>OY728131.1:1927074597-1937074597 GCA_963277665.1 Viscum album
TCATGAGGAAAAACCTGCTAATAAGAACACCAAATGTTTCAGGTGTCATTAACTATTCATATCTACAGACATGTGTATTGGTCTCTTGAATTGAGATCATTATCAATGTGTGTCATTTGATCACATGCTTTTATGAAAGGAAAAAACCATGACAATGAAGTCGTGGTGAGGTAGCTTGTGTTGTGTGTCATTGGTGGTATGTCATTAGTTGAATAGTCAGGATAAAATTTGTCACTTATGATTTGAGGAAGTAATATATTGGGCCTAGTTGATTGGGATGGTAGTACCTTCATAAATCCTTGGCTAAGGTAGTCAAAGTAAAGTCCATCCAGTCATATCAACAAACAATAAATCAAGAAAGGATGATGAAACAAGTGTGTGTCCTACTTTATGAGACATCTAAAGATAGAGATTATATTATAGAGTGTGTGTTCGTAGGATGATTATCATTGTTATGACTTTTACTTATCCCTATAGGAGAATTTATGGGTTCCTATACTCCACTCTTGGTCTATGAATATTATTCACTACTATCAAGATAAGGCCCTAGAGGATCACACACAATAGTGTATTAAAAAATATACCATATTAAGGTGAATAGGTATATAGGACATGATGGGCCCCACCACGAGGTCTGAGAGCATCCCAAGTATAAAAGATCACTAATAAATAAATAAATTCATTATTATTAGAGTATAGAACAATTTGGTTGAATTTATTTATTAAAAAGTATTCACAGTGTATTTTAGTGAATACAGAAAAAAATATTATACGAATGAATATTATTTTAATATTCAAGGTTTATTTAATATTATAAGGAATGAAGAGTTGAGTTAAATGACTCATTTTTATCATGTAATATACTTAATATATATTACAATTATGTGATAAAATATAAATAATATTTACGATGCAGTTAGTTCATCATACTTTTTATTTATTTCTTATTTAGTGGATGTTAAATATACAGGGGTTGGGGAACCCTATCTAGGTATTTTGAGAAATACACTATATAAGAAGGAGAGGATATCTATTACAGGGATTTTTCATGAAAAAAAATTATAGATTATCTATCCTCTTTCATTCTAGAGAAATAAGTCTCTCTCCGAGCGACCGATCCAAGAACACCTTCGATGAATTGAAGGGATGAGATCGAGGTGATCATCGCGACGCTAAAGGTTTCATTGGAGCTCCATGCCAACACATGAAATTCAATGAATGATAGTTGAAAATATTCTTGAAGCATGTTTGGAATATATAGAGGGGTTTGACTTTGGATTATTTGAGCAACAATCACTGATGATGAGCTGCAATCGTGCGCACTTTGATTCGAATGCGATAACCGTTCAGTTTTATTTTTGTTCTTATTAAATTCACACGAGATAATTAGACCCCTAATAAGGAATAGATCACCAAATATGATAATTTTCATCATTTTAGTGATGAAAAATTTTAAATCCCTAGCCCACCAGCTTTTACTGTGCACCCTGGTACCTTCACAAATGCCAATAATAACCAGAAATACTAAGAAAAATATGAATCTGAAAGAAATTATTGTGTCATTACCAAGATAAAATGGATTCAACCTTCTCTGGGTAAACTCCCACTCCATCCCCTGATATTAAATGGCCCAATAAGTTCACTTTATCAATCTAAAAACTACATTTGGATAGCTTGGCATAAAGCCAATACTCTCTCAGTGAACTCAAGACGATTTCAAGATATTGGGCATGATCTTTTGTAGATTTGGAGTACACTAATATGTTTTCAACAAAAAATATTACAAAATTATATAATAATGGATGAAATACTCAATTCATTAAATCCATTAATACCACTAGTGCATTCATCAAACTAGAAAACATCACTGTGAACTCGTACAAGCCATACCTGCTTCTAAAATCATTCTGGGGTATGACGGATGGTATAATCTTCAACTAATGGTACCCTAACCTCATGTTAATCTTGGAAAATAACTTGGAACCTCTCAACTAATTTATAGTATAATTTATGCACAAAATGGGATATCATCTCTTGTCTATCATCTGGTTTATTCTCTGATAATCCAAATACAAGCACAAAGTCCCATCATCCTTCTTTGTGAAAATCATGGTAGAATCCCATAGAGATGTACTGGGCCATATAAATACCTTTAATTTTATATATTAAAACTAAAATTTCAATTCATGAAGCTCTACTAGTTCCATTCTATGGGACATAATAGAAAATGGTTCCGCTCCTCGCACCGACTCAATAGTGAACTCAATATTCTACTCGGGTGGTAAGTTGGAGAACTCTTCAGAAAAGATGTCCTAAAAATAGTACACTATGTGAGGAAAAGTATCCTACTACATTCCACCATCATTTATAAAAAGTATTACTATATGATCTTTGAGACATTCCTATCTACACTGAATTGTTCCTACACGCCAATCCTGAAGATCCCATTCACCCAGGTAAAAATAGCTACCCTTTTCCGGAGATAGAAAGAAAGCTCTCCTATGATGATAGTTGATATAATAATGGTATAAAAATAACCAATATATACCAAGAATAACATTGAATCCTATTATTTTTAGTATAAAAATCTCCTAAAGGAAATGGTTGCCACCAATTTTAAGAGAACACTCCTTGTAACACTTGATATTCTCTAACCGCACTCCCAAGGGCGTGTTGATGGACATAACACCATCCATGATCTCTATGAATAAACCCAAAAAATTTTAAAAGTGAGTATAAGGAAAGTAATTTGATGATAATATATCAAAAAAATACAAGTAAGGGTAAATGATACAAGAATCTAACCTCTTATAGTAGAAGGTCCTACATCCAGACTAGTTGGAGTAGACTGCATAACATGCATATGACTCAACCCTTCACCCTAGTATCTAGTATGACTTCACTGTATTGCTACCAATAGCTCATACTTATGATACTTTATCAAGGTACCATATACCCTACCTTGGTCTAAACATTCGGTGGAACTCCAACTACCAGTATACTGAGGGGTAACTAAGTCTCTTCCAGACTCTAGTGTTTGTCCTGATCACCTTCCATCACTCTACTATTGAGAGATCCTATAAAACCTTTGGAGGTGAACCAAAATCCCACAAGTGTGTTGATACTTAGTGGGGTGAGTACACTGATTAAGCATATTTCTAACCCTTCCACACTAAAGTCACTCCAAAAAACTGTGATCCTGAGATGGATGCCCACTCCTAAGGCTGCATTGCCCGATACTACCATGGTGGTAACTGTCATAACAATGCTTCCTTCTATCAGAATAAAAACTCCTAGATCACCCTACTAAAACTACTTGTACACTACTTAGGGCCTCTCTCAGGGTTCCCTCTATGACGAGAGCCTTATTCATCACATCTTAAAATCCTATAAAGTGAAATACATTTACCTGGGTCCTTATCTTATAGTGAATCTCATCTAGGAAATGATTCATCCTAGTGACCTCATTATCTACTAAAGACTGGTAAAAATGATGCAGGTTGGTGAAGAATCCATCATATTCCATCACTTAATTTCTCTCCTATGTCAAGTTCATATGATAAAGATCCCTCTCATCCCTCAATGTCTCTAGATAGAAGTGGCTTAGAAACTTCACCTTAAAGTTCTTCCAGGATAACTCCTCATGCTATCCGGATTGCTCTATATTTTCCCACCAATGCATGGATGGTCCATGAATCATTTAAGTATTAATATTAACTCTCTTATCCATGGATATCTTTATATTCTTGAAGATCATCTAGAATGACTTGATCTTGAACTCAGCTGCCTGTGGGCCTCCCTCCTTAATGAATGTACATAGATGCTATAGTTGAAACTCTTTCATTAGATCAGAAATTGAAGGTATGGTGTGAAAAATATCTCTATCCATGGATCACTTGACCCTTAGGAAGATATTATGGAGCTGATCATCCATCCGATTCTCCAAAGATTCAGGAAGTTCTGTACCAACTGCATTAGGAGTGTACTAATTTCCACTCTCCTGACGTTTAATTCAAAGACAAAAAGGAGTCATTTTCTATATAAATACCAATGAAATACTTATAATACATGATACACAACAATTTCAACCTCAATAGGTGATAAAAATAGAGAAACACTAACTCAATGTTCCTCTAAACTTGGCTTAACGGGTGAATTAGAATAACAAAACAAATTCTCTCATTTATTTTATCAGGAATATCAAGGGGTTTCATTACACAGTTCGTATGGGAAAATATATCACATGAAATAGATATGTACCTATCATTAATAATCGATTTCAATATATATCCCTACATTCCTATCATGATTCATATATACTCATCTCGTTTCGTACTATCCCATGAGTAAAATCTCAATAAATAGTAACATCATACAACTAGTGAATCACCCAAGGTGAATTACCATTAAAACTATAACAAGAGAACAACATGAACAATAATCCCATCCCTAAGCACTCATAGGTTAGCTAATTCCATGTACAAGATCATTATTGATTCCTGACACATCCTAATCTCTTTTCTAAATTTCCAAAATAGTAACATTGTATAAAAGAAACTTGACCCTATGATACCACTTTGTAACATCCCCAAACTAGTACTCTCTAATATAACTGAGGTGGATGGTTACATGACCTTAGACACACCTCCTCGTACACCAGAGGCTACCGACTATTAGTGAGGGTATAAGGAATATAATGGGGATACTATACTTTATGATATAGAGTTTCAATAATAGTGGAAATAATATAAATAACTAAACATGAAACCACACCAAAATAACAGAAAAAATTGAACAATGCAATAATAAAAACCATGTAATGTTAGGTTAAAATGTAACTAAAATATGTGTTAAATGTTATACAAATAAAATACTAAACAAAAAAGGTAAAATACACCAAAATCCCTTATCTCGATCCCCATGTCATCCCCGTATCCAAACTCCAACCCATTTAGCAACAAATCAACCAACATAGGGCCCCTTTCACTTTTCCATATATGCATCCATGAAATCTACTCAAGTACTAAATAACAGACTGGATAGGGTGTGAGTACAAATCAGTAGGCCCCCACTAATGGAATTTAAAAAAATATAGTCTAAGAATATCATGCATGAAATAAATCGAAAAACAGGGGTATTAATTTAACAAATTAATAATGCTCATAAAATAAACCCGCTAAAAATTGTTCTCCAAGATGACACCTTGGGTAAGACAAAACTACTTCAAATCCATGCCAGATGTCTCTGTCAAGAGATGTATCCTCCTATAACAGAATGAATTCCCTCAAACTGTTGGAAAATTATCTTGAGTTAGGATGGATTTCTAGTATCATGCCTCAAGTAACCAAACTAGGCCTAGACTTACTTGAACCACTTATGTGTTCCCATGGAACACACCTCCAAGGGAAAAGTAACCATCTCATTGGACCTAGACTTTCTAGAACCACTTACATCATCCCATGGTGTGTAACTCTAAGGAGAAATTAACTATCTCACTTGGACTGGACTTTATAGAAACACTTATGTGTTCCTATGGCACACACCATCAAGGGGAAAGTAACTATCTCACTGGGCTTAGATTAGCTAGAACCACTTATGTCTTCCCATGGCATGCACCACTAATGGTAAAGTAATCATGTTATATCAAATGGTGGATTCTCCTGTATTAGGATGAATCACCAATAGAACATATCACAAGATAGTGAATAAATCCCTTAGGCCTCAAGTCAACAATCATCAAATACATCGAGCCAGATTTATATCATATACTAGCAGTGAATTCCCATATTTAGGACCAATAATTGATAGTATACCTCAATCGGGTCAAACATGTTATCACAATCCAAATTGTTTCATTCATCCAATTACCAATTAATTTTACCATTTATTCTTAGCTGGTGAACTATCCTATAGAGTATTAATCACCAAAATCATCTCAATCCAGTTACCATTAATCATATTTCACATTTTTTGCCAAGATCTTATAGTTAATTCAAGATTCCAATAGTTTTAATATAATCAAGGGGGTTGGAACACCACACAGGTGGTTGCAAGCCCCATTCATAAATCCAAGAAACCCAAAAGGGATCCTTGGTAGGTCTCAACATGAGGATTTTATTAGGTAGGGATAATTACAATTATTTAGGTCATATACCCGACATGCTGGTGAGATCACACATATTGTACATATTAGCTGTAATGAAACAGACTAAGAGAGTTTTTCTAGACCACACACCTCAATATCAGAGTATATGTATGAAATCCTTGACATCCACACTAGAGATTTAATTATCCTTTCTCCCCTATAACAGATACAAAATAGATATTCTAATAGAAACCAAACCTAGATCTAGGTTAGGTAGTCCAAACTAGGGTTAACCATAAGATAAAACCAATAGAACATGAAGGAGAGGAAAAAATGGAAGGCATACCTTCAATATCCATGATTAGAATGCCAAGACTTGATGGTTCCTTTCTTTTGGTTCGAAGAGGTTTCCTAAAAATTACCACTAGAAGGGTTTTAGTTGAGATAAAGGGTATGAGATATTAGGTTTGCATAACACTGGAGGTTTTAAAAGAGTTTGGGCATGGATAATTCAATATGTGAATAGGACATTCATTTCGTAAAATCATCTATTTCAATATATGATAAAAAAATCATCATTTGAGCTTAAAAAACATAAAAATCCATTTCACATTGTGAAATGGATTTAGGACACAAGTTTCCTTTTCATGAGGCCCATTCAAGGGGTGAAATAAATTCACGGGGTCTGTTCAGGGTGTGAATTAAATTTTAGGGGAGAATTAAATTTACAGGGTCTTTTTAGGATGTGAATTAAATTTAGGGGATGGATTAGATTCATGGTGTGTGTTCAGGGGGTGAATTAAATTCATGGGGTGAATTTAAGGGGTGAATTAAATTTAGGGGGTGAATTAAATTCACAGGGTTTGCCTAGAATAATTTGTGTTGTGAATTGGGAATTCATGGTGTGAATTCATTATATAGCCAAAACACATCTCTTCTTTCTACTTCACCCCTACAAGACCTAACTCAATCCATACCTAGTATTGAAAATCAAGGTTTAAAAAATAAAACCCAACTCAAATAGTTTTAACCAAAAACATAAAGAGAGACATACCTAGAGAAGACATGATCTTATAACCTCCCCATCATATAACAGCTCATCCCTGAGCTGCTCCAAGCATCACAGTTGGGCATTGGGGAACAATTTAGGCCGCTATATTTGCATATCAGATTCCCTCTCACATGTATCCTCCTGGAAACACCCATGTTTTCACTTCACTCATACTATAGGAACAATCTTCCCCTAAATATTCTTCTCACTATGGTCAATGATGGAGATCAGATACTCCTCAAAGGATGCATCACCATAAAACTCAATGTCATCAACATATATCATGTGAAATGGATCAAGATGATATATAAAAAGTCATGACATTTGAAACACATCATGAATGTCACCATAGTGCTATGGAAAGTCAAATGGTATGCCACTTGACCAACCCTATCCACTATCTTGAATAGCCCAAAAAACCTGGCCACTAGATTCCCTTTATTTTTGATGAAATGTTTCCCCAACCTATGAAACACCTGAATAAAAACATTTTTACTAGCTCAAACTCTATAGGTTATATACTATGGTAATCATACTATTTTTACTAGCTATTCTTAGTCAACAACTACTTTATGATCAACTAAACCCTCTCAACCATATCCTAAACTAGACTAGGATTAACAAGTGTTGACTTACCTGCCTATAAACAAAAAATAAGGGAACGAAACGATCTTCCATATAAGGAATAAAAAGGATGAATTTGGATTGAATCATCAAATATTTTATTATAATAAAACTGCATGAGTTCAAGGTGCTAATCTCACAAACCACCAAAATTTAAAACACTAGCTCGTAACATATCCTATAAAATCTGAATTTTCTATTTAGATTGATTGGCAGTATGAGGATGATAAGTTATAATCAAAATAACCTATGATCCCAATTCCTTTTTAATACCCAAATATAATCGAGACATAAAATAAGGATCTTGATCAAAAATGATACTCCTTAGAACACCATGCAGTCGAACTATCTCTCACACATAAAGACTACCCAGATCATCAATGGTGAAGGTATCCTTGATATATAAGAAGTGGGATACCTTCATCAGTTAATCTAAGATAACCCATACTATGTTATTATTTCAAGGTGTATTGGGTAATCCCATCACTAAATCCATTGTGACATCATAACACTTCCATTCCAAAATGGGTAGAGGATGCAATGACCCAACATGCCTATGATACGCGACCTTCACCTATTTATAGGTGAAACATATTTCTATGAAACCCACTATATCCTTTTTCATCCATGGAAACCAGTACTATCTATGAATTTCCTGATACATTTTTTTAGACCAGGATGTACCTCCTATCTAGAAGCATGAAGCTCCATCATCAACTTGTGGCGTAACCCCACAGGAACCCATACTTGGCCATCGATAAGAAGAACATAACTACTACCAAGAGACCATTATAATGGTGGATCCCCACCATATAACTTGTCCATAAAAGATAATACCTCTAGAATATATTACTTATCTCTCTTGATCTGGTCTTAGATCATGGGTATAATAGATGTCTAAGTTAGAACTACTCACCACTGGGATTCTTAAACTTCAAGATGCATGTCTAAGAGTGAAATCACTCACCACTCATCATAATACTCCTTCACTTCCTCTTTCTACATATTTTTGATCAAGGCATCAAAAATTATGTTTACTTTTTCTAGTGTGTAATCCAAATCAAATTCAAAAGACTATATATACTCGAACCACCTCCTATGCTGAAGCTTCGGGTCTTGTTGAGAAAAGATGTACTTGAGGATCTTGTGGTCCATATACACCACAAACATCTCCCCCAATATATGGTGTCTCTAGAATATTAGGATGTGTATCACCACATATAACTCCAGATCATGAATAGATAATTCCTCTCATACAATATTAGATATCTAGATACATATGCAACCAATCAATCCTCCTGTATTATAAATACTTCGAGTATAACTCCAAACGCATCATAGTACATGGTATACTATATGTATGACATAGGAAAAGAAAGAATAGATACTAAATTAAGCCTAATATTTAGCTTTTAGAAAGCTCCCTCAAAAGCATCTGACCAAGCAAACTTTACCACTTTTTTGGTCATCCTGAACATTGATGTTTCTAGATGGGACAATTCCTAGATAAAACACTTATAATAACCTGATAGACTAAGAAAAATACAATTATTTAAGTCATTATTGGGGTTTTCCCAAGATAACATGACTAAAACCTTCTCTAGCTTCACTAAAACTCTAGACTCTAAGATGACATGGCCTAAGAAGTGAGCTTTATCAATAAAAAAACTATATTTGGATAACTTGTTGTAAATTTGACACTCTCTCATTATACTCAGGATGATGTAAAAATATCAGAAATAATTATCCATAGAATGGGAGTGAACTAAGAAAAATTCAACAAAAACTACCAAAAAATAATCTAATAAAGGATGAAAGATATGATTCATCATGGCCATGAATACCACCTGTGCGTTCATTAATCCAAATTACATCACTATAAATTCATACAAGCCATAAATGTTTCTAAAAATAGTTCAGGGTATGTTAGATGGTCTCACACCCAACTAAAATTACCCTTGACTCAAGTAGGTATTTTAATAGATCTTGTATCCTCTATTCTGATCTAAAGGATCATTGATGCATGGAAGGGGATACCATTTCTTGACCATAATATGGTTTAGTCTTTGATAATATACACATAAGTTCAAATCATTGTCATCCTTATTGGAAAAATCTTAGGAGAACCCCACAGAGATGTACTAGGCCGCATGAATCCCTTTGCTTCCATATATATCAACTAAAATTTCAACTCACGAAGCTCTACTGGTGCCATTCTATTGGGTGAAATAGAAATTGGATCTGCTCTTAACACCAGTTTGATAGTGAACTCGATCCCACGATTGGGTGGTAAGCCAAATAACTCTTCAAGAAGATGTCCTGGGAATATTACACTATGGGAGGAAAAGTATCCTGTTGTATTATAACATATTTCAAAACATGAATTTATACATGGACCATGAGATAGTCTAATCTATATTTAATTAGTCCAACATGATTAGGCTAAAGATCCCACTCACATGGGTGAAAATAGCCACCCCTTCTGGAGATAGAAATACAACTCTCATGTGATAATAGTTGATACGAGGCTAGTATAGAACTAACTAATCAATACTAAGAATCACAAAGAAGCCTATCATTTCTATCACAAAAAACTCCCAAAGAAAATGGTAGCCACCGATTTCAAGAGAAAACTACTTGTAATGCTTGATATTCTCTGACCGCACTCCCAAGGGTGTGTCAATGGACATAACACCATCTATTCTCTCCATGACCAAACCCAAAACATTTTAAAATTAAGCAGATAGAAAGGAATTTGATGATCCTATATTAATAAAAATATAGGCAAGGGTAGATGATACAAAAATCACACCTCTCATAATAGAAGGTCCTACATCCATACTAGTCAGAGTATATTGCATAACATGCATCTAACTTTTCCCTCTTCCCTAAGCTTCAGTCTGACTCCCCTGTGATTCTCCCACTAGATTATAATGCCACTACTGTATCGAGGTACCATGTCCCCTACCTCATCCTGAATTTCCAATGGAGCTATAGCTACCATTTTGCTGAGGGGTAGTTGAGTCTCTTCTAGACTCTAGTGTCTGTCCTGATCCCCTACCACTACTATGTTGCTGTGATCTCCTGAAAAATCTCTAGAGGTGACCCAACCTCCCACAAGTGTGACACTCCTTAGTAGGGTGATAAAGCTGAGTACATGTATGGAAAAACCCACCACACTAAAATCACTCCAAAAAGCTATAATCCTGATATGGATGCTCACTCCCTTGGCTGCACTACCTACTACTACCCTAGCGGTGACTATTATAGTGATGCTTCTTACTACTAGAAGAATAAATCACATATTTCCCTACTAAAACTACTTTTTCACTTCTCAGGGACACTCTTAGGTTTCCCTCTATGACGATAGATCAATTCAATACATCTATAAAGATAATCAAGAGAAATACATTGACTTGGGGCCTTATCTCATAGCGAAGCCCATCCTGGAAACAATTCACCCTAGCTACCTCATAAACTGCTAAGGATAGGGAAAAATGATGCAGGTTAGTGAAGCATCTTACATAGTCCATAATTAACATGATCTCTTGTTCAAAATGCATAAAATCGCGATCCCTCTCATTCATCATTGACTTTGGATAGAAGTGGATTATAAAAATTGCCTCAAAGTTCTTCCATGATAGCTCTTTGTGCTACTTGACTTACACTAGAATGTCCCACTAACTCTTGGTTGGTCCATGAAGTTTGTAAGTAGTAAGATTCACCCTCATATCCATGGGTGTCTAGATATTCTTGAAGATTTTATTGAATGAATCAATCTGAAACTCATCTACTTGGGGCCCTCTATCCCTAGTGAATATAGGCAGATGCTTCATGGTTAAACTCTCTCATCAACTCAAACATTGAAGGTACAGTGCGAAAAATATCCCTCTTTATATACCACATGACCCTCAGGAAGTTATCAGGGAGCTAGTCATCCTTCTGATTCTATGGAGCTGTAGGAAGTTCTAGACCAACCGTGTTAGGAGTGTTCTAGTTGCCAATCTCCTGATGCTCTATTGGAAGACGATGAGGATACATTTTCACATCAAATACCAATAAAATCCTCATAATACAATATACACAACAAGGTAAACCTCAATAGGTGATAACAATAGAGAATTTTTGGATCGTACTTGATGGAAATAAATACTAAGGGGGGGGGGGTGAATAGTCATTTAAAAATTTAAAGACAAAAATCAATTAGAGCTTTATTAATTAAAGGAAATTATCTATGTATTATGTTCAAGATGTTTAGTGAAACAAACATAAAATAAGAGAACAAATAGATTTTATAGTGGTTCATATCACCAAGATCCTAATCCACTCATCAACATTCTCTACTTTGTGAGAACATTGGTACCCACTAAGAAACTCACTTTTAGAGGTGTGATAATCTGTTATTGACTTTTCCTTTTACATATTCCCAAAGGCACAATACAAAATTTTTATAGGAGTATTAACCTAGTCTAATGATATTGATAACTTCAACAGTAGAGGTTGGTCCAGAAGAAGTCGCTTCTTGATCGCAGTAAAGAACTATAGTCATAAAAGCTCTCAATCAAATATTAAGAAGATGTTGTACATTTAACCAAAGATCAATATTTGAATGAACCAATTCATGTTTGTTTTATCTCTATTTCCTTGATCTCATTCCAATAGATCATTTTCCATCATTAATCCAAATATCTTCATGATTTGGGAGGAGCATCTAATTTAGTAATCAAATAATGACAAACATTGAAGAATAATAAAATTTAAAATTACTAGTACCTCTAATTTGAATTGTAGTGATGATTATCAAATATTCATAACAATACTATATTTATAAAAGAAACTCATTAAAAACATTTTTAATATATTTTTTAGAAAAAAATAGAATTATTAAAATAATTAGAATGATAAAAATAACTCTCATAGACTTATAGTAATTATATAATTCAAACACTATGAAAAGAGAGTATAAATGAAATATTATGAAAATTATTATTTCCATGAAAATTTATACAATCATTTTCATTCAATAGTTCATATTATAGTCATTTCAATATTTATTTATTTTTAAAATCAATAAAATAGTTAAAAAAAATTAATGAAGTTGAAACTTATTATTATTTATTATTTTTTTATGAAGTTGCAACTTATCATTTTATAAAAACAATGAATAAAAAGAGTGTCAAAAAGAATATTTTATCTAAAAAATAATTAAATATATTCACTAACTATGCAAGGTATAAGCCTCATGGTCAATATTCTTATCATTAGATCTCATGTGGTTAGTATGCTTACCCTATGGTTAAAAAGAATTCATGAATTGAAAAATGAATTCATGTGATTAAAAAAAGACCTCATTTGTAAATAATCTCATGGTCACTTTAATTTTAACTCATGGTAACTTTGAATTATATCTTGCAGTAAGTTCATTTTTTCAATATTACGACAGGTTGTTTCTCCTTCATGGTAGGTTTGAATTGTCTTGCGGTAAGGTTGAAAAACTCATTACATTAGGTTCCCTTAAACTTCATAGAACTTGTAAAAAAATCGCGGTAAGTTTTCTTGTGACTTCATGGTAGGTTCTATGAATATATGGTAGGTAAATCTTCACTCACAGTAGTTACCTCTAATATAAATCATGGTAACTATGAATAACCTATGTCATGGTAGGTTGATGAAACATATCGAATGAGATGCCACACAGGTGAAGTAGTGTTGCTATCATGTGATGCTGGTGGTGCACAAATT
Organism: Viscum album; assembly: GCA_963277665.1. NCBI lineage: Eukaryota > Viridiplantae > Streptophyta > Magnoliopsida > Santalales > Viscaceae > Viscum > Viscum album. The sequence goes on from OY728131.1 coordinate 1,927,088,100, forward strand.
GAACACATATAAGAATATCTAGTGATGGTGAAGATGATGACCTGGGCGAAGGTGAGATATAGAGGATGCTTGCATGGAGATGTCATCGAGCTAAGGCATATCACTATTTAATCTCATGCATTGACTTCAGTGAAGATAAATCTGGTTCGCTAATGCTGGTGGATGTCTGATGTGATTAATGGAGTTGAACCAGGAAAGGAGCTATGATAAAGAAGACAATGTTTGTACCGCTGCCATGCACTGAATGTTGGTGGTTAGTGATTCACTGGAGTCACTGAAATATAGGTACAAAAACTAATCAAAGGAGAGGAGGCTTCTTAGGAGTTCGTACCAGTGATCTTCGTTGGTCGCATGGAGTTTCAGAAATGCTGGTGTCATGGTTGGACTGCGAAGGAACTACTATGGCGTCACACTATGGAGCTTTGTAGGGGAAGAAGAAATACAGTAAATGTATATATGTATATGTATATACTATTATATATATATTTAAAACAAATAAAAAAATGAAAAAAATGAAAAAATACTTTGATTAACAAAGTATGTAAACTTACATTTTCAAATATTAATATAATATATAAAATTTTAAAACTAAAATAAATAAAATTTTAAAACCAATAAAAAAATGAAGAATATATGAGTTTGGATGATAAAAAGTGATGTGTAATAACATATTTTAATCAATTAACATTTATTAATAAGATTATGAAAATAAATTAAAACAATTCAAACATTAAAACATATAAAAATGATTACATTTTATAGGAAAATAACACTTAAAATTATAAAAATATAAATATTTAGACAAATTGAATTTAACTAAAATTTAAATAAATTTTAATTTAACAAAACAAAATATTAAAGAATTAAAATTTAAATCCATAAAAAATGAGGATTATCAATTAGATTATTTTAAATAATTATTTTTAAATAAATTAGTTTTCAATTTAATAAAAGAAATAAAATACAAAAGAAATTACCAACACTAAAAATTTCCTCCTTTTTGTAAATTCCAAAAAAAGACTTTTATTTAAAAACCCAAATATTCTCTCTCATTTTGAAATTTATCAAAAAGTACATTAATTTTTATCTAATATATTAACAAAGTATAACATTTTCAAAACAAATAACATTTTAAAAAGTACACATGAAAGCATTACTCATGAACCATTTTAAGAGGCAGTAATTATAAAATATACTGTTATAGATATTTAATAAAACAAGTAATTTATTATGATTTATAACATGTCAAAACAAATAAAATTTCATGAACATATGATAAACCAATTTTCTCTTTAATGGTTTAAAAACAATCTCCCTCTGAGTTTTAGTATCTAATGATATTTGATTAAATTATATTAATTAATAAAATTTTATTATCAATAGAGTTTAATATATTTTAAAGAAAATAAATAAATTTTAACAAGTTAGAATAAGAAAATAATGATTCAGTCAAAGAATTTTATCTTAATTTTATGCACCACTATAAACTAAGAATCAAAAATATTATTTCAAAACATATTTAAAAATAAGAATGAAATAACCTAAATTATAATTCATAAAAGGAATTTAGAAGTTTATAAAAAAACTTCCTTGTATCAAAAGAGTTAAAACTTAAATTTAAAGCAACCACTACAGTAAACAAACTGTTAAAGAAATTTGTGGTAAACAAAAAAAAATTCAACACTAAAATGAAAAGTCAAGAAATTAATAAATATTAAATAGAACATGAGCTATTTACTAAAATTTAAAATAGTTGTTGAAAAATATTTCAAACAGACTAATAATTTTTGAATATTTCATTTAATAACTATTTCAACACTAATTTAAAACTCACATTTCACTATATTAACTAAGCTTAACAGACAAAGGGTAACTCCCCTTAAATTCAGGCTTCTCTAAAGATAGATATAATAAAAATAGTTCAACTCTTTCTAAAAAAAGTAAATATATAATAAAAAAATATGAAACTAAACTTTTTAAACAAAAATGGTTACATCATGCTTACTTTCTAGATTAAAACAAAAGTTAATGTGCATGGTTAATGTACAAGAATTAAAATTAAATCATAAAAAGATAGTAAATATTAGATATCATGAATGATAGAATACCAATTTATATAATAGTAAATAGTATGCATACTAGTTGGAAATAAAATTATTAACTAGGCCTAGTGATCATATTAGGTCTAATAAGATTTTCGTAACATCCTTTTAGTACCCATGATATCTTAGGTTCAATTGAATTGATAGTTGAACTTTTTGGAACCCAAATTGACTTTAAAAATCTATTTTTGGGTAAGTATGAAAATAAATTCTTATACATAATAGTTTTATTATTACCAAATAATTGAGTAAATCTTAAAGAACATTCATTGGCATAATGCCCATACATTTTACATTTAAAAAAATTTATATTAGAAATAATCCATTTTTAGATTCTTACAAAAGTAGTTTTATTCAAGTTTGGTGAAAATATATTATAACCAAAACCATTCTTGTTACTGTTTGGTTTTACCATATAAATAATTTTATTATATTATTCTTTACCTTTAACAAATGTAGATGAATTCTCTTTAAGATTGAAAATTTACCTTTTCAAATTTATATTCTTCTTTTGAATAAATTCTAAATTAGTATAAACCTTTTCATTAGAACTAGAAGATATATTTATTAATTTCTTATTTTCCTATTTAAGTTTCTTACAATCTTTATAAACATTAGTCAACTCATCTAAAACATAATTAAATCTTCTATCCTAGTCTTTATCATCCACTTCCATGAAGTCTTTAATATGAAAAATTTATTCTTTTGGTTTTTAATTATTAGAATTGATATTAATTTTAGATTCATCATTCTAGAAAACAAAAATATTAATATTATCACATTCCCTTTTTAGTTTGTTATTTTATTTCATCAGATTATTATTTATAATTTATATGTAAGTAAATTTATCAATAATCCTGATATTATCATTCCTAAATTCCTCATTTTATTTTATACACTTGTTTGATTTTATAATTAATAGAAACAAAATCAAAACATGAATCTAAATCAAATTATTTTTCATCTTTATATATAGAATTATGACCAACATTAGTAGAAATAATTAATTGAGCAAACAAATAATCAGTTAGCTCACACTGAACACACATTAAAACAAGGTTACATATTTCCATTTAACTCCATGAGTTACTACTTGAATAAGAACTTTCTAAGCAGTCCCATACTCTAAAAAAAGCTTTTTTTTGTTTATTCGATTATCTTTGTGATCATTTTTATTCTTGAGTTTGGGGAAATCAAGCTTGATGTGACTTTTATTCCTGCACTCATAAAAAGTTATTTTTATAACATCATTATTCTGACTAGGATTATCTTTCTTATAATTATTTTCATTATTACTTCTAAAGAGTCTCTTACCATTATTTTTTTTCATAAATCTGAAAAGATTTTAACTAAAGTGTGACATATCTTTATTACTTTCCTAGAATTCCAATTTAGAAGTGTTAGAGATATCAATAATATTTGACTTAAAATCTATACCTTTTTTCTTTGTAGAATCCTCATCAACAATTTTTGTCAACTCTAATTCATATTGTAGAAGAGTTCCTATTAGTTAATCTAAGGTATATATTTTTAAATTATTACTCTCATCAATGAACACCTTCTTTGGATTCTATATTTTTGGTAGAGCTCTCAAAAATCTTTCAACTTGAGCTGTGTTATTTAGTACTTATCTAAGAGTTCTCATATTATTTTTAATACTTGTAAACTAATAGAACATCAGGTTCACTTACTCTTCATCTCCTATCTTAAAGCCCTGTTATTCTTCTTGGAGTATTCCTAGATTGATTTTTTTAGCTTTCCAGTCCCATAGTGAGTGACTTGAAGTATTCTCCAAATGTCAAGGGCTATCTTACAAGACGAGACATGGCTATAAACACTTCTACTTATAGCACAATATGATATATTTTTAACTTTATAATTCAAAACATATTTTACCATGTTATTACCTAAAAGTGTCTCTGGATCAAATTTTGGTAGCTCATATGGATTCTCCATGATAGTCCAGTGACCCACACTTAACTATTTTAGGTAGGATTCCATTATTTATTTCCAAAATATATTGTCACTTCCATCTAACAATGAGGGTTTTTGTGGAATCCATCCATCATTAGAATTCACACCTTCCATCTTATAGAACTAAAATTTTATTTTTTAGACTATTAGGTCTAGTATTAATAGGATATTACATAGTTAAAAATATCTATCAAAACTATATCCTATAGGATTAAAATAATCAAAGATGTTAAATATTAGAGCAACAGAGCCATTAACCTACCTATGATATAAATTGTTTGGTATTATATTAAATCAATTATAGACTCTAAATTTCCTTTAAGTACCACCTATTATAATAATAATTTTTGGATCATATTTATGGAAATAAATACTAGAGAGAGGTTGAATAGTCATTTAAAAATTTAAAGAAAAAAATAAATCCGAGTTTTATTAATTAAAGAAACTTTTTTAAGTGTTGTGTTTAATATGATTAGTGTGGTGGAAATAAAAGAAAAAACACCAATATTTTATAGTGATTCAGATAACCAAGATCCTAGTCCACTCATCAACCTTATCTAATCCATGAGAAGATTTATACCCACTAGAAAAATCACTTTTAGAGGTGTGAGAAACTGTTATAGAATCTTCCTTTTACAAATACCCATAGGCATAACCTAGACATTTTACAGGAGTATTAAACTTGTATGTAACTAGATTTTTTTGGGAGTCACAACCTAGAAATATTTTTGGGTGGTAAAATAATCAAATAGACAAGTACTAATTTTTATGTGGAAAATAATAAATTGATGTGAAAAATATTACAAACAGATTATATAAGAGATAACATAAATAAATACAGAAAAAATTAAACTAGTAAATATCAAATGATAAATACGTTGAAGTTTTATGATCTTGATCACTTTAATAGTCGATTACAGTACAATAGAAGTTTCTTTATGATCAGAACAAGGAATAGTAGCTATAAAAGCTCTAAATCAAATATCAAGAAGTAGTTGTGTATTTCATTGAAGATCAATCACTGAATTAACTATGTCATGTTTTTTATCTCTATTTACTTGATTTAATTCCAAAAAATAATTTTTCCATCATTAATTCAAACATATTCATGATTTTGAAGGACCTTATAATTTACTAATCAAATAATGACATGTGTTAGAGAATAATAAAATTTAATATTACCATTACCTATAATTTGAATTGTAGCAATCATTATCAATGAGTTCGTGTATTATTATATTTAAGAAAGAAACTCATTAATTTTTTTCTAATATATTAATTAGAACAAAAGATAATTATTAAAATATTTAGAATTATTAAAATCACTCTCATATACTTACAGTGATTCCACAATTCAAAAACTATGAAAACATAGTATAAATAAAAAATTATGAAAATTATTATTTCCTTCAAAATTTCTACAATAATTTTCATTAAAAAATTTATAGTATATTAGTTACAATATTTATTTATTTTTCAAATCAATAAAATGGTTAATTTTTTTAAATAAAGTTTTAGTTGATCATTTTATAAAAATAATGAATAAACATAGTGTAAAGAATATAGTTCATCTAAAAAATAATTAAAGATATGTACTAACCATACGAGGCTCAAGCCTCATGGTCGGTATGCTTACTGTTCAATTGTGTGTGATTGGTATGCTTATTGTGCGGTTAAAAAGAATTCATGCATTGAAAAAATAATTCATGTGATTAAAAAAATACCTCACTTGTAAAAAATATCTCGATCACTTTAATTTGAACTCATGATAACTTGAAATTATATCTTGTGGTAGGTTCATTTTTATGGCTTCATGGTAGGTTGTTTCACCTTCATAGTATGTTAGAATTTTCTTTTGGTAAGGTTGAAAAACTCTTCAAGGTAGGTCCTCTTAAACATCCCAAAACATGGAGAAAACTTGTAGTAAGTTTTCTTGTGGCTTTATAGAAGGTTCCATGAATGCATGGTAGGTTACTCATCACTCACATTAGGTACCAATAATATAACTCATGGTAACTATAAAGGACCTACTTCATGGTAGGTTGATGCAACATTTCAAATGAGTTACTATGAATATGAAGTAGTGTTGCTATCGTGTGATTCTAGTGATGAATAAACTGAACACAGAGAGGATGAACCAGTGCCAGTTCAGATGCTGAATTGGTCAAAGGGGAAATGTGGAGGCTATTTTCATAGAGATGTTACCAATTCAAGGTTTTATATTGTTTAAGATCATGTGATTCCATGAGCGAAGTTTAATTTGGTTCGCTAATGATGGTGGATGTCCAATGTGATCAGTGGAGTCAAACCAGGGGAGGAGCTATGATGAAGAAGGTGGTGTCCACACCGCTACCATGCACTGATTGTTGGTGGTCGATGATGTTCTAGAGTCACTGAACTGTAGGTTCAGAAACCAATCAAAGGAGAGGAGGCTGCTCACATGGTTGGGCTAGTGAATCTCATTGCTCAAATGGAGTTTTAGAAATGATGGTGTCGTGGTCAGACTATGGAGGAGCTACTATGGCATCACACAATTGAGCTTTATAGGAGAAAAAGATATACATTAAACATATATATGTATATATATATAATAAAAAATTACAAAATAAAAAAAATAACACTTCGATTAACAAAGTATGAAAACTTAAATTTCCAAATATTAATACAAGATATAAAATTTTATAACAAAAACAAATAAACTTAAAAAAAATTATGAAGAATATACCAGTTTAGACAATAAAAAGTGATGTGTGATAGCATATTTTAATCAATTAAAATTTTTCAATAAGATTGTGGAAATCAATTAAAATAATTCAAACATTAACACATATACAAATGATTACATTTTTAAAATAATAACACTTAAAATTATAAAAATAAAAATATTTAGAAAATTTTAATTTAACTAAAATGTGAAGAAATTGTATTTTAACAAAACAAAAATATTATCACATTAAAATTTAAATCTAAAAAATGAGTATTATTAATTAAATTATTTTCATTAATAATTTTTAAATAAATGAATTTTCAATTTAACAAAAAAATTAAAATACAAAAGAAATTCCCAACACTAACAAGAACCACTGACTCAAGATTCCTCTAAACCTATCTTAACAAGTCAATTGGCATAATAGAATAGTTTCTTTAATTTATTTTATTAGGTATATCAAAGGGTTTCATTTCACAGTATATATAGGTAGATATATCACATGCAATAGATATGCCCTTATCATGAATAGTGCATGCCAATATATATCCCTAAGTGCCTATCATGAGGCATGCATACTCATATCATGTTATACCGACCCACAAGTAAAATCACAATAAATAGTAAGATCACACAATAAGTGAATCACCTAAGGTAAAGTAACATAAAAAATATAACAAGCGAACAATGTGAAGAACAATTCCATCCCTAGGCACTCAGTCTCCTCCACAATTGGGCCATCTACTCCCATTCACGATCTTAGTACTGAGTCTGGACATATTCTAGTCTCCTTTCTACATTTCCCAAATAGTAACATAGGAGAAAAGAAACCTGACGCTCTGATACCACTTTTTAATGTCCCCAACCCGGTACTCCCCCTTGTGACCAAGGCGGGTGGTTATGTGACCTCAGACATGCCTCCCCGTATGCTAGAGGCTATTGACTAGAAGAAAGGGTGAAATGAAAATAGTGGGGAGACTATAACCTCTAGTATAGAGTTTCAATAATAGATAAAATAATATAGATTACTAAACATGCAACCACATCATAATAAAGGACAAAATCAAACAATAAAATAATAAAAACCATGTAATGTTAGTCTAAGATGAAACTAAAATTACATACTAAATGTCATAAAAATAAAAGACTAAACATAAAAGATAAAATACTCCAAAATCCTCGATCTCGATCCCCATGTAGGTCATGTCTCCAAACTCTAACCCATCCAGCAAGAAATCAACCAACACTAGGGCCCTTTCCCTTGTCCATAACTACATCCATGAAATCTTCCCAACTACCAAACGATGACCCAAATAGTATGTGAGTACAACTCAGTAGGAAACCACCAATGGTGTCTAAACAAATCTAGTATCAACATATAGTTCATGCAATAAAGTGATAAACATGGGTATTGATTTAATAAATTAATACTGCTCATAAAATAAACCCTCTAACCCTCAAGATCCAAGATGACACCCTGGGTTAGCCAAACCATATTTAACTCTATGCCATATGTCTTTTTTGAGAGGTGGATCCTTATGAATTAGGAGATATTTCCCCGAACTACTGGCAGATTCTCCTGATCCAGGTTGAATTCTAGTATCATGCCTCAAGTAACCAAATCGGCCCTAGACTTACTAGAACCAATTATGTCTTCCCATGGAGTGTGCCTCTCTCTAGTCCTAAAATTTCTAGAACCACTTATATCTTCCCATGGTGTGCACCACCAAGGGGAAAGTAACTATCTAACAAGGCCTAGACTTGCTAGAACCACTTACATCTTATCATGGTACACACTTACAAGGGGAAAGTAACTATATCACTAATATTAGACCATCTAGAACCACTTACATATTCCCATGGTATGTGATACCAATGGGAAAGTAACCATCTCATATCAAATGGTGGATTCTTCTACATCAGGATGAATCACCCATGGAATGTATCATGAGAAATAAAATAAATCCATATAGAATTAAGTCAAAAGTCATCAAATATGTCAAGAAAAATTCATATCACATGCCAGTGGTGGATTCCCTAGTCTAGGATGAATCACCAATAGTATACATCAATTAGTTCAAACATGTAATCACATTTCATATTGATTAATTCATCCAATTACCAATTAGTTTTACCATTTATTCTAAATTGGTGAATTCTACTATAGAGGAAGAATCACCAATATCATCTTAATCTAGTTACCATTTATCATATTTCACATTTTATGCCAAGATGTTATAGTTAATCCAAGTTTTTGATAATTTTCAAATAATCAAGGGGGTTGGCACACCACATGGGTGGATATAAGTACAAGTCAAAATGAAAAGAGATCCAAAAAAGATCCTTGGGAGGTCTCAAAATGAGGATTTTATTAGGTATGTATAATTATAATTGTTTAGGTTGTGCGAATAATGTGCCAATATGATTACATGTATTCTGCATACTAGAGAAAAACGAAACATACTAAAGGGATTTTTTCGAGACCACCCACATTGAGAGTAGAGTAGATATAGAAAATCCTCAACATCTACGGTAGCGATTGAATTATAATTCCTTCCCTTCAACGAATACAAAAAAACTGTACTAATGGAAAACAAGACTATATATAGGTTAGGTAGTCCAAACCAGGGTTTTCTAAAAGAGAAAACCAGTAGAACATGAATGATAAGAAGAAAGAAAGGCATAACATTCATCTCCAGTCCCGAAATGCCAAGAATTGATGGAGCATTACTTTTGGTTTGAAGAGTATTCCTAGAAAATTCTATTGGAAGGGATGCAGTTGAGGGAAATTGTATGAAATATTAGATTTATAGGACATTGGAGGTTTTAAAAGGGGATGGACATAGCTAATTCATGATGTTAATAGGTCATTCATGTTGTAAAATTATCAATTCCCATATATTGTAAAAAAAATCATAATCCAACCTTAAAAATTCATAAAATTCATTTCATGTTGTGAACTGGATTCAAGATGCGAGTTTCATTTTCTTTGTGTTTATTAGGGGTAAAATAAATTCATTGGGTTTGTTCAGTGTGTGAATTAAATTTAAGGGGTATATTCATGATTTGAATTAAATTAATGGGGTAGATTAAATTTACAGGGTGAATTAGGGTCATGGGGTGTGTTATGGGGGTGAATTAAATTCATGGGTTGCATTTAGGGGGTGAATTAAATGCAGGGGGTGAATTAAATTTACGTAGTAAATTAAATTCATGGGGTTTTCCCAAAATAATTCATGTCAAGAATTATAATTCACTACATGAATTCATTCTACAGCTAGAACTCACCTCCTCTTCTTACTGCGCCCCTACAATACTTAACCCAACCTATAACTAGGCTAAAAAATCTAGGTTTAAATGAAAGAAAATTCAACTCAAAGAGTTTTAACCAAAAATTTAAACATTTACATACCTAAAAAAGACAGGATCTTAAAAAAACCATGAAAAATTAAATGATCTTTGATTTTTTTCTATTCAACATTTTCATATTTAAACATTTCAAGCATCGATAAAAAATAGGTCATTGTTTAGAATATTTTTTTAGAAAATTCCAAAAAAGCATCAACAACTTCCTCATATTCATAACTTGTTCATAGTGTAGTAATATAACTTCAAATAATTATTTTCTATAAGAAATATCAATAATTGAAAATATGTTATTATTTTTTGAAATTTAATTTATGATTTACTTTTATAAATAACAATAAAAATGATACATAATATATTTCATAAGTAAAATAAAGATAACATATTTCATAGACAAAATAATCACTTTGAATATATTTCATTATCATCCTTTTAGAAAAAATTCAAAAAAATAATGGTACAAATACATTAACATTGATTTTAAAAGGTTGACCACAAATAAAACATAATTATTCCTTATTTTTATTATGTAATTTTATAATTATATATTTATTTTTTTCAAATTAAATAAAAAAATATCATAATATAAAGGGAAACATATTAGAGAGTGATAAAAAATGAGACTATAAAACATGATAAAGAATGTAAATACATGCATACACTTATACCAAAATTGACATAAAAGGGTGACTACAAAAACATACTCATTCGGATCACCAAAAATAGATTTCCTATAAATAAAATTTAAATGAATATCTAATCATTGTATTTTGATATTATCATAATAATTAAAATATTTATATATGTGTCATATAATATAATAAAGAAAATAATTAAAACAATTCAATTTTGAAATTCAGAGGTATTCATGACATTTTAAATAGAAAAAAATAGCATATTAATATTAATATAATGTTCAATCTGAGTTAATCCCTATTTAGTCTAAGGGGGTTTAATAAGTAAAGTACTAAAATAAAATTATCTTTATATTTGAAATATGATCGTGCAATCTATATTTCATTAGTGGCATGATTTATTATAATTTAGAATGTTTATTTGATCACAATACTATTGTGAAATAAACATGATCATCTAAATATATTTTATCAGTACTCCATATTAAAACTCTATAATCTACTATACCTTCGAAATACCCTTCAAAATTCTAGAAAAAAATATCTTAGACACCTATTAATGAGTATACTAACAATATTTATAACACCAATTCATCAAATAATCATTTAATCAAATCATAATATCAAAACATGCATTCATCAATTTAAAAATTCCTTAGATGAATGAATAATAAAAAAGAAATATAAAAATAGTGAAGATATGTCAAATATAAGTGTAATAATAGATCATTCAAGCAAATAAAATGCCTAAAAAATCATTCATCAAATTAAACATACCTCATATGCATGAAATATTAGAACAGTAAGTACAAACCACAAAGAGATATCAGAGAGAAGCTGCAACAGAGGATGAAGATGAATGATAAGGTGATAAAGGCATTGATGGAGATGGTGAAAACGATGATAGTGACATGAATGAGTATTGGGATGATGAGAAAGAATGAGAGAAAATACCATGATCTAGATCTTGATAGAAGAAAATGGGGGTATGAAGTGGTGTAAATTAATGAGAGAAACATAATATGATGGGGTTTAAAAAGTTTTTTATGTTGTTTTTTCAAAAATGATGTTATAAGTTAGTTTTTTATGTTGGTTAATTTTTTAATTTATGCAAAAAAATAAATATTTCACATTGGTTTTATAATAACCAATATAAAAGATAAGAAATAATTATTTTTTATATTAGTTGAAAATTAACCGACATAAGTAAACAATTATAACATCAATTTTTAAAAATTAATGTTATAAACTTGTCATAAAAAATATAATTTTCAATAGTGGTGGCTACAAGCTCTACTTTTCTTTGAAATTTCAATTTATTCCTTTGAAAATTATTATGTTGAAGTGATATGAGGACTAATTAATCCAAAATTTTCTTCACAGGGTTTTCCCTTTATATAATAGTAACATCTATGCCCGTAAAAAATATGAATAATATTTAAATATAATTAATACAATAGATAAATTATTAGAAAATAATATTATGAAAATTTAACTTATATACAAATTCACGAATAAGGCTCCCGATCATTCATGCTTGAGAATTTCATTTACACTCTCAAGACCAATCATATCTATAATGGCCTTTCTATATATTTTTTCTTCAAATTGAATGAAAGTAATATTTTGATATTTGAACATCTTATTCTCTTAAACATATAATTTTAATAATCATGAAAATGGAATTGGTGTGGTAAAGGTACTCTGAGAAGGCCCTTTCAATTTATTAGTTAATCCTATAAATTATCTCGATTTAGACTTCTGTTTCCCTTTTGTTTCTCCATTTATAATAACACACCCAAGTTTAAACTTTTTCATTAATTTTTATGGTATTTTCATATAAAATAAATTATAAAGGATATATATCATCATAATTATATATCTTTATATGATTAAACTATAATTCCCTAATATTTTAAATATATTTATCTTAAATAAATTCAATGTGTTCAATTACTTATTTCATAAATAACACCAAACCAAAACAAACCATGATTAAACCATTATAATATATTATTTTAATTATAGGATATTAATAAAGGTAACCACATTAAGAAATATTTGTATAAAGAAAAATAAAGGTTATTTTTAATACTAATATATTGATAAAATTTAGTTAGTGTAGCTAAATAACTAATAAGATCATTTTATGTATTTTTTTTCTAAAAATTAACTTTTTATACACTGTATTTTTATTTAAAAATACTAAATATATTATTTTTAAATTATGATAAAATATTTTTTCTGATATGAATAATGTAATAAAACTAATTAATTAGTAACTGATAAGAAATAAGAATAAAAACATTTAATGTTTAAAAAGTCTGTTTTCTACAAAAAACGATTTTTACTATATATATCATGTTTTAATTTAAAATTTATTTTTCTAATATTTAAAAGTTTAAATGATTTAAATTGAGTCTATATTTGGAACCAAAATTTCTACATTTGGTAAGAGGTGCTATCTTATATTTTTAGTAAAAAAATAATTACCATTGTAAAAATTTAATCATGGTTAATAAGGGTAAAATAGAAAACATAAGTGGCTTGAATTTTGTTAAGTTTACATGACCCTTATACCTTATATAAGACCTTTTATAGGTTATAAACTAATACACACATGTCTCACTAATATTTCCTCACCTAACTCTCATGAAATTCTATTCTTACCCCATACCTAACATGCACTTCCAAGTCAAAGTCTCTCTTTCTCACCTATAAAAGGGGATCAATTACATCCACTAAAATACCCACCTATCATTATAAATTCTCATAAAACATTTCCCATTTTACCCATTAGAGTCTTATTCCACCTTTGGTAGCCCATTTTTCCTAGAAGAATCCCTAAGTCCTCTATTTTCAAAGGATCCTTTAAGAGAAGATTCAAACTCTCAACATGAGTATTACCTACTCTTTAACATTACATTCTCTATATTTATCATCCAACCTAAATCAAAACTATTATAAATATTCTAATATAATTAAATCAACATCATTATTATACTAAAATTTTATTATATTAATGGAATAATGATTATCTATCTCCCTCCCAATCATTCGACAAATGAAAATGTTTCTTGTGTTATATGTAGAATATCTCCTACATAAGAGACATGTTTCCTTTTTTTATAACTTCCTTAAATGGATGATTCAAATTGGGTATTTAATGAGTAAATATTATATTTATTAAATTATTAAGATTCTGAAAATATTACTCAATTTCTACCTTCTTTCTATTCCATGGAAAATGAAAACATCATCCATATGTATGTGTGGACTACCACCTTACATGGTTAATTCTAAAAATTTATTTGATGAATATATATGATATTAAGGATTAATATATATCATATATATTATTATGAAAGTATGACAAAAAAATTAGTTATCATTACTGATTTCATATTCATGAATCATGACTAAAACTATCTTAAAATGAAATTAAAACTTTATAAATCATTAAAGAACATATATTAAAGTACCATAAATAATATAGGAATGATGAAATTGGTATAAAAGTATGAGTATAAACATCTAAATTATAAATAATGTGTGAAATAATCAAAATCACTTACATCCAATGATGAAAATAAAAATCAAATAACTAATACATGGGTAGTGAATGATTATAATTGAAGAATATAAAAGATAATAGATATGAATAAGGTTCTAAAATAAGTGATTAAGATGGTTGTGTTTATTATACAAGAGGTTAAATATCTTTTGTGAAATTTGGGAGAAAAATGTAAGAGTTTCTTTCCAATATCATTTTCAAATTTATATTATTATGAATGAATTTATATCTGGTAAACAAATTTTGTGAGATTTATCTATAAAATGCTAATCATTTTCTTATCCTCTGGTTATTATTTGGTTTTTACATGTCCTCTCACAATTTCATTTTCTTTGGTAATTAATCTACCAGATGTTATTCTTGTATGTGAAACTGACCTCACCTCTTTATTTTGGTCAAGAATCTTACTCCTCTATGCCAATATTCATTTTTTGGATATCCTTATCCATGATTTAATAATTTATTAATTCATTTTTATTCTATTTTAACTTTCTATATAATTTTTTTAAAATAATTTCTTAACATTTTTTACATGTTTCATTTTAACAAAAGTATCCCTTTTAAACATTTTTATGCGAACACATTATTTCACTATTATGATAATTATTATTTATGAAGATTCCATTCAGTGTTTTAAAATGGTTTCACAAATGATTTTAATTATTAATGATTTTAAAAATAAAGGGATTTTTTTTTTCAAATTGATTTATCTAATAATCATAAAATGGAGTTTTTCATCTATGCCAACATACGTTGATGTTCGTTGTAGGACATGGCCTTATTCTACCATCCACCTTATTCCTCTAGATGGATTATTAAATGTTTTATGAAAATTTTCAAGCAACCAACTTATTTTCAATGGGTTAATAGAGTGATGTTTGAAATATGATTTTTTTCACGTTCTCTTGGTACACACATGTTTGATTTTATTTATATGATGGGTGGGACCAAAATTATATATCCCTATAATGCATTGAGGAAAGTTATATCTCATCAGATAAATGGTAATGGTGAGGGAACCCAAACCCCTAAAGGACTATTTCTATTAAGCGATAGGTGAGTCCAAAATTATACCTCCCTCAATTCATTGGGTAAAGACTTATATCTCATGAGCTGACATTTCAGGGATTCAGGACTAAACTCAATCCATTATAGGACTCTTTCCACTATATGATGACAATATTGGAAATGATCCTTAACGAAGGAGATTATTTTAAATACTTATTTTTGATCCTTAATCTTACATTTTTCAATAATCTCATGTAATTATGGGACATTTATTATGTTATGATCAGTTCTTTATTACTTGATTTATTATTGATGATCTATATTTATTTTTGATTTTTTTCTATTATTTTCATAAACCTTGACTATGATCTCATAATGACATGCTTACATTAGTGTAAAGCCCCAACCCTCGTTACCCAGAGTCGGTGCATTATTACATAACATTAGCATGATCACAAGAAAGATCAAATCTCAAAAGACCAATTAGTTTAGTAGCCTTGGAAACACTAGATATATTCATAAAGTTTTACATCATAAAAATGAAAACTACAACAACATAATCTCCATAGACCACACTCTTAACCCCTCATACTATCCCTGCAGGTCATTCATAATTTACTTCTTCATATCCTAGGAAAAATAAAACATAGAAAAGGGGTGAGCTCAAATTTCCAGTAAGGATAACAATATAGCGAAAACTTTCATAAATAAAAATAAACATTTATGGCATTGTATAACTAAAACAAAAGCCTTTTAAACTTGAAATTCAACATAGTATGGCAAAAATAAAATGAAATAATACCATTTAATTATTCACATGGATATTCTACTAATCGAATAATCACATGCAATATCAATAACCACTTTCATAATGATGGAATGCATAATGCCAGACTATCATAACCACATAGCCAAGGCCTCGTGCCAAGACTACAAATAAGATTTTGCCAAGGCCTTGTTCCAAGAAACTAGTTTGTCTCATGAGACCTACCGATGCATCGAGGAGCTATAACGGACTCCACCCGTCACTTACTAAGTCCAATGAATTCCTCATTTGAACATGTTTAAACATAACATAAACATTCGTATTAAAACTAGCATACGAAATGTCAATACTTTAAACACAAACCATGAATAGTATAAAAATAGCACATCCATAGTCAAACATAACTCATTCAATACAATATGGAAGATTGTATTGTACCTCAATCGATAATAATGAATGATATTGACATAGATGAAAATAACCATAAAAAATATTTGAGAGAAATATCCCCCTTTTCTTGAAAACATTTAAAAGTCACACTATTTGTCAAGAAGCTGTTTAAAAATAGATTTTTGAATCAAAGTGTCCCATACCACTTTGAAAATTTTAAAAGGAGTTTTAATTTTAAAACTTTAATGTCCATATAAATAAATCCTTAAAACTATTTTTTAAAACATGGACATTAATGAGAAATATTTAGAAGAATAAGTCTTTAAAACATTTAAAAATGGTATTTTAGTTAGAGTTTCTAACCAAAAGAGAGACACTTTAATACAAATAATTGAGGTAATAAAAACATTTTAATATCATGAGAATAAAGGAATTCATGATATACTATGTCAAAGTACATTATATACACCACATAAAAGTGATTTGGTGTATAACAACAAAGAAGTCTCAATGGAATGTAAAATTGATATAAAATCTCTCATAAAGGCCATATCCTTAGGTTAAGGATAAATCAACGACATAGTTATGTGTGACAAATATAAATACACTAAATATTATTAAATATTCAGTGTAAAACAATCAAAGGACATTCACACATATTCTTGTAAAAACAACACCAATGAATTGGATGTTTATCTCAACAAATCGAGATTGAGTAAAAATTACTCTTATCAAGTTCATACCGATGACTTGAGAATTTATAAATGGAGTGATTATGTGTATCAAAAGTATATCCACATAATGGGGAGTGGAAATTATGACATAATAAAATTAATAATTATTCCACACATAATCTTGGAGTAAAATAATCAATGAAGTATGCGTAAAGCTGAATGAATGGAAATTGAAATTTGTAATTCCCTTACCAATTTGGTAACATACGAAACATACACCCATGAAAGAAGAATAATACAATGATGATGTAAATATACATAAATTAAAGTATATTACACAATTAATACAAACATGGGCAATACAGACACCACATGCAATAAATAAGCGGTGAATAATGGAAATCTCACGGATTTAAAAGTGAGACAAGAAACCCCTTACTTTGTACTTTTTCCTTGGTCGACGGTAGGTTAACCTCCTGTATAATGGTGAAATAATTGTTATTGAATTATATAAGAATCATTTACATTAATATGATATCATATATGATATTTTAACATTTATTTGTTAATAATATCTTAGTATTATCGTCATTTCGGGTGTTAACTTACTCGTTTTCCTTTATATTGTTTGTTACGTAAGCCGTGTTTGTTATGGATAGGTTGTATATTATTCATATAAAGAATTATATCAAGTAATTTAAAATTATTTTTAAATCTTCAAATGATAATTATACTTGAATGGATACGATGGAGAATGAATCTCATCGCTTTCGTGGAGACGATAGTCTGTACGTACGCACGAGCGACAATATCATTCTTTTGATGATAAAATAATATATAATTGGATGATATATCATATAGACAGAATAATTATCATGTTATATTTATTATTTATATTAATTAAACATCATTATTATACCCATACAAATAATAATTTATTGAATAACAATTACACCACAACGTGGAGACGGTAAGCCCTACGTACGCACGTATGGTGACATGTTATTCAAAGGGTGGATAGAATACTGAATATGGTTGCACCATATTTATAATAGCATAACAGTATATATAATATACTGGAGTTATTATTTTAGAATGATAATAACAAATATAGGAGTAGTGGAAGAAGAAAGGAACTTGAAAAAGGGTGGTGAAATCATTACCTCTTCTTTGAGTTCTTTCTTTTGATTTGATCAAAAGGGATCCTTAAGTTGGCTTTTTGACTAAATTAATGCATATAGGTTATAGTGAGGGAAGTTTAGAGAGTATTTGGGCAGAGTTTGGATGAACCAAAAGGCTTTGAAGGTGTGAGTTAATGAGAAGGGTGAGTGCCCTTTTATAAGAGGGGTGAGGGGTACCTTTGGAAAAGCTAGAAATATTATTTTATAATAAATTCATATTCGGTTTATAATGGAACCAAAGTGGATTATTTAAAGGTTAAGGTAGGGATGAGTCTAAAACCACTCAACCAATATAATTTAGATAGGTTTGGGTTACTATATTAACCTTATCTTTAAGTATTAACTCTTAGTTAATTAGTTTCACTTTTACAATGTCTCTTTGTATTTTTATATTATATGGTTAATAAACTTACTATATACATCCAAGAGACCCTCAAGTGGTCCATTAATGATACACCTATCATTTTATAAGTCTCTTGGCTGAACCTTAGATTTTTAGGAATTTAATATCAATTAATAATATAATATTTGTTTTAAAAACTCTTTTATGTCAATTTTGACACTATTCAATAATTGATTTTTGTGAAAATCATAACAGAATGATTAATTCAAAAAAAGTTACTTAAGTCAATACTAACATGTCATATTAACCTAGATAATTAGTTTAATTCATAAAAAGTCTCAAATTATATTTATTTGGGTATTTATAATATCAATTATTTTAATTTTTCACTATTCTGCTAATTACTGCATCATCATTGTGTCATAAATAGATTATATTATTTAATGTATAAAAATTATAAATAAAATATAATTATGTAGGAAATATTTTTATATTTCTAATGAATATTTATAGTCGAAAATACAACATATATAACCCCATGTAAAAATTGTTTTGCTAAAAGATATATGCTTATGTCATTTTTGTAATTACTTTAACTTAATTAATATAAAGTGTCATTATAACTTACAAGTGGGTCTATGGGGTTCCAAAATCGGCCCAACGATGCCCATGGTCAGCCATGTATCAACCAATATGGTTAAGACATGTTTTAGGATAATTTAATATTATTATAATATTATTTTTGTACCATTATTTATCGGATTTACCCTTTAACCATGGTAAATAAAATATTTACCAAAGTAATTATTCAAAATGTCTAAAAATAAAAGTTACCTATTTACACAATTTTAAAATCCTGATTCTAAATATGAAATCCATTTTTCCAAATTCAAAACACAGAAGTGGAAGAAATTAATTTAAAATTAATTCCCGTTGTTAAAACAAAAATCGTGTTTTTAAGAGATAAAAACTATCAAAAGATTGACACTGGTTTATGTCCGGTTTAATTGTAAAATTATGTACAATGAACCACATTGTATTACAAGGTAAAAATATATTCTAAATATAATTTAAAACCACTCAAATTCATAATTTATCACTGATTATCCAATAAAAACATATATTTTAATTACATTTTAATGGTATTAAATGTTCATTTTTGATCTTATGGGCCTGAGTTAGTGCATTTTCATTATGAACATCCATTCTCATCATTTGTGCACATCAAGACTAATATACACCAAATTAGGCCCAATGAGTCATCTGATTCTAAGGAATGTAATTATAAATATTTTAATTTGAATTTTTTTGAACTTTATCTATGAACAATTTTCATTCAGGGATCAATGGATGATTCATAAATGATGATGGAGATATTTGGAGATGAATGGAAGCAATTCTAGAGAAGGCTGATTGGAAACCAGCCCACTTATGAGACAGTGGGGCCCAAAATACAAGCCCAATGAATCTATTTTTTTATGATAGAATAAATGTTTAGGAACAAATCACTCTTTAGGATATAATGCTAATTCGGCCTTTATGGTGGTCATTAAGGCACCCCAAGTTAGAGATACAATTCTGGGCCAGATTCTGCGGCCTAGAAAAACAGCCTAGTAATTTGATCATATCTAGGAATCCACAACTCCAAATGGACCCCAATTTTACAGGAGGTTAGAAGACATCCGAAGATCCATTTTCTTTTTCTATGTCCCACTCTTATCCTTCCATCTAGAAGGTCATCCAAACACGTCTGTTCGGTGGATGAAAGCTGGCTGCCACCTCGGGTCAAATGTGGAAAAGTCCAAATTCCACAAGCTTTCCACCACCTATGGCCTACCAAAATTAATTGATATGCTTTGTACTGTTGGAGTCTCGACCCAAGAGCTCAAAAATACCTATTTAAGGAAGTGGTGTTGGAGGATTTATCAATTTTTTGTGCTTGGTTTCATTGTAGTGTTATGCTGCCGCTTTGTGTTTGTAATCGCATTTCTTTCTCATGTAAGTTGTTTAATTCACCTTAGTTTCTTAATAAAAGTTCTTTGTTTACTCTTATTCTGTTCTTCTACTTATCACGTTGATATTGTTGGTTCAAGGTGTGAATTTATTCACACGATACTTTGTGATATTTATCACACAACAAAGGAGTGATCTTTTTGTTGTTGTTGTTTTTACTTCTTCAATTCCACCCTTGTAAGTCTACTTCCCACTTCCGTTGAAGACATGTAATCAATGGAGGGATAACTCTTTTATGGGTTGATCTAAGGGAGTAGAAAGGGGATGGATTGGATGTTATTTATCACTCCATTAATGGATAATCACTTCTTTTAAATAAGATTTTTATTTGATGATTTTAAAACATCTTCATCCTTATTGAATTTAAGGTCACACATTTCAAGTGATAATACGAACCTCTACCTTGGAGTTCTCAAAACTTTGATCCTTAAAGTGTATAGGTGATTAGTATTAGGGTGTATAGGCATTAAAACATTAAGTAATGATTTTGTTTGATCTTCTTAAATGAATCCATCTCAATTATAAGAAATTGAAATCATTAAAAAAATAATTCATCCAATCCACCCCGAGCGATAACCTAGGATCAACTCATTCTTTTAAATTGAATTCACTTAAATCTATTAGTTATCCTTTAAACCCATATAAAATCAACCTAAGTTGACCACTTCATAACCAAAAACAGTCCATAGAATTTACGTGTCTATAGGTTTCTTCTTAGGTCTCTGAGGATTTGATAACCCAAACTAAACTACAAGGACCGTTCTACCTTCATCTCTTGGGTAAATTTGAGCGAGAATAAAATTTTGGCACCGTTTCCAGGGACCTAAGTAAGTTATCTTAGACACTATCATCCTTTTTTTCATTCTACTTCTCTTTTCTCACTCCTCACTCCTATGTAATTCAATTTTGAACAAGTCCAAACATGGGAAACCTATCCCTACTTTGATCCCCCAACCCCATGTACGATGTACAATGACCATCCTAATTCCTACTTGTGGGATCATCAAAAACCTTCTGAACCACAATGTTTTTATTCATATGATCCACAATACATTCGAACATATTATGAGTTCCAATCCCAACAAGGACAATCTGAACATCCTCCTATGGAATTCCAACTACATAGTTATCATCCTGGAATAGACCATCCGTCTCAACCCCTTGACCATCCTGATCCACAACCATTAATTGAAAAACTGTGTCAACAAATGGAGATAATGAATTTTGAGGTTTCATCATTGAGGTTAGAACTAAAAAGCATTAAAAATTGTGAGGAACCCATCCCTACACAAACTATCCCTTCCATAACCTTATGTGAAGTGTCAAGTTTTCCACAAACCTCTCATGAAATTACTGAAGAGAAAACCTTTGGATATGGGGAAGATGAAGAGGATCAAGGAATTGTTGATGGGTCTTTAAATCAAGAGGAAATTGACTTTTTGTATTCAAAAGAGGAGAATTTGACATCATGGATTGAGTCTCATGAATATAAATCTGTTGATGATTTTTTAAAAACACCAATCATTGAACCATTAAGAGAAATCACAAACTTTGAGTCCATACCCATTTCTAACACTGATATTTCCAATTTTTTGGTTGAATCTTCTATTCCAAAGGAACCAATTCTGTTGATAAATTTTGAAAATAAAATTGAGATCGATCCAAATTTCCAACCTATGTCTAAAAAAGTTAGTCTGCCTGAACTCGAACATGTGTCCTTTCCATCCTTACTCAAGTTTTTATTCATTGAGGATATCCAAAACCATCATGTTTTCATTGTTTCTTCTCTTGATATAAATAAAATTGGAATGAACCTTGATGTATTTGGCAAGACTAGAGAAGCAACTAGATCCACCATTTCTGATATTCCTTGGATTTACAAACTCATTTTAGAACATAGGTTTGTTAATGAAACAAATTATAAACATGTAATCATTCTAAACCTAGTTGAATTGGTGAAACATGTGGTCCTTAAAATTTTTAAAGTTGGTATTGGGTAAGTTGGGGGGTTCATGTCGAGTTAACGACATTAAACAAAGCACTGCATGTGAGGCAAACCATAGTTTTCAAGCTTCCAATAATTTTGTTGTTGTAATAAAATTTATATTTTAAATAGGATTAATGAATCATTTTGATATTTAAAAATAAAAAAAATTACTGTTGACCTGTTCTTCTATTATGAGTATGGATGGGTATGAAAGGGGAGCACCATTTTCATCCGTGTCACGTGGTGTGATCCTTGAGTAATACCTTACCCAGAAATTTAAAAAGAAGACAATGTATCATCAATATATTTTATTTTATATATATACTTATATTTTACTTATATATATATATATATATTTGTTTTTTTTTGTTTTTTTTATTTTTCCTTTTTCCACTAGGGAACTTTGCAAGTGACATGGATATCAAAGGACTAAATTCGAGCGGCAAGAACTTCAAACTTCAACCACCAGGTGACTTCATTCCATGATCCTCATATTTTAATTTCCTTATTGAACTCCCCTTTTTATTCCTCTACCCCATTATAAATTTTATTTTTAAGAAACTAGGGAAAATTTCATTCTAAGTTGGGGGGTGTGGAAACAAAATGTTTGTTTAAAAAAAAACAATGATAAAAAAGAAGTAAAATTCCTTTATCATTCATATAATAACATCTTTTCTCACATTAAAACTACATAGAAAATAACTTTTATTTTCTTGACTCTTAATTTAATTCATGATTAAGTTTAAAAGCATTGATTTTGGAAGTTTGGTTGTCCAATGAAAATTTTCATCATTTTTATTTTCATCCATTAAATCAAAATGCCACAATGCACGTCCTCTAGATTGTGGGGGTACTAATTTTAATTTTTGGGGTTCCATAATAAATAGCATAGGCTGGTTTGATTTTTATGAATAATATGAGTATTTAAAAAAAAATAATAAAATAATAAAAAAATAAAAACAAAAAAATAAAATAAAAATAAAAAAATAAAATAAAAATAAAAATTTGTGTGTAGAGCAATGGATTGATAAAATGAGAGGCTTTCGGCACTTGGGGATCGTGACTCCAGAGTTTTCTAGCCCTGAGTTTTTCACTATATCTCTATTTATGGTAATATGAATTTGTTTTTGATTAAGTTAACTCGAGACGATGCCCGAGTATGTGGGCTTCACTTGGTGCCCTAAGGCTTTTGAGTCTGGGAGTTATCGGCAAAGTCTTGCTACATGGGTTAATTTGATTAACTGCAATCTCAATTACTATAGCAATATTGCAAAAAAAAAATCCAAAAAAAAAAGGAATGAAGAATACTCATATTAGGATTAAATGTGATTCCACCTAGCGCTTCCATGATTTCCCCCTTGAATGAAAATGAACCCCCATATGTATTGTGATTCACAACACATCATTACACCTAATTGAGTTGGATGAAGTATGATGATAGATTTGATCAAAGGAATGGGATTGGGATTGGGATATGATTTTAAATTAATATTGTTTTAAATTATCTTGATAGGTTATAAAGATATATTTGTGTGTAGTTTACATTGTGAGCACTGTTTGTTATAATGTGTTTGAAGAAAGGAATTCAAATAAAATCATTGAATTATTTGCTCGGGAATAGAAAATCTCAAGTTGGGGTGGTGTGATTATCCAATAAAAACATATATTTTAATTACATTTTAATGTCATTAAATGTTCATTTTTTATCTTATGGGCCTGAGTTAGTGCATTTTCATTATGAACATCTATTCTCATCATTTGTGCACATCATGCCTAATATACACCAATTTAGGCCCAATGAGTCATCTGATTCTAAGGAATGTAATTATAGATATTTTAATTTTATATTTTTGTAACTTTATCTACACTTAAATGTGAACATTTTTCATTCAGGGATCAATGGATGATTCATAAACTATGATGGAGATATTTGGAGATGAATGGAAGCAATTCTAGAGAAGACAGATTAGACACTAGCCCACTTATGAGACTGTGGGGCCCAACATACCGGCCCAATGAATCCCAAATTTTGTGGGATGATAGATGAAATGTTTAGAAACAAATCACTATTCAGGAGATAATGCTAAATATTCTTCTATAGTGGTCATTAAGGCGCCCCAAGTTAGAGATACAATTCTGTGCCAGATTCTGCGGACCAGAAAAACAGCCCACTAATTTGATCATATATCGGAATCCACAACTCCAAATGGGTCCAAATTTTACAGGAGGTTAGAATACATCCGGAGATCCATTTTCTTATTCTATGGCCCACTCTGATTCGGCCATCTAGAATGTCATCCAAACGCGTCTGTTCGGTAGATGAAAGCTAGATGCCACCTCGGGTCAAATGTGGAAAAGTCCAAATTCCACAAGCTTTCCACCACCTATGGCCTACCAAAATTAATTGAGATACTTTGTACTGTTGGAGGCTCGACCAAAGAGCTCAAAAATTCCTATTTAAGGCAGTGGTGTTGGATGATTTAGCAATTTTTGGTGCTTGGTTTCATTGTAGTGTTATGCTACCACTTTGTGTTTGTAATCACATTTCTTTCTCATGTAAGTTGTTTATTCACCTTAGTTTCTTAATAAAAGTTCTTTGTTTACTCTTATTATGTTCTTATACTTATCACGTTGATACCGTTGGTTCAATTTGTGAATTTATTCACACCATACTTTGTGATATTTATCACACAACGGAGGAGTGATCTTTTTTGTTGGTGTTGTTTTTACTTCTTCAATTCCACCCTTGTAAGTCTACTTCCCGCTTCCGATGAAGACATGTAATCAATGGAGGGCTAACTATTTTATGGGTTGATCCAATGGAGTAGCAAGGGGCTAGATTGGATGTTATTTATCACTCCATTAATGTCTAATCACTTCTTTTAAATGAGATTTTTATTTTATGATTTTAAAACATCTTCATCCTTATTGAATTTAAGGTCACACATTTCAAGTGCTAATACGAACCTCTACCTTGGAGTGCTAAAAACATTGATCCTTCAAGTGTATAGGTGATTAGTATTAGGTTTTGTAGGCATTAAACCATTAAGTGATGATTTTGTTTGATCTTCTTAAATGAATCCATCTCAATTATAAGAAATTGAAATCATTAAAAAAGTAATTCATCCAATACACCCCGAGCGATAACCTAGGATCAACTCATTATTTTAAATTGAATTCACTTAAATCTTTTAGTTATCCTTTAAACCCATATAAAATCAACCCAAGTTGGCCACTTCATATCCAAAAATAGTCCATAGAATGTACGTGTCTATAGGTTTCTTCTTAGATCTCTGAGGATTCGATAACCCAAGCTAAAATACAAGGACCGTTCTATCTTAATCTCTTGGGTAAATTTGAGCGAGAATCAATCACTATTAATTATTTCGATTAAAAAAGTTGTTTTTAATTAAAATTTAGTAATTTTCACTATTTATCAAAATATAAAAGTTATCTGAAAAGTACCAAAATTTTACCCTAGGATAATTTCATTATTCCGAATCCAAAAATGAAGTCTATTTCACTAAATTCAAAACATAAAATTTTCATTTATTAATTTAAAATTAATTCCCGCTTTCAAAACCAAAAGGCGTATTTTTAAGAAATAATAACTATCAAAAGTTTGATACTTGTTTATGTCTAATTTCAAGTTGAAATTACTTAAAATGACCATCATTGGATTAAATAGTAAAAATATAATCTATTTATACTTCCAAACCATTAAAATGTATAATTTAACAATATAAATTATTTTGATTAAAAAAGTTGTTTTCAGATAAAATATAGTATTTTTCACTATTCACCCAAATATGAAAGTTATCAGAAAGACACAAAAAAATTATTGAAACTAAATTATTATGTCCCGATTCTAAAGAAAAATTTAATTTTGTAAAATTGAATATATAAAAGTTTCAAATATTGGATTTAAAAAGGCCTCACCATTAAAAGGCTGTAAAATTTCATTTTTTGAAAAATACTTCTTTTATCTGAAAAAATGAATTTGTTCATAAATCATGTCTTAGAAACTCATAATATGGATTAAAATTATAAGGATAATATAATATTTAAAATTCACTTAATACTATTCATAACCTTTTTTGATCGGCTAGTTTGGTAAGTCGTGGTGCGCTTGAACTCAGTGTTGCGTAAAACACACGCTATTGTATTATTCAAAGAGAAGTGTACCATGGAAGATTGGGGTGTTACATTCTCCCCTCCTTCAATAAATTTCATCCTTGCAATTTTTAAAATTGTGCTTGGGAATATAATGGAAAGTCCCACATAGAAAAAAGAGTCAATAAAACTATAACTTTAAAAGAAAGAAAGAGAGGTATAAAGGTCACCCAAGATAACCCATACTCGGATTCCATGTAGGAAAACATGGATATGGACGATAAACTAAGTGTCATGTTCTGATGGAGAGGGATAGAAATCATGATAAGGAGAAAGTTAACAATAAGAAAACCACAAACTTGTCTTGGGACAAACGGTCATTAGTCTCGTAGTAGGAAAGTAAACGGACAACATTTTTTGTTTTAAGTTACATTACATAAGGATGAGGAATTCATTTATGATATTGACTAAGAATAAAATGATATATACTTACTTTTTAAGTATAGTTTCATTCTTTAATAAATTTCCACCACTAACTCATTTTTTTTAAACAATGAGTATTCAAGAAGACTTGGTCACACTGGAAGAGCTAGAATAAACTTCTATAGAATCACATGATCCATGCAGGATGAAATATATATTTACATTGTCTTTAGAGATTAATCAAAACCAAAATGGTTAGTACAAGATAAAATGATCCCCCAAAAGGATATTCCTTGAGAGAAATAAACACTAATCTTAATTTCTAAAATTAAACCAACAATACCCCAAAGTTAAATAAATACCATTCAATAATCAATTTTCCTTAAAATCCTTCAATATAATCCAAACTAGTATTGAAACCCAAAACATAGAAGAATTTGATTATGTAGTCTCCCATGTTAAATTGTATCTCCAAATGACATCAAATACTCTTAAAGTCACATACTTAAAAGTAATTAACCTAATCACATATTCTCTATTATAGGTTAATTATTTCCATAAATAACCCAAATCACTATAAATCCACAATAAAAATGTATATAAAAATTCACCATTACTCCTCAAATGAAATCCCATAGTATTCTATTTTCCTTGGGAATATAGTGTCCCCAACAAAGTGAACATCTTCCAAAATAACATTTATCACTTAATCACCAAATAATTTTCCTATACTAAGGGTATTCATTTAATAAGACATAAGAACCCAAATCAACTTATTATTTATCAATAAAATCATTTAACTAAAAATAATTAGTCACACTATCCAGGGACTTCACATAGTCCAGTGGTAGGTGATAAATCCCAATCTCACTTTGGTTGTGGGTTTGATTCCCACAGCTTTGTCCGAAGCGACAGGTTGTCACACGGTCTACGTGTTGTCCTTTTTCAAAAACTATATTTTATAACATTACCAAAATGAGATAAATTCCTCAAAATACCATAACATAATTTAACCACAAATGTTATATCATACCTTGCATTTTCATCCCAAATTATAATAACTTATAATTCTCTCAAACCCCAATGATCATATAAAACCAAATAGTTATTTATAACTACATCCACAAGAGAAGATATAATTATTCCTCAAATATCATTCTCACATGGAAAACTGCGGGGTTACAAATAAAAGAGAAAATTATTCCAATGTAAACCCATCAACAAGGAGCACTAATACTTTTTAAACATTTCTCCAACCATTTATTTCCACATAGCTTCTTCTTTGACCAAGAAAATATCCTATAGAATAGGGAATTCACTCGGGTAATGGCCAGGTCCCCTATATTTACGACAAATGACTGTAAATGGATTCTTGGGACCATTTTTATCTTCTTCTATAGTACTCTTCATTTTGCTTCGGAAATTCTTCACTTTATGTCCTTCCTTCCCACACGTAAAGCATTTCTTGGTCCCATTAAGACACTTTCCCGGGTGTCCCCTACCATATTTCTTGCATGATGGAAATTGAGGGTTCTTTTCTCCATGGTCTCTATTACTGGAGCTCTTATCATTCATCACCTTTCTCTTCCTTGTTGAGTCCGAGAGTTGGTTAATATATATTGTTGATCATATTTTTGGAAAACTGATTTGGCATGAACAAAATAACTTTCATGCCTATCAACACTCCATTTTGTTACTTATTTCCACCACCGTTCCCACCTTGTACATCATTCTCAAAGTTACTAGGACTTCCTTGGAATCCATCCATTGACTAAAACCAGAAATCATTGTGCGAGTAACAGTAGTCATAAAATTATTTAAAGAATATCATGTCACCATATTCTCAATTTGAAACACATTAGGATTAACCAAGGTCATTTACTCTCATCTTATATATAATACTTAAAATCGGTTTGTAAAGAAAATGTAAATTATCCTAAGAATATCCCCCGGGAGTGTCGTAACCAAGAGTACAACAAGGCCCGTTGTCGTGCACCAGTTCCCGTTCGAGTCTAGGTCAAAGCGGTGTTTTCAGGTTTTACCCCTAGGTACATCTGTGCCAGAGCCACCTCTACCTGCTCGTATCCAAACAGGGATGTATTGCTTGGAAAACTCACAAAATCTCTACAATACCAAAATTCTAGGAAGTTCTTCTATACTAATCCTGAAAGTTCATCTTAGGTCTACGTGCTCTAATCAGAGTTTATATAAATCTAGCTTCCAAGGTTTGTAATAAACTTCCTCTGATACCAACTGTAACACCCCGACCCTAGTTACCCAGAGTCGGTGCATTATTACATAACATTGGCATGATCAAAAGAAAGATCAAATCTCGAAAGACCGATTAGTTTAGTAGCCTTGGAAACACTAGATATATTCATAAAGTTTTACATCATAAAAATGAAAACTACAACAACATAATATCCATATACCACACTCTTAACCCCTCATACTATCCCTGCAGGTCATTCATAATTTACTTCTTCATATCTTGGGAAAAATAAAACATAGAAAAGGGGTGAGCTCAAATGCCCAGTAAGGATAACAATATAGCGGAAAATTTCATAAATAAGAATAAACATTTAAGGTAATGTATAACTAAAACAAAAGCCTTTTAAACTTGAAATTCAACATAGTATGGAAAAAATAAAATGAAATAATGCCATTTACTTATTCACATGGATATTCTACTAATCGAATAATCACATGAAATATCAATAACCACTTTCATAATGATGGAATGCATAATTCCAGACTATCATAACCACATAGCCAAGGCCTCGTGCCAAGACCACAAATAAGATTTTGGAAAGGCCTTGTGCCAAGACACTAGTTTGTCTCATGAGACATACCGATGCACCGAGGATCTATAGTGGGCTCCACACGTCACTTAATAAGTCCAATGAATTCCTCATATAAACATGTTTAAACATAACATAAACATTCGTATTAAAACTAGCATACGAAATGTCAATACTTTAACCAAAAACCATGAATGGTTTAAAAATAGCACATCCACAGTCAAACATAACTCATTAAATACAATATGGAAGATTGTATTGTACCTCAATCGATAATAATGAATGATATTAACATAGATGAAAATAACCATCAAAACTATTTGAGAGAAATATCCCCCTTTTCTTGAAAACATTTAAAAGTCACACTATTTGTCAAGAAGCCGTTTAAAAATAGATTTTTGAATCAAAGTGTCCCATACCACTTTGAAACTTTTAAAAGGAGTTTTAATTTTAAAACTTTAATTTCAATATAAATAAATCCTTAAAACCATTTTTTAAAACATGGACATTAATGAGAAATATTTAGAAGAATAAGTCTTTAAAACATTTAAAAATGGTATTTTAGTTTGAGTTTCTAACCAAAAGATAGACACTTGAATAAAAATAATTGAGGTAATCAAAACATTTTAATATCATGAGAATAAAGGAATTCATGATATACTATGTAAAAGTACATTATATACACCACATAAAAGTGATTTGGTGTATAATAACAAAGAAGTCTCAATAGAATGTAAAATTGAGATGAAATCTCTCATAAAGGCTATATACTTAGGTTAAGGATAAATAAACGACATAGTTATGTGTGACAAATATAAATACACTAAATATGATTGGATATTCAGTGTAAAACAATCAAAGGACATTCACACATATTCTTGTAAAAACAACAGCAATGAATTGGATGTTTATCTCAACAAATCAAGATTGAGTAAAAATTACTCTTATAAAGTTCATACCGATGACTTGAGAATTTATCAATGGAGTGATTATGTGTATCAAAAGTATATACACATAATGGGGAGTGGAAATTATGACATAATCAAATGAATAATTATTCCACACATAATCTTGGAGTAAAATAATCAATGAAGTATGCGTAAAGCTGAATGAGTGGAAATTGAAATTTGTAATTCCCTTACCAATTTGGTAACATATGAAACGTACACCCTTGAAATAAGGATAATAAAATTATGATGTAAATATACATAAATTAATGTATATTACACAATTAATACAAACATGGGCAATACAAACACCACATGCAATAAATAAGTGGTGAATAATGGAAATCTCACGGATTTAAAAGTGAGATAAGAAACCCCTTACTTTGTACTTTTTCCTTGGTCGACGGTAGGTTAACCTCATGTATAATGGTTAAATAATTTTTATTGAATTATACAAGAATCATTTACATTAATATGATATCATATATGATCTTTTGACATTGATTTGTTAATAATATCTTAGTATTATCGTCATTTCGGCTGTTAACTTACTCATTTTCCTTTATATTCTTTGTTACATAAGCCGTGTTTGTTATGGATAGGTTGTATATTATTCATATCCAGAATTATATCAAGTTCTTAAACATTATTTTTAAATCATCAAATGATAATTATACTTGAATGGATACGATGGAGAATGAATCTCATCGCTTTCGTGGAGACGGTAGTCCGTACGTATGCACAAGTGAAAATATCATTCTTTTGATGTTAAAATAATATATAATTGGATGGTATATCATATAGAAAGAATAATTATCATGTTATATTTATTATTTACATGAATTACACATAATTATTATACCCATACAAATAATAATTTATTGAATAACAATTACACCAAGACGTGGAGACGGTAAGCCCTACATACACACGTATGGTGACAAGTTATTCAAAGGGTGGATAGAATACTGAATATGGTTGCACCATATTTATAATAACATAAAATTATATATAATATACTGGAGTTATTATTTTATAATGGTAATAACAAAGATAGGAGTAGTGGAAGAAGAAAGGAACTTGAAAAAGGGTGGTGAAATCATTACCTCTTCTTCTGGTTCTTCCTTTTGATTTGATCAAAAGGGCTCCTTAAGTTGGATTTCTGACTAAAGGAATGCCTCTAGGTTGTAGTGAGGGAATTTGAGAGAGTATTTGGGCAGATGTTGGCCGATTCAAAAGGCTTTGAAGGTGTGAGTTAATGAGAAGGGAGAGTGCCCTTTTATAAGAGGGGTGAGGGGCACCTTTGGAAACGCTAGAAATATTATTTTATAATAAATTCATATTCAGTTTCTAATGGCTCCAAAGTGTATTATTTAAATTTTAAGGTGGGGACGGGTCGAAAACCACTCAACCTATAGAATTTATATAGGTTTGGGTTACTATATTAACCTTATCTTTAAGTATTAACTCTTAGTTAATTAGTTTCACTTTTACAATGTCTCTTTGTATTTTTATATTATATGGTTAATAAACTTACTATATACATCCAAGTGACCCCCAAGTGGTCCATTAATGATAAACCTATCATGATATAAGTCTCTTGGCCGAAACTTAGATTTTTAGAAATTTAATATCAATTAATAATATAATATTTTGTTTTCAAAACACTTTTATGTCAATTTTGACACTATTCAATAATTGATTTTTGTGAAAATCATAACAGAATTATTACTTCGAAAAAAGTAACTTAAGTAAATCCTAACACGTCATATTTGTCTAGAAAATTAGTGTAATTCATAAAAAGTCTCAAATTATATTTATTTGGGTATTTATAATATCAATTATTTTAATTTGTCACTATTCTGGTAATTACTGCATCATCATTGTGTCATAAATAGATTATAATATTTAATGTCTAAAAATTATAAATAAAATATAATTTTGTAGGAAATATTTTTATCTTTCTAATTAATATTTTTAGTCTAAAATAAAAAACATATAATCCTATGTAAAAATTGTTTTTCTAAAAGATATATGCTTATGTCATTTTTGTAATTACCTTAACTTAATTAATATAAAGTGTCATTATCACTTACAAGTGGATCCATGAAGTCCCAAAATCGAGACAAAGATGCCTGAGGTCGGCCATGTATCAACCAATAGGGTTAATACATGTTTTAGGGTAATTTAATATTATTATAATATTATTTTTGTGCCATTATTTACCGAATTTACCCTTTAACCATGGTAAATAAAATATTTACCGAAGTAATTATTCAAAATGTCTAAAAATAAAAGTTACCTATTTAGACAATTTGAAAATCCTGATTCTAAATATGGAATCCATTTTTCCAAATTCAAAACACAGAAGTGGCAGAAATTAATTTAAAATTAATTCCCATTGTTAAAACAAAAAGCGTGGTTTTAAGAGATAAAAACTATCAAAAGATTGACACTGGTTTATGTCCGGTTTAATTGTAAAATTATGTACAATGACCCACATTGTATTACATGGTAAAAATAAATTCTAAATATAATTTTAAACCAATCAAATTCATAATTTATCACTATTAATTATTTTTATTAAAAAAGATGTTTTTAATTAAAATTTAGTAATTTTCACTATTCATCAAAATATAAAAGTTATCCAAAAAGTACCAAAATTTTACCCTAGGATAATTTCTTTATTCCGAATCCAAAAATGAAGTCTATTTTACCAAATTCAAAAAATCAAAGTTGAATTTATTAATTTAAAATTAATTCCCGCTTTCGAAACCCAAAGGCGTATTTTTAAGAAATAATAACTATCAAAAGTTTGACACTTGTTTATGTCCAATTTCAAGGTCAAATTACTTAAAATGACCATCATTGGGTTAAATAGTAAAAATATAATCTATTTATACTTCCAAACCATTAAAATGTATAATTTAACAATATAAATTATTTTGATTAAAAAAGTTGTTTTCAGATAAAATATAGTATTTTTCACTATTCACCCAAATATGAAAATTATCAGAAAGACACCAAAACATTTTTGAAACTAAATCCTTATGTCCCGATTCTAAATAAGAATTTCATTTTGTAAAATTGAATATATAAAAGTTTCAAATATTGGATTTAAAAAGGCCTTGCCATTAAAAGGCGGTAAAATTTCATTTTTTGAAAAATACTTCTTTTATCTGAAAAAATGAATTTGTTCATAAATCATGTATTAGAAACTCATAATATGGATTAAAATTATAAGGATAATATAATATTTAAAATTCAGTTAATACTATTCATAACCTTTTTTGATCGGCTAGTTTGGTAAGTCGTGGTGCGCTTGAACTCAGTGTTGCGTACAACACACGCTATTGTATTATTCAAAGAGAAGTGTACCGTGGAAGATTGGGGTGTTACAATTAGGATCAATTATGATCATTAATCATTATCTTTTATGTTTAACCTTAATGAGAACATAATCTCACACATTTCTTATATTTTTATTCCATAGGTTTTGAATATGAGTATAACTTATGAGATGTATAGAAGGGTATAATTATAAAGTAATGTTCATAAGTGTTGTAAAATAAGTTTTTTATGTATCTAGTCTTCAAAGACACTAAACCTAAAGGTTATTGGGATTGTGTGAGATTATTATGAGATATAATATTAATTCGAAATATATATAAGTTTATCTTGGGTCATCTGACTTAGCATCAAAGATAGAATTTAAAGAATGTTCTTTTTAGAACTAGATATGAAAGTGTAGATCTGAGGCACTTTAGTTGGTATCAAAGTAGGGTTTAAATATTTTTGGAGATTTAGATTAAAAAACCTTAGTGAGAACCCTATGGATAAATCTAAATATAGGAAATGCCCTAAAATTTTGGTAATATATAGAGTGTATGGTTTCATGGAAATGAAATCCCTAGTTAGATAAATGTAAGTGGATTCAGGCTCTAACACAAATGCACTGAGGGGAAATAACCCTAAAAAGTTTGGTTAGGTATTAACTCGATATCCACTTATTACACAATAAATATGCCCAAATTTACACCCATTTTTTACATTCCATAGGGATATTATTTAGTTAATCCAAATTATCTTTATAAACCATAGTGGAACTAAAAATTTGTTCCACAGACTTTGCTGCATAATTCACAATATCCTCACTCAGATAACACAATTTGAGTTTGAGTAGAAAACATATCTCCCTTCTTAAAGGATATACAAATGGGATTTCCACATACCATAATATTTTTCACACATAAAGGGACATATATTTATAAAAAATGTTTCCTAATCCAGTGACTTGTTGGTGAGAACATCTCTTTGGGAGTAGGTTTTGTATTTCATAAATTTCTAATAAAAATGGCATCAAAGCATAAAAACCCAATTTTAAGGGTCTTTTGGGAACATTTTGTCCTTATAAAACATCCTTAAATGGATAAAAACCTATATTTAAGGGCATATTTTTCTTTACAGGCTTATATTTAACAAATCATATAGCCTAAATAGACTTACAGATCAAAATTCATGGCTGTTCTAAGCCAAGCATCATTTTGGAATAAAAAACATCGGAAAAGGGAAAATTCCAATGAAATATTTCACTTTATCCATGAAGAATTTCACTTATCTCATGGATAATTTCACTTCACCTATGAATTATTTCACTTCATATACAAAGTATTTCACTTCATCTACAAAACACTTTTCTCCATCTATGAAACACTTTGCTCCATTCACAAATCACTTCAGTCCTTTAACGAAGCAACTCAAATGATTAATAAATCACATTTAATCCTATAAAGGGATTTATTTTATGATTAATGGGGTAATTTTATATCCCCCCTCATAGCGAGGAAATCCCACAAAGGCTATCCATGAAGTGTATGTCAGAGTATACAGACTTCCCTTTGTAAAGAGCTATGTGAACAATGCTATGTGGACACCCCCTTCTTAAGTCACTATGTGACCACCCATTTTATAAGGTGGTTACCTACCTATAACTATAAATAATAGCACACATTTCATGGGATAATAGGATGAACACATGAAGATACTCCATACAGAGTAAATTCAAAAGAGATAAACTTTGAGAGACCCTTCAGGAAATCTCTAGTTAGATATGGGAGAGGGGAGGTCCTTCACGAATAAGTCCCATAAAGTCCCTTTAAGAAGTAAATACCATTAAAAAAGTAAAAAATCATCATGATTCAATGCCATTTTATGAATAAAATCCCATTTTTGAAGTAAATCCCCTTCACAAAGAAAATCCCCTTTGTGAACACAATGCACAATGCGATCAAAAATCCCTACATGAACACAAATCCATACATGAGGTCTCCATTGTGAAGAACTACATGAAAACTCCTATAAGGATGATCCTTCAATAAGTGCTACACATATGCTCCAATGTTGACACTCTTTCATGAATCATTACAAAGACACTCCAATAAAAGCATCTTATACTTTGTGAACTAACATTTTTTAGCCTCAACCCATTGGTCCATACCACGGGGGATCAACCATTACACCCACAATTAAGATCAGTGATGGGGCTGTGGTCCCAAGATGAAGTCCCATGACCTTTTATTTCATCACTAAACCTCACAAAAAATTTAGGTTAACACCATGTACTTTTCAGAATGGGTTAGACATATTTTGGGTTGCAATAATTATGACCCCAAAATTGATCATAGAATAACACCTTGAGTAGAGATACTCTTCATGGATTCAAAAAAAAACCTTGATTTGAGATAATCCTATTGTTTACATATTTACCTTGTGTTGATATACTCGTCTCGGTTCCATAAACACTATGAGTTGAGATAATCCTCTTGGTTTTCTCATATTGTCCTTGAGTTGGGGTACTCCTCCTGGTTCCATCATATTTACCTTGAGTTGAGATACTCCTCTCGATTCAAAAATCACATTGATTTGAGATACTCCTCATAGTTATCATATATGGTCCTCCTCTTAGTTTTAAGTCCCAAAACACACCCTCACCCGATTCACCTACTTCGTTAGATATCTAAGGTCATCATACATGCATAATCCTCAAAAATCACCTTAAGTTGAGATAATAATCTTAGTTTTCAAAACACCTTGAGTAAATATTCTCTTCTTAGTCCCTAAAAACACATTGAGTTGAGATACTCATCCTGGTCCCCATATATGGTCCTCCTCTTAGGTGTAATCACCAAACCTACCTCAAAGGGAAACATGAATGTGTAATCCATGATTAGTCTCTTGTTGTTACCCCATTCAGGACACATGAATCCCACATGGGCCTCTTATTAGGTGAGAGGACCTAACTATCACCACCTTCACCTAAGTCACAGACAAGGTTAGGCACTTATAAGTGGAATACACATTTAATCTCTACACAATGACCTTTAATTGAGATAATCCTCTTGGTTTCATTATACACCTTTAGTTGTGATAATCCTCTTTTTTTTATACACCCTAATTCCATATCCTCCTCATGGTTTCCCAAAAATACCTACACCTAACTCACATGATAAGTTGAGTATCAAAGGCAAGAACTAATGAATAATCCCTACATAGTCTCTTATTAATGGCCCTTTTATGATATAAGAATCCCACCAGGGAACCTCATGTGTAATCCCCATTCAACCCATATTATGTGCTCTCACGAAATATAGAATATCTACTATTATCTATTGTTTCACATAATAAACATGAATCACATGGGCTTAGAGATATTTAGTTGATAACTTCATTAACACAACTAAGAGTCGTTGTATTCAAAAGTTGGGAGAGTATAGTCTTAACTATATGAATCTAAACCACATAGCACACATCCTTACCACACGATGTTAAACTACATAGAAATTTCCTCATAAATGACCTTAAACTATGTAACTTGAACTATGTGGGATTTTATTATTGTTCTTATAAAACACATAAGATTCTTATTTAATGTTCAAATCCAATATCCCCAAACATATCCCATTATGTGATGAGTATTGGATTTATTATTGATATTTTTAAAGTTGAGATTCTCCTTTTGGATTCACTCATAAACCTTAATTTGAGATTCTACTTTTGGTTTTTTCACATCTTCCTTGAGTTAATATAATTATTCTAGTCTCCCTACATACATTGAGTTGAGGCAATCCTCTTGGAACCTAAAATACCTTCCAATCTTCTCACCTCATCTATTCGTTAATATACAGGGGCATAAACATCCACATATGGGCATCCGACCAGGTGTAATATCTAACCATAACTTTAATAATTTAGTAATTGATAAATAGTATGAACTGTAAAAGTAAATTCATGCATAATTCCCACACTTAATATTGTTAGGCACCATTCTGACTAGTGGTCCTGACCACATAATGTTAAACTACATGGATTGGTTCTTATCACATGACATTAAAAGATACAATGTGTATTGTTAAGCAATAATGAACTAAATGGGTTATAATTACATTTATAGGGATACATAAGAAACCCTCTCATTGTCATAATCTCAACTCCACCACAATCACCACGTACCTGGATAACTATAAACTCTATATTTACCAACTGTGACTTTAAACTAAATCATCCCTAACTAATAAGAGAAAGATGCAGAACCTATAAAATACATAGATGTTCACATAGATTCATGGTTTTAATTAGATAATTAGCATATGGGTAACTAGTCCCATGATAATATTTGGGAAGGATCTATGAATATGACTTAAATCTATAATAGAGTCCAATAATAGGAAAGAATCTCCTCAAAAGGTTAGATGATCTTGAACTCCCACCATCTCGACCAACATGCATTCTATATCATAGATAGAAAGACAAATAATGACCATATGCATTTGGATAGCAGGTCTGAAATGATGTCCACACTAAAATGAGGTCATCATAATTTTCCTTTAGAAACAAACCTTTATGAGGGGTTTGAATATATTTGGGTTAGAAATCCTAATAGGAAATGACCATAGAAAAATTATATCAAAACCTAGAATTTCATAGGTTGTAAATTAAGGTGCTATAATCTAATACATCTTAGGATTGATTTTACTTATGATAGGATTTCTTACTCTGATTATTACTGCTTGATGCTCACACTAAGAATTTTGGTTTTAGTAAGGGATAGAAGATATAATAGTGAAGTTGGGGTAGTGAAGTTGGGGTGGTGTAAAGTACACTCAATATTGAAAATATATTATTTGATTATAGTTCTATGAATTACTTTAAATGTTTAAAGTTCTACAAGACTGTTAATTAAAATACTTAAGGATTATATTTTGAATTATTAGTTAAAACTCTTACTGTTACAATGATTGCATCTCAAGTTTATATGATTGAATTTTGTGGGAATGTTCTCCCAAAAAATCATATTATTCTCCATATAGTTACATTTGATGTAATTTTGGGCATGGATTGGATCTATCTATACAAAACCCATATCAATTACCAAAAAGAGAAGTCACATTTAATATCCCGAATGAACCTATGATCTTCTATCGGTGTGAGGATGAACATGAACCTTCAATGGAAATTATTTCCACTATATGGGTATTACTACCTATTCTTGAGGGTTATTTATCCCAAATGTTTGGGGAGAAAATCAACATTGAAGATACTACTATTGTTTGGGAATATGTAAATGAATTTCTTAAAGAGTTGTCTAGTCCTTCCTTGAATTATGACGTTGAGTTTTCAATAGAACTCATATTTGATTCTACACCTATTTTAAATACTCTTTAAAGAATTTCCTTGATTAATTTGTGAAAATTATAGAATAAAATCTAGGAAAATATAAAAAATGGATTCATATTACTTAGTTAATCACCATAGGGTGAACCTATTGTTTTTTAAGAATAAATATGGGACAATGCATAGTTGAATTGATTATCAAGAACTTAACAAGATCACTATCAAGAACAAGTATCCTCAATACAATATTTATGACTTGTTTTATCAATTAAAAATAGCTCAATAATTTTCAAATATTAACCTTCGATATAAATATCATCAATTAAGTGTAATAAAACAAGATATTTATAATACAACATTCTATATGAGCTATGGACACTATGAATTTATAGTGTTTCTATTTAGACTTACCAATTACCTTGCTATCATCATGGATCTAATGAATTGAGACTTTAATGATTACCATGATCAATTTGTGGTATTATTTATAAATGAGATTTTTATATATTATAAGATCAATTAAGAGCATGGATATTGTTTTAGGATTGTTCTGAAGCCCTTAAGAAAGAATAAGCTGTTTAAAAAATTCAGGAAGTGTGAATTCTGGCTATGAAAAGTATCATTATTGGGTTATATAATTAAAATTAAGGGTATATCTATGGATCCTTCTAAGATAGAGGCTATTTAACATTGGAATAGACCAACCAAATCAACTAATAATCATATTTTTCTTGGATTAGATAGATACTATAGACACTTTGTGAGAAATTTATCACGGATATCAAATCTACTAACCAAGTTGACATAGATGGGAGTCAAGTTCCTCTGGATAGATGAATGTGAATAAAATTTCAAGGAACTAAAGAGAAGGTTAATTAGTGAACCCATGTTCACAATACCTTTCATTGGATAAGGTTTTGTGATATATAGTGATGCATCAAAGAAAGGAATGAGATATGTACTCATACAAAAAAACATGAAAGTAGTGTATGCCTCACACCAATTGAAGGTGCATTAGAAAAATTACCCAACTCATGATTTGGAGTTTGAATTGGTCATTTTTATTTGAAAATATAGAGGCATTATATTTTTTGTGAAAGCTGTAATATTTATATATATATTGAATATAAAATATAGAAGTATATATTCAAACAAAAAGAGTTTAATATCCACTAAAATATATGGTTAGAGTTGATAAACTATTATAACTACTTAATATATACCACCTTGGGAAGGAAACAAAGGTGGTTGATACTCTAATTCAGAAGGATCATTCTATCTTTTCCATGAATAGGACTGATAGAGATCAAATAATTATATATTTGTATAGGCTATTCCTTAAAATAATGATGGAAGTAGAGAAATCCTATATTTCTCAAATGAATGTTCAACAATCCATCCATATAAAGATTAAAGATATATAAAAAAGGATGTAGAACTAAAAAATAAGGTAATGAATATTCTATAGTTCAAGAACTAGATATGTGTCCCTATAATACTAGAATTGAATAAATAACCACTGGATGAAGCACATAAATCATCATTCTCTATCCATCCTAAAAGTATGAAGACATATAGAGATCTCAAGGGGCATTTTTGGTGGGAAAAAATGAAGAGGGATATTGTAGAGTATATTTCTTGATTACTAGTATGTAAATAAGTAAAGGCTGAATATTGTAAGTCTAAAGGGATTAAGAAATCATTTCACATACCTATATTGAAATGGTAAAACATCATCATGGATTTCGTCGAAATAATCCCCGAGGAATTTAGAGTCCATAACTCTATTTGGGTTATAATGGATCACCTTATAAAGTTAGCGTGTTTCATTTATATCATATAAGATTCATTAATTGACCAAATTTAAAGGATCTACATTAAGTAAGTGTTAATGTTTCATGGGATTCCACTCTCAATTATATTAGATCAAGATATGAGGTTTACTCAAATTTTTTAGAGAATTCTTCAGTAAGAATTTAATTCAAAGTTAAAATTTAACACTGCATATCATCCTTAGATAGATGGTTAACTCGAGAGGACAATTAAAACTCTAAAAGATATTTTAATAGATTTATCTATGTATTTGAAATTTAGTTGGGGTCAAAACCTTCCTCTAGTTTAATTTTCTTACAATAATATCTTTCACTTGAGCATTTAAATGAATCATTATGAAGATATCTATCGAAAAAAGTGTAGAACTCTAAAATAATGGAATGGATTTAGAGAAAATAAGTTATTTTAACTTGATATATCGGAATAAATGGTTGAAAAAGTTAAATATATTCATTATCACATCATGTTATCTCATAATCGACAGAAGAGTTATGCTAACAATCATCGATGAGATCTAGAGTTCAAAGTTAGTGACAAGGCATTCCTATAAATATATCATTATAATAAAATTATGGTATTTATATCAAATTGATATTTTTAATATGTATTTAAATGATTTAATCCCTATAAAATTTTCAATTTGAGCTAATTTGAATCATTTTTGGATTTTTGATGTGTTTTAGGATAAAATGTGAAAATTGTTTAATTTTGGAATTTTAACATATTTTTATCACTTTGGTATTTTAAAAATAACTTTTAAAATATTGATTTAATTAGATTTATTATTTTTTTATAAGATTAATTAGTTTGTGGAATTCAACTTCTTCTTTTGAAGATAGATCAAATTTGAACTTTCATAGGCCCAAAAAAATAAATCAATTTGAAAAATATTTCTGGACAATATAATAGACCTCAACTTAATAAATAAGAAATAACTTGAGATAAATATCTCTAATTAAGGATATTATAAATTTATTTGAAATATGACTTTATTTTTCATTTGAAATTTAATTTTATAAAGATATCATTAATGTGACCATTGATGCACCAAATTGGAGGAAGATTTAGTGGATCCTCATCCATAAAAAGTGTGACTCATTAATTATGTCATAAATTATTTTATACTCTTACAAAGACTTTGAAATTTGGAGGGAAGATATAAAAATAAACTTCACACAACTTATAATAAGTACACTTGGAGAGTTTCATCCATATGGTGGGTATAAAAGGAGAAACATTTTGGTGGAAAAATTTTAGAGGAGATTTTTTTATTTATTCTATTTATTTTATTTTATTTTATTTAGTTTGTTTTAATTTTTATGTAATTTTATTTATTTTCTTGTATAAAATTTATTCATGCATTTTTTCCAAGTGTTCCACACTCTATTCTTCTCTACCTTATTCTCCTTATTTTCTTCTTTTCTTCTTCTTTTACTTATATTTTTTTCTTCTTCTAACATTATTTATGTTATTTTATATTATACTCTCTCTCTATTTTCTTATTTTTATTTTATTTTCTTTCTATTCTCCTATTTCTCTTCTTATTTATTTCTATAGTGACCAATTAACCTAAATAATGAGGTGATAACCTGAGGTTTGGCTCGGGGGAGGTAAGTTGTGTTTCTATTTATCCTGCATGTAGATTCATATGTTTTATTTATGTTTTCTATGAGAATGAGTGAAGTGAATGAGTGTAGTGATTGTACACTACGAAAATAAAGATCATTTCTTTTCTTTTTTTAAATATTTTACCTTCCTTCCACTAAATATAATATCTTCATGCGATGAAGTTAAGCTGTTTAGTGGATCAAACAACATATAATGGAGTTGGGTCTTGGAAGATGCCACACTCTTGATTGAGGTGTGCCATAAACCTTGATTATAGAAGGAGGTCAAATTAAGATTTGTAAAGGAATTCAATATTTCACACCACTAAATAAAATAATAGTATTTTAAAAGTGATATTTTATGTTTAAATTATCTAACTAAATTTAAACACCAACAAGGAGAGTAATTGAACCCATAAAACAAACCAAAAAGGCCAAGTTCTTTTTTTATTAACCAGATTTTTTTATTTCATGTTAGTTTAATTTCTACAATATTTTATTTCATTTAAATTCCATTTATTTCATATAATAAATTAAAACAAATAAAAATAAGTAGTTTAGATGAATTGGATTAAGTAAGTGAACAACTGAGAAAGATCCTCAAGTGAGATGACCCTGACCAACCTCTGTGTTTCACTAGGAAAACATTTTGAAATTTGTTTTTTCCACACCCTATGATAGGCATGTTTCAAAA
Organism: Viscum album; assembly: GCA_963277665.1. Classification (NCBI taxonomy): domain Eukaryota; kingdom Viridiplantae; phylum Streptophyta; class Magnoliopsida; order Santalales; family Viscaceae; genus Viscum; species Viscum album. The sequence continues at coordinate 1,927,131,908 of OY728131.1, forward strand.
CTGATTATGTTTATGTAAATCCAATTAGTGTTTGCTTATATTTTTCTATTTTCATATTTTATATATATTTTTATTTTTTAAAAAAACCATAATTTTTTTGGCATGATGTTTTCAAATTTTTTTTTTAAATTAATGGAAAAATTATTCATAGGTGAAAGAAAAATAAATAGACTATACTAAAGAGGCCCTCAAATGAAGAGTTTATGCTCTTATGATAATGGTCAAGTAGAATAAAAGAGGAATATAAGGAGGTATCTCACCTTAATATTTGATGGACATGTTCGATAAAATTTGAATTGACTTGTAAATATTTGAGGTGAAGAAGGAAGTGCCATTGGTTTTTTCCAATTTCAATGAAGACATCCAAGAAGTTGAGGCCAAACTTGAGGAATATAATCCCAACCATTTGGGAAACCAAATACAAGAATACCATGAAGAGATAGAGAGTGAAGATGAAGACTCACATACTGATAGGTATATAGGAAAATATTCAAACCAATTTTGAAGTAAATGGGACAAAGATGAAATGAAATGAGATCATTTTATCTACAAGATTGAAGAATCATCACCTAACTACCTATTTCTAGATATGGAGGAAGAAGAAACCACACAAGTGGTAGAATTTTAAGAAAAGATGGAGGATCCCAACTACCTACCTCCACTTTCCACTATCTAACTCACTACTGGAAACTTATCCTTTAACAATGGTTTCAAACCATTGGTAAAGTATGGAAAAACGTTGGTATAATATATACCAACGTTTGTCCAAACTATTGTGTGTGGAGCCATGGGGATAGAAATATCCCAATGGTTCTATGAGAACCATTGGGATTTGACAGGAAAATGGATTATATACCAACAACTTCATGTAACCGTTGGTATAAATCTTTACCAACAGTTTAAAACCGTTGGAAATATAAAAAATCATGCCTATAACAATGGTTTTTAAACCATTAGTATAGAATTTTATCAACGATTCCCCACAAACCGTTGGTAAAAGTCAAGTAAAATATTCTATACCAATGGTTTGTAAATCGTTGGTATATACTTTTTCCAAAGGTTTGCACGATACCGTTGGTATATGTTCTGTTTAGACACATATGCCAATGGTTTACAACTGTTGGCATAAGATTTATACACCTGAAGCAAGCTAGCCTCCCCCCTGTGCACATGCAGCACTTCCACCAGTAGGACTGCCTCCCCCTGTGCAGAATTCATATAGAATTCTCAATACCTGTAGAATACATACAGAATTATGTATGAATTCATACAGAATTCTGTATGAATTCATACAGAATTAACACAATACATAATTCTCAATACCTCCATTTAATTACACACATACAGAATTCATAATTCATAATTCACAACTTAATTAACAATTAACACATACAGAATTCAATTCAGAATTCAGAAGTCAATTACCCTATGCAATACAAAATTCTAAATTGAATACATACAATATTGAATTATCTATAACACATATAGAATTGAATTCAAAATTCATAATGCAATAACCCCTATATAAGAAAATCATGTTTCAGGTTTTGAATATGGCATTTTTGTTCATAGGCATGGGTGAATTCAGATGAGATTTTAATTTTTGGATAATGTGGTATTCCATGTTATAGTAAGGGGTAATGTGACATGGGGGTGGGTGTGGGGGGGGGGGGGGGGGGGGGCTCTCCAAAGGGTTGGGGGGGCTGTCCAAGGGGGTAGGGGTGTCCAAGGGGGTGGGGGTTGTTCAGGGGATGGGGGGTGTCCATGGTGGGGGGGCATGTCCAGGGGGTTGGGGGGGGGGGTGTCCAAGGGGGTAGGGGGTGTCTAGGGGGTGGGGGTGTCCAGGGGGATGGGGGGGGGGGTGTCTAGGGGGGTGGGGGACTATCCAGGGGGTGGGGGGGGGGGATGTATGGGGGGATAGGGGTGTCGAGGTTGTGGGGTGGGGGTGGGGGTTGTCTAGGGTGGTGGTGGGGGGTGTCCATGGGGGTGGGGGTGTTCATGGGGGTGGGGGTGTCCGGGGGGATGGGGTGGTGTCCAGGGGGTGGGGGGCTTTCCGGGGGGGGGGGGGGTGTGGGGAGGCTGTTCAAGGGGTAGGGGGTGTCTGAGGGGTGGGGGGGGGGGGGGGGTTGCCCAGTGGGTGGGTGGGCTGTCCATGGGGGTAGGGGTGTTAGGGCGTGGGGGGGGGGGTGGCCATGGGATGGGGTGGTGTCTAGGGGGGATGGAGGGGCTATCCAGGGGGTTGGGGGGGGGGGGCTGTCCAAGGGGGTAGGGGGTGTCCGGGGTGGGGGGGGGGGGGGGGCTATCTAAGGGGGTTGTTAGGGGGTGGGCTGGGGGATATCTAGGGGGTGGGGGTGTCCAGGGGGGTTGTGGGGTGTCCAGGTGGTGGGGTGGTGTCCAGGGGGGTGTCTAGGGGGTTGGGGGCTGTCCAAGGGGGTAGGGGGTGTCCGGGGGGTGGGGGGTGTCTATGGGGGTGGGGGTGTCCGGGGAGTGGTGGGGGTGGCCAGGGGGTGGGGTGGTGCCCAGGGGGGATTGAGGGGTTGTTCAGGGGGTTGGGCGGGGGACTGTCCAAGGGGGTTGGGGGTGTCCGGGGGGTGTGGGGGGGGGGGGCTTTCTAGGGGGTGGGGGTTGTCTAGGGGGTGGGGGTGTCCAAGGGGTTAGGGTTGTCCAGGGGGTGGGGTGGTGTCCAAGGGGTGGGGGGGCTGTCCAGGGGGTTGGGGGGGGGGCTATCCAGGGGGTCTGGGGTGTCCAGCGGGTGGGGGTTGTACAGGTGGGGTGGGAGGGTTGTCCACGGGGGTGTGCGGCTATTGAAGGGGGTAGGGGGTGTCCAGGGGGTGGGGGGGGGGGGACTGTCTAGGGGGTGGGTGGGGGGCTGTCCATGGGGGTGGGTGTGTTCAGGGGGTGGGGGTGTTCAGGGGGGTGGGGGTGTTCAGGGGGGGTGGGGTGATGTCTAGGGGGTGGGGGGAAATCCAAGGGGGTGGGGGTGTCCAAGGGGTGGAGTGGTGTACATGGGGGTGGGGTGGCTGTCCAGGGGGTTGGGTGGCTGTCTAAGGGGGAAGGGGGTGTCCGAGGGGTGGGGGGGGGTATCCATGGGGGTGGGGGTGTCTAGGCGGTGGGGAGGGGTGTCCAGGGGATAGGGGTGTCTGGGGGGGGGGGTGTCTAAGGGGGTAGGGGGTGTCTGGGGGGGTGGGGGTGGGGGGTTGTTGAGGGGGTGGGGGGCTATCTAGGGGTGTGTCTAGGGGGTGGGGTGGGGGGTGTTCTAGGGGTGGGGAGGTGTCCAGGGGTGTGTGTGTGTGTGTGGGGGGGGGGTTGTCCAAGGGGTTGGGGGGATGTCCAATTGGGAAGGGGGTGTCCGGGGGTGGGGGGGGGGTGCTGTCCAGGGGGTGGGGGGCTGTCCATGGGGGTGGGAGTGTCTAGGGGGTGGTGTCCAGGGAGGATGGAGGGGTTGTCCAAGGGGTTGGGTGGGGGGTTTCCAAGGGGGTAGGGTGTGTTCGGGGGGGGGGGGGGGGGTTGTCTAGGGGGTGGGGGATATCTAGGGGGGGTGGGGGTGTCTAGGTGGGTGGGGGGCTATCCAAGGGGGAAGGGGGAGTCTGGGGGGTGGGGGTATCCAAGGTGGTGGGGGGATGTCCATGGGGGTGGGGGTGTCTAGGGGTGGGGGTGTCTAGGGGGTAGGGGGTGTCCAGGGGGTGGGAGGGGGGATGTTCGGGGGGTGGGGGTGTCCATGGGAGTTGGAAGGGGAGATGTCCAAGGGGGAATGGGGTGTTTGGGGGGTGGGGGTGTCCATGGGGGTTGGGGGGCTGTCCAGGGGGTGTGGGGGCTATCCATGGGGGTGGGGGTGTCCAGGGGGTGGGGGTGTCTGGGGTGGGGGTGTCCAAAGGAGGGGTGAATCAGTCACAACAAATCATCAAGTCAAATTTTATTATTTATAGATAAATAAATAAAGGTAATTTGTGTAACCTAATCACACATACATTTAGGCACAACAAATCATCAAATATCAAATGTCAGTAATATCAGTCAAAAATGTAATGGATCAATCTGTCCGTCATCACCATCACTATCATCACTGTCATCATTAGACTCACCTCCATCCTCATCGTTGTCCCCATCATCTTCCCCGCCCTCCTCAACGCCCACCTCCTCACCCTTGTACTTTGCCTCAGCCTCCTCCTCGTCCTCCTCCTCCTCTTCACCCTCCTCCTCCACCCCAGCCTCCTCCTCACCCTCCTCCATGTCATTGTCTTGATCACCACTAGAACTGACACCTAGTGCACCATAGATAGAACACATCGGCGACATATATTCATCACAAGCTATGCTGGCCTCTGGTGGAAGTGTTGGATGTAAAACTTCCATCAGTTTCATAAATGCAGTGTTTTCCCTAGCAGACTGTTCTGCCATCTCTATGGCCCTTTTTTCAGCCTGTTCCACCAATGCCTTAACCTACTAGAACTCAGTGGCACTATAACTCATACCTGATGAGGGATAATACCTTGTCAGGACTATACTCTTTCCAGGTTAGCAACATACTCTTCCAGGGTGATCATCTCCCAACACCTGATGTAAATGATTGTTTGGCCCAAATTTTCTGGTTCCTGGGCATCAAGGGACTCTAAAGCAGCCTGTTACAAATATAAACAAATTATTAAGTTATAAAATAGATATTAAAATTTGAAATTAACAAAGTAAAACTTACAATCTTCTGCTGAGTCGGTTCATTAACCACACTTCCATCTTTCTTCCTTCTACTCAAGAAAAATAGTTTTGCTCGAGGCACACATCCTTCAATATTCATTTTTTTCCTTTACAATGACATTGAATGTAGGAAAACATAATTACAAATCGGTTACCAATAATTAATTTCCTAACTAAAATTATATAAACAACTATCGTACCTACTTCCTCTCATGATCTAGAATCGTAGTACATCCCAATGTGTAGAGGTATTTTTTAGCATCAATGTTTTTTATTTCTTATAGATGATTCCTAAATAAAATTAAATAATAAAAAAGACAGTGTTAACGCAAAACATGAAAATTTTCATTTAAATACCTCAAATGTGAGTAATGACTTAAACTGAGTAGTCGTCCAATGAATAATCATCCGTCAATACTATTGTAATGGACAATCATCAATGACAGGGACCGCCTCTGACTCTATTCCAACTCTAGAACACCAACCAATATACAACTCATTATTATAGGCTATCTAAAGCTCACCTAAATCCTTTAGACATGCAATCCGTGAACCCTCACCATCAGGGAAATTAAACTGAAGATGACACCAAAATATTAATTCATATAAATACAAAAAAATAATATATTTCATTAAATACAACAATTTTTTTTACCCATATATTTGTACAAGCATTATACTTGATTCATTTGGAAACTACCTCCATGAGAGTAGGCTGACAAGAATGATGTTAGAGTATTTTTCAAGCATTTCGAAAAAACTCCGACATTGCTGCACTATTTTTTCAATCATTTGAATCTCTTCATTGTAGTCCACCGTCAACTGCATGTGGCAGTTCCACACTACACACATGCATGTACGCCCCCACCCCCACCTTCTATCAGTAGATGTATCTGTTATCAAATAAAAACAAATATTTTATCAATACATGTTATAATGACAATAAATAATGGTATAAATTTTTTTAGGGTTGTATAAATATACATGTGCTAGTCTGATCAAGCCGCTGAATCCAAAGAAATTGAAGTAACACCCTGTACAGGTGGAGTGGGTCCCAATGTATGCTCTGCACGACAGACTCTGGCAGAGCAGGAGTCAAAGAAGATGGAATATAAAATCTCGGAGAGAAGGAAGAAGAAGTAAAAGAAGCTAACACAGATGGCTAACCGAATGTTGGATGGGGAGTGAGAATCATCATCAGATATAGTAAAGTTAGGTGAGGAGGCTTAGATGTAAAGGGTGGTGAAAACATGGGAGGCCTAAATATCCCATGTGTCCCTAACGACACACTAGGATTAGAATGTGGGATAGATGGTATGTCAGTGGGAGGGGCAAGGTCTAATCAGATACTCCAACCATATCGGCTAGCTCCCATACCACCCCCATCGTACAACACCCTAAGTACTGTGACCACTACTAGGCTGCCTATCAAATAATTGTTGCCTACGAGGTGGATCCTGAAAAAATGTTTAAAACAAAATTAATCACATGACATTATATATTATTTAAATATATATATTTGAAATAAAATACTCACTATAGGAACTAGTTGTGGAATGCCCATCTCAACCATGCGATGACTGTTGTCCATCATCTTTTTCCATCGCCTCTCTTCAATTGGTTGCATTTCCTACATTTGAAAACAAATATGGAAGTAATTATAAAATGATAAATAAAATGTTACCCAAAAAACAAAATATATGAGAGGGAATAGGGGGATTCATGGATAATTTAACTATCCAGTGTTTTAGGTGAGATTAAATGGATATATAATGAATTAAATAAATCATACAAGATGTAATAAAAAAATTTAATTTTGAGTAGGATAGTTATTGACTAAGTGTCATCAGTCTATATATTATGAATTATTAAACCATTAAGATAGTTGGAAATGATGATATACACATATGAACAAGGATAATATTTCTACCAGATTCAAATAAAATTGAAACCAATAAACATTGAAAATTCACATAATGTTCAAGTTGGATACAACATATTTGTAATCAATATTAAATCAATTTTAATAGTACCAACCTTAACAACCCAAGTCGTGTGAAACCAAAAGAATTGAGAAATTGGATGGATGATTCTATATATTTCTGACCACAACTTTAGGTTCATAGTCAACTCTGAAAATTGAGCTATTGGAGTCATAAAAAGTAATAAATGGATCATTTCCAATGGAAGTAGGGATTGTATCAATTCCATCATCACCATCATTAAAAATATTTATTGGAATTACTTCAATAGTGTTACCAAATTCAGGTCGAAGATGGTCTTTGACATAAAAAACTTGTTTCACCATTGATGCCAATATATACGGTTCATCAGTAGCAAGAGTGTGAGTCATATCAATTACTTGAAATACATAATCATCAATAAATGTTCCCTACCTCATCATAGAATCAAACCACTAGCATTTCATCATCGTGAATCATCCATGAGAGTAATGATCCAATATTATTATTTTTTCAATGACCCCATAATAACCTACATTTTCAAATCTCGGTCTACTATTTGATTCATGGGCATAACAGTCTATTGTGGAAGTAAACATAACACCATTATGTTGTGTTCTCATGTTTTTTTCTCATTTAGTGATAATAAATCTATACCCATTGATAAAAATTGATTTACAATCATGAACCATGGTATTATGACCAAAATCCAAAGCTATTATTTCCTCAGAGACAGAGTCAGCAGGAAAACTCAATACCTGAAATATAAATGAATATTAAACTTAATTAAATATTATTTTAATTATTTTAAATATTAATATTATTACCTTCAATTTTAACCAAGCAGAAAACTATTTTCTATGCAAAGTCTCCCTCCTTCTCAAAGATAATGAATGATGCTTTCTATTTATCACCACTTTATGTTCCCTATAGATAAAAATAGGAATATTTTAATATATATATATATATAATATATACATATTCAATTTACTTACAAGATGTAGTCATTGAACAAATCACATTTGAACAAAACTGTGTGATGTGGCATCTCCCGCTCTTCAAGGATTAATGTCGTCAATGTATATGATCTAGGAATTCCTCCTGTTTGAGGAAGTGATGGAAAATTGGGTTGAATTTGATCATACTATTATTCTTAATTTCTAATTGGTCTGTTCATTCTTGTAGTAATATCAGACAAATACATAGAGTAGAAATCCATACATTCTTGAGCCAAGTAATCGTTCACAATAGAACCTTCGGGATGATTCTTGTGTCAGACATAAGACTTTAATGTGTACATATTTATTTCTGTTGGATACATCCAATGAAAATAAATAGATCCTTCAAGAATTATTTCAGTTTGAATATGGATAGTAAAATGCAACATGCATGTGAAAAATGATGGAGGAAGTATTTTCTCTAACTCACACAAAATTAATGGGGCATCTGCCAAATTTTTTTTACAAGAAATACTTGGAAAACTTATTATCACAAAGATATCTAAAAAAATGGAACAACTGAATAAAAACCACCCTTACATTATTGGAAAAAATATTATAGATTGATATTAGAATCAACTCATGCAGAAGGATGTGATAATCATGATTCTTCAAAGAGTTTAGCTTCAACTCTCTTCTATTGACCCATTTAGATATGTTTCTTGAATAGACATTAGGAACTTTAATAGTCTCTATTACTTACAGAAATTTCTTTTCTTTTCTGTAGGTTTTATAACATAAGAATCACATGGAACTTTCCATTTATTTTCACTGATATACACATGATGCAATTCTGGTCTGATGCCCCAATCCACCAAGTCATGCCGAGACCGTAAATCATATTTTGTCTTTCCCTTAAAATTTATAAGGATCGAAAGAAACATTTCACATATATTTTTTTCAATGTGAATTACGTCTAAGAAATGACATAACAAATTGGTTGACCAATAAGGAAAATCAAAGAAGATACATCTCTTCTTCCAATTGTAACAGGTTTCAGTGGAAACATTATTTCTATTTCCAGATTTTATTTGACCCTTACCAAATGAAAAACTAAAATCTTTCAATTCATTAAGAACATCAGTTCTATACATACATTGAGGTGGATCATCAGTCTCCATGGTATTGTAAAATCTTTGATGATTATTTATATATGGATGGTCCATTGGCAAGAATCATTGATGTCCCATAAAACTGAAACTACAATGATGTTTCAGTCTTTTAGATCATGTATTCTTCATAAAAACTGGACATGATAGTTTTCCCTTCATGATCTATCCAGACATCATTGCATAAGCAGGAAAATCATTGATTTTCCACATAAGCACAACACCCATATGAAATATGTCTTTTGAACATGCATCATATGTGCGCACACCCACGTCCCAAAGAAGTTTAAACTCTTTTATTAAAGGTTGCATGTATATGTATATATCATTGTCGGGATCATAAGGGACAAATATGAGTATACTCATGAAAGTGAAAGGTTTTTTCATACACAACCATGGGGGGAGGTTATAAATGTGTATAAAAACTGGCCATGTACTATGCAAAGTAATAATCTGCCCAAACGAATTAAAACTGTCACATGAAAGACCTAGCCTCACATTACGCACGCCAGCTTAAAAATTAGGATATTGAGCATCAAATATCTGCCATGAAAATCTATCTACAGGGTAAAACAACTCATAATTAGTCTTATTTCTCTCAGTATCATGCCATGAAATTTTTATTGATATTTCATCAGACATAAAAATATTTTGGAGTCTGGGGATCAATGGAAAGTGCCAAATTAATTTTTGTTACACAAGGTATGGTGTTCCATCAGCTTTTGGATTCCATCAGGATGTGCTACATTTTATACAATCATTTTGTTCAGTAGTTTCCTCCCAGAATAAACTGCAATCTTTTGGGAAATCATGGATTTTGTTTTTTTGAAAATTCAAGTTCCTCAACTAACTTCCATGCCATATAGTGGTTTTAGGTAATATATGCATCATATGGAAGTTAGTCCTTAAAGTAGGTAAGAATGTAATCGATGGAACTATTAGAAATCCCATACATAGTTTTCTCATGAAATAATCATTTTAAAAATTCTAGTTTTTTCATTTTACTGCATTGTCGATATACTGGAGTCGCGGCAGCATCATTCAATTTTTTCACCCTGACAAAATCATCATTTTCATTAGACGCATCATGTGTGCTCACATCGAAGTCTTCTTAGGTCAAAATCCTTTCTTTTTCCTGATGAATAATAAACAGAAACAGGTCATATAACAAATTCTCCAATCCAGTCCTATCATTTGGATCATCAAAAATTTTAGATTTCATTTTCTCCCCATTGTGATACCACATAGAGTAGTTTTCTTAAAAACCATATTTGGTTATGTGGTAACTAACTTCTTCATGACTCAACCAAGGTCATCCAACACAATTGTAATAGGGGAAGTGTATGTGACTACTATCTGAAGCACTGCGAAATGAAAAATCTAAAAAGCTCTCAAAATTGTTTTGAAAATCGCTTTAGATCTGATCAGTTTCATACATCCAACTTTCATCCATTTTGTAAAAAAATTATTATAAGTCATTTCGTCAAAAGCAATTTAATAAGATTGAAGTTTAATCAAAAATATATTTAAGTAAATGAGAATTGTTCACTTTATATGAAACCATAACTGACACAATACTCTATATGAGAATCGTAATATAAAAGACAAAAAATACTATATTTATAAAAAAATATATTTTAAAAACTATACATGAGTGTAAAAGATCATGTAAACTTGTGTAGGGGAATTATTCAAGATTTGAGTAAATTTTAGATCGAAGAAATTTTATATTTTAGTAGATTATTTGAGTGATCACATATACTTCCCAAGGGGGTGGGGGTGTCCAGGGGGGTGTCTAGGGGGTGGGGGGCTGTCCCGAGGGGTGGGGGGCATCCAGGGGGTGGGGGGTGTTTAGGGGGTGGGGGGTGTCCAGGGGGTGGGGGGGTGTCCAGGGGGGGCTGTCCAAGGTGGTGGGGGTGTCCAGGGGGGTGGGGGGTGTTCAGGGGGTGGAGGGCTATCCAAGGAGGTGGGGCTATCTAGGGGGGCTACCCAGCGAGGGTAGGGGTGTCCAGGGGGGCTTCCCAATGGGGGTGGGGGTGTCTAGTGGGGTTGCCCAGTGGGGGTGGGGGTGTCCAGGGGGCGGGGGGTGTCCAGGGGGTGGGGTGGTGTCTAGGGGGTTGTCCAAGGGGGTGGGTGGGGGTGTCCAGGGGAGGTGGGGGTTGTCCAGGGGGATGGGGGGCTATCCTTGGGGGTGGCAGGGTGTCTAGGGGGGTTTCCATGGGGTGGGGGGGGGGGTCTAGGGGTGTGGGGGGGGGGGTGTCCAAGGGGGTGGGGGTGTCCACCCCTAAACTAGGGTCCTAGAATCTAATCTCTATCCAATTGTATCACTATTTAAAGCCTATTATAGATGACCCACAAGACTGTTGGTGTAAACCATGAATATCATACTTATGAATCACAACACACTTAATTGTAAATATACCCACAAATATCGTAAGTGGATTGAATTTTATCTTCCACTCTAAATATCATACATGAATTTTAAAAAAACACACCTAATTGTAAACACACCTCCAAATTTTGAGCTAGGTATGTGGCTTATTAATTCCTTGAAAGTCTAGCTGAGACCTAATTTCAGGTTGTGATACAAGGTGTATTTTTAAAAAATTTTGCGTGTGTGTCAAATATGATCCTATGTATGTTGTTTAGGCATATGAGCCAAGTTTTGATGGGAAACTAATCATGGGAGTATGATCCTTGTTATATAATTATGTGATATAGAGTTGTACGAATGTTAAATTTGAATGAGATCAATATGGATAGTGGATAAGAACCTGAGTGAGATTTCTTTGCAGAGATCACTTCTTCTTGGAAGGGTAAGAGTGAGTGTTGGTATGGAACTTCAAGAAAAGTCATAACGTGTGAAAGAAACTATACATTGGTTATATTTGATTCCTATTTTTTTGTAGAGTATCAGAGTGGACAACCCACCCCCCTCCCTGAACAACCCACACCCCCCCTACACCCCTACACCCCCTACCCCCCTTTAGCCCCCACCTGGATAGGCCCCCACCCCACCTAGACAGCCCCCACCCCACCTGAAAATCCCACCCCTCCTCCCTGGACAACCCACACCCCATCGCCCACCTAGACATCCCACTCCCACCCCCTTGGAAAGACCACCCCCTTGATAGCCCACACCACCTCCCCCACCTGTATAGCCCACCCACCACCCCATATACAACCCACCCCCTCCCTGGACATCCCACACCCCCTCCCCTGCAGCCCCCTACCCCCTAAATCCCCCCTGGACAGCCAACCCCCACCTGGATAGGCCACCCCCAACTGGATAGCCCCCCAACCCCCACCTAGACAGCCCACCCCCCTCATTGGACAACCCATACCCTTCCCCCACCTGGATATCCTACCCACCACCCCCTGGACAGCCGACCCCCCTCCCTGGACAGCCCACACCACCTCCCCTTCAGTCCCCTAACCCCCTGAAACCCCCTGGAAAACCCCCCCACCTAGACATCCCCCCCACTTGGACAACCCCTAGCCCCCAACCCCCAAACTAAACAACCCCTCCACCTGGACAACCCACCCCCACCCCACCTGGACAAACCCCCCACCAACTTGGTCAGCCCCCCACCCCACTTGGAAATCCCCCCTTGGACAACCCACACCCCCTCCCCCATCTGGACATCCCACCCCCACCCCCTTGTATATCCCACCCCCTGGATAGCCCATATCCCCCCTCCCCCACCTGGACAGTCCACCCCCACCCCTGGACAACCCACCCCCCCAGGACATCTCACACCCCTCCCCCACCTGGACACCCCACCCTAACCCCCTTGGATAACCCACACCCCTCTTTGGGCAGCCCATAGCCCCCTCCCCCACACCCTTGAAGCTCCCTACCCCCTGAAACCCCCTACCCCACTGGACAACCCACCCCACCTGGACAAACCCTACATCTGGACATCCCCCCTACCCCCCTGCATCCCCCCTTAAGGTACTTTTATTTAAAACCATTTTATTTATTAAGAAAGTAAAACCATCATCCATTAGCCATTTCATTCCAAAAAACCCATTCAATTTATCAAAACATGACAAATTCAATTTATCAAAAACATGACAAATTCAATTTATCAAAACATGCCAATTTCAATTTATAAGGCTCTATGGGTCACTTAGGAAATGTCGTTGGGAAAAGGTGAAATCACATACATTGTTAATTCCAATTTAAAAACTGGGCCAAGAACTTAGGAGGTGTAGGGTGTCTAGGGGGTGTGGTGGGTCTAGGGGTCTGTCTAAGGGGGTGGGGGGAGGGGGGGGGGGGGTGTCTAAGGGGGTGGAGGGTGTCCGGGGGGGGGGGGTGTCTAGGGGGGTGGGGGTGTCCATGGGGGGGTGTCCAGGGGGGGTGAGGGGTGTCCAGGGGTGGTGAGGGCTGTCTGGGGGGGTGAGGGCTGTCTGGGGGGGGTGTCCGGGGGGGGGGGGGGGGCTGTCCATGGGGAGTGAGGGGTGTCCAAGGGGGGTGGGGGGTGTCCAAGGGGGGTGGGGGTTTCCCAAGGGGGGTGGGGTGGGGGGGGGGGGCTGTCCAAGGGAGTGGGGGTGTCCAGGGGGTGGGGGGTGCACGGGGTGGGGGCTGTCCAATGGGGGGTGTCCAGGGGGTGGGGGTGGGTGTCCATGGGGGGTGGGGGGTGTCCATGGGGGGGGTGTCCAGGGGGTGGGGGGTGTTCAGGGGGTGTCTAGAAGGGTGGGGAGGGGTTGTCCATGGGGGGTGAGGGGTGTCCAGTGGGGGTGGGGGGGATGTCCAAGGGGGTGGGGGTTTCCATGGGGGTATAGGGGGGTGGGGGGATGGCCAATGGGGGGGGGGGGGGTCTAGGGGGTGTCTAGGGGGTGGGGGGTGGGGCTATCCATGGGGGTGGGGGTGGGGGTGGGGGTGGGGTGTTCAGGGGTCGAAATAACCATATAATACCTTAAAAATTACTTATACCTAATCCAACCAACATCACAATTCCAATCCATCACCTAACCAACAACCAATTCATCCTCAATATCAATAACCTTACCATTATTCCTTAAAAAACTATAAATACAAAATCCAAATCCAATTTTCAAATAAACTAAAGTCCATAGAAACTACCATATCACCCCACTAAGAAAATGTAAAACCACCTACACCACTACCCCAACCGTTCCCAATCCCTTCGCATGGACCATCCTTATATCCATTACCCACCTCAACACCATATGAATAAACAAACCCTTTAGAATATTTGAAGTGTAGAACAAAAACTAGAAAAAATCAAAGTGTTGGGTATTCCACAGACTGCAGGAACTCTGATGTATCCCTAATCAAAATAGAAAACAGAAAAAATAGATGCTGAACATTAAAACTAAGGTAATACTTACTAATTTGAAGTTTATAAATAAAAAAAATTCTTGATTGAAGATGGATCTATGGGTGAAAGAAGTTTTGAGGCCTAGAGTAAAGAGAGACCTTCTGGAGGAACTTTGGATTAGGGTCTGCAATCAGGCAGAGTGGGAGCTGGGCTGTTGTGTATTTGGGGAAAAAATTTACCAACGGTTTTTAAAAACCATTGGGAAAAAGTCTCTTGACCAACGATTTTAATAAACCATTGGTATATATTAGATAAAATATATATTTCACAATGGTTAGAGTAAACCGTTGGGAAATATTAATTATAATAAAAATTTACCAATGGTTTGAACAAACCGTTGGGAAATGCTGCCTTTTTTTACAGTATACAAATGGTTTCTTCAAACCATTAGTATAAAACCATTGGGAAAACCTCTGTTTTAATTAGTTACTTGAAGAGGCACTCACCACTGAAGAAGATATTGAAATTTAACTAATTCAGGAGTTGATATTATCTCAAACTTTATTTAATTTGATTTTATTCAATCTAAATTAAGTATTAATTGCCACATCCTTGATTTTCTGTATTTAGATAATCTCTTCTATGACTTATAGAAAGATCAAGAAACTAAACATTCACCTGTTGGGTAACACATGGAGCTCCCTAATTTTAATGAACATACATTTAAGGATTCCCATGAGAAAGTCCAAATTTCTAAGCCTGATGAAATAAATATTGAGTTTTCTCACACTGAAAGAGGGAATTATAATTTACATTATTCTTGTTTAAATTATATAAAATTAAAAATTCATTCTATACCTACTTTTTAAATTACAATTAATGTCGACCACATCAAGACAACTATGTAAAATGAGGAGAAGTATTCAAAAGTTGCAAAAAAATAAGAGGATTATCCATACTTTTTACTACCCCACCATGAAATCTATACTTAATTGTGAAGGGGATGGATCTAGTATACTATATCCATGGATCATTACACACCAAGGAGAAATAAGTGTAAGATGGGAAAATCCACATGTGGTGGTTCAAGTACAAGAAGATACACCCACCATCTTACTATGGATAATATCTGGTAATACCCTCTGGAGGTAGTAAAAATTTAGGGTCCACTTTATAGATAATACCAAGACTTATCCTTTTATTTGATTTTTAGGACTTTAAATTTCATTTTTTAGGACTTGAAATTTCATTTTTTAGGATTATTCTAGCATGGATCCCATTATCACTTATCTTTTTGAGATTAAATGACATTATCTTTGTGATTAATTGAGTATTTCTCTTTTATAGGTTCATGATAACATAAGGAATACCTTAAATAGTGGATAAATGGACTAAAATAGGATAAGGAGTTCATTATTTAATTTAATATCTTTGAAACTCCCTATATTTTCATTTTGAAAACATGTTTTGAGCTATCAACTGGAGTTTTCATACCCATACTTGGATTTATTCTTCACTTGACTTATCTAGGAGACATGAGTTTTTTTAGGAATCCTATGATGCCATGTTTTAAATTTTAATGTTAATGAGATTGAATGAGTAAAATTAATAATTTAATGATTAAAGTGAAGCATGTATACTAAAATGAGGACTCATGGTTTAAGGTAATTAATTGATTCATGTAAATGAAATTTCCTAACCATTTTTCATTCTCTTAATTTCTAAATTTCATGTGAATTGATTTGTTATTAATAACCATGACTTGAGTGATTATTCAATATCAAATGTTCCATTTCTAAGATTATTTCAAGACCAAATACTTCCTTTTTATTCTTAATCAAATTTCTTGAGTGATATTGGGGAATTCCACCTGTTATAACTTTCATTTGAACTTTTCAAATCTTTGAATATGAAAAACCACATTTAAAATGATCAATCCATCTTTTAAAAAACATTTTTCCTTGAAACCACCTTTTCATTAATCCTAATTTTATCCCATAGAGACCATGAATTAACTTTTTAGGAATGATCCATGTTTCAAGCCATTTTTATCAATTCCTACCCTCCTTTAAGTATTTTCATGATATTTTTAAGTTGAAGTGTGGGGGTTGGGAAAATCACGGTGGAAGGGATGATCTACATTGAAAGGAAAAAGTGTGGGGGTGATATTTTTGGGTGTTAATAATGGTTTTTTATTCATTCATTATACTCTTTATTATTTTTACCCTCTTAAAAAAGATAGAAAATGAAAAAAAGTACCCAAAAAATGAAAATAATGGGTTGTGACTCAGAAGAATAAAAAATAAACCTTATTGGAATAATAATTTTTATCATATGTGGTTATGTGGTGGATGTAAGGTTTATGATAATAATAACTTTTTAAAAAGAAAACAATTTAAAAAGTTCTTTGAAAAAGAAGAAAAATAAATGTAGAGAAAAATTCAAGAGGGTGCATAAATCATTCATTATGCTTTACTTTGATCATAACCTTACTTTGAGTTCGGGGGATGCAAGATTTGTTATAATTTAAAAGGGATAATTTCATGAAAGTTTTACTTTTTGATATCATATATTGTAATTAAGATATAAACCTCCTCCTTGAACCTTAATTTTTAAAACATCAAATCCTACCAACCTTAAGCCTTAGAGTCATTTAAACCTTTTTTCAAAGTCATCATGATTTTATGTGCCTTTTGTCTTTACAAAATAGAGAAATTAGTTCCTTTACAATCCTTTGTATAAGGATCATGTTATCATGATATGAGTATAAATCCACTTGAATTATATCATGAATGATGAGAAAAAAGAATCCATTGTGAGTTAGATCATGATTTAGAATGTTTAATAATAATGAATTGAGGAACATAAATGAATGAAAGGAGAAGCTCCATAATTTTGAAAAGGGGAAAAGTAAAATAATTGAATTTATTGTTTCTTTGAAAATTGAGAAATTAAATTTATATTTTATGTACATTTTTGAAAATTTAATTTGACATTGAAATTTTTTTGATTTTATTTCTTTGGAATTTGAATATTAGTAACATTGGTGCCCACTAAATTCCTTGTTGAGAATTTATGCTTGAGGACAAGAATGGTTTAAGTGTGGTGAAATTGATAGAACTAATATTTTAATAATTTTTATATGTATTTAAATTATTTAATCCATCCCAATTTATCATTTTGATCTAATTTGAATCATTTTTGAATTTTTGGAAAGTTTTGGGCTAAAATGTGAAAATTTCTTAATTCTGGAATTTTATCATATTTTTATCACTTAAGAATTTTGAGCATAAATTTTAAAATATTGATAAAATTGGAGTGATTCTTTTTTAATTATTCCTTAGTTCATGGGGTTCAACTTCTTCTTCTGGATATATAGAAAATTTAAACTTCCATAGGCCCAAAAAAATCAATCAAGTTGAAATTTTTTTTGGGCCGACAGAATGAAACCCACCCCAGTAAATGAGGCATAACTCAGGGTAAGGAACTATAATTTATAAGATTAAAAATTTATTTTAAAGATGACTAAATACCTCATTTTACCATTTAATTTTATGGAGATATTATCTCATTAATGCATCCATTGAATGCACCAAGTTAGAGGAAGATTTAGGGAATCCTCATCCAAAAAAAGTGCAACTCATTAATTATATTATAAAATATTTTATAAGATTTTAAAGACTTTTAAATTTATAAGGATTATATAAAAATAAATTTCTCATAACTTATAAGAAGGAAACTTGGAGATTTTCGACCATCTGTTGAGAAGAAAATGAGAAAAGTTTTGTTGGATAGATTTTGGAGGAGAATATTTTTTCTTTCTTATTTCTTTTTATTTTATTCTATTTAGTTTGTTTTCTTTATTATGTAATTTTAATTATTTTATTTTATAAAATCTATTCATGGATTTTTTACAAGTGTTACACCCTCTATTATTCTCCATATTCTCTCACTCTTTTCTTCTTTTCTTCTTCTTTTCTCCTTCTTTTCTTTATTCTTCTAACCTTATTTATGTCATTTTATATTATTATTATCTATCTATCTCTTATTATTTTTATTTTCTTTTCTTTATCTTCTCATTTTTATCTTATTATTTTATTCTAGAGTGACCTCTTACCCTAAAAAATGATTTGGTAACCTGAGTCTTGTCCCGAGGGAGTAAATAATTTCTATTCTTTATTTAAATATTTAACCTCCCTACCACTAAATATAAGCTCTTTATGTGATGAAGTTGAGCTGTTTAGTGGATGAAATGACATATAATGGATTCAGGTCTTAGAAGACGTCACACTCTCGATTGATGTGTTCTATAAAACTTGATTATATGAGGAGTTAAAATTGATATTTATAAATGAATTCAATATTTTACACCACTAAATAAAATAATATTAGTTTAAAAGTGAGATTTCATGATTAAACTATCAAACTAAATTTAAACACCAACAAAGAGAGTGATGGAACCCATAAACCAAACAACAAAGGAAAAGTTATTTCTTTGTTAACCACATTTTTTCATTGAATGTTAGATTAATTTCTTCAATATTTTATTTCATTTAAATTCCATTTATTTTAGATAATAAATAAAAAAACTAAAAAAGAATTAGTTTATGTAAATTAGATTAATTAAGTGAACAACTGAGAAATCTCCTCAAGTGAGAAGACCCTAGCCATCCCTTGTACTTCACTAGGAAAACATTTAGAAATTTTATTTTTCTATATTATATGATAGGCATGAATTATGGAATCTATGACCTAGATATATCAGTCTCTTTGAGGTCATTTATCATATCGGGGTGGTATCTTATCACTTAAAACTTCCACTGAACCTTTCATAAGTTCACAATGTATTCCATGTATAACTTTTAAGGAAGTACATACCTGATCATTCACACATACTTAACTTAGTGGATATATATCCAGAGCATGATGTTTCTTATGATGAAGAACCAGTGGAGGTTATGTATCATAGAGATAAAGTGATGAAGAACAAGACCACTCACCTAGTTAAGGTTATGTGGCGAAATAATAAATTTGAGGAAGCCATGTGGGAACCCAAAGATGTAATGAGGTAGAATCACTCATATTATACCATTATTATAATGGGATTTTAAAGGTAAAATTATTATAAGTTGGGTAGAATGTAGCACCCTAATATTTTAGAATATATTTCTATTAAATAAATTCGATGTGTTTGACAACTTATTTCACATGAAACACCAAGCAAAAAAATCACGGCACAACCATTAAAATATATCCATTGAATTGGAATGTATAAATAAAGTAAATATATTATGAAATATATGTAGAAATAAAAAAATTATTTTTTAATACTAATATATTGATAAAATTAAATTAGTTTAGTCAAATAACTTATAAGATCATTTTATGTATTTTTTTTAAATTGTCTTTTTTATGTGCTATGTATTTTTATTTCAAGAAAAAAATTTATTATGGTTAAATGATGATAAATTATATTATTTATATGAATAATATATTTTGATAGGAAATGGGAATAAAAAAATTTAATGTATAAAAAGTCTTTTTTTCTATGAAAATAATTTTTTATATTAAACTTATGTTTTAACTTAAAAGTTAATTTTATCATATTTATAAATTGAATTAGATTAAATTTATTCTATATTTTTAATCATCACCTATAAATTTTATAATAGGGGCCATATTATATTTTTGTTAGAAAAATAATCACCATGATAAAAATTTAATCAAGGTTAATAAGGGTAAAAATGGGTAACTTAAGTGGACCGAATTTTATTAAGTTTACACGACACTTATACCTTATTGAAGAACTTTGGTTGGATGTAAAGTAACAACCAAATTTCTCACAAAACTTTCCTGACCTAAATCTATATCATCTCTCCTTTTTATCACATAAACTTTCATTACATTATACAAAACCGAGGATATTTAAGGTTTAGTGTCTTGGAAACCAGGAACTTAATACATGACAACAATAAAAAATACTTCTAAAACAATTGAAAGGCTTCTTTATTTGTTCATCCTAAGTTCATTACTGCATCTCATAACCTGGGAACATACATCAAAGGAATGGGTGAGCAGAAGGCCTAGTAATGGAAACAAGGGAAACATTTTACATGTGAACTTGAGATACATCAATAAAGTCATGATAAATAACTTTAAGGCTTGAGAAAAAGATCATGAGGCATATCATAATGAAAAGAACATGATTCATAACTTGAATATCTGGATACAACATTTAACTTAGATAATCATGAACATATCACCAAAGTCCATCCCCAAGGTGTCATTTAAAAAAATTACCAAGGATATTCACCAAGGTATCGTTAAAATTGTAATCCCTAGAGATTACATCATTACCCAATGCATTAGAGTGCTATCAGGGTGCACCCTTAAATTTGTCTTTATTATCATGTGAGCCACATATATCATCATCAAACATTTCATAAATAACCCATATAGCATAAAAGAAATGAGTTTCATTTCATAATCATAACATTTTAAAAACTGCTTTTAGGACATGATCTTTATGTTATTTTAAACCCACAGAAAAAGGAAAGCGGGTTTCGTGTATGTAAATCCCAGAATTAAAATAGAACATTTTGATATATATGTGAATACCCTTGTAGAATTAAGATCTTTGAGTATTCACTTAATAAAATAAAATAATTTGAGAAAAAGAGAGAGACATTTTGAGATGAAAATTCTGCAGCATAACAGCTATGTTACAGGGTTTTAGAAAACATTGAAAAGAGAGGGTACATGGGTTACCCACTCATAAATGATCCACAAAATAGTATAAGGAGGGAATATAAAGGATATAAGAAAATAGTAATGAAATTTGAAAGAAATAACATATGAAATGAAAAACTTGAAAGGAAGACAAAAATAAGATTTCTCCTATAAAAATTCGTCAGCCTAACGACGTCACTTAAAACTTCTAAAAAATGAATTGATGAGATAAAATAGGGTCTCTCATCATATGAACATACAATACCACAAAAACAATTTTTCCCAGTGCCCCCCCTTTATCATCGCTAACGAAAAAGCGCTGATAAAGGGGGTCCCTTTATCAGAGCTCAAAAAAGCGCTGATAAAGGGTGCCTTTATCAGCGCTAAAAAAAGTGCTGATAAAAGTACCCCTTTATCAGCGCTTTTTTAGCGCTGATAAATCCCCCCCCTTATCAGCGCTTTTTTTAGCGCTGATAAAGGGACCCCCTTTATCAGCGCTTGTTTAGTAGCGCTGATAAAGGGGGGGGGATTTATCATTGCTTTTTTTAAAAGCGCTGATAAAGGGTCGAATTTAAAAAAAATTAAAAAAATATTAAAATATTAATATATAAATATAGTTATATTGATATAAATATAATATATAATTTTTAAATATATTTTAGATAAGTATAAATGTACATTTACACTTAATACACTTAATATATAAGATATTTAGTGAAAATGGCTTCTTAAAAAATTTAAAAAATATTTTTAATTAATAATTATCTAATAATTATAGAGTAATAGTCATTTAATAACAATTTTAAGACTAAAAAAATTAAAAAAATTAAAAAAGATCCAAAATATGTTGAAAACGCAACTCAAACTTCAAACAGCCATAACTTTTGATCCGGGTGTCCGTTTGAGCTCTACCACATATCAAATCGAATCCTGCGATGAGCTCTACGTCGCTGTGACCAGGGGAAGCCCGGTAAAGGGTTTTTTGAGGCCAAAACCGTTTGAAGTTTGAGTTGAGTTTTCAACATAATTCAGATCTTTTTTTTAATTTTTTTAGTCTTCAAATTTTTATTAAATGACTATTACTCCATAATGATTAGAAAATTATTAATTAAAAATATTTTTTATTTAATTTTTTAAGAATCAATTTTCAATAAATATCTTATATATTAAGTATATTAAGTGTAAATGTACATTTATACTTATCTAAAATATAATTAAAAATTATATATTATATTTATATCAATATAAATATATTTATATATTAATATATTAATATATATTTTTTTAATTTTTTTTGAATTTGACCCTTTATCAACGCTACTGAACAAGTGCTAATAAAGGGGGTCCGTTTATCAGCACTAAAAAAAGCGTTGATAAAGGGAGGGGGGGGGGGCTTTATCAGCGCTAAAAAAAGCGCTGATAAAGGGGTACCTTTATTAGTGCTTTTTTAGTGCTGATAAAGGCACCCTTTATCAGTTCTTTTTTAAGCGCTGATAAAGGGACCCCCCTTTATCAGCGTTTTTTCGTTAGCGCTGATAAAGGGGGGGGGGCGCTGGGAAAAACTGTCTTTGTGGTAGTGATGGTGGATATAGATTTCATACCCCAACATAAGAAAAAGTAACTTGAAAGACTTTACATGAAAATAGAACTTTGAAAATGGGAAGTGTGAAATAATCCCTTACAAAAATTCTGTAGCCTAACGACGCAACTAAAAAATTATTAAAATGAAATGATGAGAGTAAGAGGGGGTCTCTAATCATATGAAAATAAAAATTAAATTAAGTTGAATATAAAATAACATCCTCCAACATAAGAACATGGAGAATAAAAGAAATGACATAAAAGAGAGTACTTGAAAAGAAATAGAGAGGTAGGATCCCTTACAAAAATTCGGCAGCCTAACGGCGCCACTTAAACATTCATAAAACGAAATGATGAGAGTAAGAGGGGATCTCTAATAATATGAAAAATGAAAAGGGTAGTAGGATAAATATAAAATAACATCCCCCAACATAATAACATGGGGATTAAATGAAATGACATACAAAAGATTACTTGAAAAGAAAGAGAGAGGTAGGATCCCTTACAAAAATTCAGCAGCCTAACGACGCCATTTAAACATTCATAAAACGAAATGATGAGATTAAGAGGGGATATCTCATCATATGAAAATGTAAAGGAAAGTATGATAAATATAAAAAAACATCCCCCAACATTATAACATGGGGCTTAAATGAAATGACATACAAAATAGTACTTGAAAATAAAGAGAGAGGTATGATCCCTTACAAAAATTCAGCAGCCTAACGACACCACTTAAACATTAATAAAACAAAATGATGAGAGTAAGAGGGGATCTCTCATCATATTTACATGAAAAGGGCAGTATTAGGAATATAAAATAACATCCCCCCACATAATAACATGGGGCTTAAATGAAATGACATACAAAAGAGTACTTGAAAAGAAAGAGAGGTAGGATCCCTTACATTAAAACGTAACTCTTAAAACTCAAAGGTCGGGACCTTGAGGGCTTGGGGGAACCTTGGTAGGATTCCTTGGGATGTAATGAGACCAGAGATTCATTTAGGGGGATTTTGAAATGAAATTAATGAGGAAAAGTCTTGGTATTTATAGGAGAAGTGAGGGGACAAGTCATTAATGGCCAAGGGACACCTCATCGGTGGTATTGGAAAAACCATGGGCTTTCCCATGGTATTTGCACATGGTATTGGCCAATTGGGACAAATAATAAATTATATTACTATTTATAAGTCGACCATAATTATTACATAATTATTACATCCTTAATGATGTCATCAAACACCCGAAACTCTAAACTGGAAATTCACTATTCACCGAAAATTCAACTTTTTCTGAAAAATCCCAAAAAATTACCTTAACATAATATTGATGCTCTGAATTAAAAAATGAACTCCATTTTATAAAAATAATTTTTTAAATAATTTTAATTTAATTTTTTAAATAAAAAAACACTATTCACCAAAAATTCATTTTTCAGAAAAATCCCCAAAAATTACCTTAACATAATATCAATGCTCTGAATTCAAAAATGAACTCCATTTTATAAAAAATAATTTTCTAAATATTTTTAATTTAATTTGTAATTAAAAAACACTATTCACCCAAAAAAACTAATACTTGACTAATAATTTTTGAAACAGTTATTTACCTATTTTATTGAATCACATTACTTAATCAAGGTGCCTATATTATATTAATAACTTCT
Source organism: Viscum album (assembly GCA_963277665.1). Lineage (NCBI taxonomy): Eukaryota > Viridiplantae > Streptophyta > Magnoliopsida > Santalales > Viscaceae > Viscum > Viscum album. The sequence goes on from OY728131.1 coordinate 1,927,155,935, forward strand.
TTAAGTGAGATTACTAATCCATTTGGTCACATTAATAATCCTAAGCATAAAATCATTATTCATAAATTACTATTCACTAAAAATTAAGTTGATCTTATTAGACTCTAAATTTCTTACTGAACACATTTGTAGAAGACCATTTTTTGAAAATCTTTACACATCATTAATTATTTAAGGTTTACATAAATATTTTAAAATATCCTTTTTCCAAAATTCATCAATTAATATACATCCTACATTTATCCAAAAATTTTAAAATTTAAAAACTTCACCATAAGAATAAATCACAATTTTTATTTATCGAAGGATTACATAAGGCAGCTAAGGTCTCGTTACATAGCCCCTTATAACACCAGCATAGGATCTAAGTGTAAGGTGTGCTAAGGTGATAGAATCTTGGGGTGGATCAACCAACATTTCTTGAGTGGTGATTTCTATCAGATTGAACTTATCATGAAGGCGATTCCATTACAGTTTCACATGATGAAGTTCAGCTTGAGTTTGGTCCAGAACGAAGCCTAGTGGTGCTACCTCTTTCCCAAGTTCTGTCAGATGGGCTTCGATCGGGCCGATACTACTGGATGAGGCCATCAAATATTATTTATATATTAATTAACCAAGATAAATTGTATTTATAGACAATAATCGCAACATTTAGTTTCTAACGGCCATATTGACCAATAGTCATATAACAGTCGAAACCCAACGGTCTCATTTTAATTATACTCATTTTATTAAAAGAAATAGTTTTTTTGAATATAAAATAAAATAACACACAAAATTAGGAAACAAAATTTATTCAAAATTTCAGGTCGTTACATTCTTTCCTCCTTAATAAATTTCATCCTTGAAATTTTTAAAATTGGGCTTGGAGATTTCATTGAAAATCCCACATCGGAAAAAGAGACAGTAAAACTATTACTTTAAAAGAAAGAAAGGGAAGTACAAAGGTCACCCAAGTTAACCCATACTAGGATTCCATGTAGGAAAACATGGATATGGAAGAGAAAACAAAGGGTCAAGTTCTGAGGGAGAGTGATAGAAAATATGATTAGGAGAAAATTAACCACAAGAAGATCACAAACTTATGATGTGTTAAACGGTCTTTGATTACCCAGTAGGAAATGTAAACCAACAATGTTTTTGTTTTACGTTCCTTTTCATAATTTTGAGAAATTAATTTAATATATAGAATAAAAACACAAGGAAATATACTTACCTTCAAGTAGAGTTTCATCCTTTAATAAGTTTCTACCAAGACTAATTTTTTCTCCAAACAATGAGCATTTAAAAACACTTGGTCTCATCAAAAGCACAAGAATTATCTTCTAAAGAATCACATAATCCATAAAAGAAAAACTATATATTTCCCTTGTATTTAGTCATCAACTAAAACTAAAAATGGTTAGTACGAGATCACATAATCTCTAAAAGGATAATCCTTTATAAAAAGAAAAAAAGACTATTAATCTCTAAAATTCAACAAAAAGTAACCAAAGTTCCAGAAAGACCATTCAATACACAATCATCCTTAAAATTATTCAAAATAATCCAAACTAAGATTAGAACCCAAAAATCAGAAGGATTTAATCACATAATCTTCAATAATAAATCTTAACATTTATCTCCAAATAACATCGAATACTATTAAAGTCTCATACTAAGTGTAATTAACCTAATCAAATTATCCCCAAGATAGGTTAATCATTTTCATAATTAACCTAAGTTACCATAATTTCACCTTAAATTCATCAATTCTTCAAAATATAAGTCAACCTTTAATTCTCAAAGGAAATACTGTAGTAATCTATTTACCTTTATCATATAGGGTTCCCAAATTAGTGAACATCTTCCGAAATAATATTCATCTTTTAATCCCCTAATCATTTTTTTTCAAGAAGAACAGCTTCACAACATCAACATGTGATACATAATAATAGATTTTTTCCTTAATGATATAAAACCATCTTAGGTAGTGACTCTATGTTCTTAGAAAACATTAAAGATATGCTCATAGAGAATGAACTAAAATACAACATGACATAGACAATTATTGTGAAGAAGTTACATGTACTTCAGTAATCATGATCCATCTCAGCATATGACTTTCATTATTCCCTTGTCCTTGAAGATTATTGATGCTCATCATGCTTCTCATCCCTTCCAAGAGAGAATTTCCTTGGATAATTTCCAACTTCTCCACATTTACGACATTGAAGTATAAGGTACATTAGATTGAACCTTATCTCCATTCATTACATTATCTGTTTTTTTAAAGCAATTGGCTACTTTATGACCTATCATCCCACACTTAAAACATCTCCTTGTTCCTTTGTAACATTTTCCTTGGTGCCTCTTTCCACACTTTTTGCACAAAGGAAATTGGCTCTTCTTTCCCTTATCAACTTTATCAGATGAACATCCTTGATACTACATCTTCCTCTTCCTAGATGAATTTGGGCATTCAACTAGGTACCAATTATTAATTGTGATTTTTGATAGCTGGTTTGACATAATCATAATATGTTCAACTTTATCTCTCGTCATCTCTGTCATATTAATAGGGTAATCATCACATTTCCTATCACATTGGTTTTTGGGGCACGTTCTTCTATTTCTCACCATTAACTAAGAAGACAAAGTATAATTAGGGGGCTTAAATACTTATCCAATAATCATGAAAAGGAAACATTAAGCATAGAAGGATAAACTTATAGAAGAAAAGTATTTCCTAACTGTGATCCCCTAGGTTCCAATCTAGGTTATCCATGATCATATATTCTTATGTGAATCTTTATTTTATTTTATCTTTGTTCCGTTAATAATGGTTCATACTAAGCTTATGAATTTACCAAAGCATATCCCTCGGGAGTGTCAAACTAAGAGTACAGAAAGGCCCATTGTCGTGCACCAGGTTACCTCGGGTCAAGCCTAAAACACCTTGTCAGAGTTTTCACTCCTAGGTACATCTGTGCCAGAGCCACATCTACTTGTTCGTATCTAGACACAGATTTATTTTTTTGGGAACCACTTACTCAATACTTCACCAAAATACCAGGATGTTTTCCTATATTTAATATTTTCATTAAGAAACCTTGTAAAGTCTTCAAATCATAATTTACACAAATAACTAAACCACCCTTTGATACCAACTATAGCATCCATCCTTTTTATCACATAAACTTTCATGAAATTATACAAAACTGAGGATCTTTAAGGTTTAGTGTCTTTGAAACCAGGAACTTAATATATGACAAAAAAAAATTCTTCATAAACACTTGAAAGGATTCTTCATTTGTTCATCCTAAGTTCATTACTGCATCTCATAACCTGGGAACATACATCAAAGGAAAGGGTGAGGAGAAGGCCCATTAAGGAAAACAAGGGAAACATTTTACATATGAACTTGAGATACATTAATAAAGTAATGATAAATAACTTTAAGGCTTGAGAAATAGATCATGAGGCATATTATAATGAAAAGAACATGATTCATAACTTGAAGATGTGGCTACAAAATTTAACTTAGAAAATCATGAACATATCACCAAGGTCCATCCATAAGGTTTCATTTAAAAAAATTACCAAGGTTATTCACCAATGTATTGTTAAAATTGTAATCCCTAGAGATTACATCATTACTCAATGCATTGGAGCGCTATCCAGGTGAAACCTTAAATTTGTATTTATTATCATGTGAGACACATATATCATCATCAATCATTTCATAAATAACCCATATATGATAAAATAAATTTGTTTCATTTCATAATCATAACGTTTTAAAAACTTCTTTTAAGACATGATATTTATGTCATTTTAAACCCACAGAAAAAGGAAAGCGGGTTTCATGTATGTAAATACTAGAATTAAAATAGAAAATTTTGATATATATGTGAATACCCCTATATAAGAAAGACCTTTGAGTATTCACTTAATAAAATAAAAGAATTTGAGAAAAAGAGAGAGACATTTTGAGACGAAAATTCTGCAGCATAACGACTATGTTACAGGGTTTTAGAAAACATTGAAAAGAGGGGGGACATGGGTTACCCACTCATAAATGATACAAAAAATAGTAGAGGGAGAGAATATAAAAGATATAATAAAGTAGTAATAAAATTTTAAAGACATACCATATGAAATGAAAAAATTGAAAGGAAGACAAAAATAAGATTTCTCTTATAAAAATTCGGCAGCCTAACGATGTCACTTAAAACTTCTAAAAAATGAATTGATGAGATAAAATAGGGTATCTCATCATATGAACATAAAAGGAAAGTATTATGGATATAGAGTTCCTACCAAAACATATGAAAAAGTAACTTGAAATACTTTACATGAAAATAGAACTTTGAAAATGAGAAGGGTGAAATAATCCCTTACAAAAATTCGGCAGCCTAACGACGCCACTTAAAAATTCTTAAAATGAATTAATGAGAGTAAGAGGGGGTATATCATCATATGAAAATACAAATTACAGTAATGTGAATATAAAAGAACATCCTCCAACATAAGAACATGGAGCATAAAATAAATGACATAAAAGAGAGTACTTGAAAAGAAAGAGAGAGGTAGGATCCCTTACAAAAATTTGGAAGCCTAACGGTGCCACTTAAACATTCATAAAACGAAATGATGAGAGTAAGAGGGGATCTCTCATCATATGAACATGAAACGAGAAGTAGGATGAATATAAAATAACATCCCAAAAAATAAGAATATGGGGCTTAAATGAAATGACATACAAAAGAATACTTGAAAAAAAAGAGAGCTAGGATCCCTTACAAAAATTCGGCAGCCTAACGGCGCCACTTAAACATTCATAAAACGAAATGATGAGAGTAAGAGGGGAAATATCATCATATGAACATAAAAAGGGCAGTAGGAGGAATATACAAGAACATCCCCAAACATAAGAACATGGGGTTTAAATGAAATTACATACAAAAGAGTACTTGAAAAGAAAGAGAGAGGTAGGATCCCTTACAAAAATTCAGTAGCCTAACAACACCACTTAAAAATTCATAAAATGAAATGATGAGAGTAAGAGTTTCATGACCCGACCCAACGGGGCTCGAGCCGCAACTCCCCAAGCCCGCCTCCAATAGGCCAGGGGCTGGCGACCAACGCCGAGTAGGCTATCACACACATGGGAGGCATTAGCCTAAGGTACTTGTACACACGCACCCACAAACACCTCTATGCAACAGTGAAAAGATATAGAAACTGGAAAGTAAATGCATGCATACACTATCCCACAACCAGAGAGCAACAACAAAAGTACAAGGGAAAAACAGGGCCCACCAAAAGAAAACTACAAAGCGCGTCCAACCTGCTCTGAAGAAGGGGAACACTGCCACAAACACCCGCCAGAAAGCTCCCTCGGCACAGCTCCGGTAAACACCCCGGTCAACTCACTCACTAAGCTCCGCCTACTCCGGGTCCTCCTGGGACTCCGTCAAAAGCCCTGTGGTCTGCACAAGACACAAACATGTGCGGGCAAAGCCCATGAAGGGGTGAGTATAAACATACTCAGTAGGCACCCCAAAAACCCAAAACCCAAGGGAGCAACTGAAAGGCAACAGTCCGCTCAACCCAGCCAGAGGGAACCCAGACGAGAGAGAAACTCCATCTCATGACCATCCTCGGCTAAAAACAACAAGTCAACTTAGCTTAGCTCAGGTGTATTCCCATACATACACCTTGAACAAACCAGACATACACAACTCACGCCACAAAGCCACAAGAGGTACTGACCTCATCACCAGCAACTGTCCACAAACAGGAGAGTACACCTCGAACACTGTCTTACCAGATGACACTCATCTGAGAGATACACTCCATCGGGTCCCAAACAAACATCTCAGACGCTCACTCGAGAGACCACGCTTGTCAGATAACATCACTGAGGAAACATCGCTGAACCACCATAACCACTAAACTCCTCGGATAGGGGATCGCCGCTAGGGTCCGCTAGGGGATACCAAGACCCACTCCGGTATACGTATCTCACAGATAGGGGATCACTCCCAGGGTCCGCTGGGGGATACCATGACCCGATCTAGCATACGTAGTTCTCACAGATAGGGGATCACACCCAGGATCCACTGGGGGATACCACAACCCAATCTGGCGCTCAACAGAAGCTCCACACTCAGATAGAGGATCATCGTCCTTATAAAGATGGTCACGACGATACCGAAACCCTATCTGGTATAACTCACGATGTAGGGGATCGAACCGACGATGCCGCAACCCTACCGAAACCACGCGCTGAGTAGGGGATCGCATAACCAACGATACCGTAACCCTACTATAAATCACATGCTGAGTAGGGGATCGTATACCCGACGATGCCACAACCCTTCTGAGCACGGACCAACGCGTAGGGGATCATATTTCTGATGATGCCACAAACCCTACGGGGTTAACCTGCTAGATAGGGGATCACCGCCCGTAAATAAGCGGTCACAGCGATACCAAGAACCCGATCTAGGTAAAGATGCTAGAGGATCCACTCCGGGCCCACCGGAGGGATACCACAACTCTAATAGTTTAAAAATCCCATCGAGAGGATCACAAACCCATACGAAGGTTGTGATGCCACACGAACCCTCGTAGGAACGAACCATGGGAAAACCCTCAACCACTGCTGGTCCAAACGTCGCTAACCCGAGCGACCCGCCACAACGCCACACTGTGCACCTCCTAGGCCAAAACCGAGGCCACCATCGTGTTCCACGCAGAAAAACATGCAGGATAGGTTGTTTACTCGCCTGAAACGGAGCACCGGTGAAAAAGGCACTGTTCACCGTAGCTAGCACATGCGGGGCCCACACAACAATTCTGAAACCCATCGAGCGGATCACACCACGACGATCCCCTCGAAAAAACAAGCGGAATCGACTACTCGCTCGTCCAAAACGGACACCCGGTGAAAAAGGTACTATTCACTGAAGTCCAGCTCGTGTGGGGCCCATGCCTGGATTCCGAAACTCATCGAACGGAATGCACCATTGCGATCCTCTCGGAAAAACACACAGGATCGACTATTCATCTGCGAAAATCGGACTCCTGGTGAAAAAGCTGCGTTTATCCGCAAACGCCAAAACCCGGCCTCGTGGGGCCCACACCCTGTTCTCAGTCCCAACACTCGGAAACCATCCCAAAAAGTCCTTCGTATCATCAGGGTCTCAACGCCACTGACAACACGTCAATCGGACGCTCCGGGTAGAAGTTACAACGGCCCGAAGTCGTAAAATAATAAAATAATATTATTTTTTACGACGTTTCTAGCTCCCGGGCCACGATCCCGAACCTTTAAACCCTCGAACCCACACCAGATGGTTTTCCTCATCGTCAGGGTCGCGTCTCCACAATCGGAGCATGAATCCGACTCCCGAAGTGCAAGATACGGGGGTTTAAAGACCCCCGTATGCGAAAAGAGGCTGGACCGGCCCCGACCGGCCCCGACCGGCCGGTCCGGCCGGCCGGGCCGGCGGCGCTCCGCCGCGCGCCGCCGCGCTGGGCGGCCGGCTGCTGCGGGCCGGCTGGGATCCGCCGGCGCCGGCGCCGCCGCACCGGTGCCGCGCCGGCAGAACTTCCGCGGACCGCCAGGGGCACCCCGGTGGTCCGTTTTGCGATCCGGAGGCGTCTACACGACCCTCGGGACCCGATCTATACTACAACGACTTCAATTTTCAGAAAAACACAGCAAAAACGGGATCGGGGGTTAAAACTCAAAACCACCTACCTCGCGGGCGAAACGCCGACGTTCTGCCTCAGATCCGCGCTCCAGAGCTTCCGCTGCACGCTCCTGGAACGTCCGCCGTCGAATTCCGAGCTCGTGGGCGCTTCGTTTGCTTGATTCGGCGGAGCGGCGGCGAAGAACGACGAAGAACACCGAGAGGAACGATAAGGGAGGGGGGGCTGATATTTATATCAACCGCCTGCCGGCGCCAAACCCGCCTCGGACCCGACGCCCGATGCGAACAAAAGTAAGGTCACCCCTAGGGTAAACGCGCCGTTCTGAACGCAACGACTGTCTCATATTTTCCATCCGAGACTCCGTTCAGAAGTTATTTGAGCTGACGCTCGCACACTAACTTGCTACTTATTTACGGAAACGCCCCTGGTGGCGTTTCTCACCGCAGGCCCGCGCCCGCAAAGTTTACACCCCGCCTAGGGTAAACGGCACGTTCCGGACGCAACTGTGCCCTCAGATTCCCGTTCTAAGCTACCTTTTAGGAGATATCACACCCCCTCCACGTTCATAGTATAAAAATACTTAATATTTTTATAAAATTAATTCCGGGCACAACAGGCCTCGGAATCGCACGCCGTCTTCGCGCCTAGCTCTGGAATTATTCGTAGAAATATTCCAAAGTCTGACAGGGCCAAAAACCCGAGTCGCTACAAAGAGGGGATATATCATCATATGAAAGTGAAAAGGGTAGTATGAGGAATATAAAATAACATTCCCCTACATAATAACATGAGGCTTAAATGAAATTACATACAAAAGAGTACTTAAAAAGAAAGAGAGAGGTATGATCCCTTACCTTAAAATGTAACTCTTAAAACTCAAAAGTCGGGACCTTGAGGGCTTGGGGGAACCTTGGGAGGACTCCTTGGGAGGTAATGAGACCAGAGATTCGTTGAGGGGGATTTGGAAATGAAATTAATGAGGGAAAGACTTGGTATTTATAGGAGAAGTGAGGGGACAAGTCATTAATGGCCAAGGGACACCTCATCGGTGGTATTGGAAAAACCTTGGGGCTTTCCCATGGTATTGGCCTCTTGGGACAACTTATATATTATCTTACTATTCATAAGTCGACCATAATGATTACATAATTATTATATCCTTAATGATGTCATTAGACACTCGAAACTCTAAACTGAAAATTCACTATTCACCAAAAATTCAACTTTTTCAGAAAAATCCCAAAAAAATTACCTTAACATAATATCGATGTTCTAAATTAAAAAATGAACTCCATTTTATAAAAATAATTTTCTAAATATTTTCAATTTATTTTTTAAATAAAAAAACACTATTCACCGAAAATTCCTTTTTTTTTTCAGAAAAATCCCCAAAAATTACCTTAACATAATATCGATGTTCTAAATTCAAAAATGAACTCCATTTTATAAAAATAATTTTATAAATATATATAATTTAATTTTTAATTAAAAAACACTATTCACCTAAAAAAACTAATTCTTGACTAATAATTTCTGAAATAGTTATTTACCTATTTTATTGAATCACATTACTTAATCAAGGTGAGTATATTATATTAATACCTTCTTTAAGTGAGATTACTAATCCATTCGGTCACATTACTAATCCTAAGCATAAAATAACTATTCATAAATTACTATTCACCAAAAATTAAGTTGATCTTATTAGACTCTAAATTTCTTACTGAACACATTTGTAGAAGACCATTTTTTGAAAATATTTACACATAATTAATTATTTAAGGTTTACATAAATATTTTAAAATATCATTTTTCCAAAATTCGTCAATTAATATACATCCTACATTTATTTAGACATTTGAAAATTCACAAACTTCACCATAAGAAGAAATCACAATTTTTAGTTATTGAAGGATTACATAAGGCAACTAAGGTCTCGTTACATAGCCCCTTATAACACCAGTATAGTATCTAAGTGTAAGGTGTGCTAAGGTGATAGAATATTGGGGTGGCTTGGCCAACATTTCCTGAGTGGTGATTTCTATCAGCTTGAACTTATCACGAAGGCGATTCCCTTCCAATTTCACACGATGAAGTTCAGATTGGGTTTGGTTTAGAGAAAATCCCAGTGGTGCTACCTCCTTCCCAAGTTCTGTCATATGGGCTTCGTTCAGCCTGAGACTACTGGATGAGGCCATCAAATCTTCTTTCTTTATTAATTAACCAAGATTACTTATATTTATAGGCAATAATTGCAAAATTTAGTTTCCAAAAGTTATATTGACCAATGATCATATTTACCAACGGTCATATAACAGTCGAAACCCAACGGTCTCATTTTAATTATACTCATTTTATTAAAAGAAATAGTTTTGTTGATTATAAAATAAAATAAAACACAAAATTAGGAAAAAAAATTATTCAAAATTTCAGGTTTTTACAAAATCACATAGATATCATGAAATTCCATTATTACCCCTTACCTAACATTCACTTCCAAGTCAAAGTCCCTCTTTCTCACCTATAAAAGGAGATCACTTAAATCCACTTCAAGAAAAAAATATCATTCAAAATTATCTTGAAAATATCCCTATTTTATATCACATATATTCATATTCCCCATTTTTATACCCTTTTACCCAGAATTAATCAAAATTCTTCCATTTCTAAAGGACATTTTAAGAGAAGATTCACACTCTCAACGTGAGTATTAACCAGTCTATAACATTATATTCTATGTATTTCTCATCCACCCTCATCGAAAACTATTATAACTATTAAAATATAATTACATAAATATCATTATTATACTTAATTGTTATTAAATTAATATAACATACATTATCTATCCCCCGCCCAACCATTAAAAAAATGAAAATGTCGTTTGTGTTATGAAAAGATTATCGCCTCCCTGAGTGATGTGTTATGTTTTTCATAAACACATTTCATGGCTACTTCAAAGGGGGTATTTAGTAAATAAATATGATAGTTATAACATTATTAATATAATTAAATGATAAATTAATTTTTACCTTCTTTCCATTCTATGGAAAGTGAAAATGTCGTTCGTGTGTATGTGCGTACTACCGCCTATAAGGAGCGGCGTGTTTAGTTTTTTATCACCACATTACACAGATAGTTCAAGAAATTTATTTGATAAATATATATTATATTAGGGATTAATATATATCATTTATATGATTATGAAATTATGAAATAAAAATTAATGATCATTATAAAGTAATATGTTGATATTGATAAATTACATGAAACAAGTTTGGGAGGCTGGATACATACATTATTCTCATATTATATTTGAAAATATAAAATAAAAATTATAATTCTAGTGAATAAATTATTAGTTATTATATTATATCAATTTAATTACTCATATATCCCTTATTGGTATCTTGAGGAAATGATAACATAATAAAGGGTTAACTCAGATGCTTAATAAGGGAAAGTGTACAAAAGAAGCTATCACAAGATAATTAAAGCATGAATAACATGGTTGAGATACGAAATAATAAAATAAACCATATAAATAATATCATTAAAGGGGGATATATATATTTATGATATATTAACATAAATGATCACATGAATAACAATAAATAGTTTCATAATGATGAAATTCATAATGCTAGACGTCATAATCATACTGTCAAATCCTCATGCCATAACCTCATAAATAATTCGATAGACATACACCAAATACTCAAGCTAGGTTTTCTCATGATACCTAATGATGAATATAGGGTATAAAATGGTCCCCACTCTTTACTTACTAATTCCAATGTATTAATTATATGAAAGGGGTGAATAATCAATACAATAAATAATCAATATAAATATCCATATTTGAAAACTAGTATACAAAATGTCAATATTTTTCCCTAGTAAAAAATAGAACATCATGATCATAAGTCAAACCGAGTAATATTTTGGATGGTATCAGTATATTATATCCTCATTAAAGCATAAAATTCATCAAAGTTTGTTTACATAAATGAAAATATTCTTTAGAAGATCATTATAACATTTCTTGAGGAAAATACATTTTTCTTTTTGAAATAAATTATTTAAATTCTAGAAATTTCTAGAATATTAGGAGGAAAATTTTTATTTGAGAATAAATATAGAAAATTTTAAAGTAATATTCCTGGAAAATAATAGTCATGCTGACAGGAAAAGTTGTTCCTACAGTAAATGTTAAAATAAATATTCTGTTCACACCTTTGGTAAAAATTACCTCATTCAGAAAATGAAAAGAAGATTCCTTTTAAACCATTATATATAAATTCAAACATGGATAAAATTTTAATTAATAAATCATTGTTTAATAGTAAAAATATTCTTGAAAACATTTTAAATAAAATATCGGCATGGAAGATAAATATTCCCAACTGAATATAAAAATAAATCCATTTTTTATTAAAAATTTTATTTGATATTTTTGAGTCCCAAATAAGGTAAAAATATAACCAATACTTTAAAACCCCAAAAATAATAATATGGGAATAAAAGAGTTGGGTTTTAATAGATAAATATCATATAATTATTCCAACGGAAAATGAAACATAAACAATCCCAAATAAGGATAAGATTGTGAAATAAAACCTTACTACTTTGGAAACTTTTGAAACATAACCCCAATAAAAAAGTAACTTAAAATGAAACTTTAAATACCATTAAAATAAATTTATTCATGATATATCATATAAAAGGAGAATTATATATACCAAATGAAGGAAAAAGGTGCAGAATATGGCATATGTATCACAGAAACAAAAGTGAGACAAGACACCTTAACAAAGATCGTAACATTGAAGTGATATTTAATCAAAGTGATTATATGTAATAAATATAAATAAACATAAAAATTTCAAATAAAACATAAAATAATTATATTCAATTAAACACATAATGTTTTCATAACATAGAGAATGAAAAAGTAATGTAACCCAATGAAAAGAAATTGAGTTAAGAAGTCTCATACCTTGATTCTGACTCACCACATACATACATTATCTCTTGTATAATAAACAAATATTAATTTTATAATTGATTAAATTTTTTTAAGGTGTATTTAATTATTATTATCCCTTTTATTTCTTTTACTACCATTATTTATATATTTATTACATAATTAAATTTCATGTCAGACGTATTGAGGATTTTCGATGTATAATCGCAAAACAAATTTAATAGGTTGACCATGGTCAATGGAGTCGTGATTAAATAATATTTAGAATATTAATCATGAAATAATTATAATTTTTATATATTAAATACAATTTTATAATCATCCATGAAATGTGGACATAAAAAATGAATCACATCACTTTGTGGAGGTGGTAGTCCACACGTACACATGAGAAACATTATCATTTTTTAATGGGTGGAATGATAAGAAGGTAAGTAATATATTATATTTCCATAATAATAATTATGTGATTAATATAATATATATTCATTTGATATATCATTATAACCAATATTGTTATTTGGTAATAAAAAATGAAATGCATCGCTTCATGGCAGTGGTAGTCCACACGTACATACAAACAATGTTTTCATTTTACATTGGTTGGAAAAGAAGATGAATAAGGGTTGTGACATCATAATAATAAAATTTTAGTATATGGGAGATTATAATTTAATTATATCATCGTGATTATGATACAATTAAATGATTTGTATTAATATATAAAATGAAAGAACTTGGTTAAGAGTTATACCTCTTCTTTGGAAATCCTCCTTTGGCTTATACCTTAAGCCTTCTTAGGGTGGTCTTAGGGTTGGAATATAAGATACAAGAAGTGGGGAATGAATCTAGAAAAGTAATTGGTTAGATATTTACCAAACTAAATGGCTCATGAATTGTGATCAATAGAGGATATGTTGTTCCCTTTTATAAGTGAGGGGAGTGGAACAATTGTAAATATTAAGAACTTTGAAATATAATAAATATCATAATCATGTAAAGTGACACTAAATGGAAATAATTTCTATGGAATGAAATAATAAGTTCTAAATTATTTAAATAAATAAAATTTATAAATGTTTAAGTTGAATTTTAAGCCTTATATTTTGGTTTAACCCTCTCGTTAACCCTTTTTAACCTTAATCAATGTAGCACATTTTTCACTCTTTAAGAGTTATAAATTTACATATAAGGTGGAAAGCGACTTTAAAATGGTACATGGATAAAATTTTAGACAATTTAAAATTAAAATTTTCATATTTAAATATGTTTGTGATTTTTAAATGATTTAATAAAATATTTTTTTTCATAAAATATCATTAAATTCATTTTTGGAACTATTCATTTAATTTGACTTTTAAGAATTTAATACAACAATGGAATTAGAATATAAACATATTTAAAATTAATTATAATTTATAATTACCTATTAAATTCGTTTCATACCACAATTCATCCATTTTTTAAATTTTTAATTTTTAAAATCATTTACCATGATTTTTATACCGCTTGCACAAGCACATAATCAATGTTATATAAGCGTTTAAGGTAATTATATCATCAATAAAAATTTAAAATAAATTAACATAATAAAAATAACTTATTTATGTTAAAAATAATCTTTTTATATTCATTCATAACATCTTTTTATCCCAATTAAAATATATAATATAAATTTAATGTAAGAGAGTGACATTTTTATAATTATCCTTTACTTAAAATAATATTATGGTTATAATCAAATAAAAGTGGTAATAAATTGTGAGTTTTTTAAATATTTTATATTTATGATCTAATATAAGTCATAAAATAAAATAAATACAATTTCTATGGATATTTTTAGGCTTTATCTCATAGTTTTAAACCTATTTTACCCATTTTACCCTTACAGATGTGACAAATATTTACCATCGTTACTATTTATAATAAACAAAACTAAAAGGGAACCATTTACCAAATTTGAAACTCATAATTAAAAATATGGAATAAAATTTTTAAGATTAAAATTCTATAATTGGAAAAAATCAATTTTAATATAAATGCGTAAAATGCAATGAAAAACAGTTTTTAGAAAATGATTTTTAATATATAACAAAATATAATAAAATTTTGATTATTATGTGATTAATTATATTATTTTTAATTAAAGGAGGGTTATATTACTCTATGATCAATCTAAAACATAATGGTACATTTAAATTACTTTTTTTTTATAGAAAATAAATGATAGTTTTGCAAAAATTGATATTTTTCAGTATTCACTCAAAAACCAACTTTTTAGAAAAATATTAAAAATTCATTCTAAGATAATTTTAATATTATGAAACAAAAAATTAAATCATTTTTATCAAATTAATTTGATAAAATTTATAAATTTAGTTTTTTAAAATATACTACAAAATCACGTTTATAAAAATGACCTTTTAGAACTTTAAGTGCTCTTAACACATTTCATATAAATTAATAATTATATGAGTGTTTAGAATTATATTTTTGAAAATTTTTATTAGTAAATTATAGACCAATTGGACTTAAATATACCCAATGGATATATATCTGACAACTATATATATATATAACAACTATTCATCCAATGTATATATATATGACAATTATATTACATTCCTATATATATCCTTACATGCTTCACTAAAATTTATTCATTTACTTATCTCTCACCAAATATATTATATTCCTAATTATTTTCCTTGTTTCCATTGTTTTAGTTGAGGTCACAATCTTCATGGCGAACCATGAGGATTAAGATTTTATATTGATGATATTTTTAAATATATGTGCATTTATTTCACTTGTAATTTTCTTCATGTTGTTTCATATTGAAACCTCATAATGTATCAATGTTTATATTTTATTATATTAATTTATCTCAATAAAATCTTCACAATTCGTTTTAGTTTCATTTTGTGTGTGTCACAATCTATCAAATGTAATATTCATTTAGAAGATAAATACATATTGAAGTATCAGAGTGTAATATTCTCCCCCTATTATAAAAATTTCATCCTCACAATTTTAATTTGTTACATATAAAATTAACTTGTAATATTAATAAAATAAAATATATATTTTATCATAAACATTAATTTTTAGGTTAAGATTATGAAACTTATTATTTCATAAAATAATATACCTCTATAAGACTTATACTTATAGATGAGTTTCGAAGATCATACCTTGATAGTTGAGTGTTACTTTCCAAATAAGACTAAATAGATTTGATAAATTATTTTAACATCAAGTTAGATATTTTATGAAATTATATGTACTTTATTTCATTTCACTATATAAGTGTAATTTCATCCTTCATTTATGGTTCAATCATTTTCTACTTCTATCCCATCTCTTACTGCAAGTAATGAATATTCAAGTTGAATTTTTAATGATTGAATCACTAAATTAAACTTTTAACTAACAATAAGATATATAAAACAATTAAAGGTTATTCCTCCTACCTAAAATTGAAATGGTTAGAAAAATATAAATTAATAATTAATATGAATAAACCATCATAAGAGTAAATAATATATTAATATCCAAATCCACAATAATAACAACCAAATTTCAACTTAAATCATTTCATAAATAAATAACCTTAAAACTCTTCAAAAAAATTCCTGACCAAGTTAAAAAACCAAAAATCAAAAAGATTTTATCACATATTCTTTTTATATTAGTTTAACATTTATCTCTAAAAACATTAATCACTCATAAAGTCACATAAAAAACTATGTATTACCTATCATATAATCTCTAAAATATAATAATGTTTCTCATAAATAACATGAATCACCTTAAAGCCACAATAAAATCATATATAATTCCAAAATATAACTCAACATTTATTATTGAAATAAAATTCCATCTTAGTCAAAAAATATTTCCAATTAACTTGATCATATAATATTCCTATTATAGTGAAATTATTTAAAAATAACATTAACCACTCAGTCACCAAATCACTTTTTAATCCCATGGTTATCTATATGATAAAACATATGTTCCCAAAATGTAATAATCATTTTATACCAATTAACCATATCAATATCAAATATCATATTAAACCTAAAGGTTATTAATACCTTTCAATTTAATTCTATAAAATGTAAAATCATTATTCATCAAATAATTTTTTTACTAAAACACATACTAAACCAATGGGTTGTATCCCCATAAATTTCTCCCAAAATATCCTTAATCATATTAAACTCCCATCATATAAAACCTCAAAAGGGGTATCTATGCCTTTAAACTTATGATTAACCATAAAATTATCAATCGATGACACATTATGTTTATCCCATATCACTATAACATATCATAGGATCTTATAGTTTCTATCCTCTCACTCATTATAATTTTTAATAAAGAAAATGTGAATTAACACAAGCATATCCCTCATGGGTGTCTATCTAGGTTTGCAATCTTAGTCCCACTCATCATGTACCGATGATGATCGAGTTAATACCCAATATAACCCTTTCTAATATGTTACCCATAGGATAATTTGTTCCAAAAAATATAAAAATTTTAGTATCCATACATGTATGTACTTGTTAGAAAAAACACAAAATCTCTACTTTACCAAAGCTTTGTGATATTACCCTATACTTAGACTTATCCCTAGAATATATCATTGGGTTATGTTATCTAATTTATGTTTCCCTAAATCTAGTTACCAAGGACCCTAATCAACTTCCTTTGATAGAAAACATAACACCCAAACTCTATTAACCCATAACTAGTGGTTATCATACTACATTGACATAAGATATAAGTGATATCATCCTGAAGGATCGAATAATTTAGCAATCTTGGGAGACTAAATACATATATGATTTATAAATTACATTTTAAAACATGAAATACAACTTAAAATTATAGTGATAATATTATTTATTCTAGTATATCCATGAAATCATTCATATATCCCTTATTAGTATCTCAAGAAAGGAAAACATAATAAAGAGTGAGCTTAAATGCACAGTAAGGGAAAGTGTAAAATAGAAGCTATCATAGAATAAATAAAGCATAAATAATATGATATAGATAAATAATAATCAAATATTCCATACAACTAATATCTTTAAAGGGGAATATATCCATTGATGATATAAGAGAATAAATAATTACATGGATAATAATAACTAGTTTCATAATGATGGGATTCATAATGACAGATATCATAATTGTACCATCAAGGTCTTGTACCAAGGCATCATAAATAATTGGGCAGACATACACCAAATATTGAATCTAGTTTGTATCATGATACCCATATATGCATTGAGGGGCTATAATGGGCTTCATATAACATATCAACACTTACATTTAGCTAATAACCTTATTTTACTTTTCTCCTCTTATTTTTCTTAGTGATTATTGGTTGTTACTACTTATTTCTAGGTTTTAAAGGGTCAAGGGAGTGGTTTTGATTATTTTTTTAGACTTTGGAAGGTGTTTCAGGATTTTGGATCAATATTGGACATGGTCTTATAGCTAGAATAACTATAAGTAGTCCACCAAATCACTAGTTAGATACACTGGCTAGCTGGTGGCATGCCAACAGTAGGGTTTTCCTATAAAAATTCCACCAGCTAGCTGATGATTGGTTGATATAATGGATTTCCAATAATAACTCCACCATCCAACTAATGAAATCACACCAAACAACCTAATAAATCTCACCGGCTAGCTAGTGGGGTTCCCAGTGTTGTAGAAAATCCTTCTAGTGCCACTAGCTAGCCGATGAAAGCCTGTGACTAGCCTGTGATGTCAATCTAGGTGAGGAAGTCCTAGGTAATATCGTAATCCTATTTCCTTAAACTCTCATTTTATTTCTTTAATATCCTTCCTCAAACCTAATTCATCCCATTCAACTTTGTAAGCTCACTTGAGGAAATTTTGCCTCTTATAACCTTGAATCTTCTCCGATTGAAGTGTCGATTGATCATTGAATCTCATTCAGTAAGTGTAACCCTAATTCAATTATGAATTCCCCTTTCCTACTCTCTATTGTGATTTGAGGGATATGTATACTTATGTCTTTGACGGATCCATACCTTTATTTTTGAATTGTGTTTTTAGGATCCCATCTTGATTGATTATAACCCTTTTACTACCCAGTTGTAGAACCATTATTGGCTGTTTGATGATACCATGACTGAGTTCGGTAGTTTCATAATGAAATTCCTATCAATTGAAAGTGTTGTTGCTTTTTTGATTTGACATACATTTAAAATTGATTTTTAAATCATGATTTGATTATTTTGATAAATTTTTTCTAAATGGTATGGTGTCTGTGATGCAACATCTTTAACAATGTAATTTGAAATAAAGTGTTGATTTTTAGAATATGATCTCGAATTATAATGAATGATTTGTAAAATTAATTTGATAATTATTGAGAAATGAAGGTATGAAATTTTTTATATACTTTGAATGAGATGAATCATTTTAAAATTCATGAGTTTTGATGAAAATCATTTGATTTTTATTTTTAGAAGTGAAATTGAATGTTTAAAAACTTAATTTTGGTTTGTATGAATGATGATTGATGAACTAATTTGAATTGAATGATTTTCCACCTGATTTATTTCATTAAATCACATTGGATCCTAGATAGTTAGATGGGTTGTCCAGGAAAATCTTGCTAGGTAAGTATTAGCTTTACCTAACCATGGATTGATGATGAAAACCATACTAAACTGTGATGAGGGTAGAAAGTTCATTTATTAGGGTGGACTACTGTTCCCCTTAGGTCTTAGATCTTGGTATGTGTATACACATGGATTTATATTTCACTAAGATGTGTGAGGTCCATGAATGTTGATCTAACTAATCTAGAGGCTTATAAACATGGTGCTATGATTGAAAATGATTTATACATGCTAATGTTTGTAAACTGATTTAATCATATCTATTTTGATAGAAATGATTATTCATGCCTAATTTGATAGAAATACTTATTTTTTAATGTTTTTTACTTTACATTGAAATTATTTATAAGCATGTTTTATATTGAATTGTGATAAGATGACCATGTAATGTTTTATTTATAAATTGAGAATATTTGGTTCATTTGATATGATTTTTTATGAAATATCAGGGTGGGATCCTACTAGTCTAGTGTTGATCACACCTACATATGCCTTTGGGAATATGTTGAATTTATTTTTCTAGATCTAGAAAAAGGGAAAACACCACTTAGAGGAAGTGTGTGTTCTTGATAATGGTACATTGAGAGTTGATAGTGATCGGTAGAGTTTATGATCTATCTATTGAAAGGAGATCTTGGTGATATTGTCATATTTGGTTTATGAGATTCCTTAGATTGATGTTTCATTTTGAGTTTTGTACTTTTCTACTTTGTGATCCATTTCCTACGTTGACTGCTTTGGCATATTAATTATTTATGGATTCTTATCCACTATTTTCATATTTTTTTTTATTCTTGTGGAAATATCACCCTTGATTATTATTGATTCCAGGATCCATTTTCTAGCCCATGGGGATCGAGAATTACATTCACAAAATGTTAGGATTGATTCGAGTACTAGTTTAGTGGGTTATTTGTGCTAGTTCTTGAAAAATTAGTATCAAAGAGAGGTTTGGTCTCTTCTTGGAAGTCATTATATAGTTTGGTATATCTAGTTAGATAGGTGATAATATTTTTGTAACTTAAGGGGTAGGTTATGAGTGAGCTCTTAGACATATATCACCATAGCGTGCCTTAAGTTACCATGTGCGGTTGGAAAAAATTTTCTTTAAGGAGTTGTTTGATATGATTATATATGTTTCCAAAACCCTGATCTAAAATTTGTATGACCAAGTTGAGTTCTGATTAATAGAGTTTATATTTCTATGTATCTTGACTAATTTTTCCTTACTATCTATTGATGTTGTGTAGTACTATGCTCCCAATAATATGTTTAATCAGGTTTCAAGATGGAGTTGCTAATGAACCATAATAAGAAAACTCTCTAGTTAACCAGAACCTCATAGAAGAAATAGTGTTTGTGATCCAATTCTCAGTATAAGGAGATGCACCTAACCTTTTTGAGGCTAGAGAGGTGTACCCTTATAGGGATTATAACAAAGATTGTTCCTAAGAGTTTCTTTATTAGAAACTACCATCCTTCCCAAGAATGAATGATCCTTAGGAGGTGAAGGATTGGTTGGTAATGATTAAGTGACTCTTTGAGTTCTTGGAGATACAAAATTCCATTAAGGTGAAGTGTGTAATCTTCAAGATTTAGAGGATTAGTAGGAGATTATGGGATTATATAGTTTTAGTTAATAAAAATGAGGTCTTGGTGTGGAATTACTTCAAAAATATTTTAATAAAATACTATTGAGATTCGATAGTATCGGCTAAGTTCATTGAGTTTCTCAACCTTCACTAATGTGATTAGACAATGACTCGGTATTCAAATCATTTTATTAACACTCTTAGCTTTCAACTGAGGTGGTGACAAATGACAAGATAAAGGATCAAAGGTTTTGAGATGGGTTTTAGATAAAATATATGATCTCAGGAATTTATGTTGAAGCTTACCTCTTACACTAATGTTCTGGTTAAATATCTGATGATGAAAATTGATCTAGATAGTATGTTGGGGTTCACTAGAGTTCATAATACACATATTGGAAGCTTGAGTGGTCCCTTTAAAGATAAAATAAAGTGAAATGATCCTCATAGTTGAAACATTAGTGGTGGTCCTCGACATCAGACTTCCTTTAGACCATCTGCAGTGTCTTGAAAAGGCCCAATGGCTTGTTTAAAGTGTGTCAATGTTAGGATCTCGAAGAATTCATTCATAGAGGCACTAAAAATTTATAGCTTATGCATAATTTAATGCCACTTACAAAGTTTTTTCCATGTTTCTACTACCCTTCATATTAGAATAGAATCGTTAACATTGAGAGGATCTGTGGTGTAGTCAAATGCTTCAAGAATAATGGGGTTATATCCATAGACATCATAAGTGAAGAAACTTCATGCAGTGGATGGGTATCTATTGGGAACTGATGCGATTCCTGTGATAGTGAGAGATACCATTACTATTTCTTTATCTATATCATCTTCTTTATTTAATACTAGTGCCTATCACTCTTTTGTATCAAACCACATTATGGGTATGTTAGATATTACAATAGATCTCATGCATTATGTGATGTAAATTTCAATTATTCTAGGGATAAAGAGAGGCAAGGGTCTCCAATGTCCCTCTTTTTATTTCTATTTATCAAATATTGATATCATCTGGAACTTTTTTGTTTTTGAAATGAAACCACTGGATTTTATTCTAAAAATAGACTAGTTGGTTTCTCACAAATCTTGGATTGACTATTATCATCAATGGGTGTTATTTATTTCCTCTGATGGGGAGTCCTATTTTTTTAATGAGAATAAGACCCGAGGTATGGTTGAGAATGAACTCATATTCCTGAGCTATGTAGGTTGAAATCCATTTATGTTGTTGAACTAAAATAGGAATTATCTTATAGCAAACTTCCTTGAGTATCTTTTGAGTTTCCATAAGTGTTTCCATAATAATTTTCTATCCTAAAACTGGATAGGGAGGTGGAGTTATCTATCAATTTAGTGCTGGGTACTCAGCCAATATCTATTCCCTCGCATCGCATAGAACCAGCTGAATTGAATGAGCTAAAGGATTAGTTATATTACTTGATTTCCAAAGGCTTCATTTGATAGAGTGTGTCACCTTAACTATCTTCAGTTATTTTTTTCAAGAAGGTTGATGAAACCATTTTCTTTTGTGTTGACTATCAGAAGCACAATTAGGTGATGATAAATAATATACATGCACTTTAATGTATTGAAAATTTGTTTTATCAGCTGAAGGGAGTGAAGTAGTTTTCTAAGATTGATATTTGGTCTGGTTACCACCATATCATGATCAAGGAATCTCATATTCCAGAGACCACATTCAGGATATGGTATGACCACTTTGAGTATCTTGTTATTCCATTTGGTCTAACCAATGCTCCTACTATGTTTATGGCACTGATTAATAGGATCATTCACCGATATCTTTAATTTTTTTGTTCTATTCATGGATGAAATCTAGGTTTATTCAAAAATTGAGGAGGATCATGTGCTTCATTTGAGAGCAGTTTCAGATATCCTGAGGAATCACTAAATTTATTAAAATCTTCCAAAGTGCCAATTATGGATTTAATAAGTGAAGTTATTAGGGAATGTAGTCTCAAAACACAACATATATATTGATCCTAAAAAGATGAAAGATATTATGTAATGGGAGGAACCATGAAATGTATTTGAAATTTAGATCTTCTTGGGTTTTGTAGGGTATTACCACTAATTTTTAAAATATTTATAAAAATTGGCTTCTCTGTTGACCACTCTCACTTAAAAGGGAGTGAAGTTCATTTGGGATTTGAATTTTCAGGCATCCTTCAATGATTTGAAGAACCATTTGACTTCAGCCCCAGTGATGACTCTTCTAGAGGATGGGTAGGGGTATGTGGTATTTTTTGATGCTTTAGATTTGGTTTTGGGATATATTATTATATAGGGTGATCATGCAGTGGATTATGGTTCTCATTGGCTTTGGTATCATTATAAGAACTATCCCATACATGATATTTAACTTGTATCTATTATGGATTCCCTTAAGGGTTGGTGACACTGCCTTTTCAGAGAAAGTTTTACTATTTACTATAATCACAAGATCTTGAGTTTTATGTTTTCATAGAAATATTTGTATATCAGGTAGAGATTATGGGTAGAGTACCTAAAATATTTTTAATTTGAAAATTTTTACACCCCTTGGAAGGGGAAAACTGTGGTTGACTCTTTTATTAGGAATTTTCCATCCCAGGATATGAAGGAGCCTTAGGTGGAGTGAAATATTACGAAACTCTTTTCTCTCATGAAATTAGTATTTTGAAAGGATAAGACTGGTTTTATTTTGGAAATTGTTCAGTTGACATCATTTCTTCTCAAGATGATCCTTTAGGAACATCAAATTGATGATGAGTTTTGAGGTATCAATAATTATTTATACAGTGGAGAGACCATCAATGAATAGTCTCTATCACCAGATGGAATTATTTCCTTCAAATATCATTGTTTCATTCTATTTCATATGAGAAAGGCCATGATGGGGGATTGTCATGATTCCTAGTGGGAAGTTCACCCAAGAATGAATAATATGTTTTTTGATGTGAGGCATCAATTTTGGTGGCTAGATAGGAAATGG
Source organism: Viscum album (assembly GCA_963277665.1). NCBI lineage: Eukaryota > Viridiplantae > Streptophyta > Magnoliopsida > Santalales > Viscaceae > Viscum > Viscum album. The sequence continues at coordinate 1,927,179,899 of OY728131.1, forward strand.
GACATCACTGATTTTTTCCCATTTTTATACCTATCCGTAGATCAAGATTGAGCATCATAGCTTTCTAGTTTTCATTAACCCCTTCCAACATCTACTTAGAAGTATAATGTGACATCGATGGGGGTTTTTGTTATGTTTTCATGTACTCCTAGTTTAAATAATGTGATTTGGGTTGTGATTAAATTATTGACCAAATCAGATCACTTTATTCTTATTCAAAATACCATTGAAGTTGAGGATCTGGGAAATCTGTATGTGCAAGAGATTTCTAGGTTTCATGAAGTTCCATTTTACATACTTTCTGATAGGTATACCTAGTTCACATCTCATTTTTGGATAGGCCTCCAAGAGGGGAGGGATCGTAGGTTAATTTGAGAACAAATTATCATCCTTATATAGTTGGTTAAATAGAATAAGATATACAAATTCTTAAATATATGATATGTGTTTGCATCATTAACTTTAGAGGAGCATTGGATTTCCATTTGGGAATGGTTGAGTCTGGATACAATAATGGTTAAAATTTTCCATTAAAATAAAACCCTTTTAATCCATGTATGTATAACCTCATATATCTCCATTTTGTTGGTTGGAGGTTAGTGAGGCTTCCCTAGTGGGACTTAGTTTGGTGTAAGATATGGAGATGAGGATCAAGATGATTCTTTAGAGGCTATTAATAGCTCATATATGGTATAAATATCATGCATATTTTCATTGACATCCTTTCAAGTTCTTAGTTAGTGAATATGTGTTTTTGAGAGTCTCTCCTTGAATGAGTCACTGAATACTTAGAAAATAAGGGATGTTAGCACTGAGATATGTGGGACCTTTTTAGGCTGTTGATCAGATTGGGAAAGTGGAATTCCATTTTTCTTTGCCACCACAAATTTCTTTGATCTATTATGTATTTAATGTGAATTGTATCAAGAAATATCCTTCAAACCCGTATCATGTTTTGAATTGGGAATACCTTGATATATTAACTTGATATGATTGTGACTGAACAAATAATTTGGATTGTTGACTCTCAGGTGAAGGTGTTGTAGAATAATTCCATTCCATTTGTCTGGGTCCTATAATAGCATGGTTCAGATGTTTATAATAGGTGGGAGCATAAAAAAATTATAATTAATTAGTGAAATCATCTCTTTATATACTAGTCTTCTTAAGAAGGCTTTCTAGGGGTATAAATCATTATCGTGGGGGAGAATTGTAACATCTTAACACTTTATTTTAGGCACGATCCTTGTTTTTCTTTTCTCCTCTTATTTTTCAATGATATTATTGATTTTTTCTACTTGTTTCAAAAAAATTGCGGGTCATAGGAGAATTTTTTATTCTCATTTGAGAGGTTATGAGGTTTTTTTATAGTTATGATCGAGATTGAGAATGGTATTGTAGCTATAATAGATACGAGTAGTTCACTAGATCACCGGTGAGAGCCACTGTCTTGCTGGTGGAATGCTGGTAGTAGTATCTTCCTATCAGAAGTTCACTAGCCAGCCAATGGAGTCCACTGACCAATTTGTGGTAGGATGTTATAATAGAGTTCAATCAAGAACTCCACCAACCAAACGGTGGGGTTCCTAGTGCTGCATGAAATCTGTATGAATCCATTAGTTAGCCAGTGATATCGATATGGGAAAGGAAATGTAGAGTAGTATTGTAATCTTTTTTACCAAAAAAACTCATTTTATTTCTTTAATATCATCCATTAAACCAAATTTAACCCACTTTACCTTGGAGGATCCCTTTAGTTGAATTTGTCCCTTGTAACCTGAATCTTTATAGATTAAAGTGCTGATTGAAGCATTGAATATCTTTCGGTAAGTGTAACCTTGATTCGATTATGAATTCCACTTTACTCCTCTATCTCCTTTTTCAAGGTCTATGGATACTTTTTTTTGGATCCATATCTTTATTTATGAATTTTGTTTCTAGGATCCCATATTTATTGTTTTTAGCCCTCAGACTCCTCAGTTGTGGATCCCTTGTTGGGTGTTTGATGATACTGTGATTGAGTTTGGTGGTTGATAGAGTGCTGTCGTGGGTTCCCTCAAATGATTAATGTGATTTTGGGGTTCTTAGGTGTAGCAGAGTGGCTGACCAAGGTCGTCTCTCAAAGGAGGAAGTGAATTTAACAACTTATTAAAGGTATTCTAAAACAAATAAAATAGAATATAATAAAAACACTACTTTAAAGGATGGGGGTTGGTTATAGTTTATGAATCTAGAAGAAGTTTGCTGGAAGAACATTGTATATTTTTTTGTTTTTAGTTTTGAAATGAAGCTCGATTAAAATGACACAACAAAAAGATGTTTTTTTAAAAAATATTTTAAAAGGCATAATCGATCTAACTCAACCTATTAAATCATTTATTAATCATTATCATTTAAATTGATATTCACTTAATTATGATCCCTTAATTTTTTAAATCCCGAACCCTAAGAGAATTAACTTTACCACAAAAATGAAGTGAATTTAACCTTAGGCTAACTTCGGAACATGCAATCGCAACACCCTGCTTTGATTGATGTTCTAAAATTAGCTTATGGTCAGTGGTAAATTAAGGCACATAACCACTATGTAAATGAGAATTAATTTAGTTTAGGGATTATATTTGAACTCTACAAATTGATCCCGTGTGGTTTTGAATTACCGGTTAAGGTTGCGCTCTCAGAGTTCACACAATTCCCGACCTCGCGTGTTTTGGGTTAACTATTAAATTGCTTGATTAGTTTCATTTAAATTAAAAACTCAATTAATAGATCATAATATGTGAATTACAGTAGCTCATTTATTCAAAATAAATTAATGAAGAAGGATAGAAGTCGATCGATTACTAAAAAGAACTACTCTTCCATGGGTGGCGTAATCATCGTAGAAGCGTTTTGCATGTGCAAATGTTTATAATGGGTATAACCAAATAATGCTTCTACTCAAGAATTACAGCCCAAAGAGGAAGATTAATAGAAGAAATTTAAACAAAACAGAAGAAAATAGGAGAAATAAAATAAGAACAACAAAGTTTATTACATAAACAAAATCATTACAACATGAAGGAGAAGAAGAAGGCTTCGTCGAAGGGATCCTTACTTCAAGAGATACCCTTATTGAAATGGTTGAAGAATTGGAGTGTATCCACTTATCCTCTGAAATAAAATTCCCAATTCACGTCCCAACCCCACCAAATGAGAAAAACACCAATTGATAGAGTGGTGGGAGGCTAGGTTCAAAGTGGTTTCAAGTGTGAATGGGGAATATCGGCCAAATATTTTATGCAAATTTGAGACGCCCATTTGACCACAAAAACGTGTGAATTGGCCGACCTTACAGAAGGATACAATGTGAGGATATGGGTCCTATATCTCCTCTCAAAATTTGGGATCAATAAAAGCCAATATAAAAGAGTTATGACCAAAATACAGAAGCTTATCCATTCTGGAGAGTCTATCCCAGCTTTGCCTTTATGGACCAATTACTCCATACAAATGCATTCTTGTGATCTAGTTTCCTGAATAAAAGTTGTAGAAAATTAAGTTAGGAACACTGTTAAAAACTTTCAAATCCAAATAATAAATATAAAAATATTTATCTTCAAAATACTACAGTGCACTATAAAGGGTAAAACTGGAATTTTCCTCAAATATTCAAATGAATGATCTAATCCCAAATACTTTCTAATTAAACATATTTAACACAATGTGAGGAAATTATATAATTTATTATCAATAAAATATTCAATAAAATAGTGTTTTATCAACTCCCCCACACTTACCCTTTTGCACTCCTGAGCAAAACCTCATATCAAGTAAACATTAATATCAAATCAAAACCAATTTTAAAACACATATCATTGAGATCAAACAATTACACACCAAGAAACCAAAGATATCATGCCTCATAAAAAACCATTATTTCAAGTTCTCCATTTATATCATTCAATATATTTCCACTTCATTTATCATCCCATGCACAAAACACTTACCTCGCTTGAATTTTCTCTCATCACACAAATGTCGATTTTTTTTGCAATGTCTTTCTCATCCAAACTCATACCAGGGTCACCCTAGGCTTGATAAATTCATATATATCTACTCGATGTGAGTCAATGACATATGTTTATCATGAGGACTTTTCAGGGTATTTCTGTGGCTTTCGGTTGGTAGGATTTAGATGTGAAAAATTCTGAGGCTGAATGAGGAGGGCTTGACTCTTTTTGAAGCAAAATTGCATTAATCTATTTTTCACTTAAATATGGTCTTCTCCTCAATCCCCATAGTATCAATTCAGCTCCATCATCATGAAAAGTCATAAAAAGTTTACACCATTCTTCATTTTAGCATAAAAAATTGTCAATCTTATCAAACATGATTTTCTTGAAAGCTCCAGAAAAGGCACAACTTTCAATATAATTACTTTCTTCAGCAGCAAACACATCTCTTCAGAGTTTAATTTTCCACCCAAAGTATCATAGAATGTGGTGGCACAACACAAGATAGATTCCCCCACACTTAAGCTCAACTAGATTATGCAATTTCACTTCAAGAGTTGGTTGGATAGGGAAAATTGTCTTGTAATGTGGCTAACCTAACAGGCTTTGCATGGATTCTAAGGGCTACAAGGATTAAATATTCAAGGTAAGCCACTATAAAAAAGGATTCTATGAAATAGGGGCTTTAATACCAAACAAATGCCTCAATCATTTAAACATAAGTACCTCAAACCCTCAAGTTTTGACAGGAATAGATCAAATTCTGGTTAAATCAAGCATAGTTTGGTTCTCTCAAGAAGTGAGGTGAATGTAAAGAATATGAAAATAATGGTTCAGAATCCTCACAGGAAAGTGATTTCAAATATAAAGACAGTGAGATGTGTCATGTGATTCAAAATTCAGTGTACTTTTCATGAAATTACTAAATATTCGAACTTGAAACAAAGTCATTTTCAGTATTAATTTAAGCTCAGTTTTATGGGCTAAATTGTTTCACTCATTGATATGCATTTCAAAATTGTGATGAGAATCATTTCAGTTCAAAATTTTCAAAAACACAAAGAAAATTGAAAAATAAACACACAAAATTTGAAAAAACACACAATTTTTTTTTGTTTTTTTTAAAATCAGAAAAACAATTGAAATTACTAAACTAAAAGGTTCCCTCCCCCACACTTAAAATATTGAATTGTCCTCAATGTGAACCCATGAGATGATATATGCACATGAAATGTAGAATTTTTAAATAGGACAAATAATATAAAAGTGAAAGGGTTAGGAACAGCCTGATGTGCTCAAGTGATGATGGGGTCATGCAGTGTGATAAAATCCACTACATCAGTAGGATATCCCTCAATGTATCTCTTCAAACGTTGCCTATTGACTGTAAAGCTCCTTCCAGTGTCCTCTTCTGTGATCTCCACTGCACCATAAGGAAAAAAATTAGATACAATATAAGGACCTAACCATATGGAATGCAACTTACCAGGCATCAGCTTGAGTAGTGAACTATAGAGAAGGACTTTATCACCAACATGAAACTCCCTTTGTTGGATCATTTTTTCATGAGCTACTTTTGATATTTCCTTGTAGAGCCTTGAGTTCTCATATGATGACAGTCAAATCTCCTCAAGCTCTTGAATTTGCAAATTCCTTTGAATTCCAGCTTGGGCCAAATCCATGTGGAATTTCTTTATAGCCCAATAAGCCCGATGCTCGACTTCCACTGGGAGATGACATGATTTCCCAAAAACAATTTGAAATGGGGACATACAAATGGGTGTCTTGTATGCTTTCCTATAATCCCACAACGCATCATCCAAGCGCTTTCTCTAATCCTTCCTATTTGGCTACGCGATTTTCTCCAAAATTTGTTTCAACTCATGATTTGAAACCTCAGCTTGGCCATTTGTTTGGGGGTGGTATGGTGTTGATGTTTTGTGTGTCACCCCATACTTCCGAAGGAGGGAAGAAAAATTCATATTGCGAAAGTGTGTCCCTTGGTCACTGATGATGGCCTTTGGTACTCCAAACCTGCAAAAAATCTGTGCCTTCACAAAATCCACTACAACATGAGAATCGTCAGTCCTGGTGGCCTTGGACTCCACCCATTTACTCACATAATCAACAGCAACCAAAATATACAAAAATCCAAATGAACTAGGAAAAGGACCCATAAAATCAATTCCATATACATCAAAAATCTCACAGAATAGTATGGGTTGTTGGGGCATCTCATGTCTCCTAGAAATGTTCCCAGTGTGTTGGCAACGAGAGCATGACTTACAAAACACATGGGGATCATGGAATAAGCTAGGCCAATATAATCCAGAGTCCAAAACCTTCGTAGCTATCCATTAGGGTCCAAAGTGTCCACCACAAGCAAGTGTATGACATAAATGAAAAATAGACTCAAACTCATGATCGAGAACACACCTCCTAATGAATTGGTCACTACACATGAGCCAGAGGTAAGGATCATCCCACACATAAAACCTAGACTCAATTTTTAATTTTTGGACTTGATGCTTCTTCAAATTTGCTGGGATTTCAGAGAAAACAATGTAATTAACTAAATCAGAATACCATGGATGCATATCTGATATGGTACAGAGATGCTCATCGGGGAAAGTGTCCCGAAGTGGTACCTGGTCCAAGGTGTCACCCTCTAGTGTGTGAGTAAGCCTACTCATGTGGTCTGCCACCAAATTCTCTGACCCCTTCTTGTCCTTTATCTCGATGTCAAACTCTTGAAGAAGGAGCATCCATCGGATCAGCCTGGGCTTTGCATCTGGCTTCTTCAAGAGGTACCTCAGAGCTACATGGTCAGAAAAAACAACTACTTTAGTGCCCAATAAATATGAACGGAATTTATCTAAAGTAAATATGACTGTAAGAAACTCCTTTTTCGTGGTTGTGTAATTTGATTGGGTTGAATCCAGTGTCCTCGATGCATAGGAAATCACATGTGAATATCTCTCCACCCTCTGAGATAAGACAGCTCCAACTACGAAATTAGAGGCGTCACACATAAGCTCAAAAGGAATCTCCCACCGTGGGGGCTGTATGATCGGTGGAGTGGTCAGATGTTGTTTTAGCTCATCAAATGAATTCCAGCAAGAAACATCAAACACAAAATCAGAATCCTTTTGAAGTAATCTTGACATAGGAAGAGCAATCTTACTAAAATCTTTGATGAAGCGCCGATAAAATCCTGCATGCCCTAGGAAAGATCTAACATCACACACACATAAAGGATATGGTAAGGATGAAATAATATCTACCTTTGATCTATCAACCTCTATCCCATGTTTTGACACTACATGCCCTAAGACAATGCCATGCTCTACCATGAAATGACACTTTTCAAAGTTCAGGACCAGATTCTTCTCAATACAATGATTCAACACCTTTCCCAAACTAATTAGACATTCATCAAATGAAGACCCATACACTGTAAAATCATCCATAAATACCTCCATGAAGGTCTCAATAAAATCAGAAAAAATACTCACCATGCATCTCTGGAAGGTACCTGGGGCGTTGCAAAGTCCAAATGGCATCCTCCGGTAGGCAAATGTGCCGAATGGGCAGGTGAATGTCATCTTATCCTGATCCTCTAGAGATATAGGAACCTGAAAATATCCAAAAAATCTATCCAATAAACAATAGTGTGTTTTCCCAGCTAGTCTCTCAAGCATATGATCAATAAATGGGAGGGGGAAATGGTCTTTACGAGTGGAATGATTTAGTTTCCTATAATCAATACACACACACCAACTGTTTTGTACCCTCATTAGAACTAACTCATCTTTCTCATTTTTAACAATAGTAACACCAGTTTTCTTAGGTACAGCCTGGACAGGGATAACCCATTGTGAGTCAGAAATAGGGTAAATTATACCTTCCTCGAGCAATTTTTCAACCTCTTTTTTAACAACCTCAAGAAGGGTTGGATTGAGTCTCCTTTTGGTTGCCTCACAGATTTATCCCCATCCTCCAAGAGAATCCTATGCATCAAAATGGAGGGGATAATACCTGATATGTCTACCAATGTCCAACCAATTGACCTAATGTTATCTCTCAATAGATTCAAAAGTTATTCTTCATGTTCAAAAGAGAGATTGTTAGAAATGATAACAGGTAATCTATCACCACTCAACAAGTATTCATATTTAAGATTTGGGGGAAATGGCTTGAGTTCCAATGTAGGGGGGTGATGTATGGATGGAGAAATTGATGCAACAGACATATCTGGACAATGAACATCAGTATCAGAATAAAAATCATCACAATCAGAGAATAAAGCACCAAATCCATCAGCATAATCAATGTCCATGTCATAATCAGAGTTCACATGATCAAAATCAGAATATGATTCCATTTCAAAATCAAATATTAGAGAGTCTTGTTCCTTAAAAACGGGTGTATAAGTACTCTTAGACATCGAACTAGAACCAATACTCATAATCTCCCTAAGCATAGGACAATACAATTCCATGGTGTTTTTACTTGGTGGTTCAAAATGGGAGATAACAAAAGTAGAATGGTCCTCTGAGGGGTACTTCATGGAATCCATAACATTAAATATCAAAAATTCATCTCCAAATTCCATGGAAAGTGTACCCTCATTGACATTTATGATAGTTTTTGCAGTTTTGAGGAAGTGCCTACCTAAGATAATGGGGGCATGCAAACTTACCTGATCATCCTCCATGTTAAGCACATAGAAGTCTGCTGGAAAGATCATGTCTCTTACCCGAACAAGTACATCCTCAAGAACTCCCGTTGGATATGCCGCAGCTCTATTTGCCAACTGCACCACTACTCTTGTCGGCTTCAACTCACCAACCTCCAAGGAAGAGAATACAAAGTGAGGCATCACATTTATGGAAGCACCTAAATCACAAAGAGCATCAAAGAAGTGAAACTCCCCTATGGTACATGGGATGGTGAATTTCCCAGGATCCTTGCACTTTGTTGGCATTGCTAGAGTTTGTGTAATGAGTGCTGAGACATTCCTTCCAAGGTTGATACTCTCATTTCCCTTGAGATCTCTTTGATTGGTACAAAGTGCTTTTAAGAATTTCACATACCTTGGAATTTTATTAATGGCTTCAAGTAGAGGAATGTTGATCTCCACACGCTTGAATGTATCCAAAACCTCCTTTTGCATTGCTTCTTCAGCCATATTTTTGGTTTGAACAACCCTGTTTGGAAAAGGAAGTGGTTTAGGAGGAACATCATCAATCTTTTTCTTACCTTTATCTTTCTCCTGAGATTTCACATCAGCTGGTTTGGAATGCGGCTGCTCCGGAGTTGAGGTGAATCCCAATGGAATGGTAGGTACAGATGTATCATTCATTTGCTTCCCACTTCTCAATGTTATGGCACTGACATTCCCCTTTGGATTTGGAGTGGGTTGGGAAGGTAGATTTCCATAATTCTTACTCACAAGTTCATGGAGGGCGGTGGCAATCTGGCTCATTTGAGTCTTCAACTCTCTCAGCTCCGAACCTTGACTCTTCAGCTCATTCTGCTGATTAAGAATAATTTGTTTCAAAAGATCATCAGTGTTAGAGTCTACCTTGTGTTGGAGATTCCCTTGTTGCTAACTCGTTGATGTTTGAGCTTCGAATCTCCTTTGGGGTTGTTGAAAACCCTGTTGGTAAGGTGGAGGCTGCTGGAAGTTTGGTTGAAAAGGGGGCCTTTGTTGTTGTCCAGAGCCATACGTCATGTCCGACTGATCTTTCCACCCTTGGTTGTATGCTGGATCAAACTTCTTTTGGGGATATGGTTGTTGTTGTTGCTGCTGATATGGTATCCTAGGGAACACTGCTGCACAATCTTCTGTTTCTTGGAGTTGTGGGCAACAGTCAGTTGGGTGGCTTGTCTCAGTGCAAATACCACAAGGCCTTGAAGGAGGGGGTAGAGATGTCTTTTGTTCCAAATCAATTTGCCTCACCATAGTTGTCAATTCTTCTAACTTAGTATCAATCAAATGACTCTCCAGAGAAGAAATACTTACATGATGTACTCCCCTGATATGTGGTGTACCTCGATCACCAAATTGTTGGGAGTTTTGGGCCATCTTGTCGATCAATGCACATGCGACTGCTGGTGTCTTGTCCACCAATTCCCCTCCTGCTGCGACATCCTCCATGCTCCTCTACATAGGTGTGAGTCCTTCATAGAAGTACTGAATGAGGAGTTGCTCACTGATTTGGTGATGTGGACAACTTGCACATAACTTCTTGAATATCTCCCAATACTCATACATTGACTCCCCTTGGGCTTGTTTCATCCCTGATATCTCCTTTCGAATGGATGTGGTCCTTGATGCTGGAAAAAATCTCTGCAAGAAAAGACGTTTTAAATCATTCCAACAAGTTACATCCTCGGGTTGTAAATAATACATCTAATCTTTTGCAGCTCCATCAAGTGAAAATGGGAATGCTCTTAATTTGATTTGATCTTCAAAAACATTTCTAGGTTTTAGGGTTGATCAAACCACATTAAATTCTTTCAAATGTTTATTGGGATCCTCACCAGATAAGCCATGAAACTTTGGAAGAAGGTGAATTAATCCAGATTTTAACTCAAAGTATGATTTGAGATTCAGGTATGCAATACAATTTGGTTGATAGTTAATATCAGGTGCAACCACTTCTCGAATGGTTCTATTAAGTTAATTTCTATTATTTTCAACCATTGGTTCTTGTTTTATGGTTGAATTTGAATTGCTTCCAATTTCAATGTTCTGATATTGGAGTAATTCTCCAACTGGTTGAATGTTGAAACTTCCCGTAGACTGAGAATGTCTGATTTGTGCCCTAAGGCTACGTTCAATCTCAGGGTCAATATCTAAGAGATATTTGGGATTAGTTCATGTCATAAATCGAATAAAAATGAAAATAATGAAAGTGGACCATAGTAAAAATAAAAATGAGATGTTTGAGTTGATGGTCCAAAAAGAAAAGAAGAGGAGAAAAAAAAAATGAAAACTTGAGAAAGGGTAAAGATGAAAGAGAGAGGTGAAGAAAATAATAAAATAAAAAATACAAGAAATACCTCTAAATGGTTGAATAAATTACTTGACTCCCCAGAAACGGCGCCAATTTGATAGAGCGCTGTCGTGGGCGCCCTCAAATGATTAATGTGATTTTGGGGTTCTTAGGTGCAGCAGAGTGGCTGACCAAGGTCGTCTCTCAAAGGAGGAAGTGAATTTAACAACTTATTAAAGGTATTATAAAACAAAGAAAATAGAATATAATAAAAAAACTACTTGAAAGGAGGGGGTTGGTTATATTTTATGAATCTAGAAGAAGTTTTCTAGAAGAAGATTGTATATTTTTTTGTTTTTAGTTTTGAAATGAAGCTCGATTAAAATGACACAACAAAAAGATGTTTTTTTAGAAAATATTTTAAAAGGCATAATCGATCTAACTCAACCTCTTCAATAATTTATTAATAATTATCATTTAAATTGATATTCACTTAATTATGATCCCTTAATTTGTTAAATCCTGAACCCTACAAGAATTAACTTTACCACAAAAATGAAGTGAATTTAACCTTAGGCTAACTTTGGAACATGCAATCGCAACACCCTGCTTTGATTGACGTTATAAAATTATCTTATGGTCAGTGGTAAATTAAGGCACATAAACACTCTGTAAATGAGGATTAATTGAGTTTAGGGATTATATTTGAATGCTAAAAATTGATCCCGTGTGGTTTTGAATTACCGGTTAAGGTTGCGCTCTCACAGTTCACACAATTCCCGACCTCGCGTGTTTTGTGTTAACTATTAAATTGCTTGATTAGTTTCATTTAAATTAAAAACTAAATTAATAGATCAGAATATGTGAATTACATTATCTCATTGATTCAAAATAAATTAATGAATAAGGATAGAGGTCTATCGATTACTAAAAAGAACTACTCTTCCATGGGTGGCGTAATCATCGTAGAAGCGTTTTTCATGTGCAAATGTTTATAATGGGTATAACCCAATAACGCTTCTACTCAAGAATTACATCCCAAAAAGGAAGATTAATAGAAGAAATTTAAACAAAAAAGAAGAAAAGAGAATAAATAAAAGAATAACAACAATGTTTATTACATAAACAAAATCATTACAACATGAAGGAGAAGAAGAAGGCTTTATCGAAGGGATCCATGCTTCAAGAGCTACCCTTATTGAAATGGTTGGATAATTGGAGTGGATCCACTTCTATTCTTCCCTCAAATTCCCAATTAACGTCCCAACCCCACCAAATGATAAAAACACCAATTTATAGAGTGGTGGGGAAGCTAGGTTCAAATTGGTTTCAAGTGTGAATGGGGAATCTCAGACAAATATTTTATGCCAACTTAAAACGCCCATTTGACCACCACAACGCGTGAATTGGCCCGCCTTCCAGAAGGATAAAATATGAGGATATGGGTCCTATATCTCCTCTACAAATTTGGGCTCAATAAAATCCCATATGAAAGAGTTATGGACGAAATACAGAAGCTTATCCATTCTGGAGAGTCCAGACCATCTTTGACTTTATGACCCAATTACTCCATTCAAATGCATTATTTTGATCTAGTGTCCTGAATAAAAGTTGTATACAATTAAGTTAGGAACAATTTTACAAAATTTCAAATTCAAATAATAAATATAAAAATATGTATCTTCAAACTACTACAGTGCACTATAAAGGGTAAAACTGGAATTTTCATCAAATATTCAAATGATTGATCTAATCCCAAATAATTTCTAATTAAACATATTTAAAAAAATGCAAGGAAATTATATCATTTATTTTCAATAAAATATTCAATAAAATAGTGTTTTATTAGTGGTTTCAAATGCAATTCCTATAAATTGGAACTGTTGTATCTTGTTTTATTTGAAACAGATTTCCAATTGATCTCCAAATCATTATTTGAGTCATTTGATAAATGATTTTGAAATGGTATGGTTTGTGTGATGAAACCTCTTTGAAAATTTCTTTTGAAACAAAGTGTTGTTTTTATAGAAAATAAACTTGAATTTAAATGAATGATTTGAAGAATGACTTTGATGATTCTTGAGAAATGAAGGCATGAAATGTTTTAAAAACTTTGAATGAAATAAATTATTTTGAAAGGAAAGAGTTTGGATAAAAACTATTTGATAATGGTTTTTGAAAATAAATGGCATGTTTTAAAACTTAATTTAAGGTTTCTTGAACAATGATTGATGAATTGATTTGAGATGAATGATTTTACCTTGATTTATTTCTGTAAAGAACATATGATCCTAGTAGTTAGGAATGTAGTCCAGGATAATAAATCTAGGCATGTATTAACTCTACCTAACCATGTATTTATGATGATAATGATACTAAAATTTGATGAGTCTAGGTAGTTCATTCATCGGGGCGGACTTATATACCCTTTGGCCTAAGATCTAGGTATGTGTGCACACCTAGAGCTGTATTTCACTAACATGTATGAGGATCATTGAACCTTGATCAAACTAATCTTTGGGATTATAACCATAGTAATATGATTATAAATTATTCATACATTCCAATGTTTATAAACCATTTTACTCTTATATTTTTTGATATAAATGTTTATTCATGCATGTTTTGATAGAATTAATTCTTTATGGTAGTTTTATACTTAAAATCGAAATGATTTGAAAGGAATATTTTATATTGAGTTGTTAAAAGATGAATGTTCCATATTTTTTTAATAAATTTATTATGTTTGGTTTCTTTAATATGGATTTATTATGAAATATCTATATGGGATCCAACTAGGAAAGTATTTCTCATACCCTAAATATTCTTTTGGGTGTATGTAGACATTTTTTCTAGGTACAAAAAAGGGAAAGGATCTCTTGGAGGTGATGAGTGTTCTTTATAGTGGGATCTTAGAAGTTAGTGGTTATAGGTGGAGTACGTGAGACATCTATTTTGAGTGGATCTTGGTGATGATGTCGTATTTGGTTTATGTGATGTCTTGGATGGAGGTTTCATTTCAAGTTTTATACCTATCTGCTTTAAGATCCTTTTCCCATGTTGACTATTTTTTCATACTTACTGTTTATTGATTTATATCCACTACTTTTGTATTTTTTGGTTATTATTATGGTGAATTCATTCTCCTAGATCGTTCTTAATCCCCAAGCACTAGTATCCATCCCATGGAGATCAGGAACACCCTTTGAATCGTGTTCAGATTAATTTAGGTGCTAGTTTAGTGGGTTATGTGGGTTGGTTCTAGATACCTTATTGTTAATTACTATTTCCAATTAATTAATCATATTAAAGGGGTGAATAATTAATATAATACATAATAAATATAAATATTTATATTTTAATACTTTCACACAAAATGTTAATATTTTTTCCAGTAAAAAATAGAACATCATGATTATAAGCTATCTAGAGTAATATGGTGGATGGTATTATTAAATTATATCCCTAGTAAATAATAATATTCATCAAAGGATTTTTATATAGATGAAAATACTTTTAAAAGATCACTAGAACATTTCTTGAGAAAAATAAACCTTTCTTTTTGAAATCATTTATTTAAAATCTAAAAATTACAGAATATTAGGGGAAAAAAATTCTTTTAAAATGAATACAAAAACTTATAAAGGATGCTTCAAGGTGAATAATATTCATGATAATAGGAAAATATATTTATGCGGTAAACATTAAAATAATGATTCATTCATGCCTTTGGTAAAAAGTAACTCATTCAAAAAATGACAAGAAGATTCATTTTAAACCATTTTATAGAAAGTAATGCATGAATAAAAATGAAATTAATAAATAATTGTAGAATAATAAAAATATTCTTAATTTTTTTTAAATAAAATATGGACATGGAATAAAAATATTCCCGACCAAATAGAAAAATAAAGTCAGTTTTCCTTAAAACATTTAGTTGGTCATTTTCGGTGACAAATATGGTAATAATGGAAATAATACTTAAAAACCCCTGAAATAATCATAAGATAAGAAAATATATTGGATTTAAGATATAAATATCATATAATTTCTCCAACAAAAACTTAAACATAAACTATCATGAATAATAATAATATTGTAAAATAAACCATTACCGCTTTGGTAACTTTTGAATCATAACGCCAACGAAAGAAATAACTTAAAATGAAAGTTTAAATACCATGAATAAAAATGTATTCATGATATATCATATCAAATGGGTATTATATACACCACAAGAAATAAATAATTGGTGAATGTGACATATGTCTCATGGAAACAAAAATGAAGAGAGAAACCTTTACAAAGATCATAACATTGAAGTGAGAATTAATAAAAGAAGTGATTATGTATAGAAAATGTAAATATAGATAAAATAAGTGTAAATAAAACATAAAATAATCATATGTAATTACACACATAATCTTGGTATAACATAGACAACAGAGAAGTAATATAACCCAATGAAAAGAAATTGAGTTAAGAAACCCTTTAACTCAAGTCTGACTCAACATGTACATACTTTATCTCATGTATAATAAAATTATATTAAGAAACCTATTCTAGTGTATTTACTTATTATTATCCCTTTTATTTCATTAATTACTATTCCTTATATATTTATTAAAACAATTAAGTTTATGTTGTATGTTTTGAGGACACCTGTTTCATAATTGCAAACCAACTTTGGTAGGTTAACTGTAGTCAAAGAGGTCATGGTTACATAATATAAAGAATATTAATCATGAAATAATTATCATTATTATAAATTAAATATAGTTATATAATCATTCATGAAAGGAAGGCAATAAAAATTAATCAAATATCTTTGTGGAGGTAGTAGTCCACACGTACGCACGAGTGACATTATCATTTTTTAATGGCTGGAAGGGTAAAAAGGTAAGTAATATATTATCTTTATAAAATCATAAATATGTCATTAATATCAAATATATTAATTTAATCCATCATTACAACCATCCTTATAAGGTGGTGATAGAAAAACACATCGCTTCATGGAGGTGATAGTTTATATGTACATATAAGCGATGTTTTTCATCTCCCATAAGATGAAAAATAGATGAATAACAGTTTTTTCATAATTATAATAACATATAATTATATTTAATATATTGATATTATTATATCATCATGGTTAGGATATAATTTTTTGACATAGAAGAAGATATAAAATAAAAGAACTCGGTTAAGAGTTACACCTCTTCTTTGAGCATCTCCCTTTGCCTTACACCTTAAGCCTTTTTATAATGGTATTAGGGTGTGAAAAAAATCTCTTGTAATCGAATATAGGAAATTATTTTGGTAGATATTGGATGAAATAATTTTCTCCTAATGTGTGAGTAAGAGAGGATAGGTGGCTCCCTTTTATAAGTGAGGGGAGTGATACAATTGTAAATATTAATAACTTTGAAATATAATAAATATCATAATAATATAAAGTGGCATAAAATGGAAATAATTTCAATTTCAAGATATTATAAGGTCTAAATAAATTTAAACAAAAAAATTTATACATGTTTAAGTTTCATTTTAAAACTTATCTTTTGGGATAACCCCCATGTTAATCCTTTTTAACATTAATAATGGTAACACTTTTATCACTCTTTAAGGGTTATAAATTTACTTATAAGGATGAAAGTGACTAAAAAACGGTCCATTGTGATTTTTTTAAAATTTAACATTACAATTTTCCTCTTTCAATATTATTATGTTTTTTAAAATCATTAAATAAAATATTATTTATCATAAAATATCATTAAATTCATTTTTAGGACTATTCATTTAATACAACTTTAAAGAATTAAAGAGAATAATGGAATTAGAATATGAACAAATTTAAAATTAATTATACTTTATAATAACCTATTAAATTAATTTCATACCAAAATTCATCCAAAACATATTAATTTCATTATTTTTTAAAATCATTTACCTTGATTTTTCCACCACTTGCAAAAACACTGCATTGGTGTTGCATAAACGTTTAAGGTAATTATAGCATCACTAAAAATTAAAAATAAATTATCATCATAAAGGAAAAGTATTTATTTTCAAAATAATCTTTTATATTCATTCATAATTTTTTTATCCCAATTACAACATAAAATAGAAATTAAAAGCAAGAGAGTGACATTTTTTAATTATCCTTTACTTAAAATAATATAAAGGTTATAATAAAAGGAAAGTGGTATGAAATTTCCACATTTTTGAGTATTGGATAGTCATGAAAAAAATAATCCAATAAAATAAATACAACTGTCAGGGATATGTTTAGGCCTTATCTCATAGTTTTAATCATGTTTTACCCATTTTACCCTTACTAACGTGACAAATATTTACAATGATTACTATTCACAATGACAAAAAAATACATATTTTCCAAATTTGAACCACTTGAATCCAAATATTGAATCCATTTTTCAATATTCAGTTTATATAAGTGGAAGAAATCAATTTTAATCAAAATGTATAAAACTCAATGAAAAATAGTTTTTATAAAAATGTGTTTTAAGCCTAAAAATGTTCTTATACCAAAATCAAATATAATATTGATTCTCATGTGATTAATTATATTATATTTAATTAAATTAGTTTTATATTACCTAATTATCAAATCTAAAACATAATTTTAATTTTAAATTACTTGATTTAATGAAAATAAATGAATTTTTAAAAAATATATGCATTTTCACTATTCACTCTAAAATCATCCTTTTAAGAAGAATCTAAAAAAATTAATCCTAAGTTAATTTTGATATTATGAAACCAAAAATTAAATCCTATTTATAAAATTAATTTTCTAAAATTTATAAATTTACTTTATTTTCTAAAATATACATCAAAACCACTTTAAAAGAAAAATGACCTTTTAAAACTTTAAGTGCTCTTAATATATTTCATATAAATTAATAATTATATGAGTGTTGTGAATTGTATTATTTTTAATTTTATATCGATAAATTATAGACCAATTGAACTTAAATATACCTAAATAATATATATCTAATGACTATATATATAAAAACTATGTTTCTAACAACCATATATATAAAAATCATATTATATTCCTATGTATAGACATACATGCTTCATTAAAATTTATTGATTTACTTATCACTCATATTGTATTTTATATTCCTAATCATTTTCTTTATATTGTTTCATATTCCAACCTTAAAATTTATCAAATGTTTATTTTTTATTATAATATTTTATCTCAATAAAATCATGGATATTCATTTTAGTTTCATGTTGCGTGTGTCACAAGCTATAAACCATAATATTCATTTAAAGGAGAAATACATATTGAAATATTGGGGTGTTACAAATAATGTTTAAAATAAGTGATTAAGATAGTTATTTTTATTATACATGAGGTTAAAGAGATATTGTGAAACTTAGGAGAAAATTATAATGGTTTCTTTCTAACCTCATTTAGAAATTGATATTTTTATAAATAAACTTCCATCTGGGAAAAAATTATGTAAAATTTATTTATAAAACCCTAACCATTTTATTATTCAATGGTTATTATTATGGATTCACATATCCTCTATCAATTTTATTTCTTTTGGTAAATAATTTAACCAATGTGATGCTTGTATATGAAAAGAAATGCATCACTTATTTTTAGTATTAAATCTTCCTTCTCTATGTACATATTCATTTTATTGATGTCTATATCCTTGATTCAATAATTGATTAAGGTCATTTTATACTATTTTGTCTTTCTTTAAAAAAGTTTGAAAAGAATGTTTCAGCATTTTCCACACATGCCATTTTTAAAAAAGTATCCCATTTAAACATTTTTTACATGAGCACATTCTTTCTCTGTTCTGAGAATTCATCTTTATAGAGATTCCTTTATACGTTTTAAAATGGTTTTCCAAATGATTTCAATTCTTAATGATTTTAAATACAAAATTATTATTTCTTCTTATTTTTCAAAGTGATTTATACAATAATATTTAATGGGTGTTTTTCATCTATGTAAACATTTATTGATGTTTCATATGATAAATGTCCTTATACCACCATTCACCTTCTTTATCTATATGACTTATGAAATGTTCTATGGAAATTTTCATAAAACCCACTTATTTTCCTTGGATTAATTATGTGACGTTTGAAATATGAATGTCTTCATGTTCTCTTAACACACATATGTATATTTTTATTTATATTATGGGTGGGACCATAATTATATATCCCTCTAATGCATTGGGTAAAGTTATATATCATGATATAAATGAGAATTGGGAGTGAAACCAAAACCCTAAGGGACTATGTCCATTAAGTGAAGGGTGGGCCTATAATTATACAACCCTTCAATGCAATGGGTAAATACTTATATCTCATGAGATATCATGTCAGGTATTGGGGAGTGAACCCAATCCATTATGGTAATCTATCCACTATGTGATGATGTTCTTGTCCATGATCCTTGATAAAATAAATGATTTTTTATACTTATGTTTGATCCATAATCTTATGTTTTGCAACATTCTCATGTTATGATGACTCACGTCTTATATTATGCTTAAATACTTATGACTTGACTTTATTATTGATGATCCATGTTTATTGGGGTATCTAATGTTATGTTCATAGACCTTGACTATGCACTCATACCCATGTGATTATCTTATACTCACTTAAGATCATGAATTTTTATCTCTTTTGTTTACCCTTATTGAGCATCTTAGCTCACCACTTCCATATGTTTACATTCCCATGCCTATGAAAGTGAGTATAACTTATATTAATTATAAAGGGTAAATATTATGGAGTAATTTTTACAAGTATTTTAAAATATTTTTTTATGTATCTAGTATCCAAATCTTAGTTCGTCTCACTTGATATCAAAGATAGTGTTTAAAGAATGTGTTTTTAGCACCTAATTTAGGAGTGTGGGTCTATGGTGATCCATAAATGAACATTCTATGAACATTCCAATATCATGTTCAACAATGTTAACATCCATATGATTAGGGGGAACAAGTATCTTGACATTCTACTCATGATCTATATTAATCCCTACTCTCATGTAATATTTTGGAAGCAGTTTGTTGTGTAGAATACATCCTTGGATATTGTACACTATACCCCTCATAATAAGGTGATTGTAGGTACTAATAGATATAAATAATAATAAATTTTACACTATATAATTTTAATACATAAAAATTATTAATAGTTACTTGATTCACATTTAGTATAAACTATTATGAAACAAATTATTACCTTGGGTAAAGTAGGAATTTGAGGGGAATGAATAGACTCAAATATAGGGGCTTGTGGCTCTTTATATAATGGTTTTTGGTGTGTTGTTTCTTTTATTTGACCCCTTCCCATTAATTTGTCTATCAAACTAAAATTCTATGTAACTTTTTCTCTTACAAAATCAATTTGTGCATTCATGTCTTTTATTCTCTCATGTCCATCCCCTTACATCTTTTCTTTCTCAAAATATTCTCAAGGTGACACTCCCAAACCTAAACCTCTGACATGACCTTATTTTTTTGGCCACTTTAATTCCACTAAAAGGATTCATGCATCAATTATAACTGATTCCAATTCTTATTTCTTAATCAAATAAAAAATATAATAAAATAAGTTTTCATTATTATATAGTAATTATTTAAATCATTTTTTATTCGATCATATTTAAACATGATCTCTATACTTTTTTATGAATTTTCATATACTATTTATCCTTTTTTATTCAAATTAGCCTCCTTTAATAGTGCATGATATGGTATGGAAGTAAATTTGGATTTTTATTCATCAATATTTATATAAAAAAGGAACATAATTATGTTATTGTTTTATTCTACATAAAATTATTACTATAGAATTAAAATACATACCACTTTTTTTTCAAGTGAAGTGTACCCTAACCTTACTTCATGATAAGGTTATGTTGGTTTTTATGTACACTACTTATTTTCAGCACTCTTTTATTGTTTCATAAATTAACAATTTTGAATCAAAGTGATTAATAGATGTAATTTCTAATAAAATATTACCAATTATAATATACTTGAAATGATTCTTCCCCACAATGGATAATGAAAGTATTCCATGTTTCTTGGTTTATCATGTGTGTATATATATCTAGTGGGTGAGGTATTACCTTTACCTTAGAATCCCCAATATAATACTTATTAATAAGTGTTTGGAAGGATTTGTAAGTCTCCAATGACCATTAAAATGAATTTCATTTGACAATAATCTAATATAAATATGTTCTTTAAGGGATAATAAAGTGTAAATAAATGTTTGATTATTTTATTTTTAAATAAAATAAATAAATTATATCATAATGTTACCCTAATTTCTTCTCAAATTATTATATTTAATATATACACAACACTGTTCCATGTATCTATATCAATCGACACATGCATCTGAGCAGTGACCTCAATATAACTTATAAGAACCTTGAGTTTTCATATGAGGTATAAATCCTTTATTTTTCAGTTTAAATGTTTAATTATGGCCTAATGTAAGTACCATAATTTTTCATGGGTGTTTCACGAGTTTCTGGGGCTTGTTTGGATCCCATAAACCAAGTTTTGGGGTGAAATAAGCATAACACATGGTCAGTTCAAACCATGTGGGGCAGGTTGCAAAATTAGATAAAATCATGTGAGGCTGGATAGTGTGGAGATAAAGGCCACCCACTTAGAAAAAACCATGTGAAATGGGAAGAAAAATCATATGGTAATGTCTGCAATTTTGATTGTTGTATTTAGAATAGTTTATGCATGATTAGTCAAATCATTCAGACAAACCATGTCATGTTTCCCCCTATAGATAAGCATGCATGGTTGGTGCATGGTTTGGACAAACCATGTTTCCAAATCGTGCGAACCTATATTTTTGGGTAAAATTAAATTCCCCCTATTTAATATTTTAAATGAAACATAATTCTTTTTTCCTCCTACGGACAACAAAGGATCCATTTTGAAGCCTCCTTGGTCGAATATTATAGGAATTTCCACTGATCCTCTGTCTGATCTATGATTCAAGTGCCACATATATCATTGAATCCACATTAGTGAGTTCTCAATTAGTTTTTAATATTATGTCATTCTTATTTATTTTGGCTATGCTATTTAGGTGAAAGCTAATTTTCCCTATTTATAGATTATTTATCCATTCTTTAAATTTCTCCTGATCTGAGTCAAATCAGGAGTTGATACTAGATGTGCACTCTTTTACCAAGCTACGGTAGGTGGTATATACCTTTCCCATTGGTTTTGGTGCTTTACAGACCTATCCTCCATTATGATTCCTTCCAGAATTTATTATGTGGCCCCAAATTTAATTTGAACAATTGAATTAATTGAATTGGGACCTGTTAGTGAAGTCCTTAGGTACCCTTGACATGTATTGGTGGTTGTGCCCCAACCAAGTCCACCCATGGGGTGTTACCTTTGAACTTGACACTTTTTGAACCACCCATGGGGTTATCCGGAGCTTTTTAAGTTAAGAGGAAGCCCAATTATAATTAAATGGAATTGAATTTATTGATTAAGGGATGGGTTGCCTCCTTTTAATTTTAATTATTTTGATTAAATGAATTATATGGTACATGAATTACTTGTTTTGTTTATTTAGAATTTTTTTACATGAGTGGTATACTCATGGGTTGTAATTGGTTTTTTTGGAATGTGAATGGCTAATGAGTGGGTATACTCATTGGTTGATTTAATTGAATGATAATTATTGAATGTATTGAGATGTATATGAAATGGTAGCAGATGCCTTGGTCGGTACACCTTGGGTATTAATTCCATAAGATTCCATGGACAGCTCTCCACAGATCTTGAATTCCATAGTGGACACCTTGGATAGAGTATTCTACTTAGGTCTTGATTCCATGAGATTCCTTGGGCCTTGCTACCCCTTGGATCCGATTTGGTTGGGCTCACATTGGACATAGTCTGGTGACATTCTCCT
Source organism: Viscum album (assembly GCA_963277665.1). Taxonomy (NCBI): domain Eukaryota; kingdom Viridiplantae; phylum Streptophyta; class Magnoliopsida; order Santalales; family Viscaceae; genus Viscum; species Viscum album. Next base: position 1,927,202,886 of record OY728131.1, read on the forward strand.
TGGACCCCAGCTCAAACCTAACCGAGATGTTTATGGGACTCAATGAGGATGACTTGGTCTTCTATACCTTGGATCTAGTCCGTTTTGGTTTTATTATATGATGTGAGCATGGAAAAATGTGACACGTTTTGTTATATGGTAAGTCCATGGATGTTATGACTCTCTGGTTATACAGTAAGGTGGTGGGTGACTTGATATGTATGGATGTATGGTGAGTCCATGTTGGTTACTTCTGTTTGTAATCACTACCTTGTACATGAGATGACACTTGTTTTGTAGGTAGCCTTGAGAGGCTATTTTTGTACCACTTCTTAGTAGTAGACATGACACATGAACCTTACTATCATTTACTACTTACCTTCTTTACTTGCACACTACTTATCTTGTTATATTGGATAGATTGGAATTGTATAGATCTTTGGGTGGTTAACTAATGGGATTGTTTCTCACACCCTATTTAGGCCACCTTTGGGTATGCGAATAGATTATATGGATGTAAGTAGGGACCTGGTAAAGCACCCATGATTTGATGCTTGATTTTTTCCATGATTAAGAGAAGGGGAGCATCAGACCAAGGTGAGGCTCACGATGCTATTCAGAGATAACATTTTTGGTCTTTTTGGTTTTTTGTATACTTGTCTTATATTTTATTATTTTTTACCAGTTTTGTATATTTTATTAGACATGTGAAATGTATCATCATTTTGTATAAGAGATGAATTTATTACATTTTTTATAAATATAAATATTCTATTGTTTTCTTTTGATGGGTTATTATATTGGTTCCTCAACATGTATGTTATTGATTCCACTATGTTACACTTTGTTAATAAGGGCATTGTCTTCCCAATAACACACCTAGGCCCTCGCTGCTAGTGGGAAGCCTCTAGAATTTGGGGAGATACACTTGAGGCCATGTGGCTAACCAGGATCAGGGAATTTTTGTGTGGAATTCAAGTTCGAGACCTTACAAAGTTGTATCAAAGCAATTATTTTCTACTTTTCATTACTATTTAGAAACAATAGAAAGTGATATAAAGAAATATAAGTTTGGTAATGAGTTGTGAACAAGAATAGATAACTAGAATATAGGAAAACAACAAAATTTCCTTGAATGAAATTTATGTTTTCTAGATTTTTGAAATTACAGTTGATTTGATTCTGCCATTAGGTGATGCACTTGAATTATGATGTTAACATTAATATGATTATGGGTTCTATTTTTATTGAAATCCGATGAGATGAGGGTATTCCATCTAATGAATCATATAATAATTTTCTATAAATCTCATGCCATGAATTATGCCATGCCATTTAGGATTCAATACTCATTTCATGTTGTTGTGATAGGTTCCATGATATTTATACCTGCTATTGTGATAAATTTTCTAGAGTGGGTTATGGTGTGAATTGTGTGGATTCTATACCTTGGTTTCTGAGGTGTATGGGACCTCATGGATCAAGATTTGGATGACCATTTGGTTTAACCTATTTAAATTAATTGAGATATAAATGTGAAAATAATTAAATTTAAATGGAATATGAATTCAAATGTATAATTGAATGAGAAAAAGATAACTCGACCAAAACTCTTCTTTTTAGTGGATAAGAGGTAGTGACTCTAGTGACTTTTGAGACTGTTCCTTTTTACAACCATAGCTTTAGGAGTAGGCTATGTGTCATGACCTAGTTTTTGGAGGGTTTTGACCTATCCTAAACTTTTGTTTTTTGAACTTGATATTATTCCTTTCTAAGGTGTGTGTTTGGCATTGTAGACTCATGCCACCACAAATACGTCTAGTTGTATTCCAGGAGGGAGGTGATGACCATGATTTAGAGGTGGTGTTCCATGGGATACTGATGGATCCTCCTTTAGTTCCATATGTGGCACAAAATTTTTCTCTAGACACAAGTGTTGAGGCACAATTCCATGAGGGATTATATCATTTCATGCAAAAATTTCAAGGATCCCTACATCCTAGATTGTCTATGGCTGAGCTGATGTGTGTTTTCCAATAGTAGCATCCTCCCACCTTTTTAGGGGATGGTGGTCCACAGGATATTGAGTTGTGGCTTGAGACTACCCTTTTAATCTTCAAGCATCTTGAGATGACTCATAAGTGGAGGGTAAATCTCAAAACATCTATGCATCATGGGGAAGCAAAGCACTGGTGGTATTTATTGAACCAGGTTGATAGGCTACGAGACATGGTTTGGGATGATTTAAAAACCAGATTCTATTATTATTTTAACCTCAAGACTCTATGGGAAGAGATGGATAGTGTGTTTATGTGTCTAGATTAGGGTGCAATGATGGTTATGGAGTAGTCATCATTCTTTACAAAGTTGTAGCATTTTGTGCCAATGTACCTTGATAATGAGATATCGAGGGAAAGATGCTTTTAGAAAGGTATAAGATATGCCATTTTATCTTAGGTCAACGTGTTTAGATTGACCTATATTATAGAAATTGTGAATTAGGTGATAATTATAGTGTGGAACCTGAGAGAATATGGGGGCGTAGAGCATGGATATATATTTTATTAACCTAGTAAATTGACTTCCAGTAACAGGAAGAACCATTTTGAGGCTTCCTGAGAGATGAGTACCAATCTGGTTGTGAGTACTGGTAGCTAAGTGTTCTGTAATTAGTGTGGTTGATGGGGAAACATGAATAATCAGTGTGATCATGACCAATTTTAGTGTTGATCTTGTGAAAAGATTGGCCATGTATAACATTTTTGCAGGACCTTCCCTCCAACAGTGAGTTGTAGGGGGTCAGCTCTGACGCCAGGTTTAGGAGAGGGTTTCTTAGATCTTTGTTAGGAAGGGAGCTGGAGTAGTACTGTTTGATCAGGACAAGGCAGTGGTGGCTATGGATGAGGCATCCAAACACCAGTTACACCGAGACATCAGAGTGGGCATACTCAGGGAAGATAGGTTGTGTCATAGGGACATGGTTTAGGCTAGATCTATACTGTACAACCTACCCCCGAGGAGTAGGGTGCCCAAACATCTATAATGAGAGGTAAAATTCTAGTAGAATATATGTTAGTATCTTATCTCTTTGATATAATTGCATCAAAAAATTTTATATCTACACCCATGGTGAAAAGCCTTGGGATCATTATACTTTCTTTTGAGATAGTTAAGACTCTTTACACTCTACTGGGGATCAAAAATGTTGATCTTCATCAGTGTAGAGAGTTCCCCATTAAGGTTAGTGGGAGTCACTTTATCTGTAATCTGTATCTCCTCAAGATGATTGGGTTTGAAGTCATACTCAGGATAGAAATAATCGTGGTTTTTTGAGCCTTCATTGATTGATATCGCTGGAGGGTGACCTTCACATCACCAGAGGGAATATATTATACTTACAAGGATGAATGATATGTCTAAGAGAGCTGAGATGGACCACATCATCATGGGATGGGTGACATGACAACCCAAATTGCTAGTTTTTATTTGGAAGATAAGGGATTGTGTCAGGTGGACTTTCCTCTAGCGGTTGATCATTTCAGGGACATTTTTCCGAATGGATTTTCTAATTTAACTCCTAAGTGAGAGGTTGAGTTCTCCATCGAGCTAGTTCTAGGAGTGACATCGGTATCCATTCCTCATAGGATGGCTATGATAGAGTTGTATGAGCTTAAGAGGCAGCTAGATGATTTGGAGGTAAAGGGGTTTATTCGACCCAGTACTTCTTTGTGGGGTTAACTTGTCCTTTTTGTGAAAAAGGCAAACGATACCCTTAGGATATTCGTGCATTATACAAAATTGAACCAACTAATGGTTAATAAACAGTATCCTCTTCCATAGATAGATGACCTATTTGATAAATTTTGAGCTGCCCGAGTATTCTAAAAAATTGATTTGAGATCTAGATATCACCAGGTGTGTGTTTGAACTGTAAACACACATTGTACAAAGTTTTGTAGAAGGTATTATCTATACAAGTATCTAGTTATTCCATTTGTTCTCATGAATTTGCTAGAGGTTTTCATGACACCAATGAACCGAGTGTTCCATCCTTACCTGGATTTATTTGTAGTGGTTTTATTGGATGATATCTTGGTGTATTTTCATAATCAAACCAACCATGGAATTTTTTTTGATATTGTTTTGGATACAATAATAGAGCATCAGTTATATTCTAAGCTCACAAAGTTCCAAATATGGATGGATAAAATCCACTTCCTGGGTCACATCATCTCAGATACAGGAGTATCAATCGACCTAGAGATGGTGAGAGCTATAGTTTCTTGGGAGCATCCCTATAACATCTTTGACATATGGATTTTTTAGGGATAGATGAATATTACAGGTTTTTCATACATGAATTCTCACACTTATCAGCACCATTTATAGGATTGAATAAAAAGGGAATGGATTTTGTATGGTCAGATACCTATGAGATAGCCTTTTAGGAGTTGAAAGGGAGATTGACTTCAAAACTGATCCTAATACTGCCAGAACATAGCAAGAGTTACAGTGTATATTGTGAAGCATCGAGTATTAGGCTTTGAACAATGGTGATACAAGGGGATAGAGTCATGGAGTATGGGTCTTGTCAACTGAGGCCACATGATAGGAATTACCTGATGCACGATTAAGAGTTGGATATAATTGTTCATGCTTTGGACTGTTGGAGGAACTATCTACAGGGAGAGAATTTTGTGGTTTACAAAGACCAAAAAATCAATAAGTACATATTTACATAGTGTTATCTAAATATGAGGTAGTGAAGGTGGGTTTAATACCTACATTCTTTCAATTTTGATCTTGCCTATATACCTGGTAAGGGAAATGCAGTGACCGATGAACTGAGAAGAAGGAATCAGATATAGGTTGTTCAGTAGGCCAGTAGTGAGTTATGGATCATGGAATTGTTCTCTAAGATGCACTTTGAGGTTCATTGTAACACCCCGAGCTTCCACGATACGCTTCTCATTCAATAATGCAATGGCTTGCATTGTACGCAACTTCGAGTTCTAAAACACTGCGACTAATCAAAGTAGCCGTTATGAATAGTAATAACCACTTTTTAAAATTATAGAAATTTTATATTTTAAAATGGACTTCATTTTTGGATTCGGAATATCGAAATTAGCCTATGTTGAATTTTTGGTATTTTTCTGAGAACTTCTAATTTTTTATGAATAGTGAAAAATACTTAAAAACAACTTTTTTAATCAAAATAATTTATAGTGATAAATTATACTATTTAGTGGTTTTAAAGTATAATTAGAATATATTTTTACCATTTTATCCAATGGTGGTCATTAGAATTAATTTAACATTGAAATTGGACATAAACAATTGCCAATCTTTTGATATAAATTGTTTCTTAAAAACACGCTATTTGTTGTGACAGTGGGAATTAATTATGAAATTAATTAATGCAACTTATATGTTTGGAATTTTGTAAAATAGACATCATTTTTGAATTCGGAATATCAATTATAGCTTAGGGTGAAATTTTGGCATTGTTTTGAAAAACTTCAATTTTGGATGAATAGTGAAACCACTAAGTGGTAGTTAAATAACTGATTTTTCGTTTAAATGAAATATTACAACTTCTGTGATTTGATTTTCAAAAATCCGACATACATGGTTGTCATTAAGAAGTAAAATGTTGTTCAATGAGATTAAAATAATTTTTTGGTGAATAGTAACTTTTAAGTTCTTAATCGTGATTAGAGGTAATTAATGTAGTTTAAGGTAAAAATAATGTTTTAATAATATGATATGAGCTTGACACTTGTCCTACTCCTATTGGATGAGTCATGGCCGACCAAGAAAATCCATGGGTCAACTTTTGGACCCCATGGAGCCACTTTAGTTGGAAAATGACATAAATACCTTTTATTTAATGTTAAAGTAAAAAATGACACAAACATGAAATGTTTTACTAAAACAATTTTTACATGGGGTTATACAAGTCATATTTTTTACTATAAATAGTAATTGGAAAGATAAAAAGATTTCCTACATCATAGTATTTGTTTTATAATTTTTAGACATTAAATAAATTAAATTATTTATGACATCATTATGATGCAGCGATGACCTCATTATTTAACGATTTTAATAAAATGAAAAGATAATGTGCAATCCAAGGCTTAAACTTGTCCAAAGACTATTGGATGGGTATATTTCGAACCCTTATCACCTTATCCACGAATTATATAAGTGTGGGACCTTTATAATCCGAAAAGCATTGTATAATAATGTAAAAGTTTCTTACTTTCCAAGAGTGCCCCTCCTCTCCTCTTATAAAAGACCCCCACCTCTACCACCTCATTCACACTTTCAAGCCATTTGGCTCTGCCAACCTCTGCCCAAATACTCTCCCAACTTCCCCATCTTACTCCTAGAATCCTCATTTTGGGCAGAAATCTTCCCAAGGAAGCCTTTGGCTCAAATCAAAAAGAGTTACCCGATTTTGAGGTAATGTCTTCTCTAATGTTGTTTTGTTTTATTTTTCTTCTCCAACCCCCTAAACTATTTTTATTCATTTCTTTTATAACAAAACCAGTATCCTCAATATACTAGGATGTTGTTATAAGAATTATTCAAGCTAAAATTACACACACCTACATCTAATGGTTAGAGAACATACGATTTCTGTGGATGGCGAATTTCTGCCTCACGAAACGATGATTTTTCAACACTCATATAACACCTTCAAAGGTGGCTATTAAGATGTCACTATATTTATATATGATATATAATATGTTTATGTCTTACTTATGCTTCTGTATTTCTCATTTATGACATACTTTATGATTTCCATTATGGGTAAAACGCGATAATTTCATTTTAGGAAGTGCGGACTACCGCCCCCTCAAAGTGATTTGAATCGTTAATGCCATATGTGGGATGTATAAAGGATGGAGTAAATGGTATTATACACTATATAATACTGGAATTATATTATACATTTATATCATTATGATTTCATTCCATTAAATACGAAATAGAAATGAAATTAGCGTTCATGCGTACGTACGACTTACCGTCTCCATGAACGGTGCATTTCATTTTTTACCTCTAAATGTTACTTAATAAATGAATGTATATACTGGATATATATGATATATATGAAATCTAAATCATGAATATAATTCTGGAGATAATGGATATTCTACCACATAAACAACTTGTAATTATAAGAAGTTTATTGTTGACTCAAGTACCAAAGATCAACAAAACGACCGTTATTAACTTAAATAATTACATAATGTTCATAACATTGTAATAAGTGATATAAAAATGATAATGAAATTAAAAGTGGTTCTTAATAAGGTATATATTAACTCTAGATTATTATTCATGAGGTTAAAGAACGGTTGAGTCAAGTCAGACACGAGGTAAGGGAATTTCATAACTCAACTTCCATTCTTTGGGTTAATCTCCTACTTTCAAATTATGTCATGATATTATTATGTCGTATATTGTATTTATACTTTCTTTATGTGTACATATAGTGAATACACATAATAGATATATTTTATTTAAAAATGATCTTTTTAAGGGACTTCGTCTCAATCTCCATTCATTGAGGCATATTTTGTTTTATACACAAATTTCTTTTATACAGTGTATAAACCCCTTTGACTTTTACGTTTATTCAAAAGGAATCTTTTTATACGAAGTGTTTTACTAAACGACAAAAAGGGAATGTTTTTCTTTCCGTACATATGCGGCGACAACGACTTCTCCGCCGCCGTGACCATTATTTGAGTTTCGGCTTCCTCTACAAGCCATCATTTTTTTTGATGAAAAATAAATACAAAGTTTTAACTTTCTTTTATTTTGGTATTGAAAATGGTTTTGAAAGCGTTTTTATTATATCAATGTGTTGTATTGATATCTTGTGATTGAAATGTGGAAATGTTATGTTTCCTTTATGCATGTTTTATGTGGTACGATTATGTTATGGTTTATGATATGTTTAAACCTATTCATATGAGGAATGTATTAGACTTAATAAGTGACGGGTGGAGCCCGCTATAGCTCCTCGATGCATCGGTAGGTCTCATGAGACAACTAGACGTGGAATTGGCCGAGGCCCTTTCCCAATTTGATTTATGGTTTTGGCCGAGGCCTTAATCATTTTAGACGTCTTGGCCGAGGCCTTGACAAAATGTTTCAGAATGTCTAGAATTATACATTCCCTCATTATGAAAGTGGTTATTGATATTGCATGTGATTATTCGACCAGTAGGATATCCATGTGAATAAGTGAATGGAATTATCTCATTTTAATTTTGCCATATTATGTTGAAGTTCATGTTTAAAAGGCTTTTGTTTTAGTCATACATTGCCTTAAATGTTTATGTTTATTTATGAAAGCTTCCGCTATATTGTTAACCTTACTGAGCATCTGAGCTCACCCCTTTAAATGTTTTAATATTTTCCCAGGATGTGAAGAAGTATTTTATGAATGACCTACAAGGGTAGTCATAAAGGGATATGAGTGTGGACTATGAAGACCATGTTATTGTAGTTTGTTTACTTTTTGATGTAATGAAAGACTTATGAATGTATCTAGTGTTTCCAAGGCTACTAAACTAATCGGTCTTTCGAGACTTGATCTTTTGTGATCATGCCAATGTTACGAAGTAATGCACCGACTCTGGGTAGTTGGGGTCAGGGCGTTACAGTTGGTATCAGAGGCAGTTTAGTACTAACCTTGGAAGCTAGATTTAGATAAACTCTGATTAGAGCACATAGCCCAAAGATAGACTTTGAGGATTAGTATAGAAGAACTTCCTATAATTTTGTTATTGTAGAGATTTTGTGAGTTTTCCGAGCAATACATCCCTATCTGGATACGAGCAGGTAGATGCAGCTCTGGCACACATGTACCTAGGGGTAAAACCTGAAAACACCGCTTTGATCTAGACTCGAACGGGAACTGGTGCACGACAACGGGCCTTGTTGCACTCTTGGTTACGACACTCCCGTGGGATATGCTTAGGATAATTACCATTTTCTTTACAAACCACCATGAACGGTTATGAGTATATACTTCCTCAAATAAAACCTTTTTATGATTATGGATTATATCCATAAATAGTTCAATTTATGTTAAGTATTTTACAAGTATGGAATTATGTATTTTGATTCATAAACTAATCTAGTTTATGCCATTGTTTAGAAATGACGCCTAGTGGAAGGAATGGAAACCGTATCAATGCACGCACTCCGTGTAGGGATTTCCCTCCTACTCAAGATAATTATTGTGGATCTGGAGATACAACTAGTGCTGATCAACTTATTACCATACTGGGACAACTCACTCAGGTTATGAATAACAACCTTACTCATATGGAGCACCCTGATCCGCAACATGGAGGATCAATGTTAGACCGCTTCCTGAGGCAACAACCACCACCATTTAATTGGGGTACAAATCCATTAGTATCTGAGCAATGGATAAATTCCTTAGAGAAAATATTCCATGCCTTGGGGGGTAGTGAAAGGGAGAAAGTTGTCATGGCAGTTTACCGCCTCACTGGAGATGCCGATCAATGGTGGTCACTAATTCAAAACACAAAGGAAGATGATGAATTAACAAACATGGAATGGCAGGAGTTCAAAGAGCTGTTCTTAGAAAAATACTTTCCTCGAGACCATCGAGCGGATATGGAAAGACAATTTTTGAGTCTGAGACAAAAGGAGGATGAGAATGACGCAAAGTATGAGGCCAACTTTACAAGGTTAGCGAGGCATTCTGCAGATTATATACGTAACCCAAGGAGTAAGATTGATCGTTTCTTTGATGTGTTCAAACCATTTCTCCATCGAGCTTTAGTATCACAATCCTTCTCATCATACGAAGATATTGTCTCGTGTGCTATCAAGACAGAAAAGGAATTCTCTAAGTCTTATGACAACAAAGTAAAGCAAGAGAAGAAGAGAACGGTGGAACAAGAGACAGATAAAGGGAAAAAGGGAAAGAAGGATTTTCCATTATGTGATAATTGTGGGAATAATCACCCTGGTACTTGCCTAAAAGGAATGGGAGTTTGTTATAAATGTGGAGAAAAGGGTCACCAGGCTCGTAATTGCAAGGGAAAGAAAGAGGCTATCAAAGTTGAATGCTACAATTGTAGAGAAATGGGTCATTATGAAAATGAATGTCCTAAGAATCAGGGAAACTTACCTCAGAAAAGGCCAAGGGATCAAGGACAATATTATGCTGTTACTACAGTTGAAGCAGAATAACTAATGTATTAGTGCTTTTGGACTCATGGATTATATTCTTGTTATTAGAATAATGTGATATATATATAAGGATTGTACTGCAGTACTTGTTGATTTCAGTAAGGTTTTAATATGATGAAGGTAATTATATTTTTAGTATGTGACAATAAGAGAAACTTTACTTTGTTTGGGGAATCTGATAAATTGATTTTGGAATTAAGAGACCTTTTAGAGAAAGTTTGGACAGAGGTATTTTGGATAATTATAAAGGTTGGAGTGGATTAAGTTGATCTTTGGATAGTATTGTTTAAGGTTAAAAAATTTATGAAGATTATTTTTGGAATATTATGATACTATAGTTTTAGGAAAAGGACAACCTGCAGGGTGGGGCATAACCCATCACGTCGGACAAAGCTGTAGGAATCGAACCCACAACCATAGTGCGACAGGCCTTTATTTCCTACCACTAGCCTACAGGAAGTCCCTGGTTATTACAATATAATTTTACTAATCTAAATGGTATGTGTTAACATTTGGAACCTTATAAAATTAGGATAAGTATAATATTTTTGAGTTATATTATTTTTTTGAGTGAAAGATGAGTTGAAGGTTGAAACTCTAATTGTCAAGCATAAATATATGTATACCTATCTCTTATTCAATGAATAAATTAATTCTTAAACTTTAGTAAATGGATATTAAAACAAAAAAAAACGTGTTATCCTAATACCTTATGTCTTGTTGAACTGATGATATTTTAAATCAACATAGATTGAAGGCTTTGAGGCCCTCAATTTGACAGTTGATTGTGATTGATGACCTCAATCACTCCCTACAAATATTTACGTTTTTCCTCCAATTATATGTCTCTAATTTCCACCAATGTTCTCCTTATCGAGATCATAATTTGGTGGTGACTTTCTTATTTCCATTTCCCTCTTATTAAGGCTAAATTTTATTAATCTTATTTCCGATGTGGGTTTTCCTCAAAGGTATTTTCTCTTTTCAACCTTTTATTTTCAAAGAAAAAAATTTCAAATTGAGAGGACGCAATTTATTGAAGGAGGGGAGAATGTAACACCCCGAGCTTCCACGATACGTTTCTCATTCAATAATGCAATGGCTTGCATTGTACACAACTTCGAGTTCTAAAACACCGCGACTAATCAAAGTAGCCGTTATGAATAGTAATAACCACTTTTTAAAATTAGAGAAATTTTATATTTTAAAATGGACTTCATTTTTGGATTCGGAATATCGAAATTAGCCTATGTTGAATTTTTGGTATTTTTCTGAGAACTTCTTATTTTTTATGAATAGTGAAAAATACTTAAAAACAACTTTTTTAATAAAAATAATTTATAGTGATACATTATACTATTTAGTGGTTTTAAAGTATAATTAGAATATATTTTTACCATTTTATCCAATGGTGGTCATTAGAATTAATTTAACATTGAAATTGGACATAAACAATTGCCAATCTTTTGATATAAATTGTTTCTTAAAAACACGCTATTTGTTGTGACAGCGAGAATTAATTATGAAATTAATTAATGAAACTTATATGTTTGGAATTTTTTAAAATAGACATCATTTTTGAATTTGGAATATCAATTATAGCTTAGGGTGAAATTTTGGCATTGTTTTGAAAAACTTCAATTTTTGATGAATAGTGAAACCACTAAGTGGTAGTTAAATAACTGATTTTTCATTTAAATGAAATATTACCACTTCTGTGATTTGATTTTCAAAAATACAACATACATGGTTGTCATTAAGAAGTAAAATGTGGTTCAATGAGATTAAAATAATTTTTTGGTGAACAGTAACTTTTAAGTTCTTAATTGCGATTAGAGGTAATTAGAGTAGTTTAAGGTAAAAATAATGTTTTAATAATATGATATGAGCTTGACACTTGTCCTACTCCTATTGGATGAGTCATGGCAGACCAATACAATCCATGGGTCAACTTGGGGACCCCATGGAGCCACTTTAGTTGGAAAATGACATAAATACCTTTTATTTAATGTTAAAGTAAAAAATGACACAAACATGAAATGTTTTACTAAAAAAATTTTTACATGGGGTTATACAAGTCATATTTTTTACTATAAATAGTAATTGGAAAGATAAAGAGATTTCCTACATCATATTATTTGTTTTATAATTTTTAGACATTAAATAAATTAAATTATTTATGACATCATTATGATGCAGCGATGAACTCATTATTTAACGATTTTAATAAAATGAAAAGATAATGTACAATCCAAGGATTACACTTGTCCAAAGACTATTGGATGGGTATATTTCGAACCCTTATCACCTTAGCCAAGAATTATATAAGTGTGGGACCTTTATAATCCTAAAATCATTGTATAATAATGTAAAAGTTTCTTACTTTCCAAGAGTGCCCCTCCTCTCCTCTTATAAAAGGCCCCCACCTCTACCACCTCATTCACACTTTCAAGCCATTTGGCTCGGCCAAACTCTGCCCAAATACTCTCCCAAATTCCCCCTATTACTCCTAGAAGCCTCACTTTGGGCATAAATCTTCCCAAGGAAGCCTTTGGCTCAAATCAAAAAGAGTTACCCGATTTTGAGGTAATGTATTCTCTAATGTTGTTTTGTATTATTTTTCTTCTCCAACCCCCTAAAATCTTTTTATTCATTTCTTTTGTAACAAAACCAGTATCCTCAATATACTATGATGTTTTTATAAGAAGGATTCGAGCTACACTTACAAACACCTACATCTAATGGTTAAAGAACATACGGTTTCTGTGGATGGCGAATTTCTGCCTCACGAAACGATGATTGTTCAACACTCATATAACACCTTCAAAGGTGGACATTAAGATGTCACTATATTTATATATGATATATAATATTTTTATGTTTTACTTATGCTTCTGTATTTCTCATTTATGGCATAATTTATGATTTCCATTATGGGTAAAACGCGATAATTTCATTTTAGGAAGTGCAGACTACCGCCCCCTCAAAGTGATTTGAATCGTTAATGCCATATGTGGGATGTATAAAGGATGGAGTAAATGGTATTATACACTATATTATACTAGAATTATATTATACATTTATATCATTATGATTTCATTCCATTAAATACGAAATAGAAATGAAAGTAGCGTTCATGCGTACATACGGCTTACCGTCTCCATGAACGGTGCATTTCATTTCTTACCTCTAAATGTTACGTAATAAATGAATGTATATACTGGATATATATGATATATATGACATCTAAATCATGAATATAATTCTGGAGATAATGGATATTATACCACATAAACAACTTGTAATTATAAGAAGTTTATTGTTGACTCAAGTACCAAAGATCGACAAAACGACCGTTATTAACTTAAATAATTACATAATGTTCATAACATTGTAATAAGTGATATAAAAAGGATAATGAAATTAAAAATGGTTCTTAATAAGGTATATATTAACTCTAGTTTATTATTCAGGAGGTTAAAGAACGGTCGAGTCAAGTCAGACACGAGGTAAGGGAATTTCATAACCCAACTTCCATTCTTTGGGTTAATCTCCTACTTTCAAATTATGTCATGATATTATTATGTCGTATATTGTATTTATACTTTATTTATGTGTACATATATTGAATACACATAATAGATATATTTTATTTAAAAATGATCTTTTTAAGGGACTTCGTCTCAATATCCATTCATTGAGGCATATTTTGTTTTATACACAAATTTCTTTTATACAGTGTATAAACCCCTTTGACTTTTACATTTATTCAAAAGGAATATTTTTATACGAAGTGTTTTACTAAACGAAAAAAATGGAATGTTTTTCTTTCCATACATATGCGGCGACAACGACTTCTCCGCCGCCGTGACCATTATTTGAGTTTCGGCTTCCTCTACAAGCCATCATTTTTTTTGATGAAAAATAAATACAAAGTTTTAACTTTCTTTTATTTTGGTAATGAAAATGGTTTTGAAAGCATTTCTATTATATCAATGTGTTGTATTGATATCTTGTGATTGAAATGTGGAAATGTTATGTTTCCTTTATGCATGTTTTATGTGATACGATTATGTTATGGTTTATGATATGTTTAAACCTATTCATATGAGAAATGTATTAGACTTAATAAGTGACGGGTGGAGCCCGCTATAGCTCCTCGATGCATCGGTAGGTCTCATGAGACAAATAGACGTGGAATTGGCCGAGGCCCTTTCCCAATTTGATTTATGGTTTTGGCCGAGGCCTTAATCATTTTATACGTCTTGGCCGAGGCCTTGAAAAAATGTTTCAGAATGTCTAGCATTATACATTCCCTCATTATGAAAGTGGTTATTGATATTGCATGTGATTATTCGACCAGTAGGATATCCATGTGAATAAGTGAATGGCATTATCTCATTTTACTTTTTCCATATTATGTTGAAGTTCATGTTTAAAAGGCTTTTGTTTTAGTCATACATTGCCTTAAATGTTTATGTTTATTTATGAAAGCTTCCGCTATATTGTTAACCTTACTGAGCATCTGAGCTCACCCCTTTCAATGTTTTAATATTTTCCCAGGATGTGAAGAAGTATTTTATGAATGACCTGCAGGGGTAGTCAGAAAGGGATATGAGTGTGGACTATGAAGACCATGTTATTGTAGTTTCCTTACTTTTTGATGTAATGAAAGACTTATGAATGTATCTAGTGTTTCCAAGGCTACTAAACTAATCGGTCTTTCGAGACTTGTTATTTTGTGATTATGCCAATGTTACGAAGTAATGCACCGAATCTGGGTAGCTGGGGTCGGGGTGTTACATTCATCATAGTCCAATGAATAATTTTCTATCATCTTTTACTATGACCTACACCATAATGGATTGAGTGAGGATTAGGCTGCTATCGAACTCAGAGGGCCTAGCCCTATGGGAGAGTGTGGAAGGTGAGGACCCACCTCCTGGTTGGATGGTAGGTGAGGATGAGATTCTATGTATCTATGGTCATTTTTGGGTTCTAGTAGACATATAAGAGGAGATATTTTATAAGTTTCACGCCTCAACTTGGGAAATGCATCCTGGTGTCACCAATATGTACCGTGACTTATGTCGTTAGTACTGGTGGCCGAGTATGAAAAGAGAGGTAGTTGGTTTCATTATAAGATGTTCCAACTATCATAAGGTAAAGGCAGAACATCAGTGATCAGAAATACTTTTATAGCATATACCCATTCTTGAATGGAAATGGTATGATGCCATGATGAATTTCATGATTGGTTTGCTGAGGTCACCTCGAGGTAATGATGTAGTTTGGGTTTTTTTGGATAGACTCATGAAGGTTTCTCATTTCTTACTAATCATGGAAACCTTCAGTGTAGATAAGCTTAGAAGTTTGTATATATGGGAGATAGTATTCCTTCATGGGGTCCCGTGAAATATTTTTTTAGATAGGGATTCACAATTTAGGTCTCATTTATGGCAAAGTTTTCAGAGGGCACCAGGTACACAGGTTCTTCTAAGCACAACATACCACCCTCAAACTGATAGAAAGTCAGAGTGTACAATATAGGTGCTTGAGGACATGATGCGAGCATGCATCTTGAATTTCATGGGAACTTAGGAGAATCATGTACCCCTGATTGAGTTTTCCTACAATAATATATATCAAGTGACTATACAGATGATACCTTATGAATCTTTTTATGATAGGCCATGCCGATCACCCCTGTTCTGGTTAGAGGAAGGTGAGGAAACTTTATTGGGACCACATCTCATAAAAGAGACTTATGATCAAGTCCAGTTGATTCAGAAGTCGATGGATATTACACAGTCTTGAAAAAAATCATACATCAATCACGGATGATGACTTATATAGTTCAAGGTCAGGGATTATTTTTTCTTATGTGTTTCACTAAGGCTGGGAAATAGGAAGATCAAGATACAAAGTAAGATTTCACTATGATATGTTGGGTCATTTGATATTCTGAATAGATTCAGGCTAGTAGCCTATTGGTTGTAGTTACCTCAAAGCTACCGAGACATGCATGACACCTTCCACATATCTCAGTTGCACTTTTATCACTCTGACTCATCTCACACTTTTCATCCCAAGTAGGTTGAGCTACAGGTTGATGCATCCTTTGAGGATCATCCAATCTGTATCATTGATAGGATCATGAAGGTTCTCTAAGGACAGAAAATTACTATACTATAGGTTTTATGGAATCACAAAAGTTTATTTTATGAAACTTGGGAGTGGGAGGTCGACGTATGTTCTTAGTGGCCGAAGTTGTTCTCAGACGAATCTTGACCACCCTTGAGAGGGAAATTTGGGAATGAATTAATTTAAGGGGTATGATTGTAAGAACCCAGGTTTTTGTACAAGATAAAAATCCTTTTTCCCATTTAGATGTTTAATTATGGACTAATTTGAGTAACCTAATTTTTCATTAGCGTTTGGGGGGGGATTCAAGGCCTATTCAGAGCCCCAAAACCAAGTTTTGGGGTGAAATAAGCCTGGTACATGGTTAATTCAAACTGTGCGGGGCATGCCATATGGTTAGATAAAATTATGCGAGGATGGAAAATGGAAAGATATAGGCTTCATGGTTAGACTAAATCACATGAAATGGGCCACATGTCCATAAAAGAATGTATGTAATTTTGACAGTGGGATTTGGCATGGTTTATGCATGGTTAGTCAAACCTTGCAGACAAACCATGCAATGTTCTCCTCCCTATAGATAAGCATGCATGGTTGGTGCACAGTTTGGCCAAAACATGAATCCAAATCGTACGATCCTATATTTTTGGGTAAAACTAATTTTTACCCTATTTAATATTTTAAATGAAACCTAATTATATTTTCCTCCTAAAAACAACAAAGGCTCCATTTTGAAGCCTCCTTGGTTGAAAATTCTAGGAATTGTTGTTGATCCTCCAACCGATATTTGATTCAAATGCCACTTGTATCATTAGATCTGAATCGGTGAGTTATTAATTCATTTTTAATATTATACTATCCTTCTTAGTATCATCTATTCTATTTAGGTGCAAGATAATTTCCCTTTTTATAGGTTCTTAATCTGTTCTCCAAATTTCTCATGATCTGAGTCAAATCAGGAGTTGATAATAGATGGGCACTCTATTATTGATCTATGGCAGGTGGTTTATGTAACACCCCAATCATCCACGGTATACATCTCTTTGAATAATACAATAGCGTGTGTTGTACGCAACACAGAGTTCAAGTACACCACGACTTACCAAACTAGCCATTCAAAAGAGGTTATGAATAGTATTAACTATATTTTAAATATTATATTATCCTTATAATTTTAATCCATATTATGAGTTTCTAAGACATGATTTATAAACAAATTCATTTTTTTTTCAGATAAAAGAAGTATTTTTCAAAAAATGAAATTTTACCGCCTTTTAATGGCGAAGCCTTTTTAAAACCAATTTTTGAAACTTTTATATATTCAATTTGACAAAATGAAATTCTTCTTTAGAATCGGGACATAATAATTTAGTATCAATAATGTTTTGGTGTCTTTCTGATAACTTTCATATTTGGGTGAATAGTGAAAAATACTATATTTTAAATGAAAACAACTTTTTTAATCAAAATAATTTATATTGTTAAATTATACATTTTAATGGTTTATAAGTATAAATAGATTATATTTTTACAATTTAATCCAATGATGGTCATTTTAAGTAATTTCACCTTGAAATTGGACATAAACAAGTGTCAAACTTTTGATAGTTACTATTTCTTAAAAATGCGCCTTTTGGTTTCGAAAGCGGGAATCAATTTTAAATTAACAAATGAAACTTTTATGTTTTGAATTTGGTAAAATAGAATTCATTTTTTGATTCGGAATAACGAAATTCGCCTAGGGTGAAATCTTGGTACTTTTCGGATAACTTCTATATTTTGACGAATAGTAAAAATTACTAAATTTTAATTAAAGACAACTTTTTTAATCGAAATAATTAATAGTGATAAATTGTTAATTTGAGTGGTTTTAAATTATATTTAAAATATATTTTTACCATGTAATAAAATGTGGGTCATTTAACATAATTTCACATTTAAACCAGACATAAACAAGTGTCAATCTTTTGATAGTTATTATCTTTTAAAAACACGCTTTTTGTTTTAACAACGGGAATTAATTTTAAATTAATTTCTTCCACTTCTGTGTTTTGAATTTGGAAAAATGGATTCCATATTTGGAATCAGGATATTCATATTGTGTGAATAGGTAACTTTTATTTTTAGACATTTTGAATAATTACTGCGGTAAATATTTTATTTACCATGGTTAAGGGTAAATCCGGTTAATAAGGGTTAAAAAATAATATTATAATAATACTAAATTACCCTAAAACGTGTCCTAGACTTATTGGTTGATACATGTTCTACCATAGTCATCTTGGGGTCGATTTTGGGACCCCATGGAGCCACTTGTAGGTGATAGGGACACTTTATTTTAATTAAGTTAAAATGATTACAAAAATGACACAAGCATATATCTTATAGAAAATCAATTTTTAAATATGGTTATATATGTTGGATTTTAGACTATAAATATTCATTAGAAATATAAAACTATTTCCTACATAATTATATTTTATTTATAATTTTTAGACATTAAATAAGTTAATTTATTTATGACACAATGGTGATGCAGTAATTAACATAATAGTGAAAAATTTGAATAATTGATATTATAAATACCCAAATAAATATAATTTGAGACTTTTATTTAATTACACTAATTTTAGAGGTTAATATGACATATTAGTATAGATTTAAATAACTTTTTTCGAAGTAATCATTCTTTTATGTGTTTCACAAAAATCAACTATTGAGTAGTGTCAAAATTGACATAAAAGAGTTTTTAAAACAAATATTATATTATTAATTGATATTAAATTCCTAACATCTAAGGTTCGTCCAAGAGACTTATATCATGTTAGGTGTATCATTAATGGACCACTTGGGGGCCGCTTGGATGTATATGGTAAGTTTATTAACCATATAATATAAAAATAAAAAGAGACATTGTAAAAGTGAAACTAATTAACAAAGAGTTAATACTTAAAGATAAGGTTCATATAATGACCCAAACCTGTCTAAATTCTATTGGTTGTGTGGTTTTCAACCCATACCCACCTTAAAATTTAAATAATCAACTTTGGAGCTATTAGAAACTGAATATGAATTTATTATAAATTAATATTTCTAGCTTTTCCAAAGGTGCCCCTCACCCCTCTTATAAAAGCGCACTCCTCCTTCTCTTTTCTTAACACATTCAAAGCCTTTTGGTTCGGCCAAACCCTGATCAAATACTCTCTCAACTTCCCTCACTACAACCTAGATACCTTAGTTTGATCATAAATCCATCATAAGGAACCTTTTTGATCAAATCAAAAGGAAGAACCCGAAGAAGAGGTAATGTTTTCACCACCCCTTTTCAAGTTCCTTTATTCTTCCACTTCTTCTTTCTTTGTTATTACCATTATAAAATAATAACTCCAGTATCATATATATTCTGTGATGTTATTATAAATATTGTACAACCTTATTCAGTATTCTATCCACCCTTTGAATAACATGTCACCATACGTGCGTACGTACGACTTACCGTCTCCACGTCGTGGTGTAATTGTTATTCAATATATTATTATTTGGATGGGTATAATAATGATGTGTAACTCATGTAAATAATAAATATAACATGATAATGATTATGTATATATAATATACCATCCAATTATATATTATTTTAATATCAAAAGAATGATATTGTCGCTCGTGCGTACGTACGGACTACCGTCTCCACGAACGCGATGAGATTCATTTTCCATCGTATCCATTCAAGTATAATTCTCATTTGATGATTAAAAATAATATTTAAGGACTTGATATAATTCTGGATATGAATAATATACATCCCATTAATAACAAATATGGCTCACAGAATAAAGAATATAAAGTAAAATGAACCCGTTAACACCCGAAATGACAATAATTCTAAGATATTATTAACAAATCAATGTTAAAAGATTATATATGATATCATATTAATGCATATGATTCTTTTATAATTAAATAAAAATTATTTCACCATTATACAGGAGGTTAACCTACCTTCGACCAAGGAAAAAGTACAAAGTAAGGGGTTTCTTATCTCACTCTTAATTTCGTGAGAATTCAATTGTTCACCACTTATTTATTACATGTGGTGTATGTGTACTACCCGTAATTGTATTCATTGTGTATTATAATTTAATTCATGGGTATATACATCATAATTGTATGATCCTTCTGTCATGGTTGTATGTTTCGTATGTTACCTAATCGATAAGGGAATTCAAAATTTCAATTTCCACTCATTTGGCTTTACACATATTTCATTGATTATATTACTCCAAGATTTTGTGTGGAATAACTATTCATTTGATTATGTCATAACTTCCACTTCCTTTTTGTGGATATACTTTTGATACACATAATCACTCCATTGATAAATTCTCAAGTGATCGGTATGAACTTGATAAGAGTAATTTTAACTCAATCTCCATTTGTTGAGTTAAATATCCAATTCATTGGTGTTGTTTTTACAAGAATATGTGTGAATGTCATCTGATTGATTTACACTAAATATCCAATCATATTGAGTGTATTTATATTTTTCACACATAATTATGTCGTTGATTTATCCTTAACCTAAGGATACGACCTTTATGAGAGATTTCATCTCAATTTAAATTCCATTGAGACTTCTTTGTTGTTATACACCAAATCACTTTTATGTGGTGTATATAATGTACTTTGACATAGTATATCATGAATCCATTTATTCTAATGATATTACAAAGTTTTGATTACCTCAATTATTTGTATTCAAGCGTCGCTCTTTTGGTTAGAATCTCTAACTAAAATACCATTTTTAAATGTTTTAAAGACTAATTCTTCTAAATATTTCTCATTAATGTCCATGTTTTAAAAAATGGTTTTAAGGATTTATTTATATGGACATTAAAGTTTTAAAATTAAAACTCCTTTTAAAAGTTTCAAAGTGGTATGAGACACTTTGATTCAAAAATCTATTTTTAAATGGATTCTTGACAAATAATATGACTTTTAAATGATTTCAAGAAAAAGGGGGATATTTCTCTCAAATAGTTTTGATGATTATTTTCATCTATGTCAACATCCTTCATTATTCTTGATTGAGGTTAATGTGATACAATACAATCTTCCATATTGTATTGAATGAGTTATGTTTGATTGTGGATGTGCTATTTTTATACCATTCATGGTTTGTGGTTAAAGTATTGATATTTCGTATACTAGTTTTAATACGAATGTTTATGTTATGTTTAAACCTGTTCATATGAAGAATGAAATTGACTTAATAAGTGACAGGTGGAGCCCTCTATATCTCCTCGATGCATCGGTAGGTCTCATGAGACAAATTAGTGTCTTGGCACAAGGCCTGGGCAAAATCTTATTTGTAGTCTTGGCACAAGGCCTTGGCTATGCGGTTATGATAGTCTGACATTATGCATTCCATCATTATGAAAGTGGTTATTGATATTGCATGTGATTGTTCGACTAGTAGAATATCCATGTGAATAAGTAAATGGAATTATTTAATTTTATATTTGTCATATTATGCTGAAGTTCAAGTTTAAAAGGCTTTTGTTTTAATTATAAATTTCCTTAAGTGTTTATGCTTATCTATGAAAGCTTCTGCTATAATGTTATACTTACTGAGCATCTGAGCTCACCCCTTTCAATGTTTTATTTTTCCCAGGATTATGAAGAAGTAATTTATGAATGACCTGCAGGGATAGTATGAGGGGATATGAAGACAAGATGTTTTTTTATCTAATGTAAAACTTTATGATTGTATCTAGTGTTTCCAAGGATACAAAACTAATCGGTCTTTCGAGACTTGATCTTTCTTGTGATCATGCCAATGTTTTGTAATAATGCACCGACTCTGGGTAACTGGGGTCGGGGCGTTACAGTTGGTATCAGAGGAAGTTTAGTACAAACGTTGGAAGCTAGATTTAGATAAACTCTTATTAGAGCACGTAGACTTAAGATTAACATTGAGGATTAGTATAGAATAACTTCCTAGAATTTTGGTATTGTAGAGATTTTGTGAGTTTTCCAAGAAATATATCCCTGTATGGATACGAGCAGGTAGAGGCGGATCTGGCACAGATGTACCTAGGGGTAAAACTCGAAAACACCGCTTTGAGCTAGACTCGAACGGGAACTGGTGCATGACAACAGGCCGTGCTGCACTCTTGGTTACGACACTCTTGGGGGATATTCTTAGGATAATTTACAATTTCTTTACAAACTGATTTAAAGTAATATATATATAAGATGAGAGTAAATGACCTTGGTTAATCCTAATGTGTTTCAAATTGGGAATATGGTGACATTTTAATCTCTAAATGATTTTATGACTACTGTTACTCACACAATGCTTTCTGGTTTTAGTCAATGGCTAGATTCCAAGGAATTCATAGTGACTTTGAGAATGATGTAAAAGGTGGGAACGGTGGTGGAAATGAGCAACAAAATGGAATGTTGATAGGCGTAAAAGATATTGTCTTTATGCCAAATCAGTTTTCCAAAAATATGATCAACAACATATATATTAACCAACTCCTAGACTCAACAAGGAAGAGAAAGGTGATGAATGATAAGAGCTCCAGTAATGGAGACCATGGAGAAAAGAACCCTCAATTTCCATCATGAAATAAATGTGGTAGGAGACACCCGGGAAAGTGTCTCAATGGGACCAAGAAATGCTTTATGTGTGGGAAGTAAGGACATAAAGTGAAGAATTTCCGAAGAAAAATGAAGAGTACTATGGAAGAAGATAAAAATGGTCCCAAGAGTCCATTTACAGTCATTTGCCGTAAATGTAGGGGACCTGGCCATTACCCGAGTGAATTCCCTATTCAATAGGATATTTTCTTGGTCAAAGAAGAAGCTATGTGGAAATAAATGGTTAGAGAAATGTTTAAAAAGTTTTAGTGCTCCTTGTTGATGGGTTTACTTTGGAATAATTTTATCTTGTATTTGTAACCCTACAGTTTGACATGTGAGAATGATATTTGAGGAAGAATTACCTCTTATATTGTGGATATAGTTATAAATAACCATTTGGTTTTATATGATCATTGGGTTTGAGACAATTATAAGTTATTATAATTTGGAATGAAAATGCAAGGTATGAGATATGATTTGCGGTTAAATTATGTTATGGTTATTTTGAGGAATTTATATCATTTTGGTAATGTTATAAAGCATAGTTTTTGAAAAGGACAACACGTAGACCGCGTGACAACCCGTCGCATCAGACAAAGTTGTGGGAATCGAACCCACAACCAAAGTGCGATTGAGATTTATCGCCTACCACTAGACAACGTGAAGTCCCTTGTTAGTGCGACTATTATTTTTAGTTAAATGATTTTATTGATCAATAATAATTTGATTTGGGATCTTATGTCTTATCAAATGATTACCCTTAGTATAGGAAAATGATTTGGTGATTAAGTGATAGATGTTATTTCGGAAGTTGTTCGCTTTGTTGTGAACACTATATACCCAAGGAAAATAGAATAGTATGGGATTTCATTTGAGGAGTAATGGTGGATTTTTATCTATGTTTTTATTATGGATTTATAGTGATTTGGGTTGTTTATGGAAATGATTAGGTTAATTACTTTTAAGTATGTGACTTTAAGAGTCTTTCATGTCATTTGGAGATACAATTTAACGTGGAATACTGCATTCTTATAAGTTTTGAGTTTCAATATTAGTTTAGATTATATTGAAGGATTTTAAGGACAATTGATTATTGAATGGTATTTATTTAACTTTGGGGTATTTATGGTTTAATTTTGGAAATTAAGAGTAGTGTTTATTTCTCTCAAGGAATATCCTTTTGGGGGATCATTAGATCTTTTACTAACCATTTTTGTTTTGATTAATCTCCAAAGAAAATGTAAATATATAGTTCATCCTGCATGGATCATGTGATTCTATAGAAGTTTATTCTAGCTCTTCCAATGTGTCTGAGTCTTCTTGAATACTCATCATTTAAAAAAATGAGTTAGTGGTGGAAATTTATTAAAGGATGAAACTCTACTTAAAATGTAATTATATATCTTTATATTCTTAGTCAATATCATAAATGAATTCCTCTTCCTTATGTAATGTAACTTAAAACAAAAAAAATGTTGTCCGTTTACTTTCCTACTAGGAGACTAATGGTCGTTTGTACCAACACAAGTGTGTGGTTTTCTTATTGTTAACTTTCTCCTGATCATGATTTCTATCCCTCTCTATCAGAACTTGACACTTAGTTTATCATCCATATCCATGTTTTCCTACATGTAATCCGAGTATGGGTTATCATGGTTGACCTTTATACCTCTCTTTATTTCATTTAAAGTGATAGTTTTATTGACTCTTTTTCTGATGTGGGACTTTCCATTCTTAGGAAGAATTTTTAAAATTGCGAGGATGCAATTTATTGAAGGAGGGGTGAATGTAACACCCCAATCATCCACGGTATACATCTCTTTGAATAATACAATAGCGTGTGTTGTACGCAACACTGAGTTCAAGTACACCACGACTTACCAAACTAGCCGTTCAAAAGAGGTTATGAATAGTATTAAATAAATTTTAAATATTATATTATCCTTATAATTTTAATCCATATCATGAGTTTCTAAGACATGATTTATAAACAAATTCATTTTTTTCAGATAAAAGAAGTATTTTTCAAAAAATGAAATTTTACTGCCTTTTAATGGCGAAGCCATTTTAAAACCAATATTTGAAACTTTTATATATTCAATTTTACAAAATGAAATTCTTCTTTAGAATCGAGACATAATAATTTAGTATCAATAAGGTTTTGGTGCCTTTCTGATAACTTTCATATTTGGGTGAATAGTGAAAAATACTATATTTTAACTGAAAACAACTTTTTTAATCAAAATAATTTATATTGTTAAATTATAAATTTTAATGGTTTAGAAGTATAAATAGATTATATTTTTACAATTTAATCCAATGATGGTCATTTTAAGTAATTTCACCTTGAAATTGGACATAAACAAGTGTCAAACTTTTGATAGTTATTATTTCTTAAAAATACGCCTTTTGGTTTCGAAAGCGGGAATCAATTTTAAATTAATAAATGCAACTTTTATGTTTTCAATTTTGTAAAATAGACTTCATTTTTTGATTCAGAATAACGAAATTATCCTAGGGTGAAATTTTGGTACTTTTCAGATAATGTTTATATTTTGATGAATAGTAAAAATTACTAAATTTTAATTAAAAAAAACTTTTTTAATCGAAATAATTAATAGTGATAAATTATGAATTTGAGTGGTTTTAAATTATATTTAAAATATATTTTTGCCATGTAATACAATGTGGGTCATTGAACATAATTTCACATTTAAACCACACATAAACAAGTGTCAATTTTTTGATAGTTATTATCTCTTAAAAACACGCTTTTTGTTTTAACAACGGGAATTAATTTTAAATTAATTTCTTCCACTTCTGTGTTTTGAATTTGGAAAAATGGATTCCATATTTTGAATCAGGATTTTTATATTGTTTGAATAGGTAACTTTTATTTTTAGACATTTTGAATAATTACTGCGGTAAATATTTTATTTACTATGGTTAAGGGTAAATCCAGTAAATAAGGGTTAAAAAATAATATTATAATAATACTAAATTATCCTAAAACATGTCCTAGCCTTATTGGTTGATACATGTTCGACCATAGGCATCTTTGGGTCGATTTTGGGACCCCATGGAGCCACTTGTAGGTGATAGTGACACTTTATTTTAATTAAGTTAAAATGATTACAAAAATGACACAAGCATATATCTTTTAGAAATTTTTTTTACATATGGTTATATATGTTGGATTTTAGACTATAAATATTCATTAGAAATATAAAAATATTTCCTACATAATGATATTTTATATATAAATTTTAGACATTAAATAAGTTAATTTATTTATGACACAATGATGATGCAGTAATTACCATAATAGTGAAAAATTTGAATAATTGATATTATAAATACCCAAATAAATATAATTTGAGACTTTTATTGAATTAAACTAATTTTCTAGGTTAATATGACATATTAGGATTGATTTAATTAACTTTTTTCTAAGTAATCATTCTGTTATGTGTTTCACAAAAATCAACTATTGAATTGTGTCAAAATTGACATAAAAGAGTTTTTAAAACAAATATTATATAATTAATTGATATTAAATTCATAAACATATAAGGTTCGTCCAAGAGACTTATATAATGTTAGGTGTATCATTAAAGGACCACTTTGGGGTCTCTTGGATGTATATGGTAATTTTATTAACCATATAATATAAAAATACAAAGAGACATTGTAAAAGTGAAACTAATTAACTAAGAGTTAATACTTAAAGATAAGGTTAATATAATGACCCAAACCTGTATAAATTATATTTTTTGAGTGGTTTTCGACCCATACCCACCTTAACCTTTAAATAATAAACTTTGGAGCTATTATAAACCGAATATGAATTTATTATAAATTAATATTTCTAGCTTTTCCAAAGGTGCCCCTCACCCCTCTTATAAAAGGGCACTCCTCCTTATCTTTTCTTAACACCTTCAAAGCCTTTTGGTTCGGCCAAACCCTGCCCAAATACTCTCTAAAATTCCCTCACTACAACCTAGAGACCTTAGTTTGATCAGAAAGCCATCCTAAGGATCCCTTTTGATCAAATCAAAAGGAAGAACCCGAAGAAGAGGTAATGTTTTCACCACCCCTTTTCAAGTTCCTTTCTTCTTCCACTTCTTCTTTCTTCGTTATTACCATTCTAAAATAATGACTCAAGTATCATATATATTCTGTGATGTTATTATAAATATTTTACAACCATATTCAGTATTCTATCCACCCTTTGAATAACATGTCACCATACGTGCGTACGTACGACTTACCGTCTCCACGTCGTGGTGTAATTGTTATTCAATATATTATTATTTGGATGGGTATAATAATGATGTGTAACTCATGTAAATAATAAATATAACATGATAATGATTATGTATATATAATATACCATCCAATTATATATTATTTTAATATCAAAAGAATGATATTGTCGCTCGTGCGTACGTACGGACTACCGTCTCCACGAACGCGATGAGATTCATTTTCCATCGTATCCATTCAAGTATAATTCTAATTTGATGATTAAAAATAATATTTAAGGACTTGATATCATTATGGATATGAATAATATACTTCCCATTAATAAAAAATATGTCTCACATAATAAAGAATATAAAGTAAAATGAACCAGTTAACACCCGAAATGACAATAATTCTAAGATATTATTAACAAATCAATGTTAAAAGATCATATATGATATCATATTAATGAATATAATTCTTTTATAATTAAATAACAATTATTTCACCATTATACAGGAGGTTAACCTATCGTCGACCAAGGAAAAAGTACAAAGTAAGGGGTTTCTTATCTCACTCTTAATTTCATGAGAATTCCATTGTTCACCACTTATTTATTACACGTGGTGTATGTGTACTACCCATAATTGTATTCATTTTGTATTATAATTTAATTCATGGGTATATACATCATAATTGTATGATCCTTCTATCATGGGTGTATGTTTCGTATGTTACCTAATCGATAAGGGAATTCGAAATTTCAATTTCCACTCATTTGGCTTTACGCATATTTCATTGATTATATTACTCCAAAATTATGTGTGGAATCACTATTCATTTGATTATGTCATAATTTCCACTCCCTTTTCTATGGATATACTTTTGATACACATAATCACTCCATTGATAAATTCTCAAGTGATCGGTATGAACTTGATAAGAGTAATTTTAACTCAATCTTCATTTGTTGAGTTAAATATCCAATTCATTGGTGTTGTTTTTACAAGAATATGTGTGAATGTCATCTGATTGATTTACACTAAATATCCAATCATATTGAGTGTATTTATATTTTTCACACATAATTATATCGTTGATTTATCCTTAACCTAAGGATACGGCCTTTATGAGAGATTTCATCTCAATTTAAATTCCATTAAGACTTCTTTGTTGTTATACACCAAATCACTTTTATGTGGTGTATATAATGTACTTTGACATATTATATCATGAATCCCTTTATTCTCATTATATTACAAAGTTTTTATTACCTTAATTATTTGTATTCAAGTGTCGCTCTTTTGGTTATAATCTCTAACTAAAATACCATTTTTAAATGTTTTAAAGACTTATTATTCTAAATCTTTCTCATTAATGTCCATGTTTTAAAAAATGGTTTTAAGGATTTATTTATATGGACATTAAAGTTTTAAAATTAAAACTCCTTTTAAAAGTTTCAAAGTGGTATGGGACACTTTGATTCAAAAATCTATTTTTAAATGGCTTCTTGACAAATAATGCGACTTTTAAATGATTTCAAGAAAAAGGGGGATATTTCTCTCAAATAGTTTTGATGATTATTTTCATCTATGTAAACATCCTTCATTATTCTTGATTGAGGTTAATGTGATACAATACAATCTTCCATATTGTATCGAATGTGTTATGTTTGACTGTGGATGTGTATTTTTATACCATTCATGGTTTGTGGTTAAAGTATTGACATTTCATATACTAGTTTTAATACGAATGTTTATGTTATGTTTAAACCTGTTCATATGAGGAATGCATTGGACTTAATAAGTGACGGGTGGAGCCCGCTATAGCTCCTCGATGCATCGGTAGGTCTCATGAGACAAATTAGTGTCTTGGTACAAGGCCTTGGAAAAATTTTATTTGTAGTTTTGGCACGGGGCCTTGGATATGCGGTTATGATAGTCTGGAATTATGCATTCCATCATTATGAAAGTGGTTATTGATATTGCATGTGATTGTTCGACTAGTATAATATCCATGTGAATAAGTAAATGACATTATTTCATTTTATCTTTTCCATATTATGCTAAATTTCAAGTTTAAAAGGCTTTTGTTTTAATTATAAATTTACTTAAGTGTTTATGCTTATCTATGAAAGCTTCTGCTATAATGTTATCCTTACTGAGCATCCGAGCTCACCCCTTTCAATGTTTTATTTTTCCCATGATTATGAAGAAGTAATTTATGAATGACCTGCAGGGATAGTATGAGGGGATATGAAGACAAGATGTTTTTTTATGTAATGTAAAACTTTATGATTGTATATAGTGTTTACAAGGATACTAAACTAATCGGTCTTTCGAGACTTGATCTTTCTTGTGATCATGCCAATGTTATGTAAAAATGCACTGACTCTGGGTAACTGGGGTCGGGGCGTTACAGTTTATACATTTCCCATTGGTTTTGGTGATTTATAGACCTAAATTCCATTGTGATTACCTCTATACATTCCAATGTGACCCCAAATTTAATTTGAACAATTGAATTAATTGAATTGGGACCTGTTAGGTAATACCTTAGGTACCCTTGAGATGTATTGGTGGTTTTTCCCTAACCAAAACCACCCATGGGGTGTGTTCTTTAACCTTTACACTTGTTGAACCACCCACAGGGTGTCCCTGATCTTCCCTAGTTAAGAGGAAGCCCAATTATAATTAAATGGAATTGAATTACTTGGTTAAGAGATGGATTTCCTTCTTTGAATGTTAATGATTTTAATTAAATGGATTATATGGTACTTGAATTACTTGTATTGTTTATTTTGAAATTTTTTATATATGTGGTATAATAATGGGTTTTAATTGGTTGATTTTGGAATGTGAATGGTTAATAGGTTGTTATAATCATTGGTTTATTGAACTGAATGCGAATTGTTGAATGTATTGAGATGTATATGAAATGGTAGTGGACTCATTGGTTGGTACACCTTGGGTATTGATTCCATTAGATGCCATAGACAGCTCTCCATGGATCTTGAATGCAGTAGTGGATTCCTTGGATAGAGTATGATCCTTGGGTCTTGATTCTATAGGATTACTTAGGCCATGATACCCCTTGAACATGGTGTGGTTAGGCTCACATTAGACATAGTCTGGTGACATACTCCTTGGACCCCAACTCAAGACTAACTGAGTTTCCATCAAGATGATCTTGGGACTTGATGAGGATGCCTTGGTCTTATATACCTTGGATCCAGTACTTCTTAGTATGACACTTTGATTAAATGGAATGACCATGGAAAAATGTGACACATTTAGTTATACAACAAGGATGTGGGTGTCCTGACCCTAGTTGTATGGTGAGGCTATGGGTGACTTGATATGCATGGATTTATGGAGATTCCATGTTGGTTACTTCTGTTTGTTATCGCTGCCTTGTATAGGAACTGACACTTGTTTTTCTGGTAGCCTTGAGAGGCTATTTTAGTACCACTTTTTAGTAGTAGACATGCCATGTGAACATTACTTTAATTTACTACTTACCTTCTTTACTTTCACACTACTTATCTTATTACATTACATAGCTTAGAATTGTATAGATCTTTGGTTGGTTACCTACTGGGATTGTTTATCACAAACTATTCGATTCTCCATTGGGTTACGGAATCGATTATATGGATGTAGGTAGGGACCAGGGCAAGCACCCATAGTTCAATGATTGATTTTTTCCATGCTTAGGACCTGGGGAGA
Source organism: Viscum album (assembly GCA_963277665.1). Classification (NCBI taxonomy): domain Eukaryota; kingdom Viridiplantae; phylum Streptophyta; class Magnoliopsida; order Santalales; family Viscaceae; genus Viscum; species Viscum album. The sequence continues at coordinate 1,927,233,890 of OY728131.1, forward strand.
ATGAGACCGAGCTGAGGCTCACGATGCTATTTGGAGATAACACTTTTGGTATTTTTGGTATTTTGGATACTTATCTTCTATTGTATTATTGTGTTCCTATTTTGGATATTTTATTAGACATGTGAAATGCATCATCATTTTTTATATGAGATGAATTTATATAATTGTTTATAAATATCAGCCTTCCACTGTTTTCTTTTTTTAGGTTATTATATTGCTTCCACTATATGCACTACTACAAAACAGGCCTTTAACAATGATGATAAAGGGAACCTTTATCAGTGCAAAAAGAATCACTGATAAATTTTACCTTTTATTAGTGCTTTTGTTTTAGTGCTGATAAAAGTTACCCTTTATCAGCACTTTATTTTTAGTGCTGATAAAGGGTACTATTTACCAGTTCTTTATTTTTAGCACTGGTAAAGGGTACCCTTTATTAGCACTTTATTTTTAGCACACATAAAGGGATCCTCTATTAGTTCTTTTTTAGTGCTGATAAAGGTCTGAATAAAATGAAATAATGAAATAAATAAAAAATAAAAAATGATTTTACTAAAAAAAGATTACAAATTTTATTAATTAAATAATTATTGATAAAATTGAATAAATTGATTATAATATATATAAATTATAAATACTAATAAATAGTATGTATTAAATATATAGATATATGAAAATGAAAATTAAACCAATAAAAAATAACAATAAGTAAACTGAGAAAAAAATTAACATTTTATTAATTAGATAATTATTGATAATGTTAATAAACAGTATATATTAAATATATAGATATATATGAATATATATATATATATATTAATATGATATATATAATACAAAATATTTATTATTTTCATTAAATAGTCATATATTTAGTGAATAATGGTTTATAATTAAAAATTAATATGAATTAAAAATACTGACTAATTGCATAGGGTAATGGAGATAATTGAGCGTCGTTTGATTTTTCAATTTAACATAGATCAGATGTGTTTTATATTAATTTCACATATAATTAATTAATGCATTTTTATATAAAACACACAGACACAAAAATTATACCGTGAGCCTTCCCAGGTTTACTCCCAGGCCATTTGAGCATCTCATTCCCTCTCAATTGAAAGTGTGAATTAATATAGGGGATTTGTGAGCAAATATTTTATTTATGTGAAAGTTTGGATGAATCATGATTTGTTTTCATTTGATAAATAGTGTAATTAACCATATGGTATAATTACTATCCCATTTTAAATTGTTTATATAATTTTGTATGTATCAATTTCCATGATGGTAGTTGGGTAGCCTATGAGACTACTTCCTGATGTATTAAACTGACTAGTTATTTTAATATTTGTGTAGTAGAGACTTTAGATGGGGAGTGATGGTTTATAGGTCTATTAATTTTCTAATTCTACTTATATTTCTAAATGAAGTAAGGTTATTCCACTTAGAAAATGTAACCTCATGGGAGTCATTCCATCTCAGTAGTGGCTAGTGTGTATGGGATAGATGTTGAAAGAATTTGTGTGTTGTTCTCCCTTATTTGTGATATATCTTGTTGATGCGTATTATTTCTTTAAGCCAACATCCAAGAATCTCAAGGATGGGTCAATGTGTATTATATGAACTCCCTATAATCCTTCACATGGGTAGATCTAATGTGATGACATCCCCAAAATCCTTGGGATAGGTCAGTGTAGTGATATGACATCCCAAGAGTCTTGATATATTTTCAAATATTTGATATACCATTAATATTAAATTTAATAATTCCTTCTGTTGTTACATCAATTGTTCTAAAAAATAGAATGGAGGTTATCAAATTCTATATATGAGAAATTATTTTAGGTATTCATTATTTTAGGTCTACATGTATTGGTTCCACCCCTAGGAATCTTTGATTAACATCCATGTATAAGAAATGACTCTTTATTTATTAAAATATTTTATCTGTACATTTTTATATCATCTATTTGATTGAATTAGAGTTTATTATTCTTGTTTATAATATGTAGGTTTCTTATTAATCTTTAATTTCCTATATTATATTTTCATTTGTTTATGGGATTTAATAAAGACTTGATGTGTGTCAAAAAACAATTATTATTGAATTTTTTTACTTGAGACTCATCCCCCATCTTTTTTATAGACAACTTTCATCCCCATCAACTTCATCTCCTAAACAATTATTATTGTGATTTGTTTCTTGACACTCATCCTCAATCTATTTTATGTTTATTTTACTACTCTGAGCATTAGTCATCCCATGGATAACTAATTCTTAGAGTATTTCAAGAAACATAGGTGAATTTCCACAAGATATGGAGGATGCGTGTCAAACAACAAAATTCAATGATAAATGTTTGGGGGATGAGTTGATGAGGATGAAAGTTGTCTATAACATTCACCTTTGAATGAATTTAGAAGATAAACCTTCCATAATAGAGTGATTATTTTTTTAAATTCAATTACTCATTTTTTTTAAAGAATATTGAAATTCTTTGAAACAATAAAATGTTGGGTTTCCCTTATTAAAATTTTCTATAACTTTCACTTTTGATAATGAATATATTATGTTTATTTATTTATTTATTGTAAAAAATTAATATTTTATGAACCCAATATGATAGATATGAATCAAAAATGGATGCATGCTAATTTTTTGACAAAAGAGTATGAATATGGAGTTAAAGAGTTCATAAAGTTTTCAAGAGTTCATGCATACGACCCTTCTCAAATCCTTTTTCTATGTTTATGTTGTTTTTATTCAAGAAAAATTAGTCCAGAAGATTTAGAAGAACATTTTATTTGTTGTGGAATAGATCATATATATAAATGTTGGAATAAACATGGGAAAAACTGAATGTGGACATCGATTGGGATGATACTATGGTTTATGGATCATTTGATATGAATACCAGTTTAAATGATGATGGAGATCACATGGAAGAAATGACAATGAGAATTGAATATGACCTTCATGATTGTCCAAAGTTGTTTGAGAAGTTAAATAACTGTCCCAAGAGACCATTTCACACCGTTTGTACTAAATACACAACATTTTAAATTGTATTGAATTTATATAACTTTAAAGCTGGAAGTGGATGGAGTGACACCAGCTTTACAAAACTACTTGGTCTCCTGAATGATATGATACTAAGAGAAATTGAACTAACATGTTGAACATATGATGCTAAATGAATGTTAAATTCAATAAGAATGATCGCTAAAAAAATACATTCTTTTTATAAATGATTACATATTGTTTTTGAAGGACCATGAATCACTCATAAAATTCCCTAAGTGTAGTTTAGATCAATAAAAGAAGAATGAATCAAGTCCTTCAAAATCTGTATGGTAATTTCCTATCATTCGATGGTTTGGAAGACTATATGGATGTTAGAAAACTGTGAGATAATTGACATGGCATGTAGATACAAGAATTAAAGATGGGAACCTATATCATCCAGTAGATTCACCTCTGTGGAATAAAATTGATTATGAGTATCTTGAATTTTGAAATGAGCTGAGAAACTTTCGTCTTATGTTATCTATATATTGAATAAATACTTTTGGTGTATAGAGTAGTACACATAGTGCATGGCCCATCATGTTGGTAAATTATTACTTGCCTCCATGGTTATGCATGAAGCACAAATACATTATGTTGTCTTTGCTTATATCTGGACCAAGGTAACTTGATAATGATATTGATTTCTATTTGGCTCCATTGATCGAAGATTTGAAAATGATGTGGGATATAGGTGTTACAATGTATGATACTCATATAAGTGAATAATTCACATTGAGGTCCATATTGTATGGGATGATAAATGACTTCCTAGCTTATGGAAATTTATCAAGATATAACCTTAAAGGAATTTTGGGGTTTCCCATTTGTGAAAAACACACATACTCTATTTGGTTGAATCATTCCTAAAAGATTGTGTTTTTAGGATATTTGAATTTTTTACCTTAATGACACAAATACTGATCCTAGATGACTGCATTTGATGGGAATACAAAACTAGGTATAAGACCATCTCCAGTAACGGGTGACAAACTGTACAATAAATTAAAAGATATTGACACTGTTTTTGGTAAACCATTTTAAAAAAACCTTACAAAATGAGGTTGGAAGTAGTGATCAATTTTCTTTGAATTATTGTTTTAGAATTGTTTGTATGTCCAAAATTTTCTTGATGTTATGCATGTATAAAAAATTTATTTGATATTGTTATTATCATGTTACTAAATGTTCCTAAAAAATGAAAGATGACATCAAGGATAGGTTGAACTTGATTGAAATGGGGATAAGGAAATAGTTGGCACTAGTGAAGGGTAAAAGGTGTAATTTTATTCCTCCAGAAGCTTACAATCTATCTAGATAAGAAAAATTAAAATCTTTCCTTTTCCTTAATAGTGTAAAAGTTCCATATGGGTAATCATCAAATATCAATAATTTCGTGTTAATGACTAATTTGAAGTTGCAAGGACTATAATCACATGATTGTCATGTTTTGATGAAAGATTTGAGGCTTATTGATTTCCATTACATTCTTCCTCAAAATTTATCACATACATTAACCATACTCCACTTATTTTTCAAAGACATATAAATTAAAGTTATATACCTGATGAAGTTTCCCATCACGAATAAGGAGGTTTCATTCATATTATGTGAATTATATATGTTCTTACCTCTATAATTATTTGATATAATGGTCCAACTAATGGTTCACTTAGTTAGATAGGATCAACTATGTGGTCATATACCTTAAAAATGTATGTAACCCATTGAAATATATATGAATATTTTGAAAGGGTATGTTAAGAATCAAAATCAGATAGAATGTTGTATTGTAGAATGATATATTGTTGAAGAAGCTATTTAATTATGTACTGATTACCTATTATATGTTGACAGCATCAGTCTCCCAAATTCTTATCATAGTGAACACCTTATGGGTGAAGGGATTTCCAAAAGATATGTTGTTACAATTACCTTGAAAAGTCGGGAGCAATTACACCTTTACATTTTACATAATATTAAATATGTTGATCCATAAATTGAACCCCACAAATAAATTCTTAGATATTTGAATAAATCAAGGGTTTAAGGATGGATATTAAATACACATAATAAATAGTTTATAGGATGGTTCTGAGATCAAATTTATAATGAATTATCTAAAAATAAAAATTTAATTACTGAATGACTTTAATGGATATCTAGGGGACGAAATGAAAATGTTATACATTACAAAATTTTTATAATCAATGGTTATACATTATATAAAAAAGTACATGATAGATATAGTACGATGAAAAAAATGGTGTTATGCTTGTGGCTGAAGTGATGCACATATCTGGTTCGAAGGATAGAAATCCAATTTATGAAAATTTTTCATATTTTGGTATTATCGAACATATATATGAGTTGGAATATAAAACATTACAAGTGCTGATTTTTTATTGCAAATGGTTTGAAAATATAAATGTAGTGAAAGTTTTTGAAGTGGGCTTTGTGAAGGTGAATTTCAGCATGGAAGGGAAAAAATATGAGTCATACATAATGGAATCATAAGTAGTGAAAGTATTTTATGTATCATATCTGGAAAAAGAGAATTGATTAATTGTCCTACTGGAGACTAAAACAAATGTCAGGTCTGATGAAAATTTAATCATGGATGAACCTTTCATTTGGATATCACAATTAGTTCATGCCATTCCCAATGTAGATAATGTCTTGTATGTTAGAGAGGACCAAAAAGAGGGTTTTTTTATTATTGATAGAGGAACCAAATCCCTAATTTTTTTTAAAAAATAGACTTCAATGAGAAGGTAAAAGTGTTTTTAATAGGTTTTTTCCACATAATATTATATGTTCTCTAATGCATTAACATAATCTAAATTAAATTTTTAACTACTCTTAAAGATAATGTATTATGCACATGATTATGCTACCAATACCTTGGAAGAACAAAATGTAATAAAGGAAACCCTTTGGAAAGATGTAAAGGTAATGTTACGATATACTTTATTTTACTGAAAAATTATTTAATGGAACATTGATTTAATTTTCATTATTCCTTGTAGAGTTTGTTAAATTTAGAAGATTTATATCCATCTATCATGACTTTTCATGAAGAACAACGATTCTGTCTCTACTTAATCATAGAGGTAATCTTGATGTTTGCACAGAAAAATAATTGTCTGTATAATTAATGTATTGTTTCATATTTAGGTTTAATTTATTTCTTTTTAGTATTACTCACATAATAATTGTTTTCTTATACAGGTAAATTATTTTGTTTAAGTTAGGGTGGTCTACCCATCTTTCATGCATTTTTGCACCAAAACTTCCACATAATTCTTCCCCATCAAAACCTTTTCACACCTACAATGTTCCATTTATCACTTTCCTTCAAGTTCCATCCACTGAATTTGTAGGAAGAGAAACAATGCCGCCTCTACTCAATCATAGAGGTAATATTGATGTTTTCATAGTAAAATCATTATCCATAAAATTAATGTATTATTTTATATTTATTTTTAATTTATTTATTTTTAGTATTGCTCACATAATAATTTTTTTCTTACACACATAGATTATTTTTTTTGAGTTGGGGTGGTATTTCCATCTTTCATGCCTTTCTACACCAAAACTTCCATAAAATTATTCTTACTCAAAACATTTTCACCTCTGTAGTGTTCCATTTATCACTTTCCTTAAAGATCCCTCCACTAAATTTGAAGGAAGAGCAGTGACACTACCTCTGCTCAATCACAGAGGTAATCTTTATGTTTTCATAGTAAAATCATTTTCCATAGAATTAATTTATTTTTTTATATTTATTTTTAATTTATTTATTTTTAGTATTGCTCACATAATAATTATTTTCTTATGTAGGTGAATTAATTTGTTTGAGTTGGGGTGGTCTACCCATATTTTATGCCTTTTGCACCAAAACATCCACAGACTTCTTCTCCCTCAAATCCTTTTCATACCTATAATGTTCCATTTATCACTTTCCTTCAAGTTCCCTCCACTTCCTTTGTGGGAATAGAAACAACATTGCCTCTGCTCAATAACAGATATAATATTTATTTTTTTACAGTAAAATAATTTTCCATCGAATTAATTTATTGTTTCATATTTATGTTTTTTAGTATTATTCACATAATAATTTTTTTCTTATATAGGTGGATTCTTTTGTTCGAATTGGGGTCGTTTATCTATATTTCATGCCTTTCTGCACCAAATCTTCCACAAAATTCTTCTCACTCAAAACCTTTTAAACCCTTCAATGTTCCATTTATCAATTTTATTAAATTTCCCTCCAATTCCTTTTCAAGAAGAGCAATTATTATAACTCTTCTCAATCATATAGGTAATCTTGATGTTTTCATAGTGAAATCATTCTCTAAATAATTAATATAACAACCCAACTCTTTGTTACAAATTAATAATTAATTTATTACATAAAATTACACTTAATACAACCCAAATGATTGATAAGTCTATTGTATTTGGGAATTAGGTACATAACATAACATTTTGAAACATGGGATACAACAACATTATTAAAAATTTCCTTAACATACTTATAAATTTTCCATAGATTTTAAAACTGCACGAGATAACCTAGGGAAAAACATAAGAAAGGGGTGAGCTATAAATAACATATATGGAATAATAATGGAATAAAATGAAGAAGATAATAAATTTTAGAAAATTGGAATATCAATAGGGAATAAAAGGAACATGAATAATAAATCATGATTTAGAATGATTGTCATAACATGGGAAATGTAACAACAACTTAAAACACTTAATCATAAACATAGGTCAAGGATAAACTGCCAAGACCTCATGGTGGAAAAATTCCCATAAAGGAATTAGGTACACCCCTATCCCAACATGAAATATCATGATACTAAATATTACCCAATTTATTGGATTTCTATCTAGGCACACCCATCACAATCTTTTCATTCTCATGCTTAAGTGTGCCACATAGATCATACAACATAGATTCATTCATCATCATAATTTACTACCCAATAAAGGGGTGTGAAATAAATATATTTAATCCCCCAATAAATAATTATATGTTCATAAATGTGAATACCCTTAATAAGAAAATGAGTATGGTATTCACTACCCAATTTCTTTCACATGGAAAATTGCGGTGAAATTTCTGCAGCATAACGACTTTACATAAAAATTTATAAAAATGGTTGATAAGAGAGAAATAATAATTATCATAATTTAGAAATAAAATGGTTAGTAATAGGGGAATGTAAATACATTTACCAATATTAGTAAATAGAAATATAATGTATAAGTTCATATAAAAAACTTGAATAAAGAAGAGAAGGTGAGGATCCCGTATGGAATTTTGGCATAGTAACATCTTAGGTAAGGGTCCAAATGGGGTAGGATAAATGATCCATAATTAAAATAAAATAAAATGGAAAGTAAGGTAATGATCATAAATGAATTATAGTATAACCATTTAAAATTTCAAAAACTAATTTAAAGAATTTTCTTGAATTTAATAGGAGGAGAGGAAAGTAAGGATCCCTTACTTGAATGTGTGACTCCAAAGGCTTGAGAGGGGATTCTTGAGAACTTGTTGGAACCTTGAGATGACTATAGAGAGTAGAGAAAATATTATGGACGTTCTAAAAGGATTTTTAGCGAATATAAATGAGATACATGGTTGGATTATATAGGAAAAGAGGGGGATTTCTTTATTATTTTGGTTTTGGACTCTATATAATAAAATATCCAAAATCACAAACCATCCCATAGTTTTTTCCGATGGTTTATAAAAAATGGTATTAGTTTACATTATTTTATAAGTCCAAGGGATTAAAATATTAAAATATTACCATTGGTTATGTGGAGGTGAGTCGCACTCTTACAGAAATGATTTTAAAACCTTAAAATATATCATAAGTTTTGGAGGATTCACAAAGGCTTTATAAAATAAATCAAATAAACTTAAAATCAAATTATTTTAAATTAAAAACATATATTTGGTCTTTGATCCATTTTATAGTAATTATTAAATCACTTTTAGGTCATCATGATGTCATAATACACAAAGTATATTTATACGATATTTAATTTTTACCTGAAAATTTAACTATATGAGAAAATTATGAAAAATTAACCATTGGATAATTTTGATGTTATGATTGAAAAAATAATATTCATTTTATCCAAATAATTTTCTAAATATATGAATTATAAATTTTAAAATAATAATATAATTTTATTAAAAATGAAGGGTTTTTGACAATAATAGTTTTTGAACCCTAATAAAACCTTACATTTGACTTTATAAAAATTATATGATAATTTATATTTGAAAAAAATTATTTAGTAACAATATTTTATTAAAATATTATTTATTTTAAAAATCCATTAATTTATAAATTCATTATTTTAATTTGAATATTAACCAAAAATACAATTTTTGTTTTATTATATTAGTCTAAAAATCATTTACAAGGTAACAATAATAGGATGAAAATGTATTCATTATTCTATAAAAAATAATGTAAATATTCAAATTAATAGGGTATCAATACATATATCTTTAATACTGCAACATACACCCTAAGAGTAAGGTTCTTGATTGTGGTACTTTCATGGGGATGTTTGGCGAACATGGTTTGGGCTGTCATATCGATGAGCTTGAACTTCTCCAGTAAATAGTTTAGATCATGCTTAAGTTGTTGGATCTTAGCTTAGTATTGGTCAAGAGAAAATCCTAGAGATACTATCTCCCTATAAATCTCTTATAAATGGGATTCATAGGGTATGATCCTATTGGTTGAGGTCATCACTTCCTTTGTCTGTGTCAATTGGATTTATTAAATCCCTATATATATATACTAGTCATTTGATAAATATTAAATGGCTATATTATCAATGTTAATGATTCTTAATGATTAATTAAATCCAATAGGATATAATAAAACCAAATAAGTGTATGTTTTTTCTATAACCATATTTAATAATAAGATATTTAATAAAATTGAAAGGGGAATTTTATTTATAAAAGTTCAGGTCGTTAAAATATTCCCCATTAAGAAATTTCTCCCTCAAAATTTTGTTTTCCCAAAATAAAAAATATGAGGGTAACTCTAATTCATCTCCTCCTCCAGTTCCCACATTGTTTCTTCAAACTTGTGGTTTCTCCACAACACTTAGGAAAGGTTCATTGTCTTATTTCATAGAAATTTTTCTCTATGATCTAGGATATTTACGAACTGATCCTCATAGTAAAGGTCATTATCCAATGGAACCACCTCTATATTGAGAACATGTGATGGGTCTGGTATTTACTTCCTTAATAGGGATACATGGAATACATCATGTACTTGATATAGGTTCGGTGGGAGTGATAGTCGATAGGCCAACACTCTTATGTGACCAAGGATATCAAAAGGGCTAATGTACCTTTGACTAAGATTTCCATTTTTCCAAAATATAATCACTTTATTCCATGGAGATATGTGGAGGAATACCATGCCTCCAACACCAAACTCTAGGTCACATCGATGATTGTCAGTATAGCTTTTCTATCGACTCTGAGTAGCATTGATGTGCTACTGAATGGTCTTAACCATTTCCATCATTTCCTTGACCATTTTAGTACCTAGTAGTTTTCATTCCATAACTTCACCCCAACATGTAGCTGTTATGTACCTCTTCCCATAAATGGATTCATAGGGATCCATTTGGATGATCGAGTGGAAACTGTTGTTGTAATAGAAATAAACCAAAGTAAGATGTTGGTCTCATCCTCCCTTGAAGTCCATTGAACATGATCACTACATATCTTCTAGTGTTTGAATAATATTCTTAGATTAGCCATCAGTTTGAGAATGATAGACCGTACTGAAGTTCAGCTCAGTGTTTAGATCATATTGGAGACTTTTCCAAAACTTAGTGGTGAATCATGGAACTCGATCAGACACAATTGATAATGGTACTCCATGAAGCCTCACCACTTCTTTGATGTATATTTGTACAATTTTATCCAATGGGAAATTCTCTCAAATCACAATGAAGTGTACAGTATTTGTAAGATGATCCACAATAAACCAAATAGAATTGTTTCCTTTGAATGTCTTCGAAAGTCCGGTGACAAAGTTCATGGTGATGTTTTCCCATTTCCATGTTGGTATGGGTAATGTTTGCATCATACCCTTAGACTATTTCTTTTCAGCCTTAACTTGTTAACATACCATAAAATTTAATGTATATTCAGCAATCTCATTATTCATGTCTTCCCACCAATAGTACTCTCAGAGATGTTGATACATCTTTGTGTTTCCTAGGTGAATAGATAAGGTTAAACTATGAACATCATCCAATAGTTACTTCTTCAACTTATGATTTGATGGAACACATAATCTTGACCCAAATCTCACAATTCCTTCTTCATTAACATTGAATTTTTAGGATTTCCCATTCCTTATAGTTTCTACTTTCTTATGAATTCCCATATCATCCTTTTGAGCATCCTTTAATCTATCTAGAAGAGATAGTTGAGAAATAATTTGTGAAAGGATTGATGATGTTCCTTTCTTTATGATTCCCATGTTTATCCTATTCAAATCAAAGAAGATCAGATCCTTCTCAATTATTATCAATGATAGAATTTCTAGGACTTTTCTACTTAGATCATCCATCACCTTATTTGATTTACCAAGATGATAGTGTATTGAGTAGTCATAATCGTTGATGAGATCTAACCATGTTCACAGGAATATATTAATCTCTTTATGTGTAAATATATATTTTATACTCTTATGATTAGTATATATCTCACACTTCTCCCCATAGTGATAATTCCACCATATTTTTAATGCAAAGATCATAGTTTCCAACTCTAGATCATGTGTGGGATTGTTTTTCTCATGAGTTTTCAACTTCCTTGAAGCATGGGCTATGAATTTGTCATTATAAATTAACATATAGCCTAATCCCTTATTTGAATCATCACTAAATACCATTAAAGTTTCTCTACTCATTGGTAGTGTGAGCATAAGGGAAATGATAAGACTCCTTTTAAACCCCATAAAACTTTCTTCACATTCATCATTCCAATAAAAATTGACTCCCTTCCAAGTTAGCTTGATAAGAGGATTTGACAATCATGATAAGTTTCTCAAAAATTAGTGATAATACCCAACTAATCCAAGGAAACTACCTATATCTATCACATATATTGGCCTTATCCTCCTTTAAATTGTTTCTTTATTTGAAGGGTCCACAAATATCCCATTGCTTTTGATGATATTCTTTAAGAAAGAGACTTCCTTCAACTAGAACTCACAATTACTATAATTTTCATAAATCTTCTCCCTTCTCAAGGCCATTTGAATAGTGTTCAAATGATCATCATGCTCCTCCTTTCTTTTAGAGTATATTAGAATATCATCTATAAAGGCTACCACTTTTATTTTGAGGTAATCACTAAAGAGTCTATTCATCAATTCCATGATTGTTTTGGAGCATTAGTGAGCCCGAATGGCATCACTATGAACTAATAGTGCCTGTACCTTATAAAAAAAGTGGTCTTAGGGATATATTTCTTTTGAACCCTTGATAATATCCAGACTAAAGATCCACTTTGGAGAATTATTGTGCTCCATATAGCTGATCGAACAAGTCATCAATCTGTGGAAGAGGGTACTTGTTCTTTATCATGATGTTGTTGAGCTAATTATAATTAACGTAAAGGCACATTGACCCATCCTTATTCTTAAGGAATAGGACTGGTGAACCCCATGGTGATGTACTTGGGAGTATAATCACTTTATCCTTATTCTCTTGTAGTTTTTTCTTTATCTCCTCAAATTCCACAACATTCATCCTATATGGATTCTTGGATATTAGAAACACCCTAGGTGTAAGATCAATTGAAAATTCAACCTCTTATCTAGGAGGAAGACTGGTAAATTCATCAGGAAACACTTCAGCATATTCCCTCACAATTGGAATATCTTCGAGGATGATCATTTCCTTAGAATCAATCATTTGATCTAGATACACTTGATCATAGGGTAATAATACCAATTCGTGATATGATTATGATAAAGAAGATTTATCCTCCTCCTTACACTTATACAGAATCAAGGGTTGATTTTCCATATGGAGGGTGATTTTCTTCTTATGGTAATTTATGTCGGTTATATATAGGGAAATCCAATCTATGACCAGTATTGAATCAAATTCCACCAAAGGGAGTATGAAAAGGTTCTATAGGAAGTTTATACCACAAATTTTTACATGGGTGGATTTATATAATTGGGATGCAATAATTTACCCATTTTATGTTTTCACTGACATCTCTACTTTTATGATTTGTGTTGGTATTTAGATAGTTATACTAATCTCATGTAATATGAAGGAATGCGTAGAACTAGAATAAAAAAGTACATTATATATTCTTGAATGAATAACTAGCATACCTATCACCACTTCATTTTCAGGACTCACTTTTTAGGTAGTGATGAAAAATGATCACCCTTACTTCCTTGGAGGTTATTGGTTGTCTCTAAAAACCCTTAGATTAGGGAATTTATTTTCAAAGTTCCCTAGTTTATTAAAGTCATAGAAATATAAATTATGTTGAGGGTTTACTAGAGAATTACTTTCCTCTATTGTATTAGTAGGTTTCTCCTATTGAAAAATGTTATCTAGGTGTCCTTCTTTCCTACACCTAAAAAATTTCTTCATTCCATTTAGGTAATTTCTGGGGTGATTCTTTCCACACCTTTTACAAGTGGGATATTGTAATCTATTGGCACCATTAGATTTATCCATCGAACTGCTAGAATTAAACTACACTATATGCTTCTTATCCTCATGATACCCCGGATATTTACTGATCTCCATCCCAACTTTGAGGAAACATAGAAAATTTTCTTCATACCTATCAAAGTCACGTATCTCCAAGGTTTTTCATAGAATTTTATTTAACCCACCAAATAATTGTTCAACCTTTCACTCAGGGGTAATGACAAAACTAGAGGCATATTGTGAAAGTATTATAAATTTTTTCTCATACGCCCTAATAGATTCTTCATATTTTTTTCTTGAGGGAAAGGAAATATATTTCTAGTTTAAGATGGAGTGTGTGAGGAAAATATTTACTGATTTTTTTTTTCTAGAATTCCTTCAACTCCATCACTTTAATCTCTTACTTAGGATTCATATTCCTGATTAATGTCCACCACTGACCAACTTCCCCTTCAATATAATAAAAAACCATAAGAATCTTCTCTTGTTCAGAACAATAAAGTATTGATAAGGTCTTCTCAATAGAGTTGATCAATTTTTCCATGATTAAGGGTTCATTTCATCCATTGAAAGTAAGAGGTCTTTGTTGTATAAAACTCTTGATTACAGATTTTTCTCTTTTAGGGGATTTTGGACACTCCTCTTGATCTGGGATTATATTAATAAATTGATTCATCTAAGGGATTATCATGACAAAGTTTTCGATTCCTGCTCCCATTGGGCTATGAATCTTGTTGGTGGAAATCATCATATTTCCCTTCACATTGGTTGTTAACCCAATTCATTCTATTACTGGACATTGGATAGAATAAAGGTAAAATCAAGGATGATTATTTTAAACTATTAAACACATAAATTGTAATCCAATGAAATTAATATAATAACTTATAAATTGAATTTATTTCTTAACTTATGGATTTCTATTCATCGATCTATGTTATCCATGATCTATTTCCTAACTTGTATTCTTAGGGGATTTTTTTGTTCCTTTAATAATAGTTTTTAATGAGATCATTAATTTACTAAAGCATATAACCTAGGATTTATAAACTAGGTGCATAGTAAGGTCAATTTTTGTGTACCAGATTACCCCAATTCATGCTCAGAACACCTTATCAGAGTTGTTACTCCTAGGTACTTCTATGTCAGAACCACATCCAATTGTAGAATATATACATGGATTTATTTTCTTGATAAACCATTTAATCTATACTTACCAAAATTTAGAGATGTTATCTTATACTTAGTATTATCCCTAAGGCTTTCACTAGAGTTCCCTAATCTCAATCCAAAAAATAACTAAAATCTTGCTCTGATACCAACTATAACAAACCAACTATTTATTACACATAGATACTTGATTTATTACATAAAATTACATATAATACAACCCAAATGATTAATAATTATAGTGTATTTTGGAATTAGGTATATAACATAACATTTTGAAACATGGGATACAACAAAATTATTAAAAACTTCCTTAACATGCTTCTAAATTTTCCATAGCTTTTAAAACTACACGAGATAACCTAGTGACAAACATAAGAAAGGGGTGAACTATAAAGACCGATAAGGTAATAAACATGGAATAACATGAATAATATAATACATGTTATACAATGGGAATATCAATAGGGAATAAAAATAACATAAATAATAAAGCATGATTTAGCATGATAATCATAACATGGGAAATATGACAACAACTTAAAACACTGAATCATAAACATAGGTCAAGGCTAAACCACCGAGACCTCATGGTAGAAAAGGTAACATAAATGAATCAGGTACACCCCTCTCCCAACATGACATATCATGATACTAAACATTACCTAATTCATTAGAGTGTTATCTAGGCGCACCCATCATAATCATTTCATTATCATGCTTATGTGTGCCACATATATCATACAACATAGATTCATTCATCATCATAATTTATTCCAAGATAAACGAGTGTGGAATAAATATATGTAAGTCCCAAATCAGTAAGTATATTTTAATAAAGGTGAATACCCTTGATATAAAAATGGGTATGGTATTCACTACACAATTGTTTTGGCATGGAAAATCACGGTGAAATTTCGGCAGCATAACAACATGACATAAAAATTAATAAAAATGGTTGATGAGAGGGAAAGAGGTATATAAAAATTTAAAAATAAAATGTCCAGTAATAGGGAAATCTAAATATATTTCCCAAAATTATGAAATAGAAATAGAATGTATAAGTTCATATATAAACTTGAACAAAGAAGAGAAGGCGAGGATTCCTTACAGAATTTTGGCATAGTAACAACTTACGTAAGGGTCCTAATGGGGGAGGATAAATGATCCCTCATTCAAATAACATAAAATGTGTATTAAGTTAATGATTATAAATGAATTAAAATATAAAAATTTGAAATTAAAAGAACTAATTTCAAATAGTTTCTTGAATTTGAAAGGAGGAGAGGAAAATGAGGATCCCTTACTTGAATGTGTGACTCCAATGGATTTGGAGGGGCTTCCTGAGAGATTGGGGGTGACTTGGTAGGAATATAAGGAGTGGAAAGTAGAGTATGGATGTAATATAAGAATTTTTAGTGTAGATAAATGATCTATTTGGTGGGTTTATATAGGAAAATAGGGGGATTTATTTATTATTTTGGTTTTGGACTCTACATAATAAAATTTCAAGAACCAAAAACCATCCCATTTTTTTGCCGATGATTTCTAAAAAATGGGTTTTATTTACATTATTTTATAATTAAAAGTTCTGAGATTATTAAAATATTACCATTGTTGATGTAAAGGTGAGTCACACTCTTAAGGAAATGCTTTTAAAATAATAAAATATATCATAAGTTTTGGAGGATTCACAAAGGCTTTATAAAATTAATCAAATAAAATTAAAATACCATTATTTTAAAGTAAAAAAAAAATATATTTGTCTGTTTATACCTTTTATAGTAATTATTAAATCACTTTTAGGTCATCCTGATGTCATAATACACAAAGTATATTTATACGATATTTATTTTTTACCTAAAAATTCGACTGTCTCAGAAAATTATGAAAACTTCACTGTTGGATAATTTAGATGCATTATTACAAAAATAATATTCATTTTATCTAAATATTTTTCTAAATATGTGAATTTTCACTTTAAAAATAATAACGGACTTTTATTGAAAATAATTGGTTTTTGACAATAACAGTGTTTGAACCCTAATAAAACCTTACATTTGACTTCATAAAAATATTTGATAATTTATATTTAATAAAAAATATTTATTAATAATATTTTGTTAAAATATTATTTATTTTAGAAATCCATTAATTCATAAATACATTAATTGAATTTTAATATTATCCAAAAATAGAATTTTTGTTTTATTGTGTCAATCTAAAAATCATTTACAAGGTAACAATAATAGGATGAAAATATATCCATTATTCTATAGAAAATAATGTACAAATTTTTTATTTATAGGGTCTCGATACATATCCATTTAATACACCAGCATACGCCCTAAGAGTAAGGTTCTCAATGGTGGGACTTTCATGGGCAGTTCGGTGAACATGGTTTGGGCTATGATCTCAATGAGCTTGGAATTATCCTGTAAACGGTTTCACTTGTGCTTAAGATGTTAGATATCATCTTGGTATTGGTCAAGGGAAAATCCCATAGATTCTATCTCCCTATAAAGCTCTGATAAATGAGCTTCATAGGGTACGATCTTACTTGTTGAGTTCATCACTTCCTTTTTCCATGTTAATTGGATTTGTTAAAACCCTATATATATACTAGTCATGTGGTCACTACTCAATGGATATATTATCAACAGTAATGATTCTTAATGTTAAATTAAATTGAATAGGATATAATATAACCAAATAAGTGCATGTTTTTTTCTATAATCATATTTCATAATAGGACATATAATAAAATTTTAAGGGGAATTTTATTTATAAAAGTTCAGGTTGTTACAATTAATATATTGTTTCATATTTATATTGTATTTATTTATTTTTAGTATTACTCACATAATAATTGTTTTCTTATACATGTGGATTCTTTTGGTAGTTAATATTTTTTATACTTTTAGATGTGTAGGAATCAGCTGCACCTTAATCCAACACACGGTGTGACCGGTATGAATCCAAATGCTTCTTTATATTTAAAATTGAAATTAATTTTAGTTAAAAAGAAAAGTGAAATACTAAAAAATGATAAAATAGATTCATATTATTTTTATAATTAATGAAAATGATCCATAAGTCATTTGTGATATTTAGGAATCATCCATACCTCAATCTGATACACGATGTGCCTGATATGACTCAATGTGTCTGTTATTAGTTTAAAATCAACATTTTAGTTCAAAAAATATTACTTAATGAAAACCAATCAATCAAGATTGCATTTTAATTATAATTCATTAAAATTATTCATAATTTATTTTTGAAATATAGGAATTGGTCTCATATCAAATCGATACACGATGTGATTGGTATGAGTCAAAGTGTGTGTTTCTAGTTTAAAATGACATTTTAGTAAAAAAATACAAGTGACATACTCATTACCTATAGAATAAATTACAAATTTTTTTTACTTTAGGAAAATTATCCATAAGTCATTTGAGACATGTAGGAATTGGCCTCACCATAATCTGATGCACGATGTCATCAGTATGACTCCAAGTGCATCATTTAATTTAAAATTGACATCAATTTTAGTAAAATGGAAATCCTACCTACTAAAAAAACACATTATTATTGTTTTGATACTTTATAAAAATTCTCCACAAGTCATTTTTGAATTTATGAGTCCTCAGAACCTCAATCCAATACTTTATGTTCCTGATATGACTTAAACTGCCCATTATCAGTTTAAAATAAACATTTTAGTTCAAACAAAATTCACTAAAAAAACCAATCAAATGAACATGTATTTTCTTTATAATGTAGTAAAATTATTAACAATTCATTTGTGATGTGTATGAATTAGTATCACATCAAACTGATACATGATGTTATTGATATGAGTCAAATGCATGATTCTAGATTAAATGTCATTTTATAAAAAAGAAAAGTGACATACTCAAAACTAATGAAACATAATAATATTTTTTTGATACTTTAGGTAAAAAATCCATAATTCACTTGATACATGTAGGAATCATACACACCTCAATAAAATGCATGGTGTGACCTATATGTCTCAAAGTGCATATTTTTATTTAAAATTGACATCAATTTTAGTAAAATGGACAACTAACCTACTCAAAACTAATAAAACTCATTTAGATTGTTTTGATAAATTAGTAAAAATATCCATAAGTAATTTCAGACATGTAGGAATCATCCTCACCTTAATCCAATACATTATGTGACCGGTATGACTCAAAGTGTTCGTTATTAGTTTAAAATTGAAATTTTAGTTCAAAAACTATTAGTCAATAAAAACCATACAAATGCACTCAAATTTTCTTGATAATTTAGGAAAATGATTCATAGTTAATTTTTGATATGTAGGAATTAGACACACATCAAACTGATACATGATGTGATCATTATGAGTCAAAGTGATTGTTTCTAGTTTTGAATGACATTTTGGTAAAAAATACATTTTAGTAAAAAAGACAAGTGATGTAATAGAAATTGAAAAAATTCATTCATATTGTTTTTATATTTTTGAAAAAAAATACCTAAGTCATTTTAGATGTTTAGGATTTATATTCTCATCAATCCATTGCACGGTGTCTCCAGTTTGACTCAAAGTACATCTTTTTATTTAAAATTGACATCAATTTTAGTAAAATGGACAGCTGACCTAGTCAAAACTAATAAAAAACATTTATATTGTTTTGATACTTTACAAAAATGATCCATAAGACATTTTTGATGTGTATGAATCAACCACACCTAAATCTGATACATGATGTGCCTGATATGACTCAAAGTGTCCGTTATTAGTTTAAAATTTTCATTTTAGTTCAAAAAATGTCACTCAATGAAAACTGATCAAACTCACATAGATTTTCTTGATAATTTAGGAAAATGATTCATAAGTAATTTTTGATGTGTAGGAATTAGTCTCACATAAAACCGATACACGATGTGATCGGTATGAGTCACAATACGCGTTTCTAGTTTAAAATGACATTTTAGTAAAAAAGATAAGTGACACACTAAAAACTAATAACATTCATTCATATTGTTTTGATACTTTTAGAAAATGCTAAATAATTCATTTGAGATGTGTAAGATGTTAGGACCAATCTGAAGGAAGAGATGGTTTGAATGAATTGTTTTTTGTTGATCTTGAGGAAGTTTTCATAAAGGAAAGATACCTTGAATTTCTAAGAAATCAGAAGATGGAAGCTAGAAGTTCGGAACCAAGTATATTGAACTTTCGGAGTCTAGATATTGAGAAGTTCAGAACCAATAATATTGAACATTTGGAATCTGGTGTTCAAAGAATTCGGTGTCTGGGATTTGAGAAGTTCGGAACCTAATCAGGCTGATATGAGATAAGGAGACATTAATTGTGATGATGATTTGCTGTTTTTAACTCTAAATTATGAGTATATGAAGGTACTCATGATACAAGAAAAATATGGGTGGAGAAGGTGTTCCAAGAATCGGTGAAGTCACAACAAGAACCAAAAGTGCAGAGTCAATGTTTGTAGTCAGAATTTCGGAGTCCTTCTGCCTGAAGCCAAAAGGTTCGGAGTCTACCTCCTGAACAGAACTTGTAGAGTCTACTTTTTGAAGAAGTTAGTAGTGGTAAGATCGGAGTCGAATTGATGAAGATGAAGTTCGTAGCAAGAAGATTAGAGTTGACTTTCTGAAGAAGAAGTTCAGAGTCAGAAGTTCGGAGTCGACGTGCTGAGTTAAAATTTCAGAGTGAATAAGTTCAAAGTCGACTTCCTGAATTAGAAGTTCTTAGCGAGAAGTTCGTAGTTGACTTCTTGAGTCTAAATCTCATAGCCAGAAGTGCAGAGTCTACTCTGAGAATTGGTGAAGCCAAAAACCAGAAGTCACACCAAGAAGTGATGAAGGGTCACACTATGAATAGAAGTGGTGTCATGCCGATGAGGTGTTGATGAGTCATGCAAAGATTTGAAGTGTTACTGAAGACACAAGATGGATGGATCCAAGAAGGTGATACTGAGAAATTTTTGTAACAAAGTTATATCTGGAAAAGGCCAAAGTTCCAAAACAAGAGAAGTGGAAGAAGATTCGAGAAGATTCTAGAAGCATTGACTAAGTCTTAATTACTCCGAGATTTCAGGAGAAATTATGATTTGGGTGAATTTAAGTGAGTGGGAAAATATTTTGGTTTCCCACCTAAACCCACATTGGAGCACCTATAAAAAGAGATTAGAGTACGTAGTGAAAGACTGATGAATGATGATGAAAAAGTAGAGAGAGAAGCTCTGATAATCTAGAGAGAGGAAGAAAAGATTGGTCGACTGAGTTTTCATTGTGGTTTCAATCGTAACGAGAATATGATACTGGTTGACACCGTATTTAGTTTCTCTAACTGAGGAAGACTCAGATTGAATAATTGGAGTGAAGAAGAAAATTCACAGTGGAGATTTCTCAGTGGAGAATTCGGAGTGGAGAATTCGGAGTGGAGAATTCGGAGTGGAGAATTCGGAGTGGAGAATTCGGAGTGGAGAATTCGGAGTGGAGAATTCGGAGTGGAGAATTTGGAGTGGAGGATTCGGAGTGGGAAGTTCGGACAGTAATTGATCTATCTCAAGTCCAAGGAGTCCTTGCCTCTCTTCTGGGTAAGGATGTGAAGATTTGTGATGAACTTGCTTACACTTGTGTATTTGAAAGGAAGTGCAGGTAACATAGGTTGTTACAAGAAAAGAGTCATTGCCATATTGTGCTAAGAGGGTGCACACGCACTGGAGTAATTGTTTCACAGTGCTTTACGAGTGTAGGGGTATATACTACTCGTTGTAATCCCAAGATTGTTTTCTTAGTGGATTGTATGGTGCTGGATTGTTTCTAACCATACCAAGGACGTAGCTATTCTTATTGAATAGTGAACCTTGTAAATAACTGTGTTCCTTTTGGATGTGTGCTTATTTGTTTCTCAGTAGGGAATTATATATTTAATAGGAGAAAAAGGTTGTTCTCAATCTTAAGGTGACTTAAAAGATGATAAAGGGGTACCACTGATTCACCCCCCTCTCAGTGGTTCATTACTCCAAACGGGTCCTTACAAGTGGTATCAGAGGGAGGTTGCCTTTGTTTTCCTTGCTGATGGAGAATATGAATTGTGTGAATAGTAAAGGAATTTCTGTATTTTATGGGAAGAACTATCACATCTGGAAGGATAAAATGCTACCATATCTCATGTCTATTAGTTATGAAGTTCTTGAAGCTGTAACAGTTGGGTTTGCCCCCATTGAAGACAATGTTCCACTTACACCTGTTGACAAAAAGTTTCTTGAGAATGATGGAAGAGCCAAGAATGTTATATTGTCTTCACTTTCTGAAAGTGAATTCTTGAGAGTAAAAGGAGTGGTGACAGCCAAATATATATGGGACAAACTGAAAAACAGAAACTAAGGCAATACAAAAGTCAAGAAGGAAAAACTTAAAATTTGGAGATTGAAGTATAAAGACCTGAATATGGGAGATCCTGAATCTGTTGGGGATTTCTTCACCAGGGTAAACAATATTGTTAGTACCATCAGATGTCTTGGTGAATAGCTTAAAGACTCTACTGTGGTTGAAAAGATATTGAGGATTCTTCCTGATAAATTCGATGCGAAGGTATCTTCATTAGAAGACAGAGACTCGGAGACTCTATCTCTTGATGATTTTCATAGCACACTCATTACTTACGAGATGACAAGAGAAAAGGCTATGAATAACAACAAAAAGGTTGAAAGAGAATTATCTTTCAAACCCATGAATAAGGAAAAGTCTAAGAAGATTTTGGTTGAAGAAGATGGTGGTGACTCTGACTCAGAAAGCGAGGTATGTAAAAATCTTGATGATATTTTATCCTTGTTTTCAAAAAATGTTAAAAGAGGCATAGGTAAATATAAGGGAAAACTTCCCTTGAAGTGTTTTGAATGTGGAGGCATTGGCCACTTTGCGGATAACTGCCCTCGAAGGGAGAATGAATAAGACAATGATGAAGAAGAAATAAATCCAAGAAAGTTATAGAAGAATCAGGGTGGTAAAGGAAAGTCGGGGAAAGAAAAGAAGTTATTCAAATCAAAGAGAAAAAGCTTCCTATTCATAACTGAAGAAGATGAAGAATGTGATGGTGAATTAGAAAAATCAGCTGAACATGGTGTTGAAAATACTTTCATTGCAACAGTGAATGATGAAGATTTCGAAAGCAGCAGCTTGGAAGAAGAAGAAACTTAGCTTGAGATGCATCTGAAAGAAGAATTGAAGAAATGTTTAAGGAAGATCAGAAGGCTGGAGAAGCTTAACAAAAAGTTGGAAGATGAATGTTCCTCAGCATGAAATCAAGTTAATGTTAAAGGATAACTTGAGAAAGAGCTTGAAGACTTTAAAAAGTCTCTTGAAGATGAGAAAAATTAAAATGAGCACATGAATGTTAAGCTGAAGGCAAAAGAGGAATAATTAGATCTTGTTCAAAAGAAGCTCTCGAAAGTTGAATCAAGAAACATTTGTTTTCAAAATTCAACTATTGATGTTGGTGAAAGCTCTCAACATGCACATTCTGAGAAAATTCAACAAAAAATAAAGTGGTTTCTATGAAGAAGAAAGCTGAGAAAATTACTTATGTGGCCAAGACCAGCATTGCTGGGAACTCTGAAGTTTCAAGGAAACCTATTCCTAACACTGGTGAAAAAAAAGAAAAATCAGAGAAGTCATAATTCCAACAGAACAATATTTCTAACAAAAGAATGGTTGGTGGGGGAGAAGAAAGAGCAACAAAGAAGTATCAAAACAAAATCTTTAGAGGAAGGTACTCCTTCTATGGGTACTGTTGGTATTGTGGTGGATTCGAGCATACAAATAATATGTGTTGGTTCAATCAACATTATTATCACCATCCCACAAGTTATGAAAGACAGAGATTGAGGGGGAGTCAATCTCCTCAAAGGAAGAAGAGTAAGAACGTTTTCCTGAAGAAAGCTGAGAAGAATGAAGTCAAGATAGGAAATAGGTTGCAGCCTCTGGAAACCATTTGTGAAAGGTGTGAACAACCTAGAAACCTTGAAAAAGGTTGTCTTGTGATATTACCAGCTCAACAAAAAGTTCTTAATTCTAAGAGGCTGAAGGTGAAGATATAAGTGAAATAGGGAAAAGCTCTTATTGTTGAAACCACTCTAAAAGTTACAAAGGAAGAACAACCTTGGATACTTGACAATGGGTGTTCTTCACATATGACAGGAGACTTGAAGTTGCTAAAAAATATGAAGAGGTTTAAAGAATTCACTGTGACATTTGGCAATGATGAATCTTTAAAAATCAAAGGAGTTGGATCAACCATCATTGGGAAAGAAAAATTGAAGTCTAAGAAAACTTTGTATGTTGATGGGATGAAGCAAAACTTGCTGAGTGTATCACAATTGTGTGATGAGGGTAACAAAGTTATCTTCAAGAAAGATGGATTTATTGTGAAAAGTGAAGAAGATGGGAAGATTGTTACAAGAGGCCAACGAACCAAAGGAAATCTGTTTCAGGTTGGTAATTCACAAAACTCTTGTTACATGAGAATAGTGGAAGAAAATCAGTTGTGGCATAGAAGACTTGGACACATGTGTCAGAGAAATATGAGCAAGTTATCTCAAAGGGATAGTGTTCGAGATATTCCAAATTTTCCAAGAAGAAGAGATTGGTGTTGCACTACCTGTCAGAAAGGAAATATTACAAGTGTTGTGCATAAGAAGGTTGACATTTGTTCAAAATAACCCCTTGAGATGATACATTCTGATAGATGTGGGACGATGAGAAAACAATCAAAAAATGGATACAAGTACTTCATAACCTTCATTGATGAATTTACTTGCATTACATGTGTTATGTTTATGAATAACAAGTTAGATGCCCTGAAAATGTTTAAAAGCTTCAGAAGGAAAGCTGAGAAAGAATGTGAATACTCTGTGAAGAAGTTGAGATCAGATAATGGTGGTGAGTATAGAAGTGAAGAATTTGAAGACTATCTTGAGAAGCATGGGATTCATCATGAATATAGTGCTCCATATACACCTCAACAAAATGGGGTTGCTGAAAGGAATAACAGAATCTTGGTGGAAATGGGAAGAACCATGTTTCTTGAACATGGCCTTACTCATTATTTTTGGAGGCAAGCTACAAGTAAAACTATTTATATTCAAAATCAATGTTTCTATAAGCCTTAATCAAACAAGACTCTATATGAATTTTTCTATGTCATTACCCCAAGTATGAAGCATGCTAAAGTTTTTGGGAGCCCATGCATTATAAAGAAGAAAGGAGGAAGTAGTGGAAAATTCAAGCAAAAAGGAGAAGATGGAATTTTTCTTGGATATGCACCATAAGGAAGAGGTTATAGATGTTTTAACAAAGAAACATAAAGAATTGTGGATATAATTGATGTAAAAGTCATTGAAAATATGGGGAAAGATAAGCATATCCAGAAAGGAAAAGAAGATAAGGAAGATGAAGTTGTTGATTTTGATAAGGATATAGTGAATTGTAACCCTAATCAAGATGAATAATCGGATTCAGCCATATCAAGTGATGAGGATGGCACACGAAAAACTTATCCAAGTATGATGAAACAAGTGCAATCTCAGAATATCATTGGTGATCAATGTCACATGGTTCAAACAAGAAGAATGAGTAATTCTATATCACATACTTCCTTGTATTCCAAAGTGGAACCAAATGATATTAAATAAGCCTTTGAGCATCCGGAATGGGTTCAAGCCATGAATGAAGAATTAAATCAGATTGAAAAGAATGATACATGGGAACTTGTACCCAAGCCTGAAAGTAAGAATATTATTGGCAGAAAATGGGTATTCCAGAACAAGTTGAATGAAGAAAATGAAGTGATTAGAAATAAAGCAAGATTGGTTTGTAAAGGCTACTCTCAGATTGAAGGAATTGACATTGAATAAACTTTTCCTCTGGTGGCCAGATTGGAAACTATTCGAATATTTCTTGCTATTGCTACACAACGAGGCTACGAAATCTTTAAAATGGATGTTAAATCCGCATTTCTTAATGGTGATCTCAAAGAAGAAGTTTATATTGAGAAACCATGTGGCTTTGTTGTTGGGAAGAATGAAAGTTATGTGTGCAGGTTGAAGAAATCCTTGTATGGGCTAAATCAAGCTCCAAGAGCATGGTACTCCAAAATGGATACTTGATTAAAAGAGATGAACTTCAAGAAAGGAAGAGTTGATAGAAATCTTTACATCAAGGAAATCCAACATCTTTCTATCATTGTGATTGTTTATGTTGACGACATTATTTTTGCTGGGAATGATGAAAGAACTTGTGAAAGGTTTGATGAAGAAATGAATAATGTCTTTGAGATGTCCATGTTGGGTGAAATGAGATACTTTCTTGGGTTAAAAATCTTGCAACAAAAAGAATTCATTTTTCTATCCCAAGAAAAGTATGCTAAGGAAATTCTTAAGAATTTTGGGATGGAAAACTCAAAACCTTTATCAACTCCTATCTCATTGGGGACAAATCTAAGCAAGGATGATGAAGGAAAAGAAGTTGATCAAAAAGAGTATCAAAAACTGATTGGAAGTTTGTTATACCTGACTGCATCAAGACCAGATATTGTCTTTTTTGTTACCTTATGTGCAAGATTTCAGAGTGCTCCTAAAGAATCACATCTTGTTGCTCGAAAAAGAATTCTCAGATACATAAAAGGCACAACAAAATTCTAAATCAAGTATAGTGGCTTAAATAACATTGATTTTTTGGCTATTCAGATGCATATTGGGAAGGAAATGTTGATGATAGAAGATCCACATCTGGTGGAGTATTCTTTATGGGAAAAATTTCTGTTGGATGTCACTCGAAGAAGTAAAATTCTGTGACACTTAGTATGGATGATGCCGAATATGTCGTTTCAACCACGACTACTACTCAACTTATCAATATGAAAACACAGTTGGAAGATTTGTTAGTTGAAGTGAAGTTGCCCTTGCTCTTGGGATGTGATAATCAAAGTACAATTAACCTTACCAAGAATCCAGTCCAACATTCATGTTCGAAGCATATTGACATCAAATATCATTTCATCAAAGAGCATGTGGAAAAGAATGAACTGAAACTTGAATATGTTTCATCTGCGGAACAAGTTGCTAATATTTTCACAAAACCCTTGCCAAAGGAATCATTCTCAAGATTGAGGTTGAACATGGGTGTCCAACCTTTTTCTCTTCAAGGCTAAGGTATGTTGTTCTGTCCCCTCTCTCTTCTTACCTTTGGATTGTTTTGTCAAGGGGGAGAAGTTTCTTGTATCATAAATCTATTGTTTAAAGAGATTATTGTGGGTAAGCTATGAACTTAACATTGTTTGTGTATGTGAACTATTCTAACTGTTTGTTGGAGTGGTTGTAGGAAAGAACTTGAAGTTGTTTACAGGGTGCATGAAGCTGAAGCTGTATGAAGTTGAAGATGTCATTTTCACTACCTATGGATAGCATGGTTTTGCAATCAATGATTATTGTTTCCTACAATGAGTTTTCACACTTAGGCTTATAATTATTGATAAGTAATCCATTGCTTGAGGTTACAAAGTTTGGTGATTTATGAAAACTTTTTTGACAACAAAATCCAAAGGGGGAGATTGTTAGGACCAAGCTGAAGGAAGAGATGGTTTGCATGAATTGTTTTTTGTTGATCTTGAGGATGTTTTCATAAAGGAAAGATACCTTGAATTTCTAAGAATTCAGAAGCTGGAAGATAGAATTTTGGAACCAATTATATTGAATTTTCAGAGTCTAGAGATTGAGAAGTTCGAAACCAAGAATATTGAACATTCGGAACCTGGTGTTCAAAGAATTCGGTGTCTGGGATTTGAGAATTTCGGAACCTAAACAGGATGATAGAAGATGAGGAGACATTAATTGTGATGATTCTTTGCTGTTTTGTAACTCTAAATTATGAGTATATGCAGGTACTCATGATACAATCAAAATATGGGTGGAGAAGGTGCTCCAAGAATCGGTGAAGTCGCAACGAGAACCAGAAGTGTGGAGTCGATGTTCGGAGTTAGAAGTTCAGAGTCGACTTGATGAAGATGAAGTTCATAGCGAGAAGATCATAGTTGACTTTCTGAAGAAGAAATTCAGAGTCAGAAGTTTGGAGTCGACGTGCTGAGTCAAAAGTTTGGTGTGAAGAGGTTCAGAGTCAACTTCTTGAATCATAAGTTTGTAGCAAGAAGTTCAGAGTCGACTTCCTGAGTCTAATGTTTGTAGCCAGAAGTGCGAAGTCTACTCTGAGAATTGGTGAAGCTGAAAACCAGAAGTCTCACCAAGAAGTGATGAAGGGTCACACTATGAATTAAAGTGGTGTCTTGCCGAAGAGGTGTTGATGAGTCATGCCAAGATTTTAAGTGTTGCTGAAGACTCAAGATGGATGGATCCTAGAAGGTGATACCGAGAAATTTGTGTAACAAAGTCAGATCTGGAAAAGGACAAAGTTCCAAAACAATAGAAGTGGAAGAAGATTCGAGAATATTCTGGAAGCATTGACTAAGTCTTAATTACTCCGAGATTTCAGGAGAAATTATTATTTGGGTGAATTTAAGTGAGCGGGAAAATATTTTGGTTTCCCGCCTAGGCACACTTTAGAGCACCTATAAAAGGAGATTAGAGTACTTAGTGAAATACTGATGAATGATGATGAAAAATTAGAGAGAGAAGCTCTTATAATCTAGAGAGAGGAAGAAGAGCTTGGTCGACTGAGTTTTCATTATGGTTTCAATTGTAACGATAATATGATACTGGTTGACACTGTATTTAGTTTCTCTGACTGAGGAAGACTCAGATTAAAGAATCTAAGTGAAGAAGAAAATTCGGAGTGGAGATTTCAGAGTGGAGAATTCAGAGTGGATAATTTGGAGTGAAGAATTCAGAGTGGAGAATTTGGAGTGAAGAATTTGGAGTGGAGAATTCAGAGTGGATAATTCAGAGTGGATAATTCGGAGTGGAGAATTCAGAGTGGAGGATTCGGAGTGGGAAGTTCAGAATGTAATTGATCTATCTCAAGTCTAAGGAGTCCTTTCCTCTCTTCTGGGTAAGGAAGTGAAGATTTGTGCTAAAATTTCTTACACTTGTGTATTTTAAAGGAAGTGCATGTAACATAAGTTGTTACAAGAAAAGAGACATTGCCCTATTGTGCTAAGAGGGTGCACATGCACTGGAGTAATTTTTTCATAGTGCTTCACGAGTGTAAGGGTATATCCTACTTTTTTTAATCCAAGGATTGTTTTCTTAGTGGATTGTTTGGTGCTGGATTGTTTCTAAACATACCAAGGAAGTAGCTATTCTTATTGAATAGTGAACCTTGTAAATTGTCATGTTCCTTTGGGATGCGTGCTTGTTTGTTTCTCAGCAGGGAATTATATATTTAATAGGAGACAAAGGTTGTTCTCAATCTTAAGGGAACTTAAAAGATAAGAAAGGGGTACCACTGATTCACCCCCCCCCCTCTCAGTGGTTCATTACTCCAATTGGGTCCTTACATAGGAATCAGCCTCACCTCAACCTAATGCATGATGTCACTGGTATGAATCCAAGCGTGTTTTTTTATTTAAAATTGAAATCAATTTTAGAAAAATGGAAAAATAACCTACTCAAAACCAATCAAATGCATTCATAATATTTTGATAATTTATGAAAAGGATCCATAAGTCATTTGAGACATTTAGGAATCAGCCTCATCTCAATATAACACATGGTGTGGCTGGTATGACTCCAAGTGCATCTTTTTATTTAAAATTGACATCAATTTTAGTAAAATGGACAACTGACCTACTCAAAATCGAACAAACACATTCATATTGTTTTGATACTTTATGAAAATGACACATAAGTCATTTTTGATGCGTTGGAATTAGCCTCACCTCAATATGATACACTATGTACCCGATATGGCTCAAAGTTTCCCTTATCAGTTTAAAATCGACATTTTAGTACAAAAAGTATTACTCACGCAACCACTAGGATGTGCCAATGGGTATTTTTCTTATAATTATTTAATTAAACTTAATAAAGATATTTATTGAATATGAACAAGAAATGTTGTAACATATAAGAATCAACCAAAACTCAATCTGATACACAATGTTCGTGGTATTACTGTAAGTTTAGTTTAAAAATAACACTTTCTATTAATTTATTTCTTTATATTATTACTAATATAAGAATTTTTTTGTCATAATATTGCATTATTTTACTTGAGAAAGGATATTTTTTTTGGAAATAGCATGAGTTGGGGTGAGGATAAAAAGACAAAGGAACATTGATGTTTTTGAATGTATGTAATGATTTGTACTTACGTAATTGTATAAACTAATGTTTGAAATGTCTATAATGTAGTGTTTTTCTTGTATTTGTGTTTTAAATTTCATTTGATTTAAATTCTTTATTGGTACATGATTTTGTTGATATTTGGTGGTGTTTTTGGTGTTGCAGTGTACTGTTACAACACATTGCACTGATGTTGTAGTGTTCCGTTACAACACACTGTAGTATGAATCTTTATTAGCACTTTTTAAAGTGCCGATAAAGGCACTATTTATCAGTGCTAAATAAAATCACTGATAAAGTGGTCCTTTATCAGTTATTATTTTAGTGATGATAAATGGCACCTTTATCAATGCTTTTTTAGCACTGATAAAGGACCCATTTATCAGTGCTTTTGTAGCATTGAAAAAAGACAAGGGTTTTTAATCTCGCTCCAGTTGTTAGTGCTTTTCTAGTGATGATAAATGCCATTTTAGCACTATTGAAGGCCTATTTTTGTAAAATTTATGTATGTTATTGATTCCACTATGTTACACTCTAGTATTGATGACATAGTCTCCCCACTGACAGACCAATGACCTTGCTTCTAGTCGGTAGCCTCTGGTGTTTGGGGAGATGCTCTTGTGGCCATTTGGCCAACCGGGATTGGGGCACTATTGAGTAACATCCAAGTTTGGGACATTACATAACTAATTAAATTTAACTTTTTGGTGTCAATATGTTGGTTGCATACATTCTGTCCAACTATAAATTTTAGGAGTTTTCTTCCCACCTCAATGATTTTTTAAGTTCCCTTAGGTTGAATTTTTGTTTGTTGTCGATGAGATTTGATGTGTTTTTCAATTTCATTATGAAAAGGTGGAGATTTTTGTGATGTAAGGGTCTGGATTCCTAATAAATTTACCTTTATATTTTTTAGGTCTTGGTGGTACTGATAAAGAGTTTGGAGGCATTCTAGAGGTAAAAAAGTGTTTTGGACATTCAAAGGTGAACCAAACCATGGTCTTGGGTGTGGTGATGACCATTTTGACATTGGATTCTTGTATTTTGGTCATGGGGCTAGACTTATGGTTCTAGGGTGTGACATGATAATTAAAACAACCTTTTTGTTTTTGGTGTTGGTCATGGAACTTGGGAAGATAGACTCTGTAAAACAGGAAATTTAGAAACAACCAGCAGAGGGCATGGTGATGGTTGTGGTTCTTTAGTAACGTCTCTATGTGAAAAAAGGTGATAGTGCTCACCATTCTATGGACCTATTCATAGTGAGTGGAAAATGGCCAGACATTTTGTGCCAAGACATGCTAACTAGATGTGGTAGGAATCAGAAGAGCCACCATGGCTTGGACCAAGCTGTGGTTAAGGCCATGGTGGCAGGAAAGTAGTTTTTTAATTCATTTTTAAAACACCTGAGTTTTGGGGATCTGTTTATAGAGAATTTAGAACTCCCTTTGACCAATGTAATTACAACATAGTGGGAGGTCAACACACTATGGTGGAGTATAATTAACTTTACCTATAAATTAAGGGTCAAACTTTCATTGCTTTTAATTTTTGGCCTTCCTCTCTAACCTTGGTGGACTCAAAACCCCCTTGGTTCACCTTGATCATTTATTTTAAGGTCTCTAACCACTTGGATTATTTGATTAGGTTTTTTTTGGATTGAGGTATGATCTACCATATTATCTCATTCCTATTTTCTTAAATTCTTATTTTATAAGAGGATCTCAATAAAAAGAAGCCTTATTTTGGGTGATATTTGAATGCTGGTTGGTGGTGGGTTTATATGGATATGTTTTGGTGAGTTCTCATTCAATATTGGTGGGGCATGATCTCTTATTCCTTTTATTATGAGCGATGGTTCTCCTTGAAGATTCAATCGAGGCAGGAGATCCTCATTCTCTACTTATTTTATTTGAATATATAGAAATTTAATGCATTTCCTTTCCTTTTGGTGGATAGTATGGGTTTAAATAATAAGATAATAAATTTCATTAATCTAAAATTAAACTATGATGGGATTTCTCATTATGATTTTAATCATTTTATGATTTTTCTTAAAGTATCCTCCATGTTTATTTCCTTACTGAAAATTATGGATGTTGGGAGCCTTGTTTGTGTCAAAACTATTATAAATATGGAATCCTTTTTAGGATTGTTTAATCTCACCCATGTATAAATGGATAAGAACTTATATATGTTTAATGAACCATTTTCCCATGTAATTATATAATTTTGTGATAATTCCCTTGCTAAAAAAGATTAGATGTTTTGAAAGCCCTTAAAATGAAATTATAGTGTTTTTAAGAGTTGTAACATACTTATATGTTTTTATGTGCTTTCTGTATTGTTTTTCATGATGTGTGTGAACCTTGTGGGGGATTTAACCAATGGCGGTAATCAGGTTCAATAAATAA
The DNA here is from genome assembly GCA_963277665.1 of Viscum album. Classification (NCBI taxonomy): domain Eukaryota; kingdom Viridiplantae; phylum Streptophyta; class Magnoliopsida; order Santalales; family Viscaceae; genus Viscum; species Viscum album. Next base: position 1,927,266,625 of record OY728131.1, read on the forward strand.
TGTGTTGGGGGTGAAACCATGGTTGGTTAGAAAGAGATGTGATGTTGGATGATGTGATATGTGGTTGTGTGGTGAAATTGGATATGATGATGATGTATGTTATGGTATCATGGAGTTGGTATGAAAATTGTTGATGACATTGTGTGTTGTATTGGTAGTTTCCTAACAGCTATGAGATGAACTTGAAAAATAAATTAGAAATGAACATGGCTGGAATTAATGATGTATTGTAAATGAAATAATTATTGGAATGTATAATCAATGAAAAATACTTAAATATGAAATGAAATTTATAAATAAGATGGAGTTGGTTGGTAAATAGTAAATATGGAAATTATTTTACCTAAGAATGAAAAAAGAATCATGTCTTGTGTGTGGTTTGTTAGTGTAGATGGGTGGATAGTGTTATGACAGTGATGTTGGCATGCGATTGTGGTGATACCGAGGTTGTAGTAGTTGGATGGTTTAGTTTTGTGGTACAATAGGTTAAGATCATGTGCAACTATTTTTATTGTATTTTCCTTATGTTTTTGATACACACATCTCCCATGTCCTTTTTTACACCAATGCCCCAAAGTTTTGGTTTCTAGGTGTTTTCTATAAAAATACAGGTTGGTGATGATGGATAAATGGATACCCCCTCTTCCCTGCTCTCTCTTCTAGGAATGGTTATTACACACAAGCTATGATGAATTATGGTTATAGTCCACCAAAGGTGATGTTTGATGTGAGGATGATGTAATTTATGGTGGGGGTTGTGCATGGTATGAGGAGGGAATGAGTTTTATGCCCTTCATGTTCATAGTAACCTACTATTATGGTTCATTGAAATTGTTATGGGATGATGAGGTGGTGATATGGTGATTAACATGGATTGAGATATAGTGATTTCCCATTATTATGAGGTTGTTGTATACATAAGGGATGAGAGCACTAGAACATTTTATATTGGAGAGTTAGAGCATAAAATCAGTGTGGAAGTATCACAGGAATCCCTTTTATTGATATTTATCTTATTTTATGACTACACTTAGATGTCTTATTTGGTTAGAGTGTAATGGTGAGTATGGGATTGGTTAGTTGATGTGTTTAGTTGCATGTTGAATCAATTGTTTGTTTAGTGGAGAATTTGTGCACTATTCTCACGTTTTTATGAGATTCCTTGGGTATGATACTACTATGTATACATGTTATGATCACCCTATATATATATATAAATTGTTTTTTCAGTTTATCAGGAGGGATCTAGAGATCAAGCTAGACATTTATATCTTGGAACTTTGAGATGTTGTTGAGTTACTAACATTGGATTATCTTTGGTTTTTTACATAGATACATTTATTTGTATTTTTATTCCATTATGTTTATTATGGGATGGTTTTGGTTTACCCTTTTCCTTTATGTGATGGAGTTTCTCAATGGATTTCACCCTATATCTAGATCCTTATTATTTAATTGAAGTTAATTCCTTCCATATGTAGATTTTTATACCCTCAGTGCTTGTTTCCAACCTAGGGCCTATTGAAGGTGTGACTTGAGGGATGTTATCTATCTTTCTTCATTGATGACCTAATAGAGATATCAATAGAGGGAGGGGGTCATGACTGAGTGGTATCAAATAGAGGTTGGTTGAGAGATATGATTGATATTGGGGTTTGGTACCATGAGGATTGCATGGGTTTGGTAGGAAAATGGTATATGTGGATCTTGGTGTGTGATATGGACAAGGGGGACTAGCTAGGATAAAATATTTTAGGTCCCATTTGATCTGATGCAAGGAATATAAAACCATCAGTGGACTAAGTGATGTGGATTTCTTGCTGGGTAGAGACCTAGTCAAGGTATATGCATCATTCGTGTTTGCATTTTTGATTAAATCGGGTGAGTAGGGGGGATTTAAAATGAATTTACATAAATGAAATTAATATTTCATACTACCAAGCTTAAGAAATCCTTGTTTCCCTTTTTGATTATGGATCCTAGATTTCATTTTCATGTTGTTCAGGAAAGTGAGGTTTAGTAGGCTAACCTGGTTGACCCCAATAATGTTGACCTATTAGAGGAGGATTAGTAGTAGAAAAGGACATCACATTTTTTTAGTGGAAATATTTGGTGAAGTATGAGGCCAACATCTTTGATCTGGAGATGGAGTGATGGTTGGAGGATCTCAATATCACCTTCATTTTTATTTGGTCCTAGGAAGAGTATTATGTTTCACTATCAACCAGTTAGATGAGGGGTGTTTCAAGTCAGTGGTGGACGTTATATCTTAGAGAGTGGAAGGGGGTATATGTTTCATTGAAAACTTTCCAAAAGGAGTTCTGAACATAATTTCTATCATCATTGATGAAGGTAGTAAAGATTCAAGAGATAATGGAGTATGTTTGTCTGCAATCTTGGAATCAGTTTTAAGGACCTTTTGTGTTTCAACTCGATCTTTTTCCCAATTAGGAGTACCATGCATGACATCTTGAGGAAACTATCCACCCATCTCTCAACTATAAAATTACTCTATTTATATTGCTGATATATTTATAGGTATAGAAGAAGGAATAAGTGATCAATTTAATGAACTTATAAGGAGGGATATCATGAGAGGGGGTCCAATAGTGTACCTAAAGGAGTAAGGTTTTTGTTGGATGATCTTGGGTGTCAGGTATTTCGAGGTTTTGACCCATAAGGAGATGAAATCATCATTTTTATCTCTAGTTTCCTGGGTCCAGTAACTCAGGTTCTTTTCTTGGGAAATTTTGAAAAGTATGATTTATTTATGGGGTCATGGTCATTTCTAGTATCAGTTCCTGGTGGTCCTTAGAGCTCAACATGGTGGCAGCAGATAGGTTCAACATCAACCTCAATAGCAGTTTCCTGTGAGGTCGTATCAGCAGCAGGGGAATCAGGATTATTCTCCACCAAGAGGAGATGGGGTGAGTAGGGTATGACCTTAGGATGTTTCCGATATCTAGGGACCCCAACCTAAGAATTTTCATGGAGGTTGTTGAAAACAGTGTGGCGAAGGAACTAGGCATGTGAAGTTACATTTCGTGGAGGTGAAAACACCAGAGAGACCATAGATCATCAGAGGCATGATTAGCTCATCATCTACCCTTGTCTATGTTTTTTATAATTCAAGAGCCTCATGCTCCTTTTTTGTTCCCAACTTAGTCTATACTCTGGGAATAGACATTGAGATAATTCTTGTTACCTTGGTGTTGACTATTCCAATTGGAGGATAGAACTAATTATTTGATGTGTGTTAGGGTTGTATACTGATGATGGATAGACATTATTCATGTGTGTATTTCTTCTTGTTATATGTACAAACATACACTGTCATCATCAGAATAAATTGGTTGTATTCCATGTGTGTGGTTACTGAATTATTTTCCATGTGGGTCACATTATTTGATTTGGATGGTAAAAATTTAGTTTTCATTAGAGAGTGGGGTGATTAGATGGGCAGTAGGAAAGTGGATCCCATTATTTATTTGGTAGAAGAGTTTTCAGTGAAGTTTGTGAGAACATAGATAATGGAAGCTCCTAGAGTCATCAAGGAGTTTCTGGGTGTTTTTCCTAAGGAGGCTAAAATGTTACCCTCTCGATGTGATATTGATTTTTTGTATGGAGTTACAATCCTAGGCCTCTCTGATTTTAAAGAATCCTTATCATATGGAACCTTTTGTGTTGTAAGAGTTGAGGATATTGATAGATGATATTGTGTAGAGGGGTTTCATCCAACCTAGTGTGTCATTTTTGGGTACCCTAGTATTATTCTCCAAGAAGATAGATGGTAGTATAAGGTTGTGTATGACCGCTGAAGGATAAATTAGGTGAGGATGAAGAATCCTTACACACTTTCAAGGATTAATTATATTTTTTACCAGTTGAGAGGGTTTAGATTGTTTTATAAGATTGATCTGTGATCTAGATACCATCAGTTGAGGGTGAAGGATGAAGTCATCCCAAAGACTACCTTATGATGTATATAAATACACTTTGAGTTTGTAGTTATTGAATTCAGCATCATGAATGTGCTGACAATGTTCATGGGAATCATGAACTTTGTGTTTTGTGAGTTCTTAGACCAATTCATATTCATGTTTATTCATGAAATTCTTATATACTTGAGGTATGAGTAGGATAATACCGAGAATGTTAGGATCATTCTACAGGCTCTCCAACACCACTAACTCTATGGGAAATTTCCCAAGTACAAGTTTTGGATATGTGAGGTACATTTCCTTAGACATTTTTTCCAATAGGGATTGGTAGTAGATCAATCAAATATTGAGATGGTCATTTATTTGGTGGCACCATAGAATGTGGAAAAGGTTAAAAAATTTCTTTTCCTTATTGGCTATTATTATAGGGTCATGTATGACTTATCCCAAATTATAGCCTTGTTAACATATTTCACTAGGAAGGACTAAGCCTTTGTCTATATCAATCAGTTTTAGTTTAATTTTGATTACCTAAAAGGTATGTTGGTCAACACCCTAGTTCTATGGTTTCTAGAGGAGGGGTGATGTCTAAGTTGTTATGTGATGATTCCGGTTTAGTTTTGGGTTACGTCTTAATATAGAAGTTGACAGTGATATCCTATGGGTTTTGAAATATTTCCCCCAAAAACATAATTATTCCACCCATGACCTAAAATTGATAGCAGTTGTGTTTTCCCTTAATCTACGGTGATATTACCTTAATAGAGAATTCTTTTTAATCCTCATAGATAATAATAGTTTGAGGTATGTTTTCTCTCAACAAGACATGAATCTACAACAATGGAGGTGGATGGTGTTTCTACAGGATTATTAATTTGATATCTCTTACACACAAGGGAAATAAAATTTCATGGTTGATGTATTTAGAAGGAAGTCATTAAAAGGTTTTTTTCAAGAGTCAGGGGATGCTTTGAGAATGATAGAGGAGTTGGTAGCCATGCACTTTGATCCAAAGTCAGTTAACAATAGTGGTTTATTTTTTTGGATGAAAGTACATTCTTCCTAGTTTCAGTAGGTGGATGAGTCTTAGTGGGGATAATTAGAGGTGGAAGTGATGCAAGATCAAGTTGTTCAGGGTGATGCCCCTGAAGGGTGTCCAGAGGATTATAAACATTAATTGATGTTTCAGAGGAGGATGTTTGTTCCAGTGAAGATGAATGAGGGGGTACATTATGAGTTACAAAACTCACCTTTGGTGGTTCAAATAGGACTATCCAAAATGTAATGTGGTTTGAGTATGTGTTTCTAGTGTCTTGGGATGAACTGAAATATGGAAGAATTCATGGCACGGTGCATGGTCTTCCAACAGGTGAAGGAAAAACATCGTGTCCCTAGTGGTATGTTATATCCCTTGGATGTACCTGAGTAGAAATGGGAATATATCTTGATGCACTTCATCACAATGTTTCCCCAAACTTAGGGAGGATATGATAATATCCAGATGATCATGGATTGAGTAATAAATTCAGCTCACTTCTCATCCACTATGAATTCAATCACCATGTATGTTTTGGAAAGGAGTATGTGGATGAGGTCATGTGGATACATGGAGTCTCAAGGTCCATTATCTTAGATCGAGATGATCATTTTAACTCACAATTATGGATAGGATTGCATCATTCCTTTAGCACTCAACTACACCTTAGCACAACCTTTCATCCTTAGATATATGTGTAGATAGGGTATACCATCCAAATGCCGAAGGATATATTATGGGAATGCATCCCAGAATTTGATATATTGTGGATAAGGAACTTTCCATTGGTTGAGTTTTCTTATAGAAATAGCCATCAACCATCTATTTACATGGATCCATTTTAGGAATTTTATGGGAGTTCGTGTTGTTCCCCACTGTACTAGATTGAAGTTGGATAATTATCTATTCTTAGTCCCGAGATGGTGCATAGTATGACTGAGAAGATATAGATGGTTCAAGAGAGGATAAAGGTGGATCAAGATCATTAAAAATATTATGATGAATATAAGATGACATAATTTGATTTATAGGTTGGGGACCATGTGTTTCTTAAGGGTTTCCCTCATTATGGTCAACAATGATTTTTCCCAGGGAGTAAGTTGTCACTATGGTTTTTCAGAACCTTCAATGTTTTGGAGTGAATTGGTGAGGTGGAATTTTAGTTATACTTCCTCCACATTTGAGAAAAATCCATGACGTCTTCCACATGTCTTAGATTAGATGATATATTTATAATGACTCCCATGTCATTGACTAGGTAGAGTTGGATATCTAGGGTGATGAAATGTTTATGTAATGACTAGTTGAAGTATAAGACCACTGGGAGAAAGTTTTTCATGGGAATTTATTCCTTTTGGTTCATGTGTTATAGAGGTATGTTGACTTGGAGGATATTAACTGGTAACTTGAGACAAATATGCATCCTCATTATCTTGAGTTTTTAAGTTTTTTTTGTTTTATTATACTTTTATGATGTTATGCCTATATATTTATGAATTATGAGATGTGGATTTTATCTTTCTATGGGTTTTTGTTAAGTATTAAATCATTTACAGAAGGTAAAACCCCTTTTAAATCAATATGTGTTGTACTATAACACATTTTAAAAGCATGCGGGAAAGTCAGTGCCACCCAAAGAAGATAATATCTTAATATAGAAGGTGGGTTCCTTGATTTTTATGATTAAGGTAGTGTTGTGTGGTGGTTGTGATAGTTGTTGGACTGGGTTGTATAAAGGTTGAAATGGTTCCAATTCTTTAGTTTTAATAAGATCCTTGAGAGGTATCCCATGGGATGTTTGTTCAAAACATTTCCTTTCTCCTCTTTATTTTTGGGTTTAGTTTTGATTCTTGAGGATGAGAATTGTTTGAGAGGTATCTTATGTAAACAACTAAATTTATAACAACCCTCCCTTTACATTTTAGTGGATTGGTGGTGCTGAGAGGGAGTTTAGAGGTGTTTTGGAGGCTATAAAAATGTTCTGTCTATTCAAAAGAGAACTATGTCTTGGTCTTGGGCATGGTTATGGCCATTTTGATGTGGGATGGATAGATTTTGGCCATGGTACTAGCCATGTGGTGATAAGGTGTGACACAATGAGTAAAATAGACTAGTTATCTATGTTGTTTTGTGTGTCACTCAGGAGGGAAACTGGTATAAAATAGTTAACTTAGAAACACCCAATGGAGGATGTGGTGCTTTGGTGTAGTGCTTATGTGAAACAAGGAGTTGGTGTGCACCATATTATGTTCTCAGGAAAGGTGAGGGGAAAACAACTAGGAATTTGGCTTCAGACCGTGGTGACTAGTTGTGTTAGGCATCAGAATAACTACCATGGATTGGACCACACCATGGTTTAGGTCATAGTGTCAGTTAAGCAGTTTTTAATGAATTTTTGAAACCCCCAAGTTTTGGGGATTTGTGCATAGGGGATTTAGACATCCCTTTGACCAAGGGAACCACATTGTAATAAGAGGTCACCACACCATGGTTGAGTCAAGTGAACCTCCCATATAAATTGAGGGTTGACCTCTCCTTGGTTCAAATTTGTAACCTTCTCTCTAACCATAGCCAACCCTAGACCCCCTTGGCACTCAATGATCATTTTTTGAGGAATCTAACCCCCTGTCTCATTGGATCAGGTCTTGTGGATCAAGGTAGAATCTCTCTTCTTCTTTATATCATGTTCTTCTTAACTTCTTCTTTCTAGAGAGGATCTGATCAATGAGAGGCCCTATTTTAGATGTTTTTTGAATTTTTATTAGTGTTAGATTCTTGTGGATATGTTTTGGAAATTTATTCTTTGATATTGGAAGGGATTGATCTCACATTAATTCTATTATGATTGGTGGTTCTATTTGAAGCTTCAATCGAGGTATGGGATCCCTGTTATTTCGTTATTATATGTGCATATATGGAAATTGAATGCCTTTTATTTCCATTGGGCGGATAGTATGGGTTGACATGAAAAGATAATGAATTGGATTAAATTGAAATTGAACAATGATGGGATTTCTCATTATAATTTTACTCATTTTATGATTTTTGATAAAGGATCCCCATGTTTGTTGACTTACTAAAAATTATTTCTATTAGGAGCCTTTTTTGTGTTAAATTATAATGACTATGAAATCATTATTATGATTGCTTAATCTCACATGTACATAAAAGTATAGGAACTTATATCTATTTAATGGACCAGTTTCCCATGGAAATCATAAATTGTGTGATAATTCCCATTCTAAATAAGTTGTGATGTTTTGAAATACCTTAAATTGAAATTATAGTGGTTTCAAGAGTTGTATCATGCTAATATGTATTGATGTTCTTTCTACGTCATTTTGTGTGATATGTGTGGACCTTGTGGGGGATTTTACCGGTGGTGGTAACTGCGTTTAAGGTGGAATGTTCTAGGTAGTGAAACAAGGGTTGATTCGCATGAGATGTGATGTGGGTATATGTGGTATGTGATTGTGTGGAGATCAGAGCTATGGTGATGATGCGTGACATGGGAGCATGGAGTTGGCATGGGAATGGTTGATAGAGATATGTGTTGTATTGAGTGTTACCTGGTAGATATGGGATGAAATTGAAAGATAAATTTTGAATTAATGAGGGTGGAATCAACGATGTGTGGTAAATAAAATAATTATTGTAATGGATAATGAATTGGTTGGAATTAAATATGAGAAAATGGATAAATAAGAGGGAGTTTGTCAAAAAGTGGGGTCGTAGCTTCGGCCGCAGATCTCCTATCACTGTGGCATCACTCCCCCTTCTAGGTTTTCTTTCTTTATGGTTTTGGGATCCATTATCATCCTTTGAATCTTCTATAAAGGCTGATTTCTTACAGTGGAGGGATCCGTTACTTTGATGGTTGTTTTTTTCTTTACGGTGGTTGGATCCGTTCTTCCTCCTCAAAATTCTTTTGCGGCGGCGTGGGTTCTCTTTGAGTGATGGAGGCATGGTTTCTTTGAGCTTAGTCTTTATATTCTTTATAGTGGAGAGGTTTTTGGATTTCATCTTGCTTTTTCCAAAGTGTGAGTTTATATCTACACATGCCGTTGTCTCTAAGAGGTGGTGTCTTTTTTCTCTATGGATAGAGTTTTTCAGGTGTTAGTGTTTCGGTCATTCGGCTTCAACTTCAATTTTCAATAGTGTGGGTTCAATATTGGTGTTGGATGTTGTTTTCTCATACGATAGTGGAAGATTCAATTTTTATGAACCATCTATGTAGTTTGAGTCTGTTTGGATGCTTGTGAAGGTTTTGGGTTTGGTTTTTCACCTTGATATGATGAACATTAGAATAGGGAAGGCTAAGCGATGTTGGACTTGTGTTGATTCTGGTTCTCCCTCAATGGAATCTTTGATAATAATCTAGTGTTTGGTGTTGTTATCACGTATTGTAGTGGTTCTATCTTTGTTGGTTTCTAGAGGTTGACAATGTCAAGGATGTTCGATGGCTTTTGATTCTGGTATGTGAAATCACCTAGACACTCTACAAGTAACAGATCCAGATGAGGAGTCAAAGAAGGAAGTATTCATTAGATATTGGCCATCTGGATTTGGAAGAATGAGAGGGTATGGTTTTTTCCATCGGTACCAGGTCCATGCAACCCTGCATGGGACAACTAGGAAAGCAGTCATGTGAATGTGGACACTTGAAATAAAGTTATGGTCACTGGAGAGGGCCAGTTTCTGCAGTCTCTATCTGGGTTGACTTTTATTTAATGTTTCTAATTGGTTGAATTTGTTAGGCTTTACACTTAACCTTTAAAAGTGTCATTTGAAAATACAAAAAAATGGATTCTAGAGGAGGAAGAGGGAGTTGGTTGGTAAATAGTAATTATATAAATTAGCTAAATTGAGAATGAAAAGTTAATTATGTCTTGTGTGTGATTTTTTTTTGTGTTGATGGGTGGATAGTGTTATGGAAATGATGTTGGAATGTGATTGTGGTGATTTGGTGGTTATAGTAATTGGGTGGTTTGGTTGTGTGGTACCATATATTGAGCTTGTGTGTAACTATTTTTTTTCTGTATTTTCCTTAAGATTTCTATAATCACCCCACCCGAGTCATGTGTTTATGCTGACACCCAAAGTTTTTGGGTTCAATGTATATTATACAAACATCCAGGTTAGTTAGGATGGATGGATGATTACCCTTTCTTACCCATTCTCTATTCTAGGTGAGGTTATTACACATATTCCATGATGTCTTGTAGTTATAATGCATTAGAGGTGATGTTTTATAGGAGGATAATGTGGTTTATGTTGGGGTCCATGCATGGTAGGAGTAGGGAATGAGGTTTATGTCATTTATGTTCATGATACCATACTATTATGATTCATGGAAGTGGTTATGGGATGATGTGGTTGTGACGTGGTGATTGAAATGATTTGAGAGTTGGATCATGCCCATTATGATGAGGCTATTGGATATAGAAGTGATGATAACACCATGAATTTTGATGTTGGGGAGTGAGAATGGAAAATCAGTAGGGAAGCGATGCATGGTACCCATTTAATGATAAGACTCTTATTATATTATTTCACTTGGGTGCATTATTTGGTGAGCGTGACAAGGTGAGGATGAGACTATTTAGTTGACCTATTTAAGTCCATTTTAGTTCTATATTTTTTCACTGGGGGAATTAGTATTCTCTTATAACATTTTCTCGAGAGTTCTTAGGTATGATTCTACTGAATATACATGTTATACTCACCCTATGAATATATAAAATATTTTTTAGGTTATCATTAGGGAGATGGAGAGTGAGTTGGACATTTCTATCTTGGAACTATTGTTGAGTTACTTCTATAGGATTGTATTTGGTATTTTTACTTGGAGACTTTTATTTGTATTTTTATAAAATTAAATGCATTATGAAATGGTTTTAGTTTCCCCTTTTACTTTATGAGATGAAGTTTATCAGTGGTTTTCATCCTATTTCCTAATCCTTATTATATAACTAGGGGTAATGACTTCCATATATGATATTTTTATACACACAGTGCTAGTCGCTGACCTGAGGTCTACTGAATGTGGGACTCGAGGGTCATCATCTCTATCCTTCATTGTTATCCCAAGACGGGGTGCCTTTAGAGGAAGGGGGTTGTGGCACTTAATGGATTGGAGTATGCACCCCATATATGAATAAGGTGTTTCCCATATGGTCTGGGTAAGGAGAAAGATGAAAGACTTCCATGAAAATACAAAGAAAGATTCATATATTGGAAATGAAAAAAAAGATCTACTAGATAACTTTGAACACATAGCTGGATAGGTTCTAAGGGAAACCCCAAACATCAATTGATTATATATATTAGTCCTCATGTGAATGAAAAGTACTAATGTAGGAAGTGTAATATACAAAAATCAAAATGAAAGTTAAAAATATGGTTATTGTATATAACTTATGAGATGTTATCAATCAATGTTACAAGAAATTAAAAATGCAACATTGAAGAACTTGAGTTATTGAGGAAGCCATCTTAGTGCGCTTCTATGATTTACTACTAAAATCAGTGTTTAAAATACTTGGGTGAAGGTTTTATAAGGGTAAGAGTTTACTTATAGAAGCAAAAAAGTCATTCGAATAAAGTTTTAAAATTTTGAGATTCATTGAAAAATGGAAAAATCCCTAATAGGAAGCCTTTTCCTACTGATCATATGACTTCTATATGGGTGTAAGTCTTCAGAGCATTGTATGACTTCTACCAAAAAAATTAAAAGGCCAAAATAAATTCCTTCATAAAATGTCATGGTTGAACATAATCCTTTTGATCTAAAATGTAAGATTTGAAAATATAATTTCTCAATCAGGAATATGTATTTGGTTTTAAAGATCTATGATATAGAGTCACCCATAACCATATTTTATGTCTTTTTGACTTACAAAAATGTATATTGGTGTGTGATATAATCATGAGAAAAATGAGAGGAGTTGTTTTTCATCTATGAGACGGGAAGATCAAAGATAGATAAAATAGGGAGTTTCCATTTTTTAATTACAATGAAAGTATAATAGAATAATGATTATGTTGTGATTTCATATTCCAAAAATCATGATAATTATTTAATCCATGATCCAAACTGGTTCTGAGGATGTTAAAATGAGAAGAACCGCTATATGTATTTCTTGATAGAGAAAAGTAATTTACTAAAATTTTAAGAATAATGAAATTGATGTTACATCAAATCTAGAGCTGTTCAACAAAGATTATATATTTGTGATCTGGGCAGGTCTAAGTGAAAATGAAGCGGAACTAAGATGAAATGTTGGGAATTTTCCCTATATTTGAAGTGTGATAAAATTATAAATTTCATAAAATATATATATGATAAATCCATCGATGCATGTGTCATTTTTTAGTAGAGTAAATATCATAAAACAATTGTTATTCAAGCTAGAGAAAGTGATGAAGCTAAAGTTGAGATCATATGAGTTACCCTACAAACAAATACTCTATGCCATAATAGGAAGAGTCCACACTATAGATATAAAGTGTTGTGTGATATTTTTATATAGTTGGGAAGATTTTAAGTGTAGATTTTTTGGAAGATATTTTTGAAAAATATGAATATGAAACTACAGTAGATATTTTATGAAGATCTATTTGGATGAGTTTTAGAAAATGAGAATCATTCATTAATGGTATCATGAGAATATCACTTGAGTAGAAAAAGGAAAAAAAGATATTATGGGAACCCAAATTGAGTATATTATTATTATTCTTTTTACTGATAGCGAGGAATTCCTTTTGAGATAAATTTTTTGGATATTGATTACTATGGGAGAAATTTAATTCTCTTAAATGAATCCACTCATTCAAGTAAAGAAATGTGAATATTGAAGAGGAAGAAATACCAAAAATAATAAGATCCACTACTATTAGAGTGATGGAAATAATTTGAGAGCTTATACTATGTGAGATCTGTAAGAATTGCACGGTTCAAGAAGAGTCTCCCTTCGGTGGATTCGTTTGATAGATTTATCCTTAGGGCATGAAGTTTACAGGATAGAGAAAAGGTGGGACTACTAGATACTAGGAAAATATTGATTTTATTTTTCATTAGAGCTAGATATGGTCAGAGCTTGGTCTAATGCACCTCGCAGCTGCAACAGTCTCCGGTTCTACCAATTCAGATGGTCGTATGAATTTCATATGATGCGAAACTACCCTAAAATGGATATTTAGGTTAGTTTCATAGAAATTCCTCTACCATTTCAGAATCCTTTGATTTTAATAAAGTTATGGAACCTCATTGGTATATTTTTATGTGAAGACAATAGAACTAGAGCCCTTTATCAACCTGTTTATTCCCAAATATGTGTGGAAGTCGATTTATTAAGAGCTACTCCTGAGTTTGTGTGGATTACAGTGGGGGAAGAGTTTATCCTCAAGAAACCTATTCATTATGAGTCATGGTTAGACTTTTTTTCCTCCTAAAAAAACTGGGCCATTCAATGGATTCCTATAGGCGTTGGAATAAGAAACTTGAACATCAGATGGCTGTGGTCTCCGGAGGCAGCGACAAGGGTTTGGGTGTTGATGAAGGTTTGTCTGGTCTTAGACAATTAACTAATAAAAATGGTGTTAAGGATGTGAAATGTGGGTCACAGGGAGGGAAACCCATTGGGGGATGATATTTTCGTCCACTTGCGTGAGGATTTAGGTGAACCTAAGGTTTCTGTTAATGCACCTTTGGGGTAGGATGTTGTGATGCTGGCAGGTGGTGTCTTGACTTTTGTATCGGGAAAACCTCTAAAAAATCCTCTAGGCGGGGATGTGTAATGTGATAGTGGAAAAATACTGGAAGTGGAGACTTATAAGGTAGTATATGGAGGTTCTAAGACTTCTATGGATTCATCCTTTGCAGAGGAAGTGCGCTCAGGGAGCGGCTCTAATGGAAGAGGTTGATCATAGATGATAGAAAGAGAGGGGACTTATTAGGTGGAAAAGTTCAGGAGAAGGACATAGGGTGTGTGATTTTGATCAGGTCAATCCCAAGAAGGGAGGTGTCAGCTATTTATCTTGACAACCGCTTTGAAGTACTAGAGAATGAAGATCTGGTTTAGGAGCTTGTTGCAACGCGGATAGATAAACAAGGGGTCTGCAGGTCTCAGTCCAACGATGAATATGCAGATCTTTCTTCTAGTGATACTGCTGATGATTTTAAAGATAGAGGGCCACCCATCCCAAAGAGGAGGAAAATTATGAAGGGAAGTAGGAAAGAGGGAAAAGACTCTTTATATTTACTACTTCCAATGAAAATAAGATCTGCCAAAAAATTTGAAAGACAAGATGATTGATGTAACGTCCCGACCCCAGTGACCCAAAGTCGGTGCATTATTACATAACATTGGTATGATCACAAGAAAGATCAAATCTCTAAAGAACGATTGGTTTAGTATCCTTGGAAACACTAGATATATTCATAAAGTTTTACATTACATCATAAAGTGAAAAACTACTATAACAACATATTTTTTTCATAGACCACACTCTTATCCCCTCATACTATCCCTACAGGTCATTCATAATTTACTTCTTCACATCCTGGGAAAAATAAAACATAGAAAGGGGGTGAGCTCAAATTCCCAGTAAGGATAACAATATAGCAGAAACTTTCATAAATAAGAATAAACATTTAAGGCAGTGTATAAGTAAAACAAAAGCCTTTTAAACTTGAACTTCAACATAGTATGGAAAAAATAAAATGAAATAATGTCATTTAATTATTCACATGGATATTCTACTAATCAAATAATCACATGAAATATCAATAACCACTTTCATAATGATGGAATGCATAATGCCAAAATTTAATTTCTTTGTCAAGGCCTCGTGCCAAGACCTAAGGTATAACTGTAACTGGAACCCAACCCAGAGAGCCTCTGTAACCGGACACCAACCTGGAGTGCCTCTAATAACCGGACACCAACCCGGAGTGCCTCTAATAACCGGACACCAACCCGGAGTGCCTCTAATAACCAGACACCAACCCGGAGGGTCTGCTATAACCGAAACCCAACCCGGAGGGCTTAATTTTACCGATCCCCAACCCAGAACATACTAGCCCAACACATTCATCTTAAGAAGAGGATGGAATATAACACAAAAATTTGTATTAAAACTAGCATGCGAAATGTAAATACATTACCCATAAACCAAGAATGGTATAAAAATAACAAATCCATAGTCAAACATATCAAAAAACATTCAATAAAATATAGAAGTTTTGTATCATAATAAATAAACTTCAAATAAGCGTAAAATCCATCAAAGGATGTTGACATAGATGAAATCAAAACTCTTTTTAGAGAAATATATCTTTCTATTTTGAAATCATTTAAGAGTCATATATTTATAAAATGAAACATTCTCTTTGAAAATATTCTTATAAGCTTGTAAGAGAAGCTTCAACGATTTTATAATAGTTGAAAATAGCCACACCTGCCGTATAAGTAAAAAAAACATTCTTACCTTAATTCTGTCGAAAAGGTTAAAAAGCACCTTGTTTGGTAAATAACAGAAAGTTTCCTTTATAAACATCTTATAAAAAGTCAAAAAAGGGTATAAATGACTTTAAACCATATTATGTAAAATAGTAAGAATATTTTGAAATACATTTTTAAGAAACATGGATGTGGATGATAAAGAGATCCCAGTAGATTATTAAGTATAAACAACCTCAGATAATGAAGAGATTGCGAAATAAACCCTTACCTTGTACTTTTCCTTGGTTGGGGGTAGGTTAACCTCCTGTATAATAATGAAATAATTTTTATTAAATTATATAAGAATCATATACATTCATATGATATCATATATGATCTTTTAACATTGCTTTGTTAATAATACCTTAGATTTATCGTCGTTTCAGGTGTTAACTTACTCGTTTTCTTTTATATGTTTTGTCACGTAATCCATGTTTTTCATGGATAGGTTGTATCTTATTCATATCCAGAATTATATCAAGTTCTTAAACATTATTTTTAAATCATCAAATGATAATTATACTTGAATGGATATGATGGAGAATGAATCTCATTGCGTTCGTGGAGACGGTAGTCCGTACGTACGCACAAGCGGCAATATCATTCTTTTGATATTAAAATAATATATAAATGGATGGTATATTATATATACAGAATAATTATCATGTTATATTTATTATTTACATGAATTATACATCATTATTATATCCATCCAAATAATAATATATTGAATAATAATTACACCACGACGTGGAGACGGTAAGCCGTACGTACTCACGTATGGTGACATGTTATTCAAAGGGTGGATAGAATATGGAATATGGTTGTACCATATTTATAATAACATCACAGTATATATAAGATACTGGAGTTATTATTTTATAATGGTAATAAAAAAGAAAGAATAAGTTGAAGAATAAATGAATTTGAAAAAGGGTGGTGAAAATATTACCTCTTCTTCGGGTTCTTCCTTTTGATTTGATCAAAAGGGCTACTTAGGATGGATTTCTGATCAAAATAAGTCATATAGGTTGTAGTGAGGGAAGTTGGGAGAGTATTTAGGCAGAGTTTGACCGAACCAAAAAACTTTTAAGGTGTGAAGAAATGAGAAGGAGGAGTGCCCTTTTATAAGAGTGGTGAGGGGTACCTTTGGAAAAGTTAGCAATATTAGTTTATAATAAATTCATATTCGGTTTATAATGGCTCAAATGTTGATTATTTAATTGATAAGGTGGGTATAGGTTGAAAAACATTCAACAAATAGAATTTAGACAGGTTTGGGTACTTATATTAACCTTATCTTTAAGTATTAACTCTAAGTTAATTAGTTTCTCTTTTACAATGTGTCTTTGTATTTTTATATTATATGGTTAATAAACTTACTATATACATCCAAGCGACCCCAAAGTGGTCCATTAATTATATACCTATCATGATATAAGTCTCTTGGATGAACCTTAGATTTTTAAAAATTTAATATCAATTAATAATATAATATTTGTTTTAAAAACCCTTTTATGTCAATTTTGACACTATTCAATAGTTGATTTTTGTGAAACTCATAACAGATTGATTAATTCGAAAAAAATAAATTAAATTAATCCTAATATATCATATTATCCTGTAAAATTATTTTAATTCATTAAAAGTTTAAAATTATATTTATTTGTGTATTTATAATATCAATTATTTTAATTTTTCACTATTATAGTAATTACTGCATCATAATTGTGTCATAAATAAATTAAATTATTTAATGTCTAAAAATTATAAATAAAATATCATTATGTAGGTAATCTTTTTAGTTTTCTAATTAATATTTATAGTCGAAAATCCAACATATATAACCCGTTTTTCTAAAAGATATATGCTTGTGTCATTTTTGTACTTATTTTAACTTAATTAAAATAAAGTGTTCCTATCACCTACAAGTGGCTCCATGGGGTCCCAAAATCTACCCAAAGATGCCCATGGTCGGAAAAGTATAAAAACATAAGGTTAGGACATGTTTTAGAGTAATTTATTATTATTATAATATTATTTTTAACCCTTATTTACTGGATTTACCCTTAACCATGGTAAATAAAATATTTACCGCAGTAATTATTCAAAATGATTAAAAATAAATGTTACCTATTTACACAATTTGAACATCCTGATTCCAAATATGTAATCCATTTTTCCAAATTCAAAACACATAAGTGGCAGAAATTAATTTAAAATTAATTCTCGTTGTTAAAACAAAAAGCGTGTTTTTAAGAGATAATAACTATCAAAAGATTGACACTTGTTTATGTCTGGTTTAATTGTGAAATTATGTCCAATGAAAAACATTTAATTAAATGGTAAAAATATATTCTAAATATACTTTAAAACCACTCAAATTCATAATTTATCAATATTAATTATTTTGATTAAAAAAGTTGTTTTTTAATTAAAATTTAGTAATTTTCACTATTCATCAAAATATGAAAGTTATCCGAAAAGTACCAAAATTTCACCCTAGGCTAATTTAGATATTCTGAATCCAAAAATTAAGTCCATTTTGAGAGATAGAATTTATAAAATTTCAAAAAGTGGGTATTACTATTCATAACGGCTAGTTTGATTGGTTGTGGTGTGTTAGAATCTCAAAGTTGCGTACAACACACGCTATCACATTATTCAAAGAGAAGCGTACCATAGAAGCTTGAGATGTTTCATTGTAAATTTTTGATGTCCCTATTCTAAAAAGTTAATTTTTTAGTCAAATTGAATATATAAAAGTTTAAAATATTGGATTTAAAAAGGGTTCACTATTAAAAGTTGGTAAAAGTGCAATACTGAAAATGAATTTGTTCTTACATTATGTCTAATAAACTCATAATATAGATTCTAAAATTATAAAGTTTAAAATTTAGTTAATACTATTCATAACCTCTTTTGAACGACTTGTTTGGTAAGTCATGGTGTGCTTGAACTCGATGTTGCGTGTAGTGCAAGTTATTGAATTATTTTGAAGAAATAACACACTATGAAATCTTGGGGTATTACATTATACCCTCCTTCAATAAATTGCGTCCTCGCAATTTGAAATTATTCTTTGAAAATAAAAGGTTGAATATAGAAAATATATTTGTGGGAAAACCCACATCAGAAATTGGGTTGATAAAGTTTAGTCTTAATAAGATGAAAAGAGAAATGAAAGGGTCACCACCAAATTATGATCTCTATTCAGAGAACATTGGTGGTAATTAGAGACATATAATTCAAGGAAAAACGTAAATATTTATAGGTAGTGATTGAGGTCATAAATCACAAACAAGTGTAAAATTTAGGGCCTTAAATTCATTAATCTATGATGATTTAAAATACCATCGGTTCAGCAAAACATATGGTATTAAGATAAGACATTTTTTTAAGATCCCTTCACTAAAGTATAAGAATTAATTTCTTCATTGAATAAGAGAAGAAGAAAAATATATACTTGAAAAGTAGAGTCTCAACCTTTAACTAAGTTCTACCACAAACTCATCTTTTACTCTAAAAAAATAATAGAACTTAAAAATAATATTCTATTTATCCTATTCGTATAGGGTTAAAAAAATTAATTTATAATTCATCTAGAAGAACCATTAAAAAAACGAAATTATTCAAACCAGGACA
Source organism: Viscum album (assembly GCA_963277665.1). Taxonomy (NCBI): domain Eukaryota; kingdom Viridiplantae; phylum Streptophyta; class Magnoliopsida; order Santalales; family Viscaceae; genus Viscum; species Viscum album. The sequence continues at coordinate 1,927,285,752 of OY728131.1, forward strand.
TCATGTGGGTCAGTGGTAGGTGATACACCCTTGTCACCCTTCGGTTGTGGGTTCAAGTCTCATGGCCTTACCAGACGCGACAGGTTGCCGCCTGACATCCTGGTTGTCCTTTTATGGAAATCCAAAATAATCCAAACTAGAACTATCCAAAATACTTCAGTCCAAAATTTATAAGGAAGGTTAACACAATGAAGATCCCTTTTTTTGTCGCGTAATAACATGTGATCACCTTCATCATATATTCTTTTAAAAACATTGCAACATCCTGAATTACCATAAAACCTTATTGATTACATTCATGATCCCTTATTCCTTATAGAATAATAGATATACTCCTTCAATCCAAAAATGTTGTAAACCCCAACAATGATGGAATATACAAATCATTAATCAGTTTCAAGGTAGTCAAGAATATCCAATATAATTTATCCAAATCAATCATGTATTATTCCAAAATCACTACCTCGGTATCAGAACTATATTATGGTTTATCATTCTCTCAACAATATATTTTCCAAAAATTTATCCTACTATTGAGTCACTTTTCTTTGTTCCACACAATCTCAAGTCCTTAATGAAATAGTACTGCAGTACAATCCTTATATACTCCATAATTATTATAACAAGTACATTGTTGATACAACACTCAATTGACATAATCAACATAAGAACTCTAATCATTCCTCTTCATCTGTGTTAGTATCATAACTTGATTATTATCCAATAGCATCATTTGCGGCATAGTCTGATGACTGGGACATAGGTTCACGTAGTGTCAAAACTCCTTGCAAATGAAGCATTGTACATTTGAAACCATTTTCTTACCCTTGCATTCACGTACTTTGTGCCATTTTCCTCCACACTTATAACAAACTCCCATTCCTTTCATGCAAGTTCCAGGGTGTTTTTTCCCATAGTTATCACATATGGGAAAATTCTTCTTTTCCCACTTCCCTTTATCCATCTTTCTCTCATCCATCATTTTCTTATCTTGCTTACCTTCAAAGCCATAGGACTCAGTAAACTCTTTACTTATCTTATCAACACATGATATTATTTCTTCATATGATGATAATACGTGGGAGACTATTTCTCTTACAAATTCTGGCTTAAGAACATGAAAGATATGATCCTTCTTTCTCTTTGGATCATGTGCATAGCTGGAGTTCTCATTCCTTCTACTGGGAGCCATTTCTAAACAATGGCATACACTAGATTAGTTTATGAATAACAATACCTAATCCCAAACTTGTAAAACACATAACATAAATTAAATAGTTTATGTATATAATCCATAATCATAAAAATGTCCCCTTTGAGGAAGTATATACTCATAAACCCTTCATAATGGTTTGTAAAGAAAATGAGAATTATCCTAAGCATATCCCCCGGGTGTGTCGCAACCAAGAGTGCAGCAAGGCCCGTTGTCGTGCACCAGTTCCCGTTCGAGTCCAGCTCAAAGCAGTGTTTTCAGGTTTTACCCCTAGGTACATCTGTACCAGAGCCGCCTCTACCTACTCGTATCCAGACGTGGATGTATTGCTCGGAAAACTCAAAAAATCTCTAAAAATACCAAAATTCTAGGAAGTTCTTCTATACTAATCCTCAAAGTCCATCTTAAATCTATGTGCTCTAATCAGAGTTTATCTAAATCTAGCTTCCAAGGTTTGTACTAAAATTCCTCTGATACCAACTGTAATGCCCCGACCCCAGTGACCCAGAGTTGGTGCATTATTATATAACATTGGCATGATCACAAGAAAGATCAAATCTCGAAAGACCGATTGGTTTAGTAGCCTTGGAAACACTAGATATATTCATAAAGTTTTACATTACATAATAAAGTGAAAAACTACTATAACAACATATTTTTTTCATAGACCACACTCTTATCCCCTCATACTATCCCTGCAGGTCATTCATAATTTACTTCTTCACATCCTGGGAAAAATAAAACATAGAAAGGGGGTGATCTCAAATGCCCAGTAAGGATAAAAATATAGCAGAAACGTTCATAAATAATAATAAACATTTAAGGCAGTGTATAACTAAAACAAAAGCCTTTTAAACTTGAACTTCAACATAGTATGGAAAAAATAAAATGAAATAATTCCATTTACTTATTCACATGGATATTCTACTAATCGAATAATCACATGCAATATCAATAACCACTTTCATAATGATGGAATTCATAATTCCAAAATTTAATTTCTGTGTCAAGGCCTCGTGCCAAGACCTAAGGTATAACTGTAACCGGAACCCAACCCAGAGAGCCTATGTAACCAGACTCCAACCCGGTGTGGCTCTAATAACCGGACACCAACCCGGAGTGCCTCTAATAACCGGACACCAACCCGGAGTGCCTCTAATAACCGGACACCAACCCAGAGGGTCTGATGTAACCGAACCCCAACCCAGAGGGCTTACTTTTACGGGTCCCCAACCCGGAACATACTAGCCCAACACATTCATCTTAAGAAGAGGATGTAATATAACACAAAAATTTGTATTAAAACTAGCATGCGAAATGTGAATACTTTACCCATAAACCATGAATGGTATAAAAAGAACACATCCATAGTCAAACATATTACAAAAACTTCAATACAATATAGAAGTTTTGTATCATAATAAATCAACTTCAAATAAGCGTAAAATCCATCAAAGGATGTTGACATAGATGAAATCAAAACTCTTTTTAGAGAAATATCTCTTTCTATTTTGAAATCATTTAAGAGTCATATATTTATAAAATGAAACATTTTATTTGAAAATATTCTTATAAGCTTGTAAGGGAAGCTTCGACGATTTTATAACAGCGGAAAATAGCCGCACCTGCCGTATAAGTAAAAAAACATTCTTACCTTAATTCTGTCGAAAAGGTTAAAAAGCACCTTGTTTGGGAAATGACAGAAATATTCCTTTATAAACATCTTATAAAAAGTCAAACAAGGGTATAAATGACTTTAAACCATATTATGTAAAATAGTAAGAATATTTTGAAATATATTTTTAAGAAACATGGATGTGGATGATAAAGAGATCCCAGTAGATTATTTAGTATAAACAACCTTGGATAATGAAGAGATTGCGAAATAAACCCTTACCTTGTACTTTTCCTTGGTTGGGGCTAGGTTAACCTCCTGTATAATAGTGAAATAATTTTTATTAAATTATATAAGAATCATATACATTCATATGATATCATATATGATCTTTTAACATTTCTTTGTTAATAATACCTTAGATTTATCGTCGTTTCAGGTGTTAACTTACTCATTTTCTTTTATATGTTTTGTCACATAAGCCATGTTTGTCATGAATAGGTTGTATCTTATTCATATCCATAATGATATGAAGTTCTTAAACATTATTTTTAAATCATCAAATGATAATTATACTTGAATGGATATGATGGAGAATGAATCTCATCGCATTTGTGGAGACAGTAGTCCGTACGTACGCACGAGCAACAATATCATTTTTTGATATTAAAATAATATATAAATGGATGATATATTATATATACAGAATCAATATAATGTTATATTTATTATTTACATGAATTACACATCATTATTATATCCATCCAAATAATAATATATTGAATAATAATTACACCACGACGTGGAGATGGTAAGCCGTACGTACGCACGTATGGTGACATGTTATTCAAAGGGTGGATAGAATACAGAATATGGTTATAAAATATTTATAATAACATCACAGTATATATAAGATACTGGAGTTATTATTTTATAATGGTTATAACAAAGAAAGAAGAAGTTGAAGAAGAAATGAATTTGAAAAAGGGTGGTGAAAATATTACCTCTTCTTCGGGTTCTTCCTTTTGATTTGATAAAAAGGGATCCTTAGGTTGGCTTTATGATAAAACTAAGGCATATATGTTGTAATTAGGGAAGTTGGGAGAGTATTTGGGCAGAGTTTGGCCGAACCAAAAGGCTATGAAGGTGTGAATAAATGAGAAGGAGGAGTGCCCTTTTATAAGAGGGGTGAGGGGCATCTTTGGAAAAGCTAGAAATAGTAGTTTATAATAAATTCATATTCGGTTTATAATGACTAAAAAGTTGATTATTTAATGTTTAAGGTGGGGATATGTCGAAAAACATTCAACCAATAGAATTTAGACAGGTTTGGGTACTTATATTAACCTTATCTTTAAGTATTAACTCTAAGTTAATTAGTTTCACTTTTACAATGTCTCTTTGTATTTTTATATTATATGATTAATAAACTTACTATATAAATCCAAGAGACCCCCAAGTGGTCCATTAATGATATAAATATCATGATATAAGTCTCTTGGCCGAACCTTAGATTTTTAAGAATTTAATATCAATTAATAATATAATATTTGTTTTAAAAACTCTTTTATTTCAATTTTGACACTATTCAATAGTTGATTTTTGTGAAACTCATAACAGATTGATTACTTCGAAAAAAGTCAATTAAATCAATACTAATATATCATATTATTCTTGAAAATTATTTTAATTCATTAAAAGTTTAAATTATATTTATTTGGGTATTTATAATATCAATTATTTTAATTTTTCACTATTATAGTAATTACTGCATCATCATTGTGTCATAAATAAATTAAATTATTTAATGTCTAAAAATTATAAATAAAATATAATTATGTAGGAAATATTTTTATCTTTCTAATGAATATTTATAGTTGGAAATAAAACATATATAACCCTATGTAAAAATTGTTTTTCTAAAAGATATATGCTTGTGTCATTTTTGTACTTATTTTAACTTAATTAAAATAAAGTGTCCCTATCACCTACAAGTGCCTCCATGGGGTCCCAAAATCGACCCAAAGATGACCATGGTCGGACATGTATCAACCAATAAGGTTAGGACATGTTTTAGGGTAATTTAGTATTATTATAATATTATTTTTTTAACGCTTATTTACCGGATTTACCCTTAACCATGGTAAATAAAATATTTACCGCAGTAATTATTCAAAATGTTTAAAAATAAAAGTTACCTATTTACTCAATTTGAATATCCTGATTCCAAATATGTAATCCATTTTTCCAAATTCAAAACACAGAAGTGGCAGAAATTAATTTAAAATTAATTCCTGTTGTTAAAACAAAAAGCGTGTTTTTAAGAGATAATAACTATCAAAAGATTGACACTTGTTTATGTCTGGTTTAATTGTGAAATTATGTCCAATGAAAAACATTGAATTAAATGGTAAAAATATATTATAAATATACTTTAAAACCACTCAAATTCATAATTTATCAATATTAATTATTTTGATTAAAAAAGTTGTTTTTTAATTAAAATTTAGTAATTTTCACTATTCATCAAAATATGAAAGTTATCCGAAAAGTACCAAAATTTCACCCTAGGCTAATTTCGATATTACGAATCTAAAAATGAAGTCCATTTTGAGAGATAGAATTTATAAAATTTCAAAAATTGGGTATTACTATTCATAACGGCTAGTTTGATTGGTTGTGGTGTGTTCGAATCTCGAAGTTGTGTACAACACACGCTATCACATTATTCAAAGAGAAGCGTACCGTAGAAGATTGAGATGTTTAATTGTAAATTTTTGATGTCCATATTCTAAAAAGTTAATTTTTTAGTCAAATTGAATATATAAAAGTTTAAAATATTGGATTTAAAAAGGGTTCACTATTAAAAGTTGGTAAAAGTGCAATACTGAAAATGAATTTGTTCTTACATTATGTCTAAGAAATTCATAATATGGATTCTAAAATTATAAAGTTTAAAATTTAGTTAATACTATTCATAACCTCTTTTATACGACTTGTTTGGTAAGTCATGGTGTGCTTGAACTCGGTGTTGCATGTAGTGAAAGTTATTGAATTATTTTGAAGAAATAACACACTATGAAATCTTGGGGTGTTACAATTGATGGTGATACCAAGGCCAATATTGTCTGATTTGAGCCTGTAAATCATGGGGCCACACCCCTCCAGGATACTCCAATCAAGTAGTGGGAGTCTGGTGCGGGCCATGAGCAACATTTGGAGATGCTTTTGCATTCGGATGAAGAGATGGTGGAAATATTTTTGGTGATCAATGCCACTGATGAGGAAGCTAATAGGATGATGGGAATACCGTTAAAACTGATTACCAACAACGAACATACAATACAAAAAATTCTAATTACCGATGTTTTAAAACATCGCTAATTCATTTAGTGATGTTTTAAAACATTTATAATTCATTTAACATTGTTTCTCTAAAACATCGCTAAATGAGGTGTCGCTAATTTAGTGATGTTTTAAAATGTCGTTAATTTACAAACACTTTTAAACATCACCAATTAATGACACTTATAAACATCACTAAATTAGCTATGTTTTAAAACATCACTAATTAGCAATACCTCATTTGCCGACATTTTCAAGAAATTTTGGTAAATAAATGTCACTAATTTAGCAACGTTTTAAGGTGTCAGTAATTAGTGAAACATCATTTATTGATGTTTTATGGAAACCTCAGTAAATAGATATCGCTAAATTACTTGTCATTTACAAATGATTTATGGAAACATTAGAAATTTTTTTATTTTGTTTTTGGAATATATAAAAATGTATTTTTTTTGAAATACCTCCAGTACACTCCCCAATTTCACCCTCTCCCCTCTCCAGTACCGGCCTCCAGTGCTCGCCCCCCTCATTACCTAGAACACCACACCCCCACATCTAGTGCTCATACAGCATCCGAACCTCTCCCAACGGTGAGGCTCGCCCCGTGTCTGGCCTGGTGTCCAACCCTACACCCGCCTTCTGTGTTAATCCTCACATATGTCCCTACCCCTCACCTCTGGTGCTCACCCCCGCATCCGGCCCTTCCACCAGAGAGGCTCTACCTGTGTCTGGCCCTCTCCCCATAGCGAGGCTCACCCCCACCCCCATGTCCATCCCAGAGCCTCACCTTCCTAGTGTTCGTCCTCCCACATCCGGCCCTACCCCCACCTCCGACGTTCGTCCTGCGTTCGGCCCTGCCCTGCCCTCGCATTTTTCCAGCCCTCGCCCTCCTGTTTGTCCTCTCCAACATCACAACATCTAGTTACCTTGCTTCTTGCAGCCGTCCTGTACAACCACACTTCACCCTGTAAAAAATGAATCACACAGAAATCAAACAGCCGACCTGGCAGCTCTTAGGTAATAATTCTGCCAACTAACCAATCTAATTTATTGATATGTAATTGTATTATATATATATATATATATATATATATATATATTAGTATTTAAAATAATATATATATGTATATATATATATTTATTTACATTAATATGTATATATGTTTATATTATATTTTATATATATATTATATGTTTTATATTTTATATATTTTATATATTTATATATATATATATATGTGTGTGTGTGTGTGTGTGTAATTAGTCAGTTTTTAAAATATTGGTACAAATGTCACTAAAATATTAAAGTTTTCTAAAATACATGACTAAATTTAAAATATTTAATTGTATTATATTATATTTATATATATATATACACACACATACACATTTCAATATTTAAAATTGAATATTATATATATATAATATATATATATATATATATTAAGATATATATATATGTGTGTGTGTGTTTTATATTTTATATTTTATGTCTATATATGTTTATGTTATGTTATATTCATATATATGTTTATATTTTATATTACATATATTTTTATATTATATATATGTGTGTGTGTGTGTTTTTTATTTTATGTTTGTTTATATATATATATATATATGTTTATGTTTTATATTATATATATGTGTGTGTGTTTATTTCTATCTTTATATATATATATATATCTGTTTATATTATATATATATACGTGTGTGTGTTTATATATATATATATATTATATTATATGTTTTTTTATTAATATATATATATATGTTTATATGTATATATGTATACATGTTTATATATGTGTGTGTGTGTGTGAAAACATGAGTAAATTTTAAATATTTAATTGTATTATGTTATATACATATATATATTTAAATATTTAAAATTTAATATTATATATATATATTATATATTAATATACATATATTAATATATATATATATGTGTGTGTGTGTATTTCATATTTTATATTTTATGTCTATATATGTTTGTATTGTGTATATTTATATATATGTTTATATTTTATATTATATATATTTTTATATTATATATATGTGCGTGTGTGTGTTTTTATTTTATTTTCTGTTTATATTTTTATTGATATATTTTTATATTACATATATATATGTTTATGTTTTATATTAAATATATATATATATATATATATTTATTTATATCTTTATATTATACATATAAGTTTATGTTTTATATTATATATATATATGTTTATTTATATCTTTATATTATATTATATATATGTTTATATTATATATATATGTGTGCGTTTTTATATTATATATATATGTATATATTTTATGTATATTATATGTTTATATTCATATATATATCTGTGTGTGTGTGTGTGTTTATATGTATATATGTATATATATATATATGTTTGTATATATGCGTGTATATAAATATACATGTGTATGTATACATATATATAATTATCCACGTTTTAAAACACTCATAAGAATGTCAGTAAAATAGACACATTTTCTTAAAAACCTAAAAAATTTTAAAATATATATGTTATATATATATATATTTGCGTTTAAATATATATATTTATATTTATGTTTTTTTCAAAAACAATATACATGTGTCATTTTTTATATATATATATATATCATAAGGTCTCTAATTTAGCAACGTTTTTTAGAAAGCGATGCTAATTTAACGACGCTTTTCAAGAAGCATCGCATATTTTGTGACGCTTTTCATGAAGCGTCGCTAATTTATATGTGTGTGTGTGAATATATATATGTATATATATATATATATAATTATAAATAAATAAATAAATAAATAAATATATAATTATCCACTTCTTAAAACCCCGGTAAAAATGACATAAAATAGCCACATTTTCTTAAAAACGCGACTAAATTTTAAATATGTATGTTTTTTATATATAAATATAAGTATATATATATATTTATATATATATATGTGTTTGTGTGTAAATATATATATTTAAATATATGTTTATTTACATGATTCAATATTTATATATTTTAATATAAATATATATATACGACATCTCTAATTTAGCGATGTTTTTTCAGGCTGCCTCGCTAATTTAACAGTGCTTTTGAGGAAGCGTCGATAATTTAATGACATTTTTCATGAAGTGTTGCTAATTTAGCGACGTTTTTCACTAAGTGTTTCTAAATTACCAACAATTTTAGGAAGCACCACTAATTTAGCGACGGTTCTTGAAAAAAGTCGCTAAATTTAAAAACTAGGGATGTTTTTAAAAAACATCTCTAAAAAACATCGCTAAATTATAGTTTTTTTGGTAGTGAGAGTGCATGGATTGACAATAAAGATCTTATACTGATAAGGGGATTCAAAAAAGGGAAGATAAATCATGAAGAGTACATGCAGACTTGGGACAAGCTGACATTTTGTTTGGAAGACCTTTTAAAGGATGTTTCGGACACTCTGGTATCCTTTATCTCTTGGAAACTATTTAGGGATTATCTTTCTAGGAGACTTAAGTTTTTTTCAATGGTTCTATTAGTTCTTTTGGTTTTGGAACTGTGTAGTTTCTCACTTTTTTTCATTTAAAGTGTTTTGGAAATAAAACAGTTAATTTGCAGTTAGATCTATAAGAACTCTATAAAGAAAGAAGAAGAAGGATACATTACATGTTTTAGCATAAAGATATATAGAAGTTAAACCAGTTTTGAAGAGATTCTATCTAATGGATTTCAAACAAAGAGAAGAATAAAGAAGAACTAAGAAGAGACCAACCTACTCTGTAAATTTTTAGCTATTAGTGTTGATACTTTCAAAGTTTTAGAAATAAGTGATAAATCAAGGCGAGAAGATCTATTGGGAAGATATGGATATGAGTTACAAGTGGATACTGAGTTGCATATATCTTTCCTAAAGAGTTATTATATTGCGAAGACTCTATTGAGAGTTGAAGGAGAACATTATTATTGATGAAGATGTACCCTGTACAGACCTGGTGATCAACTTCAAAATAAGGGAATTAAAGGGATCTGTTGAATATATATGGTGGGACTGTATAGAACCTTTGTGACTTAGGGTATGTAATGATAGAGTGGTATAAAGTTGTGGATTCAGTGAGAATCTATTGACGAAGGCCAATGAAATTTTGGAAAGAGAAAATTTTGTGAGATGAAAGTAGTCATAGATATGGGAAACACCACTCATTGTAATGAACATCATATTATAGTGGGTAAACCATGATTGGAGTGAATAACCAGTCATTACAAGTATTATGTATTTATGGTCAAACCTTATAAATCTTTGTTTTGAGCCTTTATTTATTTCACTATCTGGGTGAGGCTATGAGTAACAAAACTTGAGTGGATTGAGATCGAAAATGTATAGGAGGTTAAATTATTAAAAGAGTAATTTGTAAAAGATACCACTAATTCACCCCTCCTATCTTAGTGGTCTATCAATCCTTTTCTTATTTCACTTGGTATCAGGGAAAACCCAGGTTCCCTTAGAAAAGATCCTAGATGAAGTAATGATTTGAGATGGTTGAAGAAGAATCTCAGATCAAGAACTCTGTATCTAGTTCCACTGAATATGAAATGAAACTTTTAGTTAAGATAGTGAAAGAAAGGATGAATAAAGAGTCAAAAAATAAAATAAAAAATGAGAAAAAAGGAGGAGTATCATCAACTAGTTGAATTTTCTAAATATTCGTAAGTTCCCATTAGATGAAACTATTGTTAAAGATCCATTTGACGACTCTCATTCAAACTGTGGAGATTTTAAAGTGATCAAAATAGTTAAAGGCATCTACTCTCATGTAAAATGTTATATAAATAATGTTCCTAATAAATTTTTTATACATAATAGGTTTTATCGAAGAAATATTTTATGAAAAATAATAGTTAGAGGAAGAAGATAATGTCATGGAGAATTCATTGGATAAACAGGATGGAAGATGCAAAACCCTCTCAAAACTGGTGAAAGATATGGTATAAATATCCTCAATTTATATTGATAACATTTCTTTGATTTATGAAATATTTTAATTAATATTTATTAATAATGAAGTTTTTAGGGATGTTGTTATTGGGGCATTCCATACATTGGAACCACTGCACAAGGTGACTATGAATATAAAAGATATGCACTACAAGATGTAAAATCTAAAAGGGTAAAATAGTAGGATAGTTCACTATAATAGATAATAAATATTCATGATGAACAAGGTAAAAATTTGAAAAGTGATTTGGAAGAGAGATCGAAATCAGTTGAGGCTAAGAAATATTCCCTTAATATGAAGTTCTTATAGTTGGAAGTTAAGTTAAAATATATGGTGTAAACCCAAGATGAACCTTCCTAAATAACTGAGAAGAAATGTGCCACCAAAAAAACCTATACAAGGGGCCTTGGTTTAAAGAAGAATCATAATAGTGTAAAACTAATATAGAGATCATTTAGGGAATAATCCACCTCAAGATTGTGGAAGAAGGTAACTCATTATCTAGTTAAATCAATTAAATATAAATCTATTTATATGAAATTTCGGAACAAAATATTTAATCAATACAATTGTGGTAGTATAAAAACACTAATAAACTCACCAATATATAAATTAACAATGTGAGAATGCACAATAAATTCCCCCCCTAAATGGGACCCAAAATTTTGTGGTTCCAACTCAAGAACAACAAGAATGTCAGGCTTCAAAGACTACACATACAAGAAAAAAAATCATGGTTAATTGGGAGATTTTGGTTCTTTATTAGTCACTCAAAGTGGCTAATATTAATTGTTAATATATTTATATTCATTTTTTTAGAGTCCATAAACATTTTTTTAGTGTATTATATAAATAGAAGTTCATTTCTCATCTTAAATGCAATTCATGTTTAAAATGAAAATTTGGTCCCAATAATTTATCTGTTTGTGGACAACATTATATTAATTTTATGAATTTGTTATTTTGGGATATGATTGATCACTTTGTTTAGAACATTTTATCTTTTGGGTCCGATGGATGAATCACAAGTGAAGATTGAGATTTTTTCACCCGAATGCAGAAATTTGCTGGAGAAAGCATAATAGGCCTAAGTCCCATCAAACAAATGTGGGGCCCACAAACCAAGCCCAATGAAGCTAAAATTTTTACAGTAGAAAGAAAAAAATATGAGAAACATTTTATTTAACTATTTCCAGAGATAATTCTGAATTTTTTATGATGATAAAGGGATCTGAATTTAAGATTTAAATGGTGGGCCCGACATTAATTCACATAAAGTCATCTCACCATTTCATACATAAAATCCAAACAGCTGCGCCAAATGACCTGAAATTTTTACAACTGATAGAGGACACATTTAAGAAGATATTTGTCTTCTACGACCGATGATGATTCGTCATCCTTAAATTCCAAATTCACACGTCAACATGGTGGATGAATCTGGACGAAATTTCCAGGTCAACTTCGAAACGTCAAAATCCTTTAATTTTCTCACCCTCCTTTCGACTCTTTAAATAAATGGGGATGGAATTTATTGTGATGGGGTATCTCTAAGGCTCCTAATATGCCTATATAAGGATCTGGTGGTGAAGATAACTATCATCTAATATTTTTCTTTCAATATTAGTTTTTCTTTCATCCATTGTATTTCTTTCAATTGTAATTTCCTGCTTTCAATTTGTAATCGCATCGTCAAGTTTTCCCATGTAAGTTTTTATTTCATGTTTAGTATTTTAATAAAATTTATTCTTATTATTATTATCTTATTATTTTTTTACATGTTTATACCATTGAATCTAAGTGTGAATTTATTCACACCTGCACTTGTGAATTCATCACACAACGGTGGAGTGTTCATTTTTCAATATTTTTCTTCATCAATACCGCTTCTTTAAGTCGACTACCCGCTTTCATTGATATAATAGCTTCAACAGAGGGCTAAAATTTTATGGGTTGATCCTAGGGATTTTCATGGGCTGGATTGAATGTTATTTGATGTTCTTAAACTCTTAAATTTTTTCTCCATTTTAGGAGTTCCTTTCTTTGATTTATCTTCTTCTTTGTTTTCACCGACTTTAACAAAAACACATTTTCAGTGCTAGTACGATCCAATTCCTTGGAGTGCTCATTTAATTGACCATATAAGTGAATTGTTGATTATCCTTGAAATTGTGTATGGATTAAATCGTAGAATGATATTGAGTAATTATTTCATTTAATGGATACCTCTTGAAACGACGAATAGAAAATCCAAAAATAAAATAAAATATATCTAATCAAGCACTAGAGACAACCTAGGATCGACTCATCTTAATTAATTGTTTTAATTCAAGTAATTTTGTTTCTTTTTTTCTTTAAATCAGATCACTATTTCTTCAAATCAATTAAAAACATAGTTGGCCACTTCATAGCCAATCCCGCATCCAATCATAGTGTCTCAAGGTTACTTCTTCAGTCCCTGTGGATTCGATAACCCAAGCCATACTACAAGTGACCACTTACACCATATAACTAGGGTAAATTTGGGCGCAACCAAATTTTGGTGCCGTTGCCGGGGACCCAAGTATGTTTTCTTAGACACCCACCTTCTATTCTCACCTAACTTATCTTTTCTCTCCTATATTTCTCTTTTCTTTTCCCCTTTCTATTTTCTGTGTGTCTAAAAAAATCCAAAAACCAATTTTCAATCAATTCCAATGGATTATCCTTCAAAATACCCATTCATAAACCAATTTTTTAATCAAGTCAAAAATCAATATTGGGAAACACCTCACATAGGGAATTTCATTGACCAAACCTTAATTCAATACACCACACCAGGTGAGATGTACAATCAATGGGATGCTGAATATTTAAAAGATCATTTTCCATACCTTTCAAGAATGATTTAAAAGATAAATAATGAGAAATTACATGATGTACAAACTTATATCAACCCTAATTCTGAAAAAATTCTTGAACAATTGTGCGAACAAATGGATAAAATGAATTTAGAAGTTTCATCTTTCAGATTATAATTACAAAGCTTTAAGACTTTTGAGGAACCCGTTCCTACTCAAGATGTTCTTTCCTCATCATTGATAGATGAATATTTTATCCCAAAAACCTCCCATGAATTGAAAAAGGAACTAACCTTTGGATATGGGATAACTGAAAAAGATCAAGGAAATATTGAAGGATATTTAAACCAGGAGGAAATTAATTTTTTGGATTCACAAGGGGAAAATTTTTCTTCATTGATTGAGTGTTCAGAATATTGCTCCAATAACATTTTTTTAGAATCACCGATCATTGAACCATTGGGAGATAAAAAGAATAGTGAGTCCATACCCACTCATGAAATTCAAATGGAAAATTTTGGGGATGAATCATCTTTTCAAAAAGAACCAGTTATTTCAATTTTTTTTGAAGAAGAAATAATTTTTGATCCAAATTTTCATTATTATTTCAGAAAATTCAATCAAACTAAACTCTATGATATGATACTTCCTTACCAACTCAAGAATCCCTCCATTTATGATAACCTAGACCATTCAATTATCATCCATTTTCATCAAGAATCCCAAAAAAGTGGAATCACCCTTGAAATATTAGGAAAGACTCTAAATGAAACTCAATCAACCATTAGCAAAATTCCTTGTACTTTCACACTCATTGTTGAACATGGTATTTCAAATGGCACAAATTCTAAAAAAATAATTAATCTCAATCATGTGGAAGTGGAGAAAAATGGGGTCTTAAAAAATTTTTAAAGTTGGAATTGGATAAGTTGGGGGGTCTATGTCAAGATAACGACTTTAAATTAAGCACCGCATGGGAGGAAACCCATGATTTTTCATGTTTCCAATAAAGTGAATCATCTTTTTATTTTTATTTTTTATTTTTCTTTTAAAAAAAATTACCATAGACTCTTGACCTATTATTATTTTATGAGTATGTATGGGTAAGAAAGGGGAGCATCATATTCATCTGTATCACACGACGTGATCCCTGAGTAATACCTTACCCCGAAATTTAAAAGAAGACAATGCATCATTAGTTTGATTTTAAAAAATAAAAAAGGGAAAATCTAAAAAATGATGATACTTGGAATTAAATAAATCATTGTGTTGTCTGTTTTGTCCACTTTGTTCTTATTTATATGGTTCAGGAACTATTTTGGGTAATACATGTTCAATCAAGGAGGTGCCTACATCCCCCAAGAGATCAAAGGAGTAATCTAAAGCATCATGAACATCAAATTCAAAAACCTAGTGAATTTGTTCCATGTTTATCATTTTCAATTTCCTCTGTGAACTCCTCTCCTACCCCCTTCTAACTTTTCTTTTCTTTAAACACTAGGGACAATGTTATTCTAATTTGGGGGGAGATGAAATAAAAAAATGATTTTTTAATAAGAACATGAATGGAAAGAAAAATTCCATTAACCTTGAACATGATAACACACATTGAAAACTCTGAAATTGGATATCAAATAATTTTTCATGCCTTGATTTTGATTTTAATGCAATTTTATGTTCATGAGCATAGTTTTTGGAAAGTGCGGTTGTCCGATGTGATTTTTCAATGTTTACATTTTTATCCTCTTAATAAAAATGCCACAATGCACATCTACTGAATCGTGGGTGTAAATTTGAGTTCTTGGGTACCTTTCATTATAGCATAGGGTTCTAGGGTCACTTTTAGTTTAATTTGAGTATCCAAAAAACAAAAAAACAAAAAAAAAACAAAAAAAATTGAAAAAAATAATGACCACATAGAGAAATGTTTTGTCCAAATGTGTGGCATCCGGCACTTGGGGATCGTGACTCCATAGTTGTCTTGCCCAGAGTTAGGATTTATATCTCTATTGTAGAGAATGGAATTGACAATATGTGTGGCGTCCGACACTTGGGGATCGTAACTCCATAGTTGTCCTGCCCAGAGTTAGTCTTTTCATATCTATTGTGGTTAAAAAAAACAAGCAAAAAAATCAAAAAAAAAAAAAAATTGGACACTCATCTTAAGGTTTAATGTGATTCCCACCTAGCGCTTCCATTTTTTCCCCTTGAACAATAAAATGGGCCCCATATCTTTTGTGATGCACAATAATTTCTCACGCTTAATTAAAATTGGTTGAAATGTGGAGATGAATTTGAACAAAGGAATGGGATTGGGCTTGGGATATGATTATGTAACTAGAATGTTTTAAATGATTTGGATGGGTTTCATAATTTTTTTTGGTATGAGTTCTTTGGGTGAGAAATGTGTATTAAAATGTTTTTGGAAAAGGGGATTGGAATTTCATATTTGTAATTTATTTTGCTTGGGACTAGAAAAACTCAAGTTGGGGGGTGCGATTAGTCACTAAAAGTGGCTAATATTAATTGTTAATATCTTTATATTCATTTTTCCAAAGTCCATAAGCATTGTTTTGTGTGCATTATATAAATATAACTTCATTTCTCATCTTAAATGAAATTCATGTTTAAAATGAAAATTTGGGCCCAATCATTCATCTATTTGTGGACAACATTATATTCATTTTATGATTTTGATATTTTGGGATATGATTTATCACTTTGTTTGGAATATTTTATCTTTTAGTTTCAATGGATAAATCCTAAGGTAAGATGGATATTTTTTCACCCGAATGAAGAAATTTGCTGGAGAAAGCATAATGGGCCTAAGGCCCATCAAACAAATTTGGGGCCCACAAACCAATCCCAATGAAGCTCAAATTTTTACAGTAGAAATAGAAAAATATGAGGATCATTTTATTCAACTGTGACCGGAGATAATTCTGAAATTTTCATGATGATAAAGGGATCTGAAGTTGAGATTTAAATGTTGGACCCGACATTAATGCACATAAAGTCTTCCCACCATTTAGACCATAACATCCGAATGGTTGCGGCAAATGACCTGAAATTTGGAAATATAATAGAGAAGACATGGAAGAAGATATTTTTATTTTACTAATGTTGATTATTCAGCCTCCTTAAATTCCAAATTCACACGTCAAAATGGTGGATGAATCTGACCGAAATTTCCGGGTCAACTTCAAAACATCAAAATCCCTTAATTTTCTCACCCTCCTTTTGAATATATAAATTAATGAGGATAGAATTTATTATTATAGGGTGTCTTTAAGGCTCCTAATATGCCTATATAAGGTGCTAGTGGGGGATGGAATTTTCATCTAATATTTTTCTTTCAATCTGAGTTTTTCTTTCATCCATTGTATTTCTTTCAATTGTAATTTCCTACTTTCAATTTGTAATCGCATCGTTATGTTTTCCCATGTAAGTTTTTATTTCATGTTTAGTATTTTAATAAAAGTTCTTCTTCTTCTTCTTATCTTATTCTTTTTTACACGTTGATACCGTTGAATCGAAGTGTGAATTTATTCACACCCGCACTTCTGAATTCCTCACACAATGGTGGAGTGTTCATTTTTCAATATTTTTCTTCATCAATACTGCTTCTTTAAGTCGACTACCCACTTTCATTGATAGAATAGATTCAATGGAGGGATAAAATTTTATGGGTTGATCCTAGGGAGTTGCATGGGCTGGATTGAATGTTATTTTATGTTCTTAAACTCTTAAATTTGTTCTTCATTTTAGGAGTTCCTTTCTTTGATTTATCTTATTCTTTGTTTTCACCGACTTTAACAAAAAAAAATTTTGAGTGCTAGTACAATCCAATTCCTTGGAGTGCTCATTTAATTGACCCTCTAAGTGAATTGGTGATTAGCCTTGAAATTGTGTATGGATTAAATCAGATAATGATATTGAGGAATTATTTCATTTAATGGATACCTCTTGAACCAAAAAATAGAAAATCCAACAAAAAATCAAATATATCTAATCAAGCATGAGAGACAACCTATGATCGACTCATCTTAATTAATTTTTTTAATTCAAGTCATTTTGTTTATTTTTTTCTTTAAATCAAATCACCATTTCTTCAAATAAATTAAAAACATAGTTGGCCACTTCATAGCCAATCCCGCATCCAATCATAGTGTCTCAAGGTTAATTCTTCAGTCCCTGTGGATTCGATCACCCAAGTCGTACTACAAGAGACTGCTTACACCATATAACTTGGGTAAATTTGTGCGCAACCAATTCTAACAAATATTTAAGAATAGATCCACTGATTTATAAAATAATTCTTTAGTATTTAAAATTTTAAGAAGTCCTGAATTCATATGGATTAAATCTAAATCAAGGAAGAAACCCGCTGGAAGAAATCAAACAACACCTAAAAGGAAAAATTTAACCATGAAGAATAGATCTGAATCACTTGAAAATTTTTATGAGTTATATAAGATAGGTGGTCACTATTATAATTAATGTTGGTAAAACCCTTCCAGGTATCATTTATATACTCATGGTAATAGAAATCCACCATAGACTATAAAACAGATGATGTAAGTTGAAGGTAGGTCTTCCTTGGGAGACAAATTAGTGAAGAAGGTTATGAAACAAACCTCTCATAAGAAGACAATGAAGAGTCATTAAAACTATGTTAAACTCATAAAAATTATATTCTTCTATTATGTTAATAAATCCATACTATAGTCTACTATAATATGTCCATGAATGTTATAGGTATTGATATAAATCTTAAATCATGTAAATATCTAATCTAAGATAGAGATAGTGGATTAGCATGGTGTTTTACACACCGTTTGAAGAATTTGAGAGGATATCCTAAAATTGATGATCAATGTTTGTTAAAAAAGTATGTGGAAGGTGTAAGAAGGTTGGAAATATATTTACCAACTGTATGAAATAACTTCCTAGTCAAAATAAACATGAAAGTGATAAGGGGAAAGAACCCGTTGTCTTAATTTATAAATCAATTGTCATGTAGGAAGAAATACCAAAAAAGGAGTTAGAGTATGAGCCTGATGATATATTAATCATATGGATAGATAAAATGGAAGAATATAGGTGGTTTGAGAAAGCATCAAAGGATGAAACTGTTATGATAGATTAAGAAAAGAAAGCAATTCCATACAAAAATAAAGATGGGAATGAAAAGAATTCCATATGGTCAAGTAATTTCTCGACTCATAAATTCAAATATGAAGCAAGCATGAAGAATTCTATACATTTCATAACTTTAAGGAAAGGTATTGTTTAGTTGAGAAGTAAGTCTTAGTAAAAGTGCTATAACTGAAGAGAAGTGCAAGTTCCACCCTTTCCAATATATATTTGTTAGTGATTAAGTGATGGGAATTAAATTTGATGAAGAATTACGATCATACCTTGAGGGGAAATATTCAAGAGAGGTGAAGATGTTAGTGATTTATCATTTTTTGAAAAATTGGTAATTATGGATAGCCCCTTAAAAAAAAAGGATGAGGTATGATTTTCACTATACTAATTATTATTTAAGGTGTACTTATTCTATTTAACAATGGTGTGTGTATGTGGGGTTATTATCTAGAAAATGAAGAAGAACATACCATACACTTGAATATTTTTGATGTGTGTGTTAATGTGAAGTGTATGTTTTTAAATCATCTTGTATATCTATTTGAGAAAACCCAAGATTTTAAAGATAGATTTGGTGTCACATAAATGTTATTTAATGGAAATCTCAATTTTTTTATTTAATAACTCTTGTTTTCTATACTGAGAAAGCCCAAGTATACTTATATTTGGTTAGTTTATGGTACTTTGTTAAGAAAAATCATGATACCTCTGTTCTCTCATGGAAATCTTATAGAACTTGGAATGTGGATGGAAATAAAATGTATATATGGTGAGTTTATTAAAATTATAAGACTTAGTTTTATAAGAGACACATTTCCCTGGAAAATTGTGAGATCAATAAAGAGGAATAAGAAAATCCTCAATTATAGCCTATCAAGACATTAAGGGGGGATAAATTTTCCCTCATTATCATTGATTTTCAATTAAATGGAAAATAATGATATTAAATTTAAGAGTAAATTTGGAATTGTTACAAATACAAAAGGGGAGATTGAATTTCCATTAGGTTGAAATCGTGTTTGTTCTTAATGAGCCTTAATGTATTATCAATGTTATTATACAAAGGTGAAGCTTTTGGTAATGGATTTGAGTATCCACCCAATATGTGAATATAGTGATACCTATATGGTTTAGGTAAGGAGAAAGATGTAAGGATTCCATAGAAATACAAAGGAACATTTATACGTTTTCCATGAAAATGAAGAGTTTATGGATTACTTTGAACATATTTATGGACAAGATCTAAAGGAAAACCTAAACATTAGACAACTACATGTGCTGGTCTATATGTGAATGAGAAGTATTGAATAAGGAAGTGTTGTCTATAATATTCTTGAAGAAGGTTTAAGAGATGTCTGCTGTGTATAACTTATGATCTATTACTAATCAATATTAAAATTTAGATGAAATGAGAGACTAAAGTGATGTAGTTATTGAGGAAACTATCCTAGTGTACTTCTATGATTTACTACTAAAATTAGTCTATAGAACACTTGGGTGATGGTTTTAAAAGGCCTGGAGTTCATTTATAGAATATCTAAAGTCATTTGAAGAAAGTATAAAAATTTAAATTTTAACAAAAAATGGGAAAGTCCTTGAATGTTATCATTTTCCAACCGATCTTATGACTTATTTAGGAGAAAATATATTTTTAGTATCATATGACTTCAGTCATAAAAAAAATGAAAATGTCCTTAACATAAGTAATCATCACATGTCATTGGTAGAATATATGTCTTTTGATTCAGAATGTAAGATTTGATTGTCATACCCTAACCCTTAATTTATTAATAATTTTAATTAATTAATTAATTTATTATTATTATGTCTTAGGTCTTTTATTTTGGGAAATTTTAAAATTTTAATAGTTTTTTCATATCATATGTTTTTCCCACACAAATGAAAAAACCGTGAAACAATAGTGTAGTATGAGCTTTCAATTTAGAAAATCCATTTCACATGATTGGTTCAAAATTTTCCCAACTATTTTCCTAATCCATGAAGATTCACTTATGTGACTAGTAAAGGGCACGCTGTTTGATAAATCGTGAAACAACCATGTGATGAACCCAAAAATTTAAAAGGATTAAATTATTAAACTACCCTCCCTTCTTTTTACCCCACCCCCACTCCCTCCTCTCGCCCACTCACGACACATATCTAGGGGACCCCCATATATGGCACCCCTTACCCCCTCCTATAATTTTTGGTGCTCCTCCCTATGATATCAGGATCTATCTTCTCAGGCCAGTGTTTCCTCTCCTCTTCCTCCTTCTACCCCTCTTTATTTCTTGTTTTCTCCTCTTCCACTCACTGTGGTTCACTATAGACCTAAACATAGGTGTGTTACGGTTTTAGTTTAACATATTTTTGGTTCTTAGGGTGTTTGAATTCACTTTTTAGCCTTTATGTCCCCATTAATTGTGATTTCATGTTGTTTGTGCTTGACCTAGGTAAATGATTCCATATTTTTATGTTTTCCTTATAACATAGGTTTTTCTTAGGATTTATAAATTATTACTTATATAAATTATGAATGATATATATTATTGGAACTTCTTAGAGTGATTTATAAAAAGGTTATATATTTTGAATGGGTATTTATAACCTTTAAATTGATTTACAATGGGGTAATGGTTGGGGATTTCTTTTACACTGGACTGCTATTTTTTTTATTTTTAGATTTTTTATATTACATGATGGATTTGTATATTTTTTGGAATTTGTATAATATTTTAGTGATATTTTATTTTTTTATTTGTTGGTTTATGAAATTTAATGGGTTTTAAAGTAAGTTTGTCTTCTTAGTTTTAAGAGGTTTCAAAAAAAGCTATATATTTTTCAAAATTCTCTTACTATGTTGGGTTTTTATACACATATGTATGGGTGTATATATATATTCACATATTCACATGAGAATATTTGCATTGATATATATATATAAATGTATATGTGTATAAAGATAAAGAAAAACTTTCAAATTTAACTTTAATGTTTGAATTAGATTTTCCAAATAAGTTTCAAAGGAGTTTTCAAGATTTATTTCTGAAGAATAATTTAATGGACTATTTGGCATCTTGTAAAGAAATATGAGAATGATAATAATAATAATAATAATAATAATAATAATAATTTACATTAAAAATGTTCATTTATGATTGAAAAAAGGGAACTTCATGTATTTTTATAGAAATTATAACCACTTATAAATTGTTTAATTAAAATATCATTTTTAGTGATGGAAGTGATATTAAATGATCCTCATAGGGAACCCCAAGTACTTGGGTAAACTAACCTAGACTAGGTGTGGTCCTTCCCACCAGTTACTGTGTCACTCAAACTAGTGAGTTAGTTATTTACACATTCCACTGAACCTATTATGTAGAAATCCCACTGGCCTAGTTAAGTAAATATAGATTCATCCCACAAATTTAGGGTCATTCTAATTAGTGAATTAGAAGTTATAAGTGGAACTAGACTTAGTGACCTTAGGGAGTTTCTCCCATGATGTTTATTTTAAATTACCAATGGTGTCCTTTTTTTCTTTCGCTTGTTTTACCTTATATAACCATGATTATAATTATAATTTACTTTTAATTATTATATAATACTATGGTTTATTATTTTTCCCAGTAGTTCTATTATTTCCCTATGTCATTACTTTTTTACTTTCCTATTGATTTGTTTCTGTAATTTATATTTTTGTTTGGTTAACCAGTTTTGTTTCCCAGTTTATCATTTGAGTTCCTTATTGAGTGTTTTTAAATAAATATATTTATAATGGGGATTTCAAATGTACATTTTTAATGAACTATTTGAAGGATTTTTTCTAAAGTTCTTAGTTTGTTTTGGATTTTAAAAAAAGGTTTTGAAAATATTTATAAGTTATCTTGTACAGATAAAGAAAAACCTATTTTTAAATTAATATATTAATAACTTGTATTTTTAGATTTTTTTTATAAAAGTTAATGCATGGAGCCTTTGGTGAAACCCTACTGGTATTTTAACTCACACCCTACAAACACATATCAATGTATGTGGACCAAGTTTCCTTTTGAAGATTTGAATTTAGTTCTTAGTTTGTCAAACAAAAAGCTTATATGTGGGATGGAGAGTGATGTTGGGTCACATATGGAACTTATTACAGTTATGTTATAATTTACTTTTAGTGTATTAGTATCTCATCTAAATTAGTTGTCATTGTTTTTTATTTATTTCTTTTATCAAATTTTTTTATACATGTGACTTTTTGGATGCTGAAAATAGATTTTTTTCTTATAAGATATTTAGAGGTGATAGAGATTTTTCTATTGTGATTTACTTTTTATTATACCCATTCATTTTTTTCTTCATAGGTGTACAATATATGGGCACATCATGTTAATTTTTATTTAAATTTTACACTATTAGTTTAATTTATTTCAATGGGTGAAATAATTCATAATGTGTTTATTTTGATGCCCTAGAAATTATCACCAGCCTGTAGGGATTGGTAATACCCCTAAATCCCTATCACAGATTGTATTGGGTGTTTGATGGATGGGTGAATCGAGTTTATTTTTGAAAAAATGGAATCCAAAAATAAGTTATTATGAGGTGCTAGGTTCTTGGTGTACCCTTTCTATTTCAGATATCTAGTAGATGAATATTGGATAATCAGAGATCATTAGGTATTTCATGGGTTGGTGGATGATCACTACCACTTGTGATGAAACCTAATTTACCATGGGACATTGGGATTTTAATTTTAATTTTTAGCTTTATTTTTTTATCTTTTTTTAAAAAAATTTATTTGAATTGATCATATTTTGGTTGTTGTGAGTGATTCATAATATGTTTTGATATTTTTCTAAATTTAGGGTGAAAATAAAAATATATTAGAGGCACAAAGTTAGCTCACATGGACCGGTACATGGTGTTGAACCCGTGAATATGACCCCATAAGGCTTCTGGTGGTGGTTTCATGATTAGCACATGGTACACCAAACCGTGTGAGCAATTCATGCACAATCACTAATATGGAGAACTAGGATTTTCATATATGGATATTATATCATTTTATATTAATATTTATTACATTATATAAATACATGCCCGAGGATCGTAATAGTATAGTGTTTTTATAGACTAGATACATAGAATTTTAATTTGGTGAAAGATCTTCAACATTTCCCATAAAGATCTTGTCCTATAGTACTCTTAAAAAAACATAACCTACTTAAAACCTATCTTCATAACTCAGGTAAAGGAAAAATAATAAATGGTGATCTTAGATACTCATTAAGTGTAAACAAGGGAGATACGTAAGTATAACATGAACATAAGGGTACAAGAACATGAGCCTAACACATGAAAACTATACCCTAAATATCGAAGATCAAAATCTTGGGTCATGGAATAAATATTGGAAGTTAATAAGACATGAATCATAAGGAAATCAAATAACACGATCCATGAGAGAATAAAATTGGAATAAGACATGGAATTGTGTCATGCACATAAGTATAGAAAATAATTTCCATAGTAGTCAATGATCACTGACAAGGCTATCATAGTGGAATAATTTCAATCCACAAACCATCATTGTAGTTAAGGTTCACTTCCAAGACCATCATAGAGAAAAAATTCCCTTACTGAACATGTTTCACTGCCCATTAAAGTCATGATTATCTCATGATAAATAAATATTTACACAATGCATTAGAGGTAGATATAGGTATCACTTGTCACATAATGACAGTTATAAGTATGTGTGCCACATGATCATAAAAAATTAATCATATCATAACCCATTAAATGAAATGAGTTTCATAAAAATTTCATTATATCATAGCCTATGGAAAAGTGACAAGTTTCATAATCATTTCAACATTTTAACATATCATAACCCATTAAAGGAGAAAATTTCATAAAAATTTTATTATGGTATTACCGATGGAAGAGAAACAGGATTCAGAAAAATCATACCATCCTAAAAGATTTATATTAAGAATAATAATGGTATACTTGGTTCATATCCCCATTTAATCATAAATTATATCAAATGATGTCATCTTAGAAGGATAATGATTTTGAAAGATAAATCACATGAAACATTTCATGAGGAAAATAACTTTTCTTTGAAAATCATTTTTTAAAACATAATTTTTCTAAAAATCCTTTTATTTGAAATTAAAATTGAAAAATTATAAATTAACATTCAGATAAAATAGTGGTTATAAAGATGAAAAATTTCATCCATGCCATACAAATTTGAAAAAACATTCCTTCTATATTCTCAATAAAATCCAAACGAGCATTGTTTGGAAAATGACATGAAGATTAATTTCAATTTTTTTTTTGTAAAAAGTAAAACATGGGTAAAAAATTATTTAATAAATAATTTTAATTTTTTTTTAAATTTTTTTTGATTTTTTTTAGAAAACATGGTTTTAGAAGAAGAAAATGTTTTTGATCTAAGAGAGAAATAAAAATATTTTTTCTTAAAAACATTACTTTGAACTATTATGTATATATAGAGATTAAAATGAAGGGAAAAAATATAGTCTCATGAATTAAAAAGAGTATAATAAAATTAATGTGTTTATTGAGAGATTTATCATAATATTTAATCATTGGAAGCATAATCATAAACAATCGTGATAAAAGATGAGATTGTAACATAAAATCCATACCACTTTGGTAACATAAAATCATAAAACTAATGAAACAATAAAATTAAATGAAACTTAGTGTATCATGAGAATAAAAAAATTCATAAAATTACATGTTAAAGGGTCTGTATATACACCTCCTAAAATAATTTAGGTTCATAACATAACATATGTCCCAAAGAAGGCAAATTGAGACAAAAATCCCTTACCGCTTTAGTAATCTTTTTAATCATAAACCCTAACAAATAATATGTTCAAATTTAACTTTAAATATCATGAAAACAATGATATTCACGATATAAAATGTCAAAGGGGTAGTATATACATCACAAAAAAAAATTAGTGGTGAATTTTCATATGCCTCCCAAAAATAAAAGAGAGACTAGAAATCCATTACTTTAAGCCTCGACTTCCTTTGTACATGTTAGAAACTCCTATATAATGAATATAATTTTATTAAAATATATTAAATAAATATAAATATATAAATCATATCATATATGTTTTAATTATGTCTTTTTATGACTCATTTATTAACAATACCTTGTTAAAGTCATGTTTTGGGTAATAAAAGCTTTGTTTTTCATGTATGTTTTGATTTGGTATTTTTGGTCCTCTTACTTTGATCATGTTTACATAATATAAATAATAACAATAATTAATTAAATATAATATTTATAAATCAATTATAATTTTAATACTAATCATGAAATATGGTTTTGAGAAATGAAGTACATTACAATCATGAAGATGGCAGGCCGTACGTATGCATGAGTAATGTTTCCATTTTCCAATGATCATTATAAAAAGGAGGTATATAATATTTTATATTTCTAGAATGATAATAATATCATAAATAAAATATTATTTATTTAAATATACATATACATATCATCCATGTGATGTGATGATGAAAAGAGAGAGTCACATCGCTTTGTGAAGGCAGTAGTCCACATGTACATGAATGACTTTATCATCTTTAAGTGAGTGAAAAGGTAAGAAATAAATGATATATTATATTTTATAATTGAAAAATATGTCATGAATATAATAATTATTTAATTTTTATCATATATATTCATTAAATTTATCCTTAATATTTTCTATGTAAAGCATTCGTGAAAATGAATCACATCGCATCGCGAGGTGGCAGTTCACCGTATACACGGGAGACAATATCATATCCCCTATGGAATGAAAATTAAAAATTTATATAAGATATAATGACTATATAGGTATAATTAGATTATAAATATCATATATATACTTTATATACATCATCATACCTAACTGTGAGAGGTGGTAATGGAAAAACGAATGACATCGGTTCGTGAGGCGGTAGTCCGCTGTACACATAAATGATGATTTCATAACAAATTTGATATAAGTAGAGATGGTTGTTGGTAATTAACTTAACATAAAAATATATCATAATATTAAATATAATTAGGTTATTATATCAATATGGTTTAATAATAATTGAATTATGTGGAGGAAGAAATAAAATAAAAATGCTCGTTGAAGAACGTTACCTCTTCTTTAGGTAACCTCCTTAGGTTTGCATTAAAAATACTTCCTAGGTAGTATTTATACCCAAAATAAGGATTATAGGATAATATGAGATAATTTTGGAATTTATTTCGGTAGGTTTTTTCCTAACCAAAAGGGTTTTATGGGTTGAATAGGAGATGATAGGGGGTAGCCTATTATAAGTGAGATGAGTGACACACTTGTAATATTTTGAAAATAAAAAAAGTGTAACCATGTTTTTCTCAGGTTAAAAGGAAAAAAAATTAATTATTATAGATAATTATAAATTATAGGGTCTATATATTTTTATAAAATATATTTTAGATAAGTTTTTAGTTCATTTTATCCCTTATATTTTTAGTTTAACCCCTGATAAACTCTTTTTTACCTTAACCACAGTAATTAATTTTTACAGTTTTCACTATTAATTTTTTTCAAAAATTAAGTTCAAATTATTAGATAATATAAATAATGAATATTATAAACATTAAATCCATTTTTACAAATTAAATTCACATAATTTGAAAAAATTAATTTAAAATTAATCCCATAGATGTGATGAGAAAGCAGGTTTTCAATGAGAAAATGTTAAAAAAGTTCACAAGGTTTTTATATAAAAGTTAAATATGAAAATATGAAAATGACCTAAATTGGATAATAGATATATATTTGAACTAATTTTAATTTTAAACCAATTTAAAATATAAATTAACTTTATAAGTAATTTAAATGAAAATACAATTTTCAATTAAAATTATACATCTTTCACTATTCACCAGACAATTCATCTTTTCAAAAAATTATCAAAAATTCACCTATGATAATTTTGAAATTATGATTTCAAAAATTAACCTTATTTTTTCAAATAAATTTTCTAATTTTTTTAAAAATAATTATTAAAATAAGTTCTTAAACAGACGAAAAACTACATTTTAGAAAAATGTAGTTTTTAGAATAAAAATGGATTTATTCTTATTTATTATCTAGAAAACTCACAAGATGAATATTTAACCTTTTATTGATTATATAATTTATAAAATTCATTAAAATAATTCACTAAAATTAATTTTCTTAATTTATTGAGGTAAAATATATTTGTGTGCATAAAAATAGTTTTTCATAAAAATGATTCACTTCATTTTAAAATGGTTTTTATTTTAATTTATAATTAATTGTTAACCAAGAATTTATTTTATATACACATGTAAACCATATATTTTTATAATTTAGTTAATCCTACTCATATCCTCCATTCCACTAGCAATGTGATAACTATCATATTAACAATTAATTTATTAATAAAAAGTCACATTTCTTTTAAAATTAGTGCTGTGTGTAACACAATCTAAACTTATCATTGTGTATAACATAAAATATAAAAAATATTAAATTAATTTGAAAAAAATATTTCAAAAAAGTCTCAGGGTGTTATATTCTACCTCCCTCAAAATGAATTTATCCCTTAAAATTCATCACTTTGGTACAAAAAATGAGGATACTTCTACCTCATTACATTATATGGTTCCCAAGTAGATTACTAAATATGGTGGTTTCACCACAAAACTATACCATGTGAGTGCTCTTTCTTCATTTCACATTATAAGTATGATCTATAATCTCAAATTATTATTCCTTATAATAAAGATCATGCTCTAATGGTATAATTTC
This sequence comes from Viscum album, assembly GCA_963277665.1. Classification (NCBI taxonomy): domain Eukaryota; kingdom Viridiplantae; phylum Streptophyta; class Magnoliopsida; order Santalales; family Viscaceae; genus Viscum; species Viscum album. Next base: position 1,927,314,758 of record OY728131.1, read on the forward strand.
TGAGTTTAGTACATGTGATGGATTATGTATGTACTTTCTTAGGAGAGGTATGCGGAACACATCATGAACCTAAGAGAGGTTATGTGGAAGTTCCAAATGATAAAATGATATCTCGTTATGATCAAGTATTTAAAATGACTGATATACCTAGGGCTTAGTTTTACCATTATTTTTCCACAGATTGATTCATAGAAAAAACTTCTCACCAAATTCAAATTCTAGATCACGTCGATGATTATCAAAAAAACTTTTTATCAATTTTTTTCTATTCTAGCATGTTAATAAATGGATCTAACCATATCCTCCATCTCATAATCTTGATCAGGTCCCACTAGGTTTCTTTTTACAACTTCATTCTAGTACATTGGAGTTCAACACTTATTTCCATAAAGGGATTTATAAGGAGTCATCTGAATGATCAAGTGAATACTATTATTGAAATAAAACTCAACTTGAAGAAGGTGTTTATCCCAAACACCTTTGAAATCCATATAAAAATATCTTAAAATATTCTATATTGTTTTAATTGTTCCCTCAGACTAACCATCTGTAGTGATGAAACTCAAATCTGTATCAAGAGATTGCTAAAGACTTTGCCAAAACATTGAGGTAAACTTAAGATCCTGATCATATTGAATTGAATATGGTACCCCATGCAACCTTAAAACTTTATTAATGTATATTCTGGAACAAGGATCTAAATATAAATTTTCTCCGATAGTAACAAAGTGTTATGACATCATAAGGTGATCAACAACAACCCATAATTACCTCAACATCAAAGATAAGATAAACCCTAAAGGTTACTAGTACCTTTAATCATATTTCCAAAATGTTCAAAGGAATTACTCCTCACATAACTTTTTTCACTAAAACATACACAAAACCAAAGGTTTATAGTAAATTTCTCTTAAAATATCCTTAATTTTGATAAACTAGTGTAACATAAAACTTCAAAATGGATGTTAATGATTTTGAAGTTATGATAAAACTTAAACTCATAAACCAATTATGGTATCCATAACTCTTAAGTTAATATTACCCAGAGACATATGTGCTACCAAATGATAATTCACCATTTATTTCTTAAATAAGATCTTATATTATATAAAAACATTTCCATTGGAAGCTTGGGTTCAATCTTTCACCGATTAAATATCAAATGTGATTTAATTATTCCCTAATCTATTTAGAGGGAGATAATCAATTTTGAAAATCACATGAAATTTCAGTAAAAGATGAACAATAATAGTTTTTAGGTCTCATTTATATAAAATCAAACATGAAATTCCCTACTTGGTAGTACAGGATAAGTGTAACCAAATTATCATGATTAACTTCAACCATCACGATTTCATAGGATTTACCCTTTTCATTTATCTTCAGAGGTTTTTGTGGCTTATCATCCTCATTATCCCTTAGATTGGAGCATCAATTTTCATAATTCCCATAGTCCTTAAATTTGAAGCACTACAGTGTGGGTGGGTAATTCTATGAAACTTTATCTTTATTATCATCATTAGTTAACATATTCCCATCACTTTGACATTCGACTACCCGATGACCTTCCCTTCTATACTAAAAACATTTACTAGTCCCCTTAAGGAAATTTCCTCCATGTTTCTTCCCACACCATGAGCATAAAGGAAATCTCATCTTCTTCTCTCCATGCTTTTTAGATTTTCCTTTGAATTCCATTTTTCTCTTCCAAACAAAACCATGAGATTAATACATAAATCCAACATCCATTTCCTCCTTGATAACACATCGAGAAATTTTTTCATAATTATTGATATCTCTTATGGATAACACCCTTCAGAGACTTGATTTTAATCCACAAAAGAATCATTTAACCTTACTTTCAAGTTGGATGATAATACTTGAATCATATCCCACAATCAAGTAAAATTTTCCTCATAGGTACCAATGGTTTAATCATCTTTTTTTTATTTAGAACTAGGAACTCATTCTCCATAATTGTATGAATAATACAAGGAAATTACTTATTAAAAAATAAGTTCTTAAACTCATCCCAATCCATATTTTAAATTTCATCCCATTGTCTCATATTCTGGATAAGATTCCATATAAGGACCCAGCCTTAAGAATTTCATAATATCGAGTTAATTCAAGAATTTACATTGAGTATCTTTTAAGGTTTAGAGTTTTAGAGAATTAAGGCATAACTAATACATAATAACTCAAATTTATAAAAAGTGGATACCACTACAATAATATCAATTTCTTCCAAAAAATAAAACTTTTAAAAGTAAAAATGATTTTTTTCTGATAAAAGTCTTATTGACTTATTCCTTTCTCTTACCCATCCTTATACCCTGTGAAGACATTAAAAAAACTTGGGATGAGCACAAAAAGTTTATTAAGGGATATAAAATAAGGAAAGAAAACATTAGTTCATGAATATTTATAAACCCATGAAAATAATAAGAATCATGAAAAACGTCATAGAAATCAAAAATCATAAAGTTAACTTATGGGGTCCATATCATACTTACATTACAGCTTTCACAGCAACATTGAGAGTAACCTGCATGGTTACGTTTGGAATACCCATAAGATTATATTCCATAAATATCTTAGGATAAACCTTATTGTTTAACTCTATCTCAATACCCAATGAATTAGAGAGATATTAAGGGCTCACCCGCTCTCAGTTTATCATAGATACACCCATATACATATGTATTCCAAAGAACCCTAACATAATCATAACACATAAGCCATGCATAAAGGAAAAATAACATTTACACATTGTAATCATAAGATATAATTTCAAGATATTGATATAATCAATTCATTATAAAAACCAATTTCAATACCAAAATACTTAAAAAGTGAATATGGTATTTAATTTTCTTTTTTTTAAAACATTACGACTTATAGAGGAAGCTAAATACCAAATAATGGTCATAGTGGTGGAAATGTTGTTGTCGCCACATACGTTAAAAAACATTCCTTTTTTCATTTAATAAAATGATTCACATAATAAATTTATTTTGAAAACCTTTGAATGAAATTAAAAGTCAAAGGGGTTGATTATACACTATATAAAATATGGTGGTGTATAATATCAAATTATGCCTCAATTAAAGGAGATTGAGATGAAGTCCCTTACCCTATGTTTGACTCCTCACATGTAATATTTATATTCCTAAATAATAAACTTAGATTAATTTATAATTTCTTGAGAACATTTTTAAACTTTACTATATCTTTTATATCAATTATTACCATATTATAAAAATTATATAATTTTTTAAGTCCATATCAGATGTTTTGTCGATATTTGGTACTTGAGTTGAAAATGAACACAGTTTCGATGTCACTAGTCCATGTGGTCATAATTAAATAATATCTAGAATAGTATTCATGACATAATAATCACTTTTATATATTAATCACACTTTTTAAATCAAACCATTAATTATTTTTATGAAAAATTAACAATGTTATATTCATGGAGATGGTAGACCGTATGTACGTATGAATAACGTTTTCATTTTTCATTGATCATTAGGGAAATAAGTTAATTATTATTTTATCTTTAAATAATGATAATAATATTATTATAATCATAATAATTATTTAAATATACTTTTATATATCATAAAAGTGATGTGGTGTATAGAAATGATGCACATCGCTTCGTGGAGGTGATAGTTCACACGTACGCACGAACAACCTTATTGTTTTAATGTGAATGAAAGGTAAGAACATAATTGAGATATTATTCTTTTAAAATGATAAATATTACATGAATATCACAAATGATTTTTAATTCCATCATTATAATTGATCTTGAGAGATGGTAATGGAAAACAAACTAAATTGGTTCGTGGAGGTGATAATTCAAATGTACGTACGAACAATTAATTATTTTCCCATTTGATGGAAGTAGATATAGATTTAGGGGATGATATAAACATAATAAAATATAATTATATTGAGGATATTGGAGTTATTATTTAAAAATTTAAGAATAATATTTAAAGTGGAAGAAGAAATAAAATAGAAATTCTTAGAAAAATGATACCTCTTTTTCGGTTGATCACCTTTGAAGTACTCCTTAACACCACTAAGAAGGGTATTATGCCTAAAATAATGACTCAAGAATGTGGGGTGGTATTATAGGAATAGTTTTGGGAAGATATTTTCTGAACCAAAAGGATTTTGAAGTGTGAGTATTAGATAAGAGAGGGTACCTTTATATAGGACATCGGAGGGCACCCTTGGAAATTTTTAAAATATTAAATTAATATAAATTATTTTTTTTAATAAAAAAGATTCTAAATTAAAATATTTCTAATATAAGATTATTATATTTCTAAATACTCTCATACAATAATTTTTAGACATTTATTGATTTTATTTTAAAACTTTTCTTTTTTTCTTTACCCTTAATTATTTTCTTTTAATTTTAAAAATGGTAACAACATTTTAATTATTAAGAGGCTATTAATTTTAATTATATGAGATAAATTTACCATAATTATAAACCTAATGAAATTTTAGACCTTATAATAGTCAATTTAAAATTTTAATTTTTTTTGGATTTTAAATATTTTAACAAATTACTATTTTTATAAAACATCAATCACGTCAAATTTTTAAACCTTTCATTTTATTGAATTTAAATAATATTTAAAGTGAGAGATAAATTTAAAAAACCATTTAATAGGATTATAAAATGTAATATTCACCTATAAAAATCTTGGATGGCAAAATTTTTATCAAATAATATTTATTTTAATATTTATAATATCATTTATTTGATTCTTTCATTAATAAGTCTATTATTCCATCATCATTATGTCATAATTAAATTTAATTATTTGATGTCTAAAGATTATAAATAAAATATCATGATGTAGTAAATATTTTTATATTTATAATAAATATTTATAGTCTAAGATATCACATATATAAAGTCATATTAAAATTGTTTTAGTAAGAACATATATTTTTATAACATATTTTTCTTTACTTTAAATTAAAAGTTATAAGTGTCATAATCACACCCAAGTGGCTTCCAAAGGACAAATTTTCATCCCAAGGGTTTTATTGGTCATAAATATCTTATCCAATAGGATTAGGAAAAGTTTCATGGTAGTTTTATATTATTGTAATATTATTTTTACCCTTATTTACCTGATTTACCCATTAACCATGGTAAATAAAAATTATTACTAAAATTACTATTCATAATTTCAAAAAATAAAAGGGATATATTTACATAATTTATAACTTTTAATTCCAAATATGGAATCCAGTTTTCTAAATTAAAAAAATATAATTTTCATTAATTAATGTAAAATTAATAAGCGTTGTCAAAATGAAAAAACATGTTTTTTTAAAAGTAAATACCATTAAAAGATTGACATGTGTTTATATCAAATTTAAATTTGAAACTACTTACAATAACAAAAGTTGGATTAAATTATAAAAACATAGTCCAATTAGACTTTAAAACAAATTAAAATAATATCTTAGATATATAAATAAATTAGATGAAAAGGTAGTTTTGAATTAAAATGCACTATTTTTCACTATTCATTAAAATATGAATTTTATAAGACAAATACCAAAATTAAATCCAAAGTAAATTTTAATGATCATATTCTAAAAAATAAGTTTATTTTGAAAAAATAAAACATATAAAAGTGACAAAAAATATATTAAAAAAGGGTTCTCCATCAAAAGGCGGTGAAACTACCTTTTAAAAATATTTGAGTATTTTATGATTAAAACTAAATTTATTCTCATTTTAAGCTTCTAAAATTTATTATATGAAAGTAAAAACATTTAATAAGAATGTTTTAACATAATATAGTTAGTTCCGTTCATTTCCACTGATATAATGACTAGGCGATAACTACGATTTAAAATAATAATACCAATAATGTATTATTTTTTGGTATAACTCACTCTTGTGTGCAACATAAGATTTTGGTGAAACCCATTGTTACATGTCGAGTACTCTATCGTGCATATAATCCCATTTTAAGTAAACTTAATATCTAATTCATAAATATTAATAGATATGAAAATGTCATATTTTATAATTACCTGAGATGTTACATCCTTCCCCCTTTTTGAAATTGTGTCCTCACAATTTTATTCAATTATTAAATAAGCGGGGGTATTTATCCCTTATAGAATTTTTAGATTCCCATGTTACCTCTTCAATCATATGTTTATTACAAAAAACCTTAACCTAATGAGTCACCTTATTCCAAAACACCTGCTCTCTATGGTAAGAATCTAGACTAGTTGTTCCTCATAAAAAAGATTCTTTTCCAACTGAACTACCTATGAACTCAAGGCATGAGATGGATCTAAAAAAAACTTTCTCAACATTGAAACATGAAAAAAATTGTGTACCTAGGATAAAATCGGATATAAATCCACTCTATAGGAAACTGATCCAACTTTCTCCAAGATTTCATAGGGTCCAATGAACCACAGACTCAACTTCCCCTTATTACCAAAATGCATCACACTTTTCCATGGTGAAACTTTGATAAAGACATGATCACCTATCTCAACAGAAAGATCCATCCTCTGGTTATCTTCATATATTTCTTTCCTACTCTAAGATATCCTCATATGTTTCTGAATCAACTGAAATTTTTATGCCACCTATTTTACAAATTCTGTTCTCATCAACTTCCTTTCACCTACTTCATCTGAAAAAGCGGGAGTTCGACACCACTTTCCATATAATGCCTCAAATGGTTCCATCTATATAATAGAATGAAAACTATTATGATAATAAAAAACAAAAAAATATGTTGGTCCCAACTTCCCTGGTAATCCATTAAACAAGAACATAGCATATCCTCCAATGTTTGAATTGTTCATTCCGTCTACCCATCAGATTGAGGATGAAAAGCTATACTAAAAATTTAATTTAGTACCTAATGACTTTTGAAGGCCTTTCTAAAAGTCTTAAGTGAACCTGAGATTAAGATCAGATACAATGGAGATAATAACTCCATTTAACCTAACTATCTCCTTAAGATACAACTGAGAAAGTTGATCTAGAGATAATGTATCTCAAATAGGAAGAAAATGAGAAGATTTAGTCAATCTATCAACAACAAATCAAATCGTATTGTTTCCTAGAGAAGTATTTGGTAATCCCACTAAAACATCCATGGATATATTTGAACTTTCCCACTCTGGTACTAGAAACGGTTGAAGCATCCCTTTTGGTAAATGCCGCTCTGCTTTAACCTTTTGACAAAGTCAAACACTTCATAGTAAAGTAAAAATTATCTCTTTTTATTCCATCCCACCAGTAATACTCTCAAATGTCTCTATACATCTCAGTACTTCCATGGTGTACTGAAAATGGAGAAATATGAGCTTAACATAGCAACTCTTTCTTCAATTTCGAATCACAAGGCACACATAACCTCTTCCCATATATCAAAAAACAATCTTTATCAATGTTAAATTCAGGAAACTTACCCTTCTAAACCAATTATATATTTTTATACAACTCACTTTCTTCCTTCTATACTTGATTAATTCTATCTGATATAGATGATTTTACTGATACTTGAAACAAAATAGAGTAATTTCATTTACTAAAAAATTCCAAGACAAAATTCATAAAATCATTAACCAAAGGATCACATTCCATACATAGCATGGTTAATGTATCATTACTTCTACGACTCAAAGAATCATCAAATTTAATTTCTTTTCTATGATGGTAATGAATCATGAAATCATAATCCTTGATTATTTCCAACCATATTCTATGTCTCATGTTCAATTATTTTTGAGTGAATATATAATTCAAAATTTTGTGATCAGTATATATTTCACAATTTACTCCATACAAATGACGCCTCCAAAATTTTAAATAAAAAACTACAGTAGAAAATTCCAAATCATGTGTAGGGTAATATAACTCATGAGTTTTCAATTTAAGTGAATCATAAGAAATTACCCGATCATTTTGCATTAGGACACAACCAATTCCTTTCAATGAAGCATCATTGTAGATAAAAAATTCACCATTTCTGGAAGGCAGTTCCAAAACTAGAGTATTCACTAGTCTTCTTTTCAATTCTTGAAAACAATCATCACATTATTTTTTCTATATAAACTTAACACCTTTTCGAGTTAACTTAGTCAGTGGGCTAGATAATCATGAAAAAATTTCAACAAAACATCAGTAATATCCTGCTAAACTATGAAAACTATGAATCTCAGTTATATTTGTTGGTCTCGGACATTCTTCAATAAATTTTATTTTAGAAGGATCAATAGTTATGCCATCTTTAGAAATAACATGACAAAGGAAAGATTTTTTTGTAACCAAAACTCACACTTTTTGAATTTCTCATATAATTTATTTTCTTTTAAGGTTTGAAAGACAACCCTTAAATTAACTTCACACTCCTCTTTACTTTTATATATATCAAAATATCATCAATAAACACAAACACACACTTATCCAAGAACTCATGGAACATTCTATTCATAAGATCCATGAATATAGTAGGTGAATTAGTTAACCCAAATGACATAACTAAAAATTTATAATGAACATATATAGTATGAAATGCAGTCTTTGGAATGTCAGCTTCCTTTACTTTCAACTGATGGTACCCCAGCCTCAAGTCATCCTTCAAGAAATACTAAGATCCCTAGAGATGATCAAACAAATCTTCTATATGAATAAAATAATACTTGTTCTTAACAGTGATGTTATTGAAGGATCTATAATCAATTAAAAGTCTAATTGAACCATCTTTATTTTTAACAATTAAGATAGAAGAACCCCATGGTGATGTGATAGGTCAAATGAAACCTTTATATAATAATTACTAGAATTTCTTATTTAACTCTAAAAGTTAAATTTGAGACATTCGATAAGGGGATTTTGAAATTGGATTAGCATCAGAAATTAAGTTGAGAGTAAATTCAACTTCCTGATCAGGTATAATATCAGGCAAATCATTAGAAAAAACATCAAGATAATAATTTACCACTAGAAAATCATTAATCTGAACAATTACTTTATTTTCAACAATATGTGAAAGGTATAATTCATTTTCATCTTTTAGTACTTTCTCAAATTCAAAATATTTTATTAGAGGTAAGGGTTCATTCTTATACACAAATTGAAATCCTTTCTGGAAATAAACTTCTTTAGCTAAATAGTCAATCTTATAATGGTAAAAAGAAAGCCAATCCATAACTGTAATAACATCAAACTCTACTTGAAGAAGAACAATAATATTTTTAGGTAGATTATTTCCACAGACCAAGACAGAAAGTTTATTATAATTTCTTTTTGTCTCAACATTCCCCCTAGTTGTTTTTACCATAAGTTCTGGATTCATTTATTGAGGTGGAATTCCCAATTTACTATAAAATTTCTCAGAAATTAAATAATGTGTAGATATAGAATCAAAAAATACATTGGAATAATCTGAATAAACAAACAATGTAACTGATACCACTTCATTTTATGACCCAACATTTGATAAAGTAGTTAAAAATTTTTTCACCACAAGTTTCTACTTATATTATGGATTCTTCCAATCATTTGAGTTCTTAATCAAACACTCATTTTAATAATGACCCATCTCATTACACTTAAAACATTTTACTGACTGTAAATCATATTTTGTCTTAGCACTACCCTGATCTTTTTTAGTGAAATTAAGAGCCTTATGTCCCATTTTATCACATCAGAAGCACTTAATAGAATTCAAAAGGCATTCCCTAGTGTGCTTTTTTACCACAATTTTCACAAACTGTAAACTTAATTTTCTTACCATAATACTTTTTTGAATAATTCTTACATTTTTACTACCACCTCAACCTCTTATTATACTATTTTCAATGAAAATATGATCATTATAAATCCTCATTTCGACCTTCACTACACATCGAAAAAGCTTTTCATAACTTTGGAACTCATGAGAAGCTAATTCCTTTTGATACTTTGGATTTAATCCTGAGTAAAAATGATTGATTTTAATATCAAGATCTTGGATGAAATTTGGAGCATACCTTTCTAGTTGAGTGATTTTTTCTTCATAAGAATCCATCGAGTAATCCTCATGCCTGAATTCCAAGAATTTATTTCCATCCTAAGTTGAACCACCATTGGAAAATATTTCTCAAGAAACATGACTTTGAATTCATCCCAATCAAGAGCATAAATATCCTCACTGTACCTAATATTCGTAACCATAGAACACCATAGATCATCTTCACATTAAAAATAGTAAACATCAAGACTAACCTTTTGATTTTTTGAACACCCCATGAAATGAAAAATCTTTTCCAGTGATTTAATCCACCCTTTTGCTAGCACAGTGTCAGATGATCCTCTGAATGATAAAGGATGTTGCGTCATGAAATTCTCCACTACTAACATGTTCCTCTATGGTTTATCTGGATGATATCATGCATGGATACCACCACCATTTATATATTGAGTCAAATGTGCCATCAATGTATCAAATTGTTCAGTTCTGATTCCAACCATCTCAAGTTGTTGATTTGGAAGGTTGTTTTCCTCTTGATGTCTTTACAACATAGTTGTCATGTTTCCTCTGCAAAAAACCATTATGAACAAAAATATCTTAGATGAATCAACATGGTAATCTTGAAATGATATATCATTTCAATTGGGCCATAAATTAAAAATCATTTATGGATATTCTATTAACAATATCCTAACCCCTAAAGTTATCTAAACCTACCTTTGATACCAACTATATGTCCCTAACCTTAACCATTACATAATCTTGATTTAAGTCAAGAATTAACATTGAGGATATTTTTAGGTTTAGAGTTTTAGAGAATTAAGACATAACTAATACATATTAACTCAAATTTATAAAATGTGGATACCACTACAACAATATCCATTTCTTCCAAAATACAAAACTTTTAAAATTAAACATGATTTCTTTTTCTTGATAAAAATATTCTTGACTTCTTCCTTTCTCTTACCCATCCTTATAACCTATGAATACATTTTAAAAACTTGGGATGAGCACAAAAATCTTAGAAAGGGATATAAAATAAGGAAAAAATGCTAGTCCATGAATATTTATAAACCCATGAAATTATAAGAATCCTGAAAAACTTTATTGAAATCATAAATCATAAAGGTAACTTGCGGCATCCATATCATACTTACAATGTATATTTCAAAGCTACATAGGGAGTAACATTCATAGTTACATTTGGAATACCCATCAGAGTATATTAACTAAATAACTTAGGAGAAACCTTATTGTTTAACACTATCTCATTAACAAATGCATTGGAGGGATATAATGGGCTAACCCAAACATGTTTTATCATGGAACCACCCATATACATAAGCAATTCATAATAACCATAACATAATAATAACACATAAACCATGCATAAATGAAAAATAACATTTCCACATTGTAATCACAAGATATAATTTCAAGATATTAATACAATAAATTCATTCTCAAAACCATTTTCAATACTAAAATACCTAAAAAGGGAATATGGTATTTAATTTTCTTTTTAAAAACATTACGACTTGTAGAGTAAGACACATACCAAATAATGGTCATGGTGGTGGAAATGTAGTTTTCACCGTATACATTTAAAAAAATCATCCTTTTGTTATTTAGAAAAACAATTTGAATAAAAAATTTCCATTTGAAAATCATTGAATGAAATTAAAATTCAAAGGGGTTTATTATACACCGTATAAAATAAGGTAGTGTATAATATCAAATTATGACTCAATGAAAGGAGATTGAGACGAAGTCCCTTACTGTGTGTCTGACTCGTCACGTACAATATTTATATTCATGAATAATGAAATTAGATTAATTTATACTTGATTGAGAACTGTTTTCAAGTTTACTATTTCTTTTATATCATTTATTACCATGTTATGAAAACTATATATAATTATTTAAGTTCATATCGGATGTTTTGTAGATATTCGGTACTTGAGTCGAAAATGAACATGGTTTTAATGTCATTAGTACATGTGGTCATAAGTCTATCATCTATAGAATAGAATTCAAGAAATAATAATCACTTTTATACATTAATCATAATTTTTAAATCAAACCATTAATTATGTTTATAAAAAATGAACAATGTTATATTCATGGAGACGATAGGTAGTACGTATGCATGAGTAACATTTTCATTTTTCATTGATCATTATGGAAATAAGGTAATTATTATTTTATCTTTCCATAATTATCATAATATTATTATCATCATAATAATAATTTAAATATAATTATATATATCATAAAAGTGATGTGGTGAATAAAAATGATTCACATCGCTTCATGGAGGTGATAGTTCGCACGTATGCATGAATGATGTTATTGTTTTTATGTGCATGGAAGGTAAAAACATAATTGAAATATTATTATTTTACAATGAAAAATATTTCATGAATATCACATATGAATATTAACTCCATAATTATAACTGATCTTGATAGATGGTAATAGAAAATGAACTAAATCGGTTCGTGGAGGTGATAATTCACACGTACACACAAACGATTAATTCCTTTACCATTTGATGGAAGTAAAGATGGATTTAGGGGATGATATTAAAATAATAAATATCGGTATATTGAGGATACTGTATTTATTATTTCATCTTGGAAGAAGAATATCTAAAGGAAGTGGAAGAATAAATAAAATAGAAATTCTTAAAAAACGATATCTCTTCTTTATTTGATCACCTTTGAAGAACACCTTAACACCACAAAGAAGGTTGTTCTGCCTAAAATAAGGCCTCAAGAATGTGGGGATGGATTATAGGAAGAGTTTTGAGTAGATAGTGGTAGAACTAAAAGGATTCTGAAATGCGAATATTAGAGAAAAGAGGGCACCTTTTTATAGGAGAGGGGAGGGCACCCTTGGAAATTCTTAAAATATTAAATTAATATAAATTAATTTTTTAATAAAAATATTCCAAATTGAAATATGTAGAATATAAGATAATTATAGTCCTAAATACTATCATAAAATAATTTTTAGACATGTATTGATTTTATTTTAAACCTTATCTTTTCATTTTATCATTAATTATTATCTTTTAATTTTAAAAGTGGTAACAACATTTTAATTATTAAGAGGATATTAATTTTAATTATATGAGATAAACTTCCCATAACTGTAAAATTAATGAACTTTTAGATCTTATTATAGTTACTTTATTATTTTAAAAGTTTTTTAGGATTTTAAATAATTTAATACATTACTATTTTTATAAAACATTAATTATGTTATTTTTTTACACTATTCATTTTATTGAATTTAAATAAAATCTAAACAGAGAGGAAACTTCGAAAAAAAACATTAAATAGTCTTATAACATGTCATATTCACCTAGAAAAATCGTTTATAACATAAATTATGTCAAATAATATTTATTTTAATATTTATAATATCATTTATTTGATTCCTTCATTAATAAGTCTATTATTCCATCATTATTGTGTCATAATTAAATTTAATTATTTAATGTCTAAAAATTATAAATAAAATATCATGATGTAGGAAATATTTTTATATTTCTAATTACTATATATATTTTAAGAGATCACTTATACAAACCCATATTAAATTTTTTTTGTAAGAAGATATATGTTTATAACATATTTTCCTTTACTTTAAATTAAAAGTTATAAGTGCCATAATAACACCCAAGTGGTTTCCAAAGGAAAAATTATCATCCCAAGGGTTTTATTGGTCATTCATATCTCATAAAACAGTATTTTTCCAAGTGTTAGGATAGTTTTATATTTTTATGATATTTTTTACCCTTATTTCCATGATTTACCCTTTAACCATGGTAAATAAATATAATTACTAAAGTTACTATTCATCATATCCAAAAAATAAAAGAGACATATTTATATAATTTGGAAATTATAATTCTAAATATAGAATTAATTTTTCCAAACTCAAAACATATATGTTTCATTTATTAATATAAAATTAATCCCCATTGTCAAAACAAGAAAACAATTTTTTAAAAGTAAATACCATCAAAAGATTGACATATGTTTATCTCAAATTTAAATGTGAAATTACTTCCAATGACCAAAATTGGATAAAATGATAAAACATTAGTCAAAATATACTTTAAAATAAATTAAAATGATAACCTAGCTATATAAATAAATTAGACGAAATGGAATTTTTGAATTAAAAGGCTGTATTTTTCTCTATTCATTAAAATATGAATTTTATCAGAAAAATACCAAAATTAAGATGAAGTAAATTTTTATATCCCAATTAAAAATAATATTATTATGACAAATAGAACATATAAAAGTTACATAAACTAAATTAAAAAAGGGTTCTCCATCAAATGGCGGTAAAACTACCTTTTAAAAATATTAGAGTATTTTATGCTTAAAAGTGGATTTATTCTCATTTTAAGCCTCTAAAATTTATTAGATGAAATTAAAAATATTTAATAAACATGTGTAAACATAATTTAGTTAGTTATATTCATTACCACTAATACAATGGATAGGTAAAAGCTACCATTTAATATAATAATACTAATAATCTATTATTTTTTGGTATAACTCAGTCTTGTGTGCAACATAAGCTTTCGGAAAAACCCGTTGTTTCATGTTGATTACTATATTGTACATAGCATCCCCTTTGAATTAAAATTAATATATGATTCATAAATATTAATAGATATGAAAATTTCTTATTTTATAATTAATTGGGATGTTACAGTCCACTATTTATTCACTTCACCATCCAAACGGTATACATCCAAAATGACTTTTTCATGTTATGAACATTGGATAGTGGAAAATATCTTTTCAGTGGTTCTAATACATTATTAAAAAACTAGTTGATCAAAATATCCACTGAAATATGGTGGAAGTTACCTCATGAAGTACTCAATATAATGTTGTTCCAACCTTTATTTGTTTGGAAGTCCATCATCATTCATATCTTGAGAAAGTTGTGTGAGAATAGAAAGAGATTTTTCATTCCAACTCCCATAATATTTTAATGATACAAACTAAAATAATTTCATTTTCTTCCACATTTAGCATTAACATGGTTCCTTTAGGTTTCAACCATTGACTAAAACCAAAATAATAGTGTGAGAAACACTATTCATAGTGGGGAGCTACCTAATCATGAAAAAGAATTTATAGGATATCTAAATAATGACACCTTATTTTTAATCCATGACACATTAGGATTATCCAAGTTCATTCATAGTCATTATATATTAAAATCCTTCACGACGGTTCATAAAGAGTGTAAATTTCCAAAACATATCCCCCAGGAGCGTCAAACTAGGTGTGTAGTAAGGATCTTTGTCATGCACCGAGCGACGAATGAGTCCATCTAAATGCACCTTTTTTAGAGTTAATAACCCCAGGTACCTCTGTGCTAGAGAAACATAAAATAATATTATCTAGAGAGGGATGCAATTTCTTAGAAAACACACTATATCCATTAACAAAATTCCATGATATTTTCCCATGCATTGACTCATCCTTAGACTAATCCTTAGACATGACCTTAGGGATATCATTAAGGTTTTCACATCCTAGTTTCCAAAGGTTAACTAAAAATTTCCTCTGATACCAACTATATCAAACCAATATTTTCATACATGTATATTACATATTTTTAGATGAATATTCAATACATTAAACAAAAACATGCTTAAGAACCATAATAGTTTAGTGTCTCTAGAGAATTGGTACATAGAATTTTAATTTGGTGAAAGATCATCAATATGTACCATAAAGATCTTATCCTTTAGTACTCTTCACAAACATAACCTACTTAAAAACATTCTTCATAACCTGGGTAAAGTAAACATAAGAGAGGGTGAGCTCATATTCTCAATATGGGTAAGCAAGGGAGATACGTAAGCAAAACATGAACATAAGTGTATGAGAACATGAGAATAACATATTAAAACCATACCATTCATATCAAAGATTATAATATTGAGTCATGGAATAAATATTGGAAGTTAATAAGACATTAATCATAATGAAATCAAATAATATGATCCATGAGAGCATAACATTAGCATAAGACACTGAATTGTGTCATAAACATAAACATAGAAAATCATTTCCATAGTAGTTAAGGATCACTTCCAAGGATATCATAATAGAATTGGTTCACTCCCCAAACCATCATAGTAGTCATGTTTTACTACCAATACCATTATAGTATAAAAAATACCTTACTGAACCTTGTTCACTGCTCTTTATAGTATTGTCTATCTCATGATATATAAATATTTACCCAATGCATTGGAGGGAGATATATTTCCCACCCATCACATAATGAAAATCATATGTATGTGTTCTACAAGATCATAAAAAATTCATCATATCATAACCCATGAAATAAAATGGGGTTAATAAACATTTCATTATATCATACCCATGGAATAAAGATAGATTTTATAATAATTTTAATATTTAATTATATCAGAATCCATCAAAAGTAGTAGGTTTTATAAATTTTTTAACATAGTATAACCCGTGGAATAGAAAAGGGTTTCATAAATATCACGCCATTAAAAACCATTTGGATTAAAAATAAGAATAGTGCACTTGTTTCATATCCCTTGTAAATAATAAATTACATCAAAGGATTCCATCTTATATGGATAATGATTTTGAAATATAAATCACTTGGAAAATTTCTTTATAAAAATAACTTTTATTTGATTTTTTTAAAACATAAAACATTTTTAAAATAATTTTCATTGAAAATAAACTTGAAAACATATAAATAAATATTTAAAGAAAATAATTTTAATAATGGATTTAAATTTTGTTTAGCCATACACATTAAAACAAAGACTCCTTTCACATTTTTTGGTAAAATTAAAATGAGAATTATATGGAAAATTTCATAAAGATTCCATTAAATTTTTTTTAAAAAAATTAAAACATGGGTAAAAATTTATTTAATAAATAATTTTAATAATGTTAAAGAAATTGATTTTTTTAGAAAACATGGTTTTAGAAAAAAGGGTTTTCGACTAAATAGAGAAATAAAGATGATTTTTATTAAAAAAATTATTTTGAAATGTTGAGTATATAAAGAGATTAAAATAAAGGGGAAAATATATTATAAGGAAATAACCATGGGATAATAAACTTTATGAGTTTATCTAGAGATAGATCATAGGATTTCTTCATTGAGAGCATAACCATAAACAATCCTAATAAACGATGAGATTGTAACATAAAATCTTTACCGCTTTGGTAACATTGAATCGTAAGCCCCATGAAAAATTAAATTAAATGAAACTTATAATATTATGAGAATAAATAAATTCATGATACTAAATTTCAAATGGTCTGTATATACACCTCATAAAATGAGGTAGGTGCATAACATAACATATGTATCAAAGAATGAAAATTAAGACAAAAATCTCTTAACACTTTATTAATCTTATGAATCATAATCCCAAATAAATAATAAAATAAAATGAAACTTTAAATGTAATGAGAATAATGAGATTCATAAAATAAAATTTAAAAGGGTTATTATATATACCACACAGAAGAAACAAGTGGTGAATTTTCATATGCCTCCCAAAAATAATAGAGAGACTAGAAATCCCTTACCTTAAGCATTGAATTCCTTTATACATGTTCTAAACTCCTATATAATAAATATAAGTTTATTATAAATCCATTACAGAAATATAATTATATATATCATTCCATATATTATTTACTTATGGAATTTTATGACCCATTTATTAACAATCCCATATTAAATTCATGTTTCATGTAATAACTGTTTTATTTTTCATGTATGCTTTGATTTGGTATTTTCATTGATATTACTTGGTCATGGTTTAATCAAATAAATAATAATAATCAGTACATAATTATAATATTTATATATCAATTATAATTTTAATAATAATTATGAAATATTAGTTTGATAAATGAAGTACGTTACAACCGTGGAGATGGTATGCCATACATATGAATGAGTAACGATTACATTTTTCAATTATCATTATGGAAATGATGTAAGTAATATTTTATATTTTAAAATTATAATAATATATTAAATAAGATATTTTTTAATATACTTATACATATCATTCATGTGGGGTAGTGATGAAAATATAGAGTCACATCGCTTTATAAAGGCGATAGTCCAAACATACATGAACGACGCTATCATATTTGAATGAGTTAAAATGTAAGAAATAAAATGATATATTATCTTTTTATAATGATATATATTTCATGAATATAATAATTAGGTAATTTATATTACATATATTCATTAAATTTATCCTTGTTATTTTCTATGTAAAGCGTTAGTAAAAATGAATCACATCGCTTCACGAGGCGATAGTTTGTCACACACATGAGCGACATTATCATATCCCCTAGAGAGTGGAAATTAAAAATATATATGATATAATAATTACATAGGTATAATTATGTTATAAATATCATATATATTTTTTATATCCATCATCATACCCAACCGTGAGAGGTGGTAATAAAAAAATGAATAACATTGGTTCGCGAGGCGGTAGTCCACCATACATATGAATGATGATTTCAGAACCCATTTGATGAAATTGGAGATGATTTTAGGTCATTAAATTAACATAAAAACATATAAATATATTTAATATAATTATTTTATTATATAATCATGTTTTAATAAAAATTTAAGGAGGTGGAGAATAAATTAAATAAAGATGCTTGTTGAAGAACATTACCTATTCTTCAGGTAACCTCCTTAGGATTGAACAAATATATTTCATTGGTTGGTTTTATGAGAAAAATAAGGATTATAAGATGAGTGTAGGGAATTTTTCAAGGTATTTGGGCAGGTATTGGATGAAACAAAAAGTTTTGAAGGTGTAAAGGTGAGAGGATAGTGGGTCACCTTTTATAAGTGAGGTGAGTAGCGCACTTGTAAGTTTTTGAAAAGAAAAAGGTGTACCCACATTTTTATCATCACACAAGGATAAAAAATAGATTATTATAGATAATTATACATTTTAGGGTCTAAATATGTCTTGAAAATATATTTTATATAAGATTTTATGTCATTTAACCCTTATCTTGTTAGTTTAACCCCTGGTAAACTCATTTTTACCATAACCGTGGTAATTAATTTTTAATATTTTCACTATTAGTTTTGGTTAAAAATTAAGTTGAACTTATTTTATAATATAAATTATGATTATTAAAAATATTTAATTCATTTTTTAAAATTCAATTAATTGAATTGGAAAATTTTAATTTAAAATTAACCCCATAGAGGCGATAAGAAAGCGAATTTTTAAAGAGATAATGTACAAAATTTTACAAGGTTTTTATATCAAAATTCTATATAAAAATGATTAAAATGACCTAAATTGAATAAAAGGATATATAATTGAAATAATTTTAATTTAAAACCAAATTAAAATATAATTTAACTTCATAATTAATTTAAATGAAATGATAGTTTTTAATTAAAATTCAGCATTTTCACAATTCATTAAAAATAAATGTTTTCATAAAATTCTCAAAATTTAAAGCAATATAAAAGATAAAATTTATTTTTTCAAATAAACTTTCTTTAATTTTCAAAAATCATTTATAAAATAAGCATGCAAAAAGGTGGCACAAATTTCATTTTAGAAAAATATAGTTTTTAAGTATAAAATTGAATTTATTATTATCTATTGTATAAAGAATACATAAGATGAATTATAAATATTTTATTTAATATATAATATATAAATTTAATTAAAAGTTATTTGTTTAATTTATTAAGGTAAAATACGTTTGTGTGCATAGAAAATATTTTTTTTTCAAAAAATGATTCCCTTTATTTTCAAATGGTCTTTATTTTCATTTCTAGTTTATTTGTCACCAAGGAATTATTTTTATATAAATTTATATACTCTATATTTTCATAATTTAGTTAATAATATTCATACCCACCATTCCAATAGCTAGGTTACAAATATCATATTAAATAATAATTTCTTATTAGTAAGTCACATTTAATTTAAACTCAATATTGTGTGTAACATAATCTAAACTCAGTGTTTTGTGTAACATAAAATATCAAAAAGTTTAAATTCAATTGAATAAAATATTTCACAAAATCTCACGGTGTTACAACTAACCCCTCCTCAAATCTTTAGGTTGGGTTCTATTACATCCAAATTTTTTTAAATGTCGAATATTATTATTAAAAATGGATTATAGTGTGTTTTATGGTGAATTAGTGGTTTTTGGGTTGATTTTTATGGATATTATATGGTGAAAAAAATTGTTTCAAAAGGGGAAAAGGCTTAGTTCTTACATTTTATAAATAAAATTTCTAAAAAATTTAAATCAAATGAGGTTTTATGAATTTTTAAAATGAATTTAGTAATGAATGATTTATTTAAAACATTTTCTCAAATGAAATTCAACAGTTTTGAAAAAAATTAAAGGTGGTTTTCAAAAATTTAATAGATTGGGGTTTTAATTTTATTTATTGGGTTAATTTAATTTAAATTTGGAAAACATTTTGAAAAGGGGTGAAATTTTTCTTGGTATGTTTTTCAAAATGAGTTTTGATATTTCAAATTCAAATTTGGGGATTTTAAAAAGGGAAATAAGGGATTTATATATAAGAGTTTCATTTTGATGATTTGAGTTTTGGATTCATCTTATAATTTTTATTGATACCATTTTATTTTAAGTAAGGAATCATGAATTAATAGATTCATGTTTTATGTTATTTTAAGTATTCCCTAGAAAATTCTCAATGAGATGTGGATAATTTATCTTTAGGATTTATTATTCTGTTAGTTTGATGTGCATCCAGTTTGGGTTTGATGATGACTATATATGTTTTAGTTTATTGTGTTTCAAGTTAGTGTGACTATTGTTTTTTATAAAATTATGGATTAATATTTTTTTAGTATCCCCTTGAATATTCCTTAGGGACTGTTGACTGCTTTAGTGGTCATTCTTCATGTGTTACGTGTGCCTCAATGCTTATTGTGTCCTTTGTTTTTGTTGGGATGTCTTGGGTGTAAGTTTTTTGGTTATTGATATTGGTTCAATGTTCTATTTATTATATTAGGTTTACCAAGAATTGGTTTTCTAATATTGGAGTCCAATATCATCCTCCCTTAACCTGAGGCTTGATCCCATGTCTATCTTGTTGCATATTTTTCTTGAGTCATTATCAGTGAGTGCCTTATCTTTTCAATGTAGATTTTATTTAAAGAGGTAATATATCTTATAATCCCTTTGTTACAATTAAATATTTATGGTTAATTGGGAGCACTTATATTTTACATGTCTAAAGTCATTGGTGATTGTTCATGTGGATTGTTGAGTGTTATTGAATTTCATTAAGTATTTTATGTCACTTCGTTCTCCCTTGATCCATTTTCGAGTGGTTCATATATATATTGATGAAATTATAGATGATGTTTTAGGTTTCATTATTAGTGTTGGGTTTCCTTTGTTAGAAATGGTAGTTGGTGTTTTTTTCTATCTTCTGATGGGTGTCATAAAAATTCAGTAGAAGATTGAGTTGTCTCATATCTTTTGAACTCCTTATCAATCCACCATTCTATTGAAAATATTAAATTGTGGGGAGACCCACTATGGGTTGAAAATTTTAAATCTCCTTATAATTGGTTAAGTGTGAGTGTGATTTTAGAATATATCAGTAAATGGTGGTTTGAATTCTATTTTAGATATTGGTTGAAGATCGTGCCATAATTGGTTCTTTCATTAGAGATCAGATTTATTATGCTTTCTTCCTTGGATTCTGTAGATTTTTGGGGATAGAAAGGAGAATGGTGGAGATAATTTTCACACATAATTCTTATTTTCTTAATAATTTTATTTAATTAATTATTTACTTTATTATTTTTAGGCTCAAGTATTTTATTTTGGAAAATTTTAAAATTTTAATAGTTTTTACATGTTGCAATGTTTGGTTGAATGGTTGTAAAAACTATTAAAAAATCATGGGAAATGGGTTTTAAATTTATTATATTCATTTAACATAGTTTTCAAATGGTTTTACAAATCGTGTATCCAATATGTGTGGGTGCTCTGATGTTCCTAGTGAAGGGTGCACAATTAGTGTATGATTTAGTAAATCGTGTAGATATTATGTGATATAACCAAAACTTCAAAATATTGAAATTATTAAACTAACTTCTCCATTTCTACCTCAACCTAACTCCCTCTTTTATATCATTCATGAAACATGACTAGGAACCACAGCATGTAACCCCTTGCTTACTCATTTGATTTTAGGTGCTCCTCCATACAATTTATGGATCAATCTTCTCAGGTTAGGGTTTCCTCTCCTCCTCCTCCTTCTATATCTATTTCTTTATTTTTTTTATTCTCATATTATTTCTATGGTTAACTATATACTGAACCCTAGTTGGGTTTCAATTCAAATTTTGTTATTATTTGGTTCCAAGGGTGTGAAAAGTTCTTTTCGATCCTTTCTCTTACCATTCTTGATGATTTCACATCATCTATGCTTAAGCTTGGTAGGTGCATCAATGATTTTCTATTATCCATGAAACCTAGATTTTTCTTGGGATTTATAAATAATTTTCCATATAAATTATGTATTATATACATTAATTGTACTTCTAATAGTAATTTCTAAAAAGGATATGTATTTAGAATGAGTATTTATAACCTTTAAATTGATTTCCAAATGGGTAATGGTTGAGGATTTCTCTCACACTGGACTTTATATGTGTTTTTGGATTGTTTTAATGTTCCTTGATGGTTTTTTATATTTGTGGTGTTTTTTAATATTTTGGTGATGTTGTATTTTTTTATTGGGTGGTTTATGGAATTTAATGGTGTTTAAAGTAAGGTTTCCTTCTTAGATTCAAGAGGTTTCAAAAAACGATATACATTTTTTCAAATTTCAATTGCTATATCTGGTGTTTATACACATATATATGGGTGTGTGTATATATATATTCAAATATTCACATGATAATATATTATTATTTTCATTTAGAGATGTATATATATATATGTAAATGTATATGTGGATAATGATCAAGGAAAATATCCAAATTTAAATTTAATGTCTAAATAATGTTTTCAAAAATCAATTTCAAAGGGATTTTTAAGATTGATTTCTAAATAATTATAACAGTTCTGGTTTTTTCAACCAGACCCTTTGAATATTTTAAATAATATTTTTAACTATTTGTGGATTTTGCATGGATTTTCAGGTGTTGTATAGCCCCAATGTTGTTTTATAAAAAATATGAAATATATTAACACATGAACATGAATAATCTCATAAGTAATTGCTTTTATACTGAAAAGAGTCTCATATGGGGAAATAGAGTTTTCCTTTGAACCTAGTACATGAGTTTTACCCTAGGTATGATGTAAGTTTCATTTGCATCAGGTTTCAGGATGATGCAAAGTCACAAGCAGAATAAAAATGAATAGTTTTCTTATTTATTTTAATTTGTTTTAATTACCATTAAACTAGGAATTTTTTAATATAAATGTATCTATAGATGTTTCATAGGGTTAGATACACAATCTTAGAGAATTAAGAGAGAGCCAGATGAGAGCTTTGGTGGCGAATGCATTGACGGATGATCCCAAATTAAAGAATCAATAATGAACATAGCAGATTCATCAATGACATTTCTTGATGATGTGTTATTCTCCAATGATAGATCCATTATTGATGTAGGGTTTTTATTGTTATAATTTCCTCAAACTTCATGATTTTGATAAGAACATGTTTCAACTCCTTCCTCATTGAATTCATGTTTGAATTATCATATGACCGTTAAATGATAATTTCCTTCTAGAATTTTGGAATTATAATTTTTTTGTCTTGGTTGATGTGATTTCATCCTTTTATCTATGATTTATATTAACGAATAGTGAAAAAGAACATCCACTATTGGTTCCTCACTTTTGTGTTTTATGGATTTCTCCCTTTATTCTACAACCATTCATCACAGGTGTTTGTTTTTACTAGTGGTTCAACCAAATTATATAGACCTGATTCATTAAACAATAAATATTTGATTCCATAGATTTTTATTGTAGTTTTTTTAACGTGGATTATGGATTGATGAACATTTGATGATAATGATTGAAATTTGAAGGAGGACCGAGTGATGGTAGTTTCACAAGGCATGATGACGAGTCTTTAATGGAAGGAGAAGGAAATATATATTTTATGATGAATGACTATAATATGATACTTGGAAAGTAATTTATGATGTTAAATGTGAATCGTGTGAGTTTTAAGTGGAGACCATGATGTTATTAGTGAGGGCGGTGAAGAAGATAGTGACATGCTATCTATGATAAGATTATGGGAAATTTACGATTACATGACATGTAATATGGAAGAAAAAACATCATGTGTCTCATAAATGTGGAATTTAATGTTTCTATGGAAGTTAAATAGAACATGGTAATCTGAAAGAGACACACATTTTGTGGTACCAAGCTAGCCATATCGGCGTGTATATGGAGTACATGTTCAAGTAACTGTGTGACCTCACATGCTGTGTGATTGGCCCCAACATGTGCACCCTTAGTAGGACATGACTCGGGTAGAGGCACACACTGAGTTTCTAAATATTTCCCTTCAGTATTTATGGATCATTTCACATATTTTATAGTTGGTATTCCACATTCCATGTTGGGTGGTAGTGTACAACCAAGTGGTCAACTTGAGAGGACACATAGTGTACCCCTTGGACACATTATGTACTTTAATTTTTCGTAGTTTTGAGCCTTTTATAAGTCCCATTTTAATGTTTTTTTGATTTAAATACGAAGGAAGATATTATAATTAAGAATAAGTGAGCATGGTTAACCACATCAATATCTCAGAGATCATTCTCATATTGCAGACACTCTTAGTGAGTGGAAATCCACTATGACAAGAGATCCAGGGTGAAATATCCTTTTACTATCCTTAAGTAGGATAAAAAATTACCCCTACATTATTAAGTTACAACATCATTTACCTACATATTGGATAGGGGTGGTTATTACCCTACTATTATAGGGAACACAATCCTCTATCTATGGGGTTAATTATTCCTTCTTCTTAGTGAGATTAGGCGGGGTGTGAGATCCTCTACTAAGGTCGATAATTCCCTTACGCTACTAGGGGAATGAGATCCTCTATTATAGGTATAGAGAGGTTACATCAGTTTAAGGATCAGATTATTTAGAGGTATTGGTGGATGTTCATAATCCTTGGGTTGACTATGAAGACTAAAAATTTATTCTATGGATTGAGTACCTTCTATGAGCATATCCGATTTCTTATCTTTTCTTTACCATCTTGTTTATGGTTTTATATGATTTTATTTTGAAGACTTACTTCTTGGTGATTTTTGGTTGTACTAATGGGTGTGTATATACTTGCACCTATATAAGATCTACCCCCACATGTAGTGACTTATAAAGATGATAGACTGTTCAATGAAGATCTAAGTAGACCTAGTGGAGGTGGTGCTTAGTAGTGCTAAGAGAAGTGGTAATAGGATTTTTATTAGTATGGTTGTAGTCTGGTGAGAATTTTTCCACCCTTATTATCAGGTTGTACCTACCTTTTTGTTATTGGGACTATATCTTTCCCTATTTACATTGAATATAATCTATCTTTCTTTTCCTCTTGTGGAATATTAGAGGAGGTAAATTCATTTATTATTCTTGTTTTTACTCTTGAACATTACTTTGTTGTGTTTGGAGATGTGTGTGTGTGTGTACAAGTAAATTAGGTTATTTACTCCCATATGTGTAATATGATAACTCAATGATAGTTACCAGACCCTTTCCTATTAGAGGTAGTATTGATGTGACACACTTATCTTACTTCCATCTAGGAAGTCCTTGATAGGTCGGGTCATGTCAAAGTGGTATCAAACCCCTTAAGGTTGTCTTAGGATGAATTTTGGTGATGGTTTAGTTGTGAAGATTGGTTTTAGATTGAGATAAATAGTGTTGAAGTTCATTGAGTTTGGATCATGGGCTATAGAGTCTAGTGATGGTTCATTGACTGATGTATCCATTCACCATGACTCTGATAACCTTCTTGATGACTCAATACACTATGACACTAGTTGTAGGGAAAACAGTTGTGAACACATCATATAGGAATGATTTGTGGTTTTCATATCCTTCTTAAGTTAGATCCTCAGATATTCTATTTTGAATATTGTGTATCTTGACTACTATAAGATGCCTCTATATATACAACAATCTAGGATTCCATGGTAGGATCATGATGATGATCATATTAGGGTTGATGCCTTATTTGAAGGTCCTATATTATAGTTATTTCCTATAGGTGGACGTCTAGAATTATTTCCACTAGTCTACTAGTGAGTTTACCTACATATGGTAGTGAAATTTAATGTTTTACCTCAATTGGGAAAAATATAAATTTAGTAGTTTTGGATGATGATGATCATAGGATGTGTTCACTTTACAAGTTTCAGAGATAGAGATTGCCTAGGTTTTGTAGTAAGCTAGATACAAAGGTAGATGAATACTGTCTAGAAGTAATGGTTTAGGTGATCTACCTTGTTAAGACCCCAATAAATTATATGTTGGTTCTTACCGCTCACCTCATCTATGGATCAATAGTGAGATGGTGGGGTTTGGTGACTCAGATGCATTATAAGGTGACTTTGCCATGGACTGAGTTCGAGAACCTCTCATGAAAGAAGTATTTTATAGAAAATGTGTGATCAGTGCACATACATAAGATTATTTCACTATAAAAAGGTATTATGTTAGTCACTGAGTACACAATGAGATTCAATGACCTCACATGATACTCTATTATCATGGTTCGTGATGGGTACTTCTGAGAATGGAAGTTTGATCATGGATTTCACAGAGATGTTTGATCTAGATTAGTGACCCTCTATATAACTAGCTATTCTAAGGTGTTTAAACTATCCCAAGAGGTGGTTAAATATATTTCTATAGTATAGTTGGTGGTATGAGAGTTGGGTAGTTGACATGTGGTTGAGTCAACAATAGTGGATGGCATATGACAGGCTGGTGGATCTTGACATAAGAGGTGAACATGTGATCAACAATAGACATAGATATTAGCAGTGTAGGGATCCCGTAGAGGACCAAGACAACTAAGGGATAGGAGATGTTACACCTATGAAGGTAAGGGTCATATCACACAACATTATCTGACCTTCCATTCAACATCAAATATAAATATAGTGGATAGCCTACCAAGGTAGAGGTAGTGGCATGAGAAGGGAGATCTGTAGGGAGATGGATGTGGTAGAAGAGCTCATAAATCTCTTGGCGCTGTTTGAAATTATAATCTAATATAACTACCACCACCTCTAGGTGGTTTTCATTAGGCTCAGGGAGTTGGTGGCTAGGGATGTAGTCAATTGTATGTAGTGGAGGATTTTGACATTGAGGATCCCAATATGATTTGAGGTATGATATGTGTATTATCTACCCTAGATTTATTTTTTATAGACATAAATGAAATATATTCCTTTCTAGACTTATCCCTTGTTAGATAATTGAAGATTACAACAGAGCCTCCAGATCGAACCTTATGACTAGAGACTCCTACTAGAGGGGATTTTCCTATCACACTCTTATATTGGTAGTGGGAATTGAATCTTGGTAGAGAGAATTTTTCATGGGACCCTTTCATATTTGTTATGAAACTATATTATTTCATTCATGGTATGGACTGGATCTCTACTATCCATGCCCAATATGATTATTTTCATTAGATTATGTGGTGGACCATGGTTGGTGAGCCTAGTTTTTCCTTTACCATTGAGAGGGAATTCTACTTAGAGCAGGTTAGGATCGTGTATAAGAGAGTGTAGATGATTTCTAATCAGTTTTCTAGCTTGAATCATTGTACAACAAACTCAGTGGATGTTTGATTTCATACAGTGGTAGAGGAGTACCCAAATATTTTCCTAGAGGACTTTCCTAGGTTACCTCCTCATTAAGAGGTTTAATTTTTTATTGAATTACATCAAAGGATTGTTATAATAAATTAAGTATCATATTATATGGATTTCACTGAGATTTGAGAGATGAGGGTGCAATTGGATGACCTTCAAAGGAAATACTTTATCTAACCCTGTGTGTCCCCCTAATAAGCTCCAAAATTATTCACCATGTAGGATAATATGATCTTGAGGTTGTGAATATATTATCATCCCATGAATTAGATAACTATTAAGAATAGATATCCACTCACAAGAATCAATGAACTATTAAATTAAATAAAATGGGAAATTGGTTCTTTAAGGCTGATCTTAGGTCATGTTATCACCATCTATGGGTTCAAAAGGTAGACATACTAAATATGAAATGCTAATGTCACTATGGTCACTACGAGTACTTGATGTTTCCCTTTAAAATGAATAATTCCCCAACAGTGTTTATGAGACTCAAGAATAATATATTTAATCCTTTTATAGACTAGTTTGTGGTCGCCTTTATCGATGAAATTTTCTTACATTTAGCATAAAATATTGTGCATTGATATCATTTAAGGATGGTCATGTATGTAATTTTATAGAATCTACTATATGGAAAAGTTTCAAAGTGTCATTTATAGATGAGAGAGTGTTTACCCCCTCTCTCATGATGTTTTCATGTTCAAAAACACCCATATATACATATCTAACAATTTAATTTAATTTATTTTAGTTTTCATAATTTAGAACCAAATTATGAAGTTGATGGATTTAATATACTTTTAAATATCAATTTGAAATATTTTTTAAAATTTAATTGTAGAAATTGATGATCTATTGAAGTATTTATTGAATTATTAATGGATATTGTAATATCCAAAATTTTTAAAGATAATAAAAACCCTTGTTGATAATAATTTATGATTATTTTTTTGTTAAAATTTAGTTTTTCAATAAAAATAACTTAGTACATGAGTTAAAGGAATTGTTTAAGGGTAAAATTCTAGTTAACACCTTAGAATATTCTATCGAATATTTTCAAATTTATACACTAAGGTAGTGTGAGATCCCAATTCCCATATAGATAGAACAAAAATATTATATATATTATATTATGTGCGCATGAATTTTTTTCAAAATAATTGAATATCTCCCAAATGGTGCATCATATGAGAAATAAGATACTATAGTTAGATTTAGGATGAGGGGTTTACCCTAAGTGTAACATAAAATTTGTGTGAGTCTGACATTTGGTCAAATCGTAAATGAGGATAATTTATTTAATATTTTTATTATTTTTTTCCAAAAATAATGGAATATATCCTAAATGGTGTATCATATGAGAAATACAAGATCACCATCCATTTTAAATATGATTTTCACCCTAGGTGTGACATAATATTTGTGTGTTTCAAGTGTTTGGATACATTGCATACAAGAGTAATAATAATTATTTTATTATTATTATTATTATTATTGAAGAAATTAAAATATAAACTACATATGCAATTAAATAATTTGGAATCTGCATAAATGATGAGTGATGTTTCACCATATGTGTATATTTATTAGTGATCAAATTAATAATGGTGAAATTATTACTTGTGATAAATAAATACAATTGTTTTCTTAATATTAATTTAATAACTATTATCGGTGTTAATGAAAGTTGTGTTTAAAATGTAAATGGTGGAAACTATGTAAGATTTGTAATAATAATAATAATAAAAATAAAAATAATTGTTGTTTTTGTTGTTATTATTATTATCAAATTGGGAAAATAATTTTTATGTATGATAAATTAAAATGTGTATATATATTTATACATTTACACGTGCATATATGTATATACAGATGTGGATATATATATGTATATAATTTGTATGTATATATATGGGTTAAATATATATGTATATATATATGATTTAAATAAATATATATGTGAATATGCACATACATATATTACGATTATAAATAAATAAATAAATAAATAAATATAAATATAAATAAATAAATAAATATATATATGGATGAAATTTAATATGAATTTAAATGAATGATTTAAATATGTTTAAAAGAAAAATTTAAGGAAAAAAATGTAACAGGTTTTGGGTGGCCCTTGTTTTTATTATGAGAGATAAATTATAATAAAAGTTATTTAAAAAAATGAGAAATAGAAATTATAAAATTTGGGAAAGGAGGAGATGCCTAAACCTACATATAAGGGATTTTTTAAACCTCTATCATGCCTCTCACCCCCTCTCTATTTTTTTTATTTTATTTTATTTTATTATTTTTTCAAAACTTATATCTTCAATATCTTTTTCAAAACTGATCGTATTGACATGCCATTGGTGCAGTTGGATTCTTCTAGAAAAATAGAAATTTAATCCAAAGTTTGTTTCTTAAGGCAAAAAGGTATGTTTTTCAGATTTTATTTAATCCTTATTTTCCATGTTTCAAATATTAAGGATAATAACATGTATTATGTAATGATAATCATCAAGAATTATCAAGAGGAAATTTCACTAAATTATTAAAATAAAATCATACCTTCTATTTTTTAAGAAATCATCAGAGGATAGTTATACAATTGTCAATGATAATAACTATAAGGAATACCACATGTTTTATTGAATTAATTAAAAGATATAAATTATCAAACTTGGTTTTATAAATATTCTAGAGGAGAATATTGAAAGTACATGCGTTGTCCTAGAAAAATAATTCATAAATTTTCCTAGAGAGAGAATGTATCCTCACATGCAATATTTTATTTATTTTTGAAATAAAATAGATGGTTTTGGTTCTAGGAACCCTTGAAGATACTCAATCATTGATGTTTTAACATTTACGTTAATAAGTCTGAATAGAGGTTTTCTTAACTGGTGAGGTTTCCACTAAAACTTTAGAACTACACATTATCATTTATTCTTGTCATTGATTGACTGAAAATTATATTTTTTTTGATTTTCCAAAACCACTTTTTGGGTGAGTAGGAACCGCGCCATACAAGATATTACCAGATCAAAAAAATCGAAATCCAGCTAAGAAGAATTCCACTTTCATTCAAATATCACATCTAAACTTAGACTCCTTGGGACACATATCCTCATCCAGTGAGCCTCCTCGAGCCACGACCCTGACATCGACCCATTTCATCGTCACCTTCATCAACTTCTTCAGACTTTGTCAACAAGAACCCACCAGACATCACCGTCGTAGCTTCAAACAAAAATACAGAAAATACCTTTACCCTTTTCATCATATAAACACCATATCGTCATCAACCCTCATCAAACATCATTAGCCTCGGATAGCTAAACCTCGCACTGCAAACCCTAACAGCAGTACACATCGCCTCCCTTCGTCAGCGAGACACATCACCATCAATGTCGATGTCACCATTGGGCCAGACATCACATGCCTTGTCTTCCACTTATGAACTCTATGCCAGGGTCGAACACCATTAGAGAACATTCACAATGAAGAAGAAACACAGAACAATTCCATCGTGACAGGCACTAACAGAACCGAATCAAAACCGAAATCATGAGGGTGAAAGCCAAAAACCGAAGAATCAAACCAGGAAACATAGGGAGCACCATCAACCGCCAAATACTAACTCCAAAAACCTCTGAAGAACCATAGATCCAAGTCCAACTCGGAGCGGTGTAGATGATCTTGAGGTTAGGACAGGGATTAAAACTGCCATGGACTTCGAACAACAACAATGAGGTGAGATCAAAACAAGCATCCAAAAACAAGAACTCGATGATACAATCTCTCCTAGAAGACAATCAACCACTGGACCACATATCCCAAAACCACTAAGAATCCATTTCTCTAGATCTGACCAGGAGAGGTGTAGTGGAATGAGAGGTTAGAGCAGGGCAGAAGTATCCGGGGGATTCGACAGCGGAGACCATCGACTGAAGCAACAAAAAAACCCCAAGAGCATAAAATAATAAGACCACTCCGCCGAGGATGAAGAAAAACACGACCACAAAAAACCATATTGCGGAGCAGGAAAAAGAAAAAGGATGGTGAGAAGGGTAAGAATGGGGAAGAAGGAGAAAAAGGAAGGAGAGAGCACACTGAGGAGCCATCGTCCCCGAGCAGAGGGTTTCAGGAGGAAACCATAGCAGACCCGACATCGATGAATTTGATTTAGGAGGTTCCTTACCATTATGGTCCTTGCATATATGATGTTATCATGATATGAAGTTTAAAATAAACTAACCCATACTTTTTCTGAGACACATGTGGGTGTGTGAGTATTTGTGACTTACTTATTTATATGTGATTATCTTGACTTTGATCTTGGTGTGGATTATCATTTCTTACTATGACATAAATTGTTTGTGTGTTGCATAGCCTATGAAATTGTGCTACAGGTATAGAGGTACCCGTTTGGAGCATTTAGGTTGGGTGTATGTGGTTACCCAACATGATGTAGTCCTAAAATACTTAAAGGCATATTTGGATACCCCGGTAGAGAAGAAAGCTTAGTGGCTAGCTGACAGGCACAAAGATATAGAGTTGGATCCATGAGGTTGGGAGATATATGGTTCTAACATCCTTAAAGGTGGGCATGGATACCCATATAGAAGGAAAGAATCTATTCTCAGTTACCCAACTAAATGCACTCCTAACATCCTTAAAGGTGGGCATGGATACCCCTTTAGAGGGGAAAGAATAGCAGTTTGATGGTTAATAATGTACAAAGTTTCCTACATACTTAGGTTGTGGGTGATTAAAAGGTTAATTAGGACGGGTATCAACCTGAGAGAATGTGATACATTCCTGTGACAACCACCGGAAGGATGGGGTAATATTTTGACATAGAGGAATATGTGTAATTCCTATGATAACCTCAAAATGGGTGGGGTGAGCTTGGTTACCTTGTTAAAGGTACATGATTTCTCAACATCCTTACAGATATTGAAACAAAGTAGGTGGGTTCGAGGTTCATGGAATCTTGGTTAGTGAAGGATGACACAAAATATGTATTTTTATTGAAAATTTATTTATGTAATGATACACATTGTCATATATATTGTGAACTTATGGTAAGGATGCATTGGTTGTGTCCTACGGAGTCTTGTACTCACCCTACTATCATGAACCACCTTCACCAAGATGAGTAAAGGGATAAAAAACTACTAGACCCTTCCTTCTTCAAGTTAAAGGAGAGATAATGACCCTCTAGTCCCACCTTTAGTAGGCCCCAAAGTGGTGACTAGCACCAAGGGTAGATAATCACATATAATATGGAAGGAATTACCCCTTTTATAGAAAATGATCATGAGATAAGATAGTAAATCCCAAAAAACCTCCAAATATTGAATGTAAAAGTAAATCCAAAATCAATTTCCATATTCATGTCCAAAATAAACTAATACCGAGTACAAGAAAACTCCAAAGGAAAGTACCAAAAGAAAGAAAAGCAGCAAAGACAACCCTCGAATCCCAAGATAGTAAAGTCCAGCATGGTCCTCAAGGTCCTCCTGGAAACCTAAAAGTAGTTTTATATACATTGGGTGAGTATACATGTATACTCAGTATGGAAAAAAAAGATCTCATGAACAAGTGGGAAGGAATTATAATACCCTATGAGAAAATAAAGATAACCAAAGCACCTAGTAAGGAAACTATCCAACCAGCCTCACCAAGACACACTCCCCAAATAACGCAAGTCAGGTAAAGTAATAGTAATAGAACATTGATATTTGGATACCCAAACCACTTTACCACTGGTTATTTAGGACATCCTATGCATCAAAGCTCCCCCAAAAGTCCCACTGCAGTCCCACTGCCGCCCCAACAACAACCTTATGGACTGTCACAACCACACATCTTTCCCACAAACACCTGAGCCACCACAACAACACACGCATCCCGCCCACAGACAACTGGGCCACCACAACCACACACATCCCCACCCACAGACACCTAGGCCACAACAACCACTGCCACACCTGAATACACCTAAGACAGAAAAACCACTGCCATGCCTTAAGACACCTGGGCCACATCCAGAGGACACTTGGGAAACAAACTAGCCCGCACACACATGGGACAGCCACCTTCAACACACCATGCCCGATGAGTCTTGATCCATAATGAACCTTAGGCTTCCAAAGCCTCTCGAAGAATATTGGGCTACCTGGGAGAGGGATCATAAAGGATCTAAGAACCAGACACTCATAAGAATGTTGGAAAAAATACCCTCCCCCATTAATGGAGGTGTTCAACATGAAGTGCTCAACATGGATGGGGTGCGTATAAGAAACAGAAAAACTAAAATTTTTACATATAGGTAATAAAACACTCATCTCAACCTATGGGTTCTGAAGTAAAACCACCCTCATTACTATCCCTACATGAACGAACACACAACAACCACAACCGGAGCACAACCCATTTTTGGAAAATAATCCCCCAGTATACAGATTCCCGTTATCATGTTCAAGTGATTCCATTTAAATATTCCTTCAGTACCGGGAAACTAACAGGCATAGCCACAAGACAAGACAAAGAATGAGGGAAAATAGGCAAGTAGAAATTTAAGCATTCACACCTGGTTCTCTTACAAAGTCACAAAAAGAAAAGGGATCCATGAGATCCCTCAAAGTACTGGAACCAAACCAATCCCCAACATACGGCTCCACACAGCCTCAGAATCACAAACCAACAACTAAAAAATAGGAGATTCTATCCCCATACCCATCACCACACAAGCATCAAGTAAAACAACCATGTGTTTTAGAAGAATAGAACAAGGAAGTTTTTAGATTTTAACCACACCATTTATCAAGTTTCTTATTTCTGTTTGATTAATCGGGGTGATCACACAAGGATTCTTATTCATTGGGATTCCATTTTACTGACCAACTTTACATGATTAACCAGTTTCCATGTTACAACCATTCAATCACAAGATTATCCATAAAAACATAGGTTCATTAGTGCACAAAAAATGACCACCAACAACCACTATTTTCAGTGGGCATAATCCCATACAATTCACAACATAAAAATGAAGATAAAATAAATAAAAAAACATCATCATCAAGCACATACCTTCATTGTTTAGAGTCTGTTTATTATCTTCGTTAAGGTTTGGTTTCATCCACGTCTTTAGGTAAGCATTATCATACCCACCCTGCGTGATAAACAGTAAAGAGAGACAAAGGAAAACCCTACTTGGATGATCAACGATTGAAGTTTTCTCCTCACACAAAGAATTGAGGATGCACTACTTACAGAGGAAGAACACAGAGGACTCCAAGGTTGAGCAGGAAGGGATCCATCATGGGCGCACAGTTTGTCTCAGAAGGAAGCCTCCAGGTGCACTAAGAGAGACCAAAAGGAAAAATGAAGGGAGGATATTGGATTAAGTAAAGGCCAGATCCTAAAATTAGGGAGATGATTTCGAAGTACTTAAAAGTCATATTGTGGCTCGAACATATGGTTGGGTGGTTTAACATGTTGTGATTAATTGAGAATTAATAATTCTCCTCATAGATGGTGGAAATAACAACTGTGGGTTAATATATTTCCTTTCAATGGAGAAAAAAACATAACATGGGTGAAACTATGAAAAATGAAAAAGGTGTAAAACTGAGGAAGAAGACACACATTTTGGTAACTCAAGGGCCTCCAAACTCTTGGGGGTTTAGAACATATTTTAATGGATTTAAATGGCTTTGAAATGGGTATTAAAACACATTTACATCAAATGATATGTTATTGGGGAGAAACTGGAAGGTCCTGAAAAAAATAGGGAAGGACTCACCATTAGGTGAGTCACCATCACCCTGGCACTATTGACCTAGCACCGTCGCCCTGGCACCGTCGCCCTAGCACCGTCACCCTGGAACTGATGCCAATTGGTTCTATGGACGAACCATTAGTGCCACCAATAACCATCACTACCACCGAAGACCATTGATGCCATCGATGCCCATCCGTGCCATCAATGCCCATCAGTGCCACCAATGCCTGTCGGTAAAACCGATGCCCCTCGGTGCCACCAACGCCCATCGGTGCCACCGACACTCATTGTTTCCATTGTTCGTTCAATCCTGGGATTTGGTAAACTCCTTAATGAGACATTGATGGTCAACATGACACCCCAAACACCAGAATTTGGGAAAGTAATGGACTAGGAGGATCCAGTCCATTACATCAGATACCTCTTGAACTATTCTTTCCCTCGACAATTCAAGATTAAGCCCAAAGAGAAGAGAGGGGTCTAAACAACCACCTTTTAAGATGCCTCTTATGGAAAAACCACCCTAGAGTCGTTCGAAATATGAAACAAGACTCAATATCTAGGAAAAACTCTCCCTCATATATCTCCTAAACAACTACGAATATACTATCTCTCTTTTACCCCGTGTTATCACAAAAACATATAAAGGTCACACCATCCAGAAATATAGGTTAGGGAGTTGCGAAAAAGACTGGAGCACCCCATGGTGACATGATAGGTCAAATAAAACCCTTCTTCATCAGGTCATCAACCTGGATCCTCAACTCCCCCAAATTAGAAGGCACCATCCAATAGGGAGCTATCGAAATCAGATGGGCACTAGGTTCTAAGTCTATCCTAAAATCAACATCACATAGAGGGGGTAGGGTCACAACCTCTTTAGGGAAGACATATAGGAACTCACTAACGATCCCCAAGACTTCCACCATATTTGAGTTTGCTGGTTCCACGGATAGCTTGACTAGAATGGAAAGAAGTGGCTCCACACGTTGACTAACCTACCAGAAACCCCTCTCATCGAAGAAATCTACATGCTGGCCACCCATATCTAAGAACACAACCATTCCCCAGAAGCATTTGATAACGAAACACATAGATAAAAACCAATCGATTCCTAAAATGACATCATATGGCTGCATACGTTTCAAAATAAGGTCACCATTGGACTGATGTGGCCACAACATCAGTCTGCATCCTCAACAAATGTAAGACAAGCTGGTCTGACCTATGACTGGCATACTCAATACTAGGGGAACCAGAAGTCTCTCTGCATCTATACCCAGAGAATGAGATATAATGTGTGTAAAGAAGGAGTGAGAATCTCATGAATCAAACAAGGAAGAAGCAATAATACAAAACAAGATGATCATACCTTGAATGACCTCTATCTCTACTGAAACTGCTACCTCTGTGGCGTACAACTGCCCATGTACAGATTCTCTACCCCTCATCTATCGACCACCTCCCCGACCGCACCCTAGTTGAGGTCCCTGAGGAGAAACATGAGGTCGGCCTCCTCCTGTAATGTCTGCTCTCAGAGAAGTGGGAGCTCACTGTCCCTTCTGCTGCTGCTGAAAGGGTTTAGCTAGAAACTGCTACTGCTGAGGTGGGCGCTAAAACTTCCCACCTCCACTATACTACATTCAGCCCAAGCACTGATTCCAAATATGTCCATAGATACCAAAAATAAAACACCTTAGTCCTAGGCTCATGGAGAAAGGGCGAGGCCCAAAGATCGAAGCTAGAACTGCTGGGGCCTACTCCCTGTCAGCTGAAACCTAGAAGGCCCTGATGTTGGAGGCCTGCTACTAATGAACTTCTCCTTTGATGATCACAACTGTTTCCCCTCACATGGCACACCTCCTAGAGTGTGCATCGTCTCCACCACTTCATCCTTCTTCTAAACTTCCAAGTATGTTGGTAGAGTGAAGGGAGTAACAACGTATTGTAGGGAAGGTTGGAGTGCATCCTCTAAATGCCTTACCCGCGATTACTCATCTAGGAAGAGGTATGATGTGAAACGAAGTAGATCCTTAAACATGATACATAATTTCCACACCATCATACTCCCTTGCTGTAGGGAAATCAGTTCTTGTCTCTTTTCATTCTTCATCATGGAAGAAATGAATTCTACCCGAAACTCCTTCTCAAAGTTAGTCCATGAATCCTTAACTTCCCTCTTCTCCCTGAGATAGAGATTCCACCAATGATGTGCTGCTCCCCGCATCTGGATTACAACCAGATGAACCCAATACTCTGTCAGATTCTGAATCAAGCAGAAATCTATCACCAAATCCTCAAGAAAGCTCTCTATCTCCATGTCCGAAACGCTTCCCTTGTACTTTCTGAGGGTCTTCCGCTGAAATGAATGATGAGTCTTCTTCCACTGGTTGTCCTCCTCTTCTTTTTTAGTCCTCATATAATCATCCATATTAGTCTGATAGTCCTCAATCACACGTACTACTCATGGACGTCGTTCGAGTTCCATATTTGGAAGGTTAATAAGAAAATGTCTAAGCTAGAGTAGTGTAGAAGATCTATTTTAAGTTTTTCTTAAATTTTTTATACATTTTAAACTTCCAAAACACCTAGAAAACACAAGAAAAAAAGTCTTTATGATGCATATACCTTTCCTAGGTTCTCTACCCTGCAATCAGTGTAGCCTCACTTGGTTGCTCGATATGCCCCGAGTCCTTGCATCGGATCATGGGGGAACCTAAAATCCCATGTCTTAGCTAGTATTCCAAGGACTATTTCACACACCAAGATTGACGAACAATGTTTCCCTACCATCCCATGAAATCCTCACAATGCCTAACCATGAGCTCTATCATATCTCTCAACCATCACCTATGATACCATTCTACCATGAACCTCCTTCACCACGATGAAGAAAGGGACATCAAACTACCATACCCTTCCTTATTCAAGTTGAAGGAGAGATAATGACCCCCAAGTCCCGCCTTATGTAGGCCCCAGAGTGGTGACTAGAACCAAGGGTATAGAATCACACGTATTATGGAAGACATTACACTTTTTATAGAAAAATATTGGGAGATAAGATGGTAAATCCCAAACAACTCAATATGTTGAAAGTAAAATTAAATCCAAAATCCATTTCCATATGCATGTCCAAAATAAACTGAAACAGAGTACAAGAAAAATCCAAAGGAAAGTACCAAAAGAAAGAAAAGAAGCAAAGAAAACCCCTGAATCCCAATATATTAATGTCCGGTATGGTCCTCAAGGTCCTCCTAGAAACCTAAAAGCAGTTTTATATACGTAGGGTGAGTATACCGGTATACTCAATAGGGAAAATCAAAAGCTCTAATGCACAAGTGAGGAGACATTCTAATACCCCGTGAGAAAATATAGATAACCAAAGAACCTAGCAAAGAAACTATCCTCCCAGCCTCACCAAGTCACTCTCCCTAAATAATTAAAGTTAGGTAATGTAATAGTAAGATCAAATCAATATTTGGGTACCCGCACTACTTTACCACTGGTTATTTAGGACATCCTATGCATCATAACTCCCCCACAAGTTCTACTGCAGTCCCAATTCCACCCCAACAACAAACTTATAGGCTATCACAACTACACATCCCACCCGTAGACACCTGGGACACCAAAACCACACAAGCATCCCACTCGCAGGCACTTGGGCCACCACAACCACACACGTCCCCACCCGCAGACACCTGTGCCATAACAACCACTACCACGCCCAAAGACACCTGGGCCAGAACAACCACTTCAATGCTCAAAGACACCTGGATCTCATCCCAAGGACACTTGGGAAACAAACATGCACACAAAGACATGGGACAACCACCACAACACACCCCGCCTGATGAGTCTTAGGCCATAATGAAACTTAGGCTATCACAACCTTCTTGGAGATTATTTTCCTACCTAGGAGAGGGAGAACAAAAGAGATAATAACCAGCCACTCATAAGAATGTTGGAAAAAACACCCCCCATGGATGTGGGTGTTCGACACGAAGTGATCAACATGGGTGGGGTGCGTATAAGAAACAAAAAAACTAATAAATTTATATATATGTAATCAAATAATCATCTAGACCTAAGGGTTTGAAATCACAACCACCCTCATTACTATCCCAACATGCATGGACACACAACAACCATACCCAGAGCACAACTAATTTCTGGAAAACAATCCCCCAGTTTACTCATTCCCGTTATCATGTTCAAGTGATTCCATTTAAATATTCCTCCACTACTAGGAAACTAACAGGTATAGACACAAGCCAAGGCAATAAATGAAGGAAAACATCCAAGAACCATTTTAAGCATTCACACATGATTCTCTTGAAAAGACACAATAATAAAAGGGATCCGTGAGATCCCTTGAAGTACTATAACTAAACCAAGACCCAACATACATCTCCACACAACCTCAGATTCACAAAAAAAAACAACAACTGAACAATAAGAGATTCCATCCCCATCCACGTCACCCCATAATCATCAAGAAAAACAACCATGTGTATTAGTAGAACAGATCAAGGGAGTTTTTATATTTTAACCACACCATTTATCAAGTTACTTATTTCTATTTAGTTAACAAGGGTGATCAAACAAGGATTATTATTCCTTTGTAATCCATTTTATTGACCAAATTTTCATGATTAACCATTTTCCATGTTACAACCATTCAATCACAAGATTATCCAGTGGGAATAAGACCATACTATTCACAACATAAAAACGAAGATAAAAAATTACAGAAACATCATCATTAAACACAACCCTTAATTCTTTAGAGTCTGTTTATTATCATCATTAAGGTATGGTTTCATCCACGTCCTGAGGGAAGCATTATCATACCCACCCCGAATGATACACAATAAATATTGATGAAGGAAAACCCTAATTGGATGATAAACTATTGAAGTTTTCTCCTCACACCAAGAACTGGGGATGCACTATTTGTAGAGGAAGAACTCTAAGGACTAAAAGGATGAGCGAGAAGGGCTCCAAAATGGGCACATGATTCGTCTTAGTATGAAGTATCAAGGTGCACTAAGAGAGACCGAAAGGAAAAAGGATGATAGGATCTTGGATTAAGAAAGGGCCAAATCCTAAAATCAGGGAGACAATTTCGAAGTACATAAAATTCAGATCATGGCTCGACCACATGGTTGGGAATTTTCACATGTTGGGATTAATTGAGATTTAATAATTCTCCTCATAGATGATGGAGATAATGGTTGTGTGTTAATATATTTCCTTTAAATAGAGAAAAACATGTTATAGGGGAGAAACTGTAAAACACAAAAACGGTGTGACACCGAGGAAGAAAGAACATGTTTTGGTAACTCAAAGTTCACATGAATCTTAGGGGTTTAAAACATATTTTAATGGCTTTAAATGGCTTTGAAAGGGGTATTAAAACACTTTTACATCAAAATATACATTTTTAGGATAAAACAGGAAGGTCCTAGAAAAAATGAGTAGGACTCACTGTTAGGTGATTCACCGTCACCCTGGAACCGTTGCCCTGGAAATTTCACCCTTGCACCGATACTGATTAGTTCTATGGATGACCCATTGGTTCCACCGATCCCCATTAGTCCCACTGATGCCCATTGGTGCCACTGATGCCCATCGATGCCACCGACGCCCATCGGTGCCACCGACGCTCATCAGTGCCACCGATGCTCATCGGTGCCACCGTTCTCTCAATCCCGAAATTTGGAAAACTCCTTAATGAGTCACCGATGGTCCCCAGGACACCCCAAACACCCGAATTTGGAAAAGTAATGGATCAGGAGGGTCTGATCCATTACACCTGCTCAAGAATTTCAGTGCACTTGTAGATTTCATGACTAGAGATCCGAGGAAGGGAAATGGAACTATGGTGGATGTTTGAGTAGTGCTGCATTGAGATGGTGTGGATCGGTTTAGACATCAGAGTACCCCATAGATGTTTGTTTATTTACTTGTCTTGTATTTTCCTTCTTCTTATACTGTGGATAGGATTATCACTTTTGGAGGTATTTTTATATTTATGTTACATTTTTAATTTCTGAATTTTTACCCTAATTATTTATTCATTTTTATTATTGTTCATTATTATCCTTCTCAATGAAATGATACAAAGGTTATAGTATTACCATTGTATAATTTATACCCTCACTACTAGTCGGCATCCTCTTGCATATATGGAGGCACACATGAGGTCATGAAACCTTCCGGTTTGGACATAGTGGTTTTTGTTGGGATGTTATAGTTATATCGAAATCATGGAATGAATATTTAAAGACTCTATAGAGTCTGGGAGCATGCTTAAACTGACAAAATTGAAGATGGAACAGTGCAGGTAGCACCATCTAGCCAGTGTAGAGACACCAACCATATGGTGGCATTTGGAAAAAATAATCAACCTATGTTAAGTCCATTGGAAAGCTAGTGAAGGATCCTTATCCAGATGGTGATAGTTTTAGAACCAAGTGATTCTACTATAATTCCATCAACCAATCATTGATCAGCATCAACTAGTCGGGGGAAGCTTTCAAGATCCTCTTATCTCGAAGTGTACTTTTGACTACCCGGAGGATACCAGCTAGCTAGTGGCATTAAGACAGGTAGTCCAAGAGGCATTTATTATGGTCAAAAAATGCCTTTTTAATATTATTTGGATTCAATAATCTTAGGTGTATTCTAGAAACTTATTAGTTCTTTGGAGGCTATAAATAGAGAACCTTAGTGGTTTGAAAAACAATTCTCTTAATAGGGGAATTGGAATATTCCAATGATAAATCAAAGTGATCTTCTCCACTCCCTCTCTAACGATCCAATTTTATTTCTCAAATTATATTCATCTCTCTTTTACCTTTTCCTCTACATCTCTATCTCATTTTGTTTTATCATTTGAGAGATATGAGGCTATCTTTGTAATAGATTTGTGCTAATAAATTATTTATCTTCTCAACACCTATTCTATAAAGGGTGCTCATAACCAAAAATTAAGGGATGGGTTCTCAAAACTAGAAATGTGAGTGAGATTAGTTTCTTACTAATTTCATAAAAACTCAAGTAAGGAATAGTTTATTGATCTCTATTAAAATCAATGGAGAAATATATAAGCCTCTCAAACCAAGGGGATGAGACGTTGGGGCCCACAATTAGCTATTACCATACTCATTTATCAAACTATCTTTGACATATATTTCAATTTATTCTTTGCATCATTCAAATACATTACACATAATTGCATAAATATGATACCTCCATTTATATTGCGCATACTCACTTAATTAATGTTTAAATTAACTTAATAATTCATATTGAATTTATCTCTTTATTACCTCATCATATCAAAATATGTTTGTTTAAAATTTTTCATTTGAAATTAAGGTTTTTATTTTTTAAAATGCAATTCACTCCCCCTCTTACCATCTTAATTTGACCAACAATTGGTATGAAAAGAGATATTTTCATTTTTATAAAAAATCATAGTTTTCAAAATATAGTTTTAATTTTCAAAACCTTAATAAATTTAAAATTTCAATTCTTTTATGATGACATATAACTATTATTCTCATGCTCCTATATTTGATGGCATCAATTATTCCAATTAAAACAATATCATGTCATATTTTATCAGTAGCATAAGTTACCCTATCTACAACATGGTTATGCATGAATATAATCATACTAAAGAACTAGAAGATAATTTTACACTTAATGATATTAAATACTTTGAGCTTAATGGAAAATCCATGAATAATTTACACTATGGTATTCACCAAAATGAATTTAATCATGTTTCTACATGAAAAACTGCCTATGAAATATTGAAATTTCTAGAATTCACTCATGAAGGAAACAATAAAGTGAAAGATACTAGTATTTACATGTTTAGGAAAGATTTTGAAAGCTTTTATGTCTATCCAATTAAATCTATTACTAGTATGTCAACATATTTTACTGAAATTTTCAATGGTCAAAAGTCTCTTGATGATGATTTTTCTATATAAATTATATTAAATAACATTATCTTGGTCTTTCCTAGAAATTAGGTACCCAAGTTCATGACTATACAATAAACAAAGGGCATAAAGGAAATGGTGGTTGAGAAGACTATTAGATCTATCATGACATATGAAATAACCATGAAGCGCCAATCTAAAAAAGAAGAAAAATAAGCAAAGGAAGACAAAGAAGAAAAAATGATAATTATTTTCAAAGATATAGATAATAGAGATTCATTTTAAAGTCAATATGAACTTTAATATTCATGGATGAAGTTGAATAAAATCATAAAGAATAAATCAACACATCATAGTAATAGGGAAAATAAAAAATTGACCAAAAGTAATATGTTATGTATGAAACAATATAGATCATATCAAACCATAATTTACCATATATAAAAATTATATGAAAGAAAATAATAAAGGTAAGAAATACCTTAAATTATCAACCTATAATGCTAATGAAGACTCCCTGGACTCAACATCCTCAAGCGATTCAAGTCCTAAATGCCTCATGACACATCTCAAGGTAGGAGATGAGGTTATTTCTACAATTTATTACTCTACTTCCCATTCCTCACCCTACTAACATTTACCCTCTTATTCTTACTCTTCAAATAAAAATAATGAACTTGATAATTTCTATAAATAAATAATTTCAAAATTCAAATAACTTATAAATAAATACTATTAATTTTGTAATGAAAATGATTACCTTTCTAATGAAAAATATTATTTTGTGTTGAAACTTCACGATCAAACTAAATTTGAGTTTTTAGAATCCTAAATCAAAGTGGTTAAAAATAATCTTGCTCAATGTACTCAAAATGATAAATATGTTAATATGATTTTGGGTTATCAATGTTTTCCCAAAAATAAATATGGAATTGTGATTTCAAATA
Source organism: Viscum album (assembly GCA_963277665.1). NCBI lineage: Eukaryota > Viridiplantae > Streptophyta > Magnoliopsida > Santalales > Viscaceae > Viscum > Viscum album. The sequence continues at coordinate 1,927,359,505 of OY728131.1, forward strand.
AAAATGGTTTTTATAAATTTTTTGAAATAACCAATTTTTAAATGGAAGTTTCCAAAATAAGTTTTTAATTATTTTAAAAATTATGGGCATCACATTTATGAAATTGGTTAAAAAATTATATACATAGAAGACTTAAATAAATATATATATTTTATCTCATACAACTCATATAAAATCCCATACTAAAAAATTTTGGGTTTCTAAATATTTATTGTCCACCTTTAGTGGACCCATGATTATTTAAGTATCAAAATATTTATTAGTTTATATGGCTAGAACCAAATCCATAAGGCTACAAAAAGGAACTTTCTATTGAGTTTTTATAGGTATGTTCCAATGGATGTTATTAAATTATCAAATATATAGCTCTTTAATAATTAAAATATTTTATAACTCTGAAGTATTTCATTATCTATATAGATCATCCATAGATATTAAATTCACCAATTTAGGGGGAGCCTATATTTTTTTATTTCTGATAAAATTTTCTCATGGGGGGGGGGGTAGGTTTTTGTATGCTTAAATTTTCATTTCCCATTTTGAATTTCATTTCAAAATCTATCCACTATCTCTCACTCGTTTATGCCTTATTGTTCATAAAATAGGAGAGGTTGTTTTTTTATTTTTCTTTAAAATGTTATTTTGTTTTAAAAATTAGTTATTTCATTTGAATTTTATTTTAGAATTAATCTTAGTTTCTCTTGATTTTTTTAAAATATTTTTTTGTTCCATCTTAAGTCACTTTTTAAAATATTTTTCAAATATTTTATATTTTTATCTTTTTTAAATCTTGATATTATCTCTTATATTTTACTATATTTTTATCAAAAAATTAATATCTTTTCTTTCTTTAGTTATCCTAAATATTTTTCATCTCTCATATTATTTTAATATCTTTGTAATTAAGATGATGCAATCTTTAATGTTTTATCTTAAATCCATATATATTGTTTCACTTATTTATATATCATGAATATAATTTTTTTTACATGCCTTATTATCCAATATCTTTTTTTAAACTTATGATAATCATTAAGGGTGAGATATTATTTGATGTCAGTATTTTTTACCTTATGTGAAATTTCTTTCTTGATATAGATATCTCCAATTTCCCTTATTGTTTTATTTTTGTTAATCACAAAGGGAGAGGTGTTTTTTGGTTATTGGGGAAATTTTTTGTTTAGTATCAAATGGGAGATGTTTTTGGTTAAAGGGGTGAAATTTATCAAATTGGGAAAAGTTTGTTTTATCTTGTTTTGAAAAAACTGTTTCATTATTTCAAAAAGGAGGGTTTATTTATGGTTTAGTTGCATTATTTTTATCACTTGATTATATTGAATATATTATTTGAACTATATTGATTAAATTTTTACATGTTTCAATCTTAATTTACACTTGATATATCTTTTTATGTTAATTGATTGTGATCATCAAATGGGGATATATTGTTGTAGCTATCTCTATGTCATGATGCTTTCATGATTAAAAAACTCATCTATGTATCTATTAGTTTCATTTAATTGATTTATCTTTCAATTATGTAAAACCAAATTATGAATTTTATCAATTTAATAAACTTTGAAGTATCACTTTGAAGTCTTAATTGATATTTTGAAATGATGGAGGGAATATTTAAAGATTATATATAGGCTAGAAGGAAGATTGAAGTGCCAAAATTAAAGATAGAACACTATAGGTAACACTAGATTTACGGTGTAGAGAAAATTGATACCTAGTGGCATGTGGATAGAATTCCCAACCTATAGGAATTGGACTAACCCACAATTGGAGGAACCCTAACCAACTCGTGATAGTTCCAGAACCAAGTGCTTTTAATATAAGGACACATACCAATCTTTGAGCATCATTGTCTAGCCGGTAAAAGTTTTCCATATCCTCACATCTCTTAGTGTATCACAACCTACTATTTGAAGACCACTAGCTAGCCGGTGGCATCAAGATAGGTAGTTCAATGATGTATTTATTATGATAAAACATTATTTTTTTGGTCTTCTTTGGCTTTATTAACTCCAGGTGGATTCTAGATCCTTCCGAGATCTTTTGGAGGCTATAAATAAAGGACCTTATTATATTAGAAAATAATTCTTTTAATGGTGGAATTGGAACATTCCAATGATGAAAAAATTGATCTTCTACAAGACCTCTCTTAAGAGAAAATTTCATTTCTCAAATATCCTCAACTCTGTTCTACCTTTATCTTTAAATTTCTCTATAATATTATTCTATCCATTGAGATATATGAGACTATATTTGTAACATAATTGTTCCAAGAAAATCTTTCTATTCCCACTACCTCTTCTATAAAGGTTTCTTACAACCAGAAAAGTGAGGGAGATTGGTTTATTTATAATTCCATAAAAAATCATGGTAGGATATGTTTATTTATATCTATTAAAATCAAGGGATAAATATAAAAACCTCTCAACTTGAGGGGTGGAGACATAGGGTATCACTCTGAGCTATTGATGAACTCCTATATCAAAACATATTTTCTCTCTATTTTAATTTATTATTTGCATCATTCAAATATGATAATCATAATTTCATAAATCTAATAATTTTTTGTTTGATGTTAATATTTTATTAATTAATATTGAAATTAAATTTATAATTTGTATCAAATTTATCACTTTATCACCTCATCATATGGATATAATTTTATTTTAGATTTTCCATTTTCATTTAATGTTTTAATTTTTAAAATTATTTTTACCCTTACTCCTTCTATATTACTCCATATAATAGAGGGGTATACTTTTTGGGACATGTTATCTCATAAGAGTGTTTTTATGTAGAACTAGTGAATATCGAGGCAATACTATCTTGGGAGACACCCAATAGTGTGATAGAGGCATGAAGCTTCTTGGGGTTGGCTATATATTATTATAAATTCATGAAAAACTTCTATAGTATTGTGATTCCCTTAACTACATTGAGCTAAAAAGAATAACCTTTTATCTAGTCTGATAATTTCCAGAAGGCCTTTGAGGATTTATGATATAGGTTGACAAGGGATCCCATACTGAGGTTTTTAGAAGATGGGGTTGAGTCTGTAGTGTTTTTGATACCTTTGGAGATAGGCCTGAGTGTGTATTGATGTAGAAGAATAAAATGACAGATTATGGATCTAGGTAGCCAAGACACCACATTTAAGGGCCTAGTTTTCTCAGGTATTTCCCTTTGTGGGTTTGGGGTTGGATTTGGTGGTCATAATATGAAAACCTAGTTGCAAGATAAATTCATGGAATGAAATTAGTATTCATTGTGTTGATTATAATTCATGCCTTAAATTTCAGTACACATTCTGAAAGGATTTCGGTTTGAATTCAAGTGTTTCACCTAGAATAATTTTATAGTGTGAATTTTTGTTTCATAGAATAAAAGAGTTTTTTAGGTTTTCAGGATGAGACAACTTATTTTTTAGTGGTTGTGGGATTCAAGGAATTCATTGAATTAAGTATCCTTTCATGTCATGAATGTGGATTATCCAATCTGGTTATAAGTTGGTGAAAACTTGAGGATTATCATATTTTACCCCTCATATATTGAATATTAGGTGACCCTGAGAGATTATTCAAAGGCCTTTGAATTCGATTCGATTAGATTCAACCCCTATCTTATAGAGATTGATCTGTGGTGATATGAGGTTATTTTTCCCTTCATTGATGTTTTCTTTCTCTTTCATTATCTTTTTTCCATGATATGGAGGGGTTTTCAATTTATTTTTCTTACAGTTTCTATTTATGAATGATAATAGGATATTATTGGGATTGTGTTTATGGATCACTGGTTCCCCATGGAAGAGTTAATCTGAGTTTGGAACTCAATGTTATGTTCTTTCATGAAGAACATTAATATATTCATGTTAAGGTAGAAGATTTGTTACCATTATCTTGATTTAAATTACAAGTGTGAGATTTTCATTATTTAATCCTTTGGGTAATGTTAGAATTAACCAAATGAATATAGAAACAATAGAATTTAAAGGAAGAATTATTATTATAGTTTTATGTTTATTGATGCCTCATGTTTTTATAAGATAGTTTTCTATCAATATATTATTGTTTTTGTTGTGCTTAACATATTTTTTGAATTTTTTTTGATAAACAACATAAATCCATAATAATTGTAATGACATGATTAAATAATGAGTCTTGTAATTTGATATATGTGTTTACTTGTTCTTGGTGTAATGTGAAAGTAATTACAAACACATGTTTAATTTGTTTCAAAGATATTGATAGCTGATAAGTTATAGGTTTTATATTTATAAAAACCCATGCATAATAAATTGGTTAATTCAAAATGAGAATTAAAATGGTTTTTTGATAAATATGAATTCTTTAGGTCTCAAAAACTCTTTTCTTATTATGTAAGGCTTATATGACTTGGTTCTAGGTCCTTAGTGACTTTTATTATGTGTAGAAAATACATTTGAAATGTATGTGTGCTCTAGGAACTTTTAGAGCCTTGATGTGTTTTTTTGATAGCCTTATGCGGTTGGTTTTCTTGATGAATGATTGGCTAGAATATTGGGTATATTTGACTGATGATTTTTTTGATATGGTTGGGAACCTTGGATGAGTATTGGGATGGGAGCCCAAACTATGTCGATGGTTGATGCCAGTAATGGTAGGACAATTTGATGTTATGCGAAATGGTGTGAGACATCAGGGTAGTTAATATGTGTTCAGATCAGGTATTTCTTCTTGATTCTTACTTATTGATTGATGCTTTCAATATTTCCTATTGGATAGATTCCATTTTTTTGTTTCCCACTACTTAATGTAGTCAGTCTCTTTTCACGACATGTGAAATTATGATGTGGTAGCTTAGGTAAAGTCCTAAAGTACCTATATGTTTTTATGAATGATAAATGAATAAATAAATAACCCATGGGATGGGGTTTTGTTGATGATAGAAATATTAAACATTTTTTAATGTTAATTAATAGAAACCATGGGATGGTTAAACAATATGATCCAAAGAGCATGGGTTTAAATTTAGAAATTTCTAAGAGGTTAATGATGATTTCATTCTTGAGAATATAAGAAAGATAATTAATAGTGTCGTCAACACTTTTCTTAAGAAGATTTAATTATTAATCTTGTTAAAATTTAATGTGAATTAAATAATTATTAATTAATTAATTAATAACTAATTTAATTATTTTGTGATTTTTTATATCAATTCCATAGTAGTGGAAGTCAGAGGTCTTGTATAATGATAGCGATAGATGAGTTTAAGGTTTGGTAATTACCCTTAGTGTGGTTTGTGTGTGATATTATTTATATTTTATAATTTCATAGACTACCCCATCCACATTATTAGAGAAACCAACACCCAAATGTTTTGGGGAATTTTTTCTCCAACTTATTGGATGTAGAGGAAATAGATGGATGACTTCTCCCCACTGTCTCTTTGGACATAGATAACTAGGCACATACTAGAATATAATGGTTTATGATATAGGTTGTATTCCCACTTGGGTTGTGATGGTTCTCAGTTTTACTATAAATTTATGTGTGAGATGTAATGGATTGAGGTATAATACATAATTGTATTTGATCATACCGGATCTGGATTCCCATGGATGTACATGCATGGGTTGTGATATATTGAGGTATAATGAAATTACATAGGCTATAGTGGATTTTTAACATAGATTTGGTCATATATTGGATGATGTTTAAGATGATATGGACATGTGGACTGATGGCAACATGAGATGTTGGTCTTTGTGTAGGAATGAAGTAGGTAAGTCTGAGTCCTAACTCACATCGAGAATGATTTACTTATGGAAGGGATGAGCACATGATATGTGGCATCGAGGCATGAGGGTGAAAAACTAGTAGGGAAGTGGAAGTGGAGGAATATATATATATATATATATATATTTGATTTTAATATAGAATTTTTTAATTCTATGAATTATTTGGTGAGTTATATATGGTATGGATGAGAAACTAGTATTACCTATTTAGGTGATGAATTAGTTTCATTTGTTTATTCACCGAGATTTATACTTCTTTTACATTTTTCATGAGACATTTCTCATTGGTTCCCATAGAGTATACATGTTATGATCACCCTATGTATATAAAAATTTATTTTCAGTTAAGAATGAATATTTTGGTGAATGGGGTGGACGTTATTGGATTAGAGGAGTTGTTGAGTAGCTATCAAGACTTACCATAGTTCGTGGTCGAGTCCTTGTTTTACTTTAGATAGTATTAGTTTTTCTTATTAGTTGTTTCATTTTTTGTATGACATTAAATGTATTGGGTATTATTATTTAATTTATAGATGGTGTTGATTGGGGGTTTTCCTTCATATCTCTTACTCCTTAAACTTATAGAGGTAATACCTCCCATGTGCGTGATTGATATTCCCTTGGTGATAATCACCAACCCATGGCATATTGGGGGAAGTATTCAGGGTTTATTTTCTTCCTTTCATCATTGTCAACCCAATAGGGATACCTTTTAAGGGAAGAGATTTTAACAGACTGGTATCAAAGTTAATGGCCAAGATATAAGATGGATTTTACATTTCGGAACTAGTGAGGATGCATGGGTTGGTAGATAATTTTTTTTGTCTAGGATTTTTACATACTATAAATGAGGGATTCTAGCTATGACACATGATTTTATAAGAACCTATGATTCAATGTAAGGACCCTCAAGTTTACTGAACATGCTAAGAAAAGTGATGCTACTTGAGGGGTAGATACCTTGCTAAGGATCATGCATCATGATGTTCTTCACCTATTATTGAATTTGGATAGACAACAGGAAATAGTTTAAAATGAATCAATGAATTAATTAATAAAAATAAAAATTTTCTTTTATCTTGGATTTATGGGTTACTAATGTTTGTTATTTTCTAGATATGGAACTGTGTTGATGTACCCATCATGTTTGTGTAGTGGATATTAAATAGGATGATCTAGTGGATCACTGTAGAATGGAGTTCAATAATGAAGAAACATGGAGGAAACATTGAGAGTTTAAATGATAAATTTTGTATAAGTAAGAGGGATATATTTCACTTCAGGAGATAGTAGACTGGATGAAGCAACTGAAGATACCCTTCAGTTTGATATGTGATTGATAATATTACTGAGCTTCTTTAGCTGTGTGGGTTAGCTTGATAGTGGTTTCTTTTATTCCTTAGGGATCACGAGGAGTTGGATATTGTGTGAGCCAAGCTTAAGGATCAATTTTAAGACAATTTTATATCTTTTACCACTAATTTATTTTGTTAGAAGGAGATATTTACCATTTATCAGGGGTGTTTAGTCTTTGAGAGTTCTGTATACTCTAAAATAACCTATTACATTATGCTTTAGATATTTTGATAGATGAGGTGGATATGGAGACAAATTTTTGAGGAATATTTTCCTCTATAAATACAATTCCAGGTCACCCTGTTTATATTGAAGTTATATCTTGAGGTGCTAGAAAAGGAAGAGGTCATAAAGTTGACATTGGCTGGGACTGGGTCAACATGGGATGTGAGTCATTAGGACTTTTAATGGAGTAAATCTATGATCGAGGGTTATTAGTTTCCTATTTAGAAGAATTTTAAATCACCAAGGATTAGGCTTCATCCCTCTTCAATTCACTTCACCAGAGTTAGAAGTTTTTGGTCCCCTTATAGTAGTTCAGGTGTGGTTTGATTTTCTCATGGATATTGTGTCCACTTGAAGTAAGAGTGTCCAAAATTTCTCAGTAGTAAACATGTGACTAGTGGCCCATTTTAGGATCATCCTTTAGAGTAGTTTCAACTGTGGAAAAATAGAAACAAGGCATTCCAGCTTTTGAGAAACATAGAAGTGATGAGGCAAGTAGAGGAAAAACCCATGATATCCCTTGACCTTAGGTTTTGTGGCTAGAGTGTTATTGTGTAGGTGGTCTCCATCATTGTCATAGATGCCATAGAGTAGATCATACATAGATGCATTCTTTATCACTATAAGAACTGAAAAAATACAATGTCATATGAGGTACTATCTTCCTATTTTCTACTTATATTTATGCATTGTTTGATTCATAAGCTACAAAATCCTTAATTTTAACTGATATATTCCATGAATTGGGAATTTTGGTGAATATTATTCTAGTGCCCATGTTGTTGACTATACTGGTTATAGGTCGAGCTAGCCTGTTTTATGTGTACAGAGACAATGAGTTGGTACTAGGGAAACACCGATCATGGAGAGACTTCCTATGTTTATAGATGTAGCTATAAGACATTGTCATAAACATGGATTGGTTGTATTTATTATATGGTATTATGTATTTCTTCTATAGTTTAATCATATTCTATGATGATGATGAAGATCAAATTGTGTTTTTTGGTGAGTGAGACCCTCATATGGGTCATAGGTATGTTAATAATCAATATTACATGTTGGATTGTTTAATGATGTGTTCCATGGAGGTTCATATGGTGATTTTTCCACTATTTTTATAAGAGTACCCTACTGTATTTCCTAAAGTGGTTGTGGAACTACCCCCTCAATGAGAGATTGAGTTTTGGATATAGATGAAACCAGGTGTTTCTATGATAATAATGTCTCCATATTAGATGTCCCTTTTTGAGTTATAAAAATAAATATCCATGTTGGTGATCTCCTATAGATAGGATTCAGTCAACCTAGTGTGTATCCTTGGGGAGTTATAATTCTATTTTTGAAGAAAGTAGATATAATTATGTAGTTATGCATCGATTATTTTCATTTGAATTAGGTGATGAAGAAGAAACGCAACCCTCTCCCATATATTGATGATTTATTTGATCAGTTGAATAGACAAAGATGGTTCACAAAGTCTGAAATATAGTTTGGGTATCATCAGATGTGGGTAAAGGATGAGTGTATCCTAAAGACTAGTTTCAATTTTCATTATGGGCACTATGAGTTCATTGTGATGCTGTTCAGTATAAAAAATGATCTATAAGTGTTCATGGGTTAATGAATGTAGTGTTCCATTAGTTTATAGATTAGTTTATGGTGATATTTATTGCTGAAATCCATGGGTTTTTAGTATCATTGGAGGAGAACACAGAGTATCTATGTTCCATGTTGGGAGTTCTTCAGTTTCATCAACTATTTAAGAAGCCATCAAAGTTTGAGTTCTAGTCTTGTGAAGTGAATTTATTAGAGAATGTAATGTCTCAATGTTGAGTAGCCATTTATCCTTTGAAAATTGAGGTGGTGGTTTCTTGGGTAGCCGCTAATAATGTTGCGGAAGTGCAAAGTTTCTTTGGTCTAGCTATATATTACTAGAGGTTCATTATTGACTTCTCTCAAATTGTGAATCATTTGAAAATTTTGACTATAAAAATTAGGAATTAATGTGGATTGACTAGTTCTGAACTAATTTTTAGTATTTAAAGGATAATCTAGCTAATTCTTTGGTTCTTCATCTCCCAATGTAGGGAATTGTATTCAAGGTTTATTATGATACTTCATGATTAGTTATATCTTTTGGGTCCAACATTTATGGCCACATGAATGTAACTATTCCACCCATGATCTTGATCTTGTTGTATTAGTGTTTTCTATAAGGTTATGGAGACACTATATTATCAATTAATATTTTGTAGTATTCACATTCAAAATATTTTTAAGTACAAATTCTCCTAGTTCTATTTGAATTTGTGGAAATGATGATGGATGAAGTTATTATAGGACTATAACTTTGAGATTTATTTTACGCCATGTAAAAATAATATTTTGGAAGATTCCTTGAGTAAAAATTCATGAGGAGGAGCTGTGTGTATGTTTGGAGACTCTTGGAGAGTAATAGAAGTGTTAGAAGTGTTACACCTTGATATGTGAGTAGTTGGTGGTAGAGGTTGTGTTTATCAATTGACAATGTAATCTTCTTTTGTAAACAAGTGAAGGAGTTCCCTCTTGGGTGCTTTTTGGTAGAGGTTTGATATGATCAAGTTGTTTATGGTGATTATATTGAGGGTTTTACTGAGGATAAGAATCACCAAGTGCTATTTTAGGGGAATATTTTCATTCCTTTTTTGATGCGTGTGGTGTTTATCCACGAGTTTGATAGTTTTCCCTTGGTGGTACATCATGATGTGGAAATTTTGTATCATGTTATGAGGAATCAGTTTTTGTGGTCTAGTATGAAGCACTCTATTTTATAGTTTGTCTCTTGGTGTTAGGTCTACTAGAAGTTGAAGGTTGATCATCATGTTCATAGTGATTTTCTTCAGCCACTGGATGTTTCCTAGTGGAAGTGGTAGGATATTTTGATGGACTTTATCACCAATTTACCCAAATCTCAGAGAGGTTATGATTCTATATGGGTTATCATGGAGTGTATGATGAAGTCGACTCAATTATTAGTGATTAAGGAGTTATAATTAGTGCAAGTTTTGCTGAGATAGTATTAGGATGATATAGTGAGGCTTTATAGGGTTCCTAAGATGATCATAACTGATTGTGATCCTCATTTTAACTCCATGTCGTGTATAGGTATCCAAAATGATTTTATATCCTAGTTATACCATAACACCACTTTTAATATGTAGAAATAAGACCAGACATAGAAGACTCTATAGACTCTATATTACACATTTCATGTATGTATTATGGATTTAGAAAGTACATGAGTGTGGTACCAACCCTTAGAAGAGTTTTCCTAAAAAATTATTTCAACTCCACCATTAAAATGAAACCTTTTGAAGCACTATATAATGAAACTTAATGATCCTCATTATTATGGATCAAGGTTATAATGTTAGATATTATTGGATCATAATTGGTGAAAAATATGTTAAAGAAGGTACAAGTGACCCATGATCTAATAAAGGTAGCACAAGATCATAAATATTATCATGTTGATCATATAAGGATTCCTCAAGAGTTCAACATTGGATATTACATGTTCATAAAGGTTTCTACTTATCATGGGAAGTGAAGTTTCATCCATGTAAGTAAGCTCTCACCCAGGTTCATTAGACCTTTCAAGGAATTGGATATGGTTGGAGCTATGGCTTATCAATTAGCACTACCAGTGAAAATGAGCTAGATTCATGATATCTTCCATGAATCATAGATTCAATTGTATCATCATGATGATTCTCACAATATTGATTGGGAAGAACTGGATGTTGAAAATGGTGTGACATTTTAGGAACAGTCTATCAAGATTTAAGACCATTAGGATAAGGTGTTATACGGGTGTGATATCCCTTTGGTTCATGTCTTGTGGCGGTATAGTGTCTTGGAGGAGTGCACTTGGGAGCATTATTCTTAGAATCATGTTTAATATCCCAAGTTATTTGGGGCATGATCTCTATTATTTTGTTTCTTTGTTCGATCCTTGTTATGATTATTTATATACCTCATGTTGTTTTATGATATTATTTATCTTCCTTGGTGTTGTGCTCATTTTGGAATTCCCTTGAGAAGTATCTACCTTAGGATTTTTTGAGTTTGGTTACTGATACTATGAGTTTTTGTACATTGTTTCTATAGTGGTTTAGTTGTATTCTTAATGTTGTGTGATCCTTGAGAAGTATCTCATTGGTGTGGTTATTCAGATCCCTTTAATTTTTTATATTTTTATTATAAATTTTATCGAATGAGAATTTTTTTGAGAGTTATATGATGTAAGGGACATATTTTCCAAGGTCTTTCTCTTTGTGTGTTTGAGGTAGGAGTTGATGGTTAGAAGCATAAAACTTGGTTTCAGTAGAAATTCATGGTGTGAAATCATTATTCATGATGTGAATTTTTATTTATGGCTTGAATTATAGTACAAATACCAAAGTTCTTTGGAATGTAATTCGATGGTTATTCATATAATAAATCCAGTGAATTTGTTCTTCATGGAACGAATGAGTTTTTTGGTTTTAGGGATGAGGGGACTTAATTTTTGGTAGATTTGGGATTTTATGAATTCAGGGCATATAGTATCCTTCCACACCATAAATACAATTTAACTGGTCTCATTATAAATTGGGGACCCCGTCAGGATTCTCATATTTTTCCTATCCTCCTTAGAACCCTAAGATACTAGGAGAAATTTTTTGAAGTCCTTTGAATCCCCTTCAATCAAATTCACACCTGTCATCTATATATTGATCTGTGGTGATCTGGGGTTAGTTTTTCCTTCCCTGATGGTTGTTTTCTCTTTATTTATTCTGTTAAAAATCCATATATAATTGTTCTCTTAATTTTTTCTTATGGTTTGTATCAATTAATGATATATGGATCTTATTGGGATGGGGTTTTAGGTATCATAGGTTCCCTACAGATGAGGTAATTAGATTTTGACACTTGGTGTTCTATTATTTCTTGGAGAATGATGAGATCTTTGTGCTGAGGTAGGTTATATGTTACCTTTCTTTTAATTTAATGTGAAAGTGTGATATTATCATGATTTATTCATTTAGGAAATAGTTTAATTAAACCTAATGAAGGTAAGAACATAGTAATTTAATCGAAGAATTAAGTTATGATTTGGATTTGTGATCAGTTATGGTTTTATTCTTGTTGATGCCTTATGTTTTTCTAAGATAATGTGATATATTTATATTGTATCTATTATTGTTTGTTGTTTTAAATTTAATAAAATATGTAAATATGAAATAATTATAATTATGTAATTAAATAAAGAGGCCTATAATATGATATCTGTTCTTCCTTATTCTTCGAAGAATGTGAAAGTAATAATAAACACTTATTTAACTTTTTTCAAAGCTATTGATAGCTGATAAGTTATAGGTTGATTATTGCTAAAAACCTATGAATAATAAATAATTTAATTTAATATAAGAATTAAACTAGTTTTTTTAATAAAGATAAATTCTTTAGGGATGAGTGATCTCGTTATTATTGTTTAAGGATTGTATTCTTTGGTACTGTGGCATTATTTCCTTTACCCGCGTGTGGAAAATAAATTTTAAATGTATGTGTTCTCTAGTAACTTTTAGATCCTTTAAGTTTTTTTTGATAAACTAGTGTGGTTCTTTTTCGGGATGATTAATGTGCTAGGATCCCAGGTATTTTTGACTAATGGTTGTTTTGATATGGTTGGGAACTTTAGATGAGTAATGTGTTGGGATATTAGGCTATGGTGATGTTTGAAACTGCTAATGGTAGGATATTTTGATGTTATGTATAATGATGTGGGAGAATAGAGAGGTCAAGATGAGTTTAGAGTGGGGCTTTTTTGTCAATACTTAACTGTTTCTTGATGCCTATTGGATAGCCTATTAGTTAGATGATATTTTGTTGTTTTCCCAATGCTTGATGCAGTCAGACTCTGGATGACATGTGCAGTTCTAATATAGTATCTTAGGTAGAGTCCTAAAGTACCTATATGTTTTTATAAATAGTAAATGAGTAAATAAATAATCCATGTGATGGGGTGTTGTTTATGGAAGTGATGTTAAATAGTTTTTAATATTAATTAATAGAACCCATGGGATTGTTAAATGAGATGCTCCAAGGAGCATGGGTTTAAATATAGAATATTTATTAAGAGGTTAATGATGATTCCATTATTGTGAATATAAGTAAGATAATTAATAATTTCATTGAAACATGGATTAAGAAGACTAAAGTATTAATCTTGGAACAGTTAATAATAATTAAATAATGGTTAATTAATTAATTATCAATGAATCTAATACTCATATTCATGGTTAATATCTATTCGTTTGTAGTGGTAGGAGATGGTCCTATGTGATGATAGCATTAAATGAGTATAAGGATTTTTTGTTTCCCTTAGTGTTGTTTGTGTGTGGTATTGTTTATATTTTATGATTTCATATGCTACCCCACCTGTGTCGATAGGTCAACCAATGCACAAATGTTTTGGGGGTGTTTTCTAAAACATCTAGGATATCAAGGAAATAGACGACTAACCTCCCTCTATCTCCTTCTCTCCATGCGGATGTAGATGAGTAGGTGTATCCCAGGATACAATGGATTATAGTATAGGGTGAATTCCTACTTGGGCTGTGATGAATCTTAGTTTTACTATACATTTATGTGAAAATTTTAATGTATTGAGGTATAATGAATACTTTTATCTGATCATGGTAGCTTACACTTACCATTGGTATATGTGCATGGGCTATAATGGCTTGAGGTATATTGTATTTTCACAGGTTATAGTGGTTTCTAGACATAAAATTTGTTATAAATGGAATTATATTGATGTTTAGATGAAAATGTAGACTAATATAAACATGAGATGTTGAGCCCTATGTGAGGTTGAGGTAGAAAGGGCCGATGCTCGACACACATCAGATATGGTTTACTTATGGAAGGGATGAGAACAAGATGTGTGGAATTGGGGTGTGAGAGTGAAAAACCAATGGGGAAGTATAAGTAGGTTACCTTATATATATATATATATAATTCTTTGTATATATAATGGCTAACTTTTATACATTATTTTGAAGGTGATATATAGTGAGGAAAATAAACTATTATTACCTGTTCAGGTGATGAGTTAGTTTTATTTGTTAATTCAGTGTGATTTTATATGCTTCTTTAACATTTTTCATGAGTGTTTTTATGGAGAATCTTATTTATTATACATGTTATGTTCACCCTACACATATACAACTATTTTTAGGGCAACAGGAAGAGGTTGGTGATTGGGTTGAACGTTAATAGCTCAAATGAGTCGTTGAGTAGCTATTGGGAGTTTCTAGAGTTTATGATCACTACCTTGTTTTAATTTTGGTACTTCTAGTATATTTTTTTAGTTATTTTAGTTTATGTATTAAAATACATATATTTGGTTTTATTCTTTTATTTATTCATGGTATTTTTAGTTGGTTTTCCTTCTTATATCTTATTCTTTAAATTTATAGAGGGTAATGCTTCCCATGTGTGTGATTGATATACCCCTAGAGCTATTATCAAACTCATGTTCTATTGGAGGTGTGGTATAGGGGTTTATATCTACATTTATTCATTTATAGACCAGGTGGGGTACCTTAGGATGGAGGGGGTCATGACAGCACATTCATAACTATTAAATCCATGAGTTGGAGCTAGAAAACTATGGAGTTCACCCTAAAAAATTAGTGAAATTACCTTCGTGGTGTATTTTTTGTTATTTATTATGAACACAAGAGTATCAAGTACGTCTTTACTCAAAATGATATCAACTTTAGAATGAAATTGTGGATGGTGTTCTTATAGAACTATGACATTTAGATAGTCTATACTCACAATAAATAGAATGTAATGATATTTTATCTCATTAGGAAACCTCTTTATCATTTTCTAGTTGAGGTTATAGAGCATTTTACCTTATTTGAATTATCCTTATTAGAGGAGGGATGAGAAACATAACTTTAGTCGATATTAATAACCCTTATACTTTATTAGTGCATGAGGTAAGCACAACATGGAGATATTAACTATGTGGTCTTATATGGATAAATACCCATAGGATACAATCCCGATGGATTCTCTGAAAGTGGGGTGAATATAATCCTATTATAAGTACATAATATGGTGTGAGTTTTTATTTGTGATATGGTTCTAATATACTTCCATGAATCTCTCTTTTTTGTATATCATATAGTGTTAAAGATGGACCATTACTTTCAATGGTAGTTTTGGTGGCTTGGGATAAAGATGTGTGTTGTAGAGCTCATCTCTCAATGCCTCACCTGTCAGCAGGTAAAAGCCGAGCACTAGGTTCCATTTTGCCAACCCTTTGAGGTTATAAAATAGAAGCATGATGGTATATCTATTGATTTATTGACTTTATTTCCATGGATTATGGGAGGTCATGACGTTATCTGGGTGATCATGGATCTACTCACTAGATCAGCCCACATTCTTTCCATTAGAGAGCATATTTTAGTGGAAAGAATGGGATTATTATAGGAATAGGAAATAATCCAAATTAATGTAATTACCTTGAATATTATCTTATTAAATGATTATCGTTTCATGTATCAATTGTAGATAAGTTTTCCGGAGGATTTTGGGAATCAGTTATGGATAAGCATGATGTTCCACCCCTAGATTGATGTCTAGACTGAGTTGAATATTTATTTCTAGAAGGATATGTTGTGGGATTGCATGTCTGACTTTGGATAAAGACTAGAGGACAACTAAACACTAGTATAGTTTTCATACAACAATATCTATCACTATACTATTTGTGAAACAACATTCGAGATGCTTTATAAGAGACCTTTTAGGTCACCACTATGATGGTTAGAGTAGGGACAATCAATACATATGGGGATAAAGTTGGTGTGGAAAATGATAGAGAATATTACAATAATCCAAGAGTATAATAGGACAACCTGGAGGTTTTATAAGTCCTATAATGACTGATTATTGAGGCCTTTATATTTTGGTAAGGGCGACCATGTGTTCCTAAAGGTATCACCTCAATGTGATTTAAAGAGATTTAGTTGTGGTGGAAGGATATCTCCAAGATTCATCAGTCCACTTTAGATTTTTTATAGAATTTATATGGTTTCATAAGACCTAGATTTATCTCCATGGTTAGAATAGGTTCATGATGACTTACATGTGTCACAACTAAGGAAATATATGCACGATCCATCATATGTTATTGACTGGGGATAATTAGACATTGAAGATGGATCCAACTTTTTAGAACACTCGATAGTGATCAAGTATTTATGGAAAGATCTTTCATTGGTGAAAAATACCTCTCGTGTGTGCTCTTTGGTAGAATAATAATATTTAGGAGAGATCTTGATAATATGAGAACCATATTTGAGATTAACACCCTCATATGTTTGAGTAGTTCCTGGTTTTTGAGACGAAAAACTTGATTTTGGGGAGAGTGTAATGGATCCATTTTTTTCAACTAAAGCCTTTAAATATTTTTAATAATATTTTTGGAACTATTCGTGAATTTTACATGGAGTTCTATGTGCTATATAGGCTCGATGTTGATATATTAATTATATTAATTATATTAACACATGTACAAGAATAATCATGAAAATAATGGATTTTCTATTGAACAAAGTCTTATATGGGGAAACCAAGATTGTTATTGAATATATAATGTAGATTTTACCCTAAGTTAAACATAAGTTTCATTTGAATTAGTTTTCAAGATGATGTGTAGTTGCATGAAGAATAAAAATGAATAAATTTGTTTCATTAATTTAATTTCTTTTAATTATTAAAAATTTAGGTATTTTACTTTATAAATCTATATATAGATATTATCTAGGTCTAGCTGCACAAATATAGAGAATTTTGAGAGAGCTGATAGAGTTATTTTATAGAGAATTCATTGAAAGATGATCCAAGATTTAAGAATCAATTACAAATGTCGTAGATTCCATATTTATCAGCTTTTCTCCAATATATATACACTTCATGTTGAGGGAATATTTTTCATCCTCAATTAATTTAATCTTACTATCCTAATATCTCTTCAACTTCTAAACTCATTCTTCATACATCTTGGAAATATCATATAGTGAACTGCCAATATCATTCACCCATTTGTCTTTCACATCCAGCTATGTATCTATGAAATTCATATTGAAATTTTTAAGCTTCTTAAATACATATAAAACTTCATTAAATGAAACTTTAAATACTTCCTTCTCAAAAAAATTTTTATGAAAATTTTCATCAATCAAAGTAATATTATCAATGTAATGTTCATTTTTTTCTCCCTTAAATTTCAACAGTTTTGAGAGAGTGTTTCATATTCCAACAACTAATGACTATTATGTGGAATCAAATTCCTTTTAAAGATATGACTTATCTTCAAATAATTCCTTGATAAAATTCAGTATGTAAGCTACAACTTTAGAATGAACCTTGTTCAAATAATCTCCAATATAAGAGTATAAGTATTCAACTTTTTTATCTCTCAATACTCTTCATGGATTGCACTATTTTCAATAATCAATATATTTAGCTAAAAAACACCATTGGGATTACCTTTATCCATTGGCGATTACTCCTTTGCTTTTGATACTTTCTCAACTTTATTGACTCTTTTTTCACTATTTTTCAATTGAGACCCAAATTTTTTGATTTAGTAGGAGTAGAAACATAATTAATGAACTAAGATTCTTCTTCACATAACTCAAATCTTCACTTCATAAAATTATGATAAAATATAAGGGCTATTAAATTTTTTATCCAATCAACAAAAGAACCTATGCTCTGATATGAGTTGAAATACCCATTAGGATGGATACAAACATTGGGGGTGAATTAGGTGTTGAATAATTTTTCCCTATTAAAAATATTCTTTAAATATTTATCCACTTTGGTAATAAAACTCTACTTCTGGTTAATATAGTTGGATATATTTTAATTTTAACCAAGAAATCAACACCGCATGAAATGTATAAAATCAAGTAAAATAAGAACATGGTATTTTTACAAGTTTCTTATCAAAGTCGTACTCCTTTCCATGATTGGTTATTATCCCTTATCATGGTTTATACACTATAACCAATAGTAAAATACAATGGTTGGTGCTTCTCACACTTGAACCAAGTCTCACTGTGAATACACTTTCCTAATTCTCATAGTACTTCCACATAATAACTTTTCAGTGTAGTCACAGATCCACATTGTGATCTCATTAGATACCCTAAGTCTCACTATTTTTATGGGTTCACACCATACATTTGAAAGTTTTTATTTAATATCCTTTATGAAATATAACTTTGATCAACTTTGGAATGATATAGAATCCAAAAAAGTTATCTTCTTCATCTCAATAGCATATTCTTCAAATGCCATCAGTTCTTCAACAAAAATGTATGCAACTTGATCATAGCTCATAACAAAACTTCACAAAATAATAATTAAATATTATCACCTGACTTTATCAAATAAATATAAGGTCCTATGATGTTATAAAATCTAGTATCTCCTCAACTATGAAAGTATATACACAATGAATAAAACCATACACAAGTAGTTAATATTTCCTTTGTTTTTATTCTTTTTTCATATCATAGCTTCAAACTCCATCTGATCTTAGAATGATTTTATAATTACTATCTTTTATTAATATTTGATAACCAAGTTATATTCCTTTTCTAACTATATCAGCTCTCTTCTTCCTAAAGAGAGTTATGGTTCTTCACTCGGTTATAGCTCTTGGATGCAGTTCCCTAACACATATGATCTTTATTATTTTTATGTGATAATAAATAAAAAATATTATTCTTTATATTTAGAATATTTAAAATCCCTTAAAATCATTTCAAAATATCCTAATTCACATTTTATTTCACTTTTTCACATGTGGGAATTCTACATGATCTAAAAATACTTTTTTTTCCCTAACCATTATCTCCTGTAAATTTATATAAATATGTTGGAATTTTCTCTTCTTAATTATTTTTATTCTTAGATATAAAAATCTTCTAGATAGTTACAAATGATTTGAGTTCCTCCTTATCTTATTATAGAAACACTTTCACTGAAATTCAATGATAATTTTTTTTAATTTCTGTAATAAAAAGATACAACATTCAGATTCACAACATGACTCATTCTTCATTTTGGAGTGGAATATTCTAAAAAGAACAAATATTATAACATGAATAAATATTTTCATAATACCCCAATGAAATAATAATCTTCTTTTCATTTAAGTAGATTGAGCTCAACTTCTTCTATTGTTTGAATCATACAACAACACTTTACAACTCAATAAAGCAATAGGAATATTCCATCACTTGAGAACACAACTAAATCTTATCTGAGTTAGTCCCACCATGAATCTAAATTTTATTTTTGTTGTTTGGAAGATTTTAAAATAACTTTAGGATCATAATAATTTTTATTCATTTATAGATTTTATAATCTAGAATTATAACTTTAGGATTGATAAATTACTTAAAAACTCATCCCACCCTCATTGTCACATTTAATTCTCAATTTTGATAACAAGTGATGATTTAATAATATTCTCATTTGAAAATCATGTATAGATAAAAGAGTGATTGTTTCCCTCAATCAACCTCAAAAAGAGATTGGATCATGGATCTTCAAGGATTCATGTTGTTTTTAATGTGTTAGAATTGATCATGCATCATCCTAAATCATTTTTCTTCTTTAGATATTAAATATGAAACCTTTATATTTTGGTTTATAGCAATCTCAAATTTCTATAAGCACTGATTCCCACATAGTCTAACTTTATGCTTATGAATATTGATCATATAGGTGGATTATTCTTATATATATTTACAAATTATGTTTATGTATGGAATAATAATATTTATATAGAGGAAATTCATGCTTAGGAAGTACCTCATCCTTGTAAACTTTAGTGTCCCATGCTTACACAGTGGATTTCATGGTTAAGAAGATCAACATGTTAATTACACAAGGTAAGATAATGTGTACATAGACACTATATGATTCTTACACAAAACTAAAATCATGTCAAATGATGTTTACATAGAACTATATAATCCATATGCAAGTCCTTGGTCTCTAAGATGATATTTACAAAGATATCCAAACTTTTCCAAATTTCATCCTTAAACTACAAATTACTAAATTATTTTGAATCATGTTTAAAACCACTTCCACTGATATCAGTACCTCTTAAATCACTTCAAAAAACTTTTGTGAATTTATCAAAACTTCTATTTTTTTAGCTTCATCCCAGAGATATCTAACAACATATTAATACTAAAATTAGAGTAAATCCTTAAAATTCACTCTACTTCAATTCAGTATTAAAAATAAATCTTTAAAAACATGTTCCAAGTGTTTATTAACACTATAATCAGAAACATTCATGATCAGTTACACTAGGATGGTTTCTATATAGATTCAACTCTATGATATTCCATTAGTCAATATTTAAACTTATTTAATGATATCTTCAATAATATAAAATAATAAACTAGCACTTTAGAGATTTAAAAACTACAGAAGAAAATTATTTTCACTTGAATATGCATCTTTAAACATGAGGACCGACTTTATCAATCATTTGAAGTAAAGGGATACACACATGGAAACTAGAAATTGAAAAAACCTATTCCAACATATAAAACTTTCTGTAAATGTTCAATGGAAGTTATCACTTCTAATTTATCAATACATCAGGGGAATCACCTATTATCTATATTTGGTTGGGTGGAATCTCACTCCATACTCAAATAATCTATGCTCCTGAAAAAATATATACTGACATTCTCTATTGACAATAAACACAATCACTCACCCAAGGGAACCTCAAACAAAAAATACAATAGTTACCCCACTATCCAGCTTATATATATATATGATTCTTTCTCATTTTGGATCAAATTAATTTTTTTTAATGCATCATAAAAATGAATATTTCAAATTTGAAATGTTTTCTTTAATCTATAAATTGTCCATAGAAACTTGTAAACCTTAGAAACATTGTTTAGATCCTCAAAACACTAGTTTCTATCATGTAAACATCCTTTAAAATATTAATAATAATAAAAATACTTTTTACACCCATTTGGTATATTTTATAATCATAATAAATTATTATAGCAAGAAAACATTGAATATAATATTTCATTTCTATTCGTGAGAATGTTTCTTCCCAGTTAAAACCATGAATTTGATTATAATATTTCAGAACCAAGTAAGCTTTATAGTTAGACACTTAACCATCCATGTCATTTTTGCTTCTAAAAACCGAATAATACCCTATGAGTCATATGCTTTATAGTGGTTTAACTAAGTTCCAAACTTGATTCGTGTACTTGAAGACCATTTCAGATATCATGACCTATAATAATTTTTTATAATAACAAATATAGATTTATTTTTTATTGGTGGTAGGTTTATCTAGTAAAAATACACCATTATCATCATTTTCCATAAGAAATATATATCTCTTAGAATCCTAAAAAATCTTACAAGACCTATGAAGTTCTTGTGATATCTATGTTGGATAAGCTTCTATAAATTAATGCTACACCAACTCACTTTATATCTCCAAAAATATTCCAATTTATTAGCTTTAAACTTCACTAAGTTTAATATTTATTCCATTAAATACATGGGTAATACATTACTTCTTAAGTAATGTTACAATATGTAATGTCTCAGCCTGGATGATACTAAAATAGTGCCCCAAGATAGTCCACCATAAGACCTCAAGCATGCCTCCTCGTACACCATAGGATACTGACTAGTAGTGAGGGTCTAAGGTGAAAATGTGAGAAGGTTATAACCCTATATTATAATTAAAACCCATAAGTAAATAACCAAGAATCATACACATCAAAGTATGCATAAAGAATAGATAAACTAAAACAGAAGCATGATTAAATAAAATGAAATAAAGTTAATGCCCGAACTACCATGCCATACATACAACATTGATCACCCACTAAGTAAATAATATATAGAAAATAAATTGGAAAACAAATAAATCAGGATCTACTTCCAACTCTGATCCATATCACATACCCAGTATCTAGTACCTCGTCGGGCAACTCTATCCCGATCACTAAACTCCAAAAGAGAAACATGCTCAATCATGAAATCTTATACCGTTTCCCTATCCATCATGAATCTATTCTGAACCAAAAAGCATACATAAGGTATGTATGCACACTGAGGTGCATGTATAAGGTGTTAAAAATAAATCTTATTAGTCCATCCCTAACAGTGAACCTATATCCAACTACTATAAGTGCATGATCAAGTAATATTCTCAGCCTAACTAAATCATAACTAAAATAAATACAAATAAAACCATTATTGATCCTTAGGTCCATGAAAATGATAACCCATACCTAATTTGGCCAATTCCAGGGTATCTTTAATTACGTCTTGAGATTGTGATTCCTAAGTAACATGCATGATCCACTTCTATGGAAATACCAACCAGGCCTCACAACTTCACTCATTATCTATTACTAGGTACCCAAACACATCAGTATTAGGTAATTATAATATTATAGAGTTCCAAAAATACCTATATCATCAATCCAATATCTAACCCATGTCTCATAAACAAATTATTTTAGTATCAATCTGATATCTAACTATACATAAAAAATAATACTTATTTCATTAATAAAACACCTAAATTATGGATGAGGAAATCCATGTCCATAACCCTAAACCATGGATGAGGAAAACCATGTATAATACCCTAAACCATGGATGAGGAATGCTATGTCCAACACCAAAAACCATGGATGAGGAATTCCCTCTCCAACACCCTTAGCCTTAGATGAGGAACACTATACCCAACACCCTAAACCATATATATAACAATACATCCACCACAATCATTTATATATATAGAATTACATGTACAGTAGTCTCACAAAACCTATGGAATTCCATGCCCAGTATCTCAAACATATCTATGGAATTCCATTTACATTATCTCAACCATATATTTGGAAATCCATGTCCACTATCCTTAACTAAATAAAAAATCAATCATTCTTGGAAATTTGACCCAACACCCAAACCATGAAGGAATATATCGATATTGATACAGATCATCCTATCCAATATTCTCAATCATGGATATCTATAATAATACTTGTGGATAGTCATGTCAAACTCTCTCTCAACAATCTAAACACTTATTAATAAACAAGACTCCAAAACCTGAAAATAAACCACAAAAAAATTAGCTCCAAGAGTATAAAAAACTCTCAATATTAAAAAATAAGAGAAAATTTATTAAGGGTTTTCATATTACCCATTACTTTAATCACATCTCAGCCTCCTCATCCCACACATCAGATTGGGTCCCAAGGGCACACCCATAACCATCACTACCCAAACACACGTACCCACTCAAGGTTGATATATCGATTGAGCACCCACTTAGACCTCAAGGTCAACATGTAAATAGAGGAATATCTATTAAAATCCATGGTCCCAAATAAACTCTCAGGACAACACCCATTACATGCGGGGTCACACATCCCGCAACCCAATCTTAGCATCTCACAAACTCACATATCTAAAAGGTGTAAACCTCACAAGGGAGATGTCCTCAAGACAATATCATTTTTAATACACCACAAGTCACGTCAAAATCCCCCAAAATAGGGATAATACTATTCCAACACTAGTTGAGGTCTCTTAAAACCCCATGCTATGTCCTATAAACATTCTCATGACCCTTGCTTGGGTCTCATCCCATGTCTCACTCTCAGGAGATAGATGAAATTTTTTTCTAGAGGAAAACATATCTAGCATAAATCACACCAAAACGCCTCTTGGAAGTCCTAAAAAACCCAAGGGGAAACACCATTACATTTTATGAGTAAAAACACTCAACATGGACACCTCTTGTGTCGCATTTTAACTCCGGGGGTACAAAATCACCCAAAACCCTCCAAAAGGTAACAAAGGGGTGGTACACGGTGTGTAATCTGAGTACACAATGTGTACTTCAAAATATTCCACTTAGATATGTACTTCCACAGGGCTTGGGTACACCCATGGTCTAGCCGTGTACTACTATATGGCTACAATATACATGGACTATGACTATGTACTACTAGACGACCATGTCATACCCGAGGTCAAGCCATGTACTTACACACAACTATATCCCCCTTACATGGGGTTTCTTCGCATATAAATGGCCAAATGAACATGTCCCTCTATAAGCCATGTACTTAGACTACATGACATGTATTCTAAAAATTCCATCTTCTCAAGTATTCGACCACATGGCCATGCACCACTACATGGTGTGTACTCTAACCTCACGATTTGTAGTTCTAAATGTTATGTCTTCCCATGTACTAAGGAACATATCCAAGTATCA
This sequence comes from Viscum album, assembly GCA_963277665.1. Classification (NCBI taxonomy): domain Eukaryota; kingdom Viridiplantae; phylum Streptophyta; class Magnoliopsida; order Santalales; family Viscaceae; genus Viscum; species Viscum album. The sequence continues at coordinate 1,927,384,320 of OY728131.1, forward strand.
CTAAAAAAATGTACTATAAGTACAATACATGTATTTTTTGAAAATTTTTCTCCCCCAATTGGGATGAACACATGACATGTGTTCTTAAAACCAAAAATTGTGAAGTTAGGGTTTTCGAATGGGAAACCATTTCAAACCTCCCAAAACCCCCCATTATCCATGATTAAGCATAGATAGACCCCCCATGGGGTCCTTAGAAGTTATAATAGGGCTATAAAACTTTAAAACAACACATTTATGGGGATAGGGGTATAAAACTCAAGAATTGTCCTACCTCATTGCATAAACTCCAAAGATTCATGATAAAATCCACTCTCAGAAGCTGTTGCACCTCGATCTAGTATAAATATCTACCATAAATGAAGTTCAATGACATTTAATTTACCCTCCCATTTTGGTACATCTGATATATGAGGGAGAAGACCTATCCCCTTCCTTCCATGCATAGGAATCCCCAAATGGGGGGGGGGGTGTTTTACCTAATTCAATTAATTAATTAAATTCCTATTTAACACCTATATTGAGTCCTAAAAACTAAAATGGGTTTATACCTCACCCAAGAAAAATCCCTCCATCTAGAATAAACCATTGAGTCGGAATATCAATCCGATGATCTACTCAAAAGATATAGCCACCCAAATCCGCGTGAATAATTTAATATTTAAATAATTAAAAATTATTCTAAAACTAAAATGGTATATAATTCCATAAAACTCATATCCTCTGGTAAATGTACTATTATTCAACCAATGGAGTGGTTGTAATAACTATCCTAGATAAAATTCCCACAGAAAATGGCCATTTTACCTCTCACGGGCAACTGAAAGAAAAAAAAATTAAATTTCTTCTCAAATTAAAAATCCAAGGAAACACGGGACTTTAAAAAATATAATACATAAACAATTTATGATTAGTGGGATGTGTAAAAATATCACTTAATTTATTTTGGATACTCAAAAAATGAGATTTTTTTTTAATAATATGTTTATTAGAAACAATATGCTTCTCATAAGCATAACAATCCTGAATTCTTAAGGAAGATGAGTTGGGAAATTTCCCTATCCATATGTCATATAATGTCTTTAAAAATTCCTACAATAGAATATGATAAAGCATGAATTATTTCATTTTAATAGAATAACCCTAAAATGATATAGGAAGGTCAAATTAACTCATCTTCTATTGAACCATGTATTAAAAGGAACAATCCCTTCTTTATGATACACCATTCCGCTGAGGTGTACCTAAGGGAGTGAGTTATAAAACAATTATATGGTCTCATGAATGATTAAGAGACTCTTATATTTGATTATTCTCCACATTTATTTTACTAAAGTATGTAAATAGTCTTTCCAAGTTAATTATGAACTTTATTTCTTAACACTTTACACATTTCATGGGTTTTAAACGTTTTCTTTTAATAAACACATAAGCATATTGAATAAATCCATCAAAAAATGTTATAAAGTACCTAAAATCACAACTTATTTATATACTCATTAGTCTATATACATCACTATTCATTATGTCTAATAGAAAACTAAATCGTTTAACTTTTACACTAAAAATGTTTTTAGTCATTTTTATATAGTAAATAACATTCACATGTATTAAATAAATTAAAATCAAATGATTATAACAGTCAATATTGAAGGATACTTTTAATACACTTATCATTTATACCTACAAGTATAAAATGATAAAAATAATTTGTATTCAAATAATCCACTTTTCCCTTTTTATTTTGAATATTATAAACCACATTATCCAAGTCTAGAATATATGAACCATTAACCATATTTAAAATAATATAAAATATTAAATTCATGTATATAGAAAAAATCTTATTCTTAATCATGAAAAAATATTTTCTTATTCATAGAATAAAGTGTAATGAAATTTATATTTATATTAAGAACATATTTTTTTCTTCTAATAATATATTTAAAATATTAGGTAGATATAGTTCATATTTTTCTACCTCTATTGCATCAGTTATTTCTCTATTTCCAACAAAAAAATGTAATTCTCCATTAATAAATTATTTTATTTTCATTAGTGAATGTATATTAATACAAATATTCTATATATAATGATATGATATGTCATAAAATAAAATAAAATTTTATATTTATGAACCTATAAATTACTAGCACTGTGGTAAATAGGTTTAAACAAAAAAAATACTATGGTGTGTGAAACAAAAATATCAAAATTAATGGAGTGAATTGATGTAAAGTGAAGTACGGAAGTGATATGAAAATAGTGGTGCATGTGATAAAAATTTGAGAAAAAAACAAAATATAGGAAGGTTGAATAATGCATAGAGTTAAGGGAATTGGACATGATATTATTGATATAAAACATTGCAAATCTTGCAACATGTTAAACCATAGAAGTACTAAATATTTGTGAAAATTTAATTTAAACACCTAATTTTCATTAGATAAACAACATGACTAGGGAAATCTCATAATAATTGTTATACATAATAGAACTTATGATGAGGATGAATATTGTTGGAGAAAAATAGAACTACAAACTTTTCAATTTAATTACTTAAGATGTAGCTACAAAGGAAAAGGAAACATTTAATCTTCACCTGTCAGTTAAGTAGGGTTAAAATGATTCTCATTAAGAAGATAATATTTAAATACCCGGAAATTTCAAGGGAATTTTTTTTTATTAATTTCTTTGGAATTTTACAAGAATGCAGTTTCTGACGGCACCTGATTCTGAGGCCCGGTGTGCCCGGAATCATTTTTTTTTATAAGTTTGGCTCGGGTATGTTTAGTGAACGAGCGAGCGGGTTTTATTAACTTTTAAACCAGTGCTCGGAATCAAAATCCGAGGGCACCGATGAACTCGCAGCGCTGGTAATTTCTTATGAACACCTTTTCCGAAGTTGCATTTGCTCGGGTGTGGTTTTTAATTTCTTGGGGTTAAGTTAAGGAATAAAGTAAAAAGTGGTGCGACACTTTATTTTTATTCGTTAACTTAAAGCGGCTTAACCTAAGTTAAGTGGATGAGATGAGACCCGCAATATCCTACCCACTTGGTAGGATATTTGTGAGGTGAGGGCCGCACGAGCCCCACTGTTTCTTCCCCTCTAAGTAACGCACCCGCACCCCCCCTCTTAATGTCAAGTCAACTCTTGCGTTTAACAAGTTATTAAACACCCCTATTAAATTGGGTTATTTAAGCGTTGCATTTAATTAAATTGAATTAGTTGATTTAATCTTATTAAATGCAAACTTATGACTTGGTTAATAAAATAAGAGATACACTTATTTTATTTGGGGGGTTAGCTTGTCGAGAGGAGTTTGGGAGAAAGATCCAAGGCTTTAAGTTCTTCATTCTTCGACGAAGAATGCGAAGAATGCATCACCGCCAATGAAGAACGGCGCCCTCCGACAAAGTTTGACAAGAACACCGGATCCTCAGATATCGATGATGTGACGTTGATGATCCCCTTTCCACGACGCATTCTTCCGCGACGTGAAAATCCGCGATGAGCCCTCACTCGACGACGCTTGAGGTAAGGATTTAAATTTGAGAATAATATCTTTCCCCATGGATGTTTCATTTTGAAAATAAAGAACGCGGATCAACTCAACATTAAGTTGATCCGCAGAGAGTATGTATGTGGGTTGGAAATTCTTGATTTGCGGGAAAAACTATTTTGGGTTGATTTCTTTTGTTCATGAAAACAAAAAATCCTTGTTGTTCTTCGTCTTTTGGGACGTTTGTCACTAACTAATGGGAGGAGGTCGGACCGCACGAACTTGGCTGAATCTCCTTCCCCTTTTTTGTTTTGATTCATTGTGGCACGAACAATGGCGGTGCGGTGAAATGACACCACGCGGACACAAGAATGAACCCGACAAATAAACTTGGCGCCGACGCGCCACGCCGTTATGGTCGAGCGAAACCGCGGCCGGAGTCGGGGCCGCGGAGGCAATTGAAGACTCCGCTGGTTGATTATTGCGCGCGGATTGGCGAGCGACAACAAACAGGGCCTCAAGGGCGATTTTAAAGCTTTGCAGTGAAGGTCGGGTCTCGGGAGGACCTCTGGTGAAGACGACACGCAAAACGGACCACTGGAGCGCGTCCGGTGGTCCGCGGAAGGCTCCTCCAGCGCGCCTCGCCGCCGAGAAGACCCGCCGCGGCGGCGAGACGCAGTCCCGCGACTGCACGAGACCAGAGGGGGGAGCGGGACACGGCCAGCTGTTGTGTCCGCTGGAAAGGGCGGCCCCACGCGGGGTCGCAGCTGTCTCACGCGGGGGAAGCGCGTCCCCCGCCCGCGGCTCAGCCGTAACCGGCCGAGCCGACCCGCCTGGCGAACTGGCCGGGTTGCACCCAGTCGAGGCCGGGCCACCCGGTCCGGGCCGGGCCGCGCAGGCCGGGTCAGACCCGGACCTAGGTCGGGTCGACCTGGTGCGGGCCGACCCAAGGGGTTGGGCCGGGTCGGTCCGGGCCCAGACCCCCCGTTTTCGGACTCTTTTTGGTTTTTCGCCCATATCTCAGGCTACAGACCTCTTATTGACACACCGTCTGTGCTGATACGATCCTTGGATCGAGACGTTCGTTTCGGTATATTACACACAAGGTTTTGGAGAACTTTGGGTTCGGCTGGGTTGGTTCGTACACGAAACCAACCGGGCCCTCGGAGCGGAAACGCTTATAACTTGAGCTCCGGACATCCGATTGATGTGTCTTCGACTTGGTTGGTTTCCTCTTAGTGAGACGGATCTTTTGGCTTACTCTGCCCGAGGGTTGGACATAGGTGGAGTACGGTCCTGTTGGTTTTGACTTAAAAACCAACCGGGCCCCTGGAACGAAAAAGTCAAAAACTCAAAGACCGGACATCCGATTGGCACACCGTCTATCTCATTGAATTCCTCTTGATGAGACGAAACTTCTGGAATGCTTCGCCTGAGTTTTGGATGTAGTTGGAGAATGGCCGTGTTGGATCGTACCGAAATCCAATCGGGCCCCTGGAAAGGAAAAGCTGATATCTTTCAGACCGGACGTCCGTTACACGAACCATCGGCGGCGTTGGTGATCACTTTGTGAAACGGTCCCTATGAGTATACACTATGGGAGTTCGGGGTACAGTTGAGATACGGCCGGGTTGATTCGCACATGAAACCAACTGGGCCCCTGGGACGAAAAGGCGAATAACTCACAGAACGAGCGTCCGATTGACACGCCGTCTGTTGTGTTGAGACCCTTATGACGAGGCAGTACATTGAGATACATATTCGTGGGACTTTGTGATACTTGGAGTATTGGCCAGTAGCTAATAGAGCGAACCCTCCCGGAGACGAGCTTACGGAGTACGGAGACCGTGTGGACGACGGAGACCTGACGACTGCTTGTCCGACTCAACTTGGAGTTAGTCGACTAGCCCAGTGGACGGAGCACCCGATATTTGGCGGTAGAACCACGACAGACGGAGCGCCTGGTAGTTGGAAGCATACCCACAATACTCGACTGAAGGAGTACCTTTGTAGGCTATTAGGGGGAGCGCCCAGTATTTGGCGGCAGACCCACAGCGGACGGAGCGCCCGGTATTTGGCAGCAGACCCGCAGTACTCGACATGAGGAGTACCTCAGCAGTCTTAGGTTAGTGAGCAGTACCTCAGAGTCGTGACAGGACCACTGTACACTCTAGAGACGAGACTCTTCAGCAGTTATAGTTTCGATAATGAAAATCCTGGTTTGGGCTAAGTCTATGTCCTTTGTGTTACCTCTTGATTGAGATGGGTCACATGATATCTTAGGTATATGTATGGGCATATACTTGGGTAGTGGTTATCCATTGATTTTGTAATCTTTGTGTTTACTCATGATTGAGATGGGTTACATGATAACTTAGGTATATGTATGGGCATATACCTAATTAGAATTTGTCTATTGAGATCTTCTTGATGGTTATCCTTGTTGGTTTTAGTGAGACCTTGAGGGTCTCGGGGTCCCTACTGAGTATCATTATACTCACCCCTACACGGGCTATGCCCGCACCTCGTTGTGTTGGTTGCAGACGACGGGTAGTGCTGACGGAGGCCGAGTGTTCAAGGACTGGTCGGTACCCAGAGGTGGACTACACGATGAGTCAGTATCCAGAGGTGGACTTCACGACGAGACGACACTCGGAGGAGGATGATGGGTGAGAGCGTTGTGGAGGCTATCTGTATCTACCCTTCAGGTAGGATCTGTGGTGGATGATCCTGGAGTTGCGCCATCTGTACCTACCCTTTAGGTAGGATCCGAGGAGGACGACCCAGGATCCACTTCTGTTCTTCTAGCTATTGTCTTTTTCTCTGGTACTTTTGTTCAGTTGTAGCTGTAATTTCAGTTGGGTTTGTATTCTGGCCCATTTTCTTTTCAGCACTTCTCTTTGTACTTAGTGTTTTACTTCCGCTTGTACTCTGTGGTGTTTTTTTTACTTTTATAAAGGCAATTCCTTCCCAGTTATCGGGATTTACGCCTTTGGTGCTAGTCTTAGCCCCTGGCCTATGGAAGGTGGGCTTGGGGTAGTCACGGAACGAGCCCCGAGGATGGGTCAGGACATAATAAGATAACTCTGAAAAAAATAATAGACCTCTAAGATTAAAACTGATGTAAGAATAGGAAATATATATTTCAATTCATCCAATCCAATCCCCTTAAACAATTCAAATAATCATGCTAGCAACATTGACAACAAAATTATTCAATAAAAAAATCCTGACACAATATAAATGAAATAAGAGAAGAGATGAAGAAGATTCTCTAATAAGATATATTCCTTCTTATATATCTAATTCCATTGAAATCCTTCACTAAGCTAGCTCTAGCCTTTGGTCAAGATTCTCTCAGTTTCATTCACCCTAATCAATGAATGAATTTATAGTGGTGTGTCCCCTTGATTTGAATAAAAACATGCTCCATCTCCATAACTTTATCTTACTTTCAATTACTAAAAATTAATCTCCCTATCCATAATGTGGTGGGCCTTAAAATCCCACCATCTTCAATATTTAACTTGAAAAGAACTTTTTTAATTGAATGTGCTCCCCCAAATGAGCTTAGATTTGATTGAATCTAGGAAAACATCCCAATCTAGTTTATTGCTCCAAGATTCTCAAGAAATTTTAAAAGGCCTTGATAAACTCATGATCAATCTTGGATCAATACCCCCTTTGATTTATACTTGATAATTTTAGCTCTCTATAATCTTAAATCTATTTCTATGTAACTTTGTATAGTTTCTGAGGCACCTTTTAACCTTTTTGGGCTACCTAAGTACCTCTACATGGGAGAAATCTACCTTTTTAGGTCTATATTTACCCTTCCATGTCTCATTGTAGAAAGAGATTACACATCCACATGAATGAGTTTCCCTTCCATTATCCAAACTACTATTACACAGGTTAAAAAATGAACAATTCTACATTTCTATAGTCGTTAACACATATGATGACCCTTATGTTAGTACCTTAAAATGAAAAAAAATCAATACTAACAGAAAATTATCAATTCAAGATTTTAAAAAAACAAAAAAACTATAGATTAAAGTATATTACATGAATTTTATATTAAAAATAAAAATATGGAATAATGATAGAATTGAATAATAAGACCCAAAAATTATAATTTCAATGAATTTTCACTAAAAAATCACAAATATATATCTCTTAAAAGATATAGAAAATAATTGGGGAGAATAATTGATCATATAAAATAATGAATAGACTCATATAATTTAACACCGAATAAATAAACACAACCAGTGAAAGGGTGACTTTAATAAATTAAAATAATGAATAAATTAACTAAATCACTAGTTTTAGTTTAAAGAATAAATATTTCTAAATAACTAGTAGTTCATTTCAAAACCCATTTAAATGCATATATTATGAGTTTAAAAACTAGTCAAAAAGTTCAAAATCAATTTTTATTGTAAATCCTACTCCCAAATTTTACCCAAAATAAAAAAAAATTAATGGGATCGATGATCATGATGAAACCATTCAATTATATATGGTAAAATAATAAATTAACCTCCTCAAGTGAAGAAAAAAACTTAAAAATTTAGAAAAAATTTCACCTAATGAAAATCTTAAAGTGATACTTAGAAATAAGTAAAATTGTAAAATTTAGGGGTTTATGATGTGTACAACATTGTAGTATAATTATACAAATTTCAAGATCCCTCCTCCACACTTAAAACTCAACATTGTCTCTAATTTTGAATCCTAAGGTGGAGAAAATAATTAAAAATAGAATCAATTTCAAATAGATTGTGAGATTTAGTAGATAGAATTGATATTAAAGGGTTTACAATGAAGCTCAAAAAGCATATTTTCATAACCACAAACAATAATAAAATTATTGATCATGCACAATGTTTCTATTGGCCATAACCTAAACATTTTAATGCATACACATAATTTTTTGAGAAGGTTTATGATTAAATTGAGTTCAGAAATGATTTTAAAAAGGTGAAGAGAATAAGAATGCAAGAGTATAAATTCAGTAATAAAATAAATAAATGTTGTATCAATGACCGACATAATTAACTAAAATTACAATAGGTAGCACAACATTTCCATAAATAATTTTTACCATTTAACTATAAAAAACTGACAAAAACTTTTAAAAACAAGATGAGAAACATAAAAAGTGAAGAATATGAACTATTACTCCCCTAGTATTTATTTGAGTGTATACAAATGTAAAATCCCTTTTATCATTGAAAAATATCCTAGGTTTCTTAGTTGTAGTCCCTATAAATTTTAATCAGATTAACATTATAATTTAATAAGTAATGTTTAAAGAAAATAACAGCCAAAGTTTGAGTTAAATGAAGTTTGATCTAGAAAGTTCAATCGTGTAGATCCTATTTTCCATAAATATCAATTGAAATATCTTGCGGTATATGGGATACCATGATCAGTTGATCATGAAGTTAGTGTATCCCTTTATGTGGTTGGTTAACTACTTGGAACAATCAATCAAAAATCTTTATGCGGCCGATCCTTCCGTCTTAGGGTCGACTGACCTAATGCACTACCACTCTAATGACCCATACTTTACATAGATTGTTAATACTTCAAAATTGAAGCATACTTATTACAACATATAACAAAACCATGAAAGGACCGTATATGTATAGTGTCTTTAGAAACTGGGAAACATAAACAACTGGTTCATAAATTATCTACACTGTCTCCCTTTTATTTTATCATATACAGAGTCCCTTTTTGGCATATATTACTTAATAACCTTCTTCCTGACCTGGGGAAAGAAAACATACAAAAGGGTGAGCTCAAATGCTCAGTAAGGATAAACAAAAGAAATATGAATCACAACATATTCATAAGAACATAAAATTTTTGAAATATTAAACTGAAAAAGAGATCATATTTTCATAACATGGGATAAATCAAAGTAGTGAAATGTAATCCCAATAATCATAACATAAGACATGAAACTTTGTGGCATACACACATAATCATAGATAATCATTTCTTAGTAGTCAAGAATCATTTCCAAGACTATCTTAGCGGACAAAGTCCATTTCTGAACTGAGTTCACTCCTCGGTTCAATCCTGTATCACTGAACCAGTTTAACTTTCCATTCCAGCCATGTCTCTCTCATGAGATATAAAATCTTTACCCAATGCATTGGAGGGAGATATAGGTCTCACCCATCTCATAATGAAACCATTCTTATGTGTGCCACAAAATCATAAATCATACATCATAGCACAACCAGTGTAATAAAAATGGGATTCTTAATCATCAGGCCATCATAACACAATCCATATAAGATAAAAGGACATCATAAAAATAATTCCATCATAAAATAATAAAAACAATGTAAAAATAGGGACAGAAACAGAACCCTATATTATCTTAGATGGAAAATAATTTTGATAAAACACTTGAACTCCATTCTTGAAGAAAATATCCTTTCTACTTCAAAAACATTTTCCTTTCTTAACATGTCATATAATTTTAAACCAAAATAATTTGATTAAAAATAAACTTTAAAAATTTTAAAGTAAGCATCATGGAAATAATGTTTTAAAAATCCATTCATGCCGTATAAGATAAAAAAACATTCTCCTTGTACTTTTGTCAGAAAAAGCCAAAAAGTACCTCATAATGTAAACAAAAGAAATATTCCTTACATACCATGTAGTAAAAGTCAAAATTGGTAAAAATGACATTAAAAATTCATAAAAATACTTTTAGAAAACATGGACATGGATGATAACAATAACCCTAGTAAATACTTATGTATAAGCAGTCTCGGATAAAAATGATATTTGCGAAATTATCCCTTACCTTAGGTCTGATTTTCTTCATACATGTCCGAACCTCCTGTATAATGATTTAAATAATGTTATTGAATTATTCTAGAATCATACTCATTGTTATGATATCATATATGGTCATTTTGTTAGCTTCTTATTAGTAATATTTCATTGCTACTTGTTATTCGGGTGTTTATTACTTTTGTTCTTATGTGTGATTTGTCGAATAAATTCTTATTATTCTTTTTAGGTTATATATACCTGATTTCCAGAATTCTATTAGAGAAATATATATCATATTTATTCATTCAATTTGTTTATATAATCATTATGCAATGAAGATCATGTAGAACGAGTCGCATCACATCGTGGAGACGGTATTCCGTACGTACGCACGAGCGATGATATCGTTCCCATGATCGTGGAATTGTATTGGTGTGTATGTATACTATTTTAGAATAAATATCACTTTACAATAATCTTATATAGTTATTATTTACACCATTATACCCATCCAAGTAAGGTGGTGGTGGAAAATAGATTACACCACGGCGTGGAGATGGTATTCCGTACGTACGCACGCGCGGTGATTTCATTTTCCATAGGATGGATAAAAGGTGAATTAGGGTTGTTTCATATTTATAATAACATATCAGTATATGAGTGATACTTAAATTATTAATTCATAATGAAACATCCAAAGAAGAAGAAGTTTGAGAAGAAATAAATTGGAAAGGATCGGTAATGGATATTACCTCTTCTTTGACACGCCTCTTCTTAACCTCCTCTTAGGGAACTAGGGTTGGTATTTGAAGAAGACCAGGACCTCTAGGATGTTTCTAGAGTAGTGTAGAAGAGTAATTGGTAGGGGTTTGCCGAGCTTGATGGCTCAAAGTGGTGTGAGGAGGAGTGGGAGGAGGTGCCCTTTTATAAGGGAGGAGAGGGGCACCTTTGGAAAACTAAAAATATTATTTTATTATAAAGTAGTATTCGGTTTTTAATAGCTCCAAATTGATTTATTTCGAAGATATGGTGTGGATGGGTCAAAATAATCTCATATAATAGAATTTGGAAAATTTTATATTAGTATTGTATCCTTATCATTTATATTTAACTCTATGTTAAATAATTTAACTTTTACCGTGTCTTCTTATTCTCTTACATTATATTGTTATTAAAATTACTATAAAAATCCAAAAGAACCCCAAGTTGTTTATAATTTATATATATAACCTTATCTAAGTCATTTTACTGAACCTTATATTTTTAGGAATAAAATAACAATTAATAATATAATATTTTTTAAAAAACTATTTTATGTCAATTTTGACACTATTTGGTACTTGATATTTGTGATAATCATAAAAACATGATTAGTTAGAAAAAAGTTAATTAAATCAATACTAAAATGTAATAATAAACTATAAAATTAGTTGAATTCATAAAAAGTCTCAAATTACATTTATTTGGGTATTTATAATATCAATTATGTTAATATTTCATTAATAAGTAAATTACTGCATCATCATTGTGTCATAAATAACTTAAATTATTTAATTTCTAAAAATTATAAATAAAATACCATTATGTAGGAAATATTTTTATCTTTCTAATGAATATTTATAGTCGAAATTATCTTATGTATAACCCTACATTAAAAATGTTTTTGTTATTAAACTTTGATTTTAACTATTTTAACTATTCATTAAATAAAATAATAATAAATTCCCTAATCTAATCCAAGTGGACCTAAATGGTCATATTTTATTACTGAGGTTGTTTTTGGTTGAATTAAACTTATCCAATAGAATTAGGACATGTTTCAGGGTAATAATAATACCATTTTTACCCTTAATTACCCTATTTACTTTCAACCGTGGTAAATAAAAGTAAAAAGTTACTATTCAAAAAAATTATTTTCATCTCATTGAACCAAATTTTACTCCTTGATATTAACCGTGTCTCTAATATTTTAGAAATTCCACTCACAGAAGCAGTAAAATTAAGTTTTATGTAAATTTTCAAATTCTCCTAGGAGGTGGGTAAAAGACGGTGAAAAGTTCAATAAAATTTTTATATATCTAAAATTATTATAAAATGACTCCAATGAATTACTTTGATCTTATATAGGTATTATATATCAATTTTTACCTAAAATAAAACTAAATAAAATAAATAATTATTTAAATAAAAAGTCGGTTTTTAAATAGTAACCCAGTGTTTTCACTATTCATCAAAAATTGAAAGTTTTCAGAAAAATACCAAAATTTCACCCTAGGGTAATTTTGATATTCCAAATCCAAAAATGAAGTCCATTTTGAAAGATAAAATTTATAAAATTTTAAAAAGTGGGTATTACTATTCATAACGATTAGTTATAATAATATTTTAATAGCATATTGTTGTTTAGTGAAACTCGGTATTGTGTGCAACACAAGCTATTGAGGAAGGCCGAGATTTCATGTAAAGAAATCCAAGATAGTGTTGTGTGTAGCGAAAGATTCCTTTGATGATGTATATAACATAAAAACAAAATATTTCTCATAGAAATCTCGGGTGTTACATTCTACCCCCCTTAAAATGAATTTCGCCCTCGAAATTATTCACTTTGTAACAAATAGATGAAGATACCTCTCCCTAATCATATCCTCAAGCTCCCATGTAGATTCTTCTAATTGGTGGTTCCTCCATAATACTTTCACCAAGTGACTGGTCTTGTTCCACATGACTTTTTCGCTACGATCCAGAATATCTATCGGCTGTTCTTTATAAGAAAGATTTTGCTCCAGCGGTACAACTTCTGAGCTGAGTACATGTGAAGGATTGGGTATGTAATTTCTTAAGAGAGATAAATGGAACACATCGTTAACTTGAGAGAGATTCGGTGGAAGCGCCAATCAGTAAGCTACCTTCCCAACATGATCCATTATTTCAAAAGGACCGATATACCTAGGGCTCAACTTGCCATTCTTTCCAAATCTCATTACTCTCTTCCAAGGAGATATTCGTAAGAACACTTTATCACCCACTTCAAACTCTAGGTCATTTCTTTGGTTGTCGGCATAACTTTTTTGTCGACTCTGAGCTGCTCTTATGTGTTGTTGATTAGATCTGACCTTTTCTGCCATCTCTTCAACAAGATCAGGTCCTAATAGCTTTCTTTCCCCAACTTCATCCCAGCAAGTTGGAGATCGGTATTTCTTTCCATAGAGAGCTTCATAAGGAGCCATCTGAATGCTGGGGTGAAAGTTATTATTATACGACAATTCCACCAAAGGTAGGTGTTGATCCCAGCCACCTTTGAAATCAATAGAGCAGGCTCTTAACATATCTTCTAGAGTTTGAATTCTTCTCTCAGAATGACCGTCTGTATGAGGATGATAAGCAATGATGAAACTCATATCTGTATCTAGAGTATGATGAAGACTTCGCCAAAATTTTGAGGTAAACCTCGGATCCCGATCATATATTATGGAAAGTGGTACTCCATGAAATCTTACCACTTCCTTTACATATATCCTCACAAGTTGATCAAGAGAGAAATCCTCTCTAATAGCAATGAAGTGTGCCGACTTTGTAAGACGATCAACTATGACCCAGATAGCATTATTGCCTTTGGATGTTTTAGGAAGTCCAGTGACAAAGTCCATAGTGATGTTTTCTCACTTCCATTCTGGTATGGGTAATGGTTGTAACATCCCCTTAGACTTCTGTCTCTCAGCTTTAACTTTCTAAAAAACCAAGCATCGAGAGACATATTTAGCAACATCTCTTGTCATGCCATCCCACCAGAAGTACTCTTTTAGGTCTCTATACATCTTTGTACTTCCAGGATGAATAGAGAATGAAGAACTATGAGCCTCATCCAGTATCTCCTTCTTTAATTCTGGGATGGGAGGAACACAAACCCGATTCCTGAACCTTATTATCCCATCACAATCAAGGTTGAATTTAGGAACATTTCTCACCTTCTTTTGTAACTCCACATCTTCTTTTTGTGCCTCTTTAATATTCACATGTATAGATGGTTGAACATTCATTTGAGAAAGATAAGATTTCTCCCCTTCCACTATAATTCCAAGATCCATCCTTGGTAAATCCATAAATATTTGATCTTTTGTGATCCTGATCATGGATAAGCTAGCATGGTCTTGTCAACTTAATGCATCTGCCACCTTGTTTGCTTTCCCAGGGTGATAATGAATTGAGCAGTCGTAATCCTTAATCAACTCCAACCATCTTATTTGACACATATTCATCTCCTTTTGTGTGAAAATATACTTTAAAATTTTATAATTAGTATAAATATCACACATTTCTCCAGAAAGATAATGCCTCTAAATCTTTAATGCAAAGATTACTGCAACTAACTCCAAATCATGAGTTGGGTAATTTTTCTCATGGATTTTCCACTTTCGTGAGGCATAAGCTATCATTATATCATTTTTCTTGAGAACACACCCCAATACCTTATTGGATGCAACACTGTAGATCACAAAACTTTATCTACTACAAGGTAGTGTGAGAACATGTGCACTAGATAACCTTCTTTTCAACTCCTTGAAATTCTTGTTACACTCCTCTGTCCACACGAACTTAACTCCTTTTCGAGTCAACCTGGTGAGTGGATTGGATAATTGTGAAAAATCTTTCACAAAACAACGATAATATCCAGCCAGACCAAGAAAACTTCGGATTTTAGTTACTATTGTTGGTCTCGACCATCTTTCTATAACCTCTGTTTTTGCTGGATCCATAGATATACCATCTTTTGAGATTATGTGACCCAAAAATGAAACTTTTTGAAGCCAAAATTCACACTTGGAAAATTTGGCATAAATCTTCTCCTTTCTCAGGGTCTTCAATACAATTCTCAAGTGATCTTCATGTTATTCCTTGCTCTTTGAATAGACAAGAATATTGTCTATAAAGACTACCACAAACTAATCAAGATAGTCTCTAAAGACTCTATTCATTAGATCCATGAAGATAGAAGGGGAATTAGTAAGGCCAAATGGCATCACTATAAATTCATAGTGTCCATACCTTGTACAAAAATACATCTTTGGTATATCCTCCCCTTTGACCCTTAATTGATGATACCCTGAACGAAGATCAATATTTGAAAAGTATTGAGCTCCTCGTAGTTGGTCAAATAAGTCATTAATGCGTGGGAGAGGATATTTGTTCTTGATAGTGATCTTGTTAAGTTCTCGATAATCAATGCAGAGTCTCATTGATCCCTATTTCTTCTTAACAAACAGAACATGTGCTCCCCAAGGTGACGCACTAGGGCGTATGAATCCCTTATCAAGATTCTCTTGGAGTTGCTTCTCCAATTGCTGCAACTCAATTGGGGCCATTCTATAAGGTGTCTTTGAAATAGGTAAAGCACCTGGAATGAGTTGTATTGAATAATCAACTTCACAATTTGGTGGAAGACCAGGAAATTCCCCCATAAAGACATCATCAAACTCTTGTACAATGGGCATATTCTTAATAGTGAGTTTCTCTCCAACCATTTGAGATAAATAACCTTCATTTAGTGGAATCAAGACCCATAAGATTGATGAAATTTCCACTGTAAGGTTATGTTCATCCATGCAATGATAGAAGATCATAGATTGATATGGAATATGAAATGTGACTTCCCTTATTTGGAAATTGATATGAGCTCCATATAAAGAAAGACAATCCATGCCAAGAATCACATAAAATTCCACTATAGTAAGGATCACAATATTTGCAAGAATCACTTTCCCACAAACTTCAATCAGAGAATAATTATAAACTTTTTATGCGACTGTTGTTCCATTAGGGGTTGTCATAGCTAACTCAACATCTAATTGTTGAGGTAAAACAATGATACCCTTAGAAAATTATTCAGAAATAAAATAGTGGGTGGATTTAGAATCAAATAAAACATTTTCTACTTTAGAGTGGATGGTAAGTGTACCTTTCACCACTTCGTTATCATACTCCACATCGCTGAGAGAAATTGCATGTGTCTTTCCTTTGTCTTTAGCCTCAAGAGTTTATTGACATAAATAATCATCAACAACCCTTGGATTAGGGCATTGTTTATCATAATGCCCGATTTATTTTCACTTGTAACATTGAAGTGTAGGAGGAGCACTTTGTGTAGCCTTTTATTTGTTCACATCACTGGACATCTTCTTCCCATCATTGCAGCATTCAAATGCCCGATGACCTTCCTTTCCACATTTGAAACATTTACTCGTCCCTTTAAGACAAATCCCTCCATATTTCTTTCCACACTTTGATAATAAGGGAAAACTCATCTTCTTTTCAGTGTGGTCTTTATATTTCCCTTTGAATTCCATTTTCCCCTTCTTATCAAATGAATATGACTGATGGGTTACCCCAATCTCCATATCAACCTTGAGAGCACATCGAACGATTTCATCATAGATATTGAAGTCCCTTATGGCTAATTCTCTTCGATGAATTGGTATTAAGCCACTAAAGAATCAATCGATCTTACTCTCAGGTTGGATAAAAATTCAAGAAGCGTGCCTTGCAAGTCTTGTAAAATTTTCTTCGTACGTACCAACAGATTCATCATCCTTTTGCTTCAGTTCAAGAAACTCCTTCTCCATCTTTGTTCAAAGAATACGAGGGAAGTACTTATTGAAAAATAAGTTCTTGAACTCGTCCAATTCCATAGACTCAATTTCACCTCTTTTCCTCGTATTCTTGATAAGATTCCACCATTGATCAACATCACCTTCCAAACGATACACTGCTAAGATGACTTTGTCATGTTCAGAACATTGAAGAACTGAAAATATCTTTTCAGTAGTACTGATCTATTGTTTAGCAACTAATGGATCAGTAGACCTGCTAAATGAGGGTGGACGCTGCCTCATGAAGGATTCAACAGAATTTTGCTCCTTCATTTCCCCGTTTGGAAGTCCTGCATGATTCATATCTTAAGAAAGTTGTGTGAGCATGGCTACAAGATTTTGCATTCCAGCTCCCATATCATTTGTTTGCTCAGGGGGACAATCACGACATTTCCCATCACATTCCGCATTAACACGGTTCCTTCGGGTTCCAGCCATTGACTAAACCCAAGAAGAATAGTGTGAGAAACACTAATTATAATAGGAAAACCACACAATCAAGAACAAAATTTTACACTTAAGGTCTTTTCATAGGTTGTTCATGGAAATTTCTAAAACAAAAAGATTGTGTTCTATGCTTAGACTTATCCTTAGGGTTCTTACTAAGGCTTTCATGTCCTAGTTTCCAAAGGTTGACTATACCTTTCCTCTGATACCAACTCTAACGACCCATACTTTACATAGATTTTTAACACTTCAAAATTGAATCACACTTATTAAAATATATAACAAAACCATGAAATGACCATATAGGTATAGTGTCTTTAGAAACTGGGAAACATAAACAACTGGTTCATAAATCATCTACACTGTCTCCCTTTTATTTTATCATATCTAGAGTCCCTTTTTGGCATATCTTACTTAATAACATTCTTCCTAACACGGGGAAATAAAACATACAAAAGGATGAGCTCAAATGCATAGTAAGGGTAAACAAAAGAAATATCAATCACAATATATTCATAAGAACATAACATTTTGGAAATCTTAACCTCCAGAAGAGATCATAATTTCATAACATGGGATAAATAATAGTAGTGAAATGTAATGCCAATAATCATAACATAAGACATGAAACTTTGTGTTATACAAACATAATCATAGAGAATCATTTCTTAGTAGTCAAGACTCATTTCCAAGACTATCTTAGCAGACAAAGTCTATTTCTGAACCGAGTTCACTCCTCATTTCAGTCTTGTATCACTGAACTGGTTTAACTTTCCGTTCCAGCCATGTCTATCTCATGGGATATAAAATCTTTACCCAATGCATTGGAGGGAGATATAGGTCCCACCCATCTCATAATGAAACCATTCTTATGTGTGCCACACAATCATAAACCATACATCATAGCATAACCCATGTAATAAAAATGGGATTCTTAATCATCATGCCATCATAACACAATCCATATAAGATAAAAGGACATCTTAAAAATAATTCCATCATAACATAATCAATACAATGTAAAAATTGGGACAGAAACAGAACCCTATATTATCTTAGATGGAAAATAATTTTGATAAGACACTTGAACTCCATTCTTGAAGAAAATATCCTTTCTACTTCAAAAAAATTTTCTTTTCATAACATGTCATATAATTTTAAACCAAAATAATTTGATTAAAAATAAACTTGAAAAATTTTAAAGGAAGCTTCATGGAAATAATTTTCTAAAAAACCATTCATGCCGTATAAGATAAAAAAACATTCTCCTTGTACTTTTGTTGGAAAAGACAAAAAGTACCTCGTAACGTAAACAAAAGAAAGATTCCTTACATACCATGTAGTAAAAGTCAAAATGGGTAAAAAGGAAATTAAACATACATAAAAACACTTTTATAAAGCATGGACATGAATGATAACAATAAAACCAGTAAATACTTATGTATAAGGAATCTCGGATAAAAATGAGATTTGACAAATTATCCCTAACCTTAGGTCTGATTTGCTTCGTACGTATCCGAAACTCTTGTATAATGATTTCAATAATGTTATTGACTTATTCAAGAATCATACTAATTGTTATGACATCATATATGGTCATATTCTTAGCTTCTTATTAGTAATATTTCATTGCTACTTGTTATTCGGGTGTTTATTACTTTTGTTCTTATGCGTGTTTTATCGATTAAATTCTTATTCTTATTTTTAGGTTATAGATACCTCATTTCCATAATGGTATTAGTGTAATATATATCATATTTATTCATTCAATTTGTTTATATAATCATTATGAAATGAAGATCATGTAGAATGGGTCGCATCACATCGTGGCGACGGTATTCCGTACGTATGCACGAGCGATGATATTGTTCCCATGATCGTGGAATTGTACTGGAGTGTATGAATAATATTTAAGAATCAATATAAATTTAAAATAATCATATATAGTTATTATTTACACCATTATACCCATCCAAGTAAGGTGGTGGTGGAAAACAGATTACACCACGGCGTGGAGACGATATTCCATACGTACGCACGCGTGGTGATTTTGTTTTCTGTAGGATGGATAGAATGTGAATTAGGGTTGTTTCATATTTATAATAACATATCAGTATATTAGTGATGCCAACGTTATTACTTTATAATGAAACAACTAAAGAAGAATAAGTTTTAAGAAGATAGAAATTGGAAAGGATCGGTAATGGATATTACCTCCACTTTGACGCGCCTCTTCTTAACCTTTTCTTAGGGAACTAGGGTTGGTCTTTGAAGAAGACCAGGACCTCTAGGTTGTTTATAGGAAAGTGGAGAAGATTAATTGTCAGGGTTTGGCTGAGATTGATGACTCAAAGTGGTATGAGGATGAGAGGGAGGAGGAGCCCTTTTATAAGGGAGGAGAGGGGAACCTTTAGAAAACTAAAAATATTATATTATTATAAAGTCATATTCAGTTTTTAATAGATAAAAATTGATTTATTTTAAAGCTAAGGTGGGGATGGGTCTAAATCCTCTCATCCAATAGAATTTGGACAAGTTTATGTTAGTATTTTATCCTTATTATTTATATTTAACTCTATGTTAAATAATTTAACTTTTACTGTGTCTTCTTATTTTCTTACACTATATGGTTATTAAACTTATTATAACAAGCCAAAAAAATCCCAAGTTGTTTATTATAAATCTATATAACATTATCTAAGTCATTTTGCAGAACATTAGTTTTTTAGGAGTAAAATAACAATAAATAATATAATATTTTTTTTAAAAAACTATTTTATGTCAATTTTGACACTATTTGGTACTTGATTTTTGTGATAATCATAACAACAGGATTAGTTCGAACAAAGTTAATTAAATAAATAATAAAATGTAATATTAACCTTTAAAATTAGTTTAATTCCTAAAAAGTCTCTAATAACATTTATTTGTGTATTTATAATATCAATTATGTTAATATTTCATTAATAAGTAAATTACTGCATCATCATTGTGTCATAAATAACTTAAATTATTTAATGTCTAAAAATTATAAATAAAATACCATTATTTATGAAATCATTTTATTTTTCTAATAAATATTTATAGTCGAAATTATATTATGTATAACCCTATAATAAAAATGTTTTAGTTATTAAACTTTGATTTTAACTATTTTAACTATTCTTTAAATAAAATAATAGTAAATGTCCTAATCTAATCCATGTGGACCTAAATGGTCATATTTTATTCCTAAGGTTTCTTTGGTGGAATTAAACTTATCCAATTGAATTAGGACATGTGTTAGAGTAATAAAAATATCATTTTTACCCTTAATTACCCTATTTACTTTTAACCGTGGTAAATAAAAGTAAAAAGTTACTATTCACCAAAAAGTATTTTCATCTCGTTTAACCACATTTTACTCCTTGATATTAATCATGTCTCTCGGATTTTTCAAAATTCCACTCACAGAAGCGGTAAAATTAAGTTTTATGTAAATTTGCAAATTCTCTTGGGAGGTGGGTAAAAGACGGTGAAAAGTTCAATAAAATTTTTATATATCTAAAATTATTATAAAATGACTCCAATGAATTAATTTGTTCTTATATAGGTATTATGTATCAATTTTAACCTATAATAAATTTAAATAAAATAAATAATTATTTAAATAAAAAGTCGGTTTTTAAATAGTAACCTAGTGTTTTCACTATTCATCAAAAATTAAAAATTTTCAGAAAAATACCAAAATTTCACCCTAGGATAATTTTGATATTCCGAATCCAAAAATGAAGTCCATTTTGAAAGATAAAATTTATAAAATTTCAAAAAGTGGGTATTACTATTCATAACGTCTAGTTATAATAATATTTTAATAGCATATCGATGTTTAGTGAAACTCGGTATTGCGTACAATGCAAGCTACTGAGGAAGGGTGTGATTGTGTGTAAACAAAGCCAATATAATGTTGCGTGAAGTGAAACATTCCTTTGATGATGTATATAACATAAAACAAAATATTTCTCATAGAAATATCAGGTGTTTCAACCACCTCACCTCATGGTTGATCTAGCCTTCTTATGGTTGATCAAGTTATTAAATGGTCAATTTCATTCATCCTATTTTCATTTGAGTCACATCATGTGGTCAATAGATTTTCTATAAAAATAATTTCATAGTTAGTGTGATATTTATATGAATTTACAACATACATTAAATCATAAAATCTGGTGAGAGATGAACTTGTATGATTGATTAACTAATTATATGACCGATCCAAAAAATAGTGCCAAATTTGATCAGATATGACATTTACTAGAATAAAATATAGTATTTATAAACAAACTAACTTCTAGAACTATGGTAAGTAGTCTTGAACCTCATATAAGTATTAGGTTTATAAAAAATTAAAAAAAACTGAAATAAGTAGAAAAAAACAAAAAGTGATAGAGAAAGTAGATGGAAAGTTCAATATATAAGTGATGTGAAAATATGGGTGAAAGTTAGTAAACTGTGAGAAAAAAATAGAGAGAAAGGATGAAGAGTGAATGGAGTTAAGGAAACCAGATTGGATAGTATTGATATAAAACATTACTTCCCTTTCAATAGGTTAATCCACAAAAGTTTTAAAAATGTGTGAAAATATAATTGCAACACCTAATCATCATTAGATGAACAACCTCACTAGAGAACTTTCCTAGGAATTTATATGCCTAAAATGACTTTTAATGAGGATGAGTATACTTTAAGAAATGCATAATTATAACATTTTCCTGTTAATTTCACCAGTTTCAATTTCAAAGAAAAAGGAAACCTTTACTCTTCACCTATCAGTTCATAGAGTAGGGTGAAAGATATACTAATAAAGAAGATAAGAATAGAACTTTGGACAAAATAAAAATAAACCTATATGATTAAAACCAATGAAATAACATGAAAAAGATATTTCAATTCATCCAATTAAATCCCCTTAAACAATTAAAATAATCATGCTAACAACAATGACACCAAAATTATTCAATATAAACATCTTAATACAGTATATGAGAAATAAGGGAAGAGATTAAGATGCCTCTCTAATGATATCAATTACATACACCAACTAAAAATCCTTTAAAATGATATAACAATATATCTATAGCCTCTAGTCCATATCCTTTTATTGGAATAATCTACATGATCAATGAATTAGTCTCTAATTGTGTGTCCCCTCAATTCAAATAAAAACATGAACCATCTCCAATCCTTCAGTTCATAGACAGCTACTCTAAATTAATCTCCCTATCCTCCACATGGTACACATTGGATATTCACCATCTTCTACATATAACTCAAGAAAAATTATTCTAACCTAATTCACTCCTCCATATGGGCTTAGCTTTGATTGAATATGGCTTAACATCCCTATTCAGTTCATTTCTCTAAGATTCTCGAGAAATATTTAAAGGCCTTGAAAAAATCCTTGTTAAGCTCAGATAGATCTCCCATTTTATTTATATATAATATTTTTAGGTATTTATACACTTAAATCCATTTATCTACACCTTTATATAGCTCATGAGGTGCCTTATGATCTTTTCGTAGAACCAAGGTACCTTTCAATGGGCATGACACACTCATTTTATCATGAAAATTTGAAACATATTTTATGGATTTTTAAATGGATTTTAATCAATATGACCATGAAATTATTTTTTTATTAAATTACTATGAATTGAAATTGAAATATTGAGATTTATTTAAAATGATAAAAACTGATTCTTTTGAATTTAGAATTTTATTTGGACTTAAGAGATTATTATTTTAAATATTTGTTACATTTTCAAGTATAGAAAATATGGACACAACTTAGCCAACACTCAACCAATGGAAACCATCCAAATAGACATCCCAAAAGGGTCTAGCCAGCCAATACACCACTAGGAGGCCCAACATGAGCTGACAGGTGTGTGAGAGCTACATAAGGGACTAGGATTGTGGGAAATGTGTCTTGTGGGGAAGAACATGTAGGTGAGTATATATGGGACTAATACCACTCGGTCTTTGAAGATAAGGTAAAACCTATGTTAGTGTCTAAATGTGTATCTAGGAGCCCACCCCAATGTAGGATTATGAGCCAGGTAATGTTCAACTTGATTAATAAATACTCATAGAGCACAACTGAAAAACTGATGTGGATGAAAATCAATGGGGAACTTTTCATTTCTACTGAAATAGTGTTGTACCATGTCTTTCTTTATCACCCTATACTCGGATACCCATGTGTTTCCACTCCTCACCACCTTCACCACTTGATTCCACTAACACCACTAAATTTTATAGAGATCAAATTGGATGATGAACCAAACACTTGATCTTGATATTGAACACCATTTTTGTGGTCCCAAATCACCATGGATGGAAACTGGGACCTCAAAAAACCTCATCCACACCCACCTTCAAATGGGTTGATGCCATGCTTGATAAATGGATCTCCCTTGGGAAAATATGATGGAAAAAGGTCTTGATGGGTGTTTCCTTTTCCACTGACTCACCGTCAACACTACATCCATGTGTCCATAAATCTATACAACACCCATGCATTCCATGAAATATTGAAGGGATCCTCTCCATGAATATTCAGTACACGCTGTTTTTAATCACCCGATTTATTTGGATGTTTCCAATTTCTATACCCTAAGTCGTAGGGATGAGATTTTCAAAACATAAAAAAAATATTTACTAGATATTCGAGATATGGACGATGAAAGGCTAAAGAAATCCTCCCTCTATAAATAGATGGGGACCTTACCACTATTAGGGAGGTGACACTCACTAGGGATCTTCTGAAGGAGAGGCTTATCTGTTGCTTTTTTCTTCTATCTTTATTTTATTTTGTAATTTCTATTTTCTTAGTAAATACACCACATACATTTTTATCTTATTTTCTTTTACCCGTATTCTCATCCACCTCATCATCCTCCTCCTCTATCTTCTTCTTATTTCATTATGCGTTTTTTATTTTCTTTTCTTTCTCGCCTCTGTTTTATTTTATTTTCTTCCCTATCTCTTGTCTTCTTCTATTTTTATTATATTATTTATTATGTTATTTCTTCTTTTATTTTAATTTTCATATTTTTTATCTGCCTCTCCCTATATTTTTTTTATTTTTCTTCTTCTTATCCTCTTATCAAAATTGTAATATCTTACCATTTGTAATGAGGGGATGAACCAAGTCTAGGGTTAAGGTAGGTTAGGTTTTCTTGAATTATTTATTAAATTTTATTTTGTGTTTATAGTAGATGTGAGTGACATGCGTGAGTGTGAGGTTTTTCACCATGTCATGCAACTAAATTATATTTCTATTCTTTTATTTTTATATTCCCCATTCCATTGATCGTAAGCTCTTCACACAGTTTAGTTGAGCAGATCAATGTATGAAATGACACATGATGGAGTTGGGTCCTACAAGATGTCACTATATTGATTGAGGTATGACAACAAACTTAACTATAGGAGGAGGTGGAATTTAGATTTATTAAGAATTCAAGATTTCAAAAATTCAAAATAAAGGAATAGTAATAAAAGTGTGAGATTTCATAAATGAATTATCAAACTATATTTAAAAAAATAAATAAGAATAATGATAAAACTAAAAACTAAACCTAGGAACAAGTTCCTTATTTATAATTTCATTTTTTTCATTGCATGGTAAGGTAGAATTGTTTTCATCTCATTATTTTAAAAAATAATCATAACCCAAAAAATATCATTATTTTAATAAAATAATAAAAAATAAACATGTAGTGTTTGGTGTGAAGCTCCTCAAGTGAGTTGAATCTTATCAACTACTATACTGCACTAGGAAACAATTAGAAATTTTCTACTTCCATACACAACAATAAGCATGTGTCAAAATTGGAACTATTGTTAGGGAGTTAAGTATTAATTTCCCTATATTGTTTCTATTTTCACATTTTATATATTATTTCATTGTTTTCTTAAAAAACCATAAAAAATATTCATTTTCCATGATGTTTTCAAATGACTATTTTTTCAATTCATGGAACAATTACTCACATGTGCATGATCAAGAGCAAGTGATAAACAATGTTTTGATGTCCCTCCAAAAAAGGGTTAACGAACTCACTAACCTGGCCAAGAATATGTTGAATAGGCATGACACATGACCTTAATTTAATGAACTAGCAGATATGGTTGATAAATTCAAAGCTGATTATCAAAGACAGAAGTCTAAGGAGGATGTGCCACTAGATCTAAACAAATTTTACAATGACATCAAATATATTGAGGCCCAACTTGAGGACCATAAAAAACCCAAACATTTGAAGAGCTAGATCTAAGATGAATATGTTGAGCTGGAGTGGATTCATGATGAGAAAGACTTTCCTACTGAGCATTGCATGGGAGATAAAAAAGATCTAGATGAATTCTGGAATGAGTATGATGTACAAAGTGATCTCGGAATTCCTTATAAAGTAGAATATGCAACAACGTTGTATATATATCTATCCATGTAAGAGTAATCCACCTATGTGGTGGGATTCGATGAAAATATAGAGGATACCAACATCATCCAATGAGATCCAACTTCAAGAGGCACTCACCAATAAAGAAGAGATTGAAGATAAACTAACTCATGGAGTTGATATTATATAAAACTTTATCTCTTTTGATTTTATTCAATATAAATTGAGTATTAACTCCCATTATTTTTAATTTTTAGAATCATATAATATATATTTTTTTAGAGGAAGATAAATAAGAATAAATTGCAGCTGATGGGGAACACATTGAACATCTAGAACTAATTGAACATGTATTAAAGGAAGTAATTGCGGAAATCCAAGTGGCTGAGATCATGGAGAATAAGATATAGGCTGATCACATTTAAAGGGAGAATTCTAATTTTCATTATTCATGTATAAATTTTATTCCAAAAATAATATATTCTAACCTTAATTCAAAAATTACAATTCATGAAGCCTATATTGAGAAAGCACTGGACAAGAAGGAGAAGGTTTCACAATTAAGAACCAAGAAATAAGATTATACATACTTTATCCTACCCCCTAAATGAAATCAATACCTAATTGTGAAAGGTATGGATATGGTATAATCTATCCATAGACTATTCCTCACCAACAATGAGGAAATGGAAGTTGGAAAAATCCACATGAGGTGGTTCAAATTCAATAAGATCTACCCACCAGCAGACTATGTATAATAGTTGGTACTGACCTTCTAGATGTATTAAAATCCCAAGTCCCTTTGAGGGATCATACTAATACTTATCTTTACTTTATTTCTACAAATTTCAATTTTATTATTAGAATTATTTTGGCATGCGTCCCACTTCCCTAATAATTTTTTGAGATTTAATAAATTGGTACTTATTTTTATATGATTGATTATATTTTTAGGTCCATGATTTCATAACACAACCCCCAATAATAATTTGAAGGATGAGGGATAAAATTTAATTTCAAAATAGAGTTTCATTTTATGTTTATCTGTTAAACTCCCTGTATTTTAATGATTTTTTGATTTGAGATTTAAACTGATAATTTCATACCCATACTTGAATCTTTTCTTTACTTAATGTATCTATGAGACATGAGTTTCTTAGGAACCCTATGATTCCATATTATATATTTTAATTATATTTAGGTTAAATGATTAAAATGGATAATTTAATTATTATAGTTTATCATGGATATTAAAATGATGACTCATGATTTGAGGGGATTGATTTGATTAATGTAAAATAAAATTCTATACCATTTTTCAAAAATTAAAATTTTGAAACTTATATGAATTTATTTATTATTATTATTATTCATGATATGAGTGATTTTTCAATATTATGTTCCATTCCTGAGAGGATTTATAGACCAAATACTTTTTATATATCTTGATAATTTTTCTTTAGTGATATTGGGACATGTAAAATTATAGAACCATCATTATAATTTTTCAAAGCTAAGACTATGAAAAAAAATTAAAATTATTGAGGAATATTTTTGTTAAGAAATTATCATTGAGACCACCTATTAAATTAATACTTATTTTGTCTATAGAGACCATGAATGAACTTTTTAGTGATGTGCCACATTTCAATCCATTTTTATCCATTCCTACCTCACTCTTAGTATTTTCATGATATTTTAAAGTTAAAGTGTGGGGGGGGGGTGAGGGAATTCATGATGAAAGGGATGCAATATATTGTAAATAAAATGTCTTGGGGGTGTTATTATGGGTGTTGATAAAGGTTTTTGAATAATCCATTATACTTTATTTTTTTCCCTTCTTGAAAAAAAATGAAAAACAAAAAATAGGTTGTGACCTGGAAGAATATAAAATAACCATTAATAGAATAATTATTTTTATCATATGTGTTTGGGTGTTTTGTGTGAGACTCATTCTAAGAATAACATTCAAAAAATTAAAATAAAAAAAAATTACTTTAAAAAAGGTATAAAAGTAGAGAAAAATTCAAGAAGGAGCACATAATCCATTATGATTTCATTATTCATAACCTTAATTTGATCTTGGGAAGTGGGAGTTTTTATTTTGAAGGTGGAAATTTCATTAAGCTTTTATAATAGATATCATGATTTACAATTTTAGAGAGAAACCTCCACTTTGAGACTTCATTTTTCAAATATATTCCTACCAACGTTAATCCTCAGAGTTAATTGAAGCTTTATTGCAAGTAGTCATGATTACATGTTTATTTTGTGTTTACAATGTGGATAATTTATTACCTTCACTAGATTATGGGTAAAGAGCATGTTCTTATTATATTATCATAAATATACATGAATTTATATCATGATTGATGAGTGAAAAGATTCAAATATGAGGTAAATCATGATTTTAAATGTTTAATAATAATGAATTAAGGATCTTGAATGGATAAAAGATGGCATTCTATCATTTTCAATGATAAAATGTAAAATACAATAATTGATTGTTTCTTAGAAAAGTGATAAATTAAATTTATATTTTATGTGAAACAAGAAAATTTTATTTTCCATTGATAATTATTTTATTTAATTGCTTTGAAATTAGAACATTGGTAAATTTGTGACCTCTTAAATTCAATTTTGAGATTTTATGATTGAGGAAAAGCATTGTTTAAGTATGGGGGTATTTGACACACTCATTTTATCATGACAATTTGAAACATATTGTATGGATTTTAAGGTGGATTTTAATAAATATTATGATGGAATTAATTATTTTATTAAATTGTGAGGAATTGTAATTGAAACATTAAAAATGATTTAAAATGATAAAAAATGATTATTTTAAATTTAGAATTTTATTTGGACATAAGAGATTATTATTTTAAATATTATTTTACATTATTTTTAGGTATAAAAAAATATGGTTCAAGCTTGGCCAACCCTCAACCAATGGAAGAAGCCCACTTAACTAGCCTATAAGGGGCTGGCCAGCCAAGTCAGTACTAGGAGGGACACCATGATTTGACATGGGTGTGACCGCCACATGAGGGATCAAACCCATATGGTGTGTGGCCCATAGGGAGGCTCCTAGAGTTGAGTAGAGGTGGGACTAATCCTTCTTGATTTGTGTAGGTGAGGCAAAAATATTGTTAGTGTGTGTGTGTATTCAGTATCCATCCACAATGTATGATTCTAAGCTGGGAAACACATGGATTGATTAATAAACGCTCATAGATCACAACTATTAAACTGATGTAGGATGAAAAAATATGGGTCATGGTACATTTTTACCGAAATGGAGTCGTTCTATGTCTCTCTCACACACTTCATGCTCAAAAACCTATACATCGCTGCTCTTTGCCACTGCCACCATTCAATGACAGTGCTATCTCTACATCTTCCAGAGATCACCATGGATAATGACCCAAATGCTTGAGATCAAACTTAACTACCACTATTGTTGCCCAAAATCACCATGGATAGAAACTGGGACCTCAAATGACTTTGGACATTCCCACCTTCAAAGTGGCCAACACCATGATAGATAAATAGTGCACCCTTCGACCACTGTGAATGATAGTGGGATTAATGGAGGCTGCCATTTCCACCACCACACTAAAAACAATGCTTCCACGTTTCCATGGAGCCATGAAACATTCATGCATTCCATGAAATATGAGAGAGGGCTTCTCCACAAATATTCAATCCATGATATTTTTAAACACTCATTTTATTTGAGTGTTTCCAATTTCAATGCCTTGGGTCATAATGATGAGATATTCAAAATAGAGAAACAAATATTCACTAGATATATGAGATATGGCTAAAGGAAGGGCAAACAAAACCCCCCTCTATAAATATAGAGAGACCTTACCACTATGAGGGAGTCGATAACCACATAAGATCTTCTAGAGGAGAGGCTCGACTATTTCTCTTTTATTCTTTTTTCATTTTCATTTTATCTTTATGATATGATTTTATAATTTTTATTTCCTTAGTTATTACAACACATGATTTTTCTCTTATTTTGTGTCACCCACGTTCTCCTCTTCCACGTTCTTCTCCTCATATTCCTCCTCCTAATTTAATTTTGTTTTTTTTATTTTCTTTATCTATTTTGTTTTATAATATTTTCTTCCCTCTTTATCTTATTCTTCTATTTTAATTATATTGTTTCACATGTTCTTTCTTCTTCTATTTTAATTTTCTTTCTCTCTCTACCTCTCCTATTATTTTTATTTTTATTTTATTTTTATTTTATTCTTTTCTTCTTCTCAACATTTCAATCTCTTACCCTCGATAATGAGAGGCAGACCTAAGGCTTTTCCAAGAGGAGGCTAGGTATTCTTGAATTCTTTATTAAAGTTTATTTTGTTTTTTGATAAATTTTAGTGACATTCATGGGTGTGGGATTTTTACACCATGAAATGAAACTCAATTATATTTATATTATTTTATTTTTATCTTTTACCTAACTTCTATTGATCATAATCTCTTCACATGGTGGAGTTGAGATGATCAATGGATGAAATGACATACAGTGGATTCAAGTCTTGAAATATTTCACAATATCAATTGATTTGTTCTATAGAACTTGATTACAAGAGGAGGTGGAATTTATATTTTTATCCATTCAAGATTTTACAACTTCTAAATAAAGGAATAGAAATTCAAGTGTGAGATTTCATAACTGAATTACCAAAATAAATTTAAAAAAATAAATAAGAATAATGATAGAACTCAAAAATGAACATTAGAAAAAGTTATTTCTATATAATTTTATTAAGATTATCATTTAATGGTAAGGTAGAATTGGTTTTTATCTGATTATTTTTAAAAATAATCATAGTATAAAAGATATCACTATTTTAAGAAAAAAAAAGTAATGTTAGGTGATTTAGAATTTGTAAGTAAAAAATTGTGAAGCTCCTCAAGTGAGACAACCCTATCCAGATACTATACTACACTAGGAACCAATTATAATTTTTTACACACCCCATGATAGGAATGCATCAGGGTGCAATATACATTACCATAGGTCCAAATTTACTCTTCCCTAGCCCTATGTAGTGTGGGATTACACTTCCATTATCATGAGTTACCCTTTAGTGATCCAACTACCTTTTAGTAGCCTTAAACATAGTAGTTGAAACATTGGTAGGAAACTCAAATGGATATAATTCAATACTAATTCAAAATTATCAATCCAAGATGCTAATAATACAATAAAACTGTAGATTAAAGAAAAATAAAATAATTTGATATTAAAAATTGAAACATTAAATAATGACATAATTGAATCTATAGAACAAAAATAATATTTCTAATGAGATTTCACTCAAAAATCATAATGTCGTTTCTCTTAAAATATACGAAAAATCAATGTGGAGAAAAATTTACATTTTAAGCACACAAATTACCCATTTCCATTAATATATTATATGAATTAAAATTTTCATCACAATTTAACAAATACTTAATAATTTATCATTTAAAGCACATTTTTACATTAAAAAACTCCATAAATACCTAGAGTAGATGTTATAAAATGTATTGAAAATAATACACTTCAAATTACAGCACACTTAGGATATTTCTTATACTCAAAAAATTCATTAGTCACTTTCAATAAAAGAAAATAAGTCTCAAAAATGAAAAATTAAAGTACAAAAAATAATTGATTTTCAAATGGATTTTCCCCATAGACACTACTAATTAGTAAATTTTTTTTCCCTTATCAAAATAAGTGTTTGTCCAAAAGTTGGTTTTAGTTTTACACAAATGATTTTTATTGAAAATTATGGAAAGGTTTAAACAAAATTCACTTTTTATATAATTGAAACTTCCAAATTTCTACTTTATACAAGTGAATATAATCACATAATTTAACATAAAATAAACACAACTGGTGAAAGAGTGAGTTTAATAAAGTAAAAAATTTATTAAATTAACTCAAACACCAATTTTAGTTCAAAGAAAAAAAAGAGTTCTCAAGAATTAAGAGTTTATTTCATATACCATTTAAATTCATATATTTTGATTTAAAAGACTAGTCCAAATTTTCAAAATCATTTATGGTTTTAAATACCAATTCCAACATTTGGCCAAAATAAAAAATTTAATGGGAGTAATGAAAACGATACAACCAATCTAGTATATAGGGAAAAGTAAAAATCAAACCCCTCAAGTGAAAAAATATACTAAAAACTTCATAAAAAATTTCACCCACTAAAAATGATGAAGTGATCCTTGGAAATAGGAAAAATTATAATTTTTTGGGGGATTTTGATGTGTACAACATTTTAGTATAATTATGAACATTTTATTACCACTCCGCCACAATTAAAACCTAACATTTTCCTTAATGTTGAATCTTATGGTGATAAAATTAATTTAAAACATATTCATGCTAAAAAATATTGTAAAATTAAATATATATAATTAATGTTAAAGGGTTTGTAGTGAAGCTAGAGAATCATTTTTCCACAGAAAAAAAACAACTATAAAATTCCACAGTATGAACAAGGTTCATAATAGGCAAAACCTAAAATATTTAGTGTAGAAATATAATTTTTATAAAAGATTAATTATTAAATTTATTTTATAAATGATTTTTAAAAGGATAAAAAAATAAGTATGTAATAATATGATTTTAGTAATAAAATAAAATAATATAGAAGTAGCGACTAATAGATTTATCTAAACTTACATGAGACAACACAATAATTACATAAATAATTTTTAGCATTTAATTTCACAAAACTAACATCTTAGGTTAAAAAAAATATGGGTAGCATGAAAAGTGTTGAATATGAACTTTTAATTCCATAGTATATAAGCTATATCCATTTGAGTGAAACCAAATGTAACCTTACTCTTTATGAATGAGAAATATATTTGGTATCTTAGTTATAGTCTATAAAAATTTAAAATAGATTAATATTAGAATTCGATAAGTAAAGTTGAAACAAAATAAAAACCAAGTGTTTAGTTAAAGGAAATTTAATCTAGAAATCATAATCATGTAACTTCTATTAACCATAAATATTAATTATAATTTCTTAAAGTGGATGGAATACCATGATCAGTTGAACATGTCATTGGTGAATCCCTTTATGCAGTCAGTTAATTACTTGGGACAACCAGTCAACACACTTCATGAAATAAGTCATTACTTTTTGTGTTTGATGACCTAATGCATGATCACTTCACCTCATGGTCAATCCAACCATATTGCAATTGATTGAGTTTCCATATAGTTAGTTTCCTTCATCCTATGGTTGGTTGAGTCACATTGTGTGGACATTCTACTTTTCATATGAACACATGACTTCATAATGAATACATGATTCATATGAACTTCAAACATTATACTGATAATCAAATATGGTGGTAGATAAAATAATGTAGTCTATTGACTAACTGTGTGGTCAATCCTTAATAATGAAGCCAAAAATTGACAAGCTAGATCATTGAATATAATTAAATTCAATATTTTCTAACCTATTAACACTAGAACTATGGTAAGTAGGACCAAAACATGGGGAAGGATTAGGTGTGTGATAAAACCAAATAAAAATGAATAGAAAAAAAGAAAACAAAAAAGTGATGGAGTGAAGTAGATGAAAATTTCAGTGTAGAAGTGATGTGAAAACACTAGATAAAGTAAGAAAATGGTGAGAATAAAAACAAGGGAGAAGGAGTCTAAATAGTGTATGGAGTTAGATTAACTAGACTAGATAGTATTGATAGAAAGCATTACTGCCTTTAAAATAGTTTAAATTATAAAAGTTATAAATATGTGTGAAAAGTGAATTACAAAACTTAAGTGTCATTAGATGAGAAACCTCACCAGAGAACTTTACTAGGAATTTATATGCCTAAAAAATATCATGACGAGGATGAATATTTATGGTGAAAAAAAGAACTACAACCTTTTCTATTTAATTTCTTCTACTTTAGTTTCAAATGAAAAGTAAAACTATACTCTTCAAATGTGTCTTCATAGAGTAAGGTGAAATAAATGCTCATAAAGAAGAGAATAAGAGAACTCTGGAAAAAAAATAGCAGACCACTATGATTAAAACCAATGAAAATACAATAAATATATATTTTAGTTTATTCAATTTAGTCCCCTAAACAATTCAATCATTTATTATAATAGCAGGAATAAAAATATTATTAAATAAAAATATCTTAATACAGTAAACAAGAAATAAGATAAGAGATAAATAAGCTTCTCTAATGTGATAACTTCCTCTAGCTTGAAATAATTTGAGATACTACACTGAGCTATATCTATCGTACGGTATATATCATCTTATTCGCATGCTACCAATTATCAATTAATGAATCTATAGTGGTATTTCCCCTAAATTGAATAAAAATGTGCCTAAACTCCTTGTCTTTAGCTCATATCCATATACTATGAATTTATGCCCCTAGCCTCCATATGGAACACCTTTTCATTTTTCCATATTCAATATATAACTTAACCAAAAAATCTTCAAACTAAATGGGTTTCCCACATGGGCTTATCTTTGGATGGATTGGGTCCAACATCCCATTTCAATTTGTTGCTTTATGATTCTCAAGTAATCTTCAAAGGCCTCAAAAAACCCATATGAAAGCTCAACTTGAGCTCCCCATTGATTTTAATAAAAAAAAATTAGGTCTCCACGTGCTTAAATCCATTTCTCTACACATTTATATAGGTTTTAAGGTGTCTTATAATCTTTACATGGTTCCTAAGTACCCTTTTAGGGGTTAAATATATCTTTATATTGGTGTAGATTTACCATTATGCAGCCTAGTTTAGTGTAGGGCTACAATTCCATAGGCATGAGTTACCCTCCATCGAGCAAAACCACCTTCCCATAGGCTCAAAAAATGAACAACACTACCTTTTTATAGCCTTCAACATGGAAACCAACCCCTACATAAGTAACCTTAAATGAAAAAATCAATAATAATGGGAAATTATCTATTTTATATGGCAATAAAACAAAAAATCCCAATTAATATATATTTTAAGAATTTTATATTAAAAATATGACATGGAATAATGAATAAATTGGATCCAAAGACCTAAAAATTATATTTTCAATGAATGTTTACTTAATAATAAAAATGATGTTTCTATCAAAATATATGGAAAATAAAATTAGATAATAATTAATCTTCTATGGATAAAAAGAACCCATTTCCATTATAATATTCAATTAATTACAATCTTCATCATAATTTAACAAATATTAAGTAATTTCTCATTTAAAGTGCATTTTGACATTAGAAATCTCTATATATCACCAAAAATGATGTGGAAATATGTATTCAAAGTAGGTAAAATCATATAAATAGTATCTAATGACCATGACATAGAATTAGAAATGTTTATTTTATAATATCTAATTCCTTAAGTTCATTTTTCTTCTTATTATAACTGAGAAA
Source organism: Viscum album (assembly GCA_963277665.1). NCBI lineage: Eukaryota > Viridiplantae > Streptophyta > Magnoliopsida > Santalales > Viscaceae > Viscum > Viscum album. Next base: position 1,927,419,624 of record OY728131.1, read on the forward strand.
ACATCTCACGTTATAATAATAACCTAGAATTAATTTCAAAATAAAGTATGTGATTATTGAAATTATAATCTACAAAAAAATATATTTAGTGAAGATGTATCATATTTTAAAAAGTATTCAAAAAGTATTTTTATAAAACATACCCCCACTAAAATAATGACCCCATATATCAAATCTATCAATAGTTTATGATTCATATTTTACTAATTTTTGAGTTTTCTTTATAATTTCTCTCATTATTTAACTATTTAGGTAACTAATCATGTCAATTATATCATATATAACTTATCAATAATTGAGTGGAAAATATAAACAGCAAATTATTCTTATGAATTTTCAAAAATTATAACACCCCCAATTTTTTTTGAAATATTTTTTTCAAATAAATTTTATTTATTCGATAGCTTGAGTTACACCCAACACAGAGTTTTAACAAACCACAATATACTATTCATATTATAATTTAAACATGAAATTTAAAACCTATCCATTAAACTAAGAAATATGAATAATTTTTTTTGAAAATCAAGTATAATGGTTTTATATAAAGAAAACATATTGACTAAAAATTACCCAATTTTTAGTAAAGTCTTTATATGCTTTGAAAATTTATTTCTATCAAAAAATGTTTTTATTCATTTTTGTGGAAAAATAATAAAATTATATTTTTTACACTTTTAGAAAGTTTAATTGAAAAAATGAACATTTTTTTATAATCAACATGTCAAAATTATATTATGGTGATTTTTTGAGTTTTTTATAAAATGTGTAATTTTTTAATTAATAGTAACAAATATGGGTTTTTATTGAAAACGACATTTCCATTTTATTAATATTAATAGTTATAATTTGTTATAAAATGTTTTAAAAGTAAATTTAGTTAAATTATGTTATAATTAATCCAATTTATGTCATTATAATCAATTTAATATTTAACTTTGATATTAATTTTATTTATACTTATGGAAATTTTCTCTTTGGAAAATCACTTTTTCTTCACATATGAGAGTTTAATTTTAAATTAAATTATGCCATATATATCAATTAAATTTTGAAAAATGGATTGAATATTTTGAATCTTAATAATTAATATTATATAACATGGTTAACTTAATTTTTTTCATAATGAATTGTAAAAACAATAAAAATTAGTTACTACGGTTAAGGTTAAAATGACTTTACCAGGGGTTAAACTAAAAAGTTAAGGGTTAAAATAACCTAAAATATTTTCTAATTCATATTTTATAGACATATTTCTACCTTTTAAAATCTAATTTTATATAATGATTTATTTTTCAATATTTTTTCATGTTTAAAACTTGGATATATCATTTTATTTTAAAAAATTCCAAGTGTGTCCTCTCCCCCACTTATAAAAGGTACCCCTATCATATACTATAATATTAATGTTTAAAAAGCCTTTTAATTTGTAAAATATCTGCAAAAATATCTTCTTTATTTCCCTCCCCACATCCTAGAGTCCTTATTTTGATTAAGAAACCCTTCTAAGAATCCTTTTGTTCTAACTTTATGTGGTTGTTCGAAAAAGAGGTATCATTCATAATCAAATATTTTTATTTTATTTCATACCCCAAATACTTAAAGTATTAACAAAATATGATTATATAAAAAAATAATTAAGTAAAAAATAATTTTATGTTATTATATTAATGTCATGACCTATATCTATCCCCTCCTCCATCAAATAAGAAATAAAACCTTCGATCATGTGTACAACGAATAATCACCTCACGAACTGATGAAATATGTTTTCCATCACCACCTCTCACATATGGGTATAATTATGTATTTAAAATATGTTTATGATATTTATGACACAATTATAATTTTCTAATTCTAATATCACATCTACCGTCTTACCTTTGAATCTATTGAAAAATGATAACATCACATTTGTATACGTGTGGACTACTGCATCCACGAATTGATGTGATAAATTTTTCATTTTATGTTGAAATAGATAATAATAAGGATATATTTAATGAATATATATGATATATATTAAATATATTTATATTTACGATCTTCCATCTCTATGAACAGTTTAATTCATTTTTAATATCTAACAGTAATGGATTACTCTAAATATATATACTGAATGGTGTGTGTGTTTAGTTGTAATTGTACCCACAAGAAACTAATATATATATATATATATATATAATGAATATATTTTATATTTACATCATGGTTAAAATTTTGGAGATGATGTAACCATGATCAAAGTAAAAGGACTGAAAATACCAAACCAAAACATACATGAAAAATGAACCCATTATTACCTAAAACGTGATTTTAATATGGAATTGTTAATAAATAGGTGATAAATGGTTATACATAAATCATATATGGAATGATATATATGATTATGGGTCTGGAATAGATTTATAATAAAACTATATTTATTATACAGGAGGTGATAATGTGTATGATGAACTTCAAGACTTGAGGTAAGATATTGTTGTTTCAAATTGTTTTCTTTAGGACATATATTATGTTCTGATCCTATATTTTTATTAGGTGTTTATAAAACTCATTTGACATGTTATATCATTAATTTATTTATTATCATTATATTTAAATTTTTTCTTTAAGAATTCTTATGATTAAAAAGTTACCAAAGCGGTAAAGGTTTTATATTATAATCTCATTGTTTATCAGGATTATTTATGAATAAGTTTATAATGATGAAATATTATGATCTAACTCTAAAAAAATTCATTCCTTTTATTATCCTCTAGTTATATCTATATAATACATTTTTCCTTTAATTTTACCCACCTAAATAATTAAAGAGACTTAAATAATGTTTTTAAGGGGAAATAAATTTATTTTTCTCTTTGGTTGAAAATTATTTCTCTTCCATGTACATGTTTTCAAAAAATGTTTTAAAGAAAATTTTTATTATTATCCTATTATTTTTAAATACATTTTTACCCATGATTGAATTTTTAAAAAATGGTTTAAAAAGAATTTTCTTATCGATTCCTAAATGAGGTACTTTTTAGTTTTTACTAAAAATGTTAAATGAATCATTGTTTTTACATGTATGGAATAAATAGAATTATTAACCATGATGAACACCAAATTATTTTTAGATTACTTTAAAAAATTTCAAGGTTAAACATCCTTTGATACTGTTTATGTTTTACTAATTATATGATCCAATGGTACCATACTTATTAATTCTATATATGATTTATGATTATGATGAAAAGATGTTTATGAAACCCATTTCTTTCCCTTGGGTTATACTATGATGAAATGTTTATGAAACCCATTTCATTTTCATAGGTTATCATATGATGAATTTTTTATGATATTGTAGTATAAAAATATATAAATTATATTATGTGTGGGATATGTATTTGTCTACAATGCATTAGTTAATGATTTGTGTTCTATTATCTCAAATTTTATATTATAGGTTATCCTAATACCAAAATAAAAGGGCACACATGAGGTTATCCCAAACCCGAAACAAGAGGGTACATGGGAGGTTTTTCTAAGAAAAAAATAATAGGGTACATGATATGTTATTACAATCCTAAAAGTGGGTGTTTGAGAGGTTATACCAAGCCCAAAGCAAGTACATGAGTGGTTATCCCAATCCTAATATTTTATGAATGTATTTGTGTGTAGACATGACATAATATTTTCAATGATTATGTTTATTCCAAAAAATATATATCTTATACCTAAATGTCCAAAATAAATTCAAATTTTTATTTAATTTTTGATAATACCCATTTTCAGGGTTGAGGGGGAACCCTTACATGGACTATAAGCTTCATGACATTACATGAACAAAAGGTATTATAGGAATTCATCTTAGACTATGACTACTCAGAACTTCCCCTCCTCAATATCTACATCATGATTTCAGCTCTCCACCTTTTCATGGTTATTCAACTAGAATTCCTATGCAGATATGCATAATCCCAGTACCGATGGAAATTTCTATACCCTCTCATTCTTTCAAATCAATTTAGCTCTATTCTGGTGAATGCACATGCTCCGAATGCTAATATAAGGATTGTTCCTTATAGAATATGTCTGGTTGATTCTTCACATCATCTAGACCAAAGGCTCGGAGGTGGATTAAAATACTTGAGGTGGCCCTAAAGACTTAAGGTGTCCCAAAAGCGTTACTTACCCGAAGGCTGGAAGGACTCGAGTACCAAAGAAGTGGCCCAAATGCCGAATCAGATGAATAGTTATGGATACTAAAGTACTGAATAGTACCCTATATAGTACCAGCTATAGTACTGCTAATGTACTAATACAGTAACTCAGAAATATGATTCCACCCGAATTTGATCCTGGTTCACTTGGATTCCATTCAGGAACCTCTAACCCTCATGTACATGCTCGTTGGAAAAAATCTATGTCTTATGCCGATGTTATGTTCTCATGACTCATGTTCTTTGATTCCTTTATGATCCATGAATTATGAACATCCAAGATATATTCCATGGATCATGTTTAAAATCAATGATATATAGGTTATGGTTTTCAAATGTTATTCTCATGTTCTCATACCCTTATGATCATGTTATAATGATACCTTCCTTGTTTACCCTTACAATACATCTAAGCTCACCCTTTCTTATGTTTCCTTTCCCTAGGTCATGAATAAAGGTATTATGTATGATATATCTAAGAAGTGTGCTATTTAAGAATAATAAAGTGGGATATTATGTAGTTCACTTATGAACCTGTTGTTTATGTATCCATGTTTCCAAAGACACTAAACCTTTACAATCCTCATGTGTGTTTTTGTATAATTAAATGAATATTCATATTTTAAGATGTAATATCTATGTATGTAATGAATGGTTCACTATATTTTTTATTAGAGGAATGTTTTAGTTAACCTTTGGAAACTAAGATGAGAAAACTTTAGTGATATCACTTGGGATATGTCTAAGGATAAGTTAAAGTAATGGAAAATGTCTTGGAATTTTTTGAAATATAGAGTTAGTGGATTATAAGAAATTACATCCTTGTATGGATACTACAAGTGGATGTGGATCTGGAACATATGTATATATAGTTAATAACTCTAAAAAGGGTTTATTAGGCATTGAATAGATCATCACCTGGTGCACAACAATGAGCCTTGTTTCACACCTGATTTAACACTACTGAGAGACATGTTTTAGAAATTCACAAACTCTTTACAAACCATCATAAAGGATTTAAATAGATTATGACCATGAATTAACTAGGATAAGACTAAGGTTTCCTATATTGAAAAGATAATGTCATTATATAGACATCTTATAAGTGATTTTTCATTATTATATGGTTCCCCACCATTATTATTATTACTTACACTATGATTTTTGTTTTAGTAAATAGTTAAAACCCAAAGGAACCAAATTAATGATGAATTAAATGGACAATGAAATTATTTTAATATTGAGAAAACAAAAATTAAGTAATATGGAATGCATAATCTCATTTCTATGCTCATACAACTTTCTCAAGTTGTGAATCATATTGAACTTACAAACAAGCAAAGGAGGGAACGACATTTTTTTGAGTCCTTCACGAGGCAATGTATAAATTCTTTTAGTGGTTCTATTGATCTACTAGTTTTTGAGAAACAAATCAGTACCATTTAAAAGATATTTTTCATTCTCTAGTGTTTTGACCATGAAAAGGCCATTTTGGTTTCCAATCATTCAGAAGGCAGAATGGATAAATGGTGGGATCTTATCAAGAATATGAGGCAATAAGATGAAATTGAATCTATGAAGTGGGATGAGCCTAAGAGATTATTTTTCACTAATTACTTTCATCATATTTTTAATATGAAAATAGAGACGTAATTCCTTAAGCTAAAGTAGAAGGATGATGAATCCAATGGTACCTATGAAGAAAAATTTACAAGACTTGTGAGGTATGATTCTGTTATTATCATTCAACCTGAAAGTTAAGTTGATCAATTATTAATTTGATTAATACCAAGTATATGAAGGGAATTATCCATAAGAGACTTTGGTAGATATAAATAAATCGTTCATTATTCTATCAAGGTGAAAATGGTGAATAGGGTAACCCATTAATCACATGGTTTTAATAAGAAAACAAAGATGGAATTTAATGGAAACTCTAAAAACCATGGAGAAAAGAAGATGATATTTCTTTTTTACTTGATATGTGGATAGAAACATGGATGTAATTATATTAATAGGAATAATATTTTTTTTAATTATGGAAAGTAAGGTCATCGAGAATATGAATAACAAAGTTATGAGAAAAAGTTAGCTAATGATGTGAATATGGAGAATGCAACAAAAAATGAACCTCACACACTCTGGTGTTTCAAATACAAGGAGTTTGGGAATTATGCAAACTAGTGTTCAAATACTAAGGTTAATTATGGTTATCAATGTCAATAACCTATTAAGTTTAGAGACAAAGGTAAATATCATGCGATTACTATTTTTGATGAGAGGTATTATAAGTACATGGTGAAAGGTACACTTACCATCCAATCTAGAACTAATAATGTATTATTTGATTCTGTATCTAACCACTATTTAATAACTAAATAATTTGATAAGGGTATCACTATACAACCTCTATGATTAGATTTTAAATTAGTAGTAAAAACCCATAATGGTATGATGATCACATCTCAATTCCATGATTATTCTCTAGTTGAAGATTATGGGAATGTGCTTCCTCCAAATCTTATTATCCCCCTCTGTTTGAATTTGATGTTATCTTAGGCATGGATTGGATATCTATACATAAATCCCACAACAATTTCCATGGAAGAGAATTCATGTTTGATATTACAAACTGAAATATTATTTTTTATTAGTGTGATAATAAATGTAAACTTTTGATGTAAATTACACCCATTTTATGGGTATTGACTCCCATTCAAAAGAGGTGTATATCTTATATGGTTGGGGAAAAATTCATCATTAATGATATGTATATTTTTGGGAGTTTTTTTGATGTTTTTACAAAATAGTTTCTATTTTTCCTCTGAATCGGGAGATTAAGTTCTCAATAGAACTCATAAATGTTTCTATTCCTATTTCAAAGACTCTCTATATAATGGGACTAATTGAGTTGCTAGAATTTAAGAAGAAAGTCTAGGATAATCTTGAAAAAGGATTTATTTGGCCAAGTGTGTTTCCATAGGGTGCACCTTTCATTTTATTAAGTAGAAAGATGGATCGATGTGAATTTTCATTGATTATTAGGGACTAAACAAGATAAAAATCAAGAACAAGTATCTTATACCCTATATTTATGACTTGTTTGATCAAATTTGTGGATATAAATATTTTTTTAAGATTGACCTTAATTTTGGATATCATCAATTGGGGTTCAAGAAGGAGGATATACCCAAGACAAAATTTTGTACAAGGTATGGAAACTATGATTATATATTTATTCCATTTGGTCTTACTAATTCCTCCACTATATTCTTGTATTTAATGAAGATAGCCTTTATATTTTACCTTTATTAGTTTGTGGAAGTCTTTATAGACAATATTAGTATCTAATAAAAGATAAATAAAGAACATGAATATCACTTGATATTTTTACTGGAGACCTTGAGGAAGGAGAAGTTGTATGAAAAATTTGCTAAGTGTGAATTTTGGATAAAGAAAAGTGTCATTTTTGGTTCATATAATCTCATTCAAGTGTATATCAGTGGATCCATAAAAGAAGGAGGCTATTGAAAATTGGACTAGAAAAAACCATGGTGACTGATACCCATTGTTTTCTTGTTTTGGGTAGATATTATATATTTTTGTTGCTAATTTATCATGATTATCTAATCCACTCATCAAGTAAACTCAAAAGTGATCCATGTTCCTTTGGAAAAATGAGTATGAGGAAAATTTTAAGGAACTGATGTAAAGGTTGGTCATTTCACCTATGATTAGATTACCCTATAGTGTAGAATTTTTTTAATCTATAATAACGCATAAAATAAGGGATTGAGATGAATTCTCATGAAGAATATCATGGTTATAGCTTATGGCTCAAAACAATTGAAGGATCATGAGAGAAATTACCCAATTCACAATTTGGAGTTAGCTGTAGTGATTTTTTAATTATAGATATGGATACATTATCTTTATGAAGAATGGTGTGATATATATTCTTATAATAAGAGTTTAATGTACATATTCACATAGAAATAGTTGAACATGCACCAGAGAAGATGGTTGCAGTTGATAAATATTATGAGTCGTCAATATATTACCACCCTTTTAAAGTGAATATGGTGGCCAGTTATTTGAAAAAAGGATCATTCTATCTTATCTATGATGAGGATAAAAAAAGATTCGATATTTATGGATTCTCAAAGTATGGTTCTATAAATTTTTAAGGAAGGGGAGAAATCTTATATTTCAAAAATGAGTATTCAACCATCTATCCAATTGAAGATTAAAAAGGAAAAAAGGATGATATAGAGATGTAGAAGAAGGTTAAAAATGTTCATGAGTTTAACCTTGATTCTGATGGAATGATAAGTTTTAAGAACCATGTATGTATTCCATACATACATTATTTAATGAAGTAGATATTGGAGGAAGCTTATAATTCTTTATTTTCTATTAATCATGGAAGTAAAATGATGTATAGAGATTTGAAGGATTATTTATGGTGGGATAACATGAAGAGATACATTGAAAAATATATATCCCAGTTCTTGTTATGTCATAAAGTTAAGGAAAAGAGATAAAATTCTAAAGGGATATTACAACCATTACCCATAATAGAATGGAAATGTTAAAACACCACCATTGATTTTGTCATCAGACACCCCAAAAAATCTGAAAGGAATAATTCTATATTTATTTTAGTCGATTTCCATATAAAATTAGTAAACTTCATCACCATTAGAGAATATTTCTCTCTGAATTTTATTTGTAGGATATATGTTAAGTAAGTAGTAATTTTTCATGGAGTAACAAATTCTATTGTGTTTGATTAGGATCAAAGGATTACCTTGAAGTTGTGGAAAAGTTTTTAGTTGGCCCTGAATATAGAGCTAAGTTTCAACATTGCATGCCATCCTTAGAAATATGGTTAGTCTGAGAGAATAATTCAAACCATAGAAGAAATTCATAGATCTTCTTTTATGGATTTCAAAAGTGGTTGGGATTAACACCTTCCTATAATAAAGTTTTATTACAATAATATATTTCACTCAAGCATTTATATGGATGCTTATGAAATCATACATGGAAAGAAGTGTAAACCAAAATTATTCTAAGATGAATTTGGAGAAAAAAAGATATTGGGACCCGATTAAGCTGAGGAAAAAGAAGATAAAGTTAGATCCATTCAACAACACATCTAGATAGATTAGAGTCGATAAAAAATTTATACTGTCAATCATCAGTGTGATCAGAAGTTTTAAGTTGGTAAGAAGGATTCTTATGAATTTCTCCATGGATGAAAGTTATGAGATTCAAAAATAAATTAAATATGATCCCTGGGAATAATATCCCGTTGATATTATTGATTGAGCAGGGACGACTTCTTATCATCTAGCGCTTACACTGAACCTTTCTCAAGTTCACAATGTGTTCCCTATATCTCTTCTGAGGAAGTTTATAATTGAACCTTAACATGTAATGAAATCATAGCCCATGAAAATATAGAAATATATTTATTATAATAAATAAATAGTGGAGATTATAGACCATAGAGATAAAGTTATATGAAACAAGACCACTCAACTCATCAATGTTTTGTGGTGAAACCACTAATTTGAGAAAGCTAAATGGAAACCTAAGGATATATTGAGGTATAATTATCCTCATTTATATATTTAAAATTAATGAATTTATAGATAAAAATTCATATTATCTGAGGTATAATTTAACACCTTGAGTTTTTATGTTTTTTTTAAAATAAATTTAATTTATTCGATAGCTTGTATTACACACAACATTGAGTTTCAAAAAATTGCGATATACTTATTAATAATATTATTTCAAAATGACCATTATAACCTAGATATTAAAAATTTAAGTATGTATAGGAATAAATATGTTTGAAAAATTAAGTATAATGATTTTATATAAATAAAATATATTTATTAAAAAGTATATAATTTTTAGTAACATCTTTATATGCTTCGAAAATACATTTTTCTCAAAAACAATTTTATTGATTTTTGTGAACAAATAATAAAATTAAAATTTTAAAATATAAGAAAATTTATTTGAAAATATGAAAATATAGTTTTTAATTAACATGTAAAAATTATCTTAGGGTGAAATTTTGGGATATTTATGAAAAGTTTAATTTTTTAAGGAATAGTAAACAATACTGGTTTTTATTGAAAACAACCTTTTTGTTAAAATAAAGTAAAAAGTAATATATATTTTTAAAGTGTTTTAAAAGTAATATTAATTAAATTATTTTATAATTAATCAAATTTAGGTCATTATAATAAAATTAATAATGAATTTTTATACTAAAACTTTTTACACTTATGAAACTTTTCTCTTTGGAAAACCATTTTTTCATCATGTCTATAGGTTTAATTTTAAATTTGAAAAAATGGATTATATATTCAGAATAATAAATATTTATATTATATATTAAGTACAAATTAGTTTTTGGTCACAATCAATTGTGAAAACAATAAAAAATAATTGCCATGGTTAAGGTTAAAAGAAGTTTACCGAGGGTTAAACTAAAATGATATGAGTTAAAATAATATAAAATCTTTCCCAATTCATATTTTATGGAAATATTTCTACCTTATATCATATAATGTTTGATAATGATCTATTTTGGATCATTTTTGCATGTTTAAAACATGGGTATAACCTTTTTCTTTAAAAAATTTCATATGTGTCCTCTCCACCTCTTATTAAAGGGTACCCCATATCCTCTTATCGCATGTTCACACTTCTAAAACATTTTGGATCATTAAAATACCTGATAAAATATCTTCCTTAATTCCCTAAAAATTTCTTATAATCCTTAATATGATTAGTAAACCCTTCTTATATGGCTTCTGGTGCTAACCTTAGGAGGTTGTCCAAAGAAGAAGTATCATTCTTAACCGAGCATTTTTATTTTATTTATTATTTCAAATCCTTAAAATACTATTAAAGTATGATGATATTATAAAATAATTAGATATTATATACTAATACATTATTATATTAATGGTACAACCTATATCCATCTCCTTTTCCATTAAATGGGAAACGAAACTATCGATCATGTGTACGGTGAATTACTACCTCACAAACCGATGTAATTTGTATTACATCATTTCCTCTAATGGATGTATAGAATGATATATTTAACATATTTATATGATATTTAAGACATAATTATACTAATTTAATTATAATATCACATCTATATTCTTAACTTACAAGCTGTTGAAAAATGATAACGTCACTCATGTGTATGTGCAGACTACCACCTCCATGAAGTGATGTGAAACATTTTTCATTTAATTTTGACATTAATTTTAATAAGGATATATTTAATGAATATATATTATATATATTAAATATTAATTATTCTTTAAATGTGATATATTATTTTACCTTTTTTCCATTCATAAAAAAAAATGGAAACAACATTCATGCATAAGTATTACCCACCGTCTCCATAAACTATGTAATTCATTTTCTATCTTTAAATTTAATAGATTACTATAAATTAATATATAAATAATATATATTATATTTAAATCATGGTTAATATTCTTGATATTATAGAACCATGATCAAAGTAAAATGACTGAAACTACCAAACCAAAACATATTTTGAAAAACAAAGCAGTTATTACCCAAAACATGATTTTAATAAGGGATTGTTAATAAATGGGTGATAAATGGTTATAAGAAAATAATATATGGTATGTTATATATGATTATAATTATGTAATATATTTATAATAAACTTATATTTATTATACATGATATTATAATGTGTATGAAGAAAGTCGAGATTTGAGGTAAGGGATTATTGTCTCAAATTGTCTTCTTTAGGTCATATGTTATGTTATGCACCTATATTATTTTATGAGGTGTATCTACAGTCCCTTTGAAATTTCATATCATGAATTCATATATTCTAATTATATTTAATGTTTAATTTGTGGTTATTATTTTATGGATCTTATGATTAAAAAGTTACTAAAGTGGTAAAGGTTTTGTGTTACAATCCCATTTCTTATCAGGGTTGTTTATGATTAAGTTTATGATGATGAAATCTTATGATATACTACTCAGTAACATAATGAATTTTCTTATCCTAAGTTTATTTATATATAATAAATGTTTTAATTTCATTTTACCCTCTTTAATAACTAAAGATACCAAAATAATATTTGTAAGGAAAAAAGACTTTATTTCTCTCTCCAGCCGAAATTACTTTCTCTTCCATGTCTATGATTTATAAAATTGTTTTAAATGAAGTTTTTACTATTATAAAAATATTTTAAAAATAAATTTTTACCAATGTTTTAATTTTTATAGAATTTCTTTAAAGGAATCTTCTTATCATTTTCTAAATGAGGTACCTTTGAATTTTTACCAAAAATGTTAAAGTAATATTTATTTTAACCTATAAAACATGAATGAAATTTTCCACCATCATGAGAACTAAATTATTTTAAGCTTCATTTAAAATTTTCAGGTTTCCTTTCAAAGAAAAATTTATCTTAATAATTTGAAATTTTTTATATTTTAAAGATATTATTTCAAAATGGAAATATATTTTTCTCAAGAAAATTTTAATGATATTTTTATGGAATTTTTATTCATTAATGAAATTTTTTTTTGGTGATGATTACGTTTTACTAAGGATATGATATAGTGTTACCATTCTTATTACTTCTCTAGATTTTTTATGATTGTTATGATAATATGTTTATGAAAAACCTTTCTTTATCATGAATTATACTATGATGAAATGTTTATGAAACTTGTTTCATTTTCACATGGAATGATATGATGAATGGTTTATGATATTGTGGAACAAAAAAGTATGTATTATGTGATGGTTATAACCTTTATCTCCCACCAATTAATTGGGTAATTATTTATGTTCTATGATCTAAAAGGGTACACATGAGGTTATCCCAAGCCCGAAACAAGATGGTACATGAGAGGTTATCTGATGCCAAAAACCATAGGGTGCATAGGGGTTTTCAAAAACCCCAAATAAGAGGGTAGATGGGAGGTCAATCCAAGCCCAAGAGAGGGTAAATGAGATGTTATCCCAATACTGAAGTAGGTACAATGTTGGTTATCCCAATACTAACATGTTATGAATGTATTGGTGGGTAGTATTGACATAAGACTTTCTATGATTATGTATATTCCATAAATCTATGTCTTATGACAATGTTATGATCTAATGGATCATGTTATTTGATTACTTTATTATTCATGTCTTATTAACAACCAATATTTATTTCATGACCCATGTTTAAAATCTATTATATGCTGAGCATGGTTTAAAAGGGTTATTCTCAAATTATCATACCATTATGATCATGTTATGTTGATATCTCCCTTATTTATTGTTACTCAGTATCTAAGCTAAAACTTTATTATGTTTTATTTATAAATGGTTTTGAATAAATGTATTATGTATGATATGTCTAATAAGGGTTCTATTTATGAAGAATATAGTGGGAGATTATGTAGTTCACTTATGAACCAGTTGTTTATGTATCCATGTTTCCAAAGTCACTAATAATTTACAATCCTCATGAGTTTTTTTGTATAATGAAATGAATATTCATATTTTATGATGTAATATCTATGTATGTAAAGCCTAGGTCTCTATAAAAATATATTCATTTAAGAACCAAATACTATTAGGACTACTCAACTAAGTATAGGATAATGGATCATAATTAGATATGGGCAACCAACCCTATTAGGGTCACCCATACCCAATATTACTTGTAGAATATAATCCATGGGAACCCATATTTATCATGAATTACTGATTTATAAGATTTATTTCTTAACAAGTGTTTACTTTATATTGAATCTAACACCTTGTTATTTTTAGGGGTTTTATTAATCTTAAATTTGTTTACATGTATCTCATTTATTATATATATATATATATCTCTTTAAAATGATTTAATTTGCAGAACACATTCCTTCAACCAAATTAAAATATTTTAGTCACGTTAATGTATAACTCATATACAAATAATAATTTGTGTTAAATTTTTAATTAAGGATTTAATTAGAATATTTAATATATATTTATATTCTTATAATGAACAATGTTTATAAAACTATTTCATGTAATGAACTGAATCAAATGAAACCAAAATTGTACCCAATATCATATATGGTTTGATAAGTAGTGAACCCTATTTTTTCAAACATAATCAAAGTTCATAGTATAGTAAAAGTATATACTAAAGTATCACTATCAATAGATCATTTATAAAGAAATATATCAATTCCAATTAGGTTTTGTATGACAATCCATGTTTTGGTTAAGTGTTGTTACTTTTTGAGAAGAGAAACTTCTGGAAGTATAATGCATAAATATATTAAGTAGTAGAACATAGATGTAATATTTTTAACTAATAGAAAAAAATTAAAAATATTGATGCAAGTGGATCTGTTCTAGAAACATGCACTATTCATTAAAAGTAAAAATAAAACCAGTGGATTCAACAAGATATTAGTGAAAGTCATGATTTAAAAATGGTGGTTAGAAAATATAAAATAGTGGTGGAACCGATAGACCAAGTTGGTTACTTTAGATATTTTCTATAAAAATATAGATGTGGTCACTTTAATTGTATATATTATTGTTATTTGTTATGATTATGTTATCTTTATGCTTTATAGTAACTATAAAATTCTAGTTTCATTTCTTCTAAGTAGTGTACTTGTCACTAGGAACTTATAACTTAGTCAAATAATTCTATTATCTTGTTTTTTTTTCAATTTAAGTTGTTTGTTTCCTTTGGAATATGAATTTATATAAACCACATAAATCCATGTGTTTTATGTTTGGGTTACTTTTTTCTTGGTTTAGTTTTGGTTGTTTATTGTGAGTTCTTATAACACCATAAGTGTCACATTTATTTTAGGCTATTTGTTGGATGGATTTAGCCCTCAAGTTCAAGGAATTTTGGGCTGAAAAGTGTGAAATTTGGGGAATTTTTCTAGGTTTCATGGTAAAGGAACATAGTTAAACTAACTATAAAACCTATTTGTTTAGTCCATAGAACTCTTAATAGTGGATGTCTACATGATTACTGTACAGATTGTTTAAAAATGTGGGTAAACCATATAACCCAATCAACCTTTTGGGTCCTTTTTAAATGGTGTTTCCTCCCTTGTCTTTCCCATTTCTTTTACCACAACTTGGATTCCTTCAATGATATTATCACCCTATCATAAGCTCCAATAAGGTGGATTCTAGGTGGTTTCTTAGTGATTTTTCACCCAATTTAAAATGTCAGGGTTCCCTTTCTCTTCTTATTTGGGTTTCTTCCATTTTACTCTTCTTATTTAACCCAAGTGGACATGATTGGGTGATTTCTATACATATGGTCATTATTTGTTTTATTTTTCTTAATAGGGGTTATGATCCCTCATTTGAGACCTAATCATGTGTATTTCATCTAAGTCAAAATGATTCCACCACATAAAGTAGGTGCTTCCATTTCATTTACTTTTATTAGAGAGTTACTTCAATTAATAATGCTTTAAAAGTGTTTTTTAATTAATGTGAAGATGTATATGATATCTAGTATAATTTTTCACAGGGTTTCCATGATCAGGTGGGTTTGTACTTTGGAAAAAATTGGTGAATTACTTAGTTCTATGGAAAATGTCCTTAATATTGTATTTTATGTATTCTACATGTTTGATAAAATGACAATAATGGTTTTCTATAATAAGAACACTTTTCATCTTGTTTTAGTCCATATGTGATTTTAAAAGTGGTATACCTTTTGGGTTTAAGGGTTTTACATGTTTCAAAATGGGTGGCATCTATTATGAAATGAAATAGAGTTTCCCTTGAGTTATTTGGTTATGATTGGTGTTGATTATGAGTTCGACGGAATTGTGTTTGAATTGAATTTTTTTTGAATAGGTATTTCCAAATTTATATGTTATATGTGATGATAAAAAAGATTTTTTAGAACATTATGATGTGTTTGTTGATTAATTATTAATTATGACCATGTTAAGACCCCTTTTTTGTTGATGATGTTTATTCTTATCCATGTGATGGATTCTTTGTTATATGATTCATGATGTGATTATGGATTGGGGATCTTTTTGAGAGAATTAATTGATGTGGGAAGGATGTGATTGTGGTGTTAGCCCTTGGGTATTTGTTAT
The DNA here is from genome assembly GCA_963277665.1 of Viscum album. Lineage (NCBI taxonomy): Eukaryota > Viridiplantae > Streptophyta > Magnoliopsida > Santalales > Viscaceae > Viscum > Viscum album. The sequence goes on from OY728131.1 coordinate 1,927,436,012, forward strand.
TCTCATGTGATGATATTTGTTTATGAACCACATACTTTATTTACTCAATGAGGAACCCTAGGTTACTATTTGTGAAGTGGTGGGATGTTTCTAGGATAGTTGATGTTACAAACTAACTAGTCCTCCTAGTTATAAGTAACAAATGTTGAGTGGGAGGGTCACTAAGTAGAATTATTAAGGTGATTCAGTTGATGGATGTGTAATCGTTACCCTACTGGTAGTAGGTCCACCTTTTTGTTTCTTATGCTATCCTATTATTCCCTATGCTGTTTTCTTATACTATTTATCATATGTTATTCCTTTAAATATTTATTCCCATGTATGTTGATTTTTGGTTGGATATACATGTTTGGTGTATTCATCCTATTATTTTTTAGTCTTGATATTGACTAGTTTGGTTCCATCCATTAATTGGAATTATTTATGACCTTATATGGTTGCTTTTGGTTATAGTTTCCATTATTTCCTTTCTTATCTTTATGTTGGATGTATAAATGATTTTAAATGAAAAGGGAAAATGGATTTCAAAACGAAATTATTGGTTGAAATTCCTTTGAAATGTTTTAAACCATGTGTGGGATTATTTTAAAAAGTGAGGTGTTTTAAAGAAAAATGGTTGGATTCATAATTTTCATGGATTTTGGTTAAAACATATTTATATGATGTTTATAAAGTTTTTTTTTGAGAATGTGCATGTTCCATGTAATGTTATTCCCATACCATGTAAAGGAAAAATGAAAACCTATTTGTCTAAATTAATTTCAAACTTGTAATTTTGGTTTCTTTTATAAAAGGAATGAAACTGACACATAGTGGTATCCTACTAGCTTTGGTTAACACAGTGAATACTCATAATGGTGGTTATTTATTCTTCATGTCTTGTGTAGGTTTCTTCAAGTTTGTATTTTGGGTTTTATCTGGTGCCATCTTCCATAAGAAGCTTGTGGTTCTTGGGATCATGGTAGTGACCTATGATTCACATGGAGATAGTGACATGAACTTAATTTTCATGGAACCAATTGATTTGAGTTTTTTTGTCTTCTTTGTTCTTCCTCTCTTTTATCTTTTAGCTTCAATTGTATTTACATAACCCTTTTATTAAATGGTTATTTTATGTAAATGTATATTTTGGAATTTAACTTTATTTATATTTATTTATTCCATGTATGGATGTTTATATTTTGTTACATGGGGGTAAAACTATATCCAATTCTCATGTTTGATACCCTTGATGCTTGGCATCAAATTAAGGGGACCGAGGACACTGCTCAAGTATGTGGACAGTCATATAAGGAGTCCATTTGTTAGGAATCCCAGGTTGGTTTGTTACAAAATAGCCTCATATCATCACTATTTTTATTTTGGGTGTGTTTGGGTAGTTTGGAGACTATTATTGTCATTAGGAATTTGGTGGAGGGTGAAAGTGAGGGCAGGGAAAACTCTTCATCTCACTAAATCTTGAGTTTACATGGGTTTATCAGGCCTGAGTCTTGATCTTGAGTTTGGATTTGGATGTTTTGATGGATTTTTGATGTTTTTAGAAGATTATTATAATACACGTTGAGTGTATCAATGATTTTAGGGATCATTTTTAGTGTTATAGGTGAAAATAATGAATGGAACTGGGTTTCATGAATGGCATGCATAGTTTGGTAAAATGTGTGGTGCCTATGCGGCATGGTTATGTAACCATGATAGTGCCTATTGCATGGTTAGAACATGATTTACTAACCTATGTGACCAAACCATGTAGAATAAAAATTCACCTCTATAATTTATATTTTCCTCCTTGTCTCCTGGATTAATTCCAATGGATTATGCCATTGGCATGTTATCATCCTTTAGTGGAGTTTTATATTCAGTTTTTTGGGAAAGTGATGCAGTTGGAATCGATTTTATTAGAAATTAATTCTTGTTTTTGTTCCTTGTGAGATTTGTTTTGTGAAAGCAGGATGTTTTATTTTTTTAAAACTATTTTGTGGTGGTTTGGAATCCAAGTGTAGTTTATTTTGAAATAGGGATAAGGGAAAATATTTCAATGAAAAATAATTTTAGTTCAAAGTGTGGTATTTTTTGAAACATTTTTAATTGTTAAATTGGGAGTTTTAAGAATTTATTTATAAAATCGTTTTCCTAGAGATGGTTTATTTCAAATGGGAGTGATAAAATACTTTTGGAATGGAGTGCGAGAATTCCCTTTTTATGAAAAGTTATGTGATGTTTTTGAAAGAGAAGGGGGGTTGAACTTGAAGGTTCCGGGTGCAGCGGAAGGTCGTGGGTGGATGTGCCCACTTGGATTTTTGTCATTAGAAATGATCAATCTGGGATCAATAAGATGATAAATGCCAGTCTCCACGGATCAAGTCACTGAAATAGACAAAGAGGAAGGATAGTCCTAGAACCAGAAATGAGGACCATCACAGGTTGATTATAATTAATTTAATTAATTGAAAATAAGTACCATTTTGGGGGTTCTTTCTTCATTGATATTCTTGATCACATTCCAATATGATTCATTGTTGGTCGCAGAAGCCAAGTGTAGACTTCCTCTAGTGGTGATCCACACGTTCACCATGTATCTCTAGACGTCGCCAAAGGATTATCCAGGTGCTAGCGTGGAGAAACCTTTGCTTGTGTTGTCTGCCTTAGATCGTCTTGATCTGATGGAGGAGGATCTCTCTCGGCATTGAGAGAATTTTGGAGGAAGTAGTTCTCTCAGCCTTGGGGGAATTCTCCAGAATTGTTGTGCACAACGATTAAGGAAAAGTGTTGGGGTTGTGAGGATATTTATAATCAGGTTTTAGGGTATAGAGTTATGACAATAAATAAACATGTTACATCTTTTATTTATTTCATTAACTCTTATTGAAAACCCTCATGTATTATTATTAATTCCTTGACATGTGCCCACGCTGATTATATTAAATATCAATTAATAAAACAATATTATATCCCCAAAATCTTGACTATAAAAACTACACAGTGTGTAATTATTAATAAATGACATGTACTTGTTTTTTATTAAACTACACGGTGTGTAATCATTAATACACGACGTGTACTTGTTTTTCATTTCCTTTCCAAAATGAAAACCACATGATGTGTAATCATTAATACACGACATGTATATCTTGTTTTCATTTTATTCTTCCTCCATCCTTAAAGAAATTTAGGCTTCCTTGAATAATTATTAAACCACGTACGAGAATAATCTTTATTCTACTTGAGATACTTGGATACACTTAGGGTGTGACCCTCTAGGCCTATTTCTCATTGGCATTAGGCGGCCTTGCCTAAAGTCCAAGATTACTATCTAGTAATGGGTCAAGGCACCCAAGAGAAATAAGTTGACGTCGCATTGATGTGTCACCTCATAAGAATGCTTATCGTGTAATTTAATCCCTTTGTCTCAATATATCATCAAGCAGGTTTCATGGAAGTGTCATAAACCTATATGCTTGATCTGTCATTCTTTGAATTCCAGAAATAAACTCATCATTACACCATGGCCATGGAATTTGGGAGAAATTTCTATTTCATTCAAAGGGCCCGAGATATCTACTTCCATAAATATGGAAGGGACAAATACTTCCACAACTTATCCATTAAAAACATGTCATTCGTGATGCACACAATGTACCCTACTTCCCACCAACTGTCTACGTGACAGTTTTTGTCAGAAAATCTAAGTGCGTGAGTCATGACATGAGTTAATGATAATCTTCCAGTCTAAGGACCATTACACATTCTCACAGATAGCAATATCCGATGACACCAAGACATGAAGAATTAATACTGGCAGGTCTGTTCTCATAATCTTCCATCAGGGATATTACCAAGTGCGAACTCCATGATAGAGAGTCTCGCCTTCTTACGAGTACTCACACATGACGATCAGTATACTATGTGTCCTATCATAGTATGTCATCCAACCGTAGAACTTTGTTTAAGAATATTGTTATAGCATTTCAAGGTTCTCATCAAAGTGGGGATCTGCCATGACCTTATTAATGCACCAAATATTCTAGGAAATTATTATATTTAGTCATGCAGAACAATGAACAATATATAATAAGTGTACATTCATGTAATCAAAGTACAAACAGTTGGTTCTCCGGTCACCAACTCTAAAAAACTCCCACTTGGACTAGAGCCAACTACCTATGACTTTTAGTCTGATAGACCTCACCTGATGATCATGTTTCTGATGAGTCAAGGCTTTAGTCAAGGGGTCTGACACGCTGTCTTCTGTGGAGAAACTATTCACTGCAACTTCACCTCTTTGAGAAAAATCCCTCAAGGGATGATACTTCTGAAGTATGTGCTTTTTTCTGCTGATGTGACCATGGCTCATTTTCAAGTACCACCGCTGCAGTATTATCACAATAGAGTGTGATAGGATCTTTACTTCTAGGTACAAAATCCAACTCTTGGATGAAGCTTCGCATCCATACTACTTCTTTAACTACCTCAAAATCTGCGATATACTCGTAATCCACGGTAGAATATGCCACCACACTTTTCTTTGAGCTCTTCCAGCTCACTGCACCTCCATTCAAACTAAATATGTATCTAGTCTTCGACTTCATGTCATCTTGATCAGTATGGAAACTAGCATCTACATGTCCTCTGATTACTAGTTCCTCATCTCCTCCATAATCTTGGAACATATCCTTATTACGCATCAGATACTTAAGGATAGTCTTGACTTCCATCCAATGGCGGTCTCCTGGATCTGCTTGACATCTGCCTACCGAACATAATTCATAAGCAATTCTAGCTCTGTACATATGATATCATACATGACTGACCCAATCATGGATGCGTAAGGGATCCTTTCCATTTCCTTTCTTTCCTAATGTGTCTGAAGACACATTTTCTTGGAAATATAAACGCCATGTGACACTGGTAACAATCCCCTCTTGGACTATTGCATAATGAATCTCTTCAGTATCTTGTCAATGTATGTACTTTGACTCAGGCCCATCATTCTCTGGGATCTATCATGATGGATCTTGATTCCAAGAATATATGCTACCTCGCCCAATTATTTCCTAGAGAAACATTTATCCAACCATTCCTTATTTTACCATAAGATAGGTACTTTGTTTCCAATTAGTAATATGTCATCAACATATACTATTAGGAAAACTAATGCACTTCCACTAAACCTTTTGTTGACACAAGGCTTACATTCATTCTTAACAAATCCAAATTCTGTTAAGACTTCATCAAAATGAATGTTCCATGACCTTGATGCTTTGTTTAATCGATAAATAGAATTCTTCAACTTTTATACCTTGTTGGCATCCCTAGGAGTCACAAACCCTTCAGGTTGTGTCATTTGGACATATTCCTGGTGGTTCCCGTTAAGGAATGTTGTTTTAAAATCCATTTTCCAAATTTTATAGTCATGGTAAGCAGCAATAGAAAATAGGATTCTGATTGATTTTAGTATTGTAACCGGTGAAAATGTTTCAACATTGTCAATTCCTTAACACTGTCTAAAACCTTTTCCAACCAGTCGTGCCTTATAGGTGCTTACTTGTCCCTCCATGTCCAGTTTCTTCTTGAATAACCATTTATTACGAATAGGATTTACATCAACTAGAGTATCTACCAAAATCCAGACATGGTTTTGGTACATGGAATCCATTTTAGAATTCATGGCCTCTTTCCACTTGGCAACGTTTGTGCCTTCAACTGCTTCCTTATAAGTAAGAGGATCATCATTGTCAACCAATAATGAGTCACCATCCTCTGTGACAAGAAAACCATATCGTTCTGGTTCTCTCACCTCTCTCATGATCCTACATAGTTCTTGTGTATCTGGAATAGATTTTTCTTCCAAAGGGCTTTGTGGAATCTGTTCTTGTACCAAATCTTATGTATCTTGAGCCTCAACTTCATCGAAGTCTATCTCTCTCCCACTATCTCTTTTGGAGACGTGCTCCCTCTCAAGGAATATGGCGTGTCTTTCCAATATGACCTTTTTATATGAGGAGTTGTATAGGTAATACCACCTTTTTTCCTTAGTATATCATATAAAGATGCAATTTTTTCCTCGGGGTGCAAGTTTGTTACCTGAAGAGGCCTTAACAAATGCTTCACTACCCCACACAAGTAAATTTGATAACGTGGCTTTGTGTCAACTCCATTACTCGTATAGAATACAATTTATCAATTTAGTTGGTACTTGGTTTAGTATGTGTGGTGCTGTTTGTAATGAATATCCCTAAAAGGACAATGGAAGACTCGCATGACTTATCATTGATCTCACCATGTCCAACATGGTATGGTTCATCCTTTAACTTACACCATTCCATAGAGTTGTGTAAGGAGGAGTGAGTTGGGATAGAATCCCAAACTCCCATAAGAAATCAATGAAGTCCTAATTAAGATATTCTCCTCCTCTATCTGAGCAGAGTTTATTAATATTCTTACCAAGCTGGTTCTCAACATCATTGTTGAATTATTTGAACTGATCAAAAGAATCTGACTTATACCTCATTAAGTTAATATATCCATATATACTAAAATCATCAATAAAAGTTATGAAATCCAAGAACCCACCCCTTGCTTCAACTGGAAATGGTCCACACACATCTATGTGAACTAATTCTAGAAGCTCTTTAGCCCTTTCACCTTTCCCACTAAATGGGGCTTTGGTCATTTTGCCTTGTAGACATGCATGACATACACCAAGTAGTTTTAGTTTGAAAGAATCTAAATACCCATCTTGATGTAATTTTGTCAAATGTTTCTCATTGACATGACCCAACCAGTGATTCCAAAGTTGGGTGTGGTATGAGTCACGTGAATTAACTTTGTCAATGATTTCCATTACTTGGTTGCGTAATATAACACATAAAGGCTATTATATAAATGTGCCCTACCAAAACAAATTCTATCTTTATAATAGTAGAAACATCCACTTCCAAACTTGAAGACGAATCCATCATTATCTAATCTGAATATTGAAATAATGTTTTTGGTTACAGAGGGTACAAAATAAAATCCATTCAAAACCAAGACCATCTAATTAGGCAATGTGGGGTGGTAGTCTCCGATAGCTATAACAACAAGTATGACTCCATTGGCTGCTCGTAGATCCACCTCACCATAGTGAATCTTTCTGAATCAACTGGGTTCATGTATTTGGATACAGATGTCAAAACCCCAAGAAGTATCTAATAACCAATTGGTAAAAACAGATAGATTACATTCGATAACAAATGCACCTAAAGCTTCCCCTTGCTTCCATGGATGGGTGTAGTTTCTCTTCTAGTGGACCTTCTTGCCACATGCAAAACAAACAACCTCCTGTTCTCTTGCCTCTCCTTTGATATTCCTTTTCTTGGAAGGCCTTGAAGTATCTTTGAGATTAAAGATCTTTTCCCTCCCTTTCCTTTTATTCACCATGAGGACAGAAGGCTTTTCATGATTCATATCATTGTCCACTTGGCGAATGAGGATAATAAGATCAGATAGAGACTTCTCGATGTTTTTCATATTGAAATTTATAACAAAGTTGGAGAAGCTCTGGGGGAGTGATGCAAGAATGATATTGGTACCCAGTTATTTGGGGATTTTAAACCCTAGAACCTCCATGTTCTCAATTTATCCAAGGAGATTGACTACACGAGGCCCAGCTGTGGCACCTTCTCCAGGCTTGCTCTAAAATAGATCCTTGGAGATATCAAACATTTCATGTCTTTCTCTCTCCTGGTATAGACCATGGAGGTGCTTGATCATGCTATAATCATCCATGTCTTCATGATACTTCATGAGCTCCCTTGACATTGATGATATAATCAAATATTGAACATCGAGTGAATTTCTCAAATGTTGATCATAGACTAGGAAATCTTCATCACTCGCCCCTGGGGCAGACGAATCAGGAAGTGAGGACTCCAGCACGTAAAACTTTTGTTCACGGTGTAGGATAACCCGAAGGCAGCTAAACCATTCCTAAAAGTTACTACTGGTGAGGATTTTGTCTTTATCTAGAATTGATCATAGAGAAAATGTGGTTGACGAGTTTTTCATATTGATTATACAAATTAAAAAAGCAGATTTATTAGTACTTTTATAATTACATTTTATAACAAATAATACATTTTATTAAGTCTCCCACTATTTTATCAAGTCCCAATGGCCCTCACCATTGAACTTGGAATGTCCAGTTGCTTTGACATTATAATGTAAAGGATCCATATTCACCTTCTCATAACCCCAAAAAGGGTTGGTCAAGTTATTTGAAGGTTTTTAGGTAGGCAGGTCTTTGCCAAAAGTGAGCTTACAGTTCCTCGATCTGTTATGTGGACTCCCCAATCATGAAATCCTGACTTGGATTTCCTCAACACTTGCCTGAAATATTACACCAAGTCTAGCCAGGGCTACTCCTCTTGATGTAATATGGTTAAGTAAACCCAAAACCTTTCATAAGGTCTTCCTTTATAAAAGTAAGTTTCCCAACAAGGGTTGGTCAAACACATAGTTTTATTGAGTCTTTCCCTTAATCAAGTAACATAAGGCTTGGTCTGACTTAATATGATATTTGAGGGATTTTAATCCTTTATGAATAGTTTTGCATTATCACATGCTTGTTAATATTAAGTGATTCCTGCTTAAGTGATTAACCTTGTTCTGATAATGATTATGCATAGTAGATTTTTTATTTTATTCCATCTTTGCATGATTTTTTATTTCATTAATTATGTGATCGCGACAACAAATACATAATAAATAAACAATGAAATCAGACAGAAATAAAATAAGATCGCATGATCACGAGTTTCTATTGGTTATCTTATCAAGTGATTTTGATAAGCTAACCCTGAGCTAGGGGAAAACACCTTGAACCCAATTGTTCATGTTTTTCATCTCCCACTTGTTCACCTTCGTATCTTCTTGTGTTGGTTTCACCTTAGCTTCATATTTTGAACAAAATCCTCTTTCTTTGGAGATCCTCCATTACATGGGGTTTACATTAAAGAAACCATGGGCACACAGACCCTACATTTTGTTGGAAGAAGGCTTGCAGGCCAATGAATTTAAAATAAATTTAAATAAAACCATACACACATAAAGGGTCTTTGGTCTGGCTTATGATCATCCATAGCATGCAACAACATTTATGCATATTTAGAATTTAAATTATTTTAATGTTTCTTTTATTTAAGATAATTCACACTTGAATCAATTAATTATGGTCTTATAATTAATAAATTCTTTATCTTAAATTCCTTTCTAAATTTCTTTGAGATTTTTCTCATCCATATTCCTTGTATGGGTCTTTGTACTTTGGGGGAAACCTGGTGAAATTCCATTTCTGGAAAGTACACATCATGTAGGTTATGTTTACATGGCGTGTATTTGTTTTCACCCTTTATCCAAAGTACACACCAGGGATTTTGCGTGTTTTCTGTAATTTGGAAATTTTGGAGTACACGAAGTGTAGATTAATACAACATATCATGTACTTCCTTGTTATGCAGTTACCGGCCTGAAAATCTCGTGTACGCAGTACATGACTTCTCCTTGTACACAGTTTCACCTAGGTCGGATCAGACTAAACGACGTGTTGATTCAACATACACGCCATGTATTCTGGTTTCCACGCGCTATTCAGTTTTGGTCAACAAGGTGTAATAAATAATTAGGTATACACAATTCACACGGTGTGGTTTAAAAGACTAGTGTTGGTTCATAGAATTTAAGTACACGACGTGTAGTTTTCACTACACGCTGTGTATTCTTGTTTTGTACAGATAGAAAGAGCGGATACTACGGATGAGATACTCATTTTTATTTTAATCAAAATTAAAATTAAAAGGCTATTTCTGTGATGTGAATTGAGGAATTAAGGAGGAAGAATAGATCTCGTTCGTTTAGTTTTATAAAATGATTTATATTGAATTGAATCAAATATAAATGTATAAATTATCAACGAAAATTAAATAATTATAATCAACATTGTAATCTCGCTCTGATACCATTTGAAGGTTCTAGGCATAGCGGAAGCTCCTGGGTGGATGTTCCCACTTGGATTTTTGTCATTAGCAATGATCAATCTAGGATCAATATGATGATAAACGCCAGTCTCCATGGATCGAGTCAAAAAAATAGTCAAAGAATAAGGATAGTCCTGGAACCAAAAATGAGGACCATAACAGGTTGATTATAATTAATTTAATTAATTGAAAAGAAGTACATTTTTGGGTGTTCATTATTCATTGATATTCTTGATCACTTTCCGATGTGATTCGTCGTTGCGTCACAAAAGCCAAGTGTAGACTTCCTCTAGCGGTGATCCACACGTGCACCACATATCTCTAGATTTCACCAAAGGATTATTCAGGTGCTAGCGTGGAGAAACCTTTTCTTATGTTTTCCACCTTATATCGTCTTGATCCGATGGAGGAGGATCTCTCTCGGTCTTGAGAGCGTTCTTGGAGGAAGGAGTTCTCTCAGCTTTGAGGGAACTCTCCAGAATTTTTGTGCACAACTATTAATGAAAAGTGTTGGGGTTGTGAGGATATTTATAATTGGGTTTGAGGTTATAGATTTATGATAATAAATAAATGAATTACAAGTTTTATTTATTACATTAACTCTTATTTAAAACCCCCATGTCTAATCATTAATTCCTTGAAATGTGCACATGATTATTATAATAAATATCATTTAATAAAACAATATCATATCCTCAAAATCCCAACTGAAAAAACTACAAGATGTATAATTATTAATACATGGTGTGTACATGTTTTTCATAAAACTACACAGCGTGTAATAATTAATACACGGCGTGTACTTGTTTTTCATTTCATTCCAAAATGAAAACTGCACAGTGTGTAATCATTAATACAAGACGTGTATACCTTGTTTTAATTTTATTCTTCCTCCATCCTTAAAATGATTTAGGATTCCTTGAATAATTATTAAACCACATATGAGATTAATCATTATTCTACTTCATATACTTGGATACACTTAGTGTGTGACCCTCTAGGCCTATTTCTCTTTGGCATTAGGCGGGATTGACTAAAGTCCAAGATTACTATCTAGCTATGGGTCAAGGAACCCAAGAGAAATAAGTTGACGTTGCATTGACGTGTCACCTCATGCGAACGCTTACCATATAATTTAATCCATTTTTCTTAGTATCTCATCAATTAGGTTTCATGGTATTGTCATAAACCTATATGCTTGATCTATCATTCTTTGACATCCAGAAATAAACTTGTCATTACACCTTGGCCGTGGAATTTGGGCGACAATTCTATTTCAATAAAAGGGACCGAGATATCTACTTCCATAAATATGGAAGGGAAAAATCCTTCCTCGACTTATCCATTGACAACATTTCATTCGTGATGCACCCAACGTACCCTACTTCCCACCAATTATCTACGTGACGATTTTTGTCAGCAAATATAATTGTGTGAGTCATGACATGAGTTAATGATAATATTACAGTCTAAGGAACATTACACACACTCACAGATAGCAATATCCGATGACACCAAGACATGCCGAATTACTACTGGCATGTCTGTTCTCATAATCTCCAATCTTGAATATTACCAAGTGCGAACTCAATGAGAGAGAGATTCTCATCTTCTTACGAGTACTCACACATGACTGTCTATATAATATGTGTCCTATCACAGTATTTCATAAAACCGTAGAACTTTTTTTAAGAATATTGTTATAGCATTTCAAGGTTCTCATCATAGTAGGGATCTTCCATGAACTTATTAATGCATCAAATATTCCAGGTCATTATTATATTTAGTCATGCTGAACAATGAACAATATAAAATAAGTGTACATTCATGTAATCAAAGTAAAAACAGTTAGTTCTGAGGACACCAACTCTAACAGAACCTTGGTTTAAATGAATTTGATACCATTGGGTCTTATTAATGGGTTGATGTTTTGGGAAAAGAGTGGTTGAAAATAGTTTATCTTTTAAATGAGATTATAAAAGTGGTTTAAAATTTATTCTCAATGGATGTTTTGAAATGGTGTTTTGTTTAGTTCTTTTGGTTATGGGGATTTGTATTTTATTTTAAGAGCATGGATGGTTTGCATCATGTATTCTATAGGTTTTTAATTTTCTTCAAAAAATTTCTTGATGGAATATAGGGTATTGTTCATTGGATTTATCCTTTTATGGTTTCATTCCCTTTTGGAGATTTTACCTTTTCTGTTATTGATGTCACCTAAAATTCAGGTGGATTCAGAGGATCCCTTGAGGATTTTTGGGGTTTTATCCATTTTTAAGTGAAAACCTATAAAATAGGCTATCATTGAACAAAGGTAATATATTATTTCATTCCTTGAGTTCTCTATAGTTTGAAAATTCCCTAGTGATAAAATTTAACACCATGCATGTTGGGTTGTTTGGGGATTTTAATATACATTCAAGGTGATTTTTTATTGAAATATGGATTTAACTTGGAATTTTATGTGATAATTTAATTGATAAGTAGATATAAGTTTTAAAAGTTAATTTAAAATTTTATTTGGAAATTTAAATGGGTTTTGACCTCATTTGGGTCATGAAATGAAATGGTAGGTGTAGTTTTTAAAGTTCAAAGGTTTTATTGGGTGATTTAAAGTGAAAAGTGATTTGGAAATTTTTTGAAAAATATTTTAAAAAGAGTGTGGTATTTTAAAATTTTTTGAACATGATTGGGTTACATTGTAAGAATTTAAAGTGGTGTTTTAATCCCATTGAGGGTTTTAAACGAACAAGCATTGGTTTTTGAAAATTTTATTCATTGTGTTTGTGAAAAATTATTTGGAATATGTTTCTAAATTTTTTTTTTCAAGTGATTGGTTTTGAAAGAATGTTTTGAAGTGGGATTTAAACAATTAAAATGTTTCACTTTTTGTGTTTCCCTAAATGGAATGGGAGAGTGTTGTTTTAATTTACTTTCAAATTGGATTGTGGAAATGATTTTTAATGTGGTTTTGGAAAATCACACTTTCTATCTTTGAGTTGTTTTGGAAAAACTTTTTAAAAGAGGCCAAAATATTTTTTTTGGTTACATGATTTTAGGAAACAATCATATTTTAGCATTTTACATAAGGGTATGAGGCCAAAAAATGTGATTTTAAAGTGGTTGTTTATTTAATATAAATGGGTGTATTTTGTGAAATTATTATGTGTTATGGTTTGTGTACTTTTATTATGGCCTTTGAGATGCAATGGGTGTTGAGATTGGGTGCATGACTCATTGTTTCAGTTATATTATTTTGAATCCTATGATGTTTTCTTATGGTGTTAGCTATTTTAAGGTCATTTTATTAATGATGTCTACATAATATAATTTAGGGTTATAACATGGGTAATTAGGACTAATGTTACCTTTAGTACTTTGAGAACATTATGGTGATAGCTTTGTGGGGTTCATCATGGGATGATGTTTTGGGTTGAGGTCCTAGTCTACCCCTAGAGTACAGTGACCCAAGTCATGAACCTATGTTGTTTCTTATGGAGGCATGCCTTGAAAATTATACCATATAAAGGAGATTATGAATCTCATAGATGGATAAAACATGTGGGTATTGAGTTTCCTGAGGTCGGTTTTCCATTGAGGAAGTGAGTATTTTCTATTAAGTGTTATTTGGAACCTTTATGGAGATGATTCCCCGTAGTAGTGGTTATCCTTAAAGGTGTTCTGTTTTGTTGTAATATTTAAGAGATTTTGAAATAGTGGGGAGACCCATTACCAGTATCCATTTATTTTTTGGGTCTTTTACCAGTGGACATGGTTGTGTTTTTCCAATAGACATTTAGCATCCTTATGAATTAAGTTGTTCAATTTTTAGGAATCATCGTTGATCAATATTTTCTTCCTAGGGACCTATCTAGTGGTTCATCATCCAACTCACCTCACTCATGAAGGGTGGTTTGTGGATTGTTCTTTTTTTACTTCCTTCATGAATTTAGAATTTTGGGGGGAAGAATGTGGAATGGTGGGGAGTCTGTGAAACCCCAAGTGTCACTTTTATGTGTGGATATTTGTTAGATGGATTGGTCCCTTGAGTTCAAGGAATTTGGGGCTGAAAAGTGTGAAATTTTGGGTCTTTTTATTGGTCACATGGTTAAGGTGAACATTTAAAATAACCATGTATCCTATGTATGAATCCTATTAAGCTCTTATAACTAACAATATGTATGGTTACCACATGGTTTATTTAACCATGTGGGAAAACCATGAATCACAGTAAAAAATTGGTATTTTTTTCTTCTTGGGTCTTTTTTAATTAGGGGCTCCTCCCATATCTTCCCCATTTATTTCCCCCATGAATTGGATGCCTTATATGGTCTTATCTCTCTATTCCAAGAACCTATAAGGTGGATTCAAGGTGGTTTATTCATGATTATTCAGCTAGTTTTAATGTATTGGGTTCCTTTCATCTTATTCTTGGGTTTTCTTCCATTTTCCACTTCTTCTCTAACCATAGTGTCCATGATAGGCCAATTTCTATACCTAGGGTTTCTCTAAAATTGGGGTTTTTCTATCTAGGGTTTTGATCCCTCATTTGAGACATAATACAAAGGATTTCATCAAAAGTGACATGATTGCACCACATGTGGTAAGATTTTCTATTTCATTTCCTTTTATTAAAGATTTACTTAAATTATTAATTCTTAAAAAGTGTTTTAATTAATTTGAAGATGTATATGATGTCAAGTTTTAATTTTTAAAAGATTTTCCCAGATTTGGTGGGTTTTTCCTTTGAAAAAAAAAATGAATTTCTTAGTTCTATGGAACCTATTTTTTAAATGGTATTTTATACATTCTACATGTATGATAAAATTCCAATAATGGTTTTCTATAATTAGAAAACTTGTTCATTGTGTTTTAGAAGAAAAATGTTATTTTAAAAGTTGTTTCCCCTTTGGGTTTAAGGGGTTTAAATGTTTCAAAATGGGTGATGTGTCTTATGAAATGAAATAGAGGTTACATTGAGTTATTTGGTTGTGATTGGTTTTGATTATGAGTTATTTGGATTTTTTTTTGAATTATAATTTTTTAAAAAGGGTTTTCCAAATAAATATTCTATATGTGATGAGACAAAGTCATGGTTTTAAATTTATGATGTGTTTATTTTTTTATTATTGATTGTACCCTTGTTGACCCCCCATTGTGTTGTTTATGAGGTTTATGCTTATACATGTGAAAGATGATTTGTTATGTGATTCATGTTGTGATTAAGGATTTGGGAATTTTCTAAGGAAATTATGCAAGGTGGGAAGGATGTGATTGTGATGTTAGCCCTTGAGGCTATGTTATTTTCATGTGATGACATTTTGTTTTTTGTGGATGAATCAATTTAGTTATTCCATGAAGAACCCTGAGTTACTAAGTGAGAAGTAGTGGGATGTTTCTAGGCTGGTTGAGATTACACACTGACTAGTCCCCCTTAGCAGAAAATAACACCAAGGTAGTGGGAGGGCCATTGAGGATACAATTTAGAGTGATTAAGTTAATGGATGTATGACCGTTAACCCACTGCTAGTAGGTATACCTTTTCATGTATTGTGTTGTCTCGTTAGTCCCTGTGGTGTTTCCTCATGCTATGTATCATATGTTATAATGTTCAGTATTTATTGGAATGTGTGTTTTTTATTGATTGGTAGGACTTGTTGGGTATATTCATCCTCTTATGTTTTCATCTTGATGTTTATTATTTTAGTTCCATCTATTGTTCATCATTATTTATGACAATTTCATGACCCATCCTAGTGAGGCCCATGCTTCAACTCCCCAAGCCCTCCTCTAATAGGCCAGGGGTAAGTGACTAGCACCGAGTAAGAATATCACAAACATAGGACGCATTGCCTATGCACCTGTACCCATTCATCCTTCTCCAATCCCACAAAATTATGAAATGTAAAAACCACTAAGCAACAAATGCATACATACAACTATATCCTACAAGCAGAGTACGATAGTATGTAAAGGAAAGTAAAACAGTGCCAAATACAAGACCACCACAAGGAGTCTATAAACACAAGTCCAACCAGTAAGGAAAGGTACTAGGACTACTATCTGTAGACATATGAACAC
Organism: Viscum album; assembly: GCA_963277665.1. Taxonomy (NCBI): domain Eukaryota; kingdom Viridiplantae; phylum Streptophyta; class Magnoliopsida; order Santalales; family Viscaceae; genus Viscum; species Viscum album. The sequence continues at coordinate 1,927,452,109 of OY728131.1, forward strand.
AACTCAATCTATCTGGTCTCACAAAACACCATTTGTTCTTTTTCCACAATTGACTCTATTAAAAGGATGATCATCTACCCAAGACATGACACGTATAGGAAAATTTTGTGTAGGGGTGAGTATAATAATATTCAGTATGATACCCCGAAACCAAAAATCAATACAACAAAGGAAAGTACATTCAACTCTACATAGGTATATTTCGACAACACAAATAAAAATAATATCCAGATATACTCAATCTAAGACACATAGTATAGAGGTAATCCACAACTGTGATATACCAACACTAGGATTCCAGCTCAAAGATTTCAAAAAGTACTCATTCGAGAGAACACACTCCAAACTCTGATAGCACAGATGACATCCATATGAGAGGTATTGCTCATTGGGCACTATCATGAGAGAGATAATATAAAATATTTAAAGATAATATGATAAAATAGATGAGTATCAAATCCAGGGCCCTGAGGTGATACCAACAACTCAATTTGGATTAACCATCTAAGTAAAGTATTGGATCCCATTTAGTGTTATTTACGTCGATACCAAGAACTTAAGCTAGGGTATAAAGAATGAATAGATGATCCTACTCCAGGACTCTCCGGGGATTCTAAAAACTCTATCCAGGTATTCCTTCCAAATGGATTGTAGTTGTAGGATTAGGAAAATATTCATAATAACCTTTAGGGAAATGATAGAGAACATACCCTAATGAAAATTTTCAATAATACGGAGGACAAGAAGCTCAATCCATGTAAGATTGGGTACACAGTGTGTAGTAGGGTCACACACAATGTCCCTTGAACCCATGTACTTCCCCTGTACAACAAACCATTCCATTTCAAACCATGTCATCTAGAAATGGGTCGCACGATGTATAGAATGGTTACATGACATTTCCTTGCATTCAGGGTCCACCTGTGTGCTTTGACTATCTGCCAGTACACGACGTTAGCCTGTGTATCCTTGACCGTGCACTAGTTCATGGGGTAGGCCATGTACTTGGTCCAATATAAGCCATGTTGTGGAGTATATGCCATATAGGCAACCTGTGTACTCCACCCCGTTTCTGTGTACTTCCCATGTATACATTGAGTCATTCGAGGGTGACTAGACGTCGTGTGTATCAGGTGTTCTAGAAATCCATCTTCTTCCTCCTTCTTGCACATTCGATCTCTCGGATTCTGTATAGTTATTGATTTCACCTAAAAACTCTATATCCAAGCTTGTTTTTCCACGTTAGCACAAAATTCATGGGATTGGGGCCTTAAATCAGCTCATAAAATGTAATGATAGGGATTCTTCATTATCAATGAATAACATTGGTTTGACACCCACCATCATTCAAACTTCCAATGCACCCACTGTCACACCTCTATCAAGTCATCCCAATGCCAGATCTATTGTTTCAGATCATTTCTCCAAGAATAGAAAGTTCAATGATAAATTTTTTTAAAGGGTTACAAAGAGCGGGGAGGAATAAAGAACACATGATGAAGATTATAAGAGTTTGTGGAAAATTTACATTAAATCAAGAAGAACGAACCATGATCGATTTTCGTGTTGATCTTGGTTCATCACCACTATAATAGTAGAAAAATCCAAATAAATCTCATGAATAAACTCTAGATAAATCCTAAAAAATAACTAATCCCAAAAATATGATCAATCTATTGGAAAATATATTTTTGGATTAGTCCATGTTCATTGTAGGAATAAAAAATAGTAAAAAAAGGATTATATCAAAATCCTTACAATGATTCAGATCACTCAATGATGAAGAATGGTCATTGTGTTGTTGTCATTGGCTAGATTTTTCAAGATTGGTGTGCACTGATATTTGATCTAAGATCTCATCATTCATCAAGAGGATTCTCCAAAGGTTCCTTCCCAGTGTCTCTAGATAATTATAGGGTTATCAGGATAACCATGAATCTATGACATAGGGATACTTTTGAAGATAAAATCACTGTGTAAACAAAATAAAATAATTTTTCTTAATTGATTTTATTCATTTAAGAACCTATGATGAATATCTATAGTTGACCCATGCTAACAAATGTTCAATCATTCATAGGGTAAAATTTCTATTCTGTACTCAAATATGCCCTTATATTTTTGATCTAGAATCCGTTTAGAAGTTATTACAATTTTTTAGAAACACCACATGCAAGTTTTATTTAATATTTTAATATTTTTTAAACATTTGTTTTGGGAACACTAGGCCTTGTAATTTCATACCTTCTTAGTGCCTGGTCTCGAAATCAATCCATATAATATATTAAATTATACATAGAAGATCTGTGTCATTACATCATCCCAACCTTGGGGATTTATGTCCTCGAAAAGAAAAAAAAGGATACTAAAAAAGATGAGGGTACTAAGAAAGAATATGAGCCTCCCACTCCCAAGTTCTATCTTGTAGATTCTTGTGCTACCACCAGACATGAACCAAAGTAATCAATTACCCATGAAGGATCCTCTCCTACTGATCCTCGATCTCCACTAGGTAATCAACAAAAGTCTCTCCATACTCAATGTCTAGCTCACCCTAGTCGATAACATGCGATGGTTCATGTACACACCTCCTTAGTTGTGGCGCATGGAATACATCGTATACCCAGTTTATCTGTGGGGGTAGAGGTAAGAGGTATACCTCCTTTCCAACACTACGTAGTATCTGAAAAGGGATGATTAACCTTAGAGATAACTTTCCACCCCGACTAAATCTCCGTTATCCACATCAAGGTGAAACCCGTAGGAACACATGATCTTCTTCCTCGAACCCCAAAGGCATTTTTCGCCAATCAGTATAAGAATTATGATATATCTATATAGTCTTCATCTATTCCAAGATGATATTCACCATTTCTGTAGTATCTCACACTAACTCTGGTCCCATGAGTGCCGAGTCTCCTGGTTTAGTCAAGAAAAGTGGTGACCTGCCGGATTACCCGTACAAATCCTCGAATGGTTTGATACCAATGGTGGAATGGTAGCTATTTTTGTATGTAAAATCCACTAGTAGAAGGTGATCCTCCCAATTATAACCAAAGTCTAACATGGAAGCTTGAGGCATGTCCTCTAGAGCCTGAATGGTTTACTCAGTCTTGCCATCATTTTGTGGGTGAAACATTGTGATCAAGTGTAACTATGTCCCAAACACCTCCGATAATACCTTCCACAAATGGGATGTAAAGTGACCCTCATGATCTAAAACAATTTTTGATGGAACTCTAGGGTGTCAAACTATCTTCGACACATATTTGTATCTGAAGCTCTCTATTTAACTCTTATCTCAGATATCTAGGAAGTGGGATGACATGTTGATTCGGTCAATGATCACTAAGATGTAATCATGTCCCCTAGATATACATGGTAATCCCATAATGAAGTCCTTAGATATCCCATCCCACTTAATTATGGAACCTTAATGGGTTGAGATAAACCCGCTGAAATATGGTGCTCATCCTTCACCTACCGATAAGTAAGGCATCGATAAACAAACTCTACAACTCCTTTCTTTATTCCTAGACACCAAAAAAGACATTGAACGTCAAGGTATATCTTTTCCACACCTGGATGTACCATCAAAGGGGATATATGAAACTCCTTCAGAACCTCCTCCCACAACATCACTGGCATTATTGCATGTCCTGTGAAAATAATGAAAAGTTCTCCACCTTTAAAATATCCATCAGAAGCATGCCCTATGGACATATGAACACAAAAGGTTTCACAGTCGATATCCCAAACTATGCTTCATTGACTCACTATAATAGTGGAGGGGTGAAAACCATTGACTAATGGTATGATTCTCTCTCTCTCCATCCACAGAGGATAACTACAACAAGGCCAACTGATCTGACACCTATTTCAACAACTATGAATTAGATCTCATGCTAAGAGCATATGATACCACGTTCTCCTTCCTAGAAGTACAGGCAATATCAAATTCATAGTCCTAGAGGAAATCTAGCCATTTCCTCTATCTCAAGTTGAGATCCTTCTTAGAGAAGATATACTTGAGACTTTTTTTATTGGAGTAGATGATAAACTGCTCTCTTATTAGGTAGTGTCACCACATCTTCAACCTAAAGAAAACTATTACAAACTCAAGATCATGGGTTTTGTAGTTATTTTCATGTGGTCTCAACTGGTGTGAAGACTAGGAAATCACCAATTTCTTCTACCATAGGACACCACCAAGCTCGGTTCTTGATGCATTGTAGAACACTACGTACTTGACACCCTCCTCCAGCAATCTTCAGATCAGAGAACTTGTCAAACATTGCCTCAACTAATGAAAAGACTACTCGCACTTTTTTATCCCCATGAAAGACTGCCCCTTTCAAGTCAAATCTATCATAGGTGTTGATATCTTGGAGAAATCAGGTATGAATCTCCAATAATAGCCTACCAACCCAAGGAATATCCACACCTTCATCACGATCTTAGGTGGATCCCATGATAATAATATCTTGGACTAGGTTGGGTCTACTACCAATCCATCTATTAAGATAACGTGTCCTAAAAAGTGGACTACCTAAATCCAGAACTAGTAATTCAAGAGATTTCTGTAAAGCAGGTACTCTTGGAGTATGTTCAGAACTATTCTTAAGTGTCTCACATGATCCTTCTCAGACGTCAAGTACACATGGATATGGTCAATGAAGACAACCACAAAATGGTCTAAGTAAGGATGAAAAATATGATTCATGAGTCCCATGAACAATAATAGGGAATTATTCATTACAAAGGGAATCACCAAGTATCCATAGTGACTATAACAATATTTGAAAGTCATATTCAATATATCCTCATCCTATACTCATAGCTGGTGATATCCTAATCATAGTTGAACTTGAAGAACCATCGCGCCCCTCTTAACTGATCAAATAGGTTATCGATCCTCGGTAGTGGATAATTGTTCACTATGGTCACTTAGTTTAAGCACCTGTAGTCTTCAAAAAATCTCAAGCTCCTGTATTCCTTTTTGGAAAACAAAACTGAGGCTTCCTAGGGTGAAAGACTGGGTCTCATGATTATATTACTCTACAAGTCCTTCAACTATACCCTCATCTCACGAAGCTCTGTGAGATCTATATTGTATGATAGTGTAGATATTAAATACTTGAAATCCATTCTATACCAACACCCTTATCCCAACGGTTTAGATAAACTATTGGGATAGGGTACCTATTCCAATGGTTTGATGAAAACCATTGGTATATGACTTTTTAGAGATTATTTCCCAAATTGTTTTAAAAACTTTTGGGATATGACCTAATAAACCCACTTTTTCTAGTAGTTTTATGAAACTGTTGGGTTTACCCTGACTTTTCCCAATAGTTTTATGAAACCGTTGGGATAGGGTTCATTCCGATCAAAGTTCCTAATGGTTTTTCAAAACCATTGGGATATAATTCCACAAATACTAATACCCTGATCCGCCCACATTGTGACCTAAACAAGTGCTTCCATTTTTCCCAACGTCCAGACACTTCTTCCCAACAACCAATTTTTTGTTATTCTACTTCAAATCTATATGTTATAGATGATTTTTATGTTTTGCCTCCATTTTTCCCTTTTTATATATATTTATTTAAAGACAAGGTTGTTTTTTATTTTTTTTATTTTCCCTAAACGTCATTTCCCATATTCTTTTCAAAACCTTCTTTTCAACGTATGATCTATCCTTTATTCAAGTCATTATTTGTTCTTTCACTTCAAATTTGCATGTTCTAACTGATTTATATGTTCCACCTAGATTTATTTTTCATTTGGATTGATTTAAAGACATGGTTTTTAGTGTTTTATCAATAATTTTGGTTATTGATGATATATTTTGAGGTGTGTTTATAATATCTTAATTAACTAAAAAGTTATTTATAAGTATAGAAAAATATCAGACCCATGTTGTGTGTATAGTGAAAAATAAAATAGTTATTAGGTCACTAGGAACTAAATGAGGGGTCAAATGGAGGGGTTCTCCCAAGTAGACCATTAGGTACCCAATGGAGGCGTATTATGTATATGGTATCCTGATGATATTTTTTTGAAAAAATTAATTAAAAGAATAAATTTTGTTTTAAGAAATACCTCATCCTCTTACTCTCTTTTTAGTCATTTCAAATATAGGAGTAACAAAAGTATCCCTATACCCTTATTATTATTTTTGTATACCTCTCTTGAATATATTTTTTTTTGTAAATCTATATATAGATTGAGTCTCCTAGATGTAATTCTTACCATGGGTATCCATTTTGTTATAATTTCTCATGTCATATATTTTTATCATTCCAAATCCCAAATGCTTGTGGGTTATAATCTTATCTTATTATTCTAGGATATCGAAGGAGATTCATCCCATTTTAATGGGAGGGTATTCTCTATATTTTGTGCATTGGATGGTCCCTTAAAATTTCTCTAAACTTATATTCATTTTTATTCATGGTATGATGGTCATATAAGGAATGTGGATTTGTGTGATAAGAAATTTAGTTAATATAGCATAGGATTTCAAGTATGAGTAAGTGAGACTCATTAGAAACATTAATTATAGGTCACATCTAATAAATATTTATTCTAGTTGTGTTACATAATAATTTTACGCTATGGGGGGTGCCTATAATTGGAATTAGAACTCATAGAGGGTTCTTATCCCCAAAATGAGTCCCTTTTGAGGGAAAATCATCTCTAAAACTGAAGTGGTAGTACATCTCTTATAATTTATTTAGGAAGGTCTACTTTAAGTAGATTCCATATTATCTTTAAACTCATAAGAACTTTATATTATGAAAATATTTCTATTAAATAATTGACATCAATGTCTCTTACCAGTTACTATAAATCTTATAAACTAGTTCATCATATATCATGAGAACCTCTTGTAGTGAACTATAAATCTATTTCTATCTTTTTGTATTCACATCTAGATATGCATGCTTGAAACTCTAAATCAAATTGTACATATACTTCAATTCATGGAGTACTTATATAAAAAATAATAATCTTTTTTTTATCAACAACTATTATTTGAAATTATTATTTAATTATAGAAAAATATATGATTGGAAATTAAAGCTGCTTCACCATTGGATTTCACCAGATTTGAGATGGTGATGTCTTCTAACCAGTTTATCCAATGAAATCTCCATAGAATAAAAATTAAACCCTGAAATATCCTCAGGTCAGATCTTTAGTATCTTAAAAATAACACCTCAAAAAGACTATATTTCCTCTATATAACATCTATTTATTTGTTACTCTTACACATGTCTTTATGATTTCCATTAGGTGTAAAAAAATATAAACATGATATCATGTGGTGAGATAGTATATTTGTGAAAGGATTATATGTATTTCCATCATTAAAATTTTGAATTTCATTAACCTCATAAATTCATTCATATACTCTGGACATTGATATAGATACTGGAAGATTCCCCTACAAAAACCCTTAATAAATTCTCCAGATCATTACTAAATACACCATTACATGTATAAAAATCCCCCTTCATAATTAAAAAACTTATATTCCGCTTTTATCCACCCAAAAAAGTCATCCTTCCTATTTGAATATTTCATATTGAACTTGTCCATCTGAATCCACTGAACACACCAGCTATTGATAACACAATATATCATACTTCCCCTAACATAACACATGATTATTCCAATTGAATATATATTCAATTGATGATTATATATCTATTGAATTGGATTAATCTTCCTAAAATTAAAATTCCATGGTGCTGGTGTGTTATCATCTTCTAGGCTCACCCAAGTGTTTTATATATTGAATAAACATACAAAGATCTGAAATTAGTCTATGAAATTCCGTCTAAATTAGAACCATAAATTATACCACTTAAAATATACAAGGGCTACCATAGTTTTAATGTTCTATATCTATTTTTTTATTTTGTATTTTTATTTGTCATAAACAAGAGCTCCATGTGGTCATTCATCATATTCTTTTACCTCATTTGGAATATTTATCTTCAGCAAGATTAAATTTTTCAATAAAGGGACCAATGAGGATTATTTTCTTAATGAATAAGTTAGATAAAAGACGTTATAATTTAATTACATATCATTGGGCAACACTAGTCTTGGATTTAGGGGTAACTCTTAGTAGAAGGGTTTCCATTATATAATGTATACATCTATATTTTCAATGATATAATCCAATGTTTGGATTACAATTAGGGAGAATTTTCATCTATAAATATTTATACAAACTTCCATACTGTATGAAACATGATCTGAACATTCATCACTTTATGTATTAAATAAAAATTAGTCAGCTTGTGCCCAGTGTGAAATTTCTGAAACACCTCTGTCACTCGTACTTTCTAAATTTTGGATTCCCACCCTTTTTCCCAACCCAAAGACTCCATATCTCGGATGATCAAAGATCCTTCATAAAATATAAATATGACATTGAAAATAGGTTCAAATAATTTTTTTGGTATGTCAAATGTAACTTCTTTAATTTTAAAAATATCTACTATTATCTATAGGAGGGAATGGATTTTGACATTTCATAAAAGTTTTGGGAGTTACCACTAATAGTATGAATATTTTTATATTTATTTAATATATCTCTTTTATTAGCTACACTGTACAATCCTTTCATGGACCTGTTTCAGTGGTGTCATTACAGTTTTTTTTAAAACCTTTATAGGTTATCACATATCAAACTGTTATTTATTTTTCCAGATTAATTAAATAACAACTATAATGTTTATTATTGGATTTCCCTATTCATATATCATCAAATATTGAGTTTTACAACTATACCTTGTGCTTCTATGTTATTGTATCTTGTGATTCAAGGTGGGGTCAAACCATTTAGATTTTTTAGGGGATAATATTTATCGATTATGGATATATTTTTTCACTTATTACCTCTTCAAATGTCATTATCTTTTATAGATAGAGGAATGATCGACGCGTTTGTATTGTTTTAACTCATGAATATTCATTCTATCTACCCTATGTTATGTTAGATTTTATCTTGACTTGCAACCCTCAATTATATACTCCATGGGACTTGAGGTAACATGTTATGACTTATCTGATGCTCTATATTTTTTTTATCACACCTACGAGATCTTTTGGTTGAGTAAGGATTTTATCATGTAAAGTCTACTTGATTTTACCCATATGTTTTGTTAAATTTTTTTTTCTCAGACCTATGGGCTCATAATTACACATATTCTCCATGTATATGATTTGTATATATATGCATATATTTTTGGTATATATATTTCTACTCCCACTGTTGGATAAATAAGATAAATATAAACCTCTATTTTTTGGATAAATTAATCATATTTTACTTTCAAGATGTTGATGATAGATTGAGATATGGTGGATTCCCAATTAAAGTAGGTGTAAAATTTTGAGGTCTCCAAGGGAAATACAAATATATGTTGGAGTATATTTGAGTATGGTGTGATAACCTTTACATCCAGATGTAAAATTGAAAAAACAAGTAAACTGAGAAAATAGAGAGAACCTCAGGAGAAGCAAAACATTACCCTACAGAAGCCAAAAAGGTCATCACTAACAGAACAATGTTCACAACCCTTATCTTTTCCCCCAAACCCCACTTAATGTTAGGGAGAATTTTTATCTTTCACCTTGTGGAGGAAATCTATGGTCATTGGTTTCTTTATTACAATGTGGTAGACCTCTATGAAAGTTGTATTTATTATCCTAGGAAGGAACTTTAACATTCATGTATTTATCCATTAATTTATATTGTAGGTTAATTATTTGATTTATTCTATAATGAATTTATACATTCAATAACACACTCACAATCTAGTGATAAAGGTTTTTCATCTGGGAGAATTTATTTTAAGGCAAAGAAGATGACGTGATTTTAGGAACAACAACAACCATGTTTGTGAATTAAACTACAACCTAATGATTTTTTTATTTTAATGATTCTAAATCAGGTTTATTTTATTATTAATTAATTATATTTTTTTATATAAAATTTATTTTAGGAAAATTTATCAACTTAAACTATGTATAGTGTCAATGTGATTAATGAATATCTTATCATTTAATAAATATCTTACTATTTAATACTTTCAAAAAATATTATCAATTTGATTAATTAATTAGGATTGTTCCTAAGTGGATAAATTTTTATTAGTTGAGTACAAATTCGATAAATCCTCAAATGAAATAGGTGTATGGAACATATGAGGGCACTATGTTACTTGCTTCTCCACATAACACTTTGTTTTATGAGATTTATTACCAAACCTAATAGAAATATTCATTAGATCATTTAATATTATATGAGGCATATATTTAAAGGAAATTAATTAACCAAAGATGATGTAATACTGAGTTTCATAAAAAACTCAATACACTATTAACACTCTATGTTTCTTTTTACATTTGAGTTGTGCATGTGCTTAATGTATATTTAGTTATCACTTTTCTTATTCAATAAAAGGGTTTACTCCAATAGTTCTTATTCATTATTTTTACATATTTTTCACATGAATAACTACAATAGAGGCCAGTTTTATCATGGACTTCCTAGTGTGTAGTTATTGCATGTAAAACGTGATCCATGTTATGGTTCATTTTTTTAAATAAATGTGATTAGTAGTGGGTTACTATCATGTAGAGAGGAATATGTTCCATTTTAGAACTAAACCTCATATTTTTTTAATTCCACTATGGGTGATTTTGTTTTCTCTTACATATTCTAAAATCAATGATGATACAATACTATAATGTCTAATTATATGTTTCAACATGTATCTACATATTGTGTTGGTTATGGTTTTATATAAAGTGAAACATTCTGATTTTCAAAAATATATTTTTATTGAACTTTAATATTATTTAATTTTTTTCAAAAAATGATTGATTACAATTTTTTTATAGAATGGATAGATGTTGGATGTATGAAACTAATATGATCTTAAGCAATTTTCAAAAAAAAAATGGAGGTATTTTTAGATTTCCCTTTTAAAAATGCTTCAGATAGTTGTCACATACACTACCCTTGTTATAATTGTGTTGGAATACCTTAGTTGAGATGTGCGGAAGTTAGCTACTATAAAACCAAATACAGTTTTCAAACAAACTATTTTGTGTGGTATCACGATGGGGGGAAAATATAATCTCAAAATGCTGATGATATAAATGATAGGATTGGATTGGAGAATTTCATATTTGACCAGTTTTTGTTTATTCATCATCATGAGAAGAAAAGGATGTCGACCCAAGAATACTTCAATAAGGGCACACTTGATGCATCCAATGAAAATGAGGATGTTGACAGAGTGAAAAATTGAATGATGCTGTCATGAATCCAGTATATCGACAATGTGGTAAAATGAAAAATCTAGAATTTTTAATTCGATTATTTCATGGGAAAACCATGTATTGGATTTCTAATACTTTCATTGATTACATCCTTACCTTCTTGAAGTACTTAATTCCAGATGATTTAGATATTCCCTCAAACCACTATATGGAATGGAAGTTAGTTGAAGAACATGGATTTAAAAAAAACAAAATTCATGATTTCCTGAAATATTGAAGCTTTTTCTGGGAGGAAACTATATAAAGAAATGATTTTATCAAATTTGGAACATCCCAATGGGAGCCAAAAGTTTAATGAACACCATCCCATGTTCTACAAAAAGTAATGTGGAACTTTACGTTGATCCCTAGACTCCAGAATATTTTCATTTCTGTTGAAATATCAATAAAAATGGTATGGAATGATATCAAGAGAAATAATAATAATGAAGAGTTGGTTTACACTATAGATAGATTTTCATGGTAGAGATTTGATGCTCAATATCCTGATTTTTCAACTGACATGCATAATATGAGGTTGGGTATTTCATGTGATGGTTTTAATTCATTTAGGAATATAATTACTTCCCACAACACATGTCCAGTTTGCATACACATTTATAACCTCCCCCCATGATTTTGTGTGACAAAAAGCTTTCAATTTCATGATTATACTTATATCTGGACCTTCCAATCCTAGAAACGATATAAAAGTATACATGAAGCCTTTAATAAAATAGTTTAAACTTTTTTGGGATGTGGGTGTGCGAACATGGAATGCATGTTTGAAAGACATATTTTAGATGCGTTTTGAGATTATGTGGATAATCAATGATTTTCTTGATTATTTTGGGATGTTTGGATGGAGCACGAAGGGAAAACTGTCATGTCCTATTTGTGTAAAGAATACTCGATCCATAAGACTAAAATACCACCTTAGTTTTAGTTTTATGGTACATTGATGATTATTCTCAATGGACCATCCATATAGAAACAATCGTCTAAGATTTGAAAATTCTATGGAGACCGATGATCAACCTCAGAATATGTCTGGTACTGATGTGCTTAATAAATTGAAAGATTTCAGTATTTCATCCAGGAAAGGTCAAATGAAATCTAAAAAGATAAATAATTTTTCCAATGATACCTATTACAATTATAAGAAGAGGAGTATCTTCTTTGAGTTGTCATATTGGTTAACCAATTTGATATGTAATTACTTAGATGTAATGCACATTGAAAATAATATATTTGAAATGTTTCTTTTGATTTTTATAAATTTCAAGGGAAAGGGAAAAGATGATTTATGATCTCATCATGAATTCCTAAATTGGGGAATCATACTAGAATTACATCCTATGATTATCAGTGAAAATAAATGAAATGTTCCATGTGCTTATTATGTGATGACACTTGTAGAAAAAAATCAATTTTTGGAAGCACTAGAGACTACTAAAGTTCCTGATGGATATTCAAGAAATATATCAAAATGGGTTAATAGAAGATAGTTGAAGCTGAAATCTTTAAAGTCTCATGATTATCATGTCCTTATTAATGAGTTGATTCCAATACAAAACCATAAGCTTTTTTACAATAATGTAAGGGTGTTAGTTATTCAGTTGTTCCATTTTTTTAGAGATATTTTTGATAAGAAGTTATCCAATTGTTTAATGAAAAAAATGATGGCAACGACACCATTATTATTTTTTGAGTTAGAGAAAATATTTCCTCCATCATTTTTCACATGCCTGTTGAAACTGACTATCCATATTCCTACCGAAATACTTATCGGATGACCTGTTTCTTTCCATTGGATGTATCCAACTGAAAGAAATATTTACACATTGAAATATTATGTCTGGAATAGGAATCATCATGAATGTTCTATCATTAATGGTTACTTGGTTCAAGAATGTATGGATTTTTTCTCAATGTGTTTGTATGATATTACTTTGAGAATGAATAGACCAATGATAAATGAAGAAGAATAGTATAAGAAAATTGAACCCAGTTTTCCATAACTTCATCAAATAAGAGGAATTATAGAATCATATACGTTGATGATATTAAGCCTTGAAGAGTGGGAGATGGAGCATCACACAATGTTGTTCATCTGTGATTTTTTGATGAATACATCAAGTAAGTAAATTGAACATGTATATCTTATCTCCACTCTTGTAATTATACACATCTGTTAAAACATTCCTATTTTTATCTATATGGAATATGAATAATGGATAAATAGAATGCATTGTTCTTTATCTTTGATAAGGAGAGAGACTTTTCATAGTAAATAGTTTTCTACTTGGTTGAAATTGAATGTAGAAATGTTGATGTAATAAATAAATAAAATAAAATATTTAATTAAATTATGTATTTGTTTATATTTTAGGTATCAAGTTTTCCTACAAAATCTTTTTTTGAGAAAATAAGAGATTTGGATTTTTGTCATAATACCATGGTTTGTCAATGAAAATCAATTGTGATCAATGAGTACAGATTTATTATCACTGAATTAGAAAAGAACATGAGAACACAACATGATGGAATTATGCTAACTACCACAACAGACTATTATTCTAGTGAATCATATATTAGACCTTGTTTTGAAAATGTATCAAATTATGGAGTCATTGAGAAAATAATAATATTGGATTATTACACTCATTGTCGAGTCATGATGATGAAATGCCAGTGGTTTGATTCAATGACGAGGCATGGCACCTTTATTGATGATTTTGGATTTTGAGTTATTGAAATGACTTTGAATCTTGCTACTGATGAACCATATGTATTGGAATCAATGAAAAAACAGGTTTTTTATGTCAAAGATCATCTTCAAACTAAAATTGGTGTCATTATTGAAGTAATTCAAAGACATGTTTTTGATGATTGTGATGATGGAATTGAAACAATCCTTACTGTTATTGGAACAGGTCCATTTATTACTTATGATGACTCCAATATCTCAATTGTTAGATTTGACTGTGAACCCAAATTTGTTGTGGGAAATATATAGAATCATCCATCCATGTTCTCAATTCTGTTGGTTTATCTCAACTTGGGTTTTTAAGGATGGTACTATTCAAATTGATTTAATATTGACTATAAATATGTTGTATCTGACTTGATCTTAATGTGAATTTTAAATATTTATTGGTTATTGTTTAATTTGAGTTTCATTTTCTAATTTGGAATTAAACTGTATTCAAACCTATGAAACAAACATTTCTAACTTGGTTAACATTTCAATGCATTATTGACCATGTATAAAATTAGTATAACTATACGTCCCTATTTAACATTTCAATGATTTAATGACCATGGATAATTGAACCCAGAACCCATTAATCCCCCTATCCCATCTCATATATTTTGTTTTTTGGGTTACACATTAGTTATCATTTTCTAATTACTTCCATATTTGTTTTCAAATTCCAGTAACGAACCCTATAGAAGCGATGCAATGAAAAAGGATGACATGCGTCAATTGTGGCATGACTAAGATGGGTTTTCCTCCACTAGATCCTATTATGAGTATTCTATTTCAAATATATATATATATATATATATCAATAACATATAATGTTATTTGATTAATTTTTTTAAAACTTTTTATAGGATCCCCCAATTTGGCGATAGTTATTTGATGAGAATCATAGTAGTGGTCCTAATACTCAGGCTGGTGATACGGGGGAGGGTGGTATGAGAGCTAGGCAATCTAGTCAGCGTACCCGATTAGACCCTATCCCTCCCACTAACATACCATCTATCCCAAATTCTGATCCCAACATGTCGTTAGGGACACATGAGATATTTAGGACTCCCATTGTTTCACCACCCTTTATATCTAAGCCCCCTTACCTATCTTTACCATATCCGATGATGATTCCCACTCCTCATCCATATCATGCATTTGGCCATCCATCCATGCCATCTTCTTTTAATTATACTTCATTCTCTCTGAGATTCTATATTCCATATTCTTCAACTCATACTCAGCTACAGTCTGTGCCTACAGAGCATACATTGGGACCCACTCTACATGTATAGGGAGGTCTTTTAGTTTCTGCAGATTCAGTGGAACCCATTGATCAAACTTCCATAGGTATATTTATAAAACCCTAAAAAAATTTATACCATATTTTTTTCCTTATAATAGGTATTGTTATTATATTTGTTTTTACTTCATAACAGATAAATCTACTAATAGCAACCAGGTGTGAGGGCATACATGCATGTGTCTGGTGTGGAACCGCCGCACACAGTTTATGGTGGAATATAACAAATATAATCAAATGATCAAAAAAACATAGTATCAATGTCGGAGTTTTTTGGAAATGCTTTCCAAATACTCTGAAATTATTCCCGTCATCCTGCTCTCATAGAGATAGTTTCCAGATGAAGTCAAGGATAATTATTGGGCATAGATATGGGTAAAAAAATATATTATATTTTATGTAATATACTATTTTTGTATTTATATAAATTAATATTTTTATGTCATATTCGGTTTAATTTTACCGATAGTGAGGGTGTATGGTCAGCACGTCTACAGGAATTAGGTGATCTTTGGAGAGTCTACAAGCACGATTTGCATATTATCTAGAATGCTAGAGTTGGCATAGAGTTATATGTGGTACCTTTCATGGATGATTTTCTGGTAGAATAATAGCTACAAATGATTACTCATTGGTTGACTAACAAGTTTAAGGTATTAATAAAATTAGAGGTTTTTAAATGAAAATTTTCATGAATTACATTTATACAATCTTTTCTATTATTGAATTTAATTTAGGATTTTTCTAGAATAATTAAACAAAAGAATGATTCTACAAAATATATTCACACCTTGGGGCATAATATTATGTCAGATCATGAGAGGAAGTAAGTACAATAGTAGTTTATAATTTTTGTAGGACTTTCACTTTCTATTTATTCCTCAATAATTTATTCAATTTATAAAGTTTTGATATAAAATTAGTTAGGAAATTAATTATTAGTAACTTATTTTAAATTATGGTTTCCTACATTCAATTTCATTATAGAGGCATGTATTGAATATTGAAGGATGTGTGGCTCGAACAAAATAATTTTGCTTGAGCAGAAAGAAAAAATATGGAAGTATCATTAACGAAGTGACACAATAGTAGATTGTAAGTTTTAATTTGATGATTTAAAATTTTAATATCTATTTTTTAACTTAATAATCTATTAAAATTTGTAATACGATGCTTTGGAGGCCCTTGATGCCTAGGAACCTGACAATTTTGGGCCAAATGATCACTTATATATGGTATTGGGAGATGAGAACCCTAGAAGAGTACGCTACTAACCCATGAAGAGTATAGTCCTAATGAGGTATTGGACCTATACAGGTACTATTTGTACTTCCACCGAGTTGTAAAAGGTTAAGTCATGGGAGGAACAAGCTGATAAAAGGGTCACACGGGTGGAAGAACAAGTTGATTTGTAAAACCCTAAATTTATGAAATTGAGGAAAGTTTTATGTCTATCACTTCCCCCAGAGACCAGTGTGACTTGTGATTCATATATATCATCGATGAATTAATTACATAGTGAACCATGTGGCAGTTCTAGTGGTGGTCAAGATGATGTGGTTCCTAGCGATGGCAATGGATATGGAGATGGCGATAAAGAGGCTAAGGGAGAGGATGATGCTGAGGATGAGGGAAAGGAGGAGGTTAAGGCATATGACAAGGTTGAGTAGGAGTCCACGGATGAGGATGGGGATAAGGATGGGGATAAGTATGGGGATGAGGGTAGGGATAATGATGGGGACATCTATGGGGGTAAGAATGAGGATGAGACTGATGATGATGGTGATGAAAGTGATGGTGATGAGAGACAGAGTGATCCATTACATTTTTGATTAATATTACTAAGATTTGATGTTTGATGATTTATTTTGACTAAATATATGTGTGATTAGGTAAGTCACATTATCTTCAATTATTTATCTATAAATAATAAAACCTGATTTGAAATGGAGTTATGGATTCTATGAATTCTATTTTTACATGGTATCAAAGATATTTCACAATTCTCCTTTTTATATAAACTCAAACTCTTGGATGAAGAACTTGAGCTTATTTATTTTCATTATATCACTTCTTAGTCATCTTTCTATGATTCATTATCTTTTGATGCTTTACATTATGGGATACCATTTTTGATATAGTATCATTCACAGATAATGTTGTACTTGATACTTCGTATTGTTGTATTTTTTACCAAAAATATTTTGATTTGTTTAAAAATTATGAATCTTCTTGATCTGGTTTGTATGGAAACATCATGGTATAATGTTTCATGATCCTATAAGGTGTTTTTGAGGTTGTATGGGAGTCATCTGGAGAGTCTATGACTGAATTTGAGTGAAATCTATAATTTTCTAGATTCATGTAAGAATTTATAGCACATAGGAATTTCATGTGGCTAAATATATCACGTAACTAGATCTAGTCATTGCTACCATAAAAATTTCTATTTAAATATTTACCCCATCACTCAGCACACCACTATGGGAGTATCTACAAAACCCCACCACTGATTTATCAATCATAAAATTTAAACCTATTAACTATCACATTTCCCTCAATGTAAAACAACCTACATGAATCTATATTGTCCTCCTATGACCTTATTCATTAATTATATTTTTAATATTTCACCTTCATATAGGTCACATCACCAAAATAAATCAGTCATGATTATATCAATAGACTTTAATATATATCATTTCACCTCACAATAATTCTAACCCTTTTAGGATATATTCTGTAACCCATAGGTTTTCTTAAATAAATGTTTTACATTGGAATCAAGTAATCCCATCCATCGAGATAATCCCATATCTTACTTCATGGTAAAATATTCCCAAGTTCTAGAAGGTCAGACCTATAATGCCCCGACTCCACTAGGCTAGAGACAATGCATTACATGTGATATTGGCATGGTTAGAAGGAATGTAAATCCTGAAGTAACTATTAGTTTAGTAGTCTTGAAAAAACTAGATACATATATGTAACTCAAATTACATTGGAAAATGTTACAAAATACAATACATAACAAAAACTAAAAACTGCATCCAGAGAGACTCAATAACTGATCACCTCTTCATCACCTGTTGAGAGTAGACAATAAAAGGGGTGAGCTCAAACTCTCAACAAGGGTTAAAAATAGTGGAATCATGAGTACAATAATATGTGAATCATAATCAATTAGACATAAACAATATGGCATATTGAATAAATGACAAACTAATGCCATTAATAAAATGAGAATGAAACTGCATCAATAGATTTTGTCAAAGTGAAAACCTCATGGATAATAATAATAAATGATAATGAATAAAGATAATTATTATTAATTGTACATCATGTATCTGACACATGAAACCATAATACTATTGAATCATTTTAGTTATGTGGGTAGAAACCCGTCTGTTTTTTAGAAACAAACTCGAAGGGTTTTTCGCCAACTGATTTGTCTCATGAGACCTATCGATGCATCGAAGGGGTGTAGCAGGCCCCAAACACCACTAAAAGTCCAAATAATTATTTATACATTGATTAAATACAAGATAAATACGCCTTATTAATATCCATATAGAGTATAGAATACAGATTCATCAATATTTCAATATTTAAAATAACTTCCCAAATATACACCGTATGTGAAATGGTATAAAATTTTGAAAATAAACATATCCATGATATGAGAATATGAATATTTAATATAAATATAATTTAAAATGGAAATTGAACTCAAATGGGAAGTATTTACACAACATAAGTATTATTAGGTGCACAATACAAATTTAGTCACAACAAAATGGTAGTTGAGAGAAATTCCCTTATAACAATGTAATCGGTCGAATCATATAACCATAAATTGATAACCATCAAATTAATCATTTAATAATATTAATATAAATAGAATAATGTTATTATATATCAAATTTCAGTACAAATATACCAAATATAAGAAATAATTGGAGAACAATGGAAATATCACAGAAATGAAAGTGAGATGAGAAACCCCTTACCTTATGCTCGAGTGTGTTCTTCATTTGTTTTAATGACCAGAATAATAAAATTTAGCTTCATTAATTTATAAATCCAAAAACTCCTATACATGTAATTGGTTTAGTATAACCTTATTAGGTTCATTCATGGACCATTATATGGGTTTAAGAGGACCAATTTTCTTATTTTGGATGCATTTTCTTCCTTGGTTTCCATGGTTCGTTTACTTGTTTTCAGGAATGGAAGTTCATTTGAAATGTGGTTTAAATATATAGAATTGTTAATATATCTTATTAATGAAATTAATGAGATATAAATTATCTTATAATGATTATGTTTTATATACCATGATGATGATTCATTAGTTAAAAGTTAATTACAAATATTCGTATTAACTTGTCCATTTTGTTCATAATGAATTTGTTTTGTATTATTATTTTATATTATGAGTGTGTAAGGATTCAAGAAAATTAATGAGATGAAATACTTATATTATTATCTGATTCAACCATTAAAATGGTCTCATGACCAGTAATGAAGAAGAAAGTGAAGAACGAAACTCCATCGTCCACAAAGGTTATAAATTGGAACCTCATGGACGTTGATTTCATTTATAAAAATAAAATGGGAGGGAGTAAGAATATTAATGATGGTTCATCCATTAACATGATATAATTATAGTATATATATTATAATAGAGTTGGTGAGGAGATAAAAAAAGATATAAACTTGGAAATAAAAGAAAAGTTGAGAGATCCCTTATGAAAATTCGGCAGCCAAACGACGTCGCTTAAAATTTCATAAAATGAAATGATAAGAACAAAAGGGTATCTCATCATATTAAAATAAAAATTACAGTAATAAGAATACATAAAATAAAATTTTGACATATGAGAATGGAAAATCAAATAGATAACATGAAGGAAATGTCGACTAAAAGAAGAGAACGAAAGATTCTCTTACCTTGTAGAGTAAATCCTAGATCTTGAATGATGGGACCTTGTGACTTAAGGAAACCTTGTGAGGACTCCTAGGGAGGTAATACCACTATATCTTCGATGATATTGAGTTTTTAATGAAGGAAAACGAAGTGGGGTGAGTTGGTATTTATAGTAATTAAGAGAGTTTTTTATTAATTAAAAGCGGCACCTTGATAGTGGTTTCAAAAAACCATGGGCTTGACCATGGTATTTGACCATGGTTTAAGGAAAATGGGACACCTCATGTCATAATATACTGTAAAAAAGTCTACCATCCCTTTATTTTAATTATTAAATCCTTATAATGTCCTTAAACAACTAAAAACTCAAATCTGTATTTTTACTATTCACGAAAAGTTCAAGTATTTTAGAAAAATTCCAAAAATTCACCCTAATCCTTTTTCGACATGTAGAATTAAAAAATGAACTCCATTTTTTGAAAATAATTTTCTAAGTATTTATTATTTAATTTTTAAATAAAATCAATGTTAATTTGAAAAAATAACACTTTAAAGTTATAATTAGTTTTGTATTACATGGAAAAATTAATTAAATTCTCATAATATTATTACCTTAAGAAAATAAAATATTATCATTATTTAATATTTATAAGGTACATATTACTATTCATATTACTATTCATAAGGTTATTCTATTATTCATTAAAAAAATCATGTTGGTTCTATCAGACTCCAAATGACTTACTGGTCACAACTGTAGATGACCATTTTTCGAAATTCAAAACATAGAAGTGAAAAATTTATATTTAATCACTAGGTTTTAACTATCTCTTAAATTACCTAGTGTTGTTTCAAAGGAAAACGATGATGAATAGAATGTATTTAAGAGAAACATACCATAAAATGTTTAGGGTACTACATTATTCCCTCCTTCAGAAATTTCGTCCTCAAAATTTATGTATAAAGCCCACCAAAAATATGTGGGTGGTTCTTCTTCATGAATTCCTCTGGTTCCCATGTTGCTTCCTCCAAATTTTGGTTTCTCAAAAGAACTTTTAACAGGTGAGTTGTCCGATTTCTCAATACCTGCTCCCTTGTATCAAGAATCTCGATAGGCTTTTCACAGTATGACAAATCAGGGTCCAGACCAATTTCTTCATATGTGAGTACATGCGTTGGGTCTGGCATGTATTTCTTTAACAATGACACGTGGAACACATCATGAAATCTGGAGATATTTGGTAAAATTTATAGATGGTAAGCTACAGCTCCAATTCTTTCCAGAATTTCAAATGGTCTGATATACCAAGGGATCAGTTTCCTTTTCTTACCAAACCTTAAGACACCCTTCCATGAAGATACTTTCAGAAAGACATGATCTCCCACCTGGAATTCCAAATCATTTCTCTAATTGTCAGCATAACTCTTCTGCCTACTTTGGGATACATTAATATGGGCCTGGATTGTCTTCACCTTTTCTATGGTCTCTTCAATAAGTTATAGGCCTATAAGTTTCCTCTCACCAACTTCATCCCAACAAGTTGGAGTTCAAAATATCTTTCTATATAATGCTTCATATGGAGCTATTTTAATACTAGAATGGAAACTGTTGTTGTAAGATAATTTCACCAAAGGCAAGTATTAATCCCATATACCTTGGAAGTCAAGAGAGCATGACCTCAGCATGTCTTTTAGAGTTTGAATAGTCCTTTCGTACTTTCCATCGGTTTGGGGGTGATATGCAGTACTCATACAAAGCTCAGTATTCAAATCCTTCTGAGACTTTTCCAGAATTTTGATTTAAACCAGGGATCTTGATTGAATAAAATTGATAGAGGAGCACTATGAAGTCTTAAAACTTTATTAATATACAGTCTTGCTGAGCACTCAAGTGGTAAATCCTCTCGTATAGGAAGTAAATGTGATGATTTTGTGACACGATCAACAATTACCCATATTGCATCATTCCTTCTAGGTTTCCTTGGTAGTTCGGTGAAAATATCCATCATAATGTTATCCCACTTTTACATAGGAATAGGTAGAGGTTGCATCACTCCTTTGGGATGTTGTCTCTTTTCCTTCACTTGTTGAAAAACTATACACCTTTACACGTATTTAGCAATTTCCCGCTTCATATTATCCCACCAAAAACATTCCTTCAGATCTTTGTACATCTTGGAGCTACCCAGGTGTACAGAGAAATTTGGGCTACGGGCATTGCCTAATAGTTCCCTTTTTAGCTCATGTAATGATATAACACATAACCTTTTCCCAAATTTTTTAACTACTTCTTCATACATGAAGTTAGCCAGTCTCCCATCCTTGACAACATTAATTTTCTTGTGTATATTCTCATCATCAGATTGAGAGAGTTTTATCTTCTCTAATTAATACGGTTTAGAAATAATTTTAAAGAGAAAATATGTTTCCCCTTAATAATTCCCATATCCATCTTTAGTATATCCAAAAATATAGGATCTCTCTCAATCCTCATTTGAGTCAGAAGTCCACGATCCTTACTACTTAAAGCATTTACCACCTTATCCACCTTTCCCAAGTGGTAGTGTATTGAACAATCGTAATCTTTGAGTAACTCAAGCCATCTCCTTTTCCTTATGCTGAGTTATTTTTGTGTGAAAATATATTTCAAACTCTTGTGGTTCGTATAAATCTCACATCTTTATCCGTAGAGATAATGTCTCTATATTTTTAGAGCAAAGATTACGGCTGCTAACTCAAGATCATGAGTTGGATAATTTTTCTCATGGGTCTTCAAATGTCTTGATACATAAACAATAACTTTATCATTTTTCATAAGAACGCAACCCAACCCATTCTTTGAGGCGTCGCTGTATATCACTAATCCATCACTTCCAGATGGAAGAGTCAAAATTGGAGTATTGACCAATCTCCTTTTCAATTATTTGAAGCATTCATTACCCTCATTTTTCTACACAAACTTAACTCCTTTATGTGTAAGCTTAGTTAGTGGGTTAGCCAGTCAGGTGAAATTCTGAATGAAACGATGATAGTAACTTGCTAAGCCAATAAAATTGCGTACCTCGATTATGTTTGTTGGTGTGGGACAATCTTGGATTGCCTTTGTCTTCACAGGATCAACTAGGATTCCATCCTTAGAGAAAATATGGCCTAGAAAATAAATTTATTGAATCCATAATTCGCACTTTCTAAACTTCCCATATAATTTATTTCTTCTAAGAGTTTTCAGAATAATCTAAAATTGATTCTCATGGTCTTCATAGATTTTTGATTATACCCAGATATCATCGATGAACACCAAAAAAGTGTTATCAAGATATTACTTTAAAACTCTATTCATAAAATCCATGAAAATAGAGGGTGCATTAGTTAGTCCAAAAGGCATCACTGCAAACTCGTAATTCCCATACCTGGTTTGAAATGATATCTTAGGAATATCTTCCTTCCTCACATGCAGCTGATGATATTCGGACTGAAGGTCAATCTTCTAAAAGTATTTATCTCCATGAAGTTTATCAAATAAATCATCAATTCAGGGTAGTGGATACTTATTATTTATTGTGATAACATTGATTTCCCTGTAATCAATTCATAGCCTCATGGAACCATCTTTCTTCTTGACAAACAAGACCGGGGATCCCCATGGAGAAACACTAGGTCGAATAAATCATTTTTACGCAACTCCTCTAGTTTTTTCTTTAGCTCCACCAATTCCACAATTTTTATTCTATAGGGAGTCTTTGATATAGTTCTTGCACCAAGAATTAAATCTATAGAGAACTCAACTTCCTGCTCTAGATAATTTCTAGGTAAATCCTCTAGAAATACATCAACGTAATCTTGCACTATATGTACATCTTCAATTTGAATATTCCTTTCCTCACCCATAGATATTGGGTTCTCTTTTTCTCCAAAATTATATTCAATAGAGATACTGGGGTGGGTCTAGATAAGAATTAGATGGCGAGGTTTCTACTCTAAATTTAAGAGATTATACACCATTTTCAAAAATTGTAACTTCCTTTTTCTTGAAATAAATATTTTCATAATAGTTTGATAGCCAATTCATACCAACAATTATATCAAATTTAGTCATTGGTATGATGATAAGGTTAGAAACTAAAGCTTGTTTATGTGTCATGAGGGGGACTAGTTGGCATGCCTTTTTTGTAATGATGCATCCCCTATGAGTTTTGACTGATAACTCCTTTATTAAATCAAATTGGAAATATCTAATTTTCTTGGAAAAATATGAAGATATAAATGAATGTGGTGATCCAAAATCAAATAAAGTGTTGGATAAGTTTGAGGAAACAATTAAAGTGCCTTCCACCACATCGTTGGGAACTTCAACTTCCATGGTTGTAATCACATAGGCTCTCTCTTGTTCTCTTGGCTTTTTCTGAGGCATGTTTCCTTGGCACTTAGGAAACTCGTTTGCATAGTGTCCCATATCTCTAAAATTATAGAATTGAATATCATTGAATTGTTTCTTCCCCTTGCATTCATCATATCGATGACCCTTTTCTATGTAGTTATAGAAAAATCCCATTCATTTCAAGAATTTCCCGAGATGATTCTTTCCACAGTTCTCATATAATGGGAAAATATTCATTCCCTTTCTCTTCTTTGGTGCTTCTCCTTTTACTTTGTTATCAGAGTACAGATTTTGATCTTGGTTTCCTTTGAAAAAATTTGATCTAGAAAATTACTTCTCTGTTTTGATGGAACTTGATACAATTTCATCATATGATGAAAATAATTGAGAATCCAGCGCCCTTTGAATACTTGGATTAAGACCCTCAAAGAAATGATCAATATTGTCTGCCGAGTCATGTACATAATCCACGACATACCTGGCCAGCCTTGTGAAGGTAGCCTCATACTCTGCAACACTGTCTTCTTCCCTTTTTTTTAATCCAAGGAAATTACTCTTCATTTCAGTTCATTTCTCATGGAAGAAATATTTTTTGAAGAATATTTCCTTAAAAGTCCTCCATTACATATCTTATATTTCTTCTTCCTCTGTGGCATTTTGAATCAAGGACCACCATTGATCAGCGTCTCCCTTGAGACAATATACCGCTAGTACTACCTTTTCATTTTCATTGCAGCGTAACACCATGAATATATTTTCAAGGGACTTGATCCATTTCTCAGAAACCACTAGATTAGTAGTCCTACTAAAATATGGGGGCTTCTTCCATATGAAATGATCCAACACAGCTGTGGAATGGTTATTCTTTATAACTTGAGTAAGTTGTCATAATATGTTCATGATCTGATCTGCTGCAACATTGACTGTGTTGACTTGCTTAGTAGGGAGATCCCTACCTTGCCCATGAGTATTGATTCCCCTTCTTCCATTAGACACCATTTATAAATAATGGGATACACTATATTAGTTTATGAATCAAAAATAGAAAATCACTCAACATAGATTGAAATTATATGCATATCTAATCTAATAAACATGGTTCCTCTGAGGATAAATTTACATTAAACTCCTTCATAATGGCTTGTAAAGAAAATATGAATTATCCTAAGAATATCCCCCGAGAGTGTCCAAACCGAGAGTGCAGCAAGGCCCATTTTCGTGTACCAGGATACCCCGGATCAAGCCCGAAACTCCTTATCAGAGCTTTCACACCTAGGTACCTCTGTGCCAGAGCCACATCAGCCTGCTCGTATCCAGAAAGGGATGTATTTTCTAGAAGGATTCACATAATCTATTCCTTACCAAAATACCATGATATTCTTGTATGTTTATCCTTAAATACTAGCTTAGGGATTTGTTCCCTACTATAAATTTCCTACTCTAGTTTCCAAGTTCTCTACTAAACTTCCTTCGATACCAACTATAACACCCCGAATCCAATAGGCTGGATCCAGTTCATTACTTGTGATATTGACATGGTTAGATGGAATGAAAATCAGGAAGGAAAGATCAGTTTAGTAGCCTTGAAAAAACTAGATACATAGATGCACCTCAAATTACATTGGAAAATGTTACAAAATAAAATACATAACAAAAACTAAAAATTGCATCCACAGAGACTTAATAAATGATCACCTTTCATCAGATGTTGAGAGTAGACAATGAAAGAGGTGAGATAAAAAGATTAGTAAGAGTTACAAATAGCGGAAGCATGAGTACAATAATAAGTGAATCATAATCAATCTGATATAAACAATATTTCATAGTGAATAAATGACAAACAAATTCTATTAATAAACTGAGAATGAAACTACATCCATAAATTTTTTCATAGTGAAAACCTCATGGATAATAATAATAATTGATAATGAATAAAAATAATTCTTATTAATTGGACATCATGTATCTGGCACATGAAACCATTATACCATTGAAACGGTTTAGTTCTGTGGGTAGAAACCCGTCTGTTTTTGGGAAACAAACTCAAAGGGTTTGTCGGTAAATAATTTGTCTCATAAGACCTACAGATGCATCGAGGGGTTATAGAGGGCCCCACCCACCACTAAAAGTCCAAATCATTATTTATACATTTATTTAATACAATAGAAATATTCCTTTGCAATATCAGTATAGAGTATAGAATACAGATTCATCAATATTTCCATAGTTAAAATAAATTACCAAATATACACCGTATGTGAAATGGTATACGGTTTAGACAATAAAAATATCCATGATATGAGATTATGGATCTTTGATAGAAATATAATTTCAAATGTAAATTGATCTAAAATGGATAGTAGGTACACCACATAAGTATAATTAGGTGCACAATACAAATTTAGTCACAACAAAATGGTAGTTGAGACAAAGTCCCTTATCACAATGTAATCAGTTGAATCATATGAACAGAACTTGATAAACATCAAATGAATCATTGAATAAAATAAATATTAATAGAATCATATTATTATATATCAAATGGAAGAAAAAATATACCAAATATAAGAAATAATTTGAAAACAATGGAAATCTCACAGAAATGAAAGTGATATGAGAAACCCCTTACCTTATGCTCGAGGGTGTTCTTCATTTGTTTTAATGACCTAAATAATAAAATTTAGCTTTATTAATTGATAACTCCAGAACCTCCTATACATGTAATTGGTTTAGTATAACCTTATTACGTTCATTAATGACCCTTTATATGGGTTTAAGAGGTTCAATTTTCTTTTTTTGGAAGTATTTTCTTCCTTGGTTTTCATGGTTCGTTTACTTGTTTTCCTGAATGGAAGTTCATTTGAAATGTGGTTTAAACATACAAAAATTGTTAATATAACTTATTAATTACATTAAGGAGATATAAGTGATCTTATAATGATTTTGGGTTATATACCATGATGATGATTCATTAGTTAAAAGTTTATTACAAATATTAGGATTAACTTGGCCATTTTGTTCATAATAAAATTGTTTTGTATTATTATTTTATATTATGAGTGTGTAAGTATTCCAAAAAATTAATGAGATGAAATAATTATATTATTATCTGGTTCAACCATTAAAATGGTACCATGAATAGTAATGAAGAATAAAGTGAAGAATGAAACTCTTCCATCCACTAAAATTATAAATTGGAACCTCATAGACATTGATTTCATTTATAAAAATAAAAAGGGAGTGAGTAAGAATATTGATGATGGGTTTTTATTCACCTGATATAATTCCAGTATATATATTATAATGGAGTTGTCATAGTAATTTTGATATAGGAGGTGAGGAGAGAAAAAGAAAAGATATGAACTTGAAAATAAAAGAAAGGTTGAGAGATCTCTTATGAAAATTCGGCAGCCTAATGATGTCGCTTCAAAATTTCATAAAATGAAATGATGAGAGAAAAAGGGTATCTCATCATAATGAAATAAAAATTTAATTAATAAAAATACATAAAATCAAACACCAACATATTAGAATGGAAAATCAAACAGATAACATAAAGGAAATGTCGACTAAAAGAAGAGAATGAAGGATTCTCTTACCTTGTAGAGTAACTCCAAGATCTTGAAAGATGGGACCTTGGGGATTAATGAAACCTTGGGAGAAATCCTAGGGAGGTAATACCACCAGATATTTGAGTATATTTAGTTTTTAATTAAATAAAATGAAAGGGGGGTGAGTGGGTATTTATAGTAATTAAGAGAGAGTTTTTTATTAATTAAAAGTGACACCTCAATAGTGGTTTTCGCAAAACCATTTTCTTGCCCATGGTATTTTCCCATGGTTTAATTCACTTGGGAAAAATCATGTCATAAGATACTATACACAAGTCTACCACCCCTTTATTTTAATTGTTATATCATTATGATTACATTAAACTATAGAAAACTCAAATATGTATTTTTACTATTCCAGAAAAATTCAAGTATTTTAGAAAAATCCGAAAAATTCACACTAATAATTTTTTGATGTGTAGAATTAAAAAATGAACTCCATTTTTTGAAAATAATGTTCTATGTATTTTTTATTTAATTTTTAAATAAAATCAAAGTTAATTTGAAAAAATAACAATTAAAAGGTATAATTAGTTTTGTATTACATTGAAAAATTAATTAGCTTCTCATTATCTTATTACCTTAAGAAAATAAAATATTATCATTATTTACTATTTATAAGGGTCATATTACTATTCATATTACTATTCATAAGGGTATGTTACTATTCATCAAAAAAATAAAGTTGGTTCTATTAGACTCCAAATGACTTATTGGTCAAAACTTTAGATAACTGTTTTTCAAAATTCAAAACATAGAAGTCAAAAATTTATATTTAATGGTTAGGTTTTAACTATCTACTAAATAAACTAGTGTTGTTTGAAAGGAACACAGTGATGAATAGAATGTATTTAAGAGAAACATAGCATAAAATGTTTGGGGTACTACAACACTAGTATGCTTACACACCACTATTCCCTTAGTCCCTAGTCCATTCAATTGAAAATAGATCCATATGTTTATAAATTACCTTATAAAATCCTTTGAATATACCCATAGAGTAATGATATCATCACTATCGACCCACTATATGTCACTTGACGTATTCACTCTATCTAAAGAATTAATAAACATTGAGAGTATTCATCATCATCATGCTTCCACTATCAATCTCCAAAAAATACCCATCATCTTTGATTGATTTCACTATGTTGTGGTGGAATGTTTATATAGTTCCAAAATCCTCATTCGCCGAATCAATGGGAAGTTGGGGGAGAGTGAAGTTAAGGGAGGTGAGAAGGAATCATACATAAAAATTCCATATAAACACCACTAAAATCAACCTTAATCATGGATGATTTAATAGATAAAGAGGGATATGAGGAGTTATCAAAATGGACTTCTACGTTGTCTCATAACTTCATAAAATTAAAGGTGGGATAAATATGAAATTTTGGTCATGCTCCTATTTATAAAAAAATTCTTAAACCACATTGGGTACCATGTATACTGCCCCCGAGTACCTAATGGCCAGCCACAAAAGGTCACCAAATGGTCCAAAATATCATTTACTTGATACCCCACCAATATATTCCAGATGTAAGATAAAAAAATTTAGGACCACATAGACCTCACTAGGTACCAGGTCTATTAACTCCAGGTACTCTGTGGTGTCTGTTACTCTTTTAGGAAACACCACCCCACTCCAAACCCTAGTAAAATTTATAAAAATCATAATGAACCCATGATCAACAAAAAAGAATCCTTATTTTTATGTAAAATAATTACAAATTACATTAGAATCTGAAATTCAAACACTCTATGGTTATGACTCTAGAAAATACAATGTTTCTTCAGTTATACTAACCTATAACAATGTGAGTAGTAACAAAATATTAAACACACAACATTTAATCCTTGAGAAGCATGTATAATAATATCTCAATATCTATCCCATCTACTAAAATCCAATATCATCATTTTCTCATGATTGTAAATGAGGGATAATTGGTATATCAGAAAAATAAATCCCATTTAAACAATTTTTTCGATGAAAATTAAAGATTCAATCCCCATTATGAATCCACCATTTTTAAAAATGATATTTTTGAAGTCAATTATCCATTTACATATTTAATTACATGTGAAAAGTATTAGTCAATATTCAACCACACTGAATTTATCTAAAATCACCCAAGCCCATGAACAACAATTACATATTCGAAACCTTAAACATGATTTCCTTATATAGGGGTTATCATGATTCATTTTAACATCTATATAATACCTCTATTAATGACCCAATTTTTATATTTTTTTGGAACATGTATATCTAAATCTTGATCAATACTTAAGCCATTAATCGAAATCTATACCTCACTAGTCACCCTAGAACACAAATCGTATCTAATTACCATAGATGAATTATAAAATTTAGTATTTTCATTGAATTAGATATGACCCATCCTTTCCAAATCCATCCCCAACATCAAAACTCCAATCACTCACGTGTTGGGTTAGCTATACAGGTCAATCTACACATTCAACACCACTTATTTGACATTAGGGTCATACTCAAATATCTGATAACCCATGAAGATTAGTATTCCAAATACATACCTCAAGTATCATGTGATAACTATCCCACGAACCTTACACTAAGGTATAAGTAAAAAATTGTTAATTTAATAACACAGATCAATCTATGATTATCCTCATCACATTCCACATTGGTATGGTTCACAATACCTATAAAATTTCTAGAAAATGTATATATAATGATTCTAAATTTATTAACTTGGCATGAATCACCTATGATGACTCAAGAAATAACATAAAACCACAATAATTATTTGGTTTTATCTATCAAAAATTCCTAAATTAATGTTCACCGCATCTATTCTAAACCACGGGTCATTAAATTTTTCAGTTTATAGTGTGATCCCCACAATTTGACTACAACCACTAAATATCCTTGAGCACCAACTAGTATAGATGTCTATCATCAACCAAAAATTTTCACCCATTGAATATTCTATTTTCATACTAATAAATTCATCCCAAACTCTATAATTGGGTCTAAACTTTATGATATCCCAAGATTCTTCTACCCCATACTATCAAAAGTTCGTCACCCTTTCCCCATACCACATCCCACTATAGAAACACACTATCCCATAGGATGTGTTGTAATTTTATAGATTTCACATTCCTCAATTGAGGGTAATATATTCCACAATTCACATTTTTACATGGTTCCACCTATCCCATTTAGATTGAAAAGGGTCTATAATATCATCCAAATTAATTTCAATAAGGCAACTCTAGGATATTGTAAAACTAAGAATCATGAATCCTAGTCCAATCCTTATGTATTTTACTAGTTCTTAATTCCATAAATTGTTCTTTGACAAGAACATGACATTGATGAAATCCACACACCTATCATAGTGGTAATGAGTAACACTGAAATAAACCACTAAATTATTTACAGTGTATTGAAATTTCAGAGGTAATTACAGGTAATTACCTTCTGAATTATGAATTTTTTATGTGTTATACTTGTAGGTAATTGCACAGGGGGAGGAAGGCTATTGCCTGCTGCTAGAATTTCAAGAATTATATGCCAACTGTTTAAAAATCATTAGTATATACGTGAAAAGCAACTCTATAACAAAGGTTTCATGTAAATCGTTGGTATAGCCATGTGAAATCAATATTTAACGACAATTTATATCAATCCATTGTAAAATTCTATTCCAATGGTTTGCAAACCATTAGGGGTAGACCTAAAAATTCAACTATTTCAACAGTGTCAAACTGATGGTAAAAATTTATATCAATGGTTACTATAAACCATTGGTATAATGTGATTTCTGGTTACATATACCAACAGTTATTAAATAACCATTAGTATATGTCTATCCCCACACCTCAACAACCTTTATTTTGGAAAACCATTGGTATAGGTTATAACAAAAATTGTCCAACCTTTACCAATGGTTTAAAACTATTGGTATAGAATAAGTTTTCAGCAGTGATTGGTGCCGTCCTAGGGTGTAAATCAATGAAGAAGTCTATCTCTCAGCGGGGAGGTAAACCTAGAACTTCATCAGGAAGGACATCTATGTACTTCTCCACTTATAGTAACCCAAGTATTTTACACATATCATTACATGATTTTAAGCATAATTATACATGAAATTATAAGATAAGGATTGTAAGGTCTAGTGTCTTAGAGATTAGGTACATAATGAAGAATCATGATTCTAAAATAAGAACATATTTTATTTAATATTCATAAATATATCCTAACATTCCTTGAGCCCTTACATATGCATAGTAAAACCTGGGTATAACATGAACAAATAGATGAACTAAAAATCCCAGTAAGGGAATAAACATTAAAATAAATCTTAATACATGGGTTAGAAGGAATAACATAATGATATAAAAAAATGGAACATGATTAAACATAAGGAAAAATAACATGGTATCATATAATAATGTATTAATAGTAAATTTTAAGCAACATAAAACATGAATTTATCACGAGTCGAGGCTTGTTGAACATAGAGGATCACAAGTCAAAGCTCATTGCATATAGAGGATCATGAGTTAAGGCTACCACTAAGACCATTTCACATAACATGTCATGAGACTAAACTTTACCCAAATAATTAGAGAACTATCTAGGATAACCCATCATAACATGTTCATGAATATTCATTCCACATAAAAACCATACATAATTAATAAAACATAAACATAAGGGTAACCCATGGAAAGAATTAGGTATCATAGTCAGGTCAAAAGAATAATAAATGAGAATATAATAAATGTGTCCATGAAAGAAAGGAATAAAATTATACATGTAAATTCATAAATAAATATAGACATATATCATGATAAGTGATTTCAAATTAAAGTGAAAAGAGTGTTTAAGAGACTTTAGAAATAAAACATTTTTATACGGTTTAAGGGAAAACTTTCAAGATTCTTAAAAATAGAAAAGTAATAATTGTTTTTACAAAACCAGAATAGAAACAAGGTTATTTTTCATGATAAAATGAGTGATTTTATAAAAATAATGGTGGATTAATATATATTATGGAGCACACTTGAATATGGGTAAGAATTTAGGAAGTTCCCTTAATCGAGGCTTGCTCATCTGGAAGAATTGAGTAGGGAACCTTTTAAAAACATGTATATCCCTGAAAATAAGAATGAATTTATATTGATACAATATTTTATAACAAATAAACAACATTTATAATGTGTAAATAAAAATAAAATAGAATTTAATTTTGGTAAAAAGGGAGGAAGAGTAACCCAGAAGAATAATGGAGGTTCGAGTAGAATCCCTTATCTTATGTTCGAAAGGATTATGCACTCGATCTTAATGTACTGAATAATGAAAATGGATTCATTAATTAATAATTAATGAACCATTTATAAAAGTATTTTATTGGTTAAAATTTTATTAGGTTCATTTATGTCCTTTTTGGTGGGTTATGAAATTCAATTTCATCGTTTGAGAGCGTTGATTTCCTTGGTTTTTATTATCGATTTACTTGTATTTGAGAATGGAAAATTATGTAGAATTTGGATAGTTTTCCATAATTGAACTTATATGTTATTAATGGAATTATATAATTTTAAAATACCATTTTTTTCCAAAAGTGACGATGATTCATTAGATAAATCATTAATGATAAACGCTTGGATTATTTTGAGCGGTTTTTCTTAAAATGAACTTGTTTTGTTTTATAAATTAATTACATTTGTAAAAAATGAATCCAGAAAATTAAATAGGATATATTAAATATATAATAATCTAGTTAGACCATAAAAATGGTATCATTACAATAACTGAATACAATAATTGAAATTGAAAACCCATCGTCCTTGAATGTGATAAATTAACACATATCAGATGGTGTTTTCATTTCAAGTATAAAAGGTGGGGAAAGGAGTGATGATGTTGAATTATTACATTATCATAAAAAAATTACTATATATTTAATTTAATGAAGTTTTCATACCTTTTTTATTAGGAGAGGTGAGGATATAAAAAATTGTAAAGGAAATTGAAAAGAAATTGAAAGAAAATGGAAGAGGGTTTTACCTCTTGATTCCTTCCTCTTGAGATCCTCCTTAGGGGATTTTTTTGGTCACTTGTTAAGAAAAAAATATTCTAGACACGGGGGAGATGTTTGGGAAGAGTATTGGGTAGAATATAGACAAGGATTAGGTCTGGAGATGTGTGGGGACAGGTGGGGGAGATGGGTGGTATTTATAGTGGAGGAGAAAAGGGGGTTTCCATTATTTAAATCATTATTTTATTATTTTGTTGAAGACAAGAAAAAGTGATGATTATTGAGAATAAATAATTTTCTTTGTGTATGTGAATTCTAAAAAATGGTCACTTACATCATCAGTGACTCAATCATGACTCAAAAATTCATTTATTTACATATACTATAAATTACTCCATTTCACTATTCACAAAAATTCAAGTGTTTTAGAAAAATACCAAAAATTCACCATAAATATTTTTTGATGTTTATAATTAAAAAATGAACTCTATTTTATGAAAATAAATTTCTAAATATGATAAATTTAATTTTTAATTAATATCATCATTTACTTGGAAAATAAAAATTTTAAAATTAAAACTGCTTTTCTAACACATTGGAAAATTTATTAAGGTATAATAAAATTATATTATAATAATAAGACATAAAAACAATAATTTATGAATAAAATTTATGAAAATAAATTTTCTTTTCAAATATTAAATTATTCATAAAATTGTAATTAAACATTTTTGACTTACAATAATACCAACACTTGATTAATAATTTTTAAAATATTTACTTATATTATGATATAATTATATCATATTGTCACTTATAAGATGGATAAATTTTATCTATAATTTCATTGCTGAGGTGAATATTACATTGGCTGGTTTACTATTCATAAGGGCCACATTACTATTCTGAAGGTTAAGTTACAATTTCATTGGTATATGTTCCTAAACTTCTAGAAATAAATTTTATTTTATTCATTAATCATTTATAAAGTTTTTATTGTCTTATTAATGTTATTTTATGTGATTATAATACATGAAATAATTATAAGAAATTAATTCCATTGATAAAACATTGGGTTATTAAATTATCCCCCCTTATGAAATTTCACCCACAAAATTTTGTTTTACATTCTAATATGAAAACAAGTGTGGGTACTTATCCTTTATTAATTCCTCCAGTTCCAATGTTGGATCTTCGTAATTATGGTTTTGCCATAGTAATTTGACTAGGTGAGTAGTCTAGTTGCATAGAAATTTATCTCTATGACCCGATATCTTCACTGGCTGCTCCTCGTAAGAAAGATCATTCTCCAACTGTACCTCCTCTAAAGTTAGTACATGTGACAGATCTAGTATATGTTTCCTTAGAGGAATAAACAGAATACATCATGTACATTACACATGGTAGGTGAATGTTCTATTCGATAGGCCACAACTCTGACACAATCAAGAATCTCGAAGGGGCTGAGGTACCTGGGACTTAGCTTCCCTTTCTTCCTGAATCTCATGATCCTCTTCTATGGAGATATTCAAAGGAATACCTTGTCTCCAACATTGAAATCAAGGTCTCTTCTATGATTGTCTGCAAAAATCTTTTGTAGACTTTGGGAAGCCTTGATGTACTAATGAATGGTTTTTACCTTCTCCACTATTTCTTCGACCATTTTAGGTCTTATCATCTTACATTCACTAACTTCATCCCAACATGCTGGTGTTCTGCACCTTTTCCCATAAAGGGATTTATATGGATCCATTCATATTCTAGAGTGGAAACTATTATTATAAGAGAATTCAAATAGAGGAATATGTTGGTACTATCCTCATTTTAAGTACATAGAACACGCTCTCAACATGTATTCCAGTGTATGAATAGTTTTCTTAGATTGGCCATCAGTTTGAGGATGATAGGCTGTAATGAAGTTCAAGTCAGTGCTTAGAGCATGTTGGAGACTTTTCTAGAACTTCAGGGTGAATCTTTGATCTCAATAGGCTAAAATTGATATTGTTAATCCATGTACCATTATAAATTCATTGATTTATATCCGTGTAAGTTGATCCAAAGAGAATTCTTCTCAAATTTCAATAAAGTGATCTGTCATTTCAAGAAGATCCATAATAACCCATATAGTATTGTTTCCTATGGATGTCTTTGGAAGTTTAGTGTCAAAGTCCATGACGATTTTTTCCATTTACATGTTGGTATGTGTAATGGTTTCATCACCCCTTTATAATTTTTTCTTTTATCCTTCACTTTATGACATAACATGAACTTTGATGTATATTCAATAATCAATTTTATCATATTTTCCATCCAAAAGTTCTCCCATAGATATCGATACATCATTGTGATCCTTGGGTGAATAAATAAGGTTGAGATATGTGCATCATTCAAAATCCCTTTATTTATATTTGGATTGGATGATACACATAGTTGCGACACAAATATTTTGACTCCATCCTCATCAATCTTGAACTTGGAGCATTTCCAATTCTTGATAGCTTCCACATTTTCATGAATTTCCACATCATTTCTTTGAGCATCCTATATTTTCTCTATAATGGATGGTTGAGAAATCATTTGAGAAAGGATTGATGATGTTCCTCCCTTAATGATTCCCATGTAAATCCTTTGAAGGTCTATAAAGATTGGATCCATCTCAATTATCATCATTAACAAAGATGAAGGATCCTTTCTGCTTAGAGCATCCACCACCTTATTTTCTTTACCAGGATGGTAGTGGATTGAGTAGTCATAATCCTTGATGAGCTCCAACCATATTTGATGGAGTATATTAATCTCCTTATGTGTGAATATATATTTGAGACTCTTGTGATCAGTATATATCTCAAACTTCTCCCCATAGAGATAATGTTTCCATATTTTCAATGTAAAGATCCCAACTGCCAACATCAGAACTTGTGTGGGATAGTTCTGATCAAGAATTTTCAACTACATTTAGGGATAAAATATCACTTTATCATTTTTTATCAGTAAAAATCCTAATCCATTTTTTTGAATCATCATTGGACACCACATATAGTTCTCCACTTGTCGGGAGTGTGAGGACTAGAGCATTGATAAGACTCTTTTTTAGCTCCATAAAGAATTCCATGCATTCTTGATTCCATACAAACTTCACTCCCTTCCATGTCAGCTTTGTCATTGGGTTTGAAAATTGTGATAAGTTCTTCAAAAATCATCGGTAATACCCAACTATTCAATGGAAACTATGGATATCTATTACAGATGTTGGTTTGGGACACTCTTTGATTGCCTTTGTCTTGGAAGGGTCCACATATATCCCTTTTATGGTGATAACATGCCCCAAGAATGATACTTCATCCATCTATAACTCACATTTAATATACTATGCATAAACTTTCTCCCTTATCAAAGTCTTTAACATAGTATTAAAATTATCCTTAGGTTTCTCCTTGCTCTTGGAGTATATTAGAATATCATTGATAAAAAATACTAGAATTCTGTCGAGGTAATCTCTAAAGACTTTATTAATTAAATCCATAAAAATTTATAGATCATTAGTGAGTTCAAATGGAATCACTATTAAATCATATTGTCCATATCTCATTCAAAAGGAAGTATTGGGAATATCTTCCTTCCTAACCTTTAATTGATGATATCCCAGCTGTAAGTCCTCCTTAGAGAAATAACTGGCCCCTCATATGTGATATAACAAGTTATCTATCTATATAATGGATACTTGTTCTTTATCATGATTTTATTGAGCTCATGATAATCAATGTAGAGGCACATTGATCCATCCTTCTTCTGAATGAAGAGGACTAGTGCACCCCATGGTGAAACACTCAGGTGTATAAAACCCTTATCCAAATTCTCCTATAACTACTTCTTCATATCTTCCAGCTCAATGGTGGCAATTATATAATTTGTATTTAATACATGTAGAGATCCAAGAATAGGTTAAATTTATAACTCAATCTCTCTATCTAGTGAAAGACTAGTAAATTATTCAGGGAATACAAAAGTTTAATCCCTCACAATGGGAAAATCTTTGAGCACGATTCTCTCTTTTGTAACAATAATTTGAGATATATATTCTTTCTTATAGGTCAATAATATCCACACAAGATACAATGATTCTAAAAAAAATTCATCTTCCTCCTTACACTTGTATATAATTAGAGGATGATTCAGGATGTGAAGAGTGATCTCTTGTCACGGCCCGTCCTTGGGGCCCGTGCCGTGACTACCCCATGCCCGCCTTCCATAGGCCAGGGGCTGGCGACTACCCCAAAGGCATAAATCCCGGTAAAAGGGAAGACATTTCCTTTATAAAATTAAACAAACACAATAGAGTATGCATGTGAAGTAAGCACTAAGTAAAACTAAGTACAAAGGTAAGTGCTGAAAAGTAAATGGGCCAGTATATAAACCCAACTGATAGTATAGTACAACTGAAAAGAAAGTACAACAACAGTAAAGTAAAGCGGCAACAACTGAGTCATCCTCTGGATATCCCACCTGAAGGGAGGGTACAGATGGTCTCCTCAACTCCTCAGGTCTAGCTATCTTCCCTGTGTACGTCCTGCCAAGTGGTCCACCTCTGGGTACCGTCCAGCTCCACAGACCTCTACCCCGATTAGTGATGTCTGTCA
The DNA here is from genome assembly GCA_963277665.1 of Viscum album. Lineage (NCBI taxonomy): Eukaryota > Viridiplantae > Streptophyta > Magnoliopsida > Santalales > Viscaceae > Viscum > Viscum album. Next base: position 1,927,491,116 of record OY728131.1, read on the forward strand.
TCTGCATCCAACACAAAGTAATGCGGGCGTAGCCCATGCAGGGGTGAGTATACGATACTCATTAGAGACCCCAAGACCCCCGAAGGTCTCCCAGAATCCATGAAGAATAAACCAAAAAGGAAAGATACAATCACAAAGTATCAACCGATTCTACGTTGGTATATGCTCATACATATACCTAAGTCATGAATTCTAGTTCGGCTCCAACTCTCGAGCCCAAGCACAACCCAATCCACAAAAGAATGAAAGTCAATCACACCGTTGGTAATGATTATAAGAAAAGACTCAGCTCACACAGGTATACTACTCACGAAGAAGGGTGGATATTATTAGATGTAGCCTATGAATCATCTTCTCTTCTGAACCCATGTAGGATCCTAGTACAGAAGTCGTTGCTGCCGAACCCATATAGGATCAAAGTATAGTAACTATCGTTGCCGAACCCACGTAGGATCCAAATACAGTCTTCACTGCTACTAAACCCACAGAGGATCCAAGTACAGTCTTCCTCGCTACCAAACCCATAAAGTATCCAAGTACAGTCGTCATCGTCGTCGAACCCACAGAGGATCCCAACATGGTAGTCGTCGCAATTGCAGCCAACTCTAGGGTTCCCACCCACATCACCCTCAATTCCAGGAGGGTATGCTCCTCAAGTCAAGGGGGTCAATACATAAACTATCAAAAAGTCCGAAGTTGATGTGTCTGAAAGTTATGTCTCGTCAATAGGAACTCAACACAATAGACGGCGCGTCAATCAGACGCCCAGTCTGAGAGATATTGGATTTTCCGTTCCAGGGTCCTGGTTGGAAATATGCTCATTCCAAACCTAGATATCTTCCAAAGTTGTCCGAAACTCACTTAGAGTATCGAAAAAGGACCACCTTGTCAAAAGGGTCCCAATACCGCAGACGGCGCATCGATCAGACGCGCAGTCTTTAAGTTATTCACGTTTAAGTGAAAACGGGCCCGGTCCGTTAAGCCCAGTGGGCTGACGGGTCGGGTTAACACATTTTTGGTGGGTCTGACCCGACAGGGTTGTCGGTCCAGCCCGAAGAATCACATGGCCTGGACCGAGGGGCGTGGCTTGACTTGAAGAGTCGTGACCCAGCCCGGAGTGGCGCGCTCGGCCCATCGGGGTGAGGGCCCGGCCCAACGGGGCGCGGCCCGATTGGGTGCGTCCTTGATGGCTCGACCCGAAGCTGAGCAGTCTATGGGGGGGGGATGGCTACCCGAACCGGCAGCGCCGCCCTTCCTAACTGGTCGGATGAAGCCAGCCGGCCTTCTGGCGCAAGCCGCCCACTCGGGCGGGCCGTGGTTCGTCCGGCGCGGCGCCCTCCTGGCGCCGCGACTTTCCTCCATCCGACTGGCCAACGGGCTGACCAGTTCTTCCACCAAAGCAACCCACGAAGTGGCCTGTGGTTCCTTCTGCACAGCCGGCGTGACGACGCCTGCTTCCACCACCGAGGTCTGCCCTGGATACTGCTCCACATTCCCAAAACTACGTGACGACGCCGTGCTTCCTCCTCCATGACCATCTTGGCCGTTGCTTTTATTTGCATGTGCGACAGAAGACTTTGCGCCGCCGGCCTCTTCCGCGTTCCGCCTCCAGTTGCCGATTCAAACAAAAAAGATCTAGCAGAGGGTTATCGGGATGTGTTTGTTCGGTCCATGTCCTCCGCGTTAGGCGATAGAAATAGGCCAAGACAAACAAAGATGTTCAATGAAAAATGAGGCACAATTTTAATCCATTAAAATTGAACATAATCCCCCTACCTCGAGTATGGCTAGTTCATCGTAGACGTGGAAAGAGATGGCCCTCCATCAATGCCGGGAAAGAACCGTCATCGTTGGTGAGTTTCCTGCGTCGGTGTCTCTTCCCCTGATGTAGAGGAAGTAGACGATGGAGGATCATGGAGTGTTCTACAGAGAGTCATTCTTCGTTGAAGGTGGGTGTTTTTTGTCGAAGAAGAAAACTGTTCTTTGTTCAGGAGAGGAATACTTTTCTCCCTTTCTCAAGAGCTCTCTCCCAACTCTCCTTAACTCAACAAATGCCCCAAAAATAAAATAATACACTAATCCTATTATTTTATTAATACATGCAATTTAAAATTCAAAACTCAAATCACTTAATTAATTAATTGAATAGGTTCAATTCATTAATTAAGGTATGTTGGAAAACATTAAAGAGGGAGAGAGGGAGGGGAAGATTCCTCATAATTAAGGGGGGGGGGGGGGTTGTCATGAATTAAACATGGGAGTTTAAAGGGGGTTTGAAAAGAGTTATGGGAGGTGAAAGGTTGGGACTCGTGTGAGCCCCTCCTCTCAAATATCCACACAATGGAAGTTGGGTGGGTGTGGGCCCCACCAATAACTTCCCATGGGAGAAATTAACTTCCATATATATAAATAAAGTTGTTCTAACAATTTTATTTTAATTCTTAATTTAACTCCAATTTTTACTTTCAACCCGCATAAAACGCAACTGCGGTAAAGGTCCCCTTAACCAAATACCAGAGTTGCGAGTTCATCGGTGCCTTTGAATTTCAATTCTGAGCACCGCTTCAAAAGATAGAAAAACCCGCTCATTCGTTCACTGAACGTACCCAAGCTAAACTTCAAAAAATTATTCTGGGCACACCTGGCCTTAGAATCCGGTGCCGTTAGAAACTGTGTACGCGTAAAATTACAAAGAATTTAAGAAAAAAAATTATCTTGAAATTTCTAGGCCTTTACAATACCCCCATTTCAGGCCTTTACGTCCTTGTAATGTTACAACAAAGACTTGGGAAACAAATTAGGGTATTGAGCACGCATTTCAGCCTCCCTCTCCTATGTGCTCTCATAGAGGTTCCCGTGCTGCCAACGAATGCGAACCGGAGGAATTGACATCCACGTAGGACCCGCTCTTGTCAATCCATGATCTCCACCGAGACCTCCACAAATGTCGCCCCATCATTGATGTCCATCTCCCCATGGTCAATGATGTGGGATGGGTCGTGCACGTATCTCCTCAGCTGAGATACATGGAAGACGCCATGCACCTGGTGAAACTGAGGTGGAAGGGCCAGGCGGTAAGCCATCTCGCCTACCATACTGAGGACTTGGAATGGTTCGATAAAGCACAGAGATAACTTGCCACCCCAGACAAATCTCTATAATCCACATCGAGGTGAGACCCATAAAAAGATGTGATCTCCATCCTCAAACTCCAGTGGTCTCTGTCTACTATATGAATAAGACTTCTCTCTGCTCTGTGCAGTCCTCATCTGCTCATGGATGATCTAAACCTTCTCCGTCGTAGCCTGGACCATTTATGGTCTTACAAGTGCTAACTCCCAAGGGTTAGTCCAGCACAGAGGTGATCTGCATGGTCGGCCGTATAATGCCTCATAAGGTGCCATCCTGATGGTGGAGTGGTAAATGTTGTTGTACGTAAACTCCACCAAGGGTAGGTGATCCTCCTAGCTGCGACCAATGTTAAGGACACATGCTCAGAGCATGTCCTTGAGAGTCTAAATGGTCCTCTTTGTCTGGCCATCTGTCTGAGGATGAAAGGTGGTGCTCAGGTGTAGCCGCATCCCAAATTCCTCCTGCAACCCCATTAAAATCTGGGAAGTAAAGCGAGCGTCTTGATCAGAGATGATAGTAGAGGGCACACCATGAAGTTGTACGATCTCCTAAAAGTAGAGGCGTCCTAAGCTCTCTACTGAGCCCTTCTCTCTGATAGGTAGGAAGTGGGATGACATGGTGAGTCCGTCAACGATCACCTAGTTGTAGTTGTGTCCTCTGGAAGTACATGGAAGCCCCATCATGAAATCCATGGATATCCTGTCCCACTTCCACTCCAGAATCTCTAAGGGATGTACTAAGCCTGCTGGTACCTGGTGATCCACCTTTACTTGATGGAAAGTGAGGAATCATGAAATGAAATCTGCTACATCCTTCTTCATACCCGGCCACTAGTGCTATCGTCTGAGGTCCGGGTACATCTTCGCCACTCCAGGATGTACCGCTAGAGGGGAATTGTGAAACTCCCTTACCACTTCCTCCTGTAATGAAACTGGTACCATGGTACGTCCCCCTGAAGAGGATTATGTGCTCTCCTCCTTTAGAAAATTCATCAGGCACCTGCCCTATGGAAATATAGGCATGTCGCATCTCACAGTCAATGTCCCCATGTAGTTCCTCTCTGAACCGCCGAAGTAGTGGAGGGGTGACTATGAGAGACTGTAGAACGGATTCTCCATCTCTATCCATGAAGGATATCTTCAAAGCGGCTAACTGCACCATCTCCTCTCCAAGGAGCTAAATTCCCGACCACCTGCTGAGAGCATATGCTACCACGTTCCCCTTCCCAGGTGTATAGAGTATCTTGAAGTCATAGTCCTAGAGGAACTTGTGCCATTGCCACTGTCTAAAGTTCATGTCCTTCTATAAGAATATGTACCTGAGACTCTAGTGTACAGAGTAGACTGTAAAGCGCTCTCCCATAAGATAGTGTCACCACATCTTCAAGGCAAAGACCACTGCTGCTAAATCCAGGTCATGGGAATCATATTTCTACTCGTGATGTCTCAACTATCGTGAACCATAAGCGATCACTGCTTGCTCCTGCATCAGGACACACCCGAGTCCTATCCCTGATGCGTCATAGTAAACTACATACCCTACGCCCTCCTCCAACAGCCTTAAGATGGGCGCACTGGTCAATCTCTATCTCAGCTCCTGAAAGCTCTACTGACATCTATCTGACCACATGAATGGTTTCCCCTTCTTCATCAAAGCTGAAAGTGGTACTGCAACTCTGGAGAAGTCTGGAACAAATCTCCGATAGTATCCAGCCAGACCTAGGAAACTCCGAACCTCCGTCACGCTCTTGGGTGGCTCCTAAGAAAGTACTGCCTCGATCATAGCTGGGATACTGCAACCCCAGCCTTTGAGATGACGTGTCCTAAGAAATGAACCTCCCGAATCCAAAACTGGCACTTCGAGAGCTTACCATAAAGCTGGTTCTCTCAGAGTGTGTCCAGTACAAACTGTAAGTGGTAGGAGTGCTCCTCCTAAGTAGTCAAGTAAATCAGAATGTCGTTGATGAAGACTACGGCAAAACGATTGAGGTAAGGCTGGAAGATACTGTTCATGAGACTCAGGAACACTACTGGAGCATTGGTTATGCCGAAGGGCATAACCAAAAACTCGTAGTGGCCATACCGACACCTGAAGGTCGTCTTCTGCACATCCTCATCTCGAACTCTGAGCTGATGATAGCCTGACATGAGGTTTATCTTCGAGAACCATCGTGCTCCCTTGATCTGATCAAAGAGGTCGTCAATCCTCGAGTGTGGGTACTTGTTCTTCACGGTCACTTGATTCTGGTGACGGTAGTCAACACATAGTAGTAAGCTTCCATCTTCCTTCTTGGTGAATAGAATCAGAGAATCCCAAGGTAAAACACTGGGTAAGATGAATCCCTTTCCCTGTAAGTCCTCCAGCTGTACCCATAGCTCACGAAACTCGGCGGGAGCCATCCGATATACTAGAGTAGATATCAGTGCTGTCCTGGGGTACAGGTCAATGTAGAAGTCTACCTCTCCGCGAGGGGGTAGTCCTGGAATGTTGTTAGGAAAAACATCCATATATTGATCCACAAAAACTGGAACTCGGACTCCACACATCAACTTCTCCTAGGATGAGACTAGCCAACTGATGTGTGATCAGCTGCCCTCTCCTCTACATAAGTCCATCCTGCACTGCAAAGGATCCCTTCTCTCCAGTGAAGGTGAACCTACTACCATCTATGCTGACACACCAAAATTTGCTCCTAATACAGTCGATATGGGCATGAACTATAGATAACCAGTCCATACCCAAGATGACGTCGTAAGGCCTTGACGCCACTACAAGAAGATCCCAGCCAAAGCTCTCGCCTCCTAGAGTAAGCTCACACTACCAGAACCAGTGCGTAATCATCGATTCTCCTCCTGTAGGAGTCTCTATCCATAAGGATCTTGCTAACGACTCCGTCGGAATATCTGAGCTCCAAATAAGGGCAGAGACAATAAAATAATGACTCACTCCTGTGTCTATAAAAACTAAAACAAGGGTAGAGTAGACAAAGATAGTGCCTTGAATAATCTCAGGTGTGCCGTGGTCGTAGTCCTCGACTGCTTGGAGCTGAGCCTACCCCTGTCTGCCAGCTCCCTATGGTTGGGGTGGTCCTCCTGGTGGTGGTGGTGGTAGAGCCTCGAAGCATCGTCCACCACTCGCTAGTTGGCCATCTCCTCTGTCTCGTCCGCCTGCTGCCTGCGGACCGCCACGGTCGAACCTATACCTCTGCCTGGGAGGTCCCTCTATTGTCTGCTGCTCATATGCATGGTGGGTCGGGTAGTCATGAGCCATGTGGCCCTGCCCACCGCATGCATAGCACTGCCTGCCCCTTATATGGATGGATCTACTTGGTGCTCCCAGCACATCCAAACCAGTATCCTGAGGTCGCCCACCTGATGGCCTGGTCTGCTTGGTCCTCTATGACATCTATCTACTGTCGACTATAGAAGACTCCACTATGTGTCGCCCTACAGTGGGCCTCACTAATGGCGTCAGCTCAGCAAAAAAGCTATCCACAAGAAGGGCTCGCTCCAGTACTCCTGCCTGCGTCAGAATGCGGAGGGAGATCATCGAAGCCCTGATCTCATGCCTCAGTCCCTGCTCAAAGGTCTAGGCCCAGAATAATAGGTTCTGTACCATGTCCGTGGAGTAGCGCAAGAGGTTGGTAAATCTCTCCGAGTACTGAGCTACTGTCATTCTGCCCTGCAGCAAATGAAGTAACTCTTGGATGCACACCACACGGAGGGTGGCTGGAACAAACTCCGACCAGAAGTGACTCTCGAAGTCCGTCCAAAGTAGAGATGCCTTGTCATGCACATGGAGAATCAAGATCCACCATCTACCTACTGTTACGTGCAGTAGACTTGTGGCAAGGATCACCATAAGGTCAGCTTGTGTCCTTACCAATTTGAAGCCTCTAATGATAGCCTCCAGCCAATCCTCAGCTTTCTGAGGGTCCATCTCTCTGCAGAACCTAGGCGGCCTCTTTCACTGAAACTTGTGAAATTAACTGAGTCGGTGTGCACCCTCTGCTACTAGGGATGGTAGTATCTGTGGCTCAGCGGGTAGTGGTACCGCTGGTGCCTCTGCTGTGATGGCGCCCTGCTCTGAGGTCTTGTCGCTCAGTGGGCTGTCATCTCGTACGTGACTCGGAACCCTAGATAGCAGCCTTCATGGGGCCATCCTGAAAAGAAATAGGTGCGCCATGGTCAAACAGTATACCTGGAGAGTTGACACAAAGTAATCACAAAGAAAACTTTTGAAACACACACGTGATAAATGTTTTCATGCACTGAGTCTGAAATCAGGAGTCAGGGTCCTGGTGTATGGATACGTCGGCCGCCACACCAACATTGGCCTCCCTGGACTGATAACCACACTCAATACTCTTAACACTGTTGCTTCACAGAAAAGAAATTATCAGAGTCCTAAGTTCTGCGGTAGAACCGACTCCTATGATATCAATTTGTCACGACCCATCCTCGGGGCCCATGCCGTGACTACCCCAAGCCCGCCTTCTATAGGCCAGAGGTTGGCGACGAGCACCAAAGGTGTAAATCCTGGTAAAAGGGAAGGAATTGCCTTTATAAAAGTAAACATACGCAACAGAGTACGCAAGTGAAGTAAGCACTAAGTAAAACCGAGTACAAAGGTAAGTGCTAAAAATTAAATGGGATAGTATACAAACCAAACTGATAGTACAGTACAACTAAAAAGAAAGTAAAACAATAGTAAAGTAAAGTGGCAACCACTGAGTCATCCTCCGGATATCCTACCTAAAGGGTGGGTACAGATGGTCTCCTCAGCTCCTTAGGTCCAGCCGTACGCCCTGTGTACGTCCCGCCAAGTGTTCCACCTCTGGGTACCGTCCATCTCCATAAACCTCTACCCCAACCAGTGTTGTCCATCGTCTACATCCAACACAAAGTAGTCTAGGCGTAACCCATGCAGGGGTGAGTATACAATACTCAGTAGAGACCCCAAGACCCCCGAAGGTCTCCCAGAATCCACAAAGAATAAACCACAATGGAAAAATACAATCACAAAGTATCAACCGATTCTACATAGGTATATGCCCATACATATACCTAAGTCATCAATTTCAGTTCGGCTCTAACTCTTGAGCCGAAGCACAACCCAATCCACACAGGAAATATAGTTAATCACACCATTGGTAATGATTGTAAGACAATACTCAGCTCACATAGGTATACTACTCATGAAGAAGGGTGGAGATGATTAGATGTAGCCTCTGAATAATCTCCTCTTCTGAACCCACGTAGGATCCTAGTACAAAAAGTCGTCGCTGCCAAACTAACTTAGGATCCTAGTACAGTAACCATCGCTACCGAACCCATGTAGGATCCGTGTACAGTCGTCATCGCTACCGAACCCATGGAGGATCCAAGTACAGTCGTCCTCGCTACCGAACCCACAAAAGATCCAAGTACAATCATCATTATCGTCAAACCCATGGAGGATCCCAGCACGGTAGTCACTGCAGTCGCAGCCAGCTCTAGGGTCCCCACACACAACACGCTCGATTCCGGGAGGGTCCGCTCCTCGAGTCAAGGGTGGTCGAAACATAAATTATCACAAAGTCTGGAGTTGATGTATCCCAAAGTTCCATCTCTTCAATAGGAACTCAACACGACAGACAACACATCAATCAGACTCCCGATCTAAGAGATATTGGATTTTCCATTATAGGGGCCCGGTTAGAAATATGCTCATTCCAAACCCGACCATATTGAAATTTTTTCCAAAACTCACTTAGAGTATCACAAAAGGACCGCCTCGTCAAAATGGTCCCAATGCCGCAGACGACACGTTGATCAAACGCGCGGTCTTTAGGTTATTCACGTTTAAGTGAAAACTGGCCCGGTCCATTTAGCCCAGTGGGCCGACGGGTCGGGTTAACCCAGTTTTGGAGGGTCTGACCCAGTAGGGGTTTCGGTCCGTCCAGAAAAATCACACGTCCCGGCCTGAGGGGCGTGACTTAGCCCGAAGAGGCGCGACCCTACCCGAAGTGGTGTGACCCGGCCCGACGGGGTGCAGCCTGGCTGGGCGCGTTCCCGCTGGCTCGAAACGAAGGCCGGGTGATCCGAGGGGGGGGGGGAGGCCTGGCTACCCGAACTGGTAGTACCAAGCAGTGCCTCCCTCCCTAACCGGCTGGCTGAAGCCAACCGTCCTCCTTGTGCAAGCGGCCCGCTCGGGCGGGCCGCGGTTCGTCTGGCACAATGCCCTCCTGGTGCCGTGGCTTTCTTCCACCCAGCCGGTCGATGGGCCGACCGATTCATCCATCGAAGCATCTCGTGAAGTGGGTTGCAGTTCCTTCCACACTGCCGGTGCAACGGCACTAGATTCCTCCACCGTGGTCTGCCCTGGCCGCGGCTCCGCATTCTCGGCACGGCTTGATGGCGCTGTGCTTCCTCCGCCATAGCCCTCTTGGCTGCGACTCTTCTTTGCGTGTGCGACAGCAGCCCATGCGCCGCTGACCTCTTCCGCGTTCCACCTTTGGTCGCCGATTCCAAAAAAAATAAATAAAATCCAGCGGAGGGTCGTCAGGCCGTGTTTGTTTGGCCCGCGCCCTCCGCGTTAGGCTATATCAATAGGCTGGGAAAAACAAAGATGTTCAATGACAAACGAGGCACAATTTTAATCCATTAAAATTGAACATAATCCTCCTACCTCGAATATGGTTAGTTCTTCAGAGACACAGAAAGCGATGTCGCTCCGTCAACGCTGAGAAAGAACCATCGTTGTTGGTGAGTTTCTCGGGTCGGTGTCTCTTCCCCTAATGCGGAGGAAGTAGGGGATGGCGGATCATGGAGAGTTCTTTGCTGAGTCATTCTTCATTGAAGGTGGGTGTTATTCATCAAAGAAGAAAACCGTTCTTCATTGAGGAGAGGAATACTTTTATCCATTTCTCAAGAGCTCTCTCCCAACTCTCCTTAACACAACGAATGCCCCAAAAATAAAATAATAGGCTAATCCTATTATTTTATCAGCACATGCAATTTAAAATTCAAAATTCAAATCACTTAATTAATTAATTAAAGAGGATCAATTCATTAATTAAGGTTTGTTGGCAAACATGAAAGAGGGAGAGAGGGAGGGGAAGAGTCCTCATAATTACGGGGGGTTGTCATGAATTAAACATGGGAGTTTAAAGGGGGTTTGAAAAGAGTTATGGGAGGTGAAAGGTTGGGGCTCGTGTGGGCCCCACATCTCAAACATCCACACATGGGAAGTTGGGTGGGTTTGGACCCCACCAATAACTTCCCATGGGAGAAATTAACTTCCATAGATATAAATAATATTGTTTTAACAATTTTATTTAACTTTTTAATTTAACCTCAATTTTACCTTTCAACCTGCATAAAACAAAACTGCAGTAAAGATCCCCTTACGCAAATATTGGTGCTATGAGTTCATCGATGCCTTTGAATTTCAATTCCGAGCACCACTTCAAAAGATAAAAAAACTCGCTCATTTGTTCAATAAACGTATCCAAGTTAAAATTCAGAAAATTAATCTGGGAACACCGGGACTTGGAATCAGGTGCCGTCAGAAACTGTGTACTCGTAAAATTCCAAAGTATTAAAGAAAAGAATTTCCTTGAAATTTACATGTCTTTACATCTCTCTTTCCTGATATTCGATGTTGGCTTTGTATAATGATTGCCAATCCATCCCCAATATAGCATGAAACTCCACCAAAGTGTGTATGATACAATTTTCTAGGAGGTTTAGTCCACAAAAATTAACTAGGGATGATTTATAAACATTGGATGTAGTAATTTCCCTATTTACCATTATCATAGATAAATCATCATCCAAATTTTAAGGTGGGGATTGAATATTTCTACTAAACATGCAAGATATGAAAGAATAAGTAGAACTAGAAAGTGCAATTAATAAGATTAAATACTTAGCTAATAAGCATAAAAAATAATCTTTAAACATAAAAGGTTAAAATATTATTTGAAATTTATATACTAACATGTGATTCCCTAGGGTTAAATCTATGTTATCCATGATCTGTTTACTAACATATATTCTTATAGAAAGTTTCTTTTCTCCCTTAATAATGGTCTATAATGATCTTATGAATTTACCATATAATATCCCCTAAGAGTGTCAAACTAGGTGTGTATTAAGGCCCATTTCCATGTACTTGATTAACTAGAGTCGAGTTCGGAACACCTTTTCAGTATTTTCACTCCTAGGTACATCTATGTCAGAACCACGTCCACTTGTAGTATCCAGAAAGGGGTGTATTTTATTGATAAACGACTTACTCAATACTTACCAAAATTTAGGGTTGTTTTCTCATACATAGTCTTATCCTAATAGTTCTCACTAAATTTCTCTATTTGTAGTATCCAAAAATTACTAAAAATTTCCTCTAATACCAAATATAGAAACCCTAGTATTTTTCACATATTGTTACATTATTTTAAGCATAATTATACATCAAATTATATGATAAGGATCGTAAGGTCTAGTGTCTTGGAGATTAGGTACATAATTAAACATCATGATTCCAAAATAAAAACATCTTTTGTTTAATATTCATAAAGATATCCTAACATTCCTTGATCCCTTACATCTTCATAGGATAACCTTGGGATAACATAAATAAAGGGATGAGCTAAAAATACCAATAAAGGAATAAAAAATTAAAATAAATCCAAACAAATGGGTTAGAACGCATAAAATGTTGATATAAAAAGGAATGGAACATGATTAAACATAGGTAATCATAACATGGGATCATATAATCATGGATTCATAGTGATGTGTCAGTAACATAAAACATTAATTTTGCACGAGTCACAGCTCAATAAACATAGTGGAGCACAAGTCAAATCTCAGTGAACATAGAGGAGCACGATTCAAGGATACCCCAAAGATCATTGTACATAACATCTCATGAGGATAAACTTTACCCAATTAATTGGAGTGATATATTAGTGAACACATCATAACATGTTCATGAATATGTTTTCCATATAGAAACAACACATAAGTAACTAAACATAATGATAAGTCCATGGAATAAATTGAGTATCATAATCATGTAAAAAGAATAATAAATGACAATATCATTAATGAGTCCATGAAAGAAAAAAATTAAATCATACATGGAAATTAATAAATACATTTAGGCATATATCATGATAAGTGATGTCAAACTGATGTGAAAATAGTGTTTAAGAAACTTTCTAAACAAAACATTTTTCTATGGTTTAAGGGAAAACTTCCAAGATTCTTTAAAATTGAAAATGAATGATTGTTTGTACAAAAACAGAATTGAACCAAGTATTTTTCATGATAAAATGAGTGATTTTAGAAAAATAATGATGTCTTAAAATATATAATGGACCACACTTGAAGATGGGTAACAATTCAAGAAGTTCTCTTAAACCGGGCTTGCTTATCAGGAAGAATTGTGTAGAGAACCTTTTAAAAACATTTATATCCTAGAAAATAAGGCTGAATGGATATTTATAAATATTTTTTCAACATAAAAAAAATTTAGAATATATAAATAAGAATAAAATTTAATTTCATTTGGGTAAAAAGAGAGGAAGAGTAACTCGAAAGAATAATGGAGGGTCGGGTAGAATCCCTTACCTTATGTGAAAAATGATTCTACAATCGATCATAATGTCCGAAATAATAAAATTAGATTAATTAATTAATAATTAAAGAACCATTTATACAAGTTTTTTATTTAGTACAATATTATTATGTTCATTTATATCCATTTTTTTGGGTTATGAAATTCAATTTCATCAATTGGGAGTGTTGATTTCTTAGGTTTTCATTATCGATTTAGTTTTATATGAGTATGGAAATTTTTTTAGAATGAGAATAGTTTTCCATAATTGAACTTATATGTTATTAATGGACTTATATAATATTAAAATACCATTTTTTCCAGAAGTTAGAATGATTCATTAGATATATCATTAATGATAAATACTTGTATTATTTTGAGCGGTTTTGCTCACAATGAATTTGTTTTGTTTTATACATTAATGCGATTTGTAAAAAATGAATCTAGAAAATTACTTAGGATAAATTTCATATATAATATGATTTTAGAACCATAAAAATGGTTTCCTGACCATAATTGAATATTGTATTAGAAATTGAAAACTCGTCATCCTTGAATGTAAAAAATTAACACATCTCGAATGATGTTTTCATTTCAAGTATAAAAAGAGGGGAAAGGAGAGATGATGATGAATTGTTACATTATTATTAAAAATTATATTATATTTATGGTAATTTCGTTTTCATACCTTTTGGATCAGGATAGGTGGGGATAGAGAAGAATGTAAAGGAACTTGAAAAGAAATTGAAAGAAAACAGAAGAGGGTTTTACCTCTTGACTCCGTCCTCTTGAGAGCCTCCTTAAGGGATTTTTTGGGTATTTTGTTTAGAAACAAAGCTCCTAGAAGTGTGGGAGAGATTTGGGTAGAGTATTGGGTATAATACAGACAGGTCACAAGGCTTGAGAGGTGTGAGGAGAAGAGGGGGTGTGGGTGATATTTATAGAGGAGGAGAGGAGGGCTTTCTATTATTTTAATCACAATTTTATTATTTTGGTCAAGACAACCGATAATGCTGATTTTTTAGACTAAAAATAGTAATGCGTGCATGTTAATTCAAAAAAATGGTAACTTAAATCATCCATGACTCAAGAATGACTCAAAAATCCATTTTTTACATATACTATAAATTACCGTATTTCACTATTCAAAAAATTCAAGTATTTTAGAAAAAAACAAAAAATTCACGCTAAAAATTTTTTGAGACGTAAAATTCAAAAAGGAACTCAATTTTATGAAAATAATTTTATAAATATGATAAATTTAATTTTTAATTGAAACCACTACTTTATTGTAAAATACAAATTTCAAAATTAAAACAGCTTTTCTATCACTTTGAAAAAGTTATTATGGTCTCATAAAATTATATTATAATAATAAGACATCAAAAAAATAATATATGAATAAAATTTATAAAAATTCATTTTCTTTTAAATCATTAAATTAGTCATAAAATTTTAATTAAATATTTATAACTTACAAAAACACCAACAATTAATTAATAATTTTAAAATATTTACTTAATAATACTATGATATAATTATATCATATTTTCACTTATAATATGGATAAATTTTATTTATAATTTCATTGGTGAGTTTTTTATTACATTGGCCAGTTTACAATTCATAAGGGTCACATTACTAGTCTGAAGGTCTAGTTACTTTTTCATTCTAGAAATTACTTTTATTTCATTCATTCATCATTTATAATGTTTTTATTGTGTTCTTAATATGATTTTATGTGATTATAATACATGAAATAATTATAAGAATGGAATTCCTTTGATAAACCATCGGGTCCTTACACCGTTACTATAGGAAACTAGAAACTCATAACATCCACTACAACAAGGGTTAGACTAGCCAACTGATGAGTAATCAACTCCACCCTCTTATGCATGAGTCCATCCTATTATTCCTAGGTTTAATTTTCCCCATCAAAGGAAAACTTCATTCCATCACTGCAGACATACCACACCCTTTTCCTAAAATAGCCAATCTGGGTATGGACTGCAGGTAACCAATCCATAACAAGAATGATGTTTTAAGGCCTTGACGTTGCTACCAAGAGGTTCCAACCGAAACTCTCACCTCCAAGGGTCATGTCAAATTGTAAGAATAGGTGTGTGATCATTCAGTCTACTCCATTAGGTGTCTCCAAGCATAAGGGTCGAGTCAACAGTTCAACCGGAATATCTAAGTCTTTTACAAGATATGTGACAATAAAGGAATGAATAGAAACTATTTCTATCAATATGATAGATAAAGTAGAAAATACATAGATATTACCTTGAACCACTCATGGAGCCCCTTGGTAATATACCTTAGCCACATGTAGCTATCCCCACCCCTGTCCTCCAACTCTATATGCCTAGCGTGGACCACCTAAGGGTGGTGGGGGTAATATGTCGAAATGTTGACCACCTCATACTACTCTCCCAGCTCCTCTTCCAAATTTGTCTCCCTGTGGATATGCCTGCTCTTGTCACTATATCTACCTTGATGGTCCATCCACAGTCTCTCTATCAGTAGTACGATGGGTTTTACAATCTCAAGAGAGATGTTTACTTCCATCACATTAATAGAACTACCTTTATCTAGGCTGACTGAACTCGCCCTGTGATCACTAGACTATAGATCTTATGTCCTGGAACCTCCTCCTACAATGTATCCCATGTATAGTTCCCTGTGACTGACATCGACTCCCTACTACTGAGAATTCTACTTTTTCTTGTCCACTACTGACATCCATCAACTGTATCTTCTCATCCAAGAATATCTCAACCATAAAAGACCACTCAAGAACCACATCATAAGTAGGAATAGATAAAGGGATAACACTTGAATAGTTGTCTCTAAGAAGAACTCACTCGAAGGTCCAATACTTGAAGTATTGATCTCAAACCATATCCATCGAGTACTTGGAAAGGTTGGTAAACCTCAATGAATAATCATCCACTGACATGCTGCCCTTTTGGAGAAAAAGAAGCTCTTGGATACACATATCCCTCAACATAATTGGTGATAACCCCTCTATGAAGAGGACCACTAACTCTACCCATGAAAAATTCAACTTATCATAAGTCTAGATATGAAAATTGCACCATAATACTACTGATTCATGTATAAGGATCATCACTATGACCACCATATGATCTTATGGTAACCTAAATAGATGGAAAACTTGATTCAGAACCTCAAGATAGTCCTCAGTCTCCTGTGTTCCAGGATCACCTTAGAACCTGAGGGATCTCTGTTACTGAAACTCATGTTGTGCGCTCTTCCTATACTCCTCATCCACTGGTACTATGATACCACATGCTGGTATATAGGTGACGATATGACCGGTGCACCACCTAAAGGTAACATCTCAAGAACTGGTCCCTGTATCTAAGACTCATCACCATGGGGGTCATCCTCATGATCAAGCTTCTGAATCTTGGCCAGTATACATCATAGAGGCATCCTATAATAAACAAGATGCAACACGGTCAATGAGTATATCTAGAGATCTGACTCAATAAGGAAATGGAAATCACAAACCATTCCTATATGATGCATTTACTATTATTTTTACTACAAATCGTGTTCTCATGTACCGATTTGAAAATTATGTTATCAGAGTCCTGGTGTATGGATACATCGGCCGCTACATGATCACTAGAGTCCCTGGCCTAAAATCTGAACTCACAACACTTAACACTGTTACCCCGAACAAATATCACAAAATTCTGGTCCTAATGTATAACTGAACACTCTGATACCACTCATTCTTAACCCGTCCTAGTGGGACCCATTCCATGACTCCCTAATCCCAACTCGAATAGTCCTGGGGCTGGTGACTAGCACCGAGTAGGCATATCATTAACATGGGAGGTATTTCTTATGTTGTTGTATGGATGCACCCATCTACAATCCCACAAAATGATTAAATGTAAAAACCACTATGTAATCAATGCATGAAGACAACTATATCCCACAACTAAAGTAAAAAAATAAGTAATTTAAATTAAAATCGGGAGAAATATAAGCCAACCATAAAAGTCTATAAATAGAAGTCCAACCTATAAGGAGAGGTACTGTGGCTGCTATATATAACATTAAGAATACTCCTCAGTATATCTGGTCTCATAAAGAACCTTATTGTCCTGGTCTGCCTAGGAATCCATCAAAAAATGGTAGTATGCACAAGACACGATATATGTGGAAAAGCCCGTACATGGGTGAGTATAATAATACTCAGTAGGACACCTCGAAACCACAAAGTAATACAAAAAAGGAAAGTATAGTCATATATACACATTTATATCCCTACCTCACATATAAAAAGAATATCCAGATATACTCAATCAAAGACACACAGTCTAAAGGTAAGACACAACCGTAATCTACCAACCCTAGGATTCTAGCTCAAAGATTCCAAAAAGCACTCATTTGGGAGAACAAACTCCTAAATCCGATAGAATTGATGAAATTCATCCAAGTGGTAATTATTATCATGTAATGTCATAAGAGATATACGCTGATAGATCTAAATAGAATATGATACAACAGATGAGGATCACAACCAGTTCGATGGGGTCATACCGACAAATCAATCTGAATTAACCCACTAAGTAGAGGATTGACAACCGCGTAGTGTTAGTCATGTAGATACCAAGAACTCCACTTAGAGAATGAATAATGAGTAGAGGATCCTACTATGGGACTCTCAAGGGACTACAAAAACTATATCATGGAATTCCTTCTAAAGGGATTGTAGTCCTAGGAGTAGGAAATGATTCGTACCAACATTCAAGTAAATGATAAAGGGAACAAACCCTAATGAAAATTTTCCAAGATATAGAGGAAAAGAAGTTCAATCCATGTCAAAAGGGGCAAAAAATATCTTGGAGGGTCACATATCGTGTCTCTTGACCCTGGGTATAGGAGTAGGAAATGATTCGTACCAACATTCAAGTAAATGATAAAGGGAAAAAACCCTAACGAAAATTGTCCAAGATATAGAGGAAAAGAAGTTCAATCCATGTCAAAAGGGGCACAAAATATCTTGGAGGGTCACATATCATGTATCTTGACCCTGGGTACTATCCGTGTATAGAGAACCTTGTTATTTCAAACAATGTTATGTAGAAAAGGGGTACATGGCATGAATAATGGTTGCATGTCATGTCCTCACATCTAGGGTCCGCCCATGTACTCTGAACATGTGCTAGTACCCGACGTCAACCAGTGTATCATTTTGTGTGTACTAGTACATGGAGTAGCCTATGTTTTTGGTCTAGGATAAGCTATGTGGAGGAGTACACATCATGTAGGCAACTGGTTTACTTCACCCAGTGTTCGTGTACTTCCCCTGTACACACTGAGTCATTCTAGGGTGACTACACATAGTGTAGTTAGAGGCTACACGCTGTGTGTATCAGGTTTTAGAAGATACCATCTTCTTCCTCACGCTTATGATGTCTATCTACTAGATTCCATTTCGGTGTTCAGTTCACCTTGAAACTCCAGGTCCATGCTATTTTTTCCACTCTAACATTTAATTGATAGTATTCAAGCCTTCAATCATCTCCGAAAACACAATCATAGGCATTATTAATTATCACAGAAGAATGTGGGTTTGGAACCCTTCTCTATTTGATCCACCTCCACACCCACCATCGTACCTCCGTCGAGTCATGCTAATACCAGATCTATGGTTTCAAATCATTGCATTAATAATATAAGGCACAATGATCGATTTCTCAAAGGATTCCAAAGCTCAAGGAAGAATGAATAATGTGTGATGAAGAATATAAGAGTCTGGGGAGAAAATCACAAGAAATAAAGATAGATGAACCTCAATTGATACTCATGCCTATATTGGTTAATTACCATTATAAAAGTAAATGAATCCAAAAAAAATCTCATGAATTGACTCTAGATAAGTCCCTCAAATTAACCCGTACCACCAATATGATTGATTTGTGGGATAATCTGTTGGTGTATTAGTCCACATTCATCATAGGAATACATAATTGGGAAAAATAAATTAAATCAAATGTCCTACCTTGATTCAGATCGCTCACTGATAAATAATGGCCAACTTATCATTTTCATTGGTGAGATCTACCAAGATTGGTGCGTGACGATCTTTGATCCAAGATCTCATTATTCATCAGGAGGATTCTCCAAAGGTTCCTTCCCAATGTCTCCAAATAATTATAGGGTTATTAGGCTAACCATGAATCTCTAATATAGAGATACATTTAAATGGAACATCACTACGTCACTACGTTAACAAAATAAAATAATATATTTTAATTTATTTTATTCATTTAAGATCCCATGATGAATTTCCACGATCAACCTACACTGACCAATGGTAGGTTGCGCCTTAGGTAAAACCACTTTTTTGAACTCAATAGTGCCCTAAAATTTCTAATATGGGAATATGTTTATAATTTAATCAACTTTTCTAGTAAAACAGCACATGCGTGCTATTTAATGTTTTAATATTTTTCAAACAATTGTTCTAAGCACACCATGCCTCAGAATCATACTTCATATAAGTTCCTAGTCTTTAAATCAATCCATATAATATTTAAAACAATACACAAATAATTAGAGTCATTAAAGACTATATATGTTTGAGTTTAGTTATAGTTTCCATTATCTCCTTTCTTATCTTTTAGTTGGATGTGTAAAATATTTTAAAGTAAAAAGGGGGAAATGGATTTCAAAATGATAGTCATGGTTGACATGACTTTGAATTTATTTAAACAATATGTGGGTTTATTTTTAATAGTTTTGTGTTTTAAGGAAAATAATCGACATCAAAGTTTGCATGAATTTTGGGTAAAACCTCTTTATGACATGTTTTATAAAAAACATGTTTTCGAAAGTGAATGTTATATGTTTTTTATTCCTATATCATGTAGAGGAAAAATTAAAACATATTTATCTACATTACTTTCAAACTAATTTTTTTGGTTTCTTTTATAAAAGGAATGAAAAAAATTAATGGTTTTATCCTATTGGATTCAACTCACACCATACATACTTATGATGGTGGGTATATAGTCTTCATTTCCTATGAAGGATTATTCACGTTTTGATTTTAGGTTTGATATAGTGCCATCTTCCATGGGAAGAAAATGATTTCTAGGATATGGGTGGTGACTTGAGAGTCACATAAAGATAGTTATCAGACCTTTGGTTTCATGGAACCAATCGGCTTGAGTTTTTTGGACCTCTTTGGTCTTCGGCTAATTTTCATTTAGATTTTGTTGTTGTTTTATAACTCTTATATCAAATGGTTATTTTTTGTAAATGTATTCTTTTGTAATTTATCTTTAATTCTATTTTTATGCATTGTTCGAATGTTTATATTTGGTTCCATGGGGGTAAAACCATCCCTAACAATTATATTTTATTCCCTTTATGATTTTCATCAGCCTGGGGGGATTGGGGATTCTCTTCAGGTATATGGTAGGTCATCTCGAAAATCCACTAGATGGAGGTACCAAGTTGGTTTTTTTGTAGTGCTCAATGTTAAAAAAGATCCACAGATAATGAATGGTTGGGGTGTCGGTCTTCCTTGTTTTGGATACACTAATTCACAACATCATGTATTTTAGAAATTCTAATCAACCTTGTTCTGCATTTTATTTTCCTATGGTTGGGTCATTTTGGAATGTGGGTAGAGGTGTAACAAGTTTTATTATAGCGTGGTGTTATTGAATTTTATATATCTTTTAAAATAAATTTTGAAAACTAGTGTTTCCTATCCTTTACACCTTTTCATTAGAATGGGTGGTTTGGAAGGGTGATGTTAGAAGAGGATAATGTGAGGCTAGATAAGTTTTATGGAATATATTTTAGATTTTGGAGGATATATGTTGAAGATTAATAATTACAAATAGATCTAAATCCTCTACTTTTAGAGATCAATCTAAAAGAAATGTGAAATAAAGAATGAAAAATTATTGATAGGAAGACACTGGGTGTGATCTAGATTATATTTTACCAAAACATTTCCTTCAACATATGTGAGATAAATACATCTTCCAAATTAATTTCAATGATTAAAGACATGTCTAATTAGCCTTTCAATGTAAATAAAGTGATTTTGATGTGATAAATTTTCAACATAAATATGTCAAAAGTAAGGTTAGTGGATAATCATGATAATGAATTCAACATGATATGATGCCAACGAGACTCTAAAGGGGTGATTTTTATTGAGGTGTGTGGGAATTGATACTTCTATCACCACTTCTAGATTCAAAGGAAATGATGGTTTTTACTATGAGTAACTCTAGTGGAAATTTTGACTCAATATTCAAAGAAATTTAGAATCTAATTCTGATTGAATAATCCCAGAATAAATAAATCCTAGGTGCTATGAGAAATATTTTTAGTATATAAGGAAAGGGGAATTCCATTAAAAGAAGTAAAAATAAGAATAAAGAAAATAAAAGAGAAAGGGACCATGGGAAATAAGTTGGTATAGTTGACTCTTCATGTTTGTACTTTGAGACAAGGGATACTTATAGAAGAACTATTAGGAAAGATGAGTTAAATCTAAAAAATGCTTCCATTTTATCTAAAACTCTATAGATAAAGGCGATGATGAAACATTTATCCTAAGTATCACATGTTTTATAGAGTCATTGATCCATTACTTTAGAGATTCATTTCACTAAACATATAATAAGTGGAACATATAAAATTATATATTAGAAAACATTTTCAAGGTTCAAATTACAGATGGGGAATAAATTGAGATTATTAAAAAAGATGAAGAGAGTATTTTTATGAAGAACAAATGCTTGCTATATTTTTATGGAATTTGTTAAAAATCAGTTTTATAAAAGTATTTGATTTATGTTAGTTATCTTGATGATGTGGGATTATGTAATTTATTTGCAGATGATGTGTGGATAATCACTTGGGGCTCCATGGTGGTGGCCCATAGTGTCATGGACAACAAATTATACATGATTTGGATTTTTTATGATATAATCCATAAGAGATCAATATCTTTCAAAACGATGAAGTTGTGGCATGAACACCTTGGGTATATTGGTGATAACGGTTTACAGACCTTGGTTACTAATGAATTATTGAATATTTATCATGTGGATTACCAGACATGTGAAAGTTTTATACTTGGGATGAAATTAAAGGATTATTTTATGTCCTTAGACAAGGTATCTACGAATCAGAAGCTTGAGTTTGTTTATATAAATGAATAGAGACAAACAAAAATTTTATTTCATAAGGATACACTATACTAAACTAACTTCATCAATGATAACACATGAAATGTGTGGATGTTTTTACTCAAACAAAAGTATAAGGTTTTTATAAATTTCATCTGATGGAGATCCATGGTAGAAGTTAAGGCCAAAATAAAGCTGAAATGACTTTTGTCTAATAATGGATGTGAGTATAGAAGAAAATAAATCCAAATTTTTTATTGAATGAACAAAATATAGATTGAGAATACTATGCCCAAACCACTTGAGCCAAAACGTGTGACAAAATAGATGAATCAGTGTTTGAATGAGAGAATTAAGAGAATGAGGTTATGTTCTGGTTTCCTGAAGGATTTTTGGGCAGAATTAGTTAACTTAACACTTATCATGTGAATCATAGTCCTTTTGAAATAAAATGAAGAAAAAATTTAAAAATCAGTCTAGAACAGAAGATCAATTTATTAGACTCACTTGAAAGTTTTTAGATCAATATTTAGTAACACATTGATGCCAAAGAAAGTGATAAGTTGGAAGATAAGTTCTAGAAATGTTTCTTTGTTGGATAAATTGAACAAAAAATTATATTTTAATTTTTTAATAACAATAAATAAAATGTTATATGAGTATTGAGTATTTTATTGAAAGAGACGATCCTTTGTAAGGATTAAAACTACGTTGAAGATACATTCGGGAGAAAATAATAGACACATTTTGAGGGTAATATAAATAAAATCTGAGTGGTTCCAGATTGTCTAGGAAGAACATCATTCTAAGAGTTACAAACAAGTTCTAGGATGAAATATATTTCTCAATTTTCAAAAGTATATGGGTTTTATGTTTCAAAATTATCAAATATTTTATAATATCAGGGTAATGTTTAAGAAACATGTTGTTTAAAGTGAGACAAACCTCAGGATTTGAGGTGGTCTACCAGATTCAGAAGACTAGTACAGAGGTCGTTGTGGATATAGGTGGGTATTGGTATAGAATTTTCTGGTATGGTAATAAATAGATCTCTTTATGGCACGTATAATGTGTCTCTCCTTAAGAGTATATTTTCCCTTACCAAAGTAGTCGTACAATGGGTTATAAGCAAATCCTCTTTAAGATACACAAGTATATCATTAATCTTCAATTGTACTTAGAAGAGAATAAAACTTGACTAGGATTTATAATGAAGACAGTATTGGAGGATTTTTTATTATTACACACCGAAAAGGATATTTGATTCTTTTATAATAGAATTAGGGGAATCTCAAATTTATAGAGGTATTTAGAGTGATTAGAGTTTATTGAATAGATTTTTCAATTTAATAGGGAATCCACTTTATAGAAAAGGAATCACCCATTTAGATAAGTCATATGGTAAACACATTTAATGGCAATAAAGGAATAATTAATAAATAATCCCATCCTTTATATTTTAACCAATCAGATATATGTACCAGATCACACCCACCCAGGGAACAAATGTTTTCTTTAGATCACACCTCATCTAATAGAAGGTCTATATTATACATGTTTAGTGAATTGGATCAACCCACTAGATATAAATATTCAATATTAGGATTTAACTAATATGAAAAATAAATCTATTAGAAAAATTAAGGCACCTATAAGCTTTTAATAACAACACAATGTGTGAAGTGAAAAGTGCTCTATCAAAGTGAAAAATTGCATGATAGTGCACACATGGATGATGTGGTGCACCATCTCCCAAATTATTATTCCCTTTTGATTTATCATTTTAAATAGTGATAAAAGTGTTACCATTAATAGATGGGACACCAATACATCCCATTTTCCAATGTGGGATTCCAAACATTAAACTTCCCCTTTAAAAGAAAAAAATGAATTAATTATAAATATTTAAAAACAAATTAAAATAAAAAAAACTCCCAAAATTTTAAAACACTTAAATTGAATATTAAAAATCAATTAAAAATATCCCTTGTAATGAAATTTCACAAATCAAGAAATCTCTTGATTTGAAGCTTTATATAGTAGATACAAATCAAATCTGAATAGAGAAACATGTGGGAACTCCCTTGAATGTAACTCGTGTTATTAGTAAGATTCATCCTATACAAGTTCCTTAAAATTATTTATTTTTCTACTAATATAAACCATTATAGATACATGTAAATTATCCTTTCATGAATGTTTGAAACCTAAATTCATAATCACTTTAGAGTGTTCCATTCCTACATTCACATAGATGAACCAAAAAGTGCTCCAATGTTTCAACACTAATTTTATATACATAGTTCATTAATATATTTAAAATCACCATCCTCTTCTCATGTGAACCAAAAACCATTTTTATAGGATATAATATTCTTTTGGTGTTCCCTTCATACATATTATAGAATAAAATACATTAAACTTATAAATGTGATGTTATCATATGTTAAGTTGAGGTCCCATTATTGGAGAATCTATAAAAGGATTTAAAACCCTTATCTATGGTATTTTTGGACACTAACCCTCTTGAAATTAACTTTGTTAAATAATCAACCAAATTTTAGCTTGATCTAACAAAGTCCAAAGTTATGATACCATCTCTTATCAATAATCTCGCATAGCTATGTTTGAGACAAATTTGTCTCAATTTTTCATTATAAGTATATCTATATGAAATAGACAACATTGATTTACTATCATAATGTACAACAACTAGATATATTGTAATATTATACAATTATAGGTTTTATAACATAGATATAATCTATTATACATATTTTCCAACAGCTTTTAAATCCATAAACTCAGATCCCTAGTGGTGTCTATTATACAAGTTTATTTATTCATTTCCCATTAGATATCTCCACCTATAAGATTATAAAATCAAAAACTCATAGAATAATTATCCACAAGATTAATAATACAAAATTCATTATAAAATCATTCCAACACACTTAGGTTTCCACTATAACATACAAGGCAATCAACAATACTCTTTAGGTACTTGAGTACTATTCTAATCACATCCTGTTGTGAATAACATAAATTACTTATATACATTCTCAAATTTCCAAAAAACATATGCAATATTGGGTCTTTTGTTTGTCATTATACACACATGAAACCTAATAAACCTTTAATATTCCAATTGAGCAACCACCTTTTGAGTATTTGATAACATCATACAACCAGAAGCATATGGTGTAGAAATTGATGAACAATCAAATTGTTAGATCCTCTTTAATACCTTTTCAATATAATGATATTGAGAAATAAAAATATAATTATTATTACTAACAATTTTGATTCAGAGTATTACATTTACTTTAACCAAGTACTTTCACACAAAAATTTATAGATAAGTTAGATTAATCCCCATTAACATAATTCACATCAGTTTCAAATATTAACATTCCTTCAATATATAAACAAATAACAAAACCTGGATTATAGTAAAACCTATTATAAACACATTTATTATTTCAGTTAATTGTAAATCCATATGATAAAATTACCATTGGGTTTCCATGATATGTACTTTTTGATACAACATTATATATTTTTGATGAATTATTTCTAGAGGATATATTCTAAAACTGAATAGAGTTATGGGTAGATGAACCATGGAGTCTATAAGTAGGAGAAAGTGGAAATGAAAACATGAATACTAGATCTAGATAATGACATTAGGAATGAGCATCTAACTTATATAGGATTAACTATGATGGATATGTAATATTATCAAAACATTTTATAAAGGCTATGTAAAAAATCATCATAGGGTTTTATAGGATTTTCTTACATTGGTCATTGGGTTTTGGAGAGTTGAGGTGAGGAATCATTTGATAGCTTAGATTAGATGGGGGCTACTCATACAGATTATTAGGTGGCGGGAAGCCTCCTCAAAAATTGGATAGTGATGGAACTGTATCTACCAGTTGTGATATACTATAAAAGGGACTAATGGGATCACTTGTTTTATACCATCAAGTTGAAATCTTGTAATGCTTCTCTTCCACATGTAACAAAGTGGATTATTGTTTCTCTAATGGAATATTATTAAGCTTCAAACCATGTAAATCTATTATGTTGTTTTGTGTTGTGTGTGAGTGATTTCATTCTTCCACTTGTGTGTGTTCTGAAGGTTTGTATGATCAAATTGATCCAGTTTGATACATTTGAGCCCAGTTTCCTAATTCAAATATTGAAATCAGGTACTACTAAACTCCAAAATTTTTGAAACTTTTATATAATAGAGGTTAAAAGACTTCCAAAATTTGGGTCATTAGAATAATAAGAGGTATCATAACCTAGTTGTATACTTTAATGAGATATATTTCCTTAGAATTTTTCAATTATGTGGGAAATAATTAATTCATAATGAATAAAAATAGAAGAATGAAATTTTTTTATTGAGAAGTTTTACATTTATACTTTTTATTATGGTGAATATAGATTAAAGACTATTAATATTAGAAAGAGATTGAGCTTCTAATGAAGGGAATATAACCAAAAGTAATGAAAAAATCAGAGTGGGAATGACTCGATAGGAAATCACTGGCCATTTTCAGAATGAAATTAGCCTAGAATATGGAATTCAACATCTATGAAGTGAATAAAAATTTAAAACTTATGGAAAATCATGAATATATATATGAAAATAATTCTACAATGAAACAATTTTTCATATTATAGTGAATTTTTTATGTGAGGATGTTGAAAGGAAGTTTAATGATTTGTCATTTAAATGACTTTTACATGATTTAGTGTCAACTGAAATCCATGAAGGTGGATTTTTCTAAAGTTTTATAGGCCTTTAACAATATATCTTTGATTAAAAAATATTTGGATGTGATGATTACCATTGAAATTAACTCTATTGGTAAAAACACACGGTTTTTGGTGAAATCCAAGATATAATTATGAATAGAGAGATCTTTGAGAAGGAATTACAGGATGCTACCATATTGATGTTCCACCTAGAAAGTATGGGATGTCCCATTCTAAGGAAAAATCGAAGTCAATAGAAGAGGAAATGAAAAAAAAGAAAAGTGTCTAGGGAAATCAGATGGATCCCAACCTACATATTGGCATTTTAGGAAAAATGTTAATTATTGTAGGGACAATTGGTAAAATTATGGAAGGTTTGTTTCTAGAATATATTCCGAAAATATTGAAGATGAGAAGGAAAATAATTTATTTTTTTTATGTGTCAAAATTTCATTACATTCACAGATCATTGATTTTGTGGAATAATTTCACTCAAATTTTGAGAGTAGGAGCATGGAAAATAATATTTTTATAATAATTTACAAGCTATATCTTATAAATGATGAAACTATTTTTTTTTGGAAAATGTGATGTAAATATCCAAAAAAAGAGAAAATAATTTCTTGATTTACACAAGGGGTGGTATATACTTGGGTTAATAGAAAATTTTAATATCTTTTGGTTAGATGGATTATGTAGATATTTTCATGAGTTTTTTTGGAATAATAATGGAAGATATCAAGAAGTTCCATGGAGGTGTCCAAACAAGTTAAAGATAAAATGTTATATTTTATCAATAGTATAGAATATATAAAATTTTCTAGAACAATAACTTATATATTGTTGAAGTTGTGGCATGAATTCCTAGGAAACATAAGTGAGAAAGGGATGAAAGTCTTATATGTGAATACTGAAACTCAACCATGTGGAGTATAGAGTATGTGAACAGTTCATCATAGAGAAGTAGTAGAAGGTGTCTTTTAATTCAGAAGAAAATATTATAAATAATTTATAGTTAAATCTAGGTCATACAGATCTATTGGCTCTAAATTTGGTTTAATATCATGGATGGTCATCGTATTATTATACCATCTTCGATGATGTGACATGAAAGGTGTGGGTTTTATTTCTCAATAAAAATTATGAGGTTATCATAGCCTTATTTTGATGGAGATTGATGGTAAAAATAGAGAAAGGATTAAATCAAAAGTGCTTGAAATTTGATAATTGTGGGGAGTAAAAATGTAGATATTTATAGAAGTTTTATTATAAGAAAATGATTTATTTTAAGAATATGGTTCTCAAAACTCTAGAACCAAATGTATTGGTGGATTAGTTGAGTTATAAATTATATGAAAGATATATAATAATGAGGATTCAATCTAGTTTTCATAAAGAATTTTTGGGTAGAACTAGTGAATTGTGCAATGTATCTCATCAATAAGATTCCATTCTATCCACTGGGAAAACAACTCTCAAAAGAGTTATAGAACCAAAGGGTAAATTTTTCCCACCTCAAATACTTCATCCATATTAATTATGTCCATGTAGATTCTTATAAGAGATAAAAATTAGAAAAAAATTATTGAGCATGTTTCATTATAGTCTTTGACAATAAAGACTTTGGTTTTTAGATATGGGGTAATGAACTATGGAAATTCATAAAAATCATGAATGTTAACTTCAATGAAGGGATCCTTTGTAAATATTAGATCTAAGAAAAATATATATATTAGAATAAAAAATAATCATATAATAAGGTCCACCTAAATAAAAACCTAAAAGATTCAGTTATTTCGAGAAGAACTTAAGATCCTGAAAAACTTTACAATCCATAAAGAGGAGTTCCAAATAGAGACTAAATTCCAAAATATAATCTATGTTTAGAAGTACTATGATTCCCAAGGAGTACAAAATCTTGGTAAAAAGTTCAAAAATAATTAGTACCAAATAATCATAGCCTTGGTAGTTGAGGAAGTGTAACAAAGTTAGAAGGATAATATAAAGGAATGCATCAAGCATACATTATTTACTTAAAATTGATGGTGGAGAACCCAAATGACCAATGGAGGTGTTAATTCATTTTGATGAAAATTAGTGAGAGTTAGAAATATAAGAGGATATGGTATCCATGCTTACTTCTAGAACTCAACATCTTTTAGAAATTTCATTGAGAAATAAGGAATTGAAAAATAAGTGAGTCAATTGGTTTATATAAAAAGTTTATTGTAAGAAGTGTTACATGGAAAAGTTATATGTGAAGGGGTTTTAACATAAGTAAGGACTGTACATGAGTGAAATATTCTTTCTAGTTGTTTAACACAAAAAAAATTGGACGATTCTTAGAATGGTTTCAAAAAGAGGTTTTCATCATGATCAATTAGTTATGAAGACATATTTTATACGTGGGGACTTAGAGTAAAAAATATTCAATGATAAACAGAAAGTATATAGAGAATATAGAAGAAAACTGCTGTGAAAACTAAAACAGAGTTTTTATGGGTAGAATAAATAACCCAGAAAGTGGAGCTATAGGTTTTATGCCTTTATGAAAAAATGGGAGTTCATTTGGTAAAATTTAGATCATTTTTACTATTAAAATGTGTTTAATGATGGTAGCTTCATCATACTAATATTTCATGTGGAAGACATTCTATTTTATGTTCTACACATTTAATGGATCTAATATATGCAAGTTGTGTTATCTAAAAGGTCCAAGACAAAGGATCTCAAGGAAGCTAAATTGATATTGGGGATGTGAAACCGGAGTAAAATTAAGCATATATCATTACTTTTGTTACAGTTGGAGTTCATTTGAAAGGTAAAGAAAAGTTTTGGAATTTATAGATCTAAATATATCTCTATCCCATTATCCATAAATTTTAAAGCATTTAAAAAGAAGTCACCATGACTTTAAGATGAGGATAAAAACATGAAAAATGTTTTTTATTCATAAGTGGTTAAGAGTTTCATGTATGCCTTGATTTTTCCTCAGCTAGAAATTTGTTAAGAAGTGGGGATATTTAGTTTTAGTGGTATAATTTTTTCCTTAGATGATACGAAAACCTTCTTTATTAAATATGGAAAGGTGGTGGAAGGTTAAGTGGGTGTAAAAACTCACCATTCATTGAGAGTTGTGTGAGAGGAGTCAGGTAGGGAGACCTTACCAATGCAATGATGTTTCACTAGTAGTTTTAATCATCATCAATGATTATATTACTAATTTGTGTTTTTATAATACATTTGATAGATTTTATCCTTGTATGAATGAGAGAGTGTTTGTACCCACAATACCCATAATGAAATTCTTCTATATTCATATGGTTTTCATCTCTCATTATACGGGATTTTCCACATTATATTTATTTATTTTTCTATATTTCTTAACATTATTTTTATCATGCATGTATCAATGCATCAGTGGGTTAATCATTTATGGTCCCAACAAGTGGTATCAAAGTGAGGTTATGGACTGATGGTGTTCACTTTTTTGGGTATTAATAATTATCATTAATTTGGGTATGATCAGTAATAATGACTACAATTAATATTTCACATCAGATAAAGTTTATTGAGATTATAAAATACACTAATATGAAATATAGGGTCTTTTTGAATAATGGTGTGTCTATATTGTGAACAAATTCAAGATAAAAAAATTTAATGGGAGTAATTTTACTTCTTGGAAAATGAATATACAAGAGGTACTGCAGAAGGATAATTTACTACTTGCAATTAGAAAAAGACCAATTGGTGTGATGGTGGAGAAATTTAATAACATATACAACAATTTTGTTACTAATATTCATTTGTATTTGGAATATGGGTTTCCATAAATAATTACAAATAAAAGGATGTTTAATGAAATTTGGGATAATATAATGAAGATGTTAGAGGCCAGATCATTGTATAACATTTTTTACGAAATAGAAAATTATACACTCATTAAAGGGGGGGTCAGCTTAGTGATTAACCACATCAACACATTGAATACCCTATTCTCCACGATCGTGATACTGGGCTACAAAATAGGTGATACTAAACATGAAAATATTTTTCTCCAATGTTTTCTAGATTCATGTGATAATCTCATCATCAATGTAACTTATAATATCCTCAAAAATATATTTCTATTTAATGAAATTGTAGTTGTGGTTATTTAAGAATAAAGTTTACATAATAACAAAGAGGATATGCATACAACTTTACTCAAGTGGAGGTTATGTAAATATAAAGAGGAAGGGTATTGGAGCATTGTTCTAGGTGGAGTCAAAATCATGGATTGTCTAAATCAAGGAGAAAAAATAAGAATGTTTACTTTTGTGGAAAAAGGGGCACATCAAGAAATACTATTGGAACAATAATAGTAGTTTAATGAAATCTCAAGTGGAAATGTGGAATGTAATTCTTAATATGCATACATAATAGTCAGTGAAGCATTGATGGATACAGGAGGTAGAAAACATCTAAAAAACATATGAATAATCAACTTAGGGGAAACATGGAGAATGATATCTCATAGGGAATGGTTTGATCAGTATGAACCTATCTTGGAAGGACATATGTATATGGGGAATTATCTCACCTTGAAGATCATTTAAGCCAATACCATCAAACTAAATATTCAAAATGGTATCGTTCAAACCATCCAAGGAGTAAGCCATGTAATGGCTTTGAAGATAAACATATTATCTTTTCGATAACTTGATGATATAATGTGCATGAATAAAACTAAGAAAGTAGAATGAAAATTTTAAAGGTTTATATTTTAGTGATTAAGGTAGAAAATATCTAAAAGTACTTATACATTTTTATTAGTGAAACATACAAGGATGTAGAGATAGTTATTTCATTGACTACCTTGATTAAAGCATTCATGATACAATGAAATTAAAATCTCAACTATAAGACTGAATGAGGCTTGAAGATTATTTATTTTCTAAAGTTTCCAAATAGTCTTACAAAGGTATCTTTATAATTTTATAATATTTTTCATTGAATAATTAACATAGGTTAAAGTTAATTTTGTAATAAATGGTGAGAAATGAGATCTTAGCATTGACCCATTCTAACATTTGGAAATAACCAGTTATATACCTAGGAGGATTAAGATACTTTGCACTATTTATTGATGATTATTCTTGGATATGTTGGGTATACCTAATAAATATGGAGGAAAACGTCTTTAAAGTTTTCAAAACATTGAAATAATATATGGATCTTTAATATGGAAATAAGTAAAAGTTTTTGAGTATTGAAAATGGTGTAGAATATAAAGTAATGAATTTGATCATTTTTATCAATGTAAAGGAATAAAGTGATAGTTCATAATGGTGTTAACTCCTCAGTTAAATGGAGTGGTAGATATGATGTATAAAATCATGTTGGATAGGAAAAAAACGATGTTAATGACTATAGGAGTCGCAAATACATTTTGAGTAGAAGTAGTTTAGACCGCTTGTTACATTATCAATTGATCTCCTTCATTGATGATTGATTGGAAAACACTGATGGTAATGTTTACTGGTAAACCCACTATCTATTCATAGTTACGTAATTCTATATGTCACATATATGTATTTTTTAATGAATAGGAAAGATCAATGTTTGATTTAAGATCTAGGAATTGTAACTTCATAGGATAATTTGATGGTGTGAAGGGGTATCATTTTTGGAACCCCACTAATCATAATCTTATCATCAGTTTGGATGTCATTTTTTTCAAAAGAAAAAGTGAAAATGGTGATTAATGGAGGCATATATAAATATAATACACATGCCAAAAAAGTTAAGGTGGATAAAAATCAATTGATGAACATGTTTCCTATAATTAATTACTAGACCGTGATGATCAAGTACCAATTAAGTTGGGACAATATATGTAAACACAGGAGAAAACATCAGTAATATGGAACTAAGACTATTTAACTATTAGAAATATTGTATATTTATTATTGAAAAAGGATAGAGAGCTATATTATTTTATGGATATAACTCAGAGTGTATATGAATCCCCATGGATGGTGGTGATCTAGGAGGAACTTGAAACCCTACACAAGAAAAAGACTTTGTATGTTGTTCTATTAACACATAGAAGAAAGTATATAGACAATAATTAGGCCTTTAAGATCAAAAACTATGGTAGGGACCCATTAGAAATATATCATGAGATATTTGTGGTCAAAAGATATTCTCAATAGGAGGGTATTGATTTTAACAAAATATTTTCTCATATTGTTACACTGATGAATATTCATGTAGTTTTAGTGATGTGATATACATATAGTTTACATATAGAGCAGCTATATATGAAGAAAATGTTTCTGTATAGTGATCTTGATGAAGAAATCTATATACTTAAATCCAAATGTTTTATAGAATATGATACATGGAAAATGGTTTGTATGTTAAAAAAAATATGTGTAAAACCTCAATTACGAACCAATATGTTGGAATACAAGATTTTATTCATATATCATGAGAATTGGATATGTTAAACTTCATTCATATCCTTATGAATATTTCATAGGTTTATTTGGTAATGATTTTATTACTATTCTATTGTAATTGGATGAAATATTAGTTTTATGGCCCAAAAATGATCAGATCTAGGAGATAAAGGAATAGTTATCTAGGGAGTTTAATATGTTGGACTTGGAATAAATAAATAATATTCTTGGGATGTATATTCACGGAGATTGAAATAGTGGGTGGTTTTTTTATCATAGTAGAATTACATGAAATGGGTATTGAAATGATTTAATATGTAAGATTGTAATCCAATCTCTATCCCTCGTTCAATTAATCACAATTTATCCTTTACGATGAGTCCTACCACTTAATAAAATATATAGAGATGTCTGGAGTATTGTATGCATCAACAATGGGGAGTCAGATGTTTACTATGGTTTGTACAAGAAGATAAATTGCACATGTAGTAGGAGAAGTCAATCGATACATGGTGAATATTGGATAGGATCACTGAAAAATAGTTAAGAGAATATTTTTATACGTTAAAGATACCTTATATAATTAATTATGTTTTAGAGGATCATATTTTACTATGAAAGATTATATTGATTCATATGTTTATGGTGATTATGACAGGAGGGGATTCACTAATAGTTATGTGTTTACTTCTATAAGAGGTGTTTTCATATGGATTTAAAAGTTACAGTTATTTTTTTCTTCATCCATGGAAGTGGTATAGTATATGGTGGATACACGAGTTAGATAAATGAAATATGGATAAGAAGGTTGTTGGAGGGGCTTGAGCCTAAATAGAAGGAGATTTCATTATTTTGAAATAGTAAAAATGACCTGTACATTCCATGGAATCCACTATTTCATTCTAAGATGTTGAACATTGGGGTAGAATGTCACTTTTTTGAGATATAGTAATGGAAGGAAGTGTGGAAATGTAGATTAATAATATTGAAGAAAATATGGAATATTTCTCGATGAGGACAATTTACTTTGATAAATTTGGATGGTAGAGATCCTTGAGAGGCCTCGTATATGTGTGAGTAGAAGTTTTTTAATATATAAAGTATGTGTATAGATGTGATTGGTTCCCAAAAAAATGGCCATGTGGGAGATATATTGGGAGCATACTTCTTTCCT
Source organism: Viscum album (assembly GCA_963277665.1). NCBI lineage: Eukaryota > Viridiplantae > Streptophyta > Magnoliopsida > Santalales > Viscaceae > Viscum > Viscum album. The sequence continues at coordinate 1,927,525,456 of OY728131.1, forward strand.
TTGCCAAAACCACCACTTTCTTTGTCAAAAAGGGGAATGTGGTTGTAGGTTTTGTGGGTGACCAACCCCACAAACCATTGAGAACAGTGGGATAGAAGCTAGTCAAGGAGATATTATCTCTATAAAGGGATCCAACCAAGTGGATTTAATCACCATTATTGTGTATCTTCCCAGTGCATGTTGTGAGCATTATTCACTATTTTCTAAGAGATATTTGAGTGATTTTTTCCTTACATAAATGGGAAAGTGTTTGTACCCAAAATACCTATAGGGAGACCCCTTAATTTGAGCATTGTTTTTATCCATCTTAATTTGAGGATTTGTAATGTTATATCCAATTTTTATCTTTCTATATTTTTAAACTTTATTCCTATCATTAATTTATCACAGTACCAACGGGTTTTCATATTCAGTCCCAATAGTTCATAGATTCATGGAAAATCCCAGAAAATAACACTGAGAATCAGTGAAGTGTATTTTCTAGCATCTTAAAGGTTTAAAACCACAAGTTTTTTATTTTAGAATGGATGATACATTATAAGGTTATAATAATGAAGAATTTGGATGGGCTAAAAACACATGGAGAAGTACCATAATATTTCTTTTTAACAATGGAGGAACTTCCTTAATTTGGATAAAAATGTTTCAATTGGTGGTTTCACTGTTATCTATGAAAATAAAGTTTGTTTCAAAAATGGATTTAGAGAAAGAGATAATATGTTTTGAGGGTTGTTTGTAGGAAATCAAACTAAAATAAGGGAATAGAGTGTAATTTTGTGATATTAATAGTGAAATTAATCTTGTAAATAATCTAGTGTTTAAATCAAGGATAAAAACATTCAACTAAAATATCACATCATCGGGAAGCTTGTGGATGATGGATTATTAAAGCTATAAAAGATAAAAAGATGTTATAATCTGGATGATATATTAATACAAGTTATATTTTTGGAATTTCTAAGGATATGTTGTTCCTCAATGGGGCTTGGGTGAATGAGAATAAAGGGATGGAGACTCATTGAATGTTTTTTTGTGAAGAATGAAATATGAAATGCTTAAGTAATCAAGGGAAATTATGGAGAAATCAAGGAAATTTTTTTCAAGTGGGAGATTGTTAGGTTATTGTGAGAAGTGTTTGTCAGAAAAAGAATTATATTTTTTAGAGGATTGTTTCTATAGGATATATCCTGGAACTAGATAGAGGAATGGGAAGTGGAAATAGGAAGTCCGAATTTGGGAGAATGTAGTATTTGAAACATGGATATCAGATCCAAATTAGGAAGTTTAGAATGATTATCTGTCTTGTGTAGAATTAAATCTAGTGTATATGTAATAAAATAATGTTTTTTTATAAATTCTATGTAAGTAATCATTATATGGATACATAGGATTGGATAAAAACTTTCACTAGGTTTTAAAAATCCGAGGTAGTGCATCATCCCATGGCTTAGACTATATGGAGGGATACCCAAAAACATCATAAGTTGGTGGGAAGTGTCCAAAATAGATAGAATTTCAGTGAAACCATATACAATATTTAGCCTATTCTATAAGAGGGACTTGTGGGATCAATTATTTTTTATCATTTAGTTTCAATATTTTGAACTTTTTTTTTCTTAAGTAATAAAGAGTAGAAATGTTTTTCCAATAGAATATGATTATTCTCTTAAAAATGTAAATATTTTGTGTGATTTCATTCATAATTATTCTCATGTGTACTCCAAAATAAATATTCAATCAAAGAATTTTATTATAATACATTAGATCTGTATTCTCTCATCCAAACATTGAAATTTGGTACCACTAAACTCCAAAAGTTTTCACCTTTTTGTGTAAGAGAGGTTATGGAAGTACTTATAAAATTTGGGTCATAGATACAACAATTATTTCATTAAATTTCTCATTATATTATTTTAGATCTTGTTTTAAACCATATAAGTACTACTCTATTTTTTAAAACCTTCTTTTCTTTTCCAGATACGATGAATAATTTTAGTTGTTATTTATATATTTCTTTATCTAACTCATCATTTAAAATTTTTGATTTAATATCTATTTTGTGAATTTACAAATTATATATATAAGCTAAGGTGAGAAGGATTATAATAGAAGTAGTCATAGATATTGGATAATTGGTGTTGAAATAATTGATTCTTTTTATTTGTGTAAACCCCTTGACTACCTGTATGGATTTATATTTTTCAATCATGCCATAAAATTTTATTTTCCTTCCAAATACTATCTTTCAACCTATTAGTTGTGAACCTTGAGTAAGATATACTAATATATAATTATTTTTCCTAGTTATAGAGTCTATTTCATAATTTATAGTTTCCTTGTAAAGAGATTCATTAGAATATGACATAACTTCTTTTAATGTTTTTGGATCTGAATCTATTTTTGAAAAAAAATTGAGTTTTTGTAACAATACTATTATTAGATCCTTCAAATAAGTACATATAGAAATGAGATTCTAATTTATTATGTATTTTAGTCTGTTTAATTTTAAAACCTCCTCGAATGTTTCTTCTTAAGATACTATTTTATTTGACCCAAATTCTTCAATTTAGACTTCCTTGAATAAAAAGGTAAAACTTTATTCATAAAAGATAGAAACTCCTAATTATATAAATGTATTAATAACTACTTAATCAATATATTCTATAACCATGAATCTATCATCTTCATAATTATTCATTTATTTACGAATTATTCAATTTATAGCTCTTTTACCAAAATTTTCCCTTTTAGGATCATGAAATCTTTTAATTTATTAAGAACCCAAAACGTTTAAATAATTAACATTTGGTTTCTTATGCTTTTATAATTCTTATGGAGTCATAGCCTTCTCTTTTATGGTAATATTTCTTAATATGTGACACATAGTTAATAACATTTTTATTTAATTTAAACAATCCATCATTATGATTAACATTTCCAAAAAAGATCCCATCCTTGGATAAAACAAAGTCATTTTCCTCAAACACAAGCTTAAAACCTTTCTTGTTCAACAATATCTCATAAAATAAGTTCCTACAAACATAGATCACATATATGACATCATTTTGATTGAGAATATTTACTGAGGTAACTTAATATCCACCACACCATTACCTTGTCTATTTATACTTATAGATTTACCCATTTAGAAAGATATACCATCATTGATTTATTTTATATTCTCAAATAGAGAATTGTTGTTACTCACATTTCATGTAATATCAGAATTGATCCACCAAGAAGTTATAACCTCAAGAACATTAAAGTCAAAGATCATAGACACAAATCGCTCTTTAAGAGTGGTATTTCCATATTTCTTCTTATGAAGATTTTAGTCCCACTTGAAGTGTCCACACATTCCACATAATTAGCACACCCCTTTATTTTTCTTGGAATATACCTTTTCTTTTGAAGGGTAGTTTGTATGTTTTTTCCATTTGAGGAACCCAAATGGACCAAATCCTTCCTCTATGAATATATTAGATATATCATAGTTAGGTTCATTTTACTCCTTATAATTTTTATATTTTCCCTCAATTTATATGTATTTAATCAAATAAATTATGGAAATATATTAATTATTTTGTTTTAGAGAGTGTTTAACATTCTTCCAAGAAGGGTGAAGTTTATTGATTATGGATGCGAAAATAATGGCAACATCAATGTTAATTTTGTTTTTATCTAAATGTTGTAAGATACATTTAATCTCAATTAATTTCTCTATGATAGATCTATTATACACCATTTTGTATGAAATAAACTTAGTAGGATTTTATTTTTCATTACATCCTTAGTGTTTTTTTATCTAAATCATGAGTATGTTTCATTAAAAAATGAACTCTTAATTCTCTTATTTTTTTCACATATTGGAGACTTTTAGTGTCTATTTATTGGATGTGGGGATTTTTGAGTTGGGATTATATAATCTGCTTTGTGAGTCACAAGTAAAAAGTGAATCCTATTTTTCTACTTATTGAAATTTTTTCCATCAATGTTTTTCACTTGAATCATGTTTTTATGTGCTTAGTTATCTATTTTATCATTATTTACTCATAATATTGTTGGATATATATGGGTCCTGGTATGTAATTTTATTAGATGGCAGTAGATGGATCTCACATAGGCATGCAACTATGTCTCTTTCCTTAAGAGTAGAATCTCTACCACAAAAATGATAGTAAAATTAATTATAAGAAAATATTATTTTCCATATGATGGTTGATTATTACTTTAAACTTATACTTAGTAGAGATATTCAATTGAAGAGGCTTTTGAATCTAGAGACTATTTGAGGAGTCATTATCATTGTATACCAATAAAGGATATTTGATGATTATACAAGAAAATGTGTTTAATATCAAAATTTTCAAGGGATTTTCAGTGCTTGGAGTTGATTGAATTGATTTTCCCATCCAATGTAAACACCATTTTGTTGATATGGAAGCACCCATTCAGATACGTCATCCTACCCTTTGTAATTGGGTAGAAACCTATTATTGAAAGGAATATATTTTCAAGACTTTGACTCATCCATTGAATCGCATATGATCTGATATGTGTCCCAGATCACACCCACTCAGTGAATAGGTGTGTCTGTTAGATCACACCTGATCAGATCAATAGTCCAGATCAAACTTGTTTAGTTAACTAGTTTAACCCACTGAATATACCCATTTGATCCTTATCCCAAATCACTATGACCAACCGATCTGTTAGAAAAATTATGGCACTTCTAAATAACTTACATGAATGTGGGTTTTTTAGTTTAAAGGAAACCATAAAATCCCATCATTGTATTATATTGTGCACGTTCCCATATATATTGTATTTCATCACCCCCATAGTGCTACCCCCTTTTACTGTACTATTTTAAATAATTATAATTTTTTTTGATTAATAAAGGCAATCTCACTCCATCCCATTTTTTAATTTGGGATTCCATCCTTTAAACTCCCTTATTAAAAAAACAAAAAAAAACAATATTAAATATTTTAAAAACATTTTAAATCCCAAAAATATTTGAATTTGGAATACACCATTTTCTATATTCAAAATTTGGATTACCTAAAATCCTATATGAGGTGAGAATTCTAAGAGACTTGTTGTAGTGTGAGTCATCAATGAATTAAGAGTTAGATTTATTTCATGATTTTGATACATGGTAATTAATTAAATTACCTTTAAGAAAAAGGGCACATTAAAAAAATGTGTTTATTGTTTGAATGAGGAAGAAAATTATAAAAAATGGTACAGGTTACATTTTATTTTGAAAGGATTTAAACAATTAGAATGAGTGTATTTTAGTTATATTTTCTCACTAGTTTTAAATAATAAAATTATTAAGATTGTGATGAACTTGGTTTCCATGGATGGTATTTTTATCGAGAATTTTTTTTTTGAAAACAATATTCCTTCATGGAGATTTGGAGGAGGATATTAACATGGATCAACTGAATGTTTTTGTATAGAATGAAATGGAATGTCTGGTGTGTTGGCTAAAATAGAGTTTGTATTGTCTTAAGCTGACAGTAAGGCCCTAAAATCTATAGTTCGATGACTTGATGGTAGAATGTATGTTTTTTGTTCAATGTATATATTTTTTTCTACTAGAAGGTGTACGATGATGGGACTTTTGTTATTTTAATTCACTATATGAATAAAATTCTCTTAGATGGACTTATGATGGAAATTATGGAAGAGTTAAAGTTTTCTTTTACTAAAATATTCAATATAAAGGATCTTGGTTACAAAAATTAGATATTGAGGATGAGGATAAAAGGTGACTTAAATTTTGAAATGTTTTTCTTGAATCAGTCAGAATATATTTGGAAGGTCTTGGGAAGATTTGAAATATGATATTTTAAACCTATGAACACCCCTCACCTGAAACTCTAAGATTTCTAATAAGAAGGAATGTAAGATAGTTCAGAATACTAAATACATATAAAATGCTCTATATGAATCTAATTTCGGAAGTATTTTGTAATCCATGGTTTTGACAAGGCCTGATATCACTCATGTATTTGGTGTTAATTATAGATTCATGTAGAATATAGGGAATAAGAACAAATAGGTTATTAAATGGAATATTTATTATCTCAAAAATCTGGTAGATCTATACCTCTATTTTATAATAGATGATTCATTAAAAAAAATTTGTGGACACTGAATTTAGAGGATACATGTTCTCGTGAAAGAGAAACACTAGTTTTGCATTTTATTTTAGAGGCATTGTCATGAGCTAGATGTCACAAATATAACCTATAATAGAATTTTAATCATAAAATCTAAATATACTATAGTTATATAATCAAGTAAAGAGTCAGTTTGGTTGAATTATATACTAGAGGAAATCAGAATAAGGTAAGAAATTGACATGATATTTTGTGATAACCAAAGTGTGATTCACTTGAATAATAATATTGTGTTTCGATCATGAATGAAACATATTCATCTGAAGTACCACATTATGTGGAAGATTGTGGAAGATGTAATGATGGGACAATGAAAATTAAGAGTTTGTAAAAATATGATGGACATTCTAACTAAATTCATAGTGTGAAAAAGTCTTATCTGGTGTTATGCTTCAATGAGGCTTGGATGGATTAGTGATTAGAATATCACAAAAGTAATAATATAATTGAAGAGTTGGGTTGAAGAAGATATGTTCTGAAATATAGTGACTTGTGACCCCTAAGATTTATTAGTGACGTCTTGAAATTTTTTATTAAGTGGGATATTGTTAATCTTGGTGTGAGAATATTTTTTTTCCAATTGTTGAAACTTTTAGAAAGGATAAACTTATAATGTAAAGCTTGATGAAGTAGAAAAAAATAACTATTGTATTCTGAATTATTAGAAATAATAACTTCTAGATGTGTGTATATAAGAGGATGAGTTATATATTCATGCATTTTTCACATGAATTGAACATGAAGTTAGTGTATTAAGTGGGGAAATTGTGATATCCATGATCAAGTGAGGGAAAAACATAAAGATTGGATGGTTGTAAAAATGATGGAACTAAATGAATCCTATTAATCTTGGATATCAAAAGATGGGTGGAGTCACTTTTACTATAAATGTTGTCAAGAGTGGTTAAGAATCTATTATTTCTATGCATTGGAGTGGCTATAGTAGGGTAGATTTGTTTACCTTGAGTATTTCACCTATATTTGTTCACTTGTAACTCAATAAATTGATTACATTCTCTTGTTTCATTTCTATCAAAGTTACTTATTTATTATGGAGTAGGACTTCAACTATATCATGTAAATCCCTATGTTCTCTATGTGAATTCCTTAATTTCATTTTGTTTTTGTATTTTTTTGGTTGTTTTTTAGGATTAATCAATTTCATCAAGATCCATGGAAATTTCATGGATTGGGTGTGAGGCTTCTCTGTTCCAGATCCATGGATTCATATTGTTAGTAATTTCAGAACTTCGTGTATATTTTTTACATTTTATGTTCTGGAGGATGGGTATTTCTAGAATGTGGACAACTATGAAATAATTCCAATATAATTTTAAATATGTACAAATAGTTATAATATCCATATTATAGAAGTTCAAATAAAAAATAGTTAATTTTAGTTGATGTAAATTAAATCATATATTATACATTGTGTTAAACACCTTAAATGCATGAAATGATATTTATAAGAATAAATTTCAACATTTTAAATAAAACCATAAAAATAAATTTAATATAATAAATCTATTTACATGAATATTAAATAAGTAATTTTAAAAAATAAATAATCACTTCAAATATTTAAAATTAATGAATGAAATTTACATCATTTAAAATAAGGAATGTAAGAATATTAACATTTCATATATTCTAATATAAAATATTTGTATTGGCCTTATTTTATTATATATAAATATTTTATACATAATATATTTAAATCTAAAATGATCTTTAAAAAAAATACATTACATATATTGATATCCCCAAATTATTAAATGTGATATAGGATTAACCTATATCGCACAACATTATCACTTAACTATGACCTTTCTACCACCATTCATGAAATATCCATATCACATCTTGTAATACAGAAAATAATTATGATCTATATATCATTATGTATATATTTATAGCTGAGATAGGTATCAAAAACAACAATATCTAGATATATATTCTTCTGATAACCCCAAAACCTGATATTTGAATTGTATCACCCATAATGATATTACCAAATCTTTGTTATTTTATGATGCTTTATTTTAGAGCATTCAATTTAGGATTTTCATGGTTAGTGATATAATATATCTTTATCAATGTTATCATAATAAGTAACTAATATTGAGCCACATCATACCATAACTAATGATATTCAGACATCACAACTTATAGTGATATATCAGATAGTGATATCACTATATTGTGGTTTTTAATATTATTATTTTACATTTTTTTAAAATTTTAGAATTTTAGGGTTCTTTAATACTTCTATAAAGGAGGATTTAATACCACTAATGAGTTTTTTAAACATAAAAAATGTATAAACGAAATAGAAACTTAAAAACTATTAATTTAGGATCATTCAAATAATTGGATGGAAAAATAATAATAATAAAAAAACAAGAATACACTATTGGCCCCACTAGGATAAACACATTGGGGGGGGGGGGTGAATCACGGTATGTAATTTTTAAAAAATTATCCTTTCAAACTTATTTTATCATTAAGAAAAATATTTTCTCTCTTCTTGTCACGAAAAAATATTGAATGAAATGAAAGAATGCAAGAGTCATAACAATTTTTACTTAGTCCAACCAAACCGGTCTAATCCAATGAGTACAGAAAGGCAATGTGCTAATGTACTAGAGGAACTAAAGTTCACCACTATTTTAGTATTTTTGGTGAAAACTCACTATCCCTCTGTGAATTGTTCAACTTTACAAAATAGTCTCCTTCACAAATCACATCTACTTCGTAAAGTATATTTATGAAACAATATTCATTATGTAATGTATTCATTAACTCTCTATGTGCTATGTTATTCCTGATTTTATTTTACACAAGTCCGTTGGGAACTGACTTCATGGTTTTCTACTTTGTGAACTCCCCATATGATTCACAGACTACCAGGTGATTTGATAACTCTTCTGAACCTCGTGAACTCTTGATTTCTTCATGAACTGCATTAAAAAATTATGAATTCTTGTAATTCCATAGATAAGATCTTTTGAGTTAATTTTCCCTCTTTAATAATGTGATTAGGTGTTCCTTATTTAAGAAACTAAACCTCAAACTCACTAATAAAAAAAATTATTGTTCCAACATTCATCAAATCCTTTATCTGCACTACTATTCCTTTGTGTTATTGTTTAGCATTCTCCCTTCATGAACCTCCTTTAATTACTACTTATTGACTAAAAATGACATGACCAACATGTGTTTCCATTATTTTCACACAAACTTCATGTGTAAATGCACCACCTTTTCTAAAATTCCATTATTGAGAATTAATATGGCTTTATTAACTTCCTAGACAAAAAAACCATATCATTTACTTCCTTCATGATAACATACCTTCTATGAAAACCAATTACAGTGAAATCCCTACGTGCTATTGTACTTCTAAAGAATTTTTTGTAGTTGATATATGAAAATACATACATTTTCATTTTTACATGCAGTTTCTGAACACCCCTAAATATTTCTAGAACCACTTTATCAATTGATTTTTCAAAAAACAGTCTAAAACATTGTCAACTTACTCTTTCAACAAACAGAACAACCCAGAAACACAAAAATGAATCCTTGCGAGTTTTTTTTACAAAAAATACCCCATTTGGGTTTTTTAAAATACTCTAAAACCTTATTTATAATTTTATTGAAACATCTTCCACGCTTTCTACATAAAACCCCATTCACACTCTGCAACTCTAGAAAGAAACCAAAGACTCAATCAACATGTACTATAATATCACATGAGTCAAGATCAATGTGAGAAACAACATAAACATGTATGTATTATTAATAAATCACTTATTTATTTATATCAATTGTCAAATTTTACCATGATTGATACCAATTTTTCAACTTTTCATACAATATTCAAAAAATAATTCTTGGTCACTACTTACATCACAAACAAAAAATTCATCCTTTCAATACATTCCTGATTTTTTTTAAAATAGTAGAACAAATTTATCAACATCATGTTTAAAAAAACTCTCCTTATACCCCCCCTAATCTAATATTGAATATCTCTCCCCTTTTTCAAAATTTACTCTCCCTTATAAAAGGTTAGATAAATCTCTCCCATGTTTAGAAATATCTCCCCCATTAATAGAAAATGCTTCTACCATTGTGAAAAAACCAAAAGGACACTTCTTTGCAGTCTTTAACAGAGAAACAGATGGTTATTAGAGAATAGGGAAATTTATAACACACTTAGAGAAGTGGGGTACCAAATAGACATTGTTTAAGTGTGGGGGTCAACTAGACTCCAAGATCTAGTTAATGCCTCTCAATCACTTCTTTAAATAAGGCCTTTATCATGATGTCTAGGATTTAAAGTTTAGCAGGCACATACTCCAATTTCATTAACACATGTTCAACATTATCCTTTATAAAGTGATACTTTATTTTAATTTTATTATTCCTTGAGTGATGGATTTTATTTTTTCTAAGATTAATAACAGTTTAATTATCATAATAAATTATGATTAATGAATTCACTTCAACTATCATATCTTTAAGATATTACTTTATCAACAGTAATTGCATGAAATCTTGGGTGGCTACAATATATCTAAATTCTACAGTGCCCAGTGAAAAGAAATCTTGTTTCTTTCTTAGAAAATAAATACAAAATCAACAAATATATAATTAATTGCCTAATGTATACTTTCTATCATCTTCTAAACCAGAAAAAGCAGTGTCTATATATCCCAAAAACTCATTTGATAATGTTTTATTATGAAGAAAACAAAAATTAATTGTTCTTATAACATATCATAGTATTATTTTCACCATTAGAAAGTGTATTTATTTGGTATTACTTTGATACCTTGAACCATGAAAAGTGACACATATAATTTTGATTCGTATCATTGTCATGTACACTAATCTCCTGATTATCTTCCTATATTTTGTGACATTAAAAACTTTACATATTCACCCCTTAAAAAATTCATCTAGACAAAAATTGATGATATCATCACCATGGAAACCACAATTCCAAACCTTCTTAGAACATCATATCCATATTTAGATTTAGAAATTAATTTTTCATACCTTCCTTGTGAAATCTACAGTACAAGGAAAAATATAAATTCTCCAATCATCAACATTTTGAAGACACACTTCATAAATTATATTATGTTCATGCACTTTGAATTTTTTGATTTAAAAAATATTTTTTCATCTGTATATACTCGCACTATCAACCTTTTAATGATTCATTGTTGGCATATAGATTGTATTCAATTCCATGATGATATAAAATATGCTTATTTAAGTATTGATCCAATATTGAATGTATTATTCTTGGTGCCTTATTTAGACCATAAAATCCCTTATTCATCCAAACAAAATTATTATCATCCTCATGGAGAATAAAAACATATGAATTTTTGACATAGACCTCTTCTTATAGTACTCCATTCAAAAAATATAACTTGATATCCATCTAGAATACCTTTAATTTCTTATTCACCACTATGACTAAGAATATTTTAATTATATCTAATAATAATGTGGGTTAAAATATATCATATAAATTTTTAGCCTAGATTTGGGACTATCCCATACACACTAGTCATGTTTTATTTTGAATCATCTTATCATATTTAATCAGTTTGTTACAAAAAAATTACTTGGTCCAAATGATATTCTTTTTCCTCATCTTGGAAATAATCTCCCATGCATGATTCTTTTCAATTTTTTCACACTCTTTATTCATCACCTAAACTCAATTATACTATTTATTAGATAATTTAAAACACCTTGGCTATATTTGAGTTAATAAGGATGTATTTTATAGAGAAAAAATTCTCCTCATCTACACTAGTGTTGTTTGATCCTTTATTCTATTTTTCTCATTAATTTAATCCCTATTTTCTGTCTTCAATGTAGATGCGTGCCTAAATTTATCCTTCTCATCATTAGTGTTTTCATCTAAATTCACATCATCCCCTTGTTCTCCCCCTAATATTCTTATATCCTCATTGCTATCATATATAAACTACTAACTCTTTTGCAAAAAAATATTTTCATTATCCACTATTATGATGTAATTTATTTTTACAACCTATCTTAATAGATTATTGAAGAATTTATATTCTTATCCCTTTACTCAGTATCCAAGGGAAATCAATTCATATTAATGATAATTAAAATTCCTATGATTATACTTATTAATAATTAAACACTTATTTCAAAAAATTAAATAATAATTCAGTGTCATGTTATTTCCACACCACATCTCATATTGACTCTTTTCCTTCCCCAAAAATAAAAATATATATTAGAAATGTAGAAATATGTCCTGAATAATTACTTTCAAAACATGTTTTGTGGGTATTTCTTAATAATTTTCATTACGTTCATGTTTTTTAGGATCTAGTTTCCCCTCTCAACCACACTATTTTTCTTAGGAGGTTGCACTACTGATATGTAGTTCGTTTTCATATATTATCAAAATAATCTTCTACCAAGATATTTGTGAATTACATGCCATTATTTGTGCAAAATTTCATAGTTTTCTACCCAAACATATTTTTTGTATTCTTTTGATATTGATTAATTCAAATTAAAACATTTTACTTGTGAGTAACAACCATTATACATGTCATTCTACTATAGTCATCAATAAAAGAATGTAATATCAATTACCATAAATATATTGATGATATTGGTTTACACACAAAAAAATGTGCTAGTTCAAGTACCCTTATTGAATTTTGTTCTTTTACCATGTACATATTTCTAATAATCTACTCGTTTTAATAAACATTGCACATGTGTTTTCAATCATGTGAAAGTTTAGGGAGATCTTAAGCATAATCATTTTTCACTAGATCTTCTAATGATAATTGGGTTAAATGAGCAATCCATTTATACCACAATATGTTTTCTTCTTCCTTGGATAGAAAACCCATATCTTATTTCCCATTAGAAAGGTAGAGATTCCCCTTAATTCACTTCCTTTATATTAAGACTAAGCCATCTTTTCCCTCTGAGATGTAGATATTTTTGGTAAATTTTATCAAATGACTAGATTCAAAAAGTTGAATAAGGCTTAGAAAGTTTTGATTGGGCCCTTCAATAACCAAGACATTTATGCATCTCATATCTTTTACCCAAATTTGTCTTTCCTGTAGATAATGATCCTTAATCCTTCATCATTTACAAATATGACAATACCATCCTTTTCATACTTGATACTTGTGAGAATATCTATATTTCCCATCATATGGGAAGTTCATCCGTAATAAATGATCCATACTCCAACATGATATAATTTTTTTGGGTAATATATACAATTTATACCTTCCCTTCATTTTTCATTAAACCATTTATTCAATTTTATACCTATTGATGATCAATATTTTTGATCATACTCAGAGTATGATGGAAAAAATGCATCCTTCAAAAAATCAAATCACCTTTTCAATCTCATCCCACTTAATGGTTATTCGAGTTGCTGAGTATGAACAATTTAATCCTTTGTAGGAAAATTCCATTGCATTATTGACATGAAATTTCTAGACATCTGTACAGATCCTCTACACAAAAAACAACATCCATCAAAACCATACATGGAATATTGACCTGTGTTTGGGTACCTTTTTTTATTACACACATAGGTTCCTTTTAAATATGGAAAATACATTTAATGAATATTTTATCTTTCCACAATAATTAAACCTGATACAAAGTGGATTATTATGTGTCTTTTCTATAGAATCATCTACCTCTTGGGTTCTCTGAGTATTCCAATTCTGAGTCATCCCCAAATAATCTTTAACTCTAGCGTGGGTGTTTATGGAATTGAACTAACCACAACTATTTTCTATTTGTAATAACTTATTTTACCAAATTTACCATTCTTATGTATATTATGTTTTTCCAGAAAATACTCTATTTTTTTGGATCTCCATGATTCCCTTTCACTTTTATTATCACCTGTTTGATCTGATTTACTAATGTCAATCTAGGAGTCAAGAGTCTCTCTTGATTTTATACATTTTTTTATAGACTAATTTTTTTCCTCAATCTATTTGATATGTTTGAAAATATTTTTCCTCATGTCAGTAAAACCTTTAAAAACACTGGTATTTTTTTCAATCTTAAGTTTATTTTCAAAAACCTTCCCATAGTTTTCTAGCATTAACTATTTATGATTTTGATTTTCTTTCTTAAACTCATACTTATATTCTTTTTTCTACTGCATATAGAGATTAGAATCATAAACCAAACTATTTTATTTATCTCTACTAACATCTATTTATTCAAGATAAGATTCTAATTCTTCTTGAATATCAAAACATCCTTCTACTTCTCCTTCATCATCATCACTCTACTTCCTTATGGGAACTACAAAAAATCACTATGTGATCTTCCTATTTGTGGTCTTTGTAGTCCTTAATTTATTCTACCTCAGTTTCTTCTAAAATATTTTCCTCATATAAAAGTAGGTTCTTCTTCTTAAATAATTTCTTATTTTTCACTTCTTCTACCTTTTTCATTAGATATATATTTTCTCACGAGAATTTCATCATCCCCATCATTGTCATAAATATTCTTTAGACACTTTGATATAAGGTTTCCAACCATTATAAATTGAAAGAACAAGAGTGGAAGTTTCCCTTTACAATTTTATTTTCCACTTGTGACATGAATTTATCAACATATTATTATTTTTTATTATCATCCATGGTAAAATTCTCCATAGCTACAAAATCTACCTTCTTTGAAATCCCCTTTTCCATATCCTTATAATCATCATTACTCATCTCATATATGACTAAATTACTATAAATATTATCCAATATTAGTTATTTTTTATCTTTATCTTTAATAACATAGGATTTTGGATTAAAATAGGTTGGAAATATTCTCAAGATGTGCTTGAAGATCCTCACATAATCAAGGGTTTCTCTAATACCACAAATATCCTCCATAATAAAATTCAATCAATTGAATAACACAACACCTAATTAATTTAGGGGAATCCTCAAGTCCCCATAAAATTTTCATTGAATTTAAAATTTATCTTCTTAGAATTTTGATCCACCTTCATAGATATTACTTATATTTTACCATGTGACATGTGAGGATTTACAAAACATCACACTCTTATAGGATGAATTGGATAAATATCTCCTTACTCATTAATACCCCTAGAGAAAAAACCCAATTCTTTGTGGTCCCCTTATCATAAATACCCATTATCAATACTAATTAAAATTCTATGCATAATAATTGTATAAACATCCATGCCTAAATATCAGAAATATATCTACATCTGATTCTTCCATAACTGAAAGTTATTTCCCTATAATATTAGAACCCTTTTTTGGTTAACTATTTCTATTACCTTCACTAAGAGGGAATACAACTAAATTTAACCTTTATCTGTGATACCAATAATAGTACCCACTTGGTTAAATACTCAAGGGGGGGGGGGTGAATCACGATATGATTAATTAAAAGAATTCACATTTTGATATTGTTTCATCATTAAACAAACTCTGTTCTCACTTCTTCTCAAAAAAAAAATATACAATGAAATTAAATCTTGTATATGATAGAAAAAATATTACTTGGTTTTCCATAAATAGGATAATATAAGGAGCATATAAAGGAAATGATTCAATTTACCAAAATCACTAAATCACATTTCTATTTTAAAATTTATGGAGAGGACTCACTGTCCCTTAGTTTAAAACCAATCACACCAGATAACAAACTTCTCTTTCAACTGAAATGAATACAATGCTCTTATAAAATATTATCTAGATGATATGTATCATATTTTAATGGGTTCAGGATAAAATTAGTGTGAAATGATTCTCCTATTTCATCCATGAGGTTAAATAAACATTACCATGTAATATTTTTATTATAAAAACTATCTTCTCAAACTGTTCTTCTTTATAAACTATTATATTTTATGAACTGTCATCACAGAAAACTGTTCACAATGTACTAACTTCACAAAATCCATTTACATTATGTGCTTCATGAGATAATTTCTTGCAAGTCCCATAAAAATTGAATTCAAGAGTGGGTACCTCACAAAATCCCTCTGAGTTTTGTAGACTATCATGTGCTTCATGAACTCTTCTGTGCTTCAAAAACTCTTGAGTTATTCATGAACTACATTTAGACCTTTAAACATCACAGAATTCTCCAACAACAATCTTACAATTTAATTTTCTCTCTCACTAATGAAGTGACTGAGGGGTCCTTATGTAAGATATCAGACTTTTCTAGAGTCAATCATATACATGTTTTCAGGTACTTTTTGATGTTTTTAAGTACCTTTGAGTTGGTTTTGTGACTTGGGGTGCATTTGGGTGAACTTTTAAGGATAACTAAAGGACAATGGGTTGTGCACGGTTTTTGCACGGTTTGACAAACCATGCGACCAAACCGTGCACACCATAAAAAACTATATAGAAAGGTTTTTATGGTTTGTGCAAGGTTTGGAGAACCGTGTGACCAAACCATGCCAACCATGCAGACCTAGCCAAAAGGTTCTGCATGGTTTGCGCACGGTTTGCCTAACCATGCGCCTTTGTCCAAGAAAAATGTGGGAGCGATTTCGAAATCCGAAAATCCTTCTTAAAACGACCTGAACCCCCCGGACCTCCATATTTCTGACCTTGGCTCGGGATTGACACATTATAGGTGTTTCCAAAGCCTCCTGGAGAGATTATAAGGTGATATGAACATCTTTCTTCGAGATTTAAGGTTTGGATTAAAGATCTGCTCTCCTCCCGGTAAGTGGATTTCATCCCGTTGCGTCTTCCATTTATTCATCTATATTTACTTGATATTTTCATTCGATATTTCCATCGATTCCATGGATATAAACCTATGAGTTGAGGTATACATCTAGGATTATGGATCTATATCTAGTTTTGAAATATCTTGATACCTTTGATCTTAATTTTGGTTTTAATGATTTAGATCCAGAACTTGATTGACGACGTTGTGCTGCTCGGATATTGGGGTTTATTGTTGGGCTAACTTCCATCAATAAATTGAGGTAGGTTGTTTAAAATCCAATCACACAGTCTCATATTGTTATGCATATGCAGTTGTATAAATGTCGTGGAGTAAATAATTATTTGGTGGTTTGGTTTTGCAGATCTTTGTAAATTGTGGATCTAGTTAAACAAGGGTGAGAGTTGTGATAGAAGGATAAGGTTGATTAAAATTTTGAATAATGTTGTATATGTGAATTCAATATTTGATTTGATAAAGGGTTTTGGGACACATACTAACACTCCTAATACCCACATGGGTTCTACACATGGCGTTCTAGAAATAATGAAATGAATGAAGTTATTATATTATGGGACAAGGACTGATGCTCCAAATACCCATAGGGTTGTGAGACAGGGACTGACGCTCCAAATACTAACATGTCTTCCAGACATGACGTTCTACACTCTTTCATTTGTATGGTTATATGGTTCCTTTTGGCTATTATGTAACATGATATTGTGACTTAATAATTATGAATTGAGTAGAGGATATGGTTTTGGCTCTGACACGGGCCGAAGCAAGTATTGTGTTTTGGGTTTTCTTGGGAACCTGAGTGTTTAAGTTATTAAATAAAGGTCAATTGGATAAATGAAAATTGT
This sequence comes from Viscum album, assembly GCA_963277665.1. Taxonomy (NCBI): domain Eukaryota; kingdom Viridiplantae; phylum Streptophyta; class Magnoliopsida; order Santalales; family Viscaceae; genus Viscum; species Viscum album. The sequence goes on from OY728131.1 coordinate 1,927,543,301, forward strand.
CACCTAAATTGCCTTACTTTATTATTAATGAAACTGCATACACTTATTTTGACTAGATTATTTTTAACACTATTGGTGGTGACCTACTGAGTCGTACTCACACCCTACTCGGGCTGACTGATTGGTACACAAATAGACTTTGTTGTTGCAGGACAGGACAGGGGCAAGAGCCCTGGTTAGATTGATGAGTTAGGGATGGATCTTGGTTGAGGGAGCCGAACATGGTTTGGGACCGGTTGGGAGTATTTGTGTCTTTATTTTCAGTTTCATTTTGGACACTTGGCACTTACATTGTCATAGCATGTTTTACCTTTCAGTTGAGTATTGTATTTCCTATTTTGGTTATACTTGTAAAATTTGTGCTGTTGTATTTATATGTGTTTCTACTATTTCTTAGTAAATTATGTTGGTATTTTATTATTATAATAGAGGTTATAGTCTCCCCAAGACTGACTTACCAGACCCTCACTGCTAGTCGGCACCCTCTAGCGTACATGGATACGTGCTTAAGGGAATGTGTCCAACTGGCTTGGGGAACCGTTCAGTGGCTCCCAGGTCGGGACATTACAAAGTGGCATCAATGGAGGTTTTCTTTATTCTTCTTTTTTTCTTACTATTTTTGGATGGTAAAAAATAGTTATGGAAAGTGTGGTCTTGATAATAAGCTCGTGCATGGGAGTTACAAATGCATGTACATGGGAAAACTCAATTACTCAGGGTGGGATTTCTGTTATTTCCATTTGTCATTACAGTTGAATATTATTTCACCTTGGGTGATGCACTTATTGTGTGATGTGATTATTATTTATGGAATATATTGAGTATTGATTCGTGGCCCAGAATGGCAAGAGTGTTCATCTTCATGCATCATTCTAGGCACTCTGGATTATTGTGACATGCAGCATTTTAGGCACGCATGGGAAAACGAATTATGGGTAGGTTGTTGAACTTAAACTGTTTCTTTTCCTTTCTTGAAAAATTGAAATGAAAATGGTGTTGAAGGTTGGAATTGAAAGAAATAATTGTGAAGTGATATAAATAATTTGGTTTTGTGTGATTGTGGTAATGTTGCGAATTTTTTCCCCAAGCTGCGTGTTTGGATTTGTAGAAATATGCCTCCATGCCGCTTGCTGAGAGGAAGAACGAGGTATATAGTTATGAATGGTCCTCCAGTAGTTGAACCTAAGTCACTAATAGTACCAATTGAGGATGAGAGTGAATTGTTTTGAGAGAACTTCACTCATTTCATGAAAATGATGGAAAGATTCCTAGGGAGGGTTGTGAAAAGTATGTCTGATCAAACGAGGGAGTTTCAGTTGCAGAACCCACCAACTTTTACTGGAGATGGTGGTCTGGAGAAAGCGGTGTTCTGGATTGAATCTATCCAGACTATACTCGACCACTTGGAGACACCTATTTAGAAGAGAGTCAAGTTAGAAGATTACACGTTCCGTGGTCAAGAAAAACATTGGTGGGACATCCAGACTCAAGATGGGAAGCTAGAATCCATGGAGTGGAAGGAATTTCAGGAAATGTTCTTTGAGAAATTTTATCCAGAGACGATCACGCAGGAGAAAGCAGCTGAGTTAATGAGTCTAACTCAAGGGAATATGTCTCTGATGGACTATGTTGGATGCTTTACAGACTTACAATGTTTTTCTCCAATATTGGCAGAAGACAAGGCTACTTCAGCAAGATTATTTCAGGAAGAACTTAAATGTGAAATTAAGTCTCAAGTGAATATTTTCAGGCTGAAGAAGTTTCCATAAGTGGTGAACAGGATCTCATCTTTGAGGGGAACCTGAAGGAAGCTTCCAGTGGTGGAAAAATGGTTTTTACTATACAGTCAGGTGGTGCGACGTTTGAGGGAAGGAAGAGATGTTATAAGAATGTTAGCAAGGGAGGTGGAAAGAAGAGTAACCAGATAGAGGGAATGATTACGTAGGACCTTACCTGAGTGTTTTTCCACCAGTGTGGAAGGCTGGGACACTATTGTAATCAATGTCTCCAACACCCTGTTGAATAAAAATGCTGTGGTAGGGTGGGACATCTCTAGAGGTTATGTAGGAACCCAAGTTAGTTAGGTAGTGATGGGATAGCTAAGGAGAGTCAGAGTGTGGGAAGGGGATCATCTACACCTTTTCAGTCCTAGAGTTGGAGTTCTGTTGGCCGGGGTGGTAAAGGTAACAAACATGGTGCTTTTGGGATGAAAAACCCATATCAGCAAAGTGGTACAAGTCCGAGGAGTCAGATGGCACTACAGGGAAGAGGAGCATCACAGTTGCATGTAGTACAACCTACACTTGTGGACAATGAGGCTGGACCATCGATAGTGAGAGGTACTATTCTTGTGGATTCTACTTTATCTAGTACCTTATTTGATACTGGTACCTCTCATTCATTTATATCTACAAAATTTGTTAATATTTTGAGTTTGGTGATGGAGTTTGTGAGAGGGGTTATGGCGATAGATAATCCTTTGGGGATACAGTCTAAAGACATATGTATGTGCAAGAAATGCTCTCTTGAGATTGGGGAGTACCGTTTTCTATGGGATCTCTATATCCTTGAAATGGAAGGTTTCAACCTAATTATGGGTATGGATGGGTTAGTCACATACTGATCCCACATTGATTGTTATCATTAGAGGGTGACATTTATGTCACCTGCGGGTGACCATTACGTTCAATGTGGGGAGTGGGATATTCAGGAAGGCCGAGAAGGGACAATTACTCAGCAACTAGGAGATCTCACTGCCCAAAAAGCTAGTCATTTACTGGATGACGAAGGTGTTAGTCAAGATGACCTTAAACCAGTGGTTGTTTTGTTTCAGGATGTATTTTCAGAAGAATTCTCAGGGCTGCCACCTAAGAGGGATGATGAATTTACTATTGAGATCATGCTCGGAGATGAGCTAATATCTATCCCACCATATAGAATGGAACCGATAGAGATTCAAGATCTCAAAGCTCAGTTGGAAGACTTGAAGGATAAAGGATTTATCCATCCAAGTACGTCGCTGTGGGGATCTCCTGTACTGATTGCTAGGAAGGATGATGAGAGTTTATGTTTGTGTGTTGATTACCGAAGGTTGAACAAGATGACCGTGAAGAACCGATATCCTCTACCATATATTGCTGATTTGTTTGACCAGTTAAAGGGAGCCTGTGTTTTCTCAAAAATCAACTTAAGATTGGGGTGTCATCAGTTGAGAGTTCGGGCTTCTGATATACCGAGGACTGCTTTCAGGAGTAGATATGGGATTTATGAGTTTGTTGTAATGCCATTTAGGTTAACAAACACACAAGCAGTGTTTATGGCTATGATGAATAATATCATCTATCCATACCTAGATCAGTTTGTGGTAGTATTTGTGGACGTCATCTTGGTGTACTCCAAGACTCATGATGATCATGCCCAACATCTTGACATTGTCTTGAGTACATTGAGAGAGCATCGGATATACACCAAGCAAACTAAGTGTCAATTTTGGATTGATCAGGCACACTTATTAGGACACATTATTTCAAAGAATGGTGTTTCAGTGGATCCAAAGAAGGTGCATGCAGTGATTTCTTGGGAGCATCCCAAGAATGTTTTTGATATCTGAAGCTTTTTCGGTTTAGATGGATATTACAGGAGATTCATCCAAGAATTTTCCCATTTGGAAGCACCACCTTCGGGCTTGACCAAAATGAAGGTAAAGTTTTATTGTTCAGAGGCTTGTGAGAAATATTTCAGGAGTTGAAGAAGCGTTTGACGTCCGCACAAAATTTTGGATCTACCTGATTCAGGTGAAGAGTACACGGTGTATTGTGACACTTCTGGGATAGGACTAGGATCTGTGTTGATGAAAAGGGATAAAGTTTTGGTGTATGGGTCTCAAAATATGAGGCCACATTAGTGGAATTACCATACACATGTGCTTGAGTTGGCAAAGGTGGTTTATGGTTTAAAGTGTTGGTGACACTACCTCTTGGGGGAAAGGTTTAAAATTTATACTAACCACAAGAGCTTGCAGTACATCTTTTCTCAGTGTGATTTAAACCTTCTACAGTGGAGATGTGTTGAATATATCCAGTGTGTTTATTTTGAGCTGGTATATACACCCCGAAAAGGAAACAATGTGGATAAAGTTTTGAGTAGGAAGACTCAGACTCAGATTGTCCAGGAATCTAGTGCCGAGTGGAGGTTGATGTCGTTGCTAGCTGAGATGCACAATGTGGTTCAGAAGAGATAGGAGAAAATGACACTCGTGTCAGTTTCAGTGGAGTCTAAACTCTTGAGATTGAGCAGGGACAAGCAATTTGAGGACACAATGTTTTTGGCCTTGAGGAAAAACTTTGAAGGCAGGGAGACACCTTCAGACAGAAGGATAGATGAGGATGATATCGTTTATATGAAGAATCAGGATGTTGTTCCTACGAGCATGCGAGAGAATCTCATGCAGGACTTTCATGCCTCAAGATGGGAGGTGCATCCTGGTGTGACTAAAATGTAGTGTGACCTTCGATGGCAGTTTTGGTGGCCAAACGTGAAGAAGGAGATAACTAGGTTTTTGTCATGATGCTTCACCTATCAGTAGGTGAAGGCAGGGCATCAACGACCTGGAGGTTTACTACAACCATTGTCCATTCTAGAATGGAAGTGGGATGAAGTGACCATGGACTTTGTGATAGGTCTTCCATAAACACATAGGAAGAATGATGCTATTTGGATCATTATAGATCGACTGACAAAGGAAGCACATATCATTCCCATAAGGGAGACTTTTATAGTTGAACAGTTGGGAGAGTTTTATTTATACAAAATAGTTCGATTGCACTTGGTTCCATGAACTATAGTTTCAGATCATGATTTGCGTTATACTACGCGCTTCTAGAAGGGTTTTCAAAAGGCACTTGGTACGGAGGCTTTATTGAGTACGGCCTTTCAACCGAAAACTGATGGACAATCAGAGCGTATTATACAGGTGATTGAGGATATGTTGAGAGAATCTGTACTTGACTTTAGTGGTTCAAGGGAGAAGCACCTAGCTTTAGCGGAGTTTTGTTATAACAACAGTTACCAGGAAACTATATAGATGGCACTATATGAGGCTCTTTATGGTAGGCCATGTAGATCACCACTATGCTGGATGGAAGTGGGTGTGTCAGAGTTGTTGGGACCGAGTCTCACACAGAAGATGATAGAGAAGGTTCAGTTGATTCAGAAACGTATGGATACAGCTCAAAGTAGATAGAAATCCTATGCTGATAGAAGGAGGTGATCCCTAGAGTTTACAGACGGTGATAACGTATTCCTTCAGGTGTCACCTAGGTTGGGTCACTGCAGGATACAATGTCAGGGAAAGTTAGCACCCCGATTTGTTGGACCTTTGAGATTGTGAAGAGAATCGAGCCGGTTGCATACCGATTGGCTCTTCCAAAAAATATAGTGCTATGCATGATGTTTGTCATGTAACACAACTACGACGGTATCACCCTAACCCTTCTCATGTGATCGATGTAGATGATGTTGAACTTGAGATAGATGCGTCCTTCGAGGAGCATCTGATACATGTGTTGGATCACACTGAGAAGGTGTTGAGGGAGAAAACTATACCGATAGTTCATGTCATATGGAAATATGGACATGTGCAGGAAGAGACATGGGAAAGGGAGGTAGATATGTGGGCTCAGTGGCCCGATCTTTTTAGCTTGGAATCTCAGAGAACTTTGGGAGTGCAGCTCGAGGATGAGCTGTTATAAGGTGGGGGGATTGTAAGATCCCAGCCTTTTCTAGAGTCAATATCAGGCACGTTTTCAGGTACTTTTTAATGTTTTTTAAGTACCTTTGTGTTGGTGTAGAGACTTGGGGTCCATTTGGGTGAACTTTTATGGAAAACTAAAGGACAGTGGGTTGTGCACGATTTTCGCACGGTTTGAAAAACCATGCGACCAAACCATGCACACAATGAAAAACTGGACTGAAAGGTCTGTAAGGTTTGTGCACGGTTTGGAAACCCAAGCAACCAAACCGTTCCAACCATGCATAACTGGAAAAAAGGTTTCTCATGGTTTGTGCACGGTTTGCCTAACCGTGCGCCTCTGTCCAGGAAAACTGTGCGAGTGATTTCTAATTCCAAAAATCCTTTTTAAAACCACCCAAACAAATGGGACATCCATATTTATGACCTTGGATCGGGCTTAACATATTATAGGTGTTTCCAAATCCTCCTAGAGAGATTCAAAGGTGATCCGAACATCTTTCTTCGAGATTGAAGTCTCAGATTGAAGATCCTCTCTCCTCCCGGTAAGTGGATTTTATCCTGTTGCATCTATCGTTTATTCCTCTATCTTTCCAGGATCTTTTAATGGTATATTTACACTTTTTCCGTGGATCTAAACCTATGTGTTGAGGTATAGATATTGTATTATGGATCAAGATATAGGTTTTCAATATCTTGATACCTTTGATCTTAATTTTGGTTTTAAGGATTTAGAACCAGAACATGATCGACAACGTTTTTCCACTCATATTTTGGGGTTTCTCATTGGGCTAACTTCTATTAATAAATCAAGGTAGGTGGTTTAAAATCCAATCCCACAGCCTCATATTGTTATGCGTATGAAGTTGTATAATTTTTTGGCGTAAATAATTAATTGGTGGTTAGGTTATACGGATCATTTTGAATTATGGATCTAGTTAAATAAGGGTGAGAGTCGTGATGGAAGGATAAGGTTGATTAAACTTTTGAATAATGTTGTATATGTGAATTGGATATTTGATTTGATAAAGGGTTGTGGGACATAGACTCCCACTCCTAATACCCACAGGGATTCTAGACATGGAATTCTAGAACGAATGACATGCATGATGTTATTATTTTATGGTACAAGGACTAATGCTCAAAATACAGATAGGGTTGTGAGACAGGGACTAACACTCCAAATACTCACATGTATTCTAGACATGATGTTCTACACTCTTTCATTTATTTGGTACTATGTTTCTATTTGGATATTATGTAACTTGATATTGTGACTTAATGATTATGAATTGAGTAGGTAAAATGGTTTAGGCTCTGACACGGTCCCAGGCAGGTATTGTGTTTTGGGATTTCTCAGGAACCCAGGTGTTTATGTTTTTAAATATAGGTTAATTGGATTAATGAAACTTGTCTCTTCAATTGCTTAACTTTATTATTAATGCAACTTCATACACTACTTTTGACTGGATTATTTTTGACACTGTTGGGGGTGAGCTATTGAGTCGTACTCACACCCTACTCAGGCGGCCTGATCAGTACCCGAATAGACTTTGTTGTTGCAGGACAAGACAAGGGAAAGAGCCCTGGTAAGATTGCTGAGTTGGGGATGGAGCTTGGTTGAGGGAGCCAGACATGGTTTGGGACCCGTTGGGAGTTGTTGTGTCTTTACTTTCAATTTCATTGTGGACACTTGGCACTTGAATTATCATATCATGTTTTACCTTTCAGTTGAGTATTGTATTTCTTATTTTGGTTATACTAGTAACATTTGTGTTGTTATATTTATATGTGTTTTCGCTATTTCTTGGTAAATTCCGATGGTATTTTAATCTGATAAGAGAGGGTATAGTCTCCCCAATACTGACTTACCAGACCCTCGCTGCTAGTCATCACCCTCTGTCGTATGGGGAGGAGCGCTTAAGGGCATGTGGCCAACCGGCTCGGGGCACCGTTCAGTGGCACCCGGTTCGGGACATTGCACCTTATATAGGAAACGAAACCCAAAAAACCTAATAATCTTGAAATTACTATTCATACCTTTGTGAAATTGGTTTTATATACTACTATTTTTTATGGTATCATGTAAAATTCTCCATTCAAGTCCCTACCTAAATTACCACATTTCAGTCACAAAAAATGAGACCTCCATGAGTTTCCTTTATAGTTTCACAAACTTCCTATGTGAAGACACTACCTATTACAAAATCCATTCCCTAATAATTAATATGGATTCATGAACTTCTTATATGAAAAAACCCAGCCATATACTTCCTTCATGATCATATACCTACTATATGAAACCAAATGATTTGGACTCATTATACATTCAAATACATGTTATGAAGTTTGATGTAATTTCTATATGAAAATCCATACATTTCTATTTCCCCATGTAATTTCTGAACACCTCCAAATTCTTATAGAATGAATTTTTGACCTGCTTCATAAAACATCACCCTTTAATTTTTTCAACCATATTTTTAAACAAACACAATTACCAAAAAACACCCAAATGGAACCTTGAATGTTTTTTTCCTAAAGACATAACTTTTTCCAATTGCTCTATAGCATGAAGTTGATGGAAACCACTTAGAATCAACCCACTTGTTCTGGACTCAAAATATAATCATTCATTCATTCACATTTTTCTTTTTATTATGAGATACCTAGAACTTATAGGGTCTAAAATAGTGGAGGCATAAAATGTCTCTACTAATAAAAAAGTTACATTCATGATACATGAAACCTATATAATTATAAAGTATGAGAGTTTCTATGGTGTCCCCCTTACTTTCCAAGATGTCAGCCACTATGTTTCCCTCCCACAAAGTGTGTTTTACCTCTATGCGATGGCCAATGAGGAACATACATTTTTTGATGAGGTATATGAGATACCATGGATCTTTGGAATTTTCCAAGAGTTATTTCATAATAAGTTTTAAATTAAATTCCACCACTCCAATGGTGATGTTGAACAACCTACATAGAGAGAGAGAACTATAGAGTGACCTTATCTACAATATTATGGAATTTAACTCCCTGTAATAAGTTATGAAACTAAAAAGCATTGAACCTATTCCATAACAGACCAAGATGGCCATAATATAACACCTTGAACATATGACCCATAAATATTGAGGTTAGACCTAGTAATGAGAGGGTTACATTTGATCTATCTCCCTTGGTCAACCCTGCTAGTATTTTCTTTACTAAATGAGACTCCAAGAATCAACCCCCTATTTGAGGATGCATAACTTCCACTAGAAAATAGAACACCCAGTTCTACTACTAGTGATACGACATAGGTTTGAATATACAGAACTGATCTATGTATTCCTCTCTATCCTTTATTCCTAGGATCCCATAGAACCCAACATATATCAGCAAACCCCATGCCTCAATATGTGATTTTGATTCCACTAGTCTCTGCCCAAAAAACTAGGAAGTAATGAAATATAGGGTGGAACCACCCAACATCGAAATGTCAAGACACAGTCCAATGAGATCCACGTGAAATGGGCCCAACCACCTTCAAAGAAAAAGTTCCAATCCATATTTATTTTGAGGCCTCACAATACTTATAGCACAATGGTAGTTATATACCCATTCATGGGATAATTTCATCAGTCCGAAGTGCCTTGTTTATAATTCTCTAAACAAGGAAGTTCATATATTTGGTATCCCATTGTACCTTAGACTGTTCAACGACGCCTCTGTATCAAATGTTGGATAAATTAAGGTATGAAACCCCCTTTTGTTAAACAACCTCAAGGATTTTCCATGAAAATAGACCTATCAGTTTCATTGACTAGGTGTATGCTTTCATGAATGGTTTTTTGATTAGTGTTAAGGTTAAAATTGATGAGATCTGGATTCATACTCACATGATTAAATGAGATGTTTGATTATATAAATCCTAGAAAATAGGGGGCATGTATAGACTAATTTTCATTCCAAAACCTGATATCATCTTGTCTGACTAGCCATCATACTTTATCTCTCAATGTATCAATGTATCCTATCATGCAATAGGCTAAACTAAAAAGTCCTACAATATTATCAGTTTAACTACCCCATTCAACCCCGTATCTTTCTTTCATGAACCTTTCCCAAATAGAATTCCCTCAATGATATCCTATGAAATCTTACCTTTCATGCCTTCTATGGTCTCTATCACATTTCCCAAATTCACACCACCTTCAGAAATGGGTTTCACCATTACTTTTTGGGAGTACTAATGGGAATTTCCCTCTTATTTTTTTCCTATATGAAAGATTTAGTTATCTTCTCAATTATAGAAAGGGTACCTCTAGACACTTTGATGAATGAGAACACATGTATTGGGATTTTGATTAGAATGATATTCACCAGTATGATTCTACCGTTTAATGAGAGAAGCTGAATCTTTAAGTTGAAAACTCAACCTATGATCTAGTTGATAAGGGTGTCAAAATGATCTTTCTTTATTATCCTAGAATATATGGGAGTTCCTAAATATTACATTGGAATACCCCTTCTTTTCATACTCAACCATTAATGTATTCCCTTATAATAATGAGGTGAGAAATTATTTTGAATGTAAATATTTATCATAGAATAATTGACCCACTACCCACTCCTGTTATCGTAGCTCATCGATTTGTTGTTGAAGCTATCAATAGATTTACACTTTCTATTAATGAAGAATAAAATATCGTCAGCAAAAATGATATTTTAGATGATTCTATTATCAGAACTTTTTTGGAAGTAAATATTTTCCTACTCCCAATATCACATTTAATAATTCATAAAAGAGACTCCAAAGACATTATAAATAGATTATTTTAATAGGAAGTAAATATTTTCCTTCTCCCAATATCAAATTTATTTTAAGGGGTTTAGGTATAGATTATTTATGTATATGGGTGTCTTTAGCGCCACTTGAGGTGGCGCTATATAATTCTTCGAATAGCGCCACTTCAAGTGGCGCTATTTTTTTTAAATTTATTATATTTATTATTTTACATTTAATATAATTAGGTACTTTTTATATTTATTATAATTATTATAATTATTATATTTATAATTATATTTTGATAATTTTATAATCATTATAATATTAGAATTATTATAATTATAAATAGAGAATTATAATAAATTTATAATTATAAATATAATAATTATGATAAATATATAAAAATATTAAGTATATAAATATAGTAAAAACAAAAATATAATAATTATATAATTATTAATATAGTAAAAAAAATAATAGAATTATAATAAAAATAATAAATGTAATAAATATAATAAATATAGTAAATGTAATTATATATTTATGTATAAAATATTTTTTTTGCTTTGTAAATATGCAATTCTATTTATATATAATGTATATATAATGTATATATAGATATATAATTACATAATAAAAATATATAATTTAATATATATACATTATATATTTTTTTACATTAAAAATATGTAATTATAATAAATATGTAATTATAATAAATATGTAATTATAATAAATATGTAATTATAATAAATATAAGGCTATAATAATCATTTATTTTAATTATATATTTATTATATTTAGAGTTATAATTATTTATTTATTATATTTATAATTATCGTTATATGTTTATTATAGTTATATATTTATTATAATTATATAAATATAAATAGAATAAATATATAATTTATACATGAAGATATAATAATTTGTAATAATCATATATTAATAAAAAATAATTTTTAATTTAATTTATGACAATTAATTATTTATAATTAATTTTCAATAATAATAACTTATTATTATATTAATTTGTAATAAATTATAATTTAATTAAGTATTATAATTAATTTAAAAATATAGCTATTTATAATTATAATAATTTGTAATAATTATATTTTAAATATATAACAAAGAGTTGAAAACCAAAGAAATTTCATAAAAAATGTCGATGAAAAATAATTTTTAAGCAATTAAAACCACCTATTTGAAACGTAAAATGTTTCAAATACGTGTTTTTGAAAAACTGTAATAGATAAATTATAACACCGATATAAAGGCAATTTTAATCATTTATTAAACATATAATAAATATTTGAAAACAAAATGAATTTAATGAAAAATATCAATGAAAAATATTTTAGATGCTTTCAAAACCAGCTATTTGAAACTTACAAATGTTTCATGTACATCAATTTGAAAGACTATAAAACATAAATTATAGCACGAATATAAATGAAACTTTAATGATTGACTAAACATATAATAAATATTTGAAAACAAAATGAATTTCATAAAAAATGTTTATGAAAAATAATTTACATGTTTTCAAAACCACCAATTAAATCGTACAAATGTTTTATGTACATGAATTTAAAAGACTATAAAATAGAAACTATAACACGAATATAAATGAAACTTGGAACATTGATTAAAAATATAAAAAATAGTTGAAAAGAAAAGGAATTTAATCAAAAATGTTGAAGAAAAGTAATCTATAAGCTTTCACCTTAAAAATGTTTAAAGTAAACGGCTTTGAAAGACTATAAAATTTTAACTGGATGTGAAGAAAGGCCAAAGCTGTCTTTTGTTAAGGGCATCCTTGTCACACAGGCTTTCTGAAATTTTGACATCCAATTCACTGCAAGAAAGGCAAGAAGGTCCACATAAACACACCATGTTTGGACCTTCTGGCCTTTCTTGCAGTGAATTGGATGTCAAAATTTATACTGGATAAAAAGAAAGGCTGAAGCCACCCTTTGTTTTGGGGGGAACACCACCACAGCTTCATACATATCGTTTAATCGTTCAGTTCAGTTTCATTAAATTTGGACAACCCCAAATTTTTAATGAAATTATTTCTATCTTCGAGTATTTCTTATATGTTTAATCAATGTTTCAAATTTTGTTTAAATTATTTTGTATATACTATATATTTTATTTTCTAATTATTTGTCTAAATAACAATAATTTATCTAAATAAATAATATTTTTAACATATAAATCATGAAATCTGAATAAATCAACATCGATGCCCCTCGTTACCACAACGTGGCGTCTGAATCTCACGTCCTCCCCATGTTCGACATATGCGTCACTCCGGTGTACTAGCAGTGGGATCCTCTACTTCTGGTGCATCTGGTGCCTCCTCATGATGTTGTGTAGAGGTATGACCAAAATCATGTGTGGATGACGAACAAAAATCATACGTGGATGACGGCCTGACATCATGCGTGGAGCCAGATGGTCCTAGGGATCCTAAAAATGGTAGAAAGGGAATACTGAAGAAGTCCTTGCTGGGAGGAGAGGGGGCTGCTACAAGCTGTGTCACTTGATCTAGCTCGTAGTCCATAGTAGTCATCAGAGATGGAAGATGTGGTATATAAGCGTCTCCCTGCTGTGCAGGCTCATCAATAAGCTGGGCAGGATCATCTCTATGTGGAGCTGCCACATCAGTAGGAGGTGCTCTCGGATGTCTATCTCGCCGCCTCTACCCCTCCCGAGGTACTCGTCTCTGTCTCCCAGTTGGTGGTGGTGGTGGTGGTGTATCATCATCAGTAGGCATAGCAGGGACATCCTCAGGAGCTCTAGGTGGAGGATATGGATCAGGATATTCTTGTGGTTCCTCGTCATAACAACTGTCTCGTATCATCTGGAGATCGTCGTAGAGAGCCAACACATCTCGATGAACTACATCTCATCTAATATATGGCTCCTCCTGAGGATGTGTGATATGTGCAAGATGATCAATGCTGTCTGTCTGAAAATGAAATGACATTCATATTAATACCAAAAAAGAGTTAAACAAATATAATATACCTTAATAAACATACCATTTGCTGAATGCCAATCCCCTAACAAGTAATATGCATGATGGTATGACGTCGATACCAGTCTGCATAATCCCCATGGGCAGATAAATGATACTGTGCTGTGGGATATCCATACCAAGAAACACCATATCGGGCATGTGCGTCCTACAGCTCAATATGAGATGCATGAAACTACCGCCAGTCTGTTGACTGTCTACCTGTAAGTACAATAGAATGCAACCCATCAGGCTGTCCTGGTGCCATCAGGATATGCTATAAATAACCGAACTAGCACATGACCTGGTCTGGTTGGGGCCACTCAATGATATGGAAGTGGATGAGTGGCACCACTGCAGCACGATCTCCAATCATAGCTGTGCAGTATGGTGGAAGTGACACGTAGACATAACCTGTATATGGAGTCCATGAAACCTGAAATGTAAACTCAAAAAGTAAGTGAAATATTAGCAAGATAATGTTAGTAAGATTAAATTAAAATAACTTAAAATAGTGATAAAAAAACATATTGTTCTATAAAAAAGTGTTTCTTGACTTACATCAACTGGAACTAATGCATAGAATATCTGTCGAAAGCTATGCACACTATGTCTCGGTGTGTGTGAATGCTTCTGAGACTGACTCCACCTGGTTAAAAAATAGTAATATATAGTAAGTTTATAAATAAAAAAACAAAAGTACTAAATAAATGAATGTAATGAAGTAAACATACCATCATCCCTGAGGAAAATCCTGAAATAGCTCAGCTACAAGTGGTGCGATAACTCAAGGAGTGATGCGTGGAAAATTCTACCAAGCCCACATCTGTACTAAAACCATACAACCTGCAATCTGCTGTGCATATTCTTGAAAAATGGTACAAAGAGATCTATACAGATGTGCTAAGACATCAGATCCCCAACTGTATGTAGCTGTCTGATCAAGATCCTCAAGTAATGGGAGGTACATCATGTGTACCAAAAGGGTGGGGTAGTCGATCCATAACATGCCTCCGATCAGTCACAGAATATATGCACGTGTGTGCCTAATAAGAATCTCCTCGTCTGCGTCATCAGGAATGATAGCGAAATTCTCATCAACCCATGTCATGCGCAATTGAGAACCCACAAGGACACCTCGTACGCCAATGACATCAATGCCTAATAGTCGCTATATGACGGAAACCCAGTTTCCACTAGTGGCACCTGAAACTGCCTGTCCATGGATGGGAAAACCAAGAATTTAGATGATGTCCTCTAAAGTAATGGTCATCTCCCCCTCCAGAAGATGAAAAGTGTGTGTCTCTGGCCGCCATCTCTCAACCAATGATGCAATCAAATGATGATCATTAGTCTTGAAGTCACACATAACGACCCTATAAAATCCCGCATGTCTAAGGTATGGAGAAATAGCTGTCGGGGGTGCCTCTTTATGAAAATGATGTGCTCTCTGAATAGCAAGATGTCAAACAGGTCGTCGCGCCAACACAAGACGCGACACATGCATCTTCAGACAAGATAATAGTGGCTGATCCATCTGATTGTACAAATAGTAAAACATTAATTTCATGTTAGTCATCACATTTATCATTTAAGGAATGGAATATATCATGCAATTTATGACAGAAGAGTGTAATTAATTTAGGATATGTTCAATATATAATGGAATTTATGATATGTTCAACATATAAAGTTATTGATATATTCACATTGAATGCTTTCAAAATTCAACGATGACATTGGATTTTGAAAGATGTCGACGTCCCAATAATTGGTCAAAATTATTAAAAGAATTAATGATATGTTCGACATATAAAGTTATGGATTGATTCTCAAAACTACCATGTCTATCGAATACTGATGATATTATAGGAAATATTCTTCGTTGTATATTTCGATCCATACATGTCATAGATGACTCATGGATCAATTTCCTAAAGCATTTGAACATATTTTAAGTACATTTTTTTGCCTGAAAATTACTACACCCTTGCCTCTGAAACCTAAAATAGAGAGTTGGCCAACTCAATATGCTCAGTCGACATCATTTAAAAGGAATATGGAAAAACCTTTGATCCATGTATGGTTGACATGAAAAAACATCCTCCTTCTGCATCGTAGCTTTAGTCGACCCAGTAAAAAACCAACTGTCACATATTTACAACCTCCAAATGAATATATGATAGTTGTTTCTTCACTGGGTCAACTAAAGAGGGGAATTTCCAATGTTGCAGAATGAATCTATGTTTTTTTGGAGAAAACCCATTCTCGTGGTTGAAAACGAGGGGCATAATGTTTTAATAATTTTCAAGAATATCAATTATTTATGTTCATCACTCTATTTAACACTTTTGAAGAATAGGATGAGAGGGGGATAATGTTTGAAACAGGTTGATTGCTCACCTTCTCCTAAAATGTAGCTTTGCTCTTGCCCTTTTTATCTATTCTCACTTTATTTTCCTTGGATCTTTGTATTTTTTAGGTGTGGGTTCATCAATCTTTTCATGTTGAACCTTATTGTTCTGATTTCTATATTTGTCATTTTCTAGGATAGTAGTCTCAAATTCTATTATATCCTCAATTTATTCATCACTATTATTCACTTTAACTGATTCTCAGATTCTGTTAAAATCTCAATCTTAAATTTTATATTTTTTAAAATTTCTTGTTATTTTTTCTAAAACAACAACCAATTATTAAAATGATGATGATATATTAACTATGAATGGTTTCAAAACTCATTGAAGGACAAATATTGATTACACGTACAATGTGTTTATAGTAACTCATGGAGTACAAAAAACATTTTTACCATTAGTTGATTTCCCTATGTGTCTAGGGCATCGTGTCTTCGTATAACCCTATTGGAGGTATATGCTGCACCTTCGTCTAGGTGCCTGTTCACTAGGCCAATCAATCTCATTCCGAATACAAGTCGAATTTGGCCTCCCTTTAGGACGAAGTCTATTGTTGTTTGGTAGAAGCGTGGGTGTGTCATCAGAGTGTTAAAAATTTTGATATTCTCCGATCGGCATCCACAGAGTATTGTAGCAGGAGTTGATACTGTCGAGTCGATAAAATAGATCAACAAACTGATCCCAAGATACGTGTACGTAAGCGCATGATGCAATCACATGGCCACAAGGATATCTCAATGATTGGAACTTTCCACATTCACAGTAATGCTTCTCCAATAAAAAAATCAGATACGACCATTACTGCAAGCTACAGCATCACCGGGCTCAGCGACCTCAAATTGTTACTCTGGAAGATTAAATGTGGTGACATGATAAGTTTCAGCTTCCTGAAGAACTACATCTAGATCGTGCTGGAAATGGTGTCCATAGCGTATCCCTCTGTTCAATCCCTCTTCATCTTGCTTTCCTCGTTCCATAAAATACTTGACACTACGATAGAAGGTCTCTTGTACCAAACCTATAATTTATATTTAAGTCATTATACTAATAGTATATTATAATTTTGATTTTATGAGCAACATATAATCAAATATTCATATTTAAATGTGATTGGTAATTTTTGAATGCCCTTGAAAAATCCATTTATGCATTCTACGATGTTGGTCTTCATATGAGTTTATCTCCTCCCATCATCATATGCCAACGACCATTTCTGTTTTGGAATTTGCATCATGTAATCATTAACTTCTGGATTAACTCTATGAATATCTTGAAGATGCTCCTCCATTATTTGTTATTGAGGCTCGTATGATATCATACAAGAAATAATATGAAAATATAGGATCATAACTAGGACAAAAAATTTTAATAGAAAAAAGGATATTCATACCAATTTTTAAGATTTCTTTCTTCATTGACTCACTCTTGAATCTCTTTCGTAAATTGCTAGAAATGTGTCAAATACTGTATCGATGATGGGCATATGGTTTTCTCCATGAACGTACCTCAGACTATACTACCTCCTTGATTGCATGGTGACGATCTGAGATAAGACAAATCCCTTCCGCACCCTTAACAAACTCTCGAAGACATTCCAGAAACCAACTCCATGATGAGAAGTTCTCTTTATCCACAATTGAAAATGCCAAAGGTAGAGGGGCTCAATTTCCATCTTGTGTGGTAGCAATCAATAAAGTTCTTTTATACTTTCCAAACATAAATGTTCCATATATTTGTATAAACTGCTTGCAATGCCTGAAAGCCACCACACATGGTAAAAATGCCCAAAAAAATCTATCAAAACAACCATCAACCGGTCAACTTGGTTGTATTGGTTAACATATTCAGTAGTATTTAACTGATATATCACTTGATTATTGTGGCTTAAAAGCTCCAAAATTTGTGGTAAAACTCGATAAGAATCATCCCAATCACCATACACTTTTACAATAGCCTTTTTTCGTGCTTCCCATGCCTTCTAGTAAGAAATATGATACCCAAAAAGTTGTTTGATTCGCTCTTTCACTAGAAAAATAGAAACATATTGACATGACCTAATCATTTCAAAAATAACTGATGAAACAAAGTCAACATCTAATGAAGAGTGTTCTTGTAACATGCTTCGGTTCACACATGTGTGTGGAGTAAATCTTGTGATGCGCCAGCTGTGAAATGTGTTATCAATTATAGCTCACAGACGTATTTGACAGTTCGAATCATATTTGTCACAACTGATCAAATAATAAGATCTTTTTGACTCTTCTACAACATTAGAGTAATTTCTTTCAATGTGATATTGTTTTATCACATTTTTCATTGCATCTTTACTCTCAAACTCTCTTCCAATATACAGAACACCTTCATTTGTCACTTGATCTATGCCCCAAATGATTCCTAGAAATTATAAAGTAGGAGTAATAACTGACCAATCGAATTTTGGCAAGTGATTCATGCCTTCTGTCAACCATGAACTCAATGGTGGGGGATGGTTCAACGGTCGATTAAACCTCACATGAGTGGGAACTGACTGTTCTTCTGCATGCACTTCCTCTTCATCTTCAGCTTCCTCTTCATCTTCTAAATTTTCATAATCCTCAAAATCATCGACCAACGCATATACAGTATGCGGGGGACTATCCATTGAAATTTTAGCTGAGGGAAATGATGGTACCATTGCAGATGGAACTTCTTGACGTGTTCTAACAGGATAATATGACATTGTCTCATGACATTGTGATGACCCAGGTTCTAATGTCGATGGAACCTCCATTGTAGCTATGGTCACATACAACTCCATCATTTGATTGGGAGGTAGGAATTTGACCAATGACAGTATGTATTCCCATTCTTCATCATCAGTTATTGGATAAGCCACATGCCAAAACCTATCAACATATTGTAGATTCCTGTATGTGATAGATTCTGTTGATTGGTTGCTCCTCAGTTTCAAATTTTGATGAATTTTCCTCTGAAGAGTTCCCAAAGTTGTACACCCTCCAAGCATTACAATAGCTTCTGGCTGTATACTATAACTATATCCTTGTTCAGTCTCAATTATTTTTCCGTTGCAAAAAATATAAACAGCCATCTTTTTTATCTAAAATAAACCCTCGTTAATAATCACATATGATCAAACAATCAATTTAGGTCTGCATGATTCTAGAATTTATGTTGGAATCCTAGTCCTTCTACCAAATCAATATGTTCAAACCATATTGATGTGTAACTCTGTTTACACAACCCACAAGTTTGTGTTATTTACCAAAAAATAGTAAGTTAAACATATTCATACATATCCACATGCATCATATGCATGGGGAATATGAACGTGTCATGTAAAAGCATAGAGTTATATAAACTTGGAAAACTCAACATGATTAAGCCCGGAGCGATAGATAGCCAACCCCATTCACTTTCCTAGACAAGGAAAGCCTCCAAGAAAGTAGGTGGTCCTACCCAAAGCACCTCTATCCGAGGATAATTTACTCAAGTAAGCCTTTCAGTTCATGACAACTCTAACACTTAATATGTAAAAAATATATTCAATTACTAAATTCAAGTTCATAACTACAATTACAAACTGAGGTCAAGGTAGATGACAAACTAAATTCATTATCATACTTAGAATGTAATGAAAATATATATTATATAAACAATTCATAATATAACTACTTTTCTAATTATTATAACTACTTTGCTAATTATTTTAACTACTTCACTAATTATTGTAACTACTTCACTAATTAATTTACTAATTAGAATTAATTAATTTGCTAATTGGAATTAATTAATTGGATTATTGAAATTAATTAATTGGCTAACTGAAAATAATTAATTGCCTAACTGTAATTAATTAATTGGCTTACTGTAATTCATTAATTGCATAATTTTAATTCATTAATTTCCTAACTGTAATTCATTAATTGCCTAACTGTAATTCATTAATTGCCTAACTGTAATTCAGTAATTGCCTAACTATAATTTAGTAATTGCATTAATTAATTGACTAATTGTAATTAATTAATTGAATAATTGCAATTAATTACTTGAATAATTGTAATTAACTAGTTGACTAATTGTAATTAACTAGTTGACTAATTGTAATTAATTGATTGACTAATTGTAATTAATGGATTGACTAATTTTAATTAATTGATAGACTAATTCTAATTAATTGGCAGAATAATTGTAATTAATTGATATACTAATTGTAATTAATTGATAGGCTAATTATAATTAATTGATAGTCTAATTATAATTAATTGATATACTAATTCTAATTAATTAATTGACTAATTCTAATTAATTAATTGACTAATTCTAATTAATTAATTGACTAATTATAAATAAGTAATTGACTAATTATTAATTGACTAATTGACTAATTATTAATTGAATAATTATATTTAATTAATTGACTAATTTTAATTAATTAATTGAATAATTATAATTAATTAATTGACTAACTATAATTAATTGATTGACTAATAAAAATTAATTACTTGACTAATAATAATTAATTTATTGACTAATACTAGTTAATTAATTGACTAATTGTAATTAAGTACTTGACTAATTGTAATTAAATAGTTGACTAATTACAATTAACTACTTGACTAATTGTAATTAACTAGTTGACTAATTGTAATTAACTAGTTGACTAATTGTAATTAACTAGTTAACTAATTGTAATTAATTAATTGACTAATTTGAATTAATTAATTGACTAATCTGAATTAATTGATAGACTAATTTAATTAATTGATAGACTAATTGCAATTAATTAATTGACTAATTGTAATTAATTAATTGACTAATTGTAATTAATTAATTGACTAATTGTAATTAATTAATTGGCTAATTGTAATTAATTAATTGATTAATTGTAATTAATTGATTGACTAATTGTAATTAATTGATTGAATAATTGTAATTAATTAATAGACTCACTATAATTAATTGATAGACTAATTGTAATTAATTGATAGACTAATTTTAATCAATTGATAAATTAATTATAATTAATTAATTGACTAATTATAATTAATTAATTGACTATTTATAATTATTTAATTGACTAATTATAATTAATTAATTGACTAATTCTAATTAATTAATTGACTAATTAAAATTAATTAATTGACTAATTATAATTAATTAATTTACTAATACTAATTAATTTATTGACTAATTATAATTAATTAGTTGGCTAATTGTAATTAATTAGTTGACTAATTGTAATTAAATAGTTGACTAATTGTAATTAATTAGTTGATTAATTGTAATTAATTAATTGACTAATTGTAATTAATTAATTGACTAATTGTAATTAATTAATTGACTAATTGTAATTAATTAATTGACTAATTGTAATTAATTAATTGACTAATTGTAATTAATTGATTGACTAATTGTAATTAATTGATTGTAATTAATTGATTGACTCATTCTAATTAATTGATAGACTAATTGTAATTAATTGATAGATTAATTCTAATTAATTCATTGACCAATAATAGTTAATTAATTGACTAATAATAATTAATTAATTGAATAATTGTAATTAATTAATTGACTAATACTAATTAATTAATTGACTAATTATAATTAATTAGTTGACTAATTGTAATTAATTAATTGACTAATTGTAATTAATTAGTTGACTAATTACAATTAACTAATTGACTAATTGTAATTAATTAGTTGACTAATTACAATTAACTAATTGTCTAATTATAATTAATTAGTTGACTAATTATTATTAACTAATTGGCTAATTATAATAAATTATGTACCTAATTATGCATACTACTAAATTAACCAGATTAAATTAATTATTTGACTACTTACAATTTATTATTTTTTAAACTAATTCTATAAACTAAACAATTAAATTAATAAAAAAATTCTATAATCTAATTACATTAACTAAACAATTAAATATACAATTTAAAATATTAAAGAAATGTAAATGAAAACTTACCTCAAATTTGCAGAACGGTCGGGGACGGAGAACGGTCGGAGATCGACGCCACTTGAAAAAGAGGAGGTTGAGAGCCTGATGAATGAATGAGGAGGGGTGAGGGGATGAGGGGGTTTTATAGTGGGCGATGGAGATCGACGCCCCTTGAAGTGGCGCTGATGAATAGAATGGGAAATTCTGCCAAGCGCCACTTCAAGTGGTTCTTTGGCATTTTTTTTCCATTAGCCCCAATTGAAGTGGCTCTAGGCTACCCCATTTTCTTAATAAAGAAAACGGGGAACCCATTTTCCTAAAAAAACCCCCTTCCTACCAAAATTTCCTGATATAGGCTTAACCTATATCACACAACATTATCACTTAACACTGACCTTTCTACCACCATTCATGAAATATCCATATCACATCTTGTAATACACAAAATAATTATGATCTATATATCATTAAGTGTCTATTTCTAGATGAGATAGGTATCAAAAACAACAATATATAGATATATATTCTCCTGATACCCCCAAAACCTGATATTTGAATTGTATCACCCATAATGATTTTACCAAATCTTTGTTATGTTATGATGCTTTATTTTGGAGCATTCAATTGAGGTTTTTATGGTTAGTGATATAATAAATCTTTATCAATGTTATCATAATAAGTAACTAATATTGAGCCACATCATACCATAACCAATGATATTCACACATCACAACTTATAGTGATATGTCAGATAGTGATATCACTATATTGTTGTTTGTAATATCATTATTTTCCATTTTTTAAAATTTTAGAATTTTTGGATTATTTAATACTTCTATAAAGGAAGATTTAATACCACTAATGAGTTTTTTAAACATAAAAAATTTATAAACGAAATAGAAACATAAAAACCATTAAGTTAGGATCATTCAAATAATTGGATGGAAAAATAATAATAATAAAAAAACAAGAATACACTATTGGCCCCACTAAGATAAACACATTGGGGGGGGGTGTGAATCACGGTATGTAATTTTTAAAAAATTATCCTTTCAATCTTATTTTATGATTAAAAAAAATATTTTCTCTCTTCTTCTCACGAAAAAATATTGAATGAAATGAAAGAATGCAAGAGAGATAACAATTTTTACTTAGTTCAACCAAACCGGGATAATCCAAGGAGTACACAAAGGCAATGTGCTAATATACCAGAAGAACTAAAGTTCACCACTATTTTACTATTTTTTGGTTAAAGCTCACTATCCCTTAATTTACAACCATTCATAATTAATAGCACACTACTCTCTCAATTAAAATGAACACACTACTCCTCTATAAGATTCTTTAATTATCTGCATCAAATTTTAATGGGTTCAAACTAAAATGGGTATGAAATTGTATTCCTTTTTTATATGTGATATAGAATCCACTTCACCATATAAAATTCTCTTCATGGAAAATCCCTTTGTTAATTTTTCAACATTACAAACTATTATCCTTCAGAAATCATATCTACTTCATAAAGTGTATTTATGAAACAATATTCATTATGTAATGTCTTCATTAACTCCCTATGTGCTATGTTATTCCTGATTTGATTTTACACAAGTCCATTGGGAACTGACTCCATGATTTTCTACATTGTGAACTACCCATATGATTCACATACTACCATGTGATTTGATAACCCTTCTGCACCTCGTGAACTGTTGTGTTCTTCATGAACTTCCTTAAAAAATTATGAATTCTTGTTATTTCATAGATAATATCTTTTGAGTTAATTTTCCCTCTCTAATAAAGTGATTAGGTGTTCTTTATTTATGAAACTAAACCTCAAACCCACTAATAAAAAAAATTATTGTTCATACATTCATCAAATCCTTTATCTGCAATACTATTCCTTTGTGTTATTATTTAGCATTCTCCCTTCATGACCCTCCTTTAATTACTACTTATTAACTAAAAATGACATGACCAATATTTGTTTCCATTATTTTCACACAAACTTCATGTGTAAATGCACCACCTTTTCTAAAATTCCATTATTGATAATTAATATGTATTTACTAACTTCCTAGACAAAAAAAACCCATCGTTTACTTCCTTCATGATCACATACCTTCTATGAAAACCAATTACAGTGAAATCCCTATGTGATATTGTACTTATAAAGAATTTTTTGTAGTTGATATATGAAAATATATACATTTTCATTTTTACATGCAGTTTCTAAACACCCCTAAATTATTCTAGAACCACTTTGTCAATCTTTTTATCAAGAAACACTCTAAAACATTGTCAACATACTTTTTCAACAAACAGAACAACCCAAAAAACACAGAAATGAATCCTTGCGAGTTTTTTTACAAACAATACCCCCTTTGGTTTTTTTAAAATACACTAAAACCTTATTTATAGTTTTATTGAAACATCTTTTACACTTTCTACATAAAACCCCATTCACACTCTGCAACTCTAGAAAGAAACCAAAGACTCACTCAACTTGTACTATAATATCACATGAGTCAAGATCAATGTGAGAAAAAACATTAACATGTATGTATTATTAATAAATCACTCATTTATTGATATCAATTGTCAAAAATTACCATGATTGATACCAATTTTTCAACTTTTCATACAATATTCAATAAATAAGTCTAGGTAACTACTTCCATCACAAACAAAAAATTCATCCTTTTAATAAATTACTGATTTTTTTTGAAATAGTAGAACAAATTTATCAGCATCATGTTTAAAAAAACTCCCCTTATATCCCCCCTAATCTGACATTAAATATCTCTCCCCTTTTTACAAATTTACTCTCCCTTATAAAAGGATAGATAAATCTATCCCATGTTTAGAAATATCTCCCCCATTAATAAAAAATGCTTCTACGTTTGTGAAAAAACCCAAATGTCACTTCTTTGTAGCCTTTAACAGAGAAACAGAAGGTTATTAGTGAATAGAAAAATTTATAACACACTTAGAGAAGTGGGGTACCAAATCCACATTGTTTAAGTGTGGGGGTCAACTAGACTCCAAGATCTAGCTGATACCTCTCAATCACTTCTTTAAATAAGGCCTTTATCATGATGTCTAGGATTTGACGTTTAGCAGGCACATAGTCAAATTTCATTAATACATTTTCAACATTATCCTTTATAAAGTAATACTTTATTTTAATTTTATTAATCCTTGAGTGATGGATTGTATTTTTTCTAATATTAATAACACTTTAATTATCATAATAAATTATGATTAAATAATTCACTTCAACTATAATATCTTTAAGATATTACTTTATCAACATTAATTGCATGTAATCTTGGGTGGACACAATATATCTAAATTCTAAAGTGCCCAGTGAATTGTAATCTTGTTTCATTCTTAGAAAATAAATACAAAATCAACAATGATAAAATGCATTGCCTAATGTATACTTTCGATCATCTGCTAAACCAGAAAAATCAGTGTCTATATATCCACAAAACTCATTTGACAATGTTTCATTATAAAGAAAACAAAAATTAATTATTCTTATAACATATCATAGTATTATTTTCACCACAAGAAAGTGTATTTATTTGGTATTACTTTTATATCTTGAAACATGACAAGTGACACATATAATTTTGATTCGTATCGTTGTCATGTACACTAATCTCCCGATTATCTTCCTATATTTTTTGACATTAAAAACATTACATATTCACCCCTTAACAAATTCATATAGACTGAAATTGATGATATCATCACCATGGAACCCACAATTCCAAACATTCTTAGAAAATAATATCCATATTTAGATTTAGAAATTAATGTTTCATACTTTCCTTGTGAAACCTACAGTACAAGGAAAAATATAAATTCTCCAATCATCAACATTTTGAAGAAAAACTTCATAAATTATATTATGTTCATTCACTTTGAATGTTTTGATTTAAGAAATCTTTTTTCATCTGTATATACTCGCTCTATCATCCTATTAATGATTCATTGTTGGCATAGAGATTGTAATCAATTCCATGATGATATAAACTATTCTTATTTAAGTATTGATCCAATATTTAATGAATTATTCTTGGTGCCTTATTTAGACCATAAAATTCCTTCTTCATCCAGAAAAAATTATTATCATCCTCAGGGAGAATAAAAACATCTGAATTTTTGACATAGACATCTTCTTATAGTACTCCTTTCAAAAAAGATGACTTGATATCAATGTAGAATACCTTTAATTTCCTATTCACCACTATGACTAAGAATATTTTAATTATCTCTAATAATAATGTGGGTTAAAATATATCATATACATTTTTAGCCTAGATTTGGGACTATCCCATACAAACTAGTCGTGCTTTATTTTGAATCATCTTATCATATTTAATCAGTTTGTTACAGAAAATTTACTTGGACCAAATGATATTCTTTTTCATCATCCTAGAAATAATCTCCCATGCATGATTCTTTTCAATTTTTTCACACTCCTCATTCATCACGTAAAATCAATTATACTATTTATTAGATAATTTAAAACACCTTGGCTATATTTGAGATATTAAGGATGTATTTTATAGAGAAAAAATTCTCTTCATCTACACTAGTGTTGTTTGATCCTTGATTCTATTTTGCTCATTAATTTAATCCCTATTTTCTAACTTCTATGTAGATGCGTGACTAAATTTATCCTTCTCATCATTAGTGTTTTCATCTAAATTCACATCATCCCCTTGTTCTCCCCATAACATTATTATATCCTAATTACTATCATATATAAACAACTAACTCTTTTGCAAAAAAATATTCTCATTCTCCACTATTATGATGTAATTTATTTTTACAACCTATCTTAATAGATTATTGAAGAATTTATATTCTTCTCTCTTTCCTGAGTATACATGGGAAATCAATTCATATTCATGAGAATTAAAATTCCTATGATTATACTTATTAAAAATGAAACACTTATTTAAAAAAATTAAAAAACAATTCAGTGTCATCTTATTTCCACACCACATCTCATATTGACTCTTTTCTTTACCCAAAAATAAAAAATATATATTAGAGTTGTAGAAATATGTCCTGAATAATTACTTCCAAAACATTTTTTGTGGGTATTTCTTAATAATTTTCATTATGTTCATGTTTTTTATGATCTAGTTTCCCCTCTCAACCACACAATTTTTCTTAGGAGGTTGCACTACTGAGATGTAGTTCGTTATCATATATTTTCAAAATAATCTTCCACCAAGATATTTGTGAATTACATTCCATTATTAGTGCAAAATTTCATAGTTTTCTACCCAAACATATTCTTTATATTCTTTTGATATTGATTAATTCAAATTAAAACATTTTACTTGTGAGTAACAACCATTATACATGTCATTCTACTATAGTCATCAATAAAAAGAATGTAATATACATTAACATAAATATATATTGATGATATTGGTTTACACACATAAAAATGCGCCAGATCAAGTACCCTTATTGAATTTTTTTTCTTTTACCATGTACATATTTCTAATAATCTACCCGTTTTAATAAACATTGCACATGTGTTTTCAATCATGTGATAGTTTAGGGAGATCTTAAGCTTAATCAATTTTCACTAGATCTTCTAATGATAATTGGGTTAAATGAGAAATCCATTTATACCACAACATTTTTTCTTCTTCCTTGGATAGAAAACCCATATCTTATTTCCCATTAGAAAGGTAGAGATTCGCCTTAATTCACTTCCTTTATATTAAGACTAAGCCATCTTTTCCCTCTGAGATGTAGATATTTTTGGTAAATTTTATCAAATGACCGGATTCACAAAGTTAAATAAGACTTAGAAAGTTGTGACTGAGCCTTTTAATAACCAAGACATTTATGCATCTCATATCTTTTACCCAAATTTGTCTTTCCTAGAGATAATTATCCTTAATCCTTCATCATTTACAAATATGACAATACCATCCTTTTTATACTTGATGCTTGTGAGAAAATCTATATTTTCCATCATATGGGAAGTTAATCCATAATAAACGATCCATACTCCAACATGATATAATGTTTTAGAGTAATATATAAAATTTATATCTTCTCATCATTTTTTCTTAAACCATTTATTCAATTTTATACCTATTGATGATCAATATTTGTGATCATACTCAGAGTATGATGGAAAAAATTAATCCTTCAAAAAATAAAATCTTTTTTTCACTCTCATCCCACTTAATGGTTCTTTGAGTTTCTGAGTATGAACACTTTAATCCTTTGTAGGAAAATTCCTTTTCATTATTGACATGAAATTTATATACATCTGTACAAATCCTCTACAAAAAAAATAACAACCATAAAAACCAAACATGGAATATTGAACTACGTTTGGGTACCTTTTTTTATTACACACTTAGGTACCTTTTAAATATGGAAAAAACATTTAATGAATTTTCTATCTTTCCACAATAATTAGAATATGACATAACTTCTTTTAATGTTTTTGGATCTGAATCTATTTTTGAAAAAAAATTGAGTTTTTGTAACAATACTATTATTAGATCCTTCAAATAAGTACATATATAAATGAGATTCTAATTTATTAGGTATTTTAGTCTATTTAATTTTAAAACCTCCTCGAATGTTTCTTCTTAAGATACTATTTTATTTGACCCAAATTTCTCAATTTAGACTTCCTTGAATAAAAAGGTAAAACTTTATTCATAAAATATAGAAACTCCTAATTATATAAATGTATTAATAGCTACTAAATCAATATATTCTATAACCATGAATCTATCATCTTCATAATTATTCATTTATTTACGAATTATTCAATTTATACCTCTTTTACCAAAATTTTCCCTTTTAGGATCATGCAATATTTTAATTTATTAAGAACCCAAAACGTTTAAATAATTAACGTTTGGTTTTTTATGCTCTTATAATTCTTATGGAGTCATAAACTTCTCTTTTATGGTAATATTTTTTAATATGTGACACATTGTTAATAACATTTTTATTTATTTTAAACAATCCATCATTATGATTAAAATTTCCAAAAAAGATCCCATCCTTGGATAAAACAAAGTTATTTTCCCCATACACAAGCTTAAAACCTTTCTTGTTCAACAATATCTCATAAAATAAGTTTATACAAACATAGATCACATATATGACATCATTTTGAGTGAGAATATTTACTAAGGTAACTTAATATCCACCACACCATTCCCTTGTATATTTATACTTATAGATTTACCCATTTAGAAAGATATACCATCATTGATTTATTTTATATTCTCAAATAGAGAATTTTTGTTACACACATTTCATGTAATATCAGAATTGATCCACCAAGAAGTTCTAACCTCAAGAACATTAAAGTCAAAGATCATAGACACAAATCACTATTTAAGAGTGGTATTTCCATATTTCTTCTTATGAAGATTTTAGTCCCACTTGAAGTGTCCACACTTTCCACATAATTATCACACCCCTTTATTTTGCTTGGAATATACCTTTTCTTTTGAAGGATAGTTTGTATGTTTTTTACTTTTGAGGAACCCAAATGGACCAAATCCTTCCTCTATTAATATATTATATATATCATAGTTAGGTTCATTTTACTCCTTATAATTTTTATATTTTTCCTCAATTTATATGTATTTAATCAAATAAATTATGGAAATTTATTAATTATTTTGTTTTAGAGAGTGTTTAACATTCTTCCAAGAAGGGGGAAGTTTATTGATTATGGATGTGAAAATAATGGCAACATCAATGATAATTTTGTTTTTATTTAAATGTTGTAAGATACATTTAATCTCAATTAATTTCTCTATGATAGATCTATTATACACCATTTTGTATGAAATAAACTTAGTAGGATTTTATTTTTCATTACATACTTAGTGTTTTTTCTCTAAATCATGAGTATGGTTCATTGAAAAATGAACTCTTAATTCTCTTATTTTTTCTCATTTTGGAGACTTTTAGTGTATCTTTATTGGATGTGGGGATTTTTGAGTTGGGATTATATAAACTGCTTTGTGAGTCACAAGTAAAAAGTGAATCCTATTTTTCTACTTATTGAAATTTTTTCCATCAATGTTTTTCACTTGAATAATGTTTTTATCTGCTTAGTTTTCTATTTTATCATTATTTACTCATAATATTGTTGGATATATATATGGGTCCTGGTATGTAATTTTATTAGATGGTAGTAGATGGATCTCACATAGGCATGCTACTATGTCTCTTTCCTTAAGAGTAGAATCTCTACCACAAAAATGATAGTAAAATTAATTATAAGAAAGTATTATTTTGGATAAGATGGTTGATTATTACCTTAAACTTATACTTAGTAGAGATATTCAATTGAAGAGGCTTTTGAATCAAGAGACTATTTGAGGAGTCATTATTATTGTATACTAATAAAGGATATTTGATGATTATACAAGACAATGTGTTTAATATCAATTTTTTAAAGGGATTTTCAGTGCTTGGAGTTGATTGAATTGATTTTCCCATCCAATGGAAACACCATTTTATTGATATGGAAGCACCCATTCAGATAAGTCATCATACCCTTTGGAATTGGGTAGAAACCTATTATTGAAAGGAATATATTTTCAAGACTTTGACTCATCAATTGAATCACATATGATCTGATATGTGTCCCAGATCACACCCACTCAGTGAACAGGTGTGTTTGTTAGATCACACCTGATCAGATCAATAGTCTAGATCAAACCTGTTTAGTTAACTAGTTTAACCCACTGAATATACCCATTTGTTCCTTATCCCAAATCACTATGACCAACCGATCTGTTAGAAAAATTATGGCACTTCTAAATAACTTACATTGATGTGGGATTTTTAGTTTAAAGGAAACCATAAAATCCCGTCATTGTATTATCTTGTGCACGTTCCCATATATATTGTATTTCATCACCCCCATAGTGCTACCCCCTTTTACTGTACTATTTTAAATAATTATAATTTTTTTTTGATTAATAAAGGAAATCTCACTCCATCCTATTTTTTAATTTGGGATTCCAACCTTTAAACTCCCTTATTAAAAAAACAAAAAAAAACAATATTAAAAATTTTAAAAACATTTTAAATCCCAAAAATATTTGAATTTGGAATACACCATTTTCTATATTCAAAATTTGGATTACCTAAAATCCTAGATGAGGTGAGAATTCTAAGTGACTTATTGTAGTGTGAGTCATCAATGAAGGAAGAGTTAGATTTATTGCCTGATTTTGATACATGGTAATTAATTTAATTACCTTTAAGAAAAAGGGTACAATAAGAAAATGGGTTTATTGTTTGAATGAGGAAGAAAATTATAAAAAATGGTACAGGTTACATTTTATTTTGAAAGGATTTAAACAATTAGAATGAGTGTATTTTAGTGATATTTTCTCACTAGTTGTAAAGAATAAAATGATTAAGATTGTGATCAACATGGATTCCATGGATGGTATTTTTATCGAGAAAAAATTTGTCAAAACAATATTCCTTCATGGAGATTTGGAGGAGGTTATTAACATGGATCAACTGAATGTTTTTGTATAGAATGAAATGTAATGTCTGGTGTGTAGGCTAAAATAGAGTTTGTATTGTCTTAAGCTGATAGTAAGGCCCTAAAATCTATAGTTTGATGACTACAAGGTTGAATGGATGTTTTTTGTTCAATGTATATAATTTTTTCTACTAGAAGGTGTATGATGATGGGACTTTTGTCATTGTAATTCACTATATGAATAAAATTCTCTTATATGGACTTATGATGGAAATTATGGAAGAGTTAAAGTTTTCTTTTCCTAAAATATTCAATATGATGGATCTTGGTTCCAAAAATTAGATATTGAGGATGAGGATAAAAGGTGACTTAAATTTTGAAATGTTTTTCTTGAATCAGTTAGAATATATTTGGAAGGTCTTGGGAAGATTTGAAATAAGATATTTTAAACCTATGAACACCCCTCACCAGAAACTCTAAGATTTCTAATAAGAAGGAACATAAGATAGTTCAGAATACTAAATACATATAAAATGTTCTATATGAATCTAATTTCGTAATTATTTTGTAATCTATGGTTTTTACAAGGCCTGATATCACTCATGTAGTTGGTATTAATTATAGATTCATGTAGAATATAGGGAATAAGAATAAATAGGTTGTTAAATGGAATATTTATTATCTCAAAAATCTGGTAGATCTATACCTCTATTTTATAATATATGATTCATTAAAAAAAATTTGGACACTGAATTTAGAGGATACATGGACTCGTGAAAGAGAAAAACTAGTTTTAAATTTTATTTTAGAGGAACTGTCATGTGCTAGATGTCACAAATATAACCTGTAATATAATTTTAACCATGAAATCTAAATATATTATAGTTATATAATCAAGTAAGGAGTCAGTTTGGTTGAATGATATACTAGAGGAAATCAGAATAAGGTAACAAACTGACATGATATTTTGTGATAACCAAAGTGTGATTCACTTGAATAATAATATTGTGTTTCGATCATGAATGAAACATATTCATCTGAAGTAACACATTATGTAGAAGATTGTGGAAGATGTAATGATGGGACAATGAAAAGTAAGAGGTTGTAAAAATATGATGAACATTCGAACTAAATTCATAGTGTGAAAAAGTCTTAGCTGGTGCTATGCTTCAATGAGGCTTGGATGGATTAGTGATTAGAATATCACAAAAGTGACAACAGAATTGAAGAGTTGGGTTGAAGAAGAGATGTTCTGAAATATAGTGACTTGTGACCCCTAATATTTATTAGTGACGGCTTAGAATTTTTTATTAAGTGGTATATTGTTAATCTTGGTGTGAGAATATTTTTTTTTTCAATTGTTGAAACTTTTAGAAAGGATAAACTTATAACGTAAATCTGGATGAAGTAGAAAAAAATAAATATTTTATTCTGAATTATTAGAAATAATAACTTCTAGAAGTGTGTATATAAGAGGATAAGTTATATATTCATCCATTTTTCACATGAATTGAACATGAAGTTAGTGTATTAACTGGGAAAATTTTGATATCCATGATCAAGTGAGGGAAAACCATAAAGACTAGATGGTTGTAAAAATGATGGAACTAAATGAATCCTATTAATCTTGGATATCCAAAGATGGGTGGAGTCACTTTTACCATAAATGTTCTCAAGAGTGGTTAAGAATCTATTATTTCTATGCATTGGAGTGGCTATAGTAGTGTAGATCTATTTACCTTGAGTATTTCACCTATATTTCTTCACTTGTAACTCAATAAATTGATTACATTCTCT
Organism: Viscum album; assembly: GCA_963277665.1. Taxonomy (NCBI): domain Eukaryota; kingdom Viridiplantae; phylum Streptophyta; class Magnoliopsida; order Santalales; family Viscaceae; genus Viscum; species Viscum album. The sequence goes on from OY728131.1 coordinate 1,927,576,554, forward strand.
TGTTTCTTTTCTATCAAAGTTACTTATTTATTATGGAGTAGGACTTCAACTATATCATGTAAATCCCTATGTTCTCTATGTGAATTCCTTAATTTCATTTTGTTTTTGATTTTTTTGGTTGTTTTTTATGATTAATAAATTTCATCAAGATCCATGGAAATTTCATGGCTTGGGTGTGAGGCTTCTCTGTTCCAGATCCATTGATTCATATTATTAGGAATTTTAGACCTTCATGTATTTTTTTTTCATTTTATGTTCTGAAGGATGGGTATTTCTAGAATGTGGAAAACTATAAATAATTCCAATATAACATTAAATATGTATAAATAGTTATAATATCCATATTATAGAATTTCAAATAAAAAAATATTTAATTTTAGTTGACGTAAATTAAATCATATATTATACATTGTGTTAAACTCTTTAAATTCATGAAATGATATTTATAAGAATAAATTTCAACATTTAAAATAAAACTATAAAAATAAAAATAATATAATAAATCTATTTACATGAATATTAAATATGTAATTTTAAAAAATAAATAATCACTTCAAATATTTAAAATTAATGAATGAAATTTACATCATTTAAAATAAGGAATCTAAGAATATGAACATTTCATATATTCTAATCTAAAATATTTGTATTGGCCTTATTTTATTATTTATAAATATTTTATACATAATATATTTAAATCTAAAATGATCTTTAAAAAAAATACATTACATACAGTGATATCCCCAAATTATTAAATGTGATATAGGCTTAACCTATAACGCACAACATTATCACTTAACTCTGACCTTTCTACCAACATTCATGAAATATCCATATCACATCTTGTAATAAACAAAATAATTATGATCTATATATCATTATGTATCTATTTATAGCTGAGATAGGTATCAAAAACAACAATATCTAGATATATATTCTTCTGATAACACCAAAACCTGATATTTGAATTGTATCACCCACAATGATATTACCAAATATTTGTTATCTTATGATGCTTTATTTTAGAGCATTCAATTTAGGATTTTCATGGTTAGTGATATAATATATCATTATCAATGTTATCATAATATGTAACTAATATTGAGCCACATCATACCATAACTAATGATATTCACACATCAAAAATTATAGTGATATATCAGATAGTGATATTGCTATATTGTTGTTTGTAATATCATTATTTTCCATTTTTTTAAATTTTTAGAATTTTTGGATTCATTAATACTTCTATAAAGGAGGATTTAATACCACTAATGAGTTTTTTAAACATAAAAAATTTATAAACGAAATAGAAAGTTAAAAACTATTAAGTTAGGATCATTCAAATAATTGGATGAAAAAAAAACAATAATACACTATTGGCCCCACTAGGATCAACACATTGGGGGGGGGGGGGTGAATCACGGTATGTAATTTTTAAAAAATTATCCTTTCAAACTTATTTTATCATTAAAAAAAATATTTTCTCTCTTCTTGTCACGAAAAAATATTGAATGAAATGAAAGAATGAAAGAGGCATAACAATTTTTACTTAGTTCAACCAAACCGGGCTAATCCAATGAGTACACAAAGATAATGTGCTAATGTACTAGAATAACTAAATTTCACCACTATTTTACTATTTTTGGTGAAAAATCACTATCCCTCTATGAATTTTTCAACTTTACAAACTAGTCTCCTTCACAAATCACATATACTTCGTAAAGTATATTTATGAAACAATATTCATTATGTAATGTCTTCATTAATCTATGTGCTATGTTATTCCTGATTTGATTTTACACAAATCCATTGGGAATTGACTTCATGATTTTCTACTTTGTGAACTACCCATATGATTCACAGACTACCAGGTGATTTGATAACTCTTCTGAACCACGTGAACTCTGGAGTACTTCATGAACTGCATTAAAAAATTATAAATTCTTGTAATTCCATAGATAAGATCTTTTGAGTTAATTTTCCCTCTTTGATAAAGTGATTAGGTGTTCCTTATTTAAGAAACTAAACCTAAATCTCACTAATAAAAAAATTATTGTTCATACATTCATCAAATCCTTTATCTACACTACTATTCCTTTGTGTTATTGTTTAGCATTCTCCCTTCATGACCCTCCTTTAATTACTACTTATTGACTAAAAATGACATGACCAACATGTGTTTCCATTATGTTCACACAAACCTCATGTGTAAATGCACCACCTTTTCTAAAATTCTATTATTGAGAATTAATATGGCTTTATTAACTTCCTAGACACAAAAAACCTATCATTTACTTCCTTCATGATAACATACCTTCTATGAAAACCAATTACAGTGAAATCCCTATGTGATATTATACTTCTAAAGAATTTTTTGTAGTTGATATATGAAAATTCATACATTTTCATTTTTACATGCAGTTTCTGAACACCCCTAAATTATTCTAGAACCACTTTATCAATCGATTTTTCAAAAAACACTCTAAACATTTGTCAACTTACTCTTTCAACAAACAGAACAACCCAGAAACACAAAAATGAATCCTTGCGAGTTTTTTACAAAAAATACCCCATTAGGGTTTTAAAATACTATGAAACCTTATTTATAATTTTATTGAAACATCTTTCACACTTTCTATATAAAATCCCATTCACACTCTGCAACTCTAGAAATAAACCAAAGACTCACTCAACTTGTACTATAATATCACATGAGTCAAGATCAATGTGAGAAACAAATTAACATGTATGTATTATTAATAAATCACTCATTTATTTATATCAATTGTCAAATTTTACCATGATTGATACCAAATTTTCAACTTTTCATACGATATTCAATAAATAATTCTTGGTAACTACTTCCATCACAAACAAAAAATTCATCCTTTCAATACATTCCTGATTTTTTTTGAAATAGTAGAACAAATTTATCAGCATCATGCTTAAAAAAACTCGCCTTACATCCCCCCTAATCTAACATTTAATATCTCTCCCCTTTTTCCAAATTTACTCTCCCTTATAAAAGGTTAGATAAATCTCTCCAATGTTTAGAAATATCTCCCCAATTAATAGAAAATGCTTCTACCATTGTGAAAAAACCCAAAGGTCACTTCTTTGCAGTCTTTAACAGAGAAACAGATAGTTATTAGTGAATAGGGAAATTTATAACACACTTAGAGAAGTGGGGTACCAAATCGACATTGTTTAAGTGTGGGGGTCAACTAGACTCCAAGATCTAGTTGATGCTTCTCAATCACTTCTTTAAATAAGGCCTTTATCGTGATGTCTAGGATTTAAAGTTTAGCAGGCACATACTCCAATTTCATTAACACATGTTCAACATTATCCTTTATAAAGTAATACTTTATTTTAATTTTATTAATCCTTGAGTGATTGATTGTATTTTTTCTAAGATTAATAACACTTTAATTATCATAATAAATTATGATTAAATAATTCACTTCAACTATCATATCTTTAAGATATTACTTTATCAACAGTAATTGCATGTAATCTTGGGTGGATACAATATATCTAAATTCTAAAGTGCCCAGTGAAAAGTAATCTTGTTTCATTCTTAGAAAATAAATAAAAAATCAACAAAGATAAAATTCATTGCCTAATGTATACTTTCGATCATCTGCTAAACCAGAAAAATCAGTGTCTATATATCCACAAAACTCATTTGATTATGTTTCATTATGAAGAAAACAAAAATTAATTGTTCTTATAACATATCATAGAATTATTTTCACCACTAGAAAGTGTATTTATTTGGTATTACATTGATATCTTGAACCATGACAAGTGACACATATAATTTTGATTCGTATCGTTGTCATGTACACTAATCTCCCAATTATCTTCCTATATTTTTTGACATTAAAAACTTTACATATTCACCCCTTAATAAATTCGTATAGACAGAAATTGATGATATCATCACCATGGAACCCACAATTACAAACCTTCTTAGAACATCATATCCATATTTAGATTTAGAAATTAATGTTTCATACATTCCTTGTGAAACCTACAGTACAAGGAAAAATATAAATTCTCCAATCATCAACATTTTGAAGACACACTTAATAAATTATATTATGTTCATGCACTTTGATTTTTTTTATTTAAAAAATATTTTTTCATCTGTATATACTCGCACTATCATCCTTTTAATGATTCATTATTGGCATATAGATTGTAATAAATTCCATGATGATATAAACTATGCTTATTTAAGTATTGATCCAATATTGAATGCATTATTCATGGTGCCTTATTTAGACCATAAAATCCCTTCTTCATCCAAACAAAATTATTATCATCCTCATGGAGAATAAAAACATATTAATTTTTTACATAGACCTCTTTTTATAGTACTCCATTCAAAAAAGATAACTTGATATCCATCTAGAATACCTTTAATTTCCTATTCACCACTATGACTAAGAATATTTTAATTATATCTAATAATAATGTGGGTTAAAATATATCATATAAATTTCTATCCTAGATTTGGGACTATCCCATACACACTAGTCATGTTTTATTTTGAATCATCTTATCATATTTAATCAGTTTGTTACAGAAAATTTACTTGGTCCAAATGATATTCTTTTTCCTCCTCCTGGAAATAATCTCCCATGCATGATTCTTTTCAATTTTTTCACACTCTTTATTCATCACATAAACTCAATTATACTATTTATTAGATAATTTAAAACACCTTGGCTATATTTGAGATAATAAGGATGTATTTTATAGAGAAAAAATTCTCCTCATCTACACTAGTGTTGTTTGATCCTTTATTCTATTTTGCTCATTAATTTAATCCCTATTTTTGGCCTTCTATGTAGATGCGTGCCTAAATTTATCCTTCTCATCATTAGTGTTTTCATCTAAATTCACACCATCCCCTTGTTCTCCCCCTAATATGCTTATATACTCATTGCTATCATATCTAAACTACTAAATCTTTTGCAAAAAAATATTTTCATTATCCACTATTATGATGTAATTTATTATTACAACCTATCTTAATAGATTATTGAAGAATTTATATTATTCTCTCTTTACTCAGTATCCAAGAGAAATAAATTCATATTCATGAGAATTAAAATTCCTATGATTATACTTATTAAGAATTAAACACTTATTTCAAAAAATTAAATAATAATTCAGTGTCATCTTATTTCCACACCACATCTCATATTGACTATTTTCTTTCCCCAAAAATAAAAATATATATTAGAAATGTAGAAATATGTCCTGAATAATTACTTCCAAAACATGTTTTGTGGGTATTTCTTAATAATTTTCACTATGTTCATGTTTTTTATGATCTAGTTTCCCCTCTCAACCACACTATTTTTCTTAGGAGGTTGCACTACTGAGATGTAGATCATTTTCATATATTTTCAAAATAATCTTCCACCAAGATATTTGTGAATTACATGCCATTATTTGTGCAAAATTTCATAGTTTTCTACCCAAACATATTTTTTATATTCTTTCGATATTGATTAATTAAAATTAAAACATTTTACTTGTGAGTAACAACCATTATACATGTCATTCTACTATAGTCATCATTAAAAAGAATGTAATATCAATTACCATCAATATATATTGATGATATTGGTTTAAACACATAAAAATGTGCTAGTTCAAGTGTCCTTATTGAATTTTTTTCTTTTACCATGTACATATTTCTAATAATCTACTTGTTTTGATAAACATTGCACATGTGTTTTTAATCATGTGATAGTTTAGGGAGATCTTAAACATAATCATTTTTCACTAGATCTTCTAATGATAATTGGGTTAAATGAGCAAGCCATTTATACCACAATATGTTTTCTTCTTCCTTGGATAGAAAACCCATATCTTATTTCCCATTAGAAAGGTAGAGATTCCCCTTAATTCACTTCCTTTATATTAAGACTAATCCATCTTTTCCCTATGAGATGTAGATATTTTTGGTAAATTTTATCTAATTACTAGATTCAAAAAGTTGAATAAGACTTAGAAAGTTGTGATTGAGCCCTTCAATAACCAACACATTTATGCATCTCATATCTTTTACCCAAATTTGTCTTTCCTAGAGATAATGATCCTTAATCCTTCATCATTTACAAATATGAGAATACTATCCTTTTCATACTTGATGCTTGTGAGAAGATCTATATTTACCATCATATGGGAAGTTCATCCGTAATAAATGATCCATACTCCAAAATGATATAATGTTTTAGGGTAATATATACAATTTATACCTTCTCTTCATTTTTTATTAAACCATTTATTCAATTTTATACCTATTGATGATCAATATTTTTTATCATACTCAGAGTATGATGGAAAAAATGAATCCTTCAAAAAATAAAATCGCTATTTCACTCTCATCTCACTTAATGGTTCTTTGAGTTGGTGAGTATGAACACTTTAATCCTTTGTAGGAAAATTCCATTGCATTATTGACATGAAATTTCTAGACATCTGTACAGATCCTCTACAAAAAAAACAACAACCATCAAAACCATACATGGAATATTGACCTGTGTTTGGGTACCTTTGTTTTATTACACACTTAGGTACCTTTTAAATATGGAAAATAGATTTAATGAATATTCTATCTTTCCACAATAATTAAACCTAATACAAAGTGGATTATTATGTGTCTTTTATATAGAATCATCTATCTATTGGGTTCTATGAGTATTCCAATTTCGAGTCATCCCCAAATAGACATTAACTCTAGGGTGAGTGTTTATGGAATTTAACTAACCACAACTATTTTCTATTTGTAATAAATTATTTTACCAAATTTATCATTCTGATGTATATTATGTTTTTCTAGAAAATACTCTATTTTTTTGGATCTCCATGATTCTCTTTCACTTTTATTATCACCTATTTGATCTGATTTACCAATGTCATTCTGAGAGTCAAGAGTCTCTCTTGATTTTATACATTTTTTTATAGACTAATTTTTTTCCTCAATCTACTTGATATGTTTGAAAATATTTTTCTTCATGTCAGTAAAACCTTTGAAAACCCTGGTATTTTTTTTCAATCTTAAGTTTCTTTTCAAAAACCTTCCCTCAGTTTTCTAGCATTAACTATTTATGATTTTGATTTTCTTTCTTCAACTCATACTTATATTCTTTTTTATATTGTATATAGAGATTGGAATCATAAACCAAAAAATTTTATTTATTTTATTTATCTCTACTAACATCTATTTATTCAAGATACGATTCTAATTCTTCTTGAATATCAAAACATCCTTCTACTTCTCCTTCATCATCATCACTCTACTTCCTTACGGGAACTAAAAAAAATCACCAAGTGATCTTCCTATTTATGGCCTTTGCAGTCCTTAATTTATTCTACCTCAGTTTCTTCTAAAATATTTTCCTCATATAAAAGTAGGTTCTTCTTCTTCAATAATTTCTTCTTTTTCAATTCTTCTACCTTTTTAATTAGATATATATTTTCCCACGGGAATTTCATCGTCCCCATCATTGTCATAAATATTCTTTAGACACTTTTATATAAGGTTCCCAACCATTATAAATTGAATGAACAAGAGTAGAAGTTTCCCTTTACAATTTTATTTTCCACTTGTGACATGACTTTATCAACATATTATTATTTTTTATTATCATCCATGGTAAACTTCTCCATAGCTGTGAAATCTACATTCTTTGAACTCCCCTTTTCCATATCCTTATAATCATCATTACTCATCTCATATATGACTAAATTACTATAAATATTTTCCAATATTAGTTATTTTTTATCTTTATCCTTAATAACATAGAATTTTGGATTAAAATAGGTTGGAAATATTCTCAAGATGTGCTTGAAGATCCTTACATAATCGAGGGTTTCTCTAATACCACAAATATCCTCTATAATAACATTCAATAAATTGAATAACACAACACCTAATTAATTTAGGGGAATCCTCAAGTCTCCATAAATTTTTCATTGAATTTAAAATTTATCTTCTTAGAATTTTGATCCACCTTCATAGATATTACTTATATTTTACCACGTGACATGTGAGGATTTACAAAACATCACACTCTTATAGGATGCATTGGATAAATATCTCCTAACTTATTGATACCCATAGAGAAAACACCCAATTCTTTATGGTCCCCTTATCATAAATACCCATTATAAATACTAATTAATATTCTATGCATAATAGTTGTATAAACATCCATCCCTAAATATCAGAAATATTTCTACATATGATTCTTCTATAATTGAAAGTTATTTCCCTATAATATTGGAACCCTTTTTTGGTTAACTATTTCTATTACTTTCACTGAGAGGAAATACAACTAAATTTAACCTTTATCTCTGATACCAACAATAGTACCCACTTGGTTAAATACTAAAAGGGGCGGGGGGGTGAATCACAGTATGATTAATTAAAAGAATTCACATTTTGATATTGTTTCATCATTAAACAAACTCTGTTCCCTCTTCTTCTCAAAAAAATATAGAATGAAATTAAATCTTGTATATGATAGAAAAAATCTTACTTGGTTTTCCATAAATAGGATAATATAAGGAGCATATAAAGGAAACAATTCAATTTACCAAAATCACTAAATCACATTTCTATTTTGAAATTTATGGAGAGGACTCACTGTCCCTTAGTTTAAAACCAATCACACCTGATAACAAACTTTTTTTTCAGCTGAAATGAATACAATGCTCCTATAAAATATTATCTAGATGATATGTATCATATTTTAATGGGTTCAGGATAAAATGAGTGTGAAATGATTCTCCTATTTTATCCATGAGGTTAAATAAACATTACCATGTAATATTTTTATTATAAAAACAATCTTTTCAAACTGTTCTTCTTTATGAACTATTATATTTTCTGAACTGTCATCACAGAAAACTGTTCACAATGTACTAACTTCACAAAATCCATTTAAATTATGTGCTTCATGAGATAATTTCTTGCAAGTCCCTTAAAAATTGACTTCATGAGTGGGTACCTCAAAAACTCCCTCTGAGTTTTGTGGACTATCATGTGCTTCATGAACTCTTCTGTGCTTTAGAAACTCTTGAGTTCTTCATGAACTACATTTAGACCTTTGAACATCACAGAATTCTCTAATAAAAATATTCTGATTTAATTTTCTCTCTCATTAATGAAGTGATTGAGGGGTCCTTATATAAGATCTCAAACTTTTCTGGAGTCAATCATAGACATGTTTTCAGTTACTTTTTGATGTTTTTAAGTACCTTTGAGTTGGTTTAGTGACTTGGGGTGCATTTGGGTGAAATTTTAAGGATAACTAATGGACAATGGGTTGTGCACGGTTTTCGCACGGTTTGACAAACCATGCGACCAAAGCATGCACACCATAAAAAACTATATAGAATGGTCTTGATGGTTTGCGCAAGGTTTGGTGAACCGTGCGACCAAACCATGCCAACCATGTAGACCTAGCCAGAAGGTTCCGCATGGTTTGTGCACGGTTTGCCTAACCGTGCGCCTTTGTCCAGGAAAATTGTGGGAGCGATTTCGAAATCCGAAAATCCTTTTTAAAACGACCTGAACCCCCCGGACCTCCATATTTCTGACCTTGGCTCGGGCTTGACACATTATAGGTGTTTCCAAAGCCTCCCGGAGAGATTCTAAGGTGATATGAACATATTTTGTTGAGATTTAAGGATTGGATTGAAGATCTGCACTCCTCCCGGTAAGTGGATTTCATCCTGTTGCGTCTTCCATTTATTCATCTATATTTCCTTGATATTTTCATTCGATATTTCCATCGTTTCCAAGGATCTAAACCTATGAGTTTAGGTATACATCTAGTATTATGGATCCAAATCTAGTTTTGAAATATCATGATACCTTTGATATTAATTTTGGTTTTAATAATTTAGATCCAGAACTTGATTGACGACGTTGTGCTGCTCGGATTTTGGGATTTCTTGTTCAGCTAACTTCCATAAATAAATTGAGGTAGGTTGTTTAAAATGCAATCACACAGTCTCATATTGTTATGCATGCGTATGCAGTTGTATAAATGTCGTGGAGTAAATAATTATTTGGTGGTTTGGTTTTGCGGATCTTTGTAAATTGTGGATCTAGTTAAACAAGGGTGAGAGTTGTGATAGAAGGATAAGGTTGATTAAAATTTTGAATAATGTTGTATATGTGAATTCAATATTTTATTTGATAAAGGGTTGTGGAAAGAGGACTAATGCTCCTAATACCCACATGGGTTCTGCACATGGCATTCTAGAAATAATGAAATGAATGATGTTATTATATTATGGGACAAGGACTAATGCTCCAAATACCCATAGGGTTGTGAGACAGGGAGTGACGCTCCAAATACTAACATGTGTTCTAGACATGATGTTCTACACTCTTTCATTTATATGGTTCTATGGTTCCTTTTGGCTATTATGTAACATGATATTGTGACTTAATAATTATGAATTGAGTAGAGAATATGGTTTTGGCTCTGACACGGGCCGAAGCAAGTATTGTGTTTTGGGGTTTCTCGGGAACCTGAGTGTTTAAGTTATTAAATAAAGGTCAATTGGATAAATGAAAATTGTCACCTCAATTGCCTTACTTTATTATTAATGAAATTGCATACACTGCTTTTGACTAGATTGTTTTTAACACTATTGGTGGGACCTACTGAGTCGTACTCACACCCTACTCGGGCTGACAGATTGGTACACAAAAAGACTTTGTTGTTGTAGGACAGGACAGGGGCAAGAGCCCTGGTCAGATTGATGAGTTAGGGATGGAGCTTGGTTGAGGGAGCCGAACATGGTTTGGGACCGGTTGGGAGTCTTTGTGTCTTTATTTTCAGTTTCATTATGGAAACTTGGCACTTAAATTGTCATAGTATGTTTTACCTTTCAGTTGAGTATTGTATTTCCTGTTTTGGTTATACTAGTAAAATTTGTGCTGTTGTATTTATATGTGTTTCTACTATTTCTTGGTAAATTATGTTGGTATTTTATTATTATAACAGAGGTTATAGTCTCCCCAAGACTGACTTACAAGACCCTCACTGCTAGTCGGCACCCTCTAGTGTACATGGATACGTGCTTGAGGGAATGTGTCCAACTGGCTCGGGGCACCGTTTAGTGGCTCCCAGGTCGGGACATTACAAAGTGGTATCAATGGAGGTTTTCTTTATTCTTCTTTTTTTCTTACTATTTTTGGATGGTAAACAAGAGTTATGGAAAGTCAGGGCTTGATAATGATCTCGTGCAAGGGAGTTGCAAACCCATGTACAGGGGAAAACTCAATTACTCAGGGTGGGATTTCTGTTATTTCCATTTGTCATTACAGTTGAATATTATTTCACCTTGGGTGATGCAATTATTGTGTGATGTGATTATTATTTATGGAATATATTGAGTATTGATTCGTGGCCCAGAATGGCATGAGTGTTGGTCTTCATGCATCATTCTAGGCACTCTGGATTATTGTGAGATGCAGTATTTTAGGCACGCATGGGAAAACGAATTATGGGTAGGTTTTTGAACTTAAAATTTTTCTTTTTCTTTCTTGTGAAATTGAAATGAAAATGGTGTCGAAGTTTGGAATTAAAAGAAATAATTGTGAAGTGATATAAATAATTTGGTTTTGTGTGATTGTGGTAACGTTGTGAAATTTTTCCCCAAGTTTCATGTTTGGATTTGTAGAAATATGCCTCCACGACGGTTGTTGAGAGGAAGAATGAGGGATATAGTTATGAATGGTCCTCTAGTAGTTGATCTTGAGGCACTAATAGTACCAATTGAGGATGCGAGAGAATAGTTTTGAGAGAACATCACTAATTTCATGAAAATGATGGAAACATTCCCAGGGAGGGTTGTGAAATGTATGTCTGATCAAATGAGGGAGTTTCAGTTGCAGAACCCACCAACTTTTACTAGAGATGGTGGTCTGGAGAAAGCTGTGTTCTGGATTGAATCTATCCAGACTATACTAAACCACTTGGAGACACCTATTGAGAAGGTAGTCAAGTTGGAAGCTTACATGTTCTGTGGTCAAGAAAAATGTTGGTGGGACATCCAGACTCGAGATGGGAAGCTAGAAGCCATGGAGTGGAAGGAATTTCAGGATAAGTTCTTTGAGAAATTTTATCCAAAGACAATCAGGCAGGAGAAAGCGGCTGAGTTAATGAGGCTAAATCAAGGGAATATGTCTATGATGGACTATGTTGGATGCTTTACAGACATACAATGTTTTTCTCCAATATTGGCAGAAGAGAAGGGTACTTCTGCAAGATGATTTCAGGAAGAACTTAAATGTGAAATTATGTCTCAAGTGAATATTTTTAGGCTGATGAAGTTTCCATAAGTGGTGAACAAGATCTCATCTTTGAGGGGAACCTAAAGAAATCTTCCAGTGGCGGAAAAATGGTTTTTACTAGACAGTCAGGTGGTGCGACTTTTGAGGGCAGGAAGAGATGTTATAAGAATGATAGAAAGGGAGGTTGAAAGAAGAGTAACCAGATAGAGGGAATGATTACGCAGGACCTTAACTGAGTGTTTTTCCACCAGTGTGGAAGGCCGGGACACTATAATAATCAATGTTTCCGACACCCTGTTGAATGCAAATGCTGTGGTAGGGTGGGACATCTACAGAGGTTCTGTAGGAACCCAAGTTAGTCAGGTAGTGACGGGATAGCTAAGGAGAGTCAGAGTGTGGGAAGCGGATCATATACACCTTTTCAGTCCCAGAGTTAGATTTATGTTGGCCGGGGTGGTAAAGGTAACAAACATGGTGCTTTTGGGATGAAAAACCCATATCAGCAGAGTGGTATAAGTTTGGGGAGTCAGATGGCACCATAGGGAAGAGGAGCATCACAGTTGCATGTAGTACAACCTACACTTGTGGACAACGAGGATGGACCATCGACGGTGAGAGGTACAATTCTTGTGGATTCTACTTTATCTAGTACCTTATTTGATAATGGTACCTCTCATTCATTTATATCTACAAAATTTGTTAATATTTTGAGTTTGGTGATGGAGTTTGTGAGAGGTGTTATGACGATAGATAAACCTTTGGGGATACAGTCTAAAGACATATGTATGTGCAAGAAATGCTCTCTTGAGATTGGGGAGTACTGTTTTCTATGGGATCTCTATATCCTTGACATGGTAGGTTTCAACCTAATTATGGGTATGGACGGGTTAGTCACATACCGATCCCACATTGATTGTTATCGTTAGAGGGTGACATTTATGTCACCTGCGGGTGACCATTACATTCACTGTGGAGAGTGGGATATTCAGGCAGCCCGAGAATGGCCAATTACTCAACAACTGGGAGAGCTCACTGCCCAAGGTGCAGGTCATTTACTGGATGATGAAGGTTTTAGGCAAGATGACCTTCAACCAGTGGTGGTTTTGTTTCAGGATGTATTTTCAGAAGAATTCTCAGGGCTTCCACCTAAGAGGGATGATGAATTTACTATTGAGATCATTCTTGGAGCTGAGCTAGTATCCATCCCACCATATAGAATGGAACCGATAGAGATTCAAGATCTCAAAGATCAGTTGGAAGACTTGAAGGATAAAGGATCTATCCGTCCAAGTACGTCACAGTGGGGATCTCCTGTACTAGTTGCTAGGAAGGATGATGAGAGTTTATGTTTGTGTGTTGATTACCGGAGGTTGAACAATATGACTATGAAGAACCGATATCCTCTACCATATATTGATGATTTGTTTGACCAGTTGAAGGGATCCTGTGTTTTCTCAAAAATAAACTTAAGATTGGGGTGTCATCAGTTGAGAGTTCGGACTTCTGATATACCGAGGACTGCTTTCAGGAGTAGATATGGGATTTATGAGTTTGTTGTAATTCCATTTGGGTTAAAAATCACACAAGCAATGTTTATGGCTATGATGAATAATATCATCTATCCATACCTAGATCAGTTTGTGGTAGTATTTGTGGACGTCATCTTGGTGTACTCCAAGACTCATGATGATCATTCCAACATCTTGACATTGTCTTGAGTACATTGAGAGAGCATCAGATATACACCAAGCTAACTAAGTGTCAATTTTGGATTGATCAGGTACACTTATTGGGACACATTATTTCAAAGAATCGTGTTTCAGTGGATCCGAAGAAGGTGCATGCAGTGATTTCTTGGGAGCATCCCAAGAATGTTTTTGATATCTGAAGCTTTTTGGGTTTAGATGGATATTACAAGAGATTCATCCAAGACTTTTCCCATTTGGTAGCACCTCCTTCAGGCTTGACTAAAAAGGGGGTGAAGTTTTATTTTTCAGAGGCTTGCGAGAAAGCTTTTCAGGAGTTGAAGAAGCGCTTGACGTCCACACCAATTTTGGATCTACCTGAGTCAGGTGAAGAGTACATAGTGTATTGTTACCCTTCTGGGATAGGACTAGGATCTGTGTTGATGAAAAGGGATAATGTTTTGGTGTATGGGTCTCAAAAGCTGAGGCCACATGAATGGAATTACCCTACACATGTGCTTGAGTTGGCAATGGTGGTTTATGGTTTAAAGTGTTAGCAACACTACCTCTTGGGGGAAAGGTTTACAATTTATATTAACCATAAGAGCTTGAAGTACATATTTTCTCAGTGTGATTTGAACCTTTTACAGTGGAGATGGGTTGAATATATCCAGTGTTTTTATTTTTAGTTGGTATATACACCCGGGAAAGGAAACAATGTGGCTAAAGTTTTGAGTAGGAAGATTCAGACTCAGATTGTCCAGGAATCTAGTGCCGAGTGGAGGCTGATGCCATTGCTAGCTGAGATGCACAATGTGGTTTAGAAGAGATAGGAGAAAATGACACTCGTGTCAGTTTCAGTGGAGTCTACACTCTTGAGATGGAGTAGGGACAAGCAATTTGAGGACACAAAGTTTTTGGCCTTGAGGAAAAACTTTGAAGGCAGGGAGACACCTTCAGACAGAAGGATAGATGAGGATGATATCATTTATATGAAGAATCAGGTTGTTGTTCCTACGAGAATGCGAGAGAATCTCATGCAGGACTTTCAAGCCTCAAGATGGGAGATGCATCCTGGTGTGACTAAAATGTAGTGTGACCTGCGATGACAGTTTTGGTGGCCAGGCATGGAGAAGGATATAGCTAGGTTTTTGTCACGATGCTTCACCTGTCAGTAGGTGAAGGCAGAGCATCAACGACCTGGAGGTTTACTACAACCATTGTCCATTCCAGAATGGAAGTGGGATGAAGTGACCATGGACTTTGTGATAGGTCTTCCATAAACACTTTGGAAGAATGATTCTATTTAGATCATTATATATCGACTAACAAAGGAAGAATATATCTTTCCCATAAGGGAGACTTTTATAGGTGAACAGTTGGGAGAGCTGTATTTATAAAAAATAGTTCGATAACACTTGGTTCCATGAACTATAGTTTCAGATCATGATTTGCATTTTACATCGTGCTTCTAGAAGGGTTTTCAAAAGGCACTTGGTACGGAGGCTTCATCGAGTACGGCCTTTCAACCGAAAACTGATGGACAATCAGAGCGTATTATACAGGTTCTTGAGGATATGTTGAGAGCATGTGTACTTGACTTCGGTGGTTCATGGGAGAAGCACCTAGCTTTAGTGGAGTTTTGTTATAATAACAGTTACCAGGAAACTATACAGATGGAACTATATGAGGCTCTTTATGGTAGGCCATGTAGATCACCACTATGCTGGATGGAAGAGGGTGAGTCAGAGTTGTTGGGACCGAGTCTCATGAAGGAGATGATAGAGCAGGTTCAGTTGATTCAGAAACGTATGGCTACAGCTCAAAGTAGATAGAAATCCTTTGCTGATAGAAGGAGGTGATCTCTAGAGTTTATAGACGGTGATCACGTATTCCTTCAGCTGTCGCCTAGGTTGGGTCACTGCAGGATACAAAGTCAGGGAATGTTAACACCCAGATTTGTTGGACCTTTTGAGATCGTGAAGAGAATCGATCCGGTTGCATACCGATTGGAACTTCCAAAAAAATATAGTGCTATGCATGATGTTTGACATGTATCACAACTATGACGGTATCACCCTGACCGTTCTCATGTGATCGATGTAGATGATGTTGAGCTTGAGATAGATGCGTCCATCGAGGAGCATCTGATACATGTGTTGGATCACAGTGAGAAGGTGTTGAGGGAGAAAACTATACCGATAGTTCATGTGTTATGGAAACATGGACATGTGTAGGAAGAGACTTTGGAAACGGAGGTAGATATGCGGGCTCAGTGGCCCGATCTTTTTAGCTTGGAATCTCGGAGAATTTTGGGAGTGCAGCTCGAGGATGTGCTGTTATAAGGTGGGGGGATTGTAAGATCCCGACCTTTTCTAGAGTCAATATCAGGCACGTTTTCATGTACTTTTTAATGTTTTTAAGTACCTTTGAGTTGGTGTAGAGACTTTGGGTCCATTTGGGTGAACTTTTAAGGAAAACTAAAGGATAGTGGGTTGTGCACGGTTTTCGCACGGTTTGAAAAACCATGCGACCAAACCGTGCACACAATGAAAAACTAGACTGAAAGGTCTGCAAGGTTTGTGCACGGTTTGGAAACCCAAGCATCCAAACTGTTCCAACCATGCAGACCTGGAAAAAAGGTTTCTCATGGTTTGTACACGGTTTTCCTAACCCTGCACCACTATCTAGAAAAACTGTGCGAGTGATTTCTAATTCCAAAAATCATTTTTAAAACCACCCGAACCCATGGGACTTCCATATTTCAAACCTTGGCTCGGGATTAACACATTATAGGTGTTTCCAAAGCCTCCCAGAGATATTCAACGGTGATCTGAACATCTTTATTCAAGATTGAAGGCTCAGATTGAAGATCCGCTCTCCTCCCGGTAAGTGGATTTTATCCTGTTGCGTCTACCGTTTATTCCTCTATCTTTCCATGATCTTTTAATGGTATATTTTCATTGTTCCCATGGATATAAACCTATGTGTTGAGGAATAGATATTTTATTATGGATCAAGATATAGTATTTCAATATCTTGATACCTTTGATCTTAATTTTGGTTTTAAGGATTTAGAACCAGAACATGATCAACGACGTTTTTCCCCTCATATTTTGGGGTTTCTCATTGGGATAACTTCTATCAATAAATCAAGGTAGGTGATTTAAAATACAATCCCAGGGCCTCATATTGTTATGCATATGAAGTTTTATAAATGTTTGACGTAAATAATTAATTGGTGGTTGGGTTATACAGATCTTTTTGAATTATGGATCTAGTTAAATAAGGGTGAAAGTCATGATGGAAGGATAATGTTGATTAGACTTTTGAATAATGTTGTATATGTGGATTGGATATTTGATTTGATAAAGGGTTGTGGGACACATACTGCCACTCCTAATACCCACAGGGGTTCTAGACATGGCATTCTAGAAAGAATAACATGCATGAAGTTATTATTTTATGGGACAAGGACTAATGCTCAAAATACCGATAGGGTTGTGAGACAGGGACTAACACTCAAAATACTCACATGTGTTCTAGACATGATTTTCTACACTCTTTCATTTATTTGGTACTATGGTTCTGTTTGGATATTATGTAACTTGATATTGTGACTTAATGATTATGAATTGAGCAGGTAAAATGGTCTAGGCTCTGACACGGTCCCAAGCAGGTATTGTGTTTTAGGGTTTCTCAGAAACCCAGGTGATTAAGTTTTTAAATAAAGGTTAATTGGATTAATGAAACATGTCTCTTCAATTGCTTAACTTTATTATTAATGAAACTTCATACACTACTTTTGACTGGATTATTTTTGTCACTGTTGGTGGTGAGCTATTGAGTCGTACTCACACCCTACTCGGGCTGCCTGATCAGTACCCAAATAGACTTTGTTGTTGCAGGACAGGACAAGGGTAAGAGCCCTGGTAAGATTGCTGAGTTGGGGATGGAGCATGGTTGAGGGAGCCAGACATGGTTGGGGACCCATTGGGAGTCATTGTGTATTTACTTTCAGTTTCATTGTGGACACTTGGCACATGAATTATCATATCATGTTTTACCTTTCAGTTGATTATTGTATTTCCTGTTTTGGTTATAATAGTAACATTTGTATTGTTATATTTATATGTGTTTCCGCTATTTCTTGGTAAATTACGATGGTATTTTAATATGATAAGAGAGGGTATAGTCTCCCCAATACTAACTTACCAGAACCTCGCTGCTAGTCAGCACCCTCTGTCATATGGGTAGGAGCGCTTAAGGGCATGTGGCCAACCGGCTCGGGGCACCGTTCAGTGGCACCCGGTTCGGGACGTTGCACCTTATATAGGAAACGAAACCCAAAAAACCTAATAATCTTGAAATTACTATTCATACCTTTGTGAAATTGGTTTCATATACTACTATTTTTTTATGGTATCATGTAAAATTCTCCATTCAAGTCCCTACCTAAATTACCACATTTCAGTCACAAAAAATGAGACCTCCATGAATATACCGAAGTGATCTATGTATTCCTTCTTATCCTTTATTCCTAGGATCCCATAGAACCCAACGCATATCAGAAAACCCCATGCCTCAATATGTGATTTTGATTCCACTAGTCTCTGCCCAAAAAACTAGGAAGTAATGAAATATAGGGTAGAACCACCCAACATCAGAATGTCAAGACACTATCCAATGAGATCCACATGAAATGGGCCCAAACACCTTCAAAGAACAAGTTCCAATCCATCTTTATTTTGAGGCCTCACAATACTTGTAGCACAGTGGTAGTTATATACCCATTCATGGGATAATTTCATCAGTCAAAAGTGACATGTTTATAATTCTCTAAACAAGGAAGTTCATATATTTGGTATCTCTTTGTACCTTATACTGTTCAACCACACCTCAGTATCCTAAGTTGGATAAATCAAGGCATGAAACCCCCTTTTGTTAAACAACCTCAAGGATTTCCATGAAAATATACATATCAGGTTCATTGACCAGGTGTATGCTTTCATGAATGGTTTTTTGATTAGTGTTAAGGGTAAAATTGATGAGATCTGGATTCATACTCACATGATTAAATGAGATGTTTGATTATATAAATCCTAGAAAATAGAGGGCATGTATAAACCAATTTTCATTCCAAAACCTGATATCATCTTGTCTGAATAGACATCATACTTTATCTCTCAATGTATCAAAGTATCCTATCATGCAATAGGTTAAACTAAAGAGTCCTACAATATTATCAGTTTAACTACCACATTCAACCCTATATCGTTCTTTCATGAACCTTTCCCAAATAGAATTCCCTCAATGATATCCTATGAAATCTTAGATTTCATGCCTTCCATGGTCTCTATCACATTCCTCAAATTCACACCACCTTCAGAAATGGGTTTCACCATTACTTTTTGGAAGTACTAATGGGAATTTCCCTCTTATTTTTTTCCTAGATGAAAGAATTAGTTGTCTTCTCAATTATAGGAAGGGTACCTCTAGACACTTTGATGAATGAGAACACATGAATTGGGATTTTCATTAGAATGATATTCACCAGTATGATTCTACCGTTTAATGACAGAAGCTGAATCTTTATGTTGAAAACTCAACCTATGATCTAGTTGATAAGGGTGTCAAAATGATCTTTCATTATTATCCTAGCATATATGGGAGTTCCTAAATTTTACATTTGAATACCCCTTCATTTCATACCCAATGATTAATGTATTCCCTTATAATAATGAGGTGAGAAATTATTTTGAATGTAAATATTTATCTTAGAATAATTGACCCACTACCCACTCCTGTTACCGTAGCTGATCAATTTATTGTTGAAGATATCAATGGATTTAAAATTTCTATTAATGAAGAATAAAATATCGTCAGCAAAAAAGATATTTTAGATGATTCTATTATCAGAACTTTTTTGGAAGTAAATATTTTCCTACTCCCAATATCACATTTAATAATTCTTAAAAGAGACTCCTAAGACCTTATAAATAGATTATTTTAATAGGAAGTAAATATTTTCCTTCTCCCAATATCACATTTATTTTAAGGGGTTTAGGTATATATTATTTATGTATATGGGTGTCTTTAGTGCCACTTGAGGTGGCGCTATTTTTTTTTAAAATTTATTATATTTATTATTTTACATTTAATATAATTAGATAATTTTTATATTTATCATAATTATTATAATTATTATATTTATAATTATATTTCGATAATTTTATTTTCATTATACTATTAGAATTATTATAATTATAAATAGAGAATTATAATAAATTTATAATTATAAATATAATAATTATAATAAATATATAAAAATATTAAGTATATAAATATAGTAAAAACAAAAATATAATAATTGTATAATTATAAATATAGTAAAAAAATAGAATTATAATAAAAATAATAAATGTAATAAATATAATAAATGTAGTAAATGTAATTATATATTTATGTATAAAATATTTTTTGTGCTTTGTAAATATGCAATTCTATTTATATATAATGTATATATAATGTATATATAGATATATAATTACATAATAAAAATATATAATTCTATATATATACATTATATATTTTTTACATTAAAAATATGTAATTATAATAAATATGTAATTATAATAAATATGTAATTATAATAAATATGTAATTATAATAAATATAAGGCTATAATAATCATTTATTTTAATTATATATTTATTATATTTAGAGTTATAATTATATATTTATTATATTTATAATTATAATTATATGTTTATTATAGTTATATATTTATTATAATTATATAAATATAAATATAATAAATATATAATATATACATGAAGATATAATAATTTTTAATAATCATATATTAATAAAAAATAATTTGTAATTTAATTTATGACAATTAATTATTTATAATTAATTTTCAATAATAATTACTTATTATTATATTAATTTGTAATAAATTATAATTTAATTAACTATTATAATTAATTTAAAAATATAACTATTTATAATTATAATAATTTGTAATAATTATATTTTAAATATATAACAAAGAGTTGAAAACAAAATAAATTTCATAAAAAATGTCGATGAAAAATAATTTTTAAGCAATTAAAACCACCTATTTGAAACTTAAAAATGTTTCAAATACGTGTTTTTGAAAAACTATAATAGATAAAGTATAACACCGACATGAAGGCAATTTTAATAATTGATTAAACATATAATAAATATTTGAAAACAAAATGAATTAAATGAAAAATATCAATGAAAAATATTTTAGAAGCTTTCAAAACCAGCTATTTGAAACTTACAAATGTTTCATGTACAACAATTTGAAAGACTATACAACATAAATTATAGCACGAATATAAATGAAACTTTAATGATTTAATAAAAATATAATAAATATTTGAAAACAAAATGAATTTCATAAAAAATGTTTATGAAAAATAATTTACATGTTTTCAAAACCACCAATTAAAACTTACAAATGTTTTATGTACATGAATTTAAAAGACTATAAAATAGAAACTATAACACGGATATAAAAGAAACTTGAGACATTGATTAAAAATATAAAAAATAGTTGAAAAGAAAAGGAATTTAATCAAAAATGTTTATGAAAAATAATCTATAAGCTTTCAACTTAAAAATGTTTAAAGTACACGGCTTTGAAAGACTATAAAATGTTAACTGGATGTGAAGAAAGGCCGAAGCTGTCTTTTGTTAAGGGCATCCTTGTCACACAGGTTTTCTGAAATTTTGACATCCAATTCACTGTAATAAAGGCAAGAAGGTCCACATAAACACACCATGTTTGGACCTTCTGGCCTTTCTTGCAGTGAATTGGATGTAAAAATTTATACTGGATATAAAGAAAGGCTGAAGCCACCCTTTGTTTTGGGGGGAACACCACCACAGCTTCCTACATCTCGTTTAATCGTTAAGTTCAGTTTCATTAAATTTGGACAACCCCTCATTTTTAATGAAATTCTTTCTATCTTCGAGTATTTCTTATATGTTTAATCAATGTTTCAAGTTTTGTTTAAATTATTTTGTATATACTATATATTTTAATTTCTAATTATTTATCTAAATAACAATAATTTATCTAAATAAATAAGATTTTTAACATATAAATCATGAAATCTGAATAAATCAACGTCGATTCCCCTTGTTACCACAACGTGGCGTCTGAATCTAACGTCCTCCCCATGTTCGACATATGCGTCACTCCGGTGTACTAGCAGTGGGATCCTCTACTTCTGGTTCATCTGGTGCCTCCTCGTGATGCTGTGTAGAGGGATGACCAAAATCATGTGTGGATGACGAACGAAAATCATACGTGGATGACGGCCCGAAATCATGCGTGGAGCCAGATGGTCCTAGGGCTCCTAAAAATGGTAGAAAGGGCATACTGAAGAAGTCCTTACTGGGAGGAGAGGGGGCTGCTACAAGCTGTGTCACCTGATCTAGCTCGTAGTCCATAGTAGTCATCAGAGATGGAAGATGTGGTATATAAGCGTCTCCCTGCTGTGCATGCTCATCAATAAGCTGGGCATGATCATCTTTATGTGGAGCTGCCACAATAGTAGGAGGCGCTCTCAGATGTCTATCTCGCCGCCTCTACCCGTCCCGAGGTACTCATCTCCGTCTCCTAGTTGGTGGTGGTGGTGGTGGTGAATCATCATCAGCAGGCATAGTAGGGACATCCTCACCCTCAGGAGCTCCAGGTGGAGGATATGGATCAGGGTATTCCTGTGGTTCCTCGTCATAACAACCATCTCGTATCATCCGGAGATCATCGTAGAGAGCCAACACATCTCGATGAACTACATCTCGTCTAATATATGGCTCCTCATGAGGATGTGTGATATGTGAAAGATGATCAATGTTTTCTTTCTGAAAATGAAATGAAATTCATATTAATACCACAAAAGAGTTAAACAAATATAATATACCTTAATAAACATACCATTCGCTGAATGCCAATCCCCTGACATGTAATATGCATGATGGTATGACGTCGATACCGGTCTGCATAATCCCCATGGGTAGATAAATGATACTGTGCTGTGGGATATCCATACCGAGAAACACCATATCGGGCACGCGCGTCCCACATCTCAATATGAGATGCATGAAACTACCGCCAGTCCGTTGACTGTCTACCTGTAAGTACAATAGAATGCAACCCATCTGGCTGTTCTGGTGCCATCCGGATATCCTATATATAACTGAACATGCGCATGACCCGGTCTGGCTGGTGCCACTCAATGATATTGAAGTGGATGAGTGGCACCACTGCAGCACAATCTCCAATCATAGCTGTGCAGTATAGTGGAAGTGACGTGTAGACATAACCTGTATATGGAGTCCATGAAACATGAAATGTAAACTCAAAAAGTAAGTGACATATTATCAAGATAATGTAAGTAATATTAAATTAAAATAACTTAAAATATTGATAAAAAAAAATATTGTTCTATAAAAAAGTGTTTCTTGACTTACATCAACTGGAACTAATGAATAAAATATCTGTCGAAAGCTGTGCACACTATGTCTTGGTGTGTGTGAATGCTTCTGAGACTGACTCCACCTGGTTAAAAAAGTGTAATATATAGTAAGTTTATAAATAAAAAAACAAAAGTACTCAATAAATGAAAGTAATGAAGTAAACATACCATCATCCCTGAGGAAAATCCTGAAATAGCTCTGCTGCAAGTGGTGCGATAGCTCAAGGAGTGATGCGTGGAAAATGTTCCCAAGCCCACATCTGTACTAAAACCATATAACCTGCAATCTTCAATGCATATGCTTGACAACTGGTACAAAGAGATCTATACAGATGTGCTAAGACAGCATATCCCCAACTGTATGTAGCTGTATGATCAAGATCCTCAAGTAATGGGAGGTACATCATGTGTACCAAAAGGGTGGAGTAGTCGATGCATAACATGCCTCCGATCAGTCACAGAGTATATGCATGTGTGTGCCTAATAAGCGTCTCCTCGTCTGCGTCATCAGGAATGAGAGCGAAATTCTCATCAAGCCATGTCATGCGCAATCGAGAACCCACAAGGACACCTCGTACGCCAATTAAATCAATGCCTAATAGTCACTGTATGACGAAAACCCAGTTTCCACTAGTGGCACCTGAAACATCCTGTCCATGGATAGGCAAACCAAGCATGTAGATGATTTCCTCTAAAGTAATGGTCATCTCCCCCTACGGAAGATGAAAAGTGTGTGTCTCTGGCCGCCATCTCTCAACTAATGATGTAATCAAATGATGATCAATAGTCTTGAAGTCACATATAGAGACCCCATAAAATCCTGCATGTCTAAGGTATGGAGAAATAACTGCCAGGGGTGCCTCGTGATGAAAATGATGTACTCTCTGAATAGAAAGCTGTCAAACAGGTCGTCGCGCCAACACAAGACGCGACACATGTATCTTCGGACCAGATAATAGTGGCTGATCCATCGGATTGTACAAATAGTAAAACATTAATTTCATGTTAGTCATCACATATATCATTTAAGGTAAGAAATTTATCATGAAATGTATGAAAGAAGAGTGTAAGTAATTTAGGATATGTTCAATATATAAAGGAATTTATGATATGTTCAACATATAAAGTTGATGATATATTCACTTTGAATGCTTTCAAAATTCAACGATGACATTGGATTTTGAAAGACGTCGACGTCCCAATAATTGGAAAATTTATTAAAGGAATTAATGATATGTTCAACATATAAAGTTATATATTGATTCTCCAAACTACCATGTCTATCGAATACTGATGATATTATAGGAAATATTCTTCGTTGTATATTTTGATCCATACATGTCAAAGATGACTCATGGATCAATTTCCTAAAGCATTTGAACATATTTTAGGTACATGTTTCTGCCTGAAAATCACTGCACCCTTGCCTCTGAAACCTAAAATAGAGAGTTGGCCAACTCAATATGCTCAGTCAATATCATTTAGAAGGAATATGGAAAAACCTTTGATCCATGTATGGTTGACATGAAAAAACATCCTCCTTCTGCATCGTAGCTTTATTTGACCCAGTAAAAAACCAACTATCACATATTCACTACCTCCGAATGAATATATGATAGTTGTTTCTTCACTGGGTCGACTAAAGAGGGGAATTTCCAATGTTGCAGAATGAGTCTATGTTTTTTTGGAGAAAACCCATTCTCGTGGTTGAAAACGAGGGGCATAATGTTTTAATAATTTTCAAGAATATCAATTATTTATGTTCATCACTCCATTTAACACTTTTGAATAAAAGGATGAGAGGGACATAATGTTTGAAACAGGTTGATTGCTCACCTTCTCTGAAAATGTAGCTTTGCTCTTGCCTTTTTTATCTATTCTCACTTTATTTTCCTTGGATCTTTGGATTTTTTAGGTGTGGTTTCATTACGCTTTTCATGTTTAACCTTGTTGTTCTGATTTCTATATTTTTCATTTTCTAGGCTAGTAGACTCAGATTCTGTTATATCCTCAATTTATTCGTCACTATTATTCACTTTAACTGATTCTTAGATTCTGTTAAAATCTCGATCTTAAATTTTATATTTTTTAAAATTTCTTGTTATTTTTTCTAAAAAAACAACCACTTATTAAAATGATGATGATATATTAACTATGAATGGTTTCAAAACTCATTGAAGGACAAATATTGATTACACGTACAATGTGTTTACAGTAACTCATGGAGTAAAAAAAACATTTTAACCATTAAATGATTTCCCAATGTGTCTAGGGCATCGTGTCTTCCTATAACCCTCTTGGCGGTATATGCTGCACCTTTGTCTAGGTGCCTGTTCACTAGGTCAATCCATCTCATTCCGAATACGATTCAAATTTTTCCTCCCTTTAGGATGAAGTCTACTGTTGTTTGGTAGAAGCGTGGGTGTGTCATCAGAGAGTTGAAAATTTTGATATTCTCCGATCGACATCCACAGAGTATTGTAGCAGGAGTTGATACTGTCGAGTCGATAAACTAGATCAACAAACTGCTCCCAAGATACATGTACGTATGAACATGCTGCAATCACATGGCCACAAGGATATCTCAATGATTGGAACTTTCCACATTCATAGTAATGCTTCTCCAATAAAACAACTCAGATACGACCCTTACTGCAAGCTACAGCATCACCGGGCTCAGCGACCTCAAATCGTTACTCTGGAAGATTAAATGTGGTGACACGATAAGTTGCATCTTCCTGAAGAACTACATCTAGATCGTGCTGGAAATGGTGTCCATAGCGTATCCCTCTGTTCAAGCCCTCTTCAGCTTTCTTTCCTCGTTCTAGAAAATACTTGACACTACGATAGAAGGTCTCTTGTACCAAACCTATAATTTATATTTAAGTCATTATACTAATAGTATATTATAATTTTGTATTTATGAGCAACATATAATCAAATATTCATATTTACCTGTGATTGGTAATTTTCAAACGCCATTGAAAAATCCATTTATGCATTCTACGATGTTGGTCTTCATATGAACATATCTCCTCCCATCATCATATGCCAACGACCATTTCTGTTTTGGAATTTGCATCATGTAATCATAAAATTCTAGATTAACTCTATGAATATCTTGAAGACACTCCTCCATTATTTGTTATTGAGGCTTGTATGCTATCATACAAGAAATAATATGAAAATATAGGATCATAACTAGGACAAAATTTTTAATAGAAAAAAGGATATTCATACCAATTTTTAAGATTTCTTTCTTCATCGACTCACTCTTGAATCTCTTTCGTAAATTGCTAGCAATGTGTCAAATACAGTATCGATGATGGGCATATGGTTCTCTCCATGAACGTCCCTCAGACTATACTACATCCTTGATTGCATGGTGACGATCTGAGATAAGATAAATCCCTTCCACACCCGTAACAAACTCTCGAAGACATTCCAGAAACCAACTCCATGATGAGAAGTTCTCTTTATCCATAATTGCAAATGCCAAAGGTAGAGGGGCTCAATTTACATCTTGTGTGGTAGAAATCAATAATGTTCTTGTATAATTTCCATACAAAAATGTGCCATCTATTTGTATCAACTTCTTGCAATGCCTGAAAGCCACCACACATGGTAAAAATGCCCGAAACAATCTATCAAAAACAACCATCAACCGGTTAACTTGGTTGTATTGGTTAACATATTCAGTAGTATGCAACTGATATATCACTTGATTATTGTGGCTTAAAAGCTCCAAAATTTGTGGTAAAACTCGATAAGAATCATCCTAATCACTGTACACTTTTACAATATCCTTTTTTCGTGCTTCCCATGTCTTCCAGTACGAAATATGATACCCAAAAAGTTGTTTGATTCGCTCCTTCACTAGAAAAATAGGAACATCTTGACATGCCCTAATCATTTCAAAAATAACTGATGAAACAAAGTCAACATCTAATGAAGAGTGTTCTTGTAACAAACTTCGGTTTACACTTGTGTGTGGAGTAAATCTTGTGATGCGCCAGCTGTGAAAAGTGTTATCAATTATAGCTCACAGACATATTTGACAGTTCAAATCATATTTGTCACAACAGATCAAATAATAAGATCTTTTTGACTCTTCACAGCATAAGAGTAATTTCTTTCAATGTGATATTGTTTTATCACATTTTTCATTGCATCTTTACTCTCAAACTTTCTTCCAATATACAGAACACCATAATTTGTCACTCGATCTGTGCCCCCAATGATTCCTAGAAATTATGAAGTAGGAGTAATAACTGACCAAACGAATTTTGGCAAGCAATGCCTTCTGTCGACCTTGAACTCAATGGTGGGGGATGGTTCAAAGGTCGGTTAAACCTCACATGAGTGGGAACTGACTGTTCTTCTGCATGCACATTCTCTTCATCTTCAGCTTCCTCTTCATCTTCTAAATTTTCATAATCCTCAAAATCATCGACGAACGCATATACAGTATGCAGGGGACTATCCATTGAAATTCTAACTGAGGGAAATGACGGTACCATTGCGGATGGAACTTATTGACGTGTTCTAACAGAGGAATATGACATTGTATCATGACATTGTGATGACCCAGGTTCTAATGTCGATAGAACCTCCATTGTAGCTATGGTCACATACAACTCCATCATTTGATTGTGAGGTAGGAATTTGACCAAGGACAGTACGTATTCTCATTCTTCATCCTCAGTTATTGGATAAGAAACTTTCCTAAACCTATCAACATATTGTAGATTCCTGTATGTGATAGATTCTCTCGCTTGGTTGCTCCTCAGTTTCAGCTTTTGATGAATTTTCCTCTGAAGAGTTCCCAAAGTTGTACACCCTCCAAGCATTACAATATCTTCTGGCTGTATACTATAACTACATCCTTGTTCAGTCTCAATTATTTTTCCGTTGCAAAAAATATAAGCAACCATCTTTTTTATCTAAAATAAACCCTCGTTAATAATCACATATGATCAAACAATCAATTTAGGTCTGCATGATTCTAGAATTTATGTTGGAATCCTAGTCCCTCTACCAAATCAATATTTTCAAACCATATTGATGTGTAACTCTATTTACAAAACCCACAAGTTTGTGTTATTTACCCAAAAATAGTAAGTTAAACATATTCATACATATCCACATGCATCATATGCATGAGGAACATGAACACGTCATGTAAAATCATAGAGTTATATAAACTTGGAAAACTCAACATGAATAAGCCCGGAGCGACAGATAGCAAACCCCATTCACTTTCCAAGACAAGGAAAGCCTCCAAGAAAGTAGGTGGTCCGACCCAAAGCCCCTCTATCTGGGGATACTTTACTCAAGTAAGCATTTCAGTTCATGACAACTCTAACACTTAATATGTAAAAAATATATTCAATTACTAAATTCCAGTTCATAACTACAATTACAAACTGAGGTCAAGGTAGATTAAAAACTAAATTCATTATCATACTTAGAATGTATTGAAAATATATATTATATAAACAATTCATAATATAACTACTTCGCTAATTATTATAACTACTTTGATAATTATTTTAACTACTTTACTAATTATTTTAACTACTTCGCTAATTAATTGACTAATTAGAATTAATTAATTTTCTAATTTGAGTTAATTAATTGGATAATTGAAATTAATTAATTGGCTAACTAAAATTAATTAATTTCTTAACTGTAATTAATTAATTGGCTAACTGTAATTCATTAATTGCATAACTTTAATTAATTAATTGCCTAACTGTAATTCATTAATTGCCTAACTATAATTCATTAATCGCCTAACTGTAATTCAGTAATTGCCAAACTGTAATTTAGTAATTGCATTAATTAATTGACTAATTGTAATTAATTAATTGAATAATTGTAATTAATTACTTGACTAATTGTAATTAACTAGTTGACTAATTGTAATTAACTAGTTGACTAATTTTAATTAATTGATTGACTAATTGTAATTAATTGATTGACTAATTGTAATTAATTGATAGACTAATTGTAATTAATGGACAGAATAATTGTAATTAATTGATATACTAATTGTAATTAATTAATAGACTAATTATAATTAATTGATAGACTAATTGTAATTAATTGATAGACTAATTCTAATTAATTAATTGACTAATTCTAAATAATTAATTGACAAATTCTAATTAATTAATTGACTAATTATAAATAAGTAACTGACAAATTATTAATTGACTAATTGACTAATTATTAATTGAATAATTATAATTAATTAATTGACTAATTATAATTAATTAATTGAATAATTATAATTAATTAATTGAATAATTATAATTATTTAATTGACTAATAATAATTAATTACTTGACTAATAATAATTAATTAATTGACTAATACTAATTAATTAATTGACTAATTGTAATTAAGTACTTGACTAATTGTAATTAAATAGTTGACTAATTACAATTAACTACTTGACTAATTGTAATTAACTAGTTGACTAATTGTAATTAACTAGTTGACTAATTGTAATTAACTAGTTGACTAATTGTAATTAATTAATTGACTAATTTGAATTAATTAATTGACTATTTTGAATTAATTGATAGAATAATTTGAATTAATTGATAGACTAATTTCAATTAATTAATTGAATAATTGTAATTAATTAATTGACTAATTGTAATTAACTAATTGACTAATTGTAATTAATTAATTGATAATTGTAATTAATTGATTGACTAATTGTAATTAATTGATTGAATAATTGCAATTAATGAATAGACTATCTGTAATTAATTGATAGACTAATTGTAATTAATTGATAGACTAATTTTAATTAATTGATTGACTAATTATAATTAACTAATTGACTAATTATAATTAATTAATTAACTATTTATAATTAATTCATTGACTAATAATAATTAATTAATTGACTAATAATAATTAATTAATTGACTAACTATAATTAATTAATTGAATAATACTAATTAATTAATTGACTAATTGTAATTAATTAGTTGACTAATTGTAATTAATTAATTGACTAATTGTAATTAATTAGTTGACTAATTACAATTAACTAATTGACTAATTGTAATTAATTAGTTGACTAATTAAAATTAACTAATTGAATAATTATCAATAATTAGCTGACTAATTATAATTAACTAAATGACTAATTATAATAAATTATGTACCTAATTATGCATACTACTAAATTAACCAGATTAAATTAATTATTTGACTACTTACAATTTATTATTTTTTAAACTAATTCTATAAACTAAACAATTAAATTAGTAAAAAAATTCTATAATCTAATTACATTAACTAAACAATTAAATATACAATTTAAAATATTAAAGAAATGTAAATGAAAACTTACCTCAAATTTGCAGAACGGTCGGGGACGGAGAACGGTCGGAGATCGGCGCCACTTGAAAGAGAGGAGGTTGAGAGCCTGATGAATGAATGAGGAGGGGTGAGGGGATGAGGGGGTTTTATAGTGGGCGATGGATATCGACGCCACTTGTAGTGGCGCTGATGAATAGAATGGGCAATTCCGCCAAGCGCCACTTCCAGTGGTGCTTTGGCATTTTTTTCCATTAGCCCCAATTGAAGTGGCTCTAGGATACCCCATTTTCTTAATAAAGAAAACGGGGAACCCATTTTCCTAAAAAAACCCCCTTCCTACCAAAATTTCCTGATATAGGCTTAACCTATATCACACAACATTATCTCTTAACACTGACCTTTCTACCACCATTCATGAAATATCCATATCACATCTTGTAATACACAAAATAATTATGATCTATAAATCATTAAGTATCTATTTCTAGATGAGATAGGTATCAAAAACAACAATATATAGATATAGATTCTCCTGATACCCCCAAAACCTGATATTTGAATTGTATCACCCACAATGATATTACCAAATCTTTGTTATCTTATGATGCTTTATTTTGGAGCGTTCAATTAAGGATTTTTATGGTTAGTGATATAATATATCTTTATCAATGTTATCATAATAAGTAACTAATATTGAGCCACATCATACCATAACTAATGATATTCACACATCACAACTTATAATGATATGTCAGATAGTGATATCGCTATATTGTTGTTTGTAATATCATTATTCTCCATTTTTTTTAAAATTTTAGAATTTTTGGATTCTTTAATACTTCTATAAATGAATAGTTAATACCACTAATGAGTTTTGTAAACATCAGAAATTTATAAAAGAAATAGAAACATAAAAACTATTAAGTTAGGATCATTTAAATAATTGAATGGAAAAATAATAATAATAAAAAAAGAAGAATACACTATTGGCCCCACTAGGATAAACACATTGGGGGGGGGGGGGTGAATCACGGTATGTAATTTTTAAAAAATTATCCTTTCAATCTTATTTTATCATTAAAAAAATATTTTCTCTCTTCTTCTCACGAAAAAATATTGAATGAAATGAAAGAATGAAAGAGAGAAAACAATTTTTACTTAGTTCAACCAAACCGGGATAATCCAAGGAGTACACAAAGGCAATGTGCTAATGTACTAGAAGATCTAAAGTTCTCCACTATTTTCCTATTTTTGGTGAAAACTCACTATCCCTTAATTTACAACCATTCAAAATTAATAGCGCACTACTCTCTCAATTAAAATGAACACACTACTCCTCTATAAGATTCTTTGATGATCAGCATCAAATTTTAATGGGTTCAAACTAAAATGGGTATGAAATTATATTCCTTTTTTATATGTGATATAGAATCCAATTCACCATATAAAATTCTCTTCCTGGAAAATCCCTTTGTGAATTGTTCAACTTTACAAACTATTCTCCTTCACAAATCATATCTACTTCGTAAAGTATATTTATGAAACAATATTCATTATGTAATGTCTTCATTAACTCCCTATGTGCTATGTTATTCCTGATTTGATTTTACACAAGTCCGTTGGGAACTAACTTCATGATTTTCTACTTTGTGAACTCCCCATATGATTCACAGACTACCATGTGATTTGATAACTCTTCTCCACCTCATGAACTCTTGAGTTCTTCATGAACTACCTTAGAAAATTATGAATTCTTTCTATTCCATAGATAATATCTTTTGAGTTAATTTTCCCTCTCTAATAAAGTGATTAGGTGTTCCGTATTTAAGAAACTAAACCTCAAACCCACTAATAAAAAAATTATTGTTCATACATTCATCAAATCCTTTATCTGCAATACTATTCCTTTGTGTTATTGTTTAGAATTCTCCCTTCATGACCCTCCTTTAATTACTACTTATTGACTAAAAATGACACGACCAACATTTTTTTCCATTATGTTCACACAAACTTCATGTGTAAATACACCACCTTTTCTAAAATTCCATTATTGATAATTAATATGTCTTTATTAACTTCCTAGACATAAAAACCCTATCATTTACTTCCTTCATGATCACATCCCTTCTATGAAAACCAATTACTGTGAAATCCCTATGTGGTATTGTACTTATAATGAATTTTTTGTAGTCGATATATGAAAATATATACATTTTCATTTTTACATGCAGTTTCTAAACACCCCTAAATTATTCTAGAACCACTTTGTCAATCTATTTTTCAAGAAACACTCTAAAACTTTGTCAACATAGCTTTTCAACAAACAGAACAACCCAAAAACACAGAAATGAATCCTTGTGAGTTTTTTTACAAACAATACCCCCTTTGGGTTTTTTAAAATACACTAAAACCTTATTTATAATTTTATTGAAACATATTTCACACTTTTTACAGAAAACCCCTTTCAAACTCTGCAACTCTAGAAATAAACCAAAGACTCACTCAACTTGTACTATAATATCACACGAGTCATGATCAATGTGAGAAACACCATTAACATGCATGTATTATTAATAAATCACTCATTTATTGATATCAATTTTCAAATTTTACCATGATTGATACCAATTTTTCAACTTTTCATACAATATTCAATAAATAATTATTGGTAACTACTTCCATCATAAACAAAAAATTCATCCTTTTAATAAATTCCTGATTTTTTTGAAATAGTAGAACAAATTTATCAGCATCATGTTTAAAAAAACTCCCCTTATATCCCCCCTAATCTGACATTGAATATCTCTCCCCTTTTTCCAAATTTACTATCCCTTATAAAAGGTTAGATAAATCTCTCCCATGTTTAGAAATATCTCCCCCATTAAAAAAAAATGTTTCTACCTTTGTGAAAAAACCCAAAGGTCACTTCTTTGCAGTCTTTAACAGAGAAACAGAAGGTTATTAGTGAATAGAGAAATGTATAACACACTTAGAGAAGTGGGGTACCAAATCCACATTTTTAAGTGTGGGGGTCAACAAGACTCCAAGATCTAGCTGATGCTTCTCAATCACTTCTTTAAATAAGGCCTTTATCATGATGTCTAGGTTTTGAAGTTTAGCAGACACATAGTCAAATTTCATTAACAAATTTTCAACATTATCCTTTATAAAGTAATACTTTATTTTAATTTTATTAATCCTTGAGTGATGGATTGTATTTTTTCCAAGATTAATAACACTTTAATTATCATAATAAATTATGATTAAAGAATTCACTTCAACTATCATATCTTTAATATATTACTTTATCAACAGTAATTTCATGTAATCTTGGGTGGATACAATATATCCAAATTCTAAAGTCCCCATTGAAAAGTAATCTTGTTTCATTCTTAGAAAATAAATACAAAATCAACAAAGATAAAATGAATTGCCTAATGTATACTTTCTATCATCTTCTAAACCATACAAATTAGTGTCTATATATCCACAAAACTCATTTGATAATGTTTCATTATGAAGAAAACAAAAATTAATTGTTATTATAACATATCATAGTATTATTTTTACCACTAGAAAGTGTATTTATTTGGTATTACTTTGATATCTTGAACCATGACAAGTGACACATATAATTTTGATTCATATCATTGTCATGTACACTAATCTCCCGATTATCTTCCTATATTTTTTGACATTAAAACCTTTACATATTCAACCCTTAACAAATTCATATAGACAGAAATTGATAATGTCATCACCATGGAACCCACAATTCCAAAACTTCATAGAACATCATATCCATATTTAGATTTAGAAATTAATGTTTCATACTTTACTTGTGAAACCTACAGTACAAGGAAAAATATAAATTCTCCAATCATCAAAATTTTGAAGAAACACTTCATAAATTATATTATGTTCATGCACTTTGAATTTTTTTATTTAACAAATCTTTTTTCAACTGTATATACTCGCTCTATCATCCTATTAATGATTCATTGCTGGCATACAGATTGTAATCAATTCCATGATGATATAAACTATTCTTATTTAAGTATTGATCCAATATTGAATGAATTATTATTGGTGCCTTATTTAGACCATAAAATTACTTCTTCATCCAGAAAAAATTATTATCATCCTCATGGAGAATAAAAACATTGGAATTTTTGACATAGACCTTTTCTTATAGTACTCCTTTAATAAAATATGACTTGATATCCATCTAGAATACCATTAATTTCCTATTCACCGCCATGACTAAGAATATTTTAATTATCTTTAATAATAATGTGAGTTAAAATATATCATATAAATTTTTATCCTAGATTTGGGACTATCCCATACACACTAGTCGTGCTTTATTTTGAATCATCTTATCATATTTAATCAGTTTGTTACTGAAAATTTACGTGGACCAAATGATATTCCTTTTCATCATCCTGGAAATAATCTCCCATGCATGATTCTTTTCAATTTTTTCACACTCCCCATTCATCACCTAAACTCGATTATACTATTTATTAGATAATTTAAAACACCTTGGCTATATTTGGGATAATAAGGATGTATTTTATAGAGAAAAAATTCTCCTCATCTACAATAGTGTTGTTTGATCCTTGATTCTATTTTGCTCATTAATTTAATCCCTATTTTCTTTCTTCTATGTAGATGCGTGACTAAATTTATCCTTCTCATCATTTGTGTTTTCATATAAATTCACATCATCCCCTTTTTCTACCCCTAATATGCTTATATCCTCATTACTATCATATATAAACTACTAACTCTTTTGCAAAAAAATATTCTCATTCTCTACTATTATGATGTAATTTATTTTTACAACCTATATTAATAGATTATTGAAGAATTTATATTCTTCTCTATTTCCTGATTATACATGGGAAATCAATTCAAATTCATGAGAATTAAAATTCCAATGATTCTACTTATTAAAAATGAAACACTTATTTAAAAAAATTAAAAAATAATTCAGTGTCATCTTATTTCCACACCGTATCTCATATTGACTCTTTTTTTACCAAAAAATAAAAATAAATATTAGACTTGTAGAAATATGTCATGAATAATTACTTCCAAAACATGTTTTGTGGGTATTTATTAATAATTTTCATTATGTTTATGTTTTTATGATCTAGTTTTCCCTCTCAACCACACAATTTTTCTTAGGAGGTTGCAATGCTGAGATGTACTTCGTTATCATATATTTTCAAAATAATCTTCCACCAATATATTTGTGAATTACATTCCATTATTAGTGAAAAATTTCATATTTTTCTACCCAAACATATTTTTTATATTCTTTTGATATTGATTAATTCAAATTAAAACATTTTACTTGTGAGTAACAACCATTATACATGTCATTCTACTATAGTCATCAATAAAAAGAATGTAATATACATTACCATAAATATATATTGATGATATTGGTTTACACACATAAAAATGCGCCAGTTCAAGTACCCTTATTGAATTTTTTTTTACCATGCACATATTTGTAATAATCTACCCATTTTAATAAACATTGCACATGTGTTTTCAATCATGTGATAGTTTAGGGAGATCTTAAGATTAATCATTTTTCAATAGATCTTCTAATGACAATTAGGTTAAATGAGAAATCCATTTATACTGTAACACCCCGAGCTTCCATGATACGCTTCTCATTCAATAATGTAATAGCTTGCATTGTACGCAACATCGAGTTCTAACACACTGCAACTAATCAAAGTAGCCGTTATGAATAGTAATAACCACTTTTTAAATTTATAGAAATTTTATATTTCAAAATGGACTTCATTTTTGTATTCGTAATATCGAAATTATCCAAAGTTGAATTTTTTGTAATTTTCTAAGAACTTCCAATTTTTATGAATAGTGAAAAATACTCAAAACAAATTTTTTAATCAAAATAATTTATAGTGATAAGTTATACTATTGAGTGGTTTTAAAGTATAATTAGAATATATTTTTACCATTTTATCCAATGGTGGTCATTAGAATAAATTTAACATTGAAATTGGACATAAACAATTGCCAATCTTTTGATATAAATTGTTTCTTAAAAACACGCTATTTGTTGTAACAGCGGGAATTAATTATAAAATTAATTAATGCAACTTATATGTTTGGAATTTTTTAAAATAGACATCATTTTTGAATTCGGAATATCAATTATAGCTTAGGGTGAAATTTTGGCCTTATTCTGAAAAACTTCAATTTTTGATGAATAGTGAAACCACTAAGTGGTAGTTAAATAACTGATTTTTCATTTAAATGAAATATTACAACTTCTGTGATTTGATTTTCAAAAATCCGACATACATGGTTTTCATTAAGAAGTAAAATGTGGTTCAATGAGATTAAAATAATTTTTTTGGTGAATAGTAACTTTTAAGTTCTTAATCGCGATTAGAGGTAATTAGTGTAGTTTAAGGTACAAATAATTTTTTTATAATATGAGATGAGTATGACACTTGTCCTACTCATATTGGATGAGTCATGGCCGACCAAGACAACCCATGGGTCAACTTGGGGACCCCATGGATCCACTTTAGTTAGAAAATGACATAAACACCTTTTATTTAATGTTAAAGTAAAAAATGACACAAACATAAAATGTTTTACTAAAACAATTTTTACGTGGGGTTACACAAGTCCAAATTTTGATTAAAAATATTAATTAGAAAGATAAAAATATTTCCTACATCATAGTATTTTTTTTATAATTTTTAGACATTAAATAAATTAAATTATTTATGACATCATTATGATGCATCGATGACCTCATTATTTAACGATTTTAATAAAATGAAAAGATAATGCAAAATCCAAGGCTTACACTTGTCCAAAGACTATTGTATGGGTATATTTTTAACCCTTATCACCTTAGCCACGAATTATATAAGTGTGGGACCTTTAGAAACCTAAAAGCATTGTATAATTGAATAACATTTCATTACTTTCCAAAAGTGCCCCTCCTCTCCACTTATAAAAGGCCCCCACCTCTACCACCTCATTCACACTTTCAAGCCATTTGGATCGGCCAAACTCTGCCCAAATACTCTCCCAACATTCCTCCCTTACTCTCAGAAGCCTCCCTTTGGGCAGAACTCTTCCCAAGGAAGCCTTTGGCTCAAATCAAAAAGAGTTACCCGATTTTGAGGTAATGTCTTTTCTAATGTTGTTTTGTTTTATTTTTCTTCTCCAACCCCCTAAACTCTTTTTATTAATTTCTTTTGTAACAACACCAGTATCCTCAATATACTAGGATGTTGTTATAATAAGTATTCGAGCTACACTTACACACACCTACATCTAATGGTTAAAGAACATACGGTTTCTGTGGATGGCGAATTTCTGCCTCACGAAACGATGATTGTTCAACACTCATATAACACCTTCAAAGGTGGCCATTAATATGTCACTATTTTTATATATGATATATAATATGTTTATGTTTTACTTATGCTTCTGTATTTCTCATTTATGGAATAATTTATGATTTCCATTATGGGTAAAACACGATAATTTCATTTTAGGAAGTGTGGACTACCGCCCCCTCAAAGTGATTTGAATCGTTAATGCCATATGTGGGATGTATAAAGGATGAAGTAAATGGTATTATACACTATATTATACTGGAATTATATTATACATTTATATAATTATGATTTAGTTCCATTAAATATGAAATTGAAATGAAAGTAGCGTTCATGCGTACGTACGACTTACCGTCTCCATGAAGGGTGCATTTCATTTCTTACCTCTAAATGTTACGTAATATTATAAATGAATGTATATACTGAATATATAAGATATATATGACATCTAAATCATGAATATAATTCTGGATATAATTGATATTCTACCACATGAACAACTTGTAATTATAAGAAGTTTATTGTTGACTCAAGTACCAAAGATCGACAAAACGACCGTTATTAACTTAAATAATTACATAACGTTCATAACATTGTAATAAGTGATATAAAAAGGATAATGAAATTGAAAATGGTTCTTAATAAGGTAGATATTAACTCTAGTTTATTATTCAGGAGGTTAAAGAACGGTTGAGTCAAGTCGGACATGAGGTAAGAGAACTTCTTAACCCAACTTCCATTCTTTGGGTTAATCTCCTACTTTCCAATTATGTCATGATATTATTATGTATTATCTTGTATTTTTACTTTATTTATGTGTAACTATAGTGAATACACATAATAGATCTATTTTATTTTAAAAATGATCTTTTAAGGACTTCGTCTCAATCCCATTTCATTGAGGCATATTTGGTTTTATACACAACTTTCTTTTATACGGTGTATAAACCCCTTTGACTTTTATGTTTATTCAAGAGGAATCTTTTTTATACGAAGCGTTTTACTAAACGACAAAAAGGGAATGTTTTTCTTTCCATACTTATGCGGCGACAACGACTTCTCCGCCGTCGTGACCATTATTTGAGTTTCGGCTTCCTCTACAAGCCATCATTTTTTTAATGAAAAATAAATACAAAGTTTTAACTTTCTTTTATTTTGGTATTGAAAATGGTTTTGAAAGCATTTTTATTATATCAATGTGTTGTATTGATATCTTGTGATTGAAATGTGGAAATGTTATGTTTCCTTTATGCATGTTTTATGTGATACGATTATGTTATGGTTTATAATATGTTTAAACCTATTCATATGAGGAATGCATTGGACTTAATAAGTGACGGGTGGAGCCCGCTATAGCTCCTCGATGCATCGGCAGGTCTCATGAGACAAACTAGTGTCTTGGAACGAGGCCTTGACAAAATCTTATTTGTGGTCTTGGCACGAGGCCTTGACTACGTGGTTATGATAGTCTGGCATTATGCATTCCATCATTATGAAAGTGGTTATTGATATTTCATGTGATTATTCGACCAGTAGAATATCCATGTGAAGAAGTGAATGGCATTATCTCATTTTACTTTTGCCATATTATGTTGATGTTCAAGTTTAAAAGGCTTTTGTTTTAGTTATACATTGCCTTAAATTTTTATGTTTATTTATGAGAGCTTCCGCAATATTGTTATCCTTACCGAGCATCTGAGCTCACCCCTTTCAATGTTTTAATATTTTCCAGGATGTGAAGAAGTATTTTATGAATGACCTGCAGGGATAGTCAGAAGAGGATATTAGTGTGGACTATGGAGACTTTTATATTGTAGTTTTTCACTTTATGATGTAATGTAACGTTTACAATTGTATCTAGTGTTTCCAAGGCTACTAAACTAATTGGTCTTTCGAGACTTGATCTTTTGTGATCATGCCAATGTTACGAAGTAATGCACCGACTCTGGGTAGCTGGGGTCGAGGCGTTACAGTTGCTATCAGAGGAAGGTTAGTACAAACCTTGGAAGCTAGATTTAGATAAACTCTGATTAGAGAACGTAGACCTAAGATGAACTTTGAGGATTAGTATAGAAGAACTTCCTAGAATTTTGGTATTGTAGAGATTTTGTGAGTTTTCCGAGAAATACATCCCTGTCTGGATACGAGCAGGTAGAGGCGGCTCTGGCACAGATGTTCATAGGGATAAAACCTGAAAACACCGCTTTGAGCTAGACTCGAACAGGAACTGGTGCACGACAACGGGCCTTGCTTCACTCTTGGTTACGACACTCCCGGGGGATATGCTTAGGATAACTCTCATTTTCTTTACAAATCATTATGTAGGGTTTATGAGTATATACTTCTTCAAAGAAAACATTCTTATGATTATGGATTATATCCATAAACCGTTCAATTTACATTAATTATTTTAAAAGTTTGGAATTATTCATTATAATTCATAAACTAACCTAGTTTATGTCATTGTATAGAAATGGCGCCCAGTAGAAGGAATGTGAACTCCAGCAATACGTATGATCCAAAGAGTAAGAAGGATCGTATCTTTCACGGTATTAAGCCAACATTTCGAAGGGAAATAGTCTCCCATGTGTTCTCAACATATGAAGAAATAGTATCATGTGTTAATAAGATAAGTAAATAATTCTCTGAGTCCTATGGCTTTGAAGCGAAGCAAGAGACGAAAGGGATGGAAGAGAGAATGATGGATAAAGGGATGAGGGGAAAGAAGAATTTTCCAATATGTGGTAATTGTGGGAAGAAACATCATGGAACTTGCCTAAAGGGAATGGGAGTTTGTTATAAGTGTAGAGAAAAAGGACACAAAGTGCGTGACTGCAAGGGTAAGAAAATGGTTTCAAATGTACAATGCTTCTTCTGCAAGGATTGGGGACACTACGCAAACCAATGTCCAAATCATCAGAGTATGCCCCAAATGATGTTATTGGATAATAATCAAGTTATAATACTACCACAGATGAGGAGTAATGATTAGAGTTCTTATGTTGTTATTAAAGAATTTTTTTTAATTTCAGTGTTGTATCAATGATGTACTGGTTATAATAATTATGGAGTATATAAGGATTGTACTACAGTACTATTTCATCAAGGACTTGAGATTGTGTGGAACCAAGAAAAGTGACTCCAGAGTAGGTTAATTTTTTGGAAAATATATGTTTGAGAGAAAGATAAACCATAATATGGTTCTGATACAGAGATAGTGATTTTGGAATAAGATGTGATTGATTTGGATAAATTATATTGGATATTCTTAACTTCCTTGAAACTGATTGATGATTTGTATACATTTTTGGATAGAAGGAGTATATCTAGTATTCTATAAGGAATAAGGGATCATGGTAATTCAGTATGTTTAAAAAGAATACATGATGAAGGTGTTCACATGTTGTTACATGGAAAAAAGGATCTTCATTATGTTTACCTTCCTTATAAAATTTGGACTGTGAGTTGGACAGAAGTATTTTGGATAACTATAAAGGTTTGAATGGATTAAGTTGATCTTTGGATAGTATTGTTTAAGGTTAAAAAATTTATGAAGATTATTTTTGGAATATTATAATACTATAGTTTTAGGAAAAGGACAACCTGTAGGGTGGGGCATAACCTGACGCGTCGGACAAAGCTGCAGGAATCGAACCCACAACCATAGTGCGACAGGCCTTTATTTCCTACCACTAGCCTACAGGAAGTCCCTGGTTATTACAAAATAATTTTACTAATCTAAATGGTTTGTGTTAACATTTGGAACCTTATACAATTAGGATAAGTATAATATTTTTGGGTTCTATTATCTTTTTGAGTGAAAGGTGAGTTGAAGGTTGAAACTCTAATTGTCAAGCATAAATATATGTATACCTATCTGTTATTCAATGAATAAATTAATTCTTAAACTTTAGTAAAGGGATATTAAAACAAAAAATGTGTTACCCTAATAACTTATGTCTTGTTTAACTGATGATATTTTAAATCAACATAGATTGAAGGATTTGAGGCCCTCAATTTGAAAGTTGATTGTGATTGATGACCTCAATCACTCCCTACAAATATTAACGTTTTTCCTCCAATTATATGTCTTTAATTGCCACCAATGTTCTCCTAATCTAGATCATAATTGGGTGGTGACTTTTTCATTTCCCTTTCCCTCTTATTAAGGCTAAATTTTATTAATCATATTTCCGATGTGGGTTTTTCCTCAAAGGTAATTTCTCTTTTCAACCTTTTATTTACAAAGAAAAATTTCAAATTGCGAGGACGCAATTTATTGAAGGAGGGGAGAATGTAACACCCCGAGCTTCCATGATACGCTTCTCATTCAATAATGTAATAGCTTGCATTGTACGCAACATCGAGTTC
This sequence comes from Viscum album, assembly GCA_963277665.1. Classification (NCBI taxonomy): domain Eukaryota; kingdom Viridiplantae; phylum Streptophyta; class Magnoliopsida; order Santalales; family Viscaceae; genus Viscum; species Viscum album. The sequence continues at coordinate 1,927,619,230 of OY728131.1, forward strand.
TAACACACTGCAACTAATCAAAGTAGCCATTATGAATAGTAATAACCACTTTTTAAATTTATAGAAATTTTATATTTCAAAATGGACTTCATTTTTGTATTCTTAATATCGAAATTATCCAAAGTTGAATTTTTTGTAATTTTCTGAGAACTTCTAATTTTTATGAATAGTGAAAAATACTCAAAACAACTTTTTTAATCAAAATAATTTATAGTGATAAGTTATACTATTGAGTGGTTTTAAAGTATAATTAGAATATATTTTTACCATTTTATCCAATGGTGGTCATTAGAATTAATTTAACATTGAAATTGGACATAAACAATTGCCAATATTTTGATATAAATTGTTTCTTAAAAACACGCTATTTGTTGTGACAGCGGGAATTAATTATAAAATTAATTAATGCAACTTATATATTTGGAATTTTGTAAAATAGATATCATTTTTGAATTCGGAATATCAATTATAGCTTAGGGTGAAATTTTGGCCTTATTCTGAAAAACTTCAATTTTTGATGAATAGTGAAACCACTAAGTGGTAGTTAAATAACTGATTTTTTGTTTAAATGAAATATTACCACTTCTGTGATTTGATTTTCAAAAATCTGACATACATGGTTGTCATTAAGAAGTAAAATGTGGTTCAATGAGATTAAAATAATTTTTCGGTGAATAGTAACTTTTAAGTTCTTAATCGCGATTAGAGGTAATTAGTGTAGTTTAAGGTACAAATAATGTTTTTATAATATGACATGAGCATGACACTTTTCCTACTCCTATTGGATGAGTCATGGCCGACCAAGAAAACCCATGGGTCAACTTGGGGACCCCATGGAGCCACTTTAGTTAGAAAATGACATAAACACCTTTTATTTAATGTTAAAGTAAAAAATGACACAAACATAAAATGTTTTACTAATACAATTTTTATGTGGGGTTACACAAGTCAAAATTTTGATTATAAATATTAATTAGAAAGATAAAAAGATTTCCTACATCATATTATTTTTTTATAATTTTTAGACATTAAATAAATTACATTATTTATGACATCATTATGATGTAGCGATGACCTCATTATTTAATGATTTTAATAAAATTAAACGATAATGCAAAATCCAAGGCTTACACTTTTCCAAAGACTATTGTATGGGTATATTTCGAACCCTTATCACCTTAGACACGAATTATATAAGTGTGGGACCTTTAGAAACCGAAAAGCATTGTATAATTGAATAACATTTCATTACTTTCCAAAAGTGCCCCTCCTCTCCACTTATAAAAGGCCCCCACCTCTACCACCTCATTCACACTTTCAAGCCATTTTTCTAGGCCAACCTCTGCCCAAATACTCTCCCAACATTCCTCCCTTACTCCTAGAAGCCTCACTTTGGGCAGAACTCTTACCAAGGAAGCCTTTAGCTCAAATCAAAAAGAGTTACCCGATTTTGAGGTAATGTCTTTTCTAATGTTGTTTTGTTTTATTTTTCTTCTCCAACCCCCTAAACTCTTTTTATTCATTTCTTTTGTAACCAAACCAGTATCCTAAATATACTAGGATGTTTTTATAATAAGTATTCGAGCTACACTTACACACACCTACATCTAATGGTTAAAGAACATACAGTTTCTGTGGATTGTGAATTTCTGCCTCACAAAACGATGATTGTTCAACACTCATATAACACCTTCAAAGGTGGCCATTAAGATGTCACTATTTTTATATATGATATATAATATGTTTATGTTTTACTTATTCTTCTGTATTTCTCATTTATGGAATACTTTATGATTTCCATTATGGGTAAAACGCGATAATTTCATTTTAGGAATTGCAGACTACCACCCCTCAAAGTGATTTGAATCGTTAATGCCATATGTGGGATGTATAAAGGATGAAGTAAATGGTATTATACACTATATTATACTGGAATTATATTATACATTTATATCATTATGATTTAGTTCCATTAAATATGAAATTGAAATGAAAGTAGCGTTCATGCGTACGTACGGCTTACCGTCTCCATGAACGGTGCATTTCATTTCTTACCTCTAAATGTTACGTAATATTATAAATGAATGTATATACTAGATATATAAGATATATATGACATCTAAATCATGAATATAATTCTGGATATAATGGATATTCTACCACATGAACAACTTGTAATTATAAGAAGTTTATTATTGATGCAAGTACCAAAGATCGACAAAACGACCGTTATTAACTTAAATAATTACATAACGTTCATAACATTGTAATAAGTGATATAAAAAGGATAATGAAATTGAAAATGGTTCTTAATAAGGTAGATATTAACTCTAGTTTATTATTCAGGAGGTTAAAGAACGGTTGAGTCAAGTCGGACATGAGGTAAGGGAACTTCTTAACCCAACTTCCATTCTTTGGGTTAATCTCCTACTTTGCAATTATGTCATGATATTATTATGTATTATCTTGTATTTTTACTTTATTTATGTGTACCTATAGTTAATACACATAATAGATCTATTTTATTTTAAAAATGATCTTTTAAGGACTTCGTCTCAATCCCATTTCATTGAGGCATATTTGGTTTTATACACAACTTTCTTTTATACGGTGTATAAACCCCTTTGACTTTTATGTTTATTCAAAAGGAATCTTTTTTATACGAAGCGTTTTACTAAACGACAAAAGGGAATGTTTTTCTTTCCGTACTTATGCGGCGACAACGACTTCTCCGCCACCGTGACCATTATTTGAGTTTCGGCTTCCTCTACAAGCCATCATTTTTTTAATGAAAAATAAATACAAAGTTTTAACTTTATTTTATTTTGGTATTGAAAATGGTTTTGAAAGCGTTTTTATTATATCAATGTGTTGTATTGATATCTTGAGATTGAAATGTGGAAATGTTATGTTTCCTTTATGCATGTTTTATGTGATACGATTATGTTATGGTTTATGATATGTTTAAACCTATTCATATGAGGAATGCATTGGACTTAATAAGTGACGGGTGGAGACCGCTATAGCTCCTCGATGCATCGGCAGGTCTCATGAGACAAACTAGTGTCTTGGCACGAGGCCTTGACAAAATCTTATTTGTGGTCTTGGCACGAGGCTTTGAATACGTGGTTATGATAGTCTGGCATTATGCATTCCATCATTATGAAAGTGGTTATTGATATTGCATGTGATTATTCGACCAGTAGAATATCCATGTGAAGAAGTGAATGGCCTTATCTCATTTTACTTTTGCCATTTTATGTTGATGTTCAAGTTTAAAAGGCTTTTGTTTTACTTATACATTGCCTTAAATTTTTATGTTTATTTATGAGAGCTTCCACAATATTGTTATCCTTACTGAGCATCTGAGCTCACCCCTTTCAATGTTTTAATATTTTCTAGGATGTGAAGAAGTATTTTATGAATGACCCACATGGATAGTCAGAAGAGGATATTAGTGTGGACTATGGAGACTTTGATATTGTAGTTTTTCACTTTATGATGTAATGTAACGTTTACGAATTTATCTAGTGTTTCCAAGGCTACTAAACTAATTGGTCTTTCGAGACTTGATCTTTTGTGATCATGCCAATGTTACGAAGTAATGCACCGACTCTGGGTAGCTGGGGTCGGGGCGTTACATATACCACAATATTTTTTATTCTTCCTTGGATAGAAAACCCATATCTTATTTCCCATTACAAAGGTAGATATTCCCCTTAATTCACTTCCTTTATATTAAGACTAAGCCATCTTTTACCTTTGAGATGTAGATATTTTTTTTAAATTTTATCAAGTGACCGGATTCACAATGTTGAATAAGACTTAGAAAGTTGTGACTGAACCCTTTAATAACCAAGACATTTATGCATATCATATCTTTTACCCAAATTTGTCTTTCCTAGAGATAATGATCCTTAATCCTTGATCATTTACAAATATGACAATACCATCCTTTTCATACTTGATGCTTGTGAGTAGATCTATATTTTCCATCATATGGGATGTTCATCCATAATAAACGATCCATACTCCAACATGATATAATGTTTTAGGGTAATATATAAAATTTATATCTTCTCATCATTTTTTCTTAAACCATTTATTCAATTTTATACCTATTGATGATCAATATTTTTGATCATACTCAGAGTATGATGGAAAAAATTCATCCTTAAAAAAATCAAACCATTTTTTCACTCTCATCCCACTTAATGGTTCTTTGAGTTGCTGAGTATGAACACTTTAATCCTTTGTAGGAAAATTCATTTGCATTATTGACATGAAATTTCTATACATCTGTACAAATCCTCTACACCAAAAATAACAACCATCAAAACCATACATGGAATATTGAACTACATTTGGGTACCTTTTTTGTTATTACACACTTAGGTACCTTTTAAATATGGAAAATACATTTAATGAATATTCTATCTTTCAAAAATAATTAAACCTGATAAAAAGTGGATTATTATGTGTCTTTTCTATAGAATCATCTGTCTCTTGGGTTCTCTGAGTAATCCAATTCTAAGTCATCCCCAAATAATCTTTAACTCTAGAGTGGGTGTCTATGGAATTGAACTAACCACAAATATTTTCTATTTGTTATTAATTATTTTACCAAATTTATCCTTCTGATATATATTATGTTTTTCCAGAAAATACTCTATTTTTTTGGATCTCCATGATTCTCTTTCACTTTTATTATCACCTGTTTGATCTAATTTACCAATGTCATTTTGGGAGTCAAGAGTCTCTCTTGATTTTCTACATTTTGTTATAGACTATTTTTTTCCTCATTATATTTGATATGTTTGAAAATATTTTTCCCCATGTCAGTAAAACCTTTGAAAACCCTGGTATGTTTTTAAATCTTAAGTTTCTACTAAAAAACATTCCCTTAGTTTTCTAGAATTACCTATTTATGATTTTTATTTTCTTTCTTCAACTCATAGTTATATTCTTTTTTCTACTTCATATAGAGATTGGAATCATAAACCAAACTATTTTCTTTCCTTTATTTATCTCTACTAACATCTATTTATTCAAGATAAGATTCTAATTCTTCTTGAATATCAAAACATACATCTACTTCTCCTTCGTCATCATCACTCTACTTCCTTACGGGAACTACAAAAAATCACCATGTGATCATCCTATTTGTGGTCTTTTTAGTCCTTAATTTATTCTACCTCACTTTCTTCTAAAACATTTTCCTTGTATAAAAGTAGGTACTTCTTCTTAAATAATTTCTTCTTTTTCACTTCTTCTACCTTTTTCATTAGATATATATTTTCTCACGGGAACTTCATCATCCCCATCATTGTCATAAATATTCATTAGACACTTTGATATAAGGTTCCCAACCATTATAAATTGAAAGAACAAGAGTGGAAGTTTCCCTTTACAATTTTCTTTTCCACTTGTGACATGAATTTATCAAAATATTATTATTTTTTATTAACATCCATGCTAAACTTCTCCATAGCCTCGAAATCCACCTTCTTTGAACTCCCATTTTCCATATCCTTATAATCATCATTAATCATCTCATATATGACTAAATTACTATAAATATTATCCAATATTAGTTATTTTTTATCTTTATCCTTGATAACATAGAATTTTGGATTAAAATAGGTTGGAAATATTCTCAAGATGTGCTTGAAGATCCTCACATAATCAAGGGTTTATATAATACCACACATATCCTCCATAATAACATTCAATCAATTGAATAACACAACACCTAATTAATTTAAGGGAATCCTCAAGTCCCTATAAATGTTTTATTGAATTTAAAATTTATCTTCTTAGAATTTTGATCCACCTTCATAGACATTACTTATATTTTACGACGTGACATGTGAGGATTTACAAAAAATCACACTCTTATAGGTTGAATTGGATAAATATCTCCTAACTCATTGATACCACTAGAGAAAACACCCAATTCTTTATGGTCCCCTTATCATAAATCCCCATTATCAATACTAATTAAAATTCTATGCATAATAGTTGTATAAACATCCATGCCTAAATATCAAAAATATTTCTACATATAATTCTTCCATAACTGAAAGTTATTTCCTTATAATATTAGAACCCTTTTTTGGTTAACTATTTATATTACTTTCACTGAGAGGGAATACAACTAACTTTAACATTTATCTCTCATACCAATAATATTACCCACTTGGTTAAATACTCTGGGGGGGGGGGGGGTTGGGGTGAATCACGGTATGATTAATTAAAAGAATTCACATTTTGATATTTTTTCATCATTAAACAAACTCTGTTCTCTCTTCTTATAAAAAAAAATATAGAATGAAATTAAATCATGTATATGATAGAAAATTTTTTACTTGGTTTTCCATAAATAAGATAATATAAGGAGCATATAAAATAAATGATTAAATTTACCAAAATCACTGAATCACATTACTATTTTAAAATTTATGGAGAGGACTCATTGTACCTTAGATTAAATCCAATCACACCTGATAACAAACTTTTCTTTCAACTGAAATGAATAGAATTCTCCAATAAAATATTATCTAGATGATATGTATCATATTTTAATGGGTTCATGATAAAATGAGTGTGAAATGATTCTCGTATTTCATCCATGAGGTTAAATAAACATTACTATGTAATATTTTAATTATAAAAACTATCTTCTCAATTTGTTCTTCTTTATGAAATATTATCTTTTATGAAATGTCATTACAGAAAACTGTTGACAATGTAGTAACTTCACAAAATCTATTTACATTATGTGCTTCATCAGATAATTTCATGCAAGTCCCTTAAAAATTTAATTCATGAGTGGGTACCTCACAAACTCCCTCTGTGTTTTGTGGACTATCATGTGCTTCAAGAACTCTTCTATGCTTCAGAAACTCTTGAGTTATTCATGAACTACCTTTAGATCTTTAAACATCGCAGAATTCTCCAACAAAAATATTCTGATTTAATTTTATCTCTCACTAATGAAGTGATTGAGGGGTCCTTATGTAATATCTCAGACTTTTTTGGAGTCAATATTAGACATGTCATCAGGTACTTTTTGAACTTTTTAAGTACCTTTGAGTTGGTGTAGAGACTTGGGGTGCATTTGGTAAACTTTTAAGGACAACTAAAGTACAATGGGTTGTTCATGGTTTTTTCACGGTTTGACAAACCATGCGACCGAACCATGTACACCATGCAAAACTGTACAAAAAGGTATTCATGTTTTGCGAAAGGTTTGGAAAACCGTGTGACCAAACCATGCCAACCATGCAGACCTGGACAGAAGGTTCTGCATGGTCTGCACACGGTTTGCCTAACCGTGCGCCTTTGTCTAGGAAAACTGTGGGAGTGATTTATAAATCTGAAAATCCTTTTTAAAACGACCTGAACCCCCCCAGACCTCCATATTTCGGACCTTTTCTCGGGCTTGACACATTCTAGGTGTTTCCAAAGCCTCCTGGAGATATTCCAAGGTGATATGAACATCTTTATTTGAGATTGAAGGCTTGGATTGAAGATATGCTCTCCTCTCAGTAAGTGGATTTCATCCTGTTGTGTCTTCCATTTATTCATCTATGTTTCCTTGATATTTTCATTCAATATTTCCATCGTTTCCATGGATATAAACCTATGAGTTGAGGTATAGATATAGGATTATGGATCTAGATCTAGTTTTGAAATATCTTGATACCTTTGATCATAATTTTGGTTTTAATGATTTAGATCCAGATCTTGATCGACGATGTTGTGCTGCTCAGATTTTTGGGTTTCTTGATGGGATAACATACATCAATAAATTGAGGTAGGTTGTTTAAAATACAATCACACAATCTCATATTGTTATGTGTATGTAGTTGTATAAATGTCATGGAGTAAATAATTATTTGGTGGTTTGGTTTTGTAGATCTTTGTAAATTGTGGATTTAGTTAAACAAGGGTGAGAGTTGAGATGGAAGGATAAGGTTGATTAAAATTTTGAATAATGTTGTATATGTGAATTCAATATTTGATTTGATAAAGGGTTGTGGGACACAGACTAATGATCCCAATACCCGATTGGGTTCTACAAATGGAGTTCTAGAACCAATGAAATGAATGAAGTTACTATATTATGGGACAAGGACTGATGCTCCAAATACCCATAGAGTTGTGAGACAGGGACTGATGATCCAAATACTCACATGTTTTCTAGACATGATGTTCTACACTCTATAATTTTTTGGTTCTATGGTTCCTTTTGGAAATTATGTAACTTGATATTGTGACTTAATAATTATGAATTGAGTAGAGAATATGGTTTTGGCTCTGACACGTGCCGAAGAAAGAATAGTGTTTTGGGGTTTCTTTGGAACCCGAGTGTTTAAGTTATTAAATAAAGGTAAACTAGATAAATGAAAATTGTCTCCTCAATTGCCTTACTTTATTATTAATGAAACTGCATACACTGATTTTGACTAGATTGTTTTTTACACTGTTGGTGGTGACCTATTGAGTCGTACTCACACCCTACTCGGGCTGCCTAATTGGTACCCAAATAGACTTTGTTGTTTCTAGACAGGACAAGGGCAAGAGCCCTGGTAAGATTGCTGAGTTGGGGATGGAGCTTGGTTGAGGGAGCCGGAAATGGTTTGGGATCGGTTGGGAGTCTTTGTGTCTTTACTTTCAGTTTCATTATAGAAACATGGCACTTGCATTGTCATAGCATGTTTTACCTTTCAATTGAGTATTGTATTTCCTATTTTGGTTATACTTGTAAAATTTGTGTTGTTATATTTATATGTGTTTCTGCTATTTCTTGGTAAATTATGTTGGTATTTTATTATCATAACAGAGGTTATAGTCTCCCCAAGACTGACTTACCAGACCCTCGCTGCTAGTTGGCACCCTCTGGCGTACATGGAGACGTGCATGAGGGAATGTGTCCAACCGGCTCAGGGCACTGTTCTGTGGCTCCCGGGTCGGGACATTACAAAGTGGTATCAGTGGAGGTTTTCTTTCTTCTTATTTTTGTCTTACTATTTGGGGAAGGTAAACAAGAGTTATGGAAAGTCGGGGCTTGATAATGAGCTCGTGCATGGGAGTTGCAAACTCATGTACAGGGGAAAACTCAATTACTCAGGGTGGGATTTCTGTTATTTCCATTTGTAATTACAGTTGAATATTATTTCACCTTGGGTGATGCACTTATTGTGTGATGTGATTATTATTTATGGAATATATTGAGTATTGATTTGTGGGCCAGAATGGAATGAGTGTTCGTCTTCATGCATCATTCTAGGCACTCATGATTATTGGGACATGCAGCATTTTAGGCACGCATGGGAAAATGAATTATGGGTAGGTTGTTGAACTTAAACTGTTTCTTTTTCATTCTTGTGAAATTGAAATGAAAATGGTGTTTATGTCTGGAATTGAAAGAAATAATTTTGAAGTGATATAAATAATTTGGTTTTGTGTGATTGTGGTAACATTGTGAATTTTTTCCCCAAGTTGCATGTTTGGATTTGTAGAAATATGCCTCCACGACGGTTGTTGAGAGGAAGAATGAGGGATATAGTTAGGAATGGTCCTCTATTAGTTGATCCTGAGGCACTAATAGTACCAATTGAGGATGCGAGAGAATAGTTTTGAGAGAACATCACTAATTTCATGAAAATGATGGAAAGATACCCAGGGCGGGTTGTGAAAAGTATGTCTGATCATACGAGGGAGTTTCAGTTGCATAACCCACCAACTTTTACTAGAGATGGGGGTCTGGGGAAAGCTGAGTTATGGATTGAATCTATCCAGACTATACTCGAACACTTGGAGACACCTATTGAGAAGAGAGTCAAATTGGAAGCTTACATGTTGCGTGGTCAAGAAAAACGTTGGTGGGACATCCAGACTCGAGATGGGAAGCTAGAAGCTATGGAGTGGAAAGAATTTCAGGATAAGTTCTTTGAGAAATTTAATCCAGAGATGATCAAATAGGAGAAATCATCTGAGTTATTGAGGCTAACTCAAGGGAATATTCCTATGATGGACTATGTTGGATGTTTTACAGACTTACAACGTTTTTCTCTAGCATTGGAAGAAGACAAGGCTACTTCAGCAAGATGATTTTAGGAAGAAATTAAATGTGAAAATAAGTCTCAAGTGAATATTTTCAGGCTGGAGAAGTTTCTATAAGTGGTAAATCAGGATCTCATCTTCGAGGGGAACCTGAAAGAAGCTTCCGGTGGCGAAAAAATGGGTTTACTAGACAGTTTGGTGGTGCGACTTTTGAGGGTAGGTAGAGATGTTAAAAGAATGTTAGCAAGGGAGGTGGAAAGCAGAGTAACCAGACAGAGGGAAAAGCTAAACAGGACCTTACCCGAGTGTTTTTACACCAGTGTGGAAGGTCGGGACACTATCGTAATCAATGTCTCCGACACCCTGTTGAATGAAAATACTGTGGTAGGATGGGACATCTCCAGAGGTTCTGTAAGAACCCTAGTTAGTCAGGTAGTGATTGGATAGCTAAGCAGAGTCAGAGTGTGGGAAGGGGATCATCTACACCTTTTCAGTCCTAGAGTTGGAGTTTTGTTGGCCGGGGTGGTAAAGGTAACAAACATGGTGCTTTTGCGAAGCAACACCCATATCAGCGGAGTGGTACAAGTTCAGGGAGTCAGATGGAACCACAGGAAAGAGGAGCAGCACAGTTTCATGCAGTACAACTTACACTTGTGGACAACGAGGCTGGACTATCGATAGTGAGAGGTAATATTCTTGTGGCTTCTACTTTATCTAGTACCATATTTGATACTGGTTCCTCTCATTCATTTATATCTAAAAAATTTGTTAATATTTTGAGTTTGGCAGTGGAGTTTGTGAGAGGGGTTATGATGATAGATAAACCTTTGGGGATACAGTCTAAAGACATATGTATGTGCAAGAAATGCTCTCTTGAGATCAAGGAGTACTTTTTTCTATGGGATCTCTATATCCTTGACATGGAAGGTTTCATCCTAATTCTGGGTATGGACGGGTTAGTCACATACCGATCCCACATTGATTTTTATCGTCAGAGGGTGAAATTTATGTCACCTGTGGGTGACCATTACATTCACTGTGGGGAGTGGGATATTCAGGCACTCCGAGAAGGGCCAATTACTCAGCAACTGGGAGAGCTCACTGCCCAAGGTGCTAGTATTTTACTGGATGACGAAGGTGTTAGGAAAGATAACCGTCAACCAGTGGTTGTTTTGTTTCAGGATGTATTTTCAGAAGAATTCTCAGGGCTTCCACCTAAGAGGGATGCTGAATTTACTATTGATATCATGCTCAGAGATGATCCAGTATCTATCCCACCATATCGAATGGCACCGACAGAGATTCAAGATCTCAAATCTCAGTTGGAAGACTTGAAGGATAAAGGATTTATCCGTCCAAGTACATCGCCGTGGGGATCGCCTGTATTGATTACTAGGAAGGCTGATGAGAGTTTATGTTTGTGTGTTGATTACCAGAGGTTGAACAAGATGACTATGAAGAACCTATATCCTCTACCATGTATTTATGATTTGTTTGACCAGTTGAAGGGTGCCAGTGTTTTCTCAAAAATCAACTTAAGATCGGGGTGTCATCAGTTGAGAGTTCGGACTTCTGATATACCGAGGACTACTTTTAGGAGTAGATATAGGATTTATGAGTTTGTTGTAATGCCATTTGGGTTAAAAAACACACAAGTAGTGTTTATGGATATCATGAATAAGATCTTCTATCCATACCAAGATCATTTTGAGGTAGTATTTGTGGAAGACATCTTGGTGTACTCCATGACTCATGATGAGCATGCCCAACATCTTGACATTGTCTTGATTACATTGAGAGAGCATCAGATATACGCCAAGCTAACTTAGTGTCAATTTATGATTGATCAGGTACACTTATTGGGACACATTATTTCAAATAATGGTGTTTCATTGGATCCAAAGAAGGTGCATGGTGTGATTTCTTGGGAGCAACCCCAAAATGTTTTTGATATCAGAAGCTTTCTGGGTTTAGCTGGATATTAAAAGAGATTTATCCAAGACTTTTCCTATTTGGCAGCACCATTTTCGGGCTTGACCAAAATGGGGGTAAAGTTTTATTGGTCAGAGGCTTGTGAGAAATATTTTCAGGAGTTGAAGAATCATTTGACATCCACACCAATTATGGCTCTACCTGAGTTAGGTGAAGAGTACACGGTGTATTGTGAAACTTATGGGATAGGACTAGGATCTGTGTTGATGAAAAGGGATAAAGTTTTCGGGTATTGGTCTCAAAATCTGAGGCCACATGAATGGAATTACCCTACACAGGTGCTTGAGTTGGCAATGGTGGTTTATACTTTGAAGTGATGGCGACACTACCTCTTGGGGGAAAGCTTTACAATTTATACTAACCACAAGAGCTTGAAGTACATCTTTTGTCAGTGAAATTTGAACCTTAGACAGTGGATATGGGTTGAATATATGTAGTGTTTTTATTTTGAGCTGATATATACACCCGGGAAAGGAAACAATGTGGCTGACACTTTGAGTAGGAAGACTCAGACTCAGATTGTTCAAGAATCTAGTGCCGAGTGGAGGCTGATGTCATTGCTAGCTGAGATGCACATTGTGGTTCAGAAGATATAGGAGAAAATGACACTCGTGTCAGTTTCAGTGGAGTCTACACTCTTGAGATGGATCAGGGACAAGAAATTTGAGGACACAAAGTTATTAGCCTTGAAGAAAAACTTTGAAGGCATGGAGACACCTTCAGACTGAAGGATAGATGAGGATGATATCATTTATATGAAGAATCAGGTTGTTGTTCCTAAGAGCATGCGAGAGAATATCATGAAGGAATTTCATGCCTCAAGATGGGAGGTGCATCCTGGTGTGACTAAAATGTAGTGTGACCTATGACGACAGTTTTGGTGGCCAGACATGAAGAAGGAGATAGCTAGGTTTTTGTCACGATGCTTCACCTGTCAGTAGGTGAAGCCAGAGAATCAACAACCTGGAGGTTTACTGCAACCATTGTCCATTCCAAAATAGAAGTGGGATGAAGTGACCATGGACTTTGTGATAGGTCTTCCATAAACACTTAGGAAGAATGATGCTATTTGGGTCATTACAGATCGACTGACAATGGTAGCATATTTCTTTCCCATAAGGGAGACTTTTATAGTTGAACAGTTGGGAGAGTAGTATTTATATAAAATAGTTTGATTGCACTTGGTTCTACGAACTATAGTTTCGGATCATGATTCACGTTTTACTTCACACTTATAGAAGGGTTTTCAAAAGGCAGTTGGTACGCATGCTTTATTGAGTATGACCTTTCATCCAAAAACTGATGGACAATCAGAGCGTATTATACATGTTCATGAGGATATGTTGAGAGCATGTGTACCTAACTTCAGTGGTTCAAGGGAGAAGCACCTAGCTTTAGTGGAGATTTGTTATAACAATAGTTACCAGGAAACTATAAAGATGTCACTATACGAGGCTCTTTAGGGTAGGCCATGTAGATCACCACTATGCTGGATGGAAGCGGGTGAGTCAGAGTAGTTGGGACTGAGTCTCACGCAGGAGATGACAAAGCAGGTTTAGTTGATTCATAAATGTATGGATACATCTCAAAGTAGATATAAATCGTATGCTGATAGAAGTAGGTGATCCCTAGAGTTTACAGATGGTGATCATGTATTCCTTTGGGTGTTGCCTAGGTTGGGTCACCGGAGGATACAATGTCCGGGAAAGTTAGCACCCAGATTTGTTGGACCTTTTGAGATCGTGAAGAGAATCGAGCCGGTTGAATACCGATTGGCTCTTCCACAAAAATATAGTGCTATTCATGATGTTTGCAATGTATCACAACTATAACGGCATCACCCCAACCCTTCTCATGTGATTGATGTAGATGATGCTGAGCTTGAGATAGATGCGTCCTTCGAGGAGCATCCGATACGTGTGTTGGATCGCAGTGAGAAGTTGTTGACGGAAAAAACTATACAAATAGTTCATGTCTTATGGAAACATGGACATGTGCTAGAAGAGAAATGGGAAAGGGAGGTAGATATGCGCTCTTAGTGGCCTGATCTTTTTAGCTGGGAATCTCAGAGAAGTTCGGGAGTGCAGCTCGAGGATGAGCTGTTATAAGGTGGAGGGATTGTAAGATCCTAGACTTTTCTAGAGTCAATATCAGGCATGTTTTCAGGTACTTTTTTATGTTTTTAAGTACCTTTGAGTTGGTGTTGAGACATGGGGTGTGTTTGGGTGAACTTTTAAGGAAAACTAAAGGACAATGGGTTGTGCATGGTTTTCGCACGGTTTGACAAACCATGTCACCAAACCATACACACTATGAAAAACTGGACAGAAAGGTATGCACGGTTTGTGCACTATTTGGAAAACCAAGCAACCAAACCCTGCCAACCATGCAGACCTAGAAAAAAGGTTTCTCATGGTTTGTGCATGGTTTTCCTAACCATGCGCCTCTATCCAATAAAACCATGCGAGCAGGTTCTAATTCCAAAAATCCTTTTTAAAACCACCCGAACCCATGGGACTTCCATATTTCTGACCTTGGCTTGGGTTTGACACATTATAGGTGTTTCAAAATCCTCCTGGAGAGATTCCAAGGTGATCAGAACATCTTTCTTCGAGATTGAAGGCTCGGATTGAAGATCTTCTCTCCTCCCGGTAAGTGGATTTTATCCTGTTGCGTCTACCGTTTATTCCTCTATCTTTCCATGATCTTTTCATGGTAGATTTAAATTTTTTCCATGGATCTAAACCTATGAGTTGAGGTATAGATCTTATATCATGGATCTAGATATTTTTTTTCAATATCTTGATACCTTTGATCTTAATTTTGGTTTTAAGGATTTAGAACCAGAACTTGATCGACGACGTTTTGCCACTCATATTTTGGGGTTTCTCGTTGGGCTAACTTCTGTCAATTAATCGAGGTAGGCAGTTTAAAATCCAATCCCACGGCCTCATATTGTTATGCGTATGAATTTGTATAAACGATTGGTGTAAATAATTAATTGGTGGTTTGGTTATGTGGATCTTTCTGAATTGTGGATCTAGTTAAACAAGGTTGAGAGTCATGATGGAAGGATAAGGTTGATTAAAGTTTTGAATAATGTTGTATATGTGAATTGGATATTTGATTTGATAAAGGGTTGTGGGACACATACTGACTCTCCTAATACACACAGGGGTTCTAGACATGGCGTTCTAGAACGAATGACATGCATGATGATATTATTTTATGGGACAAGGACTGACACTCAAAATACGGATAGGGTTGTGAGACAAGGACTGACACTCCAAATACTCACATGTGTTCTAGACATGATGTTCTACACTCTTTCATTTATTTGGTACTATGGTTCTGTTTGGATATTATGTAACTTGATATTGGGACTTAATGATTACGAATTGAGCAGGGAAAATGGTTTAGGCTCTGACACAGCCCCAAGTAGGTATTGTGTTTTGGGGGTTCTCAGGAACCCAGGTGTTTAATTTATTAAATAAAGGTTAATTGGATTAATGAAACTTTTCTCTTCAATTTCTTAACTTTATTATTAATGCAACTTCATACACTATTTTTGACTGGATTATTTTTGACACTGTTGGTGGTGACCTATTGAGTCATACTCACACCCTACTCGGGATGCCTGATCGGCACCCGAATAGACTTTGTTGTTACAGGACATGACAAGGGTAAGAGCCCTAGTTAGATTGCTGAGTTAGGGATAGAGCTTGGTTGAGGGATCCAGACATGGTTCGGGACCCGTTGGGAGTCGTTGTGTCTTTACTTTTAGTTTCATTGTGGACACTTGGCACTTGCATTATCATATCATGTTTTAACTTTCAGTTGAGTATTGTATTTCCTGTTTTTGTTATACTAGTATCATTTGTGTTGTTATATTTATATGTGTTTCCGCTATTGCTTGGTAAATTCCGCTGTTATTTTAATCTGATAATAGAGGGTATAATCTCCCCAATACTGACTTACCAGACCCTCGCTGCTAGTCAGCACCCTCTGTCGTATGGGGAGGAGCGCTTGAGGGCATGTGACCAACTGGCTCGAGGCACCGTTCAGTGGCACAAGGTTCAGGATGTTGCACTTAATATAGGAAAAGAAATCCATAAAACCTAATAATCATGAAATTACTATTCATACCTTGGTGAAATTGGTTTTATATACTACTATTCTTTTATGGTATCATGTAATATTCTCCATTCAAGTCCCTACCTAAATAACCACATTTCAATCACAAAAAATGAGACCTCCATGAGTTTCCTTTATAGTTTCACAAACTTCCTATGTGAAGACACTACCTATTACAAAATCCATTCCCTAATAATTAATATGGATTCATGAACTTCTTATATGAAAAAACCCAGCCATATACTTCCTTCATGATCATATACCTACTATATGAACCAAATGTTTTGGACTCATTATACATTCAAATACATGTTATGAAGTTTCATGTACTTTCTATGTGAAAATCCATAAATTTATTTTTCCCCATTCAATTGATGAACACCTCCAAATTCTTATAGAATGATTTTTTGACCTGCTTCATAAAAAATCACACTTTAATTTTGTCAACAATATTTTTAAACGAACACAATAACCCTAAAACACCAAAATGGAACCTTGAAAGTTTTTTCCTAAAGACATAACTTTTTCAAATTGCTCTATAACATGGAGTTGATGGAAACCACTTAGAATCAACCCACTTGTTCTGGACTCAAATTATAATCAATCATTCATTCATATTTTTCTTTTTATTATGATATCCATGGAACATAGAGGGTCTAAAATAGTGGAGGCATAAAACATCTCTACTAATAAAAAAGTTACATTCATGATGCAAGAAACCTTTATAATTATAAAGTATGAGATTTTCAATAGTGTCCCCCTTAATTTCCATGATTTTAGCCACTATGTTTCTCTCCTTCAAAGCGTGTTTTACCTCTATACCATGGCCAATGAGGAACCTACATTTTTTGATGATGTATATGAGATACCATGGATCTTTGGAATTTTCCTAGAGTTATTCAATAATATGTTTTAAATTCAATTCCACCACTCCAATGGTGATGTTGAACAACCTACATAGAGAGAGAGCACTATAGAGTGACCTTATCTCCAATACTATGGAATTTAACTCCCTGTATTAAGTTATGAAACTAAGAAGCATTGAACCTCTTCCATAATAGACCAAGATGGCCATAATATAACACCTTGAAAATATGACCCATCAATATTGAGGTTAGACCCAGTAATGAGAGGGTTCCATTTGATCTATCTCCCTTGGTCGACCCTGCTAGTATTTTCTTTACTAAATGAGACTCCGGGAATCAACCCCCTATTTGAGGATGCATAACTTCCACTAAAAAATTGAACACCCAGTTCTACTACTAGTGATAAGACATAGGTTTGAATATACAGAAGTGATCTATGTATTCCTTCCTATCCTTTATTCCTAGGATCCCATAGAACCCAACACATATCAGCAAACCCCATGCCTCAATATGTGATTTTTATTCCTCTAGTGTCTGCCCAAAAAAGTAGGAAGTAATGAAATATAGGGTGGAACCACCCTACATCAGAATGTCAAGACACTTTCCAATGAGATCCAAGTGAAATGGGCCCAACCACCTTTAAAGAACAAGTTAGAATCCATATTTTTTTTGAGGCCTCACAATACTTGAAGCACAATGGTAGTTATATACCCATTCATGGGATAATTTCATCTGTCATAAGTTCCTTGTTTATAATTCTCTAAACAAGGACGTTTGTATATTTGGTATCTCTTTGTACCTTAGACTGTTCAACCACACCTCAGTATCTTAAGTTGGATAAATTAAGGCATAAAACCCCCTTTTGTTAAACAACCTCAAGGATTATCCATGAAAATAGACCTATCAGGTTCATTGACCAGGTGTATGCTTTCATGAATGGTTTTTTGATTAGTGTTAAGGGTAAAATTGATGAGATCTGGATTCATAGTCACATGATTAAATAAGATGTTTGGTTCTATAAATCCTAGAAAATAGAGGGCATGTATAGACCAACTTTCATTCCAAAACCTGATATCATCTTGTCTAACTAGCCATCATACTTTATCTCTCAATGTATCAAAGTATCCTATCATGCAATAGGCTAAACTAAAGAGTCCTACAATATTCTCAGTTTAACTACCCCATTCATCCCCATATCTTTCTTTTATAAACCTTTCCGAAATAGAATTCCCTCATTAATATTCTATGAAATCTTATCTTTCATGCCTTCCATGGTCTCTATCACATTCCTCAAATTCACACCACCTTCAGAAATGGGTTTCACCATTAGTTTTTGGGAGTACTAATGGGAATTTCCCTCCTATTTTTTTCCTAGATGAAAGAATTAGTTGTCTTCTCAATTATATAAAGGGTACCTCTAGACACATTGATGAATGAGAACACATGCATTGGGATTTTCATTAGAATGATATTCACCAGTATGATTCTACCTTTTCATGAGAGAAACTGAATCTTTAAGTTGAAAACTAAACCTATGATCCAGTCAATAAGGGTGTCAAAATGATCTTTATTTATTATCCTAGCATATATGGGAGTTCCTAAATATTACATTAGAATACCCCTTCTTTTCATACCCAACCTTTAATGCATTCCCTTATAATAATGAGGTGAGAAATTATTTTGAATGTAAATATTTATCATAGAATAATTAAGCCACTACCCACTCCTGTTATCGTAGCTCATCAATTTGTTGTTGAATCTATCAATGGATTTACACTTTCTATTAATGAAGAATAAAATATCATCACCAATAATGATATTTTAGATGATTCTATTATCAGACCTTTTTTGGAAGTAAATATTTTCCTTCTCCAAATATCAAATTTAATAATTCTTAAAAGAGCCTCCTAAGACATTATAAATAGGATGGGAGGTTACAAATCACCTTGACGAAGGCCATTAAATGATTTGAAGAAACTAAATATTCTCCCCATAAGAGTGATTAAAAATCTTGGAGATGAAATGAACCTAAATACTAGATCATTGACCCACTATGTGAATCCCACTTTCCTAATTATCTTCATAATGTAATTCCACTCCATTCGATTGTATGCACTATCTATATAAATCTTATTCATGTTATTAGAGCCATGAAACCACTTTTTTATGTCATCCACCATCACATTTGTAATTACAATCACACTTTGGAAATTGTGAAGCTTCATGAAACCATTTTTTATTTCTATATAATCTTCAGAGGCACCTTTACCATATTTCTATTAATTTGGATGGTGGTAATTTTGTAAAAAATGTTACAGAGGCATATCAGTTTGTATTGGTTAATCGAGATCAGGTCCTTTACCTTTAGAATCAGGATTAGCTTGGAAGCACTCCCTTTGAAGTTCACCCCCTGACAGAAATCCGACATCACATTGATTCCATGTAGCGTAATGAAACCCATTACTCATTTTATATACAATATTTAGCAGTGACTGTGCCTGTTCAATTTCAATAATTTATTAAATTATTGACCAACCCTTTACTATTTATGTTATACCTCTACAAAATATGCTTCATTAATTACAATTTATCATTAAAATATTAAAAAATTTAAAATTTATTAAATATACCACCATATGATATACCATATCACAATGCTATTGCTTCTTATCATAATTCTATTGCTTCTTGTGATATCTCATACTGTCAAAAGTGATATAACCCATATCACTCTCTATGTTATGAGCTTTATATGTATAATAATTTCAAAAACAAAAGATTTTTTGAGAATTTTTAATAAAAATATTTATATAAACATTCATATATATCATTTTTAAAAGAAATTATACATATAATTTTTTAAAAGAGAAAAAATTCATGGTTATGGTAAATAAAATGTATATTGGTGAAATATTTTTATGTGAGGAAGAAAAATTCATGGACATATCTCATAGATAATTTTAAAAAAAATATAGAAAACATAAAAAAATTTATATTTTTTTATAATATATATATTTAATATATATTACCTAAAATTATATATATATATATATACACAAAACAATTGATATATATTACAAAAATATTTAAACATATATCACAAAAAAATTTAATATATATAAGTATGAATATTTAAAAACTTATTATTGAAATTTATATAACACATGTTTTACATTGATAATCTTGTAATTAGTTAAAGATCATCCAAAATGAAAATTATGATACATATTTTAGTGAAAATATCACACAACTAAAAAAAACCTATCATCAAAGTTTAATTACCATGGTTTTAAGAACAATGAAAATAGGGGAATACAGTAATGGTTTAGAAAATGGTGGTAATAAAATTAAATTTTAGAAATATCTTAATTATAATAATGTTCATATGCCACTTATAGACATTTTTTTAATATAAAAGTTGTTTTAGATTACTTATTTCCAAGATTTATGAATTGTGATCCTGGAAAGAAGAAACTACCACAACTTGAAACTATAGCCTTAAAATTTGGTAAACCCCATAATTTTTTTATTATGGTTTGTGTTGGGAACAGAAACCCAAATCTATCCTAAGTAGAAGAAAACATTTTTATGGGGGGGGGGTGGGGGGGGGGGGTGAATCAAGGTGTTAATAAATTAATTTTTTTCTTTAAATTAATGTCATATGTCATATTCTATTTTTTTGTTAGAAGGAAGAACATTTAAATCTAAAAATTTGATGCACATAGAAATATAAAGCATGTAAAAGACACAAGGACATATAAATTTTACATATTTATCCCACATTGGGTTATGTGTAAAAATAATAAACAAGAAATTTACCATTGTAGAAAGGTGTGATACCAGGTACTATCTTTAGGATACATGGTGTTATGAAAGATTAGTCCTCACTAAGGGAGAATCCATTAAATATAATTTTTGAATGACATAATAACTCCCAAGGGTCACTACTATTCTTTATCTCTTTACACAATAATTCAAAGAATAATACATGTTATTTTGGTGTGGATGCCTCTAGAAAAATCAATATAACAAATCTAATATAGATGCCATCATAAACACAGATTTTATAATCTATTTTCATCCACTTTTTCCTCCCTTTTTTATAAGTTAAATGAGATAAACGCTATATTATTAGATTAATTTCTATGTATTCATCACATTATTTATAGAAACATCATATTTTTCCATCAAGGATATAGATTAGATCGATTCCTTATTAAGGAAATTGTCTATTTAAAGCTCTATTTTTTATACCTCTTACACTTCACCAAATATGTCAATAGATTTATATGAATTAATATTTCTCAATGAACTATATTTATAAATGTTATATAATTCATCTTACCTTTATTCAAGCATAACAATAAGATATAAATTATCACCAACATCAATAACTAGTACTGTTTTTTAGGATTCCACTAATTTAGCATACCAATTTCCAACACCATAATGATATATATGTTCAATTAATAACTACTCTTTTAATATTTAACCATATCTTGATCTAATATTTATATTTCCTCCATTAACAACTTCAATAGTGTTACCAAAATTATTTACTTTATTTTATCTAAGTCAAACTGAACTTCCCTTTGTATTGAGGTTTATTTGTTGTCAATATAGAGGTTGAAGGGAACTCAATGCATGTGAATGATGGGAGATGGAGTCAAATTAATCCCAAAGTAAATTAACATTCTACCCATGTATTTGGGTATAGAATATGTATCCCATGAATATATAGTTGGATAGATTCATGAGAGAACCGTACACCAAATGATTGTGGAGATGGTCTTCAATTAAAAGTCACGTGTGAATGTGTGTGAAGGCTTCCACTAAAAAATTTTAATTGAAGATCTAATAATGGAAGCTGTATGTTGAAATGTGTGTATTTTGGATAGCTTGTATGATTTAATGTTAAAAATATTATTATAGGTTCAATGACTTAGAGAATCTAGCATGTATTTTGGAGAAACCATCAATAGAGTGTTAAAGTCAAAGGTTGTTAAAATTAGTGATAATATATCTTGGATGAGTGTTGTTGATTGATAAAGTTGAATTTGAATGTATAAGTTAGTGGACATACTTAAAATAATCAAACTTGTGTATTTACGTGATACTAAGGACTTTGGAAATAAGTTATAATGGATTAGAATTTTTTTTATAATTCATGGAACTACTTGAAGATATTCTAACGTGATTTGAAATATTTAAGATGGCTTGAGATTAATTATAGTTACCCAAAAAATTACTTCAGTAAGTTTTTAATTTCTATGATTGATCTAGAAAAATTGGTTAAGTGTCCATGTCTATATATGAGTCATTTGTATCTATGTAGGAGTCATTGTGCATTTAACGACCCAAAATTCTAGTCCTAGTAAAATTTATGTTATGTTTGATATCTTTCATTACACACTACAACCAATTCAAATGAATGAAAAAAATATTAGAATAAAATTATTAATAAATCTATTATAAACACTAAAATTGTAAACCATTAAAATTTATTCCCTTTGGAAGATAAATATTTAATTTGAGTTAATATTGAAAACGGTTCTTTTCAATAAAATTCATTTTATTTATATTATTTATCATCTTTTAAAAACTAAATTTAAAAATTATATAATTTAAATTTTAAAAAATAAAATTCATTTTTTAATTCCTCAAATCAAAATTTACTTAGTATTAATTTTTTAGTTTTCTAAAAAGGTTGATTTTTAGTTCATAATATAGGGGTTTTACGTAAATTACAAATTTTATGATTTCATCATTATGTAAGAATATAAAAGAAGATTATAAACCCTTTTAAGTAATTAAATATGTATTTATGGAATAAAATTATTCATTTTCAAATATTCTTTGAACTTATAAATCCATTATCCAATATTTTTAGAAGAAAATTAAAATTTTTCTTTAACAAAAAACGTTTTAGGTATTTTCTTCAAATTAGGTGTTTTGATGCTGAAATTTACTTTTGGATTGATTTGAAATAACCTAAATTTTATTTTTTCATAATAAACCAATTTATTTCATAAACAATACTATCTTTTATAATATTATCTTGCACATAATTTTTACACATAACTACATACATTCCTAAAAAACCATATTACGTGTTATATGTGTTTATTTTAAAATTAAAATATCAAGAAATTAAAATTTTTATTTTTCAAAATTATTTAAAAATTATAAATCATAAGGTTTAAATTAGGTAAAACTTAAAATATCAATTTTTTCAATTAATATTAATTTCAATGTTAAAAATTAATTACCATGGTAAAAGTAAATTCAGGTAAAATTTGAAAAGTTAAACAAAAGAGCCTAAAAACACTCCTGGTTGTCTCCAAAATGAGTATATGAGGATAATATAAACCCACATGAACTTACCTTCCACATTACTCCATTTTGGATCAATTTACCATTTAATAGTAACATTTCTTTATTGAAAATTTAATGGTTACTTTCAAAAATACCCTTAATTTCACTTATAAAAATGTAACACTTCCACCACTTAAATAAAAACCTGTGCTTATAATTTATAGTTTAAAATCATAAAATTTTATCGTAATATAACTCTATACAACTGAATAATTTTTTTTCACCTTTAGTTTTATTAATGACTTCATTTCCTAAGAGTTCTCCAAGAGAAAACCCACGCTTCAAACATGAGTATTACTTTCACATACTCAATTCTTTTACTCTAATACTTACTAAATAATATATAATATGATTAATATAATGAAATAAATATAATTATTACATTTAAATGTAATTATATTAATTATACAATAATTATTCTCTCCTTTCCATCCACTAACAAAAATAAATTAACATCGATCATATGTACGTGAATACTACTGGTTCTACTGAGTGAAGTTGTTTATTTTTATTACAAATATCAAGGATGATATTTAGTATATATTTAATGAATAAATATTTTTTCAATTTTACAAATGAAATTATTAAACTATCATTTTTAATATACCATCATTTGGTCCATTTATTGAGAAATTGTATCATTAATCATGCGTATGTGAAGACTACAACCTCCACGAACAATGAATTTCGTTTTTCATCACCAACCATAATTTATGGTTAATAGAATATATATAATGATGATATAAATTGTTTATTACATGTTTATTTTTTTATCTATCACATTATCATTATCTAAATACATTCCATTACTCATTAAATCATTATAACATGTTACCGTTCATGTCGATTTAACTTCATATGTAAAAAATGTTATAATGACTATGTCAAAAATGGTTATGGGATGTAAAATAACGTTAATATAATTTAATAATAATATATTTAATATTATCTAATCATTATATAATTGTTTTGTTAACATTTAATGTATTTATTAATATACCACCTTTCGATCGTTAAACACGTCGAAAACTAGTTCATCACATTTTCTAACATCACAGGATGTATACATATCCTTCATCTAATGAATAATGGTGATTAAGTAATCATTGAAAAATAATGAATATTCTATATTTAATTATATAGTAATTATTAAATTTAATCCACTTAGTGATATTCTATCGTATATTTGTGAAGTTTGTATGAAACAGACAACTGTAATTTCTAACACCCGATAATGAAAAAAACTATAATAAATTAATATATTTATAATATATGGTTATAAAATAATTCACAAAGTGTAGTATTTTTATATTAATGTTATAATAATTAATTAATATAGTTATTATCATTATAAAAAATGTTATATCATGGTTGAGTAAGCGAAAATACAAGGTAAGGATTTTTTGTCTCATATTTCTCTCTTTGAGACATGTTTTGTATTGCGTACCTAATTTAATTTAAGTGGTGAATATTATTCCTAATTGATATATGTATAATTAAATGAACTTTATTCATGGTAATTCAACTTATATTTAAATATCCTCTTTTAAGTGGTTTTTAGTTAAGTTATCCTCAAAT
Source organism: Viscum album (assembly GCA_963277665.1). Lineage (NCBI taxonomy): Eukaryota > Viridiplantae > Streptophyta > Magnoliopsida > Santalales > Viscaceae > Viscum > Viscum album. The sequence continues at coordinate 1,927,644,246 of OY728131.1, forward strand.
TGTAGAGTGTTTTTATGACTCAAATACTTCCCTTCAATCATAATCAATCCTATTTATCTAAATACATTAATATTTAATATGATATAAGATATGATGATGTTATGTTTTATTTATACCTTATTTTATTTGGAAATCATGTTTCAATCCAATGTATTATTCCTTGAATAATATATTGTTAAGATAAAATGAAATTTTATTAATAATAATTCCTATTTCTTTTAATCAATTTTCCCTCCAAATATATCTTTTTACTTCCCAAAAATGTTTTAATTTCACTAAAGGAAACTCAATTTTTTTTATCTCTAATGATCCTTTCATTATGATATTTCATTTTAAAGCAAAGGTTTCATTATCCTTTTAACAATTTGGGCTTTCAATAATGGCATTTTAAAATATTTCCAAGATTTTTCTTTAAATGATCATATATTCTTCCCTTATATTTTTTATTTTTACATATGATTTATTTATGTTAAAGGTATATTTATTTTATTTTTTTAAATAAAATTTATATAAAGTTTTATCTTCATATAAAAAATATTTTTTGGAAAGTGGATTGAAAATCACATCTTTTAAATTATATTAAGAAATTTTTTTTATGAAAAATCATTTTTGTGATTTATCTACCATTTTCAAAGTATTCATTACTAATATAGTAGTAGTTCACAAATCACCCTATATATTGTCTTATTAAAAACTCTTTTGGTAGATTATGTTTTTTTATATCAAATGATATTGTTTTTTACCATTTATAATGTTTTAAATCCCATATTCTTATCATGGTTTATTCATGATATGATGAATGATTTGTTTTAATGTGGCACCAAATGTAAGGATGATATATGGTAGAAGTCCTATATCAACTTTCAATGAATTGGTAATGTTTATATCTAATGAGATCAAATGGGTAAAAGGGATGATTTATCCCAATAGAAATGGTATATGGGAGGATTTATCTCAAATCAATGGGTAAATGGGAGGATTTATCCAAAGCCAAAGGGTACACAGGTGGATTTATCCCAAGAAAAAGGGTACACGAGAAGATTTATCCCAAGATAAAGGGTAAATTATAGGATTTATTCCAATAAAAATGGTACATGTAAGGATTTATCGCCAGCCAAAGGGTATGTGGGAGTATTTATCCCAATATAAATGGTTTAAAAGAGGATTTATGCCCAGAAAAAGGGTACATTGGAGGATTTTTCTAAGCCAAAGGGTATACGAGAGGATTTATCCCAAGACAATGGTTACATGGGATAACTTATCCTAATTAAATGGGTATAAAAGAGGATTTATCCAAAGCCAAAAGGTGCATGGTAGGATTTATCCCAAGTGAAAGGGTACATGGGAGGATTTATCCAAAGACAAAGGGTACACAGGAGGATTTATCCCAATCCAAAGTGGGACACATGAAGATTTATCCAAATCCCATGGGTACATGGTAGGATTATCCTATGATTAAGAAAGCACATAAATGATTATCCTAGTCCTACTATGTGATGAATGTCTTTGTGGGTTGCCTTGACATATGATTTCTATTCTAATGTTTGTACCATAGTTGAATGATGTCACAATTTTATTCTTATACTCCTGACTATTTTATGCCATCATGGATTATGTTTATTGACTAATGTTCTCACGCACTTTTAATCCATGTAATATGTTATACTATTACTTATTCCATGAATCATGACTTTTTATATATTCTTTGTTGGGTATGAATTTATTATATATCATGATTACACCCATATGATCATCTTTTTCTCACATATGATCCTTAATCATTATTACTTATATTTTCCCTTAATGAGAATCTAAGATCACCAATTTTTGATGTTTTCATCTCCCAGGTTATGAAGATAAGTGTAACTTTTGAGAATTTTAGAATAGATCTAGTGCAGATATAATATAGAGAAATTATTTAAATGTTGTGTAAAATAATTTTCCCATGTAACTGGTCCTCAAAGACATGAAACCATTGTTTTTTGGGTTCTAATATTATTTTCTGAGAGTTAATGTTTATCTTATGGTACAAATGTAAAATGAATATATTTTTATCTTAGGTCACTTCAGTTCGTATCAGAGAATTTTTAGTTATTTTTAGGATTAATTTAGTTATTTTTGGGGATTATGATTAGATAACAATAGTGAAAACCCTAGGGATAAGTATAAGGGATATTTATAAGTATATGATAACATCCTAATTTTTTAAACTATACATTATGTGGTGTTCCAGAAAATAACACCCCTTTATCGATACTATAAGTGGATACAAGATCTAGAAAATATTTACCTAGGGTTAATATCTTTGAAAAGATCATGTTGGGTATGAAATCAATCATCACTTAGTGTAAGAAAAAGATGCATAACTATACACATAGTTTTAAACTCCCAGGGGATATTCTTTGGATTAATTAAATTCTATTTCTAAGCAATTATGAATTACTTATTATATTAAGGAATTAGTTTAAGGAATATGAAAGAACCCAACACAAAGAAACCTTGATTGAATAAATATTGATTTAGGATGAATTGAACGATAAGATGATGGTTTCAAAGAGTAACACATTTTAAGGATGAGTTTCTCATAATAACCTTATGATGTAAATATTGATCCCTCATGTAAACCCATTTGGTATTTGTCATGGATGGAACTAAAATCAACCACGAGTGCAAGGGAAAATACAGATATCACCTTAATAAAAAATCCATTATAATGAGATATAGATTGAGAAACCTTTTGATTATGTCAAAACATCTGTCAAAAAAAAATTATTTACAAAGTGATCATAGTTAGAGCCCCAGACTCACCAAATAAGAAAAGTATGAAGTCTCATGAAAGACTAAGTGATGAATATGAAGAAATAAAAATATATTATATTTACTATATGTAAAAAATGTGGGAAGAAACACCAATGTAATTTCATAAAATTTAATATAAGATTCTTTACTTATGGAAGATGGGTCATCAAGTGTCAAACATTGATATGAAAATGAAGATTTTAGTTAACACAATTGAAATAAATAGATTTAATCCAAGGGTATCATTAATAATTCAATGTATTATTTTTGTGGAACTTAGAAATTATCAATGTCAATTATAAAATAAAAGAACTAACCAAGATGATGAGCATCACCAACATCTATGACCCAGAGGAAAATAGAGAGCACTACTCTCAAAGTGGATCATGATATTTAAACTACACATACTCTCTAATCCATAATTGTAGATGTCTTATTGGATTTTTATTACAGAAAGAAAATTATATCTTAGAAGTTTTCTAAGATCATTAAATCACCACTCGATGAATTTATTGTTGAATAAAAAGTTGAATCTTATAGGAATGTGACTTATGGTAACATTATTATCCTTTATTTGGAGAGATTTAATGTGATTTTTGAAATGGATTTGTTCTCTCTTTTTATAGGAAGATATTTTATTTATTGAAATAAGGAAATCACATGTCATATAAACCTATGGTCTCATAACAATTCAAATATGAATATGAGTTATTATGGAAAACCAATTATATTATAAGAGTTGTGACACCTAATCATGAGGGATGTTTAGTTACAATGGTTTGAATGAAACCCCATTTTAGATATGTTTATTATGAAGGAAATTATGTGTGTCCTTGATTTACATAACTTACTAAGGTTTACATAATTTATAAAACCCTGAGTTACAACTACCTTAAGGACATAATTAACTATTTTTATGTTGATAAGTGATAAATAAAATCTAATAGATGAAATTATTTTAAGGATGTATAATGTGATTAATTGAAATTATAGAACATGTAAAACTAATGTTAAGCTTGAAAAGTTATATTACATGCTACAACTAATATAAATGAACCAAAACATATTATAGGAACACTATTAATAAAGCTATAACAAACACTAAGATGGTAACCCATTTAAGGTTATTACCTTTGGTTGATAAATAATTAATATGAGTTAATATTGAAAAAAGTAATTTTCAATAATTCATTTTCATCATATTATGTATTAAATTTTTAAAAATAAATTTAAAAATTCTATAATTCATATTTGATAAATTAAAATTAATTTTTGAATTCATGAGATCACAATTTAGTTAGTATGAAAATTTGAATTTTTTCCTAAAAGGTTGATTTTAGTAAAAAACTATGGGTTTTGTGAAAATGAATTTTTTTGGTTTTATAATTACGAAAGAGTATCCTAGAAAAAAATTAAAAAATTATAATTTTTATAATATTACTTTAAATTATAAATCACATGTCTAATATTTTTAGAACAAAATTAAAATGTAACATTAATAAAAACCATTTTCATAATTTTCTTCTAATTAATGGCTTTGAGGTTGAAATTATGTTTTCTATTGATTTAAGAACACATACATGTTATTTTTTTTATAATAAACCAATTTATGTCATAAAAATTATTATGTATGATAATATCATATTGTATATAAAATTTTAAATGTAATAACACATATTTCCTAAAAAACTATTTTTATGGACTAAGTGAATTTATATTAAACTAACATTTTAAACCCTTACAAATTTTATTTGTTAGGATAGTTTTAAAATTTGAAATCATAACGATCAAATTAGGTAAAATTTTATTTTAATTTTTATCATTAAAATTTATCACTATGGTTAAAAATTAATCACCAAGGTAAAAGTAAATTATGGTAAAAGTTAAAAAGCTAAAAGAAAATATGAAAACACTCAAGGTTGTATTCAAAATGAGTGGATGATGATAATATCAACCCTCACACAATTACACTATATTTAAGTTATGTTATTTGTAAGGGAATGAAAATTAACTAGAACCAATGGAGGAAGGAATGGGTTGTTGATGAAGATAGACTGTATAAAAATTTTAATCCTACATATCATCCACTTAGATCAATGGATCTAGTGGATCCTGGCCTTGGCCCATATGAACAAGTAATATATTATTAAAATGATTAGGAGGAGCCTTCTACTCCTATCAGAGATCTGGGATCCCCACTTGATGATAGAAGTGACTCAGACACAACTTGACAAACAAAAAGGGTTTCTATTGGACCTCCAAGTAAACCTTAGGTTTTAATTTCTCATGATACTATTCTCAAATCTACTATAAGTAAAGAAACATAAGTTGAAGGAAGTGTAGAATATGTCAGTGAATCTAGTGAAGAAAAAGTTGAATAATAAGAAGCTGGTAGTGGTGAAAGTGATAGAAAATTAGGTAAAGAATAAGAAGATGAGAAATTTGATGACGATAGTGTCAATGAATATATTGAAGATAGTAATAATGAAGAAAGTAGTGAAAGTGGAAGTGATAGTGAATCTAGTCATCCTTATAAAAATCCAGATTCTATTATAATAGATGTTGTTGAAGCTAATGTTGGTGCATTTGTTGAGGGTTCTATTAAATGTGAAAATTTTGATCCAGATGAACCAATTTCTCATGCTATATATACTATAAAAATAACTCTACATAAGTAGAATCAACCTATATAGGAAGCATTGAGTGATGGGGAGCAATATTCCAAGAAGTCTGACACTGAGGGGAACCATAAGAAAAAGTATATCAAGATGATCAAGATAATCAAATAGGAAGAGTGAGGCTTGATACCCTGACTCCTCTAGATTTTGATATTTTGTTTGAATGGGTGAATAATCCAGGTTATGTGGCACTGGTATTGTATTATTAAAATTATGATGATTTAGCCTTTACACTTACTGCAAGGGAACCAGTGGATGAAACCTCTTCAAGCGACTATGTAACTAAGGACAATTTTGAAAACTTCAAGAAAGTAATAGATCCCTCTATAAGACACTCAGTACAATATCAGATGAGGTATGGGATTGATGAATCTAGGAGAGATAATTCTGATCTGACTGAAAATTTTAAAGATATTCGATCAATCGTTGATAGTGTAAAGAAATATGGAGCTTCTAGTTATACTTTTTCCTCAACTAGTGTATCTCAAGATGATGCTTCTTTGGTTTCCAAGATAATGATAAATGAAATTCAGCCAAATTTGATTACAACTGTAGAAAAAATAGTGACAAGAAACACCAAGATCGGGAATGAGATAAATAAGTTAACCACTGACATTAATGATTTGACTGCTGAGTACAAATATACAATGGAAAGTGTCATAAAAGGGATTGGGAATCTAGTTTCTCACTTTAAAGATCTTGTTTTTTCCAAGATAATTAAAGAAGTCCAGGAACTTTCCACCTATGATCTTTCTTCCACCTCTACTCAACCAGTCTAGCTTTCACAATCTTCAGAACTTACTACTATTAGTTCATTTTTGGAAGAATAGTTACAAACTTTAATTATAAGTATGGACAAGTTTGAGGACACTTTGGATAAGGTTCATGACCATGTGAAGTATTATACAAGAAGTGATTCACTCAATCAAGAAGATATGACCAAAAATATTAATGAGTTTTTCTCAAAACTCATCACAAAGCATCAAATGAATAGTTTGTTTAAGTATTTAGCCACCAATTTTACTCTTCCTCTAGTGAAAAAGGATTTTAAGGATCAGATTCATAGGCTGAGAGAATTCACTCCCTTATTGAAAAAATTCTTAGTAAATAAAGATTATTTTGAAAAGGCAATGAAATATGGCGGTGAGATCATTGAAGAGTTTATCAAGTTGTTAAAACCATATCTCCATGTTCAAAGTGAAGCTATTATGGTGTCTCCTATAGTAGCACTTGGCCTAGCTAGTTTAGGGCCTGCTCAAGCTCCGATGTCAGTTTATTAGGCTTTATCTCAGATCAAACCCATCATTAGAGATCCTATTCCGCCTATGATTTTTTCTTAGCACAGACTTGACCTAGCTTCTACCGTACGTGAAGGAGTGAATCTAACTCCTCTAAAAATCCATTCAAAACCTTCAGATTATCAGCCTAACCCTCCTACTAAACCTTTTATTGATCCTTCTGATAACGGGAAGGAACCCCTTGACCCTACCCTGTAGTGTAGAGTGATCTTTTTTTATAGGGATAACTCCTTGTACTTTTTCTAATTCAGTGTACTTTTCTAATGCATGACATTTCATTTTTTGTCTTTTACCTTCCACTTTTTGCTAATCCCAAAAGGGGGAGAACTTTATTCAGCATTATTAAAAGGGGGAGAAATATAAGGTAGAGAACTTTTTTATGCATTATTATCTCAGATAAATTATTTTAATATTATATCTGATACATTATTTTAATTGCATCTCTCATATATTATTATGTGTTTACTTCAATCATTCTCTAATGATACTTAATAATTCCATGATTTGTGATCATCAAAAAGGGGGAGATTGTTGGGCCATAGATAATGTTGGACACTATCTATGAATGTAATGATTTTAATTATCACAAATCATGTCATATATTAACACATATATTACTTCATGTTAGATCCTAAATTATGTCAAAACATTATCTTGAATATCAAATCATTTAAATCATATAAATTTTTATGTGTGTTTCAGTCTAAACAGCTTATAAATGATTACCTATGTATAATTATGAGTATTAACACTCTATGAATTTTTTGAACTATAAGACATACATAACATCGAAAATTATCTAAGTATGAGTCACTATCACCGACAGAAAGATGTATCACCAACATACATACTACTCACTAACATACATATGAATCAATTACAGACATTTCAAACATGCATATGTCCTAAGTATGTGAAGATGAAAACATTGTAATGACTCACCATTGCATATGAATCACTGATGCGTATGATACAACATTGCATATGACTCATCGATGTAGACGACACACCATTGGATATGAATCACTGATGTAGATGACCTAACGTCAGTCCATGTCACCTACCGTTGCATAGTTCTACCAATGCAAGGAATCATCATCATTTGAAATGAGTCACCATTGGTTAAACTATCTCACAGAAGAAAGAAAGAACTCACCATTGAAATAATTCACTATTAGTTCAACTGTCTCACTGATAGAAGGAACAAGCCACAGGTGTATTGAGTCACCGATAGAAAAAGACACCAACAAATGAGTCACCAATAGACTATTTAAATCTGTATTTATTAATATTATTTCTAATGGTCATATTTGTGTCATTTAATGATACTAACATATTTTGTAATCATTTGGAGGACATATAGAAGATATTACAAGGTATTATGAGCAGATGCATATGGAATGTACATGCTGTTTATCGACCCTCGAAAATAGATGTATTTGAAAAAGAAATAAGCTTGACCAAATAAGATAGCTGTGTGGTGAATGCCTACGAGAGATACTAAAAAAATGTAACTCTCATTAAACCAATTTGAATATAAGAATATATGAACACATGATGTGATCTCAATCGATCTGAATATAGAATTGAAAAACTAATCCAACATATCAAAGAAGGAGAAGAATATACTTGTACAACCATACTCACTCTCAGAAGCTAGAACACAAGGTCCAAGACACTCTGTTTTAGAGTCAACTTCTAAATGATGACTTAAACTTCAAATCAACTTCATCAAACGAGTCTATAGATACACCGCATAACACAAAGAGCCTTCAAAACCTAACTCTATATATTTATCTCTCTTGTGTTCATTTAGTTATATTTCTGAGTAGTGTGTGTATTTATATGTTACACACTGACTCTTGTGCATAACTGAAGGATACTTGATAAACTCAATCTCACACTCTTTTTATCCATTTGTATCCCACGTAGAATTGTGGAAGAGGTCATGTGTGACTCATTTTTTGTTTTTTCCATAATGAACTATGTAAGGGGTCTAGGGTGACCTCGACAGCCTTACATGATGTTGTGAAACCATATACAGAGTTTGGATCAATCTATTTATTAATTTATATTGCTAGGTGGTAGGTGATAACCAAGTGGAGAGGATTAAGTCTATTCTTGAGACAGAACCTCTTGTTTTATATCCACTGTGTTTTTACCTTTTAGTTTTACTCTGTTTTATCACATCTTTCATAAAACTGAATTGAAATTTGATAGTTAGCCTTAGAAATTGTTTATAATAGTATTAAATTATTAATTATATTTAAGAGTTTTATTAATTATAATGTTGATACAACTGAGAACTAATCAATCTTTTGTGAAATTAATCAAATAATCAGGCTCTTATAAATTCACTACTGGCTAACTGGGGAATTGAATTTTAGATATTGGGGGAATTTAAAATAATTCTTTTTATAGAAATATTTATAAATACTCATTTCACCGCCCTCTTAAGTACTCTACTCTGACCAACGGTTATATTACATTATTTAAAATGTAATGGTTACTTCCAATATTACCATTTTTTTCACTTAGAAAAAGGAAACAATTAAACTAATTAAAGACTAACTGTATAATTTCTTATTGAAATAATAAAACTTTTATCCTCCTATAAGACTCTCACTCTACCATATTCTTTTTTTCACCTTTATTTCTCTAAAGGACTTCATTTCCAATGTTTTTTCTAAGAGAAAACTCAATCTTCCAATATGCGTATTACTTTAACTTACTCATTTATTTTACTATAATACTTCATAAATCATATATAATATTATTAATATAATTAAAAAAATATCATTATTATAATTAATGTTCATTATATTAACTATAAAAAAATTATTCAATCCTTTCCATCCACTAATAAAACAAAATAACATCGATTATGTGTACATTAAGACTACCACCTCCATAAAGCGATGCCGTTATTTTTTCATCACCGCCTCTCAAGGATGGTATCAAGGTTGGATTTTATGAATAAATATGTTTTCTATATCAAAAATAATATTCTAAATAGAAATTATTCTTTATATAACATCATTTTATCCTTTCTTTTTGAAATGCGATTGTTAATCGTGTGTACGTGGAGACTACCACCTCCAAGATTTTTTTATCATAACCAATCATCATTAATGGATACTATAATGGATTTAATTAGTAAATATGATTTTTATGACATTTTTTATATTCTATATATGACACATTATCATTATCCATGTACATACACTTACTCATTAAATCATTAAAACATGTTATGTTTTTGGCCTTTTTAACCACTTATATAAATCAGGTTTAATGATTATGTAATAAATTATTATGGGATGTAATATAATGGTAATATCACATTGTAAATATATATTTATGTTTTTTAAAATTATTCTGAATTTTTCTATTTATATATAAAATATTTATTAATATATCACATTTCGATCCTTAAACACGTTGAAAACTAGTTCATCATGATTTCCATATTCAAAAGTCATATTCAGGTACTTCACCTAATGAAAAATGTGAATTAAGAAATCACTAAAAAATTATTATTTTTTCACATTAATGATCTATTAATGAATAACTTTAAAATATTTATTGAGAATTTATCCCCTCTTTTTGAATTATGTATGAAACAAATAACCAAATGTTATAACACCTGATAATGAAAAAAACTATAATCGGTTAATATATTTGTAATATATGGTTATAAAATAATTATAAAATGGTATTATGTTTATATTAAGGTTATGATATAAGTTATTGAGATATTTATATTCATTATATAGGAGGTTAGATCATGATTATGTTAGTTGGAATATAAGGTAACATGTTTTCATCTCAAATTCCTCTCTTTGTGACATGTTTTGTATTGTGAACATTACTTAATTTATGTAGTGTATATGATATCTAATTGAAATGTATATCATGTAATACCATTTATTAATGGTAATTTAACTTATATATATATATTTAAATTGGTTTTTAATAAAATTCTTTTAAAATTGTAAGAGGTTTTCCAGACTTAAATCCTTTCTTTAGGTCATAATCACTTCTCTTTTTTTGAAACCATTCATATTTGATACTATCTAACCTATTAATATGTTTTTATATTTTTATCGTATTTTATATTTAAATAAAATTTGACACCAAATACTTCTTCCTTGATGAATCTATTATTTTGAAAAAAGAAAATTTTGTTATGAATAATTTGCAGTTCATTTAATGGATTTTCCTCCATATCCATGTTTTTACTTCCCAATAATGTTATCCTTTACCACTATAAAACACAAATTTTTACAATATAAAATGAAAATTTTTACACCCTTATTAATTTTAAATTAATCGTTTTTTATCCTTTTAGTGATGTGAGTTTTCAATAAATGTATTTTCAAATATGTCAAAGGATTTTCCTTTCATTGATCATCTATTATTCTCTTCTATTTCACATTTTAGAAAATGAATTATTTATTTTCAATGTATATTTATTAGAATTTATTTTTATGAAATTTTTTAATAAGTTTTATATTTATCTTAGAAAAATGGTTTTCGGAAAGTGACCTAATAATCACATATTTTTAAGATGATGTTAAGAAACGCTTTTAAAGAAAAAAACTTTTTACGATTTATCTTCTATTTTAAAAGTGTTCTTCTCTAACAGAGTAATGGTTTATAAATCACCCTATAAATTCTCTTCTTAAATACTCATGTGGGTGATTATTTTTTTTATCAAATGATAAATTTTGTTATACCATTTGAATGTTTTGAAAAACATTTTCTTATTATAGGTTATTTATGATAAGATGAAGGATTTGATTTTATGTGGAACCATATGTATGGATGATTTACGAGTGGGGTAAAATATCCACTCCAATTCATTGGAATTTTTTTTATTTTATGAGCTAATATGGGAGTATAAGAGGATTTATTCAAATCCAAAGGTCTCACAGGAGGATTTATCCCAAGTGAAGGGTACACGAGAGAATTTATCCCAAGATAAAGGGTACATGAGAAGATTTATCCCAAAATAATGTGTACATGGGATGATTTCAAGAAAAATGGTACAAAATTGTATTTTTACCAAGCTAAAGGGTACATGGAATGATTTATCATAATAAAAATGGTAAATTAGATGATTTATCCCAAGACAATGGGTACACATGAGGCTTTATCCCAAACCAAAGGGTACATGAGAGGTTTTTTCACAAACAAATGGTAGAGATGGAAATTTATCCCAATAAAAAGGTCATACAAGAGGATTTATCCCATGAAAAAGGGTACATGTGATGATTTATCCCAATAAAAAGTGCAGAAAAAAGGATTTAAACCAATCCAAAGGATACACAAGAGGATTTATACAAAGACAAAGTGAACATAAGAGGATTTAACTAAAGAAAAAGAGATACATTAGAGGATTTACCCCAATCCCATGGGTTTACATGAGTATTATCTTAAGAAAAATAAGGTACAAAATTTATTATCCCAATCCTACTATGTAATGAATGTAATGGTGGGTATCCTTGATATATGATTTCTATGCTTATTTTTGTTCCATAGTTGAAAGATGTCACAATTTTATGCTTATACTCATGAATATGTTATGTATTCATGGTCCATGTTTACTAACTAATGTTCCCATAATGTTTTTATCCTTTTATTATGTTATGACAAGCCTTATTTCATGACTCATGACTTTTGATCTATGCTTTATTGGGTATGATTTTCTTACGTATCTTGATTATGCCCATATAGTCATCTTTTTCTCACATATGATATTTGATTTTTATTAGTTATGATTTACCTTACCGATCATATAAACTCTCCATTTTCTTACATTTACATCACCCAGGTTATGAATATGAGTATAATTTATGATAATTATAGAAGGGATTCATTGTAGTTCTATTATATAGAAATTATTCACAGGTTTTTTAAAATATGTTTCCCATGAAACTAGTCCTCAAGACACTAATCTTTGTATTCTTTGGATTCTATGATTATTTTGTTTGATGTGATGTTTGTCTTCTCAAAAATATATAAAAGGAAGATATTTTTAGCTTGGGTCACCTCACCACCATTGAATATGAGTTATCCATACCTATACATGAGCTATCTTCTAGATCATATGAGTTATCTTAAAGAAACTATCATCTACCTAAGAGACATTCATAGTTACACTCGAGTTAATATGGGAAACATATATGTCATTAGACTTTGTGTATGATTCATTTAGAATTGTGTGTGAGTCATTGAGACTTTAATTTGAGTAGTTTTTTGCTGTGCATGAGTGATCATGATCTGCATCTGAGTCATAACATAGAGAAATTTTGAATATTCTATTTACTAAAAATCAATTTTTTAGAATTAAGTTATTAAGAAAAAAAATGAAAAATGGTACGATTTCAAATCTATTCATTCATGTTCAAAACATGAAAATTTATTAATCCTTGACATAATAATTATTTGAGTAACTGTGATGAAAAGTTATTGAGAGGATCACTAGTCCATTATAATGATAAGTTCAAATGGGAATATTTGAAAATCAATATTGGTGATCTAGATAGAAGATGAAATTATAGGATGTAAGGGATGATCTTTAGTGACCTAAATAACAAAAAAACATTTTTATTTAAGTTTCTTGATTGAGAAAAGTGAAGATCAAAGTTGATAGGATTTTTTAGGAACATCCAGATTATATAAATTTGGGAATGGAATATGTTAATGTTGGAGTTGTTCTTTAGTTTTTAAAAATATTAAAAATTAATTTATAACTCAATTTGAATGATAAGAGAGCCAAAATAAAAGATTTTATGAACATATTCAAGATTATTATGAATTATTTTGTAAAGAATAACTCATTCTAAAAATGGAATATTCTCCATCCACTACTATTTACAATAATTTATAAAATCACTAGAATAATATTTGAATTTATATTTTTGTATAAGATTTTGGGATGAAGAACATAAATTTATATAGAAAATGGAGAAATATTGTTTTATGAGGAAAAAGAGAGAAGAAATGAATTAAGTTTATTTTTTTAATACCCTTTGTGTTAAAAAATAATGATCATATAGATCATGGTGAGAATTGAAAATTCAACTAATTCATGTAGCCTTTATTTCAAAATATATTTAAATATTTCCATTTATGGAAATGAAAGAGACCCAAAAAAAGAATTAATCTGCCAGTATAGAAAAAAATAAAAAAAATATTGAAAATAAAAAATAGATGAAGTGTTATATGAGGCTTCAAAGTCATGATTGAATCAGTAAAACTGAGGATCTCAAGGAAGGAGAATAATTTTGGCTGAGAGAATAGAGCACACAAATAGAAAGATGTAGGAGCTACCAAGCCTGCAAAAAATAGAATGACTAACTAGTTTTCAAAAATGAAAAATATAAGGTAAAAGATATAGGATGAAGTCAACTAGGTTTACCAGATTAAATACTAACGACCATCAAAGTTGATTGAAAAATAATAATAAAATAAAGAGAGTGATACAGATAAGGCCATAGTTTTTTTCTATTCACCAGGTAGTATTATTTGAGTTTATATCATTGAACACCAAGTTCATAAATCTAGAAATTAGTTTCAAGAGGAACTTGGAAGTTGTGCACTGAAAAGAAATTTTGAGTTTTCTGTTCTATCCTTGAATAATGAATGGTAGTTGAAGAACTTAGATTTTTGAGGAATCATATCAGTTTTGTGATGAATTGATATCTTTTGGATAGTTTTTATTCCACTTAAATAGAGGATAAGAAAATCATAGAAAAATAACTAGTGGGTTTCCAGCTTGAAGATATGTAGTGGGATGTTGTACATGATAACTTTTGTAATATAGTTCTCCTGTACTTGTGAAATATGGTTTGAAAAATTTCAGGATGATACATAGTATAACTATTTCAATTTGATAATAAAATTTATAGTAAAAAATCAATGAATTAGACATCATAAGATTAATATGGATTAGGATTTTAATGAGGGTTTGAACCTTGTAAAAGCACTTGTGTCATACTTATTGTTTATTTTATTGAAAATAGATTTATGATAAGTTAAATAAGAAAATATATATTTCTATTAATTGAAAAAATAGGTTTAAAGACTAATTTAGATAGATCTTAAAATAATATTTTGAAATTTTATATAAATTCTGACAACACCTATTTTATCTCCCTCTCAGGTGTGTCTAGACCACTTATAAAGAACTAAAAATTGGTATAAAAGAACTATTAAATGTTATTATATATATAGTTTTATGAAAATTTTTGAAATCAAATCATTAGGATCTATCTTCTATTAGTTCTAAAATTTTTCTCAGCATATTTTTTTTACTTCAAATACATGAAGTATAGATTTGAAATAGAAGATCCCCAGTTGGAAAATTATGTGTACATCACAATCAAAAAAGATTTATAAGTCTCATGAATGAACTTTAAAAATATTAAGAAGTGAGAGTTAAGGAATTTTATAAAATGTTAAATAGTGAATGAGGAACCACCATTAGATGAAAGTACTCATAATGGAGAGTATTTTGAATTTTTTTATTATTATTCTTCTAGTTAATCTATCTAAATATGTTATAAAGATGGATTTGTAAAATTTATTGAATACTTATTCCTTGATTTTAGGGAGTATTTCAAGAATTATCCTATTTTTTAGTGTTATATATATATATATATTTACATTCATCAAGGGAGTACGTGATGAAAAGTCATAGTTAGAGTTATCAGATGATGTCGTGGATGCTGCATTGTCCAAGAAACTACAAATATGTAACTATATCACAAGGCTAGTTATATTTAAGGATGAATCTATTTTAAATTTAAATGAAATAATTTCTTGGACTGATAAAGAATTTAAAATAGTTGTTTTTTAGAAAGGAGTTTTTTAAATGGCTGTCAATGAAGTGTTTCTTGCATTAGAGAAATTTTATGAAGACTCCATGGATGTAAATACTACTCAAAGAGAATCTAAAAAAGGAATAAATAAATGTAAAATTATTTAGTTAATACAATCCAAAATCATGAAAGTAAAAATTAGATGATTAGAAATGAATAGGAAAACAAGTTGGGATTAGTTGAGAATGGGAAGAACACTCTCCACATTATGTGTCTTCAACATGAAGTGAATTAGAAAAATATATAATATTTACAATACATATCTTCCCAATATAATAATAAGAAAAAACATACCACACAAAAATATAATGGGAGTCCAAAATAAAATAACAATCAAATTTGTAGTAAAATATTATTGTGACCACCTAAAGAAGAATCCACCTCGATCTCATGAAAAAATGTAACCCACAACATAATTGAATCTACTTCTATTAAACCTGTTTTCTTTGGTTTTACATATTTAAATTATTATTTTTAAATATGGAGGAGTAAAAATGATATAAAACCCTCCAATATTTCAATGTTGGGACAAAGAAATTTCATGAAAATATGTACCCCTAATGGATCCAAAAAAATTTGGGTTTCAACATAAAAAAATTAAGCATGTCAATCTGGTTAAATTTCTTTGAATGTGAAATAACCATGGTTTGTTGGTAGATGAAAGTGTTTTTGGAAGTTTCGGAATAAAAATATTGATTTTTGGAATAATATATCAACCTATTAGTGTAAAATAAGGCCTGATGTAATGGGCAGTAAACCTAAATTTCTAATTAAACCTACTGAAAAGAAATAAACTTCACATAATGGGATAAATAAATCCTTGAAAAATAGATTTAGTTTTTTTAGAAATTATTTTAATATTTCAAAATAGGTTGGAATTTATATGAAATGTGTTTTTTATATTAACCCAACACAACTCTTATGATTATGATAGGATAATACCACAACAATGTATGAAATAAAATAAAACCAACAAGTCTACCTTGGGATATAACTAAAAAAAAGTTGAATCAAATCATCCCATGAATTAATTGAAGAGTGATCAGAATTATTTCAAACCAATATGTAAAATATGATTATACTATGTTAAGAAAGGTAACTTCATGGAAAATTGGAAAACAGACATGGATTTTAAGAAAGATGGAAGAAAAATGGCATTTAAAAGTAATGAATTCATCCAAGAAATAGATATTAGGGTTGGATTAGTGGTTGAAACTGCATGTGAAGAATTTTAAAAGACACCTAATAAGGGAAAGTAAAAATTTGATAAAGATGTGTTTGGAAGGTCAAAACTAGTTGGTCATAGTGTTTTCAGATGTATAACATAACTGACTAGTCAAAAAGAGAAAAAAATGAAAAGGTGAAAACACCAATGACTCCAATGAATAAGAAATATTTCATAAAGATGGATTATACACACAAAAAGAATAATTATTATTTGAATAAATATTTCCTAATAATATTGGCTGACTAGTTAGAAGAGTCTAAGAGTATGAATCATGAAAAAAATAGTGAAATTTCATTGCTTGATAAATTAAAAAAAGCCATTCTAGCTAAGAAGAAAAGTGAAATCAAGAAGAAATATATGATATATAAGGAGGAATAAATTTGGAATGGTAATGGTTAAATAAGTATGAAGAGGTGTAGACTCATTAAATATTTAAGGAAATGAATTTTTGGGTTAAGAAAAAAAACTCATCCATGTTTGTCACATTATAGTGCTGATAAAATTCCACATTATTCCCATATTTTGATGTTTTTTCATCATGGAAGAGTGGATTGAAGGTGAAATCATGAAAGAATTACATCTATCATGGTCATTCTTAATTGTTATCTTAGTGTCTCCTTAGAAAACATTACATTCTGAATATCAATTAGCATAAGACATTTCAAATGGTATCAATAATTATTGGATCTTATTTATAGAAGGGAAAAAACTATGGAGAATTATAAAGATAATCCCTTGACGGGAGCTACCAAATAAGTAAAATTTTCTATAAATTAGTTATTTCATTTGAATCTAGAATTCTAGACATATTTGATGAAATTGAAGTTTTAGGTACTAATTCCACTCCCAAATAACTAATTTTACTTATGTTTACAATTTTTATCAATGGGGAGTGATTAACTAAATAAAAGGGGGAATAAATACCTTGAAATTGACTAATTTAATGCGTTTGTTCAAGTGAGTATATGTTTAAACCTTTCTTGATAAATTTTTATATATAGTCTTAAGAAGTGAATTTTTAAGTGTCTATCTCATTGAGGTTAGATTATAGATAACATTGTTATCTAAATTGACCACTTTTATTTTCTACACCGATTAGCCTACATATACTTAGAGTTTGTTGATTGATGATAAATTGTTAAGGTTAAATTTGATTCCTTCCTTATCTCATGGAAAGAATTTAGCCAACTGAAAGTGAAAGAATAAAATTTCTCTAGAAGCTTCTTAAATTTATAATAGATAGATAGATATTAGAAATAACTTCCTTTATTTACATGGAATATTAATAAATGGGATAAGAACCTACACTAATGTTTGGATTTATTGTCAATATGGTGGAGACAAATGGTGGTGAATTTGGATATGAACGTTTCTATTGACAATGAATACAAAGAGGAATATTTAAGTGACCATTGTATTGAGATTTTATTTTTTGTTAACGTATAGGTAAAAAAAGTGAATGTTTGTAAATAATGGGTGATGGAGTGAGGGTCCACCCAAAAGAAAGAAATATTATACCCATGAGTAGCTATTTTGAATGATTCATAATCATCACCTACATACGATGATTATAGGATTGGTCTACTATTTAAATATTAGTGTTGATGTGTTGGATGTATTGTATTCAATAATTTGAATTGAAAAGATGATAATGGAAGCTGGATTCTAGTCTATGTGTATGTTGTAAATATTATATGGGATTTAGTTAAAAAGATTATAATAGGTTGAAATTCTTGGAGAATCTAGAATGAATGTTTTAGAAACCATCCATGGAGATTAAAGATAAAAGGATATTGAAGTTAGTGATAATATATATTAGATGAATGTTTTATATGGGTGAAGTTGAAGTTAAACTAAGACAGTGGTAAACATACATAAAATACTAATAATTGATTATATATATACTTCAAAGGATTTTAGAAATGATCTATAAGAGTTTGTAATTATGATAATTATTTTTGGAATTATTTAAATCTATTTTAAGGTGATTTGAACTATTTAAGATGGCCTAGGATGAATTTAAGTTCATTTTAAATTTAATTGAAGAAGTATATAATTTATGAGGGTGATCTATAAAAAATGGGAAAGGCACTAGGTCTATGTATGAGTCATTTCACTCAACTTATGAGTCATTATGTAGTTTCATATTAGTCATCTAGACTCGTGTATGAGTGATATATTATGTAATATGATTCATCTCAAAGGAAAATTCATATATAAATGATTAATTTAGAGAAAACCATGATTCATTGGGGGAAATGTAGGAATCATTGGGCCTTGCATATGAGTTTTCTAGACATTCATATGAGTCATTAAGACTTTCATATGAGCCATTTTATTTTTTATATAGTTATTAGGATTTGAATATGAGTCAAGACTTCGAGAAAAGTTGAAGATTTAGTAGAATGAAAGAGTATGTTTCTAGAATATGTATCAAATAATAAATGACAAAGGGGGTGATTTAAAATCCATTCATTCTTGTTCAAATATTCATGATGCTTTCTTATGTCATTATACAAGCATGATTTGAGAAACTTGATTGATAATAGATGGGGAGGAACAATTTTTATTTATTATGAGAATTTGAAATGAGAATATTTGAAATTCAATATTAGTGATCTATATGGATTTTGAAATCAGATGATTAATGGGATAATATTTAGTGTCTTAAATATATAAAAAAATATTCTGATTCAAGATTCCTAATTGAGAAAATAGAATATAAAATATGAGATAAATTTTAAGGAAATTTTAGATTACATAAATTTGGGAATAAAAACATTCAAATTTTGGATCAGTTCTTCAGTGTTTAAAAATATCACAAAATAATTTTTGATCTATACTAAATGAGAATAGAGTTTAGATGAAAGATGCAATGTAACACCTGAGACTTTTATGAGAAATATTTTGTTTTTATGTTATATAAATCATCAAAGGTATCTTTCACTATACACAACACTAGCTTGTCTTGCTTTACATGCAATTGTGACCTTCCTCGATAGCTTGCATCGTATGCAATACCGAGTTTCACTAAACAACGATATGCTATTTAAATATTATTAAAACAAGCCGTTATGAATAGTAATACCCACTTTTTGAAATTTTGTAAATTTTATTTTTCAAAATGGACTTCATTTTTGGATTCGGAATATCAAAATTAGCCTAGGGTGAAATTTTGGTATTTTTCTAACAACTTTCAATTTTTGATGAATAGTGAAAACAATGGGTTACTATTTAAAAACCGACTTTTTATTTAAATAAATATTTATTTTATTTAAATTTATTTTAGGTCACAATTGATACATAAGACCTATATAAGTTTAATGCAATTCATTGGAGTCATTTTATAATAAATTTAGATATATAAAAATTTTATTAAACTTTTCACTGTCTTTTACCAACCTCCTAGGAGAATTTTCAAATTCACATAAAACCTAATTTTACCACTTCTGTGAGTGGAATTTCAAAAATCCAAGAGACATAGTTGATTTCAGTAAGTAAAATTTGGTTCAATGTGATGAAAATAATATTTGGTGAATAGTAACTTTTTACTTTTATTTACCATGGTTAAAAGTAAATAGGGTAATTAAGGGTAAAAATAATAATATTATTATCCTAACACATGTCCTAATTCTATTGCATAAGTTTAATTTGACCATAAACAACCTTAGGAATAATATATGACCATTTAGGCCCACTTGGATTATATTAAGACATTTAATATTAATTTATTTAAAGAAGGGTTAAAATAGTTAAAGTCATAGTTTAATAAGTAAATAATTTTTAATATAGGGGTATACATAAGATAAATTTGACTATAAATATTCATTAGAGATCTAAAAACATTTTATACATAATGGTATTTTATTTGTAATTTTTAGACAATAAATAATTTAATTTATTTATGACACAATGATGATGTAGTAATTATCTTATTAACGAAATATTGACATAATTGATGTTATAAATAACCAAATAAATGTAATTTGAGAATTTTTATGAATTACACTAAATTTATAGGTTAATATAACATGTTATTATTTATTTAATTAACTTGGTTCTAACTAATCATTCTGTTATGATTTTCACAAAAATCAATTACCAAATAGTGTCAAAATTGACATAAAATAGTTTTTAAAACAAATATTATATTATTAATTGATATTTTATTTCTAAAAATCTAAGGATAGGACAAATGACATAGATAAGGTTATATATATTAATAATATACAACTTGGGGTTCGTTTGGCTTGTTATAGTATGTTTATTAACCTTATAGTGTAAGAAAACAAGAAGACAAGGTAAGAGTAAAATTATTTAACTTAAAGTTAAATCTAATTGATAAGGTTAAAATAGAAACCTAAACTTGTATAAATTATATTGTATGAGAGGATTTTGACCCATCCCAACGTTATATTCGATATAAATCAATTTAGAGCTATTTAAAACTGAATATGACTTTATAATAAAATAATATTTTTAGTTTTTCCAAAGGTACCCCTCTCCTCCCTTATAAAAGGGCACCTCCTCCCTCTCTTCCTCACACCACTTTGAGCCTTCAAGCTCGGAAAACCCCTGAAAATTAATCCTCTCCACTTCCCTAGAAACATCCTATAGGTTTTGGTTTTCTTCAAAGACCAATCTTAGTGCCCTAAGTGGAGGTTTCAAATGTCATGTCCAAAGAAGAGGTAATATCCGTTACCGATTCTTTAAAATTTATTTCTTCTTCTAATTCTTCTTCATTAGTTGTTTCATTATGAATTAATAACATCAGTATCACTCATATACAGATATGTTATTATAAGTATGAAAAAACTCTATTTCACCATCTATCCATCCTACAGAAAATGAAATCACTGTGTTTGCGTACGTACAGAATATCGTCTCCACACCGTGGTGTAATCTATTTTCCACCACCACCTTACATGGATGGGTATAATGGTGTAAATAATGACTATATATGATTAGTGTAAAGTTCTATGGATTCTAAAATAGTATACATACACTCTAATACAATTCCACGATCATGGGAATGATATCATCGCTCGTGCGTACGTACGGAATACCGTCTCGACGATGTGATGCGACTCATTCTACATGATCTTCATTGCATAATGATTATATAAATGAATTGAATGAATGAATATGATATATATTAAACTAATATCATTCTGTAAATGAGGTATCTATAACCTAAAAAGAAGAATAAGAATTTATTCAACAAAACACGCATAAGAACAAAAAGTAATAAACACCCGAATAACAAGTAGCAATGAATTATTACTAATAAGAAGCTAAGAATATGACCATATACGATATCATAACAATGAGTATGATTCTAGAATAAGTAAATTAAATTATTTAAATCATTATATAGGAGGTTCGGACACTTACAAAGCAAATCGGACCTAAGGTAAGGGAAAATCTCGCAATCTCATTTTTATCCGAGATTGTTTATACTTCATAATTTACTGTGGAATATTTATCATCCACATCCATGTTTCCTCAATATTTAATATTTATATACTTCTACAATTTTTTAAATCCAATTTTACCCTTCGGTGAGTTCTTAGTAAAAGATATGTAAGGAATCTTTTTTCGTTTTTTGTACGAGGTACTTTTTGACTTTTCTGACAAAAGTACGAGAAGAATGTTTTTTAACTTATACGGCATGAATGGATTTTTAAAACTTTATTTACAAGAATATTCCTTTACAAGTTTTCAATTTTATATTTAATCAACTTATTTTAGTTTAAAATTGTATGAAATGTTAATAAGGGAAAAATGTTTTTGAATTAGAAAGGATATTTTCCTCAAGAATGGAGTTCAAGTGTTTTATCAAAATTATTTTCAATCGAAGATAATATAGGGTTCTGTTTCTATCCAAATTATTACATTGATTTGATTATGTTGTGATGGAATTATTTTTATGAATTCATTTATCTTATATGAATTGTTTTATGATGTCACAAAGTTTAAGAATCCCATTTTTATTACATGGGTTAAGCTATGATGTATGATTTATGATTTTGTGGCACACATAAGAATGGTATCATTATGAGATGGGTGGGACCTATATCTCCCTCCAATGAATTCTGTAAATATTTATATCTCATGATATAGACATGGATGGAATGGCAGGTTAAACTAGTTCAGTAAAACAGGACTGAAACGAGGAGTGAACTCGGTTCAGAAATGGACAATGTCCACTAAGATAGTCTTGGCAATGAGTCTTGACTACTAAGAAATGATTTTCTATGATTATGTTTGTATGCCACAAAGCATCATGTTTCGAGTTTTGATTATTGGGATTACATTTCACTACTATGATTTATCCCATGTTATGAAATTATGATATCTTTTGCAGGTTAGGATTTGCAAAATGTTATGTTCTTATGAATATGATGTGATTGAAATTTCTTTTTTTACCCTTACTGAGCATTTTAGCTCACCCTTTTGTATTTTTTCTTTCCCCAGGTCAGGAAGAAGGATATTAAGTAGGATATACCAAAAAGTGAATCTAGATATGATTAAATAAATGGGGCACAATGTAGATGATTTATGAACCAGTTGTTTATGTTTCCCAGTTTCTAAAGACACTATACCTATACGGTCCATTCATGGTTTTGTTATATGTTGTAATAATTGTTCTTCAATTTTGAAGTATTAACAATGTATGTAAAGTATGGGTCATTATAGTTGGTATAAGAGGAAAGGTATAGTCAACATTTGGAAACTAGGATGTGAAAGCCTTAGTAAGAATCCTAAGGATAAGTCTAAACATAGAACACAATCTTAGTAATGGCCATGAACAACCTATGATAAGACCTTATGTGTGAAATTTTATTCTTGATTATGTGGTTTTCTTATTATAATTAGTGTTGCTGACACTATTTTTCTTGGTTTTAGTCAATGGCTGGAACCCGAAGGAACAGTGTTAATGCGGAATGCGACGGGCAATGCAATGATTGTCCCCCTGAGAAACCAAACGTTATGGGAGATGGAATGCAAGATCTTGTAGCCATTCTCACACAACTCTCTCAAGCTATGAATCATGTAGTACTTCTAAATGAGAAAAGGAAGAAGAAACATTCTGTTGAATCCTTCATGAGGCAGCATCCACCTTCATTCAGCGGGCTTCTGATCCATTAGTGGATGAACAATGGATCAGTACCACTGAAAAGATATTTTCAGTTCTTCAATGTTATGAACATGATAAAGAAATATTAGCGGTGTATCGTTTGGAAGGAGATGCTGATCAATGGTGGAATCTTATCAAGAATATGAGGCAAAGGGATGAAATTGAGTCCATGGAATGAGACGATTTCAAAAACTTATTTTTCAATAAGTACTTCCCTCGTATTCATAGAACAAAGATGGAGAAGGAATTTCATGAAACTAAAGTAAAAATATGATGAATCTGTTGGTACCTACGAAGAAAATTTTACAAGACTTGCAAGGTATGCTTCTGGTATTATTATCCAACCTGAGATTAAGATCGATCGATTCTTTAGTGGCTTAAAACCATGTCTTCGAAGGGCATTAGCCTTAAGGGACTTCAATAGCTATGAGGAAATCATTCTATTTTCTCTCAATGTTGAGATGGAGATTGGATTAACCCATCAGTCATATGGGTTTGATAAGAAGAGGAAAATGGAATTCAAAGGAAAATCTAAAGACCACACTGAAAAGAAGATGAGTTTTCCCTTATGCTCAAAGTGTGGAAAGAAACATGGAGGGAGTTGTCTTAAAGGGACAAGTAAATGTTTCAAATGTGGAAAGGAAGGTCATCAGGCATTTTAATGCCACAATGATGGGAAGAAGATGTCTAGTGATGCGTACAAAGAAAAGGCTACAAAGAGTGCACCTCCAACACATCTATGTTACAAGTGCAAGGAAATGGGGCATTATGCCAATCAATGCCCTAATCCAAGGGTTGTTGATGATGATCAACGTCAACAAACTCTTAATTCTAAAGACAAAGGAAAGTCACATGCAATATCTATAAGCGATGTGGAGTACGATAACGATGTGGTGAAAGGTACACTTACCATTAACTCTAAAGTATCAAATGTTTTATTTGATTCTGGATCCACCCACTCTTTTATTTCTGATGAATTTTATAAGGGTATCACCTTATTACCTCAAAAATTAGATGTTGAGTTAGCTGTGACAACACCTGATGGCACAACAGTCGCATCAAAAGTTTATAATTCTTCTCCGATTGATGCTTGTGGGAATGTTCTTCCGGAAAATCTTGTGATCCTTCCTATAGTGGAATTTTATGGGATTCTTGGCATGGATTGGCTTTCTCTATATGGATCTCATATCAATTTCCAAAGAAGGGAAGTCACATTTCATATTCCAGATCAATCTATGATCGTTTATCGATGCAAGGATGAACATAACATTCCAGTGGAAATTTCATCCATATTATGGGTCTTGATTCCACTAAGTGATGGTTATTTGTCTCAAATGGTTGGAGAGAATCTCATGATTAAGAATATGACCATTGTACGAGAGTTTGATGATGTCTTTCCAAAGAAATTTCCAGGTCTTCCACCAAATCGTGAAGTTGAGTTTTCAATAGAACCCGTACCGGGTGCTTTGCCTATTTCAAAGACACATTTTAGAATGTCCCCAATTGAGTTGCATGAATTGACGAAGAAACTCCAAGAGAATATTGATAAAGGATTCATACTCCCTAGTGCATCACCTTGGGGAGCAGCTGTTCTATTTGTTACAAAGAAATATGGATCAATGAGACTCTGCATTGATTATCGAGAACTTAACAAGATCACTATCAAGAACAAATATCCACTCCCTCACATTGATGACTTATTTAACCAACTACACGGAGCTCAATACTTTTCCAAGATTGATCTTCGTTCATGGTATCATCAATTAAGGGTCAAAAGGGAGGATATACCAAATATGACTTTCCGTATAAGGTATGGACACTATGAATTTATAGTGATGCCATTTGGTCTTACTAATGCCCCTGCTATCT
This sequence comes from Viscum album, assembly GCA_963277665.1. Lineage (NCBI taxonomy): Eukaryota > Viridiplantae > Streptophyta > Magnoliopsida > Santalales > Viscaceae > Viscum > Viscum album. The sequence continues at coordinate 1,927,670,147 of OY728131.1, forward strand.
TCATGGATCTGATGAATAGAGTCTTTAGAGTTAACTTGATCAGTTTGTGGTAGTCTTTATAGATGATATTCTTGTCTATTCAGAGAGTAAGGAAGAACATGAAGATCATTTGAGAATTATATTGAAGACCCTGAGAAAGGAGAAGCTTTATGCCAAATTTACCAAGTGTGAATTTTGGCTTCAAAAAGTTGCATTTTTGGGTCACATAATCTAAAAAAGAGGGGATATCTGTGGATCCAGCAAAAACAGAGGTTATCAAAAGATGGTCGAGACCAAAAACAGTAACTGAGAACCGAATTTTTCTTGGTTTGGCTGGATATTATCGACGTTTTGTGAATGTTTTTTCACGATTATCTAATACACTCACCAAGTTGACTCGGAAAGGAGTTAAGTTTGTTTGGACGGAGGAATGTGAAGAGAATTTCACGGAGTTGAAAGGAAGGTTATCCAGTGCACTTGTGCTCACACTGCCTTGTAGGGGAGAAAGTTTTGTGATCTATAGTGATGCATCCAAGAAGGGATTGGGGTGTGTTCTTATGAAAAATGATATGTTGATAGCTTATGCCTCACGATAGTTGAAAATCCATGAGCAAAATTACCCAACTCATTATTTGGAGTTAGCTGTGGTAATATTTGCATTAATGATTTGGATGCCTTATCTTTATGGGGGAAAGGTGTGATATTTATACTGATCATAAAAGTTTAAAGTATATTTTCACACAAAATGAGCTGAATATGTGCCAAAGAAGATGGTTGGAACTGATTAAGGATTATGACTGCTCAATTCATTACCACCTTGGGAAAGAAAACATGGTGGCAGATGCATTAAATCGACAAGACCATGCTAGATTATCCATGATGAGGATCACAAAATATCCAGTATTTATGGATTTGCAATGGATGGATCTTGGAATTATAATGGAAGGGGAAACATCGTATCTTTCTCAAATGAATGTTCAACCATCTATACATGTGATGATTAAAGAGGCACAGAAAGAAGATGTCAAGTTACAAAAGAAAGTGAGAAATGTTCCAGAATTCAACCTTGATTGTGATGGGATAATAAAGTTCAGGAACCTGGTTTGTGTTCCTCCCATCCCCAAATTAAATAAGGAGCCGCTGGATGAGGCTCATAGTTCTTCATTCTCTATTAATCCTGGAAGCACGAAGATGTATAGGGACCTGAAAGAGTACTTCTACTGGGATCACATGAAAAGAGATGTTGCTGAATATGTATCTCGATGCTTGGTTTGTCAGCAAGCTAAAGCTGAGAGACAGAAGTCTAAGGGGATGTTACAACAATTACCCATACCCGAATGGAAATGGGAAAACATCACTATGGACTTTGTCACAGGACTTCCTAAAACATCCAAAGGCAATAATGCTATCTGGGTTATAGTTGATCGTCTTACAAAGTCTGCACACTTCATTGCTATTAGAGATGATTTTTCTCTGGATCATCTTGCCAGGATATATGTAAAAGAAGTGGTAAGATTGCATGGAGTACCACTGTATATTATATCTTATCGGTATCTGAGGTTTACCTCAATGTTATGGCAAAGTCTTCAGCATACTCTAAATACAGAGTTGAGTTTCAACACTACTTATCATCCTTAGACAGATGGTCAGTCTGGGAGGACAATTAAAAATCTAGAAGATATGTTAAGAGCTTGCTCTATGGATTTCAAAGGTGGTTGGGATCAACACCTACCTTTGGTGTAATTTTCTTATAATAATAGCTTTCACTCTAGTATTCATATGGCTCCTTATGAAGCTCTCTATGGAAAGAAATGCAGGACTCCAACTTGCTGGGATGAAGTTGGGGAAAGAAAGCTATTAGGACCTGATCTTGTTGATGAGATGGAAGAAAAGGTCAGATCTATTCAATAACACATAATAGCAGTTCAGAGTGGACAAAAAAGTTATCCCAACAACTGAAGAAAAGACCTAGAGTTTGAAGTTGGTGATAATGTTTTCTTACGAATATCTCCTTGGAAGAGAGTAATGAGATTTGGAAAGAAGGGAAAGTTGAGCCCTAGGTATATCGGTCCTTTTGAAATTCTGGATCATGTTGGAAAGGTAGCTTACCGATTGGTGCTTCCATTTAATCTCTCCCAAGTTCACGATGTGTTCCATGTATCTCTCCTGAGAAAGTACATACCTGATCCTTCACATGTAATCAGCTCAGATGTTGTACCGCTGGAGCATGATCTTTCTTATGAAGAACAACCGATAGAGATTCTAGATCATAGTGAAAAAGTCCTACAGAACAAGACCACTCTCTTGGTGAAAGTTTTATGGAGGAACAACCAATTAGAGTAATCTACATGTGAGCTTTAGGATATGATGAGGGAGAGGTATCCTCATCTGTTTGTTACAAAGTGACGAATTTCGATGGAGAAATTCATTTTAAGGGGGGTAGAATGTAACCCCTGAGACTTTTATGAGAATTATTTTGTTATTGTGTTATATAAATCATCAAAGGGATCTTTCAATATACACAACACTAGCTTGGCTTGCTTTACACACAATTGCGACCTTCCTCGATAGCTTGCGTCGTACGCAATACCGAGTTTCACTAAACAACGATATGCTATTAAAATATTATTAAAAATAGCCATTATGAATAGTAATACCCACTTTTTGAAATTTTTTAAATTTTATTTTACAAAATGGACTTCATTTTTGGATTTAGAATATCGAAATTAGCCTAGGGTGCATTTTTGGTATTTTTCTAACAACTTTCAATTTTTGATGAATAGTGAAAACACTGGGTTACTATTTAAAAACCAACTTTTTATTTAAATAATTATTTATTTTATTTATATTAATTTTAGGTCAAAATTGATACATAATATCTATAATTTTAATGTAATTAATTGGAGTCATTTTATAATAAATTTAGATATATAAAAATTTTATTGAACTTTTCACCGTCTTTTACACACCTCATAGAAGAATTTTTAAATTCACATAAAACCTAATTTTACCACTTCGGTGAGTGGAATTTCAAAAATATGAGAGACACGGTTGATGTGAGTAAGTAAAATGTGGTTCAATGAGATGAAAATAATTTTTTGTGAATAGTAACTTTTTACTTTTATTTACCACGGTTAAAAGTAAAGAGGGAAATTAAGGGTAAAAATGATATTATTATTACCCTAAAACATGTCCTAATTCTATTGGATAAGTTTAATTAGACAAAAAAAACCTTAGGAATAATATATGACCATTTAGGCCCACTTGGATTAGATTAAGACATTTAATATTAATTTATTTAAAGAAGGGTAAAAATAGTTAAAATCAAAGTTTAATAAGTAAATAATTTTTAATATAGGGTTATACATAAGATAAATTCGACTATAAAGATTCATTAGAAAGAAAAAAATATTTCCTACATAATTGTATTTTATTTGTAATTTTTTGACGATAAATGATTTAATTTATTTATGACACAATGATGATGCAATAATTATCTTATTAACGAAATATTGACATAATTGATGTTATAAATACCCAAATAAATGTAATGTGAGTCTTTTTATGAATTAAAATAATTTTATAGGTTAATATGACATGTTATTATTGATTTAAGTAACTTTTTTAGAACTAATAATTCTGTTATGATTTTTTCAAAAATCAATTACCAAATATTGTCAAAATTGACATAAAATAGTTTTTAAAACAAATATTATATTATTAATTGATATTTTATTCCTAAAAATATAAGTTTCTGCAAAATGACTTATATAATGTTATATATATTAATAATAAACAACTTGTGGTTCTTTTAGCTTGTTATAATATGTTAATTAACCTTATAGTGTAAGAAAACAAGAAGACAAGGTAAGAGTAAAATTATTTAACTTAAATTTAAATCTAAGTGATAAGGTTAAAATAGAAACCTAAAATTGCCTAAATTCTATTTTATGAGAGGATTTAGACCCATATACATATTAGATTCTAAATAAATCAATTTGGAGCTATTTAAAACTGAATATGACTTTATAATAAAATAATATTATTAGTTTTTCCAAAGGTTCCCCTCTCCTCCTTTATAAAAGGGCACCTACTCCCTCTCTTCCTCACACCGCTTTGAGCCTTCAAGCCCGGAAAAACCCTAACAATTTCTCTTATAAACTTCCCTAGAAACATCCTAGAGGTTTTTTTCTTCTTCAAATAACAATCTTACTACCCTAAGACGAGGTTTCAAAAGGCGTGTCGAAAGAACAGGTAATATCCGTTACCGATTCTTTCATCTTTATTTCCTATTCTACTTCTTCTTCTTTAGTTGATTCATTATGAATTAATAACATCAGTATAAATCATATACTGATATGTTATTATAAGTATGAAACAACTCTATTTCACTATCTATCCATCCTACAGAAAACGAAATCACCGTGCGTGCGTACGTACAGAATATCGTCTCCACGCCGTGGTGTAATCTATTTTCCACCACCACCGTAATTGGATGGGTATAATGGTGTAAATAATGACTATATATGATTATTTTAAAGTGGTATTTATTCTGAAATAGTATACATACACTCCAATACAATTCCACGATCTTGGGAATGATATCATCGCTCGTGCATACGTACGGAATACCGTCTCCATGATGTGATGCGACTCGTTCTACATGATCTTCATTGCATGATGATTATATAAATGCGTTGAATGAATGAATATGATATATATTACACTAATAAAATTCTGGAAATGAGGTATCTATAACCTAAAAAGAATAATAAGAATTTATTGGACAAAACACGCATAAGAACAAAAAGTAATAAACACCCAAATAACAAGTAGCAATGAAATATTACTAATAAGAAGCTATGAATATGACCATATACGATATCATAACAATGATTATGATTCTGGAATAAGTCAATGACATTATTTAAATCATTATACAGGAGTTTCAGACACTTACGAAGCAAATCGGACCTAAGTTAAGGGAAAATCTCATAATCTCATTTTTATCCGAGATTGTTTATACTTCAGAATTTACTGTGGAATATTTATCATCCACATCCATGTTTCCTCAATATGTAATATTTATATCCTTCTATAATTGTATAAATCCAATTTTACCCTTCGGTGAGTTTTTAGTAAATGATATTAAAGGAATATTTTGTCGTTTTTCGTACGAGGTACTTTTTGACTTTTCCGACAAAAGTACGAGAAGAATGTTTTTTTAACTTATACGACATGAATGGATTTTTAAAACATTATTTCAAAGAAGATTAATTTACAAGTTTTCATGTTTATTTTTAATCAACTTCTTTTAGTTTAAAATTGTATGAAATGTTAATAAAGTAATTTTGTTTTGAAGTAGAAAGGTTATTTTCCTCAAGAATAGAGTTCAAGTGTTTTATCAAAATTATTTTCCATCTAAGATAATATATGGCTATGTTTCTATCCATATTATTACATTTATTTGATTATGTTGTGATGGAATTATTTTTATGAACTTATTTATTTTATATGAATTTTTTTAGAAAGTCACGATGTTTATGAATCCGATTTTTATTACATGGGTTAAGCTATGATATATGATTTTTGATATTGTGGCACACATAAGAATGGTATCATTATGAGATGGGTGGGACCTATATCTCCCTCCAATGCATTGGGTAATGATTTATATCTCATGAGATAGACATGGCTAGAATAGTAGGTTAAACCGGTTCAGTGAAACCGGACTGAAACAAGGAGTGAACTCGGTTCAGAAATGGACTTTGTCCACTAAGATAGTCTTCGAAACGAGTCTTGACTACTAAGAAATGATTTTATATGATTATGTGTGTATAACACAAAGCATCATATTTCATGTTATGATTATTGGGATTACATTTCACTACTATGATTTATCCCATGTTATGAAATTATGATCTCTTTTGCAGGTTAGGATTTCCAAAATGTTATGTTCTTATGAATATGATGTGATTTATATTTCTTTTGTTTACCCTTATTGAGAATTTGAGCTCACCCTTCTGTATTTTTTCTTTCCCCAGGTCAGGAAGAAAGATATTAAGTAGGATATTCCAAAAAGGGACTCTAGATTTGATGAAATAAATGGGAGACAATGTAGATGATTTATGAACCGGTTGTTATGTTTCCAAATTTCTAAAGACACTATACCTATACGGTCCTTTAATGGGTTTTTTATATGTTGTAATAAGTGTACTTCAATTTTTAAGTATTAAAAATGTATTTATAGTTTGGGTTGTTATATGCACTGTATATATTCAAGCTGATTTTGTATTGGTTTTCAAAGAATATCCTAAGAAAAAATGGAATATTCTCTACCCAATGCTATTATTACTACATTTATTTCAGCCTTTAAATAACATTTGGATGTGGATTTTTGTATAATATTTTGGGAAGAATAATCCAACCCTAATGTAGAAAAATGAGATCATATAAGAGGAAAAATAAAATGTAAATAAATTAAGGGTATTTTTGTAATACTCTTTGTGTTTAAAATGAAATATTATAGAAATATTAGGGAGGATAGATAATCTTACTCATTCATTTGGATTTTATTGCATGATATCTTTGATGTTTTTTATTTATTGAAATGAAAGTGACCCCAATAAAAAAGATGTGGTCACCTATATAGTGATAGACGAATAAAAAGTTTTAATATAAAGAAACGATAAGGTGATTTATGAGAGTAGAAATATGTAAGTGGTATTATAAAATTGAATCTCATGATGAAGGAAAACTAAGTTGAATGAAAAATTAGATCTCTAGAAGAGGTAGATGTAGGAGAATATAATATTGTGATAAATATAAAAATAAATTGGGTTTTAAAGAAGAGTAAGGGAAGGAGAAGAAAGAGAGGGTAAACCAAACTAGATTTTCTAGAGCATAACCAGTGAGTATCAAATCAATTCAAGAACGAGGGAGTAAAAAAGAAGAGTAAAAAATGGTATTATATAGGAGTTATTTATCTATTTTCTCGTGATTATTTTATTAGGATGTATTCTTGATGACTAATATGACAAATACATCAATCTATTTCAAGAGGAATTTGGAATCTATACACTATGAAGTAGAGGATAAGTTGCATGTTCTTTCTATGAAGATTTAAAGATAATCAAATATTCTATCTTATTGGGGAAGAAGATAAGTTTTGTTATGTAGTAATATCCTTGTGATAGTTTATTGATCTAATTAAAAATATGAGGAGAAAAACTAAGAAGATCAGATAGTGGGATACCGACTTGAAGATTTGCATTGGGATGCTATAAATGATTACTTGGGTAATATAGTGATCCCTCACCTGTGTAATGTAGTATTTCTAGTTTCAAAATGATACCTAGATAAACCACTATAATTTGATTATAAGATTTATAGTGTAAAATCTTTGACATTGACATCCCAAGAATAATAATAAGTAAGATTCTCAAGAGGGACTAAACCTTTTAAAACACATATTTTATACTTTACTACTTGTTTTCATTGCATATAGTTTTATACTTATTTAAAAAGGAAAAGATACATTTTTATTAACTAGAAAAAGATGTCCAAATACTAAAGGGTTTATATTTTAAAATAATATTTTTAATTTATAATAAATTTAACCACACCTGATTCACCCCCCTCTCAGGTGTGTCTACACTACTCATGGTTCACTAACACCGAATACCATGTGTGACCCATCAATGTATCTTGAAATACATCCAAATAATTCAAATCAAATTTACCTTATAAATAATAAAAAGTTTCTGTATTTGAAATTATAACCAATTCTAATTGTCATGTTGATATCCTATATACCATGGTTTTCCTTCTTAATAACAATAATATTTTTTGGGTTATAAATATGAATCTAAAAACCATGGCCTCCAAATACACATATACTTGTAATCTCCCTAATTTAATTATCTTAAAAACTAAATACAATGATAAAAATGATGTAGGTTCAATTTGATCATGGCATAGTATTTATTAAACAACTCCAGAAATCATCATATGACTTTTTAGGAAAATGGTTTGCATCATGACCAGAAGCCCAATTAATCTATCTATTTTTCATTCAAACTAAATTAGACCATGAAAATAGTTCCTCCAAATATTATTTTAAATATAAAATTTATTAAAAATAAATGATATCATTTTATACACTATGAAGTGGTTACATTCTTCCAATTTTTAATCCTTTATTTAACTATGTTCAAAACAATGATGTGTTTTTTGTATGGATTCTCTAATAGCCACTCCAAGGAATTTTTTCAACAACCCTCCTAATATGAAAAGATAATTTCTTATTTTTTATAAAACCATGGTATAAAATATGATGTGGTATATTCATCATGATGCATATTAGGTGACAACAACATCATTTTCCTTCTCATAGTTACCATTATCTTTACATTATTCCTTTAACTTTTTTCAAACACCGTAAACTCAAAAATTCTTGTAACCATGGTGTGGTTTGATCATAATTAATAAAAAATCTTTATCACTTAAAAAAATATTAAACCTTAAAATAATTCCTATATTAGATATAATGAAAAATCATAGGCATTTTTAGCATCCAAAAAATAAATCTTATGAATCTTTATTCATTCACCAACTTTTAAAGGTCATGTACTCATCACGAGTATTCACTTTCCTTACTTCCTTTATCAATGAAACCATAGTAACTTTAGTGACTAAAATTCATACTCTCTCAAGCTTCAACTTATTCATTATATGTACCTTTGTGTATATATTCATCTTTGTATCCAAAGCCTTTTCAAGTGTACATTTCTTTACTAAGTATGGTTCTGTATATTATCATGTTTGATATCCATCTTCCTTCAAAACATATCATTATAGAATAATTATATTTTTTATCACAAATTATTACAAAAAATAAATCAAGAACACAACAACTAGAGAAAACTCCAACAAAAAATATTATTGAATTTATATTAATAATAAATATTAAAAAAAATATAACACGCAACCTTAATGTTACAACATTCACCCTCTTTTGATTTTATTATCAACTTTAATAAATAAATATTTTCACTATAACACCTTATATTTTACCTTGAAATTCATTAGGGTTGTAGAAAATGAGATTTTAGAATATATAACTTTTGTATATATTTTATTTCTTCGATAGCCTGCATTACATGCAACACAGAGTTTAAAAATACCATGACATACCATCCAAATATTATTATTTAATGTGAAAGTTATCACCTAGATATTAAATTAATGGGTATGAATAAGAATAAAAAATTATGAAAAGTATATTGTTTACATAGTTATAAAATAAATTCATTGGTTATCAATTTATTATAAATGAATGTAAAAAACATTTGAAAGTAAAGGAAATGTTTTTCTAAAAAATTATTTTTATGCATGCAATGTGTTTTTATAATAATAAATTAGATTAATCACTATTGGTGAATGAATTTAATGAAATTTATATATTATATATTCATTAATTTTTTTATCATTCATCTAATATTTTTTCTAATAATAGGACAAGAATTAATCTAATTTTATGCATCAAAATGGAATTTTTATAAAAAGTAGTTCGGTTGTTTTTTGCGAAATTATATTAAAATTATTTTTTCAATTTTTTAAAAATTTATTTGGAAAAATGAACATAATTTTTAAAATTATAATTTCAAAATTATTTTAGAGTGAATTTTTTAAAATTCTCTAAAAAGAACATTTTTTTGATGAATACTGAAAAATATTATTTTTTATTTAAAGCTGCCTTTTCATTTAAAGAATTTACAAAGATTAATATAACTTTATATGGTTTTAAAAATAAAATAAGTTGTATAATATTATAATTAATAAAATTCAGGTCATTGGAATATAATTTATGTTGAATTTTGATATAAAAACATTTTGTACTTAAGAAAAAATTTTATTTAGAAAACCGTATTTTCATCGCGCTTGTGAGTTTGATTTTAAAATAAAGTATGACACTTTTATGAATTGAATTTGATAAAATGGATTAAATATTTGGAATTATATTAATTCAATTTTTTTAATAATTCAAATTTAATTTTTTTAAAATGATTATTAATGATAGTAATCATTAATTAATATATTTAGGTTTTAAACAGTGTTTTGCGCATTACATGCACCTATGTTATAATTAATTTTACACACACATAGGAATTATATTTTATAAATTGGATTTAATATTTATAATAATTTGGTTTAAATTATATAATAAGGATAATTTTATTTTAGTCTTAGATGAAAAATTATCTCGGTAAATAAAAAAACTAGTTACCAAGGTGAGAGTTAAAATAGTAGAAGTAAGTAAACATAGGGGATAACATAATAAAATGTTTAAAAAATGTTTATTTTATTTTATGTTGGAGGTGTGAATCTACCTTAAATTAACTCTACTCATTTATTTTTAAACTTTGTTGGCATTTGGGTTGAATGTGATTTTCCATTATTGAATATTTTTGGGTATTTACAAAAATACTACTTCTCAATTATAAATGGGAACCACCTACCCTCACTTATTAACATATATTAAGACATTTAACTTTACTAAACCCAACCAAAAGATAACCCAAAAATCCTTATCCTCTTTCTAGAGCTACTGGTATACCCAATATACCATCCCTAGGGTCTTTAATATGAGATCCAAAGGAGGTTTTTATAAGTAATGATAATTGTCTTCAATAATCTCTTTTGTTTTTACTTTTTCTATTACCACCCTCACTTGTGTCTTAATAATTAAAATATAATAAAAAAATATATAACATATAATGGGTTGTTATTACTTTTATTTAATAACCTATATCTATCATATATTCCATCAAATTGGAAACAAAATCGTCGATCATGTCTACGACAGATTACCGCCTCATGAACCGATATTTTTTTTCCCTGAACAACTCTCAATGATGGATATAATGATATATTTAATGTATTTATATGATATTTATGAAGTAATTATACTTTATTAATCATAATATCACATCTAACTTCTGTTGGAAAATGAAAACGCTACTCACGCGTACGTGTGACCACGACATCCACAAAGCGATGTGATTCATTATTTATTTTATTTTTATATAGATGGTAATAAGGAAAAGATTAATAAATATATGTGATATAAAAATGATTATATATAAGTTAATTATTATTTAAATTTCTTTCATTCCATCCCTTGATAAAATAAAACAACATTCATGTATACGTATGCCCTACAGTCTCCATGAATGGTCTAAATCATTTCTCAATATATAAATTTTATGGTTGAATATAAATAAATATATAATCAATTTATATGACATTTAAAGCATTAATAAAATTATTTATATGATTGAACCATGATCAAAGTACAATGACTGAGGTTACTAAACAAAAACATACAAGAAAAATGAAGACCTTACTGCCCGAAACACTGATTTTAACAAATAATTGTTGATAACAAATAAATAAATGATTATAATTAAATAATATATTGTATTATATATATGATTATGGTTCTGAAATATATTTATAAAAATTATATATTTAATATTTAAAAAGTTCAAACACAAACAAAGGAAGTCAGACGTAAGGTAAGGGACTCTCATCTCACTTTTACTTCCATGAGACATTTTCCATATTCACCAGTTATTTATTTTGTGTTGTCTATTAACTATACATTTTATATTTTATATCATGAATATATTGACCTTAAAGCTTTTAAATGTTTTATTTTATGTTATTTCATTCATACAGGTTATGATCCAAAAGCTACCAAAGTAGCAAGAGTTCATTTCACAAGCTCATCATTATTCAGGATTGTTTATATTCAAGTATCCATTGGGGGAATTATATGATATTTATATATTAATAACAGTATATTTTATTATTCAATTATTATTTTTAATTTTTTTTGTTTTCCTTTCATTTTTATATATTGAGAACTCAAAATATAAAAATATGTTTTGAAGTTAAATATGATTTATTTTCTCTTTAGTTGGGATTTTATTCCATGTACATGTTCTCTGAGAAAGTTTTTAAGAATATTTTTAATATTCCTATATGATTTTTTAAATTAAATTTTACCCATGATTAAAATTTTAATTTATTAGAAGAAATAATTTTTTCATGTTTCACACAAGGAACTTATTATCTTTTTACAAAAAATTTAAAAGTAATATTTGTTTTAATGTACTCAGCATGAACAAAACTTCCAAAAATCATGAAATCATAAATATTTAAAGATTCTTTTATATTTTTTGATGGTTCTTTTGAAATAATATTTTTTCTTCATATTCTGGAAAATTTTAGTCATTAAAAGTAAATTTCAAAGTGAAATGGGTATTTTCCTCAATAATGTTTTTAATGAAAATTTTATGGTATTTCTATTAATAAATTATAAAAACACCTTTTTTAATTATGCTACAATGGGGATATGTTGTAATTATGCAACCCATATTATTTCTATGGATGGTTTATGATCATTTTGATTGTGGATGTATTATTTTGACACAATTCAACATATTACTCTACATGGTTTATGATTATATTTATTGATTAGGGAATGTGTAAACATTTCACATGCAAGTTTTTAAATAAAAATGTTTATGTTGATTATGTTTCACCCCTTTTATATGAGGAATTCATTTTACTTAGTAAGTGATGTGCGGGGTCTGCTATAGCCCCTAAATGCATAAATAGGTCTCATGAGACAAACTAGTTTTGGAATTTGGTTGAGTCCTTACCAATTTATATATAATGTATTGGGAAAATGCCTTAATGGTATGTTTATTATGTCAAAAATTATGAGTTACATAATTATTAGATTATTTATTGATGTTTATATGATTATGTGAATAATTATGATATCGATGGGTAAGTTTCAAGTTCATTTGATTTTTTATATGACATTATTTAATTATAATTTAGTCATTCCATATTATTATTTGTTATCAAGTAATTGAATATATTGAACTAGTTTTTGGTTATTTACATTTATATGTTTATTATTACTTATGTATTCATCTTAGCTTTCGATATATGCATACCATTAATGAGCATCTGATATCACACCTTTCCTATGTTACCTTTCGACAGTATTCCAGGAAATGTATTATGTTTAATATTTATGGATATACTAAATGGAATAGTTGTGGACTAAAAGAAAATACTATGTTATATTTTATTTTTTCAAATTTATGTGATATTCAAGTATGTATCTAGTTTTCCAAGACTAATAAATAATTCTGTCTTTTGGGATGTGATCACTTGTATCTACTTATAGTGTAATAAATTAACCATAAACTCTAGGATACTATGGTTGGGGTCTTTATAGTTGACATTAGAGAAATTTTAGTAGAAACATTGAGAACTAGATTTGGGAAAACATAGATTAGAGATCATAACCCTATAAATGACCCTGAGGATGAGTCCAAGTATAGAATAACATCCTAATGTTTTGGTAAGGTAGATATTATTTGATTTTACTAGAAATAAATCCTTTTCATGATACTAAAAGTGGATGTGGCTCTGACATAGTTATACCAAGTGTTAATAAATCTTAAAGGGATGCATTGGGATTTGACTTAAGAGTTACTTGGTGAATGATAATGGGCCTTACTTCACACATTATTTGACACTCTTGGGGGATATTATTGGATTAATTCACATTTTATTTATTAACCATAATGAAGTATTTAAATAAATGACCACAAATGACCTGGGTTACACCTAATGTGTCATAGGATGAAACAAAGGTGTTGTGATTTATACATCCTATAATTATTTTTTTTAAATTAGGATTTTATTAACCACACCATGATTTTTGGTATTAGTGAATGGATATAACTAAGTAAAAGATGTTAAAACTGAATGCGATGGAAAATGTAACAAATTCAGTAAAGTTTCCTAGTTGATGGGTCCAATTCAACCCTGAGAATTATGTCTAAATCAGTGCATGGTCCATAAATTAATTTTTTGTAAATCGAATGATAAATTTCCATATGATGAATTCACAATGTGGCCTAGGCTGTCACATTATGAATCTTCATGGTTCACTTTCTATTTAATATTTCACATCTTCAATTCATGTTTTGAAAATTTTATTGGATTGTCATAGTGTGAAAATAAGCTTTACACTATGACACATTGTTTTTTGCTCCCGAACTCAATTTTCTACCTGTTCTTTATCTCATCTCACATTTCTGATGAATCTCACAATATGAATAAGTGATTAAGAGAATAAATTTTTTTTTCTAGTTATTTTGGACTTTTTTATGAATGAATCATTAAATATGAGATTTAGACTTGGGCCTTGACTTATTATACATCACGAGACATCATTTTTTTCATGAAGCCAAAAGTTTTTTTTATCATTTTCAATAATTTATTGCATCCTTACATAAATGAATACAATAATAAAATATAAAAATGAAAATCAATTAATTTTTTTAAAAATATTATTTTATATAAAAATAAGTATTTATGAAATTTTATTATCAATTTCCCCACACTTATAACATAATTGTATTCAAGAATATTATCTCAACAACATCACAAAGAAAATTGATTCTATTGATATATAAATTCAAAGAGTAATAAAACTAAATCCCTTTAAATGGAAAATAAACTTTCAAATGTCACAAAAACAAATTTATCTAACTCCTCACCCTTCGAAGAAACTTATACAATCATACATTTTACTTTTAATCCTTTGAAATAACAATGCTCTTCCCTCATTCAACTTATATTTCTTAATTCATCGTTAATGTGTTATCCACATGTAATCTATGTCATATTTTTTTTCCAAACATCACTAAAGGTAATAATTTTAAATGTAGTTGTGATCATACCACAAGTATATATAATTTTACATTGGATTGCATAGAATCTCGCATGTCCACCACATAAAGGTTGAGATAAAAATTAATCATGTGGACATTGCGTATAGGTTCAAATTTATATGAGGCTTATGGTATTTAAAAAATGAATAAAATAAAGTTCAAAAAGGATGTATGACTCTTATTAATAATAAATGATATCAAAAAATAAACACAATGAAAGAATCCTTTAGTGATGAATATATCATCTCTATACTCCCAAAGTTCAAAGTGGGTACAAAATACGAGTAATCATAACAAATGAATCACTCTCACTTTCTATTTTATTTTTATTTTATTAATTTTTTAATTTTTTAAATGTATTTATTAATAAAAATATCACATACTCTACCTAATCCCATATGATAAAAATAAAATCAGTATGAAAATAGTTATTTTTAGCCTACCAATACACAAGACAATTTATTTACTTATTTTTTGCAAGATAGGTGAATAGTAAAGTATAATGAGTGAAAACATGAAATCTCCCCAAATCACATGAAAAAACATAACAATCTAACCTCAATGAATTACATCCCCATCCACCATGTAAAACTTCTCTCCCACACTTTTTCTTTTGAATATCATGTAATAAAATTATAGTAATATAGAAAAGGTTATAATAGGATTGTAATGTGGCACATTCCTATAAATTTAATTCATGGATTATATTAGAAAAATCAGAATTAAACATCAAGGTCCTTTCAAGGATCAAATTTTAAATAATAAAATGACTCAATCATATTAAGAGTGAATCTATTCAACCACATATTTTATAATATGACAAGAAATTTATAAAAGAAAACATGCCTGAGTCTCTAAAGAAATATACTATAGTAAGAAAGAAAAATATTAGTCTAGAAATACTCTTGGTAATTAGAAAATATGTTCATAACAATTACTCATATAAATTCATAAAAATAAAAAACCAATTAAAATCAATTTTATAAATTCAAAACATTACAAATATAAGAATAATTTTATCTACAAAAATAAACTAATTTTTTAAAATAATGATATTTTAAATTCATCCCCTTATACTTAAAATTACTAATTAATTTTCAATTTCACACATCTAATAAAGTCAATAATGAAATTTAAAACAATTTTTAATGATTATAAAAAGAATATTTATGTCTCCAAGACTGATATTAGAAAATAAGAGTTCAAAGTGTGGTATCTAATTTCTTTTAAATATCAGAAATAGATTCTCAATACTAAAATATATTTATTTAAAAGATAATAAATGTAGAATTGAAATCAATTTAAAATGAATATATATAACTCTATTTTTTTTACCACTTGCAGGGATACTTGTTCAAACATCATGGATCTATAAAAGAAACAAGCACATTAAAGTGTAAGAAACATGACATTAAAGATAAAAGAGAATGATGGGGATTTTGTTTCATTATAATATATTCCTAAAAATAATTATTTTTGAAATAAATCAATAAATAATTACCAATAATGAAAATAGAATAAAATAATTATAAGTCTTGTCTTGATCCCACATGTGGGACTTGGGTTTTGATTACATCTAGATGTATAGTACCAGCTTTTATTTGAATTCTGATGGTGGGTGAAGTTTCTTTGATTTTAACCAGAAAAACTTCTTGCTTACATATTTCACATATTCCTTTTCCTAGGACTCCATGTTATAGTATTCCAACCCAACCCCATTTAAACTAGATACAACTTTCTTAGTGGGTTTAAGATAAAGAATAGGCCCTCCTCCTTTTTGTTTCCACTTGCACAACCTCTTATTCATTCTCTATTGATTTCTCAAGATATTATTCATCAAAATAATAATCATAAGGAAAATTATAGTGTAATTATATTTGAATAAAATTAAAAGATGAAGAATAAATATCAAAATCATCCGCTTAATATAATAAGTATTGGTACATGTCTCCACTAGTAAAGAAACTTAGATATCCTCATAGACCCCCAAATAAGTGTTCAATATTTTTAGGGAGTTACAGACATTTTTTAATAGGTTAATTTAATTATTTTTCATCATTATATAATTAAAAATAATATTTTACATATTCTAATAATTCAAAATAATGAAAGGTTACATTGAATTTAATTTTAATAAAATTATGCAAGAGTGTGTTCAAGAAAATATCATCTCCCAGAGGTTTTTGAGATTTAATTGCTTCTTTAGTGGAAAGTTCTTATTGGTGTTGAATCTCACTGGATAAAGGTAGGTAGTCAAGCTCCCCAATCTTATCTCCAAACTCCACCACTCGGGTGGTTTCTTCATCTTCTAAGGCCAGAGATACATATAGTGGTGATGATTATATTATTTTAATATAGATTAATCAAGTTTTGTTTCAATATGTTCCATTTTACTCTAAAATAGATTCAAATATTGTCTATCTCTCATATGTACATCATCATTTAATTCTTCATTATCACTCTTCTATAGATATTAATTTTAGGTTTGGATCATTATCTTGAAGTAAGGCTTAAATATTTTGAACTAATTTAGAAAAATTAGGAAGAACTAAGGGAGAGAATTACTACACCTTTAGTCTTTGATAACCAGTCCTAAAATGATTATGAATGTCGAGAAATTCTTCATGTGAAAGACCTATCTCTTATCCATTCAGCATATACTTCTCTAAAAATAGTGAGTCCATTAAATATTTGTAAGAAGTCCCCCTCAGAATTATTAACCACTTATCCTTACACCTATAAGTAATTAATCCATGCATAATAATAAAAATTAGATTAAATCATGTAAAAATATATATTTTTATATATTTTTTAGAAAAAAATGAATAACAATTTAAAAAATGAGAAATAAAGAGTGAATGATAAACTACTTGGATCAACAACAATGACTCCATATTTTTACACACCTATCATAGGGTGGTTCAATTATAATCTTTAAAATTTGGTCCAAACTTATCATCAATCATGATACATAATTTTTTTCATGAATCCATCATTGTTTTTCTCATTTTCAATCATTCATTATATCATTCCATAAATTAATAAAATAATTATGTAAATAAATAACAACTAGTTAAATTGAAAAAAAAATTCTATTTTATATTAAAATAAGTATGTTTGAAATTTTAATTTCAAAATTTGCTCCAAATTATTAAATGATTATAGTTAATCATAGCTATTTAAACTAAGGAAACTAAAGAATGATACAACCAAACCTTACAAAAAAAGAGAAATAAAATCCCCACCTCATGATAAGATTCATGATTTTATATCATGAAAGAACGATTTGAGAGTAGGATAGAAACCCCAAGAAATAATCTTGAATGAGTATATAAGGGTTTCATGGATCCAAGAGGGAAGGTTGGATTGCCCAAAATTAGGAAAAATCAAATAGATTGAAAGATAGAAAAGATTTCCCATTTTAGACTTAAAGATACAAAACTCTCATGTATTTACAAAAAAATGGGCCAAATTTCCTTTTAATTTTATTATTAATTTGGTTTCCATTTAATTTTGTGAAAAAAAATCAATTAAGACCCCAAAATATAAGGAATATACAGTCAAAATATCTTTATTTGATTTAGGATTTAAAACCCCATTTTAACTTTAATATTCCTTATTTTATATTAAAATGTATTATTTATGTTAAAAACATATTTTAAAGCCACTCAAGTAGAAACTAAAAAAAATTGGAATATTTTGATTTTTTTAAAAGAATGACTGACTATGTGACTAAAATGACTAAATATGAAGGACCGACCATATGACCAAAATGACCAACCATAAAGGAATGAACACATGACCAAAATGACTAACCATAAAACACTGATCGCATAAAAAATGAGAAATCATGTGACTGTCTGCATGAAAAAAATGACTAAATGTGTGATTGATGACATGTCCAAAATAACTGGCCATAAAGGATTTATCGCACTAAAAATATTGCAACCCAAGAAAGGAAAAGGATCTAAGAACACTTTGGGGGCATCAAGGCCTTATAAAAACACAAAGTAAGGGTTTTAAAAATATGATACCATTTCATTCATATTTTTTCCCCAAATATTTTTTCCTGATATATTTTATTATATATCTTTGTGTTTTTGGGTTATCCTACCAGGTATGTTTATACTCACCTGTACATGGGCCTCATTATCACACATGTTGTGTTTGTGTAATTGATGAATAGTTTGATAATGAATTTGGTGGTCTAGTTGTTGGTGGAGCTGGAGCCTAGTGTTTCTCAGTGGCGGTCATTGTTTTTGATGATAAAGTAGAGAAAACATGACATAGAGTACATCTTTCCTAGATATTTGAGGTTGTTCTTATCATAGGATGTTGGGAATTTTATTTTCCTTTATTAATAGTTTTTTATTATTGTATTGTTTGTATGTTAGTGTGTGTTTCATGAAATTTAGATTATGGATATATATCTAGTTTTCTTTTTTTTACATATTATCCCAGAAACATTTTTATTTATTCAGGTTTAGTTAAAAGAGGTATCCCATATGTGTGATATGACTTCCCAGTGATAGTCACAACCTCTAAATGACTATAGGTGGGATTGAGATGGAACATTGAACTAACTTTCAACCCATGTCGGGTTTTAGTAGGTCAAGTCATTTCTAAATGGTATTAGAGGGAGTTTGAGTCATAGGGTTAGATTTTAGATTTAGTAATCCTGTGAGTATTATTTTGGGATACTTAGGAAAACAATATTAAGGGGTATTGAGATTAGTTAATAGACTAGGGAAACTAGTGATTGGTTTGAGAGGCCAACATATCATTTCACCAGGAATATCTCATTTTTTGAATAGATTAGAATCCTAAATCACTGGTTATTAGGTGTAATGGGATGGTATATGCATTATAAATCTTTTCAGTTGTGTTTTATCCATACCCTACTTGAGTTATCTCAAAAAAGTATTCTTTAATAACTTTGGATTTATCTTATTTAAATTCATGATTCCACCTCATAGACCACTAGCTCAACTATTGATGAAAAGACATGATGATAGCATGATAACAATTTGTCCACTATTCACTAACTTGCTAAATAATGTGGCTTCAATACAGGGACCAAATAGGGAGGTTTTTCCCCCATTGATGGAGTAGATAGTTTATCTCTCACCAATTGAGTAGTGAGTAAACCCAACCTAAAATAGAAGTTTGTACCCATAGATAAGGGCGATAATACCCTCCGGTTGAGTGAAATTCATAGATTTTTTCACCATAGTCCTATTAGATTCTAAAAAAATTCAGATCCTAAGGTAGTAGAGCACTGGTCAGGGTCAATTTATTTCATTTTCTATCTGGTCCAGACATTTTTCAAGTAGATGGAGGTTCTTTCTTCGAGTCTGCATTATGGTGAAACTGATATTTGGTGAATAATGATTGTGTAGACTCAAAATAAGGATACTCTAACATGGATGGAAATTAATTATTTGTATATAGAGAAGTACTATCAAATGACACTAATACTAGTATGATTCTAGGAGTTAATCGACCTCTAATAGGGAAACACAATGAGGTCATAGTACAATTTGAGGTTTATGAAAATCATGAGATAATCTTAGTATATGATTCAAGATAGATTTATTTAGGCTCAAAATATTAAGAACATTTTATTTGAGAGATTCAATAAAGGACCATGCCATTGTGCATTCCCACTTATGTTATATTTATTGACCACACTTTGGTGAGTTGAAGTTTTCTAGTAACATCACATCCAAGTGATATGGATGGTCTTGGGTTTTTCTAGAGAAAAGTACTGAGTGATAGCTAGCTAACAAAAACTGATATGTTCTTATCATTTATCATAGACACATTCATGATCCTGATTCTAGAGATAGGAATTATAGGGATCCCATATCAGTTATACCTATCTAGGGGATATATCCTCTTATACTTATGGTAGTAAGGTACACCTAGTTTGTGTCTATCACACTAGGTTATTAGTGGATGATATAAAGAGAGACATTATGGAAGTACCTCCCCAATAATGTCTACATATAGATCAAGGTAATCCCCAAGAAGGATAGAGTAGTCCTCTAAAAGGATGTTATGGTAGTGGAGGTGGTGGTTCAAGAGCATCTCGAGGTGGGTGAATCTTTGATCCACTTCTACCAGCATAAACTCCTTGTGGACCACATCAGGCGTGGGGTAAAGAGGTCATCGAAGAGGTTAGATGTAGGTTATAGAGAGATTAGGTCAAAAAGATCTTTCCAAGTTTCAAGGTATAATTTGTGTCTTATCTATTTTTTCACTCATACTCATCAACATTAGTGAAATGTATTCTATTTTTTACTATATAATTTTTTCAAGAGTTATAGGTTTTCATAGATTCCATTACATGGATAATTTTCCTAGAGACTCTTACCAAAACTGATCATCCTCTTACTCATATCATACATATACTTGAGCTTACACTCTATAGATATAATTATTTCTGGAATATCATCATGGAAGATATAAGTCCCTATAAAATTATCCTATACAAAGATTGGTTATTTTGAGTCTAGGATTGGAAGATTTCAATCATTGTAGGGTGATATATCATCAGTAAAATGGGAAATGTTTTACTTTTTATTGTTAATTAGAACCTTTGGAAGGATGAGTTGGGATGACCCTTATACTATTGAATCCAATTACCCATTAGTTGGTGACCTCATCTTCATACAATACTGATGGATCCCAGATTTCTTCCATCCGATTAGGAGATAAATCTTGTTATTCTTATAGCAAAAAAGGACACCTAAGCTCTTGTATATCCCACTAGGTAGGTAGTGAAGGATAGATATGATGGAATTTTGGATCAAACTCCCTAAAAAAGGCTACATAAAGAAAAAGGGCCTCCCCTAAGTAGATAGGGTGGATATACCAATGGAAGTTATGGTATGGGATATATTGGTAAGATAGTAACCATGGGTGGGTGATTCTTTTATCCAATTCCACCATGGCCTCCTTTAGGATGAATATGCTAGGCATGAGGTCTAGAAGGATAATGAAGTGGTGAGACGTAGGTGATAGATGGATTAAATAAAGTGGTTCCTTACATGGTTCAAGGTATAATATGTGTCCACTTTAATTTAACACTCATTCTCATAAAAATAAGTGAAATATATTACTTTGTTATTATATTTTTTTAAACATAGTTATTTTGATATAGCCCATTGAAAAGATTGTTTAGGTAGACTCATACCAGAAGTGATCATCCTCTCTCTCATTTTTTTCTATTAGTGTGAGCTTAGCCTTGATAGAGAGATGTTTTCTTGGAATCTCATCATAGAAGAGACAAGGCATTATAACATTAGTAGAGATATGGATTGGATATTCATAGTCCAATATTGGGTAGATAACTATCATTGTATTATGATATGTCATCAAGAAGATGGGTTAAGATTCACCTTCTATGCCAAGTGGGTACCTCAATCAGGATGAGTTAGGTTTACCCTCTAAATATTATAGTTGATTACCCATGAATTATTAATATTATATTTGTGTACCACTGATTCTATAAAGGTATAGTTACCTGCGTGTGTGGAGGAGTATTTTGATATTTTCACAAATAATGTATTCTCATAAAGAAGAAAATTTTGGAATATACTTACACCCCAGGAAACCATTGAAATCTTTAGTGGATTATTGAATAGACCTAACTGAAATAAAATATCTATATTTGGAGTTGGATTACTTTATAAGGAGATGATTTATTAGGTTGAGTGTGTCCCCATGGACAACCCCAATTTTGTTCCCTAATAGGGCATAAAAGATCTTGGTGTTTTTTATTTAATAACTCCATTACAATTTGGTAACAATGAAGACAAAATACCATATTCTAAAGATTGATGATCTATTTAACCATATAAAAATAGTGAAGTGCTTCTTAAATAGTTATCTCAAGTCTAATTATCACCAACTTTATGTTCATGAGGAGGATATCCCAATGGTAGCATTCATGAGTCACTATAATTCATTGATGTAATTTAGAGATACAAACACCACTGTAATGTTCATGTGACTCATGAACTAGATCTTTTAGCCTTACTTGTATTGGTTCATTATGGGTTTTATTAAGTACATCATCATTTATTATAAAATAGAGGAAAATAATATTGAGTATTTAAGTATTGTGATGGAATTACTCCATTATCATCCAATGTATGGAGAGATTTAAAAATGAATGTTTTGGATTTGGGAATTTTATTTCCTAGGGAATGTTATCATAGAGGTCATTGTTATAGTTCATCATATAATGGTTAAGTCCATGATAGAATGGGAGACACCCAATATGGTATTAAAATTGAATATTTTTCTTAGGTTAGCATGATATTTCTAGAGATTCATGGAAAAATCCTAGTTTATAACATCCCCTATGACATAACTTTACTAATAATGGGAGTCAATAATTTAGTATTATTGTTTCTAGGAAGCTATTGAGGAGGTAAAATAGAGGTTTAATAGTGAAATATTTTTTTATACAAAGAAAATATTTGGGTATGAGGTATATTATTATGATTTTAGGGATGAGATAGGTTTTGTGATGGTGTATAAGTGGGATAACATTAATTATGATTCAAAATAGTTGATACCACCTGATTAGAATTATATGGCCCATTACTTGGATCTTGTAACAATGGTGTTTTATGTGAATAAATAGAGACAGTATATTCTTGGTGAGTAGTGTCTGGTGTTTTCAAATCACAAGAGTCCCAGGATACATATTCTCCCATGAAGATATTAACCAGAGGAACAATAATTAGTTAGAGTTATTATATGACTTTGATTTTGAGAAAGAATATTTCCTATGAAAGTTTAATATAATGTAATATTCCATTAACATAAATTCTTATGCATTACTGATGGATGATGAATCTGAGTGGTTGGCCTCACTATAGAAATATTTCTATAAGGAGACATTACTTTCCTTTAATAAATGGTTGTGACCCATGAACATTCTCACCAAGTAAAGTAGGACCAATTAGAATACATTTATTTTGAGATCATGCCTGAATAAATATATTTAAGTGATGAACCTAAAGGATTCTTAGATTTCAGGGAGCACATTATTCTCTTCGAGTCAAATATTATAATTCTAGATGAGATGTGTGTAGAGGTGTTATTGAAATATCACATATCTCTAATGGCAGTATGTATAAGAATTATAATGATGTATGAAGATCTTAATTTTTCATTTTAGTGGCAAGACATGAATAATAGTGTTTTTAGATTATATTATGGTTCCTCAATTATTTGTAGGTAAAGGATGAGAACCCAATTACCACTAATTTGAGATAACCTATTGAGGTTCCAGAGTTGAAGTGGGAAATTATATCAATTTATTTCATTACTGGGCTTCCATGTTTGGAAAAGGTACATGACACTATCTTGGTGATCATTGACTAACTGGAAATGTTGGATCACTTACTTTATATTTGGGAGTAGAGTTTATTGGAGATATTGGGGAACCAATAAATGGTTGATATCATATGATTACATGGGGAAACCATAATGATTTACTCTGACTTTTAATCTGAATTTATATCTCAATAGTGGAGAAGCCAATGTGATGTATTCAAGACCCTATTTTGATTGAGTACGACATCTAATCCCCTAATATATGGTTAGATTGAGAGGAAAATTCAAGTTCTAGAGGATATATTGTGGACTTGTGTGATTTATTTTAGCAGAATTTGGGATGAACACCTTCCTCCAATGGAATTTTCATATAAAAAATCTAACACTCTATTATTGGAATACAACTTTTGTGGCCCTGTATGGGAGACCCTATAGTTCATCCCTCTACAAGATAGAAATTGGAGAGTCATCACCCATGGGGATCAAGCTGGTCTGATTGATGATAAATAAGGTATTGGTGATCCGAGAGCTTATATGGATAATCTAGATCCATCAGAAGTCCTATATGAATAGAATTTGAATACCCTTGGTGTTTGAGAATGGATAACATGTTTTATTAAAGGTCTCACCATGGAATAGTTTGAGGAGGTCTGGATAGGGGAGTAAGTTATACTAGAGATTCATCAGACCATTTCAAATTTAGAGTAGAGTGGGTGAGTTTTCTTACAACAAAACATTACCCCCATAGATATAATGACTACATATTGTTTTCCCTATGTCATAGCTAGTGTGGTATGTTCATGATCAATCACACATTATCAATTATGGTTATATGTAAGACATGGATAAAACAACCTTTATGGAGTACTTAGTGCGGATTTTGGATCATCATGGGAAGATACATCATGGGCTAATGATTACATTGGTGAGTGACTTGTGAAAATATGATAATATCATGGAGAGTTTATGGGAATGTGAGAATTAGATGAAACATTATATCCCTTACAAATTTGAGTGACATATTTTTTTGGATGAAAATCCTTGAAGGGGGTGAAGATGTGAAAACTTGTATCTTTCTAATAAATCCAAATTAATAATCATAGAAATATTTATAAAGGCTATCGTGAAGTTGGTTTTACTTTATTTGTGATGTGGATCTTTGAAAAATTTATATTATATTATATAAAATATTTTTTTCCACGAAAAGGTGAATAATTAATGTATCTTAAATAGATCTCTAGATTGAAATTTAAACACCACATTTATTTCTAGATCATAGAGTATTACTTATAAGATATATAATTTTTATTATCGATATTCAAACCCTAGAATCAAGGATTAATGGGTGATTATTTAAAACACCAGCTGACCTAATAACCTTTTCATAAATAAATGGTTATAAATTCTCTCTAACTTTAGTATATGAAAAAAAATAAAACCCTAGAGGATATTTGGAAATTATTCATGATTCAATGTACTATTATTTATGGTGGCATATTTTATGATCATGAAGAAGATTTTAATTCATAAATTACCAAAGGTAGGGTTTCATGTCATTTATAACCTCATTTTATTGTTATGTGATTCAACCCATCATAGATTTTTTTTAAATTTATTGTTGTGATAACTTGATGAAAGTTATTGAATATATAAAATTCAAAATTTTTAAAAAAAACTTGTGCATTTATAATCACACACACACACACATATATATATATATATTATTTTGGGGCTACCATTACAATCAAACAATACACAAAAACCCACCCATCCTAATAATAGGTGTCTCATTATCCCTCCCTAAGGGATGAGAACCTGGTATATGAATTTTTATTTATATTATATAGGATTGAAGGACCTATATATTCGAATGGACCTAGTTATATTGGTGAGAA
The DNA here is from genome assembly GCA_963277665.1 of Viscum album. NCBI lineage: Eukaryota > Viridiplantae > Streptophyta > Magnoliopsida > Santalales > Viscaceae > Viscum > Viscum album. Next base: position 1,927,696,203 of record OY728131.1, read on the forward strand.
ATGTTTACATACCTTGGTTACAAAGGGATTATTGAATATTTATAATATGCAGTGAAAGTCATGTGGAATATGTATACTTAGGATGAAATAAACAGATTTGTTTATGTATTTAGACAATGAATCGAAGAATCAGAAGCTTGATTTGGTTCATATAGATGAATGGAGACCAACAATAGTTTCATTTCACAAGGATACACTATACTAAAGTAACTTCATTAATGATAACACATGGAATGTGTGGGTGTTTTTACTCAAACAAAAGTCTAAGGTTTTTATAAATTTCATCAGATAAAGAGACATGGTGGATGTTGAGGCCAGAATAAAGCTCAAATTAATTATATCTAATAATATATGTGAGTATGGAGGAAAATAATTCCAAATGTTTTATTAGATGAACATAATACAGATAGAGAACACTATTCCCAAACTACTTGAGCAAAAAAGTGTGGAAAAATAGATGAATCAGAGTTTGATTGATAGAATTAAGATCATGAGGTTAGGTTCTAGTTTCCTGAATGAGTTTTGGGTAGAATTAGTTAACTGTAAAACATATAATGTGAATCATATTACTTTTAAACTAATGGGAATAAAAGCTTCAAAAATCAATCTAGACCATAAGATCAATTAATTTAACTCACTTTAATGTTTTTAAATCAATTTTTAATAACTTTTTGATGCCAAAGAAAGTGATAAATTGTAAGATAAGTGATAAAAATGTTTCTTTATTGGATAAAGTGAAGAAAACATTGGATTTTAGATTTTAAATGAAAATAAATAAAAGGTTATAGGAATATAGAGTATCCTATTGAAAGAGATGATACTTTGGAAGGATTAAAACTAGGATGAAGATACATTTAGGAGAAAATAACTGACTCATTATGAGGTTAATATGAATAAAATCTGAGTGGTTCCAGATTTTCTAGTGAGAACATAATTCTAAGAGTTACAACCAAGTTAAAAGATGAAAGAAGTTTCTAAAGTTTCGAAAGTATCTGGGCTTGATGTATCAAAATTATCAAATATTGTATAAGATCAGTGTAATGTTTAAGAAACATGGGGTTTAAAGTGATCCAAACCTCAGGATTTGAGGTGGCCTACCAAATTCAGAAGACTAGTATGAAGGTTGTTGTGGATATAGGTGGGTATTGGTATAGAATTTTACTGTATAGTAAAAAATATATCTCTTTAAGGCACATTATAATGTGTCTCTCCATAAGAGTATATTTTTCCTTACCAATCTAGTCGTAAAATGGGTTATAAGAAAATCTTCTTTAGGATACAAAAGTATCTCATTACGCCTCAATTGTACTTAGAAGAGAGTAAACCATGAATAGGATTTAGAATGAAGATTGTATTAGAAGATTTTTTATTATAACACACCAAAAAAATCTTTCATTCATTTAGAATACAACTAGGGGAATCTCAAATTAATAGAGGGTTTTAGAGTGATTGGAGTTGATTGAATTGATTTTTCCATTCAATATGGACTCCATTTTATAGACATGGAAGCAACCATTTTGATAAGTGATATGGTAAACACATATTTTGTAAATTCATGCATTTTTTATATATAATACCATCCTTTATATTTTTACCAATCAGATATATGTACCATGTCACACCTACCCAATTAACAAATGTTTCCTTTAGATCACGCCTCATCTAATCGAAGGTCTAGATTATACATGTTCAGTGAACTGAGTCAACCCACTATATTTACCTATTTAGTACTAGGATTTATCCTATATGAACAATAAATATATTAGAAAAATTATGGAACCTCTATGATTTTAGCAACAACACAATGTGTGAAGTGAAAAGTACTCCATCTAGATGACACATTGCATGATAGTGCACACACAGATGATGTGGTGCACCATATTGAAAATTATTATTCCATTTTGTTTTATCATTTTAAATAGTGATAAAAGTGTTACCATTAATAAATAGGAACCCAATACATCCCATTTTACAATGTGGGATTCCAACCTATAAAGTTACCCTTTAAAAGAAAAAAATGAATCAATTTTTACTATTTTAAAAACATTTAAAATGAAAAACTCCCACCATTTTAAAACAAATAAAGTCAATATTTAAAAATCAATTAAAAAAATACCTTGTAAGGAACATTCATAAATCAAGAAATATCTTGATTTGAATCTTTATATAGTAGATACAAATCAAATCTGAATTGAGAAACATGTGAGAACTCCCTTGAATGTAACACATGTTATTAGTAATATTCATCCTACAGAAGTTCCTTCAAATTAATTATTTATCAACTAATATAAAACATTATATCTACATGTCAATTATCCTTTCATGACTGTTTGAAACCCAAATTCATAATCTCTTTAAAGTGTCCCCCTCCTATATTAACATAGATGAACCAAAAAGTGTCTCAATTCTTCAACAATTTTTTTATATACATGGTTCATTAATATATTTAAAATCAAACTCCTTTTATCATGTAAACCAAAAACCATTTTTTATAGGATATAATATTATTTTGGTTCTTCCTTCATACATATTATATAATAACATACATTGAACTTATAAATGTGATGTTATCATCTAGTTAGTTGAGGTCCCATCATTGGTGAATCTCTAAAAAATATTTTAAGCCCATACTTAAGGTATTTTTGGACACTAAATCCCTTAAAAATATCTTTGCTATTGAATCAACAAAATTTTAGATTGATCAAACAAAGTCCACAGCTATGATACTATCTTTTATCAACTATCTCACATAGCTATGTCTGAGGCCAATTTGTCTCAATTTTTCATTATAAGTATTTCTATATGAAATATCCAACATTGATTGACTATCATAATTTATAACAACTAGAGATATTTTAATATTACAAAATTATTGGTTTTATAACATAGATCTAATCTATTATACATATTTTCAATAGGTTTTAAATCAATAAACTCAGATACCTATTAGAGTCTATTATACAAGTTTATTTCATCATTTACCATTATATTTCTTCACCTATAAGAGTAATAAACCAACCCTTCATAGGATAATTATCCTCAGGACTAATAATACATCATGCATTAGAAAATCATTCCAACACCCTTAGGTTTCCACTATAACATATATGGAAATAAATAGTACCATTTAGATACATGTGTACTATTCTAATCACATCCCATTATTAATAACCTAAATTACTTATATACTTTCTCAAATATCCAAAATATATATGCAATATTGGGTCTTGTGTTAGTCATTATATACACATAACACCGAATAATCCTATCATATTCCTATTGAGAAACCGCCTTACCAGTATTTGATAACATCGTACCACTATAAGCATATGGGGTAGAAATTAATGAACAACCAAATTGTTTGATCCTCTTTAAGAACTTTTAAATATAATGAGATTGAGAAATCAAAATATAGTTCTTATTCCAAACATCCTTGATTCTTAGTATTACATTTTCTTTACCCATGTCTTTTCACACCAAAATTTATAGATAAGATAGATTTAGACTCATTTACATAATTCACATTAGTTTCAAATATTAACATGCCTCGAATATAAAAATATAAGAAAACCATGATTATTATAAAACCTATTATATACACATGTATTATTTTGGTTAATTGTAAATCCATTTGATAAAATTACCATTGGGTTTCCATGACAATTTCTCTTTGATAAAGCATTATATCTTTTGGTAGAATTATTTATAGATGTTTTATTATAGAACTTAATAGAGTTATGGGTAGTAGAAGCATAGAGCCTATAATTAGGAGAAAGTGTAAATGACAACATGAATACTAGATCCAGATAATAACATATAGAATGAACATCTAACTTGCATAGGATTAAATCTGATGAAAATTTAATATTATCAAATCATTTTATAAAGGCTATATAAAAATCATTATAGGGTTATATAGGATTATCCTACATTGGTCATTGGGTTTTGGAGAGTTAATGCAATGAATCATTTGATATCTTATATTACATGGGGGATACTCATACAAATTATTAGGTGGTGGGAAGCCTCTGTAAAGATATGATAGTGATGGAACTGTATCTACTAGTTGGGATATACTATAAAAGGGATTAACGGGATCACATGTTTCATACCATCAAGTTGAAAACTTGTAATACTTATCTTCCACATGTAACAGAGAGGATAATTTTTTCTATAATGGAATATGATTAATATTCAAACCACATAAATCAATTATGTTGTTTTGTGTTGCGTGTGAGCTATTTTATTCTTCCACTTATGTGTGTTCTAAAGGTTTTTATGATCAAAGTTATCTAGTCTGATACACTGTAGCCTAGTTTCCTCATTCAAATATTGAAATCAGGTATTACTAAACTCAAAAACATTAAAAATTGTTCTATATGTGAAGTTATAAGACTTCCAAAATTTGGGTCATTAGCACAACAAGAATTATCATAACCTAGTTTTATAATTTGATTAGATATCTTTCCTTAGTGTTTTTTATTTAAGTGGGAAATAATTAATTTAGAAGGAATAAAAATAGAATAATGAAATTTTTTCATTGAGGAGTTTTACATTTTATACTTTTTATTCTCAAGAATATAAATTTAAAACTATTTTATTAGAAGTAGATTGAGATTCTAATGAATGGAATCTAACCAAAAGTTATGAACAAATTATAGTGGGAAAGACTCATTATGAAATCACTACCCATTTCTAGAATGAAATTAGCCAAGAATATGGAATTAAACATCTATTAAATGACGATAAATTTAAAACTTTTAGAAAATATTGAATATATATATATATGAAAATCCTTCTACAATAGACAAAGTTACAATTTTATAGTGACTTTTTTATGTTAGGATTTTAGAAGGAAGTTCAATGATTGATCATGTAAATGACTTTTACACGATTTAGATTCAACTAAAATCAGTGAAGGTGTATTTTTATAAAGTTTTATAGGCCTTTAATCTTCTATATTTGATTTCAAAATATTGGGATGTGATGGTTACCATTTAAAGTAACTGTAGGGGTAAAAAATGGTTTTTAGTGAAATCCAAGATATAAATATGAATGGATAGATCTTTGAGAAGGAATTCAAGGAGACTACCGTATTGATGTTCGAACCAGAAGGTATGGGATATACCATTCTAATGAAAATCAACTTAATAGAAGAGGAAATGAAATAGAGAAAAGTGTCGAGGGAAATTAGATAGATCCTAACATACATGTTAGAATTCTAGGAAAAATTGAGAACATAAATAATGGTTGCAGGGAAAGTAGAAAAATTATAGAAGGTTTGTTTCTACAATTTATTCAATAAATATTAATGATGAGGAAGAAATAAATTTATTTCTTTGTGGCACAACTTCATTAGAGTCATAGATTATTGATTTTGGGGAATAATTTCACTCAAATTTCAAGAGCAGGAGAATGGAAAATAATATTTTTATAATAATTAACAAGATATTTCTTATTGTTAATGAAACTCAAAATAGTTTTGGAAAAGATGATGTGAATCTCCAAAAAAGAGAAAATTATTACTTGATTTACACATGGTGTGGTATATACTTGGGTTAATAGAAAAATTTAATCTCTATTGGTTAGATGTATTATGTGGATATTTTCTTAAGTTATTTTAGAATAAGAATGGAAGATATCAATAAGTTCCACAGTGGTGGCCAAAGGTGTGAAAGATAAAATGTTATATTTTACAAAGAGTTTGGAAAATATAACAGTTTCTAGAACAATAAATTCTATAATGTTGATGTTGTGGCATGAATTCCAAGGACACATAAGTTATAAAGGGATGAAGGTCCTGCATATAAAGTGAATACCTAAACTCAACCATGTTGAGTATAGAATATGTGAATAGTTCATCCTAGGTAAGAAGTAGAATGTGTATTTTTAATTCATAAGAAAAAATTCTAAATAATTGATAGTTAAATATAGTTCATACATATAAATTTGGGCTAAATTTAGTTCAATATCATGGTTAGTCATTGTATTATCATACATTCTTCAATGATGTGACATGAAAGGTGTGAGTCTTATTTCTCAATAAAAATTATAAGGTTATCATAACATTTGTTTGATAGAGATCTATTGTAGAAATAGAGGAAGGTTTAAATCCTAAGTTCTTGAAATTTGATAATGTTGGGGAATATAAAAGTAGAGTGTTATTCAAGTTTTATTAGAAGAAAATGATTTATTTTAAAAAGATGATTCTCAAAACTCTAGATCAAAATGTATTATTGGAGTAGTTGAATTAGAAATTATATGAAAGATAAAGGATAACGAGGATTCACTCTAGTTTTCATAAGTAATTTCTTGTATAGAACCAGTGAATTGTAAGATGTATCTCATCAATAATATTCCTTTTTATCCTCTAGGAAAATAGATCTGAGAAGAATTATAGACTGAAAAGGGTAATTTTTCCAACATAAAATACTTCGGCTGTATTACTTCATTCCATGTAGATTCCAACAAGAGAGAAAAACTAAAAACAAATTACAAATCATGTTTCTTTATAGTCTTTGAAAATGAAGAATTTTGTTTTTATATATGGGGTAATAAAATATGGAAATTCATCATAATCTGGAATGTTAAATTCAATGAAGGGATCATTTGGAAATATTAGATCTAAGAAAATGATATAGATTAGAAGAAAATAATCTTATACTACGGTTCATCTAAATAAAATCCTTAAAGTTTCCATTATTTCAAGAAGAATAGACGATATTGAAAAACAATACAATCCATAAAGAGGAGTTACAAATATAGACCAGATTCAAAAATATCATCTATGGCCATAAGTAATAGATTTCACAAGGAATATATAATATTGGGAAATAGTTCCAAAATAAGTACTACCAAATAATCATAGCCTTGGTAGTTGAGAAATTCTACCATATTGATAAGGATAGTATAAAGGTATGCATAAATATTATATTATTTACTTAAAATTGATGATGTAGAACCCAAATTACCAATAAAGGTGGTAATTCATTGTGATGAAAAGTAGTGAGAGTTAACAATAGAGGAGGATATGGTATCTATGCATGCTTTTAGAAATCGATATCATTTATAAATTTCTCTAAGAAATATGGAATTGAAAAATAAGTGAGTTAATTAGTTTATAGAAAAAGTGTATTATAAGAAGTGGTACATTGAAAAGTTATTCGTGATGGGGTTTTAACACAAGGAAGGAGTGTACATTAGTGAAATATTATCTCTAGTTGTTTAACACAATTTTTTTTGATGATTCTTATAATGGTTTCAAAAAGAGCTTTTCATCATGAGAAATTAGTTAAAAAGACATATTTTATACATGGGGACTTAGAGTATGAAATATAAAATGATAAATATAAATTATATAGAGAATCTAGAAGCAACCTGGTGTGAAAACTAAAAAAGGGTTTTTATGGGTAGAAGAAAGAACCCAGGCAGTAGAACCATAGGTTTTATTCATTTAGGGAATAATGGGAGTTCATTTGGAAAAATTTAAATCATTTATAATATTAGAATATGTTGAATGATGGTACCTTCCTCATATTTTTATTTCTTGTGGAAAACATGATATTTTAAGTTCTATAAATTTAATGGATCTAATAGATGAAAGTTGTGTTATCTAAAAGGTTCAAGATAAAGGAACTCATAGAAGCTAAATTAATATTGGGGATGAGGAACTAGAGGGAAATTAAGAACATATCTATAACGTTGTATCAGTTGGAGTTAAACTGAAAGATAAATAAATGTTTTGGAATTTATGGATGGAAATATATCTCTATCCCATTATCCATAAATTTTAAACCATTTAAAAATAATTTACCACGAAAAAAATATGAGGATAAAAACATCAAAAATGTTTCTTATTCATAAGTGGTTAGGAGTTTGATGTATTCCATGATTTTTCTTAATCCAGTAATTTCTCAAGAAGTGGGAATATTTAGTGTTAGTGGTGGATTTTTTTGTTAGAGGATACTAAAACCTTCTTTATTAAATAAGTAATGGTGGTGGAAGGTTAGGTGGGTGTAAAAATTCACCAATCATTGAGAGTAGTGAGAGAGGAGTCAGGAAGGGAGAGCTTAACTATGAAATTCCATTTCCCTATTATATTTAATCATTATCAGTGATTATATTACTTATTTTTGTTTTCAGAATAAATTTTTGTGATTTTATCTTTGTATGAATGAGAGAGTGTTTTACCCACAATACCAATAATTAAATCCTTTTATTTTACTATGGGGTTTTTCTTAATTATATGGGAGTTTTCCACATTATATCATTTATTTTTATTTATTTCTTAACTTTATTTTTATCACACATGTCTTAATTCACCGGTGGGTTAATCATTTACGGTCTCAAAAAGTGGTTTCAAATTTAGGTTTGGACTGATGGTGTCCACTTTTATGGGTATTAATAATTATCATTAATTTGGGTATGCTCAGTAATAATGACTATGGTTAATATTTCACATCATAAAAACTTTATTGAGATTATTAAATACACTAATCTAAAATAGAGGGTGTTTTGGAATAAGGTTGTGTCTATATGGCGAACAAATTAAAGATAGAAAAATCTAATGCGAATAATTTTACTTTTTTGGAAAGAGAATATATAATTGGTACTACAAAAATATAATTTCCTACTCATAATTAGAAAAATACAAATTAGTGTGATGTTGGAGAAATAGAATGACATATAAAATAATTCGATTACTAGTATTCATTTTTCTTAGGAATTTGGTGTCGATAAATAATTACAGATAAAATGATGTTGAAGGAAATTTGGGATAATCTAATGAAGCTGTATGAGGCCAGGTCGCCATATAAATTATTTTTTATAAAGATAAAATTGTACACTCATTGAAGAGGGTTCATAATTAGTGATTAACTAGATCAACAACTTGAATAACCTATTCTTCTAGATCATGATATTGTGCTTCAAAATATGTGATACTAAACATGAAAATATTTTTCTCCAAATTTTCATAGATTAATGTGATAATCTCATCATCAATGTCACCAATAATACCCTAAAAGTTATATTTTTAATTAATGAAATTTTTGTTGGTTTATTGAAGAATAAAGTTTACATAAGAACCAAGAGGATATACATAAAACATTACTCAAGTGGAGGCTCTGTAAATGTATAGAGGAAGGGTATTAGAGCATTATTCTAGTGGGAGTGAAAATCATGGAAGGTTTAAATCAAGGAGAAAAAATAAGAATGTCACATTTTACTATTGTGGAAAGAAGGGGAACTTCAAGAAATACTGTTGGAAGAATAATATTAGTTGAATGAACTCTCAAGGAAATGTGTAATGTACTTCTTAAAATGGATATATAATAGTCAATGAAGCATCGATGACTACGGTAGGTCGAAAACATAGAAAAAACATATGGATAATAAAATAGGGGAAACAAGGAAAATTATATCTCAAAGGGAATGGTTTGATCAGCATGAACCTATCCTGTAAAGACTTATGTATATGGGGATAGATCTCAACTTGAAGATTATTTGATCTAGTACCATCAAACTAAATATTTTCAATGGTATTGTTCAAACCATCCAAGGAGTAAGCCATGAAAAGATATTAAAGAATAATATATTATCTTTTGGATACCTTGATTATATAATCTGCATGAATCAAACTAAGAAAAGAGTATGAAAATTGTATAGGTTTCTCTTATGGTGATTAAGGTAGATAATATCTCAAAGTACCTATATATTTTTATTAGTGAAACATACAAGGAGGTGGAGATAGTTATTTTATCCACTACCTCAATTAAAGAATTCATGATATAATGACATTAAAATCCTAACCATATTACTAAATTATGATTAAATAATATTTATGATATAATGTTTCCTATAGGGATTGCAAAGTTATATTTAAAATTTTATAATCATTTTCAATGATTAATTAACACAAGTTAAATTTAAGCATTTCAATAATGGTGAGAAATGAGATCTTACCATTGACCCATTTTGACATTTGGAAAGCACCTGTTATATCCCCATGAGGATTAATGCACATTGAATCATTTATTGATGATTATTCTAAGATATATTGGGTATACCTAATCAAGATGAAGGAAAATGTTTTTAATTTTTTCAAAACATTGAAATCATGTAAGGAGCATTAATATGAAAATAAGTTCATGTTTTTGAGTATTGAAAATGGTGTAGAATATAAAAGTAAGGCATTTGATCATTTTTATCAATGGAAAGGAATCATGTGATATTTCATATTGGTGTATACTAATCAGTTGAATGGAGTGGCAGATCTAATGTATAAAATCATGTTGGATAGGAAAATTGTGATTTTAAAGACTATAGAAGATGTGAATACATTTTGTGTATAAGTAGTTCATACCACTTGTTACATGATTAAACAATCTATTTCATGGGTGTTTAATTTGAAACCCCTGATGGCGATGTTTACTAGTAAACCAACTATCTATTCTTAGTTACATACTTCTGGAATTCAAATATATGTATTTTTTGATGATTAGGAAAGATCAATGTCAGATTTAAGATCTATGAAATGTAACTTTTTAGGATAATTTGATGGTGGGAAGGGGTTTCATTATTGGAACCCCACTACTCATAAACTTATCATTATCATGGATGTCATTTTTATCAAAAGAAAAGGTGAAAATTATGATCAATGGATATAAATATATAAAGATAATACACAAAACACAATAGTCAAGGTGGAGAAAAAATCATTGGAAGAACATGTTTCCTCAGATTCATTACCAGACAATGATGATCAAGTACTAATTAATTCGGGACCATGAAGGTCAACTTAGTAGAAAAAAACAGTAATATGGAACATAGACTGTGTCACTAAAAGAAATAATGAATATTTATTATTGACAAAGGATGGAGAAACATCTTATTTTATGGATATAACTTAGAGTCTAGATGTTTCCCCATGGATGGTGGTGGTGTAGGAGGAACTTGACACCCTACATAAGAAAAAGACTTTGCATCTTGTTCTATTAACTCATAGAAAAAATTCTACAGATAGTAAGTAGGTCTTTAAGATCAAACACTATGGTAGGGAACCATTGGTAAGATATCGTGAGATATTGGTGGTCCAAAGATATTATCAATAGGAAGGTATTTATATTAACAAAATATTTGCTCATAATGTTACACTAATGAATATTCAAGTAGTTTTGGTGTTGCGTTATACATATAGTTTACATATAGAGTATCAAGATGTGAAGAAAATGTTATTTTATAGTAATCATGACGAAGAAATCTATATACTTCAATCTGAACATTTTAGAGAATAAGGTACATGTAACTTGATTTTTATGTTGAAAAAAATATTTTTATTGTCTCAATCAGGAAGCAATATGTTGGCATAAAATATTTTATTCATATATCATGAGACTTGGATAGATCAAAATTCATTCATATCTTTATTCATAATTTATAGGTTTATATGGTATTGATTTTATCACTATTATATTTTAAGTGGATGAAATGTTTTTAGGCCCCAACACTGATCAGATATAGGAGATGAAGGAATAGTTAGCATGGGAGTTTAATATGATGGACTTGGAATCAAAAAAATAATATTCTTGGCATATTGATTCACTAAGATTAAAATAATGAGAGGATTTTTCTATCATAGAACAATTACATGAAATCGATATTGAAATGCTTCAACATGTAAGATTGTAATCCAATATCTACCCCTCATTATATTAATCACATGTTATAATTTACAATGAGACATACAATTGAATAAAATATATAAAAATGTATGGATTATTGTATGCATCAACAATGGGGAGTCTGATGACTACTATGGTTTGTAAAAACACAAATTTCACATGTAGTGGGATAATTCAATCGATAAATGGGGAATATAGTATAGGATCCCTGAAACATAGTTAAAAGAATCTTCAGATACATTAAAGAGACCTCATATGATTCATTATGTCATGGAGGATCATATTTAACTACCACAAACTACAATGATTCAGATTTTTTATGGTGATTATAATAGGAGTTGATTCACTAATATGTACATGTTTAATTCTATAAAAAGTTTTGTGAGATGGATTTCAAATTTACAGTTAGTTTTTTATTCATCCATGATCAAGGTATAGTATATGGTGGATACACAATTTAGATAGTTTCAATTTTTATAAGAAGGTTGTTGGAGGGGCTCGAGCCCAGATGAGAGGATATTTCATTATTTTAAAATAGAAATAGTGAATTGTAAATTCCAATGAATCTACAATTTAATTCTAAGATAATGAAAATTGGGGTAAAATGTCACTTTTTTGAGATACATTAATGTAAGGAAGTGTGGACAGGTAGATTAATAATATTGAAGAAAATATGGAATATTTCTCGATGAGGACAATTTACTTTGATAATTTTGGATGGTAGAGATCCCCGATAGGCCTCACATATGTGTGAGTAGAATGTTTTTAATATATAAAGGATGTGTATAGTGGTGATTGGTTCCCAATATAATATCCATGTGGGAGATATATTGCGGGAATACTTCTTTCCTTTGACAAAACCTCCACTTTCTTTGTCAAAGAGGGGAATGTGGTGGTAGGTTTGGTGGGTGGCAAACCCCAGCAGCCATTGAGAGATGTGAGAGAGAAACTAGGTAAGGAGACATTATCTATATAAAAGATTCCTACCAAATCGATTTAATCACCATCATTTTGTAGCTTCCCAATGTGTGTTGTGAGAAGTATTATCCAATTTCTAAGGGATATTTTAGTGATTTTCTATTTACAGAAATGGGAGAGTGTTGGACCCAAAATACCTATAGAGAGACCCTTCTATTCGATCATTGTTTTTATCCATATTAATTTGGGTATTTTTTATTGTTATATCCAATACCTATTTTTCTATATTTTTACAATTTATTTTTTTCATGAATTTATCACAGTACCAATAGTTCATCATATTCAGTCCCAATAGTTCATAGATTCATGGAAAATCTATGAAAAGAACACTGAGAATTAGAGAAGTGGATTATCTTGCATCTTAAAGGTTCATAACCACTAGTATTATATTTTAGAATAGTTGACACAGTATAAGGGCATGTTAATGAAGAAATTGGATTGGATGAAAACACATGGAAAGTACCATAATATTTGTGTTTAACTATAAGAAACTTCCTTAATTTGGATGAAAATGATACAATTGGTAGTTTCACTATCATCTATAAAAATAATGTATGTTTCCATAATGGAAGTAGAGAAATAATTAATCTATTTTGAGGGGTTTTTTAAGAACTCAAATGAAAATAATGGAATAAAGTGTTATTTTGTGATTCTAATAGTGTAATTCATTTTTTAAATAATCTAGTGTTTTACTCAAGGATAAAAAACATTCAACTAAAATATCACATCATCAAGAAGCTTGTGGATAAAAAATTATTAGAGCTACAAAAGAGATAAAAAAGTTGTAATCAAGATGATAATTTAATATAGGTTATATTTTGGGAAATTCCAAGGCTATTTTGTTCCTCAATGGGGCTTGGGTGACTAGGAATAAATGAATGGAGACTCATTGAATCTTTTTTTGTGAAGAAGAAAATATGAAATGATTAAGTAATCGAAGGAAATTGTGGAGAAATCGAGTAAAAAAATTTCAAGTGGGAGATTATTAGAATATTGTGAGAAGTGTTTGTCAAAAAAAGAATTATATTTTTGAAAGGCTTGTTTCTACAGGATATATCCTGGAACTGGATGGAGGCATGGGTAGTGGAACTAGGAAGATTGAATTCAGGAGAATGTTGCAGTTGAAACAAGACTATCAGATCCAGATTTTGAAGTGTAGAAGGAGTATCTATCTTGTGTAGAATTAAATTCCGTGGATATATAAAAAAAATAATATTTTATAAAAATTCTATATAAGTAATCATTATATAGATACATAGAATTAGATAAAACTTATCACTGGGTTTTAAAAAGCCTAGGTAGTGCATCATCATGTTACTTGGACTAGATAGAGGGATAACCAAATTGTTCATAATGTGGTGGGAAGTGTCCAATATAGATATAATTGTAGGGAAACCATATCCACTAGTTGGGATATTATATAAGAGGGAATTATGGGATCACTTATTTTTTATCATTGAGTTTCAATCTTTTAATATTTTTCTTCATTAATTAATAAATATTAGAAATGTTTTTTCAATAGAATATGATTATGATATAAAAATGTAAATATATTGTGTTATTTAATACTTTGTGTGAGTGATTTAATACTTCTCATGTGTGATCCAAAATGATTATTCGATCAAGTTTTTTTAGCATAATACATCAGATCCTTATTCCCTCATCTGAACATTAAAATTGGGTATCGCTAAACTCCCAAAATTTTATCCTTTTTGTATAAGAGTTGTTCTGGAAGGAATTCTAAAATTTGGGTCATAGATACAAAAAATAATTCATTAAATTTCTATTTATATTATTTAGATTTGGTATTAAACCATATAAGGACCATGATAATTTTCAAAACCTTCTTTTCTTTTCCAGACACCATGAATACTTTTAGTTGTTCTATATAAATTTCGTTATCGAACTCATCATTTAAAAATGTTAATTTAACATCCATTTTTTGAATTTATAAATTATATATATAATATATTGTGAGAATTATTATAATATACATAGTTATAGATATTGGATAATTGGTATTGAAATAATTGATTCTTTGTATTTGTGTAAACCCCTTGACTACCAGTATGGATTTATATTTTTAAATCATGCCATAAAATATTATTTTCCTTTCAAATACTAACTTAAAACCTATTCATTGTGAACCATGAAGATGATAATCTAATATATTATTAGTATTACTATTTATTTAGTCTATTTCATAATTTATAGTTTACTTCTAAAGATATTCATTAGAATATGAAATAAATTCTTTGAATGTTTTTTGATCCGAATCTATTTTTGATAAAAACTTCAGTTTATATAACAATACTATTATTTGATCCTTAAAATAAATATATATAGAAATGAGATTCTAATTTTTTTGGTATTTTAGTCAATTTAATTTTAAAGACCTCCTAGAAGATGTATTCTTATAATACTATTTTATTTGATCTAAATTACTCAATTTAGACTTTCTTGAGTAAAGAGGTAAAACTGTATTTATAAAACATAGAAGCTTATAATTATATAAATGTATTAACAACTACTAAATCAATATATTCTATAACTATGAATCTATAATATTCTTAATTATCCATTTATTTATGACTTATGCAATTTATACCTTTTTTAAAAATATTTCCGCTTTTAGGTTTATGTAATCTTATAATTTATTGACAACCCAAAACCTTTAAATAATTATAATTTTATTTCTTATGCTTTTATAATTCTTATGGAGTCATATCCTTCTCTTTTATGGTAATATTTCTTAATATGTGACACATATTTAATAACATATGTATTTAATTTAAACAATCCATCATTATAATTACTTTTTTCCAACAAAGAACCCATCCTTGGAAAAAAAGTTATTTTCCTCAAACACAAGATTAAAACGTTTGTTTTTCAACAATATCTCAGAAAATAAGTTCCTACAAACTTATAGAACATATAATACATCATTTAAAGTGAGAATTATTTCCTAGGTAACTTAATATCCACCATAACCTTACCTTGTATGTTTATACTTCTAGATTTCCCCATGTAGAGAGATATAACATCATTGATTTATTTTATATTCTTAATGATTGATTTTTTGTTACACACATTTCATGTAATATCATAATTTTTCCACCAAGAAGTTATATCCTCAAGAACATTAACTTCAAAGATCATAGAAACAAAGTTCTCCTTAGGAGGGATATTTCCATCTTTCTTCTTATAAGGATTGTAGTCCCACTTGAAGTGTCCACACTTTCCATATAATTAGCACACCCCTTTATTTTTCTTGGACTATAACTTTTCTTTTGAAGGATAGTTTGTATGTTTTTTCCTTTTGAGGAACCCAAATAGACCAACTCCTTCCTATATGAATATATTAGATTTATCATAGTTAGGATCATTTTACTCCATAGGATTTTTATATTCTTCCTCAATTTATATGAATTTAATCAAATAAATTATGAAAATATATTAACTATTATTTTATAGAGTTTGTTTAACATTATTCCATGAAGGGGGAAGTTTATTGATGATAGATGTGAAAATAATGGAATCATCAATGTTCATTTTGTTCTTATTTAAATTTTGTAAGATACATTTAATCTAAATTAATATATCTATGATAGATCAATTATAAACCATTGTGTATGAAATAAACTTAGTAGGAATTTATTTCTCATCACATCCTTAGTGATTTGTTTTTTCTTTAAAGCATCCCAAATATCCTTTGTAGTTGGAATTTTTTAATATTTTTCAAATATATCATCAATAAATGCATTGAGTATGTGTCATCGACACATGAAATCTTAATTCTCTTATTTTTTCAAATTTGGAAGACTTTTAGAGTCTCATCCATGTATGTGGGGATTTTTGAGTTGGGATTATATAAACCACTTTGTGAGTCCCAAGTAAAAAGTGCATCTGCTTTTTCTACCTCTTGAAATTGTTTCCATCAATTTTTTTCAGTGGAATAATGTTTTTATGTGCTTCCTTATCTATTTTATCATTATTTACTCATTATATTATTGGATATATATATGGGTAATGATATGGAATTTTATTATATGGTAGTAGATGTATCTCACATAGGCATGCTACGACGTCTCTTTCCTTAATATTTGAATCTCCACCACAAAAATGATAGTACAATTAATTATAAGAAAATATTATTTGGGATACAATGGTAGATTATTACTCTAAACTTATACTTAGTAGAGAAAAAAAATTAAAGAGGCTTTGGAATTAAGAGATTATTTGGGGAGTCATTGTTGAATCAATAAAAGATATTAGATGATTATACAAGACAATGAGATGAATATCAATTTTTCAAGGGATTTTGTGTGCTTGGAGTTGATTGAATTGATTTTCCCATCCAATAGAAACTCCATTTTATCGGTATAGAAGCACCGATTCAGATAAGTCATCCTAGCATTTGGAATTAGGTAGAAACCTATTATAGAAAGCCATATATTTTCTAGAATTAATCTCATCCATTGAATCACATATGATCTGATATGTGTCCCAGATCACACCCACTTAGTGAATGGGTGTGTTTGTTAGATCACACCTGATTAGATCAATGGTCTAGATCAAACCTATTTAGTTAACTAGGCTGACCCACTAACTAAACCCACTTGGTCCTTGTCCCAAATTAGTATGACCAACTGATCTGTCAGAAAAATTATGGCACCTCTAGATAACTCACACTGATGTGGGATTTTAAGTTTAAAGGAAACCATAAAATCACCTCATTTCATTATAATGTGCACGTTCCCATATATAGTGTATTTTATCATACCCCATACTATTAGTCCCTTTTAATTTACTATTTTAAATAATTTAAAAAACTTTTTTGATTAATAAAGGAAATCTCACTCCATACCATTTTCTAATGCAGGATTCCAACCTTTAAACTCCCTTATTAAAAAGAAAAAACAAAACAAAACAATATTAAATATTTTATAAACATTTAAAATCAAAAAAATATTTGAATTTGGAATGCACCATTTTCTCTATTCAAATGGTGGATAACCTGAAAGGCGAGATGAGGTGATAATTCTATTTGACTTGTTATAATGTGAGTTAGAAATAAAGGAAGAGTTAGATTTATTGCATGATTTTGACACATGGTAATTAATGAAATTACCACTAGGAAAAAGGGTACAATAAAACAAATGGTTTTATTGTTTGAATGAGGAAGAAAATGATAAAAAATGGTACAAGTTACATTTTATTTTGAAAGGATTTATACAATTAGGAGTGTATTTTAATGATATTTTATATCTAGTTGTAATGAAGAAAATGAATCAAATGGTGATCAACATGGATTCCATGGAAAGTATTTTTATTGAGAATTTTTATCAAAACAATATTCCTTCAATAAGATTTAGAGGAAGATATATACGTGGATCAACTGGAAGGTTTTGTATAGAATGAATGGAATGTTTGGTGTGTAGGATAAAATAGAGTTTTTATGGTCTTAAGCTGACAGTAAAGCCATGAAATCTATTGTTTGATGACTTAAAGTTAGAATGGATGTTTTTTGCACAATGTATATCATTACTGCTACTAGAAGGGTTATAATGATGGGAATTTTATCGTTGTACTTCACTATATGAATAAAATTCTTTTAGATGTACTTGTGATGTAATGTGTAGAAGTGTTAACGTTTTATTTTCCTAAAATATTTTATGTGAAGGATCTTGGATACAAAAATTAGATATTGGGGATGAAGATAAAAAGTGACTCAAATTTTGAATTGTTTTTCTTGAATCAATATGAATATATTTGGAAGGTGTTGGGAATATTTGAAATGAGATATTCTAAACCTCTGAATACCCCTCACTAGAAACTTTAAAATTTCCAATGAGAATGAACCTAAGATACCTGAGAAGACTAAATACTTATAAAAGGATCTATATGAATCGAATTTGTGAAGTATTATGTAATACATAGTTTTTACATGGCCTGATATCACTCATGTAGTTGGTGTTATTTATAGACTCATGGAGAATCTTGGGATGGAGAACAAATAGGTTTTAAAGTGGAATATTTTTTATCTCAAAAATCTGGTGGATCTATAATTCTATTTTAGAATAGGAGATTTATTAAAAAATTTGGTGGACACTGAATTTAGAGGATACATAGACTCATGAAAGGGAAAAACTAGTAATGAATTTTATTTTGGAGGCACTTTCATGAGCTAGAAGTCACAAATACAACCTATAATAGAATTTTTGACCATGAATTCTAAATATATTATAGTTATATAAACAGGGAAGTAGTTAGTTTGGTTGAATGATATACTCGATGAAATCAGAATAAGGTAAGAAATTGAAATGATATTTTGTGATAACCAAAGTTTCATTTACAAGGGAAAAAATATTGTGTTTCAATCATGGATTAAACATATTCTGCTAAATTACTGAATTATATGGAACATTGTGGAAGATATAATGATGGTACAATGAAATGTGAGTGGTTGCAAAAATATGATATACATTCAAACTAAATTTATATTGTAAAAAAGTATATGTTCTTTCCATGCTTCAGTGTGTCATGGATGGATTAGTGAATAGAAGACCACACAAGTAATAACCTAATGGAAGAGTTGTGTTGAATAATAGATGTTTAGGAATATATTGACTTGTGACCCATACGATTTATCAGTGACAACTTGCAATTTTTTCTTAAGTGAGATATTGTTAATCTTGTTGTGAGAATATTTTTTCCCAATTGTTGAAAGTTTTAGAAAGGATAAACTTAGGATATTATATTGTAAATCTAGATGAAGTATCAAAAATGAACCATAGTATTCTGAATTATTAGAAATAATAACTTATAGTTGTGTGTATATAAGAGGATAAGTTATATATTCATGCATTGTTCACTAGAAGTGAAGGTGAAGTTAGTGTATTAAGTGGGAAAATGGTGATAGACAAGATCAAGTTAGGGCTAACCATATTGATTAGATGGTGGTGAAAATGATGGAACTAGATGAATCCAATTAATCATGGATATAAATAGATGGGTGGAGTCACTTTTACCATACATGTTGTCAAAAGTGGTTAAGCATCTATTATTATTTTGCATTGGAGTGGATATAGTAGTATAACTCTGTTTCTATTGAGTATTTCACATATATTTGTTCACTTATAACTCTGTAAAGTGATTATATTCTCTTGTTTATTTTCTATCAAAGTTACTTGTTTCTTATAGGGTATGAATTCAACTATATCATATAAATTTCTTTATTCTCTGTGTACATTCCATAATTTCATTTTTGTTTTTTTATTTTTTTCTTGTTTTCTATGAGTACCCAATTTCATCAAGATACATGGAAATTTCATGGCTTGGGTGTGAGGCCTCTTAGTTCCAGATCCATTGATTCATGTTGTCATGCGTTTCAGGCCTTCCGGTATAATTTTTTTTTTCATTTCATGTTCTGGAGGTTGGGTATTTCTAGAATGTGGAAAACTAAGAAATAATTAAAATATAATTTTAAATATGTATAAATATTTATAATATAAATATATTTTAGAATTTCAACTAAAAAAATATTTAATTTTAGTTTACCTAAATTAAATCTTATATTATACATAATGTTAAACGCCTTAAAGGCATGAATTGAAATCTATAATAAGAAAGTTCGACATTTTAAATCAATCCATAAAAATAATCATAATATAATAAATCTATTTACATGAATATTAAATAAGTAATTAAAAAAAATATTCACTTCAAATATTTATAGTTAATGTATGAAATTTAAATCATTTAAAATAAAGAATGTAAGAATATGAACATTTCATATATTATAATTTAAAATATTTGTATTAGCCTTATTTTATTATTTATAAATATTTTATATATATTATATTTAAATATCAAATGATATTTTTTAGACAAATACATTATAGAGAGTGATATGCACAAATTATTGAATGGGATATAGGCTTAACCGACATCACACAACATTATCACTTAACACCAACCTTTCTACCACCAATCATGAAATATCCATATCACATCTTATAGTACACAAAATAATTATGATCTATATATCATTACGTATCTATTTCTAGATTAGATAGGTATATAAAACAATATAAATATATAGATTCTTGTGATAACCCCAAATCCTGGTATTGGAATTGTATCACACACAATGACATTACAATATCTTGGATATCGTATGATGATTTATTTTAGAGTGTTTAAGTATGGATTTTCTTGGGTATTGATATACTATATCTTTATTAATGTTATCATAATAAATAACTTGGATTGAGACACATGAAACCATAACTAATGATATTCACACATCACCACTTATAGTGATATCTCAGATAGTGGTATCACCATATTGTGGTCTGTAATATTATTATTTTCCATTATTTAAATTTTTTAGAATTTGTGTATTATTAAATACTTCCATAAAGGAGTATCTAATACCACTAATGAGTTTTGGAAACATCCAAAATTTATAAACTAAATATAAATTTAAAACCCATTAAGTTAAGATCATTCAAGTAATTGGATGGAAAAATAATAATAATAAAAAGTAAAAATATACTATTGGACCACTAGGATGAATACACTGAGGGAGGGGGGGAATCAGAGTACAGAATTTTTTAGAAATTATCCTTTTAATCTTATTTTATCATTAAAAAACTATCTTCTCTATTATTCTCATAGAAAATTACAGAATGAAATGAACAAATTCAAGAGACATAATAATGTTTACATATTTCACCATAATCGGGAAAATCCAAGGAGTATACAAAGGCAATGTGATAATGTACTAGAATAACTAAAGTTAACCATTATGTTACTATTTTTGGTGCAAAATCACTAACCCCCTAATTTAAAACCATTCACACCTCATAGTGCACATCTCATTCAATTAAAATGAACACACTACTACTCTATAATATTCTTTTGATGATCTGCATCAAATTTGAAATGGTTCAAACTAAAATGGGTATGAAATTATATTTCTCTTTTATATGTGATATGGAATCCACATAACCATATAAAATATTCTTTATGGAAAATCCCTTTGTGAATTGTTCACCTTTACAAACTATTCTACTTCATGAATCATATATGCTTCATAAACAATCTTTATAAAATAGTTTTCATTATGTAATGTCTTCATTAAATCCCTATGTGATATGTTATTCGTGATTTTATTTTAAACAAGTCCCTTGGGAATTGACTTCATGATTTTCTACTTTTTGAACCCCCTATATTTTAGAGACTACCTTGTGATTTGAAAACTCTTTTGCAAGTCATGAACTTTTGAGTTCTCCATGAACTACGTTAAAAAATTATATCTTCTTAGAATTCCATAGAAAATTTTTTTTGAGTTAATTTTGCACCTATAATAAAGTTATTAGGTGTTCCTTATTTAAAAAAATAAACCTCAAACCCACTAATAAAAAAAATTATTGTTCAGACCTTCATAAAATCCTTTTTCTACATTAATCTTCCATTGTGTTATTGTGTATAATTCTCCCTTCATGACCCTCCTTAATTACTACTTATTGACTATAAATGACACGACCACCGTGTGTTTCCATTATGTTCACAAAAACATCATGTGTAAATGCACCACCTTTTATAAAATTCCATTATTTATAATTAATATGGATTTATTAACTTCCTATAAAACAAACCCCTGTTGTGTACTTCCTTCATGATCATATTCCTTCAATGAAAACCAATTACAGTGAAAACCCTATGTGATCTCATACTTTATATAGAATTTTGTGTAATTGAAATATGAAAATATATACATTTTCATTTTAACATGCAGTTCCTTGACACCCCAAAATTATTATAGAACCACTTTGTCAATCTCTTTTAAAAAAATAGACTAGAACTTTTTCAACTTACCTTTTCAACAAACAAAACCACCAAAAAACACAAAAATAAATTCTTGAATGTTTTTTTAAAAAACAATACCCCCTTTGGGTTTGATTAAAATACTCCAAAAACTTATTTATAATTTTATTGAAATATCTATCACACATTATCCATAAAACCCTATTCAAACTATGTGACTCTAGAAAGATACAAAAGACTCACTAAACATGGACTCTAAGCTCTCATGAGTCAAGATCAATGTGAGAAACTTGATTAACATGTATGTATTATTAATGAATCACTAATTTATTGATATCAATTGTAAAATATTACCATAATTGATACCACTTGTTTAACTTTTCATACAATATTCAATAAATAATACTTGGTAACTACTTCCATCAAAAATAAAAAATTCATCCTTTCAATACATTCATGATTTTTTTAAAATACCAAAACAAGTTTAGCAGCACCATGTTTAAAAACAAATCCCCCTATATCTCCCAACTAATATGACATTTAATATCTCTACCCCTTTTCTAACTTTACTCTCCCTTATAAATGGTTAGGGAAATCTCTCCCATGTTTTGAAATATCTCCCTCATTAATGAAAAATGATTATCACTTTGTGAAAAAAACCCAAAGGTCACTTCTTTGCAGTATTTAATAGATAAAAGAATATTTATCAGTGCATATAGAAATTTGTAACACACTTCTAGAAGTGGGGTACCAAATACACACTATTTTAGTGTGGGGGTCAACTAGACTCCAAGATCTATTTGATGCCTCTCAATAACTTATGTATGTAAATCCTTTATCATGATTTATAGAACTTGATGTTTAGTAGGCACATACTCCAATTTCATTAACCCATGTTTAACCTTATCCTTGATAAATTAATACTTTATTTTAATTTTATTATTCCTTTAGTGATGGATTGGAATTTTTCTAAGATTAATAACACTCGAATTATCATAATAAATTATGATTACCGGATTCACATCAACTCCCATATCTTAAAGATTATACATTATCAGCAGTAATTACATGAAATATTGGGTGGATACAATATATCAAGATTTTAAAGTGGGCAATGAAAAGAAATATTATTTCTTTCTATGAAAATAAATAAAAAATCAACAAAGATAAAACGAATTTCAAGATTTATACTTTCTATCTTATGTTGAACCATCCGAATTAGTGTCTATATATCCCAACAACTCATATTCTAATGTTTCATTGTGATGAAAAATAAAATTCATTGTTATTATTACATATCATAGTATTATTTTTACCACTATAAAGTGTATTTATTTAGGACTACTATTATATCTTGAAGCATGAAAAGTGACACACATTATATCAAGTCATATCTTTGTTTGTACTCTAATCTCCCAATTATCTTCCTATGTTTTGTGACATTAAAAACTTTACCATATTCACCACTTAACAAATTTATCCAAATAGAAATTGATGGTATCATTACCATGGAACCCACATTTCTAAACCTTCTTAGAACATAATTTCCATATTTAGATTTATATATTAATGTTTCACACCTTCCTTGTAAAACCTACAATACAAGGAAAAATATCAATTCTCCAATTGTCAACATTTTGAAGCCACACTTCATATATTATATTATGTGCATGCAATTTGATTTTTTTGATATAAAAAATATTTTTTAATCTGTATATAATCTCACTATCATCCATTGAACAATATCATTGTTGGCATATATATTGTAATCAATTCCATGATGATAGAAACTAAGCTTCTTTAAGTATTGATCCAATATTGAATACATTGGTCTTGGTTCTTTCTTTAGACCATAAAATTTATTCTTCATCCAAAAAACATTATTATCATCCTCATAGACAATAAAAACATATGGATTTTTGACATAGACCTCTTATTATAGTACTCCATTCCAAAAAGAATACTTGACATCCATCTGGAATACCTTGAATTTCTTATTCACTACTATGACTAAGAATATTTTAATTATCAATAATCATACCATGGGTTTAAATATATCATTTACATTATTGGACTAGATTTGGGAATATACCATAGACACTAGTCGTGCTTTATTTTGAATCATCTTATCATATTCAATCAATTTGTTACAGAAAATTTACTTAGTCCAAATGATATTCGTTTTCATCATCCTTGAAATAATCTCCCTTTCTTGTTTCCTTTCAATTTTTTAACGTTATTTATTCATCACCTGAACTCAATTATACTATTTATTATATAATTTAAAACAAATTTTATATATCTATGAAAATAAGGAAGTATTTTATAGAGAAAACATTCTCATCATCTACATTGGTGTGGTTTGATCATTGATTCTGTTATTTTGATTAATTTAATCCCCATTTTTTGAATTCTATGTAGATTCATGCTTTAAATTATCCTTTTTATAATTAGTATTTTATTCTAAATTAGCATCTTCCCCTTGTGCTCCCCCTGATATGATTATATCCTAATTTATTTCATCTAGAAACTACTAACTCTTTTGTTAAAAATTCTATTCATTCTCTTCTATTATGATGTAATTTATTTTTACATCCTATATTAATAGATTATTGAATAATTTATATGATTCTATATTTCCTGATTATCCAAGGAAAATACCTTCATATTCATGAGAATTAAAATTCCTATTCTTCTATTTATTAAGAATTAAACACTTGTTTCAATAAAATCAAAAATACATCAGTGTCATATTATTTCCACACCACATCTCATATTAAGTATTTTACTTCCCCAAACACAAAAATATCTATTATAAATGTAGAATGATTTCATAAATACTTACTTCTGAAACATGTTTTGTGGGGACTTATTAATAAGTTTCATTATGGTCATGTTTTTATGGTCTATTTTCCCCTCTCAACCACACAATTTTTCTTTGGAGTTTTCACTACTAGGACCGAATTCATTATCCTATATTTTTTAAAATAATCTTCCTCCATGATATTTGTTAATTCCATTCCATTGTTAGTCCAAAATTTCATTATTTTCTACCAAAACTTATTTTTAACATTCTTTTGATTTTGATTAATTCAAATGAAAACATTTTACTAGTGAGTGACAACCATTATCCATGTCATTCTACTATATTCATAAATAAGAAGAATTTAATATCAATTCCCATTGATATATATTGATAATATAGGTTTACACACATAAAAATGTGCTAGTTCAAGTACCCTTGTGGAATTTTGATCTTTTACCATGTACATATTTCAAATAATCTACCATTTTTAATAAACATTGCACATGTGTTTGCAATCATGCAATAGATTAGGGAGATCTTAAGCTTCATCATTTTTAACTAGATCTTCTAATGATTATTAGATTAAATGGTAAAGCCATTTATGCCACAATATTCTTTCTTCTTCTTTGGATAGAAAACCCATATCTTATTTCCTATTATAAAGGTAGAGATTCCCCTTAATGCACTTCCTTTATATTTCAACTGAGCCATATTTTCCTTTGAGATATATATATTATTGGTAAATTTTATCAAATGAGCTAATTCACATAGTTTAATGAGACTTATAAAGTTCTGACTAATACCTTTAATAACCAATACATTTATGCATCTCATAACGTTGCCCCAAATTTGTCTTTCCTAGAGATAATGATCTTTAATCCTGTGTCACTTCCGAATCTAACAAAACCTTCCCTTGTCATACATGATGCTTGTAATAAGATCCATATTTCCCATCATATGGGATGTTCATCTATAATCAATGCTCCATACTCAAACATGATATGACGTTTTAGGATAATATATACAATTGATTCCTTCTAATCACTTTTATTATTGAAGCATTTATTCAAATTCATACCTATTGATGATCCATATTTTTGATCATACTCATAGTATGATGGGACAAATTAATCCTTCAAAGAATCAAATTGATTATCCACTCTCATCCCACTTGATTGTTCTTTGAGTTGCTGAGTATGAACACTTTAAAACTTTTTAGGCACATTTTGTTGCATTATTGATGTTAAGTTTTTGACATATGTAAAAATCCTCAACACAAAAAACAACAACCATCAAAACCATACATGGAATATTGAACTATATATGGCTATATTTTTTATTATAACATGCTTAGGTACCTTTTTAATAAGGAACATACATTTTGTGAATATCTATTCATTCCATAATAATAAAACCTAATACGTAGTAGATTATTATGTGTTTTTTATATAGTATCATCCATCTATTGGGTTCTCTAGGTATTCCAATTGTGAGTCATCCCCAAATAAACATTAACTATAGTGTGGGTGCCTATGATATTGTACTAACCACAACTATTTTCTATTTGTGATAAATTATTTTACCATCTTTATCATTATAATGTATATTTTTTTTAGAAAATATTATAATTGATTTTTTGATCTCCATGATTCTATTTCACTTTTCATATCGACTGTTTGATCTGAATTACTAATGTCATTCTGGGTGTCAAGATTCACCCTTGATTTTATACATTTTGTAAAAGAATAATTTTTTCCTCAATCTATTTGATATGTTTGAGAATATGTTTCACCATATCAGTAAAACCATTGATAATCCTAGTATTTTTTTCAGTTTTAAGTTTCTACTAAAAAATAGTCTCTGAGTTTTCTAGCATTACCAATTTATGATTTTCATTTTCTTTCATCAACTCATAATTCAATTATTTATTCTACTAGATATAAAGTTTGGAATCATAAACCAAAATAATTTATTTCTTCGTTTTATCTCTACAAAAAACTATTTATTCAATAGAATAGTTTAATTATTCTTGAATATAAAAACTTCCTTATACTTCTCCTTTATCATCATTACTCTACTTTATTATGAGAACTATAATCGCCATGCAATCACCCTCTTTGTGGTCTTTGTAGTCCTTAATTTCTTCAAACTATATTTCTTCCAAAATATTTACCTCTTATAAAATTATGTTCTTCTTCTTATATGAATTCTTATTTTTCACTTCTCTTACCTTTTTCATTAGATAGATATTTTCTCATGGGAACTTCTTTATCCCCATAATTGTCATAAATCTTCTTTGTTCAATTTGATACAAGGTTCCCAACCATTATAAATTGATAGAAAATTGTGGAAGTTTCCCATTAAATTTTCTTTTCCACTTATGACATGACTTTATCAATATATTCTTATTTTTATTATCATCTATGGTAAAATTTTCCATAGCCTAAAAATCCACCTTCTTTGAACCCCACTTTTCCATTTCCTCATGATCATTATTACTACTCTCATATATGACTAAATTACTATAAATATTATCCAATATTAGTTTTTTTGTATATTTATACTTAAAAACATATACATTTGGATTAAAATGGGATGGAAATATTCAAAACATATGCTAAAAGATCCTCATATCATCTAGGGTTTCTCTAATACCATGAATATCCTCTATAATAACATTAAATCAACTGAATAACACAACACTTAATTCACTTGGGTGAATCCTCAAGTCCCCATACAGGTTTCACTGAATTTTAAATTTATCTTCTTATAATTTAAAACAAAATTCATAGATATTTTTTATATTTTACCAAGTGACATATGAGGATTTACACAACATCAACTTCTTGTAGGCTACATTGAATAAAGATCCCCTAACTCATTGATAATCGTAGTTAAAACACCCAGTTCTTTATGGTCCCCTTATCATAAATCCCCACTATCAATACTAACTAAAATTCCATGAATAATATCTATTTACACATCCATTTATAAATATCATAAATATTTCTACATATGATTCTTCCATAACTGAAAGTTATTTACCTACAATATTAGAACATTTTTTTGATTAACTATTTATATTGCTTTAATTCAGAAGGAATACAACTATTGTTAACCATTATCCATGATACCAATTATAGTAACCACTAGGTTAAATACTTTGGGGGGGGTGAATCAAAGTATGATTGGTTATAATAATTCTCCTTTTGATATTGTTTCATCATTAAAAAAACTCTATTCTCTCTTATTCTCAAAAAAATATATAGAATAAAATTAAATCTTGGATAAGAAACAAAAAATCGTTGCTTGGTTTTCAATAAATAGGATAATATAAGGAGCATATAAAGTCATTTATTAAACTTACCAGAATCACTAAATCACAGTTCTATTTTACAATTTTCAGAGTGGACTCACTGCCCCTTAGTTTAAATAAATTCACATCTGATAACTCACTTATCTTTAAACTGAAATGAATAAAATTATCATATAAAATATTATTTAGATGCTATGTATAAAATTTTAATGGGTTCAGACTAAAATGAGTGTGACTTGATTCTCCTCTTTCATCCATGATATTAAATCAACTTCACCATGTAATATTTTTATCATAGAAAATACCTTCTTGAACTATTCTTCTCCATGAAATATTATCTTTTATGAACTATATTCACAAAACACTATTCATAATGTACTAAATTCACAAATTCCATCTACATTATGTGCCTTATGAGATAATTTCTCACAAGTCCCTTACAAATTGAGTTCAGGAGTGGCTACCTCACAAAATCCCTTTTCATTTTGTGGAATATTCAGTGCTTTATGAACTCTTCTGTGATTTAAAAACTCTCGAGTTCCTCATGAACTACCTATAGATCTTTCAACTTCCTAGAATTATCAAAAAAAAATAATCTGATTTAATTTTCTCTCTTACAAATGAAGTGACTGGGGGGGTCCTTATATAGGAAAAGAAACCCAAAAAACCTAATAATCATGAAATTACATTTCATACCTTTGTGAAATTGGTTTAATATACTACTCTTCCTTTATAGTATCATGTAACATTATCCATTTATGTCCCTACCTAAATTACCACATTTAAATCACAAATAATGAGACCTACATGAGTTTCCTGTATAGTTTCAAAAACATTCTAAGTGAATACAGTACCTATTACAAAATCCATTCCCTGATAATTAATATAGATTCCTGAAATTCTTATATGAAGAAACCCTGCCACATACTGCCTTCATGATCACATACCTACTATATGAACCAAATTTTGTGAAATCATTATACATTAAAATACATGTTACCAATATTCATGTAATTTCTATGTGAAAACCCATACATTTATATTTCCCCATGTAATTTCTGAACACCTCCAAATTATTATAGAAGAACATTTCAACCCACTTCATAAAAAATCAAAATTTATATTTTTCAACCATCTTTTTCAAAAAAACAACAACCCAAAAAACCCAAAATGGATCCTTGAAAAACTTTTCCAAAAACATAACTTTTTCTAATTTCTCTATAGCACACAGTTTATGGAAACCACATAGAATCAACCCATTAGTTCTTGACTCAAATTATAATCATTCATTCATTCAGATTTTTCTTTTTATTATTATATCACTTGAACTTAGGGGGTCTAAAATAGTGGAGGAATAACACATATCCACTAATAAAAAATTTATTATCATATGGCAAGAAACCTATATAATTAAAAAGTACAAGAGTTTTGTTGGTGTCCACCTTACTTTCCAAGATGTCAACCACCATGTTTCCCTCCCTCCAAGTGAATTTTACCTCTATGCCATGGCCTATGAGGAACCTAAATTTTTTGATGAGGTATATGAGATACCCTGGATCTTTGGAATTTTTCCAAAGGAAGTACATAATATCTTTAAAATTAAATTCCACCGCTCCAATAGTGATTTTGAACAACCTACATAGAGAGATATCACTATGGAGTTCTCTTATCTCTACCCCTATGGAATTTCATTCCCTATAATAAGTTTTTAAACTAAGAAGCACTAAAACAATTCCATAACAAACCATGCTGGGCCATCGTATAACACCTTGAACATATGACCCATCAATATTGAGGTTAGACCCAGTAATGGGAGGGTTATATTTGATATATCTCCCTTGGTCGACCTTGCTAGTATTTTCTATGATAAATGAGCTTATGGGAATCAACCCCCTATTTGAAGCCTCATAGATTCCACTAGAAAATAGATCACATAGTTCTACTACTAGTGATCATACATAAGTTTGAATATACAGAAGTGATCTATGTATTCCTTCCTATCATTTATTCCTATGATCCCATAGAACCAAACACATAGAAGCAGACACCATGCCTCGTTATGTGATTTTTATGCCACTATGCTCTGCCCCATAAACTAGGAAGCAATAAAATCTTAGGTGGAACCACCCTACATAATAATGTCAAGACACTGACCAATGATATCCTAGTGAAATGGGCCCAAACTCCTTCTAAGAACAATTTCCAATTCATCTATGTTTTGAGGCCTCAAAATACTTGTAGTACAATGGTAGTTATATGCCCTTTCTTTGAATAATTTCATCAGTCTTAAGTTCATTTTTTTATAATTCTCTAATTAAGGAAGTTCATATATTTGGGATCTCTATGTACTGTATATTGTTAAACCACTCCTCATTATCCTAAGATGGATGAATTAAGGTACGAAACCCCCTTTTTTGAACAACCTCAAGGAATTTCCATGTAAATAGAACTATCAGGTTCATTGACCAGGTGTATGCTTTCATGAATGTTTTTTATTAGTGTTAATAGTAACATTTATGAGACCTGGATGTATACTCACTTGATTAAATGATATGTTTTGATACTATAAATACTATAAAATATAGGGTATGTCTAGACCAATTTTCATTACAAAACCTGATATCATCTTGTCTGATCAGCCATGACAATTTATCTCTCAATTTCTCAAAGTATTCTATCTTGAAACATGTTAAAAAAATATTTTTACAATATTCTCAGTATAACTACCCCAGTACTCCTCATATCATTCTTCCATGATTTATTCTGAAAGAGACTTCCCTAAATGATATCCCATGAAATCTTATCTTGCATTCCTTTTATGGTCTCTATCACATTATTCAAGTTTACACCACCTTCAGCAATGGGTTTTACCATTAATTTCTGGGAGTACCAATGGGAAATTCCCTCTTATTTTTTTCCTATATGAAAGAGTTCATTATATTCTCAATTATTGAAAGTTTACCTCAAGAAAATTTGATTAATGTGAACACATGAATTGGGATATTCATTAGAATGATATTCACTAGTATGACTCTACCTATGAATGAGAGAAGTTGACTCTTCAAGTTGAAAACTCAACCTGTGATCTATTTGATAAGGGTGTCAAAATAATATTTCTTTATTATCCTTACATAAATGGGAATTCCTAAGTATTCCATTAGAAGACCCCTTCTTTTAATAACAAACCTTTAACGTATTCCTTTACAATAATATTATGTGAAACCTTTTTGAATGTAAATATTTCTCTTAGCATAATTGACCCACTTCACACTCCTGTTGCTGTAGCTCATAAATTTTTTGTTGAAGCTATCAATGGATTTAAACCTGCTATTAATGAAGAATAGAATATCATCAGAAGAAATTATATGTGAGATGATTCTATTGTCAAAAAATTTTTTGGAAGGAAATATTTTCCTTCTCCCAATATCACATTTAATAATTCCAAAAAGATCATCCTAAGACACCATAAATAGGTTAAAGATAATAAATCACCTTGAAGAAGTCCATGAAATGAATTGAAGAAACTAAAGATTCTCCTCATATGTGAGACTGACAATAATGGAGATGAATTGAACCTGAATACTAGATCATAGTCCCACTATGTGAAACCCACTTTACTCATTATCTTCACAATGTAATTCCACTCAATTTGATTGTATGCATGATCTATATAAATCTTATTCATGTTATTAGAGACAATCAACATCTATTTTATGTCATCCAACATCTCATTTGTAATTAAAATCACACCATGGATGTTCTGACGATTCATGAACTCATTTGTTTCTTTCTATATAATATTCAGATTCACCTTTCACATATTTCTTTTATTGTGTATGGTGGTAATTTTGTATGAAAAGTTATATAGGAATATTAGTTTGTATTGCTTAATCTAGATCAGTTCCTTGACCTTCAGAATCATGATGAGCTTGGAAGCACTCCCTTGGAAGTTCACCCCCTTGAATGAAATCCTACACCACATCGATAACATATATCTTAATGAAACCGATAACTCAATTTATAGATATTCTTTAGCAATGAATGTGCCTGTTCAATTTCAAGAATTTATTAAATTCTTGACTAACCCTTTACTATTTATGTTATACCCTTATAAAATATGATTCATTCATTAAAAATAATCATTTAACTATGAAAAAATTACAATTTATTAAATACACCACAATCTTTTTTTTAATAAAAAAATATTAATAGTGTAGTAGAAGAAGCATGTATCTATGATATACCATATCACAACACTATTTTTTCCTGTGATATCTCATACTTTTGAAAGTGATATAACCCATATGACTATCTATGTTATGAGCTTTATATGTATAATAATTTCAAAAACAACATATTTTGTTTTAGAAATTGTAATAATAATATTTATATAAACATTCACATATAACATTTTTAAAATGTGATTATACATATAATTTTCTGA
Organism: Viscum album; assembly: GCA_963277665.1. Classification (NCBI taxonomy): domain Eukaryota; kingdom Viridiplantae; phylum Streptophyta; class Magnoliopsida; order Santalales; family Viscaceae; genus Viscum; species Viscum album. The sequence goes on from OY728131.1 coordinate 1,927,729,262, forward strand.
AATAGTAAAAATACATGTTTATGGTAAATAAGAATTATATTTGTGAAACATTTTTATTTGATAAAAAAAAATTCCTGGATATATCTTATAGATAATTTATAACAAAATATAAAAAACATAAAAAATTATATATGCTTATAATATATCTATCTAATATATACTACCTAAAATTATATATATATATGTATATATATGTAAAAATATTTATATATATTACAAAAATATTTAAATATATATAACATAAAAAAATTATTATATATAAGTCTGAATATTTTAAAAATTATTTTTGAAATGTATATAACTCATGTTTTACATTGATAATCATGTAATTATTTAGAGATCATTCAAAATGAAAATTAAAAAAAATATTTTATTGAAAAAATCACACAACTAAAAAAATAACCTATCATCAAAGTTCAATTACTAGGGTTTGAAGAACAATGAAAATAGAGGACTATAGTAATGATTTGGAAAATGGTGGTAATAATATTCCCTTTTAGCCATATTTTAATTATAATAATATTCATATATCATTCATAGATATTTTGTAATATAAAAGTGGTTCTAGATTAATTATTGCGAAGATTTATGAACTATGATATTGTAAGGAAGAAACTGCAAAAACATGAAACTATGGACATAAAATTTGGTAAAACCCCTCGTTTTATGATTAGTATTTGTGTTGGGAACACAAAACGAAATGTTTACAATGTAGAAGAAAAAAAATTTTAGTGGGGGGTGAATCAAGGTGTTAATAAATTATTTTTTTTCTTTAAATTACTATCTTATGTCATATCCTATTCTTATATTTGAAGGAACAACATTTAAATCTAAAAATTTGATGCACATAAAATGTAATGCATGTAAAGGACACAATGAAATATAAATTTTAAATAGTTCTCCCAAACTGGGATATGTGTAAAAATAATAAAATAGAATTATACCGATGTTATAAGGACCCATCCTTAAAACATTAAATAATCTTGAATTAAACCAATAATTCACATTGAGAATGTTTTTAGGTTTATAGTTTTAGAGAATTAGGCCAGAACTATTACATTATATCTCCAAAATTACAAATTAGACACTTCTACTCAGTTTCCATTTTTTCTATAAAATAAATACCCTTGAAAAAAAGAGTCATGTCTAGTTCCATGTTTTAGAAAACATTTCTTTTCCTTGATCCCACACTTGACCCTATTCCGCTTTATGTCTTGTGAAAAACGTTTCAAAAACTTGGGAGAGCATAAAAAGCTCCGTAAGGGATACACAAGGAAGGAAAATAGTTAGTTTTTCAAAACAACAAGTAAACCATGAATACATTATCACAAGTAATACATTTCACCTTTATGAAGTAGTAAATACTCTTCAATGAATAAAAGATAATTGCTTACCCTTTTGTAACCAAAATATTACCATAAAACCCATATAAAGAACAAACAACATATAAAGGTAAATTGGGACATAAACATACTTAAATGGATTGACCATATGATCAACTTCTACACATGTCACTAATGAGAATAGCCATACGGACGACTTCCATACCCAATTCATTGGAGGTTACAAAGTAACCACATATCCTGGTTTTCATTTAACCACCCATCATTTGGTTTATTATGTAACCACCCGTCAAATGTCTATGTACCATGATAAAATCATAACACATAAAACAAAAATAAAGGAATTATAACATTTCCACATTTCAATCACAATATATCATTTAAATATATTGACATAAAATAATCCTTAATAAAAACCATTTTCAATACCAAAATATGTAATGAGTATTTGGTATTTATTTTCTTTTAAAAACATTACATCTTATTGAGGAATCCAAAGATCAAATAATACTCGCGGCGGTGGAAAGGTCTTTGTCACTGCATACGTTAAAAAGAAACAAAATATTTTTAGTTTAGTAAAATTATTCGTAGAGAAAAGATTACTTTTTAATAAAAGTACAATTCAAATGGGTTTATACACCTTATAAAATATTTTTGTGTATAAAACAAAATATGCCTCAATGAAATGAGATTGTGATGAAGTCCCTTACCTCATGTCTGAATTGACTCGATCATTCTTTAATCTCCTAAATAATAAACTAGAATTAATTTCTACTTGATTAAGAACCATTTTCAATTTCATTATTCCTTTTATATCACTTATTACCATGTCATTAACATTATGTAATCATTTATGTTAATAACGGTCGTTTTATTGATATTTGATACTTGAGTCAAAAATAAAATTCATATAATTATAAGGTGTTCATGTGGTAAAATATACATTATCTACAGAATTATATTCATGATGTAGATATCATATATATCATATATATTTAATATATACATGCATTTATAATATTACATAACATTTATAGGTAAGAAATTAAATTCACTATTCATAGAGACGGTAAGACGTACGTACGCATGAACGCTAATTTCATTTATATTTCATATTTAATGGAATGAAATAATAATTATATAAAGTTATATTATAATTATAGTATAATATCATATATAATATCATTAACTCTGTCCTTTATACATCCAACATATGGCATTAATGATTCAAATCACTTTGAGGGGGCGTTAGTCCACACTTCCTAAAATGAAATTATCGTGTTTATCCATTGTGGAAAAAAAAGGTATTCCATAAATGAAAAATATAGAAGAATAAGAAAAAAATAAACATAATATATATCATATATAAATATAGTAACATCTTAATGGCCACCATGAGAGGTGGTATGAGATAATTGAAAAATCATCATTTTGTGAGACAGTAGTTCGTTGTCCACAGAAACAGTATGTTATTCACCCATTAGATAGGAGTGCGTGTAAGTGTAGCTAGAATAATTCTCATAAAAACATCATAGTATATTTAATATAATGGTTTTGTTACAAAATAATGTAATAAAAAGAGTTTAGGGGGTTGGAGAATCAAAATAAAACAAAATAACATAAGGGAAGACATTACCTTTAAATCGGGTAACTCCACTTAGTTTTAACCAAAAGGGTTTCTTGAAGTGATTTATGCCTAAGGTAAGGCTTCTAGGATGAATAAAGGGATATTTGGAGCTTATTTGTGTTGATGTTGGAAGAGATAAAAGGATTGATAAGTGTGAGATAAGGGTAGGAAGTGAGGTATTTTTATAAAGGAGAGCAGGGGCTCTTTTGGAAAGCATGAAACTATTATTTTATTATATAATGCTGTTTGGTTCCTAATGGTCCAAAAATAATTAAAGTATAATATAAGGTGTCCAATTTTTAAAATAAAATCATCCAATAATAATTGAATAAGTTTTGGATTTTATTCTAATCTTTATATTCTTATATATTTAAATTATCCATTAATGAAATAAACACTACCTCATCATTATGTTTTAAATAATTTTATTTATTTGATGTCTAAAAATTATAAAAAAACTTCCATGATGTATGAAATATTTTTATATTTATAATGAATATTTATAGTAAAAATTATAACTTATATAACCCCATGTGAAAATTGTTTTAGTAAAACAATACATGTTTGTGACATTTTCATTTTTACTTCAAATAAAAGGTATTAATGTCATTATCTTACACAAATGGCACCACGGGGTCCAAAAAATTCTCTCATGGATTTTCTTGGTCGGAAATGACTCATAAAATAAATCTAGGACAAGTGTAAAGGTAATTTCATGTTATTATAACATTATTTTTACCTTTAATTACACTAATTACCTTTAATCGCGGTTAATAAAACATAAAAGTTACTATTAAAAAAATTATTTTCATCCCATTGAACCAAATTATACTTAATAATGACAAACATGTATGTTGTAAATTTGAAATTAAATTCATAGAAGTGTTAATGTTTTGTTTAAATGGAAAATTCAGTTTTTTAACTACTACTTAGTGGTTTCACGATTCATCAAAAATTGATGTTTTTCATAAAAATATCAAAAATTCTCCATAAGCTATATTTGATATTCCTAATTCGAAAATGATTTCCATTTTACAAAATTCAAAACATATAAGTTTAATTAATGAATTTTATAATTAATTCTTGTTGTCAAAACAAAGAGCGTGTTTTTAAGAAATAATACATATCAAAAGATTGACACTTATTTATGTCCAATTTTAAAGTGAAATTAATTTCAATGACCAAAATTTGATTAAATGGTAAAAATATATTCTAATTGAACTTTAAAACCAATAAAAAAAATCTAACCATATAAATAAATTAGATTATAATGAGGTTTTGAATTAGAATACAACATTTTCACTATTCATTAAAAAATAAACTTTATCGGAAAAATAACAAAAACATACACAAAGTAAATTTTGATGTCCCGATTCTAAAGAAGAATTTTATTTGGTCAAATAGAACGTATAATAGTGACCAAAACTATATTTAAAGAGGGTTCTCCATCAAAAGGTGATAAATCGACCTTTTAGTGAATATTAGGGTATTTATGCTTATAATTGGATTCATTTGCATTTTAATCCTTTAACATTTATTGGATAAATGTAAAAACATTTAAAAAACATATATAATCATATTTTAATTATTTATATTAATTCCAACTAATAAAAAGACTACATGTTAACTACCATTTAAAATAATATTATTATATTATTAGTGTACAACATTAGATTTCCAAGAAACCCGTTGTTGCATATCGGGTATGCCATAAAACATAGAAACCCCATTAAAGTAAAATTAATATTTAATTGAAAAATATTAATAAATATGAAAATTTCTTATTCTTTATTTACCTAGGATGTTACATCCATCCCCCCTTTTGGGAGTTGTTTCCTCGCAATTTTATTCACTTATCAAATAAGTGGTGAATTACCTTATTCACTTATCAACCTTAACCTGGTGAATTAACTTATTCTACAACACCTTCTCTATACAGTCAATAATTTGGACTGGTTATTCCTTATAAGGGAGATTCTTTTCCAACTGAACTATGTCTGGGCTCAAAAAATGATATGGATCTAGCATACACTTTCTCAACATTGAAACATGAAAAACATTGTGTACCTGGGACAAACATGGAGGTAAATCCACTCTGTATGAAACTGATATAATTTTCTCCAAGATTTCATAAGGTCTAATGAACCTTGGACTCAACATTCCCTTATTACCAAAATGCATCACACTTTTCCATGGAGAAACTGTGAGAAAAACATGATCACCTACCTCAAAAGAATGATCCTTCCTCTGGTTATCTTCATAACGTTTCTTCCTTCTCTGAGCTATTCTCATGTGTTTCTGAATCAACCAAAATTTCGCTGCCATATCTTCCACTAATTCTGGTCCCATCATCTTCCTTTCACCTAATTCATCCAAAAAAGATGGAGTTCAACACCGATTCCCATATAATGCCTCAAACAGAGCCATCTATATACTGGAATGAAAACTGTTATTATAAGAGAATTAAACCAAAGAAAGATGTTGGTCCCCAATTCCATAGTAATCCATCGTGCAAGCACGTAACATATCCTCCAAGGTCTGGATTGTTCGTTCTGACTACCCATCTGTTGGCGAATGAAAAGATGTACTAAAATTTAATTCAGTACCCAACGACTTCTGAAGGCCTTTCCAAAAGATAGAAGTAATCCTCAGATCACAATCAGATAGAATGGAGTGGGGAACACCATGCACCTGGAATACCTCTTTATCATACAACTGAGAAATTTGATCTAGAGAAAAAGTATCTCGAATAAGAAGGAAATGAGCAGATTTAGTCAATAGATCAACAATAACCCATATTGCATTATTACCTGAAGATGTCTTTAGTAATCGCAAAACGAAGTCTATGGATATATTCACCCATTTCCACTCTAGCACTGGTAAATATTGAAGCAACCCTTTCGGTAACTGCCATTCGGCTTTAACCTAATGGAAAGTCAATCACTTCATAGTATAATCAACAATACCTCTTTTCATTACATCCCACCAGTAATACTCCTAAAGATCTTTGTACATCTTAGTACTTCCAGGATGAACTGAAAACGGAGAACTGTGAGCTTCACATAACAAATCATTCGTCAACTATGAATCACAAGGCACACATAATCTCTTTCTAAACCTCAAAACATAATCATTATCAGTGTTAAATTTAGGAAACTTACCCTTCTTAACAAACTCTACCTTTTTCTACAACTCACTGTCTTCCTTCTGTGCTTGCTTAATTCTATCTGATATAGATGATCTCACTAACACCTGAAATAAAACAAAAGAACTTTCTACAACAAAAACTTCTATGCCAAATTTCATCAAATCAAAAACCAAAGGATCTCATTCCAAATGTAGCATGGCTAATAAATCATTACTTTTTTAACTCAAAGCATCGGCCACATTATTTTATTTTTCGAGATGGAAATTAATTGTACAATCATAATCCTTGATTAATTCCATCCATCTTATTTGTCACACATTCAATTCTTTCTGGGTGAATATATACATTAAAATTTTATGATCAGTATATATTTCACACTTTACTCCATACAAATGATGCATCCAAATTTTTAAAGAAAAAACAACCGCAGCTAATTGAAAATCATGTGTAGGGTAATTTAACCTATGATTTTTCAACTGACGTGAGGCATAAGAAATTACCTGATCATTCTACATAAGGACACAACCAAGTCCTTTCAACGAAGCAACACTATAGATAACAAAATCACCATTTATGGAAGGCAGTGCAAAAACTTGAGCATTCACCAATCTTCTTTTCAATTCCTAAAAACAATAATTAAATTATTTTGTCCAAATGAACTTAACACCTTTTCGAGTTAACTTAGTCATTGGACTAGATAACCGTGGATTTGTTTCAACAAACCTCCAGTAATAACCTACCAATCCAAGAAAATTACAGATCTTAGTTATATTCATAGGTCTTGTCCATTATTTAAGAACTTTTGTTTTAGCAAGATCAATAGTTATGCCATTTTTTAAAACAATGTGACCAAGGAAAAAAATTTGTTGTAACCAAAACTCACAATTGCTGAATTCTCCATATAGTCTATTTTCATTTAAGGTCTGCATGATAATCGTTAAATGAATTTTATGTTCCTCTTTACTTTTCAAAAAAACCAAAATATCATCAATGAACACAACCACAAACTTATCCAAGAACTCATGGAAAATTATATTCATTAGATCCATGAATATAGAAGGTGCATTGGTTAACTCAAAAGGAATAACTACAAATTCATAATGGCCATATCTAGTATGAAATGTGGTCTTCAGAACGTATGCTTCTTTAACTTTCAACTGATGGTACTCCGACCTCAAGTCAATATTTGAAAAATACTGAGCTCCCTGAAGCTGATCAAACAAATCAATAATATGAGGCAAATGATACTTGTTCTTAATAATGATGTTATTCAATGATCTATAATCAATACAAAGTCTCATTGATCCATCTTTATATTTAACAAACAATATAGGAGCACTCCATGGAGATGTGATAGGTCGAATGAAACTTTTATCTAATAACTCCAGAAATTTCTTATTTAACCCTAAAAGTTCAACTTGAGCCATTCGATAAGGGGGTTTTGAAATTGGCTTAGAATCAAGAATTAAGTCAATAGTAAATTCAACTTCCCGATCATGTATAATACCAGGAAAATCATCAGGGAAAACCTCAAGATACTCATTTACCAATGGCACATCATTAATATGAACAGTTCCTTTGTTTTCAACAATATGTGCAAGGTAACATTAATTTCATATTTTACTAGTTTCTCAACTTCCTGATATGTTATCATAATAAAGGGTTCATTCTGGTACAAAAATTGAAAATCTTTCTGAAAAGAATCCTCTTTATCACTACAACCAATATTAGCATGATAAACATAAATCCAATCCATGCCCAAAATAACATCAAACTCTACTAGAGGAAAAATAATAAGGTTTGCAGGTAGATTCTTTCCGCACATAAGGACATGAAGGTTCTTATGATTTCTTTTTGTCTCAACATTTCCTCCGGGTGTTTTTACCATAAGTTCGAGATTCATACTTGAGATGGAATTCCAAAATTTCTAGAAAACATAGAAAATAATGAATGTGTAGACCTTGAATCAAACAAAACATTTTCATAATCTAAACAAACAAATAGTGTACTTGATACTACTTTATTCGATAGCCCAACATCTGCTAAAGTAGTTTCAAAGGATTTCACCACCCCTTTATACTTTTAGTCTATCTTTTTTCTCTCATTTGAGTTCTTATATGGAAACTCACTTGCATAATGACCCATTTCGATACACTTAAACATCTTACCGCTGGCTTTTCATTGCCTACTTGATCATCTTCATTATAGTTACGAGCAATATGACAAGACTTACCACACCAGAAAAACTTTCCAGACTTGGATAAACATTCTCTAGGATGCATTTTACCACATTTCTCATAGGATGGATATTTGGTTTTCATACCTCCAGGCTTCTTTGATGAATTCTTTCCCTTTGCCTGCCAACTGGACCTCTTATTCTGTTGTTTGAAAAAGAACACCTGATCATTGGAAAACTACATTTCCACCTTCTCCACACATCAAGCAAGTTTTTCATTACATTTGAACTCACAAAAAGCTAAATCCATTCTATTCTTTGGATTTAACCCTAAGTAAAAAACGGTTGATTTTACTATCAAGATCTCATATGAAATTAGGAGCACACCTTGCCAGTCAAGTGAACTTTTCTTCATAAGCAGCCACTGAGTCATCCTCCTGCCTCAATTCTAGGAATCATCTTTCCATCCTAAGACGAACCACTTTAGGAAAATATTTCTCAAAAAACATACCTTTGAATTCATCCCAGTCAAGATAATAAATCTCCTCACTATCCTTGATATTTTTCACTATCTACCACCACTGATCAGCTTCAACTTCTAAATGGTAAATAGTGAGACTAAGCTTTTGATGTTATGAACACCCCATGACATAAAAAATCTTCTCTAGTGATTTTATACACCCTTCTTCTATCACATGGTCAAATGATCCTCTGAATGAAGGGGGATGTTGCCTCATGAAATTCTCTACTACTGAAATGTTCCTCTGTGGCTGATCTGGCTGTTCTCGTGTATGGATACCACCACCATTTATATCCTGAGTTAACTATGCCATCGCTGCAACAAACTGTTCAGTTTCAATTCTGACCGTCTCAAGTTACAGATTTAGAAGGTTGTTCTCCTCCTGATGTCGTCCCAACATAGCTTCCCTGTTTCCTCTACGGAAAAGCATTTTGAACACATAAGTATCTTAGGTGAAGCAACACGGTAATATTTAAATTCTATATCATTTCAATCATACCATAAATTAATTTATTGACATGAATTTAACAATATCCAAACACCTAAAGTAGTCTAAACCAACCTCTGATACCAACTATAAGGACCTGACCTTAAATCATTACATAATCTTGAATTAAATGAATAATTCACATTGAGGATATTATCAGGTTTAGAGTTTTAGAGATTAGGCCATAACTATTATATTGTATCTCAAAAATTTCAAAGTATACACTTCTAATCACTTTCCTTTTTTTCCATAAAATAAAAACTTCTAAAAATAGAGTCACGTCTAGTTCTATGTTTTAGACAACATGACTTTTCCTTGATCCCATCCTTGACCCTATTCCAGTTTATGTCCTGTGAGAAACATTTCAAAAACATGGGATGAGCATAAAAAGCTCAGTAAGGGATACACAAGGAAGGAAAACTGTTAGTTTTTCAAAACAATAAGTAAACCATGAATACTTTATCATAAGTAATACTTTTTACCTATATGAAGTAGTAAATACTCTTCAATGAATAAAAGATGATTTCTTAACTTTTTGTAATGAAAAGATTACCATAAAACCCATATAAAGAACACATAATAAATAAAAGTAACTTGGGACAAAAACATACTTAAATGGATTAACTATATGGTCGACATCCACACATGTCACTAAATGGAATAGCCATACAACCAACTTCCATACCCAATTCATTGGAGGTTATAACGTAACCACCCATCCTGGTTTTCATGGCACCACTCTTCATTTGGTTTATCATGTAACCAACAATCAAATGTCCATGTACCATTATAAAATCATAACACATAAATAAAAAATAAATGAATGATAACATTTACACATTTCAATCAAAATATTTCATTTAAATATATTGACATAAAATAATCCTTAATAAAAACCATTTTCAATACCAAAATATTTAAAGAGTATTTGACATTTATTTTCTTTTAAAAACATTACGGCTTATTGAGGATCCTAAAGATCAAATAATACTCGCAGCGGCGGAAAGGTCATTGTCACCACGTATGTTGAAAAGAAATAAACTTTTTGTTATTTAGTAAAATTATTCATAGAGAAAAGATTCATTTTGAATAAAATTAAAATTCAAATGGGTTTATACACAGTATAAAAGAAAGCTGTGTATAAAAAAATATATGCCTCAATGAAAGGAGATTGCGACAAAGTCCCTTCCCTCGTGTATAAATTGAATCAATCATTCTTTAATATCTTGAATAATAAACAAGAGTTAATTTATACTTTCTTAAGAACCTTTTTCAAGTTCATTATTCCTTTTATATCACTTATTACCATGTTATAAACATTATGTAATCATTTAAGTTAATAATGGTCATTTTGTCGATATTTGGTACTTGAGTTAAAAATAAACTTCTTATAAATAAAAGTTGTTCATGTGGTAAAGTATCCATTATCTCTAGAATTATATTAATGATGTATATATCATATATATCATATATATCCAGTATATACATGCATTTATAATATTACAGAACATTTAGAGGTAAGAAATGAAATGCACCGTTCATGGAGACGGTAGGCCGTACCTACGCATGAATGATAATTTCATTTATATTTCATATTTAATGAAATGAAATCTTAATTATAAAAATGTATATTATAATTCCAGTATAATATCATATATAATATCATTAACTCAATCCTTTATACATCCCACATATGGCATTAATGATTCAAATCACTTTGAGGGGGAGGTAGTCCGCACTTCCTAAAATGAAATTATAACATTTATCCATTATGGAAACCATAAAGGTATGCCATAAAAGAAAAATATATAAGCATAAGGAAAACATAAAAATAATATATATCATATATAAGACATTTTCAACTTAATGGCTTCTATGAAAGGTGGTAGGAGATAATTGAACAATCATCGTTTCGTGAGGCAGTAGTACGTCATCCACAGAAACAATATGTTATTCACCCATTATATAGAGGTGTGTGTAATTATAGCTTGAATACTTCTCATAAAACATTCTAGTATATTTAAGATACTGGTGTTGTTACAAAAAAAATGAATAAATAGAGTTTAGGGGGTTGGAGAAGCATAATAAAAAAAAGAACATAAGAGAAGACATTACCTTTAAATCGGGTAACTCTACTTATTTGGAACAAAAAGGATTCTTGAAGTTCTTTGTGCCTAAGGTAAGGCTTCTATGATGAAAATAGGGATCTTGGTAGATTATTTGATTAGATTTTGGACGAGATAAAGGGGTTTAGAAGTGTGAGATATGGGTAGGAAGTGAGGTTTTTTATAAGGGAGAGGAGGGGTTCGTTTGGAAAGCATGGAACTTTTATTTTATTATATAATTATTTTCAATTCCTAAAGGACCAAAAATAATAAAAGTAGACGATAAGGTGTCCCATGTTCGAAATAAAATAATCCAATAATAATGGGACAAGTTTTGGATATTATTTTAGACTTTATCTTCTTATTTATTTAAATTATTCTTTAATGACGTAAACATTGCATAATCATTGTGTCATAAATAATTTTATTTATTTGATGTGTATAGATCATAAAAATATTCCATGATTTAGGAAATATTTTTATATTTATAATGAATATTGATAGTAAATAATATAACTTATATAACCACATTTAAAAATTGTTTTAGTAAAATAATACATGTTTGACATTTTCATTTTTACATTATATAAAAGTTATTACTGTCATTATCTTACCCAAGTGGCTCTATGGGGTCCCACAAATTGACCCATGGATTGTCTTGGTCGGCCATGACTCATCCAATAAGGGTTGGAAAAGTGTAAAGGTAATTTAATATTATCATAATATTATTTTTACCTTTAATTAAACTAATTACCTTTAATAGCGGTTAATAAAACCTAAAAGTTACTATTCACCAAAAATTATTTTTATCCCATTGAACCACATTTTACTTAATAATGACAACCATGTATGTTGTATTTTTGAAATTAAATTCACATAAGAGTAAATGTTTCATTTAAATGAAAAAATCAGTTTTTTTAACTACCACTTAGTGGTTTCACTGTTCATCAAAAATTGAAGTTTTTCAGAAAAATACCAAAAATTCACCCTAAGATATATTTGATATTCCGAATTCAAAAATGATTTATATTTTACAAAATTAAAAACATATATGTTTCATTAATGAATTTATAATTAATTCATGTTGTCAAAAAAATAGTGTGTTTTTAAGAAACAGTATCTATTAATAGTTTGACACTTGTTTATGTCCAATTTCAAAGTAAAATTACTTCCAATGACAAAAATTGAATAAAATGGTAAAAATATATTCTAATTTCACTTTAAAACTAATAAAAAAATAATCTTACCATATAAAAAAAATTATTTTAAAATGAGGTTTTGAATTAAAATACAACATTTTCACTATTCATTAAAAAAGGAACTTTATCGGAAAAATAACAAAAGCATACACAAAGTAAATTCTGATGTCTCGATTATAGAGAATAATTTTATTTGGTCCAATATAACATATAATAGTGACCAAAACTGTATTTAAAGAAGGTTATCCATCAAAAGGCAATAAATTGACCTTTTAGTGAATATTAGAGTATTTATGCTTAAAATTGGATTCATTCGCATCTTAAGCCTCTAACATTTATTGGAAAAATTTAAAAACATTTAAAAAACATATATAATCATATTTTAGTTATTTCTATTCTTTCCCACCAATACAATGGCTATGTGTTAACTACCATTTAAAATAATTTTTTATATTATTAGTGTGTAGCGTAAGATTTCCAAGAAACCCATTATTGCGTATCGGGTACGCCATCGAACATAGAAACCCCATTAATGTAAAATTAATATTTAATTCTCAAATATTAATAATTATGAAAATGTATTATTCTTTATTTACTTGGGATGTTATAGATGTGTCAAAGTGTGATATAAGGTATTATCTTATGGATACATGGTTTTATGAAAGATTATTCCTCACTAAGGGATACTCCCTTAAATATAATTTATGAATGAAATAATAAATCTCAAGGTTCAATCCTATTCATCCTCTCTTTACACACTACTTCAAAGAATAATAAATTTTAATTGCGTATGCAAGCCTCTAGAAAAATCAATATAAGAAATATAATATAGATTTCATCATAAATATATATTTTATACTCTATTTTCATCCACTTGTTTCCACCTTGATTTAAACATCAAGTGAGATAAACTCCATATTAGTAGATTTATTTCTATGTATTATTTACATTATTTATAGAAATATCATATTTTTTCACCAAGGATCTAGATTAGATCAATTCTTTATTAAGGAAATTGACTATTTAAAGATCCATTTTTGTACCTCTTACATTCAACAAATATTTCAATAGATTTATACGAATGAATATTTCTTAGTGAACTTGATTTATCGATGTTATTTATTTTATCCTACCTTTATTCATGCATAATATTCAAACATAAAGTATAACAAAAATGATGAATTAGTACTGGTGTTTAGGATTCCACTAATTTATCATACCAATTTATAACACCATAAAGATATATAAGTTCAATTAATAAGTCCTCTCTTAATAGTTAACCATATCTTGATCTAATATTTCTATTTCTTCCATTAACACCTAAATTGTGTTCCCAAAATTATTTCTTTTATTTTATCTAATTCAAACTAATGTTCCCTTTGTATTGAGGTTTATTTGTTTTCAATATAGAGGTTGAATAAAACTCAATGCATGTGAATGATGGTAGATGGAGTAAAATTACACCCAAAGAGAAGGAATATTCTACCCATGTATTTGGGTATAGATTATGTAGCACATGAATATATATTTGGACAGATTCATGAGAAAACCCAACACCAAATGATTAGGGATATGGTTCTCAAGTAAAAGTCTAGTGTTAATGTTTGAAAAGTTTTCCATTCAATAATTTTAATAGAAGATATAAGAATGGAATCCAGATGTTGAAATGTGTGTATGTTGGATATATGATTTGTTGTTAAAAATATTATAACAGGTTAAATGTCTTAGATAATATAACTTGAATGTTGGAAAAACCATCAAAAGCGTGTTAAAGTAAAACGTTATTAAAATTAGTGATAATATATCTTGGATGAGTGTTGTTGATTGATGAAGTTGAATATGAATTTATAATTCAGTGTTAATACTTAAAATAACCAAACCTGTGAATTTACATGCTACTAAGTACTTTGGAAACAATATATAAGAGATTGGAATTATTTTGATAATTGAAGGAACTACTTGAAGATATTCTAAGGTGATTTGACTATTTAAGATGGCTTGGGATTAATTATAGTTCCCATAAAACTGGCTTCAAGAAGTTTTTAATTTCTAAGAATTATCTAAAAAAATTGTTAAAGTGAACATGTCTGCATATTAGTAATTTGTATTAATATAAGAGTCATTCTTCATGTAATGACCTGAAATTCTAGTCCTTTTAAAATTGATGTTATGTTTGATAAATTGCATTACACACTACACCCAATGCAACTTAATGAAAAAATATTAGAATAAAATTATTAATAAATCTATTATAAACACTAAAAATAAAAAACCATTAAAATTTATTACCTTTGGAGGATAAATAATTAATATGAGTTAATATTGAAATTTTTTATTTTCAATAAAAGTGATTTTATTTATATTATGTACTTTATTTTAAAAAATAAATTTAAAAAATTATATAATTTAAATTTTGAAAAATAAAATTAATTTTTTAATTAATCAAATCAAATTTTACTTAGTATGATGTTTTTTTGTTTTCTAAAAAGGTTGATTTTTAGTTAAAAATTAGGGGTTTTACATAAATTCCAATTTTTATGATTTCATCATTTTGTAAGCATATAATATAAGATTATAAACCCTTTTATGTAATTAAATATGTATTTAAAGTATACAATTATTCTTTTTAAAATATTCATTGATGTTATAAATCCCTTGTCTAATATTTTTAAAAGAAAATTGAAATGTTACTTTAACAAAAAAAAAGTTTTAGGTATTTTCTTTTAATTAAGTGTTTTGATGGTGAAATTTAGTTTTGGATTGATTTGAAACAACCTAAATTTTATTTATTTTTTAATAAACCAATTTATTCCATCAAAACTAGTATCTTTTATAATCTTATATTGTACATAAATTTTAAACATAACAAATAACTTTTCCTAAAAAACCATTTTATGTGTTATATGCATTTATTATAAAATTAACATTTCAAGACATTAAAATTTTTATTTTTTAAAATTATTTAAAAAATAAAAATCAAAAGATTTAAATTAATTAAAATTTAATATATTGATATTTTCCATTAATATTAATTACTATGTTAAAAATTAATTACCAAGGTAAAAGTAAATATGAGTAATAGTTAAAAAGTAAAATGAAAGAGCCTAAAAACAATCTAGGTTGTCTCAAAAAATGAGTGTATGAGGATAATATCAACCCAAACACACTTACCTTCCACATTTTTACATTTTTTATCCATATACAATTGAATAATAACATTGCATTATTGAAAATTTAATGGTTACTTTCAAAACTAACCTTCTTTTCCCTTATAAAATGGAAATACTTCCACCACATCAATATACACATATCCTTATAATATATAGATTAAAATCTTCTAATTTTATCCCAATATAAATCTCTACCACTACATAAATTTTTTTCACCTTTAGTTTTCTTAGGGACTTCATTTACAAAGAGTTTTTCAAGAGAAAACTCAAGCTTCCAACATGAGTATTACATTAACTTACTCGTTTCTTTTACTCTAATACTTACTAAAGAATATATAATATCATTAATATAATGAAATTAATATAATTATTACACATAAATGTAATTATATTAATTATACAATAATTATTCAAACCTTTCCATCCACTAACTAAAATAAAATAACTTCGATCATGTGTACGTGCAAACTATTGGTGCCACGAAATGAAGTACTTTGTTTTTATTACAAATCTCAAGGATGATATAGTGGGTAAATTTAATGAATAATTTTTTTGTTAATGTTTTAAATGAAATTATTAAATTATTATTTTTAAAATATCATTATTTGGTTTATTTATTAGGAAATTGTATAGTTAATCATGCGTATGTGAAGACTAACAACTCCATGGACAATGAATATTTTTTTCATCACTAACAATCATTTATGGTTCATAGAATAGATATAATGTAGATAGATTTTTTGATTACATGTTTATTTTTCTTTATCTATGAAATTATCATTATCTGAATACATCGCTTTACTCATTAAATCATTATAACACGTTACCATTCGTGTCGATTTAACTTCTTATGTAAATAATGTTATGATTATTATGTTATAAATGATTATTGGATGTCAAATAATGTTAATATAATTTCATAACTATATATTTAATATTATTTAATTATTATTTAATGGTTTTGTTAATATGTAAATTATTTATTAATATATCACATTTTGATCATTAAACTCATCGAAAACTAGTTCATCACGTTTTACAATTTCATAGGCTATATTCTTATCCTTAATCTAATGAATAATGGTTCTTAAGTAATCATACAAAAATAATGATTATTATATCTCTAATTATATATTAATTTTTAACATTAATCCACTTAGTGATAATTGATCCCGTCTTTGTGAATTTTATATGACACTAACAACTGAAAGTTCTAACACCTGATAATGAAAACAAACTATAATAAATTAATATATTTATAATATATTGTTATAAAATAACTAAAAGTTTAGTATTTTTATATCAAAGATATAATAAGTGATTAATATAGTTATTATCCTTATAAAATAGGTTATATAATTGTTGAGTAAGTGAGAATATAAGGTAATGGGGTTTTTTGTCTCATATTTCTCTCTTTATGAAATGTTTTTTATTGTATACCTAATTTAATTTAATTTGTGAATATTATTGCTAATTGATTTTTGTATCATGAAATACGCTTTCTTCATAAAAATTAAACTTATATTTAAATATCCTCTATTTTAGGAGGTTTCTAGTTAATTTCTCCTCAAATTCTAACGGGGTTTTATGACTCAAATCCTTCACTTCAATCATAATAACCCCTCTTTATCTAAATCATTTCTTGTTTAATATTATCTAAGATATGATGATGTTATGTTGTATTTATACCTTATTTTCTAGGGAAATATTTTTTATGTCAAAGTATTCTTCCATGAAGAATATATTGTTTTGATAAAATGAAATTTGGTTAATAATAATTCCCATTTATTTTAATTGATTTTTCTTCCAAATCTATGTTTTTACTTACCACCAATTTTCTAATTTCACTAGAGGAAACTCAATTTTTTTATCTCTAATGATCCTTTCATTATCATTTTTCATTTTAAAACAAAGGTTTCATTATCATTTTAACAATTTAGGTTTTCAATAAAGGTATTTTTTAAATATTTCCAAGGATTTTCCTTCCAATGATCATATATTCATCCCTTATATTTTTTATTTTGACATATGATTTATTTAGTTTCAAGGTATCTTTATTGGTTTTTTTGAATAAATTTTGTAATTTTTTTTACCATCATCTAAATTGTTTTTTTTAAAGTGGATTCAAAATCATGTCTTTTAAATTATATTAATAAAATAATTTTAAAAAAAATTATTTTTGTGATTTCTCTACCATTTTCAAAGTATTTGTCACTAATAGAGTAGTATCTCACAAATCACCTTATATGTTCTCTTATTAAATACTCTTTTGGTATATTATGTTTTTTATATCAAATGATATTGTTTTTATAGCATTTATAAAGTTTTGTATACTATTTTCTTCTCATGAGTTATTCGTGATAAGATGAATGATTTGGTTTTATGTGTCACAATATGCGTGGATGATAGAAGGGTGACATCCTATATCACCATTAAATGCATATGTAATGTTTATATCTGATGATATCAAATGGATACAAGGGAGGATTTCTTCTAATACAAATGGTACAAGGGATGATTTATCTCAAATCAAAGGGTACAAAACAAGAGTTTTCCAAAGACAAAGGGTACATAAGTAGATTTATCCTAAGAAAAAGGGTATATTAGAGGATTTATCCCAAGATAAAGGGTACATGAGAGGATTTATTCCAATAAAAATGGTACATGGTAGGATTTATCCCAATATAAAGGGTATGTGGGACTATTTATCCCAATCTAAAGGGTATACAAGAAGATTTATGCTAAGAAAAAGGGTAGATTAGAGGATTTTTCTAAGCCAAAGGGTATACAAGAGGATTTATCCCAATTCAGAGGGTACATAATATGTTTTATCCCAAGAAAAGGGGTACATGGGGGGTCTTATACCAAGTCAATGGGTATAAAATATGATTTATCTCAATCCAAACGGTTCATGGTAGGATTTATCCCAAGTGAAAGGGTGCATGGGAGTATTTATTCAATGTGAAAGGGTAGACATGAGGATTTATCCCAATCTAAAGTGGAACACATGAATATTTATCCCATGAACATGTGTAAATGATAGGAATCTCACAAGATTAATAAGGTACACAGGTGAATGTATTGGTGGGTTGCCTTGACATATGATTTCTGTTCTTATGTTTGTAGCATGATTGAATGATGTCACAATTTTATACTTACACTCTTGACTATGTTTTTCTATCATGGATTAGACTTATTGAATAATGTTATCACAAAATTTTTATCCATTTAATATTTTATACTATGTCGTATTCCATAAATCATGACTTTTTATCTATTCTTTGTTGGGTATGATTTTCTTATATATCATGATTATACCCATATTCACATCTTTTTCTCACATACGACATTTGATCATTACTGATTCTATTTTCCATTACTGAGAATCCAAGATCACCCCTTTTTTATGTTTTCATCTCCCAGGTTATGAAGATAAGTGTAAATTATGAGTAGTTTAGAATAGATCTAGTGAGGATATATTATGGACAAAATATTTACAAATTGTGTAAAATAAGTTTCCCATGTAACTGGTCCTCAAAGACACTAAACATTTGTTTTTTGGATTTTATTATTATTTTGTGAGAGGTAATGTTTATCTTATGGAACTGATGTAAAATGAAGATATTTTTATCTTGGGTTACTTTAGTTGGTATCAGATAAAAGTTTAGATATTTTTTGGATTAATTTAGTTATTTTTAGGGATTAAGATTATATAAAATTAGTGAAAACCCAAGGGGCAAGTGTAAGGGATATGTATAAGTATAATAGATATCCATAAATTTAGGTAATTATAAATTGTGTGGTGTTCCAGACAATAACATCCCTTTATGGATATTATAAGTGGATCCAGTCTCTAGAAAAGATTTACCTAGGGGTAATGACTTTAAAAAGAGCATGTTGGGTATTAAATCAATCATCACGTAGTGCAAGAAAAAGAGGTCTAACTATACACCTAGTTTTAATCTCATAGGGGATATTTTTTAGATTAATAAAATTCCAATTATAAGATATTATGAAGTATTTATTATATTAAGGAATTAGGTTAAGGAATGTAAAAGAACTCATCCTAAAGAAACCTTTATTGAAGAAATAGGGATTTAGGTTGAATTGATAGATAAGGTGATGGTATCAATTAGTAACAAATTTTAAGGTTGTGTTTTTCATAATTACCTTATGATGTAAATATTGATCCCTCATTTAAACCCATTTGGTTTTACTAACGGATGGAATTAAAATCAACCATGGGTGTGAGAGACAGTGCAGAGAGCACCTCAACAAACTAGACATTATAATGGGATATAGAGTGAGAAACCATTCTATTATGTAAAACCATATTTAAAAAAAATATTATTAACAATGTGAACATATTTATATCCCCAAAATCCCATAATAAGAAAAGTATGCAGTCTCATGAAAGCCTAAGTGATGAATATGAAGAAGGAAAAACATATTATATTTACTATATATAAAAAATGTGGGAAGAAATAGCAATGGAATTTCCTCAAAGGTAATGTAAGATTCTTTAATTATGGAATATGGGTCATCTAGAATTAAACATTGATATGAAAATGAAGAGTTTAGTTAACATGATTGAAATAAATTGACTTAATCCTAGGGCATCATTAATAATTCAATGAATTATGTGTGAGGAACATAGAAATTGTCCATGCCAATGCCATAATACAAGGACTAACCAAGACGATGAGTGTCACAAACCTCTATGAACAAGAGGAAAATAGAGAGAACTACTCTAAAAGTGGATGATGATATTTAAATTACACATACTCTCCAATCTGTATTTGTAGATGTCTTATTGGAATTTTATTATAGGAAGACAACTATTTCTAAGATGTTTTCTAAGATCATTAAATCACCACTCGATGATTTGATTAATGAAGAAATATTGTTATGGTATGATTATTCTATTCAAATTATAATATTATAGGAATGTGACTTAGGGAAATATAATTATCCTTTATTTAGAGAGATTTAATGTGATTTTTGAAACAAATTTTTTCTCTCTATTTAGAGGGAATTTTTTTGAGATAAAGAAATCATATATCATATCAAACCATGGTATCATAATAATTCAAATATGAATATGAGTTCTTATGGAAAACTAATTATATTATAAGTGCCATGATACCTAATCATGAGGGATTTTTAGCTTAAATGGTTCAAAAGAATCCCCATATTAGATATATCTATTATAAAGAAAATGAGGAGTGTCCCAAACTTACCCAACATAATAAGGTTTCCATCATTTTTCAAACCCTATGATTCAACTACCTAAAGTACATACTTAACTATTTTTATATTGATATGTGATAATTAAATGTTAATAGAAAAAATTCTCATAAGGGTGTTGAATGTGGTTAATTGAAATTATAGAACCTGTAAAACTGATGTAAGGCTTGATAAATTTAATTACACACTACAACCAATATAAATGAACCAAAACATATTATAAGAACAATATTAATAAAGCTATAATAAAAATTAAGATGGTAAACCATTATAATTTATTACCTTTGGTAGATAAATAATCAATACGAGTTAATATTGAAAAAAAGTTATTTTCAATAATTCATTTTCATCATATTATGTATTAAATTTTAAAAAATAAATTTTAAAAATCTATAATTTATATTTCATAAAGTAAAATTAATTTTTTAATTCCTCAGATCAAAATTTACTCAGTATAAAAATTTGAGTTTTTTCCAAAAAGGATGATTTTAGTCAAAAAATGTGTTTTTTGTGAAAATTAAATTTTTTATGGTTTTATAATTATGAAAGAGTATCCTAGAAAAAATTAAAATATTATAATTTTTAAAATATTATTTTAACTTTTAAATCCTATGTCTTATAATTTTAGAACAAAATTAAAATTTTAATTTAATAAAAACTATTTTCAGTATTTTCATCTGATTAATTTTTTTGATGGTGAAATTATGTTTTTTTATTTAAAAAATCATAGATTTTATTTGTTTTATAAAAAAAATTTATTTCATAAAAATGATTATATATGATAATCATATATTGTATAGAAAATTTAAAATGTAATAAAATATATTTCCTAAAAAATATTTTAATGGATTAAGTGAATTTATATTAAACTAACATTTTAAATCCTTAAAAATTTTATATGTTATGATAAATTTAAAATTTTAAATCATAACGATCAAATTTGGTAAAATTTAAAATTTTAATTTCTATCATTAAAATTTATTAAAAAGATAAAAAATTAATCACCAAGGTAAATGTAAATTATGGTAAAAGTTAAAAAGATAAAAGAAAATCCTAAAACACTATAGGTTGTCTCCAAAATTAGTGGATGATGATAATATCAGCCCACACACAATTACACTCTGTTTAAGTTATGATATCTATAAGGGAATGAAAATTAACTGGAACCCATCAAGGAAGGAATGGATTGGCGATAAAGATAGACTATTTGAAAATTTAAATCTTATAGATCATCCAATTAGACCAAGGGATCTAGTGGATCCTAGTATCAGTCCAAATGAACAAGTAATCTATTCTTCAGATGTGGAGGAGGAGCCTAATACTCCTGTCAGAGATGTGGGATCACCAGTTGATGAGAGAAGTGACCCATACACAACTGGAACAACAAAAAATGTTTTTATTAGACACCAAAGTTCACCTCTAGACTTACCTTCTCATGAAACTATTCTGAAATCTACTGGTAGTGATGAAAAAAGTGTTTAAGGAAGTGTAGAATATGTTTTTGTGAATCTAGTGTAGAAGAAGATGAAGAAGAAAAATACGGTAGTGGTGAAAGTGATATAGAGTTTGTTAAAGAAGAAGAATATGATAAAGTTGATATTGACAATGGAAATTAAAGCAATGAAGGTGGTGATAATGAATAAAGTAGTGAAAGTGGCTGTGATAGTGAATCTGGTCATCCTGATGAAAATCCAGATGCTCTAAGTATGGAAGTTTTTGAAGCTAATGTTGGTGCATCTATTAAGGGTGCTGTTTAAGATGAAAATGTTTCTCTAGATGAACCAGTTTCTGACACTATATATACTAGAAAAATAACTCTATATAAGGAGAAGAAAACAAGAAAAGAATCATTGACTCAAGGGGAGCAATCTTCCAAGAAGACTAACACTGATGGGGAGCCTCAAGAAAAGGTATCATAAGCTAATGAAGAGAATCAAATATGAAGAGTAAGGTTTGATAACCTTACTCCTATTGATTCTGATATTTTGGCTGAATGGGTGAGGAATCCTGGTTATGTGGCACTAATATTGGATTATGAAAATTCTGACGATGAAGCCTTCGCACTCTATGGAATGGAACCAATGAATGAAACCTCTTCTAGTGACTATGTCACTAAATATGGTTTTAAAAACTTCAAGAAGGATATATGTGTCTCTATAAGACACTCAGTACAATCTCAGATAAGGTATGATATTGATGAATCTAGGAGACAGAATACTGAGATGACTGATAATTTGAATGCTATCCAATCTGCGGTTGATAAAGAAAGATAGGGATTATATTTCTACTACTACATCCACTAGTGTATCTCAAGATGATGCTGATTCAGTTTCCTAAAAGGTGATTAAATAAATTCAGCCAAATTTGATTACAACTGTAGAAACAATTGTGACAAGAAGCACCAATCTCAGGAATTATATGAAGAATTTAACCACTAGGATCAATGCTTTGACCACCGAGTAAAAAAATATAATGGAAAGTGTCATGAAATGGATTGAGAATATGGTTTCTCACTTTAAAGCTCTTTATTTTTTCAAGCTAATAAAAGAAGTTCAGGAAATTTCCTCCTCTAATATTACTTCCACCTATGTTCAACCAGTTCAGCCTTCACAATATGCAGATCTTACTATTGTTAGTTTAGTTTTTAAAGAATAGTTTCAAACATTAGTTACATGTATGGACAAGGTTGAGGACACTTTGGATAAGGTGCATGGACATGTGAAGTATTATACAAGGAGTTATTCAAACACTCAAGAAGAGATGACCAAAAAGATTAACGAGTTTTCTCCAAACTCATCACACAACATTAAATGAACAATCTGTTCAAGTATTTTACACAAATCATACTCTTCCTACAGTGACAAAGGCTTTTAAGGATCAGATTCAAAAGTAGAGAGAATTCACTCCCTTGTTGGAAAAATTCATTGAAAACAAATATGATTTTGAAAAGGAAATGAAATATGGTGGTGTTATCATTAAAGAATTCAACAAGCTATTAAAACCATATCTACATTTTCAAATTGAATCCATTGTGTTGTCTCCTACTACACCACTTGGACCTATTAGTCCAGTTCCTACTCAAGCTTAGATGTCTGTTTCTTAGAATTTACCTCAGATCTGACCCATCATTACAGAGCTTGTTTATCCTCACTTTATTTCTCAACACATACCTGCCCTAGCTTCAACTGTAGCAGAAGGAGTTCCTATACCTCATATGAAAATCCATTAAGAACGTCCTCCTTCTCATCCTAATCCTCCCGATGAACCTTCCATTGATCCTTCTGATAACGGGATTGGACCCCCTTTACCCTACCATGTAGTGTGGAGTGATATTTTTTTGTCGAGGCTAACTCCTTTTACCTTTTATAATTTAG
The DNA here is from genome assembly GCA_963277665.1 of Viscum album. Classification (NCBI taxonomy): domain Eukaryota; kingdom Viridiplantae; phylum Streptophyta; class Magnoliopsida; order Santalales; family Viscaceae; genus Viscum; species Viscum album. The sequence goes on from OY728131.1 coordinate 1,927,753,658, forward strand.
TGTACTTTCTTAATGCAAGAAATTTCACTGTATGTATTTTACCTTCCACATTTTTCTAATCCCAGAAGGGGGAGAATATTATTCAACATTATTAAAATGGGGAGAACTACAAGGGGGAGAAAATTTTTATGCATTATTATCACTCATAAATTACTTTAATATTATCTCTAATACATTATTTTAATCATATCTCTAATACATTATCATGTGTTTACATTAATCTTTCTCTGATGATACTGAATAATTCTATGATTTGTGATCAACAAAAATGAGGAAACTGTGGGCCCATAGATACTTTTTTCTACTATCTATGACTGTAATGATTTTAATTATAAAAAATCTTGTCATATATTAACACATATCTTAGTTCATGTCAGATGCTAAATTATGTCAAAACATTATATGGAATATCAAATCATTTCAATCATATAACTATTTATATGTGTTTCAGTCTAAACAAGATTATAACTGATTATATATGTGTAATTATGAGTACTAACACTCTCTGAATTTGAAGAACTGTAAGATAGACATAACATAATAAATTATCTAATTATGAGTCACTGACATCGATAGACATGCGACTCACTGACAAACATATGACTCACTGAAAGACAGTTCAAACTAGCATATGTCCTAAGTATGTGAAGTTGAAACTGTTGGAACTACTCACCATTTCATATGACTCTCCAATGCAGACGACACACAATTGAATATGACTCACCAACGCAAAACACACACTGTTGGATATGAATCACCGACGCAGATGAACTACTGTCAGTCCATGTGAACTACCGTTGCATGGTTTTACCGACGCAAGGACTCATCGCCAGTTCAAATGAGTATCTATTGGTTCAATTATCTCACAGACCAAAGAAATAACTCAACATTGAAATAATTCACATTTAGTTCAACTATCTCACCGATATAAGGAACAAGCCACATACGTATTGAGTCATTGACAGAAGGAGATGCCAACACACGAGTCACCAATGGACTGGTTAAATATGAATTTATTAATATTATTTCTAATGGTTATATTTGTGTCATTTAATGATACTGACATATTTTAAAATCCTTTGTAGGTCGTTTTGTAGATAGTACGAGGTATGGAGTTCCGATACATGTGGAATATAAATGATCTTTATCGGTGCTCTAAAATAAGAAGTATTTTAAAAAGAAATAAGATAGAAAAAACAAGGAAGTTATGTGGTGTATTCCTACGAGAGATACTGAAGCACATATGCAACTCTCATGAAACCACTGTGAACTCAAGAATAGAAGAACCCATCATGTGATCTCAATCAATCTAAATGTAAAATTGAAAAACAACTTCAGCATATCAAAAAAGGAGAAGAATATACCTGCAGAACCATACTCACTACTAGAATCGAGAACACAGAGGCCACAACACTCTATTTTCGAGTCAACTTCTAGAAGAGGACTTGAACTTCAAATACACTTCATCAAACAAGTCTATAGCTGCACCACATAAAAAAAAATCCTTATAAATCTAAATCCACATCTTTAGATCTGTTCAGTTCATTTAGTAAGATTTCTGAGCAGTGTCTGTACCTATCTATTGAACACACACTGAATCCTATGAATAACTGTAGGATACTTAATATCCTCAATACAACAATATTTTTATCCATTTTTATCCCACGAAGAACTCTAGAAGAGATCATGTGTGACCTATTTCTTGTTTTTCCCACGAAGAACTATGATAGTGGTCAAGGGTGACCTAGACAACGTTATGTGCTATTTTGAACCACGATCCATGGTTTGGATCAATATATTTATTAATTTAAACTGCTTGGTGGTAGGTAATCACCATGTGGAGAGGATTAAGTCTCTTCTTGAGACTGAACCTCTTGTTTTATTTCTGTTGTGTTTTTACCTTTTTGTTTTACTCTGTTTAATCCCATTTTTCATTAAAATAAATTGAAATCTGATAGTTATTCCTAGAATGTTTTTATAATAATATTTACTTATTAGAATAGTTTAAAAATATGTATTAATTATCAAATCGATACAACTGAGAGGTAATCAATCTTCTGAGAAATTAGTCAAACAGTCAAGCTCTTATAAATTAACCACTGGATAACTGATCAATTGAATTTTAGATATTGGGGGAATTGAAAATAATTATTTTTAAAGAAATTTTTATAAATAATCAATTCACCCCCTCTTAAGCACTCTAATCTAACAAACATTCGGTATCATAGGATTTTGGGAATTTTTTAGTTTATAAATCTTTTTCAAACCTTTTCAACTATGATTTTAGTCTTATTTCAAAGATCATAAATTTTTTATTAATACTAAATTTTTATGTCTTTGAAGTATTTTCCAAATTTATATTATGGATAATAGATTGGAAGGAGATGCTATGAATATACCACCTTTTTTCAATGGAACAAATTATACTTAGTAGAATCTTAAAAAAAAAATATATTTAGAAAGCATGGGATTTGAAATCTGGAGTGTTATTGAAAGTAAATATGCACTCTCTACTACTGCTAGAAAAACATGGGATGAATCTACTTAGACTTCCTGTAAAAATAACTATAAATCAATTAATTATTTATTTTTTTCACCAGGAGATGACGAATTTTATGGAATTTCTACATGTAAAATTGATCATGAAATTTTGGACACTTTAGCTATTTCCCATGATGGAATAACTAATGTGAAAGAGATGACATTAAATACTTATACTATTTAATATGTAAATTTTAGAATGAATCCTGATGAATCTTTTTTTGATATGTATCTCAGGTTCAATGAAATTGTGAACACCATGATTTCATTAGGAAGAGATGTAACCACAAAGGATCAGATCATGAGGATTCTACGATGCTTACCAGATATATGGTGAGGAACATCGGTATCCATAAGAGAATCATGCAACATTAATAAACTGCTAGTGAAGGAAATAATTGGAAAATTAATGATGTATGAATAGGAACTAAAGGTGAGTCAAGAAGAGGAAGACCCAAATAGAAAATCCATAGCCTTCAAGACTACCAATTTCAAGAGAAAAGACAAAGAGAAAGTTCAAGCTACTATTGAGAGCATAAGTAGTGAAGAATCCTATTTAGAAAATGATGAGGAAATGGCCTAGCTAGCCGGGGGATTCAAAAAAACTTTATAAAGAAAAAGTTCTTCATGAAACCAAACTATAAAAGAAAATATGACAATAAAGGAAATTGGAAAATGGATTGGAAGAAGCTTGAAAAATAAAAAGAAATTGTTTTATATGAATGAAAAAGGAGAGGACATGTCAAAGCTAACTATCCAAAGTTAAAATATAAAAAGAAGTTTGAAAACAAAGATAAGAAGTATAAGGAAGCTATGAAGGTATCCTGGAGTGTATCTGAGGACAACTCAAGTGAATATACTTCTTCTTAGAATGAGAAATAAGATATGGAAAACATGTATTTTATGAAAAATACATAAGAGGTACTCTTAAAATCTCATGTACCGAGTGCCCATAATTCTAGAGATGAATCTGAATATGAAAATATGAAAAATGATGAACTTTTTGAGTATTGAAATATGATATAAGGAACTTTTAATGAACTGAAGGATAAGTATAAATCATTAAAGAAACATCATGAACTATCTACAACTATTAAATCTTAACTTACTGTTGAGAAAGATAAAAATTAAAAAGTGATATAGGAAAATAATGACCAAAAGTTATCTAATAATCAATTAAAGAAGGATCTAGAAAATTTTACCAATGGGAAAAACACACTTACTCAGTTACTTGGTAAACAGACAAATATGAGGTATACTAATGGAATAGGATATCATCCAAGATGAAAAATTTATCTAAAACACATTTTATAACTTAATTTGGAAAATCTATTTCACTGCCCAAAAATCAAGATTATACTGCATGTTCTAGTTTTAAGAAAGATTTTACCATATTAAGATTAGATAGACCAAATGAAGTTTTCTTTTTTAAATACTTTACAGTCTATATATAAGAAACCCATAATACAATTGTGGGTTACCAAATCCTTTATTACTATAGTTTCTTCACCCAGAAAAATATGGTTACCAAAATCATTTCTTGGATTAATTGTTTTGTAGGTAAATTTCCTAAATAGTTCTCGTAGAAATCATTGGTACTTGGACAGTGGTTGTTCAAGACACATGAAAGGAGATTAGTCAAGCTTCATGAATCTCATCATGATTTATGGAGGACATGTCACATTTGGTGACAATGTTAATGGAAAAATCCTCAGCTTAGGCCAAATTGGTAACCCTAATTCTATTTCAATTTCCAAAGTACTCTATGTCGATGGATTAAAATATAACTTTCTTAGCATATATCTAATGTGTGATGATGGACTTAATGTAAACTTTGAAAACAAATCATGCAATGTTTTTTATGACAATTCTCTTAGAAATTATAATGTATATGTTATAAATTTAGAAATACTAGCTTCAAAAAATGTTTCATGCCTAAGTGCCTTTCAGAAAGTGTCTTGGATTTGGCATAGGATATTAGGACACTATAATGTACACTCTCTTAGAAAGATTACTAGAAAAGGACTAGTGAAGGATAACCTAAACTTGATTTTCTATATGAAAAAGTATGTAATCCTTAACAAAAGATTAAACAACACAAGATATCTTTCAAATCAATAAACGAAGTTTCAACTTCTCAACCATCGGAGTTGGTTCACAGGGATTTTTTTGGACCATATTGAGTTTATAGTTTAAATAGGAATCACTATGTTTAGGTTCTTGTAGATTACTATTCTTGGAATACTTGGACTTATTTCTTATATCAAAAAAGTGAAGCATGCACTTACTTCACCAAGTATGCTAAAATAGAGGAAAATCTAAGAGGATTTAGAATTATATTATTAAGAAGTTATCATGTCTGTGAGTTTGAAAATCAATACATTGAATCATTTTTCTCACACAATGGCTATAGTCATAACTTCTTTTCCCCTAGGACACCTCAACAAAATGGAGTTTTATAAAGATGGAATAGAACATTACAAGGGATAGCTTACACAATGCTAAATGAATATGATCTACCTACTTACTTTTTGGACGAGGGTGTAAATAAATATTGCTACATAATTAATAGATTCTTAATTAGAGCTATCCTCATGAAGACTCTTTATGAGCTATGGAACAATAAAAAACCCAAAGTTATTTATTTAAATGTTTTTGGTTGCAATGTCTATATCCTTAAAACTAAGCATAATCTTGAAAAACATTCATCCATGAGTGATGAAGGAATATTCATAGGTTACTCAAGCTATAATGAATCCTATAAAATCTTTAATAAAATAACCAATTGTGTGGAAGAATATGTGCGTACTAAATTTGATGAAACAGATCCAAATGAACCTTAGATCTCCCCAGACAACCTTGAAGATGATATGTCAAACCTGGACATAAATGAAAAATAATATAATCCTCTTATCAAGCAATATGTTAAATCAAATAGTTCTGTAAATTCTTCAGAATCTGAACATGATGAAACCGAACCTATAGATGAACCTTAATTTTCTATCCCCTCTTTTTTCTAGAAAAACTAGAACTCTCAAGAACCATCCTTAGATGTTATTGTTGGAGACTTAGATAACAGGACACAAACTAATGCTTCTATTATAAATCAGGTTCAACATCAATCCTTCTTGTCATAGATTGAGTCTAAAAACATCAATTTGGAAATCAATGATAAATTTTGGGTGATAGATATGCAAGAGGAACATATCTAGTTTTAAAGAAATAATGTTTGGAAACTTCTTGATAGACCCAAAGACTCCTTGACCACAGGTACTAAGTGGGTGTTTAAGAACAACGTAGATGAATATGGTAATATTGTTAGAAACAAAGAGATATTCATTGCATAATGTTATATTCAATAAGAAGGCATTAACCATGAAGAAAATTTTTCACGTGTTGCTAGACTTTAAACCATTATAATCCTACTTTCTTATTCTTCCCATCCTAATTTCAAATTTTTTCAAATGGATGTTAAAAGTGCTTTCCTAAATGGTTATATAGTTGAGGATTTCTTTTGTTGAAAAAACCCTATTTTTAGAAACCCTAACTTTCAAAATCAAGTTTTCAAATTAAAAAAAAATCATTATATGGTTTAAAATAAACTCCAAGAACATGAGATAATAGATTAAGTAGATATCTTATTTCAAAAGGTTTTATAAAAGGAATTGCTGATCCTAATATTTTTATAAAATTAATTTCTAAAGATGTTTTAGTTGTTCAAATTTATGTAGATGATATTATTTTTGGATCTTCAAGAAATTATTTATGTATTGAGTTTTCAAAGATGATGCAAAACGAATTTGATATGATTTTGATGGGTGACATAAAATTATTTCTTAGATTTTAGATTTTTCAAAATAAGAATGTATCATTTTAAATCAAAGTAAATATACTAAATATATTTTAAAAAGTTATGTATTTTATGGAATTAAGAGTAGTGAAATACCTATGAGTTCTAAATAAAAGTTTGATATTGATGAAAATGGGAAACCTATTGATCAAACCACTTATAGAGGAATGATTGGAAGTTTACTCTACTTGATGGCTAGTAGGCGAGATATAATGTTTAGTGTTTGTATGTGCTCCCATTTTCAAGCTAATCCCAATTACTCTCACTTAAATTCTATAAAAATAATCTTCAAATACCTCAAGAATACTATAAATTTAGGTTTGTTTTACCCCAAAGGACAATCATTTGATATAGTGAGTTATTCCGATGCTGATTTTGGTGAATCAAAGTTAGATATAAATAAACCTCTGAAAAATGTCGCTTCTTGGGAAAGTATTTAGCTTCATGGTGTAGTAAGAAATTTTTTTGTTTCATTATCTACTATCGAAGTAGAATACATAGCTATTGGTAGAAATTGCAGACAAATTTTGTGAATTAAACACACTCTTCTAGACTATGGATATAAATTTAGACATGTACCTATAACATGTGACAATACAAGTGTTATTAACATTTCAATGAACCCAATTTCCCATTCTAGAAGAAAACATATTGATGCAAGACATCACATTTTTAGAGATCATTATCAAAATAATCATATCACTTTCGAATTTATTTGAACGGGATATCAACTTACTGAAATATTCACTAATCCATTGAACTTTGAAAGAATTAATTACATCAGACATGAGTTAGGAATGATCAATCAGTAAGACATTGTGTTCCCTTTCCCTTTATCTTTTTCTGTGAAGTTTTCATGTATAAACTGTTGTCACACTAACACCGTTTTCAAGCCGACATCGTTGTCAAACCGACACCGTTGTCATGCCAAGCACCATTTTCATGTCAATACTGATGCCTTTTCATGTCGACACCATTAGCGTTATAAAAATTCTATTGTTCCGACACCGATGACTCATTGTTTCTATATGTTTTATGTTTTTTATCAAAATGAAAATGTTTCATTAATTCCTGTGAAACCTGTTCATGATTTTGCGATTGGGTAATTTCAAAATCCCTAAATGATATAAATTTGAATCGATACAATCCACCTATTTACCACTAATCCCTCTCTCTCGATCACCGATCTCTTTCTTTACCCCCAAACACTCACCTTTTGACCTCCAAACTAAACTTATTGGAATGGCGTGTGTGAAGTTATCTCTTGAAAAGGGTGAGTCTTGTGATTTTAAGAAACAAAATGTTGAATCGAGAATACCTTTAGGTCCTAAAAATCCTGGTTTGGTAAACCATGTTTTGACCTCAGAGAAAGAAGTCCTGGTGGAATGGATTTTGGAGAGAAAGTCTTTGTTGTAGAAGGTGTTGCAAAGTCAGGATGGATGGAATGGTTCACAAACAGTGACAATGTTTTCTACCCAAAGCTAGTATATGAATTTTACATGAATATGGAACTGCTGTTGGAAGGAAGTGATGTTTCTTGGGTGAATTCAATTGTAAAAGGGAAGATAATATCTTTATCTTCAAGACAATGAGCTGAATGTCTTAAGGTTCCTCATGAAGGAATGTTTGATGATTATTAGGGCACCTCTCCACCTTAATGTGAATTATTTTGTTATGAGATATCTCTGAAAGAGCTAACTGGAAATGAGGAACATTGGAGACCCATTTCCTCAGAATTTAATGGTGAGTCCATAATTGTATTTATGTTTAATCAGAACCAGATTTGTCTCGGGAAAGGGGATGTTTCCTCTCTCAAGTATTAGGATGTATACATGGTGTATTTTATATAGGAAGGAGTTAAGTGGAATCTATGCGGATATCTGATGTTTAACATAAAAAAAATGATAAAACATATTTGTAATTCAAAATCTCTTTTATACTGTAGAATGATTTGAATAATTATAAATGAGAAAGGTTGTGTAAGTGAAGTTGATGATGTTGTAGTTAGTGAATATAGTGAAATATGTTTATGTTATGATATCTATAAGAGAATGAAAACTAACTGGAACCCATGGAGGAAGGAATTGGTTGATGATGAAGATAGACTGTACGATAATTTAAATCCTATAGATCATCTAGTTAGACCAAGAGATCTAGTGGATCCTAGACTTGTTCTAAATGAATAAGTAATCTATTCTTCAGATGAGGAGGAGGATCCTGCTACTCATGTCAAAGGTGTGGGATGACCAGTTGATGAGAGAAGTGACCCATACACAACTGGACCAACAAAAAGAGTTTCTATTGGACCCCCCCCCAAGTCCACCTCAAAACTTAACTTCTCATGAACCTATTATCAAATCTACTGAATGTGAAGAAATAGAAGTTTATGGAAGTTTAAAATATGTTTTTCAGAATCTAGTGTAGAAGAAGATGAAGAAGAAAAAGAAGGTAGTGGTGAAAGAGATACAGAATACTGATAATGGAAATGAAAGGAATGAAGGTGGTGATAATGAAGAAAGTAGTAAAAGTGGGAGTGATAGTGAATCTGGTCATCCTGATGAAAATATAGATACTGTAAGTATGGAAGTTGTTAAAGCTAATGCTGGTGCATTTGTTAAGGGTATTGTTCAAGATGAAAACATTTCTCTAGATGAACCAGTTTCTCATGCTGTATATACTAGAAAAATAACTCTACATAAGGAGAAGGAACCAAGAAAGGAATCATTGACTTAGGGGGAGAAATCTACCAAGAAGACTAACACTAATGTAGAGCCTCAAAAAAAGGTAGCACAAGCTAAGAAAGAGAATCAAATATGAATATTAAGGCTAGATAACCCTACTCCTATAGATTTTGATATTTTGGATTAATGGGTGAGGAATCCTGGTTATGTGGCGCTGATATTGGATTATTAAAATTATGATGATGAATCCTTTGAACTTGCTGCAAGGGAACCAATAGATGAAACATCTTCTAGTGACTATGTCACTAAGGCAGATTTTGAAAACATCAAGAAAGATATATGTGCCTCTATAAGACACTCAGTACAATCTCAAATGAGGTATTAGATTGATGAATATTGGAGAGAGAATACTGAGATGACTAAAAATTTGATAGTTATCCGATCTATGGTAGATATTGTAATGAAAGATGGAGCTTTTATTTCTACTACTGCCTCAACTAGTGTATCTCAAGTTGATGCTGCTTCAGTTTTCAAGATGGTGATAAAACAAATTCATCCAAATTTGATTGTAACTGTAGAAATAGTTGTGACAGGCAACACCTAGCTATGGAATGAGATGAAGAATTTAACCACTGACATCAATAATTTGACCACTGAGTATAGATATATTATGTAAAGTGTCATGAAAGGTCTTGATAATCTTGTTTCTCAATTTAATGATCTTGATTTTTCCATGCTAATAAGAGAAGTTTATAAACATTCCTCCTCTACTCTTGCTTCCACCGATGTTCAACTAGTTCAACCATCACAATATGAAGATATTACTACTGTTAGTTCAGTTTTGAAAGAAGAGTTGAAAACTTCAATTACAAGTATGGACAAGGTTGAGAACACTTCGGATAAGGGGCATAACCATGTGAAGTATTATACAAGGAGTTCTTCACATAATCGGGAAGAGATAACAAAAAATATTAATGAGTTTTTCTCCAAACTCATAACAAAGCATCAAATGAACATTCTGTTTATGTATTTGGAAACCAATTTTTCTCTTCCTATAGTGACAATGGATTTTGAGGATCAGATTTATAAGCTGAGAGAATTAACTCCCTTGTTTTAAAAATTCATAGAAAAAAATATGCTCTTGAAAAGGAAATGAAATATGGTGGTGAGATCATTGAAGAATTCATCATGGTATTAAAACCATATCTCCATGTTCAAAGTGAATCCATTGTGGTGTCTCCTACTGCCCCACTTGGACCTACTAGTTCAGTGCCTGATCAAGCTCATATGCCAGTTTCATAGGCTTTATATTAGATCATAGCCATCATTACTGAGTCTGTTCAACCTCACCTTATTTCTCTGCAGAGAACTGCCCTAGATTATATTGTACCTAAAAGAGTGCCTTTACCTCCTTTGAAAATCCATTTAGAACCTTTTACTTCTCATCCTAACCCTCATGCTGAACCTTTCATTGATCATTCTGATAAGGGAAAGGAACCCCTTGACCCTACCATGTAGTGTGGAGTGATATTTTTTTGATAGGGATGACTCCTTTTACTTTTTCTAATTTAGTTTAATTTACTAATGCATGATATTTCACTATTATTACTTTACCTTCAACCTTTTTCTAATCCCAAAAGGGGGAGAAATTTATTCTACATTATTAAAAGGGGGAGAACTACAAGGGGGAGAACCTTTTTTTTCATTATTATCTATGATACTTTATTTTACTATTATCTCTAATACATTATTTTAATCATATCTATAATACATTATTATGTTTTTACTTTAATCTTTCTATGATGATACCTAACAATTCCATTATATGTGATCATAAAAAAAGGGAATATTGTTGGCCCATAGATATTATTGTCCACTATCTATAACTGTAATGGTTTTAATTTTCACAAATCATGTTAGATATTAACACATATCTTACTTCATGTTAGATCCTAAATTACTTAAAAAATTTATCTTGAATATTAGATCATTTCAATAATATAACTATTTATGTGTTTTTTAGTATAAACAAGATTATAATTGTTTATCTATGTGTAATTATGTGTATTAAAACTCTCTGACTTGGTTGAATTTTAAGAAAAATAGAACATATAAAATTATATAAGTATGAGTCATTGAGACTGACAAACAGATGTCTCACCAATAGACATACGACTCACTGACATGTATACAAATCACAGATAGATAGTTCAAATAGGTATATGTGCTAATTATGTGAATTTTACACCATTGGAACAACTCACCATTACGTATGACTCACTGACAAAGATGATGAAATATTTCACATGAATCACTAATGAAGATGTCACACCATTGGATATGACTCACCGATATAGATGATCTACTGTTAGTCTAAGTGACCTACCATTTCATGGTGCTACCGATGCAAGGACTCTCCATCAGTTGAAATGAGTAACCGTTGGTTCAATTGTCTCACAGATAGAAGAAAGAACTCAATATTGAAATAAGTCACCATTAGTTCAACTGTCTCACTGATAGAAGGAACAAGCCACCGATATATTGAGTCACCCATAGAAGAAGACACCAATAGACGAGTCACCAATAAACTATTTGAATTTGAATTTATTAATATTTTTTCTAATGGTATTTTTTGTGTTATTTAATGATATTGAAATATTTTATATTCCTTTGCAGAAATTTTAGTAGAAAGTATGAGGTACGATGAGCCGATGCACATGGAATGTACATGCTCTTTGTCGGACCTTGAAAATAAAAAGTATTTTGAAAAGAAAAAAGACATATAGAGCAAGATAATTTTGTTGTGTATGTCTGCGAGAGATACTGAAGTACATATGAAACTCTCATGAAACCACAGTGTAGTCAAGAAAACAATAACACAAAACATGATCTTAGTCGATCTAAACCTCGAATTGAAAAATTACTTCAACATATCAAATACAAAGAAGAATATACCTACAAAACCATACTCACTCCTGGAATCTAGAACACAAAGGCTAAAAAGATTTTTTTGAAGTCAACATCCAGAAGAGGACTCGAACTACAAATCCACTTAATCAAATGAGTGCAGAGCTGTACCAAATAACACACAAAGCCTTCTAAAACTAACTATACTTATCTATCTATGTTGTTTTTATTTGGTTACATTTTTGTGCAGTGTGAATATATCTATTACATACACACATTGACTACTATGCATAATAGGAGGATACTTGATATCCTCAATCTCACACTATTTTTATCTATTTGTATCCCTCATAGAACTATGTAAGAGGTCATGTGTGACATGTTTGTTGTTTTTTCCATGAAGAAATGTGGTATAGGTCAAGGGTGACCTGGAAAGCCTTGTGTGGTTTTATGAACCCCAATCCAGGGTGTGGATCAATCTATTTATTAATTTAAATTGCTTCATGGAAAGTGATCACCAAGTGGAGAGGATTAAGTCTCTTATTTAGATTGAAGATCTTGTTTTATTTTTCTGTGTTTTTACCTTTTAGTTTTACTCTTTTTTGTCACATATTTCATAAAAATAATTTGAAATATGAGAGTTAGTATTATAAAGTGTTTATAATAGTATTAAAATTTTAGATTAGTTCCAAAATTTGAATTAATTATAAAATTGATACAACTGAGAAGTAATCAATATTTTGTGAAATTAATCGAATAGTCAAGCTCTTATAAATTCACTACTGGCTAACTGTGCAATTTATTCTTTTATATTGGAGAAATTGTTAATAATTACTTTTACAAAACTTTTTATAGATACTCAATTAAACCCCCTCATTAGTAATATACTCCAACCAATATTTATATGAAATTATTGAAAATATAATGGTTACTTCCAATATTACCATCTTCATCAGTTATAAAAATGAAAAAATTACACCAATTCAAGACTCACCATATAATTTTTTATTGAAATACTAAAACTTTTATCATCCTATAACACTCTCACTCAACCATATTCTTTGTTTCACATTTATTTCTCTAAAGTCCTTTATTTACAATGATTTTTCCAAGAGAAAACTCAAGCTTCCATTGTAAGAAGTACTTTTACATAATCTTTTATTTTACTCTAATTATATCTAAATCATTTATAAAATTATTAATATAATTAAATAAATATCATTATTATAATTATTTTTAATTATATAAAATATAAAAAAAATATTTAATCCTTTCCATCTACCAAGAAAACAAAACAACATCGATCATGTGTATATGAAAGCTACCACCTCCATGAAGTGATGTTGTTATTTTTTCATCACCGCATCTCAATAATGGAACCAAGGATTGATTTTATGAATGAATATGTTTTATATATAAAAAAAATAAAAATTGATAATTTTTTCAAATACCATCATTCCATCCATTCATTGATAAATGAGATTGTTAATCGTGTGTACATGTAGACCACCACCTCCACAAATTTTTTTTATCATAACCACCCATCATTGATGGATACTGAAATGGATTTAATGAGTAAATATGATGTTTATGACATTTTTGATATTCTACATAAGTCACATTATCATTATCCAAATACATACCCTTACTCATAAAATCATTATAACATGTTATGTTTTTGGTTTTTTTAGTCACTTATATAAATGATGTTATTAAAATTAAATAATAAATGATTATAAGATGTTATATAATGGTAATATCACCTAGTAAATATATATTTCAGTTTTTTGAAATTATTCTGAATTTTTCTATTTATATGTAAAATATTTATTAATATATCACATTTCAATCGTTAAAGATGACGAAAACTAGTTCATCATGATTTCCATTTTCAAAAGTTATATTCAGGTACTTCAGCAAATAAAAATCAGAATTAACTAATAACTAAAAAAATTATTATTATGAAATTAATTATCTATTAATGAATAAATTTAAAATTGTCATTTGGAATTTTATCCCATCTTTTTGAAGTTTTTATGAAACAAACAACAAAAAGTTATGAGACCTGATACTGAAAAAAATTAAAATATGTTTATATATTTGCAATATAAGGTTATAAAATAATTATAAAATGGTATTATGTTTCTATTAAGGTTATGATAAAATTTATTGAGATATTTATATTCATTATATAGGATGTTAGAGCATGATTAAGTCAGTGGGAATACAAGGTAACATGTTTTCATCTCAAATTCATCTCTTTGTGACATGTTTTTTATTGTGAACATAAATTAATTTTAGTGGTGTATATACTATCTAATTGAAATTTATATCACTAAATACCATTTATTAATTGTAATTTAAGTTATATAAATATATATATATCTCTTTCAATATTTTTTGATTAAAATTATCTTCAAATTGTAAGGGGCTTCCATGACTAAAATTCTTTCCTTGGGTTATAATCACTTATCTTTGTTTGAAACCTTTAATATTTGAGATTATCTAACCTATTATGATGTTATTTTATATTTTTACCTAATTTTATATGTAAATAATTTTTGAAACCATATTCTTGTTACTTGATAAATATATTGTTTTGAAAAAAAGAAAATTTTGTTATGAATAATTTCATTCCATTTAATAGATTTTTCCTCCATATCCATGTTTTTAATTCCCACTAATGTTAACCTTTAAATTTAGGAAACTAAAATTTTTTCAATCTAAAATTAATATTTTATCCACTATTATTCATTTTAAAATAATTTTTTATTCTTTTAATGATGTGACTTTTCAATAAATGTATTTTCAAATATGTCAAAGTATTTTCTTTTAAATGGTCATATATTCTACTCTTATATTTCAATATTTAGAAAATGAATTGTTTATTTTCAAGGTTTATTTATTATAATTTATCTTTAATAAATGTTTTAATATGTTTTATATTTATCTTAGAAAAATAGTTTTTGGAATGTGACCTGAGAATCATATATTTTTAAGATGATTTTAGGAAACACATTTAAAGAAAAATCATGTTTTTGATTTATCTTCTATTTGAAAAGTGTTCTTCTCTAATAGAATAATGGTTTATAAATAACCCTATATATTCTCTTCTTAAATACTCATGTGGGTGATCATTATTTTTCTATAAAATGAGAATGTTTTTTATACCATTTGAAAGTTCTGAAACCCATTTTCTTCTCATGGGTTATTTATGATAAGATGAATGATTTGATTTTAAGTTGAACCATATGTATAAAAGATTGATTGGTGGGGTAAAATATCACCCTCTAATTCATTGGTAATGTTTTTTCTATGATCTCAAATGGGTTAATAAGAGGATTTCACTAAATATAAATGGCTCAGAGGAGGATTTATCCCAAGTAAAGGGTACATGAGAGAATTTATCTCAAGATAAAGGGCACATGAAAAGATTTATCCCAAAACAAAGTGTGTATGGGATTATTTCACGAAAAAGGGTAAAAAGTATATTTTTTCCAAGATAAAGGGTATATGGGAGGATTTATCATAATACAAAGGGTAAATGATAGGATTTATCCCAAGAAAAAGGGTACATAGGAGGATTTATACCAAACCAAAGGGTACATGAGAGGATTTATCCCAAGACAAATAGAACACATGAAAATTTATCCGAACCCAAAGTTCATTCAAGAAGATTTATCCCAATCCAAAGGGTACATGTGAGAATTTATCCCAATCCAAATGGTATACAATATGATTTAACCCAATCCAAAGGATAAAAAAGAGGATATATACCAAGCCAAAGTGCAAATAGGAGGATTTAACCAAAGAATAAGAGATACATGAGAGGATTTATCTCAATCCCAAGGGTATACATGAGTATTATCCTAATAAAAATAAGGTACAAAATTTATTATCCCAATCTTACTATGTGATGAATGTTTTAGTGGGTATAATGAAAAATGATTTCTATGCTTATGTTTGTTCCATAGTTGAAAGATGTCACAATTTTATGCTTATACTCGTTAATATGTTATGTATTCATGGTCAATGTTTACTAAATAATGTTCCCACAATGTTTTGGTTTATGTATTCTGTTACAAAAATACTTATTTCGTAACTCATGATGTTTGATCTATGCTTTATTGGGTATGATTTTCTTATGTATCTTGATTATACCCATATAATCTTCTTTTTCTTACATATGATATTTGATTGTTATTGCTTATTATTTCCCTTACTCAGAATCTAAACTCTACATTTTCTTACATTTCCATCACCTAGGTTATGAATATGAGTATAATTCATGAGAATTATAGAAGGCATTCATTATGGTTCTATTATATAGAAATTATTCACAAGTTTTTTAAAAAAAGTTTCCCATATAACTAGTCCTCAAGACACTAATCCATGCATTCTTGGGATTCTATGATTATTTTTTTAGATATAATGTTTATCTTTTGTAAAATATTTAAAAGGATGAAATTTTCAGCTTAGGTCACCTCACCACCATTGAATATGATTTATCCATACCTATACATGGGTGATCATCTAGAGCATATGAGTTATCTTAATGAAAATTTCATCCACCTATGATCCATTAAAAGTAGAACTCATGTAAATGTGGGAAACATATATGTCCTTATACATTGTGTACGATTTATTTATAATTTTTTGTGAGTCATTAATACTTTAATATGAGTCCTTCGTTGCTATTTTTGAGTGATTAGGATCTGAATCTGAGTCATAACATAGTGAAATTTTAAATATTCTATTTAATGGATTTTTTAGAATTAAGTTATTAAGAAAAAAATTGAAAATGGTACAATGCCAAATCTATTAATTCATGTTATAAACATCATGAAAATTTCTTAATCCATGATATAAAGAATTATTTGAGTAAATTTAATTAGAATATATTGAGAGGATCACCAATCCATTATACTGTTAATTTCAAATGAGATTATTTGAAATTAAATATTGGTGATCAATATGGAAGATGAAATTATATGATGAAAGGGAAGATATTAATGACCTAAATATAAAAAAACATTTTTATTAAAGTTTTCTGATTGAAAAAAGTGAAGATCAAAGTTGATATGAATTTTTAGGAACATCAAAATTACATAAATTTTGAAATGAAATATGTTGATGTTGGAGTTATTATTCAGTTTCTAAAAATATTAAAAAATAATTTATGATCAAATTTGATTGAAAAGAGAGATAAATGAAAGATGTTATGAACATATTTAAGATTATTAGGAATTATTTTCTAAAAAATCTATCATTCCAAAATGGAAGATTCTCTATCGACTACTATTTATACTACATTTGTTAAAGAACATGAATAATATTTGAATTTGGATTTTTGTATAAAATCATGCGATGAATAATATAACTTGTTATAGAAAATGGAGAACTATTGTTCCACGAGAAAAAAGTGAGCAGAAATAAATTATGTTTATTTTTTTAATACTCTGAGTTAAAAAATAACGATCCTATAGATAATGGTGAGAATAAAAAATTCAAATAATTCTTGTAGCCTTTATTTGAAAATATTTTTAAAAATTTCCATTTATGATAATTAAAGAGTCCCCAAAAAAGAATAAATATCCCTGTATAGAAATAGAATAAAAAAATATTGAAAATATCAAATAGATGAAGTGTTATATGAGGATTTAAAGTTATAAGTCAATCAAGAGAATTGAAGCTCTCTAGGAAGGAGACCTATTTTGGATGAGAGAACAAAGAACAAAAATAGAAAGGCATATGACCTACCAAGCCTATACAAAATAGAATGACCAACTAGTTTTTAAAAATAAAAAATATATGGAGAAAAATATAGGATGAAGTTGACTAGGTCTACCAGATTAGATACTAAGGAGTATAAAAGTTTTTTGAAAAATATTAAGAAAAGAAATAGAGTGAGAAAGATAATTCCATAGTTTATTTTCTATTCACCAGGTAGTATTTTTTGAGTTTATATCATTGAGCACTAAGTTTATAAATCTAGCAATCAGTTTCAAGAGGAACTTGGAAGTTGTACACTGAGAATTTTTTTTTATTTTTTTTGTTCAATCCTTGAATAATTAATTGTATTTGATGATTTTTTAATATTGAAGAATAATATCAGTTTTTTGATTCATTGATATCTTTGGGATCATTTTTTGTTCCATGTGAATAGAGGGAAACAAAATCATAGAACAGTAACTAGTGGGATTCCAGCTTGAAGATATGTAGAGGAATTTTTTACATGATCACTTTTGTAATATAGTGATCCCTCACTTGTGAAATTTGGTTTGATCAGTTTCAGGATGATACCTAGTATAACTATTACAATTTGATGATAATATTTATAGTAAAAAATCTATGACTTAGACATCACAAGATTAATAAGGAGTAAGATTATCATGAGTCTTTGAACATTATAAAAGCACATGTGTCATAATTTAGTGATTATTTAATTGAAAATAGATTTATGATAAGTTAAATAATAAAATAAATATTTTTATTAATTGAAAAAATAGTTTTAAAGACTAAAGAAGATAGAGGTTAAAATAATATTTTGAAATTTGATAAAAAAATTGACAACACCTAATTCATCTACATCTTAGGTGTGTCTAGAAAACTTCTAGGGCACTAACAATTGGTATCAAATATTTGTTCAATGTGATTAGATACAAAGTTTTATTATAATATTTGAAATAAAATCATAAGGATCTATGTTTTATTGGTTCTAAACCTTTTCTTACCATATTTTTTTTACTTTAAATATATGATGTGCAGATTTGAAATAGAAGATCCCCAGTTGGAGAAATATGTGTCCATACCTATCGATAAATATTTATAAGTCTCATGAATGACCTTTAAAAATATTAAGAATAAAGAGTTAAGGAATTTTATTATATTTTAAATAGTGAATGAGGAACCACTATTAGATGAAAGTAGTCATAATGGAGAGTATTTTGAATTTTTCTCATTATTATTCTTCTAGTGAATCTCTCTTAATATGTAATAAAGATTGATTTGTAAAATTTATTTTAATACCTTTACCTTTAATTTTGGGAGTATTTCAAGAATTATTCTATTTTTTGGTGACTTATATATAAGTATACATTCTTCGTGGGAGTATATGATGAAAATTCATACCTAGAGTTACAAGATGATATTGTGGAAGCTGCATTGTAGAAGAAACTACATATTTGTAACTCTATCATAACGCTAGTTATATTCAAGGGTGAATCTATTTTATGTTTAATTGAAATAATTTATTGTACTGATAACGAATTTAATATAGATATTTTTTAGAAAATAGTGTTTGAAATAGTCATCAATAAAGTGTTTCTTGTATTTGAGAAATTTCTTGAAGTCTCCATGGATGTAAAGACTACTCAACCAGAATCTAAAAAAGGGATAAATAAATGGAATTTTCTTTAGTTGATACAATCCAAAATCATTAAAGTAAAACTATGATGATGATAAACGAATGGGAAAACAAGTTGGGATTAGTTTTGTACGATAAGAACACTCTCAACATTATGTTTCTTCAACATTAAGTGAATTTAAAAAATATATAATCATTAAAATCCATATATTCTAAATATAATAATAATAAAAAACAATACCACACAAACATATTATGGGAGTACCAAAAAAATAATACTTAAATTTGTAGTAAAATATTATTGTGACCACCTAGAGAAGAATCCACCTCAATCTCATAAAAAAATGTAACCCACAACACAGTTGAATATATTTCTATTAAACCTATTTTAATTGGTTTTACATATTTAAATAAAAAAATTGTATAAATATGGAGGAGTAAAAATGATATAAAACCCACCACTATTTTATGGGTGGGATCAAGAAATTCTATGAAATTGTTCCCCAAATGGATCCCAAAAAATGGGGTTTCAACATAAAAAAAGTAAGCATGTCAATCTAGCTAGATTTATTTAAAAGTGAAATAATCAATGTTTGGTAGATGATAGTGTTTTTGTATGTTTGGGAATGACAATATTGATTTTTGATATAATATGTCAAACTATTCAGGTAAAATAATGCTTTATGTAATGGGGAGAAAACCTAAAGTTCAAATAAAACCTACTGGAAATAAATAGACATGAGAGAATGGGATAAATCAATCCCGGAAAAATAGATTTAGTTTCTTAGAATTCATTTGAATTTTTCAAAATATGTGGTAATTTATATGAAAAGTGTTTCTATATAAAAATACATCACAAATCTTATGATTATTATAGGATAATACCACAAAAACATATGAAATAAAATATAACTAACAAGTCTACCTTGTGATATAAATGAAAGAAACAAGTTGAAACAAATCATCCCATTAATTACTTGAATAGTGATAAGAATAATGTCAAACCAATAGGTAGAATATTCTTCTACTATGGTATGAGATTAAAATTAATGTAAAATTGAAAAATAGACATGGATTTTAAGAAGGATGGAAGAAAGATGGAATTTAAAAGCAAAGAATTAATCCAAGAATGATATATTAGGACAAGATTAGTGGTTGAAACTAAATGTGAAAAATTTGAAAAGAAACCTAATAAGGGAACGATAAAGGTTGATAAATATGTGTTTTGAAGGTCAAAACTAGTTGTTCATTGTGTTTTCAGATGTATAACATAACTTCCTAGTCAAAAAGTGAAAAAAATTACAAATGTAAAACACCAATGACTCTACGTACTATGAAATATTTTGTGAAGATGAATTATAAATAGAAATGGAAGAAATATAATGTTTCTAAATATTTATTAATAATAGGGTCTTACCAATTATATGATTCTAGGAGGATGGATTAAGAAAAAAAGAGTGAAAGTTCCATTCTTGATAAATTATATAAGGCCATTCTAGATAAGAAGAAAAGTGAAATCAAGAAGAAATATATACTTCCTAAAGAGGAATATATTTATAATGGTAAGGGTTAAATAATTATGAAGAGATTCACACAATTTAAATAATCAAGGAAATGAATTTTTGTGTTGATTTAAAAGTATTATACATGTTTCTCACATTATATTGATGATAAATGTCCACATTATTCCCATATTTTAATGGGTTTTCATCATGGAAGAGTGTATTAAAGGCGAAATCATGAATGAATTCCATCCATATTGTTCATTCATAATTGGTATCTTAGTGTCTACTTATAACACATTACTTTCTGAATATGAATTGGTATAAGACATTTAAAATGGTATTAATAATTATTGGAGCTTATTTCTAGATGAAAAAAAACCATGGTGAATTATAAAGAAAATCCCTTGAGGGGAACTACCAAAGAAGTAAAATTTTCCATAAATTAGTCATTTCATTTGAATATATAATTCAAGACTAATTTGATGAAATTAAAGTTTTAATTAATTATTATACTTCACAATAACTAATTTTACTTATGTTTTAAATTTTTATCAATGGGGAGTTATTGAATAACTAAAAGGGGGAAGAAATACCTTTCATTGACTAATTTTAATGTGTTTGTTCAAGTGATTTTAGGTTTAAACATTTCTTGATAAATTTTCCAATATTGTCCTATGAATTGAATTTTTAAGTTTATATCACATTGAGGTTAGATTATAAATAACATTGTCATATAAATTGACCAATTTTATTTTCTATACTGGTTAGTCTAAATATACTTAGATTTTGTTGATTGATGATAAATTGTTAATGGGAAATGTGATTCATTCCTTCTCTCATGGAAATAATTGATCCAACTAAAAGTGAAAGAATAAAATTTCATAAGAAAAATCATAAATTTATAATAGTAAGATAGATATTAGAAAAAAATTCATTTATTTACCTATAATATCAATAAGTGGGATAATACCATACACTAACATTGGGATTTATTATCAATATGGTGGAGACAAATGGTGGTGAATTTGGACATGAAAGTTTCTATTAACAACGAATACAAAGTGGATTATTTAAGTGCCAATTGTATTGAGATTGTATTTTTTGTCAATGTATAGGTTGAAATAAAGACAATTTATGTGAATTATGGGTCATGGAGTGAGGGTCCACAAAAAGGAAGGGAAGATTATGCCTATGTGTTTGGGTAAAGAAGATGGTACCCATTAGTCGCTAGTTTTAATGATTCCTAATCATCACCTATATCTGATGATTTTAGGGCTGTTCTAATGTTCAAAGGTTACTGTTGAAGTGTTGGAAGTATTTTATTCAATAATTTGAATAGAGAAAGTTAGAATGGAAGTTGGTTTATAGACTATGTGCATGCCATAAAGCTTGTATGAGATTTAGTTAAAAAGATTATAATAGGATCAGATTCTTGGAGAATCTAGAATAAATGTTTTAGAAAATATCCATGGAGATTGAAGATCAATGGGAACAAAAATTATTGAAAATATATCCTGTATGAAATTTTTCGATGGTTGAAGTTGAATTTGAACTGAGATGCTGGTAAACATACTTAAATTACTCAAAATTTAGTATATATATACTTCAAAGGATATTAAAAATCATATATAATAGTTTTAAATTATTGTAATAATTCTTGGAATTATTTAAAGATATTTTAATGTGATTTGAACTATTTAATAAGGACTAGGATGAATTTAAGTACCTTTGAAATTGAATTGAAGAAGACTAGAATTTGTTAGGATGATCCATAAAAATTGAGAAAGGCACTAGGTCAATGTATGATTCATTTTAATCAACTTATGATTAACTATATAGTTTTATATTAGTCATCTAGACTCATGTATGAGTGATATATTTTATAATATGAGTCATCTCAAAGAAAAATTCATCTATAAACGATTCATTCAAAGAAACACTGGAGTCATTGAAGGAAATTTATGGGTAGTTTGGCCTTGCATATGAGTTTTATAGACTTGCATATGAGTCATTAAGTCTTTCATATGAGACATTTCCATTTTCATATAAGTTATTAGGATTTTCATATGCATCGAGAGTTAGATAATATTTGAAGATTTAGTAGAATAAAAACATTTTTTTCTATAAGATGTTTCCAAGAATAAATGATAAATGGGTTGATTATAAATCTATTAATTCATGTTTAAATAATCATGATGCATTATTAAGTCATGATACAAGTTTTATTTGGGAAACATGATTGATAAGAGATGGGGAGGCTCAATTTTCCTTTATTTTGAGAATTTGAAATGAGAATATTGGAAATTAAATATTAGTGATCTATGTGGATGTTTAAATCAGATTATGAAAGGAATTATATTTATTGTCTTAAATATCGAAAAAATATTTTGATTCAAGCTTCCTAACTGAGAAAATATAATATCAAATATAAGATAAATTTTAAGAAAATTTTATGTTATATAAATTTGAGAATAAAAACATTATAACTTTGGATTATTTATATAGTATTTAAAAATATCACAAAATACTTTGTGATCCATACTAAATGATAATAAAGTTTATATGAAAGCTACAATGCATATATTCAAGCTGAATTTTTGTTGGTTTTCAATGAATATCCTATGAAAAAATAGAATATTCTCCACCCTCTGCTATTATTAATACTTTTATGTCAATATTTAAATAACATTTGTTTGTGGATTTTTGTTGAATATTTTTTAAAGAAGAATCCAAGACCAATGTATAAAAATGAGAAAATTTAGGAGGAGAAATAAAAGGTAAATAATTTAAGGGTATTTTTGTAATACCCTTTGAGTAGAAAATGAAAGATCGTAGAGATCTTGGAGAGGATAGAAAAGTTTACTTATAAATGTGGATTTTCTTTCATGATATATTTGATGTTTTTTATATTTGTAAATTTAAGAGACCCCAATAAAAAACATGTGGTCGCTTATATATTGATAAAAGAATAAAAAGGCTTAAAATAAAAAAAATCAATGAAGTGCTTTATGAGGGTAGAATGATGTAAGTGGTATGAGAAAATTGAAGCTCTTGAATAAGGAGAACTAAGTTGACTAAAAAAATAGATCTCTTGAAGAGGTAGATCTAAGAGATTTAAATATTGTGTTAAAAATATAAATCATCTAGGTTTTAAAGAAGAAAAATAAAAGGAGAAGAAAAAGAGGATAAACTTAACAAGATATTCCATAGCAGAACCAGTGAGTATCAAAGCCATTTGGGAAAGAGGGTGTATAGATGAAGAGTAATAAAGATTATTCTAGAGGAACTATGTATCTATTTTATAGTGAGTATTTTATGAGGAGATATTATTGATGAATAAGATGATAAATACATCAATATATTTCAAGAGGGATTGGGAATCTATACACTGTGAAGTAGTGGAAAAGTTTCATGTTCTTTCTATGAAGATTTAAAGGTAGTAAAAGATTCTATATTATTGGGAAGAAGATTAGTTTTTTGATGCACTGATATCCTTCGGATAGTTTATTGATCTACTTCAAAAGAGGAGGAGAAAAACTAAGGAGAATAGATGGTGGGATACCAACTTGAATATTTTTACTGGGATGCTATAAATGATAAATTGTGTAATATAGTGATCCCTCACCTGTGTAATGCGGTATTTATAGTTTCAACCACTATAATTTTATGATAATATTTATAGTGTAAAATATTTGACATTTACATCCCAAGAATAATATGGAGTAGGATCCTTATGAGGGACCAAACCTTATAAAAACACATATTCTATACTTTACTACTTGTTGTCATTGTATATAGATGTATACTTAGTTAAAAAAGAAAAGGTAAATTTTTATTAAGTTGAAAAAATTTCCAAATACCAAATGGGTTATATTTTAAAAGAATATTTTGAATTTATAAAAAATTTAACCACACCTAATTGAACCCCCTCTCAGGTGTGTCTACACTAATCATGGTTCACTAACAAAGACTAACATGTGTGACCCATCAATGGATCTTGAAATATATCCAAATAAGTCAAATAAAATTTACTTTACAAATATTAAAAAGCTTCCATGTTTGAAAATATAACCAAATCTAATTATCATGTATATATCCTGTATACCACGGTGTTTCCTTCTTAATAACAATATGATTTTTAGGTTATAAATTTCAATTTAAAACCCATGGACTCTAAATCCTCATATCCTTGTAATCTACCTCATTTTATTATCTTAAAAACCAAATACAACGCTAAACATGATTTAGTTTCAATTTGATAATGGAATAGTTTTTCCAAAACAACTTCATAATCATTATATGTCTCCTTTAGAAAAATTGTTTTTATTATTATCCGAACCCTAATCTATTTCTTTATTTTTCATTCAAACTACATTATACCATTAACATAGTTCTTAGACATATTATTGTAAATATAAAATTTATTAAACATAAATAATATCATTTTTATAGACTATTGAGTTGTTACATTTTTCCAATTTTTAATATTTTATTGAACTATGTTCAAAAAAATGATGTATTTTTGGCATGGATTATCCAATAGCAACTCCAAGAAATTTTTTCAACCACCCTCCTAAAATGAGAACATACATAATTTTTTTTAAAAACCATTGTAGAAACTATGATGCAATATATTCATCATGATGTATTTTTGTATAAATGAACATCATTTTCATTCTCATAGTTACCATCATCTTTACATTATTCCATTAACTTTTTTCAAACACCATGAACTCAAAAATGCTTGTTCCCATGTTGTGGTTTGATCATTTTTAATAAAACATCTTTAGTACATATAAAAATATTAAACATTAACCTAATTCCTATATTGGCCATAATGAAAAATCATATGAATTTTTATCATCCAAAAAACAAATCTTATGAATAATTATTCATTCATCAAATTTTAAAGCTCTTGTACGCTTTAGGAGTATTTAATTTCCTTACTTCCTATGTCAAATCCACCATAGTCAATTTAGTGACTAAAATTTATTCTCTCTCATGCTTCCACTTATTCATTACATGTACCTTTATCCATATATTCATCTCTATATCCAAATCCTTTTTTAGATTACCTTTATTCACTAAGTATGGTTCCCTAAATTATCATGTATGATCTCTATATTCCTTCATAACATATCATTTTAGCATAAATATATATTTTTAATCATAAATTGTTATGAAAAATAAATCAAGAACATAGAAACTATAGAAAACTCCAACAAAAATACTATTAACTATAGATTAATAGTAAATATTAAAAAAATATATAACACACAACCTTAACGTTACAACATTCACGCTCTTTGGATTTTACTATCAGCATTAATAAATAAATATTTTCACTACAACACCTTATATTTTACCATGAAATTAATTAGTAATTTAACAAAGGATATTTTAGAATATTTAACTCTTTAAATATATTTTTTTTCTTCGATATCTTGCATTACATGAAACACTGAGTTTTAAAAAACCATGATATACCATCAAAATATTATTAAGTAATGTGAAAGTTATCACCTAGATATTAAATTAATAGGTTTGAATAGGGCTAAACAATTAATAAAATTATAGGGTTTACAAAGGTATAAAATAAATTAATTGGTTATAAATTTATTAGAAATGAATATAAAAAACATTTGAAAGTAAATGAATAATTTTTTTTCCAAAAAATTTTTATATGCATTCAATGTGTTTTTATCAAAATAAATTATATTAATCACTATTGGTGTATGAATTTAATGAAATTTATATCTTATATATTCAATAAAATTTTTTATCATTCATCTATTATTTTTTCTAATAACAGGAGAGGAATAACTCTAATTTGATGCTTCAAAATGGTATTTTACTAAAAAGTAGTTTGGATACGTTTTGCGCAATTATATTAAAATTATGTTTTTATTTTTTTGAAAATTTATTTGAAAAAATGAACATAATTTTTAAAATTATAATTTCAAAATTATTTTAGAGTGATTTTTTTAAAATTTTCTGAAAAGAACATTTTTTGATGAATAGTGAAAAATACTATTATTATTTAAAACTACCTTTTTCATTTAAAGAATTTACAAAGATTAATTTTATAGTAAATTGTTTTAGAAATAAAATAAGTTAAATTATATTATAATATAAAAACTTCAGGTGTTTGGAATCTAATTTATGTTGATTGTTTAAATAAAAACTTTTTTTACTAAAGAAAATTTATTATTTAGAAAACTAAATTTTCATCGCGCTTGTGAGTTTGATTTTAAATTAAATTCTTCTACTTTTATGCATTGAATTTGATAAAATAGATTAAATATTTTGAATAATAAAAATTAATATTTTTTAATAAGTTCAATATATTTTTTTTTCAAAATGATTTTTAAACTCAGTAAACATTAATTACTATGGATAGGTTTTTAATAGGGTTTTGCGCATTACATACGCCTATGTTAAAATTAATTTCCCACACACATAAAAATTTTATTTTATAAATTATATTTAATATTTAGAATAATTGGGTTCAAATTATCTAATAATGGTAATTTATTTTTAGTCATAAAGGAAAAATTATCTCGGTAAATAAATAAACTAGTGACCAAGGTGAAAATTAAAATTGTAAAAGTAAACATAGAGGATAAGGGAATAAAATGTTGAAATTTTTTTATTTTTTATTTTGGAGGCGTGTATATACCTTAAATTACTTCCAGTAAATTTTTTATAAATTTTTTAGGTATTTGGGTTAAATTTAAGTTTCAATTATTGAATATTTTTTGGTATTTACAAAAATACCACTCCTCAATTATAAATGAGAGCCACTTCCCCTCACTTATTAACACATATTAAGCCATTTAACATGAAAAAAACCTACCAATATATAACCCAAAAATCCTTATCCTATTTCTAGAGCTACTGGTCGACCCAAAACACCATCCCTAGTGTCCTTAATAGGAGATCCAGAGGAGGGTTTTATAAGCAAAGGTAATTTCCTTCACTAAGCTTTTTCAGTTTTACTATTTATCGTACCACCATCAGTTGTGTATTAATAATTAAAATATAATAACAACAATACATAACATATATTGTGATGTTTTTATTTTTATATAATAACCATATCTATATTATATTCCATCAAATGGGGAACAAAATCATCAATCATTTCTACGATGGATTACCGCCTCATGAACCGATATATCTTGTTTTTCATAAAAACCACTCAAGGATGGATATAATGATAGATTTAATGTATTTATATAATATTTATAACATAAATATACATTTTTAATCATAATATCACTTTTAATTTTTTTTGTACAATGATAATGTTACTCACACATACATGTGACCACCACCTCCACAGAGCGATGTGATTCATTATTCATTTTATTTTTAAATAGATAGTAATAAGGATAATGTTAATGAATATATGTGATCTAAAAATGATTCTATATAAGTGAATTATTATTTAAATTTCTTTAATTCCATCCCTTGACAAGATAAAACAACATCCATGTGTATGAACGATCTACCGTCTCCATGAATGGTGTAAATCATTTTTCAATATATAAATTTTATAGTTTAATATAAATAAATATATAATCAGTTTATATGATATTAAATTTATGAATAATATTTTTTATATTATGGAACCATGATTTATGTACAAGGACTAAAATTACCAAACCAAAACATATATGAAAAACAAAACAATTATTACCCGAAAAATGATTTTAACAAAGAATTGATAATAAAAAGTCAGTAAAATATTATAATTAAATAATATTTGGTATTATATATTTTATTATGTTTCTGTAATAGATTTATAATAATTTTATATTTATTATATAGCATGTTCAAACACAAACAAAGGAAGTCAGACGCAAGGTAAGGGATTCTCATCTCACTTTTACTTCCATGATACATCTTTCATTTTTACCAATTATTTATTTTCTGTTGTCTATATACTATAAATTTTATATTTTATATCATGAATATATTTATCATCCTTTTATTCAATGTTTTATTTTATGTTATTTATTTCATATAGGTTATGATCCAAATGTTACTGATATAGTAAGAGTTTATTTCACAATCTCATTATTATTTGGGATTGTTTATGTTTAAGTATCTACTGAAAGAATAATATGATATTTATATATTAATAACAATATATTTTATTATCTTATTGTTATTTTTTAAAAATTTTATGTTTTAATTTCATATTTCTATTTTAAGAACTCAAAATATCCAAAAAAAATTTAAGTAAAATATGCTTTATTTTTCTTTTAATTGGGATTTTTTTCATGTCCATGTTTTAAAAAAAAATTTAAGAATATTTTTAATATTCCTATATGATTATTTAAATTAATTTATATCCATGATTAAATTTTTAAAAAATGTTTTAGAAGGAATAATTTTTTTCATGTTTCAAACAAAGAACTTATTATCTTTTTATCGAAAATTTGAAAAGAATATTGGTTTTAATGTACTTAGCATGAACAAAATTTCCAAATATCATGAACACACAAATATTTTAAGATTCCTTTATAAGTTTCAATGGTTCTTTTGAAATAATTTTTTTTCTTAATATTCTGTAAATTTTTTGTCTCTAAAAGTGAATTTAATAGTGAAAATGGTATTTTACCCAAGAATGTTTTTAATGATGTTTTTATGATATTTCTATTAATAAATGATAAAACCCATTTTTTAATTATTCTGAATTGGTAATATGTTGTAATTATTCCACCCATATTATTCCCATGGATGCTTTATGATCATTTTGAATAGGGATATACTATTTTGATACAATTCAACATATTACTCTGGATGTTTTATGTTTATGTTTATTGATTGGGGAAAGTGTTAAAATATCATATTATAGTTTTTTAAATACAAATGTTTACATTGATTATGTTTCACCCCTTTCATATGAATAATTAATTTGACTTAGTAAGTGATGTGTGCGATCTGATATATCCCCCCATTGCTTAAAAAAATCTCATGTGACAAAATACTTATGGCATTTGGTTGAGTCCATTCATGTTTATATATGATGTATTGGGACAGGGAGTTTATGGTATATTTATGATGTCCAAAAATATGAATTACCTAATTATTAGATTAGTTATTGATGTCTATGTGATCATGCGAATAGTTATGATATCCATGGATAAGTTTTAATTTCATTTGATTATTTATATGGAATTATTTGATTCTCATTTAGTCCTACCATATTATTATTTGTTCTCAAGTTGTTGATTATATGGAACTAGTTTTTAGTTATTTACCTTTCAATGTTTATTATTACTTATGTATTCATGATAGATTCTGCTGTATACGTACCCTTTTTGAGCATCTAATATCACACCTTTCCTATCTTTCCTTTCTCTAGGATTCTAGGAAATGTATTATGATTAATTTTTAGGGATATAATAAATGGAATAGTGGTGGTCTAAATAAAAATACTATGTTTAGTTTTAAATTTTTAAATTTATGTGATATTCAAGTATGTATATAGTTCTCTAAGACTATTAAATAATTCTATCTTTTGGGATGTGATCACTTATATCTAGTTCAAGTGTAGTAAATTAAACATAAATCTAGGATACTAGGGTTAGGGTATTTATAGTTATTATTAGAGAGAGTTTAGTAGAAACATTGAGAACTAGATTTAAGAAAACATATATTAGAAAAAATAACCCTATAAATGACCTTGAGGATAAGTACAAGTATAGGATAAAATCCTAAGGTTTTTGTAAGGTAGAGATTATTTGATTTTCCAAGAAAAAATAATTGTCTGGATACAACAAGTGGATGTGGATCTGAAATATTTATAAAAAGTGGTAATAAATATTAAAGGGGTGTATTGGATTTGACTTGAGTGTCACCTAGTGCATGATAATGGGCCTTGGTGCACACCTTATTTTACACTCTTGGGGGATATTCTTGGATTATTTCACATTTTAGTTATGAACCATTATGAAGGATTTAAATTAATGATGGCCATTAATGGCATGGCTTAAACCTAAGGTGTCATTGGATGAATCAAATGTGTAGTGATTTAGACATCCTTTAATTGATTTTTTAAAATTATGATTTAATTAATGACACCATGATATTTAGTATTAGTGAATGGATATAACAAGGTGAAAGATGTTAAAACTCAATGTGATGGAAAATATAGTAAATTCAGTAAAATTTCCCACTTGGTGGGTCCAATTCAATCCTAAGTATTATAGTGAAATCAGTGCATGGTCCTTGAATTTATTTGTTACAAATCAGATGAAAAATTTCCATCAAAAAAATTCACAATGTGACCTAGGTTTTCACATCATGAATCTTCATGGTTCACAATATTTTCAAAATTTCATAGATTTAATTCATGTTTTGATAATTTTCTTGGAATTTTAGTGTGAAAATAAGCATCACACTATGACACATGGTGTTTTTCTCTTGAACTCTATTTTTTACCCATTCTTCATCTTGTCTCACATTTTTGATGAAGAACACAATATGAATATGTGATTCATGGAATCAATTTTTATTCAAGTGATTTTGGATTTTTTATGAATGAATAAATAATTATGAGATTTAAACATGGGCCTTGTCTTATCATACATCACGAGACATCATTTTCATTATGAACCCAAAACTAATTTTCTCATTTCAATAATTTTCTGCATCCTACAATAAATGAAAAAAATAATAAAATATCGAAAATAATAATCAATTAAATTTCAAAAAAAAATTATTTTATATAAAAATAAGTCTTTATGAAATTGTCTAATCAATTTTCCAACGAATATAACTTGTACAAAATCATATAATCTCAATAACACCACAAAGGAAATTTATTCTACCGATATTTAAATTTCAAGAGTAATAAAACTAAATGCTTGTAAAGGGAAAATAAACTTTCAAATGTCACCAAAAAGAATTTATCTAACTCCTAACCCTTAAAAGAAAAAAAATATAATCATACATTTTAATTTTACTCCTTTGAAATAGCAATTCTCTTCCCTCCTTCAACTTATATTTCTTAATTCATCATTAACATGATTTCCACATGCAATCTACGTCACATTTTTTTCACGCATCACTCAAGGTAATAAATTTAAATGTATTTGTGATCATACCACATGTATAAAAATAACTTTCCATTAGCTTTCATGGAATCTAGAATCTCCACTGTATAAAGGTTGATATAAAAAGTTATAATGTAAAGATTGCGTATAGGTTCAAATTTATATGAGGCATAAGGTATGTAAGAAATGAATAAAATAAGGCTCAAAAGGATGTTATGAATCTCATTAATACTGAATGATATCAAAAAATAAACACAACTAAAGACTCATGAAATGATGAATATATAATCTCTCTACTTCCCAATGTTCAAAGTGAGTACATGATATGAGTAATCATAACAAATGAATCACTCTCGGTTGATTTTTAATATTTTTATATTTTATTTTTTTAAAATTATTTTTTAATAAAAATCTCACATAATATACCAAACCCCATATGATAAAAATATCATTAGTATAGAAATGGTTATTTTTATCCTCCCAATACACAAGACATTTTTTTAAATACTGGTGAATAATAAAGTATAGTGAATGAAAACAGGACCTCTCCCCAAATAACTTGAAAACACATTACAATGTAAACTCAATGAATCATATACCCATTGTAACACCCCAAGCTTCTACGGTACGCTTCTCTTTGAATAATGTGATAGAGTGTGTTGTACGCAACACCGAGTTCTAACACACCATAACCAATCAAACTAGCCGTTATAAATAGTAATGCCTACTTTTTGAAATTATATATATTTTATATTTCAAAATGGACTTCATTTTTGGATTCGGAATATCGAATTTAGCCTAAGGAGAAATTTTGGTACATTTCGGATAACTTTCATATTTTGATGAATAGTGAAAATTACTAAATTTTAATTAAAAACAACTTTTTTAATCAAAATAATTAATAGTGATAAATTATGAATTTGAGTGGTTTTAAAGTATATTTATAATATATTTTTACCATTTAATATAATGTTGGTCATTGGAGATAATTTTACAATTAAACCGAACATAAACAAGTGTCAATCTTTTGATAGTTATTATCTCTTAAAAACACGCTTTTTGTTTGACGGCGGGAATTAATTTTAAATTAATTTCTGCCACTTTTGTGTTTTGAATTTATGAAAATGGATTCCATATTTGGAATCAGGATGTTCAAATTGTGTAAATAGGTAACTTTTATTTTTAGACATTTTGAATAATTACTGCGGTAAATATTTTATTTACCACGGTTAAGGGTAAATCCGGTAAATAAGGGTTAAAAAAAATATTATAATAATACTAAATTACCCTAAAACGTGTCTTAACCCTATTGGATGATACATGGTCGACCATGGGCATCTTTGGGTCGATTTTGGGACCCCATGGATCCACTTGTAAGTGATAATGACACTTTATTTTAAAAAATTTAAAATGAATACAAAAATGACACAAGCATATATCTTTTAGAAAAACAATTGTTACATAGGGTTATATATGTTGGATTTTAGATTATAAATATTCATTAGAAAGATAAAACTAATTCCTACATAATGATAGTTTATTTATAATTTTTATACATTAAATAATGTATTTTATTTATGACACAATGATGATGCGGTAATTACTATAATAGTGAAAAATTAAAATAATTGATATTATAAATACCCAAATAAATATAATATGAAACTTTTAATGAATTAAACTAATTTTCTAGGATACTATGCTATATTAGGATTGATTTAATTGACTTTTTTGGAAGAAATAAATCTGTTATGAGTTTCACAAAAATCAACTATTGAATAGTGTCAAAATTTACATAAAAGAGTTCTTAAAACAAATATTATATTATTAATTGATATTAAATTCCTAAAAATCTAAGATTCGGCCAAGAGACTTATATAATGATAGGTACATCATTAAGGGACCACTTGGGGGTCGCTTGGATGTATATAGTAATTTTATTAACCATATTATATAAAAATACAAAGAGACATTGTAAAAGTGAAACTAATTAACTTAGAGTTAATACTTAAAGATAAGGTTAATATAAGTACCAAAACCTGTCTAAATTCTATTGGTTTAGTGGTTTTAGACCTATCCCCACCTTAAACTTTGAATAATCAACTTTTGAGCCATTAGAAACCGAATATGAATTTATTATAAATTAATATTTCTAGCTTTTCCAAAGGTGCCCCTCACCCCTCTTATAAAAGGGCACTCCTCCTTCTCATTTCTTCACACCTTCAAAGCATTTTGGTTCGGCCAAACTCTGCCCAAATACTCTCTCAACATCCCTCACTACAACCTAGAGGCCTTAGTTTGATCAGAAAGCTAACCTAAGGAGCCCTTTTGATCAAATCAAAAGGAAGAACCCGAAGAAGAGGTAATGTTTTCACCACCCCTTTTAATGTTCCTTTCTTCTTCCACTTCTTCTTTATTTGTTCTTACCATTCTAAAATAATAACTCCAGTATCTCACATATACTGTGATGTTATTATAAATATGGTACAACCATATTCAGTATTCTATCCACCCTTTGAATAACATGTCACCATACGTGCGTACGTACGGCTTACCGTCTCCACGTCGTGGTGTAATTGTTATTCAATATAATATTATTTGGATGGGTATAATAATGATGTTTAACTCAGGTAAATAATAAATATAACATTTTAATGATTCTGTATATATGATATACCATCCATTTATATATTATTTTAATATCAAAAGAATGATATTGTCGCTCGTGCGTACGTACGGACTACCGTCTCCATGAACGCGATGCGATTCATTCTCCATCGTATCCATTCAAGTATAATTATCATTTGATGATTTAAAAA
This sequence comes from Viscum album, assembly GCA_963277665.1. Classification (NCBI taxonomy): domain Eukaryota; kingdom Viridiplantae; phylum Streptophyta; class Magnoliopsida; order Santalales; family Viscaceae; genus Viscum; species Viscum album. The sequence continues at coordinate 1,927,788,396 of OY728131.1, forward strand.
TGATGTTTAAGGACTTGATATCATTCTGGATATGAATAAGATACAACAAACATGGCTTATGTAACAAAACATATAAAAGAAAATGAGTAAGTTAACACCCAAAACGACGATAATTCTAAGATATTATTAACAAATCATTGTTAAAAGATCATATATGATATCATATTAATATATATGATTCTTGTATAATTTAATAACAATTATTTCACCATTATACAGGAGGTTAACCTACCCCAACCAAGGAAATGTACAAGGTAAGGGTTATTTCACAATCTCTTCATTATCCGAGGTTGTTTATACGTAATAATCTACTGGGATTTCTTTATCATCCACATCCATGTTTCTTCGAAATGTATTTCAAAAAATATTTATTATTTACAAAAATATGTGTTAAAGTAATTTATAACCTTGTTTGACTTTTTATAAGAGGTTTATAAAGGAATCTTTCCGTCGTTTTCACAACAAGGTCCTTTTTAACCTTTTCGACAGAATTATGGTAAGAATGTTTTTTCAACTTATACGGCGGGTGCGGCTATTTTCTGCCGTTATAAAATCTTCAAAGCTTCCCTTACAAGCTTATAATAATATTTTCAAAGAAAATGTTTTATTTTATACGGATCATAAATGATTTCAAAATAGAAGGAGATATTTCTTTAAAAAGAATATTGATTTCATCTATGTCAACATCCTTTGATGGATTTTAAGATTATTTGAAGTTGATTTATTATGATACAAAACTTCTATATTGAATTGAAGGTTTTGTGATATGTTTGACTGTGGGGATGTGCTATTTTTATACCATTCATAGTTTATGATGAAATTATTGACATTTCATATGCTAGTTTTAATACGAATGTTTATGTTATGTTTAAACCTTTTCATATGGAAATGCATTGGACATAGTAAGTGACGGGTGGAGCCCGCTATAGCTCCTAGATGAATCGGTAGGTCTCATGAGACAAACTAGTGTCTTGGCACAAGGCCTTGACAAAATCTTATTTGTAGTCTTGGCACGAGGCCTTGACTATGTGGTTATGATAGTCTGACATTATGCATTCCAACATTATGAAAGTGGTTATTGATTTTTAAATGTGATTATTCGATTAGTAGAATATCCATGTGAATAAGTAAATGGCATTATTTCATTTTATTTATGCCATACCATGTGGAAAGTTCATGTTTAAAAGGCTTTTGTTTTAGTTATACATTGCCTTAAATGTTTATTCTTATTTATGAATGTTTCCGCTATATTGTTATCCTTACTGGGCATTTGAGCTCACCCCTTTTCTATGTTTTATTTTTCCCAGGAAGTGAAGAAGTAAGTTATGAATGACCTGCAGGGATATTATGTGAAGATATGAGTGTGGATTATGGAGACAATATGTTTTTGTAGTAGTTTTTCGTTTTATGATGTAATGTAAAACTTATGAATATATCTAGTGTTTCCAAGGCTACTAAACCAATCGGTCTTTCGAGATTTGATCTTTCTTGTGATCATGCCAATGTTATGTAATAATGCACCGACTCTGGGTAACTGGGGTCGGGGCATTACAGTTGGTATCATAGGAATTTTAGTACAAACCTTGGAAGCTAGATTTAGATAAACTCTGATTAGAGCACGTAGACCTAAGATGAACTTTGAGGATTAGTATAGAAGAACTTCCTAGAATTTTGGTATTGTAGAGATTTTGTGAGTTTTCCGAGCAATACATCCCTGTCTGGATACGAGCAGGTAGAGGCGGCTCTGGCACAGATGTACCTAGGGGTAAAACCCGAAAACACCGCTTTAAGCTAGACTCGAACGGGAACTGGTGCACGACAACTGGCCTTGCTGTACTCTTGGTTACGACACTCCCGGGGGATATGCTTAGGATAACTCTCATTTTCTTTACAAATCATTATGAAGGGTTTATGAGTATATACTTCCTCAAAGAAAACATTTTTATGATTATGGATTATATCCATAAATAGTTCAATTTATGTTAAGTGTTTTATAAGTATGGGATTATGTATTTTGATTCATAAACTGATCTAGTTGATGCCATTGTTTAGAAATGGCGCCTAGTGGAAGAAATGGAAACTGTATCAATGCACGCACTCCATGTAGGGATTTCCCTCCTGCTCAAGATAATTATAGTGGAGCTGGTGATGCAACTGGTTCCAATCAGCTAATCACCATACTGGGACAACATACTCAGGTTATGAATAATAACCTTACCCGTATGGAGCACCCTGATCCACAGCGCGGAGGATCAACGTTAGATCGATTCATGAGGCAACAACCACCAACGTTCAATGGGAGTACAAATCCCTTCGTAGCCGAGCAGTGGATAAATTCCCTAGAGAAAATATTTCAGGCTTTGGGGAGCAGTGAAAGGGAAAAAGTTATCATGGCAGTTTACCGCCTCACTGGAGATGCTGATCAATGGTGGTCATTGATTCAAAACATGAAGGAAGATGATGAAGTATCAAATATGGAATGGAGGGAGTCAAAGATCTATTTTTAGAAAAATACTTTCCTCGCGACCATCGAGAAGATATGGAAAGGCAATTTCTAAGTATGAGACAGAAGGAGGATGAGAATGTCACAAAGTATGAGGCTAACTTTACAAGGTTAGCAAGGTACGCTGGTGATTATATACGTAACCAAAGAAGTAAGATCGATCGTTTCTTTGATGGGTTAAAACCATTTCTCCGTCGAGCATTAGTCTCAAAATCCTTTTCATCGTACGAAGACATTGTCTCATGTGTTATCAAGACCGAAAATGAATTCTCTACGTCTTATGACTTTAAAGCAAAGCAAGAGAAGAAGAGGCCTGCTGATCAATCTGGGAATGGAAATAAGGGGAAGAAAGGAAAGGTTGAATATCCATCCTGTGGTAAATGTGGGAAGAAACACCCCGGTGCTTGCTTGAAGGGAATGGGAGTCTGTTACAAGTGTGGTGAAAAAGGCCGCCAAGCTCGTGATTGCAAAGGGAAGAAGGAAGCCACCAAAGTTCAGTGCTACAATTGCAGGGAGATGGGACATTATGCGAATGAATGTCCTAAGCGTCAGGAGAACTTACCTCAGAAAAGGCCAAGGGATCAAGGCCAAGCTTATGCTATCACTACTGCAGAGGTAGAAGCTCCAAAAGACGTGGTGGCAGGTAATTTAATGGTTTCCTCAAGTTTAGAAAATGCATTATTTGACTCTGGATCGTCGCATTGTTTCATGTCTTCCCAGTTTGATAAGAAAATTAGATATTTCCAATTTGATTTAATAAGGGAGTTTTCAGTTAAAACTACTAAGGGAAGTATCATTGCAACAAAGTTTTGTGAATCAGTCCCCATTAGAGCACATAATTTTTCTTTATCTGCTGATCTCATCGTCATACCTATGATTGAGTTTGATATAATCCTCGGTATGGACTGGCTTTCAGACTATGATGCGAAGATTTATTGTAAGAAGAAAGAGGTTACGATTCTTGATGATAATGATAAGGAACACCTTATATTTAGAGCAGAATCGTCACCACCTAATTCTTATTTAGATCCACCCCCAGTAGCTCAACTTAATTCAATTATTGGGGAGGAAGAGAATGAAATTACTTTCGGTGAGGAAAGGAATGTTAAAATAGAGGATGTACCTGTTGTGAAAGAATTTGTAGATGTATTTCCGGAAGATTTACCTGGACATCCTCCAGAACGAGAAGTTGAGTTTTCCATTGATTTATTTCCTGGATCAAGGCCTATATCGAAGACCCCTTACAGAATGGCTACTGTAGAGTTAGTCGAACTAAAGAAACAACTAGAGGAATTGAGTAATAAAGGATTTATTCGCCCTAGTGTTTCTCCATGGGGAGCCCCTGTTCTTTTTGTTAAAAAGAAAGATGGATCTATGAGGTTATGTATCGACTACAGGGAGATCAATGCTATAACGATAAAGAACAAGTATCTCCTACCTCGCATTGATGATTTATTTGACCAACTGCATGGAGCTCAATACTTTTCAAAGATTGTCCTTCGATCTGGATACCATCAGTTGTGTGTGAAGAAAGAAGACATTCCGAAGACAGCATTTCGAACTAGGTACGGGCATTACGAGTTTACTGTAATGCCGTTTGGATTGACTAATGCACCCTCAGTATTCATGGATCTGATGAATAGAGTTTTCAAGGGGTATCTCGATGAATTTGTGGTGGTATTTATTGATGATACCTTGGTATACTCCAAAACCTACGAAGATCATGAAAATCACTTGCACATTATCTTGAAGACTCTGAGGAGCAAGAATTATATGGGAAGTTTAGCAAGTGTGAATTTTGGCTTCATGAGATTTCTTTTCTTGGACATATTGTCTCTAAAGATGGAATCTCTGTTGGTCCTTCTAAGACCAAGGCAATCCAAGAATGGCCAGCACCTACGAGTATAACTGAGGTACGCAGTTTTATTGGTTTGGCATGTTATTATCGACGTTTCGTCCAGAATTTTGCCCGATTGGCTAACCCATTAACGAAGCTCACACGTAAAGGGGTTAAATTTGTTTGGACAAAAGAGTGTGAAGAATGTTTTGAAGAACTGAAGAAAATATTAGTCAATGCTCCTATATTGACTCTACCATCGGGGAATGATGGGTTCGTTATTTATAGTGATGCATCGAAGAAAGGACTTGGTTGTGTCCTTATGCAGAATGATAGAGTTATTGCCTATGCATCACGACAGTTGAAAATTCATGAACAAAACTATCCTACTCATGATCTCGAGTTAGCAGCTGTGATCTTTGCTTTGAAGATATGGAGGCACTACCTCTATGGTGAAAAATGTGAGATTTATACTGATCACAAGAGTTTGAAGTATATTTTCTCACAAAAAGAACTCAACATGAGGCAAAGGAGATGGCTTGAATTACTCAAGGATTATGATTGCACGATACACTACCACCCGGGGAAAGCAAACAAGGTCGCAGATGCTTTGAGTAGAAAAGACCATGGAGTTTTGAACAATATGAGAATTGAAATCGATCTAATTTTCATGGATCTAGTGAAGATGGACATGGGAATAACCAGGGAAGGAGAAACATCATTTCTTTTTCAAATGGTTGCCAAACCATCTTTAATAGAAAGGATTAAGAGTACTCAGACCGATGATGAAGAATTTAAAAAGAAGATTAAAGCTGTGAATGATGGGAGATTGAGAGACTTTGTGTATGAATATAGAATTTTGAAATTCGGGAAGAGACTTTGTGTTCCCGATTTACCTGATCTAAAAAGGGAATTGCTGGATGATTCTCATAGTTCCAATTTCTCTATACACCCTGGGAGCACAAAAATGTATAGAGATTTGACGGAACATTTTTGGTGGGACAACATGAAGAGGGAGATTGCTGATTTTCTGTCAAGATGTATGGTTTGTCAACAAGTGAAAGCTGGAAGGCAACAGCCTGGAGGAGTCATGCAACCTTTTCCCATACCGGAGTGGAAATGGGACAATATTACGATGGACTTTGTCATGGGGCTACCAAAGACTCCTAGAAGGAATGATGCAATATGGGTTATTGTTGATCGCCTTACCAAGTCAGCACATTTTCTTGCTATAAGAGAAGATCTACCCCTAGAACGTCTAGCAGGACTATATATTAATGAAGTTGTGAGACTTCATGGAGTACCCTTATCAATTTTTTTTGATCGTGATCCCCGTTTTACTTCAAGATTTTGGAAAAGTCTTCAGAAATCCCTAGATACTGAACTTCATTTGAGCACTGCTTACCACCCTCAGACAGACGGACAATCAGAACGGACTATTCAGACCTTAGAAGACATGTTGAGATCTTGCTCACTTGACTTTCAGGGTATGTGGGATCAATATTTACCTCTGGTAGAATTTTCCTATAACAATAGCTTCCATTCGAGTATTCATATGGAACCATATGAAGCGTTATACGGAAAGAGATGTCGTACACCAACCTGTTGGGATGACCTTGGTGAAAGAAAACTTATAGGTCCAGAACTGGTGGAGAAAACGATGCAAAAGGTGAAGGTAATCCAAAATCACATCAGAGCAGCTCAAAGTAGGCAGAAGAGCTATGCTGATAATCGAAGGAAGGATTTGGAATTTCAAGTCGGTGATCATGTTCTCCTGAATTAATCTCCGTGGAAGGGAGTCATACGTTTTGGTAAGAAAGGTAAATTGAGTCCCAGGTACATCGGACCTTTCGAAATTCTTGAACGAATTGGGGTTGTAGCTTACCGATTGGCAATGCCGCCAAGTCTCTCTAAAGTTCACGATGTGTTCCACGTATCACTGTTGAGGAAATACATGCATGACCCAACACATGTACTCACATATGAAGAATTAGAACTGGAACCTGATCTGTCTTATTGCGAAGAGCCCGTCAGGATTCTTGATACGAGAGAACAAGTACTGAGAAATCGGACGACACGTCTGGTAAATGTTTTGTGAAGAAACCATAAGATGGAAGAGGCAACGTGGGAACCCGAGGAACTTATGATGAAGAACCACCCGAGTCATTTCATGTGATAAGTATTCTAGAAATTTCGAGGATGAAATTATTTGAAGGAGGGGAGAATGTAACACCCCAAGCTTCTACGGTACGCTTCTCTTTGAATAATGTGATAGCGTGTGTTGTACGCAACACTGAGTTCTAACACACCATAACCAATCAAACTAGCCGTTATGAATAGTAATAACTACTTTTTGATATTATATATATTTTACATTTCAAAATGGTCTTCATTTTTGGATTCGGAATATCGAATTTAGCCTAAGGCGAAATTTTGGTACATTTCGGATAACTTTCATATTTTGATGAATAGTGAAAATTACTAAATTTTTATTAAAAACAACCTTTTTAATCAAAATAATTAATAGTGATAAATTATGAATTTTAGTGGTTTTAAATTATATTTAGAATATATTTTTACCATTTAATATAATGTTGGTCATTGGACATAATTTTACAATTAAACCGAACATAAACAAGTGACAATCTTTTGATAGTTATTATCTCTTAAAAACACGCTTTTTGTTTTGACAGCGGGAATTAATTTTAAATTAATTTCTGCCACTTATGTGTTTTGAATTTAGGAAAATGGATTCCATATTTGGAATCAGGATGTTCAAATTGTGTAAATAGGTAACTTTTATTTTTAGACATTTTGAATAATTACTGCGGTAAATATTTTATTTACCATGGTTAAGGGTAAATCCGGTAAATAAGGGTTAAAAAAAATATTATAATAATACTAAATTACCCTAAAACGTGTCTTAACCCTATTGGTTGATACATGGTCGACCATGGGAATCTTTGGGTCGATTTTGGGACCCCATGGATCCACTTGTAAGTGATAATGACACTTTATTTTAATTAAGTTAAAATGAATACAAAAATGACACAAGCATATATCTTTTAGAAAAACAATTGTTACATAGGGTTATATAAGTTTGATTTTAGATTATAAATATTCATTAGAAAGATAAAAATATTTTCTACATAATGATATTTTATTTATAATTTTTAGACATTAAATAATATATTTTATTTATGACACAATGATTATGAAGTAATTACTATAATAGTGAAAAATTGAAATAATTGATATTATAAATACCCAAATAAATATAATATGAAACTTTTAATGAATTAAAATAATTTTATAGGATAATATGATATATTAGGATTGAATTAATTGACTTTGTTTGAAGTAATAAATCTGTTATGAGTTTCACAAAAATCAACTATTGAATAGTGTCAAAATTGACATAAAAGAGTTCTTAAAACAAATATTATATTATTAATTCATATTAAATTCCTAAAAATCTAATATTCGGCCAAGAGACTTATATCATGATAGGTTCACCATTAATGGACCACTTGGGGTCGCTTGGATGTATATAGTAAGTTTATTAACCATATTATATAAACATACAAAGAGACATTGTAAAAGTGAAACAAATTAACTTAGAGTTAATACTTAAAGATAAGGTTAATATAAGTACCCAAACCTGTCTAAATTCTATTGGTTGAGTGGTTATAGACCTATCCCCACCTTAACCTATTAATAATCAACTTTGGAGCCATTAGAAACTGAGTATTAATTTATTATAAATTAATATTTCTAGCATTTCCAAAGGTGACCCTCACCCCTCTTATAAAAGGGTACTCATCCTTCTCATTTCTTCACACCTTCAAAGCCTTTTGGTTCGGCCAAACTCTGACCAAATACTCTCCCAATATCCCTCAATACAACCTAGAGGCCTTAGTTTTATCAGAAAGGCAACCTATGGAGCCCTTTTGATCAAATCAAAAGGAAGAACCCGAAGAAGAGGTAATGTTTTCACCACCCCTTTTAAAGTTTCTTTCTTCTTCCACTTCTTATTTCTTTGTTCTTACCATTATAAAATAATAACTCCAGTATCTCACATATACTTTGATGTTATTATAAATATGGTACAACGATATTCAGTATTCTATCCACCCTTTGAATAACATGTCACCATACGTGCGTACGTATGGCTTACCGTCTCCACGTCGTGGTGTAATTGTTATTCAATATAATATTATTTGGATGGGTATAATAATGATGTTTAACTCAGGTAAATAATAAATATAACATGTTAATGATTATGTATATATGATATACCATCCATTTATATATTATTTTAATATCAAAAGAATGATATTTTCGCTCGTGCGTACGTACGGACTACCGTCTCCACGAATGCGATGAGATTCATTCTCCATCGTATCCATTCAAGTATAATTATCATTTGATGATTTAAAAATGATGTTTAAGGACTTGATATAATTCTGGATATGAATAAGATACAACAAACATGGCTTATGTAACAAAACATATAAAAGAAAATGAGTAATTTAACACCCAAAACGACGATAATTCTAAGATATTATTAACAAATCAATGTTAAAAGATCATATATGATATCATATTAATATATATGATTCTTGTATAATTTAATAACAATTATTACACCATTATAAAGGAGGTTAACCTACCCCAACCAAGGAAAAGTATAAGGTAAGGGTTATTTCACAATCTCTTCATTATCCGAGGTTGTTTATACGTAATAATCTACTGGGATTTCTTTATCATCCACATCCATGTTTCTTCGAAATGTATTTTAAAACATATTTATTATTTACAAAAATATGGGTTAAAGTCATTTATACCCTTGTTTTACTTTTTATAAGAGGTTTATAAAGGAATCTTTCCATCGTTTTCAAAACAAGGTCCTTTTTAACCTTTTCGACAGAATTATGGTAAGAATGTTTTTTTAACTTATACGGTGGGTGCGGCTATTTTCCGCCGTTATAAATTCTTCAAAGCTTCCCTTACAAACTTATAAGAATATTTTCAAATAAAATGTTTTATTTTATACGGATCTTAAATGATTTCAAAATAGAAGGAGATATTTCTTTAAAAAGAATATTGATTTCATCTATGTCAACATCCTTTGATGGATTTTAAGATTATTTGAAGTTGATTTATTATGATACAAAAATTCTATATTGTATTGAAGGTTTTGTGATATGTTTGACTGTGGATGTGCTATTTTTATACCATTCATAGTTTATGGTGAAATTATTGACATTTCGTATGCTAGTTTTAATAAGAATGTTTATGTTATGTTTAAACCTTTTCATATGGGAATGCATTGGACTTATTAAGTGACAGGTAGAGCCCGCTATAGCTCCTCGATGCATCGGTAGGTCTCATGAGACAAACTAGTGTCTTGGCACAAGGCCTTGACAAAAACTTATTTGTAGTCTTGGCACGAGGCCTTGACTATGTGGTTATGATAGTCTGGCATTATGAATTCCAACATTATGGAAGTGGTTATTGATTTTTGCATGTGATTATTCGATTAGTAGAATATCCATGTGAATAAGTAAATGGAATTATTTCATTTTATTTATGCCATACTATGTTGAAAGTTCATGTTTGAAAGTTTTTTGTTTTAGTTATACATTGCCTTAAATGTTTATTCTTATTTATGAAAGTTTCCGCTATATTGTTATCCTTACTGGGAATTTGAGCTCACCCCTTTTCTATGTTTTATTTTTCCCAGGAAGTGAAGAAGTAAGTTATGAATGTCCTGCAGGGATATTATGTGGGGATATGAGTGTGGATTATAGAGACAATATGTTGTTGTAGTAGTTTTTCATTTTATGATGTAATGTAAAACTTATGAATATATCTAGTGTTTCCAAGGCTACTAAACCAATCAGTCTTTGGAGATTTGATCTTTCTTGTGATCATTCCAATGTTATGTAATAATGCACTGACTCTGGGTAACTGGGGTAGGGGCGTTACACCCATCCACCATGGAAAACTTATCTTCAAAACTTATTATTTTGAATATAATGTAATACACATATAGTAAAGTAGAAATGGATATAATAGGATTGTAATGCGGCTCATTCTTAAAAATTTCATTCATGGATTCTATTAGAAAAATCAGAATTCGACGTTAAGGTGATTCCAAGGATCAAATGATAATTAATACAATTACTAGATCATATTAATAATGAATATATACAACTAAATATTGGATAAGATTCCATGAGATTTATAAAATAAAAAACTCATGAGTCTCTCAAGAAATATACTATAGAATGAAAGGAAAATATATTTTTTAGAAATACTCTTGGTAATGAGAACATATATTTATGGAAATTACTCATATCAATTTATAAAAATAAAAAACCAATCATTATCAATTTTATAAATTCAAAACATTCCAAATCTAAGAATAATTTCATCTTCAGAAATAAAATCAGTTTTTAAAATCATGATTTTTTAAATTCCTCCCCTTATATACAACATTACTCATTAATTTTCAATTTCACACATATAATAATGTCAATAATGAAATTTTAAAAAATTCATAATGATTATCCAAAGAAATTTTATGTCTCCATGAATGATATTAGAGTATATTAGTTCAATGTGGGGTATGCAATTTCTTTTAAAGATTAAAAATAGATTCTCAATACTAAAATATATTTATATAAAAAATAATAAATTTATAACTGAAATAAATTATAAATTAATATATAGAACTCCACCTTTTTTACCACATTAGGGGATAATTGTGCCAACATCATGGATCTATAAAAGAAATGATCACATTAAAGTGTATGAAACATGACATTAAAGGTAAAAAAGAATGATGGTGATTTTGTTTCATCCTAATATATGCCTAATGTTAAATATTGGGAAATTAATTGAAAACTAATATCTAAGAATGAAAATAGAGGAAACGAAAAATATATCTTGGTTTGATCCCCCACGTGGGAATTGGGTTTTGACTACCTCTAGATGTATAGTAGCAGCTATTATTTGAAATCAGATGGTGGGTTAAGTTTTTTTGATTTCAACAATCAACACTTCTTCTTTACATCTTTCACAAATTCTTTTTTAGGAAACAATGTTAGAGTATTCTAGACCAACCCCATGGAAATAAGATACAACTTTCTTAGTTTGTTTAAGATAAATAATGGGTCCTCCTCCTTGATTTAAATTTCCAAAACCTCTTCTTCATTCTATATTGATTTATCAAGATATGATGCATAAAAATAATAATCATAAGGAAACATTGAGTGTAATTATATTTGAATAAAATTAAAAGATAAAGAATAAATATCAAAATATTCCCTATAATATAAGAAGTATTGGTATTGGTTTCCTATTGTAAAGCAACTTATATATCTTCATAGACCCTCAAATAAGTGTTCAATATGTTTGGGGAGTTCCATACGTTCTTCAATAGGTTCATATTCTTCTTCTTCATCATTCTTAGATTAAAAAAAGAGTTGACATATTCTAATAATTAAAAATAATGAAAGGTTACACAGAATTCAATTTTAATAAAATAATCTTAGAGTGAGTCGAAGAAAATTTCCTCTCCTTGAGTTTATTTATATTAAATTTCTTCTTCAGTGGAAAGTGCCTATTGGAGTTGAATCTCACTAGATATAGGTAGGTAGTCAGGCTTCTCTATGTTATCTTCAAACACCACCACTCGAGTGGTTTCTTCATCTTCTATGGCCAGAGATAGGTATAGTGGTGATGATTTTATTATTTTAAGATAGAGAGATCATGTTTCATTTCAATATGTTCCAATTTACACGAAAATTGATTCAAATATTGTTTATCTCTCATATGTAAATCATCATTTATATCTTCATCATCACTCTCCTATAGATATTCATTGTATGTTTGGATCAGTATCCTGAGATGGTTGGGCTGATGGTTGTCTTCAAGTAAGGATTAAATAAATTGACCTAATTTAGAAAAATATGGAGGGACTAAGGGAGAGTCTTACCACACCTTTAGTATTTGATAAACAATCTTGAAATGATTAGGAATCTTGATAAATTTTTGAAGTGAGAGGCCTATCTATTATCCATGGATCATATAATTTTACCAAAAATAGTGAGACCATTAAAACTTTGTAAAAATTTCTCCTATGAATTATTAAACACTTATCCTTACACCTATGAGTATTTAATACATTCATAATAATAACAGTTCAATTACATCATGGGTAAATATATATTTTATAGATTTTTTAGAAAACAATGGAAGATATTTTTCAAAATTTGAAATAAATAGTGAATGATAAACAAGTTGGATCAATAACAATGACTTAATGTTTTTACACACCTCTAATAGGGTAGTTCAAAAGCTTAAATTTATTTTCCTAGTACAACATAGTGTTTGACCATAGTTGTCTAACTGTAGGATATTTTCAGTCGATCACACACTATTCCTAATTCAATTTTTATATATATATTTTTAAATTTTTTATTTTATTAACAACTATGAAAAATGGGAAAGGATGATAATTGAAAATATAAAACTAAAATTGAGATTTAAATATAGATAGAATGAATATAGTTAAAAAATAAAGGTCTTGGTCCTAGGGTTAGCAATTCAAGATCCTTTATTATTCATTATTATTTTTTAAATTCAATTTAGAAATCCATCCCATCATACATTAACTTTTATCATCTACTTTGAGTAAGAAATTTTGAATTCACAGTACATTTCATTGGGATAATAAATATCACCTCATTCAATATCCAAGTAAGATAATCATCTCAATCAAGAATATAATACCTTATATGACACAACTCAATCTCATGTAGTTTCAACACTTGAGAACTCTTAACTCCATTATATGAAGAGTTTATCTAAGATAAGGGTGTGAATTATGATTTGGTAAAGAATAGAAATTATTTTGAGAGTTATTTCATGGTGGATGATCACCACACCCATACACTTCTCTCTCAATCACCAAAAACATAATTATAAAATTAATAATTAAAGATCATGAATTTCAGAACACTGTGAAAACCTTCCCCAAGGCCAAATCATAGATCAGTCACTCACTATCATGAGTGTTAGAGATCTTGGTTTTTAGAATGATAGAGAGAGGGAGGGAGATATATATATAGATATTGGAAAAAACACTTGAATTAAAATTGTAAAATGGGTTGCATGGAAAAATAAATTAAAACTAAATACTTAAAAATAAACTAAAACAATGTGATACTCCTAGTTTCATTCCATTTCCAACTGATTTTTTATTCAAAAACCTTAGGAAATGTATTTATACTCCTAAAAAGAACCTTTCAGGCATTATAAATTTTGTAAATTTTCTTTATAAATGGGTCTAAGTCAACACAAAGTATTATAGGGAAATAAATACATGGTATAGGAATTAATTGGAAGTAAATTAGATAAAAAATATCAATCATAGTAATTTATGGATTGACATAGGGTGAATTCTATGAATCATTATGGTTCACCTTATTTTTATGATTTCATGAATTCAATTCATGTTTTGAAAACTTTCCTAGAATGTCATAGCATGACAATAAGTGTCACATTGTGACACATGGTATTTTCACTCAAAATTTATTTTTCCATTTTTATTCATCATGTCTCCAATTTCCGATGTATCTCACATCTTGAATAAGTGATTTACAATGAAAATTGTTATTTTCTAGTGATTTAGGGTTTATTTCCACGTGAATATTCAATTTTGAGCTTTAAAATTGGGTCTTAACTTGTCATAAATCAGAAGACATAATTTTCATCATGAATCCATCACCTTTTTTTCTCATTTTCAATCATTCATTGTATCAAACCAGGAATTAATAAAATAATAATTTAAATAAATAATAACCTGTTAAATTTAAAAAACATTCTATTTGATATTAAAATTAGTACATATTAAATTTTAATTTGAAATTCTCCTCTAAATTATTATATGATTATGGTTAATCACACCCATTTAAAAAAGGAATCTAAAGAATGATACAATAGAAATTTAAACAAAAAAAATAAAGGAATCAAATCCCCCACCTAATGATAAGCTTTATGATTTTATTGCATGAAATAAAGAGTTGATAATAGGCTAGAAACCCAAATAAAGAAACATGAATGAGTATATAATGGTTTCATGGATCCAAGAGGGAAGGATGGATTGCCCAAAATTGGGAGAAGTCAGATGGATTTAATGATAAAAAAGATTAATCATTTTATAATTAATGATAAAAAACTATTAGGTATTTCCAAAAACATGGGTTGGGTTTCCTTTTAATATTATCATTAATTCAATTTCCAATTAATTTTATGGAACAACTCATTTAAGACCCTAAACAATAAGGAATATAATGTTATAATGTCATTATTCGATTTAGGATTTGAAGCTGCATTTTCCCTTTAATATTACCTATTTTATATTAAATGTTATTATTTATGTTAAATTTTTTTTTTAAGTCACTCTAGGAGAAACTAGAAAAAATTGGAAAGTTTTGAAATTTTAGAAAAGCATGACTGGATACATGACTAAATGAGTGATTGTGAATGACTGACCGTATGAACAAAATGACTGATTGTGAAGGAATGACTTCATGACCAAAAATACTAACCACAAATGGCTAATCACATAACAAAAGTGACTAATCATGTGATTGAATGCATGAACAAAATGACTAACTATATGACTGAGGACATGGAAAACAAGACCGTACCCGAGTGGTAAGGGCTCCTGCATGGCATCCAAGAGACCCAGGTTCAAAATTGGGTGGTGGTGAATTTTTGGGTGACTGTAGAAGTACTGTAGTAGGTATTGTTTGGTATTGTAGTAGCCAAAACTATTCATCCGATTTGGCCCTTCGGGCCACCGATTTGGTTCTATGGGTCTCAAGGGCCTTCGGAGCATCAAATGCCTTCAGGACATAGGGCCTTTAGGACACAAAGACAATGGAGTAGCCTAGTTCACAGAGATAAGGTCCCAGAATAGGATCAGAGCAACAAGAGTATAAGTCACCAAATAAAGAGCTAATCAGATTGGAAGAATGAGAGGGTATGGCAACCACCATCGAGACTAGGCACCATGATGCTTTTTACGGTTCAATGCTAGTCGATCAACAATGCAAGGTGGGGATCTAGGCGATCAATAATGCAGAGGCTGGGGAGGGGAAATTTTAGTGGTTTGGGCCTATTGGTCATGTATTGGGCATGGTATTCCTTTCAGACTTTGGGTCATGTATTGCAGGTCATGTCAGGCCTTGTGCCTTTAGCCTATGGGTCATGTATAGGTTCCCCTTCATCCCTTAAAAGGGGGTTTATCCATAATAAAAATAAAAATAAGGCCTTCAAGAAATTCGGGCTCTGACTAAATAACTGGCCATGAAGGAGTGACCGCACTAAAACAATTTGAGCCCAAGAAAAGAAAAGGATATAAAAACCCTTTGGGGGCCTCCATTCCTAAGAAAAAATGGAATGGTATTAGAAATCTGATACCATTTCATTCATATTTTTTCACAAATATTTTGTCCTAATATATTTTATTATATCACTTTTGTCTTTTTGGGGAATCCTATCTAGTATTTTTATACTCCCCACTACATGGACCTCATTCTCATACATGTTGTGTTTGTGTAATTGATGCATAGTTTGATAAAGAATTTGGTGGTCCTATTGCTAGTGGACCTGGATCCTAGTGGTTCTCAGTGGTGTTCATTGTTTTTGAGGTCAAATTCAAGGACAACATGACATGTAGTACATGTTTCCCACATATTTGTGGTTGGTCTAATCATAGGATGTTGGGACTTTTATTTTCCTTTATTACTAGATTTTCTACTGTGGTATTGTTTGTATTTTTACTTTGTGTAACGTGAATGTTATATTATGGTTATATATCTAGTTTTATTTTTTTTACTTATTATCCGATATGCATTTATATTTATTCAGGTTTAATTTGACGAGGAATCCCATATGAATGATATTACTTCTCAGTGATAGTTACCAACCCATAAATGATTATAGGTGGGATTGAGATAGAATATTTAAATTACTATCAACCCATGTGGGGTTTTACTAGGTCATATAATTTCTAAATGATATTAGTGAGAGTTTGAGTCATAGGATTAGAGTTTAGAGTTAGTAATCCCATGAGTAGTAGTTTGGGATACTTAGGGAAATAATATTAAGGGGTATTGAGTTTAGTTAATAGACTAGGGAAACTAGTTATTAGTGTGGGAGGCCAATATATCCTTTCACTAGGACTCTTTTATTTGTTGAATAGATTGGAACACTAAATCATTGGTTATTAGGTGTAATGGGATTATACGTGCATTATATAGCATGTCAGTTTTTTTATCCATGCCATAATTGATATATCTCAAAAAAGTATTCTTTAATAACATTGGATTTATCTTGTTTAAATACACTATTCCACCTCATATACCACTAGCACAACTATTGATACAAATACATGATGATACCATGAAAACAATTTATCCCCTATTCACTAACTTACTCAATAATGATGTTTTAATACAGGGACCAAATAGAAAGGTTTTTCTCCCATTTATGGAGTAAATAGTTGATCCCTCACTAGTTGAGCAGTGAGTAAACCAACCCTAAAAATAGATGTTATTACCCATAGAGAAGGGTGAGAATACCCTCTGGTTGAGTGAAATTCACATATTTTATCACCATAGACCTATTAGGTTCCAAGGTAAGTCATAACCTAAGGTTGTAGAGGTCTGGTAAGAGTCAATTTATTTCATTTTATATCTGGTATAGACAGTTTTCTACTAGATATAAGACTTTTATTTGAGTCGAATTTATGGTGAAACTGATATTTGGTGAATACTTGTTGTGTAGACTCATAATTAGGATACTCTAAATTATATGGAAATTATTCATTTGTATAGAAATCAGTACTATCAAATGACGCTGATTCTAGTATGATCCTAGGATTAACTCAACCTCTAAGAGGGAAACACAATGGTGTCATAGTAAAATTTGAGGTTTATAGAAATCATGAGATACTCTTAGTATAAGATTTAAGATAAATTTATTTAGGCTCAAAATTTTATGATGTTTTTCTCTGATGGATTCAATAAAGGACCATGCCATTGTGCATTCCCACTTATGTTAGAGTTATCAACCACACTTTGGGGAGATGGAGTTTTCTAGTAACATCACATCCCATTGATATGAATGGTTCTAGTTTTTATTGAGAAAAGTATTTAGTTATATCTAGCTAAAAAAACCAATTTGTTATTATCATTTATGATAGAAATATTCATGATCCCAATATTAGATTTTGGTAGAAAAGGGATCCCATATTGGTTATACCATGATAAGGGATAGATCATCTTATACATATGGTAGTAAAGTATAGGTAGTTTGTGTCCATCACACTAGGTTTTTAGTGAATGATAGAAAGAAATAAATTATGGAAGAACCTCCCTAATAAAGTCAACATATTGATTAGGGGACTCCCGAAGAAGGATAGAGTAGACCTAGAAAAGGAATTTATGGTAGTAGAGATAGTGGTGCAGAAGCTTCTAGGGGTGGGTGAATCTTTGACCCACATCTACCACCACAACATCCAAATGAACCACATAAGGCATGAAGAAAATAAGGTCATGGTTAAGGTTAGATGTAGGTAATTGAAGGATTAGGTAAAAATGATCTTTCTGAGGTTCAAGGTATAATTTGTGCCTTCTCTATTTTGGCACTCATACTCATCAATATTAGTGAAAGGTATTATATTATTACTATATAATTTTTTTTCAATATTTATAGATTTTCATAGATTCCCTTACATGGATAATTTTCTTAGAGACTCCTACCATAACTGATCATACTCTTACTAACATCTTCCATCAATTTGAGTTTACACTCGATAGATATTATTGTTTCTGTAATATGATCATGGTAGAGATAATTCACTATAACATTATCCTATACATTGATTGGTTATTTTCAGTCTAGGATTGGAATATTGCAATAATTGTATTGTGAAATAACATTAGTAACATGTGAATATACTAACATTCTATTGTGACTTCGATCCTTTGGTTGGATGAGTTGGGATAGCCCTTATAATATTTTATCCAATTAGCCATTAGTTGGTGACCTTATATTTATACATCACTGATGGATCACAGATTGGTTCCATCTAGTTAGGAGATAATTCCTATTATTCTTATTGAAAAAAGGACACTTAGCTCTTATATATCCAACTAGGTAGGTAGTAAAGGATAAGAAATATGAAATTATGAATCAAACTCCCTAAAAATTGATACATAGATAACAAGGGCCTCCCCTAACTAGATAGGGTGGCCATCATAGAAGAAGTTATGGTAGTGGATAAATTGGTAAGAGAGTAACCATGGGTGGATGATGCTTTTATCCACTTCCACCATGGCCTCCTCTAGGACGACTATGTGAGGCATAAGGTTTAGGAGGATAGGGAAGTGGTAAGATGTAGGTGATATATGTATTCAATAAAGTGGTTCCTGACATGGTTCGACTTACTATCTGTGTCCACATTACATTAACACTCATACTCATAAAAATAAGTGCAATCCATTAATTTATCATTATATTGTTTTTTAAACATAGTTATTTTGATAGATCCCCTTTATTATATTGTTTTGGTAGACTCATACTAGAATTTATCATCCTCTCTCTCATTTCTTTCTATTAGTGTGAGATTAGCCATGACATAGATATGTTTTATTGGAATCCCATTATGGAAGAGATAAGGCCTTATAAAATTAATAGATACATGGATTGGTTATTCATAGTCTAGTGCTGGGTATATAACTATGAATTTAGTATGATATTTCATTATGAATATGGGTTAAGATTCACCTTCTATGCTGAGTGGGACCCTCATTCGGGATGAGTTAGTTTTACCCTATAAATATTATAGTTGAATACCCATAAATTGGAAATATTAGATTTGTGTACCACTGATTCTATAAATGAGTAGTTACCTACATGTGTGGAGAAATTTTTTGATATTTTACCAAATAAAGTATTCTCATCAAGTGGAAAATGTTGGCATCTACTTACACCTTGGGAACCATTGATATCCTTAGTGGCCTATTGAATAGACCTAACTGAAATCAAAGATATAAAGGTGGATTTGGATTAACTTTTAAATAGATGATTTACTAGGCTGAGTGTGTCCCCATGTAAAACTCCAATTTTTTACCTAATAAGACAGACAAGATCTTGGGGTTTTTATTGACTAACTCCATTTCAATTAATTAACACTCATGAAAAATACCATATTCTGAGGATTGATGATCTATTTAACCATCTTGAAATAGTGAAGTGGTTCTTGAAGAAATATCACATGTCTAAGTATCACAAAATTTAGGTTCATGAGGAGGATATCCCAATGGTATCATTAAGGAGTCACTATAGTTTATTGATGTAATTTAGAGAAACAAACACACCTGTAGTGTTCATTTGGCTCATGAACTAGATCTTTGAGATTTACTCAGATTGGTTAATTATGGTTTTCATTAAATACATCATCATTTATTATAAAATAGAGGATGATAATATTGAGTATTTATGTATTGTGATGGAATTACACCATTAGAGTCAAATGTATGGAGAGATCTCAATATGAATGTTTTGGATTTGGGAATTCTATTTCCTAGGGAATTTTATCTTAGATGTTAGAGTTGTAGTTCATCATATAGAGGTTAATGCCATGACCGATTGTGATTCACCAAATATGGTATTAAAATTGAATATTTTTCTTAGTTTAGTGGGATATTACTAGAGATTCATGGAAAAATCCTATTGTATCACATCCCCTATGACATAAATTTCCTGAGAATGGGAGTCATTCAATTAGTCTAATTATTTCTAGGAAGATATTGAGGCATTAAAATAGAGGTTTCATAGTGCTATAGTATTTTTATCCAAAGAAACTAATTGGGTATGAGGTATATTTTAATGCTTCTATGTCTGGGATCGGTTTTGTGATAGAATATAAGTCGGATAACAATACTTATGGTTCTAGATAGTTGAGACCACATGAGTAGAATTATATGTCCCATGACTTTGATCTTGTAACAATGGTGTTTTCTATGAATAAATAGAGACATTATATTCTTGGAGATAAGTGTTTGGTCTTTTCAAATCACAAGAGTCTCAGGATAAATATTATTCCATGAATATATTAACCATAGGCACAGTCATTGGTTAGAGTTATTATATGACTGTGATTTAGGGAAAGCATATATCCTAGGAAATGTTAATATAGTGGAATATTTTCTTAAAAAGAATTATTATTATTTACTTATGGATGATGCATCTTCGTGGTTGGACTCACTATAGAAATATTTCATGAAGGATACATTACATAACATTAATCAATGGTTGTGGACAATACACTTTCTCACTAGGTAAAGGAGGACCAACTGGAATACATTGATTTTGAGATCATTTTGGACTAGATATTATTAAGTGATGCAACTAATGGATTCCTAGATTTTAGGGAGAACATTATTATCTTCTAGTATAAGACAATAATTCTAGATGAGATGTGTGAGGAGGTGTTATTGTAATTTCAGATATATCCAATGGCAGTATGTCTAAATGTTATAATGATGTATTAGGTTCTTAGTTATTTGTTTTGGTGGCCAGGCATGAAGAACAGTGTTTTGAGTTTATACTGTGGTGCCTCACCTATCAGTAAGTAGAAGATGAGAACCAAGTTCCCACTAATTTGAGATAACCTATTGAGGTTCTGGGATAGAAGCGGTATAGTATATCAATTTATTTCATTATTGGGCTTCCATGTTTGGAAAAGGTACATGAAACTGTCTAGGTGATCATTGACTAACTGAATATGTTGGATCACTTACTCTATATTTGGGAGTAGAGTTTAATGTAGATCTTGGAGAAACTATACAAGGGTGTTATCATATTATTTCATGTGGAAACCATAATGATTGAATCTAACTGTGATGCTCAATTTATATCTCGATAGTGGAGAAGACCACATGTGGTATTCAAGTCCAAATTTTGATTGAGTAAGACATTAAATCCCCTGATATATGGTCATATTAAGAGGAAAATTCATGTTCTTGAGGATATATTGTGGGCTTGTGTGAAATATTTTAGAATAAGTTGGGATGAACACCTTCCTCCAATGGAATTTTCATACAACAACAACAAAAACTAACACTATATTATTGGCATGAAACTTTTGTGGCCCTGTGTGGGAGACCCTGTAGGTAATCCCCCTTGTAGAATGAAATTGGTGAGTCATCACCCATGGGGCTAAAGCTGCTTTGATTGATGAAAAATAAGGTATTGGTGATCCAAGAGATTATACGCATAAACTGGATACACCATAAGTCCTAGACAAATATATGTTGAAGAATCTTGGTGTTAGAGAAGGGATACAATGTTTTATTAAAGGTATCACAATGAAATGGTTTGAGGAGGTTTGGATAGGGAAGTAGGTTATACCAGAGATTCAGCAGACCATTTAAAATTCTGAGTAGAGTGGGTGAGTTTTCTTATAACCAAACATTACCCCCATAGATTGAATGAGTATATAATGTTTTCCCTATTTCAAAGCTAGTGTGGTATGTTCATGATCAATCACACATTATCAATTATGGTGAGATGGAAGTCAAGGATGACACCACATTTATGGAGTAACTAGTGTAGGTTTATGATCAGCATGGGAAGATCCTTCATGGGATAGTGATTCCATTGGCGTGTGCCTTGTGGAAATATGAAAATCTCACGGAGGGTTTAGGGGAATGTGAGAATCAAATGAAATCATATATCCCTTACCAATTTGAGTGACAAATTTATTTGGATTAAAATCCATGAAGGTGGTGAGGTTGTGGAAACTTGTATCTTTGTAATAAATCCAAATTAATAATTATAATAGTATTTATAAATGTAATTGTGAAGATGGTTTTACTTTATTAGTGATGTAGTCATTCAAAAATATATAGTATACTATATGAAATATTTTTTCCATGCAAAAGTGAAGAATTACTATAAATTAAACATAGATATAGAATGAAATTTCTACACCAGAGTTGTTTCTAGAGTATAGAGTGTTACTTACAAGATATATATTTTTTATTTTTGAGATTCAAGCCCTAGAATCGAGGATTAACATGTGATTATTTAAAACACCAACTGACCTAATAACCTTATCATAAATATATGGTTAAAAATTATTTATAAGTTTAGGCTCTGACAAGAAATACAACCCTATAGGAAACTTGGACATTCTTCAGGATTACATGTTCTATTATTTATGGTGGCATCATTGATTATCATGAAGAATATTTTAATTCATCAATGTACTATTGTTGAATTTAATGTCATTTATAACATCATTTTAGTTTTATTTTATTCAACCCAACAAAGTCAAATTTTTTAAAATTATTGTTGTCATAACATGATGATAATTATTTAATATCTATAATTAAAATATTTAATAAATACTTGTGAATTTATAATCAAACACACACAAATATATATATATATATATATTATATTTTGGGGGTACCATTACAACCAAACAATACACAAACACCCACCATTCCTTATAATAGGTGTGTAATTATCCCTCCCTATGAGATGCAAACCTGGTATAAGAAATTTTTATTTATATTATATAGGATTGAAGGGAACATATATTTTAATGGCCCTTGAAGGCCCCTAATACATGGTTTATAGAACCATGAGGTAAATTGACCATAGGTCCGTGCTGGTCCCACCCGATAGGGCCCTCAATCTACACCAACTAGCTATCACCTGCAACCTCACTCACTATCCCAATGGCTACCACCCACCACTAAAAATTATGTATTTTCTCTGTGATTTCCCCCTAAAAAACACCCCCTCCATCGAGCAGGGGTTACCATCCATCACTATCAGTCCCCAAGATTGGTACTACACCCACTATCAATGCTCACTACACCCCTGCTAGTTCCTACCTACACATCATCCCCATCATCAACTGAGGGTCACCAGAAATGACGTCCCATCTTGTTGGCTTGGGCCCGACCAATATGGTTTAATCATTTGACAAAAAAGCATAAAAGACACTACCAATTTAATTAGGGGCTGACATAAAGTGTGGTAGTTTGGATTTTAACCCCAATCACCAATATATAATGAAAGGAGTGTCACTACTTGGATACACACCCAATTTACATTTCAAATCATATATTTTGATTAAAAGGTAAATAATTTTTGAAAATCATTATTTGATTATACTTGATAATGTGTTCAGGTATATTAAAGAAATATTTCCCCCCATTCTCTCAAATATATTTATTCTATATATTTTCGGGGAATACAATTTCAAAAATAGAATTACCTTTATATTTAATATTTAATGATAATTCATTTGTTTATAAAATTCTAAAATATTTATTTTGGGTGTTATGTGAATGAATATTATTTGGAAATTTTAACAAAATTTTAGATCTTTCATTTTCCAATCTCCCATGATCAATATCATTGATCATTATTTGGATCCCCTTCAAAGATTTTTTTATCCCCATATCCTTTATTATTCTTGGTTGTGAATATAAAAGATTTTGGAGGTCATTGCCTCTTCTAACCACCACTCCTTTCCCCTATTGTGTTAATCACTCACTATCAACCCTTGCAATGGATGGTATTTTAACATTAATTTTTACTGATGGTAAGATGACTGAATTTTGATGAGGTTGAGGCCGATCTAGTGTGGCAGTGAAAATAAGAAAATTTAGGTGACAAAAATAATGACAAGGTAACATGAAAGTAGATATGATGACTTCCATTGTTGTGATTTTGACAAGTGATAGTGGTACTAGAAATGGGAGACTCATTAGATGAATCATGAAGAAGTAAATACAATGAAAATAGAATAAAAATTGTATAGGGATGTTTACATGAAAAAATAACATGTAGTAAAGTATACACATATCATTTATATCACCCTATATAATGATAAGGCTTTCATAGTGTTATAAATATCACACAAGGTGTAAACATTGGTTACATTTCTTTTTATTAAGAATCACACACCTTGTAATGTACCTAATAACACATTAAGATAGCACCCTAAACCTACATGTTTTGTTGTATAGGGGAAACACCATGTATCCTAGGGATTTGACTAAGTAAGCTCTTTTTCTACACACCATGTTTTCCATAGGTCCCATATTACATGTACTATTCTATAATTTCCATATAGGTAAAACCTGAACTAACTAGGAAGAATAAATACACACTCAACTTTGGTATTAGTGCTACAAACTGTGTATATGATGGTACATATGGTTTAATATGTCCTTTTTTGGGTTTTTCCATATATCCTCACTTGGGTTTTAGTTTTAGACATATTAATAGTCTATTATAATGATTTTCTGATTTATAACATGATGGTGAATGTTTATTATTCATTAAAGATTTTTTTCTATAGTGTTTGAGATAAATATATTTCTTACCTTTATAGAGATGATAATAAGTGGGAAAGTTGATTAGAGTAGATTTGGGGTCAGAAACCCCATTAGTTGTATACCTATTCTAGGTTATAGATTCTCTATTTACTTAGTTTAGTAGTTTCCCCCCTTAGTGACGGGGAATGGGTCCTCTACTTATGGAGTAGTTACCTCCACTTTATATTCATACTCTAAATAATGAGGTATGTATCCCCATAGGGATATTTACCATCTTGTCTAAAGAGAAAACTTCAATAAAGAATGGGTCCCCCACTATTACTATAGTGAGATGAGGAGGAGGTAGTAGAAACTAGGTTTTTTTTGGTTCTTTGGTTTGGAAATGTTTCCAATAATTATGATTAACATCGATATATGAATTTCATGGAGCTGGGATATTAAGATTTGGATTAATCATAAACATTCATTCATTTTTCT
This sequence comes from Viscum album, assembly GCA_963277665.1. NCBI lineage: Eukaryota > Viridiplantae > Streptophyta > Magnoliopsida > Santalales > Viscaceae > Viscum > Viscum album. The sequence goes on from OY728131.1 coordinate 1,927,813,663, forward strand.
ATTAAATAACATATTGTTTTACATGTTTTGTTGATATGAAATATAGTTTTGATCACTTCTGAGGATTTGGGGGATCTAATTGTGTATGTTTAAATTCAACTATAAATGGACCTCAAAACCACATGTGTTTTGTGTGTGAAGGCATTGTGCAGATTTATGGTGACTATGATGGTCGTGGTGCTGATAGGGTTGGATGCTAGTGGTGATTAATGGTGGTCATTATTATCGATGCTGGAGTTTGGTCTAGTATGACATGGAGTACATATTATATAGTTCTTTATATATGGTTTTATCATAGGATTTTGAGACTTGTATTTTTCTCTTATTTTTGGAATTTTAATTATTCTACGATTTGTATGTTTAGTGTGTTTTGTATACATGTTACATTTAAAATGGTTATATATATACTTTTTATTTGTCATATATCAGTTTGGAGGCATGATTCTGCATACATATTTGATAGGATAAGGCCTCCCATATGTGTGATATTCCCACTTGATGCTAGTCTCAAACATTTGACCTATTAGAGGTGATCATGGGGTAAAACACATGGCCTATTAACAACAAATATGGGGTTCTAGTTGGTCAGGTCCTTCAACATTGTAAAAAAGTAACAATTCATTGACACATTCCTATGTGAATTAATCCATTTCATTTTAGCAAGAAACACCCATTTCTTCATTGATGCTAGTTTCTTTCCATTATAACAACCACATGTAGATGTTTTCATGAGTAAATATCTACTAAGTCTAAGTCTTACCTTCTAATTTGATCCATTTAGATTCTCCTAAAATTTCCTGGTCATTAAATTATTTTCCTTAATTTGGGAATCCATATCCTTTATTTAGTAAGGAAATTCATTACCAAATCCCATTATCTATTCAAGTTATTTCTAAAGATAAATAATTTTAGATTTATGTTCTTTTTCTTTCACCATTTAGTTCCCTATTTTAGGGTATAGTTCTATTACAAAATTATTTTTCTCAATCATACTCATATTCATCCTATAAATGGGTCCTTTCAAATAAAACAATTATTTCTCTAAATTTTTGTTCACTTCATATAGTTCTATTATCAAGATAATAACTTATTTACTTTTAATTTACATATATTGAACTTATCTTCTCAAGGCTTGGAGCTCATATTTATTTTTATAAGGATATCCTCCACATCAATAACTTTATTTTATTATCACTTATCCATAAATATTCTCATCATATTTTTTAGTAAATAAATAATAATTTGAAATTTTATATTTTCAAGATGTTTTATTGAGGGAGTTAGATTCTGATATATCAGTAACATAATTAAATATTGCCTCAATGGATATGAACTCTTCCTTAGAGGTGATCATTTAAATATACTTATTATTTTTCCTTTTTACAAAAGGAAATTCTCTTTGGATTTTTTTTAGTAACCCAATTTTCTAATATTTTATTTCCACTCTCATAGTGGGAGTCACTACATCTTTATTTGAAATTGGTTCTGCATAGACCTCCTTTAATATCTCCCATATCTCAAAAATTTCAGCACAATGAAGGTTTTTCTTAAATAACTTATCTATTATATAACCGTCCAAAGTCTTCATTGAATTTGAAACACAAACTCTCTCCTCAAATATGATCACTCTCTAAAAACAATTTCTAAGATACTATTGACAATAAATAATATCATTTTTTCAAAATAATAAATTTAGATCCAGTAAAAATCGGAGTAATCAAAATATGAATCCATATGTGGAATAAAATTTAAAAAAATTGAAAGATTTAAATCTAACTAAAAAACCATTAAACTATAATACAACTTATTGAAATAATATACCCAAATATATCCTAATTAAAATATGATACACTGAAGGGAGTGATTTTGTTATTGAACATTAAAAAATGAAATTTATGATTACTAGGTTTCTAATATAGTATAACATAATTTTTTTATAATGGAAGTTAAGAAAAAATTAATTAAGTTTGATGGAAAATTCTTCAATTCAATGAAAGATGATGAAAATAAAGTGTGTTTAATATTGATAAAAGTATTAAAAAATATATAATAAAAGAAATAAATATTTGGAGAAATTATTATTAACCTAGTTTAGTGTCCCGTGATTCTAAACCATTACCACTCTTAAGTGATGTGGGATAAATATTTGATTCACAGATTTACAATTAGTAAAGCTAGTGTGGGATATGAATCCCAACAGTATTAAAAATTATTATTTGATCTATCAAATGACATTGATTACAAATGACTAATAAAAATCAATAAAATCATGTTAAATATTCTATTTTAACACATCAATACATCACATAAATTAAATTATGTGATGAACAAACATGTGTTAATATTTATAATTTTCTCATTAGTATAAATTTATTTTTCCTAATTTCTAGATTCTAAATTTCATCAACCTATTCATTCCATAATATAACTCATTGAATAGAAAGGGAGATAGAATCGGTAAAATTTCTTAAATCCCCATACTATTAGAATTATGTATAAAATTTAAGGGATTCACCTTCTTTTGATTTTCATGTGAGAATAGAAGAATAAATATAGATAAAATAGAGTAAAATTAAGAGCAATGAAATATTTTAAAGTTCAATTACCTTATAATGATAAAAAACATAGATCTTAGAATTTAATTAACGAAAACTACCTAGATTGATCATGAAGGGGTTTAGAAGAACATGGGGAAAAATAAGAGTACAATAGATAAAGGACACTCTCAATCTAGAGTAAACCTTTTCAATAGATGTTCAAAACATGAAAATGAGTCATGTAATGATATAAATGATATAAATTTCAATTTGTCCTTAAGAAATGGTAATAGTGTATGGGTATAAATGAGCTATCCATGTTATATTTTACACCCACTTGATCAGCATTGATTATTGATTTATCCACTAAATATTGAATTTATCTTTTTTGTAGATATTAGAATTTAATTTATATTTTGAATGGTAGTGGATTTATCTTAATTATTAGTTCATATTCTATGATATGGTCCATTTATAGAAGGTGGGTTTAATATACATAATCTATAATTTATTTTCTTTATGGGGCTCCATTCTGACTCTTGTGTTTAGATCTAAATCTTGTTACAATTGAGGAAATCGCATCCTAATGATCCATGAATAATGGAATAATGAATTTTACATATTTGGTTATTTTAGGCGGTGTTATCATAAAAATAAAAACATTATAAACATTTGGGTCATAGTGTTATTTTTCTATTTTGAGTATGTTTTCAACAAAAGAATTTAAAATATATGTGGAATGCAAAAAAACTAATTATGGGATATTAAAACACAACAAATGTAAATAACATGCATGCGAGTGAAAATATATTGTAAATTATTGTGTGATCACACCCCTGCATCTAAAACATTTCACACATGGGCAAAGTCATATCTCTTTTATTCCATAAAATGATGATATGTTATGAATGATATATTTCCCGATTCATATTATAAATATGAGAAAAAACACATTAATCCTAATAAAATTGATTTTAATTATCTCATAAATAAAATAAAATAAAAATTCAATATGATTTATGAAACCAATCATAGAAAAAAAAGTTATGATTCAACTATGCCACTTATTCCTCACATGTGTGTGTGCAAACTATTTCAATCTTATCTCTGATCTCTTTATTTATTATATTCAAATCAATTAAAACTACTTTTTGACCCAATTTTTTTACACAAAACCTATTCTCATCCTCTATAATAAAATTTCAAAACTCACTCACTTAATCAATCCCAAAATCCAAACCAAAAGCTCTAAACCTACATATACCCATGTATTTTAAATTTCATCACTTCATACATTAATTATATATATATTTTTTATGTTTTTATTGATATCTTTATAAAGTGTGAAACAGTAGTATAATAGGTATACAAACATAGGTCAATCTGATGAATTTATGACATTGATCATGTGATAAATAAATTTATACAAAAATTATAATTGAAATCTAAGAAAACAAATTAACTTTATCATACCATTAAAAATGTAGGAAAAATTTATAATTCATGTCTATGTGTGAAGTTTGATGGCCATATTAAATTACATAATTTCTTATAAAAGTGTCCAAACTAATGGTATTAAACTCTTATAGGTTTTATAATGGTAAAATACCTAATATCATTTAAATAAATCAATTTTTACTAAAATAAACAATTAATGAAATAATATTTCTCATACTTCACATACTAACAATGGTATTGTAAAAATTAATTATATATTTTTTACTAAGTTCTACAAATGTAATGAGCATGCAAAACAATTTTTTTGTTTTATTTTTATTTTTTTAATATGAAATCCTAAAACTATTATAAATATGGGATATAACCACACCAATATACCAAATATTTTATATAACCATTGGTATAGAGGTCTCTATACAAACAATTTAGAAAAACCATTGGATAGAGAAAAAACTGATACCATATACTAACAGTTATAAAAAACCATTGATATAAGATTTTCTACACTAATGGTTTTTTAATATCATTAACATATAGTCTAGACAAAAATTACTAGAATGACCGCCCCACCCACATGATCACTAATTTTCCCCTTACCCACATTATCCCCCCATTATCCCAATATGAATCTTCCCAACTCATCCATTTATTGATTTGATTCTTCTTCAACATCAAATCGATGTGTTTTACATCTATCATATATTATGTCCAACATAATTTTAAATTTAATATAATTAAAAAATAATATCTTGTGAGGTCATGGTTTTTCCTTATTCATTAAATTAGGGTTTGTTTAGATTATATTTTTTTTATAGTATTTCATAATAAATTTGATTTCAGATAATGTATTTTTTAATTTAGTTGTTGAATGACTCTACAAAAATCTAATTTAAAATTTCTTTTTTTGTAATATATAATAAGGTATTATTTAATTAATCAATATTTAATTTATTATTTTGTAATTTTATTATGGTTTTAAGGAATTATTTAATTAATAGTTTTATTTTAATTAATTTATGATCCAAATTTTGTTATAATTCATTTCAATTTAATGTGGTTTGAAATATTTAAATAATTAGGTTTTTAATTGTAAAGTTTTTATATGAAAGTAAGTAAAATTAAAAAGGATTATATTTATGGATTCTTTTGACACTGATTGACAATAATTTTATTTTCTTATGCAATGAAATGATGATATTAAGAGTTTGAAATATATTTTATTAATAAGTATGATTAAATTTATAATTGAGTATTAGTAAGAGGTAAAATTTATTATTATGGATTTTTCTAAAACCTTTACTAGTTTGGATACATTTTTAATTTTTGAATAATCATGGTGATTTATGTGTAAGTGATTTGATTCCCTAAAAATCATGGTAGAAGTAAATATTAGGTTTATAAATGATGATTTTTCAATGTTATGTTAACATGATGGTTTTAAAAAGCACAATTAAAAGTAATATGTTTTTTTATACCAATTGGGTGTTATTTAGAATGATTATAGAATATATAATTTTTATAGAAACATGTTTTCAAATGGTTGTATTATTTGTAATGTATATTGGGTGAAAATTATGTGGAGAAGAGTTGATATTGTTTTCAAATATTGTTTAAATGAGTTATATTGTCAAATTATTTTTATATAGTATATATTAAGGGATTATGTATTTATGAATGGGTTAGTTCTTGAACCACACTTGTATTGTATAAAATATTTTTTATTAAAAAGATATCATCTTGGATTTATTATTATTTTTTAATAATTCCATCATATATATCCATTGTAACCCATACTTTCATCCTTTTGTATGTCTTAATAGGTAGCAATATTTTTGTTATAAATTTAATGGATATTATGTTGAAGGGGTTTCAATGTGTAAATTTTTTTTATCTTTATATACAGTTTAGTTTCCTAAGTAGATGTTTTCCTTAATTATGTTTTAAAACATTGAAAACATATTTTCATGAGGGACATACATTTATCTATTTGAATGTCTTTCTTATTTCTTAATCCAAGACTTATGATTTCATTGGCATGATACTAGTATGTATTAGTTGTTTCCTTTTCCATGTTTTATACTTTGTTTGGGTTTCTTCTAGTATACATATATTATAGATTACTCCATCTCTTATGATTATTTTAGCTATCTAATAGTATTCTTTGATGATTTTCATATTAATATTGGTGTTTATATTATCCTATTGGTAATTTTTTTATAGACATATGTTATCACAATATATTATGATTTAATTATGAATGTTTTCAATGATAAAAAAATATGCATAAAAATGGGGTCTTTTATGTTTATATTATCTATCATCTATAGTTTCTATAGACACGTCACTTCTGTTATGATATTTCTTGAACTATTTCTATAGTTATATTCTTACATGTTCTATGTTTTAATTATCAATAACTAATTATATACCATGTTAATACTAAACCATTTTTATTATATTAATTTTCAATAAATAGAAGGGTAACATTTTTAAAATGAACATTAGAATGATATAGTTAATCAAAATTATATTAAGTAATACTATTTTTTTAAGAATTATAATGTTCGAATATGTTGAACTGTAATTTTCGATACAAAAAATTAAAATGTTGGAAACAATTAAACTATAACATCTAAATATGTTAAACTATAATATTCCATAATAAAATAATCAATGTTTGAAAATATTAACTCTAAATATTATCATTATTTTTGTCTAATATATTTACATTCACCATAAAAATTACCATACTTTCACTATAAACATTTTCATTTAATATTTTTTACAATAATATAATGACATATTAAAATCACCACCAAATTTTAAGTTTCTTCTTTATAATATAAATAGTTTCAAAATTTTAAATATCAAGATACATAATAAATTGAATTTACCTATATTATAGTTTCATATTTTAGGTTTCTATTTTGAACATGATAATTTTCATGGTTTTACTTATCCTCCTCCATTTTATGGATTCTTACAAGTAATTTATTAAAAAAAATTTCAAATATTATTTCATTATCCTCACCTTTTAATTAGTTTTTTCATGAATATTTCTTAATTTTACTTTTATAGCATAATTTTATACCATATCTATAATGAATATAGTTTTCCACTATATAAATTTAATATATTTTTGTTTCTCATAATAAAAAACATATTTTTAGTTTATTAACAACCTGAATAACACATATATATATCATTTTGAAGTTATTTTTTTAATTTTATTGACTATAATAATATTAATTAAATAAATAAATACACTAAAATGATAAAACAAATAAAATAATGCCTTAAAAAACTAAACTATGGATTAATAAACCAATCTGGATCAAACTAAAATTGATGAAACTACCGTAAACCATGCCTTAATAAACTGACCTAAATAAACATGACCGAACAGAATCGAACAAAACCTAATAAAAACTGAACCAAAAAAAACCCAACAAAACTAACCAGCTATAAACAAAAAATTGAACCAATTAGAACAAAATAAAATCTAGTACAAAAATCCTAAATTTAACTAAATAAAATTTCCCCAAACAAAAAATAATGGATTTTTGTAAGGAAAAGTGCTATGTGGATCAAAGATAAATGAACTAGGGCTCCATTATCACCATAAAAAAAATCCAAAATACATAAGTGAGGAAAATATTTTACTAGAAGGGATTCAAAATAGAATTTTATTTAAAATATTTAAATCAATTTATTCATTTATTAAACCAAATTTATAAAAATAACTTGAATTCACAATTTATATCCAAATAATAGAAACTTCTAAATATGTATCAATTGCCCATACTTCAATATATTATGGGAGTTATTATAATGAAAAAAATATAAACTATAATAAATTATCACTTTATAAATTATTACACAATTAATTTTTATAGAATGGGAAAATTATCATCAATGAATTACAGAGTTCATGAATAAAAAACATATCTAAATACCACCTGAATAAAATCAACAGAGAACTAGTCTACTAAAAGATTTAAACGTTAATTAATTTTCTTAAAATAGATTTATAAAAAATAAAATTCACTAAAATATATATAAATATATTTTAAACATTACTAAAATATGTTTAAATATATTTTATGCATATTTAATTTTTTATAATTTCAGAGAATATACGTTAACATATTTAAATTCTCATCAAAGTAGGCACAACCCCAATCGTAATTCAAATTCAATTTTATATAATCTCGCAATACATATTCAAAATATGATCAAACAACCTCATATAAAATTTACTAAAAACCTAAATAAATTCAATATTAATTCCTTGAAAATAATCAAATATTTTCCGCAAATGTTTTGATATAAACTTTTTACATCATAATTTTAGTCATTTACTGATTTAGTATCACAGAGTTTGACACCTACAATATTATCCAAATATTGGGTGTGTTATTTTGTTAAAAAAATTAAAAAATATATATTTACTGATAGAACATTATATAGTTTACATCACATGATAATTTAGTTCATATAGTAGGTCTTAACCAATCAATAAATTAGATTCAGTACTCTCAAAGTGATATGAACTAATATAAAAAATATACCAAATAGAACTCAACAAAAACTAGACTAATTACATATTCATGTCCATTTTTTTGAATGGTATATTTGGTTTAGTTTTGTTTATGTTCATTAAATTTAATTAGATTTTCCTCATATCCAGTAAATTTTTATTTTTATTTCGTTTTAATTAAATTAATTTATATTGCTTCAGTTTGGTTCCTTGGATTTAATGTTTGTTTAGCATATATTAGACTAAAAATAACCAAATAACCAAATTTAGTGACCAAATGACCAAATAACCTTACCCAAAAACAAACCAAATGACCTCACCTAATATAATGCTAATGATCTAACAAAAAATTAAACCAAATTAGCTAACCAAAAATAACCCAAATAACCATACCAAATGACCAAATAATCAAATTAACAAATTACCAAATAACATATACTAAAAATGAACCAAATGATTTAACCCAAAATGAACCAAATGACTAAACCAAATGACATTACCCAATTAGTAAATGACTAAACCCAATTACAAAATGATGTATCCCAAAAAATGAACAAAATTTCAAAATAACCAAATCAATTATAATAGGAGTAATAATATTTCCAATGAATCCAAATGACCAATTAAAAAAATAACCTAACACAACAATGAACCAAATAATCATACCCAAAATAAACCAAATGACCTAACCTAAAAAAACATAAACCAAATGACCTGAACCAAAATTAACCAAATACCATACCAAATGATCAAATAAAAAAAATAAACTGACCCAAAAATGTACTACATAACCTAACCCAAAAGAAAGAAAATAACCTAACCAAAAAATGAAAAAATACAAAAATGAATCAAATTATATAACCCAAATAAATTAAAAATTAACATAATGTCCAAATAAAAACTGCCTAATGTATAAAATAACCAAATAACCTAACCAAAAAATGACCAAATGACTTAATTGAATGAAAATAATGAATCAAATGAACTAACCTAAAAAGAACCAAATTACCTAAAACAATGACCAGATGATGAAATATAATTACCAAAAAATGAACCAAATAAACTCACCCAAATAAAAAAATTACCAAACTACTAGACCTAACAATAAACCAAATGACCAAATAATCTAACTTAAAAAGTAACCAAATTTTAAACCCAAAATCGACCTGATGTCGTCACCCAAAAATGACTAAATGACATAACTGAATGAAAAAAATGATCAAATGGAAAAAAACTCATATATAATCTAATTCAATGACCAAAGAAGACTAGAAGACCAAAAAATGACCAAATGGCCTATCCAAATGACCAAAATTAATCAAATGACTAAAAATGAGTAGATAAAATATCCCTAGTGAACTAAAATGAACAAAATAACTAAATTCACAAAATTTTTAACATGTTAATTTATATTTATTGATTATGTTAGTCTATATTTTATACATTTTTTCCTTTCTGGTTAGTATGTTTTTTATGATATGTCGCCTATTTTTAATTGTTTGTACTTACAATTAGTATTCTTTAATTATTTACCACTACCTTTTTTGCCTTGTTTTTCTTTCCTAATAATTGTTAAAATAAAAAATGGACATTTTATTCCAATACATAACATGAAATATATTGAAGAATTAAGTTGGATGAGATTATTATAGAATGATGAATGATTGTGAAAGAGGGGACTACCTCATTTTGTGACCTTAGTGAGTATAGTAATTCTAATATATAGTAACCAAAACATATGAAATTTAATTTGATTATTAATTTTTAAATTTATTTTAGGGATAATAATTGAGGTTACAAAAATTATCTAGTTAGAGTCCTAATATTGGTGTTAATCCTAGAAAATCAAGTGTGGGTGGTACTAGAGGAATTGAGACTACCATTTATACCAGATTGCACCCAAAAACCACCACCACATATCCAATCCATAACATTTTCTCATCCCACTATTCTATAGAAATAACCAGGAATGTTACTGTAGGATCGAAATAATGATGTAGATGCTCAATATACAAGAGGGGGGGGGGGGGGTGAATTGTATACTTTAAAAATTCCTTTAGAACCTTTAATGTTAGTTATGATTAACTATGTTTTCCTTAAGCAAAGGAAAGGGCTAAGTTAAACAAAGTTAAACTAAGCAAATTCACAACACCTCTAATACCAAATGAAAACATGGAAAGAGATTCCGAAAGTAGGTTCCGGAAATATGGTTCCGGAAATTGATACTTAACAAAAGATTACAATACGTGATTCTACCTTAAAGTGTATAGAATCTAAATGGAACAGAGTATAAGTAAAAAAGTATAAGAAAGTTATACATTCCTTATAATGAAAAATGCAGCGGAAATAAACAAGTAGTAAAACTACAAGTAACAAGATATATGTCTTTTAACCCAAAGAGAAGGGTATCCAAAAACCTTGGATAAAGGAACCTTGATTTATACTTTCAATCAAGTCTGTCTTACCCACACCAGGGTAAGCCCTCGATACGAAGATCGGAGTCTCTATCATGCTATCCACGCAAGCCCTCAACTTCAAGGTAGTTGGAAACCACTATCTTCCTCTACAAGGAAGCCCTCAACTTCAAGGTGTTGGAAACCTCTATCTTCCTCAGCAAGGAATCCCTCGAACTTCAAGGTAGTCGGCACCTCTATCTTCATATCCCCGGAAGTCCTCGAATGTAATCACCAACATTCGGAGTCACACGGAGAAAAAACTAAACGAGCGGTTCAGTAGGCACAAGACATGAAAAGATTTCTCTCTCTAAAAATCACCTTAGTAGCGTGTGGTCTCTAGATTGATCAACTTCATTGTTATATTTGAGCTTTTTCAAATGAGCTCCTATTTATAGGCAAATTTCCAATGGTCTGCTCCCTCCTCCAATGGTCATGTTTTCTATAAAACTCAGAGGGACCTGTACACGTGTAACTCAACCAACGGTTAATAAGAAACAGAATAGACAACATCACTTTATAACAAACTATGTATAACTGAATGTACAACATCGTTTTTGAATGAAGCATATGTAAGTAAAAGCTAATTAATAGTTCGGAGTGTAAGAAAAATGAAGTTCGGAGTCTATGTTAAGAAATGTTTAGATTCTGTTTTATAGGAATTCAGAGTCTGGTTTCACCAGAGATCAGATTCTGAATCTGTAGAGTTCGGAGTTTAACTTCTTAAGAGTTCGGAGTAGAACTGCTTAAAAGTCCGGAGTCGAACTTCTTAAGAGTTCGGATTCGATCTTCTTAAGAGTTCGGAGTCGAACTTCTTAAGAGTTCAGAGTCGAACTTCATAAAAGTCCGGAGTCAAACTTCTTAAGAGTTTGGAGTCGAACTGCTTAAAATTTCAGAGTCGAACTTCTTAAGAGTTCGGAGTAGAACTGCTTAAAATTTTGGAGTCGAACTTCTTATGAGTTCAGAGTTGAACTGCTTAAATGTTCGGAGTCCAACTACTTAAGAGTCCGGATTAGAATTGCTTCAGAGTTTGGAGTCCAGAATTTAGATTAAAACTATATTACAGATCACATCCAGAATTCAGATCCTAAAAACAGAATGCTCAAAATTTTCCATTATAAGGCTTCGGAAATTTGGTTATGATTCCGGTTTTTGGATTTAAGAAAAAAAATAGCTATGTATAAGAAAATCTAGGTTATGGTAAATTTCCTTAAAGAAGTAAATTTTCCTTATTTGAGTAAAAATAAGATTTTCTTAAGTATAAGGTGTTTGTGGTTTTCAAAACAAGAAGGAATGGAAAAGTCATAAGGAAAACCTTGTTGACTGAACAATCTCCCCCTTTTTGGAAAGAACAAACATCCTTTTGAAAAAGTATATAAGGATTTTGAAGAATTTCATTAGACTATGAAAATTAAAACTTATCTCCCTTTGTTCATGTATAGAAGTGAATACAAATAACTACCCCTTAGGCATTGGAACTCTAAGGATTGTATTCTGGGTTTCTAGAGTAGATTTTTCATTATTGTAAGAATGGAAAAAAACTTCATAGTGGGAAACTATCCCTTTATTTAACGATATTTCTCTTAGAAAGTTTTTCTTTCTCCTCCTTAGGAATGGTCTTTTTCCTTCTCCCCCTTTGTGATGTTCAAAAAGAATTGAAGGGAATGGAAAAAAAATTATGCTACCTAAAACATTAGTATATATCAAGATACAAACTAAATAGATAACCATTTCATTAGAGTTGGGGAGAAAAAAATTACAAGGAAAGAAAACTACAACAAATGATCAGAGTGGGTTCATTTTTCTTCCTTTTCCATCGGAATGAGCTGCTTCAACAGGGCTTTGAGTTTCTTCAAGTCTCTTTGATCTTCCTCTCGTTGCCTCTCCAAGGCTTTTACCTTTTCTTCTTGAGCTTTTAAGGCCACTGCTTGAGCCTCCAAGGCTTCTTTCTGCAACTTTAACAACTCATCTTTCTTTTCCATCTTCTGCTGAAACTCAATCCAGAAATCTCTTTCAGTTTTCAAATTTTGAGATACTGAGTTAAGATTGCCATTCAGATTCCTATCCTATTTATTCCGGAAATTTTTCTCCTGGGTCAACTTATCAGAAATTTCATTAACCTTTTTATCCTTTATTTCAAAAGCATTTTGAACTTCAGCCTGAAAATTCTCAAAGTGAACTAAATCTTCGTCAAATCTCATAGACCACTTCGTTACTTTACTACAAGACTTTTTATGCATGTCATAATCGATTAGAAAACTTTTTTGTTTAGTTTCAAACTTCACAAACTTATCCATTACCATGGATAAAGAATCGGATTTTGGATTCATAGATTGTTGCAGCAACTGGAATCTAGAATCTATAGTTGGAAGAATCGGAATTGTGTCCACCAACTTTCTCAGAGATTGAACTAAAAAATCATGTCTGTGGGATGATGATTCGGAATCAGAAAGTTCTTTTTGAGATTCCTCTTCTTCAACTGGCATCATCTTCCTTATAGAGGTACCAACAACCTATTTCTTTCTGATGATATCTTTAATAGGTGTCTCCATTAAAGTTTTCTTCCCTTTATCGGATATCGGAATGGATTGCACATTAGGAGAAACTTCCTCAGATTCAGAAACTTGAACAATCTGATCTTCGTCGGGTAGTTGTCTTTCTTGTCCTTCTTCAAGAAAGTTCATCTGATAGGATTCTTCTTCATCAAACAGCTCATTCTCTTCTTCTTCTTCTTCTTGAGGTTTCTTGCTGTCTTCCTCATCTCCCTTCCCTGGAGATACTATTTTTGCGGATTCAGCCTTATAATTCAGAATTTGTTTGATCAAGGTATCCAGATCTTCACTCTCCTCTTCTTCTTCTTCTTCTTCAACTTCTTCCTCAACTGATTCAGCAACCTCCTTCTCAGCTTCTACTATAGGTTCTTTACCCTTGTCCTTTTTTGGAGTGACATAATTTTTCGCTGGAGTTTCTGGTAAATAAGGTTCGACATCGAAAGTTTCCAGAACTGGAAGCCTTTCGGAATCCAACTCTGTATCTTTTAACAAATATCGCACTATAATAGTTTCAGACATCTTCTTCCTCAACTTCTTTTCCTTCGCTTGTCTTTCCAGCTCCGCAGTAGCTTTTTCTTTTAAAGCCTTAGCCTCAGCAGGGTCGAGTCCTAATTGAGGATCCCCATCCTTCATCATTTCTTTATCTTTCCTCCACTTTGATGCTACTTCATCTGTATAGATTTTCTTCTTCTTCGGCACGGATGGTGCAGATTCAGTTTCCTTAGGCTAAGGAACATCTTCATCAGTAACTACTTAATTAGACTTTCTCTTCTCTCTTTGCTTTTTTAAAGGTTCCAGAGATTTTGTTTCTTTTTCAGCTGCTTCAAGTTCCTCCACAGATAGGGGGTAAAATTCTCCGGATTCACTAGAAAATACCATCTTCATTCTCTTAAGCATATCATCACTGAAAAGCATGAGCTTTCAATTCTGGATCTTTGATTTGAAGGCAAATTTGAAAGTTTCTAAGCATCGAACAATCAACTTATACAATAAGGAAGGAAACATTATAATCTGAGCTCTCAGATTTCCTTCTTTGATATTCTTGATCATAACCAAGACATGCCTTATCATATTTATCTTTCTTAGATTTACCAAAAAATCTAAGACATAGATATCACTCTTCTTCAGGTTGTCTTTGTCTCCTCTTCTCGGAACTAGAAAACCTTGCACCCATAGTTGCAGTATCCTATTATTCAGAGTGATCCGAGCAATCTTAGTAGTTGAATCATCCTTAATCCCAAGACACTTCAGTGCCTTTTCCTTATTGAAACTTCTTGCACATTAGGATGTTTGTGAGAAAATAATTCAGCTTCTCCCTCATATGCTATACCAATCAGGCTTGCTGCCTTAGTATAAGAAAGTTTATAAGTCTTCCCATAAGACTTAAAAGAAAACCTTTATCTGCCATCTTCCACCAGGAAGGAAACAGACTCATAAAACTCTATCAACAAGTCAGTATAAACCAGATCCTATTTATCTGACTTAGCTATACAGACATATTCCCATCCATTCAGTCTAATATTATTCGAAATAATAGAATCATGACTATAAAAATCCAGATGAACTAACCTTTCTCAATAAACTAACCACTTTGAAATTGGTTTCATAGTTGACATATCTTGTGAAGTTGATTCAATAGACATTCGGAGTGAAGTAAACTGTAAGATTTAGATCAGCTTCACAAGGTTCAGAACCAGCCTTAAGAGGAGAAACAGGGCTTCGAGATGCAAAAGCTTGAAAAACAGATGTGGGAAGAGTCTTGAGGTCCCCTTTATATAGGAAAATAATTTGACCGTTGGTCTTCCAAAAGTCATCCAATGGTTGAAATACTTTGATCTGATCTGACGGTTGAGAAAGACTTCGCAAGGGAAATTTTTTTTTACTCTGATCTTTTGAGTTTTTTAAAGAAAACATTCGGATTTGAGGAAAAACTAGAATCTGAACTAAACAAGGAGGATACCAGTAAGCAAAGTTTGATTACAAAACTCAGAGTAGAAAAATCATAACTTACGGATTGACAAGACATATTATTTGAAATTCGTAATATTATTCTTAAAAAAAACTTCATTATGAAAAGTCTAGTACGAAAACAACGTTATGAAAACCCCAGTCCGAAAATCATCATTCCGAAAATTATCAGTAAAAAAATTCCATTCTGGAAGTTTTCAGTACGAAAAAAAATTTCCATTCCGGAAAACATCAGTTCTGGAAATTTCCATTCTGGAAAACTTCAGTTCCGGAAATTTCCATTCCAGAAATCTTTGTTCCGAAAAGTTTGAAAACAAACCTTGAAAAGATTTTTTATTCTTACAAAAAAATGTACTCCCCCTATGAAAAAAAGTTTATTACTGTAAGGAGACGTTTTTAACAGAAAGTTAATTTAGAAGGATTACCCTACGGTTATCATTACTAACTTCTGTTTAATGTATTCAAATCTATCAGAAGGAAAAGATTTTGTGAAAATATCAGCAAGTTGATCTTGTGTTCCGATAAACTGAAGAATGATATCTACTTTAAGTGTGTGATCCCTAAGAAAGTGATGCCTAAGATCTATGTGTTTTGAACGTGAATGATGTGCAGGGTGCTTACTAAGGGCAATGGAACTTTTGTTATCACACAAAATTTGAGTTTTAGTAAAACTCAAGCCATAGTCTGTGAGTGTGTGTTGCATCCAAAACACTTGATCACAACAACTTCCAGCTGCTACATATTCAGCTTCAGCAGTGGAGAGTGGACAGAATGTTGCTTCTTGTAGGACTAAGAAACTAATGAATCTCCTAAGAAATGACAAGTTCTGGATGTACTCTTTCTATCCATTCTACATCCACCAAAGTCAGCATCAGAAAAGCTTTTTAGAACAAAATTATTTCCAGAGGTATAAAATAATCCTAGATCCATGGTTCCCTTAAGGTAGCGAAAAACTCTTTTTACTGCCTTTAAGTGAGATTCCTTAGGATTAGATTGATATCTTGCACATAAGCATACTGAGAACATTTAGTCTGGTCGACTAGCTGTCAAGTAATGTAAACTTCCTATCATACCTCTAAAAGATGTTTGATCTACTGGTTTCCCAGCTTCATCAAGATCTAAAGAGTTTGAGGTACCAATGGGAGTACTTATACTCTTAGTGATGTCATAACCATACTTTTCAAGAATATCTTTAATATACTTAAGTTGAGATATGTAGGTTCCTTCTGGTTTTTGAGAAATTTGAAAACCAAGGAAAAAAGTTAACTCACCCATTATACTCATTTCAAACTAAGATTTCATTAGACTTGCAATGGAGTCAGTTAAAGATTGTTGAGTTGAACCAAATTTGATATAATCAACATAAATTTGAACAATCAAAACAATTTTCTTATCATTCTTTATAAAAAGGGTTGGATCTGCATTTCTCTTAACATAGTTATTTTGAAGCAAAAATCCAGTGAGTCTATCATACCATGCTCGTGGGGCTTGTTTAAGACCATACAAAGCTTTGGTAAGTCTAAAAACATGATCAGGATGTTTTGTATCTTAAAAGCCAGGAGGTTGTTCAACAAAAACTTCCTCTTGAACATAACTATTAAGAAAAGCACATTTCACATCCATTTGAAAAAGTTTAAAATTAAAGAATGCTGCAAAGGCAAGTAAAATATGGATAGATTCAAGTCTAGATACTGGAGCATAGGTTTCTTCATAGTCTATTCCCTCTTGTTGATTATAACCTTTAGCAACAAGTATAGATTTATTTCTTACTATGACTCCATTTTCATCACATTTATTTTTGAAGACCCATTTTACTCCAATAACAGAAGTCTCCTTAGGTCTTTCAACCAAGGTCCAGACTTTATTCATCTCGAATTCATTTCGTTCATCTTGCATGGCTTTGATCCAATCATCATCACCTAAAGCTTCATCAATGCTTTTTGGTTCTAATTGGGAAAGAAATTCTAGATGTTCTACTTAATTTCTTAAGGAACTTCTATTACTTATAGGTTGATTTACATCACCAATGATACTATCACTAGGATGATTCTTAAGAAACACCTGATTTGGGTTTTGTAAAACCTGTTCATCAACATAGGGTAGAAAGTCTTCTAGGGTAAATGTTTCAGAAATATCTTCTTGAACAATTTCCTTTTTAGAAGGTTCTTCTATCAAAGGTTGACAATCAGTTTTTGAAAACACATCCGAGGATGTAGGTTGAGGTGGTTTAAATACAAAATGATCCGACTCATCAAATTTTACATGTACTGTTTCTTCAACAGTACAAGTATTTTTATTAAAAACGTTATAAGCCTTAGAAGTTGTGGAATATCCTAAGAAAATCCCTTCATCAGATTTTGGTGTGAATTTATGTAGGTTATCTTTAGTATTCAAAATTAATACTTTGCAACCAAAAATCTTGAAGTAGGATAGTCTTGGTTTTCTACCATTCCATTACTCATAAGGTGTTTTATTAAGAAAATATCTAATCAAAACTCGATTTATAGTATAACAAGCAGTACTTACAGCTTCATCCCATAAATGTCTAGCTATAGAATATTCACTCAACATGGTTCTAGTTATCTCTTGAATAATTCTATTTCTTCTCTCAACTACACCATTTTTTTGGGGAGTTATAGGTGCTGAAAAATTGTGAGTAATACCTTTTTTACTACAAAATTATTCAAAATCAGAATTTTGATATTATCCTCCATGATAACTATGAATAGTTTTCAATGGAAGGTTTTTCTCATTTTTAACTTGAGCTCTAAAACTTTTGAAATAGGAAAAAGCTTCAGACTTCTTTGCTAGAAAATAGACCCAAGTAAATCTAGTGTAATAATCAACTAGAACAAACACATAGTATTT
Source organism: Viscum album (assembly GCA_963277665.1). Classification (NCBI taxonomy): domain Eukaryota; kingdom Viridiplantae; phylum Streptophyta; class Magnoliopsida; order Santalales; family Viscaceae; genus Viscum; species Viscum album. The sequence continues at coordinate 1,927,832,039 of OY728131.1, forward strand.
GCCTCCAATACTTCCAGTTTGTGTTGGACCGTAAGATCCATGTGCACTAACTGTAATGCATCAGTTGTTGAGACTTCATCGATTGATTTAAAACTATATTTATGTTGCTTACCATATTGACAAGGATCACAAACTTTAGAAGAATCAAATCTATGCTCCGGTAGATCCTTAACTTGTTTCTTCATAGAGAGTTTACATAGGTTCCTATGATTACATTGACCTAGTCTTCTATGCCATAACCAGGAATGATCTTCCATTGCACTTAGGCAAGGTAAATCTTGACTCCTGAGGTCTTCTAGGTTCAATGTATAGACATTCTCTTGCCTATTGGCTGAGAGAATAAATTCTTCCTTGGAATTGTGAACTAAGAACTTATCATTCCTAAAATTCACAAGGTAACCTTCATCACATAACTAAATTATGCTAATGAGGTTGTGCTTAAGACCCTTAACAAAAAGATCATTTGAAATCAAGGTTTTACAAAGAAGAACAATATTACCAATACCAACAATCTCTCCCTTAGCATTATCTCCGAAAGTTACCTTTCCTCCTTTCGTTTTGATAATCTTTTCAAAATAGCTTTTGTTACCAGTCATGTGCCGGGAACATCCACTATCCATGTACCATGTGTGGTTGCTGGTACTCTCTTTATTTTCCTGAAATCAAGAAGAGAATTAGACTTTTGGAATCCAAACTTGCTTGGATCCGAGATTTCCAGATAATAAAATTTTAGGTACCCACATCTTCTAAGAGAAATAAGCTTTGTGAAATCCTAAAGATTTGGTTTTGTTTAAGGAACAATTCTTTTCCCAGTGACCACCACATTGACACTTGGTACAAAATGGGGCACTTTGAGGAACAAAATAATTGTTACTAAAAGTTGGTTTTGCATGGGTATAACCAAATCCATATTTATTTCTTAAAGGTCGTATTTGGGAATACATTTTATCAAAATTTTCTTTACCATGGGTAAAGATTGATAAACAATTATTTGAGGAAAAAATTTTGGACTTGAGTTTTATAACCATGTTTTTATCATCAAAATAATTAGTTTTAGAACTCGAGCTAGGCTCGAAAACATTTTTCTTAGAAATTAATTTTTCTAATTCTTTAGAAAGTTTGTTATTATAAGAACTTACTTCTTCAAGATTTTTTGAAATACTTTCAAAATCATCATTTTTCCTATCAAGATATTTAGAAATATCTGATATCTCTTTTTTAAGAATAGAATTTCTAGAGTTTGCCTTATCAAGTTTTTTATTGAGTTTAGAATTCTCAATCTCAAGAAGTTCAGAAAACCTAGAGACTTATTTATAAGTGGGTAAAGTATTTTCCTTATCAGAAGAGGATTCTTCATCAAAAGAGTTATAATACTTACTATCATTATAATTTAAAGATACATTGGTCAATGATTCAGCATTTCGTACCTTATCCATGAAACAATGATTATCAACAGGTAATCTGGCTATAAGACCAAGATTCTTCTGTCCTGAAGATTCGTAATCAGAAGATTTATCTGAAGAGTCACCACCACTAGCACCCCAGGTGTCATTAGCTTTCAGAACTTTCTTAGCTTTGACTTTATAATACTTCTTTCTGTTCCTGTCTGAATGCCTTTCTTTCCTTTATTTCTTTTTGAGCAAAGGGCAATCTGGTCTAATATGTCCAGCTCTCTTGCATTCATAACAAGTAACTTCTCCATCTTTTCTATCTTTCCTTTCCTTTTTCTTATACTTAGATTAGAAATTTCTCTGACCAGAAATCTTGTTCATCCTTCGAGCAAGATTTTCTAACTCATTTTCAGAGACTTCACTTACACTAGATTCGGATTGGAAAATAACTTTCTTAGACATAGATCTGGTTACTCTCTCAGGAGTCTTAGCTTTCATCTGATTTGATGTTGTTGTAAAAGCAATAGTACCATTTACATTCTTCTTATTGATGTTGTCTGTATCTCTCTTCATTCAGGTTTCATGTTGTAGAAGAGTTCCAAATAACTCATCAAGAGAAATTTGAGTGACCTTCTTGTTCCCATCTATAGCAGTTCTTTTGGATTCCCACTCATTGGGCATAATATCAATTATCTTATCCACAAGTGCTTCATCATCTAAAACTTTCTCTCCCATAGACTATAAACTGTTGACTATAGTCATGAATCTGTGTTGAACTTTACAGATTGGTTCACCATAAGGAAAGTTGAATCCATGATATTCATCTCTAAGCATAGCTCTCCTAGACTCAATCACTTTAGAAGTTCCAAAGTGTGAAACTTCTAACTTCTTCCAGATACAATTAGCTGCTTTACAAGAAGAAAATTGGCTATATATACTTTTTTTCATTTAACGAAGGAAGGTATTTTGTAACTTATAATTGAGTTGACACTCTTGCTTTTCCTGGTTAGTAAAAGTTCTAACTTCCTTGTCAGGAATTTTATAATCACCAGTAAGCATAACAAAGTTGTCCACTCCAGTATTGATAAAAAAAGTCTTCATTCGGTCTCTCCAGTATTCATAGTCATTACCATCAAAGATCGGTGGTCTTGTAGGATTTTTAGTATCAATTGAACCAACATTAATTCCTTCCATACTAATAATAACCTTTGATACACAAACTTGTTAGTAGCAAAAAGTTCGTAATAACAATGTTCGGAATGGGAAAGTTTGGAATGAGAATGTTCGGAATGATAAAATGAGCAAGAAAAACTTATTCGTGAGTATAAGTATTTCAGAGACCTCCTCTGATACCAATTGTAGGATCGAAATAATGATGTAGATGCTCAATATACAAGAGGGGGGGGGGGGGGGTTAATTGTATACTTTAATAATTCCTTTGGAACCTTTAAAGTTATTTATGATTAACTATGTTTTCTTTAAGAAAAGGAAATGGCTATGTTTAACAAAGTTAAACTACGAAAATTCCCAACACCTCTAATACCAAATGAAAACTTGGAAAGAGATTCCGAAAGTAGGTTCCGGAAATATGGTTCTAGAAAGTGAAACTTAACAAAAGATTACAATATGAGATTCTACCTTAAAATGTATAGAATCTAAATGAAACAAAGTATAAGTAAGAAAGTATAAGAAAGTTATACTTTCCTTATAATGCAAAATGCAGTGGAAGTAAAAAAGTAGTAAAACTACAAGTAACAAGATATAAGTCTTTTAACCCAAAGAGAAGGGTATCCAACAAACATGGATAAAGGTCCCTTGATTTATACATTCAAGCAAGTCTGTCTTACCCACACCAGGGTAAGCCCTCGATATGAAGATCGGAGTCTCTATCTTGCTATCCCCGCAAGCCCTCAACTTCAAGGTAGTTGGCAACCTCTGTCTTCCTTAGCAAGGAAGACCTCAACTTCAAGGTGTTGGAAACCTCTGTCTTCCTCAGCAAGGAAGCCTTTAAACTTCAAGGTAGTCGGCACCTCTATCTTCCTATCTCCGGAATTCCTCGAATGTAGTCACCAACATTCGGAGTCGCATGAAGAAAAAACATAACGAGCGGTTCAGTACGCACAAGACATGAAAAGATTTCTCTCTCTAGAAATCACCTTAGCAGCGTGTGGTCTCTAGATTGATCAAATTCATTGTTATATTTGAGATTTTTCAAATGAGCTCCTATTTATAGGAAAATTTCCAATGGTCTGCTCCTTCCTCCAATGGTCATGTTTTCCATAAAACTCAGAGGGACCTGTACACATGTAACTCAACAAACGGTTAATAAGAAACAGAATAAAAGACATCGTTTTATAACAAACTATGTATAACTAAGTGTACGACATCGTTTTGGAATGAAGAATATGTAAGTAAAAGCTAATTAATAGTTCGGAGTGTAACCAGAATGAAGTTCGGAATCTATGTTAAGAAATGTTCGGATTATGTTTTATAGGAATCCAGAGTCTGGTTTCACCAGAGATCAGATTCTTAATCTGTAGAGTTCGGAGTCGAACTTCTTAAGAGTTCTGAGTATAACTGCTTAAAAGTTCGGAGTCGAACTTCTCAAAAGTTTGGAGTCGAACTTCTTAAGAGTTCAAAGTCGAACTACTTAAAAGTACGGAGTCAAAATTCTTAAGTTTTTTGAGTCAAACTGCTTAAAAGTTTGGAGTCTAACTTCTTAAGAGTTCGGAGTCGAACTGCTTAAAAGTTTGGAGTCAAACTTCTTAAGAGTTTGGAGTCGAACGGCTTAAAAGTTCGGAGTCCAACTACTTAAGAGTTCAGTTTAGAACAGCTTCAGAGTTTGGAGACTAGAATTCGGATGAAAACTATATTACAGATCACATCCAAAATTCAGATCCTAAAAACAGAATGCTCCAACTTTTTTCATTATAAGGCTCCAGAAATTTGGTTATGATTCCGGTTTTTGTATTTAAGAAAAAAATAGCCATGTATAAGAAAATCTATGTTAAGGTAAATTTCCTTAAAGAAGTAAATTTTCCTTATTTGAGTAAAAATAATATTTTCTTAAGTATAAGGTGTTTGTGGTTTTCAAAACAAGAAGGAATGGAAAAGTCAAAAGGAAAACCTTATTGACTCAACAGTTACCACCTATGTATTTTCCATTATTTAAAACAAGATCTTCTTATAAGAAGCATTTTTCATATCCCCAAATGTCTCCTCATCCCTTATATACTTTTCCATTCACTTTTATGAAGAATACATTTTAAATTTATCTAGAAATATATGATTTTATTCTGGTGGTTATATGAATTATAGAATGGTGTGACACTTTCTTGATTGGTCCTATTCCCTTATCCAGGCTCTTATATCCTAGGATTTTGGCTTCTCCAAGTAGAGATCCTTCGCTCCATTCCTATTGGGATCTTTCTTCTCTATCACTCACTCTGGTTGTGCTCTCTATTAGTTTTATTTCTCTCTCTCTCTTTCATTTACCTACATTTCATTAGTGGTTTGGTTTTCTCCCCATATTCCTATCTATTCTCTGATATTGAATTCCTTAGCCCCTCTCTATGTCAGATTTGGAGCACGAGATACACTGAGGTTTTGGGAAAGTAGTTTTGTAGAAGGATGATTTCTAGGTGTTACAAAATTTGGTCTTTCTTCCTAGAGTCTTAATCCCAATCAATTACTCGTGTTTTGTCTTGATATATTTTCTTATTATAGATCTATTTCTATGCTTCCTTTTTATGAGGGTTCCTTTATAGGGTTCAGTCCCAGGTTCTATTTTGGGATTTTCCCCACTTTCATCTTTCTTCTCGATTTTAAATAATGGGATTCTCGGTGTGTTTTTTTATGATTGCATGAATGTTTTTTCTAGTGGTGACTTCTTTGGTGAACGGTTCATCTCGACGGCCGATGGTTTCAATTTTTTTTCCTGGTCTATTTTTTTGTATGGTTTTGTTTGGTGTATTTTGAGAGTTTTATTTTTTCTTTCTCAGCTATGTGGTCGATTTGGGGTCTGTTTGGTGATTATTTTTCTAGTCTGGTGATGGAGTTGATGTCGATGATGATAATGAGGGTGATGTGATGATGGTTATTCTGGTTTAGATTATGTTGGTTGATATCAGTTTTGGTGTCTATGAAGATGGTGTTTTGCGGGCATTGAAGCAGTGATTCCGGTGATGAGGATGACATGCGACGATGATGGGGGATTTTTAGTGGAAACAATGGTAGTGATGTAGGTAGGCATCGATGATAGTGTTGAAGAGGATGACATGACAACAATGACGATGATAACAACAATGATGAACAAAAACATCTCTCTTGGTTCGAGGCCATGATGGTTGATGGCTTGAGGATTGAGATGGGTTTACTCATGGGTTGAGGTGGTTTTGGTGGAATTTTGAATTTTACCTCTTGGAATTTTAATTTTGAATTTTTGGTTTTTCTATGTGTTTGTTTTGTGGATGTGGGATATGCTTGAACAAGTTTCTCTCTTGTATGTTTCCCACTTACCCTAAAAGAGGATTTTATATAACATTAACAAATGGATTTTGGGGGGTATATGACTTATAGTCCATGGATTTTTTGATCAACCAGAGCATACATTGGAGCCTACCCATTTCACATAGGATACTAATTCACCATTACCTATAAATCCATTATATACCTATGATCATCTTGGGTTAGGTATATTTTCATATGTTCATTAAATTCATTAACATTAATTTTATTTAAACTTTAATTTATATTAATTCTCTATGTTTTCTTTTCCCTTTCTTAGTTGGATATTCTAATAGGTTACATGGTAATTTTCATATATATAAAGTTTAGAACCACCATACAAAAAATATGATGGAATATAATGAATATATCAAATTAATAGGTAAACATAGTGGATAATGTAAAAGTTTTATGGATATGATATCCAAATATAGGGATATAATCCTAGTTTAACCAATCTCATGGAGATACACCATTGACCAAACCAAGGATAATACATGAGATGAGATATGGATCATAAAACTTATAAAAGTAAAATCTATATTATTAATTATGTTTTATAAATTAATATATTATTTTTAACTTTTCTTTAAAATTATTAATGATAAATATATGTGGGTGAAATAGTTATTGAATCTAGAGGAACTCTAAAGAGAATATAAGCATGATTTATATGTTGGTTGAACCAGTATACTTGACACTGTGTTTTATGGTATACAAACCATAATAATTCTCCAATTCCATAGTACTGGGAAATAATTTCTCATCAAAAGTGTAAAAAGTTTAAGGTATTACTAAAATATATTGATTGTTTATTTAAAATATATATGATTTGTGATAATATATGATTTGTATTATTGGATTTTATTTTTTAAAATTATTTAGAATGAAATAAAATAATAAAGATACTATAATTAATTTTCTCACTTTTGGAAGAACTATTATATAGGAGAATGAGAGAAACCAAATATTTTTTATGTAAAAATTAGATTAATTAAGGTTCTTTAAGATTTTAGTTGAAATAAATATATAATATTAGTTTGTTTTTAATGTTTAATTTGGTCATGTTTAGTTATGAAATAAATCATCACAGAATAATTTTTTCTTATATTCATTTTCATTTGTAGTGGTAAGTTGTGAACATTTAAGGGTGTGCTCCTTGAGACAAAATAGTTTTTCTCAAGTAAAATGATGAAAGAAAGGAGTTTTTATAATAAATATATAAAAAAAGATTTTAAGTATTATTATACTACATTAAAATTTTAATATCAATATCATAACTAAATATCTCATTTATGTACTCAACAGTATGATTTAGAGGCACTTCATGAAAAAGAGATGACAGTTCCATACTAAATAATCATTTAAGAATGATATTTGGTGAAGACCACAAGGGGAGAGTTTGGTGTTCAATTAAGAATACTATAATAAAAAATATATATTGATACAATTTAGGGAACTCTAATACCTTTTGTACCACTAAGTTGCAATAGGAACATATTGAAGTAGCATAGGCCAAACAATATATTATACAGGATCTTGAAATAATTAAAATGTTCACCAAGAAGTTCATGAACTCTATGAATGATTTATTTCCATCACATCCACTAGATAATTCTACGATATTTGATATATTAATGTTAAGGATGTTCTCCTTATATGATACACCAAGTGATAGCATTCCTAGTGATGATCTTGGTGTTGGATTTTATTGTGGGGTCGGTGAAAATGATATTAAAGTTGATGATTTTAGAAAGGAATTTTTTGATGATGGTGATGATTGTGATGAACATGATTATATTTGTGATAATTATGATGATTTTTAATACGGATATATTGATCCCCTCCATTTATGGATAGATATTTATGAAACCTTCAACTATATGGATGGTTTTTGGTAAATTAAAGTGATTGTATATATGTGTTATGATTTATTTTTTAATTTATCATCTAATTAAATGTAAAATATATAATATATATATTGTTACCATTTAGATACATATTTTTATTCTTGTTGTAATATATTTTATGTACATTTTTAGGGGGTGCATGCTGAGTGGAATGTGTTTCATGGTGGTGGGGCCAATATAAATGGTTCTCTAAACCATTGATATAGAATTATATCAATGTTTATTTATAATCAGTGGTATATGAATCTACCAATGATTTATAGAAACTATTTATATCATCAACTCCTGATCGATCTGTACCAATGGGTCATAAAAACCATTGGTATGGGCCTTTCCAAGTAGTTTAAGACCAAATAGTAGGGGAAACCATTAGAGGAAAATATTTTCTAAACCTACACTAATGTTTTATAAATCTTATGGTAACCAAAATTTTTACAAGTGTAACTACATATTTTTTCTCTCCCTCAAAAATTAAAATTACATTATACTCAATGTAAGTAATTTAAATCAGTATAAAATTAAATAAATGTATGCAGAAGGGATACCCTACTATGTGTTAACATAGGTGGAATCCTTCCCATGGATTCCCTCCACTATATTATTAGTGAAATACTTATATAAAGGTTTAATTCACTTTCTATTTTTGGTAAACCATTGAATATTTGGTTCATGTAAAATCTATATTGTGCTAAAATGATAAAAACATGAAACATTATGCGAACCAAGACATCAAGAATAATGATTTTATTTGATGAGATTTATCCTATAATTATACATGAAGAACTTATCACCAACATATAAATTATTTTTATTAATCAAATCATCTTGGATAGCCTCCATATTCTCCTTATAGATCTAGGAGTTATCATAAGCTTCATAATAAATTTAACCTAACTCTTGAATCTATAATTTCTATTGTTCAACTACATCTAAGAGATTCATATAACATTATTTAAAATATATATATACTTGGTTATGACCATCCTAGGGTGGTTATAAACTTTTCAAAATACAATCCTCTATGATGAAATTTCAATGAGGATTTTTAAAGTTGGCTGGTATGATCATAATATACCATCTTAGAGAAAACTATGATATTTACTATTAAGTTACACTATTTTCCCAAGATTTTCTTAACATTTTTAATTTAAATTTCAACCATTACATTTGTTTAGGGATGATATGTTGTGGAGGCTACATGATGAACCTTGTACTTATGGAGAAAGGTTTTCATGATGCAATTACATAAATGAGACACTTTATCACTAATGATAAAACTCGATAATCCAATCCTATTTTTTAGATCTCCCAATTTTAACTACATAGGAGTCATTAATAATATATAGAATTAATTCTACCTATTTAGTGATATAAGAAACAACCCATCAGATATTTAAAAATACAAATTAATTTAGTAAATCCACCATGAATTCAAACCCCATGCACCATATATCTCACAAAAATGTGTTTTTTGTGAGGAAATCACATTTATCCTTGAGATATTACATATAAATTGATATCATATACATGAAATGTAAAATTAATGAGAGTACCTAAAAAATTTACACCAATAAAATCCATAGTTTAGAACATTTTTGAACAATTTAACGAGAAATAACATGATCTACCTAGGACAAGGTGCAATAAAAAACTAAAAACTTAATGATACTCATAGTTGAAGGAATGTTGAAAAATAACATGGTCACTAAAAATCCACCATAAGTTTAGGTCATCCCAAATGTTATATTATGAATAAATCCTAAGCCTATATTTTTATTCCCTATTTAAATAATTAGTGAAAATAAATTCAACGAAATAATTTACACTATCTTTATATCATCAGGTAAGGTCCACTCCTTCACCAAGGTTCTCATGTGGGAAAAACTCTTCAATGAGGAGTGAAGAGTCAATATACTTGTCTAATGGTGAATAAATACTACTATTATTGTTAACTAAAACATTTTACACACCTCTCCTATCATAGATATCTTGATCAAACTGATGAAGAAGAAACATACACTATATAAGGTGTAGCGTGACATTTTGTTTCTTATGAAGAAGCTTTTGGGAAAAAATATTAGAAGAAATAATGACATTTGATAAAATTATATGTGAAAAAAAAATTCAAGGAAAAAATAGTTGAATGAAGTAATTTTCCAGTGGTTGTGTAGTTTTCCTAGGTAGGGTCTAGGGTATTTGAGGCATATGAAATGACATAAGGAGATATCTCAACTATTTATGATAAAATTTCCCTAATTTAAATGTTAGAGGCATAACATATAATTTCAAAAGATATATCCCACATTACTAGTAGGATGATGGGAGGTTTTTCGAGGTTCGTATTTAATAAATTAAATTCATCCTCACAATGATCATTAAATACAATGTAAACATATTTTTTCAATAATAGATCTATGGAACGTGAAATATTACTAAAATACTCAACAAATTGGTGACAAAAACTACCAAGACCCATGAATGAATACTCACATCGAAAACATTTTGGGTAGGGTAATGAATATATAACATCAATTTTTTACTTATCAACCTAGATAACATCCCTAAAAATAATGTGACAATAAAATGACCCATTCCACCATTGTTGAAATTTCTCTACTTAAAAAAAATGATATTTTCACTGCATCTATGATGTATATAACCATGATTAAAAAATTATTCATCAAAATAAATTCCATAAATAATGAAATATTTTATGAAGACCTCTATACATTGTTATAAGTAATATAAGTAAATATTAACCATCCAACATTAGAAAGTACGTTGAGAATTATCTAGGCTAAAAAGAATACTACTATATAAAATTTCCCCAAATTCTCATGTTAATGTCATATGTTCTTGATCATTAGGGGCTATATAAATATAGATATATTTAAAAAATACATAAAGGAAATATTATTGAGACTTTCCCTCCAAACATTCCAACATTTGGTCAATAAATTACAATGGAAAATTCATTTTGAGTAAAATTATTAAGCTTGTGATACTCAATAAAGACTCATCAACTATTCTGCACTCGAACCAATTCATTATTATTCATTATAATTGAAAATATGACCACTTCATTCTATACAATTTGTTTTAGACTAAGCCATTTTTTATCCAATTTTGGATATATGATCCCATCTATAAATACTTATTTTACCTTCTTTCTGAAAATTTCAAGGATGGTGGGGCTTAATTGATATAATAGTTTCTTTACTAGTTTACACTCATATTCAAGTAGAATTATATGTATGAATATAAATGATTTAATACTAAGGATATCATATAATGTCCATATGATTTCCTTTTTGATACATCCATAAATGTTCAAACAAATTTAACTCATTATTTAGAAAGAGGTTATTAGTAATAATGAAAGGTAATTTTTTACATCCTCAAGTAATATATATTTTAGCTTGATTAGAAGGGGTTTAAATTAAATTTATGGGGGGTTAAGAATAGATAGACATGTTTTTTAGGAATAATCTCATTTAAACTGTCTATTTACTCAATATTTAATTCCATTATATGAGGTGTGTTTCATTTTATATAGAATGAAAAACTCTACAATATCACCACTAAATTCCATAGAGAGAGTGACACTATTTACATTAATTATTTTTTTATAGTTTTTATAAATATACCACTAAGAATCAATTTTTTCTGTCATTATATTTTATCATCATATATTTATAGTTCATATATGTTTTTGGGGGATACAAAATCCTTCAACTTCATAAACACATCCTCCAATACATTAGTATAACATCATGATTTATTTTGATAATTGAATTATAATTCTCATGGGCTTCAATTATCATACCAACAATATAGATAAAAATGAGTGAAGAATTGTTGAATATTGTGTACTAAATCATTGAACATAATACGGTAAATGTCACCACACGATAACTACTTCCCTATAATTGTTCTTAATGTGAGTTCATAATGTTTATGTGGAATGATATATGATACAATTCGTCTAAATCACCCTGGTTGATTTTCAGGATTATTTATCAAGTTGAAACATTATATAATTATGTTTAGATAAATAATTAATTGTTCAATGAGTTTAATAATAATATTAATCCTTGAGGTGCAATCCAAATGGTTTTATTATTTCATAAAATATGAAACATTTAAATTCTAAGAGGCTCCTTTATTCAATAAGGAGTCCTAAAACTGGATATTCATGGAACACATTCAAAACATTGAAGTTCATTCCTTATTGTCTGAAACTCTTTCAACTTATATTATCTCGATTTTTCTTTAAGGAGATGGTTTTGGAACACTATTGTAGAGAATAGGTTCTTCCAAAATGGTCAGAAATTTTAGTGAATAGTGGATACCATTGGAGGTCGAAACCTATGAGTTACTACTAATAGAAAACGATTAAGCTCATTTATAATGAAGATCAAAATCATGGATAGAAAAGTGTACTTGTTTCATTTTTATTTTTTTAGTTCCCATATTATTGTAAGATCACTAAGATGTGGAGGGGTAAATTAGTGATCACTTTGTTTTACAAATTATTCTCAAAAATCAACCATTGAAACATTTTATAGTTCTCAACCCACTCAATGATATATTTAAACCTCACATCGTATGTAGAAAATGTAAAGAGAGACACCAACAGATGATATTTAATATGTTTATCCAATGTGACATACACTTTTACTTGTTGGTTAAACCCCCAAATCATGGATTCTAAACTCAAATCAATATCAATTGGTTATACCCCTGAATTGTAAAGTTCAGTAATTTGTTATACCCACTAATTAAAAACTTCCTCAATGATTCGTTATACCCTGGCCAAGAATTTTTTTTCATTTTATAAAAGCTGGTTCAAGGGAGACCAGTGCTCAATATACAACCCAAATAATGGTCAAGAGATCCAAAAAACAACATGAAACTCAAAATAGGAAAAAATTAAACATATAATAACCATAGCCATCCCCGCATCCCATGCATAATTGTTCTTCTCCTGCAGAACTCAACTGATTTCCACTCTGGATGATATCACTGAATGAACGACCGACAAGGGTACCCAAGTTATCTTTTCCTCCCCTAGGGTTCTCCCTTATCTGATTTCTCCGTCAACGCAGACTCAAGAAACCCAATATTAATACCCAACCTCTGATCTTAATGGTTACTTTCCATCAAGGTTTGTCGCCTTTCTACCAAATATTGTTCATCCCCAACCATATAACCAGCCTCCTCCCCCTTACCATCCATCAGAAGAACCTCTGGAGTCAATTCACCACCAAGGAAGTCCTTCCTGGTGTAAGCATGAACCATCATAATCGAGAAACCCTGACTGGAGCTATCCCCCGGCCCCTAATTCACCCATTCCAGCAAGAGAGGGTGACTTACCACATTGAGGGAACCTTCCATAGATCCTTCAACTGGATCCTGCTCCATACGAACAACCTTCCAATCCTTCGGGACCTCCGCATCACACTCACCTCTTGTAATTACCTCCTCCTCCAAGCCTGTAGTGAGATTGTACTCACCTAGCCCCTCAAACCTGTTACTCAAAGACAGAAACGACTTTTCTTAGTGATCAAAACCTTTGGTATCCTTCATTCTGGTCAAGTTGACCACCTCCAAAATACTGAATCCTCAATCCTCTTCAACCGGCTCTAAATTCACAATAACAGAGGACCAAGTAGTCGCCTAATTATCCTAGTTCATCCTAATGTTAGAAGTTCCAACTATAATGCCTTCATCAAAAGAAACATTACGAGATCTAGAGGCAACCTTCTCCCCAACTGAAGCAGTTGACTGAGACCCCTGCCCTCCTACTGCTGAATCCTTATCTGTCATAGCCCGAACCACCTTCAAACAGTTTTCCAAAATCATGTTCCTTGAGCCATCCTCCTTTCTCATTATCTCATCCATTCCCCTGCACCACACATCCCTCGATCGTGATGGAAAACCACTTTGACAGGCTTCAACCGAGTGACCCAGACATTTTCAAAGACCACAAAATTCAGTCCAGTTTTCATAGAAAACTCTATTTATACCTGTAATCTTCGTCGACCATGATCCAAATGTAATGAAAAGGGATGCACAATGCATCCATTTAAACACACACCTTGAGATTTACCATATGGAAGACCACCTCAGTACGAAAATTGGATCAAAGATATCTGCCAAACAGGTTACCCAATAAGTGAATAACCAAAGGGTTTTGAAACAGTAATGGGAGTGTAGGAAAGTTTACCCAAAAAACAATAGAAGGAGAGTCCCGGTTCATATGAATATTGAAGGACCACAGCAGAAGAATAAATCATATTCCATTGAAGTTGCGAGGAGCCCTCTCCCAAGCTTGGATGAGATCTTCCTCTAATTCAATCCTAATCATAAATTTCTTATTATCCATCAATACAACCACTGCTCGTTCTCAAAGATCCCACGATCCAAAGAAAAATAGATTGAAGTCATCCATGGAGGTCTTCTATGTTTGAACCGAGCCACCAGAGTTAGAGTCCACAAGGTTGTGGACTCTATGAATTTAGATAAAGAAAGATAATGATTCAGTGCTCCATCGAATAAATCTGAAACCCTAGGATTAAGAGAAAATTCCAGAAAAGGGGGAAGAAACTCCGGGATAGAGAATGGCCGAAAGGACCTGGCTCTCTCAAGAGACGATGATTCCCCCTCCCCCCCCATGGGGGAGGAGCCGGAGCAGCCTCCACCATCATCACCGGGGTATGCTCATCGAGAGGTCGAGAGCAAATTTGTTCGATGAATCATTCATCAACTGATTCGTTATACCCTTAAATCACAAGACTTTTGTAGATAGTTATACCCCCAGCCAAAAAATCGTTATTCAATATTGATCAATAGAGGAAAGACATTCTTCTACAAATGGCCTTCTTATTTAAGAGCATTGGATCACCTTTTCATATGTATAACTTCTTTATGACCTTCAATAACTCTCTAAAGTCCCAACTACCCTTGAAACATCCTCAAAATATTAAAATTCATAAATATTCTCATATATGAACTTTATAAAGCATTTTATGGAAATATTACTCATCAAAATTCTATTCGATAATAATCTATTTAATATGCATTTTATGATACTCCTCATTCTGTCACACCTTTATATGGTGAACCTCTATCCGATATGCAGTGTCATGTACTAAATTGTCTAATATACCCCCATATGACACATTTAAACTCAATATAACATTTTCAAATTCCTTTATATGATGACTCTATCTAATTCACCTATATCTGATGCACCTACGTTTGGTGTACCTTTATCCAGTAAGTTGTGTCTGATACTTATCCCCTTCAATCAATTTGATTCTTGGTTAACAAATTACTCTAAAAAACCACATAAATATCACACTATTTAGTACTAGTGACAAGATCTAAATGAGATATCTGCCTTTTATAGCCTCAACTTCCTCTAAAAAGTAAGGAATACACTTGAACTCTAAATTTGAATTTCCCACTTAACCCTCAATTCAATTGATCACCTTCAAAATCCATATATAAAGTAGAATCAATACTATTTATCTAAGTTTCATAAAATATTAATATCAATAAAGTCTTAAAATATTCATAAAATATTAGCTATATTTAAAATAATTGAAATAATAACTCAACATCATCACAATGTATAACTTAATAATGTTTTCGTAAATCTCCTCAAACCTGCGTATAGTGTACAAACTTATCTATTCTATACAATCCATACAATAACCCCACATTTCTATGTATGGTGATTTTGACAAGTTTATCAATCTAGTGTGATATGTCTAATAGATTCAGGAATGTTAATCTCATAAAAACAACATTATCAATATGGAACTTTATACACAATTTCCCCATTCAGTACTCCATGTTTTCTCTATTTGGTGGGCTTCACAAATGTTTATCTGATAAAAATGGTTCTCTGTATCTTGTATATTCACAACCTTTCCTCAATCTAATTGTCTTTTTCAAATCATATATGTCTGTTAAACTCATTATGGTAACCTCATAAGCTTATCCATGTGATCATTTTGCTACCCATCATATCATCACAACTTCATTGATAAAACTTTGTACAAGCCAAACTCCCTGAGTTCATAACTCAAACTTAATATAGCTCAAATTTATCACATCATAACTCAAAATTGTTATAGATATACTTTATAAATCAATATTTATATAGCTATAACTTCATTTTAGATAACTAAATCTGGTATAATCATCTAGTTAACCTTGTTCTAGTATAAATCATTTTTATCAACACTCTATATTTGAACAAACATTGTTTGAACCACAAATACATTGAGTAACAATGATGTAAGAAACATTGAGGATTAGTAAATCTACTTATAACTTATAATGTCTCCCTAAAATCAGAAAAAAATATTCTTTGTAACTTTTCTAAGATACTTATCTAAAACATATTTATATGTTGACAGTCAATAGAAACAACACACTTTGGAACAACCATCTCCCAAATTTGGTTTGCTGTAAATATCATAAAAAATTATCAAAGTCAATATGTATGATCAATTACTTCTCCCCCATATGCATATGCTTTTTTATTTTTCCACATTATTTATAATCAAATGAAAAGGAAAAAATAGGGGCCATCTAAACTCATATTCTTTCATCTTATAATATTGAGAAATTTATTGAAGATATTAAAAGTATCACATGAATCTATAATTAAATAAACTTTAATTATACAAATATATGTCAATATAGGTGAATTTAATGAATAAAATAAGAGTGTGTAATCAAGGTGATCAATGTTTTCCATAAAAATTATTTTATGTTATATTTTCCATATTTTTCTATATAGTATTTATATCAATATGTATTTGAGTAATCTTGTTAAGATAATACCTAAACCCACCTCAATAAACACATATATACACTTCATGTGTATAAACGAAAATCCACCAATATGTCATCTTTCTCAATAATCACACTCCTCCTTGAAGATCATTATAATACAACAATGGAAAGTGTAATATTTATACCTTATCTTTATCATTTATCCCCCTCAAGGATGAAATGACTTCCTTCATTATGGTTATCATAATGTTTTATGATGGATATCTATTATTGTTGTAAAATGAGTAAAACACTTAGCTATATCCTATACTTATTATCCTTTAATTCCATATAAGTAGTTCAAATAAACATGAATAATGGTAATAAAGTGGAACCTCAATGTTCCTTATATGTAATATTCAGACTGAGAGTCCTCTCTCACTATAGAATACCACTTATTCTTCTTATACATAACTTGAGATATGACGTATTAATTATTAGAAAACTTCATATAATTTTTAATTGTTTTATTAGCATATGTCGAGTCTTCAAATTAAGCTACCATCTTATCTTTAGTTTTTGAAATATCTCTATTCCCTTAAGTTTACAATGTCAATTTCATGCTTTCCTCTTAGGTTTAGGTTCCGAGCATAGAAAAAACATGCAATGGGTCATGCCCAAATTTTAGTTTTTGTCATGATAAAGGATAAATAAAATATTTACATGATGGTGAATTTTATAACCAATATAATAAAATAAAATAATAGAGACAAGGGATAAAATTCGAGAACAAAGTGTAGGATCATCACATAATATTTATAATTAATTTAATTAATTAAATAATTTCCTTATAGGAATTATTTCTTCATTAATGTATCTGAAAATAGATCTACATTGTACCATAATTTCATTGTAGTAATCAATAGAAAATTTCCTCTAGTGGATATCCACACATGTTCCACAAATCACTAAAAGTCATCGTATTAATTTACTGGTGCTAGTACAGATGATCTTATCACCTACGTCGTTCATCTTTGAATGCTATCAGAATCACTTCCAAAGAATTATAATTGACCCCTCTATACTCATGAGTGGGAGGTGGATCGAGATTGATATCCACTCTTGGGAGAAATATTGGAGAGAGATATTTCTAGGGATTTAGAGGATTCTCTCCAGTTCTCATTATGAACAACACAAAAATGAATTGGATATATAAGAAAATAATATAATTGGGTTTAAATACTACTTGATATTAGAAATAAATGTTCCCACAAGTGAGATTTAATATTTATTTAATCCCTTCAGGAAACACATGTCTTAAAATAATATTAATTTCATTATTTCCTCAAAATGTAGTTAACAAGTGAATTAAATTAATTATCATTTAATAAAATAATATTCAATATATATTATTTATCACAAGAACTAAAACCATGGTTATCCATTACAACTCAATATTTATAGGGAATTTAATAATTAATATTTATTTAATAAATAAATATCATTACATTATTCATTGATAAATATAAAAATATTATATCCACCAATTAGAAAATAAATATTTATTAAATATTCTAGTCACATAATATTCTATCGAATAACTAGTGATAGAATATATGTGGTCATGAATACATGAATTAATATTAAACAATGTGTGGGATTAATATTCATTTAACTTGTTAAATATTAATTATCAATATATTATTTAAGTGAGATTCTGGATATACTTAGTGTGCGACCCTCTAGGCCTCTTTATCAATGGTATTAGGTGATTCAGCCTAATGTTCAAGGATAGAATCTAGTAAAATGAAAATACACCCATATAGAAATAATTTAATGAAATAATAGAATAATACCTCATATTTTTTCTTATTGTATAATATAACCCCTTTAACTTGATATATATAATCAAAAAGGTTTCATCCTAGTGCCATCAACCTATGTACTCAATGTCCATTTCATTAACTTCTTAGTAATCGAATTTTCCAATAAAACACCATTGGCATGGATTTATTTAGGCTATATAATTTCTATCAAATGGTATGAGATATCAACTTCTATTAAAGAACATAAGGGTAAAATCATTTCTTGTATTTTTCATTAATGCAATATTACTTCTGACTCACCCAATGTATCATACCTATCCATGAACATAGTTCATCACAGTTTTCATCAATACATAAAATTACACAACTTATAATACACATAAATAATAGTATTAAATTTAAAGGATAAATAAACACATCAGTAGATAAGTACATCCAATGACACATATAAATGTGTATTTCCTACCGGTGGGTCTCATTCTCATAATATACTATACTAGATATTTCCAAGGGAGTATACCATGAGAAGGTGTCTCGATGTCCTATGAGTATCCTTCCCTGATGGAATATATCATTTATATTTCTCAAATGATATAATAATACTCTAGAACATATATTTAAGAATAGTTTCATAGCCGTTTTGTGTTCTCATCATAGCGGGGAACTGTTATGATCATTTAGCACGACAACTACTCTTAGGACATTATCACATACTATGTTACACATAATAACAATCATGATGTGATATTGAGTTTATTAATATTCAAAACTATGAATAAATGTTATCATAAAGTAAACATACGTTTGTTATAGGGAACCAACTCCAATAGACTCCCACATGTACTAGAGCCAACTACTAATAACCATCACTCTACTAGCTCTCACATGATAATCACACTTATTTTGAGATAGGAATTTTGTCAAAGGGTCCACCACATTATCTTATGTGGTTACTCAAATTCATATAAATTTACCCCTCTAATAAAAATCCATCAATAGGTGATACTTTTATAGTATATTCATTATTTTTTGGTGTGACATTGGATCTTTTGCAATATCCACTACTGTAGTATTATCATAAGACAATGTGATTGGGTATTTTCTACTAGGTACAACATCAATATCCTAGAAAAAGAATCATATCCAAACATCTTACTTTGCTACATTAGAAGCCTCTATTTACTCAATGTATGATATAGAATCTGTGACAACTAGGTATCTTGTACTCCTCCAACTCAAATCTCTTCTATCTAGACATAAAACATATCTGGGCTATGAATTCAAATCATTTTGATCTATCTAAAAACTGGAATCAGTATAACCCCCGATGTCTACCTCCTCATCACCTATATACACTAGGAACATATACTTATTTCCTATTATATACTTAAGGATAACTTTAACAACATACCAATGTTGTTCTCCTAGACCAGATTTATATCATCCAAACATGCTCAGTGCATCAAAAACATCATGTCTTGTACATAAAATGACATACATGATGGATCAAATTACTAAAGCATATGGGATATTACTCATTTTCACTTTCTCCTATTTTTTATGAGGACACATTTTATTAGAAATATATACACCATGTGACACTGGAACCAATCTCATCTAGGATTATTCCATAATAATACCTTTAGTATCTTTTTAATATATGTAAATTTAATTAGTCCGAGAATAATCTTAGATCTATCATGAATGATCTTGATCCGTAGAATATAGGCTACTTCACCTATGTCCTTTATGGAGAATTTTTTTAACTAGACCTTAATATCCAATAAGTCTTGTATGTTATTTCCAATAAGTAATATGTCAAAAAAATATACTACTTGTATAATGAATGAATTTACAGTAAACATATTATAAACACATGACTCACATTCAATTTTAATGAAACCAAATTCTTTTATAGCTTCATCAAATTGATTTTTTCAAGACCTAGATACTTGATTCAATCCATAAATGGATCTCTCTAACATTACAATTTTTTTGGCATCACCTAGAGTCACAAAAACTTCTAGTTGTATTATACAGACATATTCCTAAATGTTCCAATTAAGAAACATAGTTTTGACATCGATCATACAAATATCATATTCATGGAAAGCTATTATAACAAGTATAATTCTGATCGACTTAAACATAGAAACTAGTGAAAATGTATCATCATAGTCAATTCCTCAATGTTTTTAAACCCTTTATCCACTATCCTTGCTTTATAGGTATTTATGTTACCTTCCATGACCAATTTTATCTTCAATACCTATTTTCACCCTACACTTTTTACATTAAATGACACATGAAATATAACCCAAACTTGGTTTTGATACATGGAGTCAATTTTATAATTCATGGGTTCTTACCATCGTACAACTTTTAATCTCTCTATAAAATCTTTTGAGGACAGAGTTTCATTATTTTCAACAAACAATGTGTCACTACCTTCTATAATAAGAGAACCATATCCCATGGGTTAACTTACCTCCCATATGATCCTATGTAGTACTTGTGTTTTAGGAACTACTTATTCCAGAAGGACTTGTGGAACCTATTCATATACACACTCTTGTGTATCTTGAGCATCAACTTAATCAATGAAAATCATTCTCCCACTATCCATTTTGAATATGTTATCCCACTCAAGAAAGATAGATTTTATGGATATAGTTAGTTTATTATCCAAGGGTTGTATAGGTAGTACCCCTTTGTTTCCTTGCTATACCATATATTGATACAATTTTTTCCTTGAGGTTATATTTTTTTGCATGGGAAGGACTTAACCTAAGGAATATCGCCTTTTTATTACATAACTTTTCATTATATTTTACTAAGGGAGGATCTTAAAAGTCTAGTGTCTTGGAAATCAAGAACAAAATACATGAAAATATAAAAAATTCATCTAATAAACTTGTAAGGCTTCATCATAAGTTCATCCTAAGTATAATTACTGCATCTCATAACCTGGAGACATACATCAACGGAAATGGTGAGTAGAAGGCCCAGTAAGGAAAACAAGTGAAACAATTGACATGTGATCTTGAGCGATATCAATAAGAACATGATAAAAATAATAAAGGCATGAGAATGGAATAATATGTATATAATAATAAAAATAACTTGAATCATAACTTTAATATTTTTCTATAACAATTCATTTTTACATTCACGAACATATCACCAAGGATCATCCCTAAGGTGTCATAAAAAAATTACCAAGGTTATCACCAAGGTATCGTGAAACTTGTCATCTATAGAGATTATTTCATTACCCAATGCATTGACGAGATATCAGGTATCACCCTTAATATGTATTTATTTTCATGTTATCCACATATATCATAATAAAACATTTCATAAATAACCCATATAGAATAAAAGAAATGGTTTTCATTTCAAAATCATGATTTTTTAAAATTGCTTAATAATAAGATCATTATGTCATTTAAAACACATTCTAAGAGAGTGAGGGTTATATGTATTTCAATTATAGAATAAAATATATATTTTTTATGTCTTTACAAACACCCATAGAAACTAAATAGGTCTGGGTATTCACATAAATAAAATAAGATATTTTTTTAGAGAAAGAGATATAAATTTTGAGACAAAATTTCTACAGCATAACGACTATATAACATGGTTTTATAAAACAATAAAAAGAGAGGGGAAAAGGGTATCCCATCCATAAATTAATCATTTTACAGTATAGTGACCGATTAATATACAAATAATATCATGTTGTGGATATTTTAATGACATACCACATGAAAAGGAAACTTGAAAGAAAAGAGAAAATGGGGTTTCTTTTACAAAAATTAGGCAGCCTAACAGCATCGCCTAAAGATCAGAAAAAATTAGTTGATGAGGGTGGAGAGGGTCTCTCATAATTTGGCCATAAAAAAGGAAACCAATAATATCATATAATAACATACTCCAACATAATAAGATGTAAACTATAAGACACATCATAAAGAAAGTCATGACATTAAAGGGGATGGTGAAAGGTTCTCTTACCTTGAAGAGTGACTTCGAAAGATTGAAGGATGGGACCGTGGGGGGCTTTATGAAACCTTAAAAATACTCCTTTGGAGGTAAAAGGACTTGATATTAGTTTATGAGGATTTTGGAATGTATGGAATAAGGGAATGGCTTGGTATTTATATCAAAAGTGATGGAATATTTTATTAATTTCAAAGGGACACCTCATCAGTGGAATTTTTAAAACCATGGGCCTGCCCATGGTATTTTACCATGTTATTAGACACTTGGGATAACTCATAACATATATTACTATTCACAAGTTGATTATAATTATTACATCATTAATGATATCATTAATCACACCGAAACTCAATAATATTTTTTTAATATTTACTGAAAAACAAAACATTTTATAAAAATATCATAAATTCAACCTAACCTAATATTGATGCTCTAAATTCAAAAATGAACTCCAGTTTATAAATAAATAATTTTCAATATATTTAATTTTATTCTCTAAATAAAATCATTATTTAGTCAAAAAACAACTCTAAAACTATAACTTGTTTTATAACACCTTGAAAAAGTAATCAAGGTCTCATACAATTGTCATATAACCATAAGACAATAAATTAACAATTTATGATTACATTTTATGAAAATAAAATTCCATTTTAAATTATTAAATTAATTATAAAATTGTAAATAAAATATTTATGACATACAAAAATACCAAAACTTATACTACGATCATTTTTTCACATTATTAATTATTTAAAGTTTACATAAATATTTTAAAATACACTTTTTTCCAAAATTCTTCAATAATATTCATCGTATATTTATTCAGACATTAAAAAATAAATAATTTTACCATAATAAGAAATAAAAATTTTATTTATACAAAAGGATTACACAAAGTGACGAAGGCCTCGTTACATATCCCCTTATAACACTCGTATAGGACCTAAGTGTAAGATTTGCTATTGTGATAGAATCTTGGGGAAACTCGAACAACATTGACCAAGTGGTAATTTCTAATAGCATGAACTTCTCCCGTAGGTGATTCCGTTCAAGCTTCACATGTTGAAGCTCAGCTTGGGATTGGTCCAAAGAAAAGCCCAGAGATGGTACCTCCTTCCCAAACTCTGACAGATGGGATTCATACGGCCCAAGTATACTGGATGAGGCCATCGACTATTATTTCTGTATTAATTAACCAAGATCACTTTTATTTATAAACAATAATTGTAACATTAAGAGTTTAGTTTCCAATTGTCATATTGACCAACTATCATATAACAGTTGAAAACCAATGGTATCATTTTAATTTTACTCACTACATTAATTAAATGATATAGTTTTGTTGAGTATAAAACAAAATAACCCAAAAATTTAGCAAACAAAAATATTCATAAGTTCAGGTTAATAAATTCTCCCCCCTTAATAAATTTCATCCCTAATATTTTAAATCATACCCTCTTAAGAGAAAAGGTGTGGGTACTTCTACCTCATATAATCCTCTAGTTCCCGCATGACATCTTCGCATTTGTGATTCCTCCACAACTTCTTAACAAGGTGGGTAATATTGTTTCGTAGAACCTTGTCTCTATGATCCAAGATCACCACCAGATTATCTTCATAATATACGTCATGTTCTATTTTTACCACCTCTGGATTTATTACATGTGAAGGGTTGGGTATGTGCTTTCTCAAGAGGGATACATGGAATACATCATGATCTTGTACAAGATTTGGGGGAAGTGTAAGATGATAGGCCACTACTCCCATGTGATCAAGGATTTCATAGGGGCCAATGTACCTAGGCTTGAACATCCCTTTCTTCCCAAACCACATGATTCTCTTTTAAGGTGAAATTCAAAGAAAGAACTTATCACCAATATCAAATACCATGTCCCTTAGAAGGCTATCAACATAGCTCTTTTTCCGACTCTAAGCAACCTTAATGTTTTTCTAGATGACATTGACTTTTTCTGTTATCTCCTTCACAAGATCAGGCCCAAGAAGCATTCTCTCATCAGCTTCATCCCAACAAGTGGGAGTTCTACATCTCTTCCAATATAGAGCTTCATAGGGTTCCATTTGAAAGCTCGAGTGGAATATGTTGTTGTAAGATAACTCAACTAAAGGATGATGTTGATCCAATCCTCCTTTAAATTCCATCCATCATGTTCTCAGCATTTCCTTGAGTGTTTGAATATTTATTTCTGATTGGCCATCATTTTGGGGGTGATAGGTCGTACTGAAATTCAATTCAGTGCTCAGAGCATGTTGAAGAATTCTCCAGAATTTTGATGTGAACCTTGGATCATGATCAGATATGATCAAAAGTGGAAATCCATGTAGCCTTATGACTTCCTTCAAATAAATCCTGGCAAGATGATCAAGAGAGATATATTCTCAAATGGAGATAAAATGGGTAGTTTTTGTGAGACGGTCAACAAAAACCCATATCACATTGTTTTATTTTGAAGTTACTGAGAGACCAGTGATGAAGTCCATAGTGATATTGTCACACTTCCATGCTGGTATGGGTAGTGGTTATAATACCCGTTTTGGGAGTTGTCACTATTCCTTCACTTTCTAACATACTAGGCACCTTGAAGTGTAGTCCGCAATCACCCTTTTCATATTATCCCATCAATAATGATCACAAAGGTCTCTATATATTTTTGTACTAACAGGATGTATAGAAAACATAGAGATATGAGTTTAATCCATAATATCCTTCTTTATTTATAGAATATATGGAAAACATAGTCATGTACTAAATTTTAGTACACCTTCATGATCAATATTGAACTTAGGAAACTTCCCATCCTTCACAGCTTCAAACTTCTTCTGTAACAAAGGATCTTCTTTCTAACCTTTCTTGATCTTCTCTAGTAATGACAGTTGAGAAATCATTTACATTAGGTTTGATGATGCCCCTTACATTATAATTCCTTTGTCCATCATTCCTAGTTCATTGATCAAAGGATCTCTTGGAATTATCATTATGGAAAGAACACCTGGGACTTTCCTACTTTATACATCAACGAATTTGTTTGCTCTTATAGGATGATAATGAATTAAACAATCATAGTCTTCAAGAAGATTCAAAAATTTCTTCTGTCTCATGTTTAATTCATTTTGTGTGAAAATATACTTCAAACACTAATGGTATCTGTATATATCACATTTCTCCCCATAATGATACTGCCTCCATATCATCAGACCAAAAATGACTGCAGCTAGCTCCGGATCATGCATAGGAAAGTTCTGCTCACGAGTCTTCAACTGTCACGATGCATAAGAAATTACTTTTTCATATTTAATGAGGAAAAACCCAAGCCCTTTCAGAGATGAATTGATAAAAACAAAGAATCCTTATCTACATGTGGGAAGAGTTAGCACTGGTGCAGTAACCAATCTCTTCTTCAGCTCTTGGAAACTTTCCTCACACTCCATTTTCCAGATGAATGTGACCCCTTTTAGAGTTAACTTGGTTAATGGATTATAAAGTCATGAATTTTTTTTCACAAACCACCTATAACATCCTGCTAATCCAAGTAAACTATGAATCTCTATTATTATTGTAGGCTAGGGCCACTCTTCTACAACTTTTATCTTTGTAGGGTTAACTATGATTCATTCATTGGTTATAATTTTCCCCAAGTGAGTAACTTTTTGTAACCAGAATTTACATTTTCTGAACTTTACAAAAATCATCTCCTTCTGTAGAGTTTCGAAAATCACCCTTTGATGATCCACATGCTCCTCACAAATTTTGGAATATATTAGAATATAATCAATAAAAACTACCAAAAAGATATCAAGGTAGTCCT
Source organism: Viscum album (assembly GCA_963277665.1). Classification (NCBI taxonomy): domain Eukaryota; kingdom Viridiplantae; phylum Streptophyta; class Magnoliopsida; order Santalales; family Viscaceae; genus Viscum; species Viscum album. Next base: position 1,927,858,300 of record OY728131.1, read on the forward strand.
TAAAGACTCTCTTAATCAAATCCATAAAAATTGCAGGTGAATTATTTAGTCCGAAGGGAATAACAACGAACTCATAATGCCCATATCTTTATCAAAAGGAAGTTTTTGGAATATCTTCTTTCATCACCCTCAATTGATGACAACCAAGACGAAGATTAATCTTAGAGAAAAATTGAGCCACAAAAAGTTGGCCAAATAACTAATCAATTCTTATAAGGGGGTATTTATTCCTCACATTGATCCCATTTATTTATCTATAATCAATACATAAACTCATTGATCCATACATCTTCTTCACAAAGAGAATAGGTTCTCCCCAAGGAGACACACTCAGTTGGATAAACCCTTTCACCAAAAGATATTGGAGTTGTTTATTTAATTCCTCAAGATCCACATTTTCTATCGAATAAGGGGTCTTTGATATCAGATGAGATCTAGGTACGAGTTCAATGGAAAACAGTACCTCTATTTCTAGGGGAGGTCTGGGTAACTCCTCAGGAAACACGTCAACGTATTCCCGGAATATGGGGATATTTTATTTCCTTATACACTCATATCCTTCTTCTTATTCACCAATCAACCCCATAAAGATGGATATAGGAGGTTTTTCTAGATAAAGATCAGGTCGAGATATCTCTCATGGGAAGATAACTATAGGTTTTTCATTCAAGACGACTGATATTTCCTTGCTTCTACATTTGATCTTAGCATTATACTTTGAGAGCCAGTCTATCCCTAGAATAATTTCGAATTCCATCTTGGAAATGACTACTAGATTTCTGATAAGATTGTGCTCACTAAATTAAATAATAGAGTTTCTAAACACTGATGATGCTTGGATAATCCCACCAAAAGTCTTGATTGATAACTCAACTTTTAGAAAATTGGGGGTAGATTCTAAATTCATTGCAAACAAGGAGGAAATAAATGAATACATAGAACCATAATCAAACAAAGTACTTATAGTGACCCAATACTTTAACAAAAAACATTTCATGATTTTAAGCATAATTAATCATTAGATTACAAGACATGTATCATTAAGTCTAGTTTTTTTGAAGACTAGCTACATATAACATAAAACATGGGGATAAAAGAAAAATTCTTTATTTAATCTCCATAAAGAGCTTCTAACATTTTTTGAGCTCTTATATCTTCATATGGTACCCTGGGGAACACATGAACAAAGGGATGAGCTTAAAATCCCAGTAAGGGAATGAACATAAAGATACATCTTAAGAACATGAGTTAGGAGGCATGACATGATGATATCCAAAGCATAAAACATATGAAACAATATCATATAAGCATATGATCGTATAAACATTTAATCATATAGATTTGGAAGAATCATAAAACATTTCTTTTGTATGGGTCAAGGCTACCCACCAATCCTGTTTCCCATATTAGTATGGGTCAAGGCTAACCGCCAATCCTGTTTCACATCATATCTCATGAGACTTAACCTTCCCCAATGCATTGGAGTGCTATCTGGGTGCACCAATCTAAAAATTTTCTTGAATATTATTGGAACATAAATATTTTCACCACATATACAATCATACATAATCAACCATACATAAACATAAGGGTACCCATGGAAAGAATTGGGTACCACAATCATTACACAGAACACAACCAAATGAATTATAATGAAAGTGTCCATGAAAGGAAAGGATTGTATCATAAATAGACGTTAATAGGGTAAAATAGGCATATAACATGGTATGTGGTGTCAAACATAAGTGAAAACATATAAGAAGTGTACTTTAAAATCATTAGCGTTAAAACATTTTTGTATGGTTTTAAGGAAACTATTTTCGAGCTTTTCAAATATAAAAGTGGAAATTATTTTATATAAAAATATAATTGTACCAAGGTGTTTTAATAATAAAAAAACTTATTTTACAAAGAATATGGTGTCTTAAAATAGAGGATATAGTGTACTTGAAATTTGGGTAAATGTTCGAGAAGTCCCCTTAAAAAGGTTTTTCTTATCAGAAAGTCCTAAGGAGGGAATCATTCAAAAATATGTATATCCTAGATAGAATGTGATGAAAGGGTATTGATATGATAATCTTGAAAAAATATCCAGAATTCAAAATATTCACATAAATAGATAGGATAACACCATTTTGAAAGAAAGATAAGGCAACTCGAAATAACAAAGAAGATTCGTGTGGAATTCGTTACGATTTTGTCAGCATGGTGTCGGGTGTAACCAATAGGTATTGATGAGATATAAAGGGGGTTTATCATCACTTATAAATCAATAGGGCAGTATGGGGGAGGTGCGTAAACATACCCCATCACTTGGTATTACACAAAAATGTATATCATAGAGAACAATCTTGATTAAGAGTGGAATGGAGAGGATCCCTTACCTTAAATCTATTGGTGTTCTCCACTTGTTATTAAAGGCATGAATAAACAAATTTAGGATTATTAATTAATAAGTCCAGAACCTCTTCTATACTTAATTTATTTATTATAATCCTTTTTAGTTCATTAAAATCCTTTTTGATTAGTTATAAGGTTCATTTTCATTGTTCAGGCACATTTGTTTACTTGGATTTAAAAGATCAGTTCACTTATATTTAAGTTTGGATTATATATAAGATGAATGTGGTTGTATAGAATTGAAGCTATGTTCTTTAGTGAACATCCATGAGATTAAAATATTTTAATTTGAATTAGGTTACTTATAGTGAAGTCGAATTATAATATATATATAACCTTAGTGATAACCGTTTTTTTTGATCGGTGGATTTGATTACAAAGAACATGTTTATCATTATAACATAATACCATTTTTACAAAAATATTACAGAAACAAAAATAGGATATATTTCATATATAATAATATGGTTCAACCATAACACAAATGCTTTCATGAGAAGAATTAAAGCTAATAGAAATTGATAAACTGTTGTCCTTGAATGTGCTAAATTAGAACGTCTCAAAAAATGCATTCATTTCATTCAAATAAAAGGATGGGGAAAGCAGAGAAGATAATGAAATATACCATTAGCCTGAAAACATTCTAGTACATGTATGTAACTGGATTCATCATACTATTATGGTGAAGGGAGGAGAATAATGAAACAAAAATAAAAGAACTTAAAATAAATCAAGGAATTGGATGGGGGAATTTACGTCTTCAGACTTCTTCCTTTGAGAACCTATTAAGGGGAGAGGTTTTGGTATTTTGAAGAGTCTAGTATCTTTTGGACGTGGGGGAGGATATTTTGGAGGGATTTGGGCAGAATATTGGAAAGACACAAGGCTTGAGAGGACTGAAGAGAAAAGGGAGTGAAGGGGGGTTTTTATAGTGGAGGAGAGGAGGGATTTCATAATATTATAATCATTAATTTATAATTTCATCACAAGATAAGGAATAGTAAGTATTCCATGAAAAAGAATAGTAAATGGGTCATTTGAATTCGAAACAATGGTGGTGACATCAGCCATGATTCTAGGAATAGTCTATTAATCTTATAATGTATATATACGGTAAATTACTGTATTTTATTATTCATAAAAAAATTCAAGTATTTCAGAAAAATCCCAAAAATTCACCCCAAATTTTTTTCGACGTGTAGAATCCAAAAATGAAGTCCATTTTTCAAAAATATTTTTCTAAATATAATTATTTTAATATTTAATTAAAATCATAATTTATTATCAAAAACCAGTTTTAAAATACTCATTAACATATTTTAAAATATAGGTTTGTCGTACACTCAACTTCAATATTTTTTTATACTATCATAGGTCAGATTACTATTCATTAGGGTATATCACTATTTATAAGGGTATGTTACTATTCATAAGGGTAGGTTACTATTCACCAAAAATTATGTTTTTCTTATCAGGATCCAAATAACTTACTGATTACAATCATGTATGTCAGATTATTGATATTCTAAATAAATATGTGACAAACTTATGTTTAAAGGTCACTTAGCACTTAGTAGTTCATTAAGTTTTGTTTTCATATTATTTTTATGAAAAATTTATAGGAAGGGAATTTCCATTGAAAAACATTGGGTTGTTACATTCTTCCCCCTTATGAAATTTCAACCTCAAAATTTCATTTTACATCCTCGGTTAAAAACCGATGCTGGTGGCTTTTCCTTCATTACTTCCTCCAGTTCTCATGTTTCCTCTTTGTACTTATGGTATCTCAATAGAACCATGACCAGATGAGTAGTCTTTTTGTGTAGAACATTGTCTCTACGATCCAATATCTTCACTGGCTACTTCTCATAGGAAAGATCATCCTCCAACTGTACCACCTCTGAAGAGAGTATATGTGAAGGGTCTTGTATGTACTTATTTAAGAGGGATACATGAAAGACATCATGTACATTCTATATGGTAGTTGGAAGTGCCAATCAATATGCCACAAATCCGACTCGATCAATGATCTCGAAGGGGCCGATGTACCTGGGACTGAACTTCCCATTCTTTATGAACCTCATGACCTTCTTCCATGGAGATATGCATAGAAATACCATGTATTCAAATTTTAACTCAAGGTCTCATCGACAGTTATCTGCATAACTCTTCTGTCAACTTTGGGCTGCCTTGATATGTTGCTGAATGGTTTTCACCTTCTCCTCCATTTCCTCGACCATTTCAGGTCCTAGAAGCTTACGCTCACCGACTTCATCCCAACACACCGATGTTCTGCACGTTTTCCCATAAAGGGCTTAATATGGTTCCATTTGGATGCTCGAGTGGAAACTATTGTTGTTGTAGAATTCAACCAGTGGAAGATGTTGGTCCCATCCTCCTTTGAATTCCATATAACATGCTCTCAACATGTCTTACAATGTCTGAATAGTTTAATCAGTCTGGCCATCAGTTTGAGGATGATAGGCCGTACTGCAATTCAGTTCAGTGCTCAGAGCATGCTGGAGACTTTTCCAAAACATTTAGGTGAATCTCGGATCACGATTGGATACAATAGATAGTGGTACTCCATGCATCCTTACCACTTATTTGATGTAAATCCATGCAAGTTGATCCAATGGAAAGTCATCTCAAATCGAGATAAAGTGAGCTATCTTCTTAAGATGATCCACAACTACCCATATAGAATTGTTTTCTCTAGATGTCCTTGGATGTCCAGTGACAATGTCCATGGTAATTTTCTCACACTTCCATGCTGGTATGGGTAGTGGTTACATCATACCCTTAGACTTTTGTCTCTCAGACTTCACTTGCTGACATATGAGGCACATTGATGTATATTTGGTAATCTCTATTTTCATATGGTCTCAGCAAAAGTTTTCTCGGAGATCTCAATACATCTTTGTGCTCCCTTGGTGGATAGAGATGGTCGAGCAATGTGCATCATTCAACAGCTCCTTCTTTATCTCTAGATCGGATGGTAAACATAATCATGTCCAAAATCTTACAATTCCTTCCTCATCAATTTTGAAATCAGAGGATTTCCCATTTTAAACAGCTTCTACCCTTTTCTTAATTTCCACATCTTCTCTCTGAGCATCCTTTATTTTCCCCAAGAGGATGGTTGAGAAATAATTTCTGAAAGGATTGATGATGTTCCTTGCTAAATGATTCCCATGTCCATCCTTTGCAAATCTTAGAAGATTGGATCCTTTTCGATTCTCATCATTGATAAAGAAGTAGGATCCTTCCTACTTAGAGCATCCACCACCTTGTTTGCCTTACCGGGATTGTAGTGGATTGAGCAGTCATAATCCTTGATGAGCTCTATCCATCTTTTCTGGTGCATATTAATCTCTTTCTATGTGAATATATATTCGTGACTCTTGTGGTCAGTTTATATCTCACACTTCTCCCCATAGAGATAATGCCGTCAGATTTTCAATGCAAAGATCACCGCTACTAACTCTAGATCATGCGTTGGATAGTTTTTCTAATGGATTTTCAGCTGCCTTGGGGAATAGGCTATCACTTTAACATTTTACTTTAGAACACAGCCTAATCCCTTCTTAGAAGAATCTATATACACCATAAAGAGTTCCCCACTAATAGGGAGTGTGAGTACTGGCGTAGTGATAAGACTTTTTTTTAACTCCTTGAAACAGTCTTCACATTCCTATGTCCAGACAAACTTTACTCCCTTCCACATCAGCTTGGTCATTGGGTTTGACAATCGGAAAAGTTCTTCACGAATTATCGATAATACCTAGCTAGACCCAAAAAGATGTGGATGTCCATTACTGAAGTTGGTCTGGGCCACTCTTTAATTGCCTTCATCTTGGAAGGGTGCATAGATATCCCTTTGATGGTGATAACATTACCCAAGAATGATACTTCCTCCATCCAAAACACACATTTACTGTACTTTGCATACAACTTCTCCCTTCTCAAAGTCTTTAACACAGTTTTCAAATGCCCCTTATGTTCCTCCTTTCTCTTGGAGTATATCAGAATATGATCAATAAAGACTACCACAAATTTGTCATGGTAATCTCTAAAGACTCTATTCATTAAATCCATGAAATTTGTTGGAGATTTAGTGAGTCTAAAGGGAATAACTTTGAAATCATAGTGTCCATACCTCGTTTGAAAGGCAATCTTGGTAATTTCTTCCTTCCTCACCTTTAGTTGGTGATATCCTGACCGAAGGTCCACCTTAGAGAAATAACTGGCCCCACGTAGCTGATCAAATAAGTCATCTATCCGTTGAAGGGGATACTTGTTATTTATAATGATTTTATTGATCTTACCATAATCAATACAGAGGTGCATTGATCCATCCTTCTTCTTGATTAAGAGGACTGGAGCACCCCATGGTGAAACACTCGGGCGTATAAAACCCTTCTCCATATTATCCTGTAACTACTTCTTCAGCTCTTCCTTCTCTACAGTGGCCATTCTGTAAGGTGTCTTTGAGATTGGCAGAGATCCAGGGATAAGTTCAATTGATAATTCAGCCTCTCAGTCAGGAGGAAGACTAGGAAATTCTTCAGGGAATACATTAGTGTAATCCCTCATGATGGGCATGTCTTCAAGCATGATTCTATCCTTTGTCTCAATCATTTTAGCTAGATAAGATTTCTCATAAGGAAGAAGTATCCAAACATGAGATGAAGATTCTAAAGGAGATTCATCTTCCTCCTTACACTTGAAAAGAATCTGAGGATGCTTCAGGATGTGAAGAGTGATCTCCCTTTCCCAACAGTTTTTGTTGGCCTTGTACAAAGATAGCCAATCCATGCCCAAGATAGCATCAAACTCCACTAAAGGAAGTATGACCAGATTTGCTGGGAGGTTCAGTCCACAAACGTTAACCGAGGAGGAGTTATAATCCATGGACAAAATGATTTCCCCATTCACTACTCCCACAGATAACTTTTCCTCCAAATTTTGAGGTGGTATTTGAATAGTTATACTAAACATTCATGATATTGAAGAATGAGTAGAACCAGAATCATATAGTATGTTTTCTATTCTTGAATGAATAACTAGCATACCTATCACCACATCGTTTTCTTTCCCCACCACAGCAGTAGTGATAGCATAATCCCTTCCTTGTTTCCATGGAGGTTGTTGCTGATTGCCTCTGACAACCCTCGACTTAGGGAAATTGTTCGCATAATGCCCAATCTCCTTACAGTTGTAACACTGCGTTTTAGGTTGAGTGTTGATTTGAACCTTCCTTTCTTATTCAAAATTAGTGGGTTTTTTTATATCCCTTAGGCAGTTTCTGGAAAGAAGACCAAACTTTCTTTATTTGAAGCAATTCATGGTTCTCTTCATACAGTTACCAGGATGCTTTTCCCACAATTTTTACAAAGGGGAAATTTAAGATTCTTTCCATCCTGGGATTTGTTTGATGGAACACCCATGTTGTTTTCCATTTTTTTCTTCTTTTCACAGGGACCATCGGACCATTGAGAGTCTCCAATATCCATTTCTACATTCAGGGCATAACGAAAAATGTCCTCATAATTGTCGAAGTCTCAAATCACCAATGTCTTTCGTAGACTCATCTTTAGTCTGCTAAAGAAGCGATCCACTTTTCTTTCGGTGTTCACGACAAAGCCAAATTCATACCTTGAAAGACTTGTAATGTTTTATTTATACCCCCCGATAGACTCATCTTCCTTCTGCTTGAGTCCAGTAAACTCTCTTTCCATCTTGATATGGAAGGTTCGAGGAAAATATTTGTTGAAAAACATCCTCTTGAATTCCTCTAAATATATGGAATCAATTTCCTCAGGGGACTTTGTATTATTGATCAGTGTCCAGCACTGATCAGCTTCCCCATCAAAACAATATACTACTAGTACCGCCTACTTTTCTTTCGAGCACTAGAGGATGGAGAAAATATTTTCAATGGAGTTAATCCACTGTTTAGTGAGGAGGGGATCAAAATATCTGATAAACATGGGAGGACTTTGCTGCATGGAGGATTCCACCGCAACATTCTATTTCCATGGAGGAGGAGGGAATTCCACCTGATTCAAGTTATTATTCATAACTCAAGTAAGATGAGAAAGTACTACCATGATGTTTTGATCACCCACTTCTATCACATCAGGCATATCATTAGGCCAATCATCACATTGCCTATCACATTGGTTGTTGCAACATGTTATTCTATTTCCCACCATTAGCTAAGAAAAATAACATATAATTAGGGGTCTTGAATACTTATCTATTGAGCATAAAAAAGGAAACATTGATCACAAAAGTATAAACTTATAAAGAAGAAGTATATCTTAACTTGTGAATCCTTAGGTTAAAGCTAGGTTATCCTCAATCTATTTCTTAACTTATATTCTTTTGGCATTTTTTGTACCTTATTAATGGTTTGTACTAAGCTCATGAATCTACAAAATAATTTCCCTTGGGAGTGTCGTAACCAAGTGTGAAGTAAGGCTCGTTTTCGTGCACCAGTTCCCGTTTGAGTCTAGCTCAAAGCGGTGTTTTCGTGTTTTACCTTTATGATACATCTATGCCAGAGCCACCTCTACCTGCTCATATCTAGATGGGGATGTATTTTCTTGATACACCACTAACTCAATACCCACCAAAATATGGGAATGTTTTATAATACATAGTATCATCCTTAAGGTTCTCACTAAGGTTCTCTATTCCTAATCTCCAAAAATAACTAGACCATCCTTTGATACCAACTATAGTGACCAAAGCCTTTTACATAAAACAATTCATGATGTTAAGCACAATTAATCATTAGAGCACAATCCAAGGATCATTAAGTCTAGTGTCTTGGAAGACTAGGTATATATAACATAAAACATGGGGCTAAAAAACACTTCTTTATTTAAACTCCACAAATATCTTCTAACTTCCTTTGAGCTCTTACATCTGCATAGGGTACCTTGGGGAACACATGAACAAAGGGATGATCTGTAAATCCCAATAAGGGAATGAACATAAAGATACATCTTAAGAACATGATTTAGGAGGCATTATATGATGATATCCAAAGCATGAAACATATGAAAAATATCATATAAGCATAGGATCGTATAAACATTGAATCATATAGATGTGGTATAATCATAAAACATTTCTTTAGTATGGTTCAAGGCTACCTGCTAATCATGTTTCCCATTTTAGTACAGGTCAAGGATAACCGCCAATCCCGTTTCACATCATATCTCTTGATACTTAACCTTACCCAATGCATTGGATCACTATCTAGGCACACTCATATCAAAATTCTCATGAATATTCTTGCCACAAAAATATTCTTACCACATATAAAATCATACATAATCAATGATACATAAACATAAGGGTACCCATGGAAAGAATTGGGTATCACAATCATGACATAGAACATAACCAAATGAAGTATCATGAAAGTGTCCATGAAAGGAAAGGATTAGATAATAAATGGAAATTCATAGGGTAAAATAGGCATATAACATGGTAAGTGGTGTCAAACAGAAGTGACAATATACAAGAAGTGTACTTTAAAATCATTAGCGTGAAAACATTTTTGTGCGATTTTAAAGATAATACTATAGATATTTTCAAATAGAAAAGAGGAAATTCTTTTATATACAACCAGAATTGAACCAAGATGTTTTTAGAATAAAAATAATACTTTTACAATGAATATGGTGTATTAAAATAGAGGATAGAGTGCACTTGAAATTTGGGTAAAAGTTCAGGAAGTCCCCTTAAAACAGGTTTGCTTATCGGAAAGTCCTAAGGATGGAATCTTTAAAAAACATGTATATCCTTGAAAGAATGTGATGAAAGGGTATTGATATAAGAATCTAGATAAACTAACCAGAAATCATAAGATTCACATAAATTTATACGATGACACAATTTTTAATGAATAATAAGGAAACTCGAAAGAACAAAGATGTTTCGGGTTGAATTCATTACGATTTTATCAGCATGGTGTTGGGTGTAACCAAGAGGTATTGATGAGAGAGAAAGGGGGTTTCTCATCACTTATAAATCAATAGGGAAGTATGGGGGAGGTGCGTAAACATACCCCATCATTTGGTATTAAACAAAAAGTTATAACATAGAGAACAATCTTGATTAAGATTGAAAAGGAGAGGATCCCTTACCTTAAATCTGTTGGTGTTCTCCATTTGTTATTAAATACCTGAATAAACAAATTTAAGATTATTAATTAATAAGTAAAAAACCTCTTATATACTTAATTTATTTATTATAACCCTTTTTAGTTCATTAAAACCCTTTTTGATTAGTTATAAGGTTCAATTTAATTGTTCGGGCTCATTTGTTTACTTGGCTTTAAAAGATCGGTTCACTTATATTCAAGTTCAGATTATATTTAAGATGAATGTGGTTGTATATAATTGGAGTTATGTTCTTTAGTGAAAATCTAGGAGATTAAAAGGTTTTAATTTTAATTAGGTTACTTAGAGTGAAGTCGAATTTTTATATATATAACCTTATTGATAACCATTTTTGTTGATCAATGGATTTGATTAATGAGAACATGTTTTTCTTTATAACTTAATACCAATTTTTAAATAAGATTATAGAACCAATAATAAGTTATTTTACATATATAATAATCTGGTTCAACCATAACACAAATGGCTTCATGACCAGAATTAAAGCTAATAGAAATTGATAAAACATTTTCCTTGAATGTGCTAAATTAGCACATCTCAAACAGTGCTTTCATTTTTTTCAAATAAAAGGGTGGAGAAAGAAGAGAAGATAATGAAATATACCATTAGCTTGAAAAAATTATAGTAAATTTATGTTACTGGATTTATCATGCTGTTGTGTTGAAGGTAGGATATGAAAGAGACAAAAAGAAAAGAACATAAATGAAATCAAGGAATTGGAAAGAGGAATTTACCTATTGAGACATCCTCCTTTGAGAACCACTTAAGGAGAGAAGTTTTGGTATTTTGAAGAGGATAGGTTATTTTGGACGTGGGGGAGGATCTTGGGGAGGGATTTCGGTAGAATATTGGCATGGAAAAAGGCTTGAGAGGAGGGAAGATAAGAGGGACTGAAGGGGGGGGGGGGGTTTATAGTGGAGGAGAGGAGTGATTTCATAATATTATAATCATTAATTTATTATTTCATTAGAAGACAAGGAATTATAAGTATTACATGACCAATAATAGTAAATGGGTCATATGAATTACAAAAAAGGGTGGTGACATCAGCCATGATTCTAGGAATAGTCTATTTATCTTATAATGTATATATACAGTAAATTACTGCATTTTACTATTCATCAAAAAATTCTAGTATTTTAAGAAATTTCCCAAAAATTCACCCCCGCCATTTTTCAATGTGTAGAATCAAAAAATGAAGTCCATTTTTCAAAAAAAGTCTAAATATGATTATTTTAATATTTAATTAAAATCATAATTTATTATCAAAAACTAGTTTTAAAACACTAATCAACTTATTCTAAAATGTAGGTATGTTGTATTCTCAACATCAATATTATTTTTATACTATCATAGGTGAGGTTACTATTAATTTGTGTATATCACTATTTACAAGGGTATGTTACTATTCATAAGGGTAGGTAACTATTCACCAAAAATTATGTTTTTCTTATCGAACTCCAAATAACTTACTAATTGAAACTGTGCATGTCTGATTTTTGAAATTAAAAATACATAAGTGACAAAATTATGTTTAAAGTTCACTTATCACTTAGTAGATCTTTATGTTGTGTTTTCATGTGATTTTTATGACAAAATTATGAGAATGGAATTTCCATTGAAAAACATAGGGTCGTTACAGTACTTGCTAACTTTGAGTAAAAAACAAGAGTACCTTCCACCACATCATTTGGCACTTCAACTTCATCTGTATTGATAGAAAATGTACGACCTTGTTCCCTTGACCATTGCTGAGGCTGATGGTGATTCCCATCCACTGCCCTCGTATTTGAATAGTGATTATAAAAGTGCCCAAGTTGTCCACACTTGTAGAATTGGACATCATGTAGGGAATGTACAATCGTCCATTTGTCTTTAGTGTTGGGAAGTTGTGGATTCACCTCACTATAAAAATTCCACATGATACGACCATCTTTTTCACACTTATAGCACTTCCTGCTACCGAGCAAGAAGTTCCCCTAGTGATTTTCCCACATGTATTACATATGGGATGTCTCCCTTGCTTGCCTCTTCTTCCTTGATCGAAGCTACCCCCTAATCATAGCTCCACCGATCTCTTCTTTTCATTTAATTTATGAGACCAATGTGTCTCATGATACTCCAGTTCGACCTTTGTCGCTCTCCGTACAATATTCTCATAACTATCATTGTATCAGTTGGCTAGATTCTTCCATAGATCAGTTCTTGTTCCACCAAAGAATATATCAATATTCCAACTAGGATCCATGACAAATCTTATGGTATAACGGGAAAGTATGGTGACGTTCATTTCATACCTTCCCACAGATTCATTCTCCTTCTGCTTCAGCTTGAGAAACTCCTTCTCCATTATTGTTCTCATGGAATGAGGGAAATAGTTACTGAAGAAGATCCCTCTAAACTCTTCCCACTCCATAGCTTCAACCTCCACTCTTGTCCTTGTTTTTTTAATCAGTTCACACCAATGATCAGCTTCTCCTTCTAAGTGGTAAACAACCATAATGACCTACTCTTGTTCCGATTAGCAGAGCACAGAAAATATCTTCTCGATAGAGCTGATCCACTTTTAGAAAAAAATGGTTTTGTAGATCCACTGAATGTTGGTGGTCGTTGACACATAAAGTATTCCATAGAATATTGTTACCTTCATGATGAGATTGGTCTCTCAGCTTGAATCAAGTAATTTCCCATAACTTGAGTCAGTTGGTTCATCATTCTCATGAAAGTTTCCATTCCTGTTTCCATCAAAGGTCCATCAGCTCATTGTCCATTGCTGTCAACATTTGAATGGTTGCTCCTATTTCCTACCATTTTCTAAACTAATAAAACCTTCGTGAGAAAATTATTTCATTTACCAATATTTTAACTATAAAGTATTTTATGCGTTAAAACTTCATGCTTTAACAAATTACATTTCTCTATAAATCCTTCATAATGATTCATAAAAAGCTTGTGATTGACCAAAAATATCCCCTATGAGTGTCAAAACAGGAGTTAAGAATGTCCCGTTTTCATGTACCAGGATACCTTAAGTGAAGACCAAAACTCCTTGTTGGATTTTTCATTCCTAGGTACATTTTTGCTCGAGCCACATCCACTTGTTCGTATCCAGATAGGGATTTATTTGTTTGAAAACTACTTACTTAATATTTCACCAAAATACCAAGAGGTTTTTCTATATTTAAAATTTTCTATAGGGTTATTTTAAAAGTTTTCATAGAATAATTTCCATAAATAACTAAAATATCCTCTAATACCAACTACGGTATCCCTCCATTTTATTACGTAACATTTCATTACATTTTACAAACATAGGATCTTTAATGTCTAGTGTCTTGGTAATCAAGAACAAAATACATGAAAATATAAATCATTATTATAATAAAATTTTAAGGCTTCATCATAAGTTCAACCTAAGTACAATTACTACATCTCATAACTTGGAGACATACATCAAAGGAAAGGGTGAGTAGACGTCCCAGTAAACAAAACAAGTGAAACAGTTGACATGTGATCTTGAGCGATATGAATAAGAACAAGATAAAAATCATAAAGGCATGAGTAATGGAAGAATATGTATATTTTAATAAAAATAACATGAATAATAACCTGAATATGTGGTTTCAACACTTCATTTATACATTCATGAACATATCACCAAGGTTCATCCCCAAGGTGTCATTAAAAAATTACCAAGGTTATCACCAAGGTATCGTGAAACATGTCATCTCTGGAGATTAATTCTTTACCCAATGCATTGAAGATCTATTAGGGATCAAACTTAGTATGTAATTATTATCTTGTGATCCACATTCATCATAATCAAAAATTTCATAAATAACTCATATAGAATAAAATAAATGGGTTTCATTTAAAAAATATGATGTTTTAAAAATTCATAAAAATAATATCATTATGTCATTTATAACCCATGGGAAGGGAGTGAGGTTTATATGTATGTCAATTCCAGAATGAAATATATCATTTTTATGTCTTTATGAATACCCATATAATCTTAATAGGTCTAGGTATTCAACTAAATAAAATAAGATAATTTTTTAGAGAAAGAGAGAGAATATTTGAGACAAAATTTCTGTAGCATAACGACTATATAACTTGGTTTTAGAAAATAATAAAAAGGGAGGGTATAGGGGTATCCCATCCCAAAATAAATCATTTTATAGTAGAGTGACAGAATAAAATAGAAATAAGATCATGGTTTCAATATTTGAATGACATTCCACATGAAAAAAAAACTTGAAAGAAAAAAGAAAATGTGATTTCTTTTACAAAAATTCAGCAGCCTAACGACCTCACCTCAAAATCAGAAAAAATCAATTGAGGAGAGCGGATAGGGTATTTAATAATTTGGAAATAAAATTGAAATCAGTAATAAAATATAAGAACATACCCTAACATAATAATTCATAAACTAGAAGACACAACATAAATGAAGTCATGACTTAAAAGTGGGGGTTCAAAGGTTCCCTTACCTTGATGAGTGACTTCAAAATCACAAAGGTTGGGACATTGAGGGTTTTAGGGAACATTGGGAGGTCTAATTGGGATTTAAAACACCAGAGATTAGTTGAGGAGGATTTTTTAATGAATGGAATGAGGGAATGGCTTGGTATTTATAAAAAAAGTGGGGAAATATTTTATTAATTTCCAAGGGACACCTCATCAGTGGTATTTGAAATAAAATGGGCATTACCATGGTATATTTCTATGGTATTGGGAACTTGGGACACTTAATAACATATATTACTATTCATAAGTCTATCAAAATTATTACATCATTATTACATCATTAATGATGTCATTAATCACACTGAAACTCAAAACTGTATTTTTACTATTCATTGAAAAACAAAACATTCTATAAAATCTCATAAATTCACCCCTAAAAAATTTCAATTCTCTAAATTCAAAAATGAAATCCATTTTATGAATATCATTTTATATAAAATTTTAATTAAATTTTTAAATAAAATTATTAATTTTTCAATAAAACAACCCTAATACTATAATTTTTTTTGTAACACCATGAAAAAGTAATCAAGGTCCCATAAAATTATCATATAACTATAAGACATTAAAGTAAAAATTTATGATTAAATTTAATGAAAATACATTTCCATTTTAAATCATTAAATTAATTATAAAATTGTAAATAAAATATTTATGACATAATAAAACACCAAAACATATACTATGATTGTTTTTTAACTTTTATGATGTCCACATTGTATTTATACGTTAATGGGTTATGTTTCTATTTTATTGGAAAATTTACTATTCATTACTATTCATAAGGGTATGTTACTATTAATACTTTACTATTTACAAAATACTATTTTGATCTAATTAGAATCTAAATTTCTTACTGATCACAATTGTAAAAGACCATTTTTGAAAATAATTTCACATTATTAATTATTTAAAGTTTACAAATATATTTTAAAATACACTTTTTTGAAAAATTCATCAATAAAATTCTTCTTATATTTATTTGGACATTTGAAAACCAAAAATTTTACCATAATAAGAAATAACAATTTTATTTATACAAAAGGATTACACAAAGTAACTAAGGCCTTGTTACATAGCCTTTTATTACACTTGCATAGGACCTAAGTGTAAGGTTTGCCATGGTGATAGAATCTTGTGGCAGCTCGGACAACATTGCCCGATTGATGATTTTTATCATCTTGAGATTCTCCCATAGGCGATTCTATTCAAGACTTACATGTTGAAGCTCATCTTGGGCTTGGTCCAGAGAAAAGACTAGAGATTCTACCTCCTTCCCAAGCTCTGAAAGATGGGCTTTATACAGCCCGAGTCAACTAGATGAGACCATTGAATCTTCTTTCTACATTAATTTACCACGATTACTTGTATTTATAAACCATAATTGTAATGTTATGATTTTAGTTCCCAACGGTAATATAATAGTCGATACCCAATGGTATCATTTTAATTATACTCACTTCATTAATTAAAGGATATAGTTTTGTTGAGTATAAAATAAAATAACACACAAATTTATGAAACAAAATTATTATAAAGTTCAAGTTGTTACAAAACCAATACCTTACAACCCCATACCCATGTGTGAGACGAAATAGGTTTCCTTCCACTCCATAAGTCTTTGAGAATTAATTTTATACATTAATTAGTAACCAATTTAATGTGTATGCTGCAGTTTGTAATGAATATCCCTGAAAAGATAATGGATGATATGGTTGACTCACTATTGACCTTACCATATCTAATAACGTACAGTTCCTCTTTTACCTAACACCATTCCACTATAGTGTTTAATTTTGTGTGAGTTGAGATATAATCCCAAACTCCAATAAAAATTCAATAAAATCTTGGTTAATATATTATTTACCTATATCTAATCAAAGATTATTTATCATTTTTCCATGTTGATTATCTACTTCATTCCTAAATTCCTTGAATTTCTCAAAATACATGGACTTAAACCTATTTAATTAGACATAAATATACATATTCAAGTCATCATTGAAAATTATGAAGTAAGAATATCCATTTCTATCTTCTACTGGAAATGGTCTACACACATCAATGTGTACTAATCCTAGAAGCTCAGTGGCCCTTTCAACCTACCCACTGAATGACAGTTTAGTTTTTTTTCCTTATAAAAAAGAATGAAATCATTTAAGTGGTCTTAGTTTAGATTTTCTAAATAACCATCTTGGTATAGACCTATAAAATTCTACTTGATTACATGAACAAGGCGATGATGCCATAAGGGGTGTTATATGAGTTGTGTGAACATGATTTTTTACCTATTTAGAGTACTTGGTTTTCAAAATTTAAAACATAATGTCCAATATTTAAATGTTCCATACCATAACATATGTTGTTTGTATACAAAAAAGTTTAATTTATAAACATGAAAATAATCCTATCTGCATCTAGGCCTGATATAGAAATTATGGCCTTGGTAACTATTGGTACATAATAACAATCATTCAAAACCAAAATCAATCATGTTGGAAATGAAAGGTGGTAGTCACCAATGGCTAGAGAAGCCATTCTCACACCATTATAATCTCTATCATTCACCTCTACTCTCGATATATTTTTTTAATATATATGGTTCCAGAATTTGGATACAAATGTGAGCACCAAAAGATAAATCTAATAACCAATTTTTAGATATTGAAATATTAAACATGATAATGAATGTACCTTTAGCTTCCCCTTTTTTCTAGTCATATTTCCTCTTCTAATGACCTTTCTTTCCACATGAAAAATACACTTCTTCATTTTAATTGACCTCCCCTAGATGTTCCACTTCATTGAAAGATGGTGGTTAGGATATTTAGACTTTTTATGAGTCTTCGGCCCCTTTACCTTGTTATTATTTTATTTTTAACAATATGGACCATAGGTTTATTAGGACCGATTTCCATATCCACTTGGAGAATCAATGTAAATAGTTACATAAGTATCTTCTCATTATTTCTAATATTTGAATTAATATTAAAAGTTGGAGGAGTTCTTGGGTAGTTATGAATGTATGATATTTTTATGAAACTAGACCAGGAATTTAATCCCTAAGATGGCTAAAAATTTAATGTATCCAATAATCTTGACTACATGAGGGCCCAACTGGCACAGAATCTCCAAGATTAGTTGTAAACAAAGAATTGAAAATATCATATCTCTCTTCTTCCCCCTACTCATGATAGATATCAAAAAGGCGAGACATCATTATATATGCATCCATGTACTCATGTTTGTTCAAAAGATAATTGGTTTTGGATGATAGCATTAAACACTGAACATCTATAGAATCGTAAAAAATTTTCACAAAGAGAGACAACTATTTATCATTTGCCTTATTTCAAAGGGCATTAGGAATTAGTTCTTCCAACATATTCAACTTCCTTTCATGAAAAAGGATAATGTGTAATAGCCTTTTCTACTCTTTGAAATTTATGCTGATGAGAAGGTTATCCTTCTCAAGTATGGATCATGGTGATATGTTTGATTTCATTTTTATTAATATTTATATAAGTAAGGTAATAAGAGATTTATTATTTTATCTAATAAAATTTAGACAAATAAAGGAATATTATATTCATTAACCACCAACTATTTTATAAAAAAAATATCCCTCACTATAGGCTTTAGAATATCCCATTTCTTTGACATTCTAGTAAAAAAGATCCATATTCCCCTTATTATTACCCCAAATTTGGTTGGTCAAGAATCTTGAATTGATTTAGGTAGGCATTATAAATGAAAATTTCATTAACTCATATTTCCTTGATAGGTTGGGTGGGCTCCCCAAACCTAAAATCCATAAATTTGATTTCCTCAACCATTTCCTACCAGAAACAGAAAGTACTACTTTAGTAGTCAACCCTTTATGTGAACTAAGTTAAGTGAACCCAAAAATTCAAGTTAGAATTCCATGATAATATAAATCACCCCAACATTAGATGGTCAATCACTTTGGACTATGAATTGATTTTAATTGAAGTAGTGGAAGGTTATACCAAATAATATATATAATTGAGGTATTTTATCTTTTATGCATAAATTTCCAATTGTCATATTTATTACATGCATGTTAATATTAATTGAATTTAATTAATTTATTAACCATGAATTAGATAATATTTATGAATAAGACAATTTATTTTAGTTCTATATTTCATGATAG
Source organism: Viscum album (assembly GCA_963277665.1). Lineage (NCBI taxonomy): Eukaryota > Viridiplantae > Streptophyta > Magnoliopsida > Santalales > Viscaceae > Viscum > Viscum album. The sequence goes on from OY728131.1 coordinate 1,927,877,608, forward strand.
TTAATTCATTAATTCATGTAATCAAAATATATCGTCCATAATTAAATAACCATGCAACTTGATAGAAATAAATACAATAAAGAGGTATTATTATGAGCTTTTACTAATGGTTAGTTTATATAGTGGATAATAAACGAACCGTCAACCATGGGAAAAAACACCTTGAACCAATTAAGATTTATGTTACAACTTTCCACCTATCCACATATGCACCCCTCTTGGATTGGTTTGTCCTCGACTTCAAACATGAACCACCTCCAGTAGCTTGGGGGATCCATCCATTAGATATGAATTTAATCACATGTAAGTGAGTGAAATAGGGGGTTTACATAAATGAAACCATGGGTATGAATACCCATACATAATGATATGTGAGATGACACACATGCCACAAATTTAGTTTAATAAGAAATTAAATGAAAACAATCACATACAATGTTATGGTCTATTCTCATGATCATCCACATGTGTGTAAAAAATTATGTATTTAATAAAACTAGCAATCAATTATTAATATTTCTTATTTTAGATACATCATGGTGGAATCAGTTAATTATGTTCTTCAATTATTCAAATATTTTATCTTAATTATCATCTAAATTTCCTTAAGACTCTCATCCATCACAATTATAAAAAATATTTATTTAATTTTTTTTAAATTAACTATGTGAATAAATTTACCTTGGAGAAAACATGGTGAAAACCCATCTGAATCATCCCAGCATGTATTATAATCATATACTATTTACTCTTGTGACATATGGCATAAATGACTTATCACATACTTTCATGACATATACTGTAAACATAATGATTACATGAATTGAATTATTTTTCAATATCATGTTATACTTCATTGTACATAGTGTAATATCTATAATATGACTCACACAAGATATATAGTTCTGAAAATTACATATAAATTAATTAAACATTTATATATATATTTATTAAAACCCATAACATTTCATTTCCTATTAACATAATGACCACATGCAAGAACATGTCGATAATTTTTAATTAGTATGAAAAATTAATTTTAATCTTATGTAATTTTGTATAAGTATACGGAAAATACAACCGAGATATACGACGTGTACATATCTCACAGTCTATTCGATGCACATTCATAGGAATACAAAATGTAAATTTTTCCTCTAAAATATTGGAGTACATAATGTGTACAAAGGGATACAAGGTGTGTGATGTCCGAGTTACATGATCACCAGTTAGGTAGGATGTCCATGGAAATACAAATCCTATCTATGACTTAAGGAATACATTCTATGTATGTGGGATACACCATGTTTACTCTAGCCGACCATATGCCAGGCTGGCCAACTCAACATGTGGTGTGATAAATTAAATTCACCATGTGTATTCAATGAACATAGTTTGAATTAATTCTCGGTGAATTGGACACTAGTAAGGGATGTTTAATTATAGCTATAGTGTGTGTACTCTTGTTTTAACTAGCTATAATCCTCAGCAACTCCATATTAAATATTCAATTTTATTTCAGTCATAAAATTAATCATTTTGATTAGATCTATGAGAAACAAAATATAAATAATCATACCTCACAATACATATTAAAAGAATGGTTAATCTGGAATTTAAAACGAAATGGAACATGTATAAATCAATCAATGATCATTAATTAATTATAAATAGTTTTGTGACCACTCTAACACCACATGTAGGTTACATGTGTCGTTTATATATGCAAAGGTTCATGCCCAAATTTTATTTTTATCATGATGGATGATAAATCTAAGATTTACATGATTGTGAATGTTGTAATCAATACAATTGAATAAAATAAAAGAGACAATAGACAGAATTCCAAAACCAAGTGCATGATCATCACATATTATTTATACTGAATTTAATAAATCAAAGAATTACATTGTGTGAATTATTTATTCATTGCTGGATTTTACAATAGATCTACATTGTACCGTCATTGCTTTGTAGGAATCAAGAATAGATTCTCTTTAGTAGTGATCTGCACGTGTTCCTCAAATCTCCAAACATAGATGTAGGAATATTCAGGTGTTAGCATGGAATATCTTATTACTTGAGTTGATCAACTTTGATTTCCATGATAATTGTTTCCAAATCATTCTAATTGATCTCTCTATACATGGTAGTGGGATGTGTAGGATGATTTCTCTTTGTTCATAGGCGTGTTCTTGGAGAGGGATATTTCTATGGCTTGAGAGGATTCTCTACTGCTGTCTCTATGGACAAAAAAAATGAATTGGCTCTATAAGAAAATAATATAATTGGATTTAAATACTATTAGGGTTTAGAAATAAATATCTTCACATGTGACCTTTAATATTTACTTCTTCCCCTACAGAACCACATGTCTTAAAATAATTATAATATTATTATTTCGCCATCATGAACTTAACTTTAGAATTAAATTAAATATTATTTTATCAAATAATATTCGATATATATTATTTCTCATAGGACTTAAAAACATGTTTTGTCATTCCTCCTCAATATTTATCTGGTCATTAATAAGGAATATTTATTTAATAAATAAATATCATTTCATTATTCACTGATAAATAAATAAATTTTATATTCAATAAATAGAAAATAAATATTTATTAAATATTCCAATCACATAATATTATCTCGAATACACGGAGATAGAATATATATGATCAATCATACAAAATTAATTATTAAACCATGTGTGGGAATACTATTTACAAAACTAGTTAAGAAATAAATAATTTTGTATTATTTAACTTGGATTATGGATACACTTAATGTGATAATCTAAGACTCTTTCTCAGTGGAAATAGGCGAAGTAGCCTAAAGTACAAGGTTAGAATATAGAAACATTCCAATAAACCCATAAAGAAAGAAATAATCCTGAAATGACATGATACATCAGACAGAATCATACTCTATAATACGATCATTTTAATGCAATATCTCTGATCAAGTTGGTTGCATGTCATTTCCATCAACCTATGTGCTTGATGTATCATTATTTGACTTCCCAGAATTATCATTTTCCTATGAAATAAAATAGACCTAGATTTAATTTAAAAATATCATTTCCATCAAAGGGATTGAGATATCAACTTCTATTAAATACCATAAGGAAAAAATCTATTCTCACATAATTCATTAATGCAATATTACTTTTGATGCACCAAACCCATCTTAAATAGTCTTAAAAATATTTCATCATGGTTTTCATCAACACATAAAAGTGTAAAACATATAATACTCATCAATAATAATCATAAATTCTTAGAATTAATAAACACATCCATAGATAGGAACATCCAATGACACATATAAATGTGAATTCCCCACTGGTGGGTCTTGTTCTCATAATATCCTACACTGGATATTACCAAAGGAGTACAACATGAGAAGGTGCTCAAAGTACTATGAGTCTCTACAATTGATATCCTCAATCATTTGTGTATCTCAAATGATATCATCGGTATATTGAGAATATATTTAATAATAGTGTTGTAACACTTCTGGGTTCACTTTATAAAGGGTAACTACTATAATCTTTTAGCAAGACAACTAATCTTAGGATATTATTACATAAAATTTCCCACATAAGAAAAATTATTATGTGATATGATGTTTATTAATATTAAAAAATATGAAAACAAGTTATCATAAAGTGAACAGAAGTTGGTTCTAGGGAACCAACTCCAAAATTATGTTGGTAGGATAGTTATAAATTCTTTATTACTATTCCCATTTTAACACACCTATCAAATTTATTTTGAATCTATAAAAAACCATATTTAGATAAATTATCATTAAATTTATTCTAATCTTATGAATCTAATCTATTCTATTTATATTTAGTAGGATTTTGTGCTTTCTAAATATTTCCAGCCTTGGATTTTTGATTTGTCTAAATAAATATGCATGCTTTGTTTCCATTCAAAACATTAATGAGTTCTTATCATTACCCACTTGAAACTTTAGTATGGTTAACCTTATAAAATTTATTTTATTCCTCATAATATTTCACAGAAGAGGTTGTTCTTATCTACTTATCATAGATTCCCCTTGACTGATATCCCTTTCTTGGTAAAGACATATTGTACCACCATGAGTAGTCTTTTTGTGAGAATACTCCACACATATAGTATTTATATATGAACCTTGATCTTTTATAATGAAATTATTTATTCTCTAAATTTTTTTATTGTTGTCTCTTAATAAATTGTTTGTGCCTTTTTATAGGGGGAAATATTCTAAATGTATTATAATTTTTGTTCATAGAAGTTGGTTTATCACTAAAATTCACAACCTTAGATAATTAAATATTTTCTTTAGATCATTTATTGGTAGTAAAGGAAGATTTAAATTGATATTTTTTGGGGATAAAATCAATATGGACACTTCTTTTCACCATTCTCAGAAGATTCACCTTAAACCTCAGTTATTATGGTAATGTCTTATCTAATATTTTTTAACTCAAATTATGTTGTAAGTCACATTTATTATGTCTTGGAAACCTATAAATCATTCTCATATAATATTTCTTCAATATATTTTAATATCTTCTCAAATTAATCCAACTTCAATATGTATTTATTACTTTACTCAACAAGTTTTTTTATTACTTATTATGATTCTTCTATCTGAATGGGGTATCTTCACGGGTTTTAAGTATGTTTTAGAGATCAAACACTTTCACTTTAGATAATATAATATCATTAAGGTGTGTTATTTCTTTTTTATATTCTCATCATTATCAAAAGTTATCTCTATATTTTAATTCTTCGACCTTTTCTTTTCCTTAAGCTGTGTAATTTGTTTAAGATATGATTCCAAATTTTCTTTTAGAATACATTGTAGTTATGCTATATTTTTTAACATTATAACTTCTTTATGAAGAAATATACCTTTTAACATGATCTATATAGTTAAATTTAACATCAAATTCATTACTGAATGATAAATCATCCCACTATTTTCTCCTCAACTTTTTTTATTCATACTAGAAACAATTTTCTTATGCTTCATACACTTCAATTTATGAGGCTTATTTTCTTTAAAATATGACTCAAAATAAATAATAATATTATTTGGATAGTTACATGAAAACTACCATTTTTTTATAATTAAATCAGTTAAGATATTTTTCCCTTTTCCCTTCTAATTTCCCTTTTTGTATCTCTTAGAAAGAAGAGAAATAATTTTGTTTAAATGTACTCCATCCTCAATAATATTTGAATGAATTGATTATTCTTGTATTCATTATTCATGGAAATTACCTTTTAAAAATGATTCAAAATCTATTTGTTCCTTAGACTTCTTATTAAAGTCTATTTATTTTCATATTTAATATTCTATGAAAATATTATGAAGTTCTTCCAAAGATAGATCCTATTTATCTTATAGAAATTAAACCTTTAGGATAAAAAATATCTATAAATTTTTTCATTTGTTTTTTTATATAGTATATTATGTTATCTTTTCACCAAAACCTGTGATAGTGTTGAAAATTTCATAAAATATTTTAAAGTAATCATCAATATTTCCACCATCATTCATCTTTATGTCTTAAAACATGAATCTATAGATTTGTATTCAGCCTCCTTGAATTTCATATTTCCTTCATATATACTTCTCAACATAGCCCACATATCTTTAGTAGTTGGAAACCCCATGACATTGGTATAAAAATTCTTAGCGAGAGTCATCAAAATGTCATTTGTATCTTTACCATAAACATGAATAATAATTTTATCAAAACATTTACTAGAAACCTCATTAATGGGAGGAAATTTCATTGTATCAACATATATAACTTCTAGAAAAATAGATAGAAGGTATGATAAAATATTATTCCTCCAACTATGATTGTTCCTACCTTATAATATAAGAATAACCCTATTATTAACTAAATTTATATTCTCCATACCGAGTAGATAATTAGATATTTTAGAGGCAACATATGCTCTAATGCCAATTTTAGTTCCCATATTAGTATAAATTCACTAATAGAGAGTGTGGTGAACCCTTGATCACTTTATTTTATAAATTCTTTACAAAACTCAACCTATGAATGTTTTTATACTTCTTTATCCACTGAAAGATATCTCATAACCACACCCTATATTTAATAAATAAAAAGAGAAAGACCAACACATGGTATTTACAAGGTTTAGCCAATGTGGCCTACTCCTTTCCATGATGGTTATACCCCCTCCATAGATTCTATACTAAATGAAATAGTAATTGGAAATAACCCCCTAATTAAAAACATCACTACATGGTTATATCCACCAATTAACAAAATATTTAGTGATGGATTATACCCCCCAATCACCAGCCTCCAAATGAAAATTATACCCCATAGCCACTAGCTACCTTCTTAAAGTTAATTGAGAGTATAAAGATATTATTCTATAAATTTTATTCCTCCACAAGAAATATTAATAAAAATTTTATGTGTAAAAATTCTTCACGATCTTCAACGAATATTTGTAGAGTCGTCTGGTATCAAAAAATCCTCAAGATCTTGAAAAACCTGGATATCAAATCTCAACATTACAAAACATTTATGGGAAATATTGCTCAGAAAAAATATTTCTGGTTTGATTCATCTGATACTCCTCAATTCATTACACCTCCGTGCGATTCACCTATAACCAGTAATCTATTTCAAGTACTAGTAAGCATGATGTACCTTTTTCTGATGCCTTTATTCAATGAACCCATATAAAAAGAACTTATCTTTCAAATGTTGTGTATGGTTCTCCTCTCTTTCAACAAAGTGCATAAATGTTCATTAACTCATGATTCAAAACATTATAAATCTAATAATTTTTATTAGCATTAGAAACAAGATCTAAATGAGTTCTACTCTTATAGAATCATATTCCTTTAAAAAGAAATGAATATATTTAATCTCTAAATTTGAATTTCCCTCTAAAAAATACCTTAAATTTACCACCATCAAAACCCCAATATAAACCATAGTCTATATTCTTTGTCAATGTTTCCTCAAATATCATTAGTAAAGAACTCTTCAAATCCTCCTAAAATATAAACTAGATTTACAAGAATTGAAATTATATATTATTATTTTCACAATGTATGAATATATAATTTTTTTGATGATCCTGAAAACCTCTTTATGGTTTAAAAACTTCTATATCTAATAAAATCTCTCTAATGACCCCACATTTCTCCATTCGTTGATCTGGACGAGTTTCTCTATCTGGTGTGCTCTATATGAAGTATCTATGCATATTCATTTTGTAAAAACAACTTTATCCATTTTGAAATTTTTACAAACTTTCTTCATTAATTTATCTAATATTTATCTATTTAATGAGGTCCATAAATTTTATTCGATAATAATTGTACTCTATGTCTAGTAAATTCACATGATTTCCTCTATCTAATCGACCTTATCAGATAATTTTAGTCTATTAAACTTTGTCAATTAACCTCATAAAATTATTTTTTTAATTATTATGAGCCTGATCATATCATCAGAACTTCATAGATAAAACTTATTACATTCACAAATACAAGACTTTGTAACTCAAACTTTGTATAGATAAACTTCATCACATCATAACTCAATCAATTTACAAATCAACTTTATAACTCATTATTTATAAAAATTTATCTTCATTCTGGATAATTGTATCTAGTAAACTCATTCCATTAACCTCATGTTGAACAAATTCATTTTTCTTAACATTATAGATATGAAAAAACTTATCTTGAACTAGAAATACATTGAATAATCCTAACATAAGATACTTTGAGGATCCATAAAACAATGTATGACTTATAAAGTTACACTAAAATATGCAACAAAACTTTTCTATTACTACTCCATGATACTTCTTGTACAAACATATATTGGCATATTAAAAACAAATGAAACCTATACACTTTATAATATTAGTTTTCTTATTTTATCCTTTTGATTCTACTCCCAATTGATATTCATATAGATTTCATGTTTTCTTCTACTACTTATGGGAATAGATATATCCCAAAAAACACTTTTTATGGTATTATATAAAGTTCCAATGATATATATTTAAGAAGAAATCGATATTTGAAAACTGAGTATTTTCAATAACCACATTCATTTTGGTAAATCCATTTCATGGTCCACAATGTTTAAAAGAAATCATGGTATTTCAATCACTACATAGTACTGTGATAATATTTATTCTTTAAATATTATTGTTTAAGGGAAAATACCATTATTTTTATAATTATAAAACATAGTGTTTTTTTAACATTACCATAACATGGTTATCCAAAAAATATATTGTGGATACATTCACTACTAGGACCAACCACATTGAGGTTGTTATTAACATATAGTGGTTCTTTGTGAGACCAAAAAATAAAAATGACATGTGGATATACAATATTCCATGTATCACATTATATTTACAAAATAAAAATCAATTTTAAAAATTCAACCACAAATAGGTGGAATGTCGTGGTTTTTATAAAAAATAGTAAAAAAATTCCCTCAAAAAGGCTTCACGAATGTGGTCCTGAAGGGCCCATGACGAATATGTGTCCCTTTCAATTGCATCAAAAATAGTTTTGATTATTATGATTGTCAAAAGATGTTATATATAACATAAAATAAATTTATTTCTTATTTATTTATGGAATAAATATTTTAATATTCGTGTATATAAATTATTTATATTATGAATGATGTGTGCTTTAGTTTAAATTATTGAAATTTCTTATTATAAAACATTACACAATGAATAAAGAAGTTACATTATAGGTATGAAAACATAAGATTTAATTTTCTCCAAAATTTAATTTGGTTTGTTATATAGTTATGAGATTGAAATTAATGTTTCATTATTGTTTATATATTTTTTGTGTTAGAGTTATAATGGAATTGGGGACTCTCTTGAGTGTTAAACCATGGGTAGTGGGAATTTGTGCAAGGCTTCTCACTAGCATGGGTTTTTATGATATATCATGAAAAATGGGGTTGGATAACTGTCACACTATACCTACTCTTCTATGGATTTTTTATTTTATATGATTCTATGAAAATTTGAGCCATATAAATAATTTCACATTAATATGGTTTGGACATATTAATTTGGTGAAGGAAATATGGATTCCAAAACTAAATTTCTATAAACATGGATAAAAATATATATTATAAGAGATATAAAATTTTTATAGGATGAAATAGTTTCATAATATATGAATATTCTGTATAAGAGAATTGTGATTATAATAAAATCCATCAAATACTATGTGTGAGATTCATTATAAAATGAACACATGTTGAGACCATGCTCATCCATCTAGGGAGGTCATTCCAAATCTTGGTTCCCATGGATTATATTACGTAAGTTATGATGGATATGGAAGAACCTAATTGGACTAGGTTACCATATTTGATTTTAATCAATGGGTTTAACTTTTATTGGTGAAAATAAAAGGATTAGATTCACAAAGGAATAGGGTTAAGATTATTCACATAATGAAATGGGTAATGATATTCCCCTAACCATCAAAGAGTAATATGTGATATGATTGGACTGATGGACTACCTAAATAGCTATGTTTTTGCATAAATTCTAATGTGGACCATTATTTAATGAAATATAGATCTTTTCCAACTAAAGGAAATGTTTTATATTGTTATCATTATAGCGAGACTACATTTATTTAAATTCTTTGATAAAAAATATAAATTGTGATACCCATTTATAGATATGCCTTTATTATTGATTATGATATAAATCATTATTATCATTTTGAAATCATATTATTAGTATGACTTGTAATCTAATTTTAGATTGGTATATAAGGTTGATAATTATTCTTGAAGAGTATCATTTTGATTATACGGATGTGAATGTTATTTAAATTAATTTATTTAATTTTGACTCATGGTAATTGGATAAGGAGTTTGTGTCACACATTTTTTATAATAAAAAATCATAAAAATAAGAGAAAATTTAAAAATGGTAAAGTATTTTATATTGGAAATTAAGCAATAGTTTTTAAATTAGAGGTCAGAATGTATGATATAAGTATACCAAGGGAATTTGTTCTAGAATTGGAAAGATATTATTATGTTATAGCCATAAATAGAAATATAATATCTATATTATTTTTGTAGAGGAAATTTTTTTTTCATAGAAGAACAGTTATTATATATATATGAATAAAATATTTTATGGAATCTTGGATATAGGGAATCGTTTTTGTATTCTAGGAATGAATAATATGATCTATAAAATTGAAGATAATTATTCAATTGTTGATTCTAATACAAATTATATTTTTAATTATCCACTTGGATAAATAAATGCGAAATATATCCAAATATTCCATAGATATGGATTGTTACACTCATTAAATTTGAAATATTTTGATAGTTTTGAATAATTTTATTAGAAAAAATGACCACAATAACTTTTAGGGGAAAATGTGAGAGGGATAATGTCTTATTAAATCCTAAAAGTAGTGATGTATGTGGACCAATGAGTACTCATAAAAATTGTTGATATATATATTTTATTACTTTTACTAATGATTTTAGTGAGTATGGTTATGTGTTTCTTATGAGACACAAGTGTGAATCCTTTGAAAAGATGAAGGTGTTCAAATGTAAAGCACAATATTAACTAGGGAAAAATATTTATTTTCTCTAATTAAATCATATAGTGATGTCCTGATATAAGAATTTAAAAATAATATAATAAATTTAATAATTATTTCAGAACATAGACATCACAAAATACCATAGTGGAATAATGTTTTTTGAGAGTAGGAATCATACCTTGTTGGATATGTTTTGATCGATTATGAGTCAATGTTACCTTTTTTAAATAATTACATTACATTTCAAGAATTTATAAATAAAACAAATGATATATAGACTTGGAAAGTCCCAATTATACCTTTATAATGATTTGAGGTTGTAAAGAATACATACAAAATTTTTTTATTTTGAAAAATTTGACTCTGAATCAAGAAAAAATGATTATTTTTTTATTATTCAAGGGAAAATAAGGGATATTATTTCTATAATATTTTTGACCAAAATGTTTTTTTCATTAACTAGTGTTTTAATTAATAATGAATATATCAATTGAGGAGTTAGTGGTATGAAATTTGGAATTAAATAAATTAAAATCCAAGGAAAAATAATTGTTCTTAAGATGGAGAATATATCAATTCCACAAGGGGATTTCAAATTAAGAAAAACCTGGGTTGTACAAGAACCATGATGGTTTGGTAGGATTTATCAGGATCCAAATATATATTGATTTCCTAAGGAAAATGATGATATAATAATACCTATATATGAGGGACTTATTACCGAGTGATGTCCCATTAAGAGTTTAGATTCCATGAAATAGTTATAGGCTTTAAAATTTGAGATGGAAATCATGTACACTATCCAAATATGGATTTTTGTGGATTCAATATAAGGGACGATATACATAAAGGGAAAGAGATTTTTCTATAAGAAAACTAACATGAATGGTAGAGTGTCTACCTATAAATCTTGTATAGTTAAAAAATATTTTAAAAAATTGTTGTATTAACAATGAATAAACCTTTTCTCTAATTATGATGATAAATTAGATTCATATATTTCTTAACATAGAATATAACTATGATTATAAGATATATCAAATGGATATTACAACCAATTTTTAAAATTTTAATATAGTCTCAGTCATGTATATGATACAAGTAATTTTTTTGAATTGTCAAATGGGAATGTTAAGTTTTGTAAGTCAAAACGATCCATTTGTGGATTGAATTAGGATTCCTAGAGTTAGAACATATAGTTTGGTAATTAAATCAATGAGTTTGATTTCATCAAGAATGAATATCATTATTGTGTATATGATAAGGTTAGTGGGTTTTTTATAATATTTTTAGTTTTATATGTGTATGACATACAACTAATAAGAAATTATGACAAAACATTATATTCTATAAAGGTATTGTTAGGAAATTGATTCTCAGTGAAATTTATGGGTGAAGTAGCCTATGTAAATGGTATGAAGTGCTTGGTCCTATAAAAATTATAAATGAAAGTTTAAGAGGGGGAAATGATTTTTAAAAAAAAATTTAAATACATGTTGGAGTTAATTTAATTATGAAATAGAAAATAAATATGGATACAAGTATTTTTATAGTATATCGGTATAATGTTATCTTATTCCTACTCTTCAAACTCTCTATATGTAAGCATGGAATCCACTATAATTAATGAACCATCTTTCAAAATGATCTAAAACGTTATTGCAACTTCTTTTATAATCCCAAGGGGAGAAACAAAAATCCAAACTTATTCACACCTTGATTAATAAACCAAAACATAACTTTTTAAGGTGAGGTAGAAACAAACATTCCATTTTTCTGACCAAGGCACTACTAAATCCCCAACCATTTACCAGAATAAGAAAGAACCAAAAAATAAACCTTTTCAACCTAGAGGCACAACCCATATAATATATTTTTTATGGAATAATATAACCATTAACACATTATATCCTTATTTTTAATGAGGAAATTAAAAACCATAAATAAAGTACACAAAAAAGATAAAATAAATGAAGAACCAAGTAGACCAATTGAAATAGTGAAGTTATGAGTGTCGAGGTAGTAGTGTTCACTTCAAATGAAAGTGATCAGAAAAATATAGTTCAAATGAGAGTATTGAATTTGTGATCTCAAATTTATAAAGCTCATTATAATTTTAAAACATAATAAAACATCTGGTATTTTTTAATTTTATAATGGTTCTATATAAATATTTTTCAATGTGTTTCTTCATGCCTTAAAGATTCTAAACATAAAATCTATTTCACTTCTTCATTTCCCAAAATAGCACACACACATTATTTTAATCAACGACGTCAAATTTGGTCAGTTTACCTTTCCTATAAAATGATTATCATGTATTATTTATTCAATATGTATGTAAAACATACTTATATGGGTTACCTTAACATTCCATAAAGACACTATCAAGTCACACAAAAAAATTTATTAAAAAAATAAAAATAAAAATTCTTAAATAATTAATAAAAAATTTCATATAATACTCTGAAAATCAAGAAATACATAAACATTATATTTAAAATATTTCAAATTTGAAACTCACAAATCTCTAATAATTATGATGTGGATATTTAAACCATGTGATGGTCTTTAAATTTCCATGAAAAATCCTGAAATGATTTTCCATATCATTAAAATAATTAGTATGTAATTATGGAAAAATTAAAATAATTAAAATAACCATTATAAACTTTATACAAAACAATATTTAAATGTTTAAGCAAAACATTGCACTTTTCACGTTTTTGAAAAACAAATTGCTGAGAATATGATCCATTTTGATTTTTTATAAGTGTAATTACCAATATTTGTGTAAATATTATTTAACACTATTAATATATGTCATTCTATCATCAATGATGGTTTCATGTAGTAATTAGAAAAATTTACACTCTATATGTGTAAATATTAATTTGTGTAAGTGTGAATATAATGTGTGTATGTTTTATTTAGATTTTATGTATCTATTATTTAGATTATTTTTACGTGTCATTAGACACATAGAAAAACATTATAACTTTTTAAATGTGATTCTTGTTCTCTATAAGTGTCATTTGGTCTGACGAATGTGTCACCCCATATTTAGAAATACTTTAGAACATATAAAATAAGCACAAAATATATATATTAAATTGAGTTAAATTATATATAACAAAATATTAAATAAACTATAAACACAATAAGAATGATTTAAATAGTCAAGAATATAGTGCTATGAGAAATTATAATTATCATATTATGAAACTTTAGTATATGAGTCCTAACTAAATTCATATAGAAATAGAAATTTTTTCTGAAATCATTTAATAAAAACATAAAAAATATAAAAAATTAATAAATAATCTAAATTATATATTTATTCTATAATTAGTGTAATATTAAAGAACTTTTTTCACTCATGTTATACGGAATGAAACAATAACTTATAATTTATCTAAACATAATTAAATATGAATTATATTTTTAATTAGAAAAATAGGATTTAAGGAATTATAATTGAACCACTTCAACATGATTATATATTGTGATAGGTCAAATAGGTTTCCTAGAATAAGTCAAATTATATATTTTTGTAATGTTATAAAGATGTTTAACATGTATAACACTAAGAATATATATTTACTAGTGTTACATTCCATGAATTTAAGGTGTATTAACTATCCTTATAAAAATTTATAAAGGAAAGATTATATTTTCTATGTATCAACCATATGATCTATCATGTATGTCATGTTATGTATTTCACCCAATTTTTTTTATAATTTGATCATAACAAGTAGATACCAATCCAATGCTACTAGAGTTAACTAAATATCTATAAAAAATACCAATTAATACATGAGAAGATGTAAGGATATGTTCTTGGAATTTAGAGGGTAGGAAATGATCATTGGAAGGGGTTACACTAATTCTAGTTTCCAAAAAACCAATTCTGATTTGAGATCTCAATATTCTTTCATATTTTTCCTCAGTGGTGGTGTTATTAGTTGGAATAGGTCAAAGAAATACACCATAGAGGAATCAACAATAATATTTGAGTACATCGCTTCATTAGATTCTATGAAGATGCTATTTGGACCAAATAAGTTAAATAATTTACTTGGTGTGGTTCCTATCATTGAAGGTGTAAATTAGATTTAATTTTATAATAATGAGGATTTTTTTATAACAAGGAACCAAAATCTTATCAAAAGACCAAACACATCGTTCAGAAATACCATCCAATTAATAAAATCATTGATAGGGTAGATGAAAATATGTGTTGGATTGTTAAAAAAGAGAATATAACATATCCATTTATAAAAGAATTAATATAGAAATAATGATGAGATCATTTCAATTATTTCTTTATTTGATACCTATGATACTAGAAATATTGATTTTTGTTAATGAGATTGATTCTCAGTTTTATAAAAAAATCAGTATATATAGATCATTTATTTATGTGTGGTACATTTATTAAATATGTGATGGAATTAAAAAAACCCCTCAAGGACCTAATTTGGATTGTCTCTAACTGAATATTATCAAAGAGTATTATAGGTCATAATGATATGTTAAAAATAACATGTGTGTAATATTACTTGTGACATAAATTAGACTCAGTAGATAATAAATCGAGTTTTTTATCTTGATTAACCTGTGAAAGTCTATCACATAAAATGTCATATTTTTACAGATATTCATTATGGTGTATGTTTAATATGAATCTATATTACCTAATCTTATAAACCATTATACATTGATGCCTTTATTATACAAGCCTTGTGGATGAGCTAATCAAGCGATGGTTAGGTATAATACTGATCATGTCACCAGTTGAGTTTAAATAATATTGTATTTTTTTCTCTTGTTTGAAAAGTATGAAATATATGTACATGATTAATTTAAATTAAGGAAATTCATTATCATTATTAGTTGAGTGAAAGGTTATGTACTCAAATACACATATGAATGGCATTTTATGTATTCATTAAAAGTTATCAGTTTATTTTAGGGAATCATGAAAGAATAATATGTACTATACAAGATTTCCATGTTTCTTGTCTTTTGGACACTTGATGGCTTAGACAAAGGGAATATATGAGCATTCATAAAATATCTAAAGATAAATATTATAAAAAACACATTAATATAGAGACATGAGTTTGTTTTATTGAAATCATGCTCTACCCCTTTATAGCTTGAATATTAATTCCATTTTTCTAGAGGTGTATATTGTCATATACTTATAAATAAGTAAATTCATAATTATTTTTAATACTATAGAGTCCTTCAGGGTCACACATAAGTCCATGGAATAAATATTTTTTTGGTATACTTTTTTCCATAATCTAAGATTGTTTAAATAATTATCATATCTAAGGATGTTTTTATGAGTTTACAAAGAGTTTTGAAGTTTCTCATATAATTTTCAATGATTTAGTGAAAGTGATAGATAGGTTAATATTGGGAACTAAATAATAAACCACAACATGGTCAGTGTCTTCTCATGGTTCTTAGATCCATGTCATAGTTCTTGTGAGTAATGATATATAATATCATTTGGAAACTATACCAATTTTATTATCAAAAGGATTTATCTTATATACACATTATATTATAATTTTTAGATAAAATAAATAAATTATAAAGGAGTTTAACGATCAAATTAATCAATGAGGTTAAAGGAAAATGGTTTTTAAAATTAATAATGTTTGAAATGTTTGAATTCTAAAAGGATCATTAATTCAATAATTTAATTCTATATAATGGAAATTGATAATCATTATTTGGAACACATTATATTATTTTTTATTATCTAAGACTCTTGAAGTTTTTTTCTCCCCCTCTCTATTTGAGGAGGATGTGATACCCCACCATTATAGATAAAAAGTTCCATCGAAGTGTTTTGTGATTCCATTTATTAGGGTATAGTTTTTTAGTTAGGAAACCAATAGTTTCTATTAATTTAACTTTATTAAACTCACATCCATATATGATCAAAATCATAGATGGTGAGGTACACTTGTTTTATGGGTTTATTTTATTGTATCTTATTTATTTAATTCATGGTAAATCTTGGCATGGACTTTGTTTATTCTTTTACTACCTCTGGTCATAGATATATCTCATAAAATCCTTCAATAATAAAAATAATTGAAGAATCAATATTATGAATAAAATTGTGGAAATAACACTCCCCTATGGTGTAGGTCATTGAGAAGGTTCCAAGATCCTCATACTTTTTCAATAATGCCATTTGAATCAATACCGAGACATTTCACACTATTATTACTATATTATCCCCTAAAATTCATCAATGGTGGGTTGAAAATTCAAAAAGTAACTTCTCATATCAAGGAATTTATTTTACTACTTCAAGAAGTGTAATATTAACATGAAAAGTTTTGAATGTGTTATGAATATATTTATCAAGTTCATTTTGAAAAAAATTATTTGATTATTGGATTCTTTGGGGAAATGAATGTGGTGTATGAGAATTAATGGGAAAAAATTCAATAGATTGTTTCCCTTTCCATCTTGTTTATTCTCACTTAAATATTTTTAAGTTTGAGGTTAGTTTTCTTGAATATGACTTACCCTAGGGGTGGATTTATCATTACCACAAAATTTGGGAGTAGATAAATATTTACCTTCATTAAGTGTAATAATAAATAAATTTTATTTGTATTTGGGATTGATAATTGGTTGGTAAGATTATTTTATAGAACCATGAATCTTATTTGATCAATTATTATTGTTAGTTTTTACACTTGAGTTTGAATGTCTGGAATTTATAATTGAGTGTTCTATTAAAACAAGATGTTTTATGACACCATTTGGTTTACCATATACACTATAATTTCTTCATACTTGGGATGAATTAATGTTTAATTCCTTGGTGGTGAAGGATAAATAAAATAACATGCCAATTCAAGGACCATGAATTATTTGGGTTGTACAAATTTCCTCTTTTTCAATATTCTTATTGTATCTTCCACCTAGGGATAAAATATGTATTTTTGTTGTCTTACTAGAATGGAGGTTTCTATAGAAATTGACACTTTTTAAATACTATTGTATAATAATCAGATTAATCCTGATGTTGGGGTAATTGATAAAATATACGAGTTTACCAATATTAAAATGAAAATACAAAATAATATGTAAATATTGTGAATTACATTGATCTATGATCATTTGATTCAAATGATTATGTATTTCAGTGAGTTTAGTTCCCAACTCATTTTCAAGTATAGAAATGTTTTTTCACTCCTCTAGTGTTTGTTATTACTTATGCCATTTTTTTGTGATTTTAAATAATATTTTTTATTAAGTCATGTGTAACAACAGTGGTTGTATCCAGTAGATCCCCATCATCCACAACATTAATCATGCCATGGTCCACGAAGGGATGACCATCATAAATGTATTGAATTATAAATAAGTTACTAATTTGGTTCATATTATATCTAGTGTAAAGCCTTTAAAGTTTCACTTAGTATTTATAAAGGGTATCTGCTTATTATTTCCTAATTACACATATTTCATTCCTAATGGATATAATACATGAGGATGAGATAATTATCTAGAAATATCTGTTTAAGGCCAGGATAACCATTAATTGTAGTGGGAAGATGATGTAATGATTATTTAGGTACACTATAGAGAGAAAAAGGTAAACCTATAAGTTTAATAAGATATTTTGTTGCAACCTTGGGTTTCATGGTGGATAAGACAATGTTGAACTCATTAATATGTTCATGTGGGTCCTCACTAGGAAGACCATGGAATTATAGGAGTTGGTGGATATTTTCTAATCTAGGATCAATGTTTATGGACTATTTTGGATATTGGATGTATAAAGGCATGTACTCTACATTAGGTTTCATCAATTATTTACGTTTTTGATTATTTCATATCATAATTTCAAGATAATAACTATTTTCACTCTTGGTTTGATTAATAACCTCTTTATGTTATTTTATGATGTCTTCTTCTGTGGGGTTTGACTAGTCAAATCTAGAATATTGAGTTTGACTATGAATTGTTTATTAAAGTTCAAGGTATATTTCATGTAACAATCCTTTGGAATACATTTCCATTCAAGGAATGAGATCAACCTATTATTTAAAACTATTATTTTTTAACATAAGAGATAAATTAAAAAAATTAGAGAGATAAGAAATATAAATTATGAGAGAAGAAAAGGGAGAAAGTATTGAAAGTAGAAAATATTCCTAAAATGATGACCAAAATAAAAAATTAGACTTAAATAGGGCCATGCTCACAACACGTGTCTTGTTTAGAATTCAAGTTAAACCTTGTATAAAAATCTAAATATGAATAATTTTGATCAATATGGTATACTAAATCATATCAGAATCCCTATAGTTAGCAAAAAAATAATAAATCAAAGAAAAACGAAAGAGAAGAAGTTAGTGAAGAAAAATTCAATAGGTATAAACTCATAATAAATGATCTTTTCTTTTCTACTAATGGTTCTAATATTTTTATAGCATCATCAAACACATAAAAATTGAATTTAAATTTACTAGGTTTATGATATAGCGTAACATAGGTCATTTCCCAAGTAATTGAAGACCAATCAATTAAGGTTAATTTAAAATCCCTGAATTCAAAAAATGATAAAGAAAATTAGGGGGTTTATTATTGATAAAATTATTTTATATGTAATCTATTAATTAAATAAATAGTTGGAGAAATCATTATCAACATAGATAAGTGTCCCTTGATTCACAACCATCATCATTCTTAAGGAATTTGGGATAAATCGTTGATTAATTTATTAATTCCTACTGAAAAAAGCATGGTATATGAGTTCCTATTTTGTTAATGGTAAGGATTTGATCAATAAAATGATAATTACTCTTGACGACTAATACAAATAAATAAAATCATGTTTTATATAAGATCATAATTCATCAAATAATCAAATCAATTAAGTGATGTGATGACTAGATTTGTGTATATATTTATAATGTTATCATTAATATGACATGGATTTTATCGAGTTGAAATTTTTTTATTCCATAAACCAACACAATCCAAAATAGAACACATGGAAAATAATAGGTGTGAGAAGAGGTGAAAATTCTAAAATAATTACACATTATGAATTATGTAAGAAAGAAATATGATTCTTGTTCTTTTGATTTGTATGTGAGAATACCATAACAAACAAATAAAAAAATTTAATTTTATGAATAATGGAGAAAAAATTTATAAATTCAATCAACTTTCAAAGATTATAAATTTTTTGAAAGGGATTATACCAAAGAACACCATGTAGAATAATAACTAAGGGGTTTATAAGTACACAGTGGAGAAAAATAGTATAATGTCCAACAAAACTGTCAATATTGAAAAAAACATACACATAGAGATGAAAAACATTAAAATTATCCATAGAGTACTTGTAATGAGAAATTTTTGATGTTTTATGTAAGAAAATACAACAGTTTATGGATATAAGTGACCTATACATGATAGATTTTTTAACCCATTTGGGATTCCCATATGATGATGAATCCACAAAAAATTGAATATTTTTTGTGGAGATGTGGGAATTAGATTTTTATTTCTAATAGACATTGACTCTATCCAATTGGAGGTTCATAACCCAAGATGTAACCAATTTACATAATGGGGTTCCAATATACATCATTGAGAATTTATTTTCTCTTTCAGCTTCTATTGGGCCTCTTGTGGTCAGATCAAATTCTTGGAATATGATTAAAAACAATCACAAAAAATTGTTCATATTTTCAACTGAATTTTAATTAATTAGTTTAATTTTTTTAGTGTTTTAGATTATTTATGTCATATTATAATATTTTAGTTTTTATATATTTTTTCTTAGTTATATATTTATATTATTGAATTATAATTTTTATGTCATCTTATTATTTTATAATATTAGATATAATAATAATAATAAAACTATTATTATTATAATTATTATTATTATAATTTAGTTGTACCTCAACCTATTTTTTGTGGTGACTATCATGCATCCTAGGGATCTCAGATTAACTCCCGATAGGAGCATTTTGATGGGGTAACTATGCATGCACTATAGTGGATAGTATAGTGGGACACTATACGATTATAGTTATGAGAAAACTATAATAGGACTCATTTAGATCTGACTATAGTGGGATCACTAAAGATATATAGTGGTTGGGAACTATAGTGGTACTTTAGGTGGACACTATAAATATATTCTGAAGCAGTCTTTTTATTGTTGGCTCAGTAGAGATGTACATGTTTAGGTTTGTCATCCCTAATTCATAAATCAGGACTATCACTGAATTTATAAATGTTAAAGCCTCATTGGTCCAATAATATAGTTTTGCATCCACCTTCTTCCCTCCACAAGTGCACACTACTAGCTGAGCCGATGCCAATCCCAATGGTGCAACTAGTTCATGTTACATCGTCCTCAGGTAGAGCATCGAGCTAGTCACTTACCTCACATCCTTAAAGATAGACCAATCATCCTCCTCTAGCATGAAAAAATCACGACGTTCCTTCTTCTCATCTCCATCCTCTACCACATTTGATTTCTCTCACACAAACCATAAACCGTACTTTGACCAATCCTTAGATGAGTTCCACTATTGATGAATGACATTGCACACCAGGTTTTTTTGGACATTATCTAGTTGATGCATGTGTTATTCATGTTAATAGTGGCTGATGTATGAGATGAGTGTTGCTGGTGTTGGGTGAAGTTCTTGTCCACACATTTCGAATAGGAATTGGTGACATTCTTTGACATGGTTTATATCAAATTTGAATTTTTCTAAACTTTTCATGGTTCAAAGACATGTGTGATGATTCAATTTAAAAATCTTGTGTTCAGAAGCATGTTGTTTCTATTGGTTATACACTAAAAGATATATCATAGCTTATGATATGTCTGAGATTCATATCAAAACCAAAAATACATCCA
Organism: Viscum album; assembly: GCA_963277665.1. NCBI lineage: Eukaryota > Viridiplantae > Streptophyta > Magnoliopsida > Santalales > Viscaceae > Viscum > Viscum album. The sequence goes on from OY728131.1 coordinate 1,927,899,194, forward strand.
CATCTTAAAGTGAATTTGATGTCCCTGTTTTTATTGCCTTTGATAGTCACATAATATCATTACTATAAAACCCATGATAAACATTTCTACTCATTATCAATGATAGATAAAAGTACTAATGAATGGTTTCCTTTATCTGTGTTGAAAAAAGCAATAATAATGGCAATATTTACATGTGCTAATGAAATCCCTGCTAAAGATACCCCTTTATCAGTTCTTTATTAATTCTCATGAAAGGAAATATTTTTAGTACTTTTTATAACTGAAAAAGGTCACCCTTTATCAGGGAAAAAAATCACTCATAGAAGGTATATTTTATAAAAAAATACATCATAAAAAATCACATATTAATACATATATATATTGATAAAAATATTATATATTTTATTAAATATGATTTATATATGACTAAATATACATTTACACTTGATATATAATATATATAATTCAAATTAAATCTAAAATAAAAAATATATATTATTAAAAAAAATATTTTATATGTTATTTATTTAGTGAAAAAATATTTATAATTTATTTAAAAACTAATATTATTTAAAAACGTAGACTAATTAATATTAATAGAAATTCAATAACATTTTGTTTTTTCAAAGTCATTTTTTTTCAATGTTACATATATATCAAATAATAAATATTTAATTAGTAAAAAAATGACTCAATATGTTACACTTAATATGCCATACAATAATTGTACATGTACATATTCAAAATTAATTCAATTTTACATAGACAAGAATAAATAAATAACAAAATATTAACATTAATATTTTATTTTTTATTTATTGATATTTAATATTTAATATATTATATTTTTAATTATTAAATTTTAATTTTTTATATATTTATATTTATTATAAACTATTTATTATTCTTTAATTAACACACACACACACACATATTTTTGTTTGTGTGTGATTATATATTTTTATTATTATTTATTTTATTAATAATATTAATAATATTTTTGTAATTTTTACAATTTTTTTTATTTGTTTAATATATTTTTTTAATTTTATTCATTTTTAATATTTATTAGTTAAGATTGAATGTTTTTAATACATTTTTATTTTACATAATTAATATATGTTTTCATTTTCATTTAAACATATATTCCATTTATTAATATATATAATTAATAACTCTAATACATTTTTTAAAATATTTTCTATATATTCATCTTTTAATTAAATTTCAGTTATTTTTGAAACTCATAAATTTTCTATTATTCATTCATTAGAAATGTTAAGTGTTTTAAATTTTTTATATTTTATTCATTTAAATATGTATTTATTTAATTTATTTTTAATTTATTACTTTTTAATGTTTTCTATATTTCATTATTCACTAATATATTTAATATTTTTTATATAGAATTAAATTTGAATATATTTATATATATCAATATATATAATATTTATTTTAATATTATTTATATAATAAATGATATGTATTTATATTAAATAAGTCAGATATTTAGTGAAAATGACTATAAATAAAAATTAATATAAATTAAAAATATTGAATTATTAGAATCAAGTAATAGATGTTTAATAAAATGTGGTTTTCATTTTCAATTTAACTTATATATAACTTGTGTTGCATTAATTTCATACACACATTACATAATTAATGTAATTTTATATATAAACACACACACATAATATTTTTGTAATTTATTAATATTTAAATATTTATTTTAGAATTTTATTTATTAACATATAAATTTCATATTTTTTTAATTAGTATATTTCATTCATTTTAAATATTTTTCTTCAATACATGCAACTTATTATTTTTTAATATTTTTTAATATTTTTTCATTTTTAATATTATTTAATCAATAATAATATTATTTATTTTTAAATATTTTTTGTAATTTATTCATTTTTTAATTTTCCTTTTTTTAATATTTTGTAATGTTATCATTTTTGAATATTTATTTACACATTTCTATTCATTAGTATTTTCTTTAATATGGTTGTTATTTGTACGATTAATATAAATTAATTTTTATTTTAACATATATATTCATTTTTAAAAATTAAGAACCTAAATAATTAATAAAACTTATTTGTTTTTTTAATTATTTTTACAAAATATTGATTCTATAATTATTAAATTTTACTCTTTTTTTACATTAATTCATTTAATATTATTTACTATTATTTATTCACTAATAATGTAAATGAGTATTTTTATTTTCTTTATAATTTATTCATTTTAAATATTTATTCATTTAATTTTTTTATAATATTTTAATTCTTAATGTTTTTACACATAATTATTCATTAATATATTTAATGTTTTTAATACATAAATATATTCATATATATAAATATATATATATATATGTCAACATTTTTATCATTTTGAGAAATATGATTTATGTAATAAAAAATATGAATTTTCATTAAATTAATAATATATTTCTGTGAAAATGTGTTATAATTAAATATTAATATTAATTATAATTATTAACTTATTAATATCGAGTAATGAAAATTTAAGATTTTTTTTTCAATTTAATATATATCCATCTTATTTTACATTAATTTCTTACACACACATACATAATTAATGATATTTTGTATAGAAACATGCACACAAAGACATAATATTTATGTAATTTATGTAATTTTTAATATTAATTTCATAATTTTATTTATTGATATAATATATTTCATATATATAATGTTTTTAATCAGTATATTTTATTAATTTTTTATATTTTTATTCAATATATATCATTAATGTCTTTTTAATATTTTTTCAAATTTATTCATTTTTAATATTATTTATTCATTAATAATATTAATTTTCTAAAATATTTTTATAATCAAATGAATTTCAATTTTATTATTTATTATTATTTTTAAACATTATCCATTTGTTATATTTTTTGTACATTTTTATTCATTAACATTTAATGTTTTTAATATCGTTATAATTTATAAAATTAATATGTATTCATTTTCATTTTGACATATATTCACTTTTAATTTGTTTTTAATTTATATAATTAAAAAAACCTATTTATCATTTAAATATTTTTGCAATCTATTGCTATTTTAATTTTTTAGTTTCACTTTTTTTAACATTAATTCATTTAATATTATTTAATAATATTTATTTACTAATAATGTTAGTTATTTTAAAAATTTAAAATAATTTATTCTTTTTTAATATTTATTCATTTAATATTTCTGTAATTTATTCATTTTGAATATTTATTTATACATAATTATTAATTAACATATAATATTTTTAATATGAATGTAATGTAAATATTTAATATGTATTTATTTGTATTTTAACATATAATATTTTTCAAATTCTTAAATAAATTATATAATTAATAAAACATATATATATATATTTTAATATTTTTGAAGTCTATTCATTTTTAGCTATTAAATTTCACTCATTTATAACATTCATGCATTTAAGATTATTTATTCGTCAATAATGTAATTTATTTTTACTTTTTTATAATTTATTCATTTTTCATAAATATTAGTGTAATATTTTTTAATTTATTTTATATAGTTTTTATCAGCGCTTTCCAAAAAAGCTGATAAATATAGGTTTTATAATCGTTAAAATAGAAATCATTGATACAACCTATATTTATCTGCACTTTTTGTAAAGCGCTGATAAAACCCTTTTGTTCTTTAAAATAGAACCCAAAAAGAAATTCCCATCTCTCACACAATTCAAACTCTGGCAGAACTGAACCTTCGTTGTCGCCCCCCCTTTAAATTTTGAGATTAATCAATACAAAACCCAAGGTATGGGATTCTTTCTACTTATTTTTAATCGATCTTGCATAGTTTCAACTTTTTAGTTATTCATTTTCTATACGTGTACCATATAAACCCCATTCCCTTTTTTATACCACAGTGGCTTGTCCAAATACCTCATGACCACTGTTTTTGATTTCCAAAGGGTTTGGTTACTCAATATTGTGGTGTTTTTAAATTTTGAAGTTTGGTAATGGATCTTAACATACTATTGGTAGAAATTCCTCAGAATGTCTATAGTTACTCATGAAAAAATTTATATGAAAATTAAATTTCAATCATGATGTAAATTTTCATATTGAAATTAACATGACTAAATTTGCATAATGAAATCCCATATCTGTACAATATTTCTAATTTGATTTAATTTTTTATACTATATTCAATTATAAAATATATATGGGTATACACATACACATATGTAATATAAAATTTGTCATATAGGAATATATATATGGAATATATGTGGCAAGGGTTTCAGAATTGTTGTAACTTTTGGTCTTGAGCAGTTTGTTCTGATTGCAGTAGAGTCCATAAGGATCAATATAGGTTAGTTGCATTCTAATAATTGAGTGCGCATGGATACCAATTGGCCGACTCACTATTTGATTTTCTCTCATTTTTGTATTACAATTTACATAGAATTTGATTCCTTCACATGGTATTATAGTGTGAAAAGACTGTTATTAACATGTTAACTAGTCAATACACACACAAATCTATATTCATATTATTATCATGTAATTTCTTCATATTATTAATATAATTTTCAAAGTGTTTGGAAACTCAAAAAAAAAATTTACTTAATAATGAAATACTGTTGTCTTCAGTTGCCTCTGAAGATCGTTTCTAACAGATTTCATTGTCACATAAAATATTAATTGATTTAAAATTAAGGGAATTGGATTTATTTAAACAAATTTATGAAGTAATTCAAAATGGTGATTTTAATTGGAAAAGCAGTGTGGAAGCAATGGATTCTGAAGAATGAAAAACAAATTAATGAGTGATAGAGGCATAAAAAGAGAAAAAAATTTCTTTTAAGGAAGGTAATAACTAGATTTAGAGTGGTTACCTTAAAAATGGTCAAGTTATGTGAACATTATCAAAGTAAAGCATGCATACACTCATGTTCTGATATATTTTTTACCTATCAATTTATATATACATTATATGAATACCTCATGTATGTTTTTTTATTTTTTTAAAAAATTTATTATTATTTAACATTATGGTATTACTATGAATCAAAAATGGATTGATTCAAATCTTATAGTAAAGAAATATGAGGATGGAGTTGAAGAGTTTATTATGTTTTCATTAGATCACACATATGACATTTCTCGAATCTCTTTTTTGTGTTTTCACTATTGTTATTCAAGGTGAATTTATCCAATATAGTTGGAAGAACATTTTTTTATCATAATAGATCAGATCTTTAAATTTTGAAATAAACACAGGAAAAAACTAAATTTTCTTACTAACTGAGATGATACTTCCATTTATAAATCATTTAATATTTATAACAGTTTAAATGATGATGAAGATCTTATTGAATAAATGAAAATGTAATTGAAGATGACCTTCATCGTTTTACAAATATATTTCAGATTTTAAATAGTTTTTCAAAGAGATCGTTGTATATTGGTTTCATTAAACATACAACATTTGCAACTATATTGTATTTATATAATTAGAATCATGGAAATAGATGGAGCGACACCAGTTTTACTGAACTACCTTGTAACATCCCACCCCTTTTCATTTTATTGATTCGAGATAAAATTTCTACTAGGCCTTTGGTGACATCCCCAAGACACTAATGGTTGGAATTAAATGGTAAGGGCTTCATAAAAAATTATGGGACGATTTATCCTTTGGAACTAAAAAAAGTAAACCAAGATAACCATAAAAACAATCAACATATGATGCATGATAACAATGTAATAAAAATCAACAAAAACCAAACCAAACCAATATATATTATAATACAATATTGAAAAAAAGATACCAATATCATAATACAAAGCAGAAGAAAAAATTAACAAGACCAAATACTCCAAAGACTAAAACTCCACAGATCACAACATGCTCCTAGCTCCAAATCCATAATCCATTCCCAAAGTATCATGATGCATCACTAAATAAATGAGATACTTTTTCCTTTACCTATGTATCAATAAAAAATATCTGCAAACTCACCAATGCTCCTAAGCATGGAATGACTAATGAAACTTATTAGGTTTTCCCTAAATGAATTCCCTATTGATTCCACTATGATAGAACATGTTATCACATTTATATAATTTTTTATATATATAACAATTTGAAAAAAATTCATAGTTTATATCAAATAAAAAGTAGTTCCAAACCAATACTATTTTCTAAATTAAAATAGATACTAAGGAAAGAAACCAAACAAATCATTTGGAACCATTTCTCCAATCCATTTGGCATAAACCATTCCATTTCTCAAAAAACACATATAATCAATCTTGGTCTCAACATTGACTATGTAACTTCACATCATTAACCCAACCCTTTGATGGTGTTACATCACAACCATTATCCATCATATAAAATTCATTCCCAACCATTGATGAAAAAACCATGAAAAATAATTGTTATAAAAAATTTCAATAAAACAAAACCATTTTATTTAAAAGACTTATCCAACCAATTTACATGCATCAAAACTGAAAAACCATTTTAAAACCATCATTTTAAAATAATGTTACCAATTCACTTTCCACCAAAATATCCAATTTCCCAATTCCATAAACCACCACTAATGAGGGTTTCAAACAATATGTGCACAAAAAGTTGTTAATTAAATTCATGTAATTTATTAAATTAAAAATTCAGCCTTTAAATTATGATAAGAGTAGTCGAGAGTGAAGCCACCTACCTTGCAAAATTAGGTGAAAATGGAGAACGACAGAAATTATTAATTAAAATTATATTTAAACCAAAAATTTCCCACCTAAAATCTTGTTCCTTGTCATAAAAAGAACAATATATCATCATTATTGGCATCACACAAACAAGGTCCATCCCCAAAATATTAAATCTATCATTCCAATAGGGGGGATAATAATAAAATAAAGAAAACCAACCATGAACAAACACTTACCATGGATTATGGGATTAAATGCACAAATATTTGGAATGTATCACTCCTAAATCAAGATGAATGGTGTCAACAACCTTTATAAAGAGAAGAATTAGAGTTAGGGTAGTAATAGATGAAAATGAGCCATTATGATGAAAAACCAAGTTAGATACACAATTTTAGGATCTAACTTTTAGTCATGCATGGTTAGGATGCACGGTTAGGAAAAACATGAACTAACCATGCACAATACATCTATCCCCAAACGAATGGTTACTCTAATGTGGATGCACGGTTTAGAAAAAATAATAACCTAACCATGAACCTAACAAGATCAAACTACCTCTCATTTTATGATTTTATGTAGGATTTTCTCGATTTCTACTAACCGTACTCAAACCCAACACCACTAAAAAATCCCCTAAACATCCCAAAAGTCCTCTAAACCCTCACAAAATTCACCTAGACACATTACATACTTAAAATACATTAAAAAGGGTTACTTAATTGAAATTATGGTTTATTTATTCTCCCCACTATTGAACTTTCCATCCATATAAATTAGAAAAACACCATTACCCAGAATGTGTTTGGGCCATTGCTCGACCATTTCTTTCTACCATTCCTATATTTCTTCCACAAACCAACCATGATTCCACAAAAGTCACACTAGAAAAATGCATTTACAATGCATTACATTCTCTATACTATCCACAATTTCTATAGGAATATGTTCCCATGAATCATTGAGCTCTAGATCAACATGATCCCATTGAATTGCATTGTCAGGACCAGGATGATACTTTTTTAACTGAGATACATGAAACATATTACGCACTACACTGAACCTTAGTGGAAATTCTGACAGATATTCCACCTCACCAACCTATTAAACTATCTAAAAGGACCAATGTATCAAGAAGATAAATTTACATACTTCACCAAATGATGATTCCAAATCCTTGGATAGATTCTCAATAACACGTCATCACTAAACTCAAATGATAATGACCGTTGATTATGACACTCATACAATTTCTAATGACTTTGAGTCTTATTCATCCTTTTTTGATCAACTAAATCTTATATATTGTCTTTTGGAAGGGATCTTCCCAACCAATGAAGTCTCACCTATTTCAACACAAAAAATCAGATACTAAAAAGGATTCCCATTAATTTCTTCAAAATGAGCTATATGTATTGAGCCATAATAACAATTGTTATACAATAACCACTCTAATCGTATGTGCTCCTACTATGACCACTAAAATACATTACAAAATCCCTATTGATGCCATCCAATGTTTTTATCATACTTTTGGATTGTCTATCTATCTAGGGATGATACACCGTTCTCATAGTCAATTCAGTCCCATGGTCCTACAATAATGATTTCTAGAAATAATATGTAAACCTGATATATCAATCTGATACTGTTGAAACTAGTCCACCATGCCTCTTTACCACTTCTTAGATATAGATCTTAGATAACTCCACCACCATATGTGATACATGGATAGGAATGATGTGGGCCGACATCATGATCTGATCCACTATCACCCATATGAAATCATGTTTCTGAACATTACTTGGGAGAACTATCACAAAATCAATTATTTTTTCTCCCAATTCCAAATAGGAATAGGTAAATTCTAAAAAATACCTAATAGTTGTTGGTGCTCTTCTTTAACCTACTAACAGGTGAGGAATCTTAGAATGAACACAACCACTTTCTTTTTCATTCCAACCCACCAAAAGTGTTCTTTCAACACCTTATACATATTTTGTATTCTATGATAAACAAACCATATCGAATGAGGGTAATCATGAACATGTTTTTTATTAAAAACCTACATGTACTACCATATGATCTCAAAACCACAACAATGAAATCCCATCCAACTTACATCCCTAAATAATCTCCCCACCATTGCGTTTTTTCCTCACAGTCACACATCCTAAATTGGATTTTTGGGCCTATATAACCATCACCACAAAATCTGGAATAAAAGAAAGTAGAAAATAAAACTACATCACTACCTCTCTCTTCACAATCCATATACATGTCCGCTATCACCGACATCACCTAGCACTGATTTGAAGCCACTTTTTCCAATTGACCATATGAATTTCTATTTAATTCATCCTCTATCAAATTTCCTTTAACTAGTGTATACGTCAAATCGAAGTCAAATATTTTAAGATACTCCATCCAAATTAATTGTGACAGATTAAAATCACTTTTGAATAAAATATGTTTTAGACTCTTATGATTAGTAAATAATATAAATTTATTACCATGGAGTTACTGATGAAAATTATGGAAAGCAAGGAATAAAACACTTACCTTGAAATAGTTTTTTGGCTAGTTTTTCTCATGAAACTATAAGTGACATGATCCTTAAGAAACAACATGATCTCTCTACATGAAAACACATCCCAACCAGGATCCCAAAGCATCAAAATAAACCACATACCCTTGCCTTGATTTCATAAATGTCAAGATTGGTTATAATGCAAGTCAAAATTTCATCCCTTGAAAAGAATTATTACATTCATAATTCCATTGGAATGAAAACAAAATCCTTCTAAAATCTTTCCTTAGTGAGGCTCGTTTGGAAAAATCATGAACAAAATGTTGGTAATAATTAGGAAGAGTAAGGAAACTACATATCTGTAAGGAATTCATTGGTGGTTCTCATGAGATAACAACCTATATCTTTTTTATCAATAGAAACACATATTTTAGATATAACATGGCCAAGGAAACATACCACTTATATAATAAAATCACACTTTGATATTTTTGCATACATACAATGATCCCTCATGATTCCGAACATTTTTTTCAAGTGTTTCTCATGATCAACCCTTATCCTTGGTTACACCAATATTTCATCCACAATCACCTCCACAAAATAATCTAGATACCATTGAAATATATAATTAATCAATTCCATAAATACTTCTAAAGAATTATTTAGACTTCAATTCAAAACCACATACTTGTAATGTCCATATGTACTCTAAAATCTATTTTGATAATATCCTTCTTCCGAACCCACAATTGGTTATATCCTAACTAGAAATCAATTTTGGACAACCACTGGGATCATATCAATTTATCAAATAGATCATTAATGTGTAGAAGTGGATACAACTATTTATTGAATCTTGGTTAAGATTATGATAATCCACATAGAAACTGAATAGTTCCATCTTCCCATTTCACAAACAAAATCGGCACTGCCCATAGAGACATACTTGGTCAAATAAACCCTTTACTTTAGAAATCTTCTTGAACAGGCTTTAAAGTTTCTTAATTCTATTGGTTCCATCTAATAAAATGATATGTAGATAGAAATATTCCCTAGTAAGAGATAAATCATGAAATCTAATTCTCTTGAAGGTGGAAACCGTGGGAAATTATCGAGACCGAAATTAGGAAACTGATAAAAATTATTGAAAAAAGCATCCCCAATTTCATCCACTAATGGAAAAGTCAAAACCTTCAACTGATATGAGATTGTTCCAATTTCTGGTGCGAACAAGACTATTTCACTTTCCTTTTTATTCTTGTCTTCTCTAAAGCGATGTTTGACACCATCGTTAGTTGTAAAACTAACCCTTTATGTATAACTATTGATATGATCCTTGAACATTGACAAACAATCCATACCCCAGATTATGTTATAGGAATCCAAATCAAGCATAGATAAATATCATATATGATCATCTCCATTAACAGTTATATAACGTTATTTTCTCCTAAATGATCAACATTTTATTTGACCAAGAGGAGTTTGATGTTTCAAAATATAAGGCATCATCTCAACTTGAAAACCCATAATATCAACAACGCAAGAAGAAATAAATGAATGGGAAGCACCCAAATAAATATATATTACGTAAGTTTATAATTAAAAATAATATTACCTATCACCAATTATGGTCCTAAATGATCATCCATAATCGCCTGCTCTGTTCCATAGAGCTTCTTACTCACAACAATTGGTTCTTTATTTCTCTATTGAGATTTCTATTTCTGAGGAGTCATGGTATTTATAGAATATGTATGGATATATCAATTTTAATTATAATAATTATTATTATTCACTTGTCTCATCAAATAATATGATTAATTTGAAACCTAATATTTGTCTTGAATACCCAACCATGGAGTAGTGTGACAAAAACATTAAAGATTCCCCATCTAGTTGAAATTGTTGAATGCTCTAGGTGGTGTTGTGGAATCTCATTTAATGTAAACCAAGGAATTAAATTGAAAAAATATAAGATTTATCTTTGGTTTTAGAGGAATATTCACTGATCTATCCATCAAATTTTGATTCATTCCACTACCTTGGAAATAGAAGTCCATCTTCCACTTATTACCAACATTAGTATTCCTTCCATTTCCCCTAGATATCAACATGATTCCTCCACTAGTACTACATGATATTTCATGTTCTTCCACCATTTATCTATTGAACATCTCTATATAATCTATTATACAAAGCATAATAATATTTGAGTGAATCTCTGGAATCATCCCCAATTCAAAAATGTGTGCCTTCAAGGATACACTTTTGAAAACCTCGTCTGAAAGCAGACTAAATTTATAAATTTATCCACATACATTGTCACCAAGATATTTTCCAACTTAAATATGAAAATTTCGATCATTATATAAATTCATAATGTGTGAGGATAGAATTTTTTCTTGAATTTTTTTTCAAAATCCTTCTATGCATTGTATTGGTAAAATTTTGCTTAAAATGATAAATCCCATCACTAGAGTGAAATATCCTCTAGAATATAAGTTTCCAACATTAATTTTATCTCTACTAGTGTGCCTAGGAAATTTATATTTTGATTCATCCTATTTATCCACACCTTTTCCTTATCTAATTTTAAATCACCGTAAAAGATGTGTGGATTATACTTCTAGAACTGAATGGAATGATCCACTTTACTTATTTAATCACCAAAATTTCATCTATCCTCAACTTGAAATGATTGGAAAACAATTTGAACTAGATATAGGTTTAGCTATGGCTCATGTGTAACCATATTCCCAACATCCTCTTTCATTTGGTTTCTTCTATTCCTAACAGGTGCCATTTCAATAAGAAAAGAAAACTCCATAAGTCTCATTCTCAAGAAACTGAAGGATTAATAATTTAAAATTTACCATATCACAGGTATCAAAACAATAAATTACAAATATTTAACACTTTAATATTTTGAAAATCATCCCATTATCAAAATGCCACAACCATTCCCTTTCAAAATCTCACATTTGAAAACATTTTAAACATTTATTTATAAAATGAACTCTCTTGCACCAAATCATAAATCATTACTCAAAATAAAATATGAACTCCTAGTGGGAATTTATTTCAATCAATGAATGTAATGATATTCTCATTGTAAATATCCCTGACAATGAGGTAATACTCTTATAAGTGTCTCAAAACACTTATGTACCCAAACTCCCTGGTAATTTGTAGTCCCACATAAATAGGTTAGCTATAAATTTTTATGCTCTACATTTCAAGTCCTAATGATCCTAATCCTTACCAACATCCCAAATCAAAGACTATACTAAAATGATTTTACAACTCCATGACAAAAAAACTAATTCAAATTTTCCTAGACTGAAATAATGATCTACCAAGACTGATACCATTTTTAAGGTCCCTCCACTCAACATTAGCTTGAGCCGATGCTGATTTTATACTAGGACTTCGGTAAAATCATCAAGAAACCAAATGTTGGCAAAAAATTACATGGGATTCATAAATATTTGGGGGGAAATTTTCCTTTTTAATATAAAAAAACCAAACAATGATAACAATAACAAATTTACACTATAGGATGCATGATAAAATTTTAATACAACTCTGTGCAAACCAAACCAAACCAATCTATATCAGAGTAAAACGCGGAAACCAAGACACAAATATTAGAATACAAACCTAAAGAAAAAAATAAAAATCTCAAAGACTCCAAATACATAAACTCCATAGCTCCCAAGAAGCTCCATGCTTCAAATCTACAATCTATACCCATAGTATCATGATGCATAACTAGAGAAATGATTTACCCTATCCTTGAATTTTTCCTGATAAATAATATATGAAAATTCACTAACGTTCCCTAATGGGGGGTGAGAAATAAAAAATAGTAGGGTTTCCACAAATGAGTTCCCTTATCACACCACAAGGATATAATATGTTATTACATTTATATAAAACCATTTGAAATTTTTTTATAGTTTATATCAATGATAATGTAGTTTTAAACAATTTTTTTATATAAAATAATATACTTATTAAGTAAAGAAACTAAAAAAGTCACTAAAAACCATATCTGAAATCTATTTAGAATAACCCATTCCATTTCCTAAAATAACACAAACCCACACACACTCAAGCTTGTTATTACCATTGATGATGGAACATTACATCCATAACTTATCCCTTTGATGGTGGTACTTCACAACAATTATCCATCCCATTCAATTGATGGCCTTTGATTAATTCAAAAACCTTGCCATCCAATTCTACCAAACCATTTCCATAAATAACACTTTTTACTGAAAACACTTTTCCAAGAAATTATTGTGCATCAAAACCAATAAAAAATTTTAAAATTATAATTTTAAAATCATGTAACCAATTAAATTTCCACTAAAGAAAACAATTTTAAAATTCCCCAAATGATCACTAAAGAGGTTTTCCATCAATCTTTCCACAAAATTTAAAAATTCAATTGAGGAAATTTATTAAATCTAAAATTAATCATCCAGGTTCTAATAAGAAGAGTCGAGAGTGAATCGACCTACCTCAAAAACAAAAGTTAAAATGAAGAAAGACACAAATTCGTCAATAAAATCATATTAAAACCACCAAAACCCACATTATAGCATTTTCCATATCATCAACACATCCTTGTCTCATAATGATTAGAATCACAAAATTTAGATCCAACCCCAATATATTGGATCTGTCATTCTAAGAGATTTAAGAAGAAGAAAATAAGGGAAAAAACAAAGAACATACACTTACTAAGGAATCAAGGCTTCAACGCTACAAAATTTTTCAAAGGATGGATCCTATATCAAAATGAATGGTCTTCACAGCCTTTGGGAAGAGTGGAATTTGAGTTAGGGTTGTACAAGACGGAAAAAGGCCATTAAAGAAAAAAACTGAGTTAGATAAACAATTTTCAAATCTAACTTATAGTCATTCATGGTTAGAGAGAAAAGTTAGAAAAATAATGCACAAAACCTCTATCCCTAAATGAAAAATTACTCTTAGGTGGCTTCACAGTTTGGACAAACTGTACACCTGACCATGCACTTACCTAGACCCCACTGCCTCTCTTTTCACAATTTATTTTAGGAGTTACATAAATTATATTAATCATTCTCCACCCATGAACCTCTATAAAATCCCAAAAAATTTCCCAAAAGTACTCTAAATCATCAAAAAATGCACTCAATCACTTTACATAAATAGAATAAATAAATAAAGGGTCACATACATGAAATTTTTGATGACACATACCTAGTCTCCTAAATGATATGCTACAAGAATAAAATGATATTCCTTGTTGACTATATGATGCTATGAAAATTAAATGTTCAATGGTTATGGTCTCTAAAAAAACAAGAATGTCCAAATGATTGTATAATGTTTCACAAGAACCATGAATCACTCATAAAATACCCTAAGTGTGGTGCAGATCTTTACAAGAATGATGAATCATGTCCTTAAAAATATTTATGGTACATTCCAGTCATTATAAAGTTTATAAGACTATATGAATGTCAAGAAGTCACTAGAAATTTTTCATTACAGGAAGATAAAATAATTAAAGATAGGAAATTACATCACCTAACAAACAATCCTTAGTCAAAGAAAATTTATTATGGGTATCTTGAAATTGGAAAAGAGCCGAGAAACCAATGGCCTGTGTTATCTATAGAAGTAAAAATTCATTTTTGAGTACAATGTTGTACTAATTTTACATTTCATGTTATATTGGTAAATTATAATTTTCTTGCATGGTTAAACATCACCAAAATTAGGGTTTAGTAGTTGTTTGTCAAACCTTCTCTAAATAAAATTTAAATATCTTAGTGGGAGTTTTTTAAAAACCACATATAAATATTTACTTAGAGAAAAACAAGTACTCTTCTTACCCTAATCCCTCACCCCAGTTTTCCCCACCTCTATGCTCTTCCCCTCACCTCCACCACTCTCAACCACCCCACCACAACTCTTACACAAATCGTCTTTTCTCTCACCCTCACCATTAGATTCTCATTCCCCCTCTATTCCCTTTTCACCTCTATAGCTCTCTTCCCCTACAATTTCATGACTTTTTGAGAATCATTTCCTCTATCTTTCACCATTCAACCATTTTTCCTCATACCGATGCACTACATTCCACCCTTCCTCCATATGGATCCCTCTCCCATGTCTTCACACTGATTATTCACTTTCTTTTCCCCCTCCCATCAGTGAGTATCTCACAACATCAATCCTAACATGTACTTCTATTTCCCATAATAAATCACTGTAATTAAAATTATTTATATCATTTTTAAACAAATCATCTTGACTATTTTTTTGGTATTTTGAGGTGAGTTATGAAAATATACTCAATTAATTCATCATATATAATATGTTTTGTAAGTAGATTACAATTAGTTCGAGTGTTATGTTTTTGATGAGTGTCACTTATTTACATGATTAAAATCCATCATATTATTTTTCTCATAGAGAAACATTATTATTGTATTTTTGTATCTTAAGGTGTGTTGTAGAAAATATAACATTAACTAGGAATATGTGATAAGTGCTACAATAAGTATTCAATTATTGATTAAATATTTAGTTTAGTTAAATACACACTTACTAATACAATTATAATTTCATTCTTGTGTTTTATATAAATATAAAAATGTCACAATTTTGGATGAATATTATTTTATTATTTTTTTCTAAAGAATACCTGGTTGAAGTTTAACACATTTTTCAATATAGGTATCTTCATTAATGTTTAAAACTTTTCATAAGATGAGCTGAAATGATAATTAAATAAATTTTATGCAACAGAATTATATTGAAATATAATGAATATAATATATGTTTTAGAAAATCGTACTTTAGAGGACATGTTATATGAAACATACCATAAACATTTCATGATTATGATATCATAAGATAAGGAAAATGAGTCATCAACATTCATTCACACTAAATTAGTAATAATTATTTAAAAATAATAATATTTATTATGTGTATTAGTTTTATTTGACTATGTTTAGGAACTTTGTGACATCTGAATAAGAGTTGGATCAAAATACCTAGGAACACACCTCTATAAGCTATGGTTTTGGAGGATTTTTTAGATTGTCCAATTTCCAGTCAATCAGTTTATGGGACAATGATATGCCCATGATGAAAATTAAATTTTGAATATAGTTAAAGGGACATTAATTTTATAAAAACTTTATATTGAAGAAATTAATATCTCAATATGTGTGATGGATTTTGCATGGATAATTGAAAATTACAAAAAGTTTGAGCACTGATTTCAGTCAACATAATGAGATCCAAACTTCATTGAAAATGGATAATGAAATTTATAACCTTATAAATGATGATTTTGACATTTCAAGACAACATCATCCATATTAAAAAATATGAATTCAACCAATTGAGGGTGGTAAAAATAGTTTCTTGACAAATTATGTTTTGGAACCATAGGACAACTATATCAATATTGTAGAATATCAAGGAATCCTACCCATGATTCTATAAAGACTAATGTAAGAGAGAAATTTACTAACATAAAAAACATGTTTCATGATTTATTTGACAATGTAAATCAAGAGTTGTTTAGAGGATCTATGAAATATTCAAAAATTAATTGTCTAATAAAGTTATAACACATCAAATTGTTAAGTAGAACTACAAATAACTCGATGGTAATGATATTGGAATTGATGCATGACAAATTTTCTAAAGATAAGATCCATGTGTCATTTTTAATATGAAATATATTTTTTAAAGAATAGTCTAAATTATACTAGAATACATTCTTGTTCCAATGAATATATACCTAATCGGGGATATTATTCATGTTGAAAAGAGTGTAAAAAATGTTTATTTTATCGATGAAATTGAATGGGCAATTTTTAATGTCTAAAGTAGAGTACTACTATGAATAAATTGAAAAATAACACACCTACAAGGGTTTTGTGTCAGATACCTTAAAAAATTTAATGCAAAGATTATTCATGTCATCAAAAACTTTCAATCACATGAGGTGACATTATATAGATAATAATAGTGATGGGTTAAGTCAACATATAATAGATTCAAAATCATGGATTAAATTTGATTTATTACCTATATATTTCTTATTCGATCCTAGGGATGTGTGATTGGGATTATATGTTAATGGATTCAACCCATTTTGGACATTGTTTACTAATTATAGAATTTGATATGTTGTTTTGATCCCTTACAATCTACCGATAGGGATGTGTTTGAAACAAAAATCTATAATCATTTCGATGATTATTATTGATTTTTTTAAATGACATTGATCTATAATTAAAACATTTAATTAAAAAATTGTAGAAATTATGGATAAATAGTGTTCATACAAATGATATACCTTCTAGAACAATGTTTAAAATTAACACTACTTTAATGTGGACCATTAGTGAGTTCCCTAGATTTAGGAAATTATCTATTTAAAACACTTACATGAGTTTGGATTACCCTACATATAAATTTAATTTTGACCTTAAATGACTACACAATATTAAAAAATGGTGCTATTATATATATATTTCTTATTAGATCCTAGGGATGTGTGATTGGGATTGTATGTTGATGGATTCAAACCATTTTGGACATTGATTACTAATTATAGAATTTGATTAGTTGTTTTGATCACTTACAATCTACTTATAGGGATGTGTTTGAAAAAAAACTTTACTCGTTTCAATGATTATTATTGGAAAAAATGTTTTTAAATGACATTGATGTATAATTCAAACATTTAATTGCAAAATTGTAGAAATTATGGATAAATAGTTTTCAAACAAATGATATACCTTCTAGAATAATGTTTAAAATTAAAACTACTTGTTTGTGGACCATTAGTGACTTCCCTAAACATGGGAACTTCTCTATTTAGAACACTTACATGAGTTTGGATTATGGTACATATACATTTAATTTTGATCCTGAATGACTACATTATATTAAAAAATGGTGGTATTTAAGTTATCGTATATTTATCGATGCATCACATAGATTTGAGTTGAACAAGTCAAAATTCAATGGGTCAATTGATTGTGAACCACATTTTCAGTTACAGAAAGGTTATAAAATTTTATAAAAATTAATAAATGTTGAAAGAGAATTTTGGAAGGTAAATAATTTGAATGATATTGGGAAAAAAGTTCAAAGAGCATCCTTAGTTGAAATTAGAGTGAAACAATGGAAGAAATAATGTATAATATTCACATTATTGGTTCGAGAATTTAATTTATTGCATCCTAAATTTTATGTTATCCATATTGAGAAGAATATTAGTGAAAATTTGATCTTCACATTACTTAATGAGAAGGGAAAATAAAATTCTTTCCTCAATGGTTGGAAGGAATTGAAAACAATAAATATAAAACATGATTTTTGGATGGATGATAATAGAAAGTATTCTCCAAAAGTTTTTAATGAAAATTTGTGATAAATATATATTAATTAAAATTTAAAAACAATTGAACATTATTTTTGGGTATTGAAGTAAAATATTAAGGTGTGCTGGCTTAAATCATCATAGGTTACATGGATTTACAATTCATGTTTCACATATTTTGTTACAATGGTTACTACCATTGGCATTGCATAAATTGTTACCTAAAAAGATTAATATAGTTGTACTCTAATTATACATATTTTTTATAAAACTATATGATAAAACTCTATAACCATATGATGTTGAATATATTCTAGATATATTTATACTAACACATTGTGCAATGGAGATGATCTTCCATGAATCATTTTTTACTATCATGATGAATTTATCTATTCATTTAGTTAAGGAAACCAAATTAGGAGGTGCCATACATTATAGATGGTGTATCCAATTGAATGTTACTTTATTTGTATTATTTTCATCATAAGTAAAACATTATTGACACATTATTGGAAATATAGCCATGTTTTATTCATTTTATTTCATAGATACCTTGGTTTTTTGAAATCATATGTGAAAAATAAATCTTAAACTAAAGGATTTTTATAAATGGAGTGTCTTGATATTTGTTCCAAATACTTGGATGACACTGATACAACAATAAATTAAGTTATATATGTTGATGACAAATAAAATCAGTCTCAACTATATGGGAAAAAATCATTCCTACTATTAGCTGATTAGATGGGAGGATCCAAAATATTTCACTAATAGAAATGGAATTATTACTAGATCATAGATATTTTTTGTTGAATATGAAATTATAAATTCATTTATTGAAGATATCAGGATACAAAAAAATAGAGACATGAGAAGTAGAATATAAAATGAGAAGGATATAACAAAAGATGTTAATAAAGAGCTTCTAGAATGGTTTTTATGTCATGTATGTTTATAAACACTATAATAAACATGGATATCAGGTTGAAATATATATATATATATATATTTTTTAAATAGAATAAAGTACATAACATTTTTTAGATCATGAATTATGATAATCGGGCTGAGTTTTTAGAATATTTGAAGTTTATGGATTGGGGTCCACTAAAACAGGACAAAAAGATCTACACTTACAATGTGAATGGATTAAAATTTCATACTGTTGATCAGGAATAGGGTTTAAAAAAATGGAATAGTGTTATAATTAATGATTCCAAATAAGGATACTATGGAATGTTGAATAATATTATTGAATTAAAATACTATAATTATTTTTCAGTTGTTTTATTAAAATTCATGATGATCAATACTAAAAGGGGTATTAAAAGATATTCCTTTCAATTTAAATATATGATCTTCTCCCATTTGATGGATTCTAGTGATCATAAAGTACATGATTCATATTTCTTCTCATCGCATGAAAAATTGTAATATTCCATAGAAGATTACATAGATGAAATGTGGAGTGTAGTTGTTCACATAAATCAATGAAACTTGTATGACATGGGTGATAAAGTGGAACATTTAACCCCAAAAATTGAATCACATCAAAAAAATAAATTGGCTTACTTTCAATCCTAACATTGAAAATACTAGTCTAAAAAGGGTGGATGAATAATAATAAGTAATGGTGGAGTAGGATAATGACCCGATTTAAGGATGAACTTATTTTATGTATATTCATCCATTAACATATCAAATGCCTATGTTGTATATTATTCTCTTATATTTCCATAGATCTATTATAATATTAAAACCAGTTTCTATTCATGGGTTGTTTAATTTTGAAAAAGTAAATGTTTTACTATTTTATATGTACATTAATTCATTAACATACCAATGTATATTATGTATATCTGTATTGTGTATCTTTTATCATTTATAAATTTAATTTTTTATATGAAAATTTAAAAATATATATTTTGATGTTGTTTTTACTTGTTAAAATGAAAATAATTCCGTAGAAGATGTGATTCACAAATCACAGACAACTCATAGTTTATGTTCCCAAAACCATACAAAAATCATCAGTTTTACCAAATAATATCTCACGATCCCTCCTTATAGAATATTAGATTCCATATATCTAGATCCCATCAATTTGATCTATAACCTCTATCTCCATCCATGACGAATATGTGTCCCTTTCAATTGCATCAAAAATAGTTTTGATTATTATGATTGTCAAAAGATGTTATATATAACATAAAATAAATTTATTTCTTATTTATTTATGGAATAAATATTTTAATATTCGTGTATATAAATTATTTATATTATGAATGATGTGTGCTTTAGTTTAAATTATTGAAATTTCTTATTATAAAACATTACACAATGAATAAAGAAGTTAAATTATAGGTATGAAAACATAAGATTTAATTTTCTCCAAAATTTAATTTGGTTTGTTATATAGTTATGAGATTGAAATTAATGTTTCATTATTGTTTATATATTTTTTGTGTTAGAGTTATAATGGAATTGGGGACTCTCTTGAGTGTTAAACCATGGGTAGTGGGAATTTGTGCAAGGCTTCTCACTAGCATGGGTTTTTATGATATATCATGAAAAATGGGGTTGGATAACTGTCACACTATACCTACTCTTCTATGGATTTTTTATTTTATATGATTCTATGAAAATTTGAGCCATATAAATAATTTCACATTAATATGGTTTGGACATATTAATTTGGTGAAGGAAATATGGATTCCAAAACTAAATTTCTATAAACATGGATAAAAATATATATTATAAGAGATATAAAATTTTTATAGGATGAAATAGTTTCATAATATATGAATATTCTGTATAAGAGAATTGTGATTATAATAAAATCCATCAAATACTATGTGTGAGATTCATTATAAAATGAACACATGTTGAGACCATGCTCATCCATCTAGGGAGGTCATTCCAAATCATGGTTCCCATGGATTATATTACGTAAGTTATGATGGATATGGAAGAACCTAATTGGACTAGGTTACCATATTTGATTTTAATCAATGGGTTTAACTTTTATTGGTGAAAATAAAAGGATTAGATTCACAAAGGAATAGAGTTAAGATTATTCACATAATGAAATGGGTAATGATATTCCCCTAACCATCAAAGAGTAATATGTGATATGATTGGACTGATGGACTACCTAAATAGCTATGTTTTTGCATAAATTCTAATGTGGACCATTATTTAATGAAATATAGATCTTTTCCAGCTAAAGGAAATGTTTTATATTGTTATCATTATAGCGAGAATAAATTTATTTAAATTCTTTGATAAAAAATATAAATTGTGATACCCATTTATAGATATGCCTTTATTATTGATTATGATATAAATCATTATTATCATTTTCAAATCATATTATTAGTATGACTTGTAATCTAATTTTAGATTGGTATATAAGGTTGATAATTATTCTTGAAGAGTATCATTTTGATTATATGGATGTGAATGTTATTTAAATTAATTTATTTAATTTTGACTCATGGTAATTGGATAAGGAGTTTGTGTCACACATTTTTTATAATAAAAAATCATAAAAATAAGAGAAAATTTAAAAATGGTAAAGTATTTTATATTGGAAATTAAGCAATAGTTTTTAAATTAGAGGTCAGAATGTATGATATAAGTATACCAAGGGAATTTGTTCTAGAATTGGAAAGATATTATTATGTTATAGCCATAAATAGAAATATAATATCTATATTATTTTTGTAGAGGAAATTTTTTTTTCATAGAAGAACAGTTATTATATATATATGAATAAAATATTTTATGGAATCTTGGATATAGGGAATCGTTTTTGTATTCTAGGAATGAATAATATGATCTATAAAATTGAAGATAATTATTCAATTGTTGATTCGAATACAAATTATATTTTTAATTATCCACTTGGATAAATAAATGCGAAATATATCCAAATATTCCATAGACATGGATTGTTACACTCATTAAATTTGAAATATTTTGATAGTTTTGAATAATTTTATTAGAAAAAATGACCACAATAACTTTTAGGGGAAAATGTGAGAGGGATAATGTCTTATTAAATCCTAAAAGTAGTGATGTATGTGGACCAATGAGTACTCATAAAAATTGTTGATATATATATTTTATTACTTTTACTAATGATTTTAGTGAGTATGGTTATGTGTTTCTTATGAGACACAAGTGTGAATCCTTTGAAAAGATGAAGGTGTTCAAATGTAAAGCACAATATTAACTAGGGAAAAATATTTATTTTCTCTAATTAAATCATATAGTGATGTCCTGATGTAAGAATTTAAAAATAATATAATATATTTAATAATTATTTCAGAACATAGACATCACAAAATACCATAGTGGAATAATGTTTTTTGAGAGTAGGAATCATACCTTGTTGGATATGTTTTGATCGATTATGAGTCAATGTTACCTTTTTTAAATAATTACATTACATTTCAAGAATTTATAAATAAAACAAATGATATATAGACTTGGAAAGTCCCAATTATACCTTTATAATGATTTGAGGTTGTAAAGAATACATACAAAATTTTTTTATTTTGAAAAATTTGACTCTGAATCAAGAAAAAATGATTATTTTTTTATTATTCAAGGGAAAATAAGGGATATTATTTCTATAATATTTTTGACCACAATGTTTTTTTCATTAACTAGTGTTTTAATTAATAATGAATATATCAATTGAGGAGTTAGTGGTATGAAATTTGGAATTAAATAAATTAAAATCCAAGGAAAAATAATTGTTCTTAAGATGGAGAATATATCAATTCCACAAGGGGATTTCAAATTAAGAAAAACCTGGGTTGTACAAGAACCATGATGGTTTGGTAGGATTTATCAGGATCCAAATATATATTGATTTCCTAAGGAAAATGATGATATAATAATACCTATATATGAGGGACTTATTACCGAGTGATGTCCCATTAAGAGTTTAGATTCCATGAAATAGTTATAGGCTTTAAAATTTGAGATGGAAATCATGTACACTATCCAAATATGGATTTTTGTGGATTCAATATAAGGGACGATATACATAAAGGGAAAGAGATTTTTCTATAAGAAAACTAACATGAATGGTAGAGTGTCTACCTATAAATCTTGTATAGTTAAAAAATATTTTAAAAAATTGTTGTATTAACAATGAATAAACCTTTTCTCTAATTATGATGATAAATTAGATTCATATATTTCTTGACATAGAATATAACTATGATTATAAGATATATCAAATGGATATTACAACCAATTTTTAAAATTTTAATATAGTCTCAGTCATGTATATGATACAAGTAATTTTTTTGAATTGTCAAATGGGAATGTTAAGTTTTGTAAGTCAAAACGATCCATTTGTGGATTGAATTAGGATTCCTAGAGTTAGAACATATAGTTTGGTAATTAAATCAATGAGTTTGATTTCATCAAGAATGAATATCATTATTGTGTATATGATAAGGTTAGTGGGATTTTTATAATATTTTTAGTTTTATATGTGTATGACATACAACTAATAAGAAATTATGACAAAACATTATATTCTATAAAGGTATTGTTAGGAAATTGTTTCTCAGTGAAATTTATGGGTGAAGTAGCCTATGTAAATGGTATGAAGTGCTTGGTCCTATAAAAATTATAAATGAAAGTTTAAGAGGGGGAAATGATTTTTAAAAAAAAATTTAAATACATGTTGGAGTTAATTTAATTATGAAATAGAAAATAAATATGGATACAAGTATTTTTATAGTATATCGGTATAATGTTATCTTATTCCTACTCTTCAAACTCTCTATATGTAAGCATGGAATCCACTATAATTAATGAACCATCTTTCAAAATGATCTAAAACGTTATTGCAACTTCTTTTATAATCCCAAGGGGAGAAACAAAAATCCAAACTTATTCACACCTTGATTAATAAACCAGAACATAACTTTTTAAGGTGAGGTAGAAACAAACATTCCATTTTTCTGACCAAGGCACTACTAAATCCCCAACCATTTACCAGAATAAGAAAGAACCAAAAAATAAACCTTTTCAACCTAGAGGCACAACCCATATAATATATTTTTTATGGAATAATATAACCATTAACACATTATATCCTTATTTTTAATGAGGAAATTAAAAACCATAAATAAAGTACACAAAAAAGATAAAATAAATGAAGAACCAAGTAGACCAATTGAAATAGTGAAGTTATGAGTGTCGAGGTAGTAGTGTTCACTTCAAATGAAAGTGATCAGAAAAATATAGTTCAAATGAGAGTATTGAATTTGTGATCTCAAATTTATAAAGCTCATTATAATTTTAAAACATAATAAAAAATCTGGTATTTTTTAATTTTATAATGGTTCTATATAAATATTTTTCAATGTGTTTCTTCATGCCTTAAAGATTCTAAACATAAAATCCATTTCACTTCTTCATTTCCCAAAATAGCACACACACGTTATTTTAATCAACGACGTCAAATTTGGTCAGTTTACCTTTCCTATAAAATGATTCTCATGTATTATTTATTCAATATGTATGTAAAACATACTTATATGGGTTACCTTAACATTACATAAAGACACTATCAAGTCACACAAAAAAATTTATTAAAAAAATAAAAATACAAATTCTTAAATAATTAATAAAAAATTTCATATAATACTCTGAAAATCAAGAAATACATAAACATTATATTTAAAATATTTCAAATTTGAAACTCACAAATCTCTAATAATTATGATGTGGATATTTAAACCATGTGATGGTCTTTAAATTTCCATGAAAAATCCTGAAATGATTTTCCATATCATTAAAATAATTAGTATGTAATTATGGAAAAATTAAAATAATTAAAATAACCATTATAAACTTTATACAAAACAATATTTAAATGTTTAAGCAAAACATTGCACTTTTCACGTTTTTGAAAAACAAATTGCTGAGAATATGATCCATTTTGATTTTTTATAAGTGTAATTACCAATATTTGTGTAAATATTATTTAACACTATTAATATATGTCATTCTATCATCAATGATGGTTTCATGTAGTAATTAGAAAAATTTACACTCTATATGTGTAAATATTAATTTGTGTAAGTGTGAATATAATGTGTGTATGTTTTATTTAGATTTTATGTATCTATTATTTAGATTATTTTTACGTGTCATTAGACACATAGAAAAACATTATAACTTTTTAAATGTGATTCTTGTTCTCTATAAGTGTCATTTGGTCTGACGAATGTGTCACCCCATATTTAGAAATACTTTAGAACATATAAAATAAGCACAAAATATATATATTAAATTGAGTTAAATTATATATAACAAAATATTAAATAAACTATAAACACAATAAGAATGATTTAAATAGTCAAGAATATAGTGCTATGAGAAATTATAATTATCATATTATGAAACTTTAGTATATGAGTCCTAACTAAATTCATATAGAAATAGAAATTTTTTCTGAAATCATTTAATAAAAACATAAAAAATATAAAAAATTAATAAATAATCTAAATTATATATTTATTCTATAATTAGTGTAATATTAAAGAACTTTTTTCACTCATGTTATACGGAATGAAACAATAACTTATAATTTATCTAAACATAATTAAATATGAATTATATTTTTAATTAGAAAAATAGGATTTAAGGAAGTATAATTGAACCACTTCAACATGATTATATATTGTGATAGGTCAAATAGGTTTCCTAGAATAAGTCAAATTATATATTTTTGTAATGTTATAAAGATGTTTAACATGTATAACACTAAGAATATATATTTACTAGTGTTACATTCCATGAATTTAAGGTGTATTAACTATCCTTATAAAAATTTATAAAGGAAAGATTATATTTTCTATGTATCAACCATATGATCTATCATGTATGTCATGTTATGTATTTCACCCAATTTTTTTTATAATTTGATCATAACAAGTAGATACCAATCCAATGCTACTAGAGTTAACTAAATATCTATAAAAAATACCAATTAATACATGAGAAGATGTAAGGATATGTTCTTGGAATTTAGAGGGTAGGAAATGATCATTGGAAGGGGTTACACTAATTCTAGTTTCCAAAAAACCAATTCTGATTTGAGATCTCAATATTCTTTCATATTTTTCCTCAGTGGTGGTGTTATTAGTTGGAATAGGTCAAAGAAATACACCATAGAGGAATCAACAATAATATTTGAGTACATCGCTTCATTAGATTCTATGAAGATGCTATTTGGACCAAATAAGTTAAATAATTTACTTGGTGTGGTTCCTATCATTGAAGGTGTAAATTAGATTTAATTTTATAATAATGAGGATTTTTTTATAACAAGGAACCAAAATCTTATCAAAAGACCAAACACATCGTTCAGAAATACCATCCAATTAATAAAATCATTGATAGGGTAGATGAAAATATGTGTTGGATTGTTAAAAAAGAGAATATAACATATCCATTTATAAAAGAATTAATATAGAAATAATGATGAGATCATTTCAATTATTTCTTTATTTGATACCTATGATACTAGAAATATTGATTTTTGTTAATGAGATTGATTCTCAGTTTTATAAAAAAATCAGTATATATAGATCATTTATTTATGTGTGGTACATTTATTAAATATGTGATGGAATTAAAAAAACCCCTCAAGGACCTAATTTGGATTGTCTCTAACTGAATATTATCAAAGAGTATTATAGGTCATAATGATATGTTAAAAATAACATGTGTGTAATATTACTTGTGACATAAATTAGACTCAGTAGATAATAAATCGAGTTTTTTATCTTGATTAACCTGTGAAAGTCTATCACATAAAATGTCATATTTTTACAGATATTCATTATGGTGTATGTTTAATATGAATCTATATTACCTAATCTTATAAACCATTATACATTGATGCCTTTATTATACAAGCCTTGTGGATGAGCTAATCAAGCGATGGTTAGGTATAATACTGATCGTGTCACCAGTTGAGTTTAAATAATATTGTATTTTTTTCTCTTGTTTGAAAAGTATGAAATATATGTACATGATTAATTTAAATTAAGGAAATTCATTATCATTATTAGTTGAGTGAAAGGTTATGTACTCAAATACACATATGAATGGAATTTTATGTATTCATTAAAAGTTATCAGTTTATTTTAGGGAATCATGAAAGAATAATATGTAATATACAAGATTTCCATGTTTCTTGTCTTTTGGACACTTGATGGCTTAGACAAAGGGAATATATGAGCATTCATAAAATATCTAAAGATAAATATTATAAAAAACACATTAATATAGAGACATGAGTTTGTTTTATTGAAATCATTCTCTACCCCTTTATAGCTTGAATATTAATTCCATTTTTCTAGAGGTGTATATTGTCATATACTTATAAATAAGTAAATTCATAATTATTTTTAATACTATAGAGTCCTTCAGGGTCACACATAAGTCCATGGAATAAATATTTTTTTGGTATACTTTTTTCCATAATCTAAGATTTTTTAAATAATTATCATATCTAAGGATGTTTTTATGAGTTTACAAAGAGTTTTGAAGTTTCTCATATAATTTTCAATGATTTAGTGAAAGTGATAGATAGGTTAATATTGGGAACTAAATAATAAACCACAACATGGTCAGTGTCTTCTCATGGTTCTTAGATCCATGTCATAGTTCTTGTGAGTAATGATATATAATATCATTTGGAAACTATACCAATTTTATTATCAAAAGGATTTATCTTATATACACATTATATTATAATTTTTAGATAAAATAAATAAATTATAAAGGAGTTTAACGATCAAATTAATCAATGAGGTTAAAGGAAAATGGTTTTTAAAATTAATAATGTTTGAAATGTTTGAATTCTAAAAGGATCATTAATTCAATAATTTAATTCTATAAAATGGAAATTGATAATCATTATTTGGAACACATTATATTATTTTTTATTATCTAAGACTCTTGTAGTTTTTTTCTCCCCCTCTCTATTTGAGGAGGATGTGATACCCCACCATTATAGATAAAAAGTTCCATCGAAGTGTTTTGTGATTCCATTTATTAGGGTATAGTTTTTTAGTTAGGAAACCAATAGTTTCTATTAATTTAACTTTATTAAACTCACATCCATATATGATCAAAATCATAGATGGTGAGGTACACTTGTTTTATGGGTTTATTCTATTGTATCTTATTTATTTAATTCATGGTAAATCTTGGCATGGACTTTGTTTATTCTTTTACTACCTCTGGTCATAGATATATCTCATAAAATCCTTCAATAATAAAAATAATTGAAGAATCAATATTATGAATAAAATTGTGGAAATAACACTCCCCTATGGTGTAGGTCATTGAGAAGGTTCCAAGATCCTCATACTTTTTCAATAATGCCATTTGAATCAATACCGAGACATTTCACACTATTATTACTATATTATCCCCTAAAATTCATCAATGGTGGGTTGAAAATTCAAAAAGTAACTTCTCATATCAAGGAATTTATTTTACTACTTCAAGAAGTGTAATATTAACATGAAAAGTTTTGAATGTGTTATGAATATATTTATCAAGTTCATTTTGAAAAAAATTATTTGATTATTGGATTCTTTGAGGGAAATGAATGTGGTGTATGAGAATTCATGGGAAAAAATTCAATAGATTGTTTCCCTTTCCATCTTGTTTATTCTCACTTAAATATTTTTAAGTTTGAGGTTAGTTTTCCTGAATATGACTTACCCTAGGGGTGGATTTATCATTACCACAAAATTTGGGAGTAGATAAATATTTACCTTCATTAAGTGTAATAATAAATAAATTTTATTTGTATTTGGGATTGATAATTGGTTGGTAAGATTATTTTATAGAACCATGAATCTTATTTGATCAATTATTATTGTTAGTTTTTACACTTGAGTTTGAATGTCTGGAATTTATAATTGAGTGTTCTATTAAAACAAGATGTTTTATGACACCATTTGGTTTACCATATACACTATAATTGCTTCATACTTGGGATGAATTAATGTTTAATTACTTGGTGGTGAAGGATAAATAAAATAACATGCCAATTCAAGGACCATGAATTATTTGGGTTGTACAAATTTCCTCTTTTTCAATATTCTTATTGTATCTTCCACCTAGGGATAAAATATGTATTTTTGTTGTCTTACTAGAATGGAGGTTTCTATAGAAATTGACACTTTTTAAATACTATTGTATAATAATCAGATTAATCCTGATGTTGGGGTAATTGATAAAATATACGAGTTTACCAATATTAAAATGAAAATACAAAATAATATGTAAATATTGTGAATTACATTGATCTATGATCATTTGATTCAAATGATTATGTATTTCAGTGAGTTTAGTTCCCAACTCATTTTCAAGTATAGAAATGTTTTTTCACTCCTCTAGTGTTTGTTATTACTTATGTCATTTTTTTGTGATTTTAAATAATATTTTTTATTAAGTCATGTGTAACAACAGTGGTTGTATCCACTAGATCCCCATCATCCACAACATTAATCATGCCATGGTCCACGAAGGGATGACCATCATAAATGTATTGAATTATAAATAAGTTACTAATTTGGTTCATATTATATCTAGTGTAAAGCCTTTAAAGTTTCACTTAGTATTTATAAAGGGTACCTGCTTATTATTTCCTAATTACACATATTTCATTCCTAATGGATATAATACATGAGGATGAGATAATTATCTAGAAATATCTGTTTAAGGCCAGGATAACCATAAATTGTAGTGGGAAGATGATGTAATGATTATTTAGGTACACTATAGAGAGAAAAAGGTAAACCTATAAGTTTAATAAGATATTTTGTTGCAACCTTGGGTTTCATGGTGGATAAGACAATGTTGAACTCATTAATATGTTCATGTGGGTCCTCACTAGGAAGACCATGGAATTATAGGAGTTGGTGGATATTTTCTAATCTAGGATCAATTTTTATGGACTATTTTGGATATTGGATGTATAAAGGCATGTACTCTACATTAGGTTTCATCAATTATTTACGTTTTTGATTATTTCATATCATAATTTCAAGATAATAACTATTTTCACTCTTGGTTTGATTAATAACCTCTTTATGTTATTTTATGATGTCTTCTTCTGTGGGGTTTGACTAGTCAAATCTAGAATATTGAGTTTGACTATGAATTGTTTATTAAAGTTCAAGGTATATTTCATGTAACAATCCTTTGGAATACATTGCCATTCAAGGAATGAGATCAACCTATTATTTAAAACTATTATTTTTTAACATAAGAGATAAATTAAAAAAATTAGAGAGATAAGAAATATAAATTATGAGAGAAGAAAAGGGAGAAAGTATTGAAAGTAGAAAATATTCCTAAAATGATGACCAAAATAAAAAATTAGACTAAAATAGGGCCATGCTCACAACACGTGTCTTGTTTAGAATTCAAGTTAAACCTTGTATAAAAATCTAAATATGAATAATTTTGATCAATATGGTATACTAAATCATATCAGAATCCCTATAGTTAGCAAAAAAATAATAAATCAAAGAAAAACGAAAGAGAAGAAGTTAGTGAAGAAAAATTCAATAGGTATAAACTCATAATAAATGATCTTTTCTTTTCTACTAATGGTTCTAATATTTTTATAGCATCAGCAAACACATAAAAATTGAATTTAAATTTACTAGGTTTATGATATAGCGTAACATAGGTCATTTCCCATGTAATTGAAGACCAATCAATTAAGGTTAATTTAAAATCCATGAATTCAAAAAATGATAAAGAAAATTAGGGGGTTTATTATTGATAAAATTATTTTATATGTAATCTATTAATTAAATAAATAGTTGGAGAAATCATTATCAACATAGATAAGTGTCCCTTGATTCACAACCATCATCATTCTTAAGGAATTTGGGATAAATCGTTGATTAATTTATTAATTCCTACTGAAAAAAGCATGGTATATGAGTTCCTATTTTGTTAATGGTAAGGATTTGATCAATAAAATGATAATTACTGTTGACGACTAATACAAATAAATAAAATCATGTTTTATATACGATCATAATTCATCAAATAATCAAATCAATTAAGTGATGTGATGACTAGATTTGTGTCTATATTTATAATGTTATCATTAATATGACATGGATTTTATCGAGTTGAAATTTTTTTATTCCATAAACCAACACAATCCAAAATAGAACACATGGAAAATAACAGGTGTGAGAAGAGGTGAAAATTCTAAAATAATTACACATTATGAATTATGTAAGAAAGAAATATGATTCTTGTTCTTTTGATTTGTATGTGAGAATACCATAACAAACAAATAAAAAAATTTAATTTTATGAATAATGGAGAAAAAATTTATAAATTCAATCAACTTTCAAAGATTATAAATTTTTTGAAAGGGATTATACCAAAGAACACCATGTAGAATAATAACTAAGGGGTTTATAAGTACACAGTGGAGAAAAATAGTATAATGTCCAACAAAACTGTCAATATTGACAAAAACATACACATAGAGATGAAAAACATTAAAATTATCCATAGAGTACTTGTAATGAGAAATTTTTGATGTTTTATGTAAGAAAATACAACAGTTTATGGATATAAGTGACCTATACATGATAGATTTTTTAACCCATTTGGGATTCCCATATGATGATGAATCCACAAAAAATTGAATATTTTTTGTGGAGATGTGGGAATTAGATTTTTATTTCTAATAGACATTGACTCTATCCAATTGGAGGTTCATAACCCAAGATGTAACCAATTTACATAATGGGGTTCCAATATACATCATTGAGAATTTATTTTCTCTTTCAGCTTCTATTGGGCCTCTTGTGGTCAGATCAAATTCTTGGAATATGATTAAAAACAATCAGAAAAAATTGTTCATATTTTCAACTGAATTTTAATTAATTAGTTTAATTTTTTTAGTGTTTTAGATTATTTATGTCATATTATAATATTTTAGTTTTTATATATTTTTTCTTAGTTATATATTTATATTATTGAATTATAATTTTTATGTCATCTTATTATTTTATAATATTAGATATAATAATAATAATAAAACTATTATTATTATAATTATTATTATTATAATTTAGTTGTACCTCAACCTATTTTTTGTGGTGACTATCATGCATCCTAGGGATCTCAGATTAACTCCCGATAGGAGCATTTTGATGGGGTAACTATGCATGCACTATAGTGGATAGTATAGTGGGACACTATACGATTATAGTTATGAGAAAACTATAATAGGACTCATTTAGATCTGACTATAGTGGGATCACTAAAGATATATAGTGGTTGGGAACTATAGTGGTACTTTAGGTGGACACTATAAATATATTCTGAAGCAGTATTTTTATTATTGGCTCAGTAGAGATGTACATGTTTAGGTTTGTCATCCCTAATTCATAAATCAGGACTATCACTGAATTTATAAATGTTAAAGCCTCATTGGTCCAATAATATAGTTTTGCATCCACCTTCTTCCCTCCACAAGTGCACACTACTAGCTGAGCCGATGCCAATCCCAATGGTTCAACTAGTTCATGTTACATCGTCCTCAGGTAGAGCATCGAGCTAGTCACTTACCTCACATCCTTAAAGATAGACCAATCATCCTCCTCTAGCATGAAAAAATCACGACGTTCCTTCTTCTCATCTCCATCCTCTACCACATTTGATTTCTCTCACACAAACCATAAACCGTACTTTGACCAATCCTTAGATGAGTTCCACTATTGATGAATGACATTGCACACCAGGTTTTTTTGGACATTATCTAGTTGATGCATGTGTTATTCATGTTAATAGTGGCTGATGTATGAGATGAGTGTTGCTGGTGTTGGGTGAAGTTCTTGTCCACACATTTCGAATAGGAATTGGTGACATTCTTTGACATGGTTTATATCAAATTTGAATTTTTCTAAACTTTTCATGGTTCAAAGACATGTTTGATGATTCAATTTAAAAATCTTGTGTCCAGAAGCATGTTGTTTCTATTGGTTATACACTAAAAGATATATCATAGCTTATGATATGTCTGAGATTCATATCAAAACCAAAAATACATCCACATCTTAAAGTGAATTTGATGCCCCTGTTTTTATTGCCTTTGATAGTCACATAATATCATTACTATAAAACCCATGATAAACATTTCTACTCATTATCAATGATAGATAAAAGTACTAATGAATGGTTTCCTTTATCTGTGTTGAAAAAAGCAATAATAATGGCAATATTTACATGTGCTAATGAAATCCCTGCTAAAGATACCCCTTTATCAGTTCTTTATTAATTCTCATGAAAGGAAATATTTTTAGTACTTTTTATAACTGAAAAAGGTCACCCTTTATCAGGGAAAAAAATCACTCATAGAAGGTATATTTTATAAAAAAATACATCATAAAAAATCACATATTAATACATATATATATTGATAAAAATATTATATATTTTATTAAATATGATTTATATATGACTAAATATACATTTACACTTGATATATAATATATATAATTCAAATTAAATCTAAAATAAAAAATATATATTATTAAAAAACATATTTTATATGTTATTTATTTAGTGAAAAAATATTTATAATTTATTTAAAAACTAATATTATTTAAAAACGTAGACTAATTAATATTAATAGAAATTCAATAACATTTTGTTTTTTCAAAGTCATTTTTTTTTCAATGTTACATATATATCAAATAATAAATATTTAATTAGTAAAAAAAATGACTCAATATGTTACACTTAATATGCCATACAATAATTGTACATGTACATATTCAAAATTAATTCAATTTTACATAGACAAGAATAAATAAATAACAAAATATTAACATTAATATTTTATTTTTTATTTATTGATATTTAATATTTAATATATTATATTTTTAATTATTAAATTTTAATTTTTTATATATTTATATTTATTATAAACTATTTATTATTCTTTAATTAACACACACACACACACATATTTTTGTTTGTGTGTGATTATATATTTTTATTATTATTTATTTTATTAATAATATTAATAATATTTTTGTAATTTTTACAATTTTTTTTATTTGTTTAATATATTTTTTTAATTTTATTCATTTTTAATATTTATTAGTTAAGATTGAATGTTTTTAATACATTTTTATTTTACATAATTAATATATGTTTTCATTTTCATTTAAACATATATTCCATTTATTAATATATATAATTAATAACTCTAATACATTTTTTAAAATATTTTCTATATATTCATCTTTTAATTAAATTTCAGTTATTTTTGAAACTCATAAATTTTCTATTATTCATTCATTAGAAATGTTAAGTGTTTTAAATTTTTTATATTTTATTCATTTAAATATGTATTTATTTAATTTATTTTTAATTTATTACTTTTTAATGTTTTCTATATTTCATTATTCACTAATATATTTAATATTTTTTATATAGAATTAAATTTGAATATATTTATATATATCAATATATATAATATTTATTTTAATATTATTTATATAATAAATGATATGTATTTATATTAAATAAGTCAGATATTTAGTGAAAATGACTATAAATAAAAATTAATATAAATTAAAAATATTGAATTATTAGAATCAAGTAATAGATGTTTAATAAAATGTGGTTTTCATTTTCAATTTAACTTATATATAACTTGTGTTGCATTAATTTCATACACACATTACATAATTAATGTAATTTTATATATAAACACACACACATAATATTTTTGTAATTTATTAATATTTAAATATTTATTTTAGAATTTTATTTATTAACATATAAATTTCATATTTTTTTAATTAGTATATTTCATTCATTTTAAATATTTTTCTTCAATACATGCAACTTATTATTTTTTAATATTTTTTAATATTTTTTCATTTTTAATATTATTTAATCAATAATAATATTATTTATTTTTAAATATTTTTTGTAATTTATTCATTTTTTAATTTTCCTTTTTTTAATATTTTGTAATGTTATCATTTTTGAATATTTATTTACACATTTCTATTCATTAGAATTTTCTTTAATATGGTTGTTATTTGTACGATTAATATAAATTAATTTTTATTTTAACATATATATTCATTTTTAAAAATTAAGAACCTAAATAATTAATAAAACTTATTTGTTTTTTTAATTATTTTTACAAAATATTGATTCTATAATTATTAAATTTTACTCTTTTTTTACAGTAATTCATTTAATATTATTTACTATTATTTATTCACTAATAATGTAAATGAGTATTTTTATTTTCTTTATAATTTATTCATTTTAAATATTTATTCATTTAATTTTTTTATAATATTTTAATTCTTAATGTTTTTACACATAATTATTCATTAATATATTTAATGTTTTTAATACATAAATATATTCATATATATAAATATATATATATATATGTCAACATTTTTATCATTTTGAGAAATATGATTTATGTAATAAAAAATATGAATTTTCATTAAATTAATAATATATTTCTGTGAAAATGTGTTATAATTAAATATTAATATTAATTATAATTATTAACTTATTAATATCGAGTAATGAAAATTTAAGAATTTTTTTTCAATTTAATATATATCCATCTTATTTTACATTAATTTCTTACACACACATACATAATTAATGATATTTTGTATAGAAACATGCACACAAAGACATAATATTTATGTAATTTATGTAATTTTTAATATTAATTTCATAATTTTATTTATTGATATAATATATTTCATATATATAATGTTTTTAATCAGTATATTTTATTAATTTTTTATATTTTTATTCAATATATATCATTAATGTCTTTTTAATATTTTTTCAAATTTATTCATTTTTTATATTATTTATTCATTAATAATATTAATTTTCTAAAATATTTTTATAATCAAATGAATTTCAATTTTATTATTTATTATTATTTTTAAACATTATCCATTTGTTATATTTTTTGTACATTTTTATTCATTAACATTTAATGTTTTTAATATCGTTATAATTTATAAAATTAATATGTATTCATTTTCATTTTGACATATATTCACTTTTAATTTGTTTATAATTTATATAATTAAAAAAACCTATTTATCATTTAAATATTTTTGCAATCTATTGCTATTTTAATTTTTTAGTTTCACTTTTTTTAACATTAATTCATTTAATATTATTTAATAATATTTATTTACTAATAATGTTAGTTATTTTAAAAATTTAAAATAATTTATTCTTTTTTAATATTTATTCATTTAATATTTCTGTAATTTATTCATTTTGAATATTTATTTATACATAATTATTAATTAAGATATAATATTTTTAATATGAATGTAATGTAAATATTTAATATGTATTTATTTGTATTTTAACATATAATATTTTTCAAATTCTTAAATAAATTATATAATTAATAAAACATATATATATATATATTAATATTTTTGAAGTCTATTCATTTTTAGCTATTAAATTTCACTCATTTATAACATTCATGCATTTAAGATTATTTATTCGTCAATAATGTAATTTATTTTTACTTTTTTATAATTTATTCATTTTTCATAAATATTAGTGTAATATTTTTTAATTTATTTTATATAGTTTTTATCAGCGCTTTCCAAAAAAGCTGATAAATATAGGTTTTATAATCGTTAAAATAGAAATCATTGATACAAGCTATATTTATCTGCACTTTTTGTAAAGCGCTGATAAAACCCTTTTGTTCTTTAAAATAGAACCCAAAAAGAAATTCCCATCTCTCACACAATTCAAACTCTGGCAGAACTGAACCTTCGTTGTCGCCCCCCCTTTAAATTTTGTGATTAATCAATACAAAACCCAAGGTATGGGATTCTTTCTACTAATTTTTAATCGATCTTGCATAGTTTCAACTTTTTAGTTATTCATTTTCTATACGTGTACCATATAAACCCCATTCCCTTTTTTATACCACTGTGGCTTGTCCAAATACCTCATGACCACCGTTTTTGATTTCCAAAGGGTTTGGTTACTCAATATTGTGGTGTTTTTAAATTTTGATGTTTGGTAATGGATCTTAACATACTATTGGTAGAAATTCCTCAGAATGTCTATAGTTACTCATGAAAAAATTTATATGAAAATTAAATTTCAATCATGATGTAAATTTTCATATTGAAATTAACATGACTAAATTTGCATAATGAAATCCCATATCTGTACAATATTTCTAATTTGATTTAATTTTTTATACTATATTCAATTATAAAATATATATGGGTATACACATACACATATGTAATATAAAATTTGTCATATAGGAATATATATATGGAATATATGTGGCAAGGGTTTCAGAATTGTTGTAACTTTTGGTCTTGAGCAGTTTGTTCTGATTGCAGTAGAGTCCATAAGGATCAATATAGGTTAGTTGCATTCTAATAATTGAGTGCGCATGGATACCAATTGGCCGACTCACTATTTGATTTTCTCTCATTTTTGTATTACAATTTACATAGAATTTGATTCCTTCACATGGTATTATAGTGTGAAAAGACTGTTATTAACATGTTAACTAGTCAATACACACACAAATCTATATTCATATTATTATCATGTAATTTCTTCATATTATTAATATAATTTTCAAAGTGTTTGGAAACTCAAAAAAAAAATTTACTTAATAATGAAATACTGTTGTCTTCAGTTGCCTCTGAAGATCGTTTCTAACAGATTTCATTGTCACATAAAATATTAATTGATTTAAAATTAAGGGAATTGGATTTATTTAAACAAATTTATGAAGTAATTCAAAATGGTGATTTTAATTGGAAAAGCAGTGTGGAAGCAATGGATTCTGAAGAATGAAAAACAAATTAATGAGTGATAGAGGCATAAAAAGAGAAAAAAAATTCTTTTAAGGAAGGTAATAACTAGATTTAGAGTGGTTACCTTAAAAATGGTCAAGTTATGTGAACATTATCAAAGTAAAGCATGCATACACTCATGTTCTGATATATTTTTTACCTATCAATTTATATATACATTATATGAATACCTCATGTATATTTTTTTATTTTTTTAAAAAATTTATTATTATTTAACATTATGGTATTACTATGAATCAAAAATGGATTGATTCAAATATTATAGTAAAGAAATATGAGGATGGAGTTGAAGAGTTTATTATGTTTTCATTAGATCACACATATGACATTTCTCGAATCTCTTTTTTGTGTTTTCACTATTGTTATTCAAGGTGAATTTATCCAATATAGTTGGAAGAACATTTTTTTATCATAATAGATCAGATCTTTAAATTTTGAAATAAACACAGGAAAAAACTAAATTTTCTTACTAACTGAGATGATACTTCCATTTATAAATCATTTAATATTTATAACAGTTTAAATGATGATGAAGATCTTATTGAATAAATGAAAATGTAATTGAAGATGACCTTCATCGTTTTACAAATATATTTCAGATTTTAAATAGTTTTTCAAAGAGATCGTTGTATATTGGTTTCATTAAACATACAACATTTGCAACTATATTGTATTTATATAATTAGAATCATGGAAATAGATGGAGCGACACCAGTTTTACTGAACTACCTTGTAACATCCCACCCCTTTTCATTTTATTGATTCGAGATAAAATTTCTACTAGGCCTTTGGTGACATCCCCAAGACACTAATGGTTGGAATTAAATGGTAAGGGCTTCATAAAAAATTATGGGACGATTTATCCTTTGGAACTAAAAAAAGTAAACCAAGATAACCATAAAAACAATCAACATATGATGCATGATAACAATGTAATACAAATCAACAAAAACCAAACCAAACCAATATATATTATAATACAATATTGAAAAAAAGATACCAATATCATAATACAAAGCAGAAGAAAAAATTAACAAGACCAAATACTCCAAAGACTAAAACTCCACAGATCACAACATGCTCCTAGCTCCAAATCCACAATCCATTCCCAAAGTATCATTATGCATCACTAAATAAATGAGATACTTTTTCCTTTACCTATGTATCAATAAAAAATATCTGCAAACTCACCAATGCTCCTAAGCATGGAATGACTAATGAAACTTATTAGGTTTTCCCTAAATGAATTCCCTATTGATTCCACTATGATAGAACATGTTATCACATTTATATAATTTTTTATATATATAACAATTTGAAAAAAATTCATAGTTTATATCAAATAAAAAGTAGTTCCAACCCAATACTATTTTCTAAACTAAAATAGATACTAAGGAAAGAAACCAAACAAATCATTTGGAACCATTTCTCCAATCCATTTGGCATAAACCATTCCATTTCTCAAAAAACACATATAATCAATCTTGGTCTCAACATTGACTATGTAACTTCACATCATTAACCCAACCCTTTGATGGTGTTACATCACAACCATTATCCATCATATAAAATTCATTCCCAACCATTGATGAAAAAACCATGAAAAATAATTGTTATAAAAAATTTCAATAAAACAAAACCATTTTATTTAAAAGACTTATCCAACCAATTTACATGCATCAAAACTGAAAAACCATTTTAAAACCATCATTTTAAAATAATGTTACCAATTCACTTTCCACCAAAATATCCAATTTCCCAATTCCATAAACCACCACTAATGAGGGTTTCAAACAATATGTGCACAAAAAGTTGTTAATTAAATTCATGTAATTTATTAAATTAAAAATTCAGCCTTTAAATTATGATAAGAGTAGTCGAGAGTGAAGCCACCTACCTTGCAAAATTAGGTGAAAATGGAGAACGACAGAAATTATTAATTAAAATTATATTTAAACCAAAAATTTCCCACCTAAAATCTTGTTCCTTGTCATAAAAAGAAAAATATATCATCATTATTGGCATCACACAAACAAGGTCCATCCCCAAAATATTAAATCTATCATTCCAATAGGGGGGATAATAATAAAATAAAGAAAACCAACCATGAACAAACACTTACCATGGATTATGGGATTAAATGCACAAATATTTGGAATGTATCACTCCTAAATCAAGATGAATGGTGTCAACAACCTTTATAAAGAGAAGAATTAGAGTTAGGGTAGTAATAGATGAAAATGAGCCATTATGATGAAAAACCAAGTTAGATACACAATTTTAGGATCTAACTTTTAGTCATGCATGGTTAGGATGCACGGTTAGGAAAAACATGAACTAACCATGCACAATACATCTATCCCCAAACGAATGGTTACTCTAATGTGGATGCACGGTTTAGAAAAAATAATAACCTAACCATGAACCTAACAAGATCAAACTACCTCTCATTTTATGATTTTATGTAGGATTTTCTCGATTTCTACTAACCGTACTCAAACCCAACACCACTAAAAAATCCCCTAAACATCCCAAAAGTCCTCTAAACCCTCACAAAATTCACCTAGACACATTACATACTTAAAATACATTAAAAAGTGTTACTTAATTGAAATTATGGTTTCTTTATTCTCCCCACTATTGAACTTTCCATCCATATAAATTAGAAAAACACCATTACCCAGAATGTGTTTGGGCCATTGCTCGACCATTTCTTTCTACCATTCCTATATTACTTCCACAAACCAACCATGATTCCACAAAAGTCACACTAGAAAAATGCATTTACAATGCATTACATTCTCTATACTATCCACAATTTCTATAGGAATATGTTCCCATGAATCATTGAGCTCTAGATCAACATGATCCCATTGAATTGCATTGTCAGGACCAGGATGATACTTTTTTAACTGAGATACATGAAACATATTACGCACTACACTGAACCTTAGTGGAAATTCTGACAGATATTCCACCTCACCAACCTATTAAACTATCTAAAAGGACCAATGTATCAAGAAGATAAATTTACATACTTCACCAAATGATGATTCCAAATCCTTGGATAGATTCTCAATAACACGTCATCACTAAACTCAAATGATAATGACCGTTGATTATGACACTCATACAATTTATAATGACTTTGAGTCTTATTCATCCTTTTTTGATCAACTAAATCTTATATATTGTCTTTTGGAAGGGATCTTCCCAACCAATGAAGTCTCACCTATTTCAACACAAAAAATCAGATACTAAAAAGGATTCCCATTAATTGCTTCAAAATGAGCTATATGTATTGAGCCATAATAACAATTGTTATACAATAACCACTCTAATCGTATGTGCTCCTACTATGACCACTAAAATACATTACAAAATCCCTATTGATGCCATCCAATGTTTGTATCATACTTTTGGATTGTCTATCTATCTAGGGATGATACACCGTTCTCATAGTCAATTCAGTCCCATGGTCCTACAATAATGATTTCTAGAAATAATATGTAAACCTGATATATCAATCTGATACTGTTGAAACTAGTCCACCATGCCTCTTTACCACTTCTTAGATATAGATCTTAGATAACTCCAACACCATATGTGATACATGGATAGGAATGATGTGGGCCGACATCATGATCTGATCCACTATCACCCATATGAAATCATGTTTCTGAACATTACTTGGGAGAACTATCACAAAATCCATTATTTTCTGCTCCCAATTCCAAATAGGAATAGGTAAATTCTAAAAAATACCTAATAGTTGTTGGTGCTCTTCTTTAACCTACTAACAGGTGAGGAATCTTAGAATGAACACAACCACCTTCCTTTTCATTCCAACCCACCAAAAGTGTTCTTTGAACACCTTATACATATTTTGTATTCTATGATAAACAAACCATATCGAATGAGGGTAATCATGAACATGTTTTTTATTAAAAACCTACATGTACTACCATATGATCTCAAAACCACAACAATGAAATCCCATCCAACTTACATCCCTAAATAATCTCCCCACCATTGCGTTTTTTCCTCACAGTCACACATCCTAAATTGGATTTTTGGGCCTATATAACCATCACCACAAAATCTGGAATAAAAGAAAGTAGAAAATAAAACTACATCACTACCTCTCTCTTCACAATCCATATACATGTCCGCTATCACCGACATCACCTAGCACTGATTTGAAGCCACTTTTTCCAATTGACCATATGAATTTCTATTTAATTCATCCTCTATCAAATTTCCTTTAACTAGTGTATACGTCAAATCGAAGTCAAATATTTTAAGATACTCCATCCAAATTAATTGTGACAGATTAAAATCACTTTTGAATAAAATATGTTTTAGACTCTTATGATTAGTAAATAATATAAATTTATTACCATGGAGTTACTGATGAAAATTATGGAAAGCATGGAATAAAACACTTACCTTGAAATAGTTTTTTGGCTAGTTTTTCTCATGAAACTATAAGTGACATGATCCTTAAGAAACAACATGATCTCTCTACATGAAAACACATCCCAACCAGGATCCCAAAGCATCAAAATAAACCACATACCCTTGCCTTGATTTCATTAATGTCAAGATTGGTTATAATGCAAGTCAAAATTTCATCCCTTGAAAAGAATTATTACATTCATAATTCCATTGGAATGAAAACAAAATCCTTCTAAAATCTTTCCTTAGTGAGGCTCGTTGGGAAAAATCATGAACAAAATGTTGGTAATAATTAGGAAGAGTAAGGAAACTACATATCTGTAAGGAATTCATTGGTGGTTCTCATGAGATAACAACCTATATCTTTTTTATCAATAGAAACACATATTTTAGATATAACATGGCCAAGGAAACATACCACTTATATCATAAAATCACACTTTGATATTTTTGCATACATACAATGATCCCTCATGATTCCGAACATTTTTTTCAAGTGTTTCTCATGATCAACCCTTATCCTTGGTTACACCAATATTTCATCCACAATCACCTCCACAAAATAATCTAGATACCATTGAAATATATAATTAATCAATTCCATAAATACTTCTAAAGAATTATTTAGACTTCAATTCAAAACCACATACTTGTAATGTCCATATGTACTCTAAAATCTATTTTGATAATATCCTTCTTCCGAACCCACAATTGGTTATATCCTAACTAGAAATCAATTTTGGACAACCACTGGGATCATATCAATTTATCAAATAGATCATTAATGTGTAGAAGTGGATACAACTATTTATTGAATCTTGGTTAAGATTATGATAATCCACATAGAAACTGAATAGTTCCATCTTCCCATTTCACAAACAAAATCGGCACTGCCCATAGAGACATACTTGGTCAAATAAACCCTTTACTTTAGAAATCTTCTTGAACAGGCTTTAAAGTTTCTTAATTCTATTGGTTCCATCTAATAAAATGATATGTAGATAGAAATATTCCCTAGTAAGAGATAAATCATGAAATCTAATTCTCTTGAAGGTGGAAACCGTGGGAAATTATCGAGACCGAAATTAGGAAACTGATAAAAATTATTGAAAAAAGCATCCCCAATTTCATCCACTAATGGAAAAGTCAAAACCTTCAACTGATATGAGATTGTTCCAATTTCTGGTGCGAACAAGACTATTTCACTTTCCTTTTTATTCTTGTCTTCTCTAAAGCGATGTTTGACACCATCGTTAGTTGTAAAACTAACCCTTTATGTATAACTATTGATATGATCCTTGAACATTGACAAACAATCCATACCCCAGATTATGTTATAGGAATCCAAATCAAGCATAGATAAATATCATATATGATCATCTCCATTAACAGTTATATAACGTTATTTTCTCCTAAATGATCAACATTTTATTTGACCAAGAGGAGTTTGATGTTTCAAAATATAAGGCATCATCTCAACTTGAAAACCCATAATATCAACAACGCAAGAAGAAATAAATGAATGGG
The DNA here is from genome assembly GCA_963277665.1 of Viscum album. Taxonomy (NCBI): domain Eukaryota; kingdom Viridiplantae; phylum Streptophyta; class Magnoliopsida; order Santalales; family Viscaceae; genus Viscum; species Viscum album. Next base: position 1,927,943,833 of record OY728131.1, read on the forward strand.
AAGCACCCAAATAAATATATATTACGTAAGTTTATAATTAAAAATAATATTACCTATCACCAATTATGGTCCTAAATGATCATCCATAATCACCTGCTCTGTTCCATAGAGCTTCTTACTCACAACAATTGGTTCTTTATTTCTCTATTTAGATTTCTATTTCTGAGGAGTCATGGTATTTATAGAATATGTATGGATATATCAATTTTAATTATAATAATTATTATTATTCACTTGTCTCATCAAATAATATGATTAATTTGAAACCTAATATTTGTCTTGAATACCCAACCATGGAGTAGTGTGACAAAAACATTAAAGATTCCCCATCTAGTTGAAATTGTTGAATGCTCTAGGTGGTGTTGTGGAATCTCATTTAATGTAAACCAAGGAATTAAATTGAAAAAATATAAGATTTATCTTTGGTTTTAGAGGAATATTCACTGATCTATCCATCAAATTTTGATTCATTCCACTACCTTGGAAATAGAAGTCCATCTTCCACTTATTACCAACATTAGTATTCCTTCCATTTCCCCTAGATATCAACATGATTCCTCCACTAGTACTACATGATATTTCATGTTCTTCCACCATTTATCTATTGAACATCTCTATATAATCTATTATACAAAGCATAATAATATTTGAGTGAATCTCTGGAATCATCCCCAATTCAAAAATGTGTGCCTTCAAGGATACACTTTTGAAAACCTCGTCTGAAAGCAGACTAAATTTATAAATTTATCCACATACATTGTCACCAAGATATTTTCCAACTTAAATATGAAAATTTCGATCATTATATAAATTCATAATGTGTGAGGATAGAATTTTTCTTGAATTTTTTTTCAAAATCCTTCTATGCATTGTATTGGTAAAATTTTGCTTAAAATGATAAATCCCATTACTAGAGTGAAATATCCTCTAGAATATAAGTTTCCAACATTAATTTTATCTCTACTAGTGTGCCTAGGAAATTTATATTTTGATTCATCCTATTTATCCACACCTTTTCCTTATCTAATTTTAAATCACCGTAAAAGATGTGTGGATTATACTTCTAGAACTGAATGGAATGATCCACTTTACTTATTTAATCACCAAAATTTCATCTATCCTCAACTTGAAATGATGGGAAAACAATTTGAACTAGATATAGGTTTAGCTATGGCTCATGTGTAACCATATTCCCAACATCCTCTTTCATTTGGTTTCTTCTATTCCTAACAGGTGCCATTTCAATAAGAAAAGAAAACTCCATAAGTCTCATTCTCAAGAAACTGAAGGATTAATAATTTAAAATTTACCATATCACAGGTATCAAAACAATAATTTACAAATATTTAACACTTTAATATTTTGAAAATCATCCCATTATCAAAATGCCACAACCATTCCCTTTCAAAATCTCACATTTGAAAACATTTTAAACATTTATTTATAAAATGAACTCTCTTGCACCAAATCATAAATCATTACTCAAAATAAAATATGAACTCCTAGTGGGAATTTATTTCAATCAATGAATGTAATGATATTCTCATTGTAAATATCCCTGACCATGAGGTAATACTCTTATAAGTGTCTCAAAACACTTATGTACCCAAACTCCCTGGTAATTTGTAGTCCCACATAAATAGGTTAGCTATAAATTTTTATGCTCTACATTTCAAGTCCTAATGATCCTAATCCTTACCAACATCCCAAATCAAAGACTATACTAAAATTATTTTACAACTCCATGACTAAAAAACTAATTCAAATTTTCCTAGACTGAAATAATGATCTACCAAGACTGATACCATTTTTAAGGTCCCTCCACTCAACATTAGCTTGAGCCGATGCTGATTTTATACTAGGACTTCGGTAAAATCATCAAGAAACCAAATGTTGGCAAAAAATTACATGGGATTCATAAATATTTGGGGGGAAATTTTCCTTTTTAATATAAAAAAACCAAACAATGATAACAATAACAAATTTACACTATAGGATGCATGATAAAAATTTAATACAACTCTGTGCAAACCAAACCAAACCAATCTATATCAGAGTAAAACGCGGAAACCAAGACACAAATATTAGAATACAAACCTGAAGAAAAAAATAAAAATCTCAAAGACTCCAAATACATAAACTCCATAGCTCCCAAGAAGCTCCATGCTTCAAATCTACAATCTATACCCATAGTATCATGATGCATAACTAGAGAAATGATTTACCCTATCCTTGAATTTTTCCTGATAAATAATATATGAAAATTCACTAACGTTCCCAAATGGGGGGTGAGAAATAAAAAATAGTAGGGTTTCCACAAATGAGTTCCCTTATCACACCACAAGGATATAATATGTTATTACATTTATATAAAACCATTTGAAATTTTTTTATAGTTTATATCAATGATAATGTAGTTTTAAACAATTTTTTTATATAAAATAATATACTTATTAAGTAAAGAAACTAAAAAAGTCACTAAAAACCATATCTGAAATCTATTTAGAATAACCCATTCCATTTCCTAAAATAACACAAACCCACACACACTCAAGCTTGTTATTACCATTGATGATGGAACATTACATCCATAACTTATCCCTTTGATGGTGGTACTTCACAACAATTATCCATCCCATTCAATTGATGGCCTTTGATTAATTCAAAAACCTTGCCATCCAATTCTACCAAACCATTTCCATAAATAACACTTTTTACTGAAAACACTTTTCCAAGAAATTATTGTGCATCAAAACCAATAAAAAATTTTAAAATTATAATTTTAAAATCATATAACCAATTAAATTTCCACTAAAGAAAACAATTTTAAAATTCCCCAAATGATCACTAAAGAGGTTTTCCATCAATCTTTCCACAAAATTTAAAAATTCAATTGAGGAAATTTATTAAATCTAAAATTAATCATCCAGGTTCTAATAAGAAGAGTCGAGAGTGAATCGACCTACCTCAAAAACAAAAGTTAAAATGAAGAAAGACACAAATTCGTCAATAAAATCATATTAAAACCACCAAAACCCACATTATAGCATTTTCCATATCATCAACACATCCTTGTCTCATAATGATTAGAATCACAAAATTTAGATCCAACCCCAATATATTGGATCTGTCATTCTAAGAGATTTAAGAAGAAGAAAATAAGGGAAAAAACAAAGAACATACACTTACTAAGGAATCAAGGCTTCAACGCTACAAAATTTTTCAAAGGATGGATCCTATATCAAGATGAATGGTCTTCACAGCCTTTGGGAAGAGTGGAATTTGAGTTAGGGTTGTACAAGACGGAAAAAGGCCATTAAAGAAAAAAACTGAGTTAGATAAACAATTTTCAAATCTAACTTATAGTCATTCATGGTTAGAGAGAAAAGTTAGAAAAATAATGCACAAAACCTCTATCCCTAAATGAAAAATTACTCTTAGGTGGCTTCATAGTTTGGACAAACTGTACACCTGACCATGCACTTACCTAGACCCCACTGCCTCTCTTTTCACAATTTATTTTAGGAGTTACATAAATTATATTAATCATTCTCCACCCATGAACCTCTATAAAATCCCAAACAATTTCCCAAAAGTACTCTAAATCATCAAAAAATGCACTCAATCACTTTACATAAATAGAATAAATAAATAAAGGGTCACTTACATGAAATTTTTGATGACACATACCTAGTCTCCTAAATGATACGCTATAAGAATAAAATGATATTCCTTGTTGACTATATGATGCTATGAAAATTCAATGTTCAATGGTTATGGTCTCTAAAAAAACAAGAATGTCCAAATGATTGTATAATGTTTCACAAGAACCATGAATCACTCATAAAATACCCTAAGTGTGGTGCAGATCTTTACAAGAATGATGAATCATGTCCTTAAAAATATTTATGGTACATTCCAGTCATTATAAAGTTTATAAGACTATATGAATGTCAAGAAGTCACTAGAAATTTTTCATTACAGGAAGATAAAATAATTAAAGATAGGAAATTACATCACCTAACAAACAATCCTTAGTCAAAGAAAATTTATTATGGGTATCTTGAAATTGGAAAAGAGCCGAGAAACCAATGGCCTGTGTTATCTATAGAAGTAAAAATTCATTTTTGAGTACAAAGTTGTACTAATTTTACATTTCATGTTATATTGGTAAATTATAATTTTCTTGCATGGTTAAACATCACCAAAATTAGGGTTTAGTAGTTGTTTGTCAAACCTTCTCTAAATAAAATTTAAATATCTTAGTGGGAGTTTTTTAAAAACCACTTATAAATATTTACTTAGAGAAAAACAAGTACTCTTCTTACCCTAATCCCTCACCCCAGTTTTCCCCACCTCTATGCTCTTCCCCTCACCTCCACCACTCTCAACCACCCCACCACAACTCTTACACAAATCGTCTTTTCTCTCACCCTCACCATTAGATTCTCATTCCCCCTCTATTCCCTTTTCACCTCTATAGCTCTCTTCCCCTACAATTTCATGACTTTTTGAGAATCATTTCCTCTATCTTTCACCATTCAACCATTTTTCCTCATACCGATGCACTACATTCCACCCTTCCTCCATATGGATCCCTCTCCCATGTCTTCACACTGATTATTCACTTTCTTTTCCCCCTCCCATCAGTGAGTATCTCACAACATCAATCCTAACATGTACTTCTATTTCCCATAATAAATCACTGTAATTAAAATTATTTATATCATTTTTAAACAAATCATCTTGACTATTTTTTTGGTATTTTGAGGTGAGTTATGAAAATATACTCAATTAATTCATCATATATAATATGTTTTGTAAGTAGATTACAATTAGTTCGAGTGTTATGTTTTTGATGAGTGTCACTTATTTACATGATTAAAATCCATCATATTATTTTTCTCATAGAGAAACATTATTATTGTATTTTTGTATCTTAAGGTGTGTTGTAGAAAATATAACATTAACTAGGAATATGTGATAAGTGCTACAATAAGTATTCAATTATTGATTAAATATTTAGTTTAGTTAAATACACACTTACTAATACAATTATAATTTCATTCTTGTGTTTTATATAAATATAAAAATGTCACAATTTTGGATGAATATTATTTTATTATTTTTTTCTAAAGAATACCTGGTTGAAGTTTAACACATTTTTCAATATAGGTATCTTCATTAATGTTTAAAACTTTTCATAAGATGAGCTGAAATGATAATTAAATAAATTTTATGCAACAGAATTATATTGAAATATAATGAATATAATATATGTTTTAGAAAATCGTACTTTAGAGGACATGTTATATGAAACATACCATAAACATTTCATGATTATGATATCATAAGATAAGGAAAATGAGTCATCAACATTCATTCACACTAAATTAGTAATAATTATTTAAAAATAATAATATTTATTATGTGTATTAGTTTTATTTGACTATGTTTAGGAACTTTGTGACATCTGAATAAGAGTTGGATCAAAATACCTAGGAACACACCTCTATAAGCTATGGTTTTGGAGGATTTTTTAGATTGTCCAATTTCCAGTCAATCAGTTTATGGGACAATGATATGCCCATGATGAAAATTAAATTTTGAATATGGTTAAAGGGACATTAATTTTATAAAAACTTTATATTGAAGAAATTAATATCTCAATATGTGTGATGGATTTTGCATGGATAATTGAAAATTACAAAAAGTTTGAGCACTGATTTCAGTCAACATAATGAGATCCAAACTTCATTGAAAATGGATAATGAAATTTATAACCTTATAAATGATGATTTTGACATTTCAAGACAACATCATCCATATTAAAAAATATGAATTCAACCAATTGAAGGTGGTAAAAATAGTTTCTTGACAAATTATGTTTTGGAACCATAGGAAAACTATATCAATATTGTAGAATATCAAGGAATCCTACCCATGATTCTATAAAGACTAATGTAAGAGAGAAATTTACTAACATAAAAAACATGTTTCATGATTTATTTGACAATGTAAATCAAGAGTTGTTTAGAGGATCTATGAAATATTCAAAAATTAATTGTCTAATAAAGTTATAACACATCAAATTGTTAAGTAGAACTACAAATAACTCGATGGTAATGATATTGGAATTGGTGCATGACAAATTTTCTAAAGATAAGATCCATGAGTCATTTTTAATATGAAATATATTTTTTAAAGAATAGTCTAAATTATACTAGAATACATTCTTGTTCCAATGAATATATACCTAATCGGGGATATTATTCATGTTGAAAAGAGTGTAAAAAATGTTTATTTTATCGATGAAATTGAATGGGTAATTTTTAATGTCTAAAGTAGAGTACTACTATGAATAAATTGAAAAATAACACACCTACAAGGGTTTTGTGTCAGATACCTTAAAAAAATTTAATGCAAAGATTATTCATGTCATCAAAAACTTTCAATCACATGAGGTGACATTATATAGATAATAATAGTGATGGGTTAAGTCAACATATAATAGATTCAAAATCATGGATTAAAGTTGATTTATTACCTATATATTTCTTATTCGATCCTAGGGATGTGTGATTGGGATTATATGTTAATGGATTCAACCCATTTTGGACATTGTTTACTAATTATAGAATTTGATATGTTGTTTTGATCCCTTACAATCTACCTATAGGGATGTGTTTGAAACAAAAATCTATAATCATTTCGATGATTATTATTGATTTTTTTAAATGACATTGATCTATAATTAAAACATTTAATTAAAAAATTGTAGAAATTATGGATAAATAGTGTTCATACAAATGATATACCTTCTAGAACAATGTTTAAAATTAACACTACTTTAATGTGGACCATTAGTGAGTTCCCTAGATTTAGGAAATTATCTATTTAAAACACTTACATGAGTTTGGATTACCCTACATATAAATTTAATTTTGACCTTAAATGACTACACAATATTAAAAAATGGTGCTATTATATATATATTTCTTATTAGATCCTAGGGATGTGTGATTGGGATTGTATGTTGATGGATTCAAACCATTTTGGACATTGATTACTAATTATAGAATTTGATTAGTTGTTTTGATCACTTACAATCTACTTATAGGGATGTGTTTGAAAAAAAATTTTACTCGTTTCAATGATTATTATTGGAAAAAATGTTTTTAAATGACATTGATGTATAATTCAAACATTTAATTGCAAAATTGTAGAAACTATGGATAAATAGTTTTCAAACAAATGATATACCTTCTAGAATAATGTTTAAAATTAAAACTACTTGTTTGTGGACCATTAGTGACTTCCCTAAACATGGGAACTTCTCTATTTAGAACACTTACATGAGTTTGGATTATGGTACATATACATTTAATTTTGATCCTGAATGACTACATTATATTAAAAAATGGTGGTATTTAAGTTATCGTATATTTATCGATGCATCACATAGATTTGAGTTGAACAAGTCAAAATTCAATGGGTCAATTGATTGTGAACCACATTTTCAGTTACAGAAAGGTTATAAAATTTTATAAAAATTAATAAATGTTGAAAGAGAATTTTGGAAGGTAAATAATTTGAATGATATTGGGAAAAAAGTTTAAAGAGCATCCTTAGTTGAAATTAGAGTGAAACAATGGAAGAAATAATGTATAATATTCACATTATTGGTTCGAGAATTTAATTTATTGCATCCTAAATTTTATGTTATCCATATTGAGAAGAATATTAGTGAAAATTTGATCTTCACATTACTTAATGAGAAGGGAAAATAAAATTCTTTCCTCAATGGTTGGAAGGAATTGAAAACAATAAATATAAAACATGATTTTTGGATGGATGATAATAGAAAGTATTCTCCAAAAGTTTTTAATGAAAATTTGTGATAAATATATATTAATTAAAATTTAAAAACAATTGAACATTATTTTTGGGTATTGAAGTAAAATATTAAGGTGTGCTGGCTTAAATCATCATAGGTTACATGGATTTACAATTCATGATTCACATATTTTGTTACAATGGTTACTACCATTGGCATTGCATAAATTGTTACCTAAAAAGATTAATATAGTTGTACTCTAATTATACATATTTTTTATAAAACTATATGATAAAACTCTATAACCATATGATGTTGAATATATTCTAGATATATTTATACTAACACATTGTGCAATGGAGATGATCTTCCATGAATCATTTTTTACTATCATGATGAATTTATCTATTCATTTAGTTAAGGAAACCAAATTAGGAGGTGCCATACATTATAGATGGTGTATCCAATTGAATGTTACTTTATTTGTATTATTTTCATCATAAGTAAAACATTATTGACACATTATTGGAAATATAGCCATGTTTTATTCATTTTATTTCATAGATACCTTGGTTTTTTGAAATCATATGTGAAAAATAAATCTTAAACTAAAGGATTTTTATAAATGGAGTGTCTTGATATTTGTTCCAAATACTTGGATGACACTGATACAACAATAAATTAAGTTATATATGTTGATGACAAATAAAATCAGTCTCAACTATATGGGAAAAAATCATTCCTACTATTAGCTGATTAGATGGGAGGATCCAAAATATTTCACTAATAGAAATGGAATTATTACTAGATCATAGATATTTTTTGTTGAATATGAAATTATAAATTCATTTATTGAAGATATCAGGATACAAAAAAATAGAGACATGAGAAGTAGAATATAAAATGAGAAGGATATAACAAAAGATGTTAATAAAGAGCTTCTAGAATGGTTTTTATGTCATGTATGTTTATAAACACTATAATAAACATGGATATCAGGTTGAAATATATATATATATATATATTTTTTAAATAGAATAAAGTACATAACATTTTTTAGATCATGAATTATGATAATCGGGCTGAGTTTTTAGAATATTTGAAGTTTATGGATTGGGGTCCACTAAAACAGGACAAAAAGATCTACACTTACAATGTGAATGGATTAAAATTTCATACTGTTGATCAGGAATAGGGTTTAAAAAAATGGAATAGTGTTATAATTAATGATTCCAAATAAGGATACTATGGAATGTTGAATAATATTATTGAATTAAAATACTATAATTATTTTTCAGTTGTTTTATTAAAATTCATGATGATCAATACTAAAAGGGGTATTAAAAGATATTCCTTTCAATTTAAATATATGATCTTCTCCCATTTGATGGATTCTAGTGATCATAAAGTACATGATTCATATTTCTTCTCATCGCATGAAAAATTGTAATATTCCATAGAAGATTACATAGATGAAATGTGGAGTGTAGTTGTTCACATAAATCAATGAAACTTGTATGACATGGGTGATAAAGTGGAACATTTAACCCCAAAAATTGAATCACATCAAAAAAATAAATTGGCTTACTTTCAATCCTAACATTGAAAATACTAGTCTAAAAAGGGTGGATGAATAATAATAAGTAATGGTGGAGTAGGATAATGACCCGATTTAAGGATGAACTTATTTTATGTATATTCATCCATTAACATATCAAATGCCTATGTTGTATATTATTCTCTTATATTTCCATAGATCTATTATAATATTAAAACCAGTTTCTATTCATGGGTTGTTTAATTTTGAAAAAGTAAATGTTTTACTATTTTATATGTACATTAATTCATTAACATACCAATGTATATTATGTATATCTGTATTGTGTATCTTTTATCATTTATAAATTTAATTTTTTATATGAAAATTTAAAAATATATATTTTGATGTTGTTTTTACTTGTTAAAATGAAAATAATTCCGTAGAAGATGTGATTCACAAATCACAGACAACTCATAGTTTATGTTCCCAAAACCATACAAAAATCATCAGTTTTACCAAATAATATCTCACGATCCCTCCTTATAGAATATTAGATTCCATATATCTAGATCCCATCAATTTGATCTATAACCTCTATCTCCATCCATGACGAATATGTGTCCCTTTCAATTGCATCAAAAATAGTTTTGATTATTATGATTGTCAAAAGATGTTATATATAACATAAAATAAATTTATTTCTTATTTATTTATGGAATAAATATTTTAATATTCGTGTATATAAATTATTTATATTATGAATGATGTGTGCTTTAGTTTAAATTATTGAAATTTCTTATTATAAAACATTACACAATGAATAAAGAAGTTACATTATAGGTATGAAAACATAAGATTTAATTTTCTCCAAAATTTAATTTGGTTTGTTATATAGTTATGAGATTGAAATTAATGTTTCATTATTGTTTATATATTTTTTGTGTTAGAGTTATAATGGAATTGGGGACTCTCTTGAGTGTTAAACCATGGGTAGTGGGAATTTGTGCAAGGCTTCTCACTAGCATGGGTTTTTATGATATATCATGAAAAATGGGGTTGGATAACTGTCACACTATACCTACTCTTCTATGGATTTTTTATTTTATATGATTCTATGAAAATTTGAGCCATATAAATAATTTCACATTAATATGGTTTGGACATATTAATTTGGTGAAGGAAATATGGATTCCAAAACTAAATTTCTATAAACATGGATAAAAATATATATTATAAGAGATATAAAATTTTTATAGGATGAAATAGTTTCATAATATATGAATATTCTGTATAAGAGAATTGTGATTATAATAAAATCCATCAAATACTATGTGTGAGATTCATTATAAAATGAACACATGTTGAGACCATGCTCATCCATCTAGGGAGGTCATTCCAAATCATGGTTCCCATGGATTATATTACGTAAGTTATGATGGATATGGAAGAACCTAATTGGACTAGGTTACCATATTTGATTTTAATCAATGGGTTTAACTTTTATTGGTGAAAATAAAAGGATTAGATTCACAAAGGAATAGAGTTAAGATTATTCACATAATGAAATGGGTAATGATATTCCCCTAACCATCAAAGAGTAATATGTGATATGATTGGACTGATGGACTACCTAAATAGCTATGTTTTTGCATAAATTCTAATGTGGACCATTATTTAATGAAATATAGATCTTTTCCAACTAAAGGAAATGTTTTATATTGTTATCATTATAGCGAGACTAAATTTATTTAAATTCTTTGATAAAAAATATAAATTGTGATACCCATTTATAGATATGCCTTTATTATTGATTATGATATAAATCATTATTATCATTTTCAAATCATATTATTAGTATGACTTGTAATCTAATTTTAGATTGGTATATAAGGTTGATAATTATTCTTGAAGAGTATCATTTTGATTATATGGATGTGAATGTTATTTAAATTAATTTATTTAATTTTGACTCATGGTAATTGGATAAGGAGTTTGTGTCACACATTTTTTATAATAAAAAATCATAAAAATAAGAGAAAATTTAAAAATGGTAAAGTATTTTATATTGGAAATTAAGCAATAGTTTTTAAATTAGAGGTCAGAATGTATGATATAAGTATACCAAGGGAATTTGTTCTAGAATTGGAAAGATATTATTATGTTATAGCCATAAATAGAAATATAATATCTATATTATTTTTGTAGAGGAAATTTTTTTTTCATAGAAGAACAGTTATTATATATATATGAATAAAATATTTTATGGAATCTTGGATATAGGGAATCGTTTTTGTATTCTAGGAATGAATAATATGATCTATAAAATTGAAGATAATTATTCAATTGTTGATTCGAATACAAATTATATTTTTAATTATCCACTTGGATAAATAAATGCGAAATATATCCAAATATTCCATAGATATGGATTGTTACACTCATTAAATTTGAAATATTTTGATAGTTTTGAATAATTTTATTAGAAAAAATGACCACAATAACTTTTAGGGGAAAATGTGAGAGGGATAATGTCTTATTAAATCCTAAAAGTAGTGATGTATGTGGACCAATGAGTACTCATAAAAATTGTTGATATATATATTTTATTACTTTTACTAATGATTTTAGTGAATATGGTTATGTGTTTCTTATGAGACACAAGTGTGAATCCTTTGAAAAGATGAAGGTGTTCAAATGTAAAGCACAATATTAACTAGGGAAAAATATTTATTTTCTCTAATTAAATCATATAGTGATGTCCTGATGTAAGAATTTAAAAATAATATAATATATTTAATAATTATTTCAGAACATAGACATCACAAAATACCATAGTGGAATAATGTTTTTTGAGAGTAGGAATCATACCTTGTTGGATATGTTTTGATCGATTATGAGTCAATGTTACCTTTTTTAAATAATTACATTACATTTCAAGAATTTATAAATAAAACAAATGATATATAGACTTGGAAAGTCCCAATTATACCTTTATAATGATTTGAGGTTGTAAAGAATACATACAAAATTTTTTTATTTTGAAAAATTTGACTCTGAATCAAGAAAAAATGATTATTTTTTTATTATTCAAGGGAAAATAAGGGATATTATTTCTATAATATTTTTGACCACAATGTTTTTTTCATTAACTAGTGTTTTAATTAATAATGAATATATCAATTGAGGAGTTAGTGGTATGAAATTTGGAATTAAATAAATTAAAATCCAAGGAAAAATAATTGTTCTTAAGATGGAGAATATATCAATTCCACAAGGGGATTTCAAATTAAGAAAAACCTGGGTTGTACAAGAACCATGATGGTTTGGTAGGATTTATCAGGATCCAAATATATATTGATTTCCTAAGGAAAATGATGATATAATAATACCTATATATGAGGGACTTATTACCGAGTGATGTCCCATTAAGAGTTTAGATTCCATGAAATAGTTATAGGCTTTAAAATTTGAGATGGAAATCATGTACACTATCCAAATATGGATTTTTGTGGATTCAATATAAGGGACGATATACATAAAGGGAAAGAGATTTTTCTATAAGAAAACTAACATGAATGGTAGAGTGTCTACCTATAAATCTTGTATAGTTAAAAAATATTTTAAAAAATTGTTGTATTAACAATGAATAAACCTTTTCTCTAATTATGATGATAAATTAGATTCATATATTTCTTGACATAGAATATAACTATGATTATAAGATATATCAAATGGGTATTACAACCAATTTTTAAAATTTTAATATAGTCTCAGTCATGTATATGATACAAGTAATTTTTTTGAATTGTCAAATGGGAATGTTAAGTTTTGTAAGTCAAAACGATCCATTTGTGGATTGAATTAGGATTCCTAGAGTTAGAACATATAGTTTGGTAATTAAATCAATGAGTTTGATTTCATCAAGAATGAATATCATTATTGTGTATATGATAAGGTTAGTGGGATTTTTATAATATTTTTAGTTTTATATGTGTATGACATACAACTAATAAGAAATTATGACAAAACATTATATTCTATAAAGGTATTGTTAGGAAATTGTTTCTCAGTGAAATTTATGGGTGAAGTAGCCTATGTAAATGGTATGAAGTGCTTGGTCCTATAAAAATTATAAATGAAAGTTTAAGAGGGGGAAATGATTTTTAAAAAAAAATTTAAATACATGTTGGAGTTAATTTAATTATGAAATAGAAAATAAATATGGATACAAGTATTTTTATAGTATATCGGTATAATGTTATCTTATTCCTACTCTTCAAACTCTCTATATGTAAGCATGGAATCCACTATAATTAATGAACCATCTTTCAAAATGATCTAAAACGTTATTGCAACTTCTTTTATAATCCCAAGGGGAGAAACAAAAATCCAAACTTATTCACACCTTGATTAATAAACCAGAACATAACTTTTTAAGGTGAGGTAGAAACAAACATTCCATTTTTCTGACCAAGGCACTACTAAATCCCCAACCATTTACCAGAATAAGAAAGAACCAAAAAATAAACCTTTTCAACCTAGAGGCACAACCCATATAATATATTTTTTATGGAATAATATAACCATTAACACATTATATCCTTATTTTTAATGAGGAAATTAAAAACCATAAATAAAGTACACAAAAAAGATAAAATAAATGAAGAACCAAGTAGACCAATTGAAATAGTGAAGTTATGAGTGTCGAGGTAGTAGTGTTCACTTCAAATGAAAGTGATCAGAAAAATATAGTTCAAATGAGAGTATTGAATTTGTGATCTCAAATTTATAAAGCTCATTATAATTTTAAAACATAATAAAAAATCTGGTATTTTTTAATTTTATAATGGTTCTATATAAATATTTTTCAATGTGTTTCTTCATGCCTTAAAGATTCTAAACATAAAATCCATTTCACTTCTTCATTTCCCAAAATAGCACACACACGTTATTTTAATCAACGACGTCAAATTTGGTCAGTTTACCTTTCCTATAAAATGATTCTCATGTATTATTTATTCAATATGTATGTAAAACATACTTATATGGGTTACCTTAACATTACATAAAGACACTATCAAGTCACACAAAAAAATTTATTAAAAAAATAAAAATACAAATTCTTAAATAATTAATAAAAAATTTCATATAATACTCTGAAAATCAAGAAATACATAAACATTATATTTAAAATATTTCAAATTTGAAACTCACAAATCTCTAATAATTATGATGTGGATATTTAAACCATGTGATGGTCTTTAAATTTCCATGAAAAATCCTGAAATGATTTTCCATATCATTAAAATAATTAGTATGTAATTATGGAAAAATTAAAATAATTAAAATAACCATTATAAACTTTATACAAAACAATATTTAAATGTTTAAGCAAAACATTGCACTTTTCACGTTTTTGAAAAACAAATTTCTGAGAATATGATCCATTTTGATTTTTTATAAGTGTAATTACCAATATTTGTGTAAATATTATTTAACACTATTAATATATGTCATTCTATCATCAATGATGGTTTCATGTAGTAATTAGAAAAATTTACACTCTATATGTGTAAATATTAATTTGTGTAAGTGTGAATATAATGTGTGTATGTTTTATTTAGATTTTATGTATCTATTATTTAGATTATTTTTACGTGTCATTAGACACATAGAAAAACATTATAACTTTTTAAATGTGATTCTTGTTCTCTATAAGTGTCATTTGGTCTGACGAATGTGTCACCCCATATTTAGAAATACTTTAGAACATATAAAATAAGCACAAAATATATATATTAAATTGAGTTAAATTATATATAACAAAATATTAAATAAACTATAAACACAATAAGAATGATTTAAATAGTCAAGAATATAGTGCTATGAGAAATTATAATTATCATATTATGAAACTTTAGTATATGAGTCCTAACTAAATTCATATAGAAATAGAAATTTTTTCTGAAATCATTTAATAAAAACATAAAAAATATAAAAAATTAATAAATAATCTAAATTATATATTTATTCTATAATTAGTGTAATATTAAAGAACTTTTTTCACTCATGTTATACGGAATGAAACAATAACTTATAATTTATCTAAACATAATTAAATATGAATTATATTTTTAATTAGAAAAATAGGATTTAAGGAAGTATAATTGAACCACTTCAACATGATTATATATTGTGATAGGTCAAATAGGTTTCCTAGAATAAGTCAAATTATATATTTTTGTAATGTTATAAAGATGTTTAACATGTATAACACTAAGAATATATATTTACTAGTGTTACATTCCATGAATTTAAGGTGTATTAACTATCCTTATAAAAATTTATAAAGGAAAGATTATATTTTCTATGTATCAACCATATGATCTATCATGTATGTCATGTTATGTATTTCACCCAATTTTTTTTATAATTTGATCATAACAAGTAGATACCAATCCAATGCTACTAGAGTTAACTAAATATCTATAAAAAATACCAATTAATACATGAGAAGATGTAAGGATATGTTCTTGGAATTTAGAGGGTAGGAAATGATCATTGGAAGGGGTTACACTAATTCTAGTTTCCAAAAAACCAATTCTGATTTGAGATCTCAATATTCTTTCATATTTTTCCTCAGTGGTGGTGTTATTAGTTGGAATAGGTCAAAGAAATACACCATAGAGGAATCAACAATAATATTTGAGTACATCGCTTCATTAGATTCTATGAAGATGCTATTTGGACCAAATAAGTTAAATAATTTACTTGGTGTGGTTCCTATCATTGAAGGTGTAAATTAGATTTAATTTTATAATAATGAGGATTTTTTTATAACAAGGAATCAAAATCTTATCAAAAGACCAAACACATCGTTCAGAAATACCATCCAATTAATAAAATCATTGATAGGGTAGATGAAAATATGTGTTGGATTGTTAAAAAAGAGAATATAACATATCCATTTATAAAAGAATTAATATAGAAATAATGATGAGATCATTTCAATTATTTCTTTATTTGATACCTATGATACTAGAAATATTGATTTTTGTTAATGAGATTGATTCTCAGTTTTATAAAAAAATCAGTATATATAGATCATTTATTTATGTGTGGTACATTTATTAAATATGTGATGGAATTAAAAAAACCCCTCAAGGACCTAATTTGGATTGTCTCTAACTGAATATTATCAAAGAGTATTATAGGTCATAATGATATGTTAAAAATAACATGTGTGTAATATTACTTGTGACATAAATTAGACTCAGTAGATAATAAATCGAGTTTTTTATCTTGATTAACCTGTGAAAGTCTATCACATAAAATGTCATATTTTTACAGATATTCATTATGGTGTATGTTTAATATGAATCTATATTACCTAATCTTATAAACCATTATACATTGATGCCTTTATTATACAAGCCTTGTGGATGAGCTAATCAAGCGATGGTTAGGTATAATACTGATCATGTCACCAGTTGAGTTTAAATAATATTGTATTTTTTTCTCTTGTTTGAAAAGTATGAAATATATGTACATGATTAATTTAAATTAAGGAAATTCATTATCATTATTAGTTGAGTGAAAGGTTATGTACTCAAATACACATATGAATGGCATTTTATGTATTCATTAAAAGTTATCAGTTTATTTTAGGGAATCATGAAAGAATAATATGTACTATACAAGATTTCCATGTTTCTTGTCTTTTGGACACTTGATGGCTTAGACAAAGGGAATATATGAGCATTCATAAAATATCTAAAGATAAATATTATAAAAAACACATTAATATAGAGACATGAGTTTGTTTTATTGAAATCATGCTCTACCCCTTTATAGCTTGAATATTAATTCCATTTTTCTAGAGGTGTATATTGTCATATACTTATAAATAAGTAAATTCATAATTATTTTTAATACTATAGAGTCCTTCAGGGTCACACATAAGTCCATGGAATAAATATTTTTTTGGTATACTTTTTTCCATAATCTAAGATTGTTTAAATAATTATCATATCTAAGGATGTTTTTATGAGTTCACAAAGAGTTTTGAAGTTTCTCATATAATTTTCAATGATTTAGTGAAAGTGATAGATAGGTTAATATTGGGAACTAAATAATAAACCACAACATGGTCAGTGTCTTCTCATGGTTCTTAGATCCATGTCATAGTTCTTGTGAGTAATGATATATAATATCATTTGGAAACTATACCAATTTTATTATCAAAAGGATTTATCTTATATACACATTATATTATAATTTTTAGATAAAATAAATAAATTATAAAGGAGTTTAACGATCAAATTAATCAATGAGGTTAAAGGAAAATGGTTTTTAAAATTAATAATGTTTGAAATGTTTGAATTCTAAAAGGATCATTAATTCAATAATTTAATTCTATATAATGGAAATTGATAATCATTATTTGGAACACATTATATTATTTTTTATTATCTAAGACTCTTGTAGTTTTTTTCTCCCCCTCTCTATTTGAGGAGGATGTGATACCCCACCATTATAGATAAAAAGTTCCATCGAAGTGTTTTGTGATTCCATTTATTAGGGTATAGTTTTTGAGTTAGTAAACCAATAGTTTCTATTAATTTAACTTTATTAAACTCACATCCATATATGATCAAAATCATAGATGGTGAGGTACACTTGTTTTATGGGTTTATTTTATTGTATCTTATTTATTTAATTCATGGTAAATCTTGGCATGGACTTTGTTTATTCTTTTACTACCTCTGGTCATAGATATATCTCATAAAATCCTTCAATAATAAAAATAATTGAAGAATCAATATTATGAATAAAATTGTGGAAATAACACTCCCCTATGGTGTAGGTCCTTGAGAAGGTTCCAAGATCCTCATACTTTTTCAATAATGCCATTTGAATCAATACCGAGACATTTCACACTATTATTACTATATTATCCCCTAAAATTCATCAATGGTGGGTTGAAAATTCAAAAAGTAACTTCTCATATCAAGGAATTTATTTTACTACTTCAAGAAGTGTAATATTAACATGAAAAGTTTTGAATGTGTTATGAATATATTTATCAAGTTCATTTTGAAAAAAATTATTTGATTATTGGATTCTTTGGGGAAATGAATGTGGTGTATGAGAATTCATGGGAAAAAATTCAATAGATTGTTTCCCTTTCCATCTTGTTTATTCTCACTTAAATATTTTTAAGTTTGAGGTTAGTTTTCTTGAATATGACTTACCCTAGGGGTGGATTTATCATTACCACAAAATTTGGGAGTAGATAAATATTTACCTTCATTAAGTGTAATAATAAATAAATTTTATTTGTATTTGGGATTGATAATTGGTTGGTAAGATTATTTTATAGAACCATGAATCTTATTTGATCAATTATTATTGTTAGTTTTTACACTTGAGTTTGAATGTCTGGAATTTATAATTGAGTGTTCTATTAAAACAAGATGTTTTATGACACCATTTGGTTTACCATATACACTATAATTGCTTCATACTTGGGATGAATTAATGTTTAATTCCTTGGTGGTGAAGGATAAATAAAATAACATGCCAATTCAAGGACCATGAATTATTTGGGTTGTACAAATTTCCTCTTTTTCAATATTCTTATTGTATCTTCCACCTAGGGATAAAATATGTATTTTTGTTGTCTTACTAGAATGGAGGTTTCTATAGAAATTGACACTTTTTAAATACTATTGTATAATAATCAGATTAATCCTGATGTTGGGGTAATTGATAAAATATACGAGTTTACCAATATTAAAATGAAAATACAAAATAATATGTAAATATTGTGAATTACATTGATCTATGATCATTTGATTCAAATGATTATGTATTTCAGTGAGTTTAGTTCCCAACTCATTTTCAAGTATAGAAATGTTTTTTCACTCCTCTAGTGTTTGTTATTACTTATGTCATTTTTTTGTGATTTTAAATAATATTTTTTATTAAGTCATGTGTAACAACAGTGGTTGTATCCACTAGATCCCCATCATCCACAACATTAATCATGCCATGGTCCACGAAGGGATGACCATCATAAATGTATTGAATTATAAATAAGTTACTAATTTGGTTCATATTATATCTAGTGTAAAGCCTTTAAAGTTTCACTTAGTATTTATAAAGGGTACCTGCTTATTATTTCCTAATTACACATATTTCATTCCTAATGGATATAATACATGAGGATGAGATAATTATCTAGAAATATCTGTTTAAGGCCAGGATAACCATAAATTGTAGTGGGAAGATGATGTAATGATTATTTAGGTACACTATAGAGAGAAAAAGGTAAACCTATAAGTTTAATAAGATATCTTGTTGCAACCTTGGGTTTCATGGTGGATAAGACAATGTTGAACTCATTAATATGTTCATGTGGGTCCTCACTAGGAAGACCATGGAATTATAGGAGTTGGTGGATATTTTCTAATCTAGGATCAATGTTTATGGACTATTTTGGATATTGGATGTATAAAGGCATGTACTCTACATTAGGTTTCATCAATTATTTACGTTTTTGATTATTTTATATCATAATTTCAAGATAATAACTATTTTCACTCTTGGTTTGATTAATAACCTCTTTATGTTATTTTATGATGTCTTCTTCTGTGGGGTTTGACTAGTCAAATCTAGAATATTGAGTTTGACTATGAATTGTTTATTAAAGTTAAAGGTATATTTCATGTAACAATCCTTTGGAATACATTGCCATTCAAGGAATGAGATCAACCTATTATTTAAAACTATTATTTTTTAACATAAGAGATAAATTAAAAAAATTAGAGAGATAAGAAATATAAATTATGAGAGAAGAAAAGGGAGAAAGTATTGAAAGTAGAAAATATTCCTAAAATGATGACCAAAATAAAAAATTAGACTAAAATAGGGCCATGCTCACAACACGTGTCTTGTTTAGAATTCAAGTTAAACCTTGTATAAAAATCTAAATATGAATAATTTTGATCAATATGGTATACTAAATCATATCAGAATCCCTATAGTTAGCAAAAAAATAATAAATCAAAGAAAAACGAAAGAGAAGAAGTTAGTGAAGAAAAATTCAATAGGTATAAACTCATAATAAATGATCTTTTCTTTTCTACTAATGGTTCTAATATTTTTATAGCATCAGCAAACACATAAAAATTGAATTTAAATTTACTAGGTTTATGATATAGCATAACATAGGTCATTTCCCAAGTAATTGAAGACCAATCAATTAAGGTTAATTTAAAATCCATGAATTCAAAAAATGATAAAGAAAATTAGGGGGTTTATTATTGATAAAATTATTTTATATGTAATCTATTAATTAAATAAATAGTTGGAGAAATCATTATCAACATAGATAAGTGTCCCTTGATTCACAACCATCATCATTCTTAAGGAATTTGGGATAAATCGTTGATTAATTTATTAATTCCTACTGAAAAAAGCATGGTATATGAGTTCCTATTTTGTTAATGGTAAGGATTTGATCAATAAAATGATAATTATTGTTGACGACTAATACAAATAAATAAAATCATGTTTTATATAAGATCATAATTCATCAAATAATCAAATCAATTAAGTGATGTGATGACTAGATTTGTGTCTATATTTATAATGTTATCATTAATATGACATGGATTTTATCGAGTTGAAATTTTTTTATTCCATAAACCAACACAATCCAAAATAGAACACATGGAAAATAATAGGTGTGAGAAGAGGTGAAAATTCTAAAATAATTACACATTATGAATTATGTAAGAAAGAAATATGATTCTTGTTCTTTTGATTTGTATGTGAGAATACCATAACAAACAAATAAAAAAATTTAATTTTATGAATAATGGAGAAAAAATTTATAAATTCAATCAACTTTCAAAGATTATAAATTTTTTGAAAGGGATTATACCAAAGAACACCATGTAGAATAATAACTAAGGGGTTTATAAGTACACAGTGGAGAAAAATAGTATAATGTCCAACAAAACTGTCAATATTGACAAAAACATACACATAGAGATGAAAAACATTAAAATTATCCATAGAGTACTTGTAATGAGAAATTTTTGATGTTTTATGTAAGAAAATACAACAGTTTATGGATATAAGTGACCTATACATGATAGATTTTTTAACCCATTTGGGATTCCCATATGATGATGAATCCACAAAAAATTGAATATTTTTTGTGGAGATGTGGGAATTAGATTTTTATTTCTAATAGACATTGACTCTATCCAATTGGAGGTTCATAACCCAAGATGTAACCAATTTACATAATGGGGTTCCAATATACATCATTGAGAATTTATTTTCTCTTTCAGCTTCTATTGGGCCTCTTGTGGTCAGATCAAATTCTTGGAATATGATTAAAAACAATCACAAAAAATTGTTCATATTTTCAACTGAATTTTAATTAATTAGTTTAATTTTTTTAGTGTTTTAGATTATTTATGTCATATTATAATATTTTAGTTTTTATATATTTTTTCTTAGTTATATATTTATATTATTGAATTATAATTTTTATGTCATCTTATTATTTTATAATATTAGATATAATAATAATAATAAAACTATTATTATTATAATTATTATTATTATAATTTAGTTGTACCTCAACCTATTTTTTGTGGTGACTATCATGCATCCTAGGGATCTCAGATTAACTCCCGATAGGAGCATTTTGATGGGGTAACTATGCATGCACTATAGTGGATAGTATAGTGGGACACTATACGATTGTAGTTATGAGAAAACTATAATAGGACTCATTTAGATCTGACTATAGTGGGATCACTAAAGATATATAGTGGTTGGGAACTATAGTGGTACTTTAGGTGGACACTATAAATATATTCTGAAGCAGTCTTTTTATTGTTGGCTCAGTAGAGATGTACATGTTTAGGTTTGTCATCCCTAATTCATAAATCAGGACTATCACTGAATTTATAAATGTTAAATCCTCATTGGTCCAATAATATAGTTTTGCATCCACCTTCTTCCCTCCACAAGTGCACACTACTAGCTGAGCCGATGCCAATCCCAATGGTGCAACTAGTTCATGTTACATCGTCCTCAGGTAGAGCATCGAGCTAGTCACTTACCTCACATCCTTAAAGATAGACCAATCATCCTCCTCTAGCATGAAAAAATCACGACGTTCCTTCTTCTCATCTCCATCCTCTACCACATTTGATTTCTCTCACACAAACCATAAACCGTACATTGACCAATCCTTAGATGAGTTCCACTATTGATGAATGACATTGCACACCAGGTTTTTTTGGACATTATCTAGTTGATGCATGTGTTATTCATGTTAATAGTGGCTGATGTATGAGATGAGTGTTGCTGGTGTTGGGTGAAGTTCTTGTCCACACATTTCGAATAGGAATTGGTGACATTATTTGACATGGTTTATATCAAATTTGAATTTTTCTAAACTTTTCATGGTTCAAAGACATGTGTGATGATTCAATTTAAAAATCTTGTGTCCAGAAGCATGTTGTTTCTATTGGTTATACACTAAAAGATATATCATAGCTTATGATATGTCTGAGATTCATATCAAAACCAAAAATACATCCACATCTTAAAGTGAATTTGATTTCCCTGTTTTTATTGCCTTTGATAGTCACATAATATCATTACTATAAAACCCATGATAAACATTTCTACTCATTATCAATGATAGATAAAAGTACTAATGAATGGTTTCCTTTATCTGTGTTGAAAAAAGCAATAATAATGACAATATTTACATGTGCTAATGAAATCCCTGCTAAAGATACCCCTTTATCAGTTCTTTATTAATTCTCATGAAAAGAAATATTTTTAGTACTTTTTATAACTGAAAAAGGTCACCCTTTATCAGGGAAAAAAATCACTCATAGAAGGTATATTTTATAAAAAAATACATCATAAAAAATCACATATTAATACATATATATATTGATAAAAATATTATATATTTTATTAAATATGATTTATATATGACTAAATATACATTTACACTTGATATATAATATATATAATTCAAATTAAATCTAAAATAAAAAATATATATTATTAAAAAACATATTTTATATGTTATTTATTTAGTGAAAAAATATTTATAATTTATTTAAAAACTAATATTATTTAAAAACGTAGACTAATTAATATTAATAGAAATTCAATAACATTTTGTTTTTTCAAAGTCATTTTTTTTCAATGTTACATATATATCAAATAATAAATATTTAATTAGTAAAAAAAATGACTCAATATGTTACACTTAATATGCCATACAATAATTGTACATGTACATATTCAAAATTAATTCAATTTTACATAGACAAGAATAAATAAATAACAAAATATTAACATTAATATTTTATTTTTTATTTATTGATATTTAATATTTAATATATTATATTTTTAATTATTAAATTTTAATTTTTTATATATTTATATTTATTATAAACTATTTATTATTCTTTAATTAACACACACACACACACATATTTTTGTTTGTGTGTGATTATATATTTTTATTATTATTTATTTTATTAATAATATTAATAATATTTTTGTAATTTTTACAATTTTTTTTATTTGTTTAATATTTTTTTTTAATTTTATTCATTTTTAATATTTATTAGTTAAGATTGAATGTTTTTAATACATTTTTATTTTACATAATTAATATATGTTTTCATTTTCATTTAAACATATATTCCATTTATTAATATATATAATTAATAACTCTAATACATTTTTTAAAATATTTTCTATATATTCATCTTTTAATTAAATTTCAGTTATTTTTGAAACTCATAAATTTTCTATTATTCATTCATTAGAAATGTTAAGTGTTTTAAATTTTTTATATTTTATTCATTTAAATATGTATTTATTTAATTTATTTTTAATTTATTACTTTTTAATGTTTTCTATATTTCATTATTCACTAATATATTTAATATTTTTTATATAGAATTAAATTTGAATATATTTATATATATCAATATATATAATATTTATTTTAATATTATTTATATAATAAATGATATGTATTTATATTAAATAAGTCAGATATTTAGTGAAAATGACTATAAATAAAAATTAATATAAATTAAAAATATTGAATTATTAGAATCAAGTAATAGATGTTTAATAAAATGTGGTTTTCATTTTCAATTTAACTTATATATAACTTGTGTTGCATTAATTTCATACACACATTACATAATTAATGTAATTTTATATATAAACACACACACATAATATTTTTGTAATTTATTAATATTTAAATATTTATTTTAGAATTTTATTTATTAACATATAAATTTCATATTTTTTTAATTAGTATATTTCATTCATTTTAAATATTTTTCTTCAATACATGCAACTTATTATTTTTTAATATTTTTTAATATTTTTTCATTTTTAATATTATTTAATCAATAATAATATTATTTATTTTTAAATATTTTTTGTAATTTATTCATTTTTTAATTTTCCTTTTTTTAATATTTTGTAATGTTATCATTTTTGAATATTTATTTACACATTTCTATTCATTAGAATTTTCTTTAATATGGTTGTTATTTGTACGATTAATATAAATTAATTTTTATTTTAACATATAGATTCATTTTTAAAAATTAAGAACCTAAATAATTAATAAAACTTATTTGTTTTTTTAATTATTTTTACAAAATATTGATTCTATAATTATTAAATTTTTCTCTTTTTTTACATTAATTCATTTAATATTATTTACTATTATTTATTCACTAATAATGTAAATGAGTATTTTTATTTTCTTTATAATTTATTCATTTTAAATATTTATTCATTTAATTTTTTTATAATATTTTAATTCTTAATGTTTTTACACATAATTATTCATTAATATATTTAATGTTTTTAATACATAAATATATTCATATATATAAATATATATATATATATGTCAACATTTTTATCATTTTGAGAAATATGATTTATGTAATAAAAAATATGAATTTTCATTAAATTAATAATATATTTCTGTGAAAATGTGTTATAATTAAATATTAATATTAATTATAATTATTAACTTATTAATATCGAGTAATGAAAATTTAAGATTTTTTTTTCAATTTAATATATATCCATCTTATTTTACATTAATTTCTTACACACACATACATAATTAATGATATTTTGTATAGAAACATGCACACAAAGACATAATATTTATGTACTTTATGTAATTTTTAATATTAATTTCATAATTTTATTTATTGATATAATATATTTCATATATATAATGTTTTTAATCAGTATATTTTATTAATTTTTTATATTTTTATTCAATATATATCATTAATGTCTTTTTAATATTTTTTCAAATTTATTCATTTTTAATATTATTTATTCATTAATAATATTAATTTTCTAAAATATTTTTATAATCAAATGAATTTCAATTTTATTATTTATTATTATTTTTAAACATTATCCATTTGTTATATTTTTTGTACATTTTTATTCATTAACATTTAATGTTTTTAATATCGTTATAATTTATAAAATTAATATGTATTCATTTTCATTTTGACATATATTCACTTTTAATTTGTTTATAATTTATATAATTAAAAAAACCTATTTATCATTTAAATATTTTTGCAATCTATTGCTATTTTAATTTTTTAGTTTCACTTTTTTTAACATTAATTCATTTAATATTATTTAATAATATTTATTTACTAATAATGTTAGTTATTTTAAAAATTTAAAATAATTTATTCTTTTTTAATATTTATTCATTTAATATTTCTGTAATTTATTCATTTTGAATATTTATTTATACATAATTATTAATTAACATATAATATTTTTAATATGAATGTAATGTAAATATTTAATATGTATTTATTTGTATTTTAACATATAATATTTTTCAAATTCTTAAATAAATTATATAATTAATAAAACATATATATATATATTTTAATATTTTTGAAGTCTATTCATTTTTAGCTATTAAATTTCACTCATTTATAACATTCATGCATTTAAGATTATTTATTCGTCAATAATGTAATTTATTTTTACTTTTTTATAATTTATTCATTTTTCATAAATATTAGTGTAATATTTTTTAATTTATTTTATATAGTTTTTATCAGCGCTTTCCAAAAAAGCTGATAAATATAGGTTTTATAATCGTTAAAATAGAAATCATTGATACAACCTATATTTATCTGCACTTTTTGTAAAGCGCTGATAAAACCCTTTTGTTCTTTAAAATAGAACCCAAAAAGAAATTCCCATCTCTCACACAATTCAAACTCTGGCAGAACTGAACCTTCGTTGTCGCCCCCCCTTTAAATTTTGAGATTAATCAATACAAAACCCAAGGTATGGGATTCTTTCTACTTATTTTTAATCGATCTTGCATAGTTTCAACTTTTTAGTTATTCATTTTCTATACGTGTACCATATAAACCCCATTCCCTTTTTTATACCACAGTGGCTTGTCCAAATACCTCATGACCACCGTTTTTGATTTCCAAAGGGTTTGGTTACTCAATATTGTGGTGTTTTTAAATTTTGAAGTTTGGTAATGGATCTTAACATACTATTGGTAGAAATTCCTCAGAATGTCTATAGTTACTCATGAAAAAATTTATATGAAAATTAAATTTCAATCATGATGTAAATTTTCATATTGAAATTAACATGACTAAATTTGCATAATGAAATCCCATATCTGTACAATATTTCTAATTTGATTTAATTTTTTATACTATATTCAATTATAAAATATATATGGGTATACACATACACATATGTAATATAAAATTTGTCATATAGGAATATATATATGGAATATATGTGGCAAGGGTTTCAGAATTGTTGTAACTTTTGGTCTTGAGCAGTTTGTTCTGATTGCAGTAGAGTCCATAAGGATCAATATAGGTTAGTTGCATTCTAATAATTGAGTGCGCATGGATACCAATTGGCCGACTCACTATTTGATTTTCTCTCATTTTTGTATTACAATTTACATAGAATTTGATTCCTTCAAATGGTATTATAGTGTGAAAAGACTGTTATTAACATGTTAACTAGTCAATACACACAAAAATCTATATTCATATTATTATCATGTAATTTCTTCATATTATTAATATAATTTTCAAAGTGTTTGGAAACTCAAAAAAAAAATTTACTTAATAATGAAATACTGTTGTCTTCAGTTGCCTCTGAAGATCGTTTCTAACAGATTTCATTGTCACATAAAATATTAATTGATTTAAAATTAAGGGAATTGGATTTATTTAAACAAATTTATGAAGTAATTCAAAATGGTGATTTTAATTGGAAAAGCAGTGTGGAAGCAATGGATTCTGAAGAATGAAAAACAAATTAATGAGTGATAGAGGCATAAAAAGAGAAAAAAATTTCTTTTAAGGAAGGTAATAACTAGATTTAGAGTGGTTACCTTAAAAATGGTCAAGTTATGTGAACATTATCAAAGTAAAGCATGCATACACTCATGTTCTGATATATTTTTTACCTATCAATTTATATATACATTATATGAATACCTCATGTATATTTTTTTATTTTTTTAAAAAAATTATTATTATTTAACATTATGGTATTACTATGAATCAAAAATGGATTGATTCAAATCTTATAGTAAAGAAATATGAGGATGGAGTTGAAGAGTTTATTATGTTTTCATTAGATCACACATATGACATTTCTCGAATCTCTTTTTTGTGTTTTCACTATTGTTATTCAAGGTGAATTTATCCAATATAGTTGGAAGAACATTTTTTTATCATAATAGATCAGATCTTTAAATTTTGAAATAAACACAGGAAAAAACTAAATTTTCTTACTAACTGAGATGATACTTCCATTTATAAATCATTTAATATTTATAACAGTTTAAATGATGATGAAGATCTTATTGAATAAATGAAAATGTAATTGAAGATGACCTTCATCGTTTTACAAATATATTTCAGATTTTAAATAGTTTTTCAAAGAGATCGTTGTATATTGGTTTCATTAAACATACAACATTTGAAACTATATTGTATTTATATAATTAGAATCATGGAAATAGATGGAGCGACACCAGTTTTACTGAACTACCTTGTAACATCCCACCCCTTTTCATTTTATTGATTCGAGATAAAATTTCTACTAGGCCTTTGGTGACATCCCCAAGACACTAATGGTTGGAATTAAATGGTAAGGGCTTCATAAAAAATTATGGGACGATTTATCCTTTGGAACTAAAAAAAGTAAACCAAGATAACCATAAAAACAATCAACATATGATGCATGATAACAATGTAATACAAATCAACAAAAACCAAACCAAACCAATATATATTATAATACAATATTGAAAAAAAGATACCAATATCATAATACAAAGCAGAAGAAAAAATTAACAAGACCAAATACTCCAAAGACTAAAACTCCACAGATCACAACATGCTCCTAGCTCCAAATCCACAATCCATTCCCAAAGTATCATGATGCATCACTAAATAAATGAGATACTTTTTCCTTTACCTATGTATCAATAAAAAATATCTGCAAACTCACCAATGCTCCTAAGCATGGAATGACTAATGAAACTTATTAGGTTTTCCCTAAATGAATTCCCTATTGATTCCACTATGATAGAACATGTTATCACATTTATATAATTTTTTATATATATAACAATTTGAAAAAAAATTCATAGTTTATATCAAATAAAAAGTAGTTCCAAACCAATACTATTTTCTAAACTAAAATAGATACTAAGGAAAGAAACCAAACAAATCATTTGGAACCATTTCTCCAATCCATTTGGCATAAACCATTCCATTTCTCAAAAAACACATATAATCAATCTTGGTATCAACATTGACTATGTAACTTCACATCATTAACCCAACCCTTTGATGGTGTTACATCACAACCATTATCCATCATATAAAATTCATTCCCAACCATTGATGAAAAAACCATGAAAAATAATTGTTATAAAAAATTTCAATAAAACAAAACCATTTTATTTAAAAGACTTATCCAACCAATTTACATGCATCAAAACTGAAAAACCATTTTAAAACCATCATTTTAAAATAATGTTACCAATTCACTTTCCACCAAAATATCCAATTTCCCAATTCCATAAACCACCACTAATGAGGGTTTCAAACAATATGTGCACAAAAAGTTGTTAATTAAATTCATGTAATTTATTAAATTAAAAATTCAGCCTTTAAATTATGATAAGAGTAGTCGAGAGTGAAGCCACCTACCTTGCAAAATTAGGTGAAAATGGAGAACGACAGAAATTATTAATTAAAATTATATTTAAACCAAAAATTTCCCACCTAAAATCTTGTTCCTTGTCATAAAAAGAACAATATATCATCATTATTGGCATCACACAAACAAGGTCCATCCCCAAAATATTAAATCTATCATTCCAATAGGGGGGATAATAATAAAATAAAGAAAACCAACCATGAACAAACACTTACCATGGATTATGGGATTAAATGCACAAATATTTGGAATGTATCACTCCTAAATCAAGATGAATGGTGTCAACAACCTTTATAAAGAGAAGAATTAGAGTTAGGGTAGTAATAGATGAAAATGAGCCATTATGATGAAAAACCAAGTTAGATACACAATTTTAGGATCTAACTTTTAGTCATGCATGGTTAGGATGCACGGTTAGGAAAAACATGAACTAACCATGCACAATACATCTATCCCCAAACGAATGGTTACTCTAATGTGGATGCACGGTTTAGAAAAAATAATAACCTAACCATGAACCTAACAAGATCAAACTACCTCTCATTTTATGATTTTATGTAGGATTTTCTCGATTTCTACTAACCATACTCAAACCCAACACCACTAAAAAATCCCCTAAACATCCCAAAAGTCCTCTAAACCCTCACAAAATTCACCTAGACACATTACATACTTAAAATACATTAAAAAGGGTTACTTAATTGAAATTATGGTTTCTTTATTCTCCCCACTATTGAACTTTCCATCCATATAAATTAGAAAAACACCATTACCCAGAATGTGTTTGGGCCATTGCTCGACCATTTCTTTCTACCATTCCTATATTACTTCCACAAACCAACCATGATTCCACAAAAGTCACACTAGAAAAATGCATTTACAATTCATTACATTCTCTATACTATCCACAATTTCTATAGGAATATGTTCCCATGAATCATTGAGCTCTAGATCAACATGATCCCATTGAATTGCATTGTCAGGACCAGGATGATACTTTTTTAACTGAGATACATGAAACATATTACGCACTACACTGAACCTTAGTGGAAATTCTGACAGATATTCCACCTCACCAACCTATTAAACTATCTAAAAGGACCAATGTATCAAGAAGATAAATTTACATACTTCACCAAATGATGATTCCAAATCCTTGGATAGATTCTCAATAACACGTCATCACTAAACTCAAATGATAATGACCGTTGATTATGACACTCATACAATTTATAATGACTTTGAGTCTTATTCATCCTTTTTTGATCAACTAAATCTTATATATTGTCTTTTGGAAGGGATCTTCCCAACCAATGAAGTCTCACCTATTTCAACACAAAAAATCAGATACTAAAAAGGATTCCCATTAATTGCTTCAAAATGAGCTATATGTATTGAGCCATAATAACAATTGTTATACAATAACCACTCTAATCGTATGTGCTCCTACTATGACCACTAAAATACATTACAAAATCCCTATTGATGCCATCCAATGTTTGTATCATACTTTTGGATTGTCTATCTATCTAGGGATGATACACCGTTCTCATAGTCAATTCAGTCCCATGGTCCTACAATAATGATTTCTAGAAATAATATGTAAACCTGATATATCAATCTGATACTGTTGAAACTAGTCCACCATGCCTCTTTACCACTTCTTAGATATAGATCTTAGATAACTCCACCACCATATGTGATACATGGATAGGAATGATGTGGGCCGACATCATGATCTGATCCACTATCACCCATATGAAATCATGTTTCTGAACATTACTTGGGAGAACTATCACAAAATCCATTATTTTTTGCTCCCAATTCCAAATAGGAATAGGTAAATTCTAAAAAATACCTAATAGTTGTTGGTGCTCTTCTTTAACCTACTAACAGGTGAGGAATCTTAGAATGAACACAACCACTTTCCTTTTCATTCCAACCCACCAAAAGTGTTCTTTCAACACCTTATACATATTTTGTATTCTATGATAAACAAACCATATCGAATGAGGGTAATCATGAACATGTTTTTTATTAAAAACCTACATGTACTACCATATGATCTCAAAACCACAACAATGAAATCCCATCCAACTTACATCCCTAAATAATCTCCCCACCATTGCGTTTTTTCCTCACAGTCACACATCCTAAATTGGATTTTTGGGCCTATATAACCATCACCACAAAATCTGTAATAAAAGAAAGTAGAAAATAAAACTACATCACTACCTCTCTCTTCACAATCCATATACATGTCCGCTATCACCGACATCACCTAGCACTGATTTGAAGCCACTTTTTCCAATTGACCATATGAATTTCTATTTAATTCATCCTCTATCAAATTTCCTTTAACTAGTGTATACGTCAAATCGAAGTCAAATATTTTAAGATACTCCATCCAAATTAATTGTGACAGATTAAAATCACTTTTGAATAAAATATGTTTTAGACTCTTATGATTAGTAAATAATATAAATTTATTACCATGGAGTTACTGATGAAAATTATGGAAAGCATTGAATAAAACACTTACCTTGAAATAGTTTTTTGGCTAGTTTTTCTCATGAAACTATAAGTGACATGATCCTTAAGAAACAACATGATCTCTCTACATGAAAACACATCCCAACCAGGATCCCAAAGCATCAAAATAAACCACATACCCTTGCCTTGATTTCATTAATGTCAAGATTGGTTATAATGCAAGTCAAAATTTCATCCCTTGAAAAGAATTATTACATTCATAATTCCATTGGAATGAAAACAAAATCCTTCTAAAATCTTTCCTTAGTGAGGCTCATTGGGAAAAATCATGAACAAAATGTTGGTAATAATTAGGAAGAGTAAAGAAACTACATATCTGTAAGGAATTCATTGGTGGTTCTCATGAGATAACAACCTATATCTTTTTTATCAATAGAAACACATATTTTAGATATAACATGGCCAAGGAAACATACCACTTATATCATAAAATCACACTTTGATATTTTTGCATACATACAATGATCCCTCATGATTCCGAACATTTTTTTCAAGTGTTTCTCATGATCAACCCTTATCCTTGGTTACACCAATATTTCATCCACAATCACCTCCACAAAATAATCTAGATACCATTGAAATATATAATTAATCAATTCCATAAATACTTCTAAAGAATTATTTAGACTTCAATTCAAAACCACATACTTGTAATGTCCATATGTACTCTAAAATCTATTTTGATAATATCCTTCTTCCGAACCCACAATTGGTTATATCCTAACTAGAAATCAATTTTGGACAACCACTGGGATCATATCAATTTATCAAATAGATCATTAATGTGTAGAAGTGGATACAACTATTTATTGAATCTTGGTTAAGATTATGATAATCCACATAGAAACTGAATAGTTCCATCTTCCCATTTCACAAACAAAATCGGCACTGCCCATAGAGACATACTTGGTCAAATAAACCCTTTACTTTAGAAATCTTCTTGAACAGGCTTTAATGTTTCTTAATTCTATTGGTTCCATCTAATAAAATGATATGTAGATAGAAATATTCCCTAGTAAGAGATAAATCATGAAATCTAATTCTCTTGAAGGTGGAAACCGTGGGAAATTATCGAGACCGAAATTCGGAAACTGATAAAATTTTTTGAAAAAAGCATCCCCAATTTCATCCACTAATGGAAAAGTCAAAACCTTCAACTGATATGAGATTGTTCCAATTTCTGGTGCGAACAAGACTATTTCACTTCCCTTTTTATTCTTGTCTTCTCTAAAGCGATGTTTGACACCATCGTTAGTTGTAAAACTAACCCTTTATGTATAACTATTGATATGATCCTTGAACATTGACAAACAATCCATACCCCAGATTATGTTATAGGAATCCAAATCAAGCATAGATAAATATCATATATGATCATCTCCATTAACAGTTATATAACATTATTTTCTCCTAAATGATCAACATTTTATTTGACCAAGAGGAGTTTGATGTTTCAAAATATAAGGCATCATCTCAACTTGAAAACCCATAATATCAACAACGCAAGAAGAAATAAATGAATGGGAAGCACCCAAATAAATATATATTACGTAAGTTTATAATTAAAAATAATATTACCTATCACCAATTATGGTCCTAAATGATCATCCATAATCGCCTGCTCTGTTCCATAGAGCTTCTTACTCACAACAATTGGTTCTTTATTTCTCTATTGAGATTTCTATTTCTGAGGAGTCATGGTATTTATAGAATATGTATGGATATATCAATTTTAATTATAATAATTATTATTATTCACTTGTCTCATCAAATAATATGATTAATTTGAAACCTAATATTTGTCTTGAATACCCAACCATGGAGTAGTGTGACAAAAACATTAAAGATTCCCCATCTAGTTGAAATTGTTAAATGCTCTAGGTGGTGTTGTGGAATCTCATTTAATGTAAACCAAGGAATTAAATTGAAAAAATATAAGATTTATCTTTGGTTTTAGAGGAATATTCACTGATCTATCCATCAAATTTTGATTCATTCCACTACCTTGGAAATAGAAGTCCATCTTCCACTTATTACCAACATTAGTATTCCTTCCATTTCCCCTAGATATCAACATGATTCCTCCACTAGTACTACATGCTATTTCATGTTCTTCCACCATTTATCTATTCAACATCTCTATATAATCTATTATACAAAGCATAATAATATTTGAGTGAATCTCTGGAATCATCCCCAATTCAAAAATGTGTGCCTTCAAGGATACACTTTTGAAAACCTCGTCTGAAAGCAGACTAAATTTATAAATTTATCCACATACATTGTCACCAAGATATTTTCCAACTTAAATATGAAAATTTCGATCATTATATAAATTCATAATGTGTGAGGATAGAATTTTTTCTTGAATTTTTTTTCAAAATCCTTCTATGCATTGTATTGGTAAAATTTTGCTTAAAATGATAAATCCCATCACTAGAGTGAAATATCCTCTAGAATATAAGTTTCCAACATTAATTTTATCTCTACTAGTGTGCCTAGGAAATTTATATTTTGATTCATCCTATTTATCCACACCTTTTCCTTATCTAATTTTAAATCACCGTAAAAGATGTGTGGATTATACTTCTAGAACTGAATGGAATGATCCACTTTACTTATTTAATCACCAAAATTTCATCTATCCTCAACTTGAAATGATTGGAAAACAATTTGAACTAGATATAGGTTTAGCTATGGATCATGTGTAACCATATTCCCAACATCCTCTTTCATTTGGTTTCTTCTATTCCTAACAGGTGCCATTTCAATAAGAAAAGAAAACTCCATAAGTCTCATTCTCAAGAAACTGAAGGATTAATAATTTAAAATTTACCATATCACAGGTATCAAAACAATAATTTACAAATATTTAACACTTTAATATTTTGAAAATCATCCCATTATCAAAATGCCACAACCATTCCCTTTCAAAATCTCACATTTGAAAACATTTTAAACATTTATTTATAAAATGAACTCTCTTGCACCAAATCATAAATCATTACTCAAAATAAAATATGAAGTCCTAGTGGGAATTTATTTCAATCAATGAATGTAATGATATTCTCATTGTAAATATCCCTGACAATGAGGTAATACTCTTATAAGTGTCTCAAAACACTTATGTACCCAAACTCCCTGGTAATTTGTAGTCCCACATAAATAGGTTAGCTATAAATTTTTATGCTCTACATTTCAAGTCCTAATGATCCTAATCCTTACCAACATCCCAAATCAAAGACTATACTAAAATGATTTTACAACTCTAAGACTAAAAAACAAATTCAAATTTTCCTAGACTGAAATAATGATCTACCAAGACTGATACCATTTTTAAGGTCCCTCCACTCAACATTAGCTTGAGCCGATGCTGATTTTATACTAGGACTTCGGTAAAATCATCAAGAAACCAAATGTTGGCAAAAAATTACATGGGATTCATAAATATTTGGGGGGAAATTTTCCTTTTTAATATAAAAAAACCAAACAATGATAACAATAACAAATTTACACTATAGGATGCATGATAAAAATTTAATACAACTCTGTGCAAACCAAACCAAACCAATCTATATCAGAGTAAAACGCGGAAACCAAGACACAAATATTAGAATACAAACCTGAAGAAAAAAATAAAAATCTCAAAGACTCCAAATACATAAACTCCATAGCTCCCAAGAAGCTCCATGCTTCAAATCTACAATCTATACCCATAGTATCATGATGCATAACTAGAGAAATGATTTACCCTATCCTTGAATTTTTCCTGATAAATAATATATGAAAATTCACTAACGTTCCCAAATGGGGGGTGAGAAATAAAAAATAGTAGGGTTTCCACAAATGAGTTCCCTTATCACACCACAAGGATATAATATGTTATTACATTTATATAAAACCATTTGAAATTTTTTTATAGTTTATATCAATGATAATGTAGTTTTAAACAATTTTTTTTTATAAAATAATATACTTATTAAGTAAAGAAACTAAAAAAGTCACTAAAAACCATATCTGAAATCTATTTAGAATAACCCATTCCATTTCCTAAAATAACACAAACCCACACACACTCAAGCTTGTTATTACCATTGATGATGGAACATTACATCCATAACTTATCCCTTTGATGGTGGTACTTCACAACAATTATCCATCCCATTCAATTGATGGCCTTTGATTAATTCAAAAACCTTGCCATCCAATTCTACCAAACCATTTCCATAAATAACACTTTTTACTGAAAACACTTTTCCAAGAAATTATTGTGCATCAAAACCAATAAAAAATTTTTAAATTATAATTTTAAAATCATGTAACCAATTAAATTTCCACTAAAGAAAACAATTTTAAAATTCCCCAAATGATCACTAAAGAGGTTTTCCATCAATCTTTCCACAAAATTTAAAAATTCAATTGAGGAAATTTATTAAATCTAAAATTAATCATCCAGGTTCTAATAAGAAGAGTCGAGAGTGAATCGACCTACCTCAAAAACAAAAGTTAAAATGAAGAAAGACACAAATTCGTCAATAAAATCATATTAAAACCACCAAAACCCACATTATAGCATTTTCCATATCATCAACACATCCTTGTCTCATAATGATTAGAATCACAAAATTTAGATCCAACCCCAATATATTGGATCTGTCATTCTAAGAGATTTAAGAAGAAGAAAATAAGGGAAAAAACAAAGAACATACACTTACTAAGGAATCAAGGCTTCAACGCTACAAAATTTTTCAAAGGATGGATCCTATATCAAGATGAATGGTCTTCACAGCCTTTGGGAAGAGTGGAATTTGAGTTAGGGTTGTACAAGACGGAAAAAGGCCATTAAAGAAAAAAACTGAGTTAGAAAAACAATTTTCAAATCTAACTTATAGTCATTCATGGTTAGAGAGAAAAGTTAGAAAAATAATGCACAAAACCTCTATCCCTAAATGAAAAATTACTCTTAGGTGGCTTCACAGTTTGGACAAACTGTACACCTGACCATGCACTTACCTAGACCCCACTGCCTCTCTTTTCACAATTTATTTTAGGAGTTACATAAATTATATTAATCATTCTCCACCCATGAACCTCTATAAAATCCCAAAAAATTTCCCAAAAGTACTCTAAATCATCAAAAAATGCACTCAATCACTTTACATAAATAGAATAAATAAATAAAGGGTCACTTACATGAAATTTTTGATGACACATACCTAGTCTCCTAAATGATATGCTACAAGAATAAAATGATATTCCTTGTTGACTATATGATGCTATGAAAATTCAATGTTCAATGGTTATGGTCTCTAAAAAAACAAGAATGTCCAAATGATTGTATAATGTTTCACAAGAACCATGAATCACTCATAAAATACCCTAAGTGTGGTGCAGATCTTTACAAGAATGATGAATCATGTCCTTAAAAATATTTATGGTATATTCCAGTCATTATAAAGTTTATAAGACTATATGAATGTCAAGAAGTCACTAGAAATTTTTCATTACAGGAAGATAAAATAATTAAAGATAGGAAATTACATCACCTAACAAACAATCCTTAGTCAAAGAAAATTTATTATGGGTATCTTGAAATTGGAAAAGAGCCGAGAAACCAATGGCCTGTGTTATCTATAGAAGTAAAAATTCATTTTTGAGTACAAAGTTGTACTAATTTTACATTTCATGTTATATTGGTAAATTATAATTTTCTTGCATGGTTAAACATCACCAAAATTAGGGTTTAGTAGTTGTTTGTCAAACCTTCTCTAAATGAAATTTAAATATCTTAGTGGGAGTTTTTTAAAAACCACTTATAAATATTTACATAGAGAAAAACAAGTACTCTTCTTACCCTAATCCCTCACCCCAGTTTTCCCCACCTCTATGCTCTTCCCCTCACCTCCACCACTCTCAACCACCCCACCACAACTCTTACACAAATCGTCTTTTCTCTCACCCTCACCATTAGATTGTCATTCCCCCTCTATTCCCTTTTCACCTCTATAGCTCTCTTCCCCTACAATTTCATGACTTTTTGAGAATCATTTCCTCTATCTTTCACCATTCAACCATTTTTCCTCATACCGATGCACTACATTCCACCCTTCCTCCATATGGATCCCTCTCCCATGTCTTCACACTGATTATTCACTTTCTTTTCCCCCTCCCATCAGTGAGTATCTCACAACATCAATCCTAACATGTACTTCTATTTCCCATAATAAATCACTGTAATTAAAATTATTTATATCATTTTTAAACAAATCATCTTGACTTTTTTTTTGTATTTTGAGGTGAGTTATGAAAATATACTCAATTAATTCATCATATATAATATGTTTTGTAAGTAGATTACAATTAGTTCGAGTGTTATGTTTTTGATGAGTGTCACTTATTTACATGATTAAAATCCATCATATTATTTTTCTCATAGAGAAACATTATTATTGTATTTTTGTATCTTAAGGTGTGTTGTAGAAAATATAACATTAACTAGGAATATGTGATAAATGCTACAATAAGTATTCAATTATTGATTAAATATTTAGTTTAGTTAAATACACACTTACTAATACAATTATAATTTCATTCTTGTGTTTTATATAAATATAAAAATGTCACAATTTTGGATGAATATTATTTTATTATTTTTTTCTAAAGAATACCTGGTTGAAGTTTAACACATTTTTCAATATAGGTATCTTCATTAATGTTTAAAACTTTTCATAAGATGAGCTGAAATGATAATTAAATAAATTTTCTGCAACAGAATTATATTGAAATATAATGAATATAATATATGTTTTAGAAAATCGTACTTTAGAGGACATGTTATATGAAACATACCATAAACATTTCATGATTATGATATCATAAGATAAGGAAAATGAGTCATCAACATTCATTCACACTAAATTAGTAATAATTATTTAAAAATAATAATATTTATTATGTGTATTAGTTTTATTTGACTATGTTTAGGAACTTTGTGACATCTGAATAAGAGTTGGATCAAAATACCTAGGAACACACCTCTATAAGCTATGGTTTTGGAGGATTTTTTAGATTGTCCAATTTCCAGTCAATCAGTTTATGGGACAATGATATGCCCATGATGAAAATTAAATTTTGAATATGGTTAAAGGGACATTAATTTTATAAAAACTTTATATTGAAGAAATTAATATCTCAATATGTGTGATGGATTTTGCATGGATAATTGAAAATTACAAAAAGTTTGAGCACTGATTTCAGTCAACATAATGAGATCCAAACTTCATTGAAAATGGATAATGAAATTTATAACCTTATAAATGATGATTTTGACATTTCAAGACAACATCATCCATATTAAAAAATATGAATTCAACCAATTGAGGGTGGTAAAAATAGTTTCTTGACAAATTATGTTTTGGAACCATAGGACAACTATATCAATATTGTAGAATATCAAGGAATCCTACCCATGATTCTATAAAGACTAATGTAAGAGAGAAATTTACTAACATAAAAAACATGTTTCATGATTTATTTGACAATGTAAATCAAGAGTTGTTTAGAGGATCTATGAAATATTCAAAAATTAATTGTCTAATAAAGTTATAACACATCAAATTGTTAAGTAGAACTACAAATAACTCGATGGTAATGATATTGGAATTGGTGCATGACAAATTTTCTAAAGATAAGATCCATGAGTCATTTTTAATATGAAATATATTTTTTAAATAATAGTCTAAATTATACTAGAATACATTCTTGTTCCAATGAATATATACCTAATCGGGGATATTATTCATGTTGAAAAGAGTGTAAAAAATGTTTATTTTATCGATGAAATTGAATGGGTAATTTTTAATGTCTAAAGTAGAGTACTACTATGAATAAATTGAAAAATAACACACCTACAAGGGTTTTGTGTCAGATACCTTAAAAAAATTTAATGCAAAGATTATTCATGTCATCAAAAACTTTCAATCACATGAGGTGACATTATATAGATAATAATAGTGATGGGTTAAGTCAATATATAATAGATTCAAAATCATGGATTAAATTTGATTTATTACCTATATATTTCTTATTCGATCCTAGGGATGTGTGATTGGGATTATATGTTAATGGATTCAACCCATTTTGGACATTGTTTACTAATTATATAATTTGATATGTTGTTTTGATCCCTTACAATCTACCTATAGGGATTTGTTTGAAACAAAAATCTATAATCATTTCGATGATTATTATTGATTTTTTTAAATGACATTGATCTATAATTAAAACATTTAATTAAAAAATTGTAGAAATTATGGATAAATAGTGTTCATACAAATGATATACCTTCTAGAACAATGTTTAAAATTAACACTACTTTAATGTGGACCATTAGTGAGTTCCCTAGATTTAGGAAATTATCTATTTAAAACACTTACATGAGTTTGGATTACCCTACATATAAATTTAATTTTGACCTTAAATGACTACACAATATTAAAAAATGGTGCTATTATATATATATTTCTTATTAGATCCTAGGGATGTGTGATTGGGATTGTATGTTGATGGATTCAAACCATTTTGGACATTGATTACTAATTATAGAATATGATTAGTTGTTTTGATCACTTACAATCTACTTATAGGGATGTGTTTGAAAAAAAACTTTACTCGTTTCAATGATTATTATTGGAAAAAATGTTTTTAAATGACATTGATGTATAATTCAAACATTTAATTGCAAAATTGTAGAAATTATGGATAAATAGTTTTCAAACAAATGATATACCTTCTAGAATAATGTTTAAAATTAAAACTACTTGTTTGTGGACCATTAGTGACTTCCCTAAACATGGGAACTTCTCTATTTAGAACACTTACATGAGTTTGGATTATGGTACATATACATTTAATTTTGATCCTGAATGACTACATTATATTAAAAAATGGTGGTATTTAAGTTATCGTATATTTATCGATGCATCACATAGATTTGAGTTGAACAAGTCAAAATTCAATGGGTCAATTGATTGTGAACCACATTTTCAGTTACAGAAAGGTTATAAAATTTTATAAAAATTAATAAATGTTGAAAGAGAATTTTGGAAGGTAAATAATTTGAATGATATTGGGAAAAAAGTTCAAAGAGCATCCTTAGTTGAAATTAGAGTGAAACAATGGAAGAAATAATGTATAATATTCACATTATTGGTTCGAGAATTTAATTTATTGCATCCTAAATTTTATGTTATCCATATTGAGAAGAATATTAGTGAAAATTTGATCTTCACATTACTTAATGAGAAGGGAAAATAAAATTCTTTCCTAAATGGTTGGAAGGAATTGAAAACAATAAATATAAAACATGATTTTTGGATGGATGATAATAGAAAGTATTCTCCAAAAGTTTTTAATGAAAATTTGTGATAAATATATATTAATTAAAATTTAAAAACAATTGAACATTATTTTTGGGTATTGAAGTAAAATATTAAGGTGTGCTGGCTTAAATCATCATAGGTTACATGGATTTACAATTCATGATTCACATATTTTGTTACAATGGTTACTACCATTGGCATTGCATAAATTGTTACCTAAAAAGATTAATATAGTTGTACTCTAATTATACATATTTTTTATAAAACTATATGATAAAACTCTATAACCATATGATGTTGAATATATTCTAGATATATTTATACTAACACATTGTGCAATGGAGATGATCTTCCATGAATCATTTTTTACTATCATGATGAATTTATCTATTCATTTAGTTAAGGAAACCAAATTAGGAGGTGCCATACATTATAGATGGTGTATCCAATTGAATGTTACTTTATTTGTATTATTTTCATCATAAGTAAAACATTATTGACACATTATTGGAAATATAGCCATGTTTTATTCATTTTATTTCATAGATACCTTGGTTTTTTGAAATCATATGTGAAAAATAAATCTTAAACTAAAGGATTTTTATAAATGGAGTGTCTTGATATTTGTTCCAAATACTTGGATGACACTGATACAACAATAAATTAAGTTATATATGTTGATGACAAATAAAATCAGTCTCAACTATATGGGAAAAAATCATTCCTACTATTAGCTGATTAGATGGGAGGATCCAAAATATTTCACTAATAGAAATGGAATTATTACTAGATCATAGATATTTTTTGTTGAATATGAAATTATAAATTCATTTATTGAAGATATCAGGATACAAAAAAATAGAGACATGAGAAGTAGAATATAAAATGAGAAGGATATAACAAAAGATGTTAATAAAGAGCTTCTAGAATGGTTTTTATGTCATGTATGTTTATAAACACTATAATAAACATGGATATCAGGTTGAAATATATATATATATATATTTTTTAAATAGAATAAAGTACATAACATTTTTTAGATCATGAATTATGATAATCGGGCTGAGTTTTTAGAATATTTGAAGTTTATGGATTGGGGTCCACTAAAACAGGACAAAAAGATCTACACTTACAATGTGAATGGATTAAAATTTCATACTGTTGATCAGGAATAGGGTTTAAAAAAATGGAATAGTGTTATAATTAATGATTCCAAATAAGGATACTATGGAATGTTGAATAATATTATTGAATTAAAATACTATAATTATTTTTCAGTTGTTTTATTAAAATTCATGTGGATCAATACTAAAAGGGGTATTAAAAGATATTCCTTTCAATTTAAATATATGATCTTCTCCCATTTGATGGATTATAGTGATCATAAAGTACATGATTCATATTTCTTCTCATCGCATGAAAAATTGTAATATTCCATAGAATATTACATAGATGAAATGTGGAGTGTAGTTGTTCACATAAATCAATGAAACTTGTATGACATGGGTGATAAAGTGGAACATTTAACCCCAAAAATTGAATCACATCAAAAAAATAAATTGGCTTACTTTCAATCCTAACATTGAAAATACTAGTCTAAAAAGGGTGGATGAATAATAATAAGTAATGGTGGAGTAGGATAATGACCCGATTTAAGGATGAACTTATTTTATGTATATTCATCCATTAACATATCAAATGCCTATGTTGTATATTATTCTCTTATATTTCCATAGATCTATTATAATATTAAAACCAGTTTCTATTCATGGGTTGTTTAATTTTGAAAAAGTAAATGTTTTACTATTTTATATGTACATTAATTCATTAACATACCAATGTATATTATGTATATCTGTATTGTGTATCTTTTATCATTTATAAATTTAATTTTTTATATGAAAATTTAAAAATATATATTTTGATGTTGTTTTTACTTGTTAAAATGAAAATAATTCCGTAGAAGATGTGATTCACAAATCACAGACAACTCATAGTTTATGTTCCCAAAACCATACAAAAATCATCAGTTTTACCAAATAATATCTCACGATCCCTCCTTATAGAATATTAGATTCCATATATCTAGATCCCATCAATGTGATCTATAACCTCTATCTCCATCCATTCAAAAGCTGGCACACTACCTCCTGATTCAGTAGGGTTAGCACATAATTACTCTGTATCGAGGGAACAACCAGTAACTCCTATTTATTTATGAATTTATTAGAGGGTGAAGGTTATAATTATATATTATAATGTGAATATGGTTGTTTTAGGTTTTTAACATTAAATTATTTTTTATAAAGTATGGAAACAATGTTATCCCCTAGAAAATATTAATAGTTCGCTTGTGTGTAATCTGAATGGATTGAAAATTATTTCACACTTTAATTTTTATAGGGTCGCTACAAATGATACTATGGGAATATTTTTCCGTATTCTAGGTCAGTTGGTGGCTGTTCCAGTTAACCTTTCTGTTAAATATTCTAACTAGAGGAATATTCCTAAATATTGGAAGAATGAAGCATTTGATTCCAAGATAATGGAAATTTTAATACATTATGAATGAATTGAATATCATTATTTAAAAAAATTAATATATTTTAAAAATGAGTATCTTTATAGTTATGTTATTCAA
Organism: Viscum album; assembly: GCA_963277665.1. Taxonomy (NCBI): domain Eukaryota; kingdom Viridiplantae; phylum Streptophyta; class Magnoliopsida; order Santalales; family Viscaceae; genus Viscum; species Viscum album. The sequence goes on from OY728131.1 coordinate 1,927,988,154, forward strand.
ATTCTCTTTCATTGATCTAATTGCATGAAAGCAGAGGTTGAAAATTTTGAGAAATAAATAGAAATATTTTAAATGAATACAGTGGAATGAATTCAATGATACATCATTGACCACTCAGTAATATTATGATAAGGTACATGAAGGGATATCTAGAGAGTAGTGGAAAATGTTTTTTGATTTCCATATCCATGATAGAAACATGGTATTGAAGAATATATTATTATATTAATCTAATTATACATATATATATATATATCTGGATATGGAAAGGAGATGAAATTCCATACATTACTATTAAATTACATTTAATTTATTTCAATAATTTTCATGAAAAAATTTATCATGTTGTGTAAAACTAATCACCCCTACACTGTCTGTTCAAAGTGTTTTTCATGAAACAGATCCACTATAGGAATATTTTAATTAATTTAAATATTTATATGATATTATTATCTATTTCATATATAAATTTTTTATTCATATCTATTTAATTTATATAAAGAATTTAGGGAACCAAGTCTCCCAAATGAATCATTGGTTGGATGTTTATACCAAATTATATGGGAGTCATGGGAATGATAATGCTAAAGAAATTGGGCATATGAATTCATTTTTCAATGTAATGGTTCACAAAAATTCTTAAACACTTCAATAACTTATGAAACCAAATATATCAATGAAAATTTTCATTTAAATTATCAAAGTTCAGTTAATAAAAACATGTGATAAATTTTATTAAAAAATTATCGTTACAATTTTAGATATCAATGATCAATATAAATGTAGATTATTATCTATTATTGTAAGTAAAATATTTCATCTCACTTAGGATAACACTTTATTATCAGTTATCACTTTTTAAGTATTTATTACATTAAAACTAATTTATATTTTATTTACAGGTAAAAATAAAAGATCTATGAGATATCAATGTCATGTAATCCTTCTCAGTCTCTCAAAATGATCAATTTGGTTAGGTCCTTGGGAAGGAGCATCCTAGTTGTGCGTGTGGGATGGGTTTAAAGCTATTATCATATATGGTATTTGGAATGTCACTGGGTATTTTACCAATATATACTCTTGGATTTATTTACTCCTTACCCTTATATTCTTAGAGGTTGATTCTCACAATGGAAAACATAATTCAGTAACATGGGATCATAGAATAGCAATAGGGGACTCATATATAGTCTTAGTATGGAAATTTCATTTCTTTATAGAAATCATTGACTGAATTATACCTAAAGAAGACTGGATGTGTCCCTAGTTAAATTACATCCATGAATGGTTTGAGTCAGTAATAAAATAATAAAATTCAATAATTAGTTAGTACCAAAAAGTTTGTTGGTTATATGTTGAAATTTAAATATACATCACTATTTTTTTCATGCTAATTTTCATATGGGTACTTGGAGAATGTAGTGAAGATGGATACAAAGACATAGATGGAGATTATTATAGTTCATCGTGTTGCGATGGTTCTTGATTTTGGATTTAGTGGTGGTGTTGTGTAACTAAACTCATGATAGACTAACACAATGAAATTGTTTATGAAAATCCATTTAGTGGTTCTAGATATTTGTTTGAAGTCAGGGATATTTTTATTTCTCTCCCATTACATGGAATTTATTTGCTTGGTTGATTTACTGTGTTATCTTCCAAATATTACATTATAACCACAATTATTAGGATCTTTTAAATTATTTTAATGTTATTTCTTGTAAGGTTTTGTATTATAGTTTTATGACCTTTTCCATTTCCATTGGTGTAGTAAACATATGGGAATAGTCTTAGGAAGTCAGGAGTTGGTGTGAAATAATTGATGGATAGTGGACATCTCTTATTGGGGGTTTATGTAGGGAACATTTATTCATTCCCTTACTCTATTAATAATAATATGTATAAAGGATGTTGTTATATCTTATTATCGGGGAAGAGTGCGCTAAGATAAGGAAATATAAGATTATTGGTATCCCTCTAAAGAGATGTTGTTATGGTCTAAGGACTATTTTTGGTGATGATGGATATATAAAAAGTTATAATCCTTGTAATATTATCATAAATGTCTTATTAGAGTTGGTATGGGTAATTTATGATTACTGTATTGAACGTGGGGATTTTAGTAGGCTCATTTTAGAAGGGATAGTTACGTTGGCCCATAAAATGACAATGATTGGAAGTATGTCATGCATATATAAGTGTTTTATTTTACTCATTGTTACTTATGTTATAATTGTTATCTTTGTTTTATTGGGGGTGTTGTGTGGTTTATATAATTAATGTGGATTGTGGTGAAAATTTTATTATATTATAGTTAGGTGTGGAAGATTTTAGGGATCTATAGATGAAAGTGTAATGTGATATGGGGGAGTAGATCATTACTGTCTTGTTATTTGGGATCATTTTTATGAGAAAATTATTATTGTAATTGATTTCATGTTTTTTATGAATTTTGGTGTGTCAGAATTTATTTGGTGATGACATGGTAGTAATTTATGAGGATGTTTGGTGTAAATGTAAAAGAGTTGTTCCATGGAATTTCAGATGTGTTGATGTTGTGAAATTTCCAAGTGAGGGGTTCATTCATTGTTATTTGATCTCTCATTTTTATATTTATAATTATTTAGTTTTAGATATTGTTAAGGATTATTATATATTTTTTAGTGTTATTTTTGTGTTGAAATTCTTTTTATTTTATACTACTTCATTTATAGTTGATGTGGCTAAGGCATTAACATGGGTTTAATTGATGGTTGGGGTTAAGGGTTGGTATTTCTCACGTTTTTCAACTGTTATGATATTTTTTGGGGCCATAGATTCTGAAGGTTTTATTTTTTAGTAGTGATATATAATGTTGGTTTAAACCACTGATATATACCAATCCAGTGTGAAACATGGGATAGCCCATGGTTCTAAAATTTATTGAAAAAAGACAAACAAAGTACACATGAAAATGGTGAATAAAAACAACTGAAACGTCACTTCAAAGTAAAGGAAACTAATTTATGAAATCTTTCACTGCCTCTACCTCTTGGGTGATTCCCCCTACACCATGTTTTATCTTTCTTCCATGTCCCATCATAAGGATCTTTCGGTGGGGACAGATCATTCAGCGGACTTGGGCCTAAACCTTTTTCACTTTTGACAAACAGAACTGCCGCTAAATATGGAAATAATCTCTTCTAAATAACGTTTCATGGAATTTATCATGAACCAAATCTAAATGGTTAAAACTGAATCTATTTGATTCTTAAATCTAGATTTAGAGGTGGTTTATAAAAACAAATATGAAAACATTTGGCTGCTATTTAAATCAATGACAGACCAAAAGAAAACCACCACTAGTCCCATAATTTTTTTAGTGTTATACGTGAAGAAAAAATACATTTTTTCATATCTTCCTATTTCTAGAACAAAAAAACCCCTTTAATTTTATTTATTACTATTTGAATACACTGATTTATGATTTGAAATTGATGTCAGTAACATGTGTTATGTTATATGGAGCTCATAGAAGTGAAGAGTTCACATTGAGAGCCATAATGTTTGGGATGATAAAGGAATTTCATACTTATGGAATTTTTTCAACATATAGAAATAAAATAATTTTGGGGCGTCCCATTCTTAAATAAGGACACACTTAGACATGCTGAAACATTCATGGAAGAATATTTTTTGAGGAAATCACAAATTTTTAGCATAATAATCCTGGATGACATCTATCAATGGAAATATAGAAAAATGTACAACACCATTTCTACTAATGGGTGATAAACTATTCAAGAATTTAATATATATTTCCATTGATTTCAATAAATATTTCATTAAATCCATAAAAAATTTGTTTGGAATAAGTGTCCAATTTTATTTGAATTGATGTATTGGAATTTCTTGTACACTAGAAAATTTATTATTATAATTCATGTTTAAAAAATATCTTTGATAGTGTTATTGAGAAGTTACCTAATTTAACAAATAAAAATAAGATATTATTAAGTCTAGGTTTGATATTATTATCATGGGGATAAGGGAAGAGTTGTCTTTTTTGACGGGTGAAAGATGAACTTTTCTTCCTCCATCAGCTTACACACTATTTTGAAAAATAATTAAAATCTTGAAACACTGTTAATGGTGTCATATGTCTATAAGGATATTTATAAAATATCAATAATTTCATTTCAATGACTAATTTGATTTTACATGGTCTAAAATAACATAATTGTCATGTTTTGATGCAGGATTTAATGCAGGTAGCTTAATGTTGAATTCTACCTAAAAATACACAACATATATTAACCAAAATTTTCTTCTTCTAAATGTCATTTGATGTAACTTTATAGAACTAGAGATGTCTTTAATCACAAATAAGGAAATATCAGTCACATTATGTGAATTGTAGATGTTCTTCACGCCATCATTCTTTGATATAATGGCCCACCTGATGGTTCACCTAGTTAGAGAGATACATCAATGTGGTCATATGAATTATAGATGGATGTTCCTAATTGATAGATATGTGAATATTTTAAAAGGGTACATCAATAATTGATGTTGGACTGAAGTTTTTATTGTATAATGATATATTTTTGGAGAAACTATTGAATTCTATGCAAATTAACTATTGGATATTAATTTCACTGATCCCCCAATGTTTCTTCATCATAGATGCCTTTTGGATGAAGGTATTTATAGAATATATGTTGTTACAATTACCATTGAAGAGTGAGGTTGATATCACCTTTACATTTTACATAATAGTGAAGAAGTTTCTCAATATGTTGTACCCACAAATTAATTCATAGAAATTTGTATCCATCGAGGTATGAAGGATAGATTTCAAATACCCTAAATCAATTGTTTATTTGATTGTTTTGAGAACATATTTATAAGGAGTTATCCAAAAATATGAATTCAATGGCTGAATGAATTCAATTTCCAAATAGGTGACTAAATATTAATGTTACATATTGCACTGGTTTTGTAATTAATGGTTATACATTCTATATAAAGGAAAAAATATGAACATAGTACGATGAAAAATAGTGGAGTTATATTTGTATCGGGAGAGAAGCATGTATCTAATTCCATGGATAGAAATCAATTTTTTTTAATATATAATACCTTTTCATTGTTTAATAGATAAACAATTGGGATTAAACCACATTTAGTGTGTCAATTTTCAATGGAAAATGGGTTGACAATAAGAGGGTAGTGAAATATTATGAATTGAGATTTGTGAAGGTGACTTTCACTATTGAATGATATGGGATAAACCATTCATAATGGAATCAAATGTAGTAAAATTATTTTATATTCCAAATCTAGAAAATAATAATTTTTTATGTTTCATACTGGCGTCTAAAAAACTATAGGGTTAGATAAAAATTCAATTAAGGATGACCCTTTCATTGGGGTATCATAGTAATTTCATGGTTGTCACAATATAGAAAATGTAATATACATTAGATGGTACAATAAATTTGGGATTTGGATACTCAATAGAGGATCTAAATCCTATAAACATTTAAATAAAAAAAGAAAATTCAATGAGTAGGTTAATGTGTTTTTAATATAATATGATTTTCCTCATACTATTATGTGTTATATATTATATTTAAATAATGTAAATTAAATTTTAAACAACTCATGAAAATAATGACTTCTCTAAATGATGATTTTTCCAATCCCATGTAAGAACACATGATTGATATTGAAACCATAGAATTATTAGGGGACCAACAATAAGTTAATTAAAATATTAAGAATGGAATAACATCACTGTGTTAACAAAAAATTACAAGGCAAGAAGAAAATGTATAAAATTTGATATCAGTTGGAATCAATGTGACTAACCAATTGACCCCAATAATTCATTGTTCATTAGTGACATTGGGGTTAAAATAAGAATTCATGAGCCAATTGATACAAATATGTGGTAAAATATTATTCCCACATTAAAGGTAATACTTTGAGAAGCTATTATGGTAATGTTAAGATATATTTTTTATATTTTATCAAAACAAAATATCAAAACATTATATCATGAAATTTTGATTTAATTTTCATTATCCTATACATAGTTCATTTATTTTAGTTTATTTTTATAATAAATTTTGTCTTAATGGTTGTTAAAAAAACTCATAGAGGCTTCCCAACACTTCTTACAAAGCATCATCTCTGGATGATATGGGGAATGTAAACCCCCAAACACCAGCTATGTATTAAAACATTATAAACCAGGAAACATGGAAATATTTCATTATCTATTGTGATAAGGAATCATTTCAAGTGCATTATATTTGATAATTTTTTATTTTATCCACATTTATTAAGAATTGTTAATTTATGAAACATCAAAGGATTGATAAAAATAAAAAACAAATAGAAAAACAAATGTCCCACTACTATAAATAAATCACGAGGTACACTTCAATTGAAATGACAATAGTGTTTTTTAAATATATATTAAATGTTTTATGTGATATAAAAATAACATATTTAAATTTGTTTGTATGTATATTAATGAATCAAAATCCAATGAAACTTCCATCCCATTTCATGTGCTATAGAAGGTGGCCTGTGTAAATATACATGGGAATCTAGAAGATGAAAACTCATAAGTAGTATGGGAATCAAGAGTAATTATAAAATTATAGTAATTTTTTATGATTTACAATTTTATTATATAAAAATATATATTTATGTTTGAATATTTTTAATATGTTTTAAACATAAGAATCGACATCAATTGTGCTGAAAGAACAACTACTTTAATTATCTTCGAAGTGGAAAGAACAACATGGACACATTAAAGGTGATGGTTTCAGAGTGTCACCTAAAACATATTTAGAGAAGAAAATGAAAAATTGAGATAGATATGTGGTAATGAATGAAATGTAGGTATTGATTGGTTGTTGAAAATATATTATTATTTATTCTAGTTTGGAAAACCAAAATATGATAAAGGATAAAAGTAATATAATAGTGGAAAAATCATCTGTATATAAAGATCCATATGATCCCTCTAGATTTTAGGCAATCCATTCCCCTTAACCACATAACTTACTTTAGGAAACCAATTTTCTCATAATTATTTATCCTAAAGGTGAATAAAACAACTTCAGATAACCTTATATTTATAAAATTATAAATGGTGAAATTATATGTGATTAATATCTATCAATACCCACACACCCCATTGTTGTGTGGGGTACAATATAAAATATCCAAGGAAACATGAAACATAATAAAAAAATCCCAAAAGATCATTTGAGAATGGAGATTAATATAGATCACGATTCAAGCACCATGTTTCTTGTACTTTTTGATGATATAGAGATTACCACAATCGATAATGATATTATAACTTTAATAATATATCAATTTAATATTATAAAGATACATGAGGTATGCCATTATTTTTTTCAAATGAAAAAACATTAACAATTACTGATAAAAGGTAATAAATGAGTTATGATATTATAGATGGAAAAAATAATGGGGAAATGAATGAATGACTTAAGACAATCCAGTGATCAACAAAGAAACCAAAATGACCTTTTAAGATTATGGTCACCATAGTAGTTCCACTTCCACATATATTAACATTAAAAGTTCATACAAATACAACATTAAAATATAAAAATATATCTCACATTAAATATGATGAAGAAATATTTGGATAGGATATTACTGACATTGTTGGTTTCAAGAGTATAAATGAGATTATCTAGTTTGAATAGCTGGAAGTCTCAGTTTTGAATAAATACATGAGGTAAATTTTTATAAATTTTTTCCCAAAAAATGATATATTATGTTCATTAAATTTAATAAATATTCATATTTTCTATAGGTGCATATATTACTACAATATAAAGAGAAAACCCTATGAAGTATGATTTGGACTCATTAGTCCCACTATCATTTCTTTGAAAAGAGTTTCTTTGGAAATGTATGAAATTGAAAAGAATAAAATATGACCTAGGAATGAAATTTATGAAGAAAAATGTATATTTTAAACTCCTTTAGATTCCTATAATGCAAAGTTAATAGTTTATTACATATCATAAAAAATATATTTTTATTTTTCTCATTTCATATTTGTTTTTATTTTTTAAGAAGCACTGGATGCTACTCATAATCAATTTGGATACTGTAAATGAATTTTTCTTGGATCGAAATATTTAATTTCCACTAAATAGTTAACACATGATTTCCATTATGAATTTATAATGCAGTGAAATCTACATTTATTAGATAAAAATAAAATTAGATTCCTTAGTTTATGTTTTAATAAGAATATTTTTATGATAGGATTGTTTATAAATATCACCTACGTCATGGTATGAGGTCAGTGAATAAACATAAGAAGCCAATGGATTTATTAAAATGGTAAGAAATTATGGTATATACAGTAATATTTAACAATCAAAACATATTTTGAAAAAATTTACTTATTTTGGTCAAGTTTTATGCAGTTTCCAAAACAAAATAATGAAAATCATTATAGATATTACCTTTGTAAAAATATGAAGGATATTATATACCATCCACAAAATATCATTTAAAAATAGTTAATTTTTAAATTTAATTATAATTACATTTAAAATATTTTTTAATCATTTGTTTATCTATATATTCTTAGTACTATTAGGACATACAACAGTTTGTATACTCAAAAGAAGAACTAAATTTTTACAGAGATGAGTGGGTAATGTACATGGTGTCAGAATGTTTTTCTACATCATGTTACGTTTATTTATTATTATTTATGTGATCTAGTACATGAAATAAATGTATAGATACATTTAGGATGTGAATTATTAAAAATTAAATAATTAGATAATATTTTTCCTAAAATAAAATTAAATAGTTCACTAATTTCTTTCCTTAGGGGGTTAAGATGAGTTGATAGAAACTGAAAAAAACTTTGGTGATGTACCTTCAAAGAATGAAATATTTGAGGTATTTATAAAGTAGAAGTTGATTGAGGTTTACAATCTAAATATTCAAGAAGAACTAGTAACATTTACAATGATACTCATGCTTATGATAGATTTGACATCAAGGTTGTATCTAATTTAAAAAAAAGAGGGAAATGGTTCAAGGATAATTCTGTCAACATACACGAAGAAATATTACCAACTTCTAGGGAAGGTAGTTACATACTCATAGACATATAATTTTCATTTTGTATCCTGATGTATTTTTATGAGTTGTTGAGAAAAATTTTGGAACTATTACAATCAGTACCACCTCCATGACGAAGATGCAATAAAAATTCCTTTACTTTCATGTTTTATTTAACAAAATATATGACAATGAAAGATAACATAAATAACAATAGAGATGTGTCACCAATATCCTGATAAAATTATCAAATTATAAATGAGGAATTAACTATTAAGGATGTTAAAATAGGGTTTAATGTTGAAAATGTTTGGATATTAGTTGATCTCTATAGGGAAATTTAGTTGAAAATAAGTTTCATCTCATCAAAAAATGAGCAAACGATCTTGGATTATTTTCAAAATTTATGAAAATGATCCATAATCTATTTTTGGTTGTGTAGTAATAAACAAAATTCCAATTTTATATCCAACGTTTCTAGTATGAACAAAAGTTTGTGATTTCAATATAAAAGTTTAATTTTTCTTTAAAACACGTGTTATATTGTCATAAATGTGAAAATAATCTTATATAACCATGATAATTTAGGAAATTAATATATAATTCATTTTTATGTATAGGAATTGACCTAATATAAATATGAGATGTTATTTGGACGATATGACTCAAAGTGTGTGTTTTCACATTAAAAGTGTCATTTCAGTACAAAACATGTGTTAGATATTCAAAACCAAGAAAACAAGATCAAATTTTTTTAAAAATTTAAGAAAATGATCCATAATTCATTTTTGATATGTAAGAATCGACTTCACATTAATCTAACACACAATATGGTTTATAGGACTTCAGGTGTGTGTTTTCAATATAAAATGGTCATTTTAGTTTAAAACATGCATCACATTGTGAAAAATGAGAAAAAGATCACATATTATTTTAAACCTTTATGAAACCAATCCATAATTCATTTATGATGTATATGAATGGAATTAACTTAAACTCAACACATGATGTGTTTTTTATGACTCAAAGTGTGTATTTTCAATAAAGTAGTGTAATTTTAGTTTAAAACATGATTCACATATCCCAATATTAGAAAATGAGATCGATTTTTTTATTAAAATTTAAAAAGTTTTCCATGATTTATTTGTGACATTTAGGAATTGACCGTATGTTAATCCAAAACATGTTTTTTTCAGTATGAATCAAATTGTGTGTTTTCAATATGAAAGTTTCATTTTTGTTTAAAATACACATCACATAGCCAAAACTAAGAAAATGATGTTGGATTATTTATTTCTTTTTTGGAAAATGATCTATAATTCATTCGTGATTCCTAATAATTGACCGTACATTAATCTAACACACGATGTGTCTGATTTGAATCTAAGTGCATGTTTTCAATATAAAAGATCCATTTATTGGGTAAAATGTGAACCACATATAATAATACGAGTAAAAGAGATTTTATAATCATGAAACTTTCTAAAAACTATCCATACGTAATTATTGGGGGGTAGAAATTATCCTCAGATCACTCTAATATAGGATTTGTCCGGCATGACTATAAGTGCTTTTTTTATTTCAAAAGAGTCATTTTAGTTTAAAATGTGTGTCAAATTGTCAAACTAATAAAATGAGCTCAAATTGTTTTCAAAATGTAGGAAAATGATTGATAATACTTTTTTATGTTTAGGAATTAATCGTTGGTCAGTCTGACACATGATGTGGCTTGTATAACTCAAATTGTGTGTTTTCTATATAAAAGTGTCATTTTAGTCTAAAACACACGTGACATAGCCAAATTTGAGAAATTAAAAGATGAATGATTTCAAACATTAGGAAAATGATCTACGATTCATTTGTGATGTGTACGAATTGACTCCACATTAATTCAACAAAAACTTTTTCAGTATGATTCAAAGTGTATGTGTTCAATATAAAATTGTTATTTTATTTCAATGCATGCATCACATAGAAAAAAAAATAAAATGATCTTGAAATGTCTTCAAAATTTACAAAAACCATCCATCATTCATTTTTGGTGTATATGAATTGACCACACATAAAGCTGATACACAATATGGTTGTTATGACTTTAAGTGTGTAGTTTCAATTTAAATGTGTCATTTCAGTGTAAAATGCATGCTGTAGAGCCCAAATTGAGTAAAAAACTAAAATTGTCTTGAAACATTATGGAAATGATCCATAATACATTTATGTCATATAGGAATGAATTTGACTGGAATATAACACACGATGTGGCCAGAATGTCTCAAAGTGCATGTTTTCAATATAAAATTGTCATTTTTCACTATTGGAAAAGTTGGATTTTGTGACGGGAATCAATTCCTGTCATAAATAGTCGTTATAAAATTATTATTGATGATGAAAATCACTTCTCGTTGCAAATAAATTTGGCATGCACTGCATGCCAAATCCCTGGAAAAGTATTTACGATGAGAATATAGCCCTGTCACAAATACGTTCCATTAATTTTTTTGTCATTTGCGACGAGAATTATCTCTCATCACAAATAAAGTATTGGCATAAGAGTATCAGCGACATGTCCCATCACTAATACTCTATTTTATAGCCATTGTAATTAATAATGGCTGGTACTATTTGCGATGGGTCCCGTCTCTAACACAACAATTTTTGACGGGAGACCCATCAGAAATAATCCCACCGAAATTTATCTTACTTATATAGACCCCCACATGATTGTTTTCATTCCCTTATCTTCTGAACTCATATTCCCTCCGCTTTTCTCATATATTTCTAATTAAACTTGTAGAATTCTAAAATTTTACATGGAACCAAATTTTAGGCTTTTCATCGACTAGAAGATCCAGTTTTAAGGTATCTATTTAATGATTTTAATTTTAATTTAATTTATTTTATTTTATATTAGTAATAATAATAATGAATTTTTAGTAATTAGGATTAAATAGAATAACTTACTTTTATCTTGCAGTAATTATTTTTAAGAAATAATAATTATTTTTAATTTAAAGTAATTAGTTTTTATTGTTAATATTTTTTTAATCAATGTATTTAGTTTCAAATAGTAGTAGTTAGTAATAATTAGTAATATTTAGTAAAAATTAGTAATAATCGGTAATAATATTTTGAAATTATTAATAATTAGTAATAATTAGTGGTAATTGGAAATAATTAGTGGTAATTTATAATAATTCAAGGTAAATTAAAATAATTAGTACTAACTAGTGATAATTTGTAATAATTAGTAATAATTAGTGGTAATTAGTGGAAATTAATGGTAATTAGTGGTAATTAGTGATAATTAGTAATAATTAGTGGAAATTAGTGATAATTAGTAGTAGTTACTATGTACTAGTAGTAATTATTTAAAACTATTAATATTTACTAGTAATTAGTAAAAATTAGTAAAAATTAGTAAAAATTAGTATTAATGAGTAAACATTAGTAATAATGATTAAACTTTAGAGGTACTTAGTACCAATTAGTGGTATTTTGTAATAATTAGTGGTATTAGTAACAATTTGTTGTAATTAGTGTTTATTAGGGGTAATTAATAATAATTAGTAAAAAATTATTTGTAATTATAAATAATTTGTGGTAATTAGTAATAATTAGTGGTAATTAGTAATAATTGTGATAATTAGTAATAATTAGTGGTAATTAGTAATAATTTGTGGTAATTTGTAATAAATAAAAATTACTTGTGGTAATTAGTGAAAATTAGTAATAATTAGTGGTAATTAGTCTGAATTAGTAATAATTACTGGTAATTTATAATAAGTACTAATACTAGTGGTAATTAGTAAAAATTAGTAAAAATTTGTAAAAATTAGTAAAAATTAGTAAAAATTAGTAATAATTTATAATAATTAGTATTAATTGGTAATATTTAGTATGAATTTGTAACAAAAAGTGGTAGTAATCAATAATTATTAATAATTAAAAATAACTTGTGTTAAATAGTAATAATTAGCTGCAATTAGTAATAATTAGTGGTAATTAGTAATAATTAGTGGTAATTAGTAATAATTGGTGGTAATTTGTAATAATTAGCAGTAATAAGTAATAATTAGTGGAAATTATCAACAATTAGAGGAAATTGGTAATAATTAGTAAAAAATAGCACTCACTCGTGCTATTATACGACATATTTGATTACTAGTTTTTCATTTAATAAGATATTAGTATTTATGAAATTTGAGAAGAAACTGTAATACTGAATAAATTTTAGTTAGAAAGTAATGGTGTATTATAATGGAAGAAGAGTGCATAGAATATGAAGACACCATTCAAATTCTTTACAAGGAAAAAGGATAGAGTAAATGATAATGAATTTTCAAATTACGAAGAATAATTCAATTTATTCTCAATTTAAATTATAGTTACTGTAATGAGGGCACAAAAATAAAGAGTGATAGATAATTAAATGATAAGACAATGGTTGTAAAAATAAAAATGATAACTGTGAAAAAAATGAAATAATAAAAAAACGAATGAATGGGTTGTTTCAGGACACGTCCATACTACGTTCTGGTGGTCGTTGCTTGTAACCACCCATTGCCGACCATGCAGAAACCACTAACCATATCTAATATTCAAGGGAACCTTATCCAAAAGAAAACTATTAAAAAATAGTAAAAACATAGATTTTCAATTAGAAATTCAAAAAAATGTATTGAAGCAGTTACTGTATATGTCAAGTCCAATAAGAGTTTTTCAGTTAGTTTTCTAAAATGGAACGAAAACAATAGTGGAGAGAACCAACTAAGGAGATATTTACCTAAATAGTATCTGAAATTTCCATTCACATTATATGTCATTTAGAGAAACATGCACATGAAATGGGAAATGTCTCGCATACACTTTAAAGAGACAGGTGGAAATAGTCAAATACATTGAAAACAAAGTAAAAGCACAAACCTGGATGTTTTTTTTCTACTTCTAACAATAGTATGATTCAATCTTCAATAAGTGCAAGCGGTGCTGCCTAGTTTTTTTCCTACCCAGAAAACATAAAAAAATGATATTTAGTAAAATAATGAATGTAAATATAATGAAATGAAAGTCTCATGATTTTTTTGGATATAAAACCCTAAAAGATGCTTTATTTATCCAGTACATAGCTGGACATTTCCTATAGGTTAGCCCCAGTCCATTACCTGGTGCGGTCTTCAGAGTAGGAACCACCACATCCTGGTTTGCACCCCCTTTGCATGCACTGAAATAACAGTATGATTAGATCTTCAACAGGTGTGTGAGGTGTTGTCTAGCTGTTTTCCTGGCCAAAAAACACATAAAAATGTTATTATATAGTAAAATATCACCTTATAAATGTTATTAATAATCTAGGTGATCACATCATTCAAGGAATTTTCTTTACATAGACTTGCAGTGCTAAATGAATATTCAAATTCATCAAATAAGGCATTAAATATGATACCCTCAACATTAAAAGAATCTTTAATCACCTTAATGCTGGAGATCTGTTTTTGTATCCTTCTCTCCTTGTTCATGATGTGAAAAATTGAGCACTTATATCACCCTCTTTCAGCTATCATATGTATTATTGCTTTTTAATAATCCTTTATTCAGTATGAATGAGCTCACCAATATTATATTATAACGGCACTTCTTTAGAAACAGGGGTCAACAATCATTATAAAACAATATGTTCATAATATTTTAAATAAAATATTCTGAAAATATTCACATAAAGTGTAATATTCAGTCTTCTCATACAGAATTAATCAAAGTATGTCTATCTATTGAAAATAAGATGTTGACTTTCATATGGGTGGGGGGGGGGACAGAACACTTGTTCTGTTATCTATAAATAAGAACATAATTAATACAAAAAAAACCTATTAAAATAACTACATTATGACATGTAATTTAATTCAATTAATTAAATTGAATTACATCACACATGTATTTGTAAGAAGAAGAAATTAGAATACAACTTACAGAAAGGGAACAATTAATCACATTAGTATACAGCATACTGAAATATTTCAGTATATTGTAAACTAATTTTTTTTATTGAAATAACACATGAAATCATTATGGATGTAATTAATTTCTTTTAGTGTTGAAAATACACAAAAATGACTTTAGTTAAAATCAACTAAAAACATTGATTTTATTTTTTTCCTTAGTAGGGACTGTACATATCATTAGTGTTCGAGTTTGAAAATTCTCTATTATTCAAAATGTGAGTGTATCGCATACTCAAATTATTACTTTAAACATTAAATAGTTGGAGTTCTTTTTTCTACTCTCTATACGGTTTAATAAATTTATCTCAATTCCACAAAACTATCACTGCTTTTTTGATAATCAAGTTATTATATAAATAATATATGTGGTATAATGATAAATATGTGTCTTTTTAATGTCACCAAAATATAAAATTTTAGTAGAAAAAATAATCATTTGTATAAATGGGATGTATAAGCATTAAAAGGTTCCTTATAAGATTAGGATACTGAGAATGAATCTTTACTTTTTTGCTTCTAAAAATACATACTAAATGGCTTCAAATATGTAAAAGAATAATCCATGATTACCTTGATGAGGAGGTTGGTCTTGAATCCGACAGATTGTTTTTGTCAGTCACAATAGAGACCGAAATTATCAAGTAATATGTTAGATGACAAATAGAATGGTTGTACAACCTACATTTTGTTCAGAATAGAACAATGAAATCATGCTTATATAATGAAAGTGGTGATTGCCCAAAGTCCGGTCTTTGCTTTCACTTGTTTGATCCAACATAAATTGATGTCCGAGATGCAGATTTTTGAGGAAATGTAGGCAAAGAAGATAAAAATCACTAATTTGTGTATTATCTCATATAAATCATATTCATATGTTTTTAGTGCATAAAAAACAATATATAGTTGATTCAATAGTTAAATAAAATTACCTACAGTAATATGTCGGACAAAAGGGATGTTTACTCTACAATTTTAGGACAAATTACCTGCACTTATATATTGTGTAACTACTACTAAAAAATGATAGATAGAAGGGAGGTTAATTCATGAATTTTAGGAAAACATACCTGTTGCAATGTTCGGATAAGTAGGATATCTGATGAAGGTTTTTAGTACATAAAAACAATATATAGTGGATGGTAATAGACATGAAGGTGATTCTAGTAGAGAAGAAGACTCTAATGGATCCAGCAGGCTAAATAAATTGAAACATGATGTTATCTTCAACCAATAATAAAAAAGAAGACATTAAAAGCATAATATTTCAAGTTATGAATTCAAAACTCTAAGAAGATATCCATCCTAATTTTTCAAACATGTACAACATCATTAAATCTATCACATAGAGAGATGAAAAGGCTAAAATAGATAATCACTCTGTAAAATTTAATTAGAATACATATGATGTAGTGTAGGATTTCCTGGTACCAAATTCAACTGAACCATCACATTTTCCATGCAAAACTTTTTCTTCAATGCGAACCCATATCCTGAAATCATTAAAATTCACACATCAAAAACCATTGAATGGAAAAAAACACCACTAAGCCATTATTAATCAATAAATGAATAAAAAATAGAATCCATTAACACATAAAAGTAGTAATAATGTGAAGAAATGTGTGAAATTACCATCACAATCAGGTGTGAACTTCATCAGGATTGACACCATACCAAGAAAAAACTTGTTATTTAATGAAAAACCATCTCATAAAATTAATAGAACCAGCACATTGCAATGAAATCAATGAAAAAAATAACTGTTAATATACAAGAGAGAAAAACTTGTTAATGTGCACTCACGTGAATATCCCTTTTAGACCACTCAATCCCCTCCCATTCAGATGTTTTATTATCATAACAAAACAAAAATATTGGAAAGTTTTATGATAACTACATAGAAATTGTCTCCAATCATACATACAATATGTGTAGAAAAAATTTAAAAAATGACATTGGTAATAGCACTGACCTTTTTAACTATTTCATCAACATTATAATCATAAGGTGATGCTCAATTTTCTACATCAAAATATTGAACTCCTAAGTCTTCATCCCAAATAAATATATAATTATATGGAGCAAAGGTATCTATATGAAGAATCTTCTTGTAATACCACATAATAGGGTTCAAAAAATTAATATAAAACACCCTCAATATTGAACACATGATTATATATTATTGTTTTAAATATTCAAATATTAAATGTTACTTACCAATTTATTTTTTTATGTGCACTCACATGAATAACCATGTGAGAACACACAAACTCGTCCCATTTAGATTTTCAATAATCATACTGAAGAAGTAGAGGATTTAGGTTATGAAATAGGTAATTAATTTCATACCTGATCTGTGAATAGGAGATGCAGGAACCGAGCTGAGAAGATATGATAATAGACCTAAAATTAAGAACAATAGAGGTTTGTTATTTTAAAATAGAACAAGAAAAATCAGAAAAGTAAAATTATACCTAATGTATTATGTGAAATGATAAGACAAATTCAGAATCCAGGTGTTAGGTTTTGGAATAGGTAATTAATCTCATACATGAACTATGAAGATGATGCCGGAGGGAATAAGAGATGAAATGCATAGTTGGAGTAAGCAAGATGAGAAGAGATAATCAAAAACTTGAACTTCAAAGAAGATGTGGGAGGGAATAGGGGTTATGATCCATAGTCGGAGGCGGCGAGTTGATAATAAATGACAACATACCTAATGTTCGAAGTAGATGCAAAATTAAAGAGGGATTGCAATGAATGGGGAAGTCCCGAAATATCTAAGTATGAATAATAGAGAAACAATTACATTTAAAGAAAATAACAAAATACTTTAAAGAATAGAAGACAAATTAGTATTAAAATATTGTTATGTTTTTATGATAAACACAATAAAAGACAAAACAGAATCCATCCATGATCCTTCATAACCAGTTTCTTCTAAAAATATCAACACCTCAAAACATATGGTTTCCAACAGAATGATTGTGTATATAAATCCAATCCCTGAAAAGAAGAAAATTAATGCATGAATGATTTATATGGACCAAATTTAAAATAATAAAATGCACTAAGATCACATGAAACTTGTTCATTTATGATACCTTTCCCATGGGCCTTAGGTTTTCATAGATGAAACACTTATGAGAATGCTGCAAAAAACATGGGAAACCATTGTATTCTATGAAGGTTGTGAGCTGAAGGCCTATATGTGTTAACAAATAATGGCTGCATAAAAGGTGAAATCAAAAATAAAGATTCATGTGGAGAATTAACTAATTCAAACTAAAATAATTTATAAAAATCAATAATAATGTGATGGTATGTGCAATTGGTGAAGTGGTTATGTGCTGAACCAAGCATGTATGATTATAGAAGTAAAAAATCAAGTGTAATCGATGCACTGGCATATAATACATGAATAATTTCACATAGTCTCTGCACATAATTATATAAAAACCAGAGTAAGTTTGGAATCCACTGCAATTCATGGTCGCTGGTGTAGAATAGGAGGAGGTAGAGGATCTGGACATAGAGCAGACGAAGGAGGAGGCGGAGAAGCCGGAGGCACCACCAGTTGATGCATTGGTAGAGGGGGTTGATAAATGAGGCACGAAACCTAGGTTTTCAAGAAGTAATATTGAGTAGTGGTATATGGAGGAGAAAACTTGGTTGAAGATGAAGAAAAAATTGGAAGCTACAGGAGGAAATGATTTACAGTTGTAAATCTGGGATGTATGAATAGTGGTTGGAGAAGAGATTTAGAAATGGGAGGAGATGGAGACTACTTGAGAAAAGGAGTAAGTAGAGAATAAGATGAGAATCCAAGAGTGTCAATAATGGGTAGCCAAAGCGAGGTGATGGTGTGATGGGGTGCTGAAGGGAATCACAAACCAATTAAGAACCTTGGATGTCTAAGTGCGCATTACAATAGGATGGAGAACTATGATTCAACTGGTACAACGAAGAAGACAAACTATGAGGACGTCGGTCTTTAAAAAAATCCGGGGTGTAGATGACGATCACTTTAGGAGTCTACAGGAACCCAAGGTTGCAATTATTTTTTCGATGACCACAACTGAGAAATCCATTAAACGTCGACCCATTAGGAGAAAATGAGAGGATGTGGTCGGAGTAAAAATGTGTGGATGTTGGAGTCGAAACTGGGGAGCGGTGGTCGGAAATAGATGATCGGTACAACGCGACTGCGAGGATGATAGTGGAGGGCGGACAATGGATTAGTAGGTCAAGACCTGTGAGTTCCTCAGTGGAAATAATTGTGGGAGGTGAAGAGAAAAGTCATTTTTTGCGGGGAGGCACGACGTGGAGCTACAAACGAACAACATGTATGAAAAATCTATGTGGAGTCATATTGTGTAGACACGTGGAATCTAGAATTCCAAGGTTAGTATATATAGTAGATTAGCAGTAAATATTAATAATTATAACTAATCTGTAATGAATAGTAATAATTAGTAGTAATTAGTGGTATTAATCAATAAATAGAAATAATCAGTAAAAATAAGTATTAATTAGTTGTAATTAAAAATAATTAATGGTAATATGTAATAATTGGTGGTAATTAGTAATAATTAGTTGATGTTATTAATAAATAGTGTAAATTTGTAATAATTAGTGAAAATTAGTAATAATTTTTAATAATTACTGGTTATTAGTAATAATTTTTAATAATTAGTTGTAATTAGTGGTAATTAGTAATAATTAGTAATAATTCGTGGTAATTAGTAATTATTTGTGTTAAGTAATAATAATTCCATGACGTGTCCCCTAGGGCCCATGCCGTAACTATCCCAAGCCTGCCTTCCATAGGCCAGGGACTGGCGACTAGCACCAAAGGTGTAATTCCCTAAAACTGGGAAGGCATTGACTTCATAATAGTAAACAAACACAACAAAGAACAAGTTGGAAACAAAACACTAAGTAAAACTGTATACAAAAGAGTGCTGTAAAGTAAAAGGGGTCAGAAATAGAAGCCCAACTATAAAGTACAAGTACAACTGAAAAGATAGAAAATAGTTGAAAGGTGAAAGAAGGTCCTGGATCATCCACCACAGCTCCTACATGAATGGTATGTATAGATATACACCACAGCACTCCATATCTATCGTTCTCCTCTATGTGTTGACACTTCGTAAGGTCCACCTTCAGGTACCGTCCATTCCTGGCTCTCTCAGCCTCCGTCAATGCTGTCTGTCATCTCCATCCAACACAATGAGGTGCAGGAATAACCCATGTAGAGGTGAGTATAATGATACTCAGTAGGGACCCCGAGACCCTCAAGGTTTCACAAAATCCAACAATGATAAACCACAAGGTAAGAAGTCAACAGATATCCCTAATTAGTTATATGACTATACATACACCTAAGTTACCAAGTAACCCATTTCAATCATGAGGTAAACACAAAAGTTACTAACTAAGCTCACACAGGTATACAACTTTTGTAGACAGTTTGAGATGATAAGATATAGCCACTAAATCATCTAGGCTGTCAGACCAACACTGGATCCAGGACTAGCAGATTGAACTGTCAGACCAACCCATGATCCTAGAATAGTAGTTGAAGCTGTCGGACCAACACATGATCTAGGAATAGCCGATAGTACTGTCTGACCAACACATGATCCCGGAATAGTAGTCGAAGATGTTAGTTCAACACATCATCTAGGAATAGCGGATAGTACTGTTGGACCAACAAATTATTCAGGAACAATAGTCGAAGCTGTTGGACCAACACATGATCTGGGAAGATCAAGTAAAACTATCAGACCAACACATGATACAGGAATAGTAGTCCAAGCACAACCAGCCACAGGGTTTCCACAATGCATACTTGATTCTGGGAGGGTCCTCTCCTCAAGAAAACAGTCGATATATCAACATCCATAAAGTCCCACAAAGAAGAATCCCAGTGGTCCTCCACGTCATAGGGGTCTCAACGCAATAGACGGCACGTCGATCGGATGCCCGGTCTATGAGTTGTTAAACTTTTAGTCCCATGTGCCCATTTGGATTCGTGCACGATCCAACCTAACCATAACTCGAATATACCTCAAACATCATTAGAGTATTCTCAATGGGACCTTCATGTCCTTAGAATATCAGTGCCACTGACGGTTCATCAAATGGACGTCGAGTGCCAATGTTATGGCCAAAGGAAGGTAAAGGGTCGATAGTGGGCTTGGGTCTGGTCCAACCCGGTCGGACCGACTCGAGCCCAGCCAGTTTGGGCCAACCCGATCTGGGTCAACCCAGACAGACCCACTGGGTCTGACCCGACCTGTTGGGTGGGTCAACCCACTAATTTCAACCCAGTCCGCTGGGCCCGACCCAACGGACTGTGAGGGTGGTTCGGCCCAGATGTTGCCATGTAGGCGGCTCAGCCTAAAGGCTGGGGCTAGTTCGGCCAATGATGTTGTGAGGGACACCGTTGGTCAGCTAAAGAGGTCGGTGTCCCGGAGGCCGGTGGGCCGCGCGAAGGCATAGAAAACATGCTGGGAGGACGCGGGGGTGCCAGGCAGGGC
Organism: Viscum album; assembly: GCA_963277665.1. Classification (NCBI taxonomy): domain Eukaryota; kingdom Viridiplantae; phylum Streptophyta; class Magnoliopsida; order Santalales; family Viscaceae; genus Viscum; species Viscum album. Next base: position 1,928,009,830 of record OY728131.1, read on the forward strand.
GCGACAGTGGCCAGGCTGGCTGCGGGTGTTCCGGGCAGGGCGTGGTAGGGGCCAGGCAGGGCACGGGGGCACCGAGCAGGGCCCGGCAGGGGCCGGGTAGGCTTCGGCGGCACCGGGCCGAGCACGGTAGAGTCCTGGAAGGCCGTGGGGGCGCCGTATCGGGCGCGACACTGGCTGGTCAGGCCGCAGGAGTGCTGGACAGTGGGCCGGGAGGCCGCGGGCAGGCGGCTGCACGTCGGGCAGGCCACATTGAGGCTGCAGGTAGGCGGGCTGTGCACCGGCCAGGGCACCGGGAGGCCGCAGGTATGCGGGTTGGGGGCCGCTCGAGCTGGTGGTGTTCAGCCCGGAGCATCGGTGCACCGTGGGGGAATTGCGATTCTTGGAGGTCGCAGGTAGCACGACTGTAACAGCCCAAGATTTTATAAAAAAATATTCTTTTTAATTTTATTAAAGTCTTGTGTTGTACGCTACACCAAAAGGAGCTTGAACAACACGCATCCTTGACTTGCCTTGCATTACACGCAATCACAACCTTCCTCGATAGCGTGTGTAATACGCAATACCGAGTTTCACTAAACAACGATATGCTATTAAAATATTACTAAAACTAGCCGTTATGAATAGTAATAACCACTTTTTAAAACTCTTTAAATCTTATTTTTCAAAATGAACTTCATTTTTGGATTCGGAGTATCGAATTTAGCCTAAGGTGAAATTTTGGTACTTTTCGGATAACTTTCATATTCTGATGAATAGTGAAAATTACTAAATTATAATTAAAAACAACTTTTTTAATCGAAATAATTAATAGTGATACATTATTAATTTGAGTGGTTTTAAAGTATATTTAGAATATATTTTTACAATTTAATACAATGTTGGTCATTGGATGTAATTTCACATTTAAACCAGACATAATCAAGTGTCAATCTTTTGATAGATATTGTTTCTTAAAAACACGCTATTTGTTTTAACAGCAGGATTTAATTATAAAATTAATTAATGAAAATTCTATGATATTAATTTGGTAAAATAGACTTCATTTTTGAATTCGGAATATGAAATATATCTTAGGATGAAATTTTGGCATTGTTCTGAAAAACATCAATTTTTGATGAATAGTGAAACTACTAAGTGGTAGTTAAAAAAATTAATTTCTTCATAAATCTTAATTTTACCGCTTCTGTGAATAGAATTTCAAAAATCCGAGAGACACGGTTGATGTCAGTAAGTAAAATGTGGTTCAATGAGATGAAAATAATTTTTGGTGAATAGTAACTTTTTACTTTTTTTTACCACGGTTAATAGTAAATAGGGTAACTAAGGGTAAATATGATATTACTATTACCCTAACACATGTACTAATTCTATTGGATAAGTGTAATTCGACCAAAAACAACCTTATGAATATAATATGACCATTTAGGTCCACTTGGATTAGATTATGACATTTAATATTATATTATTTAATGAATAGTTAAAATAGTTAAAATCAAAGTTTAATAACTAAAACATTTTTAATATGGGGTTATACATAAGATAAATTCAATTGTAAATATTCATTAGAAAGCTAAAAAGATTTCCTACATGATGATATTTTATTTGTAATTTTTAGACATCAAATAATTTAATTTATTTATGACACAAAGATGACGCAGTAATTATCTTATTACTGAAATATTGACAAAATTGATAATATAAATACCAAAATAAATGTAATTTAAGACTTTTTATGAATTCCACTAATTTTCTAGGTTACTATGATATATTAATGTTGATTTAATTGACTTGGTTCGAACATATAATTCTTTTATGACTTTCACAAAAATCATATATCAAATAGTGTCAAAATTGACACAAAATAGTTTTTAAATCAAATATTATATTATTAATTGTTATTTTATTCCTAAAAATATAAGGTTAGGACAAATGACTTAGATAAGGATATATTTATTAATAATATACAATTTGGGGTTCGTTTGGCATGTTATAGTAAGTGTATTAACCATATAGTGAAAGAAAACAAAAAGACACGGTAAAAGTTAAATTATTTAACTTAGAGTTAAATCTAATTGATAAGGTTAAAATAATAACCTAAACTTGTCTAAAACCTATTGGTTGATAGGATTTCGACCCATCCCCACTTTATCTTCGAAATAAGACCCTTTGGAACCATTATAGACCGATTTTGAATTTAATATAAAATAATATTTTGAGATATTCCAAAGGTGCCCCTCTCCTCCCTTATAAAAGGACACCTCCTCCCCCTCCTCCTCACACAAATTTGAGCACTCAAGCTCGGCCAACCCCTGCCAAAATCTCTTCTCCACTTCCCTAGAAACATCCTAGAGGTTCTGGTCTTCCTCAAAGACCAATTTTAGTGCCCTAAGAGGAGGTCTCAAAGAGGCGCTTCAAAGAAGAGGTAATTACCGTTACCAATTCGTTCATCTTTATTTCTTCTTCCACTTCTTCTTCTTAGGTTGTTTCATTATGAAGTAATAACATCAGTATCACTCATATACTGATATGTTATTATAAGTATGACACAACCCTATTTCACCATCTATCTATCCTATGGAAAAAGAAATCACCGCGCGTGCGTACGTACGGAATACCGTCTCTACGCCGTGGTGTAATCTATTTTCCACCACCACCTTACATGGATGGGTATAATGGTGTAAAGAATAATTATACATAGTTATTAAAACATCATATTGATTCTGATATATTGTATAATCCACTCCAATTCAATTCAATATTTATGGAAATGATATCATCGCTCGTGCGTACGTACGGACTACCGTCTCCACGACGCGATGAGATTCATTCTCCATGTTAACCATTTAAGAATGATTATAATGTATATATAAGAAATAATAATGAAATATATGACATTATAAAGCTACTAGATTTATGTATATATATACATATTTATGTCATCTACTTACTTCCATTTCAAGACAATAAGGAATGGAAAACAGCGTTCATGCGTACGTACGGACTACCGTCTCCATGAACGGTGTTTTTCATTTTATTTATCTATCTATTATATATATATATATATACTGAATATATATGATATATAAATCAAATTTTATATTCTGGAAGTAAGTAAATAATGATATAAGTAATAATAATGTCAAGAACAACAAGTCAAAACACCTACGATAAATGAAACGATTTTACCCAAAACGCTTATTTAACATGGAATTTACAAAAGAACGGGTAATATAATGTCAGAAGTGAACCATATATGATATCATAACAATGAATATGATTCTATAATAAGTCAATGACATTATTTAAATCATTATACAGGAGGTTCGGACACATACGAAGCAAATCGGACCTAAGGTAAGGGAAATATCACAATCTCATTCTTATCCGAGATTGTTTGTACTTTGAAATTTTCTGGGGTATATTTTATCTTCCACATCCATGTTTCCTCAATATGTAATGTTATTTACATCCACCTACAATTGTTTAAATCCAATTTTACCCTTCAGTGAGTTTTTAGAAAAAGATATGAAAGGAATCTTTTGTCGTTTTTCATACGAGGTAATTTTTGACTTTTCCAACAAAAGTACGAGAGGAATGTTTTTTTTAACTTATACGGCACGAATGGATTTTTACGGTTTTATAAAGCCTTATTTTCAGGAACCTTCCTCCAAAATATTTCATGACTATTTTCAATAAAATCTCTTTCTTTTAAAATTACATGATGTTTTGTGAAAAGGAATTGATTTTGAAGAAGAAAGGATATTTTACTCAAGAATTCATTTCAAGTGTTTTATCAAAATTATTTTCCATCTAAGATAATAAAGGGTTATGTTTCTATCCATATTCTTACATTGATTTGACTATGTTGTGATGGAATTATGTTTATGAATTCCTTTATCTTATATGAATGGTTTTATGATGTCATGTTGTTTAAGAATCCCATTTTTATTACATGGGTTATGCTATGATGTATGGTTTATGATTTTGTGGCACACATAAGAATGGTATCATTATGAGATGGGTGGGACCTATATATCCCTCCAATGCATTGGGTAATTATTTTATATCTCATGAGATAGACATGGCTGGAATGGTAGGTTATACCGGTTCAGTGAAACAGGACTGAAACGAGGGTTACTCGATTCAGAAAGGGACTTTGTCCACTAAGATAGTCTTGGCAATGAGTCTTGACTAACAAGAAATGATTCTCTATGATTATGTGTGAATGACACAAAGTTTCATGTTTTATGTTATGATTATTGTGATTACATTTCACTGCCATGATTTACCCCATGTTATGAAATTATGATCTCTTTTGCAGGTTAAGATTTCCAAAAGTTATGTGCTTATGTATATGATGTGATTGATATTTCTTTTGTTTACCCTTACTGAGCATTTGAGCTCACCCTTTTATGTTTTCTTTTCCAGGATATAAAGAAAGGTTTTAGGTATAAAAAAAAGAAGATCTTTATGGGAGATGTTGAAGATCTTTCACCACGATTAGAAGATTATATTCCGAGTTTCCAAAGACACTAAACTATTACGGTCCTTGTGTGTGTGTTTTTGTTATGTACTAAGTATTTCGCAAATGTAATGTAATGTCCATGTATGTCAAGATACGGGTCTCTACAGTTGGTATCAGAGGAAAGGTTTAGTCAACCTTTGGAAACTAGGATGCGAAAACGTTAGTGAGATCCCTAGAGATATTTCTAAGGTATGTCTAGGGATGTCTCTAAGGTTAAGTATACGTATAGGTTATAGTCCTAGAATTACGCTAACGATATTCAAATTTAACCTAAGATGTTAGATATTGAGGGTACTACCCCTTTATTATGTTGTTTTCCCTAGCATGATTTTTGCCTCTCATACTATTCTTTTGGGGTTTTAGACGATGGCTGGAACCCGAAGGAACCGTGTTAATGCGGAATGTGATGGGCAATGCAATGATTTTCCCCCTGAGCAACCAAACGATATGGGAGCCGGAATGCAAAATCTTGTAGCCATGCTCACACAACTTTCTCAAGCTATGAATCATGCAGGACTTCCAAACGAGCAAAGGAAGGAGCAACATTCTTTTGAATCCTTCATGAGGCAGCGTCCACCTTCTTTCAGTGGGTCTACTGATCCATTAGTTGCTGAACAATGGATTAGTACTACTGAAAATATATTTTCAGTTCTTCAATGTTCTGAACATGATAAAGTCATCCTAGCAGTGTATCGTTTGGAAGGAGATGCTGATCAATGGTGGAATCTTATTAATAATACGAGGAAAAGGGATGAAATTGAGTCTATGGAATGGGATGAGTTCAAGAACTTATTTTTCAATAAGTACTTCCCTCGTATTTTCTGAACAAAGATGGAGAAAGAGTTTCTTGAACTGAAGCAAAGGGATGATGAATCTGTTGGTACCTATGAAGCGAATTTTACAAGACTTCCAAGGTACGCTTCTGGTATTATCATCCAACCTGAAAGTAAAGTTGATCGATTTTTCAGTGGCTTAAAACCAAGTCTTCGAAGGGCATTAGCTATAAGAGACTTCAGTAGCTATGAAGAAATTGTGCGTTGTGCTATCAAGGTAGAAATGGAAGTTGGTGTTACATATCCATCTCATGGGTTTGACAAGAAACGAAAGATGGAGTTCAAGGAGAAAACACAGAATAATGGTGAAAAGAAGATGAATGTTTCCTTATGCACAAAGTGTGGAAAGAAGCATGGTGGAGATTGTCTTAAAGGGACTAGAAAATGTTTTAAGTGTGGAAAATAAGGTCATCGAGCAGCTGAGTGTTGAAGTAATGGAAAATGGGATTCTAATGAAGTGAATAAAGAAAACACTGCAGAGAACGTACAACCAACACTTGAATGCTTCAAGTGTAAGGAAATGGGGCATTATGCTAATAAATGACCTAATCCAAGGGTTAGTGATGATCGACATGAGCAACCGCTTAAGGCAAAGGACAAAGGGAAGTCACATGCGATCACTATTGGAAATGTTGAATATGACAACGATGTGGTGGAATGATTAAGTGTTTATGTAATGGGATTCCAAAATAATGTTGTATCTTGGAATATTGGAATATTTATGTATTGGTCTAATGTGGTATTCAAAGTGATTGAGATATTATGCGCATAATGAAGGGAAAACGAGAAAATGAAATGTTTAACAGTATTCATGAGCTCATGATTGATATAAGGACTAAGTGATATCATGGTTTGAGTATAAATAATTTTGAGGATTTTGGTATGTGTAAAGTGTTAACTTTTAACTGCATTCAAGTTTTCACTAAGGTTCAATGGGTATTCAAGAGAATACATTATTAAGGACTTTGAATGTTTGGAATGTGACCAACAAAACATATCTTATGATATATGGGGATCGACGATGGTGTTAAATCTATGGTAATCGTTTTCACTATGTTATGAGAGTGGACTGCAGTATTATGGATAAGCCTAAAGATTGGAATGGATTATGTTGGACATAAGTTAGTATTGTTTAAGGATAGAAGTTTTTTTTCTCGATATTATTGATGGGATGTTATAGTATTATAGTTTTAGAAAAAGGACAACATGCAGGACGGGCGACAGCCCATCGCTTCGGACAAGGCTGTAGGAATCGAACCCACAACCGAAGTGCGACTGGCCTTTATCGCCTACCACTGGCCTACATGAAGTCCCTGTTAGGTAGAAACTAGTTTTATTATATTAAGCAGTATGATATATGAAGTATAGGTCCATTTTAGGAACCATATGTGATTAATCTCACTATAGATCAACTTATGTATATAATTTTTGCTAACCTTTTGTTTGAGACAGATAGAATGACCCGTCATTCTATCACATGATCTGCTAACACTTCACGAATAACAAATTCAACTTCATTTATATAAGAAATGAAGTGGAAATTGTTCAAGGCATGAACAACAGTGAGATTGTACCAAAATAAAGTAAGTATTTATTCTAATTCAAATTCTTCAACTTTAGGGAAATGATCTTGAAAACCAAAAATGTTGTCCTAGTGATCTTATACCTGATGAATCAGATGGTACCTTAGATTGTCACAAATTTTTAGATTTGTGATTACTAGATTTTCCATAGCCATGTTCTCTACCACTCTCCATCAGAACATGATGGTTAGATTTCTCTTCCATATCCATATTTTCACCTATGTGGAAACCCAATGATTAGTTTATTTGGGTAACCATTACGTTTCAAACTTTTGTTTTTAAAGATTGGTTTTGATATTCCTTTTTACGATGTGGGTTTCTATTAAATAAACTTTCGAATAGTAAACCATTTATAACCCCAACGAATTTCGAGGGCGAAATTCATTTTAAGGGGGGTAGAATGTAACAGCCCAAGATTTTATAAAAAAATATTCTTTTTAATTTTATTAAAGTCTTGTGTTGTACGCTACACCAAAAGGAGCTTGCACAACACGCATCCTTGACTTGCCTTGCATTACACGCAATCACGACCTTCCTCGATAGCGTGTGTAATACGCAATACCGAGTTTCACTAAACAACGATATGCTATTAAAATATTATTAAAACTAGCCGTTATGAATAGTAATAACCACTTTTTAAAACTCTTTAAATCTTATTTTTCAAAATGAACTTCATTTTTGGATTCGGAGTATCGAATTTAGCCTAAGGTGAAATTTTGGTACTTTTCGGATAACTTTCATATTCTGATGAATAGTGAAAATTACTAAATTATAATTAAAAACAACTTTTTTAATCGAAATAATTAATAGTGATAAATTATTAATTTGAGTGGTTTTAAAGTATATTTAGAATATATTTTTACAATTTAATACAATGTTGGTCATTGGATGTAATTTCACATTTAAACCAGACATAATCAAGTGTCAATCTTTTAATAGATATTGTTTCTTAAAAACACGCTATTTGTTTTAACAGCGGGATTTAATTATAAAATTAATTAATGCAAATTCTATGATATTAATTTGGTAAAATAGACTTCATTTTTGAATTCGGAATATGAAATATATCTTAGGATGAAATTTTGGCATTGTTCTAAAAAACATCAATTTTTGATGAATAGTGAAACTACTAAGTGGTAGTTAAAAAAATTAATTTCTTCATAAATCTTAATTTTACCGCTTCTGTGAATGTAATTTCAAAAATCCGAGAGACACGGTTGATGTCAGTAAGTAAAATGTGGTTCAATGAGATGAAAATAATTTTTGGTGAATAGTAACTTTTTACTTTTTTTTACCACGGTTAATAGTAAATAGGGTAACTAAGGGTAAATATGATATTACTATTACCCTAACACATGTACTAATTCTATTGGATAAGTGTAATTCGACCAAAAACAACCTTATGAATATAATATGACCATTTAGGTCCACTTGGATTAGATTATGACATTTAATATTATATTATTTAATGAATAGTTAAAATAGTTAAAATCAAAGTTTAATAACTAAAACATTTTTAATATGGGGTTATACATAAGATAAATTCAATTGTAAATATTCATTAGAAAGCTAAAAAGATTTCCTACATGATGATATTTTATTTGTAATTTTTAGACATCAAATAATTTAATTTATTTATGACACAAAGATGATGCAGTAATTATCTTATTAATGAAATATTGACAAAATTGATAATATAAATACCAAAATAAATGTAATTTAAGACTTTTTATGAATTCCACTAATTTTCTAGGTTACTATGATATATTAATGTTGATTTAATCAACTTGGTTAGAACATATAATTCTGTTATGACTTTCACAAAAATCATATATCAAATAGTGTCAAAATTGACACAAAATAGTTTTTAAATTAAATATTATATTATTAATTGTTATTTTATTCCTAAAAATATAAGGTTCGTCCAAATGACTTAGATAAGGATATATTTATTAATAATATACAATTTGGGGTTAGTTTGGCATGTTATAGTAAGTGTATTAACCATACAGTGAAAGAAAACAAAAAGACACGGTAAAAGTTAAATTATTTAACTTAGAGTTAAATCTAATTGATAAGGTTAAAATAATAACCTAAACTTGTCTAAATCCTATTGGTTGATAGGATTTTGACCCATAACCACTTTATCTTCGAAATAAGACCCTTTGGAACCATTATAAACCGATTTTGAATTTAATATAAAATAATATTTTGAGATATTCCTAAGGTGCCCCTCTCCTCCCTTATAAAAGGACACATCCTCCCCCTCCTCCTCACACCAATTTGAGCACTCATGCTCGTCCAACCCCTGCCAAAATCTCTTCTCCACTTCCCTAGAAACATCCTAGAGGTTCTGGTCTTCCTCAAAGACCAATTTTAGTTCCCTAAGAGGAGGTCTCAAAGAGGCGCTTCAAAGAAGAGGTAATTACCGTTACCAATTCTTTCATCTTTATTTCTTCTTCCACTTCTTCTTCTTAGGTTGTTTCATTATGAATTAATAACATCAGTATCACTCATATACTGATATGTCATTATAAGTATGAAACAACCCTATTTCACCATCTATCCATCCTATGGAAAAAGAAATCACCGCGCGTGCGTACGTACGGAATACCGTCTCCACGCCGTGGTGTAATCTATTTTCCACCACCACCTTACATGGATGGGTATAATGGTGTAAAGAATAACTATACATAGTTATTAAAACATCATATTGATTCTGATATATTGTATAATCCACTCCAATTCAATTCAATATTTATGGAAATGATATCATCGCTCGTGCGTACGTACGGACTACCGTCTCCACGACGCGATGAGATTCATTCTCCATGTTAACCATTTAAGAATGATTATAATGTATATATAAGAAATAATAATGAAATATATGACATTATAAATCTACTGGATTTATGTATATATATACATATTTATGTCATCTACTTACTTCCATTTCAAGACAATAAGGAATGGAAAACAGCGTTCATGCGTACGTACGGACTACCGTCTCCATGAACGGTGTTTTTCATTTTCTTTATCTATCTATTATATATATATATATACTGAATATATATGATATATAAATCAAATTTTATATTCTTGAAGTAAGTAAATAATGATATAAGTAATAATAATGTCAAGAAAAACAAGTCAAAACACCTACGATAAATGAAACGATTTTACCCAAAACGCTTATTTAACATGGAATTTACAAAAGAATGGGTAATATAATGTCATAAGTGAACCATATATGATATCATAACAATGAATATGATTCTATAATAAGTCAATGACATTATTTAAATCATTATACAGGAGGTTCGGACACATACGAAGCAAATCGGACCTAAGGTAAGGGAAATATCACAATCTCATTCTTATACGAGATTGTTTGTACTTTGAAATTTACTGGGGTATATTTTATCATCCACATCCATGTTTACTCAATATGTAATGTTATTTACATCCACCTAAAATTGTTTAAATCCAATTTTACCCTTCAGTGAGTTTTTAGTAAAAGATATGATAGGAATGTTTTGTCGTTTTTCATACGAGGTAATTTTTGACTTTTCCGACAAAAGTACGAGAGGAATGTTTTTTTTAACTTATACGGCACGAACGGATTTTTACGGTTTTATAAAGCCTTATTTTCATGAACCTTCCTCAAAAATATTTCATGACTATTTTCAATAAAATCTCTTTCTTTTAAAATTGCATGATGTTTTGTGAAAAGGAATTGATTTTGAAGAAGAAAGGATATTTTCCTCAAGAATTCATTTCAAGTGTTTTATCAAAATTATTTTCCATATAAGATAATAAAGGGTTATGTTTCTATCCATATTCTTACATTGATTTGACTATGTTGTGATGGAATTATTTTTATGAATTCCTTTATCTTATATGAATGGTTTTATGATGTCATGTTGTTTAAGAATCCCATTTTTATTACATGGGTTATGCTATGATGTATGGTTTATGATTTTGTGGCACACATAAGAATGGTATCATTATGAGATGGGTGGGGCCTATATATCCCTCCAATGCATTGGGTAATGATTTTATATCTCATGAGATAGACATGGCTGGAATGGTAGGTTATACCGGTTCAGTGAAACAGGACTGAAACGAGGGTTACTCGATTCAGAAAGGGACTTTTTCCACTAAGATAGTCTTGGAAATGAGTCTTGACTAACAAGAAATGATTCTCTATGATTATGTGTGAATGCCACAAAGTTTCATGTTTTATGTTATGATTATTGTGATTACATTTCACTTCCATGATTTACCCCATGTTATGAAATTATGATCTCTTTTGCAGGTTAAGATTTCCAAAAGTTATGTGCTTATGTATATGATGTGATTGATATTTCTTTTGTTTACCCTTACTGAGCATTTGAGCTCACCCTTTTATGTTTTCTTTTCCAGGATATAAAGAAAGGTTTTAGGTATAAAAAAAAAGAAGATCTTTATGGGAGATGTTGAAGATCTTTCACCACGATTAGAAGATTATATTCCGAGTTTCCAAAGACACTAAACTATTACGGTCCTTGTGTGTGTGTTTTTGTTATGTACTAAGTATTCCCCAAATGTAATGTAATGTCCATGTACGTCAAGATACGGGTCTCTACAACGACCTTCATTGTTACCACCTTCATCATCTTCACCTCATCGCCATGCCGTAGAATGCCACAAGAAGAGAGAAAACGATGGATTATATCGGGCCATGTTAGGTTAGCCCGCACACTCCGTCTTTAGGGAGGTATTATTTGGATCATCATGAGAAGAAGATAATCATTAATACTTCCGAAACAATCCCAATTTATCCTTTGAAGAAGGTAAGAAAAAGGTACAACATCAATAGGTAATAAACCCCCTACCTCGCTCGATGCTTGTTGATGTTGGCAAAAGGAGACAGTCGTTGATCCATGGTAGATGTACACATCCCACATCGAAGGAGTCCAAGGAAGAAGATCGGAGGAGGTCATTCTTCATAGTCAAAGGCATCCCTCATCAGAGTTCTTCATTAGGAGAGTGCTCTTTTCTAGAAGAGCATTTTTCTTTGGAGAGCATTCTTCGTTGGAGAGAGTTCCCTCTTCGCCCAAGATCCACCAAAAAGAAATAATAGACTGTTTATTATATTGTTCGCAAAATGATTTCAAAATGGAGAAATAATTAAAGGGGGGCTCCAGCTAATTAATTCCTCTTTGTATTCACAAAATTAATTAGGGGAGTTCAAGAGGCTCCAAGGGTGTTGGCACCATTATGTGGGGATCTCAAGAGGTTTGTCCCTAAATAATGGGGAGTTCAAGGGGGTTTCATTCTCGAGTGGCCCCACCACTTTAATCCTCACATTAGAGGTTATGTTTGGGTGGGCCCCATGACCATAACATCTCATGGGAGGTTATGGTGGGTTGGTCCCCACCTCCAACATCCATGGGGAGGTTTTAACCACCACACACCAAAACAGTGGCTCAAAAATTAAATAAAGTGTGGGGGACTTTATTTTATTATTTTTTTAGAAATCCCAAAAACTAGAATCCACTCTCGACTCACTGTTGTTGAAGTGAATGTCTTCATAAGAGAATACTGGTGCTGTGAGTTAAATGGTGCCCTCATATTTTGATTCCGAGTACCAACTCAAAATTTATAAAAACCCGCTCATAAGATCACTGAACATACCGAACAAAATTTCAGATATTGATTCTGGGAACACTGGGCCTCGGAATCATGTGCCGACAGTTTTTGAGGTCTGGTAAATTTCCCAAGTATTAACAAAAATATCCATGGGAATTCAAGGTCTTTACATTCTCCCCACATCAAGGATTTACGTCCCCATAAAATACAACCCACACTACGGGACCAAATGGGGGTACTGAGCACGCATCTGAGCCTCTCGCTCCCATGTGATCTTTTGGAGGTTCTTGTGCTGCCAATGAACGCGAACCACAGGTATCAACTATCCACAAAGGAATCGCTCCTGTCGATCCTCAATCTCCACTAGAACCTCTGTGAAAGTCACCCCATCGTCGACGTCTAGCTCCCTATGGTCAATTTTGTGTGAAGGGTCATGCACGTATCAACTCAGCTGAGATTCGTGTAAGACATCGTGCACTTGATGCAATTAAGGTAGAAAATCTAAGTGGTAATCCACCTCACATACTCTATCGAGGACTTGGAATGGTCCTATGAATCTTAGAGATAACTTTCCACCATGACCAAATCTCTATAGACCTTGTAGAGGTGAAACCCGTAGTAAGACGTGGTTTCCATCCTCAAACTCAAGAGGTCTCCATCTCCTGTCAACATACAACTTCTGTCTACTCTGTGTAGTCTTAATCCACTCCTAGGTGATCTGCACCTTCTTTGTGGTAGCCCGTACCATCTCTGGTCCCACTAGTGCTGACTCCCCTGGATCTGTCCAGTATTGTGGGGATCTGTAAGGTCGACCATACAAGGCCTTAAAAGATGCCATACCGATGGTGGAGTGATAACTGTTATTGTATGAAAACACCACCAATGGTAAGTGATCCTCCCAGATGTGTCTGAAGTGGAGGACACATGCATGTAGCATGTCCTCGAGGGTCTGAATGGTCCGCTCGGTCTGATCATCTGTCTGAGGATGGAAGGCGGTGCTCAAGCGAAGCTGTGTCCCGAAGGCTTCCGGAGACCCCTTCCATATTCAGGAAGTAAATTTTCAATCATGATCAAAGATAATCATCAAGGGTATACCATGTAGAAGAAAAATCTCTTACACATAGAGGCATCCCAAGCTCTCTCCTAAACCCGGCTCTCTGATCGGTAGGAAGTGGGCTGACTTGGTGAGTTGGTTGATGATCTCCCATATCAAATCATGACCCTTGGATGTACATGGAAGCCCTATTACAAAATCCTTGGATATCCCATCCCACTTCCACTATGGGACCTCTAATGGCTATACCAAGCCTGTTGGGACTTGATGCTCTGCCTTCACTTGCTGACAAGTGAGGCATTGAGAGACAAACTCCACTACGACCTTCTTCATACCTGGCCAACAGTGCTTTTGTCTGAGGTCCTGATACGTCTTCTCCACTCCTTGGTGTACCGCTAGAGGGGATGTGTGGAAGTCCCTCAAAATTTTCTTCTGAAGTGCTACTTGTACCAAGGTACGTCCTCTGAAGAGGATGAAGTGGTCCCCACATTCAGAAAATCCATCAGGTGCCTACCCTGTGGATATCTGAGCACGTCATGTCTTGTAGTCAGCGTCCCCATATTGTGCTTCCCCGAATCGCTGAAGGAGTAGGGGAGTGACCGTAAGAGACTTTAGGAATGCTTCTCCATCTCTATCCATAAAGGATATTGGTAAGGCAACCAGCTGCTCTGTCACCTCACCTAGTAGCTGTATACCAGACCTCTTGCTGAGTGTATCTGCAACTACGTTCCCCTTCCCCGGAGTATAGACTATCTCAAAGTCATAATCCTAGAGGAACTCAATCCATCACCGTTGTCTTAGGTTCAGGTCCTTCTGAGATAAGATATACCTGAGACTCTTATGATCAGATTACACAATAAAACGTTCACCCATCAGATAGTGTCACCACATCTTCAAGGTGAAGACCAGTACTGCTAACTCCAGTTCATGGGTATCATAGTTCTGCTCATGCTATCTTAGCTGTTGATAACCAAAGGAAATAATTGCTTTCTCCTACATTAGGACGCTCCTGATTCTGATCCGTAATGCGTCGCAGTAGACTACATACCCTATTCCTTCCTCTGGAAGCCTCAAAATGGGGGCATGAGTCAGCCACTTCTTCATCTCCTAAATGCTCTGATAGCATCTCTCTGACCCTACGATGGTTTTCTCCTTCTATGTCAAGGATAATAGTGTTGCTGCAAATCTGTAGAAGTCCATAACGAGCCTCCAGTAGTAACCAGCCAAACCCAAGAATCTTTGTAACTCCATTACTCTCTTGGGTGGCTCCCGAGAAAGTACAACTTCAATCATTTTTGGATATACTACAACTCTAGCCTCCGATATGATGTGTCCCACAAAGTGAACCTCTCGGATCCAGAACTGGATCTTCAAGATCTTTCTATAAATCTGGTTTTCTCAAAGTGTGCTCAGTACTACCCATAAGTGGTAGGATTCATCATCCTCAGTAGTCGAGTAGATCAAAATGTCGTCAATGAAGACTACGACAAGCGATCAGGGTATGGTATGAAGATCCTATTTATAAGTCCCATGAACACTTCTAGAGTATTTGTTATGCCGAAGGGCATAACCAAGAACTCATAGTGGCCATACCGACACATGGAATCCGTCTTCTGCACATCCTCATCTCGATCTCTGAGCTGGTGATAGCCTGAAATGAGGTCTATCTTAGAGAACCACTAAGATCCCTTCAGCTAATCAAAGATTAATTCAATCCTCTGGATTAGGTACTTGTTCTTCATGGTCACCTAAATGAGGTTCCAGTAGTCAACACAAAGCCGCAAGATCTCATCCACCTTCTTGGAGAACAAAATTGCGGCTGCCCAGAGAGAAACACTGGGCCTGATGAATCCCTTCCACTGCAAGTCCTCCAGTTGTACCTGCAGTTGATGAAGCTCATTGGGAGCCATCCGATATGATGGCATAGATATCGGTGCCATCCTATGCAACATATCATTATAAAATTCCACCTATCTACAAGGAGGTAGGCCAGGGAAATCATCAGGGAAAACATCCACATACTGGTCTACCACTACAGGATAACATAGACTCTAAACATCAACTGCTCTGAGGGTATGGCAAGCCAACTGATGGGTGATCGGCTGCACCCTCCTCCATGTATGTTTGTCCTGTGCTGCAAAGTCTCCCTTCTCGCTGGTGAAGGTAAACCTAGTCCCATCAGTGCGGAAACAATGAAAGTTTTTCCTAATACAGTATATCTGAGCATGGACTATAGATAACCAGTCCATACCCAAGACGATGTCGTAAGGCCTCAACGCCGCTACTAGGAGATCCCAACCAAAGATCTCACCTCCTAGAGTAAGTTCACACCACCAGAACGAGTGTGTAATCGTTGAATTTTCTTTCATAAGACTCTCTAGCTGTAAGGATTTAACTAATGTGTCCTTCATAATCTCTGAGCTCTGAACGAGGGAAGTGGCAAGAAATGAGTGACTGGCACCTATGTCTATAAGAACTGCAACTAAGGTGGAATATACACAGATCGTACCTCGTATCATATTCGAAGCACCGTTATCATAGGTCTCAGCTTCATGAAGATGATATCTCCCCTATCCACCCTCTCCCTACGATTGGGTTGGACCTCCTGGTGGTGGTGGTGGAAACACATCGAAATGTCGTCCACCACCAACTGCACGGCCAGCTCCTCTACCACGTCTTCTTGTTCCCTGCAGACCGCCTCGATTAAATCTCTGTCTCTGCCTGGGTTGTCCTTCATCCATCTTCTGATCATCTATATGATGGGTCAAATAGTCACGAGCCATGTGACTATGCCTACCGCAAGAGTAACATTGCTCGCTCCTAGCATGAGTGGCTCTGTCTCGTGTGCCCCTCACAACTGAACCCATATCCTTAGGTTGTCCATCGGATATCCTGGTCCTGTTGGACCTCTGTGACATCTGTCTACTGCCCGCTGTAGAAGAGTCCACTACATGTCGAATAGTGATGGGTTTCACTGCTGGTGTCTTCTCAGAAAAGAAAACTTTCCACTAAGAGGGCTCTCTCTAACACCCCCGCCTGTGTCGGGAAGATGAGGGAGATCATCGATGCTCTGATCTCTTGCCTGAGCCTCTGCTCAAAGGTCTGAGCCCTAAAGAATGGGTCCTATACCATATCGGTGGAGTACCACGAGAGGTCAGTGAACCTCACTGATTACTGTGCTACTGTCATGTTGCCTTGCTTTAGATAATGTATCTCATGTATCCATACAACATATAGGGTGGTTAGGACAAACACTGCCCGAAACAGGCTCTCGAAATCTGCCCAGAGGAGGGTCACCTCATCATGCACTTGGAGCATCAGGCTCTACCATCTGCCTGCTGCTGCCTGTATAAGACTCATGACAAGGATCACCATGAAGGCTGCTGGTGTCCCTACTAGTCTGAAGACTCTCAGCACAGCCTCCAGCTGATCCTCAGCTGCCTGTGGGTCTGTCTCACCCCTGAACATGGGCGTCTTTTGGCATTGGAACTCATGCATCATGCTCAAGAAGCATGCATCATCTTCTCCAGGGGAGGGAGGCATCAATGTTCCAACAGGAAGTGGTACTGCTGGTGCCTCCACTATGATGGGGCCTTGCACCGAGGCCTCATCATTATGTGGGTTTCCATCTCATACAACTCTCAGAACTCTAGTTGGCTAGACGCATGGGGCCATCCTGAAATGATATTGGTGCGCCATGGTGAATAGGTTATACCTGGTGAGATGACTTAAGATATCACAATAAAAACTCTTGAAAACACACACACAATCAGTGTTTTCATGTACTGAGTCAGAAATTAGAAGTCAGGGTCCAGGTGTATATATATGTCAGCCACCACACCAGCATTGGACTCCCTTAACTGAGAACCACACTAAGTACCCTTAATAATATTGCTTAATAGAAAAGATATAAAAGAGTCCTATGTTCTGTGGTAGAAGCGACTCCTGTGATACTAATATGTCACGACCTGTCCCCCAGGGCCCGTGCCGTAACTACCCCAAGCACACCTTCCATAGGTCAGGGTCTGGCGACTAGCACAAAAGTCGTAATTCCCTAATACTGGGAAAGAATTGTCTTTATAATAATAAACAAATACAACAGAGAACAAGTTGGAAACAAAACACTAAGTAAAACTGTATACAAAATAGTGCTGTAAAGTAAAAGGGGCCAGAAATACAATCCCAACTATAAAGTACAAGTAAAACTTAAAAGAGACAAAATATTTGAAATGTGAAAGAAGGTCCTGGATCATCCACCATAGATCCTACATGAAGGGTAGGTACAGATAGCCTCATCAGAACTCCACGTCTATCGGTCTCCTCCGTGTGCTAACACGTTGTAAGGTCCACCTCTGGATACTGTCCAGTCCTGGCGCTTTCAGCCTCTATCAATACTGTCTATCATCTGCATCCAAGACAATGAGTTGTGGGAATAACCCGTGTAGAGGTGAGTATAATGATACTCAGTAGGGACCTCGAGACCCTCAAGGTCTCACAAAATCCAACAATGATAAACCACAAGGTAAGAAGTCAACAGATATCCCCACTTAGGTATATAACCATAAATATACCTATGTTACCAAGTAACCCATCTCAATCATGAGGTAAACACAAATGATACTAACTTATATCACACAGGTATACAATTTTTTTAGAGAGTATGAGATGATAAGATATAGCCACTAAATCATCTAGGCTATCGGACCATCACTGGATCCAGGACTAGCAGATAGAACATTCAGTCCAACCCATGATCTAGGAATAGTAGTCGAAGCTGTCAGACCAACACATGATCTAGGAACAGCGGATAGTACTGTCGGACCAACACATGATCCAGGAACAGTATATGAAGATGTCGGTCCAACACATGATCTAGGAATAGCGGATTGTACTGTTGGACCAAACAATTATATAGTAATAGTAGTCAAAGCTATCAGACTAACACATGATCTAGGAAGATCAGATAAAACTATCGGACCAACACATGATCCAGGAACATTAGTCGAAGCACAACTAGCCACAGGGTTTCCACAATGCATGCTTGATTCTGGGAGGGTCCGCTCCTCAAAAAAACAGTTGATATGTCAACTTCCATAAAGTCCCACAAAGAAGTATCCCAAAGGTCTACCACGTCATAGGGGTATCAATGCAATAGATAGCACGTCGATCAGACGCCCGATCTATGAGTTGTTAAACTTTCAGTCTCGGGGGCCTGGTAAGATTTGTGTATAATCCAACCGTACCATAACTAAAATATACCTTGAACATTATTAGGGTATGCTCAAAAAGACTTTCGTGTCCTTATAATACCAGCGCCGCTGACGGTTCTGTAAAATGGAAGTCCTCTACCAATGTTATGGCCAAAGAAAGGTAAAGGGTCGGTAGTGGGCTGGGTCCGGTCCGACCCAGTCGGACTGACTCGACCCTAGCCAGTTTGGGCCGACTCGGTCTGGGTCAACCCGGATAGACCCGCTGGGTCTAACCCGGCCCATTGGGTGGTTCAGCCTGCTATGTTCAACCTGGTCTGCTAGGCCCGACCCAGTGGACTGCGAGGGCAGTTCGACCCGGATGTTGCCACGTAAGCGACTCAGCCTGAAGGCTAGGGCTGGTTCGGCCAGCGACGTCGTAAGGGACACCGATGGTCGGCTCAGGAGGCTGGTGTCCCGAAGGTCGGTGGGCCGCGTGCAGGCATAGGCAATGTGCTGGGAGGCCGCGGGTAGGCCGCGGGGGCTCCGGGCACGGCGTGACAGTGGCCAGGGAGGCCATGGGGGTTCCGGGTAGGGCGCGACAGGGGCCTGGCAGGGCGCGGGGGCACCGAGCCGGGCGTTGCAGGGGCCGGGTAGGATTCGGGGGCACCAAGCCGAGCATGGAAGAGGCCTGGAAGGCCACGGGGGTGTCTTTTCGGGCACAACACCATCTAGGCAGGCCGTGGGAGCGTTGGGTAGGGGGCCGGGAGGCCGCGGGTAGGTGGGCGCGTGTCGAGCAGGGCACATAGAGGTCGCTGGCAGGTGGGCCGTGCACCGGGTAGGGTGCCGAGAGGCTACGGGTATGCAGGCCGGGGGCCACTCGGGCTGGTGGTGTTCGGCCGGAAGCATCCGTGGGCCGTGGGGACAGTGCGATTCCGGGACGTCGCAAATAGCGTGACCTTCATTGTTTCCACTTTTTTCGTCGTCGCCTCATCACCATGCCGTAGAACGCCACAAGAAGAGGGAAAACGGCGAAGGATATCAGTCCATGTTAGGTTGGACCGCACCCTCTATGTTTAGGGAGGTATCATTTGGATCATCATGAGAAGAAGATCATCATTAATACGTCTGAAACAATCCCATTTTATCCATTAAAGAAGGTAAGAAAAAGGTACAACATCAACAAGTAATAAACCCCCTACCTCGCTCGATGCTCTTCGATGTTGGCGAAAGTAGACAGTCATTGATCCATGGTAGACGAACACATCCCATGTCAAAAAACTCCAAGGAAGAAGATTAGAGGAGGTCATTATTCGTAGTTGAAGACATCCCTCGTCGGTGTTCTTCTTCGAGAGAGTGTTCCTTGCCGGAAGAGAATTCTTTGTTGGAGAGCGTTCTTCGTTGGAGAGAGTTCTCTCTTCTCCCAAGATCCACCAAATAGAAATAAAAGATTGTTTATTATTTTTTTGGAAAAACAATTTCAAAATGGAGAAATAATTACGTGGGGCTCCACCTAATTAACTCCTCTGCATACGCACAAAATTAATTAGGGGAGTTCAAGAGGCTCCAAGGGTGGTGGAACCATTAAGTGGGAAGCTCAAGAGGTTTCTCCCTAATTAATGAAGAGTTCAAGGGGGTTTCGTCCTCGAGTGGTCCCCGCCACTTTAATCCTCACATTGGAGGTTATGTTTGGGTGGGACCCACTACCATAACCTCTCATGGGAGGTTGTGGTTGGGTGGTCCCCACCTCTAACATCCATGGGAAGGTTTTAACCACTACACACCAAAACAGTGGCTCAAAAATTAAATAAAGTGTGGGAAACTTTATTTTATTATTTTTTTAGAAATCCCAAAAAATAGCTTCCATTCTTGACTCACTGCAATCAAAGTGAAAGTCTTCTTAAGAGAATATCGGTGCGGCGAGTTCAACGGTGCCCTCAGATTTTGATTCCGAGTATTGGCACAAAAGTTATAAAAACTAGATTGTATATTGACTGAACGTACCGAAAAAAAATTTAGAAATTGATTCTGGGCACACCAGGCTTCGGAATCATGCACCATTAGTTTTCGTGGTCTCATAAAATTCCCATGTATTAAAAAAATTTCCCCGGGAATTCCGGGTCTTTACATTCTCCCCACATCAGGGATTTACGTCCTCATAAGATACAACTCACACTAAGAACAAATGGGGGTACTGAGCATGCATTTGAGCCTCTCACTCCCATGTTCTCTCCTGGAGGTTCTCGTATTACCAACGAATGCGCACCAGAGGTATCGACCATCCACAAAGGAACTGCTCCTGTCGATCCTAAATCTCCACTAGAACCTCCATGAATGTCTGTGACAACCGGGTCCTGGTGACAGCACATCCACCCCACCTTAACATGGCTGTCGGGTCTTGTCCCACCCGGTACCAGCAGTTGCCCCGCAGACACGTGGGGCCCACCCTAGGGTCCACCCACATGCCTGAACGGGTCATATGACTAATGATTATCCCCACATGCCAACACTTGTCCTTTCCAGTGTACTTTTTCCCCACTCGCACACATCCTAGGAAACATCCCAGAAGGTCACCCATCCTAATCACTACTCCATGTCATGCACGCTTAACTGTGGAGTTCTAATCAGGTAGGCTCCTGAAAAGGAAGGTGCACCTTGTTGACATGAGTCATATCATTTAGTCATTTAGCCCTTTATCATTTGGGGATGTTACAATCACCCCCACCCCTTTAGAGAACAACGCCCTCGTTGTGGGCCCTATATCTCAACCCAGGCAGTGCACCACACACTTAAGACCGAGTTCCTCCTCTGATACCAAATGTGACAACCGGGTCCCGATGACAGCACAACCACCCCGCCTTAACATGGCCGTCGGGTCCTGTCCCACCAGGTACCACCAGTTGCCCCACAGACACATGGGGCCCACCCTAGGGTCCACCCACCTGCCTGAACGGGTCATATGAATAATGATTGTCCCCACATGCCAACACTTGTCCTTTCCAGTGTCATTTTTACTCACTCGCACACATCCTGGGAAACGTCCCAGAAGGTCACCCATCCTGATCACTACTCCACGCCAAGCATGCTTAACAGTGGAGTTCTAATCAGGTTGGCTCCTGAAAAGGATGGTGCACCTTGTGGACATGAGTCATATCATTTAGTCATTTAACCCTTTATCATTTGGGGATGTTACAATGTTGCCCCATCGTCGACGTCTAGCTCCCCATGATCGATGATGTGTGAAGGGTTGTGAACGTATCAACTTAGCTGAGATATGTGGAAGACGTTGTGCACCCGGTGCAACTAAGGTGGAAGAGCTAAGTGGTAATCCACCTCGCCTACTCTGTCGAGGACCTGGAATGGTATGATGAATCTCGGAGATAACATGCCGCCATTACCAAATCTCCAGAGACCTTGTCGAGGTGAAACCTGTAGTAAGACATGGTTTCCATCCAAAAACTCTAGAGGTATCCATCTCTTATCATAATATGACTTCTGTCTACTCTATGTAGTCTTCATCCGCTCCATGATGATCTACACCTTCTTCCTGGTAGCCCGTACCATCTCTGGTTGCACTAGTGCTGACTCCCTTGGGTTTGTCCAGTGTAGTGGTGATCTGCAAGGTCGACCATACAAGTCATTACACGGTGCCATACCGATGGTGGAGTGATAGCTGTAATTGTATGCCAACTCCTCCAAAGGTAATTGATCCTCCCAGATATGTATGAAGTGGAGGACACATGCATGTAGCATGTCCTTGAGGATTTTAATGGTCCGCTCGGTCTGACCATCTGTCTGAGGATGGAAGGTGGTGCTCAAGCGAAGATGTGTCCTGAAGGCTTCCTGCAACCCATTTCATAGTCAGGAAGTAAATCGTGTGTCACGATCAGAGACAATTGTTGAGGGTATACCATATAGAAGAATAATCTCTTACACATAGAGGTGTCCAAAGCTCACTCTTCAAAACTACTCTCTGATCGGTAGAAAGTGGGATGACTTGGGGAGTCAGTCGATGATCACCCATACCAAATCATGACCCTTGGATGTACATGGATTCCCTATCATGAAATCCATGGATATCCCATCCCACTTCCACTATGGGATCTCTAATGGCTAAACCAATCCTGATGGGACTTGATGCTCCACCTTCACTTGCTGACAAGTGAAGAATTGAGAGACAAACTTTACTAATTCCTTCTTCATACCTGGCCACCAGTGTTGTCGTCTGAGGTCTTGATACGTCTTCGCCACTCCTGGGTGTACCACTAGAGGGGATGTGTGGAACTCCCTCAACAATTTCTTCTAAAGTACTACTGCTACCAAGGTACATCCTCTGAAGAGGATGACGTGCTCCCCACCTTCAGAAAATCTATCAGGTGCCTACCCTATGGATATCTGAGAACGTCATGTCTCGTAGTCAGTATACCAATGTTGTGTTTCCCTGAATTGTTGAAGGAGTGGGGGAGTGACCATAAGAGACTATTGGAAAGCTTCTCCATCTCTATCCATAAAGGATATCTGTAAGGCAACCAGCTACTATGTCGCCTCACCAAGTAGATGTATACTAGACCTCTTGCTGAGTGTATCTGTTACTACATTCCCCTTCCCCTGAGTATAGACTATCTCTAAGTCATAATCCTATAGGAAATCAATCCATCGCCATTGTCTTAGGTTCAGGTCCTTCTAAGAGAAGATATACCTAAGACTCTTATGATCATATTATACGATAAAACAATCACCCATCAGATAGTGTCGCAAAATATTCAATGTGAAGACCACTACTGGTAGCTCCAGGTCATGGGTAGCATATTTTTGCTCATGATGTCTTTGCTACCGATAACCATAGGCAATAATTGCTTGCTCTTACATTAGGACGCACCTGATTCTGGTCCCTGATGTGTCGCAGTAGACTACATACCCTACGCCTTCCTCTGGAAGCCTGAAGATGGGGGCATGAGTCAGCCTCTTCCTCAGCTCCTGAAAGCTCTTATGGCATCTCTCCGAACATACAAAGGTTTTCCCCTTCTTTTTCAAGGCTAATAGTGGTTCAAAAACTCTGTATAAGTCTATAACGAGCCTCCAGTAGTAACCATCCAAACCTAGGAAACTCCGCAACTCCATTACAGTCCTGGGTGGCTCCCAAGCATGTACCGCTTAAATATTTGTGGGATCTACTGCAACTCTAGCCTTCGAGATGATGTGTCCCAAAAAGTGAACCTCTCGGATCCCGAACTAGATCTTCAAGAGATTTCCATAAAGCTGGTTCTCTCATAGGGTTTCTAGTACTACCCGTATGTGGCAGCCTTCCTCCTCCTCAGTAGTCAAGTAGATAAAAATTTCGTCAATGAAGACTACGAAAAAGTGATCGAGGTATGGCTGGATGATCCTGTTCATGAGTCCCATAAACACTACTAGAGCGTTGGTTACGCCAAAGGTAATAACCAAGAACTCTTAGTAGCCATACCGACACACGAAAGCCTTCTTCTACACATCCTCATCTCGAACTTTGAGATGGTGATAGCCTGAAATGAGGTCTATCTTCGAGAACCATTGAGATCCATTTAGCTGATCAAAGAGGTATTCAATCCTCGGGACTGGGTACTTATTCTTCATGGACACCTGGTTGAGGTGCCAGTAGTCAACACAAAGCCTCAAGCTCCCATCCGCCTTCTTGGTGAATAAAATCATGGCTGCCCAGGGAGAAACATTGGGCCTGATGAATCCCTTCCCCTGTAATTCCTCCAGTTGTACCTGTAGCTGACGAAGCTCAGTGGGAGCCATCTGATATGATGGCATAGATATCAGTTCCGTACTGGGGAACATATCATTGTAAAAGACCACCTCTCTACAAGGAGGTTGACTAGGGACATCATCAGGTAAAACATCCATATATTGATCCACCACTATAGGATAACACAGACTCTCCACATCAACTGCTTCGAGGGTTTGGCAGGCCAACTGATGAGAGATCGGCTTCACCCTCCTCCAAGTATGTCTTTCCTGTGCTGCAAAGGCTCCCTTATCACTGTTGAAGGAAAAAATAGTCCCATCCATGTGGACACAATGCACTTTTCGCCTAATATAGTCTATCTGAGTAAGGACTGTAGATAACCAGTCCGTACCAAAGATGATGTCATAAGGCCTCGACCCCGCTACTAGGAGATCCCAGCCAAATCTATAACCTCCTATAGTAATATCGCACTTCCATAACTAGTGCGTAATCATTGAATTTTCTTCTGTAAGAGTCTCTAGCCGTATATATCTAACTAATGTCCCCTTCAAAATATCTAAGCTCCAAATGAGGGAAGGGGCAATGAAATAGTTACTCGCACCAATGTCTTTAAAAACTGCAACTAAGGTGGAATAGACATAGATCGTACCTTGTATCATCTTTGAAGCAGCGTGATCATATATCTCAGTTACCTGAAGCTGAGCTCTCCCATCTCCATCCTCTCCCTATGGTTGGGGTGGACCTCCTGTTGGTGGTGGTGGAAACACATCAAAGCTTCATCCACCACTAACTGCATGTCCATCTCCTATACCATGTCTTCTTGTTCCCTACGGACCTCCTCGATCAAATCTATGTCTCTGCCTGGGTGGTCCTTCAACCATATGCTAATCATATGAATGATGGGTCAAACAGTCACGAGCCATGTGACCATGCCTACCGCAGAGTAACATTGCCCACTCTTGGCATGAGTGGTTCTGTCTCTTATGCCCCTCACAACTGAACCTATATCCTAAGGTTTTCCATCAGATGTCTTGGTCCTGTTGGACCTCTGTGACATCTGTCTACTTCCAACTACAGAAGACTCCTCTGCATGTCGAATAGTGATGGGTTTCGCTGCTGGTGTTTGCTTAGCAAGGAAACTCTCCACTAGGAGGGAACTCTCTAACATACCCGCCTATGTCAGGATGCTTAGGGAGATCATAGATGCTCTGATATCATTCTTGAGACCCTGCTCAATGTTCTGGGCCCTAAATAATGGGTCTCGTACCATATCGGTGGAGTAGCGTGGGAGGTCAGTGAACCTCACTGAGTACTGTGCTACTATCATGCTGCCTTTCTTTAGATAGGGTATCTCATGTATCCATACCACATGTATGGTGCTAGGGAAAAACACTGCCAGAAACAGGCTACCGAAGTCCTCCCAGAGGAGGGTCACTTCCTCATGCACCTGGAGAATTAGGCTCCACCATCTTCCTACTGCTGCATGTAGGAGAATTGCGGCAAGGATCACCATGAATTCTGCTGGTGTCCCTAATAGTCTGAAGACTCTCAGAACAACCTCTAGCCGATCCTCAGGTACCTGTGGGTTCGTCTCACCCCTAAACCTGGGCAGCCTCTGGTGCTGGAACTCATGAATCATGCTCAATAAGCATGCATTATCTTATCCTGGGGTGGGAGGCATTGGTGTGCCAATGGGAAGTGGTACTGCTGGTTCCTCCACTATGATGGGGCCTTGCACCAGGGCCTCATCACTCAGTGGGATTCCATCTCATACAACTATCGGAACCTTGGTTGGCTAGCTGCATGGGGATATCCTGAAAATATACAGGTGCTCCATGGTCAATAGGTTATACCTGGTGAGATGACTCAAGATATCATAAAGAAAACTCTTGAAAACACACACGCAATCAGTTTTTGTGTGTACATAGTCAGAAATCAGAATTCACGGTCCTAGTGTATGGATATGTTGGCCACCACACCAACACTGGACTCCTTTAACTAAGAACCACACCCAGTACCCTTAACAATATTTCTTAACAGAAAAGATATATCAGAGTCCTAAGTTCTGTAGTAGAATCGACTCATTTGATACAATATGTCATGACCTGTCCCCCAGGGCCCGTGCCGTAACTAACCCAAGCACGCCTTCCATAGGCCAGGGGCTGGGGACTAGCACCAAAGGCGTAATTCCCTAAAACTGGGAATACATTTCCTTCATAACAATAAACAAACAAAACATAGAACAAGCTGAAATCCAAACACTAAGTAAAACTGTATACAAAATAGTGCTGAAAAGTAAAAGGGGCTGGAAATACAAACCCAACTGTAAAGTAAAAGTACAAATGAAAAGGGACAAAACAATTGAAAGGTTAAAGCAGCTCCTGGATCGTCCAACATTGATCCTACCTGAAGGGTAGGTACAAATAGCCTCCTCAACACTCTACGTCTATCGGTCTCCTCAGTGTACTGACATGTCATAAGGTTCACCTCCGAGTACTGTCTAGTCCTGGCACTCTCAACCTCTATCAATATTTTCAATCATCTGTATCCAACACAACAAGGTGTGGGGATAGCCCATGTAGGGATGAGTATAATGATACTCATTAGGGACCCCGAGACCCTCAAGGTCTCACAAAATCCAACAAGGATAAACTACAAGGTAATAAATCAATAGATAACCCTAATTATGTATATGACCATACATATAACTAAGTTAACAAGTAACTCATCTTAATAATAAGGTAAACACAAAAGTTACTAACTCAACTCACACAGGTATACATCTTTTGTAGAGAGTTTGAGAAGATTATATGTAGCCACAGAATCATCTAGGATGTCGGCCCCACACAGGATCCTGGACCAGTAGATAGAACTGTCAGATCAATACATGATCTAGAAATAGTAGTTGAAGCAATCAGACCAACACATGATCCAAGAACATAGGATAGTACTATCGGACCAACACATGATCTAGGAACAATAGTCGAAGTTGTCGGACCAACACATTATCCAGGAATAACGGATAGTACAGTCAGACGAACACGTGATCCAGGAAAATTAGTTGAAGTTGTCAGACCAACACATGATCCAGGAATAACATATATTAATTTTGGAGCAACACATGATTCAAAAAAAGTAGTCTAAGCTATCAGACCAACACATGATCCAGGAACAACGTATAGAACTGTCAGACCAACATATGATCCATGAACAGTAGTCGAAGCACAGTCAGTAACAGGGTTTCCACAATGCATGCTTGATTTCGGGAGGGTCTGCTCCTAAAGAAAAGTGTTGATATGTCAAATTTCCCAAAGTCCCACAAATAAGTATCCTAATCGTCCTCCACATCATAGGAGTCTCAATTCAATAGACAACACGTCGATCAGATGCCTGGTATGTGAGTTATTAACCTTCTAGTCCTAGGGGCCCGGTTGGATTCGTGTACGATCTAATCTAACCGTAACGCAAATATTCCCCGAACTCCAGTGAGGTTTGCTCAAAGGGACCGTCGCCTCCCAAGAATACCAGCGACACTGGCAGTTTGTCAGATGAATGTCCAGTGCCAATGTTATGACCAATGGAAGGTAAAGGGTCGATAGTGGGCCCAGGTTCGGTCCATCCCGGTCGTACCGACTCGGACTAATCTAGATTGGGCCGAATCGATCTAGGTCAACCTGGACAGACCTGTTGGGTCTTACTCAGCCCGTTGTGTGGGTTAGCCCGCTACATTAAACCTGGTCCACTGGGCCCGTCCCAGCGGACTGCGAGGGTGGTTCGGCCCAGATGTCTCCACGTAGGCGGCTCAGACTGAAGGCTGAGGACAGTTTGGCCAGTGCCGCGAGGGGCACGACTCAGGAGGCTCGTCCTGGTAGGCCGAGCTGGTTCGACCATCAACCCCATGAAGGACGTCGTAAGTCAGCTCAGGAGGCTGGCTTCCTGAAAGTCGGTGGGCCGCAGGTAGGCGCAGGAAGCGCGCCTGGAGGTTGTGGGGGAACCAGACAGGGCGCGGAAGTGGCCGGGCTAGTCATGAGGGTGCCATGTAGGTCACAGAAGAGGCTGGGTAGGCTGTAGGGATGTCGGGCAGGGCGCAGCAAGGGCCGGGCAGGCAGCGATGGCGCCAGGAAGGGTGCGGCTACGGCTGGGCGGGCCACGGGGGTGTCGGGCAGGGTGTGGCACCGGCAAGGGTAGGCCGCGGGGGGCACCGAGCATGGTTCTAGAAGGCCACGAGCATGCGGGCGTGCAGCAGGTAGGGATCCGGGAGGCCTCAGGCAGGTGGACAGCGCACTTGGCAGTGCGCCGGGAGGCCGCATGTAGTCGGGCCTAGCACCACTCTGGCCGGTGGTGATTGGCCGGGAGCATCGGTACACCATGGGTACGACACTATTCATAGAGTTTGTGGGTAGTGCGACCTTCTTCATTGTCGCCTTCATCATTGTCACCTCATCGCCATGCCGTAGAACGCCACCAGAAGAGAGAAAACGACGGAGGATGTCAGAGCATGTTAGGTTGGCCCACACCCTCCACGTTTAGGGTGGTACAATTTGTCTCATCATGAGAACAAGATGATCATCAATACATCCAAAACAATCCCATATTATGCTTTGAAGAAGGTAAAAAAAGGTGCAACATCGAAAAGTAATAAACCCCCTACCTTACTTGATGTTTGTTGACGTTGGCGCAAGGAGATGGTCAT
Organism: Viscum album; assembly: GCA_963277665.1. Classification (NCBI taxonomy): domain Eukaryota; kingdom Viridiplantae; phylum Streptophyta; class Magnoliopsida; order Santalales; family Viscaceae; genus Viscum; species Viscum album. The sequence continues at coordinate 1,928,039,069 of OY728131.1, forward strand.
CAATCCGTGGTAGACAGACACATCCCACATAGAAGGGGTCTAAGGAAGAAGGTCTTAGGAGGTCGCTCTTCATAGTCGAAGGCGTCCCTCATTGGCTTGCTTCGTTGGGAGAGCATTCTTCGTCAGAAGATCGTTCTTCGTTGGAGAGCGTTCTTCGTTGGAGAGAGTTCTCTCCTCTCTTCAGCTCCACCAAAAAGAAATAACAGATTGTTTATTTTTTTTTTGGCATAGTGATTTAAATATGGAAAAATAATTAAAGGGGGGATCCACCTAACTAATTCCTGTGCATTGGCAGAAAATTAATTAGGGGAGTTCATGAGGCTCTATGGGTGGTGGCACCATTAAGTGGGGAGATCAAGAGGTTTCTTGTCACTTAATGGGGAGTTCAAGGGGGATTAATCTTCAGGTGGTCCCTGCCACTTTTATCCTCACATGGGAGGTTATGTTTGGGTGGGCCCCACCACCAAAACCTCTCATGGGAGGTTAAGGTGGGATGGTCCCCACCTCCAACCTCCATGGGGAGGTTTTAACCACCATATACCAAAATGGTGGCTTAAAAATAAAATAATTTGTGGGACACTTTATTTTATTATTATTTTTAGAAAGCCCAAAAACTTACTTCCATTCTCGACTCACTGTTGTCAATGTGAAATTCTTATTAAGTGAATACCGATGCTGCGATTTCAATGGTGCCCTCATATTTTTAGTTCGAGTACTGGTTCAAAAGTTATAAAAATCTGATCCTACATTCACTGAACATACCGAACAAAACATTAGAAATTGATTCCGGGCACACCGGGCCTCGAAATCATGCGCCGCCAGCTTTCACAGTCTCGTAAAATTCCCATGTATTATAAACAATTCCACTGGAATTTTGGGTCTTTACAAATAATTAGTGGTAATTAGTAATAATTGGATATATTTTTTTGGTAAGTAGTAATAAATAGTGGTACGTAGTATAAATTAGCATTAATTTGTAAAATTTTTTAATAATTATAATAAAATAGTAATAATTAGTAAATACTAGTAAAAATAAGAAAAATAATTAGTAAAAATTAGTAGCAATTAGTAATAATTTGTGGTAATTAGTAATAATAAGTTCTAAATAGTAATAATTAGTAATAGTGAGAGGTAATTAGTAATAATTTGTGGTTATTAGTAATAATTAGTACTAATTAGTTGTAATAATCAACAATTAGTAACAATTATTAGTAATCATAAATAATTAGTAATTACTAGTAATAATTATTTGTAATTAGTAATAATTAGTCAAAACTAATAATAATTAGTGAAAATTAGTAATGATTAGTAAAAATTACTAAAAATACCAATAATTAGTTGTAATAAATGATAATTAGTAAAAATAATCACTAATTAGTAAAAATCATCTTTATATATATTAACCTGATAATATTTTCAAGTAAATTATAATTTTTAATTTTTCTACTCTTTTTTGGATCATATTTTTGCTATATCAAATTAAGCATAAAAATTTTATTTGTTTTATATTTTTTAGAGAAATATGGAACACAGAAGTCAAACAAATCTATATTACATGATTGAGATTAGAAAAATCATCAATGGAATCCAAATTATTCTGTTATAAAGACTCAAAATATTGTGGGTGTGGAATATTTTTTATCGTTTTTATCATCAGAACTAGAATTTTTTTAGAAGGGACAATTGAGTGTTCATGTAAGAAATGTGATATTAGGAGGTTTGACAGATTGGACAACATTGGGGGTAAAATATTTCTGTTTGGTTTTTGAAAAGATTATGTTTTAGGTATAAAAATGGTGAACACAATTCAAAAATAGATAATAATAATTTGGATTCAGATCCATTTTAGTTTTAGAATTTAGTACATGATGAGGTTGATCCGACTTTTCAACAAACTGAAACTCATGGGGATATTGATTTAACTCCAAAGTCCAAACTACTTCAATTTTATGAGTTTTTGATTTTTGTTGAGGATGAATTGAATCATAGTTATAAGATAAGAAAATTTGAAGTGGTTGGAAAATTAAAAGCTCTTAAATCAGATAATAGAATGTTAAATAGCTATTTTGATCATATATTCTCTTTGGTTAACGCATTTTTACTTGATTTAAATATGTTTCCTATAATGTTTTGTGATGTTATTATGCTAGTTAGTAATTTGGGTATTTTTTATTATAATATTCATGTATGTTCAAATGATTGTTTCTTATATTATGGTTAAAATGGGTCATTTGTTAGTTTCCATACATGTGGCCAATAAAAGTACATAGTGACCCAAATAGGGATGTCTGGAATGATTTTTGTAAAAAAACATGTGGTATTTCCTTCTTTTACAAAGATTTGAAACGTTTATTTTCATCTTAGAAAACATTATTATTGATTTCGGGGCACAAAACCTATATTTTAACTTGTAAAATATTAAATCATCCTTGTGAAGGTTATTCATGGAATTATTTTGACCATGTACATATTTCATTTACTTCAAAATCCTAAAACATGTGATTAGGTATTTCTACTAACAATTTATGTCTATTTGGTTCTTACAGTTGTCAATATTATTATTGACCTGTCTTTATCACTCTATTCAATTTACCTCTTTGGATGTTGGTGAATAAACCATATATTTTTTCTACCTTATTAATTCTAGGAAATCCAAAAAATAATATCAATGTTTATTTGAATCCATTGATTGATTAGTTAAATTTATTGTGGAGTAATGGTGTTAGTACATATGAAGTTGTTGTGAAATAAAATTTCCAAATGAAATATTCCTTAATTTGGACAATTAGTAACTTCACACTATATGGTATGTTAATTATATGGAGTATACATGGTCTAAAATCATTTCCATATTGTATGAGTGACAAAAAAGCATTTATGATCCTCAATGGAATAAAACATTGTTTTTTCAACAGTCATTGAATATTTTTTCATACTAATCATCATTTTTAGAGGAAAAAATATCATTTGAGAGAACATACAATTTATAGAGATTGACCTACAACAATGATGTCAAGTGTTGAGTTAAACTTTATTGCATCTTTATTACCTCCCATTACCTTTGGACCAACTATAAACGAACAAAAAATAGATGTGATTGGGAAAGAACATAATTGGATAAAATAGTTCATTTATTTGGATATGCCATATTGGTTTGATTTTTTGGTCCATCACATGTTGGATTTCATGAATATTTTGAATAAATATTTTGATAATATATTTGATATAGTTTTGGTCACACCTGGTAAGACCAAAGATAACGTAAAGGCATGATTATATCTTTCCAAAATTTGGAGGTGACTAGAACATGAACATTTTGAAAATGATAGATCCCAAAAGTTAATGAAACTAAATGCATCTTAAATAATTTCCAAATAAAATGATTTATTATGTTCTCATTGGATTAAATATTTGAGACCTCTTATTTAATATGTTTCCAATTTGGATAAATATGTCAGAAATGGTCATATTACTAGATTAAGAAGACTTGATTGTCATGTTATAATTGAAAATACATATATCATTTAAATTTAGAGGTTTATTGAATTAGATGATTTGTTATTTGATAATATTAATATCATAATTTTTTCTAAGACATTTGCGTAGTGAAAACATGCTACGATATACTAAGTACACTATGGAAATTTTTTTATTATTTTTATGTAAATTAGAAAAAACTGTAAAGACCCAATGATTGACGTACATGGACATTACATTAATTTTGTGGAATAATTAATAAATAACAAATAGACACCAAAGGACCGTAATAGTTTAGTGTCATTGGAAACTTGGAACATAATCTTCTAATCATCGTGAATGATCTTCAACATCTCCCTTAAAAATCTTCCTTTTTTTACCTAAAACCATTATTTATATCCTGGGGAAAATAAAACATATAAAGGGTGATCTCAAATGCTCATTAAGGGTAAGCATGGAGAAAATAAAACAAACTATATACATTTGAACTTCAAAACATGGACATAAAGTTTGAACATCAAAATATTGAGTTGTGAAGTAAATCTTGTTAGTACGTATGGCATATATCATAAAGAAACATAAATCATGATGAAATAGCATGGGAATAAAACATTTTAATTGTGGAAAATCATTAAGAACATGATATGACTTCCATAGTAGCCAAGGCAATGCTGCCAAGACCTTCTTAGTGGACAAAGTCCCTTACTGAACTGGGTTTACTTCCCATTCCAGCCCTGTATTACTGAACCATATTTACTTTCCATTCCAGCCATGTCTATCTCATGAGATATAAATCATTACACAATGAATTAGAGGGAGATATAGGTCACACCCATCTCATATTGAAATCATTCTTATCTATGCCACAACATAAACATAAATCATTGATCATAACCCAATGAATAAATTGGGTTTCATAAACATCATCCCATCATAACATAATCCATATAAATTAAATGGATATCATTTCATCATAAATAAAAACATGAAAATAATAGAGTCATTATACTTGAAACATACACATATGAAATAATGTCTTCTTAGATGGAAAATGGTTTTGGTAAAACACTTGAAATGAATTCTTGAATAAAATATCCTTTCTTCTTCAAAATAATTTTCTTTTCACAAAATACCTTGCAATATTAAAAGAAATGGATTTTATTGAAAATATTCATGAAATTTTGTAGAGTAAAATTCATTGAAATAAGTAGTTATGAAACCATATAAATCTATTCACACCGTATAACTTAAAAAAACATTCTTCTCGTACTTTTGCCAAAAAAGCCAAAAAATACATTGTATGGTAGACAAAAGAAAGATTCCTTACATACAATGTAGTAAAAGTAAAAAATGTGTAAAAAGGTCTTTAAATATATATGAAAACATTTTAATAAAATAGGGACATGGATGATAAAATTAACCCCAGTAAATACTTACAAATAAACAATCTCGGATAAAAATGAGATTGGAAAAGTTATCCTGAACTTTAGGTCCAATATGATTCGTACGTATCCGAACCTCCTGTATAATGATTTAAAAAATGCCATTTATTTCTTACAGAATCATATTCATTGTTATGATATCATATATGGTTCACTTATGACTTTATATTACCCGTTCTTTTGGTTATTCCATGTTAAACTAGCATTTTTGGTAAAATCGTTTCATTTATCATCCGTGTTTTGAGTTGTAATTATTAATATGGTTACTTATATCATGATTACTTTATTACAGAATATAAAACATGATTTATATATAATATATATTCAGAATATACATACGTATAATATATCGATAAATGGAAAGAAATACACAGTTCATGGAGACGGTTGGCCGTACATACGCATGAACGATGATTTCGTTTCCTTAATAAATTGAATGGAATTAAGTAGATGACATACATATATATATAATAAATATAGTATCATTATTATGTAATATTTTTCATGATAACTTATTATATATTCTTTATAATCATTCTGGAATTGTTACCATGGAGAATGAATCTCATCGCGTTGTGGAGACGGTAATCCGTATGTATGCACGAGCAATGATATCATTACCATATTTATTGGATGGAATTGGAGTGAATGATATAGTATATTAGAATCAGTATGATGTTATAATATTCATATTTAGTTATTCTTTACACCATTATACCCATCCATATATGGTGGTGGTGGAAAAACAGATTACACCACGGCGTGAAGATGGTATTCCGTACATACTCACGCACAGTGATTTTGTTTTCCTTTGAATGGATATAAGGTGAAATAGGGTTGTTTCATATTTATAACAACATATCAGTATATGATATATACTGATGTTATTAATTCATAATTAAACAACAAATGAAGAAGAAGTAAAAGAAAAAATAAATTTGAAAGAATCGGTAATGGATAATACCTCTTCTTCGACACGCCTCTATGAAACCTCCTCTTAGGGAACTAAGATTGGTCTTTGAAGAAAACTAGGACATATAGGATGTTTCTAGGGAAGTGGAGATGAGAAATGGTCAGGGGTTTTCCGAGATTTAAGGCTCTAAATTGTGTAAAGAGGAGATGGAGGAGGTTCTCTTTTATAAGGGAGGAGAGGTGCACCTTTGGAATTATAAAAAATATTAATATATAATAAATTCCAAAACCACATAAAAAACCTCCAAAATGACACAAATACGAAGATTATATGAGATAGGGTTGAAATATAATCAACCTATAAAATTTATACAAGTTGGAAATTTATTTTAAACATTATCAACTTGATTTATCCTTATATAATCTATTTAATTTTATTTGTGGAAATAAACTTTTAAATTTTAAATAATTATAAATAATTACTTATATGTTGTTAATTATACATAATTGTTTTATTTATTACATTTTCTACCACATAAATTTTAATTTATAATTTTTAAATATTATTTGTTATTTTTAAAAAATTTTATAATATGTAATTTTTATAAAATAACAATAGTGTCAATTTTTACACTATTAATTTATTTGAATTTAAATAAAATATATACAGAAGATATGTTCAAACTAAAAGATTTAATAGATTCATAACATGTCATTTGTATCTATAAAATTAGTGGAGCACATTTAATAGTTCATATAATATTTATTTTAATACTTTTAAAATCATTTATTTGATAATTCAATCAATAAAATAATTTCAACATCTCTATTGTGTAATACATAATGATAATTATTTAATCCCTAAAAATTATTAATAAATTCTCATGATGTAGATAATTTTATTAGATTTCTGGAAACATGTCTTGTTTGAAGTTTCATGAAGTTTATCACTAAATTAAATTTATTATACTTATAAGATTTAAGAGAGTGACATGTTGTCATTTTCTTTTGTTTTAATAATAATTATATTATTTCATGGTCAAAAGTCCATAAAATGAATCTAGTCCGACCCTTAGGTGATATGGGTATACTTTTTTTCATCTAATAGTATTTTGGAAAGTTTTAGGGTAATTTTATAATCTTATTTTTACACTTAATTACTCGATTTACCTTTAACTGCAGTAAATAAAAATTACCGTAGTAACTATTCTTAATCTCAAAAAAATAAAAGTAACATATTAACACAATTTAGACCCACTTAATCCAAATATGGAATCCATTTTTCAATGTTCAAAACACAGAATTTGCAGTAATTAATTTAAAATTAATCCCATTGTTAATCAAATAGGTTTTAAAAGTTAAAACATTCCCAATGATTGAAATGTTTTTACCTATGAATTAAATGTAAAATTAATGCTAATGACATACATGATATTAAATGGTAAAAATATATTCTATTTATACTTTAAAACCATTAAATATTATAATTTAACCATATGAATTATTATGATGAAAAAAGTTTTTTTTTAATTATAATATATCATCTTTTTATTATTCATTAAAATATGAAAGTTATCAGAATAATATGAAAAATTTATCCAAAGTTAATATTTATATCCTGATTCCAATGAATAATTTTACTTTTCAAATTGAAATTATAAAAATTTAAAAAACTAGATTTAAAATGGGTGCGCCATCAAAAGGTGGCAAAACTGCATTTTTTTTAAAATACTTATTTTACCCAAATTTTTTTGTTCTTATACCATGTTCTAGAAAATGTGTTAGATGAATAATAATGATATAAAATTCAAAATTTAGTTTATAATATTCATAATGTCTAGTTCATAATAATGTTATAATAATATATCGTTGTTTAGTAAAACCCGGTATTGTGTACAACACACGCTATCGAGGAAGGTCACGATTGTGTGTAATGTAAGTCATGTCAGGGTTGCATGTATTGCAAGACTCCATTATTGTTGCGTATAACAGAATCCAACCATATTTCATTTATAAATTGAATATATATATATATATACACTCAATGTTGCGTAGAATAACTACTATCAAACGAACATGAAATTGTCTGTAACAGGAATCAAGAATAGTGTTGCGTATACTACAAACTAATACGGTCTTGAGTATAGCACAAGATAATCTTGGTGTAGTGTACAATAGAAGATATGAAATAAATTAAAAAGAATAAATCTCATAAAATCTCAGGGTGTTACATTCTACCCCACATAAAAATGAATTTTGCCCTCAAAATTCCTCGTGGTTATAAATGGTTTATTACAAGAGTGTTTCTTTTATAGAAACCATCATTGTAAAAACAAATACCAAAACTTATCTTTAAAAAATAAATTATGATATGTAAAGTTACCCAAATTAACTAATCACTGGGATTACACATAGGAAAACATAGGTGAAAATTTGGATATGGAAGACAAATCTAACCATCAAGTTATTATGGAGAGTGGTAGAGGACATGGATATGATAATGCCAACAGTCACAAATCCATAAATTTGTGATGATCTAAGGGACCATCTGATTCATCATATATGAGGGAAATAGGACAACATTTTTGGTTTTCAAGATCATTTCTATAAATTTTATGAATTAATGTAAATACATACATGATTTTGGTACAATCTCACTATTGTTCGTGCCTTGAACAATTTATACTTCATCTCGTAATGAAATGAAGTTGAATTTGTTATTCGTGAAGAGTTAGCAGATCATGTGATAGAATGGTGGGTAATTCTATTTGTTTCAATCAAAAGGTTAGGAAAATTTATCCAATATACATAAGTCCATTTATGGTTAGGTTAATCGTATATGATTCCAAAAATGTACTTATACTTCATCTATCATACCACTTAATAAAATAAAACTAGTTTCTACTAACTCGGGACTTCCTGTAGGCCAGTGGTTGGCATTAAAGGCCTGTCACACTTTGGTTGTGGGTTCGATTCCCACAGCCTTCTCCGATGCAATGGGTTGTCGCCCATCCTATGGGTTGTCCTTTTTCTAAAACTTCACTATTATAACATTATTGAAATAATATGGAAATAAGTATTATCCTTAAACAATACTATCTTAATTCATTCCAATATTTAGGCTTATCCAAAAAACTTCGGTCCAAGATCATAGTATAAAGAAAACAATTACTAGAAATTTCATCTACCGAGCACGTGAGTACCATCATTTATCCCATATATATCATAAAATATATCCTGTTGGTCACATTCCATACATGTGAATACCTTAATCATTTATTCTCTTGAAAAATGTATACCCATTGAACCGTAGTGAAAACATGAATGATGTCAAAAGCTAACTCTTTCTACATACCAAAATCCCAAAAAATCTATATACTCAAACCATGATATCACATTTTACTTACATTAGCCATGAGCTCAATAATACTATCAAGCATCTCATTATCTTCTTATGCCTTCATTATGCACATATCATCTACTTTTCCAAAAATATCTAAATAAACTTTCATGGTTACTAGTACCACTCAACATATACTTTCAAAAACATAAGGAAAAAATAGTGTAACAATCCTAAGATGTCCCTTTATTCCACAGTACCATGAGATTACTTATACAACATTACTTTTGATAAACATGTAATCATTCCACTACCATCTTAAACCATTGACTGATCTTGAACAATTATTTCATCTCACATATCATTTGTTGTCTCTTCATCATCATCAAAATAAATACTACCCATATGACCATGGTGATTATCTTCATGGGACATTCCCATAGGGCATTGGTTTTCCTAATGCCCGTACATTCCACATTTAAAACATTTAACTGTTGTTGATGAATTAGAAATACCATTATCTTTGTCCATGGTGTTAACTAAACCTTTTCCATTACAATTTCTGGAATTTTGTTCTTCTTTTCCACACCCAAAGCATGTTCTAGTTCCTTTGAAACATTCTCCCTGATGCCTCTTCCTACATGATTTACATGAGGGAAATTGAACTTTCTTTCCTCTATGATCATCATGAAACTCGATCTTTCTCTTATTAACGAAGTCAGGAAACTTATCAAAGTTGAGATCATTGATCATATTATGAGATTTCTAATTAGTCATAAAAATGATGCTTCACCATACAAAACCTATTTAATTTTCTTGATCATGAATAATATCATTTCATTGTCCATCATATTCTCCATTAACATGAATCTTCCGGTTTGCAGCCATTTTCTAAAATCCAAAAAGAATAGTGTGAGAGGCCAAGAATCATGCTAGGAAAACAACATAATCAGGGGGAGTACTTTAAATATCTAGCATCATAGTTTTAATACTAGGTTATTCATGATCGTTATCATAATTCTGGGACTATAACCTATACTTATACTCAACCTTAGAGACATACCTAGACATACCATAGAAATATTTCCAGGGATCTCACTAAAGTTTTCGCATCCTAGTTTCCAAAGGTTAACTAAACCTTTCTTCTGATACCAATAGTAAAGACCAAAATCTTGACGTACATGGACATTACATTACATTTTCGGTATACTTAATACATAAGAAACAAACACCAAAGGACCATAATAGTTTAGTGTCTTTGGAAACATGGAACACAATCTTCTAATCTTGGTGAAAGAACTTCAAAATCTCCCATAAAGATCTTACTTTTTTTACCTAAAACATTTCTTTATATCCTAGGGAAAAAGAAACACATTAAGGGTGAGCTCAAATGCTCAATAAGGGTAAGCATGGAGAAAATAATACAAACCCTATACATTTGAACTTAAAAACATGAACATAAACTTTGAACATCAAAATCTTGAGTTGTGAAAAAAATCTTGGTAGTATGTAAAGAATATATCATAAAGAAACAGAAATAATGATTAAATATCATGGGAATAAAACATTTAATTGTGGAAAACCATTAAGCACATGATATGATATCCAGAGTAGCCAAGGCATTGCTGCCAAGACCATCTTATTGGACAAAGTCCCTCACTGAACTGGGATTACATGTCATTCCAACCCTGTATTACTGAACTGGATTTACTTTCCATTCCATCCATGTCTATCTCATGAGATATAAATCATTACCCAATGCATTGGAGTGAGATATTGGTCCCACCCATCTCATATTGAAATCATTCTTATGGGTGGAATAACAGAAACATAAATCATTCATCATAACCCAAAGAATAAATTTGGTTTCATAAACATCATCCCATCATAACATAATCCATATAAAATAAATGGATATTATTTCATCATAAAAAAGAATCAAACCATGTAAATAATAGAGACATTATACATGAAACATACACATATGAAATATTGTCATCATTGATTGAAAATGGTTTTGATAAAACACTTGAAATGAATTATTGAGTAAAATATCCTTTCTTCTTCAAAATAATTTTCTTTTCAAAAAATGCCATGAAATTTTAAAACAAAAGGATTTTTTTGAAAATTTTCATGAAATTTTGTAGAGGAAAATTCATTTAAATAATTCGTTATGAAACCATAAAAATACATTCACGCCGTATATGTTAAAAAAACATTCTTCTCGTACTTTTGCCGGAAAAGTAAATAAGTACCTCGTTTGGTAAACAAAATAAATATTCCTTACATACCATGTAGTAAAAGTCAAAAATGGGTAAAAATTACTTTAAACATACATGAAACTATTTTTAGAAAACAGGGAAATGGATGATAAACATAACCCTAGTAAATACTTACTAATAAAAAATCTCAGATAAAAACGAGATTTGAAAAGTTTTCCCTTACCTTAGGTCTGATATGCTTCGTACGTATACAAACCTCCTGTATAACGATTTAAATAATTTCATTTATTTATTACCAAATCATATTAGTTGTTATGATATCATATATGGTTCACTTATGACTTTATATTACCCGTTATTTTGTAAATTCAATGTTAAAGTAGCGTTTTGGGTAAAATCACTTCATTTATCGTCCGTGTTTTGACTTGTAATTATTAATATGATTACTTAGATCATTATAAATTATTTCCAGAATATAAAACAAGATTTATATATAATATATATTCAGAATATACATATATATATAATAGATCGATAAATGGAAAGAAATACACCGTTCATGGCGATGGTAGGCCGTACGTACGCATGAACGCTGTTTTCGTTTCCTTGTTGAATTGAATGGAATTTAGTAGATGACATAAATATATATATATATATAATAAATCATGAATAATTATTATGACATATATTTCATAATTACTTATTATATATACTTTATAATCATTCTTGTATTGTTAACATGGAAAATGAATCTCATCGCGTCTTGGAGACGGTAATCCATACGTACACACGAGAAATTATATCATTCCCATATTTATTGAATGGAATTGGGGTGAATGATATAATACCTTAGAATCAGTATGATGTTATAATAATCATATGTAGTTATTATTTACACCATTATACCTATCCAATTAAGGTGGTGGTGGAAAAATAGATTACACCATGGCGTGGAGATGGTATTCCGTACATACGCACGCGCAGTGATTTTGTTTTCCATAGAATGGATAGAATGTGAAATAGGGTTGTTTCATATTTATAATGACATATAAGTACATGAGTGATACTGATGTTATTAATTCATAATGAAACAACTAAATAAGAATAAGTAAAAGAAGAAATAAATTTGAAAGAATCGGTAAGAGATATTACCTCTTCTTCGACCTGCCTCTTTGAATCCTTCCCTTAAGGCACTAAGATTGGTCTTTGAAGAAGACCAAGACCTCTAGGATGTTTCTAGGAAATTGGATAAGATAATTTGTTCGAGGTTGTCTGATATTTAAGGCTCTAAATTATGTAAAGAGGAGAGGGAGGATGTGCCCTTTTATAAGGGAGGAGAGGGGCACTTTTGGAATTATAAGAAATATTAATTTATAATAAATTCCAACCCCACATAAAAAAACTCAAAAATGACCCAAATACGAATATTAGATATGATAGGGTTGAAATATAATCAACAAATAAAATTTAGACAAGTTGGGAATTTATTTTAAGAATTATCAACTCGATTTATCCTTATAAAATGTATTTAATTTTATTTTTGGTAATAAAATTATAAATTTTAAATCATTATAAATAATTACTTATATGTTGTGAATTTTCCATAATTATATTATTTATTACATTTTAGAACATATAAATTTTAATTTATAATTTTTAAATATTATTTGTAATTTTTAAACAATTTTATAATATGTAATTTTTATAAAATAAAAATAGTGGCAATTTTGACACTATTCATTTATTTGAATTCAAATAAAATATACACAGAAGATATGTTCAAAATAAAAGATTTAATAGATTCATAAAATTTAAATTTTTATCTATAAAATTAGTGTATCACATTAAATATTTTATATAATATTTATTTTAATACTTTTAAAATCATTTATTTGATAATGCAATCAGTAAAACAATTTCAACATCACTATTGTGTCACAATTAATGATAATTATTTAATCCATAAAAATTTTAAATAAATTCACATTATGTATATAATTTTATTATCTTTCTGGATACTATTCGTGTTCGATGTTTCTTGAAGTTTATCTCTAAATTAAATTTATTATACTTATAAGATTCAAGAGAGGGACATGTTGACACTTTCTTTGGGTTTAATAATATTTATATTATTTCAAGGTAAAAAATACATAAAATGAATATAGTCTAACCCTTAGGTGATATGGGTCTAATTTTAATCTTCCAATAGGATTTTGGCAAGTGTTATGGTAATTTTATAATCTTATATTTACCCTTAATTACCGGATTTACCTTTAACTGCAGTAAATAAAAATTACTGTTGTTACTATTCATAATCTCAGAAAAATAGATGTTACCTATTAACATAATTTAGACACACTGAATCCAAATATGGAATCCATTTTTCAAAATTCAAAACACAGAAGTTGCAGTAATTAATTTAAAATTAATCCAGTTGTTAAGCAAATGGCTTTTAAAAGTTAAAACATTGCCAAAGATTGAAATGTTTTTACCTATGAATTAAATGTAAAATTATTGCTAATGACATATATGATATTAAATTGTAAAAATATATCCTATTTATACTTTAAAACCATTCAATATTATAATTTAACCATATAAATTAATATGATGAAACAATTTGTTTTTAATTAAAATATAGCGAGTTTTTACTATTCATTAAAATATGAAAGTTAGAAAAATATTATGAAAAATTTATCCAAAGTAAATTTTTATTTCCTAATTCAAAAGAAGAATTTTATTTTTTCAAATTGAACTTATATAAATGTCAAAAACTAGATTTAAAGTGGGTGCGCCATCAAAAGGTTGCAAAACTGCATTTTTTTTAAAAATACTTATTTTACCCGAAATATTTATTTTGTTCTCATAACATGTTATAGAAAATGTGTAAGATGAATAATAATTTTATAAAATTCAAAATTTATTTTATACTATTCATAACATCTAGTTCATAATAATATTATAATCATATATAGTTGTTTAGTAAAACCCGATATTGCGTACAACACACGCTATCGAGGAAGGTCGCGATTATGTGTAATGTACGCCAAGTAAGGGTTGTGAGTATTGCAAGACTCCTTTTTTGTAGAATATAAAAGAATCCAACCATATTTCATTTAAACATTGAATATATATATATATACAGTCAATGTTGTGTAGAATAACTACAATCAAATGAACATGAAATTGTGTGTAACACGATCCAATAATAGAGTTGCGTATACTGCAAGCTAATACGATCTTGCATATAGTGCAAGATAATCTTGATGTAGCGTACAACAAAAGATATGAATGAAATTAAAAAGAATAAAGCTTATAAAATATCAGGGTGTTACAAAACCAATTCCACAAAATTTCGTTGATTCAATGAAACATTTGATATTACATTTGTTGGATGAAGAAAATATGGAGGACCGGTATTATTCTAATGCAAGTACCCATACAAGGTAGGCATGTAGTAATTATAGAGAAAGGTTTGTAATAAAACATAAGTCCAAATATCAATTATAAAATATTATTTACAGGAGGAAATTTCTTTCTTTTACTCCCATTATTTTTAATCTGAATATCCCTAAAAAAATAACCAAATGGGATATAATGAGGGAAATGTTAATGATGAAATGAACAATCAATTATAATTTTTTTAATAATCTTGAACATGGATTTGGTGGAGTTTGTCAATGATGGATTTCAAATGATGAAAATCAAAGGACTCATACATATATTCTGCCCAACTGTGAAGAAATGACAACATTTGTACATTGATTGGTACTATAACTTATTATATATTTCATTAAAAGTTAATTAATATTATTCTTCCTGTATATTATATACTAATCATATGAAGAAACGGTTTACATAAATTATAGCAGCTACCCTTGAAGAATGTTGGAAAAATAATTTTTCCTACTGGTTTCAAAAATTGGTAAAGTAAATTGTTTATGGTTTAAAATATAAAATCAATTTATTATTTATTGTATTGATAATAGTTTTTCATATTTTCATTTATCTCAATATGCTAATAAAACTGATAATCAATTCTGTGTATTGAGTATGTAAAATCCAGAGATTTTATATTCTTTTTAATTTAATTAATGTCTTGTGTTGTACGCTACACCAAAAGGACCTTGCTCAACACGCATCCTTGACTTGCCTTGCATTACACGCAATCACGACCTTCCTCGATATCATGTGTAGTACGCAATACCGAGTTTCACAAAACAACGATATGCTATTAAAATATTACTAAAACTAGCCGTAATGAATAGTAATAACCACCTTTAAATTTTTTTTAAATTTTAGCTCCCAGAATGGACTTCATTTTTGGATTCGGAGTATCGAATTTAGCCTAAGGTGAAATTTTGGTACTTTTCGGATAACATTCATATTCTGATGAATAGTGAAAACTACTAAATTATAATTAAAAACAACTTTTTTAATCGAAATAATTAATAGTGATAAATTATTAATTTGAGTGGTTTTAAAGTATATTTAGAATATATTTTTACAATTTAATACAATGTTGGTCATTGGATTTAATTTCACATTTAAACCAGTCATAAACATGTGTCAATCTTTTGATAGTTATTATCTTTTAAGAACACGCTATTTGTTTTGACGACGGGAATTAATTTTTAAATTAATTAATGCAACTGATATGTTTTGAATTTGATAAAATAGACATCATTTTTGAATTCAAAATATCAAATATAGCTTAGATCTAATTATTGGTATTTTTCTGGAAATTTTCATTTTTTTGATGAATAGTGAAACCACTAAGTGGTAGTTAAAAAAACTAAATTTTTCATAAAACTTAATTTTACCGCTTCTGTGGGTGGAAGTTCAAAAATCCGAGAGAAATGGTTAATGTCAAGGACTAAAATGTGGTTCAATGAGATGAAAATAATTTTTGGTGAATAGTAACTTTTTACTTTTTTTACCACAGTTAAAAGTAAATAGGGTAATTAAGGGTAAAAATGATATTATTATTATCCTAACACATGTCCTAATTCTATTGGACAAGTGTAATTCGACCAAAAACAACCTTAGGAATAAAATATGACCATTTAGGACTACTTGGATCAGATTAGGACATTTATTATTAATTTATTTAAAGAAGGGTTAAAATAGTTAAAATCAAAGTTTAATAAGTAAATCTTTTTTAATACGGGGTTATAAATAAGATAAATTCGACTATAAATATTCATTAGAAAGATAAAAATATATCCTACAAAATGGTATTTTATTTGTAATTTTTATACATTAAATAATTTAATTTATTTATAACACAAAGATGATGCAGTAATTATCTTATTAATGAAATACTGACATAATTGATATTATAAATACCTAAATAAGTATAATTTGAGATTTTTTTATAAATTAAACTAATTTTCATGGTTAATATGACATGTTAGGATTATGTTAAGTAACTTTGGTCGAAGTAATCATTCAGTTATGAGTTTCAAAAAAATCAACTATTGAATAGTGTCAAAATTGACATAAAACAGTTTTTAAAACAAATATTATATTATTAATTGTTATATTATTCCTAAAAATCTAAGGTTCGGCCAAATGTCTTATATAATGTTATATATATTAATGAAACACAACTTGGGGGGTCTCTTGGATGTATATGGTATGTTTATTAACTATATAATATAAAAATACAAAGTGACATGGTAAATGTCAATCTAATTAACTAAGAGTTACAACTAAAAGATAAGGTTAATATAATGACCTAAACTTGTATAAATTCTATTGGATGAGAGGATTTCGACCCATACCCACCTTAGATTCTATATAAATCAATTAGGAGCTATTTAAAACTGAATTTGAATATATAATAAAATAATAGTTTTAGTTATTCCAAAGGTACCCCTCTCCTCCCTTATAAAAGGGCCCCTCCTCCCTCTCTTCCTCACACAACTTTGAGCCTTCATGCTCGGCCAACCCCTGGAAAATTCTCTTCTACACTTCCCTAGAAATATCCTAGAGGTTTTGGTCTTCCTGAAAGACCAATTTTAGTTCCCTAAAAGGAGACCTCAAAGTAGCGCTTCAAAAAAGAGGTAATTTCCGTTACCGATTCTTTAAACTTTATTTCTTCTTCCACTTCTTCTTCTTAGGTTGTTTCATTTTGAAGTAATAAAATAAGTATCACTAATATACTGATATGTTATTAAAATTATAAAAAAACCCTATTTCACCATCTATCCATCCTATGGAAAACGAAATCACCGCGCGTGCGTACGTACGGAATACCGTCTCCACGCCGTGGTGAAATCTATTTTCCACCACCACCTTACTTGTATGGGTATAATGGTGTAAATAATGACTATATATGACTATTATAAAGTGATATTTATTAAGAAATAGTATACATACAATCCAATACAACTCCACGATCATAAGAACAATATCATCACTCATGCGTACGTACGGAATACCGTCTCCACGATGTGATGCGACTCGTTATACCTGATCTTCATTTCATAATGATTATATAAATGAATTGAGTGAATGAATATGATATATATTACAATAATACCATTCTAGAAATGAGGTATCTATAACTTAAAGACAAGAATAAGAATTTATTCGACAAAACACGCATAAGAACAAAAGTAATAAACACCCGAATAACAAGTAGTAATGAAATATTACTATAATAAGCTAATAATATGACCATATATGATATCATAAAAATAAGTATGATTATGTAATAAGTAAATAACATTATTTAAATCATTATACAGGAGGTTCAGACACTTACGGGGCAAATTGGACCTAAGGTAAGGGAAATATCACAATCTCATTTTCATCCGAGATTGTTTATACTTTACTATTTACTGGGGTGTATTTTATCATCCACATCCATGTTTCCCCAATATGTAATATTATTTCCATCCACCTACAGTTTTTTAAATCTAATTTTACCCTTTGGTGAGTTTTAGTAAAGGATATGAAAGGAATCTTTTGTCGTTTTCCGTACGAGGTACTTTTTGACTTTTTTGAAAAAGTACGAAGAATGTTTTTTTAACTTATACGGCATGAAGGGATTTTTAAAACATTTTTTCCAAGAATCTTCCTTTACAAGTTTTCAAGTTTATTTTTAATCAACATATTATAGTTTAAAATTGTATGACATGTTAAAAAAGGAAAAAAGTTTTTGAAGTAGAAAGGATATTTTCCTCAAGAATGGAGTTCAAGTGTTTTATCAAAATTATTTTTCATCTAAGATAATATAGGGTTTTTTATATCCCTATTATTACATTGATTTGATTATGTTGTAATGGAATTATTTTTATGAATTCATTTACCTTATATGAATTATTTTATGATGTCATGTTGTTTATGAATCCCATTTTTATTACATGGGTTATGCAATGATGTATGATTTAAGATTTTGTGGCACACATAAGAATAGTATCATTATGATATGGGTGGGACCTATATCTCCCTCCAATTCATTGGGTAAAGATTTTATATCTCATGAGATAGACATGGCTGGAATGGTTGGTTATACCCGTTCAGTGAAACAGGACTGAAACGAGGGTGACTCAGTTCATAAATGGACTTTGTCCACTAAGATATTCTTGGCAAGGAGTCTTGACTTATAAGATATGATTCTATATGATTATGTGTGTATGCCACAATGTTTAATGTTTTAAGTTGTGATTATTGGGATTTAATTTCACTACTATTATTTATCCCATGTTATGAAATTATGCTCTCTTTTGCAGGTTATGATTTCCAAAAATGTTTTGTTCTTATCAAAATGATGTGATTGATATTTCTTTTGTTTACCCTTACTAAGAATTTGAGCTCACCCTTTTATGTTTTCTTTTCCCCAGGATATAAAGAAAGGTTTTAGGTAAAAAATGGAAGATCTTTATGGGATATATTGATGATCTTTCACCACAATTAGAAGATTATATTCCGAGTTTCCAAAGACACTAAACTATTACGATCCTTCTCTGTGTGTTTTTGTTATGTACTAAGTATTCCGCAAAAATAATGTAATGTCCATGTACGTCAAGCTTCGGGTCTCTACAGTTGGTATGAGAGGAAAAGTTTAGTCAACCTTTGGAAACTAGGATGCGAAAACGTTAGTGAGATCCCTAGAGATATTTCTAAGGTATGTCTAGGGATGTACCTAAGGATAAGTATACGCATAGGATATAATCATAGAACTATGGTAACGATATTAGATTAAACCATAGATGTTAGATATTGAAGTTACTTTCCCTTTATTACGATTTTTGCCTCTCACACTATTCTTTTTGGGTTTTAGAAAATGGATGGAAACAAGATGATTCACGATAATGGAGGATATGATGGACAAAGGAATGATATTCTTCATGAGCAACCAAATGAAATGGGATTTGGAAGTCCAAACATCATTATTATTCTGAATCAGCGATCTCATAATATGATCAATAAAGAAAAATTTGGTAAGTTTCCGGACTCGGCTAATAAGAGAAAGATGGAGTTTCATGATGATCATAGAGGAAAGAAAGTTCAATTTCCCCTATGTAAATCATGTGGGAAGATGCATCAAGGAGAATGTTTCAAAGGAACTAGAAGATGCTTTGGGTGTGGAAAAGAAGGACACAAAGCCAGTAAGTGCAAAGGAAAAGGTTCAGTTAACATCAGGGATGAGGATAATGGTATAACTACAACATCAACAATGGTTAAATGTTTTAAATGTGGAATGTACGGGCATTATGCAAACCAATGCCCTAAGGGAAAGTCTCATGAAGAGAATCAATATGGTCGTATGGGTAGTATTTATGTGGATGATGATGAAGAGACTACAAATGATATGTGAGATGAAACAATTGTTGAAGCTCGGTCAATGGTTTAAGAATGTAGTGGAATGATTACATATTTTTCATGTGTAATGTATTATAAGTAATCTCATGGTACTATGGAATAAAAGGACATCTAAGGATTGTTACACTGTTGTCTTTCCTTGAGTTTTGAAAGTGTATGATTAATGTTACCTGTATCCATGAAAGGTTATTCATATATTTTTGGAATGTAGATGATATGTGCATAATGAAGGGACAAGAATAAAATTAAACGTTTGATAGTATTCATGAGCTCATGACTGATATAAGGAGAAGGTTATATCATGGTTTGAGTATATAGAATTTCTGGATTTTGGTATGTGGAAAGAGTAACTTTTGACAGCATTCATGCTTTCACTATGGTTTAATGGGTATTAATTTTTCAAGAGAATACATCATTAAGGTATTCACATGATTGGAATGTGACCAACAAGATATATGGTGGATAAATGATGGTATTCACATGCTTGGTTGACGACATTTGAACTTATAATTTTCTTTATACTATGAGCTTGGACCGAAGTATTTTAGATAAGCCTAATGATTTGAATGGATTATGATAACCATAAGTTAGTATTGTTTAAGGATAGAACTTTTTTTGATATTATTTATGTGATGTTATAGTAATGTAGTTTTAGAAAAAGGACAACCTGCAGGACGGGCGACAACCCATCGTGTCAGACAAGGCTATGGGAATCGAACCCACAACCGAAGTGCGACTCTCCTTTATCACCTACCACTGGCCTACAGGAAGTCCCTGTTTAGTAGAAACTAGTTTTACTAAGTAGTATGATATATGAAGTATAATTCCATTTTAGGAACCATATATCATTAATCTCACTATAGATGGACTTATGTATTTTTTTGATAACTTTTCTAACCTTTTGTTTGAGACAGATGGAATGACCCATCATTCTATCACATGATCTGTTAACACATCCCGAATGACAAATTCAACTTCATTTCTTTAAGAGATGAAGTGGAAATTGTCCAAAGAAAGACAAACGGTGAGACTATACCAAATTCATGAAAGTATTTCTTCTAATTCCAATTTCATCAACTTTAGGGAAATGATCTTGAAAACCAAAAATGATGTCGTAGTGCTCTTATATCTGATGAATCAGATGGTACCTTAGATCGTCACAAATTTATGGCTTTGTGATTGCTGGCTTTTCCATAGCCATGTTCTCTACCACTCTGCATCAGAACATTATGGTTAGATTTCTCTTCCATATCAATATTTACACCTATGTGGAAACCCAGTGATTAGTTTATTTGGGTAACCGTTATGTTTCATACTTTTTTTTAAAGATTGGTTTTGGTATTCCTTTTTAGGATGTGGGTTTCTATTAAAAAACTTTCGAATAGTAAACCATTTATAACCCCGACGAATTTTGAGGGCGAAATTCATTTTAAGGGGGGTTGAATGTAACAGCCCGAGATTTTATATTCTTTATAAATTCATTAATGTCTTGTGTTGTACGCTACACCAAAAGGAGCTTGCTCAACATGAATCCTTGACTTTCCTTTCATTACACGCAATCACGACCTTCCTCGATAGCATGTGTAGTACGCAATACCGAGTTTCACTAAACAACGATATGCTATTAAAATATTTTTAAAACTAGCCATTATGAATAGTAATAACCAACTTTTAAAATTTTAGAAATTTTATCTCTCAAAATGGACTTCATTTTTGGATTCGGAGTATCGAATTTAGCCTAAGGTGAAATTTTGGTACTTTTCGGATAACTTTCATATTCTGATGAATAGTAAAAATTACTAAATTATAATTAAACACAACTTTTTTAATCAAAATAATTAATTGTGATAATTTATTAATTTGAGTGGTTTTAAAGTATATTTATAATATATTTTTACAATTTAATACAATGTTGCTCATTGGATGTAATTTCACATTTAAACCGGTCATAAACAAGTGTCAATCTTTTGATAGTTATTATTATCTCTTAAGAACACACTATTTGTTTTGACGACGGGAATTAATTTTTAAATTAATTAATTCAACTGATATGTTTTGAATTTGATAAAATAGACATCATTTTTTGAATTCAAAATAACAAAAATAGCTTAGATCTAATTTTTGTTATTTTTCTGGAATCTTTCATTTTTTTGATGAATAGTGAAACCACTATGTGGTAGTTAAAAAAACTGAATTTTTCATAAAACTTAATTTTACCGCTTCTGTGAGTGGAATTTAAAAAATCCGAGAGACACGGTTAATATAAAAGACTAAAATGTGGTTCAATGAGATGAAAATAATTTTTGGTGAATAGTAACTTTTTACTTTTTTTACCACGGTTAAAAGTAAATAGGGTAATTAAGGGTAAAAATGATATTATTATTACCGTAACACATGTCCTAATTCTATTGGATAGTGTAATTAGACCAAAAACAACCTTAGGAATAAAATATGACCATTTAGTCCCACTTGTAATAGATTTGGACATTTATTATTAATTTATTTAAAGAAGGGTTAAAATAGTTATAATCAAAGTTTAATAAGTAAATTATTTTTAATATGGGATTATAAATAAGCTAAATTCGACTATAAATATTCATTAGAAAGATAAAAATCTTTCCTACATAATGGTATTTTATTTGTAATTTTTAGACATTAAATAATTTAATTTATTTATAACACAATGATGATGCAGTAATTATCTTATTAATGAAATACTGAAATAATTGATATTATAAATACCTAAATAAGTATAATTTGAGACTTTTTATGAATTAAACTAATTTTATAGGTTAATATGACATGTTAGGATTATGTTAATTAACATTGGTCGAAGTAATCATTCTGTTATGAGTTTCAAAAAAATCAACTATTGAATAGTGTCAAAATTGGCATAAAATAGTTTTTAAAACAAATATTATATTATTAATTGTTATTTTATTCAAAAAAATCTAAGGTTCGGCAAAATGACATAGATAAGGTTATATATATTAATAAAACAGAACTTGTGGGTCTCTTGGATGTATATGGTATGTTTATTAACTATATAATATAAAATATACAAAGTGACATGGTAAATGTCAATCTAATTAACTAAGAGTTGAAACTAAAAGAAAAGGTTAATATAATGACCTAAACTTGTCTAAATTCTATTATATGAGAGGATTTCAACCCATCCCCACTTTAGATTCAAAATAAATCAATTTTCAGCTATTTAAAACCGAATTTGACTTTATAATAAAATAATAGTTTTAGTTATTGCAAAGGTACCCCTCTCCTCCCTTATAAAAGGGCACCTCCTCCCACTCTTCCTCACACATCTTTGAGCCATCATGCTCGACCAAACCCTGCCAAATTCTCTTCTACCCTTCCCTAGAAATATCCTAGAGGTTCTGGTCTTCCTCAAAGACCAATTTTAGTGCCCTAAAAAGAGATCTCAAAGAAGCGCTTCAAAGAAGAGGTAATTTCCGTTACTGATTCTATCAACTTTATTTCTTCTTCCTATTATTCTTCTTAGGTTGTTTCATTATGATGTAATAACATCAGTATCACTAATATAGGGATATGTTATTAAAAGTATGAAACAACACTATTTCACCATCTATCCATCCTACGGAAAACGAAATCACCGCGCGTGCGTACGCACGGAATACCGTCTCCACGCCGTGGTGAAATCTATTTTCCACCACCACCTTACTTGGATGGGTATAATGGTGTAAATAATGACTATATATGACTATAATAAAGTGATATTGATTCTGAAATAGTATACATACACTCCAATACAATTCCATGATCATAAGAACGATATCATCACTCGTGCATACGTACAAAATACCGTCTCCACGATGTGATGCGACTCGTTCTACATGATCTTCATTTCATAATGATTATATAAATGAATTGAATGAATGAATATGATATATATTACACTAATACCATTCTGGAAATCAGGTACTATAACCTAATGTTAAGAAAATGATTTTATTTGAAAAAACATGTATAAGAACAAAAGTATTAAACACCCGAATAACAAGTAGTAATAAAATATTACTAATAATAAGATATGAATATGACCATATATGATATCATAAAAATAATTATGACTCTGTAATAAGTCAATAACATTATTTAAATCATTATAAAGGAGGTTCGGACACTTATGAGGAAAATCAAACCAAAGGTAAGGGAAATATCACAATCTCATTTTTATCCGAGATTGTTTATACTTTAGTATTTACTGGGGTGTATTTTATCATCCACATCCATGTTTCACCAATATGTAATATTATTTCCATCCACCTAAAATTTTTAAATCCAATTTTACCCTTCGGTGAGTTTTAGTAAAGGATATGAAAGGAATCTTTGGCCGTTTTCCGTACGAGGTACTTTTTGACTTTTCTGAAAAAAGTACGAAGAATGTTTTTTTAACTTATACGGCATGAAGGGATTTTTAAAACATTATTTCCAAGAAACTTCCTTTACATGTTTTCAAGTTTATTTTTAATCAACTTCTTATAGTTTAAAATTTTATGACATGTTAAGAAAGGAATAATGTTTTTGAAGTAGAAAGGATATTTTCCTCAAGAATGGAGTTCTAGTGTTTTATTAAAATTATTTTCCATCTAAGATAATATAGGGTTCTGTTTATACCCCTATTATTAAATTGATTTGATTATTTTGTGGTGGAATTATTTTTATGAATTTCTTTACCTTATATGAATTGTTTTATGATGTCATGTTGTTTAAGAATCCCATTTTTATTACATGGGTTATGCAATGATGTATGATTTAAGATTTTGTGGTACACATAAGAATGGTATCATTATGAGATGTGTGGGACCTATATCTTCCTCCAATGAATTGGGTAAAGATTTTATATCTCATGAGATAGACATGGCTGGAATGGTAGGTTAGACCGGTTCAGTGAAACAGGACTGAAACGAGTGTGACTCGGTTCAGAAATTGACTTTGTCCACTAAGATAGTCTTGGCAAGGAGTCTTGACTAATACGATATGATTCTCTATGATTATGTGTGTATGCCACAAAGTTTCATGTTTTAATTTATGATTATTGGGATTTCATTTCACTCATATGATTTATCCCATGTTATGAAATTATGTTCTCTTTAGCAGGTTAAGATTTCCAAAATGTTATGTTCTTATGAAAACGATGTGATTGATATTTATTTTGTTTACCTTTACTGAGCATTTGAGCTCACCCTTTTATGTTTTATTTTCCCCTGGATATAAAGAAAGGTTTTAGGTAAAAAAAAGGAAAATCTTTAGGGGAGATGTTGAAGAACTTTCACAATGATTAGAAGATTATATTCCGAGTTTCCAAAGACACTAAACTATTACGATCCTTGTGTGTGTGTTTTTGTTATGTACTAAGTATTCTGCAAAAGTAATGTAATGTCCATGTACGTCAAGCTTCAGGTCTCTACAGAGTAACCCCATCCAAAATGGTTAAATCTTATAATGAATATACAGAGAATGGTTTTTGATTTCATAAAAAGGCATATGGGGAATAAAAATAATAATGAATAGTGGTGTTTTCATGAGACTATCTCGTCATAAATAAAGTTATATTAACTTTTATGGATTGTTGTAAGAAATAATTTAACTATTTTATATGGGATATAATTATGTAACATTGTGTAAATGTAATTAGTTGGATACTGATAGAGGATTCTATGTTTATCTATGCTAAGGAATCATTGATATTCAATATTAAAGACTTCTTATAATAAATGAACCATTTTTATTGGCTTAGCTGGGATATAAAATTTATTATGATAATTATTATGATTTTTTAAGATAGTTAAGTTATTAGTGGGCCCGAATAAAAATAAAATCTCTTGAAAAAAAATTTATCCCAAGGGAATGTGGTTCTTCTAATGTTCAGAGAATGAAAATTATCAAGAGACAACACCAAATCCATCTTTTCCATAAAGAGACAAGAAGATCAATGATGAAACCCCACAGTTATGGGTCAATTGTTATGATGATGTTTTTGATGTAAAAAATTTATTTGAAATAGAAAGAGATGATGAATCTAAAACTCCTATAAAATTGTCGATACTAAGGAGGAATATGAAGATATTTCCACCATAATATACTAAGATGAGGATGAAGATAAATATTGACACAATTAAATGTTAGTTGTAATCATAAAGAATATATATATATATATTACTTGTTTTCAATTATTTTTTGACTACCATAATTACATGTTTTATATGTAAAATGACAATTTATTTATCTATTTCATGAGTGGGATGAGGTTGTACTACCTAGTGATCAGCCTAATGTGGCATCATCTAACTATCAGACTTCTAGTGGTTCAGCGATAACTTAGAGGTGTCACTGTCTTTCGAGACTCATGATTCATAACCCTATCCTCGAGAGATGACCATGTCTTGAGTTTGATTCATGCATTCATAGGTATGTTTAGTGATTTATTTTTGTTACTTTTCACTAATTTTGATTAATTTATTTATATACTAATTTATTGATTATTTGTTATGTTTTTCATAGCTTTTCAGATATAGCTATTGGAAAGGGGAGTGATATATTATGAAATTATTTTTCTGAAGCATAGGTGAGATGAGATAATATTCACATTTATGTTTGGAACAATATGTTTGATCATCAGATGATATATAAATAAATAATAGTTATTTTGAAATTTATTTAATTATTAACATTCTATTATTAATGATTTATAGGGTATATGGTATACCATCTATGATTTCATGCTTGCCCCTATCTGGGAGGCATGGGAGGTATGTATATGTGGGTGTTTCCATGTCACAACCCATCCTAGAGGGGTAAATTCTATGACTACTCTAATACAACCTCCGATAGGCCAGGGGATGGTGACTAGAACCGACTAGACATATCCCGAAAATGGAATAGATTTTCCTACATACCTCTAAACACAAAGATATCTCTAATACCAAAATTATGGAATGTAAAAAAACTCAGTTGAAAATTCATGCATACAATAAGATACCAACAATAGAGTACAAAAGTTTGAAACTAGAAATTAAACTGGGTCTAAATATAAGCCCACCAAAATTATGTTTTTGTAAATGTGAATTCACAAGTTCATGAAACTCATCCATAGAAAACACTACCTGAAAGGGTAGGTGTAGGATAGATATTTGAATCCGTAGAAGCACACCATGTCCATCAGATCTCTCTAAGCACCTCTTGGTCTCAGTCCACATAGGACTCCGTCAAAGCATCGCTCATCAACACAAGAAATGACATGTGTGGGAAAATCCAATGATGAGGTAAGTAAAATAATACTCAGTAGAACACCCCAAAACCATAAACGAAAGACAACAAAGAAAAGACCAGAAAGGAAATACTAAAAGTGAATATTACAATCTACTCAACACAGGTATATGTTTGTAACACACATACCAAGGATATAAAGGTATAATCATAACAATCCGTAAGGTAAATATATAAGTCATGATAGATCATCACCACAAGATTCTGCTCGAGGTACGCTCATTCTTGGAGAACTGACTCCTTGAGCCATGATGTCATCAGAGTCTCTTGCAATGAGGTAGCACTAATTTGGGCCATTCCCAAAGAGAAAATTCATTAGTCAATGAACATAATATACAGAGAGGGCATCCTTCCTAAAGAATACCATAAATCCAATCTGTATTAAACTAAAATATAGGGGATCCTTCTTAGAGAATACCAATAACCCTATGAATGTAGCTCGTAACATAGGGGATCCTTCTTACAGAACACCAACTACCCTATTGATACTACCCACAAGATGGAGGACTAACACCCTAATCTCTTAGGTCACATCAATTACAAAAAAAAACTCCATCAGGGGTGCTACAGGACCGCTCCATTCCCAAGGAGGGATAATATAATTCTATCAGGGACTTTTCCTCTAGAGGGGACTACTATCCAGCGTTGTGAACATAATACAATACTAAACCCTCGAGTAACAAACCATTTAAAAGTATCCTCCTATACTAGTCCAATATAAAACCCAAAAATCTATCTCAAAAGGAACTTCTCATCTAAAGGGTCCCTACTCCACAAACATCTCATCAAACAGACCTTCCGTTTGAATGTTACATTCTCATTTGTGAAAATGTCTGACCCGGGTCCAGTTCGAGTCCGACCCATCCCAGTATGGTTGACCCCACAAAGCTCAATGGGATAGGTCTAGATAGAACCAATGGTCCTAGCCCTAGACACAAGGCCTGGACCATTGGGCCTAGTTTACTGGGCCACTGGGGCAGCCCAATCCGTCCAGCTTGTCCCACTATGTGCAGTCGAGCTCCCTTCTCCCATAGACGGCCACCCCAGCCGAATGATTTTTGTCAACACATCACCACCATAATAAATTTGGATTTACATAACATCCTAAAACACCCATGTGAAATCCATCACCATGAGTTTCATGTGGACCCATACACTTATGTGGCCCCTTGCCGCTGTGTCTCTAGTATCCGCCTGCTGACTTTGCCGCTGCAGGCTCCAACGCAGTCCATACTGGTCTGCGGCCTCACACTCTACAGTTGGCTGCCCCACTGGCCGCTCATCTTCTTCATGATCCTCTTGGACCTGGACAATGTCGCTACTCTAGGTCCCGCCTTTCACCACCGTAAACCACTTCCTTAAGTGATTTTTACCATGCCTTCGTCGTCGAACTTCTGTGATGTTTTTGCGGTGTGGGATCCCTGGTATGAGGTTGTTTCACAGCAAATCAAATGTGCAACAATCCTATGTTCATATTTTGTAAAGAATGAGGAACACAGATGGATTGGGGGAAAGAGAAAAATTCATAGGAATTAACAAATAATTAATATTGTCATTTTTCTTATCAGCCTCAATCCATTCATGTTAGAATGAAGAAAGGAGAGGAATGAAAATGAATATCTAATAGAATCATCCCCGCTAATCAACCTGCATAAATTATCCATCCCATAGGAATGATCAAACCTTGGATTGACCTATTCATCAGTTGGTTCACGTTTGTCATTGAATTTACGAATGGGGGATAAACCATAGTGAAATAACACCATATCGGGAATTTGGATCTGTTATTGATGAAGGGAGAAGCTCTATCGTCATCATTCATAGATCCATCGAATTTGTGGTTAGTCAATCTTGATTCTCGAATCCTTTGATATTCATTAGAGGGAGATCCTTATCCTTGCCTCAAATGAAATCATAGGTTATGTCAAAACGCTATATTTCTGAAAATAGAAATAATTAAAAAGAAAACTAACACCATGTCAAAATAAAATATTTTTATTAAACATTTTAATGAAATTTACATCCAAAAAAATAAATTTCACGGATGACCCATTCCCGTCGATGTTAGGTCCCACCAAAGGTAAATTTTCTATTATGAACATAGTGGTTCCCTCAAATTTTAAATCCAAACACTTTTTTAAGAGTTATTCTAGTTTTAAAGAAAAAACACCTGTATGCTTTATTTAAAACTAACCATCATTCAACTAATTATTCTACGCACACCAGGCATCAGAATCATATGTTGTCTTGGTTCCTATTCTTGGAAATTTTCCAATTAATTTATTAAAATAAAATTTTAGAAAATCCAATTCATTACATTCTCCCCACCCTAGGGATTTACGTCCCAGAAAGACAAAAATTTGTTACTGAACAAAAAGATGAGGGTAGTGAACACAAATATGACCCTACCACTCCCATGTTCTCTCATGGAGATTCCAATACTACCACTAAACATGCGCCAGAGGAATCATCCACCCATGAAGTATCCTCTCTTCTATATCCTCGATGTCCACCAGGTACTCCAAAAAAGTCTCCCCATCACTAATTTTTATCTCTCCCCAGTCGATGAAGTGCAATGGATCATGCATGATCCTCTTCATCTATGACACATAGAAGACTTTGTGCACACTATGAATCTTTTGGGGTATAACTAGGTGGTATGCCACATCACCAAATCTATGTAGAATATGAAAAGTTCTGATGTATCTTAAAGATCGTTTTTCTCCCTAGACAAATCTCTATAATCACCATCGAGGTGAGACTCAAAGGAAAAAATATTTTCCGTCCAAAAACTCCATAAGACTTCATCTGCTATAATCATACAATTACTTCTAGCTCTATGCAGTCCTCATCCACTCTTCAATGATGTTCACCTTCTCTGTATTATCTCACACCAACTACTGGCCCATGGGTGCTAACTCTCCAAGGTCCGTCCAGCAATTTGGAAACCTACATGGTCTCCTATACATGGCATTGAATAGTGTCATACTAATGATGGGGTGGTGGATATTTTTGTACACAAACTCCACCATTGGTAGGTGATCCTCCAAGCACTGATCAAAATCCAAGATGTAGGGCCACAACATGTCCCATAGAACTTGAATGGTCCTATCTATTTGTCCATTCTTCTGGGGATTAAATGTTGTGATCAGGCATAGATGAGTCCCAAATTCCTCCTTAAATACCTTCCACAACCAGTATGTGAAATTCAAAGAACGATTGAAAATGATTGTCGATAATACTTTGTGAATCCAAACTATCTATTACATGTAGAGGCATCCCATGATCTCTATTGAACTCTACTACTAGATCGGTAGGAAGTAGGATGACTTGGTGAGTCGGTTAATGATCTCCCATATTGTATCTTGTCTCCTAGATGTGCATGGAAACCCCATTATGAAGCCCATCAATATCCCATACCACTTCCAATCTAGCACATCATGCGGTTAGGTCAAGCCCATTAGAACCTGGTGCACAACCTTTACTTGTTGGAATGTGAGGCATTGAGAAACAAAAAATTCCATAACCTTCTTTTTCATTGTCCACTAGAACTGATGCTGGAGGTCTAGGTATATATTTTCTACACTCGAATGCACCACTAAAGGGGATGTGTGGAACTCCCTCAGAACCTCCTCCCACAAAATATCTGGTTCAACTGTGCACCCTTTGAAAAGAACAATGTTCTCCCCACCTATCAAATATTCATCAGGGTAATTCCCTATAGACAACTGAGAATTTCTGGTATCACAATTGATATCCCCAAGATATTCCTCCCTGACTCCTTATAAGAGTGGAGGGGTGAAAACCATCAACTGGATGTAATCTACTCCCTTTCCATCCACAAAGGATATATGCAACACAACAAACTGCTTTGATGCCTCACTCAGCAACTCTAAGTAGGATCTCTTACTGAGATAATTTGCAACCACATTCCCCTTCCCAGTAGAATAGAAAATTTTGAAGTCATAATCCTAGAGGAACTCCATCAATTTCCTCTATCTCAAGTTTAGGTCATTATAAGAGAAGATATACTTAAGAATCTTTTGTTCAGTGTAGATGATAAACCACTCACCCATCAGGTAGTATCTCCACATCATAGATGCAAAACTACCACCACTAGCTCAAGATCATGGGTCATATAGTTCTTCTCATGCTGCATCAAATGGTGCAAACCACAATCAATCACCTCATTACCCTATATTAGGACACAACCAAGCCCGGTACCTGATTCATCAGAGAACACAACATACCCAAAACCCTACTCTATAATTATAAAGATGGGAGCACTCATCAACCTCTACCTTTGTTCTGAAAATAATTGTAGAAACTTTTCTTTCCATAAGAAAGGATTTCCCTTCTATGTGAATGTCATCAATTGTGCTCCTACTTTAGAAAATCCAATTACACACCTCTGATAGTACCCAAACAAACCTAGTAAACTCTTCACCTAGGTAACACTCTTGGGTGGCTTCTAAGAAATCACCACCTCAATATTCACTAGATCCACTCCAACTCCAACCTCTTCAATTTTGTGTCCCAGAAAGAGGACCTATCAAATATATAATTGACCCATTGAGAGATTCCCATAAAGTTGGTGCTCTCAGAATGTGTCTAGGACCATCTTCAAGTGTATCACATACTCCTCCTCAGACACTGAGTACACCGGGTTTCCATCAACAAATACAACCATAAACCAATCTAAGGCTAGAAGATCCTATTCATGAGTTCCATGAACTCTACTGAGGACTTACTCATGCCAAAAAACAGCACTATGTACTCGTAGTGGTCATAAATACATATGAAGGCTATCTTTGGTACATCCACATCCCGTACATGATGCTGGTGATAGACAGATCTGCGTTCAATTTTTTAGAACAAACTCACCCACTTTCACTGATCGAGGAGCTCATAAATCCTCAGTAGTGGGAATTTTTTCTTTACAGTTACCAGATTCATCCACCAGAAGTCCTCACATAGCTTCAAGTTCCTGTATTCCATTTCATCAAACAAAACATGGTTCACCTAGGATGAAACACTGGGTCCCATGAAGCCCTTTCTTTGAAGGTCCTCTAACTATAACCTCAGCACAAGAAGATCTACGGGATCCATCTGATATGATGGTGTATCTATCCACACCGCCCTAGGGCACAAATCAATGCAGAGGTCTACCTCCCTAACGGGAGGTAATATGGGGATATCCTCAGGAAAATTTCCTCATACTATACCACCACTGTATGAAACTAATGAATACTGTCATCCACAACACCATGGGTGAGGCTAGCCAACTGATGAGTAATTGGATTCACCCTCTTATGAGTGAGTCAATTTTTTTCTTCATTCATTTCCTTTTCACTCACAGAGGAAAACATGGCCCCATCACCATAGACACACTACACCTAAAACCGTCAATCTGAGCATGAATTATAGATAACCAATCCATACTAAGAATTACATCATATGGCCTCGACACTTCTACTACGAGATACCAATGAAAAATATCACCTCCAAGAGTAACGTCACACTATTGGCACAAATGTGTAGTCATCGAATCCCTTACCGTAGAAGTATCTAAGTGTAAGGGTCGAGTCAACGGTTCAACCAGAATCTATGATTCTCAAACAAGGTCTGTGGATAGAAAACAATGACTAGAACATGTATCTATTAAAAATGTATCTACGGTGTAAATGAAAGAGATAATACCTATAATAATACCCGGAGCAACGGGTTCATAAGACTCCATCACCTATAGCTACCCTCATCCCTGTCCACCAGCTCCCTGAGCCTGGTGTGGACCACCTGGGGGTGGTGGTGGTAACACATCAAACCTACATTAACCTTTTTATGATATAATTCTCCTATTCCGTTTTCTCCACCAAATGGACCACCATTCCCATGTCTCCTCCTCTGCCTCAGTGGTCCCATCATTATCCCCCAATCAACTGTATGTCCGGTCAGGAGTTCTCATGCTAGATACCCCTGATCACCGCATGAGTAACACCATCTTTCTATGGGCCGAATCGAGCCACCCTAGAAGACTTGTACCACTGATCCAGTCTCTTGGGATCATCTAATGAAGTGACTAGCCCACTTAGATTCTCATGACTGTCATCATCTACAAACTAATGAAGACTCACCTACCTAGTTTCTTCGCTGTTAGAAATATCTCCACTAGTAGATCTCACTACAGTACCCCATCGTATGTTTGAATTCCAAGGGATATCATGTATTACCCAATTTTTCAGCATAACCCTTTCTTGAAGGTCTGATCCCTAATGAATGGGTCCTACACCATTTCCATGGAGTGCTGAGAATGAACAAGAAACCTCGTAAGAGTACTCCGCCATAGTCTGACTTCCCA
This sequence comes from Viscum album, assembly GCA_963277665.1. Taxonomy (NCBI): domain Eukaryota; kingdom Viridiplantae; phylum Streptophyta; class Magnoliopsida; order Santalales; family Viscaceae; genus Viscum; species Viscum album. Next base: position 1,928,072,960 of record OY728131.1, read on the forward strand.
ACTACATATATAGGGGCTCTTGGATGTAAAATGGTCTCAACATATCTAGAATGAAAACCTCCATAATGAGGCACTCAAATAATTCCCAAGAAAGAGTTACCTCCTCATGTGTATGGCTCACTAAGCTCCACCATCGGCACACTGAGCCATGTAGAAGACTCACGTCTAGAACGACCATCTAGTTGGAAGATGTAATCACATTGAGAAAGACACTTGTAACATCCTCCATAAAATCCTCAACAACCTAGGGGTATGTCTCATCCTAAAACCAAAGAGTTTTCAACCTCTAGAACTCATGAAATGCACTCAGCCTGCGTTCATCCTCAACGGGTAATGTTGGGAGTAATTATAGCTGGATGGGTGGTGGCATTCCTTATAAACCACCAGGAGGTTCTATCTCTAGTAAAAGTCCATGTACCAAACCCTCATCGCTAGTCGGATCATCCTCAGGAGCATTTAACCTACTCTTGGCTGGTTGTCAGCATGGAGGAATCCTAAAATGAAAAAAGATGTACAACGGTCAATAGAGTATACCTAGTGAGATGACTCAAGAAGGACGTGAGAACACACCCAAATCCTATATGATACATGTACCATTATTTTCCCCTGCAACCCGTGTTTTTGTAGAAAAATTTAGAAAGAAGATATAATGATTCTTACTTTATGGATACGTCGGCTGCTGCACCAACATTGGATTTCTATTCCTAAAAGACGAACTCGAAACACACGATATTGTTTCCCTAAACCAACCTTACTGACTCTCAGTCCTAAAATATGACAAACCTACTCTAACAATACTCTTTCATGACCCATCCCAAAGGGGAACATGCTGTGACTACCCCAAGACCACCTCCGATAGGTCATGGGATGGTGACATGTACTGAGAAGGAATATCCCACCCATGGGAGGCATTTTCCTAAGTACATGTACAGACTCAAACATATGAAAGTAAAAAATTCTAAAATGTAAGAAAACAAATTAGACAATGAATTTACACACTAATATACCATCCATGGAGTATTATATTAGGAAATATGAATGTAAACACAGCAAAAAGACGAGACCACCAAAAGAATGAGCCTATAAAGGTGATTGCACAAGTTCCTAAAACTCATCTGTAGAAAACCATACATAAAGGGTAGATGTAGGAAGGGTTTCTAAATATGTAGAACCACACCAAGTCCACATGATCTCTCTAACACAACTTGGTCCCAATCCACCTAATACTCTATCAAATCATCGATCATCTGCACAAGATACGACATGTGCGGGAAAAGCCAATGTAGGAGTGATTAAAAAAATACATAGTTGGAGACCTCGAAACCACAAATGAAATTCCACAATGGAAAGACCACAAAATAAATATTATAAGTGAATAGTATAGTTATATCAACATTGGTATATGTCAGTAAAAAATCTACCAATGATATCTAGGTATACTAATAACCAGTTAAAAGGTAAATAGGTAAGTAACAACCAATCATCAGCCATATGACTCTTCTTGAGGCACACTCGTTTCAGAGAACTCACTCCTCGAGACATGATATAATTGGAGACTCCTCTAAAGAGGTCCCTCTAATTTGGATAGGGCCAGAGAGAAAATACACTGGTTAAAGATCATAATATAAAGATTGGGGATCCGTCCTAGAGAATACCAACAACCCAATATGTATTAACCCACAATGTAGGAGAACCTTCATAGAGAATATCAACAAACCTACTAATGTAGATTGTAATGTCGGGGATCCTTCTTAGAGAACACAAAAAACCAAATTGATATGTCCCACTAGATGGAAGAACAATTTTATACACTTGGAGGTCACATAAATTCCCAAAAAACTATATTATGGGTGATACAGGATAGCTCCATTCCCATGGAGGGATACTATAACTCTATCAGTGACATGGCATCTAGAGGGGACTACTATCCAATGATGTGGATGTAATACGGTACTAAACCCTCAAGGAATGAACCAGGGAAAACTCTAAAACTATATTGGTCTAAGATTAAAACCCACTAAGATAACTCAAAAAGGCCAGAATGTCACAAGGGTCCCTATACTGTAAATTGATCATCCAACGGACCTTCTGTTTGAAAGTTACAACAACTCTAGTGAAAATTTATAACCTATGTCTGACCCATTCCTATCCGGCCAACCCAAACCAATGGGCCGGATCCGACATGGCCCAATTGGACCATTCTGGCCCTATAAGTACCAGTTCTTGGCACTTTTTCCAACTGGACCCACTCCACTAGAATACTGGAGCAGCCTAGTCTATCCAGCCCGGACCACTGTGTGTGGGATGGCTCCCTTCTACCACATACAGTCAACCATGCTATGTCCTCCCTATCAATGTGTCAGCACCACAATCATTGCTGATTAACATTACATCCTCATCCTCCCCCACGACCTTCGTCAATGTGGGCTCCATGTGAACCCAACCATGTATGAAGCCCCTCACTGCCACAAACTCGATCACCGCCCGCGGTCTCCATTGGCACAGGCTCCCATGCGGTCCCACCTAGACCTCAGCCTTGCACTTCACCGCCGGTCGCACCATTGGTGGCCCATCTGCCTCATACTCTACCTAGACCAATCCGGATCCACTACTCTAGGAACCATTGTAAACCAATGCCTAGGTGGATTCATGTTTCTTCTTCATCACACCTCTACGATGTTGTTGTGGTGTCGAATCCCCGATCTCTAGTCATTGCACCATGGATTTAAGGCACAACAATCCTATGTTCATATTTCTGGAAGAATGAGGATCACAGAAGGATTGGGGGATGGAGATAAATGCACAAGAATTCCCAATGAATGGATCATGTCATTGTTCATGTCATCCTTGATCCATTCATGTTAGAATTAAGAATAAAGAGGAAATAAAACGAATCTATAGTAGAATCATCCCTGATAATCAACCTACATAAATTATCCATCCCACAAGAATTATCAAACTGCAGATTTACCTATTCATTGCTTGATCCACATTCATAATCGTATTTATGAATGGGGGATGAATGAAAAATAAAAAACACCCTACATGGAATTCAAATTAGTTTTTGACAAATGGAAAAGATGTGTTGTCATCATATTTCGATCCTTCGAATCTGAGGTTCGACGATCTTGATTCATCAATCCATCGATGTTCGTTGGAGGGAGCTCTTTATCATTACCAAAGTGGATTTCTTGGGTTATGTTGTAACCCTAGATTCGAGACAATATGAAACATTAAAAAGAAAACTAATGACATGTCAAAATAAAATATTTGTATTAAATATTCTAATGATGTTTACGTTAAAAAGATAAAATTCATGATCGACCCACACCGGTCGATGTTAGGCCATTCCTAAGGAAAATTAAATGTTTTGAACTCAATACTGCCCTCAGATTTTCATTCTGGGAACACTTCTAAGAGTTAATCTATTTTTAATGATTAAATTCCATTACACTTTATTAAAAATGGAACATCATTAAATTAATTTTTCATGGCACACCGAGTCATGGAATCACACTCTATCTCAGTAAATGATAACATAATTTTTCATATTAATTTATAAAAATAAATCCAAAGAAAATATAAGTCATCAAATTCCATCTGTGTTTTCATAATTTGAGGAGGACAACCATGAAGAAAGGAGGAGTTACAGATGTTGATCCGTCTTGTTGTGCCCACTGACCAGATTACATCCCATCTTCATTTTTGGATCGATTATTTTCATACAAGATGGGGGAAAGCTTTCATAGGATAGAATCATTAGGTTAGAAGAATCCTAGGAGGTAGAAAATTTGAGCTATTAGTCGTACATTTAGTACGCCTCAAAAAAAATGATAAGTTCTTCTTTTAATAATTTACATAACTTTAAAGGTGAATAATTTATTTATTACACATATAGGTAGTCGAACATCCCGATATTAATAAGTTCCATGTTTATAATAGGATATAAAAATATCATATCACTAGAGAGATTATAGGTGGTCTCCAATGTTATATTGTGGTCAGTATAATTTTTTTGTGTTTTTAAATTAACTTCAAATAATAATTTAACTATTTTAATTTTAAATTTCAATTGAAGGAGTTAAACGATTATGTGACTTATCAGACAAAGGATGAGGGTCAGGCTGAGGCCTATGATTAGAACACCGTTGCAAAAAGATTTAATGACACAACATGAATGCAGGTGACTCAGTATGCCTCTGAGAAAATCTGAGTCATTTTTATTGGCTATAGTTTGACACACGAGATATACTGTGGTACTGTTCGATGTCATCTTCCAGATTGAGGAGAGCTCATGGAGTGTCGTCATCATAAGTTTCACATAATGAGGAGATATTGTGAGGTTAGGGTGAGCTTATAGAGACCATGCGTAGGGAGAAATAACACCTCTATCAATAGAAAAATTAGAAGAACCAGGAAGTGATGCATAGATAAAAGGAGTAGCAGTACAAGTAGATGATGGAGTACATATGAAGGCTGACTCAGGGTTTAGGGATGGATTTCCCTCCACCACATCCTTTATATTTCCCACCCCTTAGTGATTAATGTATTTGTTTTTCACATTAACTTTGATAAATATTTTGATGAACATATTTTTTGTAATATTTTTATTAATTCATACATTTATAGTTTCATATAGTGCCTTCTTTCTATTATTGTAAATATTTTTTATTTTAATTTTTTATTAGTATTTTTTCAATTATTTTTTTTAATTATTTTTGTCATGTGTTGATTGTCCTTTGATAAATAATTATTTTCAACTATTCAATCAACCCATCACAAAAGATCTTTTTAATATACCGAGAAATATTATTTGTGATAAGATAATTACATGTCACAAAAAAATTTATTTTCAAGGCTATTTTCAGCAACAATTCATTTGTGATGGGACCCATTTGCAAATGACCCATCACAAATAATTAATTTTCTAGCTATGTTAGTATAAAACATGAATTATATTATAATAACCAAAAAATGATGTGGGATTTTTTTCTAACTTTAAAATGATCCATAATTAATTTATGACATATAATAATTGAATGCAAATCAATCTAGCACATGATGTGTTCGGTGTAACGCCCCGACCCCAGCTGCCCAGAGTCGGTGCATTACTTCGTAACATTGGCATGATCACAAGAAAGATCAAATCTCGAAAGACCGATTGGTTTAGTAGCCTTGGAAACACTAGATATATTCATAAGGTTTACATTACATCATTAAACGAAAAACTAATACAACAACATATTGTCTCCATAATCCCCACTCATATCCCCACATAATATCCCTGAAGGTCATTCATAATTTACTTCTTCACTTCCTGGGAAAAATAAAACATATAAAAGGGGTGAGCTCGAATGCCCAGTAAGGATAACAAAATAGCGGAAACATTCATAAATAAGAATAAACTTTTAAGGCAATGTATAACTAAAACAAAAGCCTTTCAAACATGAACTTTCAACATGGTATGGCATAAATAAAATGAAATAATGCCATTTACTCATTCGCATGGATATTCTACTAATCGAATAAGCACATGCAAAAATCAATAACCACTTTCATAATGATGGAATGCATAATGCTAAACGTTAATTTCTTTGTCTAGGCCTCATCCCAAGACCTAGGGGTTACTTCTAACCGGAACCCAACCCGGAGTGCCTCTAATAACCGGACACCAACCCGGAGTGCCTCTAATAACCGGACACCAACCCGGAGTGCCTCTAATAACCGGACACCAACCCGGAGGGCATACTTTTACGAGTCCCTAACCTGGAGGGCTTACTTTAACCAGTCCCCAACCTGGAGGGCTTACTTTTACCAGTCCCCAACCTGGAGGGCTTACTTTTACCGGTCCCCAACCCGGAACATACTTGTTTAGCACATTCATCTGAAGAAAAGTTTGAAATATAACATAAACATTCAGATTAAAACTAGCATACGAAATGTCAATACTTTCACAATAAACTATGAATGGTATAAAAATAGCACATCCACAGTCAAACATATCACAAAACCTTCAATACAATATAGAAGTTTTGTATCATAATAAATCAACTTCAAATAATCTTAAAATCCATCAAAGGATGTTGACATAGATGAAATCAAAATTCTTTTTAAAGAAATATCTCCTTTTATTTTGAAATCATTTAAGATCCATATAAAATAAAACATTTTCTTTGAAAATATTCTTATAAGCTTGTAAGGAAAGTTTTGAAGATTTTATAACGGTGTAAAATAACTGCACCCGCCGTATAAGTTAAAAAAACATTCTTACCTCAATTCTGTCGAAAAGGTTAAAAAGGACCTTGTTTTGAAAACGACGGAAAGATTCCTTTATAAACCTCTTATAAAAAGTCAAAAAAAGGTATAAATGACTTTAACCCATTTTCTTGTAAATAGTAAAAATGTTTTGAAATACATTTTTAAGAAACATGGATGTGGATGATAAAGAGATCCCAGTGGATTATTACATATAAACAACCTCGGATAATGAAGAGATTGTGAAATAACCCTTACCTTGTACTTTTCCTTGGTTGGGGTAGGTTAACCTCCTGTATAATAGTGAAATAATTGTTACTAAATTATACAAGAATCATATACATTAATATGATATCATATATGATCTTTTAATATTGATTTGATAATAATATCTTAGTATTATCGCCGTTTCGGGTGTTAACTTACTCATTTTCTTTATATGTTTTGTTACATAAGTCATGTTTGTTGTATCTTATTCATATACAGAATGATATCAAGTCCTTAAACATCATTTTTAAATAATTAAATGATAATTATACTTGAATGGATACGATGGAGAATGAATCTCATCGCGTTCGTGGAGACGGTAGTCCGTACGTACGCATGAACGCTACTTCTATTTAATTTTTATTTTAAAAGAATCGAATACAAATGATACATAGGTATATTACTATTCCAGTATAATATAATATTTTATATATGTTACTTAAGTTCATTAACACCATCCTTTATACGTTCCATGTGTGGTATGAACGAGTCATATCATTTTAAGGGGGCGGTAGTCCGCACTTCCTCAAATGAAATTATCGTATGTATATACAACATGAAACGAATAATGGTATGAAATAAAATGGAATTAGAGAAGCTTATATATAAAATATATATCATTAATATCATATTTAATTACAGTGCCATCATAATGGCCACCATGAGAGGCGGTAAGATGTATTTGAACAATCATCGTTTCGTGAGGCGTTAGTTTGCCATCCACAGAAACATTATGTTCATCATCCATTAGATGGAGTTGTGTGTATGTGTAGTTTGAATCCTTCTTATAACAACATCCTAGTATATTGAGGATACTGGTGTTGTTACAAAAGAAAGGAAATAAAAAGAGTTTGGGGGTTGGAGAAGCAAAATAAATGAAAATAATTTAAGAGAAATCGTTACCTTTAATTTAGGTAACTCACTTTGGTTAGAACCAAAGGACTTCTTGAAATGCTTTCTGCCTAAGGGGAAGCTTCAAGGAGGAGGAGAGGGATGTGGGGAGCTTAGTTGGGCAGAGTTTGGACGAGCCAAGTGGCTTGAGAGGTGTGAAGAAATGAGAAGGAGGAGTGCCCTTTTATAAGAGGGGTGAGGGGCACCTTTGGAAAAGCTAGAAATATTAATTTATAATAAATTCATATTCGGTTTCTAATGGCTCCAAAATTGACTATTCAAAGGTTAAGGTGGGGATAGGTCGAAAACCACTCAACCAATAGAATTTAGACAGGTTTGGGTACTTATATTAACCTTATCATTAAGTATTAACTCTAAGTTAATTAGTTTCACTTTTACAATGTCTCTTTGTATTTTTATATAATATGGTTAATAAACTTACTATATACATCCAAGCGACCCCCAAGTGGTCCATTAATGAGGAACCTATCATAATATAAGTCTCTTGGCCGAACCTTAGATTTTTAGGAATTTAATATCAATTAATAATATAATATTTGTTTTAAGAACTCTTTTATGTCAATTTTGACACTATTCAATAGTTGATTTTTGTGAAACTCCTAACAGATTGATTACTTCGAACAAAGTCAATTAAATCAATCCTAATATATCATATTATCATAGAAAATTAGTTTAATTCATTAAAAGTTTCATATTATAATTATTTGGGTATTTATAAGATCAATTATTTTAATTTTTCACTATTTTAGTAATTACTGCATCATCATTGTGTCATAAATAAAATAAATTATTTAATGTCTAAAAATTATAAATAAAATATAATTATGTAGGAAATATTTTTATCTTTCTAATTAATATTTATAATCGAAAATCCAACATGTATAACCCTATGTAAAAATTGTTCTTCTAAAAGATGTAAGTTTATGCCATTTTTATTTTTATTTTAACTTTATTAATATAATGTGTCATTATCACTTACAAGTGGATCCATGTGGTCCCAAAATAGACCCAAATATGCCCATGGTCGACCATGTATCAACCAATAGGGTTAAGACACGTTTTAGGGTAATTTAGTATTATTATAATATTATTTTTTTAACCCTTATTTACCGGATTTACCCTTTAACCATAGTAAATAAAATATTTACCACAGTAACTTTTCAAAATGTCTAAAAATAAAAGTTACCTATTTACACAATTTGAACATCCTGATTCCAAATATGGAATCCATTTTCCTAAATTCAAAACACAGAAGTGGCAGAAATTAATTTAAAATTAATTCCCGCTGTCAAAACAAAAAGCGTGTTTTTAAGAGATAATAACTATCAAAAGATTGACACTTGTTTATGTTCGGTTTAATTGTAAAATTATGTCCAATGACCAACATTATATTTAATGGTAAAAATATATTCTAAATATACTTTAAAACCACTAAAATTCATAATTTATCACTATTAATTATTTTGATTAAAAAAGTTGTTTTTAATTAAAATTTAGAAATTTTCACTATTCATCAAAATATGAAAGTTATCCGAAATGTACCAAAATTTCACCCTAGGCTAATTTCGATATTCTGAATCCAAAAATGAAGTCCATTTTGAAATATAAAATATATATGATTTCAAAAATTAGGTATTACTATTCACAACGGCTAGTTTAATCGGTTGTGGTGTGTGTTAAAACTCGAAGTTGCGTATAACACACGCTACTGTATTATTCAAAGGAAAGCGTACCGTGGAAGCTTGGGATGTTTCATTTTAAATTTTTTTTTTGATGTCCCCATTTAGTCAATATGTTTAAAATATTGTATTTAAAAAGGGTTCACTATTAAAAGTTGATAAAAGTGCAATACTGAAAATGAATTTGTTCTTGCATTATATCAAAGAAACTCATAATATGGATTCTAAAATTATAAGGATTATATAAAGTTTAAAATTTAGATAATACTATTCATAACCTCTTTTGAATGGCTTATTTTTGTAATTCATGGTGTGATTGAACTCGGTGTTGCGTGTAGTGCAAGTTATTTAATTATTTTGAACAAATAACACACTATGAAATCTTGGGGTGTTACATTCTCCCCTCCTTCAATAAATTGCGTCCTCGCAATTTGAAATTGTTCTTCAAAAATAAAAGGTTGAAAATAGAAAATATATTTGTGGGAAAACCCACATCGGAAATTGGGTTACTAAAATTTAGTCTTAATATGAGGAAAAGAGAAATGAAAGGGTCACCACCAAATTATGATCTCGATTAGGAGAACATTGGTGGCAATTAGAGACATATAATTGGAGGAAAAACGTAAATATTTATAGGTAGTGATTGAGGTCATCAATCACAAACAAGTGTAAAATTGAGGTCCTTAAACTCATCAATCTATGATGATTTGAAATACCACCGGTTCAACAAAACATAGGGTATTGGGATAACACATTTTTGACGTTTCAAAATATCTTAGTTGAAATCCCACATCGAAAAATGAATTAATGAGGTCTCTATTTAAAATAAAGAGTGGAAAGTATGAAGATTACCGAAAATAAAACATACTAGGGTTCCATGTAGGAAAATATGGATATGGAGGAGAAATCTAACCATCAATTATCTGATGGAGAGTGGTAGAGAACATGGCTATGAAAAGGCCAACAATCCTAAAGCCATAAATTAGTGATGATTTAAGGTACCATATAGGACAACATTTTTGTTCTAAGTTCCTTTTATTAATGTTGAGGAATTTATTTATGAGTTTGTCTAAGATCATAAGGAGATATACTTACTTTATAATTAGAGTTTTATCTAATAATAAATTTCTACCACAAACTCATCTTTCACTCTAAGAGATAATAGAACGTAAAAAAAAATTTATACAGGGTTCCAAAATAAATGAATTTATAATTCATATACCAGATCTTTTAATAAAAACTAAATTATTTAATCCAGGACATCTCGTGGGCCAGTGGTAGGTGATACACCCTTGTCGCCCTTGAGTTGCGGGTTCAAGTCTCGCAGCCTTGCCGGACGCGACGGGTTACCGCCCAACCTCCGGGTTTTCCTTTTATGGTAATCCAAAATAATCCAAACTAGAACTATCCAAAATACTTCTATCCAGACTCACAGTCCAACATTTATAAGTAAGGTAAACATAATGTAGAACCTTTTTACCCCGTAATATCATATGAATACCTTCATCATGTATTCTTTTAATACACTGAAACATCCTGAATTACCATATTCCTTATTGATTACATTCATGCTCCCTTATTCCATATAGAAAGCTGGATATACTTCATTAATCCAAAAATGTTTTAAACCCCAAAAATGATGGAATATACAAATCATTAATCAGTTCGAAGGTAGTCAAGAATATCCAATATAATTTATCCAAAACAATCATGTATTATTCCAAAATCACTACTTCGGTATCAGAACTATATTATGGTTTATCATTCTCTCAACCATATATTTTCCAAAAATTTATCCTGCTATTGAGTCACTTTTCTTTGTTCCACATAATCTCAAGTCCTTAATGAAATAGTACTGCAGTACAATCCTTATATACTCCATAATTATTATAACAAGTACATTGTTGATACAACACTCAATTGACATAATCAACATAAGAACTCTAATCATTCCTCCTCATCTGTGGTAGTATCATAACTTGATTATTATCCAATAGCATCATTTGCGGCATAGTCTGATGACTGGGACATAGGTTCGCATAGTGTCCAAACTCCTTGCAAATGAAGCATTGTACATTTGAGACCATTTTCTCACCCTTGTAGTCACGTACTTTGTGCCCTTTTCCTCCACACTTATAACAAACTCTCATTCCTTTCAGGAAATTTCCAGGGTGTTTCTTTCCACAGTTACCACATATGGGAAAATTATTCATTTCCCTCTTCCCTTTATCCATCTTTCTCTCTTCCAGCCTTTTCTTCTCTTGCTTCCCTTCAAAGGCATAGGACTCAGTAAACTCTTTACTTATCTTATCAACACATGATATTATTTCTTCATATGATGATAATACATGGGTGACTATTTCTCTTATAAATTCTAGCTTAAGACCATGAAAGATATGATCCTTCCTTCTCTTTGAATCTTGTGTATTTCTAGAGTTCTCATTCCTTCTACTGGGCGCCATTTCTAAACAATGGCATAAACTAGATCAGTTTATGAATCAAAATACATAATCCCATACTTATAAAACACTTGACATAAATTGAACTATTTATGGATATAATCCATAATCATAAGAATGTTTTCTTTGAGGAAGTATATACTCATAATCCCTTCAAAATGATTTGTAAAGAAAATGAGAGTTATCCTAAGCATATCCCCCGGGAGTGTCGTAACCAAGAGTGCAGCAAGGCCCGTTGTCGTGCACCAGTTCCCGTTCGAGTCTAGCTCAAAGCGGTGTTTTCGGGTTTTACCCCTAGGTACATCTGTGCCAGAGCCGCCTCTACCTGCTCGTATCCAGACAGGGATGTATTGCTCGGAAAACTCACAAAATCTCTACAATACCAAAATTCTAGGAAGTTCTTCTATACTAATCCTCAAAGTTCATCTTAGGTCTACATGCTCTAATCAGAGTTTATCTAAATCTAGCTTCCAAGGTTTGTACTAAACTTCCTCTGATACCAACTGTAACGCCCCGACCCCAGCTGCCCAGAGTCGGTGCATTACTTCGTAACATTGGCATGATCACAAGAAAGATCAAATCTCGAAAGACCGATTGGTTTAGTAGCCTTGGAAACACTAGATATATTCATAAGGTTTACATTACATCATTAAACGAAAAACTACTACAACAAAATATTGTCTCCATAATCCCCACTCATATCTCCACATAATATCCCTGAAGGTCATTCATAATTTACTTCTTCACTTCCTGGGAAAAATAAAACATATAAAAGGGGTGAGCTCGAATGCCCAGTAAGGATAACAAAATAGCGGAAACATTCATAAATAAGAATAAACTTTTAAGGCAATGTATAACTAAAACAAAAGCCTTTCAAACATGAACTTTCAACATGGTATGGCATAAATAAAATGAAATAATTCCATTTACTCATTCTCATGGATATTCTACTAATCGAATAATCACATGTAAAAATCAATAACCACTTTCATAATGATGGAATGCATAATGCTAAACGTTAATTTCTTTGTCTAGGCCTCATCCCAAGACCTAGGGGTTACTTCTAACCGGAACCCAACCCGGAGTGCCTCTAATAACCGGACACCAACCCGGAGTGCCTCTAATAACCGGACACCAACCCGGAGTGCCTCTAATAACCGGACACCAACCCGGAGGGCATACTTTTACCAGTCCCTAACCTGGAGGGCTTACTTTAACCAGTCCCCAACCTGGAGGGCTTACTTTTACCAGTCCCCAACCTGGAGGGCTTACTTTTACCGGTCCCCAACCCGGAACATACTTGTTTAGCACATTCATCTGAAGAAAAGTTTGAAATATAACATAAACATTCAGATTAAAACTAGCATACGAAATGTCAATACTTTCACAATAAACTATGAATGGTATAAAAATAGCACATCCACAGTCAAACATATCACAAAACCTTCAATACAATATAGAAGTTTTGTATCATAATAAATCAACTTCAAATAATCTTAAAATCCATCAAAGGATGTTGACATAGATGAAATCAAAATTCTTTTTAAAGAAATATCTCCTTTTATTTTGAAATCATTTAAGATCCATATAAAATAAAACATTTTCTTTGAAAATATTCTTATAAGCTTGTAAGGAAAGCTTTGAAGATTTTATAACGGTGTAAAATAACCGCACCCGCCGTATAAGTTAAAAAAAAACATTCTTACCTCAATTCTGTCGAAAAGGTTAAAAAGGACCTTGTTTTGAAAACGACGGAAAGATTCCTTTATAAACCTCTTATAAAAATTCAAAAAAAGGTATAAATGACTTTAACCCATTTTCTTGTAAATAGTAAAAATGTTTTGAAATACATTTTTAAGAAACATGGATGTGGATGATAAAGAGATCCCAGTGGATTATTACATATAAACAACCTCGGATAATGAAGAGATTGTGAAATAACCCTTACCTTGTACTTTTCCTTGGTTGGGGTAGGTTAACCTCCTGTATAATAGTGAAATAATTGTTACTAAATTATACAAGAATCATATACATTAATATGATATCATATATGATCTTTTAATATTGATTTGATAATAATATCTTAGTATTATCGCCGTTTCGGGTGTTAACTTACTCATTTTCTTTATATGTTTTGTTAAATAAGTCATGTTTGTTGTATCTTATTCATATCCAGAATGATATCAAGTCCTTAAACATCATTTTTAAATAATTAAATGATAATTATACTTGAATGGATACGATGGAGAATGAATCTCATCGCGTTCGTGGAGACGGTAGTCCGTACGTACGCATGAACGCTACTTCTATTTAATTTTTATTTTAAAAGAATCGAATACAAATGATACATAGGTATATTACTATTCCAGTATAATATAATATTTTATATATGTTACTTAAGTTCATTAACACCATCCTTTATACGTTCCATGTGTGGTATGAACGAGTCATATCATTTTAAGGGGGCGGTAGTCCGCACTTCCTCAAATGAAATTATCGTATGTATATACAACATGAAACGAATAATGGTATGAAATAAAATGGAATTACAGAAGCTTATATATAAAATATATATCATTAATATCATATTTAATTACAGTGCCATCATAATGGCCACCATGAGAGGCGGTAAGATGTATTTGAACAATCATCGTTTCGTGAGGCGTTAGTTTGCCATCCACAGAAACATTATGTTCATCATCCATTAGATGGAGTTGTGTGTATGTGTAGTTTGAATCCTTCTTATAACAACATCCTAGTATATTGAGGATAATGGTGTTGTTACAAAAGAAAGGAAATAAAAAGAGTTTGGGGGTTGGAGAAGCAAAATAAATGAAAATAATTTAAGAGAAATCGTTACCTTTAATTTAGGTAACTCACTTTGGTTAGAACCAAAGGACTTCTTTAATGCTTTCTACCTAAGGGGAAGCTTCAAGGAGGAGGAGAGGGATGTGGGGAGCTTAGTTGGGCAGAGTTTGGACGAGCCAAGTGGCTTGAGAGGTGTGAAGAAATGAGAAGGAGGAGTGCCCTTTTATAAGAGGGGTGAGGGGCACCTTTGGAAAAGCTAGAAATATTAATTTATAATAAATTCATATTCGGTTTCTAATGGCTCCAAAATTGACTATTCAAAGGTTAAGGTGGGGATAGGTCTAAAACCACTCAACCAATAGAATTTAGACAGGTTTGGGTACTTATATTAACCTTATCTTTAAGTATTAACTCTAAGTTAATTAGTTTCACTTTTACAATGTCTCTTTGTATTTTTATATAATATGGTTAATAAACTTACTATATACATCCAAGAGACCCCCAAGTGGTCCATTAATGAGGAACCTATCATAATATAAGTCTCTTGGGCGAACCTTAGATTTTTAGGAATTTAATATCAATTAATAATATAATATTTGTTTTAAGAACTCTTTTATGTCAATTTTGACACTATTCAATAGTTGATTTTTGTGAAACTCCTAACAGATTGATTACTTCGAAAAAAGTCAATTAAATCAATCCTAATATATCATATTATCATAGAAAATTTGTTTAATTCATTAAAAGTTTCATATTATAATTATTTGGGTATTTATAATATCAATTATTTTAATTTTTCACTATTTTAGTAATTACTGCATCATCATTGTGTCATAAATAAAATAAATTATTTAATGTCTAAAAATTATAAATAAAATATAATTATGTAGGAAATATTTTTATCTTTCTAATGAATATTTATAATCGAAAATCCAACATGTATAACCCTATGTAAAAATTGTTCTTCTAAAAGATGTAAGTTTATGCCATTTTTATTTTTATTTTAACTTTATTAATATAATGTGTCATTATCACTTACAAGTGGATCCATGGGGTCCCAAAATAGACCCAAATATGCCCATGGTCGACCATGTATCAACCAATAGGGTTAAGACACGTTTTAGGGTAATTTAGTATTATTATAATATTATTTTTTTAACCCTTATTTACCGGATTTACCCTTTAACCATAGTAAATAAAATATTTACCACAGTAACTTTTCAAAATGTCTAAAAATAAAAGTTACCTATTTACACAATTTGAACATCCTGATTCCAAATATGGAATCCATTTTCCTAAATTCAAAACACAGAAGTGGCAGAAATTAATTTAAAATTAATTCCCGCTGTCAAAACAAAAAGCGTGTTTTTAAGAGATAATAACTATCAAAAGATTGACACTTGTTTATGTTCGGTTTAATTGTAAAATTATGTCCAATGACCAACATTATATTTAATGGTAAAAATATATTCTAAATATACTTTAAAACCACTAAAATTCATAATTTATCACTATTAATTATTTTGATTAAAAAAGTTGTTTTTAATTAAAATTTAGAAATTTTCACTATTCATCAAAATATGAAAGTTATCCGAAATGTACCAAAATTTCACCCTAGGCTAATTTAGATATTCTGAATCCAAAAATGAAGTCCATTTTGAAATATAAAATATATATGATTTCAAAAATTAGGTATTACTATTCACAACGGCTAGTTTAATCGGTTGTGGTGTGTGTTAAAACTCGAAGTTGCGTATAACACACGCTACTGTATTATTCAAAGGAAAGCGTACCGTGGAAGCTTGGGATGTTTCATTTTAATTTTTTTTTTGATGTCCCCATTTAGTCAATATGTTTAAAATATTGTATTTAAAAAGGGTTCACTATTAAAAGTTGATAAAAGTGCAATACTGAAAATGAATTTGTTCTTGCATTATATCAAAGAAACTCATAATATGGATTCTAAAATTATAAGGATTATATAAAGTTTAAAATTTAGATAATACTATTCATAACCGCTTTTGAATGGCTTATTTTTGTAAGTCATGGTGTGATTGAACTCGGTGTTGCGTGTAGTGGAAGTTATTTAATTATTTTGAAGAAATAACACACTATGAAATCTTGGGGTGTTACATTCTCCCCTCCTTCAATAAATTGCGTCCTCGCAATTTGAAATTGTTCTTCAAAAATAAAAGGTTGAAAATAGAAAATATATTTGTGGGAAAACCCACATCGGAAATTGGGTTACTAAAATTTAGTCTTAATATGAGGAAAAGAGAAATGAAAGGGTCACCACCAAATTATGATCTCGATTAGGAGAACATTGGTGGCAATTAGAGACATATAATTGGAGGAAAAACGTAAATATTTATAGGTAGTGATTGAGGTCATCAATCACAAACAAGTGTAAAATTGAGGTCCTTAAACTCATCAATCTATGATGATTTGAAATACCATCGGTTCAACAAAACATAGGGTATTGGGATAACACATTTTTGACGTTTCAAAATATCTTAGTTGAAATCCCACATCGAAAAATGAATTAATGAGGTCTCTATTTAAAATAAAGAGTGGAAAGTATGAAGATTACCGAAAATAACACATACTAGGGTTCCATGTAGGAAAATATGGATATGGAGGAGAAATCTAACCATCAATTATCTGATGGAGAGTGGTAGAGAACATGGCTATGAAAAGGCCAACAATCCTAAAGCCATAAATTAGTGATGATTTAAGGTACCATCTAGGACAACATTTTTGTTCTAAGTTCCTTTTATTAATGTTGAGGAATTTATTTATGAGTTTGTCTAAGATCATAAGGAGATATACTTACTTTATAATTAGAGTTTTATCTAATAATAAATTTCTACCACAAACTCATCTTTCACTCTAAGAGATAATAGAACGTAAAAAAAATTTATACAGGGTTCCAAAATAAATGAATTTATAATTCATATACCAGATCTTTTAATAAAAACTAAATTATTTAATCCAGGACATCTCGTGGGCCAGTGGTAGGTGATACACCCTTGTCGCCCTTGAGTTGCGGGTTCAAGTCTCGCAGTCTTGCCGGACGCGACGGGTTACCGCCCAACTTCCGGGTTTTCCTTTTATGGTAATCCAAAATAATCCAAACTAGAACTATCCAAAATACTTCTATCCAGACTCACAGTCCAACATTTATAAGTAAGGTAAACATAATGTAGAACCTTTTTACCCCGTAATATCATATGAATACCTTCATCATGTATTCTTTTAATACACTGAAACATCCTGAATTACCATATTCCTTATTGATTACATTCATGCTCCCTTATTCCATATAGAAAGCTGGATATACTTCATTAATCCAAAAATGTTTTAAACCCCAAAAATGATGGAATATACAAATCATTAATCAGTTCGAAGGTAGTCAAGAATATCCAATATAATTTATCCAAAACAATCATGTATTATTCCAAAATCACTACTTCGGTATCAGAACTATATTATGGTTTATCATTCTCTCAACCATATATTTTCCAAAAATTTATCCTGCTATTGAGTCACTTTTCATTGTTCCACATAATCTCAAGTCCTTAATGAAATAGTACTGCAGTACAATCCTTATATACTCCATAATTATTATAACAAGTACATTGTTGATACAACACTCAATTGACATAATCAACATAAGAACTCTAATCATTCCTCCTCATCTGTGGTAGTATCATAACTTGATTATTATCCAATAGCATCATTTGCGGCATAGTCTGATGACTGGGACATAGGTTCGCATAGTGTCCAAACTCCTTGCAAATGAAGCATTGTACATTTGAGACCATTTTCTCACCCTTGCAGTCACGTACTTTGTGCCCTTTTCCTCCACACTTATAACAAACTCTCATTCCTTTCAGGAAATTTCCAGGGTGTTTCTTTCCACAGTTACCACATATGGGAAAATTATTCTTTTCCCTCTTCCCTTTATCCATCTTTCTCTCTTCCAGCCTTTTCTTCTCTTGCTTCCCTTCAAAGGCATAGGACTCAGTAAACTCTTTACTTATCTTATCAACACATGATATTATTTCTTCATATGATGATAATACATGGGTGACTATTTCTCTTATAAATTCTAGCTTAAGACCATGAAAGATATGATCCTTCCTTCTCTTTGAATCATGTGTATTTCTGGAGTTCTCATTCCTTCTACTGGGCGCCATTTCTAAACAATGGCATAAACTAGATCAGTTTATGAATCAAAATACATAATCCCATACTTATAAAACACTTGACATAAATTGAACTATTTATGGATATAATCCATAATCATAAGAATGTTTTCTTTGAGGAAGTATATACTCATAATCCCTTCAAAATGATTTGTAAAGAAAATGAGAGTTATCCTAAGCATATCCCCCGGGAGTGTCGTAACCAAGAGTGCAGCAAGGCCCGTTGTCGTGCACCAGTTCCCGTTCGAGTCTAGCTCAAAGCGGTGTTTTCGGGTTTTACCCCTAGGTACATCTGTGCCAGAGCCGCCTCTACCTGCTCGTATCCAGACAGGGATGTATTGCTCGGAAAACTCACAAAATCTCTACAATACCAAAATTCTAGGAAGTTCTTCTATACTAATCCTCAAAGTTCATCTTAGGTCTACGTGCTCTAATCAGAGTTTATCTAAATCTAGCTTCCAAGGTTTGTACTAAACTTCCTCTGATACCAACTGTAACGCCCCGACCCCAGCTGCCCAGAGTCGGTGCATTACTTCGTAACATTGGCATGATCACAAGAAAGATCAAATCTCGAAAGACCGATTGGTTTAGTAGCCTTGGAAACACTAGATATATTCATAAGGTTTACATTACATCATTAAACGAAAAACTACTACAACAACATATTGTCTCCATAATCCCCACTCATATCCCCACATAATATCCCTGAAGGTCATTCATAATTTACTTCTTCACTTCCTGGGAAAAATAAAACATATAAAAGGGGTGAGCTCGAATGCCCAGTAAGGATAACAAAATAGCGGAAACATTCATAAATAAGAATAAACTTTTAAGGCAATGTATAACTAAAACAAAAGCCTTTCAAACATGAACTTTCAACATGGTATGGCATAAATAAAATGAAATAATGCCATTTACTCATTCGCATGGATATTCTACTAATCGAATAATCACATGCAAAAATCAATAACCACTTTCATAATGATGGAATGCATAATGCTAAACGTTAATTTCTTTGTCTAGGCCTCATCCCAAGACCTAGGGGTTACTTCTAACCGGAACCCAACCCGGAGTGCCTCTAATAACCGGACACCAACCCGGAGTGCCTCTAATAACCGGACACCATCCCGGAGTGCCTCTAATAACCGGACACCAACCCGGAGGGCATACTTTTACCAGTCCCTAACCTGGAGGGCTTACTTTAACCAGTCCCCAACCTGGAGGGCTTACTTTTACCAGTCCCCAACCTGGAGGGCTTACTTTTACCGGTCCCCAACCCGGAACATACTTGTTTAGCACATTCATCTGAAGAAAAGTTTGAAATATAACATAAACATTCAGATTAAAACTAGCATACGAAATGTCAATACTTTCACAATAAACTATGAATGGTATAAAAATAGCACATCCACAGTCAAACATATCACAAAACCTTCAATACAATATAGAAGTTTTGTATCATAATAAATCAACTTCAAATAATCTTAAAATCCATCAAAGGATGTTGACATAGATGAAATCAAAATTCTTTTTAAAGAAATATCTCCTTTTATTTTGAAATCATTTAAGATCCATATAAAATAAAACATTTTCTTTGAAAATATTCTTATAAGCTTGTAATGAAAGCTTTGAAGATTTTATAACGGTGTAAAATAACCGCACCCGCCGTATAAGTTAAAAAAACATTCTTACCTCAATTCTGTCGAAAAGGTTAAAAAGGACCTTGTTTTGAAAACGACGGAAAGATTCCTTTATAAACCTCTTATAAAAAGTCAAAAAAAGGTATAAATGACTTTAACCCATTTTCTTGTAAATAGTAAAAATGTTTTGAAATACATTTTTAAGAAACATGGATGTGGATGATAAAGAGATCCCAGTGGATTATTACATATAAACAACCTCGGATAATGAAGAGATTGTGAAATAACCCTTACCTTGTACTTTTCCTTGGTTGGGGTAGGTTAACCTCCTGTATAATAGTGAAATAATTGTTACTAAATTATACAAGAATCATATACATTAATATGATATCATATATGATCTTTTAATATTGATTTGATAATAATATCTTAGTATTATCGCCGTTTCGGGTGTTAACTTACTCATTTTCTTTATATGTTTTGTTACATAAGTCATGTTTGTTGTATCTTATTCATATCCAGAATGATATCAAGTCCTTAAACATCATTTTTAAATAATTAAATGATAATTATACTTGAATGGATACGATGGAGAATGAATCTCATCGCGTTCGTGGAGACGGTAGTCCGTACGTACGCATGAACGCTACTTCTATTTAATTTTTATTTTAAAAGAATCGAATACAAATGATACATAGGTATATTACTATTCCAGTATAATATAATATTTTATATATGTTACTTAAGTTCATTAACACCATCCTTTATACGTTCCATGTGTGGTATGAACGAGTCATATCATTTTAAGGGGGCGGTAGTCCGCACTTCCTCAAATGAAATTATCGTATGTATATACAACATGAAACGAATAATGGTATGAAATAAAATGGAATTACAGAAGCTTATATATAAAATATATATCATTAATATCATATTTAATTACAGTGCCATCATAATGGCCACCATGAGAGGCGGTAAGATGTATTTGAACAATCATCGTTTCGTGAGGCGTTAGTTTGCCATCCACAGAAACATTATGTTCATCATCCATTAGATGGAGTTGTGTGTATGTGTAGTTTGAATCCTTCTTATAACAACATCCTAGTATATTGAGGATACTGGTGTTGTTACAAAAGAAAGGAAATAAAAAGAGTTTGGGGGTTGGAGAAGCAAAATAAATGAAAATAATTTAAGAGAAATCGTTACCTTTAATTTAGGTAACTCACTTTGGTTAGAACCAAAGGACTTCTTGAAATGCTTTCTGCCTAAGGGGAAGCTTCAAGGAGGAGGAGAGGGATGTGGGGAGCTTAGTTGGGCAGAGTTTGGACGAGCCAAGTGGCTTGAGAGGTGTGAAGAAATGAGAAGGAGGAGTGCCCTTTTATAAGAGGGGTGAGGGGCACCTTTGGAAAAGCTAGAAATATTAATTTATAATAAATTCATATTCGGTTTCTAATGGCTCCAAAATTGACTATTCAAAGGTTAAGGTGGGGATAGGTCGAAAACCACTCAACCAATAGAATTTAGACAGGTTTGGGTACTTATATTAACCTTATCTTTAAGTATTAACTCTAAGTTAATTAGTTTCACTTTTACAATGTCTCTTTGTATTTTTATATAATATGGTTAATAAACTTACTATATACATCCAAGCGACCCACAAGTGGTCCATTAATGAGGAACCTATCATAATATAAGTCTCTTGGCCGAACCTTAGATTTTTAGGAATTTAATATCAATTAATAATATAATATTTGTTTTAAGAACTCTTTTATGTCAATTTTGACACTATTCAATAGTTGATTTTTGTGAAACTCCTAACAGATTGATTACTTCGAAAAAAGTCAATTAAATCAATCCTAATATATCATATTATCATAGAAAATTAGTTTAATTCATTAAAAGTTTCATATTATAATTATTTGGGTATTTATAAGATCAATTATTTTAATTTTTCACTATTTTAGTAATTACTGCATCATCATTGTGTCATAAATAAAATAAATTATTTAATGTCTAAAAATTATAAATAAAATATAATTATGTAGGAAATATTTTTATCTTTCTAATGAATATTTATAATCGAAAATCCAACATGTATAACCCTATGTAAAAATTGTTCTTCTAAAAGATGTAAGTTTATGCCATTTTTATTTTTATTTTAACTTTATTAATATAATGTGTCATTATCACTTACAAGTGGATCCATGGGGTCCCAAAATAGACCCAAATATGCCCATGGTCGACCATGTTTCAACCAATAGGGTTAAGACACGTTTTAGGGTAATTTAGTATTATTATAATATTATTTTTTTAACCCTTATTTACCGGATTTACCCTTTAACCATAGTAAATAAAATATTTACCACAGTAACTTTTCAAAATGTCTAAAAATAAAAGTTACCTATTTACACAATTTGAACATCCTGATTCCAAATATGGAATCCATTTTCCTAAATTCAAAA
Source organism: Viscum album (assembly GCA_963277665.1). NCBI lineage: Eukaryota > Viridiplantae > Streptophyta > Magnoliopsida > Santalales > Viscaceae > Viscum > Viscum album. The sequence continues at coordinate 1,928,095,650 of OY728131.1, forward strand.
CACAGAAGTGGCAGAAATTAATTTAAAATTAATTCCCGCTGTCAAAACAAAAAGCGTGTTTTTAAGAGATAATAACTATCAAAAGATTGACACTTGTTTATGTTCGGTTTAATTGTAAAATTATGTCCAATGACTAAAATTATATTAAATGATAAAAATATATTCTAAATATACTTTAAAACCACTAAAATTCATAATTTATCACTATTAATTATTTTGATTAAAAAAGTTGTTTTTAATTAAAATTTAGAAATTTTCACTATTCATCAAAATATGAAAGTTATCCGAAATGTACCAAAATTTCACCCTATGCTAATTTCGATATTCTGAATCCAAAAATGAAATCCATTTTGAAATATAAAATATATATGATTTCAAAAATTAGGTATTACTATTCACAACGGCTAGTTTAATCGGTTGTGGTGTGTGTTAAAACTCGAAGTTGCGTATAACACACGCTACTGTATTATTCAAAGGAAAGCGTACCGTGGAAGCTTGGGATGTTTCATTTTAAATTTTTTTTTGATGTCCCCATTTATTCAATATGTTTAAAATATTGTATTTAAAAAGGGTTCACTATTAAAAGTTGATAAAAGTGCAATACTGAAAATGAATTTGTTCTTGCATTATATCAAAGAAACTCATAATATGGATTCTAAAATTATAAGGATTATATAAAGTTTAAAATTTAGATAATACTATTCATAACCGCTTTTGAATGGCTTATTTTTGTAAGTCATGGTGTGATTGAACTCGGTGTTGCGTGTAGTGCAAGTTATTTAATTATTTTGAAGAAATAACACACTATGAAATCTTGGGGTGTTACATTCGGTATGACTCAAGTTCATGTTTTCAAAACAAAAGGGTAATTTTAGTTTAAAACACACATCATATAGTCAAAACCAAGAAAACAAGATCAAATTATTTTCAAACATTATAAAAATAATAATTAACTAATTTGAGTTGTGTTGAAATCAACATCACATAAATCTGAAACACTATGTTTTAGTATGACTCAAAGTATGTGTTTCAATATAAAAGAGTCATTTTAGTTTAAAACACAAACCATATAGCCATTAATGTTAAAATGTGGTCATATTATTTTAAAATTTTTGGAAATGGATCAATAATTCATTTTTAATTTTTAAGAATTTACTACACATTAATATGACACCTAATGTTTCTGGTACAACTCTAATTGTGCATTTTCAATATAGATGTGTCATTTTTGGGGAAAACACATACTAAATAGACAAAAATGATTAAATAATCTCACATTCTCTTCAATATTTAGGGAAAAATAATTAATAAATTTATTTATATATAAATAAACCAAAACTTATTCTAACATGTGATTTGGTCGATATGACTCTAAGTGTGTGTTTTCAATATAAAAGTATCAATTTAGTATAGAATGCATATCACATTGATCAAGCTCAATAAATGAGATCACATTTGTTTAAAACATTAGGAATCCAATCTATAATTCATTTAAGATGTGTAGGAATTTATTTCACATCAATCCAACACATGATGTGGTCAATATGACTTAAAGTGCAAGTTTTCAATATAAAATTGTAACTTTAGTTTAAAACACACATCATAAAGAAAAAATTTAGAATACAATATCAGATTATTTTAAAAACTTATGAAGATGATACATAATTCATTTGAGATGTATAGAAATTAAATATATTTCAATCTTACACAATATTTGGTCTGTATGACTCAAAGTGTCTTTATTTTAGTTTTAAATACACATCACATAGAAAAAATCAAGAAAATGAGATCCAATTGTTTTCAAAATTTATTACAATGAACAATAATTTATTTTTAATGCTTTAGAATTGAACACATATTAATTAACAAATGATGTGGCTTGTATGACTCACAGTGTATCTTTTCTATATAAAAGTGTCATTTTATTTTAAAATGGGTTTCATATAGACACAACAAATAAAATGACCTTAGATTGTTTTCAAAATTTATGAAAAAATATATAAATCATTTGTGATGTGTATGAATCGACCACATATTAATCCAAAACATGATGTGACCTATACGATTCCTGGTGCAGATTTTTATTATAAATGTGTCATTCTTTTGTAAAATATGTATCATAATCCTAAAACTAAGAATACAAACTAATTTTGGATATAAACTTTAATTAAATGATCTATAATTAATTTTTTGCATGTATGAATCTACCTCATATCAATCCAACACATGATGTGTTCGATATGACTCAAAGTGTGTATTTTCAACATAAAGATGTCATTTTAATCTAAAATCCACATCAAATTATAAAAACAGAGCAAATAAGATCATATTTTATTTCTAAATATTAGGACACTAATATGTAACTCCTTTTTGATGTATAGTAATCGATCACACATCAATTCGACACATGATGTTGGTGGTATGACTTAAAGTTAATGTTTTAAATATAAAAGTGTCATTTCAGTGTAAAATGTTTGTCACATAGAAAAAACCAAGAAAAAAACATCAAATTATCATGATACATTAGGGAAATTATCCATAATTCATTTATGGAATTTTGGAATTGGCCGCATATCAATGAAACACAAGATGTGGCCAGAATGACTCCAAGTGTATGTTTTCAATGTAAAATTGTCATTTTAGTTTAATAATATAATTATTACCAAATATTTAAGAAATTAAAATAATTAATTATTGAAAATGTCACAAATATATTTAGTAATTAATAATTCAATTAATTAATATTTTTAATTGAAAATGTAAAATTCATAGTTGAATTATTAACTAATAGTTTAAACGATAATTAATAATTAATATAAAATTAACAACATAATAATAAATATATAATTAATAATATAACTGATAATACCCTTAATATATTTATTAATCAAAAATATAATTTATCATATGTGGATTACATGACATTTCAAATTGAAATTTTTATATTTTTTATGTACTATAATTGAAATAAACATTAGTTTTATAATAAAGACATGTTTTTGTATAGAGGTTGATCATTCAAGATATCTTGAAATAATAATTCTGATTCTTTATATTGGTATGTAATTTATTTTGATAAATTATAATTATCACATAATAAAATTTGTATGTAATTTTTGATTTAAATGATAGTGAGATGTTTTATTGGTATTTGAATCCCATTTTTTGTAATATTTTTATTCCAATTTGAATATATTTTTCTTATATATTTATAATATAGGGAAGATGTAGGGTTTCATGTTTTATAGAATCTATAATGACATTTATCAATGCTAAAATATATCACAGAAAAATGACCCCTTCATCAATGAAAAAAAAGAATAGATAATGGTCTTCTTTATCAATGATAAAAGAAAGCATAGAAAAAGGTCCCCTTTATTAGCAAAAAAGAAATTCCTAATAAAGGACCCATTTATTCATGATTAAACTAAATTTATAATAAAAGAGGTTTTTATTAGTGACTTTTTAGCACTGATACAAGATGATCACTTTTATGGTTTCTCTGATTGTCATTTATTTATTGGGCTAACAAATCCCATTTCTATTGACTTTACTCCCAATTACCACATGATAATTTGAGAGTTGGTTATTATGTATCATTTCTACTGGAATATTTTACAATTTACCCCTCACAACAATGCGATTCATGGGTGTTGATACATATAAATCACATAAAATTTTATCCTATAAAATTATAGTAATATATATTTATCAGAAGTAATTTGATTCACATTTAAGAGAAAGAGTTATTACAAAACTGATTGTCTTGGGTAAGGTAGGAGGATTAGAGGAATGACTAGATTCAAATCCAGTTAGGTAACTACAAAAAAACATGGTTTATCATGTGCTAGTTATTTAACAGTGCTACCAACAAGTTCGATTAAATACCCATTTTTTAGTGTTAGAAAAATCAATGTAAAATGGGTCCTTTAATAGTGTTAAAAAAGCACTGTTAAAGGGGCCCCATTATCAGTACTTGTTAAAAAGCACTGATAAATCCTTTATCAACACTATAAAAAAATAAATGATTAAGGGATTACCGTTATAAACACATTTAAAAAACCACTGATAAATGAGGTCATTTATCAGCACTAGAAAAAAAAGAGCTCATAAAGGCCACCCTTTATTAGTGCTTTTTTAAAAGCATTGATAAAGGCCCACCCAATATCATCACTTTTTTATCACACTAATATGGAGTTTAATTCAATTTTTTTTATGAAAAATAATATATAAAAATAATATATTTATATATTGAGATAAATAAAATATATATTTTTAAAATATGTTTTAGATCAGGATAAATAGAAATTTACTATTAATATACATGATATTTAGTGAAAATTGCTTATAAATCTTTTTCTAATATTATTAATTAATAATTTTAAAATTATTATTGAGTAACAATCATTTAATAAAATTTGGATGACTTAAATGTTAAATGAATAAATGAGTGTTCTAAGATAAGTTGAAAACATGACTTGAACTTCTAAACGACCATAACGTTTAATCCAAGTGTCCGTTTGGGCTCTAACATATATCAAATCAAAGTCTAAGATGATATCTTTTGACTTGTGACCCAAAGGAACCCATGATCACACTTTTCAAGGTTAAAAGGCCCATATGGCCTCCAAAACTGAGTTTTTAGTTGGGGTGCCCCAATGTTTTGACATTTGATTGAATTTTAGCCTCATTTAAAGGGGAATTTTTGTCTTTTTTGCTGGGGACTGAATTTATTCATAGGGATTACATTCATATAGATATTATGGTTTTGAAATTTTATCATTTTTTCACAATTTATATTTATTTATAATTAAATATATTAATAATTTATTATATTTACTAATAATAAATCAATTATATAAAAACTTTTATCAACATATTTATGTAAATATATATATATATATATATATATATAAAATAAATATTTATAATTCATTTTATTTAAATTAAAAAATTATCATTATATTTAGATTAAAAAAATGCACTAATATGTATATATAACTATACAAGTAATGTTTATATATAAACATGTGTCTATCAATAAACACACACATACACACACATATATATGTATGTATATATATATTCTAATATATGTAAATAAAGTTATATTCTAAAAATGTATTTAAAACTTTATCTAACCATTTATTACAATATAAAAAAAAATATATAATGTTTATATAAACATATATGTGTTTATTAATAAACAAATATATATTTATATTATATTCTAATATATGTAAATGAATATAATATATAATATATTTAAATAAATATAAGTATATATATATATATGTCACACACAAACACACATATTTTATATATGTATTTAAAAATAATTATATTAATATATGAATAAAAAATATATATGTATATATATCTATAAATAGAAATACTATTTAAAAGATAACAAAACAAATTCATATGGTGGCAATGGCCTCCCATTTTCCAATGAGAGGTACAAGGTTCAAATCAAATCATACACAAGAAGCTAGAAATTCACAAAACGATATTATATGGGTTGTGGGGTGAAAAGTTCTTCTGTGTGTGTGGGGGGGGGGGGGGGGTGGAGCACCATTAAAGGGGTTTTGAAAGCATTGATAAAGTGTCTAGTCTTATAGAGGTCCAACAAAATATAATTTTACCCACTTTATCAATGTTTTTTTGGCATTGATAAAGAGGAAATTTATCATCGCTTTTTACGAGTACTATTAAATATTTCTCTCTAACATTACTGGTGTAGATATCACTTTATAAGCACTATTAAAGGCCGATTATTGGTGCTATTAAAACCCAGTTTTGTAGTGGTAGATCATGTGGCTCTTCATGTAATGATCATTTTTCCAGTATTGGTTTTCTTTGATCATTTTGTATATATTAGTCCACCAAACAAGAATGAATAATAATAACTTTTAAAGAATTGATATATGGGTGAAGGTTTTTCCTCATATCATATGCATCTCCTTATGGATTTTTCTTCTTGAAATATATCTGAGGTGACACTTCAAAAACAACACCTCTAGTTGAACCTTACTATTTTGGCCACTTTAATGTTACTAAAACTAATTGTTCTTTAGGTATAGTTGGGGTTTATTCTTTTTTCTAAACTGCTTAAAAAATCTTTGAAACATAAATAAATAATTTTTTATAATACTATTATAAATCATAAAAAAATTTATATTATGTCGTATATACACATGATCCCCATAATACATGTGTTTTTTCATCTACTAGTTTTCCCTCTTTTACAAAGTCCTCCTTCCATAACACATGGCATGGGATGTAAGTGGATTTTGATTTTGATTCATTAATCTACATATTAAAAAGGATCATATATTGTTTCATGTCACATAAATCTCTTACTATATATTTAAAATACATTCCATTTTATTTTTAAGTGAATCATACCCCATCCATACATTACGGTAGCGGTATATTGGTTTTGATGCACGTAACATATTATAAGGACTCCTTTTCTATTTCATAAATTAGTAATATTAAATTAAAGTGGAAAAAACAAATAATGTTAAATAAAGTATTATCAACTATAATGCACCTAAAAAAATGATTCCTAATTATGGAGACTAATAAAAACATTCAATGATTCCAGGTTTTAAATGATTTCATACGTAGTTGGTGGATGGGGATTTAATTCTCTCCTTAGAATCCCTAAGATGAAGTTTTTTAAGATATATCCAAAAGCCTCTATGTGATTTTCCAATGGTCATTAATAAAAATTTCATATAGAAATCACCTAAAATAAATTAACTATCCTTGTGAGAACTAAAAGTAAATAAATATTTCATTATATAACATTTCAGTAAAATAGAGGAAGTTTATCATTACTTTAACCAAATATCTTCCCAAATGGTTGACTTTAATATGGACCTAACGTTTTCCCATGTATCTATATCAGTTGGCACATGCATTCTAATTTCTGACCCCAAATTAATTAATGAACATTGACATGTTGGGGTCAATAGGTCACCCGAATTGATTATATCCAACCTAAAATTTTAAGAATTTTCTTATTAACTTTATAATTTTAGTTTCCACAGGGATGCTACGTCGTTCTTGTTTTTTCATCAACATGTTGTTGATCCACTAATAATTAATCTATTTTAGCCTCAATGTTTTGTACCTTCTTGGGATTGGTAAGGTCAATATGTGGAGGATTTAATTATCTTCATGACTATTAAAACATTTAATTTAGATTATGTAAATACAATATAGAACACATAATATCAAGATTAAAATAATATTATATTAAAAAACACTTTAACTTACACATTACAATCTATTTTGTTCTTTAATTGTTGATGGGATTTGGCTCCCCTATCATGTATGAAATTCCCAACTTGTTGTCCACACTGATATAAAATAAATTTTAAACATTGGAACCCCCAATAAATTATTTTGATCTCCCAATGAAAGGGTCATACTCAATCTAATTTTCATCTGACCATATCTCTTTTTAGTTGCTAATAGAATAATTGGCCATTTATTATTTGATGGATTTTGAAAATAAAATGTCTGTACTGACTAGGATTCCATTATTAACAATTCTTCCTTATAACCTTCGACACTAAAATTCACTCTCACAATGACTAATTACATAACTTTCATCGCAATCCTATTGTCAACCCATTTTTCAATGGAAAATTTACACTTTAAATGTTGTAAAATACACCTCGTACATCTATTCAATAATGTGAAAATATGAAATTCAAATGAGTTGGATATCTGTCCTTGGAACTATATACATGCATCACTTATTCCAGAAGTTTAAATCTATTATTTTACATTTTACTATGTTCATATGGTTCCTTTGTATAGAACATGTAACCGTAAATTACAAAACTAGTGTTAGATATAACATTTACATTCGGTCCTCTAGTTATCCATTGAAGTCATTCTGTAATTAGATTCATATTAACAAATAACTCCTTAAAAATATTATCTCAGAACTATCCAATAAAATATTGATTATAGTTATTTGATATCCATCCTTAATCCCTTGATGGATTAAAATGTTTAAATATTACTTTGTGTGATTAAATGTATGGAGAAACCTCTACAGTATTATGTATAATGTATAGGTGAGCTTGCTCCCCCTCTATAATGGTAATTGTAATAGTATATCTGCATGAAATACCATCACCAATAAGTATTTTGATGACTTTTATTCTTTATGTACACTTTTAAAATCTTCATATATTATTCAATAGGGTACATCCATACGAAAAGTATAAGGAAACATATTTAAATATCTCTAACCAATTGAACTATCAGGTGGACCATTATGTCGAATAATAATGGTGGGAAGAACATCACCAATTCACATAATAAGATTTAAATTTTATTATTCATGATTGGAAACTTTTCTGATTCTATAACATTTTTGCACATGCCTTCGAAAAATAATTAATCTTTGGTTATTGTATTTTAACAATTTTTAATAAAAATTCAACGTAAATCTTCAAACATTAAATATTGGATCAAAACATGAAAATAAGGTTATTTTAGTCCATTTTAATTCAAATTATTCATAGAAAAATCATTTTTGGTATTTTATTAATATCACTTTAGAACATTGACTTCCTTAAAAAAGTTGAAAAATTGAAAATTTTCATTCCTGCATAGAGTTTAAGCTACTAGAGGAAGAAATGTTCATCTTTCTCCCTTCATCTATGCCAACTCTTCCCTTATCCTCATGTTAATCATATCCAAATGTTCCATAATTCCATATTTTCTTCTTTGGTAAAATTTGTTACATGTCAAAAACACTATTACATTCATTTTTTTATGTTCATGACATCAAGTAAATTTCTATCATATAAACAATTACAGTACAATAATTTCTTGAAAATTGTTTTTTTTCGAACAGAATTTTTATGATTTTTTGAAAAAGGTTTACTGAAATAAATATTTATATATTTTACACTCTCGAATACTTTATCACCCATTAGTGGAGATGATGTTGTACCTTATTAATTATTTACACCAAATAATGTCATCCATGATCAGTATTTATATCATCATGGTAACAAAATTTTATTTTATAAAAACATAATCTTCAATGAATGTTTTCACCTAACATTGTGTGTACCTTATTTAAAAATGGGACACCCAAACATTCCTTTAATTCTATTACCTACAAAATTTCCATAAACAATAAATTCTTTTATTATCCCATACAACATGGACCTCAATGTATACTCTTCACTTCTATGAGTATCATAAAATGTAACACATATATCTGACATTAATTTCATATCTTCATTCAATGGATCCAAATAGACATCAACATCATTACTTGATAGTTTTGGTATAGATATAAGTAGATGAAACTTAATGTATTTACACTTCATGCATAACCACGATGAAAATTAATAATTTATAAACAAAAATATTCATGTACTATAAGTACAATTTTTTACACCAAATGGATTTATTATATCTATAGATAATGAAATACAGAGGTTTCACAGCCCATATAAAAATTCAGGATACTCATAATCAATTATCATCCACTAAGGAGAGTCTATTGGGTGTTGTACTTTCCCATTTTCAACTATTTTATTTGTGTTCCATGTCAGTTATTGAGTGGTTTCTTAATATTACTATAGTCATTTATACCTATGAATGATAAGAAAGAACCATAAAACTTTCAATGTATTTGATCAAATTTCTCGTATCGATCCACACCAAACTTATGGAAATTTTTGAGTGATTCATCATTCTTGTGGAACAATATAAAATCATTTGGATGGGAATGCATTTTTTCAGAGTTCATACCCATTGAAAGTATCATTAACATTACATTCTATGTTTTAAGATTGAGTTCATTTTCTTCTGGAATCATCACATTTATGAGACTAAGTAGTTCTGCAAAACTAGTGTCACTCCATCCACTTTCTACTTTCAAAATATATAACATAAATATAGATGAAAATATTTTATATTTATTATAAATGGCACCAAATGGTCTCTTTGCACAATTATTTAACTAATCAAACAACATTAGAAAACCTAAAAGGTTATCCTAAATTATCACTATCATTTCTTCTATACAATATCCATCATCATTTACATTGGTATTCATATCAAATAATCCATAAATGGAAGTATCATCTCAATCAATATAAACATTCATTATTTATTTGTGTTTGGTTAAATATTTATAAATCTGATCTATTCCATGATATAAAAATATCTATCCAACACTTATGGGTGAATTTATCTTGAACAACAACAACATAAACATAGAAAAAGTATTCAATAAGGGTCGTAAGCATGATCTACTGTACACTTGATGAACTCTTTAACTGTATCATCATACTATTTTTTCCAATGATTAAATTCCATCCATTTTAGATTCTTATCCATCCTATATGGTTAAATAATATTCATTTTATACAAAAAATAAATAAATATAAATAAGGTATGCATATAATGTATATATACACTAATATGTAAACAATGTATTAGAATTTTTGTTTATGCATGCCCTATTTTTTGAAAATTTTACATATCTATAACATTTTTGAGGTCACCACTATAAATGTAGTCCTTAAATTCTTAAAAGAAAAATTAACCACTTTTCAACCCTCTAAAAAACTTTCATTTGTTTTTCATTCTTTAAAAACCATTATTTATACAGTGATTTTCCAATAAAAATCTCCATTTTAAATTACATCATAAATCCATTTTCACTAGATCCAATTATATTAATTTTTCATCAATTAATCTTTTATGTGATAAAGAACATAATTAGAAAACTTTTTGAGAGGAAACATAGGAAAAATATATTGCATTCTTAAGTAATAATTATTTTTATTATCCAAACCCTTTGGAAATTATATTAATAATAAGAATAAATCATGTGAAAAAATCACATGTTAATAATATGTATATAGATATATGTGTATGTATATTATAAGTAACGTCTTAATAATACAATATTTTTACAATATAATAACATGTGAAGTAATCAAAAATAAGGGAATGTATAATACACATATGAGAGAAAATCAGAAGGAGAGTCAAATAATTGATTTCTATGCAAACTCAATTATTAAAATACAACTGACCTATATCAATCCTTATGGACTCTATATAAATATGAAATCAGAATGAACTAGATCAGGCCCAAAATACAAAAAAAAAAATCAAACACCAAGCCACATAATCACCCAAAATATAAATGTGAATAACTATATATGTGTTTACACAAACACAGAGATATATATTCATATATATATATATATATATATCAAATGTTATATTTAATATGTGCATGTTTGTGCTAATATTTTATTTATACATGCATATAGTATCAGTAAAATTAATTTAAAATATAAATATAGTATATATATATACTATATCATTAATATTTTTTTTTCAATTTTAAAAAATTAACTTCATAAGTTCATAATCATTTTTGTATAAATTTTTCCATCGGTAACTATAAACATTCAAAAGAAATTATACCAACAATATGTTAATATCCACTTTCAAACTTGAAAAATAAAAAACACACAAACATTGAGTATCTAAACCCTTTGGAAATAAAAAATCGTTGTTATATGGTACATGGGAAAGCCACTACAGTATGTCAAGGGAAATAGGGCTCATATGGTACATGTATGGGGAAAAAAGAACTAGTGGAATAATGAATGATTAACAAAAAAGGAGTACAAAGAATCACATACCATGTGTTTTGAATGTGTTTTATTTTTGAGTGGTTTGAGGGGGAGTAGCGAAAAAGGTTTAGTTCCATGAGAGCTTGAGCGATGCAAGTCAAGAGGTTCACTATTAGGGTTCTATTTAAAATAATGGAAATTTTTAATCAGTACCTTCTAAAAATATATGCTAAAAAATATAACAAATTAAATAAAAAATATTATATAAATATATATTTATAATGAATAAATTAAAAAAATAAAAATTTAATTAAATTATTAAAGAATAAATAATCAGAAATAAATGAATGTTTAATATTACTGAAATTTAATAACTAAAAATGAATAGACTTCAAAAATATGTTAAAAAATGAAAATGATTTTTTTAATTATATAATTATTAAAAAAATTATAATGAATATATATTAAAATAAAGATGAATAAATATTAAATTTTTACCTTAAACCTATATTAAAAATAATAAATGACAATGAATAAATATATATAAATAAATATTAAAAATCAATAAATTAAGAAAATATTAAAAAAATAAATATTTAAAATAAATAAATTATATTGAAAATTAAAAAATAGTTAAATTTATTAGTGAATAAATAATACTGAATAATATAAAATGATTGAATTTTAAAAAGAGTGAAATTAAATAATTAAGATTGTTAATGAATAAATAATATTAAAAATGAATCAATTTGAACAAATATTAAAAAGTAATAAATAGAATATATTAAATAAAAATAGAAATAATGAATAAAATTTACATATTAAAAAATAATATATATTGATTATATTATATTAATAAATAATATTTTTAAATTAATATTAGAAATTGAATAAATTATAGAAATATCATGTGTGTGTGTTTCTTTATAAAATTACATTAATTCGATATATGTGTGTGTGAAATTTGTGTGACACATGTTTGATATATGTTAAATTGAAAAAACAAATGAAATTTTTATTAAACATCAATTAATAAATTCTAATTAGTCAATATTTAAAGTTAATAATATTTTCCAATTATTAACCAATTTTCACTAAATGTTTGAATTATTTAATGTAAATACATATTTTGTATTATATAAATCATATTTAAGGAATTATTATATATATTGATATATATAAATAAATATATTTATTTATATATATGAATATATTTATATATTAAAAATATTAAATATATTAATGAATAATTATGTATAAAATAATTAAAAAATGACTAAATTACAAAAAATATTAAATGAATAAATATTTACAATGAATAAACTATAAAGCTAAGTAAAACATAATTAATATTATTAGTGAATGAATAATACTAAATAATATTAAATGATTGAATGTTAAAAAAGAGTGAAATTTAATAATCAAATTAATCAATAGATTGCAAAAATATTAAAAAAAATAATTATTATTATTAATTAAATCAACTATTAATAAAATTAGAAATGAATATATGTTAAAAAGAATGAATAAATATTAATTATATAAATTAAAAACATATTAAAAATATTAAATTTTATTGAATATACATGTATAAATAAATAATAATAATTGATAAAATTTAAAAAATATTAAACAAAAAAAATTGAAAATGAATAAATTACAAAAATACTAAAAAAGAAAAAAGTTATAAATAAATTAATAATATAAAAAATTAATAATTTTGAGAAAATTAAAAAATTAATAAATAGTATATATTGAATAAATAAATGAAGAAAATTTACAAATTAAAAATATAATATATAAAAAATATATTATGTTAATAAATAAACTTCTAAAATGAATAATAAAGAGTAAATAATTATAGAAATATTATGATAATTTCTCTGCTTCTGTATAATATTATATTAATTAAGTATATGTGTGTGTATAATTAATCCAACATAAGTTTTATATAAGGTAAATTGAAAAAAATAGAAGTTTATTAAACATCCATTACTCAATCTTAATTAGTCAATATTTGTAAATAATTTTTTAAGTATATGTTATTTTCACTAAATATTTGACTTATTTAATGTAAATACTTATTTGTATTATATAAATCATATTTTAGGAAATATTATATATATTGATATATAAGTGAAAATATTCCGATGTTCGAAATAAAAAATATATTAATGAATGATTATGAATAAAAACATTAAAAATGAATAAATTTAAAACATATTAAATGAATAAATAGTAAAATAAATTAATTGTAATTAAAATTTAAAAATAATTAAAATAATTGGATATTAAATAATACTATAAAATATTAAATGAATAAATTTTAAAAAAGAGTGAAATTTAATTATTTTTTAAATCAATAGATTTAAAAAATATTAAAAATGATTTAGTGTTATTAATTATATATATATTATTAAAGAAATTAATAATGAATATAGGTTAAATTGTCCAACGAGCATCTACAAAAGTGGTAGGGGATCCTGTTTGGCATCTGAATGATAGAGGATCAAATCCAGGTGAGGATGAATTTCCATTTTACTATAGCAGTACTATAGCTGGTACTGTAGGAGTTATTTAGTAGATTGAACTATTCATATTAATTGGTCCTTTGGTCCACTGGTTTGGCCTATGGGTCTCCGAGCCTTCAAGACACCAAGGCCTTCAGGCCATAGGGTCACGAGCCACCAAATGACTTCGAGTCAGAAGGCCTTCATGCCACCAAAGGCCTTCTAACCACTAGGACTATAGGACACAAATGAACAAAAAGTTGCCAAGAAAACCGTATAGGAGTAGATCCCAAAGAATATTTGCAGAAAGTAGCATCCACCGAAGTAGATCTATATATATTAGAAGAATTAAGGGCTATGAAACTTTTCATCAGTACCATACACCGTGAAATTCTACATGGGGTAATACTAGGTGATCAAAAATGAGAGGTGGGGAGCTAAGTGCCATCAATGATGCAGATGATGGGGAGTGGTAGGTCCAAAGTGTAGTCAGATCATAGGCCTTCAAAGGTGTTGTAATGGGCCTTGTGCCACTGTGCCTTCAGCTCAAGTACATGCCTTTTTCCACTAGACCTTTGTGTCATGTAAAAGCTCCCCCTCAATAATTAAAAGGGGGATTATTTAAAAAATAAATAAAAATATAAGTCCATAGAGATTTCAGAGTAAATATATGCTAAAATTAAAATGAATGCATATTAATTATATAAACTAAAACCATATTAAAAACATCAAATATAAAAAAAATAAACAAGTATAAATAAATATTAAAATGGATAAAATTATAAAAATATAATTCCATGATAATTGATAATGAATAAATTACACGAATATTAGAAAAATAAATAATATTTTTAATGATGAAATAATATTAAAAATAAATATATTTCACAAAATAAAAAAAATTAATAGAGAGTCTATATTTTAAAAGAATATGAAAACAATACAATTTACTGATTAAAAACATAATATATATTTTATATATTATGTTAACAAAGAAAATTATAAAATGAATAATAAAAATTGAATATATTACATAAATATTATGTGTGTGTGTGTGTTTCAATATAATATTGCATAAAATACATATATGTGTTTGTGATTTTTTTAAAAGGTAGGGAAAAATCTATTTTATTAAATATTTATAAAAAAGTTAATATGAAACAAGGGCTCAAACATTGTGATACTACCATCATCATTAAAACAGTCATAGACCTAACTTTTTTTCAAAAATGAGTCCCAATCCTGCATTCCTCAACATGCATAGAATTCTTATTAGTTCACCTACAACCAAATCCATGACCTCTAAGGTAAAAACCTCTCCTCTAACTCTTCTCTTACTACCAATGTTTTTTGAGGCCCTCTAAGTCACTTTTTATAATTTATGTATGATCCAACTATTCCTTAGAGAGGTCTTCGAATCAGATATCCTTACTGCATTTTCCCTTTTCTATGATGTTTTGAACCTCACCATTCTGACCTTATTCTTCTCTATAGATATTTACATGTGTGAAAAAATTGTTGTTTACTTCCCCACCAATATGATGAACCACTTATTATACACTATTTTCCATGTCCAATATTCTAAATAGATTTGATGTTGTTATCTATGAAATGATTGATAATTTTATTTATTGATCAATTATAGATGAGCACCTTCCCTTCTTACTAGAGAACTTCATAGTAAATAATCCCACTTCTTATTCATTTTTCTTGTTCTCTAGAATCTGGGACCATTTCCCCTACAAAGAATTTTCAACATCCTGGTAAACTTTCCCAGTAGAAACTATTCCCACCAACACTTCCTGGTCATCCTTTTGAATGTTAGTTCAAATTGGTAGAGTTTTACTCTAGGATTCTACAATTAGTAAGGGATTCTTATAGACAGCCAATTTAAAACCATTATAATATGTTATGATATTTTTATTTTTAGAAGAAGCCCCTTGGTATAATCCACTTTCATGGGTTTGAATAGTATTATCTTTGGATAGAGTATGGATAGTTCCTGATGTATCATTATAAGAGAACCCATTATTAGAAATTCCAGAAGATGGAGAGACAAAATCTACTTTCTTATTACCATTCTTATCAATTGACATGAGAAAATTCTTCTCAAGATGGAGTTTCCAATCCACTTCCTCTTGAGAAACCCTTTAATTATCCGTCTAACCATCCACCTTAGAATGTTTTTCAGCAACACTATTTCCCCAATAAATAATCCTTACAATAAATATACTCATATAATATGTTATCCCATTATTGACTCTTAGAAATTTAAATCCATGTACGAACTTTAGAAGGATCCATATTCGAATCTAATTCATGGATAACATCCTTCTCTGCAGGATAAAATTTAAAATTACTGACAAGATTCTCTTATATCCACTAAAGAGAAGGTATCGATTCAAGAGAGGAATTCTAATCCACTCATGTAACCTCTATTAGGAATTACATAGTTGGTTGATGACTCCAATCAATTCCACCATACCAAAAAAATTCTCTTACAACTATCCTGATGATTCTGTTTCATAGAGTAGTGTCTACATACCATGTCCCTGCAATATTTTACTTTCACATACCCAATTAAAAAGAAATATGAATATAAATCATGATGTTTCTCATATATTATCTGAAAAAATATCTTCCATCATGGAATGAATGAATTTATCAATCAATGTGTGGCAGTGATCGACCTCCACTAAAATATGAGCGAAATACCCAAAATGAGCGACTTTAGTATATTTTTCCTTTTGTATATTTTTATCTAAATAAAATTGAATTTATTTCACATATATATATGTGTGTGTGTGTGTGACATTATTTTATGGTATATTATGTGTCACATATTTAATAATTTTTTTCGATTAATATTTAAATATTTATTATTTGATATGTATGTCAAATTGAAAAAACAAATTACATAGATAAAAGGAAACGTTATTAAATGTATATTAATATTAATTAATTAATAATTTTAATTAATATTAAATTTTAATTAAATTATTAACCATTTTTCACTAAATATATGACATATAAAATAATATTTTTTAATAATATATATATTTTATTTTATATGCCATTTTTAAATAAATATTTCATAAATCATGTGTAAATATATATTTAGTCATATCTAAATCATATTTAATGAAATATTTTATATTTTTATCAATATAAATATATTTATATATGAATATATGATTTTAATTAACATAAATGTTCTATTAATTATACCTTTTTTCAGTGGTTTTTAGCATAGATACAGGGTGACCATTATTAGTGTTTTTTAGAATTGATAAAGGACACACTTTATAAATGCTTATAGTGAGCATGGATATAGAGTGACATTGTTTATCATGGGTTCTATAGTAGTGAAGAAATGAGCTTGTTTACATGATTTTGGCCATGAGATGTGTGTTTTAGTGAACAATAACACTTTTATTTTCAAAACAAACACTTTAAGTCACACTGGATACACCAAGTGTCAGATTGATATGTGCTTAATTCTTATCCATAAAAAATCAATTTTGGATTGTTTTCCTAATTTATCATGACCATCCATGCTCATTATATTATTTTTATTTATGTCACACATGTTTTAGAGTTAAATGAAATTTTAATGTGAAAACACACACTTTGAGTCATACCGACCACATTGTGTGTCAAATTTAGGAATGGTATATTCCTAAATTCACAATTGAAATATGGATTGTTTTCCTAAAATTTGTAAACAATTTATGTTTTATTTATTGTTTTTGAAAATGTGGCTCATGTTTTAAACTAAAATGGCCCTTTTTATATAGATAACACACACATTGAGTCATACCAGAAACATGATGCGTATGATTTATGTGAAGTCAAATTATACAAAATAAAAATAAATTATGTATCACTATAATAATTATTCTAGATAATCCAAACTTTTTTATTCAACTTTGGCTATGTGTCTCATATTTTAGAGTGAAATTATAATTTTAATGTGGAAACATGATCTTTGAGTCATACAGACTATATTTTGAGTCTAATTGTTTTGAGGTATATTCCCACACTTCAAAAATGATTATGGATCGTTTCCCAAAATTATAAATAAAACCAAAGATCATTTTGTCTGTTTTTGTTATACAACATAGGTTTTAGAGTAAAATGAAACTTTTAATGTGAATACACATACTTTGAGTCTTACCAACCACATAATGTATCTGATTTATGTTCATTATATTTAGATACCTAAAAATTGAATTATAGATATTTTTCCCAATGTATCATGACAATACAAGTTTATTTTTTAGTTTTAGGTTATGTGATTCCTGTTTTAGACTAAAATGATACTTTTAGTTAAAAACAAACACTTTAAGTCATATCATCCACATCATGTGTCAAATTGATCTGAATTTTATTACCACACAACACAAATGAATTAAGGATCGTTATTCTAAATAATAAATACAATCTAGTCCTGTTGTTTATACTTTTGGTAATGTGACACAATTTTAGGAGTAAAATGAGATGTTTAATATAAAAATACAAAACTTGAGTCAATAATTCATAATAATGTGTCAGAATGATGTACAATAAATCTATAACCATCATAAATTAATTATGTAAAAATTTCTAAAGTATAAATACAAAATGATTTTTTTCTTCATTTTGGTTACATGAATCACATTTTAGGCTAGAAAGAAAATTTTTATTATGATCATGTACTTTAGGTCATACCATCCACATTGTGTGTCTGATTGATGTGCAGTCAATATCTACATGTGACTATTGAATTATGGATTTTTTTATGTTTCAAGACAATCCAATCTCATTTGATCGGTTATATATCTGGGATATGTATTTTAGACAATTTATACAAAATCAACAAAATATAGAATGCGACAAAATAAAAATGATGAATCTAGAATCATAGATGTACCATCCCCAGATAAGGGTGACTAATATAAAAGAACTTGAATAAAATATGATAAGGCTCCCATTGAAATTCATCCAATTTTTAGTAAGGTTTCATTGTTTCTAAATCTAAAACCTTGTAATCCTGAAATGCTTTGACACAAGGGAACAACGCTTGAATAAAATAATAAAAACCATGAAATAAAATGAACAAAATTTTATTAAAATTAATAAAAATATCATGATGGAGATGTAACTCTCTCTCATGGTGTTATCATGATCACAACCATTATCCTTTTAATATAACACTTTAATATAATAATGTTTTGGTATTTCTATTAAATTCCATATGGTAAGTTAAAAATAAACATCATGTATCTTTAAATTATTGTTAAATTATTCTAATTTTCCATTTAATATATTTAATTCCTTATTAATAATAAAAAATATTGAAAATAATAGCTTATAAATAAGTGGAGTGGTCTCTACATGAACGTGGAGAGTTACAGACTATACAAGCTACACAGTAGAGGGCATCAACTTGCTGGTCGATTGTGGATATATGTAAATGATACCTAGAAATTACATAGTCTTGATAGTTGAGGAGTACCAGTATGTTAATGTCTGTTCTAGTAGCTAGGACATCTCCAAGAAGGCCACAGACTACCCGGTGATGGCTATTGGGTATCTGGTAGCATTAGGCAGTGTCTAGAGATTACTCATTAAATATGTTGAAAATAACCATGTTGAAGGATTATTCTAGGCTAAATTCACTTAGTGATTCCAAGAAATATTGATTCTTTTTACATCCAATAATGGGACCCAATCAGCACCTTGAAAACCCACCTCGATAACTTGTGATCTTTGATACCATTGAAGTGATCTCAAGATCAATTCAAAGAAAAAGATCTGAAATTTAATTTTATATTAAGAGCCTTACAAGTTCAAAATTTTATAGAGTCTCTCTATATTTCTCCCACCATCCTATTGCTCTATTATAGATCACGACATCAAATGGATTTTTTTAGTGGAATGTAAATAATTTTCTAAAGATAATATATCTTTGCTCAACCTTATTTCACTAATGGTTCACACACCACAAATGTTTGTGATAGGTTACTTAATGAAAAATAATTTTCTAGTGGGAAATCAAAAGAAAAAATTGAAAGGGATAGGTTCTTGGTCACTATTGGGACCAATTTATTTATACAATTAACCTCTCATGTTGAGGGGTGGATATATAGGAAAACACATCATGCTCTAGCTAAAATCCTTATCAATTATGTTTCTATCCTATACAGAATTCTGCATTTCATCATTAAATAATATCTCACATACATTCCTAGTTTATATTATAAATTTTTTTTAGTTTAATCAATTCTATATATTCTTTGTAAACTCAAATCGATGTTATCAACTATCGTGTGTTCAATTTCTAACATCATTATTTCAAAATTTTCTTATTTTGAAATTAATATTTTATAATGTATTTATATTTAAAATGGAAATTCATATCCTTTTTTAATAATCATATAATAATAATTGGTATCATAGGAGACATTCTGTTTTTATAAAAAACCCCATATTTTTCAAAATTATACTTATTTTCAATTTTTTTCAAATATTTAATTTATTTTGAAGTTTTTTTGATTTATGGAATCTAATTAAAATATGGATTCTCCTATTTTTGAAACTAAAAAAAATTATTATAGGAATAGTCAGATGTAAATTTTCCTTGGTAGTATTTCTTATCCCATATGAATGATGGTTATGAAAGAGTTTTTTCTTATTTAAAAAATAAAGAAAAATAGTTACTCGAATATATTCTGAATTTTGAATTGAATTAAAATGGTATGAATTACATGAATATTATTCTAGATATATATGAGTTTAATAATGTTTCCACATGTAAATCTTGTTATGATATTTCAAAATTATTCTAATTAACAAACTCATTCATAAAAAATGTCAATGAGAGAATATTTCATATATATTGTTTTGATTTTTAATGTTTTACTATGAAATATGATGAAAATATTAAAATAATTTTTAAAAGTTTTTAATGATATATATAATTGTATAAATTCCATAACTGAATAATTATCTACTAAAAATATCACAAAGAAAATCATATGGGTGTTACCTAGATCTAGATCACTAAAAGTGAAGACTTTCCAAGAAGCCAAAGACATAAAAAATATGGTGGTCAAGGAACTCATTAGATCATTAATAGAATAAGAAATAATGACGAAACACAAAAAAGGAATTCAATGAAGCCAAATAAGTCAAGAATACCATAATCATCAAAGATACTAATGTTAAAAAATTCAGAGGTGTGGTTTAAAAACATGATAATTTTTTTCCAGGAACATGAACAAATTCTTCAAGGATATGTACATCAAAAAGTTGTCCAAAACAAAATATGAAACTAGAAGTGAAATTATAAAAATTTAGAAATAAAGGTCATATACAATAACATTGAACCAACTAAAAGAAAAATATCAAATAAAATATAATATGTACAAAGGATTTCAAAGACTCTAAATGGAGTTCAAGTGATGATTACATGGATTCAACTTCAACATCCTACTCACGAAACATTATACAAAATTTCCTTATGCCACATGTTAATAAATATGTCATGTTTAGTAATCCAATTCATATTTATTCCTCTTATCCATATTATATCCATTATTATTCTAATTCATCCCACTCGTATTATTCTTTTTTCCTATAGTAACCTAAATATTAAAGTCTTAATTTATGCCCAAAATTAAATAAAAAATGTATATCATCAAATTTATTATTTATATATTGATCATAAAAATAAATAAAATAAATTCATTGAAGAAAAATATAATCCCAAAAATGAAAATGATCTTCTCATCCCAGAAAAATAAAATCTCATAAGGAGAATAAAAAATAAATTGGATATAAAAAAGCTCAAATTAATAATAAATACTTAAATAGTTCCCCTTTTATGTTTACATAATGTGAGTAGTATTTAAATAAAATTTTGTGTTTTAAAAACCATAGAAATGGATGGGTTAGCTTTAGTTACTCAAACAATAAAATATCATTAATAAATAAGTAAACCTATTTTTTAAGGTGTTTCTCAAGAAAAATTTAATAATTATTTTGAAAGTACCATTCATTTAATATATGAATGAAATTGAAAATAAATATATTATGAAATACCAAATTCAATATATCTATATTCAAATATTTAAATTATAAAACCTACTAAATTAATTTGGATTCCAAATTCATTATTGGATAATGTAAGTGGACCCAGGTTTGAGTGGGTACCAAAAACATCAAACATTTAACCTTATAGTAGAATTGTCTCTCTATTAAAACCCAAGAAGAAGTTCCATACATAGAATCAAGTGAATCATGTGTGGTGACCTCTTTGATTATACTAAAATCAGTAAATATAAATGATGTCACATAATATTTAGTGATTATTTATAGGGAAAGATAATAAATGAGGGAACCATTTGGTTTTCTAATTAAAACTTAATAAAAGATGTTTATTTTATAAAAGTATTAAAACACAATTTTCATAGTATTATTAAATTTTGTGATAGGAGTTTTAAAATATATTGTAAAAATGATTTTTTCATGATTTTTAATTCAAAGGGGAAACTTTTATATACCACTTTAATATATAAATAAATTTATATAATTAATTTAAAATCTCTATCTAAAAAAATTTCAAATTTTTAAATGAACATGTGAATCAAGGATTTGGAATTGAAATGTCTGTCATTACATCACTCATTCACATATCAAACTCAACCGATTCCAACGAGTCTAAGACCTTCAAAAATTTAAATTCAATGATAAAATAGTTTGTGAATTATGGAAACATGGTAAGAAATACAAATCCTCTTTTAAATAAAAAATGTATTTATTCTTAAAAATATCTTTAAATAAACCATATTGACCATGTCGGTACAAATTAAATTGAATGTATAAAAGAATAAATCTAAAATCATGTAATTTTTTTATTGCATTACGAGATTCCGATGGGAATATTTATTAACTCATAAAAATTAATCTTGCAATAAATTCTTCAAATTTTCTTAAATGATGAAAATGAAAAATAATTTAAAATTATTTGGATTCATAATGATCATGGTAATGAATTACTTAAAAAGTAATTTAATTGTTTTTTTCTATTGAAGGCTATAATCATACAATTCCTTCTCTTTAAACAGGTCAAAAAAACAAGGTAGTACAGAGGAGAAATTAAATAATACAAGAAATTGATCAAACCCTTTTAAAAGAAAATTTTCTTCCAAAATATTATTGGTCTAATTCATTGAATATTTTACACTTTATGATTAATCATGTTATTTTTAGTACCTTTATAAATAAAACCCATTTTGATATTTTGAATTATAAAAACCTATGGGGTAATTTTTCAACGTTTTTGGTTGTAAAATTTTTATTTTAAACACCAAAGACAGTATTAATAAATTTGATTCCAAATTCAATGATGAAATCATTATTGGGAACTAAAAACTAAGAAAAATATTTCTTTGTCTTTTATATAAGAACCAAAACCCTAGAATAATCAATTAATTTTGATTTTGATGAAAATTTTCCAAAATTACTTTCTAAATTTTTTATGAAAATTATATTTTAATTGAATAATTTTAAAATAAATAAAATGAATAGTACTAATAATCTTCTTTAAATTATTTTACTAAAGTTTTAAAAATATGTAAATACCACCCCCTTGAAAATATTATCATCAATTTATAAGTGGGAAATCGTACTCATATATTGATTTCAAATGAGGCTGAACACCTATCATTTGTCACTCACCTTGAACAAAAAAATCATTAATGATTCATTTAACAATGAAATTGGTTACTTTACATGTAATATAAAACTAATCAATTCACTCAAAATGAGGCATGGAATCTTGTTGAAAGACATAATGATCATCAATTTATTCACTCAAAATGGGGTTTTCTTAATAAACTGGATGAATCTTGTAATATTACTAGAAAAATTGGTCATTTAGTTGAAAAAGGTTATAAACAAGAAGAAATTGACTATAATAAATTATTTTTACTCGTATCTCATTTTTAATCGACAAAATTATAATTATAATTTTATTATAATCAAAATTTCAAACTCTTTCAAGTGGTTGTTAAACATGATTTTGAAAATGTTTTTATTTCTAAATTTTTTTTTTGTGGATCAAACACCTGGTTTTGAAAATAATCTTTTTTCAAAATTCTATTTTAAAAAATACCATATCCCATTATAGATTTAAAAAATCTCCTTAATCTTGGTAATATTATATTTCAAAATATTTTATTTTGAATTGTTTTAAATTATAAAAATATGATTCAACTATATTTTTAAAGAACATCTGAAACATTCTTTTACCTATTAAAATTTATGTTGATGATTTGATTTTTGGCTCTAAAAATGAAAAAAGTTATTTTGAATTTTTCAATTTAATTATGAAGGAATTTTATATTCCTTTTATAGGCTAACCTAAAATATTTCTCAGTTTCCAAATATCTGAGAATTATGATGAAATATTTTTCATCCTAGAAAATACCGCATGAAACTCTTAAAAATGTTTCGGAATTGGTCATGTTAAGGAAATTATCACTCCCATGAGTATGTATTGTAAGTAATTGTTGGATGAAGCTGGTAAAATAGTTGAAAAAATGATTTATATAAGTATAATTGGTAGTATGCTTTACCATACCATGACCCATCCAGATATCATGTATTTTTTTCTTTGTGCTCATTTTCAATATAATCCCAAGGATTCTTATTTCCAATATAGGAAAAATATTTTTCAATTTTCTAAAAATTAATAAAAATCATGGATTATTTATTCCAAAAGGAACCACTTTTGAATTTACTTTTTCATGGATAATGATTTAGGTGGATGGAAACTAGATAAAAAAAGTACATATGAAACATTCCATCCACTAGAACAATCCCTCATATCTTGGAGCGAAATAAAGAAGAAATCATTTTCTCTCTATATAGCCGAATAAAAAAACCTTACTTTTAGAAGTTTTTGTAATCAAATTCTAAAGCTAAAACAAACTATTTTGGAATTTGGGATAAAATTTAACCTCATTTTTATAATATGTAATAACATTAGTGAAATTAGTTTCTCCAAAAATCCTATTAAACACTTTCACACCAAACACATTTACCATATTCACCAATTACTATGTGGTCACTTCCAAAAAGGTGATATCTTATTAGATTTTCTTCCAATAGAATATCAAACCTGATATTTTCAAAAAACCTATAGCCCTAAACTATTTCAAATACATTGATTATTAATTAGGAATTATTCACTTGTGAAATTATTCATTTGATCCATGGATATCTTGAGTTCTGATGAAAAATATTTTTATAATATTATTTCTAAATCCATATTTTACTTATTTATTTATTTATCTATCTTAGATTGGATCTATTATCTTACCTATATTATCATTTTAGGTGGATCCTTATATGTATTTAAATATAAAATTTTCCATACAATATATATTTTGTTTTCAAACAGAATTATTAAATTTTTAATTTTAAAAATATTTTATCTTATATTTCAGAGTTTTCAAATTCTTATTTAAAAAAAGTACTATATATTATTTTATTATTTTCAAAAAATATTTGTTACCACAAATTTACATTTTATATGTTTTATTTTTAAATGTTTTTATAAAAAATATTTATAATTTCTAAAAATACTCTTATATGTATTTATAATTTTTTAAAACATTTTTTATCTCACTTAAACAATATTTCTGGTGAGTAAAGACATTTTATTTATACTTAGATCTAAATTTTCTCATGAGTTATCTTTTAAAAAATTAACTAATAAAAGACATTTTTTAATTTCTAGTTATAGTTTAAAGAAATCACTACTCATGTTCATTGAAAGAATATTTTTATCAATGAAGGTGAATCCATTCCATGATGTGGTGTGTTAAAGGTATGTACTAGTTTTAATTTTATTCTTTTATTTTATCCTAATTTTCACCTTTCTATTTTTTTCTTCAATCATTTTCTCCTTTTTCTTTTTTCCCTTTGATTTTTTATTTTTATTTTTCTTTTGATAGTTTTTTACTTATTATTCTCACTTTTAACTCTCATTTATAATTATCATATTATTTATGATGATTTGTAGTTTAGAAGTTTTTTCAAAATTATTATTT
Source organism: Viscum album (assembly GCA_963277665.1). NCBI lineage: Eukaryota > Viridiplantae > Streptophyta > Magnoliopsida > Santalales > Viscaceae > Viscum > Viscum album. The sequence continues at coordinate 1,928,121,906 of OY728131.1, forward strand.
TATTTTATTTTATATATGTTGTCATTCCCCTTTATCTCGATAATAACTATATTATTTTATGTGTTATATAAATTAAAAGTTATTTTCAAAATATTTTTTGCTCTCAAACATTCTTTTCCAACTTTTCATTGATTTTTCAAAATTCTCCCTAGTGTTTTACTTCAAAATATTTCTTCAATTTCACCGTACTGTTATTTTTACCTCTTTTGTAGTGACTATATATTTCTTATTATCACAAAGGGGGAGAAATGTCTTTAAAAGTAAAGGGGATAAATTTTATAAATTTATTTTAACAAATGGGTAATTATTTTTAAAAAATTTCTAAATTATTTCTTCATATCGTGCTAATTTTTGTAACGGGTTAGATTTCAAAATGTATTAAAGTAATTATTTATATTTGTTAAAAAAATTATTTATATGCTTAATTAATAATATTCTTAAATATATATTTAACACATGAATTTATTTTCTATCTGTGTTTATCTTAATCCACAATTAATTTATCTTTTTATGTTTAGTTTTTTGTTCATTAAAATTAGGGCGACTGGTGCAAATCTATCTATCTCTCATGTTGTTTTAATGATAAAAAACACCATTTTTTCTAAAACATTAATTTTTGTGAATTTTAATAATTTTCTTATATTCAATGAGGATAATTTCAAGAAATTTTCAAGAATCATTTGAGTATTTTTAGAGGATTCAAATTATACCTTTATTCTATTAAATTCCTTGGAAATATCTAAAAGTATTAAAAGAAGTGATTAAATGAAAATTTAGTAGGCTCTGCTTGATGGTGGGGAGTTTCTGATGGAACTGACTATATAGGGTAGAGCACGAGTTTCTCAGTGCATTTTATCCAGAAGTATAAGTTCTCCATCAATTACACAAGTTAGTCGGTGTAGGTGTACAAAATAGTCGGACCCAAATATAGTAGGGAGGTGGCCTATATGCATGCCATCAAATACCCAATGGTGGATACATAGTATTTGGTGTCATCATGTAGTGTACACCAAAGAATCATTAAATATGTTAAAAATGACTATTAGGAAGACCTGTTTTAGGTTTGATGCACCCAATGATTCTAAAACATTATTGTGCCTTTTTAAATCCCATAAATAGCCCCCGTTAGGTCGTTGAAGACCCACTTCTACAGCTTGTGATCCTTTCTCCCAATAAAGTTCTTTTTAGATTTATTCAACCATGAAGCTATATAATTAAAAATTATCTCAAGGAACTTCCTTGTTTGGAATCCAATAAAGGCACTCTACCTTTATCAAAATCTCTTATTATTGTATTGTACACCAATCCATCAATGAGATTTGTGAGTGGAATTTAGAAGATTTAGCCAATGTGAACCTCTCTTTACTTAACATTATTTCACCAATGATTCAAACTAAAAAATGTCTAGGATGGGTTACATGATTATGAATTATGTTCACGAGGGATCTCATAAGTCACAATTTTTAGGGAAAGGTTCTTGGTTAGTATTTAGACTAAGGTATTTGTACAATTAACCTCACAAGTTAAGGGGTGGAGATGTAGGGGAATGTATCATGATGTACCTAAACTTTATATCAACCATGTATGTCACATATTTACATTTTTTGAATTGAATTATTAAACATAATCTCAATTAAATGAATAATTTCAATTCTTGTTTTTCCATGCCTTATTTACAATGATATAATACTTATAAACTCAAATCAATGTTATAAACTATCATATATTTTATTTCTCACATATTTATTTAAAAAAAATTTTATTTTGAAATTAATATTTTATTCCATATTTATATTTAAAATATAAATTCCCCCACTCTTTCCATAATCTCCAACTAATATAATGAATACACTGGTAAATATTTTGGATTGAAATTTATCCGATTAGTTGGTAAAATTTCAATATATTTATTAGTTAAAGGATCCTTGACCCATTTCCCTCTCTCCATCATCTGAACATCAACATTCATGATACTTATCTATGAGAAAAAAATTTATTTCCTTCCAGGGTCACTACCAAAATGTTTTGCAGTTTATAAACACTCATCCTAACCCATAAGAGAAGAGAAATTAGTAAATAGTTGAAAATAAATGGTTGATCAAATTTGGAATGATCATATACCCTTTAGAATAATTAGAAACATTATATTCACAATAAGAAGATTAATTTAATCACATTATATAAAGGTTTATTAAATGTATCTAAAAGGATGATTAATGCAGAACTATATCTGTAGATGAATTGGTTGGATTTGAATGTTTAGAATATTGTGAAATTATTTCCCATAAATTTTTGGATTATTATCATTTTGATTTTATTTTTATCCTAGATCTCTGTTGAATAATAATTATGGACATTTCCTGCAATAAGAAAACAAAATAAAGGGTTTAGCTGGTGTTTTTTCTGGGAGAGTTCCTCAAATATATTACTATAAAGAGTTCATAAATTTGAAACACCCTTAATTAAAAACATTAATAGTATTTTCATCAGGAAGTGGAACCATAGGTGGTAGAGGATTATAAAATATATATCCTCTATCAATAGGGGAATAAAATCTATGGTGGGGTTTAAATTCATTTGGAATGATATGAGGATCAAAGAAGATTTTTTCTGATGTTATTTAAAATTGTTGTATTCGAAATAGATTATAACTAATAGATTTCTTTGAAAAATGAATTTATTTTACAGAAAATAATATCTATGAATTATGATACTAATGTTTCCCATCCCAAATGTTTTTATAAGGTCATAATCTATACTAAATAAAAATAATAATAATAAAACACAGCAAAATTTTTTCAGAAAACATTTTTACATCATGTACTCTCACCAATCACGTATAAAGAATATATATTTTTTAGTATATACAGAATTAGAAGACATGGTTGTACTGAGATAAAATAGACAAAAAAAGTAATTTTTTTAAATTAAACTATAATTACCTTTAGAAATACATATTTTGGTTTTCTAGTTTGTTGATGGTATACAATATAATTCATAAATTTACAAACATAATATGTAAAATTGGTTTTATTATTATGTTTTTGGAATTACAAAAACATTGACTAAAATATGTTAATTTCTAATAAATATATATTTATAGGTAAATATTATTATATATACGTTAATTGAGCTCTATTTAAAGAAATTCATAGGCTTCTTATGTTTAGTAATCATCCACATACAATGATTTTGAAAATATTTATAGATCTCCCTATTATAAAAACCTTTTTGTTAAAAAATACACTAAAATTTGTAAATTGAAGTGTATCAATAAAATATTTATTTTAGTGCATTAAAAATCTATAATTTACTTCATGTGTTGTTGAGTTTTCTGAAAATCTATGATTTTGATCCAAAAAATAAACATTTAGGGTATGAAAATTGATTTCTATGAGCATATAATGATTCATAAATAATAAAAACAAATAACTAATGAAAAAAGAGATATATATTTTATATTATTATATTATAGAGTTTTAACACTTTATTATTAGAATTTAGTTGAGTCTTCCATCAGTTATTTTCTTTTTTAAAAGTTCCCTTAGTTCATTTTTTCTTGGTAGATTTATTCTATAATCAAATTAAATTATTGTGTAGAAATGGTAGTGGGATTAATGAGTCTAAATTTTTATTCAGATGGGTTTCCATATAAACAGTAGTAATATTTACACCTATATGAAATATGAATAGTTATTTACTATAATGAATATAGTAGATCACTTTTTGGATAACTGACTATGAAAATTTACCTCATGTATGCAATCACAACTGAGACTCCAAACCATTAAAACATGAAAATTTTATTTTTAATCTTAATACAAATAATATCTATAATGTAATATAAAAATATTTTTTCTTAATATTCAATATAGGGCACATTTAAATATTTTAATATTATATTCAAATTAACATGAATATGATAAAGTGGAAATATTAGTATAAAGATTCTCTCAGAAGGTACTTTTGTATTCTTGGTTGATCAACTAGATTGACTTTTTCCAACCTTCCATTTCCACTTTTTTCATATATAATACCCATCTTAATTTCAGATATTTATTTATTAATCCTTAATGGGTTTTCATTTAAAAAAAATTTAAACAACATACCTCAATACCACCATCTATCTTTATAAGATTTAATGACTATGCAATCAACGTTCCAGTAGCATTGTCAACTGTGGTGACATCCAAATTATACATAGGAACATGAAACTCGATTTTTGGATAATGAGATACTTCTATCCCCACACTCACACAATTTTTTGGGATTTTTTATTATGCATCATGTATCCTTAGATATTTTACACAGTCCCCCCTCACAACATGGTGATGGGTGGGTGATGATAGATATATATCACATAAAATTTCCCCTTATAGAATTTTAGTTATATAAAGTTATCAGTAGTTGTTTGATTCAAACAAAGAATATTGATTTATTAAAAAATTTAATACCTAGGGTAAGTCCAGTTTTTAAGGAGAATGTATAGCCTCAAATCTAGTGGGGTCAGATGGCTCTTTATATAGTGATCATTGATTAACTATTGGTGTACTTTGACCATTTCACATATACTGGTATGCCAAACTAGACTAGAAAATAATATATTTTAACGTATTTATTTGTGATTTCATTCCTTTCATCATCTCATATGAATATCCTTGAAACTTTTTCATCTTGAAATATACTTGTGGTGACACTCCAAAACATGCACCTCTAATGCGAACATATTGTTCTGACCGCTTTAAAGCAATGTAAAATAGTTTTTCTTTATATACATTTGATAAATGATATTCTATATAAACAATATAAAATTTATATGAACATAAATATATATTTTTATGTAATATAATTTTAAATCATGGAAAATAACTATTATGAAAAACATACAGAAGATTTCAATTCTACTTGTGTGTTTTCATCTATTAGTTTCACCCTTTATTTAAATGATCCTCCTTCTAAAAAACATGAAATGGGATGAAAGGGGATTTTGATTTTGATACATAAATCTATATATAAACAGAGGAATATGTTATTATTTATATCACATAAATATTTTAATTTAGATTTAAAATATATACCATTTTCTTTTCAAGTGAAGAATACCCAATTCTTTCGTTACATTAGGGGTATATTGGTTTTGATTCAAGTGGATTAATATCAGTGCACATTAATTTTTTATAATTTTTATTTTGAATTAAAGTGTATTAAAAAAAATTCAAATAAAATATTATTAATTATAATGCACCTAAAATGATAATTCATTGTGGTAACTAATGAAATATTTTACATGTTTATTGGTTTATAATGTGTGAATATGTATTTTGTGAGTGGGGGTTTACTTAACCCTCAATATCCCTATGATTATTATTTTTCATATGTGTCAAGAAGGATATATTAGAATTTTCACTAACAATTAATACAAATTCCTAATGGAAATCCTCTAAAATGAATGAAACATACGAGGGATAATGAAAATTAAATCAAAATTTCATTAAACAACTTTTCAATAAAATGAAGAAATTATATCGTAACATTACACTAAAATCTTTCTAAATGGTTTTTTTCAATACAAGAATGAAATTTCACCACATATCTATATGAATTGGCACATGAATTTGAATATATGAACCTAATGTAACTAATAAACACTAATTTGTTGGGGTTAATAGGCTTATCACATTGATTCCATCCACCCTCAAATTTTATACATTTTCTTATTTCAATTTAAACTTTAATTAACATGATCATGTTATATTACTATGTGTTTTCATCTTCCACACGATCTTTTCCCCAAATAATTATGCAGATTTGGCATGATAGTGTGTTCTTCCTTCGTATTGGTAACATCAAAATATGAATATGTCTTTATTTTAAAAGGATTTTAAACATTTAATTTATATTACATAAATATAGTATAAAACACATAATATTATGTGTAAAATAATCATATATTGAAAAACACCTTAAAGTATTCATTAAAATCTCTTTTTTTCATTAAAGTTTGAAGTGATTTTCGTACTCAATTGGGTGTCAAAATCCCTTCCTTTTAGTCTACTATAACATATAAGACGTTGTGTATATTGGGATCACCATGAAATGATTGTGATCACCCAATAATAATTTCACCCTCAATTGAATTTTCATCTGATCCTGCAATGCTTTTTTTCCAATAGTAGAATTGACCAATTTTTAGTTTCAATATTTGGGACATAAAATATTTTCACTACTTATGATTACATATGAATGGTTAATACTTATAACATACATTTAAATTCTTCTTCCCTGATATGAACTCTTCAAATTCAATGACATGCATATTTTCCACCCATTTTTGATGGAAAATAAATAATTAAAATGTTGTATAATTCAACTTGTATATTTTCTTGATTATGCAGAATTATGATATATCCACATAAATTGGATTTTTACCCTAAGTACAAGATATGTGCATTTCTTCCACCATAATCATAACTCCATTGTTTTTCACCATACTGTATTAAATGTTTTTACTTTCATAGAGAACACACAACCATTATTTTTCATAACCATTGTAAGATAATACCATTACATTTTTCACTATGGATATCCATAAAATTATCCTGAAAATTGAATTCAGATTTAAAGATAACTCTATTTAAATATAATCTTAAAAGATTCTTATAAACTATATACTATGTGTATTTGATATCCATCTTTCATCCCTTTATGGATTCAAATGTAAAAGAATTACATTTCAGCCTTCAATGTATGGTGAAACCTCTATACTATTATGTAAAATTTAAAGGTGATATTTTTCCTACTCTGTAATGATAATTGTATTAATATCTCTTCTAAAAATCACTTTACCCATCTGGAATTAACTGTAGTGATATTTTATGAGACAAATTCTATAAACATATAATAGATAAAGGGTATATAATTAAATAATTTCTTCAAAAATATAATTCTTTTCAATACAAAATTTTGGATTACATTGATTCTTGATATACCCTTTAAAAATACTCTTATAACATACAATATAGTACATATATTTGTAATATACATGACCATATAGTTGTATCAATCTAACCAAGTAAACCATCTGGTGAACCATTATATCATAGAATAATGGTGGTAAGATCAACTAAAATTAATACAATATGACTAAAATTTTCATGTTCTTGATTTTCAAATTCACCAGGTCTATAACATTGTTGGATATATCTTTTAAAAATAAAAAAAATTGGTTTAATATAGGTGATATAGTTTTAGGCAGAATGTAATGTAAAGCTACATGCATTAATCATACATTAAAACAAGATAGTGATGTGATTTTAGTCCCAATAACATAAAATTAGTTATTTACACGAAATTCATGATATTTGATGGATTCCCCTCAAGAAATTTTATAATATGAAGAATGTTTCAATATTGAATTTTTTATTATTTGGATAAAGTGTACCCTACCGGGGGAAGAAAAGTTCATCTTTCACCCTTCCATGATGCCATACTCTTCCCTTATCCCTAGTATCAATCATGTCCAACCTAGCCTTAATTATATATTTTGTTTTATATGGTATATTTAGTAATCTGATGATAACACTATCAAATATTTTTTTTCTATTCTCATAAAATCAATAAAATGTATTATGTAAAAAAATAATGTATTTTAATTCAAAGAAAACTCCTATATTTTTACAACCCGATTTTGTAATGTTTTTAGAAAAAGCTTTACCAAAAGAACTATTAATATATTTTACTTTCTCAAATAGTTTATCACCCTTTAGTGGAGATGGTGTAGTATATTATTCTATATTTACAAAAAATGTTGTCATACTGGATTGATATTTTTGCTTTCCGGGTAAAATTTGGAAATGTCCAAAAAGTATAGTATTTGAGGATTGTTTGAACCTAATTGAGTGTGTACCTTAATCAGAAATGGTACACCCCAACATTCATTTAAATGTTATATCCTGAAAAAAATTCTATATACAATTATGTTTTTTACCAACCCATACAACATGGATCATAATGTGAAATATTCACTTCTATGAGCATTATAAAATGGAACGCTTATATCCCACTTCAATTTCAGATATTCGATTAATATATCCAAATAGACATCAATATCATTTCTGAGTTATGTTGGTACATATATAAGAAATGAAAACATATTGTATTTTTTCTTCTGGTATAACTATAGAAAATAGTTATAATTTAACATCATAATTGACCATGTATTTTGAGAATTACTTTTTAAACCAAAAGGATTCATCACATCTATAGATAACAAAAGTCATGGGTTTCTTGGATCATTTCCAAATTCAATATACTCAATCAATTTTATTCCACTAATGAGAGTTTATAGGGTGCCATAGTTTCTCATCTTCAATTACAATATCTACTTACCATGTAAATTTTATAGAGGTTTCCTTATATCTATATAGTATTATTAACCATGGAATGATAGAAAAGTACCATACAAATTTTTAAATTCATGATTCATATTTCTTGTATCAGTCCACACCTAATTGAGGTAATTTTGTGATTGATTCATGATCTTTTTTAAATAACATATAATCAATTGGATAAATATTAAATTTTTTAGATATCATACCCATTGAACGTAATATTAAATTTTCAGCATATATTTGACAAGGATATTTATTTTCTTCTACTAGAATATCATTAGAGAGAACATGTAGTTATATAAAAAGGGTTTCACTCCATACACTTCCATCTTTCAAATTATATAACATCAATATAGTTGGAAATGTTGAATATTAAATAAAAATATAATAAAATGAACTCTTTCTTCATGATCTGACCCACTGAGGCCCACCTGGATAGACAAAATCCCATTATGGCAGCACAATTCTACCTCCAATAGGCCAGGGCCTAGATACTTGTGTTGTGTAGGAATATCACACACATGAGAGGACATATCATATGGTACACACAAACACATCTCTAAACACTAATATAATGTCTAAAGTAATGAAACACATGATAAAAAATATGAATGCAGACAAATAATCCCACATAAGAGTATAAGATGATTATACGAATAAAAAAGGGCAAAATTTAAGCTAAAAAAAATACTAGAAAAGAGTCCCAATAGTTAGTACAAATGGGACAAGTAGCAAAATAAAAAATATAGAACCATTTGTGGCCCATCTAGTGAAACTATAGTCTATTTTCTCATACTCCATTAAGGAATTAGATGAAAGGACTTGCATCCTGAGAATACAAGACACTTGGGGGAAGATCCCATGTAAGAGTGAGTATAAACATACCTAGTAGGAATCCCAAAATCACTAAGCACAAAGCATTAAAGAGAGTCATATCAATAGAGAGAATGATAGAAACATAGTAAGACACCCTATAATCACAAAACAAAAAGCATCAAAGAGATTCATTTCAAAATAATGGATGATAACAAGATAGTATGATCAAAAATAGAAATCAATTCTCAAAGTAAGGTCACATCCACACGGCCATCCTAGAATGTCACTTGATGATTCAGGGTAACACTCATCTCAGGGAACTCACTCATCAGGTTCAGCTATCTCTAATGGTGCTCATCCAAGAGGTCATGCTCATCAAATATTCCAAAGGATATGTATATGTTAGAACTCATAATATGTTTATAAAAAATAGAGGATAAAAACTAGGGCCTATGGGGGAAACATAACTCTACTCAGAGTACTCAACTTGGATAGGTATCATACACCTTAAATGTCAATAATGAGATACCTTTCCCAAAATAGGGAATAATGATATAATATCACACTCTAAGCCACATAGAAGGATAATTGAATCTATCCAAAACTAACTTGTATAGGTTTCACTCATCCTATGATAAAAATGGGATGCCTCACTATACCCTTAAGGGGATAGAACAATGAGATATACCTTATTGACACTCAATTATACTCAAGAGGATTGGGGATCCTTCCTACTCTCGAATTACTGCATGACATGTATAGGTAATACACGATGTGTTCCGGTAATTCCAGACATGCACAAGCGTATTTCTATGACCATGTATTTTGGAATGTTCCTATGTACTATGGTTGCACTCATGTAATTTGGTTGTGCCCATGTACTCTAGTTTTTCTCCTATACACAATCCATGTTGGTTCCCTCTAGTCATGTATGTACCCATGTTCCTTTGGAGTATATTTGGATTCACTAATCAAGGGTCACACAACATGTGAAAATTCACACAACATGTGATATTTGTTTCTATGATTAAACCATTAACATCATAGAAGGAGCTCCATATAATGTTTGTTTTTCTGAACTACAGGTAATATATATTGGGGTTTTATAGAAAATATAAAATTCCCACATGTATTTTCTTGTTCCACATTTACCTATATTTTTTCACGAAATACAAAATAGATCAAAGATTTTATGTTGAACTCACTTGATCCACCACGAGTGACTGGATTCTTACCATCTATCAATCAAGAAATAATCCATGAATCACCCTGTATCCTATGTGCCAAATATCACATAACTGAACTCCATTGATCCATCATTAAATATCTATCTTCATCATGGATCCTCCATTACACTAAAATCCATCATTCCTTCAAGCCCAATAGTAAAACCCACATATATAATAAAACAATATCACCATAAATAAGGTTCCCCTGTACCATCAAATCACAATCCAATTCAGCAATGAAAATAAATTTAGAAAGAAGGTAGAAAATAAAGAAACAAAAATGGGAGAACATAAATAAGGATATGTGTAGTTGACTATCCTTAAAATTTTTTAAATAATTAATATAAAATCAATGGTGTTAAAAAAATCATATTCCAAATTCTTTGTATTTTGAATTAAAAGTTAACTCTAAAAGATTATTCGTGAATTAATGTTCATAGTAATTAATTTATGTTCATCATAATAAACCAAAAATGGAGTTTAAACCAATAAATAAAATTCCCTACCTTGAAAAAAGATTGACTGAATATGAAGAATGATTTCAATTTCATTATCATTGGTGATATATAAGAACTCTGTTGTTGATGAATTTTTTTTTGGAAAAATCACTGTTAATCCAAGATCCCATTGTTTTCCACCAAATATCCTCACTATTGTCCTATACAATCTATAGTGTAATGAAGATAACCATTGTATTTGTCTATAAAAATGTTTAAATAGAATAGGATTTAGTTCACAACCCATTTAATAAACCTTAAATTATTTAATTATGTTAATTGTCCGTTATTCTTCCTGAAACTGCTCAAAATAAAAACACATGATGTGCAAAAAGGTTATGTAACACCTTTGTTAAAACCCATATTATATATTTAATGATAGTCTTAGATTTCCCATCTGAAAAAACATTCTGTATATATTCTATTATTTTTTTAAAAATGTGCATGCATGATATATTATATTTAAAAAATGTATAATATCAACATCAGGGATCTATAGACCCTTGAATCCCAGGTCGAATCTGTGACCAACATCCAAAATGTTCTTTAAAATATTAAAAAGTGTAACTAGGAAAAAATATACACATTAAATTCTCCCCACATCAAGGATTTTCATCTCGAAAAGAAGAAATAATACTCAATAAGATGAGGTAATTGATCTCATATTTGGTTTTCCTGCTACTAGGTTCTCTCCTAAATATTCTCATGCTGCCATAGAACACAAACAATGGGAATTTGTTTCCCATAAAGGATATAATTTTCATAATCCTTGATCTCAACTGAGTACTTTGTGAAGGTAGATCCATACTCAATGTCCAGCTCACCCCAGGCGGTAACATATGATGGGTCAGGCACATACCTCCAAATCAATGAAATATGGATGGAATAATTTGTTAAATATAACTACAATAGTAGGAATAAGTGGTATTCCACCTCTCCAACCCTAAATAGTATCTGGAAGGGGATAATGAATCTCAGATATAAATTTCCACCCAACCAAAACAATTTCAATCCCCAATGAGGAAATACCCTAAAGAACACATGAGCTCCATCATCAAACTCCAAATGCCTCTATAATAAAAAAATAAGACTGATGATAGCTCTATATAGTCCTCATCCACTCTTGGATGATATAGTCCTTCTCTATTCTTGCTCTCCCTAACTCTAGGTCCCTGAGTGCTGACTCCACTAGCTCCATCTAGTAAAGCGATGACATAAAGGATCTCTCATTAAAGGCCTCATATGGATCCATACCAATGATGGAGTGGTAATGGTTATTACATTAAAATTAAAAAAAATTATATTATCTCCACATTTATGGAAAAATTATAACATTAATTCCTAAAGCACCACCTCAATAGCCTGAATTGTTTGCTCTGTCTAGCTGTTAGTCTAGGGGTGAATCACCATACGAAACCTCATACTATTCCTAATTCATCCTATAATCCAATCCATAATAATAACGTGAAGTTATAATCATGGTTTGATATGATTTTTGAGGGAACTACATGAATCCAAACTATGTCCTATAGAGAATGGCTCCCAAATCTATCCACTAAAATCTGCTAACAGATGGATTAGATTTGGGATGACTTGGTGAGTTAGTCTATAACCAACCAAATAATGTTATGAACTCTATAAAATTGTGAATTTTACATCATGAAATAACGGGAAATAAAATCCTAATTACACTCCAAAAAACATCAAAGGGGTTATACAAACCCAATGGAACCTGGTTCTTAACCTTTACTTATTGGAAAGTGAGGCATCAAGATATAAACTCAGTTACACAACTCTTCATCCCTATACACTAAAACTGAATCTAATTTTCCTGGTACATATTTTCCACTCATAGATATAATTATAATGGGGATATATAAAAATCTCTCAGTACTTCCTCCCACAACATTGCTGTTAACATCATTTATAATTTGAAAAGGTTGGTGTTCTCATGTGCTTCAGAAAGACCATCAAATTCACTTTTAGTGGATTTATATCCATGAAAGGACTCAAAATAGATATCTATATGATAAAACTACCTAACACACTAAATATGTTATAGGGTAAAAACTATCTACTTTAGGTAAGATGCACCATCTTTATCCACTAAGGAAAACTATAACGAGGCTAAATGCTCTGACACATCATTTAGAAACAATGAATATGATCTTCTATTGATAACATCTACTGTCACATTCAAATTTTGGGGAGTATCTCATTATCAATGTCAAAATATTTTAATAACTCTAGCCATCACATCATCCTAAAATTATGATATTATTATGAAAAGATATTCTTGAGTCTGTTGTGGTCTATGTAGATGATATATCTCTCTCCATTAAGGCAGTTTTCCACATTTTTAGGGTGAAAAATAATTTTTATTGCCCCAAATAATGGTTTGCATAGTTATTATCATGTGGAATCATCTAATGGGACCCATAAAAAATCCCATACTACTTATATATCTAAATTCTTCCAATCCTTCTTTTGGAGGCATCACAAAACACTACAAACTCAACAACCCCCTCAGACAGTCTCAAGATAGGGGAACTTGTCAACCTCTATGGAAACTCAAAAAAATTATACTAGTATCTCTATTTCCACATGAAAGGATTCCCCTTTCATGTAAATTTATTCAAGGGAACCAACATCTTAGATAAATTTGTAACAAGTCTCCAATTTTAATCCTCCAACCTAAGGAATCTTCACAGATCATCCACACACCTCAGTAGGTCGCAACTAGAATTACCTCAATGTTTTCTATATCCAATATTAATCCCTCTTCTGAAATAAAATTTCCTGATTAGTAATATTATAAAATCTAAAATTAAAACTAAAAAATATTACCATAAAACTGCTTCTCTTGGAGTATGTCCTGAATCATCATTAAAAGTCTTTTCTGGCCCTCCCCTGATTCGATGTACATAGGGATGTAATTGATGAATACTGCCATGAAATGGTCCAAGAACAGTTGAAATATGAAGTTCATGACTCCCATAAAAAATTATTTGGGTTTTCATCATGCCTATGTGAATCAACAAATACTATTAGTAACCATTTCAAAAATAAAATTCCATATTGGGTATATCAGCTTCTGAGACTCAGGGCTCGTGATAGCCCAACCCGAGGATACTCTGGGAGAACCACCTCATACCATTAAAATTTTCATAGAGGTGCTTAATTATTAGTAATATATACCTATTCTTTGTGGTCAGCAGGTTTAAATGATAGTAATCCTCTAAAATATTAAAGAACCAATCCACCTTCATAGGTAGTAACACTGGGGCTGCATAGGGGGCACACTGGGTATAATAAATCCCTTCTTCAACAAATTCATTGACTATAAATTCATATATTAATACAATATGGGGGCATCTAATATACTAGTGAGTATATCAATAGAGTATTTGGGTGTATTCTATGCATGAATTAATCTCTCATTAGGGATGTTGTCTTAACATGTCCACTGGGAAGACATCCTCATACTCTTCCACAACACCAAGAAAAAAAATCCACATAATATAAATTGATACAAGGGTAATAGTATCTATATGATGAATAATTGTCTATATCCTCCTAAAATTGAGCCTATAGATCTGTTCCATTGTTTCCATCACATTAGCATAGGAAAACATTATCTCGTAAACCCAAACACACTAAATCCTCCACCAAAAATATCAAATCTACACATGAAATGAGGTGAGAGACTATATAAATAGAATGATGTAGTAATTTCTCATCATGTCCATGAAAAGATATCATAATTATATCTCTCTTACAAGAGTTAGTTTATACTATTGAAAGAAGTGTGCAATTTATGAATCTCTCCTAGTATGGATCTCCAAATAAAGATTCAAGCCAAAGCCACCACAAAAATATATTGATCCCAAATAAGGGATATGGTAAGGAAAGGGTGACTTCTATTCTTGTATATAAATAAGAAGATAAAATAGAAAAGAAAAATATCATACCTCAAATCATCCCTAGAGCCTTTGGGTCATCAAACTCAACTGCATGATATTTTCTATTCCCTAACCGCTAACTCATTAAGCCTAGTGTAGACCACCTAGGGGTGGAAATAGATATAGATCAAAATTTCAATCGTCATACACTACTATCCCAGCGACTCTACCATGTAATAACCCTTTGTAACTATTCTAGCCACTAACTTTGTCTCATTGACCCATTAACTATCTACTAGTCTGATGCCCATCAGGTCATACAATCGCACATGATATATCTTCACCCATCATAGAAGTATAATTACCTCTCAATCGGTGGACTGGAACTATAGATAAAGCCCTATATGAAATAATATCTATACTGATACTATCTATGGAAACACCCTAGGAACCTGGATTTCTATGTCTATTATTAACTGCCAGCTACTGAAGTCTTGCCCCCAGGGTTCCCACTGCCATAACCAACTATTTAGGAATTATCAAATAGATATATCTCCAAAAAATATGAATTCTAAAGTACACCAACATATGAATGAATTGAATGAGATACCACAATATCCCAAATATATCAACGAAAATAATACTTGAAGGATTGTTATTTAAACCACACATCCTGATCCTTGTCCATGGAGTACCATGGGAGGTTAGTGAAAACCAATTCATTCTCCATGAATAAAATGTTTCCTTGATTGAGCTCCAAAAGTTCCTAGAAAAATACTTCCCAAAACATATATGGGAAAAATTATCTTTATAGAGGTTATTAACCTCCAACCTACTAAGATCAACCTCATCATACATATTGATCACCAAGATCTATCATCTACCACACAAATATATGGATAAGGCTCACCTATATGACTAACATATAATCAAGAGGGATTTCAACAAGGTAGGAAACACACACAACTATATGTACCAAATCTTTTACTTCCTGGGGCTCTAGTTCACCCCAAAACATAACAGGTTGTTTTCACTAGAACTTTTGAAGTGAGCTCATCCTATGCAGGCCATCTCTTGAAACTACTAATACAACATTATTATCAATAGGTGGAGGTATGATTCGAAACCACCTGAAGGAACCACCTACTATATAGGTTATTGAACAAAGGAATCATCCCTAAGAGGATCATCATTCCAATCTTGATTTAAATTCATAGCTGGATATCATCATAGAGGAATCCTGAAAAATTCATGACACACCTTGGTCAATGTTAATATTCAGGATGCTAACTCCAGAAGGATATGAAAACCAAAACCCATTCATATATGATTTATGTACTGATGTATTCCCTACAACCAGTTCCGACATATATTGAGTTTAAAAATAGGTTATCAGAGTCTAGGTGGATGGATATATCCATCATTGAACCACCATTGGTTTCCCTAGCTTGAGAGATGAAGTCATGAAAATTTGACATTTTCCCCTAGTTCTCAAAACAATCCTCACAACTAGACTATCTCCAAACATCATGCGTATGATAACCCACTCAAATACCACTCAATCATGACCTGACTTTCTAGGGACCAACTAGCTGGTTCCAAGCCATGTGTGACACCCAAATCCCATTCTAAATTGTATTTTGGTCGGAGAGTAGAACTATGTAGCCATATCACACAAATGTGAGGCCTTATCCTGTTGAACACACACACACACACACACATATCCAAACACCAATATAATAGATAGAGGAAAGAAATAGTAGATACAAAAAACTCATGGACCCAACTAATCAGACATAGGAATAAAAAACATGTATGGGAAGGAAAAGGGACAAATAAATGACCACCAAAACTACAAAAGAGTCAAACCTACTAGTAAAAATTGGATTTCTAACAATATGTAACTCTCAGAACCATTCACGGTATGTCTAGGAAAAATATGAATTACATAATCATGGCCTTCCATGAACTCTATAGAAAGGCCTCCAATATCAATACGACATTACATGTATGGGAAGAGTCCAAATTGGCATGAATATAACATACCCGATAGTACACTCTGAAGTTAGTATTCATAAAGTATCAAACAGAGTAAGCTCAAAAGAGCTAATGATGACAACCCAATAGGACACCTTGAAATCACTAAACATAATGCATCAATGAGTGTCATCTCAATAAAAGAGTGATAACAAAACATTATGCTCAAAGGTAGACACCAATTCTCAAAGTAAGGTTATTTCCACAACACCAGCCTAAGATTTTGCTTGAGGCATTAAGGTAACATTATTCCAAGAGAAATCACACCTCAAGTATTTCTACCATTGATGGAACTTATCAGATAGATTGTGATCATAAACCATTCCAGTGGAGAGGTATAAACCAGAACACGTAGGATGTCAATTCACAGATAGGGGATCACACCAAGGGCCTCTTGGGGATACCTAACCAATCCTAGAGTAACCCACCAAGATAAATATCACATGCTCTAAATTTGTTAATGAGATACTTGAACCAACCTGGGGAATAATGACAGGGGATCACACCCTATTCCATACAAAGTGATACCTTAATATATCCAGATCTAACTCATATTGAGGATCACTAATCCTATGGTCGCGGTGGTATTCTTCACCGTACCCTCATGGGGATGGACCATGGAGATTTTCCATATTGATACTCGACTAAAATTTAGAGTAGGGCTCCAACCTACCCTGGAAGTAGTGCACTACATGTATAGGTAATTCATGATTTGTCTTAGTAAGTCTAGAATTACTTTTTCTACGTCCATTCCCATATCTTCAGCCCATACATACGTACTATGGTCATTCTTGTGTACTATGTTCATTCCCAGGTACAGTTTCATTGTATATGGCTTATGGATGTGTCTGTGTCATTGAACCCCTAAGCTGCATGATGAGTCAAAAATCAGTGGTCATACAATGTGTTAAAATTCACACAACATGTAATATTTATTGTCATATCTAAACCCAAAATACCACAGAAGGGGATCTACAAAACATGCATTCATTAGAACTGCATATCGGGCATGTCAATTGTTCACAGAAAGTCTAAAATTATCATGCACCATCCCTCATTCCATCACCTCCTTCGATTCCACTATGAAATCAACCACAGATATAGGATATGCAGTTGACTAAACCTGATCCATCACTGGTGATCATATTTCAGGAATTCAATAATTAGGAAATTATCCTCCCCTCACCATGTCACTAAAGCACCTAATTCCATGGAACCAAATTCCTCTGATCCATCATTGAACATTTTTCATCATCTTAGTTCCTTCATCTCACCGTAATCCATCACACAATTGATCACAATACCAAAACCCATATATACAATAAAAAAATCACACCATTAAGTGGGTTCCTAGGGTATCGTCAAATCACTGTCTAATCAAATGTCGGAAATGAAATAAGAATAAAGGGAGAAAATCAAGAAATAAAAATGTTATAATGTAATGAATGTCGTGTTCAGTTGGTCATTGTTGAAGAATTTTAATGAACAATATGGAAAATCAATGGTGTCTATAAAAAATATCTTATATTAAATTCTATGAATTTATATTAAAAAAATTACAAAATAAGATCGAAAAATTATTCTTCACACAAATTAGTTTACATTCATCATGATAAATAAAGAATGGGGATTAAACCAACAAATCTAACTTTATATGTAATGAACCAAGATTATATCAATGAAATTTCTCTTATTATAAATATGTTATATAGTATAAAATATATACATCACATAGAGAACCTAATAGAAAATCAATAAGAATTAAATAAGAGGTTTTTCTAATAATTAATGAACACATTCAGAAGGAATAGTTACATGACATTGGGAATAGTAACGTGACCATTGGAAATAGTAAACCGACCAATAGAATAGAAACATCACCTATGAATGTATAAAAAAAATTTATGTATCTTTTAATTGGAAATATGATATAATTATATCTTAGTATAAGTAAATAAATGTTTTGAATATGATAAATTAATTATTCGATTTATTAGAAAACACAAATTTCTATTTAAAATTTCATAATTAATATAATGATTTATAATTGTGATTTTACAAAAAATGATTCATAAATTAATATTTTGTCTGCCAATGATTATAAAATTATTTTATGATACTTTCATTAATTTTTTAATATGTCATAAATTAAGTTATAATTTGGAAAACAGTATTTTTCCAATAAATGATGATTTTATTTAAAAAACTGAATTTTCATATTTAGGAAATTATTTTCATAAAATGAAGATCATTTTTTAATTCTAAACATCCTAAAAATGGTTTGTGTTAAACTATTTTAGGTTTTCTAAAATAGTTGATTTTTTTGTGAATAGTGAAATATGGTAATTTACGGTATATATACATTATAAGATAAATACACCATTTATTGAGTCATGGATGATGTTAGTACATTTTTTTAGAAATCACATGCACTAGTTACTTCATTTAGTCACAATAATTATCAATATTAATTATCATTATCCATAATAATAATCTAATAAATATAATAATCAAAAACACCCCTCTCCTTCACTATAAATATCACCCTTAACAACCTCTTTCCCTCACACTTCCAAATCCTTGAATTTTTTCCAAATTCTATTCATTACTCTTCTCATGTATATACTACACATACATGAACCTTTTTTCTTAGTAAAATAACAAACTCAAGAGCCTCCAGGAGGTCCTTTTGGAGAAGAATTCAAGAGGTAAAAATTTCTTTATTTTTCATTTAATTTATTTTTAATTTCATTATATTAATTTTATTATCTTAACCTCCCCACATACAAGTGACACGATTAATCCATTATATTTTATATACCATAATTTTATTGTATTAATGTAACAACCCATCATCATTTATTTTAACCACCCCTTTTAATCTAATAATTGAAACATCATCCGTGATGTGTTGATTTATCACATTCATGGATGTTGAGTTTGCAGTTTCAATCACCGAATTCAAGGATAATTATGAAAAAAAATTATTGTTATAAAATATTATAATATTTATAATACAACCTTTTTAGTGTCCTGAAATTATTATATATACATAGTATTAAATTATAAAACTAAACCTGGTCATAATGATCGAAAAAATTCAAAATTAATCTAAACAATTATAATTATTATTTTATCTAATGAATCATCCTCATATATGAAAAAATTATCTCTAATACAATTAAATATTATATAATTTCATTGAAAAATGTTTTTTTGTCCTTGAAACATGCATTATGGATTTAAGAATCGCTGTTTCCAGGTGGTTTCCGTTGGATTTGTTCATGGAACCAGAAACATCCAACAGATCTTTATCTAAAGATGACATCCTTTCTAAAGGAAAGAGTTTGTTAAGTTTGGAAATTTACGATACTTATGAACATAAATTGGTCAAGAGTATTGGTGGTTGGACTCATCACACCCTTTTAGGGGGAATTATTGTCTACTCTGAGACTCTTTTTGTAAAATTATAATATTTTCATGAATCCTTATTAATTCACCAAGTATATCTTAAGTATCCCTTGGAATTTAAAATCAAAAATTTAACATGTGTAAAATTTTAAAATTATCATTATGTATTTGGGTTTTTTCATAAATGATATTCTCTAATATACTGATTAGAGATTATTTTAATCATCATTTATGATGATACTGGTTTTCAAGCCACTTAGTGGGGAAATCTGGAGTTTATTGTCATCCAGGGAGACGAAGGTTTATTTTGATCTTGGGATCATGCTCATAAAATGAGCTACCTACCTATCCTTGTGAATGGGATCTGAACCCTTGTTGTTCGGTGCCACTTAATGGGACACATCATATCACTTAATGTCATGTGATAAGGAACTATCTGCAGAAGGTGCTTAGTTGATACTTAGTGTGGGACTTATGTTTAAAAAACCCAAAGAAATTAGAAAAGATTTGGGTTTTGAAGTAAGATCAGACCCTTTTGTGAATAGGGATCAAGGAGAAAGGATTGATATGAAATTTTGGGTTTGACCTCAAGGATGGTTCCTATATATCCCATATGGGTGGGAATCAAAGTACACATAGTTCGATGAATCTCATAGAAGAGTATGGTTCTCTAAGAGAAAAGAGTTTATGTTTATTTCTTGAAGTGGATGCCTAGATGGTTTGAGTATTGATTTTGGGGCTTTATTTATTAAGTAGAATGCCCAAATTGGGAAAATTAGGGTTGGATTCCTGAGGAGGATATCCAGTGATCTCGGGCCCCAAAAGGGATTCCTACATATCCTGGTTTGAACAAGAATCGGAATTCTCATAGTTCCATCCGTGAGTGTTTGTGAACATGTTGTAATAATCACATATCTCTAATCCCACATGATCCATGCTCACTCTGTGAAACAAGAGAATGTGAAGGATTAAACAATGACACTTCACACTTTTCCTCCTCTACTGATGGAAGAGGGTGCATCGACCTTGGAAGAG
Organism: Viscum album; assembly: GCA_963277665.1. Taxonomy (NCBI): domain Eukaryota; kingdom Viridiplantae; phylum Streptophyta; class Magnoliopsida; order Santalales; family Viscaceae; genus Viscum; species Viscum album. The sequence continues at coordinate 1,928,143,223 of OY728131.1, forward strand.
GGTGGGGCGATGAGCCTTCCCTCTATTCTATTTACATTGGACAAGGGTCAAAATGTAAGGAAGAAGGGGTGAAGGTGATGGGATTATACCAGGATGTTTACCTTGAAATTGATCTTTGTGGGAGAGGGAAACTTCTCCTATGCTTGCACAGAATGGAAAGTGGGAAGCGTAAATTCTCTACCAGAGACCTGAGGTTCCGGGTTGCCTCTTTGAGAACGATGAGGTAAAGACCCAAACCCTCTTATAAACCAATAAATTCCCAACATTATTCTTGGGATAGAGGTCCATGTGACAATCGATATACAAACCCACAAACATCTCATGAATCCTAACCCAATTATGAAACAAATGCAGGAGACCTATGACTGTGGAAATACAAACCCAACATAGGAGACACGCTGATGAGCCTTACCCAAGGGTTTAAGAAGTTAGGAGGTTTTGGTGGAGGCTTAAACTTAGCCCATATCTGATAAGGGAAACAAGGAAGGAGATACCCTACCATGAATGGATTTTAAGAAGGGTACTTGAGTTCGTCGTGTAGGTATCTCATGCAAGTATTCTGCGTAGGTACCCTGCATTGCTCTGTTGTACTGGAATGGAATGCAGGTGTACCATGCAGGTATGGTGCGCTGCTATACCACGTAGGTATTAATGGTGACTGAAGAATGTGAAGAGCTTAAAAACATGCCTATTCACTTTAATTATCTCTTCTCTCATTGTTTATAGAACTACCTGAGACAATTTGAGAGATCTAGGGGAAAGACCTATGTAATGGGAGCTTTAGAGAGTCTTTCAAAATTTTCGAGTCCTTTAATTTGGTAGCCCAAGGGTCCTATTTGTAGGCAAGAAGGGGACCTGGTCTAAGGGAGTTTTTCCATGCATGTACTCCATGTAGGTCCTCCATGAAGGTCCTTTACTTAGGTGTGAAAAAGTTAAACTACTACATAGGTCCTTTGAGTAGGTCCTTCGCGTAACTCTTCCATGTAGGTCCCTTTGTAAAATTTATCCACCCTCTGAGTGCCATAACTTTTGATCCATATGACCATTTGGGCACTGATAGTAGTCAAATCAAAGGTCTTGCAGATATATACCCATTTAGAGATGGTAAATTCACCATGTTTTCTATATAGAAATTGGGAAATTTAATTTAATGTGCTGATAACTTTTCGTCATCGATCTTGGAAATCCACTACCTACATCTTCTTCCTTAATGGTGAAAACATCTTTACTCAAAATTTTCATTTTTTTTCTATGTGATAGTCATATCTTCACTCTATAGAAAAGTGCATGGAACAAATTTCATGGTGTCAATAAAATCCCCCACATAGAATTTGGTTCGTTCGGAAAGAAAATAATATTGTTCTAAGGAAATAGTAGGGCACATTGACGCATTCCAAACATCATTTGGTTAGATTTGGAGCTACTTCAAGTTTTTAAAGATGATCTAATTTTTTACTAATCCATGGGGCCTAGTGAGCATAATTTGACTGTTTCTATAATCGTATAGAAAAACCTACAAACATTGTATCTTTTGATTTTTCTTTTCTCAATGTTACCTAAACCATAAAAAATGTATGTTTAGTGAGCTGGGACTTGACTTTTGCTTATAGTTCCCTTTTCGGGTTATAAATCTAATGAGTACCGAGTCTTTTTTTATTTATATTTTAGATTCATTCATGTTGGACTATAAAGGGATAATATTTAAGGTCGAATATCTTTGACATTAAATTTTGAAATTAGATCATAAACAAGACTTTGTGCCCAAGAATTGCTTTAATATTCTTTAAATATTTCCAAGGGGAATAATGAGTCAAGATTTTTATGGTCAGAAAATTAAAAACCTGTATCAACATAAGGGGTAACCTTTCCAAGAATGAAGTTACCATTATTTGACAAACCCATTATGGAAGCTGTATTATGCAGGGTCAACAAGGGCATATGCTGCATCGCCAAATAGTGGAATCTTTTGACTAAATAGCCTATTATGTAGGAAACTTATTCAAGGACACCTAAGGGAATGTGATGAATAGTCATGAAAAAGAGTTCTTTGAAGTTCAAAATTTTACTTCTAATAGATAGGGGAAAATTATATTTGGGTGAATTAAGACCATAGTGGGTGGTTTTTCCCAGGAAATGAATTTTAACAATGGATGATATATTTTATATGGACATAGGTCACGAATTTGAAAGCCATTTCTATACAAATTTGGTGAATGAGAAATGGCTAAAAATTTATCAAAAAAGGTGAGATTTCTAATATTGTACAGTGTAGTTTAAAGTCAGGCAGTAAAGATATTGGAACTGTGTAGTTTTTAAGTCATGCAGTAAAGACATTGTGCAGCTTTAACTTATGTTCATTATCAATGACCAATGGTATGAGAAAAAGCTCCCAATTTCATGAAAATTTGTTTGGAAACAAACTATCATATTCAGGTATGTAAGTGAATATTGAGAACTGTGATATGGGAATTTCTGGAACTGAGGGATGATATGGAAAAAGGGATAAAAGCATTAGAGGAAGTATTTTCAAAGAATGAAGTTACCATTACATGACAAACCCATTATGGGGGCTATATTATGCAGAACCAATTGGAGAATATATTACATAGCCAAATGGTGGAATCTTTTGACCAACATGCCTGTTATGTTGGAAACTTATGCAAGGCCACCTAAGGGCTTGTAATGTATAGTCAGGCAAAAGAGATCTTAGAAATTTGACATTCTATTGCTAAAAGTTGAAGAAATTTTATGGAGTTCTAGATTTTCTGAAGCATAGAGTTTGGTTTATGGATAAAGGTACATGAATATAAAAAGGATCATTTCTAGTCAAGATATCCAAATAATCGGAGGAAAAGTAATTTTTATAATGGTCTCACCCAAACTTAAAAGATATGGTGTCTGCAACTAGGACTAGAAATGGAAACATGTATCCAATTGATTTCAATGTTATTTCATAGTGTATCGAATACATAATGAGAGAAATGTATAAAAAATGATATTGAAGACGTTCATATTTTGAGAAAGATTATTTGACAAGTATACATGAATGAATATTTTAATATACATATTGATGTATATCTTCATTAAAGATTAAAGGGGAAAAAGTTAATATTACCAAAGAACGAAGTTACAATTACTTGAAAAACCCGTTATGGGGGCTGTATTATGCAGGTCCAACTAGGGAATATACTGCATAGCCAAATAGTGACATCTTTTTACTGACATGCCTATTTTGTAGGAAACTTATGCAAGGCCACCTAAGGGCACATGTTGCATAGCCAAATGAAAGATCTCTCGGGTATTAAAAACCCTATACCAGAAACTGTAAGAAATATTATGAAAATTAGAAAATATTCAAGATTAAGAGTGTGAAATATGGAAGGAGATTTTATGTCCAATGTTTATGAAAAATATTTAAATCGATAATGACTATGAGTTTGATGTCCTTTAAATAGATTTGACTCATATATAAAATGGAGACCTTTATTGCTTCCTTTGAATGAATATAGCAATGTTTTGTTTTATGTTACGCAGTGAGGACATTACAATATGCAGTTCTGAGTCATGAATTGAAGAAATTGATAACCCCATAAGAAATTGAAAACACCCTATTTATATAAAGAATACATTTATACAATTTCTATGCCCATGTGAGCTATGATTTTTGTGAGAAACAAGGAGCATTAAGGGTTTCTTTTATAATATAAAGGCGATCGAAGTAAGAAATAGGGATATTAGATTTCCATGTAGTTAAACATCATACAATAAGGACACGAATAAACTAACATAAAAGAAAAGACACATTCTATCTGGATTATGGGATAAATCCTAAATGTCAATATTTTTGTTGCTGAATAAAGAATCAATTCATGCATAGTTCTTTAAAACATTTCCTATGTAGATTTGATTCTCATAAAAGAAATAAAGGGGGTTTTTGTTGTTTTTTATCCTGGATGGGCCTAAAATTGGAGATTTAGGTGTCTCTATGTATCTCATTGGAAAATGAGAATCAATCCATACATGGTTATTTAAACGATCATTCCTCATGTTAATCATATTTGGCATGAAGAATGGGGTCTTTTAACACATTTTAAGAGAGTGGTAAATCTTAAGAAATAAAATGATATCTGGACCAAATCATATATCTTAAGGAAACACTCTGTACAGATCTAAATCATATACAGGAGGAGAAAAGAAAATAAGAAAATTTTGTGATTATATCTGGGCCTGGAATTGGAGATTCCGGCATCTCTACATATCTCATTCGAATATAAGAATCACGCCATATTTAGTTCATAAAACATAGTATCTATACAGATCTAACTCTGATAAAGGGAAGAGAGGGACTCGTGTACTACTAAATAGTAGTGATTACATCAATGAATCTTGATTTTGAAGGTTTCTAGTGTCTTGTAGATAAAATGTTAAATGGTTTCATGCAGTTTAATGTCATGCACCAAGGATGAAAATTCTATGCACTTTAATGTCATGCAGCATGGATGCTTATGGATATTATGTAGTTTAATGTCTTACAACTAGGACATGTGGGATGTGCAATTTTATGTCTTGCAGCAAGGATGTAGTACTATGAAATTTAAATTCTAGCAGTGAGGACTATTTATTCAAAACTATACAAAGTATTTCTTTAAAAATCTTGCATTGGTTGGGGTTATGATGAGCTATCTATCCATTGAGATTAAGGTATATACTCTATTTGAATAAACCTTATGTATGGAATAAGGTCCTTCCCACTTTGGTTTATGTTTTGGAGGTTTCAATCCTGGAATCATTGGATTTTTAAGGACCAATACCAATTCTCCTTGAAGGAATGAATGAAGATGAAGTTTATTATTAAAATCTCATTCTATTAGGTTCTGATAGGCTTCTTGATGATGCAAAGTATTAAATATTTTCCCATATAATCATTCTAACTCATTAAACCATTTTTGAGATCTTTCATCTATAACTAACGGATCACAGATTGAAAATCTAAGTGAAGGAAATTGTATTTCAATTGGAAAAGGTGCTTCAGTCCCATATACCAATAAATAAGGAGTTGTTTGGGTGGAAGAATAGATAGTTTTCCAATAAGCCCATAAACCAATCAAAATTTTTTTAGGACATGATTTCTTATCTTTATCCACCATCTTCTGGAGTATATTTGATAATGTTTTATTGAAAGCCTCTATATTTCCATTGGCCACCGCATGATAGTGAGATGAATGGTTGGATTTGATATTATATTCCTGATATCGCTTTTTAACTTCAGCAGAACTAAAACTAGTGCCATTGTTCATCAAAATAGTATGAGGGATAACAAATCTGAAGATGATATTTGTTTTGACTAAACTAGTGATTATTTTAGCTCCAACTTCTTTGAGAGGTATTGCTTCAACCCATTTAGAGAGGAAATTAGTAGTAGTGAGAATATAATTGAATTTCTTAGTCGTGGATGGTGGATAAGGCCCTTCTACATCCATTCCCCATGTGGGAAATGACGAGGATCATTTAGCTATATGAAGAAACTCTGGGGGTTGATGAATGAAGTTGGAATGCACTTGACAGGTATGACATTTTTTTGTGAAGTCTTTACAATCCTATGTCATTGAAGGCCAAAAGTATCCAAGCTGTCAAATCTAATCAGAGAGTCTATGCCAAGATTAGTGGGCACCACGAGCTCCTGATGGAACTTCTTTCATGATATCTACGGTCTCTTCTCCATGAATACATCTGAAGATAATTCCATCAAATCCTCTCTTGTAAAGTATCTTTTGGTGGTTTGGACCATTATAAAGAGTAAAATTGGCCACTGGTCACTAAATCTTCTCCTTCTCACCCTAATTTGGTGGAAGTATCCCAATTTGAAGATATTCCACGATAGATGTTATCCATCCCATGGTATGACCATATGGATCAGAAATAAGGAAAATTTCATTAATTTCCATACTTATGGTTCGAACAAAAGGTGAAACCATACGACGATGGGTTATGCTGATAAATTTCTCATCCTGATTTGGATCTTCCAAGGTTGTAGATGCATTAGCCAGTGCATCTTCTTAGGAATTTTGTAATCATGGGACATATGAAAATGTTGGATCTGAGAGAAATTCAGCCATTAATTCTCTGACATAATCACACAAAGGTATTAAATCTTCTTTTCTAATAGATTATTCCCCATTGAATTGTTTGATTAACAATTCTAAATCACCTTTTATCTTTAAATGATCCATTCACACCAGATGGGAAATTCCAATAATGCGATGAGAGATTGATATTCTACCTCATTGTTGGTACCACCTTCCTATAATAGAAAAGAATAAGGAAATACTGCGCTTTTTGGTAAACTAAGGACTATTCCTAATCCAACCATGTTGTGTTTAGGATTTTGTAGTCTCTTCCCTGTTGGACTTCTAGATGCACCATCAAAATACATTTCCCATGTCTGGGAATTAACTTGAATAGAGAAGACCTCTTCATCAAGGAGTTCAGTATTAAATGATGTATCTTTTGCAGTTGGATGCTCATCAAGGAAATCAGCCATAGCTGGACCCTTATTTACTTTTGAGGCACAAATGAGATATCAAACTATTTCAAAATAACTTCCCACTGTGCTAGACATCCTGTGAGCATAGGATGATTGAGGATAAATTTGAGTGGGTTATTATGAGATACCTATTGGACTTCACGATGTTGTAGGTAATGTCTCAATTTATGAACAATAAAGAATAATGCGAAGAAGCACTTCTCAATACTTTAATACCAAGTTTTCGCATCAAGCATAGTGCGACTGAGATAATAAAGGTTGTTTTCTTTTCCAACATCATTCTTTTGGGTGAGGAAGGAACCTATTGATCACTCTAAAGCAGTCACATAGAGAATAAGTGGTCTTCATTTAACAGGAGGAATTAATACAGGTTGACTCAATAGATATTTCTTAAGGGTATCAATTACTTCATTGAAATCTTTGGTTTATTGGTAGGTAACTCCCTTCTTCATTAATCTAGTGAAGGGAAAATACTTTCCTGCCAAATTGGCGATGAAGTTCCAAATATAAGCCAAGTGTCCTTGAAGTCCTCTTAATTATTTCAAATTTCAAGGAGGTGACATACCGAGGATTAATTTTTTTTCTCAGGATATACTTCAATACCACAATGGTATAAAACAAAGCCAAGGAATTTTCCCAAGTTTTACCTAAAAGCATATTTCAAGGGGTTCAACATCGAACAATGTTTCTGATGTTTATTGAATATGGTTTCCAAATAAGCAAAGTGATTAGAACATTTTTTGGATTTGACCACCAAATCATCCACATAACATTCAACAAATTTATCTAAAAAGGGTTTAAGGATATGATGCATGGAACGTTGATATGTTTCACCTACATTCTTCATGCCAAATATAATTAATCGATAAGAAAACACACATTTAGGGGCTCTGAGGGCTATAGATTATTCATCCTCTAGATCCATTAATATTTGATTAAACCCAGAGTATCCATCCATAAAGGAAACGGCTTCATAGCCTGATGTTGCATCAATTAGATATTCTGTAATCGGAGCCGGAAAATCATCTTTTGGACAATTCTAGTTAAGGTCTCTAAAATCAATGTAGACTCTAATTTTCCCATTATTTTTTTTCACTAGGACAATTTTGGCTAACAATATGGCATACCGAACTTCCATGATGAATTTAGCCTTTATAAGCATATCAACATCAGCTTCAATTTTAGAGGCATGAGTTGGGTGTGTCCTTCTTGGTACTTGCTCGAATCCATGATGTTTTTCTAGAAAACCAAAATGATGGGTGGATACATTAGGATTAAGACATAGAATTTATGTATACTTCCAAGAAAGTATATCTTGATGTTTCTTTAGAAAGGAAGTATACACCTCTTTCTCTTCAGAGGTCATGGATGCACTAATTAAAGTGGGGTGTTGATCTTCTTCTATACCGAGATTTATTTCTCTGAGTTCATCCATGGTGGTAGAAACACCTTCTTCAAATGCTGGAGGAGCATCCCCAAGATCTTCCTCGTCTTCTTCACTATGTGCCACTTATTATGTTACCATTTTCATTGTAGATGACAGGAAACATATCCCAATGTTAGAGATTGAATCATCATTTGAACATCTCAAAGATGAAGGAACCACATCTAACCCTACTGATGATGAAGGGTCTTCCTGTGGTGAATAGGGATTGATGGATTGAGGATCAACATATTCATCTCCCTCTAATATTGCTACAATTTATTCTATTCTGATTGATGAAGTAGAGGATTTTTGTCGTTCTCCAGATGAAATGAAAACATCTTCATTTAGGCTTCCATCATTTCTTGGTGTATCAATAATTTCTCTCATGTTTTAAGGCTCAGTTTCCATAATTGACATTATGGGAATTATTAAGTGAGTGCATGGATTTGGCTTTAGCCTTTAAACATGATTGATGGGTAGAACATAATCTCTACTCAAATGTACAAATGGACTTTCTGAGATCTTTTCTAGTACATTTGGAGCATTAACCCTGGTTATCTCTTTTGTCATGGGCTTTGTTCCTATTTCATGATAAAACTCTACATCAATGTATTGAGAATCACATGTTTTTAAGGGATCCTTGTAACCAAAAAATGTACCAATTTGACCAAGAAAATAATATTTCATACATTGGTGGTATGAAAAAGGTATGGCTACATGTTGATGAAACCAAGGACTTCCAAGAAAAATATTGAAGGATGTGACCTGATGAATAACCATGAAACTTGAATTAGATACAAGATCTCCAAACTGAGTTCTGAGTGTGATTTCACCCATAGGTTCTTGTTCATTCTTGTCATATCCTTGTAACATTAAAGACAATGGAGATAAAATAGATTCAGTCAGGACCAATCGATGAAGTGTACGAGCGATAATGAGATTGAATCTGGAGAAATTATCAATGAAGAACTATCAGGTGTCTATGTCATTGACCATGCGAGACAAATACAAAGGTCTGATATGCCCATATACAACATCATTTTCATCTTCATCTGTAAAAGATATGATTGCATGACAATTGAGAGGATCATTTTACATACAGTAAACATTAGAAGCATCAAACTCAGTTTCAAATTATTGGGGACTTGACAAAGCCTCAATGAGTGCCTATTCAAGATATTTTGATAAATTCAAAGCATCTAGAATTGAATATTTGGACGGTACTTGGGCCAATTGTTTCAAGAAATAATTATTTTGATCCAAAGGTCTGCATTTTCAGCAAGAAGATGTGGATTTGAAGATGCTTTTGAGGTTGATGCTTTTGTCGTAGATGTACATTGTGTTGGAGCAGAAGATGTGAATACTAATATCTTTGGTAGATTAGAATGACTAAGTCTATTCATTTTCTGAGAAGAAGATGGTGTGACTTCTAACTGGTCTTCCAAAACAATTGTAACAGAATCAAGCCTGTCATTCATTGGAGAAACTCCTCATTCCTGTTGAGCCTATTGAAGGGCCCTTCCATAGATTTCTGCTATATATATGGTTCGAGTAGGTGTAGAATTAAGATGGTAGTATCTGGAATCCCCATGTCTTCCCCTATATCCTCATCATTGGCTCCCTCCTATATTTCCTCAATAAGGTACAAGGAATTCTGGCTCATGATAATCAAAAACACTATTGGAATAAGGATCTGTTAAATGGATAACATTAATAGAACCAAAGATCAATTATTCATATAAATAATATCCTTCTCGATAATTCATGTCAAATTGTACAATTTGGTGAGGAGGTGCCTGTGATTTTGAGACAGATGGCATGAAATCTTCCAGGGTTAAGGACAACTTTGGCCTTGATGTGAACTCGTCTTCTTTTGACTTCTCTTTATCCTTATGACCACTTTGTTTTTTTAAGTAGCGAACCGTTGATGAAGATATTTTGTATATGGTAGGAGTGGTAGAATACACAATTGGTTGTTTCAAATGTGTTCGTAAAATAGCATGAGTTTGGTTGATCATTTTCCTGATCATCCAATCATCATATTTTTGCACATTTTTTACATTTATCTTCTTTCCATTTCCTCCCACCCTCTAGATTGGTAGCAGTAACACATACTACATGAGCTGATGAACTTTTCAATTTCACTTATCCATAGTCTACTATATTTTTCCAAAGGTCTTTGAAAACAAACCACTCCTGAATGGGGTGTCCTAACGTCTGATGAAAGAGAAAATAATTTGGAAGATCTTCATCTATGCCTTTATTTGGCTTCTTCAGCCTTGGAAATTGAACCAAATTGTTTTCTAAAGTTGAGATGATGTAGTCAAGAACTTGATCATTCCTAAAAGATTAGATTTTATTCTTTAATTCATCAAACTAGTTCCACCTTGGATCTCATTGATCATATTGACGAGGTGGTCGTTGCTGCTGATGCTAAGGAAGTGGAGCCCTTTGGTATCATGAAGGTCCTATGGTAGAAGCAGGTTTAGCTTCGTGTTTGAGTGTAATTGTAGCAGCTTATGACTTTCCAATTCTCATTCCTAGAACTAATGGAATTACATGAGTTTTATCACTAGTCTCTATAAGATATTCATCTATCTGCTGAGCGATTGAAGTAAGGTCTCGAAAACCTCCTGTGTATTTCATAGGGATCAATGGCATGCATAATTCATCACGTATATTTTTCACACAGATTGGAAACAAAACTTTTTTAGGGAGTGATAACCTTAAGGAATATGTTAATATTTTCCAGTGAGCAATGAAATCCAAAACTGTTTCATTTTCCCATTTTTTACAATTGTTAAGATAAAAAACATTCATCTTTGGTAATGTTGAGCTAAATTGAAGAAGTAATTTCTGACGGAGATCTTCCCACACAGTAATTGATCGAGATTGCAATCTCGTATACCAGACAAAAGAAGTTCCTTTTAATTACTGCACAAAACACTTGATCTTAACTACTTCTTTTTGTTGAGAAGTTTCCATCATAGTATCACAACGAGAAAAAAAACGTGTTAAGTGTTGTTCCAGATCTACTGAACCATTAAAAATTGGGAATGTAGTATTTAAAAAATTAAGTGGGGGAGGAATTGCATCCCCCCCATTAAGGGTAAGCCCTCTTATTTATCTTAACTAGTACACGTCGTTCCTCCATAGCTTCCAAACGAGTTGTTAATTCCTCAATTATGTTCATATAAATTTTTAGAGCATCCAGATAAGCTAGATTCTATGGAGGTATAGAAATTGGTGCTTCATCTGCTACATCAACTAGTAAAACCACGAATTGTGGTGTTGATATCTACCTTGGATAACCCATTGGAATAGGTCTATCAGTATGTATGTGGTCCTGCATTAACTATGTACCCAATGGAGGGAACTAATTATCCAAATCTGTAGTTACTTCAAATACTATTTTCTGTTGATATCCTACAAGATTTACAATTTCAGGACTTTCCTGGGGAGTACATATAACAGAAATGTTGTTTTTAAGTAACTTTGTATTGAGTCTTTTCAACTCTTTCATTTCCTCTCCTTGCTATGAAAATCTCTCTTCAAGTGAAAGAGATTGACCTTCTCTAGTGGGAAAGTGAGATGCAATCTTAATTTTTTCCTTTCCCCTTATTTGATGCCTTTTGGAGAGTGCGGAATTGGTTATTTGAAGGCATACCTAGATTCTTGGAAAGCCTCTGATTCCGGGTACACACACCTTCTTCATTTTCCTCTGTGCGTACCGTATTATGAACCAGAACATCATCTTTTTATTACCCTGAACTGGACTTATTTTCTGGAGTATCTTCTGTAATTGTATTGATAACATGCACGGGATGCATAATGCATTGATGGCATTCTATCAATTCTTCTGCTAGATTACCTCCCTTTGTGTCTTAATTGAGACTTTGTTCTCTTATATAAGGAATTCCCCATAACTGTTTAGTAGACAATAACCTGAAGGGAATCATTGGATAGTTCAGTTATACAATTTCATTTTGGCATCATCTCTAATCGTGAGAAAACTGACTTTCGTTGCGGAGGGGATTGAAAATGTAAAAAATCCTCAAGCCATGCAAGCTAGGGTTGTTTTTGTTCTTATTCAAGTCTTTGAACATTGTTTAATTAATTCAATGATTGATTTATATGAGACCCCAGCCTTGCAAGATGGGGTGATTCTTGAACTACTATAGTTGAAATCTATGCAACTGCTCTTCAGATTTTGCAGATATTGGTTCAGACATTAGCTGGTTGCATCATCCAGAAATTAATTAAATCACCTCTTTCAGAAGATTTTTGTGTTATTTTAGACATTTGAATCCTCTAATGCCTGACATCCTCTAAACGAGATGCCTTTTCAAGATTCTCATAGGCTTGATGTAAAAGTAACTCCATAACTTCTTTACATTGGGCCTAATTCTGATGAGAACTATTTGAATCTTGTTCATGAGAATACATTTGATTACATACAAAACCTATTGATTGGGGCCGACCGTGGGCAATAACATTTCATAAAACCACTTTTAGAACACTTTTAGGATTTTGGAGGGTAGTGAAATGCAGGGCCCCATATGCACCCCATCCTCTTATGTGAACACTAGATAGGGAATCAGAAATTAATTGGTGTTGTCTCTTTATAGCAATGAGACATGCGCTCTGAATGGTCCTCTATTGTTTTTGAACCCTTGGATGTTGGTAAACTGAAAGAGATGCCAAGTCAATTTGGATCTACAACCCTTCTATTACCTTTTTATGATTTTGATATTCATCATATGGTAAGACTTTGGTTTTCAAATGATGAAGAGTTTTCCATAAGTTGATATGAATGTCATGAATATAATCTTCTGTCATAAAGTCTGGAATATCATAATGAGAATTTTCCAAAGGCCAGAACATGACTGATATTTCTTCTTTATCCAAGTTTTTCCTCATGTTTAAAACATCTTCATCATCTTCTAATAGAGGTTTCTCTACTTGGTCTGACTAATATGGATATGTTGCATTTGAGGATAAATTACCCAAGGGAGGTTCATAGAATGACAGTTCCCTTAAGATGTCATCTGACTGAGAAAGTGTTTCATGTGTCAATGACAAGGCATCAGACATGGCTGGCCCTGTGTTTGCAAGTTCCTCGAGATAAGAGGGCTTTCTTATTGCTACATTGTCAATTATAGATTTTTTTTTTGACAATGTAAAATACTACTATGGAGAGGAATTTCGTAGTGAATTCCATTATAGAGAGGATCACAATGATGGATTACAGCAAGGAATAAATCTAATTTCTCCATGGTCTTCTGGTCACATGGAGGGTTTTTATGGATCTCATCCAAAGATAGACACTCTGGATTGACCGAATTTTCCTGAAGCAAGCCTTCATGATGAAGTTTCCAGTGAGAAACTTCCAAATTACAATTACCACTCCCAAAATTTCGTAATTAGAAGGTAGTATCTAGTGCCGCATCATATATATGTCTGAGGGATTCAAGAATTCTAGCATTAAGAGTAACTAAATTACATCTTGACTGTTGATTTTCCAACATTATTTGGTGAGATTTCTTCTTAGATATTCTCTTATACTTAGTTGGGGCCACTTGCTAGGAAAGTTTGTTATCATGGGTAGGTATATGTGCTTGTCCATGATTAGTTACTGGAACAGACCAGTTACCTCCAATTGGAAAGGGTGTATGTTACCAATCTTGGTGTCTGTATGATATGGGGGAGTATGCCCCATGAACCTATTGGACTGGAAAAAATATGTGTATTTACTCTGGTATGGTATGTTGATGTGCCATCCCATGTGTGGGGATAGATTTATATGTCTATTCCCATTATACTGCGGAAGTAGTTATTAAAATATCTAGACATGCTTCCAGAATATGGGTAGGGATATGAGTCTACCCTTTCACCATTGACAAGATGTGTTTAGTTAATTCATCAGCCAGAATGGGAATATACGTCTGTTTCGTATCTGGAGTAGGTGTATGTGCCTTCTCCTACCCACATTTTCCTATCAATGGATATTAACAGTACTTATTCATAGGGGTATAATGTTGAGTCTTCTCCAAATTTGTCGTCGAAGCTTTCTGACAGGATTCTCCAGGTGCTACCAAACGAGACTGTTGGCATAATTGATGAACATTGGAAGGTGTATGTGCCTACTAGATATTATTCATCAAGTATGGTTGATGTGTTTCCTTCAATACTAGAAGATGATACTGCTGATAGAATTGGTGATTGTAAACTGGTTCATGTTCCTGCTTATCAGTTTCCACCATATTTGATTGGCAGGTTTCATTAATTACAGTCAGACGAGCCTGCTAACTAGTTGATAACTTGTAAACATGTGTATGTTCCTATTCATGGTAGTACACTGGTTTTACCTAGTTGGATTGGTGGGTTGCTGTATGACGAGACTACTGAGTAACAAAATTAGGACGAACGAGTTTATGTGGTCGCTCGTTGTTTGCCATCAAGTTTGATCGATGGACTTATCCGGTGGATGTATAGGTGAGAACCATCTTCTTATTAACTGGATGCTATCTCTGGCAGTTCATCTTTCATGCCCAAGTATATGAGTCTTGGGCCAAACGTCCATAGGCAACACCCCCATCATGGTGGGGATAAACTACTACATGATTCTGGCGGAGATTTCTAGTGGGAGTCTTCAAGAAGGACTCACGTATTCTTGAAGTGAGACCTTTAGTGACCTCTTAATCTACCTACCAATAGTATGGGAGTGATTGATTATTTAATTATAGGGATAGAGACCCAAAAAGGTTGGAAACGGTGGTTGGAACCATTTTCTTCTTGATCACATGTTGTTGTTGGCCAGATGATTGAGGATTATTGTTGACCTAGATGGCCTACCGAGCAGCCTCCAATGTTGGAATTTTACCGTGCCAGTGATATTCCTTTATCATCACATTTGAGACCAAATGTTGAAGACGTTGGGTTGGTGATAACAACCTTCCCATGGATGAAGATGCATCTTGAGGAACCTTCAAAATGTTCACAGATGTTGTCTTAGAGAAAGCCATTCTTTGTATTGAAGGAAATTTTGTGGAAAATTGAGAACAACAACATGTTCTATTAAAGTGACATCTTGTCAGATGGATACATGCGCGATTAATTCCTTTGTCTAGCCTTCCTCTATCAATTGATAGGGGCCTAACATGTGGGTTACATTATTAACATTATTAAGGATTCACTTCAGGTTCACCATTTGTGTTTTGTAGGTCCTTGAAATGTGCATTATAGATTTATGAATCAATGTTTCCAGTCGGGTTCCATTGGATTTATTCATGGAACCGGAAACTTCCAACAATTCTTTATCCAAAGAGTACCTGCTTTCCAAAGGCAGATTTTGGTCATGTTTTGAACATTATGATACTTAAGAATGTACATTGGTCAGGAGGATGGGTGGTCGGACTCATCACACCCTTTTGGGGGGAATTATTGTCTACTCAAGGACTCTTTTTGTAAAATTAAAATATTTTCATGAATACTTATTAATTCAACAACTATATCATAAGTATGCCTTGGAATTTTAAACCACTTATTTAACATGTGTAAAACAATAGAATCATCAGTATGTATTTGTGATTTTACTTTAATGTTATCCTCTAATATACTGAATAGAGATTCTTTTAATCATCATTTGTGATGATACTAGTTTTTAAGCCAGTCAGTGGGGCACTCTGGAGTTTATTTGCATCCAGGGAGATGAAGGATTATTTTGATCTTAGGATCATGCTCATAAAATGAGCTACCTACGTATCCTTGTGAAAGGAATCAAAACCCTCGTAGTTTAGTTCCACTAAATGGGACACATCATACCTTTTATGGTCATGTGATAAGGACCTCTAAGCATAAGGTTCTTAGTTGCAACTTAGTGTGGGTCTTATGTTGAAACAGCCCAAGGAACCTGGAAAATAAATTTGTTTCCAAGTAATATCAGAAACATTTGTGAATATGACTCAAAGGGAAAGGGTTGATTTTAAGTGCTGGTTTTAAACCTCAAGGAGGCTTCCTACGTATCCCATATGGATGGGAATCAAAGTCCACGCAGTTCGATGAATCTCATAGGAGAGTATGGTCCTCTGAGAGAAATGAGTTTGGGTATACTTCTTGAAAGGGATGCCTTGATGATTTGAGTATTGAATTTAGGGATTTATTTCCTAAGAATAATGCCCTAATTGGGGGAATTAGGGTTGGATTCCTGAGGAGGATATCCACTGAGCTCAGGCCCTGAAAGGTCTTCCTACATATCCATGTTTGAACAAAAATCAGAGTTCTCATAGTTCCTTCCATCAGTGTTCGTGAACATGTTGTGGTCATCACTTATCTCTAAGACCACGTGAGTCAGTATCAGTGTGAGAAACAAGAGGATGTCAAAGATTCAACAATTACACTACACACTTTTCCTCCTCCACTAATGGAAGAGGGTGGGTCGACCATTGAAGTGGGCGGGGTGATGAGCCTTCCCCCTATTCTATTTACATTAGACCAAGGTCCAAATGTTAGGAATAATGGGTCATGGTGAGGGGATTATACCGGGACGGTTTCCCTAAAATTGATCTTTGTGGGAGAGGGAAACATCTACTATTCTTGCACGGAATGGAAAGTGGGAAGTTTACCTTCTCTACCATAGACATGAGGTTCTAGGTTGCCTCGTTGAGAAGGGCGTTGTCATGACCCAATCCATCCTCCAAACTGGGAACTTAGAAACACTATTTCTGGGAGAGAGGTCCATGTGAATGTGGATATAAAAACCCACAAACATCTCATGAGTCCTAACACCATTGTGAAGAAAATGTGTGAAACCACTGACTGTGGAAATACAAACCCAACATAGGAGACACACTAATGTGCCTTACCCAAAGGGTTTGAGGTGGTTTTGGTGATAGCTTCAACATAGCCCCTTGAAGATAAGGGAACAAAGGGAGGAGATAACCATCCATGAATGGATTTTAATAAGGGTACTTGAGCTCATCATATAGGAATCTCATTCAAGTATACCACGTAGGTACCCCGTATTGCTCTGTTGCGCAGGTATGATGTGTAAGTATACCGCGTAGGTATGAATGGTGACTGAAGAATGTGAAGAACTTAAAAACATGCCTATTTACTTTAATTATCTCTTCTCTCATAGTTTAGAGAACTAACTAAGACAATTTGACATATCTAGGTGAAAGATATATTCAATGGGAGCTTCAGAGAGTCTTTCAAAAATATTTAGTCCTTTAAATGGGGAGCCCAAGGGTTATATTTATAGGCAAGGAGGGGACCTGGTCGAAGAGAGTTTGTACGTGAAGGTCCTCTATATAGGTCCTCCGCATATGTCCTCCATATAGGTCCTTCGCGTAGGTGTGAAAAAGTTATACTACGACTTATGTCCTCCATGTAGGTCGTCTACGTAGGTCCTTTTCATATGTCCTTTGCGTAGCTCTTCCACATAGGTCCCTTTTTAAAATTTATCCACCATTTGAGTGCCATAAATTTTGATCCATATGTCTGTTTTGGCACCGTGACCAGTAAAATCAAAGGTCTTGAAGAGATATACACTTCTAGAGATGGTAAATCCACCAAGATTTCTTTAATGAAACTCTAAAATTTAATATAATGTATTGACGCCTTTTCATCATCGATATTTGAAATCCACTGTCTGTATCTTCTTCCTTCATCATGAAAACATCTTTAATCATAATTTCTATTTGTTGTCTATGTAAGAATCATATCTTCATTCTATGGAAAAGTGCATGGAACACATTTCATGGAATCAACAATAACATAACAATTGAATTGTTTTTAACTATTCCAATTTTACATGCCCTCCCATACATGTATTTAAGCGAACCAATCATGAAAACCATGGAAACAACACTCCAAAAAGAGGAAATTATATCTTATAAATCCTCAAAAATTCCATAAATGAAATAAATAAAATTATAATAAATCAAATATATGCATAAAATATTTTTAATTAATTAATTAAAGAATTTAAATTTATTATATAGGACATTATGTATAAGGGTATAACACTTTATGTTATAAGATAAGAGATTCATTTCGAACCTCCATTATTTTCTTTTGAGTTACTCTTTCTCACTCTTTAAACAAATTTAATTATAATTTATTTTTATATAATTATTATAAATTAATTTTATATTTTTCAAAATCTTTTATCTAGATCAATTCATCTTTCTTTGATAGGTGAATACATGTTCAAACAAGGTTCTCTTCTCAATTCTTCTTGATAAGTAAGCTTGATTATTGGGAACATATTGATTTCTTACACATTTTAAAGTTCCCTACATAATATATTTTAATCTACCATTATTTTTATAAAATATATAATTTTATCATAAAAAAATATCTTTGTTAATTTATGTTTTTATAAAAACAGTTATTCCTTTTTTATTTTAAGGAATCATTAAAAATCTTCCCTTAAACCACACAAAATGGTTTCATTTTTAATGTCTATTAAAGAATTTTTTCAAATGTTTTCATTTATGTTTGACATAAAATACCCTGATATATTCTTATTTTCCATCATGAATGTCTATTAATTATTTATATCCATTTCTGCCATGGACACCATAATGATATTTTCTTTTTTTATTCCTTACAACATGATTTTGATACCCAATTATTTCCATGGGTGACCCTCAGGCTTGATTCTACATGTGGCACACATATTTATGAACATGTTATTATAGGTGTGCCTAGATAGTGCTATAGTGATTTGGGTAATGTTTAGTCTCATGAGACATCATGTGAAATGGTCTTGGTGGTTATCCATGAATCATGCTTCTCGATATGTAAGGGTGTTAGTGGTTATCCTTGACTCATTATCCTCTATGTGCCATGGTCTTGGTGTTTATCCTTGATTCATACTAATTTCATGTGTTATGTTGTTTCTATATTCCTCTAATGCCATGATTATATGATCCCATGTTATACATTTTATACTTCTTTATGTTTATTCATGTTCCGTGACTTTTTATGTCATTGTGTTATTCCTTCTAACCCATTTTTTATGATTTAATTATATTCTTGTTCACTTACCAAAATTTTTAGATCATCCCTTTGTACATTTATTCCCCATGTTATCCTATTCAGATGTAAGAGCTCGATGGAAGTTAGTATCTAATTATGAAGATAACAAAAAATTGTTTTTATTTTGGTTTCATGTTTTCATTTTTTTGTATCTAATCTTTCAAAGAAACTAGACTTTACAATCCTTTTCTTTTTTTGAAGGATAATTATACTTACAATCATATAATAATATGTGTAAAATTCTAGGAAAATTATAGTTTGTATTGGAGAGATGGTCTAGTTATTTTTTGAGATTATGGCCAGATAACTTTAGTAATAAACCTAGAGATAATTCCTTAACCATAGATAAACTATATTAAAACCTTGGAAATCATATGTTAGGACATAATTTTCTTTTACAGTTTCATATTAAAATGTTCAATGTTTTATTTTTATATGATTATTAGCTAAGTATTCATGCCCCCTAATTGTAATATCTATTTCTTAGTTAATGACTAGACATAGAAGAAACCATTCCAACAATCAATGTAATAGGAAATGTGATGATTAATCTAATTAAATGATAAATCTGATTGCAATTAGTGGTCAAAACATCATGAATGTAATTTCTAAATAGGCCGAAGTTATGAATAATAAGTTGAATCATATGGAATTTTCACCTTCTCCTAGAAGATAGAAAGATGTAGTCGAATCCTTCACAAGTCAAATGCCTCCTATGTTTAGTAGATATTATGATCCCTCCTCACATTAAAATGGATTAATTGTATTTATAAGATATCATTTGTCCTATACTACTAAAAAGAATAAAAAATTGTGTTGGAGGTCTATCATTTTGATGGGGAAGCAGATCAGTGGTGGACACTGATCATGAACATGAAGTCCAAGGAGGAAATTGATTCCATGGAATGGGACGATTTAATGAAAATATTTTAAAATTAATATTTTCCTCGGAAACTCAATATTAAGATAGAAATAGAGTTCCTCAGCCTAAAGAAAAAGGAAGATGATTCTATCAAGACCTATGAAGAAAAATTCCCAAGGCTTGCATGATACACCTCTGACTTTTTCGTGAACACTGAATACAAGGTGGATCACATATTTTGTGGACTAATGATAAGTCTATGAAAACAATTAGTGATTTGAGACTTTAATAGCTATGAGGGGATTGTCTGTTGTGACCTTAATGTTGAAATGGATACTGGAGACTCTCAGTGGTCTCATGGGTCTAGAGATAAAAATCAGAAAATGGAGTTTAATATGGTAGGATCAATATATAAATCCCATGATGGGAAGATAACCCAAAATACCACGTGTCAATGTTGTTGGAATAAATATCCTAGGAACTAGCTAATGGGAACCCATAGATGATTAAAATTTCAATGATTGGGGCATCTGGATAATAATTGCCAAAGGAAGATAAAGAATCCCAATAATGTTGAAGAATAAGGGAACGTTCATATCAACACTCAACCTATAATTTAGTATTTCAACGAAAATGAACCTATTCACTATATGAACCATTACCCTAATAGAATGGTTTTTTCAGTTAATCAATAACAACAACCTCCAATGTAGAATGGAAGGGAATATGCTATAACTACTACTAATGTGGATCTTGAAAATGATTTGGTGATAGATACTCTAGTTATTCAATCAAGAATATATGACATACTATTTGATTCTAGTTCTATGCATTATTTCATATCTTGAAAGTTTAGTAGAACTATTCAAACACCACCTCAAAATATGGAGGTTGATTTATTTATGAAAACAAAAAATAGAGAAATTATTATATCCAATGTATATAACTCTTCATCGATTAATGTTTATGGACTGAACCTCCTAATAAATATTATCTTACTTCCTCAGTAGATTTTGATGATATATTGGCCATGTATTGGCAATCTTTATATAATCCCAGCATTGACTATTAAGAAAGGGATATTACTCTTCATATACTGAGGTATCATCTAATTCTATACAAGTGTAAGGTGGATAATTAATCTCCATTAGAATTATTGTCTCAATTTGGGGTATTATTTCTTTATGATAAAGAATTACTAGCTCAAATGATTTAGAAAAAAGATATGATCATTCTTAAAGACATTCCTATTGTGAGGGAGTACATTGATGTGTTCCCTAATGAATTGTATGGACTTCCTTTTAATCAACTGTTTGATTTTCAATTGAACTTATTCATGGATCTCTTCCCATATCTAAGACACCTTATAAAATGATCACCATTGTTTAGGAGAAACTAAAGAAACAATTATAAGAGAATCTGGGTAAGGGTTTTATACACCTGAGTGACTCACAGTGAGCTACACCAGTCCTATTTTTCAAGAAGAATAATGGATCAATGAACCTCTTCATTGATTACCATGAGACCAACAAAATGATTATAAATAACAAGTATCCATACCAAGGATAAATGATTTTTTCGATCAACTGCCGGAGGACAAGTATTTCTCTAAGGTGGGCTATCAGTTAGGATATCACTAATTAAAGGTGAAGAAGGAAGATATTTTCAACACTACATTTTAAAAAGGTATGGACATTATGTGTTCCATGTTATTCCCTTTAGACTCACTAATAATCCAGAAATATTCATGGACATAATGAATAGAGTCATTAGAGATTACCTCGACAAATTTGTTGTATTATTTATTGATGATATTATATTATACTCTTATAGAAAGGAGGAATATGAGGATCCTTTTAATACTATGCCAAATAATCAATTAAGGGATAAAATATATGAAAATTACAGTAAATGTGAATATTTTATAGATGTAATATCATTCTTAGGAAATGTTATCACCAGAAAAGGGATATCTTTGGACCCCTCCAAGACAAATTCAATCAAAGAGTGTACCAAACCAACATCCTTAATGATGAATCATATTTTCCTTAGTATGTATGGGTTTTATTGATGTTTTTGACGAAATATTCACAATTGTAAAACCCACTAACGAAGATGACTCAAAAATTATTAATGTTTATCTAGAATACTGAATGTGAAGATTTCTTCAAAGATTTGAAAAAGGGGCATATCAATGCACCAATTATCACACTACCAATAAGTGGGGAAATAATTATGGGGTAAAATGACACATAAAATAGGGTATTAGGAAATTTACTAATGAAAAATTATAAATTGGTGGTCTATGCCTCAAGGAAGTAAAAAATTCATGAGAAGATATAATCAACGCATGATATGGATTTAGCGGCTATGATGTTTGCATTGAAAAACTAGAAGCATTATCTTTATGGGGAGAGGTGTGAAATATATACAGATCTCCAGAGCTGAAATTATACATTCACATAAAAGTGTCTTAAAATGTTCCAGTGAATATGGTTACATCTCATCAATGATTATGACTGCTCAATCCACTACCATCCAGGTAAAGAAAATAATGTGGTTGAGTCTCTAAGAAGAAAGGATCCTGAAACATTATCGTTGATGATAATTTAATGGGATACAATATTATTAGACCTAAAAAGGATGGTCATGTGAATTGTTAATGAAGGAACATCATCAGTAATTTCTCAAATGATTTCTCACCCATCCCTTATGGAGGAAATAAAGGATTATAAAAGAAAGTATGAAGAAAATCAAAAGAAGGTGGATGATATTTGAAATGGGAAATTCAATGATTTAAAAATTGATGAGGATGGAGTCATAATATTTGAGACATGAATATGTGTACTATCCAATAAAATGATAATGAAATAGATTCTGAATGATGCACATAGATGAACTTACTTTGTTTACCCTAGTTTCACAAAGATGTGTCGATATATCTGTGAGCATTATTATTGGGACAATATGAAGAATGAAATTGCTGAGTTTACATCAAAGTTTCTGGTTTGTCAGAAAGGTATGGATCAAATGGAAATGTCTAATTAGATGTTACGACCATTACCCATACCAACATGGATGTGGTAAAACATCAACCTGGACTTTGTGATAAAACTTCCAAATATGATGTAAGGAAATAATTCTTTATGGGTCATTATGGATCATCTTAAAAGACAAATCACTTAATCACAATATAAGAGGACCTCTCACTATTTCAACTTTCATGGATATAAATTATAAAAGTGGTAAGAAAACATAGGGTACCAATTTTTATTATATCTAATTAGGACCTGAGATTCACTTCTATGTTCAGGAAGAGTCTCAAACACACTCTACATAGTCAGCTAAACTTCAGTATGGATCATCATCCTCAAAATGATATACAATCTAAGATGAAAATTTAGACACTATAAGACATGTTAGAAGAATGTTCCATAAAATTTTGGGAGGATGGGACCAACATATACCTATAGTTTATTTCTCTTACCACAATACTTTCCAATCATGCATCGAAATAGTTCCATATAAATCTCTTTATGGGAAATGATTCAAAACAACGACATGATTGGAAAAAGTTGGTGAATTTAAGATTTTAGGACCTGAAATGGGAAAATAAATTCTTAAAAAGGTGAAATCTATTCCATCGTAAATCATGGAATACCAATGTCAAAAAAAGAGATATCTATAAAATCTTCAACTAGACCTGGAGTTTGAGTTCGGATATATGGTATTCCGCTGCATATCACAATGGAAGAGGATTATGATATTTGAAAAAATGGAGTGATATTTCCTAGGTACAATGACCCCTTCATGATCTATGGTCATGTTAGAGATATGGCCTATCAACTAGTGCTTCCACCTACCATGTCCCAAGTACATGATGAATTCTATGTATCTCTCTTAATTACGTACAAACTAGATCCCTCACTTGTATTGAATTCTGAGGTGGTATATTAGCGAAATGTTCTCTCTTATTTTGAGAATCCGGTGAAGATCTTGGTTCATAGATATAAATATCTACAAAATAATACCAATCACTTGGTGAATTTACTATGGAAGAACCATAAGTATGGAGAGGAAATATATGAATTATAGGAAGCATTGAAGGAGATGTACCCTCACCAAATTTCCAGTAATCTTGTAAAATAAAATTTTTAGGGAAAATTTTCATTAAGGTGGAAGAATTTAATGAGCCAGAATTATATCAATGAAATTTCACCTTCTATAATTATGTTATATAGTATAAAGTACATACACCATATATAGAACCTAGTATAAACATAATTAAAAGTTAAATAAGAGGTATTTCTAGAGATTAAGGAATACATATAGAAGGAATAGTAACATGACATCTGGAATAGTAATGCGACATTAGGAATAATAAATCAGCCAATAGAATAGCAACCTCACCAATGAAAGTATAAATAAAAATTGAGGATCTTTTAAATGAATATATAATATAATTATATCATAGTATAAATAATTTTTTTTTGAAAATAATAAATTATGTTTTGATATTTTTATAAATCATAAATATTTATTTAAAATTGTATAATTAATATAATGATTTAAAGGAAAATTTATTTTCATAAAATAAATTAATAAATAATTATATTGTTTTCTTAATATTATAAAATAATTTTATAATACTTTAATTATTTTTTTAAAGTGTCATAAAATCTGTTATAATTTTAAAATCCAGATTTTTCTAATAAATGATAATTATATATTAAAATTAAAATTATAATATTTAGAATTTTTATTTATAAAATGGAGTTCAATTATGAATTCTACATGTTGAATAATGTTTAGTATGAATTTTTAGTATTTTTCTATAATAGTTGAATTTTTGTGAATAGTGAAATATGATAATTTACGGTTTATATACATTGTAAGTTAAATAAAAAAATATTAAGTAAGGGATGATGATAGAAAATTTAGTTAAAATTGAATTAAATAATTACTATATTTAGTAACAATTATCCTCATAATTTCTCATCTTAATATAGAAAAACAAACTAATGAATATAATAATAATAAAAACCCCTCTCATACACTATAAATACCACCCCTCTCCAACTCTTTCCCTCACACCTCAAAAACCTTTAATTTTTTTCAAATCCTATTAAAGTATATTATCAAGCCTCTACCACATGTCCAAGATATTTTGGTCTCAGTAAAATACCAAACTCAAGTTCCTCAAGGATGTCCTCATGGAGAAGAATTGAAGAGATAAAAAATTTGTTCTTTTTCTTTTAATTATTTTCTTTTTTATTTTCCCCATATAACCGAGCCTTATCCAAGTTAAATGATTACTCCAGTATATTTTATAAACATTAATTTTTTTAATGGAAAAACACATCATCATTTATTTTCTCCTCCCCTTTTATTCTAAAAATGAAAACATCGTCTCTAAAGTGTTGATTTATCCCATTCTAGGATGAAGAGTTTTCAATTTCCATTTTCATCTTCTAGGATGGTCATAGAACCATTTTTATGGTTTAAAAAATATTATAACATATTTATTAAACCCTATATAGTTTTTTGTAACTAGTATATATACATAATATTAAATAATAAAACAAAACTAGGCCATAATGATCGAAAAAATGTCAAAATAATATAAACGGTTATCATTAACATTTTATCTAATGAAGCTTCCTAAAAACTATAAAAAATAATATATAATACCATTAAATCATCCGGATGTTCCTTAATAACATATAAATGCACTTTTGGAGAACTATTTCCATTTTAGATGATCTCCCATACATGCATACAAGGGAACCAATCATGAAAACCAATGAAACGAACATTCTCGAACAATGAAATTGTATCTTATAACTCATATAAAAGGAAAAAAATGAAATTAATAAAATTACAATAAATAAAATACATGTATAAAAGTTTATTAATTAATTAATTCATGGATTTAATTTCATTATCCAGGATATTAAGTAGAAGCGTAGAAAACATTTGGACATAATGTAAGGGATTTTTTCAGAACATCCATTTTTTCCTTCATGTTATGATTTCTCTCCATTTAACGCAATGTAATTGATATTTTTTATATAATTTTTATAAATTATATTTATATATTACAATGTCATGTATCCATATCAATTCAATTTTCTTTTATGGGGAAATAAATTGTTTAGAAAGGTTCCCTTCTCAATTATTTTTTATAAAAAATCCAGTTTAAAGGGAACTTCCAAATTTCTTAACTATTTTCAATTAAACTTGATAATATATTTTAATCCACCATTATTTTTATAAAATAAGTAAATTTATCATAAAATATATATTGTATAATTTTTGGTTCTATGAAAATAATTATGAATTTTTCATTTTGATGAATCAAATGATTTTTTCCCTTAAACCACCCGAAAGTGTTTCATTTCTAAGGATTCTAAAACACTCTTTTCACATTTTTTTGATTTAGTTTAACATCACTTATAATGATATTTTCCTATTTTACCTAATTAATTTAAATGTATTCTTTAAATCCATTCCTTAATGGACACCATTATGATATTCTATTTTTTTATGCCTTATTACATGATTATGAAAACCAATTCCTTCAATGGGTAACCCTTATGCTTGATTGTTCATGTGGAATACATATTCACGAACATGTTATGATGGGTTTTCCTAGAAAGCACTACAATGAATTGGGAAGTGTTTAGTCTCATGAGACTTTAGGACAGGTTTCATTATTTCATAAAAAATTCACAGAGATGATATATTATATTTAATAATTTAATTTTATCAACACCATTTGTCCATGGACCCCAGAATCTTGTGCCGAAACTTGGCCCATCTTAAAAACTATTCATTGAAATATTCCAAAATATTACAATGAAAAAACAGATTCATTATATCTTTGAAAATATATTTAACTTTTTAAAAAATTTGGACCTTCACAATATTGATTTTAAATTTCCATTTTAATTTATTCCATATAATATACATCATAATTTAAAATAGTATTCATATCAAATTATCCAAAAATTAGTATATCATCTCAAATAGTATGTAAATTTAGTTTTTCCTCATGTTTTGTAGAACATTTATATCATATATAAATTCTTTGATAAATCAATTGTTATTTCAACTCATTTGGATGAATTCAACATGAATTAAAATAACATAAATATTGACAAAGTATTTAAGAAGGGTCCTATGGATGCTCTGTTGCAAACATTATGACAACTTTAACTCCATCCTTATACTCCACTGTCATATGATTAATATCCATCCATTTTCAATTAATATTCATCCTAATAGGTTCAAAAATATTCTTTCTATTAAATATATACATAAATAAACATAATTTTTTCATATAATGTATATATACATTGATATGTGAACAAAGTATCAAAATATTAGTGTAAATATATAATTATTTATATTTTTTGTTTTAAACATATTTGGGTGAAAATATATAAATCCTATTTTTAATGATGTACAGAATATTAATAACCAATGGAGAGAGTTATTTATAATTATATTTTTTTATTTTTCTAATAAATAAGTCATCCTAACGTTGGACACTCAAATAAGTAAATAATACAAAATTTTTAATGAAAGAACTGATAAAAGTTTTTGTGTGTCTATGTCTAGTTAAGAATTTGTTGACATAAATATAGGAGATCTTGATTAAAATATTCATCTATATTTTATGAACTCTCATATTATTTATTTTGGTGATGTTCACATTTAGTTGAATAATTTATTTTTCGCTCCTCGTAGTTGAGCGTGGTGGTTGGGGTGGGAGGGGTTTGGGATGTACGTTATCAGGGCGAGTCCCCGGGCGTGTTTTCTGTTCTTACATTCACTGTAATGAAAAATTTTGTGTTTAATAATTGATTTTTTTCTTTCCCAAATTGTATAATTAATGATTTACCACCACATTATGCATCCATACTGTTGATTTTATATTCAATCAATCATAGTTTTCTTTGCCTCCTGAGGGAGTGGATCTCATTAGAGGTGATTCTCTCAGGAATCACCACTATAGACTGCCAAAAGGGACCATGATATGCTCTCTTTCTCCCTATTCATTATGTCCTTTTATTTTTACTATTCTATTTTTATAAATAAATATGGTGATGATGTTTTATATTCAATTCATTGTATTGAATATGTTTGATGACAATATTATTGAATGTTGAATGTTATTCTTATAATTCAAAACAAAATAATAATGGTTTTAATTATTTATAATCCAAATTTCTCAACACTCAATTGCCGTTTTGATAATTGTTAGTTTTTCATTGAACACTTATTATCAGTGATCATTGATATCTTAATCCATCATACTAAAAGGAAGATAATTTTAATAATGATTATGGTAAAAAATCTATTCAATTTTAACCATATTAGTAGTTAGTTCTTATTTATAGATTATGTAATGAAAATCATTTATTGAAAGAAATATTTTTGACAATTGAGAAGAGGAAACTCATCACATGAACATGTTTAATGAAATTACTCTAAATCTTGCTCTAACATTCCATAAATGTTGAATTACTCCCTTTTCAACCCCCTATCCTTTTTCACCTGTTATTCATTCATTAAAACACACTGTTTTCATACACAGTCCCTAATGAAACTCACCCTTTTGAATTATATCATAAATTAATTTTTAATAAATCCAATTAAATTCATTTCAAATGAATTAATAATTTATGTGACAAATAACTGGGTTAAAAACATCCTTGAGAGAAAAATTATGACAACTATATTTTATTCTTAAGTGAAAAATATTTTTATTAGGACTTAGTGATAAATTCACTCTGTAAAACTAGAATCATTGTCTTATTGTTTCCAAGAAGTTCATTGTTTTCCATATTTTGATTCAAATATTTTTGAAAATCCATGTTATTACATTTTATTTTTGATGGAAAACAATTGTTTATATCGAAATTCACTTTCCAAAACATCCAAACTTTGATTTAGAGAATTTTGTCCCAAAAATTATTAGGAATATTTATAATATAGTCAAAAAATTTGGGGAGAGGTTATTCAATGATATTTGAAGAGTATTTTAAGGAAGAAATCTGTGATGAAAACTCTAAAATATCAACTACTAGACATGAGAAATTAAAAACCGCAAAACTGGAGTATCCAAACCCTTTGGAATCTTGGTAAAAAACGAAATATGAATTAATTAGGTGAGTTAAACCTGGGTAATAGAAAACTATAAGGTCTTAACATTTTCTGATGGGTCAAGACACTATGGTACAGATAGGATAAGGGGAATGATGGTGGTATGGTACATTGAAAAAATCAGTGAAAATTGTTAAATAATTAAATAAGAACCAAAAATGAGGAAAAAGAATCACATACCTTCAGTTTCAAGAGGGTTTAATTGTTTGAGAAGATCAAGGGGGAGAAATGATTGAGCTCAATTCAACAATAGCTTGAATGGCGCATGAGCATGTGTGTTCTGTTAGGGATCGTTTAAAAATATAGGGAATAGTTTTATTAGTTATTTCTAAAAAGCAATGATAATGATGAGTTTCATTAGTTCTAAAATGAGAAGCACTAATAAAACCTATATTATTTAGTGCAAGAATTTAGTATTGATGAAATAGATCTTTATGAGCGCTAAATATTCAATGGTAATAAAAATATGTCTTATTAGAGATTTTTATATTACACTAATGAAACTTATCTTTATCATTGTTATTTTATGGATCAATAAAAACCTTTTTAAATAAATTACCATATGGTGTATTAATTATATAAAAAAGTAAGAAAAATTAAAATGAACATATTTTAAAATATAGATGAAAAAATATTGAACGTATACATTAAAAAAATATTTAAAATATCAAATTTTAATGAAAAAATATGTATAAATACATATAAAAATTTAAATAGATTAAAAATTATTAAATGAATAAATATTACAAATAAATAAATTATAAAAAAATAAAACTAATCTACATTATTCATGAATATATAATATTTAATAATATTTAATAATTTAATGTTTAAAAAGTGGGAAATTAAATAATTAAAAAAATATAATAATTAAAAAATATAAAAAAATGAATAAGTGTTGATAATTATCTAGATTATTAAAAAACCCAAAAAATAAATATATATTAAAATCTTAATGAATATATATTAATTATAAACAAAATAAAAATATTAAAAACATTAAATGTTAAAGAATAAAATTACATAATTAAATACTCAAAATGGATAAAATTTAAAAAATATTAAATGAATAAAAATTTAAAATGAAGAAATTAAGAAAATTTAAAATAAAATTAATATTATCTAAGAATAAATAAGATAGAAAATGAAAAAATTATAAAAAAATTTAAAAGTAAAAAATATTATATAGTAAATAAAAACATAAAAAAATTATTTAAATTTATCTATTAAAAACTAAATATATCGAATATATTATGTCCACAAAAAATTTCTAATTATAATATTAAAAATTGAACAAATTACATAAATATAATACGTGCATGATTTTTTTTATATAAATGTGCATTAAATATGTATATGTGTGTGTGAAATTAATCTGTGTATGTATGCATGTATCCATAACAAAATTATAAGTCAAATTGAAAAAATTGACATTTTTATAATATGTACATTAAGCATCCATTAATCAATACTAATTAGACAATAATTTTTATTATTATAAAATTTCAATTATAAACCATTTTCTCCATATAAATATCATATTGAATATATTTTTATATGAAAAATGTAAAATATATCTCTAAACAATCATTTACAAAATAATAATAAAAATGTTAAAATTACAAAAATATTAAATGAATATTTATTAAAAGTGAATAAATTATAAAAAAGTATGAAATACATAACATTATCAATGAATTAATAATATTAAATGAATAAATGTAAAAATGAGTGAAATTTAATATAATATTGAATTGATTGGAAATTTTTTTAAAAATTTAACATGTGTTATTAATTATATAGTTTTTTAAATGAATAAATAAAATAATAAAAATATTGTACAAATAAAAATTAATAAATTAACAAATTAAAAAAAAATAAAAAAATTTATTAATGAAATAAATATTATTAAAAATGAATAAATGTGTAATGCCCCGACCCTAGTAACCCAGAGTAAGTGCATTAATATATAACATTGGCATGATCAAAAAAGATCAAGTCTCGAATGACCGATAAGTTTAGTATCCTTGAAAATACTAGATACATTCAAATGTTTTACATTACATTATACAATGAAAAAAAATACAAAATTATCTAAATTAACCACAATTATATCCCATATACAATCCCTACAATTCAGTCCTAATATACCTCTTCACATCCTTGTAAAAATAAAACATAAAAAGGGGTGAGATCAGATGCTCTGTAAGGATAACAATATAGCATAATCTTTCATAAATAATCATAAACATTTAAGGAAATGTATAAGACTAATAAAAATCTATTTATACATTAATTAAAAATAATATAGAAATGGTAAAATCAAATAATACCATGTACTTATTCACATTTATATTCTACTAGTCGAATAATCACATGCAATATCAATAGCCACTTACATAATGATGGAATGCATAATTCCAGACATTATAACCACATAGTGAAGGCCTTATGCCAAGACTACAAATAAGATTTGGTCAAGGACTTGTGCCAAGCCACTAGTTTCTCTAATGAGACCTACCGATGCATTGAAGAGAAATAGCGGGCTCCACCCGTCACTTACTAAGTCCAATGCATTCTTCATATGAAAACGTTTAAACATAACATAAACATTTGTATTAAAAATAGCATAAGAAATGTCAATATTTTATCCATAAACCATTAATTGTGTAAAAATAACACATCCATAGTCAAACATATTAGAAAACCTTGAATACAATATCAATGTTTTCTATCACAATTAATCAACTTCAAAGAAGCTTATCATCCATCAAAGGATATTGACATAGGTGAAATCAAAACTCTTTTAGAAAAATATATATTTCTATTTTGAAATAATTTATAATTCATATAATTATAAAATAAAACACATATTTTAAAAATATTTTTATAATCATGTAAGGGAAGCTTCAACGATGTTATAATGGCGAAAAATAGCTACACCGATGGTATAAGTTAAAAAAACATTCTGACCTTAATTTTGTCAAAAAGGTCAAAAGGTACTTTGTTTGGAAAACTAGGAAAGATTCCTTTTAAAAATATATATGGTCATATAAGGGTATAAATGAATTTAACCCATTTTCTATTAAATAGTAAAAATGAATTAAAATAAATTTTTTAGAAACACAGATGTGAATAATATAGAGGTCCCTGTAGATACTCCCATATAAAACAACCTCGAATAATAAAGAGATTGTGAAATTAACCCTTACCTTGTACTTTTACTTAGTATATGGTATATTAAACTTCTGTGTAATAGTTAAAACATTGTTATTAAAATATAAAATAACTATATACATAAATATTATATCATATATGATCTTATAATATTGATTTGTTAATGATATTTCAGTAGTATGATCGTATCGGGTGTTAACTGATTCATTTTCCTTTATATAATTTGTTATGTATGTAATGTTTTTTATGTATATGATGTATCTTATTCATATTCATAATGATATTATGTATATAAAAATTATTTTAAATCATAAAATGAAAATTATTCTTGAATGGATACGATGGGGAATGAATCTTATCGCGTCCGTGGAGACGGTAATCTGTAGGTACGCATGAGCGACTGTATCATTATTTTGATGTTAAAATCGTATATAATTGGATGATATATCATATATACAGAATCATTAACATGTTATATTAATTATTTACATCATTTATACTCATTATTATACCCATCCAAAAGATGAAGTGTTTGAATAACAAACAACACAATGACGTGGAGACGGTAATCCGTACGTACGCACGTATAGTGACTTTGTCATTTATAGGACGGATAGAATAATTAATATGGTTGTAATATTTTTATAATAAAATCACATTATATAGCATATAATGGAGTTATTATTTAATAATTGAAATAATATAGAAAGAGGAAATGTTAAAAGAAAAGAACTTGATCGAGGTGATGAAATATTTTCCTCTCCTTGGGTTCTTCGTTTTGATTTGATCAAAAGGGCTCTACAGGATGACTTTTTAACGAAAGTAAGGCCTCTATGATGAAGGGATGATAGTTGGGAGGATATTTTGGCCGGGTTTGGATGATCCAAATTTCTTTCTAGGTGTGAATTTGAGAGAAGGAGAAGTTACCTTTTATAAGAGGGGTGAGGGGCACCTTAAGAAAAGATCGAAATATTATTTTATAATAAATTAAATTTTGGTTTTCAATTTCTCAAAAATGATTTATTTAGAAGATAATGTGGGGATGAGTCTCAATCCTTTCAAAAAATAGGTTTAAATAGGTTTGGTTCACTATATTAACCCTATCTTTTAGATTTAACTCTTAGTTAAATAGTTTGACATTTACCATGTCTCTTTGTATTTTTATATTATATGGTTAATAAACCTACTATAAACATCCAATAGAACCTAAAGTGGTTCTTTAATGACATATATAATATTATTTAATCCCTTTTTCCTAACCTTAGATATTTATGAATATAATATCAATTAATAATATAATATTTGTTTTAAAAACTCATTTTTGTCAATTTTGACACTATTTGGTATTTTGTTTTTGTTAAATTCATTACAGCATCATTACTTCAAAAATAATTCATTTAATCAAAACTAACATGTTATATTAACCTAGAAAACTAGTTTAATTAATTAAAAGTCTCAAATTAGTTTTATTTAGATATTTATAATATCAATTATTTTAATCCATAATTAATAAGGTAATTATTGCATCATCATTGTGTCATAATTAAATTTAATTATTTAATGTCTAAAAATTATAAATAAAATAGAATTTTGTAGGAAAATGTTTTATCATTTTAATGAATATTTATAGTCGAATGTATCTTATGTATAACCATATATTAAATATAGTTTAGTTATTAAACATTGATTTTAACACTTCTAACTCTTCTTTAAATAAAATAATAATAATTGTCCTAATCTAATCCATGTTGACCAAAGAGGATCACATTTTATTCTTAATGTTGTTTTTGGTTGAATTATACTTATCCAATATAACTAGTAAATGTGTTAGGGTAATTAGGATATCATTTTTACCCTTAATTACCATATTTACTTTTAACTGTGGTAAATAATAATTAAAAGTTACTATTCACCAAAAATTATTTTCATCTTATTGATCCACATTTTACTTACTGATATCAATCGTGTATCTCAAATTTTTGAAATTCAATTCACAGAAGTAGTAAAATTATGTTTTATTCAAATTTTTAAATGCTCCTAAGAGGTGGGTAAAATACGGTAAAAAGTTCAATAAAACATTATATATATCGAAACTTATTATAAAATGATTCCAATGAATTACATTAAACTTATATACATTTAACTTATATAGGTAATATATATCTATTTTAAAAAAATTTACATTTTTATAATATGCACATTAAACATCCATTACCGAATACTAATTAGTCAATACTTTTTGTTATTATAAAATTTCAATTATAAACAATTTTCACTATATAAATATCATATAGAATATATTTTAATATGATAAATATAAAAAATATCTTTGATAAATCATGTACATAATAATAATAAAAATGAGAAAATTACAAAAATATTAAATGAATAAATAATAAAAGTGAATAAATTATAAAAAAGTAAGAAATACATAACATTATCAATGAATAAATAATATTAAATGAATAAATGTAAAAACTGAGTGAAATTTAATATAAAATTGAATTTATTGGAAAAATATTAAAAAATTTAATAAGATTTATTAATTATATATTTTTTTTTAAAAAACAAACAAAAATATAAAAATATTATACAAATAAAAATTAATAAATTAATAAATTAATAAATTAATAAATTATAAAAACATTAAAAAATTTATTAATGAAATAAAGAATATTAAAAATGAATAAATATGTAATTACCCAACCCCAGTTACCCAGAGTCGGTGCTTTATTACATAACTTTGGCACGATCACAAAAGATCACGTCTTTAAAGACAGATTAGTTTTGTAGCCTTGGAAATACTAGATACATTCAAATGTTTTACATTACATTATACAATAAAAAACAAAAACAACATTGTCTTCAAATTTTTCCATGTACTTATTCACATTGATATTCTAATAGTCGAATAATTACATGTAATATCAATATCCACTTTCATAATGATAGAATGCATAATTCCAGACTTCATAACCACATAGTCAATCCCTTGTGCCAATACTAAAAATAAGATTTGGTGAAGGTCTTGTTCCAAGATAGTAGTTTGTCTCATGAGACCTACCGATGCATTGTGGAGCTATAGCAGGCTCCACCCGTCACTTACTAAGTATGTAACAGCCCGAGAATTTATGAAAAATATTCTTTCTAACTTTATTAATGTATTGTGTTGTATGATACACCAAAAGGAGCTTGCACAACACACATCCTTGACTTACCTTTCATTACACGCAATCTCGACCTTCCTCGATAGCGTGTGTAGTACATAATACTGAGTTTCACTAAACAACGATATGCTATTAAAATATTATTAAAACTAGCAGTTAAGAATAGGAATAACCACCTTTTAAAATTTTAGAAATTTTATCTCTCAAAATGGACTTCATTTTTGGATTCGGAGTATCGAATTTAGCCTAAGGTGAAATTTTGGTACTTTTCGGATAACTTTCATATTTTGATGAATAGTGAAAATTACTAAATTATAATTAAAAACAACTTTTTTAATCTAAATAATTAATAGTGATACATTATTAATTTGAGTGGTTTTAAAGTATATTTAGAATATATTTTTACAATTCAATACAATTTTGGTCATTGGATGTAATTTCACATTTACACCAGACATAAACAAGTGTTAATCTTTTGATAGTTATTATCTCTTAAAAACACGCTATTTGTTGTGACAAAGGAAATTAATTATAAAATTAATTAATGCAACTTATATGTTAGGAATTTTTTAAAATAGAAATCATTTTTGAATTCAGAATATCAATTATAGCTTAGGGTAAAATTTTGGTATTTTTCTGAAAAACTTCAATTTTTGATGAATAGTGAAACTACTAAGTGGTAGTTAAAAAAATTAATTTTTTTCATAAATATTAATTTTACCGCTTCTGTGAATGGAATTTCAAAAAATCCGAGAGACACGGTTGATGTTAGTAAGTAAAATGTGGTTCAATAAGATGAAAATAATTTTTGGTGAATAGTAACTTTTTACTTTTATTTACCACGGTTAAAAGTAAATAGGGTAATTATGGGTAAAAATGATATTAATATTACCCTAACACATGTCCTAATCCTATTGAACAAGTGTATTTCTACCAAAAACAATCATATGAATAAAATATTACCATTTAGGCCCACTTGAATTAGATTAGGACATTTATTATTATTTAATTCAAAGAAGAGTTAAAAGAGTTAAAATCAAAGTTTATCTAATAAAACATTTTTAATATAGGGTTATACATAAGATAAATTTGACTATAAATATTCATCAGAGGTATAAAAAGATTTCCTACATAATGGTATTTTATTTGTAATTTTTAGACATTAAATAACTTAATTTATTTATGACACAACGATGATGCAGTAATTATCTTATTAATGAAATATTGACATAATTGATGTTATAAATACCCAAATAAATATAATTTGAGACTTTTTATAAATTAAACTAATTTTATAGGTTAATATTACATGTTAGTATTCATTTAATTAACGTTTTTCGAACTTATCATTCTGTTATGATTTTCACAAAAATCAATTACTAAATAGTGTCAAAATTGACATAAAATAGTTTTTAAAACAAATATTATATTATTAATTGTTATTTTATTCCTAAAAATCTAAGTTTCGGCCAAATGACTTATATAAGGTTATATATATTAATGATAAACAATTTGGTGTTCGTTTGGCTTCTTATAGTAAGTTTATTAACCTTATAGTGTAAGAACACAAAAAGACACGGTAAAAGTAAAATTATTTAACTTAATGTTAAATCTAAATGATAAGGTTAAAATAGGAACCTAAACTTGACTAAATTCTATTGGATGAGATTATTTCGACCCATACCCACCTTAGCTTCGAAATAAATCAATTTGGAGCTATTTAAAACCGAATTTGGATTTATAATAAAATAATATTTTTAGTTATTCCAAAGGTGCCCCTCTCCTCCCTTATAAAAGGGCACCTCCTCCCTCTCCTCCTCACACCAATTTGAGAATTCAATCTCGTCCAACCCCTTCCAAAATCTCTTCTCCACTTCCCTAGTATCATCCTATAGGTCCTTGTATTCTTAAAAGACCAATTTTAGTGCCCTAAAAGGAGGTCTCAAAGAAGCACTTCAAAGAAGAGGTAATATCCATTATCGATCCTTTCCAATTTCTTTCTTCTTCAACATCTTCTTATTTAGTTGTTTCATTATGAAGTAATAACATCAGTATCACTCATATACTGATATATTATTATAAGTATGAAACAATCCTATTTAACCATCTATCCATCCTACGGAAAATGAAATCAACGTGCGTGCGTACGTACGGAATACCGTCTCCACGCCGTGGTGTATTCTATTTTCCGCCACCACCTTAATAGGATGGGTATAATGGTGTAATGAGTAACTATATATGATTATTATAAAGTGATATTGATACTGAAATAGTATACATACAATTCAACACAATTCCACAACCATGGGAATGATATCATCGCTCGTGCGTACGTACGGACTACCGTCACCACGACGCGATGAGATTCATTATCCATGTTAACCATTCCAGAATGATTATAAAGTATATATAATGAATAATAATGGAATATATGAAATGGTAAATCTAATGGATTTATATATATATATATATATATATGTATGTCATCTACTTACTTCTATTCAAGACAATAAGGAAAGGAAATCAGCGTTCATGCATACGTACGGACTACCGTCTCCATGAACGGTGTGTTTCATTTCATTTATCTATCTATTATATATATATACTGAATATATATGATATATAAATCATACTTTATATTCTGGAAGTAAGTAAATCATGATATAAGTAATAATATTGTCAAGACCAACAAGTCCAAACACCTACGATAAATTAAACGATTTTACCCAAAACGCATCTTTAACATGAATTTACAAAAGAACGGGTAATATAAAGTCATAAGTGGACCATATATTATATAATAACAATGAATATGATTCTGGAATAAGTCAATAACATGATTTAAATCATTATATAGGAGGTTCGGACACGTACAAAGCAATTCGGACCTAAGGTAAGGAAAAATATCACAATCTCATTTTTATCCGAGATTGTTTTTACTTTGGAATTTACTGGGGTATATTTTATCATCCACATCCATTTTCCCTCAATATTTAATATTTTTTCCATCCACTTACAATATTTTAAATCCAATTTTACCCTTCGGTTAGTTTTTCTTAAAGAAGATGAAATGAATCTTTTGTCGTTTTTCGTACAAGGTACTTTTTGACTTTTCCGACAAAAGTACGAGAAGAATGTTTTTTTAACTTATACGGCATGAATGGATTTTTAAAACATTATTTCCAAGAATCTTCCTTTACAAGTTTTCAAGTTTATTTTTAATCAACTTCTTTTATTTTAAAGTCTTATGACATGTTATGAACGGAAAAATGTTTTTGAAGTAGAAAGGATATTTTCCTCAAGAATGGAGTTCAAGTGTTTTATCAAAATTATTTTCCATCTAAGATAATATAGGGTTATGTTTCTATCCCTATTATTACATTGATTTGATTATGTTGTGATGGAAATAGTTTTATGAATTCCTTTATCTTATATGAATTGTTATATGATGTCATGATGTTTATGATTCCCATTTTTATTACATGGGTTACGCTATGATGTATGGTTTATGATTATGTGGCACACATAAGAAAGGATTCATTATAAGATGGGTGGGACCTATATCTCCATCCAATGCATTGGGTAAAGATTTTATATCTCATGAGATAGACATGGCTGGAATGGTAGGTTATACCGGTTCAGTGAAACAGGACTGAAACGAGGGTGACTCGGTTCAGAAAGGGACTTTGTCCACTAAGATAGTCTTGGAAATGAGTCTTGACTAACAAGAAATGATGATTATATGTGTATGCCACAAAGTTTCATGTTTTAAGTTGTGATTATTGGGATTACATTTCACTTCTATGATTTATCCCATGTTATGATATTATGAGCTCTTTTGCAGGTTAAGATTTCCAAAAGCTATATTCTTATGTATATGATGTGATTGATATTTCTTTTTTTTACCCTTACTGATAATTTTAGCTCCCCCTTTTATGTTTTCTTTTCCCCAGGATATAAAGAAAGGTTTTAGGAAAAAAAGAAGATATTTATGGGAGATATTGAAGATCTTTCACCACGATTAGAAGATTTTATTCCGAGTTTCCAAAGACACTAAACTATTACGGTCCATGTGTGTGTGTTTTGTTATGTAATATGTATTTCGCAGAATTAATGTAATATCTATGTACGTTAAGATTTGGGTCTCTACAGTTGGTATCAGAGGAAAGGTTTAGTCAACCTTTGGAAAATAGGATGCAAAAATGTTAGTGAGATCCCTAGAGATATTTCTAATGTATGTCTAGGGATGTCCCTAAAGTTAAGTATACGTATAGGTTATAGTACTAGAATTACACTAACGATCAAAGAATTAAACCTAAGATGTTAGATATTGAAGGTACTCCCACTTTATTATGTTGTTTTCCCTATCATGATTTTTTCATCTCACACTATTCTTTTTGGGTTTTAGATGATGGCTGGAACCCGAAGGAACCGTGTTGATCAATGCAATGGACAATGCAATGATTGTCCTCCTGAACAAACAAATGTTATGGGAGATGGAGTGCAAAATCTTATTTCTATACTTACACAAGCTATGAATCATTCTGGACTTCCAAATGAGCAGAGAAGGGAACAATATTCTTTTGAGTCCTTCATGAGGCAACGTCCACCTTCTTTCAGTGGGTCTTCTGATCCACTTGTTGCTAAACAATGGATCAGTACCAATGAAAAGATATTTTCAGTTCTTCAATGTTCTGAACATGATAAAGTCATCTTAGCAGTATATCGTTTGGAAGGTGAAGCTGATCAATGGTGGAATCTTATCAAGAATACGAGGCAAAGAGATGAAATTGAGTCCATGGAATGGGACGAGTTCAAGAACTTATTTTTCAATAAGTACTTCCCTCGTATTCTTCGAACAAAGATGGAGAAGGAGTTTTTGAACTAAAGCAAAAGGATGATGAATCTGTTGGTATATACGAAGCGAATTTTACAAGACTTGCAAGGTATGTATCTGACATTATCATCAAACCTGAAAGTA
Organism: Viscum album; assembly: GCA_963277665.1. Lineage (NCBI taxonomy): Eukaryota > Viridiplantae > Streptophyta > Magnoliopsida > Santalales > Viscaceae > Viscum > Viscum album. The sequence goes on from OY728131.1 coordinate 1,928,183,597, forward strand.
AATTTGATCGATTTTTCAGTGGCTTAAAACCAAGTCTTCGAAGGGTATTAGCTATAAGAGACTTCAGTAGCTATGAAGAAATTGTGAGTTGTGATATCAAGGTATAAATGGAAGTTGGTGTTACATATCCATCTCATGGTTTTGACAAGAAACAAAAGATGGAGTTCAAGGAGAAATCTCAGAATAATGGTGAAAAGAAGATGAATGTTTTCTTATGCACAAAGTGCGGAAAGAAGCATGGTGGAGATTGTCTTAATGGGACTAGATAATGTTTTATGTGTGGAAAAGAAGGTCATCGAGCAGCTGAGTGTCGAAGTAATGGAAAAAGGGATTCTAATGATGTGAATAAAGGAAACACTGCAGAGAACACACCACCAACACTTCAATGATTCAAGTGAAAGGAAATGGGGCATTATGCTAATAAATGCCCTAATCCAAGGGTTAGTGATGATCAACATGAGCAACCACTGAAGGAAAAAGACAAAGGGAAGTCACATGCGATCACTATTGGTGATGTTGAATATGACAACGATGTGGTGGAATGATTAAGTGTTTATGTAATGGGATTCCAAAATAATGTGGTATCATAAAGTATTGGAATATTTATGTGTTGGTCTAATGTGGTATTCAATGTGATTGAGATATTTTTTTTGGAAATAATATGATATGCGCATAATGAAGGGAAAACGAGAAAATGAAATGTTTAACAGTATTCATGAGCTCATGATTGATATAAGGACTAAGTGATATCATGGTCTGAGTATATATAATTTTGAGGATTTTGATATGTGGAAGGTGTTAACTTTTAACTGCATTCATGTTTTCACTAAGGTATTCAAGAGAATACATGATTAAGGACTTTGAATGTTTGGAATGTGACCAACAGAACATATCTTATGATATATGGGGATCAACGATGGTATTAAATCTCTAGTAATCGTTTTCACTATGTTATGAGAGTGGACTGCAGTATTATGGATAAGCCTAAAGATTGGAATGGATTATGTTGGACATAAGTTAGTATTGTTTAAGGATAGAATTTTTTTCGATATTATTGATGGGATGTTATAGTAATATAGTTTTAGAAAAAGGACAACCTGCAGGACGGGCGACATCCCATCGCGTCGGACAAGGCTGTCGGAATCGAACCCACAACCGAAGTGCGACTGGCCTTTATCGCCTACCACTGGCCTACAGGAAGTCCCTGTTTAGTAGAAACTAGTTTTATTTTTTTAAGCAGTACGATATATGAAGTATAAGTCCATTTTAGGAACCATATATGATTAATCTCACTATAGATGGACTTATGTATTTATTGATAACTTTTCTAACCTTTTTTTGAGATAGATGGAATGACCCATCATTCTATCACATGATCAATTAACACTTCATGAATAAAAAATTCAACTTCATTTCTTTAAGAGATGATGTGGAAATTGTTCAATGTATGAACAACAGTGAGATTGTACCAAAATAAAGTAAGTACTTATTCTAATTCAAATTCTTCAACTTTAGGGAAATGATCTTGAAAACCAAAAAATGTTGTCCTAGTGCCCTTATATCAGGTAAATTAGATTGTACCTTATATCATCACAAATCTTTGGATTTGTGATTACTGGCTTTTCTATATCCATGTTCTCTACCACTCTCCATCAGAACATGATGATTAAATTTCTCTTCCATATCCATATTTTCACCTATGTGGAAACCCAGTGATTAGTTTATTTGGGTAACTGTTACGTTTCATACCTTTGTTTTTAAAGATTGGTTTTGGTATTCCCTTTTTACGTTGTGGGTTTATATTAAACAAACTTTGGAGTAGTAAACCATTTATAACCTAGACGAATTTCGAGGGCGAAATTCATTTTAAGAGGGGTAGAATGTAACAGCCTGAGATTTTATGAAAAATATTCTTTTTAATTTTATTAATGTATTGTGGTGTACGCTACTCCAAAAGGAGCTTGCACAACACACATCCTTGACTTGCCTTGCATTACATGCAATCGCAACCTTCCTCGATAGCGTGTGTAGTACGTAATACTGAGTTTCACTAAACAACGATATGCTATTAAAATATTATTAAAACTAGTCGTTAAGAATAGTAATAACCACCTTTTAAAATTTTATAAATTTTAGCTCTCAAAATGGACTTCATTTTTGGATACGGAGTATCGAATTTAGCCTAAGGTGAAATTTTGGTACTTTTCAGATAACATTCATATTTTGATGAATAGTGAAAATTACTAAATTATAATTAAAAACAAATTTTTTAATCTAAATAATTAATAGTGATAAATTATTAATTTGAGTGGTTTTAAAGTATATTTAGAATATATTTTTACAATTCAATTCAATGTAGGTCATTGGATGTAATTTCACATTTACACCAGACATAAACAAGTGTTAATCTTTGGATAGTTATTATCTTTTAAAAACACGCTATTTGTTGTGACAACGGAAATTAATTATAAAATTAATTAGTGCAACATATATGTTGGTAATTTTTTAAAATAGAAATCATTTTTGAATTCAGAATATCAATTATAGCTTAGGGTGAAATTTTGGCATTTTTCTGAAAAACTTCAATTTTTGATGAATAGTGAAACTACTAAGTGGTAGTTAAAAAAAGTAATTTTTTTCATAAATCTTAATTTTACCGCTTCTGTGAATGGAATTTCAAAAAATACGAGAGACATGGTTGATGTCAGAAAAGTAAAATGTGGTTCAATAAGATGAAAATAATTTTTGGTGAATAGTAGCTTTTTACTTTTATTTACCACGGTTAAAAGTAAATAGGGTAATTAAGGGTAAAAATGATATTAATATTACCCTAACACATGTCCTAATCCTATTGTACAAGTGTATTTCGACCAAAAACAAACATAGGAATAAAATATGACCATTTAGGCCCACTTTAATTAGATTATGACATTTATTATTATTTAATTCAAAGAAGAGTTAAAAGAGTTAAAATCCAAGTTTATTTAATAAAACATTTTTAATATAGGGTTATACATAAGATAAATTCGACTATAAATATTAATTAGAAATATAAAAAGATTTCATACATAATGGTATTTTATTTGTAATTTTTAGACATTAAATAATGTAATTTATTTATGACATAACGATGATGCAGTAATTATCTTATTAATGAAATATTGAAATAATTGATGTTATAAATACCCAAATAAATATAATTTGAGACTTTTTATGAATTAAACTAATTTTCTAGGTTAATATGACATGTTAGTATTCATTTAATTAACTTTTTTCTAACTTATCATTCTGTTATGATTTTCACAAATATAAATTACTAAATAGTGTCAAAATTGACATAAAATAGTTTTTAAAACAAATATTATATTATTAATTGTTATGTTATTCCTAAAAATCTAAGGTTCGGCCAAATGACTTTGATAAGGTTATATATATTAACAATAAACAATTTGGGGTTCTTTTGGCTTCTTATAGTATGTTTATTAACCTTATAGTGTAAGAACACAAGAAGACACGGTAAAAGTAAAATTATTTAACTTAATGTTAAATCTAAATGATAAGGTTAAAATAGGAACCTAAACTTGTCTAAATTCTATTGGATGAGATTTTTTTGACCCATCCCCACCTTATCTTCGAAATAAATCAATTTGGAGCTATTTAAAACAGAATTTGTCTTTATAATAAAATAATATTTTTAGTTATTCCAAAGGTGCCCCTCTCCTCCCTTATAAAAGGGGACATCCTCCCTCTCCTCCTCACACCAATTTGAGCATTCAATCTCGGCCAACCCCTACCAAAATCTCTTATCAACTTCCCTAGTATCATCCTAGAGGTCCTGGTCTTCTTAAAAGACCAATTTTAGTTCCCTAAAAGGAGGTCTCAAAGAAGCACTTCAAAGAAGAGGTAATATCCATTACCGATCCTTTCCAATTTATTTCTTCTTCAACATCTTCTTCTTTAGTTGTTTCATTGTGAAGTAATAACATCAGTATCACTAATATACTGATATATTATTATAAGTATGAAACAACCCTATTTAACCATCTATCCATCCTAAAGAAAATGAAATCACCGCGCGTGCGTACGTACGGAATACCGTCTCCACGCCGTGGTGTAATCTATTTTCCGCCACCACCTTAATAGGATGGGTATAATGGTGTAATGAGTAACTATATATGATTATTATAAAGTGATATTGATACTGAAATAGTATACATACACTTCAACACAATTCCACGACCATGAGAATGATATCATCGCTCGTGCGTACGTACGGACTACCGTCTCCACGACGCGATGAGATTCATTATCCATGTTAACCATTCTAGAATGATTATAAAGTATATATAATGAATAATAATGGAATATATGACATGTTAAATCTACTTTATTTATGTATATATATATATATGTCATCTACTTACTTCCATTCAAGACAATAAGGAAAGGAAAGCAGCGTTCATGCGTACGTACGGACTACCGTCTCCATGAACGGTGTGTTTCATTTCATTTATCTATCTATTATATATATATACTGAATATATATGATATATAAATCATAATTTATATTCTGTAAGTAAGTAAATCATGATATAAGTAATAATAATGTCAAGACCAACAAGTCCAAACACCTACGATAAATGAAACGATTTTACCCAAAACGCTTCATTAACATGAATTTACAAAAGAAAGGGTAATATAAAGTCATAAGTGGACCAGATATGATATAATAACAATTAATATGACTCTAGAATAAGTAAATAACATTATTTAAATCATTATACAGGAGGTTTGGACACGTACAAAGCAAGTCGGACCTAAGGTAAGGGAAAATATCACAATCTCATTTTTATCCGAGACTGTTTTTACTTTGGAATTTACTGGGGTGTATTTTATCATCCACATCCATGTTCCCTCAATATGTAATATTGTTTCAATCCACTTACAATAGTTTAAATCCAAATTTACCATTTGGTGAGTTTTTCTTAAAGAAGATGAAAGGAATCTTTTGTCATTTTTCGTACGAGTTACTTTTTGACTTTTCCAACAAAAGTACGAGAAGAATGTTTTTTTAACTTATACGGCATGAATGGATTTTTAAAACATTATTTCCAAGAAGATTCCTTTACAAGTTTTCAAGTTTATTTTAATCAACTTCTTTTATTTTAAAGTCGTATGACATGTTATGAAAGGAAAAATGTTTTTGAAGTAGAAAGGATATTTTCCTCAAGAATGGAGTTCAAGTGTTTTATCAAAATTATTTTACATCTAAGATAATATAGGGTTATGTTTCTATCCCTATTATTACATTGATTTGATTATATTGTGATGGAAATATTTTTATGAATTCCTTTATCTTATATGAATTTTTTTATGACGTCATGATCTTTAAGATTCCCATTTTTATTACATGGGTTACGCTATGATGTATGGTTTATGATTATGTGGCACACATAAGAAAGGATTCATTATAAGATGGGTGGGACCTATATCTCCCTCCAATGCATTGGGTAAAGATTTTATATCTCATGAGATAGACATGGCTGGAATGGTAGGTTATACCGGTTCAGTGAAACAGGACTGAAACGAGGGTGACTCGGTTCAGAAAGGGACTTTGTCCACTAAGATAGTCTTGGCAATGAGTCTTTACTAACAAGAAATGATGATTATGTGTGTATGCCACAAAGTTTCTTGTTTTATGTTGTGATTATTGGGATTACATTTCACTTCTATGATTTATCCCATGTTATGATATTATGAGCTCTTTTGCAGGTTAAGATTTACAAAAGCTATATTCTTATGTATATGATGTGATTGATATTTCTTTTGTTTACCCTTACTGAGCATTTTATCTCACCCTTTTATGTTTTCTTTTCACCAGGATATAATGAATGGTTTTAGGAAAAAAAATAAGATCTTTATGGGAGATATTGAAGATCTTTCACCACGATTAGAAGATTTTATTCCGAGTTTCCAAAAACACTAAACTATTACGGTCCTTGTGTGTGTGTTTTGTTATGTACTAAGTATTCTGAAAAAGTAATGTAATATCTATGTACGTTAAGCTTTGGGTCTCTACAAAGTCCATTAGATTCCTCCTATGAAAAGGTTTAAACATAACAATAACATTTATTTTAAAACTAGCACACGAAATGTCAATATTTTATAAATAAACCATGAATGGTGTAAAAATAACACATCCAGAGTCAAACATATCACAAAACCTTTAATACAATATGTATGTTTTGTATCACAATAAATCAACTTCATAGAAGCTTAAAATCCATTAAAGGATGTTGACATAGATGAAATCAAATTTTTTTAGAGAAATATATCTTTCTATTTTGAAATAATTTAAAAGTAAAATAATTATAAAATAAAACATTTATTTTGAATATATTCTTATAATCTTGTAAGGTAAGCCTCAACGATGTTATAATGGTGGAAAATAGCCACATCGTCCATATAAGTTAAAAAAACTTTCTTACCTTAATTTTGTCAAAAATGTCAAAAGGTACCTTTTTTGGAAAATGAGGAAATAATCCTTTCAAAAACCTATAAGGTCAAATAAGGGTATAAATTAATTTCACCCATTTTCTGTTAAATATTAAATTTTTTTTGAAATACATTATTTAGAAACACAGATGTGGATGATAAAGAGGTTCTAGTAGATACCCACATATAAAACAACCTTGATAATAAATAGATTGTGAAATTAACCATTACCTTATAATTTTAATTAGTAGATGTTATGTTAAACTCCTGTATAATATTTAAAACATTTTTATTAAATTATTCATGAACTATTTATATAAATATGGTATCATATATGATCTTATAATATTTCTTTATTAAAGATATTTGAGTGGTATGATCATTTCGTGGGTTAACTGATTCCTTTTACTTTATATAATTTGATACGTATGTAATGTTTGTTATGTATTCGATTTATCGTATTCATATTTAGAATGATATTAAGCCTTTAAAAATTATTTTAAATCCTCAAATAAAAATTATTCTTGAATGGACACGATGGGGAATGAATCTCATCGTGTCCATAGAGACGGTAATCTATAGGTACACACGAGTGACAATATCATTATTTTGATATTAAAATCATATATATTTGGATGATATATAATATATACAGAATCATTATCATGTTATATTAATTATTTACATCATTTATTCCCATTATTCTACCCATACAAATGATGAAGTGTTTCAATAACAAACTACACAACGACGTGGAGACGGTAATCCGTACGTACGCACATATGGTGCCTTTGTCATTTATAGAATGGATAGAATAATTAATATGGTTGTACCATTTTTATAATAACATCACAGTATATAGAAGATAATGGATTTATTATTTTTATATTTGAAATAACATAGAATGAGTTAGTGGAAAAATAAAATAACTTGACAGAGGTGATGAAATATTTACCTCTTCTTCGGGTTGTTCGTTTTAATTTGATGAAATGGGCTCTATAAGATAACTTTATGACTAATGTAAGGCCTCTAGGATGAATGGATTATTGTTGGTAGGATATTTAGGCAGGGTTTGGTTGAGCCACATTTCTTTGTATGTTTGAATTTGAGAGAAAGAGAAGTGCCCTTTTATAAGAGGGGTGAGGGGAACCTTATTAAATGATTGAAATATTATTTTATAATAAAATTTTTTTCGATTTCTAATGGCTCCAAAATTATTTATTTAGAGGCTAAGGTGGGTATGGGTCACAATCCATTCATCCAATAGGTTTTAGATAGGTTTGGGTCACTAAATTAACCTTATCATTTAGATTTAACTCTTAGTTAAATATTTTGACATTTACCATGTCTCTTTGTATTTTTATATTATATGGTTAGTAAACATACTATAAACTTCCAAGAGAACCTCAAGTGGTTCATTACTGACATATATAGTATTTTTTAATTCATTTTCCAAACTTTATTTATTAATAATATAATATTAATTAATAATATAGTAATTGTTTTAAAAACACTTTTATGTCAATTTTGACACTATTTGGTATTTTGTTTTTGTTAAATTCAGAACATCATTATTATGTCAAAATAAATTCATTTAACTAACCCTAAAATGTCATATTAGCCTATAAAATTGTTGTAATTCATTAAAATTCTCAAATTAGATTTATTTTCATATTTATAAGATCAATTATTTTAATCATTCATTAATAATGTTATTATTTCATCATTATTGTGTCATAAATAAATTTTATTTTTTAATGTATAAAAATTATAAATAAAATATCATTATGTAGGAAATATTTTTATATATTTAATGAATATTTATAGTCTAATTTATCTTATGTATACCCCTATATTAAAAATAGTTTAGTTATTAAAATTTGATTTTAACATTTTTAACTCTTCTTTAAATAAAATAATAGTAAATGTCTTAATCTAATCCAAGTGGACCAAAGAGGATCACATTTTATTACAAATGTTTTTTTTGGTCGAATTATACTTATCCAATAGAATTAGTACATGTGTTAGGGTAATTAGGATATCATTTTTACCCTTAATTACCCTATTTACTTTTAACCGTGGTAAATAAAAGTAAAAAGTTACGTTTCACCAAAGATTATTTTCATCTTATTGAAACACAATTTACATACAAATATTAACCATGCCTCTCAGATTTTTTAAATTCAATTCACAGAAGGAGTAAAATTATGTTTTATGCAAATTTTGAAATGCTCTTAGGACGTGGGTAAAAGACGGTAAAAAGTTCAATAAAAAAATTTTATATCAAAACTTATTATAAAATTTCTCTAATGAATTACATTTTACTTATATAAATTTAACTTATATAGGTATTTTATATCTATTTTGAAAAACATGACATTTTTATAATGTGCACATTTAGCATCTATAACTCAATACTAATAAGTCAATACTTTTTATTATTATAAAATTTATTTATAAACTATTTTCACTATATAAATAACATATTGAATATATTTTAATATCTTTAATATAAAAATATATATTTGAGAAATCATTCACAAAATAATAATAAAAATGAGACAATTACAAAAATATTAAATGAATAAATATTAAAAGTGAATAAATTATAAAAAAGTAAGAAATACATAACATTATCAATGAATAAATAATTTTAAATTAATGAATGTAATAAATTTGTGAAATTTAATATTAACATGATTTGATTCAAAAAATATTAAAAAATTTATAAAGAGTTATTAATAAAATAATTTTTTTTAAAAAAAAAAAAAAATAAAAAAAAAATATTATGCAAATAAACATTAATAAATTAATAAATTAAAAAAATAATAAATAATTTATTAATGAAATAAATAATATTAAAAATGAATAAATGTGTAATGTTCGGAACCTAGTTACCCAGAGTCGGTGCATTATTACATAACATTGGCATGATCATAAAAGATCAAGTCTCGAAAGACTGATTAGTTTAGTAGCCATGGAAATACTAGATAGATTCAATTGTTTTACATTATATTATACAATGAAAAACAAAAACAAAATTTTATTCATTAACCACAATCATATCCCATAGACCATCCCTACAAGTCAATCCTAATATACCTTTTCACATCCTTGTAAAAAAACATAGAAATAGGTGAGATTAGATGCTCAGTAAGGATAACAATATAGCAGAAACTTTCATAAATAAGCATAAACATTTAGGTAAATGTATAATACTAAAACAAAAACCTTTTATACTTTACTTTAAGCATAATATGGAAAAGATAAAATCAAATAATTCCATTTACTTATTCACATTGATATTCTACTAGTCGAATAGTCATATTCAATATCAATAGCCACTTTGATAATGATGGAATGCATAATTCTAGGCTTCATAACCACATAGTCAAGGCATTATGCCCGGACTATAATAATATTTTGGTCAAGGTCTTATGAAAAGACACTAGTTTGTCTCATGAGGTCTACCAATGCATTGAGGAGTAATAGCGGGCACCACCCATCAGTTACTAAGTCCAATGCATTCCTCTTATGAAAAGGTTTAACCATAACATAAACATTTTTATTAAAACTAGCCTACAATATGTCAATACTTTATCCATAAACCATGAATGGTGTAAAAATAATACATCCACAGTCAAACATATCACAAAACCATCAATAAAATGTGGATGTTTTGTATCACAATAAATCAACTTCAAAGTAGCTTAAAATCAATCAAAGGATGTTGACATAGATGAACTCAAATATTTTTTATATAGAAATATATCATTCTTTTTTGAAATAATTTAAAAGTCATATAATTATAAAAGGAAACATTTATTTTGAAAATATTATTATAAGCTTGTAAGGTAAGCTTCAACAATGTTATAACGGCGGAAAATAGCCGCACCAGCCATATAAGTTAAGAAAACATTCTTACCGTAATTTTTTCAAAAAGGTTAAAAGGTACCTTATTTGGAAAATGACTGAAAGATTCCATTAAAAAACATAAAAGTTAAAATAAGGGTATAAATGAATTTAACCCATTTTCTATTAAATAGAAAAAAAATTTGAAATACATTTTTTAGAAACACAAATGTGGATGATAAAGAGGTCCCTGTAGATACTCACGTATAAAACAACCTCAGATAGTAAAGAGATTGTGAAATTAACACTTAAATTTTAATTCTACTTAGTAGATGGTTTGTTAACCACCTGTATAATAGTTAAATAATTTTTATTAAATTATACCAGAACAATATACAAAAATATTATATGATATTTGATCTTTTAATATTTCTTTGTTAATAATATTTCAGTAGTATGATCGTTTCGAGTGTTAATTGATTCATTTTACATTATATGATTTGTTACATATGTAATTTATTTTATGGATAGGATTAATGTTATTAATATTAATAATTATATTAAGTCATTAAAAATTATTTTTAATTATCAAATGATATTTATTCTTGAATGGATACGATGGGGAATGAATCTTATCGCATCCATGGAGACGGTAATCTGTAGGTACACATGAGCGACAATATCATTCTATTGATGATAAAAGTGTATATAATTGGATGTTATATAATTTATACAGAATAATTATCATGTTATATTTATTATTTACATCATTTATACTCATTATTGTACCCATCCAATGGATGAAGTGTTTGAATAACACACTACACCACGACGTGGAGACTGTAATCCGTACATATGCACGTATGGTGACATTGTCATTTATATTATTGATAGAATAATGAACATGGTTGTACCATTTTTATAATAACATAAAAGTATATAGAAGATAATGTAGTTATTATTTTATATTTGAAAAAACATAGAAAGAGGTAGTGGAAAAAGAAAAGAACATGATAGATGTTATGAAATATTGACCTCTTCATTGGGTTCTTCCTTCTGATTTGATCAAAAGGGCTCCATAGGATGGAATTTTAAATAAAGTAAGGCCTCTAGGATAAAGGTATAAAAGTTGGAAGGATATTTGGGAAGGTTTTGGCCGAGCCAAAATGTGTTTTAGGTGTGAATTTGAGAGAAGGGGAAGTGCCCTTTTATAAGAGGGGTGAGGGAAACCTTACGAAAATATTGAAATATTATTTTATAATAAAATACTTTTTGGATTTTAATGGATCCAAAATGATTTATTTAGAGGATAAGGTGGGGATGGTTCTCAATCCTTTCAACCAATATGTTTTTACGGGTTTGGGTCACTATATCAACCTTATCATTTAGATTTAACTCTTACTTAAACAGTTTGACATTTATCATGTATCTTTGTATTTTTATATTATATGGTTCATAAACATACTATAAACATCCAAAAGAACCTCAAGTGGTTCATTAATAACATATATAATATTATTTAATACATATTTCTGAACTGTTAATATTTATGTATATAATATCAATTAATAATATAATATTTTTAAAAAAACTCTTTTATGTCAATTTTGGCACTATTTGGTATTTTGTTTTTGTTAAACTCATAACAACATTATTACTTCGAAAAAAATTCATTTAATCAAACATAAAATGTAATATTAACCTAAAAAATTAGTGTAATTCATTTAAATTATCAAATTATATTTATTTGAATATTTATAATATCAATTATTTAAATCTTTCATTAATAAAGTAATTATTGCATCATCATTGTTTCATAAATAAATTTCATTATGTAATGTCGAAATATTATAAATAAAATATAATTTTGTATGAAATACATTTATCTTTTTAATGAATATTTATAGTCTAATTTATCTTATGTATATACCTATATTAAAAATAGTTTAGTTATTAAACTTGGATTTTAACACTTTTAACACTCCTTTAATTAAAATAATAATAATTGTCCTAATCGAATCCAAGTTGAACAAAGAGGATCAAATTTTATTCCTAATGTAGTTTTTGGTCGAATTATAATTATCCAATAGAATTAGTACATGTGTAAGGGTAATTAGGATATCATTTGTACCCTTAATTACCCTATTTACTTTCAACCGTGGTAAATAAAAGTTAAAAGTTACTATTCACCAAAAATTATTTTGATCTTATTGAACAACATTTTACATACTAATATCAACCGTGTCTATCAAATTGTTGAAATTCAATTCACAGAAGCTGTAAAATTTAGTTTTATGAAAATTTTCAAATGCTCCTAGAAGGTGGGTAAAAGACGGTAAAAAGTTCAATAAAAAATTTAATATACAAAAACATATTATAAAATGACTCCAATTAATTATAATGAACTTATATACATTTTAATTATATAGGTATTATATATCTATTTTGAAAAAATTGACCTTTTTATAATATGAACATTAAACACCCATTACTCAATACTAATTAGTCAATAATTTTCATTATTATAAAATTTAAATTATAAACCATTTTCACTATATAAATATCATATTGAATATATTTTTATATGAAGAATATAAATATATCTTTGAACAATAATGTAAAAATTAATAATAAAAATAATAAAATTACAAAAATGTTATACGAATAAACATTAAAAGTGAATAAATTATAAAAAACTAAGAAATAAATAACATTATCAATGAATAAATAATATTAATTGAATAATTGTAAAAAATGAGTGAAATTTAATATAAAATTGAATTGATTGGAAAAATATTAAAAAATATAACAAGATTTATTAACTATATTGTTTTTTTAAAAAAAATAAAAAAAAATAAAAAAACTATTAAACAAATAAAATTAATAAATTAGTAAATTACAAAAATATTAAAAAATTTATTAATGAAATAAGGAATATTAAAAATGAATAAATGTATAACACCCCGACCCAAGTTACCCAGAGTTGGTGGATTATTACATAACATTGGCCTGATAACAAAAGATCAAGTCTTGAAAGACCGATTAGTTTAGTAGGCTTGGAAATACTAGATACATTCAAATCTTTTACATTACATTATTCAATGAGAAAAAACAGCAACATTTTCTTCATTAGCCACATTCATATCCCATAGATTATCCCTACATGTCATCCATAATATAACTCTTCACATCCTTGAAAAAATAAAACATAGAAAGGCATGAGATCAAATGCTCAATAAGGATAACAATATAGAGAAAACTTTCATAAATAAGCATAAACATTTAAGTCAATGTATAATACTAAAAAAAATTTATACATGAATTTCAGCATAATATGGAAAAGATAAAATGAAATAATTCCATTTACCTATTCGCATTGATATTCTACTAGTCGAATAACCACATTAAATATCAATAGCCACATTTATAATGATGGAATGCATAATTACAAACTTCATAAGCACATAGTCAAGGCCTTATGTCAGGACTACAAATACGATTTGGTCAAGGCCTTGTGCTAAGATAGTAGTTTGTCTCATGAGACCTACCAATGCATTGAGGAGCTACAACAGGTACCACCCGTCACATAATAAGTCCAATGTATTTCTTATATGAAAAGGTTTAATCATAACAAAAACATTTGTATTAAAACTAGCATACTAAATGTCAATACTTTTTCTATAAAGCATGAACGGTGTAAAAATAATACATCCATAGTCATAAATATCAAAAAACCTTCAATACAATATGTAAGTTTTGTATCACAATAAATCAACTTCAAAGAAGCTTACAATCCATCAAAGGATGTTGACATAGATGAAATGAAAACTTTTTTTAGAGAAATATATCTTTCTATTTTGAAATAATTTAAAAGTCATATAATTATAAAAGGAAACATTTATTTTGAAAATATTCTTATAATCTTGTAAGCGATGCTTCAACAATGTTATAATGGCGGAAAAGATCCGCACCATCCGTATAAGTTAAAAAAACATTCTTACCTTAATTTTGTCGAAAAAGTCAAAAGGTACCTTGTTTGGAAAATGACAGAAAGAGTCCTTTAAAAAAATATAAGGTAAATTAATGGTATAAATTAATTTAACCCATTTTCTATTAAATAGTATAAATGTTTTGAAATACATTTTTTAGAAACACAGATGTGGACGATAAAGAGGTCCCAGTAGATACTCACGTATAAAACAACCTCAGATAATAAAGAGATTGTGAAATTAATCCTTACCTTGTACATTTCCTTAGTAGATGGTATTTTAACCTCCTATATAATAGTTAAACCATTGTTATTAAATTATACAAGAACAATATAAATAAATATGATATCATATATGATATTATAATATTTCTTTGTTAATGATATTTCAGTAGTATGATCGTTTCAGGTGTTAACTGATTCGTTTTCCTTTATATGATTTTTTACGTAAGTAATGTTTGTTATGTATTGGATGTATATTATTCATATTCATAATAATATAAAGTCATTGAACATTTTTTCTAACCATCAAATGATAAATATTCTTAAATGTATACGATGGAAAATGAATCATATCGCATCCAGGGAGACGGTAATCTGTAGGTATGCACAAGTGATAATATCATTATTTTGATGATAAAATCATATATAATTTGATGTTATATCATATATACAGAATAATTATCATGTTATATTTATTATTTACTTCATTTATACTAATTATTGTACCCATCCAAATGATGAAGTGTTTGAATAACAAACTACGCAATGACGTTGAGACTGTAATCCGTACGTAAGCAGGTATGGTGACTTTGTCATTTATATGATGGATAAAATAATGAATATGGTTATACCATTTTTATAATAACATCAAAGTATATAGAATACCGTGGATTTATTATTTTATAACTGAAATAACATAGAAATAGGAAGTGGAAAAAGAAATGAACATCATAGAGGTTATTAAATATTTACGTTTTCTTCAGGTTCTTCCTTTTGATTGGATAAAAAGGGCTCCATAGGATAGATTTTTGACTAATGGAAGGCCTCTAGGATGAAGTTATGGTATTTGGTAGGATATTAAGTTAGGGGATGGCTGAGCCAAATTGCATTGTAGGTGTGAATTTGATAGAAGGATAAGTGCCCTTTTATAAGAGGGGTGATGGGCACCTTAGGAATGGATTGAAATATTATTTTATAATAAAATCATTTATGATTACTAATAACTCAAAAATAATTTATTTAGAGGATAAGGTGGGGATGGGTATAAATTTTTTCATCCAATAGGTTTTAGATTGTTTTGGGTCACTATATTAACCTTAGCTTTTAGATTTAACTCTTTGTCCAATAGTTTGACATTTACCATGTATCATTGTATTTTTATATTATATGGTTAATAAACATACATTAAACATCCAATAGAACCTCAAGTGGTTCATTAATGACATATATAATATTATTTATTCCCTTTTTCTAAACCATATATATTTATGAATATAATTTCAATTAACAATATAATATTTGTTTTAAAAGATCATTTATGTCAAATTTGACACTATTTGGTATTTTGTTTTTGTTAAATTCATAACAGCATTATTACTTCAAAAAAAATTCATTTAATCAACCCTAACATGTAATATTAACCTATTAAATTATTGTAATTCATTAAAATCCTCCAATTAGATTTATTTTGATATTTATAATATCAATTATTTTAATATTAATTTAATAAAGTAATTATTGTATCATCATTGTGTCATAAATAAATTTAATCATTTAATTTATAAAAATTAAAATTAAAATATAATTATGTAGGAAATATTTTTATCTTTTTAGTGAATATTTATAGTTGAATTTATCTTATGTATAATCCTATATTAAAAATAGTTTAGTTATTAAACTTTCATTTTAACTTTTTTAACACTTCTTTACATAAAATAATAATAAATGTCCTAATCTAATCCATGTTGACCAATGAGGATCAAATTTTATTCATAATGTTGTTTTTGGTCGAATTATACTTATCCAATAGAATTAGTACATGTGTTAGGGTAATTAGGACATCATTTTACCCTTAATTACCCTATTTACTTTTAACCGTGGTAAATAAAAGCTAAATGTTACTATTAACCAAAAATTAATTTCATCTTATTGAACCACATTTTATTTACTGATATCAACCGTGTCTCTCATATTTTTGAAATTCTACTCACAGAAGAAGAAAAATTATGTTTTATGAAAATTTTTAAATGCTCCTAGGAGGTGGGTAAAAGACGGTAAAAAGTTCAATAAAAAATTTTATATATCAAAACATATTATAAAATGACTCCAATGAAATGCATTGAACTTATATACATTTTACATATATTGGTATTATTTATCTATTTTGAAAAAATTTACATTTTTATAATATGCACATTAAACATCCATTACTCAATACTAATTAGACAACACTTTTTATTATTATAAAATATCAATTATAAACCATTTTAACTATTCAAAGATATATTTTATATTTTTATATGGAAAATATAAAATATATATTTGAACATTCATTTACAAAATTATAATAAAAATGTGAAAATTATAAAAATATTAAATGAATAATTATTAGAAGTGAATAAATTATAAAAATGTAAGAAATACATAACAATATCAATGAATAAATAATATTAAATGAATAAAATTAAAAAATGAGTGAAATTTAATATAAAAATGAATTGATTGGAAAAATATTAAAAAAAATTAACAATATTTATTAATTATATAATTTTTTAAAAAAATAAAAGAAAAATAAAAAAAATATTATACAAATATAAATTAATAAATTAATAAATTACAAAAACAATAAAAAAATTATTAATGAAATAAAGAATATTAAAAATGAATAAATGTGTAACGCCCTGACCCAAGTTACCCATAGTACATGCATTATTACATAACATTGGCGTCATCACAAAAGATCAAGTCTTGAAAGACCGATTAGTTTAGTAGCCTTAGAAATACTAGATAAATTCAAATTTTTTACATTACATTATATAATGAAAAAACAACAACATTGTCTTCATTAACCACAATCATTTCCTATATACCATCCCTACATGTCAATCCTAATATACCTTTTCCTATTCTTGGAAAAATAAAACATAGAAAGGGGTGAGATCAGATGCTCAGGAAGGACAACAATATAACGGAAACTTTAATAAATAATCATAACCATTCAAGGAAATGTATAAGACTTAAACAAAAGTCTTTTATACTTGAATTTCAGCATAATATGGAAAATATAAAATCTAATAATTCTATGTAGTTATTCACATTGATATTTAACTAGTCTAATAATCAAATGCAATATCAATAGCCACTTTCATAATGATGGAATGCATAATGCCAGAGTTCATAACCACATAGTCAAGGATTTGTGCCAAGACTACAAATAAGATTTGTTCAAGGCCTTATGCCAAGACCCTAGTTTGTCTCATGAGACCTACCGATGCATTGAGAAGTTATAATGGGCTCCTCCCGTCACATATTAAGTCCAACACATTCCTCCTATGAAAAGGTTTAAACATAACATAAAAATTTGTATTAAAACTAGCATACGAAATGTCAACATTTTATCCATAAACCATGAATGGTGTTAGAATAACACATCCAAAGTCAAACATATCACAAAAAATTTAATAAAATAAGGATGTTTTGTATCACAATAATTCAACTTTATTGAAGCTTAAAATCCATCAAAGGTTGTTGACATAGATGAAATCAAATTTTTTTTAGAGAATTATATCTTTCTATTTTGAAATAATTTAAAATTCATATAATTATAAAATAAATCATTTATTTTGAAAATATTCTTATAATATTGTAAGGGAAGCCTCATCAATGTTATAATGGCGGAAAATTGCCACACTGTCCATATAAGTTAATAAATATTTCTAACCTTAATTTTGTCAAAAGGTCAAAAGGTACCTTATTTTGAAAATGAGGAAATATTCCTTTCAAAAACATATATGGTCAAATAAGGGTATAATTTCATTTAACCCATTTTTTGTTTAATAGTAAAAATGTTTTGAAATACATTTTTTAGAAACACAGATGTGGATGATAAAGAGGTCCCAGTAGATACTCACGTATAAAAAAACCTCGCATAATAAAGAGATTGTGAAATTAAGCATTACCTTGTAATGTTACTTAGTATATGGTATGTTAAACTCATGTATATTATTTAAAATATTTTTATTAAATTATATTTTATGTATATACATAAATATGGTATCAAATAGGATCTTATAATATTGCTTTGTTAATGACATTTCAGTTGTATGATCGTTTCAGGTGTTAACTGATTCATTTTCCTTTATATAATTTGTTACATAAGTAATGATTGTTATGTATATGATTTCTCTTATTCATATTCAGAATGATATTAAGTCTTAAAAAAAATTTTTAATCATCAAATGAAAATTATTCTTGAATTGATATGATGGGGAATGAATCTTATCACGTCTGTGGAGACGGTAATCCATAGGTACGCACGTGTGACAATATCATTATTTTGAAATTAAAATCATATATAATTGGATGATATATCATATATACAGAATCATTATCATGTTATATTAATTATTTACATCATTCATTCTAATTATTATACCCATCCAAATGATGAAGTGTTTGAATACAAAACTACACAACGAAGTGGAGACGACAATCCATACGTACACACGTATGGTAACTCTGTCATTTATAGGATTGATAGAATAATGAATATTGTTGTACAATTTTTATTATAACGTCACAGTATATAGAAGATAATATAGTTATTATTTTAGAATTGAAATAACATAGAATGAGGAATTTCAATCCTGGATTTAAATGTTTAAGTTTGAAGGACTTAAGAAATATTCATTTTTTGGATTATTTATGTATGTGGACCATCAAAACCACATAGAAAGTTCCTACGCGGCCCGCTGTAACTTAATTTTTCATTAATTAAAAGTGTTAGTTCATGGTTGGGAGATTGGTCTATGGGTTAAGCTAGGCGCGAACGAGGAATGGTTCGCGGAAATAGAAGCTGGTTCGCAGACTAGGAGTTTTGTGAAGGAGCAAGCACATAGAGACCAAAAGAAAGATCTCCACATTCATAGGGAATCAGGTAAAATACAAAGGGGAGGGGCCTCTGTATTTATAGGTGTGGTCCCCCCACCTGGTCCACTCCCCTACCATAAACTACCCCATGTTTCAGGACAACTCTATATCAGAATAGTCTCCTCTTCGTTCGATCGGACCCCATTTTGATGGGGGGAATTTGTAGGGTCCAAAATATCTGAAAAGGATAATGAGAATTCCCTTAATTCAAGAGAGGATTCTACCCAATTTCCCTCAATGAATTGGGAAAAATGGGGAAAATAATCAAAGGCTGACAAAAGAGAAACTAGTCCGTGTACCGGTCCAATATTGATGGTACATGGCCGGTTCAGCAAGCCGCCCCCTCCGCAGACCACCATCATTTGCGGAACAAAGAATTGGATCCTATGTGGGCACGAAGTCGGATGGGTGTCGACCAGTCCACCGTCATGAACCACCCCAGCCACAAACCACATCAACCAGCCCGAACCGTATGTGTTGTCATTCACGTGACAGAGGCAGAACCCTGTGCGGCCGCAAAGCACTCTCTGAACTAGTTTGGTTTGAGGGGAAGGTGCATTCAATGCCCCCGCGAGTTGCGGATTGACAAAGTCATCCATAAACCAGGTTTCCGATCATGGGCCTCCACCAAAGGTGCTGAATTACCACAGATACATCTCTTTACCCACTCTATAAATGGATATCGAGGGGGAGAAGAGAGGGATAGATTAGATTGGGGTGGAAGGATTTCAAAGGAAGGAGCATAGGATTTCGCAAACAGCAATGTTCGAATTCGCAAACCAGAACAGGTATGAAACTGGAAAAAAATTAATAAGGAACTGGAAAATGCATAGAAAATTGGTGAACCGAAAACTAAAAAAAAAGAAGACCTCGAGCCATGGCCCCTCCGCGGATGTACTCCCCACATGCTAGGGAGTCTATGCCCCTTTTTCAATCCGACGCACCGCGTAGAATTTTCCTACGTGGGTGAATCCCTGACCAACGAACCCCCGACCGACGTCGCCCCAAGCCTTCATTGCCTGGACGGACTCTGCCGCGTACCAACCTTCTACGTGGGCCTAACCTTAAGCCTCGTACCACCCCGATATATGGGATGCCTATCAATCCGCATACCACTCTCGTACACAGACGACCTCTCCAACCACGTAGCACCCCCATACGTGAAGGGCGCCACTCCACGTACACCCATGTGGCCCACCAACTCCTTCAGTGTTCCCATTCCCCGAGTCAGATAAAATCCATCCAATTCGGTCTGTTCCTTCGCAATCCCTTCATTGGTCTATTCATCAGCCCCGAGCCATGGCCTCTACCGAAGCCACAATATCCGTATGATGCAATATACAGTTGCATTAGCGCGCTACTTGGAGTTCACATAACCATAGTAGGTGAGGGAAAAGGGGTTTCTTCGGCCCGTGAGCGGGCTTCCAAATCATTCCTGGGTTCACATACCCACGTTAGTGTAGGTTCCAACCCCAAGAGTCCCCTTTATGCCTCTCCACTTACCAGGAGTGGGGGACCCTACTTGCGTTTCCTTTCAATGCCAGAGGTGAGTAATTTTCCACTCTTCTGATAGTGATAGGGAAGCTTCCTTGGTGTAAGCCCCTAGCCTTTCATGTAGGAGCTAGCACCCATGAACTTCCGTACTTTCCCGGTGCCAAGGACCAAGAGAAGAGATGGATGCAGGGGTACCCCTTCCCTCTCCCGTTGCGCTTTGTTTCCATTGGGCCTCCATCCTAGAGTATGTCCCAATCTCCATTTCTCTAGGCAACTCCATGCATAAATGCCACTCCACTTCCCACAAATTCATCTTTAGTGATGTGATAGTCAGGTCTCTACTGCCTCTTGTTTCTCAAACCGAGTATGACTAACATGGGCATAGAGTAAGCACCAACCCTGACCCCCACCTCTTGTGAACTACGAGGACTTTGATCGATGTCATGGCATGGTACGTAGGAAGCCTCCACGAGGTTCAATACCACCATCTGGTCATTCTGAACTCATTCTTGTTGGTTCACCCCCATCCCACATGACGTTAAACTGTATTCCGCTAACCTGAAATATGTGAACTTTGATCCTTGTCTCCTAGGCAGGGTACGTATGAAGCCTCCTTGATGTTCAATCCTAACAACCGGTCATTCCAACCTCTTTTATGTTGGTTCACAAACAATATGAACTTCTTTAGAATGTAAGCCCTATCCACCATCTCATTGGTCCACCTCAGAGTGTAAGCCCCGATCCTTCAACCCACATGATGTTAAACTACACTACCGAACTACGTGGATTTTGATTCCTCTCATGAGGATACGTAGGAAGCCCATATCACAGGTTCGATCCAAACACTCAAGTCATTATATATCCCCCCTGGATGACAATAAACTCTAGAGCACCCAGTTATGGGGCTTGAAACCAGTGCCTTCTTAATGAGTCCAAACACCTCGGAGTAAATAATCCAATGATGGATGGTAATCCTCGAGCCTAAATGATATTGAATCCCTACATTTAGCTGACCATTTCCAACCAAGAGTAATGCATGGATACAATGCTTGGGTATAAACAAAATATTAACAAACATATGAATACATCTAAAATCTATAATAGAGTCCCAGAACATGCAATAATTCCCCCCTAAAAGGGTGCGATGAGCCCAACTTCTCATCCTCTCAACCAATGTGAGTTATTAAGCATTACTGGCCAAATTACCCAGCGAACTCCTGCCTTTGGAAAGCAGTTGCATGTATTGTTGGATATGGAACCATCAGGCATTTCGAAACAAAGACCTATATACTTGACCATAGAGATTAAGCGGAGCTCATCCCTCTGTATGATCGACAGTCGGGTGCATCGGCCCACCTCCCATAAAAATGGTTCGAATCAATAATTGAGTGATAGAACCTATTCAACCACTTCTTCTTCCAATATCATAAGTAATTCCAATTATGGATCATTCTCAACATATGAATTCTGTTGATAAAAAGTGGAATCACTATTTGTCTGTGTGTAATTCAACTTCCTCACTGAACATGTCTCTATTGGAGGTGAAAAAGAGTAATTATTATGAGATCCCTTTTGGATACTTTTTCTCCCTGGTCTATCTCCAAAAAAATCATCCTCTAATTCAAAATTAATAAAATCACTCATGGTTACCATATTCCCATCCATATATTCCCTAGCCAAACATCCTTGAATTCCAAAACTTATTCATCAACCAGAATAAGACAAAATGAATCCCCAATTCAATGGTTTCCACATCACTACCATATAAGTCACCTAAGGAAATCTGGGGGGGGTGATTCATTAACATTAGGTTACCATTAAATAATATTAGGATATCGTTCCATATTTGGATGAGATGAAATTTCATCCCTTACCATCACTTTGCGAGTTGTAGTTGTATCCCTTTCTATCCCAGAATGAGTAGCATCATCAGAACCACCCAATGAATTTCCTTGATGAACCACTACCACTAGATGGTGCATCCTATTAAGATCACATATAAATTGACTAAATAAATCCTTGAATTTCATTTCAGGAGGTAGAGGTTGTGATTACTTCGACCTAACCTGGGAAGCTTCACTGGAATTTGAAATAACAATATTTTGGATGATTCTCATAGAAATTGAAGCATCCCACTTCCCAGAAGAAACATTTTGATCTGAATTCTAGAATCTATCATTTTCAATAGGTTCATCAATAGAGGATTGGACTAATTTTTTTTTCACTCAAGGTAGAATACTTCTCCTACTTCCCTTGCCATTAATCCTAAAGATTATTCCCCATATGATTGTACTTAGAATAAAAGTCCTATCATGACTCAAATAAAACCAATTGTTTGTACCTGAACTCCTCACTAACAACCAAAAAAAATATGTTATCTTGAAAAATAGATCTCAACATAGATTTGTGGTGAAATGGAATGAAATCCACCGTAGTACAACTATCAGAACATAGGTAATGTCTAATTGAGTTTCCTAACATACGAAGAATAAATGTATTTTGAAAGGGGACTAGATGTTAATGAAACCATACCCAAATCAAAAAGGATTGAGAATACCATATCATTTGGAAATCTTAAGACCATTTTATAATGAGAAACCATGATCCTTTGTAGTTGCATGGTGAGATCGACCAGGATAGAATCAAATCATCTTTTGATGTGAACAAAACCATAATATTGTTAGAGTTGAGGTGACCAACAGTTTCTCACTCTTGTAAACCCCAAGATCCCAAAACACATTAGTCGAATGAGTCGACTGATGGAAGATATTTCTTGAATTTGAAAATCATTGTAATATTCAATAGAGTGGAAGCCTAGGTAAATTCAAAGGTTGAAATCAAGAGCTTTGGGGATCCCTCGAACAAATCTAGATCCTTTGAGTTGAGAGAGATTGAAGGGATGGGAGGACATCATTTAGGGTTCAAGATATGGGAGACAGACGATTGCTGAGATCAATTGAGATGTGAAGAACGACCCTCCCCCACTAAGGGGGGAGGGACTGGCGTGAAGCCCATAAACACCTAGGTAATCAGGGGTGACCACTAAGGTGATCTCCCCTTCCCTACAGGCTGACTAATCTCATAAATTTTTTGGAATTGTAATACATATATTGAGATAATATTTTTTAGTAATTTATGATTCTTGGTTGATAATAAAATCCAAATGAGGAGATTTTTAGGGCCATGTAACATGAAGGTGTTTATAATGATGTGGAAATTTGTTTTGAATAAATTTAAATGTTTCTAGTCATAAGATTTTTATTGGAATAATTTTATTTTGTTGTAATTTAAAAAATAACCTCACATTGTTAAAGTTTCCCACAATGGTGGTCAAATAGAGTTGGAATCATATGAACAGGATTATATAATGTTTTATTATCCAGGTTGATTGAATGTACATTTGTTTAAAGGCATATAAAAATATCAGATGATATTTTTTTAACAAATTATATTGATCAATGTTCATGCAATGGTTTTTATCTTAAAAAGGTTTTGAAAAACAGTGTTCAGAAAAAAAATCTGGTGATACATTTCTATTCAAAATGATTCCAAAATTATGAGTTATAAAATATCTCATGATCCAATTGTATAGTATAAAGGGTGATAATTTTTTTGGGTATACAATGCCCTCATTTCAATGTTTTTTT
This sequence comes from Viscum album, assembly GCA_963277665.1. Classification (NCBI taxonomy): domain Eukaryota; kingdom Viridiplantae; phylum Streptophyta; class Magnoliopsida; order Santalales; family Viscaceae; genus Viscum; species Viscum album. The sequence continues at coordinate 1,928,208,224 of OY728131.1, forward strand.
GAATTCAATGGACAAAAACTAAAATAAAATTTTGGATAAGGAATTTTTTTACAATGTTTATATTATTTTTGATGTTTGGAAGATGTGACTTAAAAAAAATTTGTGATTAACATATGTTAAGTTTATCAGAATGAGGAAATTAAATGAAGTATAGAAGGGGTATACTGAAGAAGTGTAGTAGATTATGTCTTTAGATGAATTCCATCATACAAATATTTTTAAGAATTTGAATCATAATAACCATTTTGTGATGTTGATTATTTTTTTTGTTACAAGACTATCCGAAGAACCACGTGTTCAAAATTTATGAATTTTTTTAATTTTAATGTTTCTTATGTTTAAAATGATGATGAGGAAAGATATTTAAAGATGTCAAATCAGACAACATATTTAGGCAGATGTCCATGAGGTGAAATTTTGGTACAATGGATATTGAAAAAATATGCATGGTGTTGTGAAGATGGAATTACTACATGATGATAAGAATAAATTTTAGTATAATTCTTATCTAAAAAACATTTTATATAAATTTACATCAAATGTATATGTAAAAATCTAAAAATAAGTATTGTCAAGGATCAAAAGTGGATTTACTGGATTTTTCTCATTGGACAAAGTCCCAAATAAAGAAGTAAATTTGACATATTAAATCTTCAATAAAAATAAATATTTTGAGAGAATAATTAAAAAAAATTTCCCATGAAGTTTATTTGGATCATAGGCTGGACTCTCACATGATGGATAACCTCTTTGGAGATTCTAACCAAAGCTTTTCTGAATAATGTATTGGGAAGTAATGTTCTCTATGAAATGTTTCGTAAAGATATTAAAAGTGAAATTATTGACATGATTTTTTAATTTTCCAATTATTATGAAAGAGAATCATTATTCTTGGTGAGTTTCAATTAGATTTGTAGAATGGAGAAGTCAATAAATTTTCTCAAATTCATTAAAGAAGGTTCCATAAATTTTTAGAAGATTTTTCTGAATTATTTGAGTGGTAGTTTTGAATTTTGAGTTTCTGTTGAGTGGGAAACAAAATTAGTTTTCCAAATTATGTTCTATAAATTGTTACTAAATAAAGGGGGTGTAGGGAACAAGTATGAGGTGTACTATTCACATGTGTGAAAAAGATAAAGTTTTACATAATCAGATTTATATAGAATAATAAGATGAAGATCAATTAAACAGATTTTTGTGAAGGGACGTTTCAAACCAAATAATATAATGGTTGAAAAAGAAGAATAATTTTTCAAGAAATAAATTTTTTTTGACCACGAACTATTATATGAACTCACTAAACAATCTTTTGTAGGTAAAATTGGATGAACTAATCATAAGGACGTGGTAGATGTTTTTTAGAAGGAACTAGATAAAATTTATGAATGATGTTTCTGGATAGACTTTCTAAACAATCCCATCAGATATATAGAAAAAAAAATTAATAAGTTCTTTTTTCTCCAGGATAATAAAGTGAAGAATAAGTGTTTTTCCTAAATTTATGATGTAAATATTATAAAAGTATAACAATGACAATGTTATTATCCTATTAGTAATGTTTTCTAAAAGTTGTTACCAAATATTGGTTAATAATTTATCTGGATGGAAATAATACGCATTACTGATTTGACAATAGTGAAACAAAAGTGTACGTATATTAACTACTAGATGTAACAACATAAAAGTATTTTTTTTCTAGTAGATTGTGTTTAAAAAATTATTTCTAAATAGTACTAAGAACTAACTACTCTTAGAGTGTAGTGAAAATTTAAAATTCTTATATTCTTGTGGCTGTTCTAGTGAATTTTTTTCAGAAAATTTATAAATCTTTTATAGAAGGTGAAGGTTGATTCATAAAGAAATGAAAAAATAATATTAAAATAGATCACTTATTCACCCTTGCCACCCTTAGTGATAACATAGAACCTTCTTGGGGCTTTTACAACTTATACATGTGATTTATTTGGATTTTTCTAAATATGTCTAGATTCTATTTTATGGATGAGTAAAGAAAGTTGTGGGTAGTATAAATAAGTTCACATTAATTAGTAATGATCATATTAGTTTAGTGGATGGGATAAAAATTAATAAATGAATTCATTAGAATCAGGCATAAATAAATGAAAAAAACATGATATATCAACGATTCATTGACATGGTATATATTTTTTATTTTAATATTCATTTGATGTATGTTATTCTAGTCAGAACATTAAGGAAAATCCCTCAAATAAAATGTTTGAGATTCTTTATGAAGTAGATATGGTCAATACCGTGATCATACAACGAGGTAGGTCATGCTAAATTTGGGTACCTCTTGATTTTATTGTTCATTGAATGAAATTAATTGATGATTCTAATAGGATTTGGATCATATTCATGGAATTTTCTTTGGGTCACAGTAGCTGGGATACCCTAATAGGATTAGTTTACAAAAGGAATAATGTTTACTAAATCCGTATTATAGATTTGAATAAAGAGTTATTAGCTCAACCATCAATGAATAATAACTGATATAATTTAAAATTTTCCCTACCTAAATAGTTATGAAATGAGATAAATAGTAAGGAGACCCAAAACATAGTGAAATATGGATATTGTCTCAATAAATATATATGATGTACTAGGTCATAATTTATAGAGGGTACAATTTACATATAATTCCATGATGAAAAGATATAATAAATGATACCCACCTATAGATATGTCTACTATAGATTATGAAATAGGTCATGTGAATCATTTTGAGATCCCTTATTGAAATAACCATTAAAATAGTTCAAAATTGATATATATGGTTGAGAAGTACCCTAAAAGATAATTATTCTGATCATCTGATGTTTAATGTTATAGAGATCAATTTATCTAATTTTGAATCATGGGTTTTAGATACTTGGTGTGAAGTTAAAAAATTTTATAATAAACACAGACTCATACATAAATTGGAATTGAATAAATTTAAGTATATATTAATGCTGAAAGTGGAAGAATTTGTTTACATTGGAATTCAACAAATATGATATAAGTCTTCCAATATGATTGGTTTCATAATTGAGTAATTTTGATTATGTTCCCTCCAAAAGAAATTCTATTTTTGTATATTTTTTGTACAACATGGGAGATCCATTCATTATTAAAAACAAGAGTTTTTCTATATATAATAATTAAATGTTATATATCATCAAGAATATACTAAATGATTTATACATTATTGATATTGAAAAAACTATCAATATTATTTTTAATAAAATGTTTAGGGTTGACTCTAATATCACACGCCTTTAGAATTATCATCTTATACATACCAATAAGAAACAAACCCAATGATTCCATATATATGGATAGTTGGAATCATTTATTATGAATTAGTTGATTAATTAAAATCTTGTTTATTAGGCAAGATAACCAAATCAATTTTTAGTTTAAAATGTGAAATGAATTATGGGATCTAGGATCTCATAGATAGTGATGAATATAGACTAATGAGTACATAGAAAAGTGGTGGTTGTGGGTAATTTGTTACTTTTACTGATGAATTTAGTTGGTATGGAAATGTGTTTCTAATGAGACACAAGAATGAAAATTTTGAAAATTTAAAATTGATTTAAAATATATTACCAAATATAATAGGAAAACATATTAAGATTATTGGATCAGATCCGGGATGTGAATACTTGATCTAGGAATTAATTTTCCATATGAGGGATTGTTGAATTATTCCAAAAATCACTCCTTGGAGAAATCTACTATGTAATTATGCCTTTGAGGGGAGTAATAAAAACCTATTTTACATGGTCTAATCAATGATAATTTAGTGTGACCTTCTTATTTATTTATGTCGATATTATTTAGAGACCACCAAATTTCTATTTAACCACATTATATATAATGTATTCATAAAGACGTCATATGAGACATAGATTGTTGAACATCTCAAAATGTATATTATGATGATTTGGTTTGTGAAGAACTAAAATTATGTATAGCATCCCCAACCTTTATTCACAAATTATGACATAATTAACCATCAATTACAAGCCATGGATCGTAAAGATTAATTAATGTTGAATATTAGGAGCAAAATTAAACATCATGAAACCCAAAATAAAAACAACATTTTCATTAATATTTATAATGAGATCCTAAATTCCATTTATATCATACATCTTTATAGGATAACCCAAAGAATATATGAAAAAATTGATTAGCTAAAAATCTCAATAAGGGAATAAGAAAAAGAATAAACATAGAGTAGTTGTTAAAAAGCATAAAATTATAAAATAAATGTAATGAATCAGGAATAAACATAAGTTATTATAACATTTATAACATGTGAACATATAATCATTTAATCATAGGAATTTTTAAAAAAGATATAACATTACATAAACATGAGCCATGGATAACTCCTAAGAATATATAATAAGGAGGACAAAGTCTAATAAAGGAATCAGGTTCACTCCTTCTCCCAACATGAAATATCTTAAGACTAAACATTACTCATTTCATTAGAGAGATATCTGGTCACACCCTTCATTCCATGTTCATGAATACAAGAGCCACATAAAGATTAAACATAAGGGTTACCTATGGAATGAAATGGGTATCATAATCACTTCATAAGTCTTAACAAATGATCATATCATAAGGGTTTCAATGAAAAAATGGATTAAAAACATACATGGAAATACATAATGTAAAATAGTCATGGATAATGATAATTTATGTTCAATTTATGTTTAAACATGTAAAATTAGTGTCTAAGAAACGTTTTAAATGAAACATTTTATTGTGTTTTATAGAAAATATTTAATATAATTGAATGCGGTAAAGGAATATTTGTTTTCTTAAAACCAGAAATGATGAAAGATAGTTTTTAGGATAAAATAAATTATTTTACAAAAAATAATTTTGGATTCAAATAGATTATGGTGTGCACATTGAAGTTGGAAATAAATCAAGAAGTTCCCTTGAACCGTGTTTGCTTATCGATAAAAATTGAAAATGGAACCTTTCTAAAACATGTATTACCCTGTCAAAGAGGGATGATATGATATAGAAACATGTTTTTTGAACATATAATAATAATTTAGGAAAATTATATAAAATTAACTAATCATTTCATTATGTTGAATAGAGAGAAAGAGTAAACTGAAGGAAAAGTAGAGGTTCGAGTAGAATCCCTTACCTTATGTCTGACATGACACTACACTTGATATTAATGTCCTAATAATAAAATAAAATATATTATTTAATAAGTCCAAAACCTTTTATACATGTACTGGATTAATTATAATTTTATTATGTTCATTTATTCCATGTTTAATTAGTTATAGTGATCAATTTCATCGTTTGTGAGTGATAATTTCCTTAGTTTTCATGATCAGTTAACTTGTATAAGAGTAATGAAGATCATGTAAAATGGAAATATAAATCTAGAATTTAATATATAAGTAATTAATGAACATAAAAAATATAAAATGGTTTAATATATAATTTGGTTTAATTTTATGAAGATTAATCATTAGACAATAGTTAATAATAATTATTTAGGTTAATTTGGTAGTTTTTTCGATCACAATGAATTCATTTTGATTTATCATTTAGTAATATTTATATAAAATGGATAAAGAACATTAAATGAGATATAATACTTTTATCATATTCTATTTCATCCATAAAAATGGTTTCATTACCAAAATTTAAGGAGTAAATGTAAAATCAAAATATTTCTCCCTTGAAGGCAATAAATTATCATTTCACAAAAGGCATTTTCATTTCTAAAATAAAAGAGAGAGGAGGAGGGGTTTGGATAATGGATTATTCCATTATCATAATAAAAAACCCATATATATGTTAATTTAGTTCTCAAAATATTTTCATGAAGATAGATGAGGATAGAATAAGACCAAATAACTTGAAATGAAATTAAAAGAAAATAAAGAGGATCTATCCTCTTGAATTCCTACTCCTTGAGAACCAATTTAAGGATATAGTTTTGGCCTTTTTTATAAGACCAAGTTATCTTGGAAGTGGGTTAGGGTATTGGGAATATTTGATTATAATTTGGACAAGGATAACATCTTGAGAGGTGTGAGGGGAAGAGGTGGTTAGGGATGGTATTTATATTGGAGGAGAGGGGTTTTTTGCCATTATTTTATTTATTAGTTTATTATTTTGGCTCAAGAATATGAATATATTGGGAATTATAACTAAATATGTTAAAATAATTATGTAAGGTTAGATTATTTTTGATTACATCAACCATACATCAGCTATGACTCAGTAATTCATGTATTAATTATTACCGTAATTATAGTATTTTACTATTCACCAAAATTTCAAGTATTTAAAAAAATCCCAAAAAAATAAACCGAACAATTTTATGACTTGTAGAATTCAAAATTAAACTCTATTTTATGAAAAGTATTTTATAATTATGATAAATTTAATTGTTAACTACAATCATCATTTATTGGAAAAAACAAATTTTAAAATTATGACGGATTTTATAACACCTTGAAAAATTAATTAATATCTCATAAAAATATCATAAGATATAAAATATTAATTTATGAATACATTTTATGAAAATGAATTTTCTTTTAAATTATTAAATTGATCATAAAATTGTAATTAATTATTATGGCTTACAAAAATACCAATACTTAATTATTAATTTTTAAAATATTTATTTATATATACTTTGATATGATTATATCATATTGTCACTTATAAGATGGATATATTTTATTTATAATTTTATTGGTGATGTTGCAATTCAATTGTCTAATTACTATTCATCAGGGTCACATTAGTATTCCAATGGTCAAGTTATTATTTCATCAGTAAAGGTTCTTTAACATCTATAAATACTTCATATATCAACCATTATTCAATTATAAATTTTTTATTGTGTTCTTAATGTGATTTTGGGTGGTTTATAATTATTAAATTATAAGGATGGAATTTTCAATTGAAAACATTTTAGGTCATTACATTCTTCCCACAATAAGAAATTTCACCTTCGAAATTTCAAATTACGTACTTTGGTGAAAACAAGTGATGGTACTTCTCCTTCAACGCATCTTCCCATTCCCTTGTAACCACTTCATACTTATGGTTCTTCTATAGTACTTTTACCAAGTGAGTGGTCTTTTTGGGGAGAATATTTTCTCCACTATCCCAGATCATCACTGACTACTCCATGTAAGGGAGATCATTCTCCAACTATACCACCATAAAATTCAATACATGTGAAGGATATGATATGTACTTCTTAAAGAGGGATACGTGGAATACATCATGTACTTGAGACATTTTTCATGGATGTGCTAGTAAATAGGCCACGACTCCAACACAATAAAGAATCTTGAAGGAGTCGATGTACCTAAAACAGAGTTTCACTTTCTTCCCAAATATCATGATCTTCTTACATGTAGATATGTAATGGAATACATTGTATCTTACCTTAAACTCAAGGTCTCATCATCAATTGAATGAATATCTCTTTTGTCGATTGTTGGATTATTTGATGTGCTGCTGATTAGGTTTCACCTTTTCCCCCATTTCATCGACCATTTCATGTCCTTATATCTGACGTTCACTGAATTCATCAAAAAATTCTACTGTTCTACGTATCTTCCTATAAAGGGCTTAATATAGATCCATTTTTATGTTGGAGTGGAAACTATTATTTTAGGAGAATCTTACAAATGGTAGATGCTAGTATCATCCTCCATTTAATTCCATAGAACATGTTCTCATAATGACTTCCAATTTTTAAATCATCTAATTATATTGGCCATAAGATTCTTTATGATTGGTTGTACTAATGTTCATATCAGTGTTCAAATAATTTGGGAGATATTTCTTGAACATGGAAGTGAATCTCATATCTCGATAGGATACGATCAATAGTGGTAATCCATGAAGCCTTATCACTTATTTGATGTATATATGTGATAGTTGATCTAGTGATAAATCATCTTGAATTGAGATAAACTGGGTTATCTTTGTAAGATGATCCAAAATTAACTGTATATCATTATTCCCTCTGGATGTCTTCTGAATTCAAGTGAAAAAGTCCATGGTAAATTTATCTTACTTACATGTTGGTATGGGTATTGGTTGTATCATCCCCTTAAACATTTTCTATCAGCCTTCACATTCCATCATACTATGCACATTAATGTATATTGGTGATATCATTTTTCATATTTTCCCACCAATAGATCTCTATGATATCTTGATACATCTTTATGCTCCATGGGTGAATAGATAAATTTGATCTATGTGTGTCATTTAGAATTTCATTCTTTATCTCTAGATCATATGGTAAACATATTCGTGACCCAAATCTCATGACTCATTCCTCATCCATTTTGATCTTTGAGGATTATCCTTTTCTCATGGAATCCTCTATCCTATGAATATCTACAACATTTAACTGAGATTCCATTATTTTATCTTTAAGAGAAGGTTGAGAAATCATTTGATAAAGGACTGATGATGTTCCTTCTCTAATGAATCCCATTTCCATACTTTGAAAATATAAGAAGATTGGATCCTTCACAGTTATCATGATTAATAAAGATGTCAGATCCTTTCTACTTAAAGAATTTGTTACCTTATTTTCTTTACCAGGATGTCAGTTGATTGAGTAGTCATAATAATTTATGAGATATAAACATCTTCACTAGTGCATATTATTCAGCTAATGTATTAATATATATTTTACACTCTTATAACTAGTAAATATTTCACACCCCTCCCCAAATATATAATTATGCCAAATTTTAAATGCAAAGATCATAGATGCTAACTCCAGATCATGTGTGAGATAGTTTTGCTAATGATTTTTCAACCACCATGAAGAGCAGGCTATCACTTTATCATTTTTCATAAGTAAACATCCTAATCCCTTATTTCAAGCATATTTTTACACCATAAATTTTTTTCCACTCATCAGTACTGTGAGTACTGGTTCAGTGATAGCCTCTTCTTTATCTCTTTTCTGTAGTGTTCACATTTACTAGTACAAACAAAATTTACCCCTTTCTGAGTCATCTTGGTTAGTGAGTTTGACTATCATGAGAAGTTATTCAAAAATCTTTGGTAATATCCAAATAGACAAATGAAACGATGGATCTTCATTAATGATTTTTTCAAGGGCCACTCTTTGATTCCATTTTTCTTAGAGGGGTCCGTAGGAATCCCTTTTCAAGTGTTAACATGCGCCAAGAATGATAAATCCTTCTTCCAGAACAAACATTCCATATAATTTTCCTAAAGTTTCTTCATTTTAAAATTCACTAGAACAATATTAAAATACTCCTCATGTTCCTCCATGCTCTTGGATTATATCAGGATATCATCAATAAAGACTACCAAATATTTGTAATGGTAATCTGTAAATATTACAGTAATTAAATCGTTGAATTTTTTGGAGAATTAGTGAGTTTTAAGGGAATCACTATGAACACATATAGTCTATACCTTATTTGAAAGGTAGTATTGGGAATATCTTCCTTCCTCACCTATAATTGGTGATATTCCGAATGAAGGTCCACTGTAGAGATATAACTGGACCAATGCATCTGATCAAAAAAGTCATTTATCTGTGGTACGAGGATACTTGTTCTTTATCATGATTTTATTGAGTTCACAATAAACAATGAAGATATGAATTGATCCATCATACTTAATGAAAAAGTTGAATGGTGCCCCCCATGGGGAAGCCCTCAGGTGTATAACACCATTACACATATTCATCTGTAATTGATTCTTCTAGTTCAATGGTGTCAATTATATATGTTGTATTTGATACAGGTAGAGACTTGATAATAAGTTCAGTTGAGAATTCAACATCTCGATCAAGAGTAAGTCTTAAATATTCTTCATGGAATACATCAGTGTAATCTCTCTTTATAGACATGTATTTAATACTGATTGCATCCTCTGTATCAATAATTTGAGGTAGATATGATTTCTCATAAATAAACAATATCCACACTTGAGATGATGATTATGCAGTAGATTCATCTTCTTCCTTACACTTTTTTAGAATTGGAGGATGCTTCAGGTTGTGAAGAGTGATCTCCATTTCCCAATAGTTGAAGATGGATTTATATAGAGATAGTCAATCCATGGCCAATATAGCATCAAACTCTACCTAATGGAGTGTGGAAGGATTTTATGGGAGGTTCAATCCTTAAACATTATGTGGGGAGGAGTTATGTACTTTGGATTCAATAATTTCCTCATTTTCTATTCTCACAGAAAACTCAACATCTTAATTTTTAGGTTGTTTTTTAATAGTTCTAGTAAAATAGAATGATATGGTAGGATGTATAGAACCGGAATCAAATTGTAAATTTATTATTCATGAATAAATAATCAGCTTACCTATCACCACATAATTTTTGGGTTACACCTTAGTAGTAGTGATAGTATTTTCCCTTCCCTACTACCTTGGAGGTTATTGTTGATTTTATTTAAAAACTCTAGGCTTAGGCAATTTGTTTAAAAATTCCTATGTTCCTTGTAGTTGAACCACCACACTATTGGTTGTGCTTTGATACGAAGCTTCATTTATTCTTCCACGTTAGTGGGATTCATCATATCCATTCAGTAGTTATTACCAATATACCCTTCACTTTCACATTTTAAGCATATCTTGGTTTCATTTACATAGTTTACTTGATTATTCTTTCCACACTTTTGACATGAGGGATGTTGGGACTTCATTCCATCATGGGATTTATCAACCATATTTAACTCTATTTTTTCCTATTCTCACCAGGACTATGAGACCACTATGAATATACAATTTCCATTCTAACCTTAAGAGAACAATGAACAGTTTCCTCATAGTTTTCTATATCTTGAATCACCAATACTTTTCATATACTCAGCTTTAATCCCCTAAATAAGTGATCCAACATACATTCAATGTTCATGACAATAACAAAAGTGTATCTTGAAATAATTTTGAAGTTTGCTTCATATTACACAATAGACTCATATTCAATTTTTCATAAGTATGAGGAATTCCATTTATATTTTAATATTGATGGTTCATGAAAAATATTTATTGAAAAATATTTTCTTGAAACCCTATCATTCCATTGAATCAATTTCGTCCTTGGACATTGTGTTCTTAATCAGTGTCGACCACTAATCAGCATCCCCATCAAAATGATATACCCCTAGCACAAAATTATCTTTTTTTAGAACTCTAGGATAGATAATATCATCTCAATGGAGTTAATACATTGTTCTGTGAGGAGGGGATTAGAAGATCCACTAAACACGGGTGTTCATTATGGAATGAATTATTTTATGAAAAATTTCTATTTATTAGGAGAAGTATGGAGTTCCAGAATATTCAGGTTATATCCATTACTTGACCTAGTTGAGCACATTCTTTCATGATGTTTTGAGCACCCCTACCCATTATATTTTCAATTTCAATATGGAAATAGTTAAATTTTCTATCAAATTGATTTTATGAATAGGTTCTTCAATTTCAATCCAATAAATAAGAAAAACAAGGTGAATTTAGGGGGATTGAATAATTAAATAACAAGAATAAAAAAAGAAAAATTTAAACATAAAATGAAAAACTTGAAATGTAAAAGTATATCATATCTTTTGATTACATAGGTTTTAATATAGGTTATCCATGATCTATTTCCTAACATATATTCTCCTGGGAATTTTCTTTTTTCACTTAATAATGGTTCATATGAGATTATGAGTTTATCAAAACATAGCCTCCCAGAGTGTCAAACCTAGTGCATTATAAGGCCCATCTTAATATACCAGGTCATCCCAAGTCAGGACCAGAACACATTTTCAGAGTTGTTACTCCTAGGTATATCTGCACCAGAACCATGTACACTGGAATTATCCAGACTGACATATATTTTCTTGATAAACCACTTACTCTATAAATTACAAAATATAGGGATATTTTCTTATTCTTTTTTTATCCAAAAGGATTTCAATAGTGTTTTCTAATACTAATCCAAAAAATAACTAGACCATTCTGTGATACTAACTATATATAACCTATCATTTTTTCCACATATTATAACATAATTAACCAAAAATTACACGCCACGTATCGTAATGTCTAGTTTATTTGAAAGATTACATAAATATTTAAAAATAATGAAAACAAAAACAAAAATTTATTTATTTAATCTCTATAATGATCTCTTACTTTCCATTAATCTCTTACATATACATAGGAAAACATAGGGAATACATGAACAAATGGGGTACACAAAAAAATGTCAGTAAGGGAATATTTATAGGAATAAACATAGCACATGGGTTAGAAGGCATTAAAAGATAACATAAAAGGGAACATGAATACACATAAGGATTTATTATATGGATAACATGAGAACATATTAAAATGGTATCATAGGAATTTGGAAACAACATGTAACATGACATTAACATGATTCAAAGCCAATTTCCAAGACTAGAACAAGGTGGAGAAAGTCCTATAAAAGAATCTTGTTGAATACATGTCCCAACATGATGTTGCATGAGACTAAAAGTTTCCCAATTAATTAGAGTGATATCTAGTCACACCCATCACAACATGTTCAAGAATAGGTGTTTCACATGAAATATAATCATAAGGGTTACCCATGGAAAGAAATGGGTACCAAAATCATTTCATAAGGTTTAAAATGAGCATATCAAAATGGTGTCTATAAAAGAATTGATTCAAAACATAAATGGAACTATATAAGTGAAAATAGTCATGTATCATGATAATTGTTGTCTAATAGAAGTGAAAACCTATAATAGGATTGTTTAAGAATCTTTATAAATGAAACATTTTAGTGAGGTTTAAGGAAAATATTAAAGATAACTAGAAGTGTAAAAGAAATATTTGTTTTCATAAAACCAGAAATGAACCAAGATATTTATTCCTGATGAAATTATTGATCATATAAAAACAATGGTGGATTAATATATGTTATGGTTTTCACATACATGTGGGTAAAAAATCAAGAAGTTACCTTGAATCAGGTTTCCTTATCGGGAATAATTGAAAATGGTACCTTTCTAAAACTCATATTACCCCATAAAAGAGGGAAGATGTGATATGGAAACATGTTTTTGGAACATATAAACAAAATTTAGAAGAAATATATGAAAATAAATAAGAATTTTATTATCGTGAAGAGAGATAAAGAGTAACCCAAATGAAAAAATGGTGGTTCGGGTAGAATCCCTTACCTTATTTCCAAAACGACTCTGTATTAGATCTTAATATCCTGAATAATAAAATAAAATATATTAATTAATAATTCTAGATGATTTTATATGTATAATTTAATTATTATAATTTTATTAAGTTCATATATTCCATTTTTAAGGAGCTATAATGATCAATTTCATCATTCGGGAGTCCTCATTTCCTTAGTTTTCATTATTATTTCGCTTGTATAAGAGTTTAAAATATTATATAAAATAGAAATATAAATCCATAATTGAAGTTATAATTTATTAATTGACTTCCATTATATAAAATTGTATTATATATAATCTCATCAAATGGTATGAAAATGAATCATTAGGTGATTGTTAATGATAATCATTTAAGTTAATTTTGTGGGTTTTTTATCACAAATAACCTATTTTGTTTTATCGTTTAGTAATATTTATTATGGTTACTAAACATTTAATAAAATATATTACATATATTACTATCTATTTAAACCATAAAAATAGTTTCATTACTAGACTTGATGGTGTTAATGGAAAATGAATATTTGTCATCCTTGAAGGTGATAAATTAACACCTCATGAACATCGAATTCATTTTTAAAATAAAATTTAGAAGATAATTGATTTTGATGATGAATTATTACATTATAAAAATAAAATTATATTATATGTAAGTTACTATAGTTATCATACAATTTGTATGAGTAGAGGTGTGGAGAGAATAATAATAATAAAATAACTTGCAAAGAATTTAGTAGAAAAGAAAGAGGATATTACCTCTTGAATTCCTCCTCCTTGAGAACCAATTTAAGGAAATGGTTTTGGTATTTCTATGAGACAAAGGGATCAAGTACATCGGTTATGGGGTTAATAAGTTATTATACTTTAATTTTTACAAGTAGAAAATATTGGGATGTGTGAGGAGAAGAGGTGGTGAGGGGTATTTATAGTGGAGAAGAGGGATGTTTTCTTGTTATTTTATTCATCAGTTTAATATTCTGTCTCAAGACTATGAATAGTTTGAAAAATATTAATAAATATAATAAAATATTGAAGGAGGATTTGAGATTTTGGGCTTTCATCATCCATACATCTTCTACGATTTAGTAATTCATGAATTTAGTTTTTATCGTAAATTATCATATTTTACTATTCACTAAAAATTCAAGTATTTCATAAAAATCACAAAAAATCACCATAACCATTTTCCAACATTTAGAATTAAGAAATGAACCCCATTTATTGAAAATAATGTTATAAATATGAAAAATGTATGTTTTAATTAAAATCATTATTTAATTGGAATATACCAATTTTAAAATTATAACTGATTTTAAAACACATACAGAAAATTATTAAGGTCTCATAAAATTATCATAAGACATAAAATATTAATTTCTGAATAAATTTTATTAAATTAAAATTTCATTTTAATTATCTTATTAATTATAAAATCATAATTAATTATTTATGACTTACAAAAATCCTAATAGTTTATTAATAATTATTAAAATATTTATTTACTTATACTATGATAAAATTATATCATATTGTAGAAAATAATATGGATAAATTTTATTTTAACATTCATTGGTTAGGATACTATTCAATTGTCCATTTTACTATTCATAAGGGTCACATTACTTTTCTAAAGGTTAAGTTACTATTTCATCGGTTTAAGTTCCTTAAATTATAAAAATACCTATTACTTCAATAATTATTCATTTATAATGTTTATATTGTGTTAATAATGTGATTTTATGTGGTTTATACACAATAAATTATAATAAGGTAATTTTCAATTGATAAAATTTTGTGTTTTTACATTATGACTTGTTTACAATATAGTAATACCTAAATTAGATAAATGATAATTTTTTTGTTATTCAGAGGAAACTATGCAATATTATTTTTATAATTATACTAAACAGAATGTGTTTGTGGAATGAACATGAATATTACATAAGAAGGAATATATAAGTCAAGCAGTCAGTGGGGGGAATTTTTAGCGTGGAGATGTTCAATCCCAAAAAACATGAAGCAATCTTGATATGGAAGTTGATTTAGTACCATAAATAATTGTGGAAGAAGAATAAACTCTAGGTACAACCGAACCTCAAAGGTATATTAGGATTCCTCAAGAGCCCGAAAGGTATTGTTTTCTAATAGAAAATGATGACGAGGTATTGTTACTATGTGGTGAACCTAATACCTAAAAATAAACGATTTTGATATCTAATTATAAGAAAATGCTAAAATACATGGAATTTAAAGTGGAATCCCTGTACACTAATCATGATTGTAACATAGTGTATGAACCTGAAGTGTAAATACTAGTTTCGTTATAGGTTGAAAATGTCAAAGGGAATTCTAATTTTTGACCCTAGAGTAGGGTTTATTTTATGAATAGATATTCATATTAGAAGCCTATTATTTAGAGAATATCAAATAGGTTTTTTGGATATGGGTTATGGTGTTTCAACGTCTTGGGTGAGAATCGAGAGATTGAAGTTGAATTTTGGAATTTTGGAAAGGGATTTGACCTACTATATAGTTTTCATAAATTATAGTAAAAAGTATGAGAAAAATCTAATTTTTTTCCATATTATATGGAGTATTATTAGAACAAATTTCCAAGGAAACTCTAAAAACCCCTCAATTTCTATTATAAAGAGATATTTTTGGTAGGTGAATGGTTGGGTAAACATTAATGTGAAACATTGTCTGATGTGAATCAAAGATAATGGAGGCTGAAAAATTGGTTCAAACATTGGAAATCCATTCTTCCAAATTTAACAAGGGTGTGTGGTTCAAGTTTGTACGGGAAAAATTATTTTTGAATCGTTTAGAAAACTATGTGATAACCATTTGACTGCTAAAGTTTTCTTAAAAATGAAAAATCTATACCTCTATCCTTTAACCCACAATCTCATTTTTCTTCCCCCATATGTGTATAATCTTTTTCCCTTATCCATTTATTCCCTATGAATAGATGTGATTTTTTGGTTATTTTAATGAAATTTCAAGGTATTTCCTTCTCCTCGTTCCTCCTCACTTCCCTTCCTATTGTTTTTATTGATTTGTAGTTGTCTCTTGCTAAGTTTCTTGAGATAATTACATGAAATCATAGTGTAATCATATCAATATGGTGGGGAAATTTATTAATATGGAAATTTGATATCCTAAGAGGATGTATACATGTTGTTTCATGCCGTTTTGTTCGAGTTTTTTCACCTAGTGAGTTTATTTAGGACTTCTGATTAAAGTAAACTAAATTTATTATTTAATCATTGATTGTTGTTTGTGATTTTTCAGGGATTATGTCCATTTTTGTGTCAAGAGTATATCACACCACATTTCTCATGGTTTTGGAACCATTACGACATTGATTATGTTTTAGGAAATAACACCATTTTTGAATAAATTGGGAAAATAATTGTAATTTTTTATAATTAATTTTATTGATGTTTATGGATTGAGATAAATCCTCATGTGGATAGGTGGTGTCTGGTTTGATTTGGATGGGCATGGTTGCGAGTGTTTGTGCTAAACCTAAAGGATTGTTCTGTCATATGAGGTATGTGGTCCTTTGACATATTCATTTGTTAAATATATATTTCTTATGTTTATGAGATATGAGGTCTTTCCACTAATGGAAATCAACCATTTATTTAAATATATTGTTTCATTAGAATAAAATGAATGTTTCAAGGGCCATAATGGCCCTTGGACACTGGTGATTCCTCATCCACTGATTGTTGAGGTTTTTTTATAAATACAATCCATGATATAAATAGAACCTATAGGGGTATAAATGAAATTTAAATTTCATGGTGGGATTAGTGAGATATTCATTTAGTATCCTATGAGTATAAGAGTGTGATGGATTGGTAATGTTCTACCAAATTAGATTCCACAATGAACATTATGTTTCCCTATAACCTTTGGTCCAATTGATATGAACATGTGGTTAGTGTACCTCTCATCTAGTTTGAGACCACCTAGGGGGGAATGATTCTATTATATTTGTGAGGGGTTGGGTGTGTGGAAAAACCAATAATAAATTGAAATGAGATATGGGATTTATTCCATCTCTCTAGATTTATTCCATAAAAAACATCCATATGAGTTCATGACAATATTATGAAATGGTTGGGGGGATGAAATTTATTTTTAATGTTAGGATTTGGACATATGAATGGGAATACAATTGGGGATTCCATGTGGGGTGTCCAGACTATGGTGTGACCTAGGGAACCTTAGTGGGTGCCCTAAAATCATATTGACCTTGAATAGGGGTAGTGTAGAGTGGTAGGTATCATCAAATATGGGAGTCACCATATAAACTAAAGGACAATGGTGTGTGCCATCCATGCCCCTAGATCCCAAAATAGGTATGGAGGACCCTGTTGGATGACATTATGATCAGAATGGGGACATAGATGGTTTAAAAATGATGTGATTTGGTGAAAAGGATAGTTTGGAGGGTTAATATTAGAGGATAAGAGGACATGGAGTCATTCCCTAATGTATGTGGATAGGTCCAAGTAAATAGTACCCTGATGACCAATTTTTGATCTTAGGGATGGTATGTGATACCAGATGTGCATGTGTTGTGTGATGGTCTTGGGGTGATAGGATCCCTGTAGTGAGTGATTTTCTTATTTCACCTAGAATGTTTCGTGGGATCTAATTAGTTTCTAGATAACGACAACTATTTCCTAGTAAGGTGTAGGCATTCCCCAATGATTCTAGATGATGATGTGTTCGCCAATAGATAAAATTTTCACATAGGTTTTACATGGTATAATATATTTTTATGTAGGGTAGGGGTATTCCCTCGGGTTCATGAGGATATATGTTTCCCAATATGGAGTGTTTACCCTTGTATTATAAATGAGAAGCTTCTAGTCATGGTACATGTATTTACCTAGGTTCGGGATGATATATTTTTCAAGTAGAGAGATTCTATACCATGGTTCTAGAGGATTGGATATGTGTTTCTATGTTGGTATCATCTTCCACTAGGTTCTAGATGATCGATTACATGGTTTTAGGTGGGGAGCATTTATTCCCGTGAGTTCCAGATGAGATGATTAATGATTCACAATGGGGACTGTGTGAGACCTTGGGTTCTATAATTTGATGCTATTCTCAGCGAAACCGTGACACTATCCAAAGCTGGTATAGTTGATCCAAGGTGTCACCATATCACCTAAGGATTGATGATATTAATTTATTATTATTGTATTTTGGTTTTAATAGTTACATGATCATATCACATGTGAATACACTATATATACTAGTTATGTTAGAGATTTCATCATTGGTTTCCTACATATTTTCACTCACATCATGATCGAGAATCCATGAAAATTGAATATCAGAGTAGAAGTTATTTTTCTCAGGTTAGGTAGGATAGATACATAGTGGTTCTTGATAGATTCCGATAACTCATATGAGATTTGGATTCTAGGGTGTGATAAGGCTTGGGGATGGTTGTAGATTCTCCAAATTTATTTTTTCTATTTTATTTTTTTGTATAAGTGATTATACTGGTGGGAGATTTATTATGATGTATGCATGTTTGAGTACATTCTATGTTCCATTTAATATTCCATTTTTCTTATAGATTCTGCATACTCTTATTAATTATTATCATGGATGATATTTAGAATTTTTTTCTATATTTATATATTGTATACGAGGGAATAATTACCCTAAGATATCATTTATTCCCCTCACCACTAGTCACCAATGTTTTTAATAAAGGGAGGCACACTTGTGATTTTGTATCATGTTGATTCGATTACTGTAGAGTGAACTGGGATGGGCTATTACAAAGTTATATAATAAAATTTTATTTGTTTGAATTATTTATGTTATTGAAAAAAGTGATATTGGAATGTTTTAAATATTATAATGGACCTCAAATTAGTGTGTCATAAACATATTTCTCAGTGGGAATTCTAGGTTACAAGAGACATATGATTGAATTTCTTGTTTTCATCAATTATAATTGAGATTTTATTTTAAAGATGATATATTTATTTGAGATTGTTATTGCAGTTTTCTCCCTTGGATTATTAGATAAAGTGATACATACATGCATCATTCTTGGCATATAAGAATCTCATGACTTTTTATTTCTTGTATGTGATTTATTTCACTTATGATGAGATTTTAGATGTTTATGTGTCAACAAAAACACATATAGAGTTTTACCAAATAAAGTTTTGGTGAAATTATACTCAACGAGATCACAATGTATTTATTTTAATGAGAAGTGATGTTGATTATACAGAGGGATACTCCATGATGATGACTATATAGTCGCTCTATGTAAAGGGAATACACTAACCATAGTGGGTCTGTATAGGAACCTGATTCCTTAGTGCTGGTTCTAGAAAGAAATTTGGTTTGGTTACTTAAATTTTTAACAACAAAATATATGATGTTTACCAATATTTCTTTTTATTGAAATTATATTTAACCATATTATAAAATTATGGTTTTAATCCCTATCTATTTTCATGGGAGATCTCCATTGTTTGATGTTTGATGAGAACATAGTCTTTAATGGGGTAGTCTGGTATATAGACTCATAGTGAGTATTAGTATCCTAGAGTGGTTGATGACTTGGAATTTGGTTCATGATAAGTTTATTCATATGATAACCCTAGAGTGGGTGTTTTTCACACAAGTTTCTATGTGATATTTAAGACGAGAGCAGATGTGTTTTCCTATGGGTGGCAAACTTTATGAGTTACAATTTATGGGATAGGTGGGGGAGACTTTTCCCATTATTATAGAGATCCATATATTGGAGAGATTAGTATTGTAATTGAATAACATGGAATATTCATGTGGTGGCTCAGATTATTTATGATATATAAGGGGAACATGATAAAGTGGTTTTATTAGTCTTATGACCACCTCTATAAATTGGAATCAAGGGTAGATGATTTGGTTATGTGATTTATTAATTGTAGGTTCTGTCAGGTATGTGGTATAGGCTTGTTAGATTCCTTATGTTTTTATGATAAAATTCACTGAGGTTTCTTTGGTATCAAGGATGGATTTCAAATGGCATGATCGGTTGGATGCCCAACACTAATTATTTCAGGGGTAGACCCCAATGAGATAGTTGGACATTGACATATATATTCATATATAGGACAGTTAAATAGTGGGGATATTCTTGATCTTTTGAGATGATGCATGGGTGTTATGTGATCCGGAATTTAGCCTTATATTAAGGGAGATGACTTACGATTTTTTGGAAATAAATAATTGAGTGATAGGATTTCAGATAAATGAGACTGACATGATTGAGAATCATAGTTGGTTGTTTAGGCATTATAACCTTGGTTTTCTGATGTGTGACTTCTAGGAATGTTATTAGAGTTCTATGATAATGTGGTATGAGAGGAAACACCCTTATAGTTTGTATGAGATTGAGTTTTAATGAACAAGTTACACATTTTTCTTTTTGAGTTATGGATCAGTAAACCACGATGTGTGATCTGATGACCTATTGTTTTTGTGGGAATCATATTGGTTTGGATACCTATGGTTTGGATTAGT
Organism: Viscum album; assembly: GCA_963277665.1. Classification (NCBI taxonomy): domain Eukaryota; kingdom Viridiplantae; phylum Streptophyta; class Magnoliopsida; order Santalales; family Viscaceae; genus Viscum; species Viscum album. The sequence continues at coordinate 1,928,229,068 of OY728131.1, forward strand.
TTTAGAGGTTTCCATTTGTGAATATAAAGACACCGTGGATGGATGGTGTCAAGGGTTGATATGTTGGAGGGAATGGATCGAGAGGAGTGATATGCATGTGATATTGGAGCCAGGGAAGGATATCATGATGAAGTTGTTTAAGGAATTCCACTTTGTGGGAAGTGCACAATAGGACATTAAAGGGAATGAAATTTGTTTTAGATTAAAGTATAATGGACATTGAGTATGACATCCATGAGGAGCTGGGAATGTGGGGTCATTTATGTTTTATGTTACTGCTCAAGTATGAGTGGGATGACCAAATCTAGTCACTATGTGAGGTAATGGATAAAGCATGGTCCATGGAGATCATTTTTTTGGTTTGGTTTAGTGAAAATAATAGTATCCCTATGGTTGTATCATCTTATCAGTCATGGATTTATGACCCTCATGTTGGTAAGGTCAAGGTTGTGATGTTTCTGTTCATTAGATGATCGATATGGAATTAGAATTATAGAGTTCTTGTAAACTTGGTTTCTTATAAAATAAGACCATGCATTATAATTGGGATCTATATGGTCGTGATGTAATCTGAGGGTGAAATAATTTAGAGGAACAAAAGTTCTGGGTATGATGCATGGAAATGAATCTTTTTTGTCATGTATCAAACCATGGAGTTACACTGAAATTCAGGTTTGAAATTTTGTGTGGTTATTAGGCCATCTCGAGATGCCTTTAGGGGTTAAGAAAAACTTATCATGTGATGATATTGTAAAACGGTGGGTGAAACTATGTTTTTTTCTTAAATTTCCAGACATAAAGGGTCTAATTAGCGTTTTTATATAAAATTGGGTGTTGTGAGATAGAAACAAGACCGAGTAGGTTGGAGGACCATTGGAAAATTGTTTTGGAAGTAGATTATGATTTTGTGAATTTCTATGGATTATAATCGTCCCTTATGAATAGATACTTATGTTTGGGAGAACCATGATCTTGAGGATAAATTGATCTAATGGATCGTGGTGTCTCAATATAGATGAGTGTTGTTGAGAGTTGATTTAGTCTTGGTGTTGATTCAGTGTGGGAACTCAACTTTTTATGAATAACATGCCTCATGTTTTATAGCTCATAGATATAACATGCTGAGTTAGTTATGAATTTATTACCTAGAAAGGTTGATATTGATGGTTAAAAGACCACTGAGTATTTTTAAGGATAAGAATTTTGTTGTGGTGAGGATTTAAAGACTCGTGTTATTATGGGTTGTGAATTTCATAGTATATCTAAATTTTTATCGTTAGAGTGGAATTTTTTATGAATAGGAATTCAGTTAAGAATTTTTAGAGTTTAATCATCTCAAGGAGAGGTTATTGGATATATATCGAGTCTAAGGAGTTTTTTAATGTGTTGGGGTGAGCATCAGGACATTTTGGATAAATATTGGAATCTTGGGAAGGGTTTACCCTGCTGTATGATTTCAACATAGTTTGGGTAAAATATTCTATTAAATCATATGAGGTGGTATTTCATAGCTATTTGGAATATAAATATTGTAAAATTTTATAGAAACCATAAAAAACTATAATTTTTGTTGTAGACAGAGATTCATGGTTTGTTCAAAGTTGGGTAAACCATGTAACCAAATTTTATGAGATTTATAGCTTCAGACAGTGATGGCGATATTGTTATTTCAAGATTTGTTGATACCTAGATCCAAACCATAAAATGGGTATTTCTTGCGATATAACAACATTCATAGCTTCCATAGAGTTTTTAAAACCATGTGGTGGTCGCATGACTACCAAAATTATATTAAAAATGGAAAAGTTTCAATTTCTCTGCTCAACCCATTAACTTTTACCCTCATTTTTCCTCCATCACATGTGGTCAAAATCACCCTTCTATTCACCTTCTATTCCACATTAAGTGGGGTCATTTTGGAGTTGATTTTGATGGTGTTTTTAGATATGATCTCCTCATCCTTTATTCATTATCACATTCCCCTTATTTTCATTGATTGGTGGTTATCTTTGTATTAGTTTCTTAAGAATTATTCATTATATCATAGTGAATCATACCAATATGATGATGATTTTTCTTATCATGGATAGTGGATATCTTGAGATTATTTCTTTGTGTCATTACATTTCTTCTCAAAGGATGTGAATTTTATAATGAGTATACTTATTAGTTTTGAATAAATTACATTAAATTGGATACCTAATCAAAGATTGGTGTTGTGAATTTATCATGGATTCGCTCTTAGTGAATTTCAAGATCAAACCAAAAACCATTTATTATGGTTTTATCCCTATTATATAATCGATTGAGACTTAATAAATTATTAATTATTGATTAAAATGAAAAATTAATTATGAAACGTTATAATTAATTATTTCAAAAGTTATGTCATGATATGGGGAATCATGTTAATGGGAGAAGACTGGTTGTGTTATGTTAAGGTTGGGTGAGAGTCTCAAATATATTCTTAATGGATTATACAATAATATATGTAATGTGGTCTCTGATCATATCCCTTTGGTAAATACATTTTAATTATATGCATGAGATATGTGGTCTTTCAACTAAGGGTAATCGAACATTTATTTAAATACATTATTTCATTAATATAAAATGACTACAAATAAAATTCAAGTTTTAGGGACCAAGATGGAAAATTATAAACATGTGATGAAATGGAGATTAATGGTGGAGTGATTGTTATAAATATGCTCATTGAGTTATAAATACTTAGGCATTATAAATTAAATTGAATGAAATGATCGAGACATAGTGGTCATAGTGATAGGTGCATGTAATAATATTTGAGTAGAGAAATGTGATGAATTGGGAATGGTTTGACTATGGGTATTCAATAATAAAACATGGGTTTCATTGTATTCATCCAGATATTTTTTAATGTATGGGGTGAGTGTACCTCCATACTAGTATGTGAGAGCATGGGTGGGTATGATCTAGGTGTATTTATGATGGGTTGGGTGACTGAATTGACCTAAGAATACTTGTGAAAAGAGATTGGATTTATACCATCTATTTAGAATGATGTATGGGTGGCCTTCCCTATGAGGCCATGACATGATTATGGTGAGGTTAGGGAACTAGATATCCTTTGAATTTCAAGATTTATCCCCATGGTCGAGAACAAGATTGAGGTTCCCACATGGGGTGTGTGGGATATATATTGAGATTGGGGCCCATGGAGATTGCCCTATTTTCACGTTGAACCTAAATAGGGGTTGTGCAGAGAAGTATGTATCATAAAATTTGGTTTTCACCTAATTACCTAATGTTTGATGGTGTGAGCCATCCATGTATATATATCCCATGATAGGTCTAGAGAACCTTGTTAGAGGCATTTATAGGTGAGGTAAGGATACTAATGGTTTCAATGTGATGTGATTGTGTGAAAATTATAGGTCTAAGGGTTAGGACAAGAGGCTATGAGGATACAAAGGTTCTCATTGATACGTGGGGCTAAGAAATAGTGGATAGAACCATGGTGATGAGTTGGTGAGTTTAGTGATGGGTTATTATTATCGATATGTGTGTGATATGCAATGCTCCTAATGAGAGAGGATTCTCCCTAGTGAGTGATTTTCTTGTGTCTCCTAAAAGGGTGAAATACTTCCCTTGAGTTTCTAAATGAAAAAATTTATTTTCTAATATGTTTTGGGAATACTCTTATGTTTATTGATTCTAGTGTGTTTCAGAGTATGGAGATTATTCCCATGATTTCTAGATGGTTTTGAATGTTTCCAGTCAAGGTGTGTGTATTCCCCTAGGCTCATAATGATATGTGTTTCATGGAAATTAGTTCCTTCCCCTATGTTCCAAATGGTATGTTTTCAGGTAGGGTAAAAGTATTCCCATGGGATTCTAATTATATATTGTTTCCCCGTAGGAAGATCCTACTCCTAGGTTATCGAGGATCATATATTTGATTCCTTAGAGGTATATTCTACCCATGAGTTTCATATAAATGGTTTCTTGATTCCTATCAAGAAGCATATATGAACTTAGGTTATATATGAGGTGACTTATGTTTCCTCATATAAATCTTGTGTGACCTAGGGTTCTTGATGATGATCCTATGATCAAATACAACTTGAAAATGACTAAAGCATGTATGTTCGATCGTGGGTGTCACCTTAGAAACCAAGGATTGATGATATATATATATATATATATATATATATTCATTTTTGTAATACTGACTCTTTATATATTTCCATTGAAACTATGTTTTTTATGGGGGTGAAAATATTATGAAAAAACTTAAGAGTGTTTAGGCATTGAAGAGCCCCAAAAAGAACCAAAGAGAATTTACCAATAAAGAATGTGCATGAACGATTGTACATTAGAAGGCCCACATAGCCCACTACATGGAATAGAAAGGTAGATCACCCCTGCATGGGACAACCACATAGAGAAACTTTGTCAAAGACTAAAAATACAAATATCCTTCAACTATATTTCCATATTTTTCTATGAATAAGACCCTGTTTCTTCTCATTTATATAACTAGAAAATCAGAAGAAGCCCCCAAGAACTGGTCGCACAACCCCTTTTCCCAGCTCCTCCAGAACCTCTCAGGTAGATCTCTAAATCTGTATAGAATAGAGAATTAAAGAATATAAGAAAGGTCAAAGTATATTCATGGTGACAAACAAAAGAAACCTGCACAATGTCTCCTTATCTTCATGTGATAAATGACCTTTTTGAGGTCCCCTTCCTTAATAAATGACCTATGAGAGACCAATATGGAGATGTATGAGGATACCCATAGTTCCTCTGATAACGCCTCTCCCATGTGTTATTTACCAAGTGGTCTATTTCTTAAGACATACCCTGCTCACACAGAACAATACCCCCTACAGGAAGAAGAACTAGTTGTTCCTAGGGCATGTGCAAGGCATGTATTCCCTCTAACAAATGAATTACATGATCCTATCTTTTATCCCTCTTCTAAACCAACAATGATAGGACTCCACTTCCTTTTTATCCCTTATCTGAAAGGGGAAAAATTGAGACCTCCACAAAAGACTCCAAACTTGAATAGCCATGGTAATAGGAACACTAGAAAGTTTCCCATTTGGATTTTCACTCCTACAGGTAGATGTTTCTTTCACTATTTCTACCAAATGGTTAGGGTCTTAAGGGTTCATGTGGATTTTCACTCTGACATTCATGAGAAAACTGACCCTGGGGATAGTGTTATTGATTTAATAGTCTTGGGTACTAGGGATAAGACCATGTCCATCCCTTGTCACATCTGAGATGAAGACCCATTGGTTCTAGGTAGTGGGAGGGAGGATCAAAATTTATTTTATAATCAACATTGAATGAGATCCTCCTATCATGTTGAAAAAAACAATTTTTGGAATCCATCATGTTTTATTCCCCTAGACTTTATTTTATGAGGCTTCACTCTCGATCATATTCACCCTCTTATCTACTGGGTCATAGAGGGTATGGGAACCAGAGTCCTATCTCTCTCTCTCTCTCCCACTCAATTTTACCCTCAACATCTTCCTCCATTGGAAGAGGGATCATGTGGTTTACTAGATCTTCTACATCCCCTTTCTCACTTTCAATCATGACTCATCTTGACAAATGTGGGCTCAGAGGATATCCATGATTGCAATATAGATATTCTTATATACATGTTTTTGAAGAGGATATTCCTTTTCATCTTCCATGAACCATCCTTATAAATATTTTCATAGGTGTGGGTTATCAAGGACATGTATCTAACATTAGGTAAATGAAAATCATGTCATTTCATAGATCATTTATTTCCTCCTATTTCTTATACTGATCATGAATCACATGGCTTAGAGGTTGACGATGGTCATGATATCCACATGATCTTCTATCTTTTGGGAATCATTCCATGTGTAAGACCTAACCAATCTATGGGACTCCAAATTGGTTTAACTCCAGCCCCTCATAAATGGGAATCCACGTCATGAATAATTCCATATCATCCCAATACATGGGAATCCTTCTCAAGAGTATGCCCCAATCACAAACCCCATTCTCTAGGGAATACTCCCCATGAGTAAGCCCTGAAATCTAAATTTTCAGCATCCTCTACAAAGGTAATCCCCAATAATACCCCCATAATCATCCACATGCCTCATCCTTAAGTGTAATTTCAAATAAAGTCTCTAAATTACCATGACTCGAGACATCCCTCAGGAACACCCTTTCACAAATCATCATTATTTTCAAGAATAAGATCCAATTTAATCCATTAAAAGGGTAAAACTCCATTAAGAGAAAAACCTGAAGGCCTCCTTAAGTGTGGGTCCTCACAACCAAACTATGTAGGATTCGATTCCCATCCAAATGGGATATGTAGGAAGCCTCACTGAGGTTCAAACACAACACCCAAAGTTAACCCTATTCTCTCTAGGACACGTTCCCAATAGGGATTTATTTGTCTAGGGAATCCCTATGACTACTAGTTTCCAAAAGAAAATTTAGTATTAGTACCACACCAAAAATTGACTTGGAACCTTCCACCTAGGCTTCCAAGTTGCATGAAATTAAAAATTCATAGTTTGGTCCCTATCACATGGCCTTGAAAGGCATGATGTGTCCTATTAAGTGGAACTGAACATCATGGGTTCAAATTCATTTCACAAGGTTATGTTTGAATCCCATTTTATGGGTTCAGTCCCAATATTAAAGAATGTAATTTCTCCCTAGATGATGATATATTCTAGATCACACCACTATGTGGAAAAGAAACCAACATCATTGTAATAATGTCCTGAGAATCTATAATTTTTACATAGGAAGATACCATTGTTAGAGAACCTTCTATAAATACAATTATCTCTATTAATGTGGAACCTCACATATTTAAATATTATTCTCCATTCTATGAATGTTAATAATTTATTGAAAATTAATGTGTGACCTACATAATACATGGGAATTAATAAAATATTCATGAAAATATCTTAAATCTATAAGAGAGTCCCGGAGTAGGAAATAATTACCCCAAAAGGTGTGATGAGCTCAAACTCCCATACTCTCGGCCAATGTGAGTTCCTAAGACTCATTTTCCAAACTCCCAAATTGGAATCTAACATTGGAAATATGTTCCTTGAAGGATATAAACCCATTGAGAGTTTCACATTCTAGAAATAAAACCTTTGGAAATCATTCAGAATTAGTAAACTTGATGTGAACGATTGCACAAAACTCAACCCCATGAAATCAACCATTAGGAGACTGATATTCTTCAGTAGAAGAAAAAAATGGTGAACCCGATGCGAATCCATAACTATAATGATAGTGTCACCTAACTGTTAGGCCTCTTTCTCTCTCAAAATAAAATAAGGCTAAACAAGAAAATCAATCTTATATATGATCATTCATATGAGATATTGTATTGACATGTTTTATTGTTTTTTCATCTATATCCCACACTTTCTATCACAACTCCCTTTGATCCAATAGTGTCCTTCCAAATTTCACAAATGTATAAACAACAACTACTTAGGCCGAGTCTTCATCCAAGTAGAGGATGTCATCACCAACCAAACATCTTCAATGTTGGGTCAAAAATGTAGTGGATGGGGAGTATTGTCAACATAATAAAATACTGACCCTGTATACCTCCTAACATTCCCTCTATTTTGAAAATCCCCATTGATTGTCCTGTCAGTGATGACTGGGGGTCTTGAAGAAGAAGACCCCTATCACTGTCTTCAGTAGTTTCATGAGTTTATCACTAAAACACAACCACTACCCATACCTTATTTTAGGGATGTGGATAAAGAGGTTGAATGAGACCTCATCCACATGACAAATGGGTCCTTCCAAAGGGATCCTGCCAATAGTATTTACCACCAACGGTGTGCAGTAGTGAACCCTCAACATGATTAGGGTGATATCCTCGATCATCCGAGCCTGGTCATTCTGACCCGGGCATACAAGACATCCCACATGGGGGAAGAAACTAGTTAACAGGGAGTAGGTTCACACCTCTTCCCCCTCCAAAGAATCCCACTAACCCAATTTGGTGGAAAACTGTGAGTAGGAACGTAAACTCACCCGTTCTAATTTAGCTAACCACCATACTGACCAAGAAGAATACAAGGAATCCCACTATTCAAATCTGGTGTAAAACCACGAGTAGGAACATAAAAATACTATAATTCATCAATAAATATAGAAGAATTGTATGGAATCGTTGAATGAATCCCAAAATCCATGTTTAGTTGAAAACAGTGAGCATGCACACACACTTCCATGCATTCGTCAAGACTATCAGCAGTTTCATCTTGCAGTATAAGGAGAAGTCAACCAAAAAGTCCCAACAAGAAATAGGGGGTATACCCAACTCTCTAACCCCACACTTGACTACTTTCAGTATCCACTAGAAGAAAATGTATGACATGAGTAGGCATATAAAACTACTCCATATACTGAATGGACATATATCTCTATTCCACTAAATAAATTCACCAAGCATATCCTTTTAATGGTGAAATGGTAGACTAAAATCCCTTCCCATATCCTATAGACTTGTCAAGAAATCATGAAAGAGGTGAAAGTAGTTCCAAAGGGATAGATACCCAACTCCTTCCTCATATAATGGGTGACTCCTTAGTATGATTCCCCAATGTGGAAACATACCTCGACTCCAGTCCAGGAGGGTCGTGGGGAAAACTCCCCCACGATACATGGATAGACAAATTAGGAAGACACACCCATTCCATTTAGAGAAAATCATCCTATCTCAATGAAAACTCAAAGAAAGGAATACAAAAATTCTCATTAAAGCGTTTTCTTCGAGAAGGTGACCCTAGTCACTCAAAAGATGGAATCCCAAATAAAGCCTTACCATAGAAAAATAGAAAATCAAGAGTCAATCCATGATCATGCTATACTTAATTCTAGAGTTCATGAATCCCTCAAATTATTATTTTTTGAAGCTCAAGATCCTAATCTAAAATTTTAAAATTAGGATAGTAGTTGTTTTGATTCCAGAGGTCCTCCTTATACACTTCAACATGAAGTCTTGCTTCATGACCATGATCTGATCGATCTCAATAAACCATGGATTTATGAGAGTCACGACAACCCTCAGGGTGTCTATAAGATAAAGGAGAAATAGTATCATCCCCTTGATGTAATACACAATGGTAGTCCTCCTCATGTTTATGTGCATATTCCAAAAAATAATATTCATTTTATCTAAATAATTTTCTAAATATGTGAATTTTTACTTTTAAAATAAAAACTAACATTTATTGAAAATTCACGGGTTTTGACAAAAATGGTTTTCAAACCTTAATAAAAATTACAATTGTATTCATAAAAATTATAATGTTATTTATATTTAATAAAATGTAATTTAGTAATAATATTTTATTAAAATATTATTTAATTAAAAAATACATTAATTTGTCAAAATTGATTTATTAATTGAATATTAACTAAAAATACTATTTATTCTTTAAAATCTATTTACAATGTAACAATAATAAAATGGTTGTATATTCTCTATTAAAAATAATGTACATAATCACTGTTCTAGGGCATTGTTAAATAACCCCTTATAACAACTACATATGACCTATGGGTAAGGTGAGTGATTGAGACAGACTCTTGGGGTGGCTTGGATAACATCGCTCAAGTGGAAATATCTATCAACTTCCACTTCTCCCATAGGCGGTTTCATTCGAGCTTGACATGTTGAAGTTCGAATTGGTCTTGGTCAAGAGAAAATCCCAGTGATGCCACCTACTTTCCGAGCAATAAAAAATGGGCTTCATATGGAGAAATTATACTGGATGAGTCCATCGCTTCTTATGTTTGAGAAAAATGGATTTTTTAAAGCCCTATATTTATACTAATCAATTTATCAATGTTTAAATGATATATTAGACATGGTAAAAATTATGAATGGTATTTTGAAATACAAAAAACATAAAATGAAAGATGTTTATATTTTTTATAAACATTTTACATAATAAGGCATTAAATTAGATCAAGATGAATTTTTACTAATAAAAATTTCTGTCGTTACAATCTTCACCCATTAAGAAATTTTCCCTTAAAATTTTATTTTCCCATATCAAAATAGTTGAGGAAAACTCTGCTTCATCACTTCCTCTGATTCCCATGTTTCTTCATAAAACTTTTGGTTTCTCCACAACACCTTGAAAAGGGGAATTGTCTTATTTCATAGAAATTATTCCATATGAGATAATATCTTCAATGGATTCTCATCATAGGAGAGGTCACTTTCTAACGGTACCACCTCAGGATTTCATACATATTATAGGTCAGGTATGTATTTCCTCAAGAGTGATACATGGAATAAATCATGTACTTGAGATAGGTTTGGTGGGAGTGCTAGTAAATAAGCTACTGCTCGATTGGGATGAAGGATCTCAAAAGGGACGATGCACCGAGGACCAGGATTTCCCTTATTCCCAAATCTCATAACTCCCTTACATGGTGATATGCAAGGGAGTACCATGTCTCTAACATCAAACTCTAGGTCTCATCAATGATTATCAGCATATCTCTTTTGTCGACTCTAATAAACGTTAATGTTCTGTTGGATGGTCTTAACCATCTCCACCATTTCTTCATCCATTTCTAGACCGTAGAGTTTCCTCTCCCCAACATCGTCCCAACATGTCGGTTTTTTACACCTCTTCCCATAAAGGTATTCCAAAGGATCTATTTGGATTCGTGAGTGGAAACTGCTATTATAAGAGAACTTAACAAGAGGGAGATGTTGATCCCATCATCCTTTGAAGTCCATTGAAAATTATCTCAAAATGTCCACAAGTGTTTGGATAGTATTCTCAGATTGGCCATCATTTTGTGGATGATAAGTTGTACTAAATTTCAACTCCGTATTCCGATCATATTGAAGACTCTTCAAAAACATATAGGTGAATCTTGGATCCTTATCGGGTACAATAGATAGTGGTACTCCCTGAAACATTACAAATTCCCTGATATATATACATGCAAGTTAATCCAATGACAAATCCTATTGTGTTGTAATGATGTGTACAGACTTTGTAAGACGATCCACAACAACCCTGATAGCATTGTTTCCATTGTATTTCTTCTAAAGTACATTGACAAATTCCATGGTGATGTATTTCCATTTCCATGCTGGTATGGGTAATGGTTACATCATCCCATTAGAATTCTGCCTCTCAGCCTCCACTTGCTGACATACTAGGAATATCGATGTATATTCAGTGATCTACTTCTTCATGTTATCCCACCAATAAATCTCTCAGAGATGCCGATATATCTTTTTGTTTCCTGGGTGAGTGGAGAAATTCAAACTATGCACATCATAAAAAATTTCTTTTTTTTAACTATGTATTTTATGGAACACATAGTGTTGAACCAAATATCACAATTCTTTATTCATTAGCACTGAACTCTAAGGATTTAACTTTTCTAATAGTTTACAGTTTCATCTTAACTCCCACATCATCCTTTTAAGCATCCATTATCCTTTCCAAAAGAGACAGTTGAGCAATCATTTGTGAAAGGATTGATGGTGTTCCCTTATTTATGATTATCTTGTCCATTTTCATAAAATATAAGTAGATTAGACCCATTTTAATTCTAATCAATGAAAGAATCACTATGTCGTTTCTACAGAGTGTTTCTTCCACATTGTTTACTTTCCCAGGGTGGTAATGGATTGAGCAGTCATAGTCTTTGATCAGCTCTAACCAACTTCATTGGTGCATTTTCATCCCTTTCTGTCAAAATATATACTTGAGGATTTTTTGATCAATATATATTCCACACTTCTCCCCCAAGAAGTAATTTCTCCACAATCATTAACTTAAGATTACTGCATCAAAACCCAGATCTTTTGTTGGATAGTTTTTCTCATGAACTTTTAATTACTTCGAAGCAAAGGAAATGACTTTGTTTTTTTCATCAACTCGCAGACCATGCTCTTCTTTGAATTATCATTGAATACCACAAAAGGATCTCCACTTTTGGTTAGTGTGAGCACATGAATAGTGATAAACATCCTTTTCAAATCCTTTAATCTCTCTTTACAATCATCAATCCATGAAATCTTTACTCCATTACAAGTTAACTAGGTATGGGGGTTGGAAAATGGTGATAAATTTCTCACAAATCTGCGATAATTTCCATGTAAGCCCAGGAAGCTACGGATATCCATTACTGATGTTGGCCTCGACCATCCATTAATTGTAGCTGTCATGGAGGAAGCCATAGATATCCCATTTATTGGGATGATATGACTAAAGAATGAGACTTCCTTCAACTAGAACCCACACATGCCATACTTTTCATAGAGATTATCCTTTTTCAAGGACTCTAGTATAGTGCGAAGATGCTCCTCATTCTCCTCCATGTTTTTGGATTATATTACAATATCGTTTATAAAGACTACCAATAATTTTTAAAGGTAATATATAAAGAATATATTCATCAATTCCATGAAGATTTCTGGAGAATTTGTGATTATGAAAATAATTTCTATGAATTTATAGTGCTCGTACCTTGTACAAAAAAAAGTCTGGGGGATATCCTACTTCTTTTCCATTACTAGGTAATATCCCGACCGTAAATACACCTCAGATTTGTATTTTGATCCACGTAACTAATCGAACATGTCATAAATTTAAGGTAGAGGATACCTATTATTTATCATGATTTTTTGAACAGATGATAGTCAATGCGATGTCGCATTGTCCTGTCCTCTTCTTAATGAAGATGACTGGTGAACCCCTTGGTGAAGTACATGGGTGTATAAAACCTTATCCATATTCTCTTATAGTTGTTTCTTCATGTCCTCAAGATCCAAAAAAACTATTCGGTATGGATTTTTGCATATTGGAAATGCCCTAGGTATATGATCAGTTGAGAATTCAACATATCTTCTAGGAGGAAGACTAGGAAAATCCTCAGGAAATACTTTAGCGAATTCCCTCACAATAGGAATGTCTAAAAGGAAGGTTTCTTCCTTAGACTCAATCATATAATCCCGATATGTGTGCTCATAGTGTAGTAATATTCAATTTTGAGATTATGGAGACAAATAAGATTCATCCTCCTCCTTTAACATGTATAGAATCAGGGGTCGATTCACCGTATGGAGGGTGATTTCCCTCTCTCGGAAATTTATGTTGGTTTTATATAAGAAAATCCAATCTATGAAAAGAATTGAATCAAATTCTACCACAGGGAGAATGAAAATGTCTGACGAGATGTTCAATCCACAAAATTATGAAAATGTATGTGTTATATTCATTGTATGCTATGATTTACATAGTTTCTGTTTCACCAACATATTACCTTCCATGATATGTGGTGGTGTTGGGATTGTTCTAATAAACATTTGGGATATAAAAGAATGTGTAGAAATAGAATCAAAAAGTACGTTCACAATTCTTGAGTTAATAACTAGCATACCTATCCCCACTTCATTGTCTGGGTTCACTTCGGTGGTAGTGATGGAAAAAATATCACCCTTTATGCCTTCGAGGTTGTTTTTTGCCTCAAAAAACCCCTGGATTAGGGCACTAGTTTCTAATGTTAACTGGTTATATATAGTTAAATTAGTGAAAACACATTGAGGGTTTAATGAAGATTCATTTCCTCTTCCTTAGAAATGATTTTATCTTGTCATTAGTTAATGGTTATGTTCCCTTCTCCTCTATACCTAAATAATTTCATCATCCCCTTCCAGCAATTTCTGGGGTGCTTCTTTCCACACCTTTTGCAAGTGGGGTGATATATTTTCTTAGCACCATTGGAATTATCCATCAGAAATCTATAAATAAAGTCCACCATATGCTTCTTATCCCCATGATACCCAAGAGATTACCTGATCCCCATTTTGGTCTTGAGGTATAAACAAACAATTTCATCATAGCTGTCAATGTCACAGATCCCAAGGGCTTCTATAGGATGGGTTTTAGCCCACCAAATAAGGGGTCAACCTTGAATTCAGGGGTAATGAAAATGATGGAGTCATATCGTGAATGCCTTGTGATGTTTTCCTCATACACTCTGATTGATTCATCAACTTTTTGATTGGTTGTAATGAAATCCCATTCCATCTTATTTCAGAGGGTGTAAGGAAATTTTTTATTGAAAAATATTTTTTTCGAAATCCTTCCATTGCAATACTTCAATATTCTCCAAAATATTCCTATTTTTGATCAATGTCCACCATTTATTAGATTCTCCCTTCATACGATAAGAATCTAGAAGAACTTTCTCTTCTTTAAAACGTTGAAGGATGGAGAAGATATTTTCAATGGAGTTGATCCATTGTTTAGAAATTGAGGGATCAGATGATTCATTAAAAGTATGTGGACTTTCTCTTATGAATTTCTTGATAAATAAAATTTATTTCTTGGGGGGGGAGGGATGAATGTTCCTCTTGACCCATGTTTCTATTCAAAAATAGATTTAACTGAGATATTATTGTGACAAAGTTCTCGATTCCCGTTCCCATCGGATTGAACATTTCATTAGAACAGTCATCACATTGTTCTTTACATTGGTTGTTATTATGAGTCCTCCTATTATAGGCTATTAGCTGGAATAAAAGGGAAGTTAGGGGTAACATTTACGAGTAATATAAAGACAAAAATATATGACTTATTCTTTAATTTTAATTCCTTAACTTATGAATTTATAGGCTTCAATCAATGTTGTCCATGATCAACATCCTAACATATATTCATGGGGGAGTTTTTTTTTGTTCCCATAATAATGGTTCATACTAAGATTGTAAATTTACCAAATCATATCCCCTAGGAGTTTCATAACCAAGAATTCAACAAGGCACGTTATCGTGCACCAATTCTTATTCGAGTCTAGCTCAAATTAGTTTTTTGGGGATTTACACCTAGATACATCTGTTCCAGAGCCACCTCTACCTTCTTGAATCCGGACATCGATTTATTTTATTGATAAACCACCTAATAAATGCTCAACAAAATGTTGGGATATGTTTATTATACATAGTCTTAACCCTAATGTTTTCACTAGGGTTTTCTAATCCTAATCCAAAAAAATTACTAAACATGTCTCTTATACAAACTATAAAAATTGTTCTCTTTATTACACACATAATCATGATTTATTACATAAAATATTCACATGATACAACATATAATATTGATAGGTCTAGTGTATTCGGGGATTAGGAACATTACATAACAACTTAAAACATGTAATACACATCTTTATTGAATACTTTTTTTACATGACCACACACATTCCTTCTAACTTAACATTGCATGGGATAACTTGAGAACATGCATTAGAAAAGGGGTAGCTATAAATCTCAAAAAGGAAGTAAACAATGAATAACATTAAGAATACAATATATGTTATCAAATAGTCATATCAATGCAGTATAAGAGAAACATGAACATAAATACATGATATAGGATGATTATCATAACTTGGAAATGTGGAATCAACATTTAACATAATTTTAGCATGATCCAATGATCATTGCACATGGATCATGAGAAAATCATCATTGCAATTGAATTATCATGAGTGAACCCTAATTTCACTTGGCGTATCATGACACTAATCATTACCCAATTCATTGGAGTGCTATTAGGTCACACCCTTCTTAATCATTTCATTTCATGCATAAGTGTGCCACATGGATCATATAACATGGACTCATTAAACATCGTCTTTTATTCAACAATTAACGAATGTGTAATTCATAGAAGAAGATATATAATCAATAATAAAATGTGCATAAATGCGAATACCCTTGATTGAGAAATGGGCATTGTATTCACTACACAATGACTTTGGTATGGAGAATCGCAGTACAATTTTAGTTGCATAATGGTGTGACATAAGAGTTCATAAAAATGGTTTATGGGAGATAAAGGTGTATCTTATAATATTTACAAGAAATGTATAATAATGGGGTCATATATATATGTTCCCCAACATATGTAATAAAATATTTATTCATAATATAAATGAATTTCTTGAATGTAAATGTGGAGAGATAAATCCCTTACCGAATTTCGGCATGGTAACAGGTGTACATGGGAGGAATTTAATGATTGAAAAAGGGGTATACCATCACGGGAACTTGAGGGATTTATAGGGTAGGTGTTAAATAACACCATTATATTTTTAATTGAATTTTTTTATAACAACATAATGAAATTCAGAAAAAAATGAGAACGTAAGAAATCCCTGACATGGAAGTGTGGTCCCGAGGGTTGGGAGGGGCTTGTGAGAGAATTATTGAGGGATTGGGAGGCTTGGGAGGATTATAGAGAGAGGAGGGTTGGTTAGGTATGTGATCCAAGGGTTTTGAGTAAAGATAAGTGGGATCATGGGTGGGATTATATAGGAAAAAGAGGGAATTCCTTTTTATTTAGGTTTTGGACACTACACATTAAAATAATCAAAACCATAATTAAACCAATGATTTTTGAAAATGTATTTTCAAAAATGTTGTGTAAAGAATTATTTTATAAGTCCAATGTAAAAAATTATTAAAATATTAGGCTTTCTTATGTAGAGGTGAGTCTCACTCTCAATGAAATCAATTTAAAAAGTTAAAATGTTTTATATGTCTTGGAGGGTCCACTAAGGCACCATAAAATTAATTAAAATAATATAAAATCACATTTTAAGGTGAAAAATATATTGGCAGAAAATCCATTTCATAGAAATTTATTATATCATTATTGGGTCATTATCATGTCGTAAAACACATTATATATTTAAAAGGTATTTAATTTTTACCCAACAATTAGTATGACTTGAAAAATTATGAAAAATTTACCATTTGATAATTTTGATGTATTGATTCCGAAATAATATTCATTTTATCTAAATAATTTTCTATATATGTAAATTTTTACTTCATAAATAAAAACCAACATTTATAAAAAAATCATGGGTTTGGATATTAATGGATTTGAATGCTTAATAAAAATTACAATTGTATTCATAAAAATAATACAACAATTAATATTTAATTAACAAACCCTTTAATTCAACAAAATAGATTTCATAATTGAATATTAACTACAAATACTATTTTTGATTTAAAATATATTTACAAAGTAATAATAATAAAATGAATGTATATTCTCTAATAAAAAATAATGAACATAATAATATTTCTCGTCTCATGTTACAAAACCCTTATAGGACCTGCATATGACCTAAGGGTAAGATGTGCGATGATGACAGACTCTTGGGGTGGGTCGGATAACATCGCTCGAGTGGTAATATCTATCAAGTTCCACATCTCCCATATGAGGTTCTATTTGAGCTTATCCTCTTGAAGTTCGGCTTGGGATTGGTCAAGAGAGAAACCTAGAGACACCACATCCTTTTCGAGCTCTAATAAATAGGATTCGTATGGAGAAATTCTACTAGATGAGGTCATTTCTTCCATTGTCTGAGTAAACAGGATTTGTTAAAGTTCTATATTTATACTAATTAATTGATCAATGTTCAATGATTATACTAGAAACAATAACAATTCTTAATGGTGTTTTGAAATATAAAAACATAAAACGAAGGAAGTGCATATTTTATTTAAGCATTTTTCATAATAGTACATTTAATTAGATAAAGTGGAATTTTAATTAATAAAAATTTGGATCGTTACATTTATACTTTGATAGAGGCTATTTTTGTGGTGGTGCATATAGGGGTAGAAGCAAAAGTGGTTCTGGTGGTCTGGTTGTTTGTTTTGGGGACCCATAGGTTTCATTGAATGTTTTTTTACTTATATATATAAATAGTAGTTCCATGTTATTTAAATACACATACCACCCTTGTTGAGCACCATGTGCCGAACACCCTCCATTTCATGGGGGTGTCTTTCCCAAAATCTCAGTGGGAGGATGGATTGTTGGTTACTCACTATGTCACACCCTCTTTAGGTTATGACTTCTCAAGCATATATGGTCAAGCTATAATTTCATGAGGCTTACCATAGTCCATGTACTTTTGGGAAGGTTTGTTGTGGTTAAAGGGCCAATGTTGTTTGTGGTCCAGGTTCATTTTTCCAAGTGTCTTCAAGATGACGCCCATGTCTCTTCGGGTGTGAGGCATCGTTGTTGATGTTCAGGTCGCTATGAGAAATATGTGTGGTGAGGTTGTGTCCCTGGTGTTTGTGGGTGGGATTTATATGTGGTTTCAGGCCTAGGGGTTTGTGGGTAGGTTCTAGTAGTGGGAATGCATTTTTGAAGTATGGTAGCTTCAAGACGTTAGCCATTATGAATTAGTAATTAACCAGTGGGAAAATTGTGTGGGGTACCCAAATGTCGATGTTCATATACTACTACTTTACTTGAATTTCATTATTTTTTGAGTGTGAATTAGTGAATCAGGGATGGTTAGTACTCCTTGGTATGAGCTTTTAGGTTCTACTTTTCTCTCATAGTGGAATTAGTATGTTTCCCCACATGTGCATGGGTCGCTTTAGTTTTCTTATTTGGTATACTTCTATACTCACCCTACGTTTGTAAAACTATTTTTCAGATTTCCAGGAGAACATTGAGGACCATGCTTGACTTTACTTTCTCGGGCATTGGGATAGTTTTTGTGTTGTTTCTTCTTTTATTTTTTTGGTACTTGTTTTATTATTTTGGTTATAATTTTTTCATAGTTTACGTTTAAACCATGCATGGGATGGATATTGGTTTCCATTATATAAATATTTGGTTTTTTTTTGGTGTTTAGAATCTTATATCATGATCCTATTTCATTTAAAAGGGAAATTTTATCCATTCTTTTGTGATATTATATACTCTTGGTGGTAGTCTCCACTCTAGGTCCTATTGAATGCGTGACTCTAGG
Source organism: Viscum album (assembly GCA_963277665.1). Lineage (NCBI taxonomy): Eukaryota > Viridiplantae > Streptophyta > Magnoliopsida > Santalales > Viscaceae > Viscum > Viscum album. The sequence goes on from OY728131.1 coordinate 1,928,247,938, forward strand.
GTCATTCTCTTTCCATAATCTTGAAGAAGGAAGGGCTTGGCACTTTGCTATCCCTTCCCTCATCTTAAGGAAGGTGGGTCATGACAGAATGGAATCAGAGGATGGTTTTATGTATAGGATGAATTATAATGTTAGGAACTGTGTGTATTTCATGGGATGGTAGGAAAATGGTGTTAGACAATCAGGGTGTGTGAAATATGCTAGGGAAGACTAGCTAGGATATGGGATTTTAGGCCCCTAGGTGATCCGATGCAAGGACACTGGATCTACTAAATGACCAAGAGAGCCTACACTGATTTCAGGGTAGAGACCCTAGGAAAGTTACATGCATGATAATAACATTTGTTTTTGTGTGTGTTAGGAATTTTAGGAATTTAAATTAAATAATGATTCAAAATTAATTGTAAAATAAATTTTCCATACTACCCGGGCATAGGAGTTCCTTGTTAACCTTTACAACTATGGCACCCAAACGTTTCCCACGTGTGGTACAAGAAGTGGAGGCCCATTAGGTTGACCTGATATACCTATGGATGATCGATCAAGAAGAGGAAGATGACTTGTGGTAGAAGACCCTTCATCCTTCTAGCAGAAAACCCTAGGGATGTATGAAGGTATCATTTCAGACTCAGAGACGGAGGGATGGCTTGAAGAGATCACAATCTCCTTTAACAAGATCTATTCTCTAAAGGAGTACTGGTTTCTTTTGGTTGTGGTATAAATTCAAGGAGAAGTGTATCAATGGTGGAAGATTTACATTAGGGAGAGGAATGAGACCGATGTATCGTCATTTGACATTGAGAAGAAGTTTCAAGAAAATTTTCTTTCCTTGACGATGATGGCTGAGAAGAGGTAGGAGCTGATCTCTCTATGGAAGAGTCTTAAGTCAGTGAGGTATATGGGGATCAAGTTCAAGGATCTCCTATTCTTTTCTATAGATCACTTTATGGATGATGAGTCATGGGAATGATGCTTAAAGTAAGCACTCCAACCTTCTCTTCAGTATGAAGTTACTCCCTTTACCCTACAGACATACTTAGAAGTTCAGAAGAACGACAATGTAATGGATAGTATATACTCAAAGGGATGTGTTCCATGAGTGGGGAGACAAATGAGTTTGTTGAAGGGGAACTAAGTTAGAAATAGGTCTCTAGCATTAGGGCCTTCCATGTTTTGGCTAATAGAAAATTGGACTTACCAGATCTACTTCCTATCTCCTGGTCCATGCCTGGTCCCCATGGGCCTAGGACTGAGGTGCTTTTCTATAGAGGCCATGGAAATATTCTCAACCAGTGCTCAGTTTGAGTGCAATATAGTGGGGGTGGGTTGGTCTAAGCCCCCCAACCGCAGCAGTTGACGGTCAGGACATTATAATAACAAGTGTAGTGATCTCCTTATCAAGTGAGGGTTGATGGTGTTGGAGGAGGCTGACCTCCTAGTGCTCCTTATGGGCCATGACTAAGGCATGGTCATGTATGAAATCGATAGGAGAGGGGTAGAGGACGTGGGCATGGTAGTTTCACACCACCTAAAAAATTAGTTCCAATGGCGCTGAAGGTTTTTCGAGATACAATCAGTTCGATTAATACTCTTATGTGTACTTTCTTTGATTCAAGAGATTCACAATCCTTTTTTGCACCCAGTCTAGTATATTCATTTGGACTAGATGTGGAGAGTATTTACATTCCCCTAGAGTTGAAAACCCCAGTTAGAGGTCAGAATATTATGTTTGATGTTTTCAAGTGATGAAGACTAATGTTGGGGACACATTAGTCCAATGAGGATCTTTTTCTCATACAGATGCAACCATGAAATGTCATCATGGGAATCAACTTGTTGTTTTTTGTGCACATCATTATCAAATGCATCTATAGAAGAGTCATATTTCTAGATAAGGATCAAGAACATGTTATTTTCATTAGTGAGCATGGATATCATGTAGGATGTCATTGTTTGGAGCGTCTTCTCTCTTTTTTGGCCAAGATGTCTGTTGGATCTGTAGATGTAGAGATGGTGAACATTCCAGGGGTTATCAGAGAGTTCCACAATGTATTCCTAGAAAATTTTGTGACTCTACCCCATTGACATGATTTTGTGTTTAGAATATACTAGAAAACCAGTGCCCTTTTGATTTTTTATGGCTCCTTATCAGATGCCGCCTTCTGTGTTGTGGGAGTAACGGGTCCAGGTTGACGCCCTGAGGAAGAAGGGAATTATCTGTCAGAGTGTGACAAAATGAGGGTGATCTTGCTTTTTTAATGAGGAAGGAATATGGTGGTCTAATATTTCTCATAGACTCCTGAAGTCTGAATTAGGTGATGGCCAAGAACCGGTACCCCCTCCCAAGGATTGATGTTCTTCTCAACCCGTTAAAGGGATCGGGTTGTTTCTCTAAGATCAATATGTGGTCCAGATATTAGAAGTTGAGTGTGAAAGAGGATTACAACCAGAAGAATTATTTCAGGTGAATGTAGGGGAACATCGAGGTTGTGGTGGTTCCCTTCGGTGTTCCAAATGCACCTGTCGTGCTCATAGGGCTCATGAACTCTGTCTTCCATGAGTTCCCGAACCGGTTCGTCATAGTGTTCATCGATGACATCCTGATCTACTCATGTTTAGAGGTGGAGTATTCCAAGCATCTAATTACTGTCTTGGAGGTTCTTTGACACAACCATATTTATGGGATGTTGTCCAAGTGAAAGTTCTGTATGTAATGGTGAACATCCATGGACATGTAGTGTCTCAACAAGGAATAATAGTGTACCCATCAATGGTCAAGGAAGTTTTTTCATGGGAAGCACCCATGAAAATGGATGTGGTTCATAGTTTCCTGGGTCTTGTAGGATATTATTGGAGATTTGTGACTGAATTATCTCATTTTGAGGCTACATTGATGACTTTGACCAGAAAGGAGTAGGCCTTCATGTGGAGTTAGTAGTGTCAGGAAGCTATCATCTACCTGAAGTGGAATATGGCCAATGCCCTAGTGCTTATGTTTCTAGAGGAATGGGTGATATTCGAGGTGTTCTGTATTGCTTCTGGTCTAGGATTGCGATGTGTGTTCATTCAGTAGTTGGGAGTGATCTATTATTGATCTATGCAGTTACACCCACATGAACGTAACTATGCCACCCAAGATCTATATATTTCATTGGCCATGTTTATTCTGAATTTGGGGTGAAGTTACCTCATCGGGGAGTGCTTGGTGGTTTTAAAGGATCACAAGATCTTGAGGTATATCTTCTCCAAAAAAACATGCACTTGTGGGAGTGAAATTGGATGGAGTTTCTATAGGACTAAGAAATCATGATCCCTTACACCTTAGGAATGGGGAACATGGTGGCCAATTACTTAAGAATAAATTCATAGAAGAAATTAGTTCGATAATCCACAGATGCTTGGAAGGAAATGGAGGAGTTGTCTGCTTTACATCTGGATGTGAGAGTGGATGAACATAGAGGCTGTATGTTTTAGAGGATAGTGTAGTGTTTCAAAATATGAAATATGGAAGAGTCTTAGTGGGGAGACTCAAAGACTTATGTGATGAATGACCACGATTTCTAGGGTGAAACTCTAGAGGGGTGGTAGGGGGATACTCAGAATTTGATGTTGTTCTATTGGAAGCTATTTTTCATAGTGGAGATTCCCAAGGTATTTCTCCATGAAGTCCATAGATCACCCTTGGTGGTGCATCCATGAGTTTCTAATATGTACCCAGGATTTATGGGACTGTTCTGGTGGCCTGAGGTGATGCATGATGTGGTGGAGTTTGTGTCAACATTCCTAGTGTGTCAGCAGGTGATAGCTGAGCACCATGTTCCCAGTGGTCTGTTTCATCCATCATATGTCTATCAGTGGAAGTGGGATGACATCTCTATTTATTTATCCACGTTATTATCCAGGACGTAGGGAAGATGTGATGACCTTTGGTTAGTAGTGGACCAGTTGATGAAGCTGGATCACTTTCTAGTGATAAAGGAGTCGAGCGTAGTGGATGCCTTTACATAGAGGTATGTAGATGAGGAGTCATGTATACATGGTGTTCCAAGATCCATTATCATGGATCAGGACACACATTTTATGTCACAAGTCTGGATGGTATTATATAATGATTTCAATACCCATCTGTGAATTAAAACTGATTTCCACCCATCAGACAGATGGATATATTGAGAGAACCATCCAAGTGGTGGAGGACATGTTTTGATCATGTCTTCTAGACATTAGTGGGTCATGGGTATGATATTTTCCACCAATATAGTTTTATTACAACAATATCTATCACACTACAATTGTCATGGAACTGTTTTAGTCTTTGTATGGAAGGTCGTGTCATTTTCCCTTGTGTTGGATTGTGGTCAGAGAAACAACCCTCCTTGGACCAGAGGCAGTGAAGAGTACAACATATAAGGTGCATCCTGTACGTTAGAGGTTGAAGGAAGAACATTATTGAGAAAAGTCATATAAAGATCATAAGAGGAGGCCTTTAATGTTTGAGGTTGGGGAATATCTTTTCTTGATGGTTTCCCCACGACGTTGGTAGTGAAAGTTTAGAAGATGGAGAAATCTTTTTCCGAGGATCATCAGACCTTTTGATGTGTTTGGACGAGTCAACAATATGGAATACCAGCTGGTATTTGCACCGTAGTTTGAGAGGATGCACGATGTTTTTCATGTCTCTTAGCTCCATCAGTATCTACTTGATAACTCCAACATAATTGACTGGGGAGAGTTAGAGAACGACGATGATGTGACATTTGTCAAACGACCAGTATGAATCAAGGATCGTAAAGAGTATGTGATTTGTTGATGGACCATTTCATTGGTTCCTATGTTATGAAGGCATGGTGTCCTAAAGTAGATTACTTGGGAACAAGAGGCGCAGATGCATGCCCAATACCCAGAGTTTTTCTACATTTTTTTCTATGTTTTACTTTTGTGCTTCATTTTGTGATGTAATGCTTGACCTTATTCATTATCGTATGAGTCGTTTCCAATTACTATTAACATGTGTGAAATTTCCTGAGTATTTGGAGGGGAGGACCTAATCTCTAATCAATAATTGTTAATGCATATGTTATTAAACCATAGTGGGTGAGTTATTTCCCCCAAAGAGGATAATATATTGACATGGAAGAAGGAGCTATCAAATCCATGTGTTTGGAAAGTGTGACCTTTGGTGTTTTCATGGTTGTTTGGGTAAGTGGGGGCTTAGTTTATATACAATTTTTCAGGAGATAAATGTAAAGGAGGTGTTCCTAGATGTTTTGGTTTTCACTCTAGATTTCGAACAACACAAGGGTGGTTTGTTGCTGAGAGGTATCTTTAGGGGTGGTTGTTTGGACCTCCATTTTTCATGGTTGGTTTTGAATTCTTGGGTATGAGAATAGTTTGACAGTTATATGATGTAATGATTTGGACCCCTCCGACCCCTTTCATCATGAAAAAATATTGTTTGATGTGTTATAAGGGATGTCAGTAACACATTCTGAGAGTTAACCAGAAATCCAGTTTGAACTATCAGCATCGGAGAGTTAGGGGAGTCGACGTTAGCATCATTGAGTCTGGGGATTCAACATCGGTGAGTAAAGGGTGTTAGCATCAGTGAGTTAGGTGTATTAGCATCAGTGAGTCAGGGTCAACAACATCAGTGATTCAGGGGTATCAATATCAGCGATTCAGGGGCATCAACATTTGTTCCAGGGCATCGGTGCCAATGTGTCTGTGTTAGGGTGTCAGTGTCCATACATTACTATGTCATGTCATTGGTGAGTCATTTCATAAGTAGCTCAGTGTCGGTGGATCAAAATCGGTAGGTCATATCAATAACTCTCATGTTTGTGGATCAACATCGGGGACTCAACCATCATGGACTCATTTATAGTTTTTCCAAGATTTCCAGTTTCCCCCATCATGGGTCATATTTTACGTAAACCGAGTTTAAAGACATGTTTGAGCATTTAAAAGGGAATTTTAAAGGATAATAAGTATATAATTAATATACTAATGCTTTACGTACTTTGAGATACACAAACATTGTGATATTGACCATGACCCCATAATAGTGGACTTTGAAATTGTTCTTCCTTTAATATAGTATTTGGCCTTTTCATAAGACAATATCCTCTCTTCCTTTTACCCTTTCAGTTTTCCATTGGTGTAGCTAGAGATTTCCTTCTTCCCAGAGTTGTGTGTCTACATAGAAGTCAATTGTGGGATTTCAGGGAGTTATTTACTTTCACTTGAGTGATCCCCCTTTCATTAAATAAAGAGGATCATTGGTCACCTGTTATTTCAAGTAGGGATTTATTTTACCTCTATTTAATTATTGCTTCTTATGAGTTGGGCATAATAATGTTTCCTTATGATGAACGAGTGAATAATTTTCTTAAAATGAGTAATAAATAAGAAGGGAATATGATCATAAGATAATAGAGGTCAATAAACCAATGGGATGGGAGTGGTTTGATATTGATTACCTATTTTATTTGATTATTTTTTGGTTTTTTGTGGTTGTATGCCTTCTAAAAATCAAGGTCATTTGTGGTATTTTCATTAACACTTATGATATTCTATTTTTTCATGATTCTTAATAAATGGTTATAACATGAAATTTTCATAATATTTTATACTTGGATTATTGAAATGGATTTCCTAGCATCAAACCTATTGTGTGATCACCCTGATTATTTTACAGTTGAATTAAATAACCCCTCTTGTTAAACCTGCATAATCATGGCTTAATGGTGAGGCTACATGTTGTGTTTAGTTGGTTCTGTGAGTTGGTTTGGTATGTTTTTGTAGTGGGATTGTTTTTTTAGTGATGGATATTGTTGGATTTGTGTATTGTGTGGTACAGAGTTCCTGTTAATATCCTAGTTTGAGAAACTCATTGATTGTGAAATGGAGGGACCTATAGGTAGTGAGACTGCCTTTTCTTGTGTTATGGATGTCGAGCGACGTTGTGTACTGGGACTGCGGTGTGGTTATGAAGTTGTTATATATTGTGACTACATTTGGGAAATGTTAGGGTAGTGGGGGATATGGGTCTAGGTTGTTTCATGACTACATGTTTATAGGTGTGATGGGTGTGGCATTGTTGTGCAGTGGGGCTACCAGACTTTGTTTTGAGAGGAGGAATGGGGGGTATAACAGAGAACAATGATAGTTGGAAATGGTTGAATGGGTGTCTAGGGAAAAGGGGGCTATGCAGTGGTACTCTAGGTTGGTTGTTCTTTGTTGTTTTTATAAATGGGTGTCAAAATGGAAATGATTTATCTTGGTCTATATTATTTTTTTCAATGTTGGTATTACCGAAGAACAAAGTGGTTTGGTTTTTGTGTGTTTAGTAAATCATGATCTTTTCCTTCTATGATGGTTTCAGATGTTGTGCTTGGTAGATTCCCTAAGAACTGTTAGAACAACATAAAGTGAACCCCTTCATTAATTAATGAATGAAAAGTGGTTAAATGAAATAGGGGTTGGGTTTATGCTTTGACAGTGACTGTTTGTGTGGTTGTGCACAAAGGGGTAGAAAAAAAAGTGGTTTTGGTGGTCTGGTTGTTTTTTTGGGGACCCTTAGGATTGGATGAATGTTTTTTTAATTATATATATAAAATGTATTTCCATGGGATTTATATAGGCTCTCCACCCTTGATGAGCACCATATGCTGAAAACCCCCCATTTCATGGTGGGGGGTGTCTTTCCCAACATCCTGATGGGAGGATGGATGGCTGGTTATTGACATTCTTTCGCACTCCCTATTCTGGTTCTTTTCTCTCAAGCATATCTATGTAGGTTGTAATGGCTTGAGGCTTTCCATACTCCAAGAACCTTCATCCATCTTTTTTTGGGGACAACGGACTCAAGTGTTTGTGGGATGGGTTCATTTTCCCAAGTGTCTTCGGGATGAGGCCCATGTGTCTTTTGGTGAGAGGCATGGTTATTGAGGGGCATGTGTCTACGGGTGAGATGTGTGGCACGGTTATGGACCAAGTGTCTACGACCAGGATTTGTGTGTGATTTGAGGCCTAGGTGTGTGCGGGAAGGTTGTGGTGGTGGGATTTAATTTTGGAAGAGTGGTAGTGTCAAGATGTTAGCCATTAGGAATGATAAGTTAACCAATGGGAATGGGGTGTGAGGTATGCAAATGTCGATGTGCTTATACTACTACATTACATACATGGTGTTATTTGGTGTGTGTTCCTTGGTGAGGCTGGGCTGATTAGTACTCCTTGTTAGGTGATTTTAGGTTCTACTATTCTCTCATAGGGGCATTAGTATGTTCCCCCACTTGTGCATGAGTAAATTTTGTTTTCATACTGGGCATACTTGTATACTCACCCTACATTTTTAAAACCATTATCAGGTTTCCAGAAGAACTTTGAGGACCGTGGTAGACATTACTAGCTTAGGAATTGGGAAAGTTGTTGTGTTGCTGCTTAGTCTCTTTTTTGGAACTTTTTTTACTACTTTCATTGTAGTTTTTTTACAATTTATGCTTAAACCATGCATGGTTTGGATTTTGGTTTCCTTTATATAAATTTTTGGCATTTTTTGGGGGTGTTTACCAACTTATGTCCTAATCCTGTTTCATTAAAAAGGGTAATGAATTCCATTATTGTGTGAGATTATCTACCATTGCTTCTAGTAGCCACTTTGGGGACTATTTATGGTTTGAATTAGGGGCCATTATCTCTCCTTCATCATAATGAAGTAAGGGACATGAATATTGTTGTCCATCCCCAAATCTTGAGAAAGGTGGGTCATGACAAAGTCTCACATCAAACTAATGCATGATGTGATCATTATGACTCCAAATGTGTGTTTCCATTTTGAAATGACATTTTAGTAAAAAACACAACTGGAATACAAGAGAATGAAAAAACTCATTCAGATTGCTTTGATAAATTCCGAAGATGATATATATGTCAATTGTGACGTGTAGGACTTCAACACACCACAATATGATGTACGGTGTGGCCGATAACACTCAAAGTGTCTGTTTTTATTTATAATTTACATTAATTAAAGTAAAAAAACAGGAAACATACTAAAAACTAATAAAACACATTTAGATTGTTTTAATAATGTAGTAACATGATCCATGAGCCATTTTGGACATGTAGGAGTCAAAAGAACCTCAATATATTTCATGGTGTGACTGGTATGACCCCAATCATGTCTTTTTAATTAAAATCGACATTAATTTATCTAAAATGAAATCGTAACATTCTGAAAACTGAAGAAACACATTTGGATTGTTTTGATTTTTTAGTAAAATGATCCATGAGCCATCTGAGATGTGTAGGATCCAACCATACCTCAATAAAATGTACGGTGTGACCGATATGGCTCAAAGTGAGTCTTTTTATTTAAAATAGACATTGGGTAATGAAAAAACAAGTGACGTACTAAAAACAAAGAAAAAACATTCAAATTATTTTGATATTTGTGGATAATGATCTATCATTCATTTATGAATGTTTGGAATCAATCACATATCAATATCACACATGGTGTGACCGGTATGAAAAATAGTGTTTGTGATTAGTTTAAAGTTTAAATTTTTGTTCAAAATATCTCACTCAATTAAAAAAATAAATCACACTCTGATTATCTTGATAATTTTTAAAAGTGAATCATAATTCATTTGTGATATGTATGAACTAATCTAACATCAAAAATATGAATGATGTTACTGATATGTCTCATTATTCATGTTTCTAGTTTGAAATGATAGTTTAGTAAAAAAACACAACTAGGATACTAAAAATTGATAAAATGAATTATTATAGTTTTTATTAGTACTAGAAAATTTTTCTATATCCACATATTTATAGCCACACTTAATAAAATCAATGTCTATATCCATCCTAAAATTCACAATCGGAAGGGAAATCATGGCCCTACTCTTCTCCCCTCGTGGTTACATCTCCCCCTCCCTAGTGATTCCTCCATCCCTTGTTGTTTATCCCCCTCCCACCCCTACGATTCTCCATCCCCTCCTCCCACTCCTCCTCCCCTTCGTCGCAATTCCGTCTCGACTCTAGAGCACCCATCCCACCTCCCCTCCATCACGGCTCCAGTACACCCATCATCCCTCCCGTTCATCATAGATCTGGTGCACCCAACCAACCTCCCCACCATCATAGGTCAATCCCTCACAACCCATGCAATTATTGTTACTATGCAAAACCATCCCCCAATTATATACCCCGAAAAAACTAAAACAACAAATTGAAATCAATTGTTGGATTTCCAGTTCGGCATTAGTCACCACCATTTTGAACCAATGACATTGATTCCACACCATTCATTACTACCTAGGTTTGGTTTCTTCAACTCGACATTCATACTCACCTGTTCATACCTACCATTAGTAGTTAAAGAATGAATTAAGATGCATGAAAATATATTTCTTACCTTGGGATGTGATAAAAAATAAAAGGCTATACTAATAATATATTGTCTTAATGGTAATGAAAATCAGTGGTGGTAATTGATCTAGAATACTATAGAGATAGATAAAATATAACACATGGAATAGATATATTTTAAAGATAAAATATTGGAAAAATATATATCTTCTATGTAAGTAACTAAAATAAAGAGAATGTTTCTTACCATAAAGAAAAAGTATGAAGAAACTATTTCAAAGTATGAGGATACCTTTTCGAGAATAACTAGATATTTAAAAAATTACATACCCAATATGGAATGACTGTTTTCCAGTTCATTGAAAGGATTAATCTATGTCATTGAAGGGAACTGGTTTCTCATACTTTTTTATCATGTAATGAAATAGTTTTATCAACCATAAAAACAAACAATGAATTTTCTAGATCCTATATATGAAAGGGGAATAATGAGTAGAAGAGGTCATTTTAACACTTAGAAAAGTAATTAATCTAATAATAAGAATATAAATAAATTTCTATTTAGTGGAAATTGTGGGAAGAAACATCCTAGAAAATGTCTTAAGGGAATGTGAGTATTCATCATGTTTGGTGATAAGGGTAATATGGATAATAAATGATAGGGGAAAATTAATGATGTATAGTGATTAAAATGTAGATAAATGGTCCATTATTCACACCAATTCTCCAAACATTAAGGGAGATACCACTAAAGTGGATGAGGGGAGAAGACCAAACTTTTGTGGTTATTACTACTGAGGTGGAAGTTCCCAATGATGTGGTGAAAAATACTTTAATCATAGAATCAAATTTATTTATGGATTTATTTTATTCTAGATCCTTCCACTCTATTATATCACCCATATTTTCTAATAAAATTATATATTTCCCAAGAACCATAATATGGTAGTTTTTTGTCAAAATTCATAGTGGAAATCACACTATGATAAGGATGTGTCAAGATGTTCCAATTATGAAATATTAAAAAGATCTATTTTATGAATTTATTATCATATATATGTTTTAATTATATATAATCCTTGGAATGGATTTACTTTTAAAATATGAAAAAAAATTAATTCAAAGATATGGAAATTATGATTTCTGATAAATATATGGAATTATTTATCTTAAGAGTACTGAATTCATCATCCAAGTCATTTCTAGGACCACCCCTATATAACTTTTTAATGATATTATTATTGAAGAATAGAAAACAAATATATGGATTGAAAAGGTAATCTTTAAATTGAATATGTACTTATTGTACAATAATAAATTGGTTCATTTACCAGGGTATAACTTGGATAACCAGTAGAGAATGAAGTTGAGTTTTACAGTGATTTAATCCCCAATGTAAGTATAATATCAAATTGTCCCTATATAATGACCACTATATATATATTTTAGTTGAATAAAAAAATATTATTTTTGTTATATGGGGTTTATACTCTCTAGTGTTTCACATTAGGGAGACCATGTTTTGGTAGGTATGAATAAAGACATATCAACGAGACCGTGTATTAATTATAGGGAAATAAATGAGATTATGATAGAAAAAATGTATCTTCTTACTTGTATTAATGAATTATTTTATCAACTTCACGAAGTTCAATATTTTTTAAATACTGAAATTCATTCTGGGTATCATCAATTCTGAGTAAATAAAGAAGAAATTCTAAATATAGAATTCCAAATAAGGTGTATTAATTATGATTTTACTATAATTTTATTTGGATTGAATAATGACCCATCATTTTTTATGGATCTAATGAATAGAGTATTCAAGGAATATCACTATAATTTCATCTTGGTATTCATTAATGATGCCTTGGTGCATTCTACGAGGTATGAGGAACTTGATAATCATATTACAATCATTATTGAGACTATTAGAAGAAATGTTTTATATGGAAAATTTATTAATTATGAATTATAGATTTTGAATATTTATATTCGTGGGTATATTTTATACATGTATGGAATCTTAGTTGATCTTATGAATAAAAAAGGTTATCAAATAATGGCCTACACTAACAAACATAACCAAGGAAAGTAGTTTCATTGGTTTGAAAGGTTACTGTCGATGATTTATTCATAATTTTTCTTAATTGGATGTCCCATTGACCAAAACTACACATAAAGGAGTTAAGTTCAATTGGAAATGTAATGTGAATATTTCTTTTATGAATTGATGTGGAGACATTCTAAGGCCTCTATTTTCACTCTACCATCAGGAAATGTTGGGTTTGTGACATAAAGATATGAATCAAAAAAGGAATTGATTATGTCCTTATATAATGTTATAAATTTATTACATATGCATTAAAGAAATTATATATTCATGAATAGAACTAACCAACCCATGATATTGAGTTGGAATCCATAATAATTTCTTTTAAGATAAAGATTAATTATATCACCGATGAAATTCTTAGATATGCATAGACCATAAGATCCTAAAATAGTTCCTTTTAGAGATCAATAAAAGTAAAATATATTGGATTGAGATACAAAATGATTGAGATGTCTAAATATAATACCACCATAGGATGGAAAATAAAGTAGTGGATGCATTGTGTTGGAAACATCACATATTTTTGAATTAAATGATTATTGATAGGGATCCTATATTCATTGATATAGTTAATAAGGAAATTGTAATTATTAAAGAAGGGGAGACATCAGTACTTTTTTTAAATGATTACCAAAAAAATATTTTGGAAAAGAGAAAATAGACCAAAATTGTTGATGATAAATTTTAGAATAAAATTAATGTTGTGAGTGATTGGAAATTGTTATAATTCATTTGTGGAGATTGAATTCTAAAATTTGGAAAGACAGTTTATGTTTTATCTATAACTAAGCTAAAAAGGTATTTTTTGTATGATTTCCATTGCGCAAATTTATCTACACACCCTTGTAGATCCATGATATATATGGATTTGAGTGAAATATTTTGGAGGGATGTTATGGAGTAGGAAATTGTTGATATAATGTCCCTATATCTTAAAAGAAAATATTATTGTTTACTAATGATCACTTTACCAAATCTAAACATTTCCTCACTATAAGATATTATTTAAATCTTGAGCATCTTGTAGTGATCTATATTAATGAAGTTGTATGAATTCATGAAAAAAATCATTCAATTATGCCTTACTATGGTCCAAAATTTATATCAAAATTTTGGAAGAGTATTCATAAGGCTCTTGATACTATTATTCATTTTAGCATCTCCTTCTATCATTAAATTGATGTACAATCCTAAATGACTATTGAAACATTGTAATAGATGATGAGGTCCTGCTCAGTCAACTTTAAGGGTATGTGGGATAAATATTTACCTTTTATATAGTTTTTAGATTACTATTGTTTTGATTTAAGTATTTAAATTGAAGCTTATAAAATATTATATGGAAATATATGTTATAATCCAACTTTTTGGGATGAATTTAGTAAAAGGAAACATGTAGGCCCAAAACATGTTAAGGCAGCAACGAAAAAGGACATGAAAATTTAGACTCATATTGAAGTATTTGAAAGAAATAAAATGAGTTATACCAATTGCTAGTGGTAATATTTTCAATTTCAATTTGGATATGATGTTTTTTTGAAAGAATCTCTATTGAACTGTACTATAGAGTTTATTATGAAAGGGAAATTTATCCCTAGATACATTGATAATTTTTAAATTCAAGAAATAATTTGAGTTGTGTATTATCAATTGGTAATTATATCAAGCTTATCTAAAGTACATGATGTTGTTAATATATCATTATTATGGATATACATGATATAACCAATGCATGTTATCATCTATAAATAAATATAATTGGAACTTGGTATATATTACTAAGAATATACTATCTTGATTATTGACACTAGAGGGGAATAAAATGAGGAATCATATGTCTCAAATGGTAATGTTACATTGGAGAAATCATTAATTGGAGGAATATATTTGGAAAATATATTAATTTATGAAGTAGAACCAATATAATTTGTCTAGAAGGTAATATCCATAAATATTTTAAGGAAACTGTTTTTATTGTATGAAATAATGTGACATCGAAACCTCAATTACTATAACTGAATATTGGATTGAATAAAAATATAATAAAACACACATTTAAAAATTTCATGGAATAAAAATTATACTCATATAGGTTTAATGTTTATTTTAAACTTACGTTGTTGAAATGAGCCTATAATGAATATCTGAAATTTTCCTTTAGAAATATGCTTTTATGAAAAATAAAAAATATAACATTTAATTATTACGAATTTTATTTAAAAATTTTTTTAATAATTTTTATACCTATAAATTTTATGTATATCAATTTAATAAAAATAATTTTAATATCATTTGGATTTAAAAGGGATATTTTTTAAAAAAAGTGTTTTTTTATAAAACAGTGTTTATCAAAAGTTAAAAAGTAAATCAATTTTATTTATCAAAAATTATTTAATTATGAATTATTTAAATTAAATTTAAGTATTATATATCCAAATTTTTTAATTTAAATCAATATAATTACTATTACAAGTCCACTAGATAATATAATATAATCTTCTTCTTGAAAAATTCATTTATAGAAAAAATATTTTTGGAAATGATTTGTGGGTTTATTTTAAAAAAGCATGAAGAACCTCTATGAATGTAATTTTTAAAAGTGGATTATATATTTTTAATCATAATTATTAATATTATGTAATAATTTCAACTTAATTTTTGGTCTTAATTATTACTAAATAAAATAAAAATTTAATACTATTGTTATGGTTGAAACGAGGTTTTTCACATTCTATTAACAAGTATTAAAATAAATTTTTCATGCCCATAAAATTTTTATTTGATAAATTTTATTTCCTATTTTTAATTAAAGGGAAAAAATAATAAAAAAATATTCATTTTATTTTTGTCTTCTTGGATAAATTGTCTTGGTTAAAAAACTGGTTACCATGGTGAAAACTAAAATGGAAATGTCAGTAACCATGGAGGTAAAATAAATAACATGTTTAAAATATTTATTTTCAATGGATAAGGTATTGGTATACATTATCATACCTCCAACACATTATTTATAAATTTTATAAGAACTTTTATTGAGATTTACTTCCCATTATTGAATAGTTTTGGGTATTTAATAAAATGCCACTCCTCTTTATTTATAAAAGAGTACCCTCTCCCCTAATTTAATCACACCTTTAAATCAATTTATCTCAAATTAACCCTGATAGAATAACTATTGAAAATATTTATACACTTTATATAGGTTCTTTTATTTCTAAAATACCAATAATAGGGTTTATAATAATTAATCTAATAGTAGTTTCTCTAATAAAATGTAATTGTCTTCACTGAGCTCTTTCTTTTTTACATCTTCTTTTTATACCTTCAACTATGTCATAACCATTATGAATTCATAAAAATTATCAAAAATATACTATGATTTTATTATTTTTATGGAATAATATTTATTCATATCCTTCTATGTAAAATGGGAAAAAATCCATTACTCATGTGTATAGTGGATTACTACCTCACAAACCGAAGTAACTTATTTTCCATCACTGACTCACATGGATGGTAATAATGATGGAAATAATGAATATATTTGATAAATATGACATGAAATTTGTTATTTAAAATTAATATATCATATACCTACTTACCATTTAACACATTAATGGAATGATATCACTGCTCGTGTGTACATACAACCTACCATCTTTATGAACCGATGTAATTCATTTACCAACTCCAAATTTAAAGAATGTTTATAAAAAGGTATTTAATTAATAAATGTAATATTTATACAGTTAATATCATTATATATAAATTTTAATTATATTCCATACAGAATAAATATATCTTTCACAACCAACATTCATGAGAAAATATTACAATTAACACCCGAAACATGGGTAAAAATGAAATATTATTAATACAGGGGTGATAAGTTGTTATAAAAGGATAATATAAGATATTATAAAAACTAATATGTTTCTAGTATTAATTAATAACATATTTAAAAACATTATACAATGGGTTAAATTAGTATTCAACTAAAGGTAATTGTGAGGTAAGAGATTTCATCTCAATTTACATTCCATTGATACATATTTTTTATTATGAACCTATTCAATTTTATATGGTTTATATGTTCCCCATTTGTTGTATTCTATATGAATAATTGATTATTCATGATGATTAACGATTAAATATAAGTTTATTATTTAAATGGGTTACAATTTAAAATTAACCAAAAGGTAAGAATCTATTTCACAATCTCACTTTCTTTTGTGATTGATTTTATTTTTGTTGAAGGAATCTGATCATCAATCATTCAAAAAATCCTCAAATTCTATTTTACACTTTATATGTAAGTAAATTTCATATTTGATAAAAAAATTCCCTCTCATCGTCAATTGTTATAATAAAAGAAATATTTATATTAAAAAACTCATTTTTTTTTCTTTTAAGATGATATATTTTCCTTCCATGTCCATGTTTTTCAAAAATATTCAAAAGAAGTACTATAATTTAATAAAACTATTTATTAATGAAATTTAATGTTTTACTTGAATTTTAAAAATGGTTTAAAGGAATATTTTTAATGTTTTCTAAAACGTTTGTTTTCATATTTCATTACAAAAAGTCAAAAGGAATAATTGTAACATATATGGTGATAACAAACATCCCTATCACTATAACCATTTTACTAAATTTAGATTCTTTTACACAATTTCAATGGGTAAAAAACAATTTTATGAAATACTATTTTAATATTTCACTTAAATTCACATTACTCTTCCAAGATTCATGAATTTATCTCAATATATATATTATTCCCCATTTATTGTTTGGTTATAAAATTTATCTTGAGATATTAACTTTCATGTTATAAATGGATATTGAATTTCCATTAATATTCCTATTAATTATCTCAAATATTCATATTTCTTAAACTTTATATCATTTTTACATATTGTGTTTTATTATTATTGTTATTTGACTGATTGGGGAAATATTTTTAATTCTGTATTTAATACTCAACAATGTTATTTATTGATAAGGCTTATTTTTTATAAAATAAACTGATCATTAAATATACAAGGAATTATTTTAACATGTACTGATGGGTGGGGACTAAAATTATATATCCCCTCGATGCATCAACATTCCTTATGATAAAAATCAGTTTTCCAAATTCAATGGATTTTTACTCATGGTGTTAAATTTTCATTTCACAAGGTATTGATAGTATAGATATCATGATTTTTAATATCATTAAGTAAAATATTATGAATTTAATTAATTGATAATATAGTTATAATTATACATGATATTATTGTGTCATCTAGGGATGAGTTTCGTGCTAAAGTTATTGATTCAATGGCATGTGTTTTTAGTTATTTACCTTTTCATATTGATTATTACTTATTTAATATTGAGATACCCCATTTTATGTATCCCTTAATGATTATTAATATCACCCTAATTTTGTTTCCATTACCCTTGATGAATAATTCTATGAATTAATTGAATGATTATGAATGTTTTGCATTGTTCTCTTCTATTCTACCCAAAATGTGAAATGTGAATCATGTATATATCTAGTTCTCCAATACTACTAAAAAGGTTAATCCATGGTTATGTGATATCTAGTATCTATTCTAATGTAAAAATTTTATCACCATATCCAGGTTACACGACTTAGGGTTCTTACAATTCACATGTCCCTTTGGTACTTATTTAATGGGAGAATTCCCTTTAGATTATTCAACATGCCCCTTAAATTTCAATGTTTCATGGTTATTATATTTTTATAACTATGTATGAGATTCATTAATGTATTTGTAGATTATAGTTCTATCTATGGTTCTTGAATTGACACCTGTCTTGAAAATATAGATATTTTTACATAAATTCATTTATAAAATCATAGTTTTAAACTTCTAAAAATTTCATTTAGTAGGGAAAAGGGAATTTTTTTGTCACATAGTATATAATGATTAAATTTAAGTAGATAAAGAAAATTTAAACATTATCTCTACACTTCAATACCCCACCACTATAATACTCATCATATATTTTTTAGTCCAAGGAAAATTTTATAAATGAATTATTAAATATTATTAAAAAATTACTTTGACTTTGAATAACATGTTCAAAAATAAATATATTTAGTTTTTTATGATTCATGTTGAAATTATATTGTTGAATTAAAAATATATTAACCACATCCAATAAAATCATCCCACTGCACTTGAATTCCCCATTTGAGATAATTGTGATGTATTAAACAAGTCACTGGTGGTGTGTTGTCCCAAATGACTGATGGATTATTACTTGTGATAAGATACACTTATCAAACCCTATAAACAACTATAATAAATATCTAAAAAATAAAAAAGTATTTTAAAAAAAATTAAACGCCATATCATTTTGTAAGTAATGTAACTATTTTTTCTAAACATGAAACACTAATGTATTTGATCAATAAAGTTGATGAAAATACAAGGTTGGTAAGATTAATGGTTTTTAAAAGAATTTTCTTGGAGATTAATGAAAATAATGTTTGTTATAATCTTATTATAGATCACATGAGAATATTTTCACCACAATTTTTATGTAGAAACATTAACTAATATAGCCTTAGATGATTCATTCCATTGTGAGCAATTATACTAGTTTTCCTAAGTTTCCCAGTATAAAATCATGGTGATATTTGTTGTCACATAAAAATAACTCCCTTCTTTAAATAGAATAAAACTATATTGTCAAAATATTCATTGAAGTTTTATGTCTAACAGGATCTTTATTTATGAAATATATATTGTGACCATGTTATTTGGTGATGTATCCCTAAAGAATAAATTTATTATGCCCATTAATTTTTACATAGATGTTCATACAGAATCCATTTCAGAACTCAATTAAATTTCACAAAAGTATTAGAGGTGAGTTTTTTCAATTATTTTTTATAGACACATAATTTTTTTGATTTTTTTTTTAAAATTGAATTTATTGGAGGATTTTCCAAAAAATCATATATTCTCCAATGATAATTTTTTTGAAATATTTGATGCATATGGATTAAATATCATGTGTAATTTTCTTATTTATTTTTTACTTTTCTATATTCCGTTAGCGGAAGATTATATTTCTAAATTTAATGAAGTAAAATTACCCCAAACTAATGGTACAAATAATATTATTGAATTTCTATGATCAAGTACTTTATTGTTGTTTTGTAGTGACATGACCTATAATTTGTGACCAAGGAAAGAAATTCTATAATGATAACATGGTATCCCTCATAAAGAGATATGGAGATTAAGAAAAGACCTCAACATTAAGTCACCCACAAACAAATGGGATAGTTAAGGTATATAATAAGAATATTGTTGTTTATTTTGAAAATACAATGAATATTATCCAAAATTATTAGAGTAAGAACACAAAAGACACATTGTGGGTGTACATGACTACTTTTAAAACCCCCTTATCTATGTTTCCTTTATTTTTTTATTGAATTATTTTCCCATGTCTGTCGTGCTGTAGTACAAGTCCTACTAGGCTATGAAGAGAGTGAACATTGAGTTTGGTAATGTTGAAGAACAAATGTATCACAAAATTATAGAACTTAAGGAGTTGATAATGGATACTTATAAGGACTATCTTCTCTATAAATATATATATATATATCCATGATCATATTATTCATAAAAATTCTTCCAAGTTGTAGAAATTTTTTTTTTATTATCTTCTAGGTTGAAGCTCATACCTTCCATGGTTTGTTCAAAATGGACTAGATCATTTGTAGAAACTAATGCATTTCTATTTGGTGTGGTGGAGATCCAAAAAGCTTAATTAGATAACCCCTTTAAATTAATTTTTCAATAACTAACTAATTTTAATATAAAATTTTGGAAGGGAACAATAGAATAATCCATGCTCCTCCCAACTTCCATTGAAAAGAGAACCCCTGTCTGTCTTTTTCCCTTTCACTTTTATCATGATACTTTGTAATTTTATGATTTTCACGAATTTAAATTAATCATCAAATTCATGGGAAGTGATATATAATATCATTTTAGTGGATATGTCAAGTATCTTAGGTTACAAATACATTGAGATATTTTATCACACTTTTGAGTGTTTTTGGGATGAAATGAAAGAAAAATGACCAATCGAACAATGTTTGTCTAGAATATGTACATAAAATATTCATGATGTTTTAATTCTATTTTTAAATTTTTATAGTGTTTTTATATCAACAAAATTGAGAACAAATTACTTATTTCTTAGAATTAAGCACCATTCTAGTATAGAAGGATTTTAGTGGTTATGAAATTATTAATATTAAATGACTTCTGTGTGAATTCTACCATTGATTTCATTGATTTTTTTTCTAGAAAACTAGGAAATGTGTTTTCAATGAAATTGATCATAGTAGAATAGAAATAATATAATAAGGAAACTAGCCTTTTATACTTGAACATAAGTGACCTACCCATTATGACTAATTAACTCTTTAGGGATACTACTAAAAGGCAATTGGATTGCTCATATGAAAGTAAATGAAAAAGTATATACAAATTGATATAGATTTTTCCTAAGTCAACAAAAGAAAATGTGTACGTGTTATCCATCAAATGAGAACTAGAGAATCCTAATTTCCATAACCCAAGATTTTATTATATACCCTTAGACTTATAATTTTTCCAAATGGATGAGTAATTTTATTTGATGGTTTAGTTTTCGTTTGATCTCCATTTTCCCAATAATCTCTTTTCATAAATCATGGATGTAAAAAATTCAATAGATACTGATTAAAGAAGAACATGCATATATTTTGGAAACATTGATCATGGATAGAGAAGGGTATGAGGATATATCTAAAAATCATTCAGTAAGTATAAAATATGTGTAAAAATGATCTTTTGAAAAGGAATCTCATGGGATAAGGATTTAGGAATGCAAAAGTTAATAAAATATTGATTACACTATAATCTATTCTATTTACCAAACTATAACTAGGACTTATTATTAATTTTAAGAGAGGGAAATTTATTAAATATAGATAGTAGGAATAAAAAATTTAATAATTAATGAATCTATAATTTTATTTATCTCTTGTTTGTGGATTTATTTTGAGGTAGAAAAAATATTTTGAATAAATGTAAATCATTTTATTGCCTTAGAGTTAAATTTTATATGCATGGTGGAGTGATGAGAGAAAATATTTCATTAAATTTTAACTAATTTTCAATGGCAAATAAAAACCTAATAAGATAAAACCTCGGAAAATCATTTTTTTTTATTAAATTTGTAAAATTTAGTATTTGAATAATTAATGGATTTAAAAAAAAATTAGTAAATTTTTATTTAATTTTTGATTTATTTATGAATCGATACATTGAATTGTTAATTTATAATTTTATTATATAAAATATTTTAATATTTAGAATCAATTTTTTATTTTTAATATAAATATAGAAATAGTATATGTTGATTTTTTTATGTATAAGTTATAAG
The DNA here is from genome assembly GCA_963277665.1 of Viscum album. Classification (NCBI taxonomy): domain Eukaryota; kingdom Viridiplantae; phylum Streptophyta; class Magnoliopsida; order Santalales; family Viscaceae; genus Viscum; species Viscum album. The sequence continues at coordinate 1,928,269,908 of OY728131.1, forward strand.
GTGAAATTTGAAAAATTATGCATAACATACGTGTCATTCAGTGCCCAATGAAGGTGTCATTCATGAATTGTGAACATGTGAAGAGGATATATGTAGGTTTTTATAGGACCAAAATATGTTTTTAGAGGATCTATATATGATTTATTAATCTCTACATATGTTTAATTACACCTATGTATGTGTCATCCAAACCTTTGATAATTTCTCAAGCATTGCATCAAAGTCATCCACCACGTAACGGTATTCATGTGACCAAAACACGCAATGATGTAAGGGTATAAATAATTATTAGAAAGATATGTAATGTTTAGGACTTTAAAAGAATTCTATTTCAGGTTCTTAATGCATTATAAGAACTATGTTAGAGTATACAAGTCACTATGTAAAGGTGAAGTTCTCACTCTAAACAATGATTAAAGGTCATCTAATCTTCTCCAAGTCACTTCATAAAGGTTACTAGTGTTAGTGAGTCATATATAAGGGTACCTCCATGTATCCCCTACTATTTAAATGTTATTTAAAAATCTAAATAAGGGAACCACAAATATTTAGCCGCTACATATGGGTAAAAAATGTGAATGTGCTATGTAAAGGTGTCAAAATTTCCAAAACAAAACTGGGATTGCCTTCAATTCACATTTCATTCCAATGGTCTTATAAAATATGGTAATAACTCTCCTAATATTACTTGTAGATATCAGGATGATATAACTAAAATTTATGATCATGGGAATACTATAAGGGGAGAAGAAGATTCTAGAAAAACCTAGCCAAATCCATCCACAACCTCGAGTTATGAATGTGACAAAAATCAATTAAAAAGGAGTTGGGAATTGATTTTGAGGAATATATTAATGGTATAAGTATTGGTATATGAGGAATAACAGGATTATATTTTTATTGTTGGAGATTAATATGTCAATCCAAGTGAGTTATCATGGGCCACTGCTATTAGAATACAACTATTCACTATGGGGGATGGCCACAAATCATGCTATGATACAAGAATTTAACTCTCTCATAATTTTTTAATTTATTTTAAGATGTAACTATAGGATGATAGTGTCTAAGAAAAGAATACACCTTTCAGTTAGTTAATGAATTTTTTTTATGTTCATTTCTATGGAAGAATTTAATTGTTATAGACTTTAGGATATTTCTTTTTTTATTTGTTTTAAAATTATTATTCCCCCATTATGATCTCCACCCAAAATCCACCTAGATATTATTTATTTTCAATGATATTATGTAGTGGTTTGATTCAAATATGAATAGAGAAATCCAATAGCTATACTAAGTGAGGTTATGAAATAAAGTAATTATAAATTTTATAATTAATCCAAGATTACTTGTTGAGGATGATCAATGACATTTAAAATGATTATATAATGATGTGGTGAGTAAAAAATAAAATAATTATTTAACTGATATAGAAACGGATAATTGATGTTAGGATAATATTATTTAACTAATGTTTAAACTAATCAATTTCATTATCAACAAAATTTCAATACTATTTTCAGAAAAACTAAACTAATAAAACAAGAGAATGTCTTAGTAGAATGATATCCTATATAGATACATTCTGAGTCCCAATATTTCACTACATTAACATGGGTTTGAATTTTTTTTGAGTGCCTTGTGATATGATCCTCAATAACCCATTTCAATTTTCAAGAAGGCGAGTGTTTTTTATTTTATTGTTTGTTTTTATTTATAATGTTTTTGATAGATGATCATGTATTTTTTTAAATAACCTTTTTGGATTTTATACAGAGCCTACAAGAACTATTTTAGTAATAATTAATAACTTTATAATCATTGAGAAAGAGGTAAACGATTTTTTCATGATTCTGATGACTGAATCTCATCCATTTTCACCATATTTTTTATTTTACTAGATACATATTAGGATGTAAAAATAGAAGATTATTTGGATCAATTGAATTATACCCTTAAATATCATTATTCTCATAATTTCAATTATAATAATAGTTAGATTTTACAACTAAATGATAATAATTATTGTGAATTTAGAACTATATTGATGATATTATTTCCTAAATTTCATGTTTTTTTAGGAGACCCAACCAAAATTTGATAGAATTTGAATATTTATGGAATATACTAAATCTTATTAGAGTCTCTAAGTCTTAAATTATCTATAATTCCTTTCCATTATGCCATAAATAATGAAAAACAGAGTGGTTATACAACCTACAAACTAGATAGGTCCACAGATTGGATGAACATTAAATGGATTTTCTCAAGAAATTATTCCCTATATCCAGGATAACCCAGATGATAAAGGACATTTATTGGAAATTGAAAGAGAGTGGAGAAACATATAATTAGTTTTTAGGGATATTCAAGTGTATTTAATCCTTCTTCCCATATTAACTTTATAAATAACATCATTTTATGGTATTATTTTACCAAATATTTTTGGATATTGAATTGATCCAACTAGATGCATCTTCTAGTAGAGTATTAGTTGAAAATTCATCTACTTTATCTATTGATATGATATAATTATCTTATAGTATTATAAAAAATTTGATACCAGATCCAAAACTATAGGAGTAAATGATTTATAGAGTTCTATCTCTCCATTAATTGAAAATAAAATTTAAGAATTGACCTCTCTTTTGGGATAATTTACATTCAATAATATCAAAGAAGTATCACCCACCACACCCCTGATAGTGTTACATGTTTTCCCCTCCAAAGATAATAATGGAAATGTCTGACGTCAAGTTCATGGAATATAAAATTGTGAAGTTATTCTCTATAGTCCATAACTAAATAATTAAACCAAAAAAATATGGGTTTATAGAATATTTAAATATCTAATTTGGTGCAGGAAACATGAATAATGGATGATCAACCTTCAAGTAGGCTTATAAATATCCTTTTCAGCCCTAACCCTATCAAAGTAATGCATATTAAACTTTTACATGTAACTAATAAGAAAATAATCCAAACCATTAAATGAAGAAAACACTAAAACAACTCGTGGAGTCTTAAAACATCCAACAATCTATCCCAATCAATCAAAAATTATAACTAAGAGTTGAAAGGTCAATTTTTCTAGACCACTTAAAATTTTAATAACATGTAAATTTATAGTTCAGGTAATCTCCCACCTCAAGCATTTCTGATTACTAAAGGAAATGTTTACTCTATTTCTTTAGTGAGTGAAAATGAGGTAAAAAGAAATTATGAACAAGCCATGTTTATTGGTCTAGAAGTGTAAATACTCTAGATCATAAATAATCTACCTTAAATAAGGATCTTAATGATGATGTTATTGTAGAGTCACAAAAAAATTAGGAATGACTAGGGAGATTTTAATATGGAAGACCTACCTCAACCCTAACCTCCCTTTCATACAATAATTAAACATCCTCAGCAGATCGATGAAGATGAATTATAAAAAGTAGTTTTAGAGTCATTAAAAAAATGTAAATCAATATCTCATTACTAAAGGAAATCAACCATATTATAGTGAATGAAATATTACTTAAGGAAATGGAAACAAAAAATAAAAACCTTTTAGGACGTGAATATGATATTTTAATAAGAAATATTTCTAACCTTCTTATCCTAAAATTAGCAAGGAAATTTATCTAACCTTATACATTTCCTATCGTATTAACTATAGGTGAACACACTTTCTCTAATACATCATATGATTTAAGAAAATCAATAAGTTCCCATCCTTATTAAGTTTTTTCTTCACCATATATAGAATAAATTAATATCACTCAAGTGATTATACAACATGATAACTATACCACTACCTACATAGTTGGAGTCTAGGAGGTCATCTTCATAAGATGAAATGGAACTAAAATCCGAGATTACTTTAATAATTATGGTAAAAAATAGGTAATGTATGGAGAAATTATCTATTACGATGTCCAAGTCAAAAGAGACTGTAAATAAACATTACATTAGGATAAAATATCACGGGGATGGATCATGAGTATGATGCAATTTTTTTCTTATTATAAGAAGGTACACTGTAAGAATAATTGTGGCTCAGTGAAAAAGGATGGGGGAGTGTCCGATTAATTCATTAATTAGTGTAATTTCTCTATTTATTAAAATTGGATATTAGATATAGCTTGGGTTGGTTAAATTTATATCCAAATATAAGAACTATTATATTCTATATGATTACAAGAGGAGAGTCAGTTCTTCAAGTTACTAAGGGATAAATATTTGTTACACTATCTATTGAAGACTACCATATCACATTTTTGAGAGGATTAATTTTAGTTTTATAGATTTTTTATTCTGTTCTTAGTGTAAACAAGAATAAAATATTTATCTCCAATTTAGACATTGATTACTTTATTTTAAATTTCTAAAAATATTATTTTCTACTCTTACAATGATAAAATACGTTATAATATTACAAATATGAATAATGTTCATTACATAGTTGAATATGAAAATTTAATGTTGTGGGTTGATAATGAATTAAGTTCAATTGAAACATATCACATGCATTTGTGGTATCATTGATTTTTTCATATAAACAAGTAATGTTTGATGATGCTATATCATGATGGGTATTTTGATACATCTGACCTTAGACCCCTATATATGTTCTATTCTTATTTTCATGGAAAATTTCCTAAACTCTATTTAGTGGAAAGGGAGGAAGACCCATAATATTATATAATTAGTTGATACAAATATGCATAAAATTTTTCAAGTAGATGGTAGTGGTGTATACTCATAATTGATAAATTATTCTCATGAATTTAGTAGATATGTATATATATATATATAATTAATTGGGTATAAGTATATTTATTTTGAGAAACTTTTGGAGTTTCCTAATTTAGTATAGAATAATCTTGGTGTGAAGATAAAAGCTTCAATTTGGCTATAGTGTTGTGTATATTAACCAAGAGTATTTTGATAATATATGGAATTTTGGGTTATTATCACAAATAAATCATCATTATTCCACATAGTTATATATTTTTAGTGAAATGGGGAACCACACAATGTTATAAATGGTGAGATCGATGATACGTCATGTACATATTTGTTGGGTCCTAAATTTTTTTAAAGGAAATTGATATTATCATGTGGATTCAGAAAAGGAAGGAAGACAAATTGAAGTAATAATTTAAGGAAGAATGGCTAAAGAAGATGAAAATGTAAAAGTAAGAAGGGAACTAAAAAGTAATGTATCCATTGTGTATGGATGCTCCACATGTTGATCAACATCGTGAATCATCCGTGAACTAAATAGTTCATCAGAGGTAGACGGTGCTGCCAACACCGAAAATGGAATCATATCAATTTTGGGAAGAAGGCAGAGAATTCAATCCTGCATACAGCGTCCCCCATGATCATAAATAGTTTATAGTTGAGGAAATGATAAAGGGTCCCCACGAATGAAATTAAGTCATTAATGGGATTGAGGAGTTGATTCTCACCACCACAGATGATTAACTCATGCACCGCTGACCAAGTCATCCATGGGATGAGTTTCGTATTTGGGCTCCCACAAAAGGAATTCATAGCCCACCAATATCTAGTTCTCTACTTCTTTATAAAAGGACCCCCCAGGGGGATTGAAGAAGGGGATTAAAGATGACAAGGGAGGACTTATGGAAATTTGACGATGGAGGAATACTAATTTTTTGATGAAGAGAGATCCACAAAAGACATACTCCTTCGACACTACCCTACAGGTAAAACCCACCGTATAAAATCATGGTAAAATTACTGAAACATATTGAGAGACATTTAATCCATGTTCTTATTTCAAAGAATTTTTCACAAGGCACATAATCAATGCCCTCTTAAATTCAGGTTGCTCGCATAACAATGATCTATGCGGGCAGAACCCTGCACCGCGAAGCAAGTCACTACATGGGAGGAATATAGCACTGTGTATAAAATCGCTACATGGAAAGAACCTGGCTCTACATAATAAAGTGATTCATGTATCTAACCCTATTCTTCATACCACCACGGTATGCTGACAGATCCCCCACCCTACTTGCAACATGCTATGTTGGTGGAACCCCATCTTGCATATAGAAATGCTTCGTGGAATAGGGTTTGTTTAGGTGTTCCGCCTCCCGACTCCAATCATTCCCTTCTAATTCCATCGTATCATTAGTAGTTCCTTTTCCAACCAATCTAAATAAATTAGGAAAAATCATCTCCCAAATCCACCAAACCAGTATGATAAGACCATTAGAAACATTAGAGCACCCTTTTGAGTATACATACCCTTGGTAAGAGGAGTCATGTTGGTTATCCCAGTAGTGAGGAGGATTCCCGAAATGACCTTGAGTTAACATTACCATCGTAATAAGGGTTCCGACCATAGGATACTCACATGTACCTCCTCATTATGGGTAAGAATAAATGGTATCACACATGCAGTCTCTTTTGATAAGAAGTAAGGTCCTTCCTTCTAGAACCAAATTTAGTGCACTCCCACTGAGGATACCCACTAGCCTTTCTTGTCGGTTATGGAACCTATATCCATCTTTACCCTATTCCCAGGATATAGCTAGATAGGTCACCAAATGTGTCTATCTAGGATTTCAAAACAAGTGGGGAAATGGGCACACTTAAAACCCTCACTCTCTTCAACTTTGGGAATTTACACTTCGTCCATCAGAGGGAGGAGTGGGACATGAAATCTTAAAATCCACTACTTCCTCTTGTTTCTCACACCATTAGTGAATCACATATTTTTAGGGGTTAGTGGTAATAATGAAATTCACACCCCCCCTCAAATAGGACTTATCCATAGATAGAAGCCCTGACATCAATCTGAATGAGAAAATCCCATGCATAAGACCCAATCATGCCCCTTTAATGGGCCCACTCTAAAGTGTAATCTACAACTCAAACTAAACTTTGAGGGCATTGGTACAAAAAAAACTAGGATACACTGGGACCCTCCCAAAGGTCCAAATCCGATACCGAAATCACTCTAATGTTCTCAAGGCCACATCTTGGGTAGTGTTGAATCAACCTAAGAGACCATATATCTTCTAGATATTTCAAGATACTTATTTATAAGTACCACACCACTCGTGATTAGGAAACATTTTGCATATGTGTCCTTGCAGCATGATGTTAAACTGCACAGTTGGGTACTCATCACACAACCTTAAAATGTATGTGACCAGTAAAGAGACATCAGACTATATTTGATCTTATTCATCTCATGATGATATGTATGAATCCCACATTATAGGTTTGATCCCAACATCAAAATAACTCCCTTACCCCTAGATGACGATAAACTCTAGAGAGATGCATCATTCGACTTAAAACCAGCATTATCTCAGGAAATGAACAAAGAATACCTAATCTGTCCACTAAAGGGTATCATTGATGGAGAACCTTAGATAAATACAGATTCTACCATCAATGGAGAACCTCTGATACATGCATATTTTTCCCTAAATAGAGAACATCAGATATATACAAATTCTTCAATCAATGTAGAATCTTGAATACACACAGGTGATTCCAAACCCAAGAATATTTGTGAAAATTGTATTCCAAGGTATAATCCATAGAAACATTATTGGGAAAGAACCATGAATTCATGAACATATAAACATGACTTAAATATATAATAGAGTCCTAGAATATAAAATAGTTCCCCTCAAAGGGTATGTTGATCCCATGTTTTCTTCCTCTTGGACAATGTGAGTTCTTAAAGTGGTGTTGACAAGGTTACCCAACACACACCTGCCTTTTGAAATTAGGTACATGAGTATTGGATATATGAACCATTGGGAGTTTCTATATCTATGAACACAACCCATTAGAGGCTTCCCATAGACCATGTACTCAACATCAATGATTGAATAAAATTCAAGCCCCCTGTAATCAGCTGATTAGGACACAAATGTTCCTTCGATTGAAATATTCATTCCTAGCCCTGGCTAAACACCTACAAGTGAATCCAAATGGTAGATCCAACATGAATTATTTACTATGTAACCCCCATTAAAATATATAAATATATACTACTTTGTCACCACCATACCATTTCATTAAGGTTACAAAAACATATTCAGGTTAAAAAATGACCAGCCCGGCATGAATTAACTCCAACAAAGAAATGAGTGGGTTACAATCAATCAATAAATTTCTTGTACACGTGTTTGGGTGAAACACAAATGGTGAACCTAATGTGAATCCTTAACCGAGGTGGTGGTATTACCCCACCAAGGGCCCCTTTTTCATTAAAATGGGAAGAGGGCCAAGAAAGATCATCAATTACACATGTGGTAATGAGATTATACTTTGAAAAAGTTTTTTATCTATGATTGTTATATAATTACATTATATGTTTTATTTATAACATCCTTCTTCAATTGGAATCCCAAAAGTTATCTATAGCATGAATGTCAACCAATTCAATGGCTTAATATTCAAATAGTACAGGACTCCTTCACCAAACTAGTCTCACCAACACTGGTGTTCGAACCCACTAATGCCAGAGTATCACCAAAATGTAAATATATAGACCCTAAAATCTATAACAAAGGCACTCAAATGTGTGAGATCCCACCATCCTCCACTTCAGTAGTGTCCAAAATTCTATATAAAGGCATCTCCACTAGCTATCTCCAGCTGTTTCAGGAGGCTGTCACTAGAACACGAAAAAGAATAACTCTCTTATCTTAAGGAGGATGATGAAGTCATCCCTAGTGAATTCATTCCTGTGGAACAAGGGTCTAGCTCTAGGTCCCTTAATAGATGTCGTCGCTATCAACACTATACAACCTAGTATTCTCATGCAGAAGAGGATACCACATTGAGGGATCTGAAGTCTAACAGACCTGAGCCCCTCAAGCAGACCACTGAGGACGACGATGGAACCATTAGGAACATGTCATGAACCTCATTATTGAAGAATAAATCCACTACCCAAACACAAAAGAAAATTATAAGAATACACATATTCCTTCTCTTTATAATTCCCACTTTGTAAATACAATGTCACATTACGAGCATGCAAAAATTCCCGCCAATACATGCCAGACCCTTGATGTTGCTATAGTGGAAATTATTGGTAGAGTGAAATCCTAGAAAATGCACATGAATATCATCATCCAAATAGGGTGGAAACCAGGTTTAATAAAATGTAAATTCTTTATTCTTTGCATCAAGACAATCATGAATATTGGGCAGAAAATGTGCAGATACAAATCCTTGCTTTCAAATATGAATCCTACCAATAGAATATAGTATCAATAAATAGGTAAATATAAATTATATATTTCCAAAATTAATACAAACATTCAAATATGGTGACAATAAAATATATGCAGGTACAATTATGACTATTATGAATCATGTTTTTCATCCAAATAGGACAAAAAATTAGAATTTGAAAATCCCTGCTTGCAAATTTGATTCCCACCAGTCAAATATGGGGTCCATTAATTGGAAGACGCTAATTCCAAGTTACCAAAATGAATCCCACCAATAAAATACGGTGGAAATAATGAATAGTAAGATTCAAATTCCTATAGATGCACATCAAACTCATCATATCAATAAGGGAGAAAAATAAGAGATGTAAATCCATATTCAATAATATGAATCCCATTAGTCAAATATGATGAAAAAATACATGAAATGTAAAATTCATGTTATTACATACAAATACCATTGAAAAAATAACGTAAAAAACGACCTGAAAAAAAAATAATTCTCATAAAAATGAATCCCACCAGTCAAATATGGTGGAAACTAGAGAAAATAGATTTCATATCCTAGCTATAAATCAAGGGAATACTCATTACTCAACCCACACACAAGAGAAATTCTTATACCCAGTGGAAAAATATAGAGGACCAGAGAAGGAATATACTCATAATATGATATTGAAATGTGTATTTATTCATATTCCATCCAAGTAAATCTCTCAATACATATTGGTGATGATATTGGATCAGAAATCAATTCTTGGTCTTATCCTTCAAACTTGTCAAGAAGTAATCATGTTTATAGAAATAGAAAGGAGTTTGGACCACAACCCCACTCCCCAATTGGGGTGAATAAATCAAAAAATAGGGTCATCAATCTAGAGTAGATATACACCCCAACTTCAATCCTAGAGGTTCGCCAGCAATATTCCATAATAAATGGAAAACCGAATTGGGCATAAATACTTGTTCGAACTAGGGGACACAAGTACACCATGGTGTCCACTCTACCGAAAGAATATATCCACACCAAAACTCAATATGTACATTACTGTATCCTGTTGTAATCATGGGAACCACTCTAACAAGAACCCTTATATGAACATCGTTACCAAAAGTATATGGACCTATTCACCCACAAGAGAACACCCAAAAAAGAAACAGGCCAAAGGCAATTGGAAAATGAAGAGCACATTCATGACCACACAATTCTGGAAGATGGAGTTGTTGAATCCATCAAACACTTATCAATAAAGGCTTATTATCCTACCAGTACACTACCAAAATATGGATATGGAAGTATCAATTGGGAAGTACTTCCCCATAATATGATTACTAGAAGCTCTGAAGAGACTCCACAGTGAAAATACCATGAAGTATACTTCATGGAAAATAATCAATTGATCATGAGAGCCTATATTTTGATGAGGTGCATGGTTGGCCATAGCATGGCTTGATGATCGAATAAAATGAAGGTCCCCCCTTGATTTCATCTTCCCTGATGGTCCTCCCCAGGGTTTACATAATAGATATTATCCCTACAGTAAGATATCATGCTATGATGGTAATCTTCAATATTAGAGAAGATACTGTGAAGGTCCTCCAAGAAATGAAATTAAGTGGAATAAGGATTGTCTTGTTGTTGTAGTCCATCAAGACGGTCCTCTCCAGGATGTACACTGCAGATTTCCCCATATGAAAAAACATCCAGATATTAAGGTAGCAATATTCATGGTGGATGTCACTATGAAGGTCCTCCACATAAGATATTCACACATAAATAATTTCATATTTTTTATATCATTCTCCATGAAGGTCCTCCATAGGGTATACGCTGTATATATTCTCCCTACTGTCACACATCAAGCTACACTGTAATTCTTTGATATTGTAATATCAAATGAAATGTTCCTCCCCATAGTCAAGTTTTATATCATCAAGAAGGTCCTATACTTGATAAATCAAATACTAGAAAGCCCTCATATGTCGAAGTGCTTGGAAGGATGGGGTCAAGTTTGTCAGGAACCCTTCCAAGAACAAGTGACATCCTTTATCCACCAGAAGATGGTCTGGGGCTATGCTCATCTTATAATCCACCACCAGATCAATCCTATATCAATGAGATATCTATTATACCCACTACATGTAATGAAATCATAATAATAATTGAAGATAGGAAGATATAGTGGATAAGTCTCTCGTAGAATAGAAAATAGATATGTTTCCTTTAAGAAGAAACTTAGCCATAGATGACATACCAGTTATGTTTTAGCATAAAACAATTATCAGTTCTACATACCAATAGTGTTTTCAGAATAATGAATACATAACATTCATCTCAATATATGGAACTCTTCGCTAGTTGTAAACTAAATTCATTCCCTATAATGGGTACAGAGACTATATTATAACATTGGGAGAGAACCATGGACAAATTGACTTGGCATCCATTCTGTCTGCACATTTGTGAAAATTTGAGAGGTGTTAGAATGATCTCCAACTAATCTGCCTCCTTTAACTAAACATGTTATGTTGTATTATTGTTGATTCCAACCCTGGTGTCCACATTCCGGGATGGGGAGAACATGGATCTTTTCATTTTACCCCATGACTCTTTCTTCAGGACCCATTGGAATGGAAATCCTGTAATATCATTTTCCCAAGAAAAAACTCAAATAAAATACCTTCTAATGAAAGTAAACATGGTCAAAATGATCTGGTGTCGAGTAACTATCAAAAGCATTAAGCCCGATGAGAGTGATCCACTGAAAAACACATAAACCAAGAAACCGAGTACATTTAGTAGGATTATAACCTATGGAAATCCAATCACAGAGAACTATTAATTTCCATAGAAACAAAATATTCATGAGTAGATACAAAACTATATTTAGATCATACTTGAAGGAAAATATGTGACATTAATAAAGCAACAATAGTAGCAGCGACTGCTGCAGTATGAGATCAGCTCTATCACATAGGGCTGGGAGAATTTTAAACACAAAATGCCTTTGTAAGACAAAAAAATATAGGTTGAGGAAAAATTTAAAAAGAACGTGAGAAACCCTTGATAGTGGGGTTGGGGAAATTTTTATCTCAACCATCATCCCTGTGGAAACAAGTCTGTTCCCATTTCGGGGAGACAAAACATGGAGAGGTATCCCATTCTATATCCTATAATGACTCGTTTCCTCTAGAAAGAAGTTTTACGAAAATGGCATATGGAACTTCCATGTGGTTCACCCTTCACCAAGAAGATCAAAGAAAAACTTGGAATACAAGTAGATTATCTCTAAAAGGGCACAAATTACTATATTATTCAACAGCTAATACACCAATCATAATAAATTATGCACCAGTGAACATCGTGGAAGAAAATACCATAGATTATCCCAAAAATTATGAAAATATAGAAGAGATGAGAGAGGATGATCCCAAATGAAATCTAATTAACACTAATAATGAAGGTGTGATTACCCAGCACCAGAGGGGCACCCAGAATTCAAGCACTCCATAGATTAATCTTCCACCATCTCCCCCAAGAATCCCCAACAATTTGAAGAATAAAGGGAAGGACACATATGAACCATGTACTCCTTTAAATGAGCATGAGCCCCTTTTTCACGAGGAAATATCTGCTCTATAAGAGGAATAAAAGAAATAGTAGAGGAAAGTTTCACATAGTTGATTTAGTGTAGCCAACCTATCAAATATAATCCTTGTATAGAGCCTCAATTTAAACCTCTAATAGGTGTATCCCATCAAAATGGTTTATCCCTATAAATAAAATAAGTTAGGTTAATAATCCCAACATGGTTTTGGGACCATTAGTCTACTTATACGTTGATAAATATTAGGATTTTCCTCAATTAAGGAGAGAATCATAATGGGTACAATCAAATTCTATAAAGACTCCCCTGGTTGGATATCCACCTCAAATACTTGCAAAACCAAAATGTCAAATTTTACCCCATGTTGTGCCTGCCCATACTCTTTTCAACATGACAAACAAAAAGGGATCATGAATACCATTGAATCATTGATGGTTCTATTGGAATCCATGGAAGGGAACACGTGTTATGATAAAAAAAATGTAAACCTTACACTGACCAGTTGGGTAATGTTCTTCCACCACCAAAATGTTTGATCCTTCTATTCCCAATATTCAGTGTCTTAGGTGACCCATAAAAAATCTAATGCATTATGAGACCAATTTTGATCCCATGATGGGTCACCTTATCAATTAGAAGTAGTGAAACTCAGATTCTCAGTGAAAACTCTACAAGGTTCTGCATTATATGGTACACCAGTTTTCAATCTCAGTTGATAACAGGATGAGAGGTTCTCCAGAGGTATCTACTTTCCCTATTTATTTCAACACTGAAAAAGAATACAATCAACAACCTCATGACCTGTAAATAATGAGATAATGAGAGATTTTCAGACTTCATATTCATATGGAAAAGGTTTACCTAATCCTTTAACTGGATTCTCTCCCAAGATGTGATGGTTGTTAAATGCATCTATAACCTCTACGATGAGCTACAAACACTACTCATCGTAGTGAACTACACATGTGGGTTCCATGATTTCTATACTATTTACCAATGAATATAAGAATTCTTATAATGGACAATGCTGATGTATCGAGAAGCCCCAAAGATCCCTAGAAAGAAGGATGGGGAGAGTTGAAATGGATTCCATTATATTAAATCCACCCCCTTCAACTACACCAGCTCATAGGCCTACACCATATCGTACAATGCCCCATGGGAATCAACAACAACCTCCAAACCAGAAAGTGGTGTATATGGGACCCATGAGAAATCAATTTTATGAATGAATGAAAAATGATTATTTTTTTCGTAGATAATAAATTCTCTGGCTATTTTATTGAAACCGTGAATTTCAATTTAATCATCCTACTGAAGTCTAAAAGGGATGAAGTGGCCAGTCTTGATGATCATCCACACTATTTTCTCCTTCATCAGATTTTGTAACACACAATTTAATGTGATTCATCTTTAATGACCTTATGAAAATAATGACATATTTCATGGAAGTCAAACTGGGACTAATACCATAATAAGTGGAATATGTTTCCACCGCTATCGCTAATGATGGAATGGAGTGATAAATAGTTGTTTGTAAAAGAGAGAATAAGTTTCATTGTTTGATGAAGTGGAAACAGTAAAATAAGCTCATGGAGTACAAAATGTTTAGTTAATGAAACCGAATATTCCACCAATAGATCTACCTACAACACACATGACGTTCATGGACCCACAATCCTCAAGAATTCAACAGTACAAGAAGCATTTTTAACAGAATAGTAGAGAGTATGAATGATAGGACAAATTTGTGTCAAGGATAAAATTATCCTTTACTCTCATAGATTTTATTCCTTTAGATCTGAATGAATGGGAACCAGCCCACCAAATGACACACCATAAGAAACAAATCAGGCAGAGTCATCATTATATGAGTAGTTGATCATTGGATCACATAAATTCATCCATTTAACGGAACCCCTATCCAATGATGATTGTCGAAATTAAAATTAGTTCCCCACAACCAATACAGGAACTAAAGGAAGAGTTAGAAAAAGATGGGGATTCCATGGATGATGTAATAAGGGTTGAAATCAGACATATTTCCATAACCCCTCTCAACCCATCAACATTGTAGATACTCACAGGAGAGACCTTGGGTGAAATCAACAGGAACAAGATTATTCCTATGCCCCTTCTTGAAGTCACTTTGGCTTGATCATCCTGGAGTATCCAGTTGAATAAAAAAGGTTTCTAATCTCACAAAGTATGAAAAAATACCTTTCGGACATCACTCATATAGAATGTAATCACTTACAACTGTTGTCATAGGGGTCGACCCATATTCATCAATTTCTCAATCCCCTGAAGCACCTGGGAATGATAATCCCCAAATTTGGGAGTGCTGACCTTTAGACCAGAAGTATGAAATACTGAAATAGTTATCCTTATTTCTAGCCATGTTATCAATCATGGATGCCCTAAATTTTTCAACAGTCATTAGGGAAGCACTCATAGAATCCTTGTTAATCCTCCATGAGTTTGAAGTTGTAGTATCCACCACAAATGTCTACTAGAAGAACTATGATTCCACAAAATACCAAGCAATTATATCCTTCATCGATCAAGATGATGAAACCATTACATAGGGACAAATTAGAACCTCATACTTGTCTGGTAGGATAAATGGTGCCAATATCTGAATTTTTTTATTGATAATGGCTATGATGTCAATATCATCCCAGTGTGGAAACTACATCAACCAATCCATAACGAGGATAGCTTAAAAACCTCTACCACATCCTTGTTGGGCTATGAATAAACTGAGAAAAAGTAATTATTCCAAATCAACCTCAAAATACAGCTTGGAGACCATGTGGCCAACTCAGAGTTTCCAGTGGTTTGAAAAAACAAACACTTCAACATCCTACAAGGAAGGACTTAGTTTCATAATCATGAAATGATTACCTCATCATACCATCAGGGCATCAAATAATTCACTAATGAGAAACACATGTTGTTTCACATAGATAAATCCCCATTCAAATATTGAAAAAAACATTATATTGATGCAAGGTTTTATGAGCAGAAAGGGAATTGAGCATTAGTCGATGGTGTCGATTGAGTCATTCACCCAAGTCGTTTAGAACTGGTACTCAGTGACCCTTACAGGTAGCTCGATGAAGAATATGTATGACCTACCAATCTGTTTGAGTGCATAAGTCTAAATTTAGATATGTATTTAGAAATCTTCCCGATCTTGATCATGGACATAGAGCCAAACAGTTTTGAAAAGTCCAATAACAACCAAGATAATAGTTAACTCTAGATTGAAAATGCCTCTAATCGACCCTTAGAGCTCTAGGAAACCCCTTCTTCACACATTGAGGCATAAGGGGGTTTCTCATCAACCAAATAGTATACAAACAATACTCCCCTCATCCTATCCTCTCCAAAAGAATAACCACTGACAAATAAACTAGAAAAAGAAAATTATGTATCCAAATACCAAATTTGTGACCCTTCTCCCAATTATATACATCTCATTTGAAGAAATTTCCATCCATAAGAACAAGAGAAAGAAGATGAAGAAGGGGAAGATGAGGACGAGGACAAAGAATTGAGGGAAACTCCTCCAATATTCCATGATGGTGTCTCTACCACCATGGTTGAACTCAATGAAATAGACATGGGTACCAAAGAAGATCCACGCCCCACCCTAATTAGTGCACCCAATAATTTGATGTAATAAGAGGTATACATATCATTCTTAAGGAAATATAGATACTTGATTTCCTATATTTATATAGAAATGCAGAGCCTCGATCCCAAGTTGGCCAATCACCTATGATCATCAAGGATATAAGAAAGCAGCCAAAAGGATTCACCTGTCCCATGCTTCCAAAATTGAGGCTAAGGCTGATGCGATCATTAGAGACAAGTTCATTCATGTTGTGCAATATCTATTATGGCTGGCCAATGTTGTCAGAGTAAAAAAGAATAATGGGAAAATCGACGTATTCATTGATTTTTGATACCTCATTTGGAACTTTCCAAATGATTATTTCCAAATCCCAATTATAGAACTACTAATATATTAATCAATCAAATATCAAGAACTCTCCATCATGGATAGTTATTCAAGATAAAACAAAATCCAAATTGTCCATGAAGATGAACACGACACCACCTTTAGGGACCCATGTGCAGTATTTTTTACAAGATAATGCCCTTTGGTTTGAAGAATTATGGCACTATATACCAATGTGTCAAATATCACATCATCAAACCCTTCCTATTAATGCATGTCGAATGCTATGTGGATAATGTGGTGGGTAAATGATTTCAATGCTCGGACCACCTAGAATATCTCAAATTTTTTTTGAAAAATTGTAACAACATATTTGGAAAATGAACAATATGAAATTTGATTTCAGTGTCACCTCTGAGAAGTTACCTAGCTTCTTCGTTCACCATTGTGACATTAAAGACGACCATGAGAAGACAAATGATAACCTAAACATTTCACCACCTCATAAACTCACCGAGTTAGGAGGATTAAAATAAAATTTGGCCTGTAAATGTTTTCCATTTACCAGGTTGATGAAAAAAGTTGTTTAATTTCAATGGACTAATTATTTTCAGGAATCATTTGAGAGTCTCAAGAGATATCTCTTAATTCCATTGATGAAAATGACTCCCATCAAATAAAGACCACTCATTTTGTATGTGACTACCTTGGAGTGATCCCTAGGTACCTTCCTTTCACAAAATAATTACAACGATGGTGAATATAGGCTCTAATATCTCATCCAAACCATGATTTATGTTGTGACATGTTACTCAAGTATCAAGATGAGGTATCTGGCATTAATATTATGTATCCAAAAAACTGAGACACTATTTACAACATCACAAGGTCCGCCTAGTCTCTCGTAGTAACCCAATTATGTACATTATCAGCTGTCTAATGCTAATTGGATGTCTTTCATGGTCGGAAGTCATTTTGATACATTTTTAAATCCATTTCGTGCCTCATTATGACATTATTGGTTAGGAATTAGTAGATTTACTGGCTGATCAACCCTTGGAAAAGATGACATCATTGGAAAATAATTTTCTTGATAGAGGTATTGTCTATTAATGAAGATCCCAATACCATGTATATACATTCCAATAGTACATCTAGAATCCCAATTGAAAAAAAGGATGTATGACCCTAATCTCAAAAAATGGGGGCTGGGAATCATCTCTTATATTCACCAAAGGCAGTCATGCCTTACTTCATTATACAATTGGATGGGTTCACAAACAATGAAGTAAAATATCAAGTTCTCATTGAAGGGAGAGATATGGAACTTCAAATACATGTAAAATATTTTAAGATAAAACCAAATTCAAAACATCTCACACAAAGGTTAACAATGATTATTCTACAAAAAGGATGATGAAATCCCCTTGGTAGACCACATCCGAGGACTAATAAAGGAATTACATTTAGAAATCACATTGACTCAAGTCCCTTAATCAAACCATTCCCAAGCATATGCATTGGAAAATTCCACTACAACTCTATCCAATCTAGACTAGGAAGAAATAGTCGTCATCATTACACACCACTAGATGGTATCACCATCCATTCAGGTCAACACATAAGAAATCAATTAAATCATCCATGTCCCAAAACCATATGGTTCTACAACCAGCTAGATGTAACCCATTTTAGACTACCTTTAAAAGGGAGAAACACCACTATATAGAGCTAGAAAATATAAAATATGAATCTTATCAATTAAATTTTTTCTCTTTGACAACAATAATCATCCAGACAAATTATATTAATGGGGCCTTGAGGGGGTCCTTATCTGGTGCATTGATGGAGAAGATACTGATGCCATCATGAAAGAAGTTCATGTTGGGGAATGTGGAACACATTAATCAAGATCTGAGATTTACTGTAAAATTCAAAGGCTTTGATAGCATGAGCCCACTATGATGCATGACTATACCAAATTGACCAATATGTTTCATTCCTATCATGTTCATGAAAATTTAATCCACCGGCCCCCAGAGTTACTTCACCTATACAAGTACTCCTAGACCTTCTCGATATGGGGAATAGATGTCGTGGTACCATATCCTCTTTCTACAGCCCATAAAATCAAGTATATTATCAAAGACACTAACTTCTTTTCCTAATAGGTAGAATATGAACCCCTTAAAGATATTAGGGAATGATACATTTTCACCTCTGTGAAAGAAAACCTCATCCCCAGATTTTGTATCCCACATTCAATATTGACGGACAGTGGGGAAAATATCTATTCTGTTATGTTGGAGAAATTATATCAGGAGTATGGTATCAAGACCAACTGTTCATCCATCTACCATAGAGCAGCCAATAGTAATATAGAGGCCTTCAACAAGACTTTATTCAATATGCCTCAGAAGATGGTAGATAGGGATAAGAACTCATGATCGGACAAGCTCATCCATGCTCCATGGGCATATCAGAAAACTACCCATATCACCACTCAAAAGAACCTATATTCATTAGTATATGGGATAGAGGTGGTTATAACCATTGAAGTTCAATTATAATCACTGTATGTTGTCATATGTGATCAGTTATCCATATATGTGAGATCCTAGAAATGCTTGAAATGAGTTGAAGTGACTGGATGTGAATAGATTGCAAACCATGGACCATTTGGTAGTTTACCATAACCAGATTTCACGAACCTTAAACATAATGGTTCAATTATAATATTTCCTCAAAGGATAAATTGTACTGGTCCCCAAAAAATTAATGAAACTAAGAATGAAACCATCAAAATTGGAAACAAAATGGGGGGAACCATATACCATACAAAAGGTATACTTTAATGGATAATATTACATTATTTGAATAGATGGAGAACTAATTACACAACAAACCAGTGCAAGGTTTCTGAAGAAATATTTCATATAGACAGAGGCGTATTCATCCAAAATATACAATGTTAAACTGCATGAAACATATCATCCAAATTGTAAGACATTAAATTGCATGATGATAAGTCCTTTCTTCATGACATGAAACTTCATAACATAAACGTCCTTTACACATGACGTTAACCTATATGAGAATCATCATTGAAACATGATGATAAAATGTTCTATTCATCCTTACCATAAGACGTTAAAATGCATGGAACATATCATCTTGATTGCATGATTCTAAAGAGCAGGATACAATATCACCATTCTCTTCACATTGAGTGACCATCAATCTTACCTCAAGATGATAAACAACACGAATGATGTACTAACCAAATTAAATTAAACATAATGGTGGATAAAATCCTTACCACATGAAACTGAACTACATGGAGATCTTTGATTCAATTAAAAATACATCACACATGAGTCAGATATGTGTGGGAGGGAAACATAATTCACCTGATCATATGTTCGATCCATATCCACATAGGAATCCTCTCATCAGAAACTATGTACAACCCAAATCCTGTCCAAACAGGATACACAGAGATGATTAGTATTCACTTCATTCTCTAGACACCCCAAAATAATGATTTAAAAATTCCTCCTAATCCCTACATATGTGACAATCCTATACAAAGACACTTTATAAAACTATGTACAGCTTGATTCCTATCTAAATATGATTCCTAGGGATTCCTAGATCTCACATCTTGGTCTAGCCACTCCAAAAGAATGCCTATTCCTCTATTTTAATGAGTCATATCTGTATAGGGAGATGTTCAAGAAATATGTGCTTCTTGATTCTCGTCTGAATGCGGTATGTAGTGATTCCCAAATTCTAAATCCCAGTCCATTCAGTATTTAAACGTTACAAATGTATCTCTTTATGCCTACAGGTCACACCTACATAGGGAACTTAAATAAACACTACATGGCTTGATTCCTATTATCATTGGATAATTAATGAAACCCATAATATAAATCAT
Organism: Viscum album; assembly: GCA_963277665.1. NCBI lineage: Eukaryota > Viridiplantae > Streptophyta > Magnoliopsida > Santalales > Viscaceae > Viscum > Viscum album. The sequence goes on from OY728131.1 coordinate 1,928,290,653, forward strand.
GGGCTTATCCACCAAAAACGGTAAAAATGAGATTCTCTATGTATGCATCAGACCTGCATGGAGGATCCAATTCCAAAAATATGTGAGGTTTGATTATCAAGTTCATTTGATATGTAGTGATGCCCATGATTCCATCTCTGGGACCAACCTAAAAATTTTCCCTTATTCATTCCGTTTCACCTGCGTCCTCACCGCATTATGTTAAACTACATAAAACATCTAGAACTACGTGTTGATTGATTCCGATTTATGCATGATACAAAGTGACACCCAGATCTCCAAATCAGGGTCCAGTTGTAACATGGCCAAATCAATCCAAAATTCACTAGTGTATGAAATAGATTGACATAAATATGTTTCTAAGAACTACATATTTCATGATACTTGTGTCAAGATGGTTTATAGTGATTCACAGTTTTTATTTCTTGGGCCTATCTGCCAAATAACAAGGTGGACATAGAAAGATCCTCATTCTCAGAGAATAAATAATGATCTGTACAAGAATTTTCTAATATTGGATCCCACGTCAAGGATAATTCATGGAATCAATAATCCTTTTACATAGGAGTCATATATATGCAAGGAAATTCAGGATTTATGGAAAAACATGGTCTAAATGCTTCTTATGATCCCAAGAACACCATTTCCATCCAATAAACATTGTACCTTAATAACTACCAGACCTTCATAATCCTCTCTAACCATTGGAAATGGAGAGTCAGTGTCCTATGGAAACCTCTATTTGGATTTACATAATATAACATTGTGTATTTTCATAAGTTTTTCACAAAAAATTCACGTCAACAAGAAAAAATATTTCCCTCTGGAATGTAATTTTCTACCTCAAAACAGCTTATTGGATCCTATGCCCCAAATCATTTATTATAATCTGTGAATCCCAAAAATCATGGTTTATGCTTTCCCTCATCTTAATATCTGAGTCATGTCAGAACATTCTAGACTAGTTAACCTCCATTTTTACTCAGGATTCCTATAAAAAAAGACAACTTAACCATGTGATAATAAACTGCATTCTATTCATGAACTACATGTGTCTTGTTTATTTCCCTCATAGGATATATGTGGATGCATGGATTATCACACGCAGGGTCAACCACAGTGAAATTAAAAATTCCCCTTTACCATGAATGGGTCAGACCCTCACATGGAAACTTTGAAGAGCTACGTATGGTTTGATTCATATCCATGTGGGATATGTAGTGACGTTGGATGTAATGTCTCAAACACAGCCACAAATCCATTCAATATTATGGCCCCTTCATTTAAGTTTCCTTACATAGTGTATAGTGTTACATAGGGTCCTATAATACCTTTATGTTAGTTTATACCATCCACTCTATGCACCTCCTATTGAAACATTCGTTCTCCCTTCATCCTCACCAAATTACATTAAACTTCATGGAATCTCTCATCCTTTGTACATGACATTAAACTAGACTATCTTTTTAGAGCTATGTGTGAATTTATTCTTGTTCATACATGATATATAGTGATTCCTTCACCCTATGTCTCGCGTCCATCCACAAAAAATGGGGGATATTCCCTCCTCTACACATGGGTAATATTTGTGTGATGAATTCCAATCAAAGAACTATGTACGGATTGATTCCTACCATAAAAAATATTTAGTGATTCTAGGGTGTCATGACTCTGTAATAACCTCATCAAACTAAAGAAACAAATAAATATGATCCCATATTCACACACTTGTGAAACCGATGTGGGAAGGCTTTGATTCAAGAACAATTTATGGCTTTATTCCATCCCATAGAGGATATATAGATATTCTTGGATATAAAATTCTAGCACAGCCACTCCCCAAAGAAAAATATTTCCCCTCTCTTACATAAAGGACAAGTTGATGTAGGGAACTTTTAAACAGGTCATATTTATAGGACCAAAAAATTATTCCTATACTATGCATGAATACATATCTATAGAAATGGTTTTGAATTTGGATTCCACATCAAGGATCTGTCCTGAAATTGAAATATACTTGCATACGAGTAAGATCTGTGCAGTAGGATTTATAATTTATGGCCATTAATGTTATGGATATTTTTATGTATGACTAGAAACATCCTTAAAATTCACCAGAATCAAAGCCCTAGGGATTTCAGATCTACATAACCTTCCACGACCAAAAAAATGGACAGTCAGTATCTTGAGAACACCTCTACATGACTATAAGAAAAATGCCTCTGTGAATTTTCATTTCTGGCCTATAAAAATTTCTATCAACTAGATACATGTTCATCATCTAGAGATTATTTTCCTACCAATGTAATCCTTAATAGATTCCATGCTCTGTATCATTTATTCAGATCCAAGAATCTCCCGTATCCTAGTTTACACCCCCCCCACTCACGTCTAGAGCATGCTAGAGTCTCTTGGCTTAATTTTCCATCATGTAACTCCTTATTTCCTAGGAATTTAGTCCCTAGAACATGAAACTAAAATACACTGCCTTAGTACAAACCACATGACATTAAATTGCGTGGTCAAAATACTAATCACGCAATTTTAAACAACATGATATCAAGGACTACACGTGGCTTGATTCCACAACAACACCTAAGCCTTCACGTCCTAGTCTATACACCCCATGATTGATTGTACTCCCCTACCTGTGTGTGGGTTAGAATCATGTATGTATTTTTACCTCCAAAAATCAAGGTATGGATTGAGCCCTTTCCTTATAGGATTTATGGTGAAACCACAACATCATAATTTATGTATAACCATAAGACATAAATGTCCCCCTTATTACTGCATATGAGCCATATCTACATAGAAAAGGTCAAGACAAGACAAATATATTACTTTTCCACAATATTCTTATGCATGAGGTAAACACACAAGTTGGAGTCAAATATGAGCTTTGACCCACTGGTAAGATCAAACCCGAACAATGCCTCACTCCCATTCCTGAGATAGATCTGTATGGGAGTATTTAATATGGGTGAATCATTTATATAAGGCACTAAAATACATGGAAAATGTTCCATCCCAATGCATTGGCCCATCCTGCGTATGGTAACCTCCCCACACAAGCATAAGAGAAATTTCCCTACCATTTTAACTGAGAAATCGTGAATTGCAATTCCCCTTTCATTTTCATGTACGTTCCTTTTATAAAACAAACTCTATGCTTGGAAAGGTTTGGATCTCTATAACCTTCCAAGACCATCATAAATGGATGGGTAGTGTCCCCAGGACACCTCTTCTTGACTATGGACAAAATTCTCTGATGGCTCTAAATATATTTCACATAAAAGGCCTATCAACTAGATACATGTTCATTATTTGGAGAGGTCTTTCCTACCCAAAACACTCCCTATGATGTTTATGTCCCATATCATTAATTGGATTAAAAACCCTGGTTTATAGTTTATATACTTCCCCACTTCATTCCTGAAGATGATAAAATATTCCTTTTTAGACTATCGTGAAAGGGGTGAATCGTTTCCCCAATTTTTTTTAGAATAATATATTAAACCTCAAAACATCTTGGTTTTATGGTGTTAAAATACACCTTTCTTCAACCCCCCTTTACGATATTAAACTTTTTGTGAGAGTGGTATTCCCATTCAATAATGATAAAGATTACCTATCTTTTTAGACATTATTCCATTGACATTCCCCTCACTCAGGTCTTAAAAAAATACATATGCCCATAAAATTATCCAGCCATTAGAGATAGATGGTCAATGTTCTGGGGAATCCCCCATTTGGCTATGCATAATACACCTAGTGGATTTGCATAATTTTCCCATGAAAAGTCCAATCAACCAGAGACAAATTTATCCTAATGAATGAATTTTTTGACCTCCGTACACCCCATGGATCACATGAACCATATCGTATTTTATATTCAAAAACTAATAAATCATGGTAAAGGAGAATCCCTCTCCCATGTATTAAAATTAGAAGGAAATCCTCGGTCAATGAGTTATCATTGGGGAACTCACCCTACAATTCATGGTCAAAGATGTTTGACCTAAAATGTTAGATAGGGAAAATTTTATTTGACCTAAATCATTATTCATGGTCAATGATGTATGACCAAAATAACTAGTAATGATAGTCCGTTTTTCAAGACTCTAAAATACCAACTAAAAGAGGAAAAATCGCTAGGTAGAAAACTTACAAATGTTATCACAAATAAAATTTGAGTTCTAACTCACTAAACCAATGATGTGCATGGTTTATGAAAAATATTAGAAATCAAGAATCAATAGAGACATAAAGCATATTAGTTCAAAAGCTTGGAAAGTAGGCATAAGAAAAATTTATTTTACATTTGTTAAAACCATACCAAACCAGGTTTAGGAAAAAGGTTTGGTAATAATGAAAAAGAAAAAATGTATGTGGGGTTTTCCATGATATAATTAGAAAAAATAAAAATATGCTCACCGAGTCCATGGATTAGGTAAGAAAAAGAGAAATATTTGATCATTCCTATTTAATTTTTTTGGATAATGATTAATTTCAATATCTGGTGATGATTAACGTGTAAGTAGAATATAATGGAAATGTATGAAAATAAAAGGTTTTCATTATATTTAATGGAGATACGTGAATATCCATATCTTGGAGCCTCTCTAAAAAAACATGTCATTGAAATTACAAATATTTATCAGCAGAGTTACAAAGATATAACATCACTTGCTTCAATTCCATTGTGTATCATTAAAGTTTTGATAGGGTTATAGTCTCAATAGTGGCACTGGCACCAAAATCCTCCCCCTTCTTCACCATAACCATCCCTACCTTTTATTCATCCTCTATCAACTGCTACCCCTCATTGACTATTTCATCAGTGCATGTCACTTGTTGATTATGATGATCTAGTTCTTGACATAGCTATTCCATTTCCTAATGATGTCACTCTAATGAGGCACTCTCCTAAGTTAGCACACCAAGTTGCTTTGCAGCCGCCCCATCATTCTCAATGGCTTCATCTAGAAAGATCTTCCTTACTACAACAAGATGAGATGTAGACTCTAAAAAAAGGGGAGAATGGAGCACACCTATTATTTCTCTAGAAGAAACCACAAGATTCACTATATCATAGATACCATGATAGTTGATCCCCCTATAACCAAAAATTGTGAACATGTGATGTAATTTTGGAATCGTCACAAGAATGTATAGAAGTGGGTTTTAATAAATAAAAATCTAAATGTTTCTCCATACCCTTTTACTTCTAGTATGAGGGCAATCAAGGTCCTCTTTCTCCATTTCATAATCACTATCATAAGTAAGAACACATTTATGTTTGAATGCCTCCATAGAGGGACTCGTTTCAAGAACCTCAGCGTGACACGACCCCTCGACAGCTGCTTCTTTTGTAGTATCAGTATGGCAAAGGATTAAAGCATCAATTGTAACCAAAATTTCATGTGTTTTCGATCCTAAAATTAAAATATTGATGAAATTGGGTACATAAATCCTAATGGTAAAATACATGATAAATGGAGGTGAAAACGTAACCTTCACCAGTCGAGACGCCAATGTCTTTGGCATCAATTATGTTATCACCCCCTAATAGAGCATACACAATTTCCTCAAACTGTGAATGAAACTTGGTGTTTCCCAAAGAGACATATTGATTAAGACTATGCTCAACCGAGGTAATATATTAATGAAGATCAATTATAGAAATTATGATCACCAGAAAAACTTTCTTGGAAAAAGGCACAAGGTTCAATTCCATTCATCCATGAGTCAACGCCACCCCCTCATTTATGGGTGTGTCCCTTATAGGAGTAGTATTAGTATGATAAATAGTGGAATTTACCCCAATGACACTCCATATACAAGGGAATATGTTATCTAGTTTGGAATGGTGGATCTCTTAGGACTTAGGATCTCCCCAATGTTTTCCAAAAATGGAGGCTCTCAATCCAACCCAGTCGTTTCCATCAAATATGACCCATTATTCACTAGAAGTGAAGTATAATCACCCTTAGATAATTTTTAAACCTATGTATACTCCCTAAATATTGTGATATGGTTAGTTTGATAAGGAACAGATTCTATATGAGGTCAAGGAATGCCTTCAATGGACATAATCAGCCCAGACTCCCTGGATTGTTCAACTGATGCCGCTATGGAATCTCTTGTACATAAGAAGGGGTAGGGGATATGGATGTATGGGAAATAGTCCCACTGCTACTCAATAGGCCATCAACATGTTAGTTGTATTATTATTGGAAAAAATGTAAACACATATAATGATAGTCAAGTAAGAAGATGTGATAGTTACCGGTAGTCCCTCATTTTATACGTATTGTCAGATGATATGTATGTCTAAGTTTCATGGTATGGGGAATAGATGATTCTATGGTTGGAGAAGTATGTGGAGCAAGAGGAAGAACGTCCCAATTGGATTTATAAGGACTTCCTCCATGTGCTCAGTATCTCCAAGAGATCCATCCACAGTAACCCCCATATCCAAGGGATAATGTTCCCCTATTGTAGTTCCCATAGGGGTGTGCACTAGTGAAATAGTCATCTCCTAGGACTCCTCGTATTCCTACAATATTAAAGAATATATTTTAGGATCATTAAAATATGGAATATGAAGTATAAATTTAGAAGATATAAATATCTATCCTTTAATATCATTTGGCTCTTTGATTACTATAATCAATTCAAGATGATTAGACTAATAAGGCATGTTCTTGGAGAAATAACGGTATGTGTGAATCTTGTTCAAATATGCAGCTTCCTCCTAGGGAACTTCATGATCATAAATACATGTGAAAGTAATGGATACTCAAAATATTGGAAGATCAAAGGTTACTTTTTGAAACATATCCCATATATCTTCATTAGACACATTTAACATTAATTCATTCCATACCTACCAAGCCTCTAGGAATGCAGAACTGATAGGATTGGATAATATGAAGGATCTTATTGGGAAGTTAAGTATGCTCCATTAATAATAAAAAAATTACTAGGAGCCTTTGTTTCCCTAGAACCCTCAGGGGTGGGATTCTTGGGAGGCTCTGGGCATAGGCGTTGAATTTACCCTACTCCAATTATAGCAAGAAAATTGGTAGTATCTTCCCCATTGAATAATGATCATCACAATGATCATCAACATTGACCTTTGATCTCACCATGGTGAGTACTCAATAGGAGTATTTTCAACGGTTCTTCTAAGCATGAATCAGGGTTTCATGATCCTAAAGGTAATTATTAGACTATTTAGGATCATCATCGTAAGAAATTTTGGAATGTTATGACATATGACTGAAATCAATAAAAGAAACCTATTTCTCCTGAGGAATGAACCACAGAGAAAGAGTGGAATGATCACGAAAAGATAGACCAACTTTTAGAGACTCACATTGCCTCCAGGCCATGAGAAATGCGACGTCATAGGGGTTATACATTTTGACCTCAAAAATAACTCCAGTATATTGAGAAGTCAAACCCCAAGATCTCAAATACTTTCTCAGTGGATAAAAACAAGAGACTTATGTAGATGTTTCATAGTTTTAGAATTCCCAATGGTTTTGTTTTTCTTCCTTTTATCCCAATATTCATTAAGGACAGTAAAAATGGGAATCATCTTTTCCAATTGACCACATTAGTATAACTGAATACAAATATCGGTGTAGAATTTTTTGAGGTCAGGTACAAAACCAATAGAATGTAAAAGCTTAATCCTACACTCGATATCTTCGTAGGTAAACATTATCCATATTTACCGAGATATCATGAAATGTTTTTCCATGTGTGCACTCTTCGGAGAAAGATGAAACAACATTTGTACACAATTGAATTAATGACCAAATCTATAGGATTCATATCCCTCACAGATCAGTTCCCCATCATTTCATGAGACCAATACACCCTCCATCATAGTACAGTAGAAGCCTTGTTTAAGAATGTCTATTAATTAATCATTCAATAAAACACCACATAGGAGAGAGTAAGTATTATGAGTAATGTCGTCTTGATAGTTTATTCATTCCATAAATTCTCATTCATTCTATTTATATTTTTCACCTAACTCATCATGCTTATCCTATATAACCCATTCCATCGGCAAAGAACTTTTTATGATTTGAAGGTACATACAGATACTAGAACTCAAAATTTGAAGAATATTGATAAATGTGTAGTCTCAAATGTGATCTCCCAAATATCCCTATAGGATTTGGAATGGCCTTACTGACCGGTGAGGAGCTTTCTCCTCCCTGATCTATCCCAAAAGGCAGTATATTTTTACTAATACTAGAATGGATACGTATATACATCTTCTAGTAGAAAGATCAGCCCCAATGATGAAGGTTGTGGCTCTGACCCCAGTATCAGAATCATGTACTGGTAAAATCCAACAACTGAAAAACATGGTAAGGAAGATTACCAACTGAAATTACTAGTTGACATTAAGAACAAGTTCACATACCTATTCAGGAATCTTACACTCCTCCAAGATATCCCATAATAAATATTCTCTCTTTCAGGTCTCAATTTTCATGACAGACCATTGTATATGTGCACAAGGTTATGGACGATGATGCATATAAAAGTTATAATCCAATCTGAAAAGGGGATGTATTTTCTAGGGTGAGGGTCTATATTATCTAAAGGGAAATATCATTGTCAATAGAATTCTTGTAACGAGGATGATTCCTCTAATATCATCCAAGGTAGAGGAAGGTGGATGAAATTCAGCATACATGTCTCCGATGACAGGGACTTTTGAAATCAGTTGGATATCCCAAAGGTTGATACCACCCTCGTCATGAACAAAATGTATGGTGTTGGTGTCTGAGCTCTATCATCTACGAAGCTATGAAAAGAGAGAATGGTTTTTCTTTGAATAAATTTGGGAAACCCAAAATAATTCATATATCCCCATGGTCGGAAATTCGGATTAGAATTCCATGCAACAATGGAGAACCCAAAAGGCCACACCCAGTCAAAACTAAAGAACCTCCAAAATGAATGACCCAATTTAATGACTAAACATGCTGTTTATTCTCCATGTATTTCCACATGATGATTTAGTAGTAATGATCTTTATCATCTAGACCACTCAACGCTTCCACCAGTGAATGAGGAGTATAGTCCAAAAAATATCAAACAGTAGCTATCCCTCTGAAGAAATAATAGCCCGGGGAATATTTTTGTTAGCAATTTTCCAAGCTGTTGGTTTTATAGACAGACATGGTGCCAAAATTGTCACATTAGATGGTAGAAAAAACTTTTAAATGTTTATTATGTCTAAATTTGGATATAATTTTTAACCCACAACATTGAGTTGAGATAAAGACTGATGAAAAGGGACAACAAGGATCTGATTATCAGCGGAGTCTATTAGGTATTTAGACTTTTCGTCAGTAGTTGAAATGGAATTAGGATAAGACAAAGTGGAATGTGGAAGAACCATATCATTTCTACATAAAAATTTAAGGTAAAGGGGGTTAGTATACAAAAATTGGTAGAGGAAAAAAAGCTATCCAGATATTGAGAGGCCTAAAAAATGAATGATCATTGAAGACCATATCTACATACCATCAATCAAAGAAATGTTGGACCACAAAGTATTGTATAGTGGAGTAGTAGTTTCTGGAATTGGTGAGCCACATATTGAACCCTTCTTTGAAAAAAACTCTCTATTAAAAAGTTCAAAGTTTATATTTGTAAATTCAAGGTCCAGTTCACTAGTGAAGTCATCCTTAATGGCGAAGTAGTTCGTAGAATTAGGAAGATGAGAAAGATTCCTGGGAGAGTTTTTTTTCCAAGATGTATAGTAGATTAAAAATGGTCAGGGACCCAATATATAGGTGTGGTCCCCTCCAACATGTCTATACTATTACTTCCAATAATCTCAAGTTATGACTAATATCTATAACAGAATATCCTCCTATTCATCCTGATTGGAACCCATTCTAATGGGAGGCACTTGTTGGATCCTAGAATCTTTTAAAAGGGAATTAAAATTATCTCATGGACATGGAAATGTAAAGAAAACAAATCCAAGGAATAAGTGAAGGATTAATTATTGATGAAGATAAAATGGAAATGGAAGAAAGGGATACACAATGTATTGTCACCTTTGTAAATCACCACTCTGTATAGTGATATGCTTCATGAAGCATCTACAATCTAAATAGTTCATGGGAGTCATCCAGCCCTGCCAGCCCTGTAGATGGAATCAATTCATTTTATAGAATAAAGTAGTGAAATACGCTCCTCATATGGTGTCCCCCGTGAAATAAAATGATTCATGGGTGTGGAAAAGCCGATGGCTTACTGTGAATGAAAGGAATTCATTCATGGGACTGAGGTGGTAATTCTTGCCACCACAGATGATGAACCCATGACTTGCTGAACTTGTCGTCTATGGGATAGTTCTGTTCTCTGGGTCCCACAAAATGATCTCATGACCCATCAATATCAATATCATATTTCCTCCTAAAATTACAGTAAGGGGGGACTGATGAAGGGTAAAAAAGTTGACAAGGGAATAATTTTGGACCATTGACAATGGATTACTGAGGATTTTTGGATGAAGAGAGCACCACAAAAGGCATAATCCATCGATACTTCCCTACAGGTAAAACCCACCGCATAACATCAAAGGTAAAATAAAAGAAACTAAACAGTAGACCATGAACCCATGGTCTTTTATGGACGAATTTCATGCAAGGAATTTTATTAACTCTTCCTTGCACTCAGGCATCCCATATATCAACGATCTATGTGGGAAGAATCCTACCTCATGTAGAAAATCGCTATGTAGATGGATCCAAAAACCTCATAGTAAATCACTATGAAAACAGATCCTCCATCCACTTAGAAAAGTACTATATGTATTAAACCATGTTCCACACACCACCATGGAATAAAGATATCTCCCCCACCCACATAGAAACGTGATATGTGGAGGAAGCCCCATCCTGGATAGAAAAATTCTCCATAGAATAGCGTTTCTTCTGTTGTTCTGCCTCCCAGCTCCAATCATTCCCTTCCATTTCTTCATAAAATCAAAAGTACCACTACCATGCATTCCAACATTATTAGAAAAATGTTTCTCCCAAACCCACTAGATTGGTATGATAAGACCATCAAGTGCATCAGTGTACCCTTTGTATTTTACATACCCTTTGTAAGTGGAGTCATGTTTGTTCTCCCAACAATGAGGCAGATCCCTAGAATGAAAATGAGTTTACATTCCTATAGTAATGAGTGTTCCAACCTTTAGACACTCACTTGTACCTCCATATTATGGGTAGGAATAATAAGGATAACACTTTATTACCTTTTTACAAGGAGAATGGTACTTCCTTTCGAAACAAAATTTAGGGCACTCCCACTGTGGTAAGCCAATATCCTTTCTATCTGGATGCGATACATTTTCCAACCTCCACCCATTGCTTAGGAAATAGATAGTTAGGTCAATTAATATGACTATCCTAGATATGAAAACAATATAGAAAATCCACACTTGAAGCCCCCTCTCTGTCCATATGGATTTATCACTTCATCTATCAAAGGGACGAGTGGGTCGTGTGATCTTCATATCCACTACATATGGTTGTTTCTCAATCCGATAATGACTCTAATGGTTTAGAGTTTAGTGGAGAACATGAAATCTTAATGTTCACCCTTTAAGTATCCCTTCTCTATAGAAATAATCAACAACATCAATCCCAAAAAAAATCTCCTAGGCATAATCCCTAATCATTCACCATTTATTGGGCCTCCTCTAAACTTTAAGTCCCAAATAAAATAAAACTGTGAGGGCTTTTATTACCAACTGATTATGATATATAAGAAGCCTTATTGGGGATAAAAACTGCTACCCAAATCACCCTAGTGTTATTTAGGTCACATCCCATGTAGTTTTTTATAAATATAGTAGATAATATCTCTTCTAGGTAACTCGGGCCACTTTGGCATAAGTCCTACACCACCCATGATCAAGAAACCTTTCACCTATGTGTCCTTGTTCCACAATGTTAAAATGAATGGTTAGGTCCTTGTCATACGACCATAAAAGGTGATGTCTCAAGTAAAAGAACACCAAACTATGTGTGTTATGATCCCTCTCTTTAGGATATGTAGGAATCCCAAATTAATAGTTCGATCCTGACATAATAATAACTCCCATACTTCTGGATAATGATAAACTTCAGAGAACACCATCATTCAACATAAAAACAGTGTTGTCTCAAAAAATGACCAATGACCCCATGATCTATCCACTAAAGGGTGACATTGATTGAGAAACCCAAATACATATATATTCTTCTATAAATGGAGAAAATCAAATAAATACATATTCTTCCATTAATGTAGATACTCGAATACGTATAGTTTATTACATAACCATGTGTAATTATGATTAAATAATCTCCAAGGGGTAATCTTCGAACACATGATTGAGAATGATCTAGGGATTCATGACCATATGAACATGACTTAAATCTATAAGAGGGTCCTAGAATAGGAAATAGTTATGAACAAAAGGGTAACATGAGCCCGAGTTCCCATCCCCTCAACTAATGTGATTTCATAAATTGTTTTCGTCCAAGTAACCCAATGAGTTATTACCTTTGGAAATTCTATCCATGAATCAAGGACATAAGAACCATTCAATGTTTCTTTTCTCCCAAAAAAAACAAATATTTGGAGGTCGTATGATGACCTTATAATCTTAACCATTTATTTCAAAAAATTTATGCCCCTGTAATCAATTGACCAGGCCACAAATGTGGCTTCGATTGAAAGAAACATTCCTGACCCTAACTCAATGAAAATGGATGAACCCAAAATGATTTTACCAATATGAATGGTCTGTTGTGGTCACTTATTCACAATATAAAAAGTATATACTTATCAATACCTACTATTCCATTTAATTAAGGATAAAACACCTCTTTGTGTGAAAAAAATGTTTATCCTGATATGAATTAACCCCCACAAAAAATGACCAGGTTATAATCCATCAGGAAAATTCAGGTGCACTTTCTTAGGTGAAATAATATTACATTATCCTTTTGGGGATACACATTATAGACTCCAAAACATGTAAACTATACAAATTTTAAACAAAAGTGGAAGAAATTACTTAATTTATATAGTTTCATATTTTTTTGTCACATATTTATGTATGAGGATGCAATTAATTTTTAAAGCTATACCTAGAAACAAACTATAATTACAATAAATTAATTCAATATCTATAGGATATCCAATATAAACTGAAATATATTGCCTATAAAAACACTTACATAATTTTTTTGTTTGATAGACATCCTGCCATTCTTGAATGGTAAAATCCCTATAAATGATTTTTTTTGGGAAATGTAGACATTGATGATGTTGATGCTCATGATGAAAAAGTGTTGGCATAAGATTAATTTTTACAATTTCTAGTGGAAGATGTATTTATAGAAAAAAATATAATGTGTAAAAGAACCTAAGAGGTTATATAACATGAGAGATATGGTTTAAATGTCTATGAGGAAGGTGATACATTATTATTAGAAGATAATGAATGTCTCTCCTATAAGGAAGAACTAAACAACTCAAATGATGTAGGGTGTCAAAAAGTATTAAATTATTAAATGTATTCCATATTCAAAAACCAAGTCTAGGGTTTAGTAGATCCACAAATTGATGTAAATAACGTTGTATGAAAATAGATATTATAGAATAATTTGGATATAAATGGTAATGTAAGTACCTTCAAACCATGACTAGTTACTATATATTTTGTGCCACAAGGCATAAATTATGACCAAACCATTTCACTAGTTAGTATGATGAAATACATTATAATTGTTTTTCCGTATAATCCTACCAAAATTATGAAATTTGTAAAATGGATCTAAAAATATCCTTCCACAATGAAAGAATTGTGGAAAATGTCTATATGACACAACCAAAAGGGTTTGTGACTCTAATGGATTTCAATAAGGTTCATGAGTTATAGATATCCATTTATGGGTTATATCAAGTATAATTCATATGAATAATATATTTTGATTAATTAATAAGATAATTTGGTGTCATAATGATAGGATTTAATATTTAGGTCTATAAGTGGTTTATTGGTGGTGCAATTGGTTTTCTAGTAGTGTATATTGATGAAATATTACTCATGGGAAATGAGCACAAGTATTATGACTAGTTAATATAAGGTTAAAAAAATAATTCTCCATGAAATACATAGGTTAATCTGCATTTATTATAGGGATAAGGACCCATTTGTAATTTATCGGATAGTCTACTTGGTCTAAGTCAAGGTATACACATTGACAAAGTATTTATGCGATTCTGTATGCATTAATCCAAGAGGGGATTTTTTATAATGTCACATGGTATACATATCATTATGAAATTTGTACATTAGACTAAAGACAATAGATAAATACAATGATTTAAAACCGCTACACTTAGGTGATGGGTTTTATAATGTATTAATTGATATGTACTATTATTGATGTTGCCTATGGCTTGAGCATGGTAGGATGTTATCAATCAGACCTAGGTGAGCCAAATTGGATATCTCTAATGAATATCAAGAAGTAACTAAGGAATAAGGAATATATGTTTCGAGTTAATGGAGGACACAAGGGATGAGTTATCTTAGAAAAAATAGATGTTAGTTTCTAGACATGTTATAATGATATGAAATCATATTCAGGGCATGTGTTTAACATTAACATATGATTTATGAGCTAAAATAATTTATAAGCAACGAATAATTTCTGATTATACTAATATTACATATCTATAACCAATTCTAATATATATAAATATATAGTTTGGATACAAAAATTAATACAAGAGAAAAATAGACATAGAAAATAATATGCTAGAGTTGTTGATTAAAGCCTAAACTCTGTAGAATCTTTAATATCTCGTGAGACCTAACAGAGTAAATGTTTTTAGAAATTTGATCTAGAGAAAGTTGGTGTACATTGATTTTTTTCCCAATAACAAAAAATATTTTTATTTAAATAATATTAAAAAATATCTTATAACATTTTCAGTGTTATTATATATAACATTAACAGGACAATGAAAATAGATTTTTTTTCATTGAAGGTTTATGGTAGTTCATTTCTTTAATGAGAACCAGTAAATGCCATGAAAATATTATTAAACACAAGTCCTATGATCCAAATGAAGTCCTTCTGATGAGATATAGATGATGTATAATAACAGGGTGATTAATTATTGTATCAAAATGAAAATTATTATCATGATGATCACACTTGGTAATCTCTATGAATGGTGGATATGAGGGGAAACCCATCATTAGGAATTATATATGTTATATGTTTCAATGGGTTATTTTTATATGTATAAATGTGTATTGGTCCATAAAATTGATGTTATTATTAAAGTATATCAGGAATCACATACATTTAGGTATTGATAAATTCTGTGATGACATATATTCACAATGATATTTGATAGGTTGGGGGGGTCATAAGTGATATGAAATTAATTGCATAAGTCAATATACTATTTATAACTTTTGAGTTAATGGGATAAGATATCTCTATTCCTTTGATTGAAATAATAATTTCTAATTAAATCCAGTGTTGTGGTAGTTCATTGATGAGTTCACTTCAGAGAGTTAAAGAAGGATAAGTCAATCATATATGCGGATGATAAAAGTATACAACCTTGTGGATGTCGTATTAGGATAAAGAGAAAATATTACATAATATTCATTGATATGATATTTTTATCATTGAGATATCATATTCTTTCTCGATGGGTTTCTTTACCTATTACTAGACCCCAATATTAGATATTAGGAAAGATCCTCTAATCCCACATAGAAAGAGGCCTAGATGGTCACACAGTAAATTTACCTAGAATTACAGTAAAATTATATTTGAATTTAATATTAAGAATAAATATTAATATCTATTTTTAGAATAATTATTATTCCATTTAATTTTACAATTTAAATTTAATCCCAAAATAATTTATTATAGGACACATCTGAGTTATGTATAAAAAAAATATTTTCTAGGAAGAAAATATTTGACATATATTTATCCATTATTTATTATTCATAAGTTAGGAACCCTGTGATACCATGTCTATGGGTTGGGATTAAAACCCAAATGGTTGTAGGTTACTGAAGTAGTGCTGTAGTAGGGTACAATAGTATCTGAAGAACTACAATACTGACAACACTATAGTGATGAAAGGTAGTATAATGGTGATGGTACTATAAAAAGTGATGTAATAGCCTTGGTATTATAGTAGTAATATTCCCTGGAGGTTCCTTTTGAAAAAAATGGTCTTTTAGGCCTAGAATTGGGAATCCACTACTGATGACCTTTGATACATGATGAATAGGTCTTTAGGCCATGATGAAAAGGGACTTGGGGAAAAATAGAATTTATAGTGCAATGGGTAGGTAGATAGGTTATACCTTTTGGGTGCTATTACCCATCATTTTTTTCAAAAGGTGAGGGTGTGTGTGAGTTTACATGTATTTCACCCCAAATAAATAATGGTTAATTATTTATTTAGTTACATTAATATCAATAATAAATATTCCTTTGAATGTTTATTAAATATAATATTTATTTGTTTAAATATATATTAATTATTTAAGGATTGAAAAATAATAAAGAGGAATATTGATCCAAGTTAAATGGGCCTCGAGAAAAATGTTATATTATTCCAGGAGTTTAGTGCATGTCAAAAGATAATAACAACAATAATAAAAATAATAATAATAACAACAACAATAATATTTTACTTGGAGGATACCTCGAATAAAATAATCAGAAAAAGGGATAAATGTTATTATCAATTGCCTAACCCTATATATATAATCTATTTAAAATAATTTTTATGAATTAAAGAGTTGTGCCCAATATATTCTCTCAGGATAAATATCTCAAATCATATGAGATAAAATATTAATAATCATATCAGGCCTGGAAGATAATATTCCTCCCCCCTCTTAAGACCATGATAATATGAGAAATAATTATTTCAAGATTGATATAATTATTATTGTGATCAATGATGAATGGTTTAAGACTCCTGGATCCCATGTTCTATCACCTAGAATACTAATGATGTCATTTCATGATTCATGTAGAACAAGTGTCTATTTTTAGAGGAATAATATTTTGTATTCTTCGTCACAATGAGGAGAAAAATAGAAGAAATATCGATTTGAACAAAAACAAGTAGAATTATAAAGATAAATCATTTCTTATTTTAAATTAATAATATAAAAAAAGTAAATATAACCTATTTATGATGAATCTGTGGTTACTTTGTCATGTTCATCAGATTTTATTAGTTGAAATTGATGAAAAACATCATTGTGAATAAGAGTTATTAGTTTCACTATGCTCTAGATCATTGATGTCATATCACATGATTACATGACCTAATATAAAATTTTAATCATCCCTTAAAACCATATTCAATACCATGACTTTGTTTATTAATGTATCCACAAAAAAAATACACCATGCAAAATATGAAGCACCCATCATGAAACCAAAACCTACTTCCTCAGTTTTTCCAAGATAATTGTGTGCATCGTGATATGGTTTATAAACCAGTGTATTCATTATGATATAATGATGTGGTTTTCCTCCCCAGGGAGTCTGGTAGCTTTATCGTCTTCATTAAATCATCTTCCAACACCATAAGCTCAAAAATTCCTATTAACATGGAAAGGGTTGTTCCTCATCACTATACTAGGTTTCATACTTCAAACTTTTAAAACGTCTACCATTTCCATGATTCTATATAATGAACATTCATAATAATTTAGTGAATCTATAAAAGAAAAACTATGAGTCTCTTTTCTTCAATCATCAACTTTTCAAGGTCTTATAATTTTATAAATCATTCCCTTTACTTTATTTATTTTTCAAAGATTCCACATCCACTTTATTGAATGTAATTTAATATCACTTGAATTTTAACATATAATTATCATGTACCTTCATTTTCATGTTTTCCAATTTTAAAAAATTTCCTTCCATGGTTCCTAAAATTATCGTGAATTGTCTCTATATTCTTTCTTAACATCAAAATATTTCATAATCATATCATTCATCCTATATTAAGGTTAAAAATAACTCCATAAAAACCCATTGATAGTATCCCCAATGCACACCCACATTGATATCATATTGTAAATACATATTGAAAATATATCCAATAGAAAAAATAATGGATAAAGTAATTCTTCATCCCTAACCACAATAAAGAAAATAAAATTTAATTTTTATTTAATACACTATTAAATGATTCATTATGTTTTTTAAAAACCATCAAAGATAGATATGTTAAGAATCATTTTATAGATATATTTATAGTGGATTTTTATTTCATGGTATTTTTTGAATGGTGTATTAGACTATTTCTAATCATTTATCAAATTTTATATACTTATTTATTTTTATATTTTGAAAATATGACTCATATATATATATATATATTATTTATAACCAACCCTTCCAGTAAAATCTCAACCTCAACCAAACCTCGCTGATCCACTAAGACAAACTTGACCCACAATTTCTAGTCATCCTAGCCCGACCCACCCTTGTCACCATGCCAGGGATGATCCAACTCACCCGTTTAACCTATCTAGCTTGGCACAAATCATACTAGACCACCAAACCTGTCCCAAGACACCCCTACTAACCTGCCCTTTCCTTGGACAATCTAGGCCCACTTTCCATGACCCATTGTGATTTCCTTGAAAAGAATAACCATAAAATTGATAAAGGTTTTATTTGAACCCACACTTTCCATGTTATAGTCAAAAGTACAAATCACTAGACCAAAAAACTGAACCTTGACATATATACATAGTTACATACACAATATGTATATTTGAGTTTAAATTAATTAATACCTTAAATGTAGATATATAATTAAATAAAATAATATATATATGTATATACGTATATATTTTGATATATATATATATATATGTCTTTAAATATTTAAATATATATATATATATAAATATATAAATACATATATTAACATATATATATTTATTTGTTGGTATAAATTTAATAACTATAAATTATTAATATAAATAATTTATAATTATATATATAAATATATTTGAATTTAACTTCTATCAAGGTTATATTTTTTTATCAATGTAGTAGTTGGAGGAAAGTCATTGTACGTTGACGGTGGGTGATGGAGTAAGTATCCACCCATTTAATATGTAGATGCTTTTATCATAAATGTAAAAAGATAATGAGTTTCTAATTCCCTTAAATAGGTGGGAGGAAAACTTCAATTGGGTATCCCTAATCAGGATTATTGATACACTAGTCTTCATGATATACAATAATAAGTGTGGATATAAGATTCCATTGTTGTATATAGTAATTATAGAAGCAAACAAATGGAGATATTGAAGTATGAAATTTTAAGGAATAAATAGCTAGTTGAAGTTGTAGAGAAACTATAAAAGTATTATTTATTAGGATGTTTTTTGTATTCTATAATGATTGTATAGTTGAAATATGGAGTTTAAGGCTATAGTAAAGCTGGAATGAGAGTGAAGTGATGTTTATATGAATACTCATAATTGAGTTTTTAGATGATTACAGGGACCTTAGATGTTTTCTAATGAAATTAGTAATTATTATAATAATATCTATATTTATTTGATGTATTTTTGAATAAATTTTTAGTGTTTTATAATTCCATGAAGTTGTTTGATGTGGTAATGAATTGTCTGGAAGAATTTTAAAATAGCTGGGCTAAAGTTATAAAATTAACTAATACAGAAACCCTATATACTTAGTAGAGTTTATATAACTTCATATAGTTCAATAGAATTAAATTCACTATTTTAATAGATTTTATCATAGACAATGTGAATTTAGTTAGTTTAATATGGTACAACACAATGCATCATAAAATAATACATTGGGTAAGGGTTTCATGAATTTTCCTAAGTATTGAACCCTACACACTTTATAAGGTAAAACCTACACTTCATATGGTACAAATCCTAATCCTCATAGAGTAAAACTAAGGATCTTAATATAATATTTGGATCTTCATAGGGTACCTGTTGAATAATGTGTTGAGATTTTGACAAAAGGCATGTAATCCAAAAACATTAAAGCATATATAAACGTTGTAGGAGAGAAATGAACCTATAGAACACCATAGAGTTAAAATTTCTATAATAAATTTAAGAATAGTTTAGGGACTTTGTAGATTTCCCCCATTAGAAAATTTTGATAATTATATAGTTTGAAAAATATGAGAAATTATAGAACTTATATTTTTTCAAAGTACTCAAAGAAGGTGATACTAAAACATATCTTCAATTATTAAAGAATCAAAAATAAATTTTTATTTTATCGAGATAATGGTTTTGTGATCATTAAATCATGATGAAAGAGATCACCCATGATATCCCTTAAAAGTGGTAGAACATAAATATAGTTGATTCTATTTTTGAAGAAATCCAAAAAATGATTTAGTAATGAAAATGTTAAGATACTGGATCTATTATTTATTTTTCTATAAATCAACAAAATATTAATGAATCATGCGATGAATTTAAAAGACTTCAGTGTAAATTTTTCTAATAAAAAAATTTAATATGATGTTAATAATTATGTTTTAGAGTCTCTCAGGCCACAATGGGAAATTCCATGAAAAATTTTAATAAAGTTGTATGATTTAAATACACCCTTGAGAAAATGATTGAATTTAATATTTCTATTGAAAGATGTAGAATATGGAAATGTAAATGAGATTTATAAATAAATTAAATGGAATATTTAATTTATAAAAGTCAAATTTATTAAAAGAAGTTGAATAGGAATATTATTGGTATTTCATTGCGGACAACTATTTGAGGAAAAATGAATAAATGAAAATGTGGGAATAAAAAATTGTAAAAACAATGTTAAAGGAAATGGAGATAGTGGGAGTACACCCATGAAATTAAATTGTGGAAAATGGGAAGGATCATTAAATTTACCGATTGACCAAAGGCCTTGAATTTATTTATTTATCATTAGTCCTTGTTTTAAAATTTTATAGAGGGAACCATTACATAGCATGAAGTACTAGAGGGACATATACCTTAGAGGAAAAATAGAAAAATAGAAAAATACCCAAACTATCTAAAAGTCATAAATAGATACCCAAAGTGATAAAATACAAAAAACCATTCCCCTATTCATATTAACTATATATTACTATCTACGCTATTGATATTGTTTATATAGTTTAGTTTTTCATCTTCACATAGATTCTTCAAATGTTTTCTCTTGAACTATGATCATTAAAGATAATTCTCCACTAAGGATAACCCATCTAATTCCATTTTACTTTTCTAATGACCATTATTCACCCTATTTTTCATTCCCATAATAAGAATTTAGTTTATTGTGGGACTAATGTCTAAGGATAAAATAACTAAATAAGATATCCTAGAGGCCTAAGTAGAACAATAACTCATATAGATAGTCAAAAATCCAACTTCAAATTAATAGTTCTACTTCTATAGTTCACAACTACATTTATTATTATAGTATCCATTGATAAAATACTATAAGTTATCTATATTATCATAAAATATTCCTCTAATTCCATTTAAACATGAGTTTTTCAAGAAATATTATAAGATCAATAAATTTTAATAATGGTTTTTCTTTATTAAATATATAGAAAATATATTTTTGATAACTATATATAGAATCCAATTTGAAAAAGATATAGTGGTTTGAAATTAATAATTTTTATTTCCAGAGTAAAGATCATATAACCCTTATGTGAGAAGGAGAAGAAACTAATACTGATATAAGAAGGAAAGCATACCATGTATTAATGAAGGATAATAATAAGAGGAAAAATAACGAGAAGATGTCGACCATGTTCTATTTATCATATCAAATAGAAGAAGAAGATAAAAATAATTTCAGTGAAAATGATGATAATAATAATATTATTATCTAGGATTCAAGAGACTATATTTACGGAGAAAATTGACTCTTGAATATCAGAGGATATTTAATGAGAGGGAAGAAAGTTAATAGATTATGAATAATATTTGAAAGTTATATAATTTGGAAGATAGAGAGTTGAATGATGTTGGTATTTAATATATAATTGTTTTAAAATAATCCATTGAGAATGGATATATATTGATATTTATTTGTTCAAATATCATACTAAAACAAGGATTTCTTGAAGTGGAAGGAATTTTTATGACCATTCATAAATACTAATGCGTATTTGAATGCTATAGGTCTCATGGAATTATATTAATGGAAATGTTTTCAAGATGATGTTTGGATGTCAAAATTTATTGACCATAATAATATAATTGAAAATCTATGAATCAGAAATCTTAATAACAGAAATGATTAGTTTACTAGGGGGGAAACATGGAAAAACAAAATTTTCTACTCATTCTCTATATTATTCTTAAAATGCTATATATGTGATGAATATAAAAATATAATCCATTATTAATATTAACCATAAATAGAGGTTCAAAGACGAAAAGGAAGTAAAATATTAATATAAATTTATATATATAGATATAGGAATATGTATAAATATATTTATAACTATGGATGCCAGGGAAAGAATTTGTGGTAATCACACTGTTATCCTTCATGAAATACTTAGTTTCAATTATGGGTGGATTGTTGATGTTACTATAGTAGTACTATATTAGTGGATCAATTAAGGTGATTTAGGCTCTTAGAAAATTTTTTTCCATTATGGCCAACAGTAGAATATACAGTATATTGAATTTGGTTCATCAAAATTCGTTAGTAGTTTTCATGGTATGACTATAAAAATGGTTTAGTGAAATAGGCAGGTGGTACAACATGGAATCACATAAGAACCACTGGGATGGTGGGTTTAAAAGAGGGATGTGAATTTTGGATCCTATTATATATCCATCTATCCTAGATTTCTGATTTTGAGTGGATGCAAGACTTTTAACTTGTCTACTTACACAGCTGGAATTAGTCTAACAATGCGATGTGATAGGTAGGATATATTGAAGGGTTCCAATGTGTGAATCACTAGATGGATAAATTGAAATATAGATGAATTTTATGGATCATTTCATCTAAATATATTCCCATATATATAATTAATTTGAAATAGAGGGGTTCCCTTCCATGATGAGTCAGACTGTAGCACGAAACAATGATTTTTGGCATAGTGTTACACAACATCTATACAGGAAGCATGATGGGATAACTACTTACCAGGGGGATTTGCTTGGTGGAATATAATGATGTATATTTTAAAATTGGGCCTTTGTTTCATCTCTTTTAGGGGCCTTTGTGCCACCTCTAGCTAAACGTTTAGGCTATTATGTTCTCTAACCTTATGTCATAAATATATAAGAAAATTGGTCCCTTTAGTGCTTTTTGTTCTTTATGGACTGGGATGAGTCTTGAACAATTGGTTTTTTTTATTATGTGTGTTATTTCTGGTTTGAATCCCCTCTACTTAATATATATATAGATATATTATTAACTATAAATTTATTATTATATATAAATATATGTATGTTTGTATGTATGAATATATATATATATATTAATAATTAATAATTAATAATTATTAATAATATTACAATTTATAAATAATAATTATTAAATTTATAATTTAAAATTTTTATTCTTAAACCATTAAATATAAATTATTTATTGTGTGTGTAAATATGTATATATTAACATATCAATATAAACACACACACCCACACATGTGTGCATACATACTCATACACACACATTTACTTATAAATATATATATATGTTAATATATATATATCAATAAATATATATTATAAAATAAATTTTAGTAAATTTTTAATACTTTTTATTTATTTATTTATATATAAATTCTTTATATATAATTTTTTTGAATAAATAAATAACTAATTAAGAATAATATGAAATTTTATGAATATTATCACTTAATAAAATATTTATAATATTTATAATTATGAATTATAAAATATAAATGTTTTATTATTTAATATTTTTTTAATATATATATATACTTATTTAATTTATTTATTTATTAAATGTAAAATTTAATGATGGTTTAAACCGTTAATAAATTTAAACATTCACTAAATAACAAATATGACACTAAAAATGTACTTCTAAATAGAAATCACTACTTAATAGTTAAATAAATACTAAATAAAAATTTTTCTATCATTTTGTGACATTTTTAAAGACACGCAAAAAAATTTCCACTAAATAATTTTTTTCCCTATTGTGAATCTCTCAATATTTTCCTCCAATATTCATGTGCATCTCCCATCCAATATCATGTCTCTTTGTGATCATTAAATTTTGCTAACGTTATCCTCGACCCCCTTTCCCCTACTTGGTCCTTGATCCTCTATTTCCTTTATTTATCCTTTAGGGTATTGGATTCAATAAAATATGTGTTGGAATGTGAATGGTTTGATGACTCATAACTTCTTACCTAATTTATTGGGAGATATTTCCAATTGACACTTAGTGAAATTAAATCTCTAGAACAAACAATCTCAGTTCCATAGTAAGATTTTTTTTATAAACCCCTATAATAAAATAATAGTTTTTTTTGAAAACTAAAATATTATATTTACAACTATAATATCTAATGTATTTATCTTGAAATAAATATTTTCAATTACTATACATGTTATATAATTTGTTTTCATATTTTATTGAAACATATTAATCTTCTTATACTTACCAAAAATTGTTGCTATGTGATGGATAACATTAGTGATCCAACATAGAAACTCAAGATGTATCAATGCAAGGCCAAAACTGCATTCCCAAGTCATAAAATCCTTGAAACAAGTGTGAAGTGTTAAAATGAAATTATCTTGGAATGAATTTACATCAAAATTAAATATCACATGAAATACATATGGGGTTTTAATTTATAATTATGATTTTTTTTAAAATAAATAATTTTATAGATAACACTAAACCAAACAGGGTGAAAGTGAAATAATAAGACTTAGTGTTCAACATGTCACAACCAACCAAAAATAGAAACAACTATACACCAGTGATAATAAATCTAATATAATAATTTTTGGACAAATGTCATCTTTTTCGCCTTAATCATTTCTCAATTTCACCATAAATGGACATCAGACCCTTTAACTTTTAAAAAATAATGATAAAAATTAATCCATATAGACATCATGATGTTTGGGTGGGGGTGAATAAATGAATAATCACTAGAAAATACCTATACACAACTCATAAATTGAAATGTATAATATATTTGAAACCATGTAATTAATTCCATTGAAAATATTTTATCATATTAAAAAACAAGAGTGATTTATTTAATTTATGATATTTCCAAGTCAACACATGAAAATAACACACACCGGTGTTTTCCCAGAAAAAATATTAACTTCTTTAAGTTCATTCCACACAATAGAACCATTTTTATCTATAATAATTCCAAGAGACATGTGAAAGGTGAAACATTATGAATCCAGTAGGATTATAGAATACAAACACTATAGATCTTCACCCAACATAGTGTTTTCCAAAACCATGACACATTCTATTCACATTATAAAAATTATAGACAGTAATAATTAATTTCTTATCTATTCCATATATTTTCTATAATTCAATGAAATTTTTATACCAAAATTCATTTAATTTTACAAAACATTATTTCCTCTTGATATACATTTCAAAAAAATATCCATCAAATCCATTTTCTTAAATTCAAATAAAAAACTATGTTTCATAATAAATAATCATTTTAAATGAAAAACTGTGATTTTTCTATGAAAATGATGACATCAATCTTTGAAAATCATGAATATCCCAGATTTCTTTTATTGAATCAGCTTAAGTATTTTTTTGATAAGTTTATATTATAGTGAAGTTCTTGAAAATCAAATTAAATAAAAACTATGGATTTATAATCCATCCTAAAATGAATAAGATCCACATAACTTAGATGATGAATTTATATAGATCCATGAAACACTAATTTTGGTGTCAAAAATCATAATTAGTTCCACTGAAACCTAGAAAAATATATTATCATTAATAATATACCTTTAATGACACAATTCATGAAAATTCAATCACCAAATATTTTCTCAATGTTATAAATCTATCTACACAGGATGAGGGAAATGAAAACATAGAATATCACTAATAACTATTTAATATAACATGATATATTTTATCCTAGAAATAATGTTGTAATTTTTTGTTGGATAATCCCTAAAAGATATCCTAATTATGAAATTTTTTTCTCAAGTGTGGAATAGGGTCTTAATAAGGGATTTTAGATGAAATTAGTGTTTTAAAATCTAAATCGTACAACTCATTCCAGAACTCCCTAAAGGGTAACATGTTCCAAGAAAAATTAAATCAAACTTTTTATCCCACCTTGAAAAAAAATCCATAAATCATTGGTTTGGATTCACATTCAGTATGACCATGTACTCACTGATGATCATGTCCTTGTCCATGCTTACATGCCTCATATGGAAGATCATGTTGTCCATGAAACCATGCTTCTAACCTTGTACATAACACTACCTCCCCAAAACTAAAAAATTCGTCCATAAAAACTAAATAAACTACAAAGGGACTTATCTACTAGGTTTGCAGTGTAACAATACTCCCATATATATGAATTTTAATATCCATGATGATAAAATTATGTATTCTCTTTGAATATCTCCATACACTACAATCATATATGGTATTATCTATCCCATTTCTCCACTTGAATCATTATATATTCAAAAAATTATCTTATTAATATAATAAGACCTCATTTTATGATATTTGTCTTCTTTTCAGAAAATTTAAATGGCCTTTTATATATAGGTTATATCCCATAAAAAATTATTTTCATTTTAGATATGAATATAAAAATGGATACAATTTTTAATACCTTATCTGAGAAGCATAAAATATTGATTAAATTTTAGCATATTGAACATGAAAGACCAAATTATTAGTCATATGCTTAATATTATCAAAAATATCAAATGAAACCACATAGCTAGGTTTTAACGTCCATTTCTTCTCGATTCATTAGTATAAGACTCGATATTAAACCAAAATATTATAATAGTCAGAACAAATGACAAGGATAATAAATTTAATAATTCAAAGCTATCATTAATCTCTTACATAGTATACAAACAAGATCTATCATATACTTCACTAAAATAGGATTCAAGATTTATTTTATCACATTTTTTCCAATATAATATTGATTAACATTATCTTACATATTGAAATTAAAATGGATCCATCTAATCTAAATCATTATATCTTATTATTTTTAAAAAAATCCATTAAATAGATATGATATTACTTGGTTCTCAAAAAATCTTGCACAAAATCATAAAAAATGTCTTCCTTGGTTTGTATGGTCCATTTTTTATTTCTTTTTTATTCTATAATGATACCATATAATCATATTCAACTCAGTACATGGAACCATCAGAATCCCACTAAAAAATAATGAAGAAAACTATGGATATCTCTCTGAAATGATAGAAAAATAAACTAAATAAATCCTAACCACAATATTTATATTCAAATTACCTAGGACTTCACCAATAATATCTCCCAAATGTATTGAAAATATGTTTCCCTTGTATGTAGTTACTTAATCACCACTATAGAATTGTGATTTAGTGATGATTTAGGTAAACCCAGAAAACATACATTTTGATATCCTCTCATTTTTGTACTAACATAGGTAATGTTTTCGATGTTCAAGTTGGTCAATGATAATATTATTTCATATATTTTAAATTCACACATTCAGAGAAATAATCAACTGTCTATTTATTTAATCCTATCTTTTGATGTCAATATTCATCTTCATTATTCTCAGACAAACTACATAGATGGAATTATGAAATAAAATAATAACCACTTTTCTTAATCTTGAGAAAAATATCAACATATATCTATAAAATAGATGATCAATGTAGTTTCTATAGACCAATCATCAATGGTATCCAAACCATTTATGGTATCATTGCTATTTCTACATTTAACATTAAAATATTTTCACTAATTAACTTAGTGTAAAAGTGAAATAATGATATAAATATGTTCTAACACTATACCACCTACCTCCACATGAGCCACCATATAAAAACAAATCATAAAATCCATAAACATCCATTAGCTCTTTGATTCCATTACCACATATGTTTTTCTACTAAGGTAATTAAGAAAAATATTACATTTACCTTGTATATATAATGAAACTAGAAGCTAGAATCCTAAAGTTATTCCCATATTCCTTGTTTCCTAAAAATCAAATCTTATCAAGATAAAATACTCCTCATATATTTTTTATCCAAAAAACAAGATGAACCTCTACACAAATAGGCTATATCACTTCTCTTAAAGGCATGTACAACCATTTTTTCAGTTCCAAATCTTGTATGGGATAGTTCTTCTCATGCGGATATACCTATATTGATTTATATTCTATAATATTATTAATGAATAAATTTACTAATGAAACATAAACGATGGAATAGTGTACACCATGGTTTGTATGAGGGTTTACTATGATATATTTTATGCCAATGTCTATACAAAGAAGCACTAAGTGTAGTGATGGTTACTATACCTTAGTGATTTTCATAGGTATTATCACATGATGTGATAATACATGATTCAACCATGATATTATAAACAAGAAATCCTGAATGTCTAAAATAATCTTATGATTATGAATAAAAATAGTTTAGGTATCCCATAATAATTTTTTAAATGTTAATCCATAAATATATATAAGTTATAAGAAGTTATAACATTTCAAATGATTATGAAATACTTTATTAAAATCGATGGATGTTTGAGTCACAATGTAAAAATTTGAAAGGCTATATATACCAGCTTTTTGTTTGTGGATGGGTGATAGACTTGTATTTTCATTCTATTATAATCTTCTATATATTATTCTAGTTAATTTTCTATCTATCCTTTAAATAAACACTATAGTTCACCATGTATATAAGATAGATCCTATGGGAGCATCCGATGATTATAATAATCCATAAATTACCAAGAAGGGAGTGATTTTTGAGATTCTACTTAGTAATCTTGATCAATATCATGTGGTAATATTACTCAATCCAAATCAACTTCTGAGAGGTAACTTATTATTCATTATTTTCTTATTAATTCCTAACATATTACTTGTTTTTAGTTTTTTTGCATTTCTTTTTGAATAATCATCATCACTTTGTGACCATATAGTGGTATCATATCCAATCGTTTATTGTTTGTTTTTACTTGTTATTGGATAAATAAATTAGAAATTAATTTTCCAGAAACCATGGTTTAGACCCTTCAAAACAGGTTTTTAAATTATTTTCTTTTCTTAAAAATAGAATTTTATAGTAAAAAAACACATGTTTTTTATAAATGTTATAACACCACCTCATGGAATTTTTTAAATAGTTATTATAAGTGATGAAATAGATAATTGAGAAAAGAGAATCGTAATCTATACCACTGTGATGTGGTTAGTAGATATCTATGATGTCGTTACCGTCACTATGCTGAAAGTAAATGTTATGGTTGACATCAAAAATAAACTTCACAAAATGGCTTGACTTTAGTGTTAAAATATAATGGATCATAAGGAATTTTATTCTATAACACAACCATGTCATAAGAGAGGCCACAATAATGTAAACCTAGTGTATTTTTCGATAGAAAAAAATGACCTGAAAAACTGAATATGTTTTTTGAAATTACTTTTTCTCATGAAAAATTCCACCTAAAATTGTTTTAATAATTATAATGTGTTTTCTCATGGAATTTGTTTTCAAAACAAGGAAGATCACATCATGGTTCATTTTGTGGTGGGAAAAAATTTAAATAAAAAAGATTTTGGTAAATTTCTCAAAAACCTTCACTAACATGGGTATATTGAGAACGAGTTGAATTTGAGGGGGATTTAAAATATATCAAAGCATTTTAATAGATTTTATTATGGTTTAATATCCACTTACATGTTTAATATATGGTGGAATATATATGTATTTATTTATTTATGATTAGATCTAAAATTGAAATATTAAATGATTAGATTAGTATCATTATTTGGAATTTTTATGATTTATTTAAATGATTATATATTTTACGAAAATTTTGTTATTTTATAGTAAAAGTATCCATAAATACTACACATTTATAGAATATAAAGGAGTTCATATTAACTCCATGTAAATGAAAATTTTAAAAGTTTATATCAAATGAAATTGGATTGTTGATGTTTATTGATACCTAAAATATAATGTGTTTATAAATTTATTTTGTTTTTTAATAATTTTTTTATGTCATTTAAAAATTTATAAAAATTTATTTTATTTAATATAATTCAATTCTTTATTCTTGAATATAAATTTTATATTATAAATTGTGTTAGATAATTTATTTTAAATTTGTATTAAATTATTCTTTAAATTTTTATACATGTATTTAAGGAGTTACATGCTAAGAAATATAATTTTATTAGTTTATTAAAACCATGGAATTATCTTGTTCATAAATCACTTAAAGTGTTACATATAAATATTGTTTAAACATATTTATTTGGTGGAATGAAAAAGAATTCATAAGGAAAATCATTAAAAGAACGAATCAATGTATAGAGAATATGTAACCCCCTTGAGATTTATGAAAAAAATCCATTTTTTTAATTTCATTGATAACATACATTACATGAAAAAATGAGTTTTAGCGAACCACAATATACTTTTAATATTTTTATTTAAACATGAAAATTATAATCTATCAGAAAAATTGGTGGGTATTAATAATAATAACAAAAATTTTAAAATGTATATGGTTTTCATATGAATAAAATAAATTTATTTGTTATAAATTGAAAATAAATGAAAATTAAAATCGTTTGAAAGTAATATAAACGTTTTTATAAAATACAATTTTCAGGCACATGGATTATTTTTATCATAATAAACTAAATTATAAAATATTTCTAAATTAATTTAATGAAATTTATATGTTATATATTCAATAAAATGTTTTATCATTCATATAATTTTTTTTATAATTATGGTATAAGAGTAAATCCAATTTTATGATTTAGAAAATCATTTTTTCTAAAAAGTGATTTCACCATGTTCTACGTAGTTATTTAAAAAAATCCTACTTTTTGAAAAAGTATATAGAAAAATTAAAATATTTTTCTATAAAATAATTATAATATTATATTAGAGTTAATTTTTGAGAATTTAATTAAATATTAATTTGACAATGAATAGGGACAAACTGATTTTAATAATAACATTATTTCTGTTAAAACATTTACAAAGGTTTATTTTGTTTTTAACTAGTTTTAACTATAACATAGTAAAATTTTATTATTAATAATATAATTTATTTCATTTTAATCATTTTTATGTTAAACCTGTTTATCAAAACATTATATACTTATGAAAACTTTTTCATTGGATAACCACTTTTTTATCGCGTCTATGAGTTTAGTTTAAAATTAAACTATACCACATGGATGATATAAATTTAGTAAAATAGATATAATATTAGAAATAAAAAATAATATTATTATTTAAGAAGGTCATTTTAATTTTTGGTCATAATGAATAGCAAAAACTATAAAAATTAATTACCATGATAAATGTTATAACATGGGTTTTTGCGTTACACGTGTCTATGTTAAAATTAGTTTTTCGCATAAATAAATAATTTATTTGATAAATTTGTTTTCATATTTAGAATATGTGGGTCTAAATTATCTCATAAATCACTTTAAATTTTTCTATTAAAGGATAAATAACCTATTTTAATAAATAAATAAAAAGTTTCTATGGTGGAAAATAAAATGGTTAAAGTATGTAAACGTAGAGGTTAAAGAAAAAAATGTTAACAGAATGTGTCTTTGTTGATATAGTGGAAGTGTTTATCAACTATAGTTTCCCTATACTCCATTATTTGACAATATATTATTCTTTTGGGTAGATATTTACATCCCATTATAGAATCATTTTTGTATTTACAAAAATGCCAGTCCTCATTAATTATATAAGGAAACCACATACCCTCACTTATTCAAAAATTATAATCCATTAATCTTGACCTAACCCTAAAAAATACATCCGGAATATACTTTTACAAATTATATATCTATAAATATTGCAAAAATTCTAACTCTATAGACCTTAATAAGAGATCAAAGAAGGTTTTTCAAACTGAATTTGGTTCAAACCTGTATGAATAATGTCAGGACATGAGTTAAAGGATTTTCATCTTACTTTTAATTCTATGATACACATTCAATATTAATAAATTTTTTCCTTATGAAGTTTATATACATTCTATTAATGTATTTTATGATTCCTAATATTACAATTATGGGAATTTACATATCCATATAAAGATATTTATTGTATAGACCTTAAAATTAAAAGGTTACCAAATTTATAAACGTTTTATTTTACAATATCATTATTTATAAAGATTAATTATAATTAATTTTGATGATGTAATCATATGGTCTACCTCTCAATGATATCATTTATTTTATTTTACTCTTTTTATATCTTGAGAAAACATGTTTCTCTTTAATTTTTTTATCTTTATACACTATAGAGACCAAAAGAATGTTCATAAGAAAAAGACATTATTTCTCTCTATGGTAGAAAATTATTTTTCATCCATGTACATGTATTCTAAAAAGTATTTAAATTAATTTTTTATTATCCTCAAATTATTATTTTAAAATATTTTACCCATGTTTTAATCTTAACAGAATGATTTAAAGGGAATCTTCTAATAATTTTCAAGATGACATAGTTTTGACATTTTAATGAAAATGTGAAAGGAATATTTATTTTAATGAGAATGGCATCAAAACAATTTTCCACCATCATGAACAATAAATTATTTTATTGTTACTTTAATAATTTTCAAGGGTCATTTCAATGAATTGTTTCCGTTAATATTTGGGAAATTTAATGATTTTAAAGAAGTTATTTAAACATTTAAGGGTTATATTCCTCATGAATGTTTTGATGTACTTTTTATGGAATTTATATTCATAGATGACAACATCCTTCAGTGTTTCTTATGTTTTACTTGGGATATAATCCAATAGTACTATCCTTATTCTTTTGATGGATTGATTATGATTATAATAAAAATATTTTTATGGAACCCTTTTCCTTTTAAGTTGTACTAATATGATGATTGTTTTACGATCCAATTCATTAGAAATATAGGGATTATTTTATGCATGGGAGAAATATATCCCTAAAATTAATTGGGTAAATATTTATATCTCATGAGGTAATTGATGGAAGAAATCTGATGTGCTCGATCTACAATAGGTAATAGGTCAATGCGCTTCATTTACTATAGGAAAAATTTTATGATTTGTGATCAATTATGTTATGCGAAATAGGTAGGGATGTATGACCCACTATGATTTTAAAATATTAGTAATTTAACATGGTATATTAAATGGTTTCTATAATTATTATGGAACCACACTTATATGACATGAAATTATGGTTTATGATTTATTTATAATGATTTCTCAGTATTATGGTGCATGTCATTTAAATATTAATGTTTTATTCCATGGATAATTATTATGATCTTTGAAAGGTTGTGTATGAATGTTTTAAGTTAATTTCATGTTCTCAGGACCATATGCCAAACGTTATATTCATAGTTATCTCTTGTTTAAACATATTGATTATCTAATCTAACCCTTTTTTATGATTCATTTCCCATGTTTATGAAGAACAGTATTATGTATAATATGTAAAAGAATGGAGTAATTTATAAGGAACATAGAAGGAGAGTATGTAGTTCACTTATGAACCTTTTTTTATCTACCCATGTTTCCAATGACTCTAAACCCTTATGGTTATAAGGTTTTTATTTTAAATGGTATTGAATATGCAACTTAAATAATGTAATATTATTTGTATAAAATGTATGGGTCATTATATATGGTATCTTAGAAATAGTTTAGTAAAAATTTTTATATTAGTGTTAGAAAAGTATAGTGAGAAAACAGAGGAAAATATTACATATAGGAAAATATCATGGAATTTTGTTGAAGTATAGAGTGTGTTGTTTCTAGTAAATTAAATACCTAACTAGATACTATGACTGGGTTTGCATTTAGTAAAATTGTACCTATAAATAAAAACTAAAAAAAGGGAACACTTGGATCTAACATAATTTTTACCTGGTGTAAAAAATTTCTTTTTATTACACCTTGTTTAATACCCCTTGAGGATATATTTTGTAAATTTATAGAATCATTATGAACCATCATGAAATATTTGTAAATATGATAACCGTGAATGTCCAATGGTAAACCTAAGGAATCATATATTGAAATGTATCTATCCTGATTAGATATCCTATAAATTAATATTCCGGATTATATAGTTTCAAACTATTATTTTTTATTTTATTCAATGACTAGATCCCAATGAAATCAGGTGGAAATTGAATGTCACGACCAATGAAATAAATCACCCTATGAGTAACCAAATGTCTTATAAGTCGGGATACAATATGTTGATACTATTCTCACTCAAATCTATCGAGATATAATTGGTAAAAAATGTCATATTGAACCTCTAAATTTGAAAATGAGGGAGAAACATGCCATTGAATATTTTATTTGACAATATACACCCTCCTTCAATGGGACATATTGTCTACTTGTTAATGAGTAATGGATCAGTGTGATGGAAAATATGTTTTCTATTTTGCATGCTGAAACCATTTAAAATTCATCCTAGATAATTTGATTTTGAAATGTGAAGTAGATTAAGGGTCGATTCGTAAAAATAATATAATTTTATAGGATTAAATTTAATATATATAATGATTTTAGTTTAAGGGGATATTTTTTAGTGATTACTTTGCATTTATTTTACATAAAAAATGAAGAATAAGTTTATTGATTTTAAGAAGAAGGATCCGAAACCAATTTGTACCTATGATGAAAAATTTACAAGATTTTCATGGTATGATTAAGGTTTAATATTTATCATTAAAAGAAAATATGATCTATTTTATTATGGATTGAAACCAAGTATTATAATAGAATTAACAATAAGGGAATTTATAAGATATAGAGAATGTTTTCAATTTGAACTCAATGGGGAAATGGAAACGGGACTCCATCATGGTTTTGGTGATAAGAAAAGGAATATGGAGTCTCATTTAATCTCAAATGTAATATTATATAGGGGTAGAATACACATAAACATACTACATAAAAAAAATCTGGGAAGGAAAACTGAAGTGATTTCTTTAAAAGAGCATAGATATGTTTCTAATGTGGGAAACATGGCCATTGACCAAAATACTGTTTAAGCAATGTAAAGATTATTTCAAATTAATTTAATAAAGATTATATTTTATAGAACACACCACCTAGACTTTATTTTTATAGATTCATTGAGTTTATGAATTATGAAAATTAATTCTCTAATCTATGCGATAATGAGGATAATAATATTTTATTGAATCTCAATAGAAAGTACAAATGGAATGCTTATGAAATCACCACAACATAAGTGTATCATGACTATTAGGGCATTATTATCCTATACTCCAGTGTTGGGAAATTTAATAATGAAGGTTGTATGAATAATAACATTGAAAATATTATTATTTATCCTTTAGTGAAATTTTATTGCACTCTGATAATTGATAATCTCCCTAAAAATTAATGTGTCTTTCTAATATATAATCATATTTATGGAATAAAGGGTGAATATTATTTTTGAAGAATATATTATTTTACTATTAAATTATTTTTAAAAAATATTAGGGTACATACATTTTCATATGATACTATATGAGTGATTAAAATTATTTTAAGGTAATTGTAAAATTTATCATGGAATAATATGGAATGAAATCATACAAATCTATTAGATTCAATTTTGTTCAAAATATTTTTGGAAGGGTATTTAGGTTAACCAACTATGGAATGATATTAGTAGAACTTTTGACATGGTGTTTTATATTAATGTATTATTTAATCATATGAGGATTTATCCATATTGGGTAACTTATAGTAACCATTTTTTTCCATATAAATATAATTTTAATGAATGAATTATAGTTATCTTATAGATCTTCTGATATGTTAGTTCTTTAGTCATGAAAAAAAATTCATGTCCATGTCATAGATTAAGAGATGATGTAGAAATTGATCAATGTACAATAAAGGATGATATTGTGTTTATGAAAAAGAAACAAATCAAGTAAGTACTTTTTTCTCATGTTCATTATCTTGATAATAATAATTATCCTACATTTAGGAAAATCATTTGGATAATAAATAATGTCATACTTCTTTAGTTTTTATTGAATAAAAATACTTTTAGTTCATCATATATTGATTGGAATGTAGTGGTTAATATTCTCGAAATCATGTTATCTATCACTATATTAGTATTGGAGAGTTAAATTTCCCTTCCTTGTCTATATTTTCACTTCCAATCGAGGTAATCATGTTTGAAAACCTAACTATGTGTTATCCCAAATGACCATTGTAATTTATTTTCCCCCTTTTAAAAATGAAGTTTTATTGACCCATTTTACAATGTGGGTTTTCCCAAAACGAATTTTCAATTATGAACATGTTTAAATTGTCAAGAATACATTTATTAAAGGGGGTAGGGGAGAATGTAACAGACTGCAATTTTATAATATAATTTTCTCAAATAAATTTAATTTTTTTGTGCTTGAATTATTGAAAACATCGAGATTTAGAAAACCATAATATATTATTAATAATATTATTTAAATATGTTCATTATAACTTATATATTAAATTTGTGGGTATGAATATAAATATATAAATTTTGAATATTATATGGTTAACAACTGAATCAAATAAATTCATTTGTTATATATTGATTAGAAATGAAAATAAAAAACATTTGAATGTAATATAAATGTTTCTCACAAAAATTATTTTTATGCGGATGATGTTTTTTAACACATTAAATTAAATTATTCACTATTGATGAATTATTTTAATAAAATTTTTATATTTTATGAAAAATATTTTTTTATCATTCATCTAATATTTTTTCATTGAATAGAACATCACAAAATGTAGTACTATGTTTAAAAAATGCATTTTTTATAAAAACTGGATTTTTCATAGTCTATGTAGTTATTTTAAAAACTATTTTTTTAATTTTATGAAATTTATTTGAAAAAATAAAATTATAATTTGAAATCATGATGTAAAAATTATCTCTGGGTTAGAAGATTAGCATTTCATGAATAGTGACTAATGCCAATTTTTATTTAAAAGATTATTTTAGTGAAATCATTTATATGGTTATATTTTTCAAAATGGTTATAAAAGTAAAATTAGTAAAATTATATTATAAATAGCAAAATTTAGTTCATTTGAATTATTTTTTTGTTCAAATTTAATAGAATTTTTTTTCATATTTATGACGCCTTTTTTATTTGAATATAGCCTTTTCATCAAGCCAGCGAGTTTAATATAAAATTAAATTCAATAACTTCTATGAATAGAATTTCATAAACTACCATCCATATCATTCATAATCATACATAATATAAGGAAAAAAGGTCACTTTAATTTTTTCATAATGAATAGTTAAAACAATAAAAACTAATTTTAACAGTTAAGGTTAAAATAATGTTTTTGACAGATATCCATGTGTTAAAATTAATTTTTCACACACATAGGAAATTTATTTGATAAATTTTATTTCATATTTTTAATAATTGGGTATGAATTATCTAAAAAGTATATTTTATTTTTATTATTAATGATAAATTAACAAGGTAAATAATGAAATAAACTTATTACAATGATGAAAACAAAAATGGTAAAATAAATTAAAATCGAGGTTATGGAACAAAAATATAAAACAAGTATATTTTTTGTGGTGGAGGTGTGGCATGAATATATTTTACTTAAACTCCATTATTTATCTATTTTCGAGGCACTTGGATTGATATTTTCTTCCAATTACTCAATAGTTATGGGTATTTAGAAAAATTCCACTCCAGCTCAATTAAAAAAAGGCCACCACCTCCCCTCACTTAATCACACTACATAATCCATCTATATCAGAAAAAACCTTACCAAATCACTCCCTAATATCTTTGGATACATTCTATAGATAAAATTATTTCAAAAAGTCCAACCCTAGTTTATTTAATAAGAGATATATAGGGGGTTGTTCTAAGTGAAGGTTGTTCTAATGTGTATATTGAATGTAAGCATTTAAGGTAAGATATTTTTATCTCAATTTTATTTATGTGAGAGACATTAAATATTCACTAATTCTTTATTTTATGTGGTTCATATACAATTTGTGAATTTTTTTATTTTTTGTTATGAAAATAACGAGTATTTACATAACCAGCTAATGTTATTTCCTTCATGTAGCATTTAATTCATATGTTAAAAAATATGAATGTGTTTTATGTTAAAATATCATTTTTTATTAGTATTTTATATATTAGGTTTTTAATGATGAAATATAATATTTTACCTTTCAAGAAACTCATTTATTTTATTCCCCTCTAGTTATTTCAAAAGAATACATGTCTTCCTTTCATTTTTCTCTCATTATGGAATTAAGAGACTTCAGGTATTTTTTTAAATGATAATATTTTATTACGTTATTTGGAATAAAATAACTTATCTTTTATGTCCTTGTTTTCCAAAAATGTTTCATAAGATGCTATACTATTATAAAATGATTTTTAAAGAAATTTTTACTAAAGTTTGAATTTTTACCATATATATTAAAATGAATCTTCTATTTTTTACTGAATAAGGTAGTTTTAATTTTTTTTAAATGTGAATGTAATATTATTTTCAATGTGTGTGTAATGAATAGATTTTTACACCATCATGATCACCTAATTATTATTTAAGAACCTTTTTTTTCAATTTGTAATATTTAGAAGAAATTTGAATTTTTTATATCCAATGGTTTAAGGGGTTAAATGTTCATTTTACATTAAAGATGATATTGGTTATTTATTTGACCACTATGCGATTCCGATAATATTGGCTTTACCCTAGGACACGAGTTTGGTGGAATTTTGAACCATTTTATTTTTATTGGAATAATTAATATTTATTTAATTGGATATTAATTTATTCTCACTAGATCATAAAAAAAATATTTTCCCTAGTGAATCATATTTGGATTCTATATTTGGATTCAAGTTTAGAATTGGGTGTTTGGCCTATGTGGGCCATAATCATGAGTAGGGATTTGTGGATGGGCTCATGCCCTTTTTTCATTATTTTCTTTTCCCTTTTTCTTTTCTTCTTTCTCCATTTGGTTTCTCGTGTACACCCCCATTGGGGTATTCATTCATCATATGATCATGAGAAAAAATGGAATGGGAGAGATGAAGAGATTGATGGAAGATAAGGGTGCCACCATAGGTCTTGGGAGGATCCATATCATCATGCTGTCATTATGTACCATGGAAACAGACGAAGCTTCACGAGATTATACCCAAAGTTATAGAATTTGTTTGTTTCATCTTAAATCACCATATATTAATTTCAATCATGTTTTAATGTATTATTTTGACAACATTGGACCCCTTGTGCGTCGATCTGTAGCTTTTGTAGAGAAAACATGGGGTTTGGGGTAGATTTGAGTGGTATCCCATTTAGAAATCTAAATCACACAACATATAGTTCAAGAACACATTCATTTTATTCTCCACATTTGAGTAATATGATATTTTTATTTGTACTCTACATTTATGGAATGTATACACAGTGTACTGGGACTTAGCCCAGTAACTAAGTAAATAACCAAACTGCCTATGTTGGGGAAAATGGTCGTGTAGACTACACGACCTAACCATGTTTGGGTTGAACTCCATATAAAAGTACACAAACATGATATATAAATTTCCATTCCATGTTAGTTACATGGGAAGGTACATCATGTTGGTTACACACCATGTACATGATCATAAATTTGTGTACTTGGGTTTTTACATAACAAAATCAATTGGAGTACACACCCATTTAAGGATTTTCGAGTAAACTTCTTGTATTTGGTATACATTCTGTATGATAACCACTGAATACCCATTTAAGAGTTTTCCTATATTTAAACCTTATAGTTATTATTTGACATATGATTATTTCATTTTTTAGTATCATTCCATTTATATTGTGATTGTGGAAACCTTAATGTGATTTAATGAATCCTAGGATGTGTTTCATAAATTTTCCAAAATGGATAGGTTCTTCCTCTGGTGATCAAATATATCTATTTCATGAGAGTTAAACCCTTTGATTTGAGATGGTGAATTATATATCTCTTTTGACTAGTTCATTCATAGATCCAACTTTGAGGACATATCCCTTGCAAGATGTTCTATTCTGGCCAAGGAGGGAGTGATATTAGTTTTTATTTAGGATACCATATGGGATTCCTCTATCATATTATTATATCGAGGGCCCCATTTGAGATTCCATTACTTATATTATAACATAGGGAATATTTTCTAAGATCCTTTTACCGATATATAAATCTGAGGATACCATATTGTATGCCTCTATCTTTATAATATTAACAAGGTTCCCATATAGAAAGCCTGTACCTTTGTACTATCCCAAGGATCTCATGTAGGGTGCCTCTATTTACATATATTTATATGATCCCATATTTTAATCCATAATTTACCATCACTACTATGGATCTTTAGTTGTATTTCTCTCCTATGTTTTGACATGTGGGACCTAGTGAATGCCCCGATGTTTGACCGACCCAAACCTATTACAGTGGGTTTGGATCGAGATGGTAGCAAGTGTAAACTTAGAGAATATAATGAAGTTATAATCATGAGGTGTTGTGACTGTAATGGAGTGTTAAAGAATTTTTCCACCATTGTTTATATTTATGCATTTTCACAGTTTCTATTGATAGAACTATAATAGCTATAGGTGGTTTTTGGTTAGTGGACAATGTGTATGTTGTGGTGTGATCTTTGGGATTCTTAGAGGTACTTCCAAAGATAAGATGAGTTATATTATTCCTTAAGTGATACTTGGATTCCCATGTAAGAACTGCTCGAATAGAATCATATCTTGAATGACTATATACATCCCTTGAGTGATACTTGGATTCCTATGTAGGAATTCATTGTATGGACTCATATGGTTAGTTGTTTACGATAAACCTTAGGTGATACTTGGATTCCCATATTGGAATTTCTTAGACAGACTCAGAGGGGTGGTGAATTATACTATTCGATGAGTTATGCATGGATTTTTGTGTAGGAATTTATTGGATAGACTCAGAGGAAAGGTGAAATATATTATTCCTTGAGTAATACATGGACAATAGTGTAGGAATTAATTGTACAGACTCATAGGATGAATTTATACACCATGAGTGATAATTGGATTTCCATGTTGGAATTCTTGGGACAAATCCATTGGGAATGTTTTTATGATACACCATGACTTATGCATATATTCCAATATAGTAATTACTTACATGGATTCATAGCGTGAGTTTTTTATAATACACCAAGAGTGATACTTGGATTCCTTTGTAGTAATTCCTTTTGATGGACTAATTGGGTGAGATTTTATAATACACCGTGAGTGATACATAGATTCCAATGTAATAATTGATTATACATACTCATAGGGAAAATAAATTATTTAACTATTTATTTTAATCGTACATGGACTTCTTGGTTATGTGCCTTGGGTAACAATTTTTTTATAAAATGAAATGTTCCAATTTTATAGGATGTATAGATTTGACATGGGAGACTTCATTAGTTTGATGAGGGAAGAGTATGTGTGAACCCATGGTTTGGAAATGTATCCCCCTGTTGTGACATAGCATTCTCTAAGACATTTCAAACATTGGCCAAATCATGTACTATTGATTGGGATTATAGACCCATATATAGACTTAATTATACATGGTTTTAGTGGTACGGTATCCAGCTCTATACCCCTCTTATAGGATATCCATAATATTAAGATTATTGACCCAGGGATTGAATGTTAATGATTTATTTTATTTCATTCACCTTACTCATATATATATATATGAATATATATACACATATAAATATTTATATTTATATATATCTATATATGTACATGATGGAACCTTGACTAGTTGACTTGGATCACCAACCCTAGGATCGACTATGGTTTCATGATTATCTGATTTATCTACTATTACAGCTTTGTCTCATCTAGTATGACATTATTCATGAGCATTAACTTATGACATTAGATTTATAGGTTCATCATTGGGGTGGCCTACTGATATTATATTCCAACACTTGT
The DNA here is from genome assembly GCA_963277665.1 of Viscum album. Taxonomy (NCBI): domain Eukaryota; kingdom Viridiplantae; phylum Streptophyta; class Magnoliopsida; order Santalales; family Viscaceae; genus Viscum; species Viscum album. Next base: position 1,928,333,109 of record OY728131.1, read on the forward strand.
ATGTGGTCCTCAGTATGTGTCTAGACATTATGACTACTTTTTTAGGTTAAGAACATATGAATGAGGGACCAGTATAATGTCTGTAGTTTCATGATCGAGCATAGATTGTTGTGTATATTCCTTTGATTGTGCTAGAGTAGTCTTTATGTTTCTATAGACCTGGTAATGGGTTTGGCACAAAGTCATTAATAGATCATTAAATTTTAATTATAATTTTTATGTACTCTTGTGTGTATGGTTTTCCTAGTGGGTTACTATTTTTGTATGCATTACATGGCTATTTATCCTTTTCAATAATTTTATTTATTATCATAGAACATTCTATTTCATTTTGTTTACAACTTATACACTCTATTTATTCCCTACATTGGTTGAAATCTAGTTATGTTTGCTATTGTTTACTCTAAAATAAGGGAATAGTAACCCCATGAACACACCTTAGGTCCTCACTTATAGTCAGAAGCCTCTGGAATATGGATAGGTGTGCTTGAGACCTTGTGTTAAATTCACTCATAGACCCAGTTTATTGGCATCCGGGCCAGGATGTTACAAATTATTATTAGAGGTGTTCATTTCCATTGGCTTACTATTCAAAATATGTTAGACATGAGTATTAGGAATGTGCTAGAAATTCTAATGGATATCAGACAGGTGCATCGAGAAAATTTTTTCTGGTAAGATGTATTGAACACCATGGGTATGAGATTGTTGTTTTGATAATGGAAGTTACATATGTATATAATTTTTTCATTGGGAAATGCACATGATGTGTGGATGTTAGGATTTATTATAGATGTATGGCTCACAACCTATTGGTGAGATTCCATTGATTGATTTAAAACATTTTCCAACAATGCTAAGAGGCGTCTCATGCAGCAATTTTGAAATATAGGATCACCATGTTATAGGAATACTATTGTTTTCTTTTACTAACATAAGAGGCCAATTTTGTAAAGATAAAATCAACTGAAATTTTGTTTCCCTTATAGGAATTTGGTGGATTTTTTCTCAATCGATCTGATTTTCATATATATTTCTTTCTGATGGAAGGCTATGTGAATCTACATTGAGATGTTTTATGGTGAGGCTGATGACTCAGTCCTCATCCATGGGAGGTTTATTGACCATTGTAGGTTGACATATCACATGATTCCAAAATGTTGGACCCCTCATGGGGTTTCTTTCTTAGGTTTTATAATTTAAATATTCTGTAATAGCAAATAAAATGATTTCTTAAATTTCTTGAAAAGATATTATAATTAACTGAACCATGATATTGATCTATGAAACATATCATTGAGATGATGTTGTGCACATAATATTGTCTGTCATTGGTCTAATTAGGCATTTAATGCCTTCAGTTATGGTTTTCTTGGAGTATCATTGAATATGATACAGATATCTATGAGGTTATTTATAGTGAACTAGACCTCGAGGGGGTATTATAATATACATATGTCAGTGAGTGTTAGTTCATCAATCTTCCTATGTTATATCATGAAACTCCTATTGGAATTCCCTAATGAAGATGCTCAGTGAGGATTAATACCTTATAGGACATGTTAATATTTTTGACCCTTGTAGGTTATTATGATCTTTACCTTCTTTATAGAGGTTTGACCTTTTGGAATACATTGTTAGACGGTGTGACCAAGTTGCGAGATATGATTATTATGGCTAGGTGGGAGAAATAGGGGCCCTTAGTTCTGACTATGTACCTTGTGCATCAACATTTCATTTGATTAAGGGAAATGTGTAATTAAGCCTATACAATGTTTATAGATTCTTTTTTATGATGTGATAGTATTAAATGATTTTTCTTAGATCAGATCATGGTTAGATATTGATTTTTATGATATAGGCATATTGATTCCTTTGGATTTTGATGAATAACCTCGGGTTGTTTGGTATCAATATAGGAATTGATGAGAATTATTTTTTGGGGGCTTTTTCCTATTGAACACAATTTCTATTATTCCTAATAAATTCAGAGCACAGGTAGATGCTCATGATTGGAATGAAATTAGGTGATGGATGGTTGTGGAAATAAATCGAGGACGGGTTAAGGTTCCTAGTTTTGAAGAGGATTTCTAAGGGAGGTTCATGGTAAAGGAGGATGAAATTATGTTTATCATGGTTATCATAGAAATGTGATAGATGAATCATGGGAGCATTATTCGAGTGATAAAGGTACACTGTATTGTGGGTGGTACCATTTAAATCCTAAATTAGTTGGTGGTTGTGTGTGGGTAGAGGATAGTGGTTTTTAATAATTTTTTTTGGAATGTTCACTTGTGTTGTGAGATAAATGTGATAAATGGACTTTGGTCAAAGATGAGTCACTTTATGATAAACTAGGTGTCAATGTATGGCTGTCCCGTGGATGGACTTTGTCATACATTTTCGGGAGACGTGGGGTCATTTTTTGGTTAAAGGAAGGCATTACCTATTTTTATGTGATTCTGGCCCATTGGGAGATATAAACATATGTCGATGAGTTATTATTGTACTTATTGTTAGATATTATTGTGATCTATCTTGGCGTCATCTAAATTATACTACGAGTGTTCCAAATCTAATACAAGCCTCTTCTTTTTTAAAATACATTTCCTGGTTTGATAAAGGAACTCGTTGAGTTTATGCTTGAGGATAGATATAAGGTAAGACATATAGTGGAGAGTAAACCATTGGATATTTGATGGTGGTCACCCTCATCTTCAGTTTAAATAAAATGTTTTCCATGGAAAACACTCTTGGGATGTTGGAATATGATATGTTAAAAGAGAAGGATAATGGAATTTCAATGGTGGGGAATATTAGATCATTTATAGTTTAATATATCCACTGTAGATGATAGTTGTTGATTCTATGAGACTGGTTATTGAAATGCCAAGATATATTGGTAATGTATATGCTTATGACGAGATAATAGATTCATGTTTTACAATAAAGGCTTCATAGGGATGAGAATATTGGTAGTGGGAAGAGTGTAAGAACCCATGTTGTTTCAGACAAGAATTTTGAGAAGAAAAAATAATTCTTCCTTTCAGTTTCTTATAAGGGATATAATTTTCATTATACCTCAGTAGATGATCTTAGATAAATTTTCTATCCACTATTTTGGTCCTAGAATAGGGTTTTCTCATATGAGAAGAGGTTTTTGGAATTCCAAATCATTCAAATTGTTGCAGAATAATTATTAATTAAAAATTAATTAATTAAATATTAATTTATTCATATAGTTTTATTTAGAAGTATCTTTTTAATGGAGTGGAGGATTTAGATTATATCTCCATCGTTGTGTTTAGAATGCAGAGTTTGGCCTAGGAAGGGTGTAAACATAGTTTGGGCACAAGGGCTAGGGCTAAGCCTCTTTTCATTTTAATTTCTTTTTCTTCCTTTTATTTATACTTTGTATTTTATTCTTTTACCATTTTATTCTAACATATGATCCCTATGGAATTCATTCACCATGTGATTGAGAGTAAAAAAGGTATATGGAGAGAGAAATAGGGAGAGTGAAGAATAGAGGTGTCACTACAGAGCTTGGGAGGAGCCAAATTGTACTATAGTAGTTGTAGACTATAGAAATGAGAGAAGCCTAAGTGGATTCTTCCTAAAGGTAATACATTTTTAATTTTTTCTTCAAATCCCATTAGATTTTATGTTTTTAATTTTTAATGTATTATTGTTACTTCTTATAACCCCTTATGGGCCGATCTATAGATTTTGAAGAGAAACATCAGTCTCAAACACTTTTAAGAGTTTTCCCATTTGAAAATCCCAATCACACGGTGTGTAGTTCAAGAAAACATGATTTATGTTCTTCTTATTTATGGAAGATCGTGTTTTTTGAAGTACACATCATGTATGTGGTATACACCAAGTGTACTAGGACATGTCAATATTGGTGGGTACTTGAACAGACTACCCGTTTAGGGGAACATGGCTTGTAGAGTACATTTCTAGACCTTGTGTTGGTTTCATGTCATGTAGAATTACATTATTAGGCTGTATACATGGCCATACCATGTGTGGTACATAAGAACATTCCTCGTGTAGGGTATGCTCCCTATGTATTATCAACACACTATCTATTTGGTCTTTTACATGCCATGTTTTGCAGGAGTACATGCCCTAGTGGGGATTTGGGTTTATATGTCATGTACTAGGTATACATATTTTACTTCCCCCTTGCTCCACATTTAGGGTTTTTTTCATATAGTTATGCCCCACTGTTGGAATTAGACACAAAACTAGTCCATTTTGAGTATCATTTCATAAATATCATGACGGTGAAACCCTTTAGGTAATTATAGTACTCCAGTGAGGTGTTATAGAATTTTTGCTAAATGAATAGTTTCTTCATCCATTAATCAAATTTAGCTATCTCTTGAGAATGAGGACTATTGATTTGATATGGGCATCGAGCTATCTATCTTGAATAATACTTTCATAACTCTTCCTTTTATTCTGCCTCACTTGTGTAATGTTCCCTTCTAGTCTCATAGGTTTTGAGATTTGTTATTTTTGAGTACCCCTTACTGGATTCCATTATCATATTATCTTACTAAGGGTCCCTTGTTGGATTCCATTAAATATATGATGACTTTGGGAATCTCATATATGATCCATTTACATGTATACTATTTTTTGGATCCCATGTTGGATTCTACTATCTTCTTACTGTTAATGAGGGTCTCATATAACATCCCTTTACATAAGTACTGTCCTGATGATCCTATGTAGGATTCTTCTATTTTCTTATCATTAGAGGATCCCATGTATAAATCCTCCTTTTACCTTCACAAATAAGGATCTTGAGTTGGATTCCTCTCTAGTGCTTTGACATGAGGGACCAAGTGGTTTCTTTGGTGATGGACTAACCCATAGATAGTAGGTTTGGCATTAATTTAGATAGTAGAAGATGTCACCATAGAACCCATGTCAAACATGTAATCTTGAGTGGATTTGACAGTATTTCAAGGTTTATGAGTTCATACAGCCTCACAATTTATTTACGAATTTACAAGCTTACTGTTGATGCTGTTATATGTGTTAGATGTGATTATTTTTTTGGGATTTTGTACTTGATGTGATGCGATCTTTTGGATTATAATATGAACATCCTAGGACCATATGATTTATATTATATCTTGATTGATACTTGGACTCCCATGTAGGAATTTCTTGCATGGAATCATTGGTTAGATGAATTTATATACACCATGAGTGATACATGGATTCCCATGTATGAATTCCTAGTAAAGTCTCATAAAAAGATTTTTTATGATACTCCTTGTTTGGTACTTTTATTACCTTGAATTATTTCCTTGGACAAACATAGATGGAAGGTGAATTATAGTATACCATGAGTGACACTTGGATTTTTATGTTGGAATTCCTTGGATGGTCTTAGAGGGGAAGGTGAATTATATTTTTCCTTGAGTGATACTTGGATACCAATGATGGAATTCATTGTGTAGACTCATTAGTAGAATTAAAGTACATACACCATGAGTGATAGATGGATTACCATGTAGGAATTCCTTATATGGACTCATCGATTGAGTTTTTATGATACACCTTGAGTGATTCTTGGATTCCTATTTATAAATTCATTGATTGGACTCAAAGGGAGTGTTTTTTATGATAATACTTGAGTGATTATTTGATTTTCAAGTTGGAATTACTTGTATAGACTCATCAAGAGAGTTTTTATGATTTTCCTTTGGCGATAATTTAATTTAAATGTACAAATTCAATGGATGGACTCACAGGGAAAATGAATTATTTTATTCATGATAATTATCATACATGGACACCTTGGTTATGTGTGTTGGTTCAAGTTTTTTTATAATGTAAATGTGTTTTTATAAGATGTAATGATTTTACTTAGAATCTATCATTATAGTGATCAAAGGAAAGCATGGGTGATCCCAGGGTTAGTGCATGCATCACCCTATTTTGATGCACCTTTTTCAAAGACATTTCTAGAATTGTTAAAATCATATATTGTTTATTGGGATTATATACCCAAATCAAATTAATTATACATGGAATGAGTGGTAAACCATCCTACTCAAATGGCCCTCTCATAGGATGTGTAGATGATTGGAATTATGGACTCATGGATCGATAATTGTTTATTTATGTTATCTATTTCACCTTACTCGTTTATACAGATATTTATCTATACATATATTTATTGGAATTTAAATAGACAGACAGACACACAGATATATATATATATATATATATATATATATAAATTATGGAACCTTTTCGATTTCATCAAGATCACAGACCCATGGATTGATGTGGTTTCATGATTATTTTATTTATTTATTATTCCAGTTGAGTATCAGCTCAGATGAGAATATTTCATGAGCAATCACTTATGCAAGAAGATTTATCGGTTCATCATTGGGGTGGCCTACTAATATTATATTATCACCCTTACACCTACACCTCCGAATGCATCTAGAACTTATTTATGATTTCTAGGTTTAGAATTGATGCATGATGGTACATGATGAGTCTCTTATTTGCATGATCAAGTTGAGCCACTCATGTGGATTCATTTTATTGTGATGGAGTAGCTCGACAGTTTTTAGATCTTAGTTATGTGGCATGGATCAGATTTATAGGTGGATCCATATATATTTATTTTTATTTCCATTATGTACTCATACATTTATGGTCGTCTAATTGGGTGAATAGTATTGTAATTATAACAAAGATGTTTATAATTTTATATAATTTTATTTATTATTGAGAACATTATATTTCATTTTTTAAAATACTTTTTACTCTATTTATTTAATACATTGGATGATATCTAATTATTTACAAGATTTTTTACTATGACATAAAAGAATTGTCTCCCTAAAAACAAACCCTAGGCCGTCACTTCTAGTTAGTAGCCTCTTGAAAATGGAGAGGCATGCTTAAGACCTTGTGGTAAACTTTTTCGAAGCACTAAATTACTGGAATCCAATTAAGGACATTTAAAATTCATATTAGTGGTTTCCTTTCTTTTGGATTACTATTTGTGATATATCACAAAGGAGTATTTAGAATGTTTCAGAACATATTATGGATATCAGAAAAGTGTGTCAAGAATCTCTATTCTGATAACAATTTTTGGTTGTTAGGGATATGGGAATACTATTCTAATTTATGTTGTTACAAATGTTTATAATTTTTTCTTTTGGAAATGTACATGTTTTATGCATGTTCTCAATTATTATGGATGTACGGATCTTTTACTTTTTCAGAGATTCCATTGATTGATTGGTTTATTAGTAGAAAATGAAAAAGGTGTATCATGCATCATACTAAGCACATTTGATTCACATTTTATTGGCTTACTAATTTGTACATCAGAGGAAATTTCTTAATGTGTAAAATAACCTAAATGGCATTTTCCTATATAGGGTTTTGGTATAATTCTACTAAATTTATTTGAATTTCTTATGTATTTTCATCTGATGGAAGGCTATGTGGATCTATGTTGAGATATTTTATTGTGAGGATGGTGACTTAGTCCTCATGCATGGGAGTTGTAGTGACCCTAGATGGTCAACATGGAACAATATGACTAAATATTGGACCTTTAATGGGGTGTTTTTTCTTAGGTTTGTTTTTTAAAAGTGTCACTAAAAACCTATAATGTGTTTTCCTGTATAACATGGAATGAAATTATACTATACTAACCTTTGATTGAGATCTATGACATAGAACATTTGTATGATTTTGTGCACATACTATTGTCCATCGATGTTCAACCTTTGAATTTGATTTATTTTCATATTTTTATCTATTCGGATCATATAATATGAAAAAATAGGTACAATGTTGTATCTAGTAAACTATACCTCATGGGTGTATTCTTATATATACAGATTCCCAGTGAGTGTTAGTTCACTATTATATCTATGTTATATCATGATACTCTAGATGGAAGTCCCTTATGAGGATTTAAATGAGGGCCAAGACATTTTAGGCTGTTTTGACAGTTTTTCCCATATAGGTAATCATGATCATTATACTCTTTAGAGAGGTTAGATATTTTTGGATAGGTGGTAAGCAATTGTGACCTAGTTGTGAGACTTTATCGGTAGGGAATGGTTGGAGACCTAGAGGCCCTTAGTTCTGAATCTAAACTGTATATTTTGACATTTCATGTGATCAAGGGAAACCTATGAGTAAAGTTGTCTCGTGTTTATGGGTGTCTATTTAGGTAGTGAGCATGGTTGAATTGTTATTTTGAGACTGATTCAACATTAGTGTTTGGGTTTTGTGATATAGGCATGTTAACAGTTATGGATTTCATTGACGAACCTAGGGTGATTTGGTATCAGTAATTGAATTGATGGCCATGACCATTCAGGTCTATGAAATAATTGTCCTTTGTCTCTACTATTACTAATGTAGTCAAACTAAATTTAGATGCTCATGATTGGATTGAATTAAGGTGATGGGATGGTGTGAAAATAAATCATGGCATGTTTAAGGTGCCTAATTTTGAATAGGAGTTATAAGGGAGATTGTATGTTAATGATAATGACATGTCACATATCACAGTAAACTTACCTTTATTATGGATGAATCAATAGATCTAGTGTCAGATGATAAAGGTTCATTTTGGGTGTGTGTTGTTCCATTTAAATCTTTAATTGGTAGATTATTATGTCCATGATTAAAAACAATTGTCTTAAAGAAATGATATGTGAATGGTTTATTGGGTTTTGTGATAAATGTGAAAAATGTACCTCTATGGATGATAATATATTGTACGATTAATCAGGTGTCGTAGGATTGTTGATCCATGGGTGTACTTGATCACACATTATCGAGAGACGTGGTGTCTGGTGTTTGTTAAATGAATGTATTGAATGTATTCATTTGAGCATGGATTAGTGAAAGATATATATTTATATTGGTGGGATCATATTTTACTTATTGTTAAAGACTATCATTCTCCATCTTGACATCATCCAAAGAATATAGAGGCTGAATCATTTCTACATTGATCTTCATATTTTCTAAAATATTTTTTATTATTTTGATAAATGAACCCCTTTTGGTTTCACTGAAGGAGTAGTATATGGTTTGAAATATGGTGGGTTGTACACCATTGGATGTTTGAGGGTGGTGATCATCATCTTTAGTTGAAATCTAGTGTTTTACATAAAAACCATTCTCCTGATGTGGCAATGGTAGAAGTTTTGAGAGGATGATAAGGGTATTCATATGGTGGGGAGTACAAGATCGATCACTATTAAACATATCCTATGTAAGAGATAGTTTTTGATGCTGTGAGACTAGTCCTTGGATAGTCAAGATATCATGGTTTTGAAGATTCTTGGGATGAGAGAAGTAATTCCAAATTTACCACCAAGGATGCTCTGGGATGATAAGGTTTATGGTGCAGAGGCATTAAGAACTCTTGTTTTTCTATAGTAGAATTTTGAGAAAAATTTTATTTTTTCCTCATAGATTCTTATAAATGGTAAAATGGTGATATTAAACAATAATATGATCATGGATTATTTTTCTGACCATTAAATGGGTCTTGGAATAGGGTTTCATCCCTTTGACATGTTTTCAATGGAATTCTGAACCCTTTGAAATTTTATAGTATGGTTAAAAAATAATATTTAATATATTAAATATTAATTTATTTTTACTGGTTAATTTTGAAATATATTTATAATTGAGTATAATATTTAGAATTTTTCTTTTCCATTATGATTATAATGAATATTTTGGCCTCATTAAGGCCTAAAATTAGGTTGGGTTTTGGGGACATACATGAGCCCCATTTTCTTTTTCTTTTTCATTTCTTTCATTCCTTTTATCTCTTCATTTTACTCAACCACATTTGGATTCCCATGTATACCCCACTCTGTTCTTCCTTCATCACACAACCAAGAGATAGAAAATACAAGCATAATAAAGAGAGATAGGGAAGAAGGGAGGTTCCAATACAGAGCAATGGTGGAGTCGAATCATCGTGTGGTAGCCATGGACAATAAAAATAGGTGAAACTTCAGCATATTCCACCCAAATGTATATTTTGTTTTATTTTTCTCAAAAATACGCTTATATTTACCATTTTTATGTTTTATTTTCTTATTATGAATTCTTAGGACCCCTTGTCGGTTGATCTATATATTTTTAGGATAAAATGGGGGGTTTTGGGATGATTATAGGGGTTTCCCATTTAGAAATCAGAATCACACAATTTGTAGTTCTGGAACACTCATTGTGTGTTATTCCCATTCATGGAAGATGAAATTTTTATAAGTAGACACTACATATGGTGTATACATGCAGTGTATTGAGACTCGAACATGCAGTTGAGTACCCAACCAAACTTTTCAGGTATAGTACTGGCATAACCCCATGTGGGTTACATTCCATGTACAAGTACATGACTAAGAAATATTCATAGAAAAAACATGTGAGATACAAGAGATGGTACCCCATTAGAGTATACACCATTTACATGATCAACACGTAGTGTACAAGGGTTTTTACATTCCATGTCTGGATGGAGTACATGCCCAAGTGTGGATCTGGGGGTACACACTGTGTACTGGGTATACTTGTTGGGCACTACCCCTTTCTACCCTTCTAGGGTTTTTCATATCTTCACACCCTAGAGTTGGAATTTGAAATATGGGTAGTTTATTATGGGTATCATTCTTTATATATCATGATGGTGATACCCTTGAGGTGATTTGAGGACTCCTAAGATGTATTTTTTAATTTTTTCTAAATAGAAAGGTTCTTTCTTTGGTAACCAAATATAGCTATATCCTAAGTGGGAGACCCATTTATTTGAGAAGGTCTATGAGTTATCTCTCTTGAAAATCTATTTTGTAGATCTTACTTTGTGTAATTCCCCCTTGTGAGAAGTTTTATAATTCCATAGGAGGTCGTGAGAGTAGTTGTTTATGAGAATCCCTTAAGGGATTCCTCTATCTTGTTACTGTACTGAGGGTCCCCTATGGGATGTCATTTCTTATAACATGAACTATAAAATCCCTTATAGGATCCCTTTATATGTAAACTATTTTGAGGATCCCATGTGGATTCATTATTTAACCTTTTCTACTGAGTATCCTAAGTAGGATTACACTATAGTTATTTGACATGAGGGACCCAATGAGTGCCCCAGTGTTAGAACGACACTGATCTAGCACATCAAGATTGGGTAGAGATGGTAGTCAGTGTCACCTTATATCCCATGATAAACATGTAATCCTGAGTAGTTGTGAAATTGGTGGAAAATTTTGGTGTTCATCCACACTCAATTGTTAATAATTCATTAACATGGATATTGAAGATCCAAACTATGATAACTTGTGTTTCTTATTGGTATGTTTCTAATGTGCATGGAATGATGTGACATTTGGGATTCCCAGCGGTACATCCTTGAATCAGATGAGTTCTATTATGACTTTAGTTATACATGGATTCCGATGTAGGAATTCCTTAGATGGACTCGTAGAGTAGATGAAATTATATAAGAATTTCATGATACTTGGATTCCCATTTAGGAATTTCTTATATGGACCCATAGGGAGAGATAATTATGATAAGCCTTTGTTTATACTTGGATTCCCATGTAGGAATTACATGGATGGATTTATAGGGTAGGTGAATTATATTATTCCATGAGTGATACTTGGATTCCTGTGTAGGAATTCTGTGGACATACATAGAGGGAAGGTGAATTAAATCATTCCTCAAGTGATACGTGTATTCCCATGTCGGAAATTCTAGGATCGACTCATAAGATATATGAATTTATATATAACATGAGTTATACATGGATTCACATGTAGTAATTCTTTTGATATGCTCATATAGTGAGTTGTTATGATACACCTTTAATGATACATGGTTTCTCATATAGAAATTCATTGGGAGGGATCATAGGGAGAGTTTTTTATGATAGGACTTGAGTGATAATTGGAATACCAGGTAGAAATTACTTGTATGGAATCTTATGATGAGTTATTATGATACACCTTGGGTGATAATTGAATTCCAATATTGTAATTCCTTGGATAGACTCAAAGTGAAAATTAATTATTTAATTCCTAATTTTATTCTTACACAGACACCGTGGTTAGTGCTTTAGGTACCAATTTTTATGTATAAATATAAATGTTCCATTTTACATGATTCAAAGATTTTACCTAGAAAAATTTGTTTCAGTGATTGGAGTTGAGTATGAGTTCACCTAGGATGAGAACATGTATCCACTTTTGGTGATATAGCATCCTCATAGACATTTCCAGATATGGCTAAAGAAGGTATTTTTGATTGGTATTATGGATCTAGAGAACAACTTAATTATACATTAATTGAGTGGTACAAAATCCATCTCAATGCCCCTCTCATATGATGTCCAAAATATCATGTTTACAGACTCGAGGATAGATTGTAGTTTTTTTGTTATTTCATTCACCTAAATCATGTATAGATATATATATATAAATTATTACTAGAATATATGTATATACACATATAAAAATATATATACATGATAGAACCTTTCCCAGTTGACTGAGATCACATACCCAGGGGCCGACTATGGTTATACTTTTATCTGATTTATTTAACATTTATCTTATATCTCAAGTAAGATGAGAATATTATATGTACAATAATTTATGAAAACATATTTAGAGGTTTATCATTGGGTGGGATAATAAGATTAAATTATCACACATTTACATGAAACATGGTGTGTTTGTGTGTCTATGCAATGTTAGACCACATTACTAATTTTCTGGTTGATCATAGATGCATGATGGACCATGATGATTAGTAGGGTTGAATAATCAAGAGGATCCAGTCATAAAGATTATTTTATGATGGAGGAGCATCTAAATAGTGTCTAGAGACCCAGAATATGTTTTGGATCAGATTTAGTAGTACAAACTTATAATTTTATTTTTTTTATTTCTTTAGTATACTGCTACATGTATGGTTAGACTAATGGGTTACTAGTGTTGTCTGTATCACCTTTTTTCATGATTTTATATAATTTCATTTATTATTTAATAAAAGTATATTTTTATCTATTTAATCATTATGAACTCTACTGATTTACTTATTTGGATGATATTTAGTTATTACTTCTATTTTTTACCCCGTTACGAGGGAATAGTCCCTCCACAAACACAACCTAGTCCCTGGCTAGAAGTCAGTAGCTTCTAATGTATGGAGAGGCATGCTTGAGGACCTTTGGTAAACTAGATTGAACCACCATTTTAGTTTCATATCAGTCAATAAACTATAAAATACAAAATTTCCTTACAAATTTTCATGGTCCTTTTCACATAAATGTTTTATTTATAACTTGGTAAAAAAATTTATTTTAAATAATTTAATTCAAAATGAAAATGAAATTTACCTTAATAATGATTTAATGATATTTTTGCTGAATTTATATTCATTAATAACAAAAACATTGGGTGTTCCTTATGTATTATTTGTGATATGATCCCATGTTACCATCCTTATTCTATCTATGTATGTTTTATGATTAAAATGAAAATATGATTATGAAACCCATTTTTTCAATAGGATATGATATGATGAAATAATGGAATGTTCATGAAACTAATTTATTTTAAATGGGTTATGTTATGATGATATTTTTATGAAACCCATTTCATTTTATTGGTTTATGATATGATGATTGTTTTATGATGTTATAGAACAAAAATATATAGATTATGTGATAGGTGGGGCTTCTATATCTCTCAAATTAATTTAGTAAAGATTTATAACCCATGAGATAATTAGGGGAAACAAGATGATGCGCTTGATACTAGATGGGAAATATGTCAATGTGCTTGATCCACTATGGGAAACAGGTGATGATTCCTTATCCACTATGTTATGGGAAACATTTGGGATTCTTTATCCACTATTATTTCATGGTCTCAGTAGTTATCCTTGACAAATGAAATGGTTTCCATACTTATCATGTTTCCATACTTATATAAATTGAACATAAATTTAATCATTGATTTATTATTAGTTCTCACACTTATGACACATGACATTGAAATGATAATGTTTTATGCCTTGAATCATGTTTATGATATTTGAAAAATATAGTATGAACCTTCTATGTTATGTTCACATCCTCATAACCTTATTCTAATATTATGTTGATATCTCCCTTGTTTATCCTTAATAAGCATCTGATCTCACCCTTTATTATGTTTCCTTTCCCCATGATACGAAGACTAATTTTATGTATGACATGTCTATGAAGGGTTCTATTTTTGAGAAAAATATTGGGACACGATGTAGTTCACATATGAAATATTTTTCTCTATATCCAAGTATCCAAAGACACTAAACCGATATAATACCTAGGTATGTATTATAAAATGTGAGGAATATTCGTCCAAAATGATATAATATTTATGTAAGAAAATATTATTTTGTTATAGAATACATGAGATAAGAAAGTGATATTAAATTTCTTTTCTTAACACTAACACTAGTAGGGAAAGCATATTTCATGTCTCAATGTAAACATTGGTTATTTAACTAACCAACATTAAAAACCATTAGCAGTGTTTTCTAAAATCAGTTATTAATATAACTGATGTTAAAACCACTTCCATGATGAGTTTCAATGTGAGTTATTTAATTACTGATGTAAAAATCATAAGAATTTATTATTGGATTGAATAAAACCATTGTTACAGTTTATATTTATCAAAAGTAATTATATAAAAAAAATTAAAACATTTTAAATAATTAATAAAGATGTGTATTTCTCTTATCCATATTTTTTAACACACACTTTTCAATAACCATATTCTCCCGGACTCAGATGCACCCTCCCTCTTCTTCCATCAACCTCATTGCACTACCATATTCCCTCTCCATTTTTGAATTTTCCTCCTCAGTTATGTTCTATCTCTCCGAACCAGGTTTCACCACCTCATCAATGTTACCCTTCCGTATACTGTGTTCCTCATACTCCGGTTTCATTCCAATTCACTTAGACAAATTCCACAGTCTTTATCTTTTTACCACATTTTTAGTCTCAAACATACATTATGTGTAATCTATCATCATTCTATCACTTTATTAACTCTATTGGTCATAAATATACTACATACATCCCCATGTTTGATGTTTTTTAATTTTTTCCTCTATTTTGATTATTTATTTATGATAGAGATAGATTTAATTTAGGTATAATTTTAGTTACATATTAATTCATAATTACATGTTTATATGAATTTTCATATGTTTATATTCAATTCCTATTTATATTAGTTGATCATTTGTTTTAATTTTCTGTTAATCTTATTAAATAATTCGTTGATAAGTTTATTTTATTTATATGTTCAATAGATTGATATATTTATTTTATAATTTAGATTTATGTGGATTTTTTTAATTTCACTGAAAAAACTATTGATTTTTCATGTGTGTATTTGTTTTTAATTATCCATAGGCATGATTATATTATTACTTCACTATATATGTGTTTATAAGTTTATAAATATCTTTTAATATGTCCAAATTATAATATGTGCATACATTATTTAGGTTTATAAATGTTTAAATGTGTGTGTGAGTTTGTGATTATATATATATATATATATTTATTTATATGTTTATATGATATACAAAATGTTCATATATTTATATATATGTATTGATTAATATATATATAAATATATATTACATATAAATAAATAAATATATATTTATATGTTTTAAATTTATATATTTATATTTTTAAAATTTACAAGATACAAATTTATATCTATATATTTATATTTTTATACGTTTATATAATTTAATTTATATATTTTAAATTAATATGTTTATATATTTAAATATTTTTTTTTCCGTTTATATGTGTATATATATATATTAAATTTTTATGTTTTATATTTTTTTTACGTTCATGCATTTATATATTTAAATTTATATTTATTGGTTTATATTTATTTATATTAGTAACTGGATATATTTAAATATTTTATTTTTATACATGCATATATGTTTATATGTTGTAAATTTATCTATTTATATATATGTTTAAATTTTTAAATGTTATAATATTTTCAAAATTTGTACTGTAATTTTTTGTAATTAATGGTTAATAATTAGATAATTACTTGCATAACTAATGATAAATATGTGAAAGGGGTTGATTATTTCATGGATTTTTTAATAGAATATGGAAAATAAAGACTTGTTTTTGTTTACATCAATGATGTTTTTGAATATGAAAATTTTTGGATCTAGAGAAATAAAAGATCACCTAATTTTCTACTATTTCAATTATAGTTATAAATTTTGGATTTTACATGGTGAAGTAATAATGATGTCATGATCGAATGTTGATGAAGATATTTAGTATGAGGTAGGGGATCATCTTGATAAATTTATTCATGTCATAGGCATTGGTACAATTAAAAAACTGAAACTTTTGAATGATTTAATAAATATGATGAAAAACCATTAATCCTAGTTTATAATATATTTATCACGTTATAAAAGGTAAAGTGATAAGACAACTTAAAACACAAAAATTTATTGAGACACAAAATGTTCACTAATTCACTTGAAATTTTGAAAGAGTTAATTCCATAAGGAAAAAACATAAATATTCTAATTCTGATGTAAAATAATAATTACCAAATGGATTGGGGTATAAGAAAATACATGATAACCCTAATGACTATATATAGTGGTCTTCAACTACATGAGGTCTAGTTCTCGGTGGCCCCTAGGTGAAACGCCAACACAGGACTCGGTTGAATCTTAGAACATGCCTCAACTAGATCTCAATGAAGGGTTGGCATCTAGAAGGGTCTCAGACATCAGGATTTATAGTTCTTGGATGTCCTGGGGTGGATCTGCTCGGTGACAACCACAATTTCTTCTATGGTGGTCAGATGTTGTCTCTGTTAAGGCTAAGAGGGGGGAGGTACTCTGGTTCGGTTTTTTGGTGATGTTTTGATTTTAGGATTTGTTCTCATTGGATTATGTTTCATGATTATTTTTTTAGTTTCCTATGATTGATCTTGTAGTGTTGATGTCACCCACACAACCCTGCTCTCAGTTCATGCTACTTCCCATATCCCCTGATTTCATTAGTTCATTCAACTCAGCATGTGGGGTGGGTTCTTCCTTTGTCCAAACCTTCCCATTTTCAGCCAAGAATGACACTTATTTTCTAGGTGAAAGAGTGGACAATTTTCGCCTTTCAACTGTTCGTGTTACTGATGCTCTGCTAATCTGTATGGCAACACTCGGATCAAATCCTCAGAGATGATACTTTTTTTATTAGATATTTTTTTAGTTGATTATATTTTGATTGGGGGTTTGTTTGCAAAGAATATGAAATAATTTATGGATGATGTTTTATTTAAAAAATTTATAATTATTAATGTGAGTTCATTATTATGGAGTTAATCTTTTTATATCCTTGAACTTTTCTTTACATTGCATTAAATTAACACCCACTTCACAAGATGATGTTGACTGGAATTCCAAAGTGTTAAGGATTTAATCCAATTCTTAAATTAACATAGGTTTTTAATATCAATCAGTAAATGATGATGGTAGTGTATTTATGGTTCCAATAATCCATGTAAACCACACGTTAAACTAAGAAATTCATTAATCTATGACATGTTAAGTCCAACATACACAGTGTTAATTTAAAGAATATTCATCAAGAAAATAATCGCAATCACTTAACAAACCTAAATGTTGACTCACCACAATGAGATATTTACTCAGCCATTAATATTATTAGTAATATGGTTTATTATTTTTATGATAATGAATTAATAAGTGAATAAAAAAAGGGAAAAGAAAAGATTTGTGCACCGAACACACACACACAAATAGTGAAGGTAATTAAATACAAATATTAGATTGAATGAGAAAGAAAAATAAGGGAAATGGATTCAAATTTATTTAAACTATTTTATTAACATTAACATTGTTTATTAGAATTTAGATGAGAATAATAGATGAATAATAAGGAACATGAATTAACATTATATTAAAATGAATACAGACTTACACGATTACAAATAAGAAGATCACAAAAGAACATGAAAACAAAGAGAGGAGGATGAGTATCTCAAATGAAAACATGAGTATGGAAGGTCCTACTAAACCATTTACAAGGATTTAGTCATTCCAATATGATCCTATTTTATGAAATTTTAACCTCTTGCAAGGATATGAGGGGGATGTATTTATAGACTAATGTTGTGGGCAGTTTTCATTCCAAAACTGCTCTCTACTTGGCTCAAATATTGGACCATCTGGACAACATAATCTTTAAATATCTTCTACTTACAAGTTTTATATATACATGTTTAATGTCTAATCTGAAAATTATATAGCCACTGGACTTAAGGATCTAATGTTATTGAATTTTGATTAAACAATTTTAATCAGTCCATTTCAATACATACTTTTTCAAGGCCAAAATGTGATTGGGTTTTTGAATAAGAAGATTCCCTCATATCCGAATTATTTATTCAATAAAGTCAGCCTCCTATTTCTCCGATTTCACACTGAAAAATATATGCTCGAATATATGTCTCTATAAGGAGAAATATCAAATTTGGTGTGCTAATCTCAATTCCCAGACCAAATTGTGGGCTATACTTAATAAATTCATTTGGTGATTTTTTTTGTATTTGGGCCTTCAAATTTTTATACATGACTCATTGAATTGTTCCCCAAATGATTGATCAGAATAAATGTATTTGGACTTCTAGATTTATCTCATTAATTCATTCTTCATAGATTTTTTTTATTTCATTACAAATAATTTGGTCCTTCTTATAAGGGCCATATGACCCTTCAAATGGAAGAATTTTCCACTTATTCCTCCTAAAGATATGTTAGAAATTGAATAAGGAATCCAAAAAACATGAAAATCACAATTTAAATTAGTAGGGTGATATTTAGTATTAAATGATTAAAAATACTTGTTTCTAGATGAATTCAAATAGTGATCAAAAATTATATTTCATATTTAAGCATTAATATTTAACACAAATTATGAAAAAATAATTTAAAATCACTAAAGTGAGTATATAATAAGTTATGAAAATATTAATAACATCAACTACCACACACATAGCCTTATTCATGTCATCATGTGTAATAATTATAAAATCATTACAAAGTCAATCTCACTTTCAAATAGATATTAATTTTTTTCACCAATCAGGGGAGGTTTAGACCATTTACCTCATATATATTGAATTTCACCAAATTCTTTTTATAGAAATAATGTTCCAAAAATAAATCATTTTTCATGATCAAATTTAGAAATATAAAATAGGGACACTCAAAACTCACACCTCCCATCATGACAAAATATATTTATGGAGGTTCACTCATTCACCAACCAATGGTGAAAATCTTAGAGTTTTAAAGAGCTCTCAGCTTCCATTACCTATCATAAAGTGTACAAGAATCAAGAGGTCTTTTTATGGGGGTTTTCTATGGATATGGGACGATAGGAATATAATGTTCAAGAGAGAGGAGAAGAGGGGTAAAACATCCGCATGGGTAAAATAATGAACAATTCTTTTTTGAAGTGAAATATGGAATGCAATATAAACATATAATTTACAAGTGAATGATTGTGTTATTAAAGACACAAGGCAAGAAGAAAATTGGAAGGGGATTAGAATATAAAATATTTACAAAAAACAAAACTTCTCCCAATGATATAAGTGTTCTTTGTTGTATATTCTTTTATTCTATTTTTTTCATTTTTTGAATGTTGAACATGAAAGAGATCTCACACTCATCTCCCAACTGATGTTTGATCTCCTCACGATACTAATTGTAATAGTTATTACATGATCAAAGGTTGATGAAGAGTGATTTTAACCACCCAAGACTCAATCAATTCTTTATTTATTTTTTTATTAAAAAATTAAATAAAATTTGAACAATATGTCATAGAAATATATACATTCCTAAAACTCAGTGAATGACAATCTATCCCCCACACTAAAATGAATTATTTCCCTGAATTATATGATAACAATTTGAAAGTCAATAATAAGGATCCTAAAATTATCCCATTCCCCCATACTTAAATTTCAAGAAATTATTCAATGTAAATCCATGTAAATGTTGGGTGGGATACGGTATTGGGTTTTTAATGTGGCTATCAAATAAATGGTTTTCATCAGATCATGGGGGTTTTCAGAATGAGGATTAGTATAAGGGTAATGGGATGCTATTTGGATACTGCGATTCTTATATGGTTTAGAAAATTCCTCTTTACTATTAATGTACACAAACGTAGGAAATTCAACTCAAAGGTCTAAAAAATCCAGACTCACAACTGGGGGTGAAAACACACATGTTTAAAAGATGGAAACAGATGGGCTTGGCATGAAAGATAATGTTGTTCCTCTCAGTTGGGGTAAAATCATTTTCCAAATCATAAACCAATAATTCAAAATTTATTGGATTTGAAACAATAATATTTATCCAAAATATTTATTTAAAAAAAATTATGTGATGAAAACATGTGCTTTGACTCCCCAAAATTTTTGGAAAAAATTTCAAAATTCGATTGTAATTAAGTATAATTTTTTTGGTTTATTTGTTTATATATTTATCTGATTTATAAGTGTTTTTATAATACACACCCAAACAATAGAAAAATATAAAAAGAAATGGTTTGATGAAGAATGTGGTAAAAAAAATAAAGAGATAGGAAGAAGAAGAAAGGTGTAGAGAGATGAAGAGAGAGAGAGTTAATTGGAAGTAGGTGCCCCTAGTTTGGATTTGGCAGGTCTTCATCTCCATCAAGAGGTGGGTTGGTGGATGTAATGGATATGATGGAAGTCTAGGTGATTCTCTAGATGTGTTTTCTCTCATGGAGATTCATTAACCTATGTTTGTTAACCATGAATGTCCTATTGGAATATGTGTTATAGACTTTACCAACACAAAATGGGTAAACATGAGAAACAATAAAAGAACCTTCCCAACGAGAACTAAGCATACATGGGTGAAGAATAAATCGAGAGTTGAAAAGAAATACCTTTTCAAAATAATGGAATACCTTTCATAGGATGTGTTTTTCAAGGAGTAACATAGCCTTCTCTCTGTACAGATTGAAATTCCCATAGAAATCTATTCGATGATACTCCAGTTCATCCAACTAAAAAAAATCTCTCTTCAGCATATTTTTCACAATCAAAATTAATGTTTTTTACTACCAAAATGAATTATGTTGGATTTAAACTTGTAAGTGTCATGCATTACCAAAAACTAGCCTAAAAGGAGATATCCCAATGGGTGTTTTATAGGCAGTTCGATAATCCCAAAGTGCATCACAAAGTATCTCAGGCCAGTAATTTCTATTGGGTTTTACAATTATCTCAAGAACTCTTTTAAAATATCTCTTTGAAATTTCATCCATGCAAATTTTTTGGGGTGATATATAGTTGATGTTTTATGTACAACCACATTCTTTGTCAAAAGATATTACATGGTTCTATTACAAAAATGGGTTCCTAAGTCACTTATCAAGGCATGTGGTATGCCAAATCGATGTAAGATGACTGTCTTAAAAAATCACTAAAAGTATGTGAATAATAATTTCTAGTAGGGTTGTCCTCTACCCACCTAGAAACATAATCAACCTCAATAAAAATGTATGAGAATCTATTTTATGGGGGGAATGGTCCAATGAAATCGATTCCCCAAACATCAAAAATCTCATATGAAATTAATGACTTTTAGCGAATTTCATTTATCTTTGAAATTGGGAAAAACCTTTGGAAAGTTGGACATGACTGACAGATCTCATGTGTGACCTTAAATATTGATGGTAAGAAGAATCCAGAGTCTAGGACCATTCGAAAGGTCATTTGTGATCCAAAGTGGCCACCTTTAGGAAGTGAGTGAAAAAATTATAAGATGGAAGAATGTTAATCATCAACAACACATCTCCTAATTACCATGTCAGCGCCCCTTTTACAAAGTTTATTACCTTCCCAAAAAAAGAAATTTTAATCACATTTCAACTTCATATTATGTTCTTTTGAAAATATTTCAGGAAAAATACCAGCAACCAAGTAGTTAACAACTGGGGAATACGACATTAACTTTGGACGGAGAGAAGATATGTTCTCAGTGGGAAACTCAGGATAAATGATTTTTGAATGAGCAGAATTACAAATTCAACTAATGTGATTGGACACGTGATTTTATTATCATGATCTATATTTTATTTCAAGGTGAAGCTCATGGATCATTAGGATCCATATTATTATTCTTTGTTTGAAATCACATTTATTGAGTAAGAAATTTATAGTAGAATGGTGTGTGAAGAAGAATATTTTGGATCCTAAGAGATTGGGCGAAAATTTATCTAAGGAAAATACCACAGCTAAAAGTTCCTTTTTAGTGAAATTGTAGTGAGATTGAGTTTTATCCAATGGTTTTGAGGAATAATAGATGACATGAAGAATTTTTTATCTTCTTTGATCAAGAAGTGCCCCGGTGTATATATTATAATCATCACACATCAACTGAAAGGGTAAGGACCAATATGGGGGTTGGATTATCAGGGAATATTTAAGAGCATTTTTGAGTTCAATGAAGGCCCACTTACAAAACTCATTAAAATGGAATGTGACATCATTTTGGACCAACCGAGTGAGTTGGAAGAAAATACAACTGATGTTATCGGTGAATCACCTATAGAAACTAGAATGACTAAGGAATGAATGGATGTCTCGAATAGAAGTGGGTTCAAGAAGTTATTTGTTCACTTTAATTTTGGTGGAATCAACGTCAATACCCTCTTTTGAAACTATGGGCCCTAGAACAATCCCATTTTCAACCATAAAGTGAATTTTTTCAAAAATTATCACAAGGTTAAACATGAAACATATTCGAAGGACTAGAGAGAGTGAATTCAAGAATGATTCAAAGGAATCACCATAAATGGTAATGTAATCCATGAAGTCTTCCATGCAGTGTTCAATGAATTTAGAAAAAATAATCATCATAAACCCATGTAATGTTGCATAAGCATTGAAAATGACAAAAGGAATTATCTTATATTCATATGTTCCAAAGGGGAAAGTGAATTTAGTCATCTATTGGTCCTGATGTGTGATTGGGATTTTGAATTTGCTGGTGTATCCATCAATAAAGAAATAGTATGACTTTCTAGCAAATCATTATACAATTTGATCAAGGATTGGAATAGGTTAATAATCTTTTCTTGTTTCACAATCAGTTTTTGGTAATCAATGCACATACACCATTTTTTCTTCTCTTGAGTTGTTACTAACTCACCATGTTCATTTCTAACAACAATTATCCGACCCTTTGTAGGTATGACTTGAATTGTATAAGCCATTCAATATCATTAATTTGGTAGATAACACCATCTTGAAGTTTCTTGGGGTTCTATTCCCTAGCTACCACATGTATGAGTGGATTGAGTCTTCTTTGTGGTTGTCTAATTGTTTCGGATGATTCATCAAAATGGATGTGGTGCATCCAAAGAGAAAGGATGATTAATGATATGTCATCTATGGTACAACCTAAGGACTTTTTTTTTTCTATTAAACTTGAATAGGTTTGGACTCCATAGTTTTTCTAATTCAAGTAGAGTTAATGACAGGATAAGAGTGATCATGGAAAAAAATGCATATTTCAGGTGTTCAGGAAAGTGGTCTTAGATCAGTCTCATCTATCATTTGTGGGTTAGACAACTCAGGAATGATGGAAGGGACTTCAGTTGCTTCAGATTCATTTTCCTTAATACTATCCAAGATGTACCTCTAGAGATCATAGTTAATGTGGTATTCAAGAGACTGTTCAAGATCTTATAGATTGATAGAGTTTTTGAATCAGTGGTCAAAATCAACATCACCATTTATGAATTTGTTAATCAAGGTGCATATTTCACAAGATCCCTTATCATTAGAACATGAATAACATAATTGATTTGGTTTCAATTGACTCTTATAAGTGTCCTCATAAGCATGGATTGAGAATTCAGAGTGATCCTCAGATGGGTATCTCATGGCTTGTAAAATGTTGAACTTTACCAGTTGGTCACCAAATTCCATGGATAAGATGTCTGAATGGACATCAATATGGGTTCTCACGGGCATTAGGAATGGTCTTCCTATAATTAAGGGAGATCGAGAAGAGTTCATCTCACCTTCCATTTAAAGGACCTAGAAATCAGTAGGTAAGATAAGATCATTGACATGAACAATGAAATCCACGATTATTTCATTATGTCTAGCTGTGCTTTGATTGGACAATTGAATGAAACACCTAGCAGATGTAAGGAACCTAATCCAAGTTTAGAGAAGATGTATTTGGGTATGACATTAACTAAGGATCCTAGGTCTATGAGTGCATCATCGAAGTTGGAACTTCTAATTTGTCATGGAACCTTAAAGGTATCTATATCTTTTCACATTATGGTAATAGACTGCTAGGTGGAAATATTTTCTATGGTCCTAATTTTACTCTTATGGATGCACAATTCCTCAAGAAATGTTGCATAATTATGGATTTTTTGTGGCATCTAATAGTGGAATGTTGACATTGACATGTCTAAACATGTCAATAATTTCAGGACCGGGTTTAAAGGAATTATTTATCTTAGAAATGGATTGAAGAAAAGGAATGGGGTTCTTATGTGGAATTGAAGGAGGTGAGAGAATGGATTCATATTCCTTTTCACGTTTCATTTTCTTTTCATTTTTTAGGTCCACATGTAAAGGGTAGTTGGATAAATTTCACAAGGAATAGAAATTTTCT
This sequence comes from Viscum album, assembly GCA_963277665.1. Taxonomy (NCBI): domain Eukaryota; kingdom Viridiplantae; phylum Streptophyta; class Magnoliopsida; order Santalales; family Viscaceae; genus Viscum; species Viscum album. The sequence continues at coordinate 1,928,357,988 of OY728131.1, forward strand.
TTACCGATCTACATGAAATTGCACTTACATTACCCTTGGGGTTGGGTAATGGTTGAGATGGGAGTTGGGATGAATTTTATTGTTTTTATCTGAGGTGGGATACATGTTGACCAATGTGGGTTTCAATATTTTTAAGGCTGGAATGGGTGAAGGTGTAATGATCTTCCACTACAGTTTCCCACAGTTTCATGGAAGATGAGTCTTGTCCCAAATTGGGATTGGATTCATTTTGGTTCTTGGGAAAGTGTTTGTATTGGTTTTAAAATTGGGAATGATCATTAGGATATTTGAATTCTAGGAGGAGCCAGAGGAGGATTTATCCTTTGATGATGAGGAAAAAAAGGGAAAGTTTGTTGGATGTTTCCAGCACCATGACAATATTGGAATTTCTTTGGGTTTTGAGGAGGTAATTGATGGGGATGAGAAATGGGATTACCATTCCTCAAGCCTTGGTTTATGGTAGAAGAGGAGGGATTAGAGTGGGGTTGGTTGATGTTTCTAATGAACTGAACTAATTTTTGAGGATTAGTGTTCCTCTGAGAATATACTACATTGATCTCTATTGTTCTGGATGAATCAGAGGGATCCTCTTGAAGTTGTGGAAATATTTTTGTTGGATGAGACGGGGATCTATAGATAACACAGTTCTTGATAGTTCTAGGGAACATATATTGTAGAGAAGATGTGGTTGGGTATTTGGACACACCAACTAGTTGTCAAAGAAAACCATTAAGATCAATCATCCACTCTTTAATCTTGTTTGGCTCTATCGACTAACTATCATGGACTTGTTTGACGTGAGAATGTGATTAATTATAGAATTATTATGTTTTTTCATCCATGTCACTTATGAGATCTCTTGAAGCTGCATGAGTTTTATCAACAATGCTCTTCCACTTGCGACATCAATGAGAGTTATCTCTATACCCAACAACCCCCCATCAAATCATTGGATCAATAGTTGGTTAGGTATTCCGTGGTGTTGGAAGTTTTCCGCATGCTTTTTGAAACTTTCCTAGTTCTCATCGAGTGATTAACTTGATAATTGATGGATACTAGTTATTTCATTTCGGATAGAAGTAGTACGAGAAGCAGGAAATAATTTTTCTAAGATTATTCACTCTATGTCATTTCATGTGGTTATGGAACTATGACGGAGGTAGTTGATCCATGACATGTAGGTGTCAACTAGGGAAAAAAGGAATTCTTAGAGTTTTATTTATTCCTCATAAACCCTTTGAGGATTCATGGTTGGGCACACCACTTCGAACTCTTTATGATGAAGATGTGGATCCTCACCGAATAGCCCATGGAAATGAGGAAGAAGATGAATCAAACCCAATTTATGTTTGAAGTCTGCCTCTATGTTCTGATATTGAATACCAAGGGGTTGGTAATTCATATAAAAGGCATCAGGTTCTTTATGAGTTTCTTTCAAAGGATTATCTATATCTAATTCAATAGGTTGGATAAGGATTGGTTGTTGAATTATTTTATTATCCATAATGTTCCTCCAATGTTTGTGAATTGTTCACCCATTTTCATTGTCAAACAAATCTGGTGTATTTTTTAAAAGGAAATTGGGAATTCAGAGATATTTTTGAAATTATGATTAATGATTATTTTTCGTTATATGTTTTCTATTAATGATTTTAATGAGAATGTGGATTTTTCATTGTTTTTCATTTTTCATTTTTTTTAAATTTTTTCATTTTATTGTTTAAATAACAATAAATGAATGAATAATTAATACACCATCCCTGAAAATGACACCATATGAATGTTCAACTGATTTTCTCCTATCGACCATTCATGGTCCCGATGTTCTTCTAATTTGTATAACATCACTCAGGTCGAATCCTTGGTGATGATACATTTTTATGAGTCGATTGTATTTTGATTGGGTGTTTGTTTGTAGAGACTATGAAAAAAATTTACGGATGATTTTTGATTTAAAAAATTAATAAATTTTTAGGTGAATTTATTATTATGGAGTTATGCTTGTGATATCGATGAGCTTTGCTTTATATTGAATTAAATTGACACCCACTTCACAAGATGATGTCGATTGGAATTCCTAAGTGTTGAGTCTTTAATCCATGACTTAACTTTTGCATAGTGTTCTAATATCAATCAGTACATTCTGATTGTAGTGAATTTATGGTTCTCATAATCCATGGAAACCACACTTTTAGAAAAACAAGTGAATAATCCCTAACATGTTAAGTCCAACATATGCAATGTTAATTTGAAGAATTTTCATCGAGAAAATACTCTCAATCACTTAACAAACATGAATTTTGAATCAGCATAATGAGTTATTCACTCATCCATTAATAGTATTATTAATATGGTTTATTATTTTTATGATTATGAATTAATAAGTGAATAAATATAATGGGATAAGAAAAGAGTTTTGCGCCGAACACAGACACACAAACAATGAAGATAATTAAATCCATACATTAGATTGAATGAGAAATCAAAATAAGGGAATGAGATTCAAGTTTATTTAAAATATTTTTAGACCATTACAATTATTTAATAGAAGTTGTATGAGAATAATAGATTATTAAGTAGAAGCACGCATTAAAGTGGTATTGAAATGAAAACAGACTTACCCGATTACAAATAAGTTGAAAATAAAATAACATGAAAACACAGAGATGCGGTAGGGTATCTTAAGTAAAAACATGAGTATTAAAAGTATTACAAAGACTTTGGTAAGTATTTGGTATTTCCAATTTATTCTTCCCTCTTCTAAAATGCTAACCACTTGCAAGGAGAGTAGGGGGATGTATTTGTAGCATAATGATGTGGGCTGTTTGCATTCCAAAACATACCCTCAAATTGTCTCGAATATTTCCCCATGTAGAGAGCATAATATTGAATTATATTCTTCTTACATGTAATATATGTATATTTTTTACTGTATACTCTGAAAATATGGTGTCCATTGGACTTATGTATCCAATTTTATGGTTTATTTACTAAACCATGTAATTATGTCCATTTCAATCTAGACTCTTTCAAGACCAAAATATGAATGGTTTTTCATTAGTAAGATGACCTCAAATATGATTTATTTCTTCAAAAATGTAGGCCTACTATATCTCTTCTTTCACACTGAAAAATATAAGTTCAAATGGATTTATCTATCAGGAGAAATATCATATTTAGTGTTCTGATCTCAATTCACGGAAACAATTGTGGGTTTGTATTCAAAGCTTCATTTGGCCCCCTTGTTATTGGATATGGGAATTTAAATTATTATACGTGATTCCTTGGCTGGATACCCTAATATTGGAAGAGATTAAATGAATTTGGACTTGTATATTGAGCCCATTAATTCAATCATAATGGATGGTTCAATATCATCACAGATTTTTGGGCATTCATGTGAGGACCATATGACACTTCATATGGAAGAATTGGCCATTGATTCCTTCTAATGATATGTTGGAATGTAAATAAGGAATCCAAAAAAAATAAACACACAATTTGGATCTTTAGGTTGATTGATATTTTTAAATAATTAAATATAATTGAAACTGGATGAATTAAAATAGTGCCCAAAAATTATCTTTAATATTAAACCATTAATATTTCACACAAATTATGCACATTTCATTTAAAATAAGTAATGGGAGTATATAATAATTTATTAAAATATTAATAACATCACCAGGTCAACTTGGTTCCCCTCCCTAGTGGAACTCCTCTCTTGTGTTTTCTCGGTCTTCTAGCCATATGTGTCACAGGCCCAACATTACACTTCTTGGAGATCATGCCCCTTCGAGTTTCTTGTTGATATAGAGATGAAGTGTGGCTAGTGGAAACATTGTAGTGGGGAAATTTATTGTGTTTTTAGGCATACAAGATGTGATCCTTTGTAGTGATTTGTTTTCTTTTGGTGATTATGGGACTGGAAGTGAATGGTTTTTTGGTGATTCATGGATGAAGATTTTCAGCTCAAGGATGATATTTTGGTGGAATGTAGTTTGTGGTTTGAGAGTAAACAAAAATATTATATTATAGGGATTTCATTAGATGTAATTTAGAGTAGGGGTTTTATCCTTGTTTTTTCTTTTGTATTTGGATGTTTGAGAGGGTATGGATTTTCCAGCAGTTTCTTCCTTGTGCAGTCATGCACAAGACTGCTTTCCATGAAGCGACGAGTAAGAGAAACTGATTTAATGTTTATGATGCTAGGTAGGTGCTATTTTGTGTAGTCTTGAATGATTTGTTGTCTACTGAATTTTTGTACAGTGGTACTTCAAAATTTTTTGTCTATGAAGTGTTTTATGGTTTCTCACTATTTCCTCAAAAGTGTAGAATAAAAAAGAAGTAATTTCTAGTCATTAATGACAAACACCAATACTCCCTCTAAGACAATCTAGTATCTTCTCATAATTCCTCATTTGAAGTGTTTATTTGAAAATTCAAATAATAAAGTTTCATAGATGACACATACATGAGAAAATATCTAATTTAGACTTACATCACCATATTTATTAACTAAAATTGAAGATATTTCATCAAAAATTTACAATTTTTTCAAATAAATTTTGAAATCTCATAATATAATTTTTATATTTGGAATGAAATAGTGTCATAGCCCTAATATCCACCATAGATCATGTCATATTATGTTGTTAATTTACCACCTACCCATATATATATATATTCAAAAATAAAAATATATTATGTTTATCATTAAGATTTCTAGGTAGAACCAGCTAAGAAATGATATTGATCTTTATCTTCCACTACATATTGATGATTTTAAATTTTTATAGGTCATAGGTGTTAAATTTTTTAATACATATAAATATTTGTATTCGTTTTTTCTTAATGTGGAAATTTTCACTATGGAATAGTTTATTAAATATTATAACATACATTTATATAATGTTAAGGTACTTAAAAATCATTCAATCTTTTATGAAGGGGATCAATATCATCAATATAAAAAGGAAGAAAAACAATGTACATGGGTCATCAAATATTTTCGAGAATAGACATCCTCTATTGAGGATTTAAAAATTATTTGTATGGTTTTCAAGAGTATGATTTTCCCCACAACCTTTTACAATTTAAGAATATTAAAAAAAAAATATGAAAAACATCAACCTCGTATTTTAGAAAGGTCATAAAAAATACTTGTAAGAAATTATATACCTTTTTTAATCTACCTTATTTTATTTTTTTGAGGTAAAACATATCATTGTTGACAGGGATGTTGAGAAAAACATATCTTACGCTTTGATCAAAAAATTGTATGATATAAAAGGAAGGATAAAAAATATATTTCATAGAGGATTGAATTAATATTGATAGGAATACCTTCGAAGTTATCTACTACTATGAAATTGGAAAAATATAGTCACTACTAAATTTTCTCACATTAGGAATGAGTGAAAATATTATTTATTGCTAATGTATACATATTATTAATATACCTGGTGAATATTCTTCAAATTTGAAATATTTGGTGTCATTAAATGATTTGAAGTCAATAAACATAAATTAAAATGATTTTCATATTTTGATGTAATAATTAATATTGGTTTCACTATTTGTCATATTTTATATTCCTGTCCAAAATTATATTATCATTTTATTCTTCTATTTCAATTCCATTTGACGTATATTTATGGATCTAATTTTATTAAATACTTTAGAGAATAAATATATCTTCATAATTATTCAACCATAAATTTATATTATGTTATTGTATTTTGATATAATGGTTCATCATATTATTTATTTGGTGAGAGGTATTAGGATATATGTGTCTACATATTTATGTTGGATGTATCCATTTTAATATTATATGAATATTATGAAGGGATTTATTAAAAATCCACATCGAACATGAAAATATATATCAGTGGAGGTTGTTGATTTTTGTACTAAATACATTTTTTATGCCAGGCATGTTGGTTTTCTTAAAAATTAACTTATAACAATCAATAGTGAAGGTAAGGGGATTAATTTACTAGGAAGGTTAGTTTCATGTTATGTAGTGATACAAGAAATGATATTAATTTTACATAGAAAAGATGAGACTCAACCATATAAATCTCCAGATATTGTGGGTTTTAAGTTATGATATCCTAAAATTAAGGAATATAGGTGGATTACTGAGTATAAAAATAAATTTATTTTATGGATTAGAGAAAAACTGTACACTGATTCATCGGTATTAGAAATATTTATTTTTTTGGCTAGGGGGTCCATGTGATAATGTGGTCAGATGGTGTAGTTTTTATATTAGTGGTTACAAATTTTATATAAAAATTTGGGGTAGAATAATACTATTAATAATAGTGGAGTAATGATCATCACTGATGTGATCAATTTTTTGAGATAAAAAGAAAAAAATTATGGATCAACAGAATATATTGGATTCATTGAGTATATATGGAAATTTTAATACCCTAAATTTTTTTAGTACCAATGTTTATGTTTAATTGGGTTGATAGTAACTTTGGAACAAAATATAAAAATTATAGATGTACACTTATTTATTTTTGATGATTTAATTACAAAGAGTAACTATTTATCTTGGTGGAACACATGAAGTAGATATTTTATGTTATTAATCCATCAAATAATCAGTGGTCTATCACTTTATAAGGAAAAAACCATTTGGGGTTGATGATGCTATTGAATTATATGAAATTTCATTAACAATTACATGATTAACTAAGGATACCAATGACTAAAATTTAGACATGGTATATGCTATATGAAATGATCACATAGAAGTGATATGTGTAAACACTCAATTACACACCAAATTATTTAGGTAAATATAAATATTTTTATTTTTAGTGATACTTTTACATATAAAAGAACTATTTTTTAACATAGATATTTAAATGTATAGATGATGGTAATTTATTCCATTTCATTATTAATTTTTATATTCATCAGTTCCAGTTACACAATTTTTGGTTGAAGAAGCCGGATATTTTTATTCATTTATGAATCTTAGACTTTTAAAACAAATATTTGTTTATCTTATATGTATAAATCAATAAATTTGATCATTTCTGCCATACAATATAAATAATAAGCAACTAGAAATGATTTATTACAACATGGATGAAATTTTATTTTTCAATATTTTATCACCCATTTTAAAATGTGGTTACTTTTTAATATAGTATAATTTTCATAAATACATGGATAATTCAGGTGTGTTTTTAGCTGCATTTTAAAACATCACTAATTTATATATAATTATGTTTTTTAAATGTTATTAATTAAATTCATTAAACATATATAGATATATATATAATCATGCATGCATAAACAAACAGATACATACATATATATAAAAACACACACACACACAAAAGATAAAACATAATTAGAATTAATTAATAAAAAATGTTAATTACAATATATATATATATATATGTATATATTTGTTTATATATTATTTTATATATGAATATATAAATATATAAGTATAATTATATTAATATATATATGTATTAATAATATTACATATATGATTGTATTAAATTGAAATAAAATAAATGTTATATATATATAAATAATATACACATACATACGTACATATATAAATGCATACATATAACCACATAAACAAAAAAGTTAATACCTATTTATAATTAATTAATTATATACAGTAGAGGGGGTAAATAACCATAAAAAATACACACATATTCACCCTAGTGGTTCAAATATCACCCCCACAAGGAATGATAAACAACTACTAACATTATTTTATTACATAACCATAGCCTAAAATCCTAGGTTTTTGATGGCCCTCAAGGATATGATATAATAGTATAATGACCATCATGCATTAATAATTTGTTTTTTTTAAGGAACCAAGGGCACATAAAATTCATGTAAAATATGTATTTTAAAAATTTTGTGACAAATTTCAGTTAAACAAACTATTTCATTGATACCTCATTCCTTTATTTCTTATAGATTTATTACAATTCATTTTTAGCATGAAGAAGAAAAATGGAATGAAACCATCATCATTACATTGTTCATTTGATAGTTCCAATATAATTCTTATAGTATTATTGTGTCTTGGTTTGAGAGTACTAATCAATTTATCCACTAAATTTTTTAAAAATTCACCCTAGCTCCTAGATCATTTTTAATTGATTCAAGGGTGCTAGAGTGGGAAAGACAAGTGATTTATGACGTCCCTTTGACTACGTAAGGAACACAGACATGATAATAAGATCCCAGATCGATCTATACATTTTCATCTATCAATAACTCTCTCTATAACATTCGAGAGATCTATGGAAGAAGGAAAATCTAATCAGTACTCTTTAATTATCATATTTGGGATAAAAATTTGTTTAAATATCTAGGTTAAACTCTTAAAAATTGAATTCAATCCTGTAGAAAGTTAACTCCTAAAATATAACCCATACCAACACTAAATAATTTAATGATCCTCAAACATGTTATCTTCATTATAAAAGTTATATTTTTCTTCAATTAAATTTTTTAAATTTTTTTTAGTTTGAATACCATGAGAAATAAATTCAATAATTACAATTATAAAACGTAATACTAAAATTATATTCTTTTTAACTGTGAACAATCGCATTTTTATTTTTATTGGCCCCTATATATAGGTCCCACTTCTTCCAAAACTCATATTTATCCTAATATCTAGGACATGTGGATATACATATTATTCGGCCCTTTAGGATCATATATTTATAGTAGAGATTCCCAATCAAGGACCAAGTGTGGAGTTTAACAACCCCTCATAATACCTAAATATATATAGAATGGAATGGCTATGATATCCTCTGACAAACACACTCTATGTAATATAATCGATGTCTTGTGAGGTCTCAAAAATTTGGATGTACACACTGTGTAACTATATATTTAGTGATTTATTAATTTCATAACCTTACTGTATGGACTTTCCTTCTTCTACCATGGCAATAGATATACCAAAATTATTATAATCATAGTAAACTTTGACATATATATCCTTTACTCTACTTTAATGTGAGAATTTATCTATTGATCATAAAACTAATGTCATTCCACCAATGATGCACCCAACAAATTCAAGCTCACTATCAATTAAATTTCAAGGTTTTTAATTTACATTAAATTAGATGATAGAATGGTATACATTGATAATAATCTCAATTCACGACACTAATAAACATATTTATCGATAGGAAAAAACCATGATACCTTAAACATGTAGTGTTTGAATTTGAAGGTCAGTTATCATGATCTCATATACTCGAGACCACCAAGTGAAAAATTTATGAGAAGAAGTCCCAATGCTTCTAATCCCCTAGCGTCTTGTATTTAGACATCATATATTTTCTATCAATATGATTTATCCAAAACAAATTATATATATTTAAATCTACCTTTAATGTATCATGATGTTCTCATTATATCTAATAATTACTATAATCTATGGATATGATACATAATCTAAGAGCATTACCATGTAAATAGAGGATGTAGAAGTATCGACACTATTATGGTAAGAAAAAAACACACAAAGATATATATATATATATATATATATTTAAAACTATAAACATGTAATTATAATAAAATTATGCATAGGAGTTAGGTCTAGGGAACCCACACTCACAAAACTCCCACGTTCATTCGAGACCACTCCAAAAAATTCTCAACCCTCTATCTCGCACATAAGAATCATGATTTTTCTTAGGCATGTATGTTTTTAGGGGGGTCTTCCAAGATATCCTTTGTGGCTACCCTACTAATTGTGACTTCACCACTTTGAGTAAAATCTTTTAAGAGATGAAACTTTTAAAGTATCTGATTTACCATATGGTGTGACATGGGATATTTAGAAAGCATGAGAAATACAGTATTATCATAATATACTATAATAGGGCATGCACTGAAAGGTACAACACAAAGCTCAAAAAATATTTTTATCTGAAATACTTCTTTAAATGCATCAAAACCACTATATACCAGAATCATATTGTTGAATTGTTGACTATATACTACGTTGAGCTTCTCTATCTCACTCCACAACCATTCAGAAAAGGATCATAACCTGACTATGATTTCATATAATCATGATCTAATTTTAAACTATAATTAGTATATCAACTCAATAAAAGTTCCTTTTCTCCTATATACATCAGTAATTTATCATTTATAAGTCTCAAGTTCTTAGTGACACTATTCATAGTGGACCAATGCATCTATCTTGGATTAACTTGATATTCCTCCAACAATATGAAAGAAAATGAAATATAAAACCGATTAAATAACATAGAATACATGATAGAACCCAATGATAAAGAATAGAGGATTATACTCATCCGTTCAATCTCTACAAGTGTATATAAACCCATCTTCTTAGAGAGATTATTATCATGTGGCACTAAAAAAATACACTCATTGATTGTTTGGTATTATAAATTTTGAGTACCTTTTCAATGTATATACTATGATTCATCCAATGAATCCATTGGGATATATCTCAATAGATTTTGTTCCTTATAAAATAGGATAACTAAACGAATTTTTTCATGGATATGAATTCATTTAAACAATTCATAAATGACCATAATACTTTAACTTCATTCACTATAATTAATATATCATTGAAATTTAATACAAGTAAAATTATGAAATTTACACTAACCTTCTAATTAACACATATCTCACATAAATTATTGATAAAAAAATTCTTATGGCCTCATTAAAATGATCATTTCATGATAATGATACATACATTAAATTATAAATGTAAATATGTATATTGAAAACGTTATTGGAACTATTTAACATAATAAAACACTTTTGTTATGTTAAATAGATGTATTCAATCAATATAAAATTTATAAAATTAGTTTTGATATCCATTTAAAATTTTGTATAATAATGGAAGGATATATGGAAATTAATATTCTGATTGATTATATAATAATAACTAGTGAAAAGGTTTCATTGTAGTATATGACTCATTGTTGTTGGAAACTATTCACTACTAGCCATTATTTATTGGTCTCACATGACTATCTAGGTTCAACTAATTCGTGAATACCCATTTAATCTTATTAGGTTAATGATTATCTGGAGGTTCAACAAATATCCATACTTGTTTTTGGAATATGGAGTTCTTTTTAAAAATTATGGATCCTTTCCATTCTGAAGTATCATTTATATATAATTAATCATTTTATGATATAGGCTAATTATATTGAAGGAGTAATGTTTCTCTTAACATTGTGATATGAAAACCATATCCCTCTCAATTTCAAACCTCTCTAGAAGACCTATATAGTACTTGTGTCTGGGGAGCATCTTCATCCCCCACTGTCTCTTGTGGAGTTTGTTCTCATTCCAAATCATTGACATTTGGAGCATCAACATCACCAACTTCAGTATTTATCACACTATTTACATTGGAAATATTCTCCATTTCTAGCAATATTACATTTATAAACACAATAAATTATATATTTAAATGGTTATATAGGAAATATCCTATATTCTTATTAGTATAAACTATAATGATTCACTTAGTTATATGAGGTGCAAATTTTTAACTAGTTAAAGTCTAGAAAAAAATAATCACATCCCAATACATGTATGTGGGACCATCTAAGTTTCTTTTTATACATTAAATGATATGGAATCCCATACATTTTTAGTTTTTACTTAATTTTGTGTATATGCCACTATTTATAGTGTATATCACTAAAATTATAAAGATTAAGTTTCATGACTTGTCATCTCTCTAACCATGTAAAGTAAGGTATGATTCATCAATTCACAAATATTTTCCCACTATAGTGTATAAGTAGGTTTTATTTGAGAGATTATCCCATACTCCATCATGTTTTTGATAAATTTATTTTTTAGATATTCTCTACTACAGTTTGAGTGGATTTTCATTATCTAATTACTGAGTCGGATCACTACTTCATTTTGTAATTCCTTGAACATTTTAAATGAATCTAAATTATTACTCATTAATTAGATATAACCATAACTATTATAGTCATTAGTAAAAGTTGTGATGTTGTGAAATCCAAACCCAACCTCTACTAAAACTGTAGCACATACATTAGTATAACTAAATTATAGTACATTTGTAGGCCTTTATCCTTTCATACTGAAATGTGATTTTGTAATTTTACCTTTGAAACAAGTGTGAAATATATTGAAATTTCATTAATTCAATATAATAATTCTATCCTTATTGATGTAATTGTTTTAATTTTTTTTTCATTTTCAGGACCTATTTGGAAGTGACATTGTTGGGTAGGATATGATGCATTCTCAATGGTCTTGTCATTTATTTCCAAAAATGGTATTCAAGTTTAGGTATAAATAATCTATTGATAAGATGAGTTATAAAATAAAATATTTTATCCTTATTTGTGAATAATTTTATTTCTAAAATTAAAATGAAAACACATAGTGTCAAAATTCAATAATGATATTTGTTTCTAAAAGATGGAACATTATAACAAATATTTAATATAAGAATCAATCAGGTATGAAAAGTGAGATGGTAATATTCTATAACTAATGCTACTAGTGTCGCACCATTTATAGGATGAAGATCCATATTTTCATTTGACATATTGTAGAATATACTTTCTTCATGTATAAGAATAAAAATGTGTGATCCCCAAGATATATCAAATACCCATATTGTACATAAAGATATATTACATTAAATGAAAAATATTTCCAAAGTAGAACAATCGCACTGCTTCTTATACATATCATTGCAATTCTTTTTCCAATGGCTCTTCTTTCCATATGAAAATAAGAGAACCTCATGCTTATTTCTCCTCTTCTTTATTATCGGCTTCTTGGAGGGGAGATGCATCGTCATCTTCACCTTAGACGTGTCCTTCTACACCCAAGACCTAAATTTTATCCTCTTATTCAATATAAGTTATGAAGAATAATAATTATTCATATTTGTATCATATTAGATAATTAATTCCAAAAATTTTAGGAGGGACTTATTCTTGTTATTCATTTTATAATTAATGATGAAACACAAGAATTTAAGTTATAAAGTGTAAATAATGAGATCGATTTCTAGTTCCTAGATTATTTGAACCAAAGGGATTTAAATATCTCAATATACCTTATCATTTTATGTACATGATTTCCTACATTATTCACTTTTACCTCCAATATATGTACATTGCACTAGATATCACACATATTTCCTACAAAATCTCTCTCACATTATAACTCTTGGAGATAGTGAATAATTCCAACGAAATATTCCTTATCATTAATTTTCTAAAGCTCATTGGAAATTGAAGAAATCATAATGAAATTAGCATTTCAATCAAATCAACACGTTTCTTGTATTTAAATATATCAAAATTGATATCTACTTATGAAGGAACACAAGGATGTTTGGGTTCTATCACATAATTCTACCATTGATGGTATAATACTATGTGTAACTATTGATACTACTCGTTGAAGTTATTGTTGGTTGGGATATTTTCTTTATCCAATATTGATTATAGTGAAATTTAAATGGTGTTTATTTCCATTTTATTTGGACAAATTAATGTCAGTATATTACCACTTTATTGTGATAACCCATATACATAAACAAATTATTAGTTTAAAAAAATCCAAATATATTATCAAATCCAATTATTCCTCAACTACTAGATTGAAAATACCCAATTTCATGAAAATTATAATAGTATGGGCCCTTAAAACACACTTCATAGTCCAATATATGGCATCATCACTATTTACAATGTCAATGTTAGGATTTTTTCTACCCACCCACATTAATTCGTAGCTCCGTGATTTATTGAGTGGAGGATCATTTTTTGAAAATATTTACCTTACATTTGTCACCAATTTTCCTCTAATGTTTAAATAGGATATCTATGACTACTTATTTATGGCCAACATTAGTTATGTTAATCCACCATTTAATGTATAACACATGGGTAGAAAGAGGAACCCTTATATAGGGTTTAATAGAACCTCAAATATATGTTTTTGTTCAAAATCAAATGATTTATGTTGTTTCAACTTAATATAAGTTTGATGGATATTAATATATCAAGATGAATAAAATCCAATTCAGATTTAACACTTTCATTTTTTATAACCACACTCACAAATTAATCATTCTATTAATAGAAAAAATAATCATATATTTTCCTTTTATCTATGAATGTTTTTTATCATTTTGTGTGATTTTGTTTGATAAATTCACATAAATAATATAATAAATCATGACAATGGTAAAATAAATAAATAATGATGTCATCATGAGTCATTGACTATTGGATAATCCATTGAGAAACTAATAGATTAACCAAGACCTTAGGGGAATTCCTTGAGTCAATACCTAACTCGAATTGCAATTCACATAACTCTCATGCATCAAAACTATTTGGTTTTAAACTGACACATTAATCAAAATTCATCTCCATGAACTCCACCAAGATTTACTAGAGTGTATAATCCGATATAGGTGATATGTAATTAGTGTGAGAAAGTAGATTTTTTCACTGATGTTTTTTTACATGAAATCCCTTATACATTTAAATAGGGAGGTATAATATTCCTATCATAAATAAATTAAAATTAAAATTTAAAAATCAAATAGAATAACTAAATTTGATAAATAATAAACCAAAAATTCACAGATCATTATCATATCATGATATGTCAACATGAAAAATAATTTCACAAATAAAATTAGGAAAACTATAATTATACATGAGTGTATATTAAATTCTAAAATATTATTTAAAATCCTTTTTTCGTCAATAATAGATACATCATGTGGCACCTAAAATAATTATTTTAAAATCCAGTCAATAAAATTTAATTTTTTCATTTTATTAAAAACATTACAAAGCATTTGTACTTAATGAATGTCTATAAATAATTTTTTAGGAATTGTGATAGGTGTACCAAATCAATCCTTTTGGATATGGACCGACCCGGTCTATCCTAAGATGGGAAGACCTAGTTGAGAGTCGGGTGTAGGGAAGATGACTTAAGTTGGGAACCCAAAGGGCACCACAGACATACACACACACACATATATATACATATATATCATTACACCCTCTGTATAAATAGGGATGGTAAAAAAAATCCCACCTCTTATGAATGGAACATGAAAACATATTTTTTGTAAATATACTAGCACATATAAGGATATACATTGATATATGTATATTTTTTAAACTTATCCGTGTAAACTAGCATAAATATCAATCTTAATCAATGTTTTACTTGGAAATAGACTTGAATTAGATATAAATATCTAATATATAAAAATGTATAATATATTTTTGTCATAATATTTTATAAAATACAATTGATCATTGATTGGAGTTATCATGGACATATGAACCACTATAGATTAACATTCTATTTTATTGGTATCATATCAAGTTACAATTTAATAATATTAAATAAATTAACTAGTGTTTGATGTTTTGGAATTAAATAATTTAATTCTCCATCTGATACCAATTCAATGATCTCTACTGTAGTAGAAGAATATAAAATTTTTATT
Organism: Viscum album; assembly: GCA_963277665.1. Classification (NCBI taxonomy): domain Eukaryota; kingdom Viridiplantae; phylum Streptophyta; class Magnoliopsida; order Santalales; family Viscaceae; genus Viscum; species Viscum album. The sequence continues at coordinate 1,928,373,571 of OY728131.1, forward strand.
TCAAAATCATGGGTTCAGATTTATATTTAAAACATATAATCCTTAGTAAAACATTCCTATATTAATCATGAATCACATGAAATTCAATTTACACATGAAGAAAAAATTGGAACAAAAAAGTAAACTATACCTTGTTCATTTCAAAACAGTAATATAACATTATCATTATTATCATGGTATGAAATGATGTCACTAAGAGAATCACCCTCTAGATCCTCAACATGTGCACCATAGACCTTAGATAAAAATTCATTGATTAATAGGTTATATCATGTGATATTTAAGTTCTTTATAATGTCCCTATGATCAAATTATGAACACAGTGTTCATCAGAATATTCTGGACTAATTCGATCATATTTTTTTCTTGATCTCTCTCTTGAAAATGAGGGAGATCTTGGGAAGAAAAAAACTCTAGAAATTATCTATAATTATCATTTTTTGGATTAATTTTTTTGATATCTTTTTTAAATAAAATAATTTAATTCAAACCCTTAAAAATTAAACCATTAGAAAAACTTGTAACACCACTAATGAGATAGTTAAGGTGTCAAAATAGTCATAAATATTTTTTCACTCACTCATGAAATTAATAAAATGTAAAATTATGAAAGGAAAACATTTTCATAGCAATTAATATACCTTAAGAATTTAATAAACCATAAACTTATTATGTTCATCGAAAAAACTACATTTTTCATATTTACTTATATAATTAATTAAATTTTGAGTACCTTGGGAAATAAATTCAATTTTTATTATTCTAAACACAATAAATTTAATAGAATTAGTTTTAATTTTGATCAATCACACATAGTTGTTAATTGGACCCCATAAATGGGTACTATAATGACATAAACTCATATTCATCTGAATATATGGAACATGTGGATATATATTGAGAGTGTCCCACTAGGAACATATCTTGATAATAGTGAGTCTAACTCAAAGACTAAGAGTGGAGTCTATCAACCCATCATATCCCCTATGAAGAAAATTATTTCCATGGAAATAATAACCCACTATGAACACTCTATGTGTAATTTAATCTCTTTGTATTGATATATCTCATAAATAAGGATGCAATGTTTATATCATCATCCTTGCGATGCATTATTTATTTTATAACTTTCATTGATAGGGTTGAATTCTTATAAAATGGTTATGGATTTAATAAAGGAAATACCATTTTATTCAACTTGGATTGATATATCTCTTCCTCTACTCAAATTTGTAAAATTCTATATTCATCATTAAACCAATGTGAGACCATAAATTACACACCCAATGAAAGTTACCATACCACGACATAAATTTCATGGTTTTAGACTTTCATAAATGTACATCATTAAATGGTATACATTGATAATGATCTGAAATCAAGATAAAAAATCACATGTTCATAGATAGGAACAACCAATGACATGAATGAAATGATGTGGCCATATTGGTAGGCCGGTCGTCACAATATTGTCCACTAAAGATATCTAAGTGAAAACTTCATGTGAAGAAGTCTCAATGACTATGATCCCCAACACCATACACTACTAGAAATTTTATTTTTTGCACCTCCTGAAGCGGGAGACCGCCATTGGCCGTCGCTAAAGAGGGTATTAGCGACCGCCATAGGCGGCCGCTAATACGAATATAAAATTCCAGCGGGAAATTTCCCGCACGCGCATCTTCTTCTTCCCTCCTGCTTTAGCCACTACAAATCCAGTCGACGCCGCACGCCGTCGCATGCCGCCTCTCTTCATGTCGTACCATGCTTCCTAACAGCACACTCATGACCACCATCTACATGCCTAACAATCCCAAACCCCCGCCTCGGACATCCGGCGACCTCATCCTCATCACCCTAACAACCCAACATCCACCTGCCGTCGTGTGTCTGCCATGGACGGCGGGGAAAAGCTCTTGTGTCCCTTGCCAAACATATGCCGAGACGAGGACACGCATGAGGAAATCAGAACACTTTGTTGATGTGAAACATTAGCGACCGCCATTGGCGGTCACTAAAGGCTTTTACCGACGAAGCTAATGGAACCGCCAAAAGCTCTAATTCTAGTAGTGAGTTTTTACACATTATTTATGTCCCATCAGTATGATGTAGCTGGACCATAAAACATATATTTAATATTAAAATCATAGTATCTTGAGGTTATCATTATATCTAGGAACTACTTTAACCTTTTGAATCGATTTATAATCTAAGGAAATTACTATGTAAATAGTTGATGAAAAAGTATCAGCACGGTTATGGTAAGAAAAAATTGAATTTATCAAACTATATATATATATAATTGTTATCAAAGTACATTGAAGAGTTGGGTATAGGAAACCCACACTCAAAACATGGACATATATAAAGTTATAGGTATAGTTATATGAATATATATATATATATGTTTGTTGACATAATATATATATATGAACATATTGATAATGTTACATATATGATAATATTAAATAACATTGAAAATAAATTTCACAAACAATAATAGGCACATATATACATGGATTCAAATAAACACACATACACAAATGATAAAACATAAATATAAATAATTTACAATATCTATATAAATTATTATTAATATATATATGTAATTATAATCATATTCATGTTAATTTATATATATATATTGATTAATATATAAATATATATATTAAAATATAATTATATTAATATATCTATATATAAATCTATAAGTACATTTATATTAATTTATACACATCTTTTTATATATACATAAAAAAAATTAAAAAAAATTAAAATAAATTTCTAAATTTACATATATATATATGTGTTTGTTAACATATTAATTAATATTTATATTTATAACTAATTAAATTATATATAAAAAAAATATAGTTTGAAAATATAACAAAAAAATCATATATGTGAAGATTAATGGCCACAATGTCATAAGTTCAATCCCACTTAGACGCATAAATATATTAACATGGGGGGAGAATCCCAAGATACACTAGGGGTGAATTAGGGTGACAAAAGAATTTTTATTCTTTTAGCGTTGTCTCTTTATTATTTTTTTACTTCATTATTGTGTTACAATGTTGGAAAGAGTTCAATTCAACCTATGATTAAGTTTTCCATATAATCACATATTGAGAAATATATATGAAAGGAACATTGAGGTTTTAGTTTTTTCACCTATAATATCATAATCTCAAGAGAATAGAGTCATCATTTTGATAGTGTATCAAATCCACTACAACTCATTCTATGGATCACTACTTGTTGATGGTTTGGGGTATATCTTATTTCATACCATGGTTTATTCCCACGTTTTCACCTCTACACACTTCTTTGGTGAATATATCTATTTATAGAAATTAATATATATTCTCAGTTTAAGTATATTAAAGTACCTTCTTAATTTATACTTGAAATATTCAAAACAAAATTCCAAATTTTGATTCCTCTATAAACTTCCATTTGAAAATCTCTATTCTTATTACTGATAGAAATAACACTTATAAGTATAGTTGAGTATTTAATGTTAAATATGAATTCCTTTAAAAAAATCTTATCCCTAAAATAATAGTTCACCCTATGGAATCATTATTTAGAGTAATATATTTTTTTCATAGAAATCCAAATACTTTAATGGTATTCTTAATAAATGATATTATTATATATTCACACATAACTCATCTTTTACTCTGTCAAACTATATCTTTAAATATATGCTAAAAACATCAATTTTAGAACTCCATATATACTCAAAACACTCCATATTTGTCAAAAATTAATTCTAATATTCTATTTTTTGTCTAATTTCTAATGGAATTAGTTTTCTATGTCTATGTGATATAGAATGATGGACTAGATTGTAGGGTAATGAATAGTAATTTTTGAATATATTAGAAATTTATATTTATCCAAGTGATAATTAGAGAAATGATGAAATAAATATTTTAATTGGAATACAAAAAAATAGAACAAGATATTTTAATAGTATTTTCGATGACTATGATCTTACTTGTACTCTTAAATATTAAATATCCATAATAATATTTGTATTCAATATATAACTCACTTTTGATAATTATTGATAACCCAATTATCAACGCACCGTTTCCTCACCTAGTGGTATAACCCATCCTAATTTTATAGTAGTTACAACCCATTACAAACCTGAATTATATTTGGCAGTCACAGACAAAAAATAATTTTGAATGCATGGAATAACCTAGTAAGAAAAATTTTGGATGGTAAAGGATTAAATTAAATCAAAAGGCACACAAGAATAAAATAAATAATATAAAATAATGAAATCATGAACGAAATTATGAATAATAGTAGATATGATAATGATGAATGTTTATGTATATCAAGAACATTGATCACTTTTGTGGAATATGATCAGATGATGAAGTTTCTTTATAATTTTATTCGTGAAACGGTTGTCACAATTGTGATTCATGACATTAAAATTCTCATATGAATGCCATATTTTTCAATATTTTAATTTTTAATAATCTATTCATGTTTATTTAATCATGTTCCCCCTTGAACACGTTTCAAAATATAATCATTCATCAATAACTCAATGTTATTCTTGGGAACATGGTATATTCTTGAAATAAAATCACATAATTCCATGTTAGATAATAATAAACCTAAAAATATACAGGTTTCATTTTATGTTAAATATATCTCTCCTTATCAAAGAATTACCATGCTATTTTATTCATGTAATAAATCTTTATAGTTATTCAAGATTTCCATGACATAATGCAATCCTCTACAACATAGTAATAAACTATGTGATTTACTTTAGATAGATAAAAATTTCGCTATGTTGCATAATCTATTACATGGTTCTTCCCAAAATGACTATTTAGCATATTCACAAATGTGATTTGGATGTGTGGGAGGTTTCTTCATATATATTTGGCTTCATAGATTCATCCATGTGAAATAAATCCATTATACAGTCCATGTCATAATTTTTCTATCATTAATGGAGGTTAATACTATTGTAAGGGAAATTATATACCTTATGTAAGGGTAACATGTGTTTTATATTATATTTGTAAGGCTAGAAATTTTTTTATTGGTTGCTTAAATTTGATTTTATACCTATGTAAAGGTGATCTTGACTTTCAACAACATGCATAAAAGTAAGATAAAAATTCAAATTCAAGTATAAATGTAAGATAAATAGTATATAAGGGTGACTCACATTTCGAATAAGTTAGCTAAGGGTTAGAATAAAAACACATAAAGGTAAGAGTAATATTATAAAATCTCCAAGATCTTACGATTTTTGGTTATGTAATGATAATAATTTTTTTAAGCAACATATATATGGGAAAATAGAAAATTATACACACAAGGTTACATGAAATTTTTTGTAAATATATCAACAAGTTCACAAAACACACATAAGGGTAAAAATAAAGATTATATAAGGGTACCATGGGAAATATAAGACTTACATAATGGTAGCTAAACAATTTATAATAATAATTTTCCATAAGAAAAAATAAAAAAAATATTTTATAATAAGAATAAAAAAAATAATTGATCAATAAATAAAAAAATTAAATTAATCAAAATTAATATTATAAATAATAAACAAAAATAGAAAAATATTTCATATTAATAAAAATAAACATTAAAATAATTTTATATAAATATCATAATTTTTAATTTTAAAAAACTATAAAAAAATACAATTCCAAAACTCACAACACTAACAATACTCCCTTTTGTAAAATGAAAATCTAAAATTTTCAATTAAAAACTATAAACATTCCTGAACTTCTTTATATATTTAAAAAATAAAGAAAAAATTGATATTGAAGCATCATGAGTGATAATAAAATTAAATGTATTAAACTACAATTTCCTAAACACTAATGTAAAAAAATAAAAACGTGTTAATCATAATAAATAATTTTATATGAAAAGGATAGATCCCCATAAATTCATAATTTATTTAACAAAGATATAAAAAATTAAAACACATAACTGGATTTCTTATGTGATACTGAATTTTAAAATTTAAATAGGGCTCTAAATTTGATGATTAGTTCGTAATTCAAAGTAATATTAAGAATTTCAAAATTATATAGTTTTAGCTAAATCTATATAAACCCAAGTTCAAACTAATATTTATAAAACCTCAAAGAATGTAATAGATTATTTAATATATATTCAAGTTTATATTATTTTAGAAAATATACATGAATCATATCCCATATATTAAAATGATATATTTAGAAATGAAATCTAACGTTAATATGTTTTATCCTGGGAAACTATAACATAATTTTGGATATTAAAATGGAAATTATTTTGTTATATTAAATATGAATTTTTTATAAATAAACATTGAAATATTATAGGGTTAGTTTTATCTAAATAATTTGAGCATAATAATTTATAGAAACAATGTACTCAACCTCATATGTAGAAAATAAATCTGACCATTTTTTTTGAAATTCTATGATATTAAATATTTTATTATTAAGGGACACATACCAAATAATCTTATCCAATCAAGTATTTATCCTAAAAAATTAGAGTTATTATATGATAAAAAATTGAATATATTTTCATTTAAGTCAAAAAACCAATTATAGGAATTCCTTTAACATATCTAATTATTATTTTAACTACATTTAAATGACTTTATTTTATATTAGTCTAACATATTTCACATATGTATACTGAAAACATAACATCAAGCCTTGATGCAGTCAAATAATATATTCTTCCTATCATTCCTCTTTAAATTTTATCATTAAGATATTTTATAGATTTATCCGCAATCAATTTATAAATGGTTCTTGTTTTAGTTTTCTAGTTTTACATGAATAGAGGTAATCGTTTTAACCAAGTATTGAAATATTTTCTTTAATTTAGACATATTCCATGTTTTCATTATAAATTTTTAAGACCCTGAATTTTTTTTAATTCCCCCATTAATCAAATTTCAAATTCATTTTTTCATTAATGATGAAAATTCATTACTAAGAATATATCTTGTATATCAAAATAGAATATATCAAATATATATATTTTTTAATAAAAATATCATTCAAAACTTTCTTTATAAATAAAGATGGATCAACCTATAATTTATTAAAATGATTATGAAATAAAAATATAGTTAGTCTATTATACCAAGATTTTAAAAATTTCTTTAAAGTATAAAAATATTTATATAGTAATAAAACATGATTTAGAGAAACATCATTTTCTAAACTGGGTTATTGATTGACATATAACCCTTCAGAAAATAAAACTTTTAAAAATTCATTTTTAATATTCATTTCAAAAAGTTTATAATTTTGATAACAAGAAAAAGATTATCAAATCCAAATAGATCCTATTATAGAAACATATTCAATTTAATATTTAATATAAATACCTTATTCTCGTAAATATCATTCGGATAATAGTGAAGCCTTATCCCTTACTACATTACCAGGGTCAATAATTTTATTGAAAAAAACATTTGATTTATGTTGAATGTTTGTCGTTAAGAAACTCAAAAACATATAGACATTATTTCAATAAACTGATTAACTTCATCCTACCTATCATTGATCTAATAATAATAATATAATGATTATTTAAAATTAATTGGAACAAAATCAACAACAATGGATGAAATAGAAAAAAATTCAAAACTAATTTTCAAGATTATTTTTTTAAATTCAACATTTCTAATTAAATTTTAAATATAATTCTCTCATTGAGTTTTATAATTCATAGGATCAAGATTTGTAGATATTTTCTCCATCTTAATTGATGCATTATCATTTTTAGGTTTATATTCAGAAATAATTGAACTCTTTAAATTCTTTTTCAAGATTATCAAAATTATTAATTTATTTTTCAATAATTTTAATAAAATTTACATTGAAATATTCATCCATTGACATGGTTTTCTTATTACATTTTCAATAATATGTACTATTATTATTAAATCTTATAAAAATACCTTTATCACTATTAAAACCAAACTGTTCCATGTAATCATTAGTATTTACAATATTATATTTATAAAAAATCATTAATGTGACTGATCTAGTGTTTCTTTTCACTAAAAAGTATTTAATTACTTATCTTTAACATGGGTCTAATGAAAACTCTATTAATGATATAAAATGTAGTATTAATCAATTTAGCCCAATTTGTTTTTGGAAAAATGAATTCATTTAGCATAGTTCGTTCAATATCTTGAATAGTTCTAATATTTCTATAGATAACACGATTTCATTATAGTGTTATAGGGATAGAGAAATTGCGGAAGTATATATTGTCTTCAACAAATTTCTATAAACATAAATAAAAAAAATTATTTTCCTTTATCACTTTTAATTGATGTTATTAAATTACATATTTGATTATTAATCTTTTTATAAATGTAATAAACATGCTTTGGGATTCACTTCTATGTGATATGAAATGATTCCATGTGAATATACTAAAATTATACTTAATAAAAAAAAATATTTATTATTACATAATCAAGAATGTAACATTGGTCTAAATAAATAGAGAATAATTAGTTCTAAATATATTTTTGTATTAAAATTGTTAACATATGTAAATGTATCTTGGTTTTAACTACCCTTTAGAAAATAATCACACAAAAAATAACTGATTGATTTGAATTTTGGAAGTTAGAAAACCAATCCATGTTTTTTCCACATATACAATTGTATAAGGTGAACATGTATCAATATTATGTATCGAATAATAAGGTTTATTTCTACAGAATTTATGCACTGAAATTATTTCTAGGCTAGTTATTAGAATCTATATGCTGGATATTTTCTTTTATACTATTGTAAAATAAAATAGTTTTTTCATTATAAATAATATATTTTTGATCCTGAAAAATTACACTAATTCCATTAACACAAAGCTATGATATACCAATGAAATTATGTTTGTATCCCTCTACATACAATAATTAATAAAATATAATAGATTTAAATATTCATACTTCTAAAAAACCGCTAACATTGTATTTAGATTTTTAATTGAAACTGATATTGACCCCATCACATTAATTAGAAGAAAAAATGTAAAAAAATATCACTAATTAAGAGCTTGGAATACACATTTTCCATATATCATGCATATTTAGGAAAAATTTATAGGGAATCTTATAAAATAAATTTAGAATATAATTATTTTTTTACAGAAGCTATTTTGGGTCCATGTGGATTAGTGAAATTTTTTTTAGACATCCATACTGATTTAATACATTTCTTATATGTTAATATATAAGATATTTTTTTAAAAATAATGAAACCTTATAGACTAATGAAGGATTACATATTAATGAAAATTTATTTTCATAAATCCATTTAAAATTACTTCTAAAACATGTAACACGTTATAAATTGTAATTAATTATTTTATGAAATGATGTTTTTTATATCTAAGGAATTTGAATATTATAACCAATTCCATTTTTAGCTTTATTGGGGTTTTACATAGGCATCATCTTATAATTTTTTTTACATGAAAGAAAATATATGGGTTATTTTACTCATGTATTTTATCTTTTATGATTTTCATTATCTTTTTGAATAACTTATAGGTCATCATAGGTTTTACCATTTGAACGTGACCCTATATTTCTTAATTTTTTTTTCATAATTTAAATTTTTACAGTCATTTTCAATTTTAGATAAACCCTGAAAAACTAAATTCAATATACATTCTATATATTTATTAGTTTTTACAATTAAACTTATAATTATTTCATTCCATCATTTAGATTTATCAATTCAAAATATACAACTATTTTCCACCTAATATTTCATAAAGTAGTAAATTTTTGTTTTTCATTTTCATCATTAATTTTATTATTTTTTATTTGTAATTCCCTATATAGTTCAAACATTCTCAAAATATCTCTTTGAAACTTTACATTTTGTTTAGTTATTTATTTAACTTCAGTTTTATTATTATAAGTATAACCTAAATTGGAATTGAAATCATTGACTAACTCATTAATTACTGTTTCCATATTGCATATATTAGATGATTGATTTCCATTCTTAGAATAATCACTTCTTGAGCCTGAATCCTCCGTAAAACTCCATCCAGTATGATATACACATTTTTACACCTTTTATTTATTTCCTTTCCCCTATTGTTTCAATTTTTAAAAATCTAATTTGATATGTCCATTTTTCCTACATGTATAGCATATTAATTATGAAACATTTAATTTAATATTATTTCCTTTCTTAGATACCTTTTTTCATCATTTTTATGTCATTTTGTGGGATGCTTCCTTTGACCCATATTTTATTTCATGTAGTTATAAAATTTATCAGTAATATTTTCTATTACATCTTTTAGAATTTAATACAACTCAAAATCAAAGGAATTATTATAAAAATTTATATTGCATTTGATATGATAAAATTCATGAACAATTTTTTTTTAAAAATACCGCCTTATGATCCTTCATGTTTATATAATCAGTTCCATTAAAATTAGGTGGTATAATGGGATTCAACAACTCAAATTCTAGACATACCATTAAAAATAAATGGATCCTTCCATAGACTACTAGTTCTAGGATAATTGTCAGTAAAATAATATAATGAAATGTTAATCACCAAAAAACACTTTAAAATTAACCATTCTCTATTTAAAATTATTAGGTCCATGATTGAGGAAAAAATAAACTCAGGGGGGGTAAATGTCAATATTGAAATAGTCAAACAAATTTTGATTATCAGAATAATAAATAGTTAAAAATGAAAACAATGAGAATAGCATATTTTATATATTAATTTAGATTACTATTATCCTAAATATACTCTTCAATATTATATACTCTATTTAAATATTTGTATTAAATATGTTACTCAATTTTAATAGGTGGTGATAACCTAATTAAAGGCATACCATTTTCTCACATTGTTTTGTAACCCAACTATCATTTACTGATGTCACAACCCATGATCAACCTGAAATTTTTTTATGGTTTCACAACATAGACTTCCTTTGGAATAACATGAGGAAGATAAGAATTAAAAATTTGGTGGGGTGAAAATTTAACTGACTCAAAAATCACAAATAAAATAATAATAAAATCAAAAAATGGAAAACAAATTTTTTTTAGATTAATAGTATGGTAGATATTGATGAATGTTTAAGCAGCTCAAGAACATTGATCAAATCAATGGTAGTTTATCAAATAACTGACTTCCATCATGATTTTACAAATGAAAAAATATTAATAGTAAGGATTCACAAATTAACAATTATCATAATAACATCGTATTTTTCTATATTCTACTATTTAATAATTTTTTTGTGTTTATTTAGTCAGGTTCCCCCTTGATCACATTATAATGACTAATAATGCAAAATTTACTCTAATATATTTTTGAGCACATGTTACCTTCTTGATATATCATAAAATAATACCATTTTAGATTATAAAAATCATGTAAAAATAAATTTTACCTTTTATTTGAAATTTCACAGTCATTATTAGGTATTTTTCATGCTCTTTTATTCATGATGGGAATCTTCAAAGTTATCTGAGATTTCCATGTCTTAATACAATCAACTAAATCACAAGAATCATCTATGTGATTAACTTTGGATACATATAAGTTTGGTTATGTTCCACAATCAATTATGTAGATCATCCAAAAACAACTATATAAAATATTCACCAACATAATTTAGCTAAACATGATGTTTGGTTACAGAAAATTAGCTACATAGAATTGGCCACATAAAGGAAAATATTTATAATATCTAGTACATAATTTCAGTACCATTAGTAGAGGGTTCTACTCTTGATAAGAGAATTATATACCTTGCATAGTGGTAAATTTTTTTATAGGATGCATAATGGTAGGGAAATTTTTATATTGGTTGTAAAAAATTAATTCCATGCATCCACAAAGGTATGCTCAACATTCAACATCACACATAAAATGAAGAAAAATATTCATCTTCATGTGTAATGGTATGCTAAATATAATGTAAGAGAAACTCACATTTTTCATACACTATGTAAGGGTAATAATAAGAAAATGTAAAGTTAAGATGAACTTTCTACAATATTTGTAATGGTAAGATTCATGTTACATAATAGTTATACCGAGCTTAACAGACATACATAAGGGTAAATAAAAATTAAAATACTTATATAATAGTAGAATGTAATTTATAAAACTTATGCCACGGTACATAGAAGCTTACATAAATGCAAGAATATAGTTTCAAAACAAATTTAAAGCAAAAAATAACACCCAAATAAGGATAATAGGGAACATATAAGGCCTATTTTAGGTTAAGGAATAAAATTATAAAAATATTTTTTAAAAAAAGAATCAATAAAATATATAGAATAATAATAATAATAAATCATGAAATCCTAAAAAATTATTAAAATCAAAAAAAATTATTATATATAAAACATAATACTATAAATATATTTATTAATAATAAAAAAACATTTATTTAATTTTAAATAAAGATTTATATTTTCAAATTTAACAACATAGTAAAATAAATACAATATCAAAACTCCCTATGTCATGAACCAAAATGGGTTACCCCTAAACCAGTCATCCAGGCCGATCTATGGTAAGGCTCGAGAGGCATTCCAGATCCTCTCGTGCTGGTGGCAAGTGTTAGGCCATCAACAGAGTATGACCAAGGAAAAATTTTGATCAGATATAAATAAATAAAAGTAGAGTAAATAATAAAGAGAAACATAGAATAAATAAACCAAACACAAAACTAAAATAGAATTGAAGAAGATAAAACTACCCAAACATGACAACCAAACTAACTCTGTGTGACCCCATGGTTCACTCCCTGACTCAAGGATCTAGCATTTCCCCAAGAGAGAACACTCAAGATGGGGCCCGAATAATGACGAAAAATAGGAAAGAACTATAGGAGTGAGTAATAAAACTCAATAGGGTAGCCCGATCAGCTATTTCCCAATGCACTACTTTTAAAAATAAAGAAACATCAATTATACGTTTGAACAAAAATATATTAAATTACAAATTTATTTAATTTTTACTTACAAAAAAGTACAAACTATTTCCCTTAATCATTTGAAAATCCATATTTTTACCTTATGTGTTTCCATTTTATTGCAATGGCAAAGAGATTATTTCATTTAAAAACACGAACTAAAAGTTTGAAATACACCTTCTTTTGAAAAACATTTTCATAGGAGTTAGGAAACCAAAATCACACATTTCATGAAAAAAACCACACAAGGGTACCAAGGCAGATATAGATAGGGAAATGTAAATATGTGTGCAAGTATCTTAGAAACATTTTAATTATCAAAAAACCACTAGACATGGACTAACCAAGGAGATCAAGAATAATCCAGAAGATACTAATAGCTGTGACCCCATCTATAGTAGCATTCCAAATACGATTAAATCTAATGATCCAATACGCTCAGCCACACTTTCTCATGACATGTTGAGGGAAAATTCCATAGCAATAAACCCCAACATATCTGCCTACTATGGGACATTGGTCAGTACCATAACCTACTATTGCAGTACTCGTCTCAAACAATTCTCTCGATATTTCATGTTTGTATGTTGCATGTACACAAGGAGGTGAGGAAACATATGCTACCGAGCATCAAATCACAACCTATATTTATAAAAATAATTTATAGCAAGACTCACCCTGAGTCTCCCCAAGGATGACTCTCATGCCTTAATGTCAAGAGATACCAAGGGTTCCCAACTAAGGGAACCATATAATGGAACTGGGGGATTCCATACTGAGGAAATCCTAACCATACTATGTCTACGAGGAACAAGGAACATCCTCAGGAGTTTTATGGAAAACATTTTACATATTTTTTTACAAAGTATCCAAATGGGCCCGTAAACAATATTTAAAAATGCACTTTTATCAAAGGCACAATTTCCACACTTTCAATGGAGGTTTAAACACATCCATAATCATTTCCAATCAATAATAAGACTCTACTTAATATAGTTAGATTACACACTCAAGACCCAACTATTTTCAATAAAATTTCAAAACATGTTAAAACACAACAAACCCTTTCTTAAAATGAAAACCACTTGGGAAACCACAACAAGAAATGAAAACATTGTCTTGCATGTTGATAATACATTTAAAAACCCCAAAAATTTATTTTACATCACACTTTACGACAAAAACCCAAACGGGCATTTTATAAACAACACACGGAATGAAATGTTGAATAAAAAAATAACAATTTAACAGTAACCAAATTATGAACAACAATTTTCATGCCATAATTTTATTTAAATTGTTAAACCTTGTTTTTAATCATTACAAACCATGTGAGTAAAACAACCGGTATTCAGAACTAAAAAAATAGTCCACCAATTAAATATTTATTTTTAAAATAAAACACAATTCAAAAACAAGAATTTTCCATATTTCTCACAAACCATATAATTTAACAAAATTTCTGAGTAATTTATAAAACATAAAAAAAGGCATAATAAGGTTCTATATCTAAACACACATAATTTTACACAAAAATACTACATTAAAATTAATTTCACAATAAGATTATATCAAACGTGACTTCAAATGTGAACCCAATAACAAAAAACTAACCAAAATATTGCACCCAAATAACTAAACATGTATACGAAGTGTGAACATTATATAATTAGTGTTTCTTAAATTAAAATTTGCGAGTGCAATGGAATTCCTTCCTCAGAACCAAGGCACAATGAAATAATGCATATTCAGAAATGCTTCATGTTTGTATTAAAATATCAAACCTACCAAAATAAACATTAATCAACAAAATAACCCTTAATTAAACAAAAACCATATTACAAAGAAGAATAATTTTCAAAAAGAAGGAAACTAGTGGTGTGAAAGTGGAGATGGTCAGAGCAGGAGGAGGTGGCTGCTCCGCTAGGCGTAGGAGCCGTGATGGGTTGTTGTATGCTGAGAATAAAAGGGAGACAACGAGGGTTGGGGGGGGGGGTCGATGCGGGAAGACAAGGACAATTCAAGTGGTTTGTGGTCAGAAGAAGGTAAGTGGGAAGATACCGGATGCGAGAGTGAAGACCGTAGAAGGGTCGGCCAAGGCGGTGCACTACTAGGAGTAGTAGGAATGGGGGGTATATCCGGGAGGCTGGCCATGCAACTTTCGATAGGTTGGTAGCCGAGGGACCTGGGGTTGTTGATATAGTAGAGGGGCATGTCTGGGGATGAAGCTCACTGATAGGGAAGGTGACGGGGAAAGAGGGTGGCAGCTCGACATATGACAGGGAGGGTGGAGGCGGGGAGGCCAGTGGCTCGGTGCACGATGGGAAGGTGTCCTGGAGGTCAGGGAGGTGGCTGGACGGTCAGGGAAAAAGGTGGTGGGAAGTGGGCGTGTAAGGGAGGCTGAGGGCTATAGAGGGGGGTGCTGGGGCATGTGGGATGAGCACAGGGAGGCGACGAGGGTCCTGACCTGTAGAAGGGAAGGGAGCTCTAGCTATAGAGGGAGCTGAGTCGGAGGTGTAGTAGGGGGAGGCAACATCTCGGTTCACGCCGCACATAGGGGAAAATGGGGGGGGAGGATAACACAAAAGAGAAACAATCCTAAAAAAGGGTTAAAACAATAAAAATAAAAGTCTATATATATATATATATTAAATTATCCTATGAATAACTAACTACTAATGGATCAAATAATAATAATAATAATAATAACGAGAAAAAAATCATAATAATAAAAAATAAAACAATTAATGTATTCATTATTTTTAATGATAGTAAAATCAATAATAACAATAAAAATTTTAATTGACAACAATTAATGTTTGCTTAATTAAGAAATTTTTTTATTTATTTATTTATTTTCCATTTTTCGAGACCGGATGGTCACCAAGTATCCAGGGTGAAGCCGTGCGGATTCCAAATCATGCTCCACCCATGCGACTGATGACGTTGACACCCAAAATGTCACATTATAATATAACTCAAATAAAAATTTCTTCCAGGACTCAACCCAAACCCAGAAGAAATTATTTAAGGCATAAAATTAAAAATATAAAGAATCACACGGGTTGGGGTGTCATAATTCTCCCCACCACAACACTTTTCACCCTCATATAGACACACCACCATCCAGTCAATCAATCAACAACTAAGGATTCCATGTATACACAATCCAGCCTCTTAAACCAAGGAAATTTCATCGACCACCAACGGGACCCGATCTCATTTCCTGAAATCGATCACCAGAAGAGGGGAGTCCTAAATGGAATCACCACCAGAAAAACTCAAATAGAACTCGATAAAGATTTAAGAGAAAAACCAAAGAGATGGTGGGCCACCCCATCATAATGTACTAAGCTATAAATGGACAAACAGAAATCCAACTTAGACCTTCACTTTTCCATACTCAAGATAAAATTAGTATAGAATGAACATTCAAAACCCTCATTCCCATTTGAAAAAGATAAGAGATGAACCAAAAACTTCATACGAATTAAAAAACATCACCCCATGGGTGGGGAGGGAGGGCCCAAGGATTGGATCAATGAAACTACAATGAAAAACTATTCACGACTCACCACTTCAGGGTGGACACTAACCAAAGCCACAACTGATTCACATGGATGGTCCACGCAAGGCCAATTATTGAAAACTCACATCCAAAAGGAAAAATTACTGATATTTCATGAGGGATAAGTCCATCACACTCTTTAAGGAAAGAGTATATTTACATTGACAGTGAAACCACAACAGAAATGCTACAAATGTTTCACCGCACAATAGAGGCACAACCATGTCCAAGCTTTATAAAAAACTTATGGGGTTCCTGTCTATGCATTGGATTCACTCGATGGCTTTTTGGCTGGAGCTATGAGGGATGAATCATCTTCTAACTTGCAGCCAGGTCATGAAAATCCCAATAAGAATCACACATATTTTGATTTGGAAAATGAAAGTGAAAATTTTTAAAATGAAATAAACAATGACATTGAAAACCAAAGTTCATCAAAATATTCACAGAATTTCTATACATTTCAAAACCCAAAATAACATCTTTAAAACTATAACGATAAAATATACCTTACATTGGAAGTAAATGTACACAAGAAACATTGAACAAATACATGCCAAAAAATAACTTTTGACAACATCCTCTATGAAGATTTCTTGAAACACCATGAAACAATCGTTGTATGTGATATAAGCATCCACAACCCCGGTTGGGCTTCGGTGAATTTGAACACGATGAATTCTTGTGATCCAGCTTTCCTCACTGATAACAAAAGATGATCTGTCACTTTAAAGATTTTGATGAAAGATACTCATGCCTTTTGATTCCATGACGTGCTCCATCCAGTTTTGATCCCTTCCTCATCTCATTTCCTGAATCCTCAACACTACTCAAAGGTATTGATGGAGGGAGGACTATCTTCTGCACTATTACAAACAAGGTATCAACATGAAAGGATTGTCTCACCACATTGGAAAATGAGGTTAGATTGGATGCTGACAACTTTGTTTGTAGATCAGGAAGGAAACCCACCTTTAAATGATGAGCCTTCATGGAGTCATCTGTGGCATACCCTGAATCATATGGGACTAGCTTCACAAAGCGCTTGAACTATTCCAACATGGATTTGTCACCCTACTATAGATAACTCATTTCCATCCTCCTCAGAATTTCTTCCTTAGATAAATACTAACGAATAAACAATGCCTAGAAAAACTCCCATGTAATCTCTTAGTGAGGCTTTCTCTAAGACACTGACTCTCACCAGACCCACAGTGAACCTTAAAGCATGAAATCTTCAAACTTGACCGTCAATGACTAGGGAAACTCCACGAGGATAATGTGATGTTAGATTTTTCGCATCCAATCCTCCGCCACAAAAAGGTTTCTTGACCATAAAAGAGAGGCGAATCTAGCTTCCAATACTGAAGCATAAAATCCCTACGTTGATCAATATTACTACGATCACCCATCAAAACTTTAATGGGGCAACCACTAGACAAGAAAATTCAATAACCCAATCAGGTCCAACTCAATTAATAAAAATCCTCAAAATAAAAAACCACATATATGACATGCTCTAAAAAGAAGAAAATAAGGTATAATAACATCAAAACATAACTTTTTGAAAAATAATTTATTTAAAACAATCATGGTGGGTTAAACTCTTGTCCTCAGTATTATTTATAGTATTAATCACATGCATGTATTCGTGCCACCCCTGGGAATCCATCGGACATACCAGACATCTATTCATATTCCAACATACTGATATGCAAGTGAGAACCTATAAGAACGCTATGTCAAAAACAATACAACTTCATCTTCGAAAAACAAATCATTCATCATATTTGATTTAAAACAATTTCAAAATTAAACATGTTACTTCAAAGGACCATTTTTTAAAACATATTTTTTTCTAATTAAAACCACTTATAGATGATAGAGGAAACCCAAAACAACTTAAATAGGGAACTAGTGTTAGTGGATGACATGACCATATGGTTGCCGACCATATGCCTAACACATCACTGACATAGAGAGCCTTTTAGAACCATACCCCTAGCTCCACATAGCTTTCCAGCCCATGGGACTAATGAGGAATATTATTCCAACTCCCTTCTTCATGTCCCAATTTAAAAACATACCCTAAAAATCCAAAGAAACTAATTAATCTAGACTTCCAAAGGAAACTTATGGAATTTAACGAGTAAGAGTTTGCAACGCTCTTCCCGCACATACCCTCGAGTCCCGACAATCCTAATCCATCAACCTTGATATTACCAAATAATAAAGGGCAGAATGAAAAGAGTGTTATGAAAATAGAGGACCTCCTTTGATACCATTTTTTCATGAAACAACCTGGGTCGACCCTGTAATGATCACACGAGCCAATCCATAGAAAGGCCCAAGAGGTGTTCCCGATCACCCTAGGCTGGTGACAAGTGCCATGGCATCAACAGAGTATGACCAAGGAATTATTTCTCCCACATATAAATATAAAATAACAGAGGATATAATAAATAGCAGCACATAATAAATAAACCAAACACACAATTAATGATGAACTAATAAAGAGAAAAATAATCAAAATTGATGCTTGAACATACTCTGTATGACTGAATGTGTCACTTCCTGACTCAACAATCAAGAATCTCCCAATGTGAGTGCACCTAAGTAGGAACCAGCACAAGGACTAAAAACAAGAATGAACTATAGGTGTGAGTATTAAAACTCAGTAGGCTACTGATAAACTATTTACCAATGCACTACCTTTAAAAATAAGAAACATCAATTCTATGTTTGATCTACAATATATTAAAGTATGCATTTATAGACATTTCACATAAAAACAAACCACAAACCATTTTCATTAATCATTTGAAAAACCATATTTTAAACATAAGGTTAGTCATGCCATTTCAAGGGGAATGTTATGCTTTAATTTAAAATCTAGAACTAAGAGTTTGAGACACAATATATTTTGAAAGACATTTTCATAGGAGCTGGGAATCCAAAATGCCACTTTTCATGAAAAACACCACACAAGGGTACCAAGGAATATATAGAAAGGGAAATGTAAATAGGTATGAACTTATCATAGCAACTGATCAATAGCTAAAAACCACTAGACATAGGAGAACCTGGGAGATCAATAATAATCATGATGACAGTAATACCTGCGACTCCATATATAGTAGCATGCCACATATGATGAAATCTAACACTCCAATATGCTCAACCACCCATTCTTAGGACACGCTATGAGTAAATCCCACAGTAATAAACCCAAACATATCTTCCTACTTTGGGCCACTAGTCAGTACCATAACCTACATGTTCAATACTCATCTAAGAAAATTTTCTCAAAATTATAGGTTCATATATCTCATGTAAAAAAGGATGGGAGCCATCAGATGCTGCTGAGCATCAAATCACAACCTATATTTATAATAATAATTCACATCAGGAAACACCCCGAGTCTCCCCAAGGAAAACTCTCATTCGATAAAATCAAGAGATACCAAGGGTTCCCAACCATGGGAACCATATAACAGATCTTGGGGATTCCATACTGAGGAAATCAAAAACATCCCTTGTCATCAATGTATGAGGAACATCCATAGGGGTTTTATGACATACATTTTACATTATTTTTTTTAAATGTGGCCAAATGGGCCCTTAAAAACTATTTAAAAACCCCACTTTTATCAAAGGAAAAAATTTCCCATTTCTAAAGGAGGTGTAAAAAAATCATTAATAACATCCAAAAATTGATAAGACACTTTTTAATAATGTTAGATTACACACTTAACACCCGACTATATTCAATAAAATTCCAAAACATGCTAAACACAACACACACTTTTTTAAAATCTAAACCACTTAGGAAACCAAAGATTGAACTAAAAACATTGCCATGCACACCAATGATACATTTGAAAACCCCAAAAATTTATTTTACATCACAATTTACCTAGAAAATCAAGACATGAATTTTGTAAAGAACACAAGGCATGAAATGTTGAATAAAACAATTTCAATTTAACACTCAACAAATTATCGACAACAATTTTCTTTCCGTACTTTTATTTAAATTGTTAAACCTTGTTTTTAAACATTACAAACCATGTGTGTAAGAAATCAGGTATTCACAGCTAGAAAAAACACACCCCCCATTAAAAACATGTTTTTTACAATTAAACGCACCACAGAAACCCAAATTTTCCATATTTAGCACTACCCAAATAATGTAATAAACGTCTGATTAATTAATTATACATCAACAAGTGTCATAAAAAGGTTCTACATCGAAACACACACAATTTTAAATTAAAATACTACTTTAAAATTTACTTCACAATAATACTATAACAAAAAAGAATTCAAATGACGACTACATACAAAAATACTAACCATATTATTGCACCTAAAATATTTAATATGTATATAAAGTGTGAAGAACAGTGAATTAGATTTTCTTAAATTAAAAAGGATGAGTGCAAGGTAACTACAACCTCAGAACCAAGGAGTGATGAAACAACGCATTTTCATAGATTCTTCAGCTGAATCCTACCAAAATAAACACTAATAAAAAAACTAACCGTTAAACAAACAAAAAAACCATCAAAAAGAAGGAGAATAAAAAATGGTGGATTTTAATGGTTCGAAGGTGGATCTGGTCGGATTAAGAGGATGTTGCTGTGCTGCTGGGAGCTAGAGTCGTGTTGTGCTTCTATGCGCTAAGAAAAAAAATGTGATTAAGAAGGATGAGGGGGGGTGACACCAGATAGTAAGGACTGCGAAAAGGGGGGTTGAGACAGGAACTAGGTTGGAGGGAAGTTGCAAGATGCAGGAGGGAAGGCTGGAGAAGGGTCGACTAAGGGGGGTGCGCCGCTAGGAGTAGAAGGTATGATGGGGATATTTGGGGGGCTAGTGGCACGACCTGTGATGGAGTGGCTGCCAGGGGACCTGGGGTTCATTGCCGTAGAGGAAGAGGCATGTTCGGGGCTATCTCTCACTAAGAGGGAAGGTGACAGGGAAGGTGGTCGGCATACCAGTGCACGACAGGGAGGGAAGAGGTTGTCGGCTCAGTGCAAGATAAGGAGGCATCCTGGATGTCGGGGAGGCAGCTGGTCAGTCAGGGAAAAAGGCGCCAGGAAGCAGGTGGTGTAAGGGAGGCCGAGGGATGTAGAGGGGGCTGCTGGGGCATGCTGGATGAGCGGAAGGTGGCGATCAGGATCGTGACTAGAATAAGAGAAGGACGTGCTATCTAGAGAGGGAGCTGCGACAAAGCTGTAGTGAGGGGAGGCATCATTCGGGGTCTCCCCACACACAGGGGAAAACAAGTGGAAGTTTGGGGGTGGGGGATAGCTCAGAAGAGAGAGAACCCTAAGAAAAGGGTTAAAAACTATAAATATAAATAAGAGATATATATATATATATATTAAATTACACTTATAATAAATAATTAGCAATGAATCAAATAATTATAATATGAATAATAATAAGAATATTAATAATAAAATTGAAAACAGTTAAAGTATTAATTCATTGAAATGATAATAAAATCATTAATAATAATAATAACATTAAATGACATCAATTAATGTTTTTCTTAATTTCAAAATTTATTTATTTATTTATTTTCGATTTTCTGAGAGTAGACGATCGTGCAGTTTCTAGGGTGAAACTGCGTGACTTCCAAATTGCACTCTGCCTATGTGGCTGACGACGTCGACACCAAAAAGTGAAATATTTTAATATAATTCAAAGAAAAATTTCATCTAGGACTCGACCAGAACCCAAAAAAAATTATTTAAGATAGAATGATAAAAAAAATGAGTAACGCGGGCCAGGGTGTGAAACACAACACTAAAAAATTATTCCAGACCTTCTATTGGAAGATGAAAATTTACATTTTCTATATTACTTCTCTATATCGTTGGGAATGTATTCCATTTTTTTATATTTGAAAAAAACTCAAAATATTTTGTAATAGAGTTATTTTAATTTCAAATTCAATCTCAACCACATAACAACATCATATTTATACAGCTTGAATATAATCTTTTGGATTATCATTATGTTAATCATCACCATTATAATCATTTTGGGTTATTAAAAATAAAGCAATAACTTCAAAATTCTTATTGAATTTCTAAACATTGCACAACTACTTATAACATTGTTATATTCAAATATTTACACTAAAACAACATTCAAAACAACTTGATCTTTAACACCACATTAAGGTGTGATGAATATCTAGGAAAAATCTTCAAATCACTAAACACCACAACCTGTTTATTTTTTTACTTCTTCTATAGAAAGATGAAATGATTCTTCCACTATATTTAGGAAACACTATCACTATTTTCACCACCACACCCATTTTAGGATCACTGTTTCTCATAGGTAGAACTTTATTTCAAAATTATTGGTGAACAACCAAATACTAATTGCCATGATTTATTATTAGTTTTCCACAATGCCCATAAAAACTCTTTCTACTTCCAAAATTCCCAGTGATGGATTCAATATTTTACATAGGTGATCTAGAAATTTACCATTGGTACTACTATAAAATATTCCATCTGTCTTGTCCATTTCTATATTCACATGAGTCCACCATGGTCATAAAACAATGTAACCCTTTTCACTTGTTCTTGTTGGTGAAATATTAAATTTAAATGTGTAATAAAATTACCATTACAAATTTATTTCTTTCGTATACTAATTGAAAATGGATTCACCCAAATTACTATAGAATGTTCTATGATGTGGTAAATATTTACTTCACTGGTTTACATTAATTTATGTATAATTAATTCAACCCATATTTCCATTATTATTTTTCCCACAAAATATAGTAATGTATAGAAAAATTTACATTAAAAAATTAAAACTTCAATGAATTCCATTTCATGTTGCAGTGCTTCGGAGGTATCAGTTTCAAGAATCCCAATGAACAATTGGTCAGATTTTTGTTTGTTTACCCCTCCCCTAAATTATGTAATTAATTAATGGATTCAATGTGAATACTCCTCCTTATGAACTTACATAAAACAAATTTCTTTAAGATGATCATGTTATTTAATTCAATCATATTTGATATCTTTAATTCGAAAAAATAAAAAATATTTCTATAACACTCCATATGCATAAAAAAGGCTGAAGAAATCCTCCAATCATGACATCCAATATTAATCAATTTCTCTCTCTCCCATAATTACAAAAAATATCAATATCTCTATGAAAATTATCCATGTCAATGTACCATTAATACATTCAACATATAACCATTATTTAATACATAATATCAACAAATCTATCAAAACCTCTTGATTGTAATAAGGAGAAGGGGTTGGCATGTTTGGGAATGTAGGAATGGGGTTGTAGCTATGTTAGGGTGTTATCTGGGGGGAGTGGGTGAGGGGAGGAAGAGACTTGAGGGGTCATTGGAGGGATTAGAGAGGACTAATTTAAAAAAAACAGTCTTCAAAAAATAATTACCCACATATAAAAAACATTGGTAAAGCAATGGGGTATTTACCATATTTTCTTAAAAACATGATAATGTACTATTAGAATAATGGGTAAATTATTCATACCTCATTTAAATGTGTTTTTATGAAATGAGGGTAATCTATTTAGAAACATTTATATATCAAAAAATGCAAAATAATAACATGGATAAATGTTTTTTTGTTTGAATTTGTATTTATTTTTATATTCATCATCCTTAATTACACATTTTTTATGTTGAATTATCATGTCATCATTTTTTCGGACAATTTATATTTATTCATCATTTTCAGGTATGTGATATTCGTCATATATTTTAGTTTACACAATTTATATAATTATTTTGTTATGATTATTGAAATTTTTTAGTTTTTATAATAAATTTATTCTAATAAAATAAAGTTAAAAAATTCATTAAAGGTGTATAAATCTATTTAAATTATATATATTCATGTAGAGGAATATTCACCTTATTATGTACACGTCACTTTATATAATAATATATAATAAATAAATTATTAATTGATGTGAAACATATTTTTTTCAAATTTATTTTCAATTTTTCTGAAGAGACAAATATTTTGGAGTCTTCTTCTTCTCTTGATAAAATGACATTAAAAGTTGGTATACATGAAAATACATGTTTACCATAACATTAACTTACTCAAGGGAAGGGAAATTTTTTTTATTTGAATTTAATGATAATAATAACTGAATAAGTAAAAATGGGAAGAAATTTATTTGTTTCATTACTATGTCGAGTTGAGAAATGTTTTTCATATAATATATTTATTAGAGTCTCAATGACAGAAAAATGAAAGATCGGTTTTGGGAGTAAAAATGGTAAGATATCTATAATGATTTATTTTCTTTACCATGGTCTAGATATTATATATTTTATATGATTAAAATTTGATTTGTTTACTTATATATTCCATTCTACTTTTCTGAGAAGAATGTAGTTATGAAGAAATAGATTTATTTTTTTATAGCTTAGATAGAGGTATTTTAAATCAATGTTATATACAATTGTTATTTTCTGGAAGAAACACAACTAAAATCCATTCATGAAATATGGGTCCATATGTGTTGAGACATGGAATAAGTGTGGTAGAATATTGATGAATTAAGCCTTTTTGGAATTATTTTGTCTGTAAATAAAATCCATTTATAAAATTATTTTTTAATTAATTTATATATAACATTATTATAGGATATCTCACCAATATATCCAGTCATTGAATTTTTAACCTCATAATTCTTTTTTGGCGAGTATCCTTTAATGGAGGAGAAAATAATTAAATTTTTTTGATGAATTATAATCCAAATTTGGTAGTGGATCTGAAGATGTTTAATTTGTTCATTCATATCCCCACACTCACCATGAAAAATGGAAAAGGGAGTGAATATAATAACAAGGGAAGTATTTACTGTTCCCTCAAAATAATTTGTTGATATGATTGTAAGAAATTCATTAATATGTTTCCTAATTATTAGAATATTATATATTTTAACGATAATATAAATTATAAATATATCATTTTAGGACTCCCTTTAGGAGAAATTAACACAATGGAACTATATCCTAAATGGTAGGATGGTTATTATTGGGTTTACTTTATGTATGTAAGTAGATACATGTCATGCAAGAGGATATGAGGTGGGTGTTAGTGTCAATGAATTTTGTGGACATCATAGCACCACATTGAGGGAGGAAGAGTAAAAGGAAAAATAGAATCTATGATACCAGAGCATTAATAGATAAATTAGTTAATAGAAAAGAGAAATAATTTTTTTACGATACATGTTTATAGATATGGAGAGACTGACAACCCATGCACATCCTTCTGATCAAGATCCTCCACCTCCTTATTCATACCCTATAGTTCACTTTGAGTTTCATAAAAAGAATCCTCAGTTAAATGTTATATCATATATAATCATACATAATCTAGGTTATTATGTACATCATCATCCTATATAGTTAGATCCTATAAGGGTACAGGCACATAATATTATTCATGTAAACAACACTAGTGTGATTTCCTACAGAGGAGGTGGACATATTTTGATAGAGTATGTGTAATTTTTTACACTATCCATCTATTTTTTTATCTAGAATATTAGGAATTAATTTATTTTCATTTATTATTTACATTTAATTTTAAATTACATGTAATATTATTTTATATTTACCTTATATAAGAGTATTTTAATTATATAGAATCTCTAAAAAAGGAACAAATGTTTTAGGAATCAAGACCTTTCAAAATTTCAATGGTTTCTCAAGAGATAACGAAATTAAAAATTAATTGTTTTATGTTTGCATATTTTTATGATTTTATCATCGGTAAAGAAATATCTTGGAGAGACTATAAATTAATAATATTTTAAAAAGTTATCTCAGATATTTTTTTAACTGATAGTCTCTTGATACCAGTGTTATAGTTTATTTTATATAATTAAATTTTAATTTTAATTTTAATTTTTATTTTCATTTTATTATGTTCATAAAACTTATAATGGTTCAATTTAATACCTATATTTTTTGTTATCATCACACTATTTTTATAAAAATTGGAAAACATTCATTTATGGTTTTATGGATTTATAATACCTTCAAATGGTAGTGAAATACCTGAATTATCCTACTACAAATAAATATAAAATTTGAATATTAGAAAAAACATAGATTATGTATCAGTTCATTATATTACTTTATATTTAAGAAAAGTTATATAATTATGAACTACCATTTAGTATAATTTCATTCATAATGATTCATTTTATTTTATTTGAGATTTGATGTTATTCATAATCTACCCATATGAATGCATAATATTTTTTTTCTCTGTGATGATTAAAGTTTGTGATTTTTTTTGAGAATATATGAAACAATTAGTTTTATTCTATTTAATTATTTCTCTAATATATAATTTTCCATTCTACATATGATTTTTTTAATTAATAAATTGAAATAAAATAGGTCATAGAAAGTGTTTATCATGTTTCACATGTTGATAAAGAATCCAAATGATGTTAATTATGTGGGAGAGTGGTTAGATAACTATTATAATCGATTGTACTTGTTGTGTCATACATATATCATGTTTAATATTTTTAATGTTTTTTTCAAAATCATAATTTCATCATCAAAGAGGAATTTTTAAATTTTTTTATTATGTTTAATGACTATTTAGTGAGATATTATGACAATAAAATTGTATATTATTATAAGGATAGTTCAATTAAAAATTTTATGTTGTAAACAAATACATTATACTGTTAATTTGGTAACATTTATTTTTTGGATGTTTTTAATGATGTTCTGATATATCTGATAAATGACTTAATAACACTTCTTGATGTTCTTTCATAGTATTTTATAGTCTTTATTAATTAATATATTCATATGAAAAAGGCTTTTACTTTTTTTTATCTTTGTAAAAGAACTTATAGTAAATTTTGTTGTTGAGTTTTTTTTCTACTGATTTTTATTGTTTTATGTTTTTAGATTTATTGTTATATGGAATGGGGTATTATATTTTAATATATATATTTAAAAAATTATTATGTTTCACCATTGGTTATTATGAAAACTGATGTTGAAAGAACATTTTCAATGTTCTTTTCCATAATAATCGATGCCAAAAGACACTATAAATATCTATTTTTTATAAAAATAACTAATCTTTAAAGTCTCTCTATGTTGATATTTAGTCAATATTTAAAAAATATTTTTAAAAAATATATTCAAAAATATGAATTTGATTGTAATTTTTTAAAATCATTTGCATCAAAAGTGAAATTTACCCTAGTATTTCATAAATATAACTTTGATTATCTCTTTATATCGGTATGTAGTAAAAATTTCAATGTTGGTTTAAATAATAATTGATAAAAAAGTTATGTTAAATGTAATTTTCATAATATCTAGTGTAGTAATTAACATTAAACATTTTTTTCAAAAAAATGACAATTAAAGTCTCTTTATATAAATATTTTTCAACAGTTCAATGTTGATTTTATTAATAATCAACAAAGATTGTAACATTCAATCTCAATTTTTATTAATTGAAATTTAAAATATACTATTAACATCGACTATATTGTTGTTTAATGTTAATAGATGTTAAAATGAAAAATAACCAATATCAAATAGGGTACTTTCCATTAGTTTAAGTGTTAGAATACCTTTAAAGAAAACAATTTTCATGACTGCAATCATCAGACATAGTATGTCATTATACAGTTGGGTGCCCATATATTATCATTAGTGAAGTAATAAGTAAATGGTTAACCCTAATAATATTAGGTTATCATTATTTATATTTTATTTAGGTTATACTTATTTAGGAAACACTAATGTTCAGGATACCAGATTAATAATGTTGACTGAATCCATATAATTGATTTTGATTTTGTGTTATCCTCTCAACTATAAAAGAATCACATCTAAAATGATTGACATGTCCACCGATATATATAAGTTATTAAAGAAATGATAGATAATCCCAAATCGTAGTGAAATATTGATCTTATCCTACTAAAGGCTAAAATATTATTTAAATAGGGTCATTATTTTAGGGGGATAACTTTTAATAAATGTCCTAATTAAATTAATGTAAAACATAGTACTCATTTGGTAGAAAATTTTAGTGTATTTAAAGGAAAATTTCCTTATCATACTTAACCGTGAAAGTAATATTCAAGAGGGAGAGTCTTAATAAAATAAATATACTTAACCAACATATAAAATTAACAAATTATCTTAAGTAAGAAACAAAAATTATATGTGTTAGAGTAATACCTTCCTGAGAAAATAAATTCGGAATTAGTTTAATAACATAATATATATTTTTATGAGAAGAATATAAGGATTAAAATGAGGATTAATATTCAATATATGTAAGATGACAAGATGTAATTTGGTCTCTTATCATATATAAAATGATGATGAATATGTTAATGACTTAGGGAGACTATAAGTTTACATTATGAAATATTATATAATTGAAATATTTTATGTTATCATTGTGGAATTTATTTCTAAAAATGTCAGAATATTTAATAAAATATTACCCAATTCTCTCAAGGTGTTAAGGATGTATAAAATGGTCTTCTGATGTCTAAGATTTGGTGTTGTGTTGGTAGTAAAATTGGGTAAATGTTATATCTGGAAAAAGAAAATTTAGTGGGAAAGTCCAATAATTTTTCACTGAGTAGTCAATTAAGGTCATGAAAACCAATAATGAAGTGTCAGGAATGGATGTACAATGTCTCCAAAGTGTGTCATTGATCGAAATACTTAAATTAGTTTGATAAAATCCATGGAAATTAAAAATTAGGTATTACTGTTCTATAAATAAATTATTCAATTTTGGAAGCCTATGTGTTATGTCCACTAGGCCAAATACATTGAGATGGATGTAAATCAGTGTATGGAAGATTAAAACGTCCTCCTATTAAAATATTGTTTTGTGGTTATATAAAACTCAATTCTATCTTCCTCCCATAGCAATATAGAAATATACATGAAATAATTCACATGAAACGATTTTTTACATGGTTCACCCTCACTGGGCTATGTCCAGGGAGCATAACAATGGAAACTTTCCGATGTACCAAATTCACTAAGGAGAAAACCAATAATGAGCACATTGTTCAAGCTAGATCTTCTATGATCAGGCTCATTTCCATTATAATGTTAAGGGTCTTCTCACTACATTCCCAAGGGTCACTCTCTATGCTTCAATCCCTAGCATACTACCAATGGAAAGGGTCACCATCATATTCTTCCTTCGATCATTGCTCTTGGAAAGGAATCCACTCACAGTTTTTGAAATTTTAGGTGAAACACAGTTTATGGTCACATAGGTCCCTTAACTTTCATGAATTCCCTCATCCTCAACTATAGGTAGATGCACTATTGAAGTTTCTTTTATTCCCGTAGATGAAGACCACATTCCCGGGTACTGCTAGGTTTTGGAAAATACATTCGCAAACTGATTTGAGGCTCTCACAAGCTTTCTTGTGAAAATCGCGAACCATATGTTCCTCCCACGAACTGTGTACTAGGAATGGTACATGGACCGTCTGCTCCCCGTAGTGCTTCCTCTTTCACGAACTACTATCACCTCCACATACCACTACCTTTGTTCGCCTCTGTGAACTAGCCTTTGTCTTTGAGCTATTCTCTATTCACGGACCATCGTTACTTCTGCATACCGAAGCTCACCCCCCGCATACCACTTGCTGAAATATGTCTCCCGCATATCATAGATTCCTCTTCCATGTACTAATTTAACAACTTCTTCATACGAGATGTCCTCATTTGCATACAAGGCATCTTTTGTGGGTTAAGAATCCTAACAAACATCATTGGTAGAGTTAATTTTGCGTGAATCAATTTATCCTTGGAAAACCGGCCTTCACGAACTTCTTTCAATATTTTATGAAATATCATATCAAAAATATGTTCTCTAATGATACAAGATATCGATAGTAATCAGTGAGGTTAGTGATTCTTAAATAGACAATGATATCTACAAAATCCAATAACCAAAGATTTTCAAAATCATCATTCAAACCATAACTGCATATAGTTCCTTCTACCACTGTGAAACACAAGACACCCACAATATTTTTTTCATATGTGGTCTGTGTAATATCTTTTCTCTTATGTGGTCAATATCCTCCATTGATGAAACACGATCTGCGCACTACATCACATTCATTCATGATCCATTTTTGGTTTCGCAAACCACTTATGTGTATAGTTCCCGCTACCCGTTATGTGGCTCCATACCCTTCTCAGTTATGGTACGGAATCCATGTCCTAGGATCCTGATTTCTCTTCCTTGTCTAATTTAGTTTTCCATTCTACACACAAATTCTTAATACAGAGGCCCAAAAATTTGGCAAACTCTCAGAAACGACACCACCTTAAAAACATGTCATCATAAAACACTAACCATACTCAATTATGGTCATTTTGCTTTGTCAAGAAACACAACCACACCCAAAAAACTCCTAGAGGACACCATGAGGGATTTTGACCAATAATATCTCCCTTTGGGTTTGTTGAAAAATCATCTCATAATAATGCTCCACATTTTGATATCTCGTTAATCCTCCTTCCAACTTCAACCACAATTTGCTTCACGCAATTAAGATAGTGATTAAGTATTTAATCAACACATACTCTATGCCCACATGAGACATGATCAACATGATAAAGAATAGTACAATGAAAAGTAAATAAATTAATCACTTCATTTCAAATGACCATTTGTTGATACCATACTGATACACTGCTAACAATGAACTTCTTTCATCACAATCCTCAGCCGTCGTGATATCTAATCATTGACCAATCACTTCTATAATCATTAGATTTAAGTCTCCCCATATATTATAGCTCTTCAAAATAGCTTTAGCTTAGCTTCCACTCCCCTATCCTGCTTCTCCACTTAACAGCTTCTCCCCGTGTCTTTTCTTGACTGTATTATCTCCCCCTAAAATATTCAAAATTTCTTCCCCTTTTTCAATGAAGTCGAAGGGAACTATAATGTTGTCTTAGCAAGAGAGGGACCCACATCTACACTTTTCCAAGTGTGGGAAGTCAACTGGAATCTTAGAGCCAGTCAATGTCTTTTAAATTCTTCTTTGGGTAAGGCCTTGGTAAGAATTACTATAACCTATTGTTCTTTAGGCACATAATCCAACATAACAACCCCTTTCTCACCTTCTCCTTGATAAAATGATACTTTTCTCAATGTGATTTTTCCTTGAGCGATGGGATATATCATTTCTATGATTTATAGCACTTTAATTCCCAAAACGTATTCTGATCAGAGATTTGACTTCAATTCCCATATCTTCAAATTGTTTCATCATCCACAATAGCTCTGTGCATGCTTGAGTAGCCACAATATATTCAGCTTCTAAATTTATAAATAAAATGCAATCTTTTTTCTTACTCATACAATATATACACAATCCTCTATGAAAAAAGCACATCCTAATGAATATTTCATGTCATCTACTGATCCGGCCCAATCCAAATCTGTATATCCCAACAATTATTGCTGTGTTTTTCCAATATAAATTAAAACAAAAAACACTATTCCCTTTATATAGACAACTATTATTTTGTACTTCAATAATGTGGATATTCTTTGTATTGCATTGATACCTTGCTTCTTTTCATGTGTATAATACAATATCATGACTTTTCACTATCAAATACAATATACTTCCAATGATTTTTCCATATTCTATGATATTAGTAGGCTTTATATCATCATCTAGAGAACGTTTCCTCCGGGTAGAAACTAGAGTCTTCATATCTTTGAGATTATTCATTCCAAAACTTCTCAAATCACCCTTGGAATATTTGGATTGAGAACTAAAAGTTTCATTAACTACTTGAATTAATTTTAAATCAAGGATAAATGTAATATCACCAATCATAGACATTTTGAACTCACTTTTCCTGAATCCAGAAATTTTTTTGTTTTGGGCTTCATCTGATCCACTAAAAATTCTATCATCGACATATACAAGCACCATCAACCTTTGATTATTGAATTTGTTGAAATATAGATTTCAATCAACTCCACCATGCTAAAAACAAAGCTTCTTTAGAAATAGACCATGGCTTGAATACCATTCTCTTAGTGCTTTCTTCAAACCATATAAATCTATATTCAGTCTATAGACTCTATTCTCATTCCCATGAATCAGAAAACCATCAGGCTGATCAATATAAAATTTTTCATCCAAAAATCCATTCAAAAAAGAAGAATTTTCATTCATATAGAAAACCTTAAAATATCATTACACTACTATGGCCAAGAATAATCTGACTGTATCTAACCTATAAATTGGTGAAAATGTCTCATGAACATCAATACCCTCTACCTGGGAGTACCCTTTGCAAACAAGGTGTTCTTTGTTTTCAATCACAACACCATCATCATTCATTTTGTTGCGAAAAAAACCCATTTTGTCTGTTGGAAATGAAACAATCTCTGATGTCTGAATCTTTTAAATTTGGTTAAGCACTTCATTCATGGATCAAATCTAGTTCTCATCTCCAGCTTCTTCATCAAAACATTTAGGTTCCACCTATGAGAAGTATAATGCTTGTTGTAAATTCTTCATCCTCCTGGTTTGTAATGCTACGGTCTGATCACCAATTATGTTTTTTACTGTCAATTTCATCTCTTCGTGTTGGTCTCTAGGAGGACACTGATTTGTTCCCATAATTTGAGTTTTCTTATGAATCCACCTCTGGAGCTGGAGCATCTCCTGACCTGGTCATCTCTTCATCACTATCATCCTGAGTCTGATCATGTATTATCTCAAGAATTTTTCATTCTCCACTATAGTAACATAATGACATTCAACTATATTTCCTAGCTTCTAATTTAAGCATTTAATACTTTGATCTTCTTTCAGTAGCAATGAAATATTTTTTCATATTCAAGAGATTCAAACATCCTATGATTCTCATTATTATGAATGAATCACATACTTCTAAAAATTCTAAAGTATTTTAATGATGTATTCTTTCCATACCATAGATCATATTG
Organism: Viscum album; assembly: GCA_963277665.1. Lineage (NCBI taxonomy): Eukaryota > Viridiplantae > Streptophyta > Magnoliopsida > Santalales > Viscaceae > Viscum > Viscum album. The sequence continues at coordinate 1,928,407,231 of OY728131.1, forward strand.
AGTCCTCTATTCATTTAGGTACAATAAGGCTCTATTTGATGTGTAAATTTCTTTCATAAATTCCTCTTTCCATAACACCTTTGGATGTTCTTTCGTAGTGATGATTGTTCTATCCATGTTTTTCACAATTCGATTTCTTCTCTCAACAACTCCATTCAGATGTGGAGATCTTACTAATAAATCATGATTCATTATCCAATGTTTCTCAAGATAATCCTCTAATCGGCTATTTGTGAATTATTCTCCATTATATGATAAAATTTTCTGGATTTTTTCATCAGAATCTTTTCACATTCTGGTTGATATCTTATAATGCAATAGAACACATTAGATTTGTGGTTGATTATTCAAACCCATTCCATTATGATATAATCATCAACGAAGAAGACATTATATCTCATCCCATATATAGACCATGGAGAAATTTTCCCACACACATTGAAATGCACCAACTCAAGAAAACATGTTGACTTTTTCTCCTTTGGATTATATGTCTTTCGAATGATCTTCCCTTGTTGGAAAGCACTACTCATATGAGTATGATCACATGATAATCTAGGGAGATCATGAGCAGCATCACATTTTACAAGATATTCTATGGACTCTATACTTATATGTCGAAGACACTTATGTCATAACATGTTTACTTCATCCTTTGATAGAAATCACATATCATCTTCTCAACATATGAGGTAGAGATTTCCTTTCGTACGCATTCCTTGCGACAAAATAGTACCATCATTTGCCTTTATGATACATAATTTCTTAGAAAAGCTTATTGCATTCCCTGAGTCACACAATTGAAAAAAACTAAGAAGGATGTGGCTAATAACTTCAACTACCCAGATATATTATCTTCCCATGTCTTTTCCTCTAAACATGTATTTTCCTAATCCATTAATTTTCAAGCTCTCATAATAACCAAATCTTTTGATACCTCCTTTATCATACCTGAATCTAGTCACTAGATCATTGTTTCCTATCATGTGGGAATTCCATCCAGTGTCAATTATCCATAACCCCATGCGGTCTGATGCCTTGATTTCAATTTATGCAACCACTGTATGCTCTTCCCTTTTCTTTTTGACCCAAGTATTCAAATTCATACCTGACATGGAAGGATAATCTTGATCTTTTTCAATATATGACTGACCAACATCATCTTTTAGATCTATATATAAATTTCAAATTTTCATATCTATTTATGATACATTTACAACTTTATATGGAAAATTAAGACTTCCTTGACACATTTCATTGTACTATTTAGGTCCAATATCTCTCTATATGTCCAAGTCCTTTACACATGAAACAATGATAATCAAAGGATGGACTATAATTTTTATATATGTATGACCACCTCTATTGGAATTGTTCTCTTTGGTACCACTTTGTTATAGAACATACATTCTTGAGGGAGTCTATTATTACCATAAAAAAAATATTATCTGAGGTACATTCTTATGTGGTAATTATGTGCCACTAGTTGCGCCTTGGGTTCTCGAAATCTTCTAATTCGTCATCATACCAAAATTGATCTTAAATCATTGAGTATATGCTTGTGTTCTGACATGAACCATAACTGCTTTCTATTTTAGATCACGGCTCATACAAGCCTTATCATTCCGAATTAAGTTTTCCTTATGTTCTGATGGAATATTCTACTCAAATCTCATCTTATCTATTTCTGGTATGATCTTTTTTCATGATGTCTAACCATGAGTTAGAAGGTTATCCTGATCTTCAATTGTTCATCGTAGATAGATGACTTCCTCTTCTAGTTGTTTGATATGTTCGATTTGATCTTTTCTTGTTTCTGGTAATATATAAATTTCAATTTTTTGTTCATAATTTTTTATTTTATACTCAACCACCTATTCTGAGCGTTCTGCATTTAATTCCTAATCTTTTCAATTTCATCATTCAGCTGAAAATTCTCTTATACCTGTTTATGCATAAAGAGTTTGGAATCATGAACAAATTTGCTAGATTGTATTGTTTTGGCACTCAAAATAGTAACCTATTCAAGAGCATCTTCTAATTCAGTATGATGATCACCTCATTCTTCAATTTCTCCTTCTTCATTGTAAATTTCTTCTCTTGTTAATGAATCTCTAACAACTACCACCAAAGAAACAATTTTATGATTTGTGAAGTCCTCTATCACTTATTTCGAAGATTATTCAAAACATCCATCCACTCATGATAGAAAATTATTATTTTTTTAATAAAATTATCCTAGTACTTATTCTCCCTTTCTCATTTGATGAATACTTCTTTGGAGGAATTTCATCATTTTCATCATTTTCATCATCATACTTCTTAGGACATTTTGTTACAAAATTCCCATTCCTTCAACATCAAAAGCATGCAAATGGATGTTTACCATTGAATTTTTCTTTTCCGCTTTTCATATTGGATGAGAGAAATGACATCACATCATCCATATTGTCTTCCTAAAGACTATCATCAGAAGAGAGATTCATCATGTACTTGAATGCCACTTCCATAGGCAACCCCTTTGCTACTGCATTATTATCATCATTTCTCATATCATTTTCTATAAGGGTACTGTGTAGGATATCTAGTGTCAGCACTTTCAATTCATTATTTTCCAACACTTAGACTTCTAGATTGAACCTTGGTGGAAGTATCCTCAAGATACATTTTACAATCTTTGTATATTCAATGACATCTCCAAGACCCTACATGTCTTCCATAATAATATTTATCTTGTTGAATAATGCATCAATAGTCACATTGGTATTTATTATAAGATTCTCATTATTGTTCCATAGAACCTACATATTTTCTTCTTGGACATTTCTGTCACCCTCATAGATGTTTAATAATTTTCCCACATGGCATGTGATGTTTTACAGGACATCACTTGCGTATAAATTTTATTTGATAGGGATACCCATAAAGAATTTATCCCTTTAGCATCAACATCCAATTATATTTATTCAGATTTTGAAAAATAAACAATAATTATAACAGTTGATAATCCATGCATAGCTGCTGTGAAGACATCCATCTCTACTGATTAAGAGTAGTACTGCATTTGATTCTTCCATAGTTGAATTTTTTTTCCATCAATGATCAGAATTTGTTTATGATTGACCGACTTTTTTTTTGTTCATTATAGGAAACCATTGAATTTCATCATTTAACTCTGATACTAATTCTTAGGTCCACTAGGTCGAATATCATAAGAGGGGGGGGGGGTGAATTTGGGTATGAAATATTTAAACATTATCTCATTCAAATATTTTTTGTTGTTAGAAAAAACTCAATTCATTCTTCCTCCTATAGAAATATACAAATAGTTATGAAATAATTCACATGACACAATGTTTTTTACTTGGTCCACCCTCATTGGGATTCTCTTAAGGAGAATACAATGACAATGCGTTGATGTACCAGATTCACTATGGATCACAACCAATAATGAGTACACTATTCAGGATAGATCTTCTATGCCCAGGCTCATTACCTTTACAATGTTTTGGGTCTTCACACTGGAATCCCATGGGTCACTCCCTATGCCTCTTTCTCTAGCTCACTGGAGGTGTAATGGGTCACCATATTTCTCTTCCTTCAGTCACTTTTCTTGGAAAGGAATCACCCATAGTTTATGGACTTGTAGGTCAAACATAGTTTATATACATGTAGGTCCCTTAACTTGAATGAATTCCTACGTACTCAACTATAGTTTGATGCCCTGTTGATGTTCCTTTTTAACCTATAGATGAATTCCATCTTCTTGGGTACTTATAAGAACCATAAAATAAATATTCAAATTGATTTGAAGCTCTCACAAGATTCCTTGTGCAAATTGTGAACCACATGATCCTCCAGCGTATTGTGTACCGAGAATGGTACACGGACCGCCTACTCCGCATACTGTTACCTATTCCATGAACTACAATATCCTTCACATACGGCTACCTTAGTTCCACCTCTATGAATTAGCCTTTATCCACAAACTATTCTCTATTTACGTACTGCCTTCCCTTCTACATACCAGAGCTCCCCCTCCATAAACCACTTTCAGGAATCTCTCTCCAGCGTATCATAGATTCCTCCTCAATGTACTGAGTTAACTACTTCTTCATACCTTAATTCTTCCTCCGCATAACAGGCATACTTTAGATGTTAATAATCCCTGTAAAAATCTTCGGTAGAATTAATTTTTCACAAATCACTTCATCCTTCGTGAACCACCCTTTGCGATCTTCTTTAGATCTTTTCGGGAATCTCATATCAAAAAGATTTTATCAAATGATACTCGATATCTATAGTAATCGGTGTGATTATAAATTATTATATAGAAAAATTATATCCACAAAATCTAGTAACCCAATATTATCGAAATCTTCAATCCAGCCTTCACCGCATACCATTCCTTCTATTGCCACATACCTCAATCCACCTGCGAACCATTTTTCATTCACGGTCTGCGTACTAGCTTTTATCTTACTTGGTCAATCTCCTCCACCGATGACACGTGATCCAAATTCCACATCATGTTCCCTTTCAAATAATTTTTGGTTTCAAAAACTGAGTCCGCGTACTATTCCCTCTACCTGGTACACTACTGCGTACTCTTCTTGGTCATGGTACGCAATCCATGTTATAGGATCCTCATTTCTCTTCCTTTTTTTATTTTTTTCCTCTCTTCAATAAAATTCCTCATATTGAGGCCCAAATTTTTTTCAAACACTGGGAAACTACATAACCTTAAAATATTATCTTCGGAAAACCCCAACCATACTGAATTGGAGTCATCTAGCTTTGTCAACAGACACAAAAACACCCAAAACACACCGAGAGGACATCCAGAGGAATTTTTTCCCCAATACTATGTGATACTTGAAATATATTTCATTGTTTTTTGTAAATATATATGAGTTATAAATCATGGCATGATTTGATGTATTATATATTTTTTATGTCGAATTGATGAAGAAAATAGGTGTTAAATCATGGGGTTGGGTTGAAAATGAATATTTCATACTCATATATTTCTTTAATGGGTGTATTTTCATCATATATATCATATGTGATAATAATGGTTTTTTAAATACTTTGGTAATTTAAAAAAATGTGATGATGTTTTTAATCACATTAAATATGACTTCTCATGTTCTATAACATGTGTGAGAATAAGGTAACAAAAAAGTGAGTTTTATCCATGATAATGGTTTTTATCCGAGATATTTGTTAAAATATGAGGGAAAGGGTTCTAACTACCCAATAATGACATATTTTAAAGAATAATGACTTAATTTTAAGAATAATTATGTACACAAATATAATACAATAAAAAATATTGATACCATAGTTTATATATAATATATTATCACTAAAAGAAATAAGTGTCACTTCATAACACAAAGGAGATTGTGTTTCCTGGAATGATATTCTTGTGAATATATAGTTTCTAAGAGGCTAGTAGAAGTATGTTTAGACTTATAAAAGTTCAAGTATAAAATATAATATATTATAGTAATCATAAAACAAGGTGAATTTCACTAATATATCCTAAAAGAGTATAGGATATGATGGTAAACAATGTAAAAATTTACATTTAGTAACTGTAATAAAGTGAAAATAACATTACATCCTAAATGAGTTTATATTTTGCTGGTAAAAAATAATATAAAAATTATATTATTTAAAAATTTATCTTAAAGGAATTTTGATGGAAAACATCCAAGATTTATGATGATGATGAACAAAGAATTATTTCTATGTAGACAAAAAATGTTATTAACAAGATAACATTAGATGTTGTGAAGAATTGGAGTTTGAATGCCAGTTTAAAATAGTTAACCATTATGAATACAATTCCTATGTCAAAATTCAAAAAAAATATTCTTGATAGATGTTGGTCATTAAATGAGTTTAATGGTATGGTTATATGGAATAGTCATGTAGATATGTTGTAGTTATTACACAATGATTTAATGAGTTTAAAAATACCTAAATGTGTATCAATCATAAGACTTCTCATGAAGTTTATCATATTTCATGTGATTATATGGGTGTTTATGTTTTCTTTGGGTAGTATTATAATACTATTTAAGAATATAAAATTTATTATGTTAAACAAATGGTATTTTACACTTTATCATTCATTCATGTTGTTAATATATATATATATATATATATATTACAAGGAGTGAAATGTTAATTAAAATCTCAATGTATGAATTTGAGTTACCCCAATTGAGTTATATCATAGAGTATTTTAGGTTGTGGTGAAATGATAAGATTAACATCTGTATTATTTCATATAGATATATGAAATATGATCTTGAGATGAAAAATAATTTTTTTATACTGGATGACCCATCAACTATACCACGTAGAGTGACATACAATATGTCATTGGTAGACCGTGGGTTAATGTTTCATACTAAATCCTTATACCTGAGGTTTTAAGTATATATATCATGAAAACATTTATACGTTTATTTGATTCTTATTAAAACCTTGGTTCAAATTAGTGGGTGGTTGGGGAATTTGGATGATCATTACAATTGTTGAGGCTTAACAATGATGTGATTTTCTTCATATATGATAAGAATAACATTTAGGACATCAATTGAGATATATCTAGGAAGCATATTTACATATCATTATAATATTCTTGTTATGTGAATATATATTTAGATGTAGATATTGTTATCTCCTCATCCATTTAGATGATTGAAATGCGATGTTTTCATCAACCAGATTAGTCTATACTCAAAGAATCAAGAATATATGAATATGATATATGGTATTAACATACTATATGTTCCATACTAACTCAATATCTCTAAAAAGGGGATTATATAATTATGAATTATTATATATTCTTTAGATTATAGAAAAATAATGGAGATAAATGTGATTGATATTGATCATTCCATCTCCCACTGTTTTCAACACTACAGAGGACCACGTGGTCACCCTTTTTTATTCTTAAAATGAAGATAATATTTATTGAAATTGAAGAGTTACCACAAAAATATTTTAGGGGATATCTAGAATATGTTATTGATGGATTTTAATAAGTTTCTATATATGATGTAGTATGTAGAAAAAATGTTTGATTTCTCTCTCAATTTAAAAAATAGTTTGGCATAAGATTTTCATGAGTTTTTTATATGATGTGAGATATTGTTAAAGTGCACTAAGTCTATAATGATTTGTTGTAAATGGGGTATTGATTGAAATATACACTTAATTTTAATAGACCACAAAAAACTATTAGTAATGGTTTCTGTAAAGGAGCACCATGATATAATTTATGATGGGGTTTGTGAGGGGATACACCACTAGGTAGGGAATGCCATTGTTCCATTTTTCTTTTCATGGGTATTAACTTGTTATGTGATAACATTTTTATTTATCTATGATCACTTTCGATAGATATCATGAATGGTTATAATCATTACGATATGAGTTTATAGAAGATATTGAACCTCACAAGAGAATATTTAAACATTAAATAGTAATGATGTAATGGTCATAATTATATGTATCTTATAAACCAATTCATAAATATGGATGGACATTTGAGTTACAAAGTAATAATTTATATGGTTATATAATCATGATTTTTGTTAATTGAATGGTGTTGTAATTTTATTCAAATGGTGTGAAACTCTTTTTTGTGATATAATTCAAGATCTCTTTCTCTTTATCCTTTAAATAAAGATTCTAGTAGACTTTGGATATGAGTGAGAAATTACTCAGGCATCTAGTGATTCCCAAAACCAATGGATTCTATACGAGGGAGAAATATATTTGTTTCTATTTAGTGTTCTTGATAAATAATGCTTGAAATGTATTTACAAACACTGCTATATGGTGGAAGGTATTGTGTTATTCTTTGTATTGTTATTATTTTTAAACATATTTATAAATCTCATTTGTTTTGGGGTTTTATACTTTATTGCACTCTTTTTTGGGTAATCATTATCCCTACAAAACCCATATCTTATCCCACTATATAATCACATATACCTATCATTTTCTAGATTCATAATATAACATGGGAAACCCGTTTATAGATCTATGTATGATTTTTTGGTCTTAAATACACTAGATGGATAGTAATCATGCTTCTCATAATTTTTGAAAAGATTAAACTATAGAACCTAAGAAGTTTTTTAAAATGATCAATTGAAGTGAATTAATGTAGGAAGACACATGTATGTGTAGTAAGAAAATGATATGCAGACCGCTTCTTCATGAGGTGTCATTTGAATGATTTTGTTCGTAGGACGACATAGTGTTTCTAATGCCTAAAAAAACAAATCCTTTTTTGGGTATATATGGTGATTTTCCCCTCATGAATGACCATCCCTCAATAACAAAAAAATAATTTCTCAGTGATGATGGTATTTTCCTTCCAACATGAATGAAATATTATGGTAGCTAAGGCATCTTTAATGGGGCACTCAGAAACGAAGCCCCATGAACCACCATAAATGACTGGCCATCCCTTCATCTGCTTCCTCTATTCTTATATAAAAATTACTCAAGGGAACGGAATAAAACAAAAAAAAAGATAAAACATGAATAAGAATTGGGGGAAAGGTATGAGAGCCATTGATTCCTAGAAATTAAACCCACTGCATAACATTAATGATGAATGAAAATCTATCTGATCATCCATAAACATAAACCCCTTTGATAAAAATATTCCAAGGAGTGTAAACAGATGGTTCCTTTGTAGTCCATCACCCTATAGAGTAAAAAGCTATGTGGAGGTATCCCTACATTTTGAATAATATATCTACGTTGGAGGAACTGGAGCCAATATAGTAAAATACTACATGGAAGACACCATCACCCCCATATAAAAACATAGGCAAAGGGAACCCAACCTTACATAAGAACATATTATGTGGGAGGGGGAATCCTAGGCTATCATTCCCTCCATCACTCATCACATTCCCCCATTACTCAATAAGTCCTCACACTAGCCCATCCACACACCATTCTAATGGAATCAGGAAAAGGTCTTTTCTAAAGCTACCCGATATGTATGATAAAATCATTGGACACATCAGTGTGTCTTATTGAGTTAACATACCCATATGGAGTGGATTTATGTTGGTAAACTCGTAGAAAAGGTGCACCCAAGGAATGTTTTCAAGTCTATATTTCCATGGTAATGAAGGTCATGACCTTGGAGGATCTCAAATGGACCTCCCTATTCTAGGTGGTATACAGAAAATCATACTAGCATTTCAATTTCAGGTGTAGTGTCTTATTCTCCTCTCTTCCCCAGTAACCCCGATAAGGGAACCTGATCCCTCTATCTTTCCCTATCCCTTTGATCCCAATCTTCATTCACTAGTGAAAAAATGGATTGTATGATCTTTAGATCGACATCTTCCTCTTGTTTCTCATAATGATCATGACTTACATGGTCTTAGATGTAATGGAGATCATGGAATCCACACAATCCGATGCACCCAAAGGGAATCCACCTCAGGTATAAGACCTAACTGTAATAGAAAAACCCATCGGCCTACTTTCTTGGTATAATCCAAAACCATATTCACTCCATATGTGCCTCCTCCTTACTTATATTCCCCATCCAAAATCCCAAAACCCATGCTCCACCTTCTCAAATAAAATACCCAACTATATTCACTCCATATGGGCATCTTTCTCAGGTATAATCCATAACCATAATCCCGAAACCCATGGGCCACCTTCTCAAGTATAATACCCATAAATATTTACTCTATATGGGAATCCTCCTTTGGTATAAGCCCCAACCACAATACAAAAGGCCATGGGAATACTTCTTAGGTATAATACCCAACCATATACACTCAATATGGGAATCAATTCTTGAGTAATCCCCTTGAATCCCCACTAAACAATGATAACTACAATTCCTTTCCAAATAGGATATGTAGGACATATTCCTATGGCCCAAACTCTACAAGGGATTCCTCTTAAGTGTACACCACAAATAACCCACCAAAACACCCTTAGTTGAGACTTTACACATGTTTTTAGAAACATGGGCCTCTAACTTGGTATAATCCCCAACCATAGATACTCAAATTGGAATCCTCCTAAGTGTAAGCCCTAGCCTTTTGAACACTTTGGTATTTGATTCCTGTCTAATCAAGATATGTAGGAAACTTCAATATGGACCCCATGCAACATTCCAAATATACTGTAATGTTCTATGGGCCATATCCCCAGTAGGGATACATCTTACATAGAGGGATATATTCCATTCTACCCTCTTTTATCACCATCTTTATTTTTCCATATTTCCATTAATATCATTTCCCCAGCTAGGAGACCACATCTCTCTTGAGTTCCTTGGGCTTCTTTATTGTAATTCTCTAACCACGATTTTATTAGGAACCTTTCACCTAGTCATACATGTCTCATGACATATGCTAAATTTTTGGGCCATTATCACATGATCTTAAATCACATGATGCGTCCCTTTGAGTGGCACAAAACTATGAGGGTTATGATTCCTTTCACAAATATATGTAGGAATCTGATCTTACGGGTTCAATCTCAAAATAATAAAAACTGAAGTCTCCTTGGGTGAAAATGAAATTAAGAATGACTCACTATGTGGATTAAACTATAACCATAATAATAAATGACATAAAGATCTATGATCCACTAGTATCACTAATGGAGAACCTCATATACATAGAGATGATTCCAAAATATACCATGCCTAGAATTGATTGTCAATTCAATGGTGATTCATTCCATACTTGGTAATGATCCAAGGATTCTCAAAATGTATTAAATCTACAAGATATTTCCAGATTAGGAAAAAATCCCCCCCCCAAAGTGTGTGATGAGACCAACCTAACATCCTATAGATAATTGTGAGTTATTAAATATTGTTACCCAAGTTAACCAATGAGTTCTTACCTTTAGAATGTAGGTCCATGAGTCATCATGGATATGATATCATTTTTGTGTTTCCAGTTCCATGAAAGCACCCCACTAGAAACTGACCCATCTTGTGTGAAATAATAATGGTTAAACCAATATGAATGATTGTGAAATATTCAAACCGCCCCAAAATGAATCATACTAGGCATTCCAAAATCCTTCATGATTATTATTTTAGAAACAAAATATTGAACCTGATGTGAATCCTTAAACATTTTGTCTTCATCTATTTCATGATAAGCCCTTTTCACATAAAATATGAACGAGGACCATGTAAACAATCAGTTGTTCATGGGCTTGTTTGTTGAGATACTACATTTATGAGGTTTTCATTCACTTTTAAATGACATACATAGTACTAGAACATTCCACCAAAACTCTCTTCAGTCTAAATGGTGTCTCACAAGTTCTCATAGACGTACACATTTTCCACTGCATAGGCTAGGTCCTCACTCGAATAAAGGCTTCCATCAACCTCCTAGTGTCTTTAATAGTAGGATTCAAATGAGTTGATATGGGAATAAAACCAAAATATTACTCTCCCAACCCTAGAAGGCCCAAAATTCTGCCCAACATATAAACCCTTCTAGCCATCCACTAAATAATGTTGGTAGCCCAAATGTAGAAAACACCCATAGCTGTCTCCAACCATTTTGGACAGAAAGTGATAAGGAATTCATACCCTAAATTCTCGAGGCTGATGATTTTGTCACCACTGAATTCATCCTAAAGACACAAGGTTCCCTCAAAAGGGCTCCTACCAATGGTATCCACAACCAATTTTTTGTGGCCCAACATCCTCTCTATGAAGAGGTAAACACCTCATTGGGTTCTGATAAATGAAAATCAAACATTTTCACCTAGAGTGGCCCATAGAGGGTGATGGAGAAACAACTCAAAAAATGTCATCATTATTAATCTATATTAGGAACCCCATCATCAAAATTAAACCAAAGTTAGTAGGTAAGAATTAATTTTTTCCCACATCAATCTTGTCTTAAAAATACTACGGCAAAGAAAATGTTAGAACAAATGTCTACCCATGCATTTCAAGATCTTCATATAAATATAGCAGTATCCAATTAAAAAATTAAAATAACTACTGACACATATGATGCCCATCTTGAATTTTTTTTGAAACCCATGAGAAGATGAAAATACCTTCTCATGAATATCATTCTTTCCATGAAAATGCAGTGGGATCCAATGATTAGATGAAAATCCCTACTAGTGCATATGAATCCCTTCAGGAAAATATGGTGGCATTAAATGAGTAGATAAAAATCATTGCTCATGCATATCAAGCCCATCTTGTAACTGTAGTGGAAACCCATGAGTAGATGAAAATACATGATCATTCATTTGAACCCCTTCATGTAAATAGAGCGATGATTAGAGGGCCTATTTGACATACCCCATCCTAGAATTTGGGAAAGACTCATATTCTTACATTGATATTGGAATGGGTAAAAATACTACTTCCCACTATCAATTTTTAATAGTATTTTATAGTAATGATGGATGGTCGTACTCAATACCTCAACACATCCTACAAACCATCCAAGGCATAATCTCATCAATGGAAATAGAAAGGAGTTAGGGTCATGTGCCCACCTCCTCAAATGAGGTGACATTTCCAAAAAACTGGAGGGTCAACCAAGAGTGTACATACATCTCTACTATCATATAGAAAGGTCATCAATAATATTCCATGATAAATGGACAACCAGATCAGGCTCAAGTACCCATTCCAACTAAGGATTTTCATGCCATTTCTGGGGATACTGTAGGACATGCATATATTCTAGCTAAAATTCTAGAATGAAATCATCATACTCTAAATGTAACATGAGAATCAATTTAACTTACTCTCATGAATGACTATCTTCATTCAGATCACACTATTCCACCTTCCAATGGGAGAATATCGAAGAAGAAATACCATCCAAGATAGTTAAACATTGAAGGAAAGAATCATAACCCTACTCTAAGAGATGTTGGAGTTCATGATTCCATAAAACATATATTAACAATGTCACATGATTTTATCAATCCATTACCAAATTATGGATGTGGTAGTACTGGTCATGGAGGACTTCCTCAAAGACATGCTACTAGTATCTTTGGCGGTCTTCCTCTAAATTTTCAACATGAAATCCCTCCTTATCTGAAAAATTTGATCAATCATGAGAGCGAATCTCTTGATAAGTACTATGACAGACTTCCTCATGGCCATACGATCAATCAACCTAATGGTACACCATTTACTAGAAAAAATACAAGAATGCCTTCATTTTCGGAGGCACCTAGAAATATAAGGCTATTCATTTTTGGCATCATATCAATGACAGGGACATTACTTATTGATCACAAGATGATCTAAGGCAATAGTCATCCTCCGAACCACCTATAGAATGTCTCCATGACAATGAATCTTCTATTATCCCCACTATATTCGACAAAACAGGAAAAAAGAACTCATGTTGTGATGATAAATTGGAGGAATATGTAACATAATAATAAAAAGATACATTAATTGTGATATGAAAACTGGCCGAAAATGATATAGATGTCATGTTTTGGACTCTGACCACTTCTTCATTTGAAATTCAAGAAGAATTATCAGAATAATGCATGAAAAACATCCTTATGGATATCAAGAAGTCTCTCTACCCCATCAAAGAATATTTCAAAACATATGATGGGTAGGAATACCATGTTAATGTATTAGGAGAGCTCTATCATCAAATAGACTTGGAATCCCTTCCATCTACACAGTTGTCACAATTAGATAAGTGGATAAAAGATCTTCATTTAACATGACTTAATGTGGTTCACTAGATACATCATCTAATCATCAATTCCCTCATTAGAATTTATATTTGATGATGGGATGAACCTGGGGATATGAACTTGAGCTCATTTACTGGTCATTAGAATCTATTAGATGTAAAATTCTATAATATCAATACTCTAATGTGGGAAAAATACAAGGCTCCAAATCAGAAAAGATGGTGAACTCAACCATAATCGACCCTAAATAAGTCTCAAATTCATCATACCCAATGATATAAAACCATAAATAAGATCCTGAATTGATAAATTAAGAACATTACGTTGGATTATCACATAAGGTAAGTCAATCAATATGCATAACTAATGTCCTCGGAAGTGCCCTATCCACATACAAATAATGTATCACTCCCAAATCGAGTTCAAAAATGGATTTTCAAGATCAGAGGAGTAGATGTAGTAACCAAAACTACCACATTAGAGTATATTCCATATCTTGCAGAGCTAGGGGAACTTTTATCACAAATTCTGCACCAAATTTAGCTAAAGGCATGACAATGGAAGGATGCAACAAACAACAAACCATAAGGATGAAGAATCTCAACCTCAACACCCAAATTAATAGAGATATTTTTTTACCAATATTAGAGGATAACCATGAAATATAGTCACCTAGTTTATCCCACCTCATGGCCTATTTACCCTAGAAAGGACATGAACAACAAGGAAGTGTAAAGATTCCTTCGAGTCACTATTCACCAAGAAGACCAAAAAGAATATCAAAAAGGAGGGAAATGGTATAGAAAAGGGGCCAGAGAACCAACATAGCATTCAATAGTAAATAAAACACTAAAAATGTTTTATGAACAATTTAATTTCATAGGATTAAATCCTACGGATGGAACCAATGATTATTATAACGATAAGGATCAAGGGGAGGATGGTTTCAATCAGAATGTTTTCTATACTGAGAGAAACCAAGGAAGAGTGTGTACCTAGAACTAGAGACTCACCCAAAATTTGGGTTCTCCTTTGACCAATCCTTCACTACCTCCTTTATAAACATGAAGCAAAGAATAGGGTAGAAGTGAGGATGTAAATGAACCATCTATTAAAGAGGATGGATCCCTCACACTAGAGGAATGTTTATCTTAATAGGAGGAAGAGATGAAGAGTTGAGAAAAAATAATGAAAAATTGTGCTGAGGCATCATTATTAATGAGTATGCTCCAAGAATAGAGCCTGAAATAACATTTTCGAATGGTGTACCAAAGTAACATGTGTTCACCCCAAAATATTAATTGTAACTATGATATCATCCCAATCAATAGTTTGGACCATCAATTCATGTAGACCTAATTAAGGATTTACATCAATCATTCCATCAATTAGAGAAACACTATAACAAACATTGAATAAACCACAAAAGATGTCCCATGCCGGATATCATTCACAAATACTGGTGGAACTAGTGCATCATGTCCTAGCTATTTCATCCCATATTTGAGATCATATACAACCAAACACTCTTTGATGGATTGTCGTCACCATAGAATCATTTTCAACTCAACTGGATGATGTGGAAGAGTGGAAAAACCGGTATATCATAAATGGAAACCTTACACAAAATTGGTTATGGAAATATCACCTCCACAAAAATTTGGGCATCCTATATTTCCTATATTAAATGGTTAATATGACCCTAAATAGACTATGAAACACCTTGTGTCCAGCTTTGGTCCCATTATGGGGACCTATACACAACAAGATGTTGTGAAGATCAGATGCTTAATGAAAACCTTTCAAGGGCTAGCTGTCATATGGTATATCAGTCTACCATCATGGTCAATCACAGGTTAGGAAGACCTCCTTTGAAGGTTCCTCTGAAAATCCTATTCAACAATGAAAATGGAAAAAGTACTTGACCTCTAAAACTACAAATAAGGAGAAATTAAGAGATTTTATAATTTTATTGGTAGATGTAAATGGATGAAAAATTCGTTGAACATTCATCTTCCCTAGGAAGAATCTCTTTATCATTGAATAGATAACCTCCCTGAGGATTTTTGAACACCACTCATCCTATTGAGATATATGGGTGGGTTTTAGGATCTCACTAAAATTTTTTGGATGATGTAACATTCCATATAGAAAACTATGAAAAAATATTTAATAACTCTATGATTCATGGGGAATGAAATAGGGAAGGAAAAGGATATAATATTTACTCATAAGCCAACCTCTGTGACGACCCCATATCCAAAACCTTCACCATATCCAGTGGCATGCTTTAAGAATAAAAAAAATTGCACCACATTATGATGACAAACAATGAACCTAGAGAAATTAGTTTGTGGAGTGAATGAATAATTTTTACACCTTCTGATATGAGAATGTTCACAACACTTTATAGTAGCTATGTAAAATGATTTACTCCACCTCCTAGAGCCTAGGGGTCCCAAAAAATTAGGCTTTAATGATCGGTGAATCAATTACCACTTTCATCAAAAATGGGAACACCATTCATGAATGCTTCTTCATGAGAGAAATCCTTCAATAAAAGATAGACTAAGGGAATGTAATGCTAGGGAAACTACCAGCACATGTAGTGAAATTTTCTACTATATCCCATGTAGAAGGAGGTGAATGGTAAGAAGTCATTATTAATAGAGAAAACAATATTGATGATTAGAAGACTCAATATAAAATAAAATATACACATGTAATCCTATAAGAATAGTCATAGAAACCAACTATACCCTCAAACACATTTTGTATGACACAAATGACTCTATCAGCAATTCAATCCTCAAGAATCTAGTATTTTAAGAAATGGCCTGGATAGAAGGGAAGAGATAAAGTGAAGGAAAATGAACCTAAGACAAGGAAGAAATGGATTTTTGTCTATCTGAATTTATACCCTCAAATATGAAACAATGGGTACCATCCCAAAAAATGGATACATTGTAACCATCCCAAAAATTGATATGTAAGAACCGCCCCACTAAATGTTACCACTAAAAATTTCTATCCATAAAAGATCCTCATCAGTTGAATAGTTAATCTTTGGTAACATTAATTCCATTAAAGTAATGGAACCCTTGTACAATGCTGAATATGGATATGAACCTAAGATCTCCACACCAGACAAGGGAACAAGTGTTGGAGCCTTTATAAGCTAAGGAAACATGGGAAGATATATTAATGGTAGATATAAGAATTATTTTCCCACCCCTACCCACATCCAAAGTGCTATGGAAACTCATAGAAGATCCCTACAGTGAGTTGAACAGGATTAGGGATACCCCCTACACATACCAAAAGTCTCCCACCCTAACATCTGGGAATATTAACCATAGGAAGTATAGGTGTCTGATCTCATATGCTGTGCTCGAAGACCTTCCAGACATAACCAATTAAGGATAAGAGTACCTTCAACTCTTGTTCTAAGGGATGATCCTTCTACATTCAATATTTCATCACCTAATTTTTATTTGAAATATCTTCCATAAACTTGGAATAACTAAACATTAAACCAGAAGTATGAAATATTGATGAAATTAGCCTCTAGGTTGGATAGGTTGTTGATTCTAAATACCTTGAGTCTATCAAAAAAGCCTCAATGAATCCCTCAAAGAGGCCTTTTTAAGACCACATGTGTTTTAAGATGAGGTTTCCACTACTGAGGTCTATTTAATAGAGACTAATCCTATAGAATTTAAAACGATGATTTATTTTTCATATCATGATAAATGTACCATTGTACATGGACACATTAGACCTCAATAAGTGTCTTTTAGGATAAATGGCATCAATATCCATTGAGATTTTGTTGACAATACCTATGGTGTTAAATTCATTCCAGTATACACTTTTTCGGATGATATACATCAAGGATAACCTATTTCCTTCTACTTTAATGCTACAGGTCTATGATAAAAGAGAGGAAAATCCCTCAGGACAAATCATGTTTAGGTAACATTTTAAAGGCCTTATATGTTAATCAACATTTCTAGTTTTTCAGAATGACAGTAAGTTCAATTTGTATTTATAAAGACCTTGGTAGAATAAAAATGTTATAGTCCTTGCTTCATACCATTAATGCATCAAATAATGAAAAAAATGAAAAAATGTAGACATTACATTGTGTTAAGGTCCCATTTGAGTCTTATGGGTCATATTATATAACTACAAGATTATAAGAGAGCGGGGAAGTGGCCCATGGTTGTCAGTGTTTCCTAGGTCACAACCCAAAATGGTCTATAAATGATTCTGAAAACCCCTTTTAAACAACTCAACAAAGAGTATGTCTTTCACATCCACAAAGTTGTTCACATAAGACCAAATTCAACTTTATATTAATCCACCTTCATGGTATTTGTTATGAAATACAAGTCCATGAGTGATGAAAATGACATGGAAACTCAAGAAAATGGAAAAAAATAGATGAAAATTCCCTCATTCTATCTCATGAGCTCCAAGATATCCCCAATTCATCAGTTGTGTTGAAAGATGTTTACATGTCACCAAGGAAAAGTAGAAAATGAACATTCTCTTCTCCTTGTATCTCTTTCAGAACATCAATGAGACCCAATATCATCATTTGGGTTTGTAAAATTTACTTTCTCTTCTACATGTCAAAGAATTGTCCCCCCTCCTAACCATGAAAAGAATCTTTCATCATGTTCTCTCCCAATACAGACCAAAGTAGAAGTTGAATTGGATGGAGAGAAAGAAGAAGATGAGGTGGATGAACTTAGGGACACCCCTCCAAAATTTGAATAAGTTGTATCTACCACCATATATGTATTTATAGAGATACATTTGGTTACAACATTGATCCCATGACCCACTTTGATCAATGAAACCATTAAATATGAAGATAATGAGGAATATACCTCCTATATAATTCAGTATTGAGAGATTTCTGAATGAAACTATATATAAATACAATTCCTCGATCTAGAGGTGGATACTAACCCCATGGGGATTTAATAAGATAAATGGGGATATATGTAGGTGTCTATAAGGACACATTTGACTCATACCACAAAAATCGAGGTTGAATTTTGAGAGATAATCAGAGCCAACATCAGTTGGGAGGACCAATATCAATAATGAAAGGACAATAAAGTCCCTTTCAAAAAGAAGTATATGAAAATCAGAGTATTCATTGATTTCATACATACTAAATGGAATTTTCTGAAGGATGATTTCCTAATCACAATCACAGTTCTAGTAATCGAAGCAATGTACGAATATCCATCCATAACCTTCAGTAAATAGTATTCATCGTATAGAAAAATCTGAATGGCCTAAGAAGATGAAGAAGACAATAAATTTAGTTCCCCTTAAAGAGTGTTTTTTATTTGGTAATTCTTATTGTATTTCATAATACTAATATCACATATTGATGTTCCATGCATCACATCTTAAATCCCTTCCTGGGTATGTTTTTCGGGTTCTACTTCAATGATCTAGTTTTGATGTCTCAAAAGCACTCTAAACACTATAGTGATCCTAAAATCATATTCAACAAACTATGATAACACATCCTGCAAATGAACCCCTGGAAAAATTAATTCAATGTTACCACATGAAAATTTATTAGCTTCATCATATGCCATCACATCATCGAAGTCGACCCTGAGAAGAAAAAGGTTATCCTTAGAATGTCACATCCTTGAAACCTCAAAGAGTTGAGAATACATCTTGTACTATTAGAGTACATTCAAGTATTCATATCCAATATTGAAGGAATTTTTCCCCTTTACCAATTTTATGGAATAACAGTTTTCCTATAAGTGGGCTGATGGTTGTTAAAAATCATTTGAAAATATTAGTAAATATCTCTGAAGACCACTTGTGAAAATTTATCGTTTCATGGTAATACCATTAAATATTTATGTGGGCACCCTAAAGTGTTTATTTGGGGCTTTATTCACACAAAAGAATGACACTAGTAGAGATAAAATTGATATTATCTTAGCTGAACCATGATTGATATAGAGACTCATTATTCATATATTGAGAAGTGTTGTCTTGCACTAATTTATTTATTTCAGAAGTTAAGGATTTACCTGAAGCATCTTGAGAACCATCTGGCCTCCAAATATAAAGCCACTCAAAATCATTCTCAACAATCCTATGTTGACCAGACTTCTATATTGATGGTTGGTCATCCTGCAATGGTATGACATCATGTTCATGCCATATAAATTGTTAAATGGACAAGCATTTACAGAATTTCCTATAGAATATCCCTTTGTAAAAACAACTTCACTAGACACTGGGTTTCCTGATGAAGACATATTCTCTATTCAAGAGGATTCCCCAATATGGGAGATGTATTTTTATATTTCTTCCAGAATTCCATCAAGGAAAAGGAGGGAAGACCCCAAGATCAATAATGTTGGGATGGGAGTTGTGCTTATCTCTCTAGAAAATGAAATCCTACCTTACTCCATTCTACCAGAAGGGTGATCAAACAATGAAGAAAAATATTATGCTCTCACTGAAGGTCTAGAGATATAACTTGAGGTACATGTAAATCACATGATGATAAAGGGTGATTCTGAACTAATCATCAAGTAGGTCAATAGTGATTATGATATCAAAAAGGAAGATAAATTAAACCTAGTAAACCTTGTTTACAAACTAATGCTAGAATTCCCATTGGATATGACATTGAATCACATCATTTTTTCGAAAATTTAGAAAGTTGACACATTGAAAAATTTAGCCATGAATCTAGAATATCTAGATCGGGATAAAACAGTCATAAGTATTGAAAATTTCTAAATGGTCTCAACTTTTGATCACTCTAGAATGGAAGAGGTTGATGATGTTAGTCCCATCCCTAAAGAATTGGTTCATACCATTGGTTGGATGATACTCATCTTGAACTACATTCAAAATAGAACACACCCATCAGATCCATCTAGGGAAGAGAAAATTTAATGATGAGAAATTTACATTGTTCTGTATGATGACACAAATCATACAAAGTTCCATTATAAGAGGGGTATCAATGTGATCATTATTAAAAGCATCAATGGTGATGTTATTGTTGTTGTCATGAATGAAGTGAACATTAGATCCTATAATTACAACCAATCATGACTCATGATTTCTCATCAACTCCACATTCTTGGGTATTATTGTCCCCCTATGACACGTGATTGAACAAATTTCATCAAAAAGTGTCATTCCTTCTTGGTGGATTCTATCTTTATATATCAATACCCAGAGTTTCTACATACTTCCAAATACTCCTCTCCATTTTTCATATGGGTAATAGATTTTGTAGGAACCTACCCTCATTTCACCACTAATAAGTTCATGTACATTCTTACAATGATCGATTTTTTTCCTCATGGTTTGAAGTTATACCCCTAAAAGAAGATAGTTCATGAAATATTTTCACATTTATAAGATCCATCTTCATTACTAGATTCTGTGTCCCTCATATAATAATGATGAAAAACAAGAAAAATTTCTATTCTAAATAGTTTTTGAAGGCTATATATGATGTAAAATTCAAATCCAACCATTTTTAAGGCTACCATGAATTTACTAATGGATAGATAAAGAAATTTAACAAAAACATATAAAATATACACTAAAGTGTGGAAGAAAACGATAAAAATTATTGGATGGATGATATTTTACTTTCCTTATGAGCTTACCAAACAACCTATACCTCCAAGAAAGCATCCCCATACTCATTGGTATATGTGGTATTAGTGGTTCTACCCATCGTTATTCAGTTTCCATCAATCAACATTTCAGTCTATGATCAGTTATCCATAGAAGAGAGTACAAATAATGGTTAGATTAATTGGTGTAATTGGATGAGAAGATATTTTATACCTTTCATCATTTAGAAGTCTACCAAAATAGGATTGTGTGATACTTTGACAAAAAACATCACCTCCAATCATTCCTTGAGGGAGAGATGGTGTTGGTCATCATGACCCTGATGATAGCTAAAATGAAACCTACAAATTTGGAACCATAGTTGGAGGGGATGTTCACTACAAAAAATATTTACTTTGATGAAGTGTATTCTTTGATCATGATGGACGGTCAACTTATCATATAACCTAATAATACAATTTTCCTAACAAAATATTTTGTGTAATCTTATGGACAATCATCCAGATCCAATGATATTAAAATGCCTCGTACATCATCCATGTACTAAGATGATAAACTGTGTAACATCAAAATCCTTGTCGTATGATGAAAAGCTGCATAGTACCTTTATCCTGGCCGCATAATGTAAAATTGCATGGTTAATGTCCTTTTTCACGATGTAAAACTACATAAAATTTTGATCCATACTTGAGTGGATCACAACCTTGGGTGTCGGTCCCCCCCCATACCTAATTTTAATGAAATACATGTGGCTTGATTATTGTTTTCACTGGATATGTAGTGATTCAGAGACCTCTTAGTTCTCGTCGTAACATTAACCAGATTCATAATATGGATATGACCAGCCTCAGCCCCCAATGCATCTCTTTATGCCTGGTATGTCTCTTGATAGTCTACACAAATGTCTCTCCGAGAACCGTATAATGATCCAGATAGCATGACGTTTAACATCATGTTATGATATCCTCACTGTATTATGCTAAACTGCATAGTACACACACCCCCACCGCATACTTTTAGACTATATGGGAAGCTTCACCTCACTAAATATTTACCACACATGAGCCAGATCTGTGTGAATGGAAAATAATATCCCCCTAACCATGTGTAATATCCAAATACACATAAATAATTTCATCATTAATAAATACATGTGGATTGATTCTCATTCTCAAGATATCCATAGTGACACCTAGATCTCTAATATTGATCTTAGTTGCAATCAAAAAATGAAATGCACATCCTTGTGTATGGGTTAGACCTGCATAGGGAACCTTACCCATTATCATTATCATAATCACATCATATTAAAATTCATGGTAAAATATATTTGACAAACTGTGTTAAACTATAGCCATTATCTATGTAACTGATATATGACACCTAATGTTTTAAATATCATCCTGATCACCTGATTCTAAACTTCATGGTACATCATCCATGTCACAAGATGATAAACTATGTGTCATAAACATCCTTTTTGTATGAGGAAAAATTGCATAATAATTTGTTCCTAGCCAAATGATGCTAAACTGCATGGTATATAATCCATTTCACAAGATGATAAAAATTGTGGCATCAGTATCCTTATTGTATGATGATAAACTACATTATACCATTATCCTTATTGAATGACATTAAACTAAATATAAATTTGCCAATGTCACAAAATGACAAACTGAATGACATTATCCTTATGTCTATATGATGATAAAATATACTGTACCTTCATTCTAATAGTATGGTATTAAACTACATGGTACATCATCCATGTTGTAAGATGAAAAAAATCATGTAGTCAGCATCCTTGTTACATGATAATAAATTTAGAAGTACCTTTATCATGTCCTCATGGCATAAAACTGCATGGCTAATGTCCTTCTTACATGATGTAAAACTGAAATGCATTTTAGTATATAATTGAGTGGACCACAACTATGTGTTCATGTCCCCTACTACACCTCCATTCAATGAACTACTTATGTATTGATTATTATTTTTTCACACGATACAAAGGGATGCCTATACCTAATAGTTCCAACCATAAATTTTCTATAATTAGTAAGAAGGTTTTCACCAGTCTTGGTCCCAAAGGCCTCTCTTCACAGTAGGTTTGTATCTCATTAGTCTATAAAACCATCATTCCAACAACCATATCATCATCTATATCACATGATGATAAACTATGAAGAAATACATCATCAATGTAAAATACTAAACTCCATAGCACATATATCCTCACCACATGATGTTAAACTGCACATGAAGCTTCATATCACTAATGATTCAACACACACATGCCAAATCTATGTGAAAGAAGAATGAAGTGAATATGACTTTGTGTGAGAACAAAGTACACATAGGGAATCTCTTCATATAGAACTTCATGTGTCTTGATTCTCATTCAAATGAGATACAAAGTGATGCCCATATCTATAATATTGGGAAAAATCGCAACCATAAAAATGATATTCCCCTTCCTATATATGGGTTAGACCTACATAGGGAACCATTCCCATAATAATAATCTGATTCATATGAAATTAAACTACATGGTAAATCATCTTTGGCATAGGACATTAAAACTGTAGTCATTACCTATGAAGCAGAAATGGGACACCTAATGTTGCAAATCAGAGGTTTCAATTTACTCGTTGGAGATGAAATCTACCCTGATATCAGTCATCTACCATGTCGCAATCAAGAACAATGTGTGGCATTATTCATATCAACACATGATATATAGTGATTCCTATAACTCCTACATTAGTCCCAACCATATATTTCCCTCCATTAATAAGATGATTTCCCCTAGCCTTTGTCCTCATGGACTCCTCTCATGTCGAGATTCTGTTCCTTGCTGGTCCAGAAATTTATCAATCATAGATATAAACTATGTGTTTTTGATTCCCATACTCACAATCTATGTATTCAAACCCATACCCTATCTATTGGGCACATACATTAAATTTGGAAAACCCCATTCCCTATATACAAAGAAAATTGATTTAGGAATCTCTAATAGGGTTCCATTCATACATAGTTCTATCCTATGTAAAATTCCCTCTCTCTGTACATAATCCATATCTGTGTAAGGAGTGACATTTAGAACTAGGAATGGATTTATTTCCAATCACGTGGGATACATAGTAATACCATGTCCATATGTATTAGTCATATCCATGACACCATAAAAAATGCTCCATTCCACGTGTATGGGTCATACCTACGATGAGTGCACTTCAATATGTACATATTTCATGATTCCCATGATCATGGGATATGTAGTGATTCTTGGGTCCCTTATCCCTAGTCTTTCCCCATTATCAACTCATCCCAAAGACTTTTTTCCTTAAACATAATCATAGTGATCTCCGTGAAATAAGTTTTAATAGTTTGTGTATCAAACCATTCCTTATGCCCTTCATTCAAATAATTTGATCACTTATAAGCCATAGAAATGAATTATCACCCTTTCAAGACAAATGCTACATGAAAATAAAGGGTAGTGTCACCTCGTCCCATAAATATATGATGGATCACAATAGTCATGGGATGCTTCAATATCCTCACGGGCATTGGTCTTCTACCATGTTGTGTTAAGAACTATGTGTGCCTTGATATCTATCATCACTAGATTCATAGTGACACATGACTATCAAATTATAGGCCCTGATATCCCAATTAATGAAAACAACCCCCCTTATATGTATGTTTCAAACATATATAGAGATTTTCTTATTCAAGAACTACGTGTGGATTGATTCTTATCACCACAAGATACGTAGTTATGCCCAGACCGCCACTATTGGGCTCAATCACCCTATTAATGTTTCATGTTCGGGATGCAAAATCCTAACAAAATGTTGTTAAACTACATGGATTACTAAGAAATACATGTCGCCTGATTTCTTTCATCATAGGATACATAGTGATTCCTAGATCTATAATACTAGATTTGGCCACAACATACGAAAATAACCCTTTGTATGGACCATAAAATCATAGGTATCCCTTCCCAGAACAAGGCCTATCATTATTCTCATTCCGATGAGATATTCTGTGATTCATGGATCTTAGATCCTATCCCATACACCAGAAAATCAATATACCCATATCCGTTATTTCTATAACCTTTATGTGGTAAGATAAAATTATTCCACCCCATTTTTATCACATCAAGAAAAGATAATGTGGGATTAGGAGTCTAGTAAAATGATTCCTTGCATAATTATTATATATTAATTCACGTCAATGTTTACAATGGTCCTAATTGAAAGACCATAAACGGAATACCAAACATCCTTATATAAAGATGCTAAACATCGTGGTTAACATCTGTCTTATTCATTGTTTGAATTCAAGGAATACTTGTATACTTCTTTTGGATGATATAGGATACATCATGATTCTAATATCTCCATATTTGATCCATTTCATCATGCTTTCTATTTTAATGTCATGTTATAAATCATACTTACCATATGATGTAAAATTTCATGGTTCCATAAATACTATGTGTGACATTATTTATATTCCAATAAGGTATGTAGTGATGCCTAGACCACAGGTCCTAGTCCCCCCCATGGATTAAAATAAAGAAAAATTCCCCCTCAGTCTTGTAAACAAACAAAGGTCTATGAATGATATATTGATTTGGGTTCCCTCATTCAACAGTCCATCAATGAAATAGATGGTACCCTCCAACATATGAGTAAAATCTATGTAGCAGACTTCATAATCCATCAAATAGTTTGGTCTAGATTTTTATTTCATAATAAAAAATAATCATTTTATAGATACACATGATTAACATACATTAATATTAAATAATTTTAGAAGAATATTCAACACATAAAAAAATTCTCAAGGACCATGATGGTTTGGTTTCCTTGAAAATATGGAACACATACTTCTACTTGAGTGATGGTTCTTAAAAATCTTCATAAATATCTCCACTATTATTTATCCTACTTAAAAACTATTCTTTGCATCTTGGAGAAAGGAATCATAAGAAAGGGGTGAGCTCAGATTCTTAGTAAGGGTAAATAAAGAGCTATATAAGCCTAATCATGAGAATAAGGGTATGGAAACCGGATCATACCATTATAATATCATACCCCCATTATCAAAGACCATAATCAAGAGTCAAGGAATAAATATTTCATGTTCATAAGACATGAATGACAAGGAAATCTAGAAAATAAGCCATGAAAGAAAATAATTGGAATAAGACATGAAATTTTGGAATGCACAACAACTAATAAAATTGTGAAAAGTTTTAAATAGAAATAGGATCAATCTTTTGGTTTTTGAAATGAATATAGGACCTTTAATACACATATGGACAAGAAATCCGGTCCATGACTAAAATTATGAATATGGAAATAGGTTCACACATAACATTGTGAACATGTGATCAGATTCACAGATAAACATGTGTATATGAAATCAAATATAATAATAAAACTGTGAACATGTAATTGGGTTCATGCATAACATTGTGATCATTTAATAAGGTTCACTCAAAACATTGTGAACATATAATCATGTCTACATATAAACTTATGGACATGAAACTAGGTACATGAATAACATTGTGAATATGTAATGAGGTTCACACATAATATTGTGAACATGTAAATAGATTCATGCATAACTTAGTGTAAATTTAATAAGGTTTATGAGAAAAATATATTCTAATGAGTAATCCATCATAACCCAATGCATTAAAGTGATAAATAGGTCCCACCAATTACATAAAAAAACATACATACGTGTCACTACTATAAAAACAGGATTTATCTATGCTCAAAATGGGATTTAACAGCACTGTAAATATCACTACAGATAAAGGTAGACTTTTTCAGCACTAAAGAAGTGTTGATAAAGGGATCCTTTATTAGCGCTAAAATTTCACTAATAAAGGCTGCCTTAAATAGCACTAAAAAAGTGATGATAAATGTATTCTCTATCAGTTATTTTTTTAGCACTGATAATGTGATCCTTTATCTGTGTTTAAATAGCAGTGATAATGGCTCCCTTTATCAGTGCTAAAAAAACGCTGATAAATGCCCTGTCTATTGTAACATAAAATTCTTCAACAGCACACATAAAAAAAACCTGTAAAAAACTCATCATATCAACAAGTATACCCATACAAAATTAACACATAAATCATAATGTAATTACAGAAAGTATACCCATATAAAAATTTTACCCATACACCATTAACACATAAATCATAAGCTAATTAAATAAAAAATGAATCCAATTCATAATATAGGGTGTTGGGGGGATGTTCAGGGTTTTGGGGTGGTTGTCCATGGGGGGAGGGGGTGTCCAGGTGGTGGGGTGTCTGAGGGGGTGGCGGGGGATGTCCATGGGTGTGTGGGTGTCCAATGTGGTGGTGGTGGGGGGGGGGGGGGGTTCTAGGTGGTGGTTTGGGGTCTAGGAGGGGTGGGTCGTCCAGGGGTGGGGTGGAGGGGGGGGGGGAGTCCCGAGGTAGAGGGTGGGGGGGGGGGTTCTAGGGTGGTTGGGGGGGGGGAGGCTGTCCATTGGGTGTCGGGGGGGGGGGGGGGGGCGTGGGGTGGTGTGTAGGGGGTTGGGGTTCTTTCCAAGGGGTGGGGGTTTCCAAAGGGCTGGGTGAGACCAGGGGGTTGGTGGGGTTTTCCAAGGGGATGGGGTGGTGTCCAGGGGGTGGGGGTGGTTGTCCATGGGAGTGGGGGTGTCTAGGGGGTGGGGATTTCCAGGTGGTGGGGTGGTGTCTTGGAGGGGTGGGGGCCGTCTAAGGGGTGGGGTGGTCCAAGGTGTTTGTGGGTGTCCATGGGGTGGGGGGAATGTCTAGGTTGGTGGGGGTGGGGATGTCTATGTGGGTGTCCAGGGGGGTGGTTTGTGTCTAGGGGATTTGGGGGGGGGGCTTTCTAGGGGGTGGGGGTGTCTAGAGGGGTGGGGGTGTATATGGGGTGGGATGGTGCCCAGGGGGGTGGGGGCGGTCCAGGTGGTTGGTGGGTCTGTCCAAGGGGGTGGGGTGGTGTCCCGTGGTGGGGGTGGCTGTCCATGGGGGTGGGGGTGTCCAGGTGGTGGGGAGGTTTCTATGAGGGGTTAAGGGGCGTCCAGGGGTTGGGGTTATCAATGGGATTGGTGGGTGTCTAGGGGGTGGGTGTCCAGTTGGTGGGGGTGTCCATGGGGGTGTCCATGCGGTGGAGGGGGGGATTTCCATGGAGTGGTGGTGGGGGTGTCTAGAGGGGTGGGGGTGTCCAGAGGGTGGGGTGGTTTCCACGGGGTGGGGGTGGTCTAGGGGGCAGATGGGGTTGTCCAAGAGGGGTGGGGCAGTGTCCAGGGGGTGGGGCGGTTGTCCATGGGGGTGGGGTGTCTTGGGGGTGGGGGTGTCGAGGTAGTGGGGCGGTGTCTAGGAGGGGTGGGGGCTCGTCCAAGGGGTTTGTGTGTGTCAAGGGGGTGGGGGGCTATCTAGGGTGGTGGGGGTTAGGGGCAGGGGGCTGTCCATGGGGGTGTCAAGGGGGATGGGGTGGTGTATAGGGGTTGGGGTGGTGTCCTGGGGGGGCCTTAATGGTTTTAATGGAGTGAATTTCATGGATTTTAAGATCATTGGTATTTTTAAAATGGTTTTTGAATAGTTTTTTTTTCAATAGTATGTGTTTCTTTAGGAAAAAATGAATGCATTTTGTGTTTATGATAGGAAGGGGGATTTTCGTAAGTCAGTTGTTGTTTTCACTTAAGATTTTTCCATTTTAAACAAAAGAGAGACACTTTGAGTGATTCCGGCCACACCATGACTCAGATTGAGGCAGGTTTGACTCGTACACATCATATATGACCAATAGATCATTCTCCTAATGTATCAGCACAATATGAATGTTTTTGGTTGGATTTCCTTTCGTCAGTTGTTGTTTTCACTTAAAATTTTGTCCATTGTAAACAAAATAGAGATAATTTGAGTGATATAGGCCACACCATGACTCATATTGAGGCATGGTTGACTCTTAAATGTCAAAAATGATCCATGGATCGTTATACTAATGTTTCAACACAATCTTAATGCGTTTGGATGGATTTCGGTATGTTAGTTGTTGTTTTCACTTAAAATTCTACCCATTTTAAAAAAAAGAGTGAATGTTTGAGTGATACCGACCACAACATGACTCATATTGAGATAGGTCTTACCCGTATGTGTCACAAATGACCCATGGATTGATATCCCAATGTTTCAACAAAATAATAATGTGTTTGGTTTAATTTCTGTACGTCAGTTGTTGTTTTCACTTAAAATTTTGTACAGTTTAAACAAAAGAGAGATAGTTTGATTGATACCATCCATATTGTGCCTCATATTGAGCCAAGGTTGACTCATAAATGAAACATATGACCAATTTATTGTTATTCTAAAGTATAAACACAATCCTAATGTGTTCGGTCAGATTTCCGTACGTTAGTTGTTTTCAATTAAAATTATGTTCATTTAAAAAAATAGAGACACTATGAGTCATACCAGCCACGCTGTGCCTCAGATTGAGGTGGGGTTGACTCATAAACGTCACAAAGAACCCTTGTATCGTTATACTAATGTATCAACATAATACGAATGCATTTGGTCAGATTTCAGTATGTATGTTGTTGTTTTCTTGTAAAATTATGTCTATTTTAAAGAAAAGAGAGACAGTTTGAGTGATACCGGACAAACCGTGACTCAGATTTAAGAGGGGTGGACTCTTAAACATCAAAAATTTCCCTTGGAATGTTCTCCTAATGTATCAAGACAATCCGAATGCATTTGGTCAGATTTCCGTACATCAGTTGTTGTTTTCACTTAAAATTATGTCCATTTTAAACAAAAGAGTGACACTTTGAGTGATACCGGCCACAACGTGCCTCAAATTGAAGTGGGGTTAACTCATACATGTTATAAATTTCTCATGGATCCTTCTACCAAAGTATCAACACAATACAAATGCATTTGGTCGGATTTTCATACGTCAGGTGTTTTCACTTAAAATTTTGTCCTTTTTAATCAAAGAGAGACAATTTGAGTGATACTGGCCACACATTGCCTCATATTGATGCCGAGTTGACTCTTATATAGAGAAAATTACCCATGGATCGTTCTCATAAAGTATAAAAACAATAATAATGTGTTTGGTCAGATTTACATACATCATTTGTTGTTTTCATTTAAAATTTTGTCCAATTTAACCAAATGAGAGACACTTTGAGTTATAACGGCCACACTGTGCCTCATATTGAAGAGGGGTTGACTCTTACATGTATTAAATGACCCATGGATCATTCTACTAAAGTATCAACACAATAGGAATGCGTTTGGTCAGATCTATATATGTCAGTTGTTGTTTTCATTTAAAATTCTTTCCATTCTAAACAAAAGAGAGACACTTTGATTTATACCTGCCACACCATGCCTCAGATTGAGGCGGGGTTGACTCGTACATGTCAAAAATGAACCAAGGATAGTTCTCATAAACTATCAACACAATGTGAATGCATTTGGTCAGATTTTTTTGTGTTATTTGTTTTTTCACTTAAAATTATATCCATTTTAAACAAAAGAGAGACACTTAGGATCATATCACCATACACATTTAACCTATGGAAGTGAAACTATTTTCATGACAATAATTACATAGAAACATAAACCATTAAAGAAATAATATGAATGGTATTTTTGGATTATATCTCTTATTAATCATAAACTAAAAAAACTATTTCATCTTATATGGAAATGTAGTTTGAAGGATCACATGGAACATATCTTAATAAAAATATAATTTCATTGAAAATATATTTTGTAAAAACATTTAAATAAACCATTTATTATAAAAAAATATTCACAATTTCATTTATAAAATTTGTTGAGGAAAATATATTTTATTATTTGAAAAATAATAATTTTTAAAACATCAATCATTTTGAAAACCTTTTCCTTATAAAATAGAATTTAAATCTTGTAAAGGAATCTTCAAGATATTTGAAAAAAAAAATTCACTAAATATACTATGAAAACACTAAAATAAGGCATCAAATAATTTTTAAAACCATTTTATAAAAACTAAATTTTAATTAATATAAGGAAAGATTTAAATAATTGAAATCCATTTATTTGAAAATAATTTTTTTGAAACCTATAATGGAATATTTTAATATCTATTAAAATAATTTTGAATCATAATACATTTTTGAAAACATTTTTCATCGAATTTTTTTAAATCAAAATGTTTTTCAAAATTTTGAAAGAAAATGCACTAAAAATAATCTTTTAATCCTAAAATGGACTTTTTAAATAAATTATGGTCATGATATTGGGTAAGTCTACACATCGCAATCATTCCTTTTTCAACATAAAATGTTTAGAAAACATCCTTGATAAAAATATGAAAATGTCATTCCTTTTAAAAATATATTGTAAAATGGTAAAACATGAGTAAAAATATTATTTAAACATGATGGATTATAGTAAAACATTTTTGAAAACATTGTTTTGAAATAACATAGATTTTTGACTAAAAGGAGAAATAAAGTTGGATTTTGATAAACACATTTTCTTAAGTATATAAAGTACCAAAGAGTGAAAAAGTCAACCATTACTTGTATATAACATTAATAAATATAGGATAGTAAAATTAATCAAATTTATTAAGATATGTATTATAATATTTCATCAATGGTAGAATAATCATTAATAATACCGATAAATGATGAAAATGTAGAAAAAATCTATTACCACTTTAGTAAATTCAAATCATGTCCCCAATAAGAGAATAACAACACTTGACTATTATAATATCCTAAGTGAAATAAAATTCAAGATAATAAATATGAAAGGTAGTATATACATATCACATAAATATATAAGTGTATAATAATAGATGTATCTCAAAGAAGGAAAATTAAGAGAAAATTAGTTTATCAATTTGGTAACTTTTGGACCACAAAGCACGTGAAATAAACATAATAAAAATCACTTAAATATATTTATAATAATCATTGAATACATTCATGTACAGTTTATACACCACAAATAATAAATGAGTGGTGAATAAGGCATGCATCACACATATATAAAAAGTGAGATGTGAAAACCCATTCATTAAGTCTTGACTTTTTTTATACACTTTAAAAACTAAGTTTTGTTAAATATAAGTATATTATACATCTACCAAAAACCATATATATATATCTAATAACATATATTTATTTATTACAATTTTATATTACCTTTTTATTAATAATTTATTTTTAATGTTATGTTTCGGGTAATATTCATCTTGTCTCTAGTATAGGGTATACCATGTTATTCTTGATACACATTATTAGATTGTGATTTAATTTTTTTTTAAAATGAAAAAATGATATAAATATCTTATATATTCAGTATATAAAAATTTATAATAATCAATAAATGATTGAAATATTATATAGAATACACCATTCATGGAAATGGTAGGTTGTATGTATGTATGAACGACATTTCCATTTTATTTTCATATTTATAGAAAGAACGAAAATATAATATATTCATATATATTTATATAAATTGCAATTAAAATATAACTATTATTTGAGATATATCACATTTTTTTTGAAAGTCATCCTTGATACATCCCAGGTAAAATTTGATCGAATCACATTGCTCGTAGGAGGCGGTAGTCCACAAGTCCACACTAAAAAGTCATTGTATTTTCAAAAAAATCGAATTCATGATGGAAAGTATTATGTAATAATTATAGAATCCTAAAAACATAATAAATATAATATTTATCATATATAAATAATATTTTGATTATAATTCCCACCATGGGAGGTGGAAAATAAAAAAAACATTGTCATTTCGCTAGGCAGTAGTCCATCGTACACACAAACAATAAGTTCATTAACCATTAGATAGATGTGTGTGTAAGTGTATCTGAAACCATTATAATAAAAACAAATTAATATATATAATATATATTTTTTATTATATAATCAGGTAATAATATGATTTTAGGGGTTGGATAATGAAAATAAAGCAGAAGACCTTGTTGGAGGATGTTACCTCTTGTTTGGGTAACTTCTACTATTTTGCACCAAAAATATTCCTTGAATGAATTTATACCCAAATCGAGGATTATATGATGAATTATATGATTTCAGAAGATATTTGGGTAGAATTTTCCTGATATAAATAGATTTAGATGTGTGAATAACTGAGAGGGGTGAGTGAATTCATATAGTGGAGGAGGAGTGGCATTTTGTAGATTTTTTAAAATAGCACTCCACCCATGTTCATTCCATTTCAAGTAGATTTCATAATGATAAAAATAAAATGAAATGTATTATAGGGTCTAAATATTAATATCCAATGGATTTTGGACATGTTTCTTGGACATTTGTTGCATAAAGTTTATGGTTTAGAATTTTTGTTAAGATAATGTTTCTCTTAATTGTTTTAATTAATTTTAATCACATTCATAATTGTTGTTCGTGAAAAAATAATTTGAAAAATTTTGAAATTATAAATTATTATAATAAAAAAATATGGAATTATTTTTTCTAAATTCAAATTATATAAGTGATAGAAATTAATTTAAATTTATTCCAACAGATGGGCCGAAAAACAGGGTTTTAAAGTAAAACTGTTCAATTGATTGAAATGATTTTATATATAATTTCAATGGGAATTGATTCCAATTGCCTAATTTTTTTAATTTATGTACAATATATATGATCAATCTTTAAACCCAATTTTAAATATAATTTAACACCATAAATTATTTATATGAAAATAGTGGTTTTTAAGTTAAATTTAGTATTTTTCACTACTCATCAAAAGATGAACCTTATCAAAATGTTACCAACAATTCACCCTATGTAAACTATTAAATAATGCTTTCAAAAAAATTATTATTTAAAATAAAAATTATAAATGGGTTATAGTTATATGTAAAATGATTTCATTATTAAAAGGTGATGAAATTACCTTCAAGAAAACTACTTCAATTTATTCATAAAATTGTATTTGCTCTTATCTTATAAATATCAAATCTATTCTATGAGTAACAAAAATAATTATGGAATATATATTTTATAATTTTTATTTAAATAAAATCAATAAAATTTGTTAGTTTAATTAATTGGGAAAAGTTGTGTTGGTATAAAGAAAATTAGTTTTCTTAGAAAAGTAATTTATTTACTATCAACGAGTTCTTACATCCATTTTTAACTTATTTATTACAAAATGATTCAATTTATATACATATCAAAATCAAATTTTCACAATTTATTTAATCTTATTTTTAACATCCATTCCAATAACTAGATTATATCTATAATAATTTATTCATAATAATATTTATAGTATACTGGAGTTTGGTAAAACTCAATCATGCATATAACAAAAGATATTGAGTGGAATCAATATTGTGAGTACTATAGGAAAAATAGATTGTTTTGTATACTAAAATGTAATATATTTGTTGCATGTTGTGAAAGATCAACTTGGTGATGCATAAAAACAATCAAAACATAGTGCTTTAATATAAAAAATATATATTTTTTGTTGTGTGAAATTAAAAATATCAAAAATATTATATCTATTAAAAGAATATTTCACAAAATCCCGGGGAGTTACATTCTACCCCTCAAAAATAATTTCTCACTCAAAATTATTCTGTATAATCAATGGTTTAATACTTGAACATTCCATTCCTAGAAACTAACATCATAAAAATTAATACTAAAATATCCTTTCAAAAGGAAAAGTTGGATCCAAAATGGTTACCAAAAGTAACTCATAACTATTTTTCTATGAAGGAGAACATTGGTGTCAAGTGAAGAAATTGACATGGAATATAAATCAAACTATCATGTTTTGATGGAGAGTGATAGAGAATAGAGTTTGGAGAAGGTAAAAAACCCTAAATCAATACACCAAAGAGGCTTAAAATGGTTTATTTATATAATAAAAAATGATGAAAAAGGGAAACATTTTATTTCAAGACCCTTTTTTCTAAAGTTTAATAATTATTTTGAAATTATATATACGCATTGTTTTAGGTAAACCTAACATTTTTTCCTTGATCAATTTCAAATTCCTCTCTTACTATATGAAGTTAAGATGAATTTTTCATTCAGGATGTACTGACAGATCATGAGGTAGAATAATAAGTGAATCCATCTATCAATAGTTACCAATATAAAAAAAGGTCAGCAGAAGTTATCCTATATGCAGAAATCCTCATTTAGAGATATAATAATTGAATATTTAAAACCTCATCCAGATTTTGACTTAAACCATTTCAGAAATAGTTAACCTTATAATCCTTATGAAATATGGAATTCAAAAACATTAGAAATAAGATCACTAAATCAACATAACATTGATCCCCCATATAAAATAAGGTAGCTCTAGGTTATCACATTTGAAACATGTGGATATCATTATCATGAATTCTCTTGAAACAAGGTAAAAACATGAATTACAATTAAACCTTATTTTCAACATGTATTCTTTCTTATTACAACGATTGTTGTATATATTACTTAAATCCAATAATATGTAAACTATATCCTTGATAACATAGACTTCATTGTTAAAAAATAATTAATCAGTTCAAGTTAATCAGTGTCATCCAATTTACTCATTCATATCAAACCAAATTTTTATCAAAAAATCAATATTTCAAAATCATTAACATGTTATGGTTTATCTTTCCCTTAATCTTGTGTTTTATATAAATATCATCTTTCCATTAAATCACTTATCTAGTCTATCTGAATAATTCAAAATATCTTTTTATATCATTAATGGGAAACATATACTAAAAAAAGTATATATATTTCATGATTCTTTTAACATATTCATTGAATTCAAAAACATATACTCCTCAATCATAAACATTAATCTTAAACCATTACACAGGATTCAACAACTTATTACTCAATACCTCATTCCTATAATACGAAATATGAATCAGGATTTTAGGTTCCTCATCATAAATCTAATCGTACTTATTATGTTTAATGTAAAAAGTATAATTAGAACATCCCATGACTTTTACATTCCATTTTTGGCCTCTTTATCATTAGTAGTATAACCAATAATCATACCACCTTATTGATTCTCTTCATGAAATTTCTACACAGGACATCGATTTGTATAATACCAATAATTTACACATCTGAAACATTTATTGTTAACCTTGTTACATTTAGTTCCCGCAATTGACTAAGAATATAAAGCATTGTGTGAGAAATAAGTATCATTGAAGAAAACCATATAATAATTAAAATTTACTTATAGGATGCTTAAATCATGACACCTACACATAAATATATTACAACGTAAGCTTATAATTAGTGAAAAATCTAGAAATAACCTTAGAAATATCCTTTGGGATCTTAGTAATGTTTTCTCATCCTAGTTTTTAAAGGATAAAAAAATATATCTATTGATACCAACTATAACAAACGAACATTAACATACATGGATATTACATAATTTTAGTTGAATATTTAGTACATTACAAAAATAAATTCCAAGAGAATATAATAATTTAGTGTCTTTGGAAACATGGAACACATTATTATAATTTCGTGAAAGATATTCAAAATCTCCATAAAGACCTTCCCCTTATGTGTTCCTACTAAAAAAACATTCTTCCAAACCTGTGTAAAATAATCATCCAAACGGGGTGATATTAGATACTAATTATGGTTATGAAAGGAGATATGTAAGAATAATCATTAGAATAAGGGTTTGAGGATGTGATTGCATCATTAGAATATTATACCCAACACATGAAAGACCACAATCAAACTTTGTGGCATAAATATTGGAATAAATGTTATGTTAATCAATATAATAAGACATTAAATCATAACATATGAATCATACATGGAATTTTTTCATGCACATCAAATTATAACATCATGAACATGTTTAAATAGAAGAAGGTCCAATCATTAGGTTTATGACCTGAAATCATGCCAACATATAAAATTATGGACATGAAACTAGGTCCACACATAACATTGTGAACATGAAATGAGGCTGTACTTGTAATCAAGCTCACACATAAATGTATGGACATGAAAATGTATCCATGAATAATATTTTGAACATTTAATCATGTACACACATAAAATTTTGAAGACATAATAAGGTTCACTAATAACATTGTGAACATGTAATCAGGTTCATGTATAAACAATCAGACTTGAAACCAGGTCCATGAACAACATTGTGAACATTTAATTAGGTTAAAAAAAATTGTAAGCATGTAACCACTTCCACAGATAAATTTATGGAAATTTAATTATGTTCACACATAACATATAAACTCACGAGTCATCCATCGTTACCCAGTTCCTTAGAGGGAGATATAGGTCACCGTACGTCACATAGTGAAATCATACATACCTGTGCCACATGATTATAAATAATAATCATATCATAACTAATGAAATGAAATGGGTATCATTAACATTTCATTGTATCATCACCTATGGGAAATAGATAGGTCTCATAATAATTTCATCATAGAATGGCCCAATGAAAATAAGTGGGTGTCAAAATCATATATCCATGGAAGAGAAAGAGGTGTCATAAGAATCATTCCATCGAAACATAACCCATTAAAGAAATATTATGAATGGTAATCATGGATCATGTCCCCATTAAATCATAAAATATAACAATGTTTTTCATCCTAGACGGAAAAGGATTTTGATGTACCATATGGATCATTTATTATGGAAAATAGAGTTTCGTTGAAAATTCCTTTCACAAAACCATTTCAAATATCCTTTTCTTATAAATAAAGCATTAAATATTATTTAAAACATTTTGGTGGAATATATGTTTTTATATTTAAAAAACACATACATAAAAATCAATCATTTTATCATCCTTTTTATTATAATGTTTCTTATAAAAATTATAAAGGAATCTTGAAGATATTTTTAAAACCATTTTCTTTGAAAGAAAATTGAAAAAATTAAAATAAGGATTGAAATAATTTTGGAAAACTTTTTATAGAAAATAGATTTGAGAAATTGTAAATAATGATTTAAATCATTTAGATCATTTTCTTTGAAAATAATCTTTTTAAAACAATTAAATAATGCTTTGAAAATCATTTAAAAAACTTTTTAATAATAATTTTTTTAAATACTTTTTATGAAAAAAAATTAATATAAAAATATTTAAAAAATTTTATGAAAAATATTCTTTAAAAAATTTATAAAAATACTAATTAAACATCAAGGTAATGACAGTGGGTATGTCCATATATGTCGAACATTCGTTTTGCACCTTGAAAAGTATTGAAAAGTGCCTTGATCTGATAATGATAAGAATATTATATTTAAAACCATTTTTAAAAGGTAATACATGATTAAAAATATCAATTATAAATCATAGTAAAATAGTAAAAAGAATAAAAAAATTAAGAAAACATAGTTTTAAAAGAACACAATCTTCAGACCAAAAGGAGAAATAAAGTCAGATTTGTATAAAAACATTTTCTTAATTATCTCAAGTAGAAAAAAGTGGAAAATAGAACCATTTATTGGATATAACATGAATATATGGTAGGATAATAAAATTCGTGAGAGTTATCAATAGATGGTTAATAATATTTTATCAATGGTAGCATAATCTTAAACAATCCCGATAAATGATGAGATTATAGAATTAAACTATTATTATTTTGGTAACATAAAATCATGAACCCTATAAGAGAATAAAATTACATGAATCTTATAATATCATTAAAAAAATAAAATTCATGATATAACATTTCAATGTAATTATATACACCACAATGAAAATTTTGGCGCATAACACGACATGATTCTCTAAGAAGGTAAATTGAGAAAAAATTACTTTAACAATTTGGTGATATAACATCATAGTTAAATGAAGAATAAGAAATTTTAATATTTATTTTAATATTATTGAATTTAATATTAATTTTAATTTCAAGGGGATGCTATGTCTGATGGCATACTCGATACACAACAATGGGTTTCTTTGAAATCTTATGTTGCACACAAAAAATATAATATTATTACTCTAAATGGTAGTTAACACCTAGCAGTTGTAATGGAGAGAATGAATAGAACTATCTAAAATATGATTATACAAGTTTTTTTAATTTATTTACATTTATCCAATAAAATTTAGAGGCCTAAAATGCAAATAAATTCAATTTAAAGCATAAATAGTGTAATATTTTATAAAAGGTTGATTTACCACATTTGGATTTTGAACCCTCATCAAATATATTTTTGGTAAACCTTATATGTTATATATGAAAAAATATAATTATTCTATAGAATCAAGACATCAAAATTTACATTGGGTAAAATTTTTGTATTTTTCTGAAAAAATCAATTTTTTAATGAACGGTGAAAAATACTGTATTTTAATTCAAAACTTCCTTTTAATAAAATATTTTTTATGGTTAGATTATCTTTTTAATTAGTTTTAAAGTATAATTAGATTATATTTATACCAATTAATCCAATGA
Organism: Viscum album; assembly: GCA_963277665.1. Lineage (NCBI taxonomy): Eukaryota > Viridiplantae > Streptophyta > Magnoliopsida > Santalales > Viscaceae > Viscum > Viscum album. The sequence continues at coordinate 1,928,447,181 of OY728131.1, forward strand.
TTGTCATTGGAAGTAATTTCACATTGAAATTGGATATAAACAATTGTAAATCTTTTGATAGTTATTATTTCTTAAAAACATGATTTTTTGTTTTGACCTGGAGAATTAATATTAAATTAATTTACGCCACTTATGGGTTTTGAATATTGAAAAATGGATTCCATATTTGGAATCAGGATGTCCAAATTGTGAAAATAGGAAACTTTTATTTGTAGACATTTTAAATATTTACATTAGAAAATATTTTTTTTAACATGCACTACTATAAATACGGCTTTTATCATTTCTAAAAATGTCCTATAACTTCTCTAGAAAAGTGAAATTAATGACGGTGAGGATAAAGGGGGATCTTCATTATCAGTGATCCAAAAGCGATGATAAAGACCTCTTTTATCAGTGCTAAAAAAGTGCTGATAAAAGGGGTCTTTTATCAGCGCTCAAACAAAGAACTGATTAACGGATCCTTTATCAGCACTTTGTTTTAGCACTGATAAAAGATCTGTTTATTAGGGCTTCCTTTATCAGTTCTGATAAAAGGTAAAAAAATTAAAATTTTAAAAAATTTAAAAAATTTAAAAAAATTAAAAAAAATTAAAAAAATACTGTTAATTGGGGGGCTTTTATGGTGCTTGAGCCCCCCCCCCACAGTGATTTTCCGCCCCCAACAGCACCCCACACACCCCCTACACCCTTAAATATGGCTAGCTACCGTATTCCCCCATGCGCACACGCCCCTGCCTCCACCAGGATTTGAACTCGAGACCTCTCCCCATGCATGCCTAAGCCCTTACAACTCATCTATTTTTATTTTTTTTCCAATTCATGATATATATATATTTTCATATTTAGTTATATTTATTCATAAAGTAATATATAGTTGTATTAATATATATAGATATATTATAAAATATATATAGTTATATTAATATATATATATATATATTTATTTGTATATTAATATATATATATAGTTATATGAATGTATATATAGTTATATGAATATATATAATTATACTAATATATATATATAGTGATATTAATATATCTCTATTTATATATATATAGATATATTTATTCGTATAGTAATTTATATTTATTTTAATATATATATAGTTATATTAATATATATATATATATTAATATAAATATTTATAGTGAATTAAATATATATATATATATATTTATAGTGATATTAATATATATATTTATAGTAACATTAATATATATATATATATATTTATATTAGTATATATATATAGGTAGATTGATATATATATAGTTATATTAATATTTAGGTAAACAAATATTCATATATTAGTATTTTAAATAAAATGGATATTAGTTATTATTTAGATAAAGCTAATATATTTTATTTTTAAATATATTTTATTATTTATATTTATAATTAAATTTTCATGTGTGAATATATAATAAAGATGTATATATTGTTATATATTTTATTTTAAATAGCAGTGCATTATAAAAAACGACGAAATTTCAAAGAAATAATAACAATATGAATGTAATAATTTGGAATAAATTAAGTCCCCACAAAAAAAATCCAATAACCCCAGTAAAAAAAATTAGAGCTCATCACAGGCTTCGATTTGATATGTGGTAGAGATCAAATGGACACTCGGATCAAAAGTTATGGTCGTTTGAAGTTCGAGTTCCGTTTTCAACATATTTTAGATTTTTTTAAAATTTTATTTACTCTTCAAATTGTTATTACATGACTATTAATCCATAATACTTAGAAAATTATTAATTACAAATATTTTTTTTTAATTTTTTAAGCCATTTTCACTAAATATATTATATATTATGTATATTATGAGTGAATGTATATTTATACTTATCTAAAATAAATTTAAAAATTATAGATTATATTTATATCAATATAACTATATTGATATATTTATATATTAACAAATTTTTATTAATAAATTTTTTGAATTAGACCCTTTATTAGTGCTTCTAAAAGCGTTGATAAAGGCCCCCTTTATCAGCACTAACGAAAAAGCGCTGATAAACGGGGTCCCTTTATCCGTGCTAAAAAAAGCGCTGATAAAGGGGGTTCCTTTATCATCGCTAAAAAAAGAACTAATAAAGGGGTGTTTTTATTAGCACTTTTTTTAGCCCTGATAAAGGCACCCCCCTTTAACAGCGCTTTTTCATTAACGCTGATAAAGGTTGGCGCTGGGAAAAACTATTTTTTTGGTAGTGATTGTTAAAAATTAATTATGGTAAATAAGGGTAAAAAATAATATTATAATTATATTAAATTACTCTGACATGTGTCCTAATCTGATTGGTTGATACATTTCCGACAATGATAATCCTTGGGGTGATTTTGGGACCCCATATAGCCACTTAAGACTGATAAAGACACTTTATATAAATTAATTTAAATTAAAGAAAAATTGATATAAACATATATGTTTTAATAAATATTTTTTTACATTGGTATATAAGTTATCTCATAAAATATAAATAATAATTAAAAATATAAAAAGATTTCCTACACCATGTTATTTGTTTTACAAAATTTAGACATCAAATAAATAAAATTTATTTATGACACAATAATGATGCAATTTTAACCTCATTAATTATTGATTTAAATAAACGAAATTATAAAATTTAAAAACAATCCAAAACCTGAGCAATTATTATGAATGATTTTATTTCTAACAAGAGTCTTATAATCTTTGACATTAATAAGTTTTTGTACTTTAGAAACCGAACGTCATTATATAACAAAATAATATTTTCAAACATTTCTAAAGAGCCCCTACCCCCTTATAAAAATCCATCACTTCTAACCCATTACTCACACTTTTCAAGCGCCTTGGCTTGTTTAAACTCAACCCAATTAAACTCCCTACATTCCACTATTCTACAGAGAGGCCTTACTATAGGCAGAAGGAACTTCAATAAATCCTTTTTCTTCAATCCAAAGGGATTTACCCAAATTAATGGTAACGTCTTCTCCTAAATTCTTTTCTATTATTTTACTTCTCCATCCCATAAAATCTTTTTATTACTATATTTTATAACAACAAAAAAATAATAAATATACTAGTTTTTTTATGAGATTTATTCTAACTACACTTACACACACCTCCATCTAATGGTAAAGAACATACAGTTTCTGTAGATGGCGAACTACTGCCTCACAAAACAATGATTGTTCAATCTTCTCCTACCACCAATTATGGTGGATATTAATATAGAAATATATTTACATGTGATATATATTATATTTATATTGTCTCTATAAGTTAGTATTTTTTATTTATATCATATCTTTATGGATTCCATTATGGGAAAATGTGATAATTTTATTCGAGGAAGTGCAGACTACCACCCCCCTCAAAGTGATATGACTCATTCATGCCATACGAGGAACGTATAAAGGATGGAGTTACTGATAGTATATATATAATATTATAATAGATCTATAAAATATCAATATATAATTAGTTTTTTATTCCATTATATACGAAATATAAATAAAAGCTTCATTCTCGTGTACGTACAACTTACCGTCTTCATGAATAGTGCATTTCATTTCATACCTCCAAATGTTTTGTAATATTATAAATACATATATATACTTGATATATATGATATATATGATATCTAAATAATGAATATAATTCATTAGATAATGTACTTTTGACAACATGAATAACATGTAATTATAAGAAGTTCATTTTCGACTCAAGTACCAAATATCAAAAAAATGGCCATTATTAACTTAAATGATTAAATAATGTTTATAACATGGTAATAAGTAATTTAAAATGAATAATAAACTTGAAAAGGATATTTAGTAAGTATAAATTAACTTTAGTTTATTATTATGAAGATTAAAGAACGAACGGGTCAAGTCAGACATGAGGTAGGGGACCTCGTCTCAATCTACTTTCATTGAGGCATATTTTGTCTTATACTCGACATTCTTTTATACAATCTATAGAACACATTTACTATTCATTTAATTAGAAGAAAATATTTTTCTACTAGGTGTTTTGCTGAACAAATAAATTAATGTTTCTTTTAATGTATGCGGTGAAAATGACCATTTCCCTACATTGAGTATTATTTGATCTTTGGCTACTTTAACAATCCATAATGTTTTTAAAAGGAAAATAAATATCATATACTATTTTAAAAATTTTGGTATTGAAAATGGGTTTAAATATGAATTTTTTATGTAACTATATTTGAATGATATATTTTGACTGAAATGTGAAAATGTTATATTTACTTTATGTTTGTTTTATTTGTTATTAATATGTTATGGTTCTTGGGAACTACTTATATATATGGGTGGTTCCATGATAAAACTAGGGAGGTTGAGCCCGAGATAGATCCCCAATGCATTGGGTAACATGATGGAGGTAAATGTGAATGTTTATCATAAGAGATTTAAGGAATATACTACGATGGGTATTCTAAATGTAACTCCCCAAATAGATGTGAAAGCATCAATGTAATTATGTTATATATGCCACATGTTGCCTTTATGATTTGTGAATACTATGTGTTATTAATAAATCTTATGATTTCATGAGTAATGTGAAAGAGCCTATGTTATATATATATTGATGAACTAATGTCATCTTTCATTGTATTATACGCCTTAATAAGCATTTTATGATCTTCCCATGTTTTGAATTGTTTTTCACAGGACATAAAGATAAATAGGGTCATGATTGGGATCAAAGAAAATTCATACTCTCTAAAACATAGAAATAGATATGGATATTTTTTTCAAGAGTTTTTATTTTATGAATAAATGGTAACTGAGTAGAAGTGTCTACTTTGTAATTTTTGAGATGTAATGTACTATTTATGGACTAATAGTCTAAAACTCTAAACCTAAAAATATAATCAATGTGAATTATTCATTTAAATCAAGATTATGTAATGTTTTAAGTCTGGGTCCTTATAGGTAAATTTAAAACCACAAAGCTAATGAAAAAAGTATCATAAAAAATATATGAAATGTAACACCCCAATCTTCCACGGTACACTTCTCTTTGAATAATACAATAGCGTGTGTTGTACGCAAAAATGAGTTCAAGCGCACCACGACTTACCAAACTAGACGATCAAAAGTGGTTATGAATAGTATTTACTGAATTTTAAATATTATATTATCCTTATAATTTTAAATCCATATTATGAGTTTCTAATACATGATTTATGAACAAATTCATTTTTCAGATAAATCAAGTTTTTTCAAAAAATAAAATTTTACCGCCATTTAATGGCGAAGACATTTAAAAACGAATATTTGAAACTTTTATATATTCAATTTGACAAAATTAAATTCTTCTTTAGAATCAGGACATTAGAATTTAGTATCAATAATGTTTTGGTGTCTTTCTGATTACTTTCATATTTGGGTGAATAGTGAAAAATTACTAAATTTTAACTGAAAACAAATTTTTTAATCAAAATAATTTATATTGTTAAATTATTCATTTTAATTGTTTGGATGTATAAATAGATTATATTTTTACTATTTAATCCAATTATGGTCATTTTAAGTAATTTCACCTTGAAATTGGACATAAACAAGTGTCAAACTTTTGATAGTTATTATTTCTTAAAAATACGCCTTTTGGTTTCGAAAGCAGGAATCAATTTTAAATTAATAAATGCCACTCTTATGTTTTGAATATGATAAAATAGACTTAATTTTTGGATTCGGAATAACGAAATTAACCTTGGGTGAAATTTTGGTACTTTTCGGATAACTTTTATATTTTGATGAATAGTGAAAATTACTAAATATTAATTAAAAACAACTTTTTTAATCAAAATTATTTTTTTGTGATAAATTATGAATTTGAGTGGTTTTAAAGTATATTTAGAATATATTTTTACCATTTAATTCAATGCTTGTCATTGGACATAATTTCACAATTAAACCAGACATAAACAAGTGCCAATCTTTTGATTGTTATTATCTCTTAAAAACACACTTTTTGTTTTAACAACGGGAATTATTTTTAAATTAATTCTGCCACTTCTGTGATTTGAATTTGGAAAAATGGATCCAATATTTTTAATCAGGATTTTAAAATTATGTAAATAGGTAACTTTTATTTATAGACATTTTGAATAATTACTGCGGTAAATATTTTATTTACCATGGTTAAGGGTAAATCCGGTTAATAAGGTTTAAACAATAATATTATAATAATAATAAATTACCCTAAAACGTGTCTTAACCCTATTTTTTGATACATGGTCGACCATGGGAATCGTTGGGTATATTTTGGGAACCCATAGATCCACTTGTAAGTGATAGGGACACTTTATTATAATTATGTTAAAATGAATACAAAAATGACACAAGCATATATCTTTTAGAAACAAAATTGTTACATAGGGTTATATATGTTGTATTTTAGAATATAAATATTAATTAAAATGATAAGAAGATTTCCTACATAATGATATTTTATTTAAAAGTTTTAGGCATTATATAATGTAATTTATTTATGACACCTTGGTGATGCAGTAATTACCATAATAGTGAAAAATTAGAATAATTGATATTATAAATACCCAAATAAATATAATTTGAGACTTTTATTGAATTAAACTAATTTTATAGGTTAATATGACATATTAGAATTGATTTAATTAACTTTCTTAAAAGTAATTATTATGTTATTAGTTTCACAAAAATCAACTATTGAATAGTGTCAAAATTGACATAAAAGAGTTTTTAAAATAAATAATATATTATTAATTGATATTAAAATCCTAAAAATATAAGGTTAGGCCAAGAGACTTATATCATGATAAGTGTATCATTAATGGACCACTGGGGGGTATATTGGATGTATATGGTAAGTTTATTAACCATATAATATAATAATACAAAGAGACATTGTAAAAGTGAAACTAATTAACTAAAAGTTAATACTTAAATATAATGTTAATATAATGACCCAAACCTGTCTAAATTATATTGGTTGAGTGTTTTTAGACCTATCCCCACATTAAACTTTAAATAATAAACTTTTGAGCTATTATAAACCGAATATGAATTTATTATAAAATAATATTTCTAGCATTTCCAAAGGTTCCCCTCACCCCTCTTATAAAGGGCACTCCTCCTTCTCATTTCTTCACACCATCAAAGCCTTTTGGTTCGGCCCACCCCTGCCCAAATACTCTCTCAAATTACCTCACTACAACCTAGAGGCCTTAGTTTGATCAGAAAGACATCCTAAGGAGCCCATTTGATCAAACAAAAATGGAAGAACCCGAAGAAGAGGTAATGTTTTCACCACCCCTTTTCAAGTTCCATTCTTCTTCCACTACTTCATTCTTTGTTATTACCATTATAAAATAATAACTCCAGTATCATATATATACTGTGCTGTTATTATAAATATGGTACAACCATATTCAATATTCTATCCACCCTTTGAATAACATGTCACCATACATGCATACGTAGGGCTTACCGTCTCCACGTCGTGGTGTAATTGTTATTCAATATATTTTAATTTGGATGGGTGCAATAATGATGTGTAACTGATGTAAATAATAAATATAACATGATAATGATTCTTTATATATGATATAACATCCAATTATATATTATTTTAATATCTGAAGAATGATATTGTCACTCGTGTGTACGTACGGACTACTGTCTCCACGAAAGCGATGAGATTCATTCTCCGTAATATCCATTCAAGTATAATTATCATTTGATGATTTAAAAATAGTATCTAAAGACTTGATATCATTCTGGATATTAACAATATACATCCCATTAATAACATATATGGCTTACATAACAAAGAATATAAAGTAAAATGAATCTGTTAACACCCGAAATAACGATAATTCTAAGATATTATTAACAAATCAATGTTAAAAGAACATATATGATATCATATTAATGTAAATTATTATTGTATAATTAAATAACAATTATTTATCAATTTAACATGAGGTTATCCTACCGTCTCCCAAGGAAAAAGTACAAAGTAAGGGGTTTCATAACTCACTCTTAATTTCATGTGAATTCCATTGTTAACCACTTAATTTTTGCATGTGGTGTATCTGTACTGCCCATGATTGTATTCATTGTGTAATATACATTAATTTATGGTTATTTACATCATAATTGTATGCTCCTTCTTTCATGGGTGTATGTTTCGTATGTTACCTAATCGATAAGGGAATTCCAAATTTCAATTTTCACTCATTCGGCTTTACGCATACTTCATTGACTATTTTACACCATGATTATGGGTGGATTAACTATTCATTTGATTATTACATAATTTCCACTCCCTTTTCTGTGGATATACTTTTGATACACATAATCACTCCATTGATAATTTCTCAAGTCATCGATATGAATTTGATAAGAGTAATTTTAACTCATCCTCCATTTGTTGAGTTACACTTTGAATTCATTGGTGTTGTTTTTACAAGATTATTTGTGAATTTACTTTGATTGTTTTACACTGAATATAAAATCATATTTAGTGTATTTATATTTGTCACACATAACTATGTCATTGATTTATCCTTAACCTAAGGGTACAACCTTTACGAGAGATTTCATCTCAGTTTACATTCCATTGAGACTTCTTTGTTGTTATACACCAAATCACTTTTATGTGGTGTATATAATGTACTTTGACATAGTATATCATGAATCCCTTTATTCTCATGATATTAAAAAGTTTTTATTACCTCAATTATTTGCATTCAAGCGTCTTTGTTTTGGTTAGAATCTCAAGCTAAATTACTTTTTTAGATATTTTAAAGACATATTCATCTAAATCTTGCTCATTAATTTCCATGTTTTAAAAATGGTTTTAAGGATTTATTTATATAGACATTAAAGTTTTAAAATTAAAACTTTTCTTAAAAATTATCAAAGTGGTATGGGACACTTTGATTCAAAAATCTATTTTTAAATGGCTTCTTGAAAAATAGTGTGACCTTTAAATGATTTCAAGAAAAAGGGGGATATTTCTCTCAAATATTTTTCATGATAATTTTCATCTATGTTAATATAATTCATTTTTCTTGATTGAGGATAATATGATACAATACAATCTTCCATATTGTATTGAATGAGTTATGATTGACTGTGGATGTGCTATTATTATACCATTCATTGTTTGTGGATATGTATTGACATTTCATATGCTAGTTTTAATACAAATGTTTATGTTATGTTTCAAACATTTCATATGAGTATTTCATTGGACATAATAAGTGACGGGCGGAGCCATCTATTGCTCCTCGATGCATCAGTAGGTCTCATGAGACAAACTACTGTCTTGGCAGAATGCCTTGGCAAAATCTTATTTGTAGTCTTGGCATGAGGCCTTGGCTATGTGGTTATGATAGTCTGAAATTATGCATTCCATCATTATGAAAGTGGTAATTGATATGGAATGTTATCATTCGACTAGTAGAATATCCATGTGAGTATGTAAATGAAATTATTTTATTTTATCGTTTCCATTTTATGCTGAAGTTCATGTTTAAAAGGCTTTTGTTTTAGTTATAAATTGCCTTAAGTGTTTATGCTTATCTATGAAGGCTTCTGCTATAATGTTATCCTTACTGAGCATCTGATCTCACCCCTTTCAATGTTTTATTTTTCCTAGGATTATGAAGAAGTAATTTATGAATGACCTTCAGGGATAGTATGCGGGGATATGAAGATAATATTATTTTATAATGTAATGTAAAACTTTATGAATGTATCTAGTGTTTCCAAGGCTACTAAACTAATCGGTCTTTTGAGATTTGATATTTCTTGTGATCACGCCAATGTTATGTAATAATGCACCGACTCTGGGTAACTGGGGTCGGGGCTTTACAGTTGGTATCAGAGGAAGTTTAGTACAAACCTTGAAAGCTAGATTTAGATAAACTCTGATTAGAGCATGTAGGCTAAAGATGAACTTTGAATATTAGTATAGAAGAACTTCCTAGAATTTTGTTATTGTAAGGATTTTGTGAGTTTTCTGAGAAATACATCCCTGTCTGGATATGAGCAGGTAGAGGCGGCTCTGGCACAGATGTACCTTGGGGTAAAACCCGAAAACACCACTTTGAGCTAGACTTGAACAGGAACAAGTGCACGACAACGGGCCTTGCTGCACTCTTGGTTACGACACTCCCGGGGGATATGCTTAGGAGAATTTAGATTCTCTTTACAAACTGATTTACAGTCTTATGGATTTAAGATGAGAGAAAATGACCTTAGTTTATCCTAATGTCTTTTAAATTGAGAATATGGTGACATGTTAATCTCTAAATGATTGTATGACCACTATTACTCACACAATGTTTCTGGTTTTAGTCAATGGCTGGATTCCAAGGAAGTCATAGTGACATTGAGAATGATGTACAAGGTTGGAACGATGGTGGCAATGAGCAACAAAATGGAATGTTGATAGGCGTAAAAGATATTGTCGTTATGCAAAATCTGTTTTCCAAAAACATGATCAACAATATATATATTAACCAATTACCAGACTCAACAAAGAAGAGAAAGGTGATGAATGATAAGAGCTCCATTAGTGGAGACCATGGAGAAAGAAATCCTCAATTTCCATCATGCAAGAAATGTGGAAGGAGGTACCCAGGAAAGTGTCTCAATGGGACAAAGAAATGCCTTTTGTGCGGGAAGGAAGGACATAAAGTGAAGAATTGCCGAAGAAAAATGAAGAGTACTATGGAAGAAGATAAAAATGGTCCCAAGACTCCATTTACAGTCATTTTCCGTAAATGTAGGAGACCTGGCCAATACCCGAGTGAATGTCTTATTCTATAGGATGTTTTATTGGTCAGAGAAGAAGATATGTGGAAATAAATGGTTGGATAAATGTTTAAAAATTATTAGTGATCCTTATTGAAGGGTTTACTTTGGAATAATTTTCTCTTTATTTGTAACCCTAACATTTGCCATGTCAGAATGATATTTATGGAAGAATTATATTTTCTCTTGTGGATATAGTATAAATAGCCATTTGGTTTTATATGATCATTGGGGTTTGAGAGAATTGTACGTTATTATAATTTGGGATGAAAATGCAAGGTATGAGATAAGATTTGTGGTTAAATTATGTTATGGTTATTTTGATGAATTTATTTCATTTTCGTAGTGTTATAAAACATAGTTTTTGAAAAGGACAACACATAGACCGCGTGACAACCCATCGCGTCGGACAAAGGTTTGGGAATCGAACCCACACCCAATGTGCGATTAGGATTTATTGCCTACAACTAGACTATGTGAAGTCCCTGGATAGTGTGACTAATTATTTTTAGTTAAATGATTTTATTGATCAATAATAAGTTGATTTTGGTTCTTATGTCTTATCAAATGAATACCCTTAGTATAGGAAAATGATTTGGTGATTAAGTGATAAATGTTATTTTGGAAGATGTTCACTTTTTCGGGAACACTATATGCCCAAGGAAAATAGAATACTATGGGGTTTCATTTGTGGAGTAATGGTTGATTTTTATCTATGTTTTTATTGTGTATTTATAGTGATTTGGGTTATTTATGGAAATGATTAACCTATAATAGAGAATATACGATTAGGTTAATTACTTTTAAGTATGTGACTTTAAGAGTATTTGATGTCATTTGGAGATACAATTTAAAATGGGAGACTACATAATCAAATTCTTCTATGTTTTGGGTTTAAATATTACTTTGGATTATGTGGAAGGATTTTAAGGACAATTGATTATTGAATGGTATTTATTTAACACTGGGGTATTGTTGGTTTAATTTTAGAAATTAATATGAGTGATTATTTCTCTCAAGGAATATCCTTTTGGGGGATCATTAGATCTTGTACTAAAAATTTTGGTTTTGATTAATCTATAAAGAAAATGTAAATATATAGTTCATCCTGCATGGATCATGTGATTCTATAAAAGTTTATTCTAGCTCTTCCAGTGTGACCAAGTCTTCTTGAATACTCATCGTTTAAAAAAATGAGTTAGAGGTGGAAATTTATTAACGAATGAAACTCTACTTAAAAAGTAAGTATATAACTTTATATTCTTAGTCAATATCATAAATGAATTCTTCATCCTTATGTAATGTAACTTAAAACAAAAAATGTTGTCTATTTACTTACCTACTAGGAGACTAATGACTGTTTTTCCTAACAGAATATTGTGGTTTTCTTATTTTTAAGATTCACCTGATCATGATTTCTATCCCTCTCCATCAGAACTTGACACTTAGTTTATCCTCCATATCCATGTTTTCCTATATGGAATCCGAGTATGGGTTATCTTGGTTGACCTTTATACCTCTCTTTCTTTCTTTTAATGTGATAGTTTTATTAACTCTTTTTCCGATGTGGGAATTTCCATTATATTCTCAAGATCAATTTTAAAAAATTGAGAGGATGAAATTTATTGAAGGAGGGGAGAATTTAACACCCCAATCATCGACAGTACACTTCCCTTTGAATAATACAATAGTGTGTGTTGTACGCAACACTGTGTTCAAGCGGACCACGACATTCCAAACTAGCCGATAAAAAGATGTTTTGAATAGTATTAACTGAATTTTAAATATTATTTTATCCTTATTATTTTAAATCCATATTATGAGTTTCTAAGACATGATTTATGAACAGATTTATTTTTTCAGATAAAAGACGTTTTTTCAAAAAATGAAATTTTACCGCCTTTTAATGGCGAAGCCTTTTAAAAACAAATATTTGAAACTTTTATACATTCAATTTGATAAATTTAAATTCTTCTTTAGAATCAGGACATATGAATTTAGTATCAATAATGTTTTGGTGTCTTTCTGATAACTTTCAGATTTGGGTGAATAGTGAAAAATTACTAAATTTTAACTGAAAACAACTTTTTTAATCAAAATAATTTATATTGTTAAATTATACATTTTAATGGTTTTGAAGTATAAATAGATTATATTTTTACTATTTAACCCAATTATGGTCATTCTAAGTAATTTCACGTTGAAATTGGACATAAACAAATGTCAAACTTTTGATAGTTATTATTTCTTAAAAATATGCATTTTGGTTTTGAAAGAGGGAATCAATTTTAAATTAATAAATTCGACTTTTATGTTTTTAATTTGGTAAAATAGACTTCATTTTTGGATTCGGAATAACGAAATTATCCTAGGGTGAAATTTTGGTACTTTTCGGATAACTTTTATATTTTCATGAATAGTGAAAATTACTAAATTTCAATTAAAAACAACTTTTTTAATCGAAATAATTAATATTGATAAATTTTTAATTTGAGTGGTTTTATAGTATATTTAGAATATATTTTTTACCATTTAATTCAAATTTTGTCATTGGACATAATTTCACAATTAAACGAGACATAAACAAGTGCCAATCTTTTGATAGTTATTATCTTTTAAAAACACGCGTTTTGTTTTAACAACGGGAAATATTTTAAAATTAATTTCTTCCACTTATGTGTTTTGAATTTGGAAAAATGTATCCCTTATTTTTAATCAGGATGTTCAAATTGTGTAAATAGTTAACTTTTATTTTTAGACATTATTAATAATTACTGCGGTAAATATTTTATTTACAATGGTTAAAGGTAAATCCGGTAAATAAGGGTTAAAAAATAATATTATTATAATACTGAATTACCCTAAAATGTGTCTTAACCATATTGGTTGATACATGGTAGACCATGGGCATCTTTGGGTAGATTTTGGGACCCCATGGATCCACTTGTATGTGATAGGGACACTTTATTTTAATTAAGTTGAAATAAATTCAAAAATAAAAAAAAGAATATATCTTTTAGAAAATCAATTGTTACATAAGGTTATATATGTTGGATTTTAGACTATAAATATTCATTAGAAATATAAAAAGATTTCCTACATAATTTTCTTTTATTTATAATTTTTAAGCATTAAATAATTCAATTTATTTATGACACAATGGTGATGCAGTAATTACAATAATAGTGAAAAATTAGAATAATTGATATTATAAATACACAAATATATATGATATGAGACTTTTATTGAATTAAACTAATTTTTTACGTTAATATTACATATTACGATTGATTTAATTAACTTTTTTCGAAGTAATAATTCTGTTATGTGTTTCACAAAAATCAACTATTGAATAGTGTCAAAATTGACATAAAAGAGTTTTTAAAACAAATATTATATTATTAATTGATATTAAAATCTAAAAATCTATGGTTAGGACAAGAGACTTATAACATGATATGTGTATCATTAATGGACCACTGGGGGGTCGATTGGATGTATACGTTATGTTTATTAACCATATAATATAAAAATACAAAGAGAAATTGTAAAAGTGAAACTAATTAACTAAGAGTTAATACTTAATGATAAGGTTAATATAATGACCCAAACCTGTCTATATTATATTGGTTGAGTTTTTTTGGACCCAGCCCCACCTTAACCTTTAAATAATCAACTTTGGAGCTATTATAAACCAAATATAAATTTCTTATAAAATAATATTTCTTGCTTTTCCAAAGGTGCCCGTCACCCCTCTTATAAAAGGGCACTTCTACCCATTTTTTCACACCATCAAAGCCTTTTGGTCGACCAACCCCTTACCTAATACTCTCTAAACTTCCCTAACTACAACCTAGAGGACTTATTTTGATCAGAAAGTCATCCTATCGAGCCCTTTTGATCAAAACAAAAGGAAGAACCCGAAGAAGAGGTAATGTTTTCACCAACTCTTTTCAAGTTCCATTCTTCTTCCACTTCTTATTTCTTTGTTATTACCATTATAAAATAATAAATCCAGTATTATATATATACTATGATGTTATTATAAATATTTTACAACCATATTCATTATTCTATCCACCCTTTGAATAACATGTCACCATACATGCGTACGTACGGCTTACCGTCTCCACGTCGTGGTGTAATTGTTATTCAATATATTATTATTTTGATGGGTGTAATAATAATGTGTAACTCATGTAAATAATTAATATAACATGATAATTACTATTTATATATGATATACCATCCAATTATATATAATTTTAATATTAAAGGAATGATATTGTCGCTCGTGCATACGTACGGACTACCGTCTCCATGAACGCGATGAGATTCATTCTCCATCATATCCATTAAAGTATAATTATCATTTGATGATTTAAATGTAGTATCAACGGACTTGATATCATTTTGGATATGAATAATATACATCCCATTAATAACAAATATGTCTCACATAACAAATAATATAAAGTAAAATGAACCCGTTAACACCCGAAATGACAATAATTCTAAGATATTATTAACAAATCAATATTAAAAGATCATATATGATATCATATTAATGTAAATGATTATTTTATAATTCAATAAAAATTATTCAACCATTGTAAAAGAGATTTACCTACCATCTACCAAGGAAAAAGTACAAAGTAAGGGGTTTCTTAACTCACTCTTAATTTCATGTGAATTCCATTGTTAACCACTTAATTATTGCATGTGGTGTATGTGTACTGCCCATGATTGTATTCATTGTGTAATATACTTTAATTTATGTGTATTTTCATCATAATTTTATGATCTTTCTTTCATGGGTGTATGTTTCGTATGTTACCTAATCGATAAGGGAATTCCAAATTTCAATTTCCACTCATTCGGCTTTACGCATACTTCATTGACTATTTTACTCCAAGATTATGTGTGGAATCACTATTCATTTGATTATGTCATAATTTCCACTCCCTTTTCTGTGGATATACTTTTGATACACATAATCACTCCATTGATAATTTCTCAAGTCATCGATATGAATTTGATAAGAGTAATTATAACTCATTCTCCATTTTTTGAGTTAAACATCCAATTCATTGGTGTTGTTTTTACAAGATTATGTGTGAATTTATATTGATTGTTTTACACTAAATATAAAATCATATTTAGTGTATTTATATTTGTCACACATAACTATGTCGTTGATTTATCTTTAACCTAAGGGTACGACCTTTACGAGAGATTTCATCTCAGTTTACATTCCATTGAGACTTATTTGTTGTTATACACCAAATCACTTTTATGTGGTGTATATAATGTACTTTGACATTGTATATCATGAATACCTTTATTCTCATGAAATTACAAAGTTTTTATTACCTCATTTATTTGTATTCAAGTGTCTCTCTTTTGGTTAGAATCTCTAACTAAAATACTTTTTTAGATGTTTTAAAGACTTATTCATCTAAATATTGCTCATTAATGTCCATGTTTTAAAAATGGTTTTAAGGATTTATTTATATGGGCATTAATGTTTTAAAATTAAAACTCATTTTAAAATGTTTCAAAGTGGTATGAGACACATTGATTCAAAAATCTATTTTTAAATGGCTTCTTGACAAATAGTGTGACTTTTAAATGATTTCAAGAAAAAAGGGCTATATTTTTTCCCAAATAGTTTTGATGATTATTTTCATCTATGTCAATATCCTTAATTTTTCTCGATTGAGGTTCATATGATGCAATACAATCTTCCATATTGGATCGAATGAGTTATGTTTGACTGTGGATGTTCTATTTTTATACAATTCATGGTTTGTGGATAAGTATTGACATTTCCTATGCTAGTTTTAATACGAATGTTTATGTTATGTTTAAAACTATTCATATGAGGAATGAATTGGACTTAATAATTGACGGGTGGAGCCCGCTATAGCTCCTCAATGCATCGGTAGCTCTCATGAGACAAACTAGTGTCTTGGCACAAGTCCTTGGAAAAATCTTATTTGTAGTCTTGGAACGAGGCCGTGGATATGTGGTTATGATAGTCTGGAATTATGCATTCCATCATTATGAAAGTGGTTATTGATATTGCATGTAATTATTAGACTATTAGAATATCCATGTGAGTAAGTAAATGGAATTATATTATTTTATCTTTTCCATTTTATGCTGAAGTTCAAGTTTAAAATGATTTTGTTTTAGTTATAAATTGCCTTAAGTGTTTATGATTATCTATGAAAGCTTCTACTCTAATGTTATCCTTACTGAGCATCTGAGCTCATCCATTTTAATGTTTTATTTTTCCCAGGATTATGAAGAAGTAATTTATGAATGACCTGCAGGGATATTATGAGGGGATATGAAGACAATATTTTTTTTATGATGTAATGTAATACTTTATGAATGAATCCAGTGTTTCCAAAGCTACTAAACTAATCGGTCTTTCGAGACTTGATCTTTCTTGTGATCATTCCAATGTTATGTAATAATGCATCGACTCAGGGTAACTGGGGTCGGGGAGTTACATTAAAATGCGAATAAATTTATGTATAATAACCATATACTTTATTCATGGGAAGAATATACACCACACAAAATAAATGAGTTGTGAATTAGACATGTATCTCATGAATATAAAAAGAGATATGAGAAAACCCTTACCTTAAGTATTAACTTTCTTCATACATGTTCAAATATCATTTATATTAAAGATAATATTTTTTTATAAATGATAAAAGAATCATATAATTATATATAATACCATATATTATTATATTATTATTTTTTATTACCTGTTTATTAACAATTCCATGTCAATGTTAAATATCAGTAAATATCTGTGGTGTTTCTCATATATGGTTTTGACTTGTTAATTTGGATAATAATACTTATATTAGTATTTAATATTGAATATATTGTGTAAAATTATTGAAAAATAATATATATTATTTATATAAATATTTTTTATAATCTATAAAATATATAAATATGAAATGGAATTCACTATTCACGAAGACGGTAGGGCATATGTACACATTAACACTGTTTCTATTATATTTTCATGTTGGATGAAAGAAAGTAAATAATATATATATATATTAAGAAAATTATAATTATAATTTCATATATACAAATTGTTTTTACTAATCCCATCCTTAATAAAATTTATGTAATGCGTGAACAAATCACATCACTTTGAGGAGGTAGTAGTCCAAACATCAACAAATGAAGTTATTGTTTTTACAAAAAATGGAATGTATGAAGCTATTTTTTATGTAGTAATTTAAAAAGAATAAATAATTAATTAATACCATATATATAATATAAAAATATTTTTTCCATCACAATTACCACCATGAGAGGGTGTAAAGGAAAAACGAAGTACATCATTTTGCGAGGTGGTCTATATCATACACATGAACACTAAGTTTGTTACCCATAGGATAAATGTGTGTGTATGTGTAGGTAGAATAGTTATAATAACAACATATATGTATATTTAGGATACTTTTTTTATTATATAATAATGAAATAATATGATTTAATGTGGTGGTGAATGAAAATAAAACAAAAGGGCTTGTGGAAGGATGTTGCCTCTTCTTGGGGTAACTCCACTTGGTTTACACCCATGGGATTCCATGATTGTATTTCTTCCCAATTGAAGGCTTATAGGTGTAATTTATAGATTTTTGGAGGATATTTTGGTATATTTTGTACAATAAAAATTGATATATAAGTGTTAATATGTGTGAGGATTGAGTGAATTTTTATAGTGGAGGAGTAGTGGCATTCATGTAAATTTTTAAAAAGGGAACTAGACCCACATTTGATCCAATTAAAATGGTACAAATACTGGTAAAAATAATAAATAAGGGAGTATAGGATATAAATATGAACATAAAATGGATTTTGGACTTCTTTATATGTCATTTTGGAATTATGTTTATGGGTTAGTATTGTGTGATGTTAATTTTAGTCTTAATCACTATAATTAATTTTAATCACTTTTAGTGATATTTTTTGTAATAAACTAAGTTTAACTTATTATAAAATATAAATAAATTTTATTAAAAAGATGGAATAAATTTTTCATATTTCGAATAACTGAAGTAAAATAATTTAATATAAATTTATTCTAGTAGATGGGACAACAATGCAGGTTTTTAAAGTATCAATGTTCAAAAGATTGAAATGTTTTCTATTCTAATTTCATTGTAAAATTGATTCTAATAACCTAAATTGGTTAAATTTATTTATAGTTTATCTAATTAATCTTTAAAACCAATTAAAAATATAATTTTACATATTACATTATTTAGATGAAAATGCTGTTTGGAATTAAAATTCTGTATTTTCACTATTCATTAAAAAATGAAGCTTCATAGAAAAATAAAAAATATTCACCCTAAGTAAATTTAGATATTTTTTCTAATATTAATTTTACTTTTCAAAATAAAATTATTAAAGTGTAAAAATTTATATTTAAAGTGGCTTCACCATTAAAAGGTGGTTAAATTAACTTTTAGGAAAATATAATTTTTTATTCATAAAATTAGATTTATTATTATCTAATATGTAGAAAATCAATTGGATTAGTATAAAAATTATTGATTTAATATATATTGTATAAATTATATTGAAAATTTTTGTCAAAAGTGGTATTCTGAAATTATTGGTATAAAATTATGTTTTTACATAGAAAAAATGTTTTCATAGAAAATTAATATCTTTATTTTCTAAAAGTTTTTAAATTTATTTCTAAATAATTAATAACATAAAGATTGATTTTATATACATGTGTCAACAATTTTTTGACAATATAGTAAATATTATTCATAACATCCATTCTAATGGATAGGTTATTAGTATATTAATATTTTAATAATAATATTAATATTAAGTTATAGTTTTGTAGAACTTGGTCTTTCTTATGAAGAAAGAAATCGACGGGACTCAGTATTGGTTGTGACACAATTCAAACATATTCATTTGTGTACTACGAGATACTCTATGTGTTGTGTGTAGTGCATGTTCAATTTGGTGTTTCATATAACAAATCCAAACATAGTTCTTTCATATAAAAAATCTACATTCAGTGTTGCGTGAAATTAATAATATCAAAAAGGTTAAATTAATTTGATAATATATATTTCAAAAAATCTATGTTTGTTACACATTTCATATGTCATTATCTATATCCTAGGAAATTTTTAATTTCCATAATTATTCTCTAGCCATAAATGATATGGAAGGTCATTGTCCATGGGTCACCTTTGGTTGACTATGCATAATACGCCCCTGTTGGCTTTGCATAAATCTCTCCAGTTGGCCTATCAAACATAGGAATATTGTATCTCAGGATAAGACTATTTTATCTCTATAACCCCTAATGTATGTGTTGTCTAATATAATTTCATATGATATGAGAACCACCATAAATATGGATTCCATATTCTTTCTTCACATATGAGGCATGTTCGGACATCTTATCCTGATAAGCCTTTCATTTGTCATCATTTCCCAGACATATAGTCCTAGTCACATAATGTAAAACTTTAATACACCATGTCACACAATTCACATGATGTAAAACTATATGCCATAATTTTCACCACATGACATTAAGATGCAGTCCTACCATGTATTTCAATCATAATATGCCTTGGGAAACTAGATCAATAAGAATTGTGTCATGATAATGAGATTATACCCATATGGTGATTCCCCAGATAACATTTATGGGGGTTTTCCATTCTTTTTTAATGTCAAGTAACCCATGTCCTTATCAAATATTGTTAATTTTCATGGTTGAAATCCATAGCACTTGACGTTAAACTACATGACATAAATCGTTACTGCATGATTTTATACTCCATGGTTGATGTCCCTACCACATGATTACAAACATCATGGCAAATATCCCTCTTAATCTACATTAAAATAACATATCAAATGCAATATTGTAACAACCCAAACTATTATTAATGAAAATTTCGTTTGATCTAATTAATTGTATTATTATGTGAAATGGTAATACAACATATGGAATTATTTGGTTTTTTGTTTTTGGATTTTAAAATACCATTATGAATTTTGACAGTTTCTAATGTAGCCATTGAACATTGATCACATGATTAGTATAAATATAGGGCTTTAAAACATCCAATTTACTCAGACAATGGATGAAATAACCTCATCCAAAAGAATTTCTCGATATGAAGCCCATTTTTCAGAGCTCTAAAAGGAGGTGGTTTCATTGGGCTTCGCTCTTGACCCTAACCAAGCCGAGCCTTAACATGTTAGGTTTGAACGGAACTACCAACAGGAGATGTAGAAGTTGATCGAGATTACCACCTAAGTGATGTTATTAGAGCCTCCCAAGAGTATGTCACCATCATACACCTTTCACTTTAGTCTTACGTGGTTGTTATAAGGGTTTATGTAACAAGACCCTTGTATTATTATTATGTACATTATTTTAGTACATAGAATATACATTCATTTTATTATTGTTACATTGTAAATTTTTTTAATGAAAAAATGGAATTTTTTGTTAATTATAAAGTCTAATTTGTTGAATTAATGGATTTATTAATTGATTAAAATTATATTTAAATATTATTACTAAATTAATTTTTATATAACATAAATAACTGTATAATTATTATGAATAAGATTGTGATTTTTATTAATGTTTGAAAGCTATTTTTGTCCAAATCCATGAATTTTTGATAAATTTCTGTTTTTATTTTAAAAGTAAAAAAATAAAATATTTAGAATATTATTTAGATAATTTGAATATTATTTCTGGAATCAGGACATCAAAATTACCCAATGGTAAATTTTCCATAATTTTCTCAGATAGTCGAATTTTTGGTTAAATACTAAAGACCTTTTAAATATTTAATATGTTTTTTGACATCATAATGACTCAAAGGTGATGTAATAAAATACTAAAAGAATTTTTTTCAACCAATATATGTTTTACCATTAATATAAAGTGATTTTATATTTGTTTGATTTATTTTAGAAAGCCTTAGTGGACAATCCAAGACTTATAAATTATTTTAACTTTTTAAATTTATTTCCTTGAGAGTGTGACTCACCTTCATAAAATAAACCCTATTATTTTATGATGTTCGGCCACTAGACTTATAAAATAAATAATTACACTAACCTTTGGAAAAAACCATTGGCAAAAACAATGGGTTAGTTTTTGTTTTTAATTAGTTTATTGTCTTGTGTCCCAAACCTAAATAATGAAGAATTACCTCTCTTTACCTATATAAACCTGTCCAATCTCCCACATCATACCAACTAAAATTCATTTGAGTTAGAAAAACCTATACCATACTATCTCTATAATAATCCCAAGGCGCCTCAATCTCCCAATAAGCCTCCCTCAAGCCCCTGCCAAACCTTTGGGATCACACTTCCAAGTAAGGGATTCCTTCCTTTCTCTATCTATCCAAGTTTTTTAATATTATTATACCATTTTATTTTCAATTGAAAATATTGGTGTATGATTTAAGAAATCCCCTATATAGTACTATTTATGTTTTAATGATCAGATACCCCTTTATCTCTAATCTATGCCTTCCATGTATACCCATTTCCATGAAAAAATTCCGTAAGGGATTTTTTCCATTGTCATTTTTGCCAAAATTTCATGATATTGTTATGCCCTTTTATATTCAATTAAAACTATTGAGGTATAATTTTTAACCACCCCCCAAACTTCAAAATTTATGTTTGAAAAATTAGATACCCTATTTCTCTCTCATTAATTTCTCCCATGTACACCAATTACCATGCTGAAATTCCGTAAGGAATTTCTCTCTCGACATTTACATTCAAGCAATTATTTTGTATCATGATTAATAATTCTATTAAAATTTTTGGGACATGTGTCTATATGATCTCCTTAATTTAAATTTCATTAACATATTATGAGACACCCCTTTCCCTCTCATCAACCATTTTGATGAATTTTTATGTCACGGTGTTATGCTTCCAAAATTGCACAATGAACTTCAAAGCCAAAGTCATTGTGTAGAGAATACCATGCCCATTTCTCTATCAAGGGTATTTAACTTTTTTCACATTTACTTATTGTTTAAATTGATTCATTTTTGTATTCAAAATTCCTTTATCATGAAATAAATGATGATGTTAAATGATTACATGTTGTCTAATCCATGTGGAACACTTATGCATGAAATGACATGTTTAATATGGTGGTGCCCTGATAGCACTCCAAATCATTAGTTAATGATTAGTATCAGGATATTTCAAATTCCACGAGGGTTTAATAATGATAATTCTAGTGAAATTATGGTTTAATCATTAACCATGATCAATGAGCCTTATCTCATTCTAATACCATGTTATGTGTTGTCCTTATATTTCTATGTCATGATAATCATATAATATCAAGCCTTTATGTTAATGTTTCTTTTTTGCTCCATTGATTTTCCCATTTCCTAACATGTATTATATTCTTCATGTTATGCCTTTTTTACTCCCTTACTGGGCCTTATAGAACACCATTTTCTTATAAATGTTCTTAGGTTATCCCATGAAATGCTATGTATAAGAGAATGTAGCGGTCATGTAAAAGAATTTAAAAATAAAGATGGTGTGATTCATGTTTTAATTCATTATGTAATGCTACTAAGCCATAAATACACTAGACCACATGATATTCTACATTGTATTGAGTGATGTTTTTATGTAATAAATAATGTTTACGTGTGTAATAAAGTGCATGGTTTTTATAGATGGTATCAGATGATAGGTTTACTTATTTTTTGGATTATGATTAGAAAACTCAAGTGAAGGAACTAGGGATATGAATAAGTAAAATAAAAACATACCTATGTTTTGGTGAGTATTGAGTGAGTGGTTTATCAAGAAAATTCATCCATATCATGATATGAGTAGGTAGAGTCGGCTCTGGCACAAATGTACCTAGGAATGAAAACATTGAAAAAGAGTTTCGGGATTTACACGAGGTATCCTGGTAAATGAAAATGGGCCATAATGCACTATTGGTTAAGACACTCATGTGGGATATACTTTGGTATATTCATAAGCTTATTATGAACCATTATTGATGGAATTAAAAAAAATTCCTTGAGAATTACTGTTTGGATATAGATCATAGATAACATAGATTGAAGCCTAAAGATTCATATGTTAAGGAAATAAATGTTATTTATAAGTCATCCATTTTTACATTGATTTCCCATTATGTGTTACCCCTAACTTTCAATATATTCCATCCAAAGGCTAGTAATAGAAGGAATCGGGCTAAAAACTTATTTGAAGATCATTGTGATGACTATTGTAATGAGATGCCCAATCCAATGGGAGTAGGAATAGTGAACATTGTCATGATACTCTCTTAGTTAACCCAACCACTGAATAGAAACATGGGTGAAGAGGAATGTTCCACCCCTTCCAAACCCCCTAAGAAAGAAAACAGCACAATCAAGAGCTTCCTTAGGATTGGATTGATATCTTGCACATAAGCATACTGAAAACATTAAGTCCGGTCCACTAGTTGTTAAGTAAAGTAGACTTCCTATTATACCTCTAAATGATTTTTGATCTACTGGTTTCCCAGCTTCATCAAGATCTAAAGAGTTTGAGGTACCAATGGGAGTACTTATACTCTTTGTGTTGTCATAACCATACTTTTTAAGAAGATCTTTAATATACTTATGTTGAGATATGTAGGTTCCTTCTGGTTTTGAGAAATTTGAAAACCAAGAGAAAATGTTAACTCACCCATCATAATCATTTAAAACTCATATTTCATTAGATTAACAAAAGAGTCAGTCAAATATTGTTGAGTTGATCCAAATATAATGTCATCAACATAAATTTGAACAATCAAAACATTTTTCTTATCTTTCTTTATAAAAAGGGTTGCATCTGCATTTCCCTTAACATAGTTATTTTGAAGCAAAAATCCAGTGAGTCTATCATACCATGCTCATGGGGCTTGTTTAAGGCCATACAAAGATTTGGTAAGTCTAAAAACATGATCAGGATGTTTTGTATCTTCAAAGCCGGGAGGTTATTCAACAAAAACTTCCTCTTGAACATAATCGTTAAGAAAATCACATTTCACATCCATTTGGAAAAGTTTGAAATTGATGAATGCTGCAAAAGCAAGTAGAATATGGATAGATTCAAGTCTAGCTACTTTATCATTGGTTTCTTCATAGTCTATTCCTTCTTGTTGATTATAACCTTTAGCAACAAGTCTATCTTTATTTCTTACTATGAATCCATTTTCATCACATTTATTTCTGAAAACCCATTTTACTCCAATAACAGATGTTTCCTTAGGTCTTTCAACCAAGGTCCAGACTTTATTCTTTTCGAATTCATTTAGTTTATCTTGAATTGATTTAATCCAATCATCATCACCTAAAGCTTCATCAGTGCTTTTAGGTTATAATTGGGAATGAAATGCTAGATGTTCTACTTCATTTCTTAAAAAACTTCTAGTCCTTACAGGTTGATTTACATCACCAATGATTCTATCACTGGGATGATTCTTAAGAAACCCCTGATTTGGGTTTTGTAAAACCTGTTCATCAACATATGGAAGAAAGTCTTCTGGGGTAAATGTTTCAGAAGTATCTTCTTGAACAATTTCCTTATCAGAAGGTTCTTCTATCGAAGGTTGATAATCAGTTTTTGAAAACACATATGAAGATGTAAGCTGGAATGGTTTAAACCCAAAAGGATCTGACTCATCAAATTTTACATGTACTGTTTCCTCAACAGTGCAAGTATTTTTATTAAAAACTCTATAAGCCTTAGAGGTTGTGGAATATCCTAAGAAAATCCCTTCATTAGATTTTGGTGCGAATTTATGTAAGTTATCTTTAGTATTAAATATTAATACTTTGCAAAAAGAAACCTTGAAGTAGGATAGTCAAGGTTTTCTACCATTCCATAACTCATAAGGAGTTTTATTATGAAA
Source organism: Viscum album (assembly GCA_963277665.1). Taxonomy (NCBI): domain Eukaryota; kingdom Viridiplantae; phylum Streptophyta; class Magnoliopsida; order Santalales; family Viscaceae; genus Viscum; species Viscum album. Next base: position 1,928,473,019 of record OY728131.1, read on the forward strand.
AGGTGTTTGTGATTTTCAAAACAAGAAGGAATAGAAAAGTCATAAGGAAAACCTTATTGACTCAAAAGTTTTGAGAAGAGAGGATTGAAGAGAGGAGAGTTTGTGGTGGATTGAAATGTGACTAAGCTTAGTTTTTATCATTAAGTAATCAAAATTTAATAACAATAATTATACAGAAAACAATAAGAGTTTCAAAATTTATACAGCACATGACATATCAGTGACAACTACTGGTGAGCACCCTAACGGTGAGATTTACCTATCGGTGAGGTCTCTCAAATGGTGAGGTGTCACTAGCGGTGATATGTGTCTAGAGGTGAGGACTCTATTGGTGAGGACTCTAGCGGTGAGGTGTGCCTAACAGTGAGGATTTGGTTAACAGTGAGATTTGGATTCTACAAAGTTTATCATTCCTAACTCATACATAATGTATCATAACCTATCTGAACATAAGGGATTGGTGAATATGTCATGAAATTGATGTTTAGTAAATATAAATTCAAGAGTAATATCACTTTTTTGGTAATGATATCTCAAAAATTGGTGCCTTACATCTATGTGTTTAGTCCATCAGTGAGATATAGGATTCTTTGAGATATTGATTGCACTAATGTTATCACAGTTTATAGATACATGTATTAACTAATATCCATAGTTTAGTAATGTATGTTCCATCCACAAAATTTGAGCACAACAACTACCAGCAGCAATATACTTTTCTTTAGTAGTAGACAATGAAAAATAATTTTCCATTTTACTACACCAAAATACTAGGAACATACCTAGAATATGAAATGTTCTAGAAGTGATCTTTCTATATAACATACAACTACAAAACTCAGAATCTGATTAACTCATTAAATAAAATTATTGTCCTTTTGGATAGAATAATCCTAAGTTAGTAGTATGTTTAAGAAATATGAAAAATATTTTAACCACAAGAAAGTGTGACTCTTTTGGATTAGCTTGAAATATTTCACAAATACACACACTAAACATAATATCTGGTTGGCTAGCAGTTAGATAGAGCAGAAACCCTATGATACCTCTGGAGTTGGATTGATCCACTAGTTTTCCAGTTTCTTCAGCATCCAACTTACAAGTTATACTCATGGGTCCTTCATTACCCTTACTACTATCCAAAACAAAACATTTTAAAATATCCTTTTCATATTTACTTTGATTTAAAATAATACCATTTTCATTTTGAATAACATGAAATCCAAGAAAATATTTGAGTTCTCCCATTAAACTCATTTCAAATTCATTTCTCATACTCTTAGAAAAATCAATACACAATGCATTTTTAGAAGATCCAAAAATAATATCATCAACAAAGATTTGTACTATTAAAACTTCTTAAGAAATTATTTTGATAAAGATATTTGGATCATGAATACTTTTAGAAGGACATTTGAAATAAGAAAATTACTAAGTCTATCATACCATGATTGTGGAGCTTGATTTAAACCATAAAATGCTTAACAAGAGCTTAAAAACTCGATTTGGAAAATGAGGATGAGTAAATCCAAGTGGTTGTTCAACAAAAAGAACGCCAATTATATAACCATTTAGAAAAGATCCTTTAATATCCATTTGATATAACTTGAAATTCCTATGCTTTTAATCTAGCTACAGGTGGAAAGGTTTCCTCATAGTATATTCCTTCCTCTTGACTATACCCTTGTGCAACTTGCCTTACTTTGTTTTTAATGATATTTCCAGATTCATCAATATTATTTCTAAAAACCCATTTAGTGCCTATGGTCGAAGTATCCTTATGTCTGTCCACTAATTCCTAGAATTAATATCTTACAAATTAATTTAATTCTTCTAATATTTACATTATCCAAAATTCATAATTGATTTCATCATTGATATTTTTAGGTTCTAACTGTGAAATAAAGGCTTGATGTTCAACCTGATTTCTTAGAAAAGCTCTAGTATGTGTCCCTATGTCAATATTATGTACATGAGGATCTGAAGGATGGTTCTTTAAAATCCTAGTTGATCTGGTAAAGGTAGGAATGGAAATTTCAGGTTCTTCTCTAGATTCGTGTTCACCAGAAGCAGATTATGGAATATTCTCAAAACTAGTTGTCTTGACAACAGGGTCACTAGTTTTGTAATTAAGATTTAGAATTGATAAATCTTATTGAATACTATCAAGAGGGGTCTTAGGTTCATGTGGATCAGTTTCATCAAATGTAACGTGAACAGATTTTTCCACAGATATGGTTCTTTTGTTAAATACTCTATAAGACTTACTGGTTATAGAGTAACCCAGAAAGATTCCCTCATCACATTTGGAATAAAATTTTCCAAGATTATCCTTAGTATTAAAAATATATTCCTTCCAACCAAAAACTCTGAAGTAACTCACTTTAGGTTTTCTATTCTTTCACAGTTCATAAAGGGATTTTTTAGAACAAGTCTAATCAAGAATCTATTTGAAATATAACAAGATGTGTTGAAAACATCATCCCAAAAGTAAATAGGTAGGTCATACTCATTATGCATAGATCTTGAAATTTCTTTAAGGGTTTTATTCCTTCTTTCTACTACACCATTCTATTGAGATTTCCTTGGGGCAGAAAAATTATGATTGTAGCTATTATGTGAGAAATAGGTTTTGAATTCATGATTTTCATACTCACATCCATGATCACTTTTCAAGGTTTTAAACATAATTCAACTAAGTTTCCCTATATAATTGGAGTATTTAATAAAATAGGAACAAGCAACACTTTTTTGAGAAAGAATGTATACCCAAGTGTATCTAGAAAAGTCATCTACTAAGTCATAAACATAGTGTTTCCCATTCAAACTAGAAACTCTGGAAGGTCCAAATAAATTCATGTGAATCAACTTGAGTGGTTGATAAGTTGAAACCTCTTTCTTGAATTTTAATGAAACTTTCTGTTTCTTTCCCTTTTGATAGGGAGTGAAAAAATTTTCTGATGAGAATTTTATTTGAGGAAGGTCTCTATTTTTTTTTCTTTGTTAGTTTTATAAGTGAGTGATCATTACAGTGTCCTAATCTTCTATTATGAAGCCAAGACAATTTAAGAAAATAATTTAAACAAGTAACATTTTGTTTGGATAAAAAATTTAAATCCACAACATATACATTTTCATTTCTCAAGGTAGTAAGTACCAAAACATTTTTAGAATCAAATACATGACAAGCATCATTTTGATATTTAACATTGAAACCATCATCACACAACTGAAAAATACTTAACATATTATATTTCAATCCATTTAAAAATAATACTTTATAAACTAAAATTGAATCAGTGTTACCAATCTGTCTTAGGCGTTGTTTTTTCTGTTTGAATTATCACCAAAGATTGCGTGCCCTTCATCAACCTTAATTAAGCTCCTGAAGCATGAAAAATCTACTTTTAGGTGTCTTGAACATTCACTGTTCAAGTACCATGACTTTCTATAGGATCTTTTTATGTATGTTTCCTACAAAACAGGTTCAGACAGAATATGATTTTGGTACCAAGATTTTCTTGGGTCCAGACAAGTTAGAAGTAAAACTTTTGGTACCTAGATTTTTCTAATGGGTTTCATATAAGAAATAGATTAAAATTATTTTGAAAGATGAAATTTGTTTGATCTATAATTACATGAATATATTGTTGAGGCATAGGAATTTCTAGAGCTAGAACTATCAGCATACTATCCATATTTTAGAATAAATCTATTTTTTGTAATCTGTCTCTGTCCAGGCTGATAGCCTAAACCAATAGTGTACTTTGGTGCCACTTGTTTACCAAGAATTTGAGTCAGAGTATTCTTTCCATTATTGACTTTCACTAAGTCTATTCTATATTGCTCATTGGACAATTTATGTTGAGTATTCTCCTTTAATAGTTGAGCATTATTTTACTTTTCTATACTAAGATTAGATTTAACTGTACCAGTCAAGGCATATTGTTTCTTTAATTACTTTAACATATCTTTTAGCTCATTCCAGGTATCCTATAGCATCTTACAGTATTCAAATAATTCTTCACTAGTCATGTCTTTAGAATCAGAATCATCTCCAGAATAAAAATAATTTAAAGCAGGATTATCCGAAGTTACATAAAATGTGTTTATCATGAAACTCATATTAGATTTTTGATATATTTCATCTTGATTGGAATCAGAATCAATCGAATTGTCTTTTGAATCACTCCATGTTTCCTTCATATCTTTCTTATATTTGTTTTCCTTATTGTTATATTTCATCTTGTACCTTATTTTTGGACAGTCAGCTTTCACATGTCTGTTTCTCTTTCATTCACAGTAGGCTATGTCATCAATGCTTGAACTATCATGTGTAACTTGAATTTCCTCCTTGTCCTTGGTCTTTGAGGTAGTAGACTTAAATTCCACTAATCACTTCTTAGGTTCATCATTATCTTCATTGTTTACCTTTATCTCCTCTTCTTACATCATCAACATACCAATTAACTCTTTAACAGGAAGTGAACTTATATCACATGACTCTCTTATTGAAACTAATGTGCCTCTCCATCTCTCTAGAGGAAATATTGGTATATTCATTATTTTAACTTTTGGAGGAACAACTTTTCCATGTGAGTTCATTGTATTTAAATTTTTTTATCCTTGAGATACATGCCAAAAACAGGTTCATCAGGATTCATTTTAAAATTATCATACTTAATAGTGTAGGTATTAAATCTCATTTCTTTAACATTGGTTGTTCCCTCATGGTAAATAACCATAGTATCCTAGAATTTATAAGTAGTATTACACACATATATTTTATTAAATTCATCATCTCCTATAACACAATACAAAGCATTCATTTCTTTAATATTATTATTGAATGTTTCTTTAGTAGGTTCATCCAAAGTAGTTCTTTCAATTTTTGGTATCTTATACTGAATCTCTATAGCAGTCTAGATATCGAATCACTTACTCTCTAAATGAATTTTCATTTTCATTTTCCATTGGGCATAATTTTCACCATTAAAGAATGGTGACTTGTTGGCAGCATTACCTTATAGTATATTATCCATAATTAGATTTATGTAACTATATTTAAAAAGATAAAATTGAGAACTAACAAACTTTTAAGATCGTTAAGATACAACTAAAATCATAGTTGAAAAAACAGAGTATTTAGAAATCCCTTATTAACAAACAATCCACTGATACCAAATGTTGGTCAGAGTGGATACTCAAGAGGGGTTTAATCGAGTTCCAATTAAAATTTCAGTTAAAAAATATTTGTATTAAAATCCCCCAATTCATAAAGACAAGTTAAACATTATTGAATATCTAAATCTTGATATGTTTCAATTAGTTTCTCAAAGATTTATTATTTCTCAGTTAACTCAATCTAGAGACTAATTAACTTTGGAAACTAACATACTAAATAACAAAAATTAAAAACACTTGATAGTTTAACAATTAGAGTTACTTCAAAAAAAATTAAATTTCAATGTAATTAGTAGCAGAATATAAGATATAGTTTAAAATTAAATAGGATGCACAAAAGGTTTAACCAAGAGGTTCAGTATCGTTCCAATACTTAGTCCTCTCAAACAGGTTATATAAAACATTTAACCACACCCTGGATTGGGATTAACCACATTACAAAGACTATCCAGGTGCTATGTCCTCTATCACAGTTCTACATGGGTAATCAAAAATAATGGCACACAATCAATCCAAGTCACACTTTGCCTCTACCACAATTCACATTGGGAATAAAAAAGGTTTAAAAATATTGAGTGAGAATATTAGATATCATCTAGTTATGCTAAAGAGTCAGTGTGTAAATATAGAACACACACTGCTCAAAAAAGTAGATTAATGAAAAACAATAGTGCAAAGCAAATAGAGATGATTTTATAATTTTCTATGTGTTTTGAGTGAAGCTATGGACTCCTTGTATTTTGGAAGATGAAGCTTTGAGTCCTTCTCTGCTTTTTTTCATGAAAAACAGAGTGTCATATTTGTATTTGACTTCTAGGTCCAAGTTGATCAGTCTGACTTGCTTCAGTGTAAGTGAAATCATTTAAGGTCTTTACTCCATGAATGTTCAGGTTCTATAGATTCAGAATGTATTCTCCCTTCTTCTTGTACGCATGCAGGTCGTTGTGTATCTTCCAAAGATTGTTTCGTATGTTCATGGGAAGACCGATCGATTGATTCTTCTTTAGTTATTCGAGGTTCCCTTATATATTTCTTCAGCTCCAACAATAGAAATGTTTACCTTTTTATAGGAATGAGCGATGGTTCCTGACATGCCAACAACTATCATAAATTAATTGCAGAAGAATTAAAAACATCAAATATGAACATTTATAAATAAAACAATAGAAATAGAGTTTAGAGATATAATGACTGGTTTCCACTAGTAACTCTTAGTATTAGTGTGCTTTTAGTGGTGGACGTGTAACAGTAGGTCTTGCATCAGTAACTTTTAGTCTCTATAACGATAGCTCGCTTGAATCGGTAGCTCCTTTTGTCGATAGCTCCTTCTAGCGGTAGCTCCTTCTATCGGTAGCTCCCTTGTATTGGTGGCGTTCTTGTATCGGTAGACATTGTAGCGGTAGCCGTCTGTCTGTATTAGCATACATGTATCGGTAGACATTGTAGTGGTAGCCATCTGTCAGTATCAGCAATCTTGTATCGGTAGACATTATAGTGGTAGTCGTCTGTCTGTATCAGCATACTTGTATTGGTAGCTGTCTATTGGTATCTATCTATGTTGGTGGACTTTATATTGGTAGCTGTGTACCAGTAACCTTTTGTCACAGGAAGCTTGGACTGTCAGTGACCTTTTCATATTGGAAGACTATATAATGGTAGGTCTATATCAGTGACACAACACTTAATACTTATCTTTTTCTCAAAAAATCATATTCATATTGAGTTAGTAGCATTTCTGAACGAGTATTATCATAGATAACAATTGATTAAAAAATTCAATTTATAATTTTTATATTTTATCAACATAATAATATGATGTAATAGATTGAAATAATAATAAAGATAAACATTATTTGAGATTATCAAAACATATTGAGACATAATTGAGATTATCAAAACATGTGAGGTCAACAAAAAAGATCAAAGGAAGTGAAGCCATCAATGAAGGTTCATGTTTATGTAGTAAAAAACCGCTATGTGGACCGACTCTTAGCATGGAATTTCACTACTCTATGAGGGGTCCTAAGAATGATTTCATTCATGGGATGAGATGTTTCCACTAGATCCGAAGAGTAAAACCAAATAATTTGTGGGGACATATGGTGATTTCCAACCCACACGATTTGACCAGACCCTGTGAATGAAAAATCATTTTCGGGTGTTTACCATTTTTTCTATCCCTCATGAACTAAATCATTTGTAGGACATGGTGTCCATAATGGGGAACCTGAAAATGATAACCTATATACTAACAAAAATGACTACCCATCCTGATATATGGTTGCTCCATTATTCTATAAAATGCCACCAAGATGAAGTAATAAAAATTGACATGTGAGAGCCGAAAAATGGATGAGAATTGGGAGAAAGGTATTGGTGCTATCGATTCCAAGTAGGTAAATGCATTGAATAACATTAAGGAAGAATTTAAATACCCCCAATCATCTACAAACCTAAAAACCCTTTGCAGACTACATTCTATAGATCATAAGTTAATGTCCCCTTTTTGGTCCAATACCCGAAGTAGTAAAAAGCTAGGCAGAGGTTTCCCTACCCTTCCTAAGAAAATGCTACGTGGGTGGAACTCAATCCCATATAGAAAAATTATATGAGGGTAGAACCTAAACATTGGTAGAGAAATGCTACATGGGAGGAACCCAAGTCTGCAGAGTGAAATGCTACATGGAAGACACCATCACACACATTGCAACACACTATGTGGAGGGAACATCACCTTATATAAGAACATGATATACATGAGTGGATTCCTAGGTCGTTATTCACTCTATTTCCCATTAGATCCCTCCATCATACCGTTAGGCCCCAATTTTTCCATCCATGTACCATTCTAATAGAATTAGGCCAATGCCATTTCCAAAGACACCCAATATCTATGATCAAATAATTGGACACATCAATGTGTCCTATCTTATCTACATACCCATCGAAATAGGATTAATGTTGGAAACCTCCTTGATAAAGAAGCCCCTCAAAATGTTTTCAATTCAACATTCCAATGACAATAAGGGTCCCAACCATGGAGGTTCTCACATGGATTTCCCCATTATAGGTGGGGAGAGGGGGTAGCACACTCAAATTCCCCTTTTATGTGTACTGTCTTGTTATCCTATCATTCCCACCATCTAGTATAATGGAATCTATCCATGAGTAATCCTTTAGCATTTCTTTTTGGAGGCCACACTTCTTATCCTATTCTCCTACAAGTTCGTATCTAGATAGATCCTCAAATTTGACTATCCCGATTGAACAAATAAGAGGGGGATGGAAACTTCAAATCCCTTTCACTCTCCCACCCAAGATCAAGATACAATGATGGTAGCGGATCAGCAAGTGAGACTACTCTCTTTACCTATCCCTTTAATCCAAACCCTCATCCACTAGTGGTCAATGGGGGTTATGTGATCTTCATATCCAATACTTCCTCTTATTTCGCAAACTGAGCATGAATTATCTGGGATTAGAGATTAGTAGAGGTCACAACATTTGCATGATCCAAATAAAGTAATAGGCCTCATCTTATGTATAAAGCATAACCACAATCCCAAAACCTATGGGACTCCATCAAATTTATAATCCCTATCCATATTCACTCCATAGGGTACAAATCCTTAGGTATATCTCCCACTTTATTTACTCATTGTGGGCCTCATCCTCTAGTATAATCCATAACCATTATGCCAAAACCAATGTGCATCTTTATTACATATAATACCGAATAATATTCACTTTATATGGGCCTCCTTTTTAGGTATAATCCCCAACCATTATCCCAAAACACATGGGCCTCATTCCCTGGTAAAACCCTCGACCATATTCAATCTATATGGGAATCCATCTTGGTTTAATCCCCTATCATTTCCAATGAAATATTAAAACACTGATTTTTATCAAAATATGATATTTAGGATATATCATAAGGCCTGATCTCTATATTGGAATCCTCCTGAGTGTATACCCTAATAGAACCTCCAAAACACCATGAGTTGAGAGTTTCCTCATGGTTCTAGAAACATCATCTTCTACTTGTTATAATCCCCAACAATACTTACTCAAATGTGATTCATATAAGGAGTAAGCCCTAACCTTCCAACTATGAGGGTTTTGAGTACCGACTAACTATGATATGTTGGAAACCTCCATCAATTCAAAACCCAACAATCCAAATACACCCTAATTTTCTCTAGGACATGTCCCCATCAGTTTTCACTACACCAAAATATGATAGCGGCAGTGGGTTTTTAGCAGTGGTTTATAAAACTTCCACTAAAATTTTAAATAGTTTAAAAAACTCGACACTCTTGTACCAACCCCTACGACGCTTCCCCCTCAACCCCTGACCCCCCAAATACCTACAAAGACTCACCACCGATCTCATCATTCACCGCCCATCGCTGCCATTCTGACCCTCACAAACCCCTCCAATGCTACTCCCCAACCCCCGAATCCTCTCCACAGATCCCAACAATGAGTGTGGTCATTTTTGAAGGATATTATTTTCATTTTGTTTCAAATTATTTTATAGTTACTTGAGGTACCAATTACTACGATATTGTTTTATTTTAGAATTATAGGTATTCCTTTATATTATAAATTCCTTTTTTATGAAATTACACACATATATACTAATGTTTTTTTGAATATATTTCTTGGTGTTTCAAAGTTGGTATAAATGGATTTTCACATCAATATCAACTTTTCAATTTTTTATGAAATGTTTTATCATGCTAATATTCTTGTGAAATCCATTATTTCTTTTTGAAATGGTTATCATTTTTTGAAATGGTGTTTGACCCAATTATGGGTTTTAATGTGTAAATAAAGGTTTTAAATATAATTTGATTTGTAATTGTGGTGTTAACCTCTAAATGTTTTTAAAAGGTTGTTTTCATCTTTTTACAATTGGTATTTTAAATGTGTATGTGGTGTATACCATATAAAATGTCTTGTTAGATTGTTTTAAATGGTTTGATGGTTGTGGATGTCTCTTGTTTTTTACTTTGACTTTTGTAGAGAAAGAAAAAAATTTAACATTAGCTTTGAAACATTTTAAATGAAATGTTTTATATTTGTTGACCTATTAAAAAGTTAAAAGTTGTGTTCATGTTATTTTTGAGGGAATTGAAGGTCATTAGAATTGATTTGTTTTTTCAAAGAAGAGAACCCTTGTGCAAGGGTGAAATTAAAAAGTTTTAATTTTTTTTTGTGTTTCCATCATATTATATAATATGTTTGTAATTATTTTATGAAAAATGTGATGTATTTTTCATTCAAAGATTTGTTTTGGTGTCAATTTACAATTTAGAACAATTGTTTTAAAGTGTGTATGTGGAAGGAATCCCTTGATTCCCACTTTCTCATTTACCAATTTGGAGGTTTTGTGATAATTATGAGATGCTTGTTTCTCCCCATTCATGAAAATGTGATACTTATACCCTGATTGTAGGTTATGTATGTACGTGGTACTACATCATAGGGTGTTAGGGTTTAGTGTAGTTATTGATATTACTCATGTGTCAAACTTGTCTAATTTTCACTATGCCTTAGTTCCACTATTGGTCATCGAAAAATATGTACTAATTGGATACCCTAACTTATTTATCTAGTTGTTTCACATTTCACGAGTTTCAAATAATTCATTATAAGAACAAGGTATGGGTGTGGAGTTTTCATTTCAAGGCTTGTGTGGAAAACGTGGTTATCAGTTATATATGTAGCATAAGCTGGTGGACAGATAGTTTATGTTGTTATGACCATATTTGAATAACTTATTATCACATTTGTATTCCCAGGTTAGATCACATGACACAATAAACTAAATGGTTGCTTAGTGATTTAGGTGAGTTTTTTCAAGTTCTATATTTTATCATTTCTCTTGATTTCTTCATTATAGAATCATTGTTTTTTAAATTGTTTTATATGGTTAGAAAGTGATTTAGTAGAGTTTTATCTATTTCTATATAATATCATTTCCCCTGATTTCTTCATTATGGAATATTTCTTGTTTATATTGTATTTTTATATTACTTAGGTCACCATTTTTCTTACCCTTAAATGGAATTTATAGTTTTATTGTTACCTTTACATATGTAAATTTTTACCATAACACATTCATTGTATTCCAATTTTTACCCATATGTAATATCTATATATATTTACACAAGTGTTTCTTACCTTTACACTAGTGGTTTGTACCATTACACAAGTGTTTCTTACATTTACACGAGTTTTTCTTATCTTTATGTAAGTGCTATTATACCCTTATGCTGCATGAAAAAAATGTATGTTACCCTTGTGTAATTAAATAGACAACTTTCAATAGTTTAGGGAATTTATTATTTTCCATTACACATGCTTTATAAAATTCTTATTATCCTTATGTAACATCGGAGTGCCTTTATAAAACATTTCCAGTTACCTTCACATGAATAGTTTAAGTAAAAGCTTACCATTACACAACATTACCAGTTACCCTTATACAATGCTTATAATTTGTTCTTACCCTTACATAGCATTATAATTTACCTATATTCAACTAATTAAAAATGACTTTTATCATTATATGAGATGTATATTTTAAAGGTTACCTTTTATCATATTATAAATATTATTAGGTAACCTTATGATGCCCATGAAAAAATTATTTTATCCTTACGTGGGCTATATAGGTATAATATTTCTCTATTATATTTAATTAGTAGTGTCTCTCGTCTGTTTGAATGGTATAAAGCCTCTGTCACTAGACAAAAATACCAATGATGAAATACATTGATTTTTTTTGTATTTGAACCTGGTAATTTAAACCATAATTTGTTTTTATTTTACTTTCTAAATGATGGGTTTTTAATATATGATGAAGAAGTAGGAAACACCCATTTGTAGAAGATTCAATGTATTAATATAGAATTTTATCGATTTTTTGTCTATAAATAGTGTATAAAGAATTAAGTGGATAAATAATAAGAAATACACTTATAACTTCATTGTTTCATTATATTGATTTGTTGAGGAATTTTTTGTTTCCCTATATTTCCTTGTTCTGTATTAGTTAACGAATGGTTGAAGTTCACTAGTATACACCAATTTCTTCATCAAAATATTCCAATAGTACAAATAGTGTAATTATTTTTAAAAAGTTTCTATAAAGTATTATTTCAAAGATGGTTTTACATACATTGAAAACATATTGTATAGTTACTTAACATATTCATTGTTTTTAACTAGTATATATGAATAAATATTCCTATTTAGTAATAGTTATGTGTTTTAATTTTTTAAAATAATTTTTAGGCACACTGTGATTTATATGGACAAATTATCGATCACATTACCAAGGAACACACCTCAGTATTCTAAGGGTTTGGAGTATTTTTTATATTTTTCAATTTATAATCGATCCATTGGTGAGGGAATAAGATTTCTATGTCCTAAATGTAAATCTATAAGATGATTAAAGATAGATAATGTTTATAAACACCTCATATTAAAGAAATACCATTCTCAATATTTGTGTTGTATTTTAAATGGATAATTGAATGTTACATAAAGGATTAGCAATGATGTCAATCCATAGAATGAGATACCAACGTCATCGACAATGAAAAATGAAATAAAAAACGTCAATAATGATGTGTTTGGCATTACAAGACACCAAAATCAACATCAAAACATATCAGAATAAAAAGTTGAGGGTGATACAAATAGAAATGTGACAAGTGATGTTTTTGAGACTATAGGATAAAAAAATCAAGATTTTAACATATCATTAAACCCCACTCCTGATTCTTGAGAGACTAATGTAAAAGAAAACATAACAAAGAAGAAAGATTCATTTCATGGTTTTGTTGACGATTGAAATCAAGCGTTTCATAATGGATGTTTGAAATATTAAAAACATTCTTTTAATTTGATGTAGTACCATATATATTTCCTATATCGAATTAGAAATAAGGATATGTACATGATATTGTAATTGTTTGCTAATAAATTTTTTGGAAGAAAATATCCCTATGTATTTTTATGATATGAAAAATGTTGTTAACTAGCTTGGTCTGAATTAATATATATATATGCATATCCTAATGATTTTATGGTTTATTGGGAAGAGGATTCAAGAAGATATGATTATGAAAAAAAATATTCTTCTAGATGGTAGTCTATGGCTGATGTTGGAAGTTTGGATTAACATACTACCATGAAGAAGAAGAAAAGGAACAAAACTAAAATTGGTTTTCATTACTTTCCTTTAAATCATGGATTTCAATGATTATTCTTGTCATCTAAAACCACCTAACACATGAAGTGTCATTATCTAGATAAAAAATTAGTGGTTAATGTGACATATTATAGATTAAAAATCATGGAATACATTTTATTCATTCCATCTAGATTTCTCATCTGATCATATGAATGTTCGATTTGGATTGGCTACTGATGGATTCAACCCATTTGGGAATTTTATTACCAGTTATATCATTTGGATGATTTTTTTGATCCCTTACAATCTACCACTGTGGATGTGTATGAAGAAAAATGTATTTTATCATTTATATGATTACTTCTAGGAAACCAATAACTACAAATTATATTGATGTATACTTGAAACCATTAATTTATGAATTATAGGAGTTATAGAGAAACAATGTTGATACATCTTATGCATCTTTTAGAACGATGTTTAAAATACATGATGCACTAGTGTGGACTATTAGTGACTTCCCTAGACATGGTAATTTATCTAGTTGGAATAATTACATGAGTTTGCATAGTCCTTTTTCTAAATTTGATTTTGATCCTGAAAACATACCTCAAAATATAAAATGGTTCTTTTGGTGTTATCGAATATTTCTCGATGCATATCATAGATTTTGAGTGGACAAGTAAGAATTCAATGGTTTCATTGATCATAGATGACCGCTAATGTAGATAACAGGTTCTGGAATATTGGAACAACTTGGGAATGTTGAAATAGAATTTCGGAAAGAGAATCATTTGAATGATAGTGGGAAACAAGTTTGAAGTTCATCTTCAAGTGAAATCGGAATGAAACAATGGAAGAAAAAAAGTATATTCTCTAAACATCCGTATTGGAAATTTAATTTATTTCATCATAATCCTGATGTGATGCATATTGAGAATAATGTTTGATATAATTTGATATTTACATTTCTTAATGATCATGAAAAGTAAAAGGATCATCTCAATGATCATAAAATCTTATAAGAAATGATCATAAAGTGCGTTCTCTTCCTAGATTAGAATGGAAGGGTTTCACTAGAATGTTTTTAAATGAAAATTAGTGACAAATATACCTTATTTAGAATTATTAAACATACGATTATATTTAATTTGTATTCAGGTAACATATCATGGTGTTTTAGCTTAAATCCACATAGGTTACATGGATTCAAAAGCCACAACTCACATATTTTGTTACATAAATTAAATTCATTAGCATTGTGTACATTATTACCTAAAAATGATACAACTGTTGTACTCCAATTATGTACAATTTTCAGAAAAATATGTCTGAAAACTCTTAAAAATTTTATATTGACAACCTTTAGGAGAGATTTGTATTGAAACTGTGTGAAATGGAGATGATCATTCCTCTGTCTTTTTTTACTATCATGATGCATTTAACTTTGAATTTGGATGAGGAAGCTAAATAAGAGGCCCCAAACATTATCAATGGATGTATCCAATTTATTGGTATATTATTTATATGTTATTAATTTCAGTAAAAAATTCATGGAACATCATTAAATACAAATTTTTTATTTTTTATTTCAATGATATCTTGGGAATTTGAAATCCTACCTGAAAAATAAAGGTCAACCTAAAGGCTCTATTTATGAAGGCTATTAGGGAGAGAAGTGTCTTACCTTTTGTTCTTCGTACTTGGATGATATTGAGACAACATTCAATTTTGATGGATGTGTTGATGACACATCAACTCAATAAAAATACATGGGAAATAAAAAACCTTTCCAACTATTGGTCGATCAGTTGGGAGGAGCTCAAATGTTACAGTGAGACAAATGGAATTATTATAGGCACATAGATATGTGTTGATGAATAGTGAAATTAGAAATCCATTTATTGAATAGTTGAGGATACAAACAAAGAGATGAATGATAGGAAGAACATGAAATGAGAAAGATATAATAGAATAAGTTAACAAAGATCTTGTAGAATGGTTTTCATGACATGTAAGCTCAAAAATATTGCAATTAATATTGATATTAGGTTGAATCATATATTTTTGTAAATATAATAATTTATATTAATTTTTTTTATCTTGAATAATGATACTTTTGGAATATTTTTCAGAATATTTAATTATTCTTTCTCAATGTCCTCTAAAACAATCTAGAATGTTCGTCACTAACAATGTTAATGGATTTAGATTTCGTAAAGTCGATCAGAAAGAGGGTTTGAAAACACATAACAGTAGCATATTTTCATTTTTTGAAGTGGAATACTATGGAAATTTGATTGATATTATTGAATTAAACTTCCACATATATTTTTAGTTGTTTTATTAAAATTAAATTGGGCGGATATTATCGGGGTTATTAAATGATATTCATTACGATTTACTTCTGTGAATTTCTTTTGCTTAATGGATGTTGGTTACCATGAACTATATGATTTGTATATCTTATCATCATAAGAAAAAATGGTATATTATGTGAAATATTTTATATTTGATGGTTTTAGTGTAGTTTCTCAAATAAAACAAGGAGACTAATATGATATTGGTGATGAAGTGGATGGTTTAACATCTGAAATTGATACCCATTAATAGCATGAAGTATAATAATTATTTTTTAATATGATATTGAAAATATTATTCTTTCCAGGGTGGATGAAGTAATGGAGTTTTAAACATACATTATTGAAGAATAAAATAACTATATGTGCAGTTATCCATTCATTTATCAACCACTTATCTCATTTTGGCAGTCATTCATTATCATTGTTATGTATATTTTTTTTGTAAGTATTATGTATCTCTTATCATTTATAACTTTTTTATGTATAAATTTTTTGAAATATATGTTATGAACTGATTTTTATTTGATTAAATGAATGGAATTCCGAGTAATCATTATACTATTACATTAACCACACTAGCATATGACGATCCATCTATCTCTCTCCCTATATCATTTGAGACAGCTTGTTTTTATCCCTTGTACCATCTCTCACACCATCCATCAACATCCCATCAGCTCAATTGGTGACTTCCCATTTAGTATCCTCAATAGTGAGGGTCCTGGGCACCACTCATAGTTCTTCACGGGGATATTGGATTTTTACTATTATAGGTACACATTTTAATGTGAATAAATTTATTGATCTTTTTTTATCCTACTAACAATTTTTTCACCAAAGATGGAAGAATGAAACTATAGTGAGAAATATGAAATGTTCATAGGTATGGAATATGATCATATTTAAGATAGTTGTCCCATTTTATTCATATAGGGTCGCTATGGATGATTCCATGGGATTACATGGACAGATTCTAGGCCAGCTAGTGGATGAGCTGGTTACCCTCCACATTATGTATAAGGATTATATGAATGTTCCTTCACAATTGAAAAATAATGTTTTTGATAATAAATAAAGGTAATTTTAAAATATTATTTAGTATTTTAATGTAAATATTATATTAAATAATAATATTTTCAAAATGAATCTATGTAATCATATGTTTTTCAACCAAGCTATTCAGATAGATTTTTTTTCTATACAAAACCCAATTCAAGAACAAGGTGCTCAAATATCCACTTTGTAGAAATTGTTATTTGATTTATTTAAAAATATGACCAGATCATTCCTTAGTGGTATTGCATCCATGATTGATGTGGAGTAGGTAAATCTCACAACTTCAAAATCATTTATTTTTTAAAAAATTAATGGTTTTCTATTTAAATATAAATATATAACATTATTTAAGGTTCAATATAATTTTCTATTAGGTTTTATTTGAAGGATGTAGATATGGGGATGGAGAGGGTGAGGAAGAGTGTTTATCATTAGGCATTGATTAGAGGTCATTTTGATATTATGGAAAAATATTGATATAGATGGTTTGTTCATGTATAATTTGGGGAACATAGTATTCAAATAACATTTTTATGACATATCATTTTCATAATGTTTTTGGTTCATTATTTATTATTTATTTTGGATCTTTTCCCATTCTCATGAGTGGAGTGATAGTATATTACTCTTGGGTGATAGTGTAAACATGAATTTAAAGAATCATATATAGCATGTATGGTTCAAAATCTACATAGAATTTCTAGTGGGTGATTTTACTATTGTCTTAGGTTTTTTGTATACTGTTTCTACAAATCCTCATACTAGAATTTATAATATAATTACTTGGTGAGATTCTAATCATTTGGGATAAAATGTATATGAATTTTCATATAATGGAAACTCATGTGTATAAATTGTGAGATTCAAAGTGATTAGAATGATAACACCATTCTAATGTAGAGGATGTTGAATGACTATGGTGTGTTAACACGGAATTGGATGTGTAATGATGAACCCATTGTGTGTTTTTGTTATTAGGTTTGGTTATCTAATGTTCTTGTAATATCTTATATGCTCTTTTCAATGTGGTATAGAATAATATTCTTTTCAATAAACCATTTGTTTTTTTTCCATCGATATGGAAAATCTAGGGTGATATCCTTAGTAATGGTAGGATTTAATTGGTGAGAACAGATCCTTGATAAATGGGGCCTATTGATGGTTGCCCATGTGGATGGGTTCCCTAGTTCAGGGTAGTGGTTGGCATGTGATGTCATCATATTTGAGAACATATTAGTGGGTTTTTAAGAATATTGATGTTGTGAGTTAATACAAGACTATTTGTGATATCCCATGGCTTGTGACCCAAACATGATATTTGATTAGTATAGATAGTTGATAGACATAGAGGCCAATAGTTGTGACCAAAACACTAATGAGTCAGTGGTTGGTATAATCGAGTGTAACCAATGAGATGATTTATCCGAGGATGGTTATTTCTTTAGATAATAAATCATGGGTAAGATAATTGAGGTATGATTCTGATGCATAATAGGTATTCCGATTTTAGTGATAAGTTCCATAGATGGTTTAGATTCTATGGTTTAGATTATTTTGTAATATGTTCTATTTACACGGGTTTTCTATGAAACATTATTAGGTGGTTGACTACTGAACAATGATAGATGGTTGACTAATAATCATTGTTAAAAAATTATTCTATATGTTCTCTACACATTGTTTTTAGGGTATTTGTATTGGGGCTATGGAATCTACAGCATTATCTCATTTAAAAAACAACATTTAGCGGCATATTACACCATAGCTATAAAGAGATATTTGCGCACCTTTAATAGTTTTAACCGCTGCTAGATAAATGTTGCATATAATTTAGTGGATGTTTTGGTTCTTTTAGTGGTTGTTTTCATGCAGATAATTCCAACTTTTTAGTAGTGGATATGACCTCCACTAAACCCATTTTATTTCTTTATTAAAACCCCACATATAAAACCACAAGAACCTCTAGTAAATTTTTTTACTATGAGAGGTGGTTATAACCGCCTCTAAATACTTTTAATTTATTTTAATATGAAAACCACAACTAAAACCCCAAGTACAGATGTTAAATATGTTTACTACAACAAATACCAAAAATAGCATCTAAATTGAAGAAACTTCCTTGTATGGGATGCCAACACCCAATTTAGAGGCAGTTTTTTGAAAATGTTGCAGATGCATATGGTGGTGGTTTTGACATCTTCCATATAAAAAACCACTACTATAAGGTGATTTTATTATTGAGTTTGATTCTAACTTAGAGGGACATATTCCTTTTGAGACACCTTTATCACCATCTTTATTTGGCCATTTTCCAATAATATCATGTCCCCACATGGGTGACCACATCTCTATAGGTTTCCATAGGCCACCTCAGTGTAAGTCCCACACCAAGATTATATTAAGAACCTTTAGACTAGGCTTCCTTGCCACATTTCATTAAATTTAATGGTTTGGTACTTATTAAATGAAATTTAGTTTTATGATGTGTCCCATTAAGTGGCATCGAACTATGTGGGTTCTGATTACTTTCAAAAAGATATGTAGGAGTCCCATATCATGGGATCTAACATGACATCAGAACAACTCTTGTATCCTTGGATGAAAATAAACTCTAGAGTGACTCCCTATAGGTCGTCAAAATAGCACCATAATAATAAATGAACTAAGTATATCTGATCCACTAGTAACAATGATAGATAAAATCATATACATATAGATTATTCCAAAACCTACCATTCTAATAATTGAATATTAATTCCAGGGTGAATCATGTCATTCATGAGAAAGAAACAAGGATTTTTGAATTTGTTTTAAATCTTTTAGAGATTCCCAAATAAGGAAATACTTACCTCTATTAGATTATGTTGAGCCTAACCTCCCTTACTATCAACGAATGTGATTTCTTATGTTTCATTGGATAAGATACCCATGGAGTTCCTACCTATGGAATGTAGTTCCATGGGTTATCACAGATATGAGAGTAGTTGGTTTTTTCTGGTTCAAAAAATAAGCCCCATTCTGAAACCCACACATTGGGTTTGAAATGAAAATGGTGAATCCAATATGAATAATTGTGAAATATTCAAAACTCCCGCAATTAATCATACCAGTATTTCCAAAAACCACCATGATGATTTCATCAAAAACCTAGATCAAAATTATTATACAAGTAATCATCATAGTCATCACATTATAATATTCCTTCCACTTATTACTCCACTCAAAATTAAATTACTTTTGATTTAATTACATTATTTGAGACACAAAATTGGATAAGTATTTGATGAAGTTTTAATAAAATCCCACTAATCAAAGGAACCGTTGAATCTCAAAATCAATTATTAGATAACACCATATACATCATCACCTTGACTATATTTGGATCAATTAAAACAAACTTCTCGGAGATAACATATCCCAAGAAATTCATTTTCTGTATCCAAAACTATAATTTGAATAAAAATCCACTTTATCATTTATATTAAAGTGTCTCTAAAATGATCCTCAACTTCCATCCGCGATACTATTTTTAATTATGAGAAAACATGAATATCATACATAAACACCATGAAAACGATTCATGGTATTTATGGAGGATATATTATTTAAATGGAATAAAAATAAAAGCTATATTAGTTACACTAATTATAATTTCCTAGAACTCATATTATAAAAAAATTCTCTCAAAAATAATATTTTAAATTTTCATCCCCTTCAATCTCAGTTGAGGATAATCAAATCATAAAAAAATTAATATAATTACAATTATTTACTATCAACTAATAAATTTCATTGATATGAGGTAGAGAATACTTATTATTAATTATCACCTGACTCATTTTATGGTATTCAAAAAAAAACTGTAAAGCTCCATTAGCAGTATTTTATAATCATTATTTCTACCCAAAGTATAACACACGGTGAAATAAATCCTTTTCCCAAATATTTTATCAGGTCATAAATCTTCATTTATATATCAATTACATTTGATAAAAATGAAAAGGTATTATCTCCATTATTAGAATTAATTTTATGGATAAATTTATATCTAAATATGGTGGTAGCCTAAACAATTATTTAGGAAACAAGTCCAACAAATCATTAACTATCTGAAAAAACAAAAAATTATTTTAAATTTCATTAATCCAAGAGCTAGTATAATTTAATATAAATCCAATGGTTAATGATATTTAGACACCATTCTATTCTATATGCATGAATATCCCGCTCCCCCCATAAATGTTTACGATCCCATTATGTGAAGTAAAAGGAACTCGATAGTCCTAGAAATTAATAAAGTACATAACCTTTATCAAGCAATGAATTTTAATTATATGATTATATTTTTTCATCTCCAAAAAAATAATTCCTATAATATTTCTAAATCGTTAAACATAATGCAATAATAAGGATACTTAAATCCTTATTATACTCTTTCACTATGCGGTATCTCAATCATCAATGAATAATTTATAAATTTCATGCATAAATTTATCTAGTTTATTACTCATGAAAATATCTATATTACCACCATTCCACGACTATGATCCAACATTATCTTATTTCAACATATCCCTAGGAATCCTCAATGATTTAACCTATTTCTAATCTCTAATAATTGAATCCTGGGACAATTAACAATATAATTTTTTTAGGGTGAATATTCATTTAATAACGACATTACATAAATTCATTAGGATAGTATATCATTTGATATGTTGTGAACCTCACTAGTAAAACAAAATTTGACTCCTACCTTGAGATGACAACAAGATTTATAATTACTTTTAACATTATCAATGTCAGTAACTATATCAATTCATAATTTTTTTACCTCCCTTAGTTTGGGGAAGAAATGTTTTATACCATTATTTCCCATCATAACTACTAATGTCATAACTTACATTCTCACTACTTCCATATAGATGGGTAAATTAAATAAATAAAAAATAAACTAAATATCATGTTGAAGAATTATATTAATCATCCATGTCATCAGAATTTCATTAGTGATAACATCTATTGTAAAATGTATTATCTCTATAAAATGAGAAATAAAACATATAACCTTCATGTTTCATTTTTGTCGATATAGAGAATCCAAATAATTAATTGAATTTAATTTATAAAGGATTAATTGATGATAAAGAATTTCTAGAATATAATTAATGTCATATTTTGATGCATATTAACCTCTATATATGTCTTTCACCACATAAAAAGTGTGCCCTATAGTATGTATGTGTAAAATTAATCGTTCAATGTGTCCTAAATATAGAGGAAATAAAGGATTTAATTGATCCTCTCTAACAAATCCCCTACTTTCTATAATCCATTATTACGCCTAATGGATGGCTGATTTAGCGTCTAGAACTCGTAGTATTAATCATCATCTATAGGTTGATCTTCATTTATTTTATTTTCATGATCTTCAACTATATAGACCAATGAACCAATGATAAATGGGACACTTTACAGTCTATCAAATCATTCATTGTGAATATGTAGTATATATTTATTCATTTATTCAATACTATAAATCCAAATTTCAAATGTGGTAATTTTCCTAAATTCACTCAACCTTTGTCACTAAAGGTAAAAAATAAAAAATATTCTATTTTTTCCTCCTTATATGTTGAACATTTAAATTTTTATTGATTCATTTCTTTCAATTCAAATATTTATTTATTAAATCACAAAAAGATTCATCCAAATTAGTCTAAAAAAGAAATGATTTGAAAACATTCAAAAATCAATTCAACAAAAACTCTTGGTAATGATTTTTTTTTAAAATAAATCCATTAAAAATCCATGTTTACTTTATATATTCATACAATGTTATATGAAAAAAATATACTATCAATACCCAATATGGGTATAAAAAACTAATCCCAATTGACCAACATCTTATAAGGGTTATTCTAATTTATTATCCCACTATAACACCATAGAAACTCATGTATTTTAATAAAGAGTTCAGCTACACATTTTTATGGGTAGCTATTGAGTTTCAAGTATCCTAATATGCATGCGTAATAAAATTTATGAGATTAAAATTTTATAACCATTCTCTAATAACATTTTTGAAAAACCAACTTAGATAGTCCCCTCAAACTCCAGCTAGATAAATTCAAGGCATAAAGTACATTATATAATGTTTAGAGGATAGAAAATAATGATGAATTATGAAAAAAAATTCTGGGAAGATTTTCCCATTAAATAATATAAAAATATAAATGAAATTTAGCTATTTTTTTCATTTTGAATAAAAATCCAAACCATAAAAATATAACATTTTAGATAAATGAAAAACCAAATTGAGATAAGTGAAAATTAAGTCAGAAAATATCTAATATTACACTACTAATTAAAAAGTATAACACATGTATACTCTATATAGTCCAAATTATCTAATATAATATGGTTAAATGCCTTTATTTCCACCCTAAACATGGATCTAAAGACCTATTTCCAATGAACATTAGAACCATTCAATTTTCCAAATCACGAAAAGGCATATTTACATGCACAATAAGATGTACTGGTTGAGGTTGGTAAATGAATTATCAATTGTGTTTACCCATATGATATCCATAAACTACCATATATGATCTATTACAAACCATGTCATTATTTCCATTGAAAATAATTTAGTATATTTCAGAATAAAATAGTTTATCATGAAATTTTAAACGAATCCATGTAATTTGATGAAAAAACTTATGCATGTGCCTTCCTAAAATAAAGGTAATTTATTTTAGTTCACCCTAAACAAAATTATTTTATACATAATAATTCCAAGATACATGAGAAATTTTTAATATTATATATCCCAAAATACTTTCCTATAATCATTAAGTTATACATTATATAGCTCATCACCCACACAATGTTTCTCTGAAAACTAGATCACTTATTAATTATATTTTCAAGAAATACACTACAGGTCAATTTCATAACCCCTTGGTATATTTTTTGGGTTTTTACTATTTATTTATCATAATTATATTTATTCAATTTACAAAACCATTTTTATCCAGAAAATAGATTTTGAAAAATATAATTTGTAAAACAGTTACCTTAAATGAAAACCTATTTTAGATAAAAATTTTATTTCTTTCCAAAAAAACATTGGTTTAATGTAAGACCCCTATATTTTCTCCCAAAATTCCATGTTTCTTACTTAAAATGATAATATATCCTACTTTAATTTTATAAAATCATCTTCAGACTTTTTTGGATAAACATCCACAATTGGGAAATGGTTGAAAATAACATCCAAATTTTAATAATGAATTATAATCCACTATGTAATAAATTTAATACACCTACCTTATATAATGAATATATCAAGATCTATGAACACCTAAATCTAGATTCAATGGTCATGATAAATTTATTTGAAACCTAGAAACATATGATCATCATCATGAATATATTAATAATGATAAAAAATTCCATAATTCATTCCCCCTATTTACACCAAACAAAATAGATTTATCTAGAGGAAAAATATGGAGGATGAGAGGGAGGGAGTGGTAAAGATCTAAAAAGAATCTATATTACTAAAACTAAACATTTTATTAAACATTGATATATTTTAGCCTAGAGTAATTCAATATATTGTCTGATGGATAATCCCCAAAATCACTCCCAAGGAACTTTAGGATTATCCAAAGTATGAATTGGGAGTTAATTAGGGTTTTAGGGCTATAAATATATTTTTAAAAATAAAATTTAATATCATACACTAGAAAAAATAGTAAGACCAAATAGCTCCTGTGATAATGTTCCTTACCATACAACCCTCACTACTAGAAATCTTAGAATTGATGTTTGGGATACGTTAAACCAGGAACCATGAATCCACCAATACACATGTCTATATATATTCTATCATAATTTGTATGGTTATTTGGATGGTCTAGTTTAATAGCTTCTTAAAAGTGAACTTCCATCTACATCCTGAAAAAATATCATTATATCTATATTTTCGTCCAAAACTCAATGGGGGCACACCTACTTGTTCTATTGTGTCACCTAATAAATTCATTTTGTTATCACATAAAAATATATATAATAATTAAAATTTTATTATAAAAATATATTTATATTATTATAATAATTTTTCATATAACTTATTGAAAATAACTTCTAACACTTATCACAAGTGAGAATTTTATAAAATAATTTTGTTTTTTAACATGTAATTGTAAATTTTAGAGGAAAATTTGTTTTAAAATTACAAAACAAATCCCCATTTACCCAATAAATATAGAATAACTTTAACAAAAGAATAAATCATAAATGATAAGTGTTTTCTAATGGACCATTATCACTTATTATAATAATTTTTAGAGGATAAATAATTCATTTTTTTTGTTATGAAAAAAAGATATTCTTTTAAAAACTATGTTTTAAATGGGGGTAGAATTATCTAATACATTTTTTTTTTCTAATTTCAGGTATTAAATAGAAATAAAATAATTTACTATATTATATAAAATAACTATTTAATAAATAAACAACTAATACTGATGAAGCATTTCCTTAAATATAAAAATCAGAAACCTCAATTGAATATATAACTAATATAATTATATTAATTATACATATATTAATATTTCTATATGTTATTATAGGAAAAAAATCATTATTTTTATTTTTAAAACAATTATTAAATATTTCATGAAAAATTCCTCAATGACTATAAGTGAATCTATAAAAAAATTTCAATATTTTTTATGGATCACTACTTACCTATCACCCATTTAAGTGGATTTATTTTTGAATATATGTGTGAGTGATTTAAAAAAAACATCTAATTTCTCAAATAGCTTCTCACATGAAATTATTATTACATTTAGTTTTTAGTTATTAATATCAAATTGACTGTTTACTTGGTATCTGAGTTTTTTGATGTTATGATTTAAATTTTAACCTAACAATGAATCAATTTTTTTTGTAAATATTTTCAATTATACGACATATTATGTAAATAAAATATTTTATAACCTTAATAATATTCTTTCGTTTTTAGGATCCTCCTAATAGTGATGCTATATTCTATAAAAAATCATCTCACTTTATTAATGTGAAATTGTTTTCCTAATTAATCAATAATTTAAATTGATATTAAATAAATATATGGATAAAAATAAAAATGATACACCATAAATATATATATTTTTATATTTTATGTATTTTTATGTATTTCTAATTATTAAATAGTGAATTCATAATGTGTTTTTTACCTATGAAACATCATTAAAAATTATTTCTTCCTACCTATTTTCTATATCATTTGAGTCATTGTTTGTCCTTTTTTTTATTATTATTGCCTAAATATGTATAAATGTTGAATAAAATAATAATGATAATGAATTAATAATTATAACTAATTCCACCGATGTTATTGAAGTAATTTAACTAGTGTTTAACATTTTCCATGTGATTTTATGTGATTTAATTTGTAGAACATTCAATGTGTCCTCATTTAAATTCACATTAATTTATAATTTAAATTAATAATATGATAAAATGTACATTATGTTTTTTACTACAATGATTAGTCAAGAAGATTATCAATAATATAACTTAGAATCATACATTAAATGGATCCTGATATTGGAAAAAATTTATTTTGTAGCATTAACAAAATGATTAACTAACCTCAAAAACAATGTATGAAATAAAATTCCATTTTCATAAAATATATATGATTTGTATAAAAAATAAATCTTTATAAAAACTACTAAATCATAATTGATGTATGAAAATACATACCAAATGTTCGTAAATCACTTATTACTTATCACCTATGGGAATTTTTTGGATAAATAAGAAGTGTTTATTATTCATTCTAAAAAATATTAGGTTGTATTTGAAATTTTTTAGGAAAACTTCCTAAAAAATTATCACCTATAAAAAAAATATTTAAAAATAAAAATAGAATAGATTATATCTGAAAAAAATAAATAGTTTATGTTGAAATTTATTTTCTTGAGTTTTTTGAGTAATTTTTTAAATAATTAAACGTTGATTACTTTTTAAAATTTTCTTACCTTTTTATCTTTATTTATCATCTTTTATGAGTTTTAAATCTTTTTTCCCAATAATCATGGTAAAATAAACCATTTAATTAATATTATGACTAAAAAAATTCAAATAGTTTTCAAATAAGAATATTTTGGACAAGAAATCTTAAGGAACATAAAATAACATAAATAAATTGGAGAAAATAATTTTTATGATATTTTTTCTGAAGGTATTATTAAAAAAATATTATAATACTTTTTAACTACAGAAAATCAGTTGAAAGTTTTTCTCTTTAAAAAATTTCATATATTGTGTTTTAAAAAACTCATCATAAATATGTGGTGTGGAAATATTCAAAAAATAAGTGGACTATGATACCCTATTAAAAAATTATTTAGTTGAGCATGAAAAAACCTGTAGAAAAGTGTTTAAAAAACTTGTTTGTATGCTCCATATTTTTTTATTAAAAAAAATTTATTCCTTATAAATTTCAGGGAATTTTTTAATGTTTTAGAATTTAGATAACTCACAAGATCATGGTAATCATGCATGATAACCATGTATACATTAAAAGATTCGTATTTTTTCATTTAAATATTTCATGAGAAAATCTATAATTTTTAATATATTCACATAATTATATTATTAAGTGATTATAATTATTATGAAAATTATTAACATTTTTTTAAATATTTTAGTTTATGTTTTAATAAAAATATGCCTGTAAATTAAGTGTTATTTTAATTTTTTGAAATTATTACTACATATAAATATAATATTACACTAATTTTATATTTTCATTGAGATCAGCTTATATTATGATTATTAGTAATTATAACAGATTGATAATATAAGCCATGTTATTTTAATAATCATAATATCATTATTATTATATTAATTATTATAATTATATTCGTACTTTTAATATGTCTTGGATATGAAAAGGTATAAATACCCCTTTAAACATACATTTGATTGATGTAAATAGAAGGGTGGTAGAATTACTCTTCATTGTTTATTCTTTTTCACATGGAGGGTTCCATAGATGATTAATGGTAGGGACCTATCTCATTTCATCCCATCCTTCTCTTATTTCTTATCATATATTTATTCTTCCAATCATATATTCTTCATTTATAAATCGTTTTTAAAGAATTGGTCATGTCATGTCAAAACATTAATGAACCAAGATGATTTTCAATATTTCACTAGATGAGTCTTCTAAGGATTTTACGAACATCGTTTGTAGTTTCATTACCTCTATATTCGTTATCAATAAGTTTGATCACTTTAAAAATATTGTATTATTAAATTATTTTACTATTTTGGTTTTTATAATATATTTTCCCATAGTTATTTAGGTTCATATGGGGGTATTATTATTATAATACCCATTAATTTTTTAAATGACACAAATGGAATGTTTTTCTTTACTCTACCATTTAATGAAAAATCATTGAGTCTTTATATATTTAAAACTAGGATTTCAATGATATTGATATTTAAATATATATATATATAAGTGTTTTAGAAAAAATTTTAGTACCTATTTATGAATTTAATGTGATTAAAGATGTTCTGTTAAAAAAAATTGGTTAAAATTATATTTTTTATAGTATCTACACAAAAAGTGTTCAACAAAACGTTATCAGAATTATTATAATTAAAAAACTTCAATTTTTTTGAATCTATGGGTTTATTATTAAATCTTTAAGGGTAATTAAATCATTATAAGTTATCCGATAAATTAAAAAAGGTGTTTTAATGAATGAAAGTTCAATTTCATTAAGAAATAATTAAAATATTTTAAATGGTTATTAATATCTTTATTAGATGTATATCATATTTTTAATATTATTTAGAAAATAAAATTTCATGGTTATGATGTAATAATAATATTTTATTATCATTTACGTCCTTGATTTTAGACCATAACTATTATTTATATAAATTTATAAATTTTTGTATTGAATATTGAATATTGTATTGGAAGGGACTTTTTATTTCAATGGTATTTATATATGAGATATGAGATTTTTTAAATGTTATATAGAAAAGATTCATGAATTTGGTTTTAGAAAATGTGAAGGAAAATTATTTGGAATATATGGAATATTTCTGTGAAAAATAAATGTTTAGTTTTGAGTCACACTCTACCTATTGACATTAAATAATGAAAATATTATTTTCTAGATAGGGTGGAGTATTTTTGAAGTATGCTCTAACTAGTTCTGTTTTGGGCATTTTCTGTATTTTAATATTAATCTATTAATAATGTATTTTTATATAATTTTAGTATTATAATTTTCCTAGTGTATTTTATATTAGTTTAGGATTATGATATGCCAATGGTTTGTATGTATTTATTGATAAGGTGTGAGTATCCTAAATTCATTTTTTAGGGCCCTCGGTAATTATATCATGTCAATTGAGATTAATGATACATGATTATAACTATGTACTTTAATCATTTAATATAATATGTAATGGTATCTTATTTTGTAATATATAATGGTTTTATTAAATATATGATATGTTATTTTTTTATAACTAACCACCAAAAAATAAAGGTATTTTTATGATTTATTTTTGAAAATAGATTTTTTTGTTGGCTTAACGAAAGTAAGCATGTACAATTCTTAAAGATATCTTATTTAGTTGTTTATCACTACCACCATATATACCATTGGTGTGTATGTATATTTTTATACCCCATTTTTTAAATTGTGTGAGATGATGTTCTTATTTATTTATAGGTGGACCATGGACTTAGATGCAAGGTTTGGTTGTAGTTTCATTCAAGGTTCTTCATGTTCAATATGGATATAGTGACTGTTTTTTTCATTTATTATATATATAATTTATTATCTATTTAAGATTTATCAGTATATTTTTATTCAGAGATTACATCGTAGAGTAATGTTATATTTAATATTATATGATTTAATGTTGCATCTTATTTTTTTAAACAATATTTATAATTTGTTTTGTTTAATTTTTTTCATATATAGTGATAAGTCCAATATATGGATTCACCATAAATTATTTATAGGTAAAATAGATATTTAATAATTAATTTATTCAAAGGTAAAATTACTCTAATATCTATATATGATATGATTGGTACATATGTACCTATAGTGATTGGGAAGGCACCATAAGTTTGTGTCATGCTAGATTGGGTGTTATTACAAGATATTTTGGTGTTTATTCAACACATTTCATTTATATAAAACAATTAAAAATATTTCATTAGAAATGTTCTTAAACTTAGTTTGTGTTGGAAAAAAATATAAAAAAGTCCTTCATATTTCTAGGAAATCAATGATATGATCAATTTTCAAGGAAATGAACTATTTACATTGCCAGGTGTGGGTAACTTAGGAATCATTTGATAGTACAGGTTAAAATAAATATTTTAAACAGTATGTAAAAATAATATAGGTTTATTAAAAAACATTTATTGTGAATCAAATTATATAACAAAAAAAATTATTTATTTAATTATCTATTGCATTGATTTTTTTTTTTGAAATTATAAAAAATATTCTACAATACATAGTTACTATTCAAGAATGTAATTCTGTGTAAGTAATCCAAGTATATAACCAAATAAAATGTGTTTTCACGGTTTTATGCATGGATTGGGGGGTATGTAGTTGAGTCATACATTACATAAAAATGAAGATATTTTATAATTTGAAAGTATTAACTGTTGAATGATATCTCAATTATTTTTCTATAAAGATCCACATTTTTCCAAGGGAAGCTCCAACTAGTGAATCCTATTTATCCTTAATCTCTTGATTAATTCATTATTATTTATTAGTGATTTATTAATATGAGAACCACAAATACCTTCACTTTTCTCTTTTTTTAATCTTCAACCCTCTTATTTATCTAATCTTGTATTTGGGGTCGATGTTCCCTATTTGGTTCTATATAAATTAGGGATTTTTTATTTTTTAATTGATTACACTTTGATTCTTGATGCATGGAATACTTTATATTTCCCAAATAATGACAATTTTATGGTTTTTTGTAGGTGATTATGTCGTTTACTCACTCTTTATCAAAAACATGATGCTTATATTAAATTTTACTCAATTTAGAAGGTTTTATGATATTAGTTTAATTATGTGTCTAATTTAAAAATGCATTTAGATGTCATAATTATATTACACATGTTTTCACACTGTTATTTATTAAAAATATTAAATTATAAACTACTCAATGATGTTTATGTTTAAAATATTTGAAATATTATGTTAAAATTTTATTTTATTAATTGTTAAAAATTCAATAAAAAAATATTCAATTTTAAATGATTTTATAGGGGTTAATGTATGTGTTTTTGGGTGTCCTTTTTCTTACAAATCATTGTTAGTCTTGTGATAAATATGTTTTTCTTTTAATTATTATAATGTGATTGTATATTTATTTTCCTTATAAATATGTGATGTTTTTTTCATGAATATGTTTTTGACAAGGTAAGGATTCTTTGAAAAGTGTTCATGAATATTAAATTTGTGATTTAAATTATAAATATCACATATGTAAAATTTTAAAAATTCATAGGATGTCCAGTCAAAGAAGAAACAATAAATATATATTCTCTAATGATTATTACTAGATCATGCATGCTATGTGGGTTCACTCAATCATTCCTAGATAATGTAAATTACGTGAGGGGAATGATCACAAATATACTAGTAGACTGGTTTAATTTTTTGAAATTATATGTTTGATACCTTGAGGTGATTATTCTATGATGATGTTTTATTGAGATTTAATATAATATTATTATTTAATGTTTCATATCTCTTATAGTTTTGTTATTTTAAAGTTTTCCATTATGTATTTTTAAATGGTTGTGATTATTATAACATATTCCTCTTTATTTCCATGTTTTGGGTTAATATTATAATATGATTTATTTTCTCCACATTTAAAAAATAAAATATTGGTTTTTGGATTTTAGTGTTAGTATATAAACAGTATTGGTGGTATCCTACTGGTTTTATACTCACTCCATACAAACACACTTTTTTATATATGTAAAAACCATTCTAATCACATAGTTAAGTCAAATATAACATTTTCATAGGTGGTGGTTCATAGTGGTGATCCAGTTATGGTGGTGGTGAAACATGAGGGATGATTATGTGTCACACAAATATAGTGTATTCATTTTAATAATTTTTTTCTAGTTTTTGATGAGAATAAGATTTTTGACCACCCATTTCTATAGCTCAAATTTTGTTTCATCATGGTTTTTATTGATGTTCCTTGGAATTGTTAAATAATTTTCCTTTTTTTCTACCTTTTATGAATTATTTTGAGATCTTTTACAAGTGTTTTTTAGCATTTTGGAAGGGTTTTAAAGTATTTATTGGGATATTCTAGATCCATAATTTATGTGTATAAATATATAATGTATACAAATACATCCATGTTGAGATATTAGGATGAATTTCAACATAGATTTCATGGACAATGTTGATTTCATTCATTAAAGAAAATAATACAATTAGAAAATATATGTGCACTATGTATAGATTTGAGATATATTTTTTCATGTTGCAATATAGAGTTAAAATTGAAGAAATTTTGAAAATATACAGAACATATAGTTTCTATAATGATTTACCATGACATTATAGAGTTTCAAAATAAAATTCATGGAATTTAGTGTTCATATAGAAACAAAATTTTATAAAAGTAAGATGACATATATTTGCATGTAGAATACCCCAGGATATAGAGTTGTTGTGTAGAGTTCAACACATATTAAAAGATATTATTATATGGAATAAAAATACTGAAATATATATATTTATTTTTTAAAAGTTAATAAACTTAAATTAGATGATGCATTGATCTATGTGAATTTATAAAATATTATGGACTCATTAAACAGCTATGATTCAAGAAGAAATTCATAGTGTTTAAATGATATACATCACAATCAAATATCATAGATATTTTGTATTGAAATATTCAAAGTCATTGTTCATGATTGGTGTTTTATTAGAATAATTTTTAAAGAGTTCTATTGAAACTAAAAAATAGTTAGTTTACATGAATAATTATAGAAATTTTATTCAGAAATTAATGTGAATATAAAATGAAGAAATAAAGGAAAAATAGTTATCACAAACATTGAGAGACTTAGATGTGTTTATGTATTCAACAGTGAGATTTTTAGATAGTCATTTACATTCAAACATATATAATATCTATGAATTCAAAATAAAACTATTTTAAATCATTTTTAATTTGGTGAATCCCAAAGAAACCGAAGAAGACAATCTACTGTGTGGAAAATATGATTTCTGAGTTTTTTATTTAATACTTTAGAGAGGAAGACTGATATGTTTATTTTAATTTCATATTGATATAGAAGTTAATTCTCTCTTGAATAAGATATTATTTTGGATGGAAAATAATTTAGACGAACTATAAAAATATGATTCATTCAAGAGAAAGGATGCAATATTCATTGTCTTATGCATCCAAAATAAATAACACAATTAATTTTATATTTCAGTATAAGTTCAATAATGTCAAATGCCCTTAAATTGTACTAGAGATTATATATCTCTTCAAGAGTCAAGTCTATACACAACTGGTCTCTTATAAACACAATTTTATTAGTGATAATATAGGTCCTTGAACTCAACCCGAACCAAAAACGATTAGTCTCTCACATTGAGGATGAAACTTATAAAAATCCATTTATTCTATTTGATCTTTATAATTATAGAATACGTCCTAGGAAGAACTATTGAGAGTAGATCATGAATTGAATAAGTCATAGTGGTTTAATTCATTGAAAAAAATTATTTCGAAAAATAATCACCACTAATTCAACCCCCTGTAATTGGAATACAAACCGATTTAGTTATAAGTGTTATAAGATCCAAAAAACACTCCTTCCCAATTCAAACTATTTATGTGGTAATATATGTAAGTTTTGTGTTGTGTTAATATTATATGAGTTACTTATTCGAGGGGAAATTTTTTCAAAGATAGAAGATAATAATTCTACATTATATTCTTTCATAATGCTTGGATGTTAGTAATGGTGTGACTTTTGGATTTTCATGCATTACAGAAATGGAGACATTCAATTTATTTAAATGTCTTGAGATTAATTATAAATACAATAATTATATATTTTAAACCCTTTAATAAGTATTATATACTAAACTGATGGTGTTAAATATAAAAATATAAATTTTGGATAAACATGGGAACATGTATTGAGGGAAAATCTAGACCATGATTCAAAATTACAATTTTAGAGGGATAAGTTCAAAGATTCCAGCAATATGGAGGATAAATCAATTGAGTAAATTTCACCAAATTTTATGAAATTTTTAATCATATAATAGGATTTGGAGATAATTGAGAGAATTATACAATGATTGAGAAATTAATTAGAACATTTCTAGAGAGATCCCACCTAATAATTTGAGATATTAAACATATGGAAGATGTTTCCCATAATGAGTTCAATAATACTCTGCTTAATTATGAAGATATAAAAATACTCCTTTTTAAGAAGAAGACTAAATAAGATATAAATTTAAATTCATGATCCAAATGATATTTAAGGAAGAAAAGGTTGAGTCTTCTTTTAGATAGTAATATGATGATGAAAGTGATAAAATTTATAATAATTTTATGGATTTTATATCAAAGAATATGAAAATAAGAAAAGGGAAGTATATTGGAATATTTCCACTAATATAATTTTTGTGTGGTGGGATAGAAAAATATACTTCATATTTTCATAAAATAAATTAGAGTGTGCATTCTAATGCCAATTAATAGGAAGATAATTCTTGGTGGAATTCAAATGATAGATTCTTCAAAGATAATAATATGTGTGATAAAGGATGGAAGATAGTATAACAATGAAAGAAAATAAGTATTTTGATAAATATGGATGATGAATTGTCTTCTTCATATAGTGATTCTTAAAATAAGTATGCGGGAACATATTCCAACTTCATGGAACATTTTTAGAAAATATAATTTTAGAAAAATAAA
Source organism: Viscum album (assembly GCA_963277665.1). Lineage (NCBI taxonomy): Eukaryota > Viridiplantae > Streptophyta > Magnoliopsida > Santalales > Viscaceae > Viscum > Viscum album. The sequence continues at coordinate 1,928,507,933 of OY728131.1, forward strand.
AATAGACCTGGTACTAAATTTTCGGAGAAAGATAATTGACATATATAGTTCATATGTTGAAAAATAAACATTATGTATTACTTGATAGAAATAATCAACTAAAGAAATACTTATAAAAAATTTTGGAAATATTTGAGGATGTTTCATAAGGATAAATAAGATATTTTTAGTGGATAGAATGACTACATTGTGGAGTTCAAGCTTCTCAATGTGAAATTAGATGAACATGAGAAAATCGTGAAACATCTTTAGAAAATGGTGGCTTTTGATGATAAAGATATTTTTAGGATAGATCAAGAATTATTATGTTCTAAATAACCAATAAAATATCGAATACTAATTTTGACAAGTTTATAGAAATAATGGGTGAATCATCCAAATATATTGAGTACTTATGTGAATCATTTTAGGTAAAATATATACACTTTGAATCCAAAATTTTGATATATGTTTCAAATAATATTGTATAATTCAATTTAAAATATAAAAAAAATTGGGTTGAGATAAACCTTAATGAGAATTATATTGTATCTATGATTGTTTATAATAATCAAAATAAGTGGACTTCATCAAAATATATATAGAATAATTGTAATATTTCAACAAGATAACAAGAAAATATTTAAAAAACACAATTGTTTTATTGAATATCTAGTCCCATGTGATATGTATGGGGATGTGTATTAGTTATACAAAAATATTATTTTTAATTATACAAAATGTATTTCCCATGGAACAAATAAAGACCCTAATTCATGTAGAGATACTTATAGGACTAATGAAATAGATATATTAGAAGACCGATAGTAAATTAGAACTCATATATGATGCCTATCAAAAACATGTTTGAAGGGAATAAAGAGACCTTATTAAGGAGTGATAAAAAAGAAATTATGTAAAAGAATTTTTTACCACAATTCAAGGATTGAAATAAAATATGTCTAGGAAATGAAAAATTTAGTAAAAAACAAATAGCGAGAGGTCACTTAAAGTTTATGTGGCTTTATAAGAAAGTAAAAAAGTAAAATTCATAGATCCTTGAAAGTGGATTATCATCAAACATGCCTTGGGATAACAAAACATAAATATATAGAATGAAATTATTTTAGTCTAGTAACTTCTATAAATGAAATATCATTACAGATCAAGGGTATTGGGACAACTAAAATTACAGCTCAAATGATAAAATAAAAAGATTTCATGTATGTTAATGTGATAAACCATAATCTAAATAGTATATGTCCATTTTGTGATGATGGTAATGTGGTATACTTTTGTGAGAACAATTTTTTTAGGAATAGAATCTACGATGGGAAGATCATCACTTTAGGTGAGGGGACCCATAGAAATATTTTTTAGATTGGAGAATAAATAATTTGATAATATGTTGTTCAGGGGATGAAAATAAATACTCTCAATGAATATTGGGTCATATTTTATGTAGAATATTGAGTAACATATCCATGTGTGATATGGAGAGGAACCATCCACACCTCAAAAGATAATGTATAGAACATTATAAAGTAATCCATAAAGGAAAAATATCTCATGGCATACATAAAATATTTTTAATTTATACCACAAAATATATTATGTTGATAAACATTGATTTGTGTGGATCCATGAAAAATTATACCACAAAATTTAATCTTTATTTCATTAACATTACTGATTATTATACTAGAATGTCCAATATTATGATTAAAATACACATGTATAAGGTAGTACACATGTTTAAAACTTTTAGAAGAATTGTTGAGAAAGGGTTAGGGATGTGCATAAGAAATTATAGATATGATAATAAGAAACTGTTTGTAGTTTGATAATCTAAATCCTACATTTAAAAATCTAAAATTAAAAACTATTATAGAAATAAAGGTAAAAATTAACAGAATGGAGTTTTAATGTGAAATAAAATGATCCTAGATGAGATGGGGAATTTTTTTTTCCAAATGTAATCTCTCAATATTCTATTACGGAAAAGATTTTTCACATCTAATCATATTCATAAAAGATAATGGTTTTGATAAAATTATAAAATGACTACTTATGAGATGTGGTTTATGAATAATTCCATTTTGGGATACACTAGTGTGGCTAGTAGTCCTTTCTCTAGAAAAATAAAACAAAATTAAATTGGAAGGTTTATTTTAAAGGATGAGGATGTAATATTTTTGGGATATCTCTTACGTGAGAATGGTTAGTGATGTTGGAATAAGATTTTTAATAGTGTTTTTTTATTGTTATGATGTAAAAATTATTGAAAATAATGACACAAATAATGCGCCCGTTGTAATAGTTTTTTTATGATGAAGTTGAGAAGAATAAGTAAAATTCTAAAGAAGAAGAGGGTGTTATATAAGATAAATATAAATCATAGGTTATTGATGCTGATTTAGTTCTGACTAGTATTTTGGAATAGGTTTCTGAGAATGAACACCCAAAGTATAAAAAACAAAATAAAATATTCTAGATAGAGAATATCATTCGAAATCTATTATCTATTATAAAACCCATAATAATATTGTAGTTTGAAATAAAAATAATTTTTACCTAGTTATATTGAGATACATTTATTATATGAATCCTATTAATATAATTATATAATAGAAGCTAATAATTATTATAAAAATTAGATTGAAAAATCTTCTACATGTTATCTTTTTTCCAAGACTCAACAATAATATAATCATTATTAGAAATGGGGTTTTAATAATAATCTAAATTATTATGGAAACTTTTCCAAAAAATAAATAGACATTTATATAATGTTTACTCTAAAGTTTAAGGAGTTTATTTTGATGAAACATTTTATCTACTTTTACGATTGGAGGCTATAATAATGATCATTATTTTGGAATCATATAAACTATATAAAATAATATAAATACAAGTTAAATATTTTTTATTCTAAATGTAAATATTGAAGTAGAAGCATATATTGAGCAACAAAAGGGTAATTTTCATGATACAGGTGGATCAATGGTATGTAAATTAAAGATCAATTTGTATGAATTAAAGATATCCCCATGGACTAGGTACACAAACCTCGATAAAAATTTTAAATAGTTGATATTCAATAATGGTAAAGTTAAAAATTATTTATACATTAAATAAATTTAATTAGGAATTGTTATTTTAGTTTTTAATATTGATGAAATCATCTTTGTAAGTAACTAATAAAATTCTTGTAAAATTTTCAAAATAAAATTAAGAAAAAATATTATATATCTAGTTTGGGTGAGATGAGATATTTATTGGGTTTACCAGTCATGCACTGAGAAAAACATTATTTTCTTTTCCTAAGATATGTACTAAATAACTTTATTAAATATGTTTGAGATGGAGTCAAAGATAGTGTATGCACCTATTAAAGTGGTAATTAATTTTCTTAATACATATAAGGAGATTGTGTCAACAAATGATAATTCAAAAAAATGATTGATATTTTGATTTTTCTCTTAACTTCTATATCAAATATTTCATATTTTGAGTCACTCATATTGAAATAAGAGTGACTCAAATTTAACACTCTAAAAATTTATTCTATGATTAATAAAAGATAATATTATTAATAATGACTCTCTTGATATATTTAATTATATAATTACATATAAATAATGTTATAAAGAAATATAAAAGAAATATTATTTTTTTTAATTATACCAATTACTACATCTAAGAATAACATAGAGACATTAAAACTAAATAATATCAACAATGTAATGATGTTGCTAAAGGATCGATCTCTCCCTAGAAGAAAAATCCTCCTATGAAAATTACTAAAACAAAATTAAATGATAGAAATATAATTGACATTATTAAGAGAATTGTAAAATACTTTGGTAATCATGTAGCTAATTTTGATGAAAATTGGATTATATATAGAGTCAAAAAAACTAAGTGACCATTGGGACCATACCATTACCTTACTGTTGGTCTATATGACTATTAGAAAATATGATAATTTTTCAAAATAACCATTGGTATTTATAACTATATGTAAAAAAAAATTCTTTTATATTTAGTGTTTATAAAGGGTAATAAAAAAATGTTGATGTAAAAATGAGAAATGAAGGCCTCATCCAATAGAGTTAGGATTTTTGAAACACATTTTTTAGAAATTAGGAGGGAGGTATTTTCATTGCGGTACGCCCTTAACCAATCCCAGAAAATATTTAACAATTTTGTCTTGAATTAAATCTACCATGTGATAAGTTCATGTTAGTAGAGATCGCCACTATGTTAATTCCAGCTGAACCACACCATGAATCTACCACTAGTGCACACCTTACCCTTAAGGGGTTTACTAGTGTAATTAGGGGTTATGAATATGTACTATTTTTATTCAATTTTTTATATTTCACTTTTGAATAAAATATAATTAATATTTAATATTTTTTTATTACTTATATAAATAATTATATAATGAGTTTGATAAATATTTTATTTTAATATGAATAAATAAAATATTAATTTTTTGGAAATATATAGTTTTCATTAGGAAAATATTTTAATAAATAAATATTTTTTAAAATAATTATTATTTAAAAAGATATTCTTATTAAATAATATTTATTTAAATATGAATAATAATATTGTTTTATGAAGTAAAATGTAACTTTTCAGGTGTCAAAAAACTGTAATTCTTGTAAAAAGCGTGTGTTTTTTAATAAATATAGATTTTTAATGAAAATATTCAAATTTTAATATTTATATAATTATTTTAATAAAAAAAAAATTTTAAATCATTATTTAAAAATTATCTAATATCGAGTTTTCTTTATTTTATGTGATAGTGTAATTTTTGGGTAAAAATTAAATACAGTATGTATTATGACCACATAAAATAAAAAAGTTATCTAATAAATACTATAAAGAGTATCCATGAAAAAAATCTATTATTTATTATAATTCAATAAGGTTATTTGATTAATTTTACAACCCCTTAATGAATCCTCCAAAATCTATATCATTTTTTAATGTTTTAAAATCAATTATCTGTAAACATGACTCACTTCTACGACACCATAGTTATTATATCAAAGATTTCAGTTCATGAAAATTTAAAATATTAAAAAACCCCAATTTTTAAAATATAATACGCAAAAACCATGGTATGTTTTTTGTTATGTATTAGTTTATTCATATATTTCAAAAATAAAAATAATAAATTAATAAACAATTTCCCCTCATTTACTAAAAATACCCACCCATCGGCCATACCTCTCCACTAAAAATCAAGAATACCTGATATTATGGTAATTTTAAATCCAATGGAGTCCCTCCACTGTGTCCTTATGTATTTAAGGTTTAATCTTCAAGTTTTGAGAACCAACTCTTCAAGGTAAATGGATTATACTCTTCTTATTTTACATTCAATTATCTCATATGAGTATGTATTATAAATGTTAGACTACTTTATTTTCATTCACCTTTATTGTTACATTTAATTCCAAAATAATATTTTCTCAATGGGTGACCATTATTCACATTAAATTTAGCCTTTCTTTAATCCAAATTTGATACCCATCATGCTGCTGAATTATTTTCTTGAATTTCTCCCTTTTTCATGATAAATTACAACATTATTATTACCTAATCCACTTCATTAACCATGGGTTTTCACCAAAATCTAAATATTATTTATCTTTTTAGTGATTTAATTTTTTTAATACATATTAAAATTATTTTGGTTAAAAATTATTTAATTTTAAATTATTTAAGACTTTATATACTCAACGATTCTATATGAAACATATTCTTTATTTTCCACAGGATATTCATGAAATGTTTTGTTATGATATTTGTGGAATAAATGAATTAATAAATACTACGAGTGAACCCTGATAGTGAGCCAATGCAATTAATAAATAATTAATCTCTATATATGACATGTTTTATGACACCATGGTGAATAAACATGGTAATTTTGATTCATGAAACCATGGTGATAAACCTTCGTGATATTATTATAGATGTCTTGTTATTATGTTGTAAGCACATTTACATTGTATATAAAATTTACATTTTTTCATTTTATGTCTCATTTACTATCCATGATCAACATCCATGTTCAATTTACTATGTTTATCCCTTAATGGGATTTATTCTCACCCATTTCAAATAATGTGTGTCCAAAATAAATTAATTATAGTGATTTAACCTAGGAAGAAATTACTAAAGAGTATTTATAAAAGATTAAATAATGTTTATGTTCGTGATGCTCTTATTTAATTCTTGTTTTATATACCTATTTTCTAAGACATTATACCTCAAAATATTCTTCAATGTTATTAATGTAATTTTATTAGAAATTATGTTAAATGTTGTGTATTATAATGGAAATATTCTGTAGTTGTGATCAATGTTAAGGTTTAGTTATTAATGGAAATAAATATTTGAAAAAAATATTATATACCCTATGTATCTTTATATATATAAGATGACTTACGAGAAATTTGATAATGTATTTATGAATTGGATTCCTAGAAATGAAATCCATCTCAATATATTAGAAGTTGATGTGGAAACGAAAAAGATATACTTAGTGGTAATAACCATGAAAATGGTACATTGGTGTTTGGATCAATCATCACACTGTGCGTGATAATGGGCATTGTCACACATACATTTCAACCATTGTAGGGGATATGTTTGGTTAATCACTTTCTTTTTATGAACCAATATGATGGATATAAAGAATTTTTTTATTATTAATAGATATTTAAATAATAATGTATTTATGAATATTGTTATCTAACTTAAAATCCCTTTATAAATAAAATATTCATAAATGTAACGTTTTTCACAGTAAAATTTTTTATTTTAGAAACATTTTTTTAAAATAAGAGGAACCTAAAAATGATATGTGAAATTGACGATTCTCTGAACAGCTTCATAAAAAGATGGATGACGGCATAGAAAACATCAAGAGGATGATGAATCAACAATAATGAGATATGAATAATACCAAAATCATATTGATTTGAATGATCCACCTTGAATGGAAAATATTTTAATTGAATTCTTCATGTTCTAATGATCACATTATTTTAGTGTATATGTTGATCTAATAATTTTAGAACAGTGGATTATATTTTTTGAAAATATATTTTTTTACCCAATTGTTCTATGAAATAAAAATTAATCATAGTTCTATACCATTTATAATGAGGTTTTTATTTAAAAGGGAAATTTATTAAGAACATTAATACAATTGTAGAGATTAATGAGACGGAGTGGGAAGAGTTTTTGAGAACTTTTTTCAATAAATATTTTTCTCATTCAATTCAAAAAAATGGATAATGAATTAAGAGAGCGAGTAATGGTTGAAAACAAAGAAATGGAAAACTATGGAATTAAATTTAAAAGACATTCTTGATAAATTTCAATCATTTTTTTGAATCTCAATGTAATAGTTGATAGATTTATCATTTGATTAAGTCATAGTCACTGAAGGAATCTAATGTTTTAAGGAAAATAAATCTATGATCATATAGTGAAGAGTTCTAGGAATATTGAAATGATGTTTAGAGAGACATGGTTGTAACATAGGCCTATTGAAATGAAGATATAAATAGAGACAAACTCAGGTAATAATTTTGATCATGGAAAATGTGGAAAGAAACCACAATATCTAACATGAAATAAATGTGAGAAAATTTTTTTAGCGAACTACTTTTTTGGGAGTTAAAAGTGTTGAAATTGTTGAAGAGATTGAAATGAAGCTCAGAAGTATCATAATGTGGTGAATCCTAAATATATGATTGAAAATGAAGAAGGAAATATGGTGAAAGAACAACCTGAAGTTCAATTCTTCAATTGTGGTTAGCTTGGAAACATTGAAAATCATTGTTCAAATTAAGGGATGATAGGGTGAAACCACCAATCTCAGAATCAATTATGGGGAAAAGGTCCTTATTTCATAATTGTGATGTTTGAAGTTGGGTCCCCAAATGACTTCTTGGTAGATAAACCATCATTTCACTCGAATATATAATATAATTTTTTTTAAAAAATGGTTATACACATTCCACTGTTTCGTCCATGTTTACAATGAATATAGAAATAAACCCCAGAACTTATAGATGTACAGATATTAGATAAATATGATGAAGTAATTACTTATTTAATAAAGGTGTATAGAAACTCTAGTATTAATTTTTGTGATTATAATCTAACCATAAATATAGTAGTCCTTTCCATGGGGGAATCTGAAACCATACTAGGGATAGAATGAATCTCAGAGTATATTATTATGATCAACAATAGATGTAATGATATTGCAATATTCTTGAATGGAAAACCTAGAGTTATTTCTAAAGGTGACCTATTAGAATATGAACTTTTTCTAGAAGTACATCCTAAAGAATTTTTTTATAGAGATGATCGATGAAGATGGAGAATAAAATAATGTATAATGATGAAAAATTTCTCATTTATTCTCGAATACATTGATTTATTTATTGAAGATTTACCTAGACCTCCCATATAAATAGAGGTCTAGTTTTCCATTTAAATCATACATAGATCCTAGATAATATAAAATACTACAAATATGTTGAAATATGTGGAGTTGGTGGAATTTATGAATAAACATTATAATCATTTGGAGAAGGGTTTTATTTGACAATGTGTGTCTCCTTACAGAGAACCTATTAGCTTTTTAAATAAAAAAGATGGATCAATGCAATTCTACAGTTAATATAAAGAACATAATGTGATCATAGTGAAGAAAAGCATATCATCTTATAAGGATTGATTATTTTTTCAAACTTCTTTATGGGGTTCATTTATTTTCCAAGATTCACATTTGATCGCAGTATCATTAGTTATGGTTAATGAAATTGTATATCCAAAATACTACCTTCTAAAAATGAAATGGGAATTATGAGTTTTTTTTCATTCCCTTCATATTGACTAATTCTCCTTCCATATATTTGGATTTTTTGAATATATTAATTAAATATTTAGATGATATATTTTTTGTTGTCTTTTTAATGTCATTTTGAAATATTTCAAATGTGATGAGGATTATAAAGACCATATTATAGTTATTTTAGAAACAATTAGTAAGGATAAGTTATATTGTAAATTAAATATGTATGAGTTATGGTTATAAAAAGTATAATTCTTGGGGAAAAGCATACCTGATGAAGAAATATGATTTGATCCTTCCAATAATAAAGCTGTGGATGAGTGGCCACATCCTACTACTAAAATCGATATTCTTAGATTCCTTGGTATAGAAGAAAAATATAGTATGTTTTTGACAAATATATCATATCTTTCCAACACAATACCAATGTTAACATTAAAAGACATTATGTTTCTCTAGAATCATGATTATGAAGATTTTTACTATGAATTGAAGAAGATGTTGTTTATTGAACCTATCATAAATCTACCCACTATTGGATAAGGCTTTGTTATCTATAGTGATTCATATTTGAAAGGGATTTTATTTTTTCACATGAATAATGTCATGTTTATCAAATATGAATCTTGATAGTTAATGTACCATGAGTGAGATTATATTAGATGTGACATTGAGCTAGCGACAATCATCTTTTCTCTGAAGATACGGTAAGACAATCTTTATCTGGAAAAGTGTGATATATACATACACCACAAAATATTGGAGTTAATTTTCATATAGAAGTGACTAAACATGAGAAAAAGGATATTGTTAGATCACCATAATTACTATGATAGTTCAATCTATTATAATTTAAGAAGAGTAAATTTTTTTTGATGATTCTTTGATTAGGAAGGATACTAGTGATCATTGAATAATAGGGACCGATGGAGACTCATTTTCAAGGAATAATAATGTTGGACATGAAAATTTAATGGTAGGGACATCATAAATCCAATTGAAAATGAATTCTCATCCATCAATACTAGATAATATCATGAGAGATCAAATATTTGATACATTGAGTCAAAATAAGATAGATTCTTTGAAATATGGCATGTTTCTTAAAATCAATATTGATCAATAAGGTGTATTAAAATTTTATATAAGTCTATATATTCAATCAATTATAGAGATAGATAAGTAGATTATTTATGAATCTCATAGCCCTATATTCTCTATAAATTCCATAATAACATATATTTAGAGGGGAATTCGTGATCAATATTGGTGGGATAATATGAAAAAAAAAATTCAATTATACAACTTGGTTGGTGTGTCAAAAATTGAAGGTCCATAAACAATTCGTCAAAGGGTTTTATAAACACAACCCGTACCTCAATGGTAGTGGGATAAAATCACTATGAACGTTATCACTGGCCATCTAAAGACTTCCAAGGGTTACAATGTTATATGGGTAATTGTTGATAGGTATTACCAATTCATTTCCAAAAGAAAATATTTCTCCATAGAATGCCTACATCACACACACATATATATACATATATATATATATATATTCATTAGGTAGTGAGACTTCATGAAGAATAACGATATTTTTTTGACTTAGATCCAATATTTACTTCTAAATTCCAAAGGATCATTCAAAAGTCAATGAATACATTAGTAAACCTGAGTGAAACCTATCATACTCAAACTGATGGATAGTCTAAGAGGTATAATAAAATATGGGAAGAAATTATATATACTATAACAATTGATTTCAAAGGGATTTGTTACTAACAACTTTCACTTGTTGAATAATCCTATTATATAAATATTAAATCGAGCATTCTAAATGGACCTTTTGAAGCTCTCTATTGGAAAAGCTGTATAACTCTATATTTTTAGGATGGATTTGGAGGAGGGAAACTATTTGGACTAGAAATTGTGAAGGAAACCATATAAAATATATATTTTATTTAGAAACACATCAAAGAAACATATAGTTTACAAAAAAATTTGTTGAAAAATAAATGAAGGCAATAGAGATTAATGTTGGGGATCAAGTACATTATTAGATATCACAATCGAAAGGGTTTATGAGTCCACTAATGAAATGGAAACTGAGTCCAATGTAAAGTTTAATGATTTATATTCTTGAGTGTGTTGGAGTTGTTTCTTATCATATTGCACTACCAATAAATCAATCTAATGGTTGTGATGACTTCAATGTGCCCCTACTGAGAAATTTTATGTCTGTCACAACACATGATCTTGATACTAATGTTTTATATTTATAATCATACTCTTCATATGAATAGAAACAAATCAATATACTTGATAGAAGAAAATAATAATTTAGGAACAATACAAACTGACTTGTGAAAGCCTTGTAGTGAAATCACTAATATTAAGTAGAAACTTGTGAACCTGAGTAAAAATGGTGTAGAAATTTCCCAAAATGTTTTAGAGGTAAGAGTTAAATTTTAAGGATTAAATTTATTAATTGGGGGGGTAGTGTAATGTCTTGATAATTATTTTAGTTATTAAAAAAAGTGAACTATTTTATCATAATTACAGACTTATTTTATTTCATGATGGTAGTAAATAGTGATACTATTACAAAAATATAATAAAATAGAAATTAATTTTCTTTTAATAATACAAATTACTACAACTAAGAATAGTACATGGATATAAAAACTAATTAATATCAAGCACACAATAGTGTAATCCATAGGATAAAACTCTTTTAGGATGATTAATCCCTATATTAAAATAATTAATTGAAAAAGAAACATTAGAAATATAATTTAAATTATTAAAGGAATTATAAAAAAAATTGGGTATCATGTATTAAAAGTTGATTAATTTTGAATTATATATCGATTACAAATTTAATGTGAACATTGGGACTTGAAAATTACTTATATTGTGTTTTATATGACAATTGGTTTATATGGGCATTAGTCAATATAACTGTTGGAAAACATGACCATTCATCAATGTGACCACTTATATTTATAGCCTTTATAAATAATTATGCTATTATAATTATTTTTTATAATGTTTAATGAAAACTCATAGTTGATGTAGAAAAGATAAATGATGGTCTCAATCAATAGACTCATGCCTTTTGAATAACATTTATTAGAAATTGGGTGGAAGGAAAAATCCCTATGTTTCACCCCTGAACAAGACCAAATAGATCTTTTACAAATTTACATTTGATTAAAGGTAACTAAGAGAGATGTTCAACTGAGAGGAGATCACCACTTGGTCAGTTTTTGCTGAACCGCCCCATGAATTTACATACATTGCACACCTTACCATTAGGGTGTATTCTACTGTAATAAGTGGTTATATATCTAGAACCATGTATTATATATATTTATATTTTTTATATTTAATAAAATAATAATAATATTTATTCATTTTTATTAATTTATAATTGATTATATAATGAGATTGATAAAAATTATTTTTTGATATATGAAGAAATATAAATTTTATATTTCAGAAATATATAGTTTTAATTAAGACACTATTTCAATAAATCTACAATATTTAAACTAAAAGTTATTTTAATAAAATATTCTTGTTAAATAATATTTATTTAAATATAAATGATTATATAATTTTATGATGTCAAGAGTATCTTTTAACAAATTGGAAGGAGTTATCTTCAAAAACACCGATAATTTTCATCAAATATGGTGTTTTAATTTAAAAGTGTAAATTTTCAAATATAGATAATTAAATATATAAATATATATATATTTTTCGAATCATCATGTTAAAATTCTCTAATGGTTAAATTTTCATATTTTTCTAAGATAATTGATTTTTGGTGTAAAAATGTAATACGTTATAAATATATGGTCTGTAATATGACATCATAAAAACCTAAAAGTGTTGTAATAATTACTATGAACAATATCAATGAACAAAAAAAATAATTCTTTAAAATAAATTATTTCATGGGTTATTTGTCGAAATATATAATACCTTAATGAATCCTCCAAAACATATATTGTATTTTAATGTTTTAAAATAAATTATTTACAAGCATGACTGACTTCTACATTAGTAGGCATATTATTTTGTTGAGTTTGGTTCATAGACATATAAAATTTAAATAAACCCCTCCTTTTTAATAACCATGGGTAATAAAATGGTATGGTTTGTGGTTTATATTAGTATACAAATATTGGGTCTGAAAACAAAATTAATAAATTTACAATGAAATTCCCGATATTTTTCTATAATACCCACATCTCCCCCATTCCTCAACACTAAATTTTTAGAATAAATTTATTTAAAGTCATTTTACCAACCAATGTCTCTCTCCAACATGTACCAAATTCCTCATGGTGTCATCCTCATGTTTCTTGAAGAAACTCATCAAGGTGAGAATATTTTCCACTACTTGTTTTCCATTAAAGGAACCCTTTTTTATATATATTCTAAATGTTAAACTATTTTATTTTATCTTATAATTATTTTAAAAAATATATTTTATAGAAGGGTATCCCTTATTCCCTCTCATATTTTCATTTCGTTAATCCATTTTTTATACACATCTTGCTATCAAATTCATTTCTTGAATTTCTCTCTTTTTCATGATAAATTATCGTATTGTGAATACCTAAACCCCTTACATACCCATGTATATTCCATAATATACAAATATAATTGTTTTATTCAGGTATTTATATATAATAAACCACATTCTCTTTCCACAAGTTAAAATGATGTGATTCTCAACTCATTAAGAACATATTTAATCAATTATTTTATATGAATATTATTATTTGTTTTTCATTGGTTATTGATGAACTGTTTTATTATGAACTTTGTGGTAAACATGAATAAATACATATGAAGGGTGTTCCCTAATAGCACTCTATTGCATTAGGTAATGAAGGAATCTCTTGAGATTTCATGTTTTTTGATACATTGATTAACAACCTAGGTAATTAGAATTTATGACATCATAGTGATAAACCTTAGTGATTTGATTATTAATGGATAATTCTTATATTAAAGAAAATTTTCCATATTATATATATAATTTAATCGTTATTATTCTCTCATTTTTTGTCTACTAAATTATCTATGATCATATATCATGTTCTATTTCCTATTTTTATCTTTTATTGGGATTTATGCACACCCTTTTCTATTTATGTATGTCCTTAGTAAATTATTTATAAAGAGGTTACCTAGGAAGGAATAAAAATGACAATTTCAAAAGAATTACGTAATTTTTATTATTTTATTTTTCTTATATAATTTATTTATCATGTACCTAATTTCCAAGACAATAGACCTGAAAATATCCCTGGATGTTATTAATGTAATATTTTGTTATTAAAGACTGTTAAATGTGATGTATTGGAAATACATGTTCCCATATTAAAGGATTTAAATATTTTATATTCTGAAAGATTTTTCATATATATTAATGGGAAAGTGAGATATATTGTTCTATATGAGAAGGGAAAAAATAAATTCTACCTAGGGTTATATATGTTTATGGGGAATTTGAAAAATATTCTAAAAGGTCAATTGTATTTGTGATTTTATACAATTGAGATAACTATATGAATTGGAATTGTAAGAAATAGACCACAATCACAACACGTATATAGGAATAATTTGTTAGTATTATTTGTTCTTATACTCATGTGATATGGATAAAGGAATAGGATAATTATTTAAGGCTGAGAATTGAAATAAATATCAGAATACATTTTTATAATCAATGTATTGTTGAGAAGTATAAAAATCATATGAAAAGTCAATTTCTATGATTATAAATATTGTATTTCATTTCATTAAAGAGAAAGTTTCGAGTTGAAACATAAAACCAGAATTTGTTCTTACTCATTACTAATTAGATGACCTTTTCACCAAGGTTGTACCAAATGTTAGATTTGAGTTCTTATTGTTTAACATGAATGTTCATCCCCTCTCATATTATTGAAAAATATTAGAGAGGTCCCCCAATAATCTATATAAGGAAATTTTATATTTGGAGAAGTATTTTTAAAAATATGTTGTTTTTGAAATCTAGTTTTTTGAATTTCTATCCTTAGTATAGTATCTATGTTAATTGTTAAAAATGGGGAGTTTGTTGATATTGTGAGTTCATGGATTGATGGGGGTATCAACTTATCCCTTGGGAAAACTTTTTCTTTTCACCAATTAATCATATCCCCATAAAAATAATACTCTAACATGGTGTGTGGTTGATATGTATTTCTCCTAATAATGATTATTATTTGGTGTCTCTTGAATGAGAAGATGTGTTTTTGGGAGATGTTTAGAATGAGTTTCATGGGTTTAAAACAAATCTAATAGGGGCGATTTAAGTGAAATTATAATTTTTGAATAATTTTTTTAAACCCTATATAAATTATTTTGAAATCATTGAAAAGTGTTTTTAATGAATATGTATGTTATTCTATGTGTTTTTATAATATTATAGACGCATTATAAATTATCTATACATTCATTGTTTGATTATATTTTGGCTATTATTGGATCTATTTAGACTTGAAATGTAGATTTCTGACATGGATTTTGTGGATTAGGTAGAGATAATTTTTTGAAGAAAAAAATAGACAAATTCATGTACTATAAGTGATCAATGAATTGTTGTGACGTATTTTTTCTATATGAAAAATAAATTCTAGTTAAGTGGTATTTGGAAAATGTAGAGAGTGTAGAATTTCATTATAGAGTATGCATGTGAACATAGAGTTTCTATGTATTGTACATAGAATCATGTGTTTTTAAAGAAGTATAATCTTGATAGAGGTCGATAATGTGGAGTTTCATGTAGATTCCTCTATGATGTTGAGTTTCTAAATTAAGTTCAATAAATTTTCAAAATTAATAAGTATACAAAATGAAATTATGGCAATATCAAGATTTATTATTCCAAATAAAACGATTTAACAACGGCAATGCTTCACTATTTTCAAATTAAAAAAATATCATGTTCTCATTCAAATACCTTGATATAATATAAAAATCATGGAGTATATGTGAGAATTATCATGATAGAGTCTTAGATGGATTTTGAATTAAAATATTTAGAATTATTCTTCAATTTTTTTCTATTTTTCTTAATAACTTAAACCAAGTGTTCTGGTGTATTTCAAACAGTCTGAGTTTCCATAAATAGTTATGTAAAAATTATTCGTGAACTAATGTGAATATCATCATCTTCATTATCATATATTTACTCAAAGGGGATAAAACAAGGGAGCAAGGATCCTAGGAATAAATCCACTTGAGGACTAGGGTGGTCTAAAATAATGAAGGCCAAGGGCATCCCACGAATTAAGTTCACACACTTTGACTTCAAGGAAGATCCATTGTGAAGGTAGGTCACATCAGAACCATGGATAGAATGTAAAGAATGATAGTCCATGACTTTACTTCCCTCTCTCCATGTATGTGTAACTTGAATGTTGCTCCTCAGGAGCTCTATATCTCATTATAGTTTAAATTATCGACCATGGGGTGGAGCCTCTCATCAGCAAGGAGTCATGGATTATCCTCGTGTCAATTTCCACATGGAATATTCTAATATTTCTCTAATTACAAATATTTGTCCCAGTGAGAATAGAATCGGATTCCTCTTGAAGAGCATTTCCATTTCAGTAGTTGACTGTGATTACAAGGATCACACTCCCTACTCAATAAAGAACCACTCCTCCTACATGCATGGTACCTCAGATGAATTATCCTTCTATTTTTAGCTTAAATCCATTTGATAGTGGAATCCATATTACCCACTGCCCCTAAATTATGTCCGTGGGGGGAACCATGTAGGGGCCATCCTGTATCATCCTTAGCGAGGGGGATTCCAACCAGTTCTTGAGTAGAAAGACCATATCAACAAGAAGGTATTCTATTCTCACAATGATTGACCTCCTAGTGGATTTAATCCACCTAAAGTTATCTTTGTTTTGGGACTTCCATAGGAACCATCACCCATCACTGAGGGCCATGGAACACACCATCTTCTCCGAACCTTTATCTGGTATTCCCTAGGGCCAACTCTCAATGAACTTAGACCCTAAAATCTCATTAGAGGATACTTCTGTAAAGACACCAAAGCACTACAACATGGCCTCATCCCACTCTGCGTTAAATAAGATCTGATTTGTGCTCTCATCATTTTATCTACTATAAAATTGACACAATTATGCAGGGCTTATTCCCATTTTTTGGATTCTCTCATCAGAGGGGACCACCGAGTTCCTTAATCACTAGGGGAAGAAACTGTATTTGGTTTGAATTATGCTGCACCACGTTAAATAATTCAAGTTGTCTAGATTCTCCTAATGGGTGGAAATCCTATAGAATTTCTTTGTGGTGAACTTCACTGAATGGGATGTGGTAAACACACAATTTTATAGCTCCGAATTAATGAGGATAGAGTCAAAAATGTCTTTTTTCATCATATCCAGAACAACATTAACAAAATCTAGGTATTAAAAAACTCATTAAGAGATATGAATTTACTCTTATCCTCTATTAAAATAACTATTATGTTAGTGATAATCCATGTCTCACATCTCAAACTAAACCTGGAATGGATTAGGTTATCACATTGAAGATGAACCTTGTAAAAATCTCTACTTACAATTTGAAAGGTTTTATTCTCAATGACAACTGAGGGAGATCTATTGAGATTAGATTATGACTATAATGGGTTAAAAAGGTTTAATTATTTTTAAAAAAATTATTTTTTAAATCAAAAACCGCTGAATCCTTCCCCCAATAAATTTGGTACTTGTTGAACCAACTAATACAATTATATATGTCTTACTCATGATGTGATTTTTTATTTACATTTATTTTTTTAGTGGATACTGATGTTGTTTATGTTGAATGGATATATGGTTTATTGTTTCACATGTATATATATGTATATCTATATTATATTATTTTTTAACTTTTTTGTCTTATGATTCATTATTTATAGCAGTGATTATTCTAATATATAGGCAAGTCACACTAATTTTATGATAGAAATAAACTTTTAGGTTTTATTTTAAATTCATTGAAAGAATTCACATTGTAAAATTTTTATGAAGTTGGATATAGTCAATATTGTGGTGATTGGGGAAAAATAATTCAACCTTTTGATGACCCTGATTCAGGTGTCATGTTATGATAACCCATGCTAGTTCATTAAAAAATGGAATTAGTTGTTTGTATAAAAATGTTATTTAGAATTTTCATAGTAGTAATGATATTTTAATATTGAAACTAAATGGGTAATATACAAAGAAGTGTCTAGATAACACTTTCTATAATGATACATGAATATTAATGAATATTTGGGTAAATTTATTTTGGTTTTACCATTATTTTATCACTTAATTTTATGATAGTTTGACAGATGTATATTTTAATAATTTTTATTGTGATGTTTTATAGTTTATTTTTAAAAAAGGTTAATATTTACAGTGTAACATGGAATAAATTTCATGAGTATGAGTTATGATTCATATGCTTTGGACTGTACATGTCTAAAGTGCATGTCACTATAGATATTCTATAGGATTTACTAGTCTTATAGCATGATTTGTAGAAAACATATTTCTAAACCTGATTTTTTGAATAAAATATATTTTTTATTCTTCATTCTCAAAAAATATATGACCTTGTTTAGTGTTTAGAAATTGTTCAATAAAAATTACTAATACTTATATGATGTTATAAGGTAATTTAGTTGAGAATGATTTTATTTATATTGTTGTATTTATTTTTATTTTTTAAAATATTTTTGATAGAGGTTTTTATCTTTTAAAATTTTTAAAACCATTCCTTAAATAAGATAACCAATGAATCGTTAGGAGGGATCATTGAATATGTTTTCTTTTGATAAAAATATAATTCTTAGAATCTTATAGATATTGTTGCCTAAATTATCTAAGATTTAGAAAAAAGAACTCATCCTATCTGAGATTATGTTAGACATTGGACTCAATAATTCCATGTGTATAACCCCACTACCTTCTAAACTGATAAAGATCCTCAAATATTAGGGGTGTTTCTAGATAAGATCAAGTATATGATTAATTTTCTTGTGACCCATGAAAAAAATAAATTCATATTGATAATAATTATGAATGAGGTTACTACTATGAAATAATGGTAATATATGGAATTTTCTAATGTATATGAGGACTTATCATGGAACTAGTTAAAATACATATTCTTTTAGTGATATTATCCTGTGAATATGAAGTTGGAAAAGGTGAGGGATTTATTATATCATTATTATAATAATTGGATGGTGATTTAATATGCTTACCACTTCATTGGGTTATTATTATTTTTACTAGAGTTTATCACAAATTACACTTTAATGGAAACGTATTTGAAATGAGCCTTTACTCTAATATCCAATCAATGATGTTCCTACTATACATGAATTCATACGTGGAAGGGGTAAATAAGGATATCAAGGGGGAGATATATTTAAATGGAATAAATATATTTGGTAACATTCCTCCTTCAATTTGAGGTAGGGAAATTTGATTTCTTAAAAATGAGAATGTACAATGAGTTCACAAGGGGATATAATGGTAGCTCCGAGAATCCATCCGAATATACTTATTTCAATTTAATATTAAATATGAATTTTGTATAAAATGCATTTTTTAATCCATGGAACAATAATCCTTCATGTTATGAAGCACTAAAATCATTTCATTGAAGTGTTTTGATTTTCAATATTCAAATATTATATACAATGCAATATCAATTGAAGAGTTTGGATAGTTCTAGGGATATAAATATATCTATGTTACATTTTAATCCATTAATGGGTATGGATTCTCATTTAATGTGCATAGATAAATAAGGAAGGCTTCTTGTAGTTATAGTTAGACATTAAGTACAACTCATTTCATTATGAAGTGTTAGATATATCCTGGATATGGGTGTATACATACAATAAAAAAACATTGTCATTGAATAATCATTGGTAGTTACATTTTTTATCTGTGTGTCTCCCGCTCTTTAAATTATACTCAAGTATTATATATAGTTAATTTTTTTTTCAGATCTTATGATTTACGTTATGGAAATCTCTATTATTATTAGAATGAATATGGAGTAGATATTTTTTTATTCATCATGTTTGATTATGATATGTAATGTAGGTATTTAATGGAATTATTTATTCATTGATATATATTTCTTTGAATTGATTCTTTGAATGGACTAGATGACCATGTTAAAAGTATATATCAATTACAGTTATCATGTGGTTATTTTATCCACTAAATGAAGTTCATATTTATTTCTTATGTAGATAATATCCTAGTTTAGGTCAGGCTAGACCTATTTGAATAATTAAAAACAATTCAAAAGTAGGTACACATCCTCATTGTAAGTGCATAGTTTAATGTACCACATTATCTAGGAGATAATAATTTCATGTCAAAAACGATAATAGAAACAACTCATAGATTAAATTTTACATATGGTTAGAATGTTAAACAGGGTTGATGTGTGTATTATAGCATGTAATAACGTTTTTTAGCAATAAATATGTGGAAATGTAAGTGTTAAAAGAAGACACTAAAGGGAGATATGAATATATAAATTTTGTATAATTAGGTGATAATAAATGAAGGTGTTGGGATTTGTTTCCCTATTTCCTTTCACCTATTTTTATATTCATCATCTCTTTTTATGCACGCTCAATATATCCTCCAAGAACTCTATTAAGATATACGTCACATACTTATAATAATTGATGGTCTATATAAGGATGTATGTGATAAATATACTAAGAGGATTATGTTCTTAATTAAGTGATTATGTGTCCCTAAGACTATAATGAATCTCTAGTTCTTTAGAGATTTAAGTTTCTACTCTAGTACATAAGTTGGATTTCCACTCTTTATACTTTTCCTAAAAGTCAATTTTCACAAACTAATTGATTAAATTAGTGAGATATTCATAAAAAGAGAAGAATATAGAAAAAACTAATTCATTGAAGTGTAAAATATAATACACAAATTCACCTATACTAAACCTCACAATGAATTTAATCACATAATTTAATGTAAAAACAATTAATAATCAATAGAGTTTGAAATTTATTATATATTGTGATTATCATGTATAGATTCTTTAAATAGTCAAATCTCTCAAATCTCTTGAATAGTTAAAAAAGGGAATATCACCTTATTTATGCATGGAACTCCATATTCTACTTATTTTTACTTCAATTATCACACTATGTAGGTAGTCAAGTGTTAATGTCATTAAAAATGGAATATCAACATTTATTACTCTAGTAAATCATTACTCACACTTCGCATACTGACTAAATTTTATCACCCTTGGATAAAATGTCATTTATCCTTCTTTATTTTTAAATTTCAAATTTGATTATATAGTTTTTTAGAGATTTTATTCCAGTTCCCATAACCAGTTTTTATGATCCATGTGTAAATCCCATCAATTAGTAGCTCCCAATGATCGAATTACAATCCTTCCAAATTAGTCATTAAATATCATTATTTAGTTTCTTTTAGTGGATCTAGAAAAAATATAATCAATTTTAAATTATATTGGTTGAACTCTAGTAATTTAAATTTTTTTTCATAAGTATCCATTAAAAAAAATCCATCATTCATTGGTTCCTTATAAGATGTTGGATCGACAATGCAGTCTTAATATCGATACCTATAGATCAGGTTGGAATTGTAACAAATCTTATAATGCTTCTTGATATTAAGATGGAGAATAGATGTATCCTTGATATTTTATTCATGTTTTGTTTTTATGGATGCAGTCTTGGGATAAGACATGGTTCATATTTTCTTGAAAATGTATCCTAAATTAATGAAGATTTATAAATACACTCAAATAAAGTTTTCAATACCATTTAATTTCCTTTTATTTATAATATTAATTCATCACTTAAGATACATTGTCTATTAAATAGACCATGTATTTGATTTTTTGAGATAATATAGGATGCAACTAATCCTCAATTATTTCCCCAATTTCATGTTACAACTTCAAAAGTTCTAATAATTTGCTAAAACATTAATTAGGCAGTCTGAATAGTCCTAAAATAAAGAGAATTATAATATATTAGATAATTATCATACTCCTATGACATTATACAAGGCTCTATTTACCCTGATGTATTCAAAATGATCACTTCACACGATTTCATTGGATTATTTACGATCTCAAGTGTTCACAAAAACTGTTTTGGTTCTCTGAAACCCTTTAAAGTTTTGTAAAGTCACTATACTAGCTTTCAAATATAATCATAATATTCCCAACAAATATTACATTGTCCCCCATTGTAGTGTTAATCCTTTTCAATTAAACCTTTTACATATCAATACTAATTTAACTATTTCAAATAAATCTATTGGGAATACCTTTATGGGAACAAGGAATGTTGTTTAAAGGCAATACATTCCAAATAAATGTCCCCACAATTTAACCCAAGACCCTAGGGGTGCGTCTAGGAAACATAACATAGTGTCTTCTATGCAAGCACAAGTAGGATTGCGCGAACTAATTTAGTTTCATGTCAAACATATTCAATAATAATTCAGGAACCACATTTGAGCACATAATCCATGCCCTTAGGTCTTCATGTTTTTCCATAAATAGACTCCTTGGGATCCAACTTGTGCATGAGATTCCCACCTTTTGGAAAATAGATTGAATCTTGGATACCCCTTCTCTCTGGTCTCCATAAATCCCTTTATGTAGACAATGTCAATTAAAACCTAAGGTAATTAATATAATTTAATGGTAGTGGAGAAATCTATGTGATAAAACCTTCATGAAAGACTATTTTTCAAAAAGGCCACTTGAACTTGGGTGAAGGACCCTCCTTTTCATCCAAACAGAGTCTTAATTCACCAATAGGTTTCAATGTGAATCTATGACCAGTAATATGAAGCTACACCTAAGTTCCCCTACTATGGTTACCTTTCACTATAATAATTTAACTTCTTAAATCCTTCATCCATGGCCATCCACATGGGAAAATGTTTCCCATGACCATTAACTAGGGAATTCATTTACAAAATTCCTTTCATTTGGGTGACCCTTCAACCAAGATATTTTACATGGGTGACCATTAATCCAACGTCTTTCACTTGGGTGATCCATCACTCAATGAATTTTATGTGGGATACCCTTTACCCATATACTTTTACTATGGTGGAAATTCACACAAGTATTTTCCCTTAAGAAAATATATACCTATTTTATTTCAATGGGGTGACCTTTCACCCATGGACTATCACATGGGAGATAATTATCATGAGTATCTTCACTAGGGAGAATATACCACTAGGCCCTATACTAGGTGAATAACATTTTGAAAAAAATTCAATGTGTAGAAGAAACACTTAATCCTCCACAAGAGGGAATCATTGTTTCATTATCACATATTAAGGTACCATGTTCTCCCTAGAATCATGAATAGAGAATATCTTCACAAAAGTCTTATACAAGGGATGAAAATTACCAAGGCCTCCTCCAAATCCACAAAACACATAGGTTCATTATTTACACACCAACCTAAAAACATTTCTATCATGAATTACCTTGATAAAAGGTAGTTCCCACATGTACCCATAACTGTAATGTCCTTTAGGGGTTTTAAATCATCTATCCAAATAATAGCGAGGTTCCCCTCCATAGGGATTCTTAGGAAGAAATTATTATATCATCCACTGCTACTTGGTTGACTCATGTCCAAGCCCTATCAACTTAGGTTATTAGTCCACATATTGGTCCACCTAATGATCCATGAACATTTAGGAATCCTTTCCTAGAATAAGATCCATGATGGTTCCATTTGGTGATATCAACACTTTGAATAATTTACTATCCATGGGAATCCTTATTCGAGTAGCATACATTATGGAATAATCCCCATACATTTTGTCCAAACTCCTGAGTAGTACTTGGGCCTCCTACAATGTATAAATATCTACCATGAAATCAATAAGGGTACTTAATTAGTTATATAATGATCCATTATACCAAAAGGAACCCCCAATATATAATCCCCAACATATAATCATGGAGCATTATTCACTTCGAAAACCCTCCCCAATGGGCCATATTCTCTATGAGATATATTCTTATATGGAAAAATATTCCTAGAGAAGTATAAATGAGGTAAATATTAATGAATAATACCCAATTAATCCTCTACTTTGGCCATTTATAGTACAATACCCCTATATTTAAATGTTAAATTTCATGGATAACATCCCAACAACATGATGTTAAACTGTATGGCCAATGTCCCAGTCACATGATGTTAAACTACATGGATAACATTTTTATTTGATGATAATAAAAGTCAAGGTATTGTCTATAGATGTGACCATAAATTATTCACATCTAACTATGTGTTATTTGACCCCGATTTGTCAGGATACAGAAAATGAACGATTGAGGTTCAAAAACACCACCATCATTTATATCAATCCTCACAATGCTATATTATTTTTGAAATTAATTACATCATCCATTTCCAAGATATATTCCCCATAGGGTAGTATGTTTTATAACTAGGATCAAAATACCAAATGAACCAGCCTCACTAGGCCATATTCATGATAATCACATATCCTTCTTAGTTGTTCATTTTCCTATAATCCCAATCAATTATCTCTAATGTGGCTTGGGCATAACTTACATAAAAATTACATCATTTTTATTAATATTCTATACATTTCACTACAATACATTCCATAGGTTCATAAATCATTTGTGAATTTGGAGAATATAAACATAAATTTCTTATTTAAAAAAATAATCATCATCTCAATCAAAATTATTTACATATGGTACCCTTATAAACTCATAACAATTAAAACCATCAATCAAACATTAAGGAAGGAAAACATAACAAACAGTGAACTCAGATGATTATTTTGGGTAATCCAGGGAGGAAATAATTATTATATTATAAAATAATCATAAGTGGATGATATCATTCTCATGTATATGTTATAAATATAAAACATTCATTCCAATAAAATTATAGATCATAAAATATGAAATCAATTCATATATAGAATCACGATCAATAAGGGTATAAAAGTAGTAATCATCGTTCATGTTTCATAACATAGTCTTGAGGGATCATTTAAATATTAAATAATAATGTATTGATTATATCTAAACAGAATCGTGTATTTGAAAAATATTTTGAGAATATGTATAAATTGACAATAATATCATAGAAAAATATGAACAAGTCTATTCACAATCATGCCCATGCCCATACCTGTGATCATATAGAAAATAAAATTATAGGCATTCACCAATATGAGAATAAATCAATACATAATCATTTCCAATATAAACATCATCATTCATGAGATATAAATATCACATTACCCAATGAATTTTAGGGCTATAATGGACCCAACCATAACAAGATCATAATAAATTCATATGAATTACACAATATCATAAAACATTCATCATATCGTCCTAAAATAAACCATGGAAGATAAATAGGATTCATAAACATATAATTAAAATAATCATAAACCATCCCATTACATAATAAGGACTATTTTATTAGATCATATCCTTGTTAAAGAATAATTATCATTAAATATTTCTATCATATATGATAAATTTCATTAAAACGTCATTCAAATATATATAAGTGAAAATAATCATTTTATTTTGGAATCAGTTGTTTAAAACCATAATATTTACAAAATATTATGTAAAACATTTTCTATGAAATATCCATGATAACATGTAATGTAATATTTATATAGTAGAGTGATAATTATGGTTAGAGAATCTATTTAGGTCATAATCATTAAAAAGGATTATTTGTACAGCTTTGGTAAAATGATACCTTATTCAGAAAATGATAAGAATATTATTTTTTCACATTTTTATAAAAATAAAAATATAGGTAAAAATTAATTATTAGTATTAAAAAAAATTATTCATATAATTTTAAAAAAATGGATATTAAAGAAAAAAATTCTGACCGAATGAGGAGAAATAATTATATATTTTCTTACAAATGTTTTTGAAATATTTTGTGTAAAAAATATAGTAGAATAGTACTAAAACATAAAAATTATATAAATAACAAAAATAGAATAAAAAATAATGGTTTTTATCAGATATAGATCATATAATTTCTACAAAATAAATTCAATAATAAATAATCCTGGTTAAAATGTGTTGGGAAGATAAATCTATTACCGTTTATGTAACTTTTGAATCGTAAGCCCCATGAAATTATAAATTTAAATGAAAAATAAAATATCATTATCATAATGATATTAATGATATAAAATTTCAATGGGTATTTTTATACAACTCATAAAATAATATAGGTTCATATCATGACATATTTCCCAATGAAGACAATTTGAGATGATAAACCCTTACCACTTTGGTAATGTCTGTATCAAAACCTCATAAACGATAGAACCATATAAGGATTTGTAAATTAGTATAATTTTAATCAGAAGTGTAATATAATATGTTCATGAAATTTATATACAATACATTAAATAAAAAATGGTGAATATGTCATATTGCTCATATAAAAATGATTAAATGGAAATTCGGCTAAACTCATGTCCCGTCTTGCTTTATACAATTTCCAATATGATGTTATATAAATATATACTTTTTATAAATATATTATAGAACAATATTAATAAATATTAATAAAAATATTATATTCTTATAATGTTTTATCACCTGTTTATTATCAACCCTTTATTAATGTCCCTGTTTCATGTGGTAACAACTATATTTTTCATGTATATCTGGGTAAGATTGTTTTAGTACAAACAACCTGGTAGTTGTTTCATCATCTCCATAACAAATGTGACGACTATAATTATTTTTAATCATATAAATTTTAATACTTATTCATATAACGAATTAATGAAAAAATAATTACATCATTTCATGAAGATGGTAATATATATGTACAAACTAGTGATATTTTATCTTTTTAATGGTTATAGCAATAAAAGTAAAAAAAATATTCAACATTTATTGAATAATAATTATATAATAAATATAATATATATTCAATAACCATATAATTACTTTAATCCATTGAAAAAATAAATATAAATGAATCAAATTACATCATAGAGGAGGTATTCCACATATACGCATGAGCGACGATATCACTTTCTAGTAGATAGAATATAAGAAGTTTGATAAAATATTATAATTCCAAAAAAAATAATTATCTCACAAATATAATATATAGACATTAAATATATAATAATAACAAACTATGAGTTATGTTCATCCTAAATGAATCAAATCCTTAGGTGGAGGCAGAAGTCCGCACATATACACGAGAAAAATATTCATTTCCCACTTGACTTAAATAAGGGTTGATAATGGTGTTTCCATAATCATAAGAACATTTCAGTATATTGAGGATACTAAAGTTATTATTTTAATATAAAACCATCAATTTATGTTTTATATAAGAATAAATAAATTGAAAGAGGTTGGGTAATATGATTACCTATTATTAGACATGCCCCCTTTAGATCCCTTATTAAGGACCCTTGGAAAGGAACTTTTAGAAAGGACCCTAAAATTAAAGTAAAGTGAAGCTTATTAGTGATATGGTAATACTTTTATTGAGATATATATCTAAAAGTGTTTTATATAAGAGAGAGTATGGGTGTCATTTTATAAGGCAGATGGGGGAAATTATTATAATATTTCAAAACATGAAAATATTATAGTCACATTCAAGGAAATATAGATAAAAATAGATTTTATTTTGAATTAAATAGGATATAATATATAAATAAACTCTTACAATAGTATTTAGAAAAGCATTTAGGTCATTTTAACACTTAACGTTTTAGTTTAACCCATCGTCAACCCTTTTCATCCTTCAACATGGTAACACAATTTTCTATCATTACTTGTTATAAATATAATTCTAAGGTAATTGTAAGAAAAAATTAAGAGATTAAATTTTAGACCATATCTCAACCCCTTTTCATATTTTAATTTTTTTATGATTTTTAAAAAATTTAATAAAATATTATTAATATAAAATATCAATAATGTCATTTTTAGGACTATTCATTTAATTTTACTTTATAGTTAGGAAGAAAAAAAATTATTTCAAATATAGTCAAATTAATATAAATTTTTACAACATAATTACCCAAAAAAATAATATTTACACCTTATATTTTCTAAAATGTATATATTTTTTATTTTTTAAAATCATTTACATTAATTTTTAACCCTCTTACACAAGAATTTTGTGAGTTGGGTAAGATTTTAAGGTAATTAAATAATAACAAAAAATAAAAAATAAAACACCATTGTAAAAATAAATTAATAATATTCAAAATGTAATTTTATATTCTTACATAATATATTTCTATCTCTATATTAAAACATGAGTAAAATTAAATAATGAGAGAGTAATTTTGTATTTTTATTTTTTAAAATTACATAAATATCATGATCAATGGAAAATAGAACTACAATGCCTTTTATTAGAATTAAGGATGTATATGGTTGAGTTAATCTTATCAAATTAAATAAATACAATTATTTTTTATTGTTATTAAAACTTATCTCATAGTTTTAATATCATTTTATCTTTTTTACGATTTCTGAGGTGACAAATATTTACTATGGTTACTATTCATTATGAATAAAATAAATGTTTACTATTTATAAAATTAAAACCTCATTATTCGATATATTTTATCCAATATTCATTATTGAATATTTATATGTTAAAAAATTTAATTTTAATGTTATTGCATTAATCATAATGAAGGAATTTGTTTTGGAAAATGTATTTTTATGCATCAAAATTAACTTATATTAAAATCTTGATTTTTGGATATTCAAATGGAATTATTTATATTATTATTTAAATCATGGATCAAATAACACGTTACGACCAAATCCTAAATATAATGGGAATTTATAATTACTTGATTTTATAAAATGAGATGAAAATTTTACAAAAAATTTTATTATTTAATAGTCATTGAGAATTTTTTTTATATAAATCACAAAAAAATGCCATAATATAATATTAACATGATAATTTTGAAAATGTTATTAAAATTTTAATATATTATTTATAATATTCAGATAAATTATTTATAATATGTATGAATAAAATATAATAAAAACTATAACAACCCAATCTTAACATGCATAGAAAATACATCATTTTTCTAGAATAAAAAAATACATAAATAAATGCCCAAAGACTATATTAGATTAGTGCCTTTGGATACATGAAAATATAAACCCTGGTATATGAGTGAGCTGAATTATCCCCCACTAGTTTATCAAATACTAGAAAAGACCTTCTACATATCATACATATAACATATCTTGATAACAGGGGGGAAGAAAACATAAAAAGGGGTGAGCTTATATGCTCAGTAAGGGAAAATAAGCGATATATATAAACATAAACATGAGAATAAGGGTATAAGAACATTATCATGACATTATAAGATCATACCATTAATATCAAAGAACATAGACATGAATCATGGAAAAAAATATTGTCAGTTCATATGTCATGAATCATAAGGGGATTAAGAGAATAAGAAAAGAAATAAAAAATATAGGAGTAAGACATGGAATTGTGGTATAAACATAAACAACAAAAATATTATTTCAAGGATACC
Source organism: Viscum album (assembly GCA_963277665.1). Taxonomy (NCBI): domain Eukaryota; kingdom Viridiplantae; phylum Streptophyta; class Magnoliopsida; order Santalales; family Viscaceae; genus Viscum; species Viscum album. Next base: position 1,928,537,543 of record OY728131.1, read on the forward strand.
TACCAAGCCCTTTATATCATGTTATGATAGGTCTAAAACCCATGTACCTACTTTGGGTTTGGGATAATAACCCATATAACTTCTTATTTTCTAACTTAAGGTATAACCTAGGTACCCCTTGTACTTTTAGTCTTGGTCTGCATCCTAGGTACCTAGTTTTTCAACTATATACTACAACCCAAGTAGATTATTTTTATTGGGATTGGGATACAACCCGTGGAATCTTTTATCTCATATACCATTAATCACTACCCAATTAATTGGAGGGAGATATAGGTCCCACAAATATCATAATAAAATAATACATAAATGTTTCACATGATAAAAAGCATTGATCATATCATGTCCATAATGTAGATGGGTTTCAAGAAAATAATATCACATCCCATGATATAAAATGTGAATCAAGAATATTTAATCGCAAAAAAACTATGGAAAATTTATAGTATACATAATCATTTCATCTATGAATAACTCATGAAAGGAAGTGGTTTTCATAATCATTTATCATGATATAACCCATTGAAGAGAATGGGATTCATAAGCATTCTTCATTGTATAACTTGTGGATGAGGAAAGTGTTTCAAAAACCTCAAGAAATCGATCAATAGATAATCATTAGAAATAATATAAATGGAGGCCTTGGATTATATCCATAGAAAATAATAAATTATAACCAAGTATGTCATCTCAGATTGAAAATTATTTTAAAATATATTTTTAAAACATTTCTTGAGGAAAATAACATTTCTTTGTTGAAAATTTCTTCTTAAAACATAAAACCTATTGAAATAAATTTTACTTTAAAAAACTTTCAAAACATATAAATAAGGATTTTATTTTATTCGGAAAAAAATTTCTACAAATTTAATTTGGAAAACTCATAAAATAATATTTTAATTCATTTAAATCCTTTTCATTGAAAAACCCATTTAAAAATATATAATTAAATACTTGAAAAAATAATTTATAACAGTTCTTAAACATAAAAAGATTTTTGAAACCCATTTTTATATTGAATCCATTTTAAAATAAAAAAACTTCAAAAAATTTAGGGAAACAATTTTCTTTAAATAAACATTGCAGTATTATAAAAGGAGCTTTTTTGAATGACAGTAATGAAGATGGGTAAATCCGTACATACTGAACATTCCTTTTTCATCATGAAAAGTTTATAAAAGTTCCCTGATAGGAAAAATACAATAATAATATTTTTTAAAAAACCCTTTTGTTTAAAAAGGTAAAACATGGGAAATATTTTGATTTATATATAATTGTAGAATATTAGAATATTTTATAAAACCCTTCTTTGGAAAATATGGTTTGGAAGGAACATATTTTTTTGGTCTAAGAGAGTGGTAAAGTCATACATTTTTTAAAAACAATTTGTTGATCATATAATGTGCCAAAGGGTATAAAATGGTATCACTACATGAATATAACATTAATATACATAGGTTATGAAAAATAATTATATTTCATGAGTTATCTATCATATTATTTCATTAAAAGGAATATAATCATAAACAATCCATATAAATTGTGGGATTGTAGATATAAACTATTACCAATTTGGTAAAATTCAATAATAATACCACAAAAATAATGAAATTAAATGAATTTATATAAGTAAATTAATTATATTCTATTTTAAATGAATTATATATTGATTGTGTAAAAATATTGGTTAATAACATTTTATGTGTCTCAAAGAAGGCTAATTAATACAAAATTACTTTACCGATTCGGAAACATTATAACTATAAACCCCATGAAAAAATTATTCTTAAATGTGTTTGTAAATAACCATAAATTTACTTATAATAAACATATAATTAATTAATTGCAAGTATATGCACTACACAAAAGAAATTTGTGGTTAATAAGGCATGCTTCTCATAGAAATCAGAAGTGATACAAAATTATCTTACCATATGTCTTGAATTATTTGTACTCATACAATCCAACTACAAAATAAATAAATGTTTATTAAAAATATTGAATAGAACTATATTATTATATTTAATACCACATATGGTTTTATTAGGACTCTATATTAATCTTATGTTAATATTTCCATGTTAAGGTTTCATTTTGGGTGATATCTACTTTTTTTTCACACGTGTATTAATTTTTTATATTTTAGGTTGTATATTTTATATTTATATATAATAATATATTGTATATATAAATATAAAACTTAATACACCATTCATTGATATGGTAGGTCATACTTACACATGACCAAAGTTTCTGTTTTTCGTTTTAATATTAGATGAAATAAAGTAAAGAAAAAATATGTATATATATTTATATAATATAATTAAAGAAGAATTATTATGCAATATATATCATATAAGTTCATTAAACCAATCCTTAATACATTCCATTTAGTCTGTGAACGATTCACATATCTTTGAAGAGGCGGTAGTCCACACTTCCCCAAATAAAATTATCATACATACACAAAAGGGAGAGCATGAAGTTATGTGTTATATAATAATTGAATAAGAATAAATACGTCATATATAACATATATATAATATAATAATATATTTTCCATCATAATTCCCAACAATGATAGTTTTTAATGAAAAATGTACAACTTCATTTCGTGAGAGGGTACTTCGTCATACCTAAGAACGGTAAGTTCCATACACATTAGATGGAAGTGTGTGTAAGTGTAGGTCAAAAATTATCATAAATAAAACTAAGTATATTTAGAATATTATTAATTTTATTTATTCATGTAAGAATAAAAATTTAGTTTATGGATAAATAAAATTAAAAAATGAACTTGAAGATGAATGTTATCTCCTCTTTGGGTATCTACTTTTGGTATGCACCGAAGGGATTCCTAGGTTGGATTTATTCCCAATGGGAGGATTTATGATGGATGGGAGGGATGTTAGGAAGTGAATTGAGTTGATATTTTCTGAACATATGTTCTTTTATAAGAGTGAAGATGGAATAGGGGTGAGTAATTTTTAATAGTGGAGGGAAAGGACACATTTGACATTTATGAAAAAAAGTTATGTTTACTCATGTTTTTATGTAATAAAAGTCTTAAAATGAAAAAAAAACGCCATAATGAAAGGTTTATGGATAAAATATGTTCATAAAATGGGTATTGGACTAGTGGATATGTCATTTTCCCCTTAATTTAACTGTTTAGTCCCTTGTTATGCTTAATTTTATCTTAATAACTATAATAAATTATAATCACTTTCACTAATATTTTGGTAAAAAAATAAGTTTATCTTATTATTTTATGAATATAATAGATATTAAAATTAGGTATGTATATTTTTAATAATTTAAATCTCATAAATGGAAAAATTATATTTAATTATAATCACATAGATGTAGAGGGAAAGAATGTTTTTAATGATATAATGTTCAAAAGACCATTAAGCTTTTATATCAAAATTGAATATAAGAATGATTATAATGACCTAAGTTATATTAATAGATGTATATAAGATATATAATGACATTAAAATCCAATTAAAATACAGTTTAACTATATCAATAAATTATACGTTAAAGCATTTTTTAATTAAAATCAATTAGTTTTCACTATTCACCAAAAAATGATTTTCATAGAAAAATCCAAAAAACTCACCCAAAGATAATTTTAACATAATGAATTAAAAAATTAAGTATATTATATCTAATTAAATTTATAGTGTTCACAATAAATTTTATTAATGTTTACAATAGAACATAAAAAGTAGATCTTTTGAAAAAATATTATTTACAAACATAAAAATACTTTACGAAAATGATAAGTTTTATCATCATTTTATTGTATTTTGATCAAAAAATTATAAATAATATTTAAACAATGGTTATTAATATTCATATTTTTGTGTTTAATGTCTAAATTAATTTAAAAAATATTGTTTCATAGAAACTCACTATTGTGTGTAACACAAGGCAAGTCAATGCTGCGTATAACAGAAGCCGTGTTTGTGTTGTGTGCAGTAAAAAAATATATCGGGGTATCATATATTTAATGGTTAAAATTGTGAAGAATTAAATTAATGAATAAATTAGTGATTTCATATAACATGTGCTTTATTTAGTGTTGTGTGAAATGAAATATATGAAAAATATTAAATTAATTTGAAAAAAAAAATTTCATAAAAACTTGTGGTGTTATATTCTACCACCCTAAAAATGATTTTGACACCCCAAACTCTTCTAGGGTATCATTGGATTAATTATTTTATGTCCTATTCATATAATCCCACATCCTAAAAATTAACAATAAACGTTCTTTTAAAAGGGGAATGTTGGAACGATAACAGTTACCCAAAGTAACTCATTTTAGGGTTTCAACAATGGATAACATATGTGGAAAGCGAAAAAATGGACATGGAAGACTAATATAATTATAATGTTTCAGAAAAGATAGTTAGATAACATGTTCAAGATAAATTTAACTATTATAAATCCATAAATTTGAGATTATCTTGGGAAACATTTGAATCATCTAAAAATAACATACTTTGATAAATTTTTTGATTTCATGATTATTTAACTAGAGTTGAATAATTTCATTAGAAGTTGTACTTAATTGACTTCATTAAATTTTATAAGTAAAATCTCATCCCCTTGGTCTTATCTTCACTAATTTATACTTCACTAATTTCCCTAAAAATAAGTTATTTATTTCATTCGTAGACTAATAAAAGATCATGATATCCATGGTATATTATCCCATCTCTCATTAGTTAATATCAACAGAAATTTGTTAGAGAATATTATCAAATATCCATAAATCCTAATATTGTGAGATAATAAATTAATCTCAAAAAATCATCAAATTTTTAACTTAAATATTTCATAAATGGTTAATCTTATAACCCTTTAGAATGATAAAAATCCAAAACATTATATAGAACATCGTGAAATCATCTTAACATCAATCTTCAATATTTTCTAATGTATCTCTTGGTTGATAAGTTTCAAAAATGTGAATACAATCATTGAATATTCTCTTGAATCATGGTAAAAACATTAATTAACATAAAACCTTATTGAAATAATACATGTTTCAAAATTATAATTCACCCTTTATTCCATAAATAGAATCTTATATAATTTTTTTTGAAGATTGGGCTCATCCTTATAAATCCAAAAAATCAATGTGATTTCAGTAATAAAAAATTCATGTAGAGATATAAAATCAATTCCTAGACTCATATCACTTTCTAATAAATTAAGAAAAAAAATATTTTCATAGTTAATATTATTAAAAAATACTATAAGTAATTACCCACTATAGAGAGCCATAATTATCATGGATCACTTAATCCATTGTGATTTCATAATATTTCCCTTTGTTTCATAAATTAAAAGGTTCTTGGTGTTGATCACCATAATTAAATTTATGATTGGGGAACATATTTTAAAAATATCAAGACTCCATTAAATTAAAACACTAAAGTGTGGGAGGTTCAATTTTTTATCATTTATCTTTATTCACATCATTATAAATATTTTTCCAATCAGTTTAGAATATTGAAGCTCTATTTCCTTCCATTACACACTAATTTTTTTTCTAGTCCCAATATGAAAATTCCATTCATGATTATTTCCACAACTAGATCATAATTTTATGCTCATTTTATTATCTCCATGTTTCATAGATTTTATTCTGAACTCTATATTCTTATTCTTGTAGAAACCATGATATTGATACGTAACACCAAAATTTATTTCAAATTTGATTGCATAATAAAAATATCTTCATAGATAATAATGTATCTTATGGCCACTACTCTTTTTAGACTTGGACTTATGACATCAAATAACCTATAAATCTTACTTTTTGGTTGGATGATAATTCCAAAATCATACCTCAAAAGACTTGTGAAAATAGACTCATAGTTACTAATAGATTCATCAACATTTTTTATCAATGCAAGGAACTCATTTTCCATCATCATATGATGAACACGATGAATGTGATTATTTGATAAAAAGTTCTTGAGCTTTTCCTTATTAATGGATTCAATTTCATCTTGATTATTCATATTTTTCTTTAAATTCCACCACTGGATTGATTCTCTTTATTATCATTAAAAACCTAGAACGAATTTCTCATGATTAAAATACTAGATAATGAAGAATATATTTTAAGTGGTTCTGATCCAGTTTTTAGGAACAAGTGTATTAGATTACCCACAAAAGGAATGTTGATGTTTTCCCATGAAGGAATTAATAAAATGGTGTTCCATACTTTTATCATTTGTAAGCTAAGAATGATTTATATCTTCAGAATGTTGTGTGAACATAAAAATGAGGTTTCTAATTTTGAATCCCATATCATTCATATTATCAGGAGAAAAATTGTTGTATCCGCCATTTTTTCACCGTAAATGTGGTTTTGTCTAGTTCAAACCATGGACTAAAATCAAAAATCATAAATTAAGAATCATTTTTTAATGGTGAAGAACTACATAATAATGAATAAATGATAATAAGATATATAAATTATGACACATTCCAAAATCATTGACACCCTAGGTTTATCATAGTTTATTCATAGTGACCTTTTTTTAAATCCTTCAACATGGTTCAGGAAGAGTTTTTCAATTCCCAAAGTATATCCCCTCGTAGTGTCAAACCAGGTGTATAGTAGGGCATGTTATCATGTAACAGGTTACACTCGAGTAAAGCTCGACACAATATGTCAGAGTTGTTACTCCTAGGTATATATGTTATAGATCCATGTCCACTTTTAGTTTCAAAATAATGATTTGTTTACTAGGAAACCACTCACTATATCCATTACCAAAATTATAGGACAGTTTTATATACTTTTTATCATCCTTAAACATATCCATAAAGACATCACTAGAATATAATTTTCAATATTCATAGGGATATCAGTAAATATTTATCATATAAGTTTCAAAAGGTTGACTAAACCTTCAATCTGATACCATCTATAACAACACAGTCTTAACATACATAATCGTTAAATAATTTTTCTAGAACACTAAAAAAATTTCCTATAAAACTATTAAAGGTTGTATAAGTTTATTGTATTTTTATGCATATAAATGTAAACAATAAACATGAGGGAGATGTATTATCTAACCCTATGTTCTCTATTATTAGGACCCCTCTTTGATATATCATACATAAACCATATATTTATAACCTAGGGAGAAAAACCTAAAAAGGGTTGAGAAAAAATGATCATTAAGGGTAAATAATGGTGATGTAAAAGAATAAATAGTATCATAGGGGTATTAGAACATTATCATTATAAAAAAGATCATACCCTATATATAAAATACCAAAGACATGAATCATTGAATAAATTTTGGCATTTCATAAGACATAAATCATAAGGGAATAAATAGAAGAATCCATGAAATCAAAATATATGAGTAAGACATGGAATTGTGGAACAAACATAAACCTAGAAAAACATTCCTCAATGAAACATACAAAGATCTTTACAACATATTGGGATACAACCTATGTACCAACATGGAGGTTGGGATAACATCCCATGCACCCTCTTATTTAAAATCATGAGCTATAACCTAGGTACCCTCTTTCTCTCATGCTTGGTCAACAACCTATGTACCTATTTATTTTGAGGCTGGGGATACAAAAAATGTATCTTATTTTTTTAGGTATAGTATATAAATTCTGTAACCTTTGATCTCATACACCATTTATCCTTAACAAATGATTTTGAGGGACATATTTGTCCCACCATTATCATAATAACATTATACATACATGTTAGATAAGATAATAAAACAAGCATCATATCTTGACCCATACAATATATGGGATTGAAAACAACATATCATAACCCATGAAATAATATGGGTACCATATAAATTTAATATTATTATAACCTACGAAAAAGAATTAGATTAATAATAATTTCATCCTATAATTACTTATGAAAATATGTAGGATTCACAATCTTTTATCATGGTATAACATGTTGAAGATGAATGAGTTTCATAAGAATTTTTCATGGAATAACCTATTAAAGAGGAATTTGTTTCATAAACATCATGACATAAAATCATATTAAATTCAGAGATATAATATATGTAACACCCCAAGCTTCTACGGTACGTTTCCCTTTGAATAATGCGATAGCGTGTGTTGTACGCAACCTCGAGTTCTAACACACACCACAACGAATTAAACTAGCCGTTGTGAATAGTAATACCTAATTTTTGAAATTATATATATTTTATATTTGAAAATGGACTTCATTTTTGGACTCGGAATATCGAATTTAGCCTAAGGTGAAATTTTGGTACTTTTCGGATAACTTTCATATTTTGATGAATAGTGAAAATTACTAAATTTTAATTAAAAACAACTTTTTTAATCAAAATAATTAATAGTGATAAATTATGAATTTTAGTAGTTTTAAAGTATATTTAGAATATATTTTTACCATTTAATATAATGTTGGTCATTGGACATAATTTTACAATTAAACCGAACATAAACAAGTGTCAATCTTTTGATAGTTATTATCTCTTAAAAACACGCTTTTTGTTTTGACAGCGGGAATTAATTTTAAATTAATTTCTGCCACTTCTGTGTTTTGAATTTAGGAAAATGGATTCCATATTTGGAATCATGATGTTCAAATTGTGTAAATAGGTAACTTTTATTTTTAGACATTTTGAATAATTACTGCGGTAAATATTTTATTTACCATGGTTAAGGGTAAATCCGGTAAATAAGGGTTAAAACAATAATATTATAATAATACTAAATTACCCTAAAAACGTGTCTTAACCCTATTTGTTGATATATGGTCGACCATGGGCATCTTTGTGTCAATTTTGGGACCCCATGGATCCACTTGTAAGTGATAATGACACTTTATTTTAATTTAGTTAAAATGAATACAAAAATGACACAAGCATATATCTTTTAGAACAACAATTTTTACATAGGGTTATATATGTTGGATTTTAGATTATAAATATTAATTAGAAAGCTAAAAAGATTTCCTACATAATTATATTTTATTTATAATTTTTAGACATTAAATAGTTTATTTTATTTATGACACAATGATGATGCAGTAATTACTATAATAGTGAAAAATTAAAATAATTGATATTATAAATACCCAAATAAATATAATATGAAACTTTTAATGAATTAAACTAATTTTCTAGGCTAATATGATATATTAGGATTGATTTAATGGACTTTGTTTGAAGTAATCAATCTGTTATGAGTTTCACAAAAACCAACTATTGAATAGTGTCAAAATTGACATAAAAGAGTTCTTAAAACAAATATTATATTATTAATTGATATTAAATTCCTAAAAATCTATGGTTCGGCCAAGAGACTTATATTATGATAGGTTAATCATTAATGTACCACTTGGGGGTCGCGTGGATGTATATAGTAAGTTTATTAACCATATTATATAAAAATACAAAGAGACATTGTAAAAGTGAAACTAATTAACTTAGAGTTAATACTTAAAGATAAGGTTAATATAAGTACCCAAACCTGTCTAAATTCTATTGGTTGAGTGGTTTTCGACCTATCCCCACCTTAACCTTTGAATAATAAGCTTTGGAGCCATTAGAAACCGAATATGAATTTATTATAAATTAATATTTCTAGCTTTTCCAAAGGTGCCCCTCACCCCTCTTATAAAAAGGGCACTCCTCCTTCTCATTTCTTCACACCTTCAAAGACTTTTGGTTCGGCCAAACTCTGCCCAAATACTCTCCCAACATCCCTCACTACAACCTAGAGGCCTTATTTTGATCATAAATCCAACCTAAGGAGCCCTTTTGATCAAATCAAAAGGAAGAACCCGAAGAAGAGGTAATGATTTCACCACCCTTTTCTAAGTTCATTTTTTCTTCCACTTCTTCTTCCTTTGTTCTTACCATTCTAAAATAATAACTCCAGTATCTCACATATACTGTGATGTTATTATAAGTATGGTACAACCATATTCAGTATTCTATACACCCTTTGAATAACATGTCACCATACGTGCGTACGTACGGCTTACCGTCTCCACGTCGTGGTGTAATTGTTATTCAATATAATATTATTTGGATGGGTATAATAATGATGTGTAACTCATGTAAATAATAAATATAACATGTTAATGATTCTGTATATATGATATACCATTCATTTATATATTATTTTAATATCAAAAGAATGATATTGTCGCTCGTGCGTACGTACGGACTACCGTCTCCACGAACGCGATGAGATTCATTCTCCATCGTATCCATTCAAGTATAATTATCATTTTATGATTTAAAAATGATGTTTAAGGACTTGATATCATTTTGGATATGAATAAGATACAACAAACATGGCTTATGTAACAAATCATATAAAAGAAAATGAGTAAGTTAACACTCGAAACAATGATAATTCTAAGATATTATTAATAAATCAATGTTAAAAGATCATATATGATATCATATTAATATATATGATTCTTGTATAATTTAATAACAATTATTTCACCATTATACAGGAGGTTAACCTACCTCAACCAAGGAAAAGTACAAGGTAAGGGTTATTTCACAATCTCTTCATTATCCGAGGTTGTTTATACGTAATAATCTACTGGGATATCTTTATCATCCACATCAATGTTTTCTTAAAAATGTATTTCAAAACATTTTTATTATTTACAAGAATATGGGTTAAAGTAATTTATACCTTGTTTGACTTTTTATAAGAGGAATCTTTCCGTCGTTTTCAAAACAAGGTGCTTTTTAACCTTTTCGACAGAATTAAGATAAGAATGTTTTTTTTAACTTATACGGCGGGTGCGGTTATTTTTCCGCCGTTATAAAATCGTCAAAGCTTCCCTTACAAGCTTATAAGAATATTTTCAAAGAAAATGTTTTATTTTATATGGATCTTAAATTATTTCAAAATAAAAGGAGATATTTCTTTAAAAAGAATTTTGATTTCATCTATGTCAACATCCTTTGATGGATTTTAAGATTATTTGAAGTTGATTTATTATGATACAAAACTTCTATATTGTATTGAAGGTTTTGTGATATGTTTGACTGTGGATGTGCTATTTTTATACCATTCATAGTTTATGGTGAAAGTATTGACATTTCATATGCTAGTTTTAATATGAATGTTTATGTTATGTTTAATCCTTTTCATATGGGAATGCATTGGACTTAGTATGTGACGGGTGGAGCCCGCTATAGCTCCTCGATGCATCGGTAGGTCTCATGAGACAAACTAGTGTCTTGGCACAAGGCCTTGACAAAATCTTATTTGTAGTCTTGGCACGAGGCCTTGGCTATGTGGTTATGATAGTCTGGCATTATGCATTCCAACATTATGAAAGTGGTTATTGATTTTTGCATGTGATTATTCATTTAGTAGAATATCCATGTGAATAAGTAAATGGCATTATTTCATTTTATTTATGCCATACCATGTTGAAAGTTCGTATTTAAAAGGCTTTTGTTTTAGTTATACATTGCCTTAAATGTTTATTCTTATTTATGAACGTTTCCACATTATTGTTATCCTTACTGGGCATTTGAGCTCACCCCTTTTTTTTATGTTTTATTTCTCCCAGGATGTGAAGAAGTAAGTTATGAATGACCTGCAGGGATTTTATGAGGATTTAATAGTGTGGATTGTGGAAACATTATGTTGTTGTATTAGTTTTTCATTTTATGATGTAATGTAAAACTAATGAATATATCTAGTGTTTCAAAGGCTACTAAACCAATCGGTCTTTCGAGATTTGATCTTTCTTGTGATCATGCCAATGTTATGTAATTAATGCACCGACTCTGGGTAGCTGGGGTCGGGGCGTTACAGTTGGTATCAGAGGAAGTTTAGTACAAACCTTGGAAGCTAGATTTAGATAAACTCTGATTAGAGCACGTAGACCTAAGATGAACTTTGAGGATTAGTATAGAAGAACTTCCTAGAATTTTGGTATTGTAGAGATTTTGTGAGTTTTCCGAGCAATACATCCCTGTCTGGATACGAGCAGGTAGAGGCGGCTCTGGCACAGATGTACCTAGGGGTAAAACCCGAAAACACCGCTTTGAGCTAGACTCGAACGGGAACTGGTGCACGACAACGGGCCTTGCTACACTCTTGGTTACGACACTCCCGGGGGATATGCTTAGGATAACTCTCATTTTCTTTACAAATCATTTTGAAGGGATTATGAGTATATACTTCCTCAAAGAAAACATTCTTATGATTATGGATTATATCCATAAATAGTTCAATTTATGTCAAGTGTTTTATAAGTATGGGATTATGTATTTTGATTCATAAACTGATCTAGTTTATGCCATTGTTTAGAAATGGCGCCCAGTAGAAGGAATGAGAACTCCAGAAATACACATGATTCAAAGAGAAGGAAGGATCATATCTTTCATGGTCTTAAGCTAGAATTTATAAGAGAAATAGTCACCCATGTATTATCATCATATGAAGAAATAATATCATGTGTTGATAAGATAAGTAAAGAGTTTACTGAGTCCTATGCCTTTGAAGGGAAGCAAGAGAAGAAAAGGCTGGAAGAGAGAAAGATGGATAAAGGGAAGAAAGGAAAGGTTGAATATCCATCTTGTGGTAAATGCGGGAAGAAACATCCTGGTACTTGCTTGAAGGGAATGGGAGTCTGTTACAAGTGTGGTGAAAAAGGCCACCAAGCTCATGATTACAAGGGGAAGAAGGAAGCTACCAACGTTCAGTGCTACAATTGCAGGGAGATGGGGCATTATGCAAATGCATGTCCTAAGCGTCAGGAGAACTTACCTCAGAAAAGGCCAAGGGATCAAGGCCAGGATTATGCTATCACTACTGCTGAGGTAGAATCTCCGAAAGACGTGGTGGCAGGTAATTTAATGGTTTCCTCAAGTTTAGCAAATGCATTATTTGATTCTGGATCATCGCATTGTTTCATATCTTCCCAGTTTGCTAAGAAAATTAGATATTTCCAATTTGATTTAATAAGGGAGTTGTCAGTTAAAACTCCTAAGGGAAGTATCGTTGCAAAAAAGTTTTGTGAATCAGTCCCCATTAGAGCACATAAATTTTCTTTATCTGCTGATTTCATCGTCATACCTATGATTGAGTTTGATATAATCCTCGGTATGGACTGGCTTTCGGACTATGATGCGAAGATTTATTTTAAGAAGAAAGAGGTTACGATTCTTGATGATAATGATAAGGAGCACCTTATTTTTAGAGCAGAATCGTCACCACCTAATTCTTATTTAGATCCACCCCATGTAGCTCAACTTAATTCAATTATCAGGGAGGAAGAGAATGAAATAACTGTTGGTGAGGAAAGGAATGTTCAAATAGAGGATGTACCTATTGTGAAAGAATTTGTAGATGTATTTCCGGAAGATTTACCTGGACATCCTCCAGAACGAGAAGTTGAGTTTTCTATTGATTTGATTCCTGGATCAAGGCCTATATCGAAGACCCCTTATAGAATGGCCACTGTAGAGCTAGTCGAACTAAAGAAACAACTAGAGGAATTGAGTAATAAGGGATTTATTCGCCCTAGTGTTTCTCCATGGGGAGCCCCTGTTCTTTTTGTTAAAAGGAAAGATGGATCTATGAGGTTATGTATCGATTACAGGGAGATCAATGCTATAACGATAAAGAACAAGTATCCCATACCTCGTATTGATGATTTATTTGACCAACTGCATGGAGCTCAATACTTTTCAAAGATTGACCTTCGATCTGGATACCATCAGTTGTGTGTAAAGAAGGAAGACATTCCGAAAACAGCATTTCGAACCAGGTACGGGCATTACGAGTTTACTGTAATGCCGTTTGGATTGACTAATGCACCCTCTGTATTCATGGATCTGATGAATAGAGTTTTCAAGGAGTATCTCGATGAATTTGTGGTGGTATTTATTGATGATATCTTGGTATACTCCAAAACCTACGAAGATCATGAAAATCACTTGCGCATTATCTTGAAGACTCTGAGGAGGCATGAATTATATGGGATGTTTAGCAAGTGTGAATTCTGGCTTCAGGAGATTTCTTTTCTTGGCCATATTGTCTCTAAAGATGGAATCTCTGTTGATCCTTCTAAGACCAAGGCAATCCATGAATGGCCAGCACCTACGAGTATAACTGAGGTACGTAGTTTTATTGGTTTGGCAGGTTATTATCGACGTTTCGTCCAGAATTTTGCCCGATTGGCTAACCCATTAACGAAGCTCACACGTAAAGGGGTTAAATTTGTTTGGACAAAAGAGTGTAAAGAATGTTTCGAAGAACTGAAGAGAAGATTAGTCAATGCTCCTATATTGACTCTACCATCGGGGAATGATGGGTTCGTTATTTATAGTGATGCATCAAAGAAAGGACTTGGCTGTGTCCTTATGCAGAATGATAGAGTTATTGCCTATGCATCACGATAGTTGAAAATTCATGAACAAAACTATCCTACTCATGATCTCGAGTTAGCAGCAGTGATCTTTGCTTTGAAAATATGGAGGCACTACCTCTATGGTGAAAAATGTGAGATTTATACTGATCACAAGAGTTTGAAGTATATTTTCTCACAAAAAGAACTCAACATGAGGCAAAGGAGATGGCTTGAATTACTCAAGGATTATGATTGTACGATACACTACCACCCAGGGAAGGCAAACAAGGTGGCAGATGCTTTGAGTAGAAAAGACCATGGAGTTTTGAACAATATGAGAATTGAAAGGGATCCAATTTTCATGGAGCTAGTGAAGATGGACATTGGAATAACAAGGGAAGGTGAAACATCAATGCTTTTTCAAATGGTTGCCAAACCATCTTTACTAGAAAGGATTAAGAGTTCTCAGACTGATGATGAAGAATTACAAAAGAAGATTAAAGCTGTGAATGATGGGAGATTGAGAGACTTTGCGTATGAAGGTGGAATTTTGAAATTCGGGAAGAGACTTTGTGTTCCCAATATACCTGATCTAAAAAGGGAATTGCTGGATGATGCTCATAGTTCCAATTTCTCTATACACCCTGGGAGCACCAAAATGTATAGAGATTTGAAGGAACATTTTTGGTGGGACAACATGAAGAGGGAGATTGCTGATTTTGTGTCAAGATGTATGGTTTGTCAACAAGTGAAAGCTGGAAGGCAACAGCCTGGAGGAGTCATGCAACCTCTTCCCATACCGGAGTGGAAATGGGACAATATTACGATGGACTTTGTCATGGGGCTACCAAAGACTCCTAGAAGGAACGATGCAATATGGGTTATTGTTGATCGTCTTACCAAGTCAGCACAATTTCTTGCTATAAGAGAAGATCTACCCCTGGAACGTCTAGCAAGACTATACATTAATGAAGTTGTGAGACTTCATGGAGTACCCCTATCGATTGTTTCTGATCGTGATCCCCGTTTTACTTCAAGATTTTGGAAAGGTCTTCAGAAATCCCTGGATACTGAACTTCATTTGAGCACTGCTTACCACCCTCAGACAGACGGACAATCAGAACGGACTATTCAGACCTTAGAAGACATGTTGAGATCTTGCTCACTTGATTTTCAGGGTATGTGGGATCAATATTTACCACTAGTAGAATTTTCCTATAACAATAGCTTCCATTCGAGTATTCAGATGGCACCATATGAAGCGTTATACGGAAAGAGATGTCGTACACCAACCTGTTGGGATGACGTTGGTGAAAGAAAACTTGTAGGCCCAGAACTGGTGGAGGAAACGGTGGAAAAGGTGAAGGTAATCCAAAATCACATTAAAGCAGCTCAAAGTAGGCAGAAGAGCTATGCCGATAATCGAAGGAAGGATTTGGAATTTCAAGTCGGTGATCATGTTTTCCTGAAGGTATCTCCGTGGAAGGGAGTCATACGTTTTGGTAAGAAAGGTAAATTGAGTCCCAGGTACATCGGACCTTTCGAAATTCTAGAACGAATTGGGGCTGTAGCTTACCGATTGGCAATGCCGCCAAGTCTCTCCAAAGTTCACGATGTGTTCCACGTATCTCTGTTGAGGAAATACATGCCTGACCCAACGCATGTACTCACCTATGAAGATTTAGAACAGGAACCCGATCTGTCTTATTGCGAAGAGCACATCAAGATTCTTGATACGAGAGAACAAGTGCTGAGAAACCGGACGACGCGTCTGGTAAAAGTTTTGTGGAGGAATCATAAGATGGAAGAGGCAACGTGGGAACCCGAGGAACTTATGATGAAGAACCACCCGAGTCTTTTTATGCAGTAATACCCTAGAAATTGCGAGGACGCAATTATTTGAAGGAGGGGAGAATGTAACACCCCAAGCTTCTACGGTACGTTTCCCTTTGAATAATGTGATAGCGTGTGTTGTACGCAACCTCGAGTTCTAACACACACCACAACTAATTAAACTAGCCGTTGTGAATAGTAATACCTAATTTTTGAAATTATATATATTTTATATTTGAAAATGGACTTCATTTTTGGACTCGGAATATCGAATTTAGCCTAAGGTGAAATTTTGGTACTTTTCGGATAACTTTCATATTTTGATGAATAGTGAAAATTACTAAATTTTAATTAAAAACAACTTTTTTAATCAAAATAATTAATAGTGATAAATTATGAATTTTAGTAGTTTTAAAGTATATTTAGAATATATTTTTACCATTTAATATAATGTTGGTCATTGGACATAATTTTACAATTAAACCGAACATAAACAAGTGTCAATCTTTTGATAGTTATTATCTCTTAAAAACACGCTTTTTGTTTTGACAGCGGGAATTAATTTTAAACTAATTTCTGCCACTTATGTGTTTTGAATTTAGGAAAATGGATTCCATATTTGGAATCAGGATGTTAAAATTGTGTAAATAGGTAACTTTTATTTTTAGACATTTTGAATAATTACTGCGGTAAATATTTTATTTACCATGGTTAAGGGTAAATCCGGTAAATAAAGGTTAAAAAAATAATATTATAATAATACTAAATTACCCTAAAAACGTGTCTTAACCCTATTGGTTGATATATGGTCGACCATGGGCATCTTTGTGTCAATTTTGGGACCCCATGGATCCACTTGTAAGTGATAATGACACTTTATTTTAATTTAGTTAAAATGAATACAAAAATGACACAAGCATATATCTTTTAGAACAACAATTTTTACATAGGGTTATATATGTTGGATTTTAGATTATAAATATTCATTAGAAAGCTAAAAGGATTTCCTACATAATTATATTTTATTTATAATTTTTAGACATTAAATAATTTATTTTATTTATGACACAATGATGATGCAGTAATTACTATAATAGTGAAAAATTAAAATAATTGATATTATAAATACCCAAATAAATATAATATGAAACTTTTAATGAATTAAACTAATTTTCTAGGCTAATATGATATATTAGGATTGATTTAATGGACTTTGTTTGAAGTAATCAATCTGTTATGAGTTTCACAAAAATCAACTATTGAATAGTGTCAAAATTGACATAAAAGAGTTCTTAAAACAAATATTATATTATTAATTGATATTAAATTCCTAAAAATCTAAGGTTCGGCCAAGAGAATTATATTATGATAGGTTAATCATTAAGGGACCACTTGGGGGTCTCTTGGATGTATATAGTAAGTTTATTAACCATATTATATAAAAATACAAAGAGACATTGTAAAAGTGAAACTAATTAACTTAGAGTTAATACTTAAAGATAAGGTTAATATAAGTACCCAAACCTGTCTAAATTCTATTGGTTGAGTGGTTTTCGACCTATCCCCACCTTAACCTTTGAATAATAAGATTTGGAGCCATTAGAAACCGAATATGAATTTATTATAAATTAATATTTCTAGCTTTTCCAAAGGTGCCCCTCACCCCTCTTATAAAAAGGGCACTCCTCCTTCTCATTTCTTCACACCTTCAAAGCCTTTTGGTTCGGCCAAACTCTGCCCAAATACTCTCCCAACATCCCTCACTACAACCTAGAGGCCTTAGTTTGATCAGAAATCCAACCTAAGGAGCCCTTTTGATCAAATCAAAAGGAAGAACCCGAAGAAGAGGTAATGATTTCACCACCCTTTTCTAAGTTCATTTCTTCTTCCACTTCTTCTTCCTTTGTTCTTACCATTCTAAAATAATAACTCCAGTATCTCACATATACTGTGATGTTATTATAAGTATGGTACAACCATATTCAGTATTCTATACACCCTTTGAATAACATGTCACCATACGTGCGTACGTACGGCTTACCGTCTCCACGTCGTGGTGTAATTGTTATTCAATATAATATTATTTGGATGGGTATAATAATGATGTGTAACTCATGTAAATAATAAATATAACATGTTAATGATTCTGTATATATGATATACCATTCATTTATATATTATTTTAATATCAAAAGAATGATATTGTCGCTCGTGCGTACGTACGGACTACCGTCTCCACGAACGCGATGAGATTCATTCTCCATCGTATCCATTCAAGTATAATTATCATTTTATGATTTAAAAATGATGTTTAAGGACTTGATATCATTCTGGATATGAATAAGATACAACAAACATGGCTTATGTAACAAAACATATAAAATAAAATGAGTAAGTTAACACTCGAAACGATGATAATTCTAAGATATTATTAATAAATCAATGTTAAAAGATCATATATGATATCATATTAATATATATGATTCTTGTATAATTTAATAACAATTATTTCACCATTATACAGGAGGTTAACCTACCTCAACCAAGGAAAAGTACAAGGTAAGGGTTATTTCACAATCTCTTCATTATCCGAGGTTGTTTATACGTAATAATCTACTGGGATATCTTTATCATCCACATCCATGTTTTCTTAAAAATGTATTTCAAAACATTTTTATTATTTACAAGAATATGGGTTAAAGTAATTTATACCTTGTTTGACTTTTTATAAGAGGAATCTTTCCGTCGTTTTCAAAACAAGGTGCTTTTTAACCTTTTCGACAGAATTAAGATAAGAATGTTTTTTTTAACTTATACGGCGGGTGCGGTTATTTTTCCGCCATTATAAAATCGTCAAAGCTTCCCTTACAAGCTTATAAGAATATTTTCAAAGAAAATGTTTTATTTTATATGGATCTTAAATTATTTCAAAATAAAAGGAGATATTTCTTTAAAAAGAATTTTGATTTCATCTATGTCAACATCCTTTGATGGATTTTAAGATTATTTGAAGTTGATTTATTATGATACAAAACTTCTATATTGTATTGAAGGTTTTGTGATATGTTTGAATGTGGATGTGCTATTTTTATACCATTCATAGTTTATGGTGAAAGTATTGACATTTCATATGCTAGTTTTAATATGAATGTTTATGTTATGTTTAATCCTTTTCATATGGGAATGCATTGGACTTAGTATGTGACGGGTGGAGCCCGCTATAGCTCCTCGATGCATCGGTAGGTCTCATGAGACAAACTAGTGTCTTGGCACAAGGCCTTGACAAAATCTTATTTGTAGTCTTGGCACGAGGCCTTGGCTATGTGGTTATGATAGTCTGGCATTATGCATTCCAACATTATGAAAGTGGTTATTGATTTTTGCATGTGATTATTCATTTAGTAGAATATCCATGTGAATAAGTAAATGGCATTATTTCATTTTATTTATGCCATACCATGTTGAAAGTTCGTATTTAAAATGCTTTTGTTTTAGTTATACATTGCCTTAAATGTTTATTCTTATTTATGAAAGTTTCCACTTTATTGTTATCCTTACTGGGCATTTGAGCTCACCCCTTTTTTTTATGTTTTATTTCTCCCAGGATGTGAAGAAGTAAGTTATGAATGACCTGCAGGGATTTTATGAGGATTTAATAGTATGGATTGTGGAAACATTATGTTGTTGTATTAGTTTTTCATTTTATGATGTAATGTAAAACTTATGAATATATCTAGTGTTTCCAAGGCTACTAAACCAATCGGTCTTTCGAGATTTGATCCTTCTTGTGATCATGCCAATGTTATGTAATTAATGCACCGACTCTGGGTAGCTGGGGTCGGGGCGTTACAATATAAATGTCATCCTTAGGTAATATCCCAATTAAATAATATACATTGACGTTGGATTCCATTTTAGATGGAAAATAATTTAGAAATTTCATTCAAAACTATTTCTTAAGGAAAAAATTATTTCATCTCTGAAAACTGATTTTTGAAAATATGAAACGATTTGAAAACCATTTTCTTGGAAAACACTTTGAAAACATTAAAATAAATCATTATGTCTCTTTTCATAACATTTTTATTTGAAAATAATTTTTAAAATCATAAAATAATCCTTGAAATCATTTAAATTATTTTCATTGAAAGAAACCTTTTTAAAATATATTTTCAAAAAAGTATTTTCATTGATTTCCATTTTCATATAAAAAACCTATAGAATCCGATGAAAAAAAATCATCAAAACTATATTTTTAATCTTATAAACTAGGATTTAACAAAATAAAGGTATCGATGGAAGGTAAATCCGTATATGGCATGCATTTATTTTGCATTGTTAGTTTTTTAGAAAATTTCATCTGTAGGAAAATAAAAAAAGTTTCAATATTAAAAAATATTTTTATTAAAAAGTTAGAGCATTATTAAAAATTAATTTTAAATAATATATTATAATAGTCTAATTTTTTTCAATGAATTTTTTTAGAAAACATGGTTTTTACGGAACACCGTTTTTTCGATCGAAGATATTAGTAATGTCATAATTTTCTTAAAAAACATTTTAGATCATATTATGTACCAAAGAGGGGAAAATGGTTAAATTAAATGGATTTAATATAAATAAATATAGGGTAATAAAAATAATTATATTTTATGAGTTATTTATCATAATACTTATTCAAATGGATCATAATCATAAACAATCTCAACAAAATCATGAGATTATAACTATAAATGATTTCCAGTTTGTTAAATTTGAATCATAATAGATGAAAAGAATAAAATTACATGAAGATTAAAATATCATCAAAATAATAATTTTCAATAGATACCATGTCATTCAAAATTATATTCACCTTGTGGAAAATATAGGTGAATAACCCGACATGTGTCTCAAGGAAGGATAATTGAGACAAAATTACATTACGGATTTTCTATCTTTTGAACCATAAAACCAAGGAAATATAGATAATAAATTGAATTCATAATTATATATAAAATTAATTATAATGTACATATAAGTAATTCATGTTCTGTATATGCACCACACAGAATAAACTAGAGGTGAATAAGGCATCTATCTCATGGAAATAAAAAGATAGATGAAATTCCCTTTCTTTATGTATTGACTGTATTAGTACGAGTAAAAAAATCATGTATAATAAATTTATGATTTCAATGCATATTTTTCATAACCATATTATTATTTATAATATAACATATAGTTTTATTATGACTTTATATTACCCACTTATTAACAATTCCATGTTAAGGTTTCTCTTTGGGTAATATCTCCTTCATTTTTCACATATGTATTACTTTGTAATGTTTTTTGTTATCATAGTTTTATCATGATTTCAGGAATGTACACGATGATATAAATAATATTTATATTCTGTATATTACTATTTATAACAATATATAGTATATATAAAATTGAAATGCAAGACACCATTTCTGGAGATAGTAGTCCATACATACACATGAATGTTATTTCCATTTTTCATCATAATATTGAATAAAGAAACTAAATAACATATATGTATACATATATATAATAAAATTATAGTGGAATATTTATTTCATATATATCATATATGTTAAATAAATCCATCTTTAATATGTTACACGTAGTTTGCGAAATATTCACCTCGCCTTGAGGAGGTGGTAGTCAACACTTCACTAAAAAAATTATCGTATTTAAAAAAAATGGAAAGAAGGAATGTATGTGTTATATAATAACTAAATAAGAATAAGAAAATCATACATATCATATATATATATATATATCATATATATTATATAAAATATATCTTCTATAATAATTCTCAAACATGAGAGGTGGTAAAGGGAAAAAGAAACCAACATCATTTCGTGAGATGATAGTTCGCTGTACATGATAACGATATGTTTGTCACCCAATAGATGGAAGTGTGAAAAAGTGTTGATATAAACATTATAATTAATGAATATCACTATATTTTGGATAATTATTCTATTATTTATTCATGGATGAATAATAATCAAGGTGTTGGAGAAATAAAATAATATAAAGGAGCTTGAGTAAGAATGTTACATCTTTTTTGTGAAATTCCTTTTGGTTTACATAAAAGGGCTTCCTTGGTTGGATATATTCTGAAAGGGATGATTCAATGAAAAAGTTAGGGATTTTGGGAAATGATTCAGTTGTATAATGGATGTAATTATGTTTTTTGAGAGGTTTGGATAAGGTGGTGTTGAGTTTCTTTTTTATAGTGGAGGGAAATGACACACTTGGCATTTTTTAAAACAGGTTTGGTGTACCCATGCTTTTACCAAAATATATTCATCAAAAAAACAACCTCAATAATGTATGGTCTATGGATGAAATATATCCCATAAATGGGTGTTGTACAAAATTATAGTTTATTTTGACCCTTAATATTATGATTTATCCCCTTCTTAAGCCTAATTTTACCATTATCGTAGTAAAAAATATTAATCACTTTTACTAATATTTTTGGTAAAAACCATAGTTGATATTATTAGACTATAAACATCATAATTATTAAAATCCTATATTTCCATTTGTCTAAAATTAATTCATATATTTGGAGATATAATTTTTAATGTTAATCCCATAGATGTGGCGAGAAAGCAAGTATTTAAAGTGAGAATATTCAAATTTACATTAAGATTTTATATCTAAATTCAATATAAAAATGATTAAAATGACATAAATTTTAATAATAGATGTATCTAAGATATATTTTCACTTTAAAAAAACATAAAATATAATTTAACTATATAAATAAATTATATGAAAAAGAGAAGTTGAATTTAAATTTAGAATTTTTCAATATTCAACCAGAAATGATGTTTCTCAAAAAAATCAAAAAAACAATTATATCATGACCCATCCCCCTTGGCCCATTCCATGAATACCCCAAGATCTCATTCTATAGGCCAGGGGTTGGAGACTAGCACCGAAAGGCATTTTCTCTAAAACATGAAGTAATTTCCTTCAAAACTGTATATACAGACGATCTGAGAACACAACAAGAAGCAATTCTAAAGAAAACTACTATAGAAAAAGTTTGATGAAGGTAAAGGTGATGAAATAAAATCCCAACAGGAAAAGTAAAACTACAACTGAAAAGAATAACACAACCAAAAAAGGCTAAATAGCTATTGGGCCTTCCTCAAAGGATCCTACCTAAAGGATATGAATAGATCGCCTCCTCAACACTCCATGTCCGCCCCTCTCCTCTGTGTCACTTCACAGAAAAAGGTCCACCTCCGAGCACCATCCGGTCTTGGATCCCTCGGGCTCAATCAATGTTGTATGTCTTCTGCACAAGACACAACAAAGTGTAGGAGAATCCCATGCAGGGGTGCATATAATGACACTCGGTAGGGACCCTGACACCCCGAAGGTCTCATATAGTTCCACAAAGAAAAACAACAGTGTAACACAAATAAGGTAAAGTACCACACATGTAATGTTCCACATAGCATAACCTCAATCAAAAGCACAAAGTAAAGACATCTCACACAATGATTTATTCTAGGGGTAGTAACAAATAACATCTCTTGTCACATATTCGAACACCTAATCTAATAGTGAACTCCTTCTCTAACAAGTACAGTGGGGCTACCTAGTCACATAGAGGCACTTTTTACAATCCTTGAATAATTGAGGTACTCCTCCCCATCACATACCGTGGGTCTACTAGGTCACACAAAGCCTCCAACCCCCAATGTGGCCTACTCAGGTACTCCTCCCCATCGTGTACCACGGCCAGCCCCCACCATGGCCTACTGAAGAAATCCTCTCCATCACGTACCATGGATGTCGAGTCACTCCGAGTTGAAAAGTCATCAATCGTCAGGTCTTAGCTAGTCACAGGGTTCCATACGTAGGGCGCTTGAGAGAACCACTCCCCAAGAAATCAATCACATCTAAACCATTAGGAAGTATCTCAAGGAATTAACCCAATGATATTCCATGTCATAAGGGTTCCAAATCCATAGGTGATGCGTCAATCAGACAACTGATTTGTGCATTATTGGCATTTCGGTGCCGATGGCCTGGTTGGATTCTGGTGAAATCCAACCCAGCCACACTCCAAGTTTGTATGAAACTCTAATTGAGTATATAAAGAGTAATGCTTCTTTCCAAGGGTCCCAACACCATAGACGGTTTTTCAAATGGGAATTAGGTTCTCAAGATAAGGTCCTTTGACTGTTTCTTTGCCCTATCGGGTCTAGGTCTTGTCCACCCAGTCGGACCGACCCAGCCCGACCCTGTCTGGGTGGGCCTAAAGTGAACTCAGCCTGCTGGGCCGATGTTCGGTCCGTCGCATAAGTGTGGTGGCCTGCATGGGCGGCCCGACCAGAATAGGGCAGCCAGCAAGGGGAGGCGTGACCCATGTGGGGTGGCAGCCCTCTAGGGTAGTGACGCGCTGTGGTGGAAGCCCAGTCTGAGGGCGGTGGCCGGATTTGTGTTTTGGGGCTCAGGTTGAGTGCGACAACCTGGCTTGAGGGTTGCATCCCACTCTGAAGATGGCGGCTACGGCTGAGGGCGTCGACCCGGTCCAAGGGCGGTGGCCCGGGCCGAGGGTGGCATCCCTGGGCGAGGGCCGCAGCTTGGTCTGAGGGTGGTGGCTAGACCTGAGGGTGGAAACCCAGTCTGAGGGTGACGGCTTAGTCTGAGGGCAGTGTCTTGGCACAACGGCAACAACCCAGTTCAGTCAGACGCTAGGGGTGTAACCTCCCAGTCTCCCAGATTATTGAACGGCATGGAGGCCATTTGTTTTGCGAGGTAGTGGCACCATGGAACCCACCAGAGGTAGGTTTGGCCTTCGCTGCGGCTATGGGTGTGACTTCCATTTTCTGGTGGGGTGGTGGTCGCACCTACTCCCTATATGCGGCTGGCCATCATGCTGGGGGCCTCCTCCATTCGCCGCGGTGGATGAGCCACAACCTTCCGCTAGAGGCTTGCGTCGACGCGCTTGTAGTATTCCATAGAGGCACAAGGATGTAATAATATAGATGAGGGTTGGATCAGGGTTAGTTAGGTCTGTTCCCTCCACATTATCTCATAACATGTGGGGGTTAAGGGTTTAATAAATGATTTAATTGAACAAAAAGATAAACCCCATAATATTTCCTGCAACAACCTCCTGCAAAGACGAATGAATAATGGGTCAACTCATTAATCGGGTAACCTGCATTCCTCATGTAATTAAATATTGTGGAAGAAGAAAAAAAGCATGTAGAAGGCATAAAATAATAAACAATCCACCTGAAAACCCATTGGAGAGTGTTCAAAACTTGGTGGAAGATCATGTTCTCTGTTCCCACAACCGGTTTCCAACGACGACACTCACACATTTTCCTTCGGTTTGTGGTTTAGTTTCGCCTATCACCTCACACTAGGATTGGCTCTGTCCTCTAAGGGCATGGCACTGCTGCTCTCCATCAGCACTTCTTTTCTTGGCGAAGCTATACCGATTCCCCCAAGGTATATATATATAAAAGAGGGGGTGTTTAAGTAACAACATTATAATTTATTGTGTTTCAACAATTAGGATGATTTATAATTCCTTAATGACATTGTCTCTTATGGTTGGAAGGTCAAGGCATTTATTGGCTTGACATGTCACTGGCCACACCCCTTTGCTTGTCCATTGGAGGATATGAAATAAAATAAAATAATTATTTTATTTCATTTATTTTTAAACGTCTCAAAACATAACTTCTTCTCTGGACCTACTACGGTCATCATAAAGCTTCCCTTATGAAAATGCTATCATTTCAGATTCAACAGTGCCCTATGATTTTTAATCCAAGCACTGATTCAAAAGATCGAAAATGCCGCTCATGCGTTTACTGAATGTAGCTAAAACAATGTTCATTAAATTATTAACAATCACCCTAAAATCATTCCTGTCATGGTTAGGCTCTGACTAAGTGAAACACTCCCCAAAAAACCCAATAGAACTCTTATATTTCCAATCCAATTTACCATTTAGATTTTATTGAGTTTACAATAAATAATTGTCAATTAATTATTTTATTTATGGTCAAAAAATAACTTTTATTGGTTTCCCGCACAGGTCAATGTTAGTAGCTAGATAAAGAAAAAAAATACCCACACGAGTTCATCTGTGGGCTCCGATTTTTAATCCTAGATACCATTCGTGAGTTGTAAAAATTTGAAAAAAAATTTATTTAATTTTTTTTACATTTATACCATTTTCGGGTTTTCTCAGCGGATGCCTGCGCTGACTAATCTAAAGTCAATCCTAGGGTAAACCATGAATCCTAAATTCTATGGTGCCCTCATATTTTGGATATGGTAAACTGTTTAAGTGTTATTCCACTTTTTTAGGAAAAATTCTTACATGTGCTAATTAATTCATAAAAAAGATCAACGGATCATATCGGGCACTATGGGCCTCGTAATCGCACGCTGTCAGATTTCTCGGTCTCAAAATAATTCCATATAATTAAAAAAATTATACAGAAATTCTCATACATTACATTCTCCCCTTCATAGGGATTTACATCCCCAAAATCAAAAATAAATAAAAATAAAAAAATGAGGGTACTAGACACAAATTTGAGCCTCCCACTCCATTGTGCTCTTCTAGAGGTTCCCAAGTTGCCACCCAACTCACACAATAGGGATCGACCATCCCCAAATAACTCGATCTTATCCATCCTCTATCTCCACTGGGAAATCCGTAAAAGTAACCCCATCGTCAACAATCAACTCGCGTCAATAACGTTTAATGGATCCTGGACGAATATCCTTAGATGTGATAGAGGGAAGATATTATGCACCGAGTGAATATGTGAGGAAATATATAGATTGTTTTCCACCTTGATCAGTCTAATAAGAATATGGAAATGTCCAATGAAACTCAATGATAGCTTTCCTCCCCAGAAAAACCTCCACAATACTAATTCGTCTAAGACCCATAAGAGGACATGGTCTCCCTCCTCGGACTCCAAAGGTCACCATCTCTTATTTACATATGAATTATGCCAACTTTGTGCTATATTCACTTGTTGACAAGTGAGGCATCGTGATACAAAATCGCCCACTACTTCATTCACCTCTGGCCACCAGTTCTGACGTTGGAGGCCTTGGTATATCTTCGCCACTCCAGGATGTACCTTTAAAGGTGATGTATAAATCTCCCTCAACACATCTTCCCGAATCGACTTCGGCACCATGATGCATCCTCTAAAGAGGATGATGTTCTACCCACCATAAAAATATCCTTTAAGAGACTGTCCTAATGATACTTGAGCACATCGGGCTTCACAATCAACATTTAAAGATTTTCTCCTCCCCTGAATTTACTGAAGAAATAGGAGAGTGATAGTCATAGACTAGTGGCAAGATGCTCCATATTTATCCATGAAGGATATCCGCAGCGCGACTAGCTACTCTGACGCATCACTCAGTAGTTTTAGACCATTAATCCTACTGAGTTTGTTTACTACCATGTTCCCCTTCCCTGGAGTATAGACTTTCTCAAAGTCATAGTCCTGGAGAATCCCTGGCCATCATTGATGTCTTGACTCCTAAAAACTCTACTCGCACTTCTCTATACATATAAAAGGCTCCCCCTTATTCATCAAATCTGACAAGGGTTCTACTACCCTAGAGAAGTTAAGTACAAATCTCAACTAGTACCCAGCAAAATCAGAAGTCCCTCTCGCATTAGGGAGGTAATGAAGGAAATATATTTTGAATGGATGTCCACACACTTCCACTTTTTTTGGGAACTAGAAACTCAAAACTGACACTGCCACCAGGGTAAGGTTGGCCGGCTCAAGAGTGATCAGATTCACCCTCCTATGCATGAGTCTATCCTTTTCTACCTGGGATTCATTTTTCTCCAACCAACGAAATACAGATTTCAAAATTTTATATACACCACAAATTTTTTTCCTAATATAGTAAATATGAGTATGAACTTTGTATTCCTAGTCCATACCCAAACTAACATCATCAGGCCTTGATGTTTCCACCAATAGGTTCCAACCGAAACTCTCTCCTTGAGGGTTAAATCACATCATCGACATAAGTTTGATTATCAAGTCACTACCAAAAGGTATCTCTATTCGTGAGAGTCAAGTAAATGGTTTAACAAAAAACTCTAGGTCTTGGACAAGATTCATGGAATGTGGGAATGATTGATACCTATTTTTATTAATACGACAGCTAGTGGTAGACACATATCGTACCTCGAATCATTCCCGATGCACCTGGGTAACACTCCTTGATGTATATAGCTACTTTTATTCCATATCCTCCAGCTCCCTGAGCCTGTTGGGGACCACATTGATGTGGTGGTTGAAACATGTAGAAATATACACCACCTCGTGGAGATCTCCTAGCTCTGCATCCACATCTTCAGCCCTACAGATGTTTCTGTCCCTATCACATCCTCTTCATGAAACATTTTACACACCCAATTCTCTAATACTAGTGTTATTTTCCTGCTTTCCCACAGCTAACATTCACTGGTTGTATCCACTTATCCAAAGAACATTCATCCAAAAAGCTTCTCTCTATAATCGTAACATATGTAGGAATGTATAGACGAAAAGTGATAGCTCAGATGTCCCTAAACACACCTTGATCGGAGGTCTGATCCCAGAAGCACCGACTATACTATATTCATCAAGTACCTAGGATGGTCGGTATGCCATGATGAATACTTAGCTACTGACATGTCATCCTTCCAAAGCTGTAGAAGCTCTAGGGAACTTTTATCCCTTGAATTTTTATGGAAATAGACCCCCTTATATGAGGAAGGTTCTGAAACTTCTCCATAGAAAATCCACCTCTTAGTAAGATCAGGGTAACATAAACCATGTCATCGTCCTGCTGAGCCATGTAAAAGGCTGTCTACCAAGATTTCAATCTGATTGAATGGTTCCCTGGCTAGGTTGAAACTCAACCACCTCCTTAAACCAGTCCTTAGACGCCTGTGAGTCAGGCCCACCATGGAACCTGATGGGCATCTAATGCATTAACATATGTATGGAACTAAGCCTAGAAGTGTCCTCTACCAGTACTGACAGTCGTAACTACTGAAAAATGAGCAGTGATATTGCTGGAACTCTACCTGAATGTACCATTTTGAGAAATGGCTCATATACTGAAGCTTAATCATTATGTGGAACATCCTCATGGTCAGTAATAGGGAAATACTAACATATAAGATCACCATATACTATACTGGTGTTTCAACTAGGTGGAAAACTCTATCCATAGACTCTAGCTAGTCCTCAATAGCTAGGGGGTCCGTCTTGCCTCGAAACCTCAGAGGCCTCTTCCACTGGAACACATGTAATGCGCCCAAACAGAATGCACCCTCTACTAGTGGGGCTAGTGGCAATGACCGTCAAATGGGAAGTGGTGCTGCTAGTACACTACCTGAAGGTACCAATTCCATAAGGGTCCCCTACATAGATGCCTCATCGCTTGGTGGTATTTCATCGCATACTCTCTCAAGAATCCTAGGTGACTATCTTTGGGGTGGCATCAGAAAAATAAACAGGTGTTCAATGGTTAAATGTTATACCTGGTGAGCTGGCTCCAATGAAATCAAAAGAAAAACTATTCAAAATAAACACATTTTGTGTTTTTGTGCATTGCGTTGGAAATCAGATTTCAAGGTCCTAGTGTATGGTTACATTGACCGTTGCACCAACACTAGATTCCCTAAAGAAAAAACCAAATGCATAAAACATAACACTATTGCTACATAGAAATGATCAGAGTCCTAGTTCTTTAGTAGAACCGAAATCCTCTGATACCATTTGTCACAACCCGTCCCCAGGGCCCATGCAATGACTAACCCAAAACCACCTTCTATAGTCCATGGGTTGGAGACTAGCACCGAAATATATATTCTCTAATAATGTAAGGCATTCCCTTTAATCCTGTACAAACACATAGTCTGAGAATAGGCAAAGAAGAAACTGTGAAGCAAACTGCTATAGAAAAAGTGTTCTAAAGGTAATGGTGCTAGAATACAAGCCCATGTGGAATAGTACATGTACAACTAAAAAGAAAAATGAAAATTAAAAAGGGAAAACAGATACTGGGTCATCCTCTAATGATCCTACATATAGGGTAGGTATACATCGCCTTCTCACCACTCTTTGTATGCTTATCTCCTTCGCATCATATCGCGCCAAAAGGTACACCTCCAAGCACCATCCAGTTCTGGCTCCCATAGACTAGATTGGTTTTGTATTTCATTCTCACAAGACACAACATGGTGTGGGTAAAGCCCGTTCATGGATGAGTTTGATGATACTCACTAGGGACCCCATGAAACTAAAGGTCTCCTAGAGTCCCATAATGAAAAACCACAGTGTAACACCATGAAGGTAAAGTACCACACATGTAAAGTACTGGATAGCTTAATCTCAATCACATGCAAAAAATAAATACAACTCATAGTAGTATTTATTCCATGGGTAGTAACAACTAACATCCCCACTCACGTCATCGAACACCTCACCTGCTGGAGAACTCCTCTATCAAGTACAGTGGGCCTGCCGCGTCACACAGATGTGGTTCCCACTAACCTTCAACTGCTAAGGTACTCCTCTTCATCACATATTGTGGGTCATCTAGGTCACACAGATCTTCCATCTCCCAACATGGCCTACTAACATATTCCTCCTCATCGCGTACCATGGATGATACCCACCATGACCTGTTGAGGTACTCCTCCCCATCGCGTACCATGGCCATCATGTCACTCCGAGTTGAAAAGTCAGCAATCATCAGGTCTCAGCCAATCACAAGGTTTTTTACATAGTTCACATGGGAGAACAACTCCCCAATCCATCAGTCATATCTCAATAATAACTAAGTCTCAGAAGGAAGTAACATGATGATCCTCCATTTCATAAGGGTGCCAAAGCAATAGACGACGCGTCAATCAGACGCTCGGTCTTTTCATTATTTGTATTTCAATTCTGATGGCCCAGTTAGATTCAGGTACGAACCAACATATTTGTACTCCAAGATTCATTGAAACTCTAATGGAGTATTTCAAATGGACAATCCTACTCCAAGTGTCCCAACGACGCAGAAAGTTCGTCAAACAGGCGTACGGTTCTCAATATAATGTCCTTTGACTATTTCTAGGCAATGTTGGGATCGGGTTCAGTCTGACCGGATCAGACAGACCCAAAACGATCCGGTCTAGGTTGGGATGAGGAGAACTCAGCCCTATGGGCCGATGTACGGTCTGGAATGCAAGAGGGGAGGCCCATAATGGCAGCCCGAACTGTGTGGGACTATGGCTTGCTCTAAGGGCGGCGGCCCGCTCCGAGGGCGGTGTCCTGTCTCGAGGGCAGCAGCTCGCTTAGAGGGCAGCATCCCGCTCCGAGGGTGGTAGCTTACTAATTGGGTGGTGTCCTTGTGTGATTTCCATAGCTTTCTCTGAGGGTGGTACCCCGGTCCGAGGGCGGCGACCCGATTTGAGGGTGGTGGCCCGACGTGAGGGCGGTGGCCCGGGATGAGGGTGGGGGCGCATACCAAGGGATGAAACCCATTCCAAGTGAGGAATCCAGGTCCGTGGGCAGTGGCCTGGACTGAGGGTGACGACCCAGTCTGAGGGCGGTGGCCCGGTCTAAGGGTGGCGGCCCGCTCCGCGGGTGGCGGCCCAGTCTGAGGGCGGCGGCCCATGCCGAGGGTCGCATCCCAGCCTGAGGGAGGCTCCCCGACTCGAGGGAGGAAGCCTGATCCAATGGTAGTGGCCCATTCCAAGGGAGGCGGCCCGTTGTGAGGGCGGTGGCCTAGTCCGAGTGTGATAGACCAGTCCAAGGGCGGCAGTCCATCTCAGGGGCGGCGGCCCGTTTCAGTCCGACACGGGGGGTGTAACCCCTTGGTCTCCCAAATTCCGGAATGGCCCATAGGTCATTTGGTTTTCGAGTTGTTAGTGATGTGGCTTCCCTTCGCTGGTGGCGTGGCGGTCATGCCACCTCCCTTCCCACAGATGGTTGTCATTCCGACCACCTACTCTGTTCGTTGCGGTTAACGAGCCGCGACCCTCGTCTAGCGCCGTTCATCGACGCACTCATGGTATTCCATGGAGGCACAAGGATGTACCAATATAGAATAGTGTTCAAGAAGGGTTATTTAGGCCCACACCCTCCATTTTAGATTGTGACATGTGGGGGGTTAAGGGTTTAATAAGTAATTAAATTAAAAAACAAGATAAACCCCACAAGATTCCCCAAATGAACCACCTGTAAAGACAAATGAATCACAGGTCAAATCGTTAGTCAGTTGACCCATGATCTTTATGTTATTCAATAATGGGTATGATGAAATAAATAATGTAGAAGGCATAAAATAATAAACCACATACCTCAAAACTCATTGGAGAGCGTCCGCGGATTGAAGGCAGATCATGTTCTTCGTTCCGAGAACCGGTTCCCAACAACGACACTCGCACGTCGTCCTTAGGATCATGATTCGGTGCCACCCGTCTCCTCCCACTAGGATCTGTTGAATCAATAATATTTCCTTATGACATTTCCATTCCTTAATTTTTTAAATTCACAAACACTATATCTTATGGAAAAATATATTTTATCTGGATAAGGAAATTTTCATTCATTAAGAAAATTTTTCTTCCCTCACAAAAATTTTACCCTTACACTATTTTTCTTTAAGAAGGGAAAGTTTTACTTCCTAAAGAAAAATTTATCCATACCATGTTTTCATTGTTCAAGTTATAATTTTATAAATGAAAAATTCATTTCATATCCAAACCCTTTTAATACTATAATTAATTAGATGTGAAGCACTCTATTTTAGGATCCAAATTATCTGAATTATGGTTATGAACTTTTCTGAATTCAGTCCCTAAATTCTGATTAAGAATTATTATTAATTCAGATTCTGAATTCTTGTTATGAAATCATATAAATTTTGACTCTGAATTCCAATTATGAATTCTTATAAATTGTGACTCCATAATCAGTTTACGAATTCTTATGAATTCAGACTCCGAATTCCGATTACAAATATTTATGAATTCAGAATCCGAATTATGGTTATCAATTCTTATGAATTCAGACACTGAATTCCGGTTACAAATTCTGATGAATTTTGACTCCAAATTTAGGTTACGAATTCTTATGAATTATGACTCTAAATTCAGGTTATGAATTCTTATTAGTTCTTACTCCGAATAACATGATAAACTGAATCTGAATATCCTGTAATATAGACTCTAAAGTTTTATTTTTCTTATACCTTGAATAATAATCTTTGTTAAACTCCAAAACTTGGTTTTGGTTAAGAAACCATATTTTTTCTATTCTTTATGTAGTTATGAAATGATTTCATATATTCTACTTCTATCTAACCATTGATTGAGTGACACATGTACATATCCCTCCAAGATTCAAGGAAAAATATTACCATTGGAGGAGGGATCCAACTGTTGGATATGTTTCTATTAATATGAGCTCATTTAAACAAACTCATAACTTTTGGAGAACTTTGGATCTGATGTGATTTCTAGAGAGAGATAATCTCATGCTTAGTGCATACTGAAATTCTTGTTCAGATTGCTTTGTGCGACTCCGATTGTTGTTGTGTACAATTGAGGGCTTCTAGGTATATAAAGACTGTGGTGTCGACTACATTAAAGTTAGAGGACTTCCATGCTGAGGAAGACAGAGGTGCCGACTACCTTGATGTTCGAGGTATTGTGGGGATAGAAAGGTAGATATTGATAATTAGATTGAGGGATTACCCTGGTGTGGGTATGAAATACCTTCTAGAAAGTATAAATCATGTGACCTTTATCCCAGGTTGTTGGATACCCTTCTCTTTGGGTTAAAAGATTTCATACTAGTTACATGTGTTGTTTCAATATTTTTTTCCCGCTACATCTTGATTGTTAAGGAAAGTATAACTGTATAATACTTCCTAGTATTTTTATACTCTGATTAGTGATAATATATACGCTTTAAGGTAGAATAATTTACTTGTAAACTTTTTTTAAGATTCACTTCTAGAACAATATTTCTAGAAACTAAATTCCCAGAATCATATTTCTAGATCCTATATTGTTTGTAAAACTAAGAGGCATACTGAATCTTCCTTGTTGAATTTTGATAAACATTATCATCGTTAATTGTTCCAAAGGAATTCTTAATGTATACAATTCACCCCTCTTATATATTGAGCATCTACATCCCTTTTTCGATCCTAAAATTAGTATCATAGGAGGACTTTGAAATACTTATATTCATATATAAGTGTTTTTTTCTCACGTTTTCCTTGCTCACATTATTTCCCTTGCTTATGAATATTTTTTCTTGATTATGAACTTCTATTATTAACAAGTTTGTGTGGAAATATATTATTCTCTCATGATGACTAGAATGATTGTTGGTTGAATTGACAATCTCAATATTACAAGACCACATATTTTTTATGGTAATGAATACTAATATTGGAGAGATCGAATGAAAACGTTTTAAACAACACTTGAGTAGATAACATTGTTGTGCTTACTGGAGGATATAATATCCAGGACAATGAATTTATTACTTTCACTAATCATGAAAATCATGAATACCAACTAAATTACAAGGTACACAATACTTTTCTTTGTTCTATGATGAGAAATATATACAGCGATATTTCATATTGTGAAGCATCAAATTGTATTTGGAAAAAGCTTGAGGTTACTCATTTTAGTACATAAAAAGTCATTGAATCATGAAGATCCATGCTTAGAGCTGAATATCATGGTTTTCTCTTTCTTTATGAAGAAGCTATATGTAAGGTACAACAAAGATTTATGACCATTCTCAATATCTTACAATCCATATATGAGAAAGGATTAGATGATGAATCTCTTATAGACATGATCATGGACATCTTGCCCAATGAATTGGGATCCATGAGAACAACTATAGATGAGAATAAGAATGTCACTCAGATTTCTATTGATGAGTTATTTGGAACTCTTCTTCAACATGAAACTAGAACGGAGAGAGATGATGATAATATTAGGAAGCATAATGGAAATGGTATTGTTTATTTTACAACAACTTCAAATCATATGAAATCTTGGACTCCTGAGAGAGTTACAAGATCCAAATATTTGAAGACTATTATTCAATCCGAATCTAGTAGAAGTGAATCTTCAAAAAAATGATTTATCCAAAATTTCCCTAAGGATGAAAATGATTGTTGGAAAGAAGAACATTCAGTCTAGATACAAGAAAAAAAGGACAAGAATGACTCTGAAGTCACATTCTATGAATGTAAAAGAGAAGGTCGTATAAGACCAGACATTCCTATGTTTAAGAAGAAGGATCATATGGGAATGAATTCTGAATAGAATAGTTAGAAGTTCTTTAATTATAACGCTAAGAATGTTTTGAAAGATAATGACACCTAGATTGCCAGTGGTGGAGATTCTTATGATGAATCCTCAGAGTATAAATCATTTGGATAGAAGAATCATGGTTTACTAGTCATGTTACCTATTGAAAATAATTATCTAATGTATATGTTACACAATGATAAATCCATAACCAATGTATCTTTGAATCAAAATTATAGTGGTGATAAATATTATAACTCTTCTGATGAATAATCTTCTTATGATAAAGATAATACTTTTCCAACTTATGAATAAGTTTCTAGATTTTATAAACATCTTATGATTTAAAATTCAAAACCGATGAAAAAACATGATAAGGCATATTCTAGAAATGTTATTATTATTTTGGAAATATAAGATTATTCTAAAGATATTGATAGGAATTTTTTTTATTTTGATGGTATTTGAAAAAAATATTGAGGCAGTTAATTATGAGAAGGATAAACTTTCTAAGGATCTAAGAAATGTAATTTCTAAGAAAAATGTTTTAGAAACTAGATGTAGTTCCAAATCTAATGAATTTGAGGATAAAAACTTGGTTATTAAACTAATGTCTGAAATGTTTTCCTTAAAGAAATGTTTGTAAAACATTACCTTATCTAAGGAAAATTTTGATAACATTTACTCACAAATACGACCTCTAAGGAACAGTTCTGGTTTTGGTTATACCCATGCTAAACCTATTTTTAGTAATAACTATTTTGTTCCTAAATGTACTCTATTATGTACCAAATGCCAGTGTGGTGGACTTTGGTAAAACAGTTGTTACCTGAATAAAACTCAATAATTAGGTTTTCATAAAGCATATTTTTCTAAAAAAATATGGGTGCCAAAGATTTATCATTATGAAGTTTCTTGGTCCAAGAATGTTTGTGTTTCGAAAGTATAACACTCTTATTATCATGAAAATAATGAAAGTATCAACATCAACTACATGGTACATGGATATTGGATGTTCCCGACACATGACTAATTTTTTTTTGAAAATAATATCAAGATGAAAAGAGGAAAAGTAACCTTCAGAGATATGCATAGGGAGAAATTATTGGTATAGGTAACATTGTTATTCTTGGAAAAACATTGATTTCAAATGTTTTTTTTTGTTAAGGGTCTTAATCACAACAACATTAGCATAATTCAATTATGTGACGAAGGTTACATTGTGAATTTTAGGAATGATATGTGCTTAGTACAGAATTCTAAGGAAGAGTTTATTCTTTCTACCCATATGTAAGAAAATTTACACATACTAAACATAGAAGACATTAAGAGCCAAGATCTACCTTTCCTTAGTGAAATGGATGATCAATCTTGGTTTTGGAAAAGAATCATAGGACACAATAACCATAGAAATCCATCAAAATCCTTATTAAAAGACTTTTTACTGATCTACTAGATCTTATATTTGATTCTTAAAATGTTTGTGATGATTTCTAATCTGTAATGAAATATAAAACATTTTTTAAATCAATTGGTGAATTCTCAACAAGTGATGAATTATAGTTAGTGCATATGGATCTTTTTGTTCCAACAAAAACTGGAAGTATTGCTGGAAAATATTATGTGTCTGTCTACGTTGATGATTACAGTCGATTTAAATGGGTCGATTTTCTAATATACAAGTCTAAAGCTTTTTCTTATTTAAAAATTTTTAGAGATGAAGTTAAAAACTAGAAAAATCTCCATTGATAAGTATTCATAGTGATCATGGTGGAGAATTTAAAAATTCAGATTTTGAATCCTTTTGTAGTAGAAAAGGAATTACTAATAAATTCTCAGCCCTAAGAACTCCTCAACAAAATGGTGTTGTTGAACGAAGAAATAGAATTCTTAAGAGATAACAAGAACCATGTTGAGTGAATATTCTTAAGCAAAATATTTTTGGGCTCAAGCTGTAAATACTGCTATTTATACTATAAATTGAGTTTTGGTTAGACCATTTCCTAATAAAACACCTTATGAGTTATGAAATGTTAGATAACCTAGACTTTCCAACTTCAAGGTTTTTGGTTGCAAAGTATTCATTTTGAATAGTAAAGATAATTTCCATAAATTCCCAGCAAAATCTGATGAAGTTATATTCCTAGGATACTCTACAAATTCTAAAGTAGATAGAGTTTTCAACAAAAATAAATGTACTATTGAAGAAACAATACATGTTAAATTCGATGAAACATATCCTTTTGTTTTTAAACAACCACAACCTACATATTTGGATGAGTTTTCAAAAACTAATTTTCAACCCTTAATAGAAGATCCTTCTGATAAGGGAAATGATCATTAAATTTTTTTGATACATTAATCCCAGAATAATTCCTACCATAGGTTGATGAACAGGTTTTACAAAACCCAAATCAGTTGTTTCCAAATAATCATCCTAATGATAGTATCATTGGTGATGTAAATCATATTATAGGGGCTAGAAATTACATAAGAAATGATGTAGAACATCGCGCATTTCTTTTCCAATTATAAACAAAAAGAACTAATGAAGCTTTAAGTGATGATGATTGGATTATATCTAGGAAAGATGAGCTAAATTAATTCTAAAGGAATAAATTCTGGACCTTGGTTGAAAGACCTAAGGAAACTACTTTAATTGGAGTAAAATGGGTCTGCATAAATAAGTGTGATGAAAATGGAACAATTCTACTGAATAATTCTAGATTAGATGCTAAAGGATATAATCAACAAGATGGAATTCGCTATGAAGAGGCCTATTCCCCAGTATATAAACATAAATCTATTCTTATTTTGCCCGCCTTTGCAACATTCATTAATTTAAAATTTTTCAAATGGATTTGAAATGTTCATTTCATAATGGTTATGTTCAAGATGAAGTTATTATTGAACAACCTCATTGTATTGAAGATACAAAACATCCTGATCATGTTTTTAAACTTACCAAAGCATTATATGGCCTTAAACAAGCACCTAGAGCACAGTATGATAGACTTACAAGATTTTTGCTTCAAAATAATTATGTTAAGGAAAATGCAGATCCAATACTTTTTATAATGAATGTTAAGAAAAATGTTTTTTATTGATCAAACCTATGTTGATGACATTATATTTGGTTCAACTCAGCAATCATTAACTAATTCATTTGATGATCTAATGAAATATGAGTTTGAAAAGAGTATGATGGGTGATTTAACATTTTTCCTGGGTTTTCAAATTTCCAAAAACTAGAAGGAACATATATATCTCAACATAAGTAAATTAAATATATTCATAAAAAGTATCAATATGACAACACTAATAGTATTAGTATTCCTATTGGTACCTCAAATTCAATTGATCATGATGAATTTGGGAAACCAGTAGACCAAACATCTGTTAGTGGTATGATAGGAATTCTACTATACTTGATAACTAGTCGTTCAAATATAATGTTTTCAGTATTCTTATGTGAAATATATCTATCCAATCTTAAATAATCTCATTTAAAGGGAATTAAAATAATTTTTCACTAATTAAAGGGAACCATAGATTTAGGACTCTTTTATACTTATGGAAATGATTTTTTTTAAAATGATAATGACTTTGTTTGATGTAGAATGGATTGAAAAATCACATCCAGAACTTTTCATTTCATAGGAGATTCATTAGTTTCTTGGTCATGCAAGAGACAACACTCAGTAGCACTTTCCATTCCTGAAGTTGAATATGTAGCACCATGATGTTTTTGTGCTCAAGTATTGTGGATGAAACACAAAATCATGGACTATGGTATGAGTTTTACCAAAAAAAATATTTTTTTTATAATAATAGTCCCATCTCCATTAGTAAAAACCCTACACATCACTCTCATTCAAAACACATAGATATTAGGCATCACTTTCTTAGATATCACACACAAAAATGAGATATCATTCTTCAATTTATCGGAACGCAAGATCAACTTGCAGATAATTTCACCAAATATATACCCTCTTATATCTTTGAATACATTAAACAGAAGTTAAAAATGATAATCATAAGGTAATATTCATTGTTAAATTTCTACTAAAACTTATCTTCTTATAGTTACAAACTTTTTTTCATAGGTTGAGTACATTTGCTTTATATGTTTTCAAAATTTCTGTAATGAAAATTTTCATAGTTAGATTTTCAAAAAAACATATAATAAAAATTTTCATAGTTAGATTTTTAAAATTTATTGTTATTAAAATTTTTGTAGTAAGATTTTCTTGTTTTTAATAATGAAAATTTTCGTAGTTAGTTTTCAAATTTTATCCCGTAATGAATATTTTCTTACTTATATTTTTTTGTATTGATGATTTTAGTATGTAAAATCTTCACACTTAAAATTATCTTAATAAAGATTTTAGTTCTTAAAATTTTCGTACTGAGAAATTTTGGAATGATGATTTTAGTTCTTAAAATTTTTGTATTGAGAATTTTCATAATGAAGATTTTAGTTTGTAAAATTTTTCATACTGAGAATTTTGGTAATGAAGATTTTAGTTCTTAAAATTTTCGTAATGAAATTTTTTTTATTATGATTTTTTCTCTGAAAATTTTTGTAATGAAATTTTTCAAAATGAAAATTTTCGTACTCGAATTTTCATAATGAGGATTTATATGTAGTCAAAACTTTCATAATTTAAAATCTTTTGAATCTAATGTTCTTTAAAGAAGAATTTTACTCATTAAGAATAATCTTCCTGACAATCTGAAAGGTATGATTTCATTTCTTATGTTTTCGTAATCATATTTTACTTATTGTTATTTTGTTTTTGTATTAAAAGCATTGGATTCTCTTTTCCTAAAATCCTATTTTTTTTCCTTTAAAAACCTCAAACGATCAGATTCTATCAAAATTTCCTTGCAGCCATCATCTCAACCATCATATCTGATTAGAAGACCTTTCAACCGTTGGATTGAATTTGGAAGTTGAATCGTCACTTCGTACACCTATATAAATGACCACCAATAGAAATATCACAATGAAATTGTAATAACCCAAACTTCCACAGTACACTTCTCTTTGAATAATACAGTAGCATGTGTTGTATGCAACTTTGAGTTCTAACACACACCACAACCAATCAAAATAGCCATTATGAATAGTAATACCCACTTTTTGAAATTTTATAAATTTTATCTCTCAAAATGAACATCATTTTTGGATTTTGAATATCAAAATTAGCCTTGGGAAAATTTCGGTACTTTTCAAATAACTTTTATATTTTGATGAATAGTTAAAAAAATATATTTTTATTAAAAAAATATATTTTAATAGAAATAATTAATAGTAATAAATTATGATTTTGAGTGGTTTTAATGTATATTTAGAATATATTTTTACCTTTTAATACAATTTTGGTTTTTGTACATAATTTCACATTTAAACCAAACATAAACAAGTGTCAATCTTTTGATAGTTATTATCTTTTAAAAACACACTTTTTGTATTGACAGTGGGAATTAATTTTAAATTAATTATAGCTACTTATGTGTTTTGATATTGGAAAAATGGAATCCATATTTGGAATCATTATTTACAAATTGTGTAAATAGGTTACTTTAATTTTTAGAAATTCTGAAAAATTACTTTGGTAAATATTTTATTTAACATGGTTAAAGGGTAAATCCGGTAATTAAGGGTGAACCAAATAATATTATAATAATAATAAATTAACCTAAAACGTTTCCTAACCTTATTTTTTGATACATGTCCGACAATGGACATCTTTGGGTCGATTTTGGGACCCCATGGAGCCACTTGTAAGTGATAATGACACTTTATATTAATTAAGTTAAAATAAATACAAAAATGACATAAGCATATATCTTTTGGAATAACAATTTTTACATAGGGTTATATATGTTTTATTTGAGACTATAATCATTCATTAGACAGCTAAAATTATTTCCTAAATAATTTTATTTTATTTATAATTTTTAGACATTCAATAATTAAATTTATTTATGACACAATAATGATGCAGTATTTGCCTTATTAATGAATGAATAAAATAATTGGAATTATAAATTTTAAAATTAATATAATTTAAAAGTATTCATGACATACATGAATTTTATTTCTTAATATGACATTATATGATTCATTAAATGAATTTTTGTCGAATTAATAATGTTGTTAAGACTATAAAAATAATCAATTATTGAATAGTGTCAAAATTGACATAAAAGAGTTTTTAAAACAAATATTAAATTATTAATTGATATTAAATTTCTAAAAATCTCAGGTTCATCCAAGAGACTTATATCATGATAGGTGTATCATTAATGGACCACATGGTGGTTTCTTGGATTTATATAGTATGTTTATTAACTATATACTATAAAAACACAAAGTGACATGGTAAATGTTAAACTAATTAAGTATGAGTTAAATCTAAAAGACAAGGTTAATATAATTACCCAAACCTATCTAAATTATATATTTTTGAATGGTTTAGACCTATCACCAACATAAAATATAAATAACCCACTTTTGAGCCATTGGAAACCGAATATGAAATTATTATAAAATAATATTTCTAGCTTTTCCCAAGGTTCCCCTCACCCCTCTTATAAAAGGGCACTTCCCCTTCTCACTAATTCACACTTTCAAAGACTTTTGGCTCAGAAAAACTCTACCCAAATACCCTCTCAAATATTCTACTTTCAACCTAGAGTCCTTAGTTTGATCAGAAATCCAACCTATGGAGCTCT
Source organism: Viscum album (assembly GCA_963277665.1). NCBI lineage: Eukaryota > Viridiplantae > Streptophyta > Magnoliopsida > Santalales > Viscaceae > Viscum > Viscum album. Next base: position 1,928,579,917 of record OY728131.1, read on the forward strand.
TTTGATCAAATCAAAAGTAAGGACCCAAAGAAGAGTTAATGTCTTCACCACCCTCTTTAAAGTTACTTTCTTCTTCAACATCTTATTTCTTTGTTATTAATATTATAAAATAATAACTCCAGTATCTTCTATATTCTAAGATGTTATTATAAATATGGTACAACCATATTCAGTATTCTATCTATCCTTTGAATGACATGTCACCATACGTGCGTACGTACGACTTACAGTCTCCACGTCTTGGTGTAATTGTAATTCAATATATTATTATTAGGATGGGTATAAAAAGGATGTGTAATTCATGTAAATAATAAATACAACATGATAAAAATTCTGTATATATTATATAACATACAATTATATATTTTTTAGCATCAAAAGAATGATATTGTCGCTCGTGCGTACATACGGACTACCGTCTCCACAAACACGATGAGATTCATTCCCCATCGTATCCATTCAAGAATAATTCTCATTTGATGATTAAGGATAATTTTAAAGTACATGATATAATTTTGGATATGAATAAGATACAAAAAATCCATAACAAACATGGATTTTTTAACAAAACATATAAAATAAAATGAGTAAGTTAACACCCGAAATGACAAAAATACTAAAATATTATTAACAAAGCATTATTAGAAGATCATATATGATATCATAATTTAGTATATGGTTCCAGTATAATTTAATAACAATGTTCTAACTATTATAAATGAGGTTAACATACCATCATCTAAGGAAAAGTTCAAGGTAAGGGTTTATTTTGCAATCTCTTCATTATCCGAGGATGTTTATACGTAATAATCTACTGGGACTTATTTATCATCTTCATACATGTTTCTTAAAAATTTATTTCAAAACATTTTTAATATTTACTAGAATGGGTTAAAGTCATTTTTACCATTGATTTAATTTTTATAAGAGGTTAATAAAGGATTATTTCCATCGTTTTCCAAACACGGACCCTTTTAACCTCTTCGACAGAATTACGGTAAGAATGTTTTTTTAACTTATACGGAAGGTGAAGATATTTTCCGCTGTTATAAAATCATTGAAGCTTCCCTTAAATGCTTAGAAGAATATTTTCAAAGTAAATATTTTATTATGTGACTATTAAATGATTTTAAAAAAGATATATTTCTATCAAATAGTTTTCATTTCATCTATGTCATCATACTTTAATGGAATTTATGCTTATTTGAAGTTTATTTATTATGATACAAAACATCAATATTTTATTGAAGGTTTTGTGATATGTTTGACTGTAGATGTGTTATTTTTATACCATTCATGGTTTCTGGAGAAAGTATTGACATTTCATATGGAAGTTTAAATACGAATGTTTATGTTATGTTTAAACCTGTTCATATGTGGAATGCATTGGACTTAATAAGTGATGGGTGGAGCCCGCTATAGCTCCTAGATGCATCGGTAGGTCTCATTAGACAAACTAGTGTCTTGGCATGAGGACTTGAAAAAATCATAATTGTAGTCTTAGCACGAGGCCTTGACTATGTGGTTATGATAGTCTAGAATTAAGCATTCCATCATCATGAAAGTGGTTATTGATATTGCATGGGATTATTAGATTATTATAATAACAATGTGAATAAGTAAATGACATTATTTCATTTTCTTTCTACCATATTATGCTCAAGTTCATGTTTAAAAGGATTTTGTTTTAGTAATACATTTCCTTAAATGTTTATGCTTATTTATGAAAATTTCAGCTATATTGTTATCCTTAATGGGCATTTGAGCTCTCCCCTTTCTATGTTTTAATTTTTTCTAGGATGTGAAAAAGTATTTTATGAATCACATGTAGGGATTGTATGTGGGGATATGAGCGTGGAATATGGAGATTATGATGTTGTATTTTTCATTTTTATGATGTAATGTAAGACTTATGAATATTTATAGTGTTTCTAAGGATACTAAACTAATCGGTCTTTCGACATTTGATTTTTCTTGTGATCATGCCAATGTTATGTAATAATGCAATGACTCTTTGTAACTAGGTTCGGGGCATTACAGTTGGTATCAGAGGAAGTTTAGTATAAACCATGTAAGCTAGATTTAGAAAAATTTGATTAGAGCACATATACCTAAGATGGACATTGAGTATTAGTACTGAATAACTTCATTGAATTTTGGTATTGTAGAAATTTTGAGAGTTTTCCAAGAAATACATCCCTGTCTAGATATGAGCATGTAGAGGAGGCTTTGGCACAGATATTCCTAGGGGTAAAACCTGAAAACACCGCTTTGAGCTAGACTCGAATGGGATCTAGTGCATGACAACGGGTCTTGCTGCACTCTTGGTTTCAACACTCCCAGGGGATATGCATAGGATAATTCTCATTTTCTTTATGAACCATTATCAAGGGTTTATGATTATATACTTCCTTAAAGAAAACATTTTTATGATTATAGATTATATCCATAAACTGTTCAATTTATGTTATGTGTTTTAAAAGTATGTAATTATGTATTTTGATTCATAATATGATCTAGTTTATGCCATTATTTAGAAACGGTGCCTAGTGGAAGAAACAGAAATCATATCAATGCACACACTCCATGTAGGTATTTCCCTCCTGCTCAAGATAATTAGAGTGGAGCTAGTGATGTAACTGGTGCTGATCAGCTAATCACCATACTTGGACAACTCACTCAGGTTATGAATAATAACCTTACCCATATGGAGCACCCTGGTCCACAGCATGGAGGATCAATGTTAGATTGATTCTTGAGGCAACAACCACTAACATTCAATGAGACTAAAATTTATTATTAGCTAAGCAATGGATATGTTCCCTAGTGAAAATATTCTATGCCTTGGGGAGTAGTGAAAGCGAAAAAGTTATCGTGGCAGTTTACCGCTTCACTGGAGATAATAATCAATGGCGGTCAGTAATTCAAAACACGAAGGAAGATGATGAAGTATAAAATATGGAGTGGAGGGAGTTGAAAGATATTTTCATAGAAAAATACTTTCCTCATGACCATCGAGAAGATATGGAATGGCAATTTCTGAGTCTGACGTAAAATGATGATGAGAATGTCGTAAAATATGAGACTAACTTTACAAGGCTAGAAAGTTATGCTGAAGATTATATAAATAACCCAAGAAGTAAGATTGATCATTTATTTGATGGGTTAAATCCATTTCTTTGCCGATAATTAGTATCACAGTCCTTCTCATCATAAGAAGACTTTGTATTATGTTCTTTCAAGATAGAAAATAAATTATCTAAGTCTATAACTTTAAAGCAATGAATGAGTAGATGAGATCTGCTGATCAATCTGGAAATGGAAATAAGGGGAATAAAGGAAAAGTTTAAAATCCATCCTGCAGTAAATGTGGGAAGAAACACCCCGGTACTTTCTTAAAGGGAATGGGAGTCTGTTACAAGTGTGGTGAAAAAGGCCACCAAGCTCATGATTGTATGGGAAAGAGAGTTTCTATCAACGTGGAATGCTATAATTTTAGAGAGATGGGACATTATGCAATTTAATGTCCTAAGTGTTTAGGGAGATTGCCTTATAAAAGTCCATGGGATCAAGGCCAAGCGTATGTTATCACTACTGCTGAGGTAAAAGATCCGAAATATGTGGTGGTATGTAATTTAATGGTTTCCTCAAATTTATCAAATACTTTATTTGATTCTCGATCATCGCATTGTTTCATATCTTCCTAGTTTGCTAAGAAAATTAGATATTTCCAATTTGATTTAACAAAGTAGTTGTCTGTTAAAACTCCCAAGGGAAGTATCATTGAAATAATTTTTCCACGACCCCCTCCCACAAAAGATGCCCCTCCTGACATGGCAATGGCGAAAGGGAGATAATGACCCCCGAGTCTCGCCGCTAGTAGGCCCCGGGGTGGTGACTAGCACAAAGGGTATGACTTTTTCACAAATATGGGAGGCATTACCGTTTTTATTTTTAAAGATCGGTAAATAGGACTTGTCAACCACCAAAAAGGAAAAGAGAAAGTGTATAGAAATAAACCCAAACCAATCCAACATGCATGTTTAAACAATTTTATAACAAGGTTGATGTACAAGAATGCTCAATGTACAATAAAAAAATGAAAAAAAAGTACAACAACTGTAAAAACTCCAACTGTCCGACTAGTAGGGTCCCACACGGCCCTGGTAGTCCTCCTGGAAACCTGAAAGTAAATATACGGTGAGCATACAATTATACTTAGTAGGGAAACCTAATGCTCTTGTGCACAAGTGGGGAGACATCCCAATGTCCCGTGAGAACAACAGAAGAACCTAGCAAGGAATTCTATCCACCCAACCTCACCAGCCACACTCACCAAAACACAATCACAATAGTTAGTAGTATATAATAATAAGAGTATTGGGTACCCCACACCATTTCCCACTGGTTAGCTGCTCTTCTTAACGGTGAACGTCCTAACGCTGCCACAGTCTTCTCGCCCGCACAGACCTGGGCCTCACAACGATGTATCCCGCCGGCACACACCTGGGCCTCACAACCACGTATCCCGCCCCCACACACCTGGGCCTCACAAAAAGGTATCCCGCCCACACACACCTGGGCCTCACAACCACGTATCCTGCCCGCACACACCTGGGCCTCATCCCGAAGATTTTTGGGAAAAAGTAAGCCTACCCGAAGAGTCTTGGGCCAATCCACCCCAAAGGAAACCACCCCAAGAGTCTAAGGTTTAAGGTCGCCTCAAGACATCATAGCCAAGGGAAGAAGGAGCAAGAAGGAGCTAGTAACAAAGGTGAAAACACCCTCTCCCATGAAATGGGAGTGTTCGGAACTAAGTGCTCAACATGGTTGGGGTGCGATAAAACACAAAAGATACAAATATATATAAATATATATAGAAACCAATCAGCCCATACTATGGCTTGTAAACAGTGAAACTGAGCACGTTCCTCGGCACTACTACTACAAAGAATGCATACAACAAACAACCCCAACCCCATTTAGGTTTTCACATTTCAGAAAAATTAGATTATTAGCTCCTTAACTACTGGGAAACTATCCACAACCAACCACATCGATCGTTCGTAAAGCACATCCCTGCCATCCACAAATCAAGTTAGGAAAACACAAGCAACACAACCAAGTCCCCTCTTATTAACCAACCAACCCTTTGATTATTAATCTAGTTCCATTACCATGACCCACCATTCATTAACTCTTCCACTTTTATTTATTATTCAAAACCCAATATTCATTCACATTCAAGTACATCCCTGCAGCCCCGCTGCCAAACACCATAACCACAACTACACTGAAACCCATTCATCATTATCCCTTTAATACAATTTATTGCATCCCCGCTTCCCTTCACCAACGTAACATTAACTCAATCCTACAACCAATTCAACTACAGCCCCAATGCTCACCCGATCCACAACAACCCAGAAAACACCCCTATCAAAAGCCACATAACCAAGCCAACACCCACATGTTCATTATTCCATTTTGTTTAACCGGGGTGATCACACAAGTGTTCCATATTTTTAATCGGCCAACTTTACGTGATTAACCTGATTCCACTTTCGACATGGTTCCATTAACAAAAATGGTCTAGAAGATAGGGAACAATTAATTTCACATGAAAAGGCCCCCAACGACCGTGATTTTTAGTAGGCATAAGCCCATTAAATTCATAACATATCAGTAGGTTAAACAAAGATAATCATAACAACTTTCCCCATCCCTGTTCTTCAACCAGTTATTATCGTTATTAAAATGGTTCAAATGTGTATCACGTAAGAAAGAGGAAACACACCCCGCATGATGAAAAAATTAAAGAGATGAAGGTAAGATCCCCACCTCAATAGGTTCTGATAGCATCACTCCCCCAGATCAACCTTAGAAGACGTCCGTCGGCATTCGTCACTTCTATCGGGTCCTGGAAAAACCTCCTTGGGTGAAAGTTAGAATGGAAAGGCCGAAGAAAAGACAACGGATCCATGATCGGAAGTTCTTCCTAGTCATTACGATCCTGTGGCCGCTGATGTATCCTAAATCAGAGCTTGGATGAAGAATTTATGGAAAAAAGAGCCTTCGAGTCTCTTGGGAGATCTCTGCTCGGAGGAAAGGGGGAGGAGAGGGGTGAGTTGAAAAGGAGGAGGGGACCCCTCCTTTTATAGGCGAGAAAATAAAAAGTACCCGGTGTCTACATTATGGTACACAACATGTACTTGGTTCTTTCACACGGCCACCACACGGCTTCCAACATGGCTCTGCAGTCATTGACTGGTCAACACACGGTTTGAGGGTAATGCATACGCAGGGAAGGACAACATGGCGTGTAGTTTGGACACACGGCGTGTACCAATTTATTTCACATGGTAAAGACATAGCTTCAACACGGAACATGGCCATTGACTGTTAATGCATACGTGGGGAGGGACTACATGGTGTGTAGTTTCGGGTAAACGGCGTGTACCCATTTACTTCACACGGCAAAGTCACGACCTTCCACATGGGGTATACGTGGCGATGGGGTACACGACGTGTAGTTTGGGGGTACACGGCGTGTACTCATTTCTTTCACATGGCAAGGACATGACCTTTCACCCGGGGTATACCCGGAGAGGTGGTACATGATGTGTACTCTTACTACACGGCGTGTACTTACAAAATTATGGAAAGTGTGGGAAAATTCAATTTCACCCTCTAGAACACTTCAAGACCCTCCTTTTGACAATGGAATGGGCCGGAGAGGTCCGGGACATTATATCAGATAATTCTTAAAACATTATCATCCCCACGAATTTAAAATCCACCCTAGAGGAACCCAACAAGATACCTCTTAGGGCTCTTGTTATAACAGGAACCCAACCACCAACACTAATTATAGGTTTTAGGAATTCCGTCTCTTATGTCGAGATATTTTCCACTTTATGCGGCACTGAATCACCTACACGGGTTTAATCACATCCTCATTAATGAATCTCGATTAAGAATCGGGTCTTCCCACTTCCATACATTAGGTTTTTTCAACTCACACTACCCCCAACATCGTACAACCAACACACTACCTGAACACATGGTTTGGGGAAAATTCCTTTTCCTATGTCGAGATATTATCCACTTTTGGTGGCACTGACTCGCCTGCATGGGTTCAATCACATCCCCATTAATGCGTCTCAATTAAGGATCATGTTTCACCTTCCCCACATGCCCAGACATGTTACACACTCTCAAAGAAAAAGGAAACAAATGGTCTCACAACCGACAAGCCAAGAATTCCATATATCAAAGGTACAGAGTATGACATCAACACAAATCTCAGAAGAACAAGGAAACACACAAGTCAAAATAACTCCGGGTACTGAGCGTGCATATGGGTCTCCTGCTCCAAAGTGCTCTCCTCGAGGCTGACATGCCTCCTCAACATGCGAACCAAGGGAATGGTTCATCCCCGGAACACCTTCTCTTTACGATCCTCAATTCTGACTGGTCATTCCTCGAAGGTCGCATTGTATCTCATATCTAACTCTCCCTAGTCGATAACGTGACAGTCGTCATGTAAGTACCAATGAAGCTGGGAGACGTGGAAGATGTCATGAACCTTCTCCAACTTAGGTGGCAGGGCTAGGTGATATGCCACCTCGCCGACTTGCCTCAGCACCTCAAAAGGTCTGATGAACCAAGGTTAGAGCTTGCTCCCTTTCCCAATCCTCCACTGCCCCTATCGAGGGGAAACCTTTAAGAACACATGATATACCACCTTGAACTTCAAGGGACTCCTCTGACGATCAGCATAAGACTTCTGTCAGTCCTGAGCTTCCTTCATCCTTTCACGTAAAAGCTGGACTTTCTCTGGGTGCTCTGCACTACCTCTAGCCCAAGAGCACCTGTCTCACCGACCTCTGCACAGCAAATCAGTGAATGAAATTTCCTTCCATACAAAGCCTCAAATGGTGCCATTCCAATAGTAGAGTGGAATCTGTTGTTGTCAGCAAACTCTACTAAAGTTAAGTGTTGTACCCATGATCCTCCGAAATCTAGAATGCTTGCTCACAGCATGTCCTCCAACGTCTGGATAGTCTGCTCTATCTTCCCTTCAGTCTGGTGGAGGAAAGTAGTGCTAAGGTGTAGCTGGGTGGCAAAAGAATACTGTAACCCTCTCCAGACTCCTGAGGTACACCATGTATCCCGGTCTGAGATGATATTCTTAGGGACTCCATGTAAATGAACCACCTCATCTATGTACCGATGTGCTAAGGTACACACCAGGACTGACTCCTTAATTGCTATGAAGTGAGCTGATTTCGTCTGACAATCCACCACTACCTTGATATCATCATAACCTCTCTGAGCTATGGGTAGTCCTGTGACGAGTCCATCGAGCTGTCATCCCACTTCCACTCAGGGATATCAAAAGGATGCAAAAAAACCACTAGGAACATGGTATTTATCCTTCACCTGCTGACACACATGGCATTTAGCCACAAACTCTTCCACTACTTGTTTCACCCCGGGCAACCAAAACTATTCCCTCAGGCCTCGGTATATTTTTGAAACTCCTAGATGTACTGCCCAGGATGACCTATGGTACTCACGGAGAACTCCCTCACGCATTGCCTCCAGAACAAACAACCTTCCATGAAAAAGTATCTGATGTCGGTTGTCCTCTGAACGACCATCTGGAGCGTTTCCCTGATTGACACGATCTTGCATTACTTCTGCCTCGGAGTCCCCCCACTGAGACTCTTCCACCTACTGAAACCAGGAGGACGGAAGCGTTATCTGAAACAAATGGCCACTAACACTTTCTACCCTTGCATCCAAGTGCAAGGCGACCAACTCTCCCATCACATTCCAAGCATCATTGGATTCTTGAACCACTTCCAGATGCGACTTCCTGCTCAAGGCATCGGCCACAACATTTCCCTTACCTTCAGTGTAAGAGATCTCAAAGTCATAGTCTTGGAGAAACTCATCCCATCTCCACTATCGTAAGTTCAGTTCACGCTAGGAGAAGATATAACGTAGGCTCTTATGATCTTTAAAGACCACAAAGTGCTCCCCAAAGAGGTAATGTATCCACATCTTTAGTGAAAACACTACTACTGCAATCTCAATGTCATGGGTGGCGTAGTTATGCTCGTGAGGGTGCAACTGCCTACACCCATAACAAATCACACCCTTCTTCTGCATCAGCACGCACCCCAGACCAAGGCCAGAAGCATCAGAAAACACCTCATACAACAACCCTTCCTCTGGAAACCTGAGTACGGGAGCACTGACCAACTTCTCCTTCAGTTATTCAAAATCCTTCTGGCACTGCTCGCTCCATAGGAAGCCGTGGTTCTTCATAGTCAAAGATGTCAATGGAGCAGCATCTCGAGAGAAGTCCGAAACGAACCTCCAATAGTAACCTGCTAATCCCAAGAAACTACGAACATCTTCCACGCTCTTGGGTGCTACCCAAGAAACAACTGCCTCCACATTTGACTGGTCCACTGACACTCCATGCTGAGACACCATGTGCACAAGGAAGTGTACTTCTTGCTTCAAGAACTTACACTTCAACAATTTCCCATATAGTTGGTGTTGTCGAAGGTCTTCCAAGACATCCCTGAGATGCTCAACGTTCTCCTACTCTAATCTTGAGTATATCAGGATGTCATCGATGAAAACAATGACAATCCGTTCCAGATACTCTCGGAAGAAAATGTTCATAAGCCCCATGAACATAGCTGGTGCATTTGTAACTCCAAATGGAATCACTAAAAACTCGAAGTGCACATACTTGCACATGAAAGCCGTATTCATGATGTCACTGTTCTTTACCCTCAGCTAATGAAATCGTGATCATATATAAATCATGGAAAACCAAACTTCTCCCCTCAGCTGGTCTAAGAGATCATCTATCCTTGGGACGGGGTAACAGTTCTTGACCATTATTTGGTTCAACCTTCTGTAGTCTATGCATAACCTGAGACCACCATCGGTGTTCTTCATGAACAAAACCGGAGCACCCCATGGCGATACGCTGGGTCGAACAAAAACCTTCTCTATCAGATCGTCAATCTGAATCCAAAAATCCTGCAACTCTGAAGGTGACATCCGATACGGGGCCATCGAAATCAGATGGGCACCAGGATGTAAGTCTATCCCAAACTCAATGTCACGTTAGGGGGGGGGGGGTTAGAGTCACAACCTCTTTGGAAAAAACATCAAGGAACTCCCAAAAAATCTCTGGGAAATCCATCATCTCCATATCAGCTGGAACCTCTGATAACCCGCCTAACAAATAAAGGAGAGGCTCCACATGCCGGCTTCCCATATGATAGATCCGTACGCCAACAAAAGATATGCGCTGCCCATCCACGTCGGAGAACACGTCTCTTCTCCGAAAGCAGTCGATAATAGCACTAACAGAAAACAACCAGTAGATGCCTTGGATGATATCGTATGGCTGCATCTGTAATAGAAGAACGTCCCCACTAGATTGATGTGGTCCCAAACTCAGCCCACATCTCCAACAAACACAAGATAGGCTGGTCTGGCCTCCAACTGGTGTACTCAGCACCAGTGGTACGGAATGTCTCTCTACTTCTAGTCTTAATCTATGGGCTAGACCAGGTGCAACAAAGGAGTGCGAAGATCCCTAAATGAACAAAGCAGAAACTAGAGTGCTGAACAAACAAACCGTACCTTGTACCACCTCTGGTCCTACTGGAGCTATCAACTATGCTACGTGATACTTCCCATTCCTAGCTCCTCTACCTCTCTGATGTGGACCACCTCTCCAACCATGCCCTATTCAAGGTCCCTGAGGAGCACCCTGAGGTTGGACTCCTCATGCAATGTTGGTCCTCAGAGGAGCATGGTCCTACTACTGCTAGAAGGGCCCCGCCGGCAACTTGTGCTGCTGAGGTGGGCACTGAACCTACCCACCTCCACCGTACTGATCTCGGGTCAGGCACTAACTCTTAATGTGCCCAAAAACTCCACAAGAGAAAAACTTCGATCCTGGGCTCGTGGAAAAGGGACGAGGACGTGAAGATCTGAACTGGAACTGCTGGGGCCTGCTCCCCACTGGCCTGAACATGGAAGGTCCCATTGCAGGAGACCTACTGCTGACAGCCATCCCCATCGACGAACCTGACTGAAACCCCTCAATTAGTACACCTACCAGCGAGTGCATCCTATCTACAATCTATACCTTCTCCTATACTACCATGTACATTGGAAGGGTGAAGGGGGTGATTGAATACTGGAGCGAATGATGAAGCGCTTCCTCCAAACATCTTGCCCAAGACTCCTCATCTAGAAAGCGATCCAGAGAAAAGTGTAAGAGATCCTTGAACATGATCCCCAACTCTCGTACTGACATACTCCCCTGCTGAAGGGAGAGTAACTCTTGCCGCTTCTCTGCCTTGATCATTGAAGAAAGGAATTCCTCTCAGAATTAATCTCAAAGTCAGCCCATAGAACCTCTGCCTCTATGATCTCTCCGAGTTAGAGCATCCACCACTGTCGTGCTGCACCTCTTATTTGACTGACTGCTAGGGGAACCCAGTACTCCCTCAGATCACAGATCAAATTAAAAGCGATCTCCAGCTCCTCAAACCATACCTCCATCTCCGTATCCGAAGTACTACCCTCGTACTTCTTGAGGTTCTACCTCTAGATTGAACAGAGAGTCTTCTGCCACTAGATATCTTCCTCATCTCAGTCAATCCTCACCTGATCGACCGCCTGGATCTGTTGGGCCTCGGAGGTCTGGGTCACCCGGGGACGACGTCCATGTGCCATAGCTGTACGGTAAACAAGGATCTCCTAAGAGCATGTAGTAATGAAATTTCACAAGGTTTTATCACATTATTTCAATTTCTTTCCAAGAATTCCCAAATCATGTGAAACACAATCATGATGATGCATGTACCTTCCCTAGCGTCTCTACCCTGCTATCAATGTGGTATCACATGGTCGTTCGGTTGGCTTAGAGTCCTTGCATCACTTCACGGGGGGCCCTAAAATAACATGTCCTAGCCGGTATTCCCTGGCCTATGTCACGTACCAAGATTAACCAACACAGTTTCCCTACTATCCCAGAAATCCTCACCGTGCCTAACTCCAGACTCCATCCTATCTGTCAACCATCACCCTCTGATACCATTCTGTCATGACCCCCTCCCACCAAAGATGCCCCTCTTGAGATGGAAATGGAAAAAGGGAGATAATAAACCCCGAGTCCCACCTCTAGTAGGCCCCAGGGTGGCGACTAGTACCAAGGGTATGAGTTTTTCTCAAATATGGGAGGCATTACCCTTTTTATTTTTCAAGATCAGGAAATAGGACAACTCAACCACCAAAAAAGAAAAGAGAAATTTTATAGAAATAAACCCAACCCAATCCCACAAGCATGTTTAAACAATTTTATAACAAGGTTCAAGTACATGAAAGATAAAAGTACAATACCAAAAGAAAACAAAAGAACAACAACTGCAACAACTCCAACTGTCCGACTAGTAGGGTCACGCACGGCCCTGGTAGTCCTCCTGGAAACCTGAATGTAAACGTAGGGTGAGAATACATGTATAATCAATAGGGAAACCTAAAGGTCTCGTGCAGAAGTGGGGAGACATCATAATGTCTCATGAGAACAAAAAAAGAACCTATCAAGGAATTCTATCCACCTAACCTCAGCAGCCACACACACCAAAACACAATCACAATAGGTATTAGTATATAAGAATGAGATTATTGGGTACCCCACACCATTTACCACTAGTTATATGTCTTACTAACGACGAACGTCCTGACACTGCCACACTGTTCCCGCCCGCACACTCATGGGCCTCACAACGATGTATCCTGCCCACACACACCTAGGCCTCATCCCGAAGATTCTTGGGAAAAAGTAAGCATGCCTGAAGAGTCTTGGGCCAATCCACCCCAATAGAATCCTACCCAAAGTGTCTAAGGTGTAAGGTCGCCTCAATCCATCATAGACTAGGGAAAATGGAGCAGGAAAGAGCTAGTAACTAAGGAGAAAAACCCTCTCCCATGAAATGGGAGTGTTCGTCACTAAGTGATCAACATGGGAGGGGTGTGATAAAACACAAAAGATACAGATATATATAAATATATATATAGCAACCACTCATCCCAACGGCTTCTAAACAGAGAAACTGAGCACGTTCCTCGACACTACTACTACGAAGCATGCATATAACAAACTACCCCTACCCCATTTAGATTTTCATGTTTTAGTAGATTTAGTTTATTAGTTCCTTAACTGCTGGGAAACTATCCACAACCAACCACATCGATCGGTCATAAATCATATACCTACCATCCACAAATTCTGTTAGGAAAACACAAGCAACACAACCAAGTCCTTTATTATTAACCAACCAAACCTTTAATTATTAATACTGTTCCATTACCATGACCCACCATTCATTAACTCTTCCACTTTTATTTATTATTCACAACCCACTATTCATTAACATTCAAGCCCATACCAGTAGCCCCACATCCGAACACCATATCAATAACTGCACCGAATCCCATTCATCGTTATTCCTTTAATACCATTTATTGCAGCCCTGCTACCCATAACCAATGTAACATTCACACCAACCCACTACCATGTCATCCACAGCCTCACTACTCACCCGATCCACAACAACCCACAAAACACCCCTATCAAAATCCACATAACCAGGCTAAAACTCAAATGTTCATTATTTCAATTTGTTTAACCAAGGTTATCACACAAGGGTTCCAGATTTTTAATCGGCCAACTTTACGTGATTAACCATATTCCACATTCCACAAGGTTCCATTCATAAAAATGGTCTAGAAGATAGGAAAACATTTAATTTCACAAGAAATGGCCCCCAATGACCGTGATTTTCAGTAGGCATAAGCCCATTCAATACATAACATATCAGTAGGATAAACAAAGATAGTCATAACAACTTTCCACATCCCCATTCTTCAACCAATTATGATCTTTATTAAAATGGTTCGAATGTGTTTCACAATCACAAGAGGACACCCAGCCCGCCTGATGCAAAAATAAATGAGACGTAGGTAAGACCTCTACCTCAATAGTTTCTGATTGCAATCCTCCCCCAGATCAACCTTAGAAGACGTTCGTCGGTGCCCGTCACTTCTGTTGGGTCCTTCCAAAACCTCCTCGGGTGGATGTCGGAAAGGAATGGCCAAAGGAAAGACAATATATCCAATCTCGGAAGATCCACCTTATCGTTACGATTTTGTGGACAATGATGGATCATAAATCAGAGCTCGGACGAAGAAGTTATGGAAGAAAGAGCCTTCGAGCCTCTTGGGAGAACTCTGCTCAGTGGAAAGGGGAGGATAGGGTTAAGTTGAAAAGGAGGAGGGGACCCCTCCTTTTATTGTCAAGAAAAGCAATAGAACACGGCGTGTAGTTTATGGTACACAACGTGTACTTGGATATTTCACATGGTCTCCACACAGCTTCCAACACTGCTCCATGGCTGTTGACTGGTCAACACACGGTTTGAGGGTAACGCATACGCGGGGAAGGACTACACGGCTCGTAGTTTGGACACACAGTGTGTACCCATTTATTTCACACAGAAAATACAAAGCTTCAACATAGCACACAACCATTGACTGGTAACACGTACACGGGGAGGGACTACACAACATGTAGTTTAGGGTATATAACGTGTACCCTTTTACTTCACACGGCAAAGACAAGACCATCCACACGGGGTATACTTGGTGAGGGGGTATACGTCATGTAGTTTGGGGTACACGTTGTGTACTCATTTCTTTCACACTGAAATGAAACGACCTTCCACATGGGGTATACCTGGTGAGGTGGTACACGGCCTGTACTCACACTACACGACGTGTACTTACAAAATTATGGAAAGTGTGGGAAAATTCTATTTTACACTCCATAACACTTCAAGACCCTATTTTTGACAAATGAATGGGCTGGAGAGGTCCAGGCCATTACAAATGTTTTGTGAATCAGTCCCCATTAGAGCACATAAATGTTATTTATCCGCTGATCTCATTGTCATACCTACGATTGAGATTGATATATTCCTTGGTATGGATTGGCTTTTGGACCATGATGTGAAGATTTATTATAAGATGAAGGCAATTACAATTTTTTTATGATGATGATAAGGAACACCATATCTTTAGATCAGAATCGTTACCACCTAATTATTATCTAGATCCACTCCCAGTAGCTCATCTAAATTCAATTATTGGGGAGGAAGAGAATGAAATGACTGTGGGTGAGGAATGTAATGTTCAAATAGAGGATGTACCTATTGTGAAATATTGTGTAGATGTGTTTCAGGCAGATTTACCTGGACATCCTCTAGAACGAGATGTTGAGTTTTGCATTGATTTTATTCTTGGATCAAGACCTATATCAAAGTCCCCCTATAGAATGGCCACTGTTGAATTAGATGAACTAAAGAAAAAACTAGAGTAATTGAGTAATAAGGGATTTATTCACACTAGTGTTTCTCCATGGGGAGCCACTTTTATTTTTGTTAAAATGAGAGAGGGATCTATGTGGTTATGTATCGACTATAGGGAGACCAAAGATTTAACAATAAAGAAAAAGTATCCCCTACCATGCATTGATGATTTATTTGACCAACATCATGGATCTCAATACACTTCAATGATTGTCCTTCAATCTTGATACCATCAGTTGTGTGTGAAGAAGGAAGACATTCTGAAGACAACGTTTCGAACCAGGTATGAGCATCATGAGTTTATAGTAATGCCTTTTGGATTGACTAATTCACCCTCTGTATTAATTGATCTAATGACTAGTGTTTTCAAAGAATATCTCGATGAATTTGTGGTGGTCTTTATTGATGATATATTGGTATACTCCAAAAGTTACAAAGATCATGTAAATCACTTTTTCATTATCCTGAAGACTCTAAGAATACATGAATTATATGGGAATTTTAGCAAGTGTGAATTCTGGCTTCAAGATATATCTTTTCAGGGCCATATTGTCTCTGAATATGGAATCTCTATTGATTCTTCTAAGATCAAGGAAATCCATGAATGGCCTACACCCACGAGTATAACTGAGGTATGCGGTCTTATTTGTTTGGTAGGTTATTATCGACGTTTCATCCAGAATTTTTCCCGATTAGCTAACTCATTAACAATGCTCACACATAAAGTGGTTAAATTTGTCTGGACAAAAGAGTGTGAAGAATGTTTAGAAGAAATGAATAGAATATTAGTCAATTCTCATATATTGACTCTACCATCGGTGAATGATGGGTTCGTTATTTATAGTGATGCATCAATGAAAGGACATGGTTGTGTCCTTATATAGAATTACAGGGTTATTGCCTATGCATCACGACAGCTAAAAATTCATGAGAAGAACTATCCTACTCATGATCTTGAGTTAGCTAATGTAATATTTTCTTTGAATATATGGAGACATTATCTCTATGTCGAGAAATGTGAGATTTATACTGATCACAAGAGTTTGAAATATATTTTCTCACACAAAGATCTCAACATGAGGCAAACAAGATGGCTTGAACTACTCAAGGATTATAATTTCATGATACACTACCACCATGGAAAGGAAAATAAGGTGGAAGACGATTTGACTTGAATGGATAATGGAGTTTGGACAAGATGAGAGATGAAAAGTATCATATATACATAGATCTAGTAAATATGGGAATGGGAATCACGATGGAAGGTAAAACATCAATGATTTTTCAAATGGATGCCAAACCATCTTTATTATAAATGATAAAGAGTTCTCAGACTATTGATAAAGAGTTACAAAAGAAGATTAATGCTGTGAATGATGGGAAATTGAGTGAGTTTTTGTATGAAGATGGGATTTTGATGTTTCAGAAGAGACTCTGGGTTCCCAATATACCTTATCTAAAAAGAGAATTATTGGATGATGCTCATAGTTCCAATTTATCTATACTCCCTGGGAGCACCAAAATGTATAGAGATGTGAAGGAACATTTTTGGTGGGACTCATTGAAGAGGGAGATTGCTGATTTTGTGTCATGATGTATGGTTTGTCAAAAGTGAAAGATGGAATGCGACAGCCTGGAGGATTATTGCAACCTCTTCCCATACCCGATTAAAAATGTGATAATATCACAATAGACTTTTTCATGGGACTACCAAAGACTCTTAGAAGGAACAATGCAGTACGGGTCATTGTTGATCGTCTTACCAAGTCAGCACATTTCCTTGCTATAAGGGAGTATTTAACACTTGAACGTATGACGAGAATATATATTAATGAATTTGTGAGACATCATGTATTACCCATATCGATTTTCTCGGATCGTGATCCCCGTTTTACATCAAGATTCTAGAAAATTCTATAGAAGTCCTTAGATACTTACCTTCGTTTGAGCACTGCTTACCACCCTCAAATAGATGGACAATCGGAATGAACTATTCAAACCTTAGAAGACATGTTGAGATCATTATCACTTACTTTCATAGTATATAGGATCTATATTTACCTATGGTAGAATTTTCTGATAACAATAGCTTTCAATAAAGTATTTGGATGGCACCATATGAAGCGTTATACGAAAAGAGATGTCGCACACCAACCTGTTGGGATGACTTTGGCGAACAAAAACTTGTAGGCCCAGAATTGGTAGAGGAAATGATGGAAAAGTTGAAGGTATTCCAAAACCACATCAAAGCACTCGAAGTAAGAAGAATAGCTATACTGACATCCGATGAAACGATTGGAAAATTTCGGTCGGAGATCATGTTTTCTTGAAGGTATCTCCATGGATGGGAGTTATAGGTTTTGTCAAGAAAGGTAAATTGAGTACCAAGTACATTGTAACATTTGAAATTGTAGAACAAATTGGCGCTATAGCTTAGCATTTGGCAATGCCGCTAAGTCTCTCCAAAGATGATGATGTGTTCCACGTATCACTGTTGAAGAAATACATGCCAGACCCAATGCATGTACTCACCTATGAGGCATAGGACTGGAACCCGATCTATCTTATTGCGAATATCCAGTCAAGATTTTTTATATGAGAAAACAGGTACTAAGAAACCGGACGACTCGTCTGGTAAAAGTTCTATGGAGAAACCCTAAGATGGAAGAGGAAACGTGGGAACCTGAGGAACATATGATGAAGAACCACCCAAGTCTATTTATGTAATAATATTATTTATATTTCAAGGAAAAAATTATTTGGAGGGGTGAATGTGACACCCCATGCTTCCATGGTATGATTCTCTTTGAATAATACAGTAACGTGTGTTGTACGCAACTTCGAGTTCTAACACACACCACAACCAATCAAACTAGCTGATATGAATAGTATTACCCAATTTTTGAAATTTTATAAATATTATCTCTTAACATGGACTTCATTTTTGGATTTGGAATATCGAAATTAGCCAAGGGGGAAATTTTGGTACTTTTTGGATAACTTTTATCTTTTTATGAATAGTGAAAATTACTAGATTTTTATTAAAAACAACTTTTTTAATCGAAATAATTAATAGTGATAAATTATGAATTTTAGTGGTTTTAAAGTATATTTAGAATATATGTTTACCATTTAATTCAATTTTGGCTATTGGACATAATTTCACATTTAAACTGGACATAAACAAGTGTCAATCTTATGATAGTTATTATAACTTAAAAACACGCTTTTTGTTTTGATAGAGGAAATTAATTTTAAATGAATTTCTACAACTTCTGTGTTTCCAATTTGGAACTATGGACTCCATATTTGGAATCAGGATTTCCAAATTGTGTAAATATGTAACATTCATTTTTATACATTTTGTATAATTATTTCGGTAAATATTTTATTTACCATGGTTAAAGGGTAAATCCTATAAATAAGGGAGAAAAAAAATAATATTATAATCATATTAAATTACCCTAAAACATGCACTAATCTTATTGGTTGATACATTTCCAACTATGGTCATCCTTGGGTCGATTTTGGGACCCCATGGAGCCACTTGTAAGTGATAATGATACTATATTAATTAAGGTAAAATAAATACAAAAATGACAAAAAAATGAATCTTTTCAAAAAACAATTTTTAAATATGGTTATATATGTTTTATTTTGAAATATAAATAGTAATTATAATTCTCAAAAAATTTACCACATAATGGTATTTTATTTATAATTTTTACACATTTAATAATTACTTTTATTTATGACACAATAATGATGCAATATTTTCCTTATTAATGAACGAATCAAATAATTGGTATTATAAATGATAGAGTTAATATAATTTTAAAGTTTTGATGAAATCCATGAATTTTATTGCTTAATATTACATTATAGGATTTCTTAAATGAATTGTGTTCTAATTAATAAATTTTTTATGTATTTAACAAAAATCAATTATTGAATAGTGTCAAAATTGACATGGAAGATTTTTTAAAACAAATATTATATTATTAATTGATATTAAATTCCTAAAAATCTAAGGATCATCCAAGACTTATATCATTATATGTGCATAATTTATGGACCACTTGGGGTTGTTTGGATGTATATAGTAAGTTTATTATCGATGTAATATAAAAATACAAAGTGACATGGTAAATGTCAATCTAATTATCTAAGAATTAAAACTAAAAGATAAGGTCAATATAATGACCCAAACGGTATAAATTCTATTGGATTAATGTTTTTCGACCTATCCCCACCTTAAAATTTAAATTACCCACTTTTTTGCCAATAGAAACCGAATATGAATTTATTCTAAAATAATATTTCTTACTTTTCCAAAGGTTTCTATCACCCCTCTTATAAAAGGGCAGTCCCCCTTCTCACTAATTCACACATTCAAAGCCTTTTTACTCGGAAAAAATATTCCCTAATACCATATAAAATATCCTATCATAATCTTGGAGGCCTTGTGTTTATCATAAATCCAACCAAAGGATCCCTTTTGATCAAATCAAATGGAAGAACCCGAAGAAGAGGTAATGTTTTCACCACCATCTTTAAAGTTCCTTTCTTTTTCAACTTCTTCTTTCTTTGTTATTCAAATTCTAAATTAATAACTCCAGTATATTATATATACTAAGATGTTATTATAAATATGTTATAACCAAATTCAGTATTCTATCCATCCTTTGAATTAGATGTCTCCATAGGTGCGTACGTACAGCTTACCGTCTCCACGTCGTGAAGTAATTGTTGTTCAATATTTTATTATTTTGATGGGTATAATAAGGATTTGTAATTCATGTAAATAATAAATATAACATGATAATGATTCTTTATATATTATATAACATACAATTATATATTATTTTAATTTCAAAAGAATGATATTGTCGCTCGTGCGTACGTACGGACTACCGTCTCCACGAACACGATGAGATTAATTCCCCATCGTATCCATTCAAAAATAATTCTCATTTTATGATTAGAAATAATGTTAAAGGACTTGGTATAATTTTGTATATGAATAATATACAACATATCCATAACAAACATGTCTTATGTAACAAAACATATAATATAAAATGAGTAAGTTAACACCCGAACAACTATTACACTAAAATATTCTTAACAAAGCATTATTAGAAGATAATATATAATATCATAATTATGTATATTGTTATTGAATAATTAAATAACAATGTTTTAACTATTTTACTTGAGTTTAACATACCATTGACTAAGGAAAAGTACAATGTAAGGGTTCATTTTACAATCCCTTCATTATCCGAGGTTGTTTATACAAAATAATCTAATCAGACTTCATTATCATCCAAATCCATTTTTCTTAAAAATGTATTTCAAAACATTTTTAATATTTACTAGAATATTGGTTAATGTCATTTATAACCTCGTTTGACATTTTATAAGAGGTTTATAAATGAATCTTTCTATCGTTTTCCAAACAATGTCCCTTTTAAACTTTTCGATAGAATTAAGGTAAGAATGTTTTTTTAACTTACATGGAGGGTGCGACTATTTTATTCTATTATAAAATCTTTGAAGCTTCCCTTACAATATTAAAATATTATTTTCAAAGTAATAGTTTTATTATGTGACTTTTAAATGTTTTCAAAAAGGATATATTTCTATCAAATAGTTTTGATTTCATCTATGTCAACATCCTTTAATGAATTTTAAGCTTATTTGATGTTTATTTATTATGATACAAAACTTTTATATTGTATTGAAGGTTTTGTGATATGTTTTATTATGGATGTGTTATTTTTATTCCATTCATGGTTTATGGAGAAAGAATTAATATTTTGTATGCTAGTTTTAATACGAATGTTTATGTTTGGTTTAAACCTGTTCATTTGACGAATGCATTGGACTTAATAATTCACAGGTGGAGCCCGATATAGCTCCTAGATGCATTGGTAGGTCTCATGAGTCAAACTAGTGTCTTGGCATGAGGCCTTGACAAAATCTTATTTGTAGTCTTGGCAGGAGGCCTTGACTATTTTGTTATGATAGTCTGGCATTATGCATTCCATCATCATGAAAGTGGTTATTGATATTGAATGTGATTATTCTATTAGTAGATTATCCATGAGAATAAGTAAATGGTATTATTTATTTTTATTTCTTCCATATTATGCTGAAGTTGAAGTTTAAAAGGCTTTTGTTTTATTAATACAATTCCTTAAACGTTTATGCTTATTTATGAAAGTTTCCACTATATTGTTATCCTTACTGGGCATCTGAGCTCACCCCTTTCTATGTTTTCCTTTTCCCAGTATTTGAAAAAGTATTTTATTAATGACTTTCAGGGATAGTATGTGGGGAT
This sequence comes from Viscum album, assembly GCA_963277665.1. Taxonomy (NCBI): domain Eukaryota; kingdom Viridiplantae; phylum Streptophyta; class Magnoliopsida; order Santalales; family Viscaceae; genus Viscum; species Viscum album. The sequence continues at coordinate 1,928,601,742 of OY728131.1, forward strand.
ATGAGTGTGCACTATGGATACTATGATGTTGTAGTTTTCATTTTAATGATTTAATGTAAGACTTATGAATATATCTAGTGTTTCTAAGGATACTAAACGAATCGGTATTTCAATATTTATATTTCTTGTGATCATGACATTGTTATGTAATAAAGATCAAACTCTGGGTAACTAGGGTTGGGGAGTTATATAAATTCAATCATTCACATTCTGATGTTATGCCTCTCTACTTAAGCCCACTACGAACTTCTTAGAGATTTCTCAAATACGAATTTCTGTTAAAGAATCTTTTCAGAAAGATATATCTACATTCAAGGCAATCTTGGAGTGGAAGGTATATATAGAATGGTTGGTACATCCAAACTTAATTTCCATATATTACTTCATCATCTCAAGGAACATCAATCTAAATGGATGGGAGAGTATTTGCGTATAAAATCGAGTGGATAAATATTTGGTTCATCTGGATATTTTAATTGAATTTTATAGATTAGTGAGTTTTTTCAAGGAAGAGGGAAGATATTAGTTTTCCTTAAAAAGTTATGGGAAAACTAATACACTTTCATATACTAAGGTAGAAATCTTGTTTGGTATTCTGTATGAAGAAGAATCTGATTATTTTTCTCATAAATTTCCTGATGTTAAAGAGAGTATTGATAAGGAGAAGGTTGTGGACTGTCTTGGAATTTCTATGGTAAAGACTCCAATGATTTTTCACTTGTCTATGAATTATCATATTCTTGAATTATGGGATCAAGGATTTATCATTCTATGGAATGGTGACAAGGATACAATAAAGAAGAGTGGAATGTATATTTTTTATTTCTTGGTGAACCAAAGGGTGATCAATCTAATGGAGAATATTCACATTATAATTGAGAACATAAAGAATGGAAATATGAAGGTTTAGATTATAATTTACCCAGCCATTCATTCAAAGCTAAATGTTCAGTGCATAGATTCTTTAAAAAATCCTTGTAGTTCCAATCCTAGGAATTTCAAATTCATACTGATCAGTGATGACACCTTGAAGAGAATGAAGGTAGGATTTTCTAGGGAATCAGGAAAATTTTATGAACTACCTTAAAAAGAAGCAGATGTTGTTCTGAAGAAACCGGAGGTGGATGAACCATCTAAAAATGTTGGAAGGAAGAGGAATTTAAAGGATATAGAAGAGGAAGAAAAAACCCCAAAAGCTAAGGGACCCATTCTAAACCTCCAAAACCTAAGAAGCAAAAGGCATACCCTAATGAAGTTGTAGAAAAATGGAGGGATGATAAGAAGAATAAGAAAGAAGAGGATCTATGTTTTGGTTTGGATCCTGCTGATGATATGACATTAAAAGAGAAGACTGCCGATGAACATGAGAAGCAAGATAAATAAAAGAAACAAATGAAGATATAAATGAAGCAAAGATTGTGCAATCTCTTTTGAAGGTTTCTGAGAAATCATATTAGAATATCTTTGTACCAATATCCTTCTTGGTAGAAGCTTTACCAGAGTCATCAAGAAAGATGTTTTTCACATTGGAAAAAGTATAAAAAAACATGTTGAAGAAGAATAAGTTGTTGAATAAGTTGAAGAAGAAAAAATAAATGGTGATACTAAAGATTTGATTAAGAATGTTGAAGACTTTCATGAGAAGTAATGTCTATCCGAGAACATTCAATCTGAACATCTGAAGTAGAGTCTTTAAAGCATGCAACTCCTATGAAGGATTAGAAATATAGGTATGAGAAGGCTGAAGATAAAGTGAATAAGCTGTCCATGGAAGAAAGTTCTAATCATGAATTCATTGAACCATAAGATGCTGAGGCTTGAGCTGAGAAAGAAGAGGTTGATGAAGATAAAATCGTTCAACTATATGATAATGAACATGAATCTCCTAATAAAATGGATTCCATTCCAATGGTTGATAATGGAAGACATTTTGTTTTTAATACACCAAGTAAAGCTATTATGAAGAAGGAAGTTGGTAGAACTTCAAAGAGAAAGGAAACTGAGTTAGAGAAAGAGCCCTTACCAAGAAAAGTATCTGATTCGGAATCATCATCCCTAGGAAATGACATTGTTTCACAATCCTTGAAGAATCTTATTGGGACTATTATGTATTTTCTAAGTATTGACTCGAGATGCAAAATTAAACAACACACATTTTATAAAAAACATAGATTCATTATCCATGGCGATGGATAAATGTGTTAAAATGGAGGTAGATGTAAAAATCATTTCTTATTGGCTATGAGGCTCATAGGAGATATTGCAAGAAAATAACATCCATACCAATGAAAACAGTTCAAGATATGAAAATTCTTGATGTGTTTTATGATAGTTTCAAAGATGCCTGTGAAACAGAAGAGGGAAAGATTGATAATCTCTTGAATAAATTTGATGAAAAGCTATCCCTTAATAAAAATACTTGGATTCAATAAGTAAAAGATCTGAATTAAAAGTTATATTCAGTTTCTCAATGTCAAAAGAGAGAATGGGATATCCGGATTGAGATTGAAGAAAATCTAGTCATGTAAGATGATGTGTTAAAGGATTAGGCAGAGGCTCTCAAGGCTCAGGAAGAAAATATAAAAGCCTTAGAGTCAGAAGATCAGGGTCAGCTTTTCAAGTGAGTAGAAGAAGATCATAACGAGCTCAAAAAGCTAAAAACCATAGTAATGTAGTTTGTCCTGAAAGAGAAGGAAGGACGGTATTTTTAAATCCGATCTTTTTTGTACATTAATTATTTTAAAACTCTTCCAATCTTAATGAATTTTTTGGTTTCTCATATTTTGTGTTGTCTAGTGATAATCTTTCAGCTACCATGTTTTATTTTCCATTTGATTTAATCCTTTTTGAAAATCCCAAAGGGGGAGAATGTAATGTGAAAAAGAATAATAAGTAAAAGATGAAATTTTCCTATGTAGGGGGGTAATCTAAGGAGGAGTTTTCATAATAACGATTTTCATAAACAAAATATTGAAAAAATCATTTTGGAAATCAGTATATGATCCTTAGTGTTTCCAAGGACTAAGGGGGGATTATTCATATTTATCATTTCCATGTGTTAATGGAGATATGTTTTATTTTCAAGTCCTTATATTCTTTTTCGTAAGGATGATTGTGATTTCCAAAAAGGGGGAGATTGTTGATTCAATAAGGATTCTATATTACTTTTCCATTCCTTAATGCTTTAAAAATAACAAAAAATCTATCATAAGGGAAAATTTATTTTATCTTGATAAGGAAATTTTCTATCCTTATAGAAATTTTTCCTTCCTCCAAAAAAATTTATCCTTTCCCTATTTTGCTTTCATAAGAGAAATTTTACCTTCCCCAATGAAAATTTATCATTACCATGTTTTCATTGTTCAAGTAATAATTTTATAAATGTTAAATTTGGTTCATATCCAAAACTTTGGAATCCTATAATTACATAGACGTGAAGCATTCTGTTTTAGGATCCAAATTATCTGAATTCTGGTTACGAACGTTTCGGAATTCAGACTCGATATTCCGATTACGAATTCTTATGAATTCAGAATCTGAATTCTTGTAATTAATTCTTATGTATTTAAAATCTGAATTCCAGTTATGAATTATTATGAATTATGAAACATAATTCTGGTTTTGAATTCTTATGAATTCAGACACTGAATTCTGATTATGAATTCTAATGAATTAAGAATCCGAATTCTAGTTACGAATTATAATGAATTCAGAATCCAATTTCTAGTTACAAATTCTTATTAATTATGTCTCCAAATTATGGTTACAAATTCTTATGAATTTTGACATAGAATTCCGGTAACAAATTCTTATGAGTTCTGACTCTAAATTCCCTGATAAATAGAATCTGAATATCCTGTAATATTGACTCTAAACTTTTATTTTTCTTAGTTTCAGAATATTATTCTTGGTTAAAATCCAAAAAAATTTGTTTTGGTTAAGAAACCATATATTTTCTATTCTTGATATTGTTATGAAACAATGTCGTAAATTATGTTTCTAGCTAACTTTTGTTTGAGTTAAATGTTTACAGGTCCCTCTGTGATTCAAGGACAAATATGAAAGTTGGAGGAGGGAGCCAACCGTCAGAGATGTGTCTATAAATTGGAGCTCATTTTAACTATCTTATAACTATTGGACAGGTTTTGATCTGAAGTTATTTATAGATAGATATACTCTCATACTTAGTGCATACTAAACTTATTTTTCAGATTGCGCCATGTGACTCTGATTGTTGCTGTGTACAATCATGGTCTTCCGGGGATTGGATGATAGAGGTGTCGAATAACTTATTTTTCGAGGACTTCTATGCTGAGGAAGACAGAGGTGTTGACTACCTTGATGTTCCAGGGGTTTCAAGGATAGAAAGACAGATACAGATCTTTGGATTGAGGTCTTACACTGGTGTGGGTAAGACAAAATTTCTTGAATGTATAAATCATGTGACCATTATACAAGGTTGTGGGATACACTTCTATTTGGGTTAAAAGATTTCATAATTGTTATATATATTGTTTCAAGTTTATTTTCCATTTCATTTTTATTGAAAAGGAAATTATAACTATCTTATACTTCCTAGTCTTTGTATATAATGATTAGTGAGATTTTATATTCTTTAAGGAAGAATCTTTTACATTTAATGTTTTCTTATGTTTCACTTCTAGAACCATATTTTCGGAACCTAAATTCCCAAAACCATATTTCCAGAACCTAGCAAGGCTGTAGAACTAAGTGTTTTAGTGAATCTACCTTGTATAAATTTGTTAAAAATTAATATCTTTAAATGTTACAAAGGAATTCATAAAGTATACAATTAACCCTTACCCTCTTGTATATTGAGCATCTACATCCCTATTTCTATCCTACAAGATCGACTCTGTTATCTAAGGGTATGGCATCAGGACACTCCTTCAGCACTTCGTGGCTTGGCGAAGCTATGATGATTCCCCCCAAGCACCATATATATAGGAGAAGGTTAGAATAATTAGCGACGATATAATTTTATAGGGCTCATCAATTAAGATTCTTCCTAATTCCAATACGATGTTTTTAATTAGGATTGGCTGGTCAAGCAATTTATTGGCTTGACACGTCGTCGGCCCCACCCCTTTAGATATCCTTGGGAGGATATGAAATAAAATAATAAAATTAGTTATTTTCATTTTATATTAAAAATTTACAAAACATAAATTATTCTCCATACCCAAAGAAGTCAATGTAGAGCCTCCCATAAGAGAATCCTAGCACTATGGATTCAACGATGCCCTTATATTTTTAATCCGAGTACTGGTTCAAAAGAGAGAAAATGCCACTTGTGAATATATTGATCCTACTCGAAAAAAAGGTTCATAAATTTATTAACAGTCACCCTCGACTCGTGCCGGTTGAGGTTAGGATCGTCCTATGTGAAACAAGCCCCACCGAACCTAATTTTACTCTCATATTTTCAATCCATATTACCTCTTAGAAGTTATAAATTTTACAATAAAATAAATGTCACTTAATTATTTTATTTATGGCCAAAAACTAAGTTTCATTGGTGGCCCGTGTAGGAAAATGTTAATATTACCTAATGAAATCATACCCTCTCAAGTATAGCAGTGGTCCTAGATTTTCAATCCACGTTACCATTCTAGAGTTATAATCACTTGAAAAATAAAATAACTATATTTAATTATTTTATTAACGGTTATGCCATTTTCAGGTTTTCTCACTGGAGACCTACACTGACTAAACTTAAGTTGTGCCTAGGGTAAACCTGTCATCCTAAACACAATAGTGACCTCAGATTTTGGATATAGGAAACCATTTAATAGTTATTCAACTTTTTCAAGAAAACTGCTTACGCGTGCTAATTGAAGCTTAACAAAACTTTGAAGGATTATTTCGAGCACTCCAGGCCTCATAATCGCGTGTTGTAAGATTTTGGTGTCTCGAAATAATTCCATATACAAAAATATAGGGACATTAAATTCTCCCCACCTTAGGGAATTATGTCCCCGAAATCCAAAAAAATGAGGGTACTGAGCAAGAATTTGAGCCTCCCACTCCAATGTTCTCTCTTAGAGGTTACAATGCTGCCACCGAACTCACACAATAGGGATCAACCGTCCATGAAGGAATCAATCCTATAGATCCTATATCTCAACTTGGATATCCGTAAAATCCACCCCATCATTAAATTGATATTATTCTAAAAATTTTATTATATTATTATTCACATGCGGACATAAAAATCATTTCATATTGAGAAAATAATATTCCATAACATATAATGACTTTACCAATAAATATATGATTTATCATAATTATATTATATTCATATAAAATAATTACAAATAATATTTAAAAAATGGTTATTACTATTATTATTGTCATATTTTACATCTATTTTAATTAAAAAAAATTTGTTTAATAGAAATTTCTTTTTCATGTAACATAAGTCATGTCGATGTTCCATATAACAGAAGACAATTATTTGTTGTGTGTAGTGAAAAATTATCATGGTGTATCATGTAATGAAAGCATAACATTGTGTAGAATACCATGTTACAATAACATTGTGGTCCACAATTCCCACACAATAATTCGAAAAGACCTAAGCTCCATGGTGATTACTTTCATTCTACCTATCTTGTTTAACTCTCCCCATCCATTCCTCTATTTTTCTATGGTAAAGAAGAGCCATCAAGGGAATTTTTGAGAATCTAGGATAAAAAAAAAGAAAAAAGAAAATAATAAAAGGAGAAAATGAAAAAAGAAAAAAAATAATGTAATAAAGGGGCTCATCTATCCCTAGAGCATGACCAGAGTTTGTGACACACCAAGGAAAGACATCCCATTATAGAATCAATAATGATGATAGAATCTTAGTCTGAAAACATTGTTAAAAAATATATGACCCAATGAACATGAATGAATAAATAATATTTTTTAATGAAATATTTATTAGTAATTATAATTCTTTACTTAAATGGCATGGAATTACACAAAACTCCAATCCAAGGTTAAAAACCATATTTTGAGACAAAATGACTGGTCAGAAAAATATCCTGAGATCATATTCTTTGAAAAAGGACCATTTTATCCTCACAATCATCTGAATGAAAAAATTCAAATTTTCCTTAAATCTCGAGTCATAAAAACACAGTTTATTATAATCTATACACCATAAACCTTCTCTTACCTAAGAACACTTGGTGGTAAGACTAGAAACCATGATCTCAACTTGATAATATACATAAACAAGCCATCTTTACTATCCAACAACTAGTGCCATAACATCAATAAATGTCTCCAATGTAGAATGTATTTAAACGTGTCTGATCTGGTACTCCCCATCATAGGAATACCCTAATTTTCATCTCAAAAAATGGGCATCAAGGCAAACATAACATGGTAAATGATAAATTTCAACTAAAAACAGGGGTCCCCTCCCTCAATGATCCAAAGGTGAACTTCCCACCATATGGATTACCTTACACCTCTCCTTGAGTGCAACCTCAACAGGTTCATTTTTTCAAATAAGGATATAAAAAAATTAAAGGATCTCTTAGTAGGTTTGATTACCTCATAGCATACAAAATATGATATCAAGAGAGAACATGGTCATATATAACAAATGTATAATAAGATTCTACAAAAGGGAATGTACATCTCTCTTCGACCCATGCACTCAACAGAACAGTCTAAACATTCTTTTAACTAACAACTGAAACCATGTCAACTGAGAATTCATGTCCTAGTATATACATGGTATAACTGACTTAAGATACTAGATTTAATCTAAATTTCACCTCTAACATGGAGGTACATTTTCATTTAACCTGATCTCCTATGAAACCCTTACATAAAAATTACATTAAACCATCGATTCTCAGTTCACACACTACCACTAAAAAATTTACACTTCAAACGATACCACTAACAATCAATGTATACCTTTATCAACCAAATTCTACTCCTAAAATCTAGCCATTAATATTCTAAGATGACAGCACTTCATGGAACACTAGTTTCATTAATACATAATATCCTAGGAATCTAATCGTAAAAAAAAGACACCTCACCCCTGCCACAATTTATTCCATAATAGCATGTTACCTAGTGTCATTACAGTCATGAGTGACTTCCCACACCATGATGACATTAGAAATAATGAAAACAATGGTGGAAAAAGGTAGGCACCTGAACAATCATTCCCATCAAGTCTAGTCTTGAAAAAGAAAATCACAGAATGTGCGTATCAAAATATTGTGTCACAAACTTGACTATAACACCAAACTCGAGCCCCTACCATGCATCAATATCAAAATTATTGTGAACAAAATAACATAAAAAAGGAAAATGAAAACAATGTACAAAAATTATCACAAAGGATTCCCTCAATCAAAATGGACTTGAACATACAAGGGTCTGAGGAAAAACTAATGGACTCTTGGTCTCCCATAAATCCTATATAATAAACCTCACAAATGGTTCACAAGGTATAACCACCCATCCACACAGATCAAACCTCTCTAACAAAGGTAAATATAACAGTGAAATATGAGGGTTGAAACTGAAAACATGACCATCAAGGGCCTGATCCTCAATGAGAATATTCATACGAAATGCTCTATATTGGTCAAGATACATGTACTGATGATATAATGAACTAACATTCACTTGGTATCCGTATTTGGTAATACCACCATGAATTCTAGTTTAGAATAAAGGTCGTGGTATAAATCAAAATCACAATCAGTGATATGACTAGGTAACTTTAACATATGAAAAAACCTTACAAAGAGGTAAAATTGAAGGTCTTCATGTGCCATATCAACTTACTAGGGTCTCTACACCACCTATGCATGATGACTGGTCCATCTTTCTCACCACCAACACCTTAATGTAGATCCAAAAAATGTGTCATCAGAATTATATATATATATATTATAAGGACTAATTGAATAGTCCTTATTAAATAGTAAAAAACACACCAAAGCATGCCTATATGATGTGAATCATATGTGCCAAATATTATTCATGATATGCCACTAGCCTTTGTCAGAGTATATAAAAAATCCAAATCTAGCCTATCACCAATTTCCAAGATGTAGAAATATATAACAAATCATAAAATCCACAAAACATTTCCATCACTCAAGAAGAAAATTCTAACAACTGTAACACTGTAGATCATAAAAACATTGACATACAATGGTATCTAGGAATTCATACCAGAATAACTGTTCTTGATGGCCCGGTCGGATATATATCCATGGTACTAACACATTCATAATACCCATGAATACCATATCCCATATAGTAAATAATAAGAAAATAAATTCTCTAATACCACTTCATAACATCACAACCCGAAATCCACTAAATCAGTGCTCTGAGAAATTATGTTATGAGGACTCAAGTTTGCCTCCCCATATTCTAGATGTTTTTGACTAGAATTGATGGTCTAAAGGTGGTACAATGGAGAGTATATACCATCATATCAGAGTATAAATAGTGAAAATTACTCAATAGCTTCCATGTGGTAAATAAACAGAGTGTGAAAGAAATAATTCAACTGAAATAAAATATGCTGTAATAATAAATGAAAAGGCTATGAAATCCAAAACAAATTTTCCATCAATACAGCAGTAATAAACCATGGGGTCGACCATACCAGTACGAGAACATGAAAAGAAAATGAGAATAATGTACATGTATCTACTACTAACTCTTAGCTAGACCACATACCTGATCTCTAGACATTTTTGAACTGCACCATCCTGATAAAAAGATCCCACACGAGAAACAATACTCGATCATGAAAATATGGGACTCAATCATATCCACCATAAAAACTATGTTCAACCAAAAAAATAGACATAATGAATTCATGTACACCAAGGTACATGTTCATGGGTTAGAAATAATCTTAGTATCCCACCACTATAATGACTAGAATTGATGATCCGACGATGGTACAATGGAGGGGCTATAACCTCATATTAGAGTAAGCATAGAAAAAATTGCCATATCAATTATTTTGAGTAAATAAAGAGAGTGTTAAAGAAATAAATAAACATTAATAAGACATGTTGTAATAAAAAATTAAAAGGCTATAAAATCCCAAACAACTATGATATAAATTCAACATTTTTAAGGCAAAGGGTTGACCATATGGTTATGAGAAAATGAAAATAAACAAAAATTAATTTTCATGTACCTACTACTAACTCTAATCTAGACCACATACCTAGTCTCCATGCATTTTCAAACTGCACCATCCTAATAAAAAGAACCCACATGAGAAAATCTACAGTATAATACAACTCTAGGCCTCAACCGTGTCCCCCATGAAAACTATGATGAACCAAAAAACAGACATACGTTATACATGTACTCCAAGGTACATGATCATAGTTTAGAAATAATCATATTATGCCACTTCTATGATGAACCTATAAAATATGTTTCTAAAAGCGTATGAAAAAGAAATTTTCACACCCAACTCGATACAAAACTAAAATGATACTTATAAAATAATGTGAAACCATAGTTGAGCGCTGAGGCCATAACCATTGTCAATTGGGAAAGTGACACCATGGATTTCCGTATCTAGATGTGTATACATATATGGTCCCACGAATATATATATATATATACGTATGTATGTTTATAAATATGAATATTCAATAGTATTTTGAATTAAATAACATAAAACTAAATCAATAGTCAATCCATGGGTCTGTATTACCAATAGCCTAGACATCCTATGCAATGGAATTGAGAAGGATGTTATTTCACTCATGTCATGTATATTTAAGTCAATCTCTTGGTTCGTAATCCCAATATACACAATCATTCTTTAAACAATGCTAGAAATTTCTTTTAACAAGAAACACCACAACAGCGGGATACTCATCTTGCACCTTTTTTCACCTGTACTCACATCCAATCACTGTAAAAATGGATTATAGGGATGTACATATGTCAATCCTGTAGATGGCCAAGATCTAGATTCTATACTACTCATGAATTTTAAATCTATTTCAACTTATGATCCATAGGTCTTGTTCTACGGTCAATCATGACATTTTGACTCAGATGATCCCAAATAGGCTGACCCTTAGGAGATATATAAGGAGATCTCACAAGTTAGATAACATTCCCACTCCTCGAGATTCAAATGTGAATGTCTAAAAAAAGTGTGAGATTCCATGTGCAACAACCATGAAAAAGAATAGGGCTCATAAGCCTAATCCTAGAAAGAACATCAAGTGATCCTCATTGTATGACCGACCAAGGTGATGAGAGAATAATAATCCTCTATAGACCATAAGTATATGGGAGAGTAAACATCCACTAAAAACCATGGGTTTAGGAGAGTTTCATCATCCTCATTTAACCCTTGATTTGAGGAGAGCGTAATCATCCTCAGCACTCGATATAGTATAATCATCCCTGAGTATACATAGTTGGGACTTTATGACTACATATCCAAATTATAGGCTCAATAGTCGGATACTAGGAAGAACCTAAGAAAATCATAACAATATAAAAATCAAATATACAAGCTCAACATCTAGATCCGTAGTAGTACCTCTGGGTATAGAAAAAAATATAATATATCATGGATCAAAAGATGGGTACTATAAAATCACTCCAAGCATCCCAAATTGGAAGAAATATTACTCGAGTGAGGCTCAACAACAACTAACATGAAATAAACTATAGTAATCATCATTGTAATAACAATAGACATGTGAAGGTATAAAAAATATTGTGGGTGGATGAAGGCCTAATCCAAACACAACATCCATATCCCCATGGGATTATAAATTCATCAAGAGTTCTATGATGAAACCCACAACAATATCTATCCAAACCCAATGTACTAGTTCAGGTTTAGTCAAATAACTAGTAGCCAATGGGTCCCTAAATTCAAAACCCTTAAGGGGAATCCAACGTGGGATCCTCAAGGTCTCAACACAGGTGAAGAAAAACTACATGGTAACCTTTGAAAAATATGTAATGGAGGAAACCTACATGGGATCCGAGAATGAAATGTCAAAAAGGGTATCCTACAATGGATACATAGAATAGTAAATAGGTGATGGTGTAATATTAATGACCCTAAATAACATTATTAGAAGGAAGAGACATACTACATGGGATCCTCTCAACGAGACATAGGTTAATGGATTCGACAAGGGAATCCATAGATCAGCTCCTAAGAAGTGGCCTCCCATAAGGGATCCTTGGCTAATGGTATGAAGATAGAGTCATCATATATTGGATCCTCTTGGTCAAAACATATATAATAGAATCCTATAGGGGATCCTTAAAAGAAACACGTCTCATGACATCTTGGATAGAAGGGCACATATAAATAGGGATATGTCCTCATGGAAAAGATAAAAAATCATAGTTTAAAATAGATAGATCATCACCCATCTCAGAATAGGTCACACTATCAAGATACACTGAATTAGATTACCAGAGAAAGAACCCCTTTGTTTAATAAACACCACCTATGAGTCCTAAAAAACCTCACTGGTCTAACCATAATGATATTCAGAAAAAGAAACATATACTGGACTACTCATGGGTAATATTAAAAATCATGGGAGAAAAGATATGAAAAACCCTCAAATGATAACAACGGAAGAGTACATGTCTTGTTACCTTGGTACACGATGTGTACCATCAATTACTAATATGGGTGTATACCTAAGCATGTACTTGGTGTATAAAATCCCATATACCCAGTGTGTGGAATAGGTACACGACATTTTACCCACAAAGGGTACTTACCCATGTCCCTCACATGGGATGTCCATGTATATTTCCAAACTAAGTAGATCTACATAGCATTCTACCCATAGGTGACTATATGTGAACTCCATAAGATATGTACTCCTTTATCTGGGTATCCTATTTGAGTACTCGGATATATGGTTGGGTACTAGTACATAGATTTTATGACCCATACACGGAGTGTACAACAAAAATTTCACCTTCCCCAATTAGGAATAACACACATGATGTGTTCCCTGAACCGCATGTTGTTCATATGGGTTTTCTCAAATAGAAAACCTACAAATTGGCCCAAACCCCTCATTTTAATCCCAAAGTGATAGATTATCCCTCATGGTGTCCTAAGAAAGAATATAAGGGGATTGAAACATGAAAATGATAAACCTATGATTATTTTTTCAAAAAAATGATATACCTTTTGGTAGTATATGTCGAAGATTCACTCGTTTCCACAGTCCAAAAATGTCACTTAATGATCCAACACAACCAAAGCTCCACAACAATACCTCCCTCTCTCCATATATCACATTATATCTCACCCCCACATACTCTTTTTGAACATAGAGAAGGAGATCCATCAAGAGTGTTGTAACGTCCCGGTTCTGGAAGCCACCCAGAGGTGCCTCGTACTAGGTTGGTCACATGGCCTCAGGCACTTTTCCCCAAACTCTAGAGGCTTCTGACTAGCAGCGAGGGCCATGGGTGTGATAGTGGGGAATATATGCTTCCATTTGTAGAGTAAACAGATGAAGAAAAATAAACATACAATAGCGGAAGTAGTAATAACCAACATTATAAACAACGGAAGACTAAATCAACAAACTGAAGATTATTTGTATATAATAAATGATGCATGAAACATAACTAGGAAAATAGCCAAACAAGTCACTATGATGGAAACAACTATAGTATAAAAACATCAACAAAAATAAAAGTAAACAACTCTTCAGCATCATGAGCCAAAGCTCAGTCCCCTGCTCCCCTGCTCCAAGAAATCATGTTCCAAAAGTCGAAGGGAACATGCCCTTGCCTATAACTACAACAACATAGTCTAATTGGGCCCAAAAGCATGGCCCAAATAGGGTGTGAGATAAAATACCAGTAGGAAACTACCTGAAGATTTGTGCCTAACAGTCAGTGAGTCTACAACAGGTTAAATTATACGAAGCGGTAAACAACATCATCAAGCAATAGGCAGTAACAGTCAGCAGTAAAGTAAGATGATACAACAACAATCAATACACAACCAACGATAGCAGTGAAACAAACTACTAACAAGTAAGAATCCCTCTGGGAAGTACTCACAGTCATCCCCTCTGGTCCTATCCAACAAGTACCACAACCCTCTATGCATTGCACTCAGCCTAACCCCTCTATCCTGGTCATACAAATTTATCAGACTCTCTGGGGAAGCACACTCGGTCAATTCCCCTTATAGTCAGGGGTAGTCAGGGACTCTCTTGAGGAAGATGAAGCGGTCTAACCCTATTATCCCATATGTCTATAGACTCTCTGAGGAAGCTATCTCAGTCAATTCCTCTTATAGCCTAAGGTATATCACATACTCTCTAAGGATGATCACTCGGTCAAATATTCTTCTAGCCTTAGATGGTTCTTAAAGAGATTCAAACAAGGTACTACTCTCTAAGGAAGCACACTCAGTCTACCCTCCTATAGTCGATATAATCCAAGACTCTTTGGGAGCTCACTCGGTCCATCCCCTATATAGTCTATAATGTCTAAGACTCTCTGGTAAGCTCACTTGGTCTATCCCTTAAAGTATATAGCACAAGGTTCTCTCAGCCCCATGCCACTTAGTGCATAATAATTCTATAAGGCTAACACACACCTATAGAGCGACTTGGATAACCAATGTACACCTATAGAGCTACATAGCTAAACAGTCTACGAGGCAACAAGCATGACATGAGTTTCACTTCAACATATAACCACAAGGAAAGAAACATGTGTAGCAGTCAATGGCTAACGAGACCCAAAGGTCATAAACAGAACAAAGTAAGGGGAAAACAACCAATCAAAACAATATTATCTTCTAACATAGTCAATTGACCTCTACACAAGCACACAAGCATGGAAGGAAAACAACAAGGTCAAAAGGTAACAAGAAATACCCCATTCATGGGTATTGGTGTAAATTTCACATAAAACTCTAGGACTTTGAACGGTAAGGCACAAACCACATACCACCATCCTAGGAGATCAATATACTTGAATCACGATGCCTGATTCTCCCTAGAATGTCATAGATCTGAGAAAACACACAAAAATTTCAACTTTAGATAACTTGAGAAGGAGGGAGAATTGGAAAACAATGCTCAAGGAAAAGGGAGAACTCACCGCTGTGCTTCCAACGCAATCGACCATGATCAAATCATAGAACAGACGAAGAGGTGGGAGCTCGGGGAAGATCTGACCATACGGGTCGCTCTCAGATGAACCAGACCTAGAAGAAGAGGAATATGGTGATTAGGCACGACCTCGGTCGGTTTAGTGAAAAAAAGAAAAGTACACGGCGTGTATTTTTTAAGTACACAACATGTAGTGGGTTTTTCCGTAATCCACCAAAAACGGCCTCCACATCATTCCTACACACCGTGTACGTAGCCCAGACATGGCCATCACAAGGATTCGAGTGGGAAAAGAGTACACATCACGTACTCAGAAAGTACTCGCCGTGTACTTCAAAAATTTCAAGAAATGCCATAATTTCCCAAAACTCTAGAAAAGGAAAGACAAAGCTGAAACGAAGATCCAGGTTCATAAAAACATCCACCCTTAATGAAATTTGTCCCTGAATTTCCCTAGGTGTGCGTAGAAGAAGGATCCTCGAACAGCTCTGGCCATTGTGATCGAACCTTGGCCTCCCTCTCCCAAGTCTCCTCTTGTACTTGCCCGTGCTGCCATTGCACTCGTACTAGAGGAACAGATCGGCCACGAAGAACCTTTGTACCATGATCGACTATCCAGATGGGATTCTCCTCAAACGACGCATCTGCTTCAAGATCAACCTCCTCGAGCTGAAATACATGTGACAGGTTCGAAAAGTAACGTCAAAGCTGGGAGACGTGGAAGACGTCGTGCATGGACCGATACCTCTATGGTAGATGAAACCGATAGGTGACCGGACCAACTATCTCAAACACCTCAAATATCCTGAAATACCATGACGAAAGCTTACCCTATCTCCGAATCCTCTTGTTTCCCAACCTCACTGTGACATGCAGGAAAACCTCTTCTCCGACCTCGAACTCTAGAGGTCGTCTCTGATGATCAGCATATGACTATTGTCAATACTGTGTTGTAGCCATCCTCTTCCAAATCAGCTCAAACTGCTCAGAGGTATCCTGAACAAGACAAGTTCCTAGGAAATATGCCTCTCCTTCCTCTAGCCAGCATAAGGGTGATCAGCATGGCCTACCGTAAAAAGCAACGTATGGTTCCACCTGAATGGTTGCCTAAAAAATGTTGTTGTATGTGAACTCCAACATAGGTATATGCTTCTCCCAAGAACTGCCGAAGTCTAGAATTCATGCTCAGAGAATCTCCTCATGCACCTGGATGGTTCCCTCAGATTGGCTATCAGTCTGGGGATGGTATGCTGTACTCAAACGTACCCGTGTTCCTAAGGCCTTCTGAAGTCCCTGCCATAACTGAGAGGTAAAATGCACATCCTTGTCTAAAACAATGGAATGTGGAACTCTTTGTAGATGCATAATATCTCAGATGTAATATCAGCCAAGATCATCAACACTGAAGGTATCCTTGATCAGAAAGAAATGTGCAACCTTGGTAAGTCTGTCAACGACAACCCAATCAACATCGTTCCCTCGAGGCGACCTCAGCAATCTGGTCACGAAGTCCATCGCGGCATCATTCCACTTCCACTCTGGAATGGATAACTGCTATAAAATACATGATGATTTTTGATGCTCTACATTCACCTACTGACATGTAGAACATCTCATGACAAAACCAGCAACATCCCTCTTCATATGTGGCCACCAGTACTGGTGTTGATTATCCCGATACATCTTGGTGACGCCAGGATGAACTGCCCAAAATGAGAAATGAAATTCCCAAATCAGCTCCAAGATTATGTCTGGTGGCACCCATACACGTCCCTAGACATGCAAGATCTCATCCTCACCCACTGTCCATCCAGGAATAGGGTCCCATCCTAACACATTCTCTCATAGGACCGGGGCCTCTGAGTGTGATAGCCGCCTAATTCGTATCCGATCATGAAGTGTAGAGGTAACAACCACAGAATAATGGAATGTCTACCTCTATCTGTCATGCACCTCCAATTGCATCTCAAAGAATAGAACCATAAGCTTCCACTCACTACTGGCCTCCTAAATAGCATAAATTTTAGTTCTTCTACTCAACGCATCAGCCACTACGTTTCCCTTTCCTGGTGTATAGGAGATCTCGATGTCGAAATACAGAAGATACTCACCCACCTTCACTGTCTCATATTCAGATAGCGGTGAGTGAAGATATACTTGAGACTTTTGTGGTCGATGAAAACCACAATGTTCACTCCCAGAAGATAGTGTCTCTAATAGTGCAAGTCATGAACAACTGCTACCAACTCCAGATCAGGCATTGGGTAGTTCCTCTCATGTGGCCTCAACTGCCGAGACCCGTATGCATCGACTCCATCTCCCTACAGAAGCACAGCTCCATGCCCGATACCTAAAGCATCACAGTAAATAGTATAGCCCTTGCCCAGCTCTATCAAGACTATTATCGGTGCTGACGTCAACCTCCCTTTCAGATCCCAAAAGGTGGAATCACTAGAATCTGACCATAAAAAATTTTCCCCCATCTTGGTCAGACCTGTCAATAGTGCTGCAAGGCATGAGAAGTCCTAAATGAAGCGTCTGTAGTATCCAGCTAGCCCTATAAAGCTCTTCACCTCAAAGATGTTCTTCAGATGCTCCCAGGAATCCACAACTCTAACATTCTCTGGGTCCACTGACACTCCTGTCTCTGAGAGAACATAACCTAGAAAGTGAATCTGATCCATCCAAATGTGGAACTTCAAGATTTTAGCATACAGATGTTTCTCTTTCAGTGTACTCAGTACAATCTCAAGATGTGTGGTATGGTCGTGTCGAGTGTGAGAGTACACCAAGATATCCTCCATGAAGACCACGACAATGGAGTTCATGTATGGATGGAACACTCGGTTCATCAGTGCCATAAATACTGTAGGCACATTTGTAATACCGAACGACATCACTATATATTCCTAAAGACCATAAAATCACCTAAAAGCTGTCAGAGGTATATCTGAGGGTCTAATGTAGAACTAATGATAACCAGACCTCATGTCTATCTTCAAGAACACCCAGGCTCTTCGAGGCAGATAAAAGAGGTCAACAATCCTCGACAAGGGATATTGGATCTTGACCATCAACTGGTTCAGCTTCTGATAATCCACACAGAGTCGAAGGGTACCATATTCCTTCTTCGTAAACAGGACAAGAGAACCCCAAGAAGATGTACTGGGTCAGATGAATCCCTTTTCCTGCAACACCTCCAATTGCATCTTGATCTCCTGCAACTCAGGTTTAGCCATCCAATAAGGAGGAATGGAAACCAGTGCCGTTCCTGGAATGAGCTCAATCGAGAAGTCTACCTCATACTCTGGAGGTAAATCTGAAAATTCCTCTGGAAAGACATCCATGAAATGATCCACCATTGAAGGAAAGTCTAATTATGAAGTCCCCTAGTCATCCAGATAAAGACTGGAGATTTGGGTCGTCACTTACCCTAGCCCATGATGCTCTGGTCTAGCTCTACCCACCTAGACATCCCACTCACCTCTATGAAGGAAATATCCAGCCCATGGGGATACGAAACTCACCCTACGACGATAGCAATCAACGAATTCCTGGAATGGAACCAACCATTCCATATTGAGAATGATGTCATATCCCATAATCTCTAAGACATAGAGTTCCCATAATAAATGAAACCCACAACCTCAAGAGGGAACTCTCGGCATTGTCGTACGCTAGATGTCCTTGTTCCCAATGGGGTGTCAAGAGTCAACAAGTCGGCAGACAAAAATATACAGAGCCCAAGGCTCTCCAAAACCACAAAAGAGATAAAGCTATGGGAAGCATCTGTATCGAAAATATATAATGAAAAAACTGAGGCTACTAAGATCGTACATCGAACTGTAGAAGGGATTGGATCCTAATCCCGATAGGTCTGCTCCACGGAAAAAAACTAGACTGAACCGCGGCCCTGCGCCCCTGGATGACTACTCTGAGCTGATTCACTCTGAGGTCGCTGATGACCCGGTGACTGACCACCATGTCCGCGACCTCCACCTCGGCCTGAACAGCCGGATAAACTATAGTTCCCTGACTGGTGGGAAACTTTTGAAGGATATCCAGAACTCGGGGTCATAGATGAACCCATACCACCAGCTGAAGGTGAGAAGATGTGCCATAAACACTAAAGAAGGCTCATCTTTCCAAAAGCCCGAAACTCCACCGGATCCCTCTGGCACTGAGGCCTAGTATGCCCACTCCTACCACACTAGTAGCATATAACCTGGCTGCCAGAAGATGCACCCCGCGAACCTCAATCTTCTCAAGAAGAATCTCTACGATGCATCCTACTATCCGTAGTAGGGACACCAGCTCTGGATGATGAACTGCCCTGGCTCATTGCTCTAGAATCTCTCAGATTGCACTCAGTGATCAGCGCTTGGTTGAAAATAGAGGATATCGAAGTCAACTGGAAGATATTCACCTAGGAATAGATCTACTTCCTGAGACCGTCCTCAAACTTCCTAGAAAGGAACCACTCATCACCTGCCGGGATCAGTGTGAAACACTGCAACTCAGTGAAGCGATATGAGTACTCTATAACAGAGAGAGTACCCTACTGCAGAGTCATAAACTCCCAGGATCGATCGGCCCTCAGGGTCTTTGGATAAAAGTAGTCATAGAAGGTGCACTGAAACTCATCCCATGACATATCATGCTGACGTCCGGAATGTGATATCACCTCCCACCACCTCCTGGAAGTGTCTTGGAGCATGTAAGTAGGTAGCTTTACCCTTTTCTCTGGAGGGATCTCCAGGTGCTCAAAGATGGTCAGTGTGGCCTCAATCAACTATTATGCATCCTGGGGTCCTCCATCCCCTAAAATTGTAGAAGGATGTTGCTGATGAAAATCCCTCATCAATTCAGCCATCGACGGGGCAAGAGGCGGTGCTCCCTGAAAATTCTGCATCATCCTCAGGAAGTCCTCCCTGAACTGCACCTTAGCGCCTGCAATCGGTATGACAACTAGTGCCCAGGCTGGCCCGACTAGAGGATCGACAGGAAGTCCCTGGTCAGCCATGTCTAGCATCTGATCACTACCTGATGACAGACGTACAACCGGAGGACGTCTCGGTGGCATAGCACCCAATGATCAAAAGCACACCTTAGATCATAGAAACAAGGACAGAGAACACAAGAGTAGAAAACATGAACATGGGAAGAAAAGCAGAAAAGATTAAAAAACACGACTACATTGTGTGTATAAAAACAACACGACGTGTCTTCTTAAGCCATTGACAAGATGTGTACCCCGACCCTACATGTCGCGTGACACTTCAAATTACACGGCATGTTGACCAAACACACGGCGTGTACTTTAAGACTATTCCCCTACCCGAGTCTCTTTAAATGGCAGAATCACATGGTTCAGACCATCCTCAGACTACCCGGTATATTCCCTAGGGACATGGTGTGTACGAGACACTAACTCGGTGGCCCGTGTTGTTAGATACATGGAAGTCTACATGTTTGTCCCTTACACGGCTTATTCCGAACAAACACGACATGTATAAAAGAAGGTGACACCGTCCCATGTTGTTCGTGACACAGTTGAGTTCCAGGGAAAGTCTACACGGCGTGTTCGAAAAGCAACATGACATGTCTAAGAGAAGGTCACACCGACCCGTGTTGTTCGTGACACGGCCGGGTACCTGGACAAGACTACACGGCGTGTTCTGAAGACAACATGGTGTGTTCTACTCGAGCTTCCCTGACCCGTGTTGTTAGTGACACGTCTGGGTACCTGGCTCCGAACTACATGGCGTGTACCAACCATACGCGGCGTGTTCCTGAAGATATTTCTACAAGAGCGTGTCCCTGCTCACACAGTTTGTGACACAGTCTAAGAACTAAACGACGTGTAGTCAAAAAGTATCTTCCATGTGTTCTTGGTTTCTCTGGGCAGTAGATCAGAAACTACACAGAAGCCTAGAAAACACAGAAAACAAGGCAAGGAGATGCCAAATTCTGATTTGTGAGGGCCCATAACACCTCAAGAAATAAAATTTTGGTGTTCAATTAAGACAAATAGATTACAAACAATCATCTAACAAGGCAACATAGATTCTATCAAGCATCTATCACAACAACATGCAAAATCCACACAAAGTCTATCACAACAGCATGCATTCGCTAATGAACCATAGATGGCATGACAAGAATGCATGGCATGTGATTTATACAAGTTACTATATGATACATGAGATGGAATACCCTCATTTCATTCGGTTGCGACAGAAATAGAACTGCAATCGTCAAGAAGATAACAACACAAAGCATGTGAATCACTCTAGGTGAAATCTTATCAACCGTAAAATCTCAAACCAGCAACTGCATTTAATGAGGTAGTATGGCTTTTCCCTGTACACGGGTTAGCTACTCCCAGGCATAGCTTATTACCAAGTACCAAATTCTTCATATTCCTGGCTAAGTCTCCAAACAGTAAAGAAAGAGAAAATAACTCCTCTGATACTACTTTGTAACATCCCGGTTCCAGAAGCCACCTAGAGGTACCCCGTACCCAGTTGGTCACATGGACTCAAGCGCATTTACCCAAATTCCAGAGGCTATTGACAAGCACCATGGGTCTTGGGTGTGATAGTGGGGAAATTATGCCCTCATTGGCAGAGTACACAGTGGAAGAAAAATAAACATGTAATAGAGGAAGCAGTAATAACCATAAATATAAACAGCGGAAGACTAAATCAACAAACTGGTGCACAAATGTATATAAGAAATGACACATGATACATAACTAGGAAAAAGGCAAACAAGTCACAATGCTGGAAACCACTATTTTACCAAAACAAGTACAAAAATAAAATTAAATAGCTCGTCAGCATCGCGAGCCAAATCTCGGTCCCATGCTCCCCTGCTCCAAGCAATCAAGTTCCAGAAGTCGAAGGGCACTTGCCCTTGTATATACCTGCAACAACATAGTCCTCTTGGGCAGAAAATCATGGCCCAAACAGGGTGTGAGATAAAATCCCAGTAGGAAACCTCCCAAAGATATGTGCCTAACAGTTAGTGAGTCTACAGTAGGTAAAAGTACAAGAAGCAGTAAACAACAACAATAAGCAATAGGCAACAACAGTCAGCAGTAAAGCATGATGATACAACAAAAATAATTCCACAACCAACAACAGTTGTGAAACAAATAGATAACAAGAAGATTACCCTATGGGATGTACTCACAGCCATCCCCTCTAGTCCTATCCAAGAAGTACCACAACCCTCTGGGTAGTGCACTCAGCCTAACCCCTCTGGCTTAGTCATACGAATTTATCAGACTCTCTGGGGAAGCACACTCGGTCAATTCCCCTTATAGTCTAGGGTAGTAAAGGGCTCTCTTGAGGAAAATAACGTGGTCTAACCTTTGTACCCCAAAGGTCTAGAGACTCTCTATGGAAGCTATCTTGGTTAATTCCTCCTATATCCTCAGGCATACCCCAGACTCTCTGAGGAATATGACTTGGTAAATACCTCCTCTAACCTAGGAAGGTTCATAAAGAGATTCAAACAAGGTAAGAATCTCTGAGGAAGAGCAATCGGTATACCCTCCTGTAGTCTATAAAATCCAAGACTCTTTGGGAGCTCACTCTATCCATCCCCTCTGTAGTCTATATTATCTAAGACTCTCTAGGAAGATAAATTGGTATATCCCTTATAGTCTATAGCACCAGATTCTCTTAGCCTTGTGCCGGTCAGTGCATAATAATGTTATAAGGCTAAATTACACCTATAAAGCTACTTGTCTAACCAATGTACACATATAGAGATACATAGCTAAACGCTCTATGAGGCAACAAGCATTTCATGAGTTTCACTTCAACCTATAACCATAAGGCAAGAAACATGTGTAGTAGTCAAAGGTAAACTAGACCCAAAGGTCATAAAAAGAACAAAGCAAGGAAACAACCATACAATCACAACAAAATTATCCTCAAACGTAGTCTATTGACCTCTACACAAGCACACAAGAAAGGCATGAAAACAACATCGTCAAAAGGGTAACACGCCATACCCCGTTCATGGGTATTGGTGGAAATTGCACCTAAAACTCAGATAATTTGAACGGTAAGGAAAAAATCACCTACCTCAATCCTAGGAGATCGATATACTTGAACCACGATGGATGATTCTCCACAGAATGTAATAGATCTAAGAAACCCCTCAAAACGTTCGACCTTAGATAACATGAGAATGAAGGAAAATTGGAAAACAAGGCTCAAGAAGAAGGTAGAACTCACCGTTGCGCTTCCAATGCAATCAACCATGCTCAAATCAGAGAATGGACGGAGAGGTGGGAGCTCATAGAATACCTAACAATATGGGTCTCTCTTAGATGAACCAGACCTAGAAGAAGATGAATATGGCGATTAGGCATGACCGCGTTCTGTTAAGGGAGAAATGAAAAGTATATGGCGTGTATTTTTAAATTACATAGTGTGTTTTGGGTTTTTCTGTACTTCACTAAAAACAGCCTCCATTTCACCCCTAAAAACCATGTGCGTAGCCCAAACACGGCCAGCACATGGATTCGAGCTGGAAAAGAGTACATGGCGTGTACTAAAAAACCACAAGGTGTGTACTTCAAAAATTTCCAGAAACTCCAAAAATTCTCAACACTCAAGAAAAAGACAAACCTGAAACGAAGATCTGGGTTCTTACAAGATTATTTGAGAAACCAGGAGGAAAAGAAGAAAGTAAAAAAGAAAATAAAGAAAAGTACTAAAAAGAAAAAAAGTAAAGTTGAAGAAAATGAAAATGAAAAGGGGGATCATACAGCACTGACGCTCGACCTGAGTTTATGCCTCATGTAAAAAAATCTCCATATTCCAAACTCAGTAAATGAATATGGAGGGTCAATTTGATTCTTCATTCAGGATATATAATTGAACGAATCTGTGAAAATAGTTAATATTTATTTAATTATATATATAATATTAATTATTGCGCTAAAATTCAAACAACTCATGATTCAACCAAGATACAAAACTAGGTCAAAAACTATATTTTGGGACCAATGGAGTGGTTGTAAAAATTATAAGAGATCATATTGTAGGGTAAAATGACAATTTTACCCCTGATAGATTTCTAAAATAAAAAATTCTAATTTCATCTCAGAACTCTAGTAATGAAAAACACGGGTCATTGTAATAAAACTCTTCATATTACTCAAAAAATAATTTCAATACACCATCTATTTAAAAAAATAAAACATATTTTCATTCTTTTAAAAAATTTATTTGAGTGCTACATCTAATATTCTAGACATGTCTGATGTTGGGTCTTATTTCCATCATAATAGTCATTACCTAAAATCACATGTAACAATAATTTTCTTTTATTTGGAATGTTAGGAATCTCCACCCAAGATGCGTTTTTTAATCATATGAAGAGATAAATGATTAGGAATAAACACAATGTTTCACAATGCATTTACCTTTTCACTTGATTTCTCGTAAATAACATCATTCAATTGTCCATCAATTATAATGATAATATGATTCTTCTTAGTTATGAACATTAAATAAAACCAAGAAACATAGAATGAAAAATAGTATTCATAGTGATAAATCATGAAAAATAATCATAGGATATATAAATCATGACATATTATTTTCACTTCATGTCACTTTAGGTTTATCCTTTTTCATCCATGGTCATTATTTATTCAAATAAATCAAAATAGTTTTTAATAAAAATGTAAATTTACCCATGTATATGCCAAAAGAGTGTAAAATAGTTATTTATTATATCCCATTAACCATGAACTATCATTATAGTTGATATATTCTCAACCAAATATTTTAAATGATATTATCTCGAGATGAATATGTGTCATATCCACACCCACTTTTAGCTTGAAAACAAGGATGTATTGTGAGAAAAAAAATATAATCTCTACCTTACTAAAAAATTAATATGTTATCCAATATGTAGAATTATCCAATAGGTTTTCAAAAATGGTCCCTAATCAAAATATTCAATTATTAACTGAAACCTACCCTAATGCCATTTGATGCTACCCATGTACAACATATATAAATATTACATCATTTTAGATAATTATTTAATACATTTCCCAAAAAATAGACTCATGGAGACCATAAATATTTATTTTCATTAGAGAATTGACACATAGACATATTATTTAAGTATAATAAACATCATCTCAAACATATCTATTTTCATAATGTACCCTTCTAGACACATAAAACATAGAACCATATAGTAAAACATGGGGGAGGAAAACATATTAATGGGTGAGGTGGGAGGCTTAGTACGGGTAAAAAAGTGATTTATCATTTATTAGAGCATAATATAATCATAATGGTATGATAAAATATTAAATTTCAAGTTCTCCATGTAAAGTATTCATACAAAAAAATCATAGATTATAAGATCTAAAAAAATCATATATAAAAGAATTATCTATAAATGTGTCAAAATAGTAACCATAATTCAAGTGTCATACCATATACCTGTGGTATAAAAATCAAAGGAAGTCATAATCCTGTGAACATAGATCAAAATAATAATGTCATTCGTTAATATAATGGGAATGTATAGAAAATGATCATAATCACACATCAAAAATTTGAACAAATATTATCACAATCATGACCATGCATTTTCCTATTAGAATTGATATAAAGTGATGATAATCATATATGAATATTTGAACAAATATGTTCACAATAATGTCCACTATTATCGTCGACATATAATGAGATATCAATATAATATTACCCAATGCATTGGAGGGATATAACAAACCCAAGAATAACTATAGAGACCCATAACATTCATAGATAAATATTACATTTTATTAGATGAATATTCATTACAAAACAATATGGTCAATACATGAACCATAGAGGTTTATATAGTCATTGGAAACATGGATAAATAAATAGTTGTACATAAATGACATACATCATCTCCCACTTATTTATTCACATCAATCAAACTTCTAAAACATATCATAATTAATACATTTTTTAACATCACAGTGAAATGGAAATATAATAAAGGCGACATCATATGTTGAATAAGTGTAACCATGGGAGATATCATTCAATTATCACATGCAGAAATATCATGAACATAGGTGTATAAGAACAAGATATTTTCAATATGAAACAAAATCCAACATGTAAAACACAGAGATTTTATGAGAAATATACATTTTAATTACATGTATTTCTTATGTTGTATGCCACACCAAGATTATCTTGCACTATATGCAATACCATATAAGATTGCAGTATACACAACACTATTATTGGCTTGTGTTACAAACAATTTCAAGTTCATTTTGTAGAAATTATTATACACAACATTAAGAATAGATTTTGTTTAATGTATAAATGAAATAAGATTTGATTATGTTATATGCAACACCAAAGGTAGCTTTCACTACACGCAACCCTGACTCGGCATGCATTTCATGCAATTGTGACCTTCCTCAATGCCGTGTGTAACACGCAATTCCGAGTTTCAGTAAACAATGATATATTGTTATAATATTGTTATGAACTAGTAGTTATGAATAGTATTAACTAAATTTTTAATTTTATATCATTATTATTCATCTTATAAATTTTATAGAACATGGTATGAGAACATAGTAAATTTTCAAGTAAAATAAGTATTTTTCAAAAAATTCAATTTTACCACCTTTTGATGGCGCACCCACATTAAATATAGTTTTTGACCTTTTATAAGATAAATTTGACAAAATAAAATTCTTTTTTGGAATCAGGATATAAGAATTTACTCTAGATAAATTTTCATATTTTTCTGATAACTTTAATATTTTAATGAATAGTAAAAACATGCTATATTTTAATTTAAAAAAAATCTTCATAATAATTTATTTGATTAAATTATAATATTGAATGGTTTTAAAGAATAAATAAAATGTATTTTTACCACTTAATATAATTTATGTCATTAGCATTTATTTTATAGTGAATTCATAGATAAAATCATTTCAATCTTTTGTGATGTTTTGACTTTTAAAACTCATTTTCATTACAACGGTATTAATTTAAAATAAATTTCTACAAATTATATGATTTGAATTTGAAAAAAAGGATTCCATATTTGGAATTAGTAAGTCCGAATTATGTTAAGAGAGTAATTTTTTTGGGAACTATGAATAGTACATACGGTAAATTTTATTTACCATAGTAAAAGGTAAATTGGGTAATTAAGGGTAAATATAATTTTATAAAATTACCCTATAACCCGGATAAAATATATTGGACGAATAAAAGTTTACCCATATCACTTAAGGGTTGGAATAGATTAATTTCATGGACTTTTGACCATGATAATGACATAATTATTAATTAAACCAAAGAAAGTGACAACATGTCACTCTCTTAAATCTTATATGTGTAATAATTTTAATTTAGTGATAAATTCACAAAAAATAGATCATTAATGTTCTACAGAAATCTAATAAAATTATATATATCATGTGAATTTATTTATAATTTTTAGGGATTAAATAATTATCATTTATGATGACACAATAGTGATGTAGAAATTTTTTGATTGATTGAAATATCAAATAAATCGTTTTAAAAATACTAAAATAAAGATTATATTAACTATTTAATGTGAGCCAATAATTTTTTAGATAAATATGGCATGTTATGAATCTATTAAAACTTTTATTTAGAATATATCTTCTATTTATATTTTATTTAAAATGAAATAAATGAATAGTGTCAAAATTGACAATATTGTTATTTTATAAAAATTACATATTATATAATAGTTTAAAAATCACAAAAATATTTAAAAATTAAATATTGATATTTATATGGTCTACAATTTTATAAAGTATCAAGTTATTGAAAATTCACAACACATAAGTAATTATTTATTATTATTTAAACTATAGAATATTATTACCACAAATAAAATTAAATAGATTAAATAAGGATAAATCAAGTTGATAATGTTTAAAATAAATTCCCAACATGTCTAAATTTTATTTGTTGATGATATTAATACATTATCTCATCTATGATTCGTATTGGATTCATTTTGGATGTTTTTATGTGGGTTTTGAATTTATATTAAATTAATATTTTTAGGTTTCCAAAGGGGCCCCTCTCCTACCTTATAAAATGTCACCCCTTCCCTATTTTATTCACACCCTTTTGAGTGTTAAATATCATCCAAACCCTGCCAGTTAATCTTCTCAACCTCTCTAGTTATATCATAGAGGTTCTGGTCTTCTCAAAAGACCAACTCTAGGGCCCTAAGAAGAAGTTTAAATGAGGCACGTCGAGGAAGAGATAATCTCTTCTACCGATTCATTCAAGTTTATTTCTTCTTCTACTTCCTCTTCTTTAGATTTTTCATTATAAAGTAATCACATCAGTATTAATTATATACTGATATGTTATTATAAATTTGAAACAACCTTATTTCACCTTTTATCCATCCTAAGGAAAAAGAAATCACCGCGCGTGCGTACGTACGGAGTACCATCTCCACACCGTGGTGTAATTTATTTTCCACAACGACTTTACTTGGATGGATATTGTTTTTGTAAATAATAACTATATATGATTATAATAAAATCATACTGATTCTAAAATATTATATCATCCAGTCCAATTCCATTCAATAATTATGGGAACAATATCATCGTTCGTGTGTACGTAAGGATTGTCGTCTCCACGACGCGATGACATTAATTCTCCATGATGACCATTAATGAATGATTATAAAGAATATATAATGAATAATAATTTTATATATGAAATAATAATACTAGATTTATGTATATGTTATTTACATACATCCATTCAATTTAATAAGGAAACGAAAACAACGTTCATGCGTACGTACGGTCTACCGTCTCCATGAACGGTGTATTTCATTCCATTATATATATTTATATTCTGAATATATATTATATATAAATCATGTTTTACAATCTGAAAGTAAGTAATCATGATCTAAGTAATCATATGAATAATTACAAGTCAAAACATGTACGAAAAATGAAATGATTTTACCCCAAAAGATGCAATATCATGGAATTGAAAAATGAACGGGTAATATAAAGTCGTAAGTGAATAATATATTATTTTATAAACATTATTATGGTTCTTTTACAAGTTAATAAAATGTTTAAACGCACTATATAGTAGTCTCAGACACGTACAGGAGAAATTTGACATAAGGTAAGGGAAAATCTCGCAATCTCATTTTTATCTGAGATTTCTTATACTTCAGAATTTTCTGAGTCATATTATCATCCAAATCCTTGTTTTCTCAATATGTAATATTATTTATATCATCATACAATTTTTTAAATTCAAATTTACCTATTGGTGTGTTTTTGGTAAGGATATCAAAGGAATCTTTTGTCGTTTTTAGAACAAGGTACTTTTTTACTTTTCGAGTAAGAGTATGATGAGAATGTTTCTTAACATATACAACATGAAAGGATTTTTATGGTTTCACAACTCCTTTTTTCCATGAATCTTACTATGATATAATTCATGATTATTTTCAACAAAATTCTTTTATTTTTAAATTTCATTTCATTTCTAGAAAAAAAAATGCATTTGAAGAATAAAGGATATTTAAATTTAGAATTCATTTCAAGTGTTTTATCAAAACTATTTTCTATCTATGATGAAATTATTTAATATGATTATTCATAATGTGTAATGTCTCTATTATTTAAATGGTTTTATTTTTATGATAATATGATATTCATTTGTTTTATATGGATCATGTAATGATGGAATGATGTGCATGAAACCCATTTTATTTTTTTGGTTAAGATGAATGATTTATGTTTATTTTGTGTCATATGTATGAATAATTTAATTATGAGATGGGTCAGACCTATATATCCTTTAAATTAATTGGTTAAATATTTATATCTCATGAGATAGACATGGTTGGAATGGAACGTAAATCTGGTTCAGTAATACAGGGATGGAAAGGCAAGTAAACCCAGTTTAGTAATGGACATTGTCCACTATAATAGTCATTACAGCAATGCCATGGCTACTATGGAAATAATATCATGTTATTAATGATTTTAAAAAATTAGATGTTTTATTCCATTGCCATTTTATCACAATTAATGTTTCTTTATGATCTGTGTCTTAAGTACTACCAACATTTATGTCATTGCTCAAGATTTTGATGTTTTATGTCATGTTTTTACATTCAAATGTTTATTGTTTTTATTTATGTTCCCTATGTTTACCATTACTGAGAATAAGAGATCTCCATTTATAAGTTTTCTTTTCCCAGGGTATAAATTATGGTTTTAGGAAATAAAACAAAAGATGATGTTCTTTATGGGAGATGTTGAAGATCTTTCACCATGATTAAAATATTACGTTCTGAGTTTCCAAATACACTAAACTAATATGGTTTTTGAACATCTATTTTTGTTATGTATTAAGTATTATGAAAAAGTATAGTAATTTCCATTTACTTCATGCTTTGGGTCTATTCAGTTGGTATCAGAGTGAAGGTTTAGTTATCCTTTGGAAACTAGGATGCGAAAACTTTAGTGAGATCCCAAGAGTTATTTCTAAGGTATGTCTAGGGATGTATCAAAGGTTATGTTTAAGTATATGTTATAGTCATAGAATTATGGTAATGATAATATAAATAAACCTAAGATGTTAGATATTGAAAGTACTCCCACTTGATTATGTTATTTTCCTAGTATGATTTTTTTTCTTTTCAGAGAAATCTTTTTGTGTTTTAGTCAATGGACAGAACTAGAAGTAATTCGGTTAACGTTGAATTCAATGGAAAAATTGGTGACTATGACAAATGAAATTGTGAAATGCCTAGAGATAATGATATTGTGGTTATTCCAAATCAGTCATTGCAATATATGATTAATAAGGTAAACATTAGTTGTATTCCTAATTCATCAAATAAGAGGAAGATGGACTTTTATGCATGTTCGAATGGTGAAGAGAATAGAGAAAGGAAGATTGAGAATTCTAATGAAGGGAAGAAGAACCATGATTAATACAAAAAATTGAGGTGAAGATGTTATCTGTGTGGGGGAAAGGGTCATAGTGTGACAGACTGTTATGGAGTACAATGTCTTATCTTGGGAGAACATGGGCATTTCCCAACTCAATGCCCTAACCTAAGAGGTTACTTCTAAATCAAGTAAGCACATATTCCATGCCAATCATTGATGATGATGTATTGAAGAGTTTATGTATTGGAATTCAAGAATAATGTTGTTGAGGTATATTTATGGTATGTTGGAATATCTATGTATTGGTCCATTGTGGTTTTCCATATGAATATGGTACTGGTAACCATAAAATGTGATTGAAATATTTTTGGAAAGCAGATGAAATGTTCATAATGAAGGGATAAGGAGAAAATAATATATTGGATAGTATTCATGAGATCATGACTGATATAAGGACAAAGTGAGATCATGGTTTGAGTATATTGAATTTTTGGGATATGGGTATGTAGAAAGAGTTGCATTTTGAAAGAATTCATGTTTTCACTATGTTTCTATGGTAATACATGTTTCAAGATAATACATGATTATGGTATTCATATGTTTGTAATGTTCCCAAAAAAATATCTTATGATATATTCACATGCTTCTTATATGTCCTTTCTAGTAATCATTTTCTTATTACTATGAGTATAGAATGAAGTATTTTGGACAAGTCTAAAGATTGGAATGTATTATTTCGAACATCAAATAGTATTGATTAAGACCAGAACGATTCTTGATATTATTTCTGTAATGTTATAACAGTGTAGATGTAGAAAAAGGACAACCTATTGAACAGGAAACAACCCATCACATCGGACAAGGTTGCGTGAATCGAACCCACAATCGAAGTGTTACAGGACTTTATCAGCTACCACGGGCTTACAAGAAGACCCTAGATAGTATAAAAAAGTTTTATTTTTTAATCATTATGATAGATGAAGTATAAGTCCATTTTGAACTATATACGATTATTCTCACCATATATGGACTAATGTATATAAATTTTTCTAACCTTATGTTTGAGAAAGATGGAATGACCTATCATACTATCACATGATCTGCTAACACTTCACGAATGACACATTCAACTACATTTCTTTAAGAGATGACGTGAAAATTGTTCAAGGCATGAACAATAGTGGGATTGTACCAAAATCAAGTAAGTATTTCTTTTAATTCATCAAATTAGGGAAATGAACTTTTAAAAAAACTATAGTCCTATTGCCCTCGTATCTGATGAATTAGTTGGTACCTTAGATCATCACTGAATATGGCTTTTTTATTGTTGTATTTTTCATAGCCATGTTCTCTACCACTCTTCATCAGAACATGATGGTTATATTTGTCCTCCATATCCATTTTTTCACCTAAAATTTTATATCTGGAAGCCTAGTGCTGAGTTACATTGGGTGAATGTTAAGTTTCATACTTCACATATTAAAATTATGTTTTAGTAGTTCTTTTTTACGATGTTGGTTTCTACGGAAGAAACATTTAAGTAGTAAAAAAATTATAACCCCAACGAATTACGAGGGAGGAATTCATTTTAAGTGCAGTAGAATGTAACAACCCTAGATTTTATGAGAAATATTAATTTTAATTTCATTTATGTCTTGTGTTGTACACTACACAAATATTATCTTGCACTATATGCAACACCGTATAAGCTTGCAATATACGCAACACAATTTTTGGCTTGTGTTACACACAATTTCATGTTCTTTTTGTAGAAATTATTCTATTGAACATTAAGTATAGATTTTGTCTAATGTATAAATGAAATATATTTTTATTATGTTATACGAAACACCAAAGGGAGCTTTTACTACACGCAACCCTGACTTGGCTTGCATTACACACAATCGTGACATTCTTCAATAGCGTGTGTAGTACGCAATACCGGGTTTCACTAAACAACGATATATTGTAACATTTTTATTATGAACTAGCTGTTATGAATATTATTTACAAAATATTGAATTTTATAACATTATTATCAATCATTGAAATTTTCTATAACATGGTATGAGAAAGAAAATAATTTTTTGGGTAAAATAAGCATTTTTTAAAAAAAATGTAGTTTTGATTCCTTTTGATGGAGCACCCACATTAAATCTAGTTTCGGAAATGTTTATAAGAACAATTTGACAAAATAAAATTATTATTTGGAATAAGGATATAAAAATCTACTTTGGATAAAAAAAATATATTATTCTGATAACATTGATATTTTAATGAATAGTAAAAACATGCTATATTTCAATTAAAAACATATTTTTTAATCGTAATATTTTATATGGTTAAATTATCATATTGAATAGTTTTAAAGAATAAATATAATATATTCCTACCATTTAATATAATTTATTTCATTTTCATTGATTTTACATTGAATTCATAGGAATATCATTTCAATCTTTTGTAATTTTCTAACTTTAAAAACATGTTTTCTTAACAATGAGATTATTTTTAAATAAATTTCTACAACTTCTATAACTTGAACATGGGAAAATTGATTCCATATTTCGAATCAGTAAGTCTAAATTATGTTAATTGACTAATTTTTTTGGGCACTATGAATAGTAACGATGATAAATTTTATATACCATTATTAAAGGTAAATCGGGTAATTATGGGTAAATATAATATAAAAAAATTACCCTAACGCATAAAAAAAGTATATTGGATGAATAAAAGTTGACACATATCATCTATGGGTAAGATTTTATTAATTTCATGGAACTTTTACCATGAAAATGACATAATTATTAATAAAACCAAAGAAAGTGACAACATATAAATCTCTTAAATCTTATTAGTGTAATAATTTTAATTTAGTGATAAAATTCATAAATCATAGAACATGAATAGTATCTAGAAATTAAATAAAATTATATACATCATGTGAATTTATTTATAATTTTTAGGGATTAAATATTTATCATTAATGATGATTCAATAGTGATGTAGAAATTATTTTATTGATTGAAATATCAAATAAAAGGATTTAAATTTATTATAATAAATATTATATGAACTATTTAATGTTCTCAACAAATTTTTTAGATATATATTTCATGTTATGAATCTATTAAATCTTTTAGTTCAAACATATCTTCTATCTATATTTTAATTAAATTCAAATCAATGAATAGTGTCAAAATTGACACTATTGTTATTTTATAAAAATTACATATTATAAAATTATTTAAAAATCACAAAAATATTTAAAAATTATAAATTAGAATTTATATGGTATAAAATTTCATAAAGTATCCAATTATTTAAAATTCACAACACATAAGTTATTATATATATTAATTTAAAATATAGATTATTATTAACACAAATATAATTAAATAGATTAAATAAGGATAAATCAAGTTGATAATGTTTAAAATAAATTCCCAACATGTATAAATTTTATTTTTTGATGAAATTAAAACCCTATAAAATCTATTCTTATAATGTGAGTCATTGTGGAAGTTGTTATGTGGGGTTTGAATTTATATTAAATTAATATTGTTAGGTTTCCAATGGTGCCCCTTTGCTCCCTTATAAAAGGGAACACCCTCCCTCTTCTCTGGAGACCATTTTGTGCCTTCAAGATCAGTCAACCCCTAAAAATTACTATTATCAACCTATCTAGTTATATCATAGAGTTTTTTTTGTTCTCAAAAGTCCAACTCTAGTGCCCAAAGAAGATGTTTAATAGAGGCAGGTCAAGGAAGAGGTAATCTCTTCTATCGATTAATTCAAGTTTCTCTTTTATTCTACTTCCTCTTCATTATTTGTTTAATTATAATGTAATAAAATCATTATTAATTATATACTGATATGTTATTATAAATATGAAACAACCCTATTTCACATTCTACCCATCCTACAAAAAATGAAATCACCGCGCATGCGTACGTACGGAATACCATCTCTACGCCATGGTGTAATCTGTTTTCCACCACCACCTTACATGGATGGTTATAATGATGTAAAGAATAACTTTTTATAATTATTATAAAATCTTACTGATTCTGAGATATTATATCATCCACTCCAATTCCATTTAATAATTATGGGAACAACATCATTTCCCGTGCGTACATATGGATTACCGTTTACACGATGCGATGACATTCATTCTCCATGATAACCATTAAAGAATGATTATAAATAATATATAATGAATAATAATGAGATATATTACATAATAATACGATATTTATTTATATTTTATTTACTTACATTCATTCAATTTAATAAGGAAATGAAAACAATGTTCATGCGTACGTACGGTCTACCGTCTCCATGAACTGTGTATTTAGTTCCATATTATATATTTATATTCTGAATATATATTATATATAAATAATGTTTTACATTTTAGATTTATTTAAACATGATCTATGTAATCATATGAATAATTACAAATCAAAACACGTACGAAAAATGAAATGAATTTACACAAAAAGATGCATTAACATGGAATTGACAAATGAATGGGTAATATAATGTAATAAGTGAATCATGTATGATATAATAAATATTATTATGGTTATTTTACAAGTTAATAATATTTTTATACCTAAAATATAGGAGTCTTGGATACATATATATGAAATTGGACACAAGGTAAGGGAAAATCTCACAATCTCATTTTCATCCGAGATTGTTTAAACATCAGAATTTACTGGGGTCATATTTATCATCCACATACAAGTTTACTCAATACTTAATATTATTTATATCCTACTACAATTTTTTAAATCCAATTTTACCTATTGGTGAGTTTTTGGTAAAGATTTGAAAGAAATCATGTGTTGTTTTTACTATGTGGTACTTTTTTACATTTCCGAGAAGAGTACGAAGAGAATGTTTTATTAAACTTATACGGCATGAAATGATTTTTAAGGCTTCATAACACCTAAATTACAAGAATATTTCTATGCAATAATTAATGATTATTTTAAACAAAATTCCTTGGTTTTAAATTTCTTGTCATTTCAAGAAAATAATCTACTTTTGAAGAAGAAATGATATTTTCCTAAAGGATTCATTTCAAGTTCTTTATCAAAACTATATTCCATCTAAGATGAAATTATTTAATTTTTTTATGTTTCATGTATAATGTCTCTATTATTTACATGTTTTTATTTTTATAATGAAATGATATCCATTTGTTTTATATGGATTATGTAATGATGGGATGATATTTATGTAACCCATTTTATTCTTTGGGTTATGATGAATGATTTATGTTTAATTTGTGGCCCACGTAAGAATGATTTCATTACGATATGGATGGGACCTATATATCCCTCCAATGAATTGGGTAAAGATTTATATCTCATGAGATATACATGGCTAGAACGACAAGTAAATTCAGTTCAGTAATATAGGGCTGGAATGGCATGTAAACCCCATTCAGTAATAGACATTGTCCACTATGAAGTTCTTGGCAGCATTGCCTTGGCTAATATGGAAATCATATAATGTATTTAATGGTTTTCCACAATTACATGTTTTAACCCCATGCCATTTTATCATGAATAATGTTTCTTTATGATCTATTCCTTATGTATGTGCCAATATTTTTGTAATTGCTCATGATTTTTATGTTTTATGTTAATGTTTTTACATACAAATGTTTATGGATTATATTTATGTTCTACATGTTTACCCTTAATGTGAATTTGAGATATCACTTTATATGTTTTATTTTCTCCAGTGTATAAAGAAATTTTTATGGTAAGAAAACAAAAGGTGAAGATCTTTATGTGCGATGTTGATGATCTTTCACCATGATTAGAAGATTATGTTCCAAATTTCCAAAGATACTAAACTAATACGGTCTTTGGGAGTCTGTTTTTGTCATGTATTAAGTATTCCATAAATATAATATAATTTCCTTGTACGTCAAGATTTGGGTCTCTACACAGCAATTCAAAATTCATAATCATGTGTCATGGAATAAATTATTTTCATGTCACAAGATTTGGTAATCATCAAAATCAATAATGAGCCGTGATTTCAAATCACAATCATAGAGAAGATTTATAAGAGTGTGGAACTATCATCTTCTTAGAAACTGTATCATATGTCAGTGCTAACTATTAAGAAATCATTACCCAATGAATAATGAAAAAAATACATCTTTCTCATATCATAAAAAACTAATCATCACCACCTAATTCCCATGTCATAATAGATCATTCATCATAACATATTTATGATATCATAGTGGATCAAGAATACCAATATATTTCCTATAGTGTATCCATCACATCTATTTTTTCCTTAATTAGCTCCTAATATATTATGTAATATGATATTATTTTAAAAGAATGAAATTACGTTCAATAACGTGTACAACACACAACGTTGAGCATAAAGGAACAATGGAATATTATTATTTAAATTTGGCTGTTATAACCTATCCATTACGTTTGAAGGTATTAATTCTATTAACATATTTATTTAATATATATAATTTTTATAATCTATATAAATTTATTTATTTTCTCTCTGGAAATAATCACTCAATTTCTACTCAATTTATTTTATTCTTTAAAGATATTTTTTCATAAAAAAAGTATTTTCATTGAGTGAATAATATAATTTATTTCTGATAATTTTGGAACTTATATTTCATAAGAAAATAATTATTTTGACATCATAATATAAAATGTAACCTATGGTAAAATTTTGATTTTTGTCTAAATTTTTTAATTTTTATTTGAATAGTGGAATATATTTTGTTATTGAATTTTTTTTTAAAAAAATATTTAGAAAAATATTTAGAAGTAGATTTAAAATTTAATTATGTTTTTCTAAAATAACTTAAAAATGTTCATTTAAATGCATTTTTTACATTAATTTAGTATACAAAATTTTATAACTGAAAATGCATTTTTCTAAAAAAATAATTTAATAAACGTATCATAATTAAAATAAATTAAATACTTCAATATATATGGTTTTAATTTTAAAAAATTATACCATAATTTGAATCATTAAGTCTAAATTTTTAAATAAGTCTCTTTTATTTTTGGTCAATATGAATACAAACTGTAATAATTTTTTCACCATGGAAAAGTCTAAATAGAGTAATAAATTGTGAAAAATTATATGATAAGGACTATAAAATGACAGTATAACATGTCATAATATTATTTAACCTTTAAATCTAGTCCATAATAATCCATTATTATATTATGTGCCCCTTTTTTCATTGTTTGTGATTATGACATTTATAATATTTTATGCAAATAAAAGTAAAAAAAGCCACAATTATTTTTAATAATAATATTATTTTTAACATGGGGATAAATTGAATATATGTTATGTTATAAATTTAGAATTTAGATATAAATTATTTATATCATTCATTATAAATTATTTTAAATTTTTATTAAAGAAAATGCTACCATAAATTTTTACAAAAAGATGATGGATTAATTAATAAATTAATAGAAATTTTTTTAAATGATATTAAAAAAAAATTAAAGTAATATAATATGAAATATATAATGTGATAAATGAATTTTATAAACTAATATGATCTCTTATTGAATTAATAAAATATTTTCTGGAAATTTCATTTGTTTTCTTGATGTTATTAAAGTCAAATTAATGAAAAGTTATAAAAATTTCATGAATTACATTTTATAATAATTAATATTCTATTAAATGATAAAAAAATACTAAAAGTTTTAGATTCTTCTACGTGATAATGATATGTTTTATAGTATCAAACATTTTCCATTTAATGGTTTTTTCCATTTATAGTAAGTATCTTGATGCTCAAATAGTAAAAATCTATATTGTCATGATATGTGTGAAATAGGTAAATGGGGCACTAAAACAAAGAGATAAGGGTAAAATCTTATTAAATAATTATTCAACATTTATTTGAAGTGATTATTTTGATATGTAATCATCATATATTTTAAATAATTTTTTTTGTTCCATTTTCAATTTAACATAAATTTACATTAATTTAATATTTTGAGACATTCCAAGAGCGCCTAACCCCTCTCTAATAAAATGACTTCTACTATTATATTTAATTAATAGTTAATTAACAATTTGGTTCATAAAATATTGACCCCAACGACTTCTTATATTTATACTAATATCCAAGAATAAGTTTTTGATCATAAATCCTACCTATTGACAATTTTGGTGTAAACCTTAAGAGGTTGTCTGAAGAAGAGGTATTGTTCATTACCAATTGGATTTATTTTATTTATTCTTCCACATTTATAAAATATTATATATCATATATAGTTAATAAAATTATCATAATAAATATAATTATATGTTATTGTGTTAATTTAATAACCTAAAATCATCTCTAACTTCCATGAAATGGTAATTAAATCCATCATTCACGTGTATGGCACAACACCACCTCATTGGCTGACGTAACATGTTTTCAATCACCACATCATATGAATGCCTATAATGATGTATTAGATGAATATATATGATATTAGTTAAATATATATAATTTTTTAAATACAATATAACACATATTTTTATACCCTTACATTCCTTGAAAAATGATAATGTCATTCCTGTGTATGTACGGACTGCCACATCAACAAAAAGATGAAATTCTTCATTCATCACAACATCAAATGGATGATATATATATTCATATTTTAAAAATAATATTATTTGTATTATATTCAGATAATTATATAAATATATAATAATACTTACCATCCTTCCATAATGATCATGGAAAAATGGGAAATTTTACTAATGTGTGTGTACGACCTATCATCTCAAAGATTATAATGTAGTTCATTTCCTATAACCATATTTCATGGTAGATTTTAAGGTTATAATTTATGTATAAAAATGATAATTACTCGATATAATATGGAAAAATTTTCTGTTTGACCATGTTTAATATATCAAAACCATTATGAAATTATGGACCAAACAACCTCAAAACACCCAACACAAACTTAATTGATTAAGTAAATAAATATGCAATTGTAATAAATTAAACAAAAGGTTTTTGAATAAGAGATTAATACATAGAAAATTTCTTAAAATTTCAAAAAATTGATATTATTATATTATACTGGTGTTGAAGGACATATATAGAATGTTTAAACCTAAGGTAATGGATCTTATTTCAACTTCTTTTCATTAACGCGTATTTTATTGTTATATAGATAATTTATTTTATACAGTTTACATAATTCCCATTTATGTATTATATCATGAATCCTTAACACATAAAGTTATTTTACATTTACATTTCAATTATTCTCTCTAATGTTATTTTAATTGAAACATACCAAGTGGAAATGTGTTTCTTAACTCAATTTCTTTATGTTGGGTTATAACTCTTTTTTATTGACTTAGTTATGAAATTATTTATTATTGTGAATTATTTTCTAAATATTTTTAGTTTTTATATCTAATAGTTTTATATGTATTTTAATTTATTACACATAGTCCCCCCATTTAATAATTCTAAATTAAATGATATGATCTTTTTAAGTGTAATTAATCTCAAATTAATTACCTTTCTCAGAGACATATATTTATAATGTGCACTTATCATATTTTATGAGGTTTATATAAATAAATTTTTTCATAATATGTCAATAATAGTCTTATCTTGATGATATATTACAATTTATTTGATGTTATTATTTAAGGGA
Organism: Viscum album; assembly: GCA_963277665.1. Lineage (NCBI taxonomy): Eukaryota > Viridiplantae > Streptophyta > Magnoliopsida > Santalales > Viscaceae > Viscum > Viscum album. The sequence continues at coordinate 1,928,642,649 of OY728131.1, forward strand.
TTACGATTAAAGTGTTTCCAATGGGGAAAGGGATTTATGTTTTAATCTGTTTTCATTTCTAGAATGTTTATGTTCCAGGTTCTTTGGGGGGAAATCATAAGAACATATTTTATTGGAGCAAATATCATTTATTTTAATATTGTGATTTATTTATTTTATATTTTTTTTATTTCATCCCTTATTTATTAAATAATCATTAAGATATTTATTTGTAACTATTCACGATACATTATATTATATTAGATCAGGAATATTTCTCTTTCATGTCAATGTTTCCTAAAATGATTTAACAAATGTTATATTCTAAGAAAATGATTTTATAAATCCGTTTTACATGATCTATGTAATTATTTTTAATTTTTAGAAAAATTAAATTTCATAACATTTTTTAAAATTAATATATTTTGACTCCTTTTACAAATTTATGAATGTGTTAATTATTTTATACATATACACTATCAATAGATTATCTAGCCATAGAGAATATTATTTTTCCTAATTTTTCATGTAAAATTTTCTTGGATTGTTATAAAAGGAATTTTTTCCCAAATATTTTTACATTTTTTAATGTTTTATATGTGATTTCCAAATGGAAATTATTTTTTTTGTAGAATTTTTTTTAATGATCATTTAATGGTATTTGCATTTATAAATTCCTAAAAATATTTATAAAACATATGATACACTAGAGATCATTTGTAATTATACCATCTTAATTATTTCTTTAGATGGATTATTTATTTAATAAAAATATTTGCATGCAATGAGATTCTTTTCCCTGGGTTCTTCATGTTATGGGAGGAATGATCTATTTTAATAATTAATGGAAAAAAAATTTCTTTCCACCTCAAACTATAATATACGTTTTTCTTCCCTTGGAATATTTAATGGAAAAACATACATATTTTATTCTTGGTGATTTTTTTTGGAAATGGGGATTTAAAGAAAAGTCTATTTTGATATCTGAAATATTATTCACATTTGTTTAAAATATTTTTTCAAGATTTTTAACCAGGAAATTGTACTTGGGGGTTTTTTGAAGGTATCTTCATATTATTTTTCATATATTAACTCAATAAAGTATATACTAAGGTTTTGTACCCATTAAATATCACATGTTATCCTGATATTTCTAATACGATGGGTGTACCAAGATAGCACTCTAAATAATTGGTTGATGATTATTTAATCTAGATAAATATATTAAAAGTTAACCATGTAGTTATTCTAGTTGTAAGGGGTATTTAATTATTCTATGATGATAATTCACCAAAGTAATAACTCATTTTATTAATTATTTTCATGTGTTATAAATAAATCATTCAATCAAGGTTGATATAACATTTCTCCTGATTATTGATTCCAATGACTCTTTTCTTCGTTAAATATTTATTCAATGGTTAATCATCTGGGAAATTATTGGTTGGAATTAAATTATTTTATTACCGTGAACTGTTATTATGTAATCATACTCTTATACTCATCTTAGTAATGAATTTTAATTATCAATTCTTCTATTTACCCTTACTGAGCATTTGATCTCATTCTTTTTATTTTTCCCTTTACAAACGTTAAATAGATTGATATTATTTGTTTTTTAAGATGGTTTAATAATTAATGAATTTTATAGGAGATGATAAAGGCAAAATATGGAATATGAAATGTTGTGTTTAATGGTATATGATGTTGATCTCTTTAAAATATTATTTTTTAAATTGAAATTATTTAGTGATTTTCATAATTCATTAAAAAACTCAACCAAATATGTCTTTTACAATATAAAAAATACATAATTTTCATTTTATTTTGAATGTTTTGGATGAAAAAATTTATGTCACATTTATAGGTATCAAAACCATAATTTTTTTAACACTGGATCCTAGTTTGCAGGTTCATTGATGTTTGAGATTGAATGAAAGAATGTTTTATAGGACTTCCTAGATAATTATATTTTCATGAGAGGTTATTTTAAGAATTATTGATAACATCATGGGTTTATATGTTTAGGGTTGATCATAAGGTCAAATTCTTAAAAATCCTCCTTTAATATTTTAGGTCAGGGAATTTTAAGGTGAATAATGATATTTTTGGAAAACTATTATTGGGTTGAGGCCTATGTAACCCTTCATTTTAACATCAAGTATTTATTGGCAAAAAACTTACTAAACTGATGGGAATATATTATTAAAGGTATGATATTAAATATAACGAAATAACATTCCATAATTTTTTTATTCTAATATGGGATTATTTATTTGTGGAAATAAATATCATATCTTTAAAATATATGATTCATGAATATAACATTTTTTATATGATTTTATGTGTGATTAATGTTACTTAAGGGTCAATATATTATTTACTCATAGGAAGGATTATATTTTTTTTTTGGAAATTATCTTATCTTTAGGAAACTATTTTGGTTTTTGTTAATTTCTAAATATAGATGGAATATATTTCAATTATATTATATACTATGTGATTGATTCTATGTTGATTTTGGTTCTTCAGGCACAAAAAAATATTCTTGAATATTCATCGTTTAGAGAAAAATATGAGATTGTCATAGAAATTTATTAAAGGGTGAAATTATACTTGTCAAGTATGCACATTTCCTTATGTTATTTGTCAATATGATAAATTAATTTTAAACTATATGGAAAATGATATTTGAATAAAAAATTATCCTCAGAACTTTATATCTAATGAATTGACTGACACTTCACATATCATAGATTTATTATTTGTGATTTCGAAATTTATCCTAAACACATTATTGATCACTCTTTATCAGTCCTTTAGTGTCAATTTTCTCATATATATACATGTTTCCATATTACACAAATGTTTTCCAACATGGAAACCTAAATTTGTTTTATTATACATAAACTTCATACTTCCCTTTATATTTTTTTCAAGGGAATGTTTTACTAAACCTTGAAATGATTTGGAATTTCAATAATTCTATTTTAAAATATCAAACTATGATTTCTGATATTGACTTAAAAATTACTAGGTCACAATTTTTTTGGTGGGGATTTAATACCCCCAATATTTTAAAATATGGAAATTAGATTTTATAATGTGTATTACATGGAAAACCAAGCAAAAATACACTAGGACATATTATTATTTAACTATGATCGGTAAAAATTATACATGAAATTAGTGGGTATGAATACAATTAAAATATATTTTTAATATATATATAAATATAAAGGTCATAATCAAAATAAATATTATGATTGATCCTTAAGAATTTAGAACACAATTTATACTAAATCAATATTTTTCACCAGTGGTATGTTTTCTTAAAAATGGGTTTTTATGGAATGAGTATTATAATTAAATTTTTTTAGAATTTTAGAATTTTTTTTAAAAAAAATTAATATCATTCGTGAAATCATTATATAAAATTATCTTATGGTGATTTTTTTTGGTTTTCCAAACAGTTTTATTTTTCAGTGAATAGTCAAAAAGAATTATTTTTATTTAAAAAAGTATTTTCTTTTATATTATAAAAAAATTAAAAAATTTATTTTGTTTTTCTTTTAAAATATGATTTTAACCTAATGAAATAAAATTTTTAAATTGTTACATTAGAAATAATTTTATACCTAATTTTGTATAAGAACATTTTTAGTTTTTTTTTGATGAAATAATTGATTTAAATGGTTAAAAAATGTTGATCTAGTAATTATTACAATAAACGAAAAATAAAATAAATGATATTAAAATATTTAAATTAATATTATTTTAGATAATTAATGTGACACATTAAATTGAAATATGAATATAGAAGTAAAAGGATCTAATAAAATATTTTATTCATGTTTAATTTTCTATGTTAATGTTATTAATATCAATGTAATTAATAGTATAATAATTTTACAATATTGATATTTTATAATGAATATTTTATAATTTAAGTTTATTAAATTCTCAAAAATATTTCATTCATTCACATTATTAGTATATAGTTGATAATATCAACCAAAATCAATTTATGGGATGTTTTTTCATTCAATGTATCAATCTTGACTAATGAAGTTTAAAAATACTTATTTACGTGATAATTATAAGAGGGTTTAATGAGGGGTTAAAACCAAAATATTAGGTTTAATAATTACTCAAATAAATTGAATTTTTTTAAGATGTGATTTATACCAATATTAATTTTTTATTCTAAATAAAATTGTTTTGATACTTTTTCAACTTGAAATTATTTTATATTAATTTTATATTTTGAGAAATTTTAAGAGTGCCCCCATCTCTTATAAAAAGAAATATCCACCTATACTATCTTAACAAATCTACAACCATTTGGTTCTGCCAATATATTAAAAATAACCCTTCTTTAAATTTCTTATAAAATTCAAGAGGCCTAGTATTGATATGGAAACTGACCTAAGGAGTCATTTGGTTTAAATCATAAGACGTTGTCTAAATAAGAGTTATCATTCTTAATATATTATTTTTTATTACGTATTTCACTGCATTAAATTATTATTTTACAAAAACATTATATCATAATATGTATCTCTAATATATTGAGATGTTTTTATGTTAATTTAATAACCAATATCCATATCTAACCAACATCTAATGGGAATAGAATCCATCATTCGTGAGTATAGAGAACTGCAACATCACAATATAATATAATTAATTTTCCATCACCACCCCTCATATATTATTATAATTATATAATAACTATAACTATATATATATTATTTTAATGAAATATTTATATATTTGGAAAGATAATATAACACCTTCTACATAACCCTATATTAATTAAAATATTATGATGTCATTCATGCATACTTGTGGACTATCACCTACACAAAGCGATGTGAATAATTTGTCATCATAATATCAAAAGGATGATATATATATACATAAATTAAATAATAATATGTTTTTGGTATTATTATATTTCTAGAAATATATAACAATACATACATACTTTTTTAAATGATTGTTGAAAAATAAAAATGTTACTCATGCGTAGATACGACCTACCATCTGCCTAATTATATGACAGTTCATTTTTATAACCATATTTAATTGTTATATTTAAAATAATAATCAATTAATAAAAATTATAATTATTTTATTGATTATTTAATAATGAACACTTTGAACATGGTCAACATACCTAAGTTGTTTTGAAATTATGGATAGAACTTCGTCAAAAAACCCCATGTAGACATAACTAATTAGATAATTAAATAATAATTTATAATAAAAAATGGTTTAATAATATGTTATTTATTTACTAAAATTTTCTTATGAAATAAAATAATTGATTTGATTCTATTATACAATTGTTGAAGGATATATATTAAAAATGTGTACTCAATGTAAGGAATTTCACCTCAATTTATTTTCAATGAGATATATTTTATTTCAATAAACAAATTAATTTATATGGTGTATAGACATATCTTTTACATTTTATATCATGGAAAAATAATACCTGATGATATTTTAAATTTTAATTTTAATTATTTTATACAAGTAGATATGATGAGAATATTACCAAGTGGTAAATGTTTTCTTAACTCACTTCCAATTAATTACATTATAACTCAATTATTACCATTGTTATTCCATGAATAAATGTGAATTTTTTAAAAGATATTATATATTTACAATAGTTTTGTGTGTATTTATATTTTTTTCATAAAAAATATCCATTGATTGATTCTCAATTAAATGATATGATCTTTGTAAGGGTTATTTGTCTCAAATTCCCATTCATCAGGACATATGTTTTTGATGTACACCTATCTTTTTTTATGAGGTGGATATAACGACCCTTTAATATAATATATCATTAATAAACCTATTTTCATGATATTAAATATTTAATTTGATGTTATTATTTCGTGGTATTGAAGAGTTACCAAAGTGATAAATGATTTATGATGCAATCCCTTTTCATTTCATGATTAATTATGTTATTGGTTCCTTGACAGGAAGCAATATGCTCTTTTTTCATGAACCACACCTATTTTATTCTATTATACTTATAAGTGTGGTTTTAAATTTTTATCATTAATAACCATTATTTTCATTGAATATTTCTTTTAATTTTTCATGTTTTATTTTAAAGAAAAATGTTGTTACAATATTTTGATTTTTTTTAGTTTTTTAAATGGATTTTCCAAGTAATAAGTATATTTCAATGAATAATATTTTTAATGATAATTTTTTTGTATTTCTATTCATCAACACCTAAACTATTGATGATACATATGATCCAATGAGGATATTTTTTAATGATGCCATCTCCATTATTTCTCTAGATGGATTATTATTTATTAACATAGATTGTGATTGTACCGGTTTCTTTTCAATGGATTATTCAGGTTATGGAAGGAATACTCTATTTTAACATATACAATGACTTATACTCTTCTTCCTAATGTAACATAAATTTTATGTTTATATTCTATTATAATAATTTATGAAAAACTCTCCCTATCATGTTCTAGGTGATTTATATTTTAAATATAGTGTTTTAAAATATAAGGTTGTTCTTTATCCAAAATTGTATTGGACATGACATTAAAAGATTTTTTTAAAGGTATTTATTCATGATATGGTCATCTGAAATTATTTAAGAAGTGATGATCACCATTATATCTCATAGATGAGTCTGATATTACATTCAAAAAGGATTCCACCCCATTATAGGCTAAATGAGATCTTGAAATATCATTTATGATGGGTTCCCTCATAGAGTTCTCTAATACATTAGGTAATGATTATGTTCTCTAGATAATTGTATTGGATGTTATATATATAGTTATTCCAATTTAAAGAGTTTTGTATGGTGTTTAAGATGATGTAATTCCATAGTACTAACAACTTTTTTTAATCCAGTTACGTGTTACAAATGTTTCTTTTGTTCAAGGTTGATATCACATTACTCATGATTATTTATTTCAATGACTCTCTCCAATGATAAAAATTTAAACCGTGACTGATGATCTTTGTATTGAAGGATGTGAATTAGAGAATATTATACTAATTCATTATCATTATTTCATTATACCATTATGATTGTCTTATTTATGATATTCAATTATTAATGTTTATGTTTACCGTTATTGATAATTTGAGATCACCCTTATTATTTTTAATTTTATCTAGGTTATCATGAATTATGCAAACTGTTGTTTGTTTATAAAGGTTCTGTATGTGAAGAAATTAATAGCAGATGTTGGAGAGTGAATATGGAATATGAAATGATGTGTATAGTGGGAGATGATGTTGATATCTATAAATTAGTTTTTTATGAACCCATAATGTTAAGTATTTTTCAAATTATCAAAATAATTAAACATAAAAGATCCTTGGGTTTGTAAAAATAAAATATTTACTTTTGTTATGTATTTGTTGGAAAAAATTGTGTAATATTTATTTGTATCAAATACATTAATAATGTGTTTTTGTTTCTAACACTAGATCTAGGTGTACAAGTTTATGGTTATTACATATTAGGCTTTTCGAAATACATTGGTGGGATTTAACATACCCACTAATAAAATAATAAAAAATCAATCATATGTGTTCCATAATATTGTAAATTAATTTTCATTTCCTCATAAAATTACTTATCTAAATGACATGAATTTTATAAATATACCCCCATAACATAATTAATCCTTTTAAAAGAAACAAACTTCATATAATCATTACAATCACAAGTAATCAAGAAAATTAGATGGAATTATAAGATAATATCTGCAAGGATATATTGAAATCCATAATGTATGTTTAAATGGTTGAAAGTTTTTTTACTAGAACAATCAATAGATTTTTCTAAAACATAAGAAAGATACCTTTTATTTTGAAAAAAATTAATCATAAAATTATAAGTGTATATAGAGGATAATTTTTATTGAAAAGAAAATTAGAAAACATTAAAGTAATATCAAAATTAACTAATGGTTATTATGGATGGAAAATATGTTCATTTCATATACATTAAAAGAAGAAATTTATTTCAGTCCCTTATAAAAATAAAAGATTGACTTGTTCGGAAAACACATTATTTAAAAATATTTTTTTCCAGAATTATTATAAAAAATAAAACATTAGTAAACATAATATTGAAAAATTATTTGATATTTTTCAAGAATAATTTTGAAAATAATTTTTAAAACATAAATACCGATGAAAAAAATCCTGGCGGAAAGAGAGTAGATACAACATTTTTTTATTAAAATTAGTTTCTAAACCATTTTGAGTAATAATGAGAAATATATTATATCAATCCATAAAATTTATAGACATAAAAAGAGAATAATATAAATGAAATTTATTTATTAGATAAAGAGCATATAATTTATTCAATGTAAATTTATGAAAAATCAATCCTAATTAAAATGGGACTGAGAAATAATTCCACTACCTGAAGTATTGTCTTAATTGGTATTCATTCAGACCTCTTTTATAATAAACATAGATTTATTATATACTTATTAAATAACAATAATAATATATATCATTCCATATCTAAGTTAGTTATAACATCTTTTCACCCATTTATTAACTATTTTTTATTAAAATCGTTATTAATAATGATAACTGCTTCATTTTTCACGCATTTTTCAGTTATATTGTCACAATACTCCTAGTTTGATCATAATTACATATTATATAGAATTTAAATATTGTAATGAGTTTCATATTTAATATTTATATAAATTGTTGTAACTATTAATATAAACCGGTGATGAAAAAAGAAATGTATTACTTCTTGGAAATGGTAATATTTATACACAAACGAGTGATATTTAATGTTTTTTATGATTAAATGAATGAAATAAATAATAACTAACCATTATAGAACTATAATAATATCATATATAAAAAATATATTTATTAATATATTATTATAACAATATTGTTCATTTTTTTATGAAAAAAAAACTCATTTCTTCGCAGAGGTGGTAGTACACACATACCAACGAGAAATACTTTCTTTTAACATTTGATGGAATGTATGTGAATAATGGTTATTACCTAATAATAATAATGAAAAAAATTATGTATATTAAAATTAATTAAACAATTATTTTTTAATGGTTAAAATATATTTATAAGTTGTAAAATAAAAAAAATTCAACGTACTTATTTTAGAGGTATACCTCTTAATTGAAAAACCTCCTTTGGTTTACACCTTACGTCATGAAAGAATGTTTTTTTGGAAAGAATATAATTTATAAGAAATGGTAAATTAATCTATGATGATATTATAGAATGAATTTTTTGAGATATAATACATAAACATTGTAAATATTTAAAGAGAGAAGAATCACTTTTATAAGTGATAAGATAGAAATAATTGGAATTACATAAAGTATTATATTACTATAAATAAATTTATAGGTTTAATTATTCAAAAATTAAAATAATTAAAAAATAGGATGAGTAAAAGTAAAACTAATATAATAAAAAAATATTTAGAAAACATTAGGTGTTTTTAACACTTATCTCTTTGTTTTTACCATTTTTAACCACATTAATAATTTGTACAATAACAATGTTCTTTACACATTAAGGGTAAAGAATATAACAGTTAAAGGAAAAGTGTCCAATTAATGAAAAATGGTAGATATTATCAAATGTATCCCATTCACTTGGAAAATAATAATATATTAATGAATTTTAATTTAATTAGTAAAATATTATTTCATATATGATATCATTATATTCATTTTCTATAGTACTAAAAAAGAATTAATTTATAGACAACATGATTGAAATGGAATTTGAATAAAAACATATAAAATGTCCATATTCTATTATATTCATTTAATAATCTCATTTAACACAATAATTCATTCAATTGGATTACCATTAATTTATTTAACATTATTTATTTCATTTTTCTAATACTTTAATAAATACAACATTGACGTTGTGTAAGATAATAAAGAAACTTTTTTGCAACAAAAAAATTTAAAAAATAAATTTCAATGATAAAATAATTAATTCATATTTAAAATAAAAATTATAAACAGAAATTAACCACATTTTATCTATATTTAAAAACATTATAGATATTAATGTTAAGAGTGTGACATTTTGTATTTCTCCATTTCAAAAATTAATATATAGGACATAATCAATGAAAAATGGAACCCATTTTCCATATATTTTAAAATTCTAGGATAAATTACGAAATACTATAATATAATAAGATATGTAAATGTTTTATAGAAAATTTAACATCTTATACCAATTTTTTAACCATGTTTTCCCCATTTTACACTTACCAATGTGGAAAATATTTATCAAGGTTACCATTTACATTGGATACAAATTACGTTTAACATATTAAATTATAAGAGTTATCCTAACTCAAAATATGAAATCCATTTTAAAATATTTGATATCTATTAATTTTTTAAATATATTTTTAAATTTGAGTGAAAATTGTGATAGAAACCCATTAAAAATACATTTTTAATCATAAAAATGGATTCATTCTTATTAAATGCATAGTAAAATGAATTATATAAATATATATATTTTTTATTAAATATACAGTATTTAAATATAATTTAAAATAATTCATAATTACTGATTAGTTTAATTTATTATGAAAAAAATGCATTAAGTGCATAAAAATGTTTTTCCACAAAAACATCGCTATTGATTAAAATGATTTTATTTTCTTATGGATTGATATATAATTAAATAAATTTCAAAATTTATTAGTCATAATTTTTTTAAATTTACATAACCTCCAATCTGATGATTATTAAATAATATTATTTCAATATTATATCATGACTTGTTTAACATCAATACTGTTTATAAAGAAATATGTCAATTAAATAATTTTTTTAAAGTGAACTATATCATAAAATATCATGGTGTTATATTGAATCCCATTTATTATAATATCATCATTAATATTATATCAATCTGATATAAAAATAGAGGATACTAATAATTCATCACATCTTTACGTTCCCATGATTCTCACTCTAATTCATGGTTTCTCCACAAAATGTAGAACAGGTGAGTGGTATTATTTTTAGAAATTTCTCTCTATGTTCCAAAATATATGTTTATTATTCCTCATAATAGATATATTTCTCAAATTCTTGTTTCTTATGAGTATATTAGACATTAATGATCTTCTATTTTATTCCATTGGAGAGATATATGGAAAAAAATTATTGACTTGATAGATATTTGGTGGAAGCACCAAGAAATAATATATCGTCTTGATATGATCAAGAAATTCAAAGAGACTGATATATCCCGGGTAGATATTTCCCTTCTATCAAGATATCCTTACCATATTTTAGGATACATTAGTAGGAATTAATTATCACCAACTTTACACTGTAAATCACACTGATTATTTTAATCATAACATCTCAATCAACTCTAAGCTTCCTTTATGTGGTTCTATAATGATTTAAACTCATATTCCATATCCTTTTCTGGATTAGGTAAAAATATATCTCTTTGTCTAAATTCATCCCAAAACATTTTATTTATCAACTTTTCTTTCTAGATGGATTCACCAGGATCCATGTGAATGCTTGAGTGAAAGGAATTATTGTAAGAAATGTTGACCATGGAAAGGTGTTAATCCATACAACCTTTAAGTTGAATATAACATAATATTAGAATATATTTTGGAGAATTTATGGTCATACCATACCGAACATAAGTCTAAGGATTATATGTATTATGGAACCTCAACTTTTTATCATGATCCTACAAAAAACTATAATACCTAATGATTAGTTCAGTACCAATGAGAGGGTGGTGAATAAATAGTACATTTTTTTTCAAATTATTTCTATTTTGATTCAATATTTATGAATAATTTAAGTAATGATCCCCCATTGATAATTATTAGACACAACCTACAAGAAATAATAATAAATTCTTCACAATACGTAGGGATTTACAAGGACGTTACATTGTCGTACACTTAATAGTTCTAGTTAGACCCCCCAACAGAGAATTTCCACCATAATAGAAGGAAATTGCAATAGTAACTAGTTTAACACCACCCACCCCCCCCCCAATTACATTATTTTTATTCCCCTATATCTAATAAACCGTAAATAGTTGGTTTAACCATCCAAAAATACCATATTCTATAGTGATTGGATAGACCACCTAATGGAAATATTCCAGTAACTAGTTAGACCCCCATCTGTAGGGTTCTTCTTCTTTAGATAGTGATATCCACTATAGAGAGATCTATTTATGATGATCGTCCTCCACGATATTTTTGGATCACATTTTCTCATGTACTCTTTGAAGTACCGTTTCAAATATTATGGTCTTACTAAAATAAAATCTCATCAAAATTTATAATCCTCTTCGTCCATATTGTCAAATGATTTGTCAAGAATTATTTTTTTGATTAATGAAGACCCAACCTAACATACAATGTTCATTGATATTCAAAATGATCTAAATCGATATTCATACACTTATAAGTCAAATGTTAATTTCTTCTGAAATATTTATTGAAATTATACATAGGTTTTTATCTCAATTTACTATACGGATTTTATGCAAATCATATTGGTTGTTCTTATGTCAATATTCATTCATGTAAAATAAAATACAGGATTTTATTACTTTTATGTATGAATTACTTCATGTTCATGGAAATACACACACTTACTATATTTTTACATTTTGTTGTACATTAGTTGAACTTCATATTCTTGGGACCTTCAAAAATTAGAACACCTCCTAATATTTCACATTATTTGCACATTATTTATTGCATTAATATTTCATATATAATGAACCTCATTCTCCAAACACTGATGTCTGGGATAATACGCTTCACTATATCTTCATAAAATAATATCATGTTATTCGTTTTTTATTTGCAATGAAATGGTGTACAAGATATATTCCTCAAATAATTCATGTGAAACTCTCTCTATACATGAATATCATTCCATATATGATTCTCAATATCATTCACATGATAGTATACATGTGGATATTTCTATTTATCCTTCTCATAACTCCATATAAAAATATACAATTTTTTAATAGATTAATTTTCCCTCAAAATTATGAAATGTTATTGGATATCACAACATGACTACATAAATACCATATGTGAATACACAACATATTCAAGCCTCTATTTTAGTCCTCTTCACTCTTTATATTTATTTTTAATTGGAGAAATAAAATTAAAATGTCTAGGGGTATTTATATAAAATCTTCACTAACTATAATATACATAATCTATCCTAGATTGTAAACCACATTACATCTTTTCAAAAAACCTTTTCTTATATGAATATGAAAATCCCAATCACTATAAAACATACCTACTTCACTTTTCTTCATCATGTTTTTCACCTTATTTTACTCTTGAAAATCAAGTTTCATGAAGCATAAATCATATTAAAATCATAAATTTCATCAAAATCAGCTACAACTCATCAGATACATAATCATATGTTTCAAAATAAAGATCTTTGTGAATAGAAGCTTCTATGATGAGCTCAATATTGAAAACAACTAATTGACATTATCAGATTGTCCCTTTGTGCCATAATAGATTGATCAGTTTTATCCAAATGTTTTTATGGAGTATGAATAGTGTCATGTGTACCTAGTCTTAAATTGATAAATTATTTTAAATACCACTCCCTAATAAGTAAATTTTATCCATAATCATTTGAACATGAAAAGTGGGATCAGTACCCACAAAACAAAATCACTCACATCATAAACTGTATCGAACGATGATGGCCCACCGAATTCCTAGAAAATTATTGTTCAATCCCACCTATTCACCCAAGTAAGACTAATGTAGGTCAAATCATTATTATACTCTTTAATCTCCATGTAATTCCTCTCCCATGTGGTTGAGTTCCATCTCCCACATGTGTTGGATTGAGTTTTTCCCTAATCTATCTTGGTTGGCTGACATTTTTCAAATTTATAAAAGTGGGATATTATCATATCCTCTTCCTCTAATATTCAACATGTTAAATATAAATACATTTTACATGGCCTTATTTTAATTCCTCATGAAATAATAAAATATTTTCTAGACATCACTTATTGTAAGAAATGTTTCACCATTGACACAAGTATTTGAAATTTATGACCAAACCATTCAATCATTAAATTTTAGATGAGAGGGATTTCATAATATTCCTACAAACTTTATCACTTACCTCTAAACATATTGAAATCATATCACAAACATGTCAATAAACCTTGTTTACACGAAACAATATTACTTCAAAGGGCACTTCAACCATCACATTTGTATTATTTTCTATACATATATTAATATGTCAAAAAATATTCTCTCCCTTTCAAGAAATACACGAAAAGTTATATTTAGTTATTCTCACTTCAACAAGAACATCCTCCACTTAGTTTCTTGTCAACAAATGGAATCATAATATAAAAAAGGATGGTTCTTTTATTTAATTCACTTTGTGTTTCAATGGGATAAATTGGTGTAAAAAATTTTTTTTGTGATATAAACATTAAATATATCTATATTGTATAATTTGATACCATTATTAAACTCAATTCAACAATTTTATTATAAGGCATATTTTAGAAGTATTTTCAAGATATTTCTGACACACATATCATCAAACACATTAGAAATTTTAAGTGAAAAAACATGCACCTAGCACTTTTTAGTTTAATATAAACTATCTTTTGAAAATATATTTTAAAAAATATTCAGTTTATGAATTTAGGAGTGATCATTATTTTCAAATAAATTAAATATTTTTCATTTTCAAATAATCTATTCACCCACTCAATTGATGAATCCCTATCCTTTTAATCCTTGTATATTATTAAAAAAGAATACATATATAATGGAGTATGGGGGACCTATTTGATTCTTTAAAATAGCACTCAAGCTATAATTTTCCTCTAAAACATTATTTTTTACTTCATCCATTTAATCTCAAATTTGGAAGAATTTTCCTTCACATCCTGAACTGGTAGGATTGTCATGATTTTTTATTCCATTCCCATTTTGTTCAATCCTTTTATTCATTAAAATATTCAGGTCATCATTTTTGGATAACTTCTTATCAACATTATCTTCTTCAAGTATCACCACTTTATTTCATCTTTCCTCAAAAATATTTTAATTTTTTTTAAATTGTATATTCTTCTCACACAATATATTGGTGACTACAGATTTATTCATCATCCATCTTCTCTTATCATTATATTCTGTGAAATAACACTTGGTATGATAAATCTATATTTCATAGACTTATGACCTTTTTGACTAAAAATTCCACAAACATCATTCAAGAATTCATATTTATTATCTATTCATGGTTTAGGTTATTTTTTTCCATAGGATTCTATTTTTGAAATTATAGCCTCATATTCTTAGCATTACTCCCCATTGATTCATGTCAATTTCATTGTAGAGACATGTTATTCCAGCATGAATAAGCATTTTGAACAAATAATCCATAAATCTTATAGTAGCCTCTAAACCTAGATCATTCCAACTAATAGAACTTACACTCTTATGATTATTATTGTTTTATTTTCTGATATTTTTAGTGTCTTTACTTAGAATGAATCCTTATAAATAAATTATTCCACTTTTCTTTTGTGGTAAATGTTTTCTAATTTTCTATTTTGTTAAGGATGGATATGTATTATCTATCAAGAATAAAATATTAGAGATAAAAAATTATACATTGAGATTCATTGGTTCTAGACTCAATATTTTTATATTGATCCATCATTTCAATAGATTTAGAGGATTCATCCTTATGATCAACAACATTGGTGAAGTCTTATTTAATCTTATTCAACTATCTATGAACTAAACTTCACATAGATTGTGTATTAGATAATCATTACTCTTTTTCAAGAAGCCTATATTCTAGATCATTCACCATCTTATCAAATTCCTCAATTTTTAATATGTTTTGTTTATTTTCTTCAACAAATGTTTATTATTCCTTATCAAGTGCTTATATTTATGCTTGGTTTTCTTCAAAAGTTTTTATATTTTTTTATAACTCATATATTGTAACCTTATATTATAATATTTCATTAATATTTGTATCCTATTTTTGAGATGTTACGTATTATTAGTGGAAATATTTTAAATTTATTTCTTTAGAATTTTCATTTCCTTCTTGAGTTGCATATTTTCCACAAGAGGATATTCAATATTTTCTTTTAACATCCATTCCAAATCAAATTTCTCATCACCTTAATCACCTTCATATTACTCAATAGATTTTTTAGATTTACCCATAAAAAACATATGATTCTAATATTTTCTTCTATCTTATAAGTTACTACATAATGAAAAAAATTATCCCATTTCTCTAATCATCATATTTTTATTTTTGAATAACAACCACTTCTTATGAATGATCCACTTCTTCTCCAAGGATTTATTATCCTATTTATCATTGCCAATGTTATTATCCATATTCTTGGTATAGTTACCAACAAAATGACCATTGTTTTGGAAATTCATGCACTTTTTTTTTCATTTTCCATTTCCATTCCATCTTCAAATTTTTAAACACTATTATATATAAGTCCATGATTTTGTTAAATCCCCCTTAATATTTCCCGTACATATAATCACTTAATTATATTTTTTATTTGATTTTGGATTTACCTTTTATCATTCCTTAAATAATCCATCACAAGTATTTCCTTCTTATTTAATATCAGTAATATTATGATTTAATATGCTATGAGAATATTATGAAGTTTATCCAATAATAGATCCTCTTAGTCTTCCAGATTCTAACCCTTTGAGATGAATCTATCTACAAAATTTTTCATTAGCTTATTCAAAATAGTATAATCTTCTATCTTCTGACCAAAACCTATGAGGTTGTTGAGAACCTCATTTACACTATTAATGTAGTAATCAATAGTTTCAACACCAACCATTTTGATATATTCAAATTACTTTCTTCATATTTTTATTTTTTCTCTCTTTAACTGAATATTTATTCCTTAAATTCATCTCAGTTTATAACATATGTAAATCCATAACTATGATACCACTAAATTGGTGCCCCAACTTTTTTCACCATAAGGCCTCAAACACACCTCTCCATTTTCCAATGTTTATCAGATTGTATTGAGGACCTAAGGTTTGTTATTGTAGGGACTATATCGTTACATTGTAGGAAAAACATCAATTATGAGATATCATACAAAGAAGTAAATAAATAGAGTTAAGAAGAAATAAATAAACTAAAATAGATGAATGTTGTAATAATAAATGAATTCCTATAAAAGAACAAACATCTGTATCATACATACCACATAGGTCACCGACTAGGCTAACAATACATATAGGTGTACATAAAGGAAACAAAAATAAAAGTAAAGATCTCTCCAATTAACTCTAATACAAACTTGATACCCAGTATCTAAGACACCTTTGAGCTATTACAACCAATCCAATATAATCCATATCAGTTGATTTTATTTAGCATGGAACATGAGTCCTCAACTCTATCCAACATGCAATCTGTTCTCAACCTAAAAAGATAGAATAAGGTTTTCATGAACACCCATGTGCATCTACAGGGATGAGAAATTATCTTAGTAGGACACCAAAATGATGAAATTATATATCTTTTATCATAAGTGAATGCTCATGTGGTTTGATGATTCTAGTCAAGATATAACCTAAAAAGAGAATAAATTGACTAAAGTAAAACCGCAATCTATCCCTGGGTCTGGGATCCCAATCAAACGGACTATGTTCTATCATGAATATATATATATATATATCCCAAGATATATGTATAAGTATTTGAATGTTGAAAAAGGAATATAATTCAATAGTGGTTGATGATTTGATCCGTAATCATGATCATCTATAAATCTAGTGAAAAGTGTATTGAGTTGGACTTCAAACCACTAAATCCATGTATACTTATGTCGATCCTTGGGTCTGTTAACCTTATTAAAAATACATTCTTTGGCTAGCACTAGAAATGTTTATGAGCAAGCTAAATCACTAGAGGGGGGTACATGTACTTGCCATGGGATCACCCTTACATTCCTTTAATCACTATAACAATGTAATCCTTGTAATAAATAGAAATCCTACAAATATGGTATAGATTTTGATGTTATACAACCCAAGACATTTAAATCCAATATGATGTCTAAGCCGAAGGTCATAGTATGTAGGTTGTCACAACATTGGTTATTTGATGAACCATAATGGGGTGACCCTTAGGTTATCTATGATAGGAATTCTCTCAAGATCCATGTACATGATCAAAACCCATTCATCTATGTGGATCAACATCCCACTCTTAATTTTGTCTAGAAATCTTAGTAATGGAATGGTGCATCCATTCAATCCTAGGGATAATCTGTGTTGTTTTTTCGGGAGAGCATAACAATCCTCAAGTGCATTATAGAAGTGAAACGCCATGTCTAACACCACATTCAATTAATTGATCAAGAGAGGATAATCGTACCCTTCACATGGTAGAGAATAATCATCAACAAGTATATTTCACTAGATGAATCATAGTAAGTACATCTATAAATCCACAGTAAATATCATCATACAAATATAAGGATTATAAGTAGGATCCCAGGAAGTATGTCAGGGTATCCCAATATTATAACAAACAACAATATTTTCTCCGAATTTTAACCAGAGGAAGTAATTATGGGAATCTCATTAAAAGAATATAAACATTAGACATATCTCAAAAGTAATTATAGGTATCAGAAATCAAATATAAGATCACTTTAGGATATTCAATAGAGAACCAAGAAGCATTTCTCCCATTCATAGATTCATCATGATAAACCATGTGAATGTATTGGAAAAGTGCGAGGGTGTTTGAACACCAAATCCCACTACTACCACTACAGCCTAATGGATTACATGTTTGGTATGGTTTTTAAGGTGACACCTAATATCTTATCTACCAGAACACAATGTATTATCTCAGGGTTAGTCAAACATAGTGGTACCCATTGGGAACTTTTGGTCAATACACTATAGAGTAATCCAACATGTTATCATTTAATTCCATAAAAAGTTTAATGTATCCCTAAAGGAACCTAAGAAATAGTGACATGCTAGAGGTATTATACATGGGATCCTTAGAAAGAGTAAGTAATCATATACATCATATGTGGGATACTCATAACTACATATATAGGAAAATGAATCCTATATGGGATTTTATGGAAAACTAAACATGGTGATGGATCCTACAAGTAATTCCCTAGGTCATCTTATAATCTAATGAAACCCACATGAGAACCATGGTATTAGTAATAATGTTGAGGCATCCAACATGTGGTCATCTAGATCAGAATATGAGATTAAATCTTGGCCAAAATGGAAAATTCCTTGAATATAAAACTAAAGAGATGGATAATAGAGCATCTCAAATCAAGGACTCACACTAGGATGGTTCAAACACCCAAAAAATATATATCACTCTTTGGGGATAACTAAATTAAAATATTGGAGGAAGCACACATTCATTTTATCACATTATCTCCAAAACATCTTTTTGGGTACCTCAAATCACACTAAGGATTTCACCGTTACGATATATATGTAATGATAATAAAAATAGACTACTCATGTTTTTAGTTATTACTACAGGGTGTGAAATAGAAAAACCCTATAAAGGATAGCAAGGGAGGATTACATGATCTGTATACTATAGGGCATAGTGTGTTCCCTCCAAGCATCATCTGGGTTTGTACTTCATCTAGAGATGGAAATTATATCCCAAGTACAAGAAATACATACAATTCACATAGTGTGTACCCTACATGGGGTACTTACTTATGTACCTCACTTGGCATGACCAAATTTTATGCCTGGCCATGTACTTCTGCACTGTGTGCAACCCACTCAGGAACTCGTCATGAAATAAAATGGTCATGTACCCTCTGATTGGCTATTTGGACAGGTACAAAACTACATGGATGAGTAATATTACACTGAATGTATACCCTATACAAGGTTTGTAATTAAAAAAATATAATCCTACATGAATTAGAAGAACAGACAATGTGTTTTCCAAAACAACATGCCATGTGGTCGGGGTTTCCGATTAAGAAACACCTTAAATCTATCTGAAAACCCATTTCACCCAGAAATATACTAATCGATCCTCACTAGGGACTAATAAATATTAAAAGGTATTTAAAAAAATAAAAAAAAACTATTTGGTTCATATAAAAACAAAAAAAAATTGTCATACATTTGGGTGGAATCAGCTGAAGCTTCACTCGTTTCCTTGATCCACATCTTCCACACAATGATCTTGATCCTCCAATTCTTTTAAGTAACTCCTACCTTCCTATAGACCTATTTATCTCTCTACCACACAATCTAATTTTAAATTTTAAATTATTCATACCTAGAGGGTGGTATGTGTGAGAATACAAAGGGAAAAATAAAGTATAAAGAGAAAAGATAATATAAAAAAGAAAAGAAAAGAAAAAGGGGCTCATCTCAAGCATGGGTGCCCAACATGACTTTATGTCTCACCTAAGAAAAACAACATTTTGAACTCAATGATATAGATAAAAACTCATTCTTCCACTCATTAAAAAGATATAGTCTAGCAACCATGTGTGATGAAAATAATATTCAATTAAATATATATTAAATATTAATTATTCCATAAAAATCAAAACGACTCAAAATTATACCAAACTCCTATATTAGCATAAAAATACTTTTCTAAGAACAATATATTGGTTTCAAAAGTAATCCTAGACCATATTATAGGTGAAAATGATAGTTTAACCTCTTATAAACATCATAAATAAAAAATTCACATATTTGATTAAATTTTCAGTTGGGAATAACATGGGTCCTTATAATCACCCAACCATAACCTTTCTTGTACATAAGAATCATTAGTCATCAAAATCAGTCATGATCTCATCCTAATAATAATTATAATTATACTTCATTGACCATCTAATGAATGGTATCATAGCAACCACATGTCTTCCATCATAAGAGACATTCAACCATGATAAAATTAATACACCCCACCACAGGGTTATCCTTACTATCTCCTGAGAGGCGATCCCTATGCAAAGAGACCCACACTCCATAAATTATCCATAATATTAAATAAGTTTCGTAGAACTAATCAAACAAGAGCGTCAATGTGTAACATAAAAACATCGACCATTCATGTCTCCTGAGAATTTGTTTCACAAAAAATGACAAACGTCAACTCAAAAATGAGGTTCAGAGACCTCAAAACGTCCATATGTTCACTCCCTGCCATATGATTTACCTTTTACTTCTCCCAGATCATAACATCAATATGTTTCTTCATCAATCAACGAAATATATTTAAAAATAATAGTGTATAACTGAAACTCTATTTATGCCCTTAGGAATATGTCAAGTTATACAGTATAATCATATCCAAACTAATAGTACAATATGATTCCATTGATAGGAATTTATAGAACTTCTTGATTAAATCTCACAACAAAATAAGATATTATTACCTTTAACCAACTCTTTTAGCCTCATATCTCAAAAATTTGTCTAAAATTCCAACTATATTTCATTTTTATCATAGAACCCAGTCTGTTATCAATTCATCGTCTTCCATAAAAAGGAAATTTCTCATTTTTTCACAGCTCCTAAAAAATATTCTCACAACTGGTATTTGAAACCATCTATCTTTGGACCATAAAATACACTCACTGGTTAATGATTTAAACGACATCGCACATAACTGATGCATACCATTATAATAAAACTCACTCTCCTGTGATTCATCCATCATAATTCCATGAAAAACATTCTTCAGGGAACATCAGTATCAAAACTCCAGAATATCCCTTAGAACTCCTATTCAAAATTAGGCACCAATCTTTTACCATGAATTATTTCCATGACCTCTCATCAATGGATTTCAATTGTGTAAAATCAACTTGTCATTCATGAATCTTCTAGTCGATAGGGTGATGAGACTAAATTTTCCTTCCTATCGAAACAAATATCAAAACATAAGAACACTATGTAAATTCATTGAATAATTTTATCATCCTTTATATATCACAAAACCTAAACACCTATCATGAATCAAGCATATAACAATCATAAAATGAAGAAACTTTCCTGAAAATGATTCCACAAACCCGGTCCAACACTACTCACCTTTACCCTTGATAAAAATGAATACCAATATATACGGTTTTGAGTCACAACTAATGGCCTTAGGGTATCCCACCTGTCCCAATCGATCAGGTCACATAATAGGGTCCCTAGGTTCTACCTCCTAGCCTAATTTCCACACCTATTGATAATGTCACATTTCATGAGGTGTAATCGACATTCTTGTCTGCGAATAAGGAATCTAACACACTTGTATACTCTCTCTCCAAAGTCGTTAAAGAAAATATTGACATAATAGGGTCAAAACAATGAAGCATCATCCTACCAAGGCCTTGATCCTATCTGATAATCCTCAGTAGGAACTTCCCCCTAAAGATTCATCAAATGAATGTATGAACAATGATTAAATGACACTCATCATGCATCCATATATTGTAATACCCTTTCATGGTCTAGTTCACTATAATATTATTGGTATCCATCAGCATCATACATAGTTACCCAACTAGATCACTATAAATTAAGGCAGTAACTATCAACGTTAACCTACAAGGGTTAATATTATGCTCACATCATTATATCAATTATCATTGTCATAGATCACTATCAATGATAGGTTATGTATAATTCCATTCCATGATATTCCATAAAACACTATATACATTGTTGTTGAAACCATAAATAAACGAAACTATGTATGACAACCCTATGAGGGGTTTAACAGAATAAAATAATTTTCCCTATCAACATACTAGTGTCACTTCACCTCTTATGAATGAGGATAGAGTTAATAGCCTCACTATAAAATATCTAACCATAGATCCATATAGACATCCATCATAAGGAAATATTAATATATCTCAGCCTAATTGAGTAGAATGACACAAAGAACAAATATTGAAAAACCCTATTTAGATTATTATTGATAGTTTAAAAAATTATCATCAATATTCATTAATAACCACACACTATCATGACTACACCATGTGAATCATATAGGCCAAATATGATTCATGATATTTCTCTTTCCTTTACTAAACAAAATTCAAAATTAAATATCTTTTCTCTTTCCAATGGACATGATCAAAAATCCTTGAATATACTCTCACCAATTCACTAAAATTAATATATCCATAGTGAGTCCTAAAATCCAAAAATCAAATTGATCGATTATTGTTAACTTCATATAAAATGGTAACATCATATATCAAGAACTGAAATATCATATCCTCAGTAACATGGAATTCCTACCAAAATAAGTGTTTCTGAAAAACCCATCTAATATCCATTAAATATTTTGATAGATTTGTAATACACTTATATACCATATCCCAAATAGTAATACAATAGGAATGGAACACCTCTAATAGAACTTTTCATGCCCTGAATCAGATTCCACCAAACTAATTCTCCAAAATGGTTCCCCAAAATCCCTTAAGAATGACTCTCCATACATTATAGTTTTTTTACTAGAAGTGAGGGTCTAAAATGTATATGTATAACGACTATTCCATCACATTAGCATAAAAATTTAGATATTAATATATGCATCCATAGACATAAAATAAATAGAGTGTGGAAGCAGTAAATAAACAAGAAAAGAAGAATGATTTAATAATAAATGAAAAGATATAAGACCCCTAATATCCATCTCATACATACTAAATTGGTCTCCCATTAGTCTGACCATACATTTAGGAGTACATAATGGAAAAAAAATAAAAGTATAGGGATCTCAAACTAACTCTGAGCTAAACCACATACCTGGTCTACAAGACATTACTGATCTGCTATAACTCAATAAAAATAATCCACATTATCTACTCTTCTTAATCAGGAATCATTAGGTCTCAACCATTTCCATCATGCAATCAATGCTCTTCTTAAAAATAATGCATAAGATCTGAACACACACCAAGGTGAACATATATGGGTGATAAATAATCTCAGTTTTCTACACCAATGATGAAACTATAAATATTCTATCATAAGTTCATGGAAATTATATATACTCATCAAATATGAGACACATCTGGAAATGAGAAATAAAATAAAAAAAGTGAAGCCACAATTGATCCATAGGATCATGATCCAGATAAAATAGAAAATGTTCCATCACATATATATAAATATATATATTTAAATGCTTGTATATATATATCACCATATAAAAGTGTGTGTTTTTGTGATTAAGGTGAAAAATAACATAAATCATCAACATTTGATATGTGGGTCAGAAATCTCATTAGTTTGAACATCCTTTTAATTGGGTATTATGATAGATGTCATACCAATCAATGCATGTGTAATAAAGTATATCCGAGGGTCCATAATCCCAATCAAAAATACTTAATTTGGCTGGGGTAGAAAATATCTATGAGAAATCTATGTCAACAAAGGTGGATAATTTTATAATAACTTAGACCATCCATGCTCACATTAAATCATTGTAATGAAGGATTTTATGTAATACATTAACATTTATTGAATATGACACTAAGCTGGAGGTCTTACACAAATTCCAACTAAATCTAACATTATGTACAAGTTCTAGATCTTAGTTTATAGTAGGTCACGATAATGGTAATAAGAATAACCCTAATGGGGATGAACCTTATGCGATCTGTAAAAGTAATGTTCTCTAGATTGAAGAAAATACTCATCAACCAATCATAAAAATGGATCTGGAACCCACTCATAGTCATTTCTAGAATGTTTAGTAATGAAATTAAGTGTCAGCTGACCCTATGGGGCATCTCTTCTAAAACATAGGGGATCATATTCTTCTTCAAGTTCATTAGCATTGAGGATTTTCATTTCCAACATTATAATAAATTAATTATTCTGTAATAGATTAATAAATTTCATCACTTGGGAGAGTGAAATCATCCTTGTGTTCATGTAATAAGATGAATCCCATGAAGTACATCTTAAAATCCACAATAAGAAACATCAATCAAATAAAATTATTAGAATCCAGATCCCAGGAAGTACATATGGATATCCCAATAATATTAAAAACAATTAAAGTATCATAATACATACCCTGATAAGTACATTTAATCATCCTATGAAATGAATAGGCACCTTATATAGATCTCATTATTTAATATGAGTATACCAAATCAAATATTGCATTGTTTTAGAATCTTTAATTGAGAAATATAATGAAATTTTGGAAATCATAGTTGCATCATGAGTAACCATGTCCACGTATGAGAAATGTGTGAGGGAGTTCAAATCCATGCCCACTACTACTTCAAAAAACCCAGGAATTACAAGTTTGGTATGAGTTCTAAGTTGTAACCTACTACTATATCTAACAAAACCCTTCATTTCAGCTTACTGTTAGTCAAACACTAGGGCACCCACTGGGTCTCTCAGTTCAAAACACTAGAGAGGCATCCAACATGGGATACATGAAGACCATACATAAGTGAAGGAATCCATCATGGGAACTATGAAAACTATATGATACTATAGGCCTCCTAAATAGGATCCAAAAAAGGATTAAGTTAAAAAAGTTTTCCTACATTAGATCCACTATGTTGAAATATAAGTGAATTCATCCTATATGGGGTCATCAAAATGGTATACATAGGTAGAGGAATCCTATATGTGATCCTTGGGAATGTAAAAAGGTATAGATATCTAATAAGGGATTACCTAGGTCAAAATGTTAGTGAAGGCATCTCCCATGGGATGCTCAGTAAATTTATTAAGGTAATGGAATCATATGTGGGACCATATGGGTCAAAATATGTGATGGGATCTTAGCCTAATAAGAAAATTATTTGAACATCATAGTAGGGAGATGGATCATTGGCCATATTATATTAACGGACTCACTCTAGGTTTATCAAAACACCCAACTAGTCTATCTCAATCATAAGAGATAACCAAATAAAATTATTAGATGAAACACCTCTCAATTATATGTCATTCACCCCAAAAACCGATTAAGAATAATAGAATCAACAAAATGGTTTCATGATATTGATCTACATGGAATGATTATCAAGATGGATAACATGTGTTAGATTTGAATTTAGAGAGTAATATGGAAAAAAACCATAAAAATGGTATCAAGGGAGGAATACATGATGTGTATACCCTATTATATGGCGTGTACCCTCAAAGCCTCACATGGGAACATACTTCAACTGCACATGGCATATAAATCCCATATACATGGCATGTATACCATGTACATGGAATTCACCAAATATGGGGTAGCTAAATGTGTTCCTCACATAGCTTGGCCATGTATTCTACTAGTTCATGTATCTCTACATGGCATATAGTGCACCTGGGGTCTGGAATTGTTCGTTAAACAACCATGTATCAGTATACATTATTTCATGCTAGGTACATTGCTACATTTCTGAGTACTAGTACCTTATTTGTATACGATATACCTGACATGTACTTCTGAAAATTCCATTTTAACAAATAGGGAAGTATACATCAAATGTTTTCATGAATTACATGTCATGTGATCGGGATATCTGAATAGGAAACGAATCAAAAAGCCAGAAACCCCATTTTCTCCCCAAAAGATATATATCAAACCTAAAGGTGTCCAATGTGTGTATAAAATGAATTTAAATCTATAAAAAAAATAAATATATGTGGATTTATTATAAAAAAATAAAAAATTCTAACCTTTGGGAAGAATTTTCTGAACTTTTCTCAATTTAGGGATCCACCACTACCAAACGACCATTTGGATCCTCTAGATATTTATAGTGAAAACTCTAAACCTCTCTCCATATTTCTCTTTATCCATGTGCAATACTCTATCATTTTTAGTGATTCAAACCCATAGGGGTTCATGAATCATAATCCAAGGGAGATAAAAAATGAAAAATGTAAAAAATAAAAGATGAAAAATAAAATAAAATGAAAAGGGGGATCAGGCTTAACCCTAGTTGCCACCAAAATTTTAAGTATCTTCTATGAAAACCCTCACATTAGATAGTTAAAATTGGAGACATAAAATCAATTTGACACTCTATTCAAAATATATAACCAAATGAATGTGAGTGAATAAATTAATTTTTAATTAAATATATTTTATATATTAAATATTTTATTAAAATTTTAATGACTCAAATTTATAAAAAAATTTATCCTTGTGTAGACAACCTATTACAAGACTATCCTAATGGTCAAAAAAATTATCCAAAATCATCTAATAGGGTTATATTACCATTTTACCTGTTATTGAAATCTAAAAGAAAAAATTTAAATTTGTACTCAAATATTCAATCTGAAGAAACATGAGTCCATACACCAGATCAATTTTGTAGTTTTGAGACCCATCACATTAGTGTATAAATTTGATAATAAATTCATCAAGATTTCATTTTGATAATTTCCATCAACATCCATATTTATCTTGTCATCTTGAGTTATAGACACATATCAATAAAAGGGGAAGTCCACTATTGCTACATCTCTCACTTTTAGGAAGAGATATAAATTGTAAGGAAGACTCTTATTCCTCTAGCTATGGTAGTTAATTCCATAAAAATAGAAATTCTAAATCTACTCATTCAATTAAAATTATCCGTTTCTTATTAATTTCATGGATATTCAAAATGAATCTGACACTGATACCAGTTTTTTATCCATGGATCTTTTGGGAACAACTAAAAGGGGGATTGAATTAATGGAATAATATTTTTAAAAATTATTTATCATTTGATATATCCTATATGACTGATTAAAGTCTAGAACACTCATATTTAATTATCATCCTATTATAACAAGTAAAAAAAATAAAGAACAAAACAATATGATTTACATGGTTAGATAAAAATACTGACTTCTAACTATTTTGGTTAGTCCCTTGAAAATGGATTATATAATAAAACATATTGTTATTCTATTAGTAACTTGTTAAAACCACCATATTAAATTTTAATTATACCCCATACTCCAATAAACCATAAAAGATTGGATATATCTCCAAATTTTAACTTATTCTCTAGTGATTTGGAAGATCCCCAATAAAAATATTCAAGCAACTTGTTAGACCCCCTCTCAAGAGTCTTCTTCTTCATATAGAGATATCCACTATAAAAAGATATATTTATTATGATCCACCATCAAGTGCTTACTGAATCACACATTCTCATGTTTTATTTTATGTATTCTTTGTAATGATGTTTCTCATTCTTAATCAACTTCAAATCACATTACATAATCAAAATCATTAGTCTTCTAAAATTATCCTATAAGAATTTTTATTTATTATTGATAATGATATGACCTCAGAAATAATTATCACTTATGTTCAAATGACTTGATCTGATCTCAATACACTAATATATCAAATATTTACACCTTCTGTACTATTGATTAAAATTAAACCCTCTATTCAGCCTAAATTCACTATAAAAATTTCATTCACGGCATATTGTATGTGCTTCTATCAATATTCATGCATATAAAATACAATGCATCATATTATTCAATGTATTCATTCATTATTTAATTTTCATGAAAATAAAAACATTTCCTCTTTTTTAATTTATTTTAGTTCTTCGCTTCACATGCACATTCATAGGTCCTTCATAAATTTGACCACCTTGAGTTATTCCACTTTTTATACACATTATTTATTTCTTGTATATTTCATATATCATGCACCTCCTTTTCAAAACCCTGATGATTGGGATACTCATATTTAGTATTTCATCACAAAAGAATATCATGTAATGATTTTGTTTATTCATGTACCAAAGGTAAATATGATCCCTTCCTCAAATCATGCATTTAAAACTCCCTCCAATCATGGATATCATTTCAGGCATGATTCCCAAGATCCTTCATGTAATAGTATTTGTGGGACTTTTCTCATTTATCCTTTTCATAAATTAGTGTGAATATATACACAAGTTTGTAGAATCAATTCATCATCAAGCATATGAAAATTCGTTGGAATGTGTATTAGAATCACATGTATCCCATAGATGAATAGAAAAAATTTTCCACACTCTGTTTCAGTCATCTCCACTATGTCAAATTCTCATCAAGAACACATAGGAAATGAGCATGTATGTGTGAATTTTTAATGAAACCACATTTAATAAAATTTACATATTTTCTAATCATATGTTCACTATATTTCATTTTTTCACATGGCCTCATCTTTCATTACTATGAAATTCTCCATTGCTACAAAACATATCTTCTTAGATTTAGTTTTGCTTCACAGTTTTGACCTCTTTTATTTGTGCAATAAAATTTTTATTATCTATAGATAATATATGAATAATAATGTTAATAAAATTATTCTATGTATTTTTATCCATAAACATAAATTGTGGTATAATGATCCCAATGAATATAATATTCCCCAAGGATATCAAGGTAGAAGACAACTGATCACCTCAATTAGACGGTTCGAATGAACCAAATCAAATATATAAAAATTATATATAAATATTTATGGTGTATGATTAGTATAGAATTTATCCAATTACCCGTCATGTAGTTCATCTAAATATCAGTCCTCAATAAGTAAATCATTGGTTTAGTTACTTCGCACTGGTAGTGGGGGATCAACAACCGCAACACACACACACTAACCTTATGGGTCATGAGGACCCATATTGACCCACTGACATCTTTACCCATTAGTGTGTTCACCCACCTACACATACCAATAGGAAAAATTTATACCCAATAATTTTTATTTGATTCTAGATTCATGGACCTCCTCCACTACATGGCTCAGGTCCCCCTCTCACAGATGTGGCATTGAGTTAGCCCCTAAGCCATCTTGGTTGATTGGTCTTTTTATACCAAAAATAGAAGTTTCATTTCCTCATATCCTCTTACCCAAATATTATTCATGTAATGTTTCAATAAATTTTACATTTAATTATTTTAATTCATCATGAAATAAAAAAATATTTCATGTCCTTTACATGTTGTAAGCAATTTTTCACCATTAAAACAAGTCTTTGTCATTTTAAATTAGACCAGTCAATATTCAAATTTTAGATGAGGATATTTTCATTATAATATTACAATATATATATCTTAACTCAAAAAATATTTAAATATTTTAAAAATCATGTTAATAATTTTTTTTTAAAAAACATTCACTCAATGGTCACTTCAAATACATCTGATGACCATCAAGGTAAACTGAAGATCCCAATAAAATAAAATGGATAGTTATAATCCTTGTGATATCTTCTTCCCAAAATTTTTTCAAGTAGAATGTATATAACTTTTAACTTTCCTTCTATTAATTCATCATTAAGTAAAAAAATCATGTATTTTAAATTTTAAAATCATGTCTCACAATTGATGAATGTTGCTGAAATTTAAAAACAGCTCATGAAATTGTCAAATTTAAGAAGAGGATGTTTTTTTATAAAAATACACCAAGATTACTCACATACCACAACACATATTTTAATCTTATCACAATAATTTTAATCAATATAGTTGAAAATAAATAAAACCCACCCAAAGGGAACATCAAACACTTTTCTTTAAAATCATGGTAAACCATAGGTCTTGATTAGATACAATTAAGAGTGGTACTACATAAAATCTAACAAATTATTTAATATATAACTTTGGAAGATATTAATGAGTGAAATCATATCTTATGGAAATGAATTTTGATTAATTTATAAGGTTATGGACAATAAAGAAAATAAATTTGTTCCCATTACATATTTTAGGGAGTTTTTTGAAGAAATTCATAGTACTATATTCCCATTTGAATTCACGTATATGCAATGTTTATAAATTTAATTTGGTATTATATCTCTCATCCTTAACCTTCTAAAATACTTGACATAAATATATCTACTCTAAAATATCGTTTTTCATGTTATTCGATAAGAAATATTCTGTCATATCTCTAACATCTTCATACTAAGAGGATGAATAGAGAATTATGATCATTGATTTTTTTTTTCCAATTTCTCCACATCTAAATGTGGTACTATTGGGATGAATTCAAATTTCCTAAAAACTATCATTCCATCAAAATTATTTTTAAAATCATGAAAATTTCTTACCATCTTATATAGTTCAACATCCTCTTTCAGCAGCTCATTAATCATTACATGGATAAATAGTTAAAAATTCATTTGACATAGATAGGATCCATCCACTTTACTTTGGATGTCATCTTCCATATACTAAAAATACCTATTTATTAGATCATTTTCAATACTAAATATATCCAAAATATCATTGAACTTATAACTCAAAGAATGAGCCACATTTTCCCCCATCCCATGGTGGTAATTTGTTGATCCGTCACAATATTTAATCATCTCCAAAAATATTCAACAACACATATTTAACTCTTTTTGTTTTAATATATAATTCAAAATTTTATGATCTATATATATGTCACACCATTAAACATAATGATAATGTTTACATATTGTTAATGCAAAAATTACCACTCCCAACTCCAAACCCCAAGCCATGTAATTTTTTTCATTTATTTTCAGCTGGTATGAGGTAGATGTTGTCCCCATATAATTCTGCATGATAGAAAAATAAATTCCCTTCTTTAATGCATCACTATTGATTATTAATTCTTATCCAATATATGGTTGTATAAGGATAGGTGTATCGAATAACCTTTTCTTTAAATACTTCAAATTATTTTCTCAATCATCAGAACATACGCACTTCTCCCATTCATATTTTAACTTAGTGACTTGATAAGAAATTTTTGTAAAATTTCTAATTAAAAATAATTAAAATTCATATTATCCCATAATAATATTGATTTCAGTAATTAGGGTTGGTCAAGAACATTGATAAATAGCTTATGTCTTTAAAGGATCCACTAATATACCCTCACTAGTGATTATGTGAACTAGGAATCAAACCTTTTTAATCCAAAATTCACATTCAATAAATTTAGCATAAAACTTCTCCTTCCTTATAGAATTCAATATAATTCCCAAATTAACATTATTCTCATCCTTACACTTTGAATATATATAAATATAATATATAATGACCATTAAAAACCAATCAATATAATTTCTATTGACTTTATTCATAAAATCATTGAAGATATAATGGGAATTAGTAATTCCAAATTGCATCACTAATGATTATTAATTACCATACATCTTATCGACGGTTGTGTGTGCCAATTTTGAAACAAGGATAAGAGCATAACAATGTCATGACTTATAAGGCTTTGATTCAGGAAATACTACTTGGTTGATCTGTGGGGACTTCATTTTTATTATGGACCCTTCGAAGAAAAATGGTGGAAGGTTATTTCATTAAAATGAAATGAATTATTTTTTTCATGGATTAGAATGGAATATAGAATTGGGGTTTTAAGGGATAATTTCAATTTGTGAAATAAAAAAATCTGTAGGCATAATATGTTGTGGGTGTTTGATCATTTTTGGTCCAACCTCTAATAAATCATCTTGTTTCGTAGATCAAATGTTACTCACCCGGTGTGTGCATTGTCTGATCAATACCTACATCTGGAGATCCTTCCCACATGTGATGAATCTATTAATTGGTTAGTTTTATCCAATAGATGGATGTTTGATCTTTATTATATTTCAATGGTTCATATGTACTATAGTAAACCAATTCAGGACTATTCATAGCCATGAATTCAAAAAATACTCTGGAAGCTAAAAGGTGATCTTCAGGCTTGGTATAAAAAATTTCCTTCATTATTTAATGATATGGATTCTATGAAAAATCATATTGAAATTGATGAGGCCAGCGTGGATGATATATGGAATGTGAAAAGATTGATGATAAGAAGAATATGATTTTTTTACATTATCTATGTTCAAGATTTGTTAGATCATTTGAAATCTATGAAGTCCCGACTGAAGGATAGATATAGAAACACAATCATTACAAAGAATGTATTATAGAATATAAGAGAGTAATTTTGCCTAATATTTTCATAGAGGATGATTCATTCAATAATGATCTATCTATTTTTTGAGGTATGGTGGAGAATATTATTATGTCTCTACAAGAAGGTACCAACCCCTCCATAGAAGAGGACTACCCGAATGGTTGTTCTCTTTTGTGTGATGGTATTCCATCTATGGTGTCTGATTCTATTAAGCAGGGTATTAAAATAATGATAGAGTAGTTGGGGGTTTGGGATGTAGTGACCTCGGTCAACTATGAATTCTCTCTAGGGCCGTATTTTAACCCTATCTGTTTTTATATGGCTTCATGGAACCTTATAAAAAATAATTTTATATAAATAATTCATGTTTTTTTTCATGGGGGTAATCTTCCTCAGGTGGCCTATACAAAAAAACTCGTTCTTATTCCAATGTTGTGCAATCCTAAATATTTTAAGCAATATAGTCCCCATAGTATGTGTAATTTATTTATAAAATATACTTCATATAATTATTAGTAGGAGGTTGTTATCCCATATACCCAGGTGGATCTCTAATGAACAACATGGCTATATTATAGGAAATTATACCCAATATGACATTTCCTCCACCCAAGAGATGATATGTGACATTAATAGTAATAAATTGGGTTCTATTATTGTGCCCATAAATATATATATATATGGTTTATGACAGTCTCGAATGAGGCTTCATCCTAATGAAAATGCACTGTGAGGGTTTCTTTACATGGGTATCTAATCACTTCTTCATATGTTTTAGATTATCTTGGTTCTCAGTGAAAAAATGGAAAAGAGGATTGGTTTTCATCAAATTAGTTCCTGCAATTAGATAGGGTAATCCCATATCTCCAAGCCTCTTAATTTGGTCTCAAGTATCATTCAATATATTTATTTCCAACTATATTAATGACATATGTTTCTTTTATTAATTTTTTAGAATTCTCAATATTTTTTTGTCCCAAATCCTTTTTTCAATGACATACGACTTTTCATTTTTGATAATAGGAGTTATATATAATGAATTATTACTTTTTTGATGGAATATTCTAAGCGGAGTGTTCAATGTTTTAAATATGAAAATAGTATAATTTAATTTTAAAAATCATGTCTTGATGGTTGACTAAACAATATTGAGGACGTATTAAGAATTAAAAGAAAATACTTTCCTCTAGATTACCTTTGTGCTCTAATTTCTCTTGGAAGCCTTCACATTCAACATTGTCAGAGTCAGGTTGTCAAGAACAATGTTCACACTGTTAACTAGAATACCCACTTATTATCCTTTTGGGTCTATAGAATGTTTGTTAATTGTGTTCTTACCTCTATTATGATTCATGTTTTTCGATATTCAAGGTTCCAAAATATGTGGTTTACAACATTGAAAACATATTGGCTTGATTTATATATGACTCTCATATGAAACGTAATTATCATTGGGGATCCTATACCAAAATGGATAAGAAGGAAAAATATATGGGTATTGGCCTAAAGAATGTGGAAGAAACCATGTATTGCCTTCAAGACAAATTATCTTGGTAGTTCATGTAAGGGAGGACTTTTAAAACTCATTTTATTTGTGGCAAGCATCGGGGGGATTTATGAAATCTGAAGTCTCCAATATCAACCCTATGTAAAACATTGTGCGTGAAATTACCAATTATACAACAATGGTCATGGTGGATTGTTGGATGTTGTGAATTAATTTACTCGAAACATAACTGGGTGGGACTTCCTTTTGGTTTTTTGGGCTTCCCCACTCCGTACATCACCATTTCTCAAGCTTCTATTTACCCAATTTTTAATTAGACTATTCTCAACCCACATCAATGAAAGATATTCTAAAACATCTAGCATTACCATGAACCAAATAAATTTGTGTTCATTAGAGCTTTGTCATGGGTGTTGTCAGCTAAGGCATATCGCATGTCCCTTTAAGTGAACCTACATGTGAGGATGGGAAAAAATATTTTCTATAAAGACATTTTGATTAAATATTTTTACCTAGTATGGAATATACAGAATCGGAATATTTTAACTAATGATACAGTCAAATGAAAAGGTATTCATTTTGTTCAAAGTGATTTTTCTTCCATGTATCCAAAGAAGAAACTCATAGTCATTTTTCATTGATTTTGGTAGGCCTAGATTTGTGTGGAATCGATTTGAGGGCCTCATTGTTGTTGATTTTTATGATGTAGATGGAGAATTATTTTTCTAGGATTTTGTTTAGGGGGTTGAGGACAGTATTATGGAATTAAATGTGGTACAAACTCTATATTCATATGGTTGTTGGTTTTTATGTGATTACAAGAATAAGTTTATGGTGGAGGATTGACATGGTATCAGTTTTTCATAAAAAAAAATTTATAGGTGTTTGTTTGTGGAGTTTATTTATTATTAGAGACATTAGAATAATTATCACTCTATGGGGATTGGTTTGAATGGAAGTGGTTATGAATATTACCCTTAAAGAATTTTTTTTAGGAATATGGGTTTAGTGAATCCCCCTACTAATGGTTTCATGATCAACTATGATGGCTCATATAGCCTTGGAATTATTAGAGGGGGTGGAATTTGTTATGGTTACAATGGTCATATACTTAATGTTTTTAGTGGTTTCTATTGGTAAGGTGATTATCTTATAACAATGGATAAAAAAAATTCTTAATTTGATGGAGTTTTACCAATCTAACAACATTACCACCATTGTAGTTGTAACTGATTCCCTCATTCTCTTCAACTCCCACTAGGGGATGTATGTCACTCCATCATCCATTATCTTCCACATTTGATGACACATGTATTATATTAGTATTGAATGAATAAACCATACTTTTTGTGAGGATAATAATTTTAATGATTTTATAGAATCAATGGGTTTTGAGGAAAACACTCTAATAATCTATACAGACATGGGTTCCCTACCCCCATACTGTGCTACTTTTGTATGGGTTGTTTCCATGGGCCTCCAATATTTTAGGCCTCCTTATCATTAATATTTTTTTAGCGTTCATTATTTTATCCTTTCTAAGCATAGTAGAATACCCCACTTTGAATGAAAAATATGTGGTAGAGGATAATGTTTTTTGATAGGGATCTTGTTATGCTCTAAATTAGAAATGAGATGATACATTAACACATATTCATTCTTAATAAAATTAATATATGCACCATATGGTGATGAACTATGGATAATGAATACCTTATCTATATTTTTCTTTATTTTATTAATTAATTATGTAATATAAATCTTAGTTATTCTGTATTTATTTTTTGAAATAGGTATAGCACTAGTTTTGAGTTCTATCAAAACCTCAACTTTATGATTCTGATGAATAATAGAAAACTCATATAGTAATAAATAAAAAATTCTCAACCTGTAGTAATAACCTTATTATTTAGTTTCACTCAAACCATATGTTATAAATACCATTTATGGCTGGGAATTAAAACCCATAAGATAGAATAAATTTATATTAGAAGTTCATATACATCCTCAAATTGATAAACCACCATATGTGTATTTAGAATATAAAATGGGACTTACCATCCTTGTAAATTGATTTTGGATATATATAATGATAACTGATCCATTCCTAGAATCACAAAAAAAAATCAATTAGTGGGAGAATCCAGTTATTTTTACGAAGAACATTCACAAAAAATTCAATTGGAGATGGACTATAATCATGAGATATGATATGTTTCTTACTTTTTCAATTAGTGGGAGAATTAATATGTTTATTTTATTTTTCATACTTTTTCATATGAGGAATGCATTAGGCTTTTAGGTGATGGGCAGGGCCCTCTATATCCCCTCGATGCATGAGTAGGTCTCATGAGAAAAATTATTGTCTTGTAATAAGGCCTTGACATTGTTTTTATTTGTAGTCTTGGCATGTGGTCTTGACTATGTGGTTATGACGTCTGACATTATGCATTCCTTCATTATGAAATTAGTTATTACATGTCATTATTCGACTAGTAGAGTATCCATGTGCATGTTTATATGGTAATGTTTGAATTATTTATAGAATATTATATTAATTTTTATGTTTAAAAGGCTATTGTTTTTATTATACATCTTTCCTTAAATGCTTAGAGCTTCTGCAGAATTATTTACCCTTACTAAGCATCTGAGCTCACCACTTTGTTATTCTTTATTTTCCTTGGATTCCCAAAAGGGTATTATGATTGATATGAAGGGTTAATCTACATTAATAATGGATTTCTCAAAGGAATATTTATTTATTTTTATTTTAGAAAGTGTAATGTAATGATCATGTATGTAATCTATTTTCCATGACTGTTAAACTGATCATTCCTTCGGGACATAATCTCTTATTATCAGGCCAATGTTATGTAATAATGCACCAAATCTGGGTAATTGGGGTTGGGGCATTACAATTGCGCACCAAACCAATATAGAATTCACTAGTTTAATATTGTAATATCTATCCAAACACTAAATGTAAGAATTATTATTTTTTTAGAAAATTATTTATTAGATTTATCTTCAATAATTTTTAAATATTAAACAACAAGTTTGATATAAATTATATTTTTATACGATGAAAAAGAAATTATATTTTGGGAAATATATAGTTTCAATCCAATCTATATTTTTTTATGAATTCATGAATTTAATGAAATAAATGATAATTTAATAAAATATTTTTATATTTAATAATATTTAGTGAATATAATTAATAATCAAATTTTTTTCCATTAAAATTTAATTTATGTAATGATCAAGAAAAAAATTAATACAAAAAAAATTAATATTTTCCAATAATTGTAGATCCTATTTCGACGTTTAAATTGACATATTTAGTGAATTATATTAATAAAATAAATATTATTTTTTAAATCAACACATCAAAATTATACTGTGGTGATTTTTTGATAATTTTCTAAGATAATTGAATTTTGTGTAAAAATTATATATGATATAACTATACTATATGTATTATGAAATAATAAAATCTAAAATGTTATGTAATAATTATTATAAAAATTATATAAAACCAAAATTGTGTTTCCCCATTAAATTATTTTTTTGGAGTTATTTGCTAGTTTTTATAAACCCTTAATCAATCCAACAAAACACATATTATATATTAAGGTTTTAAAATAAAATCCTTATAAATATGAGTCACATACACATCATAAAGGGTTTAGTTTTAAGGGGTTATTTTCCTAGATTTATAAAATAATGAAATAAATTCCAATTTGGTAGAAATATTGGAAAAAACAATGGGATGGATTATTGTTCGGATCAACTTATCATATAAATTCCAAAAACTATTTTTAGAATTTAATAAATAATTATCCTCTTTTTTCTATTAAAAACACCCAAAATCTAATTTAACTTCATTTAAAACCCTTTTAGATCAAATTTACTCTTCACCTTCTTTTATATAGACCTCCCAAGGTGTTCAAAATCTCTTAAGAAGCACTTCTGAAGCTTCTATATGTGACATCTCAGGGTAATGGATTATCTCATTCTCCTCTTTATTCACGAAACTTATTTACATTATTCACATTGACTCCCATTTTCTTATATTGGGATATGTTTTCCCACCTCCTTTTTATTTTACT
Source organism: Viscum album (assembly GCA_963277665.1). Lineage (NCBI taxonomy): Eukaryota > Viridiplantae > Streptophyta > Magnoliopsida > Santalales > Viscaceae > Viscum > Viscum album. Next base: position 1,928,681,336 of record OY728131.1, read on the forward strand.
TGTGATTCACAAGTGATGATAAAACCCTCTCACACTCATTAAACCCTTTCATGAATATTTTTTGCACCCATTATGCTACAGAAGTTTTTTTACATTTTTCTATGCAAAAAATTAGTTTAGTGAACACCAATACCCATTTAAACTCAAGTATATTCATCTAGATTCCCTTTACCATTAATTTATTGAGTAATTCCATGTATTTAACCCTCAATACTAAATCATGGGATTACATATGATTAAATAAATCCTTATGTTCTATGTTCTATGTGACATAGTTATGTGTGTATATGATATGAATGTGATAGGTGGGACTTGAATTATATTGCCCTCCATTGCGACAGGTAATGTTTTAATCACATGATATTACATTTTAGGTGAATATAAGTTAATCCTAAGAACACTATGATTTTGTGCCTTAGATTTTATCCTCAACTAATGCTTATGATGTCATGATTTAAGTTGTTGTCACATTCCAATGTTGCATCATGTTATCATATTTTATCATACATTGATGTTAATGTTTAAGATTCATAGACCTTTTATGTTAAATAGATATTCCTATTGACTCACATGTAATACTTTAAACATTTTATGATTTTATTATTCCCTTACAAGGATTTATATCTCACCCATTTCTTATGTACATCACTACGTTATCACATGCATCTTTAGAAGTTCAAGGAAATTTACACGCATGTCAGGGTGTTTTAGTTTATATATATCTATATCTATTTCATGTTTTTTTATATGTATATAATTAACCAAATACACAAGGCATACTAATATAATATTTTTTTATTAAGTGTATCCTTATATAATAGATCATGAAATAAATTGTTTTAAAGAATCAGATTTCATAGTTGGGATTAGAGAAAAGTATGTTGACTTTTGGGGTTTAGGATTAGAAAACTCTATTGAAATCATTAGTTATAAGACTAAACATACAAAAAGAACCCTAAATTTTGAAAATTTATATAAAACGTGGTTTCCGATAAAATTCATCCTTGTTTGGATATTACAGGTGGATATAGATCTTGAATAGTTGTACCTAGGTGAATCAAATCCAAGAAGGGTGCATTATGTTGGACTCAATTGTCACTTGGTTCATGAGAAATAGGTCATTTTTCACAACTTCTATGAAACCCATTGGGAATAGTTTTTATTAAATTAATAATATCATTATGAACTGTTATTATCAGGATAAAGATTACTATACTACTTTATGTTAGGAAATTGATCATGGAAAACATATATTTGAATCAATAAATTCATATGTCAAGGAATATATATCATTTATGAGTTATCTCTTTAACATTCATGGTTTCCTTTTTATGTGTTTAATAGTTTAAAATTTTCATCCATAGATTTCATTTTATTTAATTAATGTTTTGAAATAGGAGTAACATCGTCAAAAACTAGTGTGATTATAATTGTGTTGACTTTCCAAATGAGAATCCCAATGTGATGGGAGCTGGAGTCAGGATCTTCATTGTAATAATTTCTCAATTAACTCATGTTTTGAATAAAAACATGAATCATGGGGAAATTCTACATCCACTTAATAAAGAGAATGTTTCAATTTAGATATTTATATGACAAAGGCCTCAAAATTTTAGTGGATATTTATATCCTTTAATCATGTAAAAATTGATCAAATCAATCAAAAGTATCATCACATTTGATCAATTCTATGAGTATTTTAAGGGAATTAATATATAAATCATATAGATATTGAAGATGATCAATTGTTATTGTTGAAAAAAATATGAATCTCGAGGAATATATAGATATGATGGAGTGTGTAGAATTATAGATAATGTTTTTTGATAAATATTTTCCTCTCACTCTATGAATTATAATATAATGTGATTTCCAATCCCCCATGAAAAAAGATCAAGATTCCCTTAAGGCATATAATGAAAAAATTTCAATACTTACATAATATTCCTCCGACATTATAATTTCTTCTAGAATAAATGTTGAACACTAATTTGGTGGGATAAATACAAGTCTATGAAAATAATTGGTGGTTGGGGTCTTTGAAATCGTTGGGAAATTTCATTGATGTTCCCCCAAAATTGAAATTGGGATCAAGGAATCTCAATTATTTGACAGCTCTGGGGATAAGAATTGGAGAATGGATTTATATTTTCGTGGTCTGATCGAAAAGAATATTGTGGGATAAAAATTTCAACCTTAAATTATCAAAATTGTGGGAAGAAGAATCCAAAAATATTAATGAAGGGGATAAGGAAATAATTTAGTTTATAGAAAAATGGATCCTAGCTGGTGATTACTATTGAAGGAACCCCACTAATGTGGTAGAAGAAAAGAATAATATAATAAAACCTCAAAGTATTATAATATTCTTAACAACATGGAATATGGAAACTATAATAATATATTCACTATTAATAGGGTTGTTTATGATAACCAATGATAACAACCTATAAGGCATAGAGATAAAGGACAATTTTTTTCCATCACATCTGTTGAGGTGGATCCAAACAATAAAGTGGTGACTGGAACACTAGTTATTAATTAATGTATAGAAAAAGAAAACTATTTTAATTATGGTTCTATTAATTTATTCATATCATGAATTTTTAATAGAAAAATTCATAAAACACCACAAAAATTGTAAGTAGATTTATCAATGAAAATAGAAAATGGGGAAATTACTGCATCCTAGGTATTTAATTGCCCATATCAAAATTTTTTGTTTTTATCTCATAAAAAACCCTTTTAATACTCCCTTTTTTGTAATTGAATGATATTATGGTTATATGTTGGAATTATTTATATGGTACCAACATTAATTTCTAAGATAAGTAAATAACCCTTCATATCAGAAATAACCACCTCATTATATACAATAGTAATATGATGTTGAATGTACATTGGTATCAACATAATAATAATTATTATTAATACCTTTTGAGAAATAATATCTATCTCAAGTGATTGATAATAAGGATAGGATCATCCTTGATAACATGCTACATCTAAAGGAATTCATCGATGTTTTTACAAAATAATTTCATAGTCTTACTCCAAGATTATACATTGAGTTCTTAATAAACCATATTCAAAGAGGTTTTACAATATCCAAGAATCCATATCGAACTTCCATTATCACACATGAGGTATTGAGAAAAAAAAACAATAGAATCTAAATAAACGGTTTATATTCTCAAATGCATTTCCAAGGGGTATATTGATCCTCTTCAGCTAGAAGAAGGATGGTTCAATATGCCTATACATTTATTATAATGAGATTATAAAATCATGATAAAGCAAAATTATCCTTCAACATGAAATTATGGATTGTGTTATCAGCTATTTGGATCCTAGTACTTATGAATGGTGGATCTCATGTTAGGATATTGTCATGTAAATTTGTAGGAGGGTATCCCCATGGCTACTTTTTCTATAATGTTTGGAATTATTAAATAATGGGGATTTAATTTGGGGTTCCTAATGCCCCAAAAATATTCATGGGCATATTGATTAGACAATTTAGGGAATACATGATATATTTGTGGTAATATTTAATGATTTTATTATTACCTACTTTGAAATCGAGGAAATGAATTAGTAACATTTATATTTTGTACTAAAGACCATGTGGAAAGAAAAAATTTATGAGAATTATATAAAATGTGATTTTTGGATTGAGTGAGTAACATTAATGGGGACTGTTCTCACCAGAAAAGGGATTTTTGTGGATCCTTAAAAAACAAATGTAGTTGAATGATTAACCATGCCAACTTCTATGATTGAAATGTATAGTTTATGTGGATTATTTGGTTAATATCTTTGATTTATGAGAAAATTCTCATGAATGTCAACCCAAATAACCGAGCTAACTCAGAAGAGGTGAAGAATATCTGGAATTATGAATGAAAAGAATAAATTAAATATTTGAATAAAAGGCTAATCTGTTCACATGATATATTGTTCCCCAACAACATGGATGTATTTTTTATCTATAGTGATGTGTCCAAAAAATGATTTGGGTTTCTACTCATTCAGGATAAAGAAGTGATTGCATATTCTACATAATGATTTTGTATAAATGAGATAAAATACCCAACACATGATCTAGATCTAGCTATAATGACCATTTCAATAAAGATATTGAAACATCATCTCTATGGAGAGAAATGTGACATATATACATATTATAAAATACCTGTGTAAATATTCTCACAAGATAATATCAATATTCACTTAAGAATTTTATTATAATTTATTAAGGATTATTATTGTTTAATCTATTACCATCCTCTAAGGGTGAAAAATAAGGAATATTCTCTATGTATAAAAGATCATGCAACATAGTACATGATGATAATCATAAGGGATTCAATCTTCTAAGACATAAATATGATATAAATTGGAATAATAGAATCATCTTCATCCTACGCCTCTCAAATTAATTATCAACCATATATTCAAGAGAAGATCATGGATTACCAAAAGCTTGATGAGGAGAATTAGAAAAATGTAGTGAATATTTTATATTTAAACTTTTCTAAACATGTTGTTAGATGGTATTGATCCTAGATATGTGTCCCATCACTATTAGAACTTACGAGGTAACTTTTGGATGATGAAAAATCTCACACTTCTCTATTTTTTTAGCGAGAACAACAATGTATATATATTTGAATCAAAACATTTTATGGGATAAAATGATGAGGTATATAATAAATTTTTTATCATAATGCATGGTATGAAAACATGCCAAGGATAAATGAAAAAATTGTATGATTATGATGAAACCATTTCCCACAATAGTATGAAAATTGTAATATATGACCATAAATTTCATCATAGGACTCCCAAAGACCCATGATGGAAATAAAACCATATAGGTGGTGTTCGACCACCATACCATGTTATTATATGTCATTTCTATCATTAATGTTTTATCTCTTTACCAACACTCTAGGATTAAAAAATAAAAATGGAAAGAATGTATGGATTTACACTCTTTATTATATATGATTTAGACAATAGGTTTACCATGAGGTTTTAGAGGATACATTAGCATTAATTGGATATAGAACTGAGCTTGAACACTAGTTATCACCCTCTGGTGGATTGTCAGTCTGGAAGAACCATTAAAACTCTCTAGGATATACTCTGACAATGATCATTTTATCTTCAAGGATGTTGAGATCAACACCATTCCCCAGTAGAATTATCATATTACATGATTTTACATTATGGAAGTGAAATAGATCCTTATAAGACATTGTATGTGAATATGTGTTAGACTCCAACATGTTGGGATGAGGCTAGATAGTAAAAGCTGATGGGACTCGATCTTATTAATGATATGAAAGATAAGGTACAAAAAATTACATTTTGTATGGAATATTAATAATGTTGAAAGAAACCCAATGTATAAAATCATCAATGAGACCTTGAATTTGTGGATAGAAATAAATTATACTTTCATATATCACTGTGGAAGAAATTAATGAGGTTTCGGAAGAAGGAAAATCTTAGTCAAATTTACATCGACCCTTTCAGGATTCTTGATCGCATTGGAGCAGTGGCCTATCGACTAGAACTCCAAAATAACCTATCTCTAAAAAATAATTTGTGACATATATTCCACTTGGGAAAGAATATACATAAATCCTCATATGTACTAAATCCATAGGTGGTACAACTGGATAATGATAATTTATAAGAAGAGTTTCTTATGATGATATTATATTATAGAGACAAGGTTCTAGGAGACAAGATTTCCCATCATGTAAAAGTGCTATGGAGGAGCCATAAGTTTGAGGAAGAGACATAGGAACTAAAAGAGGTAATGAAACAAATGTACCATCATCTGATTTAGTTTATGAATTAAATTCCAAGGGTCATATTTATGAAGGGAGAATAATGTACGGACACAAAAAAAGATAAATTAAATATCCCTTTTAAATTAGTATATACATTTTTAAGACAAGAAAGTATAGAAAACATATGATTTATATTTGTTATTTTTCAATGTTATAAGTTATATCAAGTTATATTTAAATGATAGTTAAGAATAATAGCCCTTGATTGTATAGTCATTATAAAGTGACCAAATGATTAATAAATATATAGGGTTATGATAAATAATTTTATACATACAAAGAATGTGATGGCTTCAGACAGTAGGATCATACCCTATAAATCCCATTTATCACAGCTTTTGAGGGAGATGACATTATTGGGATTTTATCATGACCAACCCAGAGTTGAGATTTTGTAACTAAAGCATGATTGAAACTGTTTATGAGATAAGTTCAATCTCATTAATATGACATCCCAAACGATGTTCATTAAACCAACCCAAGAAAATATCACCATCACACACATTTCCCATACAGAATGAACTTGTGACCGTAACAATAAGAATTTTGATTTTTTATATTTTGATTAAATAATGATTATATTTGTCTTTATTATTTTATAATGATTAAATAATATGTTTTATAAAAATTAAATTCTTATATGTTGAAAAAAAATTATATTTTTTGGAAATATATAGACTTAATAAAGACACTCTTTTTAATTAATTCAATTTTTTTAGAATTAAATGATATATTAATAAAATATTATTATTAAATATTATTTATTAAATATTTTTTATGACATCAAATTTTAATTTTTAGAAGGTTCTCAAATCTATTATTGCAATAAAATGGTATTTTTCTATAAATAGAGATTATTGATTTAATGAAGTAAATTCCAATATTTATAGATTTCTTTTGAAAAAATATATATCATTTTTGAAATAAAAAAATTGAAATTATCCAATGGTGAATTTTTCAAAATTTTCTAACCGAACCAAATTTTTTTGGGTAAAAAATAAATACTGTATAATTATATAGCTTGTATTATTACAATATAAAACACCAAAAGTGATATAATAAATAATATAAGTTGTATCAGTGGCTTTAATTGTCTTTTCCCTTAAAAATAATATACTTTTTATTAAATTTGATTAATTTTATAAATCCTCATGGAACCCTCCATAACCTACATCATAATTTAATTCTTTAAAATAAATTCATTATAAAAATGACTCACTTCATAATCACCAAGGGTATTATTTGAAGGATTTAAATATTTAACTTCAAAACGTAAATAAATCCAAATATATTTGTTATTTAAAATTTTAAAAATCATGGTTTGATTTGTGGTTTGGATTAATTTTTCTTACGAAATCAAAACCTATGTTTAGAAATTAATGAATAATCCTCGTATATTTTTCTAAATAACCCCATTAAAACTCAAATTTTTCTTTAATAAAATCCCATGTATCAAGAGTTTTATCTTTCATATCCTCTATAGATCCCTCCAAATATTTTATATAGATCCCAATAATCTCTTACCAATATTATTGAAGCACCATCTCAAGGTAATGGATCATATCCTTATTATATTTATTAAAAAAACACTATTTTATGAATTTTTATTTCCAATTTATCATATTGATAATTGTAATAATAAATTACTATTACTATCCTTATGGTTTCCATTTTATTAGATACTCGTTTAACTATACATTAACTCTTCCCTAAATCTTTATATACCCCCATTATGCTTTTGAAATTATCCTACGTTTTTTCATGTATAACATATGTGTAATGAATACCGATCCCCATTTACACTCATGGGTATTCACATAGATTTAACTATCATACATTTATTTTATACATCCATATTTTTAAACCAAACTTATTAATATTGGAATTTAATGTAATGAATAAAATCCTTATTTTTTATGATATTTGTTTCATACTTATTCATGTAGATAATATTAATGTGATTGATCAGCCTAGAATTATATATCCCTCCAATGTGTTGGGTAATATTTTTATATCAATATATTCCATTTTTGGTGCATGAGAGGATATCCTAAGAACACTTGTAACACCACGATATTTTATGAGATATATTATTTTAAATTTCATTGATATCCTTTATTTTACGCTACTCCAAGATGAGCTTGCTCTATAGGTAATACCATTTTAGCTTGCAGTATATGCAACACTATTAATGGCTTATGTTACACCAAATTTCAAGATCTTTTGAATAAAATTCATTTTTTCACAATAAAAAGTATATATTTTGATCTATGTTTAAATAAACATTGTTTTTATTATGTTATATGAAACACCAAATAAAGCTTACCCTGCACTCAACCTTGACTTGTCTTGCATTACATGCAAGAGCAACCTTCCTCAATAGCGTGTGTTATACGCAATGTCGACTTTCACTAAATGAGATATTATTATAAAATTATTATGAACTATAAATTATGAATATTATTAACAAAATTTTGAATTTTATAACAATATCATTCATATTAAAAATTTTCTAGATCATGTTATAAGAACAAATTAAAATTTTTGGGTAAAATAATTATTTTTCAAAAAATACAGTTTTGGCGCCTTATGATGGTACACCCATTTTATATGTAATTTTTAATATGTCTATAAGTTAAATTTTACAAAATAAACTTCTTCTTTTGAATCATGTTATAAAAATTTACATTAGATAATGTTTTTAAATTTTTCTTATAATGTTCATATTTTGATGAATAGTTAAAATATGCTAAATTTTAATTGAAAACAAATTTTTCATCAAGACAATTTATATGGATAAATTATAAAATTTAATGGTTTTAATGTATAAATATAATAAATTTTTACCATTTAATATAATTTATGTTATTATAATTAATTTTACATTGATTTCATAGGTAAAAACATTTCAATCTTTTGTAATGTTTTAAATAAAAACCCATTTTTTCGACAACAGGATTATTTTTAAATTAATTAATGCATGTTATATGTATTGAATTTGGATAAATGGATTCCATATTTGGGACCAATAGGTACAAAATATGTTAATATGATATTTTTTATTTCTGGGCCATATGAATAGTAACTACGGTAAATATTATTTACCACAGTTAAAGGTAAATCAGGAAATTAAGGGTAAAAATAATATCATAAAATTACCCTAACACCTAAAAAAATTTATTAGATGAATAAAAGAAGACTAATATATCCTAAGGGTTGGAATAGATTCATTTTATGTGTATTTGACCATGAAAATGATGTAATTATTATTAAAACCAATGAAAGTGACAACATGTAAGTCTCTTATATCATATAAGGGTAATAATTTTAATTTTTTAATAAACATCATAAATCATCAATCATAAATATTCTACAGAAATAGAATAAAATTATCTACATCAATTTAATTTATTTATAATTTTGTGGTAATAAATAATTATGATTAATGATCACACAATAGTGATGTAGAAATTATATTATTGATTGAAATATCAAATGAATTGTTTTAAAAATATCAAAATAAATATTATATGAAAATTTAATCTGCTCCAAGAATTTTATAGAAAAATATGACATGTTTTGAATCTATTAAATATTTTTGGTTTTAATATATCTTCATTGTAAATTTTATTTAAAATCAAATATATGAATAGTTTCAAAATTTACCGTATTTTTATTTTATAAAGATAAAAATTTATTAAATTGTTTAAAAATTTAAAAAATATTAAAAACATATAAATTTTAATTTATATGCTCTAAAATGTCATAAAATATCCAATTATGGAAAATTCCCAACCCAAGTAATTATAAAAAACAATTTAAAAGTTAGAATATTATTACCACAAATAAAATTAAATAGATTAAATAAGGACAAATCAAGTTGATAACGTTTAAAATAAATTCCCAACATGTCTAAATTTCATTGGTTCATGATATTACAACACTATATCATCTAATTTTAGAATTCAATCATTTTTGGAGGTTTTTATGGGGGGTTTGAATTTATTATAAATTAAATTTTTTGAGGTTTACAAAAGTGCCCCTCTCCTCCATTATAAAAGGGCACCACCTCCCTCTCCACATCATAGCATTTTGAGAATTTAATATCCACCAAAAACTATCCATTTCTCTACTAAAATTCCAAAGAAAATTACTAGAGGTCCTGGTAATCTTCAAAGACCAACTTTAATTCCCAAAGAGGTGGTTTAGAAGAGGTGCGTCGAGGAAGAGGTAATATCCTTTAACAATTTTTTCAAATTTATTTCTTCTTCCACTTCCTCTTATTTATTTGTTTCTTTATAATGTAAAGACATCATTATTATTCATATATTTATTTGTTATTATAAATAATAATCAATCCTATTTCACCTTCTATCCATCCTACAAAATATAAAATCACCAAGCGTGCCTACGTACAGCTTACCATCTCCATGCCGTGGTGAAATAGGTTTTTACAAAAACACCTTACATGGATGGGTATAATGGTGGAAATAATAACTATATATGATTTTTATAACATTATAATAATTATGAGATATTATATATTCCAATCCATTTCCATTCATTAATTATGCAAATGATATAATCGTTCATACGTACGGATTACCGTCTCCACGACGTGATGAGATTCATTCTCCATGTTATCCATTCAAGATTGACTATAATGTATATATAATGAATAATAATTAAATATATTACATAATATTGAAACTATATATATATATATATAAATTTCATCTACTTATATTCATTCAAGTCAATAAGGAATGGAAAACAGCATTCATGTGTACGTACGACCTACCGTCTCCATGAACGATGTATTTCATTTCATTTTTTCTATATATTATATACATATACTGAATATATATGATATTTTAATCATTTTTAACATTATGGAAGAAATTAAATCATGAAATATGTAATAATATCAAGAACAAAAAGTCCAAGCACGTACGATTAGTGAAACGATTTTAACCAAACACAACTTTAACATAGAATTAACAAAAGAACGGGTAATATAAAGTCATAAGTGAATCATATATGATATAATAAATATTATTATGGTTATGTAACAAGTTAATAATATGTTTGAACCCACTATATAGAAGTTTCAGACACATACTGAAAAAATGGACATAAGGTAAGGGATAATTATTCCAATCACATTCTTAACTGAGATTGTTCATTCATAAATATTTACTGTGGTTATATTTATCACCCATGTCCATGTTTTCTAGATATGTTTTCATGTATGTTTAAAATAATTTTTACCCATTTTTGACTTTTACTACATGGTATGTACGGAATCTTTCTTTTGTTTAACATACGAGGTACTTTTTGACTATTCCGAAAAATGTTCGAGAAGAATGTTTTTTTTACTTTTACAGTATTAATGGATTTTCAATGTTTCATAACTTCATATTTCCATGAAGTTTCCTCTACAATATTTCATGATTATTTTCAACAAAATCATTTTATTTTAAAATTTCATTGCATTTTGAGAAAAGAAAATGATTTTGAAGAAGAAAGAATATTTTCCTCATGAATTAATTTCAAGTATTTTATCAAAACTTTATTCCATCTAAGATAACATTATTTAATATGTTTATGTTTCAAGTATAATTTCAATATTATTTACATGGTTTTATTTTTATTGTGATGAAATTATACCCATATGTTTTATATTGATTATGTTATGATGGGATGGTGTTTATGAAACCCATTTTAGTCTTTAGGTAATGATAAATGATTTCTGATTATTTTGTGGCACACATAAGAATGATATCATTATGAGATGGGTGGGACCTATATCTCTCTCCAATGCATTGGATAATGATTTATATTTTGTGAGATAGACATGGATGGAATGGAATGTGAATCTGAGTTAGTAATACATGGCTGGAATGACATGTAAACTCGATTCAGTAATGGACATTGTCCACTATGATGGTATCGATTGAAATGACTTAGCTACAATGGAAATCATATCATGTGATTAATGGATTTCCACAAATCCATGTTTTATTCCCACACAATTTTATCATGATTAATGTTAATGTATGATCTATTCCTTATGTGAAACCTATATTTATGTCATTGATAAATATTTTGATGCTTTATGTTCATGTTAATACATTTAAATGTTTATGAATTGTTTTTATGTTCTCCATGTTTACCCTTATTGAGAATTTGAGCTCACCCATTTAATGTTTTTTTTCCTCAGGATATATATAAAGGTTTTAGGTAAGAAAACAAAATGGGGAAGATATTTACAGGAGATGTGGAAGATCTTTCACAATGATTTTAATATTATGTTACGAGTTTCCAAAGACACTAAATTAACGCACTCTTTGGGCACCTTTTTGTGTCATGTAATAAGTTTTTCGCAAAAGTAATTTAATGTCCATGTACGTCATGCTTGGGTCTCTACATTTGGTATCAGAGCAAAGGTTAAGTTAACATTTGGAAACTAGCATGCGAAAACTTTAGTGAGATCCCTAGAGGTATTTCTAAGGTATATCTTGGGATTTCCCAATGGTTATATATATGTATAGGATGTTGACCAAGAATTACGATAACGATCATAGAATTAAAGCTAAGATGTTAGATATTGAAGGTAATCCTCCTTTATTAAGTTGTCTTCCAAGTATGATTTTTTCCTCTCACACTATTCATTTTGGGTTTTAGACTATGGATAGAACCCAAAAGAATCATGTTGATCAATGTATTGGAAGATGCAATGATTGTACTCCTGAAAAAACCAATGTTATGGGAGATTGAGTGAAAAATATTATTTCTATACTTATACAAGCTATGAATAATTCTAGACTTCCAAATGAGCAATTAAGGGAACAATATTCTTTTGAGTCATTCATGAGGGAACATCCACCTTCTTTCAATGGGTCTTCTGATCTACTTATTGCTGAACAATGGATCAGTACCATTGAAATGATATTTTCCATACTTCGTTGTTTAGAACATGAAAAAGTCATTTTCGATGTTTACCATTTATAAGGTCAAGTAGAGTAGTGGTGGACTCTAATTAATAATACAAGGCCCCGGGATTAAATTGAATCCATGGAATGAGATGATTTCAAAAACATGTTTTTCAATAGGTATATCCCTCGTATTCTTCAAACAAAGATGGAAAGGGAATTCCATGATCTTAAGAAAAAGGATGATGAATCTGTTGGTATATAAAAATGAAATTTTACATGACTTTCAAGGTATGGATCTAGCTTTATCATCCAACCTAAGAGTAAAGTTGATCGATTCATCAGTGGCATAAAACCAATAATTCTGAAGGCATTAGCTATAAGATACATCTGTAGCTATGAAAAAAAAATTCATTTTTCTATCAAGGTAGAATTGGATGTTTTTGTTACATATTCGTCTCATGGTTTTGACTAGAAACGTATGATGGAGTTCATGGAAAAATCTCAAAATAATGGTGAAAAGAAGACAAAAGTTTCTTTATGATCTAAGTGTGGAATGAAGCATAGTAGAGACTTTCATAAAGGGACTAGAAAATGTTTAAATTGTAGAAAGGAAATTCATTGAGTAGTTTAGTGTCGACATAATTGAAAAATTGTAGCTAATGATTTGAATTGAGAAAATACTACAGAGAACACACCACCAACACTTCAATGCTACATGTGCAAGGAAATGGGTCATTATGATATCCAATTCCCTAATCCAGGGGTTAATGATGATTGACATCAACAACCTCTTAAGGAAAAGTACAAGGGGGAGTCACACGTGATCACTTTTGGTGTTGTTGAGTATGACAACGATGTGGTGGTGTGAATAAGTTTTTATGTAAAAAGATTCCCAAATAATGTTGTGGAATCCCAATTATAGTAACGGGGAATATTGAAATATCTATGTATTGGTTTATTATGGTTTTCAATTATTTTTTTGGTATCAGTAACCATGAAAAGTGATTGAAATATTTTTGAAAAGCATATGATATGTGTATATTGGTTGAATAAGGAGAAAATAATATGTTTGATAGTATTAATGATCTCATGATTAATATGAGGAAAAATTGATATCATGGTTTGGGTAATAAAAATTTTCGGGATTTTGGAATGTAGAAAGAGTTAAATTTTGAAAGCATTAATGTTTTCACTAAGGTTCTATGCTAATTCATGTTGAAAAAGAATACAATATTAAGGTATTCACATGTTTGGAATGTGATAAAAAAGATATATATAATGATATATGAGGGATAATTTATGGTATTCACATGCTTGGTAGATGACCTTTCTAGTAATCATTTACATTATACTATGAGATTGGATAGAATTCTTTTGGATAATATTGGAATGGATTAAGTTATACATTAGATAGAATTGAATAATCATAGAATTTTTTTGATATTATTTTTCGAATGATATAATGGTGTAGTTTTATAAAAAGGGCAACCTATAGGATGGGTGACAACCCATCACGTCGGACAAGGTTTTAGGAATCGAACCCATAACCAAAGTGCGACATGCCTTTATCGCCTACCAATGGCCTATAAGAAGTCCCTGGTTAGTATAAATTTACATTATTAAAAGGTTTGATAGATGAAGTATAAGTCCATTTTAGGAACCATATATGATTAATCTCAGTATAGATGGACTTATGTATGTTTAATAACTTGTGATAACCTCTTTTGCGATTGAGACTGATGAAATGACCTATCATTCTATTGCATGACCTGCTAACACTTCGTGAATGAAAAATTCACCTTCATTTCATTAAATAAGAGATGATGTGGAAATGGTTCATAGAATGACAAACAATGATATTACGATGAAATCAAATAACTATATATCTGTACGCAAAAATTCAAAAACATTTGGCAAATGATCTTGAAAACCAAAAATGTTTTCCTAGTGCCCTTATATCTAATGAATCAGATGGTACGTTAGATCATCAAAAATTTATGTCTTTGTGATTGAATGATTTTTATATCCATTTCCTCTACCACTCATCATCTGAAGTAGAAGGTTAAATTTCTCATCCATATACATATTTTTACCTATGGAATCCTATATGAAAACCCAGTGATGATTTAATATGGGTAACTATTATTTTTCTTACTTTAATTTTTAAAATTATGTTTTAGTCATCCTTTTTACAATGTGGGTTTCCATGAAAGAAACTTTCAAGTAGTAAACCATTGTTAACCCTGAATAATTTTAAGAGAGAAATTCATTTTAAGGGGGATAGAATGTAACAACCCAAGATTTTATGAGATATATTATTTTATGTTTCATGGATATCTTCTATTGTACGCAACACCAAGATGAGCTTGCATTATACACAATACTGTATTATCTTGTAGTATATGCAACACTATTCTTGGATTGTGTTGCACACGATTTCAAGTTCTTTCGAATAAAATTTATTTTCACACAACTCTAAGTATAGATTTTGATCTATGTATAAATGAGATATGTTTTTATTATTTTATATGAAACACTAAATGAAGCTTTCCCAATTTGCAACCATAACATGGGCTGCATTACACGCAAGATCAACCTCCCCTGATAGCGGGTGTTGTACGCATTACAGAGTTTTACTAAATGATATTTTATTATAATATTAGTATAATCTATTCGTTATGAATAGTATTAAATAAATTTTAAATTTTATAACATTATCATTAATCTTACACATTATATAGATCACGGTTTGAGAACAAAATAAAATTTTCGGGTTGAATAAGTATTTTTTTAAAAATGCAGTTTTCCCAACTTTTAATAGAGCACCCATTTCAAATCTAATTTTTAACATGTTTATAAGTTCAATTTTACATAATATACTTCTTCTTATGTACCAGGATATAAAATTTTACATTGTATAATGTTTTTATATTTTTCTGATAACATTCATATCTTGATGAAAAATAAAAATGAACTAAATTATAATTAAAAACAACTTTTTTCATCAAGATAACTTATATGGTTAAATAATAATATTGAATGGTTTTAAATTATAAATTGAGTATATTTTTCCATTAAATATAATGTATTTAATTATCATTAATTTTAAATTAAATTCATAGTGAAAAACATTTCAATCATTTGCAATGTTTTAAATAAAAACCTGTTTTTTTACAATGGGATTAATTTAAAATTAATTGATACATATTCTATGACTTGAATTTGGAAAAATGGATTCCATATTTCTAATTAGTAGGTCCAAATTATGTCAATTGGCTACTTTTTATTTTTGGGCATTTTGAATAGTAACTATGGTAAATTTTATTTTCCACAGTTAAAGGTAAATCAGGTAATTAAGTGTAACAGTAATATTATAAAATTACACTAACACCTACCAAAATTCTATTAGATGAATAAATGTCGACCCATATCACCTAAAAGTAGAAATAGATTAATTTCATAGGATTTTGACCATGAAAATGATGTAATTATTATTAAAATCAATGAAAGTGACAACATGTCACTCTCTTATAACTTATAAGTGTAATAATTTTAATTTGGTGATAAACTTCATACAACATCAAACATAAATAGTATTCAGAAATACAATAAAATTATCTACATCATGTGAATTTATTTATAATTTTTAGGGATTGAATAGTTATCATTAATAATGACACAATAGTGATGTAGAAATTATTTTATTGATTGAAATATCAAATAAATAGTTTTAAAAATATTAAAATAAATATTATATAAACTATTTAATGTGCTCCAAGAATTTTCAAGACAAATATGACATTTTATGAATCTGTTAATAAAAATTTAGAATATATAATCTATGTGGATTTTTTAAAATTCAAATAAATCATTAGTTTCAAAATGGACACTATTGTTATTTTATAAAAAATATATATTATTATATTGTTTAAAAATCACAATAAAATTTAAAAAATATAAATTAAAATTTATATGGTTTAAAATGTCATAACATATCCAATTATGGTTAATTCACAACACATAAGTAATTATATATAACAATTTAAATGTTATAATATTATTACCATAATTAAAATTAAATAGATTAAATAAGGATAAATAATGTTGATAAAGTTTAAAATAATTTCCTAAAATGTCTATATTTTATTGGTTGATGATATTAAAGACGTATCTCATCTCTTATTATAATTGGGTTATTTTTGGATATTTTTATGTGGGGTTTGAATTTATTATAAATTAAATTTTTGGAGGTTTCCAAAAGTGCCCCTCTCCTCCCTTATAAAAGGGAACCTCCTCCCTCTCCTCTTCACAACATTTTGAGCCTTCATGCTCAGAAAAGCACTATCCATTTATATTATACACTTCTATAGAAACCTAATAGAGGTTTGGGTATTTTTCAAAGACCAACTTTAGTGCCGTAAGATGAGCTTTAGAAGAGGCGTGTTGAGGAAGAGGTAATATCCTTTACCGATTCTTTCAAATTTATTTATTCTTATACTTCCTCATCATTTTATGTTTCATTTTAAAGTAATTATGCCCTTAGAAATCATATAAAGATATGTTATTATAAATATCAAACAACCCTATTTCGCCTTCTATCCAACCTACAAAAAATGAAATCACTGCACGTGTGTACGTACGACTTACCGTCTCCACGTTGTGGTGTAATATGTTTTTCCAACACCTAATTACTTGGATAGGTATAATGGTGGAAATAACAACTATATATGATTATTATAACATATTACTAATTATGAGATATTATATCATCCATTACATTTCCATTTAACAATTATGGTAATGATATCATCGCTCATGCGTACGTACGGATTACCCTCTCCACGACATGATGAAATTCATTCTCCATGTTAACCCTTAAATAATGATTATAAAGTATATATAATGATAAATATTGAAATAATTGACATAATAATTCTACTGGATTTATGTATATATATATATATATATTTCATCTATTTCCTTCCATTCAATTCAATAAGGAAAGGAAAACAACGGTCATGAGTACTTATGGCCTACCGTCTCCATGAACGGTGTATTTAATTTAATTTATCTATCTATTATATATAAATATACTGAATATATATGATTTATAAATCATGTTTTACATTTTGGAAGTAATTAAATCATAATATAAGTAATAATATCAAGCACAAAAACTCCCAACACGTATGATAAATGAAACTGTTTTCCCAAAACACTGGTTTAACATTGAATTTACAATAGAACGGGTAATATAATATTTCAAGTGAATCTTATATGATATCATAAATATTATTATGGTTCTGTTACAAGTTAATAATATGTTTAAACCCACTATACAAGAGTTTCAAGCACATACTGAAGAAATTTGACCTAAGGTAACAGTTAATTATTCCAATCTCGTTCTAAACCAAGATTGTTTATTCGTAATTATTTACTAGGGTTATTTTTTTTTTCATGTCCATGTTTTCTAAAAAGTTTTCATGTATGTTTAAAGTAGTTTATACCCATCTTATATGTTTACTACATGGTACGTAAGGAATCATTCTTTTGTTTACCTTAAAAGTAAATTTTTGACTTTTCCGGCAAAAGTACGAGAAATTTTTTTTAACATATACAGTATAAACAAATTTTTTTTAGTTTCATAGTGCCATATTTACATGAATAATCCTCTAAAATATTTCAGGATTATTTTCAACAAAATCCATTTATTTTATAATTTCATGGCATTTTTAGAAAAGAAAATGATTTTGAAGAAGAAAGGATAATTTCCACAAGAATTCATTTCATCTTTTTTATCAAGACTATTTTCCATCTAAGATGACATTATTTAATATGTTTATGTTTCAAGTATAATATATCTAATATTTACATGGTTTGATTTTTATTATGATGAAATTATATCCATTTGTTTTATATGGATTATGTTATGATGGTATGATATTTTTGAAACTCATTTTATTCATTTGGATATGATGAATGATTTATGTTTATTTTCTGGCACACGTAAGAATGATTTCACTATGAGATGGGTGGGACCTATATCTCTCTCAAATGAATTGGGTAATGATTTAATTCTCATGATATAAACATGGAAAGATCGAAAAGTGAATCCAATTCAGTAAAATAGTGCTGAAATGACAATTAAACCCAGTTCAGTAATGGACTTTGTCAACTATGATGGTATTGGAAGTAATGCCATGGATACAATGAAAACCATATCATGTGCTTAATAGTTAGACAAAATTTAATGTTTTATTCCCATTAAATTTTATCATGATTAATGTTCCATTATGATCTATGACTTATGTACTGCCATGATTTATGTCATTTCTCAAGATTTTGATGTTTTATGTTCATGTTTATACGTTCATATGTTTATGTATTGTTTTTATGTTCTCTGTGTTTACCCTTATTGAGAATTTGAAGTCACCATTTTTATATTTTCTTTTCCCCATGATATATATAATGGTCTTAGGTAAGAAAAAAAATGGGGAAGATCATTATTTATGATTTTGATTATATGTCACCATGATTAGATGATTATGTTCTGAGTTTCCAAAGACACTAAACTATCACAGTCTTTGGGTGTCTTTTTGTATCATTTATTTTGTGTTCTACAAAAGTAATGTAATTTCCATTGACACCATTCATGGGTCTCTATAACTATGTTATTATTTCAGTGTGGTTATCATTTTCTGATGATTAACATTTCATGTTTAATATTATTCCAACATTCCCATGTTACCATTATGTTATCAACCTTTATCATGCTTTTAGGTTCATGAATAAGTTTTTCACCCCTCTTATGTTTCCTTGATATACCAATTGAATCAAATGTATTAATTTCATAATGTTATGATTTCATTATTCTCTTGTTGGGATTTATATCTCATTCCTTTCTTACATACATCCTTAGGTTATCCCCTATAGTTTTAGAAGATCATGGAAACAAAAGGTAATTCTATGGAGTTTGAGTTTATATCTCTGTATTTCAATTGTAAGTTGTTATTCTATGTACGTAATTAACAAAATAAAGTATACATAAATATATTATGGTATTTTATTAAATATATTATTTTGTAATAAATAATAACTAATTTTTTTTAATGACACATGTTATCATAATATCCAATTTCTAGATGTGCTTCCCAACCTTCATGAGTTTATTCTAGACGTCAAAGGCTAGGGTAACAATTGTTTATCCAATATAGGAACATAGAAAACCACTCTAAAGTGATACCCATTTTAATAAAAAATAATCTATGGAGGTCCCACTTTTCCAAAACATGAGGGCCTTGAGATATATATTCTAGGGGGTCGTTTTCGAGTTTCTCCTTTTCCCTACAGAAGACTTGGTCTCCTTAAACTATATTAACTATCTGGGTATTTCAATCATAGGTGGAACCTTATATTTTCACACATATATTGAATTCCATAGTATAATAGCTTTATTTACGAGCCTGACCCTTTGTGGTGAGGAGACATGTTGTTTATGATGGCTTGATTCCCTTGGAACCATATTTGTTTTCTGCCTTTTGTAGTGTTTCATGGCTTCCAACATCCATTTTTCTAATGCAGACTCAATGTTCACCTTCGCAATATTATGTGTTAATATTAAATGGGTGTGCAATGATATTTATGAATTGGAATAATAAAACAATCCTGACAAACACTCATTCATTAGGTATCTTGATCATAGTGTGCGTATCTTCTTGGGCCATTGTCACCAAGGGTTATTATGCCAACATTAGATTGTTCTCTTCCCTTATACCCTATGATAGTGCTACCATTTTATAATAGATACAACATAATTAATATGTAAATTGATAAGGCATGTAAACATTATATATGATTTTAAAGATAATCCAAGCCACAATTAGGTTTTCCCACAAAGCCATTATGTATAATGGTAACCTTTATGTTCCACTCTTGTCATCAATAATCATTCGGGCATGATATGGACCATATGAGAAAAATTTATAGCAATAGTGAAAATTTAAAATATTGAGGGCATTCAATCCCTTAACGGAAAATTTTCTAATTCTAGAGACACACTAAATTAATGTCTTAAATATATTTGTTTGGACTGACACCTCGCTATAATTGTAATCGGAAACAAAGTGATGTGTTATTAAACTCCATACTATTCAGATTTTCCCAATGATTTAAAAATAGGCATACCTATTAGTTATTTTATATGAATTGGTTAAACCATTACAATATAGGAATAGCTAGTTCCATATGCTCAATTTCACTAACTTTTAATATATAAAAAATATTCTTAGCCTAAAACTAATGTGAAATTCATGCACAAGAATAAGATAACCGCTCAAAAACATGTCTAAGAACCTAATTGGGTGTATTTTAGTAGGGATTGTAATGTTAAACTCACAACCCCAATTATCATATTTACGTTTCTCAAAATATATGTAGTACTTTACATGAACCCACATTTTTTGTAAGGAAAAGAATCTCATCAGTCTTATTTTTGTCTGCTCATATCATTGAGGTGCTATGATAATATTCATCCATGTATCAGATTTAATTCCAGACTTGGGACAATGTTATTTTCTTATAGAATCCATGGATTCATACAGAAATTCGAAACCCATTTATGAAACTCTCTGATGGTCTTTGAAAAAATCTTTTAGTGGAAAAAACTCATCATACATAGATTTAAGGATTGGTTCTCAAGAAATATTGTAAATTTAACAACAGCTAACTACCACATCTCTAAAGGTATTGTGAATTGTGTTGGTATGTGGACTTTAATAACTTAGAATCTCTAGAATAAGATAAATCTTAATTAAACAAATTTTACAGAAATCTAAATTTCTTTACAGATTTACTCATTATAAATATGGGTCTAAAATTTAGCACATGTTTTATGAACCTAATAATCCCATAGCTCTTCAGTCTTGAAATCATTCCCGAGAAAAAGGTCACAATCATTATAGAAACCCTGTTCTTGAAAACTGATTGAGAAAATAAATATAGAGGACTAAAAATGTGTATATGGATCTGATAATTATTTTATACTATCAGAAACAATCGTGGATTGGTGGATCACAAATTATAAGTGTCTCATCCCATTAAGAAAATATAACCAATTTAAATAGATTCTTAGAGTAGACATATTTGTATACTCAATAGTACACAAAATTTGGAGTTTTCCATTGAATAGAGGATGGTGACATCAGTTAGAAGTGTATACATTAATAATTATGGTAATTATGACTTTATGTATATCCCATGGTGTTTGATCAAGACCTTGTATATTGCTAATATAAATGGTTGTTATTGACTAAAGTACCCCTGTTTAATTTATTTATCCATGTATTGTATCCTAGAAATAGTCATGGTATATGAGACAATGTTAAATGTGATATCCATAAGAATAAAAAAATAGATTCAGTAGTTTATCAGTATGATAAATGAAAATATGAAAATTCCTCAAGGTGGACGTGATCTGAAGAAGTCAAAAAGATATAAATTCTAAAATTCACATCCTTTTCCTACGC
Source organism: Viscum album (assembly GCA_963277665.1). Taxonomy (NCBI): domain Eukaryota; kingdom Viridiplantae; phylum Streptophyta; class Magnoliopsida; order Santalales; family Viscaceae; genus Viscum; species Viscum album. The sequence continues at coordinate 1,928,703,665 of OY728131.1, forward strand.
TCCTCGCTCAGTCCCCTTCAACAGGATACCCTCATTTAGACCCTCTCAAAAATGTCTCCTTGCTTAGGACCGTTTTCCAAGCTAGAATAACTCATAGACCTTCTCCCAGTAAAGGTAAGATTCTATTAGTGTGGATAATAGTTTTGGAACATATAATATGAAAGTATGAAACATAGATAAAATAGAGTGCGAGAATTTATGGATACTTATTAGGTGGTTGAATGTGTTCCCAAGTGGTGGAACTACTATTTATTGAGGCTGTAATATATTTTCCGCAATAATTCTATGAAAATTACCAAACATCACCAATGTGTGTTTCTAAAAATCATCCAAGCACATAGTTCACTTGTGCCTCAAATTATTATCATGATAAATACACATCAAAAATAAAATATGATAATTTTCATTCTAATTGGATCTATTTTCAGGGTAGGAGTTGGGTTTTTTTGGTGATCCCTTTAGGGGATAAAGGATCAATTATGAAAATTCTAGTTTACCTAATGAAATGGACCCACTATTCCATCCATGGCTCTAGTGGTTCACTTATGTCACTTCTCATTGAATCATTTGTGTGTACCGAATTTTTCTTTCCCAATTTGGCTTAAAAACCACATTAATTCATTGGTTAACGTGATTAGGATACCTATATGTACTAAAATTGAATGAATATTTCATGAACATATGTCCTCATAATTTATAATAAAAATAATCCTTGGGTTTTGTAACACTTTAATATTTTAACAGAATAATATGTTTGATAGCATACATTGCATAGAATAACGAGCATCAATGAACTCAAAAATAAATTTTTGACATGAAAATTATAAATTATCCACTAAATTGGTGAAATTTAATAGGGTTGACTATATTATGAAATATATATACAAATTTCATGATCAATACAAATTTAATTTTTAATAGGAAATAAACAATTAAATTTTAATAAAGTCTATTTATTCTTAAAATATATATTCGCTTAAATAAGAAAATTTTATTTATTTATATGATAAAATAAATTAAATTAGTTTTTGACACTTTTAGAAAATTTATTTGAAAAATAAACCTCAATTTTGACTATGCAGATCAAAATTATGTTTGGGTAATTTTCTAGGAATTGTCAAAAAAAATATAATTGTTGGGCTAATAAGATTAAATATTTTTTAATAAAGACCATAAATCCAATGAAATAATTATTATTTTATAATGATTTAAAATTTATTATCACTTATTGGAATAACATAATACATAAAGGATTAAATTTATAAATACATGTTTATCAATTTTGAAAACCATGATTTTAACCTTAAAAAATATTCTCTGAGTTATAAGTGTAACATATTTTATAATTTATTTTTATCACTTATATAAATTAAATAATGTAAAATAGACACGATATTTGTATTAAACTAGTAAAAATTATTTTACAAGGTGATTTTAATTTTAGACATAAAAAAGTTACTACAGTAAAAAAAAATTACCGTAGTATAGGTAAAATAATGTAGTGGGTTGATGTTAAAAGGTAAAAGAATAAATTAACCAATTACTACAAAATTAAATGGTTAATTTATGTGTTTTGATACCCTAATAAACAATAAAAAAATTATCATCCAAATTGTTGGGAATAAATTCCACCTAAATGTGATTGGATTTAAATATAAAATAATCATTCCTTAATCCCCAAAAACCACCCCTCCTTAACCATAAATATTACTCCTCACATCCCCATTTATCCTCACGAGTCATGAATATTTTAAAATATCTAAAATATCTTCTACATCCAACTATCTACATGTTCTCATTGTTATATTCTCACACAAAAAACAATTACATGTTTCATAAGGGGTCCTTCTAGGAGGTGATATTAAAGAGGAAACTTTCTCAAATACCTGGTCTTAATTTATTTTCTTCTACTACCATATCCTCACCTAATTCATCCATAAATTCATAATAAATATATTATAATGGATATACTTGAATAATATATTTGTAATGTAATATATTATATTCATCCCTTATATTCCATACATTTATTAAATGAAAAGAATGTAATTTCCAAATTATTGTGGTTATCCATCTCCATGAATAATTAATTTTCATTTTCCATTACCGCATTCAAGGAATGTCAAAAAATAATTATTCTTGTAAAATAATATTTTTATATGTATATTACAACATATTTAATATTCTATAACAAATATATATATAATATTAAATAAAATTAAATTGGTCTGTGATGGTAAGAAAAACTACAAAAGTCAACTAATCATTTATTATTAACATTTTATCAAATGAATCACCCTCATGTCAAAAAAGATGATATATGGGACCGTTTAAACATATATAAGTGCATTAATGTCATTTAATGTAACTTCGATATTTTTACTTTCAACTACCATGAAAATACATAATTATACCCAAATAAACCAATAATGAAACCATGAAATGAGAGCACCCAAAAAAATGAAACAAATGAAATATTTTTAATGATTGCGTGGTAATATTTTATAAAAATATCACATCAGGTATTAAAAATATTAACATTTTTCATCAATTAATTATTACCATTATTTAACATATTATATTGGAGTTTAAGGAATTCTACACTAAAGGGAAGCGTGTGTCAAGGGTTTCTCGTCTCACTTTTACTTATATGAGATATATGAATTCTTCACTACTTATTTATTTTCTGTGGTAAATATATAATACTACTCTGATATATCATATCATGTATATTATTATCTTAATTATATTAAATGTTTAATTTGTGAATTATTAATTTTAGGGGGTAGACGATTCGAGTGATTACAATGTGGGAAGTGATTTCATACCTAAATATCCATTCATTGGGTTAAAATTCACCTGCATTCATTTTTTCATGCTATGTTTAGGTGTGAAATTACTTTTTCTTACCTTATTTTTAATTTATACATGTTTTATATAAATTTAATTTAGATAAACAAAATCATTTAATTTTATTACCAATCACTTCAATAATATGATATTTTAAGAGACTTTCTAAAAAATTTATCATTTTAATGATCAAGTTAAAATTATTTTATATTCCATGTACATGTTTTAATAATAATTTACAAAAAAATTAGTAATTTTATTCTATGATTTTTTATAGTCATTTTAACTCATCTTTTTCTTTTTTTAAATTTTTTTGAAGGGTATATTTTACGTTTTTCTAAAAATGGTTCTTTCAAATATTTTTGACAAAAATGAAGAAATAATGTTTTTTAAATTATATGGTATGATAGGATTTTTCCACCATATTGTTTACATAATCTTTTTTATATTCATCTAAAAGTTTAAAAGGATATCTTAAATTGAAATTTTTTATAACTTAATTGAATTTTAAAAATAAATGAAATTCAAAGTGAAATAGGGTAATTTACTCGAATTTTTTTTATGATCTCATTTAATGTATTTTCATCTAAGTAATCATCCTATTTTTAATCTTATTATTCATTTATGTTGACATATTATGTTATAATCTTATATATTTTATTAAATTCTTATTTATTAGTTCGATTGAGGTTGTACAATTTCAATTCCATTACCCATATTACACTTGATGGTTTGTGATTATGTTTACTAAATAGGGAATGTTTTCTACACTTTTTATGAATGTATCAATTAAAATGTATATTTTGGTTATGGTTCATCCCTTTCATAAGATGAATTCATTATATTTAGTAACTAATGTTTAAGGCACACTATAGCCCCTCGATGCATTATTAGTTCTCATGAGAAAAACCTAATTGGGTATTGATGGCGGCCATACCCATATTTCTCAGATATCTTAGTTGTATCCTTGATGATATGTTTTAGATGACCCATATTATGAATTCCTTCATTATGAGATTATTTATTGATTTTCATCTGATTATTTTATTAGTATAGCATTTATGCTTATGTTTTTTTTTCATTGGATTATTTATATGGTAATATTTTATCAAATTTTATTTTTCCAATACTATAGTTAATGAATTTATTAAATTGATGTGTTTCAATTATTTATTTTTCCATAATAGTTAATTTTTATTTATAATATATTCTACTATATTCATAACCTTATGTAGTATATAAGGTCACCCCTTTCTTATTATTTATTTTTTCTAGAAATTCCAATAATTTTATTATGATTGATTAGAATGATTAATCTATGAAATTAATGGAATTTTCCAAGGATTAATTATGTTTAATTTTATATTTTTTTTAATTATAATGTAATGTTGAAGTATATATCTATTTTTTAGAATCTACTAAATTGTTCCAAACCTCAAGGTGTGATTCCTTGGGTATTATAACAATTTTATAAATTATACATCAAATATATGCTACTAGGTTTGGGATATTTATTGTTCTTATCATAGGAAGTTTACTAGAAAGCTTGGGAACTGGATTTAGGAAAAAATATATTGGACATTGAAATCATATGGAAGAATTTTCAAACACTCCCAATAAAACATAACATATGATATAGATATTAGTTATACCTAAAATATTAAATTATTTAAATTATTTTTTATATTATACATTCTATTAAATAATGTTATGATCTAATCTAGTGTATAAATTTATTTTAAATGGAGCCTTGTTCAAGGATTAGAAACTGTATCAACACACAAAATCCATATATGGATTTTCCTCCTAGGAAATAAAATGATAACCTATATAGAGTTTCAACAAGAATAGAACATTGTAAAACTATACTCGGATTGTTGACTTAGATTATGAAAAATGACCATACGAGTATAGAACTACATGATACATAATGTGGTGTAAAATTGTTAGATAACTATAGGTTACAACAACCTATGTATTTCAATGGGACTATAAAACCATTCATTGATGAGTAATGGATAAGTTCTTAGACAAGATATTTCTCACTTCATGAAGTAATGAAAGGTAGATGGTTAACAGGGAAATTTATCATCTCTCATAGAATGTAAATCAATGGTAGTTATTGAATCAAAATAATAATTATTAAGACGAGAGAGAAAGAATTAATAGAGAGGATTTTAAAGATCATTTATGGGAAAAATATTTTCCTCGAGAAAAACAAGTGGATATTGAGAGACAATTGTTGAGTCTGAGACAAAATGAGGTTGATAATTTTGATATTTATGAATCAAACCTTACAAGGATATCATGTCATTCCATATAATAGATATGAAATCGAAATATAATGATTGATCGTATCATTTATCGAATTAAACCAATCCTTGGGAGTGCACTAATATCCCATAAAAATCGTCATATTATGATAAAATATCATATGATATCAACAAAAAAATGCATTCACTATATATTATTGTTTTGAAGTAAATCAAGTTAAAAAATATCGTAGATAAAAAAATGTATAAGGGGAATAAAATAAAAGAGGAATTTACTACATGGGATAATAGTGGAAAGAAACACAATGATACTTATTTTATGAGGATGTGAGTTTTTTAAAATGGTAAAGAGAAAGAACCCCAAGAACATGATTTAAAGGGAAATAAGGATGTTTTAAATATTAAAATTTTCAACTATAAGGATATGGGGAACTACACAAATAAATTCAAAAATTGTCAAGGGAATATACCTCAAATAAAGAAAAGGGGTTGCATTCAATCAAATGTTATTTCTATAGATGAAATGAAATGATTAATATTTTTATATTTATGGATATAAGAAATATATTTTATGAAATTATTATTATAAGAATTATGAAATGTATAATTATTATACTATTTTACATTTTCTTTATGTACTTCCGAGCATATTTTTAATAGTACTGATGACCATGAAAAGTGATTTAGTGGATTCTGATATTTTTGAAATTGAATGATTTATGGAGGATAAAAAATAAAATGTAAATTATTTTGAGTTACTAATTAATATATAATTATGGGATATCATTGGTGAACATATAATTGATTAGTGATTTTATTGTTTGTATTAAAAGAATAAGGGATATTTCATGTTTTCACTAGGATATTATCATGATTCAAGTTATTAACATGTTTTTATCTGATCAATGTATTGACATGTGAAATTATGAGATTATTTAATGTGTATTAACGATAAGTTTATTTAGTAACAATATTCATAAACATTTGGAACATTGTTAAATAAATTTTATAGGATCCCTAAGATTGATAACATATTGAATGGACCAAGTAAAACCTTGGAATTTTTTGTGAAAAGTTGAAGTATCATTTATCATTTTGGATAACACAATATAATAATTTTTGGCTTTTAAAAATATTTAGATATTGGAGGAATTAATTATGGATATTATGATTCATTAAAATTTCTTCATGAAAAAAAACATCATGAATTTCCATTTATGGGCATAAGAGATGAAGTGGAAATAGATTGAGGTACAAGAAAAAGGATGAGATTATGGTTATGAAATAAAATAAAACCATTAACTTGTATCTATTGACTTATTTATCTAGATAGTAAAATAACACCTCAAATCAAGGAAAAAGAACTTTGAACAAAAATATTATTCATTTAATTTTCTTACTAATTAATAAATGGTCTTCTAACCCATCCTAGATTTACAATTTTATGATGGTTAAATTTCTAATGACCATGTTCTATATCACAGTCCATAAAAACTTTAAAGATATATTTCATTTACATGTCGGTATTTTCACTTCACACAAATTTTATCTTATTTTGAAACCTAGTTTTGTGGTAACAATTAAATTTTTGTTTCTATTTTGTTATTATGAAATTTTATTAACCCTTATTATGATATTTTTTTCCCAAAAATGAATTTTATAATATCAATTTTTTTTCAAACTACAATTTGAAATATATGGGGATAAAATTTAATTAATGAGTGGTGGATGTAACACCTCTATATTTTAAAAGAACTCCAAAATGTTACTACATTCACACTACCATTATAAACTAGATATTAAATCGGATGTTTTTAATATTATTAACTATATTATGAAATATATATTAATTTAATATTCAATAATAATTTATTTATGCATATAAAATAAACAAATAAAGTTTTTTAAAGTCATTTTATTCTTAAAATATACATTGTATTCAAAAAGCGATTTTATTCCTTTTATTGATAAAACAAATAAAATTATTTTGTTAGACTTTTAGAAAATTTATTTTCATAAATTAACTTCATTTTTTGACTCATCACATCTAAAAGTTTCATATATTAATTTTTATTCAAATTTTCTAAAAAATAAAATATTTAGTTTAACAGGAGAAAACACCATTTTTAGAAAATACCATAACTCTAATGAAATAATTATTATATGATAATAATTTAAAATTAATTAGCACCTATTATTTTTTGAAAATTATTTTTATAATGAAATAATTCTTAATGTGCTACATTAAGAAATATGTTCTTAAAATTTTTTAAAACAATTATTTTATCCTTAAAAGACATTTTTCGTAGTTATACACATAAAAAAGTTTTAATTTATTTTTATCACTATTATAAATAAAATAACATAAAAAGAAGTCCATAAAATTAATAAGGATATAATAATTATGTTATAATATCATTTTTTTATTTAATCATTAAAATGTTATCAAGGTAAAAAATAGATTTACCAAAGTATGTGTAAAATAATTTAGTTTGTTAAACTTAAAAGGTACCTGTTTTAAATAAAAAAAATCTAAACATTAAATGGTTGTTTGATGTGTTTATCAACCCATGAAATAATTTAAAACATTAATTATCAATCATATTCATGGGAAATAGATACACCCAAAAGTTATTGACTTTAAATATAAAATAATTCTTGTTTAATATCATAAAACCACCCCTCCACAAGTAGAAATATTACTTCTCACCAACCCATTTCTTATCAAAATAAATTAATCATTTAAAATTTATTAAAAATAATAAACTACCCACTATTCCCACATCCAATTTCTTCTGGTCTCACCCAAATACCAATTACAATTTCTTTAAGGGGTCCATTATGGACGTGATATTCAAGAGGTAACTTTCTCAAACAAGATCTCATAATTTCTTTTATACATTTACCATTTCCTCAGCAAATTATTCAATCAAAGAATGATAAATTGAGTGAAATGTATATAATATATTTTAATATTTAAAATTTAATATCATAAATCCTTCCCATTTATTTCCTCATCTTATTCATGGAAATAAAACCATTTTTGAAATTATACCTGTTAATTATCACCGTGAATAATGATTTTTCCTTTTCCATTATCGCATTCATGTATAGTCATAAAAGTATCACTGTTGGTGAATTAGAATTTAAAAGGTAAATTATAACCTATTTTATATTATGTAAATATATATAAATACATAATATTAAATAAAATGAATCTTTTTTTTATGTAAAAAACATCCAAAATAAACTAAACATTTATCGTTAACATTTTATCTAATTGATAATCTTAATGTAGGAAATAAAAATGATATATAAAAATATAACTTATAGAATTGAATTAATAAAATTTCATTTCAATTCTATATTTTTAATTCAATTTTAAACCATTATACTATTGTTTAATTAATTATTCACTAAAGGGAAGCATGAGGTAAGTGTTTCTAATATCACTTTTACGTCTGTGAGATATAAACCTTATTTACAACTTATTTTTTTGGGGTATATATAATACCAAATTAATATATAATATCAACAATATCATTATCATCATAGTAGAAAATGTTTCATTTGATAATTATTAATATCATGGGGTATACTATTCAACTAATTACAAAGTCGTCAGAGATTTCTTACTTTAATTTCCATTCATTGGAATAAAATTCTACTTCATTGATTTTATCATGCTAAGATTATATGTGAAATAAATTTTGATTAACTTATTCTGTATTTAACATTATTTATATTTATTTATATAATATATACATAATTAATTCGTTTAATTAATTCTCAATTCACTGATTTTATATTTTAGGAGACTTTCATTAAAAAATGAAAATAAAACATCATTTTATTGTTTCCCTTAAAACTTTATTTTTCTTCCATGTCCATGTTTCATATAATTGTTTCCAAAAATTTTGTTACTATTCTTAAATGAATTTTTAAAGTAATTTTTACTCATGTTTTACTTTTTACAATACATTTGGATAGTTAAATTTTTTATAATTCTAAACAAGTTTCTTTGAATCATTTTCGTCAAAAATACATAAAAAATACTTTTTAACTTATATGGAATGAGAGGTTTTAACACTATCTTGAAACCATAATTTGTTGGTTATAAATTTGAAAAATTATATGTTTTTCATCAAATAAAATTTATTCTTTTATAATTGCATATGTTTTTAAACATAAGTGATTTTCAATGTGAAAAGGGAATTTTATTAATGATTCTTTATAACCTCAATTAAATTATTTTTATATATGTCACCATCCCTTGTTGAATACTATAATTAATTTAGGTTTATATATTATGATAACATATATCATATTTTATTAAATGATTATATATTAGTTTTACTTGGGCAGTAATATTTGTACTCTTCACCATATTACACTGGATGGTTTTTTATTATGTTTACTGAATGAGGAATGGTATTTAAGTATTTTATGCTAGTTTAAATAAAAGATAATATATTGACTATATTTAATTAATTTAATATAGGTAATTTATTATATTTATTAAGTGATGATAATGGACTAATATAGCCCCTTGATGAATCAGTAGGGCTCATGAGACAACGCTGATTAGGTTTAGGCCAAGGCCTTACCCATTTTTTCAGATGTCTTTGTTGAGGACTCGATGGTAGGTTTTAGATGTATGAAATTATTAATTATGACATTATGAGATTATATGTTTATTTCAATGTGTTTATTGGATTAGTATAATATACCTTTTTAAATTACTTATCTCATGTGATTATTTATAGTGAAATATTTTATCATTATCTATCTAGCCATATTATGTTCTAGTTACTGATTAAATTGAATGTGTTTATATTATTTACCTGACTAGAATCATTTCTACTTATTTACGATAGATTCTATTTTATACAAACCATTTTCAGAATATGAGATCACCCATTTCTTAGGTTTTATTTTAGCCTAGGAATTCCAAGAAGTAAATTATTTTTGTTTTGAAGGGTTATGCTAGGAGAAAATTGGTGTTCTCAGAGGATTCAAAAAGTTTTTATATCTTTTTTATTATAATACAATGTTTATATACATACCTAGTTTTAAAAAAAAGATTAAAATATTCCATCCTATGGAATGGGATTAATTGTATATTATTACAATATGATATTAAAACCCCTAAATTTAGGATATTATGGTCTGGGTCTTTACAAGAATCCACTTGAAAAAAATATTCACACCCTCATGAAAAGATAGAGACAGTCATTTCACCCTACTTATATATCTATAAAACTCCCTACATGTAGCCTAATGAACATGAATCCATAATGAATTAACATAAGGTAACATTTTTTGATTTATAAAATTGCAAAAACCTTCAAAAAAGGACATTTTCCTCTGGTCTACATGCATTAGGGTGGACGATCCTCTTCTTCCAGCATACAAAGGTTCCATTCTCCATAGGGATTACATGAAAAACAATGACCACTAAGGCTATGCTACACCCATGTTTCCCTAATGAGGAAACCCATAACCCATAACCTATCACTTGAGAGAAAATTCAGATATGGAATTTCACTTGGGAAACCCTTCATCAATAAACACTTACTAGAGATATCCTTCACCCAATTCATTCCAATTTATCTTCCCTTTTCTTAATTACATTAATTTGGTAAAACCTTTAGAAATCAACATTTAATTTGGATACCCATCACCCAAGGCCTTTCAATTGGGTACCACTTCACTGAAGGCCTTTCACTAGAGGAAGCTTTCGCCTAAGGAATTCCCGTTAGGAAAACATACACACAAGGTTATTCACTAAGGAGACCTTGTTGCAAAATACTTTTACATGGGTAACCATTCTTATTAGGTTATTCACTAGGTTGATGTAACTTTTAGGAACTATACATGGGTAAATCACATTTGGTAATCCTACAATAGGGAGAAACCAATCCGAATCCTCCATTATGAAAAACAATCCTCTCATGGTCCCATTCTAGTGAACCATGTTCTCCATAACATCAATGCTATAGAATCCCTACAATAGATGCTTCTACCAAGAAAATTAATTATCATGGCCTCCTTCCAAGCCACCTGAAATATAGGGTCAACACGTTTACACCACCATACACCACCTCAATAATGTATTCCCTTGATAAAAGGTAGTTCCGACTTATCCCCCCTAACATATTGGTTCTTAGAGGAATTTTCTATCATGTATCCTCATCATAATGATGGTCCATGTAATAGGTACATTGGGGAACCCATTCATGGATCATGATTAATAATATAGATGAATCATGTCCAATCTCTATTATACTATGTTCCTTGTGGACATACAGTTCCACATAATGACCCATGACTACTCGTACTTTCTTTTTTAGGTAGAATACTTACGATGGTTCCAATTAATGATCTCATCACCATAAATCATAAAAAATCTGATAAAATACACATTTAGGAAATAGACATCTATGTATAACCCCCAATAATTCTCTCCAAACTCTTAGTAGTCACTTGGTCCTCCTCCTAGTTTTAATACAAAACCCAAGAATCGTCAAGAAAACCCTCCTTAGTGAACCCAATGATCCAAGACCCCAAATTGAAGCTATAATATATAATCCATAAATCATAATTATGTATTTTTTTAATCAATAAAAACCATCATCAATGGTCCATACTCCCTATGATCAACATCCTACAATATCACCATATTACCAATGAAATATACATAAGGGTATTACTAATTCACTAGCCCCACTGAATCATCTATTATCACCCATTTTACAATACAATTTCTTTTTCATAAAGCATAAAGATGTGTGGAAAGGATCCTCACCAATGAACACAAGAAGTGTGATAAACATCCTTATCACATGGAATAAAACAATAAGGCCAATGTTCTTACTATATGATGATAAAATGTATGGTATAGTCTTCCACTTAATATTAAAATATGCAATTCAAAATATGTCGGATTTGATTTCTATCATTTAGGATACATTGGAAATATATTTCAAGTTCAAATGAAACATAATTTTGTGTATACCTACTCTGGAGGTCATATTCCTCATGAATTCATTTACATACTCCATTTCCAGGGTATATTCTATAAAATCATAGACGTCATATCACAATGGTCATATTTCATGGTTAATATTTCGCTTTAGTTCATATTATTCATGCGTTCATATCCAACCCAATGGGTTATATTACCATAGGAGTAATTCACTATATCATTAATATTTATTTTTGTAGAAACCATAATCGAAATAAAAGGTCCATATTCTCTCCAGGTAATGAACAAATCAATCAACATTATGCCATATTTCCTCTGGATATAACAATAAAGGGTAGTTCATTTATATTTATCACACCCACAATTACTAGGAAACATTATTGTAATAATCCATTATACATGAAGTTAAATTATATTGAGTCATTCCTTCTCACATGCCCTTATAATATATGACATGTCTTTTGATTTGGAACTGATCTATTTGGGTTCTAATTCACGTCACATGGATACATAGGAATCATTTTTAACGATATTTTTCCCAACACCAAAAAACCTTAACTCCTACCAAGGAGATTATAAATAGTAAATCATGAATATATATGTATTTTAACAATATTAATATAGGAATAAGTATCATTATATAAAATAAATAGATATGGAGATCCTTTGATACATTAATATGTTCACATCAATGCATTTAGATGACCAATCTCTTGCACAAGGGTCACCAGTCACACACTGGGATTTGGAAAGGTCTCATTAAAATGTATTAAATCAAAAAGATAACCTCATAGAAGGAAACAATTCTTTCTTAAATCTGGAAAGTGATCCTATCCTCCCATCATCCTAAAAACCTACATCCCAAAGGTTCATTGGAAATGTCCCAGTTGTTATATTACTTTAAAAAGTATGTTATCATTTACTCAAAATGCCACAATGGAATCATGTTGGAAGTTTCCACTAGAAAAAGATAATAATATAAACATACTTACTTGAATCCAAGTGCATAATAACATCAGTAATACATCATCAAACATATCATGAATCCAATTATTTCTTAAATAAATTCAAATATATACAAGGGTGATTCATTTTTCGATCATTTTCCAAACCTTACAATATTATAAAAACTACTATGAAAGTAATAGAAGAATAAAAAACATAAAAACACCAAATAAATGATATTTTTTTGTTCTACACATCCCCCACACACAATTGATTTATTACCATCCCTTGAGTAATTTCTCTCAACATGTTTCACATATACACCAGTTAATTTCATGTTCGAATCTTGGGACATCAATGGTTAAATAAAAAAATTTAGTTGAATAATGATTTCAATATGAAATACATTCAATGATCCACACTCTTCAAGATACAGATCCACATATTAATTTTTAATATTCATGATAAAACACAAATGAATACATTATAATTCAAGTTCACCTTATTCATCTAAATTCAATATTAATCCCACTATCCGTTCTATTTCAAAACAATACATCTATGATATTTTTTTTGTATTTTTTTAACTTATCAAAAATAAAAACGAATCACCCTGATACTTTAGAATTTATTATTAAAAATAAATTTTATTTATTTTATAGATTTATTTAAAATAATCATTGATCTTAAATGAACTATGGTATTCTATTAAATATTATGATTTAATGTGAACTTTATTTCCTATCATTCGTATTAGAGGGTATGATTTGGAATAACTAAATTATAAAAAATATATGGTTTATATATCTAAAAAATTAATTCATTATAATTTACTTTGTTGGAAATGAAAATAAAAATCATCTGAAAATAAAATAGTTATTTTTATGAAAAACTACATTTACGTGAACAATGTGTTTTTATATAATTAAATTAAATTAATCACCAACGTAAAATTATATTAATTTTATATAGATATTAAATATTACAAAAAATAAGTTTACATTCATATCATGCTTTTACTCGTAATGGTTTAAGAAAAAAATTAGTTTTAGGCTTAAAATATATTTTCAAAAAAATGGTTTCTAATGCAGTTTGTGAATTTATTTTAAATTTAATTTCTACCACCCATAAAAATTGAATATAAATAAAAATGGATTCAATATTTCAAATTCGGTTGATCAAACTGTGATAATAGGTCTCTTTTAATTTTTATCTTAATGAATAGTAATCATGGTAAATATTAGTCATCTTGGTAAGGGTAAAATGGGTTAAACAGAGATAAAACCATGAGATATGGTCTCAAAAACAACCGAATAAATTTTTTATTTCATTTCATGGTATACATTAATAACTTCCATAAATTTTTTAAATATATGTTATTTTTTCGCCATTATACACCAATGATGAAATTTATTTTATTTTTTATAAATAAAATTCAATGTCACTCTATTGGTTTTAATATCTATAAATTTTTATAAATTAGAAAAAAATTGATATGTAATTTTATAAATTATTATTTGAATGATATATTTTTTTATTCCAATAGCTACTTTTAATTTTTTTCTGATGATATAATTAACATAAAATATTACACAATACCAACACAATATTTATGTAAATAGTATATTGAGCTTGTTTTTTTTTTCAAAAAACTAAAGGTTATATATTTGGGTATGATATATTTTCTCAAATCAATAGAAATTAATTTTTATATATTACATTTTCTTGAATATTCTTATTCCATCTTTATCATGTTGTTTTCAATGTCAAATTATCTGAATAGTTCATAAAATGAAATTTAATAGTATTTTATGACAAATATATTTCATTAAATTATTTAAAAAATAAAAAATTGAAGGAGAAAAATTACTATTTTAAATATTATAAATTTTAATCTTTTTAACATTTATGAACCACTTTCTACCTTAAAAGATAAATTATAACCCTTTAATATGAATAATTTATTATCATATTAAGATTAAAATTTGTTATTGAAGGGGATAAACAAAAAATATAAGGTTTAAAATGACACAAAAACCTAAAAAACAATTATATGGTTATATTTAAACATTATCAAATTTTTCAATAAATATATTAATTTGTTAAAGAATTTTTCATTATAATGACTTAATTATATTCTAATATTTATTGAAATTCCAAGTGTGTCCTTTCCTGCCCTAATAAAAGGGCACATCGTCTGTATTTTCCATACACCAAATTGAATAATATGGATTAAAAAACAATGGAAAATAATATTATAAACATCAATAGATATAAGTTATAGGTTCTTATTTTCTTAAAATACTGTTGCAATGGTCCTTAAGAGTGGATCTAAATATGTATTCCAAAGAATTGGTTATTGTATTACCCAACCACATTAAATTTTTTTCTCTTCCTAGCTATTGTAAAATAGTTGTATTAATAATAAAAGAATAAAATAGTATCCTTAATATAATGAAAATTTATTATTATCCTGAAACCACCCTTATCCACCGATTTTTCACCAAATGGGATGTGATAGTGTCACACATGTGTACGTGTGGACTACCAAATATTTATAGTGATGAAAATCATTTTTCATCACCATATTTCATGGATGGGTATTAATATGGGTTTAATTTATATAAATTATTATTATTAAATTATTATGATTTTTTTATTATAATATAATATCTATTATCTTATTATCCAATCCAATGGAAAATGAAAACATCGCTTGTGCATACATTTTGAATACCACCTCTAGGAAGCGAAGTGATTTTTTTCATTGAAAATTTAAATAGATTGTAATTAGGATATTATTAATGAATATATATGATATATTTTATATAATAATGATTCTTTAAATATTAATTATGTTTTTAATATATATGGTTTAATATTTTGTAGAAACGAAAGTAATATTCATCCATTAGTACGACCAATCATCTCAATGAATATTTTGATTCCTTTCTCTACCTCTACATTTTATAGATGATTATAAATATGTATATAATTAATATATATGATATTTTTATCATAAAAAATTATTTAGATGATTTAACAATGAAAAATCTACAAGTAATAGAACTAACAAACACAAATTCTCATGAAAAAACAATTTAATTAACACATGGACATGGAAAATTTAATATTCAATTATTAATCAATGGGTGTTGAAATGTTTCAAGTGGTAAATATATGATATTGTAAGTATGTAAAAGACTCTATTATATAATATTAATAAATTTTAATTTATTAATTTATAGTTTATATCACATTCAATGCAATTTGATCTTTATATTTATGATACAATCTCATTGTTTGTGATGATTGTTTATGATTATGTTTATTATGATGAATTTTTATGATTTATCTATTAATAATATCTATAATTGTATTCTCCTGTGAATATTTTTTTAGAATAATTTTTTTCCATTAATTTTACTCATTATAAGTACTAGAGAGATCGAAATAATAGTTTTATGAATGACTGACATTATTTATTATTCGATTGAAAATACCTTTTCAACCACATTCATGTTTTCAAAAATTATTTCCAATATTTTTTTTAAAATTATTCTATTTTTATAAATTAAATTTTATCCTAGTTAACTGTTTACAAAGTTGTTTAAATTGAATCTTATTTTCATTTTACAAATAAGGTACATTTGAATTTTTTTTGAAAATATAAGGACCCGGCCTTAAATCTTTTCATAATCATGATTTAAATGAATAATTCACTTATAGGATCTATCCAGATTTATAGTTTTATAGAATTAGGACATAATTATTACTTCTCCAAAGATTACAAAGTACAAACTTCTACTAAGTTTCCCTAAAATAAAAACTTTAAATAGAAACATGTCTAGTTCCATGTTTTAGATAACATGTCTTTCCTTGATCTCATCCTTGACCATATTCATCATTATGTCCTGTGGAAAACATTTCAAAAAGATGGGATGATCATAAAAATCCTAGTAAAGGTTACAAAGAAGGGAAACTATTAGTTTTTTCAAAACAATAAGTAAATCATGAATACTATATCATAAGTATTAACTTTCACCTTTATGAAGTAATAAATACTCTTCACTAAATAAAAGATCATTACATACCATTTTTAAACAAAAGATTACCATAATACCCACATAACACATAAAGGTAACATGGGACATAAACATACATAAATAGAATAACTATATGGTCAACTTCCACACATATACCCAATGCATTGTATGTTATAACATAACCACCCATCCTGGTATTCATGGAACCACCGGTTATTAGGTTTATCACATAACCACCCATCAAATGTCCATGTACCATTATAAATTTATAAAACAAATATAATGGAAAGATAACATTTCAAAATTTCAAACACAATATATCAATTAAATATATTAACATAACAAATCCATTATCAAAACCATTTTCAATACCAAAATACATAAAAGCGTATATGGTATTTATTTTCTTTTTAAAATATTATGGCTTGTTATGGAATCCAATGATCATGTAGTTCTTGCGGCGGCGAAAAGGTCATTGTCACCATGTACGTTAAAAGAAAAATTCCTTTTTGTCATTTAGTAAAATGCTTCATAGAAAATGATTTCTTTTGAATGAAATGAAAATTGAAATGTGTTTATACAACGTATAAAATAAAGTCTTATATTAAAAACAAATATACCTCAATGAAAGGATATTGAGACGAAGTCCCTTACAAAGACGGTATCAATAGATTAAGGATAAATCAATTACATAATTATGTGTGACTATTATAAATACACCCAATAAAAGTGGATATTAAGTGTAAAAAAGCATAGGTCATCCACACATATTCATATCAAAACATAGTCAGGAAGTAGAGGTTTAACCCAAAGAATTGAAATTGGATTAAGAAGTTCCCTTGGAAAAAATTGACAGCATAACGACGTCACTTTAAACATCAGAAAATGTGTTGATGAGCGATAAAAGGTGTATCTCATCACTTGGACATGAAATTTATATCAATAAGGATATATAAGAACATATCCCAATATAAGAAGATGTACATTAAAAGACCAAAAAAATGAAGTCTTTTAAAAAGAGGAAGGTGAAAGGTTCCATTACCGATTTGGGTAACATTCAAAACGTACATCCCATGAAAGGAGTGTCATTAAATGAAGATTTAAATACCAAAAAATAAAATTATATTACACAAATAATATATTCATGGGATTTACATACACCGAAAAAATGTAAATAGTGGAAAATGTACCATAAATATCATGGGAATAAAAAGTGAGACAAAACCCCTTACCTCGTTATAATCAATCGAGCCGTATGACCAAAAGAAAATAAACACCAAATGAATCACATAATACGGTGAATATAAATATAATCATGATAATTTATATGATATTTCAGTACAAAATACACCAAATTCAATAAAAATTTGGTGGCTAATGGAAATCTCACGGAATTAAAAGTGAGATAATAAATCCCTTACGAAAATTCAGTAGCCTGACTGCGCCACTTAAAAATTATTAAAATGAATTGATGAGATTAAGAGGGGGTCTCTAATAATATTAAAATAAAAATTATAGTATGGTGAATATAAATGAACATACTCAAACATAATAACATGGATAATAAAAGAAATGACATAAAAGAGAGTAGTTGAAAAGAAAGAGAGAGGTCGAATCCCTTACCTCAAGTTTGACTTGTCATGTTCTTTTCTTTATATTCATGAATAATAAACATTGTTCAATTTATAATTTATTAAGTAACTCTTTTAATGTTTATTATTCAATTAATTTGACATATTATAATGTTATAATAATTTTTTAATTGTGATAGTTCATATAAGATGTTTTTGTCGATGTTCGGTACATGAATCAAAAATGATCTTGTTTGAAAATAATTGTCCATGTAGATATAAGTAAAGCATATCCAGAATAGTATTAATGATTTAAATATCCTATATATCCAGTATAAATTAATTTTATACTATTCTATACCATTTTGAGATAGAAAACGAAATGCACCGTTCATGGAGATGGTAGTCCATACATACTCATGAACGCTACTTTCATTTATTTGTAATATTAATGGAATTAAAACTAATTGAGAGATATATATATTATAATTACAGTATAATATATATTATATATAGGTCAAATATGTTCATTACCTTCATTCTTTATACATTATATGTATTTCATGAACGAGTCACATCACATGAGGTGGTGGTAGTCCACACTTGATCGTATGAAATTATCGCATTTGCACAACATGAAAAGAATAAAGGTATGCTTTAAATATAAAATATGGAAGAATATAGAAAACACAAATACCATATATGTCATATATAAAATATATTAACATCATCATTTCCACCATGAGAGGTAGTGGGAGATAATTGAACAATCATTGTTTGGTGAGGCAGTAATTCACCATCAACAGAAACTGTATGTTCATTAACTATTAGATGGAGGTGTGTGTATGTTTAGTTAGAGTAATTTTCATAAAAACATCCTATTATATTTAATATACTATTTTTATTAAAAAATAATGGAATAAAAAGAGTTTCGGGGGTTGGAGAAGAGAAATAAAACAAAAGAACATAAGAGAATACATTACCTTTAAATCGGATAACTCCACTTAGTTTGAACCAAAAGGGTTTTTGATGAGCTTTCTACCTATGTTAAGGCTTATAAGATGAAAAGAGAGATGTTTAGATACAATAGGAGAAGGTTTTTGATGATTAGGTTCTTGAGATGAGTGGGTAAGGGAGTAGAGGTGGGGTCCTTTTATAAGAGGGAGGAGGGGCACTCTTGGAAGGTCATGAAATGTTACTTTATTATGAAATGATTTTTGGATTTTAAAGGTCCCACAAAGATATATTTCTAGTATAAGGTGTTAAGGGTTCGAAATCCACCCATCCAATAGTATTTAGACAAGTGTATGTCAAATATTTTACCTTATCTTTTCATTTTATTTAAATTGTTCATTAATGAGGTAATCGTTGCGTCATCATGGTGTCATACATAAATTTATTTATTTAATGCCTAAAAAATATAAAAAAAATTATCCTGATGTAGGAAATATTTTTATCTTTATAATTAATATTTATAGTCAAAATGAGATCTTATATAACCCCAATTAAATTTTTTTTTATTAAAACAATACATGTTTGTGACATTTTTATTTTAACTTTAAATAAAAGATTATTAATGTCATTTTCATACCCATGTGGCTCCATGGAGTCCCCATGATGACCTATGGATTTTATTGGTCATCCCTGACTCATCTAATAAGGGTAGGACATCTGTAAATGTAATTTCATATTATTAAAACATTATTTTTACCTTAAATTACACTAATTACCTCTAATCGCGATTAATAAAACTCAAAATATACTATTCACCAAAAAAAATTCATCCCATTGAACCACATTTTATTTTATAATGACATACATGTTTGTTGTATTTTGAAAATTCAATCATTGATTTTGTAAAATTTCATTTAAATGAAAAATCAGTTTTTCAACAACCACTTAGTGGTTTCAGTATTCATAAAAATTGATGTTTTTCAGAAAAATACCAAAATTTTTCCATATAATATATTTGATATTTTGAATGAAAAAATGATGTATATTTTAAAAAATTAAAAACATATAAGTTGAATTAATTAATTTAATAATTAATTCCCATTGTTAAAACAAACAGCGTGTTTCTATGAAACAATATATATCAAAAGATTAACACTTGTTTATGTCCTATTTCAAAGTTAAGTTAATTCAAAGACCACCATTGGATTAAATGGTAATAATATATTCTAATTGATATTTAAAACCAATTAAAAATATAATCTAACCATATAAATTTATTATATTAAAAGGATGCTTTGAATTAAAATAAAACATCATACACTATTCATCAAAAAATAAACTTTATCGGAAAAATACAAAAAACATACAGAAAGTAAATTTTGATGTCCCGATTATGAAGAATGATTTTATTTTGTCAAATATAACATATAAAATTTTGAAAATATGAATTTAAAAATGGTTTCCCATCAAAATGCAGTTAATCAAATATTTAAGGAATATTAGTATATTTACTCTTAAAATTGGATTCATTCGCATTTTAAGACTCTAACATTTATTGGATAAAAGTAAAAATATATAAAAAAGATATATAATCATTTTCTGGATAGTTCTGTTCATTCCCGCCATTACAACGGCTAGGCGTTAACTACCATTTCAAATAATATTATTTTATTATTAATGTGCAATGTAAGATTTCAAAAAACTCATTGTTGCATATTGGGTATGACATCGATCATAGCATTCACATTAATGTAATACTAACATTTAATTAACAAATATTGATAAATATGATAATATCATATTCTTTATTTTCCCCGGATGTTACATCCTTCCCACCTTTTGAGAATTGCGTCCTCACAATTTTAGAATTAGTCTCAAAAACATCATTGAAATCCCCATATGGAAAAAGAGTAAATTAAACTATCACTTTAAAGGAAAAAAAGTAAAGTAAAAAGGTCACCTAGGAAAACAGATACTAGGATTTCATGAAAACATGTATATGGATGAGAAAAAAACCATCATGTTTTGATGGAGAGTGATGGGAAAATATGTCTAGGAGAAAGTTAACCACCAGAAAATCACAAACATGTGATAGATTAAACGGTATTTGATTCCACAGTAGGAAAACATAACAGATAAAATTTTTGTTTTATGTTACTTTTCATTGAGGAATTTCTTGATGACCTTAACGAAAACATAAGGAAAAATACTTACATGTCGTGTGGACTTTCATCTCATACTAGAATTCTTACACAAACCCATATTTGCTAAAAATGGTGAGTATTTAAGATGACTTGTTCACATTATGAGTGCTCTAATCAACTTTTAGAGAATCACATAATCCAAAAAGGGAACTATATATTTCTCATATCTTTATACATTAACAGAAACCAAAATTTTTAGTATAATATCAGATAATCCCAAAAAAATAATCTTTTACAAAAAAAAAACTACTCTTAATCTCAAAAATGTGTCAAACAACCCATATTTAAACAGATACCATTCAGAACAAAATTTCCCTTAAAATTCATCAAAATAAATAAAACTATGATTGAAATCCAAATCACTGAGGGATTTAATCACAAAGTCTTCAATGGTAAATCTTAACATTTATCTCCAAAAAACATTAGTTACTCATAAAGTCTCATACTAAAAAGTAATAAACCTAATCACGTATCTTCCATCATAGGTTAATAATTTAAATAAATAACACAAAATAAACTTATTCCTGATTCATAAGATCATCTAACTAAAAAGAATTAGTCATACTAACCAGGGACTCCACGTAGTCCCGTTGTATAGGATAAATGCCAGTCGCACTTTGGTTGTGTGGTCAATTCTAGCAGCTTTGTCCGATGCAATGGGATCTCACACGGTCTGCGTGTTTTCCTTTTTCAAGAAAATATATAATTCTTAAAACATTCCCGAAAAAGAGATAAAATCTTCAAAAAATAACCATAATATAATTAACCTCAAGTTTATCTCTTTCCTTTCATTTTCCATCATAACATATAGTAACCCATAATTACCTCAAAAGTAAGGATCATATATACCATAATGGTTACTTTTATAATTATTACCTGAACTTCCAAATCATGTTTTTTCTCATGTACATGATGCATTAGAAACTCACCAATGTTCAAGTGGTTTATCATGAATCTTGATAGTTGGTTGAGAATAACGACAAGAGTTATCATTGAAACTCCTATATAATTAAGTTTTTCTTTCCAAAAACCATCACAAATTTCTTCACGTCCACAATTACTTTGGTGCCTACTAGATCCCGCAATTTACTAAAACCTAAATGGTCAGTGTGACTATATCATTAGAATCATCGTATAATATCTTATGAGGAGGGTAAGTACAAAAATAAAATTATTCATGTTATCTTAAACTCATTGACTTTATCTACAACTATATCTCTTACTAAAATCCTAACCATTATTACAATGTCACTTATGCTTAAAGAATACACTATCCTCTAAAGTTATCTAAAC
Source organism: Viscum album (assembly GCA_963277665.1). Lineage (NCBI taxonomy): Eukaryota > Viridiplantae > Streptophyta > Magnoliopsida > Santalales > Viscaceae > Viscum > Viscum album. Next base: position 1,928,726,789 of record OY728131.1, read on the forward strand.
CGACATTTGATAAAAAACTGTAAGGACCCAGTCTTAAAACATTACATAATCATTAATTAAATGAATATTTCACATAGCGTACTTTTTTAGGATTAGAGTTTTAGAGAATTAAGACATAAAAATTACATCTCAAAAGCTTACAAAGTAGACACTTCTACTAAGTTTCCATAAAATAAAAACACATAAAAAGAAACATGTCTAGATCCATGTTTTAGATAGCATGTATTTCCTTCATCCCATCATTGACCCTATTAATATTTAAGTCCTATGTAAAACATTGCAAAAACATGGGATGAGTATAAAAAGCCAAGTAAAGGATACACAAGAAGGAAAACTATTAGTTTTTTCAAAACAATAAGTAAATCATGAATCATTTATCTTAAGTAATAACATTCCCCTTTATGAAGTAGTAAATACTCTTCACTGAATTAACGATCATTAAATACCCTTTTGTAACCAAAATATTACCATAAAACCCACATTACATATAAAGGTAACTTGGGACATAAACATACATAAATGGAATAACCATATGTTCAACTTCCACACATATCACTAAATGAAATACCTATACAACCGACTTCTATACCAAATGCATTGTAGGTTATAATGTAACCACCCTTCTAGGAATTCACGGAACCACCCATCTTTTGGTTTATCACATAACCACCCGTCAAATGTATAAGTACCATTATAAAATCATAAAACAAATATAATGGAAAGATAACATTTCCAAATTTCAAACAAAAAATATCACTTAAATATATTGACATAACAAATCCATTATCAAAACCATTTTCAATATCAAAATAAATAAAAGAGTATATGGTATATATATTCTTTTAAAAACATTACAGCTTGTTAATGAAGCCAAAGATCATGTAGTACTCGCGGCGGTGGAAAGGTTATTGTCACCGCGTACGTTAAAAGAAACATTCCTTTTTGTCATTTATTAAAATGCTTCGTAGAAGAAGATTACCTTTGAATGAAATGAAAATTCAAAGGTGTTTATACAGAATATAAATGAAAGTCTTGTATTAAAACCAAATATACCTCAATGAAAGAAGATTGAGAGGAAGTCCCTTACAAAGATGGTATCATTAGATTATGGATAAATCATTTACTTAATTTTGTGTGACAATTATAAATGCACCCAATATAAGTGGATATTAAGTGTATAGAAATCAGAGGTCATCCACACATATTCATATCACGACATAGTCAATAAGTACAGGTGTAACCAAATGAATTGAAATTGGATTAAGAAGTTCCCGTGCAAAAATTCGACAGCCTAAGGGCGTCACTTTAAACATCAGAAAATGAGATGATGAGAGTTAAAAGGGTTTCTCGTCATTTAGAAATAAAATTTACAACAATAAGGATATATAAGAATATATGCCAATATAATAAGATGTAAATTAAACGACCTAACAAAAAGAAGGCTTTTAAAAAGAGGAGGGTGAAATGTTCCCTAACCGATTTTGGTAACTTTCAAAACATACACCCCATGAAACAAGGGTCATAAAATCAAGATGTAAATACCCAAAAATTAAATTATATTACAAAAATAATGTATTCATGGTATTTAAATACACCAAACAAAAGGAAATAGTGGGAAATGTAGCATTAATCTCATGGGAATAATAATTGGGATAAAAAACTTTTACCTCGTTGTAATCAATCGGGTTGTATGAGCAATCGAAAACAAACACCAAATTAATCCCATAATACCAGGAATATAAATAGAATCATGATAATATATATGAAATTTCAGTACACAATACACCAAATTCCTTAAATAAGCGGAGACCAATGAAAATATCACGAAATTAAAAGTGATATAATAAATCCCTTACGAAAATTTGGCAGCCTGATGACTACACTTAAAAATAATTAAAATGAATTGATGATATTAAGAGGTGGTATCTCATCATATGGAAATACAAATTAATGTATGATAAATATAAAATAACATCCTCAAACATAATTACATGGACCATAAAAGAAATGACATAAATGAGAGTACTTGAAACGAAAGAGAGAGGTCAAATCCCTTACCTCATGTTTGACTTGTCTTGTTCGTTTATTTATATTTTTAAATAATAAACATTGGTGAATTTATAATTTCACAAGGACCTCCAATAATTTTTATTATTAAATTCATATCACATATTATAATGTTATAATAATTACTTAATTATGAGAGTTCATATTAGATGTTTTTGTCGATGTTCGGTACATGAGTAAAAAAATTACTTGTTTGAAAATAATTGTACATGTATTTATATTTACAGCATCTACAGAATAGTATTAATTATTTAAATATCCAATATATCCAGTATAAATTAATTTTATACTATTCCATAAAATTTGGGGATAGAAAACAAAATGCGCAGTTCATGGATACGGTAGATCGTATGTACGAATGAACGCTACTTTCATTTCATTGTCATATTATTGGAATAAAAACTAAATGAGAGATATATATATATTATAATTAGAATATAATATATATTTATGTTATATAGGTCACATTTGTTCATTAATTTCATTCTTTATACATTATATGTATTGAACGAATGATTTACATCACTTTAGGGGGCGGTAGTCCACACTTCCTCGTATGAAATTATCTCATTTTCACAACAAGAAATGCATAAAGATATTTTTTAAATATAAAATACAAAAGCATATAGAAATAATAAATACCATATATATCATATATAAAATACAGTGACATCATAATGGCCACCATGAGAGGTAGTAAGAGATAATTGAACAATCATCGTTTCATGATGTGGTAATTCGCCATCCACGAATAATGTTTGTTCATTAACCATTAGATGGAGGTGTGTGTATGTTTAGCTTGAATAATTGTCATAAAAAATCCAAGTAAATTTAATATACTTTTTTTGTTACAAAATAAAGGAATAAACGGAGTTTATGGGGTTGAAGAAGCAAAATAAAACAAAAGAACATAAGAGAAGACATTACCTTTAAATCGGGTAACTCTCTTTGGTTTGAACCAAAAGGGTTTCTTGAAGAGTTTTCTGCTTAAGGTAAGACTTCTAGGATGAGGAGAGGGATTTGGATACAAAATAAGAGTAGGGGTTGTATTATCAAAGGTCTTGAGAGGTGTCGGTATGGGAGTAGAGGTTGGGGCGTTTTATAAGAGGGAGGAGGGGCACTTTTGGAAGGTTAAGAAATGTTATTTTTTAGGAAATGATTTTAGGATTTTAAAGGTCCCAAAATGATATATTTCGAGGATCAGGTGATAAGGGTTATAAATTCACCCATATAATATGTTTTAGACACTTGTAAGTCTTATAGTTCACCTTAACTTTTCATTTTATTTAAATCATTCATTAATGAGGTAATCGCTCCATTATCATGGTGTCATAATAAAATTTATTTATTTAATGTCAAAAAATAATAAAATAATACCATGATGTAGGAAATATTTTTAGATTTATAATGAATATTTATATTCAAAATGATAACTTATATATCCCCAAGTAAAAATTGTTTTATTAAAACAATACATATTTGTGACATTTTTATTTTAACTTTAAATATAAAGTTATTAATGTCATTTTCTTATGCAAGTGGCTCCATGGGGTCCCCAAGATGACCCATGGATTTTCTTGGTCGGCCTTGACTCATCCAAAAAGTGTAGGACATATTTCAAGGTAATTTCATTTTATTAAGACATTATTTTCACGTTAAATTACACTAATTACCTCTAATCGCGATTAATAAAACTCAAAAGTTACTATTCAGGAAAAATTATTTTCATCCCATTGAACCAAATTTTACTTAATAATGACAACCATTCCTGTCAGATTTTTTAAATTCAATTCATAGATGCTGTAAAATATCATTTAAATGAAAAATAGGTTTTATATCTACCACTTAGTGGTTTCACTATTCATAAAAAAATTGACATTTTTCAAAAAAATTCAACAAATTCACCCTAAGCTATATTTGATATTCTGAATGAAAAAATGATTTATATTTTAAAAAATTAAAACATTTATGTTTCATTAATAAATTTAATAATTAATTCCCATTATCAAAACAAATAGTGTGTTCTTAAGAAACAATATATATCAAATGATTGAAACTTGTTTATTTCCAATTTCAAAGTGAAATTAATTCCAATGTCCACCATTGGATTAAATTGTAAAAATATATTCTAATTGAACTTTAAAACCAATTAAAAATATAATCTAACCATATAAAAATTTATATTAAAATGAGGTTTTGAATTAAAATACAACATCATTCACTATTCATTAAAAAATAAACTTATTCGGAAAAATACCCAAAACATAATGAATGTAAATTTTTCTTTCCATATTCTAAAGATGGATTTAATTTTTTCAAATATAACATATAAAATTGTCAAAAAATGGATTTAAAAAGGGTTCAACATCAAAAGGCGGTTAATTGACCCTTTAAATAATATTAGAATATTTACGCTTAAAATATGATTCATTCGCATTTTAAGCCTATAACATTTATTGGATAAAAGTAAAAATATTTAAAAAAAATATATTATATTTTTGTAGACAGTTCTGTTCATTCCTACCATTACAACGGTTATGCGTTAACTACCATTTAAAATAATAATATTTTATTATTAGTGTGCAACGTAATATTTCAATGAAACTCGTTGTTGTGTATTGGGTACACCATCGAGCATAGCATTCCCTTTAAAATAATATTACATTTTTATTCACAAATATTGGTATATATGAGAATGTCATATTCTTTATTTACTCCGGATTTTATAGAAAATGTGAAAGGAATATTCGTTTTAAGGTACACAATATGAATGATATTTTCATCAAAATGAAAACTAAATTATTTGAAGCTTATTTTATTAGTTTATAAGGTTATTTAAAAAACAATTATATTTAATTTTTGGGACATTTTTAGATTTTAATTTGTGATTTAAAAATGTAAAGTCAATTTTCCTCATGAAATATTTCAATGATATTTTAAAGGAATGTTTCATCTCTCATAATATCCTATGACATTATTTATAATTTATGGGGGATATGATAGAATCATAACATCATTGATTTTTTTTCTAGATGGTTTACAGTTATGATGATTAAATATCGATGAAGCACATTTTCATCCCCCCCAAGTTTTTTTATGATGAATTTTATTATGATCATGTGGAATACATATGAATGGATTCATAAATATCAGATGGGTGGGCCAATAATTATATATAACTAAAATTAATTGAGTAAAATTTAATGTTCTATGAGATGAAAGGGTACATGGTAGATTATCCCAAGCCCAGAAAAGATGGTACATGACAGGTTATGCCATGTTTTAAATTTGGAACATAGGATATCATCTTAAGATCAAATAAGGTACATGGGATCTTAACACATGTGTAACATTTTATGAACGTCTTAATGTTAATACATGAAAATATATATAATATTTTGATTATTCAAAATAAATTCATCAAACATATGACATGATCTTATTCCAATTCAATGTTCTCATGATTCATGTTCTTTGATTCCTTTAATATTCATGTATTATGAACTACCAATATTTATGAAATGACTTATATATATGATCTAAGAATTATTGGGAAAAGAAATTATTGGTTAAAATCATGTTCCCAAACCCTTTATGATCATATTGGGTTACAATTATCATTGATATATCTCTTTTTTTCACTTATTGTGCATCTGAGATCAATCTTTATTATGTTTTATTTTCCCCCACATATGATGAAAGTATGGTGCGTCTTAGAAGTTTTCTATTTATGAATAACTAATTTAGAAATGATATAGATCATTTATGAAGATATTTTAATGTATTAATGTTTCCAAATACACTAAAACATTAAAGTTTTACATGGATCGTAATGTTATGTATTGAATTATCATTTAATAATATGTGATATTAATGTATGAAAAGTATCGGTTGTTTTATTCATAAAAATATATATTTATATTTACCTTAGGAAACTATGATGATAAAACATTAGTGAGAATCCTCTAGATAATCATATAAATAAGATAGCATTCAACGATTTGGTAATGAAATGATTTTTATTTTCTAAGAAAAATACTCCTGTCCAGATACAATATGCGCACATGGTTATGGAACATACAAATATATTAATAAAAACCCAAAAATGTGTCAGTCAATTATATCTAGACCATCACTCTGGTGCATAGGCAGTTTTCCCTTATTGTAAATCATGTTTGACAGTCTATGGGGGTTATACATGGTTTAATTCAAATTTAATTTATAAACCGTCATGATGAATTTGAAAATATAATGATCTTGGATGACCTTGGTTAAAACTAATGTCTCAAAGATTTAATATATATTTTATTATTTTGACATACTCTAAATAACTTTTCTTGAATATCTGGTTTCCCACTATGAATATAGATTTTCAAAATATGTATTTTATTGTAGTCAATAGGCGTAACCTTGATTAATCATGTTAATTATTAATCTGATTGAATATACAATGATTATACACCATAGAAAAAAACTATTATGGGATATTGATTAAAAATTATCATTCCCATTATTATGAAAATTTCTTATTCCACAAACCATGATCATATTTGAAATGAACAATGAAGGTACCGAATTCCTTTTCATTCTTTCATGAGTCAACATCCACCTTATTTTAGAGGATATATTGATCCATTAGTTTTTGGGAAATGGATTCATACCGTTGAAAATATATTTTCTATTATATAGTGTTTAGATCATGAAAAACTCGTTTTTTATCTATCATTTAGAATGTGAAGCAACTCAATAGTGGAATCTCCTGAAGTATATGAAGAAACCAAGAAGAAATTTACTCTATATAGTCTGATGAGTTTATTTTTTTCAAAAATTACATTCCTTGTATTCTTTATATTAAAATATAAGAGTTTCTTATTCTAAGGGTTAACGGTGATAGATCCAATAGTTCATATAAGGAATATTTTAATAGCCATGTGAGTTACCCTTTTATTATTATCATTGTACTAGATTGTTTGATTGATAGATTGTTGGTTAGATTAAAACCAATTCCAAATATGGAATTATATATAAAGGAATTCAACTTTTATTAAGAAATAAATAGATGTGATTATATGTTATAAATGGAGATTATAATTACCCATTAATCTCGTGGTTCTGATAAGAAAATATTTATGAAATCAAAAAAATGTAATAATAAAAATCATGGTGGAATAAAGATAAGCTGTCCATTAATATTGTAGTGCATATTGAGAAATGAATTTAATTGTATAAAGGGGATTAATAAATTCTTTATTATTTAAAGGTAAGTGCATTATGAAATTGAATGTCAATGTGGTGGGAAAATTTTATCTAATGATAGTTGAAAATCATCACAAAACGCATCAACCAAACTCCACTATTTCAAACATAAAGAGATTAGAAATTATGATAACTAGTTCCAAAACTCATACGTTAATGATGATGATCATCTTTATGAACCAATTAATACCAAAAAAATTAAAAATAACATGTTATCACTAATAATAATTAGGGGAAAGATAATGACATCATGGAAGGTACAACTACTGTCCACTCTAAAAATGATAATGTCGTGTTTGATTCTAGATCGAAACTATCTCTTATTTATAAAAAAGTTTACAAGAGTATCACAATACTAACTCAATGATTAGTTTTTTAATTTAATATAAAACCTCTATTGGTACAATATTCACTTACCATGTCAATGATATTTTTAAGTTGAAGTTTTTTGTAATGTACTTCTTTAAAATGCCATTATTCTTCCTCTAGTTGAATTTGATTCTATTTTTTTTCTTGGATTCGATTTACATTAATAAATACCTAATAAAATATTGAGGAATGAAAGCTTTTCTTAATATTTAAAACCAACCTATGATTGTCTATTAGGGCGATAATAAACATGAATATTAGATAGAAATTATATACATTATATAGATCTTGATTCATATTCAAAAGGGGTGTTTATCTCATATTGATGGAGAGAAAATCAACATCGAAGAAATGATTATAGTGTAAGAGTTTTTTTATGTTTATCTAAAAGAGTTCTGTAGTATTTCTCTAAACCGTAATGTTATGTTTTCAATATATCTCATACCTATTGCTAAGCCAAATATAATGACTCTATATAGAATGTCCCTAATTTAGTTGCAAGAATTGAATAAGTGTCCTTAAGAAAATATGAACAACAGATTCATTTGAAAAATTTTATCTCCTTGGGTTTAATTTTGTTAATAACAATTAATATATAACAATGTGTGTATGTTTTGATTATAAGGAATTTTACAAGATCATTATCAATAGAAATTATCTTCTACCCCATATTGATGACATGTTTGATCGTCTCCCCAATGCTCAACAATTTTACAGGATTGAAATTCATTATAGATATCATAAATTAATGCTCAAGAATGATGATATAATGAATTAAAAATTAAATATAAGAAATGATAACCATGAATTTATATTCATTTCACATGGCCTTTTAAATGCCACCTATATTTTCAAGGATTTACTAAATATTGGCTTTTGAGATTACCTTTATCTTTATTTTGTGGTATTAATAAACTATATTATTTTATCTTCATAGTGAAATAAAATGCATGAAGATTACTATAGGATTTTACAAAAAATTGTCAAGAAGTATGATATATTTGAAAAATTTACAATCTATAAATTTTCTCTATAGGAATATGCATTTTCAGTTAATATAATTTCATACGAATGTATATCAGTGGATCAATCAAATATAGATGGTATTGAGAATTTTCGTTGAACAATCATTCTAACTAAGATAAATAGTTTTACTGCATTGGCTTGATATTATCACTTTTTTGGTTACCATATCATGAATATCTAATCCACTCACTAATTTCATTTAGAATGTAGTTATATTTCTTTGGAAACATGAATATGAGGAAAATTTCATGGAACTGAAGAGAAGGTTAGTAGGTTAACCTATTCATTCCTTACAATATAATGGAGAAGAGTTTTGGACTTTTAATGAAGCATCAAAAAACCTACCAATATGATTCATCATAAATAAGGATATGTTTCTACCTTTTAACCCATGCTAATTTAATGTTCTTGAGAAAATATAAAAATATAGTGACTTGGACTTAAATGTGAAAATTTTTTCATTATTGATATAGAGGAATTATATTAATGGTGAATTGTTATATATATATACTAATAATAAAAGTTTAAAGAAGATTTTTATTAAAATATAGATGAATATGAACCATAGAATATTATTTTTGATTATTAATTATTATTTCTTTTAAATATGTAATTACTCTGGGAAAGAGAACAATGTGGTCGATTCATTGATTCGAAAAAATAATGAAAGATTATTTATATTGTGGATCACTAAATATCTAAAATTTTGGAATATTTAGAAGGATGGATCTTGAAATCTTGAGGTAAGGATAGAAAAATTATATATTTCAGATGAGTTTTCAACCATCTATCTGTGTGAATATTAAAGAAGTTCATAAGGATGATATGGAACTATCAAAGTAGGTCCTAAATATTTCAACATTCATCCATTTTTATGATGGAAAGATATGGTTCATCAACTTTATATGATTATCATCCATACTATATTCGAAGAAGAGGATGATGGATGAGTAATAAAATTAATCATTCTCTATTCATCATTAAATTATGAAGATATATAGGGATATAAAATATTTTATTTTGTTGGACAACATGAAGTGGGATATTAAAGTGTATATATCTCTATGTATGGTATATCAACATGTTATGTTTGAGAGACAGTAGTTTAAGGATAATGGAAATGTGAAAACATCACCACAGACTCCGTAAAATTTCTAAAGTCTACAATGTTATTTCGATTGTAGAAAATGACCTTAATAAATCATAGCACTTCATTAGAGTAAGAAAATATTTATATCCTGGTCATATTTCTATAATATACATAAAATAAGTGATTAAGGTACATTTAGTACAACATTTTATTATATCTGATTGATTTATATGGTTTATCATGACGTTATGTGACCAAGTTGTAAGAACACATCAAATTGATTATTATTTTACTATTGATTTATAGTATAGAGAATACTCTAGGTCGTCTCTCAAGGAGTGTTGATAGGTTTAGAATAGTTGTTTAAATACAAATTAAAAAAGGTGGTTATTTTGAAAATTGTTTTATGAAAAAAACAAGATTTAATGTGTTTAATAGTTGACAAATTAATGTGGTTATTTAATTATTTTGAGAGAATAAGGTCATTTCATGTTCAATGTAAATATTTTTTTGTTCATTATTTTAAAAAATAAATTTGGTTTTGATTAATTATTTCATTTAGGGTTCCCAAGATCTTAATTCCCCTATGGCCTCTTAAATAATTGAATATAGTAACGCCCCTTGACAAATAAAATTTGTTGTCAAGGATTTCACCTCAAGCATTGAGTCAAGGATTCCAAAGAATAATAATATTTTATCTATGTGTGAGACAAAGAGGGTTCTTGTATTTCCCAATTGGAGCAAACCAAGATTCCTACTTGAAATCTCAACCCAATAGGTGTTGAAATTATAAGTGATTCCCCTGGTTAATCCCAAAAAAATAATTCATAAGAGAAAGATGTTGAGATAAAATATATGTAAAATAGTTAACATACAAATTATAGAAAACTAGAAGAAGATCAATCTTCAAAACACCATCCTATGTATGTGTAGCTCCCTCGATATGACCATCCACCATTTAGCATTCCATTGAGAGGAGGAGGAGGCTTGGGTGAAACTTTTCTTTCATCCATGAACCCTATATGAGGACAGGGTCCTCCAAAACATATATTATGAGTAGGCGAATACATTCATTCTCCAAAATACTTGATCTTTACCTCTTATCAAAACGTACAAATGAGGATCCTAAGGATCCATTTTATAGGAAAAATTGAAGGTGTTTTGGGAAAATAGATTTTGTAAACCACTTGAAGCATGGTTTTTGAAATCTAGAAAGTCTTATCACGCTTTTCGAAAAACTAAAAAGTTATTTCCCCACTTCATCAATATCTAAAGCGAAATTTTCGATTCATTTTAACACATACATATTGAGATATTGATAGAACAAATCACAACAGGTATGACTTTCTACAGATTGGGTGTATTGGAAAGAACATTCAGGATGGGCCCCATACTGGATGAGTTGGGATTTGGTTTCATTAGATGAAATTTATCCAATTAATTTTTGGACCTGACCACAACATTTCATTCCATTGGGATGTATAGTTTAGTAGAACTGTGTGGGTTAGTCCACTAGTGTTCTTGAATCCTATATAGTTTGGCCCATTTTTCTTGGACATTGTCATGGGCCCTCAAATCCTCACCCACTACAATGTAATTATTGAAACGAATAAAATAATACTTTTTAATAGTGATAAAAAAATTATAATGGAATCAATCTTGAAGTTAACATTTTTTATTTTCCAATAAATAAATAGTTTATCATAGTGTTGTAATGGTAAAAATTAAAAAACTAAATTGTAGTACAATCACACCCCCACACCTAATCATTTCCACTCCAGGGAAAACTCATATTTCCAAAAATTATTTATGTAGATAATTAATTTTTTTTAAATATTTATCATCTAATGAAAATTTAATTCTATATTGAAATGTAATCAAAGAAAAAATAACATAAATGTGTTATTCTAAGTGATCATGAAAAAAGGCATCTCTAAAACTATATTATAATGATATTACAAGAGATACATGTTACCAATTGAATAAAACAATTAAAAAGTTAATCATGTCTCAAATTCACCATGTGTTTGTGTAACAACCATTTCATTCTATTCATTCCACTTTCAATTGGGTAAATATAAGTTATTTTAAAAAAAATTACTTATATGATCATTTCCTCTGAACCTGACCTAAATCCTTTGCAATCAAATTTCATTTCCCACACACATAATCATTCCTATAATTTAAACCTCTCCTGAATTAGATATCCCCATATATTGTACATTTCATCACTCCCCTAATTTATTATTATTATTTTGAAAGTTTCACGTGGATCAAATATTACACTATTTTCTCAAACCTTGTTTTATGTCATCACGACAATAATGGGAATAGTTTAAACATAATCAAAAGATGAAGAAGGGTGGTTTTGTACTTGCCTAATATACAACAATTTTAAATTTTTTAAGGTTATACAATAATTGGATAATAGGTAAACACACATAGGTCAATATGGTACAGTAATAAAATAGATCAGATAAGGAACAAATGAATGGAAAAATAATTTTGGAAAGTAGATAAAATTTAAAGTAACATATATTTATCTTCTATTAAGTATGATATTTTCATACAATGTGGTTGGGTGAAAAGGTGTGTAGATAAATTAAATGAATTTTTTTCCCTTAAACTACTCACACAAAGGGTTCAATTCTTGTCAGTGGTTTTAAAATGATACAAAAATTTATATATTTGAAAAAGAACCAAATTTCAAAAAATAATCACACCATATTATATAAATCTTTCCAAAATTCACATTTATTTATTTTTTTTAATTTAAAAAATGTGAAATAAGGAAATTCGTCATGAATCTTTTATAAAATACATGAGTAAGTAGGAACCATTTTTCATGACAAATGTAACATAAAAAATTTTCATTTCGGCACAAAAATTGAGGGGGGGACACAGGGCAAGGGAAAATACTATATAGATAGTGAAAAAGATAAAAGGAATGAAAGATGATGAAAATTACTAACTAACCCTTGAATATACTCATCCCCCAACACCTAAAGTGTGTAGTGTCCTTGTTGTAATAAAATATAATGTGAGAGGAAAGGATAAAACCTGGTGGGATTCATTCATAGACTTCTTATTGAAAATAGAGTTCCCCTGTCAGGGACTATGGAATGGCTTCATGGAAGATCATCATCTGCTTCCCATTAATAATTAATGTTTGTTTGGTTTATTCATTTTTAACATGAACTAACCAAATATATAGATATTAGTAACATATTATGGTCCAATCCTATAGTAATAAATCTTACCTGGACGCAACTTTAGCCTTTCTATGTAGAGGAGGACCTTCTGAACAATGTGGAAATAATAATTAAGGATGAGACAGTTGTGGGAACCATTGGTTTTCTCTTATAAATATTGGATTTATCATATTAATTTCTTCTCATTTCTTATAGATCTTGAATCTACAACTTCCTTTGAGAACTTGCACCAAAATATAATAATTATATTTTTCTTGATGGAATTGTAGGCCCAGTTCTCAATATCAACAAGTAGGTGACAACTCTTTCCAAACACAATTTGGTAGTTTAAAATTTGAATGGGAGTTTTACAGCATGTATGGTACACCCATATTGAATCATCGAGTCTACAAATCCAATATTTTCCATTGTTTTGAACCATTTTTTGATGAATTTTTTTCCCTCTCTATTTGTCACCTCATCTTGACCACATTCTTTTGGGTGATAAGAAGTAGATACTCATTTCCTGACCCCATACTGATGTAAAATTGATGGTTTTTTAGTTACAGAAATGATAACCCATGTCACTGATGATGAACCAAGGTAAAACAAACCTATATGTGATTTGGGTTCTCCAAAATTCTACAAATACCCTAAAATCAGCCGTCCTTATATCTCATGCCTCTACCCATTTTTAAACATAATCCACTGTTAGAAGAATGTAAAGGTTCCCAACTGAATTAGGGAATGGTCCCATAATTTTAATGCACCAAATATCAAAAATTTCATGGATGATTAACAGTTTTTGGGGAATTTAATTTTTTTTGATAGATTTCCCATTCATTGAATGTGAGGGAAATATTTAATGAAATCATGGTAATCTGCCAAAAATTGTGGACAAAAGAGACTAGAATCAAATACCTTACAAATAGTCCATTTAGGAATAATGTTTACCCCTCGAGTAATAATGTCACATAACCTAGGGATAGGCTGAAACCCACAATAAAGAAAAAACTCTCTGATGACATGATCACTACATGTGCACAGATGGTAGGGGTCATCCCAAATATAATAGCGAGACTCGTGTTTTATGTTGTTGGCCAGGTTTTTATTTAAATCAAAAGGAATGAAAGATGGTACCAAATAATTTGCAATTTCTGAATTCCATGGAGTATCACCTTACAATCGGTACAATTTCTCATCCAGAAACATGTCATTTATGGGAATATAGGGAGATGAATCAATGATTGAGTATGGGTGGATCCTTTTGATATAGTCATCCACCAGATTCACTGCTCATTTTTTATTACTAATTCCACGATTGAATTCCTAAAGGTGGATAATCTAGTGAATGAGACATGGTTTGGCTTTTGGATTCATAAAGAGTTATCAGAGGGCTATATGGTCTTATAACACAATTATTATGGACCCTAAAATATATTACCTAAATAAATCCATCAAAAAAACAATGGAGTGAAATTTTTTTTCACATATATTGTAGTTTGATTGGGACATTTCCGGTGTACATGATACATAGGAAATGACATGTGTACCTTGATTTACCCTTTGTGATAAGACATCCCCAACTACATAATTAGAGGTTTCACACATGATCTAAAATGGTAAATCCAACCAAGGTGGTTGGATTATCGCGGGAAATTTGAGACACCATATTTACTTATAAAAATTTTCTACAAATTCTTTTTAAAAAAATTCTTTTCATTTTGGAGAAATCGGGAGGGGGAGTTCAATTTTACTGAAGTCACGAATGAAACAATGGTAAATTTCATTCTGACCTTGTAATTACAAGACATCAAATACAATTTTTGGGAATGATAGGGAAGAAATTACATCCAATATTGATTTATCAACTTGGATAACATCCCATTAAATTACATACCCCATAATTATACTTTATCTCACCATGAAATATAATTTCTAATAATTTATTAGGTGATTATTTTCAATATAACGACTTAGGACTGAACCAATACTACTCAAAAATTCATCAAAAGGGAATATCTAAATAGTTAAACCATCCATGAATATTTCTAGGAAATTTTCTTGGTAATACAAAAAATAACTACCACACATCATTGGAATGTACCTATATCATTGTACATACCAAATAGAATCCTTCTATATTCAAATTTCCCAAAGGGTAAAGTGAATGTTGTTTTTCTTGATCCTCGGGAGAAATATGGATCTGAAAGTGTTTGGAATGACCATTAAGGAAATAGTAGGGGGACATCCCCACTAGAATTCTTGAATTTTGTTAATGATTGGAAATTGTAAAATGTCTTTCCTTGTGGTTTTTAATCTCTTATAGTCAATAAAAACACACCAAATACTCGACAAAAAAGTAATAATCAAATCATTATTTTCTTTTTTTATTATAGTAAGACCAATTTTTTTATGAACCACTTATACTAGACATACCCATTAGCTGTCAGAGATTGGGTAAATGATTCCAGCTGCCAATAATTATGTCACCTATTTTTTTACAACATATAGGAGGGTTGGATTTAGTCAATGTTTTTACTACCTCACTGGTTTAGCCTCATCATTTAATAACATATGATGTTTGAAAATTGATGAACTAATATGAAGAACATCTATAATTGTCCATCCCAAAATCATGTCTATACACCCTCAAATTTAAAGCAGTCTCAATTAATGATCTAAAGAGAGTGAGCTATAAATTATGATATACAACTTTTTTTCATTTTCAATATAGAAATATTTTATATCTTGAGTCTATTGTATTAGTTTCAAATCTGGTGGATTTTGGATTTATGTTAGAGTGTTTGAATGTGGGTGGTCACTAATCTCATATAACTATTCAATGATATCACCCATAGATGAGGAATGAGATTTTACAGTACTAGAAGTATCAATGACTTTCATGTGATCCTCAGGGTTCAGGAAATCATCAAATAACAGACATGTATGAAATTTTAATAGACCACTACAAAATTATATGGATGATTCATTTCCCAGCATTTCAATCAATGATGAAAAATTAGAATGAGGGACAAGGTAAAAAAGTATTTTTCAGAGGAATGGAGTATATAAATTTAATTTAAAGAGAGAGGGGAATGTTCTAATGAGGGGTGCTTTATGGAATCATGGTTGTTGAAGTAGAAAATGTCCACATCAAACATCATAGATAATGTAGCATTGTTGACATTAATTATTGGTATTAATTTTCTTATGAAATTTATCCCCAATATAATTAGTCCATGTACATTCACCATATCATATTCTATTTCATGAATATTAAAATCACCATGAAACATTAAAATTTTCACCCTCACAATAAAATCCTCTAACACACCAGTGGTGTGTGTTGTACATATAATTTCAAGGTGAACAAAGATTCAAGAGGGATTTTGTTTTATGATCTGGAATGTAAAGTAAATTGATTGAGGTTTCAAATTTATAGAGGCACTAAAATCAAGGATATAATTGGTAATGGAATACTCAACTATGGTTCACTGAATCAATAATGTTCAAAGTTCATTGAATTTGGTGGGATTTGATGGCTCTATAAATGCTTAGACATTCCTCTCCATTATTACCTTCTCATCACCTAGAATTTTCTTTTAGTGTGTAAACATCTCCTTCATAAACAAGGAAAATTTTGGAATATTTATCAAAACATCAATCTAGGGGACGTTAACCTACACATTTTTTAAAGGTTTCCAATATTTACTTATCATTTATAGTTTTCTTATGTTTTATTTTATGGGTGGGCCTTTGGGGAAATCTAAGAAGAATGGTTGGGATAAGTAGATCATTATCCAATGTAATCTATCTTTTGTTAGGAATTATCTCAGGACAAGTATTTTCTTCTAATAGAACATTTTATGATGTTGGGATGGTGGTTTCCTTAGGATGGGATGAATTTAATGGAGTGTTCATTTGGGTATAAAATTGTTCACCACTCTTAATGGTTATTGCACTAACATTTCATTTATCCCTAGGGTTAACTACTAGATAATATGGTAGTTTACTAGAGCCATGAATTTGAATTCCCCCCACAGAGTTAGCGAGTCGTCCTAATTGGGTTTTTAGGTCTTGTATGGCTGATTGAGTGGTTTTTTGGAATTTTAGACTGTTCGCATCCATTTTATTCATCATATCTTCTAGTCTATGCTCATAATTTGGAGGGCGTTGTTGTAAAGGCCTTGGTGGTGGTTTGGTATTTATGGGTGGTAGTGGTGGATGACTACTCTACCTCGGTTGGTTCCATTTTTGTTGAGGTTTGTTTGAATACCCCCTTTCTATAATCATTGATTTATGTACACCCTTGGTTTAATGGATAATATGGCTCCTTCGTAAATTGTTAGTTATAGTGGTTGTCTGGAAATATTTCCTTTGAAATTCAGATGTTTCCATTAGATTGGGGAATTGACCATGATAATGGTTCTCAGAAGAACATATTCTATAGTGGATGGGATGAGGATATTCTGATTTCCCATTGTAAATAGAAATTTTTTGAACAAGGTTACTTAACTCGTCAATCATCATGTCCACTTTCTCCTCAAATTCAGTACATTGCACCTCATGGACTTATCAAATAGGTACACTGGACCATGAACTAAACTAGGGTGTATTGTTATATATATTCTCAATTTGGGCTATTATAGAAATTGGGGTCATATCAAATAGCACATCCCAATTAGAAGTATCAATCATGTTTCAATCAATAGGAACTAAACTATCATAAAATATAATATTAAATTTTCATCACTTATTTTTGGTGGGGAAAACATGATCAAAGACATTTAAATCTTTCTTAGTATTCATGGAGAGTTTCTCCTTGATATTTCCTTATATCATAAATTTCATTCCTTATTAATGCAGTTCTAGAGGTTGGAAAGTATTTTTAAAGAAAAAGGTGTTTCATGTCCACCTAACCTCTAATTGGTGAATTAATATTATATAACAAAATTTTCCTATTGTCTTATAATGACAAATGAAATGAACTAAGAATAACTTATTCGTCATACAAATTATTAAGTTTTAATGTCGAACACACAGTATTAAATATTTATAAATTCTTGTGCGGATCTGCTACTACGACTTCACGGAATCCTGGTAATAAATTAATTAAACCACATTTAAGTTCAAAATTAGGTTCTTCACCTTGAATATGAATATAATTATTTTGGATATCAACATCAGGGTAGGTTAGTTATTTTAATGTTTTTTTCATCTATATTATACATGTTTAATTCAGATATAATGTGGGATTTATAAGAATAAAAGGATAAAGAATTGTGTCAATGTTTTGTGTGTCCTACATCAAAGGGTTATCTTGTTCATCTTGTTGTCACTGATGTAATATCCTCTTTGGTTGGTATTTTAATAGAAGTATTTCTTATAATAAAGATAACTTTACACACAATTCCTAAAAAAGTATTATTTTAGAAATCTATTTAAATATTTAATGATGAAAAAAGAAATAAATAATTACAAAATATGTAATACTTTTGTTCAAAACAAACACTAAAAATTAAGGCATTCCCCAGGAATGAAACTAAAATTTTAACAGGTTGGCAAGACACATAAAATTGATTTTGATTTTAAGGACGATTTATAGTATATGGTAGACCCTAGTTCATCTCTCAAAGTCAATTTATAGTTTTAGAGTATGAACATTTAACAAAATGAACTAAATAGGGGATGGTTTTTAAGTAAGTTTAAGTAAATAACATCATTTAAATATTTAATAGTTGATAAATTTAAGTTTTTTAAGAATTAAGAGTGAAGGAGGGAATTTCATGTTCACTAAACATCTTGGAATGCTCATTTTTTTGAAAAACACACATGGTTTTGTTTAATTATGTTGTGAGTGTTGTGATGATATTTATTCCTCTTTTTACTCTTAAATCATTGAACAATGTACCTAACCATCACAGGAAAATTAGGTTTTCAAGGATTAGACCTCAAGAATAGATTTAAAGATACCAATTAATATAAATATCTTATGTAAATTGGAGAGAAAGATGGGTGTCGATGTTTCCCAATCAGAACAACCTAATATCCCCACTTGATATCTCAACCACATAATTGTTGAAATGAAAAGTGATCCTCTTAGTTAAAGAAAAATAAAATGTAAGTGGGGAAGATTATTGAGAAAAAACATAAGTGTAATATTTAACACAAAAATTATAGAAAACCAGTATGAGAACATGTGCATGAACTCTCTCCCATGTAAGTGTAGCTCCCTCGAAATGATCATCCACTGTTTAGCTTGCCATTGAGAGGATAAGGAGGCTCAGGTGGAACATATACCTCATCCATGATCCCCCTATGAAGATAAGGGACTATATAAATTCTAGGATGAGGAGAAGAATCCTTTTAATCTCCTAAATACTAGTGTTTTCCTCCTAACCAAAATTTCAAATGAGGATCCCAAGATTCTATTTTATAGGGAAATTGGAAGGTGGGTTTGGGCACACAGATTTCATAAACCCATTTGGCCCATGGTTCTAGACATCAATGAAGTCTTATATATTTTTTTATAAAACTAAATAGTTGGTTCCCCACCTCTTTACTATCTATAGCGAATGTTTAGATTAATTTGGACAGCTACGTCTCGAGATATTGACGGAACACATCACACAACTTTTGACATTGTATAGATTCGATAAAATTGAAATATCAGTCCGGATGTGACTCTTAGTGGACTAATAGGTTTTCAGATCTTTTATATGTTTTAATTGGATCATAAAAAAGTTTCAACCCATTTAGATGCACGGTTTAGTAGCAGTGTGCAATTTAGTCCACTGGTGTGCTTGGATCCTGCACAATTTAGCCCCTTTTTTTGGACATTATCATGGGCCCTCCATATATCCACCACCGAAAATGTATTTATTGAAATGAATTATATTTCACTTTTAAACCTTGATAAAGAAAAAAATAATTTAATCAAACATGACATGAATTTTTTCAGATTTTTCAATACAAAACAAGCATAGCACAGTGGTGTAATGATGAAAACGAAACATTGAATCGTAGTGCGATCATTATATCGATGTCTTTAGAAATATATATACAAAGAGATGAGTTTTAATAATTCTTATCTACATAATAAATAGGATTTATCTAATAGAATCATTCGAACCTTAGATGATATATTGATATAGTGTTCTATAGATTTCAAACGCGGTTAGGATCAATACATTGCACTAGTTGAGTTTTGTAAAATTAATTGCTTTAACCTAGTACTCTAATAGATCCTTAATAATAACTATAAGGAAATAACTATAGAACTCCCATATTTTTTTAATAAATATAGATAAATATATTTATTGGGACCTATGATATCTAAAGAAATGGAATAGAATATTTGAGTCATTCAACGATATATTAAGGATGCTTATAGTCTATATAAATGTTTTAATGACAATCATTAGTGAAATATAGAATAAAAAGATAGTAAGAAGTTATTTATATGAATTTATCAATGTAAAAACGTTATTAGATTCATTAATAAAGGAAATATTTACCTTAGATATAATTTCCCTTTCAAGATTATTTATGCAATGCCCCAACCCTAGATTCCCAGAGTTGAGGAATTATATTATTACATTGGCATAATTAAAAGGAATAAAATCCTACACTGATAATTTTATTAGTTTTTAAACCCATATTACATACATGATACTAATAATGAATTTGGAGAATAACATAATACATAATTAATACAAATAAACTGCATCCTTGGAAATCAATCCAAGAACGCAGCTTTAGATCATTGGAAAATGAAACAAAATAAGGATGAGTGCAAATTCACAGTAAGGGTAATAATGAAATATATGTAATTATGAATCAATAATAATAAAATATATGTAAAGGTAAAAAATTGAAAACACTATTCATTTAAAAAAATTTATAAGGAATAGTCAATATAATTTGGTAAAGTACTGAAAACAAATACAATATAATAAATAAACTTATAATGAAATGAATCCATAGATTTTTTCATAATGAAATTCCTATGGATAATAAAAAATAAAATGATTGAAATGAATAATTATTGCACCTCATTTATCTAGAACATGAATCACTACCATAAATACCGTTCACACAACGATTTTCGTCTATGGGTAGAGACATGACTATTTATCTTAGAAATAAACACCAGGGGTTCTTCATCAATTAATTTTATTGCATGCGACGATCGATGCATCGAGGGGATTTCATTGACCGGTCCCCAACTAGTATGTATTTCATTAAAAAATTCTCATTCTATTTATTTTCAATCAATACCATTCCTCTTTTGTTAAATAATTGATTTAAAAAAGATATCTTTAAATAAATGTTCCCATGTGAATATGAAATATTTGAACCTTAATCACGATAAAATTAAATAATGATAAAATGAAAAAATTAATTCCATGAAGACAAAGATAATAATGATATCATATATTAAATATAAGTATACATACACCACAAAAAAAGAATAATTGGGGAAAATTACACATCTCATAGAAGTGAAAGTGAGATGAGAAAATCCTTACCACTTTGTAAAAAATTACTTAAAAGGTCATGTGATTATAAAAGGAAATATTTTCTTTAAAAAGAGACTTTTAAATTTATAAAGTATGCTTCAAAAACTTAAGGATTCATGATTTTGTGATATTTAATTCATTCCCTATAAGGATAAATAAACATTCATTTTAATTTTGTATGAAATGTCATAAAGTACCTAGTTATGGAAAAAGATTAGAAGATTTATTTAAAATATTTTTTTAAAGAGTAAAGAATGTGTAAAATTTAATTTAAACAATAACTATATAATAGTAAAAAAAAATTATTTTATTTTTTAAAAACTCTAACATGGAAGAGAACTAATCCCCAGTGGAGACTTAGAAACAAAAAATCCAGAATAATAATGAGACTGTGAAATAACACCTTATATTACATTTCCTTTTGGGTAAACATCCATTAACCTTCTATATAATGTGTTTTATGATGTTATGAACTGATAAATGAAGCATATTAATATTTATAATATCATATAATAACATCATATAATATCTAATTACCTGGTTATTAGAAATCATTCATTATTTTCAATATTTCAGTTATTAATTGCCTAGTTTTTTTATTATGTTTTGACATGTTAGTATTTGTATAATTTATTAGATAATTATTTCATAATCTCTAGAAAGTAAAAAACGATTTAAATTACCTATATATTCAGTATAAATGTTTTGATAATAATTTATAAAATTGGGAGACAAGTAATGAAATGCATCGTTCATGGAGACGGTAGGTCGTACGTACTAATGAATTATACTTTCATTTCCTTTCCATATTCAAAGAATGAAATGTAAAGTATATATATAAATTATTAATAAATTATAATATATATTTCATATATATCACAAATTTTTATTAAATCCATCTTTTATATATTCCATGTAGAGTCTGAATGAATTACATTACTTTGAGGAGGTGGTAGTCCCCAATTACAGAAACTATGTTATTGTATTTACACAAAATATAGATAATGAAGGTATGTGTTATTTAAAATATTAAATAATTATTACTAAAAGATATATATCATTTTCATCATATAAAAATAGTTTTTCTTTCATAATTACCAACTATGAATGGTGGTGAAGTAAAAGCGAATGATATAGTTTCACGATGCGGTAGTTTATTGTACACGAATGTAAAATTCATTACCCATTTGATTGAAGTGTGTATAGGTGTAGTCGAAACCATAAAAAAATATACATATATTCCGGATAATAATTTAATTATGCAATCTTTTAATCATAATAAATGATGGAGTTGGGAATGAAATAAATCTAAAGTGATCGTTGAAAAATGTTACCTTATATTTGGGTAACTCCTATTGGTTTATACCGAAACACTTCCCAAGTTTTCATTCATCATAAATTGATGATTCTTATATGAGATGAGGGAAGTTTTAAGATTATTTTATTAGGTTATGTATGTGATATAAAAATAAAATTTAGGTGAGGATGTCAGGTAGTAGGTTCCCATTTTTAATTGAGGTAAGGGGCACTTTTTGAAACATTCAAAATATTAAATTAATATAAATTATTTTTCATTTTTTGATGAATCAAAAGTGATTTATGTTAAAAATAATATAATTATAATTATAAATAATATCATTTCATAATATTTAAACTTATTTGGGTTAAATTATTACCCTTATATTTAGTCTTTAACCCTTAGTTAAACCCTTTAACTCTAAATGTGACAACTTGTCTTTTTTCACATTAAGGGATAATATAGTAACTGTAAAATGACAATGTTTCCATAAAAGAATCATTAATGAAATACTAAACAATATACCAATAATTTGGATGAATTTTATATTTTTATAAATATGATTTCATTTAATAAAATATTATGTATTTCAATATATCATTAGTGTCAATTTTGACACTACTCATTACTTCTCTTTTAAAAAAATATGAATACATAATATAAGGTTTAAAAAAACATTAAATAAATTACTAATATGTATATGAAATATATAAAATTCTAGGATGACATTAATTATATATAATTTTGTTTTTTAATATTTTTAATAAACATAATATGATAATTCCATTAACTAAACAATTACTACATCATCATTGTGAAAGCCTTGAATTTAATTATTTCTTTCCAAAAAATTAATAATTAATTGCCATGATGAAGATAAATATTCTATATTTCTAATTACTATTTGTAGTTCAACATATATTCATATCAACCATATAAAAAATGGAACACTTATTAAAAGCATGAGTATCATATATTGGTTATTCCTTAGAAAAAACACTAATAAAGGATTAAAGTCACCGATTTTGCTCTTAGAGGCCATAAAATCAGGAAAGTAATATATTAGATGAAACTAACTGATCTAATTGTATTTTTACAAGGGTAATGGTAAATTTATAGTACTTATTATATTTTTATTTACCATAATTTTCTTATCTACCATTAAACGTTTTAATAAAAGAATTACTAACATTTTTCATTCATAGTGTCTAAAAAAAAGGAATATAATTGAATAATTTGGACCCAATTTTTATAAATATAGAATAATTTTTTTAATTTTATGAATATAGACGTTTTAGAGATTAATTTAAAATTAGGGGTTTTTATAGAAATAGGTAACATGTTTTTAATGTGAAAATATTTAAAATTTTCAAATTTTAATATATCCAAATTTAATTTGAAATTTAATAAAATGACTTAAATTAGATTAAATGATAAAAACGTATCCAATTGATACATAAAATAAAAAAAAATGTAATTTTACACTACAATGTATTTAAGAAAAAAGTTGTTTTTGATTAAAATGTAATATATTATAATTATTCATCAGAACATGAAAAATATAAAAAAATACCAAAAATTCAACAAAAGTAAGTTTTTTATATTCCACTATATATTAAAACATTTATTTGTTCAATTAAAATTTATTAATGATTCAAAAATTTTATTTTAAATTGGTTCTCCATTAAAATGCGCTATTATTTCATCTAGAAAAATATTCGTTTTTAAGCGTAAAATTGAATTTTTCACATTTTATGCATATTAAATTTATTATATTGATGTCAAAATATTTGATTGGATATATAATATTAATATTTCATTAATATCATTCCCTAATAATATATAAATTTGTCTAATAGGATAAAACACATTTGTGAGCATAAAAAATGTTTTTTATAAAAAACATTCCCTATATATTTAACTTGCTCTTACCTTTATTTATAATAAATTTTTTTCCAACGAATTAAACCGTATATTATGTTAAGGTCATTAATAATAGTCATAAATTCGAACTTAATATGTTGGTAATATCTTATTATTTTAAATAATATGATTTTAATTTTATTTTTTTCGGTAATACTCACCCTTATGTGTAACGTATTCCAACTCATTATTGTGTGGAGAATAATCATAACATGTTTTTTTGTATAAATAAAATGAGAATTTTTTTTTAATTTATTAAAAAATGAATATATTATAGTGTCTTGGGGTGTTATATTTTCCTTGCCTTAATTAAATTGCATTCTCACAATTTAAATTTGATCTCGGTAAATAAGGGTTTGATATTTAAAAATAATATTGTTTAATATCACTTAATAAATAGTGTTAACAACAAATCTTATTAATAGAAAGGAAAAGGAAATGTGAAGATTTCAAAAAAACCAGCATTTAAAATAAGAGAACATTAACATCTTGTGAAAACATGGACATGAAATAAAAATATAATTATCATCTTCTAATAGAGAGTGATTGAGAACATGGTCAATAGAATGATAATAATCACAAAACTATAAATATTTCATCGATTAAAATTCTGTTGATTTTTTATTAATAAAATTAAATAGATAATTATTTTTCGAAATCTTTTTCTTAGAGTTGAGGGATTCATTTAATATTTCAATAAGAACATAATAAAATAAACATACTTGATTACATTTCATGGAATAATAATAGTATCATCATTTGTTTGTGCTTCAATATATTTTTCACTTTTTCCATTATACCTGGAAATGAATGCTCAATATGGATTTTTTCTTAGAGGAATCACATTTATGAATTATAAAATCAAAAAGTCATTCCTTCTACCTTTAAATGTGTACTAAAAACAAATTTTATAGAATAATTTATCTAATATGATGAATCACAATTTTTCCTCAAATAATAATATACAATGTTCATCTTAGTCCATTCCAACCATAAGACTAATGTAAAACATGTCAGTCCAAAATCACTATCCAAAAAGGTCTCAAAATTTCCAAAATGAATCTTAGCATTAGATTATCCAAAAAATGTAATGTAGCACTTATTTTCACATATAGAATATTTAAATACATAGATCACATTAAAACCTTATTTTAAACATTAATTATACCAAATCCATAAAGAAGGAGTACTGTAGTATAATACTTATATACCTCATGATTCATACAATCATAGCACCATTGAATAATGAATTCATTTATCCAAATACACAAGACCATTAATCATTATAATTCATTCATAAACCATTACCTATACTTCATCATCTTATTCCCTAATACCACCTTCCATTTATTTTTCTATTGTAGTCTCTTAATAATCAATATTATAACAATTACATGAATGACCATGCTAATTAGATCCATTTATAATTTCATAATGAACAATGTGAGAAACACTAATCATATGGATATAGTAATGAAGAATCATTTATATGATGTATAAGTCATGAAATTTTTTTAATATATAAATCCTTACATTTAAATAAGGTTATCCATTGTCATTACCGAATCAATATGTTTATATTATATACATAGTGTTGTCATTAAATTCATTAATATGGATATATTCTATAATCTATGTTTTATAAATCTGTTTTCGAAGGTTCCGGCTAAATGTACATTGATTCCAACTGAAAAGACCCAACACTAGATGCCCAGAGCTGATGCATTATTTTATTATGTTATCATGATTATAAAGAATTAAGTCCTGAATGACCGATCAGTTTAGTAGTTTTGGAAATAATTATTAAATACATGATACCCATAATACAACAACAGATGAATTGAATACATAAAAAATAAAAATAAACTGCACCCATGAAAATCATTCCATGAATTCGGCTTCATATCCCAGTGAATGTAAACAAAATAAGGGTGAGATAAAATAATTTGTAAGAGTAAGTTTAAAATAGTTGTAATAATTAATAAATGACTAAAAACATTTTGTGAAATTATATAACTAACCAAAATTTCAATTTAAAAAATGTGATGAGGAATAATCAATACAGAAAGGTAAAGGACTGAATACACATGTCATTTAATCAACAAACTGAGAACTAAATGCATCCATAGATTTTTTCATAGTAAAAATCCAATGGATAATAATAACTAAAATGAAGGAATTGATTATTTAGTAGATTTCATGTAACTATCACATGAACCACTGCCATCAAGATGTTTTTAAATATGGTCTAAGTCTTTATGTAGAAATTAATATATTTTTCTTAGAAACAATATCGAAGGGTTTCTCACCAACTAATTTCATCTCATTAAACTACCGATACATCAAGGGGATTTAATTAACCGATCCCCAAACCATTATGATTATGTTAAATTTTCCCAAAAACATATCATACAAGTCCAATGTATTACCTACTCCAAATTATCATTTTTAATTTCTAACACTTTTAAGGGGAAGTGAGAACCTTCCAGATAATCATTTTAAACCTCAAAGGTTAAAACTGAGAAATTAAACACATGTTTTAGGCGATTGGATTATCATTAGGGAAGGGAAATTACTTGGTATCTTGGTTAATCCCCTATGTTCTCTTCATAGTGCCTTTCTAGATACTACCAAGCCTGCAATTATTCTTCTTTGCTAATATTCTCCATATTGAAGCCTATGACTAGTATACGATCATTTTGATCAATCAATTCCACTTTATCCCTTGTAAATATAACTTGGATCAGTCTTCCCATCATTTGATCAATATCTTCCCTCATCTAATTGATCACTAAAAAGCCCTCCTTCATTTCTTCTCCATAGTGAATTAGTAGTTTCATATGAGAATCCAGCTCTTTCTCCTCCAGGATCTGCAAGCCGACTGAAGGACATGATGCAAGTTGTTGTCCATGGGAATGAGGATCCACCCATTCCAGCATCATCTTCTACGGTTTTAGACACGCCTGGAATTGGAATTTTTTCCTTTGAGACTCTATCCGCTTGAACTTAGGACACTATGGCACCATCCTGCCTAACATCCTCTCATGTATCTTGCTAAAACTTGTGCTCCTTGGGTTTACTCTCCTTTTTCCCGGAAAAGTGTATATCAGTTTAGGACGATAAGAGTAGTGTATATTCCCCATAGATTTTGGATTTTTGTAAACAATTCAACATCTCAAATCCCTATTTTCCATAATCCATTTCTCCCCTATTTGGTTGTGCAGTCGTTTATCATCCCCTCCCAATCCAATAACACTTGAGGAATGGACACCATGAGAATCAACCTCAAAAAGACAGCTGTGGTTTCCTACACACTCTCCCACTTGGAATACACTTTGGAATATATTGTTTAAGTAGAGTTGTCATGAACCGTCCCTCGGGGCCCCTATCGTAACAATCCCCAAGCCCACCTTCCATAGGCCAGGGGCTGGAAACTTGAAAAAAAGGCATATATCCCTAAAACTGGGAAGGCATTGCCTTTATAAACTAAAATCACACACAATAGAGTAATATAGAAGAAAAACACTAAGTGAAACATTATAGAAAAAAAGTGGCTTAAAGTAAAAGGGGTCAAAAATTCAAGCCCAACTATAAAGTACAAGTACGACTAAAATAAAAACATCTAAAAGAAAAGAAAGATATCTACTGAATCATCCTCTGGGGTTCCCACATAAAGGGTATGTATAGGTGGTCTCCACATCACTCCACGTCCATAAGATTCCTCAGTGTACCGACTCAACGTAAGGTCCAACTCGGGGTACAATCCAGTCCCGACGCTCTCAACCTCTGTCAACGTTGTTCGTCGTATGCATCCAACACAACGAGGTGCGAGCATAGCCCATGTAGGGGTGAGTATAATGGTACACATTAGGAACCCTGAGACACTCAAGGCTTCACATAATCCACCAATTATAACAACAAGTTATGAAATCAACTGATAACCCCACTTAGGTGTATTCCCATTAATATACATAAGTTTTCACATAATCCATCTCAATAATGAGGTAATCACAAAAGTTTCTGAATCAGCTCAACCAAGATTTTAATTCACATTATAGTTACCATAGATGATGAAGAACTCCTTCTCTATCGAGTGTATTGGGCATGTCGCGACACCATGGTGCTTCCCACTATCGTTAGACTACTGAGGTACTCCTCCTGTCAAGTATCATGGGTCCGAAGTGCTCACACATAGGTGCTCCCCACTGTGGTCTTACCTCCAACTACCAAGCGCCCCTCCACCGTGGGCCTACCACCACAACTAAGTGCTCCCCACTGGGGTAGTCGAATAATTCTGAGCCCAATCATTCAACATTTGTCAAGTCTCAAACAACTACTAGGTCTCCAAACTCTTTCCACTCACCTCTGGAAGGATCCGCTCCATGAGCAACTGGTTGATACTCCAAATATCCTGATGTTCCACGTTGAAGTATCTCAAAGGTTTATCGCGTCATATGGGCCTCAATGCAATAGACGATGAATCAATTAGATGCATGGTCTGTTAGTTATTACAATTTTAGTTCCAAGGGCCCAGTTGGATTAATGCATGATCCAACCTGACCGTATCTCAAATATACCCTTAACTCTAGTGTGGTATGAATAAAGGGCTTATCTCTCATCGAGATTACCAGCATCATTGACAGTTCATCAAACAAATGTATGGTGCCAAAGTTATTGCCAATGGAAGGAAAGGGTCGGTAGTGGGCCTGGGTCTGGTCGGACTAGTTGAATCGACTCGGCCCAACCCAGTCTGGGCCAACTCGGTCAAACCCATTGGGTCTGACCCGGCCCGTTGGGTTTGTCCTCTTGCTAGGTTTGAACTGTTCCGATGGTCCTGACCTAGTGGACTTCGAGGGCGGTTTGACCTAGAGGTTGTCGTGTAGGCGGCTCGACCCGAAGGCCGAGGTCAGTTTGGCTGGCGCTAAAAGGGGCGTGGCTCATCCCAGGAGGGCACAACTCAGTTCGGAAGGCCAGAGGGTAAGGATCGCGGGGCACATGCAAGACCATAGGGTGTCATGCAGGCTGCACAGGGCATGGAAAGGCTGCAAGTAGGGTGCGCGGGGCGCGGGTAGGCCAAGTGGGGCACCGGGCAGGGCGCGGGTAGGCCAGTGGGGCGCTGGCAGTCTGGTTGGGCACCAATAAGGATGTGAGGGTGCGGTGCAGGACGTGCAGGGCGTCAGGCAGGCCGCGCAGGGTCTGGGCAGGCCGGTGGCACGTCGGGCGAGCCAGTCGGGTGATGGGCAGGGTGCACGGGAACCTGTAAGGGTTCACGGTCACCGGGCAGGTCAGCCGGACCGGCCGCGGGTAGGTGGGCCAGCGGCTGGTGGTGGCAGGGTAGGCCGGTTCAGCGTAGCTCAGGCCAGCACGAGCCGACGTTGTTCAGCCGGGAACCCGGGTGTGTCGCGTGGGCGGCGCGGTTCGTGGAGATCACATGTTGCATGAAGTTTCTTGTTTTCGCCTTTCTTTCCTCGTTGCCACATCAATTAACACCAAAAGAAAGAAAATAAATGGAGAATGTTGGGCCATGTTAGGTTGGCTAGAATCCTCCGTATTTGAGGGGGTATCAATTGGTTCATCAAGAAAATAATATTAACAACAATTAATTACATCACATTACTTCTAGTCCATTCATTCGATGACGAGAAGAATAAAAAAAACATCAACATTCAATAACCCCCTGCCTGGATTATTGGGTGTCAATGGTGAAGTCACATGAAGAAGATGTAGGCATCATTCATTGCATCTGTTACAAACATCCACTTATGAGTTCAAACGACAGTTGTGGAAGTGCCTCCACGTCGTTAGGTGTCTAGGAACAAAGTCGAAGAAGGCTCGTCACTGGCATTCATCATTGGAAGAACGCGTTTTTCGTTCTTCGTTGGGAGGATTCTCTCTTCTCCAAATAATACTCCTTCCAAAATTCCACCCAAATGCCTAATAGAAATAATAAAAGAATGTGTTTTTATATTATTTTCTGGCACAAAAATCAAAACAAAGAATTAATTTAAGATGTTACCCCTAATTAATTCATGAGGGTTGACACGAATTAATTAGGGAGATTCACACAAATTAAATGTTAGGGGGGGTTGGCTCCATTAAGGTGGTGGGGGTGGTCATGGAGTTTCTCCCCATCTAATGGAGAGTTGTGGAATCAAGAGGCTATCACTCATTAATAAGGGAGAGTTGAGAGGTTTTCCTCTCCTCCCCTTAATAGGGGGTTAATCCGTAGGTGGTCCCCACCACATTAATCCTCTCATGAGGGGTTTGGTTCTGGTGGGCCCCACCCCCATAACCCCTCATGTGGGGTTAAGGTGAAGTGGCCCCACCTCCAACCACCATGAAGAGGTTTTAACCACCACACACCAAATGGTGGATGAAATAAAATGATGTGTAGCTACACTTATTTTTTATTATTTTTCCATGGAAACCCAAAACCTATCTTTCAATCTCAACCAACTGCCATCGAAGTGAAAGTCTTAAGCGAATATTAGTGATGCGAGTTCAATGGTGCCCTCAAATTTCAATTCTGAGCACCGGATCCTAAGTTATAAAAAACCGCTCATATGTTTTCTGAACATACCTGAACAAAATTTAGAAATTGATTTCGAGCACACCGGGCTTCGGAATCATACGCCGTAATTTTTCGCGAACTCGTAACATTACAATGTATTTAGGAAAAAAATTCAATTGAAATTCCAGGTCTGTACAATCTCCCCACCTCAGGTTGTTACATCCCCATGAGCTACAGCTCGAACTAAGGGAATAAATGGGGGTACTAAGCACGCATCTTAGCCTCCCACTCTAATGTCCTGCCAACAAACGTGCACCAGATGTATCGACCATCGACGTAGGACCTGCTCATGTAGATCCTCAATCTACACTGGAACCTTTGTGAAGTCACACCATCATCAACGTCCTGTTCTCTATGGTTGATGATGTTAGAAGGGTCATGCATGTATCTCTTTAGCTAGAATATGTTGAAGACGTCATGAACCTGGTGAAACTGAGGTGGATGAGACAGGCGATAAGCCACCATGCCTACTCTGCTGACGACCTGGAATGTTCTGATGAATCTCATATATAACTTGCTGCCTCGGCCAAATCACCGTAGACCTCTTCGAGATGAGACCTGTTGGAAGACGTGGTCTCCATCCTCAAACTCCAAATGTCTTCGTCTCCTATCAGCATATGACATCTGTCAGCTCTATGCAGTCTTCATCTGCTCCTGGATGATCTGAACCTTCTCTGTGGTAGCTCATACCATCTCTGGTCCCACAAGTGCTGACTCCCCTATGTCTGTCCACCATAGTGGTGATCTACAAGGTCACCTGTGTAATTCCTCTAAAGGTGACATCCCTATGGTGATGTGATAGTTGTTGTTTTATGAAAACTCCACCAGAGGTAAGTGATCCTCCCAGCTGCAGTCGAAGTTGAGGCCACATGCATAGAGCAAGTCCTTCAGGTTCTGAATGTTCCGCTCGGTCTGACCATCCATATGTGGATGGAAGGTGGTTCTCAAGTGAATCTATGTCCTGAAGAATCTTTAAACCCCTTCTATAGTTGAGAAGTAAATCACACTTCATGATCAAAGAAAATCATTGATGGTATACAATGTAAATGCACAATCTTTTGCACATCGAGTCATCCCAATATTTCTACTGTACCCTTTTCTCTGATCTATTGGAAGTGGGCCGACATAGTGATTTGGTCGACGATCACCCAAATCGATTTGAGACCTTTAGTTGTATGTGGAACACACTCCAAAAATTCCATGGATATCCCATCCCACATCCACTCAGGGACCTCTAAAGGCTTTACCAAGCCTACTGGTACATAGTGCTCCACCTTCATTTGCTGACAAGTGAGGTATAGAGTGACAAACTCTGCTACCACCTTCTTCATACCCGGCCACCACTGCTGTCGACTGAGGTCCTGATACATCATCGCCACTCCTGGACGTACAACTAATGGGGATATGTGGAACTCCATCAACACATCCTTCTGAAGTGAAACTGGTACCATAGTACATCCTCTAAAGAGGATGAAATGCTCCCCACCTTCAGAAAATCCATCATGTACTTGCCCTGTGGATATCTGATCACGTCATGTGTTGTAGTCAGCATCTCTATGCTGCGCCTCCCTGACTCACTAAAGAAGTGGGGAAGTTACTGTAGAAAGGTTGCTCCATCTATATCCACAAAAGGATGTATATAAAGTAGCTAGCTGCTCTGATGCCTCACCTAGCAGCAATATACCGGTCCTCATACAATGTGCATCTGCAACAATGTTCCCCTTCCTAGGAGTGTAGACTATCTCAATGTCATTGTCCGGGAGGAACTCAATCCATCATTGTTGTCTCAGGTTTAGGTCTTTCTGAGAGAAGATATATGTGTGAATCTTGTGATCAGAGAACACTATAAAACATTGTCCCATAAAAATTCACCACCAAATCATTAAGGTGAATACCACTACTGCTAACTCCAGGTCATGGGTAGAGTAGTTCTGCTCATGCTGTCTCAGCTTCCAGAAACCATAGGTGATGAATGTTCACTCTTACATTAGGACACATAGGAGTCTGGTCTTTGATGCATCATAGTAGAATACGAACCCTATGACTTCCCCTAGAAGCCTCAAGATGGGGTACTAGTCAGCCTCTTCTTCTTCTCCTGAATTCTCTACTGGCATCTCTCTAACCACATGAAGCATTGCCCCTTCTTCATCATGGCTGATAGTGGCGGTACAACTCTAGAAAAGTGTAGAACGAACCTCCAGTAGTACCTAGCCAAACCCAGGAAACTTCGTACTTCCATTAGTCTCCTTAGTGGATCCCAAGAAATTACCACCTCAATCTTCGCTAGATATACTATAACTCAAGGCTACGAGATGACATGTCCCAAGAAGTGAGACTCTCAGATCCAGAACTGGCACTTAGAGAACTTTCCATTAAGATAAATCTCTTTAAGTGTGTCGAGTACATCATGAAAGTTGTAGGCATTCTCCTCCTCAGTAGTTGAGTAGATCAAAATGTTGTTGGTGAACACTATGACAATGTGATTGAGGTAAGGCTGAAAGATCTTGTTCATGAGTCCCATGAACACTGTAGGAGCATTGGACATGCCAAAAGACATATCCAATAACTCTTAATGGACGTACTGACATCTGATGGTCGTCTTATGCACATCCACATCTAGAAATCTGAGATGGTGATAGCCTGATTTGAGAACTATCTTCAAGAAACATCAAGATCCCTTTAGAAGATGAAAGAGGTCATCAATACTCAGAAGTGGGTACATGTTTTTCATGGTCACCTATTTCAGGCGTCGGTAGTAATCAGAAATATGAAATCTCTCATACACCTTCTTGGAGAACAGAATCATGGATACCTAGGAGAAACATTTGGTCAGATGAATCCTTTCTCCTGGATGTCATCAAGTTGTACCCGTAGCTCGTGATGCCCCACGGGAGCCATCAGATACACTGTAGTGGATATTGATTCAGTCACACTGTACAAGTCTATGTAGAAGTCCACCTCTCTACGAGGAGGTCGACCTGTGAAATCATCAAGGAAAACATCCACCTACTCATCCACCACTACAGGATAGCTCAAACTCTCCACATCAACTACTCTGAGGGTAAGGAAAGCCAACTGAGAGTGATCAGATTCACCCTCCCCTAGTAAGTCCATCCTATGCTACAATGACTCCCTTCTCACCTGTGACGGTAAAACTGGTCCCATCCGATCAGATACACCACTCTTTTAGCCTAATATAGTCTATATGTGCATGGATTATAGATTACCAGTCCATACCCAAGATGAAATCGTAAGGCCTCAACGCTGCTACTAGGAGATCCCAGCTAAACCTCTCATCTTTTAGGGTAAGCTCCTACTACTGAAAATAGTGTGTAATAATTGAATCGACTATCGTAGAAGTATCTAGTGGAAAAGATTGAACTAACAAACTCCTTCAGAATCTCCGAGCTCTGAACGAGGGAAGTGGAAATGAAAGAGTGACCGACACATGTTTCTATAAGAACTGCAACTATGGTGGTGTTGAAATAGATTATACCTCTAATCATCTATGGAGCGGCATGATCGTAAGCCTTAGCTACCTTGAGCTGAGCTCTCCCCTGTCCACCTTCTCTTTGTCGTCGGGGTGGACCTCCGAGTGGTGGTGGTGGTAACACCTCAAAACATTTCCCACTACCTGCTGCACGACCAGCTCCTCTACCACATATGCCTGCTCCCTGGGGACCACCTCGATCGATTCTATGTCTCTGCCTGGGTTGTCTTTAGACCTTCTTATGATCATCTGAATGGTGGGTCGGGCAGTCACGATCCATGTAACCATGCCCTCCACATGAGTAACACTATCCACCCATGGAATGTTTGGCTCTGTCTCCACTCTGGGTGCCCCATAAAACTGATTCTGATACATGTGGTCATCTACCTATAGGTCTGGTCCTCATGGACCACTGCAACATTTGTCTACTGCCAGCTATAGAAAACTCTGCTGCATGTCGACTAGCGGTGGGTCTCACTACTGGAGACTTCTCAGCAAGGAAACTCTCCACCATGATGTCTCTCTCTATCACCCCCGCCTACTTCGTAATGCTGAGTGAGATCATTGGATCTTTGATCTCTCACCTGAGCCCTTACTCAAAGGTTCGAGCCCTAAAGAATGGGTCTCGCACCATATTGGTGGAGTAGCGTGCGAGGTCTGTGAAACTTTCTGAGTACTATGCCACTGTCATTCTGCCCTGCTGTAGGCGAAGTAGCTCTTATATCCATAATGCACATAGGGAGACTGGGAAAAACTCTTCCCAAAACAAGATCTCAAAGTTTTCCCTTTGAAGCGTCATCTAGTAGCGCAACATGAGTATCAGGCTCCCCCATCTGCCTGCTGCTGCCTGCAGAAGGCTAGTAGCAAGAATCATTATGATGTCTGCTAGTGTCTCTACCAGTTGGAAGACTCTCACCATAGCCTCCAACCAATCCTTAGCCGCCTGTGGGTCTATCTCTCCCCTGAACCTGGGTGAC
This sequence comes from Viscum album, assembly GCA_963277665.1. Lineage (NCBI taxonomy): Eukaryota > Viridiplantae > Streptophyta > Magnoliopsida > Santalales > Viscaceae > Viscum > Viscum album. The sequence goes on from OY728131.1 coordinate 1,928,762,571, forward strand.
CTCTTGCGCTTGAACTTATGCAATGCACTCAAGTGGCATGGATCATATGCTTTTGGGGATAGTGGCATCTGAAACCCAATAGGGAGTCCAACCTCTAGTACCTCCACTGGTAAAGGGCCCTGCATTGAGGCCTCATCGCTTGATGCTCTATCAGTGTGTACAACTCTCAGGGCTCTAACTAGTCCTTTGCAGTGAGCCATCCTAAAGGAAATAGATGTGACATGGTCAAAATATTATACCTGGTGAGCTGACCTAGTTGAGATAACGTAAAGAAAACTTCTGAAAGAAGACACACAATCAGTGTTTTCATGACCTATGTTAGAAATCAGAAGTCAGGGTCCTGGTGTTTGGATACGTCGGCCACCGCACCAACACTAGACTCCCTGAACTGAAAGCCACACTCAGTACCCTTAACAATATTTCATCATAGAAAAGATCAGAATCCTACATTCTTCTATAGAACTAACTCTTCTGATACCAATTTGTCATGACCCGTCCTTGGGGGCCCATGTCATAACTAACCCCAAGCCCGCCTTTCATTGTCCAGGGGATGGAGACTAGCACCAATGGCGCAAATCTATAAAAATGGTATGAAATTCCATTTATAAACTATAATCACACACAACAGAGTAATCTGGAAGCAAAAAACTAAGTGAAAATCTATAAAAAATAGTGATGGAAAGTAAAAGTGGTCAGAAATACAAGCCTATCTGTAATGTAAAAGTACAACTGAAAAAAATACAACTGAAAGAAAAGAAAAACAACTACTGGATCATTCATCAAGGATCATACCTGAATGGTAGGTATAGATGGTCTCTATATCACTCCATGTCCATCATACTCTTTCGTCTACTGAATCATCATAAGTTCCACCTCTAGGTACCGTCCAGTCCTCACGCTCTTAGCCTCCATCAGTGATGTATGTCGCCCACATCCAACACAACGATGTGAAAGCATAGCTCGTGGGGTGAGTATAATGATACTCAGTTGGGACCCTGAGACCCTTAAGGTCTCACAAAATCCAACAAGGATAACCATAAGGAATTAAATCAACAGACAACCCACATAGGTATATTCCCATAAATATACCTAAGTTATAAAATAATCCATCTCAATCATGAGGTAAACAGAAAAGTTACTGACTTATCTCAAACATGATTTTCATTCATAGTATCAAAACCACTACTACTGGAGAACTCCTGATTTGTTGATAATAGTGGGCCTACCGCAACACCATGTTTCTTCCCACTAGCCTTGTACTGTAGAGATACTCCTCCAGTTGAGTATCATGGGTCTACTGTGATCACACAGAGGTACTCCCCACTGTGAGTCTGCCGCCAACTACTAGGTAGTCCCCCTAATAGCCTGCAGAGGTAGTCCTCCTATAGAGTACCATGGGTCTGCCACAAACTACCATGTGCTCCTATGCCGTGGTTCTACTACTGCAAACAAGCGCACCCCACTGGGCCAGTTGAATCACTCCGAGTCGAATTGGTCAATAGTCATCAAGTCTTAGCCAGCAATTAGGTCTCTGCACTCTGTCCCTTCACCTTTGGAAGTATCCTCTCCACATGAAACTTGTAGATACTCCAAATTTCACAAATTCCCACATAGCAGTATCTTAATGGTGTTCCACATCATAAGGGTCTTAACGTAACAAACGGCGCATCAATCGGATGCCCGATCTGTTTTTTAATATTCTTTTAGTTCTGGGGGACCAGTTTGATTTGTGCATGATCCAATTTGACCATATCTCAAATATTCTAGAAACTCTAGTGTGTTATGCTTAAAGGGACCATCTCTCATCCAGATTACCAGTGATGCTGACAGTTCATCAAATGGATGTCCGATGCCAATGTTATGGCCAATGGAATAAAAGGCTCAGTAGCTAGCCTGGGTCTGGTCCAACCCAGTCGGACCAACTCGGCCCAAATCAGTCTGGGATGACCTGGTCCGGGTCAACCCGACATGTTGGGTGGGTCATCCTAATAGGTTTAGCCAAGTCCGCTGGGCCCGACCAAGTGGACTGCGAAGGCGATTCGGCCAGGAGGTCGTCGTGTAAGCGTCTTGGCCTGAAGGTCTAGGCCGGTTGGTCCAGCACCATGAGAGGAGCGACTCAGTTGGCATGTCCCAGGATGGTTTGGCTCTACTCTGGAGGCCAGTGGGTAGGCCTCGTGGGGAGCAGGTAGGCCAGAAGGGCGCAGCGCAGGCCACGCTGGGGGCGGGCATGCCGTGGGCAGGGCGCACTGGGCGCGGGCAGGACGTGCGGGGTGCCGGACAGGGCACGAGAAGGCCGACGGGGCACCTGGATCACCATCCATGTGTCGGGTAGGGCGTGTGGGTGCCATCTAGGCTGCGCGGGGTGCCAGGAAGGGCACGCGGTCGCTGGGCAGGGCATGCAGGCATGTCGCGGGTAGGCGGACCGGCGGCCATTGACATCTAGGAGGGCTAGTTCGGTGAAGCTCAGGTTGACGATGTTCGACAGGGAACACCGGTGTGCCATGGGGGTGGCACTGTTTTCAGAGGCTATAGGTAGTGCGACCGTTGTCATTGCTTCCTTCATCGCCTAATTGACTCTTCGATGAACAACATAAAATGAAAATTGTCGGAGAATGTCGGGCCATGTTAGGTTGGCAGTTATCTTCCACGTTTAAGGTGGTATCAATTGGTTCACCATGAAAATAAGATGAACAACAATTGAATGCATCACTTTTCATTGATTTATTTCATTTAATGATGAGAAGACGAAAAAAATCATCAACATGCAACAACCCCTACCTAGATTGTTGGGCATCGACGGTGATGTCGCGGGAAGAAGACGTAGTCATCTTTCTTCACGTCCGCTGCACACTTCCACTTCCATGTTCGCACAACGGTTATAGAAGTGTCTCCATGTCGGTTGGTGTCCAGGAAAGTACTCGAAGAAGGATCATCTTCGGTGTTCTTCATTGGAAGAAAGTGTTCTTCATTCTTCGTTTGGAGGATTCTATCTTCTCTAAGTAATCCTCAATCCCAAATTCCACAAAAATTTCAAATGAAAATAATAGAAGTAAGAGAGTGTCTACTATTTTTTTGTCACAAGAATCCAAAATGGAGAATTAATTTATGTGGCTCTCCCTAATTAATTCAAGAGGGTTGGCACAAATTAATTATGGGAGATTGGATCAAATTAAATGTTAGGGGAGTTGGCTCTGTTAAGGTGGCGGGGGTGGTCAAGGATTTTCTCCCCATTTAATAGGGAGTTGAGGAATCAAGAGTCTCTCCCTCATTAATGAGGGAGTGTTGAGCGGTTTTCCTATCCTCCCATTAATTGGGGGTTAATCCCCATGTTGTCCCCAACACATTATTCCTCTCATGGGAGGTTTAGTTCGGGTGGGCCCCACTTCCATAATCTCCCATGAAAGGTTATGGTGTGGTGGCCCCACATCAAACCTCCATGAAGAGGGTTTAAACACCACACACCAAATGGTGGCTCAAATTAAATGATGTGTAGCTACACATTAGTTTTTTAATATTTTCCATGAAAACCAAAAACCTATCTTTCAATCTCTACCTAATGTCGTCGAAGTGAAAGACTTATTAAGGGAATACTGGTGCTGTGAATTCAACGGTTCCCTCAAATTTAAATTCTGATCATCGATTCAAGATTTATAAAACCCCACTTGTATATTTAATGATAGTACCTGAAAAAATCTTCAGAATTTCATTTCTTGCACACCGGGCCTCAAAATCATGTGTCTTAAATTTCTCAAGATTTGTAAAATTCCCATCTATTTATGAATAAACTTTCCACAAAAAATCTGGGTTTCTATAGGAGGATAGACAAAATCATCTCTGAGTTGGCTCTCTGGCAGGTGACCAACGGTCTACCTACCTCAGTTGCCGGTTCCTCAAACTAATGTCCATCCTAACTATTTCCACTTATAGGTGAATATATCCCCCTATCAGGGGTGTTTCTATCACCAGTACATACTACCATCGCTTATGAGCATAGTTTAAAGATAGACTCTCCCTTGGGGAATGGTTTACTAGAGGCTCCTGAATCCCGAGAAAGAGCCTTAATCAGTTTCGAAGGATCCTCAATAACCACAGTGGCCTGGCCACCTCCCGAAAAAACATTGGTTCTAGGAGGAATCGCCAAATCACTTTTTAGTCTATTGAAAGTCCCTACTACGATGGGTTCTGGAAGAGTTTTCTTATATGGTTTTATAAACATTACTTCAATCGAGCCTGTGGGCACCTCAACCTTGCTGATCCCCTACCTAGAACCTTCACAGCCTTCTCTTAACCTTTCACCCTCCCTAACACAGATTGAACCATTATTGATAGGACGACCACCCTATACCCAGTCCTCCTGGGCCACCATAGTGGATTCCTATTACCTTGCCCTGCGCCTGCATATTTCAAGACTATGCCCAAGAATCTTGCATAGGGAACAATAATCAAACTAGGATCCAAAAGTGATGTTCTAGTTATGTCTAAATTATTCTCCCAATACAATCCATAAGTCTTCCACGAGGGTATTTGAGACATCAACTTTGACACACATCCTCGGAGAGATTGGGTTACACAACGCACATGTCTGATTATCAGTACAAAGAAACCACCCACCAGGTTTCTTGAGTAAATGAAGTATTGAAGGATTGTGAAATGGAAGATTATGTTTAGAGAAACATACAAAAATATCCTTCTTTTTAGTGTCTCCTATCATGTGGACATCATATTACCATTTACATAGAAGAAATCAAGCATTTTCCAACGATCGAGTTGCACTCGACCAGGTGAGTATTGAGTCTTCTTATGAGGCGAACCAAATCATGAAGCTCCTATGGTCGAGGAGGTTGACAATAGAATGCTCTTGGAAACCCAATTTATCAACAAATATTCGGCTGAAAATATCCACCAACGGTCGACAACACTTGAACCACACAAGAAAGGTCAGGTACAGTAGGGAGGAAGCCTCTGAGAATTCCTGGTTTGAGATCGGAAGAAGCAGGCTGCCCTCAAATCATCCTGGGACTTTTAGGCTGAATAAAATTTTTGGTAAGGAAGGAATAAAGTAAGGGATTAAAAATGGGATGAGGGGGGAGCCTGAGCATCAAGGAGATGCGGCAAGTGACCCTCCCCCTCCGACAGGGGAGGGGCGGGAGCAAGGCCCATCGCCACCTAGGGCTCATGGTTAGGAAGAAAAAATTCCCCCAATCATCTGATAAGTGATGAATGGTGCTCATGAGTTAGACAGTTCCCCAATTCATTACTCATATATTTAATAATCAGTTTTGAAAAAGAAATATATAAAAGAATTGTCCTCTGCCACTATGAAATATATAGATAATAATCCACATTAAACTAAATAATTTTCAAATTAAATGTTTAATTCCATTAAATTTAAGAGATTAATGATATCATATATTGATGGTCAGTATACATGCAACATTCATGAGGAATTAAAGTCGAATAAGACATATCTCATAGATGTAAAAGTGAGATGATAAAATCCTTACCACTTTGTAATAATATATTTAAAAGGTATTGCATTTATAAAAGAATATATTTTCATTGAAAAAACATATAAACATGTAAATGAAGAATCAAAAAATTAAGGCATCATGACTAAGGGATATTCCATTCAAGTCATATAAGTTCCATTTACATTTTTTAGAAAATAAATTACGTATCTTATTTTGTAAAACAAGTGGAAGGTTTATTTTAATGAATTTTATAAAAATACAAAAAGGGGTTAAAATTAATTGAAAAAAATCATTGGATAAAATTAAAGTACATTTTTGAAATCATTTTATAAAAAACTAACTTGGAAGATAAATAACCCCCAATGGAGACTTAAACAAAAACAATCCTGAATAACGATGAGATAGTGAAATATCCCCTTACCATACATTTCCTTATGGTTTAACATCCTTTAACATTATATATAATAGTTTTAATCATGTTATTAACTTCTAAAATAACCATAATATTATTTAAATATCATATATTAAATTCTTATAATATCTTATTACCTATTTTTTAATAATCATTCATTATTTTCAATCTTCCAGGAGTTAATTGCCTAGTTTTTCAAGTAAGTTTTGACATGTTACTTGTAAAATTATTAATTATATCATAATTTCATCTTCTAAGGAATGTAAAAAATGATTTAAATATCATATATATTCATTATATATTTATATAAAAAAATCCATAAAATATGGATATTGGAAATAAAATGCATCATTCATGGAGATGGTAGGTCGTACGTAACCATGAATGTTACATTCTTTTCTTTTATTTATTAAAATAAATTAATGTAAATGAAAATATATATATCTATATATTATAAATTAATTATAATATTTATGTCATATATATCACATATTTTAATTAAATACGTCATTTATATATTCCATGTATAGTGTGAATTAATCACATCGCTCTGAGGAGGTTATAGGCCTCACATCCAAAAACGATGTAATCGTATATACACAAAATGGAAAAAATTAAGTTATGTGTTATATAAAAATTAAATAATTATTAATAAAAAATAAATAACATATATATCATATAAAAATAGTGTTTCCATCTAAATGGTCAACCATGAGATGTTGTAAATGAAAAATGAATGACATCGTTTCACAAGACGATAGTGTTCCATACACAAATTATAAACATGTTACCCAATTTTTGGAAGTGTGTATCAGTTTAGGTTTAAACCTTAACATAAAAATATATTAGTATATTTAGGATATTATTTTTATATTAAAATCATGTAATAATTTTAAATGTAGGATTGTCTAATGAAATAAAACTAAAGTGATTGTTGAAGAACAATGTCTCTTATTTAGGTAACTCTATTTGGTATATACGAAAACCCTTCCTTGGTTTCCTTTCTGGATAAATTGAGGATTCTATAATGAGGTTAGGGAAGTTTATAGATTATTTAGGATATATTTTTTATGGTATATAACTCAAAAAGTGGTTTGATTACGTGAGGGAGTACGTTCCCTTCTATAATTGAGGGGAGGGACAGTTTTTAAAACTCGTAAATATTAAATTTCTAAAATTTTATTTTCGATTAAAAATGACTCAAAAGATGATAATTTCAAATAAAATATTATAATAAGTCGATATAAGATCATAAAAGAATTTTTAGACTTTTTTAGGTAACATTCATATCCATATATTTTGTCTTTATCCCTTAGTTAAACTTTTTGACTCTTACCATGAGAACATGGTTTTTTTAAACTTCAATGGTTAATAATGTTACTATAAAATTACAAAAAAACCAAAGAAGAGTAATGAATGAAATTTAAAACATTATTCAAATAATTTTACCTAATTATATATTTTTATTAATTTGAAATCATTTAATAAAATATTTTTTATTTTATTATATCATTATTTTCAATTTTTAGACTATTTAATACTTATCTTTTTAAACGTATAAATACATATAATAACATCAAAAAAAATCCTTAAATACATTCATAATTTTATTAATATATAAAATTTGTGTATGAAATTATTTATAATAAATTATATATGTCTTAATACTTTTAATTTTTTTTAAAAATTCCATTAAATTAAAAACATACCACATCATCCCTGTGAAAGCCTTTAATTTAATTATTTATTCGCTAAAAAATAATAATAAATTATCATGATAATGATAAAAAATTTATACATAAAAGTTTTATTTATTGTCAAATATGTCGTCTTAATAACCATATATATGAATTTTAACACTTATTAAAAACATGAGTGGGACACATTGGACATTCCATAGAATAAAATACAAATAAATGCTTAATGTCATCCAAGTAGCTCTAAGTGGCCATAAATTTGGACTATCGAGGATTTTGGTTAATATTTAATCATTTGATAAAATTATTATAAGTGTTATTGTAATTTTATAATAATTGAAACATTATTCTTCCCATTAATTACCTTATTTACCTATATCCGTTTTAATAAAAAAATTACTAAATTTACTATTCATAATATCTAAAAATAAAAAGAACCTATTCACATAATATGGACCCAAAAATTCCAAATTTGGAATCCAATTTTATAAATTTCAAAACACATAATCTACATTAATTAATATAAAATTAATCTCATTGACATAATGAGAAAATGAGTTATTTAGTGAAAATGTTCTTTAATTTGAAATGTTTTTATATTTAAATTCAATATAAAATTGATTAAAATTATCAAAAATAGATTTAATGATAAAAAATTGATTTATTTATACTTTAAAAAAATAAAAAATGTAATTTAACACTATAAAATGTTTAGAAGAATATGATTTTTTAAATTAAATTACAATATTTTATCCCTATTTATAAAAATGTGAAACTTATCTAAAAAATACCAAAAATTAAACCAAAGAAAATTTTTATAATCCAATTTAGTAGAAGAATTTAATTTTTTAAAATGAAATATATAAAAGCATCGGATATTTTATTTAAATAGATTCCCATTAATAGGTGGTAAAACGACCTTTAAAAAAATATAGGTTTTTATGAGTAAAAATAGGTTTGTTCTTATCTTATGTATATTAAATATAATTTATGAATATAAAAATGTATTATTGGATATATAAAAATATATTTCATTAATATCATTCATAAATAGTAGTTAAATTAAATTAATAGGACAAAATGAATTTTTGAGCATAAAAATTGTTTTTATAAAAAATATTCCTTGTATATTCAAAGGGTTCTTATATTAATTTATAATTAATTTTTAACCCATGAATTCAACCATAAATTTTAATAATATAGTTATTAAAATTCATAACCACCAACTTAAGGGAACGGTTTCCTTGCGTTTAACAAAAGCTAAATCATTATTGGTGTAATAAAAGATTAACTTGGTTTTGCATATAAATAGAGCCAGAAAAAATAAAATTTATTCAAAAATTAAAATATTGTATTATCTCGGGGTGGTATACTTGATCAAGTAGGTACAGTTTCTTATTACATGGCACTTCCACCGATCCCCTCTCATGTTCACAATGTGTTCCATGTATCTGTATAATGGAAGTATAAAACACATCTGCCACATGTACATAATTGATAGGTCAAAACAGTTGATAAAAAGAATTCCTATAAAAAATAAATAGTATAAATCATGGATCATATTCATAAAGTGATTTTTATCATGACTACTCACTAGGTTAATGTTATCAAGTGGAATTAGAAAATTGAAGAAGTTACTTGGGAACACAAGAATATGGTGAAACATATATATCTTCAATTTTTTTCATTATAGTGATGTAATATGATGGTTTAAATTCAATTTAAGTTTTTTTTTAAATTATTACCTATAGATATAGTGATATATATCTACAAATAAATTCTATTTATATCATCTATTTCTTTTTACACAACACTATGTTAAAACGAATTGTTATATACTATTGAAATATAATTATTTAATGTGTTAGTTATTCACAATCCTTTGGATTGGAAGATATGAATAAGAATAACAAAATTATGAATAATTAGGGTTTACACATGAATAAAATGAATTTATTGGCTATAAAATAGTTATAAATGTTCAAAAAAATAATTTAAATGTAAAAAAATGGTTTTATTAAAAACTATTTCATGAACCCAATGTGTTTTATCTTTATAAATTAAATTAATTATTATTTGTTAAAGAAATTAGATAAAAAAATTATTATATAATCAATCATAAATTATGACATTAATATTTATTTTCATGGAATGGGATTAGAATAAATAATGTTTTATGGTTAAAATATACTTTTCTAAAATGGTTTTCATAATGTTTTGTGCACTTGTTTTCAAATATTTTTATAACACTTATATAAATTCAAACAAGAAAAATAGATTCCATATTTTAAACAAAAAGGATCAAATTTTTTATATAGTAATCATTTATTCATCGTAATTATGAATAGTCACTCTAGTAAATTATTGTCACCTCGTTAAGGATAAAATGGGTAAAAAGAGTTAAAACCATGAGATAATGTCAAAAAAAACCAAAAACGTGTTTTATTTCATTTTTTAAGATTAATTAATCAATTTATATGAAATTATCTAATATATTATATTTTTGTTCTATTTTCCCTTAATAATGAAATTTATATTATTTTATATAATAAAAAATTAATAATGTCACTCTCTTGATTTTAATATCTATAAAATTTTTACACAAGGATATGTTCTGGTCTAATTTTTTATTTGAATATGTTTTTATTAGGATAATTTATTTTAATTTTTATTGATGAAATAATGATGTTAAATGCATACACAATGTTGACTCAGAGCATATGCAAATAGTAGAAAAATCATGAAATTTTGTTAAAACTCTAAATGTAATATAGTTTGGATGTTTTATATTGAAAAAATAATTTTATAGTTTATTATAATATATTAGATAATTTTAAATGTATTATATTATATTTCCATTATCTCCATATTGTTTTCAGAGTATAATTATGTTAATAGTTCATAAAATTACATTAATAGAATGTTATGACAAAGAATATTTTATTAAAATATTTAAAAATCCTGAAAAACTCGATCAAATGAAATTTGGATAATAAATGGTTTAAAATCTTATCCCATAAATATTTATAATCAATTTATTACATTGTCTGTAACACCATTCTTTCCAACCCCAACACCAACACCACCTACATGATCCCATCTCTCTAATGTTGGAACCTTCATATAGGTTCCCATAATATAATCCATGCCACAGAAAAATTCCAATTAGAACTTCATTCCATTTTATCTTACAAACAATTTTCCAACAATATCAGAAAATGTCAACCATTCCTTCAATCCACCCATGATTTCATTTAATTTTCCAAAACATTCCAAGATACCAATCAAACATTCACATCGGATCATCTCTTCAAATGAAATTAAAAATTAAAACTCGGCCTCAAACATTTTTATACCAAATAAATATAAAAATTAATTCCAAACCATTTCTAGAATCAACATAATACCACAATTCATGTTAACAATGTCAAATTGTCCCTTATACTACCTATACGTCATGGATCTCATTTGTAAAAACATAATAAAAGTAGAACATAAGATATCCAACATCGTCCAAAGGGAAATAAACTTTTCAAATTCATACACACATAGAATTTGTATCCAAAAATTCTTCACATCACCTTGTACAATATGAAAATTCATGTGAAGTTCACAATAAAGGAGCTCATGCCTAAAAAAATATATCTCTTGAAAACAATATTTTAAACACACACACAGATTTAAATTTCATTGAAAACAAATTTTCTACTTTTCCTATAAGGCATGAAACACATCAATATACCAGAATAAAGATGCATATTTATAACACAATCAATTTATTTTATAATCCCATCTTCCATTACATACAGAGATAAAATCCCATTGAAAACATATTTTTAAAGAATCATCAATTCCTTTTAAATCAATACAATATGCCACATACAAAAGTCAAAACATTAAGGCCAATACTTTCCACATATGACTCCAAACTCACAATCCAACAACATTTCAATATCATAACCAAGGTAAAAAACCACTATAAAGTACTCACTTAACATTCAATGATTAATTGAAATTTTAAAAAACACCATTCATGCATTTAAACTAGCCACAATCAAATAAAACGTTTAGATAACTATTTAACACCCATTTTCCAACATTAAAATTCCAGATAAATTATTCCAACACATCAAAAGAGATATCATAGAATTTTGAAAGAATTAATGGAAAACTCAAGAATCAATGGAATATTATAGAAAGGAAATGTATAAAAACCCACAACTCAATGACATGAGAATAAAGCAAAAATTCATGAGAAGGAATCCCCAAGACTCAGATACAATCCTCACACCCTAACATCAATGAAATTGATCCACACATCAACCCTCACACCAATGGTCCAGATAAAGAGAGACCCCACCAAATTGGAACTAACAACATTATAGGAGAAGGAGAAGGGAAGAGGGAAATGGAAAAAAATCAAGATAAACTCACCTCAATGACTTGGAAAAACATACATGGAGGGAGGATAGAGAAAGAAAAGCGTGAATTTGGACCCCTTCGTGTGAAAAAATTACTATGTGAAAGGGGTCTTGATATAGGTTAATAAGAGAGGAGTGTATAACAGGAAATTCAAGATTTAAAATTTCTGGGAAACTCACACGGTTAGGCTGCACTATTTTCCAAACTATGGTTCAATAGTGAAACGACTACTAAATAATAGGGGCACCTCACATGATTAGGCCACATGGTTTCCAAACCTTCGGCCAAACATCTTAAACAACACTACAATGATCTAGAGCCTCACTGAATGATTGAAACAGCATTTCCCTAACCATGTGCATTCCATGTGTGACACCCCATGCACCAATTCACTAGAAATATGGTTACCTAGTCGAAGCCACACAGTTTCCTCTAACTGTAGTTATACCATTCACATTCCAAATCTTCCCTGGAACATTCAAAATTTAAAACATTAAACTGAGAACTCATCCCGAGCCTCATAAAAAATAACCATGCCCATAAATAGAATAAAATAAAAGAATATCCAAAGTCGCGGTGTGAAAATTATCCCCACCATAGAAACATTTTCCCCCATAATGTCATCTTGATTAAAAAAATAAAATTGGTCCAAAAACATAAATAATCTGAACAAAACCATGAACCTCAGGGTGATATTTCACTTCACAAGTCACACCCTACCACACCAAAGGAAATCACAGCACGAGGAACATCAGGAGAACATGTGAGGATTTTACCCACCATATGAACTTAAGGAAAATGAACTTATTCACAAAATGTAAACAACACCCGCACTGAAACCGGAAACCTCTAACCCAAAAAAATCCCCTTCATAGGGAAACACCATAGAATTAGATCAAAACAAAAAATCTAAAAAACAACAATTCAAAAATTCCCCACATGATTCAAACCTCTATCACAAGATAATCCCATAAAAAGATGAACTAGATAGTAGCCCAAAGATCAACACATCGATTCCACAAAACGGAAGCATCTTTATATGAGCACAATAAAAATTGTGACCAACCCATGTAATGGAAAAGAACAATCATAGGGGAACAAATGATTTAAAATTACACATTTAGAAAAACATAACCACTCTAATTTCAATGAAAACCCACTAAATATTCATAACATGAATAATTTTATTACAAAAAAATCAAAAACAAAACAAAGAAACATCAGCGTTCACAATTCCAAAATGGGAGGTAAAAAACTAGGACATGGTTCCCCCACACCAATGGTAGTTAGAAAATGTTTGAAAATATAACTATGATGACTATGGATAAATCCCTAGTGTTTGAATCATTTTCATTCCCATATTCAATAGTTGATATCCTCTAATCAAGACATCTTCTTCAATAAACGCTTCTTACAAAAATTCCCTATATGACCAAAACAAGCACAATAATTACATTTCTACAGTGAATTATGACAATAAATCTTTGAATGACCAATCCTACCACACATGAAGCATACAATAGAATGATTTAATGAATGAGAAGCCATAATTTTTTAAATATGCCTCTCAAAAAAATGGTTCCTCTGAACACACCTCTCACTAGATCGGTTACCTTCAAGAGCATCACCCACCACCAATTGCACCATGAAAAAAAAACTCAGCTAAGAACACCTACTCCCCCAACATCTCTAAGCAAAGATCCATAGAATAGAGAGAATATTCATTGATATCAGGAAGAATACCATAAAGGAATGGAGTAACATTCAACAAATCTAGTGTTTCTATCTTTAATGTGAATGAAATGATCTCTTTGATGTTGTCAACAAAAGCCTTCACTGAACACTTTCCATATTTAATACTTAAGATCTCTTCCATCTTCTTCACCTTCACCTCCAATAGAAAAAACCATTGGATGAAAGTTGTTTTAAGAACATCCCATTCCATCCAATCATTGAGCTAGTATGTTGGAATCACCTTCCAATTGTCCAATACTAGACCTTAAATCAAACTAAGAAGATAATAAGCACCCATAGCTTCGGGATTTTCTAATGATCTAAAGATACTTGACTTACTGAAGCCAGTCCATAGTCTCTAATCGATATTGATCAGCAAAAAAGGAAGAAAATAATTGAGAGTAACTATAAATTGGGAAAGACTCTCCAGGAACCTTAGGGTACATTTGGGGGAAATTTTCTGAACAACACAAATAAAAAAACATAATCAACATCAAGCTGAAAACATAATGAAAAGGGAACCCCAAGAAAAATCCATGATCTCACAAACAAAACAGCACAAAAAAATTATAATTAATATTTTCAAAAATCAACCATTCCCTTTTCACTTTCCAAAACTGCCTTATTCAAAGGCCACTTTTCACCAATAAAATACACTTTTCCAGGATATTTTTTATAAATTCATTTTCTAATAAAACCCATTTTGGAAAAACCTAACAAAATCTTTTTATTAAAATTCACTATTGTGTTATCCAATTAACTATCACATATGTGTTAATAAAATTCCTCTTACATTATTTATGAACACATTCCAAAATTCACTATGTAATGAAAAGATTTCACAAACCATTCCATCACCAAAACCAAGCATTTTAAATTTCAAATTCCACTTACCCTCCAAAATTTACCTAAATTTTTGAAAATTAATATTCAACTCAAACATTAAATTCCACTTTTATAATAAAACCGATTCCAAAAATCACTTTCCTTTTTGAATACTACTTTTTCAAACCATTTTCCTTTCAAAATACCATTTTTATAAAATTGATTTCCCATTTGGGAATCCAATCACAAAAAGAAAACTAACCAAATGAACAACTCACATAAAATCTCGGGTTGACGAACTAGTGGCCCTGAATAATCCACCGGCAGGGTTAGTGGGACATGCCCCATGTAATAATCAATAACTAAGATATTCTTGATCCTCAAAATTGGAATCCACTTGGGTCACTACTCCCTGTGAGATCCTGACATGAAATTGGTTCACTTCCATTTCCATTCCTCATCTAGATACAATAAATCAAAATAAAAGACTGAAATTCCGGAGCACCATAGGTAACATGGGGATCAGAACTAGCAAGGGTTCATGAGATCCTTCCTATACCTACCTCATGAGTCCACATAGTGCTAATCCTTATCTACCTAACAAACCAAATTGAAAAGGGCATACTATGATACAATTTTTTCACAGACGAAGATAGGATTCAATCCAAAACAACACCATACTAGTTCCATGACATTGCTGGATGGTGGTCCCTAATCCCCACCGGATGGAAAATAGTGATAGAAATCGAAAAATCCAAGGGGGTTGATTTATCCAAAAACAAACCATGATCAAATAAATGAAACCGAGCACATAAATAATGAAATAATAATATAAATAAATATAACTAATCAAGATACAAAAAAATCAGAAAAAATAAAAATTGAACTAGAATATAACCCAAAAAATGAACCATGCTACCATTATCTCCACGTGACCTCTTGGTCACCATCAACCACAATAGCTACCTTCTCTAAGGTAATATAAACCATCAAAACTAAGCCTACAAAATACCTTGGGTTCACCAGCAACGAATGTTACAAGTAGGGTGGAATCTTAAAAATCATATTAGGTAATTATCACATAATCCATTAATTTACTTTCCAATATAATTCCATAATAAATAGTATGAAAACAAGTAAAAATAGGCTTCAACACATTTTAAGAAAGAAAAAATGCTTTCCCAAAATTCACTTTTCAAAACCCCACACACAATATTCCTTTTAAAAAAACTCCACTTTCCACAAAACATGTTAAAACTAATATACATTTAAAAATAAAAAACAGATAACCAAAATATTGGATGTGAAGAAAGTAAAAGAAACAAAAAAAAATTGAATATAGAAAGTCATGTAATGAAAAGGAAACTGAAGTAAACAGAAAATATAGAAAATAGCTCATGGAAATTTTTTGAACATCATATGAAGAAATAAATGGATGTACTTAGTTTAGATTCACCTACCGTAATATGGTTATACTCTATATCAATAACCAACTGGTGGTATTAAACTATCCAATCTATTGCCACATCCCACATAGCCTCTCAGAAAATCCAGGGGGTACAACCCATCTAATTGAAGTAAAAAAACCATCACTCAAACCCCTACAAGACACCCAGTATTCCCATATCATTGAAAACAATAATGATTCTTGGTTGAAGGTATAATGGTCCTCACATGCATGTTCCCTATCACTATGCCTTCGGACCCCAACACTAACACCACCTACAGGATCTCCTCTCTCTCTTATAGGATCCTCTATAATATTTCCCATCATGTAATGCATGATACACAAAAATTTGAATTGGTCCGTGATTTAATTTTATATTTCAAAAAACATCCCAAAAACATCATAAAATTCCAATTGGACCTTCAATCCACCCATGATTTCATTTATATTTTACAAAACATTAAAATATGTCAATCGAGATCAAATCATCTCTTCAAATACAACACAATGATTTGAATAGTCTGTTAACATTTTTAAACCAAATAAATTTACAAATCCATTCCACATAAATTCTAGAATAAAAAAACCACTCCATTAAAATGCACAATTCCAAATGGTTCTTTACACTCTATGTCCATCATGGAACCCACATGGAAAGACACAACAAAAAGAGTATATAATATATTCAACCACATCCATATGAAAATACAATTTATAAATTCATAATCACACAAAATCTATTTTAAAACATGATTCACATTACCATGTACAATTTAAAAACTCATATGAGGTGAACAACAAGGAAGGTAATGCCTTAAAACCCATTTGTCTTAAAAAAATTCAGCACACTCGTACATTAAAATTCCATGGAAAAAACATTTCACAGTTTCCCCACATGGCATGAAATACATTCTTAAATCACATGAAAGAGGTATATTTGAAACATAATAAATTTCTTCTAGAAAACCTCCTTCCATTACATATTCACATAAAATCCCCTTTAAAATATATTTTTAAAGAAGAATCTTATGATTTTAAATAAAAAACTATCCAAGCACCAAATTCACATAAACAATGTTACTACTTGTCATGCATAACACCCAAATCACAATCCAACCACATTTCCAAAGCAAAAATAATTGAACACACCACTCCAAAGCACTCACATCACATTAAAATATTAATTTAAATTTTCTCCTACAACTTTAATTCATTTAACAGGGTCATAATCAAATAAAACATTCTGAAAACTATTTTGAAATAAATTTCTAACATGAAAACACCAAAATAATTCATTCCAACACATATTAGGAAATATCGTATAATTTTGATATCATTAATGGATAGCTCAATAATCATCAAATTGTTTTGGAAATTAAATGAAGAAAAATACCTACCAAAATGATGTGATAATCTAACAAAACCTAGGAAGAAGGATGATCAAATCCTGATAGATAATCCACACACCATAACATCATGTAAATCGATCTTGAAATGAACCCTCACTCTAAGGGTTCAGCCAAAGAGGAACCCTACCAAGGAGTAATTAAAAACTCAAGAGGAGAAGGAGAGTAGAATAGTAAAATGGCCAAAATGATGAAAAAATCACCTGAAAGACTTGGAGATTCATTCATGGGGGGAGATAAAACAAAGGGAGGGTGGTTTGGGACCCATTAATGTTCCAAAAATGACCAAGATAGAGGGGTCCCAATTTATGGTAATAAGAGAGGATTATAGAAAAGGAGTTTATTGTTTAGAAATTTATGAGAAACTCTCATGGTTAGGCGGCATGGGTTTCCATGATGTGGGCCCTATACAAGAAGAATGGGTCACCCCAAAAGGTTAGTTTTCGTAGTTTCTAAACCTTTCACCAATCATGATAAAATCCACATATAATATCCTAGCATCAATGCATACATTCCACAGGGTATCCCTAACTATGTGTAGATTAGGTTCAACACCCCAGGCACTAGACCATAATCGAAAAGGTTACCTGGGAATAGCTGCATAGTCTTCTCTGATCTTGGGCGTACTATGCATGTAATAACCACATCTAGAGAATCCAATTGTAAAAAATTTAAAATTCTAACTCATCCTAATCCCAATTCAAAATATTCACAGGTAAGAAAAGAATAAAATAATGGAATAACCATGGTTTGGGTGTAACATGGCAACCCTAGTGTATTTTTCCTAGTAAGAATTTAGTTATAAAATTCAAAATAACATGTAATCTATTTATTTATAACAAAACTTAGTTATTAATTTAGAAAATCACCCTTGAGAAGATAAGTTAGGTCATACTTTTGGTCCTCCAACTAATATAGGTTATAAAAAAATTTATTTATAATATCCCTTTTTCCATTGATTTTAATTTCAAAATTTTATATATAAAATACCCTTCTTATAATATATTCCATATATGGAAACAAGTATTTTAAAAAATTGTGATAAGCTTATAATTTCAACATACTCCTAGTGTGATTTGTGCATATCCTCTTCATAACATAAACTACTACCAAAATTCCCTTCTCTATTTTTCATATTTAAAGGGTTGTCTAATGAAAAACGTGATAGAATTTTATATGAAATATTGCATTCATTCACTTTTTTTTCATGTAAAAATTCTATAATAATGTTACAACCAACAACCATTATTTTGAATGGTAGACACGGATCATGTGATGTGATGAAAAAGTTATTTTTTAAATTTGATAAATGATTTATGAAAATTATTTTCAAAATTGAACTTGAAATCCTTAAAAGTGAAGAACCCAATGGATTTTCACTTTTTTAAATTCCCATAATGAATATTTTATAAATATATATGTCAAATAAATCCTCCACATCCTTTAGTGATGTTTGTAGAGGAAATTCGGAAATAATGTTTTTTTAATCATACTTGATCACATCATTTGAAATTATATAGAAATCTAATTTGACTTATCTCACCCTGAAATAAAAATTTTCCCGGTTTAGAACCAATTTGATCCCCTCGCTTATTATTCATCCATTTTTATAAAATCCCTATAAACCTGTAACGACCCAAAATTTCATTAATGGAAAATCCCTCTTGATCCAGTTAAATGTTTCTTTATGAAAAGTGTTTTTTATAATATATCAACTTTTTTAGTTTTACTTTAAGATTTGTGACCGTTACTTTTATAGCCGTTGAACAGTGATCATCTGGGTAGTTTAAATATAAGGCTTTAACGAACCAATTTTCTACTCAAACAAAGGAAGCGATGGCCTCATCCAGTAGAATTGCCCCTTACGAAGCCCATTTGTCGGAGCTCGGATAAGAGGTGGCGTCTTTGGGCTTTTCCCTTGACCAATCCCAAGCTGAGCTTCATCAAGTCAAGCTCGAACGTGATCGTCTACGGGAAAAATGGAAGTTGATAGAGATTACCACTCGAGCGATGTTATCCGAGCAACCCCAAGAGTCTGTCACCATCGTACACCTTACCCTTAGGTCTTATGCAGCTATTTTAAGGGGTTATGTAACAAATAAGTAGCACCATGTTCATGTACATTTTTTTTGTATATAATAATAAATATAATTTCTAGTCATTTTTGATACATTGTAATTAGTTTTTAAAGTAAAAATGTTGTTATTAGTTATTATTTAATTAAGAATTATATTTTATTAAATTAAAGGATTTTTTAATTAAATAATATTTTAATAAAATATTATTATTAATATTAAATTAATTTTTATTAAATATAAATGATCTTATAATTTTATGAATGCAATTAAAATTTTTATTAAGGTTTGAAAGCCATATCTGTCAAAACACGTGAATTTTTTATAAATGTCAGTTTTTATTTTAAAAGTGAAAATTCACATATTTAGAAAATTATTTAGATAAAATAAATATTATTTTTGGAATCAGGACGTCGAAATTATCCAACGCTGAATTTTTCATAATTTTCTGAGACAGTCAAATTTTTGGGTAAAAATTAAATACCATTTAAATATATAATGTGTTTTATGACATCATAATGACCCAATGGTGATGTAATAAAATACCATAATCCTTATGTTCGGCCAATAAATGTTTTATCATTAAAATAATGAGGTTCTGGGTTTGTTTGACTCACTTTTCAAAGCATTAATGGAGCCCTCAAGACTTATTCAACACTTTGCATTTTTAAATTAATTTCCATGGGAGTGTGACTCACCTCCACATAAGCAACCCTAATTTTTTCATAAGTTCGGACCTTGGAATTGTAAAATATTGTTTTCCTCTTTCCTTTTCCAGAAACTATTGGCAAATACCATGGGATGGTTTGTGGTTTGGATTATTTTAATATAAGGGGTCCCAAACCTAAATAATAAAGAATTCTCTCACCTTTCCTATATAAACCCACCCAAGCTCCCACTTCCTCCTCACTCAAAGCCCTTGAAGTTCGTCTAACCTCTGCCCTACTCTCTCTAGAATCCTCTCAAGGTTCCCCAAGCTCCCAATAAGCCTCTCACAAGCCTCTCTCTAGCCTTTGGAAGCACACTTCCAAGTAAGGGGTTTTCTTCCTTTCTCATTTTTTTTCAATTATCTTTAAGTTGTATTGCCCTTTTTATTTCAATTATGAATGTTGGGGTATGGTTTCTCACCTTCCCCATACTGCCCTCTTATTGTTTGAATGATGGGAGAACCCTTTCTATCTCATTAAATGCCTCCCATGTACACCCGTTACTATGCCGAAATTCCGAAAGGAACGTCTCTCTCTTCTTTTACATTCAAGCAATACTTTTGTATGATAAATCTAAATTCCATTTCTATTGTTGGGACATGTATATATATATGATCTCCTTACAGTCCATTACATTTAAATATGATTAGGAACCCCTTTCTCTCTCATCAACCTTTTTTTATGAATTCTTATGTCACGCCGTTACGCTGCCGAAATCGCAGCGATTTTCTAAGCCAATGTCTTTGTGTAGTGAATACCATGCCCATTTCTCCATCAAGGGTATTCACCTTTATGAACATTTACTTATTGATTATAAAGTTTCATGTAAAAATTCTACTTTCCTTTATCGTGGAAGAAATGATTATGTTTTATGAATCCATGTTTTATGATCCATGTGGCACACTTATGCATGAAATGAAATGTTTAAGAAGGGTGCGCCCTTTATAGTGCTCCAATGCATTGGGTAAAGTATAGTATCATGATACGTCATGTGCAATGAGTGTTGACTCATGCTAATTCAAGTGTAACTAGGGTTTACTCGTGCTTCAAGTGCAATGAGGGTTTACTCATGCTCCATGTGCAATGAGCCTTGGCTCATGCTTATTCAATGTTAAGTGTTGTTGCCACATTTCCAAGTTATGATTATCATGCTTTATCATGCCTTTATGTTCATCTTTCTATTATTCTCTATTGATATTCCTATTTCCTAACATGTATTTCACTCCTCATGTTATTCATTTTTTACTCCCTTACTGGGCTTTATAGCTCACCCTTTTCTTATGCATGTCCTCAGGTTATCTCATGCAATGCTAAGTACAAAGGAATGTAGTGGTCATGTAAAGGAAGTTTTCAATAAAGATGTTGTATTTCAAGTTTAAAGTTTTTATGTAATGATCCTAAGCCCCAAAGACACAAAACCTCTCGATCTTCTTTGTTGTATCAAGTGATGTTTTATTTAATAAAGCATGCTTAAGTTGTAATAAAAACCAGGGTTGTCATAGTTGGTATCAAAGGATAAGTTTAATTATTCTTGGGATTAGGAAACCCTAGTAAAGCCTTAGATACAAGACTAAGCATAATAAAAACATCCCTATGTTTTGGTAAATACTAAGTAAGTGGTTTATCAAACAAATACATCCCTGTCTGGATACGAGCAGGTAGAGGCGGCTCTGGCACAGATGTATCCTAGGGGTAAAACCCGAAAACACCAGTTTGAGCTAGACTCGAACGGGAACTGGTGCACGACAACGGGCCTTACTGAACTCTTGGTTACGACACTCCCGGGGGATATGTTTTGATGAATTCACAATCTTAGTATGAACCTTTATTAAAGGAAAAATGTCCCTAAGAATATATTTTAGAAGGAAGATCATGAAAAGCGTGGATTGAATCCTATAGACTCATGAGTTAAATAGATTAAAGTTTATTTATAAGTCATCAACTTTTGTCTTTGGATTAACCTTTATGCGTTACCCCTAACATTCTTTTATTCCAGACAATGGCCGGTAATAGGAGAACTCGGGCTAACAACCGTTGTGAAGATCAGTGTGATTATTGTACTTATGAGATGCCCAATCCAATGGGATTGGGAATCGAAAAAATTGTCACGCTTCTCTCTCAGCTAACTCAAGTTTTGAATAGAAACACTGGTCATGAGGAACGTTCAACCCCCCCCCCCCCCCCAAGAAAGAACAAGTCGCTATTGAAAGCTTCAGGAGACAAAGGCCTCCTACTTTTAGTGGATCATCTGATCCCGTGATCGCTGAACAATGGATCAACTCCATTGAGAAGATATTCTCCATCCTCCAATGCTCTGAAAAAGAGAAGGTTCTCCTGGCGGCTTATCATATGGAGGGTGAAGCTGATCAATGGTGGACGTTGATCAAAAATACGAAGCCTGAGGAGGAGATCGAGGCTTTGGAAAGGAAGGTATTCCAGAATATGTTTTTCGATAAATATTTTCCATGCACCCTCCGTCTTAAGATGGAAAGGGACGTCCTTTCCCTCAAGCAGAAAGATGATGAATCTGTTGGAGCGTACGAGGCAAACATCACAAGGATTGCATGATATGCTTCCGACTTTGTCGTTACCCCTGAATGAAAGGTTGACCGCTTCTTTGGTGGGATGAAGCCTAGCTTGCGGAAAGCATTAGCGATCCGTGACTTCGACAGCTATGAGGAAATTGTCTGATGTGCCCTCAAGGTTGAAATGGAGATCGGAGAATCACAGGGGTATCATGGGGACAAGAAGCGGAAGGTGGACTTCAATGCTGGTGGTCCGATGGATAAATCCAATGACGCTAAGAAATTCCAGCACCCCACTTGCCAAAAGTGTGGAAAGAAGCACCCTGGAAATTGCCTTAGGGGGACAAGAAAATGCTTCAAGTGTGGAAGAGAAGGGCACCTAGCTGTTAACTGTCAGCAAGAAGGACCCGGGGCTGCAACAGAGGAGAGGAACGCTCCGTTCGAACCTCAACGCGTTGTTCAATGCTTCAAATGCAAAGAACTGGGTCATTTTGCGAATCAGTGCCCTAATCCAAGGGTTATCGGAGGCAATCAACAACCTCCAAGACATCAATGAAGAGCTTTTGCCATCACTTCTGCCGAAGTGAACCCCGACAATGAAGTGGTGACCAGTACGCTAGTTATTCATTCAAGAATAGAGAACATACTTTTTGATTCAGGTTCTAGGCATTCTTTTATATCTCAAAAGTTTAGTAGATTAATCCCTGCACCACCACAAATCATGGTAGTAAAGATGTCGGTGAGTACAGCAAATGGGGAAATCATTGCTTCCCATGAGTATAAGTCCTCCCCTGTTATAATCTGTGGATTGGATTTCCCGGCGAACCTCGCCATGCTCCCTTTGGTGGATTTTTATGAAATTCTTGGAATGGATTGGCTTTCCTTATATAGAGCAAACATAAATTGTCGGGAGAGGGAAATCACACTCCATATGGAGAATCGACCCCCGATTCTTTACAAGTGTCAGGAGGAAGATGAATCTCCTTTAGCTCCATAATCTCAAGCATGGATATTACTGCCTTATGAGCATGCATATCTGGCTCAGATGATTAAGTCCAAGGAAGAAACCACCATTGAAGAAATGCCTATTGTGAGGGAATTCGCTGAAGTATTTCCCGAGGAACTTCCTGGTCTTCCTCCAAGAAGATATGTTGAGTTCTCAATTGAACATATACCTGGGGCGCTACCAATATCCAAGACTCCATATAGAATGGATGTGGTTGAGCTTGAAGAACTGAAGAAACAACTACAGGAGAATCTAGATAAAGGGTTTATATGCCCAAGTGCATCACCATGGGGTGCACCAGTCCTCTTCGTCAAGAAGGAGGATGGGTCAATGCGGTTTTGCATCGATTATCGTGAACTTAACAAAATCACGATAAAGAACAAGTATCCTCTCCCAAGAATCAATGACTTGTTTGATCAGCTGCGTGGAGCACAATACTTCTCCAAGGTCGACTTGCGGTCGGGATATTATCAAGTAAGGGTGAAGAAGGAGGATATCCCCAAGACTGCTTTTCGTACAAGGTACGGGCACTATGAATTCATAGTAATGCCTTTCGGACTCACCAATGCTCCAGCAATATTCATGGACTTGATGAATAGAGTCTTTAGAGATTACCTAGACAAATTTTTGGTGGTCCTTATAGATGATATTCTAATATACTCCAAAACCAAGGAGGACCATGGGGAGCATTTAAAAATAGTACTAGAGACTTTGCGCAAGGAGAAGCTCTATGCAAAGTACAGCATGTGTGAGTTTTGGTTGAAGAAAGTCTCATTCTTTGGTCATATCATCACAAGCAATGGGATATCTGTGGACCCCTCCAAAACATATGCAATTGAGGGATGGCCGAGGCCAACATCGGTAACTGATATCCGTAGCTTCTTGGGGTTAGCTGGATATTATCGACGATTTGTGTGAAATTTCTCACGATTGTCCAACCCTTTTACCAAGCTAACTCGAAAGGGAGTAAAGTTTCCTTGGAGTGATGAATGCGAAGAAAACTTCAAGGAGTTGAAAAGGAGGCTTATCACTGCACCCGTGCTCACTTTACCCACAAGTGGGGAGCTTTTTGTGGTATTCAATGATGCTTCGAAGAAGGGATTAGGATGTGTGCTGATGCAGAATGATAAAGTGATATCCTATGCCTCAAGGCAGTTGAAAATCCATGAGCAAAACTATCCAACGCATGATCTGGAGTTGGCAGCGGTGATCTTTTCCTTGAAAATCTGGCGGCATTATCTCTATGGAGAGAAATGTGAGATATATAATGACCACAAGAGTCTTAAATATATATTCATACAGAAAGAGCTTAATATGCGCCTGAGAAGATGGATAGAGCTCATCAAGGATTATGACTGTTCAATACATTACCACCCTAGGAAGGCGAACAAGGTGGCGGATGCCCTAAGTAGAAAGGATCCAGCAATTCTATCAATGATGAGAATTGAGAAGGATCCAATCTTCTTAGACATGATGAAGATGGACGTGGGAATCATAAAGAAGGGAAAATCATCAATACTTTCACAAATGATTGCTCAACCATCTCTTTTGGAAGGGTTAAAGGATGCTCAAAAGGATGATGCAGGAATCCAAGAAAAAGTGGAAGCTATCAAAAAGGGAAAATCCTCAGAGTTTAATGTTAATGAAGAAGGAATTGTGCGGTTTGGGAAAAGACTATGTGTTCCATCAAGTTCGGAGCTGAAGAAGGAACTTTTGGATGATGCACATAGTTCAAATTTCTCTATTCACCCAGGGAGCACAAAGATGTATCGAGATCTCCGAGAAAACTTTTGGTGGGATAATATGAAGAAGGAGATCGCTGAATATACATCAAAGTGCCTGGTGTGTCAGCAAGTGAAGGCAGAGAGGCAGAAGTCTAAGGGGATGATGCAACCATTTCCCATACCAGAATGGAAATGGGAGAACATCACCATGGACTTCGTCACTAGACTTCCAAGGACATACAAAGGCAACAATGCAATCTGGGTTGTTGTGGATCATCTTACAAAGACTGCACACTTCATTGCTATTCGAGAGGATTTATCTTTGGATCAACTGGAACAGTTATATATTAGAGAAGTGGTACGGTTGCATGGAGTACCACTATCTATTGTGTCTGACCGAGATCCAAGATTTACCTCTATGTTTTGGAAGAGTCCTCAACATGCTCTGAATACTGAACTGAACTTCAGTACGGCCTATCTTCCTCAAACTGATGGCCAATCCGAGCGGACTATCCAAACACTTGAGGATATGTTGAGAGCGTGCTCAATGGACTTTAAAGGAGGATGGGATAAACATCTTCCTCTAGTTGAGTTCTCTTATAATAATAGTTTCCACTCGAGCATCCAAATTGCACCATATGAAGCCCTGTAAGGGAAAAGGTCTAGAACACCGGCATGTTGGGATGAGGTCAGTGAACGTAAGCTGCTTGGACCAGAAATGGTCGAAGAAATGGTGGAGAAGGTGAAAACCATTCAGCAGCATATCAACGCATCCCAGAGTCGACAGAAGAGTTATGCAGATAATCGTCGACGAGAACTTGAGTTTAAAGTCGGAGACATGGTGTTTTTAAGCATATCTCTGTGGAAGAAGGTCATGAGGTTTGGAAAGAACGGGAAGTTATGTCCAAGGTACATCGGCCCCTTCGAGATTCTTGATCGTGTTGGGGCTGTGGCCTATCGACTAGAACTTCCACCTACTATGGCCAAGGTGCATGATGTCTTCCAAGTATCCCTCTTAAGGAAGTACATACCAGACCCTTCACATGTACTCTCTTCCGAGGTGGTACAATTAGAAGACGATCTTTCTATGAGGAGAAACCAGTTAAGATCTTAGATCGTAGAGAAAAATTTCTACGAAATAAGACAATGCCCCTCGTCAAGGTGTTGTGGAGAAACCACAAGTTTGAAGAAGCAACATGGGAGTCGGAGGATATGATGAAGCTATGTTACCCACATTTGTTTTAGTGTGGGAAAAGGAAAATTTCGAGGGCGAAATTTCTTAAGGGGGGAAAGTTGTAACGACCAAAAATTTCATTAATGGAAAATCCCTCTTGATCCAGTTAAATGTTTCTTAATGAAAAGTGTTTTTTATAAGATATCAAATTTTTTAGTTTTACTTTAAGATTTGTGACCGTTACTTTTATAGTCGTTGAACAGTGATCATCTGGGTAGTTTAAATATAAGGCTTTAACGAACCAATTTTCTACTCAGACAAAGGAAGCGATGGCCTCATCCAGTAGAATTGCCCCTTACGAAGCCCATTTGTCGGAGCTCAGAAAAGAGGTGGCGTCTTTGGGCTTTTCCCTTGACCAAGCCCAAGCTGAGCTTCATCAAGTCAAGCTCGAACGTGATCGTCTATGGGAAAAATGGAATTTGATAGAGATTACCACTCGAGCGATGTTATCCGAGCATCCCCAAGAGTCTGTCACCATCGCACACCTTACCCTTAGGTCTTGTGCGGCTATTTTAAGGGGTTATGTAACAAATAAGTAGCACCATGTTCATGTACATTATTTTTTTTGTATATAACAAGGAATATAATTTCTAGTCATTTTTGATACATTGTAATTAGTTTTTAAAGTACAAATGGTGTTTTAAGTTATTATTTAATTAAGAATTATATTTTATTAAATTAAAGGATTTTTTAATTAAATATTATTTTAATAAAATATTATTATTAATATTAAATTAACTTTTATTAAATATAAATGATCTTATAATTTTATGAATGCAATTAAAATTTTTATTAAGGTTTGAAAGCCATTTCTGTCAAAACATGTGAAATTTTTATAAATGTCGGTTTTTATTTTAAAAGTGAAAATTCACATATTTAGAAAATTATTTAGATAAAATAAATATTATTTTTGGAATCAGGACGTCGAAATTATCCAACGGTGAATTTTTCATAATTTTCTGAGACAGTCAAATTTTTGGGTAAAAATTAAATACCATTTAAATATATAATGTGTTTTATGACATCATAATGACCCAATGGTGATGTAATAAAATACCATAATCCTTATGTTCGGCCAATATATGTTTTATAATTAAAATAATGAGGTTTTGGGTTTGTTTGACTCATTTTTCAAAGCATTAATGGAGCCCTCAAAACTTATTCAACACTTTGCCTTTTTAAATTAATTTCCATGGGAGTGTGACTCACCTCCACATAAGCAACCCTAATTTTTTAATAAGTTCGGACCTTGGACTTGTAAAATATTGTTTTACTCATTCCTTTTCCAGAAACCATGGGCAAATACCATGGGATGGTTTGTGGTTTGGATT
This sequence comes from Viscum album, assembly GCA_963277665.1. Classification (NCBI taxonomy): domain Eukaryota; kingdom Viridiplantae; phylum Streptophyta; class Magnoliopsida; order Santalales; family Viscaceae; genus Viscum; species Viscum album. The sequence goes on from OY728131.1 coordinate 1,928,790,587, forward strand.
ATTTTAATATAAGGGGTCCCAAACCTAAATAATAAAGAATTCTATCACCTTTCCTATATAAACCCACCCAAGCTCCCACTTCCTCCTCACTCAAAGCCCTTGAAGTTCGTCCAACCTCTGCCCTACTCTCTCTATAATCCTCTCAAGGTGCCCCAAGCTCCCACGAAGCCTCTCACAAGCCTCTCTCTAGCCTTTGGAAGCACACTTCCAAGTAAGGGGTTTTCTTCCTTTCTCATTTTTTTTCAATTTTTTTTAAGTTGTATTTCCCTTTTTATTTCAATTATGAATGTTGGGGTATGGTTTGTCACCTTCCCCATACTGCCCTCTTATTTTTTTAATGATGGGAGAACCCTTTCTCTCTCATTAAATGCCTCCCATGTACACCCGTTACTATGCCGAAATTCCGAAAGGAACTTCTCTCTCTTCTTTTACATTCAAGCAATACTTTTGTATCATGAATCTAAATTCCATTTCTATTGTTGGGACATGTATATATATATATGATATCCTTAACTTTCCATTACATTTAAATATGATGAGGAACCCATTTCTCTCTCATCAACCTTTTTTATGAATTCTTATGTCACACCGTTACGCTGCCGAAATCGCACCGATTTTCTAAGCCAATGTCTTTGTGTAGTGAATACCATGCCCATTTCTCCATCAAGGGTATTCAACTTTATGAACATTTACTTATTGATTATAAAGTTTCATGTATAAATTCCACTTTCCTTTATCGTGGAAGAAATGATTATGTTTTATGAATCCATGTTTTCTGATCCATGTGCCACACTTATGCATGAAATGAAATGTTTAAGAAGGGTGCGCCCTTTATAGAGCTCCAATTAATTCGGTAAAGTATAGTATCATGATACGTCATGTTCAATGAGTGTTGGCTCATGCTAATTCAAGTGAAACGAGGGTTTACTCGTGCTTCAAGTGCAATGAGGGTTTACTCATGCTCCATGTGCAATGAGCCTTGGCTCATGCTAATTCAATGTTAAGTGTTGTTGCCACATTTCCAAGTTATGATTATCATGCTTTATCATGCCTTTATGTTCATGTTTCTATTATGCTCTATTTATATTCCTATTGCCTAACATGTATTTCACTCCTCATGTTATTCATTGTTTACTCCCTTACTGGGCTTTATAGCTCACCCTTTTCTTATGCATGTCCTCAGGTTATCCCATGCAATGCTAAGTACGAAGGAATGTAGTGGTCATGTAAAGGAAGTTTTCAATAAAGATGTTGTATTTCATGTTTAATGTTTTTATGTAATGATAGTAAGCCCCAAATACACTAAACCTCTCGATCTTGTTTGTTGTATCAAGTGAAGTTTTATGTAATAAAGCATGCTTAAGTTGTAATAAAAACCAAGGTTGTCATAAAACCCTTAATTTTTCATCCCAATAATTGGTAAGTCATTTATAAATAATCAATTAATATTCTCTACCATATAAGAGAAAATGGTCATCATACATCTATAATATATAGTTAAAGCTCCACATAATCCATAAAGTATTCAACTATTTGAAAAATGGATATATAGAAGCATGAATGGTCTCCTATTTTATTTTGTCTGATCAATTATCACATAGTATAAAATTGATATCCATCTGAAAATCAAAACGTAAGAGTTTCCATCTATACTTTTAATAATTTGATCAATATATGGATGAGGAAAAAGGAATTACATTTTCATATTTTTATATTAGTTATAGTCTATACAAATTACCTAACTTGTTATAGTCCTTGTTAGAATTCATTCATTCCTCTCATCAGTGCCCACTATCAAACCACCCTTCATAGGTACCACATGAATTCAGATAATCTAAAAACATTATGATAAGGGTCAAATTATCCCACAATATATATCTCAAATATCTCAAACTAGTCTACATCCTCATATTTGGATTCAACCCTCATTGAAACCCAACGGTTTGATTCCCCTTGTCCTCAATGAAAATTTTCTGTATATATATCATTGGAATAATCAAATTGACATATTTTATTTTCCTAGAAGTGGAAGTTATATTTTTTTTAACAATTCATGTAACCTTTCATCCTATTTACCCTCTAAATTAGCTACCTTAATTAAAAAAATGTAATGATCTATCCAAAATACCCACCCATTCTAACGTTCAACCTGACCTATCACATACTCTAATGGCATCCCTAATTCCAATGGGTCGGTGACTGACATATAGGAATCAGAAGAACTATTGGGAAGGATTTCTCCCCACCTAAATCACAAATCACGAAATATATACACAAATAAAACAGAAATAGTAAAAGAGAAGAAAAGGAAATATTTTTCATAGTAAAAAGGATATAAAATTAGATATATAATTAGAATTTTTATACAAAAAATCCAAGGTATGAGTACAATAATAATGGATGAAATAAAATATTTGAAACATATACTCCATGTGATAAGTGGATAATATAACTCTATATCACCACCATCTACCCAATTTAGTAGATATTAACCACATTGCCTCACTATTGTTCCCTTCCTTTCCCAGCATCAAAAGATATAACAACGTCTGCATACTTCTGAATAGATGCATAGGGTTTGAGATAACAGGATCAATAGGATCCCACCTAGGTGTTCCATAACATGTATATATTCAAAAAAATTAATGTTCTTAACATTAAACAAAAAATGGAATGATAATAAGTTAACTTTTATTTATATCAAAAGAATGGTATCCAATCTTAATTCCCCACAATTTCAAATTATTTTGGTAAATTTTTTTCATGTAATATCACATGTATTAAATAAGGTAATCTAACCCAAAATGTATAAATCAAATGCATGGGTAACATCACACCAAGAATCACTACAACATAGGCTATCTATAGAACTCATACCCAGATATTCACAATCACCTACATCAATTCACATAACATATTCATCAACTCTAGAAAGTATAGGAACTCCCCATAAAGTGAACATATCAATAGTGTCCACAAGTTTCATGAAAAACATTCCTAGGGAGAATTGGAACAACCCATGAGTGACCCCCTCAATAGTAACAATGGATGGGATCTATTACTACATCTTCCACCATAAGTACCCACAGGTCTCTTTGTTCTACATTTTCTAAACCATTTCATTAAAACCATACTTGAAATACATTTCACACACCCATATCACAATTCATTGAAAACACATCATCATTTTAGAAAAACAAGGGGAAGACCAATATTTTCACAAAATCCTTTTTTCACACACACACACACTAATAAAAAACCTAAATATTCCAATTTATTTTGGAAACTTTTATAAGACATGAAAAATAATGGTTCATCCAATATTGGTTGGACATGAAAACACATACCTCAAACCAATGTATTGTAAACCCACAACAGAATCCAAAACAATCAAAATAAACAATGAAAAAAATTAAGTCCCTTCCTATTATTCCAACACATTAGAACCATATTACATAATAAATAATGTTAGTAGATAGGTTATATCACACACATATTAGATAAATCTCAACTTTACACCATAACTAACAATGGTCTCAGCCCCAAAAGAAGATCCCATAGAGGATCTGGAAAGGATAATGAAGACGATTACCAAAACATCAATGGATCTAAAATTCTAATTCAACAACAATGATTTGACCAATGTAAATTAAGAATATTCATGGTCAATTACCCATAGAGATATATCTCATCCCCCATGAAGATCAACCAACAAACGAAATAATGTAAAAGGTGTATAAGTCGCCCATAATATTTAGGATTTATTCCTAGGTTTTGAGAAATGATCCTACATTTCAAATGAAAATAAAATCATATATGAAGCATGGTTAAACCAGATGGCCTAAAACTACTCAGGACATGAAACCCTTTCATGATGTGAATTCCATTATTTACATGATATTCCAAAAATGGCATATCATCTGATTAAAAATAACTCTAACTGAACTATTAATGACATGAAATAGTTTTATATATTATAAATAATTAATTATATGATCCAATTAATGTCATCATGATGATTTCAAATTCATATTTGGTTAACCAGTTCACATCATGAAATTTTCCAAAAAGATGTAAACATTCATGATTTATAAAAAATAGAAATAAAAATTGTCAATGAATCCTTCCAAACCCATGTAGAACCCTCAACATAATTTGAAACATTAATCCCTATAATCAATTAATTCCAAAAAAACATACATCCCCAAACATTATGTTATTTTCCCTAAAAAAATTCTCTCGTTCCTCAAAAGGTTTAAAATTCAACCCAATAATAGTTAAAATTAAAATAGGGATGATAAATAAGGTAACTTTATACTAAAAAATCCCCACCATATGAATTTGCATCCCTATGAAGTCATATAGAATAATGGATCTCCATAGATAGATAATGCCACTAATCCCTTAATAACACTTCATTCACCCAAGTCTCATGAGAATATGAATCAATTCACCATAACGATTTAACTAATAACAATTAATTTCCACATAAGACCTTCAACTTATAGTTAATAAACTCCACTGGATTTCCACAGGGAAAAAATATCTGGCTCAAACTCAATACCTCCCAAACTAAAAACATCTGAGGGATCCTAATGATAATTTTTTTTGCAATGATATATGGAAAAATAATAAATACCTATCAATGGAATAAATAATTCCAATCAATAATAAACTTACACAAGATTCATAGTGACCTTAAATGGTCCAACATATAACAGTTCCAACTTTCCCAATTTTCCATACTAGCGGTGGCCCAACCATGAAGATACATCAAGAAAACATGGTCACCAATGAAAAATTACAAACGATGGAATTTATGGTATGCATATAATTTCTTAAAACTTTTAGGTTTTACTAGATGCTGACATATATCTTGAATAATCAATAATGTCTCCTAAATGAGACTTTCTCCTACCAACGTTTAATCTCCAACCACTACCCCATAAATGGATGACCAACACAAGAGACCACGCAAGCCATGAATGGATCCATTATGATTGATGATTGATAACTACTATTATATGAAAAGTTAACTATTTATAGATGGTTATTCCATGATCCACCAAAATCGAAGACACATGCATTGAGAATATCATTTAGGATCAGAATAGCACAATCCATTTAATTTTTTGTTGGTGGATGATAGGTTGTTGTAAACATGAGTAGAGTACACACCACCCCATATAGAATCTTCAAAAATCATGATTTGAACATAGGATACCTATATTAAAAAATGGTAGAGGAAACCCCATGAAAAATCACCGTCTCCAAAATATATATCTTACCTAAGTCATTAACTTTATTGGTGTCCCTAATCATAATAGAAATGACATGAATTTTTTTTCTGATAAATCACCACCCAAGTAGATTTATTCCCATATAGAGTATGTGTTAATACAATAACCATGTCCATGGAAAACTCATCTAATTTCCATACCAACATTGAAAGTGTCTAGAAAAAACCAAATGATTTTAAATTCTATAACTTTATCTGTTGAAAGGTTTAATAATGGGTCATATAATATAAAATTTCACTCTTCATACCTAGACAACAAAATCACCATATTATGTCAGGATACATCTGTATAGTTCCTAAATAAATGACCCAAAATGATATATTATTATAAAAAAATAATATCCTTATAGTTGTCTGGATGAAAACCAGATCCTCAAACATAAAAATACCATCTACTATGAGAGGCAAACCAGAAAAGGTCTCCCCACTAAAAAGGGTTTCTCAAATGTCTCGAACTCATTTATCTACTAACCCAAAAAAATAAAATAAATTAGAGATGATAGCAAAAGATGATTTCTCATAATCATTCCAAAAAAAATCCTCTTTATTGTCTAGATAAAATTGAGTGAAGAATACCACACGGTTCCACTGCCCCCTTTGATTCCAAAATATCATGTAATGGTAATTTCCTTCTAAGATAGTCAATTATGTTATTCCACTCTCATATAGTGTAGGAGATGTTGAAGTCAAATATCTGAAGGTATTCTATCCACCATCCCTCTCTGAGATTCAATTCATTCTAGTAAAATATATATATATATAACTCTTATCATCATAAAAGACTATGATCCCCTCCGTAAAGAGATAGTTCCACCAATAATTAAGGAAATGAATTTCTGTGGAATGATTTAAATCATTATTTGGGTAATTTATTTCATATGGACATAACTAACATGAGACATAAGACAAAACATGATCATCCTAAATAAGCATGCATCCTAGTATATCACTTGAAGAATCACAACACACCACACAGACCATACATGGATCAGGTAATATTAGAATAGTAGATGATATTAGAAGATGTTTCAACTTGTTGAAAGAAGATAGATATTTCACATCCCACATCAATTTCATCCATTTCCAAGTAATAAAAGTCAATGTTAATTCCAACTTTAAGAAATCATTAGTAACCAATCAATAATATCCAATAAGGCCAAAGAATATCTAATTCTAAAAGGTGTTTCTTTTATAATCCCCCAACCAGAATGCATTCACCTTCTCAGGAACAAATCATAACACATGATTAAAAATCATCTCCACTAATAACAAAAATTATTGGATCAAGACACATAATTTTGAAAGTTATCCAAAAATATATATAATACATATTATTCCCAAAACAAACTCAAATAGTTCATACACTCAAACTCAGATCTTGAATAAACCAAAATATCATCCACAAATAACTACAACAATGTTTTCGTGATACACATGGAATATCCAATTCATCATGGACATAAATACTCTTGAGTATTTTGTCAGACCAAAAGGTATCACAATATATTCAGAGTGGTGAGACCTACTCTTGAAATCCATCTTCGTTATATCAAACATCCAAAATATAAGATGATGATAATATGAAAGATCCTAAAAAATTGAAAACAACTTCTCACCATTTAACTGGATAAAAAATAATCAATGTGGGGAAAGGGATACATTTTCTTCACCTTCACCTACTAAAACATTTGATAGTCTATGAACAGTCATAGTGAACCATCAACCTTATTTTCAAAGAGAAGAGGGGATAACCAAGGTGAAAAACTGAACAAGACTTTTTTCCACTAGATAATCTTACTGAATCATAACATATTTCAACTCTACTAATGTCATATAATATAATGGTATATGAACTAGTTGCATACCTAGACTCATGTAATTCCAGAAATCTACCTCTTTCAATTGAGTTATACTATATAATTCCACAAGAAAAACATTATGGAAGTACCAAGGAATGTCCATAAGATCAATAATATTATAAAACTCATTGATATCAACTATTGCGTTAGGTAAAATGAATCCTGAGCTCTAGGTGGGAATGTCTTACATGAAAAAACACCATATCCCAATCACCCTAAAACACCAAAGTGGCCTTACAAGTAGCAAATAACAATACTTGCAGATGATAAAAATATATCTCAGTTTTGTATGTAATATGAAAATCCAACTCGATGATGACGTTGGATGGACCCCAATCAAGAATGAGGAAATCCCTACTTACTCTCAATCACCTATCAAATGTGAACAAAAAGGACACCAAAACACATTCACTTTCCACATACAAATATTTTTTTTCTAAATACATAATAAATGACATGAAATACTTTGGATTTTTATGAATATCAACAAAATGAAATGAAATAAGTGATTGGGATACACCTGTAACAATTAAATAATCCACTACATAAATTGCATTAAATATGGTATCTCTCCCTGTCGATGGGTTCACATCAACATATATATGAAAAAACATTTAAGTTGTGAAGGTTCATCACTTGTGAGGCCTATGGATGGAGCCCTATATTCCATGAACCATCTAAATTTAGTATAGTAACATTTGGATACAATAATCACGGACCATAACAAGGTTTAGACTTAGCCTAAATGAATAGGTGAAAATTATAATAGCGGCCACAACCATAAAACATATTTGAATGCACATGAAAATAATTCATGTGTTTTATAATTTCGCAAATTGATATCAAATTAGGGGCATAAGACTATCTATAAATGATGGTACAAAGGATGCCCATTGATGGGAACTACCACCACCACAAATGTAATTTTCATGCCACTTCATCTTACTTCCCTTTGTGCAACTAATACTACCAATTTCGAGAATATAAAGGGAATAATGTAGAAGCTTTCCATAGTACTCTTATATTCCATCCTAAATCTATTTATTGTAACTTCATGGGAAGAAATATTCAGTATAAATACCAACAAACTAATATCTGTTTGTAAACCTTGTAGGTACATCTATTCCATTAGCATAACATAATTTATAACCTCTAAAGAAAAATTTACCAACTCCATAAACTGATTGCCGCATGCTGACACAGAATGATCACCCTAATACCATAAGAGTAAATCTAGGGAATTAAACTTCATTTGAGAATCCAAAAAGAAATTCTAGAATAATTTAGTCTTGAAACTACTGTATTCTAATCCTACATATTTATCAATATTTACCATCGAATGCTACAATCGCTTTGCTGTGACCCTTGATTCTGAACAATACACAATTTACCTTGATATTATCATGGGTATTTGGGAAGTCAAATATCAGATCAATATTCTCTATCTAGAAATCCATTTCATGAGGTTCATTTATAACACTAATGGACCATGTCTTCTTGTGGATCACTCCCATGATTTATCCTTTTCTCATGTAACTCCTGGATGTACCAAAAAATCTATGCTCTAGAATTGTGATACATTTTATCCATGGAACAAACATCTTGTATGATTTTCTCTATAATATTCATATCTAAAGGAAGATTACCATGAGTAACATCCATTGTAACCTCATATGGAACATATTTAAGACAAATGAGTGGCATATCAATTCACACATATTGTGGAATTAGTGATCAAATGAATGGAAAATCTCAATTCAATATAGTAAACAATAAAAAAATAACATTGATTAAGACCATCAAATAAAATTATGATACATTGATCCATATATATCATCATTAAATTAGTCTCATCGCATTAAGAGATATCTAGGAACTCACTGAAACATACCCATCAACTCTTGATAATCCAATATATCGTCTTCCAACATCCAAAAATTGATCACCAAACCTCCACTAATACAATATTGTAAAAAATAACCTAGATACCAACACAATATTGAACCAAAATTAAACTATGGATTACCTAGAGGGTCTTCCAGATCCCTATAAGCTGGAAAATAGCACCCATGCATCAACAACAACTAGAGGGAATGATTTCTCCCATCCTCATAAAGACAATGTGGAATATTTATATATACACATGAATAAGAAAAAGTGGAATAGAAAAATATGAAATATATAATAAAATAAAAGAATATATTAATAGATACCACAAAAATTTATCTCATAAATCTCTATGGTTTGAGTTCTACTACAAATCATATAACAAAAAATAAGAAATATCTACTCTCTAGGATAAGCAAGAAACATCCTGCTATCTCACCAGTAGCTACCCAACTCAGCTAAAAAAACATTCAACCTCAATTTGGTGCTTTTAAATTCCCAACATAAAAATAAATAATTAGGTCTATACAATATCAAAGTGGTGAGTAGGGTGTGATCTAACAGGATTAGTGGCATACCACCCAAGTGATTCACAAAATGTCTGTAAAAAAATCCAAACATAATCATTTTTAAAGAAAATAAATCCTGATAACATGTTAAATAATTTATATATAAAAATAATGGTAAATATTCCTATTTTTCATTAGCTTCAAATAATATATGTAACAAAATTTTCAATTATATCACATATATCAGAGCACATAATCAAATCCAATAATTATAACTCAAAGTAACAGGTAACAACGCACCAATGATTACTATATGTAATCCTTGCTTGAGAAGTTGTACATAGATATAAACAATCATGTGAATCAAGTCTCCAGAGATATTAATTAATTCTAGAGAGAATTATAACACCCCATAACATGAACCTCCCAATAGTTTGAACAATTCCAAAAATCAATGAGCCTAGGGAGCTGAGGAACACCGCAAGAGTAACCCCCCCAACCCTCAATGGTTTCAACAAAAAAGTAATATTAACAAACAATCCAACTACATACCCCAGGATTCCCATGTGATTTTATATACCCAAAATAATCATGAAAAACTTTATTGAATTACAAATTTGAGACACATTTTGAAACACTATTAAATCAACCATTATACTTTTATCAAAACAAGGGGAAATCCAACATTTCACAAAATATATTCTACACACAAAAAAAATAAACAAATTGTTCCATTATAATTATAAAATAATTTACATAACATGAAAAATAAATTTAATTCCATAATAGTTTAGATGAGAAACCACACACCTCAGACTCAGTTTTCCCTTACCTGCAATTGAATCTACAACCACTATATGGAATAGAAAACAATAAAAAGGCCCTACTTATAATTTCCATTAAGTTGAATTGTATTCCATAACAATTATTGTTAGAAGATATGTTAGATAATACATACCTTAGATAAATCCCACCCACTTCAACACAAAAGTCTAAGGATCGACCCTTAGAAGAAGATATCATAGATGATATCGAAAGGATCGTTAATAACATCACCATAAGATCAAAGGATCTAAAAACATAATGAAACGAAACTTATATAACCAATGAAAACAATGAATAAAAAAGGTCACATGCATTGAGAGGTGAAATGAATCCACCATAATGGTAAATTTACAGAAAAAAATTATATGAATAGAGTAGAGGTCCCCAAAATCATCTGGGGGAGATCTTAGGTTTTGAAATAGAATCATGCATGTCGAATCATTATAAAATAATACATGAATCATGGTTAGAGATTTTTTTGTTAAACCATTAAATAAATGAAATCCTTACATGTTGTTAATTTCATTACATTCATGATACGCTAAAAATGGTGCCACTAGGATTAAAAATTACTGAAATAAACCTTTTTAAGACATGATGAAGTTTCATGGTTTTTAAAATTTTTATGCTCTGAACTAGTTCAAGGTATCATCATAGAAATAGATTTTTTCAATGTGATGACTTCCCAATGTGAAACTAACCAGCTGGTAGATTAGTCCATATTATATAGAAAAAATCTGAACCACCACTGATGCTTTCCAAACCCACAGACAACCCTTTAAATACTTTGACACATTTATTCCTAAACACCCTTAATGCAAACAAAAATACATCCATGAAATTTAAATCATTTTCCCAAAAAATTGGTCTTCATCCTTTACTGTCTAGATGCACACCAAGAAAAAAGAAATGAAAAAATGGATGACTAATACCTGAAAGAACTTAATACAATTATACAGAACATATATCATTCAACACCCAGTATTCATACTATAATATGGTTGAAAATTCCTTAAATTGAACATTTAGTGGTTTTTTGGATAGATGTATGTAAAATAAATCAACCAACATTTAATTATTCGTGAAATTAACAAAATAAGTTTTCATGAAACCTTCCATCATCATTTAAACTATATTTCATTAAAATTTTAGGTTAATTATCTCCATAATTTTAAAATTCATTCAATTTAGCATGATCATAACCATTTTGGTAATCTAATTCAATTTTTACAACTTGATTAATGATAAGTAGTGATGGGTAATCATATGATCCACGTGGATTCATTATAGCCTGAAATAAATTTATAATATTATTTAATTCACCAATATTACTATTTATATTACCAAGAGTCGCAATGATTAATGATCCACTAGTTGCAAGAGTTTTCCTTCTTAATATAACCAATATTTCATTTCCACAATCCATGTCTAACACTAAGAAATTAGATGGAAGTATCGACTTCCCGAATATAAATTGAAAATATTAAATAACTCATAAGTCTTTGGTAAGGAGTTTATTTGAAAATTGAAATGCATTAATTGTGGTATTATATTATCCTAAAGAATGATCATTGTACATAGATTGAAGAATCAAATGGATATTTTCTTCTAAATCCACTAAGAAAGTAAATGTTACTTTGATTTATAATTCATATGAAATCATAATTCCTTTTATATCATCAAGATGGTATTGTAATTTTTATGAATAATAGAAATACATTCTTTTATGAGGGGTAAATTTGTAAACATATCAATAATCCTTTAGTTTGAAATTATTTTCTTTAAGAATTTGGTGTAGGAGGGAATTTTTTTAATTGAATTGGAAAACATCTTTGCCACACTAATATTATAAAACAACTGGATAAAATTTTTGATATAATTTTCCTTATGATAAATCAGTTATTTCCCTCATTAAATGAATTGAGACAGTTTCCCATGAACATTGACATTACTATTCGATATCTTGAGAATCATTCTCTCATATTCTATTTCCATTTTTTCTACTTTTTAATATCTAATTTAACTTTTAAATGATATTTTTCCTTGTATCACCATTTATCAACCAAGATTTTTTAATTTATTACCATGATCAAATTCCTATTTTTTACAAGTTATTATTCATCTCTTTCCCGTTGAATATTCCATATTATATTCATAATAACCATATATCCAACTATATGATTTTTCTCTATGGTAAATAGCCTTTTTTACCAATCATTGTGTTTTTATAGGCCACCTTCCAAAATGTCTTTTACGGGTTATTAATTCTTTCCTAGTTCACTTATATTGACTGATCAATCCTTGGAAAATTTTAGTTTTTTATTTTCAAAACCTAGTTTATCATCAATTTACAAATCTTGATCTCCCAAACATCCTCTAATAAATTATATATAGTAGATTCATCATTCCACATAGATTATCCAAGGCTCCCATAAAATCCCTAGGTATTTCTAGGTCGATTTATGGATTAGTTATTCAATTGAATTTACGAATCCCACCAAGATTGAAGTTACCTTTACCCTTCCATGAGAGATTGGGTGATTCTTTAAATCATGAATATTGGTTTTAAAAAATATATCATTTCTCATGGGTTAAGTCACATTATATTCCATGTAACAACCATTATCTACTTGTGTAGGTGTATATCATGTAATAAATTGAACCAAGTTTATACATTCTATATTGATTAAATTATTCCCTCTCACCTTGGTTCGCGGATATTATAAATTTCATCTACCCTTTTATATCAATAATTTAATAATTCACATCATCCCTCACCACCACATATTTTACATTTACCCTCTTTCTATAATTTTCATCTATTATAAATTATTAAAAATTGTATTCTAAATATTTTTAAGATTATTAGTTATCTTATCACAATAGTTGCCACCTGCAATAGGGTGAACCTACGTCTATCCCATTATAGTAAATATTTCATAAAAGAATTATATTTGAATAAAATTTGGGAACTAATGATAAGAAAACTATAGTTATAATACCATGAAACATTCCCACAATTCATGGAAATATTCTTGGTCCTTTAACACATAGTCCTTTGTGTTTTGTTTAACCTATTGTGAATCTCATTACATATATTATAATATGTGTTGAAACAATTATCACTTGTTGTAACTACCATTTTATAGAGAATACGAAAATAAAATAATCATTATCTCATTATTAATCACATTATTGAGTTGGAAGCATTAGATTGTCTATGTGAATTATATTAGAAATTATACACCATATTCTGATGGAATTATATCAATAATAGATAAGTTTTGTATGTAGAAATTTTTAGTCTTGTAGTTTCATTCCTTTTGTGTCAATATGATGAAATGGGTTATTCACAATCCATAAGAACAATAATCTCTATTAACATTTAAGGACCATGTTTATAGGGGATAATTAATTCTTGTATTTTTTTCATATACAATCTATTGGCTCAAAGAAATATGATATTCCACTATATATTTTTTTATTATAGACTAAGTTTAATGGATATACCTATAAATATCAAGTATAAGATGTTGTATTCCCATATTAAGACCTTCAGTGTAAAAGCACATGAGAATCATACAATTTTATTTTAATGTTTTTTTAATTAAAAGTAAATGAATCTTATGTTTCTATAAAAATATTTTGTATAATAGTGTGATTTTGTTTATTTCTTCTATATATATGGGATAAAAATAAATTAATTTGATAACATAATACCTAAAAATATTTATATAAATACGTGATTAGAAATGTTATATCAGTACCTAAAAACCTCCCTACAAGTTCACAAGGTCATGAATCATGTTAGCTATGATTAAAACTTATGATATCTACATGGATAGTGGAAAAAACTCAAAAATTAAAGATTAATTATAGTTATAATGTAAAAGAGTATTGTGGTGTGTGTTTTATTATATAACCAGTTAACACATGAATAATGTATTATCACCGTTAGGTTCAAAATGAAATTTTCATAAAATAAATTATTATATTTATTTTTTAACCTTGTGAGAAGTGTGGTGTTGGAACTAGTATAACTATTTCATAATTTTTACAGTAAAAATCAATAGATCCTTTCAAGGAAACTCAATATGTCTTATAATAACCCTCTCAAGATACACTTTACATCATTATTATAATTTTAGGACACCCTAAAATTTTCTATACTAACTATAGTTAGAGAAAAATTTTCCTATGTTGGTGAGTTTTTGTCACATTTCCTATTTAACACACATGATTCAAAGAACTAAATCCCTACAATAGTGCACATGTTTACATCCACTCTCTATAATTTTCCTGATCCTAAAATTTTATATGTTGAGTAATCAAATTAAAAAATAATTAATAATAAGTTTATAAAATAAATGAATAAAATTCATTCTACATTTAAAAATAATCCATAACATCATTTATCCAAAACCCCACTATACGGTTAGACTTACATGTTTAAGAAAAAACAACATGAGTCGATAGATTAATAGAATGATTAACTATTATGATCCTAGTGTTTAACATCCTTACTTTGTTGTTTGCATAATCTCTCTATAATATATATCATATGTTAAAATCCACTTCACTTTGTATATAACCCGATATTAAGCCTCTTATTACTTCAATGATCTAGCCACATACGAGGATGAGTTTTAAGATAATCGAACAAGTTTTAAAAACATATATTCCTTTGGTGATCCGCCAGTAAAATTTCCCACATAGACTGCATTCTCTCTCCCATAGATTGGTTTCCCTCTATGTATCTTGTTATTTAATTTCATAATTTCTTTGAAATGTTTTGAATGGGGATTTTCTGTCCTAATAACCCTTACATTCTGTCCATGTGGAAATACTGCAGATCAATAACTCAAAATATTTTAAATCCATTAATTAAATACATATTAGGAATTTATGATCAACTAATAGTGTCTTTGGGATGCTCAAAAACTTTTGAAATTAATTTTTAATTATAATAGTTGAAGGGGAACATTTTATTGAAAATGATACCCTAACATCTATTGAATACAATAGATCTTACACTAGCACCTTATATTGAATTATCATAGAAGCGTAGACTCAAGATGGGTTTTTATTGAATACTCTGGACTTGTAAAGAATCTTCCATGTCTATAAAGTATTATGTTATAGAACTGACACATACTCTTGGATTTACATCAGTGACCTCAAAATAGAAGTAGCCTTGGGATGTTACATGGGTCATGTTCTCTTGTAGAGAAATTATTTTTTTATTTTCATTTTAAATTACATCCAAAAAATATTTCATAAATTTTTTTATATTTACATGGTTTTATAACATACATTTTATCCTTATACTATGTTTTATGTTGAATATATCTAGTGTCAAAATTTATGAGACAACATTGGAATAAATAAATCCTTATGAGTTTCCAGTATTCAATGTTGTGGCTATAATAGTCCTTGTAAGTTGATGAAACATATAATTGATGGTATATACATTCCTTTGATAAATAACATAGGACTAAATTATAGTTCCAATAAACCATTATGACTCATTGTGGGGAAATGTTGTCCCTAATATATTTTTAAGACCACTACTTTAATATTTAGTTGGCCTTAATGTAACATCATGTGTTGATGCATGCTAATTTGGTTCCTTGATTCCTTCTAAGGAACAGGTTTATGATTACTTTTATTTGGTCATGTAACATTATGGACCATATTATACCTAAAATTATCCACCAATATAGTCTTAAACATTGGAAGTATAATCTTACATAGTATGATCCATCATCAATTCATTAATATGATTTTTGGTCCCTTACATCCAAATACATCCTAACATCAGTAAGTCATCTCCAACCATATGAGGATTAAAATTTATCATGGATTAATTAAAATAATTTTATGAATTATTCCTTTTTAAAACATATTCCCAAAACTACTAAAAATCCAAAATCCTTTTTAAACATTTGGAAATAACATAAATACTCAAAAAAACACCAAAAAACCTAAAATAAATAAAATATTCGTGAAATTCAATATTAATCCAATTAATGGAGAATTTTATTTTCGATTGATATCTCTTATTTTATAGGATATTTAAGGATATTTTGATATGGTAATTTTACCTATGGTTAAAAATTCATCCATAAAATTTATTGATGTTTTCTTTATATTTCCATATGATAGAGAAGTAAATGTTATACCGATCATATTCTAAGGATGATTCTCATATTTTTTCCAATTATCATATCGTTTTTGAATATCTAATGTATATTAAGAATCACATAGACAAATATTGATAGTAAAGGTTTCATTCATCCAATCATGTCACCTTAAGAAGGTTGTATACAATTTATAAAGATAATTGATTAGAATTTATACATTTTTTGACTATCAAATGCTCAATGAGGTGATTATTAGGAATAATAATCCTTATAATCATATTGATCACTTCATTGATGAACTAAATGGGGTAAGTAATATTTTTTAACAAATTAACCCTAGGTTTAGGTACCATAAATTAAGGGTGAAGAAGTTACACATTTCCATGAGTAAATTTGGATGAAACTACTGGAATTCTGACATCATATTGATGCATTTTGGTATGAAAAAAATATTTCATGGAAATAATGGAGTTAATAAACCATACATTTGAAATATATCATGAATATTTCATTGTGGAATTTTTGAAGAAAACCATTTTTTCTAAATTTATGGATGAACATGAATATCTTCTTGATATCCTATTAAGAATTATTATAGAAAATTGATTATATTATAAATTCTCCATGTTCAATTTTTTTATTTTAAAATTAAAATTCATGGTTCATATGGATTTTGAACAAGTCATGTTAGTTTATCCTAAAATTATTAAATCTATTATGTGATGAGAGACTCAAAAGTATGACTTGGATATACATTGGCTACATGGTTTGAGGTGATAATAAAGGTGGTTTATGAAATAATATAATAAATTATAGTCACATATAACAAATATTACCCATGTGTAGTTTATGGTCACATGGATCTCTATATTTCATGAATAGATTGATAAACTCAATAGAATATTAGTATCAAAATATGTTTTAATATCATCTAATCCTAATGATGGTTATGACATCAACTGTGATTATTCAAGTATCATCATGGGTTGTGTTCATATTCAGAATAATCATTTGATGGATTTAAAAAAATTCTAGTCATTTTAAAATGTGTTGAATTACCCCACCAATTATAATTATCTGGTGGTAGTCATGCATGCTTTAAAAGGTTAGAATTACTACATGTTTAGTGAGAAATTTACTATTCACACAAATAAAAGGATTCAGAGTTATATACTTCCATTGAAGGATTTAATTATAAAACATACCTTATTATTGTAATATCATTATGAATTTTATTTTTATCTCTCTTATACTATTAATAATGTCAATGTTTTCATTGAACCTCATTGTACAAAATTAGTAGTGCATAGAGTGAAGGAGTATAACATTGAATGGTAATTAGTAAATATTATAATGGAAAGTAATTAGGAAATTAAATATAATATAAATATGATTATTTATTGAATTTAAAATATATGTAACATCTTTATGTTTTTAAATTAAGTACAATATGTTAAATATCATATATGAATGAAAAAATGAGCTTAAATGACCCAGAAAATATATGCATGATATAAACTAGATGATAATTAGGAGGCTATGAAGAGGATTAACTACTTCATGATATGTGTATATATATTAATTAATCTATAAAATTTTAATGAAAAATTCTTCTTAAATAAAAAATCAATTTTTAGTAGTGTCATTTTACTCATAAAAAATAAGTTTTTTTCAAAAATAAATTTTTATTGATTTTTGAGAAAAAATATTATATTAAATTTATATAAAATTTGGAGGTTTTTTTATAAAATTAAATTAAATTTTTATATCATAATTTCACAAATAAAATAGGTTGAAATTTAAAAAAATTTCTGAAAATTTCTATTTTTCTATGAATAACGAAAAATAGATTTTTTTTAAAAAATTATCATTTATTTTCATTAAATTAATTAATATTGTCCCATTATTCATTGAATATGATTTATTGTAACATAATTATTAATTAGTTATATTTAATCCAAATATTTACACTTTAATAAAATTTATACGTAATTTTAGTATAAGTTTGTTTTTTGGGTTTAAAACGCATTTTACTTGAAATTGGTTTAAACTGTATAATGTATCTCTATTTTTAATAATTAAAGTAACACCTAATGAGAAATGAATTAGTAAAATTTATATAAAATATATAAATATTTATTTTAATTCATATAATTGTTGTTACATTTCAATGAGTTGATATAAAATCATATTATGCTTAAAAAATACATTTCTTGAAAAATAGCTTATCTATTATGTTTGTGGGGTTTATTTTAAATGAAAATTTTAGAATTATATGAATTTAATTTGATAAAATTAAATAAATATGTCCAATAATAATAATTTATTTAACATCATTATTTTGACTTATTTTTTTCTCTTAATAAATAGTTAAATAATTAAAAAAATTACCATAGTTATAGTAAAACATGTTTACTGAGGGTTAAACTAAATTGATAAGGGTCAAAATGTAGGAATTTTTTTTCATATATATTTATGGTTGATATTTTTTCCATATATCATCTATGTATCTATAATATTCTAATTTTTATCCTTTATCCGTTATAAAAAAATGGGTTTCACATTTTATTTTCAAAAACACTATGTGTGCCATCTCCCCCACTTATAAAAGAACAGCACCTCTCCTCTCCTCTAAAAAACACCAATGCCTTTTGAATCATAAAATAACTCTAAAAATACATTAATTATATACCTCCCCAAATCCTAGAGGCCTTTTTTAATATAAAACCATTATATTAAATCTTTTCTTCTAAACATTTTGAGGTTACCTGAAGAAGAGGTATCATTATTAACTAAGCATTATTGTTTCATTTATTCTTCCAACTCCACCTAATAATATTCAACAATGATAAAATAATGTCATTTTTTATATCATAAAAATATATGTTATTTTGATAAATGTATTACATAGATCCATCTCCCCCTCTATCAAATGCAAAACGAAGACATTATTTTTTTGTAAGGAAGACTACGACCTCGAAAACTCACGAAATTCATTTTCATTAACCTCCTCCTACAGATGGTCATAATGATATATTTTAAGTATATATATGGAATTATTATCATAATTATACTCCTATAATTATGATACCATGTATACCTTCTTACTTTATATTCTTTGGGGGACACCATAATGTTCCATGTGAATATATCAGACTACCGCCTCACGAAGTTATATGGTTCATTTTTTCACAAATTCATTACATGGAAGGTAATAATGAAATGGTTGATGAACATATTTTATAAATATGATATTGATATGATATTAATCACATAATTATAATTATTTTAATATATTATATAAATTTATTTTGAATCATTCCACTCATAGATAAATGATAGTGTTGTTTGTGTGTATATGTGGACTTCCACCTCCACAATGTGATTTTATTATTTTATTCACCAAAAAATCACATAGATGATATATATAAATATATATAAATAATTAATATGTTTTTATTATATGATTATGATTATATTATTATTAAATAATACATGCCTTCATTCCAGAATGGTTGCTGAAAAATATAACGTTACTCATGTATACGTACGACCTACCCTCTCCATGATTGTAACATATTTCATTTTTCATAACCATTAATCATAGTTGGTTTTAAAATTATAATTTTTGAAAAAAAAATTAAATAATTCTGTGATTATTATTTTGTATATTATGTAATAATGGTCCCTTGGACTATGTTCAACATACCGCAACAATTTTTTAAAATATGGACCGAACATCCTCATAACACATAACATGGACTTAACTGATTAAATATATAAATATGTAGTAAAGATAAATAAAAAAAATTATTTATGTAAAAGGTAATAAACTAATAATAGATTCTTCTAATATATAATAATATATATATGTTTAATATATAAGAGTTAAAGGGCATAAATGGAATATATAGAGTTGAATTATGGGTTTCTCATCTAACATTTATTATTATGAGATATATGTCATATTCACCACTTATTTATATTTTTTGTTATATATACATCCCATGAATTTATATTATAATTATTTTAATGAAAATTTTATTGATTTAAAAATCCATATGTGTTTGTCACTTTATTGAGGTTTTGATCCAGAGATTACAAAATTATTAAGGTATTTAGTCTCAATTTACTTTCATTGGGGTGTATTTTATTTTTATACACATAACATAATTTATAATTTTATTATATAACTTCAATTTTGTATTTATATCATGAATCCTTCATAATTCATGGTATTGTATGTTTCAAATTGAATTATTTCATCTAAGGTTATTTGACGTGAATGTTTATAAGTGGGTAAGGGTTTCTAAACTGATTTTTCTTTTGATGGGTTATAACCATTATTCATTGACTCGGTAATGAAATTATTATGAATAAATTGATTTATAAATTATTTTATTTTTTAATTAAATTTTTTCTATTTTTTTCACATAAGTTATAAATTTATTAACTTCAAATTCATTAAAATGTTCTTTTAATGGTTTGTTTGTCACAAATTCCCTTTTCTTGGGGCATATGTTTATGATATACACCTATCTTAATTAATGTGGAATATATAATGCCTAGTTGACATTTTATAGCATGAATATCTATATTTTAATTATATTTTAATTATGAATCAATGTTATTATGTCACGGGACTTACTATTGAAAAGTTACCAAGGTGGGAAAGGATTTATGTTCTAATCTATTTTCTTTTAGGGTATTATTATGTTCATGTTTCCAATGTAGGAAATTATATTATCTTATTTATTTAACCCTGTATCTTATATTTCCATATGGATATGAATTTTGGATACATTTTCAATTTAAATTCTCACCCTTATTGATTAAATAAACATCCTATAAGTCTCTTATATGTGATATCGATATTGTTCTTTCTTTTAGATTGGGGACTTCTCACATCCACAACCATGTATTCTAAATTTACTGAAAATTTTTTATTAATAAAAATATATTATTTCATAAATCTATTTTATTTGTAGTCTTTGGCCTTATTTTAAATTATTTTAAATTATTTTAAATTATTTTAAATGAAATTTCTTAATATTTCAAAAATGGGTCACTTCTTCCCCCCATTAGAAAATGTTGGCATTGAATTATTATTTTTAGCATTTACATCATGAATGAATTTTACCACAATAATAAACCTTATTCTCTTGTAATATTTCTCTATAAGTTCCATGGTTTTATTCATATATAATTATTTTCATAATATTTTTGTGATTTTTTAGTTTTAAATATTGGTTTTTAAAGTGAAAAGTTTATTTTCCTCATGAATATTTTTAATTGTACTTCCATTTAAAATCATTGAAAACTCTTGATGTTTATTATTCTTCACTAGGGATATTTTGTAATGATATTATCCTCATTATTTATATGAATGGATTGAAAATTTTTAAAGATATTTTTACGGAACATGTTTCTTTTCAATGAGTTAATCATGTTATGGAATGAATAATTGTTGTTCCTGAGTTTTATGAATAAATGAAAACTATGTATAATTTTTATATAATATTGTTGTTGTACATTTTTTATTATTATGGGTGGTTCTATTATAAACTAATGATGGGTTGTTGGGTTATGGATCAATGATGGGTAGTTATGTTATATACAGATGATGGTTGGTTATGTTATGAATAAAGGATGAGTGGTAACATTATAAAACAAGGATGTGTGGTTATGTTATAAACCAAAGGTGGGTGGGTATGTGATGGTCCTACAATAAATTTGTTATGGATATATAACATATGGTTGTTCTAATATGAATGGTTTTAAAGGATTCAATGATGATGATGTTCCATGAAACTAGCTATTTTTCAATGTGCATGAAATGGGTTATTAATGATTCCTTTTAGAATGATTGAAATGACATAGGTCCTGATTATTAATTCACATGAGTCTTTCCTTTGTTAAATAATAATTACATGTTTCATGATTTATGATCTATGTGATTAATTTCATCATTTCTCTTATGCAATTATGATATTGTCATACATTTTTTCGCAAGTTATATTTATGTATCATCAGTTTTTACCCTTACTGAGAATTTGACCTCACCCTTATTGTGATTCATATTCCCTATGTTATGAATAATTATATTAAATAAATATTTTCTATAATGGTATTATATGGATGCTGATGACGATGGCCTAAAATGGAATATGAAAATATATGTATAGTGGAAAATGTACTCTCTTGGATTCATGGGTATTGTTTATATAAGTGTTTTTCCTAATTAACTAAATATTTAAACCTAGAAGGTAGTTGGGTATGTAAGTGATAAAAAATATACATTTTATGTTTAATTTTTTGGATGGAAAAAATTGTTTCACAATTATCTGTATCAAAATCATATATGTAATGTTTATGACTTTGCATAAAATGTGGGAGTAAAAGTTTATGCTACTATAGATGGTATCTTAATTGTCATTAGATTAATTTTTAGATTATAATATTTTCATGTTTGGTTGTATAATTATTTATGAATACTATACCAGTCTTATAATATTATGTATTATCATATGTTCAAATCATTAGACACCCCTATTTAGGATTTAAGTTATTAGATCTTAATGTGACTAATGAAATTTTGATAGACATTATATTATTTTGAAGTATATCCAAAGCATTGGTTTAATGTGAAGTATTATTAAATATTTTGGTGAAATATGTTTTTAGGTATTGATACCATTAGGGTTTATATAATCTTAGATATTTATGAAATTATGGGGATTCATTTTTGGTCATATATATTACCATGGGATTGAACAGTGATCTGGTGACTGACTAAATAATGTTATTTCAAAATAAGTTAGCTATATTTTGGGTCTTCTAAGATAAAAGGTTTAAATTAAAATTTCATGTTAAAAAACTCTTTAGAATGTAGGTTAGTTTGTTCACTTAGTATATTGGTTTATTTATAAATCTAATGATTTATTTTGAACTGTGGGTATTACTGTTCATTTCTAGAGGCTAATGTATTATTTCATCAATTGAAAGTTTATTCATTGTGGGAACTACCTTATATTGTGAAATACATTTTTGTTTTTGGTTAATTTATAACTATAGTATAAATTTGTATATATATATATATTTTTTATTATTAGTTCCATTAAAAGTTTATTTCAGTGCTTCAGGTGTGAGTTTTTTTCCTTAAATACTCATCTTCTAACATCCCAGCCCGACATACCATCGACCAGGTGGCCAGACTAATAGGTTACATGACCTCAAGCGCATCTCCCCGTATGCCAGAGGCTTCCGAACAGGAGCGAGGGTCTCTGGAGGTGATATTGGGGTGACTATACCCTCATATAAGAGTTACACATCGGTATTATCATAGTAAATACTATTCAATAGCGGAAGTAGTAAACAATTGAAAGGAAGAAGAAATAGAAAGGTAATAACCATTTTATAAAATGTGGAAATTTCCAGATCACAATGCATCAATGTACAGATGATGTTATTGTTATGAAAACTGGAATCAATTCATTATTCTTTACAAACAATACAAAAAGAAAAGACAACAATGCCCAATGAAGTAATCCATATCATCCTAAGCTACTACATGGTCCTTTGCTCCTAATTCCTCAAGTACAAACATCACATCACACAACCTAGGTCCTAAAAGCAAGAAGGTCTACTTGGGTACCCTAGTGCAATGGTGGCCTGGGTAGGGTGTGAGATATAAATCTCAGTAGGCCAGCACCACCAGTGTCTAACCCAATCCAAATAGTGTGTTGTAATTTAAATAGTGAGTAATTATGAAGAAATAAGTAATCAGAATTACATAAGTAAATAACACCCATCCAGGTTCCCATGGGACACCTAACAGTTATACCTACATCAGCTTGTTTCTAGTAATGTAACCTTATCATCTCACCATATATATATATATATAAATATAAATGAATTTAGATTATAGATGGTGTGGGGTAAGAATGCCTCCCAACCATTTATTGAGATCAGTGGGCACGAGGGAGAATGCCTATCATCCCTAAAGGCCAAATGGAAAGGGGTAAGAATTCCTCCCTTCCATCACATTCATTCAACTGGCATAGGGTATAACTGCCTCCCATCAGGCACATTCATAATACTAGCATAGGTTATAACTGCCTCCCAACCAGACACGTATTCATCAACAGAGTGAATTGTCAAGGGGTAAGAATGCCTCCCTTCCAGACATGTAATCATCAACTAAAGTCAACAGAAAATGGGTAAGAATGCATCCCTTCCAGACATGTATTGTCACACTGGCATGGAATATAACTGCCTCCCATTCAACCACATATCTTCCACGAGGAGGCCTCTTCATGCACTTAACGTTATTATCATTAATTATGTGGCATCAACATGTGCGCACACACAATACAGACATGTCTATAGTGTATTACTTATGGAATTACCTCATAAGAATTCAAAGAATCATACCACATAAACATAAGAGATGACATTCACATTCATACATAAGGAACCCCAAATTAATTATCTAACAAGACATTCACACATTAATTCTAAGAAAAAAAAACATGCTCAATAAGTTATCCGAAGGCGTGGCCATACCACCCTAGTTCATTCATTTATAGTTTGATTATTACATCTTAATGAAGATGATTGTCATTCTTGAACCCTTTGATACACTCTATAGGTAACAAGTCATTTATTCTTAAGTGATCCCACTATGGTTATCATCTTACTCAATTTTATTAAACATGGAAAATTGACCCAATCGTTAGAATCATAGTCATTTAATTTCATTTTCCCTAAATCAAGAAAGTTCACATACAAATAATCAAAGAGGCACCACATCAATACAACCGACAAGAATAAATAGTCTATCACTACATTTTATCTTGAAGACTGTGCACCTCTAATTGAGGGTTTTTATTACTGAATCATTAGTTTAGTGACCAAGCTACCTCTTTTATCTTATTCATGAAATTCACACAATTTTCATAGATGAATTTAATCGGAACTAAACATTCATAATTAAAATTATAAGGCAATACAATATTAAACTCACTATTGCTTTAATTAAATTTAATGTCAAGGAGAGGGACCCTAACCCTTGGTGGATCCATCCATCCACTCCAACTTTTGGCGCTTTCTAACTAAGAATGGCTGCTTCTCCCCCTATGATCATAGGCACTTTCACACACATACAAGGACACCTAGCCTCTATGAACACACCATCATGGCCATTTCATGCGCAAGATGATCCTTACATGCATGCTTATATGCATTTGCCCGTCTCCACTCACCTACACAGCCACTTTTTATATATATACAAAGGCATGCCTAGCCCCATACACGTTAAAAAACTGACATGGATGAATGTATGTGTAACTGGGGAACCTATATATATAAAAATACATACATATGCATGAGCAGGCGAGTTGCATAGACTCTGGCAACTCAAAACCACTCGGAACATCCCAACGCATTTGAGCCAATGATAGAAACCAAAACCACCCATATCCGCCTCACCTTTGGGTGTGAATGCCCAAACTCGAACACAAGGGTCCCGAGATAACCTTGGCACATACCTCAGAGATTTGGAGAATAAACAGGAGGAAATCAGGAGAAAACTGAGGAAGCGAGGGATGTTGTAGGGAGGTGGGGCTCATCACACGAAGGGGGAAGCCCTCTCAGGTTCTAGGTCACGCCGCACGGTTTGGGCTGCACAGTCAGCCAAACTGTCTGCCAACTGTGCGCCCTCTGCAGCTCTTTAAGAACAAAGGTCTGTCGCTTCTGAAATATCTTGGGCAACCTGAGAAACTTAATGGGCCTACTACCACGCCCAAAAACATTAAAAGGAATGGTTCCAACCTCCGTAACATTGTTATAAAGCCTGGTCTTCAAAACAACAGGTTCAGTAAATCGAAAAGTTAAAATTCCTTCAGGTTTCAGTCCGGTTCAAAATGCAGGTCCTTACAACCTTCCTGCCTTATAACTTCTCATCCCAGAGAAACCATTGGGAACAACGTACACATCAACCATCCTACAAGGGTCGTGAAACTTCATTCAAATGATCACTTTGCATTAAAAAACATCCAACACAACATTAAGAATCCATTAAAACATATGGAGATTAAGCCACCAAAATGTGATATAATGCTCGTTTCCCAAACAAAACACCCGTACAGCTCTTCTTATGCCCATCTACCCAAAGACACAAACATGTCATCATCTCCCCAAGAATCCAACCATAGTTACTTCCCACCTTAAATGTTTAACATTAAGCAACCAACTCCAAACTATGGTACGGAGCACCGTTGGAATTTACATTCAAATAACACCCCAAGAGTTTCCACGACGCTCCTAGAATGATTTGGAACACACCAAACGGTCGACTCCTCATCGACCTCAAGGCCCAATTTGAGCCGGTTGTTCAAATTAGGCACTAGCCGACACAAACAACACTCACCTCTACCTTACGACGTGCCAGAGAAAGGTATGTCACCGACCACAAACATTAAACAAGAACCCCAAGTCAAGCAATCTCCAGCTGACTATTTACAAGAATGCTTGCCCAAACGACCAATGTATTTCAGACAGATCCACAACGCCTTTCTCCAAGGCACCTAACATTTATCAAAAACACATTCACCGAAGCCTACACCTGACATCCAATGTCATTTTCCAAGATCAAACCATACAAGAAACCATGCATCCCGCATGCAACACCAAATGAGAACCACCAAACGAGCTCAACAGCAATCAAAAACATTAGTACGGTGTTAGACCGATGCTCTATTAGTGCATCCAAGACGAAATTAATATAGGCAAAATGCTCATCGCGTAGAAGAGTACACTAAGAAGATTGAAACAGATTCCAGTTATTTATACCCAAAAACTAGAAAAGATAATAGTCAAACCACCCCTGGTCAACTATAAAGGAGAAACTCAGCTCCACATGCGGACACATCCACATGATTTAAAACCCAAATGCCTCAAGGCATTCAAACATGAAATAACATTTCTCGAAGGAAATATAGTTACTGCCTCATCTATTTGGAAGGTCACATTAACCAGATTTGATTCAATGTGTTCCCAACCTTAAGAGTGTCCTTGTCGTCGAAGGGAAAGAAGATAAACTAATCGAGCACAAACGCGCTTGTACACAAACACCGCAGACGATCGTGTGATGTTCTTCCACCACAATCACATCACCAAACATAAAATAATGATCCATAACATGGAAACCAGTGTGTGAAAACATGCAATTCATTTGAAAGCTTCCCAAACATTGGGACAAAACCATTCATTAATTTCGGGCCACTCTACTGAGGAGATGATGGAAAGCTACAAAGAAAGTCAAAACCCAACAACCACCCATCCGAAAAAGGGTGTCATTAGAAAAAAAAGTGTCTAACAAGGGAAAATGGAACCCGAACAACAACTCACGTCAGAAAACCCACGGTACAATAAAGGCATTAATATGTTAAGGGTACCACGAACCATGGGCTATCCCCATAAGAAGATCAAATGTCAACCCTAAAGATAGGTCATGCAAAAAGTCTCTACGCTCAAAAGTCAATCATCAAGCCATCACAAAAGAAAATAACTCCTACGGAAACACCTATGATCCCATTCCAAGGAAACTATAAGAGAATGTAAAAACTAAACCTTACACTAGGGTAACAACAAACAACCATAGTTTCCGTTACCAATCCATTAAAATTTTATCTCATTTATCCCTTAACCATTTCAATGTTTCAACTACATCCCAAAGGAAACTAACATGATTCACAATAACTTCCTTTTAAAACATTCAACATTCATTGACATCTCGTCTTTATTAATCAATTGATAAAAACAAAACCATTTAAAAAAATGTTGACCTACTAGGGTCCCATTCAAACTATCTCTGGTTCTTCAAGAAGCAACCCAAAAAAATATTATCAATTTCTCTCAAACACCCCAAACTGGGTTATCTCATACCACACTTTCCAACTGTCCTACTAGGGCCCAATTGAACTTACACATTCACAAACTCGTTTCAAAATAAAATCAAACAATTGATATATTTAAAACCATTTCAAGACGCCTGATGGCCACTTAATTTGAAATGGGTTTTCATTTCCCAACTCATGTAGCACCCATACACATCATGGATTGGAAATTGACTCCCCTTTTTATCAAAACCAGATTCCAACCCAGAATTTAACATGATCATGTACAATAGCCCAAGCATATGGGTGGACATCTACAAACCTATAAAGTGCCTATACATTTTTTAAAGTTGAATTTGGTTCCTCTTTTTAATCGAAACCAATTAACATTAGCATTTTAAACATACCATCCTTTTACAGTGGTTCGAATACACGGGTTACCTTTTCCCAGTTATAAGGGGCCCAAACACCTTACAAATGAAAACGGGCTCCCTTCGTAATAGAAACCAACAAATATAACTCATTCCATCAATTACCTATGTATTTCAATGAATGTCACTACAAGTAGCTAACATTGAGGAATGTTATAACAAAGATGAACAAAAAATATGATAGAAAGGAAACATGGTATATTATCACCGAAACATGTTATCTAAATAGGCTTGCTAATAACTTCGAGGCTTGGAATTGAATCAAAGAACACAATCTGATCCGCAGGCAATTACTAATGCAACTATATGGCATGGCACTATGCATGGAATTTTAATACCAATGTGCCTATAATGATACATGACATGCATCTTTCTTGACATATCATGCCAAGGGTAAAATTCAAGGAATTTCATAAACCATAAGCAGTATAAAATCCAACATTCACTCAAGGTGGAATCCTATCAACTGTAATAGAAAACAACATGAACAACAATTCCCAACCCTGGCCTCATGGTCATTTCCCGTACGTGGGGTGATCAGTCCCATGCACAGATATTAGCAATGCGTCGACACTTTCCTAATCACCATTATACAAACCCAAAACAGTAATTAAAAGAAAAGAAAAAACTCTGATACCACATTGCAACATCCCATCCTGGATTACCATCGAACTGGTGGCCAGACCGGTAGGTCACATGGCCTCAAGCACGTCTCCCCGTATGCCAGAGGATTCCTACTAGCAGCGAGGGTCTCAGGAGGTGATAGTGTGAAGACTAGACCCTCATATCAGAGTAACACAGTAGAATTATCAATGTAAATAATATTAAATAGTGTATGTTGTAAAAAAAATTAAAGGAAGAAGCAAAATATATGAAATAACCATTTTATAAAAGGCAGAAAATGCTAGATAACAATGCATGCATGTACAGATGATGATACAATTATGAAAACTGAAATCAATACAACATCCTTTAAAAATAATACAAAAAGAAAAGACAACAAAGCTCGACGGCGTTCTCCTGAGCATCTCATGCTCTCGCTTGGTCCTTTGCTCCTAAATCCTCAGGTACAAACAGCACAACACACAACCTAGGTCATGCAAGTAAGAAGGTCTACCTGGGTAACCCAGTGCAATTGAGTCTTGAGTAGGGTGTGAGATATAAATCTTAGTTGGACAACACCACCATTGCCTAACACAATCCATAGAGTGCATAGTAATTTAAACAGTGAGCATGTATGGCGAATAAAGTATGCAGAATCACATAAGTAACTAACACCTGTCATGTTTCCCAATGGACACCTGATGGTTATACCTGCTTCAGCTCATTACCGGTAAAGTAAACTGATCATGTCACCATATATATATATATAAATGCATTTATATTATAGATGGTGTGGGGTAAGAATGCCTCCCCCCATTAATCGAGATTAGCAGGCATGAGGAAGAATGCCTCTCATCATTAATGGTCAATTGGCAAGGGGTAAGAATTCCTCACATCCATCAAATTCATTCAAACGACATGGGGTATAACTACATCCCATCCAGACACGTAATCATCAACGGAGTAAACTGGAAATGCGCAATAATGACTCCCTTCTAGACATGTAATCAACAACTGAATTCAACTAGCAAGGGGTAAGAATGCTTGCCTTCCAAGCATGTACTGTCACACTGGAAGGGGGTATAACTACCTCCCATCCAACCACGTATCTGTCACTAGCTGGCCTCAACATGTACTCACCTTTATTATCATCCATTATGTGGCATCAGCATGTGTGCACTCACAATACAAACATGTCTATAGTATTATTCTTATGAAATTACCTTATAATCATTAAAAGGATCATACCACATACACGTAAGAAATCATATTCACATTCATACTTATGGAAACCCATCTTAAGTATCTAAAATAAGACATTTTCCCATTCATTCAACCAACATAAGTCGTTCTAAATATGTTATCTGAAGGCGTGGTCATACATCAATAGTCCATTCATTTATAGTTTTACCATTACATCTTAATGGAGATGTTTATCATTCTTTAACCCTTTGATACCCTCTAGAGGTAACAAGTCATTTAGTCTTTAGTCATCCCACTAGGGTTATCATATTAATCAATTTTCCTAAACATGGAAAATTGACCCAAACATGAGAATCACTGTCATTTCATTTCCTCTTCATCAACAAAGCATGTGTACATACAAAGCATCATAGAGGAACCACAAAAATCCCATAGGCAATCATAAAAAGTCTATCGATACTTTTTATCTTGAAGAGAGAACACCACTTAATGAGGGGTTTTATTACTATATCATTAGTCTAGTGACCAAGAAACCTCTTTTATCTTATTCCTGCAATTCAATCATTTTTCACAAAAGAATTTAATCAGAACTAAACATGCATAATTAAAATGCTAAGGCAGTGCAATATAAAACTCACTATTACTTTACTTAAATTTAAAGGCAGGGAGAGGGACCCTACCTCCAGCTGGGTCCATCGTTCCTCTACGACTATTTGCGCTTTCTAACAATGAGCCGCTGATACTCACCCCACTATGAATAGCAAATTTCACACACATTCAAGGACACCTAGCCCTTATGAACACACCCACATGGCCATGGTATGTTCAAGAGGATCATCACATGCGTGCTTATTTGCATATGCCCGTCTCCACTCATCTCTATGTGCACTTTTTATATATATACATGGGTAAAAATAGCCCCATACATGTAAAAAAATGCCATGGATGAATGTACGTGTAGTGGGGGAACATATATATATATATATATAAATACATACCTATTCATGTGTATGTGAGTCGCATACACTCCGGAAACTCGAAACCATCTGGAACATCCCAACGCACTCAAGCCAAAGCCGACAACCAAAACCGCTAGTATCTGCCACTCCTTTGGCGACAGATGCCCAAAATCGAACCCAAGGGTCCCGAGACAACCTTGGCAGAATCCTCAGTGATTCGGAGAAGAATACAGAGGAAATAAGGAGAAAACAGAGGAAGAGAGGAATGTTGTAGGGAGGTGGGGCTCATCGGGCGAAGGTGGAAGCCCTCTTGGGTGTTGGGTCGCATGGCTCAGATGAGTGAGGGTGAGAGAGTGTTTTGTTTAGGTTTTTATTTTTTTATTTTATCTTTTTTTTAAATTTAATCAAAAACCTAAACTCACCCAAGTGCACGGTTTAACCCGCACGGTTTTCCAAACCATGAGAAAACTGTGAAAAATATACTACCTCCAAGACATCAGTTTCACAGACTAGGCATATAGTTTGGGAAACCGTGCGCAGCCAGTACGCAAGCCACTGCCTCCTTTAATAAGCTCACATGGTTTGGGCCACACGGTCAACCAAACCATGTGCCAACCATGCGCCCTCTACAGCACTTTATGAAAAAGGGTCCGACTTTTCAGAAACCACTCAGGCCACCCTAAAAACTTAACGAGCCTTCTCCCACAACCAAAAACATTAAAATGAAGGGTTCCAAACTTCGGATCCTTTTTTTAACCCCAGTCTTCAAAATAACTAGTTTAGTAAATCAAAAAGGATCACATTTATTTGAGTATTAGTCTGGTTCAAAATGAGGGTCATTACAACCATCCCACCTTAGAACTTGTCGTCCCCGAGATGCCTCCAGGAACAACATACACATCACCCAACCTACAAGGGTCATGAAGCTTAATTAAAATAATCACATTGTGTTCACAAACATCCAACACACCCTTAAGCATCCATTAAACCCTACGGTGCTTAATCCTCAAAAACTCGAGCAAATACTCATTTCCCAAACAAAACAGCAAGACAACTCTTCTCGAGACCATCTACCTAGAGACAAGAACCTATCGTCATCTCGCCAAGAATCTACCCATAGGTTCTTCCCACCATCGATTTTTAATGTTAAGAAACCAAATCCAAATGACAGTACAGACCACCGTTGGAATTTTCATTCAGAGAACGCTCCAAGAATTCCCACAACGAACCTAGCGTGATTTGAAACAGACCAAACGATCGACTCCCCATCGACATCAAGGCCCATGTTGAGTCAGATGTTCATATTAGGCACCGGACGACACAAACCGCACTTGTCTCTACTTAACGACATGGCAGAGAATGGTATGTCACCGACCGTGGACATTAAACAAGAACCCCGAGTCAAGCCATCTCTAGTTGACTATTTAAAAGAACACTCAGCGCAAACGGTTGACGTATTTTTGACAGAACCACAACGACATTCTCCAGGGAACCTTGCATTTAGAAAAAACACGTTCACCGAGGCCTACACCTGAATTCTAATGACGTTTTCCAAGATCAAAACATACAAGAAACCATGCATCCGGCATGAAATGCTGAAAGCGAACCACCAAACAAGCTCAACAACTTTAAAAAACATTAGCACGACATAAGACAGACACTCTCTTTGTGCATCTAGGATGAAAGCGAGATAGGGGACATGCTCATCATGTAGTAGAGTACAATAAGAGTATTGAAATAGATTCTTGTTATCTATACCCAAAAACTAGAAAAGAGAACAGTCGAACCACCCATGGTCAACACTAAAGGAGAAACTTAGCATCACCTGCCAACACATCCACACGATTTAAAACCCACATGCCACAACGAATTCAAACATGAGAAAAAATTTCCAGAAGGAAATCCAGGTACTATATCTTATACATGGAAGGTAATATTTACTAGATTTGACACAACACATTATCAACCTTAAGAGTGTCCAAATCGTCAATGATAAGGACGATAAACTAGCCAAGAACAAATGCTCTAGTATACAAACACCACAAACGATCGTGTGATGCTCCTCCACCACAATAACATCACCATACAAACGAAGAAGATCCAAAAAAAGGAAACCAGTGTGTCAAAACATGCGAGTCATTGGAAATCCATCCCAATCATTGGGACGAAACCATTCATTAAATCCCGGCCACACTATTTATGAGATGACCCGAATCCACAATGAATGTCAAAACCCAATGAGCACTAATCCAAACAAGGGTTTTATTATAAATAAAACTGTCCAACAAGGTACAACGGCACCCGAACAAAACATCATTTCAAAAAAACCGATGGTAAAAGTGAGGCATTAAAATTCTAAGGGTGACACAAACCACGGGCCATCCCCTTACAATGATCAAACGTAGACCCTAATGATGGGTCACACCAAAAATTTGCTCGAATCAAAATCCAATCATCAAGCCACTAATAATGAAATTAACTCCTACGGATACACTTACGGTCTTGTTCCAAGGAAACTCGACTCAAAACTCAAAACTAACCCCTACAGTTGGGTTTCAATGCACAACCACAGTTTCCATTACCAAAGCCTTTACATTTTATCTCATTTATCCTTTAACCATTTCAACTATTCAACTGCACACAAAAGGAAACCAACAAGTTTCAAATAAACATCCTTTTAAAAAATTATTCATTCATAGAAATCCCATCTTTATCAGTCAATTGAGAAAAACAACACCATTTCAACAAAAGGTCGACCTACTAGGGTCTCATTCAAACCATCTCAGGTTCTTCAAGAAGAAACCCCAAAGAAAATTATCAATTTTTCTCAAACACCCCAAACCGGGTTATCTCATACCACACTTTCCAACTTTCCTACTAGGGCACAGTTTCACATACACATTCACCAACTCATTTCAAATTAAAACCAAAAAATTCTTATATTTAAATCCATTTTATGACACCTCATGGCCATTTTCGTTAACATGGGTGGTCATTTCGCTACATATGAAGCACCAATACACTTCATGGATTGAAAACTGACTCCACTTTTTATCAAAAACCAGTTTCCAACCCAGAATTTAACATGCTCACATAAAATGGCCCAAGAATATGGGTGGCCATATACCGACCTATAAAGTTCCCATACACTTTATAAATTTGCATTTGGTTCCCCTTTTTAATCAAAACCAATTTACATTAGCATTTTAAACTTAGAATCATTTTACAGTGGTTCGAATACATGGGTTACCTTTTCCCAGTTATAAGGCACCCATACACCTCTCAACTGAAAACTGGATCCCATCATAATCGCAACCAACATATATTACTCATGCCATAAATTACCTATGTAAAACAAAGCATGTCACTAAATGTAGCAAACACCAAGGAATGTTATAACAAATAAGCACAACACATATGAAAGGACAGAAACATGGTATATTATCACCAAAACATGATATCTAAATAGCCTTGCTAATAACTACCAGTCATGGAAATCAATGAAGGCACATAATACGATCAACATGAAATTACTAATGCAACTACATGGAATGGAACTACACATGGCATGTTAATCCCTATATGCCTATAATGATTCATGAAATACAAAATTCTTGCCATATCAGGCCAAGGGTAAAATTGAATGAATTTAATAAACCATAAGTAGGAGAAAATAAAACTGTCACTCAAGGTGGAATCCTAACAACTATAATAGAAAACATCATGAACAATGATTCCTAGACCTGGCTACTTGGTCAATTCCCGTAAGTGGGGTGATCAGTCCCACGAACGACTATTAGCCAAGTGCTGACACTTTTCTAATCTACTGTATACCAACCCAAAACAGAAAGGAAAAGAAAAAAACACCTCTGATACCACTTTGTAATGACCTGGCCTGGATTACCATCGAACTCGTGGCCAGACTGGTAGGTCACATGGCCTCAAATGCATCTCCCCATATACCAGAGGCTGCCGACGAGTAGCGAGTGTCTCAGGAGGTGATTATTGGAAAACTATACGCTCATGTCATAGTAACAAAGTGGTATTATACGAGAAAATAATATTCAATAGAGGAAGCAATAATCAATTGAAATTAAGAAGCAAAAGACAGGTAATCACCATTTTAAAAAATGCGGAAAACACTAGATTACAATGCATACATGTATAGATGATGATACAATTATGAAAACAGGAATCAATAAAACATGCTTTATAAGAATTACAAAAAGAAAAGACAAACAAATGCAATGGAATTCTCCTGAGCATCCGAAGCTCCAATTTGGTACTTTGCTCCTAACAGCTCTGGTACAAACAACACCGTACACAACCTAGGTCCTGCAAGGAAGAAGGTCTACTCGAGAACACCAGTGCAATAGCGGCTTGAGTAGGGTGTGAGATATAAATCTCAGTAGGCCAGAACCACTGATGTCTAACCCAATCAAGACTGTGTGTAGTAGTTTAAACAATGATAAGGTATGGAGAAATAAGTAATCAGAATTACATAAGTAAATAAAACCCGTCCAGGTTCCCAAGGTACACCAAAGGTTATTCCAACTTCGGAACATTAACAGTAAAGTAACCTAATCATTTCACCATATATATATAAATATAAATGCATTTAGATTATAGATGGGGTGGGGTAAGAATGTCTCCCACCCATTAATCGAGATTAGTGGGAATGAGGAAGAATGTCTCTTGTCCCTAAAGATCAACTGGCAAGGGGTACGAATGCCTCCCTTCCATCACATTCATTCAACTGACATGGGGTATAACTGCCTCCCATCTATCACATTCATAATAATGGCATGGGGTATAACTGCCTACCATCCTGACACATAATCATCAATAGAGTCATCTGGAAAGGGGTAAGAATTCCTCCCTTCCAAACATGTAATCATCAACTGAAGTCAACTGGAATATAATAAGAAAGCCTCCCTTCCAGACATGTATTGTCACACTGGCATGAGGTATAACTGCCTCCCATCCAACCACGTATTTGTCACTAAGTGGCCTTAGCATTCACTCACATTATTATCATTCATTATGTGGAATCAACATGTGGGAACTCATAATACAAAATTGTATATAGTATACTGCTTATGGAATTACCTCATAAGAATTCAAAGAAACATACCACATACACATAATCGATCACATTCAAATTCATACTTAAGGAAACCAATCTTAGGTATATAAAACATGACATTAAACTATTCATTCTACCAATATAAGTCGTGATCAATACGTTATCCGAAGGCGTGGTCATACCACCCTAGTCCATTCATTTCTATTATGACCATTACATAGTAAAGGAGATGTTTATCATTATTTTACTAATTGATACCCTCTAGATGTAACAAGTCATTTAGTCTTAAGTCATCCCACAATGGTTATCATCTTACTCAATATTCCTAAAAAGGGAAAATTAACCCAAACACAAGAATCACAAACATTTCATTTCCTTTTCCTCAACAAATAATGTTCACATACCAAGCATCAAATAGGATCCCCATCAATCCAGGAAGCATGCATAAAACGTTATCACTACTTTTTATCTTGAATATATCGCACCTCTGATTGAGGGTTTTTATTATTAAATCATTAGTTTAGTGACCAAGAAACCTCTTTTATATTATTCCTGCAATTCAACAAAATTCCACATGATAATTTAATCCTAACAAAACGTGCATTATTGAAATTATAAGGCTATGCCATATTAAACTCAATATTACTTTACTTAAATTTAATGGCAAGGAGAGGGACCCTACCTCTAGGTGGATCCATCAGTCCACTCTGGCTCTAGGTGATTTCAAACTAAGATTCGCTGCTGCTCCCCCACTGAGCATAGGAACTTTCACACACATGCAAGGAAACCTAACCACTATGCACACAACCGCATCACTTTATCATGCACAAGAGGATCCTTACATGCGTGCTTATATGCATATACCCATCTCCACTCACATGTGAATGCACTTTTTATATATATACATAGGAACACCTAGACCCATACACATACAAAAAATGCCATGGATGAATGTACATGTAATGGGGGATACTATATATATAAAAATGCATATCTATGCATGCACATGAGATTTTACTAGACTCTGGTGACTCGAAACAACCTAGAACAACCCACCGCACTAGAGCCAAAGTTGGAAACCAACACCGCCCATTTCCACCCCACCTTCGGCGGAAGTTTGACAAACTCGATCCGATGGGTCCTGGGACAACCATGGCACAAACCTTGGTGATTCAGAGAAGAAACCAGAAAAAATTGGGAGAAAACGGAGAAAAAGAGGGAGGCCGTAGGGAGGTGGGGCTCGATGCGTGAAGGGGGATTCCCTCTCGGGTGTCGGGTCACGCAGTTCTGATTAGAGAGGGTGAGGGATTGCTTAGTTTAGGTTTTTATTATTTTATTTTCTATTATTTTAAATTTAATAAAAAATATAAACTCACCCAAGTACACGGTTTGACCTGCATAGTTAACCAAACTGTGCACAAACCATGCAGAATATTCTGGTTCCAAGACATCCATTACACGGGCTATGCACACTGTTTGGGAAACTATGTGTAGCCCATGCGCAAGCCACTGCCTCCTTCAATAGGGACAAATGGTTTGGGCCTCAAAGTCAGCCAAACCTTGCGCCCTCTGTAGCTCTTTAAGAACAAGGGTCTGGCACTTCTGAAACCTCTTAGGCTACCCAAGAAACAGAACATGTCATCTCCCATGCCCAAAAACATTAAAAGGAATGGTTTCAACCATCGAAACATTGTTCTGATGCCTTGTCATCAAAACAACAGGTTTAGTAAATCAAAAAAGTGAAAATTATTTTGGGTTTTATTCTAGTTTAAAACGCAGGTCATTAAACCTCTTTCAGAGAAAAATAAGATATTGTGTTGGAAATTTACTAAAGGATGAAATTCAAATAATCTTTTCATGTTGATTCTCTATAAACCCTTTTTATGATTTGGGAATTCAATAAGGCTATTTTAAAATTTCAAACCCTTGTTTACTATGTTCAAGTCTATAATTTAAGGATGTAATTAATTAAATTGGTGGATAATATAACACCCTGACACATTTAAAATAATAACATTATGTTTGATACTGTATGCGATATGCAACACCATGATTAAATAACCAATGAAATATATCGCATTTATAACCTTTCTATTAAAATGGTGGATATCGGTAAGATTAAATAGTTTAATTAATTTATATATAAATTTCATGTTAAATAAAATTCAATTGATATATTCATTATAAATAATAATTAAATTTTATGTGATGTCATTTTCTTAAAAAAATATATTTTCATAAAAATTGTTTTGTTATTATTTTTTGTGAAAGAATGTTAAAATAAATTTCAAGAACACATATAAAATGTATTTTATAAAATGAAATATTTATTTTAAATCATTTTAAGAAAATTTACATTGAGTGATGATTATGGTTTTTTCGGGAAAATATTAATTTTTATGTGAACAATAAAAAATAACAATTTTTGTAAAACTAAAATCTATTTTCAATAAATTAAATAATTTAAAATTAAAACTATGATTTTAATTTTATTTCATATGACATACATATAATTTAGATATATTTAATAAAAATAATTACATTTCAGTCATCTTTATACTGAATTTTATTATAAGTTTGTTTTTGGGTTGGAAAATTCATTTGTATTCCATGTATTATTAGGAATTATTGATTATAAATGGAAGGGGGTACGGGTGAAGACTAGTCATGGGGAAATAAAATATTTTTGTAGTAGGGGATAATCCTGAAAAATATTAATTTACTCTAAGGGAAGAGAACCTGTACTATAAAATAAGATACTCAAGTAATCTAGAGTATCCGAAGATACCAAGAAGTCTAAAACCATGTTACAATAT
This sequence comes from Viscum album, assembly GCA_963277665.1. Taxonomy (NCBI): domain Eukaryota; kingdom Viridiplantae; phylum Streptophyta; class Magnoliopsida; order Santalales; family Viscaceae; genus Viscum; species Viscum album. The sequence goes on from OY728131.1 coordinate 1,928,830,104, forward strand.
TTCCATGAATGGTTGAGATTTATGCCACTCTTCAAAAACTCCACGAAATTATGAACAATATATGTGATATCGTAGGGGAGAGAACCCATGCCTTGTATTGAGTTGTGGAGAATCTATGTGTCGGTTTCCACCCTATTAAGAACAGTATCTTGAGAGTGATAGAAAGCCATCCCTTTGAGCATGGTCATAGATTCCTCCTAAATAGAGTCACTGTGACTTTAGAAAATAGTAAAGGTAAATATAATTGATCTATTTTAATAGTGATACACCCCTCCCCCTCACATGTGACCATTCATTATTGAGTCATCAATGTTCAATTTACATCCTAACATAGGAGGAGTCCACCTCACCCATTTACCATGTGGAGGATGCCAGGGAACCAAAACACTAACACTTCTTCCAACAAAGAGGCATCACATGGTTGGTGAAAAATTTCACATCTTGAGTAAATGTTCTAGATCCACCGCCAAGGAACTATCATTAATCATCAATGCGATCCATGACCTACAACTACCATCATGTCTGGACTTATTGAAATAAAACCAAGGTCTCCAACACCCAACATCAAAAATCATCATCCTCACCTTAGGTGTCTGGTTATTATCATTTGATCCATGAAAATAAGAGAAAGAAATATTCACCCGGTAGACCCTTTACTTAAGTCCCAACGTAATTGAAATTGTTTTTCCAGATCATATACTCCCATTTCCTTTTGAAGAAGACATGGTTGGTTGTATCAACCTTAGGTGTTCGAAAACACACACACTTAGAAAATATAGGGAACCATTTAGGCTTCACTCCCTCATCAATGTTAAAATCAATGTTCCATAAGTACCAATTATGAAATTTCAATATAGATGTTACGTTATTGCCCCATAGAATACCCCCAATGCATCAACACTAGCATCTATGTGAAAATTATGATGATAATCCTTTGAAAATAATGTACCATATATTATGAAATTAAAAAAACAACCAATATTTTTCATTTTTGAATGATTTGTTTTGTATTATCTTTTTCTATTTAGTGTTTTTATTAGCATGGGTAAAGGCGGGGAAACTGATAGAAAGTGAGAAGGTAATGTTCAACACCAAGTATATATGGATTCATAGAAGCCCCAACCTAATTATCATTCAAAAATCTATGAGAGCCATCAAACAAAATCCAATTCAACTAATGTTGAAGATTGGGAATGTGTTGGTGGATAACCTCTTAGAGCCTGGATCTTCATTCACTGATATCCTGAAAACATGCCCCTAATTTTCAACAGGTGAAACTTCTCTATTGAGATTTCCCCTCAATAATATAATATTCTATATTTTCTTTAAGTAATGTCATGGTGTTATTAAAAAACCTAATATTTATTCAACTATCCTCATCCATATGTTCCATTCTCTCCCCAAGGTCAAATGGTAACTACCCTCCACTTGTGTATTTCATATGAAGTTATCTAGGATATTTTCAATGATATGTATAACCATCATTGTTAGAAAGAACCAATAAATTATCAAAAATATATTTTATATAACTATTCTGACCTCATATCTTCTAAATCTTTATAACGGTCTATTTTGGATCCTTTTTTAGGATAAAACATTTATTTCACTTTTCATATTAAAAAATTCCACGTTAGAGCCCTTCTCTTTTTATAAAACTCCGCCCTCTATTCGCTAAAATACACACCTCAAAAGCCTTTTTATTCAGCCAATAACATCAAAAATCACATCCATACTACCCTAACCATATTCTATAAGAAGTTTTTGTTATAAAACAAACATGTGAATCCTTTTTCTGTAAACATCAAGACATTTAATGAGGAAGTGGTATCATTCTTAACAGAGAATTTTTCATTTATTTCTTATTCCACCTCCATAAAATAATATTCAAATAGGATTACATAATAATAAAAATATATCCCATATAATTAGATTTTATTATGTTAATGTTATATTTTTTTCAATCCCCTCTTCCATCAAATGTGAAAAGAAACATTCATTCATGTTTATAAAAAAATACCACCTCATAAAATGATGTAATTTGTAATCTATCACATCCTCTTATGGTTAGTTATAATTAATGATTTATAGTATATATATGATATTTGAAACATAATTATACTTCTTGACTTATTATATTACATATACCATCTTAATTTCCATTTTATGGGTGCAAAAATAACATCACTCATGTGTATGGCGGGCTACATCTTTGTAAAGCAATGTGATTCATTTTCACCAACACTTTAATGTAAGGTAATAATTATAATTATATTAAATATATATAATATGTAAGATTAAATTATTACATTTATGATATATTAATAATTATTATAATATAATATAACATTTTATTTTTTACCTTTCCACTCACTAAAAAATGATAACTTCGTTGGGGTAAACGTGTGGGTTCTCACCTCCACAAAGTGATACGATTATTTTTTCATCCCCACATCACATAAATGATATATTGATGTATGATTAAAAAATAATATTGTATTTATTATATTATTATAATTATCTAAAGATAAAATAATACATACCTTCATTATTTAATTTTTATTGAAAAATGAAACATTACTCATGTGTGTGTATGACCTACTATCTCCATGATTATGACATAGTTCATTTGTCACAACCATTATTCATGTTTTGTTATAAATTATAATTTATTTATAATAATTATAATTATTTAATGATAATTATTTTGGAGATGATGGAATAATGACCCCTTTGACCATAATTAACATACCTAAGACATTTTGAAAATATGGTCTGAATATCCAAAAAATACTCAATGTGGATATAACTTATTAAATACATAAATATATATTTAAAATAAATATAATAAATGATTTAAAAATAAGGTATTAGAACTATAAATGGTTATTAAGAAATAACATAATTTATATCAGTTTATTACATATTATTTAAAGGACATACATGGAATGTCAGGACTTGAGGTAATGGTTTCTTTTCTCTCTTTTATTACTGTGATACATATTGAATATTCACAACATATTGATATTTTAGATGTGAATATACAACCCATGAGTGTATTTTTTGATTATTTTCATGAAAATTATTTCAATTTACAAATCATTAGGAGGTTCTCTTTCACATGGCTTTGATCCACATATTATCAAAGTATTACATGATTTTATCTTAGTTTACATTCATTGAGTAATGTTTTCATGTTAAAAAAATTATTTCTCATCAAAAGTGAATATATACTTCCAATTTTGTGTGTATACACTACTACAAAAACGGGCGAGGGAAGCACCACCTTTTATCAGTGCTATGAAAAAAATGCTGATAAAGATGCCCTGTATTAGCACTAAAATTTTAACATTGATAAAGATTCCCTATATCAGCGTTAAAACATTAGTGCCGATAAAGAATCCATGTATCAGCACCGATACATGGTAACCATTATCAGCACTAAAAATGCACTGATAAAAAGTTCCTTTATTATTGATAAAAACAGACTGATAAAGGCTACCTTTATCAGTGCTAAAATTTTAGTGCAAATAAATACATCCATTATCTATTCTAAAATTTTAGCATTGATAATGGTATCCTTTATCCGTTATTTTTTAGAACTGATAAAACCATATTCCTATGTTTTTTAAAATCACTTGGATAGTGTCATCTGTTTATTATGCCCTATAGCTCTCACGGTACAGTACTCCAATGACAACTTCCTTCCCCCCCAATCTCTAGTTTTTCAGACCTCTGTCCACCCCTGATCTTCGTGTGCTGGACCTCTGCCACCCTTAATCTTCACGTGCACCTCCCCCTCTAGTGGATCCCCTAAAACCTACTTCTCCTCTTCTCCCCACAAACCCCTCAAACATCGATCTTAATGTTCTGTATTATCCTCCCTATCGAACCCCTCAAACCATTTCGTCATATCCTCCTCCCCGCAAACCCCACATCTCCTCCTCTCCGATATACCCTACTCCATTTCTCAATGGTTGGGGGCTCCTCCCATGCACCTCCTCTTCTAAGGTGAATTTGTTTTCTGTTATTCTTGATTCACATCTAGATATTTCTTCTTAGGAACAATACTACTTTAGTTTTTTTTGTTTTCTTGTTATGAATTTAATGGTTAATGGTCATACATAAGACTTCTATATTACCCTCATGTGTTAAGTCATGATTTATTTGACTATTATTCTCATTATTATGAAATATTTTTTAAATCATTAGTTGAGGTTGGGGACATGAAATTTTTCTTTCATTATTATCTATAAATTTTGGAATTGTCATGTTATTTTTTTCAATTGTATAAAGAGTACTCATTATCCTAAATACTATAAAAAATTACATAGAAGAAATTAAAGTGAAGGGGGAGTTTTGGATATAATTTATGAAGTTTTATAACATTTATTATATATTTATGGATTTATTGGGTTTGTTGCTGAGTGATTTATTCTTGATGTTGTGAAAGAAATTTCTTACTATTAATAATATGTTATAATTTCCTTTAATTATTTCCTAGTCACATAAGGTACGTATTGAATTGGTTGTATTTAAATCTGTTACCAATGTGTTATATTTAAACTATAAATTCTACTTTAATATGATAGAGTGTTTAAGGTGTAGTTTTTAGTGTTAATTTCTTATATGTTTTCCCTTTCATACTATTATGTTGTATTTATCACAATGATTATAAGGGTGATAGTTGATTGATGTGGTTGGGAGCATGTGGTGATGTAATTAATATAGTAGTGTTGGATGGATTATTGTGTGGTAATGATATCAATGATATGGCTATTTTGGTAGAAAATATGTTGTTTTATAGATTTTAGAATGTGTATAGTTGTATTTTATGTCATGAAAATTTAGTTTTTAATGGGTGGTGTTATAGTTTTCTTGTTTCATGAAATATGGTTTGAATGAATGGAAATATTAATGGATGATGGGTTGGAAATGATAAATGATGGTTTGTTAAATGATTAATGATAATGTTTGGAATAATTATGTTTAATAAATGGTTAAAGATATAATTAATGTTATTAATGATAAATGAATGGATTATAGAGGGTAGTGATTTAATAATTTATTTTACATTAAAATTGTTAATAATTGAAATGCATATGGTAGTAAATGTCCAAGAAATTATAATGATAAATGAATCGAGAAATTGGTAATGTATATTTGGATGCTTATGTGATTTGTTGGGGATTATTTGTGGCATTATAATGGAATTGGTTATAAGATAGTGATAGTAACAAGGCAATGGTTGACGAGGGTGTTTGAAGTGTTAGTTTTGAGTAAACCCTAAGGAAATATTTATGTGTGACTATATACTTATTATATTTTATTATTATTTCTTACTCACCACCACTTGAATCGAGTAAGATGATTGAAATCCATAGTGGTTACTTTGGTTCTGAGTGTTTTTCTCAATATCTAGGTTATAGAGGGAACACATATAGAACAAATCCCTCTTCCCTTCACCCCCTTCACACTTAGAATGAGTTTCAATGGCTCACAATGGGTGTATATATATGACCTATAACGATTTTAGGTTTTTGTGTATATATATTATTATTGAAATGATTATGTGTATTTTGTGGGATATATAGTGTGGGTTGTGCATTGTAGGAGGAGAGTATGGTGTTTATGTCCTTCATGTTCTTGATATCATACTGTTATGAGGATGTTATGTGTGGTTGTGATGTGGATATGGTTTTTTATGTGTTTGTGACATGTGTATATGTTGATATATGGTTATGAGATTATATATATGTGGTTGAAGCATAAGAAATATTCCATTAGAGTGTGAGAATGAAAAGATTAGTGGGGAAGTGGATGTGGGGTAATTTATTAATATATACTATATTGATATTACACTTAAGATGGAGTTTTTAATTAGACACTCATGAGGATTTAATGGGATGATAGGTCAATAATATATGTTAAAATATTCATATCGAATAACATGGGAGACCATCTATGACACAAGTAATCACCCCCTTTTGATTTAAAGTATGTAACTTCAGCTTACCAAAAATATTAGGCAAGATGATATTGAATGTAGGGAAGAGACCTAGGAGTAGAAGATGTATCATTGTTGATTATTCTTTTTTTTGGGCTTAGGTGATTTGAGGAAACTATAATGAATATAATTTAATTATATTTAATGAATTTCATATTGTAGAGATTATAAAAATCATTTCATTACTTATAGTGTTGGCTATCAGTTTTCATCCATATGTATTTTTGGTTAGTGAGGTATAAAAGGATGGACTAGATGTCCATAAAAGGGTTGGCCCGATAGAGGAAGATAGGCCTTAGAGGATGATGTCATGTGATTTTTACCATCTATGACAAAAGTGATTATCCCTGCAAACACCTTAGTGTTTGAAAACTGTGTTGGTTTTGATTGGGGGTCTATCCTGGTTCTGTTGATTTCCAAATCATTATTGGAAATGGTTAGGCACTATTATTATATATTTTTATAAGTGGTTCTCTTCTACTATATTTCGATGTATTTTTTTGTATTTGAACCATCAATACTAATAAGTGAGATTTAGATTGGATGGAGATGAATAATTATTGGATGGATGATAATCATTTGACAATTGAGAATGAGAACAGAGTGAAAGAGTTATTCGTGTTTAAATAGGATCATGCAAAGGATCCTTCAAAAATCCTTTTTCTGTGTCTACATTGTTGTTATTATAGACTACTTACTAAAGAGGATTTGGAATAACATTTGATATATCACAGAATAGAATAATGTTATAAATTTTGGAATAAACAAGGAGAAAAAGTGAATGTAACTATAGGCTTGTAGAAAAATGTGTTTTATGGGTCATCAGATATGAATACAAATATGGGTATTGAAGAATACTATATAAAGGACGTGATTAAATTTTTTAATGATTATAAAGATCATATTGAGGAAATGACAATTACAATTGAAGATGAACTCCTTGATTTCTGATAATTGTTTGAGAAGTTAAAGAGTTTTGCAAAGACGCCACTATAGCCTTTTTTTCACTTCATATACATCATTGTCTGTTGTACTAATGTTGTATAACTTGAACGAAGGAAACATATGGAGTGATATTAGGTTTATAGAACTACTTTCTCTCTTGAATGACATGCTCTCAGAAGAAAATGAGCTCCAAAGATGGAAATATGAAGCTAAACAAATGTTACGCTAGAGGGGTATGATTTTTGAAAGAATACATGCCTGCCTGAAAGACTATATATTATTTTGCAAGGAGAAAAAATCACTTACAGAATACCCAAAGTGTGGAACTTTTCAATACAAGAAAGATAAATTCAATCCTACGAATGTTTGATGGTACTTTCCAATCATTCCATGGTTTAGGAGTCTATATGGAAGTGAAGAAACTACAACACAATTTTCATGGCATGTAGATATAAGAAATAAAGATCGTAAATTATGTCATCTAGCTGACTCTCCATAATGGATGTAAATTGATCATGAGTATCCTGAACTTGGAAAAGAGTCGAGAAACCTTCGTCTTGTGTTATCTATAGATATAGTGAATCCTTTTGGTTTTCAAACCAGTACTCACAGTACATGGCCTGTTATGTTGGAAAATTATAACTTACCACCCTGGTTATGCATGAAGTAGAAATTCATCATGTTATCTTTGCTTATATGATGACTAAAACATCTAGGTAACAATATTGTTGTCTATCTAGCTCATTTGATCGAGTATTTTACGTTCTTGTGGGATTCATGTGTCATTTTGTGTGATGATTATAAAAGTGAATACTTCACATTGAGAGCAATGTTTTATGGTACAATAAATGATTTCCCTACATATGGAAAATTTTCAGGCTATAGAATTAATGAAACTCAAGGGTGTCCTGTGTGAGATGAAGATACAAAATAAATTCGGTTGAAACATTCATCGAAATGTGTTTCTAGGACATCATAGATTTATTCCTCGTTAGCATAAGTACCGATCTTGGATGGAATCATTCAATGGAAGTTCAGAACAACACACGACTCCATCTCCACTAATAGGTGATCAGTTGTTTGAGAAACTAAAAGATGTGAACACTATTTTTGGTAAACCAATTTTGAAAAACCTTACGAAAATCAGTTCAAAAAAGAGATCAGTTTTTTTTTGAATTGACATACTAGAATTGTTTGTTTGTCAGAAATTTTATTGATGTGTTGCATGTGGAAAAAAATATATGAAAATTTTATCAGAACATTTCTAAATACCCCTAGAAAAACAATGTATGGAAATAAGACAAGGCTAGAAATTGTTTCCATTGGAATACAAGTTGAGTTTGCTCCCGTGATGGGTGAAAATCAATTGTTTTTTCCTCCAGCTTGTTACACTCTTTTTAGGGTGGAGAGATATCTTTTATGTAAATTCTTCAATGATGTAAATGTTCCAGAGGGGTATTCATCAAATATTATGAAAATTGTGTTAATGAACTATTTTAATTTAAAAGGTTTGATATCACATTACTGTCATGTTTTGCTGCAAGATCTAATTCATATAACTTGACGTTGAATATTTTCCAAGAATGTTCTTCATACGTTAACCAAACTTTTTTCCTTTTAAAATCTATATGTAGAAATGTTTTAAACTCAGTGAAATTTCCAGCTATGGAAAAATAAATTTTTATCATATTATGTGAATTAGAAATATTCTTCCCACCAACATTCCATGATATGATGGTTCATTTGATGATTCAATTTGTGAGAGAGATTAGACTTTGTGGCCATGTACACTATAGATGGATGTATCTCGTTGAATGATATATGACGATTTTGAAATGGTATGTCAAAAATCGATGTCACCCAAAGGGTTGTATAGTGGAGTGGTATATTGTTGAGGAAGCCATTGAATTTGGCACCAAATACCTATCAGATGTGAAAAAAATTGGTCTCTCGAAATATAATCACACTGGACACATTGAGGGTGATATAATTTTTGGAAGAGATGTTGTAACAATCAGTATTATAGATCATGAGCAGGCCCAACTTTATGATTTTCATAATAGTTGGGAGGTTTCTCTATATATTAAATCTCACAAAGAAATCCTTAGGCAGTGGAATTAATCAAGGGATGAAAAATGGATATCAAATACACATAATCATTAGTTTATAGGATGGTTTCATGACCATATTTTTAAGGAATTGGATAAAAATATGAATTCAATTTTAGAACGACTACGATGGCTAGCTACTGGACCAAGTGTGTATATATTTTCTTACAATGGTAATATAATTTATGGTTATACATTCTATACAGATGAACTTGAAGAAGATAGTACCACGAAAAATAGTGGAGTTACACTTGTGGCTAAAGCGATGAATGTTTCTGGGAGTAAGGACAAAAATCCAATTTATGAAAATTTGTCAATCATTGAAATTATGAAACAAATATGAGAGTATGATTATATGACATTACAATTTCCAATTTCTAGGAAAAATTGGCTGCTAATTGTGCTGAATTGGATACTCCAATGATTTATCTTCTGGATTCAATGCAAGGATATCCATCAAACCGATCATAAATGATGGAGTTTTTTAATCTGTAAGACACTACATGAAACGTTTTAGGTCTAAACATAACATAATATAATTTATATTATATTTTACTGAGTATTCTGTGTAAATACATGGGTGTATCATTATCATCTAAAAAAGGAATGAGGATAGGGGCTATGCATAAGGAGGCGAGCAAGTACAATATATGGACAAATATCAGGGTATATATAATAAAATATCACTATCCGAACACATATCAACAAATGATACTTATTATTCTAATGATCAAATTTTTTGTAGTTTCAAATACAAAAAACGATAATGATTGCAGTTATTATATTTTTAAATTTATGAAATAGATCATTTTTCATTTTTTATACTAGCATGCCTAAAGAGGTATTTTCAATCAAAAAAACTATTGTTTCATTTAATTTATTTATTAATTATTTATTTTTATATTTTTAAATATAACTGTGACAGCCGGAAAGTCTCATAGACACAAGATGAAAAATATTTTTTTATAAATGAGTGTGATGCATACCTGATGGAACATTGTAAACAAATTGCATGGAGATCTAACTAGGGGATGTGTACAATTGGCAGCCATTTTTTGAGTGGTTAAGGAGGTCAAAATATGAATCATTGTTTTATGTAAATGTTCATAGGAAAATTGTAACTGTTATTGAATAAAATATGATTTCACGAAGGATTAATTTTCCAATTTTAACATTTGAAATGCACCATCATCATGAAATAAGGATGAACCACCCAAAGGGTCTCTCTTTCGTTTAAATTAGACATAATTTTTAGTGAAAAAAACAACTGATATACATAAATCCATTCAAACGAATTTGGATTGTGTTTAGATTTTAGTATAATGATCCATGTGTCATTTTTGATGTGTACGAGTAAACCCCACCTGAATCCAAGGCATTGTGTGGTTGGTAACATTCAAAGGTCCTCTCTTTCATTAAAAAATGAACAGAATTTTATGTGAAAACAACAACTTACATACAAAAAATCCAACCAAATGCATTCAAATTGGGTTGAATCCTTAGTAGAATGATACATGGGTCATTTTTGATGTGTAAGAGTCATCAATTCTTTAATTCAAGGAACGGTGTGGTCGGTATCACTCAAAGGGTCTTTCTTTGGTTTAAAATGGACATAATTTTATGTGAAAACCATAACTAACGTATGAAAATCCAACCAAACACAATCAGATTTTCTTGATCCTTTAGTATAATGATACATGGGTGATTTTTAATGTGTATGAGTCAACCTGACCTCAATCTGAGGCATGGTGTGGCCGGTATCACATAAAGGGTCTCTCTTTTGATTAAAATGGACAAAATTTTTATGTTAAAACAATAACTGACATACCAAAATCTAACCAAACGCATTTGGATTGTGTTTATACTTTATGAGAATCATCCATGGGTCATTTTTGATGTGTAAGAGTCAACCAACCATTATTATGAGGCACAGTGTGGCCGGTATCACTCAAATGTCATCTCTTTCATTATAAATTAACATAATTTTATGTGAAAACAACAACTGACATACATAAATCTGACTAAACACATTTGGATTGTATTGATTAATTAGTATTAGGATATATGGGTCATTTTTAATGTCTAAATTTAATCCCTAATTAAATCTCGTTCATGGTGTCGCTAGTATCACTCAAAGGGTCTCTTTTTGGTTTAAAATGGAAATAATTTTAAGTGAAAGCAAAAACTGGCGTACACAAATTTGACCAAACACATTTTCATTGTATTTATCCTTTATGATAACGATCCATGGGTAATTTTTGACGTGTAAAAGTAAACCTGGCCTCAATTTGAGGCATGGTGTGGTCAGAATCACTCATAGGGTCTCTATTTTATTTAAAATGGACAAAATTTTAAGTGAAAACAACAACTATCATACCAAAATCCAACCATACACATTCGGATTGTGTTGATACATTATTAGAATGATCCGTGGGTCATTTGTGATGTGTAAGAGTCATATTTTTCTCAATTCTAGTAATAGTGTGTCCATTATCACTCAAAGGGTCTCTCTTTGGTTTAAAATGGACATAATTTTAAGTGAAAACAACAGCTGACATACGAAAATCCAACCAAACGCATTTGGATTGATATTATCCTTTATAAGAACGTTCAATGGGTTATTTATGACATTTAAATGTAAACCCTACTTCAATCCGAGGAACAGTGTGGCTGGTATCACTCAAATGGCCTCTCTTTTGTTAAAAATGGACAGAATTTTAAGTTAAAACACAAGCTGACGTATGAAAATCCTACCAAACACATTATGATTATGTTTATACATTTAGAGAACAATATATTGGTGCATTGGAGATGTGTAAGAGTCAACCCTGCCTCAAACAGAGGCATGGTGTGGCCGGTATCACTCAAAGGCCTCTCTTTCGTTTTAAATGGACATAATTTTAAGTGAAAACAACAACTAACGTACATAAATGCATTCAAATGCATTCTTGTTGTGTTGATACTTTATTATAACAATATATGTATAATTTTTGATGTCTCAGAGTTAAACTCTCTTCAATTTGAGGCATGGTGTGGCCGGTATCACTCTAAGGGCCTCTCTTTTGATTAAAATGGGCAGAATTTTAAGTGAAAACAAAAACTAACGTACGGAAATCCAACAAAACGCATTCGGAATTTGTTTATCCTTTAAGATAATGATACATGGGTCATTTTTTATTTGTATGAGTCAACCCCGATTCAATCCGAGGCACATTGTGGCCAGTATCACTCAAAGGGCCTCTCTTTCATTAAAAATGGACCGAAATTTTACGTGAAAACAACAAATGGCGTATAGAAATCCATTGAAATGCATTAAGATTGTGTAGATCCTTTATAATAATGATCCATGGGTGCATTGGGGACGTTTATGAGTCAACTCCGCCTCAATACGAGGCCTGGTGAGGCCGGTAACACTCAAACGACCTCTCCTTCATTTAAAATGGACAAAATTTTAAGTGAAAACACCAACTAACATATGGAAATCTGTCCTAACGCATTTTAATTGTGTTGATACTTTATTAGAATGATATATGGGTGCATTTTATACATGTACGAGTTAACCCTATGTTAATTCGAGTCACGGTGTGGACAATATCACTTAAAGGGCCTCTCTTTTATTTAAAATGGTTATAAATTTAAGTGAAAACAACAACTGACGTACGGAATCCCACCCACCCCCTAGACCTCCCCCACCCCCCATACAACCCCACAACCTGGAAAGCACCCCTGACACCCAGGACACTAGCCCAGCCCCATGGACACCCCCATGGACTGCCCCCCCCCCCCACCCTGGACAGCCCCCAACCCCTAGACACCCCATCACCCCTTGGACACCCCTCCCCCACCTGGAAAACCCCTCCTAGACACCACCCACCACCTTGACACCCCCACCCACTAGACACCCCCACCCTCATGGAAAACCCCCACCACCCCCTGGATGTCACGAACTAGCCCGAGTCGACCCTGAACCGGTCACCCAGGTTGGCCTGTGACAAGTCCCGAAAGGCGTTCGCGATCCTCCCGGGATGGTGACAAGAACCAAGGGAATCAATAGAGTACACAAGGGAACAATTTCTCCAATATATAGACAAGCAAACAAACAGCGGAAATAAACAGACAACCCAAAAATAATTTTTATAAAAATTGAAATAAATATTATTTGTACAAGAAACTAAAATTAGAACAAAACCAACAATTCAAATGAACAATCCCGACGACCAACTAACTCCATGTGACACTTCTGGTCACTCTCCAACATAATTATCAAATGTCTCTCAAGGTGAATGAACTAAAGATGAAACCTGCACAAGGGCTAAAAAAATAAGACTATAGGCATGAGTATTAAAACTCAGTAGGTTAGCCCGATATTCTATTCCCAAGGCACATTCGTTTAAAATAAAAGAAACATCAATTTATTGGTTATGAAATTATAGTTTTAAAATGATGTTTAATGCTATAATAATTATCAGACAAAAACAAGCATGTTTAATAAAGAGGTGTAACTTCAAAATGAAAATAGTTTTTCAAGAGGGCTGCTTTAAAGAATTTTAACTTTTAAATAAATAACACATACTACTGAATTTACCAACCAAAGACATTGTATGCTGACGGTGAGTACAAAATAGCCAATGACCACTAGTCATAGGAACACCCCTAGGCACTAGTTAGTTGTGAGCCCCAGGTACCTCGTATCTCGGTGAAAATAACCATAGTAAATATTCATTCTCGTGCACGATCCACTAGTTGAGAACATACCCATAACCTAGTGGTCCCCAATCATCATCATCATCATAGTTTAGTTAGTGTTGTCATCGTCAAACTTTCTACGTGAAAAAGAGGCCAACTGCCATAGAATCACTAGCATACTAGTACACGTCTGCCCACCTCGATACTCGGGTTCCATTTAGTGCTCAATAAAGTTATACATATTATAAAATAGACATTTTACATCCACATTCTATTACCAATCCATAAAAACAAAAATAGACCATAATCATTCTTCACATTTCTTAAACGAATCAAGAAACCGCTAAATATTTTGGTAAAACAATTTCATGAAGTGAATTGAGACTTTGCACATAAAACTCATTCAAAAACACTATTTCAATTATAAAAACACATCAAAACAAAACCAAATCATATTTTTCATCCCTATTAACATTTAATAAAATCATTTAGAGGACCTTAAAACAATCCCAATTGCACAACATGGTTTACACAAGTAAAACACTCCTTCATTTCTAGGAAATTCCAAACGGACCTTTAAACATTTTCTCAAAACTAACGTTTGACGAAAGTATGAATTTTAATTTTATTAAAGAATTTTATAAAAACCACTTACAGAAGTAAACCACAATCATAAATTTCTTATAATACATAGGTTACATATTCAAAACACAACCATTTTCATAAAGATGTGAAACGGTCCATTTTTGGGCAACTCGGGCCAAAATATGTTGTAAATGAAAACCCACTTGTTTGTAAAAACAAATCCAAATTGGAAATCCATATAAGTACCCAAAAAATACGATTTATTATTCTTCCAATTCCTTTATAAATCAAAAAAATAACTATTAAATCAAACATCACACATAAAAGCCAACCAGGCAATTTACTGAACACATGACATGCCCTTTTTAAACAAAAAAATTTATTTTAAGTACATGAAAAGAAATAAAACACCAATTGAATTCCATATTTTCATTAAAGATACTGTAACATGTAAAAAATACCATAAACCAGATTATAAACCTCAAAAAAATATTTTCAAAAGATAACGGAACATTTTAACAAACACTTGTTTAGCACTTTCCTGACAAAACAATACTACCTTTCACAAAACAATGATTAAACAACCACTTTACACACCAAAAAAATTATCCAAAGGATGAAAAACAATAATTAACAAATATATCAGGTGTCAAAAATAATAAAATTATGAAACCTAAATAATAAAGGCATGTTCAAGGGGTATCCTACCTCAAATCCTTGGCGTAATTGAAACGCACACCCGAAAACACCCGCCGTGGGTTTATAAACCCTAAAACTATAAATACTAGACCTAAACAAATAGAAACCCCATAAACAAACATGTTATATCAAAACCCTAGGTCGACTAATACTAGGGGACAATATAAATCCACAAAATAATGAAAGGAGGGGGAAGAGGATGGTGAAAGGAGAAGGAATCTCACCTTTCACCCTAGAAAACTCTTCATCTTCCATTAGATCTGCAACCCTATAGAGAATGGAATGTCCTGAAAAATCCTGGAGACACTCCTAAGCTCTAGAAGAACTAGGGAAAGATTATTGGTGGCCAAAATAGTATGAATTGATTGATTTATGAATGTTACATTTTGCCTTGTCAATTCTGGACGATTTCAGGTATCTTGAAAGTTTTCTCCCTAATCCGAGACCCATATGAGCTACAAAGTGGTCAAATAGATTATGAGGGTTAGGATAGGGTTATTAGCTTCAAGAGGGAGGTGTAATCATAGAAAAATATTAAAAATAGAAAAAGATATAATGGAAACTAATTATTTTTCTTAAACAGGAACTTGGCCCATGGGCTGGCCCAATACCTAAATAAGTGACCCAAATTCACCCTTCTTATGAATTTCTAATGGGTAAAAAAGGATAAATAAGTTTTAATATATCAGTATAGGAAATTTGGGAAGTTTAATGGGTGAAATAGGATGAAAAAATAGTTATAAAAGAAACAAAATTGGTATTTAAATCTTGGAATGGGCTCACGGTTGGACCAAATGATGAAGTAACCACCCTTTCTTAAAAAAATACTAAACAAACAATGGTGATCACAAATTAGGGTGGTTAGACATAAATGAAACATAAAAACTCAGGATTCATCTCACCAAACACCAATGACAATGATTGGTATTTATAATGGGCCGGATCAATACAATGACAAAAAAACCGGGTGTGACAATTCTCCCCACCATTAACGCTTTCCAACCCCAGAAAGCCATAACACTTTCTGGCTAAAAAAACAACACCTAAGGATTCCATAACAATATAATCCAGCTTCTAATGATAAGGAAATTTCCATCACCAAAAATTCAACTTAATAGTCTGGCCCAAAAAAACACAACTCACAACCACGTCTGGAGAATCAATGGAAAGATGAAGCCACCACCTCCACAACCAAGCCAAGATCCTAATTGTTGGGTCTTCTCTCAATGAACCCAACCATCACCCAAACCAAAGAGAACTCACAAAACCAAATATTCAAGGGGAGTCTAGAATGGTTTCCCCACCATTAAGAATCAACTGTCACTAGAAATTTTCTTAGGATGAAAATCCTGGAGACCCATGGTGGGTCTCCCCACCATTAGAAACCAACTAGCAATGAACAGACAAGAATTCAGCATGAGCTAGAATTGGGCCTCACTCACACAAGCCCTAAAAAACCCTCCTAAAAAACTACTATACCAAGTTAATAGGGTTACAACATGAACCTATAAACCACCCACTCTCGAATGGAGGGGATAAGAACATGGCCAACACATTCAGCACAGTTCTGGACCCCCGCCACTTGGGAATGGGATGGAAGGGGACCCAATAATTTGGCCACTGAAACCAAATAAGAAACGAAGAAACTACCCAAAACACTCCAAATATGAATAGGTAACACCATGATTTAACCTGATTTTTACAGGCGGTCCACACAGGGACATTGATTGAAAACCCACATCCATGATGGAATAACCATAGACACTGTGTGAGGCGTTAAGTCCACCACGCTTGTTGCAACAAAGGGAAATTCATAGAAATGAGGAACCAAAACATTGACATAGTAACTAACATAACAAAACAATGGATTAAGGATCCTAATAGATAAATCCACACCTCTGTTGACTTCCTGACTGCAAGAAGAGCTTCACTCCGAGGCATATGGCTGGAGCCCTAATTCTTGAAGCATTTGTTGCACCACAGTCAGGTGATAAGGATCACACCACTCAAAAAAAAACCACACTTTATCACCAAAAAAACATTCTTCTAAATAGGAACTCATAGATACATATCAAAATTCTATCTCCCTCCAAACGAGGGGCAGAATGGACAATGAATACGATGATACACATCAACATCACTGAACACAACTGCTCTATTCAAAAGAATTATCCTGACCTAGAAGCACTTTTAATATATCCCAAATAGCTCTCTATTCCAACAAACATGTTGAGGCATCATTAAAAGAGGTGGATTTAAAATTTCAAAAGAATCCTTAGGTTGATCAGAAGGAAATATTTCCAACTATGAACTATCCATGGCCACATCACAAAATCATACACATATTTAAAAACCCAATGAAAATTACTCCAAAACCGAGCCACCAACAAGATCTCATCTCTAGATAGAAGAAGAGTATGAATTATAGATCACATGGAAGATAACCAAATAAACAATTATTCTAAGACATAGAAAAATCAATCCACATTACCATTGGTTTTAAAAAAAAAGTCCACAATTTTCAGCTCAAAACAATTGTGAAAAAAAACTAACTTGGTGGGTTTCCACATTCACCAATGGTGTTTCATCAAGTCTCACCCACATGCACATTTCCATGCCACGCCAGGCACCCAACCACCATACCATATAGGCCATCCTTCTAGATATAAATAAAACCCCGCATGTGAGCAACCATGAAAATACCAAACGCTAAAACAAAACAACATGATTAAAAAAATTACCATCATAAGGAACACAATCCACCATGTCAAAAAAACGTTTTCATATTTCACAAATAAAACCACAATTAAATAAGAACCATTTTCTCGAAAACCTACCCCTTTTCATTTTTAATTTTCTTTAAATAACCAAGCCACTCTAGACAACCCCTTCCCATTATTTTTTTAAAAAAACTCAGCAATGTATATTTCCATAATCCGAGGTCCATTGAGACCTATAACGTTTCTATTAAACAACAACTGATAAAAACCAATTTCCAAACAAATTTATCCGATTCAAAAACATTTTGACATCCCAAAATAACCCAATTAAAAAAAAGATCTAGAATCTCCTTAAAATGATTCACAAAATCAAAACATTTTATTCCAAAAAACCACAAGTTTAGATTATGGATAATCCAATCCCTTTAAATCATTTCCACTTCCCTCCATTTTTTAAAAAAAATACACAACCTTCCAAAACCATTCTTATATTTAATTTTTCAAAACCCCCTTTTTCACTTTTCAAAATCAAATCTTTCCTTTAAAACCCATTTCCACAATTCTCACACAAGGATTTTAAAAACAAAAATTCAGAATTAAAGAAAGGTTCAAGACACCCAAAAAAAAGGGAACTAGTGTCGGTGGGTGACTTGAACATATGGTTGGAGGACATATGTCAAACACAACACAAACACAAAGAGACTTATTAAGACCATTCCCCAGCTCCACATGGCTTGACAGGCCCTGCGAGCTCACGGAGGCCATTAGTCAAACTCCCCTTGTCATATCCCAATACCAAAAAAATCAACCAGAACAAGGAAAACTAATAAAACAAGACTTCCATGGAAACCCAAGGATTATAACAAGAAAGAGTTCGCGATGATCATCTTGCACTTACCCCAAAAGTCCCAAATATCCTAATCCATCAACCTTGACATCCCAAAATAACATGGGTGCTCTAAAAAGAAAGGTCTTCTAAGAGCCGACCCCCTCTGATACCATTTTGTCACGAACCAGCCTGAGCCGACCCTGAACCAGTCACCCAGGACAACCAGCGACAAGTCCCGATAGGCATTTCCGATCCTACCTGGATGGTGACAAGCACCAAGGGCATAAATATAGTACACAAGGGAATGATTTAGCCCATTTATAGACAATCAAACAAACATCGGAAATAAACAGACCACCCAAAATGAATTTATATAAAAATTGACCGAAATATTATTTCTACAAGAAACTAAAAGTAGAAAAAACCAACAACTCAAATGAACAATCACGATGACCAACTAACTCCATGTGAAACTTTTGGTCACTCTCCAACACAATGATCAAATGTCTCCCAAGGTGATAAAACTAAAGATGAAACCTGCATAAGGGCTAAAAAAGAAGACTATAGGCGTGAGTATTAAAACTCAGTAGGATAGCCCGATATTCTATTCCCAATGTGCATTATTTAAAATAAATGAAACATCAATTTATAGTTTTAAATTCATGTTATGAAATTATGGTTTTAAAATGAGGTTCCATGCTATAATAATTATCAGACAAAAACATACATGTTTAATAAAGAGGTGAAACTTTAAAATGAAAATAGTTTTTCAAGAGGGCTATATTAAAAAATTTTAACTTTTAAATAAATAACACATACTACTTAATTTACCATCCAAAGTCACCGTATGCCGACGGTGAGTAAAAAATAGCAATTGATCACTAGTCATAGGAACAACCCTAGGCAATAGTTAGTTGTGAGCCCCAGGTACCTCATATCTCGGTGAAAATAATCATAGTAAATATCCATTCTCGTGCACGAGCCACTAGTAGGGAACATACTCATAACCTTGTGGTCCCCAATAGTCATCATCATCATAGTTTAGTTAGTGTTTTCATCGTCAATTTTTCTACGTGAAACAGAGGCCAACCCCCACAGAATCACTAGCATACTAGTACACATCTGCCCACCTATATGCCCGGTATTCCATTTAGTGCTCAATCAAGTTATACATATTATAAAATACACATTTCACATCCACATTCCATTCCAAAACCATAAAAACACAAACATCCAATAATCACTCTTCACATTTCTTCACAAATCAACAAATAGCTAAATATTTTGGTAAAACAATTTCATAAAGTGTATTGAGGCTTTGCACATAAAGATCATTCAAAAACACTCTTTCAATTATAAACAAACATAAAAAACAAACCAAATAATATTTTTCATCCCTAGTAACATTTAACAAAATCATTAATGGACCATAAAACAATCCCAATTGCACAACATGGTTTACACAAGTAAAACACTCCTTCATTTCTAGGAAATGCCAAACGGGCCTTTAAACATTTTCTCAAAACTAAGGTTTGACGAAAGTATGAATTTTAATTTTATTAAGGATGTGTATAAAAACCATTTACAGAAGCAAACCACAATCATAAATTTCTTATAATACACAGGTTACATATTCAAAACACAACCATTTTCATAAAGATGTGAAACGGTCCATTTTTTGGGAACTCGGGCCAAAATATGTTGTAAATCAAAACCCACTTGTTTGTAAAAACAAATCCAAATTGTAAATCCATATAAGTACCCAAAAATACCATTTATTATTCTTCAAATTCCTTTAAAAATACAAAATCATTACTTTTAAATCACACATCACACATAAAAGCCAACCGGGCAATTTACTAAACACATGGCATGCCCTTTTTAAACAAAACAATTTATTTTAGGTTCATGAAAAGGAATAAAACAAAAATTGAATTCCATATTTTAATTAATGATACTTTAACATGTTAAAAATACCATAAACCAGATTATAAACCTCAAAAAAAATATTTTCAAAAGATAACGGAACATTTAAACAAACACTTGTTGAGAACTTTCATGACAAAACAACACAACCTTTCACAAAACAATGATTAAACAACCACTTTGAACACCAAGAAAATTATCGAAAGGATGAAAAACAATAATAAACAAATATATCACGTGTTAAAAATAATAAAATGATGAATCATTATAAATAAAGGCATGTGCAAGGGGTATCCTACCTCAAATCCTTGGCGTAATTGAAAGGCACACCCGAAAACACTCACCGTGGGGTTATAAACCCTAAAACTACAAATAACAGACCTAAAAAGTAGAAACCCCATCAAAAAACATGGTATAACAAAACCCAAGGTCGATCAATACTAGGGGACAATATAAATCCAAAAAATAATGAAATGAGGGGGAAGAGGAAGGAGAAAGGGGAAGGAATCTCACCTTACACCCTAGAAAACTCTTCGTCATCCTTTAGATCTGCAACCCTATAGAGAATGGAATGGCTTGAAACTTCCTAGAGAAACTCCTAAGTTCTGGAAGAACTAGGGAAAGAATATTGGTGGCCAAAAGAGTACTAATTGATTGAATTATGAATGATACAGTTTACCTTGTCAATTCTGGATGATTTGAGGTATCTTGAGAAGTTTTTCCCTAATCTGAGATGCATATGAGCTACAAAGTGGTAAAATATATTATTATGGCGAGGATAGGGTTATTGGATTTGAGAGGGAGGTGGAATCACAGAAAAATATTAAAAATTGAAAAATATATAAAGGAAACAATTTATTTTTTTAAACAGGAACACGGCCCATTGGATGGCCCAATACCTAAATAAGTAACCCAAATTCACCCTGATTGTGAATTTTTAATGGGTAAAAAAGGATAAATGAGTTTTAATATATCAGTATAGGAAAAGTGGAATGTTTAATGGGTGAAAAAGGATGAAAAACAAAAGATTTATAAAAGAAAAAAATTCGGGTTTTAAAACTGGGAATGGGCTCACGGTTAAACCAAATCATGAGGTAACCACCCTTTCTTTAAAAAATACTAAAAAAACAGTGGTGATCCCAAATTAGGGTGGTTAGAAATAAATGAAACATAAAAACTCAGGATTCATCTCACAAAATACCCATGAAAAGAATCGAGATTTATAATGGTCCGAATCAATACAATGACAAAAAAATAGGGTGTGACACTAGACACCTCCCTGCCCCCCTGGACGACCCCCAACCTCCTAGACTCCCCCCACCCCCAGACACCTCTATCCCCCCGGACACCCCAATCCCCCCGGACACCCCCTATCATCCATTGGACATCCACCCCAAACCCCTGAATAACACCCAACCCCAAGAATTCTGAATTTAGATCTTTATGTACTTTATTAGATTAGGAATTATGTTGGGTATACATGTTTTATAGGTATACATAGTGTCATTACCTTATAAATTATTTATTAATTTTGTACAGGTATACTTGTTGAGATGATGAATTTTTTGCAAGTGTTGTTTGGGTGTGCTGCAACATAATTTTCTGTTACAACAGACATGTAATTTATCAGCACTTTTTAGCAATGATAAAGGATCAGTTTATCTGCGCTAAAAAAGTACTGATAAAGGATCAACTTATTTGTGCTAAATGAGTTCTGATAAAAAGCACATTTATCATGGCTTTTTTAGCACTGATAATGGTTTATTTTATCAGTTCTTTTTTATCACTGGTAAATTCTTTCTTTATCAGATCATTTTTATCACTGATAAAGGTATCCTTTATCATCGATTTTTGAGCACTGGTGATGTATCTCTTTATAAGCACTGAGCTTTAAGATGCTTTTTTAGAACTGATAAATCATGTTTTGATCGCTGATAAAGCCCGTTAATATAGTAGTGATATAATGAATCCTTAATAATTCATGGTACTAACAATTTCACCATGAATTATTTGTTTAGGGGATTTGAATTTAATATTACTAAGTGGTAAAGGGTTTCTAAACTCAATTTCCTTTTATTGTGTAACAAATCTTTTTCATTAATGACATTATGAAATTATAATGGGTGAATATATTTAAAAATTACATTATTCTGTATGTAAACATTTTGGTGTGAATTGAATTTTTTTCCTAGAATCTCTCTATTTATTAACTCTTAATCCTATTATATGATCTTTGAATGGGTTAGTCGTCCTAAATTCCCTTCTCTTAGGACATATTTTTTTGATATACAATAATGTTCCTTTATGTGGTATATATACATCCAATTTTACATGTTTTCCCATGAATAATATTATTTTTATGAATTTAAAATTATCATTTGATGTTTTTATTCCATGGGGATACTGATTGAGTTATAAAAGTGGAAAATGCTTTATGTTACAATCTCTTTTCTTTTCAGTATTTCATATTTCAAGGTTCCTTTAAAGGAAATGTTTTTATCTTATTTTCGTGAATCACATCCCTTTTTTATCTTATAGTTATGATTTTTTTTCAGATTTTAAAAATCCATTTCATCCCTTATATATTAATTAAATGTCAATGAATTCACTTGCATGTTATGTCAATAATTTACCTTCATATAGATCAGGAATATTTCGCTTTCATATTAATTTTGTCTAAAATGTTATCAAAAATGTTGTTTTATAAAAAAAATATTTCTTAAATCTATATTACATGGTATTTGATTTTATTTTAAATTATTTTAAAAAGAATATCATAATGTTTTCCAAATGGTTTAGTTTTGAATCAATTTACAATTTTTTTTGAAAATAGTGTTTATTTTTAACATTAACATAATGAATGCATTTTACCATCATCATTAACATTATTTTAATTTATATTTAATTTATTATATTCCATTTTTTCTTCTATGAAATGGATTTTCATACTATTATGTGATTTTTAGCTTGTTAACATAATTTTGAAAGTAAAAATATAATTTTCCTCAATAAATTTTTAATGTCATTTTAATCATATTTCAATTTATCAACATCAACAACCCTTAATGTTATTCATATTGCACTAGAATTTTGTTATAATGATGCCATCATCATTTTTTTGTGGATTTATTACTATTTTTCAAAGAGACCATCATCAAGACCATTTCTTTTTTATGGGTTAACCACGATATGAATGGAATACTGGTTGTTTTAGGATTTCATGGTGAAATGAAGGATCTATTTTATTTTTTTGCATTATTGTTCTTGAAATTTTTCTGTGATGATGTGTGGATCCATTATAAACCAATGACAGGTGGTTATGTTATAAAACATTTGTTGATGGTTATGCTATGAATCAATGACAGGTTGTTATCTTTTGAACCAAGGATTGGTGGTTACTTTATAAACCAATTATGGATGGTTACATTATAACCCAAAGATGTATGGGTCCATGATAAAACTCTAATTCATTGGGTATAGAAGTCGACCATATGGATATTCCAATTTTAGGGTTTTTAAGGGTTCTATGATTTTGAAGTTCAATGACACAAACACATGTTATTTATGCTTTATATAGGTCATAAATGATTCCCTTGATCAATATTGATGTCACATGGATCGTGATTGTTATTTGTTATGAATATTTCCTTTGTTAAAGCATTATTAAGTGTTTCATGATTGAAGATCAATGCATTGATGGGTATAAATTCAATTATTTTATTCTCATGTTCTCATAAACCTAATCTGATGTTATATTTACATATCTCCCTTGTATTCCCTTATTGAGAATTTGAGCTAATTCTTTTTATGTTTCAATTTTCCCTAGTTATCATGAAGGATTTTAAATGAATTATTTTAAGATGGGTTTCATATTAATTATGATAATAGAAAAATATGAAGTATGAAAAGTTGGGTATAGTGGAAAAATTACTCTTTGAAGTCATGGGTATTTTTTTTATAAGTGCATTTTCTAATTCTATAAAAAATAATCCTTAATGGTGTATTGGTATATAAGTGAACCATTATTTCCTTTTAATAATGCATTTTTTGGATGGAAAATATTGGGTCACAAATATAAGAATCAAAACCATAAATCTAATGTTAATTTTTTCATCACTAGATCCAAGTGTTTTGGTTTAGGATGTTAAATGTTATCCCTTCCATTATAGATCATATTTAACTAAATATCTTTATATATCCATATTTTCATTATATCACTATTATCATAAATTTTGGGGTGACTAGTGGTGAGAGGCATACTTCATTTCATGGAATTATTATTTATATGATGAGTTTTGAAGTTATTCATTTTATCAACATTAATAGATGATTTTACCCAAAATAATGGATATTTTCCTCAAAAGTAATGTTTTAAAAAAGGGGATGTTGACCACATAAATTTCTTATATTGGCTTCATGTCTATATAAAAATATGTAGTGGAATATTTTTTGAGTCATAGAGTTTCTCATGTTGTAGTCCACAGAGAGGAAAAAGGGGACTACTACACTTGACATTTCATGTACAACATATGAAAAATAGAGAATAAACCATCAATGGTGGATATTAGATTTACTGGGATAATTTTTTTTTGGTTATATGGAAAACATGTTAGTAAGTAGTAGTGATAAGTCAAACTGTTGTTGAATTTTCTGTTCAGAAGAAAGGATGGGATAAGGTTCGAGGAGTTATATCCAATGGTGATAAACCATAAAATATAGTATTCAAGGAGTTTTTAATCCATCAATGTATGTAATGAGAATCATTATAGAGAAATCTATGAGAATAAATCAAAATGGAATCACAATAACACATTAAAGAAGACATATGATCAAATTAATATGTATGAGGTAGTTGTGTTTTGACCTATAAGGGTAAAATTTTATCATAATTGGTTCTTTATGTGTGAAATTTTTCAAAGGAGGGAGGAATTTTCCATCATGATTATTTTAAAAAATATAATGAAAGCATATTGGGGTGTGGTTTTCACAAAGTAATTTTTCTACATTTTTTTTGGAAATTCATGTATAGGAATTGACATGAATTATTTACCCTCCAATTATTAGTATATTTTGTAGAGTTTCTTATGGCATCATTAATACTCTCTATTGATGAATTATTTTCAGATTACATAAATTTTTGTGTATTTACTTTTTTTTTCAAGTATATTATTTCATTTGGTTTCTTATAATTCCATCCTAATATTTTTAATTTATATTATTTTTAATCCCCTTCAATAGTGGTATCAAGATAATGGTTTGACCTTTTCATTTTTTATTATAACTATATAATCATTCATGAGGATCGATGGGGTATGTGTGGGGTAGGATGATTAACACTTTTTTACATTAATTTTGAAAATTTTGTGTAGTAAATTCATCATTAAATATTCCTTTATCATATTTATGGTATGGATCATGTGATTCAAAGACCATAGACTAAGATAAAGAATGTTTGGATGCTAAAATAAGTTAATAGAGTGGTATAATTCCATACACCTATTTTTTTATGAGCTCCACTAGTCAGAAAAAAAATTAAAATTTTAATATCAATGTAAAGCACAATGAGGGAGTATAGGGAACCATTAATTTCTTCAGGTTCTCAAGATTATGTGGCGATCAATGTTATAGGAATTCAGAAGTTCTGGATCTTATCTTGATTAGATGAAATGTGTGGATATAAAAACTATGGATGCATCAATTTTTAGACTTATTTTTCGAGGGATCTTTCACTTTCTATCAAATTTTCAAAAGGATATCCTCAAATTTTTTATATAGGATGATGGTTCAGGCAATACAAACATGTTTTAAATTTGAATTAGTTTTTTGGATGATATATCCTACTTTAATGGATTGAAGGGGTATATTTATAGGGTTCATTCCATTTAATAAATAGAGAAAATTTTACTAATTTATATATTTTATCAAAATCAATAGATTAATTATCCTCAGCTTTAATGATCATATTTTATCAACATTAATATACTGAATAATAAAATTTGGCCACATTAATTGGGAATATGGACGTTATTTATCTATAAGATGTAGAATGATCATATTTTTTAGTGATAAAGTTAATAGGAGAATGGGGCTACTACATTTTTTAGAATAAATTATGGTATGTCGATAATGGAGATAATGAATACATATATATCCCACCCAATGAGTATAAAGGAAAATGATACATGTAATAAGCCTATGAAGCATAAATCACCTAGAAGATGCTATATATATTCAAAAATTCTAAATCATCATCCATCCATAAAATTCATTTACATAATCACAAATCATATTTCTCTATCACGAGTCACTGAGAATAATTCAGAATCATGTCCAATGAAGCTACTCAAATCTCCATATCCATATAGATTGTTTGAAAAATTTAATTTAATTTTTATCTTCATAACTTGTGTGGGTCCATGTACTATATTGGGGTATGTATAAACATACCCATTTGTACTCAGAAATACATGAAATTGATGAAAAGGAACAAATGAGTTTATTCCTGAATATGATAAGTTTCTTTAAGGAAGATAAAGAGGAAAAATATATTAACCAGTTCGACTTATATACCAATACAAATGAGTAATATGAATAATATCAGGAAATAATAATATAAATAAGCTAAAAACTAGAATACATAACAGAAAATATTATACCTAGTCAAATAGGATCTAATCCTTAAAACAAACAATGTATGAGTAACTATGGGTTCTCATATTATTAAATTCCAATGAAGTCTGATGTTTTTAGCTTGGAATGTACCACATCGTAAAGGGAACCCGTTTGGTTCTGTATAATAACATGTCCCATATATATCTATTGTAAATAGACATTAAATTTCCATTCTATCTTTTTATACCAATAATGGAAGCCTTATCATCCTTAAATGATGCTCATCATATGTGGAAGCACTACATCATCTGATCAAACAACAATGTACCATCGACCCAGCCTATACAACTAACCATTTTAGAAAACCATGTAATCACTTACAAAACACCATAAAAATATCACACCCTAATGGTATACACCACAAATGATAAGTCCACCCATAAATGGAAGATCTTCCCTCCATTGGAGGATGATAGAATATCATACTGCAAGTCATGATAGAAGATCTCACACCACATTATGGGAGGAAGATACCACATACCCTATCATGAGAAAACCATGTGGTTAAGGGATCTTACCACATGGCTACATGGGGTAGGATGAAAAATCCACATTATGGTTATGATACATGATCTCACGATTTTTCAAATTAGTTTAGATAAAATTGAACCATATCTATCAGCAGATATAGAGGATCTCATGGCATGTGAATGCATATAAGAAATCAAAAACCATTTCTAGACCATGTTTGATTACCCCATAATTTCCCTATTTTATCTAGAGATATGTTACATGTTCATCAAAATAAACTGTGATTCATATGTCACAAAAATGCTACCATAATATTCAATTCAAAAAACATCTATAATATAATTATTCAGCATCCAAATATGAATCTTGAGAAAAGTGATATAGAGATCCACAATGGATGAAAAAGTACATGGAGTGTTTCATTAGATTACATGATATTTTACCATTCATGAGTTAAATGACAAGAAAGATATAACCATAATGACTGACACATAATAATGTAAACAAAAACATACCTTCCCAAAATTGATTCATGATGGGAAATATGAATCTATTGAAAAGTAGAAATATCGATAATATCACATATGTGACACATAATTTGACAAGACTTAGGGATCATTCCATGAGCTAAAATTAACTAGAAAATTTTGGTCTTGAATCGTGAATTTTAGTATTTGGGTCTTGATGATTCATGTGGTTCATCAAAATGACATCAAGGAAAAATGATACCACCAAAATGAGTTAATAATAGTAATTAAATTATTATTATAATAAAAAATAAATATATTTAATCTAATGCATGAATGTGGTTTAGAGTTTCCCCTATCTCTAATCAATCATCCAATCACATTAAAATTAATATAGGATCCCTCCATGAATTTTTACATGACCTACATTATTGTTAAATGAATGAAAATAATATTTTTTTTAAATAGAAGTAGGTATGATATAGGAAGCTAAAAATTAGT
This sequence comes from Viscum album, assembly GCA_963277665.1. Classification (NCBI taxonomy): domain Eukaryota; kingdom Viridiplantae; phylum Streptophyta; class Magnoliopsida; order Santalales; family Viscaceae; genus Viscum; species Viscum album. The sequence goes on from OY728131.1 coordinate 1,928,858,717, forward strand.
GATTTAATATATAATTTAAATAAAACAAATAAAATTTAATTTTAGTTATATGTAAAATATTTAAAAACATGTGAATAATATAAGGAAATATATGAATGTATAAAATAATAATAATCAATTCTTTTCAATCATTTGTTAGGATGCGGGAATATATATATATATATATATATATATATATATATATTAAATACATAATGTGATTACATAATATTTTTATATAATGAAACACTAAATATTATATTTTTTATTAAAAGAAAATTCAATTTCAAAATATATATGAATAATTTCTAAATAATGAATACATCTGATATACATAGGAATAAATTCATATTATTTTTTTATTCTGATTTTATTCATAGAGGTGTCATTTGTAGAATTTTCATATGTTTTCATAGATATATATAATTTTTTTATTGTATGCATAAAATAAAAAAAATTCACTTAGTTTATAGTATAAAAAAATGAACACATATGAATACTCAATGTGGTGTAAAATGTATATCATGATTCTTCTAAAATGTTGTATTAGTTTCACGAATTGATTAATATTGATTCAGTTTAAAAATTATTTATACAAGTATATATATATTTATTTGATTTCATTTCATAATTATACTAAAATAAGTGTTATGAATGTTTTAAATGATACAATGTTTTTTAATTTTTTGAACTACTATACATACATAAAATGAAATAATTTGTATTATGTATCAACACTTTTTTCACAATGTTTGAGGAAAACATTATAGTATTTATACATAATGTATTTTCAGGTAGTATGAATGTCAATGTGGAAAAAGAGTTATGCATACATTGGAATAATTGATACAATAGAGTGTATATATACAATTGTAATGATTTTGAATCAATATATGATGACTATATTTATTGGGGTGTAAGTACATTGAAATAATATAAGTATACAATATCCCAAGAAAAATTTTAAATTACATTCTGTTTTAATTAATATAATATTAAAATATGACATATGAATGCATAATTTTAATGAAACCGGTATGGAACCTATATTCATTCGTCTAATCGAACCTATTTTAATATTTTTAAAATATTGAAACCAGTACTCATTATATGCATAATATATGCATAATGGTATAATCTACTAATTTTGTATATTTAAATTATCAATATATGAAACCAATATAGACATTTTTAAAATAACTAGAGTTTAAATTAATTATAAAGTATTCAATTACATAAATATGTATAAACATTTATGTATATTTTTCAACCTAAATGACTATTAATCAATTAGAGCCATTAAAATATCATTTAATAGGAATTAATTTTATAATATTATAATATTGTAACAATAGTGAACACATAGTTAACCAAATAATTTTAGATTTGTAATGAGATTTTTTCTTATAATATTTTAAATAAAAATCAATGCTAACAAATTTAAAATGATTGGATAATTTAAAAAATGGAAATAAATGGTGGTAAAATCATTAATTTTATTCAAAAATTTTCATTAAATAATATAGTTAAGAACATAATATATACCATTGGCTAAATATATTGTGATGAAATTATCCAATATTCAATTGTCTTAGAACATGGATCAGAAGAAAGACCCTGTATGAAACAAATATACGAATTTTAGTTATGTAAAATTGAGGATCACAACTATAAAGCACAACATTATAGAAATCAATGTTGATTGAAAGGGAAAATATATAGAAATTTTATGGGAAGAATATTTTTTCTATTTCCAACAACATGTGTAATGACCTAAAATTCTACTATATTTTCCTTAAAAATATTATGTCAAAATCATGCTCTTTACCCAAAATCATAATAAAACATGAAATACCATAATATATTATTGTCCATAATAAATTATAAGATAAAAAATCAATAGTAAATAAAAATATAGTATGAAATTAAAATTTATTACTCTTAGAGGATTACAAATAAATATGATTTAATATTAATGAGGATTATTCATTCTCAAATTAAATATTTATTGTATGAATAAATTTAATATTTATATTTCAAATTATTAATATAATAATATATTTTATTAAATTTTATAAACTAATATATTGAAATTAATTATATTATAAACTATATAGAAAAAAATTAAGAAAACATAACACTCAAAAAATGAAATTTTATAATAAAAGATGCTTTTCTTTACATTTTGTACATCCCATTATATCGTTATAAATTTTATACATTGAAATTGATAAAAATAATATAAATTTTTTACTTTTTATTTCGCAATTATCTTTGTATGGATTTATTTTTTCTGAAAAATCATTTCTTACAAAATATTGAGAAATACTTATTTTACTAAAATCACAGTGTTTATATATAGAACATAAAAATATATATAATATTTTTAATGAATTAATATGTTTATAAGAAGTAAAATTATAATTTTTATTTAAAATTATTGATTTATAAGACTAATTTATAATATTTTATGAACATAAGTAATATTTTCCCTAAAAACCGGTTTTGAATTTTCATTTAATTTATTATGATTTTGGTAAAATTTAGTTTGGGATTTCCTTTAATGTTAAAATTTTATTTTAATCATAATAAAATAATTTATAAAATGAAAATCCATGAAATTGATTATTTTATCCTATAAATTAAATGTCATCTTAGAAATACACGTTTTTCAAATATGATATTTTACAAGTTACATATGATAATATTAAAATTTATTTGTCATCCATATAATATTATAACAAAATAAATTGGATTTAATATATTCAATCATTAGGTAAAAATTTTCTAATAAGGGCTATTTTTCACTTTTAAAATTATATTACTTATGTAAAAAATATTTACAATGATAAAATGTAAAGACCCATATTTCCATGTAATTTTTATAATTATATAGAATTATTATAAGTCTGAGAAAATTGATGGTGCGTGATTCCGAGGCCCGGTGTGCTCGGAATGAATTTTTGAACTTTTTTGGGTAAGTTTAGTAAATCCATTAGAGGTTTTTTTTACTTCTGAAACATTACATGGATTAAAATTTGATGGAACTGTGGAATCCACAGCATCGTTATTCGTTTATGGAAGGATTTACTTTGACCACAGTAGGTCCAGAAAAAATTTAATCTTTTGTGACTTTTATAAAAAATGAAATGAAATAATTTTGTTATTTTAGTTCATAACCTTCAAGTGAAAAAATAATGTGTGGGGATGGCGGTGTATTATGCCATTAAATGGCATGACCTACCAACTTTAAATAACGACAAAATTTGGGAAATTTGGAAGCATCCTAATTAATGAGCCCCATTATTTCCCCGCACTGTTACAAAACCCTCCCCCTCTCCTATATATATGGAGCTAGGGAAGGGTAGTCAGAGAGCTTCACCATACAGTGAAGTGCTGAAGCAACACCGTGATGCTATACCCCTAGAAGACTAAGTCGATCCAGAGGGAGGTGACAAATGACACTGAACCAAAGGGTGAAATGCGAGTTGCGTCTTTGGGAACTGGTCACGTGAACGAAGAACAAAATCAATCTTCAAGCATGAATGTTTCTCCGACGATTCAAGGTAGGGTTTTTTATTCTCGTTTCAGATTCAGGTGAATTTATTGATCACCCTTAATATCCTCTATTATATTAGCAATGAGTAGGGCACATGACTAACAATGCTGGCCCGAACCCTTCACTATCTTGTTATCCTTACACCTACATGGAAGACTGCGAGCATGACAATGTACGCCGTAAGAGGAGGGTCACAGCTCGTCAGCCTTAGGAAGGGTGGCAGCAAGACTGCCCCACTTACAGCAAACGAAAGCTGCGACTGAAGCAATAGCATATGCCAAACCTTCCTCTAGTAGGTTCTGTGGTGCCCATGTGGTGCCCACTCAACATAGCCACCTCACAAACCGAACGACCGCCAGGCCATTCGGGAATCCGGGAGAATGGGGGTTACACCTCCAATGTCGATCCAAAGCTGGCTGCCACCGTCAGACTACGTCGCCACCCACGAGATGGGTCTCCACCCTTGCCCCATGTCATCGCCCTCGGATCAGGCTGACACCTTCAGACTTGGCCGCAGCCCTCGAGTCAGGTCTCTTCCCTTACACTGGGCCGCCACCTTCGAACAAGGCCGCGACCCTCGAAGTGGGTCGCCGCCCTAGAGCCAGGCTTCCTCCCCCGCATGGGGCCACTGCCCTCGGACCGGGCCTCCTCCATTAAGTCGGGTCGTTTCCCTCGCACCGATCCACTACCCTCGGACCAGGCCCCTTCCCCTGGGCCCGACCGCATCCCTTGTGGGCTGCCGCCCTGTGCGGGCTGCCCTATTCTAGCTGGGCCACCCTTGTGGTCCATCCCACATGCGGGCCATACCATACATCGGCCCATCCTAGACGGGGTCGGGATAGGTCGGTCTGACCCGGTCGGACAAGAACCGAGACCTACTAAGCCTAGAAACACTAAAAGATCCTTATCTTGATAAATGGACGCATTTCTGATGAACCATCGGTGGTGTTGGACCCTTAAAGAAAGACAATAATTTTTCCTTAATCTATTAAAGTTTCAATTAAATTTGGAGTATTTTCTAGTTAAATCTCACCCAAATCAAAAAAAGATGTCATCACTAAAATGCCATTAACGCACAGAACGAGCATCCGATTGACACGTCTTTTGTTGTGTTGGAACCCTTATGACATGACAGATCATCAGGTTTCATCTTTTTGAAACATCATTCTGGTTGAGATATGACTAATGTATTGGTAAGAGGTTCTCCAAGGTGCACTACTTACGGAACCCTGCAAATGGATGAGACCAGACAACTACTGACTTTTCGACTCAGAGTGACTCAACGGCCAGGGTATGTGATGGGGAGGAGTACCTCCACAGACCACGGTGGGGAGCGCATGCGGTACCTGATGGGGAGGAGTACCTCAGAAGTTCATGGTTAGTTAGAAGAGATAATGTGTGATGCTATAGGCCCATTGTACTCAATAGATGAGGATTTCACCAGTAGTCGAGGTGTTCGACAGTGTGAATGAGGATGTAACTAATTACTACCGCTAGAATAAATCCTGATGTGTTCTGTCTTTGCTTTGTGCTTGTTATTGAGGTTATGCCATGGGGTACTTTACTTGTGTGGTACATTACCTTCATGGTGTTACCCTATGTATTTTCATTGTGGAACTCAATGAGACCTTCGGGGTCTTGGGGTCCTTACTGAGTATAATTATACTCACCCATGCACAGGCTTCACCTGAACCCTGTTGTGTCTTGTGCAAATAACGAGCAGTTGGGCTGAGGTTTGAGGGAGCCAGGACCTAGTGGTACGCATAGGAGACAAATAGACATAGAGTGATGAGGAGGGGATATGTACCAACCCTTCTAGTAGGAACCTCGTAGGATGACCCAGTAGTTGTTTCCCTTTTTCATTATATTGTATTTCACTTCTAGTCATACATTTACTTTTATTGTTTGGCTTGTATATTGGCCCCTTTTTACTTTCAGTGCTCTTTTTTAATACATCAGTTTACTTCACAGTTTCTTCATGTTGTGTTCTCAGACCATGTGTTTGTACATGATTAAAGGAAATGCTTTCCCATTTTAGGTAATACACTTTTCGGCGCTAGTCGCCTACCTCTGGCCTATGGAATGAGGGCTTAGAGAAGTCACTGCACGGGCCCGGAGGGACGGGTTGTGAAAAAGTGGTATCATAGGAGTTCAGTTCTCCTAGAGAACTAGGACTCTAATCTTTTCTATGTGTAAATAGTGTTACATGTTATGAGTGTGTTTTTTAGTTTGGTTAGTCTAGTGTTTGTGTGGTGGTCGACGTATCCATACACCAAGACCCTGAATTCTGATTTCTGACTCAGTGCATGAAAACATTGTTTGAATGTGTATTGAAATGTTTTACTTTTGATCTCTTGAGTCATCTCAGTAGGAATCACTTTTAACCAAGGCACACTTGTTTATTTTCAGAATTCTACCACGAAGACAGCCACCCTAGTTTCTTGAGAGAGTACAGGATGACGCCCCTCCCCCCAGAGCAATGCGGCCTCAGTGCATGGCCCCCTTATAGCATTGTCAACTTCAGGTGGTGTACCAGCAACACCACTACCTATTGTATAGCCATTGGAACCTGCCCCACCATCAGAGGGTTCACACAGAATGAGTGTCTTGAACGAGTTCCAGAGGAAATGAACTACAAGGTTGTGAGGTGAGATGAACCTGTAGGTAGCTGAGGACTGGTTGGAGGCTATGGCCAGAGTTTTTTTCTTAGTTGGGAGACCAACTGATTTTATAGTCATCATGGAAACCTGTCTTTTTCAGGAAGCAAAATGGAGATAGTGGAGCCTGATTCTCCATATACACGATTAGGTGACCCTCATCTGGATAGACTTTGAGGGCCTTTTTAGGTCAAAGTTTGTCATACAAACCTTACACTCTTTGCGTATACAGGAGCTGCTGCACTTATGGAAAGGCAACATGACAATGGCCCAGTACTCGGAAAGGTTCACTGATCTCTCCTTCTACTCCACCGAAATGGTACGAGACCCTTTCTTCAGGGCCCATACCATTGAGCAGGGTATCCAATGGTAGAACAGAGCATAGATTTTATCACTCGACATTCCGACATAGGCTGGGGTGCTTGAGCAAGAACATTTGGTGGAGAGCTTCCAAGATGAGCAGGAACATACATCAAGAGCTACAACCAGATGATAGGTAGTCTAATCATCTACAGAAGGAAGTAGGCAGATGACACAGAGGTCCAAGTAGACAAGAACTTATGGTGGACGACCCATGGATGCAGGGTCAGAGGTGCAAGTCTCACAAGTTAGAGGAAGATAGGCGAGGGACGTGTAGTGTTACATGTATACTGAGCATGGTTATATGGATCACGACTACCTGACCCACCATACTGATGACCATTAGACGGTCGAGGGGCCACTGAGGCAGAGGAAAAGGATTAAGTGAGGAGGTCCATAGGGTGGCAGACATGGCAGCGGATCTTGATGTGCAGTAGGTTGTGGGTTGTGTTTTGAGATTGTAACACCACCACCACCAGGTGGTCCACCCTGACCACAATGAGCATGAGGCCAGGGACAATCTCAGCTCCAGGTAGCTTGGGCCTATGACCACTGTTCTTTGTAGGATATTAGATGTATGATTTTTGTCAACTCCAACTTATCTAAAACACTTATGTACCCAGGTTCTAGTCACTCTTATATTTACATAGCACTCATTTAGAGCTCAGAGATTCTGGTGGATTCTTTTGCTCGATCCTTACGGATAGAGACTCCAACTGGAGCATATTCAATGATTACAAACTAGTTATAGAAGTGTGAGGTTACTCTAGGAGGTGAGATCTTTGGCTGGGATATCTGAGTAGTGGCATCGAGGCCTTATGATGTCGTCTTGGGTATGGACTGGTTATCCATAGTCTATGCTCAGATTGACTATATTAGATACAAAGTGTGGTGTGTCTGCATGTACGAGACTAGGTTTTTCAACCCCAGTGAGAATGAAACCTTTTTAGCACAAGATACACATAACTAGTGGAGGGAGAAGCCGATTACTAATCAGTTGGCCAGCCATACCCTCATATTAGTTGATGTTGAGAGACTAATCTATATTATAGTGGTAGACCAATATTCCAACGTATTATCAGATGATGTGACAGGACTACCTCCATGCAGAGAGGTAGACTTTTATATCAACCTATACCCTGAGACGACACTGATATCAACACTAGAATATCAGATGGATCTAGGGGAGCTTCGTGAGCTACGTGTACAGTTAGAGGAATTGCAGGGAAAGGGGTTCATAAGACTCAATTTTTCTCCATGGCCAGGACTAATTTTGTTTTCCAAGAAGACAGATGTGAGTTTGAGACTCTATGTGGACTATCATCACCGGAACTATGTGACTGTTAATAAAATTATACACTCTCATGGATTGATGATCTTTTCGATCAGCTGAAGGGATCTTGATAGTTCTTGAATATAGAAATCTGATCATGCTATCATCAGCTCTGGATATAAGATGAGGATGTGTAGAAGACGACCTTCAGATGTTGATATGGCCAATATGAGTTCTTGGTTTTGCCTTTCGGCATTAATAATGCACTATCAATGTTAATGGTATTCATGAACAATATATTTCATCCATACCTCGATCGATTCATGTTTGTGTTCATCGATGACATCTTGATATACTCAGCGACGGAGGATAGGCATGCTTAACATCTATAAACAATTTTGGATATACTGCATGAGCACCATATTTATGGTAAACTCTTGAGTATCTAGTTCTGGATACGAGAGGTCCACTTTATGGGATTTTTTTTCTCAAAGGCTGGAGTTGTGGTAGATCCATTAATGATAGAGGTTTTTCTAGCTTGGGAGCCACCGAAAAGCATGATAGAGGAGCAGAGATTCCAAGGGTTCGATGTATACTACTAGATTTTTTTGGTTGACTTTTATAGAGTTGTAGCACCTTTTTCATCTTTGAAAAAGAAGGATAAACCTGTTTTTGGATGAAGAGATTCCAACAGAGTTTCCTGGAGCTGAGGTAGAGACTGACGAGTTCCCTCATCTTGAGGCTGTTAGAAGAGGGTGTTGGGTATGTAGTATACTCTGATGCATCTTTGACCAGGCTTGGATTTTTCGTGATGAAAGAACAAGTATTTATCTCTTATGGTTCACCATAGCTAAGACGAAGTGAGAATAACTACACTACCCATGACTTGGAGTTTGCATAATTTGTCTTTTCCTTGAAGATGTGGCGACATTACTTGATGGGTGAACATTTTATAGTCTACTCTGATCACAAGAGTATCAGCTGTTTCTTCTCTCAGAAGGACCTGAACCTGAGGTGGAGAAGATTGCTAGAGTTCCTCCAGGACTAATAATTGAGATAGTCTATACTACTAGGAAGGGAACCGTGGTATAAGATGCACTCAACAGGAGGTTCGGTCTATATTTTTTGAGAGTGGCGACAAAGCAGCTAGTCATGTTGCAGTTATCCTTTGTGGATAGAGATAGATCAGAATACCTCAGTCTATGACTCTCACTCGCCCACACCTTTAGCGAGTCAAGGAGGTTCATCTTAGGGACACTGACTGTGAGGCTTGACATGTTAAGATATCCTCATGGTAGGAACCTGATGGAGTTTATAAAGGTGGGGAGCACGTCATCCACATCTTGGGACGTACCATGGTACTGATAGATCTACAGGAGGAGGTGTTGAGGTTGTTCCATATGTCCCCTCTAGAAGTACATCCCAGTGTGGAAAATATGTAACAGGACCTCCGACGTTAGCACTGGTGGCTGGGGATGATGATGGTGGTTACTGAGTTTGTTTCACATTACCTCATTTGTCAGCATGTGAAGGCAGAGCATTAGGTTCTAGGAGGCATAGATCACCCACTGGATGTGCCAGAGTGGAAGTGGGATTGGATATCCATGGACTTTGTGATGGGACTTCCATGTACATATTGGGGACATGAGTTTATATGGGTTTCGGAGTGGAAGTGGGATGTGATCTTTATGGACTCAACTGCGTTTGAGAACCGTCGTTCATCCTTAGATGGGTGGTTCGACGGAGCATACCATTCAGACAATAGAGGACATGCTTCGTGCATGCATCTTGGATTTTGGTCGTAGTTAGGAGGATCACTTTCCCTTAGTGGAGTTCAATTATAACAACAATTATCACTACACCATCGGTGTGGCACCATTTGGGTCCCTATATGGCCGACCCTGTAGATCACCTCCATGATAGAAAGACCTAGGGGAGTCAGCACTAATGGGTCCAGAGTTGGTACAGGCTACCACTGAGAAGGTGAAGATCATCCAAGAGTAGATGAAGACTACATAGAGCATACATAAGTCATATGCTGATAGAATAAATATACCATTGGAGTCCTAGGAGGGGGGGGGCACGTTTTCTTGCGAGTCTCTCCTCGACATGGACTACATAGATTTGGTTGATGCGGCAAGTTATCACTGAGGTTTATCAGGCCATTCCTGATAATTTAGAGGATAGGTGATGTTTCATACTTCTAGGAACTCCCACTGTGGTTGGAGAAGGTGCACGACTTATCCCACATATCCTAGTTGAGGAGATACATGCATGACCCATCTCATGTCACCGACCACGACGAGCTGGACTTAGATGATGGGGAAATGTTTACAGAGGTTCTAGTAGAGATAGAGGATCAACAGGAGCTGGTCCTTCATGGGCAGTCAATACCTCTGGTGCATGTTCCCTGGCAGCACAGGAACGTTTAAGAGAGCACATGGGAGTGGCAATCTCAAGTTAGTTATCAGTATGCCCATTTTTTTCATTAGTCTATGTTTTGGCTTTTGGGGATGAAAATCCATAAGGTGGGGAGAATGTATAGACCAAGATTTCCATGTAATATATTTAATTATATTGATTTATTACAAATTTGAAAAAATTGACAATTCGTGATTATGAGGCCTGATGATCATGGAATTAATTTCTGAACATTATTTTGGGTATGTTCAGTAAACGCATGAGCGACATTTTCTAACTTTTGAACAGTTTCTCAGATTAAAAATACGATGGCATCGTAGAATCTGCATCATCAGGATTCTCTTTAGGGAGTCTTTACTTTGAATCCAGTTGGTCTGGAGAAAAAGTTAGGTTTTGATACTTTTTAAAATTAATGAAATAAAATAGATTTGTTATTTTATATCATAACCACCAATAGACCAGTTAAAGGGTGGGTCTGGTAGTGTGTCAAGCCAATATACGGATTGACAGGCTAACCTTAAGTAACGACGTTGTTGGGGAAATTATGACGCTTACTAATAAATTAGCCCCACTATTTCCTCACGTAGTTACTTACCCTCCACCTATCCTATATAAATGGAGCTATGGAATGGGTAACAGAGTGCTTAACCAAGAAAAAAAGTGCTGAAGGAACATCGCGATGCCAGACCATTAGAAGATGAATCCGACTCAGCGGGATGTGAAGGAGAACACTGAACCAAAGGGTGAAATGTGAGTATAATATTTGGGAACCAGTCAGTGGAATGAAGAACATGATACACCTTCATGCATGAACATTTCTCCGACGTTTTGATGTAGGTGTTTCGATTCTTGTTTCAGATTTATGTGAATTTATTGAACTCCCTTAATATCCACCATAATATGAGCTATCACATAGGGAATGGGCTATCGAACCAGTCCTGAACCCACTTATATCATGCTATCCTTCCATATACATAGAATATTGCGAGTGCGCCGATGCATGATGAATGAGGAGGGTTGAATCTCGTTATCCACAACGAACAGAGGAGGTGGCCAGCATGACGACTAGCCACATGAAGGGAGGCGGTTTGACCATCATTCCACCAGCAAACAGAAGCCGCAACCAAATCTACAGTGGATGCCGAACCCACCTCCATCAGGATCCATGGCGACCTAGTAGTGCCCACACGGATTCATTCCCTCACAAACCAAATGACCTCTTAGGGAGCTCAAATATGTCAATGTATGTACTAAATTTTCCTTAACATTATTTCTAAATCTTTCGAATTAAAATACAATTTTACTAATATTATATGATAAATTTAGTATATATAATATATTGGATTTTAAAAAAACTAATAATCATTAATCACCTTTCCCTTTTCCAATTAATAAAAATGAAAACTTCATTCATGTGTTTTTTTAGAATATCATCTCCTTGATGTAACATATATCATTTTTCATATAGTTTCATTATTACATATTAAAATATATTAAAATATGATGAAAAACCTAAAAATATCTAAATAATATAAATAATTTTCTATAAAAATAGTATTGTTCAACAATAAATCACATTCATAAACATACTCATCCATTAATTATGGTATGTTCATGTTGATGTTGGTTTAACCACATTCTCAAACAATGCTTTAAAATAATATCTTTTATGAATAAAAATATGTAGTTTATCATAATATATGATATAAATAATTATATAATAATTTAATTTTTATTTTAAAATGGTAATACTTATATAAAACTCTTAAATTAGGATACTGATGTTGGTTTGTTAAAAATCATTGAAACATTATCATAATTGATATAATATACAATGATAAAATGTAATAATCCCATATAATAAGATTGTAAAATTATATATATTTATTAAGAATATATTATTTTATCTTTTATGATTTGGGAATGAATAAAATTTTTGGGATAATAAATAATAACATTTCTATTATGAATTTTTTTTAAAACAATCATGATTTCTCACAAATTGAATTAAAGATATATCAAGAATAAATAATATAAATGTAGTGAATAATTATAAATTTATTTTATAAAAGGTTATACATATTAATATGGTTCACATATTTTTGATTAGGATAGTTATATTTTTTATTTAGAAATTATATTCAATAACATTTGTGGATGTTAGTAATTAAGGTAAGGGTTCTTTCTCTAAAATTTAATTTCTCAATACATATGTCATATTGTTCTCCATGATATGTTTTATATGGTGTTATTAATACACAATAAATTTATTTTACCATATTCATGTAATTAATTTAATTTGAAGAGCCATATCATGTTATTTATTTAAATGAATTTTGATTCAAAGGATACCATGTATGTTAGGGTTACTTGCCTCTATATTAAATTCAACGAGACATGATTGATATTGTGAATCATTATTTATATTATAAGGGGTATTAATATGTATTTTTTACTTAAATTATAATAAATAATATTAATTTCAAAATATTTGAAATTCCACTACATTTAAACCTTCTTATGCTCTTTTAATTATTATGAAACCATTATAGTATGAGTTTTTTCTTCAATCTCAATTTCAAATAATCAATTTTTTTAAAATATAATACATATAGGGAATTTTTATGCTCTTTATTTCTAAAACCATCATCATTTTATTGTGCTCTATTATTCCTGGGGATTTACTTTCCATCTCACTATTTTTTCCCTTTGGAATATAGTTTACCCATTGTACAATAAATCAACCCCACCTATTATTTTCAACCGGGAATCATTCACTTCCACGTCCTTATTTATCCTCAATTATTTATCAAAGCTACTTTATAGTAATTTTATATTTATTACAATGTTTTATAAATTTTTTAATACTTTTAATATTGATTTTTAACAAGTTTTAGAAGACAAACCTCTAAATTTTTACATATAAACATATACTTCCACCATTGTTAATTATTTTATGAAGCGTACTCTATATATTTTCATGTTTTATAGGGGGAATCCATATTATACTGGTATTATAAATATTCCTATTTTAGAAAAAAATAAAAAGTATAATGTTAGTTATTATTTTAAAAATAATTATCCAAATGTTCCAAAAAAGTGTTTTTCATATATGTCTGTATCTATTGACTTATATTATACTTGATCAAGTGAATCTCTTAAATTAAAACATTTTCCTTACTTCATAAAATAGGTTATGTATTGATCATCTATATCAGAGGAATGATACTTCATTTCCTTTATCATTATTATCCACCCTCTTTGTATAAATATGAATTATCAACCATTGACTTTCCTCTATGATCACTCTATATTTTATTCCATTTATTGAAGGGTGTTATTCAAGATTCCATAAATTTATTTATTTAGAGAAATTGATTAATTTACTATATACAAATTAATCTATAAAATGCGTGTTCTTGGTATAATATTATATAAATTATTTTCATTTATTGATTAGAGAAATATTGAAAATGTGTATACTTGTTATAAAAATATGGATGTATATTGACTATATTGGAATGTTATTTATGTTTTGTATAGTTTATTCACTCCATTAGATGATGAATCTATTGGACTAAATTAGTGATTGGTGAGGCCCATAACAGCCCCTCTATTCCCAAGACATCAATCGTATCTCACCACTGCATGGGCTTCGCCCACACCTTGTTGTGTCTTGTGAAGACAACATGAAGCTGGGATGACGTTTGATGGAGCCAGGACCTGGTGGTATGCAGAGGAGATGAGCAGATGTGGAGGGATGAGGAAGTGATATGTACCAACCCTTTAGGTTGAAACCTAGAAGGATGACACAATAGCTATTTAAATTTTTTATCATTTGTATTTCACTTCTAGTCATACTTGTACTTTTATAGTTGTGCTTTTATACTATCCCCATTTTACTTTCATCACTACTTTTTACTACATCAGTTTACGTCACTATTTATTCTTGTGGTGTTCTCGAACCGTGCGTTTTTACAGGTTTAAAGAAAATGCCTTATAGTTTTAGGGAATATGCATTTAGGTGATAGTTTCCAGCCCCTAGCCTATTAAAGGAGGTCTTAAGGTAGTCCCGGAATGGGCCCTGGGGGACGTGTCGTTACACGAAATCCAAAAAGGTAAATATTTTAACTGATGAAATAAATTGTTAAAAAAAATTAAAGAATGTTTATAATTGAGTGGTTGAGGTTTATATCAACCAAAATATACATAAAATTTATGATTTTAAATTTATGATTCTTCTTGACATGTGATACATGTGACCTATTTATATTTAGATAAAATATAATCAATAATTCTGTTCTCATCACATATAAATGGGTCCTCTTGTCACGCCTTCAAAACCACTCCAAAATTTTGATTTCCTCTTAAAAATATTACCTAGTTCATTCATATAGAATAATTTTCCACTTAATTAATTTTATGGACACAATATTGTTTAATAATTCCTCCCTTTCTAAGGTATCCCTCATGTGGAGCATAAATTTCTCTGCGCAAGTACTGAATTTTCCTTTATGTTGTTTCTATTATATATTTTCCATTAAAATCTATATTCACAATATAATATGAGGACATAAGTGTTTATATTATACTTAATTTTTTTAATATTTTTTAAATAGTCATTAACCACAATTCCCCCTTTCTATTAAAAATCTTAAAATGGATTTCGTGTGTTTGTGCACACAACCTCCTCCCAAAAGCAGTATATCTCATTTTTCATCTGATTTATTTTTTATTTATAAAAATACCATAAAATATTATTCTAATCCTTAAAAATACCTATTTAATATCATTATTATTCTATAATAATATTATTATTTCAAAATAAATGACTTTCAGAACCAAACTCATATTTTTTTGTATGTTCAAGTTTGGGTAGGTCTAACCACAAACATGAATAATGATCTCAAATAATATCATGGGTGAATATGATAACACAAATCACGATAATATATAAAATAAATTATTTTAAAATTATTTTATTTTCATTTTTGAATAATAAAAATAATGTTAAACTCATTAATTATGTTACCTGTGTTCGTTTGATAAAAGACATTTTAACGTGTTCATCGTCGATGCTACATCTTCTTTTTCGGTCGAGTATCTTTCCCTTATATGTTCTTATTCATTTTATTATTTTATAGATATAATTATTTATTACTAATTTATTAAAAATAATTATTTTATACTATTTAAAAATTCATTATAAAGGTATCATAGGAATTTAAATTCTTTTTGTAAGTGTCATTTTTGAATGTATGAGATGAATATCTTTAAAACATATTCATGTAAACATATCCTTCCACCATTATATCATTTTTTATAATAAATAATATCTATATATTACAGGTCTATAGAGGAAATATTTTTATGATATTTTTATAATATTTTATATTTTAATATAAAATTTCTAAAGGTCAGGGTTATTTCTTATTTCCAAATTTGTTTTCTTAATTATCCTAAAAAGATTCATTCATTTAAATCTATATGATCTGATTTATTTTATACGTGATGAAGAACCTTATTAAAATGATACAATCCACCTAATTTCTTAGGATATACTATGTAATGTTCTTTCTCTATCAGATTAATGAACTATCGATTATCTTGTCATTCACATTCATCCAATATGTGTAAATACAGGTTTTCTTATGATGACTTTAATTGGTGAAAAATCTATATAATATTCCATTAATTTAAGGGTGTTCACCTAGATTTAATATATTTATTTGTTTAGATAAATTATCTAATTAGCCACAAAACCAATACTCCATAAATTGTTGGTTTGAGGGATTCTTAAATAGTAATTTATTCCAATTTTTGATTAGTGAAATATTAAAGACCCTTATGCATGATATTTAAATACAAATGTATAATGATTTAAAAGTAATTTGGTTTATATATTTTATATTTTATTCATTACAAAATATGATGAATGAAATAAAATTTATTAGTGATAACATTGGCCTTCCATTGCCCTTCAATGTATCGTTAGGTTTCATGATACAAACTAGATTGTGTATTTGGTCAATGACATGAAATTTATTTAGATGTATTAGTTATGGACATAAAAAAATTATATGTATTGTTGTAATAAATAATGATACATAGTTTCTTGGAATAAGTCCTTGACTAGTCTAGAATTATGCAATTGAACATTTTTAAATTAGTTAATATTTTCCTTCTGTTTATTTATACTATTTACAATATAATTTTTTCAAACTCATTAAATAAATTATATGGTATTATTTGATTATCATTTACTTCCTGAAATATAATTACTGAATTTTTTATTCTATAAAAGGTTTATCTATACTCTTTCCCTTACTGTGTGCTTGACCCCACCCTTATTATGTTTCCATTTCTGTAGGTTATTAGGAATGGTATTTCACATGATATGCCTAGAAGAATAACATGTTTGGAAAATATAGGGGAGATGTAGGAGACATAAAATGAATTGACTTGTTTATTATTTAGTAGTTACAATGTTTTATTATTTGATATATATATATATATATATATTAGTTAATATTATAAAATAATTATTGAATTCACTAAACCAAAAGGTCACATAAGCATATAGAATGTAATATTTTCATTATGTCATGTCATTTTTGGGATGGTTGTTCCTTGAGTCTCACTATTGGTATTAAAAATAGGGTTTAGATAAATTTAATGGTTATTATATTATCTGTTGAGTATAATAAAAGTGTATTAATTTCCATAATGGGTTTTTATATTTACATATTTTTATAAATTAATAGTAACTGATAAACCTTTAGGTTAGTTTTTGTTTTTTAGATATTTTATGTTGTATGAGTAATATTTTTGGGTAATATTAGAGAAAAACTCAGGATGAGTGAAAGTGTAAGATAACATCTAGATATTTTTAAAAATCATGGATCATTATGTTGTTTTAAAAATTAAATCTTTGTCTACATATTGTCTTATACATGTGGTTCTGGTATATATGTTCTTTGGGGTAATAAACTTGAATATAATGGTGGATTATTAACTTAATCTTCACTCTGGTGCACAATATGTGATATAGATATTTCAAACATGTCTAGAAACTCTATTGGGATATGATTTAGTTAATAAAAATTACATCAAACTCCAATATGATGTATTTATAATGTAAATGAATTAAGCTAAAGAATATTATGGAACCCAAGAATCCTATATTGAATCAAGATTTAGGTCAAAATAAAAGCTAATACAATAATTTCAAATAGTAATTAATTTATAGGATTAAATTTTCATGTAATTATTATACAATAATTAACCAATGGGGTCAATTTTTCACCACTAATGAATATATCCTTTTGGATATAATAATGGATAAATCCAAAATAAATATAGTAATGAATGGATTCCATGGACAATACATAGATTCTCCATGTAGGAAACTTAATGGTGTAAGAGATGGATTGAAAAACATTGTTGTTCTATATAATAGGATATTTTGAATTATGATTAAAAACATGAATGTAGAATAGTTTCCAAAAAATCATAATAAGAGAAGTATGATGTCTCGTGTTAGATCAGGTGATAAAGGTGATAAATGAAAGAAGATTCAATTTCATTTATGTCAAAAAAATATAGTAATAATTACCAAGGCGTGAGCATTAATGGAACTGGGAGATATTTTATGTTTTGAAAATGAGGTAATATAGTTTCTATTTTTCAAGGAAAAAATGTGGAGATTAATGTAAAGTAAAAAAAATTGAGTTTTCTTTGACGTACTACAAATTGTTTAACATATTAAGTGTAGGGATATTGGACATTATCCATGTTAATTACCTAATATAATGGATAATAAGGACTATATCCACTGATAATATCCATGAGATGGTAAAACCTATGCACCGAAATCTACTAATATGAGTTATAAAAAATATATGGAATGTTGAATATTGGTCACCCACCCAAGAACTAATAATTTTCTATTTGAATCTGGTTCATCACACTTCATTGTACCACGATTATTTTAAGAACATAATACCACTACCCTAATTACTAAATTTCTTCTTATTAATGTGAATATTTAGTGGAACAATTATATTTTACTATGCATATAACTATTCTCTAAATTATGTTTATAGGAATTTTCTTTCGAAGAAATAATTATCCTACCATTAGAAATATATGATGTGATATTATCTATCGATTATCTATCCTAACATATGGGATATAATAATTTCAAATATAGATAAATATAATGTAAAAAATAATCCCAAATAAACATATTAACACAATTATATCTATAAAACACCTATAATTATTTTCCCTATATATTTTGGTATTTAGAAAAAATGTTTAGAGAAAAAAATCAACAATGGTTATATTCTTACTATGAGGGAAAATATGATTTCACATGTAAAAATAAATACACTAAGGAGAAAAAATTATCGAAAATTAAATCTTGAGTCATGGATACAATTATCCATTTAAGTTACAAATATTTAAAATTCTAAGGAATCAAGTTATTTAAGGGGGATAATGTATAACCTAAAAAATTCACTCTGTATTTTTATTAAATAAGTCTTATGTTAATTGGTGGTTCTATTTGAAAAATCCATGTAAAAAATCTGAAAACTATTTTTTGAACATTATAAGAAATTATAATAGGAATAAAACCCTTAATAAATAAAAATAAAAAAGATAATTAAAATGGCTTATATTAATAGGATAAATTATCAATATGATTTTATGTGAAAAATATTTATTCATTCATAAATAACCCTTTAATGAATTGATGATCAAAATTGATGAATTTAAAATTATTATTATTATAATATATGATATTAAAATATAGGATCTATTTTATTCACATTATTTAAATACCAAATTATTTTCGAATAACATCAAGAACACTTAACAGACACAAAAAATATTTTTCAATTAAAGTAATTTTACATTATCTTTTTTATTATCATTTAAAAAATTAACATTATTATTTTTTAAATAATAATTACATAAAATTAACATTTTTTTGAATTTAGGATTCCTAAATTATCTTAGTATGATTTTTTGAAATTTTTCTAAAATAATTGATTGTTTTTCAATGTAAAAAAAATATAGTTTTTACAAAAACCATGATGTATAATACTATATATAGAAGTATTTATAAAATAAAAACATGTGAAAATAATTTTTATGATAAAATATGTATCTAAAGAGAAAAAATATGAATTTTTAATTACAATTTATAATTTTGAAAAACCTATGTTTACCATTTCATACACTTATGAAATTTTTTCCAATAAATGATTTTTTGTTCTTTTCATTTAATTAAATATTATCGTGTTAAAATTTTGTTTGGAATTATTTTTAATATATATGAATTTATTTGTTTTACTTTAAATGAATTTATATCATTAAATTAAAATACATAGACAAATGTATCAGACAAAAAAAATTAAGCATAAAAATTCACTTCTTCCACATATGGATTTTCAAGCATTGCATGAGGTAATGATAAAATGGAATTTTATTTAACATATAAATTTTAAATGAAAAAATTTATTTGAAATGTTCAATTACAGTTCTAAATTATAAAATTTATGGAATCTTATTTTTACTCATAAAAAATTAATTACACATGTAAAAACTATTTATCATGGTTAAATCCAAAAGGGTAAAATGGGTTATGTAAAAGGGTAAAAGGTTTAAGAAGTTAAAAAAATGTTAATTATGATTTTTGGTTTTTTAAGAACCAAAATTTTTCTAAATTCCATTATTTTTCTTTTTTTAGTTTTATTGTGATTTGAAACAAAGGCTATCTTTATAAAAGATAAAATATTTACAGGAATTACATTACCACCACTTAAAAAAGGACCTCTCACAACCCCTTCAAGACCACTCAAAAATTTTAGTTTCCTACTAAAACTATCCCTTATTTCCTTCTTTATTCAATTGGACATGATATTTTCTCATAATTCCTCCATTTTTTGAGGAATCCTCCATGGGGAGGTCAAATATGTCATTGTAAGTACTAAAATTTCCATAAAATTGTTTATTTATTATCTTTCCCATTAAAATATATTTTTCCTAATATTATATAATCTCATCAGTATTTATAATATAATATATTTAAAAAATATCATTAATCACCTTTCCCTTTTTCAGTTAAGAAAAATAAAAATTTCATTCATGTGTTTTTGTAGAATACCATCTCCTTGATATAACATATATCATTTTTCATATGGATTAATTATTACTTTTTAAAATATATTAAAATATGATTCAAACCTAAAAATATCTAAATAATATCAATATTCTTCTATAATAATGGTATTATTCAAAAAGAAATCACAATCATAACCATACTCATCCATTAATTATGGTAGGACCATTTTCAGGTTGGTTTAACCAAAAACATGAACAATGCTATAAAATAATATCTTCTATTAATAAAAATATAGTTACTAATTATATATGATATAATTAATTATATAATAATTTTATTTTTATTTTATAATTGTAATATTTATATTGATCTCTTTCATTAGGATATTGATGTCAGTTTGTTAAAAATCACTGAAACATGATCATAATTTATATAATCTATAATGATAAAATCCAATAATCCAATATAATAAAATTTTAAAATTATATATAATTATAAAGAATTAATTATGTTATCATTCAAGATCTGGGAATGATTAAAATTTGTGGGATAAAGAATAATAACATTTCTGTTATGAAACATTTTTAAACTGATCAAGTTAACTCAGATATTGTATTAAAGATATATCAAGACTGAATAATATTAATGTTGAGACTAATTATAAATTTATTTTATTAATGGTTATATATATTAATATTGTTCTAAAATTGTTGATTAGGATAGTTATATTTTTTATTTATAAATTATATTCAATTACATTAGTGAAAGTTCGTAATTAAGGTAAGGTTTATTTGTCTCAAATTTAATTTCTCAAGACATATGTCATATTGTGCACCATGATATATTTTATATGGTGTTATTAATACATAATTAATTTATTTTACCATATCCACGTAATTAATGTTGTTTGAAGATCCATATCATGTTATTACTTTAAATGAATTTTGATTCAAAGGATACCATGTTATTTAGGGTTATTTGTCTCTATTTTAGACTCTTAGAGACATGATTGATATTGTAAATCATCATTTATTTTACATGGAGTATTAATATTAATTTTTACATCAATTATAATGAATATATTTAATTTCATAATATTTGAAGTCTCATTGCATTTCAACCTTTTTATATTCCTTTAAATCTTGCGCTACCATTATAGTATGAGATTCTTCTTCAATCTCAATTTCAAATAATTTTTTTTGAAAAATAATCCATCTAGGGAATTTGTATGCTCTTTATTTCTAAAACCATAATCATTTTTTTCGACTCTATTATTCATGGGGATTTACCTGACTTCTCAATATTTTTTCCCATTGGAATATTGTTTACCCATTATATGATAAGTCAACCTTGGCCCTTATTTTCAGTTGGAAATATTTACCTTCCATGTACTTATTAAACCTCAATTATTAATCAATTCGATTTTATCATAATTTTATAATTATTATAATGGTTTAAGTAGATTTTTTAATAATTTTAATATGGGTTTTTAGCAAGTGTGAGAAGAATCACTTTTAAATCATTCCATATAAACATATAGTTCCACCATTGATAATTATTTAATGATGCTTCCACTATATGTTTTCATCTTTTCTAGGTGGAATCCACATTATAATAGTCTAATAAATATTTCTATTTAAAAAAAATCAAAACTTCAATGTTAATTTTTATTTTCAAAATATTTATCCAAATTGTCCAAAAAAGGGTTTTTCATATAATCCTATATCTATTGAATTATATTATACTAGATCAAGTACATTTCTAAAATTATACCATTTACATTATTTCTTAAAATAGATTATGTAATGATCTTCTATATCGTAGGAATGTTACTTCATTTCCTTTTTCGTTATTATCCATCCATTATGTATAAATATGAGTTTTCATCTAATTCTTTTCCTCTATGATCACTCTCTATTTTATTCCTAAATTGATGGGTGATCTCCAAGATTCCATACATTTATTTAATTAGTGAAATTGATTAATAAAATATAGACAAATTACTCTATAAAATTTGAGTTATAGGTATAATTACATTAAAATACATTTCATTTACTGATCAGAGAAATATTGAAAATGTGTATACTTTTTATAACAATACAGATGTATATTACCTATGAAGGAATGTTATTTATGTGTTGTATAGTTTATTAATTCCATTAAATTATGAATGTATTGGATTTAATTAGTGATTGTTGAGGCCTATAATATCCCCAAGATTCACCATTGGGTCTCATGAGACATACTAGATGTGGAATTTGGTGTCTTTATGCCAATTTATTTAGATGTATTTTCTACATCCTTGACAGTAAGTAGATTTCATGGAACAATCCTTGAAGGTATATAATATCACAGTAATAGGCCATGAATAGTTTTATATTACAAAATTCATCACCATGAAATGAGTATTTATTTTCCATGTGTTTATTTATATTTTTAACCATATATTTGTTTCAAGATCATGTGATTAGTAATATTTTTGAATAGGTAAGGGGGAAGTCATCATTTTTTATTGATCCAAAAATTCCCTCTTTTTATTCAGGATAGACAAAACCCATTAAATGACGCATAGTCCTAGTGTATACCAAGTCCCATGAAAACACCGAGCTAAAAGAACACCACCACTTGCCATCTGCTATGCTTAGCCTAGCGATTCACCTGCAAATTCCCACAAAAAAATTCTTACACCACAGTCCCGATAACATGGTCCACCACATGTCATTCACAAGTGTCATATCCTTTGTTGTATCTTTTGATTTTCAAAAAATTCACAACTCTCATTGAATCCCTCCCCTTCCTACATCTAATTTGATCCATCAGCATAGCCATCTGCTACCCTTATTTCATTGAGACCCCACTCTGATCATCAACGTTGACAGCCTGCCTACCGCTAGCACTAGATGTGGTACCAACCGAATGTGACCACATTATTAGAATATCCACCCTTGCAGCAATTCCCTCTTCCGAGTGGACCATCTCTAGAATAAACTGCTTGGGATCCCAAAATTAGGTCATCCTAAATAAAAACCATAGTCTATATACAAAATTATAGGGTGGTCATACAACATGAACAATATCCCAACTACATGATCAACTACATGGAATTATTTTATTTTCATTTATTAATATACATATTATTTATTGTATATATATTGTATATTATTTTTTGGTATAAACATTCACTTTTTAATCATTCGAGCCCACCATTGTAATTTTTCCACCTTCCTATGTTATGAAGAAAATTATTTTACATGACATATTTTGAAAAATACCATTTTTGATGAGTTTTTAGGATATTTTATGGAATTAATATAGGTTTTTTAGTTTCTTATATAGTTGGAAAAGTTTGCATTAGTTCTGAAATGTGTGATCATTATAATTTAATTTTTTTTATAATACTCCAAAACTATATTATGAACAACATATAGGAATGAATGGATTGAAATATCTTATTTATGTCATGTAATTATGCAATAGTTATGTCAGGTTTGTGACAATATGTGATGCTTGAGTA
This sequence comes from Viscum album, assembly GCA_963277665.1. Taxonomy (NCBI): domain Eukaryota; kingdom Viridiplantae; phylum Streptophyta; class Magnoliopsida; order Santalales; family Viscaceae; genus Viscum; species Viscum album. The sequence goes on from OY728131.1 coordinate 1,928,882,612, forward strand.
TTGCCTAATAATATAAAAAATAAAAACCCAATTTTCAGTGGATTATTCAAAAAAATTAAAGATTAATGCATTTCAATTCATTTTTATTTGAATGAAGTGCAAGAATCATTATTACAATTTAGGATAAATAGTTGAAATAATTGAAATATATGGCCCAAATTAATCATGTATTTTTTGGAATATAACTATGTTTTGATAGGTAACCTATTTATAGATCACATTGTATATTCAATTACAATATAAATATTATATCAATATAGGTTCGTTCTATTCTAACTTCATATTCAATATATAGATTAGGAAAAATAAGAACAATAATACACTATTAAATTTTTTTAATATGATGATGCACATACTATATGATGTTCCATATTATATTTTATAGTATAAAAATCACAGTATACAATTTATTTCATATTGAATAATACTAAATTAGTAATATATAATATTAAATTTTATGGATATATATTATAGTGTTTTCATATATATTATCAATTTATTATGTTCATGTTATGTATTGAAAAATTAAACATAATAAAATTTATAAAGAATGAATAAAACTAAATATTTCAGTGTGTGTAGTGTATACATATTGTATTTTATGAATATATGATGACATTTTCATATATATAATTTTTGAATATTGTATAATATGTATAATACAAATTTTATTTCTCTCTATTTGAATTTGATAGCTCAATATTGAAGAGTACTAAATATTACAGTATAGTGAATATCAAAACACAATATTGTTTATGTATATATAGTGTCTCTATAATATGTGAATGATATACATTAGTATTTGATTTGTCTACTCACAAGAACATTATCCAAATGGATTTGAATCATCATAATGAAATTATTACAAATATAAATTACATATAAAATAATTATTCGTTAAATAAATCAAGGAAAATAGAATAATATTTATAGTTATGAAATAATTATATTACTCATTATACTTAATTCATTTCCAAAAAACAAATATATATAGATATTTTTTAATAAAGTAAAATAGATAAATTGAATGAAGGATTTATATTGAATATTACATTTCAAAATACATATATATAACACTTATTTGAATATATATTATAGGATACATAACACATATATGGAATAATGAATAATCAGGATAATAATCTATAATGTTTGTAAACGAATGTTTTCGGAATAAATTAAAGAATATATAAGAAAAAAATAATTCATACAAGAATCCATAATTAATACTTATTAATCTATATATCCACATTATAGGATCCATATTCCATATTGAAAAATCCAAAATCCTTGTTTAAAATATATGGACATTAAAGAATTCATAACTCATAATGTATATAAAATTAAATTTATCATTTCACATTGAACATTATAGTAAAATAAATAATGAATATATGTTAGAACATATTTTTTTTCTTCAAAACCTAATATATATTTCAAAAACATGATGCATAGTTGATATTATGTATATTTAGAAACAAAACGTGTATATTTTGAAATCAAATTCTTGTATTTATGTATAAATGACATTTTTTATACATTATGTATTTATAAAAACAATTTATATTTCATATATTTAGAAATTTGTTATATTTATAATTCATATTTTATATAATTGGAATGCATTCATAATATTATTAGAATTAAAACACACATTGAATATGAGTAAAACTAAATTAATTAATAAAATTATATTGTAAAGGAGTATTGTTAATGTGAGTACATTAGTTGATATGGTTAGTATAATCATACTTATGTGTTTAAAAAACCTTCACTAGTGTTATTATAAAAAAATATTTTTATGATATATTTCTCTTAAAATCATTTTGATTTAATTGATGGTTTCTTAACATTCAAAATTGAGTCTCAAAGAAGCATGATATCCTATTAAAATATTACTATTTAATGTGACTGTCATTTACATGTCGTAAAAATTACTGTTATGAATAGGAATAAAAATATTATGATAAATATATATAAAGGTCTTATATATTAAAATCTATTTATTAATTTATAATGATTATGTACTCAATTTTCTATAAACAAATTTTATTCTTAAAAAAAATTATTACATTTTCTGCATGGATATTATAATTAAAATCTTCCAATTTAATTTTTTTGATAAAATGAATATATTTATTAGAATATCAAAAGAAAATATATATTATTTTGATTTTTTGAGGTTTTTCTATATTATTATATTTTTGGATGATTAGTAAAAATAATGCTTTATCAAATAATTTCACACATATGAAATTATTAAGATTTAAGCATTAATTAATAACACGTGAAACCTTTGGATCAACAAAATATTTGTTAAAAGATGTATAGATATTTTTTTGAAACATTATAAGGAAATATGGAACCCAGTCTTGGATTTTCTGAACATATGTTTTATTTTAGTCAAATTTAAAACATTTTTTATGTCTTTGCATTTAAAGCTATATTTGGAAGGAGAAATTCTATTTCGGATTGATCCAAGAGTCTAAAAAATGTTAATTTTATTTTAAAAAAGTAAAAAAGTCTTGGAAGTGAACATTTTAATTTATTTCAATGTAATGTTTTTGTGTGACTCAATCAAGTATTCTTTTAAAAGCTATTTTTTCATTTGTTTTCTATTATTATATTAAATGTAATATTTACCACATATATAAATTTATTCTAATAAAAATGATTAAATATTTTTAATCATAATTTCCTAATTTGGTAGTAATTAACCTTTAATTTTTGGTTATACAAATAATTTATGATTGTAAAAAGTTTTTTTATCATGGTTAAAGTTAAAATGGATTTAATGTTATCCTACTTGGTGATAAGACAAAATAATGGAAAAAAATATTCTAAATGTGATTTGATGAGTTTATTTAGAAACTATAACATATTATATATTTATTTTGGGTTCCTTGATTCTATTTTATATGATTATTATATATATATATATATAATTGAATAATTTATGTAATTCCATGTTGCCATTTCCCATGCATATAAAAGAGAACTTCCTCTTATTCTTTATTCACAATTATTTAGCATTGTATCCCAAATATCTACGACCATAAAACAATATTTTTTTCAATGACTATGTTATAGTTCTTATTTTACTATTTAAGTACAATCCTTTCAAGTCTGAAGGCCTATCCAAAAGGAGGGTTCTCAAAGAAGAGTAATAACACTTAACCGAGAACATTATATTTTATTTCTTCTTCTACCTCCCCTAAATATATGGTATCTACAATAAAATAAATAATCTAGTTTATTAAATACAATTTATTTTCATTATGATGATGTAACAATATTTATCATCTTTATATTCATCCTACGGTAAAAGAAAACATTGCACGTGTGTAAGTGTGGATTTTCACATCCACAAAGCAATGTGTTTCATTTTTCATCACCAATTAATTTTGAAGGTTATTATGATCAATTTAATGAATATATATGCTATTTTTAATAATAATAAAATTCTTTAATGGTCAATTATTATTTAATTTTCATTCATTATATTTACTGAAAAGTGGGAACATCAATCATGTAAATATATAGACTACCGTATTTAATAAGTGATATAATTCATTTTTCATCACCACTATACATTAATATATATAAAATATTATCAAATGATTAAATATTATAATCATGGAGTGGTAAAAATTATTATGAAGATGTAACTATGAATTAATTACATGGAATAAGACAGCAGAATCAAAAAAAACATGAAAAATAAAGTGGTGATCAACCAAAATTGTGATTTTATTAATGAATTATTAATAAGTGGTTGATAATATGATATTATTAAATATTATGTGGTATGATATATATTATCATTATTTTATAATGTATTTATAATAAATAAATAATATTTACAAATGTTCTTTTAATGAATACAATGTAAGAATTGACTTGAGGTAATGTATTTTTAGTGCAACATCATTTCTTTTCAGGATTTTATATGATAAATTTCCATTAATCTAAATTACATGTATATTATATTCTAGAAATAATTTAATTTCTTATGATCTATTTGATCATTTAATTATAATGTGATATTACTATTTTCATTTATTTGGTACATAAAATTATTGAGAATATGATTTTTAGAAAAACAGTCACTATTTTATCTTTGTTCGATAATCCTTTTAATTAATGTTGATATTATCTATAAAATTTTTACAAGAATTATTATTTTATTCATAAATGACTTATTAAATTAATTTTTACAAATTTTTTACTTTTAAAAAATTACAATGAATCTTTTTTTCATATCTTGATGAGGTGTTTTTAATAAAGGTGTGAAAAAAGATATGTGTTTAAATAAATACCATATGAATGGATTTTCCTAATATCATAGAAAACCCTTGATTTGATTTATCCTTTATATGATTCGAGGGTACATTTAATGTAAAAAACCTTCCCTGATATTCTTTAAATATTTAAATTTTAAATATTTGATTTAAAAATGAAAATAGAACTTTCTTCATGAAATGTTCCAATGATCTTATAAAGGTATTTTCATATAGGATAAAATCATTTGATGTAACTTATGATTTACTAGTTATATGATCCAATGGTACCATACATATTATTCTCTGTATGGTTACTGATTTTGGAAATTAAATTTTGATGAAACCTACTTTCTTTAACATAGTTTAAGCTATGGTGAAATGATAAATTTTCAAATGACCTTGATGAATATAGATGAATAGATAATGAATATGAGATTTTTCAGTCAATTATATCCCTCCAATACATCAGGTAATGTGATATTTATATCTCAGTATAGGATAATGAAGATATGTGTGGACATGATCCTGAATATTTTTATTCACATATTGTTGTGTTATTATGATTGCTTCTATTTATGATCCCATGATTATGTGTGGACATGATTGTGAATAATTTTGATTAAATTTTTATTTTTGTGTAAAATTTTTCTTTCTATGCTAACATAATTATAGATGGAAATGATTCTGAAAATATATGTTCACAATGTTATGCTTTTTTTGTTTATAATGACACATGGTTATGTTATGACTCATGAATAATGATTATTACTTTGTCACCCTTAATGATCGTGAATTAAGATGTGACATAATTTTGGATCTTATGATCAATGGTTTTTTGGGTATGAATATATTATATTGAGAACATTATCTTAACAATGTTATTATTCCATTTTTTCTTATCTTATATTTTCATATGATTGATATCTCCCATGTTTTCACTTAATGATAATCTATTATCACTCTTTACTAAGCTTTCATTCCCTAAGTTTATATTGGAGATTTTATGAATAATATGTCTAAAAGGATACTAATATGAATGTATTTGTGGGAGATAGTGAAGATATTTTAAAAATAATTTGATTATAAATCTATTTTCCAAATACACTAAACCTCTATGATCCTTGGGATTTTATTATTGTGAAACCTATCGAATATTCATCTAAAATGGTAAAATATTTAGGTATGATATGCTCAGGCAACCCTAGTTTGTATCATATCATGGTTTATGTATTTTTTGATACTGGGATGAGAGAAAATTAGTTTTATCCATTTGGATAAACCAAAATATTGGATTACAAACTATGTTATAAAAAATAATTTATTTCATCTCATAGAAAATACATCCCTATTTAGAAACCAACTAGAAGATTCAGGTGTGACATAGATTCGTAGTGCGATAATTAATTTCAATTTATTAGATTTTCTATAGAAGTGATCTTTAGTGGTGAATGATGAGTGGTAATAAGGCTAAACACCTTCCTTGATACTCTTTATAGATATGTTTGGGTTTATTAACATATTCTATATAACCCAATAGGAATTATTTCAATAGATGATGACCATGGATGACCTTGGATAATCCAAGTGTCCTAGAATGATAATAAATCATAGTTATTTGGTATATCTTAGGAATGATTTTTATGAATATGTGATTTTTCACTATAATTATTATATAGATATTATTAGACTATGTTTTTGTTTTTATAAATGTATTTATCAAGATAGACTAATGTGAATAATGAATGTGATGGAAAATGCAACGACTATCCTTGTTAATAACCAAATGGAATTGGATCTAAGATGAAATAACTTTTGAATATTGTCACTCGACTCATTCAACATATGAGTAGTATCATATACTATATTTACATTTTTAATGCACTGATGAGGGACTGAAATGCTCTTTATTGTTTTATGGTATAAAATTCACTCAATTTATATGGGTCCACTAATCGATTAATTTTCGTGAAATGGATTAATCCAATGGAAAAATAATACTTTCTATTCTTTAGTGCTCGAACCATGAGAAAGTTGTCTTAATATTATATCACATGGTAGAAGAAGATGAAAAATAGGGGAATATTTTCAATATCACAATAAAAGAGAAATAAATTTAATCCATAAAATGGGAGAGTTTAAGAGGGAATTTATGATAACCAATGTATATATTACACATCAATTCATGATTTATTACACAATATTCCACATAATACAAACTGGAAGATCAATAATTCTAGTTCCATTTGGAATTTCGTACATTACATTTAAAAATATAAAAAGGGTTACATTTACATTATTGAAATATTCCTTGACATGCTCATATTATTTCATCATACTTAATAATACATGGGATAACCTGGCAAGATCTATAAGAAATGGGTGATCTATAAATCCCATTAAGGTAATAAACATTTCATAAAATGAATATAAGATTTCAAGTTAAACAAATTGAAATTAAATGGGAAGATAAAAGGATGATAAAATTGAACATGAACAATTAGGCATGATTATGAATGATAACATTATAGAAACATGGAAATGTGGAAACAACTTTAAACATGACATCATACTATCATAGGTCAAGGATAACCACCAAGACATAATAACATAGTGAAACAATTACCATGATTTATTTGGTTCAATCATTAATCCATTTCATTATGTCCCATGAGATAATAATATTTCCCAATTCATTGGAGCACTATATAATTTTGGGCACACTTGTCGCTTTCATATCATGTACAATCATAAGTGTTCCATAGGTATCCTATAACATATGAATAAATATAATTATATTTGATACCATGATAATGGTGTGTGAATTAAATACAAGTATGTTCCCAGTATTAGAATTATATGTAAATAAAGTTGAACACCCTTGAAAGAGAAGTGGTACGAGTATTCACTACACAATTGTTTGGCATATGAAATCACATTGAAATTTCTGCAATATAATGGTGTTACATAAAGATTCAAAAAAATGGTATAATGAGATATAAATGGGTCTATAGTCATTTTTAAATGAAATGGATAGTAATAGAGAAATGAGAAAACATATCCTAAATTTAGTAATTTGACAGAAAAGACACTAAATGAAGAGGATGCTTGAATTTAGAGGATAAAGAAGTGATTCCTTACCATGAGAGGGTGATTTCAAAAGCATGTAAGGGGATTCTTTAGAACTTGGGTAAACCTTGAGAGGATTATATAGAGGATATGGAAGAGTATTTAATAGTTTCAAGGTTAATTAGTGAATATGAATTCGATATTGGATGTGATTATATAGAAAAACAGAGGTGAGTTCTATAATATTTTCCAAAAATAGGTTTTGGAATCTATATAGTAAAGTAATAAAAATAAAAAACCATCCAAAGGTTTATTACCATGGTGTATTCCAAAGGATATGATTTTAATTATTTTACTATTCCATGGTTTCAACTTACTAAAAATAGTATAGTTGGTGATGTGGGAGTTAGTCATGTTTATAATGAAATGATTTTAAAATCATAAAATATATTATAGATTATGGAGGATTCATAAAGGCTTTATAAAATTAATAAAATGACCTAAATATAAAATTATTTGAAATGGGAAACATATAATTGATCATGGATACCCTTAATAGAATTTATTACATTTGTTTTGGGTCATTATAATATCATGATATACACCATATTTAATTTTACAAGAAAATTTGACTATCTCATAAAACTATGAAAAATTCACTATTGGATAATTTTGACAGTATGATTCCAATAATATTATTTTTTTTTGTAAAAATAATTTTATAATTATTTTTATTTTCACTTTTAATAAACTAATTTATATTTATTGAGAAATGATGGGATTTTTACAATAACAGTTTTCAAACCCTTATAAATGATGAATTTTATCTAATAAAAATTATATAATCATTATTTTATAATTATATTTTTTTAAATATTAAATTTTTAAAAATACATTAATTCATAAAAATAAATCTATTATTTAATATTTAATTTTACCTAAAAATGAGTATTATTGTAAAAAATTAAAAATAAATTATAGAGTAACAATAAAGAATGGTAAATATAACATTTATTCTATTGAAAATTAAATTTACATATTCATATTATTAGAGTCTCTGTACATTACCATTTACTACACTAGAAAACTTACTAAGGGTAAGGTGTGTGATGGTTAGACTTTAATGGGTTGGTTCAACATATATGGTTTGTGTTATGATCTCAGTGACCTTCAAATTCTCTCATAAAGTGTTTTCCTCATGCTTTAGTTGTTGTATATGATCTTGTACTTGGTCATGTACAAAGCCTAATAGTTTTATCTCCCTCATAATCTCTAATAAATGGTCTTTGTAGTGTGTAATTATACTTTTCGAGGCCATAGCTTCCTGTGTCTTTCTCAATTATATTTTTCAAAACAATTTATTTATACTAATAATATGATCATTGTTCAACAACTATATTTTTCATAGTCATAATGATTAACATTATTTTAAATCTAATATAATATAATAAAACCAAAGAAGTTTATGTGTTTTCTATAACCATAATACATAATAATAAATTTAAATCCACCAAAAAGTGAATTTTATTTATAAAATTAATGGTTGTTAAAATCATTCCCCCATAAGAAATTTCTCCCTAGAAATTTTCATTTCACACATAAAAATAGATGATGGTAACTATGTTTCGTAACCTCCTTCAGTTCCCAAATCACTTCTTCAAACTATTTGTTTCTCCATAGGACTTTGTCAAGGTGTATTTTCTTGTTTCATATAATGTTGTCTCAATAATCTTTTATCATCACTGAATTCTTGACATATGAAAGATCACTATTCAGTGACACCACCTCTGCATTTATCACATCTGAGTATTCTGCTATTTATTTACTCAAGAGGGATACATGGAACACATCGCATACTAGACAGAGGTTAGTGGGTATTTCTAATTGATAGGCCATCAATTTGTTGCGATCAATGATCAAAAAGTGACTGATTTATCATTAACTATGCTTTCCCTTCTTCATAAATATCATAAATTTCTTCCTTAGAGATATGTGGATTAATAATTTCTCTCCATCCTTTAACTGGTGTTCTCATCAATGATTTTCATCATATATCTTATTTGAAAATTGATCATCCATAATTTTCTACTTAATGGACTTGACTAATTCCACCATTTCCTCAACCATTTTATGTAATATCAATTTTCATTCCCCAACAACAACCAAGAATTTCAGTTTACTACATTTCTTCCCATAAAGGGATTCATTTGGATCCCAACATTACCAAAGGAAGATGTTGATCCCATCCTCATTAGAAGAAATTTGATTATTCTCTCAAAATATCCTCATATTTTTTGATAGTATATGCTGATTGGCCATTAGTTTGGGGATCATACGTTGTGATGGAATTCAAATCTGTATTTAGAGAACACTAGAGACTCTTTTAGAACACTGAGGTAAATCATGGATCTCAAATAAGATACATTTTATTTGTGTTATTCATTTAATCATATCCAATTCATAGTTACGGTCCACCTCAGTGTATGTGATTTCATAGGATTTCCCTTGCTTATTTAGTATTTATAAGAACTTATTGTCTCTAATAACCCTTTAAATTTTTCATTGGTTTGGAATGTAACACTTTCCCTTGAAGTTGAAACATTGGAAAAAACTTTATGGTTGGACTGGAGCATTTCTCTCTTCCATTAGATTTGTGGGTTTCACCCATCAAGAATCGCTAGCAGGTGCCCTTCCTCAATGCACCTTAATAATTTTCTTGTTCCCCTTAATAAATTTATATTGTTCTTATTTGCACACTTTTTACTAGTGGGATGTTGAAATTGTATACCACCATTATATTTTTCCATCAGAACACTACAAATAAACTCAAATTTTCAATATTCGTATCCCCACATGATCCTTGATATTCGTCAAACTACATTTTGATTTTGACGTCACAATGGAAAATTTCCTCATTGCTATCAAAGTCTCAGATCTCTAGGGATTTTTTTAGACTAGGTTTTATCTAAACAAAGAAACGAAGAACTTTTATTTTTTCCGTAACCAAAAATCCAGAGGCTTATTAGGAATTTCTTATGATGTATTCCTCATACGCCCTAATTTATTCATCCTCATTTTTCATGAGATCAAGGAAATAACTTTCCATTTAAGTTTGGGGAATATAGGGAAAATATTTTTCAAAATATTTTTTCATGAATTCCAGCCACCCCATTGATTTGATCTATTCCTCTCTCTTCATATTGTTGATCAATGTCCTCCACTGATTAACTTCTTCATCAATATAATAAACAACGATCATAACATTCTATTTCTTCAAACATCGAATTATGGATATTATCTTCTCAATGGAGTGGATCCAAAATTCCATGATTAAGGGATTTTATGATACATTGAATGTCAGAGGCATTTCTCACATACATGTATTTATAGCAGCATGTTCATTCTTAGAGAGCTACTCCATGTTTCAATTCAAATCCTAATTCAACTTGGAGATTATCTTTATAAATTTTTTTATTAATCCTACCATTAGTTTGGTTATATCATTTATTTATTCATCACGTTTCCCTCACATTGGTTGTTTACTCATTTCCTCTTATTTATAGATGTTTGATATAATAAAGAGAGAATTAAGGATGGTTATTTTTAAATTCTTAAACTCATAAATGGGGATCAAATGAAATTAATGGAATAGATTATAAATGACATTTATTTCCTTAAATTGTAAATATATAATCATTAATCTATGTTATCTATGATATATTTCATAAAATAGAATCTTATGGGATTTTTTTGCAAAATATTGGTGAAAAATGAACTTCTGAATATACCAAAGAATATAATCTAGGAGTTTCAAATCAGGGGTATTGTGAGGTCTATTATTGCACACCAATTTCTAATTGAGTCTAAATTAATGTTGTGTTTTCTGGGATTACCCATAAGTATATCTATAATATATCCACATCCACTTGTAGTATCCAAATAGGGATTTATTTTCCAAGAAAAAACATAATATATAAGTTACTGAAATTGAGGGATGTATTCTTATATTTAGTCTCATCACTAAGGATTTCACTAGAGTTTTCTAATCCTAACCCAAAAATAACTACACTTTCCTATGATACCAAATATGACAATGTGTGTCTTCATTTCAAATGAATTCATGATTTATTACATAAGATTACAAAAAATGAAGAAAATAAGATCAAGAATCCTAATACATTTGGGAATTAGGTACATTACATTAAAACATAAAATAGAGGGTACATCGACATTATTGAAAACATCTTTAACATTATCGTATTATTCCATTGTATTTAAAATTGCATTGGACATCCCGAAGACATACCTAAGAAAGGGGTGACCTATAATGCCCAGTAAGGTAATAAACATGAATTAACATGAAGATAGTAATACATGTTAGACAATAGGTAATTACCTGGGATAAACCATAAACACGAAAATGAAAAATAAGGCCTGCTAAATCATGATATGATTAAGGCAACATGGAGATATGTAGACAACATTTAGATTGAGATTGTAAAGATAGGTCATAGCTAACCACAAACAAATCCTAACATGGTGAAAAAATTTCCATGATGGGTTAGGTTTACTCCCTAATCGCTTTCAAGTTTCATCATGAGACAAAAAAAATACCCTATGAATTGAAGTGCAATATGATTTTAGGTTCACCAATATCTCTCATATCATGTACATGCCTAAATGTGTATCATAGATCATATAACATAAGAACATGTTTAAGTACATTTAATTCCACTATAATAGAATGTGGATTATATAAATTTATGTCCAAAATATATGAAGTGTAATTTAATAAAGGTGAAAAGTATTTATAGGATGTGGGTATGAGTATTCACTACACAATTTTTTTACATGGAAAATTGTTGTGAAATTTCGGCAACATAACGACGTTACATAAGGATTTATAAAATTGCATGATGATAGAGAAATGGGTCTCTAATCATTTGGAAATAAAATTTATAGTAATAGAGATATGGAAAAACATATCCCAACATTATGAATTGGAAATAAAATACAGAAAATGAATAATATTCTTGAATTAAGAGGATAGGGAAATGATCCCTTTCCATGAGAGGGTTATTCCAAAATATTGGAAGGAGCTTCACAGGATCCTGGTGGAAACATGGAAGGACTCTATATACTGGAGGAATGATTAAGTATGTTCTCCAAGGTTTTTTAGTGAAGTTAAACGGGAGATCGGATGGTTTTATTTAGGTAAAGATATGATAGTTATTTAATATTTTCCAAACAAAGGTTTTAGACTCCAAATAATAATGTTATTAAAACCAAAATCCTTACCATGGTTTTTTCCTCTGGTTTCTACAAAAGGTGGGTGTTTTTAATTATTTTACAAGTATGATGTCCTAAATTTTTAAAATATTACCCTTTTTATGTGGAACTGAGTCATTTTCTTAATGTAACGATTTTAAAATATTAAAATATATTATATGCTTTTGAAGACTCATACTATATTTATAAAAATAATCAAATAAACTGAAAATAAAATTTTTTTAATTGAAAAATATATATTTGATTTTTTATAGTCTTAATAAAATTTATTACATCACTTTTGGGTCATTGTCATATTATAATACACACAGTATATTTATTCTAGATATAATTATTAACCAAAAATTCGATTATCTCCCAAAATTATAAAAATGTCAGCATTGAATAATTTTGATTTTCTAATTCCCAAAAATATTTTTATTTTATCCAAAATAATTTCAATGTTAATTCTATCTTTTAAAATAATAATTTTATTCTATTTTGAATTTATAGTTTTTTTATAATAATAACTTTTGAATCCAAATAAAAGTTACATTTTATCATAGGTCTGGAATGATAATCAATATAAGATTAAGAAAATTCCCAGAGTAACCCCACAACAACCTCATGGTATTAAGATTGAATTTGGAATCAACCCATTGGTCGGTTGATCTGTGTTCTTCATAATACTCTAGAACTGGAAAATAGGAATTATATAAACACATAAATTCGCTACCTAGATTCGGTTGAATTTATTGCTGATAGAGTAACGAATTGGCTTTCAACACCATTCGTATTTTTTCATTGATGTCAGGTTTGAGTTATCCAAGGGTCGTCAATCGATCAACATTATTCATGGGAGGGTGACGTGGTCAGTGTTTCATCACGAATTCCTCTCATGGTTTTGGAATTCTCTTTCCAATGGTTTTATTAATATTAGAATTTATACACACATTGTGTTATGGGTCATTAATGAACAATAATTAATGAACCAATTAAAAACACGAGTGGTGTGGCTGCACAAAAAATGTAACATGTCTTTAAATAGATCTTATTTAATGAATCTTGTTAAATTGCAGTCCCTCTAACCATAACTCAATAGTTTTAAAAAGAACAAAATATCTTTAATTGTAATTTTATTATTATTTTTTAAAAATTCTAAAAATTAACATTTCTATTCGACCCTTGTTGGCCAAAGTCATGCTTCTCCTAAGTGAATCCAAATGTTGTAAATTCAATAGTGCCCTCATAGATTCAATCCTAGAACCGGCTAAAAAGTTAAAAAATATATCTGGCACAATTAATGAACGTACCTTAAAAAATTCAAAAAATCATTTCAGGCTCTGTAGTCCTCAAAATCAATTGCTGTCCAATTTTTCAGTCTCATAATAATTCTATATTGTAATAAAATATACATAATTTCTAGTTCTTTACAAGAAATACCTAATAAAGAATACAAATAAATAATAATAAAATTATTTTATGGAATGAGAGTGTTTTAAGAATGTATTTCTCAATAAAATTTTCCCTAAAATATTCACATTAAAATGGAGAAATAATTCCATGTGTTAAAACAATAGGGGGATGAATCCATTTTCAACTATGAATAAAACATTAAAATTCATGTAAGGTATTCTACTGGTTTTATCATTTAAACTAGATGACTAGACGACCATTTTATTTAGTGTCTTAAATTTATGTCTCTATAAATTGTTATTTATAGAGAACTTTTTTAGCTATTAATTGATTTTTTTAATGTTCAATTAATGTGGAAATGAAAATTGAGACTCCCAATACTCTCATGGTTTTTGAAAAATAATATATAAATTGAGTTTTATGGAAAAGAAAATGATGAAACTCATGAAGTAAATAAAAATAATCTTTCTACATATAAAAAATGAATGAAAAATCATTTGATGGACAACCCACAAGGAAAAGGTAAATGGTAAAATTATGAAAGAGTGTTTCATCAAGAACATGCATGTTGAGGAGATATGAACATCCCAACTAATGAAATGGATTGAGGAAAATCTCATCCTAATGCAACAACCACACTCCAATTTTTCAAATATAAAGAATTAGGGCATTATTAAAACATGTTCACTAAACAGAGGGTTGATGATGATAAGCAATGTAAGAAATCTCTAATTATATGGGAAACAGTTAAATACTATTCAATATTAATTATAAGTAAATAATAAAATTGAAGTAGTGAATGATATAGTTATTATCCACCAATGAAATTAAAATATATTATTTGATTCTAATTCTTCCCACTATAGTATATATAGAGAGTGTTTTCAATGAGAATCAACTGAACAACTCAACAAAATGATATTGAACTATCATTAATAATTTCTCGTGGTAATATGAATGCATCATATGACTATAATCCATATTCAACAGAATTTAATAGGATTTTTCTTCAGTAAAATCTCATTAATATCCCCTGATATGTATTTTATATTATTTTGGGAATGGAATATCTCTTTATAAATAGAGAAAATACTAAAGTCTAGGATAGATAATTCATATTTTATGTCCCAAATAAATCCATTATCATATATCAGTGCATGTATGTTGTTTAATTCACTAGGAAAATTAATTCTATTTTATTGATAATGGTAGATAATCATGAAAGGAATGTAGCTCCAATTTTTGCTGAAAAGATTAATATAGTTTATATTTCAATTTTGTGAAAATATATTAATTTATTTATAGAAGAATTTCTTATTCTAAGCACAAATAATGAGTTTGGTATTTTAATAAAAATTATATGTGGGGTTATGCCTATATTAATGACTCTATATAGAATGACTTCAATTGAATTACAAGAAATAAAAAAGAGAGTAAATGTGAATGTGGATAATATTTTCATACAACCATGTACATAACTATTGGGTTAACCTATGTTTTTTAAGAATATTGTTTCGTAATTGAGACTCTATATTGAATATTATAGACTTTACATGATCTTGACAAATAAAAAAGTCATCTACCCTATATTGATGCCTTATTCAATGATCTGGGTGTTCCTTGGAAATTTTCAAAGACTAAAATCTGATCAATATATGATCATTTAAGGGTGGAATGGTAGGATATACCAAAGAAAACCTTTTATATAAGATATGGAATCTATGAATTCATAATTATTCTATTTCTAGAATCAAATTCACTTGTTAAAATCATGGATGTAATGGATAGGGACATTATAGATTACCTAATTATATTTGTGGGAAATTTTTTAAATTTTTTTATTATATATTCTACATGAAAAGATAATAATGAAGATAATTTTAGGATTGTGACAAAGATATAGAGAAAAGAGAAACTATATTGAAAATTTAGAGATTGAGAATATTTTTTATATAAGGTATCATTCATGGGTTATGTAAACACATCTGTGGATATAATTGTAGATCTGTTAAATATATCAATGATTTAAAAATGGCCTTGAATAACCATTACAATAGAAATATTTATTTTTCTTTGAATTGAGGGATACTGTTAATTATTAATAATAAATTTATCATGGATTTCAAACCCACTAATCAAGATAACTAAAATGTACGTAAAGTTACTCTAGATAGATGAATGTGAAAAATATTTCTAGTAAATTAATAGATGACTTGTCACTAAATCTATTCTCAAACTACCATGTAATTGAGAAGTAATTTTTATATACAATAATGAATCGAAGAAGTTATTAAGAAGTTTTCAAAGATAAAATTACATATATGTAGCTTATTATTCATGTAAATTGTAGGTTCAAGGGAAAAATTACCATACACATGATTTAAAGTTAGCAATAATAATATTTTTGTTAATGAAATTTGGTTGTTAAATATATAGTGAAAATTGTGATATACATATTGATAATAAGAGATTAAATTAGAACTTCATGTATTAGGTGTCAAAAATGCACCAAAAGAGATCACTATAATTAATCAAAGGGTATATTTGGTCAATATATTACAATCGTGGGATGTAAAATAACTTTACTGGTTCTCTGAGTAGGAAGAATCATCTTTCATTATCCTTAATGAGGATTAAAATAGATCCAATACTGATGGATTTTAAAAGGAAGATACTTTAAATCATATTGGAAAATGAGATATAATATTATTCCCAAATCACATCACAACTATCCATCTATGTGTAGATCAAGGAAACATAGACAGATGATATGGAACTGAAATAAAAGAGAAGGAATATTCGAGTGTTCAAATTTATAGTGATGGGATTAAAAGACTATAGAAATGAATATGTGTCCTTTTAAAATAATAAACTAAGGATTAATTGAATGATATATATATATATATAACCATTATATAACCATCATAGATTCATAATAATCTGTAGAGATATCAAGAAGAATTTATGGTGAGACATCATGAAGAGGGATATGGTTGAATATTTATCTCGATTCCTGGAATACCTTAGGGTACGTGTTTACTAAGAGAAGACTATGAGGATTATGAAAATATTATGCATAACTATATGGAAATAAAATTATATCATCATAGATTTCATTGTATGACTTCCAAATAACTATAATGTACATAAATAAATTCGGGTTGTAGTTGATCACCTTTCAAAGTAGGCTCATTTATTTATATTTTATAATATTTATCACCCGTTTTACATTCCATGATATAAATAAATGACATATTAAGGCCGTATAGAGTACAATTTAATAGTGTATCAGTTTAAAATATGATGTTTAACATGATGTTCTAGAGAATTATTCAATAAAGATTTCCTAGATTTTTTGATCAACAAAACTTAACATTATCAGACTAATGATCAATATAAAAGATGTATTTTACCTCTAAATGATATATATATATATATATATATTAATGGTTGGGGATGAAGCCTCATTTTTATTATTAAACCAAAAACCACTTATTGATTGGGTAGAGGGACACCCATAACCTAACCTGAAGGCCCAATACCAAGTGGTCTAAATTTAAGGACCAAAAGTCCATTTTTTCGCAAATGGACCTTCAGTTAATGGTACTAAAATATTACTTAGGCTACTATAGTATCGTCATCCCTATAGTTCTTGCTACAGTACCCACTTCCGCAATAGTGTCACCGCTGCTATAGTTCTACTACTACTACTGTACATAGAAATTCTCCTTCTTGATTTCTCATATAAAAATTGTTTTCATTATATTATTCTAATGGAACTACTTTAGAATTTATATTTGAATAGATTAAGAACTCTAAAATGATTGGATAGTGATGGAGAGAATAAGCTACCAGGACTATATACTTCTCAAGAGATGACAGAGAACATTTAAATCACTTTGAGTCACATTAATAATTCCCAATGTTTAAAAGTATATACATTAATAATAATTGATAATATATTAGGTTTCATTCCAAAAAAATGTTTTTACATTAAATATCACCATGGAATAATCATATGAGATTTGGGGATATGGGAATGTTGAGCACTATATAAACTTAACATTTTGAGATCCACAATTTTGTCGGGATAGATTCTTATATTCTTATACATACACTGAATCTCCCACATGCTCATGATGTTTTCCCTATATCAATTTTGATAAAGTACATAATTGACCCAAAAAATGCACATAATGTTGGGGTTATTCCATTAGAACATGATATCTATTATATGGAAGAACTAGAAGAAATCCTGGATCATAGTGATAAATTACAATAAAATAAGACCACACACATTGTTAATGTTCCCTAGAGAAATAATAAATTCATAGAAGAATCATGGGAAACTATATATATAATGATGAAAAATTACAATCCTCTATTTTATATAATAGTTATGATATTTTGGGGGTGAAATTATTTAATGGGGTCGAATTTAAGACACTAATATTTTAGTATGTATTTACTTTTAATATTGTGTGTTTGTATACATGAAATATATATTATATAGAACTAAACACCCTCATTATATTTTATTGATATAAAATATTGACATAAAATATAAGCATGAATAAATTTTGAGAATATAATATTAATCATAAGTGAGGAATATATAATATGGTCAAATCTACATGTAAAAAATGACTATAAACCTAAAATATATATCCTCAAGGTTTTCTTGGAAAATAATACCCCCAATTATAAATTCAAAAAGAAGAGAAATTAATAGAAATATATTAGGAAATCCAATATAATATTAAATGGATATTATAAGATGTTTTAGTGATGAATGTAATGCTATAAAAAGTAATTTAATATCCCTCGTATATAAAATGTCATTAGATATATGGACAATAGTAATATTGTTGTTGTAAATATGATCTTTGATATAGGGACATGGGGTATACATATATAAAATATGTATATTATTATTTTTTAACCTTTAGTATAAATTTTAAATAATATAATTCACAAATAGTAAATAATGATACAAAAATATATCATTTAATTAAAAGAAATTATCATAAAATTAAATTTTTATACATTACATATAATTATAATTACTGTTATAAATAATTATTTGATATTTCTTAAAATTTAATTTAAATATTAGAATAATAATTTATTAGTAAAATTTAATGTTTATAAGATAAATTAATTAATTTAAGGTGTGTGATTAAAATCATTTAATTTAAAAAGTGGATATGTTTAAAGAATAATTTTATAAATGTTTTGTATTATTATACAATATATTTAATTCATCAATTTTACTGTATTATTATTCTTAAAATTTTCAATTTATAATAAAATATTAAAGAACACAATTAATGATTCATTGATAACAAATGGGATTGAGAACACATAATGTTTTAAAAAAATTCCTCCTAAAAATAGTTTTCTCAATATATTTTTGGTTTTATTTTATAATATTAATTTTTGATAATAAGAAAAAAAATTTAGAAAAGTGGAGTCCAAATTTGTAATGGTCAACTTAAAATTGAGTAAAAAAGAAAATTTCATTTTTAATCATAAAAATAAGTTACCGTGGTAAAAATAGAGTTGCCACATTAATGGTAAAATGAGGTAAAAATGATAACAAAGTGGTAATTAATTAAAATATTATGAAACCAAAAATATAAACTATTTATATGAACACATTCCTGATATAGATCAATTTTTTTCTAATTTTTATCAACATGAATTTTAAAATGATAACCTTATACATTAGAGAATGTATATTTTGGAAATTCGAGTAAGAAATAACCTATAAAGGACCCATTTTCTATACACCCCTAACCATTTTGTTTAATTATATATATCGTGAATATCATAAAAATTCCACTCCTAAGTAATTATTTTACATTTGGTGGCTTAAAATTCTAATAATGATTCTATAATTATCATTTCAAAGGAAACTGGTTCAAGGATAGATACAATAGAGAAAGTACCTAGTTCATCACAATATTATTCAATTATTTTCTCAAATAAACTCTTTATAAATATAATTATCCATTGTGATTATTTAATGTTAATATCATTATTATTCTTATAAAATTATATTATTATTTTTCTATATGTCAATATTCTTAATCTTTCATTAATATAACTTGTTGTTGTTAGGGTCAGTTCAAATGCCTATATGAATGTTTCTATATTAAATATATGGTTTGAAACATGAAATAGGATAAATAATGTATTAATAGTAATATATGATATTAAATACTGTTTTATTTTATCAATAGGGTTTTGTAATGGCTACACAAAAAAGAAGAATGATCATTATAAAGTAACTCATTATTATCGGTAAATTACAAGAAACATTTTCTGTATAGATTATTTTATCACAAACCATACCCATACCTTCTAAATAAATGAACATAAAAATATTTAAATCCATATAATTGATTATAAAACCTTAACAAATTTTGTATCAAATAATTAATTTGTATTAAATAATGATGATAAACATCACCATTCTAAAACTAGTATGAACAAAATAAAATATACAAATATTTAATGATGAAGTTATACAATAAATAACTAATACATGTGTAATGATTGATTATAATTCAAGAGTAATAAAAGTAATATATATGAATATGTTTATACAATAATTTATTAATAAGGTTTTGTTTATTAAATAGTATGAAAAATTACATTTATGGAATTTGAGAGTAAAGATAAGGGTTTATTTTCAAATATCACTTTAAAGTAAATATTATATATGTTTATAAATACAATAAGAGTAATTATATGTCATTTATCTATAAAAACACATATATTTTCATCATATCTAGTTATATTTGGTTTCAACAAGTCTTATTACAACGCCACATCCCCTTGGATTGCTATTCAACTAAAAGGATGTTTGTAAGTAGAGTTAACCATATAATTTCTTTCAAGTAAAGAATATTCCTCCACCATGATCATGTTATTTTTAAAGACATGTAAATTTCAAGGGAAATTTTCTCTTAATTTTCTTTGGTATTTTATGATTGTGCGGTTTTTGATAACAATTGATTCCGAGGCCAGGTGTGCCTAGAATCAATTTCTGAAGTTTAGCTTGGGTACGTTCATTGAACCAATGAGCGGGTTTTTCTATATTTTGAACTGATGCTCAGAATCGAAATTTGAGGGCACCGATGGAATATAAGTGCATGTAATTGATTAGGAACACCTTTTCTAGAGTTTCATTTGCTCAGGTGAGTTTATTAAATAATTGGGTTAACTGGTAAGTGAAATAAAAATTTGTGCTACAATTTTTATTTCTATCCTAAGTAGTTATAACCTATGCTAAGAAGTTGAGGTGGGAGCCACTAAATCCTTACTCATCTTGATATGATATTAGTGATGTGGGACCCACACAAGCCCCACCTTTTCAATTTCCTCAAACCTCTCTTAATGTGTTTCAAACACCCCATTAATTTGAATCACCTCCAATTTAAATTGCGTGCCAAAAAACAGCTCATTAATTTTACAATGCAATTTAATTAATTCAGTGAATTCGTTTTGAATTTTGAAAGGGTTGGAATGAGTTATAAAATAGGGGAAGCCTTATTTTATTATTTCTGAATTTTTGTGCGAGAAGAATTGGGGAGAAAATACACGAGCCTTGAATAACATCTTCTTCCTCGTTGAAGAACGTGAAGAATGCCGAGTCTACGACAAAGAACTCTGTCACCGCAAAGGGATATCATCATTCTGCCTCCTCTTATCTCCACAGCTGGTGAGAGGTGCCTTCTTCAGAGAATGTCGATGTGCAACATCCTTCATCAAGAAAACACCGATGACTCTTATGGAGCCTCATTCTGTGACTTCATCTACCGTGACATCGACGAACCACTTCTTCGAGGTAGGGGTTTGAAATTGATCATGAATATTCATTGTTGTACAATGTCAATTTCTATAGATGCTTGATATAGAAATAACCGGAGGGGGCCACACTACACAAAGACGACCGACCCTCCTCCCCCTTTGTTGATATACACGTTGCGGCTCGAACGAAGGCAGTGCGGTGCAATGGCACCGCTCGAAAACAAGGAGGAGCGCGGCGGAGGGTTGCGGCGTCGCCATGCCGTGCCAGAGGACCACGAAGAGGCCACTGCCAGAGCAGGGCCACGGTAGAGGGGCACGGAGCCATTGTGCCACGCAGGTCGGACCAAGGCTGTGGCCTTTGGCTACGGCGGTGTAGGGAGAGGCGGCCGGAACCGTCGGCCACCGGAGCATGGAGGGCGAGACCAACTAGTCCCACGTCGTAAACTGGCCAGCCGTTATGGCCTGCCATATCTAGAAAATTGGCTGTCTGACCCCCAGTGAATGCGGCAGGGTGGACCCCCCAGGGTCCACCATTCGGTCAGAAGGGGTGGCGGCTCCCCCCTTCAGCGCTCACGCGGGGCGCGACACCCTCACCTGGCCGACCGGCCGCACTGGGCCGGGCTAGGACATGCCGGCCGGGCCGAGCCATCCCCTGATGGGCTGGACCTGAACCCGGGATGGGTCGACTCGGTTCGGGCTGACCTAGGTTGTCTCGGGCCCAGTCGGTCTGGGACCAAAATCACCTAAAAACGGACAGATTCGTTAAAACACCCGTAACATGGGCTACAGACCTTCGATCAATGCACCGTCAATTGTGATGCAATCATTGGATCAAGAAATTCATTTCGATATATCAAACTCAAGGTTTTGGAGAAAATTGATTACGTCCATGTTGGTTCGAACATGAATCCAACTGGGCCCTCGGAGCGAAAAAAATTATAACTTGAGCTCCGAACGTCCGATTGATGTGTCATCGACAGTGTTGTATTTCTCTTAGGCAGAAGGTTATTTTGGATTACTCTGATCAAGGATTGGATGCATTTGGAGTATGGTCTAGTTGATTTTGACTTAAAAACCAACCGGACCCCTCAGACGAAAAGGCCAATAACTCTCAGACCGGGTGTCCGATTGACGCGCCATCTGTCGCATTGTGTTCCTTTTGACGAGACAAAAAATTGGGATACATCAACTCCTGAATTCCTATTAGTTGATTTATAAAACCATTGGCTCCTGGAGAAAACCCTCCCGGAAACGAGCATGCTATGCGTGGGAACCCTAGAGCTGGCTGCGACAATGACTATACAAGGATCCTCCGTGGGTTCGGCAGCGACGACGACCGTACTGAAATCCTTTGTGGGTTTGATGGTGATGTCTACTGTTCTTGTATCCTATGTGGGTCTGGAAGTACTACTGTTCTTGTATCCTATGTGGGTCCTACAGTATTTGACTCTGTACTTATATCCTACGTGGGTCCGACAGAGTAGCTGGTCTTGTATCCATTGTGGGTCCGACAGCTTAGTTGGTCTTGTATCCTACATGTGTCCAAGCATAGATGAATCGGTGGCTACATCTGATCATCTCTATCTCCATACTATGTAGTATACCTCTGTGAGATGAGTCTTGATTTTCATTCATTATCTTCGATATGGTTGACGTTCTTGTTATGTGGATTGAGTTTTAATTTCCTGTGTGGATTGGGTTGTGATTTCCTATGTGGATTGGGTTGTTCATCCCTGTGTGGATTGGGTTGTACTATCCGGTGTGGACGTGATCGAACTTGGGCTCAGATGTTGGAGCCAAACTAGAATTTATGACTTAGGTATATGTATGGGAATATACCTAAGTAGTGTTGGATGTTACTTTGTGATTGTATCTTTCCTTTGTGGATAATCCTTTGTGGATTATGGTAGACCTTCGGGGGTCTCAGGGTACCTACTATGTAGCGTATAATCACCCCCACACAGGCTATGCCAACACTATATTGTATTAAATGTAGATGATGGACAATGTTGATCGTGGTTGAGGCTTGTGGTGTAAGTCGGTACCTAGAGGTGGACCACTGGGCAGAACGTACAAAGAGCGGATGGTTGGACCTGCGGAGATGAGGAGGCTATCTGTACCCACCCTTCAGGTGGGACTTCCAATGGAATAATCTAAGTTTCTGCATTACTTTTCAATTTCTTTACAATCATTCCAGTTGTACATTACTTTCAGTTTGGGTTTGTATTCTGGCCCACTTACTTTTCCGCACATACTATTGTACCCAGTTTTACTTAGTGTATACTTCTTCATTCATACTATGTGGTGTATGTTTACATTATAATGGAAATTCCTTCCCCTTTTTGTCAGGATTTATGCCTTGGTGCTAGTCTCCATCCCCTGGCCTATAGAAGGCAGGCTTAATGTAGTCACATCATGGGTCCTAAGGACGAGTCGTGACAAATTGGTATCAGAGGAGTTCGGTTCTAACATAGAACTCAGTACTCAAATCATTCTTCTATGTGATGCAATAGTGTTAAAGGTACAGAGTGTGGTTATCAGTCCACAGAGTCCAGTGTTGGTGCGGTAGTCGACGTATCCATACATGAGGACCCTAACTTCTGATTTCCAACTCTGTGCATGAAAACATTGATTACTTTTTGTCAGCTCACCAGGTATACTGTTTTGACTGTGGCACACCTGTTTCTCTTCTGGATGGCCCCACGGCAGCAGCCAGCTAGGGTTCAGATATTTGTATGAGATGATAGACCACCGAGCAACGAGGCCTTTTATCATGTCCCTTTTAAATCAAAGGAAACGACGGTACCTCTACCCAACGTGCCATCGATGCCACAATCCCCAGGCGCTGAGATTGCACATCGCCATAGTGCACTGCATGAGTTCCAGCATCAGAGACCGCCCAGGTTCTACGGGGAGATGGATGATCAAGCAGCCGAGGATTGGAAGGAGGCTGTAGTTTGAGTTTTCAGGTTAATGGGGACACCAACTGACCTCATGGAGATCCATGCAGCGAGCCTCCTACACGCGGTAGAAGGCAGATGGTGGAACCTGATGCTCTAAGTGCACGACAAGAAATTCGTCCTATGAACAGACTTTGAGAGTCTCTTCTGCTTAGAGTTTGTCCTAGCCACCCTTCGTGTGGTGCACATTCAGTAGAAACTACAGCTGTGGCAGGGAAACATGATGGTAGCCCACTGTATGGTGAGATTTATTGATCTCTCGCACTATTCGAAGGACATGGTACGAGACCCATTCTTTTGAGCCCCGACCTTCGAGCAGGGACTGAGGAATGAGATCAGAGAATCGATGATCTCCCTCATTATTCCGACGTAGGCAGGAGTACCTGAGCGAGCCCTTCTCGTAGGGAGCTTTCTTACTAAGCCTACACCAGCAGAGAGACCTACCACAGGGTGGCACGTTCCAGAGTCTTCTATAGCTGGAAGTAGATGGATGGAATAGGGGTCCAGGAAGACCAAAAAATCTAGCGGATGGCCTAAAGACACTGTCTTAGTGGTGTGTGGAACACGACACAGAGCCAATCTTATGAGGAACAGACAGTGCTACGCATGAGGTGGGCAGAGCCACATGGCTCGTGACTGCCTGACCCGCCAGGCATAGGAGTATCAGACAGATGAGGGGCCACCCAGACATAGGCAGAGGGTCTACAGTGGGGGTCCTCATATAGCAGGTGGACAAAGCAGAGGAGCTAGCCGAGCAGCAGCTAGTGTGCGACGCTTTGAGGCTTTACCACCACCACCACCAGGAGGTCCACCCCGACCACAGGGAGCTAGCGGGATGAGACAGGCTCATCTTCAAGCAGTGGAGGCTTACGACCATGGCGCACTAGAGATGATTCTAGGTAATATCTATGTCTACTTCACCCATGTTGCAGTTCTTATAAACACAAGAGTGAATAATTCTTTTAATGCTACTGCCCTTGTTTGGAGCACGGAGATTCTGACAGAGTCGTTGGCTAGATCCTTACTGCTAGAGACACCCATGGGAGCAGACTCGACGATTATGCACTGGTTCCAACAGTGTGAGCTTACTCTAGGAGGCAAGATCTTCGGATTGAATCTTCTAGTAGTGGTGTCCAGGCCTTACGACGTCATCATGACCATGGATTGGTTATCTACATTCCATGCTCAGATTGAATGTATTATATGCAAGGTGCGGTGTGTCTGCACCGATGGGAGTATGTTCACCTTCACCAGTGAGAAGGGATCCTTTGCAGCGATGGACAGACTCACACAGTGGAGAGGACAAATGATCACTCATTTGTTGGCTAGCCAAATCCTAGGAGCTGTTGACGTGTAGAGTCTGAGCATTCCTGTTGTGGTGAACAGTATGCAGACATTTATCCTAACGGCGTCCCAAGAATTCCTCCTCATACAGAGGTAGACTTTTATATTGAACTGTACCTCGAGACATCCCTGATATCCACTCCAGCATATCTGTTGGCTCCTGCTGAGCTTCGAGAGCTACGGGTACAGCTGATGATCTTGCAGGGCAAGGGATTAATCCGACCCAGTGTTTAACCCTAGACATCCCCGATTTTGTTTTCCAAGAAGGCGGATGAGAGCTTATGAATGAGTGTTGATTATCATCGCATGAACTAGGTGACCGTGAGGAACAAGTATCTGCTACCGAGGATAGATGAGCTCTTCGATCATATCAAGGGAGCATGGTGGTTCTCGAAGATAGAACTCTGGTCAGGCTATCATCGGCTCAGAGTTCGGGATGAGGATGTGAAGAAGACGACCATCAGATGTCGGTATGGCCGCAATGAGTTCTAGGTTATGCCTTTCAGCATAACCAAAACTCCAGTAGTGTTCATGAGTCTCATGAACATGATCTTTTTGCCATACCTCAATCGATTAATCATGGTCTTCATTGATGAATTATTAATATATTCGACCACTGAGGAGGAGCACGCCTACCACTTGTGGGTTGTACTGGACACACTCTGAGAGCACCAGCATTATGGTAAGCTCTCGATGTTTCAGTTCTAGTTATGTGAGGTCCACTTCTTGGGACACGTCATCTCTGAGGTGGGAGTTGTGGTAGACCCTACGAAGATCGAGGCAGTGCTAGCTTTGGATCCACCCAGAATCATGAAGGAGGTGCATAGTTTCTTGGGACTAGCTAGGTACTACCGGAGATTTGTGCCGGACTTCTCCAGAGTTGGGGAACAACATTCATCTTTTATGAAGAAGGGGAATCCCTTCATGTGGTTAGATAGATGTCAGTAGAGCTTCCAGGAGATGAGACAGAGATTGACCACTACACCTATCTTGAGGGTAATGGAGGAGGGAGTAGGGTACGTAGTCAACTATGATGCATCAGGGACTGGAATCGAGTGTGTCCTAATGTAGGAGCGAGCAGTGATCGCCTATGGATCATGAAAACTGAGGCAGAATGAGAAGAACTACACTACCCATGACCTGGAGTTAACAGCAGAGGTATTCGCTCTGAAGATGTGGTGACACTATCTCATGGGTGAGCACTTTACAGTCTATTATGACCACCAGATTCATAGGTATATCTTCTCATAGAAGGACATGAACCTGAGACAGCGACGATGGGTCGAGTTCCTCCAGGACTATGACTTTGAGATATTCAATAATCATAGAAAGGGGAACTTAGTAGTTGATGCTCTCAACAGGATGACATGCATTCAGCTACTTGGGGAGGTGACAGAGCAGCTAGCTGGTTTGCAAAAATGCTTCATGGATAGAGATGGACCAGCCTTTCTTCAGTCACTCCTCCACTTCTTCAGCGGGTCAGAGAGGCACAACGTGGGGACATTGACTATGAGATGCAGCGTGTACAAATATCCTCAGGACATGCACCTGATGGATTTTCTATGGGAGGAGAGCACATTTTCCTTTTCAGAGGACGTACCATGGTACCAACTGTTTTGCAAGAGGAGGTTCTGAGGGAGTTTCACACTTCACCTTTTGTAGTACATCCAGGAGTGTCAAAGATGTACATAGATCTCAGACGACAACATTGGTGTTCAGGTATGAAAAAGGCTGTAGCAGAGTTCATTTCTCGATGCCTCACCTGCTAATAGGTGACGATAGAGTACCATGTACTAGCAGGCATGGTACAGCCCTTGGAGGTCCCAGAGTGGAAGTTGGACGAGATATCTATGGATTTTGTTACTGGATTCCCACATAATCTCAGAGGTCATGATTCCATTTGGTTGATCGTTGACCCACTCATCAAGTCGGCCCACTTCTTACCCAATAGAGATAAGAGATCGGTATAGATCATGTGATGCCTCAATGATTAGTAAATTGTATGGATTCATGGTGTGCCATCATCTATCATCTCTGATCAAGATGCTCGCTTTACTTCCCGGGTTTGGAAGGGGTTGCAGGAGGCATTCGGGACACAGCTACATCTGAGCACCGCCTTTCACCCTCACACGGAGAGGACCATTTAGACTGTAGATGACATGCTCTGTGCATGTGTCCTCGACTTTGGTCGCAGTTGGGAGGACCTCCTACCATTAGTGGAGTTTTCGTAGAACAACAGCTATCACTCCACCATCAGGATGGAAGCATATGAGGCATTGTCCGACCAACATTGTAGATCACAACTGTGCCAGATAGGCCCTGTGGAGTTAGCACTTGTGGGACCATAGATGGTCCATTCCATGACAGAGAAGGTCCAGGTCATCCAGGAGTGGATGATGACAGCTTAGAGCTAACAAAAGTCATTTTATGATAGGAGGAGGAGACCACTAGAGTTAGAGGATGGTGACCACATCTTCTTACGAGTCTCATCTCGACGTGGATTACCGAGATTTGGCTGGTGCGGAATGTTTTCTCCGCTCTTCATTAGACCATTCCAGACTCTTAGCAGGATAGGTGATGTGGCTTATCACCTGCCTCTACCACCTCAGTTGCATCGGGTGAATGACGTCTCCCATGTATCTCAGCTAAGGAGATACGTGCATGACCCGATTCATATCATCGACCATGGGGATCTGGACATTGATGATGGGGTGACTATTGTCGAGGTCCTGGTGGAGATCGAGGATCGACATAAGTGCGTCCTACGTGGGCGGTCAATTCCTCTAGTGTGCATCAGATGGTAGCATTGGAACTCCCAGGAGAGCACTTTGGAGCAGGAGGCCCATATGCGTGCTCAGTACCCTCATTTGTTCCCCTAGTTTGTGATGTTTCTTTACAGGGATGTAAAGCCCTGAGGTGGGAGTAAGGTAAAGACCCTTAACTTTCAAGGGAATTTTTTTCTTAATTTTCTTTGGTATTTTATGAGTGTGCAGTTTTTGATGGCACCTAATTCTAAGTCTCGATGTGCTTCGAATCAATTTCCAAAGTTTAGCTCGGGTTCCTGTAGTGAACGAATGAGCTAGTTTTTCTATCTTTTGAACCAGTGCTCAGAATCAAAATTCGAGGGCACTGATGGAATCATAGCACCGATAATTGCTTAGGAACACCTTTTATGGAGTTGTGTTTGCTCAGGTGAGATTATAAAATAATTGGTATAACTGGTGAGTGACATAAAAATTTTTTCTATAATTTTTATTTATATTCTATTTAGTTATAACCTAGGCTTGGAAGTTGAGGTGGGACCCACTAAATCCTAACTCCTCCTGATAGGATATTAGTGAGGTGGGCCCCACACGAGCCCCACCTTTTCAATTTCCTCAAACCTCCCTTAATGTTTTCAAACCCACCATTAATTTGTATCTCCTCCACATTAAATTACGTGCCAATAAAACGCCTCATTAATTTGACAACACACGTTAATTAATTCGGTGAATTTTTTTGAATTTTGAAAGGGTTGGCATGAGTAATAAAATAAGGGAAGCCTTATTTTATTGTTGCATAATTGTTGTGCGAGATGAATTGGGGAGAAAATACATGATCCTTGAAGAACATCTTCATCCTTATTGAAGAACGTCTTCTTCCTTTTTGAAGAACGTGAAGAACTTCGAGTCTACGACAAAGAACTCCGTCACCACAAGGGGAGATCGTCGTTCCTTCTCCTCTCCTCTTCGTAGCCGATGAGAGACGCCTTCTTCAGAGTACATCGAAGCGCCACATCCTTCATCGATAAAACACCAATGACACTTATGGATCCTCGTTCTGCGACGTCGTCTACCACAACATCGATGAACGACTTCTTCAAGGTAGGGGTTTGAAATTGTTCATTAATATTCCTTGTCGTACAAGGTCAATTTCTTTAGCCACTTGATATCCATTTAACGGGAGGGGTCCAAACCACACCAACAAGGCTGAACCTCCTCCCCATTTGTTGATATACTCATTGAGGCTCATACAAAGGTGGTGCGGTGCAACGGAACCACACAGAAATAAGGTGGAACGCGGTGGAGTGGTGCGGTGTCGTCGCGCTACGCCGGTCGGACGAAGGCCACAACCTTTGGCCGCGTCGGAGCAGGGAGCGGCGACATGAACCGCCAGCCACCACATCATGGATAGCGGGACCAACCAGTCTTGCATGGTACAGTAGCCGGCTGTTACGATAGGCCAGATCCGGAAGACGGGGGGTTTGACCCCCGGTCAACTCGGCAGGGCAGACCCCCGCGGGTCCTCAATTCAGTCCGAAGGGGTGGCGTCTCCCCCCTTCCGTGCTCACGCAGCACACGGCGCCCTGGATGGGCTGAGCGGCAGCCTAGGTCGTGCCCTGATGGGAAGGACCCATCCCCAGGTCTGGTCGACCCAGTTCGGGCCAACCTAGGGGGTCTTGGGCCGGGTCAGTCTCGCGCCCAAAATCCCCTAAAACGGAAAAGTTTGTTAAAACGCCCATAACATGGGTTACATACCACTGATCGACGCACCTTCAGTTATGATGCAATGCTTGGATCGAGACGGTCGTTTCGTTATGTCACACTCAATATTTTGAAGAACTTTTACTATGGCCGGGTTGGTTCGAACACGAAACCAACCGGGCCCTCAGAGTGGAAACGCTTATTACATGAGCTCCAGACATCCGATTGACATTCCGTTGATGTTTTTGGTTTCATCTTAATAAGGCATTTCTTTTATCTTACTCAAATCGAGGTTTGGATGCAGTTGGAGTATATTCGGGTTGGTTTTGACTTCTAAACCAATCGAGTCCCTAAGAAGAAAAGGCTAATAACTCTCAGACCGGTAGTCCGATTAAATTGCCTCATGTCGTGTTGAGTTCATTTTGATGAGACAGAACATTGGGATACATCAACTCCAAACTACATGTCAGTTGATGTATCAACCCATTTGCTCGTGGAGTTGACCCTCCTAGAAATGAGCATGCTGTGTGTGGGAACCCCAGAGTTGGCTGCGACGACGACTGTACTGGGATCCTCTATGGGTTCGGTAGTGATTACAACTGTACTGAAATCCTCCATGGGTTCGACGGCGATGACTTCAGTTCTGGTATCTTATATGGGTCCGACAGTACTACCGTTCTTGTATCCTACGTGGGTCCGGTAGTATTTTACTATGTATTGGTATCCTACGTGGGTCCAACAGAGTAGCTGGTCTTGTATCCTTTGTGGGTCCGACAACTTAGCTGGTCTTGTATCCTACATCGGTCCCAGCATAGATGAATCGGTGGCTATATCTGATCATCCCTATCACCTTACGATGAAGTATACCTATGTGAGCTAAGTCTTGATTTTCAATCATTATCTTCGATATGATTGACTTGCTTCCTATGTGGATTGAGTTGTGCTATCCTGTGTGGATTGGTTTGTGCTTTCTTATGTGGATTGGGTTGTACTATCTTGTGTGGACATGATCGAACATGGGCTCTGATGTTGGAGCCGAATTAGAATTGATGACTTAGGTATATGTATGGTCATATACCAAAGTAGTGTTGGTTGTTACTTCATGATTGTATCTTTCCTTTGGTGACTATCCTTTGTGGATTCTTGAAGACCTTCGGGGGTCTCGGGGTCCCTACTGAGTAGCGTATACACACTCCTGCACGGGCTATGCCTGCACTACGTTGTGTTGGATGCAGACGACGGACAGATTTGATCGTGGTTGAGGCTTTTGGAGCATGTCGGTACCTGTATGTGGACCACTGGTACGAACGTACACAGAGCGGATGACATGACCCGAGGAGCTGAGGAGGCTATCTGTACCCACCCTTCTGGTGTGACTTCTAGTGGACAACTCGACGTTTCTACTTTACTTTTTAATTGTTGTACTTTCATTCCAGTTGTACTTTACTTTCATTTTGGGTTTGTATTCTGGCACACTTACATTTATGCACTTACTATTGTACCCAGTTTTACATAGTGTTTACTTTTTCTTGCTTACTCTGTGGTGTTTGTCTACTATATAAAGGCTATGCCTTCCCCTTTTTGTAGTGATTTACGCCTGGGTTCTAGTTGCTAGCCCCTGGCCCGTGGAAGGCCGGCTTGAGGTAGTCACGGCATGGGTCCCGAGGATGGGTCGTGACATTAATTATGTTATTTTATTAATGCCCATATAAAAATTTATATGACATATTATGTTTTTTTTTCATTATAACTAAATTTCATATCAAGATGAATCTTCTTTTAATGTTTCATGTAAATTTTTTATACCAAAATCATTTTTATCTACAAGCATGTCTAAGAAGTTTTAAAAATAATTAAATACGAATACATTTCCATGCCATAATTATTAGTTTTCTTAAAAAATAATTCTCTTTGATATCTTAATTTTATAAAATAACTTATATTCATATCATATTATAAATTATTTTGTTTAACTTGAATTCAATCTAAGGAAGAAAATATTTCTTTATATATTCCAAAGTAAATTATTAATGGTTATATAAAAACAAATTCATATATTTAAACATTATATAATTTTTATTATACATAAATTGATATATGGTACAAGGGTACCATCCTCCTTCTTTCATTGGATAACTTATCATAATATATTGTTGTTATTTTTTGGAAAACCATTTATTTATCATATCATAATCATGATATGATGGGATTATTAATGTTTTCAATTTAAAAAAGGACAAATATATATAGTTTATCATTATATGATGGATGGGTCTGATATATATCTCCAATTCAATTTCTAGTGTTTTACAGCACATAAAATAAAGTTGTGGTACACATATAGTTAACCCAATATGAAGAAAATGTGGTACATAGGCTGTTAGGGTAGTGACTCGACCCCGGAATCCTAGAGTCAGTGCATTATTTTAATAAATTATCATGATTACAAGCAATCAAATCTCGAAGCACTGATAAGTTTAGATGTATTTTAAAATAGAGTACATACATGGTCTTTGTATTACAACACAAAAAAGAAAATAAAAAATATAATATCATTTGATAATGACATTATTATTCAATATTAACCCTTTATATCATTCATAAAACACTTTTTGTTATCTTAGAAAAATAAAACATAAGAAAGGGGTTCTCATACACTACATAAGGGTAAATAATAGAGTGAAATCTACCATAAATACGCATAAATTTTTAAATAATTGTATAAAAAACGAATCAAAAACTTATTCAACATAATATTCAGCATGATATGGATAAATAAATCAAATTATTCCATTTCTACTTTTTCATGGATATTCTACTAGTCAAATAATCACCTGCAATATTAATAACTAATCTCATAATGAGGTAATGGATAATGCCAGCCATCATAACCACACCGTCAAGGCTAATTCCAAGACTATACATAAAAAGTTAAAAAACAAAACTATTTTGCCTCATGAGATCTACCAATGCATCAAGGGGCTATAATGGGACCCACCATTAACATACTAAGTATATTACATTCCTAGAATGAAAGTGGTGAATCATAAAGAACATAATAATTCGTATAAAAAACAAGTTATGAAATATGAATACTTTAACCATAAACAAATAATGGTATTTAAATAGAACCTCAATAATTAAAGTAATCATAGAAAATTCAATAAAATATGTTAAATGATATCAAAAAAGATCAACCTCAATTAATAATAATATCCAACAAAGGATGTTAACAAATATTTAAATACTGTAATAATTTCATTAAAAATATCTTTAGATAAATACCCCTGTTTCATTAAAAAGATTTATTCAGTGCCACACACTTATAAAAGAAAGCATTTAAACAAATATTATTATGTAAAAATATCACATATCACATTGAATATATTAAAATGAATTATTATTTTAAAACATTCATGTTTATATAAATACATCCATAATTTTTTTTTGAAAAAATGGACAATAATTAAAATTATTTGTAATAATAAATCATTAAAACATTTAAAATGATTTTTTAGTTAAATATTCTATTATATAAATCCATAAAAATATCCATTTTGAAAAAGTTTTAATGAAATTCAAAAAATATATACAATTTTCTTTATTATCCTTTTATATGGATATAAATAGTTATGTCGAATAAGATTAAGAATGTAGAAATGGAGAAAGGATTAATTTTTTTAACATTAATGTGTTCTCTTCAACTCTGAATATTTAAATAATAAGACATATCTCATCAAATTATTCTTTAAATACCATCTTGATAAATATGTTCATGATATGAAATATAATAGGGTAAATACATACACCATAATAAGAAATATTTGGTGAACATGGATTATATCTCACAAAAATTAAATGTGAGACTGAATTCCCGTTACCATAGGTCTAATACTCTCCATTCATGTCTAACAATCTGGAATAATGGTTACTAAAATATTATTAACTTATAATAGAATCATAATAATTTTATGATATCATATATTATTCATAAATGAATTTATATTACCCATTTATTATTAAGTCTAACTTAAATCCATGTTTTGACTTATTATTCTTGATCATTTTACTTAGATCATGAAATAATTAAAAAAATATATAAAATGAATTATATATAAGATATATTTAGTATATATATATATAATAGATAGATATATTAGATGGTATACACCGTTTATCGATACGGTAGGTCGTACGTACGCATGAACATTGTTTCAATTTTCTTATCATATTGAATGAAGGAGCATATATGAAATATATGTATATATATATATATTATCCAAGTAGATTTATTATGACATATATTTTGTACTTATTTATTATATATATTTTTATAATATTTCTTGAATTATTAATGTGAAAGATGAAACTCATCGTGTTGTGGAGACAGAATGTCGTACGTATGCATTAGCGATGGAATCATTCCATAATGGTAAATATGGTAAGGAAATGGATGAAATATTATTTATAAAGAATCATTATCATGTAATATTAATTATGTATATATATTATATTCATCATCATACCAATCAAAATAAATCATTGATGAAAAACAGTTTACACCACATCGTGGAGACAATAAGTCATATGTACGTTGGCATGGTGATATTGCTTTTTATAGGATGTTTAAAGGGAGTAATATGGTTATCACACAATTATGAAAAGATAAAAAAAATATAGCATATCCTAGATTATAAATTTAATGAATAAAATTAGGAAAAGGAAGTCGAATAAGAAATGAACAATAAAAGAGTTGGTAAAACAGTTGCCTCTAATTCGAATGTTGTCATATTATTTGAACAAAAGTACACCTTATGTTGGTATTGTTACTAAATTATGGCCTCTATGATGATGTTAGGTATGTTTGGAGGAGAAATGGATAGTTTTTCTCCAAACCAAATGTTTTTTAGAGGTGTGAATAAATGAGAAGGAGAGGATCCCTTTTATAAGATAGGGAGGGGAACTTTTGGAAACTCTTAAACTATTAATTAATTAAAAATTTATTTTCATGTTCAAATTCTTAAAAACCGAGTTCATTATAATATAAGATTATTATGTGTATAAATACCATTAAAATTAAATTTAATCATGTTTTGGTCACATATTTGACATTATCTTTTGGATTTATCCCTTAGTTAAATAATTTTACTCTTACCAGGACAACATTTTTTACACTTTAGGGTAAATATAGTTATAATAAAAAAACCCCAAATTGGATCATTTATGAAATATTTATCCTTATATTAGTTGTTTTACAAAAATATAGTATTTTATGAATTTTATATAATTAAATAGAATATTATTTATTTTCAAATCTCATTTATATGATTTTTCACATTATTTATTATTTGACATTATATATAATCATAACAACATCATTCCATTAAAAAGCTACATTAAATAATTGATAACATTTCATTGCCCTCAAAACAAATTATTTATGGTGTGAAATATTTTCAATGATATTTATTTTAATATTATTTTTATCATATATTTGATTATTCCATTAATAAATCAATTACTACATCATCATTGTGTCACCATTTAATTTAATTCAAAATTTGATAAAATTATAAATAATTTAAAATGATTTAGATAAATATTTTATCATTATATTTACTATTTATAGTCGACCATATCAATTATATAACCTCATATTAAAAAAATATATATTTATTAAAATTTGAATGTGACATTTTTAACTCATTTTTAAATAAATTAAAATAAATGTACTAATATAACACAATCGTCATTAAATGATCATATTTTTTATCTATGACTTTTTTGGGTAAAAAAAATTCTCCATTGAAATTAATACAAGTGTTAGGGTAATTTTATAATAATATTATATTATTATTTTCAACCTTTAATTACATGATATACCATTAACAATAGTAAA
Source organism: Viscum album (assembly GCA_963277665.1). Lineage (NCBI taxonomy): Eukaryota > Viridiplantae > Streptophyta > Magnoliopsida > Santalales > Viscaceae > Viscum > Viscum album. The sequence continues at coordinate 1,928,919,129 of OY728131.1, forward strand.
TAAATAAAGAATTACTAAGGTTACTGTTCATTAAAATTAAGTTGATCCTATTAGATCAAAAATTTCATAATAATTATAATAATAAATGGCCCTTTTTTAAAATTCAATTCATAATAGTGGTAATATTACATTTAATGATAATCCTGCAGATGTGGATAAAAGGCGTGGAAAAGAGACGTAAAAAAGTTAAATAACTTTTTTAATCTAATTATATTATAATAGAAAATAAAATTAACTAAATTAAATAAATATATGAATTATTAATCTATTTTTACTTTAATATAAATTTAATTTAAAATAAATATTTAAATTTAAAATTAGGTTTTGAACAACTATTCATTATTTTTCAATATTTATAAAAAAATGAATGTTTTTTGGAAAAAAACATAAAATACAACCTTTGATAATTATGATATTATGAATTAAAAAATGTAGTATATTTTAAAAAATTAAATTTATAAATTCATAATTTTGATAATAATATTCATATCCACTTTATAAATGGGTAGTTTGATATATCATAGTGCGCTCTATCTCGATGTTGCGTGTAGCAAAAACTATTGATGTTATTTTTAAAGAAACTTATTATGAAATATTGTATTGTTAAATCACATCTACTTAAATAAATTGAGTCCTATAATTTTGAACGTAGGGTCTGAAAGCAGGGTTTTGGCTACTCAAAATACTTTTATTGAAATCCCACATCAGAATAAGGGTCAATAAGTGTTTCAATTTGAAATAAATAAAGAGAAGTATGAAAATCGGAGAGATAAAAAATAATAGGGTTCTATGTAGGAAAAAATTAACATGAAAGAAAATTAAAATATCTTGTTCTAATTAAGAGTTATGGAGAACATGATTAGGAGAAATTTATCAGTCACAAAGCTATAAATGTTTTATGATATAAGGGACCTTTTCATTAATCTCAAAAGACTGTACACTGATAACATTCTTACTTTCATGATCCTGTAATTGGAGCCTAAGAATTATTTTACTTAATTGAATATGAATATAAGGAAAAATAATTACTTCTCATATAAAGATTAATTCAATAATCAATTTCTACAATAAACTCATCTTTCTCTAGAAAAGATAATAAAATTCAAAACTATTCTATTTACCTTAATCGTATAGGGTTCAAAAAAAACTTATACACCATCATTAATAACCTTTAAATAAATAAAACTATGTTATAATATCAAGGAAACCACATAGGCTTGAGGTAGGTGATGTATCCTTATCACCCTTCAGTTTTTGGTTTAAGTCTTGTGGGATTTCTAGATGTAATGGGATGTTGCCCGACCTATGGGTTGTCCTTTTTATAAAACTACATTATTATAAAAATCATAAAAGAACCTTAATAAATTTTTTAACCATAAAAATTAATTTCTAATGTTCAAATTAAACCATTTCAACCATTAAAAATATTCAAAATACTTTAGCCTAAGATAACAATCAAAAAAGGTCTCTAAATTTCAAAAATCAGTCTTAACATCAGCTTTTCCTCAAACTACATAAATTTTCTCTTTTTTCACATACCAAAAAAATTAATACATTGATAATAATAAAACCATAATGAAAATTTTCATTCTTCAAAATCCCTAAAGATTAATTATTATAGTACTATCATTATATATCACACAATTTATACAACTAGTACGTCAATGATATAACACTCAAATGGATTAATACTTGAATCCAAACATAATAACAGTAATCATTCTTATTCATCCATGGTAGTAACATAATCATGTCTGTGATCCACCATCCTCTTTCAGGGTATATTATTTTAATGAATGAGACATTGATTTAGATAGTGTATCATATATTTACAATTTTGTCATTTCACATTTATAGCATATTTCATTCCTTTACAATCATTATCTAGGTGACCTTTATCTCCACAGCTATAAAATGATTCAATTACTTTTAGGAACGAATCATGGATATTCTTCCTATAATTATCACATAAATGAAAATACTTCTTTCCCTTCATCCCTTAATCTATATTTTTATCGATTTTCATATTTTTTTCAATAATCCCACTAATGCCATAATACCTATAGTACTATTTACATGTTCCCCTATAACATGATGTTATGTACTCATATGATGAGATTTATTGGGAGTTTATTTCCCTTAGAAATATTGGATTAAGACCGCAAAAGATATTTTCTTTCTTACTCATTAGATTGTTAACAATGGTGGGGTTCTTGTTCCTTCGTCTAGGATCCATTTCTAAATGAAAAATACAGTAAATTAGGTTATGATTCATACTGAATAATTACAAACTAGAAAAATAATTATCATAAATTAAAATATTTATTCATATCTAATATGATAATCATAATCATGGTTTATTTGGGGAATATTAGTTTTTAAATCCTTCATAACGATTATCAAATTGAATTTTAATTATCCTAATCATATCCCCTGAGTGTGTCAAAATAGGTGAATAGTAAGTCTCACTGTCATTTACCAATTTACCCCGAGTCTGGCTTGGGCCACCTTGTTGGTGTTTTTACGCATAGGTATATCTGTGACAGAACCACATCCACTTATAGTATCCAATAAAGGATATATTTTCTTTGAATATTAACATAATATCTATTTTATCAAAATTATAGGATGTTATTATATATCGATCCTCAAATTCAATCTTAGGGAAATGTTTTCATTTCTAATTTTTATAAATCATCTTTCCAAGCCTGTTTCGAAACATCATTTGATACCAACTGTAACACCCCAACCCTAGAATCATGAATTTGGTGAATTATTTTAATACATTTTCATGATTATAAGAAATCTAATTATTGAGGACAGATGAATTTATCAGTCTTGGAAAATATATATTACATACATGAAAATTACAATACAATTAAAAACAAAAAATACAACATATATAATCCATTGAGAATGCCATTATTCTCCTAGATTTACCTATCATATCGACCATAAAAAACTTCCTGGTGTTCTGGGAAAATAAAACAAAATAATGTGGTGAGAACATATGCTCAGTAAGGGTAAACAATATATCTACTGCTTTTATAATTAAGGAAAAAAATTTATGGAATGTTATGAAACTAAAACAAAAGCCTTCTAAACATAATATTACGTATAATATGGAAATAATTGACCAAATAATTCCATTTAAATATTTAGATATAAATTATAATAGTTGAAAAATCAAATTAAATATCAATAAAAAATCTCATAATGAGGGAATGCATAATGTCAGACATCATAACCACACCATCAAGGCCTCATTCCAAGACCATACAAAAATGGGTAAAAACCCAAACTAGTGTGCATCATGGGATCCACCGATGCATCGAGGGGAAATAGGGGACATTTTCCTTAATTTATTAACTCTAGTACATTTCTCATATAAAAATTTTTAATCATGAAAAATGTAATCATTCATATTAAAAAATAGTATACGAAATAAGAATACTTTACCTATAAACCAATAATGGTATCTAAATTGCTCATCCACAATTAAACTAATCATAAACCATTTAGTAAAATATGGTAAATTATATCATTATAGATCCACCTAAATTAATAATAATACCCAACATAGGATATTTACATAGATGAAAATACTCTAAAAATAATTATAAATATATTGAGAAAAATACCCATTTTTCTTTGAAATCATTTATTCAAAAGTCATGCACTTATAAAAGGAAAAAATAAATGAGAGATTATTGATTAATAGATTCCGATACCAAATTGAAACATTTGAATGGAATTATAGTTTTAAATAATTCATGTCCATATATGCAAATACTTTAAACAATTTTGAAAATATGGACATTGATGAGAAATATTTTGGAGAATGAATATTTAGAACATTTAAAATGATGTTTTAGTTAATGATTCACTTACATGAAACCGTAAATAGAATCCTCTTGATTTTTTCATGAAATTAGAAATAGACATAAAATGTACATTATTATCCTATTATATCCTTAAAAATAATATTGAAGAATACGATCAAAAATATCATAATGGAGAATGGACTTATTCTTTAGATATTCAATGCATCCCACACAACATTGAACATTTAGATAATAAGAAAAATATATTAAAATGTGTCATTAAATACAATGTAGATAAATTTATTCATGATATGAAATATAATAGTGGTATTACATATACCATGAATATGAAATTAGTGGTGATCGTTTCCTATATCTCATGAAAATTAAAAGTGAGACGGAATTCCCCTTCCCATAGTTCACATAGTCTTTGTACGTGTTCAAAATTCTTGTATAATGGTTTAAACATATTATAAGATAATAAAAGAATAATAATAATATTTATTACCTCATATACGATTATTTTATGACGTTATATTACATATTTATTAACAATTCCAACTTAATGAAATGTTTTGGGTAAAAAACACTTTTTTTGTCCTACGCGTTTTGACTTTTTATTTTTGATAATATTATATAGATCATGATTTAAAAACTACAAGAATTTATATAATGATAAATATATCATATATATTTGGTTTATATAAATATTTATAATATAAATATATATATATATATATGAAAGTGTATAAACAGTTCATAGAGATGGTAGGTCGTACGTACACATAAATATTTTTTCTTTTTTCTTATCGTATTGAATGGAAGGAAGTATTAAATATTTGTATACATATAAATATATTATTCCAGTAGAATAATTATGTTATATATTTCATAATTATTTACGTTATATATTTTTAAAATCAATCTTGAATGGTTAATGTTGAAGATGAATCCCATCGTGTCGTGGTGATGATAACCCGTAGGTACGCATGTGCAATGATATCTTTCAATAATGGTAAACAGGTTAAATAAATGGTTTGTATATTAATTATAAAGAATAATTATTATGTAAAATTAATTTTTTATATCCTTTATATTTATTATTATACCCATCGAAATAAATTAGAGATGAAAAACACATTACACAATAGCGTGGAGACTGTAAGTTGTACGTACACACTAATGGTGATATTATTTTTCATATAATGGGTATATGGAAGAAAATGGTTGTACCATAATCATAACAACATCTCAATATATTTTATATTTTATATTTATTAATTATTTATAGAGTCAAATCAAGAAAATGGTGATTAAGAATAAAATTTAATTGAAATTGTTGGAAAAACAATTACCTCTTCTTCGAGTGTCTCCTTTTGATTTTCAAAAAAGTTCTCCTCAGGATAGATTTATATGAACATTATGGAATCTAGAAAGTGGTGAAAGAATATATGGTACATAAATGGGATTTATTACAAACCAAATAGTTTTTGAGAGGTGAATAAAAGATTAGGAGAGGTTCTCTTTTATAATAGGGACACTTTTGGAATCTCTAAACCTATTAATTTATTATAAATTGATTTATGTATTAAAATTGATAAAAAGTGATTTACATATTCTATTATTTGATTATGGGTATAAATAACCTAAATGAATGAATTTTATAAATTTTTAGGTCACAATAGTAACCTTATCATTTGTATTTAACCCTTAATTAAACAATATAACTATTACCATGTCAACTTCTCATTTTACACTATAGGGTTCATATATTTACTATAAAATTCCCAAAGAACCCCAATTGTATAATTTATTATATATGTAACATTATACTAGTTATTTGGTCAAAATATATATTTTTATGAATTTTATATCATTTAATAAAATATTATTTACTTTAAAATCGTATTTATATCAATTTCCACATAGTTTATTATTTAAATTTTTATAAAATCATTAAAAAATTATTCCTCAAAAAACTACGTTATCTCATCCCCAACATGGAATAGTAATCCATAAAATTCATTTATGGAATGAAATATTTTAAATGATATTTATTTTAATATTATTAATATCATATATTTTATTCTTCCATTAATATATCAATTACTACATCATCATTGTGTCCCCATTTAATTTAATTATATATTTCCTAAAATTATAAATAAATACATGATTTAGATAAATATTTTATATTTATAGTGAATTTTTTGGTTGATCATATCACTTATATAACCTTCTATTAAAAATGATGTTCTTATTAAATTTTGAATATGACATTTTTAACTCATCTTTAAATAATATATAATAAATGTCAAAATCTATCAAAAGTGGATGAAAAATGATCATATTTTTTCCCTATGGTTTATTTTCATTTAATAAAACTTTTCCATTGAAATTAGAACATGTTTTAGGGTAATTTTATTATAGTATTATAGTCTCATTTTTTACCTTTAATTACATAATTTACCATTAATCGTGTAAAAATATTATTGAAGTTATTATTCACAATGAAATTAAGTTAATACTATTAGATCAAAAATCAATAATTATTAAGGAAATATATTTCTATATTATCAAATTCAATTCAAAATAGTAGTAAAATTATTTTAAATATTAATCTCGCAAATGTGGCTAGAAGGTGGGTAAAAGAGACGTTCAATAGTTCAATAAAATTTTATAACTAATTCAACTATTAAAATTATACTAATGAACTACAATTGATTAATATATGTATTATATAACTACTATGAATATAAAAGAAATTTACAGTAAACAATTTATTTAAATAAAAAAGTTGTTTTTTAATAAATATGCAATATTTTTCATTATTCATAAAAAATTGTATGATTTCATAAAAATACAAAAACTTAACCCCAATGTAATTTTGATATTATGAATTAAAAAATGAAGTCTATTTTTAAAAATAAATTTTTTAGATTTCATAATGTGATTAATACTATTCATACTTATTTTTGAAATTACATGTTTGATATATCACAGTGCGCTTGAACTCGGTGTTGTGTGTAGCACAAACTATTCAGTTTTTATAAAAGAAATATATTGTGAAATATTGTGGTGTTACAGTTAGACGAAGCCCAACATGGTACATAGGTGGTTATCCCATGTCTACTACATTATGAGAATGTGGTTATCCAAGTTTAATTTGTTACAAATGTCTTACTGGTTTACATTGACTCATGTTCTATGATCATATTCAATTATTGTTCTTATGATATGCATCATGATGGTGTCATAATCACATATTATACTCCTTTTTCCACATTCCCAAGAATCATGTTTTATGGGAAAAACATATTCCATTATTTATGATTTATAATCAATGTGTTATTGGGTATTATTTCCTTACATTATTATCATGTACCTTGATTTTCCTCCCATACCCAATTATTCATATTATTCAAACATATGATTTATAATTGTTATCTCTCATGGTTACACTTAATAAGAATCTAATATCACCATTTTTCCATGTTTCAAATCCTTAGGCATTGGAAAATATTATTTATATGATATGTCTATAAGGATATCATGTGTGATGATTTTTTTGTGAAATGTTGAAGACATATTATAATTTAAGAAGATCATGTAACTAATCTGAAATGACACTAAGCCTATAGTTTTTTCCATGTGATTTCAGGTGATTTGAAAATAATATTATTGGAAAATTATTTAATATATATATATATGTTATTCTGGGGTTGCCTCATGGACAACATACCTGGTATAGTTCAGAAGTATCCAATAGTACCGGAGAATATTTAAGGGATATATAACATGTTCTTGGAGAGGAAGGTACACTAGTTATCAAGGATATACATAAATAGTCTTATAATGGATAAATTGGTCAAGTATAATAGTTATGAATATAAAATTAGCAAGATAAGCTCTTTAAGACTAGTGATAGCCATATCTAAAGATATTGAGTATGTTGCAAATTCTAATATAAATAATGAAGTAGTTGAACTATAAAAAAATTGTTCTAATTCATTGAATCATACATACAAATTAATGTATTACCAATATATAAATAATGAAAGTCTTATGAAAATTATACTAGAAATGAATTCAAGGTTATGATAGAGTAAATGAAGAGTATACTCATAGATAACATATCATGAGGCAATTTTTTCTTAATGAGATGATGTTATCGAGATCATAGTAGCTGTTTAGGAAAAATGTTGTAGGACCAATGAATAAATACATAACTTATTAAAATATATAACATATCATGTATGAGATAACAGGTTAATATTTAGAGTGTGTTCTCTAGTGAATGATAGTGTTTTTTAAAACATGGTTCCATAGAACAAATATTAACAATAAATTTTTGTTACAATATCCTATATAAAGAGAGTAATTAATGATTCTATATTAACATGATATTCACATTAATTTAGAATAAATTATTTATATAGTAATATCCTAGGATTATTTAGCATACGAATGGTTATAATAGCTCAACTCATTAATAAGAACTATGAGATTCTATACAAATTATCTTAAACATATATCATATTTTTATAATACATAATATTTGTGATATACATATATTTTATGACTATCATGTGTTTGGGGGTCATAATAATTGAAACATATAGTCATTATGTTCTTCCATGGTGACATTGAAAATATGAGATCATGAGGACTAACACACTGATAGGAACACCACGTGTTTTGGGTATCATTGGATGTTTAATTGGTGAGAATTTATATTGATCTATTGAATTGTGATAATTATAAGTGTGAAAATTTTAATCACACACATTGATTCATGAAAACACCATGAAATTTTATATATTTGGTGAGATATTTTGTTTAGAGTACATCATTTAGGGTAAGGCATTGATTGAATGATCAAGATAAGTTTTTTCAGTTCTGAAATGAAGGAGATATCTTCGGAAACATTATTATGGTTGTATTTAATTAACTAAATATATGGTCATATTAGATGAAAGAAAGTACATTTAATGTAAAAGTATATAAATAAATCATTAAAATATTATGTCATAAAATATTATTCATGATTAATAATATATCAAGAGATAGAGAAATTATACTACATGGTATGTGTTCTTAGGAGGTGGATATAGTTATGATGTGTCTATATCTCATTATGGGAAATGATGCATTATTAAATACCACTCATAGTCTATGAATATTATATAAATATATGAATATATGGTCTTATAGGGAAACACATAATGTGTATTTTTAGATTCAATCAATTCAGAAGAATTTGATTCTAAGAAAAAGTGGGCCAATGTTTGGGAGCTAAGGACTGTCTGCTTGTGAACAATATAAACTAAATTAATTAAATTATTAAATAATGTTTAGAACTATAATAATAATTGATTTTTTTATTTAAGTTATTCACATCATATTTTTTTATAGAACTGAATATGATGAAAAATTATTATTCAAATAAGTATTATGAAATCAATTTTCATTAAATAAAAATGGGATGAACGAGTTGATTTATTGGAATTTATTTTATCAAGTGGAAGATAATAATGTAACATGTTAGAGGTATAATTTTTATGTCATTTATAGCTGATGAAAAACTCATTAGGTATTCAAATAGTGGCAATTCATAATGAAATTGTGTGCATCCCACTCCTAACACTCACTCAAACCAACACGACATAAAATTACAAAACTATAAAACCAAATCAACGGTGAATTAATCCCAAAATAACCCGAAATTATAAATAAATCAATGGATAAATGTAACTACAATAAAATTATAAATGATAGTTTTAATAAACCCTATGTGAATGTCTTCTATAATCAACATATGAATTACCAATCATGGGCAATGATTTAATCCTGATTTGGTGGAATCAACCCTCTTGAGACCCTAATTTTTAAAGATAAAACCAAGAAAAATGTGGGAGGAAGTCCAAGGGGAAGATATGGGAAGATATTTCCTCAATAAAATATAGTGAATATTCGAAAAACAACCCAGATCAAATACACGCAAGGAAGGGGAGGGAGATCCAAAGAGGGTTTCCGTACTCCTACCAATCAAAAAAGGAGAGAGGGCTGAGGGGGTTCAAATATAAAACCCTTGTCCAAATTTCATGATAACACCCAAAAAATGAGGCCTCCCAACACAGGTTCACGGCATGAAACTATGGTTGATGGAATTAACCTATGGTTCATGGAGTGTTTCTCCCTCATGTTGGGGTATAAACAATTTTCTATCTTCTATTTCACAATATAAACCAATGTTCAAAACATGAATTTCATGTAGTTTTTTACGTAGTCCATCCACTATGAACATTCCAAAAAATCCTCAACAACACATGGGACACTACCTATACATTAAATATCATCTAAAATCACCCATTAGATACATTAAAATGATTTAGAATTCTGATTGGGACATAGTTCTTTAAAGTAACCTATCACCAATTGAATATTTCAAATTACATCAAGAATTTAAAACCTTTTATGACATGTTACATTAAAAACTCCCCACCATAACAATTATCATCCTTTAGAATATATGGTAGTTCTATCACCACTACCATGAGAAACCTCAATTTTTAACTCAAACAAACACTTCACATTTCGTCTCTAGATATCCCATAATCTTTCATTGTGAAGCTTTCCCACTAAGCCTATACACAACTTATTTTTTTAAAAACATCTTATTTGATATTAATACCTAATAAATCACATCCCAAAAAATACTCATAATGTGTTATCCACCCAACAATATATATTTATAAACAAAAAAATATATCCTTCTATATGAAACTTATCTAAAAATAACGTACCAACTCTAGCTAACACATTACCGCTTCACAACACTACCCAATAATTATGCCTTCATAGACAAAGGCATAACAAAACTCTCCACCATCCACACTAAAGTGTAGACCTGAATCTCAATTCAACTCAATAGCTGGGTCCTCAATGCCCATACAACCACCATTATATACCCATTAGTCTATGTGTTTCACAGATCTAACGTTCCCTTATATCTCACCACCATCTCAATCTTGAGAATAATGCACATTATCTAACCAAAACCACATAAAAATTCAAAAATGGATCTAAATATTCACCAGTAACCCACTACCATATCAACCATCTACTGACTAGTTCTACTTCACCAACAATTCTTTATAAATAAGAGCCGTACAACAGTAATTGACATAATTCTCCCTACTATTTTATTATCCATATCATTTTATCACTTAATTAAAAACTAATAAATATTGATCATATCCCTTCTACAAATGAACATAGTAGGTTTACATGATATACCCACTCATACCGGCATACCAATATGAATCACCAATCACTAAACACCAAGATGGTTCTTCATAAAGTCCCATTAGTCCCAAAACACTATAGAGTCAACACCTAACTTATACCAATCATATGTTGTTCCCCAGGATAAATATATACTACAAATGGCTGATTCTAACTAATTGTTCTCCCTAATGTAAGAATATTCTATAGAAAACACAAAACAAGTTGTTAAACTAGTGAAATTATCAATACACCCAATAAGTTGTCTGACCACTGAACCCAAAAAAATAATATGTTTCTAGTTAATAATAATAATAAAAAGAATCTACCGTATAATCCCTCCCAAATCTGATCACTCAAAACATGCTATTCAGACCCTATGGACATACAATCCAACACCTCGGATCACCATAACAAATCCTAGAAATCCATGAAATCCTACTCTGTATTGGATCAAATTTATTTTTAATAAAATAAAATAAACAATATAACACATTTAAACCAAAATTTATTGGTTTCTAACCAATCACATCCAATAATCCAGGGATTAAATTAAAATATATTTATTTCTCTAAGACAATTTCAAAAATATAATTAGACCCATTTACACTAGCACTGGTCACATTATTTAAAACTATTACTGAGACATAGTTACATAAAAAACTCACCATTTTTTGAGAACTCCCTTAATAATCCAATGGTTTTCACCAAAAACAAAAATCAATAATAATTCTAGAACATTCGGTCACATTCATGAAAAATGTTCTGACATTCCAAAAAAATACTCCATCATTCAAATCCACATCAAAAAAGAAAATTAAAAACCAAAAAATAGAAATAAATTTAAAAATCACTAGATTCATGAAACATTTTTAGTAAATTATCATTGAATACCATTTTCCTCAAACCACAAGCCAATTAATTAGTTTTCCTTTCAAAAAATGTTTTTTTTTCAAAAACCAATTGTAATAACCTAAGCAGCTATAAATAAAATTCCCCTAGCAATTAAATTGAATGTATTATTATGTAATATGGTTATAGAAATCACATGAACAACATATGATTTATTATATAAATTTATATTTAAATGAACACTAGGCTTCATTATCATTGATAATATATCCATTTTATAGTATTCACATGATTATTAAAAATATATTGTTTTAACAAATCAAATTGACACAAAAATAGAAGTGATGGCATCAAACATTATGATTTTACCATATAAATCTCATTTATTGAATCCTATAAGGTATAAAAAATCATTGGAATTTTTTCTTGACCAAGACTAATCATAGATACAATAATTTACAAATGAGGGAAACAATTAATGGAATAATTTCAAGCTCATTGTGGTCATAGTAGAAACCATGTATACTGAACCACCATATAAATGTCTCACCATCACACAACATACTCTTATGTAATATTCTAGTGTATTAATGGGATATGTATCATTACCATATAAATATGAGTATGTGAATTATTTTTTATATAGTAATGAATATATTTTCATGTTATTATTATTACTTTACAAATGGTTTTTATTTTCTTATAATAAAAAACATATCGTATTTTTATTTAATATTCTAATTCAATTAATGAATTTGTTTTAATGAATTAATTGGGGTTTTAATAAATAATATATAAATAAAATATTATTTTTATATTAACATAACAAATATAAGTGATCATATGCTTTTTATAAAGTCAAATGGAATTTTTTTGTAAGGGATCGAAAACTATTATTATTAAGAAAACACGTACATTTCTCAATAAGTTAGGATTATTATTTTAAATTTGAAAATACATATATTTAAAAACTTATTTAGATAAAATTGATATTATATTTGGAATCAATATTTCTACATTTTCAAATGGTAAATTTTTAATGACATTCTATGATAGTCTAATTTTTGGGTAAATATTAAATATCATATAAATATAAACTGCATATTGTGACATAATAATGACCCAAAAGTGATGTAATAAATTTTAAAAATTTTATCCAATACAAAATATATTATTTTTCTTGGATATAATGTGATTTTTTATTTTTTTTATTAATTTTATAAAGCCTTTGTGAATCCTCCAAAATCATTAATATATTTTCAAGTATAAAAATCATTTATTAAGGAGTATGACTCATTTACAAATAATAAATTGTAATATTTTTTTTATGATTGGTCCTTATACATATAAAATAATGATAACCATTATATTTATTTAGAATACATTGAAAAATGTTGGTAGGTTTTTAGTTATGGATATTTTGTTATATAAAGTCCAAAACCTATGTTTGAGAAATGATAATGAATACCCCCACTCATTTCCTATATAAACCCACACAATATCCAATTTATATTCACTAAAAAGTCTTTTAAAACATAATTACTCTAAAAATTTTTCTCTATTGTCCTATGAAGGTTCTACCAGTCTATATAGAATCTATACTGAATCATTTAGAGTCACATACTCAAGTAGGGTATCCTCACCTTCTCTTCTTTATTTAACTTTGTTTATTATCTTATACAATATATTTCAAATTAATAATGTTTGTATATTTATTTACATGTCCCAATTACTTCAAATTTTATGTAATAATTATTAGATACCCATTTCTATCTCATTATGTAATTTTATAAATTTCTATGTGACACTATTATGGTACAAAAAATACTCTACGAATTTTGATTTGAAAAAAATTATATAGTAAATACCATACCCATTTTTTATCAATGGAGTTAACCTTTATAACCTTATACAGATTTCAATTGGAACTTACGTGTATTTATTACACACTCCTTGATCATGGAATAATATATGATGATGAATATATCCATGTTTTATGATCTATGGGGGACACATAAGTATGAGAATGAAATGAATTTGATGGGTGCACCCAGGATTATATAGTTCTCAAATGAATTGGGTAATGTTTAGTATCATAATAAATCATGTTAGGATACGGAGTGAACCTAATTCCTTTAGTATCCTCTATCCTTAATGATGTATTTCCACAAATACTTGACCAATGTTTATAATGTAATGTTTTAAGTTGCTTCCACATTTACCATGTTGACTTTATGATTATCATGTTATATCATGTCTCGTTATTCATGGTAATGATTCACACTATTCCCTGTTGTTATTCCTATTTTATAACATGTATTGGTTTCTTCATATTATTCCATTTTTACTCCATTACTAGGCTTTATAGATCACCCATTTCTTTTGTATGTCCACAGTTTATCCCATGAACTTTTATGTACGATAACGTTAAGGTGGGTTTCAATAAATATGTTGTATTTCTTCTTTTATATTATTATGTAATGTATTGAATTCCCAAATACATTATACATATTGATATTCTATGTTCTATTAAGTGTAATATTATGTAATAAATTATGAATTTATGTGTATTAAAGATCAGGGTTGTTTTTGTTGGAATCAAAGTAAATGTTTAGTTATTTTGGTGATTATTATTAAAAAAACCTAGAAAAATCCTCAGGGATAAGAATAAATGTAGGAAAAAATACCATTTTTTTGTAATTATAGAGTAAGTGGTTTATAAAGAAAATTAATCCAAGTGTAGATACTATAAGTTTATGTGGCTCTAGTATATATGTATATAGGTGTAAAACTCAAAAACATCATGTTGAACGAGATTTGATAGAGAACTGATGTACAACAATAGGCCTTGCTACACACTTGGATTTTCAATCCTGAGGGATATGCTTTAGTAAATTCATATTATCATTATGAACCATTATTATGTGAACAAAAATAATTCCCATATGTGTCATTATTATGAAATAAACCATGGATAACATATATTGATGCCTATAAATTCATTACTTGATGAATAAAAGACATTAATATTCTATACCATTAAGCTAATTAGATTCTATTCTATGAATTTAATAATTTATAATTTCTTATCCCTAATTTTCCCTTCATTCTATCCAATGAATGGAAATGGGATGAATCAGGTAAATAATCATTGTGATATGAAATGTGAGGACTGTCCCAACAATATTACAAACCTAATGGGATAGGGAATCCCAAACAGTATGATTATACTCTCTAAACTATCTCAAGTTCTAAATAGAAACCTTGATTATGTGGAGCACCTGAATCCCCCAAAAAATATTCAATTATTTCCTTTTGTGATAAAGGCATTCAAATTTCAAAGGATTATCTAATCACTTAATGATAGAACAATGGATCAACTCGGTTGACCAATCCTTCTCCATCCCTCAATATTCTAAAAAAGTGTAGTGTATACTAGCTATTTTTCACATAGAGGAAGAACCTGATCAGTGGTGGAAATTGATCAAAAATACACTACCAATGGAAGAGATCAATGAAAATAGTTGGAAGGAGTTCTGAAAAAAGTATTTTGATAAATATTTTTTATACACTACCTGACATAAAATGGGAAGATATTTCATTTACCTTAAGAAAAAATATTGAAAATCTAGAAAGGTATATAAGGAAAAAATAATTGGACTATAAAGATACACCATGGTATTTTCCATTACCCTAAGATGCAATGTTTTACGCCTCTTTGGAATGATAAAACATAGTCTCTTAAAATCTATAGCAATCAGAGACATTCATAGCTAGGAGTAATTTTTTTTATTAATCATCAAAGTCTAAATGAATATAAAAAAATCACATGGGTATCACGAGGTTAATAAGAAGAAAGTGGATGTTAATTTGGGCAGTCTGATGGGAAAATCTAATGGTGATAATAAATTTCATTGTTCCACATTTCAATGGTGCGAAAAGAATATGTCTGGAAATTTTATAAGGAGAATGAGAAAATTATATAGGTATAAGAATTAAGGAAACTTGAAAAGTGATTTCCAATAGAAGAAACCCACTATTGTATTGGAGGAGATGAATACTCTAGTCAACCATCAAAACATTGTTCATTGCATAAACTATAATGAACTATTTTACTTTTCAAACCAATTTTCTAATCCAATTTTTTTTAGAGACAACCGAAAAACTCCAAGGTGGTAAGGGATAGCTTTTATGATCACAACCACTAAGGTTGATCATATAAACAATGCGATGATAGGTACACTAGTTATTCATTTATGAATAGTGAATGTATTTTTCTTTCTGGTTTAATTCATTCCATCATATCATGATAGTTTGGTAAAAATACTCAAACACCGCTACAAAAAATGGAATTTGAAATTTTGGTGAAAATAGAAAATTGTGAAATTATTACATCTCTAGTATATAACTATTACCCTATTATACATTATGGGTTGAAAATTCTCACTAAACGTTTGTATACACCATTTTGTGGAATTTTATTCAATTCTATGTATCTATTGGATTTTCCTATAAAAACCCAACATAAATTGTCACGAGAAGAAAATAACTCTCCCTATTGAGATTCTTCCTTTGATTCTATAAAATTTCAAGGCTGAGGATGGATCTTATTTTGTACAAAAATATCAAGATAGGATATTATTTCCCTATGATTAAGCATATCTATATCAAATGATTGATTTAAAGGAAGCATTCATCCTTGATGACATGCCTATTATGAGGGAATACACTGATGTGTTTCCCATGTAATTTCCTAGTCTTCCTTCTATACTAGAGGTTTATTTTTCAATTTATGTTAAACATAGGGATTTACAATTATCCAATAGTCCATATAGAATGGATGTTGTGAAACTTTAATAGTTAAATAAACAAATATAATAGAATATAGATAAAAGGTTTATACGCCAATGTGTGTAACCATGGGGTGCACAATTCCTCTTCAACAAGTAGAAAAATGGGTCACTATGACTTTACATTGATCATTGTGAGCTCAAAATATAAAAATTAAGAACAATAATCATCTAACAAATATTGATGACTTGTTTGACTATCTATGTGGATCCCAATACTTCTCAAAGGTGGATCTTTAGTCGGGATATTACAAAGAAAGTGTGAATAAGTATGATATACTCAAGACTAATTTTTGTAATACATACAATCACTCTAATTGCGTAGTAATTATATTCAGACTCATTAATTCTGTATCAATATTCATGGAAATAATTAATAAGTACTTTAGAGATTAAATCAACAATTTTTTATTATTCTTTATAGATGATATTCTAATAATATTCAAAACCATGGGGGATTATGAAGAAATTTGAGAATTGTGTTACAGACCTCACAAATGAATATTCATTATTCCATGTATATAAAATTTGAGTTATGGGTAAAGGAGGCCTAATTCTTGGGGAATATCATCACATGAAATGGGATATCTATATACCCATTTATGATAGATGAAATTAAATGATGGTTGAGGCCAATATATGTGACAGATCTCCATAGTATCCCTATTTTGGAAGGATATTATCATAGATTTATATGAAATCTATCATTATTATCAAACCCTCTATACAATATCTCATGGTATAGAGTAATTATTTCTTGGAATGATTAATGCGAAGAGAGATTCATGAAGTTCAAAGTTATGTTTATCAATGCACCTTTTCTCACACTACCAACAAGTGGATAACATGAAGTTATATTAAATGATTATTAGAAGAATTTCTTGGGTCGTGTGTTAATTAATAATGAAAAAGAAATAACCTATGATTCAATATAGCTGAATGTTCATGAACAGAACAACAAAACACATGATCTGGATTTGGTTGTAGTGATCTTAACTTTGATTATATGGAGGAGTTATCTCTTTGGGGAGAAGTGTGAAATATATATGGATCAAAAAAGCCTCAAGTATATATTCAAAAAGAAATAGATAAATATTCACCAATGAAGATGGTAAGAGTTGATCAAGGACAACGACTACTCAATTCACTACCGTCCTAGGAAGGAATAAAAAGTGGCAGATCATCTATGTAAAAAGGATCCAGTAATTCTATAATTGATAAGAATTTAGAATTATATAATCTTTTAATTATTAAAAGGGATGGGCATGTGAATCATAAAGGAAGAACAATCATTAATCCATTCACAAATTATTTCTCAATTGCATCCCTTGGAAAAGATAAAGGATTCTCAAAGGGGAGATGTTGGGATCTAGAAGAATGTGGATACTATAAGTAAAGGAAAATACCTGAAGTGAATGTTAATGAATAAGAATTTGTGATATTTGGGTCAAGACTGTGGGTACCATAAATTCATATGTTAATGAAGGAGTTGTTGGATTATGCAAATAGATCAGCCTTCTCCATCTACCCAGGAATAACAAAAATATATCATGTTATTTTAGACACAATTGATGGTAAAATATGAAGTATATCAAAAAAAATGCATCAAGAAGTCTTGTATGTCATCAATAGAGACTGTAATGGAAAAAATTCTAGGTGATGATGAAACAATTAACCACAACTAAATGGTATTGGGAAAACAGCACCATTGACGTTGGCACTGCTCTTCCGATGAAATCAATAGAAAATAATCCTTTCTAGGTTGTGGTAGATCATCTTACAGAGACTGTAAATCTCATTATGATCCACAGGGACTTCTCACTCGATAAAATTGTAAGGATATAAATTAGTGAAGATGTGAGTTTTCATAAAACAACATTATTGATTATATCTAATCAAGATTCAAGATATACCACTATATTCTAGAAGTGTCACCAACATACTCTGAAAACTGATTTGAATTCCATCACGACATATCACCCTCAAATAGAAGGCCAATATGAGAAAACTATCCAGACACTTGAGAACATTTTGATAGAATTCATAATTTAAATAAAATATTGTTGATACCAATAAATTACTTTGTTTGAGTGCTCATAAAATAATAGTTTATAATGAAGGATAAAAATGGACCCCTATGAAGTCCTTTATGTGATGAGATTAATAACACCAACATGTTTGGTTTAAGTTGGGGAATGAAAATTGATAGGTCCCAAAATGATTGAGGAAATGGTGGAAATGTTTAAGACCATTCATCAGCACATTATGGAGGCTTAGATTCAACAAAAAAGATATGTTGAGATTCATCAATGAGACCTACAATTTGATGATGGAGTCATGTTGTTCCTCCACATATCTCCATGGATTAAAGTCCTTAGATTTTCGAAGAAATTAAATCTTAGTCCAAGATACATCGACCCCTTTGAGATCCTTGATCGCATCAGAGTGGTTGGATACCGACTATCACTCTCACCTGAACTATCTCACGTAAAATATGTATTACATGTATCCCACTTAAGAACATACACAAAAAACCTCTCACATGTGCTCAATCTAATGGTTCTACCATTGGAGAATGAAATATCATATGAAGAGGATTTGTTGAAGATAATAGATCATAGAGATAAAGTTCTAAGAAATAATACAATTCACCTGGTCAAAGTGCGGTGGAAAAACCACTAGATTGAAGATGCGGTTTGGTAATATAAGGAAGTGATGAAACCGAATTACTATAATATATTTTATTCTGGGAGAAGAAAATTTTTATTTTGAAATTCTTATTTCGGGAAGATTCTAATGACCCAGACTGTTATAAATAAAATTCCCCTTGTGTTTTAATTAAATGTCTTATAATGTAATATGGTTATAGAAAATACATGCACTAATTTTTATTATTATATACTATTGTATTAAAATTACCATTAATAATCATTGATATTAATAATTTACTCGATGA
The DNA here is from genome assembly GCA_963277665.1 of Viscum album. Taxonomy (NCBI): domain Eukaryota; kingdom Viridiplantae; phylum Streptophyta; class Magnoliopsida; order Santalales; family Viscaceae; genus Viscum; species Viscum album. Next base: position 1,928,938,898 of record OY728131.1, read on the forward strand.
ATAATGATCACATGGATAGTATAAATATAGGGTTTTAATGAATACAATTGGCATAGACAAAGGAAGTGAAGCCCTATATTAATATGATCATACACTTTGAAGCCCATTTATCTTAGCTTAAAAGGGTTATAGAATAACTGGGATTTTCCCTTGACCCATGCCAAGCTAGAATCAAATAAAATAATAATGCAAAAAACAATTTCTGGGATATGTTCAACTTTTCAAGATCACGACTCAAACCATGTACGTGGAACCACCCAATGAATGTCTCCCACTCTCACACATTACTCTTACAGTGTTTTCTAGTGTATTAAAATGATATGTATCAATACCCTATAAATAAGAGTGTGTAAATTATTTTTTATAAAATAATAAAGATATTTTATTCTTATTATTATTAATTTATAAATGTTTTTTATTTGGATACAACAAAAAAATGTATTTTCAGGTAAAATTTAAATTCAATTAAGGAATTTATTTTGAAGAATTAATGAATATTCAAAATAAATTATATTTAACATAAATATTATTATTAAATAATTTTTATCAAATAAAAGTGATCATATAATTTTCATGAAGTCAAATGTAATTTTTTAAGTGTTCGAAAAATATTATTGTCAAAAACCCCATAATTTATCAATAAGTATTGATTAATATTTTCAATGTGAAAATACAAATATTAAGAAAATTATTTATATAAATTGAATATTATTTTTGGAATAAAAATGTATAAAATATTGAAGAGTGAATTTTTCATAATTTCCCGAGGGAAACAAATTTTCACGTAAATATTAAATACATTATAAATATAAAGTGTGTATTATGACAACATAATGACCAAAAATTTATGTTCTAAATAATTTAAATGTTATAGTATAATAAATATATGTTTTCTTTAAAATTGTGTAAATTTATTTTTATTTGATTTATTATATAAAGTCATTGTTAATCCTCTAAACCAATTAATATATCTTAAGGTTTTAAAATAATTTCATTAAGAGTATGACTCACTTACACATAATAAAGGCTATTATATTATCAATTTAGGACTTTAGACTTATAAAATAATGAAATACAATCCCATTTGGTAGAAAACATTGGTATGTTATTAGTTTTGGTTTTTTTATTATTTAGATTCCAAACCCTATGTTTGAGACATGATAACAAACTCCCCACTCTTTTTCTATATAAATCCAACCATGATCTAGTTTCCATTCACTGAAAACTCTTTTACCATCTCCATTCACTATCATATCCTTTAAAGTGTCCTCCCAAGGTGCCACCATGCTCTCAAAGAGCTCCTACCAGGCATTTGGAGTGACACACTCAAGCATGGGATCCTCACATTCTCATATTTATTGAAGATCTTTTATTATCTTATGTCTTATATTTAAAATAAATAATATTTTGGATATGTCTTTACTTTTTAGTAAAACCTCAAATTTGTTTTCTAAATGATAAGAGACCCATTTCTCTCCCACAAACCTATTTTATGAAATTATATGTGATGTGGTTATGCTCCCAAAATTTCATTGTATTTTTTCATACCAAAATAATTGTGTAGTGAATACCAGACCCATTTCATATTAATTGTTTTCAAATTTATTAACTTATACATATTTGAATTAAGAATTATATGTATTAATTGCACAATCCTTGATCATGGTAAAAAATATGACGATGAATGAGTCCATTTTCTATGATCTATGTTGCAAAAGTAAGCATGATAATGAAATAAAAGGGATGTGTGCACACAAAATTAATATATCACTCATATTCATTGGATAATCTTTTGGCTCAAGAAAAATCATGTTGGGATAGGGAGTAAACATAATTCCTTTAGAATTAATTTTTATTCATCATTTATAGATAGTTATCATTGACCTATGATTTTGATGTAGTGTTTTATGTTGTTTCCACATTTCCCATGTTGCCTATATGATTATCATTTTATATCTTGTGTCATTTTACATTTTTATGATTCACACTATGCCTCATTTATATCCTATTGTCTAAAAAGTATTATTTTTTTCATGTTATACCATGTTACTCCCATTCTAGGCATTATAGATCACCCCTTTCTTATGTATTTCCCTAGGATATCCCATGCAGTTTTAAGTACGAGAATGTTAAGTAGCTTTTTATAAAAGTTGATATATTTTCTATTTCAATTTGTTATGTAATGTACCTAATTCCCAAAGACACTATGCTTATTGATCTTTTTGGTGTTATTAAGTGAACTCTTATGTAATAAATCATGAATTAATATGTATTAATGAATATGTTTGTTATACCATCAATCCCAAAAATATTTTCCAAAGGAAACCACAAGAACATCATGATCAATCAAACATGCCACTCATATCCCAAATAATATAGTCACCCATTATAATATATATGAGAAAACATCATTTATATTAATATTTCTTTAATCTAATATGTGTTCCAATGACATTCCATATCAAATGATACAACCCATACACATTTTTATGATTCCCCAATCATCCCACTATCATGATTCATGAAAAACTCACTATCTCCCATCTGATCCCTACAACTCATCTCAAGTATCATTCATCCACCATTTGGGATTTTTAATCTAGACTAGCAACACATACGTCCTAATGTTATTAGTCCCAATACAAGACATCCCATGGGATCTTGGGTTTGAACCGATGTTACGTTATCTATGAATGTTATTGATCAACCACTTGAGTGCCTATAATCTATCACTACATTTATCTCACACTTTCCAATCCCAAAAAATTCTTCGATACCACATTATGAATCGCTAGACCATTCCACCTGAATGATTCTGGAATGAGGAAACTATGATACCTCAGGTATTCCTCCCCATATAGTCTATAATAGAATTTAGTAACTAGTTTATATGATGAATTAAAACAATACATTATATCAATATATAATAATGGATTAATAGGCATCCTATATAAGTACAATCAACATTATATAGTACACATGTTGAACTGTAATAGAAATTAAATTCAATAGACTCTAGCCCAAAATCACATACCATACTATAAAATCCATTACATACATGACATACCAGATCCATAACATGTGTCCCCCAAAAATTTATACCTATATATTTATAAAAAAATGAAGTTCTACTATTGTAAATTGGGACCCATGCGATGTATGCTGTAATGAGGTGATTCCATGACCCATTATAAACCCACAATGCCTCAATAATACTATGTGTTGTGGGGATTAAGAGGGTTCACATGAATAACATATATAAATAATGAGGTAATTCCCGTATATCACACCCACTCAAAAACATAAAATTTAATACACATATACTCATAAAATTAAGTACATTGTTTAATAACTATAACACCCTAAAATCTAACCCTAACTGCTTCAACACTATGATGAAAGAGTGAGAACCACACATATTTTAGCTCCCACCCAATACATTATGACTCATGGAAGGGTTTGATAAAATTCCTTTAATACTACCAAAAATTTCTACGTATTGACATTAACAGAAGTCTTTGAATTTCTTTCTCACTCAAAGAATTCCAATGTTCAAATCCCTAAAAATCCCCTATCACTCATAGAAGATCATCTATCTACCTCCACAACTGAGACCCCATCTCTCTTAAGGTGGTCTAAATATCCAATATTATATCATATTGAAATAATCTCACTCATGAATAACCCAACATCTTATTATGAACCCATATATATTCTAACTCAATGTGGGGTCAACTAGGCTATGCCAATCAGGGTGATGCCCCATCCAGAACCACTACACTATCACTTATGTTATGGTTTGACATCATGAAAACTAGGATCCCATCTCTCCCATTAGAATCATTCGTTGCTATCTTACTCATATCATTATCATACATTAGGATCCTCTCTCTCACTGGCATTCATCTCCAATTATGAGTAAACCATTAGGCATACACATGATATAAGAAACAAGGTTCACTACCCATATCACATATCACCATCAAGATACAAAGGAACTTATAACTTGAGTCCTTTTACAATATAAAATTTTATTCATTAGGGTCATTTAGACCCATTTAAACCATCTTAGGGAGAAAATCACCCTCTTAGCCCAAACCGCTTCTTTGATATCACTATAAGAGTTATCATAGGTCTAAACACAAAAAAAACATCACCATTAAATAATATACACATAAAAAAACAATATTAAAGAGGAAACTATTTTTTGTTACAACTATGCATTTCCCACACAGGTCAAATAGATGAAAACCATCCCAAACTATGACAATATCTCTCCCTTGTAATATAAATAAAAATGTGATTTTAAATCAAATTTCAAAAGGCTTCATATTCCAGATTACCCGTGCTATGAACATGGATAAAAATCATCAAAATCACTTGAAAACACTATGAATATTTTGGAATAACATTTAAAATCCTATTTCATAAACCAACCATATTCATATTAATTAATTTCTAAATAAAATCCTATTTTAAATTTTTAATTCAAAATATACAATTTTCCATTTTGAATTATAAATAACTCCACTAGGAAAACCCATAAAAAGGGACACCAACACTAGATTAACCAGGGATAATGAATTATACCATTTATAATGTCATATGGTTCATGTTAACAATTAAGATTACATTCTCCCAACCCAACATTGTGGAATGTCACAAATATCATGCAATATAGAGGTTGATATACTAATGAGGTCATGAAGACATTAAATTTTTTAATGAACAAGATAATTAGATATATATAAGGCCAACTACTTCAAACTATTATCATAAATCTAATATTACACTTATAATAACATTCTCTAAGTTCATAATAAGCTATCTCATCAATAAACACCAAAATTTTAATAAATTAAACCATTGAAACTAAAAAACCAAATATTAATAATGAACTTCAAACTCACTAGGTCGTCCTATAGTTCTGAATCCTTGGGAAATGATATGAATCCCATTCCATAAACACCCCCAAATATTACCTATAGAAAAGAAAAATTATAAACATGAATATACAATCACCTACACCAAAATTCACCGTAAAAACTAAATAAATCAATGATGTGACACATATCAAATAAAATGATAAATAATAACATAAATACAACCTCTTAGTATGTTTTTAACAATTATTAAATGAAATACTATATATTTTTAATGGTTAATCTATGATGCAGAAAAATTATCCCACCAGAATCCCTAATTGCTCAACAAAAAAACAGAAAAGACGAGGGAGGAAGAAAAATTATATTGGATGGCAGGAACATACCTATAACTAGTTTAACTCATATTTCTGAACCCGTCATGATTTAATGTAGGAATTTAGGGGGGATAAGGGAGATCCACAAATAGATTCTACCATCATTTTTATGAAACAAAATGGCAGATGGTCAATGAGGTTCCCAAATATAACCCCTATAAAAATGAAAAGATAAACCCAAAAAGGGGTTTCCAGACATCTATTTGAACACCTAGGACACCAACCAAGCCTCAATAATCATCTAAAAACTCCCATTAGATTCATTAAAATTCATTATAACTATGACTATGTAAAAATTATCCAAACCAACCTTTTACGATATAAAAATATTAGATTTTCTTAGGAATATAAGATAAGTAATTACATGGGTCATTACAATATTAATTTTGTTTCTAGCATCCTGTTGATGGTGAATTAATTAATATGAAGCTATTATTTTAAAAAAATACTATAAAAAATGAATATGTATCAATAGGTCTATTATATATTCATTAATTAAGTGTGATTGAAGAGAGACAAGTGGTTTTGAAAATAGGATAGAAGTGAGAATCAATGGAATAATATAGTGAATTATACATAATTGAGATGCAGATATAGTTTTTTGTGGTGGTAATGAGGTATGGTGATGGGTGTGGGGATGTTAGAGAAAGGTTAGGTAGGTAGGTTGTTCATTGGAGGTTGGAGTCAAAGATGGGTCGATAGGGTGTCAAGGAGAGATGGGTTGGAGGGGGTTGTGGGGAGAGAGGAACAAAATCAGAAGAATAATTGTTGTGGGAGCGTTATTGTTGATATGTGAATTATGATTTTCCCAAAGTGGTGAAATTTTTAGGGTAAAGAACATGTATTTTTATAACTAAATAATTAACTATAGGGTTAATTTAATAATTTTTTATTTTATTCTCATTAAAATTTATTATTACATTGTTCTTCCTTGCTATGTAGCTCCCCACTAAACCCAGCACAATGCGCCATAAAATCATACCTCCAACAAAATATAATTTCAATATTGACTACCTAACATACCACTATTGGCCACCATAAATGTTTTCACTATTTCCTCACATCCCTTACCCATGTTTATTGAATTTCTCGTTCCTCGTCTAGTATCACTGATGTATACCACCTCCTCCATTTTTGATCTTTGTTTCATTGCTTCCTCCTCCACATTAATTAACATTTTTCATATCACCACCATTGGCTAACACAAGGTCCTATAGAAACCCTTAGGACATGAACATGAAGAATAAATAAGGATATTTTCAAGTGAGAAGGATAATATCAGAGGAGAGAGATTATAATAACATATATTTGAATTTCAACAATTTTAGAAAGAACATACATGGTTAATAAGACTGTCAGACTGAAACATTTCACCTCAATAAATTCATTGTGATAATTACCATAACAAATATGTATTTTTCAGTTATCCCATAAATAAATGGATACATATAAAATAAAATTGTATCTATGTAATTAACATGGTTTTTTTAATGAGATACTGAGATTATTTTTAGAAATCCAATAAAATATTCATAAAAAACAAAGAAACATTTTAAAATAAAGATCCAACCCTCATAAAAGGTTAAATTATTGGTATATAATATATCCACAATTATGTTGTTTATGGATACAATAAATATTTTCAAATATAACGGATTATTCTTGATTTTTTTACCAAAATAATTCCCCCATGATAATTCTCTCAAACAACTCTGGGTTGTGCGGCTGATCCCTTAAAATTTTATTTAGTGGGGTTGAAATAGATTTTTTAGCTAAAATAATATATTATTTCATTTAAATATTTATTTATCTAAATCCACCCTTGAATTTGAACTATCACAAGACTTGATTCAAATACAAAATACATCATTCATAGGGTTCAACATATATTCTAGACTCAGACATGGTTTCAGTTTACCAATATGAGATCACATTTAAGATATATAGCAATTTACTCAATAAAAACCCAATAGATGCTATAAAAATATAATATTTTCATTATATTATTCCCAATTATATGTGACACCCAATATTTCCCACAATTAATCCCATATGTAATAACTAAAATCTGAAACCAATATGACAATCCAAATATATTATTGACATCATCATTTAGGTTAATTTTTTCATTTTACCCCTAAATACTTCCTTGTATTTTAAAAAAATCGTGTTTTTTACAATTAGAAAAAATATAGGTTAATAAACTCAACATACCTTAATCCCCATTCATCCTAATAAAATAAACCATTGAATAAACCCAAAATTAAACTCACATTACAAAATCGCATAAAGAAAAACACACCAATGCACACACTACATTTATCATCAAATATGTGAGATCTATGTTAACTTGAAACAACACAATATATTAATAATAATATATCCTTTAATTATTTAATATACTAGTTCCAACTCATTTAAAATAATGAATGGTATGGATACATTCATCTTCCCATGGGACATTTCTCTAATCCTCCACACATAAAATCCATCTGCATCACTACTACCAAAAAATACGTTAATAGTGAAACAATAAGCATTTATCAGTGCTAAAAAAATTATCATAACATTATCATGGTTAATAGGCCAAAGTTTTTATTATATCCAAAGAAGCAAAATTAAAGGTCACCTTTAACATCACTAGAAAAACATGGTTAAATGGGTTCATTGACACCTTTTTTAGCACTATTAAAGGCCACTTTTAATAGTGCTAAAAATGATGTTATAGGGGTACTTAAATAGTGCTAAAATAGTGATTTAGATAATCTATCCCTCCCCGATGCACCTTTCCTCAAGAGAATTTCAAACCTAATACATCCAACTTATAGACTAGAAACTTTTACACTCCCCTATAGTATTTTTTGTTACATTTTATTATATCACTATGTATTTTGTTATATTTTGTTATATATTTCATAAATATATATTTATATTTATATTTTTATATATTAATAAATATATTTTATATTTAACAATATTTAATAATTTATATATAAAATTAAATTTTTATGTGTCAATATATAAAAAAGAAGTATATATAATTTAGTAGTTGAATACAAAAAATAGTACATTATGAAAAAAAATCAAAACAATACGATCAATATTAATGTAATTCATGGGAATAAAATTAGTGCCCACTTAAAATTGGGAAAAAATACCCCCTTAACTGAGGCTGAAAATCTATCGAATGTTAAAAAATTTTGTTATGCTAAGTAAAAAAATCATTTTTGGAGGCCTTATGAACATTTTTCCTTGAAAATTTTTACTAAGGTTTAACCTAATAAATAAGGGCATATAACTCTCTATAAGATTCAATTTGATATATGTTAGAGTCCAAATGGACACCCAAAATAAATTTTATAGACGTTTGAAGTTAAAGATATGTTTTCAACATATTTTAGATCATTTATTAAAGTTTTAATTTTATTAACATCAATTGATATTAAATGGCTATTTATAGATATTAATTTCGTAATTATTGATTGAAAATATTTTTTTTATTTTATAATCTATTTTTCCTAATTATAATTTATATTAACTGTAAATGCCTATTTACCTTATATAAAACATATATAAAAAATATTTATTATATTTATATCAATATAATTATATTAATATAATTATATTAATATATTAATATATTATTTTCAATGAATATTTTATTGTAATATATATAATACAGGTGCTACTAAAAAAGGAATGATAAAGGGGGTCTTTATTTGTGCTTATAAAAAAGTGTTCATAACCCCATATCAATGATTTTTTACAAGCATTGATAAATGAACCCATATATTAGAATTTTTTTAAACGTGTTCAAAAAGGACCCCCTTAAACAATTATTTTTAAGGCTGTTAAAGGCATCCTTTAACTTCATTGTTAAAGAACCCCTTTAATAGTGTTTTTTTGCACTGACAAAGGTGGCCTTTAACAAAACTTTTAGCTATTATTTTTACAGCCCTAGAACAGGATAAAACCAATTTTTAGTAGTTAATCCAATAGTTTTCCAAATTCATTTGATGAGAATAATCCATATACATCTGAATTCACTTTATATTGGATTATCAATAATTTTAGCTCTGGTGGGAGAACCCCACTCATCACTATTAAAAACTATATTATATAGTAATTTTTTTATAGTAATACATCTACGCCACACTATCATAGTAGGTACTTAACCTATTTCCATGTTGATATTGAAAATGATGCAATACTGTATGCTTGTTGGGATTCATGTTAACAATAATACCCATAAACCACTAATATAGAACATGCCACATCACTTCTTTTTGTAGAAAATGTGGAACATGGTCCATCCATCCAAAACATGTCATAAGAGTCCCTAAGAATTTCTCATTTCTATCATGATCTTTGATAGGCTTATGCCATCTATCAAAGATATCTCAATAGAGTTTTTTTTTGCTTATTTGTAAAATTCATAAAAAAATTAGACCTTATTACACATCAATCTCCACTAATTTATCAACATCACATCATATCCTGATAGGTGTCCCAGTACAATATAATCTGAAGAAAAAATGGGAAAACATGAAAATAACCCCACTCTATCGGATCAATACCCCATAAGAGAACATTTCTAGGTCAGGATGATCCAAAAAAATCTTATCAAACCTCCCCATTCATGACCTAAATATGTTCACCATGAGATGGGTATGCCAAAAAAACTCAAATATGAATGAAATAACAAACGTCGTTCTTTTCTAGAGTTATTACTATTTATAATTCTCATCAAACACATGAAGTAACAACCAATATTCACCATAGTAAGTGAGTGATGTGAACCCAAACCTCATGAAATCCATTACAGTCTACCAGAGGAGAATATATTGTCACAATGGATCACATAGTTGACATCACTCCGATAAAATATTGTATGTAAAAGAAAGGTTTGAAGTTGAAACCATCGACAAAAGGTGACTAACTTCTCCCTCACCAAGACATAATTAACTAAATCAATAAAAATCATTACGTAATTTTACCATCTTTTATATATAGATCCAACTTCCATACAATTCTAATCAGTATGTCATGGTTGTTCTACTCTTATCTTCTAAGCCTCCATAACCTTAGTTTAATGAATACTAATTCCACTCCATGAATGTGGGGTTTTAAATGTAATAACTCATATGACAAATAACCTCTATCATAAATCATCTCAATGAGTGATTCTGTTCAATATACTAAAACTACCTAAAGAACTCCTCATCCAGTGTATGTGGTTTGTTTCTAAATCCAACATCTATCAAACAGTTCACTATTTTTCACTCTTCTGAGACATATATACGTTCCTTAACACTCAAAAAAACATTCTATATTCTTTATGCACATAGATCATGAATCCACGCTCACCATATAATGGAAAACTAATCCAATGGGTTGGAACTGAATACCAAATCCGAGGGGACTTGTTCAATGATGAAAATAGTATATTACTAATCAACGAAATCTCCAAAACCTCATTATTTTTGTAGTGGGAAACCAATTTATATTGAGTTGGGCACTTGAAAACCCCTTATATGGCATGGGGTGAAGTTTGAAAACGAAACATCATCCATCTGGGATAAACTCACTCTACTAGTAGAATGAGGGAATAATTTTCACTCTCAATTGATGTTGTCTAGATATCTAGGATATAGCCCAAGATTCTACATGAATCCTTAACTCATGGACAGAAAAAAAATATGAATAGTGGACTCTAAATCTAAAAAACAGGAGGATCCATGGGAATACATACTAATAATATACTCCAAATTATATAATTTTTCTTCTAAACAAAGACATAATCTATGTGAATCACTCGAAAATAGGGCCACTATAATTTCACACAAAACAGATAAAGCAGGGGTGGAATTTGGGACAATTCAACTACTTATAAGATTGATTATATAATAACTTCATTTTTTCTAACATTAAGTAGAATCAAAACATTATGTTAATAAAACTTACATTGAAGAGTAGTTTATATTATGAGTATATTTCTAGAAGGGTGACAAAAAATGAATGATCATTATAATGTAACTCATTATTATTAGTAAATTATGCAAAACATATTAATGATGTATTCTATTATTAGAAACCATACTCATTCAATCCATCATATGAATATGGGGATGCATAAATCATTAAAACCTAATTAATATAATAGTATGGATAATGTAATAAGGTAGATATTAGTATCAATTAGTGAGTATTGGGAACATCATTATAAATCTTGTATGGATGAATAATGATTATTAACATTTTATGACTCAAAGACACACACACGCGCATGTTTATTAGGTTGATGGGATTACATAGCAAAAACAATGCACATAACAATGAACCATATTAGGTTAATACTCATCCCTCTCCTCAAAGATTAGAAGACACATATTTTTACTATTATAATTTCTTGGCTAGAATTCCATGTGGCTTTGAAAACCCATTACATATACTAAAGGACCAATTTTTAGGTTCCAATATCCTTTCTAGGAATAGTACTACTATGGTACCCACCACCACTAAAGTACTCATTATAGTTCCCACAACTATTAAAATACATTTTAAATAGTAGTTATTTCTAAAATGATAATGTATTTTCACTATAAATACAACACTACCTATATAAATCCCCTAGTAAAGGAGGTTTCTATGATTTGAAACCCAGTTCGATATAAGATTACATATTGACATTACCTCTCAATAAATCCCTCGACTGCAATATATTATAAAGGAAATGGGAAATAAGAAACTAATTTTTGTAATAAATAATTATAATTCCAGAATATAAAAGGAAATACAAATGACAAGGTATTGAAATAACTGATTGAGATTGTTTTTATAAGGACCCAGCCTTAAACCTTACTTAATCTTGAGTTATTACAAGATTACACATTGAGGATCTTTTCAGGTTTAGAGTTTTAGAGAATTAGATCATGAATCTTTCATTACATTCCACATTTAAACAAAGTGGTTCCATAAAATAAAGTATTCATTCTTCCCATCAACGGAAACATATTTAAAATAAAACATAGATTCTTTCTTGACACATCCTTGACACTATCATCACATCATGTACCTTTCCCTTGGCCTGTGAAAAACATTTAAAAAACTTGGGATGAGCATAAAAAGCTCAATAAGGGTTATAAAAATATGGAAAGGAAGCATGAGTTCATATATACATAATAATGAAATCATACTTTACCCGTAAAACATAGGCACTTTAACACACCTCATAAAATCATGATTAAATCATAGAAATCATATGACATGTAACATGAGGCATTCATAACATTCTTACGTAGGGAGTAACCCTCTTGGTTATGTTTGGAATACCCATCACAGTATATTCCCTAAAATCTCTTCGGAGAAACCTTAACTTTTCACTCCTTCACGTTACCCAATGCATTGGAGAGCTATATCGGGCTCACCCACCCTTAGTTTATCACGGAACCACCCGTTTTCATAACAATGCCCAAGATCCATAACATAAACGTATCACATAAAACATGCATAAAGGATACAAAAAATTTCCACATTTCAATAACAATATAACATTTTAGTATTTTGAAATAATGAATCCATACAAAAAGAAACCATTTCCATAACCATTTAAAACATTTAATAAAAAGATTTTTGAATAAATGTGTCCCATACCACCTTAAAGCTTTTGAAATTTTAAACCATTAATATCCATATAGATAAATCCTTAAAAACATTTCGAAAACATGGATATTAATTAGAACATATAATTAAAACATTTAAAGCGATATTTTGGTTAAAGGGGGTTCTACCAAAATTAGAGACACTTGAATAGAATAATTGGGGAATAACGTTTAGTCGGAACATTATAATATCATGAGAATAAATGGATTCATGATATAATATTCCAAAGGACAGTATTTACACCATATAAGAGTGAATTGGTGCATAACAACAATGAAGTCTCAATAGAAATGTCAAATTTGATGAAATCCCTTATAAAGAAGGTATCCTTAAATTAAGGATAAATCAATCTCAAAATTATGTTTTTCAAATATAAATACACCCAATATAAGTGGATATTAAGTGTGAAACAATAAAAGGTCATTAGCACATATTCAAAGTATGACATATTCAATAAATACTTGTTGAACCCAAAGAAATCGAAATTGGGTTAAGATGTTCCCTTGACAGCCTAACGGCGTCACATCAAAATGAGTTGATGAGAGATAAAAATCGTATCTCATCACTTGGACATAAAATTTACATAAATAAGGATATATGAGATCATATCCCAACATAACAAAGAGGTTCTTAAAAGAAGTGACATAAAGGAGAGTACTTAGAAAGAAAGAGAGATGTTAGATCTTTTACGAAAATTCGGCAGCCTAACGGCGCCACTCAAAACATCCAAAATGGATTGATGAGAGAGAATAGGGTCTCTCATCACATGAACATAAAAATTACAGTATGTTTAATATAAAATAACATCCCAATAACAAGAAATATGAGCTTTAGAGGGAATGACATAATAGAGTGTACTTAAAAAGATAGAGAGGAGTAAGATCCCTTACCTCAAGTCCAACTTGTCTTGTTCGTTTCTTTATATTCCTGGATAATAAATTTTGGTCAATTAATAATTGACCACATACCTCCTTTAGAGATTATTATTCAGTTCATATCACATATTATAATGTTATAATAATTGTTTAATAACATTAGTTCATATCAGACGTTTTTGTCGATGTTTGGTACATGAGTCAAAAATGAACTTGTTTGAAAAAAGATTGCCCATGTAGTTATAAGTAAATAATTTCCAGAATAGTATTAATGATTAAAATATCATATATATCCAGTAAATATTCATTTCATACTATTCCATATCATTAGAGATAAAAAACGAAAAGCACCGTTCATGGAGACGGTAGGCCGTACGTACGCATGAACACTACTTTCATTTTTTTGTCATATTAATGGAATTAAAACAAAATGAGATATATATATGTTATAATTCCAGAATTATATCCATAATTTAGATATAATATATTACATATATATCCATTATATATATGTACTTATAATAGTACATAACATTTTGAGATAAGAAATGAAATGTACCGTTCATGGAGACGGTAAGCCGTACGTACGCATGAACGCTACTTCCATTTCTATTTCATATTTAATAGAATTAAAACATAATTATTCATAATATTTTTTTTAATTCCATTATGGTATCATATATAATATCATTAAATATATCCTTTATACGTACCACATATGGTATTAACGAATCAAATCACTTTGAGGGGGCGGTAGTCCGCACTTCCTTAAATGAAGATATCACGTTTACCCATAATGGAAACCATAAAGGTATGCACAAAATAAAAAATACAGAAGTTTAAGGAAAACATAAACATATTATATATCACATATAAATATAGTGTCATATTAATGGCCACCTTTTAAGGTGTTAAAAGAATGTTGAACAATTATCGTTTCGGGAGGCCGAAATTCTCCATCCACGGAAACAATATGTTCATTAACCATTAGATGTAGGTGTGTGAAAGTGTAGCTAGAATCCTTCTTATAAAAAAATCCTAGTATATTGATGATACTGGATTTGTTAGAAATTAAATGAACAAAAAGAGTTTAGGGGGTTGGAGAAGCAAAATAAAACAAAAGGACTCAAGTGAAGACATTACTTTAAAATCAGGTAACTCCCTTTGGTTTGAGCTCAAAGGCTTCCTTGGGAAGACTTCTTCCCAATGTGAGGCTTCGAGGAGGAATATAGGGAAGTTTATAGACAAAATATGAATAGGTTGGCCGAGCCAAAAGCTTTTGGTGTGTGGGTAAGGAGATAGAGGTGGGGGCCTTTTATAAGAGGAGAGGAGGGGTACTTTTGGAAAGTAACGAAATATTACTTTATTTGAAAATTTGTTTCGGTTTTAAAAGGTCCCACATGATATAATTCGTGGATAAGGTCATAAGGGTTAAAAATCCTCCCATCCAATAAGTTTTGGACATGTGCAGTTCATAGATTTTACATTATCAATCCATTTTAGTTAAATCGTCAAATAATGATGTCATCGCTGCATCATTATGATGTCATAAATAATTTACTTTATTTAATGTTTAAAAATTATAAAAAAATACTATGATGTAGGAAATATTTTTATCTTTCCAATGACTATTTATAATAAAAAATCATACTTGTATAACCCCATTTAAAAATTGTTTTATTAAAACATATCATGTTTGTGCTATTTTTTACATTAACATTAAATAAAAGGTATTTATGACATTTTCCAAACAAAGTGGCTCCATGGGGTCCCCAAGTTGACACATGGCTTTTCTTCGTCAGCCATGACATATCCAATGATGGTAGGGCATGTGTCTAGGTCATCTCATATTATTAAAGCATTATTTTTACCTTAAACTACACTAATTACCACTAATCGCGAATAAAAACTTAATAAGTTACTATTCACCAAAAAAATTATTTTAATCTCATTGAACCACAGTTTACTTATTAATGACAACCATGTATGTCGGATTTTTGAAATTCAATACACAAAGGTCGCTAACTTTCATTTAAATGGAAAATTAGTTTTTATAAGTACCACTTAGTGATTTCACTATTCATCAAAAATTGTAGTTTTTCAGAAAAATACCGAAAATTCACCCTAAGCTATATTTGATATTCCGAATTTAAAAATGAAGTTCATTTTAAGAAATTAAAAACATATAAGTCAAATTAATTAATTTAATAATTATTTACCGCTATCATGACAAATATCGTGTTTTTGTGAAACAATAAGTATCAAAATATTGACACTAGTTTAAGTTTCATTTCAAAGTTAAATTAATTCCAACGACCAATATTGGATTTATTGGTAAAAATATATTCTAATTTCACTTTAAAACCAATTCAAAAGATAATCTAATAATATAAATAATTTATATTAAAAAGTGGTTTTGAATTAAAATACAACATTTTACACTATTCATTAAAAAAATGAACTTTATCGGAAAGGTACTAAAATTTTACAGAAAGTAAATTTTGATGTCTCGATTCTTAAGAATAGTTTTATTTGGTCCAATAGAATTTATAAGTGTGAAAAAATCTATATTTAATGATGGTTCGCCATCAAAAGGTGATAAGTGAACCTTTAGTGAAAACTAGGGCAGATACGCCTAAAATTGAATTCTTTCTGTATTTTAAGCCTTTAGCTTTTATTGGATAAATGTAAAAACACATAAAAACATATATAATCATATTTTAGTTATTTATATCCATTCCCTCCAATACAACGGCTACATGTTAACTGCCATTTAAAATAATATTATTTTATTATTAGAGTGCAACGTAAGATTTCCAAGAAACTCATTGTTGCGTGTTGGGTACGCCATCGAGCATAGCGTCCCCTTTAAAGTCATATTAATATTTTATTCACAAATACGGATAAATATGAAAATTTTATATTCTTTATTTACCTAGGGTGTTACATCCTTCCCCCTTTTGGGAATTGCGTCCTCGCAATTTTAAAATTGGGCTCGGAAACTTCATTGAAAATCTCACATCGTAATAATAGTCAGTAAAACAATCACTTTAAAATAAAGAAAGATAAGTATAGAGGTCACCCGAGCTAACCCATACTAGGATTACATGTAGGAAAACATGGACATGGAGGAGAAAACATAGGGTCATGTTCTGATGGAATGTTATAGAAAACATGTTTAGGAGAAAGGTAACAATAAGAAAATCACAAACTTGTGATGGGTTAAACGGTGTTGGGTTCCCCAGTAGGAAAAGTTAATAGACAAAATTTTTGTTTTAAGTTACTTTTTATTGAGGAATTTATTTTTGAGCTTAAATAAAACATAAGGAATCATATTTACTTGTCAGGTTGACTTTCGACTTTTACTACATTTCTCACACAGTCTCATAATTTCTCCAAAAGATGAGTATTTAGGAAGACTTGTTCGCATTAAGAGTACTATAAACAACTTATAGAGATTCATCTAATCCACAAAAGAGAACTATATAATTCCCATGTCTTTAGACCAAAACCAAAAAGGTTAGTACAAGGTTAGATAATCCAGAAAAGGATAACCCTTTAAAAAGAAAATCTATGATTAATCTCCAAAATTTGTCCAACAAAACCCAAAATTCAACGAGGAACATTTGATAAACAATTTTTCCATAAAATTCATCAAAGTAAAACAATATAATATTGAAACCCAAATATTTGAATGATTTAGTCATATAGTATTCCAATTTAAATCGTAACATTTATCTCCAAACATCATCAGTTGCTCCTAAAGTCTCGTATTGAAAAGTAATTAACCTAATCACATATCCTCCATGATAGGTTAATCATTTTCATAAATAACCCAAAATCAACATACTCTTAATTCATAAAATCATATAACTAAAAAGAACCAGTCAAACTAACCAGGGACATCACGTAGTCCAGTGGTAGGCGATAAATACCAGTCGCACTTTGGTTGTGGGTTTGATTCCTGCAGCTTTGTCCGAAGCGACGGGTAGTCACACGGTCTGCGTGTTGTCCTTTTTCCAGAACTATATAATTCTCGAAATCATTCCCCAAAAAGAGATAAAATCATAAAAATAACCATAACATAATTTAACCTCAATTTTATCTCATGCCTTTCACTTCTATCATAACATATAGTAACCCATAATTACCTCAAAAGGAAGGATCATATAAACTCTAATGGTTACCTTTATAATTATTACCTGAACTACCACATCGATTGGTCATCTCGTACATGATGTATTAAAAATCATACCAAGGATCAAGTGGTTGATCATGACTCCGTGATAGTTGGTTTAGAACAACCATGAGTTTCCTCACTGAATCCCCCATTTTATCTAGTATATTAATCATAGAACCACCACAGTTTCCTTCGAACATGTTGTCTCTTTGGTGCCTGCTAGATCCATCCATTCACTAAAACCAAAAAGGTCAGTGTGAGTATATAAAAAAAACCATCATGTACTAATGAAGAAGATAAAGACTAAGATATACTTACCCATTCACTTTATCTAAAACTAGGACTCTTTCTGAAATCCTAACCATTATGGTAATGCCACTTATGCTTAAAGAATACCCTAACCTCTAAAGTTATCTAAACCGACCTTTGATACCAACTATAAGGCCCCAACCTTAAACCTTACTTAATCTTGAGTTATTACAAGATTACACATTGAGGATCTTTTAAGGTTTAGAGTTTTAGAGAATTAGATCATGAAACTTGCATTATATTCCATATTTAAACAAAGTGGTTACATAAAAGACAATATTCATTCTTTCCATCAACGAAAAAATATTTAAAATAAAACATGGATTCTTTCTTGACACATCCTTGACACTATCATCACACCATGTACCTTTCCCTTGACTTGTGAAAAACATTTCAAAAACTTGGGATGAGCATAAAAAGCTCAGTAAGGGTTATAAAAATATGGAAAGGAAGTATGAGTTCATATATACATAAGAATGAAATCATACTTTACCCATAAAACATAGCCACTTTAACATACCTGATCAAATTATGAATAAATCATAGAAATCATATGAAATAAAAGGTTACTTGAGGCATTCATAACATTCTTACATAGGGAGTAACCCTCTTGGTTACGTTTGGAATACCCATCACAGTATATTCCTGAAAATCTATTCGGAGAAACCTTAACGTTTCACTCCATCGCATTACCCAATGCATTGGAGAGCTATATCGGGCTCACCCGACCTTAGTTTATCACGGAACCACCCATTTTCATAAAAATTCCCAAGAACCATAACATAAATGTATCACATAAAACATGCATAAAGGAAACAAAATAATTCCACATTTCAATCACAATATAACATTTTAGTATTTTGAAATAATGAATCCATACAAAAAGAAACCATTTCCAAAACCATTTAAAACATTTAATAAAAAGATTTTTGAATCAAAGAGTCCCATACCACCTTGAATCTTTTAAAATTTTAAACCATTAATATCCATATAGATAAATCCTTAAAAACATTTCGAAAACATGGATATTAATAAGAACAAAGAATTAAAACATTTAAAGCGATATTTTGGTTAAAGGGGGTTCTACCAAAATTAGAGACACTTGAATAGAATAATTGGGGAATAACGTTTAGTCAGAACATTATAATATCAGGATAATAAATGGATTCATGATATAATATTCCAAAGGACAGTATATACACCATATAAGAGTGAATTGGTGCATAACAACAATGAAGTCTCAATAGAAATGACAAATGTGATGAAATCCCTTATAAAGAAGGTATCCTTAAATTAAGGATAAATCAATCTCAAAATTATGTGTGACAAATATAAATACACCCAATATAATTGGATATTAAGTTTCAAACAATAAAAGATCATTCACACATATTCAAAGGATGAGATATTCAATAACTACTTGTTGAACCCAACGAAATCGAAATTGGGTAAAGACGTTCCCTTGATAGCATAACGGCGTCACATCAAAATGAGTTGATGAGAGATAAAAAGAGTATCTCATAACTTGGACATAAAATTTAAATCAATAAGGATATATGAGAACATATCCCAACATAACAAAGAGGAGCTTAAAATAAGTGACATAATGGAGAGTACATAAAAGAAAGAGAGAGGTTAGATCTTTTACGAAAATTCGGCAGCCTACCGGCGCCACTCAAAACTTCCAAAATGGATTGATGAGAGAAAATAGGGTCTCTCATCAAAATAACATAAAAATTACATTAAGTTTAATATAAAATAACATCCAAATAACAAGAAAGATGAGCTTTAGATGGAATGACATAAAAGAGTGTACTTAAAAAGAAAGAGAGGAGTAAGATCCCTTACCTCAAGTCCAACTTGTCTTGTTCGTTTCGTTATATTCCTGAATAATAAACATTGGTCAATTAATAATTACCCATGTACCTCCTTTAGAGATTATTATTCAGTTCATATCGCATATTATAATGTTATAATAATTTTTTAATAATGTTAGTTCGTATCAGACGTTTTTGCCGATGATTGGTACATGAGTCAAAAATGAACTTGTTTGAAAAAAGATTGCCCATGTAGTTATAAGTAAATAATTTCCATAATAGTATTCATGATTAAAATATCATATATATCTAGTAAATATTCATTTCATACTATTCCATATCATTTGAGATAAAAAAATGAAAAGCGCCGTTCATGGAGACGGTAGTCCGTACGTACGCTTGAACGCTACTTTCATTTTATTTTTTCATATTAATGGAATTAAAACAAAATGAGAGATATATATATATATATGTTATAATTACAGAATTATATCCATAATTTATATATAATATATTACATATATATACATTATATATATGTACTTATAATAGTACATAACATTTTGAGATAAGAAATGAAATGTACCGTTCATGGAGACGGTAAGCCGTACGTACGCATGAACGCTACTTCCATTTCTATATCATATTTAATAGAATTAAAACATAATGATTCATAATAGTATTTTAATTCCAGTATGATATCATATATAATATCATTAAATATATCTTTTATACGTACCACATATGGTATTAACGAATCAAATCACTTTGAGGGGGCGGTAGTCCGCACTTCCTTAAATGAAGATATTGCGTTTACCCATAATGGAAACCATAAAGGTATGCCCAAAATGAAAAATACAGAAGCTTAATGAAAACATAAACATATTATATTTCACATATAAATATAGTGTCATCTTAATGGCCACCTTTGAAGTTGTTAAAAGAATGTTGAACAATCATCGTTTCGGGAGGCTGAAATTCGCCATCCACAGAAACAGTATGTTCTTTAACCATTAGATGTAGGTGTGTAAAATTGTAGCTTGAATCCTTCTTATAAAAACATCCTAGTATATTTATTATTCTGTATTTGTTACAAAAGAAATGAACAAAATGAGTTTATGGGGTTGGAGAAACAAAATAAAACAAAAGGACTCAAGTGAAGACATTACCTTAAAATCGGGTAACTCCCTTTGGTTTGAGATCAAAGGCTTCCTTGGGAAGACTTCTGCCCAATTTGAGGCTTCAAGGAGTAATATAAGAACGTGGAGAGACAGCATATGCAGACGTTGGCCGAGCCAAAGGCTTTTGGAGTGTGGGTAAGGAGGTAGAGGTGGGGGCCTTTTATAAGAGGAGAGGAGGGGCACTTTTGGAAAGTAAAGAAATATTACTTTATTTGAAAAGGTGTTTCGGTTGTAAAAGGTCCCACATTGATATAATTCGTGGATAAGGTGATAAGGGTTAGAAATCCACCCATAAAATAAGTTTTGGATATGTGTAGTTCATATATTTTAAATTATCTTTCCATTTTAGTTAAATAGTAAAATAATGATGTCATCGCTGCATCATTATGATGTCATAAATAATTTAATTTATATAATGTCTAAATATTATAAATAAATACTATGATGTAGGAAATATTTTTATCTTTCCAATGAATATTTATAATAAAAAATCTGACTTGTATAACCCCATTTAAAAATTGTTTTAGTAAACCATATCATGTTTTTGCCATTTTTTACATTAATATTAAATAAAAGGTATTTATGTCATTTTCCAACCAAAGTAGCTCCATGGGGTCCCCAAGTTGACCCATGGCTTTTCTTGGTCGGCCATGACATATCCAATGAGTGTATGACATGTGTCTATGTCATCGCATATTATTAAAGCTTTATTTTACCTTAAACTACACTAATTACCACTAATCGCGTTTAAAAACTTAATAAGTTACTATTCACCAAAAAATTACTTTAATCTCATTGAACCAAATTTTACTTCTTAATGACAACCATGTATGTCGGATTTTTGAAATTCAATACACAAAGGTGGCAAATTTTCATTTAAATGGAAAATCCGTTTTTATAAGTACCACTTAGTGATTTCACTATTCATCAAAAATTGAAGTTTTTCAGAAAAATACCGAAAATTCACCCTAAGCTATATTTGATATTCCAAATTATAAAATGAAGATTATTTTACAAAATTAAAAACATATAAGTCAAATTAATTAATTTAATAAATAATTCCCGCTGTCATGACAAATAGCGTGTTTTTGTGAAACAATAAGTATCAAAAGATTGACACTAGTTTAAGTCTGATTTCAAAGTGAAACTAATTTCAATGACCACTATTGGATTTAATGGTAAAAATATATTCTAATTTCACTTTAAAACCAATTCAAAAGATAATCTATTCATATAAATAAATTATATTCAAAAGAGGTTTTGAATTAAAATACAACATTTTACATTATTCATAAAAAAATGAACTTTATCAGAAAGGTACCAAAATTTTACAGAAAGTAAATTTTGATGTCTCGATTATTAAGAAGAGTTTTATTTGGTCCAATATAATTTATAAGAGTGAACAAAATAATATTTAATGACGGTTCTCCATCAAAAGGTGATAAGTGAACCTTTAGTGAAAACTAGGGCATATACGCCTAAAATTGAATTCTTTCCGTATTGTAAGCCTTTAGCGTTTATTTGATAAATGTAAAAACATTTAAAAACATATATAATCATATTTTAGTTATTTATATCAATTCCCGCCAATACAACGGCTACATGTTAACTACCAATTAAAATAATAGTATTTTATTATTAGAGTGCAACGTAAGATTCCCAAGAAACGCGTTGTTGCGTGTTGGGTATGCAATCGAGCATAGAGTCTCCATTAAAGTCATATTAATATTTTATTAACAAATATGGATAAATATGAAAATTTCATATTCATTATTTATCTAGGGTGTTAGAGTTTTTTTATTATACTGGAGGTTAAAATACTATCATTAATGTGATGAGTAAAAGTAAGGGTATATTTTTCAATCTCACTTTGAAATAAGGATTTTTTATGCTTAAAATTCAATTAGGATTAATTATAGGCTCTTTATAACTATTACCCAATCTATTTTTTCTATAGTAATTTATTGGGTTTATATAATTATTACCATTTCAACTCTGTTTTTTCACAATTTAACTGAAATGACATTTGAATGTGGAGCTGAC
This sequence comes from Viscum album, assembly GCA_963277665.1. Classification (NCBI taxonomy): domain Eukaryota; kingdom Viridiplantae; phylum Streptophyta; class Magnoliopsida; order Santalales; family Viscaceae; genus Viscum; species Viscum album. The sequence goes on from OY728131.1 coordinate 1,928,962,225, forward strand.
CTTATCTTTTTTATTTTCATTATGATTCAATATCCACAATGTACATATTCATTATATTATTAACATAATGTCATTATTTATACCTCAATTTTTTTATTTATGGTGTCTATTAATGGACTTGCTATTATTTACAAAATGAATATTCTCTTACCTTTCTTAATATATTTGTTTATAATCTTTGGTGTTCATTACAATTTTTTGAAAGGGATCTATTTTGAAAACATTTTTTGTAACAACTAATTTTTTCATTTTTTTCATTAGTATTATTTAAGAAACTACTACATCATATTTTCATTATATTCAAAATTAGTTTATATTCCAATTTTATTAAAATTATTTTCATTTAAAACAAATATTATTCAAAAGAAATGATATTTAAACTTATTTTCGAATTAAATTTTCAAATTCTATTATAAATTTATTTCATCTATTTCAACATCTATTAATATTTATTATACTTCAATGGGGAAATTATATAATAATACTATCCACCTTCATTATTTGTATGGAATATAATAGGATCATGTAAAAGTTTTAATCAAAAATAATTTATTTCTCATGGGTTAAAGATGTTGATAAGGGAGTATTAATGTTTTCATTTTTAAATGGAACAATTATGTATGGTATATATATATATTATTGGTGGATCTGATATGCCCCTATAATTTTTATGTTTTTTATCTTGTGATAGAAGGTTGTGGATGGGTGGTTATCCCAAGTCCAAAAGGTTTTAGTATAAAGGTTGTTTTCCCAAAGTTAAATAGGTTGTTAGATTATGCATACAATATTATAAAAAAGTAGATTTCCCTGTTCATTATGTAATGAATGTATCATATATTAACATTGACAGATGTTTAATGCTCATATTCATGTCATATTCCTATATTATCCATCATGCCTATGCATGTAACATAGTATTTACTCATGTTTCCACACACACAAGAGACATGTTATATGAAAAAATCCATATGAAATAATTTAAAATTTAGGATATATTTTTTATTGGGTGTGATTTCCTTATGTAATTTCCCTGTAGCATAATTATGTTCTCTTACCCATATATTCAATTTATGCGCACTTATGTTATTTTAATGGTATCTCTTATCTCTACCCATTCTAAGTATCTAATATCACTCATGTATTATTTTTTCATTACCCATTTAATGGAGATTATTATTATTAATGACATGTATACAAGGATATCCTAGTTAGAGATATTTGTGGGAAATATTGGTTTTTTATTATAAAATAATAATATCATATATCTAATCTCTAAAGACAATAAAACTATAGGTTTTGAGGTGTGATTTATAGTTATTTATAATTAACATTCATGTAAAAAGATGTAATATATATATATATATATATTCTATTCTCAGGTAACCTCTCTTGGTATAAATGTGGGGTTTAGTTATTTTTTTAATAGATTATAAAGAATAAATAGATAGAACATAAAACAACCAATGCTGAAGAAAATAAGTAAAAAAATACTAAAACTTCATTAGGTGAAATAAATGGTTCATAATTTATGAAATTTTAGGATTAATTATTCTATAATTTTATTACTAATTATTACTTCTTGATACTCATAATAACCTTCTTTATTTAGTCAATCATTATAAATATGAGATATCAATTTAACATTGACCGTGATGGATAGTGAAATGATGGTTGAAATGGTCATGAAAATAGAATGGGTTATGGAATTAAAAATATCATGTATCTTCTCTCTAAACACTCTGATTCTATGAACGTTAACATGAGTTACACTGAAAATATAAATTTTCTAATTATGGAACAGTTTTTCATTGATTCCCCGATAAACAAATTTCTTCCATCTTATTGCTAGTCATCCAATAAACTAATTTTTGTGGAATGAATCATTTTAAAGAAAATAAATATTTCTATATCTAGATATCAAATTAAAAAAATGTTTTTTCTATTTATCATTTTGGAAGTATTGAAAGATCAATGGTGGATTCAAATCAAGAATATGAAGCAATAATAAGGAATTGGCTCTATGAAATGAGTGGTGTTTAAGAAATATTTTTTCAAGACATATTTTACCCAAACTCGTCATGGTAAAATGGAGAGATAATTCATTGAACTGAAACAAATGAAAAATAAATACAAATTAAAAATGAAGAAAAATATAAAAGACATGTAATGTCTGAATTTGGTTTTATCTTTGAACTATGAAGAAAAATCAACCATTCCTTTAGTTTCATAAAACTATTTCTCTAGAAAGTGTTAGATATAAGTAAATTTGGTATATATTAATATATTTTTTTAATGGGAAATAATGGTCAAAATAGAAATAAGAGACCCCAAATATTCTCATTGATTTTTTGGAAAAGAATATAATAATGGTGTTTCCTAGAAGCTTAAGTATGCAACCCCATGAAGGAAAGAAAATTCATCATGATACATATTGAAAATATAGGAAAAAGGAGTGGGGAAACTATATCCAAAGAAAACATAATTGATTCAATATATTAATAGAATTTTATAGGTCACATTACTATCAAGGATAATGAAATATCCCAAATAATAAAATTGATGATCAGAAATATTTACCAAATGAAACAACCACACACAAAATTAAAAAGTATAACATTTTTGGGAAATATGAATATAAGTTACCCAAAAATGGTAAATTATGATAAATAATTAGGGAAATATATAAATATAAGTTGAATAATTAATGTGATGTCGTGGACCTAGATTCCACTCAAAGGTTCCCTATGCCTAATTGGTCACACGACTTCAAGTGCATGTCCCTCAATCCCAATAGCTGTCAACCAATAGTGAGGGATTAAGGCCTATCCATGGGGAGACTATGCCCTCAATACCATTGTGTAGCATAAAATATAAAAATAATAACATAAGGTAAATATCATAAGGAATATAGAATAATTTATGGCGTAATTGAAGTGGAATGAAATAATAAATAACTGATTTAACTGAAATAAATATAAAAATTATAATGATGATATGTCATGTCACTACAAAGTTGGAAAAGATGGTTAAAAAGTTGTAGGTGTAACAAGCTATACAGATGATGAAAAAAAGAATCCAAAATCTATCCCCAAAATCCCAATATCCATCTCGGTCATCTTCTACCACCTATATCCTAATAAATAAATCAATCAAATGTTTTATGTCAAACACTTCCCTTTGTCGACACCTACATACATTTAATTTTCATGTGTTCCAACATCATCCCATATATCATGTGACATAAATCTTAGTAGGACACCACTAATGGTGTCTATAATATCATACCCATATAATATAAATAGAAACAATTTATATTAATGTATACATAAAAGTAATGAAGTAAAATAATATAAATACCCATGTACCCACTTTATCCCTTGGTTAGCGTTTGAATATGTAACCAGTTCATTAATTAAATAAGTTCTAGTTTATATACATAAGTAATGCGAGATATAGCCAGCACTGACATCACCTCAAGATTTTAGTAGTTAATGTTCAATGATGTAATTAGGAAATAATTTTTTATTAATAGTAATTGGGTTTCAAGGTAAAATACCATGACAAACATGACCTCAAGTGTCTCCAACTTAATAGTAATTATAGATTGGATAAGGGGTAACAATGTAATTTAAGGAGAATCATCCAAGGAATTCCATAATTATATGATATAACTGAGTCCAATGAAAACATCCAAGGTAAAAGAAGATAAGAAATGGCTAAGCCAAGGAATCTAACCAAGGATCCTTGTGTCTTATGAATCCATGTTGGATCCAAGGAGTGTATCCAATGCATCATATAATAGTAAATAGGGATCCTGAAATATTATATTGTGCAGCCACTAATAGAAAAATATTAGGTTCCAAGGTTCCTCTCACCCATATCAATAGAAATCTTTTTCCTCTTATATTAGCACTGCTCCGAAGATGATTCATAATGCATCATATAACAATGTATAACCTCTTCCAAATAATGGAAGAATCAGAATAGGTTTCGAGATAAACCTCACATTCAGCTCCTGAAAATATTTCTCATACTCCTCTTACCATAATAACTTAACATGCTTCTTTGTATGACCAGTAAGAGGTGAAACAAGGCATGAAAAGCCTGGTATAAGACACCTATAATATCTATCCATTCTTAAGAAAATCCATATATAAAACATGCACTTAGATTCTACCCATAAAATATATCCCTCACCATCCCTATGTCAATAGATACCTTTAATTTCATGATAATATGACCCAATATATGAAATTTGTTAATCTAGAATTGTCACTTATAAAGCTTGGAATAATAATGATGTTCTCCTAGTGTACATAGAACAATATCATTGTGCTAAGTATGGTCAATATGAATGTTATAATACACCAAGATGTCATCCTAATCTACCACAAAAAAGGAATATAGATATGGATGGAACACCTTATTCAACAAATCCAGGAAAAGAGTCAGCACATTCGTAATGATGAAAGTCAAAACAAGGCATGCATGCAAACCAATCCTATTATGGAAAGGTATAAAAGGTATGTTTGAAGGCCTAACTCACACCTTATGATATACCATTCTCAAGTTGTTCATAGATAAAACATTATGTCCTTAAATATGGTCAAATTTATCTTCTATGTGAGGAAGTGGATACTAATTCTTTAAAATAATCTAGTTCAGCGTTCATTAATCCACACATATATGAAGGTTCACATCCTCCTTCATGGAGTTAAGCTCTAAAGAATCCAAAAATGATGTATCATTCCATATAAAATCATTGGCCTATATGTGCTTTAACATGCATTATAACTCCATCAGATCAGTAGTTTCTATCATGTATAGAGGAATGGACACTACAACTACATCTGAAATGGTTTCAATCATAAACTATACCTCTCACTCAGTAAGTAAGATAAAAAATTAATTTCGGAAGAAGTCCTTAAATGAACTACTATCAGAGGAAATTTATCTTGATGTAACCACTATTCCTCTATAAATATATTTTCAATATGGGAAGTCACTCCACCTTGCCCATTATGCGCTAGTCCACCCCTACCAGCCTGATCATTCCACTCACCCTTGTATAGATAATTATTTCCCACTACTAATGTAAAGAACACCATATGATGTTGTGATTCAATAAAGTACTGATACAGAACCAACTAATCCATCTTGATAATGACATCAAATCATGTCATCATAGGAACAAACAGGTTCTATAAGAAAGGGAAACATCCCACCTCAAGGGGTAGTACATTCATTGGCATATGCCTTTGACCGTACTCCAAAAGGTGTATCCAGGATCATTACAACAGAGTGATATTTTATTTCTAGTCTGAGACATCCCATGATATATATGGAGCTAAAGATGTTTGAATAAAGTGTCTCAAATATAGAATATACTATAGTGTAGGTTATAAAAATGTACGTCTGACTATATGTGGTCATGATTTTTGATCATTGGGTATCGACTATATTGCACCAAAATAACATGATCCATGGCTATGTGCTACTATTGGACTACCATGAGTAAAATAAATCAGGTGGAACTACTGGTGATCATGGGTCTGGCTACCATGGCCTAAACTCCTCCTCAGTCAGCCATGTTGGTTCTGCCCCAACTCCCTTCCTCACACGATGTAAAAGAATATTCTGTTGAAGGTGGAGCCGGTGCAAATCCTCTTCCACTAGAAGTTGATGTAATGTTCCAACAAAATCACTAAATATACCCTAATCATCTTCAATCTCGACACTTGAGTTGTACTTTATCACATGAAGGCTTCAGATTCCCCTATCTTCCACACTTATGAAACACTATTGAGCTACCAATATGGGTTCTCTGGCTACCACAACCCTTACTAAAAACATCAAGGGAACGTTTTTAGATACAAAAATAACTACTGGACTTCCATGACACTAATCCTCAATTATCAGTACTATCATCACCCCTTATATGGCGCATAGTTATAAGATCCTATTTTATGATCTTAATGATTGTAGGTTGGAGAATTAAATTAACCAGTGCTAGGATTCCATACATGAGCATATCCTTGTAGAATCTAGAACATGAAAGCTCAGCACAAGCTACGAGCAGTGAAATGCTCTATAACACAATGAAACACATTTCATATTCCTTAATTGGAATTGACCCATACTCCAGATGCATTCACTCAATATCCTTGTTAGCTCTCACCATCTGATGAAAAAATTGATCATAGAATGAAATCCAGAATTCAGTCCATACCATGACCTGGTGGTGATAGGTTTTGGTAAACACATCCCACCAGCACATCTTCGAATCATGCAACATGTAAATATCATTATCAAACCTACACTATAGAATAATCTATAAATTATAACACATAAAAATGTTGGCTCCTATTTAAGACACAGAATCCAACAGAGCGCCATACCCTGTTAAAGTGGGAGGATGTTTTTGCTAGAACTCAATGGTTATATTTGATATTGTAGATGAAGGACATGGATCACCATTCATGGAATACATCATATATAGGAAAATATCACAATGATGAGCATCATCACCAACACCAGGTACAATAGGTGGTGCCTCAAGTGGCACACAAGGCAGTTAGAATAGTAGCTCAGGGCCCATCACATCTGGAACACGGTCATCACCAACATCCTAGTACTCAACTTGAGTACTTCATGGTGGAATTGGTCTATAAATTCTATTCACATGATCCAAAAAAAATATTTATGTAGATATAAGAAACAATAAAACCAAAATGAAAGGAAAGGGCTCAATACCTAAAATCTACTTCCCTAACTACCCTCTTATAACGCCAAGTATTGGTATGTTATCATTTTATAAATTTTAGGGTTCTTATTAGATGGAGGGTGAAATATACCTTTCCTAATAACTTACTGGAAACCATTTCATTTTACAAGTAAAATTTCACTTCATAATTTAAATTCACTTATTTTATTATATCAAGTTTATATTAAAATTTGATGCATATACTAATGAATCAGCACAAGTACTCCTTATTACATAGATAAATTCCCATTTAAATTTTAACATAATCTCTCAACTAGGTAAATTACTCATTTCAACCCATGAGATACTATACACCTTGTTAATTGAAATATAAAATCACTCAATCACAGACTAAAATTAGACCAGGAAATATATACAAACAAGGATCAGTCAATAATGACAAGTACATTAATCAATGTAAGTACTGAAATTATTTTACATATAATGGTAATATGCATGGAATGAGAATTATAGGTGCCTATGATAATTCATTAAAAAATGATCCATGCCCCCATATCATCTAAAAATTATGAAATATGATCCTTAATCATAATAATAATAACAACCCCACATAACATGTGTGTCACCAAACGGTGAAGTGATATCAAGTATAATAAGAAAATCAGAACCAATATCATAATTTATCCAACTCCGTATTTATCCCAAATATTGGTTAGCTGCTGCAAAGCACATATCATAAATAATCTCTATTGAATACCTAATATCAGGACTATTATATCCAAATTTTAAACAATGAAAATAATTGATGTGATACCACTTCGTGATATCCTAGACCCAGATGCCACTCAAAGGTTCTCAGAGACTGGTTGGCCACACAGACTCAAGTGCATCTCTCTAAATTCTAGACGATTCTGACCTGTAACTGATATAAATATAAAAAATATGATGATGATATGTCCTGTCACAAAAAATCTATAAAAAGGACACAAGACAACTTATATTAAAACTAAATAAAAAACATGAAAAAAGTAATCAAGAAACTATCCCTAGAATCCTGAGATCCTTCTTGTCCATCTTCTACCAACTATATCATAAGAAAACATGAAATCATGTTTCTAAATCCAGATATATAATTTTTCTAACTAAAATTATGCATGAAGTCTTCCCATGTGCCAATGGTGGCCTATATAGGGTGTGAGATAATTCACAGTAGGCCACCACCAATGGAATCTATATCATCATATCCTTGTAATATAAATTGAAACAATGAGAAAGAATTCATATATAAAAGTAAAGAATTGCAGTACTGGTAATACCCATGTATCTACAAGAGCCCTCAGCTGGTGTCTTAACATATAACCTAATAATTAATTAATCAATTTCTAATTTATATATATAATTCATGTGAGGCATAACTGGAACGTACATCACCAAATGATGCAAATAGTGAAGGTTCAATGATGTAACAAGGAGTCTTATTTGATATTAATAATTTGGGGTTTTGAAGGTAAAATCCATGTAAACCATGACCTCAAGGGCATCCAAATCAGTAGTAAATGCATCTTTGCTAAGCGGTAACATTGCACTCCAAGGATATTCATTCATGAAATTCCACAATAATAAGATCTAACCATGTCCAAGGAAACATACCACGTAAAAATGGATAATAAATGGTTAGGCCCAAGGATGTTACCAAGCACCTCATGTATATAGAATCCATGTTGAATCCATGGAGTGTGTCAGTGTCATCCTATAATAGAAAAGGAGGGATGTTATGTTTTCACACTAGGAATCTAGTGATACATAATGTTTAGGTTCCAAGGTGGGTCTCACCCATGGAAACCTACACCTCTTAATTTTAATGGCATCCACAAGATACCAAGTAATTCCTTCGAGAATCAAAAATCCATCTTGATTGTGACCACTCCTATAATTATGTCAAGGTCTAAATAATATTAGCCACCTTAAAATTCATTCATTAAATAATTAATTCCATGTAATGGTCATTACATTTAATTATTTAAGTGGTTCATTCCATGTCATTCATACAACTTACCAGCCATATCAATGGGATACAACCAACTATTCAATTCATATAATTCATAAACAATCTATAAGTGTCACTCTGATAACTTCAATTAGACATGGAAATTGGTTCTACATATGTGAAACTAAACTACTAAATTATAATAAAATAAGAATAGTCATATATATAATATATACATTCCATTACAATTTATATTGATTTTTTAAATTATATAACTTTCATTAGGCGGTTCAAGTGGGAAGCGATATTGTACTAGCCATTAGAAATCTAAATTCAACTAATTCAACAGTCCTAACATTAGTATGGTCTAACCAAAAAAACAATTTGTAATGAAATGGCTAAAAAACAATCCATTTTCAATTATGAAATAAACCTTACATGGGGTGGTTGGTGATGTGGATGTAACCACCAACATTGAATGCCATATATATTGCTTGATTTTTCGAATAAGGTTATAATGACTACATGTATGTCATATTAATATAATATATGAACCCCAATGAACTCATGACATATACATGATGAATTATAAAATTATGACATTTGAGAGATGATTTATAGACCACCGAATTCATACTTGTATGAAAATCCTTGCCTGGTATCAGCATCTAATTGGTCCTGGGAAAAAAGAGATTTGAAGATGTCACTATCACCGTAAAAACATTCCATATGATCCTGTATCTAAATATCTTGGTCAATGGGTAGAAGAATGATTAATGATTTAAAAATAATTAAAATCTTACTGGAATATATACAATGAGATTAATGGTGATCGAATCAAAATTTCGATGTATGCCTCAGATCAATAGCTATATTGGTTGGAATTTAGTCTTCAAAGGGTGGAAATGAGAGGTGGTTGTCTAATGGAGAACAGAAATGAGAGGAGGGGTTTTAAAATTATATATCATAAGGGAAAACCCACAAATCACCCAAAAATTTAAATTGCATGGTCTGGCCACATGATTTTTCAAACCGTGTTCTATCCTTGCATGGTCCTCTGTAAGAAGGGGCAATAACATGAATAAGCTATACAGTTAGGGAAACCATGCACCAACAATGTGAAATTCATATAGAACATATCTTCAATATTTTCATGGTTGTGTGGCCAATAGTGCGTAGTTTTTCAAACCATGTTCTATTGGATATAGTCCTAGAATGGACCACACAGTTAGAACTAACCATGAAGCCTTCTCTGCAAGGTTTCTACTAACTACATGGAAAGTCCATTTTTTATATCGGTCTGGGTTTCGAGCTCTGAAAAAACCCCCAACACCCCTAAAAACCATTGAGATGTCATTAGGAATTAATTTTTGGTCAAAAATAAAATATTATACCATAATTAAAATAATCCATACTTACATTCAAAATTGGATTCTTATAGTCTTACTCCCATAAAAGAACCCCCTGAGTGTTCCTTCCAAGAGTGGAAAACACTGCTCGAGAACAATTCTAGAAACTAGGTAAGAATGTCGGACTCCTGTACCCAAATCATATCATACATAAAATTGTTCTTCCATATAACCCATAATATAGGGACATACTGACCTTAGAGATCCTTTTTATCTATTTATTCCCATTCATGGGTGATACCTACAACAACAAAAAGATTCATGAAATTAAAAGCTATAGGTTGTTGAAAATGATCTTCATAAAATGTATATCTATACTAAGTAGTAAACATATGATTTATGATTTTCTTAACATGCTTCAAATTATCGTATATGACATGAGGACCAAGGAGGGATTCCTCTAGATAGAATAGGGGTTAATGAAGAGGCCTACCACATAAGATCTCAAAGGGATCCAGAATTACTTCCATGATGCAATTATTATAGGAAAACATGATGATATGGATATGATTATATTTTGAACTACAAAAATCAAGGAATCAAGCTTAGAGAATGTCCTCTAGAATATGTATCATCCATTCTGACTATCCATCATTCTATGGGTGGATGTTTTTGCTCCGAAAAACCTATGTACACATATCCTTCTACAACACACACCATATTTTTTATGTAATGTGATTATCCCTATCTGAAAGAATAGTACGAGGGACCCCAAGTTTCCATATTATCTAACAGACATACAATCCTCCCCTCCCATCAACTGAGAATTTATCTCATATATGAAGAAAGTGGGATACATTTGTTAGTCGGTCTATATCTACCCATACACTATCAATAACTCTTACAGACCTCAGCAATCAAACAAAAAAATTCTAGGAAATATATTCCCATTCCCATTCTAAGACTATAATATACTATATATATCTTGATTGTCTATAGTGAACCACCCTCACCAGTTGATAGGTATAATACCTAGTGATAAATTTGATTCATAGATGTTTTATACCAGGTCACCTATACCGGTTCCACATATCTCTAAATTTTTTATATTCTTGGATGAACTGCCCACTAATACTTATTGGACTCACACATCAGTTCCTCTATCATATCTATAGGAACCCAAATGTTCCCATGAATATGGAGAATCTCATCCCTATCAACTATCCTATCCAGAGGTGGGTCACCTCCTAATATAATCTCAAAATGAACCAGCCCCTCAAGATCTAATAATTTCCATATATTTACCTTATGAAGAAGGTAAGTGATATCTATTAAAGATAAGTGATAATAATCATCATGACTATCATGATATTCTAGTTACACCTCAAAAAAGGGTCTCATCAATTTCCATTCATCACTAGCTTCCCATATGTTCTATTTATATGCTTTCTATTTCTGATAATATACTATTTCATTACCTTTACGGTGATATAGGAATGCTCAAAATCAAATTAATAAATATATATGACCCATATCCCTTTTTTATGATTCACGTCATTCTATGTAAAGATATATTTGAGGCTGTTATGGTACATATAAACTACAATCCACTCACCCAATATATATTTCCACTAACAACATAAGGCTTAAAAAATACTATTAGCTCAATGTCATGGGTCTAGAAATTTTATTAATGATGCCTCAATTTTTGAGATCTCTACATAATGAATCATTCCTCCTGCATCAGCTTCACTCCCAAGCTGATGCCAGATTTATCATACCACACTATGTGGCCCCTACCAAGAATTAGAAGAACAATAAAAGGTTTTGCGTCACTTTTAACTTCTGAAAAGATTTAAAACACTAATATGACCATATTAATTTAACACCTATCTTTGTAAGTCCCGTTAGAGGTGAAACAAGGACAAATAAGTCTTGTATGATAGACCTATAATATCCAAACCTCCCCCACAAACTCCATATATCAAACACATTATCGGGTTGATCCTAGGAATATACATCTCTCAACATCCTAGGGTCAATATAGACTCATGATTCAAAGATAATATTAACTAAGAAGTGAACATTGTAGATCCTGAAGTGTCACTTATGAAGCTTGGGATAAATTTTATGTTCTCTTAGTGTACGAGTACAATCTCAGTGTACATATAATGGTCACTATGAGTGTGATAATACACCATGATATAATCAAAAAAATACCACAACAATGGAATATGGATATGTATGGAACATGCTATTCATCAAATCCTTGAAATTGGATAGCACAATTTTAAGACTGAATGTCATTACAAGGTACTCATATATACCATACCTACATTATATATCTTTATTAGGTATGATTGAAGGCTTGAATTGCATATAATGATAGCCAGATCTCATTTCACTCAAAGAGAACACTCAATATCCTCACATCTGGTCAAAGAGATCATCTATGCGAGGCAGTGGATACTATTTCCGGATAATAATCCAGTTCAACCATCTTTAATCCATTCATAGACAAAGAGTCACATTCTCCTTCTTCCAGAATAGCATGGGTGAACACCAAATGGATGTACTAGGATTTATCAAACTTTTTCAACTATATCCACCAAATATAATTTGATCTCCATGATATCAGTAGGTTCCATCCATTATAGAGGAATGAAAACAACATCTTATCCTCAAATCAGCACAATGAAAAAATCTACCTCCATCTTAGTAGGTGAGATAGACATATTATCAAGAAATACGTCTCAAAAATTATGTAATATTGGCGGAATGTTAGCCTGGTGCAACAAGCCATCCACCACATGTATATTGGAAATCTGGGAAGTCACTCTACCTACCCCATAATTCCCTAGTCCATCTCTACCAGCCAAAACATTCCACTCACCCTTGTGTAGGTAACTTTTATCCTCTGGTGACGTAAAAAAACCTTTCAATGATAGAAATCTACAAAGGAATAATATGGAACCAACCAATCCTTCTTGGGAACGAAATCAATGAACGTAATCTTAGGGAAAAAAGGTCCCATAAGAGTGGGTAACTGCCTACCTCAAGGGGGAAGTACCTACATCGGTATATTCCCTCTGACCATACTACCAATGGTGTATCTAGTGTCATTAAACAACAATGATATTTTATTTTTAGACTGAGACATATCAAGATAGATAAGGATATAAAGGAGTGTGAATAAATTGTATCATATAATGAAACTTATATATTTGAGGATATATGAATAATACCTCTTACTATATATGTTCATGTAGCTGGATCCTCAGGTATCGACTATAGTGTATGAAACTAGCTTGATCCACATCCATGTTCTACATTCATATTACTCTGAGTAAAACTGATCAACTAGCTCAACTACTGATCATGGGTCTTGCTACCTAGTCAATACATCCTCCGTGGCCATTCCTATTAGTACTACTCCATCTCCCTATCTCTCACATCATTAAATTACTTTCCCTTAATGGTAAAGATTGTGTGGATCCCCTTTGGTGGACGTTTATAGAAAGGTCCAATAGAATCCCTATAGATTCCCCACATGAATAGAATCACGACACTCTAGTGGGTCTCTATCACACTGAGGATTCAAATTCTCCATTCTTCCTCAATGATGACACACCATTGAAGAACCATTATAGGTTATCAGGTTATAACATCCTTAAAAAATGTCCTCAAGGGAACCATTTTGGCTACCAAAAGATCTACTGGCCTTCGGCGCCACTAATCCTCTATTCCAAGTGCAATTTCCTTCCCTTAGGGTGAGCATAGTGATAAGATTATTAATTATGATCTCAGAGAAATTAGGTAGGTGAAAGACATTCTCCTGAGTAATAATGGCATACACAATCCCATCTATGAAGTATCTAGAATGTGAAAGCTCACCAATAGATAGAAGTGGTGAAAAGTGGCGAGACTTAGTGAAACATGTTGAATACTCCGTAACTAACATAGAATCCTGTTTGAGATGTATGCTCTATCTATCCCAATCATATCTCAACATATAAGGAAAAAATTGATCATAGAAAGAAGTTTGGAATTTAGTCCACACCAAGCCCTAATGGTGACCAGCCTAGGTAATCACATCACAACAGCGCTACTTCGAATCAAGAATCATGTACATAGAAGACTTGAACCTAGACTTTGGATGATTCTCCAAATTATCAAAAATAGAAATGGTGGCCTCTATCCAGGACTCAATAGCATATAGACCGCTATACCCCTTGAAGGTGTTAAAATGCAACAACTATTACTAAAGGGTCAGATTAGCCATTATAGGTTTAGGTTATAGAGCACCTTTCGTGGACTAGATCAGATGAAGGAAACCATCACGTAGCTGAGTGTCAACACCCATATCAGGTACAATAGGAAGTTCCTCAAGTAGAATTCCTTGATGAAAAATTGGACTCTCATGGCCCACCATATCTGGAGCATCCTTATCACTACCTTCCTAGTGCATGACATGAGGACTTCGTTGTGGCATTAGTCAATAAATTCCAGGATCATGCCTTATAACAATATATAAGATTATGTAAAAACTAGAGGATGAAAAATGAAAGGAATTGGATCACTACCCAAGATATACAACCCCCAATTCCTTCTCATAAGCCCTTCTATTGGTATGTTCTAATTGTTTTGATTTCAGGTTTTCCATTATAAGAAGGGTCAAATATACCTTGCCTCATCATTTATGGGAAACCATTTCATTTTACAACTCAAATTTCACATTCCAATTTGAATTTTCTTATTTCCTAATATCAATTTTCATTTAAAATGATATGTCTGTCCTAGTGAATCAGGGACCAACCACCTTCTCACTAAGATCAACAACCATTTAAATTCTAATATAAAGGCTCAAAATCAATAAATTACTCATTCCAAACCATGAGGGACCATAAATATCGTGAATTGAAATGAAAAATCACACAATCGTAGTGTAAATGTAGTAGAAGAAATATATAAATACGAGGCTCACTCAATAGCCAAAATTATATCGAGCAATGAATGCAGTGAAATTCTCTTACATGGCATGGTAATATTCATAGAATGCGAATTCTAGTTGCATACGATAATTCATGTAATAATGATCCATGTCCTCATATCATTAGGCTAAGAATGAAATAAGACCTTCAATCAGAATAATAATAATAATAATAATAATAATAATAATAATAATAATAATAATAATAATAATAATCCCACATAGAATGTGTGTCACCCAACAAATATGTGATAACCAATGTATTAGGAAAAATATAACAACAATAATAATTTAGGAAACTCTGTATTTACCCTTAATATGGTGTACCTATGCCAAAGAATAACTCATGACCAAGCTCCATAGAATATCTATTCTCGTGAATACTATTTTCAAATAGTAGATAAATAAAAGAACCATTCTTTTACCACATTGTGATATCCTATACCGGGATGCCACTCAGAGGTTCCCAGAGCCTAGTTGGCCTTACAGCCACAAGTTCATCTCCCCAATTTATAGAAGATTCTGACTAAAAACTGATATAAATATAAAAAGATAATGATGATATGTCATGTCACTAGAAATCTACAAAACATGGATACAAGGAATTATGTATAACATGCTATATAAAATTAATAAAAAGTAATCCAAAAACTATCCCAAAGATCCCAAGATCCATGTTGGTCATCTGCTACCAAATTTATCATAAGAAAACAAGAAATCATGTGTCAAAATCTAGATGCTTTACATTATTAATAGCTTCATCATATATGTAGTCTTCATCGGTGTCAATGGTGTCCTGGATAGGATGTGAGATAAATCTATGTAGCCTGATACCAAGAAAATTTATTATATCTTGTCCTTGTAATATAAACTTAAATAGTGTGCACGAATGCATATATAAAAGTAAATCCGTACAATAATGTAAATACCCAAGTACATGCTTCATCCCTCAGCTGGTGTTGGAACAAGTAAATAGTTCATTAATTAATTAATTTCCAGTTTATATATTTAATTAATTTTAGGATTAACAAGCACTAACATCACTTCATGATGGTAATAGTGATAGTTCTATGATGTAACAAGGAAACCTATTTGATATTAATAATGAAGGGTTTCAGAAGAAAAAACCATTGAAACCAATACCTCAGGGGTCATAAAATTAATAGTCACTACAACCTAGCTAAGGGGTACAAGTATAATCCAAGGAGCATAATCCAATGAATTATACAAAAAATATGTTCTAACTGGGACCATGGAAAACATCCATGTAAAAATAGGAAAATAAATGGCTTGTCTTGAGGATTTTACCAAGAACCTCATGTTTGTAGAATCCATTTTGGATACAAGGAGTGTATTCAAGGAATACTGTAGTAGAAATGGAGTGATTTTACATTTTCCAACTAGAAATCCTTTGATAGACAAATATCAAGTTCCAAGGTGGGTCTCACCACTGGCAACCGACATCTCTAAATCATAATGGCATCTATAAGTGCACAAGGCATTCCCCTGGGAATCCAAAATATAACTCGAATATTGAAACTCCAATAATGATTTGAAGGTCCTAATACAATTTGGAACCTTACAATTTTTTCTTTTAATTATTGTGTCCATGTAATGGTAATTCCATTTAATTAGTCAAGAGGTTCATTACATTCCTTTCATAGAAGTGACAAATCATCTGAATGACATGCATCCATTTATTATATTCATAAAATTCCTAAAAAAATTATATGGTTCACTCTGAAAAATCCATTACAAAAGTAAAGGGGTTATATAGACCTGAACAATAACATTGAATTATAATCAAATAGGAAAAATCATATATATACACCATATACTTTCAATTACCATTTATATCAATTTATAAAATTAAATCACATATCATAGGTGGGTCAAGTGGAAAAAAACTTGGTACAATCCATTACCAATTCTCAATTCCACTAATTTAAAGGTATTACCATTAGGAGGTTCAATACACATATCCTAATGGTGGGGATATTGTAATAACAAACCACCAATACTTAATTATGGACGACACCCTACATGGGGTGGTCGATTTTGTGGATGTAACCACAAACATTAAATAATGTATATAACATGAGTCTTAGAATATGATTCAAATGACTAAAAGCAAGGAATATTAATTTAATAGATAGTGGTCAATAAAATCAGCAAGTTCACTTAGATATTTAAAAAATTAAGAAATAAGAGGGATGAGTTATAGACCACCTACCTCATACTCATATGACCATTCTCATCTAGTATGAGCCTCTATTTTGACAAAGATTAGAAGAGATCCAAAGAACTGACTGAAACCCTGAAAATATGGCATATGATCATGTATCAAAATAGAATCTTTAATTAGAAGAAGAATGGAAATTGTTTAAAAAAGAATTTAGATCATACTGATATGGATCCATCAATATGAGCACTGATTGAATCAGACTCACGATGGACACATGAAGTCAAAAGCTATATTTGATGGATTTTAGGATTCAAAGGGAGGAAATGAGAGTTAGTTGTCCCATTGAGGACCAAAATGAGAGGAGGGGTTTTGAAATTATATCACATAAGGGAATCTCGAGAAAATCAGCCAATATTGGGCATCACATGGTTTGATTGTAGAATTTTCCAAACTGGGCACTAACCATGCATGGTCTATTGTAAGAAGGGGGCACACAGATGGTTAGGATGCATGAATATGGAAACCATGTGACAATCATGTGAAATAACTCTACGATTTTGAAATATAATTTTTCACTATTTTTCATACCATTTTGCATGATTTATAATATTTTTTGTCTCTGGATATAGTCCTCGACCACCCCACATGCTTAGTTCTAACTGTGCAGTCTTCCCTACATGGATTCATCAAATCGTGCAACTAGTCCATGTTTCTTATTGGTCGGTGTTTTGAGAACTGAAAAATAATTGGACACCCATGAAACCATCATGAACTCATTATTCATCCATTTTATGTCAAAATTAATTTATTAAAACAAAAATCAATGGATCCATACATGAGTAAAAAAATTGGTTCTTACAGTTAATGTATATTCAATCACATTTTATAAAGTATATCTTAAAAATTTCATGGTGAATGGTACAGATATTATCCAATAAATAATTGAGTATTTTATATAATTCTATTTCATACCACTACAATATATCTGGAAAATTTAAAAATATCATCGATTCACCTACTCAACAAAATGATATTTCATTATCAATAGAAAATTATAGTTGTACGATGATTTCATCCCATGTATACTAATTATCTCTAATTCAATTTTTCAGGAATATTATTCCTAAAAATATTATTATTCTCCCTATAAAATAATTTTATTTAATTTTTGGCATGGAATTTGTCTCTCTCGGTAGATAACTTATTAACTTCTTAGATAGGGATGTTTTATTTTATAACCAAACTCAATCCATGGTCATCTATCAGTGCATGGATGACTATGAACTCACCTAGGAAATTACATTAATTATATGGGTATTAATACCTAATCATGTTGGGTATTTAGCTAATTTTAATGGTGAAAAGATAAATATATATGATATGTCTATTTTTGAGAATATTTCAATATTTAGATAGAATAATTTAGCGGTCATACAAAAAATTGGGATGTTGTGTTTTTCATCAATCTAATACATGGTGTTATACCAATATCAATGGCTCCTTATAAAATATACCAAATTGAATTAGAGGAATAAAAGAATAAACTAATATAAAATATGGATAAAGTTTTCATACAACCAGTTTCATTACGATTCAAGTATGGGTCTTAATTTTAAGAAGATATTTACATTATTGAGACTCTATAATGATAATTGTGATCTTTACAAGATCATGATCAAGAATAAATAAATTATACATTGTATCGATGACTTATTTAACAAATTTTAAGATAATAAATAATTTTCAAATATCTAAAATCAATCTATATATCATCATTTAAGGGTGATATGGGAGGATATACCCAAGATAAACATTCCTACAAGACATAGACACTGTGATTTCAATGTTATGTCATTAATACATACAAATACGAAGTTTATTTTGATTTACTAAATATATAAATTGCTCAAAAATTGTATTTCAAATGGGATCTCCATTAAAAGGTGACAAAACTACTATTATAGAAATATAGTATTTTGTGTGTAATATTGGGTTAGTTATTATCTTATGCCATTAAAATCAATTGGATAAATATAAAAAATATTTTATTGAATATATAATATATATACATAATTAATTTCAATAATTATTATTAATTAATTTAATTTATTATTGTAAAAAAACTTTGTGATCATAATAATGGGTTTCTATAAAAATATTCCCTTCATATTAAATTTGTTCTTCTATTAATTTCAAATTAATTGGTATCCAATGAATCCATTTTATTTTTTTAATAAAATTATATTTTCAAAATATAGATAATACTATTTATCAAAATCATATAATGAAATTTTTTATTCTTATTATATTAAATAATAATATTATAATAATATATTTTTGTTCTTTAAGACATGGTCTTTCATGCAATGTCTGATTATGATGAAAGACACACTTGCATGTAATGTAAGATAACTTAGTGTTGAATAAATTGAAAAATATAGAATATATAAAATATATTTAAAATATTAAATATTTTTGTAATGTATTAGGGGATTGTATTTCCTTATGTTGTTGGTGTCGTGTGTTATGCATGATATCGATATAAGGTTCTTACATTAGAATTTCCAGGTGTTATAATGTATGTCCTATATAGTCCTAAATAATATACTTATGTTAAACACTTTCATACTTATAAACACTTTACATGTTTATTATTCCTTTCATTTCAATTATAATCATGTTTTATACAATTACATTATCAATATTTTTTACGTTGGATATTTTTACCATATTCGGCTTATATGTCAAAAAAAATTTGATGGGATGATAAAGGTCAATGAGGTCATTCTTTAAAAACTATAAAATAATAACTATTATATAATTATAATATTAATACATAATTTTTAATTTACAAACCAATCATAATATGTGGCTATGAATGATGAACAAACGTTACGATCATGGAGACGGACTGTCGTACATACGTATGAGTAACATTTCCATTTTTCCATTGATCATTATGGAAAGAATGTTGGTAATAAAAAAATTTCCTGAATGGTCATTATTTCATTAATAATATATTATTTAATTATAAATTTTTATATATATCATTTTTTTATATGGTGATAAAAAAATATGAATCACATCGCTTTGATGAGGTAGTAATCCAGGCATCTATGAATGACATTATCATTTTTCACTATGTGTAATGGTAATGAATAATGTGATATATAGATTTAGAGGAATATAATTATGTAATTAATATAATTTATAAGTCATTTATATCACATATTTTTATAAAAAAAATCCATAATACATTCCATTTAAAGCATGAATGAATCACATTGCTTTGAGGAGGTAGTAGTCCACATGCCCAAAAATGATGTTATCATATTTCCACAAAATGGAAATCATGAAGATATTTATTATATAATTTTAAAATAACAATAAATAGATCATAAATATCATATATATAATATAAAAAATTTGTTTCCATCATTATTCTCATCTGTATGTTGTGGTAATGGGAGGAAAAACTACATAGGTTTGTGAGGCGGTGGTCCACCGTACAAATGATGGATAATTGTGTATCACATTTGGTGAATGTCTGTCAAATTTTCGTCATAAATTTAACATAAAAACATATTAATATATTTTAAATTATAAGGTTATTATATAATTATGAAATATAACTAATTTAAGTGTGGATACAAAATAAAAAAAGTGATCATTGTTGAACGTTACCTCTTCTTTGGATAACTCCTTTTGGTTTGCACCAAATGACTTCCTTGGATGGATTTAAGGCCAATGTGAGGATTTTCTGATTATATAAGGTATTTTTTTAGTTTATTTTTTATGGTTTTTGATGATCCAAAAGTATTTATAGGTGTAATGTTATATGGAGAGTGAATTCCCATTTTTAGTGTAGGAGGAGTGGTAATCTTGCAAATATAAAAAGATTGACCTTATTGGGAGGTATCCCTTTCATAATGTGACTCCAATAATAATAAATTTTATAAAAAATAGGGCATGTGTTGAAAATATTTCAATAAAATGGGGTTTGGAAAAGTTTATAGGTCATTTGGCCACTTAATATTAATGTTTAACTACAATGTAATCAAATTTTTGGGATTTTGTGATATTTTGTTGTATAATTATACTCAAGGGTATATAATTTCCTAGTACCACAAGATATAATTTATTATGGTTAAATTAACATAAATCCTAAAAAATATTATAAATGTCAAAATAAACCTCATATATAACTCTATCCTCATGATATCAATGAATAGAGTCACTTGCCAACTCGTCTTTCAGTATTAAATCATAACCTAGCATTGATCCATCCTAAAAGTTTTTTTTATCAACATTGGTAATTGAAATAAAATATATCATTATCAACTATAAATGAAACATAAAAACCCTATAATAACTTATGAATCCATAAATTACATGCACTTATTCAAGGTTCTGGGGTTCTTAATAAAAAATTGTGACCTCTTTCATTTGTGGATCAATAATAATTCCTTAATAAGGAATTAACTGTATATTAAAATTACCCTTATATCCCTATATAATTTTCTTGAAAAATATGAAATAAAATTGAACTCATAAAAGGCTATCTAGGGATGTTCTAAAAACGAAATTTGTGATATATATTATTCTTTTAATACATAAGAATAATGTCAGTGGATACTACCTTGAAAAGTTCCAATAACTTATAAAACATCAAATTCATCAATCCAATGATGATTTTTAGTAATTTAAATTTTCCAAAGGGAATCACCATTATATCAATGCACTTATAGTGACACCTGATGGTGTACTTCTAGACGTCCTCCATTTTTCAGTATAATATGATGATAACATTACAAAGAATTAATCATTGAGAACCTACTACCACACTTTAAATAACCAAATACATTTATAATCTTTGTGAGTAGATATTTTTTCTTCACTACAAACTTTTTAATCTACTTTGAATCGATATATTATTTCAGACCACCATATGCCTCCAACATAAAGAACCCTAATGATCTATTAGGAGACATAATAGGGTGGATAAACCATTATAAAATAGATAATAACTCTAAAGTATCCATCTTATAATGGTATATTAATAAAGTTGTATAACAATGAAAAAATTCATTATAAAATTAAAATTTACATAAATGATGTATGTTCAGAACTACTTAATGATAAAATCCATGAACTCTTCCAAAACTATTAGGAAATCCAATTATTTCACATCTAATAAAATAAACATAAATCATTTCATCCACTAAATAATAGGTTCTAACCATCTTCAATATATTCCATTATTTCAATCACCAAAACCACAAATATATTAGAATTATTATTCAAATTAAATCAATTATCTTCTATTGAAAATAAAAAATATATTAAAAATAGTACATCTAATACATGTGAAGGATTTAAATATATAGTTATATATTTAACATGTTGAACTCTTAAATTGACCAATATCAACATAAAATCATATTTTTTACTTATGAAACCAATACTAAAATATAATAACTTTGAAACAGTGTAGATAACATCAATGTTATATAGGTTAATCAAATTTATGTATAAATGTTATGAATAAGGTGATTGAAATAATGGAGAGTACAAATTCTATACTAATTAATGCACTGAAAAAGTTAAAATATAAGGAGTTTTTACCTCGAATGTTTCATCATCTACATAGCATTCGAAACTATATCAACTATAGTTATCCACACAATATACCTATTTCCACCCATAATATTGACCAAAACAACACACATTCTAATTATCATGACTATGTTAATATAAAAAATTCATAAAGTATATTCTCTTTGCTTTTTCTCCCATCATTAGAGAAAATAATTAATAACCTTAATTTTTATTATATGGTCAATGATGTAATGGTTACAAGGGATTAATCATTAATTTTCTAGGATTATCCACCTTTAAACTACCGGAACATTGATGATCATTAAAAAATTCCATGAATATATACTACTGATGTCATATTCTATAGTAAAAATGTTAAAATTACGTCAATATTCCATGGAATTATCCATGGTCAACTGAAATATCCTATCTCACCCCTCCAAACTAAAATATGTGAGGTAATTATCGACCTTCCATGTCTATATGAGTAAAAAACATATATACTATTGAAATGGATTTAATTTCTTATATTTATATTTATATTAATTTAATAAGACAAATTCCCCAAATTAAGACACATTTTAATGAAAATATTATTCATAAGAAACCCTTATATATTTATCATGTAATCAATGACCTATTATTAATAATTTCCAATAGAATATGAATGTATTTTTATAAAATTATAAATGCATCAACATCGTAGAAATCTTTATATTCTCCATCACATATTAAGATGAAATAATACCTTTAGACTTTAAAACCATGATAATCTATAATTATGCCAACTCTAAACTATATCCTATGAGAAAATAATTTTTCTAATCAAAATATACTATAACCCATCCTAGATTTATTGTGAAATTGTGTGTGATCTGTGAAGCTCACCTCAAATAATCTATAAATTGCTGGATAGTACCAAAGGTAATAGAGAATTTTGTATTTGAATCATTACCATATTTGATAAAAGGAATATAAAAATTCCAATAATAAAGGCCAAACAATAAAAATTAAATAAATAAAAAATCCCAAAAATAATATAAATATGCATGTACTTTTATAGAAACTAAAACTTCTCAATATAAAATACTATATTCAGTAACATATAATTGATAAAAACTATTATAATTTCCATATGTAACATATTTCAAGATCTCGTATGGTCCAACCAACTCTCAAAAATCATCATGAAAAATTGAAAAAAATATTATATAGAAGTTGAGGCTAATATAAAACCATATAACATATGTTCTTATCTATTTACAATATTTTAATGTGGAGGAAGCATGTGAAATCATTGGTGGATGAATTTTTAAATACACACTTGTAATATCCCATGTAATCTAAAAAACCTACTCACCATATATTTACTATTAACAAAAATATATAATATAATTACATAAAATTAGGAAAATAACTTATAAGAGGTACAATTTACTCACTTCCCTAAAAATTTACTCACCCTCATGTCCAAATGACATAAATTATGGTGCCTCAATCCCTTTCTATTTTATTATACTATTAAATCATATCATAACAAAATTATACTACTGCAAAAGATATCCACATACTATAACCATATTCTATAATCATGTTTACCATATACAACAACAACAACAACAACATAGGATGGAAGGAAGAATATGATAGAGTGAGTAGTTAGCATTGTTTTTCCACAATATCATAGATATTAGTGGTTCATCCAGTACCAAAAACCTTATTTGGTTATAAGATATGATATCAAAACCAGCAGTTGTTATGTATGAAATTTCAAAACATATAAAGATATTTAATAGTTCATAAATCCCATCCCATGATCAATATACTATAAAATAAAATCTATTAGAATCAATCACACACATTTTTACTATTATTCTATTAACACTTCCTTAAACCACACAATAAAATAAAAATCATAAACCAATAGATTCAATTAAAAATTTTCAAAATATTAACCATATTTCAAAATTATTTATCATTTTTAAATGATACACAACTAATAATATCATTAACAACACAATGTAATTCAATACATTTTCAACTTAATTATGATAATAATTCACTATAAATTCATTGAATTTCATAATCACTTATTTATTATAACATCATATTCAAGCCAAAATTCTATAGTATACTATATATTTTATCAATTCATTTAATAACATATATTTTAACACATTAACCTGAAAAATATATTAATTATTGTATTTACTAATTATATAATAACACTTGACATTAAAATTAAAATTCTTAATTAATTTGTTCAATTGAATGGGATTCCTAAGTAAAATTATCATCTTTGTTCTGACCACATAGTTTGGACTATATATCTACCCCGCCAATACCACATTAACTTATGCTCAGTACTTCTTTAATTCATTCAAAAAATTATTATATCATGCAAATAATAGAAAAAATAAAAATATCATAAACACTATAACAAATATATATAACTCCTTATATCAATTATTTTTATATAATCGATCAATATTAAAAAATTATTGAAAGAAAACTAAATCATGGTATTCTATATTAAAATCTATAAAATAAGAGAACGAGATATGGAGAGAAATAGAGAGTGTTTTTGAGAAACCTGCCTTAATTTATGATTGAATCACTATGATATAAGAGGATAAATATTAATACTTAAACTCATATTTTATTTTAAAAATCATCCCATGAATATATATAAAGTATCCCATAATTATAAATTCACCAGTAAATATATTAGACACCTAATATAAAATGTAAATGGTAAAATGAGGTAAAATCATGGAAATATTTCCTCAACTCAAACAAATTTACTCTCTTGGGATAATGAAATTTAATTTTTTCAATTTTGTATTCTCGGAAAACTAGGGAACTTCTGGAGTAAAAATGGTTATAATAAAATTAATAAAACTCAGTTGATCTATAGAAGCCGCTATAATTAAAAATTAAAAATTAATGATAAAATATTATGATGTAAAACTTTTCATTATACTGAAATTTTGGTCGATCTATAGGAAATATGAAAATCATAACTTTATTCCACAGTATCCCTAGAAATATCTTGATTACAAATACTTCTAATTATATTATATCAAACCATTTTAATATTCGTATAAGGGTTGGTCAATTATTTATAGAAAAATTCATGCAAATATAAAATTTCCATAACATCATGTCTTATAAAATTAAAATTATTAAAAATAAAAACTTAGTAAGAGATATGAATATAACTGAGAATATAACTCCAGGAAAATAATTGATTCAAATTATAGCCCATGATATCTCTGACCTAGTTCATAAATTCATGAGCAATCTAGTTTCCGATAAGACCTCAAGCATGCATCCTTGTATTTCATACATTGTCGACCAACAATGGTATTGTATTATGGTATGGTTTGTAAATATACCAAAATTGTGAGAGTGAAACACATTATAGAAATGAATAGAGTGTAAAAATTAAGGGAAAAATCTATATAGATAACAAATAATGGAAAAAAACAAGTAAACAATGTCATATAGAGATGATGTCATTAAGATACAAAAAGTAAAGAAGGAAATACATGTTAGAAGACATACAAAAATAACCAATAAAACAAATTGAAAAAAAATACCAAAATAAAATATCTCTATAATAATCCTAATAAATTTCTTAATTATCTATTTCCCAGATACCCTTCCTGAAAAATGAAATCAACTGTTGGTTGTTAGTCATTCCTTTTATACATTACTTGTATCCATGAAATCTACCTGGGTACTAAGAGGTAGCATGGAAATTTGTGAGTAAAACTCAATAGGACACCACCAATGATGTCTAATTAAGATCATGTCCTTGAATATAATATGTTAAAGAGTGTAGGTATAGTAAATAAAAGTGTTAAAAATGAATATAAACCAGGTTAGATCAGGTTCCTCATGGGATACCTAGCCTACTTTACCTAAATCATATTATGTTGAATGCCTCTATGATTTTTACATTTTAATTTGGATATGACCCCAAGGAAAATATCAAAGGTATCCTATAAAAAGAACCATAAGGAAACTAAATAACTAATATGGAATTCATTCCATTTAAAATTTATCCCACTCATGGTATTCAATAATGTTGTTTGCCTATTTGTTTTTGAGTGACATCCTAGTGGTTTAACCCTTGAAATTTACTCATACATGTTTCTCATCAACCAAATGAAAACTATACTTTTTTTATCTAGTAGGTCTTTATTAAAATCTAAGTGGATGATCAAAGTAATTTCTATTCCAAATACATCGATCTAAACATGGCAGATTATGTTGATCATTAAATTATTTTTGGAGAGGGTGATGAATCTATGAATTTAAGAATTGGAATTCAAAAAATTAATAAAAAAACTTACTCCATGATTATTGTACAAATTTTAATTCTCATTTGTGAATTAGATGGATTTTTATTAATTCTCTCATGGAATTAACAAATGAATAATGGTCTTTCACTTTAAATACCCCATAATTAATAGAGTGATAAAAGACCAAAGTATACAAAAAAGAATAATTAGTATTTTTACATAATGACTTGTTAAGTATAAATGAAATTTCATTATTAAATTTGTTTAATTCTGGCATTCGACTTGTGTGAGATAATCTAAACACACCCTAAATGGTAATTTGGTAACATAAAAAAATTGTAGTTTTTCATGGTATTAGAATCCAACACACACTAACATGTAGATAGAGTTGAGGTAATCAACCTATGAGGGATTATAAGGGTTTGGTATCATGTATAATTAATTTTTGAAGTAAAAAATAAAGAGTATTAAAATAATTAGGGGAAACACATAAAAGTTTGACGTGCAGCACAATAACACAAATTATAAATATTGAGTCATTAAAAGATATTAAAAATACTATCTACCTAGACCCTATATAATATTCATTATTAGGTATCATCCATTGACTTGGGATGGAATGAGAGAAATTATAAAAAAGGCCTAAAAATATGGTAAAAAAATAAATATAGTAGAAGTGGTTCAGATGAATTGAAAAAGAATCAAATAACGCTAATAGAGTGTCTGCCTTACTGAGGGTGTTCCAATGGTTTAGATAAAACAAAAATCAGAGGATAATTAGATGAGATCCAACAATGCCCTATGGATAAGAAAAGGGAAGTGATATAATGTATAATATAAAAAATATGTGGAATGGGGAGATGTAGTTTTTTTTAATGGAAAAAAGGTTTAAAATAGTAATTTCAATGTTTTTTAACAAGGTTCACAGTTTTTCAGTATAACTTTCAAAACCATGTGTAAATTGTGTGACCCTAATCTGTAAGTGCAGTACACCTCACATAGTTTATCTGTAAGGTTTCAAAAATCATGAATAAATTATAAAAAAAATTAACTTATAATAAATTTCATATATCATATTGTTTCTAGGTCCTAATTCTAAAATTTATCAAACCATGCTCCTCCCTTTTTAGATCCCCATAGTTTACATGCATGGTTAGATAAATCGTGCATGAACCATGGGACTCAACTAATTTATTTAAAAATTGGATCATTAGGCCCTGAACCTTCCCAAATGATCCTGCAACCCCCTATACCACATTTTGAATGACCCATAGTTAAAACTATATATTTCAAAGAGTTTAAAAGGATTTATACCTCAAATAAAGAATTGGTATCATACAACCTCCCCTACATAAGAAAATAAACCCCTAATTTCCATTAATGAGGGTGGTTGAGTAGAATTCATTAACAACTATGGTCACTAAGCATATAACATCCCATGACTGAAATATTAGATCCTATACTAAAATTCATAACATTACATTCCCGTATATGATGCTGATAATTATGACCCAATTTTTTTCATCAAAACCTTAAAACATAAAAAAACATATATTACTTACATTCTATATAGAATTTTAGGATTATTTGTCTAGTAAATTATAATAAAATTCATCCATAAAAAATTTCTATGACTTTAAATATCCATTTATCTCACTTAAACCATATTTTCTTTTTTGAAATTACATCATCAACATTATCCTTATGAAATCCCTTGTGGAGACAAATTATTTGACATATTTATTTATGAAATTGGGAAAAGGAAACAAAAGAATGGTGATATAAAATTATCAATTCAGGAAAACATATGCATCATTAACTGAATGTCATCAATGAGAATAAGATTTTCTGAGGGTATGATGAGATAATTTGAGTACAAGAGAGAATAATAATAGAACTCATTCCCATAAATACCTATATATTCAAATTTTAATACATGGTAGATTCAAATGTCATACGAATACATAATAATGATTGATGTTATATAAATATCAATCAATAGTAGCATTATAATCCCATAATAATCATAAATAAAACATGTAAATAACATGGGACATAATTTTCACATCACTCTTACATTCACTCTTACAAATCGTATAACCATACTGTAAACTTCAAAACCAAATGAATTGAAGGACTATCAGACACCCACCTTTCCTTAGTTTATTATGGAACCACCAGTCATTGGATTATCATTTAACACCATCTCATTAGTTAATAAAAAAACCACCCATCATTGGTTTATAACAAAACCACCCGTCATTGGTTTATAATATAAAAAACCATGAAATATCCAAGTACATTTACATAATAATAACATATTAAACATTTAATTTCATCATAAAATCATAAGAACTGCCATTATTCTTTTCATAATGTAATTAAACTATAAAAAATAAGCTCTCTCTATAGCAATATCTTTGAATCATGATTAACCCATTGAAAATAAATGGGTTCTATAATAATCTATTTGAAAAATGGTTTACACCAACAAAAGGAATTGGTTCCATAAAAATATCATGGAAACAATATAAATCCACCTAAAAATAATTTTTATGGTATTCATAGAAAATATCTCCATTGGAGTAGGATAGACATCATGAGTTTTCTATATTGATGAATGGAAATACCATTAAAATATAATTAAAAATATTCTTAAGGAAGATAAACTGTTCATTTTGAAAAACACTTTTTAAAACAAAAAATCTTTTTGGAACACCTATTCATTTAAAATAAACATGGAAACTTATAAAGTAAGTGTTAAAAATCATTTTAAATATTTCTTGAGAAAAATATCCTTTCTACTATTGAAAAATTCTATTTATAACATAAAATATTGTGAAAATTATTTTATTTGAAAATAATCTTGAAATATTATATAGGAATATTTGAAAAATTCATTTTATAAATTTATTTAGGATAATATAACCAAAAAAATAAAAAAAAAATTAGAAAAAATAGTTTTCGATGAAAATTATTTTTCGACCGAAAATCAGAATTTTCATGAAAACATTCATTTTAAATATTTAGTACATAATGGGAGAAAAATTAATTGAAAACATGTATTCTAATTACATAACTAGAGGATATTAAAATTTTCAGGAACTCTTTATATTTAGATCATAATATTTAAATTCTAGAGACTTAATACACAAACAATCCAAATAATTGATGGGATTGTGTTATCAAACTCATACAGCTTTGGTAACTTCGAATTTTAAGCCCCATGAACGTATTACATTAAAGGATAATCATAATATCTTGAAAATGAAGAGACCCATTATATAACATTTAAAATGCTCAATATAAACACTTTATGGAAGAAGATAGTTATATATCATAAAAAACACTACAATGAAGTAGAATTGTGACAAAATCTATTATCTCTTTTGTAGCATTGAAACTGTAAACCCCATGAATGATAGATCCTAAATAGATTTGTATGTACCTAAAAATTAATGGTTATTAATTGTAAAATGCATTCATGGGTAGCATATAAAACATAAAATGACTATAAGTTTTGAATATGGAATGTATCTAATATAAATAAAAGTGAGGCAAGAAAAAAACATACTGGTAAAGTATCTTCGGAATCAGAATATCCGTGAAATAATTAAATAAATGAAAATATTTACTATCATGAAATAAAGAAAATACATGAAAGAATATTTCATAGGTAAGTATATAAACAACACAATATAAATGAGTGGTTAATATGGAATAAATCTCAATGAAATCAAAGTGATACTAGAAATCCTCTTACCTTGAGTCTAATTCGTCATATCTTTAATGCCCTAACCCTAGAATCCTAGAGTTGGAGATTAATTTTATAAAATTGGAGTGATTCTAAAGAATAAAGTCATGAAGGGATGATTATTTTAGGAGGGTCTCCCCTCGAGTCAAGTGTCATTACATCACCGGTCATGAAGTCCTGATTTGATATATCTCATATTGTCATCTCATTATAAAGAACCCAATGCGATAGATGACGTGTCAAACGGGTACCCGGTCTGAGAGTTATTAGTATTTATGTTCCAGGTGCTCGGTTGGATTTACGCTCCATCCAAACCCAGTAATTTTCCAATGTTGTCCAAAACTCACTTAATGAAACGCAAAAGGACATCCTCTTTGCGAGGGTCTTAGTGTCGCAAACGGTGTGTTGTTCGGATGCGCGGTCTTGAAGATACACACATTCAACCGAAGTCAGGCCCGACCCGCAAAGCCTAGTGGGATGTGGCGGGTCAGCCTGACCCATCTCGGCGGGTTCGACCCGGTTGGAGGGGTATTGGCCCAGCCTTTCTCGGTGGGTCTGACCCAGCTAGGGGGTTGGCTCAGCTCAATGTGGCACGAACCACCTGTAGACACGGCCCACGCTGCGGGCCGGTCCGGTTATCTCAGCGGCGCCAAGCGGTGCCACCATCTCCTGCCTGTCTGGCCGTTTATACCCAGCACAAATAGCCCACGCAGCATGCCACATTTCATCCCATGCAGCACCTCAGGGAACCATGGTTTTCCATTCTAGATGTCAGGCAGTCGGCCGGTTCGCCCACCAGGGAGGCCTGTGAATGTGGGTCGCGGTCTTCTCAGTGTGGTTCCTGCGGGCACTGCGGATCTCCAGCCCGGCCGGCAGGCGGCCGGCCAGTTCGGTTCAGTCGATCGGCTCACGGATGCGGGCTGCGTTCTCCTCCCTGTGGTCAGCATAATAGTGCAGGTCCTCCACCACTACGGCCCGACATGGCTGCAGCCTTCGGCTCTATAGAACGGTGCGACAGGGCCGCGCCTCTTCATCCACTGAGGCCCTCCTGGCCACGGTTCCTCTTCCATTTACATCCATCCTCCAGGTCGCGGTTATTCTCTGGTATGGTGCGACGGCATAGAGCCATTTCGGCTCTACCTCAGACATCATCAAATTGGGTAAACAAAGGGGGGAGGGATGAGCCATGTTCATGCGGTTTGAACCCTTCTCGTTACAATGGTAAAATTGGAACATCAATCGACAATTATAATTACATAGAACAAAGGGTAAAGTCATACAAAAAGATAACCCCTACCTTGACTTGAATTTTCACTTGACAGTATCGCGGGAAGAGGATTCAAAGACGTCATCATACGTTGCGCCCAATACATGTCGTCGATCCTGAGCTGGAGCACCTTCCTCATTCTTTGTCGGAGAGGACGTTGTTATTAATTGGAGATGTTCATTGTGTTCTTTATGGGAAGAATTATTTATTTGTAATTATTCAAATCCTCACAAGGTAATATGTCCAACAAACATAATATAAAAATAACACCTCCTATTAAAAGGATAGCTTAATAAATTCAAAAATATTAAAAAAATATTAAGTTCGATCTATTAATTTAAAATATGGGTTGTCTCATTAAATGGGAGGGAGGAGATGAAGAGACTCTAAATTAATTAAAGGTAGAGTTTCAACCTCATTAATTGGGGATTCAAGGAGTTAAAGGGAAGTTGAAAGGTATTGAGATCATATCAGCCCCACCAAAAAATATCGTCCCATGAGAGGTTATGTGGGGGTGGGCCCCACCGCCAACATCCCTTTGTAGAAAATAGCCACCACCCGAATAAAAATTATATCAAACATAAATTTTTATTTAATTTTGGAATCCCCAAAAATTATCTTCCACTACTGATAAAACGCAACTACGGTAAAGGTCTCCTTAAGAAAATTCGGGTGCCGTGAGTTCATCGGTGTCCTCGAATTTCAATTTCGATCACCAGTTCAAAAGATAAAAATACCTTCACATACATTCACTTAATTTACCTGAACAAAAACATCAGAAATTGATCCCGGGAAGATCGGGCCTCAGAATTAGGCTCCATTAGAAACCGCACAACCATAAAATATTCATGTATTTAAGAAACGATTATCCATGGAATTTATGAGTCTTTAAATTTCCCCCACCACATGGATTTATGTTCCCATAATCTACAACACACACTAAGGGTAAAAATGAGGGTACTGAGCATGCATCTGAGCATCCCCCTCCCATGTACACTCCCGAAGGATCCTGTTCTGCCAGCGAATGGGCACCAGAGCAATCAACCATCCACACAGGACATGCTCTTGTCAGTCCTCAAACTCCACTAGAACCTTTTTGAAATTCACCCTTCATCGTTGTACAGCTCCCCATTGTCGATAATGTGGGACAGGTCATGGACATATCTTCTTAGTTGAGTTA
This sequence comes from Viscum album, assembly GCA_963277665.1. Taxonomy (NCBI): domain Eukaryota; kingdom Viridiplantae; phylum Streptophyta; class Magnoliopsida; order Santalales; family Viscaceae; genus Viscum; species Viscum album. The sequence continues at coordinate 1,928,995,569 of OY728131.1, forward strand.
TTTGGAAAATGTAATGCACCCTATGTAACCAAGGTGGATTGACCAAACAATAAGCCACATCACCTACTCTGCCGAGGACCTGAAAAGGTCTGATGAATCGTTGAGATAACATTTCGCCTCAGCTAAATCACTATAGTCCTAATCGAGGTGAGACCCCTAGGAAGACGTGGTCACCATTCTCAAACTATAGTGGTCTCCATCTCTTATCCTTATAGGACTTATGTCTGCTCTATGGAGTCTTCGTACGGTCCTGGATGATCTGCACCTTCTCCGTCATAGCCTGTACCATCTCTGGTCTTACAGGTGTTGACTCCCCAGGGTTAGTCCAACACAGGGGTGATTTACAAGTTCGGCTATACAGTTCCTCATAAAGTACCATCCTGATGGTAGAGTGGTAGCTGTTGTTATACAAAAACACTACCAAGGGAACGTGATCCTCCCATCTACAACCAAAGTCGAGGATGCACGCACGTAGTATGTCCTCAAGAGTCTGAATGGTCCTCTCAGTTAGGCCATTCTTCTGTGGATGGAAGGCATTTCTCAAGCAAAGCTGCGTCCCAAAATCCTCCTGCAACCCCTTCCATAGATGGGAACTGAAACGGGCATCTCGATCAGTGACGACCGTCGATGGTACACCATGTAGTCATACGATCTCATGTACATAGAGGAATCCCAAGATCTCAATAGATACCTTCACTCTAGTCAGTATGAAGTGGTCCGACTTGGTGAGTCGTTCGACAATAACCCAGACAGAGTCATGTCCTCTAGATGTACGTGTAAGTCCCATCACAAAATCCATTTATAACACTTCCCACATCCACTTCTTGACCTCTTAGGGCTTAACCAAGCCTACTGGGACCTACTGCTATGCCTTCAATGCTGACAAGTGAGGCATCGTGAGACAAACTGTACTACCACATTCTTCATACCTGTCCACCAGTGTCATCATGAGAGGTCCTGATACATCTTCACCACTCTATGATATACTACTAGAGGGGATGTGTGGAACTCCCTCAACACCTCCTTCTGTTGTGAAACTTGTACCATGGTACATCCTCTAAATAAGATGACGTGCTCCCCACCTTTATAAAACCCATCAGGTGCTTCCCTGAGGATATCTGAGCATGCTGCGTCTCACAATCAACATCTCCACGATGTGCCTCTCTAAATCGATGATGAAGTGGAGGAGTGACTGTGAGAGACTACAGAAAGGCTGATCAATCTCTATCCACACAATATATCTACAATGCTTCTAGCTGCTCGGTCGCTTATCTTAGTAGCTGAATGCCTGATCTCATGGTGAGAGCATCTGATACAACATTCCCCTTCCCGAATGTATAGACTATCACTAAGTTATAAACCATTAGGAACTCGATCCATAGTCGTTATCTCAGGTTGGGGTCCTTCTGCGTGAAGATGTACCTAAGACTCTGGTGGTCAGAGTAGACTGTAAAACACTCGTCCATTTGATAGTGTATCAACATCTTCAAGGAAAAGACTTCCACATCTAACTCCAGGTCATGGGTTGCATAGTTCTGCTCGTTTTGTCTCAATTTCCATGTACCATATGTGATCACTACTCACTCCTGCATCAGGACACACCCAAGTCTTGTCCCTGATGCATCATAGTAAACTACGTACCCTACGCCCTCCACTGGTAGCCTCAAAAAAGCGCACTAGTCAACCACTGCCTCAGCTCCTAAAAGATTTGCTGACATTTATGTGACCACTTAAAGGGTTTCCCCTTATTTTTCAATGCTGAAAATGATGATTCAATTATGGAGAAGTCTGGCACAAATTTCCGATAGTACCCAGCAAGTTCCAGGAAACTCTACTCCTCCATCACACTCTTGGGTGGCTCCCAAGCCAGAACTACCTCAATCTTAACGGGATCCACTACAACTAGAGCCTCCGATATGACGTGTCCCAAGATGTGAACCTTTCAAATATAGAACTGTCACTTAGAGAGCTTACCATAAAGCTGATGCTCTCAGAGTGTTCCCAGTAATACCAGCAAATTGTATGCATGATCCTCCTCAGTAGTCGAGTAAGTCAGTATGTCATCGATGAAGACTAAGACAAAGCGATCACGGTACAACTGGAAGATCATGTTCATGAGACTAATGAACACTACTGGAGCATTGGTTATGCCGATGGGAATAACAAAGAACACATACTAGCCATACCGACACCTTATGGTCATCTTCTGCACATCCTTGTCTCAAACTCCGAGCTGGTGATAGCCTAACATGTGGTCTATCTTTGAGAACCATCGTGCTCCAATGAGATAATCAAAGAGGTCTTCAATCTACGAGATTGGGTACTTCTGTTTCACGGTCACCTAATTCTGGAGACGGTAGTCGACACACAGTTTCAATCTTTCATCTGCTTTCTTGGCGATCAAAATCAATGATGCCCAAGGTGAAACACTGGGTCGAATAAATCCATTCTGTTGTCAGTCCTCCAGCTGTACCCGCATCTCACAATGCTCGACGGGAGTCATCTAATATTCTAGAGTAGATATCGGTGTTAACTCAAGTTACAGGTCAATGTTGAATTTTACCTTTCTATGAGGAGGAAATCCTAGAACAACTTCCTGGAAAACATCCATGTATTGATCCACCACAACAAAAAAATTTGGACTTCACACATCAACCACTCTGAGGATGAGACTATCCAACTGATGTGTGTTCAGCTACCCCCTCCTCTGTGTAAGTCCATACTACACTACAAAGGCTCCCTTCTCATCGGTGAATGTGAACCTAGTCCCATCCTTGTGGATACACCGCATATTTCGCCTAACACATTCAATTTGATCATGAACTGTGGATAACCGGTCTATACCCAAGATGATGTCGTAAGGCCTCGATGCTGCTACAAGATGATCCCAACTAAAGATCTCACCTCCTAGATTAATCTCACACTGTTGGCACCAGTTAGTAATCATCATGTCTGCTCCCATAGGAGTCTCTAGCCGTAAAGATCGAGCCAACGACTCTGTCAGAATCTCTGATCTCAAAACGAGGGTAGTGGAAATAAAAGAATGGCTCACACCTGTGTCTATAAGTATTGAAGCAAGGGTGGAGTAGACACATATTGTACCTCAAATCATCTAAGGTGCTCCGTGGTCATAGGACTTGACATCCTAGAGCTGTGCCCACATCTGTCCGCCAACTCAATTTGGTCGGGGTGGACCTCCTGGTGGTGGTGGTGGTAGAGCCTTGGAACACTGTTCACCACCCGCTGCTCGGCCATCTCCTCTGCCATGTCCGCCTGCTCCCGACAGACCACCACGGTCAAACCTATGCCTCTATCTGGGAAGTCCCTCTACTGTATGCCGCTAATATGCATGGCGAGTATGGCTATCACGAGCCATGGGGTCCTGCCCGCCGCATGCATAACACTTCCTGCTCCTCGTATAGCTGGCTCTGTCTTGTGTGCCCTGCACAACCAAACATGAACCCTAGGGTCGCCCACCTTATGGCCTGGTATTCTTGGTCCTCTAAGTCATATTTCTACTTTTGGCTACAGAAGACTCTACTACGTGTCGCCCTGTGGTGGGTCTCTCCACTGGTGACTGATCAGCGAGGAAACTCTCCACTATAAGGGCTCACCCCAGCACCCCCACATAGATCGAAATACTGAGGGAAATCATTGAATCGCTGATCTCACGCCTGAGTCCCATCTCGAAGGTCCGGGCCATGATGAACGGGTCCCGTATCATATCTTTGGAGTGACACGAGAGGTCGGTGAACCTTGCTGAGTTCTGAGCTACTGTAGTGTTGCCTTGCTGCAAATGAGGTAACTCCTAAATCCACCCCACACAAAGGGTCATTGGTAAAAAATCCTAGAGAAAGATACACATAAAGTCTGTCCAGAGTAATGATGCCTAACCATGAACCTAGAGAATCAGGCTCCACCATCTTCCTGCTACTACATGTAGGAGACTCATAGCAAGGACCACCAAGAGGTCGGCTAGTGTCCTTACTAATCTGAAAACTCTCATGATAACCTCCATCCAATCCTGAACTACCTGTGGGTCCATCTCTACCCAAAACCTGGGCTACCACTGGTGATGGAACTCATGCAATGTAATCTGTCGTTGTGAGTTCTCTCCAACTGGAGCCGGTGGTATCAGTGGCCTAGCGGGTAGAGGTACTATTGGAACAACTACTGTGATGGGGCCATGCAACGAGGCATCATCGCTCGCTGGGCTACCATCTCATATGAAACTCGTAACCCTAGCTGGCTGCCTTCATGGGGCCATGCTAAAAATAAACAGGTGTGTCGCGGTTAAAATTGTATACCTGGTGAGCTGAAAAAAAGTAATCACGAAAAAAACATTTTCAAAGGTAACACACACCCAATCATCATTTTTGTGCACTGAGTCAGAGATCAGAAATCAGAGTCAATGTGTATGGATACATCGGCCGCAGCACCAACACCAGTTTCCCTAAACTGATAAACACACCCAGGAAACTTAACAATATTTCTATTAAAAGAATCAGAATCCAAGTTCTACAGTAGAACCAACTCCTTAGATACCAATTTTTCACGACCCGACCTCGGGGCCCATGTTGTGACTACCCCAAGCCCACCTTCCATAGGTTATGGGCCTGTGACTAGAACCGAAGGGAAAATCCCAATTAAAAAGTGAAGGAATTTACATTTAACCTGTAACACACACACAGAGTATAAAAACATGTAGCAGAGGAATGAAGTACTAAAATAGAAAAGTAAGGTGTGTTGAAAGTAAGTGGTCCAGTATACAAACACAATTGAACAAAAAGTACTTGTAAAAATGGAAAACAGCTCCGGGATCATGCACCGAGAATCCTACTTGAACGGTAGGTATATAACTCATACAACTTGTCCCTGCAGTACGTATTTTCTAGTCTAGCTCCAAGCCACCTCCTATCCATCACCATCAGCCTAGATCACTGCAATCCACCATCTGCACAGAACACAATAAGGTGCGGGCAAAGCCCGTGCTAGGGTGAGTATAAAAACACTCAGTAGGGTTGAATGAAATTACTGCAATCCACCATCTCCTAGAATCCACAAATTGTAAACCACATAAGAAAGATACATTCACGAAGTATCAAACATCCCTAATTAGGTATATGCCCATATATATACCTATGTTATGAATCGCAAACCAGCACCAACTCTTGAGCCCAAGCATAATCCATTCCACATAGGAAGTAAATTAAATCACCATGATGATAATGGTTGAATGAAATTACTCATCTCGCACATGTATACATATTTTGTAGAGTGATAGATATGATCAGATGCAATCACTGATTCATCTATGTTGTTGGACCCCCATAGGATACAGAACCAGCTAAGCTGTCAGACCCACACAGGATACTGGACCAGCTACTCTGTCAGACCCACATAGGATGCAGGTAACGAAGTAAGAACATTCGGACCCACGGAGGATCCTGGTACAATAGTCGCTACTGTCGAACCCACATAGGATTCTGGTACAGTATCCATCGCAGCCAGCTCTATCCTTCTCACACACTGCACGCTGGATTCCGGGAGGGTCTGCTCTTCGAGTCATGTGTCATTACATAAACTATCACGACGTCCTGAGTTGATGTATCCTGTAGTTTTTTCTCATCATAACGAACCTAATGCGATAGGAAACACGTCAATTAGACGACTGGTCTGAGAGTTATTGGCATTTCCGTTCAAGGGGCCCGGTTGGATTTATGCTTGATCCAAACCCTTCCATTTTCCAAAGTTGTAAAAACTCACATAGAGTAATACAAAAGGACCACCTCGTCGCGAGGGTCCCAGTGCCATAGACTTCGCGTCGTTTGGACGTGCGGTCTTGATGATATTCGCATTTAAGCATAGTCAGGCCCGACCCGTCAAACCTAGTGGGAAGTGTTGGGTCGGCCAAACCCATCTCTGCGGGTCTAACCCGACTGGGGGGGGGTCATCGGCCCGGACCGACTAAGAGGGTCTGACCCAAATGGGGGGGTGGCCCAACCCGGTGGGGGCATGGCCACATGCGGAAGAGGCTCGCGCTGTGGGCCGGTCCGGGTCGCAAAGCAGCGCCAGGTGGAGCCGCCTTCTCCTGCCCGGCCGACCGTAGCAAGTCAGTTCATCCGGGTTCAAGTGGGCTATGCAGTGGGTCATGGTTCATCCCATGCGGCGCCTGCAGGTGCCGCGATTTTCCAGGCTGGCCGGCCAGTCCTCCTAGTAGAGTGGCCCGCGGAAGCGGGCAACAATCTTTTCTGTGCAGTGCCTGCTGGTGCCGCGGATCTCCAGCCCGTCTAGTAGGCGGCCAGCCGGTATGGTTCGGCCGAGTGGCGCATGGTTATGGGACCCGTCCTCCTCCACTTGTCCGGTGTGACAGTGTCGGTCCCCCACCAACGCGGCCCGGCCAGGCCACGGTCGTCAGCCTTATTGTGAGGCGCGTCGGTGCCGCGCCTATTCATCCGCCACGGCCCTCCTGGTCGCGTTTCTTCTTCCATATTCCACGGTCCTCCTAGACATTGTTATTCTATGTCACTATGCAATGGAATCCACCCTTTATTCTCTGCCTCTGACATCATCAAATAGGGTAAACAAATGGGGGAGTGTCAGGTCATGTTCTTGCGGTCTGAACCCTCTTCATTACGATGGTAACATTGGCACACCAATCCACAATTATAATGACATATAACAGAGGGTAATGTCATAAACCAAGATAACTCCTACATTTATTTCAATGTACGCTTGACGTTGTTGTGGGATAAGAATTCGATTACGTCGTCGTACAATGCACCCGACACAGGCCACCGATTTCGGGCTCGACTGTCTTCCTCATTCTTCATCGGGGAGGATGTCTTTCTTCATTGGAGATGTTCTTCGTGTTCTTTGTGACAAGAATGATTTATTTCTAATTCTCCAAGTCCACCCAAGGTAATATGTCAAACGAACATAAAATAAAAATAATACCACCTATTAAAAGGATGGATTAATGAATTAAAAGAGATTAAAATTCATTCATTTTCATCCATTAATTTAAAAGGTGTGTTGTCTCATTAAATGGTAGGGAGGAGATGAAGAAGCTCCAAATTAATTATAGTTAGAGTTTAATCCTCCTTAATTGGGGGTTCACGGAGTTAAATGGAATTTTAAGGGTTTTTAGCTCTTGTGGGACCCACCACAAAATATCCTCCCATGAGAGGATATGTGGGGGTGGGCCCCACCTCCAACTTACCTTTGTAGAAAATAACCACCACCTGAATAAAAATTATGTCACAAAAAAAATTTTATTTAATTTTGAGAATCCCCAAAAATTAGCTTCCACTCCCAATAAAATGTAACTGCTGTAAATGTCTCCTAGAGCGAATACATGGGCTGTGAGTTCATTAGTGTCCTCAAATTTTTATTCCACACACCGGTTCAAAAGATATAAAAAACCGCATGTACATTCACTGAATGTACTTGAACAAAAACATCAGAAATTGATTGTGGGATCACCGGGCCTCGGAATCAGGCATAGTCAGAAACCGCAGACTCATGAAATTCCCATGTATTTAAGAAAAAAATTTCCAATGAATTTCTGGGTCTTTAAACCATCCGTTTACAAACATGGTGTACATCCAACGACGATGGTTTAGGAGGAAATGCATAAATAGGTTTTGGACACATTAAAGCATTTAGAAATCAACATCCCTCTACTTGAAGCTATCAAGAAAATCCCAAAGTATGTTAAATTATTAAAATAACATTGTACCAATCGAAGAGAGATCAATGGAAATGAGAGAATCTATCTTAGAAAGAATGTTTAATCACTCATTACACCAACTATTTAAATTCCATCAAAATGTAAGGATTTGGGGACATTCAAAATCCCATGTACCATAGGGGAGTTTCAATTTTTTGGATGCTCTTTGTGAATTAGGAGCATCAATAAATATTATGCATCACTCTGTATTTTCTTCATTATAGATCGGTGAGTTGAATACAATGAGAGTAGTGGTGCAGTTATCAAATAGAGCTACACCATATCTATAAAGAGTCCTTGAGGATGAACTTGTTCGTGTAAGAAACATGATCGTTCCAGTATATTTCTACAATCTTCACATGGATTATGATTGTGTAAATTCTAGTGATCCCATTATATTAGTTAGGACCTTCTTCTAAACTAGAAAAACTACCATAAATATACATGAGTGTACACATTCCATGGATTTTGGAGATGATATTGTGATATTTAATGTAATGAACTCATTCATATACCTCTAATAGGATCACTACGCTTTATTTATCTCCCATTTTGAACCACTGAATAAAAACACTAGCGAAATTGATTATCTTATTATTGGGGAGATTATGAAAATTGGTTCTAGTTTTATGTCTATGATAACTTACAAATCAGTTTCTTATGCACAAACCTCTATTTGATTAGATTTGGAAATGGATGTATAATATGATTTCGACCATGTTTGCTCTGATTATGAATATTTTTTTTTAGAATTCTGATGGATTTGATTCTTTATTCAATAATTTTGAGGATTTATATTCTGATACTGATGTTCATTTTTCACATTTTTCAGTTCCTTCAATTTCTATATCCATACATCACCTCCTACATTGAAACATATTCCATAGCCATAGAATCTTAAATAATATTTTTTTTTGAGTGGTGAGAAATTACCTATTATAATTTCTAACAATATATCTTTCGAATATGAATAAATTCTTTTAAATACTTTTATGGAGAAAACCATGGAAATTCAGTGGAGCTTTACTAACATATCTACTATTAACCCCACTAGTTTCATGCATATGATTACTGTAGAGGATATGGATAAACCTGTTAGGTAGCCATTAAGAAAAATCAATCCAACCCTTCTAGATAATTTTTAAAAAAGGGGATTAAATATTTCTAGATTAAGGTATGATTTATCCCATTTCAAATTCACAGTGGTTAATTCGTATTAATGTTGTGCCTAAGGAAAGTTATGTTACTATTGTTTAAAATGATAAAGAGGAGTTAATTCCAATGAGGGAGAAAGATAGTTGGGGTGTGTGTATTTGTTATACAAAACTAAATCAGTCTACTCACAAGGACCATTTACCCCTGCCATTTATTGATCAAACACTTAAGAGACTAGCTGGGAAAACACACTATTGTTTCCTTGATTGATTTTTGGGATATTTCCAAGCACCTATTGCTCTAGAGGATTATGAGAAGACAAAATTAACTTGTTTATTTTGTATGTTTTCCAACTGATGGATTCCATTTGGACTTTGCAATGCCCTGGGTACCTTCCAGAGATACATGTTGAGTATTTTTACAGATTTCATTGAGACCTGCATGGATGTATTTATATATGATTTTATAGTTTTTGGGTCTTCTTTAATTATTAAAAATGTAGTTTGGGAAAGTTAGTAAATCATTGTATTGAAGAGAATCTAGTCTTAAACATTAAAAATTCTCATTTAATAGTAGAGAATTTAATTTTCATAGGTCATGTAGTGTAATGAAATGTGAAAAAGGTTGATAAATCAAAGTTATCTATTATTTCATATTTACCCTATCCTTCATGTGTTCCCGATGTAAGATCATTCTTAGGGAATGCATGATTATATCACACTTGATCAAAAAGACTAGAATGATTTCTCTTCCTATGTCATGATTAATTTAAATGGATTTTGATTTTTTGTTTGATGATTCTCGTAGGAATTCCTTTGATGAGCTAAAATAGTATCTAACCACTCCACTAATCATATATCGCCCACAGTGGGACATTCCATTTGAGATAATGTATGATGCTTCAATCTTACTAGTTGGAGTAGTCTTTTCAAAGAGGGCGGAGGGACATTAACATGTGATCACCCATGATTTGAGGACAATGGATGTACCCCAATAAAACTATACAACTATATAAAAAGGAGTTTATTATTGTTATATTTTCATTAGATAATTTCCTTTCATATTTATTGGGCACTAAAGTAGTTTCTTTTTATGACCATGTTTTTATAAGGTACCACTTGTTGAATCCAAATGTGATACCCAGGCTTATCTAATTGGTGCTTATTCATCAAGAATTCTATATCAAGATAATGGAGAAGAAGGGGTTGGAAAACACGGTGGCATACCACATGACTACGATTACTCACACATAAGATCCTTCCACATTGAACTAGAAAACACTTTTGGGAAAATTTCACTAATGTGTATATTTATTCCATATCAAGTACGCATCATTGATATGCTGATTTAGTAAACTACCTCTTTACCTATGAAATTCGTATATATTTAAAAAAACATCAATTACAATAGTTAATGTGTGAGTCATGATTTTATGTTTGGGATGATCTATACCTCTGGCACATGTGTAGAGATCAAGTTATTAGGAGGTGTGTCCCTGATCATTAGTTTGACTGTTTCCATCATTTCTTCCATATAGTTTTATATGGAGGAATAATTGGACCCCAACGAACAACTTGGACTGTATTAGCCCCTCAATTATATTTTCCTATATTATTCAGTGAGTCCCCAATGTTTTGTAAGTCATGTTCATGTTTCCAACACTATTGGAACATTTCTTGGAGACACTAGATGCCCTAAAAACCCACATTATTATGTGAGATTTATGAGGTTTGGGGAAATAATTTATGGTTAATTCTCTCAGTTCATTTTTTTATTTTTTATTTCAGTTTCTGTTGATTATTAGAGTAAATTGGTTGAGGCTAAGTCCACCAGGACAGAGGATTCTCATGTTTTTGTGGACTTTTTAAAGACAGAATTTTTTAGAAGGTTTGAATTACCAAAGGCTATCTTCAGTGACTAGGGGACACAATTATACAGTTATAATTTGGTTTACCTCCTTCAGATGTATGGGGTGACACACAATGAATCAAAACCATTCCACCCAAAAAATAGATAGGCTATGGTTTTAAATCATGAGTTGAAACAAATTTTGGTGAAAACTGTGCAGCCGAATAAGAAGGATTGGAGAAAGCACATGGAGGATGAACTATGTACATATAAGTCATCATAAAATACACCCATTAATATTTCTCCATTTCATTTTGTTTTTTATAAATCATGTCATCTCCCCGTGGAAGTCGAGAATCGTGATTATTGGGATATAATGAAATGCAACATGGATTTGGCCTAATATGGAATTCAACAGAAGATAAAAATTCAAGAGATTTAGGGTATTCAGTTGTCATCATATTGGAACTCAAGGATCAATAAGGATAGTTTAAAAGAAGCTCAGGACAGATTGATCAAACATGGGGAGTTTCATGTTGGAGAGAAAGTCATACTCTACATTTCATGACATAAGAGTATTCCTGGTAAGTTGATTTCTTGATGGTTAGGTCCTTATATTGTATATAATTTTTTTTCATTATGGTGAATTGGAGACTACACATGATTACATTCAAAGTATATTTACTTTTAATAGGCATATTTTGAATAAATACATTGAAGGACATTCAAATGATGCAGTGGATTTCATCACATTGCAAGACCCTATCATCACTTGAGTATATCAGGATATTCCTAACCCTTTCACTTTTATATTATTTGTCATTTTTGAAATTATTCATTTCATGTGCGCTTATCATATCATTGATTAATATTGAGGATAATGCAATATTTTTAGTGTGGGGGAGGGGACAAAATTTTGGGGTAGTTATTTAGGATATTCATATTTGTTTGTTTTTGTTATGTTTTCTGTTATATTTTTCAAAAAAAACTAAAAGAAACAACATAAAAATAAATAAATAAATAACCCTATCATGTAACATTCTCATTTTCAATATATGGAAAATTCATGTTTTAAAATACACTGTTATAATTATATGAATCAATAAGATATATTCATCAAGGATTGAATTTTATAAAAATTGAAGTGGTCAACGATATAATTTGTTGTGTCAATATAAATCCTTTCATTTTTTTACATCACTATTTGTGATATTTGTTTATGTATAATTGTTTAAATGATTCCACCACACAACTTTTAACTCAATCATGACTTATGATAATTTTCTATATCAACTTAAGGAACAATCAGGTTATGTAAAAAAATTCATTGGTTGATCCATACATTCATTTTTGTTATGATCGGTTTCATTACTGTACCAAATTGACCTATTCATGTGTAACTATTATCCAACTATTGTATTCCATCAAAAAAAATTTGGGTTGTGTCTTGGAAAAGACTAAAACAATTTTTTCTCGACCTTGGATATTATTATAAATATTAAAATTACTGTCGTGAGGAGATAAAACATTGGTTGAGAGTTGAGCATGATATTTTTTTCAAGTGCAACATAAAACATGAAAATAATCATAAATGAGGGGGTGATTAATTGTACAACATATGGGGATATTTATGTTGGTAACTTATGGTTTGAATTTTGAGAATGCTTAAGTGAGGGGGTCATGAAATTCTATTGCAAAGAAGAGATTAAATTGTTCAGTGAATTAAACCAGGTAAAAAGTATTGTTTTACATTACATAAATATAATAAATAAATTGTGTATTTTTGAGCTTAAAATTATTGGCATTCACACATGTTGGTAATTAATGTTATGGTTGACCCATTAATTTATTTTTCTATGATTAGTGTTATGAAACTCAATGAATTTTTTTAAAATTATTTATGATATAATGAATTTAAAATTTATTGATATAGACACTTGGTATAATAATTATTTTTTCTCTTTTTTCACTATGTAATGAGAAATATGAACATGCATATCTTGCCACAATTTTTTCAAATACATTATATGAGGTGTTTCTTAGGAGTGAAAAGTGGTAATTGTGGGGGAGTTGGTAAAACCAAATTTTATTCAATATTGTATTGGTAATAAATGAAATAATTTCCTCACATTGTATTAAATGTTTTTATTTATAAAATGTTTTGGATTAGATCATTCATTTGAAAATTCGATGAAAATTCACATTTTACCATTAAAAATTTCACTGTAGTATTTCGAACAGAAATAAATTTATTTTAAATATTTGAACATAATATTTTTAAAATTTGTTCCGGACATAATTGGTTAAAATTTTTATTTATGACATCCGAGCTAAATCGTGCATTGGTTTTGAGAAAATGGCCCATGAAATAAATATTGGGATGGACTCACTAGACTAGACATCAGTTCTATATTTGGGATATAACATCTACATCCGTGCTTGTATTGGGCCCAAATATGGAGATTCTATCAGGCCTAACATATTTTAGAAATCATCCTTCTGGAAGAAAAGCTATTTAAGGATTATTTAAGATCAAACACAAGTTGAAACATGGAATAAAATATTTGGACGAATTTCCACATTCTCACTTGAACCCACAGGAAAACTATCCTCCAGTCCACTCTATAAATTGGGTTTATCCTATTTTTGAGTGTTTTTGATGTGAATTTGGAGATTAAAGGAAGAGGATAATTTTATTCACTATAATTCTCTAGGAATTTCATGATGAAGATATCTTGAAGCTAGTATCCCTTCATTGAAGCCTTCTTATTCCTCTTCACATTGTAATATTGTTGTAATTTCAATAAACTATTATTTTCTCTTCCATTTCTTCTTTTGTTTTCAATTTTATCCTTATATTAATCTTCCACATTGTTTAGGAATCATGAGTATAAACTATATTGGTTTATACTCATTCAATACCATTTCACATGAAAAACTTTTCAACGACGACTACACCACACATGGAGAAGTTGTTTTCCTATTAATTAATCAAAGTATTTCCTTTTTCATTTATTTATTTTGAATCATTATGATACTGTAATTAAAAAATATTATCCATGAATTGTGGTTTAAAGTTAGAAGAAACTAAGCAAGGAATTGAACAATTGACACAAAAACACATGAGATTGAGATTTTTGTAAATTGTGAGAGCATAAACATAATCGGTAAAACCAAACGATAATGGAATAATTTGTAGAGATAAAATATGATACCTAAAAAATTCATCTTCATTTTCTAGAATGGATATGTTCCATAATTTTCCACTGACTATAATCTTGACATAGAATGGCAATCAATGTAGGGGGGCTGTGATTGCATGTTCTAAAGCTGGCCTAGGGTTTAACTCTTTTCATCTTTGCGATAATGATAAATATCATTGGGTTCTTGGGATAAGAAATTAGGGGATAATAATTAAGTGGAAATTAATTGAAATGGTAATGAATAATAACTAATTGAATTGTTGTAGTTATATCAATTAATCCTTCTAAAATATCGTATAAAAAAATCATCTCGCTGTGTTTTATTGACCAAATTTCATTTCAAAATCTAAAACAGAAAACAATAAACTCTTCTTCCATCATACTTATTATTCTTATTTAATAAACATTTAAAAAACACCCCAATATTTCTATGTTTTTTTTTATTTTATTTTAACTTCAAAATACATTTGATATATTTTATTATATTACTTCATCCTTTGAGAGACGACTATGGCTAGCCACTTTGTTGCACCTAAATGATCTGAAACAGAATATCACTTGAGGGCACCCATAGTAGTGATGTTCAATATAAAATTTTTAAATAAATATATATATGAATAATTATACTTATAGATGCACAAACACATATATATAAATATATTTATGTATTTATAAACCCAAACACACAAAATATAAATTTTATATACATATTTAAATAAATAAATAAAATTATCTAAAAATATCTATATATAAATATATGGATAAAAAATGAAACAAAAAATATATATAAATATATAGATATAACATAAAATGAAAGACAAATAAATATAGGTGAGTGCTAGAGTCTTGGGCGCATGAAGAGGATGTCTCAGGTTCGAAACCCAATAAAGGCAACGACATGTCGGTAGGGGTGAAGCGATGATAAAGTGTATGGGGGAGGCTACTGCTATTAAGTGTAGGGTCAAGAACTAATAAAATTCTGGTGGTCCATCATTTGATTTTTATACTATTTAAAATAAAAATTAAACATTATCTTCATTTTTTTAGAACTAACAATAGGTGTCTTTTAAGAGCACTAAAAAAATTATTTACAATGGACCCTTTTATTAGCATTTTTTTATCAATGATAAAATAACTATTTTTTCGTTGCTTTATTTTAGTGCTGATGAGAGGGGTCTTTATCTGTGTTTTTTAGCACTGACAAAAGGGATCTCCCTATTAATAGCATCTCGATTATCATTGCCTTCTTAGCACAGATAAAATTTTTTTTTACACTGATAAAACAATGTTTTGTGGTTGTGATGGTTTTTTTATGATATTATTTTTAATGAAATTTCTTAATTTTTATTTTAAAATTAAAATTATTTTAATTTAATTTTTTTTGTTTGTTTAGTTTATTAATTTCATCAAAAAATAATATTTATTTTTTTACATTTAATGGAAATTATGATATTATTAAACAAAGACACACATATGTATAATTTCATGGTATATCTATAAATATGCTTCCCACATTTCATTGAAAATCTATAAAAAACACCCTTTAATTATTTTAATTTTTCCTTTTTTATTCTAGTTAAAAAAATTATTTTTAATTAAAACCATGAATATTTTAATATTTTTGAAGATTTTTTCTTACATTATATAAAATTGATATTTTTTATATTTTATTTTAATACGAAAATAGATTTTTATTTAGGCTATTTAATTGTAATGAATAATGTGTATATAATTATAATTTATAAATTAATAATACATTTTTTAAAATAATTTTTTTTAGTAAATTAATTTCATAAAACATATATATCATTTTTGCGGTAATAGACATTATGAACATTATTACACAAAAAACACACACAATTTCATATTTTACTAATTAGATTATTCATGTAATGAGTTTTCCCATTAGACACACCTGCTCCTCCACGTGGTCACTCTCTATACTTGCACTGATTAGCTTTGATGCCATATGTCACAAATAGTGAATTCCTCGACACCGACACACTTTCCCATATATAATCCCTGTGGAAAACTTCTCCATCCACATATACAATAGTGATGATTAGTTTATTAAATTAATTTAAAAAATATTATATCATTTTTATGTTCATCGATATTATGACCATTTTGACACACACATATATATTATGAATTACAGTTTGTTTCGTTAATTTTTCCCATAATCCACCCAACATCCATCACATGGAAACCCACCCTACTTGAACACATTGATACTATCACAGTCATCCATTAGGAGGGAATACCTCTATGATTTCACATTGTTCCTTCCTCCCCCATGCTATATTTATCCACCCACAAATACAACGGTGTGATTTACTTTACGAATATCATTAAAATTAATATATATATTTTATATATCTTGTACATGATGACCATTATTACACACACATAAATATATATAATTTTACATTATTTAAAATACATTATTCATTCTATAATTTTTCCCTGAAGACACCCCATATCATTCAGATAGTCACATACCCTACCATAATGTATTAACACTGAATCCATCCACCACCAATAAGGAAGACCACCATGCTAGAAAATTTTCCTATCCACCATCCCTATGAAAATTTTCTAAACCAAAAAAATTCAATGTCTTTGTTTAGAAAATTATTTTTTTAAAAAATAGTACTTTTTTGAAGGTGAAGTTTATTATGACCGTTGTTACATACACACAAATTTATAAATATATAAATAAATATAGATAAATTTTTTTTTCATATAAAATAAATTATCGTAGCTTTTTATTTTACTAAGATATAACCAGCCTCCTACATATGTTTTCTTACTCTACATGAACATGTCAACATTGATGTCAATATACACCAACAGGGAAAACATCCATGCCATTTATTTTTTCCGACCATCAGCTCTACTAAATATTTTTGTATCCAAAAATATAATAATGGATGTCTATCAATATTTTGGAACTCCTCACTCAATGAATAAAAATGGACTCAGTAAACCATTCATTTATGACCCAATTCATAAAAGATAATTTTCATTTCATTTAAAAAGGTAATTTTCCTAAAAAAATCAATTATATAATCTTTAATTCAAAAAATTTAAAGAATTGCTCCTTTTTTCTTCACAATGCACAAAACACATTTAACTAATACACATATTCTGTTTAAATGTGTGAAAAATAACTTTTAAAAGAGCTAAAAAGGTGTTGTTATATTAGGGATGATAAAGGTGGGGTTTCCTTTATCAGTGCTAAAAAACATTGATAAAGACCTAGCTGCCTATAATCTATTGTCGATATAACAGCATACCTGGAAGAAAAAACCTCCAATTTCCAATACTATATATCACCAGTAATTTAAAAAAATTCTATATACATTAAATTAACATCAGGAATTCAAAAATTTCCACACAAGGTATAATCAAAAAACAATTCTATTTACATTTCAAACAATATTTTTTACATAATTACATTTACAGTTATCCAACAAACATTCTAAAACATTAATATTTAATCTTCTGAAATTCGTGATCCGCTCTCAAAAATATCCATCCATGGGATCAGCTTCCAAAAAAATCATCTCAACCTAAGAAAAAGATTTCGATTATATAAATAACAAATATTATGTTATTAATACTATAAATAAATAAATCAAACATTAATATAAAAGAATACATTAAAAAATTTCAATATTTAATAAAAATGAAACATATGGAGTATTATTGGTCACATTGTGCATACTATTGGGGCGGGGTTGATTCCTACACGTCAAAAATGAGATATGGATTGTTTTTCTAAAATATCAAAACAATTTGATACGTTTTCTTGGTTTTGAGTATATAACATGTTCTTTTACTAAAAATAAATTCAATTTTAAATAATGATACGTTTGGAGTTATACTTATCACACTGTGCATCATATTAAGGTGAAGATGATTCACACATGTCACAAATTGCTGATGGATCATTTTCCTAATGTATCAAAAAATATGAATTAATATTTTTAGTTTTCAGTATGGTAGTTGTGATTTTTTAATTATAACGTCCCGACTTTAATCATGGTACATACCTTTTACATTTTTAGTCAAAATCCTTAAAGCGAGTTACTACATGCGCTTGCATGACCTATTAAGGGTCATAGGCATCTATAAAAAAAATTTCATAACTTAATGGGTTTTACGTAAAAAATCACATCGTTCTTTAGTATATAATTCTGGTTAAAAATAATTAAAAAATATTAAAAAGGAATAATTATTTTTTGGAAATAAAAAAAATAAAAATTTTATAAAAAAATAAATAATAAAATAAAAGTGGTTTGAGAAGTGTGGAAATAATTGAAATTGTTAACCCATTTTATTAATAATTTTTCTTTCTCAGTCCTTTTTTATTTTCTATTATTTTAATCATTTTATATTTTTTCATTATTTATCCTTTTCATTTTTTGCTCTCCCTTTTCTGTTATTTATTTATTTTTCTTACTTCATCTACTCCCTATCTTCTTATTTCATTGTCCCCCCTTCTAGGTGGTACACATCTTCCTCCCCTCCCTTCAGAATCTCGCTGCACCTTCATCCCATCTCCATTTAAACATCTATTGATGCACTATGAATCTCTCAGTAAGGCTAACCTCACACGCCAACAATTATAGGATTTCACCCACTATCTTTCATATAATCATCCGTGGAGTGTTTTTAACAATAATTGGATATTTTATAAAATCAACTTATGTTTCCATTTTAGGTCAAATCAAAGGTTATCATATAGTGTTCAATCCACAAAGACTATGAGGTATGGTTTTTACTCTCTTTCCCATCTTTTCATCATATCATTAGATTACAGATTGTACTGCTTGTCGGTTCCTACTGGTGATATCAAATTTTTTCATATTCTAATTTAATTGAATTACTTGTCTTGAATGTTGAAACATTTTTTATGATGAATTATCTTGTTTAACTTTTTGAAACATCATTGCATACCCCTTTTAGTGTGAAAACGTAACTGATCTAAATTCTGTTATCGCTAAATAATTAATTTATTAATTACATCTCTTGCACGACCCCTCTTTGGTTGAGTTATAAATCAAATAAAGTATTCAAGATAATTTTGAACAATGGATTTTGGGTTTTTATTGGGTTGTTTATGCCTAATGATTTCCTTGTTATAAAATATTATCGTTCAATGCTATTATACAAGAGAAAACTGAATTGTTATGCTTTTGATAATAAAGTGTTTTGACTATGGCTGTTTGGATTACATGATTAGGATGTATGTTCCACTTTGTTGCTTAAATTGTTTTGTTGTAATTATAAATTCATACTCTGTGATATCTGATTCCTTGAAATTAAAATATATTCATAGTAGTGAGATAACATGTGTTCCATATTAAGGACCACACATGGACTCTCCATTCCTGATTGGTTACCATACTATATGTCGGGGAGCAATGTCATAGGCTTGTCTAGATGAGGGTTTTATTGGGTTTTCTATATAATCATGAGTAATACTGTTTCCCTAAGGGACAATCAAGGATAGACCCAATGGAAAAGTGGCTACACCATGTATCAGATGATACTCAACCCCTTTTGTGCGAAACGTGGAACATACTCATGATAAAAACATGGATCGAGTGATACTTGGTCATTCATAGTATTTCCTTAGACATGCTTAGTGGTATTAGATAAGTTGAAGTATGTACCATAGGGATACCAATGAGATAGGCTCAGATTCTATCTATATACATTAATATAATAATAATTATAATACATGGAAGGTTTCATTCGATGCAACTTTGGGTTCCATGTGAATTTTGATACCATTATAGCTCCTTTAAGTATAAATTGTTGACACATAAATTATACCCATGTTAATGAAAAAGCATAGGGTATGATCCCTTTTTATCTACATTTTGTTTTTTTGCTTATATATAAATATATCATGCTTATTAAAGGTAATTAATTTAGATTTTTTTGTTTAGGTCGAAGGAGGAGGTATGGGATGGGTGTCATTGAGAACCCGGACCAAGATACACTTATTTTATTTTTGTTTTATATAACTTCATTCATTTATAAAATATTGGCACAGTACTATAGTTATAGCAGTAAATGGAAATGTTTTGAAATAGTGGGTTTCTATCCACTCAGATTTTATCTCACACCCAGATCGAGAATCGTTCGGTACCTGAGTAGTCTTTAATTATATGGGTATGGATATAAGGATGTGTGCCATCCCAATGCATGATTTCTTTTATGTTTTGTATAGATATTGGGGACGTAGATCAATCTTATTCTTGAGATGTATTTATTTCCCTTTATGTCATTTTGATTTCAGTTTCGATATCATGATTGTATTCCTTCATTTTGTAATTTCATTTTAGTAATGACGTCATAGCAACACATCACTGTGTATCTATTTTGGTTTATCAGCCTCCGCACATTTCATTTATTCAGTTGGTATTATTTAATTAATTCTTTTTTACTTTATTTATCTGCTTCGACAACTTGTTATAATTTTTTTCTATCATTGTGCACTACATATTACCTATGGGGGAATAGACTATCCCATAGACACATTAAAAAGTCCTTATCTATTAGTTGTCAGCTTCTGGCATTTGGGGATATGCGCTTGAGGTCATGTAGCCAACCAGGATCAGAGCACCCTTATAGTGGCTCTCGATATAGGGATGTTATTGAGTGGTATCAAAGATGGAAATTTTTTTCATTTTTTTTATTATTTGGGTTTGACAGGAGACTGGGATACAGGAATTTGGATTGTACCCTATTCATGGACATAGCTAACCCATATATAGGTGAAACCCAAATTCCTGGGTTGGGATTGTAGTTATTGATTTTGAAAATTATTATTGATACAATTTAACCATTCGGAGACATAGTTGTTTTTTATTGTTATTGATATTGGTATTATTGTGATAATGGGTTTTACCATTGCAGTCCAATTAAAAGAGGGAAATGCAATTACTTGCATTATATTAGGCAACATATGGACTAAAATTATATGCATATTTCCATTCCATATCTACTTTCATCGTGCATCTTCCTATTTTTAGGTGTGTTTTATTGTTCTTAGATTTTAAAAAATTGAAGTGCCTATTTGTAAAATATAATGTAGTGATAGTTTGTTAGATGTTAACTTGACTTTACCTGGGAAATAAGCGATAGGAATAATTTGAATGATCCTTCTATGTTTTATTTTCCTTATCTAACCCCAGCTCATGGAGTGGGCTATTTATCACATAGTGCTCAAAGGCAGGATATGTTCCTAACATTTTTATTGAACCATTACCAATCTTCCTTATCTGCAATAAAATTATATCTAAAGGATTGTGTTTGGATATTTTAGAACAAAACAACCCTAATGTCTTCATGTTGTACCTGAGGAGAGTGGTTATGAGAAAATACCTAAGATGGCTGGTCCTGAAACACAATAAGTTCCTCTTATAGTGCCCCATGTATGTTACATATAGTACCAACCATAGTTCCTCATATGGTACAAATTCCATCCGATCATTTGATGGGCCCTGATCCTCAGTTCATGGAAAGTCTGCTCAAGTTTATGCAGATATTTTAGAACAATCCGACACCTACCATCTCTATGGCAGAGTGTACACATGAATTTCTATAGTTTCACCCTCTTACCTTCTTCGGGAGTGGTGATACTCCTACTACTGGGTCATCGATAGAATCCATGAAGCCTATCATTGACCATCTTGAGATGCTTCCAGAGAGGAGGGTCAATCTACCAATTTACATGCTTCATCACTCTACCAAGAATTGGTGGGATGTTATTTCTTAGGAAGATAATTCTATAGTCATGGGTTGGGTATAATTCCAAACATCTCTCTATGATCATTTCATTCTATATACTCTAATAGATAATCATTCCAGGGAATTATTACATCTTTAGCAAGGCTCTATGATAGTGTTGGAGTATTTTTGTCATTTCACAAACATTCAACATTTTTCATCATCTCTGATCAGTGATGAAAATACATCTACGAGATGTTTTGAGGACTGACATGGATATACCATCCACTCCCAGGTGTCAATATTTCATTTCACAATAGTTACATAGATCATGAATAAATCAATAATTTTAGAATGAAATGTCAGGGAAGCTAAACCTATAAGCCAGGGTAGTTTAGTTCTGACATAGTGTGATAGTTCTTCAGGATGTAGGTATCACCAATTCAAGAGTGAACATGGGGAAAATTCCATCCAAATAACTCATATTGATAGAACTATTATATGTCATTAGTGTATAAGGATCAACTATAAGATCCACTAGTGAATGAGTAACCTAATGGAGGGTCGATCATGCGACATGATGGGTCCCCTTAAGGGTTTATTCCATTCACTGTCATTTGCATCTAGTGGAAGAGGATCCATAATAGAACCTCTCATAGGTATAAAATCTATGAATCCATAAGATGTTGGATGTTTCTGTTCAACCAATCAACCAAGATGAGGTAATGGTGTAGGTCGTGTTCAAGGATATCAAGTTTCTGACTGTTAGCGTCAGAAGAGTGGACGTAGTTAAAAAAGATAGGAAGTATCTTAGGGTTGTGGTTAAGGTTATATATATGCAGTAAAATAAACACTATAGGAGATGATTGTATGGCCATCTATAGTTAGAGGTACTATTCATGTAGCCTCTACATTAGTTTCTTCAGTTTTTTATATTGGTTCATGGAACTAATTTTTATCTTCTATTGTTGTTGTAATTCTTGTTTTTACAATAGAGTGCCTTTGCGGTGTAATGTCTCTTGACACTAATCTAGTGGTTAAGACATTGGGAATATTCCATTTACAAGAGTTCCCCCTTGAGTTATGTGGGTGCCAATTATTTTGAAAATTTTACAACCTTGATATGTCTAGATTCAACATCATTCGTGGTATGAACTGACTCTCTCCTTATCATCCCCATGTATATTTATATCATTGTTGGGTGTCTTTCACATCCCTTGAGGGTGACACATATCTACACAACAGAGAATGGTATTCGTAGGTAGATTGAGATGGAAAAAATGTGAATGTTTGGTAAGGGTGATAGCTCAATTAACAAGTATCTCCATGAGTTGTTAGGGAATGTGTCTAGTGGAATTGACTAATATTTTGGATCACATTAGGGATGTCTTCCTAATAATTTCACTAGATTACCTACCATGAGGGAAGTAGAGTTCACTATTGGGCTAGTTCCAAGTGCGACACCAGTGTCTATTCCTCTTTATTTCATGGAACCTATAGAGTTACATGACCTCAAAATGTATCTTCAAGACATTGAGGATAAGGGTTTTATCAGACCTAGCACATTGTTATGGGGTTCACCAGTTCTTTTCTCTAAGAATTTTGATGGTACCGTTGTTTTTTTTTTGCATTATATTATTGACTCAACCATCTTATGGTAATGAATTGATATATTTTTCCTCATATAGATGACCACTTTGACAAAATTCAAGGAGGAACTATTTTATCCAAGATTTATTTGAGGTTGGGATATCACCAGGTGCATGTGTGACCATCTGACATGCCACATAAGATGTTCCGAAATGTGTACAGCTTGTACGAGTAACTGGTTATGCCATTCGGCCTCAAGAATTCACTGTCTGTCTTCATGGATCTAATGAACCAGGTTTTTTATCCATACCTTGATTTCATTTAGGGTGGGTTTTTATAAAATTCTTGGTGTATTCACACTCTATACATGACCATAAAACCCATATTGAGATCGTGATGACTACTATGAGAGAGCAGTAGCTATATGAAAAGGTTAGAAAATTCCAATACTGGATCGATAAGATTCACTTCATGGGTCATAAAATATATGAGGCAGGCAAATCATTTGACCCATAAATGGTGAGCACCATAGATTCATTAGAGTAAATGAATAATATTCTAGACATACATAGTTTGTTAGGTATTATTGGCAATTATAGGTGTTTCTTCCTAGATTTTTCCTACATAATAGTGCCTCACAAAGGCCTGATTCAGAAGATTGTACAGTTCATCTGTTTATAATATTGTGAAAATTATTCTAAGGAGTTAAAGAGAAGACTGACAACAACTTTGATAGTTATTCCTCTTGAGCCAATAAAATGATATACTATTTACTGTAATGCTTTAGGAATCTGAATGGTTTCAATTTTAATGCAAGGTGATCAAGTCATGTATTATGGATCTCGCCACCTAATACCGCATGAGTTGATCTATCCTCTAAATGAGCATGATCTTGAAGATTTGGTTTATGGTCTACACTATTGGAGACACTACTTGCTGGGTGAAAGGTTTTTTGATTACACATATCATAAAATCTTGAGGTATAACTCCACATAGTGAGACTTGAATTTTTGATAGAGTAGGTGGGTTGAATACCTGTAATCATTTGATTCTGACCTTTATTATGCCCATGGTAAGGGTAATTACATAGATGATGCTTTGAGCACCAAGACCCAGACAGAAGCCATCCAATAAGCTAGCAGTTAGTTGCAGATGATGGCATTGTTTCTTTTGATGCATCTAGAGGATCAGAATAAATATGGACAACCATTTTCAATTGCTTTTATAGTGTAATCCTCTCTTCTAGACCAAGACTGTAAGTGAAGGGTATTTGATCCAGTGGGTAATATTTTGTATGAGATATTCATATGAGAGAACCAACCACAAATTTGGGTTGTTTATGGTAGTGAAACATTAATTTACCATGGCCACGTATGGGTACCTTCATATATACGGGATGGAATGATGAAGGGTTATCATACCTCTGTTTGGAATGTTCAACCTAGACATACCAAGATGTACAGAGACATGTGTCGTCAATTCGGTAATGAATAAGTGGATAGCAGGTTTCATCACACGGTGCTCCACCAATGAATAGGTGATGAAAGAGCACCGAC
This sequence comes from Viscum album, assembly GCA_963277665.1. Lineage (NCBI taxonomy): Eukaryota > Viridiplantae > Streptophyta > Magnoliopsida > Santalales > Viscaceae > Viscum > Viscum album. The sequence continues at coordinate 1,929,020,402 of OY728131.1, forward strand.
AACCTGATCGAATTCTAAAGACTTTTCTATTCATAAGAAGAAATGGAATGAAATCACCATGGATTTCGTTATAGGATTTCCAATATCTCCTCAAGGCGGTGGTGTAGTATGGGAGATTTTGGATAGATTTTCTAAATTCATGAACATCCTACCAATCTAGGAGACCATCTTTATTAATGATGTGGTATGGATGTATATACTTATGATAGTGAAAATTCATGGCACAACTCATTATTTTTTCTCGAACAGAGACACACCCATTACGTCATTGTTCCTGAAAGGGTTTTAGAAATAATAATGTTCCCAGGAACCCTTGAGTATTTCATATCACCTATAGAATAATGGGTTGTCTGAATGGACCATATGATTGTTGGAGGATATGATATAGGCATGTATCCTTGATTTTAGAGGTTCATGGTATAAACATATTCTTCTTATTCATTTTTCCTGTTATAAAACAATTCTGGGGACAATTCAAATGGAACTATACAAGTCCCTCTATGTTAAACTGGGTTTATAACCTTTATACTGGCTTGATGTAGGTGTGAAAACTCTGTTGGGTTCTCACCTCATTCAAGAGAGTTCTGAGAAAGTTCAGTTGATTGAGAAGAATATAACTAAAACTCAGTCCAGATAAAAATTTTATACTGAAATTCCCAACATACCTATGGAGTTCAAGGTGATACATCGAGTCCTTCTACGTGTTTATTCACGATTAGGTCATAGGTAGTTTAGGATATATGGGATGTTATCACTGATATACTTCAGGTCATTCGATATTGGGGAGAGAGTTGGGCAGGTATCCTATCGGTGATAATTACCTCATAGGTACCATTCCATTCCCAACGTCTTCCACATATCAGAGATTCAATAGTATCATCTAGAACTATCTCATTAATTGTATCTCTATGACATTATGCTCAAGGAGGTTGAATACTTTGAGGATATTTTGATCTGTATTGTCAATCGTAGCATCTTGGTTTTCTAAGAGAGTCTGATTCCTCTAGTCCTGGTGCTTTGGCAACATGGACAAGTTTAGGATGAGACCTAGGAGTGGGAGACACATGTTCCTACTCAATGGCCAGATCATTTCTCCGACGACATTCCAATTCCCTCTATATGGAAACATTGTTATGAGTTTTATTAAGGAAGAGAGGTTATAATATCCTAGAATTAATCATGCAATGGACTATTTAAATTTTTATTCCAAATCCTAAGTGTTACCCAGGGTGTGGGTGCATCCTATTGTGGGTCCTAAGAAGTTAATAAAATTATTTAAATAATTATATGGGTTTTATGTAAATTATTACATCATCCCATAGTGAAGCATTACATTTAAAATTAATTAAATGGGAATAAAAATAATTTTATAGAAATAAAAATAAATGAAAAGTGGATAAATATAAATAATAGAGTAAAAGTGGTTGGAGAAGAGTGGAAATGACTGAAATTGGTTAAACCATTTTATTAATTATTTTCCTTTCTCCATCCATTTTTATTTTATTATTTTATTTTAATTCATTTTATTCATTTTACATTTTTTTATTTTTTTATTTTCTTTCTTCCTCTCCCTTGTACTTTCTTTTTTTTCTTTTTTCCTTCCAATCCCCCTCTCGTAGTGTGATGTTCCCCCTTCTTGGTGGTGCGCCTCCTCCTCCTCTACATTCAATAGCTCAATACACCTCCATCCATTCTTTGTTTACAATATTGTCTAATGCACTATGCAGCTCTTGGTAAGGATAACCTCATGCACCAAGAATCGTGGGATCTCATCCATCATCCATCATGTAATCCTCCACTGAAATTTTTTACATGAAAGTGTGGTTTTTAATAAATCATCAAATTTCTTCTGTTTTAGGTCAAATCAAAGGTCTATGCGGAGTATAGGATCATCTATGATTATGAGGTAGGGTCTCTTCTCTCTTTATTATCATTTTTACATCTTTTAGATTGCACGTTGTTCCTCTCATCAATGTCTGCCAGTAATATCCAATATTTTATATTCTAATTTAATTATGTTAATTGGCGTTACAATTGATAACTTGTGTGAGATGAAATTTTTTTTTCTAATTTTTTAAATCATCATTGGACACCCATTTGGGTGTACAGGTGTAATTGTTCTAAATTCTGTTATCCCTAAATAATTAATTTATTAATTTCATGTGTTGTGCACCACCTCTTAGGTTGAGTTTTAAATCAAATTAGTTACTTAGGATAATTATGAAACATGAATTTTAGGGTTTTGTTAGTTTGATTATGCCTAATTATTTCCTTGCTAAAAATTAATACTGTTATATGCTATTATACAAGAGTAAAGTGAATGTTTTATGTTTTGCTGATAAATTGTTTTGATTGTGATTGTTTAGATTTAATGATAAAGAAGTACATGGCTCTTTGTATCATATAATGTTTTGTTGATATTATAATTTCATACTCTATAAAATATTTTTTCAAGAAATATAATTAAATTCAGGGAGATGAGATAACATGGGTTCCATATTAAGGTCCACACATGGAATCTATGTTCTAGATTAGTTATCAAACTACGCACTAGGGAGGTGATGTCTTAGGCTTTTACAGATGAGTGATTCCCTATATTTTATATATAATAATGAGTTATATTAATTCCCTAAGGGACAATAGAGGATGAACATGTTGGATAAGTGGATATGTAATTCCTGAGGTGATACTCAACCCCTAATGTGTGATACCAAAGATGAAATCATGATAAAACCATGCATCGAGCAAAATATGGTCTTTTAGAAGCTTTCCTTGGACGGACTATGTGGTATTAGATAAACTAAAGGATTTACCATACCAATACCTTCAAGATATGATCGAAATCCAACTCAAAACATTAATATAATAATAATTATAAAGTGTGGAAGGATTTATTTGATGTAGCTTTCAGTTTCATATAAATTGTGTTATCTTTTTGGTGCCTTGAAGGATACTTGTTGAAAAAAAATTAGACCCAAGAAAAATGAAAAGCATGTATGTATGATCCTATTTTGTCTACCTTTGTTTATTCTATTATATATATATATATACCTTACTTATTAAAGGTTCTTAATTTGGATTTTCCAACTTAGGCTAAAGATGATGGTATCAGGCGGGTGTCGTTGAGAACATGAACCAAGTTACAATTGTTTAATTTTTGTTTATTTAGATGCTTTCATTTATCATATATTGGAACACTATTTTTGTTACAACATGAATTGGAAAGTTTTAGAAACAGTGGGTGTTGGCCAACTGGGATTTGATCTCAAACCAATCTATAATGTCGTTTGGTACCTAAGCAGACTTTCTGTCTGCAGGTATAGATATATGGAAGTGTGCCTCTCCCAATGCTTGATTAATTTTCTATTTTGGATAGAGATATGGGGTAGAAGATTGAACCTATACCTGAGAAATTGTTGTTTAACATTGGGACATTTGCATTTCATTTTTTATAGAATGCATTTATTCCTTATTTCCTATCTTTATTTTAGTACAAATATCATATCATGACGTTATTGTGTATATGGTTTGTTTAGCCGCCTCCACACTTTTCAATTATTCAATTTGGATTAATTAATTTCTTGTGTTGCTTCTTGTTTCATAAAATGCATCTACTACTTGTTATAAATTATTTTTATTTGGATGTGCATTACCTATTACGAAAGAGGGAATAGTCTCCCCAAAGGACACATTAAATGTGACCTCACTTCTAGTTGGTAGCCTTCGGTATTCGAGGAGATGTGATTGAGGTCATGTGGCCAACCTGAATCAGAGTACCCTTCCAGTGGCTCCCAGGACAAGGTCGTTACTTTACAAAAATGTCCTTTAAAACTAGAAACACATATTATGAGTTATACTAGTCACATAGTGCAACAGTTTTATGTGATACCACATCATACACATCATAAATTTCTTATGAATCATTTTTTATAATTATCAAGACTATAAGAGCATGTTTTCTTTGTTTTTATTGAGTGACACGCTATGAACTAAAATGCCAATTTTAAACTGATAATGGACACTTTTAGTTATATCAGTTACACCATGCATTGGATTGAGGTTCTTTTAACTCATACACATCACAAATGACTCAGGGATCAATGTAAAAAATAATAAATTAAATCCATTTTTTTTCTTGATTTTTAGTATGTCACTTTTTTTACATAAATTAATGTAAATTTAAAAAAATAAACACTTTGATTTATACCAGCCACATTGTGCATCATATTGAGATGCATCTACTTATTAAATTTCATAAATTACTAATAGATCATTGTACAAAAATTTTAAGACAATCAAAATGTGTTTGCTCAGTTTTCTGTGTGTCACTTATTATTTTTACTTAAATTAATATCTATATTAAACTAAAAAGACAATTTGAGTTTTAATGGACCCAATGTTTGTAGTATTGAGGTGATACTGATTCATACATGTCAAAAATAAATAATATTTTCTCTTAATGTATCCAAATAATCCAAATGAAAATGTTTAGTTTTCAGAATGTCACATTTTGTTTTACTAGAATTTATGTCAATTTGAAATAAAAAGAGAAAAATTGAGTTATACTGGCCACAATATGTGTTTTGTTGATGTTTGGATGTTTAATACACATTAATAATTACTAATATATTGTTTTCTTAAATTATTAAAAAATCCAATTGAGTTTTCCTGACATTTGGAATGGTAGTTTTTTTTAGTAAAATGTCATTTCAAACTGGAAACATGTATTTTGTGTTATACAGGATAAATCATACATCAAATTGAGGTTTGGTTTACTAATTCAAATAAAAAATGAGCTATTTATCATTGTCTTAAAATATTGAAACAATCTGATTGTGTTTTCTTGATTTTGATTATGTCACTTTTACTTTTACTAAAATTTATGATATTTTTAAATAATGAAACATTTGAAGGTATACTAGACACATAGTGTGTAATATTGAGGTATGACTGATTCCTACATTTCAAAATATTATGATCAATTTTATTCCTTGAGTATCAAAATAATCCAATTTTTTCAGTTTTCTGTATTTTAGTTGTGTTTTTCTATAAAAATTTCATTTCAAATTGGAAGCACGCATTATGAGTCATACCAATTACATCACACATTGGTTTGATTTGATATTGATTCATACACATCACAAATGTCTTATAAATTAGTTTCTATAATTATCAAGACAATCACAGTGTGTTTTCATGGTTTTCAGCGAGTGACACATTTTGAACTAAAATGTCAATTTTAAACTTATAATGGAATATTTCAGTCATATCTATCAAATTCTGCATTATATTGAGTTGATGTTGACTCCTACAAATCAAAAATATCTCATGGATCATTTTTTTATAGAATAAAAATAATCTGAATGCATTTTCTTAGTTTTCAATATATCACTTTACGTTTTTACTTAAATTAATGCAATATATTCAATAAAAAGACACACATTGAGTTATATCGTCGACACCATGCATCATATTAAGATGAATATTACTAATAAAAATCACAAATAGATAATAGATCATTGTTCTAAAATATCATTACAATCCAAATGTTTTTTCTCAGTGTTCAGTATGTCACTTGTAGTTTTTACTTAAATTAATATATAATTTAAATTAATAGAGAGACTTTGAGATATACTGGCCACATTGTGCATCATATTGTTCTATGACCAATTCCAACATGTCATAAATGTAAAGTAGATCATCTTCCAAAAGTATAAAAACAATCCAAATGCGTTTGATTGGTTTTCACTATTCCATTTGTGGTTTTTTACTAAAATGTCATTTCAAACTAGAAACACACAATATGATTCATAACAGTCACACCATACATTACTTTGACATGAGACTACTTCATAAACATCACAAATGACTTATAAATCACTATCCTAAATTATCACATCAATCATATTGTGTTTTCATAGTTTTAAATGAGTGACATGTTTTGAACTAAAATGTAAATTTTCAACTGATAATGGAAACTTCTAGTCATACTGGTCACATCGTGTGTCAGATTGAGAATAAATAAAGTACGATCATATATTCTCAATATGTGTTAAAAAGGGAGATATAAATGACAATATAATGAACCATGAGCCTAAATATTTTATAAGGTGACATTAAAATTAGAAATTCACACCATGCATATCATAGATCATAATCATGAGTCATGGATCAAAGCATGGTAGTTTAGAAGACATGACCCTTAAAGGATCAATTAATGTAATAAAATTAATACATAAACTTCGATTTATACCATGAACACTCCATATCCGATTGAGGTGAGGATGATTCAGATGTGGCGGATTAGTACATTGTTAAAGAATATATTAAGGAATGATCTTTTGGGAATTTATACATTTAATTCAACATGTTGCCTAAATTGTAGCTTGTTGCAGACAGTTGAAAGGAAAATACTACATTCAAAAATATCATTAAAAACTGAATAAATATTAGATAAAAATGATAGGTAATTAACATACAAATAGTTGATAAAATGATGAAAACATTAATTAATTACATAAGTATGATGAATTCACCTTTATATATTATTGACTCATTACATTTTTTTAATTATCTCAATTGTAGCATTGATGTCCAATCTATAATGAGAATGATCAGTTTCTAAAAAATCACCCCAACTCAAACATAGAAATCCACCTATATAAGAAAACAATTCTTATGTTAATAATACTAAAAATAAGCAGATTAAACAAAAATATAAAACATTCCACTACATCTACATAAGTCACATATTCATTCTATTAGTGTACATTCTTCAATATAGTATGCCTCACATTTATTTCTCAGCACATCTATATCATCTTATGAATATGGGTTATTTCTACATTCATATTAGTAATGAATAAATATAAATACACGAATAATTAATAAATATTATAAATTAAATAGTAATTATCATCTAAAATACATCGTTAAGAATTCTTGTTTGTTCATGTAATATGATCTCTCTCAAAAATATAAATCATAATAACCATCATATATTCCATATGTTCATTTCAGACACTGCAAAAACATTGAGTAGAATAAGTATTTTTTTATATGTGTTTGGATAGTGAAATATTATTATATATTCTCTGATTTTTATCCAGTCATAGAACATGTATTTATCCTTGTGCTTAGCCCCTAGCCTGATACCTTTTTTCAGGATAGTGATGCACCGCCCTATCATAATTGAATATTCCCTAAAACATAATATAAATTATATAACTTGATGTTTAGTTATGAACATTTGGATGTATTTTATTAAAACTTAAAAACATAATGATGTGTGGATGATTTTTTGGATATCCCTTCATTGAATCATGGAAAAAAATCTTTGGAGAATCGAAATTTATTACAATGATCATCTAATACTGCCTAAAAACCCAAATAGGAATATGTAATGAATAAAATGAAAATATATTTTATATGATAAAATTGTAGAGTTTTACGCCTTCAATGCTGGAAATAAAAAGAATCTATAATCCGAAAGTATTATTCTAAATGATTTGATCAACCTTCAACTATTTTATAATTGTATTCCATCTATTTTTATTTTTCTATAGAAGAGATGTCATAAAAAGAGTCTGGATTTTTTTCAAGGGAAAATCCATTCAATTTTTTTCATATATACGTCATCCAAAAATATGAAATTTATTTAGTCATAATTATCATAATATATCAGCTTTTGGAAAATCAAATCATGAAATCATACTGGATCTCTACAATTAAAATTGATCCGCTTAGCCAGGAATAGTCTATGATTTTACATACACTCTCAGCACTAAATATGTTTTGATCTTTCCCTTCACACCTATTTTCATCAAAATAAACTATGTGATTAAAACCATATTTTACCTTTGTGTCCAAACGAACCTTCAATGATAGTAAATGTGGATATATAACGGGTGGGGTAACAGTGCATTGGGTAGATCTCTTTGATCAGTTGGTCGATTCTGTATTTGGTTTTGAGGCAGTATTTTGATTCATCCCATTATCATTTTCTGTCAATAATAACATTCATTGGTTCAGAAATTTTTTCATTAATTTTTAAATATTTCACTTCAAAAGTAAATTGTAAATGAAGACATCCTTGTTCACATGTTATTTATAAGATGTGGAAATCATGCGATGAATATTCCTATAGTTTTTTGACCATATAAATATCTCCATCATTAATTAGACTAGGTATCTCTATGCTCGGATCATGGGATATGCTAATAAATACTTTCACCTGACCTATTGGATGTTGTCTATTGTATAGCATTTCATTTTGAATATTGAATATTCTAGAACACACTACAAGGTGATGAGTGGGTGTTTCCATTTATAAATCACAATCATTAGCACCCTATAGAATATTAGTATAGGAATGATATCACATAATATCCGATTAACATTTCAAATAAAAATTTATTAGAAAATTGATTACCTTGGCTTAGACATTTCTCTAAGGGGAATGGGTAGCCTCATAGCTGGTGGGGGTGGGGTGGGATCTCTATACGGAGTCTGTTATTGAGTTGCTTCTTCTCATTGGATCCATCCATTAATGTTGTAATCAATTCTCTCTTCTATTGGAATTCCTCTTCAAGGGTGTATATTATTTATCTGATCTATTTTATTAAATCAATTTTATTATCTACTTGTTTTTTCCTCAAAATATGTTCTGGGAGTCACCCTCAAACCCCACACCTCTAACACGGCCAAACTGTTCTGGCCACTCAAGGTCCTCGATAGTATGTGTTCATCTGGTATAAGTGTATCTGATTCCTGTGAATATGATGGATATATAATAGTTAAAAATAAGTGATCATTGTTATGAGGTATCAATTTAATAAAAAATATTATGTAATAATTACACAAGTTTCACACAATTTTTTTTTGATTTTTCATCTATTAGTATCCAATTTTTATTTATACATACCTCCTTCCATAGGCCGTGTAGTGTGATGGATGTGGCTTTGGATTTGGAGTCATCAATCTGCATATAAATAGAGTAACATAATTATGGTTTTGTTTCATATCACATAAAATTATTATGGTAGATTTAAAATACGGACAAATTTTTTTTCATGTGAAGTCTACACCATCCATGCTTTACGGTTGGGGTACACTGGTTTTGTAGCTCGTTCCTTTTTCCCACCACACAGTTTCTATTTAATAAATAAAAAATTATCAATCAATGTGATGAATATATGAATCATCAAATAATTTATTACTATCCACAATGTACCTGAAAAAACACATCTTCACAAAACCCAAAATAGGTGTCCTACGCTTCATGAGTTATCAGATATGTATATATAAGCAGCGAGTGTGGGTTTATTTTCCCATCAATATCATTATGATTATCTCTTCATAGAATTGAGAAAAATACTATGTGAATAAATCTATAAATAATTAATACATATTTCTTATGGGAGTAATCTCCTATAAGATCACACTACAATTGATGATGAAGAGTATGTCAATGTTTCAATTTTTTAGTATTTTGTAACATAATGAAATGATATCATAATTTTACCATAATCTATTCCCACATTAGTGTCTTAACCCTAGAGACAACATGTATTCATTAAACTATATCAATTAACACACATTGTTGACTGATGATTCCAGTAAAACTTTTTTATATGGACTTATTGCAGTTAACATGTTTTCCCTGTGAATTCCATCTGACCTCTTATTTGATGCCTTTGGCTTCCACATTGATGATTTTTTCTAACACTAAAAAACAATAGCTCTCATTTTTTATGTATTTTTGGTCTATTGTCGGCTACCATTTCCTCAGAATAATCATTTTTAACATGTTCTTATGGAGTGGTAGCGATGGAATGTGAAAATAGATATTATACCTCTGTACTTGTAGCAATGGAAGGTTGAGAAACATTTTGTTCCTTGGGAATGAGAGCATCATTACATACATAAGGTTGTTCCTATGAACTGGGAGTAGTAGAAGGTTGAGACCTATTGTTCTTTGAGATTAAGAGCACTAACACGTGTGGAAGTCATTATCTAGAGAAGTGGATTAATATTTAATTTGGAGTACATAAATACTGTAGAAAATAGATAATAAAATGAGGTAAAAGGATGTATATTAAAAAAATTATCATGATTATTGAACACCATTTTTATTTTTAATGGCTGATAGAATTTAACCCCACTATCAACAATCCTAATCCCCTCATTTTTTTCTCCTATGACATAAAAAAATCCATCTACTTTGGGACCGCTGAAAATTGATTATGACATCCAAATAAAAGGTTCATCCTCCATTTAATTTTCATCTAAACCTTTAGTGATTTAGGTCAATAATAGATAATTGAACACTTTCAGATTGTGGGATCTGGAACATAAAATGTGTGTACTACCTATCATTCCATTATGAATATTTTGTATTTGTACCCTTCCATACATAAATCATCATTTATGATTCCTAATTCATCTATTTTAACATCACTTCTGTTATCAACCAATTTGAACTGAAATATAATCACTTGGAATGTTATATAATCCAACACCTATATATGTCTGATGATACCAAAGTATGAAATATTCACATTAATTAAATTTCTGTCCTTAGTACTAGAAACATGCATTACTTCTTCCATGAGTGTAACTCAACTATTTTTTATGGTACTATCTTCATCATGCTCATTAGTATAAAACATATAAAAATTTATTACATATTACTTATAAGATAATACAAACACTCTAGGTCCTATGGCTAGTCATTGAATTCGATCTGAAATTGAATATGGATTTTCACTTGATCCGTCAAAATATGGTCTCAAAACCATCCTATAAACAATTGATTATGTTTATTTTATATCCATCTTTCATCCCCTGATTAATTAAAATGCATAAGAATTTATTTTTGGGTATCAATATAGGGGGGAACCTCCAATATATTGAGAACAATTTAAAGGTTGTCCAACTCCTGATCTTTAATATTTTTTATCCAAAAATCTCTTCCTGAGATTCCTTTACCCTCATTTTTTCCAGTGTGATGAGATTTCAGTAGACCAATGCTTTCCACATCATAAAGGCATTCGGTACAGAATTCAAGAGGCTATTCAGCAATATATCACATAATAATATAGCCCTATGGGCACATTATATTTTTTATATAAAATTTCAATATATTAAAATACGGTTCAATGGGGTACACCCATATACTGTGTATAAGACCAGAAATTCAAATCCATCTCACCAATTAAACCATCAATTCAAATAATTTCGGAAGTAATTAAATTTCTAATAAACATAATATTATTTAAATTTATATTTATATTGATAAAAATTTCATCGGGTCTATAACATTGCTTTAAATAGATTTGAAGAAGAAACAGATCTTTTTTAATGTATGATGGATTTTCATTGGAAGAATGCAACATAGAGCTATTGGAATTAGATATTTCATCAAAACATAGTGGTCTGGAAATTTCAAAACTGTTAACATTAAATTGTTTATTGACATGATTTTCATGATATTTGATAAATACCCCCTAGAAATCCTTTATGTCATTCCAAAATATTCAAAACACATATATCTCTAGTCTGGAAAGAGTGTAAAAAACTAGAGGAAGAAATATTCATTTTTCACCATTCACTAGTGCCAAATCTTCTCATATTATCATGTCAACCATGTCCAACCAAGCCATAATTCCATCCATTGTTTTTTGGTTCATTTAGAAACATGTCGATCATACTATCCCATAGATTTTGTTTCAACATGCATAGCGTCAATAAAATGGCTCACCTATAGAAAATTCTTGTATTGTAATTCAAAAAAACTAATCTTTTTTTCAAACTATATTTCATATGTTTTTTTCAAAATGTATTACCAAAAGTAGTGTTCATTTATTTAACATTGTCAAACATTTGATCACCTATTATTGGAGATATTCATGTATGTTCTTCTATAGTTCATCGTCCAAGATAGGTACATATTTCATCAGTATAGAAATCTGCGATGTCCTAGAAACAGAAATGTCAATTAATGTTTCAACCTAATTGAATGTGTACCTTTTTCATAGACAGGACACCCCTGAGTTCCTTTAATTCTAAATCTAGAAAATTTTCCATAAGCAAGAATTTCATTTATCATCCCATACCACATGGAACATAAGGTGAAGTATTCATTTCTTTAAGAATAATACAACATAACACTTTAATACCAAAATATTTTCAAATCCTTGATCAATGGAGGCATATAAACATCAATATCATTACCAATTTGTTTTGGTCTTAATATAACCATAGAAAACATGATGTATTTTATATTCATGCATATACATGGTGGAATGTTATAATTTACCAACATAACCATCTATGTACTATGTGTGCTTATTTGAAAACCAAAATTATTCACTCCATGTGTAGATAACATAAGATTATGGTTTATCTGCTACTTTCCAAATTTAGGATACCCATTATCTATTCTCATCCACTGAGAAGAGTATACTAGTTGAATTATTATCACATATTTAATTCTTGTGTTTTGGTGCCACGTCAATCACCCAGTAGGATCCTCACTTCCGTAAAGGTGCCTAACCATAGAATGATTGGAATGTACAATAAAAATTTCATTGGGATAGATTCATCTTTCTTTTATCGAGAAGAAAAATATTATCGGAATTCCCTAAGTGATTTTTTGTCCATGAGAAACAATATACTATCATTCCGGTAGGAATGTATTATTTTAAAGGTAATACCCATTTAGAGTAGCATTTATATGGCATCGTATGTTCGGTTCAAGTGTTCATTATCTTCTGGGAGAAAGTATTTCAAGATAAAAAGTAATTACACAAAATTTTCATCACTACATCTATTTCCTTCATTCAGATTATACTGTTTCAGTATGGATAACAATGTTGTATATTTAGTGCACCCACCATACAATGGCATATTTTCACATCTCTCTAACTTCTCAAACAGTTTTGGAAAATATAGATGTTTATCTTCAAATATCCTAGTAATTTCCTCAATAAGGCCTTCATCATCATTTACTTCTATAATGAAATCCTCGATATTTCATTCCTCATTTTCCATACATGTTGTCATATCAGTTGATCCCTAAGCATCATTCTTATCCCAGCCAATAGCTACATTCGATTTACCCCATGTTTATTCCAGAATTTATAAATTTGATCTATTCTGTGATAGATCACGCGTTCTTTCAAATCCTATTGACAAATTTTCCTCAAATAAAAACTATGTAAACATGGTCAAAGCATTAGATAAGTGTCATATGCATGATCTTTTGAAAATTTGATGAACACTTTCACTCTATCTTCATGATCTTTTGTCAAAACATTGGTATCCATCCATTCATTATTCCTATATATCCTATTTGATTCGGTAATATTAATATTTAACAAAATAAATACAGAAAACATTAATATAAAAATTAACCAATGAAAAAAATATAGACATTAAGTCTCCTTTAATATTTATCTGCAATATCCATTTCTCGGAACCAAGGTCCTACTTTTGGGATATTAAAGATAAATAAATATTCAGATCTCCCAATCATTCCATCATTGGTAAAACTAAAATAAATTCATTCAAATAATGATTTAAAATGAAAAAACTCATGTCATAATACACATTCAAATAGTATCAATTATTTAAATTACAATACATTAGAATTACTTCTACCATGAAAGCATTGAAATTATAGTTACATTATATTAGTGCCTACTTAATCCTAAAAAACTATATTTGAGAATAGAACTAAACCTTATATTCCTTTTATCATGAATCATTCCTGTTTATCTATATTGATATCTTCCTCCATATATACATGAAGGAATAGAATCATGAAATCCATTTGTTCTAAAAACAAACCGTCAAGGGAAACCAAGTTTAGAACCATCTTAATTACTATATGGTTTACAACATGGTGGAAAATTAAACTGAAATCTAATCATTCTATTTATTGGAAGTCATTTACCCTTTCCAGGTTGTTATTATTTATCTAATTGACATACTTATATAATATAATGATTTTCTTGATTATATAAAATCTAATCTTAAATGATTTTGGAAAAATCACATTTCATATTTCATTTGAATGATATTTATAAAATCAATGTAGAAAATATCTCACCCTAAATATATTTCAAATAGTTTTTAGTGTATTCCAAAAGTATCTCACCATAATGATAGTACCAATAATACCTCATAGAAAGAAATAATATTTCCAAATCAAATAACGGATTTGGGAAGCCTCTCTAATGCATTAATAACTGTCTAGACCCATAAGGAGCCATTTGAGCACCATGGATTGGTACTATTCAAATCCTCACTCTTGATATATAAAAATATAATTTTTACTCATTACACAGCTCATTTATGGTTTTGATTAGTTTTTTCTTTAATATATTGTTAATATATTAGATGGATATCTCAAGAACATATAAGAAAATGAACTATACAATATTTTTTTTGTTAAGGCCTTATTTACATGTCTAATAAAGAAGTATCCCAATTGACCATCTGGTAATTACTGGAAATTCACAAAAATATTTGGATCTCAGAAACAATATCTAGCCTCTATAAATAAACTATAACATCAAACATATTAGGTTATAAAAAGATGGTATTTACTAATATCATTTTTTCCATTAAGTGTACATTATCAATACAAAACATACAAATTGAGATCATAACATATAGATGATGATCTCTAGGTTTTCTCAAAATGACCTCCCTATATGGAGCATGTTCCTCCCTCGATCCTAGAGAACAATTTTGCACATCTAAGTTGATCAAATTGTCTATTATTGTGTATAAGTGGATATAAAATCGTTTCAATCACTTATAATAACATTCAATAATCTATTCATATTCTCAATGATCCATTTTAATATTTATTTAAAAAACTTAGGCACCCCAAGGGGACATAATCATTCATATGAACCCCTTCACTTTGAAGCCTTTCAATTGAGCCTTATTCTATCGTAGCTCTGAAGGATCCATCTTATATTGTGGAATAGATATATGATCCACACCTGGTAATATCACAATCATAAATTCAACCTATCTCTTGGGTGGTAATGTAGAGAATTCCTTGAGAAATTAATCTTGGAACTTTTCAATGACAGTAGGACATAATGATTGATGTTTGTCTCTATAATAAAAAATTACTCGATAAGAATTAGTTATGATTATACCCAGATATAGAAATAAAGGTCACATATAACCAAATTACATATCCAACTCTCCAATGTAGACATAATCATCACCAACAAAAATATAATTCCACCCATCGATGGAAACAATTGCCATAGTAGACACATCACTACATGGGGGTTTCAATTGTAGTCACAATGTAGACCCAGAATTTTCATGTCATTATAACCGTCCCTGTTGATTTTTTTATCTATATTAAGTGGGAATTAATTATTTTAGAGGTAATACTTTCAAATAGTTATGAGAAAATATAAACATCCATTTTCATCCATTTTTTATATATGTGAATTTTTATCTCCATCTTGTATATACCTCCTACTTATAATCAAATTATATATGAACTAAATTGAGAAATTCATAATAAATATATACAAATAATTATGCATATATACAAATTTTTAATAAGTGGGTGACAATTTTCCCACTTTGAGTAAATTCATATGCTATAATCAAAATATATTAACAACTGACAAGAAACATTCATAATAAATATATAAAAATATTTATACATATATACTAATATTATATATGTGGTGAAATTTTTCCATCTTTTAGTAAATTAATATGCTATAATCGAAATATCTTAACACCCGATAAGAAACATTCATTTTCCATAAATTCCCAAGAAAAATTATTAATAACTTCCTTAATAATTGAATAAAAATATAGAAGAAACACCAACAACACTATATGAATTCCATCATAAACAATAAACTATATCGACATGAAAATAGATGATGAAAAATATATGAAACTACACTAAATACATATAACAAAAAATGGATCGGTTATATTCTATGACATGACCTCTAGTCAAACATGGCCTTTATTCTCAAAATCACCTAACAAACTGACCTATTCCTATACCAATAAATATCAATAGGTCTAAAAGCATCCAATAACTAACCATATACTTATTGAACCAAAAAAATGTACATAGATAATTATAAGAATACTCACAGTGGTATCATCTATAGGGCTAGGTTCATAGTAGATGTGGGCTCACAAAGGAGGAGGGATTCATAGTAAAGGTTGGGTTCGACAACATAGGTTGGGTATGCAGAGGAGAGATTCATGGTGGATGAGAGCTTCGCGATGGAAGAGGAGGGATTCACAATGATAGAGGAGGAGGAAGAGGTGGCAGAGGATGAGGGGGAGACGACGACGATGGGGTTCGGCTTATGTGAGAGCTTCAGTCGTGTGACATGACAATGAGACTTTTATAGTTTATTAATAAAATTGGGTTAACAATTTATCTGGGCTAGTTACAAAACAATGAAAAAGGTATGTCTTCTCAGCGCTAAAATAGAAAGCACTGATAAAACATCCCATTATGAGTGCTAAAAAAGAACAGATAAAACTAAAATGATAATAAATTATTTATATTTTTATATATTTTTATAAAATTATATGTATAATATAAATATATATATTTAATAATATATATATATATATATTTATTTTATATTTATAAATTGATAATAAATATATTAATAATATTTAAAATTATTCAAAATTAATATCATTATTATAATTTTATAATTATTTAAATCTATCTATATTTATTTAGAATTATAATTGTAATTATTTTTTATATATTTATTATAATTTTATAATTATTTAACAACTATAAACTTATATATATACATAATATCAGTTATAATAAATAAATATATATTTATACTTATAATCATATATATATATATATATATTTATTTATTCATTTCAACGATTATAAAATTATAATACATATATTTTTTGAATTTTGAATTTTATAATATATGTTTACTTAATATATCTATTATAATTTGATAAAATTTTTAATATAATACATATTTTTTAAAAAAATTATGAAATACTTATGAAATAAATATACATTTATTACATATATATTTTGATTATATTTATAAATTGAAATAAATTTTTATCAATTTAACTACTTATGAAATTAATAAAATTAATTATATATATATATATATTTCATAATTACATAAAATTATATATATTTATATTTATCTAATAATGAAATTATAATAAATATATTTATTATAAATATATTTATTAGATTTATAATTATAAAAATAAAAAATAAATATTTATTTATAGTCATAAATATAGAAAAAAATATATAAATACCTACGAAAGTAAAATAAATATATTCATTATATATATTTTTTATAATTTATCATTATTTAAATAAATAAATATTTATATTTAAATAATTATCAAAATTTATGAAATATTTTTATTATAATTTTATTTATATTTACATATATATATTATTTATAATTATAAATATTAATATTTGTATATATGAAAAAATATTTGTATATTATATTAGGTGCTTGGGGGTACAATTACAATGAACAAACAAACATAAATATTTTTATATATATATATAAATATATTTCTATAATTACATGTATTTATAATATTATAATTATAATAAATACATTTATCGTGATATTAAGTATTTATGAGAACATAATAACTTCATGGGAACATCAATGAATCATATACACCTTGAAAAGTATAGATCATAAAAAACAAATTATCATATAAATGGACAATCGAAATAGTAATGATACTGTAAGGTATAAATAAACCTTCACGATGAATGCATAATGTATGAACATCAGTTCTATTTACGCAATAATTGATCAAATTCATTGGAATCATATATTTATTTAAATATATATATTTATATTGTTATAAATATACATATTTAAAAATTATTTATATATAATTATAATTATAATTATTTAAAAAGTATGTATATATAAATATAAATATATAATTATAAATATATTATTATAACTTTATCTATATATATATTTATAAATTCATATATATATATATATATAATTTAAAAAATATGTTTATTATTTAATGAAATTTATTATATATATATTTGAATTATTTAAAAAAATATAATTATTAATAGGCATTTTTTATTTAATGTAAACAAATAAACAATATTTTTTAATATAAAAATAACAATTTTATATAATTTTCTAATATTTTTTCTTAAAAACCTTTCCCATCAAAAATAATAGTGCTGAGAAATCTACCATTTTTTCAGGGCTAAAAAAGGGTTGATAAAGGGTATATTTATTAGTGCTTTTCAATAGCACTGATATATGTCCGCTTTTATCATTAATTTCCTCTTAGTGCTGATAAAACCTGGCGCATCCCTTGTCTTGATATGTTGTAGTGTGAAAACATATTTCTTTTATGTTGTAGTGTTTTTATTATTTTTTTAATATAAGAATCTTCTTCACTACTCTTATAAACATACTTGATTTCATTCCTCCTCCTTTCTTGAGTGAGAGTCTCCACGACCCAATTTTAATAATAAAAATATCAATTTATTGAAAAAGAAATAATTAAATTAAAAGCATGGAAAAGAAATATAGATATTTTAATTTAAAGTGTCTGATTTATATTAAAAATTAATTTTATTTATTATCATTAAAATAATTATATCCGACGATAATAAATATGAATATATATGGAATAATAATATTGTTTTAACAAATAAAAAAATTGGTTTGATCACCTATTTAATTGATTCTCTCGATCCAAACATGACGTACTCCCTCAATTCAATGGCCATCCCAATTATAATAATTTTGAAATAAGGGAACAAAACATGTTTTTTCACTCAAATATTTTAATATGTTTTTAGAATATCTAATTAATGGAAATATTGATTAGAAAATTATTTTTTGATAACAATCATGCTTAGAAAACAATTGAATTGGTGATAAATGAAAAACATTGAATCTATATATCTATATATTTGAGTGTGTGTATATAATTTGACCATATAAAAAATAATATTATGTCCAATAAAAGAATTATTTCATTGTGAGTTGAACATTTACCTACGATACATAAATAAATTGACCCTAAAATAGTAGAATTTTTGGTTCAATAGAATGATTTCATTGATATTGAGAGATCAGTTTCGGGACCATTGTAATATGAATTTTGACACTAACCATCCTAAAATGCATTCATTAATGTAATGGATTTCTCGTTCTATAAATTATACAACCTTCCTCATCCTTATTCATTATGTAGATCTACAAATTAAACTATAATTTTCACCCACCCTTCCTCATCCCCAGTATGAGCACATATCTCTCTGATCCCTGAAAATAAATGATGCATCAGGTGATGAGGACTTTTGAAAATATTATGAGTGTCACATATTCCTTCTTCCCTGACTCTGATGATCAATTGTTAGAGAAATTCAGAGGAGAACCACATTTTATGACCTATTCTTGATAGACTCTAGTGACCCGATGATGGCTGAAAGGAAGAGGAGGGAAACCTACACTTATATACTCTTAGGAGACACTTGCGACAAGGCGATTTTGGAAAATAAGAAAAATAAGTTGTTGGCCAACCTATTTATACCCGAAGTCATGGATATAGATGATTGGAAGAAGAGGATGATGATGGGTGACTTGTTTATGGGAACCTATATGTCTTCCCAAATGATTTTTTAAAAAATTAAATAATAATTAGATAAAAATAATAAGGAAATTAACATACAAATAGTAGATAAAATGATGACAAAATTAATTAATTACATAAGTAAGAGGAATTAAACTTTATACATTATTGACCTATTTCTTTTTTTTTCATTATTTACGTTGTAGCCTTGAAGTACAATCATTCCTGAGAATGATCAGTTTCGAACAAATCACCCTGACTTAAACCAAGCAATCCACCTATATAATAAAATCAATTTTTATTTGGGAAATACTAAAAATAAGTAAATTAATAATAAATAAGAAACAATCCACTACTTCTATGGAAGTCACATCTTCAATCTATTTGTGTACATTTGTCTATCACGTGTGCTTCCCATTCATTTCTAAGCACATCTGTATCAACTTGTGAATATGAATTTTTTCTACATTCATTTTTTTAAATGAAAAATATTAATACATAAAGGATTAATAAATATTTTAAACGAAATAGTAATTATCTTCAAAAATACCTATTCAAGGATGCTAGTTTTTTCATGTAATATGATCTCTCTCATAAATTTAAAATCATAATAATCACAATATTTTTCCATTGGTTTATTTCCGATACAACATAAACTTTGATTAAAAAAGGTAATTAGTTTTGAAATGTGTTTGGATAGTGAAATATTATTATATATACCCTCATACTTATCTAGTTGTAGAACATGTATTCATCCTTGGGATTTGACCCTGGCCCCGTTCATTTTTTTCATGATAGTGATACACCTCCCTATCATAACAGAATCCTCATAAAAATATAATATTAATTATTGAGCTTGATGTTTAGTTCTATGACATGGGATGATTGGTATTAAGAAATTGACAAATGCTATCATATGTGGATGGTTTTTTGGATATCCATTCATTGAATCCAATAAATAAATCTTTAGAGTATCCAAATTTACTATAATGAGTATCCAATTCATCCTAAAATTATAAAAACAAATAAGTAATGAATGAAATGAAAATATATTTTATATTATTTATTTATATAGTTTTTCGACTCCATCATTGGTATTAAATATATTCTGTCAACTGAATGTTTTCTTCCAATTATTTGATCAGAACGTCAAATATTTTAATTTTTTATTTTGCTATATATTTTTGTTTGTTTTGTAGAGGAGATGTGATTATTAAAAAGTTTGAATTTATTTTCTAGTAAAATGACTTAATTTTTTTAACATATACATATTCCAAAATTATGAAATGTGTTTATTCATAATTAAAATATTATATTAGCTTTTCTAAAATCAAATCTAGAAAACATAACTCATGTATACATTTAAAACTATGATTCCTAGCCAAGCATAGTGGAAGATGTCACTTAGACTCTCAACACCAATTAATTTTGGATCATTCTATCCGTACATATTTTCATAAAAATAAATTGTGAATTTATGACCATATTTTATCTTTGTATCCATGTGAAACATCAATGGTAGAAAATGATGATATAGAATATCCAGGGTAATGGTTCATTGGGTAGATCTCTTTGATCAGTTGGTCTATTATTTAGATGATTTTGAGGTAGTGTATTTTTTCGTCCCATCCTCATTGTCCATATTTAATGGAATTAATCATTTCAAACCATCTTTCGTTATATGTTAAAGGTTTCACATGAAATGTAAATTGGAAATGAATACCCCCTTATTGAAATGTTTTTTATAAGATTTAATGGTCATGCAATGAATGTTCCAACATTTTTTTATTGTATGAATATCTTCATCACCGATTAGAACATGTAGCTCATTGATCAGCTCATGGGCTATGATAATTGAGACTCTCACATGACCTGTTGGATGTTGTTTGTTGTGTATCATTAGTTTTTAATATTGAACACAGTATCTCTCACTACGATGTGATGAGTGGGTGTTGCTAAATATAAATAAGAGTCATTATCACACTGTAGAATATCGGTACAGGAAACCAATCAATGTATGTCTAATTCACATTTGACACAATCAATTAATATAAAAAATATTACCTATGCTAATACATCTATTTGAGTGGAATGGCTAGCCTCACAACAGGTGGGGGGGACCTCTACATGGTTGTTTTTCATGAGTTTCTTCTTTTATTATCCTCACACTAATTAATGTTTCAATAATCTCTGTCACGAACCAACCCGGGTCGACCCTGAACCGGTCACCCGAGCCGGCCCGCGACATGGCCCGAGGGTCGTTCCCGATCCCCACGGGCTGGAAACTAGTGCCGGGCATCAAAAGTAAACAGGTGGGAACGATTTGGCCCAAAATAAAATAAACTAAAGAGCAGAAAATAAAATAGAACAAAAGTGAATAAAGAAAGAGCAACCAGCAACACTACTAACCTGACCACGATCCAAACTCCAGGTGACCCCATGGGTCACTCTCCAATACCACAACCAACATCGCTCAAGGCGAACAACTGAATCTGGAACCTGCAACATAACTAAAAACAAGAAAACACTATAGGCGTGAGTATTAAAACTCAGTAGGTAGGCCCGACTAATTCTATCCCAATGCACATACCAATAAATAAAGAGTTTATCAATTCCAAGTTTGAACTAAATTATATAAAATAGGTTTTCCACACACTTTCATTTCCAAAACAAGTAACAGTCCATTGCCCTTTTTAATTTAGAACAAGATTAATGTTGAAAGAACATGTGCATTGCATTTTCAAAACATTTTATGAGCAATTTAGAAATCCAAACCTTAGTTGTTAGTAAAAATGAGAATCACACACAACACACTCTAAGGGCAATGGTAAAGTGGCACACAAGGGTCAGCAACCGAACTCGACCTCTCAATTGTCCGCCACACCCAACTAAACACTAAAAGAAACATGGGTCGAACCTAGGATATCGTGAACAATCCAGAACGTACTATACATGTGACTCATCCTGGAAGCATGTCATAACTCGATGACGTCATAACGCCCATAATACTACCCGGCATAGCCCTGCATGGCCTAACCGAGGGGCCTAATCCCCATAGCAGCAATAACTCAGTATTCCCCTGCTATGGGGCCACTAGCCAGTGCGTGGTCTAAACTAGTGCAGCAATCGTTCTCAGAAAATTCACTCAATATGCCAGGTTCCCATGTCAACACAAGCAGTAAAAAGGGGGTGCGTCCAAAATGTAGATTATTCAGTCACAATGCACAAACATCACATACAGCTCACGCCATCAACGCACACCAAAGATCACCCCCGAGTGGGTTTTTCAAAATAATCTATTTCATTAAAGTGTCAAACGGGCCTCCACAAATTTTTAAGTAAACCCACTTTTCTCAAAAAGCTCAAAACACTTGTTCAGAAGAAATTATTTATCTTTAAAACTAGAAGTACGTTTGAAATTCCGTGAATTATGTTTAAAGGCCAAACGAGCACTCTTTCAAAATTGGGTGTCCGCCCGTCAAGAAAATGTTCCAGGTGTTCGGTATAAAATAAACGGTTCATTTCACAATCAATAATCACTTAAAATTTAATTATCTAATATTATTTATCATTCATTAAAATTAACAAAAACATCAAGCAATTAATAAATTCTAAATTTAAGGGTGAGTGCAATGGGGGACCTACCTCAGCTCGTTGTCCAAACACAACGGCGCAACGCGCCTCGCACGGGCGCGCAAGCGTGCACGCCAGATGACGATCGAATGAGTGTGGAAAAACCTTGCCAACACGCTGCAACCGCAAAGATAACCGAAATACGTAAACACCGACTTAAAACAATCCAAATGAACAAACAACGAAAAATAACCAGCTCGACACGTTTTCAAAACACAACTCGCGCCATCAACATTACTTATTAAACCACTTTAAAAATCCACAAAGTGTTTACAAAAACCACACCAACACCAACATAACTTACTAAACATTCTAAAGAGCCAGCATGTTGTTACAAGAAAACGCTAGAGTGCAATACCAGACAAAATCACATGACACGTTGAAAACTAGATTTAAAAGCGCGTGCCCTTCAACACATTTTCAAAACAAAATTCGTAGCACCCAAAATATTCAACAAATCATTGAAAATTTATAAAACAATTTCATGAAATACCACAAGGTGTTATAAGAAGACACTCAAATCATCTTTTTAAACCAAACACACACAAAACCTATCCCAAACATGTTTCTCATCCCATACACAATTTAATAAACCATTAAAATATTTTATAAAACAAATTCAAGAAGTTCCGCAAGGCTTTTACACCAAAAACGCACCAAAAAACTCTTTTAAAAACCAGCCGTACACAAACACCATATTAAAAAAAATGACTCGCAGCATTTATACAATTCAATAAACCAACTACACAACTTATAAAATAATATTAAGTGGCACAACAAGAGTTCACATGAGAAACACATCCAAAAAATATATTAAACATCAAGCATCTAGGACAAGAAATGGAAAGTAAAAGCATGGATTTGCCTACCTCAAGGAAGTCATATCGAAACCTTCAAACTCAAGCAACACCTCGCTTGAGCACGTGCACGCACTTCCATATATATATATATACATCTTTAAACTGATGCACGTGTTCCCCGCGCAATGAGGGAACATGCACTCAGAAGGTGTGTATATATATATATATTCATACCTAGGGCAAAAAAAGTGCATGCGCGCACCTAGAATCGATCCCAACGCCCTGCAACAATTCCCAACGCCCAAATTTCAGTGCAACTAGAACCAACACATGACCAAAGAGGTATTCAGGACTCACATAAACAAGACCTTGAATAGGATGACGCAAAACAAAAAAGTAGGAGCGAAATAGGACAAAACAATAATTAGATCCACTAAACATTATATGGATTGAAATGGAACTGGAAGTGATGAATAAATTTACCTCGGAGGCGGGCGAACACAACCACGCATCAACGGAAGGGGGAAATGATTCTCGTGAACCCATCGTACACCCTAAATACTGAGAAAAACACACAAAACAAATGACATGTAGTACTAGAGTTATTAATTTCATAATAACACCAAAAATAAAAATAAAAAAATACCAGAGGAGGAGAACAATGGAAAGGGAGGTGAGGCCGGAATCGGCTGGGGCTGTTCGGATGGGAGGCGGTCTTCGGAGGTGGTCGGAGCGAGCAGGACTGGTTCAGGTTGCCGGAAAGGGGCAAGCAGGGGGTTTCGGGTCGTCAGAAAGGGATGACAAGGAGAGGGCCAATAGGGTGTGCTGCTAAATAGGGGGCCAGAGGCGGCCGGACAGCGGGTGCATGGCGGGGTCGACCGGCGCGGCAGAGGAGGGTGGTGCGGCAGGCAGCCGGGAGCTGCCGATCTCGGTGGGCCGACGAGGGGGAGCCGGCGGCTGGGCGGCTGGACAGGGGGGTGCGCATGGCGCCGCCGACGGGAAGAAGAGGGGCCGCACGGGGCGGCTACACCGGAGGAGAGGGGGTCGCGCAGGGTGGTTGCGCCGGAGGACAGGGGAGCGCCGGGCGCGACGGCCGGGTGA
This sequence comes from Viscum album, assembly GCA_963277665.1. Classification (NCBI taxonomy): domain Eukaryota; kingdom Viridiplantae; phylum Streptophyta; class Magnoliopsida; order Santalales; family Viscaceae; genus Viscum; species Viscum album. The sequence goes on from OY728131.1 coordinate 1,929,045,598, forward strand.
GGCGGAGGGGCGCCGCTGGGAGGTTTCCGAGTGGAGGGGGAGCGCGGCGGGGATCCTTGAGGGGGAGGCGCAGCTGGTGCATCCGATCGGGAGGAGGATTGCAGACAGGGGAGGTGCGCTGGGCGGAGTGAGGCTGGCCGGCAGGGGTGCGTGGGGCGGAGCGGCTGGCCGGCAGGAGGGGTTCGGCGTTGGCCACGGTGATGGGTAGAGCAGCAAAGAGGGAAAGTCGTGCGGAAAGTTGCCGAGGAAGAAGAGCCGAGGGAGAAGAGGGAAGACAGAGTGGTGGCTACGCAACAAGGAGGTGAAGGGAAGGAAAAAAAGAGGCGTAGGATTAGGGTTAGCAGAAAATAAAATAAAAACAAATATTAAAAAAAAATAAAACCAAAACTGATAATTAAAATAAACATTTATCTTTAATAATAACTCATAAAAATAAAAAGAATGACTCTAATAAAATATAATAATGACAAAACAATTCTTTTAATAATAAAATTTCATTAATAAATATAATCATAATTGTGACAATAAGAACAATAGTAATAATAATAATAATAATAATAATAATAATAATAATAATTATAATAATAGTAATAATAATAATAACAATAACAATAATAGTAATAAAATTAAAGAGAAATTTCATGACACGGGGTAACTGCGTGGCTACCGCGAACCGTGCGGTGGCCGCGCACGAGTCCAAAACCAAATAAAAACGTTAAACTTCAAAAATTGTAAATCGGGACTCAACCCAAACCTCATCACGAGAACCCGAATCTAAGATATATTAAATTGAAAATTACTTCAAAAAGTTGGGGTGCGACAATCTCTATCTACCATTAACATTCTTCTGAAATGGTTGATATTCCTTCTCTCATCTGTTTATTAATTCACCTTGATCCTCCTCCTATTTTTTCTCAAAATATATTCGGAGTGTGACCCTAAATCCCGAACCTCTGACATAGTCATATTGTTATTTCTGCATCAAGGACATGAAGATTATGTGTTCATCTAGTACAGGAATTACTAATTCTTTAACTATGTCAGATTGAAAATATAGTAAAATAATTGATCATTATTATGTAATAACAATTTAACAGAAAAACAATTTTCATTATGGAATAATTACAAATGTTAAAGACACATTTTGTGATTTTTCATTTATTAGTATCCGACATTTATTTACACATTCCTCCATCTATAAAAGATGGCTTGGGTTGGATGTGCCTTTGGATTTGGAGTCATCAATATCCATATAAACATAAGAACATAATTATGGTATTATTTCATGTCTCATAAATGTGGTACAGTAAATTTAAAAAATGTACCAATTTATTTTTCAAGTGAAGAATACCCCATCTTTGCATTATGGTTGGGGTATGCTAGTTTTTCTGATCATTCATTGTTTCCATGACTTAGTTTCTATTTCAAAAAAAAATTATCAATAAACGTGATGAATACCCATATATTTGAATGACTTATTACTAGCTATAACGAACCTGAAAAGAAACATCAGCAAGATGATCACTAAATGCATCCCATGCTTCTTGGTTTATCATATGTGTATAGGTACATGGTGTTTGCATGTTTATTTTCCCTTCAACATTCATAAGACGGTCTTTTTTAAGAATTTTGATAAATCATATGTGAATCCTTCCACAAAGAATTAATACATATTTATTGTGGGAGTCATATGTTATAAATGCACTCTATAATGGATGATGAATATTATGTCAATGTTTCATTATTTTATTTTTTATTAAAATAATGAAATGATATCATAATGTTGCCTTAATATCATCCCACATCAGTGGCATAATCATGAGCACAACATGATGCCACAAATATTAATCGATCAGCATGCATTGCTGAGTGAATAATCCAATGTAACTGCCAAACATGGCCTTGTTGGGGTTAACATGTTGGCCCTGCACATTCCATTCAACCTTGTATTTGATTCCCTTTACATTTTCCTTGATGATTTTTTTCTAACACCATCATATTATAGAGCTCCTTTTTATGTATTTTAGTCCTTTATCAGAAACAATTTACCCAGAATCATCATCGTCAATATGTTCATCTAGAGTGGTAGTATCAGAATATGAAAATAGTCATTGTACCTCTACAATAGGAGAAATAGTAGTTTGAGAAACCTGTTATTCCTCATGAATGGGAGAATCTTCTTTTGCATACATTTGTTCTTATGTACTACGAGTAGCAAAAAGTTGAGATACATGTTGTTCATTGTGATTGAGTGTACTAACACATGAAGAAATCATTATCTATATAGTTTTTCTTGCATTAAATTTAGAGTAACTAAATAAAGTAGTAAATGAATAATAACATGTGGTAACATGATGTATATTAAAAGAAAATGTTACCTGATTATTGAAATATCTTTTTATTTATTAATGGATGAAGAGATTTGACCCCACTATCGATGATCCAAATACATTCATTGGCGTCTCCTACGACAAAAAAAATGTTTTCTACATTTGAACCCCTATGAAATAATTCAGATTTCCCAATCAAACAATCATCCTTAATTGAATTTTCATTTGACCCATCATTGGTTTTGGTCGATAACAGAATAATTGAGTACTTTTTGTTTGTGAGTTTTGTAAGAAAAAATACTTGTCTTGTTTATGATTCCATTATAAATGGTTCATTATTGTACCCTTCCATACTAAAATCAAATTTCAGGAATCCCAATTCATCTATTTTAGAAACACTTTGGTTACCATCCCACTTGGATAGAAAAATAATCACTTAGAATGCAGTATAATTCAACCCCCATATTTGTTCCATCATGTCAAATTATGAAATATTCACAAAAATTGGATTTCAGTCCTATAAACTAGAAACATGCATCACTAAAACCATGAGTGTAACTCCACTATTTTCCATGGTACTGTATTCATCATTCATATTTTTATGGAATTTATAACCATTAATTAAATTACCATTATAATATATTACATACACACTTGGTCCTCTGTCTAGCCATCAATGTTGTTCTGAAATTGAAATCACGATTTTCATCTAACTCATTGAAAATTTAATAATAAAACCATCCTATAAACAGTTTGTTATGTGTATTTTATATCCATATTCCAATCCCTAATGGATTCAAATACCTAGGAATTTCTTTATGGGTATCAACATATAGGGAAACCACCAAACTATTATAAAAAACCTAAAGGTGGGTGTGATCTTGATCTGTAATATTGATTGTCACAACATCTCTTCCAGAAATTCCATCACCCACAAGCCACCCAATGTGATGATATTTTAGTAGAGCTATGCTTTCCACACCAGACACGTATTCGGTAATAATTTCAATGGTTTCATCCATAGTATATCGCTCCATATTATAACCCTCTTTCTAACAATGATTTTTGATATAATCTATCAAAATATTCATAAAATGATCAATGGGGGTAAATCAATCTATAGTGTATAGAACTACATAGTCAAATTTTTCTCACCATGTGAACCCTCAAATCAATGAATTTTGTGGGGAAGAACATTTCAAATTCACATAATATTATGAAAATTTCTCTTTCCATAGTTAGAAATTTCATCAGGTTTATAATTTTTTTGCACATAGATTTGAATATAAAAAATATATTGGTTAATTTATGATATCCATTCTTGGGAAATAATTAATGTAGAGCTATAGGAATTAAATATTTCATTAAAACATGGAACTCATTTGATTTTAGACCCTTTGACTTTAAATTATTCATCAACATGATGTTCTTGATATTTGATGAATACCCCTCTAGATCCTTTATGTCATTTATGATTTTTCAAAATTGATATCTCTCCTTCCTGGAAAGAGTGTAAACCTATGTAGAAGAAATGTTTGTTTATCAACCTTCATTAGGGCCAACTCTTCTCATATTCCCATGTCAACCATGTCCAACCTTTCATTAATTCCATAATTAGTTTTATTCATGTTCATTTTGAAAAATGTCTATACCACTACAACAAACTTTTGTTTCATCATGCAAAATGTTATGAAAATTTCGAACGTACAGATAATTCTCGTATGGAAAATTCAAAAGACCAGATCTCTTCTTCCAAACATATTTTGAATTGTTTTATGAAAAAAGTTTACCAAATGTATTGTCCACATATTTTAATTTGTCTAATATTTGATCAAATGTTATTGTAAATGGTGATGTATGTTCTTCTTAACTTCTACAGACTAATGTTGTACAAGATCAGAACTTATGTCATCCGAGTAGAAATATTTGATTTCCTATAAACATTGTTTTCGATGAATGTTTCAACCTAATTAAATATATACCTTATTCAAAGATGGGACACCCCTAAGTTCATTTAATTCTATATATTTAAAAATTCACATATGTAGGAACGTTATTTACCTTCCTATATAACATCGATATCAACACAAAATATTCATTTTTGTATGCATCATAAAACATAACACCCGAATCACAAAATAATTTCAAATCCTTGATCAATGAATCCAAATAAACATCAATATCATTACCTCGTTTTTATGGTCAAAATATAAGAATAAATAATATGATTTATTGTCGTTTCATGTGTAACCATAATGGATAGTTTAATTTACAAACATAACCATCCATGTACTATTGGTTCTACTTTGAAAACCAAAAGGATTGACTTCACATAAAGATAACACAACAAGTTGGTTTCTCAACATTTTTCTAAATTCATCATAATCATGATCAATTCTACTCCACTGAGGAGAGTCTTCTAGGTGACTTAGTTTCCAATCATTAATTCTTTTTTCTAGGTTCCAAATAAATTTTCTTACAGTCTCCCCAATTCTATATAGGTGACTGAACCTTGGAATGATTAGAAAGCATCATACAACATTCTTAGGACTATTTTCAGCTTACTTGTATCGAGAATCGCCACACTTTGTGAATTATCTATGTAATTTTTTGTCCCTATGAAATAATATACATTCATTCAGGTAGGAATGTATTTTTTTAGATATCATACCCATCGAGCATAGCATTCATTTTTCATCGTATGTTTACATCGGTAGCTCATTATCTTATTGGAGCATGTCATTCAAGATAGCAATTAATTTTGTAATACCTATTTCACTCTATCTGTTGCCTTCATTTAGATTATAAATCACAAGTATAGATCACAATGTTGTTTATTTAGTGCAATAACTATAAAATGGCGTCTTTTCACAAGTCATTAACTTCTCAACCAATTTTGGGCAGTCTTAAATTTTACCATAAATTGTCCTTGTCATTTTATTAATATGTTCTTCAACATCATTAACATCTATAATGATATCCTAAATATAGTCTTCTTCATTTTTCCACAATTTTAATCATATCAGATGATCCATAAAATGAAGTGTTATCCCATCAACTAGCAACATTTTGTTTTCCACTTGTTTATTCTAGCATTAAAAACATTGATCAATTCTATGATAGATTAAGTGTTCTTCCCACTCATATACACTAATTTTTCATTAATAAAAATAGTGTAAACAAATTCAAAGGATTTGATAAGGGTCATAAGCATGATATTTTGCAAACTTGATGAATTATTTCACTCAATCTTTATAATCTTTTTTCAGATGATTATAAGCCATCCATTATTTATTCATATCCATCCTATTTGATTCTATAATATTTATATTTTTCAAAATAAATACACAAAATTTTGATATAAAAATTAAACAAGGCTAAAAAAAGTAATAGAATTTAATTATCCTTCAAAATTTATCCCCAATACCAACTTTTTGGAACCAGGGTCCTTTATTTTGGATCTACTAGATAAATAATTCTTCATCTCTTAAAGTCATTCCGTTGTAGGTCTAACTAAAAGAAATCCATCTACATAAGTAAGTAAAATCACAAAACTATCATCACATTAAACCATCATATTGTATGAATGATATTTATTACACTACATGAACATTAATTCAACCATGAACGCATTTAAATTCCAATTATACTATCTTGGTGCAATCTTAACCCAAAAAAACTTCATTTGATACTGGAACTTATCCTTCTATTTCATTTAGCTTGAAACATTCGAGTTGATCATTGTAGATCTCTTCCCCTGAATCTCCATGATGTAATATAATCATAACATCTATTTGTTCTATAAATAAATATTCAATAGAAAAAAATTCGGAAACCACTTGAATTATTATTATATTCTATATATCACGAGAGAAAATATAACTAAAATCTAATACTTATAATTGTTGAAATATATTTATCCATGCCATGGGGTTATTATATATCTTCGTGTCTTCCCTATAAAATTTAATGGTTTTACTATTTCTATAAAAATATAAACATAAAAAATTATAGGAAAACTGAATTTCAGATATCCTTTGTAATCTATTTATAAAATCACAGTTGAAAATATCCCACCGTAAAGATATTTCATTCAATTTCATTAGTGTATTACAAAAATATCTCACCCTAATGATAATACAGATAACACCTCATGGAAAGAACCACTATTTCAATATCTAGGAAATTATTTTGGATGTTTCACTTGTTCATCCTTAACTATATGGACCCATAAGCAATGATATGACCATCATTTTCTCGGACTATCCAAATATTGACTCTTGATACATTACAATATAATCCATACTCATTAACCATCTCATTTGTGGTTAAGATTGGCATTTTCATCAATCAACCATTAATATCATAGAAGTATCTCTCCTGAACAAAAAATAAATGTAACCATACAAAATCCATTGTTATGTACTTATTAGTGAAACCAATTAGTAAGAATCTAAGATTGACCTCAGGTAAAAACTATCAAACTTATCAGGTTCGATCAATATAATATCCACTAAAATTATTTACGGCATGATGCGTACATTATCAATCACAAACATACACTTTGAAAAACTGATATATAGTTGATGCTCCCTATTTTTTATCAAAATAATATACAGATATCTAGTTTGTTCCTACCATGATCATAAGGAACACTTTAGCACCTATAAGTTGGTCAAATAGTCTATCACAATGTATAAGTGTATATATTTTCATTTCTATCACATAGAATAAATTCTAATAGTCTACAAAAATTCTCAATTATCCAAATTTAAATTTTTTGAAAAATATAGGGCACCCCTAGGTGGACATAATCATTCATATGAACCCCTACACCTTAAAGTCATTCAATTCATCTATCTTTCCTCTTAGCTCTACAGGATCTATAATATATGGTGGAATAGATATATACCCCAGAACTGGTAATAACAAAGTCATAAACTCAAACTATCCCCTGGGTAGTAATGTAGATAATTCCTTCAAAAATACATCAATGAACTTTTCAATGGTAGTAGGACATATTGAATTATTTTTTATCTTTCATCCAAAATTACTCTAGAAAAATGGGTTGTCATTCTACCCAGCTAAAAAAATATAGGCCCTATATAACTATATTTCATATCCAACTCTCTATTGTATACATAAGCATCACCCTAGAAATTTATATTTTCACCCATCGATGACAAATATTTATATAATAAGAACATCACTACTCAGGCTGGGGCCAAATCCACTCTGAAGGACACCATTTGCAAGGGTTTCAAACCTCATTGGAATCCTGTTGTTATAAATAATATATATACTTGATTATACATTAGGTTTTTTCTTCTGCCTTTGGTTCAATGGGGTCACATGGTGGTCTAGAACATTCGATGATAGTATATATAGAGCATACTTGTGATCCAGTACTCTATTCTAACAGTCTGGTTGCATGAGCTATTCTGAAATATGGGATAGAGCAGACATGTGGTCTAGTACTCTAAAATATAATTCCTCAGTATGTGGTTGTACAACTAGATTTATGATTCTATTTAGATCCATCACTTTTTGTGTAGTGGAACCACTTATCTAAATACCATTTAATTCCCCAATACACCTACTTGGGAATGGAAACAAGGGCGCATTGAAGCCTCTTTCACTCAACTCCAATGGAATTTCTAAGGCCTCATGAAAATCAATGTTTACCTTATTTATTAAGGCCATATCCACTTGTACCCCATGGTGCTTCTATACCTCCCATGGGATCATATCAATCATGATATTTGAGACATTTCCATTATGAAATAGGTTAACTCCTCGGTTACTCTCATTTGAAGGTTCCATATGGATTATTTTTCTATTTGGGGAAACAAATTTTTGGGATGAAATTGACAGGTAGAGCAACCCATAATCATATCAACCACTGGGACCACTCATACAACTTGGAGATGGAGGTATGGGCAATATCATATCCATTTTTGGTATATCTGGCATTGGGGGAACTTTGTAAAATATAGGTAGTAGAGGTAGGGGTTCAGCTCTAGAGTTTCTCCATACAACTCATCACATGGTAGGATTGCATTCGGATTGTCAACGGGCAGAACACCTATGAGGAAAAGATCATTCACTATCATCTATCACTCAAGAGTTCCTTGTAATGAGGGAGATTACAACTTATTTTGCAAGGAACATTTGAAAAATTTACTAAATAGTACGAAATTATAGATGTTGGTCTTGTTAGCGTTGCTCATGCCAACATAGAGTTGAGTCGAAGCTCTTTGACATAAGTATTATGTATATTGTCCCAGTGTATTATCATAGATATTACATTAGTGGAGGATTTAAATTAGAATTTCATAGGTAGTAGAGTCTATCGATATAATATAGGTAGTATAATATTATGTGCTTGTCGAGAAATAGCTTTGGGAACTAAGTTTACTGTAATCCTATCCGTTAGATGAGACCGTAACACAAGGAAGGTTAGTGAAACACCCCTTCATATACCACACATATAGACATAATAAATTCTGTAGAGATGATCTTATAGAGATATATTCCTATAATATACTTCTGTAGACCATGACATAATCAATAGGTCACCGAGTATATGAAATTCATCAATCGTCTGCAATTACCTTCATCTAGATCCAATATGAATTATTTTAGAGACCTACATATAAAAAGTGGATTGAATCAATGCTATGTATAGTACTAAGAGGTACTAAAATTGGTTTCTCAATCTTAAGTAAGTGATGAGCTTAAGGGTAGAAACCATATGTCGCTTATGATGGTGAAATGACTCTATCCTACACATACATATTCTTTAGTAGACGTTCCCAATGAATAGGTTAGTGTATAGTTAATTATCTACCCATGATATCTAAGAATGTTTTTGTATTCTATAACAATAGTTGAACTATATTTATCTTTCTATGATTGAGAAGAATGAAGAAAACCCTAATTCTTTGAAAGTAGGATCGAGTGAGAAAATGGAAGGATGTGTTATTGAATTTGACTTCCTGTTATAGTGGACATCCAAGAAAATATAAGAACTACAACTACTGTAAAAGAAGATAGAATAGTGTTCAGTATACAATACATGAATCATGAATCCCAGGTAGACACTGTGATATGATACTTCATATATCCCAGAGAGGACCTGGTTCTCACTACCAAGGGAGAGTCTGGGACACATGTAGTATCCCAAGGTCTAATACCTATATTATTTCCAATAAATGGCTAGTACATACTAGGGTACCCATCTGTTTCATCACATAGTTGGTCGAATGAGTTGAATTGAAAGTACCCAGGGAGTTGAAACCTTTCCATATCATTCCACTGTCAGTTCCAATGGAAGGATACACACAACTGTACCATTATTCGAACATTCATGTTCATCTTTTTTGATCTATTATTGAACAATACAAACCCAAGAGTCCCAATGATTTTATTTTCATTTACATTCACACCACTAATTAAGAGGTACACCTCCAGTAGATATGCTTCGATGTCCAATGTGTAGGACAAGAACAACCAATATTTGGAGGTAGGGGCGCATGGACCATGGTTTTGAGTTTATGTAGTGTGGTAAGTGGGAGAATCCACTGATCTGGGGCTATCACTTTCTACAACCTATATTATCCAAACGGTGAGCTCCAACAAATGAAGGAAACCACCAAGTGGATACTGAACCCTCTATGAAAATTGTTGTATACCCTGATTCATTAATTTTGAAACAAATCCACAAGATATATGATGTTTTCCTCTGGCATCCAGGGTATAAATTCCAGCTTCAATCATGTTCATGGTTCACAAAAATAAACACACAAAAGTATGTGTTTCCTCAATGAACCCTTCCAATAATAATAGCATGACTTCTCATCTGATATACGACTTTGCATGTTGATACCGCCATAAATCTCATGACCTCATTTGTTATTGACTCACAGTGATGATCATTTATACCATTCAATGGAAGACCATGGTGTTGAATACTAACCTCTTTAATGATAGAGAATAATTTACCATCATCATATAAATCCAATCAACCTCACCAAACTGAATACCTATTCCTAAAGAACTACCTTGTTTCTAGTGGTCGAAGGTTTTTTTCTCAGATAAATGTGTCTGAATGATTAGATCTTTTTCAAAACCACATCGACACTACTCTCTTTATTATACTGACCCCAATTCCCACCTATATGTTAAACCATCACAACCCCTGAACCATAGGCCTCTATGTTTCCATGTTATCCATATTTATATAACTTACCTTGTACTAATATATATTGTAAGGCAACCAACAGAAAATGTTAGGTTGACACGGGGTACCAAACCCACCAATGGACTCACACATTTCATAGTAACCCTACATTTAGACCGGTATATCACATGGGTCTAGTTTATGTTTGGTGCTCGATTCAACTATGTGAAAAAAACTAGATGGTATCCAATCCTCTTTCTTTTTCCTTAGCATGCACAATATAAATACACCTAGAAATAATGGTAATCCAATGAACTACATTGGGCTTGAACTACTTGGTATCACAGGGATGCTCATCACCTCCTCCAAGAAACTGGATTATTATTCCCTAGGTGCTCTAAACCCCCCCAGTCCTTTGGGATTCACACAAGACTTAATGTCGTCAAATATGTGGATACATTTCAATGATGACTAGGTTCTTTGAGTTCTTGGAGGTATAGATCAACCAAACCATTGGATCCTTGAACCACACATATCCTATTTTTTGAATCATTGTTAGTTTTCCAGTCGCTATCTATTTACCAACCTTCCAATGTGTGAGTTGAGTTTCTAGTGGACCCATAAATACTATAATCCTGTAATCTTCTTGAATGATAGCATAATAAACTACCTGGCCTTATAAGTAACCATGAAACTACACTATCATGACGTTGTGTTCCATTTCATGATACTGCACCACTAACCCACAATTTCAACCCCATGTCTATTATGACAATTAAAATATCTCCTTGAAATACTACCTGAGAAACATTACTATATACAGGCCATCCACCCCATGAAAAATATGATTCTTTCCCTGTTGGTTCCTGTGTTGGGTCAAGGTGGTAGGAAAGGTCAGTATATGATTCAGAAGATCATGTTACTATTTGATAATCTATTTCATGAAAATATAGGTAAAATACATGGAAATGAGAGAATAATTAACCTTATTAATGACCTATAGCCACACCCATTATCATCAAAATGAAACTCAAACCATCACTGGGTACACTAGTATACATTTCAATAAGGAATCTACTTTGGAATTTTGGGCTGGAGAAAGAGGAAATGAGGAGAAACATATTGGAAAGAATACTTGAGCCTAGTACATATATGGGTTTATTAATGGGAAAAAGTCTATTTTTTCCTAAGTAGAAACTCATGGTCTGTAAAGGCATGGGTTTCATTAGAATCGAATTTTTTCAAGTGTAGTAAAAGTGTTGTGCATCAGAACATGAATACCTATATCCTTATTTGGCATATAATTCAAGATCATGGAACATTATATGATATAATACATACTAAACACATGATAAGTAAAACCTAGTGTCTACCAAAAATAGTGTGTGCGTTATGACCTTCAAACTATTGTAGCTGCAAAGTCTACTCAAATAGAATTGTAGAAGGAAATATTTCTCAACTTATCATAGCATCACCACATATCTCTCATGTTGAACTTTCCAAGATTTTAGTAATCTACTATAATAGTCTTTTTTTGTCACTAGAATCTCTTTCTTATTCTTGTTAATTATATGACCACTACTCTTATAAGATAAACATACTAGTTATAATAGTACTTGTACTACCTATAACGACCCAATAAGATTAATGGAAATTCCCTTCATATAAATATGTCATGATATCACATAATAATTAACTACTATGTGATAAGTGACCTTTAAACATATGTTTGACACTTCTGTGTTTGGAATTTTAAAAATCTGACAAACATCGTTGTGTTCAAGAAGTTTTTTAGAGTCCAATACGAAAAAATCAATATTTGGTGAATATTAACCTACCATAATGAATATTAAAATACTATTATTAAGAGAGATATACCCTAATGAATATTAACCGCACCTATGGTGGCATAAAAATTATATTAATTTTGGAAGTACAATGTACCTATATTTTAGAATAAGTTAATGAGTGTTTTAAAACTGAATTTGATAATAAATTATAATTTTAATTAAATATTAAAATAATCATATTTAGAAACTTATTTTTGAAAAATGGACTCAATTTTTGGATTCTACACATAATAAAATGGTTAGGCTGAATTTTTGATATTTTTCTGAAATAGTTGAATTTTTGGTGAATAGTAAAATACTGTAATTTACCATATATATACATTATAAGATAAATATTATATTCCAAGATTAATGTATGATTTCACCACCATTGTATTGAATTAACATGAACCATTTACTATTATTGGTCATGGAATACTTACAATTCTTTGACTTGTGAATAAATAATAAATTAAGGATTATAATATCATGAAATCCGTCCTCTTCTCCACTATAAAACCCCCCTTCACTCCCTCTTTTCTCCACTCCTCTAAAGATCCAAGACATCAATAAATTATTCCCAAATATCAACCCAAGGACCTCACTTATTTACAAAAGCTCTCAGACTCCTCAAAATACCAAAACCTCTCCCTTTAAGAGGTTCTCAAAGGGGGAAGTCTCAAAAGGTAAATTCATCATCCCAAATGTGTTCTTTTATTTTGAGTACTTTTATTTTTTATTTCTCTCCTTATATCCCTTCAACATAATAGTATGATAAATCTTTTAACATAAATGTACTATAATTTCTCCATTTTAGTGGTATATTTCATTACCTTATCCCTTTTCCCCACCCCTTTATTTGAAATAAATGAATGCACCGTTTGAGATGTGTTAATTTAGCACATTCAAGGACAACGTATTATCAATTTCTATTTTTATCATTAATTCTGATCAAGAAACCATTTGTGTTTTGGTTGAACTATGTTATTATATATGTAATATATCCTATTTTTTATTATGCAATCCTCTGGTACAAATGGAATTAAGTTATAAATCAAAACACATTCTTTGTAATCAAATCCACAGATCAACAAAAACGGTTATCACTATTGTTATATATATAAAAATTTTACTTCACTCAAAGTATCCTAATTAAAAAAAACCACATAATCCCTTGGATATGATCTAAGCAGTATAACTTCAATTCTGTACAACCACATTCATCTTGCAAAAAATCCAAACATGAATATAAGTGAACCGATCTTTTAAATCCAAGTAAACAAATGAGCCCGAACAATGAAATTTATCCTTATAAATAATAAAAAATTATTTGAATGAAATAAAAATGGTAATAATAAATCAATTACATATAGAATATGTTCTGGACTTATTAATTATTAAGAATAATTTTTTTATTCATGTCATTAATAACAAGTGGAGAACCCCCAACGGGTTTAAGGTAAGGGATCATCCCCTTTTCATACTTAATCCGGATTGTTCTCTATGATATAACTTTTTGTGTAATATCATGTGATGGGGCATGTTTATACACCATCCCCCATAATTCCCTAATATTTTATATGTGATGAGAAACCCCTTATCTCTCTCATCCTTCCCTCTTAGTGACACCCGATATGAGGCTGATAAACCATAATGGATTCTACCCGAACTTCCTTTACTGCTTCGGGTTAATCTATCTCTCTTTTTAGCAAAATGTAGTTGTATTTTATTTTTATTTAGAAATAAAAAATTATATTAATATGCTCCAAACTCAGGTTCCAATAACCATTCCTCATTATCTTTTGCAGATATACAAGTATTTAAATGAATCTCTCTTTGATACTTCCCAATAAGCACATTCGTTTTAAAGGATCTTCCTGAAATTTTCCCCAATTTCATGTGAACTCTATCTTTTGTATTGAGACAACATTATCTTTTTAAAACCTGTATTTTTAATTATATAAACCTCCTTGGTACAATTTTGGTTTTATATAAAACAATTTCTTCATTACTATTTTAAAAGCTCTATGTTATTTTCCTTAAAACCGCACAAAAATATTTTAATGCTACTGTTTCTAAAAAACATTTCACATATGTTGTCACTTGAGTTTGACACCACTTACCATTTTTTATTCCTATTTTACCCTATCAATGTCCTTGTGTTTTCTAATTAATTCCTTACATGTACACATTCGTGATACGCCCATTGGTTATAATTTATGTCATGATTGTGGTACCAAATTATTTCCACGGGTGCCCTTATGTTTTTGTATGGTTGATTATGTATGATTTAATATGTGTTATGAATATTTATGTTGAAATAATATTCATGAAAATGTTGAGATGGGTGTGCCCAAATAGAACTCCAATGCATTGGGTAAGGTTAAGTCTCATGAGATATGATGTGAAACGAGATTGGCACTTAGCCTTGAACCATAATAAAATGGGAAACATGATTGGTGGTTAGCCTTGACCCATACTAAATATATGATTTATGATTCTTCCACATTTATATTATTCCATGTTTATATGATCCAATTCTTATATTAAATGATTTTATAAGTTTCATGCTTCCGATACCATTATGTCATGCCTCCAAACTCATGTGATTGAGATTTATAATTATGTTCCTTCCTTTACTGGGCTTTTTAGCTCATCTCTTTGTTCATGTGTTGCCAAGGGTACCCTTAATAGATGAAAGATCTCAATGGAAGTTAGATTCACTTTATGGATATTAGATAAAGTTATTTTTTAGCCCCATGTTTTATGTTATATGTACCTAGAATTCCAAGACACTAGACTTAACGAACCTTGGATTCTACTCTAATTATTAACTATGCTTGAAATAATGATTTGTTTTATATAAAATCTTATGTCGCTATAGTTTTTATCAGTGGATGGTCTAGTTATTCTTAGAGATTATGAATAGATCACCTTAGTTCGAACCTTATGAATGAGATTATTTATAAGAAAATAGTCCTACAGTTTGGTGAGTATAGTGTATGTGGTTTATCATCAAAATACATCACTTTCTGGATATGAAAAGGTAGTGGAGGATCTGGCATAGATGTATCTAGGGGTAAAACCAAAAAACATAGAATTGAGCTAGAGTCGAACTGGAAGTAGTGCATGATAACGGGCGTTGCTGCATTTTTGGTTACGATTCTCTTGGGGGATATGCTTTAGTAGATTCATGAGCTTAGTGGAATCCATTATTAAGGGACAAAAGAGCCCATAAGAATATACGTAAAAAAATATATCATGGATAACCTAGATATAAACCTAAAGAATCACAAGTCAGGATGTACTTCTTCTTTAGTAGTTTATCATTTATTTTTAAAAGTTTCCTTTTTATTCTCAATAGCTAAGTATTCGAGACCTATAATTATATTTTCTTTTTAATAGATAATGCCAGGAAATAGAAGAACACATTCCAACAACATATGTAATAGTCAATGTGATGATTTCCCTAATGACATGCCTAATGTGACAGACGTCAATTATAAAAACAACATGGAAGTACTTGCTCATCTGGCTCATGTTATGAATAATAACATGAATATGGTAGAACATACCCCTCCTTGAAGGAAAGAGAAATTTGTCATAGAATCCTTCACGAGGCAAAGGCCTCCAATGATTATTGGATCTTCTGATCCCCTCCTAACAGAGTAATAGATTAAATCCATTGAAAAGATTTTCTCTGCCCTCCAGTTATCGGAAGAAGAGAATGTTATACAAGATTCCTATCATTTTGTTGGGGAATCTGATCAGTGGTGGACACTGATCATGGATACAACGTCCCAAGGAGAAATTGATTCCATATAATGGGAGGAATTCAAGAGGATGTTTTTCACAAAAAAAAGTATTTTCCTCAAACCCTTTATCTCAAGATGTAAAGGGAGTTCCATGGACTCAAGATAAAGTAAGATGAGTCCATCGGGAATTATGAAGAAAAAATTAAAAGGCTTACAAGGTATGCCTCTGGATTTTTCATGAACACCGAAAGCAAGGTGGATCACTTCTTTAGTAGACTAAAGAAGAATCTACGAAAATTGTTGGTGATTCTAGACTTCGACAACTATGTGGATATTGTTCATAGTGCCCTCAAAGATGAAATGGATATTGGAGACTCTCAGTGGTATCATGGGCCTAGTGACAAGAAGTTGAAAATGGAGAACAACATGGATGGTTCATTAAAAAAACCCATGATGGAAAGAAACCTCACTTTCCCCTTTGCAAGAATTGTGCGAAGAATCATCTTGGTGACTTTCACAAAGGAACAAGGAATTGATTAAAATGAGGGCCGT
The DNA here is from genome assembly GCA_963277665.1 of Viscum album. NCBI lineage: Eukaryota > Viridiplantae > Streptophyta > Magnoliopsida > Santalales > Viscaceae > Viscum > Viscum album. Next base: position 1,929,062,246 of record OY728131.1, read on the forward strand.
TTTTCCATCTGGCCAAGAACTACCGAAGGGATATGAAAAATCCTACTAATGTTGAAGAAGAAAGGAAGGTTCAGATCAACACTTAGCCTGTAGAGCAGTGTTATAACTGCACGGAGCTTGGGCATTATGCGAACAATTTCCCTAAGCCGAGGGTTGTTTGAGGCAATCTACAACAACCTCTAAGGAAACAAGGAAGGGATTATGCTATCAATACTACTGAGGTGGATCCAGGAAATGATGTGGTGATAGTTACTCTTTTTATTAATTCAATAATAGAGAACATACTATTTGATTCTGGTTCTACACATTCTTCTATATCTTGCATGTTTAGTAGAGCTATTCAAACACCACCTCAAAATTTGGAGGAAAAGTTATCTATGAGAATGGAGAATAGGGAAATTATGTCATCCATGCTTTTTAACTCCTCCTTGGGTAATGTTTATCGATAGAACCTCCCAGAAAATCTTATCATAATTCCTTTAGTGGAGTTCAACAATATCTTTGGCATGGATTGTCTATCTTTGTACAAGTCCAACATCAGTTGTCCAGAAAGGGAGATCACTCTTCACATCCCGAAACATCCTCTGATTCTTTACAAGTTCAAGGATGATGTTTTTTCTCCTTTAGAATATTTGTCTCAAGTATGGATATTGCTTCCTTATGAGCATGCATACCTTGCTCAAATTATTTAGGCAAAGGAGAGAATCATGCTTGAAGACATGCCCATTGTGAACGATTACACTAATGTATTCCTTGAAGAGTTTCATGGTCTTCCTCCTAACCGAGAGGTGGATTTCTAAATTGAACATATCCCTAGATCTCTTCCCATCTAAAAGACACCTTACAGAATGGCCTCCGTAGATATGGAAGAGCTGAAGAAGTAGTTATAGGAGAATATAGAGAAGGGTTTTATATGTCCGAGTGCTTCATCGTGGGGTGCTTCAGTCCACATCATCAAGAAAAAGGATGCATCAATTCACCTATGAATTTATTATCGTGATATCAAAAAATCACTATAAATAACAAGTATCCCCCTCCACGAATAGATGACTTGTTCAATCATCTTTGTGGGGCATGTTATTTCTCTAAGGTTGACCTTCAGTCGGGATATCAAAATCTAAAGGTGTGGAAGGAATATATAACCAATAAAACATTTTGAACGAGGTATGGGCACTATGAGTTCATAGTGATTCCCTTTGGACTCACTAATGCTCCAGAAATTTTCATTGATTTAATTAATAGAGTCTTTAGATATTATCTCGACAAATTTGTGGTGATAATTCTTGATGATATTCTCATATAATCCAAGATCAAGGAGGAACATGAGAAGCATTTGGAAACTGTGTTAAAGTCATTGAGATGGGAGAAGTTGTATGCAAGGTATAGTAATGTTGAGTTTTTGATGGAGGAAGTATCATTATTTGGTCATTTTATCACCAGGAATGAGATATCTGTGGACCCTTACAAGACAAAGGAAATGAAAGAGTGGATTAGGACAACATCTGTAACAGAGATCCGCTACATTTTAGGTCTATCTGGGTATTATCGATAATTCATGAAGAACATTTCATGATTTTAAATCACAACTATCAAGCTGACACAGAAGAGAGTAATGTTCGTCTAGAAACAGCAATTTGAAGACTGTTTCAAGGAGTTGAAAAAGAGGCTTATCACTACACCGGTACTCACACTCCCATCAAGTGGAGAACTCATTGTGGTGTATAGTGATGCTTCTAAGAAAGGCTTAGGATGTGTTATAATGTAAAATGATAAAGTGATAGCCTATGCCTCAAGGAAGCTGAAAATCCATGAGGAAAACTATCCCACACATGATCTGGAGTTGGCGGCTGTGATCTTTGAGTTGAAAATCTTGTGGCATTATCTCTATGGGAAAAATGTGAGATATATACTTACCATAAGAGTCTGAAATATATATTCACAAAGAAAGAGCATAATATGCACCAGAAAAGATGGATAAAGCTCAACTAGGATTATGACTGCTCAATCCACTACCACCCCGGTAAGGCAAACAAGGAAGAAGATGCTTTAAATAGAAAGGATCCTACATCATTAACAATAATGAGAATTGAAAGGGATCCAATCATCTTATATTTGTAACGAATATACCTTGGAATCATTAAGGGAGGAACATCATCAATACTTTATTGAATTATTTCTTAACCATCCCTCCTGGATAAAATAAAGGATGCTCAAAGAATGGATGTGGAAATCCAGAAAAGGTTAGAAGCTGTTAAAAACGGGAAATCCTATGTTTTCAAAAATGATTAGGAAGGATTTGTATGATTTGGGACATGATTATATGTACCATATGATCCATAGATATTGAATGAGCTATTGAATAATGCATATAGCTCGACCTTCTTTATCCATCCTTGGTGTACCAAAATGTACTGTGATCTCTGAGAACACTTCTTGTAGGATTACATGAAGAAGGTGATTGTGGAATATATATCAAGGTGCTTTGTATGTCAGCAAGTTAAAGATGAATGACAAAAGTCCAAAGGTATGATGCAGCCATTGCCTATACCCATGTGGAAATGGGAAAATTTTACCATGTACTTTGTCACAGGTCTCCTGAAAACATCGAAAGGAAATAATGCGATATGGGTTGTGGTTTACCAACTCACCAAAAATATTATTTCATCTCTATTCGAGAAGATCTTTCACATGAACAACATGAAATGATATATGTGAAAGACGTGGTGAGACAACACGTTGTTCCACTATAAATTGTATCCAACCATGATCTAATGTTGACATCTAAATTCTGGAGGAGACGTCAACATTATTTTTGTACTAAATTAAATTTCATCATGGACTATCACCCCCAAACTGATGGCCAATATTAAAGGACTATTTAGATGCATGATGATATAATTAGAGCCTGTTCTCTAGAATTCAAAGGTTTTTTGGATCAGTATCTCCCAATGGTTGAGTTCTCATACAATAATAACTTCCCCTCGAGTATTCAGATGGCTCCATAAGAAGCTCTGTACGGAAAGTGATGTAGAACTCCAACCAGTTGGGATGAAGTTGGTGAAATAATGATACTTGGACCTGATCTTCATCAAGAGATGACAGAGAATGTTCAAGTCATCCAGAAACACATCAAAGCTGCTCAAAGTCAGCAAAAGAGATTTCCTAACTATTATCGAAGGGACTTGGAGTTCAAAGTTGGAGATAATGTCTTCTTTCGAATATCTCCATGGAAGAGAATAATTCAATGCATGAAGAAAGGGAACCTAAGACCAAGTTATATTGTCCCCTTTCAGATCCTTGATAACATAGGAGCCATGGCCTATCGGCTTGCACTTCCACTGAATATGTTTTGAGTTTATGATGTTTTCTACATATCACTCTTAAGGAAGTACATACCTGACCACTCACATGTTCTAAATATAGAGGTGGTATAGCTGGAAGATGATCTCTCTTATGAGGAGCATCCATTAATGATTCTGGATCATAGAGATAAGGTTTTACACAATAGGAAAACCCATCTTTTCAAAGTGTTGTCGAGGAACCATAAGAATGAGAAAGCAACATGGGAATGGGAGGAAGCAATGAAGTAAAAGTACCTGCACCTGTTTTTGGCTTAGAATGTAAAATGAAATTTCTAGGGAGAAATTTCTTAAGGGATAAGAATGTAATGGCCCAATTTTTTTAATTGAAATTACCATCTTATAAATATTCCATAAATCACATAATAATGAACTACTAAGTGATAAGTGACCTTTAAACATAATTTTGTCACTTCATGTTTAGAATTTTGAAAATCTGACATACCCGGGTGTGTACAAGATGTTTTTTCGAGTCCAATAAGAAAATATAAATATTGGTGAATAGTAACCTACCATAATGAGTTGTAACATACCCTTATGAATAGTTATATACCCTAATGAATAGTAGCCTTACCTATGGTGGTATAAAAATAATATTAATGTTGGATGTACAATATACCTATATTTTAGAATAAGTTAATGAGTGTTTAAAAACTGGTTTTTGATAATAAATTATGATATTAATTAAATATTAAAATATTCATATTTAGATAATTGTTTTTGAAAAATGGAGTCCATTTTTGGATTTTAAACGTTGAAAAATGGTTAGGGTGAATTTTTGAGATTTTTCTAAAATACATAAATTTTTTATTAATAGTAAAATATAGTAATTTACCGTATATATACATTATAAACTAAATAGACTATTCCTAGAATCATGGATATGGTCACCAACATTGGTTAGAATCCACATGACTCTTTTACTATTCTTAATCATGGAATACTTACTATTCTTTGTCTTGTGAAGAAATAATAAATTAAGGATTATAATCTCATGAATCCCCTCCTCTCCTCCACTATAAAACCCCCCTTCTCTCCCCCTTCTCTCCACTCCTCTCAAGATCCACGACATCTCTAGATTCTCCTCAAATATCTCCCCAAGGTCCTCCCCACGTCCAAAAGCTGTCTGCCTCCTCAAAATACCAAAACCTCTCCCCATAATAGGTTCTCAAAGGAGGAAGCCTCAAGAGGTAAATCCCTCTTCCCAAATTTCTTCATTTCATTTATGTACTTTTTTTTTATTTCTCAACTCACCATTCTTCTCCATAATAGTATGATAAATCATGTAACATAAATTTACTAGAATTTATTTATTCTAGTGGTATATTTCATCATCTTCCCTCCATTCACCACACCTTTATTTGAAATAAATGAAATAATCATTTGAGATGTGCTAATTTAGCACATTTATGGGCAACAATTTATCAATTTCTATTATTATCATTAATTATGGTCATGAAACCATTTGTGTCATGGTTGAAAAAGATTATTATATATGTAATATATCCTATTTTTGGTTCATTAATCCTTTGGTAAAAATGGAATTATGTTAAAAATCAATACACATTCTTGGTAATGAAATCCACTGATCAACAAAAACAGTTATCACTATCGTTATAAATATAATAATTAGAATTTACTATAAGTAACCTAATTCAAACTAAAACCATGTAATCCACTAGATATGAACTAAAATATATAACTTCAATTTTGTAAAACCACTTTCATCCTGCATATAATCCAAATGTGAATATATGTGAACCGGTCTTTTAAAGCCAAGTAAATAAACGAGCCCGAACAATGAAATTGAACCTTATAACTAGTAAAAAAGGATTTGAATGAATTAAAAAGGGTTATAATAAATCAATTACATATATAAGTGGTTCTGGACTTATTAATTAATAAGACTAATTTGTTTATTCAGGTCATTAATAACAAGTGGATAACACCAATGAGTTTAAGGAAAGGGATCCTCCCTTTTTTCATTCTTAATAAATATTGTTGCATATGCTATACTTTTTTCTGTAATACCAAGTGATGTGATATATTTATACACCATCCACCATAATTCCCTAATTTTTAATATGTGAAGAAAAAACCCTTATCTCTCTCATCATGCCCTCTTAGTTACACTAGATACCATGCCGATAAACCACAATGGATTCTACCCGAACTGCCTTTACTCCATCACGTTTGTCTATCCTACTTTTTACCAAAATTTAGTGGTATTTTATTTTGTGTAGAAAAAAAAATTCTATTTATATGCTCCCAACTAATGTTCCAAGATCCATCTCTCATTATCATTGGGGGATATACATGATTTTAACTGAATCTCTCTTAGATACTTCCGAATAAGCACACTCATTTTAAAGGAACTTCCCAAACTATTACCCAATTTAAAGTGAACTCTATCTTCTATTTTAATACACCATTTTCATTTTAAATTCTTTATTTTTTATTATTAAAACATCCTTGGTTCAATTCTAGTTTTATATAAAATCATGAATTATTTACTATTTTAAAATCTCTATGGTATTTCCCTTAAAACTACACAAAAATGTTTTAATGCTAATGTTTCTAAAAAACATTTCTCATATGTTGTCACTTATGTTTGACACCACTTACCATGTTATATGATTGTTTTACCCTATGAACGTCCATTTATTTTCTAATTCATTCCATACATGGATACTTTCATGATACACCCATTGGTTATGATTTATGTTGTGATTGAGGTACCCAATTCTTTCCATGGGTGACCTGATGTTTATGTATGGTTGATTATGCATGATTGTATATGTGGTATGAATATTTATGTGGCATGAATATTCATGAAAATGTTGAGATGGGTGCACCTAGATAGAGCTTCAATGCATTGGGTATGGTTAAGTCTCATGAGATAATATGTGAAATGGGATTGGCGGTTATCCATGACCCGTACTGAAATGGAGAAGGAGATTGGCGGTTAGCCTTGACCATTACTAAATATTTTATTTATGATTCTGGGACATTTAATTAATTCCATGTTTATATGATCCCATACCTATATTAAATGACTTTATAAGTTTTGTGCTTTGGATATCATTATTTTATGCCTCTTAACTCATGTTCCTGAGATGTATCATTATGTTCATTCTTTTACAGGGCTTTTTAGATCATCCCTTTGTTCATGTGTTCCCCAGGTTACCCTATGTAGAAGTAAGATCTCAAAGGAAGATAGAAGATATTTATGTATATTAAATAATGATGTTTTTTAGCCACATGTTTTATGTTATATGTACCTAGTCTTCTAGGACACTAGACTTAAAGATACTTGGCATGTACTCTGATGATTAACTATGATTGAAATAATGAAATGTTTTATGTAAAAGCATTGGGTCTCTATACTACCTATCACTTAATCCCATATGTTGAGCTATCATTGTCTAAAACCTATTCTTTCATCCCCCACCATAGAATCTCTAGAATTTTGGAATGATAAATTAAAGAACTAGATACTTGAAATACTGGAGATATTCAATATCTTTTCTTTTTTAAATATATGACTATATACTAGTCATTTCTCCTTGTCCCATTACTCATGGTGAGCTATATAGTCTCTGTATATGAATGATAAATGATATCATATTTATGATAACCAAACATAATATTACATTTCAATGAATATACAATGAATTCTTTGAAGGAGGTCCAAAAACATTAGAGAAATAAACCTACCACATTTTGTTGAAGCTCTTCTAGTATTCTACCTATATGATACAAAGTTTTCTTTTTTAGTTTCTTTAACTATATTCATAGAACACTTAAAATGCCTCACCACAAAGATTTAAAAACATGATTAGAGTAGATTGACATTATTGTGGATTTATATTCAACGGGATGAAGGTTGAAGTAATAAAAGTGACTAGAAATGACTACCATTTGTTGATAGGGGAAAGAGGATTAGAAGGATGACTTGGGTTGGGTCATGATAGATACACTTCCTCACTTGAAAATGATTAGTCCAAAGAACAACTAAACCCTATCATTGAGTAAATGATCAACCACACAGATTCCTTAGTTCCATACTGGTAAATATAGGTATGGATATCAAACATTTAAATCTTCCATCATTAGGGATTTCTAGACAAGATACTCAAACAACCTCCATGCTTTCAGGTCACCCATGATGAGTACATGCCTTCTATCATGCTTTATACACTTCCTTCCTTATAAAGGTGATTTCTCTACTAAATATCACGGGAAAATGATGGAATGGAATGTGGAGCTATCCTTTCACCAGAGGGGTTAGAGAAATCCTCAATACAATTCATAGGAAACCTACCATGTTCCAAAACCTATCCATATTCTCACTCAGGAACGGGCACACTGATACCTTCATCAAACAAGAGTGGGAGTCATTATTATTTGTTACTTTTCATTTTCATCTATTTCTATAGTGAAATAATGAATGGATTATAATTCGTTCTATCTAAACCTATATTGTTATTAGCTCTTCCTTTTAGGGATATATAAATATATGATGGTCATAGATATTTCTTTCCTTTAGGGGAAAGTTACCCTATATCTATTCTAGTGGGGTTTTGGCTTGAAGAAAATATAGAGCTACAGGTATTATATCTATCTTCTAGGTGAAGAGATGAGGAGATTAAAACAATTAGATTCCTTCTTACCTTTCATTTGGAGTATGATTATTGAGTTTATTCCAAAAAAAAGGATAAGGTCTCTGTAACACCCCAAGATTTCATAGTGTGTTATTTTATCAAAATAATTCAATAACTTGCACTACACACAACACCGAGTTCAAGCGCACCATGACTTACCAAACAAGCCGTTCAAAAAAAGGTTATGTATAGTATTAACTAAATTTTAATCTTTATATAATCCTTATAATTTTAGAATCCATATTATGAGTTTCTTAGACATAATGTAAGAACAAATTCATCTTCAGTATTGTAGTTTTACCAACTTTTAATAGTGAACCCTTTTTAAATAAAATATTTTAAACTTTTTGACTAAATGGGGACATCAAAAAATTTAAAATAAAACATCCCAAGCTTCCACGGTACGCTTTCCTTTGAATAAAACAGTAGCGTGTGTTGTACGCAACTTCGAGTTTTAACACACACCACAACCGATCAAACTAGCCGTTATGAATAGTAATACTTAATTTTTTGAAATTATATATATTTTATATTTCAAAATGGAATTCATTTTTGGATTTGGAATATCAAATTTAGCCTAAGGTGAAATTTTGGTACTTTTCGGATAACTTTCATATTTTGATGAATAGTAAAAATTACTAAATTTTAATTAAAAACAACTTTTATAATCAAAATAATTAATAGTGATAAATTATGAATTTGAGTGGTTTTAAAGTATATTTAGAATATATTTTTACCATTTAATATAATTTTGGTCATTGGACATAATTTTACAATTAAACCGAACATAAACAAGTGTCAATCTTTTGATAGTTATTATCTCTTAAAAACACGCTTTTTGTTTTGACAGCGGGAATTAATTTTAAAATTAATTTCTGCCACTTCTGTGTTTTGAATTTAGAAAAATGGATTCCATATTTGGAATCAGGATGTTCAAATTGTGTAAATAGGTAACTTTTATTTTTAGACATTTTGAATAATTACTGCGGTAAATATTTTATTTACCATGGTTAAGGGTAAATCCGGTAAATAAGGGTTAACAAATAATATTATAATAATACTAAATTACCCTAAAACGTGTCTTAACCCTATTGGTTGATACATGGTCGACCATGGGCATCTTTGGGTCAATTTTGGGACCCCATTGATCCACTTGTAAGTGATAATGACACTTTATTTTAATTAAGTTAAAATGAATACAAAAATGGCATAAGCTTACATCTTTTAAAAGAACAATTTTTACATAGAGTTATACATGTTGGATTTTCGATTATAAATATTCATTAGAAAGCTAAAAAGATTTCCTACATAATGATATTTTATTTATAATTTTTAGACATAATATAATTTAAATTATTAATGACACTATAATGATGCAATGTTTACCTCATTAATAAATCATTTAAATAAATAAGATTATAATGATTAAAATATTATCTAAAACCTGTCCAATTATTATTGGTTGATGTTATTTAGAATATGAGGCATCTTATCTTCGACCTCAATGATTTTTGGACCATTATAAACAGAATATAATTATATTATAAAGTAATACTTTCACTCTTTCCTAAAGAGCCCCTCCTCTCCCTTATAAAAAGAGACCACTTCTACTCATTCCTCACACCTCTCAAGCCACTTGGCTCGTCCAAACTCTGCTCAACTAAGCTCCCCATATCCCTCTCCTCCTCCTTGAAGCTTCCCCTTAGGCAGAAGGCATTTCATGAAGTCCTTTGGTTCCAACCAAAGTGAGTTACCTAAATTGAAGGTAACATTTTCTCTTAAATTATTTTCAATTATTTTGCTTCTCCAACCCCCAAACTCTTTTTATTTCCTTTCTTTTGTAACAACACCAGTATCCACAATATACTAGGATGTTTTTATAAGAAGTATTCAAACTACACATTCACACAACTCCATCTAATGGATGATGAACATAATGTTTCTGTGGATGGAAAACTAACGCCTCACGAAACGATGATTGTTCAAATACATCTTACCGCCTCTCATGGTGGCCATTAGGATGGAACTGTAATTAAATATGATATTAATGATATATATTTTATATATAAGCTTCTGTAATTCCATTTTATTTCATACAATTATTCGTTTCATGTTGTATATACATACGATAATTTCATTTGAAGAAGTGCGGACTACCGCCCCCTTAAAATGATATGACTCGTTCATACCACACATGGAACGTATAAAGGATGGTGTTAATGAACTTTAGTAACATATATAGAATATTATATTTTACTGGAATAGTAATATACCTATGTATCATTTGGATTCAATTCTTTTAAAATAAAAATTAAATGGAAGTAGCATTCGTGCGTACGTACGGACTACCGTCTCCACGAACGCGATGTGATTCATTCTCCATCGTATCCATTCAAGTATAATTATCATTTGATGATTTAAAAATGACGTTTAAGGACTTGATACCATTCTGGATATGAATAATATACATCCCATTAATAACGAATATGGCTCACATAACAAAGAATATAAAGTAAAATGAACCCGTTAACACCTGAAATGACGATAATTCTAAGATATTATTAACAAATCAATGTTAAAAGATCATATATGATATCATATTAAAGTAACTGATTCTTGTATTATTCAATAACAATTATTTCACCATTATACAGGAGGTAAACCTACCATCGACCAAGGAAAAAGTACAAAGTAAGGGATTCTCTTATCTCACTTTCAATTCCGTGAGGTTTCCATTGTTCGCTACTAAATTATTGAAAGTGGTGTATTGTGTACTTCCATGATTCACTTTATATTCATGTTATTATGTAAATCATTTGGTGGTTATTAACTTTTGGCCATGCGACTCAGTTGATGAACGTGGTAAGGGATTCTCTTATCTCATTTTCAATTCCGTGAGATTTCCATTGTTCGCTACTAAATTATTGAAAGTGGTGTATTGTGTACTTCCATGATTCACTTTATATTCATGTTATTCTGTAAATCATTTGGTGGTTATTAACTTTTGGCCATGAGACTCAGTTGATTAACGTGGTAAGGGGTTTCTTGTCTCACTTTTAATTCCGTGAGAATTCCATTGATCACCACTTAATTATTGCATGTGGTGTATGTGTACTACCCATGATTGTATTCATTGTGTAATATACATTATTTTATGGGTATTTACATCATCATGGTATGATCTTTCTTTCATGGGTGTTTGTTTCTTATGTTACCTAATCAATAAGGGAATTTGAGATTTCAATTTCCACTCATTTGGATTTACGCATATTTCATTGATTATATTACCCCAAGATTATGTGTGGAATCACTATTCATTTGATTATGTCATAATTTACACTCCCCTTCCTGTGGATATACTTTTGATACACATAATCACTCCATTGAAAATTCTCAAGTCATTTATATGAATTTGATAAGAGTAATTTTAACTCTTTCACCATTTGATGAGTTAAACATCCAATTCGTTGGTGTTGTTTTTACAGGAATATGTGTGAATATACTTTGATTGTTTTACACTGAATATCAAATCATATTTAGTGTATTTATATTTTTCACACATAATTATGTTGTTGATTTATCATTAACCTAAGGATATGGCCTTTATGAGAGATTTCATCTCAACTTACATTCCATTGAGACTTCTTTGTTGATATACACCAAATCACTTTTATGTGGTGTATATAATGTACTTTGACATAGTATATCATGAATTCCCTTTATTCTCATGATATTACAAAGTTTTGATTACCTCAATTATTTTCATTCAAGTGTCTCTCTTTTGGTTAGAATCTCTATCTAAAATACCATTTTTAAATGTTTTAAAGACTTATTCATCTAAATCATTCTCATTAATGTCCATGTTTTAAAAATGGTTTTAAGGATTTATTTATATGGACATTAAAGTTTAGAAATTAAAAATCCTTTTAAACGGTTTCAAAGTGGTATGGGACACTTTGATTAAAAAATATATTTTTAAATGGCTTCTTGACAAATAGTGTGACTTTTAAATGTTTTCAAGAAAAGGGGGATATTTCTCTCAAATAGTTTTGATGATTATTTTCATCTATGTCAACATCCTTCATTATTCATGATTGAGGTTAATGTGATACAATACAATCTTCCATATTGTATCAAATGAGTTATATTTGACTGTGGATGTTCTATTTTTATACCATTCATGGTTTGTGGTTAAAGTATTGACATTTCGTATGCTAGTTTTAATACGAATGTTTATTTTATGCTTAAAACTATTCATATGAGGAATGCATTGGACTTAATAAGTGACGGGTGGAGCCCGCTATAGCTCCTCGATACATCGGTAGGTCTCATGAGACAAACTAGTGTCTTGGCACAAGGCCTTGGCAAAATCTTATTTGTAGTCTTGGCACGAGGCCTTGGCTATGTGGTTATGATAGTATGGCATTATGCATTCCATCATTATGAAAGTGGTTATTGATATTACATGTGATCATTCGACTAGTAGAATATCCATGTGAGTAAGTAAATGGCATTATTTCATTTTATTTATGCCATACCATGTTGAAAGTTCAAGTTTCAAAGGCTTTTGTTTTAGTTATAATTTTCCTTAAGTGTTTATGATTATTTATGAAAGCTTCTGCTATAATGTTATCCTTACTGAGAATTCGAGCTCACCCCTTTCAATGTTTTTTTTTCTAGGATTATGAAGAAGTAATTTATGAATGACCTGCAGGGATAGTATGAGGGGATATGAAGACAAAATGTTTTTTTATGATGTAATGTAAAAATTTATGGATGTATCTAGTTATTCCAAGGCTACTAAACTAATCGGTCTTTCGAGACTTGATCTTTCTCATGATCATGCCAATGTTATGTAATAATGCACCGACTCTGGGTAATTAGGGTCGGGGCATTACAGTTGGTATCAGAGGAAGTTTAGTACAAACCTTGGTAGCTAGATTTAGATAAACTCTGATTAGAGCACGTAGACCTAAGATGAACTTTGAGGATTAGTATAAAAGAACTTCCTAGAATTTTGGTATTGTAGAGATTTTGTGAGTTTTCCGAGCAATACATCCCTGTCTGGATACGAGCAGGTAGAGGCGGCTCTGGCACAGATGTACCTAGGGGTAAAACCCGAAAACACCGCTTTGAGCTAGACTCGAACAGGAACTGGTGCACGACAACGGGCCTTGCTGCACTCTTGGTTACAACACTCCTGGGGGATATGCTTAGGATAATTTACATTTTCTTTACAAACCGATTTAAGTAATATATACATAAGATGAGAGTAAATGACCTTGGTTAATCCTAATATGTTTCAAATTGAGAATATGGTGACATTTTAATCTCTAAATGATTTTACGACTACTATTACTCACACAATGCTTTCTGGTTTTAGTCAATGGCTGGATTCCAAGGAAGTCATAGTGACTTTGAGAATGATGTACAAGGTGGGAACGGTGGTGGAAATGAGCAACAAAATGGAATGTTGATAGGCGTAAAAGATATAGTCTTTATGCCAAATCAGTTTTCCAAAAATATGATCAACAACATATATATTAACCAACTCCCAGACTCTACAAGGAAGAGAAAGGTGATAAATGATAAGATCTCCAGCAATGGAGACCATGGAGAAAAGAAAACTCAATTTTCATCATGCAGGAATTGTGGAAAGAGACACCCAGGAAAGTGTCTCAATGTGACAACGAAATGTTTTACGTGCGGGAAGGAAGGACATAAAGTGAAGAATTGCCGAAGAAAAATGAAGAGTACTATGGAAGAAGATAAAAATGGTCCCAAGAGTCCATTTACAGTCATTTGCCGTAAATGTAGGGGACCTGGCCATTACCCGAGTGAATGTCCTATTTTATAGGATATTTTCTTTCTCAAAGAAGAATCTATGTGGAAATAAATGGTTGGAGAAAAATTTAAAAAGTATTAGCACTCCTTGTTGATGGGTTTACTTTGGAATAATTTTCTCTTGTATTTGTAACCCCTCAGTTTGCCATGTGAGAATGATATTTGAGGAATAATTGTCTCTTCTCTTGTGGATATAGGTATAAATAACCATTTGGTTTTATATGATCATTGGGGTTTGATAAAATGATAAGTTATTATAATTTGGGATGAAAATGCAAAGTATGATATAACATTTGTGGTTAAATTATGTTATTTTGAAAAATTTATCTCATTTTGGTAATATTATAGAATATAGTTTTTGAAAAAGGACAACACGTAGACCGTGTGACAACCCGTCGCGTCGGACAAAGCTGTGGGAATCGAACCCACAACCAAAGTGTGATTGGGATTTATCGCCTACCACTGGACTACGTGAAGTCCCTGGTTAGTATGACTATTTTTTTTGTTAAATGATTTTATTGATCAATAATAAGATGATTTGGGTTCTTATGTTTTATCAAATGAATACCCTTGGTATAGGAAAATGATTTGGTGATTAAGTGATAAATGTTATTTTGGAAGATGTTCGTTTTTTTAGGAACACTATATGCCCAAGGAAAATAGAATACAATGAGGTTTCATTTGTAGAGTAATGGTGGATTTTTATCTACATTTTTATTGTTGATTTATAGTGATTTGGGTTATTTATGGAAATGATTAACCTATAACAGAGAATATGTGATGATGTTAATTACTTTTAAGTATGTGACTTTAAGAGTATTTGATGTCATTTGGAGATACAATGTAACATGGGAGACTACATATTCAAATTCTTCTATGTTTTGGGTTTCAATATTAGTTTGGATTATATTAAAGGATTTTTAAGGACAATTGGTTATTGAATGGTATCTATTTAACTTTGGGGTATTGTTTGTTTAATTTTAGAAATTAAGATTAGTGCATATTTATCTCAATGAATATCCTTTTGGGGGATCATTAGATCATTCACTAACAATTTTGGTTTTGATTAATCTTCAAAGACAATGTAAATATATGGTTTATCCTGCATGGATCATGTGATTCTATAGAAGTTTATTCTAGCTCTTCCAGTGTGACCAAGTCTTCTTGAATACTCATCGTTTAAAAAAAATCGAGATAGTGGTGGAAATTTATTAAAGAATGAAAATCTACTTAAAAATTAAGTATATCTCATAATGTTCTTAGTCAATATCATAAATGAATTCCTCTTCCTTATGTAATGTAACTTTAAAAAAAATGTTGTCCTAGATGGTACCTTAAATCATCACTAATTTATGGCTTTGGGATTGTTGGCCTTTTCATAGCCATGTTCTCTACCACTCTCCATCAGATAATTGATGGTTAGATTTCTCCC
The DNA here is from genome assembly GCA_963277665.1 of Viscum album. Taxonomy (NCBI): domain Eukaryota; kingdom Viridiplantae; phylum Streptophyta; class Magnoliopsida; order Santalales; family Viscaceae; genus Viscum; species Viscum album. Next base: position 1,929,077,545 of record OY728131.1, read on the forward strand.
CCATATCCATATTTTCTTACATGGAACCCTAGTATGTGTTATTTTCGGTAATCTTCATACTTTCCACTCTTTATTTTAAATAGAGGCCTCATTAATTCATTTTTCGATGTGGGATTTCAACTAAGATATTTTGAAATGTCAAAAATGTGTGATCCCAATACCCTATATTTTGTTGAACCGATGGTACTTTAAATCATCATAGATTGATGAGTTTAAGGACCTCAATTTTATACTTGTTTGTGATTGATGACCTCAACCACTACCTATAAATATTTACGTTTTTCCTCCAATTATATGTCTCTAATTGCCACCAATGTTCTCTTAATCGAGATCATAATTTGGTGGTGACCCTTTCATTTCTCTTTTCCTCATATTAAGACTAAATTTTAGTAAACCAATTTCCGATGTGGGTTTTCCCACAAATATATTTTCTATTTTCAACCTTTTATTTTCGAAGAACAATTTCAAATTGCGAGGACGCAATTTATTGAAGGAGGGGAGAATGTAACACCCCAAGATTTCATAGTGTGTTATTTCTTCAAAATAATTCAATAACTTGCACTACACGCAACACCGAGTTCAAGTGCACCATGACTTACCAAACAAGCCATTCAAAAAAAGGTTATGAATAGTATTAACTAAATTTTAAACTTTATATAATCCTTATAATTTTAGAATCCATATTATGAGTTTCTTAGACATAATGTAAGAACAAATTCATCTTCAGTATTGTAGTTTTACCAACTTTTAATAGTGAACCCTTTTTAAATAAAATATTTTAAACTTTTTGACTAAATGGGGACATCAAAAAATTTAAAATAAAACATCCCAAGCTTCCACGGTACGCTTTCCTTTGAATAAAACAGTAGCGTGTGTTGTACGCAACTTCGAGTTTTAACACACACCACAACCGATCAAACTAGCCGTTATGAATAGTAATACTTAATTTTTTGAAATTATATATATTTTATATTTCAAAATGGACTTCATTTTTGGATTCGGAATATCAAATTTAGCCTAAGGTGAAATTTTGGTACTTTTCGGATAACTTTCATATTTTGATGAATAGTAAAAATTACTAAATTTTAATTAAAAACAACTTTTTTAATCAAAATAATTAATAGTGATAAATTATGAATTTGAGTGGTTTTAAAGTATATTTAGAATATATTTTTACCATTTAATATAATTTTGGTCATTGGACATAATTTTACAATTAAACCGAACATAAACAAGTGTCAATCTTTTGATAGTTATTATCTCTTAAAAACACGCTTTTTGTTTTGACAGCGGGAATTAATTTTAAATTAATTTCATTCACTTATGTGTTTTGAATTTAGAAAAATGGATTCCATATTTGGAATCAGGATGTTCAAATTGTGTAAATAGGTAACTTTTATTTTTAGACATTTTGAATAATTACTGCGGTAAATATTTTATTTACCATGGTTAAGGGTAAATCCGGTAAATAAGGGTTAAAAAATAATATTATAATAATACTAAATTACCCTAAAACGTGTCTTAACCCTATTGGTTGATACATGGTCGACCATGGGAATCTTTGGGTCAATTTTGGGACCCCATTGATCCACTTGTAAGTGATAATGACACTTTATTTTAATTAAGTTAAAATGAATACAAAAATTGCATAAGCTTACATCTTTTAAAAGAACAATTTTTACATAGATTTATACATGTTGGATTTTCGATTATAAATATTCATTAGAAAGATAAAAAGCTTTCCTACATAATGATATTTTATTTATAATTTTTAGACATCATATAATTTAAATTATTAATGACACAATAATGATGGAATGTTTACCTCATTAATAAATCATTTAAATAAATAAGATTATAATGATTAAAATATTATCTAAAACCTGTCCAATTCTTATTGGTTGATTTTATTTAGAATATGAGTCATCGTATCTTCGACCTAAATGATTTTTGGACCATTATAAACCGAATATAATAATATTATAAAGTAATACTTTCACTCTTTCCTAAAGAGCCCCTCCTCTCCCTTATAAAAGGAGACCACTTCTACTCATTCCTCACACCTCTCAAGCCACTTGGCTCGTCCAAACTCTGCCCAACTAAGCTCCCCATATCCCTCTCCTCCTCCTTGAAGATTCCCCTTAGGCAGAAAGCATTTCAAGAAGTCCTTTGGTTCTAACCAAAGTGAGTTACCTAAATTAAAGGTAACATTTTCTCTTAAATTATTTTCAATTATTTTGCTTCTCCAACCCCCAAACTCTTTTTATTTCCTTTCTTTTGTAACAACACCAGTATCCAAAATTTACTAGGATGTTTTTATAAGAAGTATTCAAACTACACATTCACACAACTCCATCTAATGGATGATGAACATAATGTTTCTGTGGATGGAAAACTAATGCCTCACGAAACGATGATTGTTCAAATACATCTTACCGCCTCTCATGGTGGCCATTAGGATGGCACTGTAATTAAATATGATATTAATGATATATATTTTATATATAAGCTTCTGTAATTCCATTTTATTTCATACAATTATTCTTTTCATGTTGTATATACATACGATAATTTCATTTGAGGAAGTGCGGACTACCGCCCCCTTAAAATGATATGACTCGTTCATACCACACATGGAACGTATAAAGGATGGTGTTAATGAACATAAGTAACATATATATAATATTATATTTTACTGGAATAGTAATATACCTATGTATCATTTGGATTCGATTCTTTTAAAATAAAAATTAAATGGAAGTAGCATTCGTGCGTACGTACAGACTACCGTCTCCACGAACGCGATGTGATTCATTCTCCATCGTATCCATTCAAGTATAATTATCATTTGATGATTTAAAAATGATGTTTAAGGACTAGATACCATTCTGGATATGAATAATATGCATCCCATTAATTACGAATATGGATCACATAACAAAGAATATAAAGTAAAATGAACCCGTTAACACCTGAAATGACGATAATTCTAAGATATTATTAACAAATCAATGTTAAAAGATCATATATGATATCATATTAAAGTAACTGATTCTTGTATTATTCAATAACAATTATTTCACCATTATACAGGAGGTAAACCTACCATCGACCAAGGAAAAAGTACAAAGTAAGGGATTCTCTTATCTCACTTTCAATTCCGTGAGATTTCCATTGTTCGCTACTAAATTATTGAAAGTGGTGTATTGTGTACTTCCATGATTCACTTTATATTCATGTTATTCTGTAAATCATTTGGTGGTTATTAACTTTTGGCCATGCGACTCAGTTGATGAACGTGGTAAGGGATTCTCTTATCTCACTTTCAATTCCGTGAGATTTCCATTGTTCGCTACTAAATTATTGAAAGTGGTGTATTGTGTACTTCCATGATTCACTTTATATTCATGTTATTCTGTAAATCATTTGGTGGTTATTAACTTTTGGCCATGAGACTCAGTTGATTAACGTGGTAAGGGGTTTCTTGTCTCACTTTTAATTCCGGGAGAATTCCATTGATCACCACTTAATTATTGCATGTGGTGTATGTGTACTACCCATGATTGTATTCATTGTGTAATATACTTTATTTTATGGGTATTTACATCATCATGGTATGATCTTTATTTCATGGGTGTTTGTTTCTTATGTTACCTAATCAATAAGGGAATTTGAGATTTCAATTTCCACTCATTTGGATTTACGCATATTTCATTGATTATATTACCCCAAGATTATGTGTGGAATCACTATTCATTTGATTATGTCATAATTTCCACTCCCCTTCCTGTGGATATACTTTTGATACACATAATCACTCCATTGAAAATTCTCAAGACATTGATATGAATTTGATAAGAGTAATTTTAACTCTTTCACCATTTGTTGAGTTAAACATCCAATTCGTTGGTGTTGTTTTTACAGGAATATGTTTGAATATACTTTGATTGTTTTACACTGAATATCCAATCATATTTAGTGTATTTATATTTTTCACACATAATTATGTTGTTGATTTATCCTTAACCTAAGGATATGGCCTTTATGAGAGATTTCATCTCAACATACATTCCATTGAGACTTCTTTGTTGATATACACCAAATCACTTTTATGTGGTGTATATAATGTACTTTGACATAGTATATCATGAATTCCCTTTATTCTCATGATATTACAAAGTTTTGATTAGCTCAATTATTTTCATTCAAGTGTCTCTCTTTTGGTTAGAATCTCTAACTAAAATACCATTTTTAAATGTTTTAAAGACTTATTCATCTAAATCTTTCTCATTAATGTCCATGTTTTAAAAATGGTTTTAAGGATTTATTTATATGGACATTAAAGTTTAGAAATTAAAAATCCTTTTAAAAGGTTTCAAAGTGGTATGGGACACTTTGATTCAAAAATCTATTTTTAAATGGCTTCGTGACAAATAGTGTGACTTTTAAATGTTTTCAAGAAAAGGGGGATATTTCTCTCAAATAGTTTTGATGATTATTTTCATCTATGTCAACATCCTTCATTATTCATGATTGAGGTTAATGTGATACAATACAATCTTCCATATTGTATCAAATGAGTTATATTTGACTGTGGATGTTCTATTTTTATACCATTCATGGTTTGTGGTTAAAGTATTGACATTTCGTATGCTAGTTTTAATACGAATGTTTATTTTATGCTTAAACCTATTCATATGAGGAATGCATTGGACTTAATAAGTGATGGGTGGAGCCCGCTATAGCTCCTCGATGCATCGGTAGGTCTCATGAGACAAACTAGTGTCTTGGCACAAGGCCTTGGAAAAATCTTATTTGTAGTCTTGGCACGAGGTCTTGGCTATGTGGTTATGATAGTCTGGCATTATGCATTCCATCATTATGAAAGTGGTTATTGATATTGCATGTGATCATTCGACTAGTAGAATATCCATGTGAGTAAGTAAATGGCATTATTTCATTTTATTTATGCCATACCATGTTGAAAGTTCAAGTTTCAAAGGCTTTTGTTTTAGTTATAATTTGCCTTAAGTGTTTATGATTATTTATGAAAGCTTATGCTATAATGTTATCCTTACTGAGCATTCGAGCTCACCCCTTTCAATGTTTTTTTTCTAGGATTATGAAGAAGTAATTTATGAATGACCTGCAGGGATAGTATGAGGGGATATGAAGACAAAATGTTTTTTTTATGATGTAATGTAAAAATTTATGGATGTATCTAGTTATTCCAAGGCTACTAAACTAATCGGTCTTTCGAGACTTGATCTTTCTCATTATCATGCCAATGTTATGTAATAATGCACCGACTCTGGGTAATTAGGGTCGGTGCGTTACAGTCTCGTTGGTTTAAATATAATATTCCTTGATAAAGATCAGATCAATAATAGGGGATTCAATATGCAAATAATGTGACCTCCCAATAGAAGTAAGGGGAAGTCATCTTGTTCCATGACATCCATAGTAAATAAATTATTGTGTAAAAAATTAGGTGGTTCTTGTATGATTATGATAATGACTTTAATCCCTAAGTACATTAACAAGAAAAGGAGCGGTTTTACATCGTAGACCACACCAAATTGTGTAAGAATGGTTTTTATTCCTCTGTTAGTGGGGATAAAAACCTATGATTATGTGATTGGTAATTGAAAATGGAATAATGGATATTTATCATTCCATATCAAAAAAACATATACATCTCCTTCCACTATGACCGAACAGTCTTAGGGATTAGATTCACATATATAACTTCAATTAAAGATCTTCATGATTCACTTACCTATTAAAAATAATTTCTTTTCACACCAGTATCCTTCCAAGGCTATGATAAATAGATCCTGGAAATAAATTCTTAATCTTATGAGCTATAAAACACTTACCTTGTCTTATTTTGTTTATAAAAGGGATCTTTATTCCTCTGATTCATATCCCGTTGACTCCTCCTATCTTTCTTCCCAGAGTACCCTATTACATAATGACCTTCCCAATATCTGTTTATAAAGTAACATGGTGATTGAGCTCTTCCCATGCTTTCTGAAGACCCTATTAAGACCGAACCAACCAACCAAAGGAGGAAAACTAAAAATTGTACATCCCTTAATTTATTAATGAGATTGTGCATATCCTCTCTCATCTCACCCTATTACACCATCTCTCTCAAACCAAAAATTACAAAATATTATCTTTCCTATCTAATTCATGTCAGTTCAAGCCATTCGATACCTTTGCTTCACACCACTGTTTCTTTCATTTTTCTATCTTCTTTCATGGCCTTCTATATGCATTCCTTTAATTAGCTATAAATTTTTTAAATTTCTCAATGATAAAATTTTCAATCCACTCTTCCTTCCTTGGGAAACAATACTCTTCCTCTCATATACTTTATTTATAACATTCCTTAGTTTTAACTTGGGGGGTAAGGATTTTCTCAACTATGATCTATATTCCCTAAGAATTTAGATGTCCCTTTCAAACATTTAAAATTCCCCATATTCACTCTAGAACATGTATCCAGGATTAGGGCCCCTTACATAGTTTCCATATTTACTCCTCTGATCTATCCCGTCATTCTAATTATTTAGTACTAGTTGAGACATGAATTCAAGTAAAAAATGGTGTATTTTACATGGATGGATTTGGACAAAATTTGGAATGTATGATGTTGGTGATGTTATAAACCGTATTTCTACTTTGAATATTGAACTACTATGTTTTCTTATCCATCTATAGATATATTCAATCACCCAATTGAGTAAGAATCTAGAAAAGAGACTTATTTATTGAATATTTGTCATTTTATAAATGAATTTCTGTACATTAGTGTGAAATGGAATACATTTGAAACCTATATCTATATATTCATCATGGAGGTAGAATCCTTCTCCTAGGAAGGGACTAAATGTGTTCATTATCTAATATTCATTATATTGATTTATTATTCCTCCATATGGTCATGATCTCATAATAATGGATTAGAGATCCATAGGGAGAATTTGAAATCCAAAAAACAAATGGTAAATTTTTTCAGAGCTATTGAGGAAATATAGATGTTATGAGAACCAGAACATATCATGACTGTAGGAGAAGTCTTAGTCATGTATGGGAAATAAGGGATTTCACACATTACAAAATAGAGAGTGAATAACCTTATTCAACTACCTGTTAACGTGCGTATCATGTTGTCGAGTCAAAAGATATCAGTCCATTTTTGTAATTACCATAACTATTTTAGAGGCCTTCAAATGAATAGTGGTAAATGAATTTTATATACAAGCTTTAAACGTTTCTAGAAATAATTTTCTTGCAAACGAATATTCTCCATCAAGCATCATTTGTGGAATATCCAATTTCATAGATGGAGATATAAACAAACAAAAAAGTACAGAATTTTACTTGTTCTCTATGACACCAGTTGAATCGTGTATTCATAATAAAGATTAATTATACATCGTTCAAATATTTCAATAAGGAAACAATTTTTTTATAACAATAGAAGAAAATTCCATAAGAATAATCTCTCTATTTTTGAATTTTTTTCTGGCCTTATATATTTATATCATTAGAACAAGAGGGTTAACCAAGAGAGCCTATTTTTTAATATATTGTTGTAGTTGACCTATAATATTTATATTTTTTGTAGATATTGGGTTATTGTTAAGTTGAATATGGTACTATATCAATACTGTTCAGTAACATGACCAAAAATATTGATTTTCTGCTAACCTGAACTGACTCACATGTGCTTGAAGTGTACCGGTTAATTAAGAACATATAACTCCTCCTTTGATCAAGTATTCAAATGACTCATTTTAATTATTTGATTGGATTGAAAAAGAAACAAGTTTACATTTTTATAACATAATGATATTAATTCCTATAAAAAAACATTATACTTGATTTTTCTGTAAAATCATTTTTATGTTAAAAACATGCATTTTTCTAAAAATGGATTTCATTTTTTCTTGGGAATTTATATTAAAAGTAATTTTACCACTTATATAAATTAGAAATTATAAAATTCATTCCATATTTTAAATATAATTAATTAATATATGGTAATAATATCAACTTAATTGTTTGTCATAATAAATAGTAAACATAACAAATATTTTTCACCGTTGTTAAGGGTAAAATAAGTTAAATAAGAAAAAATTAATGTGTTGAGACTTCAAGATAACACAATAAAATTGATTAAATCTCATTGGTTGGTTGAATTTTTACCATACCCTTATAATCTTTTAGACAATCACATCATGGATCCACATTACATAAGTATGACATATATCATACAAAAAATTTCCAAATATTTTCATGTATTCCACCTACCTCATGTAATTTTGAAAACCTCATCCACTCAAATTCACACACAAAATGAGCCACATACCAGGAAAAATACTTCAAAAAATATATTCCAAACATCTATTTCCACATATTATAGGTTTTGGTATTGCTAAAAGATCACTCCATGAAGGCTTAAGGAGTAAGCCAAAAGAAATTATCAAAGGAGGAGGCATATATTCTTACTGAGTTTTTTCAATTCCAGTTCTTCTTAAACAACCAATAAATATTAAATAATAAAATTAACATAATCACATCCACATATTATCTATATTTATATGTTTTTATGTAAATTGTGCATCAATTTTCTATCTCCTTTCTATAGTAAAGAAAATCAAAACATCTCTCGTGCATATATATGGACTACTATCTATATATAGATGTGTAATTAGTTTTTTCATCAACCCATCACTTGGATAGTTAAAAATATAGAATTATTAAATATATACTAGATTTAAGACATAATTATGATTCTTGATATATAATACACAATCTAATTACTTACCCTCCCATCCATTAAAAAATGATAACATCACTCATTGTGTGTGTGGAATATCGCCTCCACGAAGTGATGTGATTCATTTTTTATTACAACCATGCATATATAATTTTAAAATTGCATACAATGAATGAAAATTATATTCAAGAAATTATCAAAACCTTAGAGATTATGGAACCATTTAATAAAAAATTTATCCACAATCAATATATAAAAACAATTCAAATAAATTTGACTTAAAAAACGTAAGTGGACAATTTAAACAATAACTATTTAAGAAAATATGAAAAATGATTATAAAAAGAACTAAAAATGGAATATATATGAAAACATTTCATTAAGAAATTATTTAATAAATATAAAATTACTACTCTATATAATATAGAACGTTTTATCTAGTTTGAATCAAAGGAAATGGTTTTTCATCTCAATTCCACTATAACGAGACATATTTTATATTAAAAAAATAATTTATTTTATATGTTGTAAAAAATCCATTTTTCATATTATATCATTAATTAATTTATATTCATGGTATTTAATGTTTCAATCCATTATTTCACTTTTATGGGGGTTTGATTAAAAATTTATTAAAGTCATAAAGGTTTATTTTACTATATCACTCTTATATAAGATTGTTCATGTTTGAATTTACATTGAATGAGATATATACTATTTATATTATAAAAAATACCTATATTATTATTCTAGGATTATTTATCAATATTCCATTGTTTTTCCATTCATCATTTCCTCCCTTTGTTACTAAAAAATCGAATTAATGATTATAAGAAAAACAGACCATATTTCATCTTTTAGGCCAAGATTATTTTTTACCCATATACATATTTTTCTTGTTATTTCATAGTAGTTTTAATATACTTTAAAATGATTGGTAATGATATATTTCTACAATCTATATATTTCATTATAATGGTTTAAATTTATATTTTAAAAAATTGTTCTAGAAAAGTAAATTTTAACATATTAAAAAAGTAAAAAAGAATCTTCATTTTAATGTATATGGAGTGAATGAATTTTACAACCACCATAAATGTTATTTTATATTAATCATACTCTATAAAATTATATGGGTTTTCAAAAAAATTTATTTTCTAATAGTTTTTCAATTTTATGTATTTTTATTAAAATATAAAATACACATTTTATAAATAGTTAAGAAGAATTTTGGAATTAATTTATAACCTAGTTTTTATAAGAATGATTGAAAAGCATTATTTAATACTATTTTTATGATTTTATTCTATTTTCCTATAAAATGATCAAAATAATTTATTTTATTTAAAACCATAATTTATAATCAATTGATTGCTATTTATCATCTTTTATTGATTTATGGATTGTACCTTATTTTTAGATCATTCACATTCCTGTGATCAGTATCCCTATCACTCTCTATTATTCAGTATGCATTACTTTTCCCCTCAATGTCTATATTTCCAATATCATGGATATGTTTAGTATCATTCTTAATAATTTTATTATAAGGAACCTAATCCCACAATCCATTTACATTGCAATTTTTTGGTGTTGTAGGCACATAAAAGAGGTTCATCATGGGTTGGAGGGTGTTTGAGGAGTTTGGGGGGGAGGGGTTACTACAATAAATTCCATAGCTGTAGCATGGATGTTTATACTATGCCTTAGTGCTAGTGGATGTAATGCAGTGGATTCATGTTGTGTCATATGTGTTCTTGGGATGATAAATGAGGCTACATCAAAATTGGGGCTGGGGGTAGCTGCACCATAGACTGTAGGTCACAACATGGTCCCTTTCTTAGTATAGGGGTCTCTTCAACATGGTATTTATGGTTGCTCTATATCTCCTATATCCACTGTTATAGAATCTGGCCAAGATTATTTGAATCACCTTTGACCAAGGGTGTCTACAACATGGTCCGTCAAGCTTTTTCCATAGAATTTCCAGTGTTAGATACTGATGGGGCATGGTCCAAGGGGTTGCATCATGGTCTTCATATTTTAAGGATGTATATAAATGCCTATAGCCCATCCAAACCCATTCATTTCCACTTATCTCCCTCGAACCCAAGGTGAACAAAAACAATTTTTTAATCCCATTTAAGGCCCTTGGAATAGAATTTGTTATAAAAATTGTAGAGATCAATTTATGTTGAAACAATGTTCATTATACCTATTCTCTCTATAATTTTATCTGAATTTCCTTTTTTTAATGTTGTTTATTATCACCATGCTATGGCACTTGATATTCACTATTCTAGTGAGGTTTATTTATTAATTTTTTGGTTAAATTTTTTTGACATGTTTGGGATATCATAGTTCCTCACAAGAGAGGAGATCATTGATCCACAACATTGATATGTTCTCATGTGAAGAACATTGAAACCTTTTAGGTAAGGGATTCATTGATATTCCTATTTATTTCTATGAAATAATAATTTAAAATTTTTTTATCCATTTTTATGGTAATTATATTAAAATAATAATATTTAACTTGTTAATAATTAATTGGATAGAGAACACATGTTGTTGATGATTGATACTGTGATAATATTTTTCCTCATGTTGTAATATATATTGTGTTATATATACTTTTCTTGTGTAGAAATTTTTTATGATATTTTGTCATGTTCTTTGTGATGGAAACTGGTAAAGAAAATATAGCTTGAATTGATTGATAATTGGATTATGAATTTATAATGAGGCATATTTTTAGTATAATTATTCATACAATTTGATGGAAATTCAAATTGATTAACTCCACATGTTTAATTGAATAAGGAATATCATGTGATAATTTAATCTGATATAGAATGTTAATAATTGTAATTCTTATTGGTAATGATAAAATGAAAAGGCTTGTTAAATAATAATGGTGTTTCTCTAGTATTGGAAAACCATAATTAATGTTTAGAGCATGTTAAAACTATTTCTAGCTTGTTATAGCTGATTCCTTAGGCTTTCCATAGTTAGTACCTATGAATAATAAATTTTTTAATCCAAGAAGGAAAAAAACTAGTTGTTTTTCAATGATAAATCTTTTAGGATGATATTTCCTATTATCTTATAAAGGATGAATTACTTGTGATGGGAGCACAAAGAGATGATTTTCATGTGAAGGCTAAATGCCATGTTTTAGTGCCTTGTTTTCCATACTGAGTGTGATTGTTCTTGATACCTTGTGATGTTCACAAGATGGGAGATTTTCCATGTGATATGTTATGAGTTTTCCTTTATTGACCCTGTAATGGATGATGCAATATGGTGCAGGGTTGACCAGGTGATGTGGTAGTAGTGGATGCCTAGGATGTTTAAATACATTGGGATAATAATGAGGGTATTGGGGATGGAACCAGAGAAGGTTTGAATGGTTGAAAGGTGTAATTACTCATTGATGTGATAAATATGGATGCTTTCTTGATGGGAATCTATTTAATGGATGATATCTATGTTGTGTGTTTATCTACATTTCATTACCCACTATTTGAGGCATCAAAATGTGACTGAATGAAACTATTGATGGAATTTAAAGATGTATTCCTAGAGTACATGAAATTATGGAAATTAATGATGTTTATTAAATGCTAACCCACATGGTTGATGATTATAGAATTCAAATGAGATAATCTTGATAAATTGTGGAATCAATTTGGATTATGGGTAGAGGGAATGAACATGATATTTCTGGTTAATGTAATGTAATATTGAATACTATTACTATTTAATTAATGGATAATGAATTAATAAATGAGAGGAATTTATAAAAAGTAAACCAAAAAATAATATATATACTTAAATTGTTTATGTTCATAGAGGATATATAGTCCCAAGTAGTGGAAGTCGGGTGTCTGAGTGATGATAGTTGGAGTTGATCTTAGGACTTGGTTATGAACATAGTGTAGTTTTTCTCTTTATTATATCATGTATATTCTATGATTTCATACATTACACAACCCATTTTTGTTATGGAAACTAACACCTAGTGGACTCTAGGAGGGTGCTTTCCCCAACATACTGGTGAGAATATGGATAGATGAGTACACCCTCTAGCCCCACTCTCTTTTCTTATTAGTTATATGTAATGGTATTCATGATACCTAGTTTTCATATATATTTGTGTAGAGGGGTTTTAAGAATTGTGTTGTTTTCAAACACATGTATCTCTAGATATATTATCCAAATGGTTATTATAGGTATGAAATGTATAGACGATTATAGATTGAGGTACTTTACACATTGTATGAGCTGTGATGGAATTATGTATAATACCTAAAATATGATACAAAAAATATGGGCTCTACTGGCTTTCAAAAACTACGTGGTTACTATATGGAGAAGTGATATGGGATGATGTGATGATGTGATGCACTAGGTTCATCTTGTGATAAATAGCCTATGTGACTATGGGATGGCTTATTTTAGAGAGAGAGATGGGTCCTGATGTGGGACATAGGGGTAGAGCGATAGACTATTGGGGAAGCATTGATGATATACCCTTTATGATTCATTACTATATTATATTCTCTCTTGTATTCATTACTTTGGGATAGATAACCATGGTTTGGATCAGAACATAGTATAACTATTTTAGAGATGGGTTAGTTTCTCTATTGTTCACTGTGAAATAGCATGATATCGTTACGCATTGTATTAGAGGATCTTAGGAGGATCCTACACATTATACTATTTTTCGCACACCACATATATAAAATTTTATTTAGCCTAGTAGGGGAATGTTTGAGATTGGGTTGGATATTTATAGCTCAGGGTTTAGCTTGATCTATTTTGGATTCACAGTCACCACCATCATTATCTTTTTTATATTTTTAGTTTATCTTTCAATTGTTTTAGTACTATATGAAATTGGTATTTTATTCATATATATGTCTGATTAGGATTTTATTGGTGTATATATTTTTTATATATCTTCAAAAAGTATTTTATAGAAGGATATTACCCCCATTATATGTTTATTATTCTCTCAGAGGTAGTTTCCAACCTAGGTCCTACTAGAGGAAAGACTCAGGAAGTCAGCATCCCTCTTCTCTCATTTCTGACCCATGACGGGTACTATTTGGGGGGTGGGGTTGTGATAGATTAGTTTCAAATGTTTTTTTGAGGGATAGGATGGTGTTTGGAGTTAAGGAACTGTGAGATATAATGGGTTTGTAGGGAAATGATGTCAACTATGTTTAGTAAGTGATGTGAACACATGATATCAGATGAGACACAAGTATTTAAGGCCATATATGATCTAATTCAGAAACCTCTATTTTTACTAAGATTACTAGATGATGTGATACATGTTTTAGGGTAGATACCTAGGAAAGGGTTCGGAATTATTCTTATTTCACCTATATTTGAAATGGTTGAACCTTGGTTTTAGTTAAAATATAAATAAAATTTATTAATTAATTAATGTTTTTAATTATATATTCTATGTTTATGAGATGTAACCATTTTTTCTTATTATTGGTATGGATCCAAGTAAATAACCCCAACATGTCAGTTCTGAAGATGTTCAGCAAGTTTTGTCACCATCTTTACATGTAGTAGTGGTCATTAATGATTAAACTAGGAGGAAGATACATAAAGAGTTTAAACTCTAGAGTCCAAAAAAGATCCATGATCCATTTTAGATATAGCCATATAATACTTGTTGGAGGAGGATGAGATATATTTATTTTTGATCCATGCTTAGACAAAGAACTTAGATTTTTTGGTTGGGATGATATTTCATTGCGAAGAGAGTTAGTGGTGTACCTTGTTCCTTTGATATATAGAGGAGTTGATGATCTCAACAAAGATGTTATGAGACCAGTTTCAAGTAGAGTTTTTTTCTTCAACAGTGAAGGTATCCAATCAGTGAGAGTTTCATACCCTTTAGCATGATATTTCAAACATTTTAGAGTTTAGGATAGGTTTCAAGTCCCTTATACATTATAAATTAGACCCATTGCAAAATGATGAGTCTTGAGTAAGGAATTTTGAGTAGTGTTTTAATATACAAATATAGTGTCATGACTGGATCCAAAGGTTCCCATACCGTGAAAACCCCAAGACCACCTCTAGTAGGCTAGGGGCTGGTAAATAACACTAAATAGAAATATTCCACAAATGGGAGGAAGTATCCTAATGTACCTGTAAAAACACCCAAATCTCAATGAAACAAAATGATGAAATGTAAAAAAACTAAAATAATGCATGTGTATGTCTAAGATCCCACAAAAGGGTACGAAATTGAATGTACAAGAAAGTAAACAAGAGCAAAAAAAATCCCACAACAAAGAGGTACTAGCGACATGTCCAACCTAAAACGAAATGGTACTCAGACTACTATCTGAAAGCCATATGAACAATCATCAGTCTATCTAGTCTCACTAACCACCATCTGGTCCTGGTCTTCCTAGGACTCAATCAAAAGTTAGATCATTGGATCAAGACATGAAATGTGTGGGAAAATCCCATTTAAAATTGAGTATAAAAATACTCAGTAGGACGCCATGAAACAAAAAATCAATAAAAAAAAGAATGTATAGTCATCTCTTCATAGGTAAATATATATAAAACATATATTAAGATTATCCAGATATACTCAATAGACACACCATGCCATCAATCCGTGGGCTATGATATCATCGGAGAAACTCAATGAATAAGTCAAAATCAATTTTCATACACCCAAAGAGAATGTATTATTATTGGAATAATGTGAATCACAAAGAGTGGATCAAGCCCAAACTCAATGGGGGATACCATTGAACCAATCTAGATCAACTAACTATATAGGGGATCATTCCCTAAACCACAAGGGGACACAACAAAACCTACTAATGTGGTCTGCTATATGGAGTGCCAAAACCCACCTCTTGGAGGTTAAAATAATTCCAAATCTACAATAGGGGTGATAGATGATTGAAATCTATTTCGGGGAGGGAAAAAATAATATATCTGAGTCGTGGTATCTATAGGGAATTGTGATCCAGTGATGTGGAAATAATTATGTACTTAACCCTTGACAAAAGAACTATATAAAATCTTTCAACCTATACTGTTCAAATCTAAAAACCAAGCATTTGTCTCAATGTGACCATCTCAACATTAGCTTCTCAACATCGGAGATGGCCCATTTATAGGATTCTCTATTTAGGATGTAATATTGTTTCAATGAAACCGACCACAGGCATGTCGGGGGACTATGGATCTACCACGGAGGTATGTCCACATACAACTGAGGTCGACTAACTTACTATGTAGTCACTACGACCGCGTCAGCTTGAACTACCATGACACCATAGTCAACCACCATAGTTAATCTCTATATTTAATCACCACCGTCATTGTGCCCTGTGAAAAATTGATTTATTGTTACACCATAGTATACCACCATAGTAAATTGTCATGGATGATCACTATCATCGACCACAACCAGCTTCGAGACCAGTTTCCCTAGATCCACCCTAGGTCCAACCCAAGTCTTTATGGGCCCACCATCCACACTTGACCCACTGACCTGACCCAAAATACTTGTCCAAACCAGACCACTATCCTTGACCACTCCACATCTACCACTGAAACACACTACTACAGCCATGTCCCACTGCTATTGTACCCACCAAATGCTGCTATGCCGCTGCTGGACACCACTTCTGCAACAGTGGTACCTTCCGTAGACCACTATTCCATATTCGATGTCGAAAAAATTAAATGGTCACAGATCCGAGCTCCTTGGGTCCTTATTTACATAGATCCAGCATCAGTTTTCAGATCACCTCATATCTGGGGTCATGTTCAATTTAGAACCACCCACCAACATCGAACCAGGAACCGTGGGGTTCCAATGGTGAATAAAATAGAAAATAAATGGAGGTAAGAACAAGAAATATGTTTTAATCATCGTTGAACATGTTTAATTGTCCAATAATATTTATTAGGTGAATTGGGTTATAAAATGGATTAATCCAATCCTGATTAACCCGCAAAACAAACCCATCACATAATTCTGATCAAATAGTGAATCAAATTGTTCACTAAGGGGCTTGAATTCCTCAAATGAACCATTAATAATGAATAATACACATAAAAAAACACCCTACCATGAATTAGATCTATCATTGATGAAGAATGAAGCTACATCGTGTTTGTTGGCAATATATGTCAAATCTGAAGTTGTGTCGATTGGATGATCCACAATCCATCACCGTTCACCTGAGAGGATTCCCAAAGGTTCTCTCTAACAGTCTTCTATCATTTCCCAGTTTATGAAGCTAACCCAAGATTTCTACCATAACAATCATTTTAAGGATTGAAAAATCACTGCCTCAAAATATTCTTTTTAATAATTATTTTTTTTAAATTTATATCCCACAATATATTTATCAAAAATAACCAACACCGACCAATGTATGATAGACCATTGGATAAAGATTCAATTTTTAGCTCAAAAGGGTCCTTATATTTCTAATCTGTACAGCCGTTTAAGAGTTATTTCAGTTTTTTTGGAAAACTGTACATACATGATATTAAATATTTTATTATTTTTCAAACATTAGTTTTGGGAACATCGGGCTTTGGAATCATATGTCCTATCAGGTCCTAGTCTGAAAATCAATCCATATATTATCTAAAAATAGTATAAGGAAAAAATTTAGATGTCAAATTCTCCCCACATTGGGGATTTAATCCTAGAAAAGAAAAAACAAGGGCTACTCAAATAGATGAGGGTCTTGAACATGAATCTGAACCTCATGATATCATTTTCTAACATAGAGAATCCCATTCTACCATCTGACAGGCACCAAAGAAATCGATCACCAATGAAGTATCCTTATCTACTAGTCTAAAATCTCCATTGGGTAAGTATAAAAATTCACTCCATTCATGATATCTAGCTTTCCCCAATCAATGACGTGGGATGGGCCATGCACATACATTCTCAGCTGCTACATGGGAAAATTTTTGTGTATCTTATATTACTATAGTGGTAGATCCAAGCACTACATCACCACAACATCTCTACACAGTATCTATAAGTGGATGATGAACTTCAGAGATAGCTTACCACCCCAGCCAAATCTTTATAATCCCCATCAATGTGAAACCTATAAGAACACATTATCTCATTAATCTCACTACAACAACCTCTATCGCCTATCAATATATAAATTTTGATGGCTCCAGACAGTATTAATTTTTTCTTATATGATCTACACCTTCAATGTAGTATCTCACACAAACTCTTTTCCCATAAGTGCTGACTCTCTTGTGTCAATCTAAAATAGTGCTGACCATTATGGTCTCCCTCATAATGCTTCGAATGGTTCCATACCAATGGTGGAATGGAAGTTATTTTTGTACAAAAACTCAATCTATGGTAGCTGATCCTACCAAATAAGACCAAATTCTAACATACAATACTATATTCTATCCTCTAGGTTCTAAATGATCCACTCAGTCTTGATGTCTATCTAGGGGTGAAATGTTTTTCTCAAGTGTAAATGGTTCCCAAACACCTCATGAAATTCCCCTCACAATCATGATTTATCTCGAGAATAATGATATGAAACAATCAACAATGGTTATCCAGGGAGTCAAACTATCACTTTCACCTAGAAGAATCCCATGATCTCTACTAAAATTTGATCTCAGATAGCTAGGAAGTGGGCTGAATCGGTGAGTAATTCGGTGATCACTCAAATGAAATCATTCCACCTATACGTACTTAATAAACCTGTTACAATTTTCATTGATATCCCCCCCACTATCATTCTGGAACATCAAGGGGTTATGCTAAAACCGCTGGAACCTGGGGCTCATCCTTCACTTACTGAAAAATATGTTATCTAGAAACAAACTCTGTTACTCCATTATTCATTCATGGTCCCAAAAATTAATTTAGGATGACCTGGTACATCTTCACCACACCTGGATGTTCCGCCAGTTGGGATGTATAAAACTACCTTAGAATATCCTTTTGTAATTCCACTAGTACTACTATATGTCTTATGAATATAATACCCACCTTTTCAATATATATTAGGATCATGCCCTGTACACATACGATCATGTAGGGTCTCACAGTCAGTATCCCCAAGCTGTGGCTCCCTAACTCACTATAAGTGTGGAGGGTTGAAACCATGTATTTGGAGGAATGATTCTCCATCTCCATCCATAAATGATATCCGAATTGAGGGTAACTGCATTGATACCTTGTTCAGAAACTATGAACTGGATCTCACACTGAGATCATCTGCCATCGTGTTCCCCTTCCCAGGTGTATAAAAAATCTAATAGTAATAATCGGAGAGGAACACTACCCATTGCCTCTATCTACAGTTCAAATCATTCTAAGATAAGACATATGTTAGAGTCTTCTGATCAGAGTAGAGGATAAAATTCTCACACATCAAGAAGTTTCGCCACATTTTCAATGCATAGACTACGACTTCTAAATCAAGATCAAGGGTCGTGTGTTTCTTATCATATGGTCTTAACAAACATGAACCATATGCAATAACCTCATGACTATAAATCTGGACACAACCAATCAAATTCTCTAATGCATCATAGAACACCACACACTTGATGCCTTCCTTTGATAACTTCATGATGGCAGCTCTCATCAACCTCTGCCTCAGCTCCTAAAAGAACTACTGACACTTTTCTATCAAAAAAAGGAAACACATTCATATTAAATCATTAAATTGTGATTCCACACTAGAAAAGTCAGGTAAAAACAAATGATTGTACCCTGAAAATCCATGGAATCTATATACCTCAGTAACACTCTTTGGTGGATCCAAAGAAAGCATTGCCTGAACCTTCTATGGATCCAGTGAAACTTCATCCTCTGAGATGAAATTTCCTAAAAAATGTCCTATCGAATCCATAACTAACACTTTGATAGAGTCCCATAATATTCTTTCTCTCATAGTTTGTCAAGGACCATCCTCAAGTGTCTCATGTGACCCACCTTATACACCCAGTACAGTAGAATATCATTGATGAGAACCACTGAGAACCTATATAAATAAAGACAAAAGATCTAGTTCATGAATCCCATGAACACTGATAAGGAATTATTCAGGAAAAATGAAATCACCATGTACTCATTGTGACAATAAAGACATTTATGTTCGTCTTCAGAACATCTGCATACCGTACTCATAGCTGGTGATAGACAGATCTGAGGTTGATCTTTTAGAACCATTGCACCCCTTTCAACTGATCAAATATTTCATCGATCCTTGGTAGTGGATAATTTTTCTTCACAAACACCTGATTCATGCACTAGTAATACTGACACAGCCTTAGGCTACCATATTCATCCTTGCAAAACAAAACTAGAGCTACCCAGGGTGAAATTATGGGACATATTAAGCCCGTCCTCTACAAGTCCTCCAATAGTATTCTCAGCTCATAAATCTCTATAAGATATATCTGATGTGTGTTATTATATATCTGTTACATACCATAGTGTAGATCAAAAAATAATTTTATCTCCCTATGGGGAGTGAAACCTAGAGCATCGTTAAGAAATAAATCCTAATACTATACTACGACTATAGGAAATTGAGGACTCATATCATCCACTACACCAAGGGTGAGGATAGTCAACTGATGATTAATCAGCCGAACCTTCCTATGTGTGAGTCCATATTACACTACCTTAGATAACTTTTCTTCGAAAAAGAAAAAATTTGTTCCATCACTGTGGGCACACCAAACTATTTTCCTAAAATAGTCAATCTGAGCATGAACAATGGATAACCAGTCCATACCAAGAATGACGTTTCAAGTATTCAACGATGCTACCAAGATATACCAACAAAGAATCTCTCCTCTAAGAGTCAGGTCACACTATTGTAACTAATATGTGATCATCAAGTCTCCTCTAGTAGGATTATCAGTGTGTAAGGGTCGAGTCAATAGCTCAACTAGAATATTCGAGTCCCAAAAAATATTTTGGATATGAAATGAATTAATATCACCTATTTATATCAAAACATAATCTAGGGTGGAATAGACATAGATCGTAACTCATATCATCCCTGGATCATTTGGGTCATAAGCCTCCACCACCCATTTATTCCTGGCCTCGTCCCTATCAACAAGCTCCCTAAACCTAGTGTGGACCACCTGGGGGTGATGACAGTAATAGTTCAATACGCTGACCACCTTCTACTTCCCATCATTCCCCAAGTCCATGCAATCCACCTACAGACCTTCTATATATGCCTGTATCTAGATGGTACCTTGATCATCTCCCGATCAACTATAGAACAAGTCGTTCAATCTCGTGCCAAATTTCCTCGACCACTGTATGTGTAACACCGTATATCCCTTGGATGATTCATGTTTCCCTAGGAACCCTACAATACTAAACATTAGTCATGGGATAACTACCTCAAGAACCTGACCCACATGGATCTCTGTGACTACCTTCAGCAACCAGATGTCGAAGTCTTAGATACCCAGTGCCCACTACTAGCTCCCACTTTCGATGTTTTCTCTGTTGAAAACTCTCCAGTTGTATGGCTCACTCCAATACCCTAGCATGAGAGGGAATGATAAAGAATACCATTGATTACCTAACTTCATTGATTAATACATTCTCAAAGGTCTGATCACTAAAGAACATGTCTTTTACCATGTCCAATGTGTAGCCTGAATGATCCACAAATTTTTTTGAATACTCCTCTATGGTCATAAAGACCTACCAAAGATGTAAGAACTCTTGTATGTGTTTTATTAGAAACATGGTTAGCTAGAACTCCTCTCTGAAGAGATTATTTAATATTACCAAGGAGAGAGATATCTACTCACGTGACTGAGTAACCAAGATCAAACATTTCCCCACCAAGCTTAGAATAATACTCACGGAAAGGGCTTTTATATGATTGGTAGGCATTCTCACATAGTGGAAAACATGGGTGACTACATCTATCCGATATTTATCCATATGGAGCACTGTATCTCTCAAAAACATGGGATTTTTTTTCCTCTAAAACTTGTGCAAGGCGCTCATCCTACGTGCATCCTTAGCTAGTAGTGATGGTAATAGTTGCTCATAGATAGGTGGTGGTATTAATGTTAAACCACCTTGGGGACCTATATATATTACATACCCCTTTATCTATGCCTCTTCACTAGGATGATCATCTCCAAGATCATGCAGTGGAATCTTAGCTGGTTGTCTACAGGGAATCATCCTAAAATAAAACAAAATGTACCATTGTCAATATAGTATATCTTGGTAGCTGACTCCAGAAGGACATGAAAAAAACAAATTACTTTTTCATGCATATATCATTTTTTCCATGAAACCATTGTTTCCATATACCATATGAAAAATCATGAAATAAAAGTCCTTCTCTATGGGTCGTCGTACCAACACTAGAGTCCTTAGCCTAAAATCCAATCTTGAAACATTTAACAATGTTTACCTAATCCAATCTCACATACTCTTAGTCCTATAGTGGAGCCGACTACTCTGATACCACTCTGTCATGATCCATCCAAGTGGGGCTCATACTGCCACTACCCCAAGACCACCCCCAATAAGATAGAGGATGGTGACTAGCACTTAGTAGACATATCCCACAAATGGTTGGCATTATGAACAAAAAGTTCAACCTGAAGGTAAAGGGTACCTGGACTATTGTCTAAAATTCATAAAAAACCATATTCTATCTAGTATCACTAATATCCATCTAGACTTCATCCACATAGGGCTCCGCCAAAAGTTCAATCACCTGCACAAGACACAACATGTGTGGGAAAATCCCACGCAGTGGGGAGTATAACAATACTTAGTAGGACATCATGAAACCACAATGATCGAAAACAAAGAAATTTAAAATTATATCTAAATAGTTAAATATCTACAACACACATAATAAGAATATCAAGATAAACTAAGGAGAGAAACCATGTTATTTAGCGGTCATAACCAACATCCATCCATAAAATTCTGCTTGAAGCATGCTTATTCTGGGAGAACATACTCCTCGAGCCATGTTATCATTCACAGAAATCAATGAATAGGTCTAACTCATTTGATATGCAACCAGAGATAACACATTGGTCATGTAATAATATGATACATAGAGAGGGGATCAATCCTTGAATCACTAGGGGATACCACTTACACCATTTGGATCAACCCTCTATGTATTGTACCACACCTAGAACTATTAGGGGACACCATGAACCCTACTGGAGAAACCCGCGAGATATAGTACCCATTCCCTTATCTCAAAGGTGACACGTATTCCAAAAATCCTCAAGGGGTTATAGACTATCACACTCCAATCTCAGGGAGGGATAAAATACTCTATCTGAGACTCAGTCTCTATAGGGGATTAAAATCCAATGATGTTGATGTAATGTTGTATTTAACACTTGTGGAAAGAACTAAGGGAATACTATCATCCTATAATTTTCCAAACAAAAAACCCAATTTTTTTTCCAATTTGACCCTCTCAACATTTGGGTATCAACACTATATAAGGTCTATCAATTAGAAGCTTAGTCAGGGAGGTAATATAGTTTGAATGAAACCACTCGCAGGCCTATTGGGGGCCTACATACCTATCACCATTGTCAATTTCTATGGTTGACCACCTTAGTAGATCTATGCAGTTGATCACCAAGTTAGATCACCACGTTTACTAAGACCCAAGACTATGAGGGCTACCACGATGCCATGGTTGATCGTCGCAGTCGATCACCATGATCGATCACCATGGTCTCTATGTCCCACGGTAGATCGAGCTACCATGGCCCCATGTTCTAAATTTAATGACTATTGCCTTGTTTGATCATCATGGCCAACCATAACCATGATCTACCCCTCATTTACCCTGGATCTGACCCATGTCTTGACCAACCCACTGAGCAGACCCGTCTTGCTGTCCCAATTGGGACTTTTGGACCGACCCTTCCCGCTAGCCCAACCCACTCTACATCAGATGTCACAACACTATGTCCACCACTATATATTCTTTTACCATACCCATGCTGCTATCGCATAATGAATATAATTTCAATAACACCCTTTGTACATGAATCTTCCACCACTGCCACCGTGCATTGTCCCATGTGTCTGTCATCATCGTTGTGCTGGTGATTCCTTCTATGGACCACTGTTCCAACTGTGAGGATAAAAAATTTAAACAGTCACTTATCTGAGGTACTTGGTTCTTGATCTATAGGTATATAACATCGTTTGTCAATTCAACTCGAATTTGGGTGTCCGTTTGAGTTCAGAACCACCCAACGACATCGAGTCTGTGGGGTTCCAACAGTGAAGAACACGATAAACAAAGGGAGAGAAGGAAAAGAAAGAATGCTTAATCATAATTTCCCAAGTGTTCTTCTCCATTGATATATATCAGAGGATATTGGATAGAAAAAAATTAAATCAATCACGATAATCTAACAAAACAATCCCATCCAGAAAATCTAGTCAAACCGCGGATCAGTCTGTTTGGGGATTGGTCCATGTTCATCGTTGCAATAAATAATGTAGAATATTAGACATATATAAAACTCCCTATCTATATTTGGATCGATAATTGACCATGAGTGAAGCAACTTTTCATTTTTAGGAATGATCTATCAAATCTGATGTTCCATCTTTTGACTAATCCACAACCATTCGTCATTTTCCTGAAAGGGTTCCCCATGGTTCTCTCTAGTTTTCATAGGGCTTTCATAGGGTTATACTTCTAAAACAGGATTGACATCTTAAAAATTAATTTAAGGATTGAAAATTTTATAGAACAAAATATTTTTTTTAATAAAAAATTTTATTCGCATTATGTATCTCGATAGCTTTTTCACAAATGACCTAAGATGGCCAATGTTAGGTCTGTACTCAGGTGAAATAACTATTATAAAGTCAAAGGATCAAACATATTTTTTATCTGATGACCTGTTTATGAGTTATTATAGATTTTAGGAATACTGCGTGCATGTGCTATTAAATATTATAAAAATTTTGAAACATTTTTTCTTAGCACATCGAGCTCTAAATCACACATTGCCATTATGACAGGTCTCAATATTAATCCATATAATATATAAAAATAATGCATGGAAGGTTGACATGTCACATCTTGTTCTAGTTCTACACATATATGATGTCTACATATCTTGTGCTAATGGCGAGAGTGGTGGTTGTTGAGTAGACACTAGCTAGAACTAGATCTCCATAATAGGGGAGTTTTTAGGATTCCTCTTGAATTAGATACATGGTTTTGGGTTCCTCGTTCCTAGGATGGAAGAGTTTTTCATAAATTGCGTGTAGGTCCCATCAGTCATCATATCGTTTCTACAAGGTTGGTTTCTCTCTAACCTATGCTAAGGGATAATACATCCATTTTTCATGTCGAGGCCATGGTCATTAGCAATTAGAGGGGCTGACCATTTTGAGCTATCATCAAAGGAATAGTGTTCCACTTCAGGTTACTACATTAAAGATATTTCATTCGACATGTATGTATCATTATTTTTATCCCTCTTGGGATCAATAGAGATGATATGTGGAAGGTAGATAACAACACTAAGATGATCCTTATCCATAGTGAGTAAATCATGCTCGGGGATGTGGTCATTCGTAGGGGAAGAGGGGCTATGGAATTTTTCATGTATAACTTCATGTTCTAGAGTTTCAAATTCGGTGTGAGAAAAACAATGTTCTAATTCCCCTTTACCTGATTTCTACATGGGAAAATTCTTTGTTTGATTCTGATGATATACCCTCATTCACATTACCTTTCTTTTTCCTTACTTTGGGACTTGGTGTAGGGAGTACTACAGTTCCCTTGGAATTAACTACACTATTCCGAGGCTGACCTAACTGGTATTTTGTATGTATTGACCGTGAACTAGTGATGGGGAAGAACCTCTCTTAGAGAGAATTCCTATGTTTACAAATATGTTATTATGACATCATCATCATTATGGACTGTATGTATTTGGTGTAGGCTGTTTTGGATTTTTTTTGAGAGACATTTTGTGTTCTATGATGATAATGGAGATATAGATTTGTTCTTTATCGAGGAAGGCCCTCATATGGGATGGAGGTGCGTTTCTTCCATAATATCATTGATGGCCGAGTTAATGTTGAGTTATTTAGATGTTCAAATGTCAGTGTTTCCATGAGTTGTAGAAGACAACCCTTATGGCATTCCTAAGGATGGTGCACAATTAGGCTCTCCATGGGAGATAAATTTTGGGACATATTTATAATTGGGGGTGTCTCATATATTGATTTCACCATATAATATGACCCGTTCTCTGCTATGAGGGATATCAGTACAGTGCGATGATCTATTGCAGGAAGGTTTTGTTCGGATGAGTGTGTCACCTTGGGGTGCACCAATTTTTTTTTTCTAAAGATGGAATGTAGAAATTTGTATATTTGTATCGATTATAATTTCTTGAACCATGTGAAAATTAAGATCCTATATCATCTTCCATGCATATATTATTTATTCAATAACCTAATGATATAATGCTAGTTCTTAATGATTAATCTTTGGTAAGGATACCATTAAATGTGTGTGAAGGATAAAGATATTCTAAATACTGCATTATAATTTGGTAACCAACATTTTGATTTATTTGTGATGTTTTTTTTCATGATAAATGATTCATCCATGTTCATGGGGTTGATGAATGTGGTGTTCAGAGAGATTCTAGATATCTTATGGTGGGTTTCATTGACGAAATCCTTATTGAATGTTGTATCTACAGAGGAGCATGAAAAATAGTCCATGTTATGTATTTGGATTTCTTCAACATGAATATCTATTAAGGAATTTTTCAACATTTCTGTTTTGGGCTCATGATTTTCATTTCGTAGTGCATGTAATATCACAATAGGGAGTAGATATGGATCCTTTAATGATATAGGCAGTTGTTTCGTGGGTATCCTTCCATATATTTTTAGTGGTGAGATGTTTCCTTGGACATATAGTCTAGTATAAGAGGATCACAACTGATTACTCTCAGGTTTTGAATCCTATAATTTCCTTGAACTAGAAGGAGTATACATTCATGTGGACTAACGAATGTTAAAAATATTCCAAGTACCTAAAAGAGAAATCATTTAGTTCCTCGGTCCTTTTTTTCTAGTTGAGGGAGTGTAGAAAACGTTATTTACGTCACCATGTTTTACGTCAGTTATATATAACCGACGTGATAATCTGTGAAACGTGGTTTTTTATGTCAGTTATAAAATAAATGACATAAAAAATGCGGTGAGTAGATTTTTAACGTCGGTTATTTTAATAACCAACATTACAAATCGCACTTGTTTGGTTTTTACATCGGTTATCTTATAACAGACGTAAAAACCCAATGCGCGGGGGTTTTTTTATGTTGGTTATTTGGAAACCGACTTAAAAAACCCGATATCTACGTGTTTTTTACGTCGATTATCAAATAACTGATGTAAAAAACCAAAGCGCGGGGGTTTTTTACGTCGGTTATAAGATAACCGACGTAAAAAACGAGATATCTATGTGTATTTTACATCGGTTATTTTGTAACCGACGTAAAAACCCAAAGTGCGGTGGGGTTTTTTACGTCAATTATTTTATAACCGACGTAAAAAACCCATAGATATCTCGTTCTTTACGTCGGTTATAAAATAACGGACGTAAAAAACCAAAGCGCGAGAGATTTTTTATGTCAGTTTTAAAATAACCGACGATATAAATTTAAAAAATAGTTTATAACATTGGTTATATAATAACCGATGTTATAAAACTTTTAAAATATTAAAGCCCTGTGGACTGTCATTTGCAATTTTTCGATTGACAGTCCGCCGGCTCGTGTCTCTCGCGCGGTAAACCCTAATCGGCTCGTCGATCGTCCTACGTTAAACTCATTTTGGTAACATTGTTTATCTTCTTTACTCCTCTCAGATCTATCATCTCAACTCGCAACACTCATGTAAGCCTTCCACGAATTTATTTCGTTCTTTTTTTTCACGGATAGTCTATAATTATGTTTTGCGATTTTTGTACATTTAATGTAAACAAGATGTAGTGGTTTCCAAGTATGCACCTCATTACTATTTTTATAAAATGGTGATGAGGTAATCTAAGATACATATGATTCACTAATGGAGGTGATACAATTTCACATGGTGTAGGATGATTTATGGGTGGGGTTTAACTATCACATTTGCATTGGGGTGTGAGAGGAAAACTAGTGGATAAGTGTTATGCAAGAACCTTAATTTTAATATATGTATATATATAATTTTTTATACGAAAAGGTTTATTTATATGAATTATTTTGTGAGTGATCTATAGTGAGTATATGAAACTATTTTTCCTTGTTTAGGTGATGATTTAGATTCCTTTTTTCATAGGGATTTAGTGTGATTCTTCAACATTTTCATGAGATGTTTTAGGGAGGACTTACTACGTATACATGCTATGCCCACCATACATAAATATAAACAATTTTTTTGGTTTTTAAAAGAAATTTGTAGTTTTTTATAGATGTTAGTAGCATGGAAGTGTTGAGGAGTAGCTTTCATGAGTATATAGAGTTTATTGTTTCTTCCTAGTTTTACTTTTAGTACTAATAATCTTCATTTTGGTTTATGTACAACAATACATGTATTTTGAATAATGATTTTATTTATTGTTTTTTTTAGTGATTCATCTATTCATATCTCTTAATATGTAAACATATATAGTAGTAGTTTCCTCTAATGTTTTTGGTTTAAATATAATCGGTGCTAATCAAAAAACCATGATGTATTAAAGGAGGGATTCATGCATAATTATCTAAATTTATTCATTTTGAACTGAAGAGGGTTACTTTTGGTGGGAGAAGATCCTAAATGATATGGTATGAATTCATTCTATCATAACCATAAATAAAATACAGTTGTATTTTATTTATCATATACATCAACTTATAGTCTTCTTTTTAATCACAAACCCTTTGAGAATAAAAAACCAAACTAAGGGATTTGGTATCCACATTGCCTTTTGTTATAGAATATGGGACATCAAAATCAAATGATTGAACATATTCCTCCCAAAAAATACTTCCATTGATTTTTATAATTCTGTGAAAATATTTACCAAATGGATTTAGGGTGTACAGAAACCATTAATAACTTGTAAAAAAGGTAGTTTATCTAATATATTAAAACATCAAAACCGCAATCAATATTGAACTATGTAGGCGTCATGGTTTTCTTTGATTCAATGAAATTTAAAACTGTTATATCTAACTATATTTTGTTTTAAAAATAATATTCAAGCATATTTTTTTAAAATACCCATAGATTTGTTTTAAATTTTAAATTGTTTTACGTTCAAATTATGATTTTTTTCATATAAACATATATTTGTCTTATCTTAAAAATATATATTTTTTGTTGATATTTGTTATAGGTAATAATGAGTCGAAGTTGGATTATGGCACATCGAATGAGCATTGAATTTGAGGAAGGTGTTGATGCCTTTTTGGAATTTTAAAAACAAAATGTTCCAAGTAGTGACATTTTTTTTTCTGTCCATGCCTAAAATGTTTGAATATGAAGAAGTTGAAATGTAGAGAGATAAAAGATCATCTGATTTGTCATGGTTTTAATCCGAGTTATAGCCCTTGGATTTGCCATGGTGAAACTGGACGGAATGTCACTGATGATGATTATTCGCAATATGGTAACTCCGATGGAATTGAAGAAAAGATTCGCGATATTGTAGCAGAACAAATTGAGATAGAGCTGATAGTTGTGCATCTATATGGTGATGCTGAAAACCCATTATATCCTAGTTGTACAGATTTTACGATTTTGTGGGTGCTGTTAAGATTGATTAACCTGAAGGAGAAACTTGGATGGAGTGATAGAAGTTTTACCAAGATGCTACAATTGATGAAAGACATTCTTACAAAAGAAAACGATCTTCCAGATTCACATTACAAAGCCAAGAAAATATTATGCTCAATGGGATTGGGATACAAGAAAATACATGCCTGTCCGAATGACTACATTATATATAGGAAGGAATATGAATTTCTGTCAGATTGTCCTAAATGTGGGACATCATGGTATAAGGTGAAAGAAAAATCACAGGATGATGTAGAAATTACAAAGCTCACTTCAACGGTATTTTGGTATCTTCCTATAATTAATCGTTTCAAACGTTTATTTTCTAATTCACATGATGCAAAGAGGTTAAGATGGCATGCTTAAGAGTGGGTATGTGATGGAAAAATACGCCCTCCCGCTGATTGTCCACAATTAAAGAAAATTGATGCGCAATATTCTTCATTTGGAAATGAAATTAAGAAATCTCATATGAGGGTTGTACACAGATGGAATGAATCCATACCGAACACTCAGTAGCACAAATAGTTCCTAGCCTGTTTTATTGGTAATTTACAACCTCTCTCTTGAAGTTTGTATGAAGCGCAAATATGTCATGTTGAGTACAATGATCTCTGGTCCAAGGAAACCCGGTAATGATATTGATGTTTACTTGTCACCGTTGATTGATGATTTGAAACTTTTATGGGCTGATGGTATTAGGGTGTATGATTCTTATAAAATGGAACATTTTCAACTGCATGCAGTGCTTCTGTTCACTATAAATGACTTCACAGCGTATGAAAATTTTTCTGGATGTAGTGTTAAAGGGCATAAAGCATGTCCAATTTGCGAACAACAGACGTCATATTGCCAATTGCATCATGGGAGGAAAACATTTTACATGGGTCATCGAAAGTTTTTTCCTCTGGAACATCCTTATATAAGACTAAAAAAGGCATTAAATGGCTCACATGAATTTGATAATGCTCCAAAACATTTATCCCCTGATCTGTATTTTGAGGGGGTGAAAAACCTTGACGTGACATTGGGAAAGACACAGAAATCTGGTAATGATAGACATATTTGGAAGAAAAGGACAATTTTTTTTGAGCTACCATATTAGAGGTATCATGATGTTAAACATAATATTGATGTCATGCATGTGGAGAAGAATATCTATGATTCTTTGATTGGAACATTGTTAGATATTAAATGAAAGACTAAAGATGGGTTGAATGCAAGATTAGACTTACTATCAATGGGAATACGTTTGGAGTTAGCTCCCACTCTTAATGGAAGACGAACATTTCTACCCTCGTCTTGTCATACATTATTGAAGAGGTAGAAAATTATCTTTTTTCAGTGTCTTCATGATACCAAACTGCCTCAAGATTATTCTTCTAATGTAAAAAAATTTGTCTCATTAAAGGGATTGAAGTTGATAGGTATGAAACCACATGATTTTCATGTCATGATGCAACAAATTCTACCAGTTTCATTGCGTGGAATATTTCCCATTCGTGTCAGAAAGACTATAATGAAGTTGTGTTATTTTTTCAATTCAATTTGTAACCAGGAGATTGATATGAATGCATTGAACATTTTGGAAAAGCATGCAATTTTTATACTTTGTCAATTGGAAATGTTTTTTCCTCCAACTTTTTTCGATATAATGGTGCATTTAATGATTCATCTGGTTTCTGAAATAAATCTTTGTGGACCTGTATATCTTCATTGGATGTATCCTTTTGAAATGTATATGAAAATATTATAGGGGTATGTTAAAAATCTATATCGACCTGAAGCCTCCATTATTGAAAAGTATATTTCTGAGGAGGTAGAAGAGTTTTGTACGAGCTACATGGCTGTAGCGCAACACATAGGTTTGCCTCTATCTCGCCATGAACTAGTTAATAATGAGGGAAAGGGGATTCGCGACATGAAAGTCAAATCATTTTCAGCTGAACAGATGAAGAATTTAGAATCATACATCTTGAATAACATATCTGATGCTCAACTGTATATCACATTGCATATTAATGAGTTGAAACAATGTCATCCAAAGAAGAAAGATATGTGGATTTTGAATGAGCACAACAAAATTTTTTTGTCATTGATTAAAAAGTCTTTTCTTGGTAGATCAGATGTATCAGAGACATTAAAATCGATAGTGGGTGGTCCATGTTTTAATGTGATAACATGGTCTGGTTATGACATTAATGGTTATACATTTCATACAAAATCTCAGGACAACAGAAGTACAGTTCAGAATAGTGGTGTATTGGTGTTTGCAGAAGCAATGCATTTTTCGAGTGCTAAGGAAAAAAACCAATTTCTGCATCATGTGAATATTATGGAGTGATTGAAGACATATGGGAGGTTGATTACTTTAAAATTAAAGTTCCCTTTTTTAAATGTAAATGGTTTAACGGTAACAACAGTGTCAGACACGATGAATTTGGAATGACACTTGTTAATCTGAATAGATTGTAAGACACAACTGATTCTTTAATAATGGAAACACATTCAAAACAAATTTTCTATGTTGTAGATCAATCAGATATGCAGTGGGTTGTTGTTTTACAAGGGAAAAAACAATATGTTGGTGAGGATGAACTTGATGAATATGCTGATTTATGTGAGATCCCTACTTCCATGGAAATATTAACAGAACATAATGATGATCATGTTGAAGACATAGTTTGTGCCATAAGGAACGATCACAATGAAGGAATTTGGGAAAACAATCCATTTGTACATTCCTAAAATTACAGGTAACATATGTTTATTTCTTGTTTACATTTATTTTTTCCATAAATGTTAGATATTGTAAGTTTTTTATTTATTAAAACATATTTTAAAACAAAATAAGTATATGTTTTTGTTTGTTTTAAGTTTGTTTCGTTTACTTTATCATGTTTATAACCATTACATGAATTATATATCTATTATTTTTGTTCACTGACAATTACTTTAACATGTTTACAATGTTTACCAGGTTTACCATTTTTACCATTTTTACCGTCTATACCATCTTGACCATCTTTGCCATCCTTACCATTGTTTAACATGCTTACCATATTACCAATGTTTACTATTATATAACTTAGTACACTTTTCTATTTTCTGATTATAGTAGTATTAAAATATTTGAATTTGTATATTTGTGAACTGATGTTTGTTTTTTTGATTTGAAGGATAATGAAAGATCACTCAGATGATCAACCACATGATTCAGGAGAATATCATATTGCTGGTCATACCTCTGGGGATGAACATTCGCATGCTCCTATTAAGACAAAGAGTTCAAAGGTTGGTAAACCTGGGTGCACACATTTACCAAAATTATCACATTCCCGTACGCAGGATCAGAGGATATTCATTGAGTTTGGTGATGATGATATTCCTAGAGGTCCGTTTTCCAAATATTTTAAGAGTTTTGTTGCAACTTAGGCAAAGACCAACGTAAGAATTTTGTATGATGATTGGAGAGGTGTAGATAAAGCGATTATCTCTCAGTTGTGGGAGATGATTTTGGTAAGTTCTTTTGTCGTTGTTTGACCATTCTTTTAATGTTTCTAGTTCATATAATATGTTTAACCTCTTCATTATCAGATGAAATTTGATATTCCTGACACTAGAGGAGTCAGGAAGAAATGCTTATCGTTGGATGCCAGGAGATGGAGGGATTTCAAATAAACCATCTAATCTGATTTTATTTATGGTCATAGGAGTCATGTCAATACATGTCGTATATATCCTTTTATAGATGAAGACACATGGAGATAGTTTTTCGAAAGTAGAAAAAAGAGTCATTTCTGGTAAGGGCAATGTAAACTTTTATAAACATTCTTATATAAATGATTTTATTAATGTTTTGTTAATGTTTTCTTCTTCATAAATTCCAACAAACTAGGAAAGCTCATCAATAGATCCAATCTAAAAATGTATACCCTCGTAGTTTATCTCGGGGAGGGTATGCATTATTGGAAGACAAATGATGGCAGAAAAATTTCAACAACTAAGAGCTGAGTCTTCATGCTCTGGAGAGGTGGCCCCTCCATCCCCTCCATCTAGACATTAAAAATGGACGAGAGCTCGGAAGGGAAAAAAGGGAAATATGTTTTGGAAGAATTGAGAATCGTAGCTGAGAGGATTGTAAGATATCTATTTAATTTATTTAAGTTAACTTTTTTCTTCATATAGTTTCAATCATTATAGAAATGTTCAATTAATTAATAAAGGACTCTTTTGAGGATCAGAGTTCATAGGGGACATTTACGGCTACTGGGAGGGAAGATATTATATTTGCAGCATTGGGAAGGCCCGGACATCCTGGTCGTGTAAGAGGATATCTGACAGGTGTATCAGTAAGAAAAGTGTTGCCACGTTCTTCAACATCTAACATGAGGGGTTTTATAAAAAATTAGAATCCTTGGAGGCTGAAGTTCAAAATATTAATGCGACGATGGAGGACAAGATTAGAGAGTCGGTGTAGTCTATGTCTATAGAAATTGAAAGACAATTTCAAACTGAAGCTCCCACTCCACCACCTCCCCCTACAGACCCCATTGTTTATCCTCCACCTCCGCCAGTAGCTCCCACTCCCCCACCTTAGCCTGCGGACCTCATTTTTTATCCTATGCCTCCGCTGCAGCTTCCTACATATTGTGAGTTGTATGTTGATGATTCTCAACATCATATAGTAGCATACGTGTTGGTATATTGTATAGGAGATACAGTTCATCATCAATAATTAGAGGTAGATAATCAGAGGGTCACTGTACAGGATATTATAGATAGATCAGCTAGGGTACCAATACCTACAGATGAGGTGGCGATAGTTGAACAGAGTATAGGCCATTTTTTATTTGGGACATCTAAACTTCTTCGACTCATTACCATAGAGGTATGAATGTTATATCTTTTATTTTTTTTATTAATGTTGATTTATCATTTGAAAACTACTATATTTTTCAATTTTATTACAGGAATACTTCAAAGGTAAATAAATACTGTATAGACAACAACAAAGTCAACATGTTATGACATCAGATACATATTCTAGTGGTCTTGACAGATTGTCAAGAATTTCACATTATTTGTTGGGTTTTTATGAGTTTCCAATAGAATCTCTTGTTTGTGGATGTGAAATAAGTGTCGGGATTATAAAAACTGATATCATGGAGCTTGTTACTGGAGATAAGTTTGGCATCAACGTGGTGAAATTTTTTTCCATGTAAGTCTTAAAACATTTTCCCTGCGTTATATTTATTAAAAATGTATACTTATGTATGTTTTGTATTAGGTGTCTTTATAAAATTTGTGAGAGGAATGAGATAACAGAAGTATATGGATTCATGGACCCGCAATTGATTTCTCCTGATGCATGTGCATCGAATGAGAATCAAAGAATAGTTTATTTTCCTGAAAGATTTGAAAATAATTTAATCACACAATGTTGGATGATGCATTTTTGTAAGAGTTATGAAACACATTTCCCTTAAAGAGTTAATTATCTTTTAATATAAAAAACCACTAACATTAAATTTCCTTTTATCAGTGATCATTGGATGTTATGGGTTTTTTTCCCACGAGAGAAAGCTCTTTATTGGATATGCTATGTTCATGGTGATGTGCCGGAATGTTTTAAGAATATATTGGAAAAGAAAGTTTCAATTTCTCAATAGTTTTATACATTATAATGAATTTTAAATTTACCCCATTCGTATTATTTTCTAACAGTGCATGGGCCTACTTTCGAAAAAACACAAAAAAAAAGAAATGCAAAGATCAAATATGTAAATGAAAAGGTAAATTTCTATTTATAATTTGTACTTTCTGATTTATTACATAAAAATAATATATTAAATTTACTCACATTCAAACAGAATTTTCATGAACAACAAGGCGTCATCGAATGCGGATATAATATGTTAAGATTTATGTATGAAATAATAACAACTGGGACAGTTGTGAATTTTTACCTGGTACAATTTCCTCTTATACTTTGACATAATATTTCAATTTGATTTATTCATTATACACGTTAACTATCTTCTTTTTCATTTGTAGCTTTTTGATGACCCTAAACCTTATACTGCTGAAGACATCAATCACGTACAAGTGGAGTGGTCAAATTATTTTACAGCTTTGATTGAATTTTAGTTGTTTGTAATGTAATATGTAATTTTAATATTGTCGTTGTAATTGTGTATTTGTTAGCTGTTTAGGTTGGATTTAGTTTTTTTTTGAAGTTGACAGTGTATGTTTTGAATGTTATATAAGTGAATGTTTAATTTTGCTCTACTTGTTTTGGTCTACTTTTGATGGTTTTTCTCGTATGGATTTGGTTCTGTGGGGGAGGGGTTCCAAGGGTGTGGCAGTGTGTTCAGTGGGTTTGGGGGGTGTCTAACGGTCTGGGAGGGCTGTCCGGTGGGGTGGGGGGATAGTCCTGGGGGGTTGCAGGGCTGTCCGGGGCTGTGGGAAGGCAGTCCAGCGGTGTGGGAGTGCTGTCCAGGGGTGGGGGGGGGGGGTTGTCCAGGGGTTTTTGGGGCTATCCAGGGGTGTGGTGGGGGCTGTAAAGTGGGGTGAGGGGTGAGGGGGTGTTGTTCAGGCAGGTGGGGGGTTGTCGAGGGGTGTTTGTGGCTGTCCGGGGGTCGGGGGGTAGTCCAAGAGTGTGGTGGGGGCTCCAATGGGGTGGGAGAGTGTTGTCCAAGGGGTATACATGAGGGTGGGAGCTCCAATGGGGTGGGGGAGATCTTTCCAGGGGGTATACATGAGGTTGAGGGCTCTAATGGGGTGGGGGAGGGCTATCCATGGTGTATAAATGAGGGTGGGGGATGTCAAGGGAGTAAGTTTTATATGTTATCAATTTACATGCTTAATTTTGATCTACTTCTGTTTTTGTGGTACGATTTCTTAATTTGTTTTCTAGTTGAATCCGGTGGAGAGAAGATGATTGCATTCTGTTTTTTTTAAAAAATTCGGTTTATCATGTCAGTTATTTAATAACCGATGTGATAAAATGCCTGGAAAATACTTTATCATGTCGGTTATTTAATAACCGATGTGATAAAAGGCCTAGAAAATAGTTTATCAAGTCGGTTATTTAATAACCGACGTGATAAAAGGCCTAGAAAATGTTTTTCACGTCGGTTATTTAATAACTGACGTGATAAAATGCCTGGAGAATGGTTTATCATGTCGGTTATTTAATAACCGATGTGATAAAATGCCTAGAAAATAGTTTATCACGTCGGTTATTTAATAACCGACGTGATAAAATGCCTGGAAAATAGTTTATCACATCGGTTATTTAATAACCGACATGATAAAAGGCCTAGAAAATGTTTATCACATCGGTTATTAAATAACCGACGTGATAAAATGCCTCGAGAATGGTTTATCACGTCGGTTATTTAATAACTGACGTGATAAAAGGCCTGGACAATGGTTTATCACGTCAGTTATTCAATAACCGACGGGATAAAAGGCCTAGACAATGGTTTATCACCTCGTTTATTATATAACCGACGTGATAAACCACCTCCCACCAGTTTATCACGGCGATTATGAAATAACTGACGTGATAAACCCCCCTCCCCTCGGTTTTTCCTGTCGGCTATATAATAACCGATGTGATAAACCATGCTCACCCCAGTTTATCACGTTGGTTCTTATAGAACCGACGTGAAAACCCGTCACTGCTGTTTATCACATTGGTTCTATAAGAACCGACGTGATAAACCCCCCTCACCCCGGTTTATCACGTCGGTTCATAAGAAACCGACGTGATAAACCCCCCTCCCCCCAGTTTATCCCATCGGTTCTTAAACAACCGATGCGATAAACCCCCCTCCACCCGGTTTATTTCCCTTTCTCACTTCGTCTTATTAATAACCGACATGATAAACCATTTTCCAGGCCTTTTATCACGTCAGTTCTTAAATGACCGACGTGATAAACCCTTCCGATTTTATTTATCACGATGGTTCTAAAATAACCGACATGATAATCATCGCGATTTTAGGTTTTTGACGTCGGTTTTTAAATAACCGACGTCAAAAACATTATTTATAACGTCGCATGTATTAAATTTGTCTTGATACCGACGTAAAATATGAAAAATAACCGACGTAAAAATTGTTTTCTGCATTAGTGTCAAGTTTAGTTTGAGGTTTTTGTGATGCTTTGATTCTTGGTTTGGGATGTCTTTTGATACAATAGAGATTTGTTTTTTTATAGGTCTTGGTAGTTACATAGATATGAACATAATTGTGCTACCCGTGATCTTGATTTAGCATCATTACTGTTCTCATTCATGTTGTGGTGATATTACCCCATAAAAAATGTTTTTTGGTTTTTATAGACCATAAAAAAATGAGTAATTTCTTATCCCCGCACGAATTCAAATTATGAAACTGAAGGTGGATGGAATTTTTATAGGATTATGGATTTGAGATTTATAATTTACCATGATAGGGAAATATCGTTTCTAATGTGATGATAAGGAAGTCATTAGTGATTCCTTGTGTGAATATGGAGATACCTAGAGAAGGATAAAAGAACTCCATATTATTTATTTGGATACATGATATGTTGGAGGTAGACTTTTTATTTTTCAGATTATAGTGAAGGAGAATTTGGTGCAATTTGTGGAGGATTCCCTATAAAGGGATTCTGAGGTGGTGGTTTGGATAAATCGTGTTACCTTCGATGATACCCTTGATGGAAGGTTTGAGGATTAACATCATCAGCTGTTATTCAATGGGAGGTTTTTATAAATTTCAATGATTTGAGAAAGTTTTATCCATTAGTACCATATTTCACAATTGGTATTACATCCTAGCATTAATAATTTGTACCACTATTTGAGAGGTTTGTTTCAGTGGCTTGGGATGAAGTGTGGAGTTTTATATTTTTTATCTCGAAGTTTGGTTTGCCAGAATGTGAGGACTAAGCTCCATGTTCCCAATAGTTAGCTCCAAGAATTATATGTTCCCCAGTGGATGTGGGAGGAAATATTAATAAAATTAGTTATCCGTCTAATTTTATATCAGGGAATCTATGATTCAATATGGGTAATATTGGATTAGTTGATGAAATCAACCCACTTTAAATTGATCAGGGAGTCGAGCTTGGTAGAGGTTTTTTTGAGGAAATATATAGTGGAAGTGGTGAGACTCCATAGAGTAAGGCTTAAAATCACCTTTAATTAAGATCATTGTTTTTTCTCATGGGTTTATAGAGGACTCTAGCATGATTTTTATTCTAATTTATGCCCAAGAAGTAATTTTCATTTGTAGATGGAAATTAAGATAGAGAGGACTATCTAAAATCTTGAAGACATATTGTATTCTTGTGTGCTATATTTTATAGGATCAATGATGACAAACCTAATCTTGGTCATTTTTTCATACAAAAGTAGTTTGTACTATAACATTGGTATGAATCCGTTTGAATATTTTTTTGACTAAGATTTTTTTACTTTGTTGTGATAGACTAGGGATAGAGAGGAAGCAATTCTAAGGATGGAAAATAGTACAAAACAAGATGAATATGGATCATGTTAGATGTGAGAGGATGAAAATACCAAATTTTCTCCAAAAAACCTTATGAATGTTATTTGAGGAGACCTATGATTTTTGAAGTTAGAGATCATGGGTTATTTAAAGTAACTCATCATCATAGGAAGTGAAGTTTTGGTCATGAGAGTAATATTTCTCACTGGTATGTTGGTCCTATTGAATTATTGTCTCACATTGGAGCTATGTATTATAGAATAGAACTTCTATTGAAGATGATATGAATATAGAATTTTTTTCATGTATTTCATATTCTTTTTTATCTTCATGGATATTATCATGTCAACATTTGGGGTGATATCAATGTTGACGATGACGATACCTTCAAGGAGTGACTTGCATAGAACTAGTATAACCAGGAGAAGGTGTTTCATAAACATTCTATTTATTTTGTTTTCCCCTTGTGAAAAATGATGTGTGTAGGAGATTATATGGTAAATTGAGTCATAGTTACTTTCATAGTAACAAAATATGTTAATTATTTATCAATTATGTTGTTGTAACTCTAGTTGTGGTTGTCAGGACTTTTTTCTAGTTTATGATATAGTTTTATACTATATATATTGTCTGGGTTTACTCTATTTTGAGATTTATCGGCCCTGGGTGAGTGTTATTGGAGTTGGATGTTGTGGTTCAAAATCTTTTCTCTAGTTCCTCTGATTGATGTGGTTTAGCTCATGTGATGGAAATATTATTTAGAGGTATCTCATAGGGGGGATTTTTGGATGTCCCCTTCTGTTTTATCTATGGGGTTTGTTTTAGATTATCATGAATGAGAATTGTAATAGTGGTGTTTTAGTAAGTACTTGGATTCCAAAAACATTTTATTTATGATTTTGGTGTGTTCGAGGCACCGATATGAGGTTTCGGGTGGGCTAGAGGGTGTTTGAAGTGTTTTTAGGGAGCCACCTCCTAAAATTGAATAACTGTGGCATTAAGGTATATGATTCCTAATAGAGATAATATTTTCATCGGTTTTAATATTTTTTTAAATGATTTATTCTCTAAAAATTTATCAATTGTAGTTATTTTTGTTAAATGTGGATTTAAAGTGTATTTCGAACTTAAATGTGAAGATTTCTTAGTTATAGAATTTATAAAAAATTTAACCACATTGGTAATTCTAGCATAACCTTTTTAATATCATCCCAATTGATGTGATTATTTTATAGGATTAATTAATTTGTTCTCTTCATATTTTTTTATTTTATTCTATGAGCTAAATTGGCCTTCAAAGGATTTTAAAAATAAATCTAGTTTGGAAATCACTCTGGATGACTGCATGGACCACACTTTAATAAATTAAGCATACATCAGAACAAAAGACTCTAATTAAGATGAATCCACCTGTAATTGAAAGATAATACAACAGATCAGTTCAATGTAGAATATCATGGAGATTTTACATCAATTATGATGTTATTAGACACTCAAGTTTGGAGTAATATTTATAAGATTCAATGATTCTTCCATGGTAGAATAAATTTTCCTGATTAATGGGCCATATCGTTCACTAAAAAAGGAATATCAAGCTAAAATTTCTAGGTAAAACATACATTATATTTTGGAACCTATATATATAAGACCAAAATTTTATATTCGGCTATTAAAGAGGCAGACCATGAGCGATCTTTGGATGAATAGAATCTATAAGATATCTTAATGTGAGGTATAGAAGATCAATAATTTTAAGACCAATGCATGAAACCCACTTGGCCTATATAAGAAGGAGTTCATCCATGTTGATGAAAGTATTAACACAAACCCATTGGAGAGTAGGCCTGGGGCTATGATGCATCATTAATATTTGTTCTTATTTTCTATTATTTTAGTTTTTTCCATGTAATGTGTGTTAATATTTTAATTAAAGTGTTTCCGTTTTCATCTTACACCCCGATTTATCTTCCAAACCTTATTTATTTCTATCATCAATATTCATCAGTGAACTTTTTTAACTTTTCAATGGATGTAGATTAACCGGAGGCCTGGACCAGGGGGAGGTCTCCCTGTGTTCTTTGTTATTGTGATTAAATGAATCATTTTTTATTCTATTTATAGTATATGCAAGAATATTACATGGGCGTGGGAGTCAACCACTATGAAATTATTTTATGATCCATTCCTATTCATTGACTAATTTTTCCTTCCATTCTATTAGTAAAACCCTTCATATGGTGGAGTTGGGGTAGCCTTGATGGCTGAAATGATATACGGTGGAGCCATGACTAATAAAAAAATCATTCTTGGATTAGGAGTTTTCCTATTTGACTATTAGTGGAGGAGTGGTTTTTTTGAACAAAGGCATGATAAAATTACACCATCAATAAATCAATGTAATGTAATTCACTAATGAGTTCTCACTAAATTAATTATCAAATTTAATTTAAAAAATATATAAATAATGAATGAAATCATTTTATCAAACCCTGGTCCAATATAATTCTATATAATCATCATTTCATCTACATATTCATTTATATTTCAATTTTGTATTGAATTATTTTATTTACAAATAAAAAAAAACAAGAATCATTGTGTTAAATAAATTATAAAAAACAAAAAAGAGTTATTTTAGGGGAACTAAAAATTAGTGGTTGAACCAACATGAAAACTCCTCATGTGATATGACCTCGGTAAACCTATGTACTAAATTAGGAATATAAATATTATTTTTCCATGCCTTATGACAGACATGGATCAAAATTGGTTCTCTTTCTGGGGAACTAAATAGTTATTGCAATCAAATTTCTCTAAATTCATCATTTTGTAAATATTTTTAATTATTATCATTATAAAAAAATCTAAAAAACCATCATTCCATGATGTATTTAAATTAAAATTATTCTATAGAAGAAAATTACACACAAATGAAATATCAAGAGTAAGAAGTTGATTATAGTGATACAAATGATCAGGTGCAAAAGAAGAGTGATTCATTGGATGAGATGGGGAGAAAAATGGAAAGGGAATTTGACTATGTTAATATATTAATCGAGTAACATGACCCAAATCTAGATTAAAATCTTGAGGTAGTAGTTGTATAAATTTCACCACCCATATTTTAAATTTAAGAACATATGGTGGTAAAGGTGTAGATACTTAAAGATTAATTCCACCACACTCAACCATTACTACAGGAGATAGATAAATGATATGTTTATTTTTATTTACAAGAGGGTGATCATGTGAATTTGGATACATTTTGGGGAAAATGGACATTAATTGAAATGAAACATGATCTATTAATTCTTACAAAGTAAAAGAGAAACCACCATTTCATATCTATATATCATTATAAGAAGTATAATAAGGAACCCAAGTGCTGGAATTTTGTGAAAGGATTGAGGAGCCTTACTATTTGAATATATCCAATGATGATCAAATCCATGTGGAACATTCAATTAATAAGGAGATTCAAGATGAAAAAATTTAGGGTGTTGGACCTTTGATAAAGTATTTATCATCAAATTTCATTAAAACTAAATTGAGTATATCTTGTAATTGTTTTGAATTTTCAGATTTTTCTGACACTTAATAGGCCCTAAAGGAGGATGAGGAAAAAGAAATTTCACCTATTGAGGAAGACGTGGAGATCCATAATGAAATTGAATATTTATTATAGGGAACACACCAATAAATCCTAGTTGATCTTCATGAAGAAAAAGAGATACACATTTCTGACCTTAAAAGGGAATATTTTGAAATTAATTCATTAAATTTAAATTCAGAATCTCTGTCAAATTATTCTTTTCATGAAGCACATCTAGAGAAAACATAGTATAATAAATAATACATTTCACAAGTAGTAATAAAATAGTAGGAGGTTTCATACTTTATCCTATCCCCACCATGAAAGTTATACCACACTGAAAAGTGTGATGATATAGTAAATTCCATTCATGGATCATTCCTCACTAGAAACATGGATATGAGTGATGAGGGAAAGTCACATGTAGTGGTTAAAATCTGAGAAGATCCACCAAACATTAGATTATGGATAAAAGTTGGTACTACCCTTTGGTTGAAATAAAAATTTAGGGTGCACATGGTGGATTATATTAAGAATTATCCTTTCCTAAGAACTTAGATTTCAATTTGATTCTTAGAATTAATCTAGCATGCAGCCCAATCCCTCTT
Organism: Viscum album; assembly: GCA_963277665.1. NCBI lineage: Eukaryota > Viridiplantae > Streptophyta > Magnoliopsida > Santalales > Viscaceae > Viscum > Viscum album. The sequence goes on from OY728131.1 coordinate 1,929,120,959, forward strand.
ATATTTTTTATCTTAAATGTAATGATCATTGTTGTTTATTGAGTAATTCACTTTTTTTGGTTCATGATGGTAGTTATTATATCCATATATTTCTGGAGGAAAATGACTAAGATTTATTTTTCAAAGGGAGTTAACTTTTATTGTTTTTCTTTAAAACTCTCTACATTTTTTCTTATTATTTTCTAGTATTGAATTGAAATTCCTTATCCACACCGAAAATATTCATTAATTGACTTATCTAGCATACAATAATTTTTATATAATCATATTATGACATGTTTTAAATTTCAATGTTAAATAAATTGAATGAATAAAATATAAAATTGAATTATTAATGTGAAGTATGGATGTTAAAGTGGGGAATAAAGATAATATTGAATTAATTTAACCAAGAAAATGAAATTTCTCAAACACTTTTCATGCATTAAATTTATTAAATTCATTTTAATTGATTTGTTATTATTAATCATGACATACATGATTTCACAGTATTATATTTTCCATTCAAGAGAGGATATCTAAAAAAATTACTTCTTATTTAGTCTAGAGCATATTTCCTGAATGATCTTGGGACATGACACCTACTGTAACTTGTTGTAAATCTTGTCAATGCTACTAACTAAAAAAAATCATTTAAAATGACTAAGGAATATTTGAAAAAACACATACACTTAAATACCACATTTAAATTAATCCTCTTTTATCTCATTGAGTCCATTAGTTACCTTTATTGAGATGACCCATTTTTGAAGCCATTTTTATCTGTTCTTACCCTACTCCTGGTAGTTGCCTAATATTTTAAAATTGAAGTGTGGGGGTGAAGGGAACCATGACTGGAGGAATTATTTAAAATATAAGGAAAAAGTGTGTGGGTGTTTATTGTGAGAATAAATTATGATTATTAATTCATTAATGATACTTCATTGTTTTCCCCTGTTGAATTAAAAAAATATAATATGAAAAAAAGAACCAAAAAATTAGAAAGATAGGTTTTGATTTGGGAAAAAAATAACCATAACTAGACTTAAGATTTCTATCATACATGACTTTGTGGTGGATGTTAGTTTTATTCTATCCATAAATTTAGAAAAAATAATAAAAATTAAAAGGTTCATTGAAAAATAATAAAGTTAAAAAACAATATTCAATAGGGTGAAAATATCATTCATTATGATATATTTAATTATAACCATTTGTTTCAGTTTTTATGAAAAGGGATTTGGTACTTTTAAGGAGATAAATCCCTTAATTTTCATTTTTATATCATGAATTTCACATAACTTATTGTTCTGATCTTTGAGCGTAAATTTTTAAACATCAATTCCTTACAACCATAAGAATTGTAGTCATTTAAACCTATAATGAAATCCCTCATGATTTTATTTTAATTTAGTCTTTAAAAAGTGGTGAAATTAATTCGTTTACTTGGATTTTGATAAGAATAATGTTCTTATGATATCATCATTGCTTCACTAGAATTATATAATGAGAGATTACTGAAATGATCTAGGTGAGGTAAATCATGAATTTTCACGTCTGATAATAATGAATTATGGTACATGAATGCATGGAAAGAGAAGTACCATAATTATTGAAATTGGAATATAAAAATGCATGAATTTATTGTCTCTATAATAAATGGTAAATTAAATTTATATTTTCTGCAAAAGTATAAAATTTTATATGAAATTGGAAATTATTTGATCTTATTTCTTTGAAATTTAAATATTGGAATCCTTGGATACCTTTGAAATTTAATTTTGAGATTTCATGCTTGAGTATAAGCATGGATTAAGTTTGGGGAATTGATAGAGATAATTTTTTTGTCATTTTTGTAAGTTATTAAATTATTTAATCATAAAAAATTTATCAATTTGATTTATTTGTATCATATATTGGATTTATAGGGTGTTTTAGTATTAATTGTGAGGATTTCTTAATTATGGAATTTAGATATATTTTAATCACTTTCATTATTCGAGCCTAAATTTTATAATATTGAACCAATTGATATGATTAGTTTTTTAGGATTAATTTATTTCTTTTCATCATATTTTTCTGCTAGAGTAGGAGCTAATTCAGGCATCTAAGGGCCCATAAAATCATCCATGATCAAAAATCATTCTAGATGACCGCATTGACCCCACAATAGTAAATTATGAATAAATCAGTATAAAATAATGAAATTATGGTTATTCAACATATTATTTATTTATAATTCAATGGATTTTCTTTATGTTTATTATCAATGATATTTTACTTCATTAATATGGTCATTGGATGCTCAATGTTGGTGGACGAATATAGAAATTCAATGATTCTGCCTTGCCAATATTTTTTTTGAATTAATGTCCCATATCATTTACTACACAAGCTGCATAAAGATGAATTTTTGGGGTGAAATGTAAAAAATTTGTAACATCAGTATAGAAGACCAAAGTTTAATATTCTTAAATTAATGGGGTCTAATCGAATCAATATTTTAGTGAATAGAATCTATAGGAGATCTTAGAGGGAAATTTGGATGATTTGGAATTTGAAGACTGAATGATGGAACCCCCTTAGAATATATAAGAAAGAAATCACAAATTATGAATAAAAGATCCCCACACCACTATTGTAGAGGATGTATAAGTCCATACTATATCTTTTTGATTTCTTTCTTCTTTTTTTAGTTTTTTCCCATGTAACATTCATTCAACTTTTAATTTAAGTGATTCCCATTTCATTAAATATTACCATTTCTATTCCTGGACTACTTTATTTTTATCTTGAATAATATACCATGATCTATTTTGACATTGTAATGGAATGTGACTAACCCTAGGGTTAGACCAATAAGAGGGTTTTCAATGATAATTGTTATTATGATTAAATGGATCATGTTTGTTTTCTATGTGTAGTGGCTGCCATTGTATTACATAGGAGTGATAGTCTATCACCATGGAATAATTTTCAAATCCATTAATTTTAGTTGATTCATTATTTTTCCCTCCTTTCTCTTCACAAAACCTTTCATATATTGAAGTTGGGGTTTTATTGAGGGATGAAATGATATACGGTAAAGCCATGACTTTTAGATATCACATTCTCGGTTGGGATATTATCCTATTTGACTATTGGGGAGGTGTGGTTTGGTAAAATGAAGTCATTTTATAATCACACACTCAATAAATCAAATAAAATTAATTCATTAAAGAGCTTTTTTCAAATGAATTATCACATTTAATTAATATGTTAAATATATAATGAATGAACCTACATTATCAATCTTTATTACAAGAATTCTCATTCCAAAATTCATTATGTCTAAATCATCATTTAGATTTCAATTCTATATTTAATTATTTTAATAACACATTAAAAAATCAAACCATTATTTTCAATAAATAATAAAAATAACGAAAGTAATTAGATTAGGTGAATTTGAAATTATTGATTGAAATGACTAAAAAACTCCTCAGGTGATATAACCATGGTCAGACTCTATACTACAATAGGAATATAAATATTATTATACCACACCCTATGAAAGGCATGTTTCACTGCATCATAGTTCTGGTGGTTGCATCATAGTGGATCCATGCTTTGGAATAGTAGAAATCAAGAGGAGAAGTGAGGCTGCATCCATATTGGGGGAAGTTATGTCATAGACTATAGGATGTGGTGTGGTTTCTTTCTTAAAAGAGGGGTTCCTACAGTGTAATGATTCTGGTCGCACTGCAATCTCCAGATCCAGTTTTAAAGGATTTAGCATGAATCATCAGAATCAACTTTTTACGATTGTTGCTTTTATGGGGTCCCTCGGGTTGTCCCTTATAATTATCTATTTTAGAAAGTACTACAACATGGTCTTAGGGGTTTCACCATGGTCTTTTAATTTTTTGGTTTCTTGTAAAGATCTGAATGTAACAAGTCATACTTTTATTATTGAAAATTCTTCTTAATCTAATTGATTGTATTATTATGTAAAATAGTTATATAAAATATGAACTTCCTTGGTTTTAGGTTTTTTTATTTCAAAATACCATTATCATTTGTTACAATTTCTAGTATTGTTGTTGAACAGTATCAAATTCATTAGTATAAATATATGGTTTTAACAAATCAAATATACTCTGACAAAGTAAGTGATGGCCTCATCCAGTATAATTACTCTATAAAAATCCCATTTGTTGAAGCTCGGAAATGATGTGGTATCACTAGGAATCACTCTCGACTAATACGAAGATGATCTTCAATACGTTGAGCTTGAACAGAACCGCTTACGGGAGAATCAGAAGTTGATATAGATTACCATAGGAGCAGTGTTATTTGAGCCACCCCAAGAGTCTTCCACCATTGCACACCTTACCCTTAGGTCATATGCTGGTGTTATAAGGAGTAATTTAATAATTCCTTAGAAATATGATTATTACCGTTAATTTTGATAGATAATATACATTCATTTTATTTTTATTATTTTCTAAATAGATTTTAAAGTAAAAATATAATTTTTAGTTAATATTCAATTAAGAAATATTTTTTTTGAATTAATTGATTTTTCAGTAAAATAATATTTTAATAAAATATTATTACAAAATTAATTTTTTTTTAAATAAAAATGATCATAGAATTTGTTATGAATACAATTGTAATTTTTTTATGGTTTGAAAGCTGTTTTTGTCAAAAACCATGAATTTTAGTTAAATATCAGTTTTTATTTTATAAGTAAAAATTCACATATTTACAAAATTATTCAGATAAAATGAATATTATTTTTGGAATCAAGATGTCGAAATTATCCAATGTTGAATTCTTCATAATTTTTTTAGATGGACAAATTTTTGGCTAAAAATTAAATATCATTTAAATATAAAATATGTTTTATGACATGATAATGACCCAATAGTGATGTAATAAAAACAATATAAATTATATTCAGCCAATATATGTGTTACTTTTAAAATAATGTGATTTTATATTTGTCTGATTAATTTTATTCACCCTTAGTGGACCCTCCAAGATTTATAAAACATTTATAATTTTAAAATGATTTTTTTTAAAAGTGTGACTCACCTCCACATAAGAAAGCCTAATATTTTAATATTTTAGGACATTGGAATTATAAAATAATGTCTTCAAATACCCTTTGGAAAAAACCGTGGGAATAAACCATGGTTTTTTTTGGTTTTGATTAGTTTAATGTGTACTATGAAAAACCTAAATAATAAAGAATTCTCCCTCTTTTCCTATATAAACCCACCCAAGCTCCAAATTCCGTTCACTAAAACCCCTTAAATAACGTCCCTACCCAGACCTCCTCTCTCTAAAATCATCCCAGGGTTCCCAAATATCCCATTAATACTTTCTCAAGCCCCTCCCAATCCATTGGGATCAAACTACCATGCAAGAGATTTCTTTCTCTCTTATTTTGTCCAAGTTTCTTTTTGTTTCTATACCTTTTTATTTTCAATTAAAAATTTTTGGTTATAATTTTAACCTCTCATATATTACCCTAATTATGTTTTAATGATGATAATCCCCTTTCAATCTTATTAAATTTATCCAATGTACACCCATTACCATGCAGGAATTCCGTATGAGATTTCTTTTTCTGCATTTATATTCAAGAAATTATTTTATATTATGAATTTATATTCCATTAAATATGGTAATAAATGTAACTATATGACCACCTTATTGTAAATTTCATTTATATATTATGAGATAACTCTTTCTCTCTCATCAACCATTTTATGAATTCTTATGTAACGTCGTTATGGTGCCGAAATTGCATTGCGACACTCCAAGACAAAGTAATTATATAGTGAATACCATGCCCATTTCTCAATCAAGTGAATTCACCTTTATGAACAATTACTTATTTATTATACAATGTCATGTATTAATTCCAAATTCTATTATCTTGTAATAGATTATTATTTTTAATTAATCCATGTTAAATGATCCATGTGGCACACTTTTTCATTAAATGAAATGATTAAGAAGGGTGTTCCCTAATAGCGCTCCAATGAATTAGGTAATGATTAGTATCATGATACATCAAGTGCAATCAGTGATTAGTCACGATAACTCATGTTCAAATAGTGTTTACTCATGTTCCATGTGCAATCCTCCTTTGATCATTCTAATTTCATGTTAAATGTTGATGCCACATTTCCATGTTATGACAATCATGCCAAATTATGCCTTTATGTTCATGTTTATATTATGCGGCATTGATATTCTTATTTTCTAAGATTTAATGTATTCCGTTGCTGGGATTTTTAGATCACCTTTTTCTTATGCATTTCCTCAAGTTATCCAATGAAATGATAAGTATGAAGGAATGTTTGTGGTCATGTAAAAGAAGTTTTAAATAAGGGTGTTTATTTCATGTTTTAAGATGTTATGTAATGTTCATATGCCCCAAATACACTAGAACTTTCCATATTCTATTTTTTATCAAGTGAAGTTCTTTTGTAATAAATCGTGCTTAATTTTTAAATAAAGATATATGTTGTTGTAGTTGGTATCATAGGATATTTTTAGATATTTTTGTTATTAGGATTACAAAATCCTAGTCAAAGCCTTAGGGATATGATTTAGTATAATAAAATAATCCATAAATATTGGAGGGTATTTAATAATCATTTTATCAATAAAATACATCCCCTTCTGTATACACGCAGGTAGAGGCGTCTCTCGCATTGATGTATCTCAGGGTAAAACCTGAAAACACCACATTAAGCTAGACATGAAGGGGAAATGGTGCACGAAAACAGGCCTTGATCAACTCGTGGTTATGACACTCCTAGGGAATATGTTTTGGTAAATCCATAAGCATAGTATGAACCATTATTATGGGAATAAAAAATGCCTCTGAGAATATATTTTTTTGGAAGTAGATCATGGATAACATAGATTGAAGCCTATAAATTCATAATTTAATTAAATTAAAGTTATTTATAAGTCATCTATTTTTCATTTGGATTACCCTTTATTTGTTACCCCTAAAATTAATTTTATTCCATCCAATTTCCATTAATAGGAGGACTCGACATAAAAACTGATGGGAATATCAATGTGAAGAATATTATAATGAGATTATTAATCTAGTGGGAGTGTTAATTGAGTAATTTTTCATGATACTCTCTCAGTTAACATATGTTTTTAATGAAAACATTTGTTGAGAGGAATTTTCAACCCCCCCCCCCACAAAGAAACATCAACTCACAATAGATAGATTAATGAGACAAAGTAATCATACTTTTAATGGATCATCTGATCCCTAAAATTCAATACAATGGATCAACTCCATTGTAAATATCTTCTCCATACATTAATGTTATAAGAAATAGCAGGTTATTTGGGATTCTAATCGTATTGAGGGTGAGGATAATCAATGGTGCACATTGATCAAAAATAAAAATCCTGAGGAGACGATCAAGGCCTTTGAATGGAAGGATTTCTAAGAATTATTTTTTGATAAACATTTCTCTCAAACCCTCTGAATTAAGATAGAAAGTTACTTCCTCTCCCTCATGCAAAATAGATGAAGAATCCATCGGAGAGTATAAGTAAAATATAACAAGGCTTTAATTATATGCCTCTGACATTGTCATTACTTTTGAGTTCAAGGTTGACTGATTCTATGGTGGGATAAAACTTCTACTATAGAAAGCCCTATAAATCTGTGAATTGAATATATATGAGGAAATTATCTGATATTCCTTCAAAGATGAAATAGATATCGGAGAATCTCATGGGTATAATGGGGATAATATGTGTACGGTGGACTTCAATTCTGGAGGTCTGGTGGATAAATATGGTAGTTCTATGAAAATCCATCACCACACCTTCCAAAGGTGTGGAAAGAAGAACCTAATAAAATACATGAAGGTGATGAGGAAATGCTTCAGGGTGTTCAAGAGAAGGTCACCTAGCCATTAAATGTTGACATGAGAAACTCGAGGTTGTGGTAGAGGAGAGGAAATTTCTATTCAACCCTTAATGCATTATTCATTGCTTCAACTGCAAAAAACAAGGTCACTTTGAAAACCAGTTCCGTAAGCCAAGGGTTTTCTTAGGTGACCAACAACCTCTAAAGCAGTAAGGGGATATTTTTTCCTCACTACCACATAAGTGAACCCCAATAATTATGTATTTATAGTTATACTAGTTATTCATTCAATAATAATGAACATATTTTATGATTATAGTTCAACACAACCTTTTATATCATGAATGTTTAGAATAAAAATCCCAACACCAACACAAATCATGGAAGTAAAGATGTCGATGAGAACATAAAATGGGGAAATAATTTCATCACATGACTATAACCGCTCCCCAATCATTATTTTTTGATTGAACTTCCCAGAAAACCAGATCACAGTCCCTCTGATAGAATTTTATGAAATTCTTAGGGAGAAGTGTGAAATATATATAGATGACAAAAACCACAAGTATATATTGACATAGAAAGAGTTGAATATGATCCAATTAATATGTTTAGAGATGATCAAAGACTATGACTGATCAATTCATTTCCACCCACGGAAAGCGAACAAGGTGGCAGATGCTCTAGGTAGAAATGACATACTGATTTTATCATTGATTGGAATTGAAAAGAACCCAGTCTTCTTAGATTTGATGAATATAGACATGGGAATCATTATGGAGGGAACAACATCATTCATTTAAAAAATGATTACTCAACCCTCTCTTTTGGAAAGGTTAATGGATTCTGAAAGGGATGATGTGGAAATTCAGAAGAATGTGAAAACAAACAGAAAAGGGAAATCTTAAGAGTTCAAGGTTAATGAAGAAGGAATTGTGATATTTGGGTCAATACTATTTCTTCCATCAAATATATAGTTAATGGAAAAACATTTGGATGATTTCCATAGTTCAAATTTTTCCTTTCACCCAGGAAACACAAAGATGTATCGATATATCTGAGAGCTTTATTGGGGGGATAACATGAAGAAGGAGATCACTGAGTATATACTAAATTGCATGGTCAGTATATTACCATGTAATTTTGAATAAGGAGGATATCCCCATGACTAATTTTTATACAATGTATATGCACTATGAATTAATATTAATTCCATTTAGACTCACTGATGCTCCAACAATCCTCATGGACTTGATGAATAGAGTCTTTAGAATTACATTGAAAAATTAGTGGTAGTATTTATAGATGATATTGTAATATAATCCAAAACCATGGAGGAGTATGAAGAGTATCTAAGAACTGTATTAGAGACCATGTGAAAGGATAAAAAATATGAAAAGTACAATAAGTGTGAGTTCTAGTTGAATATAGTCTCATTCATGGTTCATATCATCATAATAAATGGGATATATGTGGATCCCCCCAAGAGATATGCAATTGAGGGATTCTGAAGGATAACATTAGTAATGGATATCCATACCTTACAAGTGTAAGCTAGATATTATCATCTATTTTTGAGAAATTTATCATGATTGTTCGTCCCTCTTACAAAGCTTCCTCAAAGGGAGTAATGTTATCATTGAGTGATGAATGTGAAGAGAGATTCAAGGAGTTGAAAAGGAGGCTTATCACAACACTCATGCTCACACTACCCACAAGTGGAGAACATTTTGTGGTGTTCAGTGATGATTCAAATATGGTTGGGGGTTTTGTGTTGATGCTATATGACATAGTCATTGCCTATGCTTCAAGTCAATAAAAATTTCATGAGGAAAACGATCCAATAAATGATATGGATTTGGCTGTAGGAATATTCACTTTAAAAATTTGGTGACATTACCTCTTTTGGGAGAAGTGTGAAATATATATGGATCACAACAGACTAAAGTATAAATTTACACATAATGTGTTGAACATGATCTAATGAATATGGTTGGAGTTGATCAAAGAATATGAATACTCTTTCCATTACCACCCTGGAAAAGGGGACAAGGATGAATACACTCTAAGTAGAAAGGACCTATTGATTATATTATTCATGAAAATTGAAAGCGGTCCAATATTCTTAGATTTGATGAAGATATAAATTGGAATCATAAAGAAGGGAAAATAATCAATCATTTTAGAAATTGTTGCACAACTGTCTCTTTTGGAAAGGTTAAAGGATGATCAAAAGGATGATGTGGAAATTAGATGCAAGATGAAACTATTAGAAAAGGGATATCCTTGGAGTCAAATTTTAATGAAGAATAAATTTTGAGATTTTGGTCAAGACTATGCCTTCCATCAAATCTAGAGATAAAGATTTAACATTTGGATAATGCACATAGTTCAAATTTCTCCATTCACCTAGGAAACACAAAGATGTATCGAGATCTCTGAGAGATTTGTTGGGGGGATTAAATGAATAAGGAGGTCAGTGAGTATACATTAATGCGCCGAGTGTGTCATTTTGTGAAGGATGAGAGGAATACATATAAGGGGATGATTCATCCATTACCCATACAAGCATGGAAATGGTAGAACATCACTGTGCACATTGTCACCGGACATCTGAAGACATCCAAAGGAAACAATGCTATCGGGGTAGTTGTGGATCATCATACAAATACTGCACACTTCATTGCAATTCAAGATGATTTATCATTAGATCAACCAGCAAAAATATATATTAGGGAATTGGTATGTTTGTATGGAGTACCATTATCTATTTTATCTGATCGAGATCCAAGATTCACCTCTACCTTTTAGAAGATTCTTCAACATTCTCTAAATACTGAGCTAAACATTAGTATAGATTATGATCGTAAAAATGATGTCCTATCTGAGAATACTATCCAAATAGTTGAGGGCATATTGATATAATTCCCAATGTACTTCATAGGGGGATGAGATCAACATCTTCATCTAATTTATTTCTATGACAATAACAGTTACCACTCAAGAATCCAAACGGCTCCTTTTGAATCACTTTATGGGAAGGGGTGTAAAATACCATCAAGTTGGGATGAAGTTGGGGAGGAAAAACTAATAGGTTCATAAATGGATGATGAAATGGTGGAGAAGGTTAATAATATCCAGCAGCACATTAACACTATATAGAGTCGAAAAAGAACTATGTTGTTAATCGTATACAAGACCAAGAGTTCGATTTTGGAGACATTGTATTCTGATGAATATCATCGTAGGAGAATATTATGATATTTGGGAACAAAGAAATCTTAGTCTAAGGTACATTGTCTCTTTTGAGATCCTTATTTGTATTGGAGCAGTGGCCTATCAGCTAGCACTCCCACTGAACCTATCTCAAATACATTATGTATTCCATGTATCACTCTAGAAGAAGTACATACATGAACCATCGCATGTACTAAACCAAGAGGTGGTATCATTAAATAGTGACATCTCATTTGAAAAGAAGCTAGTGAAGATCTTATAACGTAGGGAAAAAGTTCTACCAAATTAGATAATGCCCCATGTTAAGGTGTTCTGGTGAAACCACCAGTTTGATGAAGAAAAGTGTGAATCGTAGGATGTGATGTTGAAAAGTTACCCTCATGTGTTTTATTATGGGAAAAGGTAATTTCAAGGGTGAAATTTCTTATGGGGGGAATATTTTAACACCCCAATATTTTATTAATAAAAGTTTCTCTTGATCTAATTAAAGGAATTTTTATGTAAAATGGTTATATAAAATATTAAAATCATTGGTTTTATGTTTTTGGATTACAATAAACCATTAAGAATTGTTACAATTTCAAATATATCCAATGAACAATGATCAATTTATTTTTAATATATAGAGGGATTTAACAAATCCTATTAACTTAGAAAAAGTAAGAAATGACCTCATCTAGTAAAATTTCTATGTACGAAGTGCATCTGTCAGAGCTCGGAAAGGGGGTGGCATCACTAGGATTCGCTCTTGACCAACCCCATGCTAATATTCAACACGTTATGTTCCAAAAAAACTGCCTATGGGATATGTGGAAGTTGATAGAGATTACCACCAGATCAATGTTATCGGAGCAACAATAAGAGTCTATCACCATTGTACACTTTAGCCTTAGGTCATATGCGAGTGTTATAAGGGGTTATGTAACAATACCCTATCAATATGATTTTGTGCAATATTTTTTTTATAGGGAATATACATTCATTTTATTATTGTTACTTTGTAAAAAGATTTTAAATCACAAATAGTTTTTTAGTTAATATTCAATTAAGAAATTTATTTTTATGAATTAATGGATTTATGAATTAAATAAAATATTAATAAAATATTAATATTAAATTTAAATAATCCTATAATTTTTTATTAATAATTTTGGTCAGAGTGGATACTCAAGAGGGGTGTGAATTGAGTTCCAAATAATGTTTGTGTTAAAAAATTGTCTCTTTAGAATCCCCCAATTTAAAAACAATGTTAAACTGTAGTGAATCTATACAGAGTGTATTGGTTCAATTAGTTTTTCAAAGATTGATTATGTCTCAGTTAACATAAAATTGAAGAATAAATTATCTTTTGAAACTAACTTACTGGTTTACAATAAGTATAAGCACTTTCTAATTTAACAATAAAAGTATCGTTAAAATAGTTCTTTATTTCAATGTAATAAGAAGTGGAAAAAATATATTTGTAATACTGAGAGACATAAAATTAAAAGCACAACAATTTTAAAAAAGAGGTTCAGTATCATGCTGAGACTTAGTCCTCTTATCAATTTATAATATTGATCCACACCCTGGATCAGAGGTATACTATAGTACACTACTTTCCACGTACAAAGCCCTCTACCACAGTTCTTCGCGGGAAAGGAAAACAACAATTCACTGGCTGTTCAGGTCTTACTCGACCTCTACCACCATCCACAATGGGAAACAAGAGAGTTATGGAGTTTAAGTAAGGATTTAAGAATCCTCCAGTTTAGCACAGGAGACAGTGTGTGTGTAAAATAAACAGGATACACACACTGCTCAAACTGTAAAGAAAGAATCACTAAGAGAAGTATGATTGTGTTTAGAAAATTCTTTAGTGATTAGCAGTGCATATCTGGACTCGTTTGGTTTATCAGAAAAACTTCTGAATCCTTCTATGGTTTTTCTCAGAAAACAGAGTGTCATTTTCTTCTTTGATTCTCAGTTCAGCTCAACAGCCTGAGTGTATGAAATGTTTTAGTAGTTCTTCACTAAAGATGCAACTTGTGTTCTACTCTAGAATAAGTTTCTTTGTGTATGACCAAGATTATTATAATATGGATGTAGACGAGAGAAGATAGAATGCTTCTCATTTGAATGCTTGTTCATCTCTTACTCTTTTACCCTTTGTGTGTCTTCCTTTTCATTTCTAGGAGTGTCTTATGCATGTGTTTCTTCTGTATCTCTGTCTATTTCTTTCTGTAGTTTGAAGTATTCCCTTTTCTTCACATTATAGGATATTTCTTCGATAGAAAAGAAAAGTCGCCTTTTTCATGGGTACTACGTATGGTTCCCTGACATGATACAATAATTATTAAATAACATTAACTCCATTAAAAAAATCAAATGTAACTGTTAGCTAAATAAATAAATATTATTAAGAATATAGGGTTTGACTGGTTGGTTGTGCATCAGAAGCGTTTTATTGGTAGACGTTTACGGTGTCTCAAAACCTTCAATCGGTAGCTCCTTTGAACATGCATAGGTAGCTCATATACCGATTAATTTAGTTCCATTGGTCGCTCTTATAATCGGTAAATCTTATCATCGGTAGCTCTTGTTATCAGCAATTCTTTTTATCGGTAGCTCTTGATCCAATGGTTGTAGTTTCTCCATCGGTAGCTGTCTTTACATCGGTAGCTCCTTACATCGGTAGGTATTTACATAAGTAGCTCTTTGCACATATCGGTAGAGTGACACTGTCAGCTGAACTTTATCGGTATACTTCTGTCTATCGGTAGCTATGGTCTGTTCTGTATTGGTTGCTCAATAGACATTGGTGACCTTAGTGTAATGGTGACTTTGTCTATAGGTAGACTAAGTACCGGTATCTCAAGCTAAAATTCAGACCAGTAACTTAATACTTATTTGTTTCATACACAACATATCCGAATGAGTTACAATTACTTATGAACTTATATAAACATGGACAAACAAATATTTAACTATCTCAGAGATTATTATAATATTATTATCATCTTGAGCACAGATTGAAAGAATTAATATATATAAAACCATTAGATTGAGATTATCAATGTATTTGAAAGAATAATTGGGATTATCAAAACAGGTGAGGTCAAAAATCTCCCCCTTTTTGATAATCACAACATATGATGTTATTAGTAATAAAATATTCATAGGATATATAAGTAAGCTCCATTATTTCAGAGAAAACATTATGGTCTAAAACATACTCTATCAGAGATAGAATTAAATGTATCATAGAATATCAGAGAACTAAATGAAATGATATCAGAGGATGAGAGAAAAGTCAATGATATGAGAAGATGAAATTCAAAGGTATCAAAGTGGTAAAGCATAAGAACTCTTGGAAAAAATTGTTCTTCCCCCTTTCATTAATATTTTCTCCCCCATTGTGATAAGAAAAAAGTGGGAAATAAAGAAGTGGAATAATAGGAATAGAAGAAAATCACTTATATTAAATTTGAAAAATAGGTACAAAGACAGAAAAAAAATACATAGGATTCATATCGAATAGTCCAGCCATTGGATCAATCCACAACCTAAATGTGAGATTTTCCCTTGGGATCCGAAGAGGATTCAGGTAGTGAGGATTCTGGTGATGGTTTAGAAATTTCTGAAATGACAATAGGAGGCTGAGAAAATGACACTGCGCCTGGACTGTATTGAGGATTCCTTTGTGACAATATAGGTGTGAGGCTTCGAATGTCTTGAACAAGATTCATCTGAATTGGGGAAGCAGTGGAGGTAGAGGCAGGAAAAGAAGGAGGGACAATTACTACCCTAGGATCAACATGCAGAAAGGGCAGCAACAAATTTATGAAATCCATAATGATTCCTCCCCCTCTCTCCATTGCGAATATGAAGTCAACCTTGTTCTCCAAAAACTTGTCCAAAGATTGAGTCAATTCTCTTAGCTTGCTAACATTTTCTCTAAAGGCTTGATTGAGAGGAGGAAGTTTCATATTCTCAATTAGAAGCTTGAATAGACTGGACATTTGGGTCTTGGTGTAAATTTTGGAAAAATAGGATTCCACCATTTCTTTCAATTACTTTTGAGAGGAAGATACTTCTCTCATGTAGTATTGGACAATCATCATAATTTCTCTGGCTGAATCTCTGGTAGAAAGAACAACTCTGCTCAATTCAGATGAGTCCACAGAGCCACTGGTCAAGGCAGAACCAAGATCTTCTTTCATCACAATTCAAATTTAATTCAAGTCCATCAAAGGATGAGATGCAAGAGAACCAACATCGAAAGATATTGTCTCTTTGAAGCTTTTGGTCAAACCACTAATTAGATTTTGAACATCAGATTCATGGGTTTTAATATGTTATTTCATAGAAGTTTTTGAAACCTTATAATACTGAAACCATCTGAATTACAACACTCTTCACATAAGCTAAGTCCTTATCTGCTTGGGATTTTGAGCTCACGTTAGAGTATAATGAAACAACAGATTTCTTTAGAGCATCATGATCTGCCTCAATTCTAGAATCATGAGTCTGTCATTCTTTATCTTCTTCAACTGTTTCTCCCATAAAAGTTGATGAATTACAGGCAAGAGATAGTTCAAAAGATCGTTCCAGCATAACCATTTCTTCCGCAATGTTGTGCTTCATCTCAGCAACTGAAGCACTTAAAGATTATTTCAGATCATCCCTTACGATATCAATATTAGCCCTGGTAACCAAATTAGCAGGTGAAACTACTTCAAGTACTCTTTTAGAGGCTATGCTGACCACATTGATAGTCATAATTGATTGAATTGAAGAAACCATAAAAACATACATTTTCTTTACCTCTTCCACAAAGTTGTCCTTAAGGTTTTTCTTTAAAGTGTCTAGGTCATGAATTATGACCAGATATTCAGGTAGCAATTCAGTCTCAACATCCTAAATAATTTTAGGTCTATTGTGAGATGCCTCATTATCAGAATCTGAATAGTCTAAACCACAGAATATTAAACAAGGGTCTTTTATCCAATCATCAATACCAACACTCTTTGTAACACTTCCAAACATGGTTTGATGTTCCCCCTCAATGGGTGCATCCTCAATTAGAATAATGACATTTTCAACATAATTCATAGATGAATCCTTAGAAGGCCTTTCATCATGAGGTGAATCTTCCACTATCACTTCCATTACTGCAGTAGCAGGAGGGTCTTCTGGATTAGGTAAGGGCATGTAAACTTCATTTTCTTTCTCAGTAGGTACTAATGTTTGTTCAATCATTGGGAAAAGACTCAAATCAGCTGTCTAAAATATTTTTAGAATTAAAAACATTGCATGATTTATTTCCAAACATCACATTAAATAAATAATCACATAATTGAGAAATAATTAATAGGTTATACTTAATACCATCAACAAATGAAACATTAGAAATCAAAACTGAATCAGTGTTAACAATTTGTCCTAGGATGATGACCTTTCCTTTATAATTATCACCAAAGGTGACATGTCCTCCATAAACCTTTATTACACTTTTTAAGCATTTATAATCTCAGACATATGTCTTGAATATCCACTATCCAAGTAAAATACCTTCTTGTGACAACTCATTAGGCATGTTTCCTACAAAATAGATTTAGATAGAAAATTATTTTGGTACCAAGATATTCTTGGGTCCAGAAAGGTTAGCAATCAAAACTTTAGGTACCCATATATGTTTTATGGGTCCCATATAAGAATCAAAATATTTTTAATGGTAATATTTATTTGACCTATAACCATATGAATAACTGGTTAAGGCATATGAATTTCCAGAAATAGAATAAGCAAAATTTTGTCCAGACTTAGTAATAAATCATGTTTTAGTGAACTGTCTCTGTCTAGCTTTGTAGCCTATTCCTGTACTGTATTTTGGTGCCACCTTCTTTCTTAGCATTTGAGTAAGTGTGTATTTTCTATTTGTAAACATCACGTCTTTTCTAAGTTGCTCATTTGACATTTTCAGTTCTGTATTTTCTTTTAAAAGTTAGGAATTATTCTCTTTTTCAGTTGTATGTTCAGTTTTAACAGTAGTAGTGAGACTATGTTGTTTCATTAATGATTTGTATTTATCCTTAAGTTTATTGCATGTATCTTCCAACATATTTCAGTATTCAAATAATTCATTACTTTTGATGTCTTTAGAATCATAATCAGATTCTGCATCATCTTCAGAATAATGAGAATTTAAAACATGAGTATCTAAGGTTACCTCAGATGTGTTGGTCATGAAACACATGTTGTCATGATTCTTTTCAGAATTAGAAACATCAGATTCACTTGTGATATCTTCAGATGCACTCCAGGTATCCTTCATAGAATTCCTGTACTTCTTGTCCTTATAATCATAGTTCTTTTTGACTTTTAACATTGGACAATCAACCTTGATGTGTCCTTTCCATTTACACTCATAGCTTACTATTTCATCATTCTTGTCAGCTTTCTTCCAGTCCTTTTTCCAGTGTCCCTTGTTGTCATAGATTCCTTTGTAGTTAGATTTCCTGAAGAATTTTTTCTTCCTATAAAACATCTTGAATCACTTGGCTATTTGAGCCATCTCAGCATCACTATCTGAATCATAATCATCACTAGTTGAACTCTAGTAGGTATTTTCATTTCTCCTTGCCTTTACTCTTAGAGGCGGCAGAATTGAAAGCTATAGATATTCTCTGAGGTTCATTATCTTCGTCCTTATTCACTTTGAGTTCCTCCTCATAAATCATTAATTTAACAATAAGTTCTTTTACTGGCAGTACTCCAATGTCACATGACTCTCTGATTGAGACTGAGGTGCCTCTCTATTGTTTTGGAAGACATCTCAGTATACTCATAATTTATTCTTCACTGGAACAACTTTAAAAAGTGAACTCATTGTATTGACTATCTCATTTAACTTGTGATACATATCAGAAATACGTTCATCATTTTTCATTTTAAAATTTTCATATTTAATAGTATAAGTATTCAATCTCATTTCTTTCACATTGGTTGTTCCTTCATGAGAAACACCCAATGTATCCCATATTTCAATGGCAGTTTTACATGCATAAATTCGGTTAAACTATTCATCTCCTAATGCACAGTACAGAGCATTCATAGCTTTACAATTATTGTTATAGGAAATCATTGTAGGTTCATCCCAAGTTTTTCTTTCAGTCAATGGAATTTTATATTGAGATTCTATAGTATTCCAAATATCAAAACCCATACTTTTTAAATAAATGTTCATTTTCAGTTTCCACTGGGAATAGTTTGTGCCATTGATGAATGGTGGTCGGTTAGTAGCATCACCCTCTAGTCTATTATCCATAACTATATTCTAGAAAGTATAATTAAAGAGATAAAATTTAGAACTAACAAAAATTTTATATCTTTAATGATGCAACTAAAATCATAGTTTAAAAAAAGAGTATTTCAAAAATCCTTAGACAAAAATAATCCTCTGATACCAAATGTTGGATAGAGTGGATACTCAAGAGGGAGGGTGAATTGAGTTCCAATTAAAATTTTTGTTAAAAATTGTCTCTTTAAAATCCCCCAATTTAAAAAGAATGTTAAACTGTAGTGAATCTATACAGAGTATAAAGGTTCAATTAGTTTCTAAATGATTTATTGGGACTCAGTTAACTAAAAAGTGATGAGTAAATTAACTTTCAAATCTAACTTACTGGTTTACAATAAGTATAACCACTTTCTAGTTTATCTATCAACGTATATTTAAAATAGTTATGTAGTTCAAATTAATAAGCAGTGGAATAAATATATATGTAATACATAAAGTCATAAAATAAAAGCACCACAAAGTTATCCATGAGGATAAGTCTCAAGACGAGACTTAGTCCTCTCAACAATTTATAAAATTGATCCACACCCTGGATCAGAGGTATACAATAGTACACTACTGTCCAGGTACAAAGACCTCTTCCACAGTTCTTTGTGGGAAAAACAAATAACAAATCACAGGATGTTCAGGTCATACTCGACCTCTACCACCATACATTGTGGGAAATAAGAGAGTTATGGAGTTTAAGTGATGATTTATTAATCCTCCAGTTTAGAACAGGAGACAGTGTGTGTGTAAAATAAACAAGATACACACACTACTCAAAATTTAAAGAAAGAATCACTATGAGAAGTATTATTGAGTTTTGAAAATGCTTTAGTGATTAGCAGTGCAGCTCTGGACTCATTTGGTTTATCAGAAAAGATTCTGAGTCCTTCTCTAGTTTTTCTCAGAAAACAGAGTGTCGTTTTCTTCTTTGATTCTCGGTCCATCTCAGAAGCCTGAGTGCATGAAATGTTTTTGTAGTTCATCACTCAAGATGAAACAAGTGTTCCCCTATAGAATAAGTTTCTTCGTGTATGTACAAGATTCTTGGAGTATGGATGTAAACTACAGAAGTTAGAATTCTTCACATTTGAATGCTCGTTGAGATCTTCTTATTTTACCCTTCATGTATCTTCCTTTTCTTTTCTAGGAGTGTCATATTCATGATTTTCTTCTGTATCTCTATCTGTTTATTTCTGTAGTTTTAAGTGTTCTATTTTCATCACTTTATAGGTTACAGATTCAGTAGAAAAGAACAATCGCCTTTTGTATGGGTACTAGGTATGGTTCCTGAACATGCAACAGAAATCATTAAATAACATTAACCTCATTTAAACAATAAAATGTAACCGTTAGCTAAATAAATAAATAGTATAGAGAGTATAGGGTTTGACTGGTTGGTCAAGCATTAGAAGAATTTTGTTGGTAGACATGTACGGTGTTGTGAAACCTTCCATCGATAGCTCTTTTGAACTTTCATTGGTAGCTCATATACCGGTGACATTAGTTCCATTGATAGCACTTGTTATTGGTAGCTCTTATTAACGGTAGCTGTTGTTATTGGTAGATCTTGTTATTGGTAGCTCTTGATCCATTGGTAGAAGTTTTTACATCGGTATCTTTCTTTACATTGGCATCTCTTTACATCGGAAGCTCTTTAAATTAGTAGCTCTTTGCACATATCAGTATACTTACACTATCAGTAGACCTTTATCAGTAGACTTCTGTCTATCGGTAGCTATGGTCTATTCTGTATCTGTAGCTCGGTTGACATCGGTGACCTTAGTGTATCAATGACTCTGTCTATCGGTAGACTAAGTACCGGTAGCTCTAGCTAAAATGCACACCAGTAACTTAATACTTTTCGGTTTCATTGAAAACATATCTGAATGAGTTAAAATTACTTCAAAACTTATATAAACATGATTAAACAATGATTAAACTATCTCAGGGATTATTTTAATATTATTATCATCTTGAGTACAGATTTAAAGAATTAATATATATATAAACATTATATTGAGATTATCATAGTGTATGAAAGCATAATTGGGATTATCAAAATAGGTGAGGACAACGAATACAATTTTAATTTTTATTAAGGTTTGAAACCTACTTTTTTCAAAAACCATGAATTTTCGAAAAATTTTCATTTTATTTAAAATATAATGTTCACATATTTAAAAAAATATATATATTAAATGAAAATTGTTTTGAATCAGGATGTAAAAATTATCCAACTAGGAATTTTTCATAATTATTTGAGATAATGGAATTTTTGTGTCAAAATTAAATACCATTTAAATTTATAATGTGTTTTATGGCATCATAATGAATCACAAGTGATGTAATAAAATTATATAAAAAGGTTTCTCATCAAATATATGTTATACAATTAAAATAATTTGATTTTATATTTGTTTGATTAAATATATGGTTCCTTAGTGGACCCTTCAAAACATATAAAATATTTTTACATTTAAAATAATTTCTTTGATTGTGTGACTCAAATCCACATAAGAAAACCTAATATTTTAATAAGTTCAACAATTGGACTAATAAAATAATTTAATCCACTCCCCTTTGGATAAAAACCATGGGATGGTTTGTTGTTCTGATTAGTTTAATTTGTAGTGTCCAAAACCTAAATAATAATGAATTCCCTCTATTTTCTTATATAATCCCACCCAAGTTACCCTTATCATCACTGGAAACTCTTTTAGCATGTACCTAACCTGACCTCCTCTCTCTAAAATCCTCCCAAGGATACCGATTCTCCAAATAATCCTCTCTCAAGCCCCTCCCAAGCCTTAGGGATCGCACTTCCAAGTAAGGTATTTCTTCCTCTCCCATTTTTTCCATGTTTCATTATGTTGGTATACATTTTTCTATTCAATTATTAATTTAGGGGTATTATTTTAATCCTCCCCATTACTTCCCACTTTATGTTTTAGTGATGAGATAACCCTTCTCTCTCATTGAATGCCTCTCATGTACACCTGTTACCATGCCAAAATTTCGGAAGGGATTTCTCTCTCTTCATTTACATTCAAGAAATTCATTTACATTTTCAATATATATTTGATTAAATATGTTATGAAATGTATCTATATGTCTCCCTTACATTCCATTTCATGTAAATATGATTAGATACCAATTTATCTCTCATCTAACATTTTTATGAATTCTTATGTCACTCCGTTATCCTGCAGAAGTTGCACCGCGATTCTCCAAGACAAAGTCATTGTGTAGTGAATACCATGCCCATTTATCTATCAAGGGTATTCACCTTTATGCACACATAAATATTGATTATAGAGTTTCATGTATGAATTCCATGTTTTATTATCCTGAAGTAAATGATGATGTTTAACGAATCCATGTTATATGATTCATGTGGCATACTAATTCAAGTAATGAAATGATTAAGGGTGCACCCTGATAGCACTCCAATGCATTGTGTCAAGATTAATATCATGATATGTCAAGTGAAATGAGGGTTTACTCATTATAAATTAATTTCATTGAGGTTTTAATCATGATCCATGCTAAATGAGCCTTGTATTATGGTAATATAAATATAAATGTCCTTGCCACATTTCCATGTTATGATAATCAGGTTATATCATGCCTTTTGGATCAGGAATCTCTTACACTCCATTGATATGACTATTAAATAACATGAAATATATTATTCATTTTTTTTGTTTACTCCATTCCTGGGATATACAGCTCTTCTTTTCTTAGGCATGTCCTCAGGTTATCCCGTGCAATGTTATGAACAATAGAATATGTGTGGTAATGTAAAAGAAGTTTTCAATAAATATGTTAATTTATTGTTTTAAGTTGTTATATAATATTACTAAGCCCCAAAGACACTATAACTCTCGATCTTCTATGTTGTATCTAGTGAATATTTCATTTAATAAATTATGTTTATGTGCGATGTAAAGAGTAGTATTGTTATAATGAAGCCTACCTAAAGCCCATTTTTTACACTTCTCTCCCTTGAACCCCAGGTGATCATGAGTGGTTTTGATTCCCTTGGAATCCCCTTTCAATTGGGCTGTATCCTAGATTCTATAGATTTATGTAAGGTGAATCAATGTGATTTATACCTATTAACTCGAGCATTTTATCTCTATTTTGTTTTTTTCATTTCATTTAATCTTGCTATGATATGGCACTGGCTCATCAATATTCTAATGATGTTTTTTGTTATTTTCAATGAATTTATTGTATGACCTCTTTGGGAGATTTTATTTCATCCCTAGAGAGGTGATTGTTTATCCATGATGTTGATACATTCTCATGTGATGAATGTTGATGTCTTTGAGGTATTGGATTCAATGCTTCTACTATTTATTTATATGAAATCAAAAAGTTGTTATTTTTAATACCTTTAGATAACAATTAAATTAACCTATTGATATTAAACCAAATTAATAAATAATTTTTCATAGATCACATTTTCCCAATGTTTAATAGCATGATAAAAATTTTCCCCTAGTTTTACTATATAGTGATCAATATAAACTATTATCTTCATGAATGTTTTTATGATTGGTTTATAATTTTTATCTTGATGAAAAATGGTAAATAATGTTACAAAATAATTATTTAATTAATTATATTTAGAATTTACGAAGAGGGATGTTTATAATCTGGTGATTTTTTCAATTTAATTGTAATTCAAATTAATGCACTTTACATATTAAATTAAATATTTTTTTCCACGTGATAATCAAATTTGATAAATTATGTGATGGATTATAATTCTTATTTTGTATAATGAAATTAAAATCTAGATTAAATTTGAATGGAATTTCTCTTGTATTTTAATCAAAAAATAATTCTATGAGCTTGTTAAAACCTGTGATATATTGTTATAGATAATTCCATAGGATAACCATAGTTGGAAACTATGAATAATTAATTGGTTAATTCAAAAACAAATAAATACTAGTTTTTTTAAGAGATAAATATTTGGGTTTAAGTGTTTCCGTTTACTTATAATGTTTGAGTTCCCTGTGACAGGAGTTCTGGGAGAATGTTTTAATGTGAAGTTAGAATTCTTTGTTTTAGGGAGTATATTTTTCTATTGAATATGTTATTATTTATCCCTTGTGATATTATTTGGACAATAATTTTTTCATGTGATGTGTTATGATACTGTAATGGATGAGGATAGGATGGGTGATGTGATAAAAGGTAGGGAGGCATTGGTTTTGTGGTAGCAGTTGATGTTTGGGATGAAGATATGCATTGGGATATTCATAAACGTTTTGGGTATGGAGCCATAGATAGTTGTAATAGGTTGAATATGGAATTACACAATGCTGTTAATTTTTTTGATTATTTCTTGATTAGATTATGTTCAATTGCAGGTAGTCTGGTTGATAATTTCCCTATATTCTTTTCTCGATTACTTGAGGAAGATAAATGTTCTTATTTGTATCTTTTGATGGTAGCTTAGAATGTTTTTGTAGAGTACATGAAATTATTTAATGTAATGATTTTTAATAAATGTTAACGCATGGGTTTTATGAAGAAGGAAGGAAAATTATATTATCTTGACATACCCTAGTATCAATATGGATTATTCCTATAGGGAACAATCTTACATTGTTTTGTTAGTGAAATGTAATTTAAAATCCTGTTAAGGATTAATTAATGGGTAATGAATTAATAAACATAAGTAAATGAAAATAATGAAACAAACATTTAATGTATCCCAAAAAAATAGTTTTGGGAATATTGCATATCTAGTTTCTATTAGTGGAATCCGAGTATCAGATAGATGATTGTTTTAGCTAATTTTATGAGTATTTTATTCATGTAGTGTGGTTGTGAGATGTATAATATCATGTATGTTTTGTTATTTCATATGTTTCACCACCCATGTTGGTTAGAGTGACCAAAACCTAGTGAAATTTTCTAGGGTGTTTGACCCATCTTCTCATTGAGGGGATAAATAGCTAATTACCCCTTATAACCTCCCTCTCTTCTATTGGATGTTTTGAGTGATTCTATGCATGGTGGTTATTTTTTCATATATTCATTGAGTGTTGTAATGGATTGTGGTTATTTCAAGAAAAATATAATTCTTGAAATAGTATCCAATTGGAAATTATAGTTATGATGTGTATAAGATGTGAATGATAGAGGTACATTACAAAGTGTATGGTTTACGTTGGCTTGTGGTATAATACATGATGTATAATAAAAAAAATATGGGTTGTGGTGGATCCAAAAAACTAGTTGGTTATTTTATCGATATGTGATATGGGATGATGTGATGATGTGATGCATGATGGGAATGTTGTGATACTTAGCCCAGGTGTATGTGGGATGGATTATTCATTAGATATATATGGATCAAGACATGCAATATTTGGGTACAATTGTGAACTAGTGGGGAAGTAGTAAAAAATTAGCATTTATTTTTCATTACTATATTTTATACACTCTTATATGAGTTAATTGATAATAGGTAACCATGGTGAGGATGGGATGCTAGTATACCTATTTAGGTCATGAATAAGTTTCAATGTAGATTATTGTAATCTAGAATGATTTAATTATCTTTTGAATGGGAAACTCAAGGGAGGATCATATTGAGTATGTTGTTATGATCACCCTATATATATATATATATTAAATATTATCTAGATAGGAATTGAAGGTTGGATATCGGGCTAGATATTACTAGTTCATGGTTTGGAAGGAGTTGTATGGGCTTCACGGTCGCTTCCATATTTACCTTTTTTTCTACGTATAGTTTCAATTTCAATTTTTTAGTAATCTATGATATTACATTTATGATATTTATAATTATTTCAAACATATGTCCGAGAAAATGCTTGTTGGTTTATCACTCTTATCACTCTCTTCTGCATGTTTCTTTTTTAGCATAATTCCTCATTTTGAATGTTTGTTATACCCTCAGTGTTTGTCACCAAATAGTGGCATACTAGATGTGGGGCATGGGATGTAACCGTCTCCCATCTATCATTTCTAACCCAAGAGGGGTAATTATTTTGGGGAGTGGTCATTATATTTATATTTTCTTATACTTACACCATTTTAATAAAAACATTTATTTGAATGGTTTTTACTAAGAAAATTATTTCATTTATTTAGGAAATATATATGTTACATATACATGATTCATTAAAAATATTAATTTATCAATAAGGACGTTTGATTATGTATTATATTAATAAATCAATATAGTAGGAATCCATTGGACACATATAAGTTACGGATGGGTCTCAGTTATAGAGAAACTCTTAGTTCATTGAAATATCTCATGAGAAAAATAGTTACACAATTTATTTTGGTAATTTTTGAATACTTATATATTCATTAAAATTTCTTGTCACAAGACCCTGGAGATAAGGTTCATGATGTCCTAGAGTTATACCATGATAGCAATATTATGGAATTTGACATAATTTATTTTCCTCTTTAATATTTCAGTTTTTATTATCCATTTCATTGTTATGTTGGTATATTTTTTTTGATATTCTTTAAAGATCAATTTGTTGATGATATGAAATATATATTATTATTTTTATCTGCTATATTGTTCATGAATTCTCTACTCATGATTTCTAATGATGTACACATTCTCTTATTGATAATTTGAGCTCGCACATTATTGATGTTTCATTTACAAGTATATGAAGAAGGGATATTTGAATAAAATTTAAGGATGTAGGATATTTATTTTAGTAATGCTTTATTTTTTCAAAATAATATGGAAATAATGTATGTATCAAGTATCCCATGACTGATAAACCAATTTACCCTTCTTATTGTGATCTCTTGTATAATCTAACAATGCCATAAATTAAACATCAAATATAGTTTAATGGATTTGTGGTAGTTATAATTGATATAAAATTATGTTTGGTGGGAACCATGGAAAATAGATTTTAGAATAACACAGGTTGCGCAAGAATTAAGATAAACCCCTTGAATATTTAAAAACATTATTAGTTTTTTGTTATAGATCAATATTTATGATGTTTTGAGATAATTATACATGTTACATGGGTTGGATATAATGCCTAATAGAATAACGAGAAATAATATGAATACATAAAATCAATGTAATGATTTACATGAATAGAAATTCAATTCAACAGCTATAGGAGAAGATTAGATCATGGTCATATTGGGGAAACTGGCCATGTTATAAAAAATAACATTAACCATATTGAGAAACTAGTTGTTTCACAATACAATGAACCCATATTATATAGATTTATGTGAATGGAGCCTACATCCTTCAATGGAACTAAAAATAAATAGTTTGAAGAGAAATGGATCACGTATCAGGAAAATATGTTCATAGATACGGGAGGTAATGAAAGGGAAAGAGATTATTTTAGAAGTATATTACTTAAAGGGATATGTTGATCAATTGTGGTAATTGATCCAGAATTATAGAAAATTTTATGAAATATTATGTATGGATTGAAGGTATTTTATTGTGATATTATTAAAGAAATATTCTTCTCAATAGTAAAGATCTAGGTAGAGATAATGTAACTCAATCAAAAGTATAAGGAGGAGGAATGTACTGCTGGATATGAGGAAACATTCACATGTTCAAAAAGGAATGCAATGGTCTAGATAGTTATCCTGGAAAAAAGATTGATTGTTTCATTATTGATCTAATATCAATCCTTTGAAGGGATCTAGCCACCCAAAAAAATTTATCATATTATGATATATTATCAATAATCATCAAGAAAGAGAAAAAATTTTATAAGTATTATATCATTAATGGAAAGATGGAAAATAAGAGTATAGTTAAGCATAGTTTGGGTATGGGTGAACATGGGATAAAATAAGATATTAATTAATTACATGGAAAAGGGGTTTGACCACAGGTTATGAACATGGCCATAACCTTGCAGATATTATTGATATATTGTTGTCGTAATTATCATACATGTATTCTATATTTCACGAAAAGTAGGGGTATAACCATTGGAACATGCTTCCAATGGATATATGATAACTATATATGATTAAAACATATTATAATTTAGATATATAATTCCATTTACATGTTTATATTTAAGAAAAACATAAACAAAAGTATAATATAATATCATCATAAAATAAAATAAATTAATTTTTTCATCATATATCATAATTATATTCTAAACAATGTTTTATGCACATGATTATTGTCAATACCATTAGATCCATCCATACAAAAACCACCACCCTTCTTAGTATCAAAACTACCAATAAACACACCATGCCATTATCTCTATAATTAAATCCATCTCTATATCGACCATGAAATTCTCCATCATCTCCAAAAACATTCCCATTATCATCCATGTCTAAATTAGTATCCAATTAGAACATTCCTCAAAAAATTATTGTATCATCATAAAAAGGAATCAATAACTACTACACTATAAATTGTATGTAAGTAATATACAGAATAAAAATCCTTTATAAATTTTTAATTCATTATATTTTGGTGTTAATGAGATATCTATTATACACATCATGTTTTCTGTTCATTTTAAGTAATAATCTATTCCTATATAACTATAGAGGAACTAGTACTCAAAGAAACAATTGTTGAAGGCTAGTATCTAGATGTTAAAATATTTTTCCTAGTTCAATAGAGAAATATTCCAAAATTCTCATCTCTTAACACCTGATTCATATATTCAATTGGACCCATAAAGTATATTTATTTTTCCTCATGTTCTTTGACAATGTTTTGTTAAAAAATATATTTCATTAATTAAAATGATAAAAAATTCATGAATGATATTCAATCTTAAATATAAAAATATAAATTTTCATATATTTTTTTCTTATGTTATTTTGTTTATTGTGCTTCAATATTTATTTTTACTACTTGAAAAAAAAATATTGATCAATAAACACAACCATTGGTACACAATGTCATTATATACAATATTGTATAAAAAATAAAAATTCTACAAAGAAAAAAAGTAAATTACGCTAGTCGAAAATGATAAAAATAATGTCACAAAAAATAAAATAAAAATAAAAAAATATAAAATAATAATAATATAATATGGTTGATGATAAAAAAACCTCAAATTATTTTAACAAAAAAATTTATAAATATAAATAAATAATCTAATTAGAATAAATAAAATTAAACAAATCAAATTAAACTATATTAATCAAAATCAAACAATAAATATAAGACCCAACCATATGAAGGAAATAAATTTTGTTTGGTTTAGATAGATTCATTTTATGGTAACATAATTAATCTCCATTAAATTTGGTACATTTAATTTAATTTAACATCCTTTTGTTAAAATGAGTTCTATTCAAAATGGATAATATAATTTATGTTTTGTTTAGATTGTTTTTCTATGAGTATGTTTGGTATTAATGATTCAATTATGATTGTTTACATTTTTAGGATATTTTAATATCATTCAATATATTTTTAATCAATGTAGATAAATTTATTTTATATTATATTATTACATTTTGTAATGTATTTATATATAATAGATTACAATTTAGTCCAATTAAGGACAACAATAAAAATTAAAATTTTATAGTTTCTTATACATGATCACTACAATAAACCCAATACATTTAATTTAAATAAAATAAATAATATATGATGATGATATGTTATTTATGTTTTATACCAATACATGAAATGATTCAAAATTAAATTAACATAAACTTTTAATTATTTCCTCCACTTTTAAAATTATTACATAAATTTTAAAATTAAATTAAGTTACAACTCTTAATTTCTTTATCAAATCCAGCTGATATATCAAATATAAAATTTATTTCATTTTAGTTACTCATAAAATAAACATTTCTTGAAAATTTATTTATATTAGAAATTTTAGATGACATTCAGAATATCTTGGTGACATTTGAAATGATAATAATGGAAAAAAATTATAAATAAAAATGACAATTAAAGAAGTAGCTTTTAAATCAATAAATAAAAATAATATTTAGAAAGAAATAACTAGTGAGTTACATGAGTTAATTTCATTTATTATTAATTGAAATTTGAAAGTTTAAATAATGTTTAATTGTGATTTGAAACCTTTTAATTATGATTATCATGTATTTATTAATCTTTCCCATAATTATTTAGGAGTTTTTCTAATAATGATCTTATTAATGTTTAAATTGTTTTTACCAACATTTATATCAAATTATAATTTTTTTGTTTAATTTTATATTATTTTTAATTTTCCCCTTGTTATTCATAATTTCACATTTAATTAATTTTTACATTTTTAATTTTATTATCATTGTAGTTTTGATGTTTATTCATTATTTCTCTATTTTGGTGCTTAGTAATTATAATAGATTTAATATTTTTATGATTATAAATTTTATAATTATTGATTTGATCATTTATTTTTGTATGTATCTTTTTTCCTTATATCAATTGCAATTTGAATGTGTATTGTTATTATATGTATATATCTCGGCACACTAATTGAAATATTCAACTATTATTTAGGATATTAATTTTTTTCCACTTATTAATTCAATCTTATATCATATTTTTAATCTTTTCTTAAAATTAGAAAATATAATTTTATTATTTAATTCATTTTCTCTATATAATAAAACTTATTATTGTAATATATCATAATTTTCCCCCTTAATTAATTAGCTACTAAAGATGAAAAAATAAAATTAGTTGTTGGCCAAATTCATCCTAAAGTAAACACTAAAGAGTTCAAAAAATAAAGAATGTAGTTTCTAGGATGTCATTATTTTCCCCACTCTAAATGTACTAATAATAAATTACCAATACATGGTCTACTAATCCTAATATCAGGTCATACCAAACCACATTTTGGGATAATGACATTTGACAACAAAAATGAAATAATAACCACATAATGAACATGATAAAATAAAAAATCATCAAAAAATAATTTTATAAAAACGTCATAAACAAAATCATATCACACATTATAGAATTATATATTAATTATCTAGGAAAAATACCTTCACTAAATATACATTCTTATAAGGAATAAAATTTACGAATAAATAAATGAAGAGAAAATTAAATATAAAATTACCTAACCCCACTCATTATTTGTAAGACAAGTGTATCGAAGACTCTGAACCTATTTCATGGAAATTATTTTATATTCTTTCTTATCAAATCCAATGATAATAAAATAGTCATATATGTTTTAAATATTTATAATAATTCAAAAAAAATTACTTCATACTTTAAAAATAATATTAAAATAAACAAATATCTACATGTATTATTAATTAATACCCTAAAACCTACACTATTACAATATGTGATCATTTCCCTCTATTGAGAATGTAAAAAACCACAAATAACTAGTACACCATTATGATTAATAAAAATTCCCCCTTTTAAACCTACATACAAGTTATACTAGTATTTTATCTTAATTTCTCCCAATTCTTTCAGCATTATGCTATTTTTATTTTACACATTGGGGAAGTTATATCAAAATTGATTTGGAAAATATAGGTATTTTTTTTAAAAAAAATGTTCTAAAATAAAATATTTAAAATCTATTAAATATTAGTTACCCTTATCTCAACCTATGTTTGGTTCATTATTTCCTCTATAAATATTCCCCAAGATATTTCTTTTGCCCGAATAATGTTATAATGTTTCATAAGTGTCCATATGAATCTCCAGTTTCCATTCCCATTATTTTAAATTAAATCGATATTATCATTAAAATAAACCATTATCTGGTGTATAAATTCTAAATATCTCAAGTTTGACCACAAATTATGTAATAAAATATTCCTTATCAAGAAAATTCACACAAACACGTACACACACAGACAAATATATATATATATATATATATCATTCATGTAATGACCAAGAATTTATATATAGAAATCTAAAATATTATTATATACATTTGTCATAAACCATAATATAGAAGATAAGAACTAAAATCACCATATAATTAATTTGGAACATTACATGAATATTATACTATATTTGGAATAAAAATCTATCATATAGTTTAATAATAATACAAATATATTTCTTGATTTAAAATAAATTTTCAAATACCTATTTTTATTGTGTTTTAAGAAATTATATAGAATAATAATATTTATCACTTATAAAAGTTGAATATAATATATTCACTTTCATTTTTTCTATCCATTTATAAATGATCTTAGGATTAATTTTTTGGTATTTTTCTAAAATAGTCAATTTTTAAATGAGTAGTAAAAAATACTAATTTTTTTCTAATACCATCACCTTAATATGACTTATATGTTTTTAAAATATAATTAATATAAAAAAATATATTTATAAAAGAAATTAAATCATTTATAAATACTATTTTTATTTATAAAACCCATGATTATAATTTTAGAAAACTAATATTTTATGAATACTATTTTCGATCTATTTCATTAATTATAAATATGAATGGGTAAATTAATGGTTTGATTTATTTTAATTAAATATAAATATTATTTTAAAATTAATTATATTATTAATAATAATATAATTAATAACATTTATATGTTTTACAATACATAAACATTATTTCTAAAAATACACATTTTCACAAATCGTGATTTACATGTTATGTGTCCTAATAAAAAATTAATTTATATAAATGTCATATGTTTTATTGGATAAAATTAAATAAATATTAAAAAATGTTATTTTAAAATAACTAAATAATATCATTTTTATTTTTTCCATTAAAATTATTTACTATGATTAAAATTTTGTAACACAAGTATGGGTAAATAAGGTCAAAATGTTTTAAACTTTGTGAAAATGGAAATAATATGTGAAACAATTTAGCAAATTGGGTTATGAAGAGAATATTGACATAATATATTTCTCAACATCATTATTGGCTATTTTTTGAGTCTTTTTTTCTGGAATAATGTATTGATATTATTGATAAATCATGATTTTTTACAAAAGATCCTTTTCATTCACTTATAATAGGAGGCTACCTCATCCCCATTTATCCACCTATACCAAAGAAGTTAATCAACCAAAAATATACCATAGTATATCCTAAAATCCCTCCCTATTCATTTTATGATTTGTTTTCTCACCAAAGTGTCTATATAAAAAGTCTACAGGAGTTACTCAAGGGAGAACATCCAAGTAAAACATATTACTCTCAACATAAATTTTATAAGTTCCTTTATTCATATACAACCCTCATGATACCTCTACCCAGGAAGTTATGATAATACCAACATAATTACTATTATAAATTATAATATACTAATTTAATATCCATTGTATTAATTTCTATAAAGTCATTGAGAAAAAATGAAATTTTTTTGATGCATCAGTATGAACTACCGCCTCCATGAGTGATGTATTTTATTGTCCTTATACAACTTACATGACTATATTTGAAAATGAATTTAAAATTTTAAAAATAATATTTTTTATACTATTAATATTATGGATTATAATTTATGACAATATACATGTAATAAAAATAATAAACAAGTATAGTAACTAAAACCACCTTAAATGGACTTGTAAAGGAACTTGCCTTAGTTTGGATCCTTTGAGGATAACCAATGAAACTATATAATTATTTTCATAATGTAATAAAAAATTAATTCAACCAATAAAAATTTTGGATATCATGAAGATATTTTATAACACCTTTGACCATGATCAACAAAATGAAATTGTTACAATGTAAATAATCGAACAACCCTGAGAAACCGAAGTATTTATAAACTATATAATCATTAAGTAAAAATGATAATAAATAGATATAAATAAATTAAATATATATGAACAGGGTTATTGGGTATATATTTAATGAAATTAATTTAATTATTCTGTAATTTAAGTGTATGTGAAGAGAAACTTCAAACATGAGGAATGGGATCCCCTAAACCTTTCCCTTACATTTTGGTTACATGTTCTATTTAATTTTATTCAATATACTATATATAACTCAAACATATGACCCACATAATCTCTATATACGATCCTCATATATATAACTAGTTTAAATTACCATTATTTTTTTGGTTATAACCCATGTTTTAGGTTCCTTCACATTTACCTATATTAAGTAACTTGATTTTTAATGGTACTTCCCTTTTTTTACAATCATGACAAGCATAACCCACATCAATTTTTTATCCTTGAATTTATTTAAAAAAACCTATTTATTTTATGAAAACTCATGTTAATTAAATTCTATTTGTAGAATATTTTTTTATTTTTATTCAATAAATTTTCCTTTTCACTTTATAAAAAGTGTTACATAAGAGGTTATTTTAATTATTACTTCTTCTAGGGGTTCTATGAATTATTTTCTAAAATTGATACACATGTTCAAGGCCAATGATTATTTTTAATAAAAAATTAACATCCCAAAAAACATTATTCTATCATATCCTTTGAATCCATATCACATAGCCTTCGCTTATTCCTTAGGATAATATTATGGAACATAATTTCATCAGATGTGTTTAATAATGTTTATGATTTATATATGGTTTATTTTAACCATTTTCTCACACATAATATTATAATGTTATGAATATGGTTATTCCATGTTGTGATATTTGGGTTTATTATATCCATCCCCTAAATTGGGAAAATCTAATGTCTCATGAGATTGAATGTATGACACAAGAGCTGTTAGCTTAATCACACTATGGATGTTGAACAAGCAGTTTGACTATGGACACTTTGTATGGGGGTAGTTAGCCTAAGGATACCATTATTTTGATTGTTTTTGGACAACAATACGTTCTCATGGAGGTTATCCTTAGAAAATTATTATTATTTAATGCTTTATTATATTTCCACATGATTATTAATCCATGATATTATAAAGTCATTCCATTATGCCATGCTTATTTGACTATGATTATCCGCCTTATTGGGTCATGTTATGAATCATAAACCATTTATACCTTCATAATTTACATTGATTATTTATTTAATACGATATTTATCTCACCTTTTACATGATGTATTTTTTTCCAGGATATCCAAAGTTGTTTCATATGATTTAGGGTTGTAGGTGAAATATTTGGAGTTTTAAATAAAGACACAACATTTATGATTAAGATGTTTTATTTATATATATAATTTTCCAAAGTCACTATAACCCTTAGTATTTAGTGTAAAATTTTATATAAATTAATATCAATAATGATAAAGAAATATTTGTTAATGTTATGCCTCAACATTTTAAAAGAAATTTATGTTCGATAGTGTATACGACATACAACATCAAGCTTAAAACACAAAATATTATTATATAAAGGTTATAGTTATAAAATAGTCATTTAATTAATTTGTATGAATGGAAGTAAAATAATTATGAAAAATATATAAAGTTACTAATCAATAACCATGTATTGATAAATGGTTATTAAATAAGCACCAAATTTCCAATATAGACATTATAGGATTAATAAATACATTTTCATGAAAAATTATTTTTATTGTTTTATATAGGAAAATATCTTCTTTAATGTTTTCAATATTTAAAAATTATATTTCATTAAAATTATATAATTTATGAAATTATAATATCAAGTATATCGTAGGGTAAATTTTAATGAATTTTCTAAGAATATGTACTTTATAGTAAATAGTTAAAAATACCGATTTTGGTAAAACTATCATTTCTTTTCATTCATATATACAACTGTAATTTGAATTCTATCTTCATGTAATAGAAATATTCATAAATTATGTTAAATATATTAATTAAATTTAAATCACTATTTTAACTAATTTTGGTATAAGTCAGTTTTTGGGCTTGAAATTCATTTGTCTAAATGTAATTTTTCATTGTGTTTTACGCATTTATATTAAAATTGTATTCATCCACTAATATAAATTTAATAGTGAAAAATAGATACAACATCTTTAATTATGAGTTTCAATTTTCATAAATATTTCCTTTTAATTTTTTGTCATTATGAATAGAACCTATAGTAAATATTTTTCACCACATTGTGCGTAAATCTTTTAAATAAGGTTAAAAATAATATTAAAAGGACCAAAAATAACTGTAAAACATGATTTATATATAAATTAATACGGTATTTTGACTATTATATTTTATGATAATTATTTTCCATTTTTATTTGAAAATTAATTATTTATTATATTCTGTAATGAAAAATACAAAATAACATTCTCTTGATTTTAAAATATTCATATATGTTCACCTAGGGATAATAATATATTGTGAAGGAAAAAAAATTGTTTTATAATAATGAAAATTTATTTTCAATTTATGGTGGTTAATTAATTATCATAAAATATGTAGCAATATAGACATAATGTATGTAAAAGCTATAGAAAAATCAGGTAATTAATTTTCGAAACTGTAAAAGTAATTTTTTGGGTTAGTTATAGTGAACCATGAATTATATATATATATATATAATATTGGAGGCCTATTTAATTTATATATTCAAATTATATTTTTTCATGATGAATTTATTTTCAATATAAATTAATAGATCCATAAAATTTCATTAATGATTTTTAAAAATAATTAATATTTTATTAAATGTTTTAAAATTAATAAAAATTAAATATTTTTCCAATTGAATGGTATATTATTTTACATATCAACCATAGTTCATTTATAGTTCACATTTCCTTTTATATTAGTTTTTTTTGACAACTATAGTGTAAAAGACTTTGAAATCATGATAATTATAAAATTGGTTAAAATGTGGTTAAAACAAAGAGATAATAGTTAAAACATCACCTGAATTTATTTAATATTAATTAATGAGATTATGTAAACTAATACTCATCCCATATTCAAACAATGTGAGTGCCCCTCCCCTATCTTATAAAATGTAACATCCTCTCATCTCTTCCTCTCAGATATTGAGCACTTTATTTCAGCCAAGACTAATTAAAATATATCTAAAACTTCAATAACCATTTTCTAGGGCCTTATTTTGATAAAAATCATCCTAGGAAACCTTTATGTTTATACCTAAATATCTATATGAAGAAGAGATATACTTATTAAATGAGCATTTTCATTTTTTTTCACTCTACCTCTTTTGAATATTATTGAATCAATATGAAATAATTATATTAGTATCTTAAATGTAATTAAATGTTATTATTTTAATGGTATAATCTATATTCATCTTCTATTACATCAATTGGGAAATGAAACAATCAGTCATGTGTACAGTTGACTATCACCTCACGAACAGTTGTAATTCATTCTCCATCCCAACCTCTTACAAATTATTATAATGATTGATTTAATATATATATATATATATATATATTATATTACATAAAAATTATTATTTAAATATTATATGCATTATTTTTTCCCACATTTTAATCCATTAAAAATGATAATGTTTTTTTCCAAGCGTGTGGATTACCACATCCACAAAGCAATGTGTTTAATTTTCAATCACCTCATCACATGGATAGTATATATAATGTATTTAAAGAGATATTATGATATTTTTGTTAAAATAATGACCATATAATGATACAATAATACATATATTCTTTTTATCCCAATTGTTGAAAAATGGGAATGTTCATTATTTGAAATCACAACCTACCATCTATATGATTGTATCATAACTAATTTTTACTAATGATCATTAATATTTTGTTTAAAATAAAAATTAATCTATATAAATATAACTATTTCATGGATATTATGTTGATGATTTTTTTAATAAAGTTACCTTTTACCATGATCAATATACCGATGACATTTGGATGTTATGAACCTAACATCTTTAAAAAATAGACTCAAACATAACATATTTAGTAATTAAAGATTTTATTAAAATAAATAAAATATTTTTTTAAGTACAGGGGATTAATCCTTTAAAATTTTATTAATAATTAAAATAATTTATATAAGTTTACTATATATGTGTTACATGGTATACATAACAAGTCTGGACTCGAGGTAAGGAATTTCTTTTCAATTTCCCTTCATTAAGACATTTTTTTATGTTATGAACCAAATTTATTTTTTATAGAATATATATTTCACATTTTACATGTTATATCATGAATCCATACTACTTTAGTTTATTTTATCATACAATTAAAATTGTTTTTCAGAAGGTTATATGACATGAGAGTTACTGAAGTTGTAAGGGACTTGTTAATTCAAAATCCTCTGATCGAGTTACATCACTTCTACAATGTTTATATTTTTTTATAATTATATGTGAAATTAAAATTATTTTAGTATTTTTTTACTTAAACTTGGTTTTTTGGATTTAAAATTTTCATACATAATTTCCCCATTACTTAATTCCCAATTCAGTTAGATGATCATTGTATTGTTTATTCATATCAAATATTACTTCATTATAAAATATGTTTATATTATGTAATTATCTTACTTTATGATGTTTATATACTTGATCTTTCATATTTTATATCCTCTAATAACATTATTTTAAATATATGTAATGATCCATTTGATGATATTATTTCATGGTGATTATGATTCAAAATTTATCAATGAAGAAATGGGTTAATGATTCAACTACAATCTAATGAAGATTATTTTTTGAATTTCCATTGATGAAATTATATAATAATTATTAGACAAAAAATTTTAATTTCTCTTATTATTTATAAATTTTTAGAATGTTGATCTTTAAGTATTAAGAGAAATTATATAATAATTAATTATAAAAAATAATCCATTCTTTCTAAAATGATTTCTATAATATTTTTTAAAACTCTTCAATGATCGTTTAATGTAATTTTTACTAATGTTTTATTATTTAAAAATGTGTTAAAATAGAAACGTCTTATTATTTTATGAATAAGGAACTTTTTTCCAATGTATTGAAAAAATATTTGTTTGAAAAATTATGGAAAAGATATAATTTCCTTCCATCATGACTACTCAATGATTTGTATATTTCTTTAAAATTTACATTTGTTCTTTTTAATGAATTCATTTTTCATATAATTTTGGTAATTTTAATATTTTAAAGTGATTAAAAATTTCGAAAATTTATTTTCCTGAAATTATTTTATAATGAAATATTAATAGTATTTTGATTCATCAATAACATTATCATGGGATGTTACATAGACTACACTAGGAAAATAAGGTAATTATACCATCTTTATTATTTATCCAGATGGGAAATGATTTATTTGAATATATTTTCATATAAAAAATCTCTCTTACATAGGTAAATAATGTTATGAAAGATCAATTGTTATTATTATTTTGATGAATGAAATCATTCATGTGTTATGATTATGATATAGTTCTTGTATATTTTTTATTATAGAAAGTAATCCTGATAAAAAATTTATTACTATTGAGCTCGATATACCGCTCCAGTTAATTTTGTAAAGGGAATAAGTTAAATAGTGATTGGTTTCCCCTAAGTGATTATCATTATTTTCTAGGTAGGTTATTCTATTTGTTGGAGTGATTGAAAGAGTGATATGAAAATGATTTTCAATGTAAAAAATATGGTTTCTTCATTACTTCATCAAGCTCTAAGGTATCCTTTACTCGTTTATTATTCTAGCATAGTTAATTATTGTTGAATTATATTTCTCTTGTCTTATGTTAAAGTTTATTGAAATTTTTCTATATTTATGATACATTTTTTGATGGGTATAAATTATCTTATTTTTTTCCCATGGACTATGGTTATGTCATTATACCATTATTCTCATCTCATTCTCACTATTGACAATGAATTATTAATGATTATGATTAACCATATAGAGTGTTTGAGATCACCCATCTTATTTTTCCTTTTCCCCAGGTTATAAAGATTGATGTTATAAAAACTTTTTTAGAAAGGTTTAATGTGTGAATAATATGGTTGGATATAATTAACATTTAATGTGGAATAGGAATCACTAGGTATCGTGGGAAAAGATAATCATTTAAATATATGGGTGTTGTTATGTAATAGTTTTTCCTAATTCTCTAAAATACTAAACATAGAATACCCTTGGGTTTTTATGTGATCCAATATTTCCTTTTCATGTTGTATAGTTTAGATGGATGAATCACGTCATGTTTGTCAGTATCAAAGCCAGAAATGTATAGATTATATATATAGCACTGTATATATGACTATGGATTAAGAGTTGTCATAATTAACACTTGGGTATTAATAGTTGGTATTAGAATAAGGTCCAGGTATTTTTAGAGATTAGGACTACATAAAGTTAGTGAATATCCTAAGGATAATCCTAAGAATAAGATATGATCCTTAATTATTGGTAAGGTTGTATTCAATTGGATTTCCTATGAAATAAATAACTTTTTAGATACTGGGATATGAAGCCTAGATATGGAACATTTATACCTAGGGGTAATAGTACTAATGAGTATATATTGGGTATTAACTCAACTGTGAACTAGTGCACTACAATGATTTTTAATTTCATGCTATTCATGATTCTCTAGAGGGATATTATTTGGATAATTCACATGTCCTTTGTAAACCATTATGAGATATTTGAACGTATTTTTATATAAATTTATGATGATAACTTAACTATAATTTAACATGTAAAATATATATTGAAGATTAGAAATTCATAATTTAGATTATGCACAATAATTATTAATTATCTCCACAATGTTCATATTTTCATTTTACATATTTAATAATTTTATGATTCTCACAATTATTATCCCTTTATTCTATAAAATATTTTGAAATAGGAGTAACCATGTCAACAATGTGTGTGATGTGAATAATGATTATTTCACCATTGAAATTCCCAGCATTACGGGATCGTGGGTTGAGAAATTATTGGCCATGATAAAAAAACATACTCATATTATGAGTAATGAAGTGAATCATGTGGAATACCTCCAAATCCTAAGAGAGAACAGGTTGGAGTGAAGTCATTTATACATCAAAGGTCTCTAATGTTTAGAGGATATTTTGGTTCCTTACTCATAGAGAAATAAATTATTTACAATGATAATTAATTCTATATCCTCTAATTCCTTAAGAGGGAGAAATTTACATTAGAATCCTATCATCTCTATAGAGATGTATAGAATTGGTGGACACTAATAATGAATATGAAGTTTATAGTTTATATTTGATCAATGAAATGGAGAGACCTAAGGAGGATATTTTTTTATAAATATTTTCCTCACATAGTTCTTCAAAAAATGGGAAATTAATTCCCTGATCTCAAGAGGTTGTGGGGGAATATTTTTGATTTTATGATATAGAATTTACAAGTAATACTCCTAATGAATTTAGATTTTTAATTAACAACCAAAGTTAATTTGATCACTTATTTACGTGTTTAAATATAAATCCTCAGATATATTTTGTAGTTATCGAATTTTTTTGTTATGTATATATTGTCATATGTTCCCTCAATGTTGAGATAGATAATAGTGATAGCCTTAAATGAAGTTAAACTATGAAGTATAATTAGATACATAACATTTTGGAATGACAATTTAACTAACCACTTGTCTTAATTGTGCGGGGAAGTATTATGGAAACAACCTCAAAGTGAGAATAAAGTACATCACGTGTGAAAGGGAAGAAAACCCAACTAATAAATTATAAAGTGAAATGATAAATTCATTTATTTCCATTGAGGATAATAAGAATCCAGTGAATCCTTTAATAATTTTCCAATGTTTAAATGGTAAGAATCATGGACACTATGAAAACAACTTCCCAAATCCATGGTCTGTTGAAGGTAACCAATGTCAAAAACCATTACGGATGTGAGATAAAGGGTAGGCTTATGCTATCACTATCACTGATGTGGATCATGATGATGGTGTAGTAAAAGTTACATTGGTTATTTATTCAATAATAGTGAATTTATTATTTGATGTTGTATCTACACATTCATTCATATCATGTAGGTTTATTATAACAATTAAAACACCACTGCAAAAACCTAGAGGTTTTGTTATCAGTGAAATCTACTAATGGAGTGTTTTTTTGAATCCAAATAAAAATATTATTCTATAGTTAATATATGTGGTATGAATCATGGTAAAAACATAGTAATAATCCATATAGTATAATTCAATTTATTACTAGGTATGGACTGACTATCTTTATAGAGATCATACATCAAATGCATGGATAAGAAAATCACTATAAATATTCCAAATTATCCTCTGATTTTATAAAAGTGCAATGATTATAATGATTAATAAAAGTTATAAATTTAATCAAAATCATGTATAATATTTCTATATGATCATGAATATATTTCTTAGACGATTGAACAAAAGGAGAGGTCGAATTCCGATTAAATTCACATTGTAATGAAATATGATTATGTATTTATTGAATTGAATCATAAACCTCCTCCTAACCGTGAGGTGGAATTGTCAATTGAATATATTCATGGATCCATGAAAACATCCAAAAACCATTAAAAAATAGACACCACTAAACTATATTAATTAAATAATAACCTACGAGAAAATCTAGGAAATGGATTCGTACACCCAAGTATTTCATCATGGGTTACACCGGTACCCTTTACTAGAAGCATGATGGTTCTATGTATCTCTACATTGATTATCTTGATATCAAGAAAATCACAATCAATAAGAGGTATCCATTGCAAAGGATTGATGAGTTGTTGGATTAGTTAGGTAGAGCTCAATATTTCTCTAAAGATAAAATTCAGTAGGGGTATCAACAATTACAGTTGAGGAATTAGGATATCACTAATACCCATATTCAAATACGGAATGTTCAATATTATTTCATAGTCATTCCAATAA
The DNA here is from genome assembly GCA_963277665.1 of Viscum album. Taxonomy (NCBI): domain Eukaryota; kingdom Viridiplantae; phylum Streptophyta; class Magnoliopsida; order Santalales; family Viscaceae; genus Viscum; species Viscum album. Next base: position 1,929,163,212 of record OY728131.1, read on the forward strand.
GACTCATAAATTCTCCAAAAATCTACAATTAAATAATGAATATAGTACATAGATATTTTATTCATAAATTTTTGGCAGTCTTTATAGATGATATCCTTATATACTAACAATAAATAGAGGAATATGAGGATCATTTTAATAATATACAAAATACATTAAATTTGAATAAATTATATGAAAATTGTAGTAAATTTGATTTTTGTATGAAGAAAACATCATTATTATAAAATATTATAAAATGTGAAGGAATATCTTTAGATCCCTCAAAGATGTAGGTAATGAAGCAATGACCTAGACTAATATATTTCATAAAAATCTATAGTTTCCCTATATTATCTTAGAATATTTGGAATTTTTTGAGGAATTAACATGATTTTCATAACCATTAACCAAATAACATAGAATGGAGTAATGTATAATTGGAATGATTAATGTAAAGAAAGCTTTAATGAATATACGAAATATCTAATAATATCACTTGTACTCAAAATTCCATCAAGTGGGGAAATATTAACGATTTATAGTGATGATTCAATGAAGGGCTAGGACTGTGTACTCATGAAAAATGGTATATTAAAAGACTATGACTCAAGATACTTAATGGTTTATGCACATAACTATCTAATACATGATATATATCTCGCTTCAATAATCATTTCATTGAATATTGAAAGGCATTATATATATATATATGTGGATAAGTGTGAAATATTTATAGATCATAAAATCCTAAAATATATATCCACATATAATGAGCTCAACACTTGTAAAAAAAGATGGATAGAGTTGATCAAAGACTATGATTTCTTAACGAACTGCCCTCTAGGGAAGGTGAACAAAGTGCAGATGCTCTAGGATGAAAGGATAATAAAAAAATATATTATGAGAATTGAGAAGGAAAAAATCATATTTTACATGGAAATGAGGAACATGAGAGTGATAAAAGATGGATCATCACCCTAAATTTTTCAAATGTGTTCCAAACTATCTATGTTGGAGAAAATTAAGAATGACTAAAGGAATTATATAATGATATAGAAGAATGTGGATGTAGTGAGAATGTAAAAATACATAGAGTTAAGAATATATGATGAAGGAGTGGTGATATTTTGGAAACGATAATATATTCCATTTGAGATTGATATAAAGAAAGAGATGTTGAATTCCTCTCATAGATCAAAATTCTCCACCTATATAGGAAACATGAATATGTATAGAAAAATATAAGAAAACTATTGGTGGGACACTATGAAGATAATATTGTGAAATATATATTAATGTGCCTAGTGTATTGGTATATGAAGGATGAGAGGAAAAAATGCATAAGAATGGTGAAACTATTTCCCATACCTATATAGAAATTGTAAAAAACACTATAGATTTTTTCACATGTCATCAAAATATATAAAAATGTAATAATTCTATATGGTTTGTGTTGTATAGTCTAATAAATAACGCTGACATCATTTCTATTTGATATAACCTACCACTTGATCAACTTGAAAAGATAAAAATTAGATAAGTGGTATGGATTCATGGAACACCACTATCTCTATGAATAATCAAGATCCAAGGTTCTTCTAAAACTTATCAAAGTGTATTTAGAATTCTCTAGGAATAAAGTTAATATTTTGTATGACCTACCATCCCCAAAATGATGGAAATTCTAAAAAACAATATAGATGATTGGGGATATGTTGAGATCTCACTTAATGGACTTCAATATATTCTAGTAATAATATCTTCCACTGGTCATGTTATTATACAAAAATATTTTTCACCAAATCATTAAAATAAACTCATATGATGCCCTATTTTGGTAGAGATGTATAACACTCGTGTCTTGGGACATAGTTGGTGAAGGAATATTTTTCAAAATTTAAATGATCAAATAAATGTTTTAAACTGTCAAGACTATATTGAAGCACAACAAAATTGATCAATGTTGATAGAAGTGTAATACTGATAACCATGAGTGATAATCATATTTTCTTGTTTATGAAAAATTTATTCTTTATATATCTACCTGGAATAGATTTATAAGGTTTTTAAAGAAGGCAATGATAATTCTTGGGCACATTAACCCCCCTTATATCCTCTATAATTTTGAAGAAGTGGCCAATCGAATAGAGATTCCACCATTATTATCTCTATCCCATGATGTGTTTCATATATCCCTGTTGAGGAGGTATATACCAGATCCCTCAGATACACTAAATCAAGAGGAGTTTTATTTAGAGAGTGATCATTATTATGAGGAGCATCTGGCAATGATCTTGGACCAAAAATAAAATATTATGTGGAAAAAGAGAACTCTCCCTGACAAAGTACATTGTAGAAAACATAATAATGAAAATGAAACATGGGAACCTAAATTGATAATGATAAAAAAGTACCCTCCACTATTTTTATGTTGATGTACCGAATGAAATTTCAAGGGTGAAATTTATTAAGGGTGAAGAGTGTAATGATCCTATATTTATATATAGAAATTTACTTTCTAATTATACAAGTGTTTCATATTATTTAAAATATATGATAAAAAATAACCTCATTATCATTATTTTGCAACATAATATATTTATCGTACTTCCATTAGGAAAAAATCATACTTTTGGTATAACAATAATATAGATATATTTCAATTATTAAAATAAAATTTAGAAAATACTATCATTAATGTGTTTTAAGACCTCAAATATAAATCTTCTTTTTATGAAATAATTAATTTAATTTTAAAAAATCTATATTAATTTTTGTATCAACCTTGTTAAAATTATCATCATAAGAATTTTATGGATTTTTCTAAAATAGTTTGTTTTTAGATGAAAAGTAAAAAAAATATTTTTATAATTTCATCACATTTATATGACATATATATATTTTAAAAAAATTTATAATATATATATATATATTTATTTAAAATAAATCATTTAATAATTATATATCCAATATACATAAAACAAGAATATCATTTTATAATATCAAGTAACATGTTATGAAAATAATCTCTTATTTATGAATTTGATTAAATTTATGCAAGGGGAAATTAGGTTTTGGAATTAATTTAATGTCATATAACACTTATTTTATGAATACTAATTTTATTAATATCATTAGAATTAGTAACGTTTATAATTCTTCACATTACATTATCTTTATGGATAAAAATACACTTTCACAAATAGGATTTAAAAATACATTAAATTTGTTAAATTATTTTCATATAATATATTTCTAGTTTACCTTAACATTATTTATTGTGGATAATACACGTTTTGTGTCATTAACATGCCCCTATGTTATCAAAAACCTTATTCTAAAGGGAACATCCATTTATTTACAATCATGTCACGTATCACGCACATAAAATTTTTTATCCTCGATTTTTTTTGTTAAAAGTCTATTTATTTAACAAAAAACCTATTTAGTTAATTATTTTTTAAAAGAAAAAATTATTTACATTACTTCGTCATAAATTTCTTTCACTCATTTCAAAAACAATCACCCAACAGGATCTTTTTATTTATACTTCTTTAAACGGTTTTAATAATTATTTTATAAATTAGCTCCCTATATTCATGTACTATTAATATTTATAATCAGAAATGAATATAAAAAATTATTTTATTCCACATTATCCTTGTAATACATATGATATGTCTCATAGTTATACCTTCTAAAAACATTATGAATCTCACGTTCTTCACATTGGTTATATTAGGAGTATGATTTATTTTTTGTTTGTTTTTAATTTTTATGGACCAAATATTCTTGAAAATATTTTGAAATATTTTTAGAATAATTTTGATATTTCTGTATCTTAAATCCCTATAATGCATTGGTTAATGATAATGTTTCATTATATTTCATATATGGTGCACATGCAGTTAGCCTAAGCACACTATGTTTTGATGGTAGCTAGCCAGAGCACAACATTAGTATGATGGTAGATATTCTATATTATGTTTTATTGGTGGTTATTGTTGATGTATTATAATGATTTGATGATAAATGATGTCCTCACATTCCTAATACTCCATGATCTTGTGATATCTTCTCATTATGTCTCATTTCTATGTTTATGATTATCCTCCCTATAGTATCAAGTTATGCCTCTAAAATTATTTTTTCCTTAATTATTTACATTGATTGAACCATTATTTGGCATTTTATATAACCTTATATTTTATTTATTTTTCCCTAGGATATCTCACAAGGTTTTAGAGGACTTATGGGAGTAGGAATATAATTTGGAGTTAGAAATAAATATATTGTGTTTACGTTTAAGATTTGGTATTTGTGTATCTAATATTCCGAATACCCCAAACCTCTCAATTAATGATGGGATATTAATAGGATTATTATTCCATATTGCAATAAAAAATGATGAAATGATGAAGGATATAAAAAATTTATAATTCCCTATGCTAAATATGGTGGTTATATATAAATAAGTGGAATTTAGGGAGAAGTAGTGACCTATAAAATATATTATAGGTATGAATAAAAAAGAGGGATTATAAAAAGTACACCATTGTCACCTATGGTCGTGGGTCGAAAAAAATATATTAAATAATTGTTCATCATCATGTATTAAAAGATATGTGATAGGATCACCAATGGATGATGTTTTTGTAACTAAATTAGTAAATTAAGAGCAATTACTATAGAAGTAGGATAACTATTTGTCACAAAATGAATTTGATTTGTCATTCTATACTACATAGTAACCACTGAATCATTAGGAAAATTGAGGTTTTTCGTCTATGAATACTCTAACACAATATGAAATATAAAATAAATTTCACATTTATAACAATCATGGATAAATTAATTACGTACATAACTATTAATATATAAACATAATGACCTATTTATACTCAATGAGATGGCTAGTAAATAAGAAAGTCCATACTCCAAGTTATGATCATTGAAATTATCCCAAAATCTTGAATGCCTTACTTATTCATAAATAATATTATTATTTTTACCACTATGTATTTAAAAATAATATTTGAGTAAACCTAGGAGAAATGTGAGTAAATTAGAAATATTGGAAATATTAAATGAATCTATCATAAGACATAAATAAAAATTAAAATTTTTTAAAAACATTTTCATGAATCTATTTTATCAAAATAAAAGAATAAAAATAATTAATTTAAATATTTTTTTAATAATTTGATAAATTATCTCACTATTTATTATTTTAATGTTAAATATTTTTTTGATTAAATAAAAAAAATAGAATAATATACACAGAAAAATAAAATATGAACTATTTATAAATTCAATAAATTAAACTCTTCCAACTATGATTCCATGTAATCTTCAATACAATATTTTTTTCATGAATTATTGTAAATATTAATGAAAATGTGATATCATATGAAATGTTTCAGTGAATATAGATAGGTTCTTCCAAAATATCTTTATCATCCACACATTCAACACAATTATATCTTGAAATAACATTCTCAATAATACCAAATTGTTTTTTTAAAATAATAGTTATAAAAGACAAATGTATAGCTAGTGATAAATGAATATAAATATTTAAGTTAATCACCTTAACTACAAATATATATATATATACACATACCTTTTCATTTAATTTAATCAAACAACTTGTATTTCTGTATTGAGACTCAACCATATTCATATAATCCTATATGATTATTCTCCCAATGATTTAATAATAAGATATATCATATAATTGGGGTTTTATGTTTGATGAACCAGCAAAAAAAATATTGTCTCGATTAATATGACATAATAATATTTTATTTTAATGACTTCATCATAAAAATTTATATTTAATATAATTCTATTAATGGACAATGCATTAAACCCATGTTCCATATTTTTTGCACTAAATGATGATACCTGAATCTTTAGAGAATCTAATTTTTCTGGGGGGAAGGGTAAATGGTTTTTCCCATTAACAATAAAATTTTTCATTAGTTTTTTTGGATAAATACTCATAAATAGACAAATTAAACCTTTAAATATAAGAAGATATGATCTTTTTAAATAATATTTATAAATAATTATTAAGTAATTATTACTTGGACATGGTTATTCATTATTTATTAATTAATATTTTTGGTCGTTCTTATGTATTCTCATAATGGTAGAGGATTTAATGAATAATCACTTTAGTAATATCCACATGTGCTCTACATAATTTTTTTCAGCATTGTTGGAACTCTATTTTCTATGATAGAGGAACAAAGCATCTTATGTCATTAATTATTGATCACAATAAGAAAACATTTTGTTTGTAAATATTATATCTATTATATTCTTACTCTAGAGTCAGAGGTTAAGGAAGATCATTCTCATTCTTTAGTTATTTCTTCATAATATATTCTAATAGAATATCATTATGCACAAAATTTCTACACATCCCAAAATTATATAACTGTGTTAATATGCATAAGGATAACAATTAATAATTTCACAATATAAGTTAACTATTTTCATAACTCTTAAAAAAACCTGTGTAAATTAATAAATATTATAATATTAGTATTATATTCAATAACATTTGCAATCTCATATATTTATAAATAAAATTTCGTAAATAAAAAATAAAATATATATTTAAAGGGTATTAAATGAAATATATCATTTCATCCTATCCTTAGCATATATCGTCAATCCTCATTATCATTTATTAAAAATTGAATAATAAATATTTATTTAAACAAATAAGCATGCTTCATATTATTAATGAATTTAATATATAAATAATATATTCACTAATTGATTAATTTATATTTATTTAATATTCATGTAACTAAATTAATGATTATTTATTTCTTTATGAATAAACAAGTAATAATTAAATATTATATAACAACTAGTTGTAAAATAAATAATATTTAATAGTCAACTCATATATATATATATATATTAGCTCAAAAATATTGTTATTGATTTTATTTGGTCAATATAATCTAAGTAATAATTATTCATCAGTTTAGAAAATAATATTTATTTTTATTTTAAATTAAAATATAATTTAATTAAGATTCTTAATACACATAATGTGTAACCCTCTTGTCCTCATTCTTAGTGGAATTAGGAGATCTGGCCCAAATTCCCAAATTTTCATATAGAAACAAATCAAGAACACATAGCGAGATATGTTAATATAACAACAACAAGAACCTCATATGAATGATCACTATTTAATATAATCCATTAATCTATATATTTCATCACGTTCATTTAATACTCAGTGTCATCAGCCTATATGACAAATATATCTATCTTTGACTTCTAGAAATAAAATTCTTGACGAACCACTATGGCCCTGAATTTAACGTCTTGACCAAGGTTCCACTCATTGGTGCCCCGAGCTGGTTCGCTACATAACCTTATGTGTAAATCCTTATATGACAGAGGCTTCCTACTAGAAGTGAGGGACTAATGTGAAACATGGGGAGACTATACCCTATTTTTTAGAGTAATAAACTGATAGAAAATGATAAGAAATAACCAAATGATAATAACCTATAAATAGATATAATATATAACAATGAATATCAATATCACATAATGCACCAAAACCTGAAATGATAACCAAACCAAATAAGTAGATATGTCATTCCATATATATGTCAAGTGACAAATGAAAACCCCGAATTCAATGTCATTTAAAACTCCCAAGTAGGTCTTGACATAGTGTATAGTCCCCTCATCCATGTTCCATCCCAACTCAGACATCTAATATAGGTCTCTTTCCCTAATCCTATCCTACAAACAAGAAGTATATTTGGGTACTGATCTTGCTTCCTTAGTAGGGTGTGATTACGACTCAGCAGTCCACCACCAATAGAATATAGAACAATATCTAATAAGAAAAAAATATTATGTTGTTGTAAAAAGAAAAATCTACAGTAAATAAAGTAAATATTTTTCATATTCAATTATACTTTATTTCAACAAATCCTTTTCTTGGGTTCACAATGAATCCCAACCCATCAATACCTATTTTGACCCATTTAGGATTCTTAAACATATCACATGGGTAATCAAAAATCATTATGTCATGGAATTTCCATATCAATTTCATTTCAATTAATAGCATTACCACTTCAAACCATTGTCTAATTCCAATATCATTATCATATAATGTGGTGTCTAGAAAATCATGGGTATTTAAAGAACAAATCCAAATCACACAACTCATGGGTTGTAATATCCCTCCTTATCCTGATTGTCTTAGGAAGGTGGGAGGATAGTACTAGGCGTTAAGTGACATCCCCTAGACACCAAAGGCAAGTAATAAATTCGGAAGGGTTTCAATACATTTTGAGGATGATGTACCCCATTAAGAATAAAAAAAATAACCAAAAAATACCAAATCATACCACTATATTATGTGTGATAACTGTGGAAGATAACTCAAAATATCCTATATCAAAATAATAATCCAAATATGTTCCGCAGTAGAAGACCACAACATCAATGTAAAAAAAATATAACCTCATAAAACTCCAATATGGCCATAATACTCCATGCTTTACATGTTCTATTCTGCAATGTCACCAAGCAACCCATGTATCCCAAACTAGTGTTAAACATGCGATACCTTACCATTCACCGTGTCTTGGTAGAAGACATCTACAAAAGCACCAAAGATCCAACGGATGGGTGAGTACTAAAACCCATTAGGTTTCCCCCAAGGAATTCCCTACTCATTCCACTAATATGGGAGAGTATGAATCACTATTGTAAAACTATTTATATAAAAAAAATCTAAAAGAGTTTATAACTAAAAATAATAAACCTCTAAAATATTTTATTACTCAATATAAACAATTACTATATCAACGATTTTTCAAGCAATCTATTTTCATTAAAATGACCAAGTAATGATTTGAAGCCATTACACAAGTTCCACTTTGAATACCCAATCCACTTCACATATTTTCACCACTAACCATGCATCCTTCCTTATGATAGTTCCATAATCCAGAGAAGTCTCTCAATGATCTATCTTGTACTCACATGAAAATATTGTCCCATGTTCCAATATTATTTTGGAACTAAGAATAAGGTCATATTTATATGAACTCTCATGGATTTAATATGAATACACACTCAAGTATACCTAATACCATTTCCAAAAAAAGCATTCCAAAATTCATTTGAATAAAAAAAAAATTCTTGAAAAACTATTTTCCAAAAAAAAACATTTCAAAAATACAGCCAATCCATATTTTAAAATTTCCATTTTAAAATAATGGAACTAAATCACATTATACTATAATTCATCACAATTTAAAAATTTTATCATAAACCATAAATCATCACAAAAGATGATTTATACAATTCTTTTCACAACAATTTCATAATAAATTTCCCGAAACTCAATTATTTTGAAGATAATACTATCAATTCTAGAAATAGAAGTTGAGAGTGAATCCACCTACCATGATTGTTCTGGATAAAATGATAAACATACAAATAATGCAAAGAAAACTTGGTAAAATCTCCACAAACTCACCTTATATAACTTACCCTAAAACAAAAAAGGCCAAATATAATCTTATTCTGCATAAAACCCCTTATATCTACCCACATCGGGCAATGATATAAGAAAACATGTGAAGAGGATAATTAGATCTATGAAATGAAAAAAGAACGATGAATTACGAACACATACCCTGAATAATCATCTTTTAATCACCAAAGAAGCCTTCAGATTTCCTCCAAAGTGATGGGAGAACCTTCCTTGACCTTAGTGGAAGCAAAATCCTGCTTTAGGGTTGTATTGGGGAGAAAAAGAGTCACTAAATGGAAAATGTGTTAGATACTATTTTTTTGGGATTTAACATTGACCTTGTGAACAATTTTTTCATATGGTTAGGTAAATTGTTCCCTAACCGTAAATTAGCCACTAACTTAAAGATGACCATTTGAACGATCTCCTCACATTGTCTCAAAAGCTATGTGTTAACAATGCCGAAGATACTTCCTCAAACTTCCCAAACCACGCAGTTTATTCTAGGATGGTACATGGTTTAGTGAAACCATACACCACCTGTGATACTTTCCTTTAGCCCCAAAAAAACATTTAATGTTCTTCAAATTCATCCAAATTTTTACCGTAAACATTATATAAATTAAATTATCAATAAATATTTTCTTACCTTAAATCAGCAGGGATACATTCACCCCAATATTGGACTTTCCTTACCAAGAATGTAGAAATCACCATTTCCATAAAGGTGTTATGGCCATTTCTCTTTCATTTCCTTATCCCGTTCCAAATTCTCTTCTAGAACATAATCATGTTCCCACAAATCCTATACTAGAATGATGATTTTTTCCATGAAATTTTTTTCCTATATATCAAAAATCATTACAAGGATATGTACCAAAAAATCATCCAAATCTAGGTCAATGTGATCCCATATGATCAGATGATTAGGGATTGGTTGATACATTTTCAATTGTGATACATGTAAAACATTATCCACCACACAAAAATGTGGTTGATTTTCTAATCGATATTAAACCTCTCCAACCCATTACAATATTTCAAAACGGCCTCTTTATCGAGGATATAACTTTCACTGATTCTCAACACATCAATGTTCAAGCCTTGGAGAAATTCTTAAAAACATGTGATCACTCACCATTGATGACAATAGTGTTTGACGATAATACTCATATGATTCTAGAAGACTCTAAGCCATATCCACCCGCTTTTTGATCAACTAATTTTTATCTTTTGTTTCATGATCAAGGATAAACCCAACTAGTAATATCTCACTTATTTGCACCCAACATAGTGGAGAACTATAAGGATACCCATATAATATGTCAAAAGGAGCCATATGTATCAAGTCATGGTAGTTGTTATTATATGATAAATCCATTATGTGTATGTTATACTCCCATGAGATAATAAAATCCATAACAGAAGCCCGAAACAAGTTTTTCATCATTTATATCATCCTTTCATATTTCCCATCCATCTATGTATGATACGTCATAATGATAGTTAACTGATTTCAATGGGATTTCTGTAAGGATTCATATAAATAGGTATGAAAGTCAGATCACTATCTAAAACTATCAAAACTGGAATTCCATATCTCTTTACCACTTTGTGGATATATATTATGGACATATCCCCCACAGTATGAGTTTCACGAATATAGATGAAATGAGAATACTTGTTGAGTTGTTCGACTATCACCCATATATAATCGTGTTTTAGAACCATTCAAGGGATATCTGTAACAAAATCCATAGATATATACTTCCACTTCCACACTGGGATAGGTAAAGTCTAAAAAATTCCTTTTGGACACTAATTCTCTACCTTAACATGATAACAAGTTGATAAGTTTTAAAAAAAACTCAGCCACATTCTGTTTCATACTGTTCCATCAAGACTATGCTTTAAAAAATATATACATTTTTTTTATTATTGAATGGAAAAATAATATCTAATGGTGGTAATCATGAATAAGTAACTCTTGAATATACATAGGTATGACCATCTAATTCTTGAACCACAAAATTTAACTCCCATCCAACCTACATCTCTCAAAGGTCTCCCCACCATTGATTTTTGAACTCGTTTTAGCACATTCAACATAATATGTCTATGCCACCTTTACAATATTCATCAAATTTAAACCATATAAATTTAAAATAACACAGAAACATCACCAAAGTCATCACATTACATATAAATGTAATCTAGCACCAACATCAACTGCCACTCATATGATGTTTCTTTTTCCATCTTAGCATATGATTCTCTACTTAATGCATCTCCCACCAATTTTTCCTTCTTGGTGTATACATCAAGTCAATGTCAAACATCTACATATACTCTACCCATCATCATTTCCTTACATTCAAATATCATTGTGATAAAATATGTGTTAAGCTCTTATGATCTGTGAACAAAATAAATTTCTCACCAAAGAGAAAATGATTCCATGTATTCAAGGAATCAATGACTACATTTTACTCCAAATCATGTGTTTGGTATTTATTCTCATGAACTCTAAAAAAATATGATCCATAAGAATCAACATCATCATCATTACTAAGAACTCACCCCAACCCAGATCTCTATGAATCCAAACACACCACATATCCATATCCTGATTATGGAAATATCAACATAGGTGCCAATGTAAGATGAAATTTTAGCTCGTAGAAATATTTAAAGAATTCCATAGTCCATTGGAATGTAATGTTATTATTTTTCAATGCTGTAATAACCAATAATAATTTTGAGAAATCTTGAACAATTTGCCAGTAATAACCAACTAGACCAAGTAAACTTTGTATCTCAAAGATGTTCTTCTATGGTTTCCATGATATAATATCTTCTATCTTTTCTAGATCATCAAAAAACTTTTTTATAAATTACATGGACAAGAATATATACTTCTTTTATTCAAAAAACACACATAGATAGTTTGGAAGACAAGAAATGATCTTTCATGATTCCCAGCAATGTCACCATGTGTTGCTCATGCTCAGCCCTTGTCTTTGAATACACCAGTTTATTATACACAAGAACAACAATAAAAGAATCTAAAAATCTCTAGAATACAAAATTCATCATTTCCATAAATACTTCTGGTGAATTTGTATGACAGTCAGGCATTACCGCATAATCATAATGACCATATCTTCTACTGAATAATATTTTTTTTAATATCCTCCTTTTGCAATTGTAAATGGCGATATCCAGATCACATTTTAATTTTAGAGAACCACTAATCTCCCATAAATTGATAAAACAATCCATCGATTCATGGAATTAGATATATATTCTTTATCGTGACATGGTTAAAAATATTCTAATCGAAAAAATTTCTTAGAGTTCCATCTTCTTTATTCACTAATAAGAATAATGCCTCCTATAGGGATTTTTTCATCTGGATGAAACATTTTCTTTCCAACTCTTCCAAATACACATTCAAATAACTTAGTAATATTTTTCACATTATATATGAGGTAAGTGAGATAGGACTATTCTTTATGGGGATATCAATCCAAAATTACACTTCTCTTATGGGGGAAACCATAAGAATTTTTTTGGAAAAACATTTGGAAATCCATTCGTGAAAACTGGAATACTTTTACCATTTTTCTCTTCCAATGATTCCAATGTCAATGCAATCATTTGGTTATAGATTATTCCCATTTCTTGTGCTATGAATCCCACTTCACTTGTCTTTAAAATCCTATCTCTTTTTAATAGATGGTCAACACCATCTTCAACTGTGAATATAACTTTTATTATATAAAATTTTATGTAATAATTGAACTTTTCCAACCAATCCATACCAAGGATCACATCATAAGCATCCATCTCCAACCCTGAGAAGTCATATTTTGGTTCAGATACATCAACATTTATAGAACATTCTCTACATAGAGAATATTTAAATTCACTTTGACCAAGGGGAGTTTTATGTTTTATCATAGAAGGAATCATATCAAGATTAAAAATAGGAAATCAACAACACAAGAGGAAATGAATGAATTTGATGCACCAATATCAAAAAAAACATTCATAAGGGTAGAATTAAAGAGAATTGTACCTATCACCATAGATGGTCTAGACTGATCATTTACAATCATATGCTCAGCTCCATATAATTTCGTCGTCATTACGATCTACTCCTTGTTACCATGTTGATATTTTCCTTACTATGGTGTCATGGTATTCCTAGAATATTCTTGGATTGCTCAATTCTTTGGATGAGACTGATTATGCTTTCCTCACCCCATCGAATCATATGATGCCTGTGACACCTGAGAAGAGTCCCAAGCACCTGGCCTTAGATCACTGCGATAATAGCACATAAGACGTCCCATCATGTTCCAATTATTACATGCTCTTCCTGGTTCTTTACACAATCGCTTCCTTTGGTCTAAAGAACCACATTGGAAACACCCTTCCATTATTGGGTATTGGAGGAATATTCACTGAGCTATATGTTTGAATCAAATTTTCACTCCCACACTAGAAGTAGGTGCCCCTCTTCCTCTTCCTCCCATAATTAGAGTTCCTACATTTTAAAAGGGGTATCCTGATCCATCCACTTCCCATGGCTATAGAGACATATAATTCATTCAATATCACTCTATTCACAAACTCTATATAGTTCGTAATACATATTACAACTATATTCAAGATAATTTCTTATCTCATACTCGATTCAATGATTCATTCCTTCAAGGGATCACTAGAATAATCCTCAGGTTAATAAAACACTAAATTTGAGAATTTTGATTCATACTTGATGATAGATAGATTTTCATTCTTTAGGCTAATGAAGTATGTTATCCTTTTATTTTTGAACATGTTATGATATCATGGTTTATTGAAACATTCATGAATATCCTTCAAACTATGACCCTGATCTACTCAAGATTTTCCTGATAGATCACACCATTATTGTGAAATATCCTCAAGAATATACATTTCCATCATGACATTCAACTCTATAGGTGTGTTGATGAAATCAATGATACAATTAATCCCACTCATCCACACCTAATCCTTTTTTGGTTATGAATCACCCCAAAATATGGGGGATTCTCTTTCTAGAATTTGTTGGAAGGATCTACATGTCTTAGTGCATCCATCTAGTCCCCTATTAATACAAATTGAACTGCTTGGACAATACTCTGAATCAACTCATGGTTCACCTATGTCTCATGAATTACCACATTCTTTGCACTTCTTCAGGTTTGTTTTGATGATTCATATCGGGTTCCATTTTCTAATCATACAACTAAGTCTATAAGCCTCACTCTCTAGAAGATGAATGCGTATCATTTCAAATTCTATCACATCAACTATCAAAAAATTTCATTCCAAAAATAAACACTTTTCATGTTCATTAACTTTTTAAAACATTCATCTATCTTTTTAAAATTAAACCATTTTTAAAATACACATTCTATGATATTTTCTAAGTCAATCATTTGAAAACAAATGCATAATTTTTTTAAAAATCAATGTAGTGCATAAAATCATATATCATTAGTCAAAATGAAATATTAAATATTAGTGGTAATTCATTCCTATAATGCATTTCATACTTGGTTCATTGGATAAACCCATGAAAATGAGATTCCAATATCCTATATATGTCATGGAAGAACATAAGTACCCAAATCCTATGTATCATCCAGTTCATCATAAAAATGATAGATATATCTTTTTATTATCATCATTTCATGTCACAAAATCTTACTCTTTTATAGGATTCCAAACCAAGGAATATATAGGAATGAATTAAAATATGAAAGAAGGAAAACTAATGATTATGTGTACCACAAGGAAATGAACAAGCTGATACCATTTATCTCAAACATGATTTTCGACCCCAAGAAACATATACCATTTGTCTCAAACCGATTTTTGGAAAAAAATAGATACCATTAGTAAAATATTTCTTTCTACTCTTTGGCATAAGATTTTGGGAAAATGATATTAGTCTTTAAGTGGCATCAATAAGAAGCCATATACTAGCACTAAATTCAAAAGGGTTTCAATATATGTGGGGGATTATTTAACCCCTTTAATAAGAAAGCAGCTAACTAAAATAATTTATCCAAGCATACCACTATATGATGCATGATAATCATGATAGATAACTCTAAATTTCATATATCAAACCCATAATCCAATAAAGTGTCATAATAGAAGAACATAACATCAAAGTAAACACCAAATTATAATCTAAAAAACTCTAAGACGACCATAGTAATCCTTGATCCAACATCACCAAAAATCCCATGTATCATGAAGTAGTGCTAAAAATCTGAACCTTTAACTTTTCACATGTCTTGATAGATTACATCTGCAATAGAACCAATGTGCCAAAGCAAGGGTGAGAATTAAAAATCGGTAAGTTTTCTCAAATGATTTCCCTACTCACCGCACTAGGCTAGAACAATTAGCATCCCTTATATAAAATAATTTATATAAAATAATATTCTTAAAAAATTTATAACTAAATATAAAAAAACATTTAAAATAGGTTATAGCACGATTACATTGTCACTCACACCTTCTGGGAATCCAACAGGGTGGAAGACGATCATGCTAATAAGTGTGTTAACTAGGACATAACCTGGCTAGTTGACTTTTTAGATGATCTTATTACTTTAAATGATAATGATTGTAAAAATATTCCATTGTTTAGAATTTTTTCTTCCCATCATTTTTAATTATATTATTTTGTGTCTTGGTCTTTGACAAAGGAATAACCTCTTAAAATTGTATTATATCAACAATTTTTCCATCAAGCTATTTTTAAGAAAACAACCATGAAATTTTTTACAACCATTCTAAATGTTCTATTTTTCATAACCTATACACTTCACCTATTCACACCAACAACTATGCATGCTTCATTATGATAGTTCCATACTCATTAGTATTTTCTCATCAATCTACCCTATCGTCACATGATAATGATTTACCGTCTTCCATTATAATTTTCGCACTGATCAAAATGTTGCATTTCCACAAACCCTTGTAGATGATATATTAATACACACTCAAGTATGCCCAATATCATTTCAAAACCCAACATTTCAAAAATAATTCCAATAAAACACCATTTATTGACAAAATATTTTCTAAAAAAACCATTCCACAAATTTATCCAACCCAGATTTTAAAATCAGGAATCTAAATCACTTTACACAAATAATCACCAAAATTTGGGAATTTAACCAAAAACCATAAATAATCACTAAATAGGATTTATACAATGATTTTCATAACACTTTCATAATAAATTTCATGAAACTCAATTAATTTTTAACTAATAAAATCAATTATATAAAGAGGATTTCAGAGTGAAGCCACTTACCTCAAGTGTTTTGGAAAAAATGATAAATGGATGAAGAATTCAAACAAAAATAGGATAAATATTCATGAATCCACCCTATATCACTTTCCCTAAAAAACCAAATATAAACTTATTTATATTCCATAACCACAAATCAATATAAAAAGTAAATAGATATAAGAAAACATGAGAGCATGATAAATAGATCTATGAATCACAATAAGGACGATGAAGAGGGAAAACATACTATAAGGAATCACCTTTTAATAACCAAGGGTAGCCTTTGGATCTCCTCTAGTTCAATTGGAGAAAATTCATTGACCATTAGTGAATAAAGATCTCAAGTTAGGTCTGAATAGAAAGGAAAATGAAGCACATAAAAGAAAAAAAATTGTTAGATCCACTTTTTTAGGATCAAACATTGACCTTTTGCATGGTATACTCTCATGGTTAAGAAAACTGTGTGCTAACTATGAATTAGCCACTACCTTAATGATTTACACTCACATTCCCTCCTTGCATAGTCTCCAAAAAAACTTGCACCAACCATGTCGAAGCTACTACTTAAAACTACCCAAACCACACTGTTTCTCCTATGATGTCGCATGGTTCAGTCAAACCATGTGTCGCTTGTGTGCCTTTCATTTATCCCCAAAACGCATTTTTATTTCTCCAAACTCCTTCAAATTTTACCCATAATATATATATATATATATATAATCATATATAAATGGTTACTTACCATAAAACTTGGGTGCTACATGGGTATTTGGAGAAATAGTACATGACCTATACAATAATATTCAAATGCATGAATTTCCACTTTAGGGGTATTTAGAGCATCATCCCATGTATGACATTCTTATTTAAAATAAATCTTGTATATAACATATGACACATGGATCACATATACAAAATTTATAAATATTATTTATTATTCACCCCCTCAAAAACATTTCATATATTGGTATACCATTTCAATTATCAAAACATACATGGTTCAACACTTTAATAACATGGAATAATATGAACAATTCACCATTAGCCCTTTTTGAAAAATTTAATCAATTAAGACAATAAAAAATTAATTTTATTCCAAGAATCCCCTAATTCCCATTATGATTCAATTAAACAATAAAATTTATTAATAAAATACAAAACCTAATTAATTAACCAATTTTGTAATCCTAATTATTCCATAAAATTCATAATCACTTCATTCCATTAATTAATTAACCAATTAATTAATATAATACAGGATAGGATTTACAAACATGGGAATTATTATTTTACAATTCCATAAACACAGTTACAATAAAAAATATGGAATTTTCAATTTTGGATAACTACATAAAGATCATTGAAGGAAATTTGTCAAATATAAATCCCCCAATTTGAAGAGGAATGTTCAATTTCACAAGGAAGAATGAGATCTATAACAAAAACCTCAACCCGGGATCAAATGGAGTTAGATCTATCATAACCATGATCTAATGACGTTCCAATAAAATATATAAAAATTATTATTTTTTGGGAATATAGGAGAGATAGAGGATTCCAAATTGGGGTGATTTTTTATTGGGATATGTGGAGATCTATCAATTGGATCATTGATTTATCGAGAACAGATTTAAGAAGGACTTCTCATATATCTAAGAGACTCCAAATTTGAATGAAATTTTGTTATGTCTAATCCGGTCATTTAGGGGTAATAATTGGGGTGTTCATGAAATTAAATTATTTTTTGGAATAAAATATACACATGCACATGGTTTCATGAGTTGGGGAACATATTTTTTCCAACTTTTCACTCTAACCAGGCACCCTTTATGGTGGGATTCATGGTTAGTTATAATAAGGGGCACATTTTGAAAAAATGTAATCCAACCATGTAACCCCCCACTGTCTAGGGTTACACAGTTTGATGGGGGGATGTGCATAGTTGGAGAATACTATGTGCCAAACATGCACTGGACACTTACATTCCAAAAACTTCTACACTTTTAAAAATTCACCCTATATAACCCCAGACAAAAAACCAACCCAAAATTACACAAAATAATGTTAAATGATTATTTTATCTTAAGAAAAATACATATCCACAGTGCTTGTGATCTTAAAATCTACCCACCGTATAACATGTCATCCTTAAGATATAATCCTAAGAATATCAATGTTTTTATGGTAAAAAAAATCAATAAACTAAGTCCGCATATCTTCATATATCTCCTATATTTTTTTCTTAACATGTTCATGTTTCAACAATACAAAAACTATCATTATTCTATTTTCCAACAATATTTTATCACTATAATCCACAACACACATAAGAATATCCTCAAAGGATACAGCGGTCTCAAGCTCAAAATCATTAACATATAACACAAAGAATGGTAAGTGTGATACCTCTAAAGCTATGACACCTTAAAAAAGCATGGATATCACTATGCCTCTATGAATGATAAAATTGGTAGGCCACTAACCAGATTCTCTCCGAAACCTCATTAGGTTCAACAAGCATTGGTGCCAAATTTCTATATCTCTGAATCCTATAGGGACTTAATCTAGGTGACACCTGAAATAATAAATGATAACCCTCTCAAAACTATAGGGGAAATTGATATTTATTAGAATATCAATTAAGCATTATATATGTTTTAGCCATATGTTTCCAAATCAGTTGAACCTACGTTGACATCTCTAACATGATACATGGTCCCCATAACTCTAAATCACTTGCCTCCACCCAACATATAAGTGTTAATCATGGCCTACGTTAATGAGCCTCATATATTTCCATTTTAATAGTTTCACGATAACCATTGTTATAGGAAAACTCTTTGAGTTCTAAGTGCTTCTACCAAGACAAACTATTTTCTAAAATACATTCCCATAACATATCCTTTAAAATTTGTATAGTATGTTTTGAATTCTCATCTATATATGGGTGTAAATTTTTAATCAGTAATACTAGTACACCATGTTCCTTTTCCATGAAATGAAATAAGCCCGAAGTGAAAAAATGGTTACAGTCTAAAACAACACTCTTTGGCACCCTATGTGGATGGAATATCCCTTGAATGTATATATATCCCATATGATCCATAGAGAACGTATCCCATATAAGATATAAATGAACTAAATTCAACTATCATCACACAATCACCCAACTAACATCATTTTTCAAATGAATCCTTAGGATACCCACCACAAAATCCATGTTAACATCATCCAATATATGTTCCGTAATGGGAAATCAATGTAGAAAAACACTAGGTAATTGATGCTCGATCATCACCTTTTGACAGGTGTAGCATTATGTCATGAACCCTGCAATCTCCATTTTATTACTTGAAACCAATATTGTAGATGTAGGTCATGGAACATTTTGATCAATCCTAGATGCACCGCCCACTTCGAGGAATATAATTTATGAATCTATTCCTCCTTTATACTTGTTGGCACAACAACATGATTCCTGATATAAATGATATATTCCTCATCGATGGTCTAATCCAAATGTGACTACCCATCTTCAATGATTTATCTCTTGGACAAAACACTAGATCCTCATACCACCTTTCTATTATCCATTTTAAAAGCATGGATTACACAAATACATATATGAGGGTCATCTAATGTTTTCCCTCCCAAACCACAATATTAATCTCAACAAGAGAAGCCTGCATCATTTATTCAAAACCAGACTCATCAGTATCTTATTTTTTATTTGTCCTTATCTAGGAATCGAAAACGTGGTTTCCCTTCATAGGAATATATTCTAGCTCAAAATAACATGATTGCATGTACTCAACCAACCTCCACTATCAAAGAATCAAATCTAATTATGAAAAGATAAAAATTATGCTCTTATGGTCAATATATATGGAATAATTATCACCCAAGAGGTTATTTTACCAACAATTCAAGGCATAAATAATTGTATCTAACTCGATGTCTTGAGTAGGGTAATTTCACTAATGTGGCCTTATCTACTATAACCCTTTGGCTACACCTCAATATCCCTATATAAACACTACTCCAAGTCCAATCCCAGATGCATCTAAAAACATTATATACTCCTCCTTTGGATTGGCCATGATCAAGATCGGTGTTGCATTCAAACTCTTTTTAACCTCCTAGAAAAAAAATTAACATGCCCTAGACCATTCAAATTTTGCACCCTTCCAGTTCAAGATTAAAATAGGTACTGGAAAGGAGGAAAATAATCTATGAACCTTAGAGAGTAGAACACTAATCCAAGTAATTTACAAATATCATCATAAATATTGGGATATTCCTGATAAAACACTACATAAAATTTCTATATGTCCACTGACACTCTTTCCTATGATATGATGTAACCCATGAAATGTACCCTATCGATCCATATTTGTATCTTAGATAGAATATTCTATAGTACATTATCTATCATTGTACTTGGGATAACATCATGATGATGGGATTGATCATTATTAGTCTTGGAGTACAAATAGATTTATTCCACAAAACAACCGCATACTGATCTAGTTATGGGTGGAATATTCTATTCATTAAGGCCATAAACATTGCTAAAATGTTTGTCATCTTTAATGGCACCATGAAGAACTCATAAAGTCCATACCCTCTATTGAAATATATTCGAGGATACCATAAGGTTGAACTCTTAACTAATGATACCCTAAAATCAATTATATATTATTTAACACAAATGATTCCCTAAAATAGTTGAATAAATCATCGATATGTATATTATGGTACATGTTATTCACTATCATCTAGTGTAAAATCTAGTAATCAACACATAAGCACAAAGTCCCATCATCCTTCTTTGTAAAGAGGTTTCCCTTAACAACCAATCCCAAACCCACTTTTCCAGGTGTGCTTGAAATGATCCATGTAACAATTTATCCTATGTGTCGAAAATGATGCATGGATTATAAACTCTAATTTTATTTTAGGAAATGAGTCTAATTTCAGAAAAAACATAAAAAATTATTACATAACATAAAAATTGCGTCAACCAAGGTCAGAAAACATTAAACTATAATGAAAAATAGAAACAACAATAATCCCACAGATAGTGCCTGTATTTTCTCCCATAAATGGGTTATACACTCTTATGCATGTGATCATGTCCATGTCCCAACTATTTCAAGTCTCATGTCTACCATTACAAAATATTATAACAAAAGAAACGAAATGATAATTGGGCTATGATACCACATTGTAATATACTAACTTGGTTTCCACATACCGGTTACCCGAGTGTGTTTTCTAGATGACATGTAGTGTGCCTCCCCTTAAAATAGAGTATGATGACTAGAAATAAAAGAATAATCTAAAACATTGAGAGAATATACCCTATTTATTAGAGTAATACGTCAATAGAAACAGATAAACAATAATCAATGATAATAACAGAAAAAAATATATCACTTTTAATAATAAATACCAATAACACATAATGTACCAAAACCATATCAAATATCCAGTCCAATGTAGTAGATATTTCACACAATATATGTATTACATGTCAAATGTTAAAAACAAAATTAAAGACACAAAATACTCACATGTGACACTACTACAAAACAAGGTTAATACAATGCTAGGGGATTAATAGAGCTTGATAAAAGCACTTTTTAAAACCCCCTTTCTGAGTGATAGAAATATCATTGTTAAATGTGGTCTTCAATAATTAAAAATGTGATGTTAAAGGGATCCCTTTACATATTATTGTAAAAAAAGTTGATAGTGTCCCCCATTTTCAGTTCTACTAAATAAATTATTGATAAAATGTGCCTTTATCAATTCTTACAAAAAAGCACTGATAAAGATGGGGTCTTTATCAGTGCTTCTAAAAAGGTGGTGATAAAATGATGTTGTTTATCAGCTGTTTTTTAGAAGTTCTGATAACCCCTCCTTTATCTGTGATTTTTAAAATAACTTATAAAGTGTATATTTAAAATAAAATAATATTTTATTAAATATAATATATGTGGAAGAGGAAAAACAGATACCCATTGTAGAAGTTATGGCCATTTAGAGGCCTCATGGGACTTTTTGGCCTTAATATAGGTGATCTAGGATTCCTGTGGGTCACTTAGGTGTAGATATTATCAAAATAATTGATTTAAAATGTGGTAGATGAAATGTAGACAACCGGTTGAGGTGTTATGTCTGTTTGAAAGGGAATCAACTGTGAAAACCCTTAAAACTCATAAAAACACTAAAAATTTGAAAGGGTCAAAAATTTTGATCGGAAAGTATATTTCATCTCCACAAGAATTAAAATCTATGATTTTCAAAACCCACTAAAACCAAGTTATAATCAGATATAATAAATACTTTTTGAATAATGTTATTATAGTTTCAAAAAAGATAGAAATCGAACTCAAACATCAAAAAACCATAACTTGTAAACTAGGTATCTGTTTGGGCTCTACCACATATCAAATAAATGAATAAAATGAAATCTATGTTGTGTATTCCTCATACCAGATCTTTAAAAAATTTCACATCTTTTTATAAACAAGAATTACCCATAATGCCTCTGAAATAGTGTTTTTATTCGCGGAAAAAAATATCTCAAAATTAAAATGGCTATAACCTCATATTTTGGTGTCCATTTTTCATATACCACATATCATATAAAATATTTTTAATGGACATCGATTTGATTTTGGAGCTAAATAGACTCCCAAATCAGATGTTTTGGCAATTTATGAGTTTTAGGATTTTTAGATTTTTCATATTTTCCTAACATTTTTAAGTGTTTTAAGGGTTTGTAGAGATAATATCCTTTTTATAATATATATACAAATAAATATGTATTTAATATATATATATGAACACATATATATAAACAAATATATATATATATAAATGGATAAAAAATAAAAAAATATATTTCTAAATATATCAATATATCATATAATGTAAAAAAAATAGTAGATGAGAGTGGAAAAGGTGCTGCTATAAAAGATACAGTTCCCAGGTTTAGAAATTGTTGGATACAGTGGCACACGCTAAAGCACTGATAAGGGGGGAAGCACTAATAATGGGTGGCGGGGATAAAAATTATACCCATTATCAGTGGGGCCTTTATCAACAGTATTTAAGCGCTATTAAAGGGGGCTTTCAGAAATTCTTAAAAATGTGTTGATAAAGGGGAACATTATCAACTCTTTTTACAAGTGTTGTTAAATCTAACCCTTTAACATCAATTACATAATCATCACTTTTATAGTGATGATAAATCCCATTTAATAGCACTAATAAAGGCCCGATTTTCATTAGTGTGTGTCCTAAGAATATATTTAGTTCCTTCATTCTTATTACGTCCCAACACAACCATCTAATATAGGGCTCTTGGATTTATCATAACTTACAAATATGATGTTTTTTGTGGTACTAATCAAGAAGGCCAAGTAGGGTGTGAGAACAATATAGTATGCCACCACTAATGAAATCTAAAACAATATCCAATCAAAAAATAGTGTATCCATTTTATAAAGAATAATGTAAAATCAATAAACTAAAAAATTTCACATATACAATTGTTATTCATTTGACCACACACTTTTCTCAGGTTCACAATGAAACCTAAATCATCAATTCCTAATTTTTCTGATGATGATGTCTGAAACATATCACATAGGTAAACACAATTAATTGTTTCATTGGATTTTATTCTCAATTTCATTTTAATTCATAGAACGACCAATTAGAACCATAGTATAATGCCAATATCATGGGAGTAGAACACCGTGGATAGAACCCCATGGTTATTTTAAACATCAGTCCTTATCCCAAACCTCATGGGTATTTGTAGAATAATCCCCTACCCCATTCAATAATATTCACATGCATGCATTTGGAACTCTATATGTATTTGGAGCATCAGCACAGATCCGGTACTCATATTTCAATCAATCCCATATAAAACATATATAACATATATCAAAATTTTCAAGATTAATCATTATTAATCACTTCATAAACATTTAACATCATAGTATTCCATTAAATTTATCAAAACAAACATGGTTCAACACCTTAATCACATGGAATAATTTGAAAAATTCACCATTGAACCTTTTATCAACATTTAATCATTTATTCCATTAACCCTTTAATGTTAATCCAAAAATCCATTTAGTCCCATTATAAATCAATTCCATAATTAAATTTATCAATAAAATACAAAGCCCCATTAATTGATCAATTTTATAATCCCTATTATCCGTTCACTTTTATAATCACATCATTTTATTAATTAATTCATCCAATTAATATTGAGATTACTAAACAGGGAAATTTATTTTCAAAATTTCATACACTCAATTATAATCAAGACTATGATATTAATAATTTAGACCACATCCCTCATGATAGTTGATGAATTTTCGTCCAATTGAAATCCCCCAATTTGAAATGGAATGTTCAACTGCCCAACAAAGAACGAGATCAAGAACCAAAACCTAGACCCATGATCCTATTGAGATAGATATATCATTGCCTAAATCTAATAACTTTTCAATGATAAATAAATCATTCCTCTTAATTTTTGTATTAGTTATCAGAGAGGGGCTTCCAAATAAGATGATATTTCATACTGGGAGAGGAGTATGTTTTTCAATCAGATCATTGATTCCTCAAGAACGGAGTTCATAAGGCCATAGAATCCATCACAAGAACATTCAATTTTTAAGGAATTTGTGTTAGGATAAATTAGGATGTTTAGGGGGAATGAATGTGGGGTTAATGAATTTAAAATGAAATATTTAGTTAAAATAAACCCAGATGCACATTTTCCTAGACCGAGGCTCATGGTTTTCCAAACAGTGCACCCGAATCATGTGCCCATGCTAGTTTGGTGCATGGTTACTCATGAAAGGATTAATGGTTTAAAAAAATTAAACAAACCATGAAATACCCATCTATATAGGGTTTTATTATTTTTTGGAGGTTGGTGAAAAATTTTGTAAAATTGTGTGCCATCCATGCATTACCCATTCTCTTCCAAAAAAATATTCAAAATTTTCAAGATTCACCCAAAACAAACCAAACAAAAAATATACCCAAAAAGTACTCAAAACAAGATTATAATGGTACCTCAATGCAAGAAAAACACACATATATAATTTTTTTTCATTAATATTAATTTATTAGACATTTCCATTGAAATCAATGTTTTATTGATATATACATCCATTTAATACAAGGGAAAAATCATTACTTGACATACTCATTAATTTCATATCACTTATAATTTGAATACATGACCCTAGATTCTTGTAGACGGTGCCACAATTAATTATAAATTATTTATTTAAAGAATTTTGTATCCTAAAGGAATGAATAGTTTTGTTTTTTTTTGAAAATCAGATACATACTTAAGTTCAACAGTACAACTTGAAAGGAAATACAATATAGAAATTCCTTTGACAACATCCATAATAACTAGGTTATTTCTACATTTCATTCATAATATACTTCTTCATGACCTATGAAAATGAAACATAAGAAAGGGGTGAGCTCAAATTTTTATTAAGGGTAAGAAATACACCGAAAGATTACATAAACATAAACATTAATCATGGTGAATACCAAAAAACACATGCCTTAAAAAATGATCATGAACACATTATGGAAGAAATACAAGATGACTAAATAATACCTTAATAAATCATAATAATGGGTATTATACAAGTCAAATAACCTCATGTATGTTCAATTAATAATTTCATAATGAGGGAATTCCTAATTTTGAACATCACAACCAGGCCGCTAAGGCCTCCTTCCAAGACCATACATAACTATTTTGTCAAGGCCTCTTGACAAGACCATTGTTTGTCTCATGAGACCTACTGATGCATCGAGGATATATAGTGGGACCCACCCATCACATATTAATTCCAATTCATTCCACATATGAATGGGGATAAACATAAACTACTTATATATTCATATTAAAACTAAAATACGAAATGTAAATAATGTTCCCCAAATATTTAGTATAAACAATAACCATTCGGAGTAAATTATTAAATGGTCTTAAGATAGAACATCCAATGTCAAACTAATAATATAAAAATAAATTAAATATGTTATGAGATATCATAAAATATTAATCCCAATAATATATAATAATCATTAAATGTGTTGAAATAGATGAAGATATTCTTCTAAAATCATCGAGTAATTCATGAGTTAAATACTCTTTTACTTTGAAATGAAGAGTTATTTTGTAAAACTCTTTGTATAAAAACATATGTAAAGTAATATAGTACTTTCATAATAAAAATTGTGTTTTTATAAAGATAATTTCATCTAAAAACATATTATATTGTGCCCTTGAAAATAGGTAATAATTTGAGGAATTCCCTTGAATCTCACTTCAATTTCAAAAAGAATTCATGAAAGATCATTTTAAAACAAATAAATCCACTATAAAATAAAGGAGGATTATTTATGGTACACATATATATAAAATTATCATATAAAATATTTGGCATACATATTAGTAAATAATAATTTAATTAAGGTAAGTTTAGAATAATAGTAACCGAAATGAAAATGGTGGTTCGGGTAGAAACCCCTTACCTTAATTACAAATGTGTTCCTATCATGATTTTAATGACCTCAATAATTAAAATTAGGTTCATAGATTAATTATTCCATAACATTGTCTACATTTAATAGATTTATTATAACCTTAATAGGTTCATTCATTTCCTTTTGATGGGTTAAGAGATTCAATTTCAAAATTTGGGAGTGTTTTCTTCCATACTTTCCATGATCTATTTACTTATATTCAATTATAAATAAACATGTATAATGAGAATGGTTTTCCCGAATAGTAGTTTTATGTTAATAAAAATAAGATTACATGGTCATAAAATTCATTTGGTTATTGCTAGTGATGACGAATAATTATATAAGACTTTAGTGAAATTTTTATGGGATAATCGGTGGTTCTTGATCACAACGAATTCATTCTTAATTATAAATTAATATTATGTGTACAAAAGTATTCATTAACCTTAAATAAGTTATAATAAATATATTATATTCTATTTCAATCATAAATATTGTTTCATGACCATAATTTAAGATGGTAACAGAAATTGAAAACATGTTGACCTTGATATGGATAAATTAAAACATCTGAGAAGGTGTTTTTTTTTCTAGTATAAAAGAAGGAGAAATATGGGATTATGAGTAATTATTACATTATTATAATAAAATTCACGTAAATTTCAGGAACTATATTTATCAAAACATTTGGATGA
Source organism: Viscum album (assembly GCA_963277665.1). Taxonomy (NCBI): domain Eukaryota; kingdom Viridiplantae; phylum Streptophyta; class Magnoliopsida; order Santalales; family Viscaceae; genus Viscum; species Viscum album. The sequence goes on from OY728131.1 coordinate 1,929,191,386, forward strand.
AAGGATTTTAGGAATGAAATATAAAAAATGTTACTTGAAATAAAACAATTGAAAAGAGGAATTTACCTCTTTAAGTTAACTTCCTTGATAGCATTTTATGGTGATAGGTTTTGGACTTTTTATGAAACCAAGGGCTGATGGAATTGGGGGAGGAAAATTGAAGGATATTTTAGAAAAATTTCGTCAAGGAACAAGGCTTGAGAGGAGCGATGAGAAGATGGATATAATGGGGTTTTTTATAATGGAGGGGATGAGTTATTTTTGTATATCATATTCATTATTTTATTCTTTCCCTCAAGACAACAAATAATGTTTATAAATGTGAACCATAATAGTAATAAAAGTATTTTAGATCGAACCAAGTGTTCTTACATCATCCATTATTATAGTAATGGTGAATTTATCTAATAATGTATTTATGCAATAATATACCGTATTTTACTATTAATAAAAAAATAAAGTATTTCTTAAAAAACCAATAAAATATCCCTAACCATTTTTTTATTTGTAAAATTCAAAAATGAAATCATTCTTGTGAATATAATATTCTATACATTGTTAATTTAATTATTAATGAAAAAAATAATTTAATTGAAAAATAAAAATTTTAAAACTATAATTCATTTTATATCACCTTGAAAAATTAATCAAGAACTCATTATCTTATAACCATGATAGAATAAAATAATAATTTTAGTTACTATACAGAAGGGTCATATTAATATTAATACTACAATTTATATGGGTATGTTACAATTCACAGAAAAATAAGTTTGTCTTATTAGACTCTAAATATGTTACTAAATGCAATTGTGTTTTTTAGTGTTTCAAAATCACATAGGTTGAAAAACTATGTTTACTAGCTATGTTAAAACAAGTTTATATTTTCTAGAGACTTAGTATTTTATTAATACAATATTAAATTTTTTTATAAATCCATGGGGTGTTGCATATGATGAACCAATTATATTCTACCTCATTATGAGAATATTTTTTCATAGATTTCATCCATACATCAAAGAATAAAATTTGTGATATATATTAATAGAAATATCAAATCTAAAAACTAATATACAAATTTGTAGATAAGAATATCTAAGGAAACATAATAATATAGAATTCCTATTAGTGGATCCGTTCTAATTAACTTCTCTCCTAAATGTTACCACGTATGAAATTCATATAAGGAAGTCTCAATGTCTAATAATCATCCAACACCAGATAGTAATAAATAAAAAGTGTACCATTAGTTAAATTTAATTTGACCATTAAACATATTTTTATGAAAATTTTCATCACACTTCAATGTTCTCATTAAATTAGGAAACTATTATAATCTTTCAATGAGATAGAAACTCATAGGATATTGGCTCTTCAATGATACAAAAAAAACTCATCGTGAGATAAAAATTTATTAATAGTAGAGACATAGAATACGTTGATAATAAACAGTATAATGTTATATAGTTATGTGGAACTAACTCCAACAAACATCCAATTTATTTAGAGATAACTACAAAATAACATTTTAATCACATACAAAAAAATTATTCTACAGAGGTTTTGGTATATATATTAGTCATACTATATTTTAGAGTTTATTATTATTAAAAAGACAATATCTCTCTTGGAAAATCCCTTAAGAGGTGATATCACCAAATACTAAACAGTTTTTACCTTTTCATAATTGGATGTCTTATATAAAACTGTTTCCTAGGACAAACCATTTATATAACACTTAATAATCTACCCCATTAATTGTAACATATTTGTTCTATGTCAATATTAAAAACAATGACGATAATATTGTTTTTCTATTAAATTATCTTCCCTTATAACTATCATATATCAATTAATATGAATGAAATGTAGTTCTATATACCCTTGGAAATTAATATTCCCATTTCTTTAATAACATTAAACTCATCCATTTGTACTTTATCATGTACTGTTGTATAATTCCAAATACATGTCTATGTATTTATCTCGGTTATATTTTATATTCATTCTCTATTATTTACACACATGAAATATTAAATATCATTATGTAACCTATAATGTATGATGAATATCTAAAGTAGCATTTTCCATATGTAGTCTATTCTTCACATGAATAACATCTTGTGTTTTCACACATCATCAAGGATAGATTTTTTTCCATGTGACACATGCAACGATTCAGTATATAATAATTACAAATTCTATTTCCTATTTAATACCTTATCATATCATGTATTATTAACTAATTTAAGAAAGAAAAAAAAATTTATTTCAACATATCACACTTCCTTGAAAATGGGTTGCTACTTTAACTCATTCATGAAAAAATTGTCCTTATTTTTAATTTATTAAGAAAATAATCAATGTTTTCTATATGTTATCAATAAACGTTTATGTGAATGTGACAACCCTACAATTAAACTCTTTTAGACAACATACACATATTAATTCCAAAAAAAATATTATCAGATCATTTATCTTGATTTGATACACAAACAGACAACTAATACTTGTATACATTATTATATTTCTTTGGATTCCCTAACCCTTCTAGCTATGTCATATTGAAACCATTTATTAAGATTCTTCCATGGATGTAAGTCTTAGTATCCAATCAAAAAAATAAACGATCATCATTTTTGGGTTTGAAATGTAGAATTATAATAGATTTTTAAATTATGACTGATGAAACGTTTTGTTATAGAATTTTCTATAAATTGATTGAAATATTCATCAATCAGTAATGATTTATTGGTACCAAACATTACCATCAGTATATATTTTATTTTTAATACCCACCAATGGATTTATATCAACTATAGAATCTTCCAAAATCCATAATTTTATTTTTGGAACATGTAATCCATCCATGAATTTATTTAAACTTTTCAATCATAGCTAGTTTCCATTCACTGATTCATTATATGACTCATCACTATTATTTAATAATATATTAGTTATCCTAATGAATAAAAACTATAGTTTTTTACATTCCCATGTAGTATGTATATTTTTAATTATTACTACCCGAAACTCATGGACATATGGAACCTCATTCTCATCGATGAAAATCCTTATCCCATTATATTAAATGATAACTGCTTCCCACTTATAGGAAAATAGTTGGTCTAGACTAATGAATTTTAATATTAGTGATGTTAATATCTTGAATTTCTACAGGATAAATAAATGATATGAAAATATTTTTTTCTTGATGTATGTTTATATCTTAGGAAATCTTTTAAGAAATAATTATCATAAAAAACATGATTCTATGATATAATGGATTTATTATATATAATTATTTTTATGAAATCATTAGTCAATATTTTTGAAAAATTGTTAACAGTTACATTTTTATTTTAGAAACACTCCATTAAAAGATTTTTGGGAGACTTGAAATACATATAAGACTCCATATTAATCTCCCATGGGTTATCATGAAGTAATTTATGTGAATAAGTTAATGTAACTTCTTGAGTGGCTACATTCTACATTTAAATGATGATGACAAAATTTTGTGCAACCCCCACCCCCCCAATTTTTATAAGGTACAAACCCATTTTATACTTTCAAAATACGATTCTGCATTGAAATTTTGATATCATTTTTCACAAAATTTATGTTACAATTCAAGTGAATAATTTTGATCACATGTTTTCAATAAAATGATATTAAAACAATTCTTAATTTACCATTGTCATTAGTTTTTATTAAAAACTGATTATAATATTTTTTATTAAAATTTGATGTTACTTTATTATTAAAAATGACATTAATGATTTTATTGAACTATGGGATTCAATTTTCATAAGATCCATAGACACATTTCTTTTAAAAAAAATTCATGACAGTTTTAATAAATACTAACATCAAAATTATTTTAAATAAAATTATATTCATGGATCTCCAATCTCTTATTCATCTTTATTTTAAAAAAAACATAATAGTTGAGAAGTTTTACTCTTGACATTGCTTTATTAGCCTCAATATTACTTATTTGTTATATTTTTATATTTATCATAATTATTTGTATTCTCCATTACATCCTCCCTCACCATCCATTGGTTCATTTGTCCAACCAATCTCCATTATATTGGTCTTGTTTTGAGTTTCACCGTCAACATATTTTATATCTATTTTGAAACAAATTATTTCAATTATTGCAATGTGAATTTAGACCCTCACCATTTTGGATCTCTCTAATTTTATATTATACAAATTAATATATATAATTAGTAAGTAGAATAATTCTTTTTTATTTATAGGATACATATTTGGTACTTTTTTTAAAAATTATATAAATTTATTTAAAAAGTTCGGATTTTTTTATTTATATATTATTATGGTTATTATTAGTTTTAAATTATAATTTTTTTTATTATTATTAATTGTTTTTTAGTATAGTTTCTTTATAATTGGAATTTTTTGGGTTTATAATTGATTGTATTTATAAATATTTTATTTTTATTTTTTTATAGTTAAACTTAATTTTAATTAAACAATTAAGGATGAGTATTTTATGATTTAATTCAATTTTTTGGTATTAGTGATAAGTAAATCATGTTAATAGCTGTTATTTAGATAATAATGAATAGATATTTTAATATTATGTTCGATGTTTTGATACTATATAATGGTAGATAATCTTGATAACTAAGATAATTTTGTTATCATTTCATTGAAATGTATAAAATAATCATTGGTAGGTTTATCTATAAATTTTATTTTATTATGTATAATTTTTTTTATAAATATTTATCAATAATTTTTTAAATGATTTTCCTGACTAATTGTTTTTTTAATTTTTCTATTTTTATATATTTTTAAATTTTTTATATTTTAATATAATCACCTTATATATTTTGTTATTAGGAAATTAATGGATCACAATTGGATAAATGATCAAATAACGACTACAAAATATAAAAAATGAGTTGATGATTTATTTTAATTTTCTAAACAAAATCTTCAAAAATATATATATATTTTCCATAAATGTTGTTTTTGAATAATCGAAAGAGAATATGTGGAGAAATAAAATATCATATGATATTATTTTATTTTAATCACAATCATACCCATTGGATTTTACATAGTGAAATAATAGAAAATTCAATATCTTATAATGATGAAAATATTTAGCATGAGACATGGGATCGTTTTGAAGAATTAATTCTTTTTTTAGGAATTGAAACCATAAAAAATACAAATTGATGATATATTGTATGAAGACACTGATAAAATAATATTTTTAGGTTTCACTAAATTTATAATGGTATCATAAGTTTTGATATTAATTATCTTGAATGAACGAAATGTACTGAGTGATAAATGTTTATATAAATTTCTTGAAATTTTAAAATTGCTACTTATAAAAGGAAATGATTTTTCAAATTCCAATTGTGATAGATGGAATATATTATTTTCAATGGGATCAAGGTATGAAATGATAAATGTCTCCCAAAATGATATTGTTTCATATAAGAATGAATATGAATGTTTATTATATTTTACTAAATGTGGGATATCATGATATATGATGGATGAAAATTAAAATCTGATTCATTCTCATGTATTGGCGCCAAACCTCCCAGTAAATATTATTTGTATGTTCCATTAATTCCTCATTTGAATCATCTATTTTCAAATTAAAATACTAAAATTAGATTATATGGCATAAATATGAGTGCATATCTGATTGAAACATACATAACGGTAATGATTAACCATAGTGGAAGAGATTTGTTAAAAAATATCTTGATTTTGGAATTCAAGCGAAGCTAAAAATTTCATAGTGGGTCTTTAAAAAATGAAACAAAACCATATTGGAGACTTAATAGCTAGCATAGTTTATATCCTATTATGTTCATAGTTTAAATAATGTCCCCACTGATATGTATAAACAAAAAATATGATTTCTGATCATAATTATTTCCCAACGAAAATAACTATGAAACAAAATTGATGTGAATCCTACACAATTGAATTATGGATTGAAATTTCTATGGGAAACATGTGTTATAATTTTTGATGCATACCATGATAAATATTTTCTTTTATGTTCACTAATAATGTTTTCTAAATTTTAATTACCTACATAGTGAAACTTATCTATATACAGTGTTAACAGATATAGATCATGTCAAATTTTGTTAATAAGAGGCTTTATATTATAAATTACAGAATTTATGAAGATAGAGTACATTGGGAATAAAAAACACATTTTGAATGGATAATCCTTTAAAAATATTGAAAAGTAATTTAATGGATTATAAGAGTATAATATTCCAAAAACCCTATTTAGCATAAGATTATAAGAAAATTTGAAAATAATGATTTCGCATTTGGTAGGAAATGATGTTTTGGTTATCAGAAAAACACATGAAAGTGACAATATTTCATTCAAGCTTCCTTATTAGAGATTTTAAGAGATAAAAAAAACATTTCTATTATTCATGTTGACATAATCTTATGTGATAGTTCAAATGAATCTTTATTAAAATAAAATGAGAGAAAAAATGTTGTATTACTTGCTAGATTATACTATACAATAGAATAAATTTGAAGTAATCTCCCACTATGAAAATAAAAAAGAACATATTTACCTCATGATTTTTTTACATTATAAAAGTGTGAGAGGATGAATTTTTTCTAATGTATGAATAGTACATAAGTACCTAGTAGATATTCTTCAAATGTTATGAATTTATTTTCATGGATTAATTTGAAATTAACAGTTAGGAAATCTAATGACAATAATGTATTGATGCAATAAATGATAAAAATCACACAATGTGGTATATTTTCGTTACATATCAAAAAGTTTGTTATAAGGTTATGTTATATTTTAAAAATACATTTGTAGGAAATTCATTGATCAAAATTTGTAAAATGTGTTATTTAATTAAGCTACCCTCATACTTTTTCGACATTAAATGTATTTAAAAACTAATTTTGTGATATAACGGTTTATATGGGGATTCATTTGGTGTGAGATATAATCATATTTGGGCTTTCTCATTTATATTGGATGTATGATTTTATAAGACATATGAAAATCTTGAAGGTATATGTTAAAAATACTTTTCTACTGAAGGCCTATTTTGTTTAAAAATACATATTATAAGAGGTTATTGTCTTATGTTCTCTTTATTTATATGAAGTGGATCAAATTCGTCTCCCTATATCTCAAAATTTTATAGTTTATAGTGAAGCTTGAAAGAATCATATTTAAAAGTTAAATTCAATTCATCATGATGAGGTGATGCATGAAAATTTATATGTTTTGAAAAATAAAGATGAGGATCAACCATATATAACATCAAATATTGTTGGATTAATAGTATGATATCCAGAAATATTAAAAGTTATTAATGAATGTTGATTGAGAGTAAAAATTACATTATTTATTTTTTAAATAGAAATGAAAAAATGATTTTTCTGCATCCGAAATATTAAAACAACTAGCTAGCGGACCATAACTTATTGTGATCCCATGTCCTGGTTTAGATATTATTGGTTATACATTTTACATGAAAAACTAGGACAACACAAGTTCCATTAAAAATGGTGGGGTAATTGTTGTTTTTGAGGCACTTCATTTTATGAGTGAAAAAGATGAAAACCCCATTTCTACATCAAAGAAATATTTTGGAGTTGTTGAGGATATATGAGAAATTGCTCATACTAAATTGAAAATCAAATTTTTTATGTTTAATTATTTTATTAGTAAATTTTGTGTGAAACATTATTATTAGGGATTTACACTTATGGATTTGAAAACATTTAGTTATTGAGTGTAAAATATTTTCATGGAGACACATAAGAAGCATATATTTTTTATTATTAACCCATAAAATAATCAATGGTCTATTGTTTTTAAGGGAAGATAATTCATTTGTGTAATTATGACAATGACGATGTCTTGGATTTATGTGATTTTTTGACATCTATTACCCAATTTTTTGATGATAATAGTTAATATAATGTAAACATAGTCCCCACTTTGTGAAATTATCCTATTGAAGGGATATGGGGAAACACTAAGCTATTATTCTAAATTTTTAGGTAAATATTTAATTTTACTTAAATATAATAATTTTATGTTTTTTTTAAATTTGGATATTTAAATCTATATATATTGATCATTAATTTGATTTTCATGTTAAAATTTATATTAAATTGTCGTAGTTAAATATTTTTTTATTGAAAAATATAAATCACTATATTTTGGTTCATATTACACCTAAATCCCCACTTTTTGTATCTATGATATTTAAATTGATAAATTTTAATCATTTTTATCAATTTAATAAATGTTTTTATTTATTAACTTATGTTTCATATTTTTTGGTTAATAATCATAAAATAATTATAATTTTTTTGATAAACGTACACATATATTGAAATTATTCATTACATAGATACTTTTATATTCATTAATTTAGAAAACTTCTTTTCTAAAAATATACATGTACACAAAATATAAATGCATTCCTCTTTTTAAACGATATAAATAAAGGTAGAGAAATATTTATTAAGGTATGCAAATGTTTTACCATATTAATAAGTCTTCAATAATTAAATTATTTCATGAATGTAAACATTTAATTTGTCAAATAATTTTCCATAAGATTGGTAAGCATATTATTGTGGATTATTCTTCATCTTCTTAAGATTACATCGTTTATAGATTTAGTAGAAACAGTATAACATATTTACAAAAATTAACACTTTTTCATGGTAGTCGGGGTACAAATATTAAATTTAATGATAATAGTAATCTAATTGACCCAAATATTACATTGTTTAGGATTTATATATCAATGAAGATTCATTATAAGATTAACATTTAATATCAAAATTGGATTTCTATTGAAATTATGATAAAATAGATGTTTTGGGAGTCCTTAATGGTAATCTATCTAAGTTGATTTATTTTTATCACAAGTGACCTTCAAATTTTTGGAAATAAATGGAATTAAGAAAATGTGTTTAAATTTAGTGTTAGTTTGATGGATTTATTTTAAAATAAAATTAAAAATATTATGTTTTTAAAAATATACAAAATGGAATCCCATGCATCATGTATGGGTTTTAAGATACTGATATATGGATTATGTTTTTCACCCATTGGTATGATGAGGCCTTTACGGTATGATAATTATTGTATATCTTAATTTTTATATATAACATAATTAATTAATCATTTATTTACCTTAATATGCCTCTAGTATATATTAAAAAGTAATGTAATTAAATAATGTATACCTAAATACATTATCACAAGGATGATATCATTTAGTGGAGGTGATAATGGTTATAGAAAATTTTGTTTCATTAAGTGTTAAATCTAGTAGTGACTCGGTTGAGGTCTAGTTTAGTAAATCATATCCCCCTCCCTATGAAAAATGGAAAAGGGAGGGAATGAGAAAATTTAAAAGCTTCTTAAAAAAATATAAATAAGTATTTGATTTAAAAAATTAAAAAATATATTTTATTTTTATTCAATATTAGTATTTTTTTAATTTTATATCACTAATATACCATTAGCGTATATCATTTTAGGATAAACTGTAGGAGTAAGATATTTTGGAGAATTTTATCCCTGAGGGTAGGATGGACATTCTATCTATTACATTAGGAAATCTTGAATACCCTAGATGTGTAAGAGGACATGATGTAGGTGATAGTATTAGAAATATTTTTAGACGTCCATGTATGAAACTGATGAAAAAAAGTAATAGATTCCTTAAAAGTATAGGTATATAACCTAAAATAGTTTATGGGTGATAAAATTAAGTCTAACATATAAGATATTTTTTAATAAATGATGAGACATTCAAAACCTACATGGTCTGCCTACTCAGAAGCTACACCTCTCTATTCAGACATGACCTTATACTATGACTTATATACCATGGATTACCATATAAATATTGTATCATACAAATTAGTTCTTATTATGGGGTACCATATAAATAACCAAACTATTTTGTTGAGTTTTGTAAGAGTAATGATTCATGATATTTTTGATACAAATTCTCTAGTTCCATTTATTATGTAAGAAAATTACGAACATTAGAGATTGTTCAGGTCATTTTGTACTCTCTCCAACATGCCTTCTTCATCACATGACATACGAGGTATCATTTTTTAAAATATTAGTTATTTTTGATTAAAAATTAATTACAATGTTTTCTTACATTTAATTTATATAGGAGTATATAAAATCACAAGAATTCGTACAAACTAAAAATGGTTCTAGATCGAACACCTTTAGATACATATGATATTTCGATGCACTAAAATGATAATTCCACGTTTCTTCATTATTAAGTCATTTTCATGAGTTTTTTATGGGATATTTTATATATAGAAGAGAGAATACAATATGAATTATAAAAAAAGATAGCAAGAATATTTTTTGATTTTGGATCAGATCTCAGTACCTATGTTGAAATTATTATCTATGTTAGAAAATTTTAATTTTACTTTATCTATTAATTTAAAATATTGTTAAAAAAATTCAATTAAATTAATACTTATTTAATTATTTATCTTTTGATTCTTTTAATTCAATATGATAGCATAACCATTTATGTTTTTATGGAGCCAAAATAATTTTTATCAGTTTTCCTATATATGAATGATTATCTAATATGAATATTGTACGATTAATTTTTTCATTCAATGACAAGTAAGATGACTAATATAATAATTATGAACAAATATTCAATATAATTTCATTAATTTTGAGCATTTTATATTATAGTTTTCATTATATATTAGGTATGTTTTTCACACATGAATGCACAATATATTAGGTTTTCTCGTTGTTAGGTGGTGTTCATAAATATTTTATGAAATTGTTAAAAGATTAGAATTTTTTATTTTTTATATTATTTATTATTAAATATTCTTATTATATAGTAAAAAAATAATCTTAAATTTTCAGTTTATATAGTACAACCACAGTCTTAAATTTTCCTGTTATATAGTACAAATAGAATGTTAAATATTCTTGTTATATATTACATAAAATTAATTCTTATTTAATTTAAAATTAGGGATTCTTGTCAAAAATTTAGTTGCATTCTTTTAAATAATATTAAAAATTTGGATTACGCTAAAAACCGATGTCAAAAATGAACTTTGTCATCAGTTTATAGTTGAAATCAACATCATAGATCCCTTTTTTTTTAATTTTTGTTGCCGATTTTAACCAAATCAGATGTCAAAACTTTATATTGGATTTAATTTTCACAGCAGTTTCTAATATAAACTATTGTCAAAATTTGTATTTGACATAATTTTATAGAAAAAACCAATGATTAAGGCTTGTTATATATATTTTAAATATTTCTGAAATATTTTTTAATGCAAAACAGATTTTGAAAGATATTTTAAAAAATTTGTAAATACCTCAACCCAAAAAAATATATTTATTCCAATAATAGAAAACACAATATAAAAAAATCAAACTGCATTTATCATATAATAAAAATTAAAAAAAACAAAAAAAAATTACAACTTAATAAAAATATATCTTTGTAATTACATTTTAAACTATAACTAAAAACACATACCTAATAATTTATATCATTATTATTGGTTGTTGTGGAAGCATTATTTTGAGATCATTAGGTTAAAAGACCTATTAAAATAAAAGAATTAGTTTTTGAAACACTTTTTATTAGGAAACTGTAGATTTAATCATAAAAATTAAAATAAAATACCTTAAATCATACTTTTACATAAGAAATAGTTCACAAACAATGATCATATATAGGCAAGTTCAAATTTAATATATATCTCCACATCATTGAATTTATAAAATAATAAGGAACAATATATCATTATAATAATGAAAGATATGAAATAAAATATAAAATAATTAATATAAAAAAGGTGATCTAAATCGTTCATTACTATAGTTGTGATTATCTCATACATGAATAGTAAAACATAATAACAACATTCACCATTTCCTTGATGATGATGAAATTGTGGTTATAAAATATTAAAATAATAATAATAACCAATACACACAGAGACATAGATATATATATGTATATATAGAATTACAATATTATCTAATATAAATAATATTTACCTTTACTTCCATGTATTTGAATGGATTTGGGTGGTTTCACAACAAGTGATCAATGTTAAAAAATGTCCATGACATGAGTTTTCATATATATCAACTAAAAAACTTGTATAGATTATAGGAATTAAATATAATGAACTTATAAAAATGAAGAGATATTAATTTTCTATAAACATCAACTAATAATGTGAAAAACCAATATAATGTGAATTCAATTAGGTGAAATACACCTAACATCCAATTCCATATATAATATAAAAATTTCACAATTAATGTCATTATAATGAATAAATGTCCATAATTATCTTAGAGTTATTACCCATCATGGAATGTAATAACAAACACTTAATATTTGTCTTTGATAATATCTCACATATATATGTAACTTTATCAGTAGCCTTCAAATATTTCACACATGTTGATATGAATTCTGGATCTACAAAACCATAAGTGACAATAGTATAATTATGAATAATAGTCAAGTATAGATACCTAATTAAATAATTAAAATAGTATGTCACATAAAACCATAATTAATAAATTGAAATAAAAACTGAAACATAATATTACTTACATAGAAAAAATAAAACATAGGCACGCTGAGATCTTCAAAATCAATCAGATCCATGATATCTTTTCTAAATATCCTCATTGGATATTATCTTCCACATATATCATATGTCATCTGAAAATCACATAAATTTTCTAAGGAAGTAGTATCCTATGATAACATTAGTATCCCATACTAAATAATCGAATTATATAAAGTTTCTTGTTCCCTAAATTTTTATTTTCATTGTTCCAATTATTTTGATTTTAGATACTCATATATATATTAAATGTCAAAAAAATTATAATTAATATTCAATAAAATGTAATTATTATTTACAAAAACTTATAAATGGTATAAAATATTACATTGAAGTTCATATTTCCATTGTAAAAAATTGACCCACATAATTCCCATCTCTGGAAACCTCCTCTGTAGGAAATCGTTGTTGTGCATTAGGAGAAATAGTATAATTCAATAATAATATATCCTAAACCATTTTCATAGGTTGTTGATGTATTGAATCTAGAAATATATGTTTTAATATATGTGATACAATATATATATATATATATATGATGTTATATAGAATTAAACTCCTAGTATATGGTTAGGCTCCGAGTTTAATGGTAGATGATTTGAGTATGCCGGTTGGGCAGGCTAGGTAGGCTATACATATTTCACAACTAACTGGTAAGTTTGTGCAGACTATGACTGCATCATAAATTACTCAAACATATCAAACATATTCGATTTAATTTTATATCACTTGTTCTATTTCATATTATTAAACTCATCTTTTATGTATTTGATTTCTGGGTCACTTTATTTCTTACTTTGATGGCCAAAAACATTTCAAATACTAACACCCACTTCATATACCCTTATGTGGTTATGGTGTTATGGATTTTGTAATGTTGTGGGTTGGATTTCCATACTTCCCTTATGGGTAAAATTACTTTCATTTTATTTCACCAGATTTTCATCATTAAATTAAAATAAAAAATAGTATATTTGTGTCGTTAATTTATAAAACTAATAATTTCATGAAAAACAAATATTATTCACTTATAATTCATTTAGGTATTTCAATTTCATTTCTTGTAATATAATTTTCATTATTTCTTTATCTCACACTTTAACATTATCTGTTGTGGTTGGGGGGACATGGAGGACCTATATTCACCTCATATGATCCAATTTTTGAATTATCTCTTAATGGTTCAAAATTTTTGTCAATAATTTGTCTTGTTCAAAAAATGATACCCTCCATGTGAAAAATAATGAGGTTATCCATTCTGCAACTATGCCAATTGATGAGATTTATTAGTGGATTATTATATAAATATCAACAGCTATGTAAGTAGGTAAATATATAATAAAATTTACAATATAAAATAATTATCACACCAGAAATGATTCATCATGTTTACTAGGGAAAAATTTATTCCTTGTTTCTAAATTAAAAAATGGATACTTGAGACATGGGTTTTCATATTGTTTCATTCCAAAAAACATAAATTTTTTTCAATTTTGTTCTAAAATATCTCAATCAAACTGCCACTAATGAAATACATCTATTCTTAGCTGCTTTCGTTTCATCAAAATTATATGTCATATATATTTGAATAAATTAAATATTATTAAATTAAAATATATATTATTAAAAATTATATAAATTAAATAAATTAAATTTTTTTACCATTACATCCTCCAAAATATGATCTAGAACCATATTTTATATGCAATTCCAAATAGGATATAAAAAGATATTCCCATAAAGACTATGCTTTGTGATATAGCTTATAAACTATTTTTCATTTAGGGTAGTTTCATTATTGTTATCATTAAATCTAATATGCAATTGATCTTATCCATGAACAAGTGAATGTTTTGGTAGATGGGTAATTCCACATTCACCAACCCAAGAAATCAATTTCTAAATAGTAAAAGGAGAAGACTCTACCATTGAATTCTCAATAGCTATCACACTATGAAGGTTAGTAAATTAAATGTTTGATTTCATTAAATAAGTATATTACTGAATGTTTAATAATATGAAATATGACGTATACCTAGGTACATTTTCCTTTTTCTATGTATCTATATATTTTATTAAAAAAGGAAAATGTCATTAAATTCTTATGCACCTTTATATTATTAGATAGCTAAATGATTAGAGGATGGGAAAATATATATGTAAGTAAAAAATAGGCACACATGTGTATGTATTAATAATAAATAATGATGCTATAACTCTTAATTAACCAAAAAATATTCAAGTTAAACTATTAAATATAAAAAATACTTATAAAATAATAGTAACATTTATAAATTTAAATATTATTATGCGAAAATGTGTTGTATATGTGTAAATTTAAACAAATTATAATAATGTTCTTTGTGCATCTCAATAAAAAAATTTTTATCGATAACCATGGAACCTAAAATTTAACCAAACAACATATAAATAATCGAATATATATAATTAAACATCCGATAGTTTTTAATAATAAAATTTTTTAAATATATAAATTTCAAAAAAGTAATATAAATTAAATACTTACTAGATTTATGAGGAGAATAATTTTGTGTTTTCCCATATCCCTTCATCATGACCGTTTCATATTTAATGCATTATGTATTTGTTGAAGTAATTGTTATCTTAAAATCAGATAATAGGTTATAAGGCCTCAAATAAATCATGAAAATCATCATCATCATCATCACCCAAATGGGTTCTTTTCCCTTGAAAAACTATGGACCATTGATCATTTTACAGATCAATGACAAAAAAAATCTTTTATTGTGTCACCATGATAAATAGTTAGTCATTATAACTAAATCTTTTCAAATCAAACAGTTTAAACCCATATTCATCATGATTCAAACCAAAATCACTAGAAAACCAATTACCCAAAAACACCATTATATGAAATTTAGTATAATCAATTTCCCATGTGTTTTCAAGAACTCTATAATATGACTTTGATGTAGAAATTGGGTTTTTCTCATTTTCATGGGAAAAATACTATTCTTCTTCGACAAACATTACACCACAATTATGAATTGTACTCTTATCATATAGCTTATTTTTTGTAAAATGTGTACACATTAATATCAAAATGAAAACATGTGATCGCATTATGAAATAGTCCACTAGATGACCATTTCAATGTTTCTAACATATATTTAATTTTGATGAATTTTCTTTAAACCCTAAAACAAATGTATTTTTATGATCAATAATCAACCACTTTTAATTTAATTTTTGACATCGTACCATTAATACATCAATAATTAATGATATATATGATTCAAACTCATATGTTTTGTTCAATTTGTATAAATGTGCCCACATCACTTCATTTTGTTAAATGAGATCCATCTTTAAGCATCAAATTCTTTTAAAATCACAATCAACTATCACATGATAGATATAGGGACTCCAATATGCTGAAATTCATACAAATAATTAGTAAAAACTGAATCACCTCTTTCAATACATATTTTCAAACAAAAGAGGCTTCTATTAGATATAGATTTTTAGTATATCCCTTTAAAATTTTCTTATATAATTTTAAAGGATACTTTCATCATAAATAAGAAGTCCCACATATTCTTATCTCATGAAAAAAATAAATCACTAGATGGACCATTGTATAAAAAATGTACGTTGGAAATACATATATTGTTGATAAAGAATAAGATAAACTTCATTATATAACACATCTACAAAAAATTATTCATTGACTTGGCTAAAATGGATTTGAATAAATCACAGAACATGATGATAGCCATTCTGATAGATGTCAGAAATATACAACCTAGTAGGACTGGTAGAAGTTGATATGTCAATACATGAAAGTAATGGGATTTCATACCTATTAATTTAAAATCCTTCAATGAAACTAATTTATTCACACATGATGAATATCCACTATGAAATTTATTATAATGAAGACTTTAAAATAATTCAACATATCAATCTGGATTAATGTGTGATAAGCCAAGGGTAAATATGTTCTATTTCCTACCATAGTGGGAGCTAACTCTAAATGTATTCCCATTGATTTCAAATACAATCTAGCATGCAATTCATTTTTTCATTTTCCTTTTATGTCTAAAAAGGTTCCAATAAAACTATCACATATGTTTTTCATAACATGTACCACAACAATGTTATATTTTATCTCTTAAAATAAATAATAAGTTAGTTTTAAAAAGATACACTGTTTCTTCCAGATATTTTTTTAAAGACCAAATCATCTTTTCTTTCTAATTTGGGAATAAATATTTTTCAGGCTATCAAAATATTAATCAAATACAAATTCTCATGGGGTAATATTATATTCCTACAAACCTTTAATTGTAACACCCCAGGTAAATAAAGAGTATGACATTTTCACATTTATCCATATTTGTGAGTAAAATATTAATTTAACTTTAAAGGGGATGCTATGCTCGATGGCGTACCCAATATGCAACAACGAGTTTCTTGGGAATCTTACGTAGCACTCTAATAATAAAATATTTTTATTTTAAATGGTAGTTAATACCTAGTTGTTTTGATGGCGAGAATGAATAGAACTAACTACAAAATGATTATATATGTTTGTCAAATATTTTTACTTTTTACAATAAATGTTAGTGGATTAAAAATGCGAATGAATCCAATTTTAAGTGTAAAAATTCTAATATTCATTAAAAGGTCGACTAACCGCATTTTTATGGCGATCCCCTTTTAAATCAACTTTTTTACAATTTTATATGTTATATTTGACAAACTAAAATTCTTCTTTAGAATCAGGACATCAAAATTTAATTTGTGTAAATTTTTGGTATTTTTCCGAAAAAGTTCAATTTTTTATGAATAGTGAAAAATGATGTATTTTAATTCAAAATCACTTTTTAATATAATTTATTTATATGATTAGATTATCTTTTTAATTGGGTTTAAATTGAAATTAGAATATATTTTTACAATTTAATAAAATAGTGGTCATTGGATTTAATTTCACTTTGAAATTTGACTTCAACTACTATCAATCATTTGATATATATTGTTTCATAAAAACACGCTATTTGTTCTGACAGTGGGAATTAATTATTAAATTAATTAATATAACATATATGTTATGAATTTTTTAAAATATACATCATTTTTGAATTCGGAATATCTAATATTGATTAGGGTGAATTTTTGGTAATATTCTAAAAAACTTCAATTTTTGATGAATAGTAAAACCACTAAGTGGTACTTATAAAAACTGATTTACCGTTTAAATGAAAATTTGCACCTTTGTGTTTTGAATTTCAAAAATCCAACATACATGGTTGTCATTAAGATGTAAAATGTGGTTCAATGGGATTAAAATAATTTTTTTGTGAAGAGTAACTTATTATGTTTTTAATCGCGATTAGAGGTAATTAGTGTAGTTTAGGGTAAAAATAATGTTTTAATAATATGAAATGACCTAGACACATGTCCTACCCTCATTGGACGAGTCATGGCCGACCAAGACAATCCATGTTAAACTTGGGGACCCCATGGAGCCACATTGGTTGGAAAATGACATAAATACCTTTTTATTTAATGTTAAAATTAAAATGTCACAAACATATGTTGTTTAACTAAAATAATTTTTACATGGGGTTATACAATTCAGATTTTTGACTATAAATAGTAATTGGAAATATAAAAATCTTTCCTAAATCATATTATTTTTTAAAAAAAATTTAGACATTAAATAAATTAAATTATTTATGACATCATGATGATGCTGCGATGACCTCATTATTTAACGATTTAAATAAAATGGAAATATAATGTAAAATCTAAGACCTACAAATGTTAATAACCTATTGGATGGGTTTATTTAAAACCCTTATCACCTTATCCTCGAAATGAATCAATGTGGGACCATTAAAATCTAAAACTCATTGTAAAATAAAGTAACATTTCTATACATTGCAAGAGTGCCCCTCCTCTCCTCTAATGAAAGGCTCCCACATCAACCTCCATACTCACACTTCCAAAGACTTTGGATCAGCCAAAACCTGCCCATTTTGTCTCTCGACATCCCTATTTAACACTTAGAAGCCTCAATTTGGTCAGAAGTCATCCCAAGGAAGCCTTTGAGCTCAAACCAAAGGGAGTTACCTGATTTTAAGGTAATTTCTTCACTTGAGTCCTTTTGTTTTATTTTTCTTCTCCACCCACTAAACTCTTTTTATTAATTTATTTTGTAACAAAACTAGTATATTCAATATACTATAATGTTTTTATGTTATGTATTTTAGGAACACTTACACACACCTTCGTCTAATGGTTAAAGATCATATTGTTTCTGTCGATGGCGAATTACTACCTCACGAAATGATGGTTGTTCCATCTTCTCTTAACACCATTCATGGTGTCCATTAAGATGTAACTATATTTATGTATGATATATAATATGTTTAAGTTTTCTTTAAGCTTTTGTATTTATCAATTATGGCATACCTTTATGGCTTCCATTATGGGTTTACGCGGTATCTACATTTTAGGAAGTGCGGACTACCGCCCCCTCAAAGTGACATGATTCATTATTACCATATGTGGTATGTATAAAGGATACATTTAATGATATTATATATGATCCCATACTGGAATTAAAATACTATTATTTATCATTATGTTATTCTATTAAATATAAAATAGAAATGGATGTAGTGTTCATGCGTACGTACGGCTTACCATCTCCATAAAGGGTGAATTTCATTTCATAACTCTAAATGATATGTAAAATTATAAATGCATGAATATACTGGATATATATTATATCTACATCATGAATACAATTCTGGATATAATGTATATTTTACCACATGAATAACTTGTAATTATAAAGAGTTTATTTTTGACTCAAGTACCAATTATCGTTAAAACGACCGTTATTAGATTAAATAATAACATAGTGTTCATGACATGGTAATAAGTGATATAAAAGGAATAATGAACTTGAAAAAGGTTCTTAAAGAAGTATAAATTAACTCATTTTTATTATTCAGGAGATTAAAGAACGCTTGAGTCATGTCGGACCTGAGTTAAGGGATCCTACCCCTCTCTTTCTTTTTAAGTACTCTCTTTTATGTCATTTATTTTATGCTCATCTTCCTTATGTTTGGGGATGATATTTTATATTACTCATACTATAATTTTTATGGTCATATTATGAGAGAACCTATTTGATCTCATAAATCCATTTTGTGGAAATTTTATGTGGCGTGGCTAGGCTGCCGAGTTTTCGTAACAGATTTTTCATCTCACATTTATTCCCGTGACATTTATGATACGTTTCCCACTATTTCCTTTTAGTAGTGTATGTACTGCCCATTATTATACAGTTTGTGTAGTATAAATTCATTTATGGGTATTTTCATCTTCATGGTATTTTCCTACTTCCATGGGGTGTACGTTTCGAAAGTTACCCAACTCGGTAAGGGGACCATTCACCCTCCTATTTTTAAAAGACTACTTTTGTTATGTCTTTTATTTCACATGATATTATGATGGGATATGTTCTTATATATAAATATTAATGTAAATTTTATGTCCAAGTGATGAGATACCATTTTCTCTCTCATCAACTCATTTTCTAAATTTTGAAGTGACTCCGTTAGGCTGTCGAATTTTTGTGAGGGAACTTCTTAACCCAATTTTGATTCACTGGGATAAACTTGCACTCGTTGAATGTGTAGTTCTATGAATATGAGTGAAACCCCTCTGATTGTTTTACACTTAATATCCACTTATATTTGGGGTATTAATTTGTCGCACATAATTACGCAATTGATTTATCGTTAATCCAAGGATATCGTCTTTGTATGGGACTTCGTCTCAATATCCTTTCATTGAGGCATATTTTGTTTTATACACAACTTTATTTTATACGGCGTATAAACCCCTTTGACTTTTAAGTTTATCCAAAAGGAATATTTTTTATATGAAGCGTTTTACAAATTAAAAAAAGGGAATGTTTTTGTCATACGTATGTGGTGACAACGACTTCTTCACCGCCGTGACCATTATTTGAGTTTCAGCTTCCTCTACAAGCCATACCTTTTTTAAAAGAAAAATAAATACCATGTTTTACATATCTTTTATTTTGGTATTGAAAATGGTTTTCATAATGCTTTTATATCAATGTGTTGTATTGATATCTTGTGATTGAAAGGTGGAAATGTTATAATTCCTTTATGCATGTTTTATGTGATATGATGGTTCTTGGGAATTTGTTATGAAGATGGGTGGTTCCGTGATAAACTAAGGGTGGGTGATCCCAATATAGCTCTCCAATGCATTAGGTAACGCGAAGGAGTGAAACGTTAAGGTTTCTCTGAAGAGATTTAGGGAATATACTGTGGTGGGTATTCCAAACGTAACCAAGAAGGTTACTCCCTACGTAAGAATGTTATGATAGCCTCAAGTTACCTTTTATGTCTTATGATTTCTATGATTTATTCATGATTTGATGAGGTATGTTAAAGTGCCTATGTTTTATGGGTAATGTATTATTTCATTCTTATGTATATATGAACTCATGTTTCTTTTCCATATTTTTAAAACCCTTACTGAGCTTTTTATGCTCATCCCAAGTTTTTTTTGAAATGTTTTACACAGATCAAGGGAAAGGTACATGATATGATGATAGTGTTAAGGAAGTGTCAAGAAAGAATCCATGATATATTTTTTAAATATGTTTTAGTTAATGAGAAAAAAATGAATACTATTTTTTGTGTAACCACTTTGTTTAAATCTGGAATATACTGAAAGTTTTATGATCTAATTCTCTAAAACTCTAAACCTGAAAAGATCCTCAATGTGTAATCTTGTAGTAACTCAATATTAAGTAAGTTTTAAGGCAGGGGACTTAATGTTGGTATCAAATTTTAGTTTAGATAACTTTAGAGGTTAGGGTATTCTTTAAGCATAAGTGACATTACCATAATGGTTAGTATTTCAGAAATAGTCCTAGTTTTAGATAAAGTAAATGAGTAAATATATCTTAATTTTTATCTTCCTCATTTTTACATGATGGTTTTGTTGTTATACTCACACTAACATTTTTGGTTTTAGTAAATGGCTGGATCTAACATGAACCAATGTAACAGTGCATGTGAAGGAAACTTTGACAGTTTTTTTGAGCGAGCAACTAAATGATATGGGAGCTGCAATGAGAACTCTTGTGTTTATCCTCAACCAAGCTTCTGGAGTCATGATTGACCACCTAAACCTTGGTGATTTATCTAAGGCGTCATATATGTGAGAAACAAATCCCTACGGAACTATAGTTAAAAATCATAAAGGTATGTGTGTTCAAAAACCTATATGTCAATGATGTAGAAACAAACACCCAGGAAAATGTTTCAAAGAGAGAGAAATATTTTTTAGATGTGGAAATGAAGGTCATAAAGCAAGAACCTGCCACGGAAAAAGGAAGAATTCAGTTGACTTGAGGAAAGGGAATGAATTTCGTTCGGAGGGATTAATTGAATGCTTTGAATTTGGTTTGCATGGTCATTATGAAAACACGTGACCTATGAAGAAATTTCGTGAATGGGATCACCAATATCGTACAAATACTAATTTACCAATACCTAATGCCATTCTTATTGAGGATGAAGAAACAGACATTGACCAATCAATGGTATGGATAATTTCATAACGTTTTTTTTCCTATTTTGGAATCATAGGATATGATTCATGATTTTGTTTGTAGGAAATAAGTATTTTAGAATAAGTTGGAAAGGAATGGTTAATGTATCATGAAGAATGTTGAATGAGTAAGAAGTCAACATATAAGGGCTTCAAGAGTAATAGTGAAATTCTTAAGAGTATTAAGTATCTTTTGATGATGGGGTTACATTAGAAGACTTTTTATAGTATGTGTAACCCTGATGATTAATATATGAAAATTTTATTCAATGAATAGTAATATGTTCTTTTGTGGACATATTTATAAATAACCATTTCGGTTTATATGATCCCTACTTTTGAGGTAATTATGGGTTACTATATGTTATGATGGAAGTGAAAGACATGAGTTATAAGTGAAGTTAAATTATGTTATGGTTATTTTTGATGATTTTATCCCTTTTTGGGGAATGATTTGAGAATTATATAGTTTGGAAAAAGGACAACATGCAGACCATGTGACAACCTGTCCTTGTTGTACTTTGGGTTTTGTTGGAAAAATTTTTGAGATTAAGAATTGATTTTCTTTTTATAAAGGGTTATAATTTTTTGGATTATCTGATCTTGTACTAACCTTTTTGGTTTTGGTTTTGGTTAGAGTCTAATTACATTGGAAGTATATAATTATCTTTTTTGGATTAGGTGATTCTCTATAATTTATTATAGTACTCATAATGCGAACAAGTCTTCCAAAATACTCATATTTTGGAGAAAATATGAGTTTGATTAAGGAATATAGTAAAATTTGAAAGTCTACAAGACAAGTAGGTATGTTTCATTATGATTTAGTTAAGCTCAAAAATAAATTCCTCAGTGATAAGTAACTTAAAACAAAAATGTTGTCTGTTAACATTTCCTACAGGGGAATCGAATACCGTTTAACCCATCACATGTTTGTGATATTCTTATGGTTAACTTTCTCCTATATAGGTTTACTATCACTCCCCATCAGAACATGACCCTTTTTTTCCTCCATGTCCATATTTTCGTACATGGAATCCTAGTATGGGTTATATCGGGTGACCTTTGTACTTATCTTTCTTAATTTCAAAGTTATTGTTTTACTGACTCTTGTTCCGATGTGGGATTTTCAATGATGTTTCCAAGCCCAATTTTAAAATTTCAAGGACGCAATTCCAAAAATGGGAGAAGGATGTAACACCCCAGGTAAATAAAGAGTATGACAATTTCACATTTATCCATATTTGTGAGTAAAATATTAATATAACTTTAAAGGGGACTCTATGCTCGATGGCGTACCCAACACGCAACAACAAGTTTCTTGGGAATCTTACGTTGCACTCTAATGATAAAATAATATTATTTTAAATTGTAGTTAACGCCTAGCTGATTTGATGGAAAGAATGAATAGAACTAACTACAAAATGATTATATATATTTGTCAAATATTTTTAATTTTTACAATAAATTTTAGAGGATTAAAAATGTGAAGGAATCCAATTTTAAGCGTTAATATTCTAATATACTTTAAAAGGTCGATTAACCGCCTTTTGATGGCGAACCTCTTTTAAATTCAATTTTTTACAATTTTATGTGTTATATCTGACAAAATAAAATTCTTCTTTATAATTGGGACATAAAAATTTACATTGTGTAATTTTTTGATATTTTTCTGAAAAAGTTCAATTTTTAATGAATAGTGAAAATGTTGTATTTTAATTCAAAATCACTTTTTAATATAATTTATTTATATGATTATATTACCTTTTTAAATGTTTTTATATTGAAATTAGATTATATTTTTACCATTTAATCAAATTGTGGTCATTGGAATTAATTTCACTTTGAAAATTGACTTAAACTAGTGTTAATATTTTGATATATATTGTTTCATAAAAACCCGCTATTTGTTCTGATAGTGGGAGTTAATTATTAAATTAATTAACGTAACATATATGTTATTAAATTTTTAAAGTAGACATCATTTTTTAATTCGGAATATCAAATATATCTTAGGGTGAATTTTAGGTAATTCTCTTAAAAACATCAATTTTTGATTAACAGTGAAACCACTATGTGGTACTTATAAATACTGATTTTCCGTTAAAAAGAAAATTTTCCACCATTGTGTTTTGAATTTTAAAAATCCAACATAAATGGTTGTCATTAAGAAGTAAAATGTGGTTCAATGGGAATAAAATAATTTTTTGGTGAATAGTAACTTATTAAGTTTTTAATCGTGATTAGAGGTAATTAGTGTAGTTTAAGGTAAAAATAATGTTTAAATAATATGAAATGACATATAAAAATGTCCTACCCTCATTGTATGTGTCATGGAAGACCAAAAAAATCCATGGGTCAACTTTGGGATCCCATGTAGCCACTTTGGTTGGAAGATGACATAAATACCTTTTTATTTAATGTTAAAATTAAAATGTCACAAACATGAGTTGTTTAACTAAAACAATTTTTACATGGGGTTATACAATTCAGATTTTTGACTATAAATAGTAATTGGAATTATTAAAAGATTTTCTACATCATAGTATTTTTTTTATAATTTTTAGACATTAAATAAATTAAATTATTTATGTCATCATGATGATGCACTGATGACCTCATTATTTAACGATTTAAATAAAATGGAAAGATAATGTAAAATCTAAGATCTAAACATTTCAAAAACCTATAGTATGGTTGAATTTCGAACCCTTATCACCTTATCCTTTAAACGCATCAATTTGGGACCATTAAAATCCGATACTCATTCTAAAATAATGTACCCTTTCTTTACTTTCCAAGAGTGCCCCTCCTCTCCTCTTATAAAAGGCCCCCACATCTACCTCTATACCCACACATCCAAAGCCTTTGGCTCGGCCTACCCCTGCCCATTATGTCTCTCCATATCCCTCTATATCTATTAGATGCCTCACTTTGGTCAGAAGTCTTCCCAATGATGCCTTTGAGCTCATATCAAAGGGAGTTACCCAATTTTAAGGTAATGTATTCACGTGAGTCGTTTTGTTTTATTTTGCTTCACCATCCCCCTAAACACTTTTTATTGTATTCAATTGTAAAAACAATGGTATATGAAATATACTAGGATGTTGTTATGTTATGGATTCGAGCTACACTTACACACACCATCGTCTAATAGTTAAAGAATATACTGTTTCTGTCGATGGCGAATTACTGCCTCACGAAATGATGATTGTTTAATCTTCTCTTAACACATTTCATGGTGGCCATTATGATATCACTATATTTATATATGATATATAATATTTTTATGTTTTCTTTATTCTTCTGTATTTTTCATTTATGGCATACCTTTATGGCTTCCATTATGGGTATACACGATATCTTTATTTTAGAAGTGCGGACTACCACCCCCTCAAAGTGATTTGATTCGTTATTACCATATGTGGTACGTATGAAGGATATATTTAGTGATATTATATATGATAACATAATTGAATTAAAATACTATTATGTATCATTATTTTATTCCATTAAATATGAAATAGAAGTGGAAGTACCGTTCATGCGTACGTACGACTTACCGTCTCCATGAACAGTGCATTTCATTTATTAACTCTAAATGTTATGTAATATTATAAATGCATGAATATACTGGATATATATGATATATATTATATCTACATAATGAATAAAATTATGGATATAATGGATATTTTACCACATTAACAACTTGTAATTACAATGAGTTTATTTTTGACTCAAGTACCAATGATCGTTAAAACGACCGTTATTATCTTAAATAATAACAGAATGTTCATGACATGGTAATAAGTGATATAAAATGTATAATGAACTTTAAAAAGGTTCTTAAGGAATTATAAATTAACTCATGTTTATTATTCAGGAGATTAAAGAATGATCGTTTCAAGTCGGACCTGAGGTAAGGGATCCTACCCCTCTCTTTCATTTCAAGTACACTCTTTTATGTCATTTATTTTATGCCCATATTCCTTATGTTTGGGGATGTTATTTTATATTCCTTATACTTAAATTTTTATGGTCATATTATTAGAGACCCTATTTGATCTTATAAATCCTTTTTTAGAAGTTTTAAGTGGCGTTGTTAGGCTGCCGAGTTTTCGTTAGGGATTTTTCATCTCACTTTTATTCCCGTGAAATTTATGCTATGTTTTCCACTATTTCCATTGAGTGGTCTATGTACTTCCCATTATTAAACATTTTATGTAGTATAATTTCATTTATGGGTATTTACATCTTCATGATATGACTCTACTTCCATGGGGTGTACTTTTTGAAAGTTACCCAACTCGGTAAGGGGACCATTCACCCTCCTCTTTTTAAAAGACTTCTTTTGTTATGTCTTTTATTTCACATGCTATTTTGTTGGGATGTGTTCTTATATATACTTATTTATGTAAATTTTATGTCCAAGTGATAAGATACCATTTTCTCTCTCATCAACTCATTTTCTGAATTTTTATGTGACTCTGTTAGGCTATCGAATTTTTGCGAGGGAATTTCTTAACCCAGTTTTGATTCATTGGGATAAACTTGCACTCACTGAATGTGTCGTTCTATGAATATGTATGAAAAAAATCTGATTTTTTTACACGTAATATCCACTTATATTTGGGGTATTCTTTTTTCACACATAATTATGTAATTGATTTATCCTTAATCTAAGGATGCTGCCTTTATATGGGACTTCGTCTCAATCACTTTTCATTGAGGCATATTTTGTTTTATTCACAACTTTCTTTTATACGTTGTATAAACCCCTTTGAATTTTAAATTTATCCAAAAGGAATCTTTTTTATACGAAGCGTTTTACAAAACGACAAAAGGGAATGTTTTTGTCATACGTATGTGGAGACAACGACTTCTCCGGCTCCGTGACAATTATTTGAGTTTCAGTTTCCTCTATAAGCCATAACTTCTTTTTAAAAGAAAAATAAGTACCATGTTTTACATTTCTTTTATTTTGGTATTGAAAATGGTTTTCATAATGTTTTTATATCAATGTGTTGTATTGATATCTTGTGATTGAATGGTGGAAAAGTTATGATTCCTTTATTCAAGTTTTATGTTATACGATGGTTCTTGGGTATTGTTATGAAGACGAGTGGTTCTGTGATAAACTAAGGGCGGGTGAGCCCGATATAGCTCTCCAATGCATTGGGTAACGCAAAGGAGTGAATCTTTAAGGTTTCTCCGAAGATATTTAGGGAATATACTGTGGTGGGTATTCCAAACGTAACCAATAGGGTTACTCTCTACGTAAGAATGTTATGAATTCCTCAAGATACCTTTTATGTCTTATGATTTCTATGATTTATTCATGATTTGATGAGGTATGTTAATGTGCCTGTGTTTTATGGGTAATGTATGATTTCATTCTTATGTATATATGAACTCATGTTTTTTTCCTTATTTTTATAACCCTTACTGAGCTTTTTTTGCTCATCCCAAGTTTTTTTTGAAATGTTTTTCACAGGTCAAGGGAAAGGTACATGATATGATGATAGTGTCAAGGAAGTGTCAAGAATGAATCCTTGCTTTATTTTTTAAATATGTTTCTATTGTTGGGAAAAAATGAATACTATATTTTCTGTAACCACTTTGTTTGAATGTGGAATGTAATGAAAGTTTTATGATCTAATTCTCTAAAACTATAAACCTAAAAAGACCCTCAATGTGTACTCTTGTAGTAACTCAAGATTAAGTAAGGTTTTAGGCTGGGGCCTTATATTAATTATTTTTCAAAATATGATAAGGGTGATAAATTAGAAAAAAATAATCAAGGTCACGTTTACATAGTCTTTCTTCCATACTAAATTTGATAATCTGAAGTATCTACGTTAAAAATTTGACATGATTTTATGTCCCTTAACAATGTATCTATATAAGTTTCTATATGAAATAAATTAGTTTATACTTAACATTATCATAACAAACTAAAGGAAATAATTATTATTGTATTTATCAAAAACATTAACACATGTCACCCATAGAAATTTAAAATCATCAATTAATGGTGAAAGATAAATGTCAATATCGTTTATTAGCCATTTTGTTCTAGAAATCATCAAGATCATCATAAAATATTTTTTCTTCATACTTATTTTTGGGGAGAAGTTTTAAACTACAAATGAAACCATCCATAAACTATTCTTGATACTTAGGATGTAATATGGATTCATTGCATCAGTACACAATCCCATTATGAAAATTTTAACTTCACTACAAAACTCCGTACATTATTTAACAAATATATTCCACTCGGGTGAATCAATAGGGTTATGTATGTTATGAATCGGATTTCAATTATTATAATTATATTAAGGAATTATTGTATGGAATTATTAGAAAGTAAACAATCGAATTTTCATGATGGTAGATTATAATACCTAAGAATTAATTTGAGTTTATTTTTTATCAATATTATACCATGATGTCCAACAAGCATGAAATTTTGATAAATAATCATTTTTCATCCAAAAAAAACAAAATCTTTAGGGAAAGAATGTATATTTTAATATCTCAATCCAATTGGTAATAATATTTTCAACACCTCATAATTGGAATCTGGATGTTCGTTTCCTTCTAGAGGTACCTGTTTTAAATTCTAATGAAAGTTAAAGAATCTTTTATCACTTAACCCATTTCATGATTTCATGTTAAATTATCTTAAAACTACTGAAAACAGAGTATATTTACTTCTACTGTGGAATAATGGTTTCATAGAATCTTCAAAAAATCATTAAACAAATATTTATTTTTTTATTGTTTAAAAACCAGAATCATTGATTAATTTTTTCATATAATCCTCTACTCATTATGAATAATTTCATCAACATTATATGTTGAATTTTCAGTTCTTTCCCCATGTCCGATCCTAGATGTATTATTAAGGATAAAACCATATCAAATGAGGGGATTCTTTATTTCTCTATAATTTGGCTTTATTATATTCAAACACATCACAATTGAAAAAAAATAAAATCTATATTTGGAATATTTTTTTTATCAAATTCGGTGAAATCCACAACATCTTTTTCATATTCTCTAGTGATTATTCATAAATTTATCTAATTATGATCCATTTCGTACCTAAGATATGAATATAAAATGTGAATATATTAAAACATATAAACAATTAAAAATACACTATATATACTAAACTTGGGTGAAATATTAAGATGTTTCACACAACTATGTTTCCACATCACCCAAAAAAAACTTTCCTTCTTCCAAAATCATAAAACCTCTAGAACACCCTCATGGCCTCTCATAATCCTTCCAATATAGGGTTTCAATGTCTTCTCCTCCAACAAACCTCCACCAGATCTTCCTTTCCATGTTTCTTTCTTTGTGTTTATCCTCCCACAAACCAATACCTGATCTTCATCTCATATGGTTCCCACTATGTGTTTCTCCTCCCACAAAACACCACACCACCTAAGGTTTCTACCAACACATTATAATCCTTTTCCCACATCTATAACATTTTCATCCTTAAGGTCCTCTACCTAGGGATGCTCTACATTTGGTTCCACCTTCTTATCTTAAGCCTTCGCCTTTGTTTACTTCACTCTGTCCTCTCCACCATTACATCTCCTAAATCTGGTCTCACTCCTCCTCCACATCTGACTCCACAGTCCACTCTGCATTCTCCGCATTCTCCACAAATTTTTCCATTTTTTTCCTATTACTTAGTAATTTTCAATTGTTTTCATTGATGTCAATAATTTATTTCAAAATGGTGAATGATGGCCTGTAGGTTTTGGCATTTTCAGAGTATATGGTGAAGCCCAACTAGCATAAATAGTAGTTTATTTATGAGATATAGGGTGTGTTTTTTCTATTTTATCCCATACTAAACCCTCACCCCTTGATTCAATCAAGATTACTTTATAGGTCTGACTTTAATTCCATGATTTTCAGTTTCCGTACAACTACATTCTAATCTATAGCTTATATTCTAAGAAAAAAAAAGTTCCAATTTTTTGTATTAGATTACATTTTTAGGGAAAAAATATAAATTAAAATATATGACATTTCCCTATGGATTGGAGTTTCATATGAACTTTTTTATGTGTAGAAGGGTCTTCTGTGATGGGTCATTCAGCCCTATATTTCTCACTTTCATGTGATACAAATTTATTTGTTACTTTCTTGTAACATGCCCCACTTATTTAAATTAAATGAATAATATACTATTTTTATTGAGACCTAATTTATTACCCTATTTAGTTCCCTTTTAAATTATTGAAAATGTCAATGAATGAAAAAAAAATTATGTTAATGTCATCATAGGAACCACTCTATTATTTTTTTGATGTGTTATAAGTAACTAAGTCTTATAATGTCTCCAAATTCAACTTTTGATCCTTCATTTCCATTTTACCTTAAGAAAATATTGTAGATTGTGTCCCTTCCTTCCCTCACATTTTATCTTTATGTTTTCATTTTCATAGTTGAACATCCAACTTAGAAAAAAATTAATTCACTCAATCACAGGTTCAATTAGTGCATACTTATTCATGGGTTCTCCTTGGAAGAGATGTTTATGGAAAATCAAAATATACAGGGATGTTAAAAACCATTAAAGATATCCCTAGTGATGAATGTATATGGATAGCCCTTACTTTATGTTGTTTATTTTTCATTAAGGTGTATTGATAGGGTAATATATATGTATTTTTTCCCCACATGTTTTATTTACAAAAACATTTTAAAACTAAATTCTATGAGAATCATCCTATATTTTTCTTATTAAATTGATCGCTTTTTTTGCGGTTAGAAATGGAATGATTTCAAAAATATATATAATGGTAAATTTATGTATGATTATATGAAGGAAAATTAATTTTCCATGGCTTATAGAGAGGAAATGTCCCTTCTTAATTCATGGTTATTCTATACACATCTATACATTTTTCAGTGTTACAAAATCTCAAGGAAATTGTCGATGGATCATCCACAGGTGTGTTATTTTGCAATGATCATCACACATGTATTGAATTCTTTTGGTGAGATAACTACACATCTAATGATACATGTCAATCTGAAATTGTATTGATCCATTCACTATCTTTGAAATTGTTTTTGGTTTGAAGAGTGGATTTTTTTTCTGTAATTCTAACTACAAAACTAGCCCATGTTTATGTTGGGTTTGAAGAATCCTTTATTTCTCTATGTTAACATTTTTGTATTTAAAATTTTTATAATACATCAAAAAAACTTATATAATGCGTTAATGAAACCAATTCATTGATTTTATTACATAATATAGAGGATTGCATTTGTTTTATCCCTTACCCTTCTATACAGTAGTAGAGAATTGGTTAGATTTGGTATGACCACTAGGTCATAACCATTTGATCTTATATAGACCATATTTTCTTCACATGGGTGAGCCTATGGTACATCATTTATTCATAGTGATATGATTTTATTACATATCATACTTGATATGACACAAGCACGAAATAATATCAGCATCTAGGTGTACCCAAACATGCCGTCTTTTTGTGGATATAACAAGAACCCGTGGCATCTGGTTCATGAATGTTGGGTTGTCTCCTACCCTTATGGATATAATACCATATGATATCATTTAATTTGGTACCTATGATACATTCTAGCACTAGGCCCTGGTGAGTTTCTTTTCATCATCATTCATTCAATAAACTAGAATAATTGCGATAAATCATGTTGGGTGACACTTTAAAGAAAATAGCTTGAAAAATAAGTATCCTAGACGGGTCTCAAATTATTACATACATAATTGCTTGCATATTACTTATATAAAATAGTATTCATATTAAAAATTTCATACTACATATACATTATGGTTTCCAGAGAGCTTATACATAAGTGTTTTCTTGTACATAATTGTTTTCATATTTCTTATACATATGTATTTGCAGATTTCTTATTTAAAATTATTTACAGATTTGAGAATAGCATATTTCATATTCAGTTGGTTTTATTTTACCATAAATATTTATTTCGTATGAATCCTAATATTTTTCATGTAGACATAGAAATATTATTTTCGATTTTGTTTAAATATTCAATACTTGTTGTATTATCTAAAATATTTTTTATTTATTCATTTCTGATACAAAAAAGTATAATAGATATTAATATTGATATTATCATTGTTTTCTTCTAAAAATAACATTGAAATCATTGTAATTTAATTTTTTATGAAGGATGATGAATAAATTGTTTTGAACACATGTTATAGAACTGAAGTTTAATTCATAAAATCTACCATACATATTTATCCACTCAGGTATTTATCTGTTCTCTTTATTGAATATTTTTTTAAAAAAAGATTATAATTGGAGCATATGCATTTTGGGGCTAATTTCTATTTTTCTATAATTGAAAAAAAATTCATTTATTTTTCTCATTTGGCTAGAAATTGTATTTATTTATAGATTGATTATATATAAATGCTTGAAGATTTCTTATAAATAAGTGTTTTAATATTTAGGATTTCTTATAATGATTCCATACATATTTATTTGTAGATTACTTATATTCATAACTGTTTCCATATTACATAATGGATATAGTTAATTGTTTTCAGATTTCTTATAAATAGATATTTGTAGATTGCATATTCTAGATTGTTTGTAGAATATAGATTAATAGATTGTATTTTTAGTTAGTGCATAAATAACATAAATCTTTAGTTTGTATGTATCATATTTTTTTATTTATCCACATAAATATTATTCTGTATTTTTTTTAAATATATAATCCTTATTGTGTTATCTAAAATATGTTTTTTAATTTCTGTTTTTTATGAAACAAAAATTCGAATGGTTATTTATATTTATATTATGATTGTTTTATCTAAAAAATATTTTGAAATCATTGGAATTTCAATATTTGTGAAGGATGATGATGAAATTGAGTTGAACACAAGCTATAGCACTAATGTTGGGTTTGATAAATAAACTCTGAATATTTCATTCAATCAGGATTATATCGATACACTTCATTGATTGTTATTTTTATTGAAACTTTATAATTAAATAATATTTTTATTGTTCCCATATCCATTTTTTCTACAATTAAAAAATACAGTTCTATTATTCATTTCAATTGGATAAAAATTTAATTATTTGTATATTTATTATTCTAAACTATTTGTATATGGAATATATATATATATATGTTTGTGTGAGTGTTTGTGTTTTCATATTGTAAATTTATTAAAAGTATTCCATACATAATTTTTTTCAGTTTAGTTAAACAATGTTGTATTAATATTATATATTTCAAATTCCATATAGTTAATTGTTTGAAAATTGATCATATATAAGCATTTTGTTATAAATAATTGTTTAAAGAACTCTTATACATAAGTATTTTCAGATTGTATATTAGAAGATTTCATATACTTAAGTGTTTGATGATTTCATATTACATATTGTAGATTGTAGATTGTAGATTGTAGATTGTAGATTGCATATTTCATATTGCAGATTGCTTATCCAATTCCTTATACATGACTGACATCCAACTGTATATTGCTTCAATGGCTTCCATACATAATTCCATCTATATTACCAATACAAAAGTTTTTTTCCATATTGTTTTTATATAAGTATTTGAAAATAACTACTACATAGTTATTTCTATATTTCTTATACCAAAGTTTTTTCCAATTACTCATACATAAGTGTCATTATGATTTCCAATGGTATCATTTATTTTATAGGATTTTTGTTTACTCTTTCATTCAAGGATTGAATGAACTGAACTACAACATTAACATTTATAACGAATATAATTTGAATTATCCATTTGAATTATATTTTCATCCTTCTATTTGAATTCTCCATGATAAAAATAAATTTTCATTCCAAATAAATTATCCTAAATGTTTATTACTATATTAATTATGTCCCACAAATTCAAAAAAATATATTTCAACCACTAATTTGTTATTTAAATATATTAAATATTAATGATGATACAATTTATATATCAATACAGTTAATATATTGATACTATTTATACATTCAAATAGATTATATGTTAATCCTGTTTCTATGTTAATGTAAATATTCTATTAGTTCATAAGAACAATATGGTTTTTTATAATTGATTTGTTCGATATAAAAATAAAATTCAATTCAATTTTTGAAAACCAATATTCGACCAAGTTTGAGTTTTGTATGAAGTTCGATCTCAAACTCAAGTTTCATTAGTGTATTGTATAAACTCTTCTTAGAAAATATTCATTGGTTTTATAGTGTCGTTTGAATGAACGAGAGAGTACTAGTTTATATATAAAAATAAAACTTCCAAACATGAAATCATACAATCAAAATGATTAGTGATTATGTGGGAAATATAAATGATTATTATAAATAAAATTATAAGGAAATTACTATAGATATTTATATTATTTAAATAAATATGTATAAACTATCTGTGATGATCCTAATAAAAGAATAGGGGTACTTTTATCAAAATTATATAGCTTTTCTATAATAATTTTTTTAAACATTACGTATTAAAAAAATTATTGATATAAAGACATATATGACACTATATTTTCATGATGTGTGACATGTTGTTATGAAAGTATATTATTTTGTTGTAATAAAAAATGAAAAATATCATAGAGATTAATTTAAACTAATATATATATATATATTCATATATATATATATAATTAAAAATCATTTTCATACAAACAAAATTATAATTAGCAAACAAACTAAACAAACTATAAAAATCATAATTAAACAAATATTATCAATCTAACTAAACCAATTTATAATTAACATTAAAACTAAAACAACATTTCACAGATCGTAACAATCAAATTAAACAAACATTAGCAATCAATTTTTTTTTTAAAAAATAGTTAATCTAACTAATATTTAATAATCAAATTAAATAAATTTATAACTAAAAATCAAACTAAAAATATATATAATTAGTAATCCAATTAAACATATTCATAAATAAATATAAAAATAAAAAAATTGTAATATTTAATAATTATTAAATACAAATTAAATTAAACAATTTTATAATTAACAAAAATTAACAATAATATTTAAAAAATTAACAATATAATTAAATAAACATGAATAGCAAAATTTTAAAAAAATATAATTAACAATAAAATACTTAATAAAATTTATTATTAGTAGTCCTACTAAACAAAAATTAACAAAAAATTAATAATTAACAATGGATGTCATACAAAAAATGAAAAAAATGATACAAAATTATAAAAAATTTAAAAAAAATTTATCTTAAAATATAAAAAATAGCATACAAAATTTGGAGTTCAAAAATGGAAAACTAATCCACTATTACTTCATAAAATTCATTAACAGGTTCAAGACTATAATATTTAACAAAAGCAATTCTAGAAATGAACAATAAACAGGAAAAAACAAACAAAATCAAATAAAGGTTGATCACCGACCAGAATTGGGTCTTTAGAGACTAAAACCTCTATAGATGGTGAAAAAAAGATTGATGAAAAAAGAATAAAGACTAATGATCACGAATTATTGATTTAAATCAATAAAAAACTATCATAAATCATCATCGTGCTTCCAGGGGTACACATCGTTTTACCCATTCATCAAGAAAAAATTATTCTCGAATATCTAAAATGGGGGTTTTGGTGTTTAGGGGAATTTTTAAAAGGTTTATGGAATCATTTATCTGTAAAAACTGACACGTAATTTATTTTGAAAAAAAATCATGTCACGTTTTTGAAAAGCTGACACAATAATTTTTTTAAAAAATTTTGGCATCAGTTTTTATAAAAAACAATACCAAGAATTATAATTTTTTTCCTCGGTTTTTTCCAAAACCTATGCATAAACCCAAAAAAATAATCATTTAGAATTAATTTTGGACAAAACCAAAACAAAAAACTCTCTATATATATATTTCTATTGGTTGGTAATAAAATTCTGATATAACGATTATTTTGAAGCTACTATTTATACTAGTGATACTTGCTCTATGTATTTATGAAAACCAACTATTGTAAAAATTCATCTATCATATTACCTTTCCTTACTACTATCCTATTACATATTATTTGAAATAAATGTTGTTATATATCCCGTTGTAAATAAATATTCCCATTTCACCTACAACTAAGAACACTTTTATTTATACATTATCTTGAATTATTGTATAATTACAAATATATGTCTAAGAGGTTATCTTGGTTATTCTTGATATTAATTTTCTATGATTTAAATATATAAAATAGATAATCTAATTACATATACTAGAATTTAAGATGAATGCCTCAAGAATTCCTTAGAATATATAGTCTATTATTCAAAAAAATATCATCCTAGGTTTTCACACATCACCATGTAGAGGTTTTATACCACGTGATCCATGAAAAAATTTATTCATGATTCATTACACATTATTTTTATTTTTCAATTTCATATCATATCATATATTATGAACTAATCTAAAAACCCCCAATGATCTATTTCAATATATCACACTCCAATGAATATGGGTTTCTAATTTAATTCCGTTATGAATAAATTATCGTTATTTTTAATTAACTACTAGACGAATCAACTATTTTCCATATTCTATTTATATATTTATATATGAACATGATATGCATCCTACTAACCTCTTGTAGATATATGGAAAAAAATCCTTCAAAAAAATATTCTATTGATATTTCCCTTTATTTCAGACATTACCAAACAACTAACACTTGTATGCATTATTTTATTTCATTGGTTTACCTAACCATTCTAGTTGCATATTATAAAACAATTATGTATGATTTCTTCCATGTATGGTGTTATTAGTATCCAAACACAAAAAGAAATAACCATTGATTTTGGGTATCAAAAGTATAATTTTAACAAATTTTCATATTATGACTAATGAAAAGTTTTGTTATAGAATATTTCGAAACATCACTTGGAATCTTAATAAAATATTCATTCTTTATTAGTACCATATTATACCATCAATTTATTTTTTCTTGTGAATAACCTCTAATGGATTTATATCAACTAGATAAACATTCAAAATCCCAAATTGGATTTCTGTTGATGGAAACCATTCATTAATTCATTTAAAATTTTCAATCATATGTAGTTGTCATTTACTACATCATTATATGACTCATTATTCTTATTAAATAATAAATCAATTTTCATAATGAATAAAAACCAAATATTTGGTTCTAAAGTTTCCATGTAATATGTGTCATTAGTATAATTCATCCAATAGAACTAGTGTATTATACCGTTCCTATGAAAAGTTATGCACATATGGATGCTCAACCCCATTGAAGTCAATCCTTCTCCCATTCTCTTAAATGACATGTGTTTCCCTCTTATAGAAAAATATGTGGTCTATACAAATTCATTTCAATCATAGGGATGTTAATATCTTGAGTTTATACTGGACAATAAAATGATATAATTTTTTTTTCTTTATGTATGTTTGAATCTATGATGATATTTAAACATAATATTCTAATCGAAACACATGAATCTATTATATAATGGATTTATTTTATATAATGACTTTTATGAAATCATTAGTCAATATGGTTGAAAAATGGTTAACTATTATATTTTAATTTCAGAAAAATACCTTGAAAATATTTATAGAATACTTGAAATAAATATAAGACTCTACATTAATGTCTCATGTACTATTATGGAATTTTTTTATAATAAGGCAGTGTTGTTTCTGGAGTATCTCCACTCTACTCATAAATGATGAAAAAACATTATGCCCAAACCCCTTTATTCTTCTAAGGAATGATCATGTTCATAAGTATAAAAAATATTATTCTTCATTGAAATTTTAATATCATTTTTTCTAAAATTGAAGTCAAAATTCAGGATAATGAACTTATAAAACCAGTTTTAAAGAAATTTTTATTAGAAACATCACAATATATCATTAGAATCAATTTTTATTAAAAAATGATGTTAAATTTTTTATGATAAATATTTTATGTTAATGTTTTAGTAAAAATTATATCAATTTTTTTAAACATAAGGAATCAACTTCCATAAAAACCAGTGAAACGTTTTATTTAAAAAAATCACATTGGATTTAAAAAATAGTAACATAGAAATAACTTTTAAATATATATATTTATGGGTATCCCCTCATTAATTCATTTATATTTTTTCTAAAATCTTAATTGATGAGACATGTGACTCTTGAAATCACTTCATCAGCCTTAATCATTATTAGATGATATATATGTTTCTTTAACTTTATCATTTTTATTCTCCAAAAACTCCTCCCTAATCGTCTTTTGCTTCATTTTTCCAACCAATCTCAATTATCTCTATCTTTTTTGAGTTTCACCATTGTCATATTTCATATCTATTTGGTTTTGTATTATTCCATTTATTGCAATATGAATTTCATCAATCACAATTTTGGATCTCTCTTAATACATATTTGTTTCTTGAATATCTATATTTTATAAGTAGAATATATTTTTTTAATATTTTTTTTATTAATTTTTAGTTTTAAATTGTGCTCATTTATTTTTTATGAATCATTTTTATTTATAAATTATTTTGATTATAATTTGTTTTATATTATAAATGTCTTCATGATTATAAAATGTTTTTTGTGGT
The DNA here is from genome assembly GCA_963277665.1 of Viscum album. Classification (NCBI taxonomy): domain Eukaryota; kingdom Viridiplantae; phylum Streptophyta; class Magnoliopsida; order Santalales; family Viscaceae; genus Viscum; species Viscum album. Next base: position 1,929,230,415 of record OY728131.1, read on the forward strand.
TGAATTTATTTTTATTTGGAATTGTTTATGTTTATAATTGAATATATTTATAATATATTAATTATTAATTTTTTATATAGTTAACATTAATTATAATTATATAATTATGGATAAATATTTTAAGACTAAATTGGGTGTTTTGATATTAGTTATTGGTAAATAATTATGAATTTTGATATTTAGATAATGATTAATAGATATTTTATGATAATTTTGGATGTTTTGATACTAAATAATGGTTTATCTTCATGTTAACTATGATCATTTTTTTTCATTCCATTTTATTTAAGAAACTCAGCTATGGTCGGTGAATCTAAACATTTTATTTTATTTTGTAAAACATTTTTATTTTTCTTAAATAATTATCAATAAATTATTAATTGATTTTTTTGATTATATGTTTTTAATTTATAAAATTTTCTATTTATATATATTTTTGTATTCACATATATTTCAATATATGAACCTTATTTATTGTGTTATTAGGTAATTAATGGATCATTGTTGGATAAATATATATTGAACCACAACGGAATATAAAAAACAATATGATGAATAGTTAGAATTATCTAAATAAAATCATTAAAAATGATCTAATTTTTTCCAAACATGAACTGTTTGAATATTATAATGTTTATCTCTAGGGAGATAAAATATAATCTTATTTTATTTGGTTTTAATAATAATCATCCCCTTTGGATCTAGAATTATAAAATAATAGAAAACTCAACATCTAGTGTTGATAAAAATATTTTGCATGTGATAGGGTATCATATTAAGGAATTAATTCATGATCAAGGAATTGAAATCGTAAAAAAAGTAAAATTTTTTAGCGAATGTATGGAGATGTTTCGAAACTAATATTCTCATTTGGAACTTAATTTACAGTGCTTTCAGTAGTCCTGAGATTAGTTAACTTCAAATTCGAAAATGTGTGGAGTGATAAAAGTTTCTATGAACTGCCTCAAATTTTAGAAGATATACTTCAAGAAGGAAATGATATTTAAAATTCCAATTAATAAGGAAATAAAAAATAATTCCCAATGGGATTTTGGTAAATAAAATATATAAATGATTCCAAAAAAATAATTTTGTGTTGTATATGAATGAATATGCATGTTTTTTAGAATTTAAAAAATATGGGACATCATGATATAAGTTGGATGAAAAATTCAACTCTAAATCATCAAAAGTTCTAGAAAAAAACATCCTATAAATAAATTTTGTATCATCCCATAAATCCTCATTTAAATCATCTATTTTGAAATTTATATACTACAATGTGGTTATGTTTACATAAATATGAGTTTATCTATAATGGAAACATATGCCACCTTAATGATTCAATACAATGGAAGAGATTTGTAAAAAAATCCTTATTTTGAATGTGAATCTAAACATCTCATAATAGACCTATGAAAAAATAAAATGAATCCATATTGGAGCTTCAATACCCATCATAGCTCATAGCCTATTATTTTGGTAGTTTAGAACCTGTCAACACTGATATGTATGAGGAAAATATATGTTATGATGATATTGATTATTTCCATTAAAAAATAGATATGGAACGATATTGATGTGCATCCTCCACCAATGATTGATAAATTGATATTTTTATGGGATTCATGTGTTATAATTTTTTATGCATAACAAAATTATTTTCTTCTATGTGATATGATAATTTTTACTACAAATAAATTTACTAAATATTGAATCTTATCTAGATACAGTGTTAAGGAACATAAATCATTTCTAATATGTGAAACAAAAACATTATATTGTAAATTACATAATGTAATAAATATAGTGTACTTATGAAATAAAATAATTTTTTTTGAATTTATGATCCATAATTTATATTAAAAAATGAATTTAATAGTTTATAAGAGTATAATATATCCAAAAACCATTATTAGCTGAATAATATTACAAAAAGGTTAATAATATTTATTTCAATTTTGGAATTAAATGGTGTTTTGGTTATAAAAAATAAATAAATTGAAGTGATAGTATATTTTATTTGGTCTATATTATTAGATATGTTAAGAGATAAATCATTAAATTGGTGTTTTTATAAATAGAATTAATGTACCAATTTGATATTCTTCAAATTGAAGAATTTTTTTTATCAAATATAGATTTTAAATTAATAGATATGAAATCTCATTAGCATCATGTATTGATGCAACAAATTCTACCAGGTACACTATGTGGTATATTTTTTATACCAATTAGAATGTCTATTATCATGTTATATTATTTTTTAAAATTCATTTTTAGAAAAACATTTAATAAAAATTTATTAGATGTGTTCGAGAATGAAGCTACCCTTGTTCCTTTACAACTACAAATGTATTACATTGAAACATGTTTTGATAAAATGGTTCATGTGAGTACACATTTCGTGTAGGATATAAGAATATATGGTCTTTATTATTTACATTGTATATATCCTTTTGTAAGAAATATGAAATTATTAATGGATCATGTTATAAATACTCATCGAAATATGGCCTATATTGTATATATATATATATATTAGTTTATGTGATTTACTTATGTACTGATTATTAGTATGAAGTTGATCACATTGGTCTCCCTATATCTCAAAATTCAACAGTTGATTTGTGATGGTTGAGTGATTAATTGTTTAATGTTAATGTTAATTCAACATGATGAAGTAATGAAAGAATATTTATATGATTTTAACAATATAAATGGGGTTCAAAAATAAATATCTTCACATAATGTTTCATTAATTTCATGATATCCAAAAAGAAATGAAAATTTATTTATGACTGAGAATGGAAATACATCTGTTTCATGGTTTAAAGAGTAATAACAAAATTGTTTATCTACATTAGTAACATTGAATCATCTTTCCATGGGACCTCGACATAATGTGATCACATGGTCTAGTTCAGATATTAAAAATTACACAAGTTACACCAAAATAATAATGATAAGTGTACCATTTAATATATTGGGGTAATGGTTGTTGATGAAGTATCACAATTTTTGAGTGAAAAGTATAAAAAACACAATTTCCACATCAAAGAAATATTTTGGATTTATCAAGGATATATGGGAAATTGATCATAGTAAATTTCAAATTTCAGTGTTTAGGATTAATTATGTTGATAGTAACAGTGGTGTGAAACATGATGATTAGTTATTTACACTCATGGATTTAAATGGATTTAGTTGTAGAGTGGAATCATTTATCCTGGAGAAACATAAAAAGAATATATTTTATGTTACTGATCCATCAAATGATATGTGGTAAATTTTTTCTAAAGGGAAGATATTTCATTTCTGTTATGAGTATGATGACGATTTCATGGATTGATGTGAAGTATCAACATATATTACATGATTTATTGGTGATAAAAATGACAATAATGTAAACATAGTCTACTCTATAATAAATGGTAATGATGAAGGGATATGGGAAAACACTAACTGACTATTCTAATTATTTGGGTAAATAATTATATTTGTTTGCAATCTAAACATGTAAAAATTAGTTTTTCTTAATTTTTATGCTGAAATCTCTATATATTTATTATTTTGTGATTTAAATGTAATGTTTATATTCAAAAGTACCAGTTATATTTTTTTTATTGAAAAAATAGAATCATTATATATTGGTTCAATTTAATCATATAAAATCCCTTTTTTGTATCCCAGATATTTAATTGGAAAAATTTTATTAATTACTATCTTATTTGTATTAATAGTTTTATTTAATAGTATAATTTATATATTATTTTCTTAGGAATCATGACTTCATTATTTTTTTTGTTAATCATAAACATGTATTGAAAATATTATTTACATAGATATTTTTATATTCATTATATTTAGATTCCCATTTAATCAAAAAATAAATTGGTGCACAACATATCAATACATTCATATATTTAAATGACATAAATAGAGGTACAAGAACATTTATCAAGTTATGAATATGTTTTTATCATATTATCAATTATTCAATAATTACATTATTTATTGAATTTAAAATTTTAATGTGTCATAATTATTTGTAAGACTAATGGTGGGCATCGTATGATGCGGTCTTTATCTTCTTCCCTAGATATATTAGAAACAAGATCCCACATTTACCGAAACTATATCTTCTAAATGACGAGTGTAGTATATATATTAATTTTAATAACTATTGTAATCTAACTGACCTAAATATTACATTGTTTAGGTGTTATATTTCTATAAAGAGCCATTGTAAGAATGAAATATTACAAATTGATCAAAATTCTATTGATATTATGATTAATGAGAAACTATGGGAGCCATTAATGGTAAAATAACTCAAATGATTTAGTTTTATCTCACTCTTAAAATATTATATATTTTATATGAATAAAAATTAATGTATTCAAAAAAATGATATTAAAATTTCAAGATATGAAAAAAATAAGAAAATGTTTCACTATTTAGTGTGAGTTCGAAGGAGATATTTTTGAATATATTTTACAAAATAACATATTTTTTAGGAAGATACAAAAATGGAATCCCATGCCTCACTTATTGGTTTTTAGATAAAGTGATATGAATTAAAATTTTCACCCACCAATATGATGATCAATTTATGATAAGATTATTACGGTATATCATATTTTTTATATTAAATAGTTACTTAGTAATTTATTTTTATTTAACATGGATTTAGGAGATATCACAAAGAGATAGTTTTAAAGAATGTTTTCCCGCATACTTTATCATGTGGAGCGTATCACTTATTGAAAGAGAAAATTATTGTAGAAAATTGTGATGAATTAAGTGATTAATCTTGTAGTTATTTAGATGAGGTCTAGTTTGGTCCATAATCTCCCCCACACCATGAAAAACATAAACGGAAGAGAATGAGAAAAAAATTGAAAGTTTTTTATAGAATAATATGAAAGAGTATCAAGTTGGATTATAAGAAATAAAATTTTATTCTTCTTAAATTTATGTATTTTAGAAATTAACATAAATAATATAAAATTTGAATATATAATTTTAGGATTAAATTTAGGAGTAAGATATGTAGGTGAATTTTATCCCTGAATGTAGGCTATACGTTCTATCTATTATTTTAGGAAATCTAGAAAACCCCTACTATGTAAGAGTATATGATGGATGTGTTAGTATTATAAAAGTTTTTGGATGTTCATTTTTGAAATTGAGCTACATAGAATTAGATTCCGTAATAATTGAGGTGAAAGACATAAAATAGATGATGGGTGACAAAATTAAAAGAAGTATATAAGATATGTTTGAATAAATGATGTGAAAACTACAGCCTACACAGTCTACCTACTCAGATCCTCTACATCTATATTCATACCTAACCTTATATTATGAATTATTTGATGAGGATTTCCATGTACATATTTTAGTTTACAAATTATTTAATATTTTGGGAGATTATGTACATAACAAAACTATGAAATTGGGTTATGCATGATTAATGGTACATGATTTTATTGATCAAAATTATCTATTATTTTTTATTATAGAAGATATTACTAAATATTGATATTGTTCAGTTCATTTTTTACTCTCACTACCATGAATTATTCATCACTTGACATATGAGGTTTACTTTTTTAAAATATGATCATATTTTCACTAAAAATTATTTATAATTTTTTCATGATTTTAATTTAAATTGGAGAATCTAAAATAAAAATAATTAGTTCAAATAAAACAAAAGTATTTTTATCCAAAAGCGTCTAATAATTATGATATTTTTGGATGGGATAAAAAGATTGTCCCAAATTTCATCATTATTGGATATTTTTATGAGTTTTATATTATATATGATATATATAGAAGGTAATATACATTAAGAATACACAATAATGATAACACATATATTTTGGAATTATGATTAGATATTTATACCTACATTAAAATTATTTTCCATATAAGTATATTTTAATTTTAATTTATCTATTTATTTATGTAAATATTAAATGAAGTGAATAAATTTAGATCTTATTTAATTAGGTATCTCAGCATGCTTTTAATTGAAAATGATAGATTAAAGATTCATAGTTTTATAGATCTAAAATACATTTCAACCATTCTCTTACATCCGAATTATTATTCTAGAGTAACATATAAATGTGAAATATTATCAAATATAGATATGGGGTGTTGGTTATTTCACTTCCACAACAAGTAATATGACCAATATAATAATTAATTAATATTATTAATTATAATTTCATTAATTTATGAATTTTAATATTAAAGTGTTCTATTGATATTTGGCATTTTTTTCTCACATGAATTATTAGTATATTGGGTTTTCTCTTTATTAGGCAGAGTTCATAAAACTTTTAGAAAATTATATAAAAAGTATGTTTTATTTTTTTATTTTAATTAAACCTAAATCTAATTATTATACATATTTTTCAGTTGATATATGAAAATAAAGGTTGTGATTAATGTTTAATGTTATATGATTGTCAATATATTATTCAAATAAAATTAAATATGTAAAAATATAGGAAATTAAATATTTAATTATTTAATTTTTTATCTTAAATATATAATTTAGTTCTTAAATTCATGTTAATTTATTATAAGTTCATTTTCAACATTAAAAAAGAAATAATTTAATTTGGTAATTATGTTTTAAGATTCACATTTGAGATCATCAAAACCCAGAAATCAACTGTATTTAATATAGTTTTTTGTATTAAAAATTAAATGTTTTATATAAAAATATTATATAATTTATTCATATATCATTCATTATTATTGTAATTTTTCAGTCATATTGAATCATATATAGATTAATACCTTATCCAACATTGAAATTTGTTTGTAAACTATTTTTTTATAATAGTTAATTTTTAGCATATTCTATGTCTCTCTCAAAATTAATTTTTAAAAAATTAATATTTAGAAAATTGTTTCCTAGTTTATGATATTTTTTTATTTTTTATGTAAATTAAAACTAATGACCAGTTGTTGGAGCATGTATATATTTTCATTTTAAAAAAATTAATCTTTACATGTTGTTTTATACAACAAAATCGATGGAATGTGATAAACAATTTCTTTTGATATAGGTTTTGGGTAAAACAGACATTGAAAGCATCTTTCCACGTTAGTTTTCCAATATATAAGATATGGAAATCTAATATATTGATTCAAGACATATCTAAGTTTTTAGGTAAACATTACATGGATGTATAGAACCTATAACTTTTTAAGGCTTCAAACATTGGTTTTGTATGTATAATGATGTAGAAATCCCCATATGACATCCTTTTTTAGTCGATGAAAAAAGTGAAACTAAATTAACTTTTTAAAAATTTCTTACATTTTCATTTTGAAAACTGATGTTAATACAATTTTTTAACATCACATACATAAATTTCAGTTAAATTTTTTTTAAATTACTAAACAATGTTTGAATTTTTTCTTCTGATTGTTGTTAAAATTCCACCAAACTGGATGTATTGTGCTTAGTGTGAATGATTCAAGGTTAAAAATTAATCAGGTAATGGTTTCATGACATGATTTTGGGGGGGGGGGGTAAATTATTTTATGGTAAATCATGAAGGGAATCATGTTGTGGCTTCTTATTTGCGTTTTTTAGTTTCGTGATTTCTTTTGGGAATGTGATTTGGGAGATAAAGTTGGATGTTTGGGTCCATATGATAGTTTGTTTAGGAAACACCACCACAGTTACTTCTTGTTGAGGAAAATTCTTTATAAGTAGAGTTTTTAATGACCATCAGATATTTTTCGTATTGTTATAGTTTATATTCTGTTCTAGATATTTTTAATCTATTTTATTTGGGGATGATGATGGTTTCACGACTATTTGTGATTTAGTTCGAGAAGAATGGGATGGATTTGCAGATTTTCAGGAGTTAAACTCAAACATTCATATTTTAAAACTGTGTGTAACTCCATGAATAATTGTGTACAAGACCCTAGGATGTGATGTCTTGAAATTTTATAGTGTGAAACTATGTTTCCCACCACAAACTGCTTCTTGACTGTATTTTGGGTATTTTAAAATGGCATAATCACTAGGGAATCCTCAAAATAAATCCATGGAACTCCATTATGTGAATTTGGATAGTAAATGATGTTTTTTGATTTTGGGGTCTCCCCCAATGTCATTTTGTAGAAACTAACATCATTCATTATAATTGATCTTACATGGTAAATATATGTTTCATGAATCCTTAAATGTCTCATTTCTTATATATCTCTTATAATACTTCTCATAAACATTAATTTGTTGATTAAGGAATCTTATTTAGGGATATTGGCTCATTGGTTTTGATTCGGGTAGTGGTCCATGGTGATTAGTCTATGTTTCTCTAGAGGTAAGTGGTCTATAATGTTTACCTGGAAGTCCTACATCTTTTATTAGTGTCCAAGTTATGTGATCACATTGGTATACCATTCATTCAACAAATATTTAAATTATATAATTTCAACCATATGGAATATATTTAAGGAAAACCCTTTTATTTTTCTATAAACCCTAATTGAAATGAATCCTCAGGGGATTCCATGACATGGTTATATTTACATGGAATGCATTTGATAAGTGAGGAAACAAGAAATTTCTGGCATTACTTATAATCTAGAAAAAAATTAAATTATAAATAGAGAATAATGATTATTAGAAATTGTAATGGATGATGTAAGATAAGAAATTAATAGTGTTTTGTTTAAAACATAATAAAACAATGGACTATTGATGAGAGGATGAGTGATTTATTTTAATGATATTTGAAGATGGTTTTGAGGGATGGTGTTACCTTGGGTATTTATTTCGTGGTCCTAGATTATGGGTTTCTCTATGTGTAATATATTTTTCTAGGGTTGGAATATTTCATTCGGTGTGGATATTATTCCGATATGAGTTTATTTCATAGTTTCTAACTATTTTTTAAAAATTATTATATTTTCATAGGTGTGAGTATTTTGGTTTTGGAAAATTATATTTCCCCATGAGGTATTCATATCATGATGATGGGTGTATTTCCCTCAGATAGATTCCTAATGTTCAGATACATCTAACATTGTCTATGATAGGCATGTTTGGTCTTGGGTGGCATCAAGGAACTGGAAGATCAATGATTTCTATTTATTTTCATTCTCCTATAGCTTAAAATGTATATATATATATATTTCACATATCAAAATGCACTTACTCAGAATGAATATATTAATAGATACTATTATAGTGGCCAACTTAGTTGTAATCACACACATATCAGGACTTTAGTTTGTACTTGAGAAAATATAATTTTGTAGGAATGCATATGGAAATCCCTAGGACAGATACATGATTTGGAATGCTATGATGGAGGACTAGAGATTGGGACTTGGCTAGGACTCGGGACCATATTGAGGAGTCATTAATTTTATTTATTCTTTTGATATTTATGGAAATAGTACATTTTTGAGTGACTATTTGACGTATATATAGTCCATTTTGATATAACATGTGTTTTAATTATATATTTTGAACTTTTTGTGATATCATATTACTACTTATTTATAGATGCTCATGTTATTTCCTATATCTTCAATATAGTTTCACTCTGTTATATAGGTATAGTCCACCTACTTTATCATAATAGACCAACATTATTATTTAATGCCTATAGAAATTGGGGAGTCGTGTCTGAGGTCACGTTGAAATATTCATTATATCACTGATTAGTGAACTTGGACATAGTGATGTTACAAAGTGGTATCACATAATTTTTTCTTTTATCTTACTATTTTGATAAGGTAGATAAGATATGTAGAATTTATAAAACATGTTATATAAATCATGTCCAAGAATTACAACCCATGAATAAGAGAATTCCATTTTTCTATGGATTAAATTGATGTTCCTGTTTTTCAATTTTAATATTGAAATATTTTCACCTCAAGGGAAAGACATGATTATGGGAATTATTATTTATTAGAATTTATCTCTTGGTCAGAATGATATGATGGTATGTGTTCATGAATTATACTAAGAATTTTATTCACATGTCATTTTCATTATTTCATATGGTTGTTTCCTTTAACTACGACACAAGTCAGTTATTTAAAGTGTCCACAACAATTAATATGGTGTTTCAAAATAGTATTTTTTTGGAGGAATTTTACTAAGTTTAATTATAAATAGAATAAAATCATATAACATGATCACATTCCTCGATTATTATATTCCATCATCTAAATTAATGTCCAATTATATGATATGAAATGTTTTTATTTATAACTAATAATTTCCATTTCATATAATTAATCCTTATTTGAGAAAATTTATGGCTAATGTAAATGGTTAAAATTATATTACATGATCACTTTTCTATGTTATTATGTATATTCATATGAATAAAATACCAATTATAATTAGTAAGGTATTTTCTTCTATAACTGGAAATCATCATCTTGTTTACATCACCCTTGTTATAAAATTTGGTTCACTATATAGACAAAATGTAGGTGATATGGATCCTATATATATAATTTGAACAATTATGTATAAATGGTAATTGACATTGTATGTGGGTAGTTGGTGATACTAAGAGCACCCAAGTAATGAGATGCATGAGACAAATGATTTTGGGATTAATGGGGTGTAATTCATGTTATCATTGTACCTAAACAGTGATGTTGAGAATTTTAAAAGTGATATGTTCTATTGTGGGTCATAGTGAGAATGACTTGGTCTATGGAATCAGTAAATGAGGCTAGAGAGATATAATAGTTTTTATGACCCTTATAATGTGGGGTGTATAAGATAATAGGACATTATGCCTATTATGGATTTAACTATTAATGGTGAATTTTATTATTATGGTATAAAATGATTGTATGTGATCATTGTGGGTTTATTATTGACCTAAAACTTGGTAGGGTATGCTATATTTTGTCCATCACGAGAGACCATTGTGTATTAGGGGTTGAAGAGGTCAATGAGTCATGTTATCTATCATAGTTTTTCTCCAATGAGTAGGAAGACTGTTTTATTATAATCAAGGAGTGGGTATTTTTCATGAGGATATGGTGTATTATAGCTAGATATTTTCATGAGAACTATAGAGTGGGTGCACTATTTGGTGATTTTCTTTATGATGTTCAATTATGTCATAGTATATTGGTGACATGAGTTCTATGATTGAATAGTAGAACATTATATTACCATGGTTGGAGATGAATTGTGATATATGAGGTTAACCTAAGGGTGGGGTTAGCCACTAATTTTTTACTCATAAGATATGAAAAGAAATTCAATGCTTCATGTAGAGTTTTTTGTACATGATGTTATAACAAATACCAATAATATGAATGTAGATGCCATATGTGTAATGGGTTTAGATTCCCCACATTGTTTTGGTCAGAGATATAGGGGTTTTGATGGGTGGGATCAATTTTATCCTGGGCCCTATTGGTTGGGTGATCCTATGTAGTTAAACGTAGAATGAGTATATGATAGATAAAATCTTCAGGTTTTGTAGATATATTGAGGTGTCCAGTGATTGATTAGTGGTTTTTACACAGGTGAGATTCTATATTCTCTTTGGAAATAAATCATCAAGTGAGATGCTTTTGACTAGATGATATTTACATGTAGTGAGCATGGATGACTGGGTTATTAGGTGTGTGAGAAGTTTTTTGATGGGGTATGGCTTGATATGGTCATGTTAGATGGTATAAAAGATCATCAATAGGTCGTACGCATGATGGGTTTACATGGTTGGATAAGTTGGTTGTTATGAACCATTAGAAGGGGATAAATGAGATACTACATTACCATATAGTATGTTTGTTGATATTGTCTAACAAATATGGTAGGATGGTTTTGTGAAATCTAAGCTTATAATTATATATTAAATTAGAGTGTCCAACTTAATGTGGCTTCATTTGGTTGCCATATTTGGGACACATCGATGCTTGTTTTTGAGGAATTTCCAATATATAGAGATTGAGTTAGGTACGTTACATGAATATTGAGGTAAAGTTATGATAATTGATATAGATTGGGTGTTGGTTGAATGAGATACTTCTATTGTAATAAAATTCAATTTTTCATGTTTGTATTTGGTCTCTATAGACCCACTAGAGTTATTAATTTATGAGGTGATTGTATTTTCCTGGAGGGGTCTCAAAGTCCATAATTTACCTCAAATGTTTTGATGGTGATCATGTGTTGTTTATGGGATCAGTTGATGATTCTCTATTGGATTATACTGAATTGGTTTGGGACACCTTGTTTGATTGATAATAGAAAGAGGATGTGGATCCTTGAGGCTATGATGTATCCTAGTTAGAGAAAGATATTCATCGTGCCATGAAATGGGGTTTATTATCATAAAATAATGATGTGTTATAGTATGAATATTAATGAGATGAAGACTATATAAGAGACAATGTATTAACCTTTATGAAATGAGGACTTTGGTAATGTAGTGATGGTTATATCATGTGATAGATGATTTGTGACCTATTGTGTAATGTGTGAGCTATAGTGTGCTGACCCTTAGGAATAATAAGATATTGATGGTTGATCCACTTAATATGGTGTCTAAAAAATAACGAATGTTACTTAGATATGGTAGGCCAATCACTAGAATAAGTATATTTTTCTCGTGGTTATACATAGGGATCATATAAAAACAGACAATAAATCCACCTAGTGGTGAGCAAGGCTGTAAAGCTTGAGTTAGAATCATTTAGATCTCATGTGCATTGTATTTTTTTCAATAATATTAGCTATAAGTTGCGTGGGGAACCACACTATTAGTAGAGTCTCAAGATGGGGTAAATTTGATAACTTATTCATGTAATGTTAGTGGAGATTGAGAATTTAAATATTTTGCTAATGATGGGTATCTAGGAGGATTATCCTCATATATCAATAATAATAATTTATTATAGAAGGGAAACACCATAGACCATTTCAGTGGGAGGTTCATTTTTCACTTATTTCTTGATAGCATTGGGAGTAACATGTTGATAAACCCAATGTAGATGAAGTTACAGTTTTGGAAAGTTGTTTTGATAAAAACAACTATGTTAGGATCAAAATTTGGAAGCTTCCAGAGCATGGGTCAGTTAATGGGAGTTGATGGATTTGGTATGAAAAATCATTAAAAGCCACTTTATATGAGTTTATCGTCATGTGGAGAAACCAAATTTTATTATTAGAAGATGTTTGGTGAGTGATTGGGTTTGTCAAACTTCAGTTCCCTCTAGTAACATGTATATGTGAATAAAATGGTGTATAATGTTATAAGTAGTATCAAAATTGATAATATATGTTCAAATCATAATAATCAGGTGACAACTACACTATTGTGTTCTACATTAAATAACTAATGGGGTGTTTGTGTTGGTTTTTTAGGATTTCATTAATTCCATTATTAGATAGGAATCATGGTGATGTTGATTGGTATAATAGATTCCAGGGTGAGTGAACTAGTTCTGTAATGAAATGTAGAGATGGAGTTGGCGCGGTGTTTGTATGACCATGACCATTGTTATTCATGTAGTTAAATTCATGCATAAGAGTATAATGACCATGATGGTTCATGAAAGGTACATGAGGTGACTTTTGGTGAGAGTTATAAAATATTCTTGGTACATTGGTGCTTTGAATCACTACTAACTATTCATTGACGGATGGACATTTTGAGTGGATAGTTCAAATATTATAGGAAATGTTAAGAGAATACATCCTAGATTTTGGTGGTTCTTAGGATAAATATGTATTTATAATGGTTTTTTTCTCTATGTTATCTAGATTTTGGTAAATTAGTGATGTTTGGGTTGGGTCATATGTTCAAGACATCTCATTATGTTTAATTGGACTAAAAATAAATGAAATCAACCAATAGTAGGCATAGGTATTATGCATACTTTCATTTGAATCAGGTGTTACTGTGACACTATCTATGGGGTAAACAACATTTCATCACATATTTTAGGTGGTGACCCCATTCCATCACTTGTTTCAGGGGTGAACTATTATTCATCACATTGATCATTGGTGAAACCACATTTAGACACATGATTTATAGTGTGATACTTGTAGCAATACATATTGAATATGTAGGTTGGTACATAAGTGGTCAAAGAATAAAAGAATCTTTGTATCATGAATTGTGCATAAAACGGGACATGGTGTGTGGGGTCATTAAAAAGAGGATGATATTCCAGAAAACACATCAATTAAGAAGTTTTTATTTTTTGGTGATTATAGTAAAACAGGATTTTGGGGTTAGATAGTTTTTATAGTGTGGGTGTGGTGGTATCATGACCACAACCAAGAGGAAACATGATGTTGAGTGTTATATGTGAGGGCTAAGTCGCCATTGTTTTTTTCTGATGAGCTTAGTAATATTATATAATGCATCTTAATGAAAAACTATTATATATTGGGGAAGTTAAAAAACCACATATTTATTCAATGGAAAAAACATTTTTGAATTATACCAAATTGAATATATTTTTCTTAGTGTGATGATTGTGTGTTCATGAGAATTTTGGGAAGGTTTCCATGACAATAAAAGAAATTAGATACAATATAAGGGCCCAACCATCTTGAACACAACATAATAGGCATAATATTCAATCAATAACTATAGAGATTCACTTTGTATCCTACTAAAAAATACCATTTTAGTGGTTTTGTAGTTTATTGGGATTAATCGAATGTCTTAAAATCATTGGCAATCACTTGTGAACATCAATCAACCTTCTATGATAAAAAAAGACTCAACTACGAACATTGAAGAATCACACATAAGCTCAAATTAAATGTCTCACCAAGGGGAATGTATGATTGGTGGAGTGGTCATATGATTTTTAGATCTTCAATGGAGTCCGAATAAGAATAATCATCACAAAATCATAACCATTTTGATGTAAGCGTGATAATGTAACGGAAATCTTACTGAAATATTTGATGAAGCACCGATAAAACCCAGTATACCCTCTGAATGATCTAACATCTTGCACACAAGATGGATAGGGTAAGGATGAAATAATATATACCTTGTATCTATGAACCTATATTCTATGTTTTTACACTACATAAACATATAAAACTCTATTCTATACCATAAAATTACACTTTCCAATGTTCAAGACCGGATTCTTTTGATACATAGAATCAATAATTTTCCCAAACTAAGAAGACATTCGTCAAATGAGGATCCATATTATATAAAATAATCCTCAAATACCTCCATGAATACCTTTATAAAATTAGAAAAAAAATCACCATGCATCTCTAGAAGGTACTTGGGGTGTTAGAGAGTCCAAATGGAATCCTTTGATTGGAAATTGCACTGAATGGAGAAGTAAATGTATTTTTCTTTTAATACTATAGAGAAATAAGAACCCAAAAATAACGATAAAAATCCATTGAAAAAATATGGGTCCTCCAAGATGTTCTCTCAAGCATTTGATCAATAAATGTGAGGGGTAATAGTCCTTGTGAGTTGTTTGATTTAGGTTCCTATAATCAAAACACACATGCCAACTATTTTTCACCCTCGATAGAAAAAACTCCTCCCTCCCATTTCTAACAAAAATAACACCACTTTTCTAAAGAATAACTTGGATAGAGATAACCCAATGGGAATAAAATATGGGATAAATAATACATTCTAAACTAATTTTTATACTTATTTTTTTAAAAATTCTAAATGAGTTTTATTAAGTATTGTTTGTGGATGTTGTTGGTCAGAGTAGAGTACTCAAGAGGGGGTGAATTGATTATCTATAAAAATTTCTATTATAATTGGTTCTAGTAAAAGTTTCTCCCAAATAAAAAATAATCAAAATAATATTTTAGTGAATTTATAAATGTCTTAAATGTTAAATTAATTTCATATAAGATTGATTAGTTCTCATCTATACTAATCTGGATATTAATATAACTTTTCAAACTAATATACTAGTTCAAAACAATTATAAAAAATTTCTAAAAATAACTATAAAATTTCACATTAGATTTATGAAATATGTGATAAAAACTATGTAAAAACTAAATGGTAAAATCATATTGTAAATAAATAAGAGGTACAATGTCAAGTAGATACTTAGTCCTCTCAACTTGTTGATCACATGATAACAAACAATTTAATTAAATAAACAGTTTTATCCAAACCCTGGATTGTGGTTCACAATAACACAAAAGGATTCCTATGTCACACATGACCACTTCCATAGTTATTCATGGGAAAATAAAAAATAGGTCACACTTGTCCTCTTATACTATTTTTCATGGGATAAAAAGTAGAAAACGACATAGAGTTTGAGGAGATCAAGTATCCTACACATATGCTAAGTAGTCAGTGTATGTTTTAGAAATAGATAAACATGCTACTAAAAAATTTAAATAAATAAAAATAAATAGATCTAAGATGTATAGGGAGGTGTATAAGTCTCTTTGTTTTATGCAGTGAAGATATAGAATCTTTTAATGTAGTGTAAGTGATGTTTTAGTCTTCTTCTTGAACTTTTCTTCAAAATAGCATGTTGTAGTCTCTGTGCATTGGCTTCTAGATGTGTGAAATTTTTAGATCCTTTGTTCAAATGAAGTTCGGTGTAGCCCATCAGATTTTTCTTATCATATTGATATCTTAGTACATTCTTTCTTTTAGTTCATGGGATTTTGATGTATGTTTCAGAGTTACAGAAGTTTGTAGTTCTTCTGCACTTTTTAACTTTTTAGTATATATTCAATGATACAAGTAGTAATTATTTTACACTTCAATGTCTAATAGACATGAAGGTCTCACCACGTGAATATACCCCGTATTTTCTATTGAATGTCATATAGACAACATTAAATAATGTTAAAAACCATAACTATTCTAAATGTGATCGTTATATATAAATTTGAATAAATAAATTAATCATATTTTTATTACTATAGGTGAGTCATAAGTATGATTTACTCATTGGCATCAGCCTATCATAATCGGTATGTTAGTATTAGTGACTCTATGAATCAGTGAGTCATTTCCATCGATATCAGTTACTCGGTGTATCAGTGAGTCCTTCGTGCTATCAGTCTATCCAGGCATCATTGGATCATCATCGATGACTCAAATAGAACTATCGGTGTGTCTCCCATCGATGTATCATCCATCAGTATGTATCCCTTCTGTGAGTCATCCATCGGTGTGTAGCTCATCATTAAGTTCTCTAATGGTGAGTCGCTTGAACGATCGGTGTGATAGATCATCAGTGACTTGTCCATTGATGTGTCATCTGTTCTATCAGTGAGTCTTTCATTGGTGTATTCTTTGATCAGTGACTTCCTTGATATATAAGTTCATTGATCAGTGGTTTAGTCATCGATGAGTCATCTAAAATATCGGTGCGACTGATCATCGGTGTCTTATTTTTATCTATCTGTGATAAGGACTTTGAAAAACATATAGAGTGTCTATTATACATAGAACACTACCAGAATATGTTAAATTTATAATACATGTAAATATAATCTTTTAAGAAAATTGAAACATATTTATCAATGATTTATTAACTTATTTAACGGCATTATAATATGTGATATAATATATTCACTTTTAAATATTCATTGAAAAGACTAACTTGTGTTATAACATAATTATTTAATTAATAGGATTTGTATATTCGAATGATTTGTGATTATGAAAAGAAAAAATTCACAGAGGTTCCAACAATATCCCCCTTTTTGGTAATCACAAATTATCACATTAATGATTTATACAAAGTGATAAGGAATAAAAATTAATTTACATAGAATACCAATGGGGAATGTAAATTCCCATTATCAGAAAGTCTTAGTTTTTATGATCCCCCATAATTACTGTATCAGAGGAAATATATAGAAGGTTACTTTATATTAGATCATCATCATGCTCCCCATTTTTATTCATATAGTTTGATTAATTTTTATCGGAGTTAAGATATATAAATATATTCTGTTAGGTACATTCCATTTTTCTTCTTCTGGAGTTAATCCACCTTAAATTAAGAGTTTATTCAATCTAGAACATTCTACCCATTTTGAGATTATCTAAAAGTTAATAAAAATTATTAAAAATGACACAATGAAAATTAGAAACATAGTGATGGAAAAATTTATATTCATTAAGGATTAAAAATTACAAGCATCAAAAGAAATTTACAAAGTAAAATTCCCTATCAAATTAACAACACATAGTTAAGGATTTGGATATTGAGGTGTTTTCCATATTTCTGAAGGATGAAGAGGACGTGCAGTAGTTGGTGTGGTGGGTTTAGGAAGGGTTGGTCGAATAACAACACTATTCAAGGAAACGCCTATAGGAACATTGGCTGCAAGGCTGGGTCTTCTTTCTAGTAGAACATGACTCTGAGGATGCTTTGTAATAACTAGCCTGATCTGAGATAAGTCATGAGAAAATATCATCGGGGTAAGAGGCATAAAACTAGGTCTAATGGAAGCAACATGTGGTACCATGATGGATTCATCCACCACATGCATATATGGCTTTAGAAGATTGACGAAATCATTAATGATTTATACCCCATATTTCATAGCCATCATGAAATTTTCCTTGTTATCCATGAATTTATCTAGGATAAGAGTAATCTCCTTCAACTATCCCACTTTTCTGTATAATTCTTCTGTCACTAGAGGGATCTTGATATTTTCAGTAAAATATTTGAAGTTGTTTATCAAATCCCGCTTGGTATAAGTCATGGAAAAGTAGTTATCCGCCTTACATCTAATATCATTCTAAGAAGCAAAGGATTCATTGGAGAACATCCTTAGCATGTTGTGAACAAGATCAGTATTCCAATGCTCTTTTGAAAGTGTCTCATTATCATAATCACTCTGAAGACTCCTTATTTCTTCCTTCATTCCAGCCCTAAGAGACTGCGTATCATCAACAGCATCCCTGGTTCCATTAATACTACAAGGACTAGATATTATCTTTCCATGTTACTCCATTAATTTAATCATATATAAACTCAATATATGTGTACATAGGTTTATAAGAACCTCCATTACTCAAAAAATGGTCTTGAAATCAGTGGTCAGAGAGTACAACTCATTACTCATCCTCTTCACTTCTTCTCTCAGCATAGTATTTTTGCTAATGGTTTTATCAAATGTAGTAATAAGATTATGATGAATCATATGAATCACTATCCTTGAAATTATAGATGTATCATCTAATTAAATGATCATGGATGTAAAATAATCACTTCATGCTCTATCTGATGATCTCACTTAACCACTGATATCATCTTTGAATACATATAAATAAACATTAGTGACATAGTCCTGAGGAACTGGGAGCACATTAGGCTCACTAGAATAAGTTATTATAGGTGAACTAGGTGAATTTTGTTCTACTTCCACTGGTTCATGTGGAGGATAAGGAGGAGTAGCAACCATCGCCTCGTTAAAATCATAGTCTAAACCAAACAGAATGTAACCTGGATCTTTATTCCACTCACAAGTACATGTCCAGTCTCTTGGCTCCACTGTTTCAATCTAAACTCTTCTTCCCTAAGTTTTAGGTATAATCTCATCTTCTTCATCATCATTTTCTTCTTTTCATCTAGAAAAAAAAATCATTTATTAGCTTTGGTACCAACTGATATTGAGCTTGTGCTTTCACTCCATCCACATCAGCTACTCTAGGCACTTCCTTAACCTGGGTCATAGGTTCAATATAATCATTAGCATCTTCTTCTTGGCCTCTATACATAATGTTATTAATCCCCTGAATTATGACTTTATCTTCAACATTAGGGTGATCAAGTCGGTCCTCTCTTCCAACATCCTCATTAGTATGATCGTCATCATCTTGTTCAATAGGATTTGAAGTATGCAGTCCATTAGACACATCATCACCTCCATGCAAAAATTCCTCACTTTTCCTATATACAATTATTTTTAATGCTTTTAATGATTCACTAATTTCATCACCGTTATCTTACTCATCATGAACACCACCATCATCATCATCAGACTTACTTACATAACCTTCCACTCCATAGACCTCTTCCTATTCCAATTCTTCATCACATAATAATGTCTCTAAAGAGGGTAACTCCGAAGGTGGGCTGGAATGTCTATAAGACATATCTTTTAGTCTCTAATCAATATTAGGGACACTCCTCTAATCTATAAGAGACCCTTATTCCCATGGTGGATCAGCCTCAATTTTTTTTACATGAGAATAAACAAATTCTTCAACTGGTTTCATGTCTAGATTAGCTGGATCCTTTGGTCTTGTAGGACGGCCAATATGATTGTAATCCTCATATAATATTTCCTCATCCCCTACCCAACATTTCATCCATGGATTCCATAATATCTTCAACCACTTTTAGAATTCTGTGTATAGGCATAAGCAATTACAATATGTTACAACTTCAACATCATCCACTACATGACCAAGCATCCTCATCATTTTGAATATAAATCTACGTAGTATTAAAAATATTCCTTTTTGGAGGGTTTTATCATGTTAGAAATTTGTTCCATAAGGTACCTACATAGCTTCAACATCTCTCCATTTTTCAACAGATAAATAATGAATACATATTGATACTTCACAACTACAAAATCTCCCTTCATTAGTCAGATTTGTTATTGAATGAACTTAACCAGTAATCTGGCCTCTCCATCCAACTACGTAGTTGTACCTATTATCGAATCATCATTCCTAGTCAGCTCTTTCAAATAATTATCATCTGAAAATAAGTCTATGGTTGGAGTAATGTTACCCTATTAATCATCACATAATCCCTCGTGTGGTATTTTAATCATTCATCCCATTCTTTTGATGAAAATAGAATTTCTTTTCCATTCACTACAAACATCATTCTCGCATCCTCATCTCCTTCCAGAGATATCATTAAGTTGAAATATAATTATGGTAAAGTGTGGGAATAAAACAGCCTCTCATTATTTGATAATCAATTGATCCAACCATTATATTCCATCACTCTCATCAAGAGCAATGTGTTTGACAAAATCCATTCAGTAGATTCTTCTTTCTCGGTGGTAGCAAGATGGCTTTCCAATACCGGATTCCCAAAGACAGCAATACCACTAGATTCACCATTATAATGAATATTTAGTGATGAATCAAACAAAAATTCAATCACATGATTTTTCCTTTCTATTCAGAAGGTTTAGGTTCTACAGGAGTCGAAAGGTCGTGTGTAGAGAGGTATAATGTCAAGAGGTATAATGTTTAAAGTTAGTGAGGGAGGTGAAAGGTAAAAGTGTGGATGAAAGATTAATTTATCATTTAGGTTTTGTAATTAATGAAAACATAAACTTGAATAATGGTAATGAGAAAATAAACTATGTTATTAACGTAAAGACAAACTGATTTTAAATATTGTCCTTATAGGCATTGGTTTTAGAGGATCGGTATAACACAATTGAATTCAAGTGATTGTATTTATATAATTAGTTTCACTTTATAGATTCAACAAATCAGTTTCACCATATCATTTTGACAGATAAGTTTCACCTGATCGGTTTGACAGATCGGTTTCACCTGATCTGTTTAACCGAGCAGTTTTACCTGATAAAAAGAATTTTCCGAAGTGGAAATGGTCAGATATACATTAGTGCTTTATATTTCCATGTTAATTTATGATGTAGTTTATTATATTAGAGTTTAACAGTTTGGTTATTATGTTACCAATTTGATGATCCATCCTAATAATCTCATGAGTTATATCAATTTTTTGTTAGTGATATATCAAAAAGTGATGTATTATATCAATATATTTAGTTATATAATGAGAATTGGATTTTTAGGAATATTAATAGCACTTTTTGTTGAGTCAATTAGGATTTCCTTATGTCTTTTTCCATTCCATCATTCAGGGGGGTAGTGTTATGTCATTAAGGATTTCTTTTATGACCTTACTATTCCTGTTGTTTTGCAAATCAGAAACAACTTTTCTTATGGAAAATTTCATTTTACCCTTATTTTAATTGTATAAGGAAGATTTACCTCCCCAAGGAAATTTACCCTTACCTAGGTTTCATTGTTTATACCATAAATTTTTTCTATGTGAAAAAATATTATTGAAACTCAAAACCATAGTATCATATAAAACGTAGATATGAGGCATTCTGTATTAGACTCTGAAATATGGATATGAACTATTATTAAGTTCAACTCCAAATTCTAGAAATGAACTCTCATATATTTCATCTCCGAATTCTGGAAATGAACATTCATGAAGTCCCACTCTGAATTATGGTTAAATTTTTTTCCACGTTATGACTCTGAGTTCACTGAGTACAGAATCCAAACTCCTATGAGTTCAGACTCTGAATTATCATGAACTCCAACTCTGGACATTGTAAGTTCAGGATCCAAATCCTTGTAAATCCAGACTCTGAATTTCTTTAAAATTCATACTAGGAAATTCTATATAATTCATGTTCTGAACTCTTACAAAATAGAATCTGAATTTCCTTGTGATGTAGACTCTGAATTCGGTTTTTGAGTAGACTCCAATCATTCATTTACCTTCATTCCAAATATCAGTTTTTTGTAATACTTACACCTTTTTACGTACAAATTTATGTCATGAATTCAGTTACCCACTAACCATTGTTTGATTGACACGTCTATAGGTACAACTAAAATTCAAGGAAGAATATGACCGTTGGAGGACGGATCTGACCATTGGAGCAAGGCCTATAAATAGGATCTAATTTTGAAATATCTCAATGAATAACATTTTGAGACATCAGAAAAAGTTCTGGTGAAGTGATTTCTAGGGAGAGAGACTCTTATAAGCTTTCAGTTTTTGTGCAGAGTGCTTTGAACTGCTCGTTCAAACATTTCTTCGTGCAAATTTTCTTAGTTCAGCGGTTCAATTTCCTTGAAATCATAGACTTCAAGGTTTGAAGTAAGATGTGCTGATTTCCTTACAAATTGAGGGCTTACCTGGGTTGAGGTAAGACAAAATTTCTTGAATGTATAAATCAAGGGACCTCTTATCCAGGGTTGTTGGATACCCTCATATTTGGTTTAAAAGAGTTTATACATGTTACTTATTGTTTTACTACTTTGTTTTCTACTGCTTTTGTATTATTGAGTAAGGTATAACATTCTTATACTTACTCATACTTGTACACTGATTTAGTTATATTCTATAAACTTTAAGGTAGAATAATATATGTTGTAATCTTTTGAAAATATAGCTCAGAGATGTTGTATGTTTCTAGTTATCCTTAGAAGATCTAAAAGAATTTTAAAAGTATACAATTCACCCCCATATTTTATTTGTATCTGATTTTACATATTCAATACTAGGTTTGGTTTTATAGAGTATACCATACTCAGACATACCATCCTTACAATTGGTATCAGAGTATTGGTTCAATTTGAATTACTCTCACGATTAGATTCAGAAGAGAATTCTCAGAATTACATTTTCTGGATTCATATTTTTTTCGTTTTCATCTTTCCAGATTCAAATATTCTAAATCTATTTTTTGGATTCATATAGTTTGGATTCATATTTGTTTAGAGATAAAATATATAGTTTCCTACTTAGGATTTTTTCCTTGTTTACAATCTCACACTACTAACATGTTTGTGTGCCAAAGATTTTCATAAGAATGGTAGATTTAAATGTTGGTTCCATAGATAACGAAAATCCTACCAGACCTCCTATTCTTGATGGAAATGATTATGAATACTGGAGAGATAGGATGAATACATTTGTTATGAATACTAGATTTGATTACTATCTTATCCTGATTGGAGATTATAAAATTCCAGTTATGGAGTTGAGAAACTTTGTGAATCAGGAGAAATAAAAATACCAAGTGAACATCAGAGTCATAAATACTTTGTTATTTTCCATGACTATGAACATCTATATTAAAATATATCCTTGTGAAGCAGAAAATAGTATCTGAAAAAATCATGAAGTTACTCATTTAGTTACATCCAAAGTCATAGAGAATAGAAGAGCTATGTTAAGAGCTGAATTCCATAGTTTTAATTTTCCCAAGGGAGAAATCATATGAACAGTGCAGCAAAGGATTATGATTATCATGAATAGCATAAAATCTATGGGAGAAAAATGTTTAGATGATGAAGCACTTGTTAATAAGATCATAGATATCATTCCAAATGAATGGGAGTCTAAGAGGACAGAAATTGATGAGAACATGAAAGTCACTCAGATTTCCGTAGATGAGTTATTTGGAAATCTATTTATCATGATACTAGAATAAAGAGAGATGCTGAAAATGTTAAGAAGAATAATGGGAATGGAGGAGTTTTTTTACCAAAAACTTCTAAACATATTAAGTCCAAGACCCCAGAAAGGGTACCTATATCAAAGTCAAAGAAAGTGATTATTTAGTCAGAATCTAGTGATACAAAAAAGTCATTGAATGGGTAAGCTAATCATGATCGAAGAATGAAAATGATTGTAGCTCAAAATAATTACCAAATTAGTATAGGAAGAAATACTACAGAGATAATAAATAGAGAGAAGTTACTTGTTATGAATGTAGAAGAATAGGTCACATCAGACCTGATTGTCCCTTGTTGAAAATTAAGGATAATAAGGAATGTAATTCAGAAAGAAACAAGAAGAAATTATATCAATAAAATAACATGAAAAGTCATAAATCTAATGATACTTGGATTGATAACTTTGGAGAATCTTCAAAAAGTGAGTCATCTGAAAATGATTTATCATCACAGAAGAATATAGGATTCTTTGCTACTACTTATTTCCCCAATACATGTCTTATGACCATGGAATGCTCACTTGAGGCTTTAAAATAATTATCTCCTGATAAGAATCACTATTTTAGAAATAATACTTCTAATGAAGATACCTCATCCTTAGAAAATGAAGAAATACCTTCATATGAAGAAGTATCTATATTTTACTTGTTACTTGAAGAAAAAAATTGTAAAATTTCTAAGAAGATAGAAAAGGAAAATACTATGGATGAAATTCTTACAAAAGATATTTCTGATCATTTTGGAGATCTTAGAGATAATGATGAGATTTTAGAAAAACATTCTAAGGACCATGAGAAAGATAATTCTGCTAAGAAATATCTTTCTAAAGATCTTAAAAATGATATTTTAAATGTAAAAGCTTTTGTGAAAAAAATAACACTAATTAAATGATTCCTAAGGATAGGAATTTTATAATTAGAGTAAAATTTGAAATATTTTCTCTTCGGATGCTTCTTTCAATCGTTACCTCTTTGAAGGAAAATTTTGAAAAAATTTACTCTCAAATAAAACCTCAAGGGAACACAACTGGAGTAGTTTATACACACCAATAACTACTTTTCAAAAATAACTATTGTGTTCCTTCTAAATCACATTTTTTCACTAAATATAAAAGTGGTGGGCATTGTATGAAAAATTATTCCTTGAATAGATTCCAATATCATGGGTTTAATAAAGCTTATTTGTCTAACCAAATGTAGATACCCAAAATTTTGTTGTCTAATAATTCTGGATCCAATAAAGTTTTGATTCTGAAAGTCTTACTATATTATTTTTAGGAAAATAGAGAAGGTACCAAAAGCAACATGTGTTAAATGGATATTAGATGTTCTCGACATATGACTAGTAACAGAATATATTTTGAATAGATTATCAAGACTTAAGGAGATATCATTCGTCAGTTTATCGGAACACAAGATCAACTTGATGATATTTTCAAAAAAATATTTACCATCTGATATATTTGAATACATTAAACAAAAGGTAGGAATTATAACCATAAGGTAATCTTACTTGATGAACATCTTGTTGAATCAATAACATTATAGTGATAAACTCCTTTTCATAGGGGGAGTACATTTTTTATTGAAAATTTTTTTTCAAAAAAAAATTTAATGAAAATTTTCTAAGTTGGGTTTTCTATATTTTCATAATGAATATTTGTGTAGATGGTATTTCAAAAATTTATCGTATAGAAGTTTTTGTAATGAAAATCGTAAATCATGGAAATCGTCGTAATGATATTTTTGGTTTAGTAATATTTGTAGTGAAATTTTCGCATTGGAAATATTTTTAATGAAATTTTCAACCTAGAAATTTTTGTAATGGAATATTTCGGTTTTAAAAATTTTCATGGTAAAGTTTGTTTTTGGAATTCATGTTTTTTTGGGGTATCCAAAGTTTTTCAAGAATAATTTTATTCAATATGAATAATCTTGCTAAAAATCTGAATGTTATTATTCATTCTTGAGTTTTTTTAATCATGTTTACATTCTTTTAGTTTATTTTGTTTTAAAATTTCTCAGATTGATTCTTCCATAAATCCAATGGATTTTCTCAACACCTCAAAAGATCGGATTCAACCAAATTTTCTCTTGCGGCTATCATTTCATCCATCAGATCAGATCAAAAGGTTTAAAAAACTTTATATTGGATTTTGAAGATGAATGTTCACTTCCATTGCTTATATAAACGACCCCCGAAGAGTTGTCCCACATCAGTTATCAAGCTTTTTCATCTCGAATCTCTACCTCTCTATAAAATCATGTTCTGAATACATCATGAAGTGCTCAGTCTAAATGTCTGAAGAAGACCCTTTTCATGATATGTCTATAGTTAATCCAATTCCGGTGACGCAAATTTATATGGAGAGTTTGGATCACCAAAATTTCTTCAATAAGTATGACTCAATTATTACCAAGAATATCATGCTCAACAGATGGGAAAGAGTATCAATTTCTATGGCAGTAGATCAAGATGCAATCTACCTGAATCTTATCATTGAATTCTATTAAACAGTTTTCATCTTTAAGAAAGAGGGTAGAGAAAAGTTATACATCAAGAGTTATGGCAAGACATAAAAACTTTATTACACCGAGGCTTCATGTTTGGTGGGGCTGGCATATGAAGGTGATGCCAGATTATATTCAAAAAAACTCCCAGAGGTACAAGGATGTTTCGTCAAGGTAAAGGCTATGGAATTTCTTGGTCTTACTGATGTGAAGACAACAAAGATTTCCCATCTATCTACCAACAATCAGATTTTACAACTATGGTTCCAAGGTATTCTCGTACCGAGGAAGGGTGATATGAATGCCCTCAAAAAAGTGACATGTACATCTTAGATTTTTTTGTAAATATATGGAATATCAATTTGATGAGGCACATCCTCATTACAATTCAGAACATGAAGAATGGTATCCTCAATGATCAGATTGTCATGTATCCTACTTTAATTTCAAAGAGAATAGTTCTACATCTTCAATCACTCAAGATACCATGCAGTTACAAGATTAGTAATTTCAAGGTAATTTTAATCAGTGATGACACCCTCAAAAGAATGAATGTTGGTTTCTCTAAGGAATCAGGTGAGTTCTATGATCTGCTAGTAGAATAGGTGGAAGAAAATCTGGAAAATGTTAAAAAAGATGAACCATCAATGAAAGTAGAAAAGAAATGAATGTTGAAGGAACTAGAGGAAACAAACAAAACCCCCAAAGACAAGGAAGTCAAATCTGCACCTCCATAACCAAAGAAGAAAAAGGCCTACCTGGATGAGGTGGGAGAAAATTGGACAGAGGATAAGAAGAATATAAAGGAATGGGAGCCACAGTTTGGCTTGGATTTTGTTGAGGCTAAGGCCTTAAAAGAAATATCTACTGAAGAGCTTGGGGAGAAAGCAAAAGAGAAAAACAAAAAGAAGAAAATATATGAGGTTGAGATTGTTTAATCTCTCTTGAAGGCTGCTGAGGTTTCTTCATAAAACATCCCTGTTATGAAATAATTCCTTGCGGAACAATTTCCTGAGACTCTAGGAAAAGGGTTTATGTCACTAGAAAAGAAACAAGAGATAATTGTGGAATAGAAGAAAGATGAAGAAGAAGTGAAAAAATCTAAGAGCAGTGGTGGCTCTGATGATGTGATCAGGCAAGTTGAAGAATATCAAGATAAGGGAACCCCATCTGAAAAGTTTTTAATCCAGACATCGCAAGAAGGATCCTCAAAAATTTATACACTGGGAGATGAATAAAATGATGAAGAAGAGGTAAATAATATATATGAAGAAGAAAGTCATAATCATGTCTTTATCCATTTCAAGTATATTGTGTCTACAGCTGAGAAGGAAAAAGTTAAAGAAGAAAATATTGTACAAATATTCTGTAAGATCATGAATCCCATGATGAAGGGGTAGTTCCAAAAATCAGTAAGGGAAAAAAATAGTGGTGGATACTCCAACGAAAGTCATTTTGAGGAAGAAAGAAGCTGGAAGAACTTCTAATAGGATGTTGGTAGAGCTAGAGGCAGAACTAAATCCTAGTAAATTGTCTGATTCGAAGTCATCTGCCTTATGGTATACTTTTTTGGTCGAGTCCTTGAAAAATCTGGGGGATACCATTCCGTTTTTTCCCACAATTGATTCTAGATACCAGATGCTACAACAAAACATGAATCATAAATTAGAATTAATAACTATGGTGATGGATAGATGTGTTAAGATTGAGGTAGAATACAAAAATTTCCTTATCAATTATGAAACCCATAGAAAATCATACAGAAAAATCACTCTTTGGAAAAATAAAATTTATGATTATTTGGGAGAGCTTGATCAGTCCCAAAAGGATGTTAAGTAAGGCTTTGGTACCAAATATGCCAAGATCAAAAAATTTCATATTGTTTTTAAGAGAATCCAAATCTTGAAAAAAAAACTCAGTTTCAGGATGTAAAAAATCTGAATGGGAAGTTATGATATATTGTTTAATGCCTGAAAACAGAGAAGGATCTTTGAAGAGAGATGCAAGAAAGGTTTGTGAAGAAAGATGATTTACTCAAGGCTCTGGAAGAGGCCCGAAAGGATCAAAAAGACAAAATTATATCCCTAGAAATTAAGGATGAGGAATATCAAAAAGAGATGAAGAAGTTGAAGACAATTGTCAAGAATCTCATTCCCAAGTAAAAAAGAAACAAAATAGACCACTCCAATATTTTGTTTAATTTTTTTCTTTTACTAAATCATTCAATCGTAATGGAATTATGGTTTTTTGTTTGGATGCATATACTAATATTTCAGGTACTATATTATTTTTACATTCCCTCAAATTCTTATTGAATATCACAAAGGGGGATAAGGAAAAATAATTATATAAGGGGGAAGGAAGACTTTAAATGTGATGAATAACTATCACTATGTAAGGGGGAGTTTATCCTAGGGGGAGTTTCTTATTTCAATGATTTCCACATTCAAATAAAAATTATCATTCTGGAAGTGTAGAATAAGATACTTATAGATACAAATCATAAGGGGGAGATATTTGTATTCACCATTTTACATAAACAAAGGGAGATAAACATTAATTTCAAATTCTAGAAATTTATTCTGAGTCCATAAATTCTTTTTCGTAAGGATGTTTGTGCTTTCTGAAATGGGGGAGATTTTTGAGTCAATAAGGATTTCCTTTTTACTTTTTCCATTCCTTCATTCAATGGGGACATTGTTAAGACATTAAGGCTTCCCTTTATGACCTTTCTATTCCTCTTGTTTATAAAATCACAAACACCTTTTCTTAAGGAAAATTTCATTTTACCATTGTTTTACTTCTAATAGGAAAATTTCCCTTTCAATGGATATTTACCCTTACCTTGGATTCATTGTTTATACCATTAATTATTCTATGTGTAAAAAATATATTGAAACTTAAAACCTTGGAATCATATAAAAATAAGATATGAGGCATTCTGTTTTAGACATATAATTCTGGATACAAACTATTATGAAGTTCAAATCTGAATTCCGGATATGAACTCAAATGTTGTTCATCTCTGAATTCTGGATACGAACATTCATGAAGCCCACTCCAAATTCTGGTTATGAACATTTCCAAGTTCTGACTCTAAGTTCTCTGAGTACAGACTCTGAAATCGTATGAGTTATGACTCTGAATTCTCATGAACTCTGACTCCGAACATTTTATGTTCAGGATCCTAATCCTTGTAATTATAGACTCTGAATATCCTTGAAATCCAGACTATGGAATTCTATAGAATTCATGTTCTGAACTCCTACAAAACAGAATCTGAATATTCTTGTGATGTAGACTCCTAATTCGGTTTTTTCTTAGACTCTAAATATTCATTTACCTTTATTCCAAATATCATATTTTAGTTATACTTGCACTTGTTTACTAAAACAATGATGTCGTGCTTTCAGTTACTCACTAACCGTTGTTTGAATGACACGTGTACAGGTCCTTCTGAAATTCAAAGAAGAATATTTTTGTGGGAGGAGGGATCCAACCGGTGGAGCCATGACAATAAATAGGACCTCATTTGAAAAGAGATCAATAAACAACATTTTGAGACTTTAGACATAGTGCTGGTGAAGTGACTTCTACAGAGAGAGATTCTTATAAACTCTTAGGCTTCATGCAGAATGTTTTGAACTACTCATTCAAACTTTTCATCGTGTCGATTTTCTTAGTGAAGAGGTTTTATTTCCATGAAATCAGGGACTTTGGATTGTAAATTCAGAGGTGCCTATTTCCTTACAAATCATGGGCTTTCCAAGGGTTGGGCAAGACAGACTTTCTTGAAACAATAAATTAAGGTACCTCTTATCCAGGGTTGTTGGATACCCTCATCTTTGGGTTAAAAGAGTTTCTACTTGTTACATGATGTTTTACTACTTTGATTTTCCACTGCATTATTATTATTGAGGAAAGAATAACATTATTATTCTTCCTCATACTTGTACTCTTATTTAGGAAGAATCTATACACTTTAAGGTAGAATCATATCTATTGAAAAGTTTTGAAAATAGAGCTCAGTGGTGTTGTGATTTTTTAGTTATCCTTATAAGTTCCAATGGAATTTTTAATATATACAATTCACCCCCCCTCTTGTATTTTTATCTAATTTTACATATTCAATTCTACGTTTGGTTTTATAGAGTATATCATACTCAGACATTCCATCCTAACACTTGTATTGACACAATTTATGGGGATATGTTTGAATTTAAAGTCATTGTCTAATAAAGTGTGTGTCTACCTATATTTCCACATTCATCTATATTATTTCAAAACACACTATTAGTTATTATGGTCAAGTTATCTTTTGTTATATCAACAAGCCTCTCAAGATTATTTCAGTAAAACTAGTTTAGCTCTTCTTGCATATCCCTCACCTAAAATTAATCATTGATTTCATAATTGGTATTCATATGTTCATGTTGTGATAAGAATTCTTGATGATCAACCTGATTTCTCAAAGAAGATATAGATTGTGTTCCCCTATCTAAATATCCAACTACAACTTCTATGGGATGGTTTTTATGCGTCCAAGTTGGAATTGTAAAAGTAGGGCTAGTTATTTCATGTTCACCATTTTGTTTTGGTACATTATGAACAGATTTTGGAGAGTATACTGAACTAGAAGATTTTAGTGATTCCATTATAGGATGATTTTAGGGTTTTGTATTAATGGCTAGATTGGACATATACTCTTAAAGATTCCATTGTGAGTTCTTCGGTTTATGTGGATCTATTTCATAAAATTTGATGTGTATAGAATCATCCACACATATTGTTTTCTTATTAAACACAATATAAGATTTTCTTAATGTAGAATATCCAAGGTATATTCCTTCATCACATTCGGAGCAAAATTTATCTAGATTGTCTTTAGTGTCAAGAATATAAACATTCTACTAAAACACATAAAATTAATTTTACATGGGTTTCATATTATTCCACAACTCATAAGGTGTTTCATAAGATAGGTTCTTATTAAGACACTTTTTATTATGTTACAATCTATATTATCAAATTCATCCTAGAAATAAATTGGTTGGTCATACTCATTATGCATTGTTTGGTCTATCTCATGTAAGGTTCTCTTTAGTATTACTACTACACCATTTTGTTGGGGTGTCCTTGAGGCAGATAAGTTATGACTATAGACATTTTGAGAACAAAAAGATTAAAAGTCTTGATTTTCAAACTCTCATCCATGGTCACTTCTTATGGATTTAATTTTATGTCCACTAAGATTTTCTACAGTTTTTGAATACTTAGTAAAATGAGAGCAATGATCACTTTTGTGATCTATGAAAAATGTCCATGTATACCTAAAATATTTATCTATAATAACATAAATATAGTTCTTCCCATTGAGACATTAAAATTTAGATGGTCCAAACATGTCCATGTGAACTAACTAGAGAGGTTGAGAAGTAGTAACTTCTCTGATTTGTTTGAATGAGATTTTATGTTTCTTTTGTACATGTATTGCACACTTTGTTGAACAGAAAATCTAATTTGGGTAGGTATCTAACTAATCCATTTCTAGTAAACTTCTAAAGGGGTGTATATTATAATGTCATAGTCTTTTGTGCCAGATCCAATACTCTTTATGAAGTACACTTAGACAATAACCATTTTGTTAGGCTACCGTGTCTATGTTTACAGTATACACATTATTCATTTCTTAGAGCAGTAAATACTATGTTATTCATGGAATCAGAAACAAGGAATGAATAAATTTTAAATTTACATTTAATCAATCATCACATAGTTGGGATATGCTAAGTATGTTATACTTTAATCCATAAATACAAAGTACTTTTGAAATTGAAATAGAGTTATTGTTACCAATATGGACTACGCCGATAATTTTTCATTTACCATTATAACCAAATGTTACATGTCCTCCATAAATCATGATATGACTCTTGAATCTGTATTAGTACCCTATCATGTGTCCCAAGTATCCACTATACTAGTACCAAATATATTTACAAGAACACATTAGATAGTTTACCTACAAAAATATTCATTTATGAAATGATTTTGCTGCCCATATTTTTCTGGGTCCAGAAACATTAGTAGTAAAATATTTAGTAACAAACCATTGTATTATGGGTTTCTTATATGCCAAATATAGATTATTTGAAAAAATAAACTTTTTTTGGTCCATAATAACTCAATGCAGTAAAATAATTTTTATAACTGGAACATGCACTAAAATTGTGATTTTGGGGCAAGGAAGCAGATTTTCTAGATTTAGTCCTAAAATGTTTTTTTGATAACGTCATTTGTCCTAGTTGATATCCTATTTCATAAGTGTTACAGGTAGCTATTGTAACCAATTAATTGAGTATGTGTGTCTTTCCCATTGGTAAACATATCTAAATATTTCATCAATTTCTCCTTAAAGATATTTAACTCATTATTTTCCTTTAGAAGTTGTGCATTCTTTTTTTTAGTAGTAAGTTTAGATTTGATAGTTACAATAAGAGAATGATGTTTCTTCAAGGATTTATATTTATCTTTTATCTCATTTCATGTCTATTCTAGAATATTAAAATATTTAATTAATTCCTCACATGTCATATTCTCTCACTCACCTTCGTTTTTATAATAATAAGAATTGTGAAATGGGGATTCTATGGTTACCTCAGATGAATTTTTCATAAAAAACATATTTTCTATATCTTCTTTCTTATCATTAGAAGAAGAAGATTCCCAATATTTGTCCTCAGATGAAATCTATGAATCCTTCATATATTTTGTATATTTATTGTCATTATTCTCATACATATTTTTGTATTTTAGCTTTGTACAGTCATCTTTGTCATTTCCACTCTTCTTAAATTCATAGAAAACTATCTCTTCTAATTTATAATTTCTCTCCCAATATTTTCTCCATCGACCCTTGTTATCATATTTTCATTTATTATAGGGCTTTCTGAAATATTTATTCCTTCTATAATTTTTTTTAATCTTCTTGCAAGCAGGGCCACTTCTTTATCACTGTCTGAAGCTGATTCATTAGTACATGTGCTCTCAACAACAGCTTGTTCTTTCTATTTTTTCTTGCTTTTGGAAGTGGTAGTTTTGAAGGATATATATTTTCTGTTTGGTTCTAATTAATTTTGATTTACATTGAGTTCCTCTTCATAGATAACTAATTTGACAATCAACTCATTCAATGGAATCTTATAAATGTCACATGGTTCACTTATTGATACAGATGTCCCTCATCATCTCTCAGGTATGCATCGTAGAATCTTCATGATATATTCTTTTGTTGTGACAACTCTTCCTAAATAAATCATGGTGTTAAAAATTTCATTGAACATAAGATACATATCAGAAATAGATTCATCAGTATTTAATCTAGATTTTTAATATTTTATAGTATAATTATTTAATATCATTTGTTTCATATTAGTTGTTTCCTCTTGAGAAACAGAAAGAGTCCCAAATCTCATGGGATGTGTTACAATAAGAAATGTGATTGAACTCTTCATCTCCTAGTACATAGTATAGATAATCCATTTTTTACAATTATTGTTAGAGTAATTCTTGGTAGGTTCATCCAAAGTATTTCTAGAAGTTTCATGAATTACATATTTAATTTCAATAAAAGTCCAAATTTTAAATCTCATGCTTTCTAAATTTATTTTCATTTTAAGTTTCACTAAGAATATTTTGTTCCATTTAAAATGATAGTCTATTTGTAGTAATCCTTCTAGCCTATTTTACATAATATAAGTTGAATATATATTTCAAAGAGATAAAAATTTAGAACTAATAGAAATTTTATGATATTTGAAATACAACTACTATCACAGTTGAAAAAATTTGAAATTTTTTTAAACCTGAGAAATTACAAGTTACATTAATAGCAAATGTTGGTCTGAGTAGACTAATCAAGAGGGGGTGAATTGAGTATCTATAAAAAATTCCATTAAAATTGGTTCTTTGAAAAGATTACCCCAATAAAAAATATAATCAATGTCTGTTTGTAGTGATTTATTAAATTTCCTGAATGTTTAATTAATTTCTCATAAGATTGATTATTTCCCATCTATACAAATCTAAAGATTAATATAACTTTTGATACTGACCTACTAGTTAAAAATAGTTATAAACACTTTATAAAATAACTATCAAAGATAAATTTAGTTTTTTGAAACATGTGATAAAAATAATAAAAACTAAAAGGTAAAAGAACAGTAAATATAAATAAGAGGTTCAGTCTCAAGTAGAGACTTAGTCATCTCTACATGGTGATCAACTTCCACCATGAAATTTAATTAAATAAATAGTTAAATCCACACCCTGGATTGGGGTTAACAATAGAACACATGGTTTTCAAGGTCAAACGTGACCTATTAAATTTTTATTAGTGGGATGATAATAAATTGGTCACTGTTGACCTATTCCACTATTTTATGTGGGATACAAAGGATTTAATGATATAGTGTTCTAGGATATCAAGTATCCTACACTTATTAAAAGGAGTTATTGTATGTGTTAGAAATAGATACTCAAACTACATAGATATGTATGTAAATAAACACAGCATAGTTAAGATGTAGAGAGAGGTTCACAAATCTCTATGTGTTATATAGTGAATCTCTAGACTCTTTTAATGTAGTGGAAGTGTTGTTTGAGTGATCTTCTGGATGTTTTATTCAAAACATAGTATCATAGTCCCTATTCTCTAAAATCTAGATGTGTGAATAGTTCATCTCATTTGTTCCAATTATGTTCAATGAAGCCTAGAAGATTTTTCTTCTCTTGTTAATCTCCTCGTATGTTCGTACTTTAAGTTCATTGGATTTTGAAGGAAGGTTGAGAGTTGCATGAGTTTGAAATTATTCTATTCTTTTTACTTTTTAGCATATATTGAGTGATCTATCATTTAATTCTTTTATACTTTGAGATATAGTAGACATGAAGATCTCCCCACATGCATGAACCTCGTACTATCTACTGAATGTCCAATAGACAACATTAAATAATGATAGAAACATTAATTTGTCGAGATATGACTACTATATATATATATTTTAATAAATAAATTAAAAACAAATTTTATGACTATCATTGAGTCATACGTATCAGTGACTCATTGGCATCGATCTATCATCATCGGTCTATTAGTATTGGTGACCCCTTTCCATCATCATCAGCGACACGGTGTATCGATGAGTCTTTTGTGCTATCAGTCTATCAAGGAATTGGTGAGTCATCATTAGTGATTCATTTATAACAATTGGTGTGTCTCCCATCAGTGACTCAACCATCGATAAGTATCCCATCGGCGACTCATTCATCGTTGTGTCTCATATCGGTAAGTCATCCAATGGTGAGTCTCTTGAACTATCGGTGTGACTGTTCATCAGTGACATGTCCATAAGTGTGTCGTTTGTTCTTTCGGTGAGTCTTGTATCATTTTATTCTTTGATTGGTGACTTCCTTGATTGATAATTTATTTGATCAGTGAGTCATCAATCAGTGAGTCGTCTAAACTATCAGTGTGACCGATCATCAGCGACTCGTTTTTTACTATCAGTACCCATGACTCTAAATAACATATAAAGTGTTTTTTTTACACAGAAAACTACAAAAATATGTGAAATTGAAAAATACATGTAAATATACACATTTTAAAAAATTTGAAACATAAACATCCATGATTTATTTACTTATTGAACTGTATTATACTATGTGACATAATTTATTCACATATAAATATTCAGCAACAAGATTAAGATGAGTTATAACTTAATATATGAATTAATTAGATTTGAATATTGGCATGATTTGTGCTTATTAAAAAACTAGTTCACAAAGGATCCAACAACATCCTTATCTGTTTAGCCACATCCTCCAAAATAATCACATGCAATAAAATAGAGGGGATAATGCATGTTATGTTAGACAAGGTCCACCCAATTTCCTGAATGTTCTCCCTCAAAATATTTGAAGGTTTATATTCATTTTCAAGAGGAATATTTTTAGTAATTATAATAGTTAATCTATCAACATTAAATATGTATGAGTGTTTGAGATAAGGTGAAAATGGCTTTAGTTCCAACGTTGTGGGCAAGATTTATGTATGATGAAATTGATGGATCTTTGATATTTTTATAATGAACATCAACATCAATATAGAAATTATCAAAAATAAGAGAATAATGCATCAAATTCATTAGTATACTCAACAACCAAGTCATAATCAAATTTTACATGATCAAAATCAGAATATGATACCATATAAAACTCACATTCAAAAGATGTGTAATCATTAGAAATAGGTGTGGAAGTTATCATTGACATCAAACAATATCCAATACTCATAATCTACCAATGAATAGGAAAATCCAAATCCATGGTGTTTGTATATGGTTGGTCGAAAAGGGAGCTAACAAAAGAATAATGCTCCTCTGAGTGGTACTTTATGATGTCTTAAACATTAAATTTCACAACATCATCACCAAATTCCATGGAAAATGTACCCTCAGGGAATGTTTTGATAGTTTTGGTAGTATTGTGGAAGTTAAATGCTAAGATAATGGCAGAATGAGAAAATACATGATCATCCTCCATTTTATGAATGTATAATTCCAATGGAATGACCATGTCTCTTACCCAAGAAAATACAACCTCAAGGACACCCACTGGTTAGGATGTAGCTCTATTTTCTAAATGCACCACTACTCATGTCAACATCAACTCGCTAACCTATTAGCATGAAAATATAGTGTGAGTTATCACATTTATGTAAGCTCTTATGTCACATAGAGAATCAAAAAAAAGTATAACTCTCCTATGGTGCATGTGACGGAGAATGTCCCAAAATACTTCCGCATTGATTTCATTTCTTTAGCTGGAGTAATGAGTACTGAAACATTACTTTTAGGATTTATCCACTCATTTCACTTTATCCATATTTTATTGGTATAAATTTAATTTAATAATTTTTCAAAACATGGTATTTTCTTAACGGCCTTGACAAGGGGGGTGTCTATCTCAATGCACTTGAATGTTTCCAAAACCTCCATTTTCAATGGCACTTCAACTATATTTTTTGTATGAATAACTCTATTTGGAAATGGAATGGGATTATGAGGAATATCATCAATTTTCATATTACATTTTTCATTTCATCTTTTGTTACTTAGTGATTGGTGATGATGGGGTAATCTACTCTAGTTGGGTGAATCCTGGTGGACTAATAGGAACAATTGTCTCACTTGTGGGCTTGCCAATCCTCAATGTGATGGAAATAAAATTCCCCATTTTATTGTGAGAGGTTTGGGATGGTAGGTTTATAGAGTACTTGTTCAACATTTCCTGGAGGGAGGGGGAAATTTGGTTTAGTTGCAAATTTATCTCCCTCAACTCCATTCCATGATTCTTCAACTCATTTTTTTGATTAAGAAAATTTTGTTTCAAATGATCACCAATGTTAAAAACTACTTTTGGTTTTGGATCACTTTTTTTTATATTGTTGATTATTGGGATTCCAATCTCATCTGTGGTTGTTGAAAACCTTCTTGGTAAGATAGAGGTTGGTGGTTTTGTTAAAAATGAGCACATTGATGTAGTTTACACTCATACCTCATATCCATGTGATCCTTCCACCCTTGATTGTATGTGGGTGCGAAGGAATCATATTTATTTTGTGGGTGATTATGTTTTTGTTGAAATGGACTCCCTGGGAACCCGACATCAAAATCCTATGTCTTTTTTAGTTATGGGAAACAATATGTTGGATGGTTTGGTGTAGTAAAAATGTCACAAAGCTTCACTGGAGTGGGAATGGATCCTTTTCGGGCCAATACTATTTGTCTCACCATAAAGGTTACCTCATACAGCATATTATTTGTTGAATTCTTCAAAATACTAGAGGGACATACCTAGTGTACTCCCCTTATATCTATTATAACTCGATCCTTGAATTGTTGAGAGTTTTGTGCCATCGTGTCGATCAATTCTCAAACAGCAATTGGGTTTTTTTCAACTAATGGTCCTCCAACATCTATATCAAACTTTCTCTTCTACATGTCTGTTAGAACTTTTTAGGTGTACTCGATGAAGAGTTTATCACTAATTTGCTGATGTGGAATACATGAAACACAGTTCATGAAACTCTCTGAGTACTTACACATTTAATCTCTATATTATTGATTGATTCCATAGATCTTTTTTCAAATTGATGTTTTCCTTGATGCTGTAAATAATCTCTACAAGAAAAGACATATCAAATCATTCAAATATGATACATCTTTCGGATGAAGGTAATCCAACCAATATTTTTTAGTTCCATAAAATTAGAACATGAATTAAATTAATTTTTTTTGACCTTCAAATAAATTTTATTGATTTTAGTGTTGAGAAAGCCACATTTAACTCATTTAAATGTTTGTCTGGATCCTCACAAGAGTTTTCATGAAATTTTATATTTAGGTATATCAATATAGATTTTAATTTTATGTATGATTCATTATTTGGGTATGAAATTCATGTTTGTTGATAATTATCATATGGTGTAGCCAACTCTTGAATGGTTTGATTGTGTTCATTGTTATTGTTTTCATCTACTGGATCTGGGTTTTTTTCTCATATGTGATTCTGATTTCAATATTCCAATAGTGGAGTAGTTCCTCGATTGTGTAAACTTCAACACTTTCTGTAGATAGGAATTTTCGGATTTGTGCCCTTAGGATGCTATCAATATCAGGGTTTAGATGAATGATATCCTTATGGTTGGATCATTTCATAAATCCTATATAATAGAAAAACATAAATTAGTTTATGCCTATATAATTTAATGAGATTTAAATTGGTGGCCCAAAAAATAAGAGGTCAGGAAGAAATAATGGAAAAGAAATAGGAGTAGATTAGAAGAAACAAAGCGTGAAGAAGAAAATGCCACAGAACATACCTAAAGTAGTTGGAATAAAACACATTCCTCCCCAATAATGACACCAATTTGTTGATCATTGTTGTACATGCTCTGAAAAATATTTTTTTATTTTACTTAGTGTATCATAGTGGATGACCGAGTTCATTATCTTAATGAGAAATTTAATTTAAAAACCCTTAATAGGATTTAGTAGATCAATAATAATATTTAAATAAATTAAAAAATCATGGGGGTCTTGGTAGTGATTTTTGAACAATAAACAAAACAATCAATGGAGAAGAAACGATCAAGGACACAACTTCTTTAAAATCACTAATATGAGAATATGTAGTAAACATAATTCACCACTTTACCATTCATTTATCTTTATACCATATGATTATAAATCATTCTTTTATGATCCCCTAATATTTCCAATCTTTAAACCCAATGATAATTTACATGACCAAAAAATTGGAAAAATGAACCCAATGTTAAATTCATGACTTCCAATCACAACACTGTTCTTTGATTTTGATCAAATATAAAAATGATGATAAATTTAATATTAGGGTAAAATATCTTCCATATATTTTATAATTAGTTAATTTTGGGGATGATACATTAACCCTACAATTCCCTCCCATGTTGATTGGATCCTGCGATTTGAGTTTCACTCATATATTTTACAAAAGTCTGACCTTGTGGTCAAGTGAAAGTCAATAATGTTCCTTATGAAATCAAAATCATTTATTGATTGAAATTTATGAGTTATAGTTTTTTAATGTATTCAGAATAAATAAATTATGCGATCAAGTATTAGATCAACTATGAATGAAATCACTCTTCCATGGGTGGAGTTGTCATCATGGATAAGTTATGAATAAGTAATGGATTAGTTGGGAAACACACAATATAGTGTAAAATATTATATTCCAGAACCATGAAAAAAATAAGAAGTTTAATGGTGAATAAAATACATTATTTATTGATGAGAATGTTAAGTTAAAATCATGAAAAAAAGAAATGAAAAGTGGAGGTTAGAGATGAGAGCCTTCATAGAAGAGATCTTTTCACAAGTCTGTGCTTCTTCTAAGAGGATTATGATGTTTCAAAGAGACAAAACATCTTCCAATCCTTCCAAAATCCTTTAACAACCCTCCCAAAATAGTTTATATCTCACTTAAGTAGTGTTTTGGGGGGCTAGGGTTTGAAATACCAAAAGGGGGACATGTACCATTTGGTCTCTAAACATTACTTCATCTTAGTCCTTATATTTAACCACCTTAAATTATGAATAAAGTTTCAATAATGTTTAATTAAATTCTATAAATTTTTTACTTTAACTCCTCACAAAATTATAGGCACGTCTAATTAGTAATGTAAATGTTATGGACACTTTAATAAGGTGGGGTCCAGTCTACCATATAATGTCTAGCCCTTCATTATTGACCATTTTCGACCCATCACATGTGAGATCCAGCTGTCATGGAATGAATAATAAATGTAGAAAATTTAGAGGTTAATATCACTATAAAATTTCATGCCTAATTTATAAATATAATATTTTATGACATACATACAATGGTTATATTAAAATGGTGAAAATAGAATTTCCATGAATTTTCAAAATTCTAGCCCAAAACAAATTTTCACATAAAATCATCAAAAAAAGATTAATATGGGGAAATTATATCAATATATATCAACAATGTATTCATTAAAAACATGAATAATATTTTAGACACCACATTTCCCATGAATATCACCTCCAGTATCTAGAAATCACACCAATAAAGCATGTCATAAAGTTGGTGATCTATCAGTAACCTCAAAACTATTCTCTCATGGTGCACATGATTGTACTAGAACCTAGAGTAAATGAAGATTTAATTAATGAAGACCAGCATACATTAATCTATATACTCATGGAAAATCCTATTCATTAAATCCATAAATACTTCTTGAGATTTTGTTAGAGCAATGGGAAAAACAATGTACTCATAATGACTACACCTAACACAAAAGGTTGTTTTCTAAAAGTTTGACTATTATATTCTAAACTAATGGTTACCATATCGATGATAACTCATTGATATCCACTTTTAACCTATAAACAAATGAAATAGATCGATAATCTGGGACAATATATACATTTTCATTACTATCACTCGA
The DNA here is from genome assembly GCA_963277665.1 of Viscum album. Taxonomy (NCBI): domain Eukaryota; kingdom Viridiplantae; phylum Streptophyta; class Magnoliopsida; order Santalales; family Viscaceae; genus Viscum; species Viscum album. Next base: position 1,929,272,321 of record OY728131.1, read on the forward strand.
TTGAGTTTTCGGTAATCCACATAATGGTAAAGTGAACCATTAGATTTTTGGAAAAGAGAATTGGGGCCACCCATGGGGACGCACTAAGTCATATAATGCCTTTCTCTAAAATATCATCCTTCAAGGACATTATCTATTTAATTTTTTCTTCTTCATTATAGTATGATATATTGAATACTGGCTTTGTACCATGCAATAAGTCAATAGAAAACTAAACCTCCTTTACAGGTGGAAAACAAGATACGTCAGAAGGAAACACATTGGGAAAATCGATAACAGCTTGAGGGAGAACACCATTCAATGATTGGTACTCTAAATCAATAGAAGTCATATATATCAAATTCCATAACACTAGATAAGAAGGTCTAATTCTACTCGACCTTGGTTCACATTCTCCTTGAATGACATGGAACACACCCCTAGGTAAAGTAAAGGAAACCCATCAAAGATAACACACAATCCCATATTTATTGGTATTGAGGAAATCCATCCTGAATATTATGTAAAAAGGATTTATGTCATGAAAATGAAAACTCCCTGAAATCTCGAAATTAGATAGAGAAAATACACAAGACAGACTATAGAGATCATTCTCTCTCTTCATACCAAAGGGTGTAGTAATATCCTTGACATAAGATACAATCTCTGTATGAAGATTCATAAGATCAAAAATATAGGTTGAAATAAATTAATAAGATAAAAAAATGTTAAATAAATAAATCTCTAATGAAAAATATATACTAATGATACCTCTCGTGGTCGTTAGACCCGTATCTTCTTCCTCTGGTGACTCTTCCACTGTGTAATGTTGTTTTTTTAGATTCTTGTTACTTCAACCCTTTTCGATGTGAATCATCATATTTCCCCAAAATTTTAGGATTTTTTTGTGATCCATTTCTACTAAATATATTAGAATATATTTGGAAGAATCTATATATGGTCCTTGATCAGCCACAAAATCCATAGTTTATCGGTGCCTTAGTTCAAACCCTCTTTGAAAGTCCTAGTTTTCCATACTTGTAAAAAATATAGGGACCTATTCCTGGTGATAGACGAGGTATATAATGAACCTCATGTCAAGAAAAACCATGAGAATAATCATTCTTACACTTTACCTTGAAGAAACTCACAATTCCATGGGCAGATGAAGAAACTCCTTAAACCCTAAAAATCTATCAAGTTTCATTTAAATTGTATGTTCAATAGCCATAAAATTTGAATAATAAGGCATCTTTAGTAAGAAAAACTAAGACAAAATGCCATTATGAAGTCCCCACTCAAACCTTTGAGTCTTTATCTTTTATTTAGAAATGATATCAAGTGAGAAATTCATGAGATCATCAAAATAGTTGGTGTACTCTGTCACTGACCTATTAGCCTACTCAAGTCTAAAAAACATAGTATACATGGTCAATACAATCGACACCAAATTAAAATGTTTATTGAAAATAACATTGAAGTATTTCCACTATAAGACCCCATGCTTCTTCATTTTTACCACAGTGTCTCACCATATCCTTCTTGGTGCTTCCAGCACAATGGTGCCAGACATCACATTGATTACATTGGGTGTGTCCAAGAATGAAAAAATGTTCCTTCTAGACCAGCCATTCCATAGGATCGTGGGGATCATTTGATCCATTGAATGGTGATGGTATCTAGAAAATTAAATATTATGATCTGATCATTGGAACGTCCTACTATGGTTCCACAGCTATAACTTGAATGAGAACTAGAGGTGGTGCATGTCTTGCAGCATGTAAAATTCATTCAATCACCTAAACCAGATTCAGATCAATAATAGGAATCACTCACCGAGGATTAGTAGTAGCTTTATATTAGACCTGATTCACACATCTTCTCCAAGTATTGATTCTACACAACATCGGGAGACAACAAGGAATACATTAGATAATGCACAAATATAGTAATTATGTAGATTAATACTAACGGGTAGAATAATCAAGATATGGATTTCACTCTATCAAAATCACAATAGGGAAATACTAGAACTAATCAAAAAGTTTCCTTTCCCTAACCACCCCAAGATACTTAATTTTCAATTTAGAGAGAGATAACCATGAATTCAATTGAAACTACCACGTAAGTCCTAGAAATATTTCACAATTTTATACTGACTTCAAGACAAAATAAAAACCTATAGCTCTGATACCACTTTTTCATGAACCAACCAGGTATCCTGGTAACCTGATAACCAAGATGGTATGAACTATCCAGAAGAGTGTTCCTGATCCCCATTGGACGACACCTAGTACCTGGCATCAAGAAAACTAAATGTTGGAATGTTTTTTCAACAATCAATGTTGATATGAAAGTGATAAGGATGTATGAATATCCAAAGAAACTCCACTGGGAGTAATGTACAAAAATTAAAACAGGCATCAAATCCCAAAGTACTACCAACAATGTACCAAAATAGGGAAACACACCCAAGACCCAAAGGACACAACTCACAATGACCAAGATTCAACAGTTGGATCCACCTCCAATAAATCATTTTCCCCTACTCAAACCATATAAGAGATAATCTAAAAACAATTGAAGGAAAAAACTAAAATTTAATCCAAAACACAGTAAAATTTAACTAAGTATTCCCTAATAATATTACAATATCAAATAGACAAAGAATGTTCTTTTATTTTTAAAAGAAATAGGATTGGAATTTACAAAATAATATTTAATCCAATCATTATTTATAATTAAAAATATGCAAATACCTTATCAATTAATGCTTCAATTTCAAATTTTGGATATATATTTCAAAATATGGAATTTACCATTATTCCAGGGTGCTTCACAAAAATGTAACTTTTAATAAAATTTATTAAACAAACGCATTTATATAAAATAGTTTATATAAATTCTAAAGGTATTTAAAACTATTTATAACAAAGACATATACATTTGATATACAAAAAAGATAGCATCTTTACAATGTTCCAAATAGGTGTAATAATTCCAGGCTATAGGGACCCAACACTGTGAAACCACAAGTGTATATTTACACCCTTTTGGGAATAAAGAAAATTAGAATCATAACCATCACCCAAGGAATTATGTTGTGGTGATATGAGGGTTTTGAACACAGTAAGTACTGACGTGTTTTCCAATATAACACACTAACTATGTCTTCCTTTCATATTATCTAGTACAAAATAATTATTGTGAGCTTATTTTTAAGAATTCATAAAATATTAATTAAACTCAAACCCTATTTCAAATATAAATATTTAATATTTAAAAACCATAATGTGTTTTTAATATAAAACATGCATTTTCACCCATATGAAAACCTCATGTTTCCATCAAAAAACATTATTCAATTTTTAAATATATGGTTTCGAAACAAATTCATTCAATTTTAAAATATATTTCATAATTAAATACAATATTTTAATTTTCAAAAAATTCTATAAATTTCATCAAAACCACCAAATTAATTAGAATTGGGTTTTTCATAATTTTAAATTAAAACCAAATAAAAATTTAATAATAAAATTCAATTTAAATAATTTACAACAATTCCACTATTTAAATCAGGGAAGTTAAATCAAAAAAATTTCCATTTTCATGTTAAAAAATATTTTTTTACAAACCCAAATCCATTAAAATTGGGTTTTTTTACAAGATAATTGAAAGACTTATTATAAAAACGAAAAAATATCATTTACTTTAAACAATTTGAGATTTAAATTTTTATTGGTGTTAATAAAATTTTGTCATCATAATGAAACCACCAATCTTGGGATCGAGATAACTTTAATCACCAATACCAATCTGATATTCATCAATAAGGATTTATGATCGGGGAATCAAAGAAAAAAATATTAAACAAATTTTTATTAACAAAAAATATAAGTTATTATATCTATAAATCAACAAAATGATCTATGGAAACCTAAAATGGGAGACAGATATCACAAGATATCTTGAATCATATAAGGGAACTTATCACAATAGGATCAAATGATGTCCTCTTAGATTTTGATCACTTCACTGAGGGATTCTAGGGGCTAAGAATCTTTCGTAGCAGCTCTAATGATGTAAGAAATGAATTTAGGTCAATTGAGGTCCATCGAGAACCTAAAATAGGGGTTGGAGTATTTTTTTAAAAAAAATCATTGAGGAAATACTCATATGCATGGTTTAGTGGGAAACTCCCCCTAGTTTTGATAAACCGTTCACAATCCATGCGCTCATTATAAAAGGCCCACACATTTTATCCTAATAAGTTTCATGGTTTTTAAAACCATTTCCAATCCGTGTGAATCCCACTATCCAATTGATTAATTTTTCTATAGCACGGAACCCATTTGGGAAAACCATGTGCCAGTTGTGCACAAGTCATGCACTATCATAAAAACATCCAAATATTTCTGAATTCACTAAATTCAAACAAAACTAAACCCAACCAAAAAAAGATCAAATGCTTTGGTTTATGAATACATAAAAACAATATCAATATGTTACTTATGAAGACATAACAACGGAATAATATGAAGGAAATGATTATTTATTTACTCAATTAAATGTAATTTTAATTAATATTAATGGAATTGATGAGAAAGTTGTAGACTAATCAATTGAGAAGAAAGATATGATATATTTTCTTAGTAGATTGTATCACATAATTTAAACTCTTGACGATATTGAATATCATTCACTTGATGAGTTACATATTATTCTCATTTCTTATTAAATTGGGAAACTTCTAGATATCAATAAGATTGAAAAAGATGAAATTTCATTTAAAGTCATGAGGACTATAATAATTTGAAATGATGAAGTTGTTAAAAACTCTAATGTTCCTAACAATAAACATGAATATCAAAGAGTAATTTCGGTTAGTTGAAAAATATTTCAAATGGAAAAAACCAAGTAAAAAGTTACATTCTATGGTAGATGTTTTATATGAAATGCAAGTAAGAACTATGCTATTAATTTTACATGGAATATATAATAATATTTCAAATCTAAAATTGATTAAAAAATTATATAAATGAAGTATAAAATAATTAAAAATATAACCATTGACTCATCAAACATATTTAATATAACTCCGAATTAATAGATTATGAGTACATTATTGAAGATTAGATTGAGGATTTTCTTTTCTAAAACACTATGTTCATGAAATACTACGAGTAGGGAAATGATAACAAGAATATTATAAATTCAAGGGGTGAGAAAGTTAAAAATGAGACATCTATTAAATGATAAATGAAAAAAATAGCTTTAAAGGTGTTGAATACCGGATGATGAAAAAATATATTCAAGAAAAACAATCTTTAAATGGTAAATAAATATCACATAAACAATTATAGTTGATTTAATATTAAAAATAACTAACCTATATCATGAATGAATTCTAAATCACCATTGAATTCATGAAAACCCCTCTAGAGAAACTTATAATATTTAGGTAAAATACTTATATAAAAATATATTGCCAAAACTATTGGCACCAAAAATGGATGTTTTAATCAAAAATTTGGTCAACTATGGACCAGAAAAAACAAATATGAATCAATTTCTTGAGTACATGGTGATTGGAAAACCATGAATGACACTATTACTTCATATGATATATAAAATATAACACAAACTGTTGAAAAAATTATAAATTCATCAGAAATCATTTCTAGATACAATCCTACCTTTTCATGAAAATTTAGATTTTTGGAATATTTTTTGTGTTGTGGTATATTATTAAATAATTCATATATCTATCAGAATAATATGTTTATACCTAGGAAAAGGAAAAAAACTAGGGCAGACGTTTCAATAAGAAATAAGCAATTTCATGAAGAAGTCTTACATAGATAGAAATTAGTTACAATATGAAAACAAAAAACAAATTTTATTTTCTTGAATGTATATATGTAATAAGTGATTAGAAGAGGAATATATAAGAGGAATTCATGAAAGGATTATCTGATTATTTACTTATCAAATTTAAAGATAAATATGTTCATGTTTATAGTGAATAAAGCTCATGGTTTACATAAATTAAGTTAAAAGAATGAATGAAAACAAAGGAATGGATTCTTTATAGTGGGTCATCATTACACATGATTAGTGATTAAAAAATTCTAAATAAAATTCATAATCCTGAATAAGGTGTATTAATATTTATTATTGGGTCTTATTTTAAAATAAAATGTATTTTATCATCATACATTTAGAATGATAATTTGAAATTAGATTATGTTCATTTGGTTGATGTGATAAAACAATACTTATTTAGTGTTATCCAACAATGCGAGAATGGGTGTTAAGTAATATTTAAGTGAAATACATGAATAATAAATAAAAAAAGTGATAAATGAACCATCTCTTATGGAAGGATAAAAAATGTAAATTTATTCCTGATTGGTGATCCTTATAATACAAGTTACATGATAATTCAATATGAGAAAATGTAATGGCATAAAAGACTTTTGAATCCTGGAAAAATCATCAAAATAAATATAATGAAACATGATGTGGTCAGTGACTTACCCAATATGAAAATATATCAATATGAAATATATAAAACATTTTTATGGGAAATATAAATCAAAAGACTCGGAAGAAGTAAGATATTACTTCCATAAAACCAATGGAATTAGTCTAGGAAGATCTTTGTTAGACCTTGAGAAAAAATTCTTTCTAAGGTGATATTTGTTTCAGTACATTCATAGACAACTTAAATCATATGATCAATGTTATTTTCATCAAACAAAAGTATGATACTATAAGGATTCCTAAAATTTATATATGGTTGGTCTAAAAATAGATTGGGTTGGGAATACAAAATTTGATTTGATCATGGGAAGTATTTATCAAGTGATGTGTTTAAAATTTATCTTGGAAAATATCGTATCATGCATTGGTGTAACACACTATATAAAATATAACAAAATTGTATTGTATAGAGGATTAATTGGAGATTTTTGGAAATTGGAATAATAATGTTGGAAGAGAATAATCATTCATAACTATTTTCAAAATAAGCTATAGTGACCCTTTTTTTACATTCGAGTTATTTGAAATATATTAAAAATTATATTTGGATCAATTTGCTAATTCTATGTCATATAATGAAGCATAGTGAGACCAAAAATGATATCATAAAAATATTAAATAAATTAATATAATTCACATTTATTTTTTTAGAGATTATGTGTTATCTCTTATTTGAAGCCTCAAAAAAGAAATCAGAGATCATGATTGAATATGTAAAATATGGTTTACCCTAGGAACAACCTAATGTTTGTCAGTGTTGAAAGTTCATATGAGATAGACATTGGTGAGTATATTAAGTAGATTAATTAATTAATTAATTAAACTAATTCATTTATTATGCATAACCTAAATTAATATATATACTTTATAGTATAAAAAATATCTATGGTTAGCTACATATTTCTAGGGCCTATAGGAGGATAATGAGGTGTTATCCACTAGTGAATTAGAATCATACAAATAATGGTGCTCAGATCAGAGTGCATTTGGATGTAGTGAACACAACATGTATTCTCTATCACTGATAAATTTAATCTTCACCCAGGATTGACCCTTAATCAATTTAGGAATCTTAAATTATGATTTCACTGTTGATTAAAACATTGAGAATGTATTTTAACTGTTATTGATATGTGATTAATTATTCATCGCATGAGACCTATAATTTAATGATTATATTGATTCATTATAATCCTTCCATTCATTCACATGTTATTGTAGGACCAATAGAGACCCTATCAATTTACACAAAACATTTCATGATTTTAAACATAATTAAACATCAGAGTACAATCCAAGGATCGTTAAGTCTATTATCTTGGAATACTATTTACATAAAACATAAAACATGGGGCTAAAAAAATCTTTATTTAATATCCAAAAAGTGCTCCTAACCTCCATTGAGCTCTTATATCTCCATAAGGTACCCTGGGGAACACATGAACAAATGGAAAAGCTAAAAATCCCATTAGGGGAAATAAAATAAGTATAAACATTAATCACATGAGTTAGGAATATTGACATAATGATATTGGAAGCATAAAACATATAGAATTATAACATATAAACATGGGATCATAAAATGTGGAATAATATAAGAATGTGATCCTATAAACATGAGATTATATAAGAATAGTTTCATAAAGATGTGGTAGCAACATTATACGTGACATTTGTACGAGTCAAGGCTGACCGCCAATCTCGTTACCCATAGTAGCACAAGCCAAGGCTAACAACCCGGACCATTTTCCCATAATCTTCTTGTGAGACATTAACTTTACCCATTGCATTGGAGTTCTATCTGGCCACACCCATATAATCTTATTCATGTATATTCTTGACATATAAATAATCTCACATAATTAATCATAAATAAACATAAGAGTTCCCATGGAATGAAATGGACACACAATCACATCATGAATCATAATAAAATGTGATGTAACAAACAAGCGTCCATGAAAGATAGGAATTAAATCATAGACATTAAAAATTTATAAAGGAATAAATCATGAAAATAGATAACAAACTGATGTGATAATATATAAAAATATATTTTAGGAATATTTGAGTCATAACATTTTAGAGGAGTTTAATAATGGTCTGTACTAAGCTCATGAATCTACCAAAGCATATCTCTCGGGAGTGTCGTAACAAAGTGTTCAGTAAGGCCCGTTTTCGTGCATAAGTTCCCATTCAATTCAATCTAAAAGGTGTGTTTTCAGGTTTTACCCCTTGGGTAAATCTTTGGCAGAGCCGCCTCTACCTGCTCATTTCCGGGCAGGGATGTATTTTCTTGGTAAACCACTAACTCAATACTCGCCAAAATTTTTGGAATGTGTTCTAATACATCATCTCATACATAATTTTCTCACTAAGGTTATCTATTACTAATCTCCAAAAATAACTAGGCCATCCTCTGATACCAACTATAGAGACCCTATCATTTTACACAAAACATTTCAAGATTTTAAACATAATTCATCATTAGGGTACAATCCAAGGATCATTAAGTCTAGTGTCTTGGAAGACTAGGTACATAAAAAAGAAAATGTGGGGGTAAAAACTTCTTTATTTAATCTCCATAAAGAGCTCCTAACTTCCTTCTAGATCTTATATCTTCATAAGATACCCTGGGGAACACAGGAACCAAGGGATGAGCTAAAAATCCCACTAAAGGAAAGAATATAAGAATAAACATTAAGCACATGATTTAGGAAGCTTGTCCTAATAATATTGGAAGCATGGAACATGTGGAATTATAACATATAAACATGAGATCATAAAACATGGAATAATTTAACCGTGCGATCATATAATCATGAGATTATATAAGCATAGTAACATATATAGGTGGTAGAAACTTTAAACATGACATTGGTACGAGTCAAGGCTGACCGCCAATCTCGTTTCCCATAGTAGCAAATGCCAAGGCTGACCGGATGGACCATTTTCCCATTATCATCTCATGAAACATTAACATTACCCAATGCATTGGATCACTATCTGGGCACACCCATCTAATACTATACATTTATATGCTTGCAACATAAATAATCTCACATAATCAATCATACATAAACATAAGAGTACCCAAGGATAGAAATGGGCACACAATCACATCATGAATCATAATAAAAAGTGATGTAAAATAAAAGAGTCTATGAATGAAAATAATTAAATCATTGACATTAATTATTTATAAAAAATAAATCATGAAATTTGATAACAAACAGAAGTTATAACATGTAAAAATTGTTTTTAGGAATCTTTGAGTCAAACCATTTTAGTGCGGTTTAAGAAAACATCGAATATCTCTTGAAACGAAAAGTGACATAATATTTTTCTATAAAACCAGAAGTAAACTGGGAGGGTTTTCATAATAAAAAGACAGATCTTATAATGTCATAGGTGACTTAAAAAAGAGGATAGAGTACACTTGATAAAAGGAATGAATTCGGGAAGTTCCCTAAAAATAGGTTCACTTATCGTGAAGTAATGAGGAGATAATCACTTAAAAGCCAGAATATCCCCAAAAGAGAGTGAGAAAAGAGTCCTGATAAATAAACGTGGAACATTTAAACAAAATTTAGAGTATGCACATGAAAAGATAAGATAACATCATTTTGGTAGAATGGTAGGTAAGACAACCAGAAGGAATAAAAGATGTTCGGGTTGAATTGTTTATGGACTATCGACATGGTATCGGGAGTACTTTAAGGAAGCTTAGTGAGAGAGGAAAGGGAATTATCATCACTTATAAATAAATAGGGATGTATGGGGGAGGTGAGAAATCATACCCTAAGATTAATAATTACACATAACATGTCCTAACATAGTGAACAATCTTGAATAAAGGTGAAATTGAGAGAATCTGTTACCTTAGGTCCGTTGGTGTTCTCCACTTGATATTAATGAGCCGTATAGTACAATTATGTTCATTAATAAAAAGTTCCAGAACCTTCTCTATATTTAAATGATTCAATATACCCTTTTGAAGTTCATTTATACTCCTTTTGATTGAATACAAGGTTCAATTTCATTGTTCGGGTCCGTTTGTTTTATTTGTTTTAATGATAGGTTCAATTGTATTTTGGTTCAAATGAAATGAAAGATGAAAGTGGTTGTCCAGAATTGAATTTATATAAAGAAAGTGGACATCCAGTCGGTTAAGTGGTTAAAAAATTCTTTTCGATAATTTGATTGAAATAGAACCTTTACATTAAACATTCATGATAAACACTTGAATTAACTTTATCAATTTTTCCCATAATTGACTTGTTCTGTATTATTGTTTTATATTATGAGTGTATGAGGATTACATAAACTTTAATAAGACATATAACATATATAATAATCTAGTTCAACCATAACATAAATGGTTTCATGACCAGAAACAAAATGATAGAAATCATTGAAAACACATTATCCATGATGTTGGTAATTTGACACATCAGGGGCGATGTTTTAATTATAGAATGTGAGGGATAGGAGTGAAAGAATGTTGCTTAAAATTACCCATAAACATTATTGTTATCTATAATATATGATATTCTAGATCCTTCATTCATTTTGGATAATGGAAGAGGAATAGGGTATAAGAAAAGATAGAAAATGAAAACTAAACACTTGAAAACGAAAGAGGGTTCTTACCCTTTGATCTCTTCTATTTGAGACTCCTCTTAGGGGCATTTATTTTTGTCTTCTGGAAAGACCAGAAATCCTTGGACATGGGGACAGATCTTGGGAGGGTATTTTGGGTGAATTTAGTGAAGTCATGGATCTTAAGAGAGAGAGGAAAAAAGAGGGAGTGAAGGGGGGTTTTTTATAGTGGTGGAGAGAGGGGTTTTCTTAAAATAAAATTCATTAAATTAGTAACTCCTACCAAGACAAGGAACATAACGACCCATACTCTACATTCATTGTTATTAAATTAGAATTTAAGCACACTTATTACAACATATAACAAAACCAAGAAAGGACCATATAGGTATAGAGTCTTTAGAAACTGGGAATCATAAACAACTGGTTCATAAAGCATCTACTTTTCCTCCCATTTATTTCATCATATCTAGAGTCCCATTTTGGCATATCCTACATAATAACCTTCTTCATGACATGGGGAAATAAAACATACAAAAGGGTGAGCTCAAATTCTCAGTAAGGGTAAAAAAAAGAAATATCAATCACATCATATACATAAGAACATAACTTTTGGAAATCTTAACCTGCAAAAGAGATCATAATATCAAAACATGGGATAATTCAGAAAAGTGAAATTTAATCCCAATAATCATAACATAAAACATGAAACATTTTGGCATACACACATAATCATTGGGAATCATTTCTTGTTAGTCAAGACTCATTTCCAAGACTATCTTAGTTGACAAAGTCCATTTCTGAACCAAGTTCACTCCACGTTTCAGTCTTGTTTCACTGAACCGGTATAACCTACCATTCTATCCATGTGTATCTCATGAGATATAAAATCTTTACCCAATGAATTTGAGGTAGATATAGGTCCCACCCATCTCATAATGATTCCATTCTAATGTGTTCCACAAAATCATAAATCATACATCATTGCATAACCCATGTAATAAAAATGGGAATCTTAAACATCGTGACATCATAAAACAATTCATATAAGATAAAGGAATTCATAAAAATATAATTCCATCACAAAATAATAAAATAAATGTAATAATAGGGATAGAAATAGAACCAATTATTATCTTAGATGGAAAAATAATTTTGATAAAACACTTGAACTCCATTCTTGAGGAAAATATTCTTTCTACTTCAAAAACACTTTTCCTTTCTTAACATGTCATATAATTTGAAACTAAAATAAGATGATTAAAAATAAACTTGAAAACTTGTAATGGAAGCTTCTTGGAAATAATGTTTTAAAATCCATTCATACCGTATAAGTTAAAAAAACATTCTTTGTACTTTTGTCGGAAAAGTCAAAAAGTACCTCGTACGAAAAACGACAAAATATTCCTTTCATATCTTTTACTAAAAACTCACCGAAGGGTAAAATTGAATATAAACTATTGTATAAGGATATAAATATTACATATTGAGGAAACATGGATGTGGATGATAAAATACACCCCAGTAAATTTCAAAGTATAAACAATCTCGGATAAAAATGAGATTGTGATATTTTCCCTTACCTTTGGTCCGATATGCTTTGTACGTGTCCGAACCTCCTGTATAATGATTTAAATAATGTTATTGACTTATTACAGAATTATTATTATTTTTAGGATATCATATATGGTCATATTCTTAGCTTATTATTAGTTATATTTCATTACTACTTGTTATTCGGGTGTTTATTACTTTTTGTTCTTATGCGTGTTTTGATGAATAAATTCTTATTCTTATCTTTAGGTTATAGATACCTCATTTACAGAAAGGTATTAGTGTAATATATATCAAATTCATTCATTCAATTCATTTATATTATGCAATGAAGATCATGTAGAACGAGTCGCATCACATCGTGGAGACGGTATTCCGTACGAACGCACGAGTGATGATATCGTTCCTATGATCGTGAAATTGTATTGGAGTGTATGTATACTATTTCAGAATCAATATCACTTTATAATAGTCATATATAGTCATTATTTACACCATTATACCCATCCAAGTAAGGTGGTTGTGGAAAATAGACTACACCACGGCGTGGAGACGGTATTCCGTACGTACGCACGCGCGGTGATTTCATTTTCCGTAGGATGGATAGATGGTGAAATATGGATGTCTCATACTTATAAAATCATATCATTATATGAGTGATACTGATGTTATTACTTCATAATGAAAAAACTAAAGAAGAAGAAGTGGAATAAGAAATAAAGATGAAAGAATCAGTAACAGACATTACCTCTTCTTTGAAGTGCTTCTTTGAGACCATCTTTTAGGGCACTAAAATTGGTCTTTGAGGAAGACCAGGACCTCTAGGATGTATCTAGGGAAGTGGAGTGGAGAAAGTGTCAGTGGTTGTCCGAGCTTGAAGGCTCAAAGTGGTGTGAGGAAGAGAGAGAGGAGGTTCCCTTTTATAAGGGATGAGAGGGGCACCTTTGGAATAACTAAAATTATTATTTTTTTATAAAGTCATGTTCGGTTTTAAATAGCTCCAAATTGATTTATTTCGAGGCTAAGGTGGGGATGGGTCTAAAACCACTCATAAAATAGAATTTATACAAGTTTAGATTCCTATTTTAACCTTATCATTTAGATTTAACATTAACATAAATAATTTTACTTTTACCGTGTCTTCTTGTGTTCTTATTCTATAAGGTTAATAAACTTACTCTATCAAGACAAACTAACACCAAGTTGTTTATTATTAATATATATAATCTTATCTAAGTCATTTTGCCGATCCTTAGATTTTTAGGAATAAATTAACAATTAATAATATAATATTTGTTTTAAAAACAATTTTATGTCAATTTTGACACTATTTAGTAATTGATTTTTGTGAAAATCATAACAGAATGATAAGTTCGAAAAATGTTAGTTAAATCAATACTAACATGTCATATTAACCTAGAATATTAGTGGAATTCATAAAAAGTCTCAAATTATATTTATTTGGGTATTTATAACATTAATTATGTCAATATTTCATTAATAAGATAATTACTGCATCATCGTTGTGTCATAATTATATTATTTAATGTATAAAAATTACAAATTAAATAAAATTATGTAGTAAATATTTTTATCTTTCTAATGAATATTTATAGTCGAATTTATCTTATGTATAACCCCATATTAAAAATTATTTACTTATTAAACTTTGATTTTAACTATTTTAACGCTTCTTTAAATAAATTAATAATAAATGTCCGAATCTAATCCAAGTGGGCCTAAATAGTCATATTTTATTTCTAAGGTTGTTTTTGGTCAAATTACACTTGTCCAATAGAATTAGGATATGTGTTAGGGTAATAATAATATCATTTTTATCCTTAATTACCCTATTTACTTTTAACCGTGGTAAAACAAGTAAAAAGTTACTATTCACAAAAAATTATTTTTATCTCAATGAACCACATTTCAGTCCTTGATATTAACCGTGTCTCTCGGATTTTCGAAATTCCACTCATAGAAGTGGTAAAATTATGTTTTCTGAAAAATTCAGTTTTTTAACTACCACTTAGTGGTTTCACTATTAATCAAAAAATGAAAGATTCCAGAAAAATACCAAAAAGTAGATCTAAGCTATATTTGATATTATGAATTCAAAAATGATGTCTATTTTATCAAATTCAAAACATATCAGCTACATTAGCTAATTTTAAAAAAATTAAATCCCGTCGTCAAAACAAATAGCGTGTTTTTAAGAGATAATAACCATCAAAAGATTGGAATTTGTTTATAACTGGTTTAAATGTGAAATTACATCCAATGACCAACATTGTATTTTATTGTAAAAATATATTCTAAATATACTTTAAAACCACTCAAATTAATAATTTATCACTATTAATTATTTCGATTAAAAAAGTTGTTTTTAATTATAATTTAGTAATTTTCACTATTCATCAGAATATGAAAGTTATCCGAAAAGTACCAAAATTTCATCTTAGGATAAATTCGATACTCCAAATCCAAAAATGAAGTCCATTTTGAGAGCTAAAATTTCTAAAATTTTAAAAGGTGGTTATTTCTATTTATAACGGCTAGTTTTAATAATATTTTAATAGCATATTGTTGTTTAGTGAAACTCGTTATTGCGTACTACACAGGCTATCGAGGAAGGTCACGATTGTGTGTTGTGCAATATCATTTTGGTGTAGCGTACAACACAAGACATTAATGAAATTAAAAAGAATATTTTTCATAAAATCTCGGGCTATTACATTCTACCCCCCTTAAAATGAATTTCTCCCCTGAAATTTGTCAGGGTTATAAATGGTTTACTACTAAAAAGTTTCTTTAATAGAAACCCACATTGTAAAAAGTAATATCAAAACTTGGCATTAAAAACTAATGTATTAAATGTAACTATTACCCAAATAAACTAATCACTGGGTTTCCACATAGGTGAAAATATGGATATGGAAGAGAAATCTAACCATCATGTTCTGATGGAGAGTTGTAGAAAACATGGCTATGGAAAAGCCAGCAATCACAAAGACATAAATTTGTGACGATCTAAGGTACCATCTAATTCATCATATATAAGAGTACTAGGACAACATTTTTGGTTTTCACGATCATATCCATAAAGTTGATGAAATTGGAATTAGAAGAAATACTTTCGTGATTTTGGTATAGTCTCACCGTTTGTTGTTCTTTGGAAAATTTCCACTTCATAACATAAAGAAATGAAGTTGAAGTTGTCATTCGTGATGTGTTAGCAGATCATGTGATAGAATGATGGGTCATTCCATCTATCTCAAACAAAAGGTTAGAAAAGTAATCAAAAAATACATAATTCTATCTACAGTGAGATTAATCATATATAGTTCTTAAAATAGACTTATACTTCATATATAATACTGCTTAATATAATAAAACTAGTTTCTACTAAACAGGGACTTCCTGTAGGCCAGTGGTAAGCGATAAAGGCAAATCGCACTTCGGTTGTGGGTTCGATTCCCACAGCCTTGTCCGACGCGTTGGGATGTCGCTCGTCCTGCAGGTTGTCCTTTTTCTAAAGCTATATTACTATAATATCCCATCAACAATATCAAAAAAGTTTTATCCTTAAACAATACTAACTTATGTCCAACATAATCCATTCCAATCCTTAGGCTTATCTAAAATACTTCGTTCCAAGCTCATAGTATAAAGAAAATGATCCCGTGAATGCCATCATTTATCCCCCATATATCATAAGATATATCTTGTAGGTCAAATTACAAACATGTGAATACCTTAATCATGTATTCTCTTGAAGAATGAATATCCATTGAACCATAGTGAAAACATGAATGCAGTTAAAAGTTAACACTTTCCACAGACCAAAAACCTCAAAATTCTATATCCTCAAACCATGATATCACTTAGTCCTTATATCAATCACGTGCTCGTGAATACTATCAAACATTTCATTTTCTCCTTATCCCTTCATTATGTTCATATTATCTACTTTAAAAAATATTTGAATCACTTTTCATGGTTACAGGTACCTTAAAATTATTAAAAACCACAATAGACCAATACATAAATATTTCAATACACCATAAAAGTACCTCAACAACAATATTCTTGAATACCAATACATAAACACATCAGTCCATCCACTTCAACGATTGTCATGGAATAAGTCCTTCGTTGATTTAGAAGTAACTTTTTAGGTCAGGGCATTGACTTTGGTAATGCCCATGTTCTCCACAAATAAGACATTGAACTCCATAACAGTCTGTCACTCTATGACCCTTTTCTCCACACAGATAACATCGGTCCCTCCATTTTAGGTATTCCTCAAGGTTCTTCTTCCCTTCTTTTGAAATCTCAATCTTCTTTTCTTTATGCTCCTCAACATGCAAACATGCCTAATAGTTTATCTTCCTCTTCATTGATGAATTAGGCATATTACTAAATTTCACCTTGTTAATTATATATCGTGATGACTGATTCCGCATAATCACAAGATCTTTCTCTCTAGGAATTACACAATTCTCTTGCTCATAGTCACCAATTTGTCTATTGGATTCAATGTTAACCGAATTCCTTCTGGTTCCCTCCATTATCTAAAACACAAAAAGAATCTTGTGAGAGGAAAAAATCATGCTAGAGAAAACAACATAGTAAAGGGGGTGTACCCTCAATATCTAACATCTTAGGTTAAATTCTATGATCGTTACCGTAGTTCTAGGACTGTATCCTATATGTATACTTATCCTTAGGGACATCCCTAGACATACCTTAGAAATATCTCTAGGGATCTCATTAATGTTTTCGCATCCTAGTTTCCAATGGTTGACTAAACCTTTCCTCTGATACCAACTATAACGACCCATTCTTTACATACATTGTTATTTCTTCAGAATTGAAGCACACATCTTACAACATTTAACAAAACCAAGAAAGGAACATATAGGTATAGAGTCTTTAGAAATTGGGAAACATAAACAACTGGTTCATAAAGCATCTACTTTGCCTCCCATTTATTTCATCATATCAAGTGTCCCTTTTTGGCATATACTACTTAATAACCTTCTTCCTGACCTGGGGAATTAAAACATACAAAAGGGTGATCTCAAATGCTCAGTAAGGTTAAACAAAAGAAATATCAATCACATCATATACATAAGAACATAACTTTTGGAAATCTTAACCTGCAAAAGAGATCATAATATGTTAACATGGGATAAATCATAAAGTGAAATTTAATCCCAATAATCATAATATAAAATATGAAACTTTGTGGCATACACACATAATCATAGAGAATCATTTCTTGTTAGTCAAGACTCATTGCCAAGACTATCTTAATGGACAAAGTCCATTTCTGAACCGAGTTAACACTACTGGAAAATGGGTCTATGCCCACGGTTCTGGGCAGAACCGTGGGTATAGGCCCTCCCCCTATACCCACAGTTTTGGAAACCGTGGGTATAGGTCCCCTATACCGACGGTTCTGCACAAAACTGTGGGTAAATGTTTTTTTTGAAGACCTATACCCACGGTTTTGGAAAAACTGTGGGTAAAGGTGTTGTTCTGCAAGCCTATACCCATGGTTTTTGAAAACCGTGGGTATAGGTGGTATTTTTTTCAAAGACCTATACCCACGGTTCTTCGAAACCGTGGGAATATCGTTCTTGAGTTATGGCAGGAACAAAAAAGTACGTGGGAGAGGAAATTTTTTTTCTGAAAAACCCATCTTGAATAATATAAATATATGGATGTGAAACATTAAATTGTAAAAAGAGTGTAGGTTGGTTGGTTTGAAATGCTGGTTTGAATAAGGAAAGCTCGGATCAAATCTCGCAGCTACACTTTTTTCAAGTATATTTGTAATATGATTATAAGTAAAGCGACGAATAAACATAAATCAGTAATGGCTGTAGGTTAGGTGGTTAGTCCGTGTTATCCCTCTACAGGTCGCTGGTTCTAAAATTTGCCGATTCATAATTTTATATTATATCAGTTATATTAATATATTTAAACAAAAGTATATTGATATACAAATTGCTGAGTTAGCTCGGTTGGTCGTTGGGGATTTGCAGGGAATGGGAGGCGCGGGTTCGAAACCCGCCGCCCTTTTTATTTTTGATTATAGTAGATATATTAATATAATAAAATAAAATTATATATATAAGGCAACAGAATTGTTAGCCCAGTTGGTCACTTGGTCGGGCTCATAATTGAGGCTCTTCGTGAGGTTGTGGGTTCAAATCCCCACTACCCCATTTTTGGAATTTAAATACCCCACGGTTTTCAAACCGTGGGGTCTTCTGTGCCACATTGGAATAGCAATTTGGCACACTTTGACCTCCCATATACCCACGGTTATCCAAAACCGTGGGTATAGGCTGTGACCCCTATACCCACGTCGTTCCATCCCACGGTTCCCAAAACCGTGGGTATAGGATATAACCACGGTTTTGGGGGATATAATCACGGTTTTGAACCTTGGGTATAGGTTGTTTTTCCAGTAGTGTCACTCCTCGTTTCAGTCCTGTTTCACTGAACCGGTATAACCTACCATTCCAGCCATGTTTATCTCATGAGATATAAAATCATTACCCAATGCATTGGAGGGAGATATAGGTTCCACCCATCTCATAATGATACCATTCTTATGTGTTCCACAAAATCATAAATCATACATCATTGCATAACCCATGTAATAAAAATGGGAATCTAAACATTGTGACATCATAAAAAAATTCATATAAGATAAAGGAATTCATAAAAACATAATTCCATCACAACATAATAAAATCAATGTAAAAATAGGGATTGAAACAGAACGCTTTATTATCTTAGATGGAAAAATAATTTTGATAAAACACTTGAACTCCATTCTTGAGAAAAATATCCTTTCTGCTTCAAAAACACATTTCCTTTCTTAACATGTCGTATAATTCGAAACTAAAAGAAGTTTTTTAAAAATAAACTTGAAAACTTGTAAAGGATGCTTCTTGGAAATAATCTTTTAAAAATCCATTCATACCGTATAGGTTAAAAAAACATTCTTCGTACTTTTCTCAGAAAAGTCAAAAAGTACCTCGTATGAAAAACGACAAAAGATTCCTTTCATATATTTTACAAAAAACACACCAAAGGGTAAAATTGGAAATTAACTATTGTATAAGGATATAAATATTACATATTTATGAAACATGGATGTGGATGATAAAATACACCCCAGTAAATTTCAAAGTATAAACAATCTCGGATAAAAATGAGATTGTGATATTTTCCCATACCATTGGTCTGATATGATTTATACGTGTCCGAACCTCTTGTATAACGATTTAAATAATGTTATTGACTTATTACAGAATCAAACTTATTTTTATGATATCATATATGGTCATATTCTTAGCTTATTATTAGTAATATTTAATTACTACTTGTTATTCGGGTGTTTATTACTTTTTGTTCTTATGCGTGTTTTGTCGAATAAATTCTTATTCTTCTCTTTAGGTAATAGATACCTCATTTACATAATTGTATTAGTGTAATATATATAATATACATGCATTCAATTCATTTATATTATGCAATGAAGATCATGTAGAACGAGTCGCATCACATCGTGGAGACATTATTCTGTACATACGCACGAGTGATGATATCTTTCCTATGATCATGAAATTGTATTGGAGTGTATGTATACTATTTCAGAATCAATATCACTTTATAATAGTCATATATAGTCATTATTTACACCATTATACACATCCAAGTAAGGTGGTGGTGGAAAATAAATTACACCACGGCGTGGAGACGGTATTCCATACGTACGCACGCGCGGTGATTTCTTTTTCCGTAGGATGGATAGATGGTGAAATAGGGTTGTTTCATACTTATAATAACATATAAGTATATGAGTGATACTGATGTTATTACTTTATAATGAAACAACTAAATAATAATAAGTGGAAGAAGAAATAAAGATGAAAGAATCAGTAACGGACATTACCTCTTCTTTGAAGTGTTTATTTGAGACCTTTTAGGGCACTAAAATTGGTCTTTGAAGAAGACCAGGACCTCTAGGATGTCTCTAGGGAAGTGTTGAGGAGAATGTTTCAGGGGTCGTCTGAGCATGAAGGCTCAATGTGGTGTGAGGAAGAGAGAGAGGAGGTGCCCTTTTATAAGGGAGGAGAGGGGCACCTTGGGAATACCTAAAAATATTATTTTATTATAAAGTCATGTTCGGTTTTAAATAGCTCCAAATTGATTTATTTTGAGGATAAGGTGGGGATGGGTCGAAATCCTCTCATCCAAAATAATTAAGACACGTTTAGGTTCTTATTTTAAGCTTATCATTTAGATTTAACATTAAGTTAAATAATTTTACTTTTACAGTGTCTTCTTGTGTTCTTATACTATAAGGTTAATAAACTTACTATATCACGCCAAACGAACCCCAAGTTGTTTATTATTAATATATATAACCTTATCTAATTCATTTGGCAGAACCTCGGATTTTTAGGAATAATATAACAATTAATAATATAATATTTGTTTTAAAAACAATTTTATGTCAATGTTGACACTATTTAGTAATTGATTTTTGTGAAAATCATTACAGAATGATAATTTCTAAAAAATTTAATTAAATCAATACCAACATGTCATATTAACCTAGAAAATTAGTGGAATTCATAAAAAGTCTCAAATTATATTCATTTGGGAATTTATAACATCAATTATGTCAATATTTCATTAATAAGATAATTACTGCATCATCGTTGTGTCATAATTAAATTATTTAATGTCTAAAAATTACAAATAAAATACCATTATGTAGGAAATATTTATAGCTTTCTAATTGAATATTTATAGTCGAATTTATCTTATGTATAACCCCATATTAAAAATGATTTACTTATTAAACTTTGATTTTAACTATTTTAACCCTTATTTAAATAAATTAATATTAAATGTCCTAATCTAATCAAAGTGGGCCTAAATGGTCATATTTAATTGCTAAGGTTGTTTTTGGTCGAATTACACTTCTCCAATAGAATTACGACATGTGTTAGCGTAATAATAATATCATTTTTACCCTTAATTACCCTATTTACTTTTAACTGTGGTAAAAAAAAGTAAAAGTTACTATTCACGAAAAATTATTTTCATCTCATTGAACTACATTTTAGTCCCTGATATTAACTGTGTCTCTCGGATTTTCGAAATTCCACTCACCAAAGTGGTAAAAATTATGTTTTATGAAAAATTCTGTTTTTTAACTACCACTTAGTGGTTTCACTATTCATCAAAAATTGAATGTTTCCAGAAAAATACCAAAAATTAGATCGAAGCTATATTTGATAATATAAATTCAAAAATGAAGTATATTTTATTAAATTCAAAACATATCAGCTACATTAACTAATTTAAAAAAATTAATTCCCGTCGTCAAAACAAATATCGTTTTTTTAAGAGATAATAACTATCAAAAGATTGACACTTGTTTATAACTGGTTTAAATATGAAATTACATCCAATGACCAGAATTATTTTAAATTGTAAAAATATAATCTAAATATACTTTAAAACCACTCAAATTAATAAATTATCACTATTAATTATTTCGATTAAAAAAGTTGTTTTTAATTATAATTTAGTAATTTTTACTATTCATCAGAATATGAAAGTTATTCGAAAAGTACCAAAATTTCACCTCAGGCTAAATTCGATACTCCGAATACAAAAATGAAGTCCATTTTGAGAGCTAAAATTTCTAAAATTTTAAAAGTAGGTTATTACTGTTCATAACGGCTAGTTTTAATAATATTTTAATAGCATATTGTTGTTTAGTGAAAATCGTTATTGCGTACTACACACGATATCGAGGAAGGTTGGGATTGTGTGTTGTGCAAGCTCCTTTTGGTGTAGGGTACAACACAAGACATTAATAAAATTAAAAAGAATATTTTTCATAAAATCTCGGGCTGTTACAAGGAATAGTGAGTCTTATATGACCAAAAATATTAATTTAACAATGTAATCCTGAACCTAGTGGGATTACATCAGCAGAACATCACATATGACTCAATTAATTTGTTATTTAGCATTTATTGTTCATTATGAGTTTCTACTATTCATCAAAAATTCATGTATTTCATAAAAATCCCAAAACATCGCCCAAACCATTTTTCAAAATGTAGAATCCAAAAATGAAGTCCATTTTTCAAAAATAATTTTCTATATATGATTATATTAATAGTTAATTAAAATAATAATTTATTATCAAAAACATGTTTTAAAACATTCATTAACTTATTCTAAAATAACGGTTTATCGTACTTCCAACTTGAATATTATTTCTATACCACCAAATGTGAGGTTACTATTCATTAGTGTATATCAGTATTCATATGGTTATTTTACTATTCATTAGTGTAAGTTACTATTCACCAAAAAATAATTTTTTATTAGACTAAAAAAGAAACATCTTGAACACAACCGTGAATGCCGGATTTTCAAAATTCCAAAAACAGAAGTGAAAAAATTATGTTTAAAGGTCACTTAGAACATAGTAGTTCCTTATGATGTGAATTAATGAGATTTTATGACATATATATAATAATTTAATTTCCATTTAAAAACTTTGGGTCGTTATAGGACCTTAGAACACCATGATATTGGAGAGGTGAATCAAGGTGTCAAAATTTTATTTTCAAGAGATGGATCTTGTACCCAAGTTGGTAGGAACTTGTAAAACCATTAATATGTAATCATGAAGTTATAAAACATTAAAATGAAGAGAGGCCACATAATAGTTTTACATTGTTAACCACTAATGTCTAGTTTAAGGAGAATACACTAATAGTGTATTGCTTAGACCTAATTACACTAATATTTACAATTTATGGTGGAGTACAAAAGATTATACACAGTCACCCTATTCCAAGAACACCTTCATTAAAATAATAATATGGATAGAAAAATTCTTAACTAATAACACTTCCATCACCTACCCCAATCTCATTACCTTGGTATAAGTATTACATGGTTTCATGACTTGAAGGACACTTCTGTAGATTGGGAAATGAAGTATTTTTCCCCGATTAAGACAATTATTTTCTTGCACCATATTCCAATGTGGATTCACTTGAAATCATTATTCACTTAAACTAGATGTTCAAAAAAATGGTTCATTAAGATCCCAGACTTCATGAAACACCCTTTAGGTTTCAAATAAATTATAGTATTTGATAACCCAAACACCTTGGTGAAGCTTCCAAATATTAATCAACTCACAACCTTAGAAGAACATTGTGTCTCCATGAAATTCATAGTCTTCATCAATCACTCTTTTCTAAAAATCCATAGTGTTAGTTGAGAAATAACAAGTATTTTTTCAATGCTCTAGCATGTAAAGAATTAGTGATTCATGAATCTACCATCCTTCATGAATTTAGAGTGACCAATCCTTCTCTCAAATTATATCCATGTCAAATGATGTGTGTTTGGATGACTATTTATATAAATTTTTCTTTTTTAAGATTTTATGATCCCATTAGAATTTTTAGGAACCTCCAATTTCATTTTCACAAAGACCATTGTTTTCATGAATCTCTAGTGAAATTTTACCCTTTCATAATGATTATTGTAGTCACATATATCTTCCATCAACCCATAATTCTTTTTAATACATTAAAACCATTATGGAAATAATTTCTTTCACGAAGCTCCAGACCTTCACAAAACTCTAATCCTAGAAATATATATGATTTTATGAAATTTTGATGAGCCATTCTTGGGAAACTACATTTCTTGAAGATTGTCCCTTCATCTAGATTTTTAGAATCTAATATTATATAAAAATTATGGAAGTAACACCACCTTCAACACTTAATCCATTTACACCATAATATTACTTTCCTTGAAAACCCCCAATTAACCCTAGTGTCAATTGACAACAAATAGAAATCAATTTTCATTTCTAGCAATGAAAAAACCCTTTTTCCAAAAATGTTCACCTTTTGTTTTTTATAAATATTATGACAAATTAAATAAATATTAATAATATATCATAAAACTCATAACCCTAAAATAGATCTTCTATCACTCTAAGCCTGCATGAGAGAAGCTTGTCATTGAAAAAAAAAATGGAAAATAGAATTTCATGCATGGATAGATCATCGACCAATCCTGAAACCGACCCTATAAACCTACTTCATTGAATTTAAATCATATCCTTATTTAGAAATAAATCAAAAGAACCAATATTTATACTAAAAGTTCCTAAAAAATCCCCTTGATCATATCTCCCCCTTAGACCTGCAGCACATATATAAATAGATTAAAACGTTTAACAAAAATGGGGAGATGGGACACACCGTAACGTCCTTATATAATGGGAGGTGGCTAAACACTAAGTTTCAAATGATGCTTCTCAATCCATAGATCTACCAAGGTCTCAGTCAAGATATCATCAAAATTTTCATCAGTTCCAACAGATCCATTTTAATCAACCATGGTTCAACATTTTCTTTCATGAAGTGATATCTGATCTCAATATGTTAGGTACAGGAGAGTTGTAAAATATTCTTTGTAATATTGATCGCGCTCTTCATTTAATTGTGAATCACCAGTAGATGATTCAACATATCCCCAATGTCAGTCTATTTCTACTTCATATACAATAGATTAATGCAATCCATTTTAGAAAATATGTATTTTTCATTTTCCATATAAAGAGAAGTGATTTCTTGTTTCTTTCATAACCGGACCACACATTTATTTCTAACGAATAATTATCCACCACTTGTGGACTTTATATCAGCCACATTCCTATTACAATAAGAATTAGAAAATTTGTAAAATTCATTATCTCTTCCTACTAAAAAATATAAGACTAAATTGAGAGTACATTGAATTTTCTTGATGATTCTTTAAATGAATGAAAAATTGTCATACTTTAGATTAATTAGGAAGAAAGTAGCTAAGAATGTTGAAAATATGTTATCTGTCCATGTTCAAATCACATATAACAGGTTTATAATGATCCTTATATATAAGTTAGTTTCCATAGATTTCCCATATACACGATTCTTGATTTATTTCCAAGATAAAATCAGAGTTGAAATTTGTTTGGAGTTATGTATATTGAAATTCCCTAGTAAAACTCTTGTGTATATTTCCCAATAATCAAATGTTTAAGGATTATTTTTTACCATATAAAACCCCAAAAAGAATGTGAGTTCACCATTAATTAAAATTTCAAATTAATATTTCATGTGATTAGAAAACAATTCCATAGTTTTATGCCTACTTCCAACAAAAAGAATATCATCTGCATACACATTCACCATAAATTGTTATTTATGAGAAATATTCACATAGAGATTATGGTTGAAACCTACTATTTTAAATTAAATATTCATCATATAAGAATCCAATTGAGAATACCACACTCATGATGCCTGCATGAGACCAAAGAGAGCCTTCAATAATATATAAACCTTCATTACATCTTTTCTAATAATAAGTCTTATTAGTTGGTCAATATAGAATTATTCATCATGAATACAATTTAATAATTCATTTTAGAAATCCATCTAATAAACACTATACCCTCTTTTAATTACTATGGAATGTAATATCCTAATAAATTATAATATTGACAGTAGATAAAAAATTTCATCAACAATAAATTTGGTCATTCTTTACATAGCATCTTCACACCAATCATGCCATATTTGATATCACATTTTCATGATCATTTGATTTTTTTAAATATCGTCTTTGTTTCAATTTAATTGTGATTTTTTATTTTCTGAACAAGTTCCTATGTCAAATTATTGTCAATATAATCTAGTTTTTTATTCATGGCCCTAATCCATGATTCATCCTTCACTAATTATTCAAATGAGGTTGGTTCCACAATTTACAGGAATACATAATTTTCATTATTCATCATTATTTTTGTCTATGTAGGTTTTGTTACATCCATAATGTTGTTAGAATGATCAATTTATTCTATATTACTTATTCTATGGGGCTCTGATGGAGGTTTGTCATAAATTGTTACCTCTTATGATTCTTCATCTGAATCTTAATCATTTTGTTATCCCTAAATTTTTTTCATGAATTCCAATATTTCAAAATTTGAATATGTCCCTTATCCAATTTTTTTTCATCTTCAATCATTTCAACAAATGATATCCTTTAGAAATATATGGTTCTATCCACAATGATCTTGACATCATTACTTTCAGCAATCATTTTACAATTATTATTGTCTCATTCTTAATCTTTCCTATTCAATGAAAATCCAATTAATATACCCTTATCCGCAACATCACAACACCTACCATGATTTATTTATTTATTTTGGATTAAAAATTCACTTCTAAAAACATGAAAAATACTTTAGGTAGGTATTCATTCCATACCATATCTTATATGGTTTCAAGGGTTTTCCTATAAAAGTACGTGTTCGATTTTATGTGTACAACGCTGGTTGAACAACCTTGATGTTGTAATGAAATGAAACATGACGCTCAATCTGCATAGTTCTAGATATAGTGTTCATGTGTTGATTTCTACATTCAATGACCCCATTTTGTTGAGGGGTTCTCAATACAGACACCTCATGAATTATACCATGATTTTCAATTAATTATCAAATTCAATGGATGTGTATTCTACTCTACTACCATGAAGTAGAATATTGATTCTGCAACCAGTTTGATTCTCATCTCTTTGATGATGTATCTTTATAAAATAAAGCACTTTTCATTTATTCTTTATAAACATCACATAAGTCATTGTAAAATAATCATCCATAAAAATAATGAAGTACGTCTCTCTATATGTTTCAACCAAATTCATTGGTCTATATGCATCTCTATGGATGAAATCAAACAGATTTGATGCTCTTTTCATCTTCAGCCGATATGAAATCCTGGCCATATTTCCATGTATGCATGCATGGCATGTCTTTTTTTGACCATGATTTAGATAGGTAATGTGGAAAACTATATACATGTTATATATGTATTTTGTTCCCTATTGATTAGTGTTACAAAACATGTGGTTCCACTTGTTGTTTTCATCATCAATTTTTATGTAACAAGTTTTCTCATTACTATCAACTTGGAATTACTTACCATTAGTTTTGCATCATTTCATGAGAGAATTACCTATATTTACATTAACAGTACACCCATTCTAATTAAATGTAACTACCACTCCTGAGTCATAAAGTTGAATCACACTCAAAATATTATGATGCAAACATTCTATGTAGAGAAAATTTATTTTCCTTAGTTTGTCATTTTCTAGTTTTTTATTTCCATCACCTTTGATCTTTAAATCATCAGCATTAATAAATATCAATATTCTATCAATATTTTCTTATCATTATTCAATAAATTTTTATTTTCTATCTTGTGGGATGAGCATAAGCTATCAAAAATTGAGGTTCTACTATTCATTGTATATTTGGGGGATATTTTAACAACATTGGATTTGTTGATTTTCTTCTTTTCCTTTCATGAGATACCAAATTGAGGGAATGAAAAATCTTCTCCTTTCAATCTATTTTTAGTATGCATGGTTTCATTATTCTCTTATTCTTCTTCTAGATGACAATACATACTATTAATGGTAATTTTTCTTGGTTGATGGGTATTAGAATTCCTCAGAGTTATATAAATATTATTTCCACCATTAGTCTACCTATTATTAATATCTTTATGGTCATAGGTATAACAATGAGAAAATATCCATAGAAACTACTTCTTATATAAAATTAAGTATATGGTCTCATTATACATTGTTGACTACTAGGTGCTTCCACGGGCATATATATCTTTGACTCTTCACAATAAGTTATGGTGTGGGAAAAAATATACACATAATTGGTACCTAATAAGTGTAAAATCTCTACCCTTACATTCCTACACATGTCCCCTTATTTGTTAAATGTATTTGACCATTGTAACTCTCTGGATACATGATGATTGTTTTCAGAGCACTTTACTTTTCAGTTCGAAGCGTTCTTTATTAGGATGTCATATTTCTTTGTGATATGCCCAACTTTCAACATACCATTATTTTTTATCATCATATATAAATCCATTTATGTTTCTACATCAAATATAATTCCAATTTCTTCCATACAGATGGATCTCTGATAATTAATGGACATATCTACTCTTTCAGAACAACATTTATAAATTTATAATATCTTTTTATATGAAAATATTCCAAACTATAATTTATTTGTTGCTTATATTGGTTTTGGTTCAGTTTCTTGTTTACTACATAGAGAAACAAATTCTTCATCACTTCATTCAACTATATTATAATTTTCCACTAGTCTTGATGTATGGTCATTGAAGAATTTTTCCTTCTATTCTATCCTATTTTTAAACATCAAAATCTCTTATGATATTTAAATACTTTTTATGTGTTCTTCTACCTCTCTGTCTAGTCAATAAATTTATACTTCATGAAAATTAATATACTCTGATGAATAATTAATCACATCTCCCATAATTTAGTTTTTATTTATATAAATTTCAATCTCGTCATGATCACCCACAAGTTCCACCTTGAGATAAAAAACACCAAGAAAATGACTATCTTCATCTTTTGTAGATTCTACCTTTTCAGCTCTAGCCACCATAGATGTCGTGGGTTTAGATTTAAACTCTGGTTC
The DNA here is from genome assembly GCA_963277665.1 of Viscum album. NCBI lineage: Eukaryota > Viridiplantae > Streptophyta > Magnoliopsida > Santalales > Viscaceae > Viscum > Viscum album. The sequence goes on from OY728131.1 coordinate 1,929,301,686, forward strand.
TACATTGTACAAAATTCATTATCATATTGTTATTATTTCTAGGTGAATCACATTATATGTAATTAATTTCTTGATTTTAAGTCTCCCTTGTTAGGGAAACTCTTTTGAGAATTTTGAATGATTTTTTTATTTTTTTGGAACTCTCAACAACAATAATCATTAGATTCATTATGTAAAATTATTACAGATAATATATGGTATATAATCAGGGAGGACATAAATGATGAAAACAAAGGGAAAAAATATTAAGAAATCAACACATCGTTGGGGGAGGGATCCAATACCAGTTTAGAGGATACATGTTCTAGTCATGCTATCATTTGAAGCCATAAAGTCCACTTCCTTATTTCCATCATGTCATGACAGAAGAAGGATATATCTACTGAATATCAATTCCTTAAATCTGTGAACTAAATAATAAATGGACCAAGGTGTGTAGATATTACCATGAAACACTTTAAAAATAACTAAGGGTTCTATATATGCCACAAACATATCAATGCTATGGCCACTGCAAATCACCAAGCATTCCTTTTTCATGATTTCCACGTCAATAAGGGAGTCACCCTTCTTATAGGATGTAGTAAATGTGTGAATGAATGAGACCCTAATGTCTTAGACAATTTTACCCTTGCACGATGTTGGAAACACTTGAACCATCAATGTTAAATTTTAAGCCATTTATAAGAGGAATCCAACAAATGAAGTTACCCTAACGTTGAAGCCTCGGCCTCACATGTGTGGTCCTATATACTCAGATAAACATCCTAACAGAGGGGCATAATCCTTATTCTTCCGAAGAGGATCTATTTCATAAACCATGCATTGGATCCTCATAACCAAGAGACACATTATACAATGAGTAACACAAAGATAAATCTTGTTCCTCACTTCACTGATACACCAGTAGCCGGTATCCAGAACCACTGCTCGCACATTCCACTAAAATTTGTTAAGACTAGGACCACTGGACAGCCCCTGATAGAGGGTGTCACTATTGGAGAGTTATTTTTGAGCCTTCTAAATGTATAAAACTCACATCAAATCGTGGTTGCCTATTATCCTTGAAAAAATATATGGGTGGCTGACTCCTTATCATAGTCCCTATAACAGAGACATTTTAAGGAAGGTGATATACCATTCTTCATGATAATGGAATCCAAGGTAAGGTAATTATGGTGGATATTCCATAATAAGGAATTCATTTTTAGAGTAATATCCTTACACTAGAGAAAGAATCCCCATGTATCAGGTACTTGTGTTTCTATAAGGGCTTTAATGAAAGACATCTCTATAAAAATGTCATATGATAAACCAGTGAGGACATAGAAGTCAAGATAAATGTTGATTTACATTCCATTAAAGATAACCCTTTGATTCTAGTCTAAAATGGCTTCATGAAGTATATATGATCTCTTTCTTGTTAAAATAAAATGACAGGAGTAGGGAATCTTGGAAATTTGAGATACATTAAAACATAGTTGTGATCCCAAAATCCAATATTTATCTGAATAATAATCAACTAGTAATTCTACATGACAGTTGGGATGTTTCGTTGATGGGTTCACCATAGGCTCCAAACCGTCCCATATGGTTACTCAGGTCCTTCACATATTTTTTCACAATGGATTTATGCTAAAATGATCATCCTTAAATAGATTACCATAATATCTTATCATCTAGGATTTTCATATAGGAAGAAATGTCCATTAGGTTAATTACACAACTCTCAATTGGATTTTCCATCCTAGCACCTAAGGACAAATGAAATCTACCATCTAGGTGAGAATCCATGATGATTTTGGACTGAAACCTTTCTATCTCCTTGATAATAATCATTAGAACCTAAAAATAGAATGTATATGCATAGTAATATAAGTGAGGACATAGATCACTAAGTCGATCCTACCACTTAAATATATAAAAATGTTTCTCATTTTGTTGATATGATTAGTTATTTTATCAACAACCCCCAACTGATCAATGGATGACTATCTTGGGGTATTAGGGGATCCCAAATAATCCCTGCGACCACTCATGTGGTGAATGTTCAAGGTGAATTAAATAATCAGTAAATGATGCTCTGAATATTTATCCATGAAATAAATTCCAATCATGGATCAGTTAATAATTTGAACACTCCATATACAATAAATTTCGATCACATTATCGAATCTTTGGATGTATATTTTTCCTTAATTCACAAAAAATACCATATCAACATTAATTAATAACTACAATACCCCACCAAAGCTAGATCTACTATGAAAGAGGAGGATTTTTACATTGTAGAGTTTGTGGAAAAAATATCTACTATGTGTATCCTACACCAGAATTAATAGGATCAGAGAAAGTGGGTATTCTTTCCTCTACCCCCTTATTGATTTCTTGAATCCAAAACATTTTCCCATAAAATAGATCGATAACAATGTGGAGGGATAACATTTGAAAAATAAGTTAGTAACCTAGGAAGAAAAACCCATAAATCTCATCACCTTCAGAATGATGTTCCATTCTACCCAATCATATTATTTATCCATGTAGATCATGATGGAATCATTGGAACCAATTTTGTTAGAGTTGATATCCCCAATCATTTATTGAGAAATTAAAATGAATCATTGGATTGAACAACCCTTGATGAACCCATGATGCTCCTCAGAGACACAATTATTATAAACTATAGAATGTCTTCTATTTAAGATGATAAAAATCACCTTATATAGGAAATTAATCATTCTAATTGGTCTTAATTGACTCAAAGAAGAGGGATCTAGAAACTTTAGAATAATGATCAAGGATACAACACATGCTATCTAGAGAAGAGCACCAACTATGAAAAAAATCATGAATGGTCAAAAAAATATCATGCTTCACCAAGATCCCTAGAGCAACAAATAAAGTTCCTCGGAAACAATCATATATAGGTATAATTTAGGGGTTAATATAATGGAAGGATTCCCAATTAGTCTTTTCATGCTGAATCATGTCAGGCATAGAGTTTTATGGTCAGCTAAAACCCTTGAAATAGAATCATATATCATGGCATGGTCTGTAGATAGCCTCCCTACAAGATGTTGGTTAAAATCCATAATAAATCCTCTAAAAAATCGGTATCCATCTATCCAACTATATTTGAGTCTCTTTTGTAGGATCCATCTTACATGAAAATGATGAGATTGGAAAATCACCTCTTCTCCATGATACAATATTGAAAAATAGTTGTGTTGTGGTCCCACTCACTTTCAAGGTAGCCCTGGATTTCACTTGAGTCTCCATTTATTTATCTATTATGAGTTATGATAACTGAATTATCTTGAAAGTGATCTCTTCAAAAGCTCCTTTATACCATTCATCTTATAGATTATATTAATAGAGGGAAATTTACACGTAAATATAATTTTGGTGTAGGAAAATTGTAAAATTGCCATTATTCTGTATCTGATGATCATTATTTAGACAAAAAAAATTTGAAGCCTTACACATGCTCCACTATAAATGGGTTTATTACAAGAGGCAAAAACTGATGGACGGAAGCTCATTTTATAGGGTCACCGATTAGATAAGATGAATTTTTAGTGATTTGCATTGGTCTAAGCATGGTCAATAAGAAGTGTAAAGAGATATGATTGGGATCAGGAAAAATGAGAAACCTCCATGTTCACCATTTCCTTGGTTCCTAGAATTGATGTCTCTTCTATTTTGACTCTCATTTTATAATCCACATGATAGCTTAGTAGATCAGCAAGAGAAATTCGTGAAAGTTCCCTTTCCTAAAGGAAAGACACATTTTGATTTTTTAGATGTGGAATCCTTTTAAAAAAATTATTCACAATTTCAATATCATTAATTTCATAGGTACGTCCTTGAATTTCTCAAAAAGAAATTGATAATTAAGTTAAAAAAGTTATCTACATTTTCTTCTGGATGCATTTTTAGATTATCATTCTTTTTGTTCAATATAATGTGCCTTCCCTCCTACACATTGTAATCACATTAATATATGTTTTCTAGTTTCTCCCACAATTAATTGGATGAAGTGAATCTAATCACCATCAAATATATTTGATCAAACATAGCTAATGAAAAGGAATTTTGTGATTTCGAATCTCCACCACGTACTTTCCTATAGGTTTTAGTCATAGAATGACATGTTCTATCACTAACATGAATTCCTTGAGGTCTAGAAAATTGAACTTCCATCCCAATGGATCGTAGATGAGAACTCATCCTATTATTATTAATTTGGATATTGAATCCATAAAAGAGGGGTACTACCCTAATATTCACTGAATTCATTATTAATACAACAATGAAAATATTTAACACTAATAATATATATGCTCTAATACCACATGTAGGACTCTAGAACACCTTGAGAGGGGATGTGTAAATTAGGGTGTCAAATTTTTCTTTTAAATTTATAGATATTATTCCCACATTAGTATGAACATGTAAAACCTATCTGATGGTATCATGTTGTTTTGAAACATTCAAATGTATAGACACAAAAATGAAGTTTTAATTAGTTCACCACTATGGGATAGTACAAGTACAATACATCGATATTGCTTTTGTCATACATAAATCCACTAAGAGTAACTAGTCATTGTGGTTCGAAAAATATCATTCACAAACACTATATTAAAGGAACAATACCATTATAATAATTATAGGGATATCACAATACCTCCCTAAGAACAAATCCATTGAATATATTATCCCACTACCTAGGGAGAAGACCTACACAGTTTAATGACTTGGAGGACAACTTAGTAGAATGGACAATTCTACCTTTTCCCTTTATTAGCTCAAGGATCTTTATGCACTGTAGTATTATATTGATGCAATTGAATGAACTATTTACTTATCCCATATTTTCAACACTTCTCTTTTGGAAGCTATAGCATTTTAGAAACCACATTTATGTTTTAAATAAATTTCAACATTCAAAAACCCACACACCTTTGCAAATCTCACAACATTTTTGAGGCTTATAGACTTTATAGGATAATAAGTCTTCCTGAAAATCCCATTATTCATGAAACATACAATTCTAAAAATCCTTTTCATTAGTAGATACTTAACTAGTCATTTCGTGATGATTAATATTGCATTGAATTTCATTATTCTATAAGCTCCAAGATGACATAAATTCATAGAAATTCAATCTTTTCTCATATTCTCTTCTTGTCAAATAAAGAGGGTTTGTCAATATATTTATAAACTCATCCTTTCATGAAGCTTACAAGATCCCAATGGCCATTTCATGAACCACCTAATTCATGTCATGAAGTTCCATGTCTATATAAATATTCAGTAAAATATTTCGCATTCGTAAATATTATCTTAGTTTCATAGATTTACCATCACCCTATTTCACATTCACGAACCATAAAACCATAAGGACACTAATTTAATTTTTAAATATCCATTCCTTTGAAAAACTAAAATATTCATGAAATCCACGACATTATCATATTTTTGATGAACCAATCCTAGAAAACCACAGTTCATGATGCTTTTCCCTTCCTCTAGATCATGAGAACCAAACATTTGAAAACACTAGGAAATGATGCCACCATAAACACTGAATCCCTATACATTATAAGAATACTTTTTTTGAAAAATCCACATTCAAACCTTGTTTATAATGACAAAAAACATAGAATACATTTAATCTCATACTATGAAAAATCTATGGTTCCAAAAATTATCTCCCATGGTAATCCACAATTTACAATCATCATCCAAGAAAAATTAGAATGTGATAAATTCACTTTGTTCTTTTAAATTTCTCTCATTGTTCCTTATGTTAATCATTGATGGCCTATGGGTTCATGGTTCAACATAGTTGGTGATGGTTCGATTATGATCAACCCCCAATATTTTTTTTGCAGTATCATGAATGGCATGTGAATCGATTGTTTGCAGATGGATAGAAGAATGTTGTGGGATATTAGTTATCATCCATGGATTTGGGATCTGCATGGGCAATCAGATCATATGGTTGGTTTTTAGATATGTGATTTGTGGCATTATAGGATTCAAGGAGATCACTGAAAAACAATTTCTCAACATTCAAGTTTATGAATTGATAGTCATAGGAATATTTATTCAATTTCAGGTGGTCAATGGTAGTGATTCATGGAGGGGAATTTAGATCTAGTGAGTGTTAATGAATATGTATGGAACACTAATATATATAATGAACTAGGATGAACACATGTCTTGTATTCCACATAGTAATTGGTGCTCGGGTTTCAAGGAAGATTGGGATAAAATACCATGTTGCTAGGTGCACAAATTGTGTGACCCTCAATAGTTGGATAGGAAACATTCCATCTGAAAAAGGATAGGACCCCATTCATGAAGGAATACCTTGTACTTTTGGAGTACATGGGTATTGGCCAGTTCATGGGCATAGTAAGGTACATTGTCATATGCATGGGAATGACCCAACGAATACATGAATGTCTTGGAGTACATGGACATGCCCTAGGTGGCTAAGACATTCCATTTGGTCCCCTTTCACACTATATATGATGGAATGTAATTTAATATGTATCTAGAGGATAACATGATTGGGTAATGGTGTGGGACTGCAAGTCTTGTGGACCCCATATAGGACATGTAATCCAATGAGAAACTTCCTCCGTGTGTATCTCCATTGTATATATAAGATTTTGGACATTGATTAGCCTATCTGGAGCAATTTTATATATAGAAAATGATGTTATCCATTATAGTGATGTACGTTATATGATGTAAAATATTTGAAACTTGATGACTCATTTGTAAATGCATGAAGATGGTAGTGATGAGGAAAGATCATTAGAGAGAGTGATCGAGGTTATAAATCCCCCTATAGTACTAGGGTTATCGTACCCTATACTTCTTAGACTAGATTGAGTGGCACAAACTTTACTTACAATGGTGTGGGTCCTCCATAAATTGAGTGGAACCCCCATGATGTACTAGGGTGTGGTTTCTCAACAGTCTATGTGGAACCCCTCTGACACACTCGGTCGTGTGTCCACTTACATCTATGTGAAACCCCCTGACACACTTGATCATGGGTCCTATACTATCTGAGTGGATCTCCCTAACACACTAGGGTGTGGGTACTCTATCGATACCTACCGAATGGGACCCCCTATCATATTATTGTTCAATTCCTCTGTTCTCTAAATGGAATCCCCCTAATGTACCAAGGTGTGAGTCCTATATACATATACTAAGTGGAATCCCCATAATATACTATGGTGTGATTCCTTGTTATATTGTATATTTCTCCACCTTAGGTTGTGGAGCAGTGGAGTGGTGCTTACCCTTCTCATGACCTTTTTAGGAATAAACACACGATACAAGGCATCAACTATGGGCCATTAGAGTTTCTGGATGACTCGCCATCTTTGGATGGGATGTGAGATAGATATCCTCTTTATCTCTCATCTTGGTCTCTTTATGAGCATATATATATATATATATATACTTTTTTGGATTTTTTTCATCATTATTTGCTTTTAGATGTCTACTTACATCCTATATTATATTTCTCCCCTTCATATTTAAGGGCATCCTGCTAGGTAAATATATACTCACCCCCATATGGTATTTTCCCACACATGTCATGTCTTTTGTAAATGAAGGAAAGATCATAGATGTTTTTAGTGGAGTATAGGGATACTAAAGTACTTAGGACAGATATAGTGGTTTTTATTGGAGATGAAGAGATAGGAACCTTCATGTTTTTCCATACCAGTTGTTTTTAGGTTGGGAATTTATTTATGGTTAGGCATTCATTTTATACATTTTAATTTGGGTTGTATCTTATCATATGATGATTTATTCCATTGAGTTTATTTCATTAATGGATTATCTCAAGATGATACGATCATTAATTTTTAATACACATCACTACTATATGGAGATAGTTGGGTACATACATAAAGTAAATTATTAAAATGACTCCCATTATTGTTATGCCTTTTGGTGCCTTTTTCCATCACCAAGCCTACTGGTGGTAGAATATGGACTATGGTGGGCCAACCTTTCGCCAAATAGGTGGGCTCTAGTGGGTTAGGTTGTTAAGGAGTGGTATCAAATGTGGTTTTTCCTAATTTTTTTTATGTTTTCCCTTTATGAGGATTTGTTGGGACAACGGGAAATGGTTTTGATGTTTATTTTGTAATATTTTCATTCTAGGGAACACAGTGCTGGGTTAGAGGTGGACGTACCCGTACATTATGAATTTTAATACCTACTTAATGGTTTGTTATACCGAGACATTGGTTGCAGGGAACATGATACATGAATCATATTGGAATGAGTCCCTTTATATTAATTTTTGAGCTATATACCCATATATATACAATCAGAATACAATGGAACATATTGATCACATTCAATATTCCTCCATAAATATATCTATCTAAGTTACTAATTTAGGATCATGATGATGATTTGATGAGTGATGAGGCCTTAGTTCAAGGAATATGTCATAAGGTCTTCCCTATAATAGAATAGGTAACAAAACCCATATTATTTTTACCAGATGTTAGTATAGAGACACACAATTTTCATACATTAACATTACATAACTTTTTAGATATACTAAAAACACTTTGAAAATAATCACAAAAATACAGTACTGGTATAGTGCCTTTGGAAACATGGAAACAAAATTACTGGTACATAAATGAGAAACATTATCTCCCACTATGTTCTTATTGCCAATCACCCTTCTTAGACACATCTAGAATAATACAAATCTTCCTAACATGATGGAACAAAACATAAAAATGGGTGATCTCAGATGCAGAGTAAAGGAAAACAATAGTGACCTGTAAGCTTAAAAATTGGCATAAGGGTATTAGAATGTGATCATAAATTTAAATGATCATACACTATATATCATAAGATCATATAAATGAATCATGACATAAATCTTTGATGTTTATATAACATCACTGATATGTAAATAATGAACATAATCCATGAAATAATAACATATAATTTAAAAATGTAATTGATGAAAATACATAAGCATATAACATGATTTTTATAGTATCCATGGAATCACTTCCAAGACCATATTATTATTATGGGTTCACTCCCCATACTATCTTTGTAGTAAAGGTTCAATCCCATGGCCATTTTAGTTGAATTAGTTCACTCCTAATACCATCTTGGTATTCATGGTTCATTCCCATGTCCATATAAGAATTCAAGGATTAATCCCAAGACCATATTAGTAAAAAATAAGAGATATAAATCATTATCCAATGCATTAATGGGAGGTATAGGTCCCACTGATATCATCATTAAATCATAGATACATGTAACAAAATATCATTAACAATTATATAATAAGTCATGAAATGAAATGAGTGTCATAAACATGTAATAATATCATAACCTACGGAAAAATACATGGGCTTCATAATCATTTCATCAAAAGCCTAACCCACTAAAAGAAGTGGGATTGAAAATAATATAACTATTGATAGAGAAATTGTTATCCTAAACATCATGCCAAAAAAACACAAACCATTCAGAGAAATAGTATGAATGGAAAAGTTGAATCATTTCCCTATGAATTCATGGGTATGACCAATGGATTTATTTTTATATGGGAAATAATTTTGTTAGATATTTTAGAAACAATTCTTGAGGAAAATATCCTTTCTTCTTTGAAAAAATATTTTTAAAATAAATTATCATTTCAAAAACTTTTTATTTTTGAATATATATGAAAATATATAAAAAAAACTTCTAAAACCATACAAAAATTAAAAACAATTATGAAAAAATTGTTTTTAAAATAAAATATATTTTTGACTAAATAGGGAAATACAGTCTGATTCTTAAAAAAAAAATTTCCAAATATTATTTAGTAATGAAGAGTAGAAAAAGGGTACTTATACATAAAAATATATTCAAAAAAATATAGAAGAAAAAAAAGAGGGTTCTTAAAATATTTATCATAATATTTCATCAAATAAGAATAATCCTTAACAATTATGAAAAGGGATGAGATTGTTTTAATAAACTCTAACATCATTTTTAATTGGGATCATACTCTCCATGTAATAAGAGGTTATTAAATGAAGCTTAAAAATATCATGAAAACAAGGATATTTATTATAGAACATGTAAAATGGAATTATATACTCCTCAAAAAATATTGATGTTACATAACAAAATAATTTTCTCAATGGAGGCAAATTGAGAAAAAATAGTATTATCGATTTATTAACCCCGGAAACATAAAATCCATGAAATAAATATCATATAATTTATGTGTAAATACCTATAAATTTAATATTAGAATATATATAATACATCCATGGGTATTATACACACCACACCGATGGAATGGGTGGTGAATAAAGGATGTATGTCTTGGAAATAAAAAATGAGATGGAATTCCCTTACCTTGTGACTTGACTCTCATTGTACTCATTAAAATGTAATATATAATTGATGTAAATTATTTATACATATAAAATACATCTATATTATAATACCATATATGGTTATTTTTTATTTTATATTACCTACTTGTTAATAATACCATTTTAAGGTTATGCTTGAGGTAATATTTGCTTTGTTTTTTTCATGTGTCTTAATTTGTTATATATTTTTCCCTTATACTAATGACATGATTTTTAGAATTTAAATCATGATATAAATATCATTTAAATTCAGTATATTTTTATTATAATAATATATATAATATAGATGTATAAAATGGAATAAACCGTTCATGGAGATGATAGGTCGTACGTACAAATGGACATTGTTTCTGTTTAATTGTCCTATTGAACGAAAGGGGAAAATGAAATATATATATATATATATAATTTTTATTGTAGATATATTATATCAGTGATTATATAAAATTTCAATAAACCCATCATTAATAAATTTCATGCAGTGTGTGAATGAATCAAATTGCTTTGAGGGGGTGGAAGTCCTCACTTCCTCAAAGGAAATTATATTATTTACACCAAGTAGAAAGTATAACGATATGGGAATTAAAAATATTAAATATGCATAAAGAATTAATAAATATAACATATAACATATATAAATTTACTATACATCATAATTTACACCATGAGAGGTGGTAATGGAAAAATTATCAATCATCTTTTAGTGAGGTGGTAGTTCACCATACACATAAAAGAGTAAGTTTGTTACCCATTAGATATATGTGTGTGTAAGTGTAGGTAACACCCCTATCATCAAAATAACTCATTTTATTAAAGATACATGTCTTTTAACAAAATCATGGAATAATATGAATTGAGGGGGTGGTAGGAGAAAATAAAATAGAGGAGTTTGAGGGAGGGTGTTACCTCTTAATCAGGTATATCCCTTTGGATTTCACAAAAGGGATTCCAATGATGGATTTATGAACAAGAAGATGATTCCTGTAAGAATGGAAGAATTTTAAGGAATTTTTTTTTAGATATTTTATGATCCAAATTGTCTTGGGAGGTGTGAATTATTGGGAAGAGATAATGCCTTTTAGAGTAAAGGAGGAGTCATACTATTGTAAATTTTGGGAAAGTGAATTCCACCCACATTTTTTAAAATGAAAGATGCTCCCATAATGTTAAAATTTATAAAAAAGGAACTATATAGTGGAAATATTTGTATAAAAGTGATCTTTGAAAAGTCTCTAGGTCATTTGGGCCCTTAATTTTAGGTTTAGTCTTTTATAAAGCTTATTTTTACCTTAATCACTGTAAATGATTTTAACTTCATTCACTAATATTTTTGGTCAAAATTTAAATTAGATTATTAGATATTATAAAATATAATAGGTCCAAATATTTAATCCTTTTTTATAAATTCCAATCAAATAAGTGACAGAAATTAATTTAAATTTAATCTTGTAGATGGGACGACAATGCGGGTTTCTAAAGTAAAAACATTCAAAAAATTGTTGTGTTTTTATACAAAATTTTAAGGTCAAAATTATTCCAATTAACTTAAATGTATTAAGGTATAAGAATATTATCCAACTAAACAATAGAAAATTTTAAAATATAATTTAACCTAATAAATCTAATATATTAAAAATCAGTTTTGAATTAAAATTTACTATTTGTCACTCTTTATACAAAAATAATGCTTGAGTTGAAAAATAAAAAAAATTCCTCCTAAGATAATTTAACTGATATAAATTAAAAATTAACGTATATTTTATCAAATTAAATTTTTAATGGTTTCTAAAATTAAATTTTTTTTTTCATAGAAGGCCATGAAAAACAATTTATTTGAAAAAATGGAATTATTAAATATATAATGACTTTTCCAAAGAAATTATCTTTCTTTATAAGTATTTTCTATTTTAATAAATTATGAAAAATAATATTTGATAATTAGATATTAATATTCATATTATTCAGTTTAATGTATAGGATATAACTATCTCATTTAAATAATTATAAAAATAATATAATGATTCGAAATAACTCAGTGTTGCGTAGAAGATACGCCAAGTCAGTGTTGCATGTAGCATACACCTAGTAGTTTTTGTGTGTAGTGCAGGCAAAGTCAGTGTTGCACCATGATAAATTCACATTGTTTCAATGTGAAAGGAATGTTTGACTTAGTTCAATACAATACATCAATAAAAATTTAATCATTTGAGAAAAAATTGTCCATAAAATCTAAGGGTGTTAGTTTTGACCCCCATTAAAATGACATTTTCCCTCAATATTATACATTTTATACAAAAAATAAGGGTAATTATACCTCATCATATACTAAACTTCATACATATGTTCATGTAACTAGTTATTTCTCAATAAAACATTGACCAAGTGAGTGGTCTTGTTTCATAGAACATTCTCTGTATGATCTTGAATTTCAAATAGTTGTTCCATGTATGAAAGATCCTGCTCCAGTGGTATGACCTCATATTTTAGTAAATGTAAAGTGTTCGGTATTGAATTCCTTAAGAGAGATATAATGAACATTTCAAGTGATGTAAAGAGATTTGGAGGATGTTCTAGGTGATTGGATAATGTCTCGATATGATAAATAATTTCAAAGGGACCAATATACCTAGAGATTAGTTTCAATTTCATCCCATGTAGCATACCCTTCATTTAGTTTGAGATTATTATAAACACATTTTCACCAACTTCAAATTATATATCATAGTGACAGTTATCAATATAAATTTTCTACCGACTTTGATCACCCATTCTCTACTATTTCCTGAGAAATTTTAGGTCCAAGTAGCTTTATTTCTCCAACTTCAAGCCACCACAACAGTGGCCTACATTTCGTCCCATATATGGATTCATAAGGGTGCACATGAATTCTTGTGAAAAATATATTGTTGTTAGAAAAATTTACTAAAGGTGTTATTCTCAACCCCCTTTGAAATCCAAAAAACATGATATCAACATATCCTCTAGGGTTTAAATTGTTCTTTCAAACTGACCATATGTGTGAGGATGGTAAGTAGTATTGAAACTAAATTCTGTATCAACTGATTGATGAATACTTCTCTAGAACATAGAAGTAAACCGAAGATCCTGGTTCAATATAATGGAATTTGGTACCCAGTGAAACCTTACCACTTCCTTAATTTCTATCCTTTCGAACTATTCCATAGAGAAATATTCTCTGATAGCAATGTAGTGTTTAGAATTTGTATGGTGACTGACTACTACCCATATATCATTTAACTCTTTAGTGGTTTTGTTTAGTGCAATTAAAATATCCATAGTTATGTTCTATCATTTCCATTTTTGTATGGGTAATAGATAAAACATCCCATTAGAATTTTTTCATTTAGCCTAAACATTCATGTATACTACGAACTAAGAAAAAAACACTACAATATCTCTCTTCTTGTCATCCAGTTATATGGATATTTTCAAACCCTTATACATCTTACTACATCCACAATGAATATAGAATGAATATCTATGAGCTCCCTCAAATGAATCCTTCTAGGAATCTAGTATTGAATGAAGAAATGCATTATTTCTAAAACATATCATTCTTTACTGATCAAGGATGAACTTAGGAACATTTATATCATTATTTTTTTTCTCTACATCATCCATCTGTACCTCCTTACACTTTATTAGGATAAATGGTTGAAAATTCATTTGATATTGTTAATATTTTCTACTTCCTTCAGGATTTATAAATCCATCATCTTAAAATTAATAAATATTTGATCTCTTGTGATTCTCATCATTGATAAGTAATCATTATCCATTATACTGAAATAATTAGCTACCTTGTCTGCTTTCATAGGGAGGTAATGTATTAATTATTCAAAATCCTTTATCAACTTTAACCATGTTATATCGAATATGATTATCTCATTTTAGGTGAATATATATTTTATACATTTATGATCGGTATATATATCACACATAACTCAAAAATGCTAATTTTTCTATATATTTAATGAAAAAATTACAATTGCTATGAGTTGGGAATTTTTTTATTGAAACTTAAGCTATCATTATGAATAAGAGATAACCATGTTATTCTACGTAAGAACATATCCTAATCCCTTCATGGATGCAACACTATAGATTATAAACCCTTATCCACTACCTGGTAATATAAGCATAGGTGTGCTGACTAACCTTCTCTGTAGTTCATTGAAAATGTCCTCAGATTCAACTATCCAGAGGAACTATGAAACCCTTCTCAGTTAACTTAATCATATGATTTTATAGTCATGAGAAATCATCCAAAAACCATTGATTGTATATAGATAATCCAAGAAATATGTAGATCGCAGTCACCATGGTTGGTCTAGGATATCATTCAATATACGCCATCTTTGATGGATCTATTGAAACACCCTCTATTAAGTTTTTATTACCCACAAAATGAATCCTCTTGTAGCCAAAATTCACACTTTGCAAATTGTGAATACAATTTCTCCTTCTTTTGGGTCTTTATTACAATTATTAAGTGATATTCATGCTCTTACGTGATCATTGAATAGATAATAATATCATATATAATGACTCCCAAAAATATATCAATGTAATCTGTAAAGTCACTTTTAATCGAATCCATGAATATATTAGAGGAATAGTAAAAGAAAAAGGCATCACAATATATTCATAGTGTATATAACTTGTACGGAATATCATCTTGGGTATATTCTCATTCTTGGACCTCAATTGATGATATCTATAATGAAGTTCAATCTTGGAAATGCATTGAGATCCATGTAATTGATCTATCAAGTCATCAATATGGTTAATATGATACTATTTCTTCATAGTGATCTTGTTCAACTCCCAATAATCAATGTAGAGTCTCATTAATACATCTATATTTTTCAAAAAATAAATAACTGCACCCTAAGGTGACACACATGGTCCAACTAATGACTAATCAAGGCTTTCTTGGAGATATTTAATCATTTACTACAAATCAATCAAGGCCATTCTATAGGGAGTCATTGATATTTGTGTGGAACAAGGTCTAAGTTCCATTGAGAAATAAACTTCATGTTTTGGTGTAATATTAGGAAACTATCTAAGAACGAAATACAAAAATTCCCAAACATTAGTCATATCATTGATTACAAATTTTCGCCCAACCATTTGCAATAGGAAACCCTTCAAAATTCAAGTTAATACCCATGCACTGTATGTAATATCCATAGGAAGATCATTCATATCGTGACATTGATTAATTCTCAAATGAGGTTTTTAAATATAAAACATAACATCCGATTCTTGACAATTAATGTGTGATTTATGAAGAGGAATCCAATACATTAATAAGATGTCATCAAATTAATCCAAAGTAATAATGGTATGATTTTCGAGAATCACATTTCGATAAATTTCAATTGAAGTGGAATCATAGAATTGGAATGCCATCATCATAACATTAGGGTTTCTCACTTATAATTCAATATCTAAAGATTTTGGATAAATATTAACACCCTTAGATAATTATTTAGATATGAAAGAGTGGGTAGATACATAATCAAATAAGACATTATATGTTCTATATTGGATGGTATGTCTACCTTTCACCATGTTGTTATCAAACCCCTCATCAAAAAAAAAGAAATTTCATGAGATTTCACCTTGTCCCTCGACATAAGTGGTTGCTGATGGTGATCATTATCACCAACATTGAGTTTGATAACTAGTTAGAATAATTCCAATTATACATACACTTGTAGCAGTAATTCTTATGAGGTTCATTATATGTCTCTTTTTCTATATTCACACTATTACCTAACGTATTTTAATCACTTTAGAAATCAAATTCCATATGTCCATCCCCTCCAAACATAAAACATTTATTAGACCCCTTTTGGAAATTTCATCCATGCTTCTTCACACACATAGAGCATAAATTAAAGATCAACTTATTTTCATCATTTTTTATATCTTCCTTTAAACTACATATTACATTCCTTTTCAAAACTATGAGATTGAAACATGACTCCCACATAAATTTGAACCATGATTTCATAATACAAAAGATATTATATGATACCAAAGTGTGTTATAGACAAATCCCTTTTGTGACATTGATTTATGCCAATGATTAACCTATCGATTTTACTTTCAAATTAGATGATAATTCCTAAATCATTCCTTGAATTTCTTGTGAAATTATCCACATAGGTACTCAAAAATTCATCATCACTTTACTTCAACTCAAGAAACTCTTTCTCTGACATTGTGAAAAGAATCTATTGAAATTACATATTGAAAAATAATTTCTGAAACTCATCCCAAACCATGGATTCTCTATCATCATCCCTACTAGAATTATAAATTACAGTCCACCACTAGTACGATTAACCTTCTAGATGATAATGATACATAATAAATATCTAATGTTTTTATCCCTGAAGGAAGGAAAATATATTTTTAGTCTAAAAAATCAATTGTTTAGAAACAACTGGATCAGAAGACCCTCTAAAATAAGTATTATGTTTCCTCATCAAGTAATCAACAAAATATTGTTCCCACCTTTTCTGATTTAGAATTCCACCACTATTCATAAAATGAGAAATCTATGTGAGCATATCAATGATATTTTTCATTCTAGCACCAATAGAATTTGATTTCTTAGGTGTAAAATAGTTTCATTGTCTATCACCCTCACTATTAATGTGATTCCATTAGGTTTTATCCATTTACTAAAACCAAAAATCATCGATTAATAGACAATTATCATAAAGAAGAACCACATAATCCAAAAAAGTGACGTATATGATATCTATATTATGAAAAATTTCTTAATCTATTACTCATTTGGTTTATTCGGTTATTCATTTACAACATATATTTAAATACGTCATAATGGTTCATGAAGAGTTTGTAAATTCTAAAAAAAATCCCCTAAGAGTGTCAAACCAGGTGTTTAGAAAGGCCCATTTTCGTGTACTATGTTACCCTGAGTCAAGCTCGATACATCTTATCGGAGTTATTATGCCTAGAAATATAAGTGATAGAGCAACATCCACTAGTATAATCCATACAAGGAGGAATTTTTTGGAAACCACTAACTCCATCCTTTACCAAAATTCCAGTATGTTGTCCTATAAATTTATTTATCCTTATACTTTTCCTTAGACATGTCCATAGGGTTCATTATAAGGTTTTCTCATCCTAAATTACAAATTATAACAAAATATTTTCTTTGATATCAACTATAGAGACCCTTTATTTTCATACATTTATATTACGTCACTTTTTCACAATAAATTAAACATTATTCAAATGAAATACCAAAGACTGTACTAGTCTAGTGACTTTGGAAACATGTCAACATCAAAAATGGAATTTAATTGAGCTACATTATCACCCATTTGGTAATTCTTGACTTTAAAACTTATTATAAAAATCCATTATAATACATATATTTATAACTTGGTGTAAAAGGAACATAAAAATGGTTGATATCAGATACTTAGTAATGGTAAAAATGGAATACATGCAAGGATAAACAAGAGTATAAGGATATGATAATGTGATCATAAATTTATAATATCATACCCTACATTTCATAAGATCCTACATATGAATCATAGAATAAATATTTTCTTTTTATTTGACATGAATTATATGTAAATGAAGAACATAATAAATAAAATCATAACATAGAAATAAAAAATATAATTTCGGAAAACAAACACACATATATAGTATGATTTACATAGTATCAAAGGCATCTCTACCAAGACCATCTTAGTAGTATGAGTTCACTCCCCATGCCATGTTGGTAGTCATGATAAACTCCCATGTCTATATTAGTAGCATGAGTTCACTTCTCATGCTATCTCGGTTGCCGTGGTTCACTCCCATGGCCATCTTAGGACGCATGGTTTTCTCCCAATACCATCTTAGTATATCTCAGGCGATATAAATCTATACCTCATGCATTGGAGGGAGATATTGGACTTACTAATCGCCAAATGAAATCATACATACATTTCCATAAAATCATAAAAAAACATAACATAACCCATTATATAAAATGGGTATCATAAACATGCAATCATGTCATAAACTCTGGAATAAGATACAGATTTCAAAATCATAACCCGTGAAGAGACGTGGGTTTCAAATGAACATAATTTGTGAAAGAGATATTGGTATTATAAACATTACTCCATTAAAACATAATCTATTACGATAAATAGTATGAATTGAATCATTGTATAATTCCCCGAGAAAGGCATGAGTAACAACAATTGATGTCATCTAAGATGGGAAATAAATTTTCTAGACATTTTAAATACATTTCATGAGTAAAATATACTTTCTTATTTTAAAAATGGTTTTTAAAACAATAATACTTTTGAAAACTTTTTTATTTTATAATAACATTAAAAACATATAAAAAACTATTCGAAAACCAAAAACGATTTTATAATCCATTTTCCTTGATTTCTTTTGTGAAATAATTTTTGAAAAAATGGTTTTTGAAATAAAATTTATTTATAACCAAATATATAAATATAGTTATATTTTTCTAAAAAACGTTTTCTTAATCATAATAAGTACCAAAGAGTGGAAGAATTGTAATTTTTTAGATGATTGGGGTTGACGCCCTATTTTTATTATTAAAGAAAAAACCTCTTTTTGACTGGGTAGAGAGAGACACATTACATAGCTTGAAAGTCCATGACCATGTTTATTAAATACAAGGCCTAAAATCCCATTTTTGGCCAAATGGGCCTTCAGAGAATAGTACTATTGCAGTAGCTGTGATGCTACACTACATACTTCAGTACCACCACCATTATAGTTCCTATTACAGTCCCCTCCACCACTACATTGTCACAGAAGATATAGTCCTACCAGTGCTATAGTTTTGATATATTTAAATATCTTGAATAAATAGAGTAGAATAAATCTCATGAGGTTTGTTAAGTAATGCATCATAAAATTTCATTAGACGAAGCATAATCCTTAACAATCCAAAAAAAATTCATTAATACTCTCCATGTAAGAAAATGGACTTACATGAAGCTTAAAAATATCACTAAAATAAGGATATTGATGATATAACATGTAAAATTTATTTATATACACCTTTAAATATAATGGATGTGTATTTCAAAACATGTGTCTCAATGAGGGAAAATTGAGACAAAAATGTCTTACTCATTTGGAAACCCTTTAAACATAAGCTCCATGAAATAAGGATCCTATAATGGGGATGTAAATAACCATAAATTTAGTAATAATTATAATAGAATATATAAATGGGATGTAAACACACAAGACTAATAGAATGGGTTGGGAATAATGCATTTATCTCATGTAAATAAGAAGTGAGATCTAATTCCCATACATTATGTCATCAATATAGTCATAATAATTTGATCCTCTTGTGTTATAAACATAAAATTATTATAAATATATTACAGAACCATAATATAATACCATATATGGTTTTTTATTAATTTATATTAATATATTTTTAACGATTCCATGTTAAGTTTATGCTTCGGGTAATATTCATTTTGTTTTTCACACGTGTCTTGATTTGATATATATTATTTCCTTATTCTTACATCATGATTTAATGAATATAAAATATGTTAAAAATATATATTATACTCATTGAATATGTATTATAATAATCTATTGAATATATAATTAGAAAATTTAGAAGAACATTCATGGAGATAGTAGGTCGTACATACTCATGAATGATGTTTTCGTTTAATTATCATATTGAAATAAAGAAGGGAAATAAAATATATGTATATATATGTATGTATATAATTATAAAATTATTACTATTATTTCATATATGTCATATTATTTTACAATAACCACCCTTAATACATTCCATGTAGTGTGTGAATGAATCACATCACTTTGAGGGGACCGAAATCATCACTTCCTCAAACAAAATTATCTTATTTAAACCTAATACAAAGTATAATGATATGTGTGGTAAATGGATTAAATAATATTAAATAAATGATAAATATAATATATATCATTTATAAATATATTTTACAACATAATTACCACCATGATATGTGGTGAAAAAAAATGAATAATCATCATTTAGTGAGGCAGCAGTTCACCGTACACATAAAAAGTATGTTCATCACCCATTAGATGGATGTGTATCTAATTTTAGATATAAAAATTATAATATATGCGTCAAAGTATATTATGTATGGTTTTTTTATTAATAATCATTTAATAAGTGAATTTATGTGGTGGAGAGTAAAAATAAAAGAATGGAGCTTGAGGGGGGTGGTACATCTTCCTCGTATAACTCCTTTTGGTTTACATCAAAGGGATTCCTTGGAAAAATTTATGACCAAAGGAAGGATTTTGTGGGGGAAGGGAGGGATTTTTAGGATATATTTTTTTTATATTGGTTTATCCAATGTGTATTTTGAGTTGTGAGGAAGTGGGAGGAGTAGAGGCCTTTTTAGTGGAGGAGTTTTGGCACTCTTGTAAATATTTGGAAAGGGAATTCCCCCGACGTTTTTACCATTGGATTTGGCTCCCATATTAGACCAAATTATATAAAAGGGAGGATAAGGTAAACATATAACATGAAAATGTCTCTTTTTAAATTTTCTATGTCATTTGGGCCTTTAAGATTAGGTTTAGTTATTTATTGAGCTTAATTCTACCTTAATCGTTGTAATTAATTTTTACTGAATTCAATAATATTTTTCAAAAAAAATTAGTGTAATTATTTAGAAATTATAATTTATTAATAATCATAATAAATAATCAATTATTTCAAATTAAAATCATATAATTGGTAGAAATTAATTTAAATTTAATCCCGTAGATGGGAGGAAAATGAGTGTTTTAGAAGTAAAAATATCCAAAAGTTTGCTATGTTTTTATATCAAATTTCAAAGTGAAATTGATTTCAAGGGACTAAATTGGATTAATTGGTTAAAATATTCTGTAATGAAACTTTCAATCTAGTTTATAATGTAATTTATCAATTCAATTTAATTAGATGAAAAGGTAGTTCTAAATTAAAATTCAGTATTTCCCACAATTCATCTAAAAAAATTTTCTCAGAACAATCACAAAAATTTACTCAAAGATAATTTGGAAACAAGAAATAAAAAAATTATATTTAGTTTATCAAACAAATTTTTTATAATTTTATAAAATTGGTTTTATTAATTTTTACATAAGTACATGATATGGAATTTATTTTAGAACATAATATTTTTATGCATATAAAGACCATACAAAAATTTATATTTTTCATTTTATATATGTTCTATTTATAAAGAGTGTTTATAAAAAATATTTAAAAGTTATTTATTAATCTTCATATTAATATGTTTAATTGATTGATTTTAGCTATATTATTTAAATAATTATAACAATAAAATGATTTTTCATATAAACTCGGTGTTTCACGTAACATATTTCAAGTTAGTGTCGCATGTAGTGATCACTAAGTCGGTGTTTTTTATAGCACAAGACAAGTAGGTTTTTTATATAATTTCATCCAATATAGCTTCGTGTGAATGTATTTCTTGACTTAGTGCAATTTAAGACATCAATGAAAATAAAAAAAATGGGAGAAAATATCCATAAGAACACATGGTGCTACATATAGTACTAACAAGGTAGGATGATGATGCATGTAGGATAGCATACTACATGAGTTCCAAAACTAGGGGCCACTGAGGTTCTATGGTGAGCCAGATCCTCATGAATCAAAATATCAGCATGAATTAATTATCCAATTTTTCATGGTCATGCAGACTACGACTGACAAGATGGTTGTGTTGGAAGCCAATATTTTCCTTGGATTATATAGAAAATAGTTGAGTCTTGTCATGTAGACTCATGATGAGATGAACCTGTCACGGGCTAAATGTCCCCATCTATTTTCTGAGAATTATTACCCCTCATTCTTGTTCTAAGTTAGGATTTAAGAGCTTCTGAAGCTACAATAGGGTTGTGTAATAGTTGTTGAGTATGTCATGAGGTTAACTGAATATACATTATACTCCCTCAAAATGGTATGATATGGTTAATTCCAGGTGTAGAAGTTAATATAAGGTCTCTTTAGTGACATATATTCCAGTGTGGCTTCTATATGTATTCTATCCTAATTTTGTGTGATAATGAAGGAACTAGTGGTGTAGAGTTTAATTTTAGAGGGATGACAGACTGTTGGAGCTGGCATTGAGAATCATGGGGTTGAGTCCTCTCCAGTAGATAAAAGGCACCAGTATGTGGGTTCTCGGGGTAGGATACCTTAACATGGACAATCTAAATTCCGAGGATATATGGTGTTGTTTTCTAATATAGTGTCAAATCATCTTGGATAGGGTTGATTCCTTTTGAGTGATAGAAATCATCACATGAAACGTGATTTGTCAACCGTATGTGATGAGGATGGTAGGATGGTAGTGGATAAACCACCAAAATAGAAGAAAATATGGGATTAGGGTTCTCCCAAACATGTCCAGGGTGTCTCCTAGGGTGGAAGAGCTATATGAATAGCATGAGGGAATCTAGGAGGATGAGATGTTGGTGAAGTGAAATGTTATGATCTACTTCCACAAACAGAACCATGAATCCCATTCCAAGCTTAGGAATCTAGAGTACAAGCCAGCGGGAAGCTATAGTTCATGCATGTTTATGATACGACAACTCATGAGATAATATTAGCAATGATATATTATTATTATGCACTTTATCTAGTGCTTTTTGAGACATGTGTGAGTCAATCCTTCATTTTTGTATCCCTTGTGTGAGAGATAGATCTCCCCATTAAGACCATAACAAAAAAAATCATTTTCTAGAGGTCACAACAAAGTGAGATTCTTTAATATAATCTATCTACGTATTTTGTGAGATATTTTTTGGTAAAGAGATTTTCTTGTGGAGCCACATGGTCATCATGATGAATCCTTATTACTTTATCTTGATTATGGATTGGTTTTCCATATTTTGATCCTAGATTTATTGTTATCACAGATGGGTTAGATTCATTTGGACAGATGTTATGTTATTCATCCTTGTGAGTGAGACAGATCACACATATGAGTGGGTGGTCCATTCATTGAGGTGGATATACCCCATTGACCATATAATATACATTTTATCCCTTGGTGCAATGGCTCTTTAGGCTTTCAGATTCTTTATGCAGTGGTAGACATTATAGATATCATCCTTGAGGATGTTTTGGGAATACCTCTAAGATGGGAGAGGTATTTTTGTATTTAAGTTCACCACAATATCATACAGATATCTATTATGGCATATTAGATGGGCCCTACCATGATCTCTATTCAAATGGTGTAGTGAGAGGACCTTTGAGTGAATGGTATTAGCAAACCCATTATATCCTTATGAGAAACTCCAATTTTGATTGTGAATAATGAGGATGTGAGCTTGAAATTTTTGGTTGATTATCATCACCTAAACTAGGAATAGATAATGTGTAGGTATCCTTACTAATGTTTGGTTACATTTTTATAAATTCTAAGGTGTTATTTGGTTCTAAAACATAAATCTATGGACTGGAAACCACTAGTTGAGGGTTCAAAACGTTGATATATTTAAGATCACATTCAGATGTATCCACGAACACTATGATTTCCTAGTGACTCCTTCAAGTGTGTCAGATTCCCCCAATGTTTTTATCTATTTTATAAACCATATCTTCCAGCCACACATAGACCAATTTGGGGTTATCTTAATTATTGAAATACTCATTTACGTCACATCAAGTTAGGAGAATATACATCACTTGAAGATGGTACCAACATACTTTGGGAGAAACAACATTATGGTATGATCTCTAGGTTCTATTTCTATATCCAAAAGGTTCAATTTTTTTGGAATTCCATTTTAGTGAATATATTAGTTGTTGACACGATAATGATTTATACAATAGTTTTCTAGGTTCCACACAAGAGCATGGATGAGGTGTAAAGTCTAATTGGCAATGTATATTACTACATGAGATTCATGGTTGAATTATATAGTATTGTAGAACTGTTGAATACCATAATGTGGAATGGGAATCCATTTACATGGAACAAGTAGTGCTAGAGGGCCTTCTGTAATTTCATTCTAAGGATGAAAAGTGATCCTATATTGATACTACCATAGGAGGGTCTGGAGTACAAAGTGTATTACGATTCCTTTATAGAAGGTATTTTCTATATTTTGATGCATAGGTAGGTAGTGATCACATATGGTTCAAGGGAATAGAGTCCCGACAATTAAAACTATTTGTATCATGACCTATAATTAGTAGTGGTATTCTTCTCTCTAAATATGTGGATTCACTATCATCTTTTAGATCAATTTTTTATTTACCAAAAAAATTAAAGACACATGTATATCTTCACATAGAGATATATTAACCTATGATATAGGTACTGGTTGGATTTCATTTAGTCAATGACTGTATAATACTATATAATCCTAGGAATTGAAATGTAGTGTAAGATTATCTTAGCATGAAGTCCTCCTATTATTTGGTCGATGATTTTTTTGAGTAGTTGGACTCCATACTGCAGACCCTGGGGGAGGAGAGGAGTACATATTATAATTAGTTAATGGTTTTTAATCATCTAATTCTCTAGTATTTGATGGATTCATAGCACAAAGACACCATCTATGAGGTTATATGTGACCATATATTTTTAGGATATTCACCAGATGGTTTTCCAGAAGAATAGTAAAATGTCATCCTTTTATAGGGATGGAAGGCGATTCTAGTAATGATGCAAGAGGAGGTGATGGTGGAGTTTCACACATCTATATTAGGTTTTCATCTTAGAGTGTTAAATATGTATAGGGACCCTTAACATCCATTTTGGTGTCCTAGAAAGAGGTGAAGTGTCGATGAGTTTGACTATCGATGTAGGTAAAAAAATTTGCACCAAGATCTATTAGGTTTGAAACAAATTCATGATATCAGAGAGTGGAATGGGATTTCATTTGAATGAACATTATGATAGGGATTCAACGAATAGTGGGAGGTAAAGATTCCATTTATATGATAGTTGCACAATATATGATGGTTGTACACTTCCTTTCCATTAGGGAGTAGAGTTTTATTGGGAGACAGGGGTAGTTTTACATTGGTGACTTCCTCCAGCTTTATGTGGTACCCTAAAAAATTCTAAATGGCATTGATTTTAGGTTTATGTGATAGACATGAAGAGTCATATAGGTGGAATTTTGGACCCAATTAAATGTGAGTAAGGGTTTTTAGCCTTATATGTATGGGATGACTGTGCATAGTAATTGTTTTATTATATTCTAAGAGCTTTGGTTTTTGACTTTTCCTAGATTTTGTAGGATCAGTTAACATTAGTAGAGTTCACTTATAATAAAAACTATCACTCTACAATCAACATTACTCATTTCGAGGCCCTATAGGTCACCCTTGTGCCCAATTGAGATTGGTGATGCAATAAAAGTTGGAAAATAGATGGTGCACGTGATGATGGAGAATTATTAGGTTCTTTAGGAGTATATGAGGACAACGTACAACTAACAATAATTATTACATAGAACAATTTATTATCCCATTGGAGTTCAATCATGGAGTCAATGTTTTCTTAAAGTCTCTCCATGATGGGGATTACATAGGTTTGGTCAAGGAAGAAATCTATTATTGAGTTTCATTATTCCATTCATTATCTTAAAGAGGGTTGGTGAGGTTTCAAACCACCTATAGATATCCACATAGCTTGAGAAGTTGTATGACATCTTCCATGAGTTGTATCTGAGGAGATATGTACATGATCCTATGAACGTCATCAACTAAGGAAATATACACAAAAAGGATTCAACTACCTTCATCAGGATTCCATTAGAGACCAAGGATTACAAGGATAATATCCTAAAAAGATGGATTATTCCCATGGTTTGTGTGTAATGGAAGCATGGGTGCCTGAAAAAGATCTCCTGGGTGAAGGAAGGTCATATGTGGGCCTAATATCCCTGCATTCCAAGATTTTTCTTTTTGAGAATGGAAAACCATGAAGGGGGAATTATATACTGATATTTTTACCTTGTAAGAGTTTGAATTATATTAAAGAATATTTTTGGAACAATGAGCTGAGACAACGAAGGATTCTTAGGCCCAGTGATCTAGAAATTAATATTATAAAAATAATAAATATTTTAATATGATACAAGTATATATTATCATAAATTGTGTGCTTTCTCTTGATTAGTTCCTTAGATAGGAAAAATAATTCGACATTTGAATTTGGAATTCTATTTTCACCATAGGCATGACCTAATGTTGGTTTGTGTTGGGAATTTGGATGAGGTGGCCATTGGAGGTTATGTTAAGTGGATTAATTAATTAAATTATTAAATAAATTCATTTAATAACCATAACATAATTTCCTCTATAATATTATTTCAATAAAAGTTCTCTGGGGTATGTGGCATAACCCAAGGTTCCATGAGAGGAGAATTGGGGATTCTTTGTTAGTGAATTGGAGTTATATAAAACTTGTTGATCAGACCAAGGTGGATTGCGAGGAAGTGAACATATCAGTTCTTTTTCATCAATGGTGAATTAATTGTTAACCAAATATTGATCAATAATTGAGGTAGGTATCATTAATCATTGTTTATTACCTTGATTTAAATATTTATAATAAATTTTATATTCTTTTGATCTGTATTAAATTGTTTTCTACATAAATAGTAGAATTTTATGATTATATTTGTCCAATAATGTTTTTCTATTGTCTCACAAATTATCCCTTATATAAATCCATGGTTTGTGATCATTTTCCATGAAGTATAATTATATGATAAATTCAATTTTTTCTTCTTCATTTCCCCTCTATATTCATCTCGTTATTCACTATTGTCCAATGAGATTATAGTTTGACCCTACAATAGCATTTTTGAGTGCGATCGAATACCAAAAATCATTATGGTTGTATAAATGAGAAATGGATCAATGGTTTATGGAAGTATCGTGGAACTATATGGGGAATATTTTATACTATGTGGATCCAAGATCCGGTGAGGTGAAGATATTTTGTGGAATGAATTTCAATGTAAGACGCGAGGCGTTGCAGGCTTCGAAGGGATTTCAAAAATCTGATTCCCGATCTTCGGAGGATGGGAATCAATGTATATATCCCATTTAATATTTTTTTAGGTGGCTAATTGTGATGGATGATGTTAGGGAGTCTATATCTAGTGAAAAAGAATAATAATATTCCTTAAATCCTTCTAAATTACAAGAAATGGAATGAACACACGAAGTGTAGCCCCAATCTACAGTGATAGGGTTTTGGAGGGGATAAGGATCACACACTGTATTATTGTTCCCATACAACCTATGACCCTTCTTAGGGTACTATGATGTGTTCGAACTGCAAAAAATCAGGACTCCATGTTGGAGGACACACCATGTACTCTATGATTACATGGGTAAGAGCTGATACTTGGGCATGGTATGGTATATGGTCTTACACATGGGCACAACCTAACAAGTATAGGCACAACCCCATGCACATGGGAAGGCCGTGGGTGGATGATATATTCTATGGGGGAACCATATTTACTATTTATAGTGACTTGACCTCTGATACAACTCTATTAGAGAACACATTCATGAAGCGGAGTAGGACCACACATCATTTGAACCCCATACACAATGTGTAACCCTATGGGAAACATCCTCCTTTTGTATATCATTGATATTTTCTTGGTTTTTGTTCTAAGAGTATCCTATCCTGAGTAATTGTACATGTAGAATGTGATGGTAGAACATGTAATGAATTTTTAGATATGACATTTAATTTTCTGAGCCTAACGCTGCTTTAGGCTACACATGACGATGGGAGTGATTTGGTAGGATCATCTGTGAGTGTGGTCGGGGTTGGAAACCCTCTATTGTACCAGGGTATGATTTCCCTATACTCCTAACACTAGATCATGTTGAAATACCAGATATACTAGGTTGTGGGTCCTATTATATATTTATTATCATCCTCAAACATACTAGGGAATCTTTTCTCTACCCTCTGAGTGTCCCACCATTGACAAACTAGTGTGTGGGTCCTCCACCCTCAATGTGTCACCCCTATCACACTAGGGAATAATTACTCTACCCTCTGAGTATAATCCCACTAACTCGCTAGGGTGAAAGGCCACTAATGATAAATACTAAGTTTTACACACTATCGTACTAGGGTGTGGGTCCTCAATTCATTTAATGGAATCCCCCTTACCAATCAGGGTGTGAGAACTCTATCCATCTACATAGTGGAATCCCCCTAATATACTAGGGTGAGGGTAATAATTTTATTGGATTTTTATCCCCTTATGCAGTAGAGTAGTGATGAGGTGTGAGTCCCCCTCATGACCATCTCATGAAGACTAGCGAGATTTTGGGGATCGATGATGGACCATTAGTGTTATAGGATAAATTATCTTCAGGGTTTGTGATATGGGATCTATATCCACATTATCTTTAGCCTTTTCTTAATAATGAGTATATATATAGATATATTGGTTTTGTTTCCCTATTACATTCAATTGATCTATCTATTTCTATTGTATCCCCTACTTCCTGCTTTAGTTTTTTGGTTGTCCTATGGGGTATGTATATTCTCATTCCTACCTAGGATATACCCATACGTGATTTTTATTATGCCAAAAAATAATTGATCAGTGATGTTTTTGGTGGATCATTTGGATAATCAGGTTCATAGGTTACATATTGTTGTTGATCATAGAGGTCAATTAGACCATATTAGATACTTTCTGTATAAGTTATTGTCTTGTTGGGTCATAATTTCTTGTTGGACATGTGTTTTTTCCCGTCACACTTTCAATGTATTCTTTCAAAATTCTATGTCTTACATAGAGTTTATTTCATGCATGATATATCTATTACAATTATAGTATTTGATTTTTAACCATCTACACTAATACATAGAGATGGTTAGGTGCATGTATACATCTGCATTAGGAAAAAAGAATCACATTATACGTACGCCTTCTCAGTTCTTATCACTAGCCCCTGGAATATTAGAGAGGGTTTTAGGATTTTGGAGGCTTGACCTTCCACTAGCACAGCATGACTTGTGGGTCAGTTCATTAGATATGTAGCGTGTATTGTGGTCCATATTAGAAATAGATGTATTTTGATACCTAATACAAAAGCTATGAATTATGATATATTGTACCAAAAGAATCCAATAGGTCTTTTTATTAAAATATTATATTGAAATTAGGGAATGTGGTTTGTAAAGATTAATGAAATTGAGGATGAAAGATTCCTTATGGGGGATTTTCTAATAATAATGGATACATAAATTGGAATAAGAGAATGAATAAAATTGTGAAGTGTTTATATGGGAAAATTAATGACAACCTGGTAAAAAAAAGTCAACTGATTCATGAATATTTTAGGTCTCTTATAAAAAAATTTAGCATATTTCTAAAAAATGGTAAAAAATTTACTTAAATAATACAAAAAACTACCAATTATATTTTATAGTGTTCCAATGATTAAAAAAATGTTTTAGTGGAAACATATAGTTTCAGAGGTGCATGGATCATGTTGATGCTAAGAATATGAATAGAAATTATAGTATAATAGTTCATACCAGAAGGAGGATAAGCATAGAGAACCAAACAACTCATGTATCATAGTATGAGTATAGAATGGTGGAAAAGGCTATTGAACCTGATTAATGGGTGAAGTATTTTGATTAAAACTCAATCAAATTGAGATTAACTTTACATGTGAAATTTTTCAATGAAATAAAACAAAAAACATTATAGGTAAAAAATAGGGTTTTTAAGAAATAGTTAATATGAAATGTGAATTCTCATGAAATAATAACATAATTATTTTTGAAGTTATTATAAAATAAATTAAATATTATATAATTACACTTTATTCCAAATACTAGACTCAACATAGTAATAATGTTTTTGGTTATCATAACTCGTACAAATTACATGGTATATCAAATAGTAGTAAAGACTACATTCTGGAATGGTGACCTTGAAGAAGAAGTATTTATTTAATAATAATTATAATTAATTCTTGAATATGATGGTGTAGTTGTATGTAGATTAATGAAAGAATTATATATCATAAAATAGTATCTATGTGAATTTTTTTCAAAACATAATGATTATTTGAGAAGAATGGGTTTTTAAAGGCATTATTGATAGTAACATGTAATTGAAGAAGAATTTTTTGGGCACAATTATTGTGATTTTTTATGAGGATGATATAAATTATTCTGTTAATAAAAAATTATTATATTGGGAATTCACAAAAAACCAGGCAGAAGATGTTTGAGATATCTATGAAGGGGTAATGAAACTATTTTCCTGGGTAAAAAATTGGGAAAAATTCAGATTATTTCTTTATCTCACATGAAAACAATTAAAAATAAATTCAAAGAAATAATTTAATGATATATTAAAAAGAGTTTTATACACCAACATTAATTGTATTATGTATGATAATAGATGAATAAGGAAGCAAGTTTAGTGAGACAAAATTTAGTTGTATGATTAAAAACCTTTGTATCTCACAATATCCACACCTTCCATTTCTTACGTAGTTCTTTTGTATGCAATGAATCAATATAAACCAAAGGATTTACACATTATTTTAAATAATATAATTATATTCTATGAAAATGGAATAATTAATTACTTATTTGCTTATAGATGCAATGTGGATATAGGCTTTATTGGTTACACTAATGTTAATTGGGAAGATGATTGTACATATCAAATATCCAATTCAGGGGGAGTATTTTTTATTTTTTATGGTTTTGTTAGATGATGAATTATGAATAATAGTTTAGATACCCTGAGTACATAAGAATAAAATTATTTAGAATATACTCATTCTATTCTCGATGAATTATGGATGCTGGTTCGGCTCCTAAATTATTGGGTTGATGTTTCATGGCTTGAATATTATTTATGAGAATAAATGTACTATTGATATTTCATAAAATATAATTAAAAACTCTTGATATAAACATATTTATATATAATATATTTTTAAAAAGGAACATGGTTTTAGGTGAACTCATACTTTTATTTATTAAAAAAAGGAAGAACTTACATATATCCTTACAAAATCCATTCCATGTAAGATATTTTTGGAGTTAAGGATGAAATTGAATGTTCATGCTTCCCCATATTTTTAGTTTTTGTTTTCTTATTAAACTCTCATGGCCCTTTTGATTATGTTGAAAAGGGTGAATAAAATCTTGTGTTGAAGGGGGTGTGTATGTGACATGGGAGTTTGAGAAGTAGGGTCAAGTGAATCACTCTTCCCAATCATGTTTCTCATCAATTTATGGAGGTATCTAAAAAATTACCTTTTCATGAATTGTATAGTTAGGATACATCTATTTGATATATTTTGTGATTTGGTGATTCATGTGTTGATCCATGGTAGGCCATGTGGATTTGGGTTGTCGCTAATAAATCCAAAGATGGATATTAATGAACCACATGGATTTATTAATTTTATTAGATATAATATCTTGGGTAAAAAGGTAAATATCTTTTAATTTTAAGATTTTGTTTCTTTTTTTCCTGACTACTTTGGAGTTATTTTGTATATTTACTACAGAAACTGGACTGTGCACTTCCCTCTAGACACATTCATGTTGTCAAATCTATACATGACATGAATCCTTTACAGAGAAGATGTCGTGATTTGGGTTTTGAGCATGACAATTTTAAAATACATTATACATTTTCATTTTTTGAAATTTTGATCAAGGATAATTTATCTTGAGGTGAGAAATTTTATATTTTATATGCAACTCATATTATTCAAGACATGAAATACGGGTTCATGATGTGAATTGCTTGAGTCTGGTAGTTTTTATTTCACTATACTCTCTATTAGTTATACATTAGATGTGCAGTAATAACCATTGAACCATAGTCTCACGTAGGTTGATTTTTGAATGATATATATCTTTTTTGGGAAACATTATTTTGCATTCAATCTTTCACACAGTTGTGCCACTTCTCTCAAGTAAGTTCCATTTTGTCTTCTTTATTTCCATTGGTCACGATAATGGTGTTGGTAATTTTTTTGGATAGTATTGTGATATATTTTTGTTTTCCTTCAATCCTTTTATTTTTTCCCTTGTTCTTTGTCTTTAAAAGGCTGATCTTCTCAATTCCAATATAAATTTTTGAATGTGACATTGTTTCCTCCTTTACATAAGTAGGTGTCTCTAAACAAGTGAACCAAATAATAGCTTTCTAATGCTCTTGAAAAATACGTAGTATTAATCAATTAAAATTATATATTTCATATTTTAATGGAACTATGGAAGAGATTAATATTTTCAATAAAATTTTATTTAAAAATTTATTTCTTTCTTACGAAGTGTTTAGTGAAATGATTCCATTGTTGTTTTAGTAATATAAAATGTGTGTAAAACCATGTATGTTTAAATTAATTTATATGATTTTTATTTATTAAATATTATATTTTTATTAAAATAAAATTTTTACAATCATGGAACATTGGGTATCCATGGGTGCATCATGAAATGGACTTGACACACTTTTTATCTATGATGCCACATCATGTATTATGTAACCTTAGTGCATGTAATTACTTCATATGTTATATTATATGGATCCACCATAGTATTAGATTGTGGAATTTATTTTATATGTAGAATGTATTCCCATAGTTTATATACCAAGTGTCATGCTTTGTATTTTAGGATTTGTTAATCAAATGATGGTATTTTCAGGTTTATTTGTTTATATGCTTATGTTATAGTGTATCAACTATTATTTTTTTACATATTCTATCATATTTTGTTACATATATTACATATTCCTAGATTTTTTGAACATAGTACGTTTTTAGGAAAACAAAACTATGATTTGAAATTTTTTTTCTTATTTATTAAAATTAATTGAAAATTGTATTTGTTGTTTTAAATATGTATCTAATGAATTATTTATATTAATATATATATATATATATATTCGATTATGTAATCCTATTATACATTGTGATCACACCATAATTTTGTCTTTGGGTGATTATAGATGTTGTTTAATTGGACTCATGTAAAATGGAACAACATTATACAACATGCCAATTTCTCTTGTTGTGATTGTTTTTATAGCACGGTGTTCTAATGGAGATGGTTGGTCACATGGATATCTGTTGGTCTTGGCTTGGTTTAATTTTCGAATTTAACAAGAATATCATGGGTTTTTATGTATCATGGATATATTCTAATACATCTTCTATGTACATTTTTGGATTTTATTATTCATGTTTTACCTGATTCATGTTGCTTATTTTTTAATTTACATCACCAAGTGGAAGGCCACCATGGGTGAATTATCTTTCTGAATTTGGCTATTTTATTAAAAATTGTTAATAAAGCTCATTCCTAGCCTAAATGTTTTTGAAACTTCATGGGATTGGATCATTTTCTTTAGTTGACTAATTTTGGGATTGTTGGAATTTGGATAGTAAACACTAGAGAGTTCTGGCTATCTCACTTCAATGTGTAAATTTGATTCCCCAAGGGTGATCAGGGATTTCTTTTTGGAATTGCGACTTATTAATGGATGTTATATGAAATAATGGAAAATGGGGTGTATTTAAATAATATTTTTTCCTTTTTAAAAAATTGTATTTTATTCACATATTTTATAATATCATTAAATTTTTGTCATTTTAAATCATTAGTATAGAATTATGGAAGTAGGTCATAGGATTTTTTTAATTTTCTCATAAAATAATTGGTCATTGTTTTGTGTTTAATTTAAAATTACTCCCAAAATAGATCTTCCAAATATTAGAGAGGATGTTGTGAGATATATTCTATAATATAATCTTATAGTGGGACCATATTTAGTGGATGTCAGAATCCACACCATTCAGACTCTGTGTCAAGAGGGTGTCAATAACATTAGATGAGTGGTGGAACATGACACATAATTTACACTGTGTAATCCTCCAATATACCGTGTTGATAAAAAACATAGGAATAATATGTATAAAATTATTGGATTGAGAGGATCATAAAAATTTTCTAGATTCTATATTACTCTTGGTAGGTTTTTTCATGCACATTCTTTCGGTAACGGTAAGGAGCCAGTGGGACTCTATTGTGCAGGCTAGGTTTCAAGAATAACATACCAGGTCTTCCTTCAATAAAATATTCAAATAGATGTTTTATTTAGGGACATTACGTGTGTAAAATACGAGGGAGTTTCTAAACATAGAGAAAGGGTAGAGTAACATACTGAAGTCTTCCATCCACTTTGCTGAGTTGGTGTTCTTGGAATTAAATCTTCTCACAAATTATTATCTTAAATCATAGAGTTTTGAGATGGGGATTATTGATATCATTAATTTTATGGTGGTTTTGAGTGTCATATGAATTTTTTCGGAGGTGGTTAATAAGGAGACTATGGTTGTGGCACACATAGCAGGGAGAATATGATTAGGTAGAGCTTTGGTTGGTGTTGTTGTTAGCCAGGGTGTGGTTTCTAGACATAAAAATAAGAAAAAAGATAGACAATTTTCATAAAGACTAGTTATAAGAGATTATTCAAGATAATAATAGGATGTCTTCTATCGCTTTGGGAGGCCTGGTCTTACAATGAATAATTTTATAAAGGATCCTAATACTATCCATCATTATGGGAAATCTATTCATATGAGGTGATATTGTGGAAGGATATCCCAAGGAAGTAATGCTAGGTCCACTATCCCCAAGGGTTTGAATGTTTATTATGATGATTCAAGGAGTGGTGGGTCTAATATTTAGGAAATTTGGGATTTCATTGTGGATAAGAAATCACATGGAGGAGTTGAGGTTGAAAGACTTTATACAGTGGAGTATGAACTAGAGGAATCTAAAGTAGGCCACAATACTATTATAGGTATGGTGTTTATTTCCTCTTAAATGATGTCAGATTTGTTTGATTTAGGAGATTCTCACTGTTTTATATCGTAAAAATCATTTTATGTGTTGTGATTACATTTATATCATATCCCATTCTTGTAGTATCTCTCTATTTGGTTAGGAAGGTGGTTTGAACAAGGTTTAAAGATTCCCAAGTGTCAGGTGGTGATGGACAACATTGATGTGGAGTGGGACTTCATTGTACCGTAACATGATATATTCTACCTAATTATTGGATGTGATTGGATAATCAACATTATGGATGGGAAAGACTATTAGAATCATCACATGTAGTCTTTATCTCCAAATAGAGTCACTCGTATATTTATAGGTTAGTGGGATTCTTTATTTATGATATAAAGTCCCATTCATTAGATAGAGGTCAAATCCCATTGAGGAATGAATATTTATCTCCATATTCTTGGGTGATCTCATGTTTGATTTTAGATATGTTCCATGATGATGTTGACCATTGATTTAATAGTACCCTTTATGAAGTTGTGTACGCATACACCAATGTGTTTTAAGATTATTTTATGTAGTTTACCACTATAGAGACATGTCAACATTACCATTGAATTTTTAGCTAATACAATTTACATTTATTTTACATCTTATCATATGAAAACTAATGACATACTGAAAAAAAAGATCAGATTATAGAAATTGAGGCTATGATATTTATTCAATGTAGTGTGTCACCTTGGGATTCATCTGCCATCTTTCCTAATAAGGAAGATGATAGCCTCAAAACATGAATTTATTATTGGAATTTAAACCAAGGGACCATTAAGAACATGTTTCCCTTTCCCAAAATTGATGAATCCTTTGACCAAATCATAGGGGAACATTTTTTTTCAATGATTTATCTTTTTTCATGTTACCACTAGTTGAGATTCCATGAATAAGATATATATAATATTTCATTTAGGAGATGATGTTTATATTTTTAGTTTTTTCTTATGCCATTGAATTTTATTAACACTTCTATGGTATTTATGGCATTGATGAAAATGATCTTCCTTGGTTCATAGAATCTTATATAGTTTTGTTTTTGTATGATATTTTGGTGTACCTTGGGGTAGAGAAGGAGCACATGGACCATTTGGATATCATTCTTAGGACCGAGGGGGATCTTCGCTTGTATGGTAATATTCCTAAATGTGAATTCTAGATTGAATATGAGAATTTTTTATTGAATTTTATGTCTAATAGGGGCATCTCAATAGATCCTAAAAAGCTAGTGGAAATTATGTGTTGGAAGAAACATGAAAATGTGTTTTAGATTACAATATTAAAGGGGTTGGTTGGATATTATATGAAGTTCATGTAGGACTTATCCATGAATACATCTCAAAAAAATATTTAACCCATAAAGGTGTAAATTTTGAGTATAATTAAAAATTATATAGATATTTTGAGGAATTCAAGTTGAAGATTAATTTATCTCTAGTTTAAATACATATAGAACTGGGTTTTAGTTATGATGTTTTGTATGATGATTTTGGTACAAGTATGGGGTGTGTCTTGAGGTAGGGGAAAGAGGTTCTGTCCTATGACCATCAATATTCATGAACTCTTAAAAATAACTATCCTACCTATTACCTGGTGTTAGTAGCGGTTATTTTGGGAACTCATAAAATGAAAATAAAATCTATTTAGGGAGAAATATATTTTATATTATGATGAAAAAACTGTAAAATATATTTTCACTCATGTGGATCTAAAATTTTGACATATACATTGATTTTAGTTTCATTAAACTATTGATTTTAACATCACTTATACTCATGAGAAGGGGAATGTAGTTTCTAATATGTTTATCTAAAAATTACTGACTCAAGTGGTGAACGAATTAGTGGATGTGTGGTCTCTAATCAGTTTTATCAATGAGATAAGAAAAAAGTCATGTGTTAAGGTGTTCTTAAATCTCAGTAAAGGATAAATTTTTATTTGATGAATGAGTTAAAATTTATTAGGTGTCAAATTATGATTTTCATTGCTTTAGTCAAATATTAAATGGTGAAGATGGCTCGAGTGAGTGGTATTGGTCTCCTAGTGGTTATTTTTGTTACTAAAGGAATTTGGTTATTCTGATTTCTATGTGGACGGATTTGATGGTATATGGACACTACTCATTTTGGTGTGTACACATTGGGATTACAAATAGTAATCATGATATGAGATGTTGATATTGGTTTCTGGGGATGAGGTGGTCAAATGAATATTTATATCGTGGTTCCCTATGTTTTAGAGCTTTAAAGTGGATCACCGAAGACCTTACAGATTATTTTTACCCTTAATCATTCCTTTATATAAGTGAGATGAAATTTCAATAGTTGCCCTCATTGGTTTACCATATACTCTTATATAGAAGGGTGAAACTTGGGTGATTATTAATGGACTCAGGAAATTGACACATTTCCTTCATATTAAGTAGACGATGATTGTAGAACATCTTAGAAAATTGTATGTAGAAAGGTTTTGAGAATTCGTGGTGTCCTATATGTGACAATTTTTTATACGAACCCACAGATGACATCTAGGTTCTGGATGTTTTTTCAATAGGTGATGGGTTCTAGTTTGAAATTGATAATGTCATATCCCATAGAAATAGATGGGTAGGTAGATCAATCTATTTGGGTTCTTGAGTATATTCTTCATACATGTGTGATTTATTTTCAATGGTTCTGGGAAACGAAATATTCTATGGTAGAGTTTTAATAAATTATTAGTTATTAGAAAATAATTAAGATGGCCTATTTTTATGTGTTGTGTGGGCGGCCATAGTGACCTTGTTATGTTGGGATGAGTTGGGAGAATGGTCTATGTTTGGGAAGAGTTTTTTTTAGAAAAATATGAAAAAAGTATTGTTGATCTAAAAGTGTTTTTTCAAGACATATAGACATCAAAAATCATATAAATACAATCATTTTCCACTATAGTTTTAGGTTGGTGACTCGGGTTTTCTTCGAGTATCACCTAACATGGGAAACCTTTAGTTGGGTAAGTCTGGTAAGTTTCAGTAAGGTTTTTTGGACCCTTTGAGATCATTGGTATTCTTGGTAAGGTGTCTTATCTTTCTAACTAACCATCTAGTTTGACTTTTATTAATGATGTTTTTTATTTTTCAGAGTTGAGGAAGTATGAATCAAATCATTCCTATGTGATTGAATGAAGTGATGTTTATCTTGAGCCTGACACAACTCTTTTTGAGAAAATGGTTTAGGAATCGATCAATAGAATATAGTACTATATGGTAAAATAGTTACCATGGTCTGTATACTATGGATGTGTTGATGAGATAACTAGAATATGTGGGACTGATAATTGTTGATGAGGAAGAAGTAGCCTTTTCTTATTTCATTTCTATGATGTCAAGGACATTTGGGGGATAAAAATTTTTTATTTAGGGGCTAATTATGTCATCATGAGAAAAAAAAGATCGTCTCTTTAATGTTAAGAGAATAATTCTTTATATTTAAGGGAATCAAAGTTCATTTAGGTATTTTCTACAGAACCTAGACTATAAAATACTAATTGTATGAATTTAGTTAATGAATTTGTTACATGAAATGAATCCCTTATTTGGAAAATTTCATGAGTTTGGTTATGTGTGTGAAAATTTATAATCCATTAAACATTTTAATGTCACTAATTTATTGATAATAGGTAATTTATCTTAATGTGATTCCATTTTTTGTGTATATAGAACTCTTTTAATTCCTTCCATGAATTAGGGATTCATAACATGAATCATATGAGGATAGAATCTTTTATTTTACATAACACATGATTCATTGACCATTTTATATGAAGGCATCCCCCTCAATCCATAGGCACTACAGGGGGAATATTATTATGATCTATCTTTTTCTGGTTCAATTAATTCAGTGTTTGATCTCAGACACAATTTCACCTCCTCTACGTCGTAAGATACCTTTCATCTTTATTGTTTCCATTGGTTATGATAGTGGTGTTGGATACAATTTTTGGATTATTTTTTAATCATAATTCAGTTTTTATTGGTCATTTTTATTTTACCTCATTCATTGTCTTTCAGAGACTAATTTACTCATTTCTAATCTCCATGTTTTAAGGGGACATGGTTTCCCCCAATATTGAGGTAGGTGTCCCAATACAAGGGTTCTAATTCATGAATATATTTCATCATTTATAAATTCAATTGTGCTAATCATTAAAAATAAATTTTTTGATATTGTAAATGAAATGACATGTGATATTCATGTTTTTAAGGGGGATTTCTTTTAAAAAAATATTTCACTTCAAGTGTTTGATTAAATTATTCAATGGTGGTTTTGATTTTTCAAAATAGGTCATCAATACTAGATGAAAAATGTATTTGATATTAATTTATTTTATTAAATGTGATCATGGTATTCGAATGAATTTTTGACAATATTATAAAATTGGTTAACCTTAGGTGCATCGAGGAATAGACTTATCTATATTTGTGTGTCTAATTCCACTAAAATTTATATTAGTTAGATTCACCTCATAACTATATTGGGAATTTTATCTTATATCTAGCACATATTTCCATAGGTTATATCCCTTATGGCATGCTTTTTTCATTTATTATAGGTTTATTACATGATGATATTTTCATGGATAAATTTTTATAGGTTTATATATTATTGTATCAATGTTTAGTTTTCACTAATGTTTACTTGTTTTCATTGAAACATCAAATAATATTGGATTTGGTGAATATAATATGTTCTTAAGAATCCAAATGATGATTAACAACAAGTTTATATTTGAAAATTGTATTCAAAATTAGATATATCGATTAAATCTAGATATAATGAATTCTTTATATTAGACCATTTATAAATTCAATAGTGATATCCTACTTGGTTTTTCTCTCAATCCCTATATTTTTTCATTGAGTGGTTGTAGATGACGTTTTAGAAGACTCTAGTAAAAGACAAGGTTATTATATAGAATTTTGCTTTCTCTTATTGTCATCAAATTCATAATTGGATATTTTAGAGGGACTGGTTGGCCACATGGGCACTTTTTGACTTATCTAGTTTTTATTTTTAGGTTTTAATTTTTTTTATTTGTTTGTTATGTCACATTGATATATGAAAAAACTATCTAAATGTATTTTGTTTTGTTTCCCTTGTTCATGATTTATATGAGACATGTTTCTACATTTTTGTTGTACTTTACCATGTGGTGTACCATCATGGGTGACATTTCTAGTTGACTCGGGCTAGTTTATCACATTGAGGATGGTTGAAGATCTCATGGTTATTTTTGAGATTTGTCTTTATTATTTTTTGAAAAATATATTTTGAGATTCTGACTAATTTAAACGGTTTTTTATCTGGTTTTTATGGATATTTATCTTGGTAGATAGTTTTAGGATGCTTGAAAGTGTGTTTTAGGTTGGATGGAAAATGAATTAAGAGGTTCTAAGGGATTTTAAGTGAAATCTTGAATTTTTTAAATTCAGGTATGCATTTTCATTACATGGGTGTTTTTAAATTGATCACATAGGTTAACATCCCTAATAACTAATTTCACATATTTGATTGCAACCGCATTGGAATATAATTTATCTGATATAATTACGTAAGAGAATTTAATGATATCTCCAAAAGGGTTATAGAAAATCCCTTTTTTTTAATTTTAATGTTGAACACTCTGAGTTGGGTGGGAACTAGAAACATGACAGCTCAAAAAAAAGTAATCACAACCACAAAAAGAGAGATACTTATGAAAGAAATGATATTTTCCCCAAGGGTGCTGGTAGATAAGTCCATGAAATATTAGACGAGATAATATCTTCCATTATGTGCATAGAAAAATGTATAGTGAAGGATAAGTGGAAAATATACAATCATTTAGGGGACACTATGTACTCTTTAACCACATCCACTATGTAATCCTATGTTATTGGGTCTTCTGGCATAGAAATAACCATAGGATAAGGATCCTAACCTTTATTCTTAGTTTTCCATGACACACCATAAGAGATTCATGTGGCCTTAAAAATAAGAATATTGATTGTTTTTTAAGAAGTATGTTTTTAGTAATATTCATATGAGTTATAATATATTGTATTTTGTGGTTGAAAAATATTGTGGTATTAGAATATCATAGTAGGATAGAATACCCAAGTTAATTAGTAATTTAAACAATTTGGTGAGTATGTGGGTATATATGTATATATCATATGATAATTAAAGACTTATTATTCAGAATTATTGAATAATGATTATTTAATCATGATTTAATAAGTGTAAAATACGTATAATATTTTTGTAAGATGGTTTTATGATTTTGAGTCGTTTTTATTCTCTGAGAAAAAGGAAGAATAAGAATAGT
This sequence comes from Viscum album, assembly GCA_963277665.1. NCBI lineage: Eukaryota > Viridiplantae > Streptophyta > Magnoliopsida > Santalales > Viscaceae > Viscum > Viscum album. Next base: position 1,929,343,510 of record OY728131.1, read on the forward strand.
TTGGGGATAAAGTTGGATTTTTAGCAATCAAGATCTAATGAATCACATTACATTAAAAGATTTTATTTGACTATGAGAATATTTATGGACAGTAATTCAATAATTTAATATGTTAAATTATATCTTTATTATTATAGAGGTTTGTGGATGTTTATATTTATCCTTTGTTTCTAGAGAAAATTTGTTTATTTCCTGATCTTCTTAATCATTTTTTCATATTTTTTGTTCTACAATAATAAGTTTTTTTGTTGGGTGTTACTTATGATCTATTTGGTGTGATGTAATATGAATTATTGTAATTAGAACTAACATGTTCTTATTGGGAAGAGAAATTGTGGTTAAATAGGGTAACCAATCATGCAAATTAGTTTTATTCAACATTGTATTTGAACCCTGTAAAAATTCAATGTTTCTTATTGTTTTTATTTCATGTATGATTTTTTAATGAAATGACATTTTTATTTTGAGGAGATCAGACTCTAACTAGTCACATAGTTTTATTTCAATTGAATAGAATTTGTAAAAACTACACACCACTGATTCATCCCCGACATCTCAGAAGAGTAAAACAATCCTTCTAGGAACATCACACAATTATTTTATCACACATTGTTTTCTATTTATTCTCATATAATTTTCATATGTCTTGGAATTTAATAAAAATTCTACATCACCTTATATGGTATAAAATATTAGTTTCAATAACTATTATCCTACAATTTCGAATTACCAAACTATTTTCAATCATTTAACTATATATTTTACATACAAAAAAATCATTAGGGAATGCATGATTCTTAGTATATTGAAATAATAATCTAATAATAGAATTCAACTATATGTAATCATTTTATGCAATACATGAATCTCCATGAAGAATAACCTATAAAAATTCAAGGTTACCATCAATCATAGTATTAATAAATCCATATATATTTTTATAATGATATAGTGGCATTTAAAACTCAATTCTTGTTATTTTCCGATTTCATGGTATACTAGGGTATATACATCTTTCATTATCTTTATAATTTTATCAATATCATTATTACGATTTATAGACAAAAAAATATGAAACCATATTCCTTTCTACATGCACTAATCTACATAATGTGTTTTTTGTTGAAAAAAATAAAAACTAATCATAAAGAAAATTCTCTATATAAATACTCTGGGAATATTCATTTGTATTTTCAACTTAAAAATAATATTCATTATGATACCATATATATTAATTAGTATGGAAAATATTTTTACTTTTATGGTAACTCAGTTCTCCATGAGTTAAAAATGTTTTTACTATATAATCTAAAATGAAGCATCAAATCAGCCCACCATTTGAATAATTATAGTATTTAAAATTCAATTGTTAATTAGAACTGATTATAAAACTTATCAGTGATCTGATGAGTCACGTACATTAAAATTTTATCTGTTATAATTTAAACAACCGTAGTGTTTTCAAAATTGATTAATATCAATAAAATATAAGTTATACAATTTTTAAAATATTATCAAACATTGATTATTATTTCATGTAAACATTAATTTCCCATAAAATCCATTGATGATATTTTTAAAGTAAATATATAATTATTATACATGGAAAATTAATATTTTTCTATGTAGAAAGAAAAATTATTAATAATAATAATTTGTTATAGACCTATTAGAATAATATTTATTAAGGAAAAAATTCTAAAAAATAAACTCTTTTTCAAATTCAAATCCATAATGAAATTTAGTCACTATAATTATTTATATATATTCCAATACCTAATAGAAAATAGTGATTTTTATTATTTCATCACTAATATCTCCAAATAAAGTGTGAATTTAAAAATTATTTCTAATATTACAATTAACAATTTCATCCAATTTTCATTACAGTCAATTTTGAGATATTCTTTTAATTTATTTATGGGATCTAATAAATACATCATTATGAATCATTATCCATTATTTCAAACTGGTAAACAATGTTCCATTCAATATTCATCAAGATCCTAAAATAAAAAATTCATATCAATTTGATACTCCCCTCCTTGAATAATTTTTTGACTAATGTGAAATTTTACTGAATCTTCTAAACCCTAAAGGATATGTGTAATATATGTTTACTTGATTTCAAAAGTCTAACAAACCATGTAATTTTATGAAGATGGAATTATTAAAATGAATAATCTTTAGAAGATCAAATTTCAGTAAATTTGATCACGTGGTATTAAAATAGGAGGTGGGATCTTGGAGACATGGTTAGAATAAAAAATATATTTTTATTATGATGGATTATTAGGTGGTAGTGTCTTGGATAATTTTTTTTTGTTATTACTACTATAGGTTAAAATTATACTGTAATAGTTGGTTTTATTCTACAGTGAAGAAAATAAAACTATGATTGTAATAAATCCCACCCTGATCTTTCTTTGTATATTTATATTATAATATTTAGGGTAGGGTAATGCCCAAATATAGGTAACAAGGTTGTTATAAATTTTGTAATTGGGTAGCTGTGATTTTGTCAGTGTAGATATTGAATGGGGAATTATACCCTGATGAATATGGTCATATTGTATTCATTTCTATATTATGTTTTGGGTTTTCCTTGGAAAGTGAATTTCACTATAACATATATTGAAATTTGATAATGTTTCTATATATATTCCTTTTTATAATATGATTAATGTATAATATTTATATAAATATGATTCCTTTTTTATCTTCCAGCCAGTGTCAATGGTGTATTAAATCAACCAATTCCTTATCAATACTTATTTATCTTAGACATATGTGGTTTTGGTGGTGTTCCTCATAGTGATTCGAGGTTGGTTAATCAAAAATATAAAAAACATTTATTCTCCCCTTCTTATGTAATTTCTATGGTTGATATTAGTATTTTAATACTAATTAAATTGGAATGTTATAGAATAATTTTGATATGTTGGGGGTTTTTTGTATTAAAACACTATTGGTGGATCAAGAGTATAATACATGATAGTATACAAGAATCTATGTTATAGGTAAAACATCATGTTTGTAGTTTTTATATTATAACCAAATTTATATCAAATTTTTTTTATAATATGGGAATTTTACACATTTTGGGTCTACATGCATATTGGTTGAATTGTAACGTGTGGTGTAGATCATGGATGGTTTCTTGTTGGGGTTTTCCTCCTTTTTACCTAATTTAGTTTTTGTTGTAGTTAGTACAGCACTAAGTAGGTGACTTTGAATTATAGTTTGTTGTTTTAATAAAATTATTTTAGAAATTAAATCCGTGTGACCTGATAGTATTATTATGGTGATAAAATCTATACATACATAAAAAATAAATTAATCTTATGATAGACATAATACATAGAAAAAATAGTAAAATGGACAAATAAAAAAATGGTTTACTTTCTTGTGTATTAGTATCATAAACATATTAATCTTCAATAATTTATCCATATTCTATATCCTCTAGATTTCGTTCTATAATTTTCACAAGTTATAATTATCATCATAACATGAGGAAAGGAAAAAATAAGAATTTGGTGAGATCAAATACTCAATAAAGAAAAAATTATCTGCATTTCCTTAACTGTTAGATCTTAATAATATGTTAAAAACATGGGATGGGGAGAAATATCATATTAAAAATAATATGGAGCAATAAAAGCTGTATATAAGTCATGCTAGATGGACATGCAATAACAAATGAACAAAAATATATAATGTTAAATGTATGTGGAATCATGAGACATTAAGAATGGGTAATAGGTAATAGTCATAGGAATAATATTATCATTTAAGTGTGTGGGATAAATAAAATCATAGAAATAAAATTTCAATGCTAGAAACCATGACATTTACCAGATAGTTAGCTTAGGAAAACCAAATGCGTTCCTTCTTGGGCTTGGGATAATCCTCTAGTGTACCCATGGGCTTGGTATAAAACCTCCCATATAGCCCTTTAGATTTGGTTAAATCCTTGTATTTACCCTTCATATTGGAAAAAATCCTACCATGTTCTCTTTAGAATGAGATAAATCAACCCATATACCCTTTGTCACTGGATAATTCCTCCCATGCGACCTCTAACTTGGGATAAATCATCTCTTGTACCATTTGTCTTGGTATAAATCCCCCCATGTACCCTTTATCTTTGGATAAATCCCTATATAATATTTTTATCTCATGAAATATAATGTAAACAAATTTATGTGAGTGTTATATATAGGACCTCACCCATAATTATTGATATATATGTGTGCAACATAAAATCAATCATCCACAGATCTTATTGAACACATGTAAAAATAATAGGTTTCATAAAAATTATTGAAAACATATTGTAACATAGATATTAAATTTAACACCCCAAGGATTTAAAAATAAATTTAAATGCTTGAAAATTTGTATTATCTTTTTATTTATAACTTTCCTTTAATCATTATTTTGTTACATCTATGTTTTGAATTTTGAATAGCGGTCATCTAAAATTGTGATAAGTATGTTCTTTGGAGTCTAATAGATCCAACATAATTTTTGCTGAATAGTAGCATAACCATGTGAATGGTTATATGAATAATAATATGAAAATAATTACTACTTAATAGTTTTATTATTTTATACTCAAGAGGAATCAAGATAATGAAAAATTGAAAAAAAAGTCAACATGTTAAAAAATGTGTTATAGATTAAAAATTGTTATTTTTGAATAAATTATGATTTTATGTAAAAATTAATTTATTAACATTTAGATAAAAATATTAAAAAAATGTAGTTCATTTTTTAACTATACACATTGAAAATGGTTATGGTGAATTTTTGGGATTTTCCTGAAATTCATAAATTATTTAAGAACAGTGAAATGCGGTAAAAAACTATATATTCAAATTATCAGTTAAATACACTATTTATGACATCGTAAGTGATTTAATCCCACTTGGTTATAACTCACATGACATTATTACTATTTTGGGTCATGTGAATTGTAATCTATACATAATCATGAGCAAAAATATTATAATAATGATTAAAATAACATAAAATACCTCCTATCCTCCACTATATATACCACCCCATTCCCCTATTCCTCCTACACCTCTCATGACTTGATACATACCAATGTTCTTAGAAATACTCCTCCCAAGGATCTTCCACACATTATAGATCATCTGGTCTCATCAAAATTCTTATACCAAAGGCCTTAAGAATGATCTGAAGGAGAAGAGATCAAGAGGTAGACAGCCTCTTTTGTTTTCTTTGTTTTCTTTTAATTTTTTTTCTATTCTAATTATTTCCTCACCTAACCTTATCCAAGATGAATTAATGATCCATTATATTACATATTATGTATGTAATCATTTTTATAGATGATTCACCTTTACGCTTATTCTCTTCTCCCACTTATTCAAGAAATTAAAACACCATCTATGAAGCGTCGATTTACTAACATTGTGGAAGATGTGATTTCAATTTATTTGATTTCCTTCAAGACTGGTCATGAAACCATTTCTATGGTTGAAACATATTATAATTTATGTATTATTTATTATATAATGTTCAGGAATCATTTTTTACACATGTTATTAATTTATAATACAAAATGGGTTCATTACAATCAAAGAATCGCCAAAATGGCCTAAACATATATCAATATTTTTTTAACTTATGAATCATCCTCATGCCATAATTAAAAATTATAATTGGTATAATATATGGTTATATAAACATTTAAATACCACTTCATTCCAATTCTGGTGTTTCAATTTAAATCAGAAAGAATATCCATCTTGAACAGATCATGGAAATCATGTAAACAATGAACACAAAACAATGCAAGGGACAAAATACTAATAGTTAAAGGGTGAAATGATGGAATTAAATTATCATATAAAGTATTATAAAGATGAATAATTTTCATAAAGATATTAATAACACTCATTTAACCATTATACAGTAGTTTTAAATGAGTTTGAATATAAACTAGAGGTAAGTGAATTCTTAACTTGATTTCTATTATTTGGGTTAATATTTTACTTTATTATATATGTGGTGATAAATTTTTTGTGTGTGAATAATTTTTTTTATATTATGTTTAATTATGTGTATTTAAATTTTATATACATATTCCACTCACTCTATTATGCTTCACTTCAATTATATGATATTTATAAAGGAGTTTTCTTTTAAAATCCTCTTTTATGAAATTAAAGAGAATTTTTTTTATGAAATTATTCATGTTGAATGATTTTATTCTGGTTCTTGGAAATTGATTATAATTAAATGTTGGACTTATATCTCTATCCAATTAATTTGGTATGTGTATGTTGGAGGTCAGTAATATGGTATCTCCAAGTGTAACTGTGATGGTTGCAAAAATTGTAATGTATTTGCGAGGGTTACAAATTATAAGGTAGCTGAGAGGTTTACAATATTATTTAAGTAATTCCCCAAGAAAAATTTATGTACCTATTTTTTTTCTTAATTTTTTTGTAATCTTCTTTAAATCTCATGTTTCACAAAGTATGTATATATATGGGTGACAAGTATGTCTTTTGAAAATGATTTTATATGTTACAAGTATTCATTGACTAATTTGTTCTTTGCTTATTTTTATATCCCTTATAGATCTTTTTATGTTCATCAAAAGTTTTTAAATGATATTCATATGTTATAATGATGTGTAAGGCAAAGAAGGAATCCATTTTAATTGTTTTAATAATTGTCAATGAAATTATGTTTTATTTGAAAAGTTTTATATTTTGGAAGAAATGAATAATGTTATTATGGTATCCACTCTATATTAATGTGCAATGTAATGAATGTATTATGTCCCAAATATCTAAAGATATAAACTTTAAAATATCCTAAATTTTAAGGAAGTCATTTATTGACTAAATTCAATATTATGTAACGTAATAAGGCTAGTTACTTAAAGTTGGTATCAGATGATGGTTTAAATAACTTTAGGGGTTCAGATGATGTTAATAAAATGCCATAAGTGGTTTTTACATTAAAGATTATTTGAAATGATATATAATATAAATATTTCCATGTTTCATTGACTAATATATGTTTTTGATGAAATTTTTTATGTAGAAGATACAGTGAAGCTGAAGACGAGAGGCACTGATAGAATGATATCATTATGAATCTGCAGCCCATAATGGTGGGGATTGGAACTAAGCAGTTTGTGATAGTAATGGCCCAGCTAACACAAGAAATAAATGGTTGTGGAGTCAATGAAATTGTACAACTATGGGTACCACAATGAAACATGATGATTGTGGTTCATTTTATGAGACAAAACCCTCCATTTTTCAATGGATCTTCTAACCCAGTAGTAGTTAAGGATGTATTAAGGCCCTTGAAATGATATTCATTGTTATGTGTTGTTTAGATAACAAAAATGTAAGTCTAGTAATTTACCATTTTGAAGTTGAATATTATTAGTTAAGGTCAATGTTAATGAATATTGGGGATAAATATTAAATTTATGCCTTGGAGTGGGATGAATTTAAAATTATTTTTCATGAAAAATATTTTCCAAAGTTGGTGCCACTTAGGATGAAGAATCAATTCCTTGAGTTGTAGAAAAATAAGGAATATTTAAAGAATGTTTATAAAGATAACATAACATGATTGGAAAGGTATTCTCAAATTATTATTCTGGATCTTGATAAAAAAATCAGCCGCTTTTACTTAAGATTAAATCCAAGGTATCGAATGGTGTTGGTCTCTCGTGAATTAAATATTTATTAGAAACATTTCTGATTTATTGATAGGGTAGAGATGGATTTTACTAATGATCGCATGAAATCTGACCAAAAGGAGAAAAATAGGTCCATATGGAAATCGATGGGTAAGAATCAACCAAATAAATCTGATTGTATGAAAATCCTTTTTTCTGTTTTTGAAATGAATGGCAAGATGAAAACAGGGGAATGCCTTACCAAAACTAGGAAGTGCTTTTAATGTGGTAATTTTCAACATATGGCCTGATATTGTTATGAAAATGATACAAAGACAAATCCTGGTAATAAAAAAGTATATTTGTTTAAAATGTGGAGAGATGGTTCATTATGAAAATTCATTCCCAATGATATATCTGAATGATACAAAGAATCCAGAATATAAGAAGAAAGGTGTATTGAGATATTGTACAAATATGTTAGTAGATTTCAGGACATCCATTGAGGTTGTATCAGGTACCTTCTTTTTTACTCAGATATTTCTAATGTTTTGTTTGATATGGGGTCCATACATTACATTATTTCTGAGAAATTTTCTGCTAAAACAGTAATATCACCTCAATAAATGAGGCCAGAACAAATTTTTAGAACACATGGGAGGAATATTTTGAGGAATATGAATTATAAGAATCTTTCTATTGTATTGTGTGGAATTAATTTACCTAAAAAGTGTGTTGTTATTTCGATAGTAGATTTTGATGCCTTTCTTGGAATGGATTGAATTTTTATTTATCAATATAAGATTTGTTGTAGAGGTATAGAAGTTGTTTTTCAGAAAGGGTTTTCATTTGTATTCAAGAACAAACCCATACATTTGATAATTTATTAGGAAGACGAGAAACTATTGAAAGATTGAAATGAATGTTATCTTGATCATGTTGTTAAAAAAATTAGGGATCTATATAGACTAATGATGCTCCAGTGGTAAATGAATTCGTCTGTGGTTTTCCAGATGAGTTACGATGTGTCATACCTAATTAGGAATTAGAATTCACAAATGACTGATTTCCTGATGATATGATAATTTAAAAACCCCCATATATATTTTATCAAATGGAATTTATTTAATTGAAAATTTTGTTTGAGGATTTTATTAATCAATGTTTCATTAGTCCTTGAACATCACCATGTTGTTCTCTTATTTATCTTGTTAAAAATAATGATAGTTCCATGATACATTGCATTGATTATAGAGCTTTGAATAACATCGCTATTAAAAACAAGTATTTATTGCTTTATATTGATGACATGTCTGATCTGCTTCAGGGTGCCCAGTACTTTTCCAATATTGACTTGATATCGGAATACCATCATCTAAAGGTGAAATAAGATGACATACTAAAACAGCTTTTTGTACTATATATGGGCATTATGAATTTTTTGTTTTCTCCTTTGGATTAAATAATTCACCTTCTATATTCATGACTATTATAAATAGAATATTTCATGAGTTCTAGGATAATTCTTTGGTTTTACTTATTGATGACATTATGGTATTTTCTAAGAATAAAGAGTAATATGAAAAACATCTATGGGATGTTTTACAAACCATAAAAGAAAATAAAATGTATAGAAAATTAATAAAGTGTAATTTTTCATTGCATAACATTTATATTCATGGGAACATTGTAAATAAATATATAATGAAAGATGATACTACCAAATCAAAATTGGATGAAAAATGGCCAAGACCTACAAATGTTGCAAAGATTCATATTTTTATTGAATTAGATGGCAGTTACTGATGATTTGTTATAAACATTTCACAGTTATCTATCCCACTAACTAAGTTAACACAAAAGGGGTAAATTTATTTGGTAAAAAGAATTTGGTGATTTTTTCATGAACTGAAGATGATATTGGGGAATTCCCTAGTTTTTTTCTTACCTTCCTAAACAGGTGAGTTTTGCATCTACAGTGAACCTTCATTGAAGGTACATGGTTTTGTTTTGATGTAGAATGACTAGTTAATCGCTTATTCCTAAATACAACCAAAACCTCATGAGTAAAATAATCCCACACATGATTTGGAATTGGAAGCTATCATTTTTTCTATGAAAATTTGGAGGCATCAAATATATGGATCCAAATGTCAAAAATATACTGACCAATAATGACTAAATTATATATTTACTTTCAAGGAATTAAACATGAGGTAGAGAAGACGGGTTGAAATGATAAAAGATTATTATTTCATGATTATTTTCCATCTAGGAAAAGAAAAAAATGGTGGATTAATTGAGTCAAAAACATCATTCATCATTAACCATGTGACATTTGAGACCTGATCCCTTGATTAATGATTTGATGAATTTTGTCTTAGAAGTTGTTGCTACAAGAAATACATCTTTTTTGTTGCAGGTTTCAATTGAGTGATCATTATCAGGTAGAGATAAGCAAGCACATAAGTAATACTATGTGCTACAGAAAAAGGTAGAATTGGTTAAAATATGTATGTTTCAAAAATTTAACCTTGATAAAGATTATGTAATATTATTTGGAAAAAGGTGGTGTGTGCCTTGTGATTCCCATTTGAAGAAGTTTTTGTTGTGTGGAGCTCATAGTTCTCCATTTTCTGTTCACCATGGCAGTACTAATATGTATAGAGAACATTGAGAGTATTACTTGTGGGATGGAATAAAAAGGGATATTGCAGATTTTACCATGAAATGTTTGACATGTCAAGAGGTTAAGGAGAGGTAGTAGATACCGAAGGGAATGCTTTATGTATTGCCAATGCCAGAGTGAAAATTGTAAAATGTATCCATCGACATTGTGCTGGGACTAATAAAGACTTCTCAAGGTAACGACGTGATTTGGTTTATTGTTGATCAGCTGACTAAATACGAAAATATTCTTTCTATTTGATAAATAATGTCTTCGGATCAGGTTTCAAAAAATTACCTCAAAGAGATTATTAGGTTATATGGAGTTACTTTTCAATTTTATCTGATCAGGATCTCAAGTTCACTTCTAATTTTAGGAAGGGCCTTCAGAATTTGTTGGGAACAAAATAAATTTCAGTGTAGATTTTTATCCAAAATTAGATAGGTAGTCCGATCAAATGATACTAAATTTGGAGGATATGCTTCAATCTTGTTAAATGGAATAACAAATAATTTGGGATCAACACCATTCTTTAGTTGAATTTTCTTATAATAATAGTTTTCATTCCAGTATACAGATGTAACATTTCAAGTTATTGTATAGGAATTAGTGTCAAACTTCAGATTTATAGGATGAAGTCAGGGAAAGGATGTTTATGGGACTAGAATTTGTAGAGGATGTAGCTGAGAAAGTGGAGATTATCCAATAAAACTTGTGGAAATCCTAGAGAAGGTAGAAAATAATGCAGACAATAGAAGGAAAGTCATTTCTTTCAAGGTAGGTGGTCAAGTTTTTCATAGAGCCACGCCATGGAAAAGTGTGATTCTTTTTTTGTATTAAAGGAATCCTATGTCCATGGATCATTAGAACTTATGAAATTCTAGAAAAATTTTGACCAGTCGCCTACAGAGAATATTTTCCTCCAAGTTTATATTAGGTACACAATGATTTTCCTGTTTCAATTTTTAAAAAGTGTGTGCTAGATTTCTCTCATGTCATGAGCCTAGAAGAAATAATTTTGGATGAGTACCATTCATATAAAGTGAAGCTAGTTATAATTCATTATCAAAGGGAACAGGTATTCAGGAATAAGTTAATCCACTAGTTAAAGGTTTTGTGTAGAAAATAAATATTTTAAGAAGCAACAAGGGAATCATAAAATTCTATGAGGAGAAAGGTACCATCACTTGTTTAATGAGTAAATAAAATTGTGAGGGAACACTTTATAGAAGGTAGTGATAATATAACACCCCATGGTATTAAATATAAATTCCAATTATTGAAACACTTTTTAAGTAGGTATTTAGAACTATCCATTAAACATATTGTTTTCACTTCTATGTTTTTGAATTTTGAATAACTATCATCTACAATTGTGATTAGTAAGTTATTTGGAGTCTAATGAAACCAGCATGATTTTTGTTGAATAGTAAAAAACCCTTTTGAACAATTATATGACCCTAATGAATGGTAAATTGTATTATTATTTTATTTTCCTAAGGATATAAGATAATGAAAACATGATAAATTTTCAAGGTGTTAAAAAATGATTTAATGAATTAAAATTTTTATTTTTGAATAATTTTTGATTTTATATAAAATTTAAATTGTTAATATTTAGAATAATATTTCCTAAAAATGGATTTAAAATTTTAATTATACAAATCAAAAAAAATTTATGGTATATTTTTAGGATTTTTATAAATTCCATGAAATTTTTATTCATAGTAAAATACGCTAAAATGCAGTATATTCAAATTCTCAGTTAAATACACAATTTATGACAACATAATAGATGAAATCCGACATGGTTCGAACTCACATGCCATTATTACTATTTTTAGTCTCTTGAATTAATACTATTCAAATTATTGGGAAATAATCTTATAACAATGATTAAAATAATGTAAAATACATCCTCTCCTCCACTATAAATTCCACCCTCATTCTCCACTTCATCTCACATCTATAAACCCTTGATCCATACATATTTTCTTCCCAATACTCCCCCAAGACTCTTACCCATTTCCTATAGCTTTGGTTCTAACCAAATGGCCAAAACCAATGGCCTAAAGAATGTTCTCAAGGAGAAGAGTTCAAAAGGTAATCATCCTCTTTTGTTTTCATTCTTTTCATTTGATTTTATTTTATATTCTTCTTCTTTCCTCACCTACCCTTATCCAAAATGCATGAATGATCCAGTATCATAAATAATCTGGAGTTAATCATGTTTAGGAAAGATTATCCATTTATCTTTTTCTCCCCCCCCCCCACTTATTCAAGAAATTAAAACATCTTCTATGATTTGTCCATTTACCGACATGCGGGATGATGCGATTTCAATTTCATTTACATCATTCAATAACGGTCATGAAACCATTTTTATGTCTGATCAAGATTATAATATTGGTAATATATATTATATAAGGTTTTTTATTCATGTTTTACCCATTTTAATAATTTATAAAACAAAATGACTTCATTACGATCAAAGAATCGCTAAAATGACCTAAACAAATATCAATAATATTTTAAATTTCGAATCATCCTCATGTTAGAATTGAAAATTATAAATGGCATAATTTATGGTTATATAAATATTTAAATACAAATCTATTCCAAATATATATTTTCACATCCAATCGTCTCACAAATTTAACATGAAAATCATGTAAATAACGTACCCAAAACAATGCAAGGAACAAAACACTAACAATTAATGGGTGAAATGATGTAATGTAATGATCATATAAATTATTATAAATATTAATATGTATTTTAAGATATTAATAAAAAAAATTAACCATTATACAATAGATTTAAATGTGTTTTATGTAAGAAAATCTTGAGTTAAGGGAATTCATAACCCGATATCCATTCATTGGGTTGACATTCTACTTCATTATTTATGTGGTATTAAAAAAAAATTTCTGATGGAATTTTTTTATATTATGTTTAATTATGTGTATTTATTGTTTATATACATGTTTCATCTACTTTATTAAGTCTCACTTAAATTTAATTGTATTTTTATGGGACTTTTCCTTTAAAATCCTCTTTTAAAATTCTATTTTATGAAATTAAAAAGCAATGTTTTTATGTAATTATTAATGTTTTATGATTGTGTTATAGTTCTTGAGAATATTTTATGATGATGGTTGTGACCTATATCTACCTCCAATGCTTTTTTTATGTGTATATTTTAGGTTAGTTGTATGGTTAATCCAAGTGTAACTGTGATTGTTACAAAAATTGTAACGTAGCCGTAAGGGTTACAAATTATAAGTTAACTGAGTGGGTTAAAAGATTATGTATGTAATGCCCCAAGATACATTTATGGTTCTATTTATGTTCTTATTTTTTTTGTAATATTGATTAAAACAAATGTTTCCCAAAGTAATTATAAATATTGGTGACATGTATGTCTTTTGAAAATGATTTTGTACATTACATGTATTCATGGACTAATGTGGTCTTTTCATATTTTTTATATCACTCAATTATATTTTTGTCCCCATCACATTTTTTAAATTATTTTCAAAGCTTATATATATGTATATGAAAAAGAATCAATCCATGTTAATTATTTTTATAATTGTCAAATAAATCATGTTTTACGTGAAAAGTTTTTCATTTTAGACGAAATGAATATTGTTTTTTGGCATCCACTAAGAATTAATTTGTAATGTTATGAATGTATTATGTCTTAATTCTCCAAATATATAAACCTGAAATGATCCTTAATCCAAAACGAACTGATTTCTTGACTAAATTCATAATTATATATTGTAATAAGGATTGTTCTTTATAGACGGTAACAGAGGATGGTTTAGATAACATTAGAGTTTAAAAAGATGATAATAGAATAACAAAATGGATTTTTAATTTATAGTTAATATTAAATTTTATATAATATAAAAACCACCATGTTGCGTTGACTAATATATGTTTGTTCATAACGGTTTTCTAAAGAATAAATATAGAAGCTGAATAGGAGATGCAGTGGTAGAACAATATCCTTCTGAATCTACAGCCCAAAATGGTAGGGATTGGAACTGAGAAGTTTTTGATAGTAAAGGCTCAGCTAACATAGGAAATAAATGCTATTGGAATCCATGAAAAAGAACAACCAGAGGTACCACATTGTAACATGATGATGGTGTAACATTTTATGAGACAAATACCTCTTGCATTCAATGGATCTTCTTACCTAGTAGTAGTTGAAGGATGGATTAATCCCATTGAAAATATATTCGATGTTTTGGGCTATTAAGTTAATAAAAAGGTATCTCTTTCCTTTTATCATTTTGAAGGTGATTCTGATTAGTGGTGGTAACTGGTAAATAATATTAGGGATATTGATGATATTGATTTCGTAGAGTTGGATGAAATTAAAATTATTTATCTGGAAAAATATTTTCCTAAGGTGGCGAGACTTAGGATGGAGAAGAAATTACTTGTGATGAAGCAAAAATGAGGAATATTCAGTGGATGTGTATGAAGAGAACATCACCCTATTGGCAAGGTATGATAAAAATAATAGTCTAGATCTTTATAGAAAAATCAAATTCTTTTACTTAGGATTGAAGCTAAGGTATTAAAGGGCATTGGTCTCCCAAGAATTCAAATGTTATTAGAAGCTTGTCTGATGTGATGAGAGGGTATAGATAGATCTTGTTGATGATCACATGTATTTTTACAATTAGGATAAGGAGAGGTCCATATAGAAAGCTAAAGGTATGAATCAACCTAATAAATCTGATGGTAAGAAAATCTAGTTTCTCATTTGTAAATGTGTGGCAATAAGCACCCTGGGGAATGCCTTTCCAAAATTGGGAAGTGTTTTCGATGTGGTAATTTAGGCTTATGGCCCTAGATTTTAATGAAAATTATCCTAAGACTAATCATGATAATAAAAATGTTATGTGTTTTAAATGTTGAGAGATGGGTTGTTATGAAAATTCCTGCCCAAAAAGAGATATGAATGATACAAAGAAGCCCTAATATAAGATGAAAGGTGTAGTTAGATCCTTTGTGACTACGTTAATTGATCTCAGTCTGTCCAATAAAGTTGTATCAGTTACCATGTTTGTTTAATAATTTTTTTCTAATAGTTTTATTGATACAAGGTCTACACAGTCCTTTATTTATGAGAAATTTTATATTAAGTCAGAAATATAACATCAAAAAATGAGACTGAAACTTATTTATAGAAAAACTACAAGAAATATATTGGAAAAGATAAATTATAATTTTCTTTATATTGTGTTATACAGAAATTTGTTACCTAAAAACGTTATTTTTTCCTTAGTAGATTTTTATTTCAATATACTAATAGATTGGGTTTCTTTTTATCAAGACAAGATTGACTATACAGCTAAAAAAGTTTTTATCTAGAAATGGTATTAGTTTTTCTAATGGAAAAACCGATGAAATTATTAGCATATCATAAATCTGAGAAATTGATTAAATATGGAAATAAAATTTACCTTTCTATTATTGTGGAATATAAGGGAACTGTTCGGATTAATGATGTACCGGTGGTAATAAAAAACATTGATGTTTTTTCTCATGAGTTAACTGACGTCAAACCTAATCGGGATTTTGAATTCAGAGTTTAATTATTTACTAATGCTAAGACAATTTTAAAACCCCAATATAGAATGGATCAAATGGAACTTATTTAATTGAAAAATTAGATACAGTTTTCTTTAAAAATGAATCATTCTCTCTACCACATCACCATATGGTGCTTGTATTTTTTTCATTAAAAAGATAGATGTTTACATGAGTCATTGTATTGATTATAGAGGTTTGAATTACATCACTATTAAAAACATGTATCATGCGCCTCATATGGATGACTTGTCTGATCATCTGTATGGAGCTCAATACTTTTCCATGATTGAAATGTGATTTGGATACCATCAGTTGAAGTTGAAGGAGGATAACATGTTGAAAACATATTTTTGTGCTATATATGGAAATTATGATTTTTTATTCCATTTGGTTTAAATAATGCACCTGTGGTATTCGATAATCTTATTAAAATAATTTTTCATGAGATTTAGGAATAGTTTTTGGTTGTGATTATTGATGACATTATGGTTTTTTCTATGAATAAAGAGGAGCATGAAAAACATCTATGAGTTGTTTTACATACCATAAAAGGAAAGAAACTATATGGAAAATTCAGCAAGGGTGATTTTTTGTTGCAACAAATTTCTTTTCATGGGAACATTATAAATAAGGATAAAATAAAAATCGATCCTACCAAAACAAAATCTTTTGATGAATGGAAAAGACCCACAATTGTTACATAGATTCATAGTTTTATTGGATCAGTAGGTTATTTCTAGATGTTTGTTAAAAACATTGAACAATTATCTAGCCCACTACATAAGTTAATGCTAAAAGGGATTAAATTTATTTTCATAGAATAATGTGGTGTTTTTTTTCAGGAACTAAAGTATAGAATGGGGAATGATCTAGTTTTTTACTTGCCTTCTAGAAATGTTGAGTTCTTCATCTAGATTGATGATTAATTGAAGGGACATGGTTTTGTTTTGATGAAGAATGATTGGGTAATTGATCATGCTTAAAGACAAATAAAACCTCAATAGTTAAATTATCCCAAACATGATTTGGAACTTGAATCTATGGTTTTTTAATTTTATAATTTGGAGTTATAATTTATAAAGATCCAAATATCAAATATATACAGACCATAAAACTCTAAATTATATATTAAGATAGAATTAATTAAACATTAGTGAGAGAAGGTGACTTGAAATGATAAAAGATTATGCTTTAATGATCAATTACCTTCCTAGAAAAGAAAATAAATTGGCAGATTCCATGAGTCGAAAACATCATGCATCATTACCCATGTAAAATTTAGACCATGATCCCTTGAATAATTATTTGATTAATTTTTTCTTGTAGTTGATTGTGTAGAAAATACCTCTATTTCGTTTCATGTTTTAGTAAAGTCATCTTTATTAGATAGAGTTAAGTATGCAAAGAAGGAAGACCATAAGCTATAGAAAAATGAATAATTTGTTAAAATGGGTATGTTTTCCAGAATATAACCTTGATAAAGATTATGTTCTATGATTTGGGAAAATGTTGTGTTTACCTTGTGATTCCTAGTTGAAGAATTATTTTTTTGAGAAGCACATAGTTCTCCATTTTTTAGTTTATCTGTGTAGTACTACTATGTGTAGAGACCACATGGGTATTACTGGTGGGATGGAATGAAAATAGATATTGCTGATTTTACCCTGAAATGTTTTACATGTCAACGGGCTAAATAAGATCAGTAGTTACCAAAGGGGAAGCTTTAACCATTTCTTATTCTAGTGTAGAAATTAGGGAATCTATTCGTGGACTTTGAGGTGGGACTATGAATGTCATATTGAGTTAAAAATATGATTTTTGTTGTTATTGATCGGGTGACTAAATGTGCACATTTTCTTTCTATTCAATATAAAATTTATTTGGATCAAATTTCTTGATTGTACCTCAATGAGATTTTCAGGATACTTGATGTTCTTCATTCCATTGTATCTGATCAGGTACCCATGTTCACCTTTTATTTTTGGAAGGTTCATCAGATGTTTTTGGGAACAAAATTAAAATCCAATATAGATTTTCATCCCCAATTAGATGGGTAGTCAAAACAAACGAATCAAACATTAGATGATATGGTTCAAGATTTTTCAATGAAATATCAAGGAATTAGGGATCAACATCTTTCATTATTTGTTATTTTTTATGATAAAAGTTTTCAGTCATGTATACTGATGGATCCTTTTGAGGAATTCTATGGGAATCAGTGTTGTACTCCAAATATAAAGGTTGAAGTTGGGGAAAGGAGGTTGATGGGACAAAAATTACTTGAGGAAGTGACTGAGAATGTGAAGATGATCCAAAAACACATGAGGATATCTCAGAGCAGGTATAAAAATTATGTAGAAAAATGGAGGAATGAATTTTTGTTTGAGGATGGTGATCATGTTTTCTTAGAATCTCACCATAGAAATGTGTAATATGTTTTGGAATGAATTTAAAGTTAATTCTACAGTTCATTATACCTTACAAAATTATAAATAAACTTGGACTTTTCACCTTACATGTATCATTTCCTCCAAGTTTATCTCATGTACCCATTTTTTCATTTTTCGATGTTTAGAAAATATGTTCCAGATTCATATCATTTAATGACCCCAACTGTAGTTCTGATGGAATAGATCCTTTATTATGAAAAGAAACTGGTTCATATTTTTTATCGAAGGGAACATATATTTTAGAATAAGCTAATCCATCATGTAATGGTCTTGTGGAGTAATCACAAGGTTGAAGAAGAATCATTGGAATCTGAAAATTCTACGAGGGAAATGTACCCTCACTTGTTTAATGTGTAAATTGAATTACGAGGTCGCAATTTCTAGAAGGTGGGGATAATCTAACAACGTATGGTTTTAAAAATAAATTGAAATTATTGAAATTTTGTTTTATGTATGTATTTATAAGTAGACAATAAATTTAATTGATTCAGTTATATTTTTTGAATTTCTAATAATGCTCATCTACAATTGTGATCAGTTAGTTATTTGGAGTCTAATGGAACAATCATTATTTTTGGTGATTAGTCACATAACCTCTTGAATAGTAATACAAATAGTAATATGACCTTATAAATAGTAAATTGTATTATTATTTTATTTTCATAAGGTTTTAAGAGAATAACAAATTGATTACAATTTCACGGTGTTATAAAATGTGTTGTAGATTTAAAATTGTTGTTTTTTAATAAATTATGGTTTTATTTAAACATTAATTTAATAATATCTAAAAAATTGTTTTCAGAAAATGGAGGAAATTTTTATATTCTACATGTCGAACAAAATTTAGGGTAATATTTTGTGTTTTTTCTAAATTTTATGAATTTTTGAAGAATAGTAAAATAAGGTAAAATACAGTATATACAAATTATTAGGTAAATACACTATTTATGAAACCATAAGTTACTTAATACAACATGTATCGAACTCACATGCCATTATTATGATTTGGGGTCACCTAAATTAAGAATATTCACTATCTTCAGAAAATATATTATAATAATGATTTAAATAATGTAAAATACCTCATCTCCTACATTATAAATACCACTCATATTCCCCTATTCCACCCACACATATCATGAATTGAGGCCTACCTAATTTCTAAACAAAAAACCCCCTAAGCCTCTACCCCACATCTTAGAGTTTATACTCTTACCAAAAAGTCAAAAACAAAGGCCTTAAGAAGGATCTCAAGGATAAAAGATCAATAGATAAACTTTCTCTTTTGTTTTATTTCTTTTCATTTCATTTTCTTTTCTATTCATCATATTTATTCACCTATACTTAAACAAAAGTCAAAAATTATAAATTAATTTACATATTCAGGATTTAATCATGTTTATTAATTATTCAACATTATACATCTTCTCATCTCCAACATATTATGGAAATTAAAACACTATTCGAGATGTGTCGATTTACCGACATTGTGGACGATGTGATTTCAATTTCATTTAATTCCTTCAAGACAGGTCATGAAACCATTTATATGGTTGAACAAGATTATAATTTATTTATTATATCTCATATAAGATTCTAGAACCGTTTTTTACACATTTTATAAATTTATAAAACAAAATGAGTTCAATACGATTGAGGAATCACCAAAATAACATAAACAAATATAAATAATGTTTTGTCTTATGAATCATCCTAATGTTAGAATTTAGAATGATAAATGGTATAATTTATGGTTATTTAAACATTAAAATACAACTCCATTCCACTTATATAGTTTCACTTCCAATCTAGAAGAATATCCACCATGAACTGGTCATGGAAATCATTTAAAGAAGGCACCCAAAAAAATACAAGGAAAAAATACTAACAATTAAATGGCAAAATGATGTAATGAAATGACCATATAAATTATTATAAAGATGATTATATTTCTTTTAGATATTTATAACACTATTTTAACAATCATACATTAGGTTTAAATGATTTTGAGGTGAGACAAACCCGAGGTAAGGGAATTCTTAACCTGTTTTCCATTCTGGGGGTTAACATTCTACATCATTATTTATGTGGTATTAAAATTGATTGTGTGATTAATTTTGTTGATATTATGTTTAATTATGGGTATTTACATTGTATATACATATTCCATCCACTCTATTAAGTCTTATTTAAATTATATTATATTTTATGTGTTTTTCTTTTAAAATTATCTGTTAAAATTATGTTTTAAAATATTAAAAATAAATGTTTTTATGAAATTATTCATGTTGTATAATTGTGTTATGGTTCTTGGGAATTTTTTTAATGAAGGATGGTGTATATATAACCCTCCAATTCATTGGTTATTTTTAAGATGGAGTTCGGCCGTATGGTTACTCCGAGTGTAACTACGATGTTTACACAAACTATAAGGTAACCATGAGGGTTTCAAATTATAGGGTAGTTGAGAGGGTTATATGATTATGTTTATAATGGCCCAAGATAACTTTATGGTTCTATTTATTTTCTTATATTTTTTGGTAATCTTGTGTAAATATAATGATTCACAAAGTAAGTATATATACGACTGAAAAACATATCATTAAAAAATGATTTCATTTATTACAAATGAAGAACTAATGATAACTAATTATGAAAAATATATTTTTAACATTATATAGGGTTATATGAAGTGTTTTTTTTCATTTTTTCTAGAATAAATTATATGGATAGGTGAGTCTTGAACTAGTGTATGTTTCGCCGTTTTTAAGTCTAAGGGATGGAAATTTTAAAGTAACCATTACATTTTCAATAATTTAATATTAATATTCATAGCTTAATAGCATAAAAGTATAAAAAGAGGATGGGATGTTTTTTGGGATAATATTACCCTCATGGATTCATTTGAAGTATACCTAGAGTGTTTTTAGGAATTTTTCTTTATAAATTTTATCATTTAGCTAATTTTATTTTAAATTAGAAATTAATTTGTCACCTTAGTAATTAATATTAATGAAAAAATTAATATTGTAACATTTACAAAATTTTATTCTTATTATTTCAAATTATTAAATCATTTTACCAAATTTTATTTGATTGAGTATTTAATTTTAATATAAACACACATAATAATTATAAATTGTTTTTATGAAAAGTGTGATTTTATGTTTAAAATTTATATTCAAGATAATATTATCATAAATACTTGTTTATATGAATTAAATTAGTTTCTTATAAATGAAATGAGGTTTTTTAATTTAAAATAAATCTAAAAGTTAAGTTCTCATTCGAAACACATAATTATAGAAATCGTGGAAAAGAAATTTTCATTTAAGTAAAATTTTAATTTAGTTCCAAAAATCATGGGCATATGATTTATAAAATCAAGAAATATTTTAAAATTTATATTTATATTTCATAAATAAATATTAAATTTGGTAAAATATTTTTAAACCAAATAGGATACACTTATATAATGATAAAATCCAAATAATTATAATTTTTTCAAAAAGCACATTTTTTGGCTAAAAATAAACATTAAAAAAAACACAATAATTCACTAAAAAAATTAATGTGAGGAATTAAAAAATAATTTTATTATATATAATTTAAATTCAAATTTATTTAAATTTATATCATAATACTAATAATATATTATAAAGGAAATGAATATTATTGAAAATAATCTTTTTAAATGTTAACACATATTAATTATTTATTTCTTATGGAAATAAATGATATAGATTGCCATAATAATGTTTATTTTACCATTATTAATAGTTTAATGTAAATTTTTTCTTTTTTTAACTTTCTATTTAGAGTGTAACACAAGTTATAAAACAAAAAACACTATTTTTTAATGTCTATAATTTTGAGACATTATATTTGTATCCTTGCTGTTTAAATTATCACATAAGAGAAAAAATTTGTAATGGAATAAGTATTATAATGTAAAATTAATATATAATTCTAAGATATATATCAACCATACAAACCTAGGAAGAATATCTCTTTCCTTATAATAGTATTGTCATTAATATTGATATTTTCTCTAACTATTTAGGTCCTGAGCAAGTCGTTATTTAGCATCAAAAGCTACATTGTATAACTTGTTTATAGTGGGGTTTTTATTAAAAATAACAGGAAATAATATCATAGGTTAATATAATATTTTATTTAAAACTCTACATAATTTTTCTTATAAGTTGAGGTAACTGATCCATTACAAAAATCATGTTAAATTTATGTAAAGGATTGACAATAATTTTTCCATATTAAATATTTCCATAAAATTCAACATTGAATAAAATAATAATATTATAGAATAATTATTTGATAATAAAATTATTAGGTTGGTGAGTTATAGAACATATAAATCATCTCAAATATAATAGATTTCCAAGAATCAAATTCAAATAAGACATCTACAACTCCATATTAGAGAGTACATGTTCCATAAATATAGGGATCCCTATAGAGAGTAGTGCTTGAATAGTAATTCCATTATCCTATTAGTTTTAACAATTTGGGATGTTTATCATCTTATTATATCATTATATTATAAAATTTAATTTGATAAATAAATTTTTCACTACATAGAAGACATTTCATTGTTAATTTTACCTTTAGATAAACATTGTTTATTTCAACTAGGATTACAAAACACTTAATTTTCATATGAGTGATTAATTTTAATGATCCACACTTCAATAATTATTTAATATGATAGTACCCATTAGGAAATTAATTTGATTCATCTTTCCATATTTTTTACACATAAGAAACATAACATTTTTTCCTTCATTATCTTTGTCACTTTATCTTTCATGGGATAAAATTTTTCTCTCCATTGGTGTGGTTGGGAAATATAATATGTTAACATTTTTAATCATATTTCTTGATTTCTAGTTTAAAATATTAACATGTTTTATCACTCCCAATCCCATTCCAATGGGTGTTTGATTTAGTTAATATTTTTCTTTTTCAATCTCAAACATGATTCATTTTTGTTCAAACGATTAATAAATCCAAAACAGTCAAAGTGAGTGTTGTAAAACTAAACATAAGGCTGAATTTTCATTATTATATATGTAATTCAAAATTAATTGGTATTTTTAGTTTACATTAACTTATTAGAAAAAATTCCTTTAGTTTAACCTATATCAATATTAGTTTAATGTAGGTTAGTTTAAGATGGAGTATATTATACTTCTAAACCTAATCCTTTTTATTAATGAGGAAATAAACCCTTAATAGTGTTTTATAATGTTCATTTGATATACTATAGAAAATCTATTGGGAGTTTCTATCCATGTGTGAAGTCATAAGCTCACTAATCATTCATCCTAGTGACGATCGGGCCAATACTAAAATAACCCTTTTCTAGGTGATTTGCCATAGGTGAATCTATGTCATAGATGAAATGACTCTCCACTATATATACATGATTTTATTTCTAGAATAACCAATTACTCAAGACATTATCAATACATATGGATATCATCTTATACGTATACTCAACTCTAGGATTTTCACTAAGGTTTTTTAACCATTATACCAGGTGTAACTAAACCAGTCTCAAAAATTAACTAAACATGCATTTGTTACCAACTATAGAATCCCAAGATAAAAATACATAAATTACACATTAATATCAATATTTATGAAATACATATAAAAATGTCACACAACCCAGTGATATAATGTTTTAGTGAATTAGAGATTAAATATATAAACATATTATTTAAAAAAAATCTCTATAATATAACACCTCACGTTTACCTTCTAGCCATTCTGTAAGTTATATCAATATTCATAACCTACTGAAACAGAAATAATAGAAATGGGTGAACTCAAATTCTTATTAATGTAAAACATATCAACATGAAATCAATGATTATATCATAATTATATAAGACAAAAAACAGGTAATGGAGAAATTTATTATTAGAAATAACCTAGAATAATAACTATTGTACATAATTCATGATAGAAAAACATGTAATCTCAAATAAAATAACACATACAGTGGAAAAATATTGTGGAACAATGAGACATTAACCATGATTTAGGGTGCATAATGACAATAAAAAGATTTTTAAATAAGATTGTGGCATGAACGTAATCATATAAACAATATGTCAAGTGCATATATAAAGAAATTAATCAAATAATATGCCTAGTAAAACCACTAATTTATCCTCTTGGGATTTGGATAATAATCCCATGTACCCTTAGTGTTTTTATAATACTTCCAATTTACATCTTTTTCTTTGAATGAAATCCACATGTGTACACATTGGTCCCAGATAAATCCTCTCATGTACCCTTTTTAATAGGATGAATCCTACCATATGACCTTTAATTGAGGATAAATCCCCCCATGTACCATTTGGCATGGTAAAAATCCTCATATGATCCCTTTGTACTAGGATAAATCATCTTCTGTACCCTTTGTCTTGGGATAAATCCTCCACTATATCCATTGTGTTGGATAAATCCCCTTGTTCACCGTTTAGCTTGGGTAATTTCCTCCTGTGTACCAACTTGAGCTCATGAGACCTAAATTTAAACAACTTTATTGGAAAGAGATATATTACCCCACATATATTAATACATTCATATTTATTCTACATACAATCAATATGATATATATCGTAATGAACCTATAAAAAATATTTTGTTTTCAAACATTACAAAAACATTAGAAAAGATAACCTTAATATGGTATATGATATAAAATATCTCATTTAAAAAAAATAAAAATTATCATAATTATCTATATATGATCATAAAAACATCACCACATGAGAGATAAAAATGTTTAATGATATACATGAAAAAATAGGTTTCCACAAAAACATTTAGCCATTTTAATAAAATATTATGTGAAATTTATATTCATAATATTTTTTAGATAGGGAAAACATCTATTGAAAACATCATAATAATGAGTTAAAAATAAAATATCTTTTAAAATACATTAAGGTTATAAAAATGGAGGAGTAAAAGATAAAAAATTTCATTTTAAATGGATAAAAAATCCTTTTAATGTTTTTTGAAATAACATTGTTTGAAAACTCACATTGTAGGAAAGTGTGTTACGATTTAATTTGAATATAGGTGATTAGAATTATTAGAATCATATTAAATAGTCTATATTATAATTAAAAAAATATAGGAGATCATTGGTGGGATACAAAAAAAGGACATGGAATAAATGATTCATTTGTAGTAATGGATATTATGCTTATAACCATTACACTATTATTTCTGGAATCATTTTATAAAATGTGTACTTAGTGATGATTATAATGTTTAGTCAATAAGGATTTCATTATGAATTTTCCATTCCTTCTTGTTTTTAATATCACAAACACCTTATACAAAAGAAAATAGATATTTTACTTATCTAAGGAAAATTTTCTTCCTTAATGAAATTTACCCTAACCTAGATTTTCTTATACATATAAATATTTTTCTTAAGTGTAAAAATCGTATTAAAAACCAAAATATCAGAATCATATATTGCAAAGAAATGAAGTATTCTATTTTAGGATCTGAATTCTGGATAGGAAATGTAATGAAGTTATACTCTGAATTCTGATGAGAACTTTATTGAAGTCTCACTCCTAATTCTGATGATAACAGTAATGAAGTTTCACTCCAAACTCTGGATACGAACTCTCATATAGTTCCATTATGAATTCTGGATACAAACTCTCATATAGTTCCATTCCGAATTATGGATACGAACTCTAATTAAGTTCCATTCCGAATTATGGATATGAACTCTCATATAGTTTGACTCTGAATTCTGGATAAGAACTCTCATATAGTTCCACTCCGAATTCTGGGCTCTAAACTTTTTCAAATTTGACTCCGAACTTCTATGAGCTCAACTCCGAACTACTATGAGTTCGACTCCGAACTTCTATGAGTTCGACTCCCAACTACTATGGGATCAACTCCCAACTTCTTTGAAGGTCGACTCTGAAATTTTACTAGTTCGACTTTGAACATTTACTAGTTCGACTCCGAACTTCTATAAGTTAGACACCAAACGTTGTAAATTCATATTATGAATTCTCGTGAAAACAGAATATGAATTTCCTTAGAAATTCATACTCTGGATTTCCACCGAATTCATGTTCTGAATTCCTATAAAAAGAATCTGAATATCTATTATAAACTCCGAATTCCATTTTGGTTAGACTTCTAACATTAATTTGATTACATTATGAACTTTAGTTTTTATTATTCTTCAATATATTCCATTACAAAATGATATCGTGCATTCTGTTATACATGTCTTGTTATAAAATGATGTCGTCCATTATGTTTCTAACTAACCGTTGGTTGAGTTATACGTGCACAGGTCCCTCCGAATTTTAAGGAAAATATGACCATTGGAGGAGGGTTCCGACCGTTCCACCCAAGAATATAAATAGTATCTCTTTTTAATGAGCTCAAAAAACACTCTTTAAACAAGTTGATAACTCTAGAGACCACATGTTGTTAAGGTTATTTCTAGACCGAGAAGATTTTGATTCCTTTTGCGTACTGAACTGCTCGTCCAGATTGCTTTGTGCGACTTCGGATGTTTGAGATTATATTCAAGGTCTTCCGGGGATATGAAGACAGAGGTGCCGACTTCCTTGAAGTTCGAGGGATTCCTTGCTGAGGAAGAAAGAGGTTCCAACTACCTTGAAGTTGATGTCTTGCAGGGATAGCAAGATAGGGACACCGATATTTGTATCGAGGGCTTAACCTGGTGTGGGTAAGATAGACTTTCTTGAAAGTATATATCAAGGGACCTTTATCCAGGGTTGTTGGATACCCTTCTCTTTGGGTCAGAAGATTTATTGTTTGTTACTTGTAGTTTTACTACTTGTTTTCTACTGATTTGTGTATTGTAAAGAAAGTATAATCTCCTTATATTTCATTACACTTGTACTCTGATTCATTTAGGTTCTATATACTTTTAGGTATAATGTCATATTGTAAAATTTGGTTATGTTTCAATTTCTATATCCATATTTCTGGAACATGTTTTCGGAATCGCTTTCCAGATTCAAGAAAGTGAATAGAACTAGAAGTTTGTAACTTCATACTTTGTCCCAATCTATCATTGGTCATTATAGGTGTTGTGAATTTTCATATTTTAAATTTTTTAAACATTGATATTTCTATGTTTAAGTAAATTTTTAAATTGTTCAATTCACCCCCCCCCCCATATTGTATATTGAGCATCTACACATTACGTTGATCCTACAATTGGAGTATGAGGTTGGAAACCTTATACTCTATACCAATCTTAAATTTGGTATCAGAGCCATGGTTCTGAAATACTTATACTTAAATATATTTTTTTTTGCTAATTTGTTCATTGTTCTATATTTCCTTGCTTAGGAATATTTTTCCTTCAATCCGAACATTTCTGTCAAACAAGTTCTTGTATACCATGCTTTTCTTAATGATGATAGGAATGAAATTTGGTTCTATTGAAATCATGAATCCTAAAAGAACACCAATTTATTATGTTTCTGAATATGAGTAATGGAGAGATTGTATGAAGACTATCGTTATCATTACTGGAGTAGAAAACTTTGTTATGGTTGCTGGAGGTTATAAAATTCTTGATAAGGAATGGAGTGACTTTACAAACCAAGAGAAGCATGATTATCAATTAATCTATAAGGTACGCAACACTCCACTATGTTCAATGACGAGGAACATATATAGCCAAACTTCTTCTTGTGAAATATATAACTGTATATTGAAGAAACATGAAGTTACTCATTTTGGTACATCTATAGTGATACAGACAAGAAGAGCTATGCTTAGAACTGAGTATCATGGTTTCAATTTTCCTTATGGGGAACCTATAAGAAATGTTGTGTAAAGATTTATGACAATTGTGAATATCATACAATCTATGGGAGAGAAAGGTCTATATTTTGAAGCTCTGGTTGACACGATAATTGATATTATGACCAATGAGTGGGAATCAAAGAGAACAGCTATTGATGTGAAGAGGAAGGTTACACAAATTTCCTTAGATGAGCTGTTTGGAACTGTTCTTCAACATGAAAAAATTATGAAGAGAGATGCTGACAACATCAAGAAGAATAATGGGAATGGTATTTCTGCTCTTACTACAACTTCAAATCACATGAAAGAAAAGACTCCTGAGAGAGTAACTAGATCCAAGTCTAAGAAGGTTGTTATCCCATACAAATTTAATGTAACTGATGTCTCAGAGAATGAGTTAGAAAACATGATCGATGTACGAACAAGATAGCAAGTCATAGAAATTTCTAATCCAACTATAAGAAGAGGATAAGAAAGATAAGAAAGATGGAGAAGTAAATCACTATGAATGAAATAGAAGCGGACACATACGTCCTGATTTCCCTATGCTTAGAAAGAAAGAAAGAAAATAGAGCCATTATAAAAGGAATAGGAAGAAGTATTATAAAGCCAAAGCTAAAAAATTTATAAAAGATAATGATACCTAGAGTTCCGGTGGTGGTGAACCATCAGATGAATCTTTTCATTATGAATCTTCGGGATAGAATATTTATGGTCTTACAGCCAGATTACCTATTAACAATCATTGATTTAAGGCAAAGGTACACAATGTTGAATCGTTGACCAATGTTTCTTTAAATTATAATGATAGTAAATATTATAACTATTTGGATAAAAAATCCTCTTCTGATGAAGAAAATACTTTACCTACCTATAATGAAGTGTTCAGGTTTGATAAACTTCTCGGGATTGAAAATTCAAAACTCAATAAATAACATTATAAAGAAAACTCTAGGAATATTATTCTTACTAAAGAGATATCATTGATCAGTTTATCAGAATTTAAGATCAACTTGCTAATATTTTCACAAAATCATAACCTTCTGATAGATTTGAATACATTAAATAGAAGGTAGGAATGATAACCATGAGGTAATCCTTCTTCATTATATTCTTGATGAACAATTATCCTTAAAGTAACAATTTCCTTTTCATAGGGGGAGTAAATTTTCATGATAGCATAATCAAAATTTCATGGATTCATTCTTTTATATGGCTTTTGTAATTGAAATTTTCATTTTCAGTCTTTAAAATTATTGTAACTAAATTTTCTTAATGAAAATTTCCAAAACAAGAATTTTCGTAATTAAAATTTTCGGAATAAGAATTTTGGTAATGTACATTTCTGTAAGAAGAATTTTCCTAATAACTTTCCCTAATGGGATTTTTGTAATGAAAATTTCTAGATTATGAATTTTCTTAATGAATTTTCTATAATAAAATTTTCTTCAATGAATTTAATGAAAATTTCCGAAATAATAATTTTCATAAAAAATTTTACGTAATAAGAATTTTCATAATGAACATTCGTAATCAGGATTTTTTGTAATGATTTTTTTGTTTTTTAAGAAGAACGTTTCCAATTATGAACAATCATTATATCCAATCTTAAAGGTATGATTTCTTAACTTAAATTTTTGTAGTCATATTTTGCTTGCTGGTATTTTCTTATGAATTTTAAAAATTATTCGGATTCTAATTCTCCTTAAATCCAAATGTTTTTCATAAAAACCTCAAATGATCGGAGTCAAGTTTTCCATACGGGGAAATTCTCAATCTTCAAATCAGATAAAAAGGTTTTTCAACCATTATAAGGTTTTTGGAAGTCCAATGGTCACCTCCATCACCTATATAAAGGGAACCCTAAGAGTCGCCCCACATCGGTTTTTCAAATCATTCGCGTCTCGAAGCCCATAATTTCTTCTTAAGGACTATTTCGATCTTTCTCAAAGCCGTTCCAAATATTCTAGAACTCTTCACTCTGATTGTATGTTGAAGATACCTCTCAAGATATGTCGACTAAAAATCCAATCTCAAAGTTTTTAGTCTTCAAGGAAAGGTTAGTGCATCCAGATTTCTACATGTTTGATTCTCTTATGTGCAGGAATATCAAATTCAATGGCTGGGATGATGTTTTCTTTTCTATGTTAGAAAAATAAGATTCGGTTTATACAGATTTACTTATCGAGTTCTTTGAGTCTGTTTCCTTCAAACAGGAAGAGGGAAGAGATTTATTTTTCTTCAAGTATTTTGGAAAGACATACAAATTATCTTACACCATGGCTGCAAGTTTGGTGGGTTTATTCTACGAAGGGGAAGCTGTGTTTTGGTCACATAAGCTTCCGGATGAGCAAGGATGTTACAACAAGGTGAAGGCATTGAAATGTCTTGGACTCAAAGACACATAGTCATATATGATTGGTTATCTCACTCCGAAGAATCGAATTATACAGATATGGGTACAAGGCTTTATCGTACCTTTAATAGGTGACAAGGATAATCTAAAGAAGAGTGAAATGTATGTCGTAGATTTTCTGGTAAATCTATGGAAGATAAATTTTATGAGGCATGTTTTGATTACGGTTAAGAATATAAAATAAGGGAACTTCAGTTCTAAAATCATCATGTACCCGACTTTATAATCAAAGCTGATAGTTCGGTGATTAGATGCTTTTAAGGTTTCTTGTAATTCTAATTTTTAGAATTGTAATCTTATGCTCATTAGTGATGAAACATTGAAAAGAATGAAGATGGGTTTTTTTGCTGAATCTGTAGAATTATACCCCTTACCAAAGGGAGAGGATGAGGCCATTCCGAAAAATGTTGGGGAGGATGAACAAGCAAAGAATGTCACTAAGAAGAGGAAGTCTAAAGAAGTTGTTGGTGATGAAAAAACCCCCAAATATAAGGAAACTAATTCTACACCTCCCAATCAAAAGAAACAGAAAGCTTATACAGATTAAGCGGCATCCATGTGGAGGGATGACAAAGAGAAGAGAAATGAAGGGGATCAATAGTTCGGATTGGACCCGGCTGAGGCTAAGGCCTTAAGGGAAAGAGCTGCTGATGTGTTAG
The DNA here is from genome assembly GCA_963277665.1 of Viscum album. Classification (NCBI taxonomy): domain Eukaryota; kingdom Viridiplantae; phylum Streptophyta; class Magnoliopsida; order Santalales; family Viscaceae; genus Viscum; species Viscum album. The sequence continues at coordinate 1,929,374,879 of OY728131.1, forward strand.
AAAAAGATGTGAAAGAAAATAAGTTGAAGAAAAAGATGTCAGAAGAGGAGGTTGTTAAATGATAATGATAAAAAATAGATCAAAACTAGAATTATTATTATTTTATTAAATTATTTCAATTCATAATTATATTAAATTATAAACTAATAAATTTTCATTCATTTTAATTCATAATTAATTTTTATTAATTTAATATTTTGAGAAATTTCAAGAGTGTCGCTACCCTCTCTTGAAAAAAGAAATCTATTATTCTATTTACATCACCCGCCAAACCCCATTTTTTGAGAAATATAATTGAAAATACAATCCTATAATCTCTCTATTGATCATTCAACTACTTAAAATATTAATTAACCATGATTATATAATTAATAATGAATAATTAATATACAATGGTGTTTATATTCTAATGGTAAAACCTATATTCATATTCTCATTTATCAAATGAGAACTGAAACTGTCATTAATGTGTACGGAAGACAATAGCCTAATGAACTGATGTAATTCATTTTCCACCGCCAAATCTAATAGATGGTTATAATGGGATAACAAATATATATATATATATATAATAAAATATTTATCAATTTTAAAAAATAGTATATCTTTGACTTTCTAACCATTCCATTCACAAAAAAATGATAACCTCATTTGTGTGTGTGTTTAGATTGCCACCACCACGAAGTGATGTCATTCATTTTTCATCACCACAACAAATAATTGATATATATATATATATATGTATATTTAAATAAATATAATGTTGTTTTTATATGACTATCATTTTGGAATGATAAAATAATACTTATCCTCTTTCAATAATGATCGTTGTAAAATTGAATAGATACACATGTATATGTATGGCCTATCATTTCCAAGATTGTAATTTATTACACTTTTCATAATCATATTTCATTATTTATTTTAAATGTAAAATTTATGTATAAAAAACCTAAATTTTTCATGACTATTAATTTGGAGATGATGGAATAATGACATATTTTACCATTTTTAACATACTGAATCCCTTTTGTACTTATGAAATGGATATCGTCAAAACATATGTGATGGATTAGATTAATTGAATAATCAAATATATAGTGGATTGATATAAAATAAATTTAATAATAAACATGAATATTAATATTAACTATGTCAATAATTAACTTATGTTTACTATTCTGGAATATAAAGAAAGTATATGATGAGTCAAATGCAATGTAAATGACATTCTTTTTAAGAAACCACTTTCAATGTTTCCCTTAAAAACTCTCCTTTTCATCCCTATCCATGTTTTTTAAAATTATTTTATAGAATTATTTATATGGATATAAGTTAATTTTAGAAGAAATATTATGTATCTATGAATTTATTTTAATGAATTTAAAAAGGATTCTTTTTGTAGAATATTTTGATATTCATTATATTAATGCAAAAGGAATGTTCTATTTTAACATATATAGAGAAAGAAACTTTCCCACATCTATAAATTCTATTTTATATTTGGATTACATTAAAATATTTTATTTTCTCATAAAATAAAAACCATCTTTCCTTATTTTTTCATTATTTTCAAATAGGTTGTTGAGATTGAATAGTTATTTCCAAATATGGAAAAAGTATTCTTATGGGTATAAAGACTATTTTTATTATTATATATTTTATTTATTATGTAACGATTCTTGTCAATTGTTTATTAGGAAAATTGGTTCTATTATAATTATAGGGCGGGTGATCACATTATAGGTATTCCATGCATTCGGTAAAGGTAAAAAATAAAATGATTATGTTCATCCTAATATAATATGATAAAATATTGTGATGGTTATTCCAATTTAATCCATGATGGTTATTTAATTTGTAACTCAAATGGATATTATAGGTATAACAATGAAGGTTATTCATTTTTAAAAGTGATATGAAAATGATGCATCAATATTCCTATATGTTTTATCCATCCCTACAAGGAGTTATAAATTATTAATTTCAGAAAAAATTCCATACTTTTCATGTGTAAATGATTTATTAAATAATATAAATGATTAATGTGATAAAGGTAAGTGATTTTTTGGGTTTTCATGTTTTTAACTAAACTAAATTTTTTAATTCTTTTATGTCTCCATCTAATATTTGTATGTCCATTCCTAGTATTAATTTTCTTTCACAGTGATTAATGATGGGTAAGGTAAATAAAGATGTTAAGTTGATATTCGTGATTATTTATCCTGAAAATAAATCATGAATTATTTCAATGTTTTTATATTGTTGTAAACATTATACTGATAAGAAGTGTTCTCATTATAAAATATTTATTTTTATGTCCATGTTATGAAATAATTATAAAAAACATTAAATCTTAAAGATATTTTGCAATGAAAGAATGTGAATAATGGTCTAAAGACACTAGATTATAAATCTTTTAAGGACAGGTCCTTACAGTTTGTATTAGAGAAGGAATCTGAAATTTTTTAAGATTAGGATGTTTTCATGTGAGGGGTTTTTAAGAGTTATGGATAAGATAATGGTTTTACATGTTTAAGGTTGATTATAAGTTCAAAGACTTAAACACCCCTTTTGTTATTTTACGTTAAGGATTTTTTAGTAAATAATGATATTCCAGATGTTGGATTTACATGAAAAAATGAATTAGGTATAATGGATTTGATGGTTAAAGTATTATTCAATTTCTAAGGGTATTTTCTTTATAAGGAATATTTTCATTTTAAAGTAAAATAATTCATATCATGTTTTAATGGTGTTCAATTATAATGATTAAGGATCATTTATCATGATGAAAGGAATTTAATCATTTAAACCCTTCTTAACCCTTATATGTGATTTGAATATCCCTTTTATTGAATAATTCTGTTCAAATCATTTTCATAGCTTCTTGAGTATTCAAAAAACATGTATGAAATATTTTGATCTATCGAATACCTTCTTATTTCTCAAAAATTTCTACGGATCATGCAATCCATTATATCTGATTTTGTAATCTCAATTTACACATCACATTCAAAATATCAAATACCATTGAGGATTTGAATTTTATTTTTTGAGATATGGACTTCATTTTAGAAGAGAATGAGGATATTAACAAAACAAAAGAACACCCACATGTCTGGATTTAATGTGAGAATTATTTTCATCTGTTGTAAGTATGTACCATTATTAATTTTATAGCTACAAATTGTAGGGAAATATTTCATATCATTGATGTATAGAAATAATGTATTATGGAATAAGGTTATCACAACTCATCACAAAGTGGCCCATGACACGACATCCCAATACTACATCCAGTATGTCTAGGGATAGTGACTAGCACTGAGTAGAAATATCACTTACATGGGAGGCCTTAGCCTAAGTAAATTTACACACACATACATCTACAAGCCTATAAAATGATAAAATGAAAAAAAAAAATTAATAGCCATGCATACATACCTCTAAATCCCACTACCAGAGTGAGAAATGAATTAAAGTAAAGTAAATAGTTTCAAATAAAATCCCACTATAAAAGTTTAAAAACAAGTCTAACATGGAAGTTAAACTACAGAATTATGTCAAGAAGCCACAGAAAAACATTAGTGTCTTTCTGGTCTCACTAAGCACCACCTTGTCCTAGCCCATCGAGGAATCTATCCATCATTTGATTATCTCATATGAAATGATATGTGTGGGGAAATACCATGAAGGAGTGTGTATAAAAATATTCATTACGACATCCCAAAACCACACAACATAGAGATGGGAATTACCATCAACATTATATTGAAATATGTCTACAATTCATATAACAATAATATATAGATATAGTAATCAGAAACACATTGTCTAATGGTAAGTCAAACCCATAGTACACCAGCCATGGATTATATCTTGATGGTTCAAGAAATTACTCATCTAAGAGAACACACTCCTGAGTCCATAACCCTAATTATATCCTTTTTAGAGGTAATTTTCATTGGTTCTCTCCATTATAAGTACACACTGATAGTTAAAATAGAATATGATACACAAATTATGACCACTCCCAAATTAATGGGCTGATACCACCAACTCAATCTGGATTAACCCAATAATTAAATGATCGACACCCAGGTAGAGAGGGTTATACTAATTCCAAGAATTCCACATAGGGAACAAAGACGAATATAGGATCTCACATCAGGCATCATATATGGATTCAAATGACTTATCCAAAAATACATCCTGAAGTGTTCTTTTTCATAGGATTATGAGACAGTTTTATATTAACCCTCAGGGAATTTATATGAGGAACACACCCAAAAAAATATTGTCTATGATACCAAGGAAATGAGCTTGAAGCCATGTTTAATATAGTACAAGACATGTAAAAGGGTTACACACCATGTCCCATAACCCTGGGTCCTAACCATGTAACCTACCCATGTCTCAATCCACGTCTATGTCTATATATAAGTTCATGACATGTTGGTTGCCAATGGACTCTACACTTGTTCTAGTACATATCTTGTCCCATGTACATGTCCATCTCGTGTCTATATAGTGGTGTACATGCCATGATCCAACCCATTTTCCCCAACCCATGTATGTGTATCATTCAATATACATAGTGAGTCATCATATATAGACCACAATCGTGTGATAAGGGTCACATTCCATGTGATACATAAGAATATCCCAAAACTGTAGCCACTTCACAAGGGGGACCACACGATGTGTAGATTCAATTTACATGTTTTATAACACATAATTTCAATCAATCCTGGATCAAGTTCCACATAATCATTCTTCTACCTCCGACCATTGATCCATAAATTACCTTGTTTATTATATCAATAAATCATCTCATTCGATCCTCTCTATCATCAGATAACAACTTCCGACCCTTTTATTTTCTACAAACTGGATTTTTACATCATTATTAATTACACATAAATGTATAAAAATTTGGTATCCAAAGCTATCTGATCTATCAATGTTCTCATTGTCACACAACATTCATGATATGCTAATCCCCAATATACGATTTCAGATCATTGGGCTATGAAATGGTTGTGCAACGATCTATTCATCAGGATATATCGAACCACTTACCCAAAAAAACACCCATGATGAAATATGTATTAGGGAATAAAAGGATAAGATAAATCAAGAGGAACAAACCACAATCGATGTTTGAATTTACCTCAATTCATTACCATTATAATTAAAATAAACAAATCAATAATTTAATCGTTAATATAAATCCTTCTAAATCCCAATGAAACTTACCCATCCTACAAAACGAATTATCTATGAATTAATCCATTAGTCGATTGATTCAATTTTCATATATAAATAATGAATGTTGAATAAACTCAAATAATAGAACCATCCTACATCGATTTGGATCATTTTCTGCTGAATAATAGTTATGCACAAGGATTATTATTGTGTCCAATTGAATCTTTTGTGTATCGATTTTGGAAAAACCATATGATCTCTATTTTTCATAGATAAATCCTCTAATTCTCCCTCCAACAGCTCCCCAAAAATTCAAAGGTTATGAGGATAACCATATTATTCCAACATAATAATGTATTTAAATAATTTATAATCACGACATCATTAAAATGAATAAAAATTATTAATTTAATTGTTTTATTAATTTCTTCACCCATGATGAATTTTCTATAAATTCGATGCTCTAACCATGGTTAATCCATGAATAGGGTAAAAACTATATTATGAAATCAACAGTTCTCTTATATTTCAGATTTAGGCCCCCCATTTATTGGTTATTCAACATTATCAAGAAAATTCTTTGATCATGCTATTTAATATATTTAATGTATTTATAATATTTATTCTGGGATCATCAGTTCAAGGAATTGCATTCCATATTAGCTCTATGTCTAAAAAATAATAAATATAATATCCAAAAAAATACATCTGAAAATACAAGTCATTAAATTCGCCCCACCTTGGGGATTTATGTCATGAAAAGAAAAAACAAGGGCTACCCAAAATATTGTGGTCAATAAACACAAATATGATCCTCCTACTCCCATTTGATCTCTAAAAGATTAATATAATGCCACTAGACCTGAACTAACAGAATCTATCTCCCAAAAATGATCTTATCCTATATATCCTTGATCTATTCCATTTACTAAACAAAGGTAGCTATGTCCTCAATGTCCAGCTCACCCAAGTCAATAACGTGTGATGGTTCATTCACATACCACTTCAATTACGACACATGAATGATGCCATGTACATGGTCCAACTATGGATGTATATCTAAGTTATATTCCATGTCACCAACTCTACATAGTATCTGGAAAAGGTCCAATGAGACTCATAGATATCTTTCTGCCATGGCCAAATCCTTGTAATCCACATCAAGGTGAAACATGTATAAACACACGGTCTCTTTACATGAACTCAAAAGGCCTACATTATATATCCACAAAATAATTTTTATAGCTCCATATAGTCCTAATCCATTCCTGGATTATATTTACCTATTTGGTAGTTTCTCACACAAACTCTAGGCCCATGAGAGCTAACTCTCCTGGGTTAGTCCAATAATGTATTGACCTGAAGGGTCACCCATAAAAATCCTTTAATGGTTCCACACCGATGGTGGAATGGTTGTTGTTGTTGTGAAAAAACTATACCAGTGTAAGGTGATCCTACCAACTACGACAAAAACCCAACCTAAAATATCCCATCATGTCTTCTAAAACCATAATTTTACACTTAGTATGGTCATTATTTTGGGGGTGGAATGCTGCAATCAAGCATAACTGAGTCCCAAAGGCCTCCTAAAATCCATTACACAATTGAGATGTGAAGTGAGAATCATGGTCGAAACTGCTCACTGATTGAACTTCATGTAGTTATACTTTTTCTTTTGTGCAGAGGTGACCTATGATCTCTATTGAACTCTTTACCCAAATTTCAAAGAAGTGGGATGTGTTGTTGATTCAATATACGATCACCCATATGGAATAGTGTCCCATAGACATACATGGTAATATTTTCAAGAATTCCATGGATATATCATCCTAATTATCTTATGGAACCTCAAGGTGTTGAGATAAACCCATTGGAACTTGGTTCTCATCCTTAACTTATTGACAAGTAATGCATCGAGAGAACAACTCTACAAATCCATTCTACATCCATGGACACCAAAATTGATGTTGAAGGACCTAGTACATCATCTACATAGTTGGATATACTGTAAATAGAGATCTGTGAAGTTATCTTTGAACATCCTCCAAAAACATCATTGGGACCATCATGTGTCCTCTAATAATAACAACATGCTATCCATCTTTAGAAAATCCATCAAGAGAATGTCTAGTGGAAATCTGAGTATGTAAGGTCTCACAGTCAGCATACCCTAGTTATGTCTCTCTTACCCTCTACATGAGAGGATAGGTTACAAATATAAACTAGAGGTAAACTGATCTATCTCCATCCATAAATGATAACTGTAATGAGACTAACTACTTTGATGCCTCGTTCAGAAGCAATGAATAAGCTATCCAATTGAAAACATCTACTACCAAATTCATTTTCACATGAGTATATATAATTTTGATTCCATAATCATGTAGTATCTATAGCCACCAAATCTATCTCATGTTTAGATCATTATGAGTGAATATATACTTGAAACTATTATGATCATAATAGATGATAAACCAATCACCCATCAAGTAGTGTCGCCACGTATATAGTTTGAAGAATACCACAACAAACTCAAGATCATGGGTCATGTAGTTGTTCTCACGTCTTCTCAAATGATGTGAACCATATCAACTCACAACCTACCTCTAAATCATATCAAAAGAAATCACAATTCCTTTTGAGTTGAAGAACTATAAGTACTTGACTTGCTCCTCTGGTAATCACTAGATAGGATTTCTCATAAACCATTAACTCAATAGGTGAAAATATTTCTAGAAAATATCTAGCCACATTAATGTATTCCCATTATCGGTAAAATATTTCATACATACTAATATTATGGTGAAATCAAGAATGAATATCCTATAATATCATTTTAACCCAATGAAGTTTTGCACCTCTATCACACTATTGGGTGGATCCTAAGATAACACTTCCTCTTCCATGAATGGGTCCACAACCACTCTATCTATTGAGAATAATTTCTAGAATGTGGATCACATGAATCCATAATTTTCACTTCATGATATTCTCATAAATATGGTGCAATAAGAGTACATTCAGAACTATCCACATGTGTCTTGTTTACTTCTCCTCATACAACAAGTACACAAGGATATCATTAGTGAATACTACTTGAAAATTATCTAAGAATGATTGAAAGACTAGGTTCATGAGTTCCAAGAAAACTACTGGATCATAAATCATGCCAAAGAGTATCTAAAAGTACTCATAGTGACTGTAGTGACATCAGAATGATGTCTTTAGTATATCATAATCCAATAATCACAATCAGTGATACCCTAACCTGATGTCAACCATCAAAACCGAAAATTCCCCTCTCAACTAATCAAATAGGACATCGATACATTGTAGTGAATACATGTTCTTCCTGGAAGCCTGATTCAAGTCTCGATTTTCCACACAAAATCTCAAGGTCCCGCCATCATTCATGGTCAACAAAAATGGGGCTTCTCTTAGTGAAACACTGATTATAAGAAATCCCTTCCACTAAAAGTCTTACAAATGGTCCTCATATTTTGAATCTCTACATGATCCATATCATATGATGGTGTAGATATCGTTGTGGCCCCTATGTGTTTATCAATGCAGATGTCATTCTCATAGTGTAGTGTTAAAACTAGAACATCCTCTGGGAAATCAAAAAGTACAATAAACCATGGTTTAAGCTAGAAAACTAATGGGTAATCTGATATACCAACCAATTCATGAGTCCCTCCTATGATGTTTGGGTTCCCATTTAAATAAAAAAGCAGAACCTAGTTACATTACTGTGGACACACCATATACCCCACCTGAAATAGTCAATATGGGCATGAACTATGTATAACCATCCTATACCAAAGATGACGTCATATAGCCTCATTACAAATATAACATGATCATATTATATTCTCACTCATATTGAGGTCACATCATTGACATAATTGTGTGATCATTGTGTCTTCTCCTACATGAGCCTCCAATCATAAGGGTTGAGCCAATGGCTTAACCAGAATCATTAAATATCAAACATGGTGTGTGGAATAAAATTAATTGCTAGAAAATATTTAAATATGTAATAAAATTAACATTTAAAAGACACAGATCATACCATAAATCATTTCTAGAGCCTCTAGTTCATAATCATTTATTACCTACAGTTTTCCCCACCATTATCCTCCAGCTCCCAAAGCCTCATGTGGACTACTTACGAGTGATGTTGGTGAAAATTCATAGCATCAACCACCTCCAACAACTCTTCCATCACATCTTCAATATCTTATAGCTTGTGAATATTTCATCTCCTACTAGTAACACTTCCTCGGTATACCTTCCATGGTTTTTATACCTTCTATATGGTGGGTCGGATGATCTCGGGCAAGATGTCCACATCCATCACATGAGTAGAACAACCTCTCCCTAGTCTTACTAGAACCACCATGTAAAACCTGAGCAACATACCCTCTATCATGGGACCACCTCCTAAAATGTATGACACTTTCTAGTCCCTAAGACTGACATCAAATCCTTAATTATGAGGAATTCGTTCTTCCTCACTGGAAAATGGAAACCAATGGATGTATCTTATCATCTAAGAAACTCTCAACCACCAAATATTGACTTATCACACCATCATAGGATAGAATTAATATAGGCATAAAACTATCTCAAATGTATCTACATAGACCTCAATCAAATGGCTCGTCCCCAAATAAATTGTCAAAATACATAACAATCGAGTACCTAGAGAGGTTGGTAAACATTGATGAATACTCATCTACTATCTTGTTTCCCTGCTAGAGATACAGAAGCTCTTAGTTACGTACAAACCTAAGAATCACTAGTGATATCTCCTCTCTTCAAATGTTATGAAACTATATACATGAAAAAGTTTCTCTATCATAATACTAGATCAAGTACCGCTATAATCACCGTAATGATTCTTTTAGAAGCCTTGCTTCCAAGACCGCCATCTGATCTACTAGTGTCCGTATCAAATAGAAGACTTGGTTCACCACATCAATCCATTCCTCAGCTACCTGTGGGCTAGGATCACGTTGGATCCTAAGGGTTCTCTATCACTGAATCATTTGATATGAGCATAGCCAACACACCTCATCCACTAGTACTACAGGTACCATGTTCTACTCCACATGTGGTGTAGCTAGTGAACCACATAGAGGTAATGTCTCGAGAACCATTCCTTTTATATACACCTCATAACTAGGGGGATCATCCCCATGATCATGATGATAAATCATATATGGTGTATGGTCCAAAGGCATTATGAAAAAAATAATATGTACAATGTTAAATGAGTATATATGGATATCTTACCCAAAAAGAACATGGAAAACACAACCCAATCCTAAATAATTTATGCACCATTATTTTCTCTATAATCAGTGTTCTCTTGTACCATGTTGAAAAGTAGCTGACGAGACTCATGATGTTTGGATATGTTGGTTATCTCACCAATAATGGAGTCCATATCTTGAATGTAAATCTCCAAACACTTAACATTTTTTCCCAAAACTAGTATCACAGTCTCTAATCCTAGTGTAGAACTGATAACTCTAATTAAACACTATCATGAAATTTCCCAAAGTGTCCCATTCCGTGACTCCCTATGCCTTCCACAAATAGGCCAGGGTATGGCGACTAGTGATAAGTAGGAATATCACTAAAATTGGAGTCCTTAGCCTATGTAACTATACACTCGCACACATCTCCATGTCTATACCATGACAAAATGAAAAAAATTGAACAAACATGTATTCATGCATCTTAATTCCACAAACAGTGTATGAAATGAAGTAATGAAATGTAAATTAGGCCAAATATAATCCCAACAAAAAATTTGAAAAAATTTCAAATCTAATAGTAAAATTGGGGACTGCTATAAAGAGGATGCAGGGACACACCTTAGTATGTTAGGTCTCACTAAGAACTTTATAGTCCTAGACCATATAGTACTATGTCTGAAGATCGATCATATGTGTTGGACACGACATGTGTGTGATAATACCGTGCATGGGTCAGGATAAAAAATCTCAGTTGGACATCCAAAAACCATAATGTATACAAAAATCGAAGTTAACTCAACTCAATAGTAGTATATGTATACTACACATATAGAATGAATATATAGATCTACTCAACAAGGAAACATTGTCTAAATGTAATTCACAACTATAGTAAAACATCATAGTATTTCAGCATGAAGTTTCCATAAACAACTCATGTGGGAGAACACACTATTGAGAATGATAACATTGATGACATCCAACCAAGATTTAATGATCATAAGTTCTTTATTTTATAACTACATGATGATAGTTCAAAAAGAATACAATACCCCAATGAGTAGCACTCACATGGCCATGGGATTATACCAAAAACTCAATTTGGATTAACCTACTATGTAGAGCATTTATTCCCATTAGTGTTTGGCAGAAAGATATCAATAACTCCACATAGTGCATGAAGATGAATAGAGGATCTCACTCTGGTCCTCACGAGGGGATTTTATAGAGTCTATCAAAGAATTCATGCTGATGGGATCATTTTACAAGGAGTAGGATATGATTCTATAATAACCATAGGGAATGTATTTGGGGAGCACAACCTAATAAAAATTGTCCAAGATAAAGAGTACAAGGGATCCAAATGATGTTTAAATAGGTACACAACACATATAAGGGTGACATGCCATGTTCCTTAACCCTGGGTCTTTCCCATGTAATTGGAGAATATCTCAATATCTGTATATGTTCCTATATATGTACATGGAATATTCGATGATCATATTATTTACCCTTGTTCCAGTACATGACTTAGCTCGTGTACTTGTCCATCACATGTCTATGTAAGAGAGTATAGGGCATGCTCAAACCACTGTACCCCAACTCATATCTTTGTACCCTTCGAGGTACACTCCAAGTCATCAGGTAGATATCGCACATAGTGCGATATGGGTCAAACGCTGTGTGAAACTTAAGTATCTCCCAAAAATCATGTCATTACACAGGAGTGCCCACATGGTGTGTAGATCTATGTAATAGGCCATGTAACATAGAATCTCCAAAAATCCTAGATATGGTTATAAAAATTCATTTCAATGCCTTCGGCCTTCGATCTGTCAATGGATTGGCCCAAAAAATCAAAGAATCATCTTTTTTGTGCCTCAGAAAAATCAAAAAAAGAAATATGGCCCTTTGATACACATAGAAAACAGATTTATATGTCTTTTTTCATTGTGTGCCAAAAACAATCAGGTATACAAATCCAAATGACCCTTCATATCTCTTATCATCATACCATAATCTTTTTGTGACAATCCCAGATCTATGGATTAAGATAATTGTTCTAAGAAATAGGTGTATAATGGTGGATTCATTGTGATATGTAAAATTGTGGGCCAAATGATGAACACCCATATCGAAAAAAGAATTGGTGGAGAAATGAACATGAAAATTCAAGAGGAATAGAACTCGATCAATGATGGAGTTGATATCAGTATATTCAGATTAGAATAAAAATAAAATAATCTAAAATTTTATCAATGTGAAAAATCCTTCGAAATCATGATTAAATGAACATATCCCAAAAAATGCACAAGCTTTGAATCAATCAATTAGGCGATCGATTACCATTCCACACAAAAATCTAGAATGGTGAAGAAATCCAAATAAAACATCCATCATACCTAATTCAAATCAATAACTAATGAAGATTAGTGATGCACCATGATTATGGGTGTGATTCTATAAATCCATTATACATAAATTATTAAACAAAAATTAGGACACCATTTATCTAAGAGAAATCCTACAACTCTCTCTCTCTAATGGTGGTCCAATATTAATAAGTTTGTGTGGATAAACGTGAAATTTCAACATAACAATATTTTTAATGAATATAAAATTTCATAATCATTGAAATGATTTAAAATAATTTATTTATTTATTTTATTCATTTTAACCTAGGATGAATTTTCAACAAATTCCCTATGCTGACTATGTTTAAGCCACTCGTAGTGTAAAACCCACGTTATAAACTCAATGATACCCTCAGATTTCGGATCCCCCACCCCCGTTTATATGTTATTCTAAATTATCATGAAAATTTAACACATGTACTACTTAATATATATAATATAATGTTTATTCTAAGCATACCCGGCCATGAAATCACAAGCCATCTCAACGTCTAGTCTTGAAACATATCGATACAATATCAAAAAATAATCCATGAAAAAATAAAATTCATTGCAAAGGAAAATAATAATGGTTAAAGTATTTTTTATGAATAATATATTTATAATTGTTATTTAGTGGTATTTAATCAATTTTATGATAGTCTTGAAACACCTAAAGATTATTCCATATTTGGTTTATTTTCTAAAATTTGGAAACATTTGTTAAATAGAATCGATACCTTTAAAAAAGGGCATAGTGAAATAGAGGCAATAATTGGGAATAATATTTTGAGTTTTGGAAAGATTTTGAGGTATATTTAACCTTGATTTTTAATATATAAAAATTATTATATGATGAATAATATCTTTAATTTTTGTGGAAATATTTTTAATGGTGTTGTTAACCATTAGGGTTTATATAAAATTTTACGATTAAAGTTATTTTCATGGATTTCAATCATAATTTTTAGAAAATTTTTGTAATTATAAAAATATAGTATTAGAAAAATGAATAACCATTCACTGGGTGATAATCTATTGCATTTGGTAAAGTCTCGTGGATTGAACTCAAAATCGTAGAGTTTTAATGGTTAATTGTCTACCAAAGGTCCTCATGATGTCATGGTTAGTATTAAATAATTTTTTATAGATAAAAATTTTAATCTAAAATGATTAAGTTGACTTTGGTAAATACATTTTATCTTAACAATGATATTTAGTATTGATTTTTTGATTTGGTGATTAAGTTATTTTTTTAAGAAGCTCATTTTAATCTTGGGGATAATTGTGGGATTTTATAGGATTTTACTTTATGAGTAAATATTGAATATTTTTTTGGATATTTATATGGTCCTAACATGTAATTACAGTGATTCAAGAAATGTTTTTACAAGAATATCATGTCTTGGTGATTATATTGTTAGGTAATATATATTTTTTATATGATACATTAAGAGTGATTGGTGTTATTTCGAGATAAATATTAAAATTATCTTTGAATAATATGTGATCAAATACTTATAATCTTAATGTTTCAAACTTAATCTATAATATTTTGATGAATTTTAAGGTATTTTATTTATTGAATAATCTATGTTAATATTTAGATTCTATGGTTGAGGATTTGGTGATTAATGTTGAATTTAATCATATTAAGGTTTATTTATTTAAGGAATTATTTTAAATTATTCCAACCATTTTTGTTTTGGTTAATGAAAAAATATATAATGAATAACTTGTTTTTATTTAATAGTATAATGTAGTCCATTGGAATTTTATTTTAGTGCTTTAAAAATAGAAAATTATTCATCTTGAATACTAATTATTTCTATTAAGAGAATATATTGTGGTAGAAATTGATCAACAGATGAAATAAAACTTTTCAAGTTGGTGTATTACCTTATAATCTTTTTCTAGATGATATAGTAATTCCTTAACTCTCAAAAATGTTCCTTAAATAAAAATGGTATCCATTTACTTTTCTTATTGATAAATCAAATGAATTTTAACCCATCATTATTTACTCATTTTTTATGGTTAAATTTCTCCTTACCATGTTCTCTATCACTTTATATCATTCCATTGGTGTTAGGTTTCTCTTCCATTTCAATATTTTCACTTCCACCAATTTTTCCCTACACAGAAACCTAATTATGTGTTATTTTATATTATATTTGTATTTATCTTTCCCACTTCTTAGGTTGAAATTTTTGGACACCTTTTTAACAATGTGAGATTTTAACAAAGGTATTTTAAAAAAGTGAATCCCTTAGTTTTTGTTCATGTGTTCTAATTGTGAGGATGTAAACTATTAAAGGTTGGGGGAGAAGATACAATTTATAATTATTTTTAAATAATACTATGTTTGATAACATACAACGTATGCAATACTGATTGTAAACGATCCGTTAAATATTAGTATTTAAACTTGACTACAAAAACATAGCTATTAAATAGGTAGGTATGCAGATGAATAACTAATTTTGGAAATATATATATATATATATAATATTTATAGAAAATTCAAATTTATTAATTATTTATTATAAAATAAGCATGTAAATTTAATTTAATCCATTTATTCTTCAAATATATGTATTCTTCGAAAATGTTTTTTTTATAAAGATATGATATAATTAATATATGGGAATTTTTCAAATAATAATTTCTAAAATCAATAAAATTTTTAAAATTAATATATCAAAATTATATTATGGTGAAATTTTTAATTTTTTCAAAAAATTTTGATTTTTCACTGAATATTAAAAAGTATTATAATTCTATTGAAAATTGTTTATATTTTAAAGTACTTAAAAATTAAAATTCTATTTTAGATTAGTTTTAAAATTTAATTAGTTCCATAATATTTGAAAAAATTATTTTTTGTTTTTATAAAGAATTTTATAAATTAATTTAGTATTAAAACAATTAATAATTAAAAGGGCTTTTTTATGAATACCCATTTTTATATTATTTCATGTAAATAGTTTTATGTTATATTCTACCACTTATTTTTTTGAATCTTGAGAAATTTATTCCATTTTTATAATACGAGGAATCAAAATTATTATATACGTTCCTTTTATTTTTATTTAATATGATTAGTAACGATAATAATTTTTTTCACCAGTATAAAAGTTAAATCAGGTAATTAACTGTTAAAAATAACATAATAAGGATTATAAAATAAACCGAACACTTTACCTAATTTTATTATATAATTTTATACTTTACACAGTTTTATGGGATTTAGTTATCTGGATTTTTCCAATTGGTTTGTGATTATAACATTAATAATATTTTATTTAATGAAAAGTGAAAAATGAAACACTGTTATTTTTAATAATTATAATATTTTTAACATAGTGTTCACCATAAGATAATTTTATTAATAACTATTATTTTTAAATTAAAATTATTTATCTTTATCAAGATAATTTATTTTTACTTTTTATTATATAAATAAATCCCTAAAATATTTACACAACATGGATGTAGTAATTATTCAATTAATAGAAAAAAATATATGATATTAAAAATAATAAAAGTAATAAAATTTTAGAAAATTATACCAATAAATGAATTTCATATATTAAAATGAAATGTTAGGGATTCATTAAAATATTTGGTTTAAATTTTACTAGTTTACCGGATGTTATTAAAATCAATGTAATGAATAGTTCTACGAATTGACATTAATGATAAATTATAATCTAATAAATTATAATAAATTTTATTAAATTCAAAAAAAATATTATATATTACTATGTTACTGTAATAGGGCTTATAATATCACCCATGGTTTTTTTTTTGGACTTTTTTTTATTATAGAATATATATTAAACCTCAATGTTTAAAAATCCTTGTTTTCATGGTTCGTGTGAATGGTGTTAATGACGAGTTAAATAAACATTTAAGGGTAAAAAAGTAATTCCAACTATTATAATTTTCATTGGATGATTTTATTTTCATCAATACTCATCTTGTATAATAAATAAATTAGTTTGAAGCCATTTGGAGTTGAAAATTAACTTATGGTATTTTAATATGTTGAGAAATTATGAGAGTGCTCCCCCCCTCTCTTATATAAGGGCATATCTTATTCCCTTTACTTCACACAACAAAACCCATATGGTATAGTCAGTATGGACCCAAATAACTTCCTATAATCTATCCCCTCATTATAAATGTTTTATTGGTAATAATTCCTAATATAGTGGGATTAAGTATTAACTAAAGAATACTTTCTAAAGAATAGGTATAGTTTTTTAGTTTATGTTTTAGTTTTATTTCGTCTTCATACACATTCAGATCATCCATAAACATTATGATATAATAAAAATTTATATTCCATATACATAGGTGTTTTTTAATTAATTAAAACTACTTATATCCATGTTCTCTTCTATAAAATGTTTAATGAAACTATCATTTTTGTGTATTGTGGATTACTGCCTTGTGAACCGATGTGATTTTTTTGATAACAATATCTCATTGATTGTTATATTGAAGGATATATAAATAAATAAATTATATTGTTGAAATATTTATCATTCTAAAAATATAATATATCATTTACTTTATTAACTTTAAATTCATTGAAAAATTATAATGTCGTTAGTGCCTACATATCGACTACCACATCCATGAAGTGATGTGATTAATTTTTTATCACCACATCACATGATTGATTTATTTTGATATGATTATAATTTTGTAAAAATTTATTCTTTTATTATTTTGATAAATATTATTGTGAAATGGAATGGTTACTCATGCGTATGTGTGGCCTACAATCCCCGGGATTGTAACATATTTCATTTTTCATAATCATGATACATGATTGTTTTTAAATTTATAATTAATGTATAAATATGATAATTATTTCATGATTATAATTATGGAGATAATTTAATAATGACCTCTTTGACCATGATCGACTTACCGAATCCAATATGGACTTATGAATCGAATATCGTCAAAACATCATACATCAATGTAATTAATTAAATAATTGAATATAACATGGTAAGTGATAAAATAAATGTAATAATAAACATGAAAAGGCTTCTTGATAAAGTAAATAAATATTCTATGTTTATTATTTATAATAAAACATAAGGTATGTGATGAATCAGCTTCAAGGGAATGAACTTTTTACAAATAGTATTTTCATGTTTCCCTTAAAAACACTCTTTTTCATTGATATTCATATTTTCATTTTTATTTAATGGATGTATTTAATGGATATAAATTACCTATAAAATAAATTTTTTTTCTCTTTACATTATTTTGATTTTTATTCAATTGAAATATTTTTACATAATGTTTTGACATTATTTATATAAAAATAAAAAGGAATGTTCTATTTTAACATACATAGAAATAATGATATTTCATGCCTCTTTAACTATTATATTATATTTGTATTCCATTAAAATATTTTACATTTTATTTAATAAAAACTCCATTTTCATTATGTTCTGGTTATTTTCAAAAAATATTTCAAATAGAATGTATATTTCAGTATTTAGAATTGATTTTTTAGGGTTACAATAAACATTTTTATGATGCAAGATTTTATATATTAAATTATGATTCTTGGGAAATTTTTATGGGGATGGGTGGTTCTTCTATAAACCAAGGGTGGGTTGTCTAATTAGATATCCCCAATTCATTAGGTAAAGGGACATAGTTAACTGATTAGGTTTCTCCTAAGGGATTATGGGAAAATACCATGATGGTTATTACAATTGCAACTATGATGGTTAATTAATGTATAACCATGATGCATATTTTATGTGTATCCATGAATGTTATCTCATTTTAAAGGGTAATATGAAAATGGTGAGCCATGTTTCTAACATGTTTTATCTTTTCTTATTATGGTTTTTATGAAACTGACTTAAGAAAAAAGAGTGAATTTTTCATATGGAAATGATTTATTTCAATATATAAAATATTATTGTGATAAAGGAATGTATTTTATGGGTTTTCATTTTTTATGGAACTATATTAATTTCTTAATTTTTGTTTCATGCTGATATTTTTTTCTCATCCCATGTTTTAAAATATTTTTCATAGGGTTTAAGTATGGGTAAGGGAAAGGAAAAAGGCATGTTCAAAGTCTTGAAGGTTTTCAATGAAATGAAATCATTATTTATTTTAAATTTTATATATGATGTGAAAATGGATAATGATTAGATATGTACACTTTATAAAATATGATTTTTTTTTGTAATATATATTACCAAATTTTCTATAAATATAAAACTAAAATATTATTAGAATTCAAATAAAGTGAATTATTTTATAAAGACACTAGATTATTTGATGTTTATGGTTGGGTCAATAAAATGGTATTCTATTTTGTTATTTTTTTCCTATTTTATTCTAGTAAATTTTTCATTTACAGTGATGGGTATACTAACTTTCATCTTTTTTTCATACATGTGTTTTGTGAAAAAATTGATCCCCTGTGATTCTTGTATGATGTCAGGTGCTAGTCCGCAACCCATGGGGATCTACAACATCATTCAGTCCATGTCAGAGCTAGATCAGGCATCAAGGAACTAGGGTATTCAAGCTGTTACATTAAATTTAATTAGGTGGGGTAGAATTTACCACCCGACTATTTTAAAATATATATCTCTTTAAGACTTATGTTTGACATAATATGATAAACTCCACATTTAACAATAATTTACCATGAAATATGATATATCCACTAAAATATATCCATATTATTAGTCGGTAAAAAAAGGAAACCAAAATAGAAAATGAATTTAGAGATAACAATGTAGTCCATTATTAATAATAAATAATGTTAAAATTCAATTATTCTAGATAAGTAACTAATAATAATCATTTGTTCATAAAAATATAACCTTGCAAAAATGGGATTGTAAGAACCTTATTTAAAAATAATAAATATATTTTTTATAAAATACATTATTTATAATAATAATATGTTAACACTAATCTAAATAGAAATTATTAGGATATGAGAATTAAATTATGAAAAATATTATGATTAATTTTCCAATTTTAAAAATTTTTATTATATTTTAATGTTTTTATCTTCAAAATTTAGATTTTTAATTTGAGTAAATTAAATTTATTTTTTTGTTTTATAATAATAATAATATATATAGTTACTTTTTTTTCAATTAATTTTTTTGGTGATAATGAAAAATATAGTATTTAATAAATACACGGTGTTCAAGGATATATCAACAAGTATTTATTTCATTAATACACATAAAAATTATCCACAAGACAAAACTCATATTTAATTTAAAACTATAAATTCCAAAATACTTTAATGTATTTATAATAATAATGATTAACATTTTATAAACTCAAGTAATATTTCCCATAAAAGAAAATATTTTTAATATTATCTTTTTATTTAAATATTATGTTGATAAAATTATGTTCCGGATTAATATCAATGAAAATAATTTTACTTTATTTTATAATAAACAAAATTATATTATTGAAATCGAAAGATTGATAATTTTCTACTATACATAAATGATATGCTTAAAATACAGGTTTTTTAAAAATGTTTTTTTAAATAAAAAATTCACTAAATTTATAATTATTTTTATAAATATAAACATTATTGGATTAAATTTATCACATATTGAGATTCATTAGTTTCAAATTATCTAATAACACCAAAATTACTTTTTTGCATTAACATTAAATTACTTACGAATAAATTAATAACCACGCTAAAAAAGGTAAAAGTGAGAATTTTAAGAGTAAAAGGTTTTAGAATTGTATAATAAATGTTTTAAAATAATTTTTTTGAGGCTTTATAGACCTTATATCACCCCAAAAATAATATGTTTTCAATTTTGGGGTCATTAACCAACGAATAGTGTCATTCCATCATTAAAATTTATTGAGTTCTTCAAAAATTATATATGAAAAGATACCAATTCTACAACTTCATGATATAACTATAACTATTAATTTGATCCGCAAAATACTCCATATTAATTATACATGTTTACCCTTTCATGTTAGTAAAACTATGGTCTCAATTAGATTGATTAAATCCTCTATTTTCAAGTAAATTCTAAGAGAAATATTTTGTTATCAACATTAATATTTCTTTCTACTTATCCATTTCATCTTAATATTTCCCTTGAAAATCATTTTATTCACCGTAATATAATTAAAACCATATTATTAATTTTCTTTAATGATTTTATTTTAATTTTTCAACCATTATTCAATCATTTCCATCCATTATGAAGAATTAAACCAATGTCGATTGTGCATATGTGTGTTTCTACCTCTATGAGAAAATGTGGTTACCTTTTTAGCATCGCATCTCATGGATGGTAAAAAATTATATATTTTTTTATTTAATATGTTTAATACATCACAATTATAATAGAAAACTTATAATCTATCATAGACCTTCATACCATCATATTTTTTGAGAAATAAAATCATTAATCTTGAGTATATGTGGACTACCTCCACCACAAATGACGAGTTTCATTTTTCATCGTCATCCTTCATGGATGGTTATAAGAATTAATTTATTTAAGGTAAATTATATATCCAAAATATTTAATATTATTTAAAATTTATATTAATATTATATAAAAATATTTCCTTACTCATTAAATTGTTATAGCATGCTCCTATTTGGGATGATTGTTCCACCCAGGTTAATGATGTGATAATATATATATTATGAATAATTAAGGAATATTATATAATTATAAAAAAATTTAATAATATTTTTTTTATATATTTTATTTATTTTGGAAATATTTTATTGATATTTAATTAATTTATTAATATATCATCTTTTGATCATTAAACATGTCGAAACAAGTTGTTCACAATTCCCCTATTCACAAACCATACCTATATAATTCACTAAATGAAAATTAAGTATGATGCTTCATTGAAACACCTTCATTATTATATATTAGATAATATAGGGATTATTACCTTTTCATTAAAAAAATAATCAACCACTCCATAAAAAAACTAGTACGAAAAAAGAAATATGGGTTTCTAGTTCCCGATGATGAAAATGTACATTAAATGAAAAATATATTTGTAATAAATTTATATAAATTATGTTTATGAATAAATATATATATTTGAATAAGATTCATAAATATTTTATCAATATTTTTTAGACATGAGGTTATATCACATTTAGAGTTAGAAAGAATTGTGGTAATTGATTCTTGTATCAATTTTCACCTATCGAGACTTATTTCTTATAATAAACCATGTTTTATTTTATATGGTGTATCTATAACAAGTTCGATACTTTATATAATGATCCTATAATTATTCATAGAATTGAATTTTTCATTTGAAATTATATCATTTAAGGGGATGTTATTTCAAGTCATCAAATATTATAAGGGGGTTTTATCTCGAATTTATTTTCTTGAGTTTTATTTCAAATAGTGCACCCTGATATCATTGATATGGTGTTTTATTTGACAAATTTATGCATTTTACCATATTCATATAATTAATGGGATCTGAATACATGTGTCATGTTCATTATTTAAATTTATTTTTATTAAATTGATACCATGGTTCTATGTGTTTCTTGTCTCAATTTTCACCCCCTGACACATATTTCCTATTATAAATCAATTATTATTCTTTATGGTGTGTCTACTATAGGTTTAATTTTTTCTATCATGATACACTAACTATTAATTGTATTTAATGTCTCATTTTTAATTAAATCCTTCAATGTGTTTTGATTGGAAGGCTTCTATAATTTAAGTGTTCTTTATCCCAAATTTAAATTTTTGGAGACATGTTTATATATTACATAAAAATAAAACCCTATTGATGTATTATATCATTATTATCTCATTATTCAATGTATTTAATAAATATATAAAATTATATCCCTCTAGGGTTTTGTTGAAATGTTTTGTGAATCTTTTTTTGTTATTTGTATCTATTTTCAATTCCATGAGATATATTTGATATTAAGATCCATATTTTATTTTATATTTTGTATTAAATACAATATTATCTTAAAGTATATTGAATATATTTTATTTCATTTAATTTTAATTTCTAGAAACAATCTAATGTTAATTTAGGTATTAAGAGACCATTATTATAAGGGTGTTTGCATGTCAATTTTTTTAGATTGAGATATGATTTATATTAACTGCTTGTTTACTTTTTGTGTTGTATACATTGGTTATGGATTAATTTATTAACCCTATCATACTATTTAACATTATTTATTTAAACACACAGAAATCTATCTATACATTATCTTACTAAGTCATCCCCTATTATAGGAATATTCTTTCTTCTAATTAATTTCTCTTTGAATATCCTATTTTTCATTACATTATTTAAATGGAATTCACCTAGATACACAAATATCTATTAATTTGGAAAGTTATTTTATTAATCATAAAATATTACAATATAATATTTAATTCTAAGGATAAAATTATATAAATATATTCTATATATTTATTAAGAAAATTCTGACAATTGGTATACTTGTTATTAAGATATAGATGTTTATTAACACCTCAAAAAAGTAGATTTTTTATTTATTAACCATCCACATACTTTCTTTAGAATGAATATGTTTATTTGGTAACTATAAATTTATTGAAATTAAATTTTTTCCTCAATATAGATGATTATTGAATAGTAATTCCATTTTATCATAGATTTTATTGGTATTCATACCTTTTATATATTGAATGGATTGAACATAATGATGTGATGTGTCGGAACCAATATAATATATCTCATTGATGCATTGGTTGTTCCAACTGGACAAATGTTTTGGGTATTTGGTGTATGAAAACCAAAATCATGAATTTTAGGTAGTGACCTTTATGAAAAGAATTATGTATTGGGATTGGCCATTATGGAAAAAATAATGTCTTAATTGAGGCCTTAAAGGTAAATATCAAGCTGTCTTACATTAATAATTCTAAACCATGAATTTAGTTTTTATTTTCCATGAGTTTATTTAAATTATGAATCATAGATTTGTTTCAAGAACAAGTGATCAGTTATATATCATTATTTGATTATCATTTTCCTATTATACTATCCATGGAATGTGTATGTCTTAATATCTTCTGATATGCAATTTACTTTACTGATCATTTGAGATAATATTTTTTATTTTTACATTTAATTCTATTTTGAAGATAATTATTTCCCATGATATGTTAATAAGAGTACCATATTTGGAGTGTTTTTTGGGAAATGTTGTAAAATACTATAGTTTATGTAGGTTCTTATATATATAGCGGGAAAACTTCAAATCTATTGAGAAGGGTGTGGTATTTGTTAGTTATTTTTTCCCAAACATTCTTAAAATATAATCATAAATTGGTATTCATATTAAGGTGACCAAATTTTTTTAATGACATTTTATGTATAGATTTTAAAAATTTAGTCACTTCAGTTCATTTCAATACCAATATGTAATGAAGGTATTCATGGGAACCATATCTTGGGATTATGCATCTTTGGAGTTATAGGAAAATTATAACTGTATTAATCTTGGAGAATCCTAGTTTTGGAAAACCAAGTAAAAATATCTTATAATTATCTTTATTCTCCTAATCATTTCATTTTTCTTTTCAGGGGTAGAAGTTTTCATATTAAAATTAGAAGAAGATTTTTTCCCATCAATATTACATTAGTTTGTTTATTCATCACTAATAATAAGAATTTCTAGAAAAATGTGTTGATAGAGTGGATAATACTATAATATTTATATAAAATCATTGTCAAAGGCACCAATTTATTAGATATTTTCTAGACACTGATAATGTTGTGTCATTTATCAGTTCTAAAATTCTATTTTTCACTAATAAAATATATTCTAAATTTAAAAACATTATAATACTATTATATACCATATTGTTTTATATAAATATCTCTATATTGATATAGATAAAATATATTATATAAAATATGATTCATATAATAACAAATATGAATTTACACATAATATAGAAATGAATTAGATAAAAATGGTTTATATAATTATTAAAAAATAAAATTAATTTAAAATTTAAAATTATTATCGAGTAATATGAATTAATAAATTATTTTAATGGTTGAAAAAAATATTGAAATATTTAATATTTTAATATAAGTAGAATAGTGAATTTAACTACAATAAATAACAACTTTTGATCGAGGTGATATTTTAGGCTCTATGAGATAAAAAATCAAACCCTAATAATAGATTAATGCATAATTGTTTTTGGATAAAAAGTATTCCAAGAACTCCAAAACAATGTTTTTAGTTCACATACCCTAATTTATAAATACTTTATGGAATTTTAGCTTTATTTAAGATGTTATCATTGATTTTTAGTGGATAATGAATTTAATCACTATGATTAAATTTATATAGATATTATGGAGTGGTCATTTTAATATTCTTTATATTATACTATTATTTTCAAATTAAAACATAAATATATATTTATGTAAATATTTGAATATATTTTCAAATAAAAATATAATTTCATAAATAAATATTGAAACACATTTACTTTTGAAATTTATTTTTGTAAATAAAAAAACATTTGCAAAAAACATTTTTTATCCATTCTTTTTAAAATAAAAAAATTATCCATGTAATTTATCATAACAAATTTATGAATACATATACATATGAATATTTATATATAATAAATTTATTTAAATACATGTTTGTATGTTATTAATCACACCCATACAAATATATATGAATATATTCTAATATAACTATATATATTTGTTAAAATATGTATATATTGCATTATATTTATATGTTAATATATAACATGTAAAATATTATACGATCATAATAAGGATTGTTATTTTGTAACTGTATATATTATTATTTCATTATAAATTAAATTAAATATATCTTAAATTATATAAACACATATAAATATAGACGCACACACACACCTATAAAAATACAGATAGATATAAACATTTTAAAATCAATATGGATGTGTTGTTGGTTTTTAACATTAAGGTGATTTTTGGTTTGGTCACATGGGGAATCCAGTGCTTGATTGTGAATACTCTTCATAAGGCCCTGAGTAAAACTAGTGTCCTCCTATTGTTGAGGGACATAGAATCCTTTTTGTAATGGAGTTCACACTTAATCATAATTATATTATAGTTAATATTGAATCTAATTACGAGGTGGTGACCAAATATATTTTATAGCATGATGATGGTTTGCATCTATTTAGTCTGATTGTGAAGAGTATTTGATCATTACCTGACTATTTTATCTCTTGTGGTGTCTCCTTCACTAGTGATATTAGAGTCATGTCGCTGACCATTTAACGAGTCCGGGTGTGGATGATAGTACATTGGTTTGGGATTCTAATATTCCTGGAAGAATTTAGTCACTTGTAATAAGTTATTTATAATCTATTTATGTTTTTATTTTTCGATCAATATATATGTGTATAGAGTGTGTGAGTGATTTCGAGAGAATGAGAGAAATAAAATATACACAAACACACTCATTAATATATTTATAGAAATTGTCTTTTTTATAATTTCATGATAAATAATTTATATATAATTACATTATTATATTTATATATAAAAATATATAGTTAAGATTATAAAAATATTTTATAAATTTAATTAAAAATAGTTATAAATATATAATTATATGAGTAAATATATAAATAAAATGATATATATAAATATATATACATATCAAAAAATATTAAATAAAATAATATGGATGAGTGGTAATGGTATTGAACATGCAGAATGAGGTCACATGTTTGAATATTCATGTGTACTCATGGTTGAGTAGGTTTTACGAGTTTATTTGAGGATGAGTGATGATATTTACATGAATTAGCACCAATTGGGGGCTCATGGTTCTTATGTTTTAGATGTGCTTTCTGGGCTTATAATAATTTAATATATATATATATATTAAGTATCATTATTTATAAATTATGTGAGGATAAAGATCACTTTATCAGTGCTTTTATAGTTAACATAAAATCATCCAACTTTTAAAAGCACATAAAACATCAGCACATTTAGCACTTATAAGAGTGATTTATTGTGCTTTTAAAAGCCCTAATTATAATAGTGAGTGGTTGATAAAATAAATCCCCATACCCAGATTCACACCCTCCACTTAAAGTATTTACAATTTTTGGGATTAATATTTCATTTATGGTTGAATTTTTTAAATATAAAAATTATCACTTTTATTGTAATTTTTATTTCTAAATCATGTTTTACGATGGAAATTTTTAAAACAATTATTAATAGAAACTATTCTTAATGTGAAATGTTTCAAAAAAAATGAATAAATAATAAATTTTATTTTCTTATAAAATCACCAATCTTTATTAGATCTAAAATGATAAATTTTCGTATCTGAAACTATCATTTCAAAAAGTGATAACAACTTTTAATAACACATTATTAGTTATATTATAAAAGGTAAGAATATATGTAAAAAATAAATTCTAATGTATTTCCTTTTTCCATTAGTGTTTTTATAATTTTTTCAATGTGAGATTATACATCACTCTTATTATAAACATAATAGAGTTTATTAATCCTATATTTTCATATGTGATACTCTACAACTTTTTTAATTGAAAAAATGTCAATATATTGATAAAAAATAATTTATATAAATTCATTGAAATGGTAAATATGAAAAAATAAAAATAAGATTGTATGATTTATAATAGATTTTTTTTATTTCATTAAAATAGTTATATTTGAATATAATAAATTTTAATATACAATGAATAATAATATAATTATAAAAAATAATATAAAAAAAATTTTGGTCGATTATTTAAATATAATTCTAAATTCAATGTAGACATAATCCCCTTGTTCATTGACAATATTTATTCTAATAATATTAAATTCAAACAATAGAACATGTGTTTTTTCTTGAATAATGTATCATATTTCTTGAAATTTACATTAAAGTAAATTTTAATAAAAAATTACTGTTCTAATCATGCTTAAAAAATATTGTACATGTGATAGATGAGGAACATTGATTCTTACAGTACATGTCCATAAAAATAGTGATTTATATTTAACTTATCTTTACATTATGAAATAAATTCACACATACATATGAATGTATATATATAAAAGAATATTTATGAATATACAAATTAACTATACAAGAAAATAATTTTAGGTCTTATGGAATGGATCTCATTGTGAGTTGGACATAGAACTATAATTCATTGTTAATTGGATACATTATTAGAATTTATATATGTTTGTATATATATGTAACTGTTGAATATATAGATATATATTTGTTTTCTGATATTTGTAAGTGGAATTTTGACTTTTCATATTCTTAAATGCATTAATAAATATTATTTATGTTTTTTATGATATTCATGTGGATAAATACAAAGAATCCATTAAATAAGTAATTAAAAAAATTTCTCTAAATTTAACAATTATTAATGTACTCTTCCCATTCCTTTTATTTTAGTAATGCATATGTAGATCCAGAATTTTAACTATGATTGTCAATCACCATTCCTCATCCCCAGTGTAAGAACCCATATCTCTAATCTTTGGCCGATAGAAAAAGTATGTTATGAATTAGGTGATGAGAAACATGAAGATATAGAGAAGAACTATCACTGATTCAATATTAAATCAATCTAGAAATTAGATGGCGGAAGCTTTACTATAGAAAGGATTATAATCAGCATAAAAGGGAATTCTTAGTTCTAAATAGGACTGAAATGTTAAGAGCCCTAAATATCCATCAAACTATAATATCATTGTCAAAAATGTTGAAAAATACATCCTTTTTTAACAACCCAAATCCAAATATACCTCTCAAGGGTTGTTAAGGAAGGAAGAGAGATAATGACCCCACAAGTCTCACCTATAGAAGGCCCCGAGTTGTTGACAAGCACTGAGGATAATAGAATCTGACAAGCGGAAGGAATTACCCATTATAAACTACAAGATCTTGACATTGGATAAAAACCCAAAAATAAAATCCACCATATAAAATAAATGTAAACCAAAACCATCCTCAATAGATAAAAATGAAACAATAAAATTAAAAAAAAATTCCAACTGTAGTGACTCAATATCATCTAAACCCCTAGCTAAAAATATCCTACACAATCCCCAATGTCCCCCAAGAAACCTACAAACATTTTACAAATATAAGATAAGCATACATCAATACTCAGTATGTTCAAACTCAAGGTCTCAAGTGAACATGTAAAAATATCATGTTAATGTGCCATTGAATAAACAAAATAACTCATATGGACATAAAAAAGACAACCTACAAAACCGACACCCATTATGGATTTCTTTATGAATAACACATCTAATACAGTAACATAGTTTCATAAACATAAAAAATTCACCCCTATACCACTTCCCCATTTATTATACTCTTTCACACCCCAACTGAGAATTCCCTATCGTCCCATACCTTCCACACATATCAAATCAAATACGAAACATCTCTGATGTAGGTTGGGATGTATCCTTTGTTTACCTATTATCTCTAGGTCCAGTATCTAGTGTTAGAGTCTGTAAAATTGACATCACATATCTCCAACATACACTTAGGCCATCACAACACATCTCATTACATAACCAGAGCATTTGGTTATCATGAATATTAAGGACATCAACCTCATTACCTCCTCCTACTAATCCTAAACACTACCACATTCCGTGACACAAAATTTCCACATCACAACACATCCCACTTGAAAACACCTAGGACAAATCTAACATCCCAGGTAAATAATGAATATGAAATTTCTCATTTTTCTTAAAATTTAATAATTAAATATTAATTTTTCATAAAAGGGGTTGTTATGTTAGATAGCGTACCTGATACGCAACAACATGTTTCTTTGAAATCTTACGTTACACACAAATAAAATAATAATATTATTTAACGCCTAAATGTTATATTGGTGGGAATGAACAGAACTAACTAAAAAATGATTATACATGTTTTCTAAATGTTTATATAAATGTTATAGGCTAAAAATTACAAAATAATTTCATTTTAAGCACAAATACTCTAATATTCTTTAAAAGGTCAATTAATCACCTTTTGTTAGAAAACCCTCATTAAGTATAGTTTTGATCACTTTTATATGTTATATTTGACAAAATTAAATTATTCATTAGTATCATGACATCAAAATTGAATTTGGATAAAATTTTAGTATTTTTCTGATAAAATGCATTTTTTTAATGAATAGTGAAAAATATTGAATTTTAATTCTCAGATGCCTTTTAATATAAATTATTTATATGGTTAGAATATCTTGTTAATTGATTTTAAATTTTAATTGGAATATATTTTTACCATTTAATCCATTTTTGGTCATCGAATGCAATTCCACTTTGAAATTGGACCTAATCAACTTTCAATCTTTTGATAGTTATTGTTTCTTAAAAACACGCTATTTTTTGACAACGGGTATTAATTTTAATTTAATTAATTCAACTTATATTTTTCAAACATGTTAAAATAGAAATTATTATTTAATTTGGAATATAAAATATAACCTAGGCTTAATTTTTGGTATTTGTTTTTGGAAGACATCAAATTTTGATGAATTGTGAAACTACTAAATAGTAGTTAAAAAACTGACCTTTTCATTTAAATTAAATTATACCACTTCTATGAAATGAATTTAAAAAATAAAAAATACATTGTTGTTTTCTGTAGGTAATATGATGGTTCAATGAGATGAAAATAAATTTTCATGAATAGTAACTTTTTACTTTTATTTACCATGGTTATTGGTAAATAGGGTAATTCAAGGTAAAAAGAATATTATAATTATTTAATTTTACCTTAATACTTGTCCTAATATAATTGGATGATTCATGACCACCCATTGGCATCTTTGAGTCTATTTTGGGACCCCATGGAGCCACATGGGTGTGATAATGATACTTTAGATTAATTAATTTAAAGGAAAAAATGACACAAACAAATAACTTTTAGTAAATTAATTTTTACATTGGGTTATATAAGTTATATTTTCCACTATAAATATTATTTGGAAAGATAAATAGATTTCCTATATAATGGAATTTTTTAATAATTTATAGACATCAAATAAATAAAATTAATTATGACACAATAATGATGTAGTGTTATCTCATTAATAAATGATTTAAATAAATAAGATTATAATGATTAAACAAAATCCAAAACCTATCCAATTCAAATTGGATGATTTTATTTCGATCATGAATCATCTTATATTATAATTTAATTATTTTTGGACCTTTTGAAACCAATGATAAGATTATAATAAATTTATGTTTTCACACTTTCCTAAAGATGCCCTCCTCTCCCTTATAAAACAAGACCACTTCTAACCAATTCCTCACACCTCTCAAGACTTTTTTTCTCATCCAATATCTTCCAAATTAAGCTCCATAAATCCCTATCCTCATCATTGAAGTATTAACTTAGGCCAAAGGAACTTAAGTAAGTCCTTTTGGTTCAAACCAAAGGAAATTACCCAAATTAAAGGTAACAGTGTCTCTTAACTTGTTTTCATTTATTTTACATATACAACAACTAAACTACTTTTATTAATTTATTTTGTAACACCAGTAGCATCATAAATATACTAGGATATTGTTATGAGAAGTATTCGATCTAAACTTTCACAGACCTCCATCTAATGGGTGAAGAACATATTGTTTCTATGGATGGAAACAAAACGCCTCATGAAATGTTTATTGTTCAATTGTCTCCTACCACATATCATGGTGGCCTTATGAAGGCACTGTATTTATATATGATATATTTTATGATTATGTTTTATTTAATCTTCTGTATTTTCAATTTATCGCAAATCATTATGGTTTCTATAGTGGGTAAATACGATAATTTCATTAGAGGAAGTGCAGAGTACTGCCCCCTCAAAGTGATGTGACTCATTAATGCCTTATGTGGGACAAATAAAGGATGGAGTTAATAATATTATATGTTATATAATACTATAATTATAATATAACTATGTATCATTATGTTTTAATTCCATTAAAATAAGAAATAGAAATGGAAGTAGCGTTCATGCGTACGTACGACTTACCGTCTCCATGAACGGTGCATTTCATTTCAGACCTCTAAATGTTATGTACTATTATAAATACATGTATATAGAGGATATATATGAAATATATGATATATAAATCATGAATATGATTCTGGAAATAATGAAATTTTTACCACCATAACAACACGTAATTATAAGATGTCTATTTTCAACTCTAGTACTATATATCGACAAAGCAATCATTATTAACATATATGACTATATAATGTTTATAACATGGTAATAAGTTATATAAGAGGGATAATAAACTTGAAACTGGTTCTAAAGAAAGTATAAATTAACTCTAGTTTATTATTATTGATTTTAAAGAAAAATCGTGTCATGTTGGACATGAGGTAAGGGAACTTCTTAACCCAATTTCTATTCGTTGGGTTGATCTTCCCTTTCTTGTTTATGTCATTATTTGATTATGTGAGGAATGTATTTTTATATATTATCATATATATATACTTTCATTATGTGTGACTATATTGAATATACATAATCAATCAATTTTATTGAAAAAATGATCTTTGTAATGGGCTTCGTCTAAAACTTCTTTCACCAAGGCATATTTTGTTTTATGGACAACATAATTTTATAATGTGTATATACCACTTTGACTTTTACATTTATTTAAAATGAATTTTCTCTCTATCAAGTGTTTTACTAAATGACAAAAAGGATTGTTTTTTATGTAAGCAGTGAAAACCACCTTTCCTGCCATCGTGAGTATTATTTGGTCTTTGGCTTCCTTAGCAATCCATATTGATTTTAATTGAAAATAATTACCATGTACTCCTTTACGTATTTGGGTATTGAAAATGGTTTTGATAAAATATTACTTTATGTCAATATATTTAAATGATATATTATGATTGAAATGTGAACATGTTATCATTCCTTTATATTGGATTTATTTATCATGATTTTATAATGGTACTTGGACATTTGATGGGTGGTTACGTGATAAACCAAATAACGGGTGGTGTTGTGAAAACTAGGATGGATGATTATGTTATTACCTCTAATGCATTGGGAATGGAAGTAGTCCGTATGGCTATTCCATTTAGTGATATGTGTGGAATTCGACCATATGGTTATTCCATTTAAGTATATTTATTTCCCAAGTTACCTTTATATGTTATGTGTTCTTTATATGGTTTTTATGGTAATATTTTGGTAAAAAAGGGTAATTAATGATTTTTATTTAATAAAGAATATTTACTACTTCATAAAGGTGAAAAGTATTACTTATGATAATGTATTCATGGTTTTCGGGTTGTTTTGAAAAAACTAATAGTTTTTCTTTTTTGTGTATCCCTTACTGAGTTTTTATGCTCATCCCAAATTTAGAAATGTTTTTCGAAGGAAATAATGAATAATTGGGCGAAGGATGTGATCAAGGAAAAGTCCTGATGTATAAAACAAGGAACTAGACATGGTTATTTTTTTCAAGAGTTTGTATTTTATTAAAAAAAATTGAAACTGAGTAGAATTGTCTAATTTTTAATATATTGAGATGTAATAATCATGTCTTAATTATCTAAAACACTAAACCTGAATAGATCCTCAATGTGAATTATTCATTAAATTAAATATTTTTAAATGGTTGCGGTCGGGTCCTTATATTTGGTATCAGAGGACGGTTTACATAACATTAGTAGTAAGGGTATTATTAATTTAATGTCCATAAATTAATTTCTGTTAATATTTAAATTTTTTAGCATTTAAATATTACCATGTTGTTTCTCCTAAGATATATCTGTGTTCATAATTTCTATTAATAGAGTAAACATGTCGGTTGTGTAGTAAATTCCTACAGATTGAAATGACCATCTAAATGAGAAACTTCAGACGGTCGGATATAGAATTGAACAATTTTTTTATTGATGGCTTAGTTGACTCAGCTGAAATGTTTTTGGTTGTGTTTATTGATAATATTTTGGTATATTTAAAAAGTAAAGAGGAGCATGAAAGTAATTTAATTATTGTCTTGAATACCTTATATGAAAAAAACTATTTGGGAAATTCCGAAATTGTGTGTTTTGGTTACAAAAAAATTCATTCCTTTGTCACATTATTTAAAAAAATGGCATAACTGTTGATCCTGCAAAAACAGAAGTTGTTGAATAATGGCCAAGACCAACAAATATAACTAAGATCCATAGTGTTCTTGGTTTGGTAGGATATTACCAGAGGGTTATTGAGAATTTTTCATCATTATCAAGTCTAATGACTATGTCAACTCGAAAAGGAGTTATGTTTTTTTAGGCAAAAGAATGTGATGATTGTTTTCAGGAATTGAAAAAAATATGGGTGAATGCTCTAGTTTTGGCACTGCCTTCCAGAGATGGTGAATTTTTCTCCTATAGTGATGCTTCGTTAAAATAGTATGGTTGTGTCCTTATACAGAATGATCATGTAATTTCTTATGCTTCACGTCATTTGAATCCTCGTGAGTTAAATTACCCTTTACATGATTTGGAATTAACTGCTAATGTTTTTTCTTTAAAAATTTGGAAGAAACATTTGTATGGAGTAATCTGTGAAATATATACTGATCACAAAAGTTTGAAGTATATATTCACTCAGAAAGAGTATAACATGAGACAGAGGATGTGGTTGGAATTAATCAAGGATTATGATTCACTATGCTTTACCATTGGGTAAATGAAAATAAAGTGGTAGATGCTTTGAGTCAAAAACATAATGCTTCAATAATCATGCTACGTTTGGAAAAAGTTCCTTTGGTTATTGATTTTAGGAACTATGGAATATATGTGGTTGGTGCTGGATATTCTTCTATTTTGTTTAATGTTTCAGTGAAATAATCTCTCTAATATATAATTAAGCAAGTACAAAAGAAAGACAATGAGTTGCAAAAAAAGGTAGAGTTGGTTCAAAAGGGTAAGTTTCCTGATTTTAATGTTGATAATGATTTTGTTTTGAGGTTTGGGAAGAGATTATTGGTGCCTTTTGATTTACAGTAGAAAATTGATTTGTTATGTGATGCTCATAGTTCTCCATTTTTAGTTAATCCTGGTAGTACTAAGATGTACAGAGATCATAGATAGTATTACAGGTGGGATGGAATGAAAAGAGATATTACTAATTTTACTTTGATGATTTTGACTTATCATCAGGTAAAAGAAGAGCGCCAGTTGACAAAAGGGGTGCATTAGCCATTACCATTACCTGAGTGGAAATGGGAAAATATATCCATGGACTTTGTTGTGGGATTACCAAATAAATCTTGATGTAACAATGCAATCTGGGTTATTGTTGATCGGTTGACTAAATCTGCTCATTTTCATCTGATTCGAGATAGATTATATCTAAATAACTTTTTCAGTTGTATGTTAAATATATAGAAAGTTTGAATGGTGATCCCGTCTCCATTGTATCTGATCATGATCACAGGTTTACTTCTAACTTTTGGAAAGGATATCAGAAGACGTTGGGTACTAAATTAAATTTTAGTACAGTTTTTATCCTCAATCAGATGGGTAGTCAGAACGAACACTTCAGACCTTGGAGGATATGTTATGTGATTGTTCGATGGATTACTAGGGAATTCAAGACCAACATCATTATTTTCTTGAATTTTCTTTATAATAACAATTTTGAATCCAGTATACAGATGGATTCATTTGAGTAATTATATGGAAAGCATTGTCGAACACCAGCTTTTGGGATGAAGTTGGTGAAAGGGAGGTTATGGGACCATAATTGGAAGAGGAGATGGCATAAAAGGATATGTTGATATAGAATCACATGATAACAACTCGGAGTAGACAGAAAAGTTATGTGGATAACTAGAGGAGGATATTTCTTTTGAGGTAGGTGATCATGTTTTTCTCAACGTTTCTCCATAGAAAAGTGTGATGTGTTTTGGTAAGAAGGGAAAATTGAGTCTGAGGATCGTTGGACCATACAAAATCTCAGAGAAATTTGGATCAGTTTCATACCGAGTGGCATTACCTCCATGTTTGTCCCAGGTACACAATGTCTTTCATGATTCAATTTTGAGAAAGTATATGCCAGATCCACCACATGTTTTGAGCCCAAAGGTAGTTCAGCTAGAAAAGAATCCCTCTTATGAGGAACATTCAGTACATATTCTTGACCGAAGAGATAATGTGTTGCGAAATAAGGTAATTAACTAGGTAATGGTTTTCTGGAAAACCATATGGTTGAATAGGCAACGTGGGATTCTGAAAATTCTATGAGGGATAAATACCCCCATTTATTTGATAAGTCAATAAAATTGTCAGGAGGCAATTCCAAAAAGGGGGGATGGATGTAACATCCTAGGTAAATAATGAATATGACATTTTTAATAACTATTATTATTTGAGAATTAAATATTAATTTTTCTTTAAATGGGTTTCTATGTTCGATAGCATACACGATACACAACAACTGGTTTCTTTGAAATCTTAAATTGCACACTAATAATATAATAATATTATTTAACACCTTGTCTTTATATTGGCTAGAATGAATAGAACTAACAACAATATTATTATAAATGTTTGTTAAATGTTTTTATAAATGTTAGAGGCTTAAAATTAGAAAAGAATTCGATTTTAAGCACAAATTCTCTAATATTCTTTAAGAGGTCGATTTATCACCTTTTCATGGAGAACCCTCTTTATATATAGTTTTGGTAACTATTATATATTATTTCTAACCAAAATAATTTCTTCTTTAGAATTGGTACATCAAAACTTACTTTGCGTAAAATTTTGGTATTATTCTGATAAAATTCATTTTTAATGAATAGTGAAAATTATTGTATTTTAATTCAAATATGCCATTTAATCTAATTTATTTATTTGGTTATATTATCTTTTTTATTGGTTTTAATGTTTAATTGGAATATATTTTTACCATTTAATCCGATTTTGGTTATTGGAAGCAATTTTACTCTGAAATTGGACAAAATCAACTGTCAATCTTTTGATAGTTATTGTTTCTTAAAAACACGTTGTTTGTTTTGACAATAAGAATTAAGTTTAAATTAATTAGGGAATCTTCTATGTTATGAATTTTTTAAACTAGGGATAATTTTTGAATTTGGAATATCAAATATAGCATAGGCTGAATTTTTGGTATTTTTCTGAAAAAAAACAATTTTTTATGAATAGTGAAACGACTAAGTAGTGGTTGAAAAACAGACTTTTTTGTTTAAATGAAATTTTACCACTTCTATAAATTTAAT
The DNA here is from genome assembly GCA_963277665.1 of Viscum album. Taxonomy (NCBI): domain Eukaryota; kingdom Viridiplantae; phylum Streptophyta; class Magnoliopsida; order Santalales; family Viscaceae; genus Viscum; species Viscum album. Next base: position 1,929,412,137 of record OY728131.1, read on the forward strand.
TTCAAAAATATGATTTAAATTTTTGTTACTTGTAAGTAAAATTTTGTTCAATGCGATTAATATAATTTTTGGTGAATAGTAACTTTTGACTTTTATTTACCATGGTTAAAGGTAAATATGTTAATTCAAGGTGAAAAGAATATTATAATTATTCATATTTAGATTAAAACATATCCTAACCTTATTTTATGAGTCATGTATGACCATGTTCATCCTTGAGTAGATTTTGGGACCCCATGATACCACATGAGAGTGATAATGATACTTTAGATTAATTAATTTATTGTAAAGGCAAAAATGACACAAACGAATATAATTTTGAAAATTAATTTTTACATATGGTTATATATGTTATATATTCCAGAATATATATTTTTTGGAAAGATAAAAAGATTTCCTATATCATGAATTTTTCTTATAATTTTTAGACATCAAATAAATTAAATTATTTATGACACAATAATGATCTTGTGTTAACCTCATTAATAAATGATTTAAATAAATAAGAGTATAATGATTAAAATAATATCCAAAACTAGTACAATTCCTATTTTATGATTTTATTTCAACCATGAATAATCTTATATTCTACAATAATTATTTTTGGACCTTTTGAAACCGAAGAAATATTTATAATAAATTAATATTCTCACACTTTTCTAAAGAGCACCTCCTCTCCCTTATAAAAGGAGACCACTTATATCCAATTCCTCACTTCTCTCATGACTTTTGGATCATTCAAAATCTGCCCAAATATGCCCCCTAAATCCCAATCCTCCTAAAAAAAGCCTTCACATTGTCATAAGTCACTTCAAGAAGTTATTTTGGTTCATACCAACGAGAGTTACCCAAATTAAATGTAACATTTTTTCTAAACTTCTTTTATTTTATTTTACATCTCCAAACCCATAAACTCTTTTTATTAATTTTTTTGTTAAAAAAATAGTATAATAAATATATTAGGAATTTTTTATATTATGTATTTGAACTAAACTTACACACACCTCTGTCTAATTTGTGATGAACTTACTGTTTCTGTAGATGGTAAATAAACGCCCCACGAAATGATGATTGTTCAATTATCTCCTACCGCCTCTAATGGTGGCCATTATGATGGAACTGTATTTATATATGACATATAGGATGTTTATGATCTATTTAAGGATTTTATTTTCCATTTATATTATACCTTTATGGTTTCTATAGTGGGTAAATATTATAATCTCATTAGAGGAAGTGGGGACTACCACCCCCTCAAAGTAATGTGACTCATTAATGTCTTTGTGGGATGTAAAAAGGATGGAGTAAATAATATCATACATATGATATTATATGATAATTAAAATATAACTATGTATCATTATGTTTTAATTCCATTAAAATAATAAATATAAATGGATGAAGCGTTCATGCGTACGAACGGCTTATTGTCTCCATGAATGGTGCATTTCATTTCCTAACTCTAAATGTTATGTACTATTATAAATACATGTACATACTAGATATATATGACATATATGATATCTAAATCATGAATATAATTATGGATATAATGAAATTTTGACCACATTAACAACATGTAATTATAAGTAGTCCATTTTCAACTGATGTTCCAAATATCAACAATGCTACAGTTATTAACATAAATGATTATGTAATGTTCATAAAATGGTAATAAGTGATTAAAGAAGGATAATAAACATTAAAAACGGTTCATAATAAAGTATAAATTAAATTTAGTTTATTATTCAGGAAGTTAAAGAATGAATAGGTAAAGTCAGACACGAGGTAATGGAACTTCTTAACCCAATTTCCGTTCATTGGGTTGATCTTCTCTTTCATGTTTATGTCGTTGTTTGATTATGTGAGGAATGGATTTTTATATATTATCATGTATATATAATTTCTTTATATGTTATTATAATTAATACACATAATCGATCTATTTTATTTAAAAATTGATCTGTGTAAGGGACTTCAACTCAATATATTTTCATTGAGGCATTTTTTTTTGTTTTATACACAACTTACTTTTATACGGTGTATAAACCACTTTTACTTTTAATTTTATTCAGAACAAATATTTTCTATATGAAGCATTTTACTAAATGTCTAAAAGGAATTTTTTTTATGTAAGCGGTGAAAATGAACGTTTCCACCGATGTGGGTATTATTTTATCTTTTGCTTCATTAACTAGCCGTAATGTTTTTAAATCAAAATAAATACCACATACTCTTTTACATAAGTTGGTATTGAAAATGGTTTTGATAAAGGATTCTTTGATTTAAATATATTTATATGAAATATTTTGATTGAAATTTGAAAATTTTATCATTCCTTTATATTCCATTTATGTGTTATGATTTTATAATGGTACTTAGACATTTGATGAGTTGTTACGTGATAAAACAAATGATGGTGGTGCTGTGAAAACCAGGACTGGTGGTTATGTTATAACCTCTAATACATTGTGTATGGAAGTCAGCCATATGGCTATTCCATTTAGTGATATATGTGGAATTCTACCGTTTGGTTATTTCATTTATGTATGTTTATGTCCCATGTTAACTTTATATGTTATGTGTTCTTTATATTGTTTTTATGGTAAAATTTTGGTTACAAATGTTAATAAATGATCTTTTATTCAGTGAAGAGTATTTACTACTTCATAAAGGTGAAAATTAATACTTATGATAATGTATCCATGGTTTTCCTATTTTTCTGAAAAACTATCAGTTTTCCTTCTTTGTGTATCCCATTATGAGATTTTTATGCTCATACCATGTTTTTAAATAATTTTCACAAGACATAAAAAAGAATAGGGTCAAGGATATGATCAAGGAAAAGTCATGATGTCTAAAACTTAGAACTAGACATTGCTATTTTTTCAAGAGTTTTTATTTTATAATAAAATATTGAAACTGAGTAGAAGTGTCTAATTTTTAATCTTTTGATATGTAATATTTATGTCCTAATTCTTTATAACTCTAAACCAGAAAAGATCATCAATGATAATTATTCATTTAATTCAATATTTTGAAATTTTTAACGCAAGGTCCATTATACCAAGACAACTGGGTAATCTCCAATACTATCATGTAATATTACAACTACTGAAGGAAGAGCAGGGAAGAGGGGGTGTCCAGATATCTATATCACAACCATCCTAGATCACAGCCACTGCTATCTATAACCATCTATCACCACAACCATAGCAAAATATAACCACCATGTTCTGAAACCATTTAATATATAAACCACACAACATTTCACATCACATCCTATATAACTAACCACCACAAGCCACATCACATCCCACTCATAGCCCAGATGTACATCACTATCACCACATGAAAACTGACAACAACAAGGAAACACAATAATGAAACCACATTTAAGAAAAAAACATTCTAGATTTTATAATTTATTAATGGACATACATCAATTTATTTATATACATAACAGAGGTATTATCACAAAAATCATACTTCCATTGGAAATAAGTTATTAACCAAATATAAATTCTTTGTCCTTTTATTCAGGGTACAATCAAAAATAAACACAAAAAGGGTCTCACAATGTGTCAAATATCGCACAAACGTTGTTCCAATAACTGTTATTTTTACCAAGGGAAACATAAATCTTAAACCCATCAATAATAAAATCACAGTAGATAAAAAATGTGATTTCTTCCGATTACCATAAATATCAGATTAGGCAAATAAATTATCCTTCTTATGACGACCCTTTTTATCCAACCAAATGAAAAAACCATGAAATGGCCACATTTATCTTATAAATGGGTAATAATGAGGATCCACTAACTTAAAGATGTTTATTATTCATTGGGTACCATAGAGAAAAAAATAAACAACCTAAATACCAAGACCACACAAGGAAACCAATAATCAACCTAAACAGCAGCATAAGATCATCCCAAAAAAGCCCCATCGCACTAAAAACCAAAACCAACACATCATAGTGAATTCTTGAAGGAATATCAAGGGGAACAATGTAAAATGTAGAAGGAAACACCACTGATCACAAACAAACTACCACTAGTACTCATAGATCAACATAGGGGGGAAGGGGTTGGACGGTCTCTGAAAAAGTCCTACGATTTACACAAAATTGTGAAGAAGTGATAGCTAAATGATTGGGATTGGAAAACTATAACACCAGAAAATAGTATATAGGCCACCTTATTCAAAATTTGAAATTCATATTAACATCATGAATTCCATGGGGTTTATTATTAATATTGATTCATGTACGGGCCATGAATTTTACATATCTCAGGCTTTCCATGAAATTCATATCACTAATACTAGACTTTAATTCATTTCATAAATTAAAATTTCTCATCATGAATCTTTTTCACAGATCACCCCATGTAAAATCAATGAGTTGATTTGTTACACATGCAATTAATCAAAAACTAAATATCTTAATCCAATACATATCAAGAACCACCTTTTGCAACACACCCAAAACTCCAAATCTATAAAACACACAAATCCACCTCCAAAAACCTCTAAGGGAAAAAAAATTTACTGACCTGGAAAGGCACAAAACATTAAAGTAGATACATCTTAAATTATTTTCATCCTCACAAATCAAAATCAATCCCAAAAAAAAGTGGAGGCCTGAATAATAACTACGTGAGATTCATCACAAGGATATCATTATGCCGCAAATGTTACCACCATTAAAGTTAATTAAGCCAAGATATACATAAAACACCCCACACAACCACATCACTATATCACAAGTCACAACACCCCATTTCCCCATTCCAACTATATGAGACCTCTCACAAATAATAAAAACACATTATTCTGAGGATTCCAAAAATGGCATCCTTCCCACAAAAAAGACACACCACTATCTCAAAATCTAAATATCCCAAACCATTAACTCCACAACCAACATATAATAGTTCCATAATAACATAAATAATGGAATCATGTATTTTAAATCAAGATATTATCTTCTTTGGGTAGTTCTGATGAAGCTCCCAGTGATTTAGAAATATAATCTTCATGTTTAATAGCGTGTATGAGATGAAACTCCATACATAGAATAAAATATAACACCTCAAGAATTTATGATATATTTATTTTCAAATAAATTAAATCTCTTTGATATAATTTGATGCATAAAACACTAGGTTTAAACAAAAATCAGCACTATATAAAAATAATATTCTTTAAACATGACCAGCATAACCTAGACGTTAAGTTAGAGGGAATGAATATGACAAAATAAACATTGTAAATTATATGTTTTACATGTGTAAAAAATAAATTAAATGGTTATATATTTGTTATAAATAATATAAGAACCTTTTGAAAGAGGAAAACCAATTTGAATATTTTTATTTTATATAATGGTGGAGGAGTCATTCATTACAAAAATAATTTAGAATTCATTTTTACCAGTTTTATAAATTTGATTTGATAATATAATCTTAATTTTCTAAATCTAAATTTCATAATTATATATCTGTTAATTTAATATATTTTTTTTGAAATTATTTATTTTTTTATGATTAGTGAACAATATTGGTATTTATTAAGAATTGTTGTAACACCTTGCCCCAAGAAGCCCAGATCGGATACATTATTTTAATATATTTGCATGATTACAATGAATGATGTCTCAAAGGACCGATCGGTTTACCAGTCTTGGAAAATAGATTACATATATGAACTTTACATTACAATTTATAACAAAAAAACATAGCATAAACAATCCTTTTAGATTGAAATTATTCCATTAGCTTAACCTACATATAAATCATAATATACTTCTTGGAATCCTGGGAAAATAAAACATAAGAAATGGGTGAGCTCAGATGCCCAGAAAAGATAATCAATATTGCATAAGCAATCATAAATAATCATAAACTTCTATGGCAAGGTATAAAATTGAAACACATACCCTTTAAACATAAAATTTAGCATAATTAGGAAAATATAAACAAAATAATTCCATTTACTTAATCACAATGATTTTATAGTAGTTTAATAATCACATGTAACATTATTAACTAATATTATAATGATGGAATGCATAATTCTTGACATCTTAACCACAAAGTCAAGGACTCGTGCCAAGACCCTAAATACAAATTTTATCAAGGCCTTTTTCCAAACACTATTTTTTATAATGAAAACTATAGATGCATCTAGGGGCTATAGTAGGCCCCGCCCATCACTTACTACATCCAATGCATTCCTCATATGAAAATTTTGAAACATAACAGATGCCTTTATATTAAAACTAGCATACAAAATGTCAATACTTTTACCATAAACCATGAATGGTATAAAAATAGTGCATCCACAGTCAAACATATCATAACTCATTCAATACAATATTGAAGATTTTATTATAATAAATCAAACTCATTCAAGAATAACATCCAGTAAATATGTTGACATAGTTGAAAATGAATTGTAAAACTCATTGAGGGAAATATTCTTTTTGTGAAATTATTTAAAATTCACACATTTTTGAAGGAAGTAATTTAAAAGATATTTTTGAATATACGATTCACATACCACTTTTAATCATTTGAAATGAATTAACATTTTAGAACAATCGTCTCTATATAAATAAATCCTTAAAATTATTTTTAAAACATGGACATTAATAAAAAATGATTATCTATAATAAATCATTAAAGAATTTAAACATAAAATCTTGCTAAAGGGTGAATTTAAAAAATCATTAAAATATTCGATTAGAAAAAAATTTATGAAACATTGACATGGATGATAAATATGCCCCAGCAAATACTTACACATAACCATTCTTAGATAATAATGAGATTGAGGAATTAACCCTTACCTTATACTTTAATTTGCTTGAGGGTACGTTTAACCTCTTATATAATAACCTTATTATGTTATTAAATTTTAACAGAACCATATTCATATATATGATATCATACTTTATTCGTTTATGGATATATATTACCCATTTAATAAAAATTTATATGTTAAAATAACATTTCGGGTAATAATCACTTTCTTTATCGTATGTGTTTTAACATGTTATTCATGATCTTATAAATTATATAATGATTTAATTTATTCTAAAATATAATCCATTGTTTATGTATCATATATATTCAGAATATAAATATGTATAATATATTGATATATAAAAAGGAAGACACCATTTTTGGAGATGGTAGGTCTTACGTATGCATAAACGTCGTTTCCGTTTTCATATTGTAGTGAATAGATGTATGTGAATGAGATATATTTAAATACATACATAGAAATATATATATACAGTATAATTATAATTTTATATATTACATACTTATAAATAATATATATTTTTACAATCCACGTTGAATGCAGAATGTGGAAATGAATCTCATTGTGTCGTGGAGATGGAAAGTCGTACGTACGCACGAGCACCGATATTATTATATTGACGGTGAAATAATATGAAATTGGATTCTATATTATATATAAAGAATAATTAAAATGATATATTTATTATTTACATCAATTATACTCATTATTATACCCATCTAAATAATGAAGTGTTGAATAAAAAACCACACCACAATGTGGAGACGGTAAGTCGTACGTGTGCACATATGGTGACTTTGTCATTCATAGGATGGATATAATAATGAATATGGATGTAACTTAATTATAATAAAATATAAGTATGAATAAGGTACTGGAGATATTATTTTGGTATGGAAACAAAAATGAAGTAGGAAGTGGAAGAATAAAATAACTATGAATGAGGTGATAAATTATTACCTCTTCTTCGGGTTCTTCCTTTTGATTTGAATAAAATGGCCCCTTTGGTTGGATTTATGGTAAAATTAAGGACTATAAGTTTAATTGAGTTTATTTTGAAGGATATTTGGGTAGGTTTCGTCCATGAAAAATGTCTTTGGAGGTGTGAATTTATGAGAATGGGAAGTGCCCTTTTATAAGAGTTGAGAGGCGTTTTAGGAAAGGCATGAAATATTTATTTATTATAAAATAATATTCTGTTTCTGATTCCTCCAAATGGATTTTTTTAGGATAAATTGGGTATGGGTCAGAATACTCTCACCCAAATGGTTTTAGGCAAATTTAGGTCACCGTAATAATCTTATCTTTTAGATTTAACTCTTAGTTAAATAGTTTAACTTTTTCCATATCTTATTGTATTTTTATATTACATGTTTATTATAGTTACTATAAAATTCCAAGAGATCATAAAGTGGTTAATTAAGGACATATCTAACATTATATAGGTTTGTTGGCTGAATATAAGATTTTTAGGAACATTATATCATTTAATAATAAAGTATTTGTTTTAATAACCCATTTATGTAAATTTTAACACTATTTAGTATTTGGTTTATGCGAAAGTCATAACAAAATGATTACTTCATGAAAAGTAAATATAATCAACCCTAACATGTCATATTAATTTAAATGTTTCTTGAATGGTATAAGAAGTTTCAATTTACATTTATTTTAATATTTATAATCTCAATTATTTTAATCTTTCATTAATAAGGTAATTACTACATCATCTTTCTGTCACAAATAAATTTAATTATTCAATTTCTAAAAATTATAAATAAAAAACCATGATATAGGAAGTATTTTTATCTTTATAATTAATATTTATTTTTGAATTTATATTATGTGTAACCATTTATTAAATTTTTTTACTAAACATTGAATTTAACATTATTAACTCTTCTTAAAAAAAATATAATAAATGACCTAATATTACCAAAATGGATCAAAGGGATCTTATTTTTGTTCTATAGTTGATTTTTGTCGAAATATACTTATCCAATTTAATTAGGACATGTTTTTGGGTAATTTTAAAATTTATTTATCTTTAATTAAATTATTTATTTCTAACTGTGGTAAATAAATTTCAAAAGTTTTTATTCAACAAAAAATATTTTCATCCTATTGAACCATATTTTACTAAATGATGTCAAATTTTTCTCTAGGATTTTTTTAGATTCAATTCATAGAAGAGGAAAATTACATTTTTTGGATGTATTCAAATAGGCCTAGAAGGTGGGTAAATGTGCCTAGAAGATGGGTAAAAAGATGTTAAAAATTTTCAATAATATTTTAAATATAAAATTTTATTATAAAATTACTTCGATGAATTAAATATTACTAATATATGAATTATGTATCTATTTTTACTTTATGATAAATTTTTAATTGGATATTTTAATTGAATAAAAAGTCAGTTTTTATGTATTATACAGTGTTTTTCACTATTCATAAAAAAATGATTATTTTTAGAAAAATACCAAAATTCACCGAAAGCAAATTTTGATATTCTGAATTAAAAAATGAAGTGAATTTTAAAAAATTAAATTTTTATGAGTGTATAAAATTGATTTTATTATGGTTCATAAAATGTCATAAAATGTATTACTTTTGAGAAAATGGTTTCTATAAATATATTAATATTTGAACAAAACATATACATTTGATTATAAATATATTTTATTTTTCTGAAAAAATTATAAATAACATTTAAAAATTAATTTTCTCTTCATATAACAATATTCCATTTATAAATAATTAAATTCTATTTAATAATTATAATATTATTGTGTTGTTTTGTAGAAACATAATATTCCATATAACACCAGCCAAGTCGGTGTTGTGTGAAATATAAGCTATTAAATTACATTAATGTGATAACATACTATGGAATCTTGTTGAGTTACATTCTCCCCTCTTATAAATTGCATCCTTGAAATTTAAAATTGTTCTTCAAAAATAATGTTTAAAATTGAAAATACCTTTGTGGAAAACACACATCAGAAATAGGGTTAATAAAATTTAGACTTAATAAGAGGAAAATAAAAATGAAATTGTGACTAGAAAATTAATATTTCTAATAAGAGAACATTTGTTGAAATTAGAGACACATAATTCTAGGAAAAAATAAATATTTATAAAGAATGATTAAGGAAATAAATCACATACAAATTAACAATAAATATAAAATTGAGGGACACAAAGCCATCAATCTATGATAATTTAAAATATCATCAGTTCAATAAAACTTAAGGTATTAGGATAATTAATTTTTTATATACTTTTTTTTGGAGGAGGGATTAATTTGCTATAAATATATGAACTCAAGAAAATATACTTGATTTCATTACCTCTCATAATCATTATCTCATCATTTTCTTGTGCTTTAATCTATTTTGAATTCATCCCTTACACTATGTAATTAATGTTCATAAAAAAAATTACGCTTTAAGCGCATCAGATAACTCATAAGGTTCACAAGTATTACCTTAATTGTCTAAATATTTAATGAAAACCAGAAGGTTAGTTCAACGTATCCAAAAAATAATACTTTATCCTCATGAAAAAAACATCAAGTGTTCAACTTACTCAATTCCAACTTTAGACTTATCTAAAATACTTATTTTCAATATCATAGTTAAAAAAAATTATAGAAGGTCAACATAACACAATGAAGAACAAAATGTTAATATCTTCATTTTGTATTTTATTAAACCATGTTAACAACTTGAATTAAAATAAAACCTTATTTTAATATGGATGTACTTCTTTATTCCTTTGGTAAAACACAGAATAGTAGATATACTCCTTAAATACATAAATGTTGTAATCTCAAAAAATATTGGAATATAAAAATCATTAATCAGTTTCATGGTAGTCATGAATATACAATATAATTTATCCAAATAAATCATATCTTATTCCAAAATCACTACCTCAATATCAGAACTATATTAAGGTTTCTCTTTCCTTAAACCATTTATTTTCCAAAAAGATTAAATATTTATTGAGTCACTTTTCTTAAAACTATATAATCTCAAATCCTCAAGGAAATAGTACTACAGTATAATCCTCATTTATTTCCATAATTCATATAACTAGTACATCATTAATACAACTCTCAAATGACATAATTATTTAAAAACATCATAAGAACGCTATTCATTCCTCTTCATCTGCAATAGTATCATAACTTGATTATTATCTGATAGAATCAATTGGGTCATACTATGATTATTTGGACATTGATTCACATAGTGTCCTAACTCCTTGAAGATGAAGTATTTTATATTTTAAAACTTTTTCATACCCTTGCAATAATGAACGTTGTGCCCTTTTTCTCCAAATATATAAAATACTCCCATTCCCTCCAGGAATTTATAAAGGTGATTTTTTCCATAGTTATCACAAGTGTGAAAATCCTTATTTACCTTCCTCTTTCTTCCCATATATCTTTCATCTTCTTTTTTTCATACTTCACATCAGAGCCATAGGACATAAAAAATTATTTATTTTCTTATTAACACATGATATTATTTCATCAAATGATGTAGATATGTGGGAGACTAATTCACTTCTAAATATTTTCTTAAGACCATGAAATATATGATCCTTCTTACTCTTTGGAACATGCATAATGGTGGAGTTCTCATTCCTTCTACTGGGCACCATTTCTAAAAGACGACATACACTAGGATAGATAATATCATAATGTATAAAATGAAACTAAAAAACTATCATCATTAATTAAATATTTACACACATATAGTCTCATAATCAGAACATTGGTTTCTTTACCGGCATATTTTCCCATAAATCCTTCATAATGGTTTGTAATGGAAATGTGAATTATCCTAAGAATATCCCCCTAGAGTGTAAAACCATGTGCATAGTAAGGCTCATTTTCATGTTCGGGGATAACCCGAGTGAAGCCCAAAACTCCATTTCAGAGATTTCACTCCAAGGTAGAACTGTTCTAGAACCCCATCCACTTGTAATATCCATAAATGGATGTATTTCATGGAAAACCCAAAAAATATCTACATTACCCAATTCTTTGGATGTTATTCTCTACAAATCCTCAAAGACTATCTTAGGGTAATGTTTCCCAATCAGAGTCTATCTAAATCTATTTCCATGGTTTTTTCTAAACACTCTCTGATTCCAACTATAAGACCTAAACACCAGAAGCCCAGAGTAGGTGCATTTTTTTTAATACATTGGCATTATTACAAGGAATCAAGTCTTAAAGGATAGATCAGTTTAGTAGTCTTGGAAAATAGATTACAGACATGAACATTACATTACAAATTCTAACATAAAACATAGCATAAATAATCCATTGAGAGTGTCACTATTCCCTTAGCATAACCCTATATATAAATCATAATATACTTCTTTGAATCCTAGGAAAATAAATTATAAGAAATGGGTGAGATTAGATTCTCAATATGTATAAAAATAATAGTAGAAGCTATAATAAATAATCATTAACGATTAAGGTACAGTATAAAATTGAAAAAAATCCCTTTAAACATAAATTTCACCACAATATGGAAAATATAAATAAAATAATTCCATTTACATATTCACCTGGATATTATACTAGTTGAATAATCAAATGTAACATTAAAAACTAATCTCATGTTGATGGAATTCATAATATTGGACTTCTTAACAACAATGTCAAGGCCTCATGCCAAGACCCTAAATATAAATTTTGTCAAGGACTTTTGCTAAGACACAATTTTGTCTCAATCGACCTACAGATGCATCAAGGGAATATAGAGGGCCCCACCCGTCACTTACTAAGTCCAACGCATTCCTCAAATGAAAATGATAAAACATAACATAAACATTCGTATTAAAACTATTATACAGAATGTCAATATTTTAACCATAAACCATTAATCGTATAAAAATAGCACATTCACAATCAAACATATCATAACTCAATCAATAAAATATATAAGATTTCATTATAATAAATCAACCTAAATCAAGAATAATATCTAATATGGTTTTTGACATAGTTGAAAATGGTCAGTCAAACTCTTTAAGGGAAATATCCATTTTTTTGAAATAATTTAAAAGTAACACATTTATAAAGTAAGCCATTTAAAATATTTTTTTGAATCTAATTGTCTCATACCACATTGATTCTTTTGAAAGGAATTAATATTTTAGAACAATCATTCCAATATAAATAAATCGTCAAAATCATTTTAAAAACATGGACCTTAATTAAGAAGATTTAGAAGAATAAATCATTAAAGAATTTAAAATGATGATCTTTCTAATGATTCCCTTTCACAAAATCTTAAAATATTCCTTTTGAAAACAATTATATGAATCATGTACATTGATTGTAAATACTTTCTAGTAAATACTAACACATAAACAATATCGGATAATAATGAGATTGAGGAATAAACCCTTACCTTGTACATTCCTTTGGTAGAGGGTAATTTTAAACTCCTTTATAATAACCATAGTATGTTACCATATTCATATTTATGATGTCATACATGATTCATTTATGGCTGTGTATGAACCATTTAATAATAATTTCTATGATAAAATCACATTTCGGGTAACAATCACTTTCTTTGTCGTATGTGTTTTAACTTGTTATTATTGATCATAACACTTATGTCATGATTTAATTTCTTAGGGACTATAAAAAATTACGTATGTATAATATATATTTGGAATATAAGTATTTATAATATATAGATATATGAAATGGAAAACACTGTTTGTGAAAATGGTAGGTCAGTCGTATGCATAAATGTCGTTTCTGTTTTAATATAATATTGAACGAATGTAAGTAAATGGGATATATGTAAATAGAAATATATATATATATATATATATATATTTCCAGTCGAATTATTATTTCATATATTACATAATTATTAATAATATATATTTTTATAATCATCATTAAAAGGTGAAAGTGGAAATGAATCTCATCACGTCATAGAGACAGTAAGACGTACGTACGCATTAGCGAAAATATCATTCTATTGATATTGAAATAGTATGTTACTGGATTTGTATATTAAATATACATAATAATTTCCATTTTATTTTTATTATTTACATCAATTATACTCATAATTAAACCCATCAAAATAATGAAGTGTTGAATAACAAACTACACCATAACGTGGAGACGGTAAGCCGTATATACGCACGAATGGTGAATTTTTCATTCATAGGATGGATAGAATAGTGAATATGGTTGTACCATATTTAAAAAAACATCTCATTATTTAGAAGGTACATTATTTATTATTTTGATATGGAAACAGAAAAGAAAGAGGATGGGGAATAAGAAATGAACTTTGAATGAGGTGATGGATTAATTATCTCTTCTTCAGGATCTTCCTTTTGATTTGAAATAATGGGCTCCTAGTTTGTCTTTTGGATCAAATTAATTCCTCCAGGTAAAAGTGAGGTTATTTGGGAGGTTATATGAGTAGGGGTTGGTAGACAAAAATGGCATTGGAGTTGTGAATTTAAGAGAAGGGGAAGTACCATTTTATAAGAGAGGTCAAGGGCACTTTTAGAAAAGCTGGAAATATTAATTTATTATAAATAATATATGTTTTAAAATACCTCTAAATGGAATTATTTCATGGATAATGTGGGTATGTTTGTAAATAATCTAAAAAAATATCTTTTAAATAAGTTTAGGTCACCATATAAACCTTATATTTTATATTTAACTCTTAGTTAAATATTATAACTTTTTCCATGTTTTCTTGTATTTTTATATTACATGGTTAATATAGTTACTATTAAATGCCCATGAACCCTCAAGTGGTTCATTAGTGACATATCTAACATTATATAATATCTTTGGACGAAAATTATATTTTTAGGAATGTTATATCATTTAATAAAATAATATTTGTTTAAAAAACTCATTTATATCAATTTTCACACTATTTAGTATTTGGTTTGTGTATAAGTCATAAAAACATAATTTATTGAATAATAAATAAATTAAATAAACCCTAACATGTCATATTCACATATAAAATTTGTGTATAGTATCAGAAAATTAAAATTAAATTTATTTTAATATTTATAACATCAATTATTTTATTCATTCATTAATATGGTAATTATCGCATCATCATTGTGCCATAAATAAATTTATTTATTTAATGTCTAAAAATTATAAAAAAATACCACGATGTCTAAAATATTTTTATCATTATAATTAATATTAATTTTAAAGTTTATTTTATGAATTACTTTTTATTAAAAATAGTTTAGTTATTAAACATTGAATTTAACACTTTTAACTCTTCTTTAAATAAAATATAATAAATGACCTAATCTTACCAAAATAGATCAAAAGGATAATATTTTTGTCCTAAGGTTGATTTTGGTCGAAATAATCTTATCCAATAGAATTAGTATAGGTTTTGGGGTAATTTTAATATTATTTTTACCTTTAATTGCCTTATATATTTTTATGTGTGGTAAATAAAATTCAACAGTTACTATTCACCAAAAAAAATTATCCTATAGAACCACATTTTACATAATTATGTCAATCGTGTCTCTTTGATTTTTGAATTTCAATTCAAAGATGTGGTAAAATTATATTTTATGAAAATATGCAAATGTTCCTAGAAGGTGGGTAAATGTGCCTAGTAGGTGGGTAAAAAGACGATAAAAAGGATCAATTAAATTTTATATATCTAATATTATTATAAAATGACTGGAATGACTTACATTGTACTAATATATGTATTATGTAAATATTTTAACTTTATAATAAAATTTTAAATAGAAATAATTATTTAAATTAAAAATCTGGTTTTTATGTACTATGTAGTATTTTTCACAATTCATCAAAATTAAATGTTTTCAGAAAAATACCAAAAAAATCACCCTAAGATAATTTTTATATTTCGAATTCAAAAATGAATCCAATTTTACAAAATTAAATTTTTATGAGTGTATAAAAGTAGTTCTATTATTTTTCACAAAATGACATAAAAATTAGTTCCTTTAGGAAAATAGATTTTCTAAATATATAAATATTTTATCAAAACATACACATTACAATATATATATATATATATATTTAATTTATTTGAAGAAATTAAAAATAACATATAAAATTTATATATTACTATTCATATTACAATATTATATTGATAATTAATAAAATCGTATAATTAATTATAATACTAATGTGTTGTTTCGAAAAAACTCAATCTCATGTATAACACAAGCCAAATCGATGTTTCTTGAAATATAAGATATTAAATTAGTCTAAAGAGATAACTTACTATGAAATGTTGTGGTGTTTTAATTGTAATTTATTTTAAATAATTTAAAAACAATTTTTTTTAATATGGGTATAAAAGTAAATTAAAAACAGTTATATATATATATAAATCGAAATTAGGTCATTGTAATAAATTTAACAAAAAATTTTGATATTAAATCATTATAAACTTTTCAACATTTTTTCTTTGAAAACTCAATTTCTCACGGAATTTGTAGGATTAATTTTAGATTACAATTTTACACTTTTAGGAATTTAATTTTGAAAAAATGGATTAAATATTTTGAATCTCCATAATATATATTATCTAATAATTTAATCATAATTTTTTATCATAATTAACAGTAAAAATAGTAAAATTTATTTTCTATAGATAACATAAAAATGGACATAAAATGGGTTAAATTAAGAACGCTAGGGATAAAAATTACCCAAACTTGTCAAAATCCAATGGATAGACATGTTTCAACCTTATATATTCTAGGTTTTTTAATTTACCATTTATATCCTTCTTTCAAGATAAAAAATGTTGGCACACCTTTCTATTTTAAACAAATTACAAGTGTTCCACTCACCTCACTTATAAAAGGCCAACCCCATCCTATCATCTTTATATATCCAAAACCCATTGGAATGATCAATACGTGAACAAAATATTCCAAAAATCTCACCCTATATCCAATAATCCTTGTTTATAATATAAATCTAATCTTGGATGGCTTTAGGTTAAACCTAAATAGATTTCTTGAAAAAGAGGTTATGTTTTTATCAATGCTCTTTCATTTTACTTCTTCTTATAACCCCTCCTAAAATTTAATATCAATGAAAATATAATAAAAATAATGTATCTTATATATTGATAAGTTATTCTGTTAATTTAATAACCCATATTCATCTCCACTTCCATAAAATTTTATACAAAACCATCGATTGTGTGTACGGAAGACTACCGCCATGCGAACTGATGTAGTCCATTTCCCATCTCCACCATTAAAGGATGAATGTAATGATGTATATAACATATTTATATTGTATTTATTATTATAGTATAATTATTTAATTGTTATATCACATATAACTTCTCAATTTCTATTCGACGAGGAATACAATAACGTCACTCGTTTGTACAGTGGACTACAATATCCCGAAGCGATGTGATTTATTATTCACTTACAATTTAAATTGAATGGAGTAATAATCATGTCAGTGAATATATGTGAAAATTATGATCCAATCTATTTTTTTTAAATATAATATTTCATATAAAATCATACATTCCATTTTATTAGACAATAATAATGTCGCTCATGCATACCGGTGGACTATCACCTCCTGATACAGATGCGAAATGTTTTTCATATAATTTTTACAAAGGGAGGTTATAAGAATTTTATTTATAGATATACTAGATATATATAAAATAAAATTTATAAATTAATGTTTTATTAAAATTTATTTAATTTTTATTCCATTGATCATGAAAATTAGAAACAATGTTCTTGCATACATATGACACACCATCCCCATAAATGGTGTAATCAATTTTATAGATCTAAATCATATATTTTTATAAATAATTATATATTTTATATATTATATATTAATATAATTTTTAACATTTCAAAATTTATGTGACCATTAATAAATAAAAAAGACCAAAAATAGTGAACTAAAATATATATGAAATGTTAATCAATTATCACATGAAATAGTGTTTTAAAAAAATACTTTTTAATAAATGAATGATAAAATCATCTAATTAAATCTTATATGGTACAATATACAAGGGTATGGTTTTATAATGGATTTTTAACAATCCTATATTTATCATATCGGTGTTTTGGACACATATTAAGGAATCTGAACAAGTGATAAGGGTTTCTCATCTCACTTCTACTTCTTTGTTAGATACACCATAATCACCACATAATCCATAGTTTGGTGAATATACTACCCATTTTGATATTTTTTATCATAAATATATTTCTATTCATATTGTTTAATTTTTAAATTTTAATTTATTTGTTTCATAGCTGTTATAATTAATGTGTTACCAAATTGGAAGGAATTCATGTCACTATCTCTACATTAATTGAGATTGTTTTTACGACTACATTAGCGGAATTATTTGATATTTCAATAATATAATCATTATATTTTCTTCTGATCAAGTTATTCATAAACTTTTTCAAGTAATAGTACATTTTTCTCACTCATTATTACATAAATTTTTTTAATTTTTTTTTAAAATTTTTACTTTATTTCTTTTTTTGGTTGAAAATTTGTTGTCATCAAAATATATGTTTTCATAAATTGTTTAAAAAAATTTATTTTTATAATTTTCCAAATGATTTATTAAGTAATTCATTACCCATTTTTATTAATTATCAAGTATATAAAGGAATATTCATATTGTTTTCAAAATAAGGCCGATTTTTATTTTTCCAAAAACATGAAATAAGTATTTTCATTACATAGTATGACATGAAAAAATTAATATTCCATACATTCCAATAAATTTTTTATATATTATTTTATAAAAATTTAAATGTTATTTTTAAAAAAAATATTTTCAATATTGTATGTGAAATTTTAGATTTAAAAATATTTTCAAAGTGAAAAAGATTTTTTTTCCAAAAAAAATGTTTTTAATAAAAACCTTATTATAATTCTATCCATAAAAGACATAAAAATTTTATTTTGTTTATGATAAACTAGGTATATCATGTATTTGTTTGATTCTTATTATTTATCTCGATTTTTTATGATCATTTTTTCTAGATATATACAATTTTTTACCATTCACCATATTACTATAGTGGGTTTATAATTATTTTTATTGATTGAGATAAGTATTAAAATTTAATTTTTAATTTTTTTAATATTATATTTATTTTCATTATGTTTCAACCATTTCATATCCATAATTTATTAAAATTATGATGTTATGGGTGGGCCATAGACTATCATAACCCTCACTAAATTGGTAGGTCTCATTAGAAAAATTTTCTTCGGTATTTGGTTGAGGCCTTAAGCGTTTATAAAAAATTTATTGGCATGAGGACTTGTTAATAAGAAGTATTGGAATAATTACAAAATTATATGTTTAATATGTCTAATATTATACATTCTATCATTATGAATTCAGTCATTGATATTCAATGTGATTGTTGGACTTGTTATAATATTCATGGTTATGTTTTAGGATCATGTGATTATTTGTATGGATTTATTTGAGAATCATTTATTCCTTAATAATTATGATCAAGATATTTATAAAATGCCATTTATTTCAATTATTTTTCAATTACATATAGATTATACCATATTAATTCATATATTTAAGTGTATTTTTACCCTTGATGATCATATCAAATCACCCCATTCTTGTGTTTTATTCTCCCTAGGATACGAGGAAGATTTTTTAATTGATATGTTGGAATAAACTATAAATTATTATGGTGTTAACAATGAAAAACATTGTTTATTTTATGTTTTAAATTTTTATTAGGATTTCAAGTTTGTATCTGGTTTACAAAGACCACAATACTACTCAATCCTTCAAGATGCTATTCATTGTATCATATGCCAATATAATAATGTAGATACCATCTCTAGAATATAGGGGGTGGGTCATTATAGTTAGTATCATAGTATGTTTAGTAGAAACCTTGTGGACAATATTTAGGAAAATATTTATTAGGTAACATAACCCCATGACTAATTTTGAGGACAATTATAGAAGAACATAAAAATGTTTTTCTAAGGAATATATTATTTGTTTATTCATAGAAACGATATCCATGTCTTAATAATACAAGTTTATATGGTTCTGGTACAAAAGTACATATGTATAATAACTCCAAAAAAGTAATATTCGTATTGAATCAATTGCTACATAGTACATGACAAAAATTCTTACTGCACACCAAGTTTGACACTCCAAGGGGATATTCTCAAGATAATTAAAATTATTATTACAATCCATTATAAAAGATTTTAAAATAATGATGTCCCCAAAGAAGCCATGTTTATGATTATTATATTACTTATACATTATTTTTTTCAATTTATGTTACATGTTTCAGTATTTTGGGGATTATACATTATGTTTCTTAATGTTATGATATAATATTTTGTATGATATTATTTAAAAATGGTTCTATGTGTATGGAATGGAAACTATATCAGTTTACATAATCCATAGAGTAAGAATAACCATTCCATTGATGATATTAATCTTACCCTTCAAAGTAAACTAGTACCTTGAACATTCTCATCATATGAGGATATAATATCATTAGTTATGAAGAAAAATAAATAATTATATAAGTGTTACAACTATAAATGGATTCCAAAAAAGTGGATGATATGGAAAAAAATAGATAATGGGAAGAGGGAAAGAAGGTTTTTCCCACATGTGATAAGTATGGAAAAAAGCACCTGGGTACTTTCTTGAAGAGAATTAGAGTTTACTAAAAACATGATGTGAAATTTCATCATGCAATGAATTTCAAGGGAATGAAATAAATATCTAGTGATTAATTCCTCAACTATAATTACATGGGGAAAAATGAAAATGGATTCAATAATCATCAAGGGAATATACCTAAAAATAATATATGGGGTCATGGTCATGCTTATGATATTACCATAAAATAATTGGAATGATTAATGTTATTTTCATTAAATTCATGAATTATGTCATAGGATAATTTTGCAAATGATAATATGGTTATAAGAATCGTGAATTGTATAATAATTTTGTTACTTTAAAATTTATTAGAATATTTGAGAGCATATGTTTAACTATATATATGACTAAGAATATTTATTTAGTGACAAGTTGAAACTATTGTAAAATTCATGATTATGAGAGTATAACCAGCAATATGTTACTAGTGATGAGATAATAATGAAATGTTTATGGGATAGTGTTGGTGACCATGAACAGTTTTAATGATTGGATGGTTTCTATCATCTTTGATATACATTACATCAAGCATTAATTTATAGAATATATTAAAGAACCCCATATTTTATATTTTTAATAATTCATTTTTTCGTTATGATTATTTGGTGTTCAAGGTATTTTAATATTTGGAATGTGAAAATAAGAGCCATTTTATATTTTTCGGGAATATAATTTTGATTATGTAACCATCCATAAAATTTTAGAACCTTTTTATTTTAAAATACATATTTTGTGATGATTATTATCATAAAATATTATATAATGTATTCAATAGAACATTTTGTGTTATTAGAACAAACTTATAATAATTTTAATTTTGGAAAATATATTGAGAAAGGTAGAATTCCTTGAAATTCTAGTTATCTGTTTAATGTGATTTGTGCATAAAAGTTCATTTTAGATGTTCATTTCTTGGAGTAATAAATCAAGTTGGAATTTATATATGGAAATCTAAAGGATGAAATTATTCCTATAAAGTATAAATATATCATGTAATTAAATTTTCATATGTTCTCATTGTAGATATTAAATTAATTCAACAACTATAGGAAAATGACCTTGAATAAAAAATCTTATACTACAAACTTCATTTTCTATAAATCAAATGTCCCCTTTACTCATTTAGGATTTATGGGTTTTTAGTATTTGATATCATAAAGATCATTCAAATTCTTATGATCAATGAACACTATCAACATCCAACATTATTTTTGAATTATTATTTTCTTTCTTGTCCATATTTTCACCTCCCTTATATGTTCTATACATGGAAGGATGGTTATCTAACAATTCCATATAAACATCATTATTACCATTATCTATAATCAATATGATGTTTTGAAAATACGTTTTTTTATAGATGGGAATTTTCATATATCAAACCCATGATCATTGTGATAAAGATTAAATTTTGATGACAAAATTTAAATAAGGGTTAGAATGTATGTCATAGATATTGTTAAATAGGAACATAATTTTAGATAGAATGATTAAAAAACACCATTATTATAAAAAATTATAAAACCCTAAGGCTTTATAATATATTTATTTTTAAAAATTGTTTACATATTAGATAGCTTGCGAAACATGTAACAACTGGTTGAAATGAAACATGACACTCTGTAAAATATAATTTTATAAACATGACCATTATAACCTATATATTAAGTTGGGGGTGTGAATAATGATAAAAAAATTATAGAAATTTTACATTTTATAAATGTAAAAAATAAATTTGTTGGTTATCTCTATATTAGAAATAAAATAAGAACCATTTGGAAGAGAAAGAATTGTTTTTTTAAAATAATATTTTTCTGTATTGTGGAGTAGTAGTGCTTTACAAGAATAATCTAGAAATTATTTCAATAAATTTTAGAATACTAATTTGATAAATTAATATTTATTTTTAAATCAATATGTCAAAATTATCTTTCAATAAATTTTTAATAATTTTTTTAAAAAATAATTTTTCAATGAATAATGAAAAAGACAAGTTTTTATTATGAATTTACATTTATCTACAAAATTATAAAAATATAAATTTGTTTTAATATGGTTTTAAATCTAAATTTAATAACTTATTTATTTATTAATAATATTTTTTTTATTTTAAACAATCTCATTTTTAATTTTGATATAATAACTATGTAAAATTTTAAACATTCTTTCTATGAAACCCCTATTTATCATTACGTATATGGGATTTAATTTTAAATTGAAATTTTACAATAATTTTAATGGAATTCAAAAAATTGATTAAATATTTGGAATAATAATAATTTTTATAATTTAATAATTTCAATATAATTTTGATCATAATTAATAATAAAAATACAAATTATTTGATACAGTTAAGTAAAAAATGGATTGATCAATGTTTTAAACTAAAAAGATAAAGGCTAAAAATGAACTAATGAAGTCAAAGAAATATTTTATTTATATATTAATAAATTATATCCTATATATTCTATAATGGAAAATTTTTTAAACTTTTTATTCACAAAAACATTGGTACAACTTTTTCTTATAAAAAATAACGAGTGTTCCACTCACCTCACCAATAAAAGGTCACCAACTCTCCTATCCTATTAACATTTAATTAGGTACCATCTAATGAGCTCATAAGGGGCTCTCGACCTAGGGTTTCCTCGATCTCGCCACGGCCAGCTCCTCCGCTGCGGAAGGTGCGACGAATCCTTCTCATGCTCGGTGGGTTGGTGGTGGACCTCTGCTGCGCGACGCTGCGTGATTTCCTCTCCGGCTATGGAGATGCTCTCAGGCTTTGGTGGTTGCTGGCTCTGGTCCGCGGGTGTAAGACCGGTCTTGTCGACGGAAGACTCTATGGATCACTCCTGGATCAAATCATGGCAGTTTTCTGGTGACCGGTCGTGTTTTTACTCGCGTTCGGGGGTCGCGCTCTTACGTCGGCAGTTTGGGCTCTGTCCCCTCTCAGGTGAGTTCGATGGGGTTTTCGTTGACTCTGTTGTAGTTGGTGTGTTTGGTGGCGGTGAGATTTTCAGATCCATGGATTTTTTTCTGTTCATCATTGATGGTTTAGATGTTTGGTTGTTGTTGGTGGATTTGTGGGATGTAATCTATGAGTTAGTGGTTTCTTTCACAGGATTTACATAAAAAATCAGTGATGTTCTTTGCGATGCGACGGGGGTTTCTGCCTCATTAGAATCGGTGACGAGGGTTTCTGCCTTGTTGAATTCTGTGAAGGGGTGTTGGTGTGCTGGTGATGGGATGGAGGCGGTGGTTACCGGTGAATGGACTCACCGGCGTCTAGCTGTGGCACAGAGTAGCTCCGATGACGGTTTCACACTGCAGGTTTCCATGCTTCTCGAGGTGTGCGGACCGAGGTAAGCATGTGATTTGACGAAGCCCAAGGCGGTGCGTGGCTCGAGGCGTTGAAGGTGGTGTTTTCTAAATTTTTGAAGTGTTTTGTTTGAATTATGAATTCCCTACTGTGGTCATGTGGATTTGAGGTGTTTTGGGTACCGGCAACCCCTAAAGTAGTTTCAGGGGAACCGGCTACCCTAAAACTGGCCATTTGAAAATAAAAAAAATGATTTGAAGGGTGTGTATTAACATTTTAAACCCCCATTTTTTAGGATATTAACTGAAAAAATATCATCCTTAAACATGTACCCACATACAAGAGAATTTTTTTTGATTATGAATATAATATAGTAAGGATTTTTGTTAAACATAGAGAGGTGTGTTGAAGAAGTGGTAAAATTATTAACTATACATTTTCATTTTACTTCCTCTTCTACATCAATATATTTTATAAATATGAAACAATAATGAGAATAATTTATAATATATACTGATATTTTATTAAATTAATTCCATAAACTATATCCATCACTACTTCCATTAAATAGAAAATGAATCTGTCTCTACCATGTATGATATACTATGACCTCGCGAGCCCATGTAGTTTGTTTTCCATAACCAGCGTTCAAGGCAGGATGTAATGTTGAATTTACCATATTTATGTTATATTTATGAAATTATTAAACTTTTTGAATTATTATATTATAAATACATTTTAATTTCTATTCTATGAGAGATATGATAACGTCTCTAGTGTGTACGATGGACTACCACCTCGCAAAGCGATGAGATTCACTTTTCTCTTACGATTTATATGGAATGTAGTTATGTTAAAAGTTTGTGAATTAATGTAATATTTAAGATATAATCTAACCTTTTAAAATATAATATTAAATATAAATTTTTATCGTAAAATTCTTTAAGAAACGATAACATCACTTGTGAATACGTGAAAACTACCACCTCCACGTAGTGATGTGATATATTTTTAATTTTATTTTAAATTAGATTGTAAAAAATAATGGAATTTAATAATATAAATGATAAATATAACATAATAAAGATTCTATAATGTATTACTGATTTTTATTTTCTTTTTATTCTATCTATTGACAAAATTGGAACCAACATTAATGCATATGTATGACCTACAACCACCATTAATGGTGTAATTCATATTCTATATATAAATCTGGTATATAAATTTAAAAAATATATATAATTATTAAAAATTATATTTATATAATTATTAAAATATAGGACATGAATTCACCATGATAAAATTCAAATGGAGAAAAATACTAGACCAAAGCATATATGAAAAAAAAAGCAATTGTCACCTGAAATTATGATTTTAACAAAGGATTGCTAATAAAAAAAGTGGTAAAAGACAACAATTAAATACTAAAAGGTATGAGATATATGATTTTTGTTATATAATATATTTTTTAAAAACCTATAGTTAGTTTTTATGAGTTTCAAAAAAATGTGAAGGAAGTCAAACGAGTGTTAAGGGCTTCTCATCTCACTTTTACTTATGAGAGACATACACCATAATCACAACTATTTCCATTTTTTGGTGTATATAATATCCATTTTTATTTGTTATATCATGAATATATTTCAATTATTGGTATTTAATGTTTCATTTCATTTAATTTCTATCATGTGGATTGTCATTCAAAATTTACCAAATAGGTAAGGTTTTACCGTCTCACTTTTACTAATTTGAGACATACACCATAATCCCAACATATTCCATTGTGTGGGGTATATACTAACCCTATTGATATTTTATATCATGAATATATATATCTTCATTGTATTTAATGATTTTTTTGTGTTATTTAATTCGTGGTGCTTATCATTTAGAATTTACCATAGTTGTAAGATTTTCTTTCACAGTACAATCAATATTCAGGTTTGATTCTGCTTAAGTCTCCATGGGGGGGATTATATTATATATCTATATAAAAATAAATATATTATATTTTACTATTGTAATTCATGAACATTTTAAACTAATATTACCATTTTAACCCTATTTGGTTCTAAAAATGATTGATAAAATGTTTTTAAGAAAATTTGGTGTTATTTCTCTCGTTAGTCAAAAATTGTTTTTCATAAAAATATACATTATCTAAAATTGGTTCAAATAAATATTTATCCTTTTAAAAATTATTTTTTAAATAAATTTTTACCCATTTTTCTATTTAAAAAATGGTGTGAAATGAATCATCATGGCGTTTTTAAAACAATCCATGATTGGGTTTTACCAAAAAATGTATAAGGAATATTTGTTTTTAAATATAAAACATGAAAGGAATATTCCATCATCATGACCACTCAATGTTTTAAATATAAAATTATATGTTTTCTAGTTTTATTTTCAAATAAATTAATTATAAAAATATTTTATTACTTTTAGTTTGGTTAATTTTCCATTTGAAATGGTTGTTTTCCTCAAATAAAATTTCAATGCCATTTTTAAGGAAATTCTTCTCATCAAATACTTCAACCCTTTTTTGTGAATATGATCCACTAGGGTAATATTATATAAATTCCATAATTATTTTTTATCTGGATGGTTTATGATTATTTTTACTAAAAATATAATATTTTATAACCAATAATCATATTATTATGGATAGTTCAATATTATATTTATTGGTTGGGGTATGTATTAAAATTTAATATCTTAGTATTCCAATATGAATATTTATATTGATTTGTATTACCCAATCATATGAGGAATGCATTGGAATTATTATGTTATGGGAAAGGGAAAAAGGTTCATAGCCCTTTGATTCATAGGTAGGTCTCATGAGACAAATTTTCTCAAGTAATCGGCTAAGGTCCTACCCATTAATCAATGATGCTTTGGAATGAGGCCTTGACAGTAAGATTTCATGTTATGAGGAATTGATATTATGTTTATGATGTCTATAATTAAGCATTCCATCATTATCAATCTTTCCATTGATATTAAATGTGATTATTCAATTATTTAGAATATATTGGTTTAAAATTCAATCTAATTTGATTACTTTTATGGCATTATTTTATCATAATTTATTCATACCATATTATAATCATGATAATGATAAAATCAAAAATGTATTAGTTATTTACCTTTATATATTTATTATTCCTTGTTTTTTAAAATATTCCACTATATATATGTCTACCCTCACTGAGGATCTGATCTCACCCCATTATTTTTTTTATTCTTCCTAGGATAACAGGAAATGTTTTTTGATTGATATATCACGATAAATAAGGAGGGAAAATTGTTCTCTTATATAAAATAGTTTTTGAATTTTATAATTTAAATTAAATTATAATTTCATGTACCTATCTAGTTTACTATGTCTACTAAAATATTCTCTACTTCTATATATGATTCATTCTGTCTTATGATAATGTAATAAAGTTAACATCATCTCTTGAATACTAGGGATAGGGTCTCTAAAAATGACTTTATTAATATATTTTAAATGTTTCATAGTATAATGTGTTATTATTATGAATTTGGGTTTCCCTCTTCATATTCGATAAGATTTTTAAAAAATAACATAATTAATAAAATATAACATATCATAAAAATTCAGTATCCAAACATCACATCAAAAAAAATTAAAATAAAGAAAAAAGTTAATAAATTGGTGTATTGGGAACACATTTACATCTCTCACTCCCACGTACTCTCTTCCAGGACACCAATCCACCACAAAACATGATCCAATTGGATGATTAATCCATAAAAAAAATCCTCTCAATGATACAAGATCTCTATAACCTCTCCAGGATTGTCGATTCATCCTGTATATCTAACTCTCTCTACTCAATGATGTGAGTGTCATCATTAAGATACTAGTGGTGTTGATACACATGGAATATGTTGTGCAAGATATCTAACCACGTTGGTAATGAAAACTAATACAGTACATATCCAACACACCATAATACCTCAAATGTCCCAACGAACCAGGGAAAAATATTACTCTCCTTTCCCAACCTCTATATCTCCCATCAAAAAGAGAAACCCTCAAGAACACACGGTCTCCAACCTAGTACATAATAGGATTATGATTATAATCAACATAGGCCTTATGGTGGTCTTTTGTAACTCTTATTCACTCTTGTACATATTATATATTCCTATTCATGGTCTACACCACATGTGGACCATGAACTATCAACTCCCCACATATATCCAACACAATAGAGAATGATAAAACCACCCATACAATGCCTCAAATGGAAAAATTATAATGGATAAGTGAAAACTATTCAAGTATGTAAAATAAAACAAAATATAGTAGTCTGAATCATAATACACTAAATTATTGGATGTAATATTGAAAAATATAATTCAATGATTGCATAATCTTCTATGCCTTTCCTTCTATCTGAGGGTGGAAAGTAGTGTTAAGGATCATTTAAGAGCCAAAAAAATACTCTTGTACCCTCCATGATCATAGGGTAAAATGAGGATCCTAATTAAATATTATTTTTCATGGTATCGTGTGAAGAATCACCATATCATCCATATACAACATTTCTATGAAATCAATGAATCATGATTCACATATCACCAGAAAATGATATGTCATCATCAGTCTGTATAATACAAACCAAAATGCATCACAACCTCCCTAAGATTTGGGTTAATTGGTGAGGAAATAAATCAACATGTCCTCAAATTTATAATTAGTTACATCCAAGTAATGTTACAACCCTCTAGGAATATGGTGATCATGTTTCAATTATTTAAAAACTTGGCACTTTTCCACAAACTCAATCATAAACCTCTTAATCCAAGTCCACCAATGATTTATCCTCAAAAAAAATACATAAACGTAATAATAGAAAAGACTCATAAAGGTGAGCCGGGAAACTCATGGGAATTTCATTACATGATTCCAATGGAACAAATAACCATCAACAATATAAATCCCAGTTCAGACCATCTTCTGACTATCCCTTTGATCCATCACCGTAGACAACATAGTCCCACATCACACATTCCATAAAATATCCCCACTAAGACTCCTCATCCTAATGAATCATGGATGACTTAATATACATATGGTAAATACAATCGTCAACAATTCTCTCATTAACAACAATATTCATTACTACAAGCACCTGCATCCCTTTATAATCATTTGCAGACTGCCAATCCACATATCCTCAATATCTTTAACCCATAACATTAGTAATAGTATTCCCCTTATCCTTGGTGTAAGTGATGTCAATATAATAATTCAATAATACCACATCCACCATTATTGGGGTAGATTCAAATTGCACTGGTAAAAACAAATTTTTGGCTATTGTGTCCAGTGGAAAGAACAATGAATTCATTGATGATGTAATTATGAAAAATACTCATAGAAAACAAAAAAATCATCCCACTATATATCTTTAGTGGCATAGTCATGCTCATGGGTACACAACTAATCTTACTCCTAAGAGATAAATTCCCCCAAATTATTCAACAAACATCCCATGAACTAAAAGGACGTGTCATAAAAACCTCAAACATAAAACAATCCTCATGAAATGAATGATATAGAGCACTTAATAACCCCCTCATGTAAATGAACCATGCTTAACACCGATTATCCCACACAAAATGATGGAAATTCATAGTCATATCCATCAATAGCGATACAACCTAAGAGAAATTGGATACAAACCTCCAATAATAGTTAACAAGGATAAGAAAACTCCGAACATCTAAAACATTATTGGGTGATTCAAATGAAATAATCACCTTAGATTTTTATGGGTCTTTGAAAACGATCTATTGAGACAACAGATGTCCTAGAAAATTTAGCTCTCAAATTATGAACATACACATGAAATTTTTTCCATAATTAGGGTGGTGTTAGGGGATAGATAAGATGGCTAAGATATTCTTGACATACACCTCTAATTTTTAATAGATCAAAACATTGTTGATGATCAAGATGAAAAATCGATATAGGTACTCATGAAAAAAAAGTTCATGATCCCCATGAAATCATCGTGTGAATTTATAACACTGAATGGAATAATCATGAACTCGATTTTCCCATTGCAATACCTAATGGTTCTCTTGATGATATCATCATCTTTCAACCTTGTCTAGTGATATAAAAACCACAAGTTGACCTGGAAAATCCTAATTCCCCCTTTATCTGGTTGAATAGATCCTCAATCCTCAGATGAGGGTAATTATTTTATAATATTACATGATTAAAACATTGGTAGTTTATACATAGCATCATTCTACCATCCACCTTCTTAGTGAAAAATAAAAAATCACAATAGGGAGACACACTACGACATATCATACCCCTCCACATCATATCATCTTCTTATAACCAAAACCCACGCATATTCGTAGGCACTATTCGATGGGGATACATATAAATCGGAGATAAACCTAGTTGATACTATATCCCAAACACCACATTGCATCATGGGGTTATTGTCAATACCTTATCTAGAAAAGAATCCAAAAAATCCATCATAACCCTATGAATATACTCTACATGATCTTACACTAACATCTCTACAAACTGAGATTATAGAGGCTCTACTTTCCTTTCACCCATCCAATAACCTGGCCTTCCAACAAACACTAATCGTTGACCATACAAATCAGAAAAAACAAATTTCTATGGAAACATTCGATGAATTAATGAACATAATTCAAATATCACATTCCATGTATATCATTGTATGATGACATATAAATTAAGAATAAATCCCCCACTGACCAGTGCTACCCCATAACTAGTCTACATTCTTAGATCACATAGAACAATGTATATTGGCCTCTAAAAGGTTAATATGACATCAGTATCATTAGGATCCTCTACTCATATAGTACCAAGTAATGGAAAAAATTGATATAAATAAATTTGTGCAAGTCTCATTAATCAAACAATGTATAAACATGAGTAGATGGTATGAAAATTGTACCTTTGACAACCTTATAACCTCCTAAGTATGCTACCTATAACACATGCATCTCACCAATCCTGTATCATATGGATCTCCAATTGTAGCTTGTATAACCATGCTCTGAACTAGGACCTTGTGGATGAGAACCATTAGGAGGCTACCCTCTTCAAACAACTCATACTCTCAACCGGGGAATGAGAAACAATGTTTTCTACTGTTAAAAATACCATAGTGAATACTGCTAATATTTTTTAAAAAGGTCCTAAAACCTATATGAAACTTATCATCCTTAGTGGTTAGGCATTGAGCCTAGTGGTGACCATATCCTCCACAAGCATATAATGAAAATGAAATCACCAAAAATATTCCCAAATACATCGTTCCTCAAATGGATGAGAAAATACATTCAATGACTGGATCCCTACCGTTCATAACCCTAAATAATTTAATTTCCACAACAAAATCCGTAAAGATGTACTTCTAAATACAACCTTCCATCCACTTTATCATGGTTCAACAAAAAAATAAAATATTATCTCAATGACCTCATCCTTTTGGAACCGCTATATATATATGAAGAAAAAACAAGGTGACCACATACCTGATCACTAGGTACAAATCATCCTCTCTATATTGCACCATGGAACCCTCATATTGGAAATAATCTTGGGAAAACTGAAAGGGTTAATTGAACTCTTTCCCAAGTTTCCTCACACTCAGTATCCCCTATTGAAGAAATAATAACTACTATCTCATTGCTGACTTTATTTTCGATGACATGAACTCGAAAAGGAACTTCATTTGAATGTCTATCCATAACACCTTAGTTCACCCATATATAGTGTCCACGACTGACATGTAACTCCGTACTACTGAATAAATATTAACAACCCCCCAAATCCATCTAAATTTCTAATTAGACCGAAATTTTTTTCGGTCTCCTATGATAAGTCCTCTATCTCCAGATCTATGATGCTCCTATAATACATTCCCAAATTCTACTACTAAAAGGAATGCAGCGCCCTTTACATTACATTTTCCTCCTCTATTAGATCAATTCGAAAATAATCAACTAGATTATTTTTATGATCATCAACTTACTAATCCACTCATTGATGTTTACCATGTTTTATTCATGGAAGTAAATGGATAATACAACGCTTTATAAAATGGAATTTTATCATAATTTTATTTATTTTATTTTTTATATTATTATCCTTCCATATGTACCAAATTCTGACGTGAATACAATCAACCATGACACATGATCCTATCCTAATAATCTACAATACAAGTGTGTCCAACCTACATGACCATTAAATAATATTATATTTTATGCACCAGATCCCAAAGTGCCCTAAAATCCATTGTACAAGCTACTCTCCCAAGCATATTTCATGGATTAGGGTCACCTAGAAATGTTTCCCTCCTATCCCATAAAATCCTCAAAATTACTAACTTAATAATCCACCCCATCTCTCAACCAAAACCTCTCATAGAACTATGTCTTGATCACCTCCCAACAATGATATCATTCCTAGTCAAGCAATTAAAAAAAGAGATAATAACACCTCAAGAACAACCACTAGTATGCCTTAGGTGGGATAAATGCACAATGGTTATAAAAATCTCACAAATAGAGGGAATTTCCCCTTATAAACTAATGGATTATAATATAGGATAAAAATCCACCATGAAACTCTACTATATAAAAGAATATTATCCCAAAACAATACCACGATGAATAAACTATGTTAACTGATAAAAATAAAATTCTCTAATTAAAAAACCAAAATTCAAGTCATACAATATTGAATCAATATTAGTTCTAACCAATGATAGTGATGTGAAGATCTGGTCCAAAAAGCCCCCTACTCACCTAAAACGTAGTTTATATATGTAGGGTAAGAATACATGTATATTTTGTAAATTATTTCCCAAGGTCTCAAGTGCACAAGTGAAAAGAGAATATTAATTTTTTAGAGAAACAAATAGAAACCAAAAGCGCCTAATGTGGTAAAATAACCAAATCCAGACACACCATGGCACACTCACCAAATCACAAATCCAATATAGAAACATAGTATCATAAACATAATAATGTTTCTTCAATGATGCTTCCCCATGAATTTTACACTCTCACACCCTATAATATAACTTCATATACACCAACCCATTCCATACATATCAAATCACATAACAGTCATCTATGATTTGGGTGTGGACACATTCATACCTAACACGCCCTCATAAGTTCAATAATTCGATTCAACCATCCGCAATTGTCACATCACATCTCACATGTAGCCACCTTTTCCATCACAACACATATCACCACATAACCAAAGTATTAGGGTATTATTAACTTTTAGGATATCAACCTTGTTCCTCCCCTTATCACGAATGACCCCCACCACATATGATATTACATAACCACATTCTCACATCACAACCCATCAAAAATCAACATGGCTAACACTATTGGATAATCTCGAACACTAACCTGTTTCATCATTATTATAGAAGGAAGATTGGTAAGGTGGGGGTATCCATTCATTTGTATCACCACCATCATAGATGTTGGGGAATTCACTCAGAACCCAAAACCTAAGGGCGTTGGTATTGTTATCTTACTCAAGTGGAGGATGTAATGAAATTAAAAACAATATAAAATATATAGATAGAAAACAATACCCAGCCTATGGGTTTACAACAACTGCACTAGTCCACACCACCTATCTACTTCTAAATCTGACAATAATTTTCACAACTACTTCCACCACTAAATGCAACACCCCACAAAACCACCACACATTTAAAAATTCATTACATATTTCTCTATTTTCCAGATTTAGTGAGCTTTTACAAACACCAATTTACTATAATTTCATTTTCTATTCTAATACCCCATATTTATCACTAAACTCATTTATTAATTATACTCAACATAATATATTTTTCCATCAATAACCGTGCAACTAAAAAAACCGCAGCATACCATAACTATCCAACTCAACTCAACCGTCATTGAAACACCAAAAGACTCAACCACGTCACATCACAACCACCGCACACCAAAACCATCATGAACCAAAAGAATCACATGCCATAGCCATCACTCACCACAACCATGACACACCATATCCATTATAAACCACGACCACACAACTTCCCACATCACATTAATACCAACCAACCACTGCAAGAAACATTGCATCCCTCTCATATCCTGTGCAGTCAACACCATCACTACACTAAAACCCACAATACCACAGGAAACACCACAATGAGACCACAAAGAAAAACAACATATAATGAATTATACAATTTCTTCACGGGCTTCCATCACTTTATTTGATTATTTAATAGGGGTATTATTAAACAAAACTTATTTCTATTAGAAAACAATTATTTTACAAATATATGTTATTATACTATTATTTATGGTGAAATCATAATAAAAACTCAATGAGGGGTCCCAAAATTTATTTTATATCACACAAACTATGCTCATATTAGTTGTGATTTTTAGTAAGTGCAACATTAGGAATAAGCACACCTACAAAAATATCAATGCTGCTAAAACATGTGATTTCTACACGTTCCATTCAATTTAATATTATTCTAACTATTCATCGTTATTGTTTCAATCCATACTTTTCAGAAAAGAAAAAAACCATTTAATCCCCACAAAAAGCCTGAAAACATGTGAGAGTAAGGATCTCCTACCTCAAAGAATATTTTCTGATTCACTATGCTCTATATAGTGAAGAGGAAGTAGCCCGAAAACCACAACCACATATAGAATACTTATGAAACCAAAATGCACTAGATTATCGTCAAAAAAATTTATTAAATACACTCCAATCAAAATGAAAAAAAACAAAAATAATTCATGAAGAAAGAGAAAATAATAGAAAAGGAAAAGGGAGAATGGATCACCCTGGAATACCAACAACCAACCACTAGAACCCATAAATAAATGTATGGAGAAAGGGGATATTAGATTCTTTATTATTAGAATGAAATGCATATTCAAATCATGAATTATATAGTATATATGGATTGAAATATGTGAATCACATAAAAGGAATAAATTTTAGATATCTCACACTTCCACCAATATTCTCATCGCCTGTTTTGGAATTTATTTCACATAATGAATTACAATTATATGTTATGGATCCTTTTCATGCATCAATGAACATATAATTCATGAGTTTTTCTGCAACAGACTTCATGAATCAATAACTCATCATGTGAATCTAGTTCACATCATAAACCACATCCTACAGAAATCTTATGTATATAACTCTTCATGACACTATGAACCTCCTCCGAACTCCTCTAACCATTAAAACAACAATGTAAAAGGCTATAAAGGCATGAAAAATTTATTTTATAATCAATAAATTAATTAATTGATAAAGGAAACCATTATGTGTTCTTTTTTAGAGTTTATAAAGGTGTTATTCATCTGCGATTTTTTTAGTGATGATAATGGGGTGTTTATTAGTGATTTTGTTAGCATAGACAAATGTGACATTTATACGTGTTTTTTATAATAGATAAAGATGATATTTACCAATGATTTTGTTAGCATTGATAATGGCCATACTAATTGGTATAGATCTGTATCGTGCAACATGATTTACAGAAAAAAATGAATTACAAAGAAAAAGTAAAATAATTTAAATATTATAATTAAACATAATAGTAAAATAAATATTAAATTTTAACCTTATTTCAATTAAAAAATTACATTAAATAATTTCTTATAAAATATTCACATTGATATAATATAAATTATTAATAATAAAATTTAAAACCAAATACCAAAACAAAACTCTTGTGGTAATATTTTTATAATGATTAGATGAACTCTGTATTAATGTGTGTCCATCGAATAAATCCAATGTTTTTAACAGTATATAGAAACAATATAATTGCAATTTAATATAATCAAAATACGATAAATTATATTTCTAATTTCTAAATATATTAATGATATTATCACTTACACTATTAAAAATATTATTATTAATTATATTGTTAATTATATTATTAATTATTAGTTATAAAATTAATTAATAATTATGATATGAAATATGAATTAATATGTTATTTAATATGTTAATTAATAATCTATAAAAATTATGTTGTTAATTACTAAATTTATTAATGATATTCATAGAAATTAATAATATTAATTACTTAAATAGTTTTTAAATATTATATAATTACTTTTTAATGCATTAATTAAGATATTAATTATTAATTATATTATTTATTGATATTAATTTATTAATTATATTAATTAGTTATTTATTATTTTAATTTATTGATATAA
This sequence comes from Viscum album, assembly GCA_963277665.1. Classification (NCBI taxonomy): domain Eukaryota; kingdom Viridiplantae; phylum Streptophyta; class Magnoliopsida; order Santalales; family Viscaceae; genus Viscum; species Viscum album. The sequence goes on from OY728131.1 coordinate 1,929,448,413, forward strand.
ATAATTATATTAATTTTATTATTATTTATCCGATTTTGCACACTAAATATGAATGTGGTTCACTCCATTAACTGAGGCTCTTTGTTCATGTTTGTTATGTCTCCATTCTCCAAATATGGATTGTTTTCCTAATGTTTGAAAGTAACTGAGATAGATTTATTTGTTTTGACCATTTGACATGTTTTTTAAACTGAAATTAAACTTTTATATTGACTCAATTTAAGCATACCGACCACATCAAGTGTTAGATTGATGTGTGGTTGACTGTTACATGCCACAGATCAATGATATATCATTTTCTTAAGTATTTAAGAAAATCATATATTATTTCACCATTTTTGGCTATGTGAATCGAATTTTAGGCTTAAATGAAATTTTTATATTAAAAACTAACAATTTGAGTTGTAATAGACTCATCATGTTTCAGATTGATGAGCGGTCAATTGTTATACATCAATAATAAATTATGCCTTCTTTTTCTAAAGTATCAAGACAATAAAGTAGATTTAAGCTGTTCTACCTATGTGAATAATATTTATAATAAAATAAAAATGATATGTTAATAAAAATCACTTTGAGCCATACAAGACAGGTCATCAGTCAGATTAATGTGGGGTTGATTCTTATTTATAAAAAAATATATAATGGATAGTTTTATTAATTAATTAAAAAAATATGATATTGTTTTCATTATTTTGGAAAATTTAATTATATCTTGGACTAAACTAACTCGTTTATATTGAAAACTATAACTTTGATTCATAAAAAACACTTCATTTTTTGGATATATTTGTGGTAAATTCCTACATGTCAAAAAATAATATTGAACATTTTCCTAGAGTATCAGGAAAATCAATGATCACTTTATCATTTTTTTCAATGTGAATAATGTTTTAGACTAAAATTTCACTTATTTTGAAAACACATACTTTCAGTAATAGTAGCCATGTTTTATGTCAGAATAATGTGAAGTTAGTTTCTATATGTAAAAAAATATTTATGGATAATATTTATAATGTATCAATATAATTACAAGTTAAGCTTATCAGTTTTGGATATGTGACAGAAGTTATATAGTAAAATGAGTTTTTATAATGTAAAAAACATGAACTTTGATTCTTATTAGCCACATTGTGTGTCTGATTGATGAGCGGTAAATTCCTATACATAAAAAATGACTTATGGATTTTTTACAAATTTATTAATAAAATTTAATCTTTTTCCACAATTGTTTTTATGCGACAACTATTTTATAGTTAAATCATAGTTTTTAATGTCATAAAATTTTACATTGAGTCATGTTGGTCATATCATGTGTTATTTTAACTTAAAATTCATCGCAACATGTCAAAAATGTATTAATGATCATTTTACTAAAGTATAAGGACTATCTAATCCAATTTTCTTCGGTTTGACTATATGTATCACTTTTTAGTCTAAAATGACACTTTTTATTGAAAACAGGTAATTTGAGTCCTACCATCCATGTGTTGTGTCACATTCACATGAGACTAATTCCTACACATTTAAAATAAATTATATATCATTTTCATAAAGTATCAAGGGAACCCAATATCAATTTTTTTGTTTTGGCTATGTGAATCATGTTTTAGACTAAAATGACACTTTAATATTGAAGATAAGATCTTTGAGTCATACTAGCCACATCATGTTTTATATTGGGAGGATGTTGATTCATAAAAATCAAAAAATGAATTATAGATCATTTTCCTAAGTTATCAAGGCAATATAATTTCATGTTCTTGATTTTTGAAATATGAAAAGCGCATTAAAAAAAATTATGCTTTTATATTTAAAATAAGTACATTGAGTCTTACCAACCACATCATGTGTTAGAGTTATGTAAAGTCGATTCCTACATGTCAAAAATAGATCATGAATAATTTTCCAAAAGTATCAAAAAAATTGATATTTTTTTATTTTGGCTATGTGATTCACATTTTAGATTAAAATGATACTTTTATATTGAAAAGAAGAACATTTCATCATAGCCTCCATGTCACATGTTATACTGATGTGTGGTCAATTTTTACATGTCAAAAATGAATTCTATGTTGTTTTAATAATGTATCACGATAATAAGAGATCATTTTATTTGTTTTAGATATGTGAATTATTTTTTAGACTAAAGTGATACTTATATTAGAACGATTTATATGGAGTTATATTAGCCACTTCATGTATCAAATTTTTATGTTCTCAATTACTATACATCACAAATTAATTATGAATCATTTTATTAATGAATCATGACAATAAAATCTCATTTACTTGGTTTTGATTATGAGATATGTGTTTTATAGTAAAATGACAAATTTTAATTTGAAAATATTCACTTTGAGTCATATCTATCTCAACTTGTATCAGACTGACATGTGATGGACACCTACAAATCAAAAATAATTTTTTTATAATGCATCATGAAAATATGAGATTATTTTCTTTGTTTTTGGTGAATTTCATTTTTGATTAAAATGACACTTTTATATTGAAATCAACTACTTTGTTTCATACCATCCATGTTGTGTATTGGATTGACGTGTAGTTGATTAATATATACCAAAAATGAATTTTCGATCAATATTATAAAATATCACAGTAATCCAATATCATTTTTTTCATTTTTGTCTAGTTGAATCATGTTTTAGACGAAAATGAAACTTATAATGAAAACATGTACATTAAATTGTATTGGCCACGTCATGTGACAGATTTAATTATAGTCAATTCATACACACCAAAAATGAATTATGGATATTTTTTCTTAACATATAAGGATAATTGTAGCATTTATTTTCATATTTGGATGTGTGGATCAATTTTTATTGTAAAATGGAACATTTTAACGGGATAACATGCACCTTGAGTCACACCAGCCATACTGTGTGTCATATTGATGTCAGTTTTATTACTACACATTAAAAAATAAATTATATATTATTTCACTAAGCACCAAGATAAACTAAATAAATTTGATTTTGGCTATGTGAATCACATTTTAGACTAAAATGACACGTTTGTATTGAAAACAAATAGTTTGAGTAACACACGATATGGAATGTATTGTATTAAAGTGAGATAGATTGATATATGTCATAAATTAATTATGTATCATCGTAAATAAAATTATAAATAAAATATGGTATTATTTTCTTGGTTTTTTCTATGTGAATTCAGTTTTAGAAAAAAATAAATCTTATATTGAAAACACACACTTTGATTCAGATCTTCCGTGTCATATGTCATATTAATATGAGGTCGATTCGTAATCATCCAGAATAAATTGTGGATCTCATTCCTTAAATATTAAGACAATGTAATCTCATTTTATTAGTTTTTTCGATGTGACATGTGTTTTAGAGTAAAATGACACCTTTTTAATGTGGATTCTTTCACATTGAGTCATACTAGACACATTATGAGAAAATTTACATGCTTTGGATTAATACATTACATAAATGAGTTATGGATCATTTTCATAAATTATTAAAATAGTCGATTCTTTTTTCACTATTTCATCTTTTTGAATTGTGTTTTGACTAAAATGAAACTTTCATAATAAAAAAATAACATTGATTCTTTCTAAGAACATCATGTGTTTGATTATTCTAAAGTCTATTCCTATAGATCAAAAATGAATTATGTATTTATATCCTAAAATACCTAGAAAATATGATATCATTCACTTGGTTTTTGCTGTATGAAACATGTTTTAGACTAAAATGTGATTTATATTGAAAATACACACATTGAGTTATACAAACCATTTCATGTTTCAGATTGATGTTTGGTTGATTCATATATGAAAGAAATGAATTATTGATCATTTCTCTAATTTATCAATGATTTAAAATATCATTTTCAAATTTTTTACTATGTGACGAGTTTTTAGTGTAAAATAAAACTTTTTAATTTAAGAACATAAAATTTGAATCACATGAACTGCATCATTTACCATATTGACAAGTGTAAAATTCCAACATGTCAAAAATTAATTGTAATTAATTTTCCTAAATTAACATGATAATATGATCTCTCTTTCTCGATTATAGTTATGTGATGTATGGATTAGAGTAATGTGAAAAAAATTTAATGTGAAACCTCATATTTTCAGTCATACCTACCACATAATGTGATAGATAGATGTGGGCTCAATTCTTACTTGTCATAAAAGAATAATGAATAATATTCTTAATGTGTCATGATAATATTATTTATTTTTTTCAATTCTAGCTATATGAATCTCATTTTAGACAATAATTACAATGAAATTAAAAACACAGACTTTGATTCATAATGGAAACATGGTGAGTTATATTGAGATTTGGGCCATTACTACATGTAAAAAATTAATCATGGATCTTTTCCCTAAAATATCAAGAAAAAAGTATGTTTCTTTCTTTGTTTTAGATCTGTGACGTGTGTTCTAGAGTAAAATGTCACTTTGTTAATGTGAAAACTTGAAATTCAAGTCACACCAGTCACATCACGTGTTATATTGACATGCATTGAATTCATACGTGTCACAAATAAATTATTTATCACATTATTAAAATATCATGACAATCAGATATCATTTTCATGGTATTAACTATATGACATGTTATATATAGTAAAATGATAGTTTTATATTATGAAAACGATTAATTCGAGCCATACCAGCCATATTATGTCTCAAATTCATGTGAAATTGGTTCTTATATGTTAAAAAGTAAAAATGGATTATTTCCATTATTTATCGATATAGTTCAATCATATTTGCTTAGTTTTGGATATTTAAATCATGTTTTTTTGTAGTTGGGGCTTGGATTAGTGGTAAACACCCAGTAAAACTATAATACAAATGGTTGTTCAAAACCCATTGTCTGCAATTTAATGTAGCAGCACTATAACGTACTATAGAAGCAGTGAAACTATGGACCAGTGGCACTATAACAATGGAGGCACTATAATAGTTTAGGTATTGTAGAATCACTATTCACCAAAGTGCCTTTGGGTCACAATTTTGGGCCTTTAGGACCATGTAATGGTATTTTATTCCCACTGTACCTACAGTTTATATAATGGGATTCATTACCACTAAGATTACATGCCATGTATGAATAAATATGGCTTGCTAGGTGGGTTATCCCTTTGGTGGGGTGGGGTTGTGTTGTCCTAAATTTCCCACCTATGTGTGTGGTGTGTGTTTGTTTAATGTAAATGTACCCCCAATAACCTTGTATATATTTACATTTTTTATTTATTTAAATCATTTTTCTGATTAAAATGAAATTTTTATTATGAATAATCACGTAGTGTCCTACCAGTCTCATCATGTGTCAGATTGACATGAAATCAACTTATAATGACAACTATAAAATAAAAAATTACAAACACAATAGGCAGTCACCTCATACTAATGTCAACAAGAATGATGAAAAAACATGCTCTTCCTATTCATCTCTAAGTAAATATATTTCTTCATTTGAGTACATAGACTATGGAAAATACTATTAGTATCAAGAAACATAGATAAATAAATGATAAAAAGATAATTTAAATTGTAATTACCTAGAGAATTACCTATAAGAGGATGTGCGTTTGTTTGTGGTACATAATATATTTGAATAACTTTTGAATGTAAACAGAAAAATCATCGTCATTATTTTCATTTAAAAACATCATAAATAGATTGAATGAAACTATTCTATTTTGAAATATGTTTTTATAGTAAATCATTACTATATATACCATAGTCTATCTTTCTATGTAGAAATCCATAAGTTTTTTATATTCAGAAACCAACATAATACCTTGATTTAGATGATTTTTTTATATCGCAGTGTCATAAAACAATTATCATTCAAACATAAACTAAAATTTATAACATAAATTTTATCAATACAAATATAGATTATTGTGTATTAAAAATTCATTGTGGGAATCATGAATGGTTTATTTATTTAAAATCCATTCTTTAAGAAAAAAACATTTAGGGAATTAAAATTGATTATGATGAGCCCCAAATACTTCTTAAAATGAAAAAATAAATTATTAATATTAGAAAAATATCTTTTATATGATTATATTGTAGATTTGTATCCCAACATTATAGAAATAAATAAATTTCTTTCTTCTATTATTTTATTTTCAAGCACCATGATTATTTCATCTTTTTTTTATCAATTTCTCCGATTATCAAATTATGTTATGGAATAGAATTGATAGAATGATTAATGATTCCATATTTTACTTTATAGTGTTTTATCTTTATACAGTAATAATATATACTCCTATAGAAAATTTTATACTAACTATAATGAACATAGTAGATAAATTTTCAGAAAAGCATTCTATGAAAATGAATCTCATGTGTGCATTCATAACTAAGACTTTTAACCCTTAAAATTTGATACTTTCATTTTTGACTCTCAAGTCCAATCACTTCTATAGTGCCCTCTCCGAATATTGTATTCATCACATTCAATATAGGAAAAATTTCCACCTTTAAATAGGGTAAACATTGTCAATATATTGAAAACATTGTTTTCAAGGAATGTTTCAATCGTGGTGCATATAAACTTCACAAATGTAACACCCAAAACTATTGTAATGATATATCCTAAAATATTTACATAAATAGGATATTCAATTATCATTATGTATAGGATGACTCTCAATTTAAACCCTTCACTTCTATATGAATCATACAATATACAACATATATTCCACATCAGTGTTTGATTATTAATCAATGGTGCTAAATAGACATAAATAGTATTAATAGGTTATATATATATATATATATAAGTATATAAGAATATTATTTTGACTTCATGAATAACCATGGTTTCGAGTTATAATTTAAAAATATATTTTTCCATGCAAAATGGGAACTACTTTTACACAAAAGGATTCATTTTATTTGTATATAACAAAAGATAGAGGTTTTGTAGACCATTTACAATATATGGATAGTCTTATTAAATTTTATTCCATAGTGGATAGTCTAGTGGGTGATAGAGTTTTCCATTTTTTATTCTTATATTTTCATGCCATGTGTATTTTCTAGTGGTTTACCAACATTCATATAGTTATATAAACTATATAATTATATAAATGTACCATATAAATTTTGAAGGAATTGATTAATTATTTTCGTATAGAGCTACACCACACACATTGAATTTTGTAATTAATTTATAGTCCTTGGAATAAATATACAATCATTTGGAAATGCATGTATTTCCTAAAATAATATAAAATTTTAAATAATATTAGTTTAGTGGCATATGTTAAAAAAGGAAGATCATTCTATTATGGTATCAAATTATTTAGGAGAGAAAGTTGTACTAATAAGTTGTTGTTTCACCATCCAGTATTTTCTTTCAAATTATATAGCCTCAATAAAACTAACAATGTTTTATATTTAGTAAAACCAAAAAGCAATTATATCTTTTTACATCTCTTTAACATCTCAAAAAACATTGGGAAAAAATGAAGGTCCAATTCAATTTTCATTTTTATTTATTCCATAAAATAAACAAAATCATGTATACTACTATTCATATCAAATGAACTAAATTTTTTTATCTCATACCAGTTAGTGTTAACATTCAGTTTTCCCCATGTTTAAACCAATATTTATATGTTCGAACTATTTCGTGTCAAAATCAAATTATTTTCCAAATAATTTGGATAAATTTGTATTGAATAAAAATGTTAACAAAGAAAATGGATTTTAGAACGGTAATATGCATTCTAAATTGAAAAATTGATAACACTTTAACTCCATCACTGATACACATTTCATATGATTAAAATCCATCCATTTTTGATTCGTATATATCCAATTAGGTTTTGATAATATTTATTTTATGTAAAATATATAAATAATTTCACCTATGAAATGAATATAATGTATATATACAATTGATATGTAAATATAGTGTTATAATTTGAGTATAAATATATAATTATATATGTAGGTTTGTCTAAACATAATAGTGTGTGAATATATAAAGACAATGTTTGAAATATGTACAATATCCTCAAAATTAAGGGATGATGATAGTGATTCTTTTATGAGATTTAATTATTTTCTTAAGAAAAAAATTCATAATCACTTTAGACACTACTAATGAAATGAAAGATAAATTTATCATGACAAAAATGATAGAAATTATAGTTTTTTCAGGAAATATTTACATATTATTATAATAAATAGTTTTCGAGGATTTACTTTAATTACTCCCCCAATAACATATTAATATATATATAATACGTATATATTTAATTTTATATAAATCAATTTAAATTTATATTATTTTGTTATAAATTTTTCAATATATACATATACACGTAAATATACATAAGAAAATCCATGAAAACCAAAGTGAAGGGAAACCCTACATTCCAAAATACCATGACAAGAGTGAACCCTAGAGACCCGAAGTTAAAACCTCTTAGATCTAGGAAAACCATTTCTCAACAAAAATTACATAATATTTTTGAAAATAATTATTTGAATCTTGGGTTGTGGAGATCAATTATAAGGAAAAACGATTTACGAATCATGAGAAAATGCAAGATCAATTAAAAAAGAGTGCAAAGAATCAAATACGTTCTGTTTTGGGAGGGCCGATTAATTTGAGAGTTTCGATGGGGAGCGGCGGAAGGGGTCGAGTTCAATGAGATCTTGAAGAATGTGAGTGAGTGGGGATTCTTTTATGGATTATTTTAAATGACTAGAAAGGGGATTACTAGTACTTGATTTAAAGATCCTATGAAAACTATTTACAATAAATTATAAAAAAATTAGATTAATATATATTAAAAATTAACAAATTTAAAAATATTTAAAAAAAAGCAATGAATAAATAATAAAAAATTCATTAATATAATAAATGAATGAAAATTAAAAATTAAACCTGAATAGAGTTAAAAAATATTAAAAAAAATTGAATAAAATTTATTTCTTATATATTCTTTTAATAAAAATAAAAAAAATATATATAATAAAATGAAATTGAATATATATTAATCCTATAAATTACTATAATATTGAAAACATTAAAAAATAATCAAAAATATATATAAATAAATATTAAAAATTAATATATGTTAAAAAATATTAAATGAATAAATATTAAAAATGATTAAATTATAAAAAAGTAAAAAATATTTAACATTATTAAGTAATAAATAATACTAAATAGACAAATGATAAAAAATAATGAAATATAATTAAAAAACAATATATTGAACAAATATTCCAAAAATGAATAAATTTTATTAATTATATAAAATGATAAAAGAAATAAAAAGGAATATATGTTAAAATGAAAATGAATACATATTAGTTATATAAATTACAACCGTATTAAAAACATTCAATGTCAATGAATAAAAATGTATACATAAATTTAGAAAATGAATAAAAATTAAAAAATATTACAAAAATTAAAATTAAAAATGAATAAATTAGACTAATATTAAAAAATATTAAATATTATAAATAAATAAATAATATTAAAAAAAGATAAATTAGTAAAAAAATATTAAAATGAAGTTAATATAATTTTCTAAATATAAAAATTAGTAAATTTTACCAATTAAACTTATAATATATTTTATATATAATGTTAGTAAATAAATTCTAAAATTAAGACTAAAAATTTAATATATTACAAAAATATTATGTGTGTGTTTTTATATATAAGAGAATTAATTATGTATATGTGTGTGAAAATTTTGTCTATATATATAACATATGTTTTATATATGTCAAATTTTAAGAAGAAATGAAATTTATATAATATGATACAAAACATATGTTACATGATAATAATTAGTCAATATTTTTAATTAATATTTATTTTTAATTCTTTTATAAAACATTTTTCTCTAAATTTATAAATTATTAAGTTTAAATACTTATTTTTCATTATATAAATAATTTTTTTGAAAATATTATATATATATATATATCGATAAGAATATATTTATATATTTTAAATACTTAACATATTAATAAATAATTATGAAAATAAAATATGAAAAATTGATAAATTAGGAAAATTTAAAATGAATAATAATTAAAAATGAATAAATTATAAAATAGTGAAAATATAAATATCATTATAATGAATAAATAATATTAATTTAATGAATGTTGAAAATCATTGAAACATAACTAAATGCTGATTATATTGAAAAAAATTATCTATGAAATTAAAAAGAGTTATTAATTATAAAATCTTTTAAAAATTTAAATTGAATATAAATTAAAAAGAAAATAAATAAATATATTAATTATGTGAAAAAACATTATTAAAAACATTAATCATAAATCAATAAATATTAATAATTAAATATTAAAAATGAATAAATCTTAAAAAAATTAATCAAATAAAATATCAAAATGAATAAATTACAAAAACATTGAAATATTTATAAACGAAATAAATAATAATAAAAATGAATAAATTATATTTATATGTATATATTTTTAAATTAATAAAAAAAAATTATTATATAAAAAATTAAAAAATGTATAAAATTTAATAGTTAAAAAATAATATATTAATTATAAAATAATTATAAATAATGATCTAAAAAGATAATTTTAACAATTTATTATTTGTTTATACACGTTTCTCTAAAATTGAGTTAATTTCATATATGTGCATATGAAATGTATATATGAAATATTAATTTTAAATACATATTTAGTCAATATTTTTAATTAATAATTAATTATTTATTATTTGATCTATATTTAAAAATTGAAAAAATAAATGAAATTTATATAATAACGTTTTATTAAATGTCTATTAATGTTAATTAGTGATTATTTTTAATTAATATTAATTAGTGGATATTTTTAATTAGTATTAACTTTTTATTATCTTATAAACCAATTTTTTTAACTATATGACATATTCAGAGAAAATATATATTTGGTATTATATAAATCATATTTATTAAAAATATATATATTGATATATATTTGAATATAAATATATATCCATATTAAATTTTATTTTTAATGATAATATTTCTATAGGATGATTTCCATTTATCAGTGTTAAAAAATGCACATATAAAGGTCACTATCATTAGTGAGAGATAAAAAAATGATAAATATTAACTTTTCTAATACCAGAAAACCCACTAGAAAAGTTGGTAATTTGGATATTGTTTTTTAAATGCTGATACAGATAACCTCTATAAATTTTTTTTCTATCATTCATAAAACTACCACTTTATCATCACATTTGTTGCCTTTAAAAAGGGAACCACTCAATTATTATGATTCTATATTAGTGAAAGGAATAGTATAACGATTCTCACTCACATGTTCCTAGAAAAATCTAGTGACTATGTTACTGTGGAAAGGTATAGGATAATAACACACATCAATATACCCTATGAAGAAACAAATTACTATACAATGTAAAAAAGTTGATAATGAAACTCACTAAATAGTTTTCGGTCAAAGACAAGACCATTGATAAAATGAGGAAGATGGCGATGTTAGCCAACCTATTCATCTATAATGGCCTAAAATGGATGTATGAATAAATAATATGATGTTTTCTAACCTTCTCTTGTTTGAATTCTTGGAAGGGAGTAAAAAAATAAGAGAACAATAGAGGCTAATATATTTGTCGTTTAATGGCTTACAAATGGAGGAACAAAATAAGAGAAAGATTTTGATTGACCTTTTATTATTCGAAGACTGAGGGATGGAGTAATTGAAGAAGGGAATGTCATTGTTCATGGAATATTTTGATGATTATGGCATGTAGAATAGAATGAAGAAGAGTTCACGTTGATCCATGGAGTCTTTTTCCTAGAAACTCATCCCTCAGGTAAAGGATGGGAAAATGTGTGCCATGTAGAAATTAAAATGGGGAGTTTTAATTTCTTATAGGATTTATTTTATTAAAGGTATATGGATTTTAGTATCTGAAAAAAAACATTCTATAGAATCCTGAACCTTTTTTATGCTTCTCCATTTTTCTATGAAGTGTGAAAGGGTTCACACATCTCTTTAGGACCCCAATGAAGGGTGAACCCCATTCAATGTTCCTTTTATATATTTAAAAAGGTGGCATTCGTGTAGTTCATGCCACAAGTCAAAGAAAATCTATAATTAGAGGTTCCTTCTCCCTATATTTAAAATGTTTCTACATTGTATTTTTATATGATGCCTTGTTAGATTTATTTCTCAACATTCATATTTCTTACTATCAATAAGGTAAAATTTCTATTGTTTAATTGTTTTTATTTATACTTTTTGAATGATTTTTTCATTTAATATTTATGGATATATGAATGTATGTATGTATGGATGTATGAATTTATAAATTATTGTCTATGGTATGATCTAATTTCTAATTTAGTTGAGTGATATATGAAATTTAAACAAGATTTTTATATAATTCAAATTTTATTTATAAAATATAATTTATATTCAGGGAAATATTATTATTCAAAAAAATGTATACATTTGTAATTTAAAAAGTGAGTAATTATATTTTAATAGATTTATTTGTATATGATATATATTATATTTAATGTAACAAAAATTTGAATTATAATAATCTATACACATGGGTAAATAATGTGAATCTATCTATATATTTTACAATTAATATATTATAAATAATATACTAGTTATATTAATTATCATATTTAAATTCATATAAATATATTTAAATTTTTTAGTAATGGTATAAAAATATTTACAGTAAAAAAAAATTATATTATATTATATATAAATATTTATTATTACAAGTAATAAGGTATGAAAGATAATTACATAAATTTTGTAAAGTATAAATAGTATAAAAAAATTATATATACATTTCTAATTTTATAAAATTAAAAATAAGAGAAGTTTACAATATTATAATTCTTATTATATAAGTGTAAATCATATTAATTTTATTAATTAAATTTAATAAAATTTATTTTTAATAATACATTCATTATATAATGATATATTAAAAATCCTTTTATTTAGAAATCTTTATTTTTTCATAAAAGTATATTTAGTATTATTTTAAAATACTAATAAATAGCTACTTTCATAATAAAAAACTCTTTGAACCCACCTTTTTTTAAAAGGTGAATATGTTTATTTTTTATATATTTTAATTATATTATTTAAATATATTTTATTATATTATTTTATATTACATCAAAATCAAAATAAATTTAAATTATAATATTCGATGCACACAGGTAAATAAATTGAATCTACATAAATAAATTTATATATATACACACACATTGAAAATTTTTAATTATGGAAAGAAGGTAATATAAATATATAAATACATGTGAAGAAAATTATTATATATTATATACTATTATAAGAAATTTTTTCATATGTAGAACATAATAATTATCCAAAAAAATGTTATGAGTATTATGTGATTACTAATCTTGAGAAGACTCATTGATGCATAATTTAAATTCAATGACCTTTTTGTGTATGTGGTTATATAGTTTGTAATAATTTCATTTTCTCTTCCTCATTAATGACCTGGGTGTCATCCCACTCTCTAATTTTGTAAGGACCTGTGTTTTCGCAAAAAAAATATGTTATGTATCTCAAACCCCTAGACCCCCTCAACTGCATGTGAGTAACATTGCAATAAAAAGGCATTTGATTAGAGTCATTCGATCAGAGGTGTTACTTTTTTAAAGGAGACTAATGGTTTCTGAAATTTGTGATAACAGGGGGTCCAGGATTTCACCCCTCGTTTTTGGTTGGATTATCAAATAATGATAAACTAATCCATAGAAAAATTCTGTAGATCAAGTTATAGTTATTTATTCATTACTATTTAAAATATGATCATCATTTGATGATTTTGTATAAATATATATAACATATCATTAAATTTTATTTGGTAATCATATAAGCATAAATATACTTCAATAGTGATACTTTTTTTGAAGATTAAGGTTTTAGTTATCGTTTTCCCCCTGGAAGAGTGGGAAATACTCATGAATGTATAAATATAAATAGATGTATATATTTTTCTTTTAAATACTGTTATAAGTAATGTCACAAGATTCATAACATATTTACAATTTTAAACAAACATATTAGTAATCATGTATGATGAGTGATCCTTAGATGTCCCTATAATGTCTGATTGAAATTGTATGTTGTATTTATTTAATATATGATTATTTAATTTGTCAACATCGAATGATCATGATAGACCGAAAAATGTATAATTAAAATTTCATATATTTTTTATTTTATATAATTTTTAATAATTTCATTTTATTTTCCTAATTGATGAAATACATGTCATCCCACTCTCTAAGTATTTTAGTACCTATGTGACTGAAAAAAAAATATAATGTATCAAAAACCCCAAGACAGCTTCACTTTCATGTGAGTAACATTGTAATTTTAAGCAGTTAGAAATGATATGTTGAGTAAGAGAATATTGAAAAATGGAATTATAGTTTGAAATGTGACTTATACTTCCTAAAATCTATGATAATAGTGTTCCTAGGAGCCCCCCAGGTTTTGATTGGTTTATCAAATCATGATAAACCAATCCATATAAAACTTATTAAGATCAAGTTTCAATTATTTAATCATAACCAATTTAAACATTTTAAACATTTTATGATATATTATAATCCATTTTTTTAATTATTTCCTTCTAGGTAATAATGAATGCACAAATTTATTACAACAGTGAAGTAATTTTTATTGATCAATGTTTTAGATATTGTTTTCCACATTTAATATTGGTAAATATTCCCGTATGTGTAACATTCAATGAAGTTCATTAGAATATTCAAAGCTCGTTAGAACAGAGGTCTAGTCAATCAATTACATTAGTTACATGTCATCGTCCTCAATGTTTTAAATGTCTGTGGAAAATTGATTATTCTCTATTCAATGATGACTATTGGGTGGATGCATCATTTCTTTTCAAGAAATAGTGTAGTAATTGTCGAATGCAATTATATGCGGTGATTTCTGATATTGAAAAGGTGCAACCTACTATTACAGAATATTGTTATGTGACCTATATAGAATAAATTCCTTCACAAAACTATCATTCATTTCCTTCTCATATGACTCTAGTAATAGAAAAAAAAATATTACGTATAATATATGGATTTTGAAGGAAATGTAATGGATATCCCTGTGTGTACTCCTGATTAACTGAATAAAATTTTACCTAATGAGAAGTACATAGTGATGCCTCTGGAGATGATATGGATGGGAAAATGAGGGAAATAAAAATTATTAGGTTACTTTGATAGATAAGAATCCACAAATAAGTGCTAATAATCCTATATTATTTACTTCAATAGTGTAAATAATGTCGCGTGCCCAAAATTTTTATTAACATTTCATTACACTAGCTACTAAATTCCCTAGAATTATTGGTAATAGATTTGCATCGACAGATAACAACATATATGTTTGTTAAGAGTTTGAAAGTATAATTAATGTGAAAAATGTGATAAGACAATACCACATTGCGAGAAATATTTTATTTTTGGTTTCTGTGTCAAATAAGAAAAAATATCTCATTCGATGTGAGAAATAATGGGAAAATTTTATATTTAAAAAGGGGAAAATATATGATTTCTTCATATTGGTATATAATCAAATTAGAAGGCCCATATGCTTCTTTATATCCAGTATTATTGAAGGTTCTATATTCACTTTATGTGGAGTTTATAAAAACTGTTATGGTAGAGATGATACGAAGGTGTCAAGACATTCTTATGTCTGTTGTTCAGGAATGAATACAATATTGGTTTAAATATATGAAATCCCAAAACAAATATTTTAATGATGGAAATGAAATTGTGAAGGTTTATGTAGATCAGGATGAATCATATTGAATGTTTCTACAAGTTATGGGATTGTAATATCACAATAATCAGGTTATTTATCATTTGGAGACTCTTAGAATGTCTCCCAAAATCATCATGTTGATCAAAAAAAGGAGAAGTTATTTTGGTTATTTTAGCCATTTTGGCTATGTATCGATGTTTTCACGTATGTTAAGCAATTTATTCAAGTTGATGGAACTTTTATTAATTGAAGGTATATAGTTGTTATACTTATTTCTTCCATATATGATGGTAGTTTTTCTCCTCAACTACTTATATGTTCTATTTTTGAAAAGAATAACTTTGGATATCGAGGTTGGTTTTTGGCCTATGTATGTGTTCATTTCACACAAATAAAGAGAGTGTGTCTAATTTCTAATCTCTATTAAGTTATTCTTGAGATAGATAATTATAAAATAGTTTCTTAGTGAGAACCAAATTCTTATCATCTATTTTTTATTTGAAATATTTCTAGAAATGTGCCTAATAATTTCAAATGTGAGGCAATAAAAAAGGTGGTCATCAAGTTGGGTATTCTTTTTTAAAATTATTATTGTTATAAAATAATTTAAAATCCATTTAAATATATAATTATATTAGGGATTTTTTATAATATTTATAAAAATAAATGTTTTATCAATATCTTAAATAAATTATAAAGGATAATGAATATGTCTATGATTATATAATATAGATTCTAAAGGACAAATAGTTATTAGCATATGATGGTGGGAGGAGATATGATTATATGGTGAGTAATATAGTGGAGTGAAATAATTGTGTATTTAAAGGTGTTCACAAACATCTGATCATAAGGTTAGTACTATATTCATTTTATATATTTTTGAATTAATTTTTTAATGGTCCAAATATTACTATTATAATATGAAAAAATGAATGTGTTTTAGTCAACATTTGTGAAGATCATTGATCAGATACTTCATGATGCATCGTCATTGTGTTTTATTAACATCTGAAAATGTATAAAACCACTTTTTAGTAAGAGAGTTCAATTACTCTCTCATAGGAAATCGTGGTTGATTGATAGTGGTCATAATGAAAAACAATTACTATGACTTTGGTGACTTCAAGGCATCAGGATATAGCTATGCACATTTTATTGCAGCTTATGCATTAGTGAATATATCCTGGGATCCTTATATTGATCTATTGTATCATGTGAGAATCATATTTAACTATTTAAGTGCACCTTGGATGAATGTAGGTGAAATTTAATTTATTACCTTTCAAACTAATCAGATGACAATCATCCCTAATATTTTTAGGTTTTGTCTTATGAACATTTAATTTAGGAATTATCTCATTTATTTATTTTTTATTTAATGGATTATTACATTTCTGGGTTGAATTAGAATATTTTTCTTGATATTTCATTTATTTAACTTTCCCACTCATCATCCAAATATGGTGTCTGATATTACCATGTTTCACCCTCAGGGGTGACCAACGTCTTCTAATAATTGAAATTAGATAGATTGTCCTTAGAAATGGGGAGGGTGACTACAATGCACCATTTTTTCACAAAAAATGGAATACTCATAATAGATTTACTCAATTGGTATTATAGTTCCACACTTCCCATAATCTTTGATTGAGTGTATTTATTTAATCTTGAATGTGTAATTTTTTCTTATTCATACTTCTCATTGATGAATCCTTTTATTTTGGGATTGACTCATTTCAAGCATGTTTCTTATCTGAGTTTCTTCATTTCTGGGTTTAATCAGATTGAATTTTTTGAGAATTATACAATTATAAAATAATCATATATTATTAATGAATAAAAATAGTTCATACTGTTAAATAATTTTTATTAAATATGACCTTCATCGTGAATGATAATTTCCTAATTCATTTTTCTTCATATAGTTTTTTCAAAAGATTATAAATTTTATTGAATTAACTATAAAAAATTAATAATGATATAAAATGTAGAGATAGTAGGTCCTATTTTAATCACATTATATGATAGGAAGGTTTTATGGCTATTCATAGAGGGATGTATAGTTACTAGTTTGAGTGTTTGGAGATCTCACTATTTTCATCACGTTGCACATCCTCATGCCATCATCTATCATCATCCTAATGTTGGGTTCTACTATATTGCGATGTTTGATTTCACATTTTTGGATCATCAACTCATTCATGTGATCCTGGAGTGATGGGGGACAAAGACACATGAATTCCGTTTTCCAAAGGGATGGATTACTATTAAACTTGAGGATGTGTCCATTATGTTGTTCCTCTCCATCAATGGTTTGGTTGTGATGTTCTGAGTGGGTACAGATTGGTTTGATCTATATTCCATATTAATACCCATTGAGTTCCCTGGTGATGGAAGAACCTTCATCAGTAGTATATTACTCATGTTGTGGATAAACAAGCTCTTTACTTATCCAAATGATGGTTCCAATGAGATCAATATGTCACAATTTTCATGTGCATATATTTTGAGACTTATAAGTAGCATGATTTGCATTATCATTTAACTTCAATTGAACATTTTATGTATTTATCATTATTGGAGGACTTGGACTAGAAAGGTTGGTATAGTTCGGCTTATCATGTATTTAATATACATACATATCACTATGTATTACATGACACATAAATAAGACGAAAATCATAGGATGTTTATTCTGATATAGAAGTTGATGTGAGAACGAATCCCCCACTTTTCTACACATGCACATGTGCTATTGACTACAGATATTTAGTAGAGACTACTTATAAAAGATGGTACATTTTCATATATTATAATGTCAAAATAAAATGTATAACTTTTTATTATGAAATATTATTATAAAATTTTTATCTATATGTGTAGTTAGGCTATTGATATTCAAGAACAACCAAACATGATGTCCACACATACATACTTATGTTTACCTATCTTTGATAGGATGATGTAATTTTATATTAATTATATTTTTAAATTATAAATCTATATAATACATATCTTCTTTAGTTAAGTGATTATTCAATTTTTTTAATTTCAAGATTTCATGGATTCCATATAGTGAGGTTATCATCCAGAGTCTCCACCATAATGTACAACAATTCTTGATGCATGCTCATGCATCATTCCTATGATTCATTTTAATATTGTTGAGTGGATTTATACTAATAGAGTTATGAGGTATTTTATCATATATTATCCCATTCTAACACCTACCATATAGAGACCTTCACTTCATTACCTAATGAAGTTAGGGAAGTGATAATTTGATGGGAGGAGATATCATGCATGATATATTGAGATGTGGGAAAATTGAAATATGTACCAATTATAAGGGGTGATACTATATATGTGTATATATTATGTGAGCATGATTATAGGACCTAGTAGCATATGTACCTATTGTGATATCTTATATGACCTAGACATGGATATCATGAATTGATAATACTTACTCCTTGCATTGTTGAATAATAATTTTTTAAAATTAGCTAAAAGCATAATTTGTTTTCACAGGATGTCTCTATCACCCATATCATGCACATCTATGATTCCATAGAGAGAGGTCCATTTGAATAAACTAATTTCTATAGATAAGTGACATAGCTACTTCCACATTTGAATGTGATTTATCATGGGATTTTCTTTTATATCGACGATGATGTTGAGGGTGAAAAATACCAATATAGATGTTACAAGGGGTGATGACCCTATTATGGATACAATTGTGGCACATGAGGGTTTTTTAGATGATCAACAAGATTTTCCTACAGTTACTATTTCATATGATCCATATCCACATGCAAAAGTATAGACACATACATAGTTTGTTATAATGTTAGATTTCATTGTAGAAATAGATGATGAATCATCTATGTAGAATTCTTTATTATCTGCTATTACACATATATTTTTTGCATGACATAAATCTTTTTCACTTGTTGAGGAGAGTTCTTTCGAGTGGCCACTATCCTTGGAGGTAGGACAAGGTATGGGCAGTGATAATGTATGTCCAACCCCATTCACACGGGATATTGTAGAGATATGTGACGGGGATGATACACAATAGTTTCATAACGGGTTGTGGCATAATGGAGCATCCAGGACACTGATGTATATTATATTGACCAATGTCACATGTCTTTAAAACATTACTTGTACATTATTTTAGTAACATACTAATATTTTTTTCATAAATCAGTAAATTGATAAAATTAGAAATTCATAAAAATATTTTTGAAAGATTATGAAACATTAATATTAATAACTACATTGTTAGTACTAATAAATACCATTTTTTATTTATATTAATACTTAGTATTATTTTCCATAAAATTTACAAAAAAAACGATCATAAATTTATTATAAAATATAAATATTATTAGTATTTTTAAATTTTATAAATATTATTAATATAAATAATAAATATTATCTTATTTATTATATAAGTAATTAATTACTAATAAAACATAGTATATTAAGAATAATATAATTATTAACTATAAAATATTTATCAAAATTCAAAAGGTTTTATTTATGTTATTATATAATAAATATTAACTATAATGACATTAAATATATTAATAATATAATTATGTATTATTAATAAATAATAAATAACATAATTTATAATTAATAAATATTTTACATATTAATTAGCTACAAATGACTATGTAATAAAAATTGAAAATAGATTCATTATATAAATATTATTAAAATTAGTTTTTGTGATATTAATTGATAAATAACATAATAATATAATAATATAAAATTAATTTTTAATAAATAATACAATTTACTCTTAATAAATATATTACTTGCTAATAAATTTGAAATATTGTATATTATAAAAAACAAGTCAAATATTACTATAAATAATACTATTATAAATATTTTTAATATTAATAATAAATAATATTTGATTAATTTCATAATTAAATAAATAATAATCCAAGCTTATATATATATATATATATCAAGAGTTGTGAATGAGGTTCACATCTCATTGGTCGAGTCCTAGAAGGGTGAACCCCTTCATGCTTCTATGCCAAATAAAGAAGCGTTAATGGGGTTCATGCCTCCCTAGAGCCATTTATTTTAAAATATTTACAATCTTAACCCTTTTATTAATTTTTCAAAATAGTAAAACCCAAGAAAAATCTCATAAATAACCCATATATGTATTATCGTTTTCCATACAAAAAATAAAACCAAATTAATGTGAAATTAAATTAATTTCTTAACACACAATTTAATTGTAAATTATATACAATCAGTACGAACTCCATGTATCTTCTCTCGTTTCTCATGAATCAAGGACTTGCACACACATATCGTAAATAATATGACATATAAAATTTACTTCGTTCACATAATATTGGCAATACCCAAGATTTGTGAGAGCTTACTGCTCTATTGGTTTTACTAAATTGTCTTATTCTTTGGGAAAATGGAATTTAATTGTGATTTTTATATTTACTATAGGTTTTTGATAATTTTTGTTTTATATATTAAATGAGGATTCTTATTTAGTTTTTAATATTTTTAGTTTTTTTAATATTTAAAAATTTAAATAGAATGTTTTTCTAGAAATTATTTAACATTAATATTAATATTTATATTAATATTAATATTATAAGAAATATTTATATGTATATAAATAGATAATTCAAATATATATATTGATATTAATAATTAATTTTTATATAAATAAATACACACACATACACATAAGAAAACTAGAAATGAATAATATGTTGGAAAAAATTATATATGTATATATATTATCAATACAGAAGAAATATTAACTATTTTCTATAGTTTATAATATAGAGTTGATATGGATTAATTTAATAATTAATATTATAAATATGTTTTATTAATAAGTAATATTATATATATTAATAATTATAATTATAATTAAAATAGTAGAGAATTAAAATATTTACATTTATCTCAACATTTATGAAACATAGAAGAAAAAATAACTCATGTCATGACGTATTCTATTATTTCAAGCCTTCATGTTTAATAAAATTTATTTAATTATTGAACATAAATAATTCTTTCTAATGAAATGGTATCATAATATAGATATATTTATCAAAAATTTTATTACAACTTAAATTCCCAAGTTTTATATTTTGAAGTTGATGAGATGAATTTTATTTTTGAATTCACATTTTCACAATTAATTTTGATAGATTTTTTGACCTTTTTCATGAATTGATGGTTTTAGGATGAATGGTTATAAATGCCATTTTTAGAAATACTATAATGTTTATTACATTATTGTTATTTAAGAATGAATTAAATGTTTTTTAAAACATTTTTATATACTAAATGTATACATAAAGAGTAATGTAATTTATTTAATGTATAGTTTTGAACATAAAAAATTATTTTCCATGTTTTATATTTTATTTAATTTTTTTATTAATTTTTTTTTTCATTACTTGTAATTGAATATTCAAAAGGTTTATTTAGATTTTTTTTGTTTTATTTTAAAGAAAAATAAATCTCCTATGATTTAATATCATCTAATTATTTTTTTTTCATAATCATCATTATACATAATTTTTCTATAAAATCTTTTTTATTATTAAAAACATCATTTTCTAAAAAATAATTTACATTTAAATTTTTGGATTTATAATATAATCAATTTTTACCACTTCAAGAAATTGAATATTTTAAAACAAAATCTATATTTTTAATCTTCATAATCATTTTTAGGAAATAAATTAATCTTAATTTTTGGTCATTATGATTAGTTACCACGGTAAAAATTTATCACCTTAATTAGGGGTGATATTAGATAAAAGGGTTAAAATAAAAGGATAAGGCTTTAATATACCACAAAAAACTTTCTTAATTCTCTTTTTCCAGCCGAATTTTGGACATTATCATATTAACTTTAAAACAATGATAACTTTTATCCACCTAACCTGAGTATGAAAATTATTACATTACAATATTTCATGTATTTAAATGTTTTCTATCCACCTCACATATAAAAAGGGAACCTTCTTCCCCCCATATCTACACATAATAATCCATATAGATCGACCAATCCATTAAGTAATATATTACCGACATATTGATTCACATCCTAATGGATTTGGTCATCATAAAATACAACTTCATGAAGGATTATCGTGAAACCCAAATGAGATTACCAAAAGAAGAGGTGTATGTTCCTAATGAACTCTTTTATGTTCATTTCTTATTAAATGTGACAAACTCATATTTTTAAGAATATTTTTAATTTAATTTCATCCTTTATTCATGTTTTTCGAGTTATTAACTTTTTGGGATGATATCTAAAAGATTTTTATGGTTTCAGAGTGTTTTATTTTCTATTTTGAAGTTGAATTGTTATGGAAAAACTATACAAAATCCACAAGAAAATGTGTAGCTAGTGGTAGTTATACTTGGGTTAGGTCATGGTTAAGTCACATGGTTTACTGAACTGCTAATCCTCACCTATGAAACCATGTAGAATGTTCTAATGGCCAGAAACACGGTTGGTGCATTATTTGATAAACTGTGCAGGTGGATTGGAGATGTAAGAAGCATTACAAGGTAGTCGAATGGTTTTTCCAACTATATGCCAAAACCATATTTTTTTCGTATAATTATCCTAAAATCCTCTTTAGTGACCAATAATTTCCCTTTTTGACTAACTCTTCTTCCCATAAAAATCTATTTCAAACCTAGAGACACCATTGACTTCCCTTGGAATTTTCCTCTCCTTCAAAGATCAATTAGAAGAAATCCAATTGTGTTGATGATCAATAATTAAGGAATGTTATAAAAAACACCTTTATTTAGGTTTCCTCTAGTCCTAACTCTCTTCACTTGAGATAAATCATATATATGTGGTCTATCATGGATATATCTAATGATTTTTATTCCATTTAATGATGAATTATTGTATCTTTTATAGATCGTTGGTGGATCTAGTTTGTAGGTAGCCTTAATTTTATAAATCCTAGATACAGTCATGTTGTTGTATCTAAAGATATATTTTGTTGTTTGTCCAATCTATTTGAATTAGTATATTCAGGAATTTTATTCCATAAACTTGATGTGATTGATATGGGATTGGTTCAGGGGATTTATGGGGTGTGAGCTCAGCCTAATTAGATCTTGGGTTTGCATAGACTATGTGACCCATATATTATATATGATTCTATGAGTATGTTAATATTACTTGCTAGATTATTTTTAATTTTTTCACATGTACTTTTATGTTGTTACTAATTCTCATCACGAAATTATATGTTATGCCTTTATATGCTCTTCTTTGCTATGTGTAAAGTCTATTCCTTTAGAGGTATTTCATTTACTACATGAAATAGTTGGAAAATTGTGATATTATTATCCATTTGTGGGTGAGTACGTATGACATGTGATGAGGATGAAAATGGATCAATATATAGGGTGGGTTCATGATAGTCTCGAGGTCAGGATCTTGGTAGAAACATTGGGGGTACGACATCCTTGTGCCTTTACACAAGGAATAAACATGATATGATGAACATGAGGCATGACCTATGAGAGTGGAATGATGTGAAGACCCTATGTCTTGATCTGACATGGTGCCTTGAATCTTCTGTGCGAAATGTTCACCATCCTTACAGATAGATCATGATCAGTCATGAAATTATTTTTGATTATACATATGGAAGGATAGGTGGTAGTTATGGTTGGGTATTATGATGAATTGATTATCACATGAGTAATTGGCATACTCTTGTTAATTATTGCGTGCATGTTTACTCTTATCATTTAATATACGTATTATACCTATTCACACATGATAAAGATGAATTGGTGGTGTCCTGCCAGGTTATATTACTACCCTGCTACATGATTATATGAAGGCATATTCACTCTTCAAGATTTGGGATATATGAAATGGTAACATTATTATAGTAAATAATTTATTAGTGGATCATGGAGATCATAGTGGTATTAGTATACAGTTATGAGTATTTTGGGGTGTTTTTTTCTTATCAACCTACTATTTATATACTCTAGTTTTTCCTGCCACACTGAGAACTTTCTTTATATATATGTATGTCATGGGTGGAATTTTTAAATAAACTATACAATAGTTAGTTTCCTCTTGATATTTTATTTTATATATTAATTTATGTTTTTTGTGGGGTATGTCTGTGATTATCGAGGTTTCTATCTACCCACATCACCCAATGAATCTCACTACTTGTTTATAGCCTACTTCCTACGAGGAGATGTGCATGAGTTTATGTGGCTATATATCTCAAACATGGTGTTTTGTTTTAGGGTGTGATAAAATTACATCAAATATTTTTACCTTTCATTTCATATTAGATATTCTCGTCCATGTTATGTGACAGGGGTAGGGGAGTTACCATGCTCGTGGTTAACTAATGTTTAATAAACCTCCCAATTTACATTTTGTAGAATCAAGTTATAGTTATATGAAATTTAGGTTTATTCATGCATCATGAGAAGAAATATAGGATCACAAGTTAAATAAATACTATCTTTGGGTATGTCGTAGTTATTTAATTTACAGACTTGATTTTATATCTGATCAAGATATACTTGTATTCTCTTTTTAGTTATATATCTATGTTCTTTTTTTCTGATATAACCTGTTTCATTAATTAATTGGTCTTGAGTATGCTACATTGGAAGGTATATATGTTAATGTGACTGACATGTAGTTACAAAGATCATTGTGTAGTAATGGGTGTCTTGTGCATTCTTATTATGGGTAGACATCATGGATTGGTTTCTATTTATATCCCTTAACTTATAACTAATTAATTCATTTCCATAATCATGTTTTCTTTGATTCTCACAATATTTATTGGGTATTTCATAAAACTTTACCTCAGAGACACCAAACTAGTCCCACTAGGTTTAATGTTCTAGTTTCACTATAGGAAATACAGGTGGATGTGTATGAGCATTCTCCCACACGTACACTAGTGGTTGTGGAATTGGATACACACCATCTTAGAGTCATTTAGATTGTACCTTAACATGGGGGAGGAGTATATAGGAAGACAATTAACTTTTCTTGTAACTAATCACTCTATCAACTGCAATCCATTCACGGTAATAGAGGACCACAAGTTGTTGAGGAATGGATACCCATTATCTCAGGAATATTTTCCTATGATGTGACTTAGGAGGATAGATGGGTCATGGTAGTACTATTTATGATTTGGAAACCTACTAGGAGATGGTGGGTGTCATGGGATAATAATAAATATCTGATTGTATTTCCTAGAAGACATTAATGAAATTGTTTTTATAGAATTATTTTATAATATGATAAAGTTGGATCATGTCTAAAAAATCATGGTTCTTTAGAATGGATCCATGATGATATCTACATACAATGTTTATTTCACCGAAATGATTCATTTTTCTCCCCTCTTTGAAAGAAAGGATTCATATAATCTAAGATGTTAAAGATCAGTCTTCATAAAAAAATTAGAAGATAGGTTAATTGTTTTAACATAATGACATACTTGGAAATTCGATGAAACTCCTTTTATATTGAGAAATACATGAACAAGGATTGATTAGTTTTTATTCTACCATCCCTTAATACATAGGTAGGAAGACCTCTTGTTATTATTTTTAATGAATCTTCTGGTAGTAGGAAGATGTAGATCAAGGATATGTAGTAGGGCATTGGTAGGTAGGTTTATCAGAGTGCCGATTAATCATTCCCAACAATAAGAGTTTTATAATGCATCTACTATAGAAATTTTAGAATATATTATATGTTCTAAACTGCTCATCTGAGTATGTGTTGATAGTGTGGAAATATGAGACATAAAAACTTATCTTTATCTAGAGCATTTAGGATAGTTTTTCATTGGGTTATAGGTTAGATGATATCTATGACCCATGGATCTTGATGGGGTCGTCAGTAGCCAGTTATTCACATCATGAAAACTAGGTTATAGCCACATTCATATGGAAAATAATTTGAGAACCCATGCCTCTAGGTATTTATTTAAATGTTATAGGCATGGTTCATTTAGAACCATGTCTATAGATTAAACCTATAGTCATGGTTTTCTTAAACATGGCTATAGGTAGTTTTTCTGAACTCTATGGGCATAGTTATCCAAAATTGTGTATATAACATGTATTTGTAGCCAAGGATTTCTTGTAACTATGTATATAAGTATATTTTAATATGTTTTTTCCATGGTTTTCAGGGAATCATGGCAATAGTTTTCTTCTATGATATAAATAACCATTGATTTCATGGAAAAATGGATATATGTTGTTTTCTCAGTTGATATTGCCATGGTTTTCATAGAATTGTGGATATAACCTTCACTTATAGCCACATTTATTCTAAACTGTGGCTATAGTTTGTTTTTATGAAGTCTATACCCATTGTTTTTATATAATTGTGCCTATAGACTTAACTTATAGACATAGATATGGAAAATTGTGGCTATAGGTTTACAACTTATGTGTGGGGAAACAAATTCATATGGGAATAAGGAAGGAGGACCTATAGCCACATGTTTTATACAAATTGACAAAAATATTAAATATATATATTACAATATTTAAATATACTATATTTTTGCTATGGGTCAATGGTAAGGTGCCATGTTATGCATAGAAGAGGAATGGAGTTCCAATTTTGTTGGGAGTTATTTATTTTACACATATATCCAACATTTATGGTCTATAGCCATGGGTTTTCACCTTGGGGATAGACACTTTATCCATGGTTTAAACCATGGCTATAGACATATTTCCACGGTGGACAACAAGGTGTGATATTTCCAAAGTTACCAAAACTATGCCTATAGATACTGTTTCCAAAGTGTTTACTATGGCTACAAATCATTATAATTGTGGCTATATATTTTGTCTATATCCACGTAAATAGGTTCCAAAAACCATTATAACCATGTCTATAGATTATAGCCACATTTTTGAACCCTATATCCACGGTTCTGGACCATGTCTATAGAAAAATGTTATACTTGTGCTGACTCCCTAGATGACATTCACATAAAAAAGATTTTGACCTCAAGTTCAAGGCCATGTAGCTGAGGTTGGATGGGGGTATACGATGCACCGGGTTCCAGTTTAATATATTGAGGGACAATTGACTATTTTAGGAATAATATTGATCGCATATTGTCCTTTTATATCTCTTTTTGATGCTATTGGTTTATATTGTTTTCTATATTATCAAGTTGTTAATGGTATCAAATTTTTTATTATGTTTTCTTTTCAGTATCTCTTGACACACCCTTGGGAGTGAATGTTGATCATATACAAAGATGTCCAGTGTGTCCTATATTTATTTGAAGCTACAAAAACTTATGAGATTTAAGGATACTTGAAATATCTTGATTTTATGTGATCCTTGGAATAAATTAGACACCCATATTTCATTATCATGTTGACTTTTATCAGATATTGGTATTGTTTATATCATGTAAGGAAGAGAATTTTATAATGACCAGTGTGTAGAATGTCGAAGCTAGTAGAGTGTGACTAGATTTGAACTAAATCAGAGAAATAATAACTTAGGTATTTGGATTAACTATCATTATAGAACCATATATTGGAATTTATTCTATTGGTCTTTTTTCAATCTCTATCTATATGACTTTTCAAAAATATTCGGGAGTTTTCCTCCTTAGCGAGAAGTATCGGTTGATATAGAACTCATGAAGAGAGAATATTTCATTTCGATTCATTAATATCATGTGGTGCATTACAAGTTGAGAGATATTAAGATTCAACATAATTCCTATGAGATAAATGATTTTATTAGACTAAAAATATTTACATGGGATGCTATAGTATTTTTTTATGATGTAATACTAGAGTCTACGACTTTGTATAGACTACAAGAAGTTGAATCAGGTGAAGGTGAAGAACAATTATCCTTTACCCTAGATGAATGATATATTAGATATGTTAATGGGGATCCAGTGTTTCTTCAAGACTGATCATAGTTTATTCTAACATTAGTTATGGTTTAGAGAAGATAATATTTATAATATGTTGTTTAGGAGTAAATATGGTCTGTATGAGTACCTCATCATGCCATTTATATTATTTAATCCACCATCAATCTTTATAGATATCATTAACATTTTCTTTTACAAATGTCTTGAATCATTTTTCATATATTATATATTGATAATTTCATCAAATATTTACAAATTTCTATGTTACATGCCAGAATCACTGATACCATTTTTCATATACTCTAAGATAATCTTTTTTTTCTAATATTTTAAAGTGTAAATTCTTGATCTGAGAGGTCACATGATATCTAATTTGGAAATATATATGGACCTTTAGATATTGGATGTGGTGATGTCTTAGTCATGTCCTTGGAATGTTTTGAGAACATATCATTCATCAAGATCTGTGGATACTATTGTTTGTTAATTAAGGATTTATCCTACTTATAAACATTAATGAAGGGGCTTACCAAGAAGGGGTAATGTTAAAATAGATAGTCCATTTTGAGTATGCCTTTATTAAGATGAAGAGGAAATTGACAATAACTACTATTTTTATTCTTCCAAATCATTGATTAGATATACATTTTACTATTGTTCTATAAGTGTTGGTTTTAGATTATTACTGATGTAAAGGGATCACTTACTTTTTTATGGGTCACTACATTTATGACCTCAAGGGTTGATCTACCCGACACATGGTTTGTAGTTGAATGCTGAGGTATATTCTATAAAATTTTGTAGAATCTATCTGTTCAATGATACGTTTTTTGTTTACACACAACAATATATCCTCCAATACATATTCTCCCTAAAGGATCAGAATTTGACGGAATTGGATTGCCTTGAGCAGTTAAAAAAATTACATTGACATGGTTTATTGTCGATGGAATGGTAGTGTCATTGTATATTCTCCTTGAAGAACAATGCTGGTGATATAAAAGATTTTTCAGCAGACATTAATGACATGATTAGTGTACTTGGATAGTTTGTAGTTCAAGTATTTTTAATTAAATAGTTTATGATTCACTCTCATGATTCTAATTTGGTAGTGAATCTAGGGTCGAAAAGTATGTACCATGATATGAAATGTCAGTTCTAGTGGGTGGGTATGAAGTGGTACATCAATATTTTTTTCATAATTCCATACCTTTAAAAAGGTAATGTCCAAGAATCATTTTCTAGATTGTTTAATTTAGAAACTACTTTTACTAGTATGGAAGTGGGAAATCAAGATGATATTCTTCAAGATGGGGTAACCATAGACCTTGAAAAATCATGATGTGGTTTGGGTGATAGTTGATAAATTAATGAATGTTTTTTTACTTTTTGAGGATCAGTGATTGTCTTTCCATGGATTATATAAGAAAGATAAATTCTGGGTGTATTTATCGATTTTATAGTGTTCCCTCTAGTATTGATCTGATAGAGAGATGCATTCCACATCATTGTTTTCACAGGGCTAGTAGAAGGGTTTGTGTTCTCAACTAAAACTATGAATAATGTATCATCTGTAGAATAATGGTTAGTCAAAGAGGATGGTCCATATTTTGGAAGATATGATACTGGCATGGGTCTTGGATTTTTTGATCTTGGGATGATCATATTTCCTTTGAAGAATTCACATAAGTCAACAGATTCTAATAATATATTCAAATGACCTCTTTCTTGGATCACTATATCCAGTCTTGTTGTTCCTTGCTATGCTGGCATGATTTTGGTGAGGTTACTGTTGTGGTTTTGAACATTGTACATATGATCTCTAAAAGAGTGAATCTAATAAAGAAGTGGAGGAAAATTGATCAAAGCAGGTACTAATCATATAATGACTAGATGAGAAGAGACTCATAGTTCATTATTGGTGACCTAGTTTTATTATAGTGAATACTTGGTTATGATGTTGATTTTTTCATAAGTAGGGAAAACTAGATCAGTGATTCATTGGGACTTCCACAATCTTGGAGTTTATTAATATTATGGCATACTATCTGTACCTTCCTTCTTTCAATCGAGGTATTCATTACGTGTTTCATGTGTTTCAACATTGGATTTTCGTTCTTGATTCTATCCATTTGATGAACATTGAGGATGCTGAGATATACCATAACTTAACATACAAGGGATTCCTTGTGTGAATTATATACCAGAGTGAAATGGAGTTGTGAATTATAAATTTTCCACTTATCTATATATTGTAGTAAAATAAATAGATCCATTATGAATCTTTGGAGAAGATTCTTATATTTGGTCCCAGTGGCCTGTGTTTTTTGAGAGAGATGGATATACATTTTCATCCTCATTGAGAATAAATTATAGTAGGATATTGGAATGGTCTAAAATATATCATGTTTCTCAAGTTAATTTTAGCCTTTATTAGTGTGATTTGAGATTTAAATTTTCTAGGCTGGGTTTTCTGGGATTTTTATTGGTATCCAATTTTGTTAGAGGCCATTTTAAAGGACCTTGATTCAAGTATAGGTTTTCTAAACCATGATAATCCTCATAGAATTTGTGTAGCTAGTGGAAAAATAACATGTGATGGAGCACAGCGAAGGCACACAATTTAGCTAATCATAATACCTCACCTGAAAATCATGTACCTTTTTCGAGTTTCCAAAATCCTAGTTGCCACATGGATTGGAAGATTATTTGACCAAACCATGAATGTTCCCAAGAGAGGTATACAGCCTCATATGATTGGTGAACATCTTTTCAAACCATTCAACCAAACCATCTATGTATGATTTAATTATTCAAAAATCCTACTTAACAACCATTAATTACCAATTTTTAGCCATTCTTCTTTCTCTAGGTATCCCTCTCAGACATATAGACTCAATATCTTCCACTCATAATTTTCATCTTCTTCCAATATTAATTATGGTATATCCCATGGTGATTATGATCTATAATTATGGTATATTATCCAAAAATTTATGTTCTTTAGTTTTCATCTAGATATACCATTCCTCCCTTGAGATAAATCATATATCCAACATAATAGTTCTGGATCTAGGGATTTATATTCTATCTAATGATAAACTCTCGAACCTTTTATATATTAGTGATGAATCTAGAGTTTTGCTGGCCTTCCTTTGTTCAATCCTAGATTTAGTGAAATTAGGAGATCCTAATAGGTATTCTAGTGTTGATACAATCCATTTTACTTAGAATCTTCTTAAATCTCATTCTGGAATAATGATACTTTTTATTTATGAATATTTTCATGGATCCTTGGTGTGTGATCCTGATCTAATTATAGATTGTATGTGACTTGAGTATCACTTCTCAATGTGA
This sequence comes from Viscum album, assembly GCA_963277665.1. Taxonomy (NCBI): domain Eukaryota; kingdom Viridiplantae; phylum Streptophyta; class Magnoliopsida; order Santalales; family Viscaceae; genus Viscum; species Viscum album. The sequence continues at coordinate 1,929,480,618 of OY728131.1, forward strand.
TTCAGAGTATTTCATCAATAATCCTGATGTAGGATGTCCATTACCATTTGGGACCCTTTTATACTCTTGTAGCATTAATGTGATAAATGTATTGGTGTAACTTTTTTGACGACACCTGATAGTGATCATGTGTGTGTAGCATGTGAAACCCATATATGATGCTTTATTCCATTATTTTGAAAATTTATTTGGCTAGACCATGTTTGATGTTGATCAAATATACTTGAATGTTTCTATAACTTTTCATAATGATACATCATGCTCTTATTTTATATGATCTACCTTGTTACATGTTAACATCATTCCTTTGGAGGTATTTATTTTCGTACTAAAAATAGGTGGACCATCATTATTTGGTAATACCATAGAGGGGGAGTACATATTAAATGAGATAATGATAATGATAGACCTGAATGTAGGGTAGGTGAATGAAAGTGTTGATTCTAGACCTGTGGAAATTATATCATGAGTAAGATAACCTTGTGTCCTAACCCAAGGCATATACAATTTGGGATATCCATTAGGATTGAATTGTTACTAGAGATTTGTTTTGATGTTTCTTATGTCTAAACAATGATTAATGATGGATGTGATGACCTAATGGCCAAATACATCTAGATACTTCATGTAAGAAATGGATTCTTCATTGAGGTGAAAATTCATTGTTTTCAATCAATTTATTGTTTAATTTCCCAAATATGGACTAAAACGAAAACTCATTTGGGTCATGAAGTTTTCGAGGGTGTCCCTATATAGTTCAGATCCTGGAACTTGTGATTTGGGTGAGAATAGAAGGTCTCATGGTTAGTGAAAATTGTGCATGTTTATCCGCATGGTCATGAAACCAGGTCGACATTATTAGTGGATTTTGATATAGTCCTTTTTCATAGTTAATAAAGGTTAGTAAATCATACGGGGTTACCTTGAATGTTCTATAATCCTAAAATAAACCATGTGGGTAAACCCTGAAGCCCTGTATTTTTTATAATTTTAATAATTTTTATGTAAAATAAAATTCAATTTAAATCTAATTATGTTTCTCCTTGTCGCAAAATAGCCTCACCCTCACCTTGGAAAGGTAATACTTTTGGCATACCTTTTGATATCATATCCCATCATCATCCATACTCAAATTTGTATGTGGTTTTTCTTCATGGATCTACAATGGTAAGTCCTTAATTCATTCTTGAACTTATGATGTTTTTTGGGGAATCGACCACGCTCTTTGAAATTAGGCTCATATATCCAAAATTCTTATTCGTTTTCCATTATATAGATTTCTTCCAATCTAGGATGAGTCCAATGTTGATACTGAACACGCTATCGATCACGAGCCTAAGGTAGATGGTCATGTGCTTTTTATTGAATGTTAGATCATTTATTTCTTCTATCATGTTGAGACCCAATTTTTGGGTGACTCGTTGTATTGAATTGAACCTGGTTATTTCCTATAATGATTTAGGCAATTTTATAGCTGTGATTATGCATGTTATAGGTTTTATACATTGAATAAGGACCACCCCATGGGTGAGTTTTCTTGAATTACCATTTATGGATTTTTTCCTTGGATGCTTATGAGGTATACCCTTTTCCCCTTAACATGGGATGACCAAATGTAAATTGGTCTATTGAATAAATTAAAATTTTATTGGATTTTAATTGAATTAATTAAGGGTATGTAACAGATGGATTCCCCCTTAAACTAGGTATTTTTTTATTAATTAAATCATTTTTTGGATTGCCTATGTTAGAAAGTAGAGGCTTGTACATGATTTGATATAACAAGATTATTTTCCCTAATTATATATTTTCCCATGTGTTTTATATTATAATAAACCATGTGATAGATCGATAAACTTTTTAGCCATGTTATATTGAAAATGGCCAACTGTGTATTTGGAGGCAATCCCTTGAGCTTGGCCTTATTTTTAAATCACCTTAATAGGAATGTATTACAAATTATGTTTCATTAATATTGGAGTATTTAGATAACAAAGTCATGTAGTTGTTTTTATGCCCACGAACCATGTTATACAGAATATTCCCACATGAATAAATAAGAGGTAAATCTTTATGAGGATGTAGAATGCTTGAGTCACCCCATGAAGTGACATTGATACTACATTCACTTGGTATTGACCTTTGCATGTCAAATTAAATGAATAAATGAAATGGAATTGATTAACTGATAAATATCCTTGGGTGATACATTAATTCAATTTAGAATGCCATGGGTAGACTCATGTGACTATTGACCACTATAGCTTGGGTGAAACATAGATCCACTTTGTGATTCCATGGATGGACTCAATGGTTAAAATTATATATTAAAGAGTGATCAATGGATCCAAATTATAATGCCAGGAATGAACTAAAAGGCAATTTGACAATTATGCCAAGGGTGATACTTCATATTATATTGAGGAGCACCGAGGGAGTACTTGATTAGCTGGGATGTTATACCTCACCAAGAGCAACATCAACTTCCTTAGACGATCACTAGGGAAAAGCATGTAAGGTGTTGGTTGATATTTCACCTATAGTGATACATGAATTCCAAAATAGAATGGCATAGATGGTATTGGGTTCTTAATTGAATTATTAATCAAATTACTTATGACACGTCTCCCCGGACAAAGCACATACCAGATTTGTCATGCACATGTACATTTTTCTATGGCCATATGAGGAATATATAGTTCTACCAATTATATAAGGGATGTTGATTTTGAGCTAGATTTAGATTATTATAAATTCAATGTAATTGAATTATCAGAAGAAATGAAAGGAAATGAAAACTAGTGCATATAGGTTTTTTAGTTTTTGTGTACTTCCTTTCTTACTATTTTTATTATTGAACAATACCTATTATATATAATCACTGACTAATTACCATAGACCTTGGGTGTTTACCTAATGTGATTTAGTCTCACATCCTATTTGGGTAATGATTTTGGACAAAAAAAGTGTTATATGAATAAAGGTAATGATAAGGGAAATCTCCCTTCTTCAAGGATATGATATGATGCTTAAGTAGGAGAGCATATGACCAAGATGAGTCTAGCGATGCTACTAAGATTCTTTTTGCAATTTTTTACTTCTGTTATATGAACTGTACATTTACCTTGAATTCATTTTGTGGTTGTTTTATTAGAATAAAGTGAAATTTATCATCATATTTCATACACTATAATTTATGGCTTTTTTATACCATCGGTCCTCCACTTTTTACTTCTATTGTATGGTTTAATTGTTCTACTATTGGTATATTTAATGATATTTGTACTTCAATACACTATATAAATGATAGTATAGTCTCCTCAAAGACTCACCCATGCCTTCACTACTAGTTAGCAGCCTTTAGTATTTTGGGTGATGTGCTTGAGGTCATGTGACCTATCAGGCTTGGGGCACATTTAAGTGTCATCTGGGTTTGGGACATTAAAATGTGGAATCAAAGGGTTTTCCTGGTTTTCCGTACTATTTGGAAACAATATAAAGGTATGGAAAGAAATACGAATTTTGTAATGATCTATGCTCATGTGTAGCTAACCCACGTGTAGGGAAAATCCAAATTTCCATGAATTAAATTGCTATTTTGTGGATTTTTTGTAATTATAGTTGATTTGTTTTCCCTATTGGTAAATACACATGATTTTTAATGTTATCATTGATATGATTTTGGTTTCTATTGTGTTTAAACCTAATGAGATGAGGATATTCCATCTAAAGAAACATATAGGCTCCTACTAGATTTTACATTCATTGCATTATTCCATGCTAGTTAGGATGAATTATTTATTTCAAGTTCTTTTGATAGATTTTGTGATAAATATACAGGCTGTTATGTTATATATATTGTTATATATTATGGGGTGAAATAGATAGATGCAAAGTTGTATTCCCGAAGGTTCAGGGGCCCCCTTAGATCAGAATTTGGTGAATCATGCTTCAGCCTTAAAGTTGATTGTGTTATGATGTGCTACAGGTAGATTCGAAGCTTTGATTCCTGGGGGGTATGACCCCCCATAGATCGGAATTCATCATGCCCATAAATTTCCTTTTAAAATGGAATGTGATAAAATTGAAATATGTATCAATTTAGTGAATGTGAATGTGAAAATGGTCTGAAATCCAATAAATATAAATGAAATTGATGCAAAAATTTATTATGATAGAGAACATGAATATACATGAGCCATAATGTAGAAAAAGGGGATAGTTCTTATAGATTAATTTTTTTCTATCTTGCTTTTTTTTGATTTTGAGATATGAAGTCTTTAATGATCATAAACTGGCGTGGGTGTTAGGCATTGTAGAGCCATGCCACCATGACAACCTCAATATATATGCTAGGAGGGTATTGAGGATCACACTTTGTAGGTTGGGGACATGGGATACTAGTGGATCATCCAGTAGTGCCATCTATGGCACCAGATATTATACATAACAAAGGTGCATAGACATAGTTCTTTGAAGTATTTTTGTAGTTTAGATAGACTGCTCAGAGAGCATCACACTCTGCCATGCCTATGGAAGAGTTTACATGTGAGTTTTAGCAGCATCATCCACCCACATTTTCAGGGGATGGAGGACCACAGGCTAATGAGTCATGGATTCTGGAATTTTTGTCTATCTTAATGTAGTCAGAGACACCCTAAAAGAGGAGGGAGAAGGTCTCTATATACATGTTTCATGATTCCCCCAAGAGGAGGTGGGATGTTATCACATTTACTGATCATCATTAGGATATGGTTATATGGTGTTTCATATGTCCTTTTATGATTACTTTTATCCTAATATTTTAATGGCTGAATTATATTGGTAGTTCGTATATCTAGAGAAGGTTTCCTTATAAATCATGGTTTATTATTCCCATTTTACTGAGCTCTAGCACTTCGCACCTATTCTTATGGGTGATAGGTTATTGAAAGACAAGAGATTTGAGAAGGGTATCAGATATGGCATCTGATCGTAAGTGAATGTATATTGGTTTTCTAATATATCTCATACAATTAATCATGATATAATCACAGAGCATATACTATGGTAATATAGAGGTATGAGCCAGGGTGGTTCATCAATAAGGTTTGGTGCTACATCAACCAGTATTAGGAAGCATCATCCAACGATTGCATGAATTTATACTAGCAGTCATAACAACCCTTTAGGTAGCCGTGTGAGGTTCTAATAGTGAGGTGGGTTGGGACATACATGGACATAGTGTACAAAGGGACTAATCGAGTGCTGATCTTGCAGCAATATGGTCTATCTATAGTGCTTTTGCAGAACATTTCCACCAGCATTCAGTGAGTGGGGATATGTGATGAATCCACATTTAGGAGCTAGGGTATTAGTTTCTCACTAGATATTGAGTTGAGGTAAGCCACCTCATTTGGTCCGAGGTAGTGTTCATGGCCACGGTATCCACACCTGTGATTCACACCAACGATAGGGAAGATTAGCTATGTGTATTCATAGTGTCATAGGGAAACTGTACAGGATAGGCATATGAAGTGAAAAAGACATGGTATGAGAAGGATCATCAGCCTTCTACTATCATGGGTATTATTCTTGTATCCTTCATTTTAGCTTCTCCACCTTTTGAAACATGGGATTCACATATCTTTACATTTGTGCCAATTTTGGAAATCCTTGGGCTCCATGATTATAATTTTGATGCCATAGTGACACTAGACACTATGTTATGGATCAAGATGGATGTTGTGAATCTGTATAGGGAGTTCCCCCATGATGTTGTAGGGTGTCACTTCGTATAGGACCTCTAAATCCACAAGAAGATAGGTTTTGATTTCATTCATGGTATGAACTAGTTGGCTTTCTTTTGAACCATTTTGTTTATATCCCCACAAGGGGAGTTCTACATCTCCATAGTGTGGGGATTTAATTCACAAGGATGAATGGGATTTATAAGAAATATGAGATGGACCTGAGCATCATGGGTAACGCGGGATGACAACAAGATTATGCATTTATATCTGAATGATTAGGGAATATGACAGACTGACTTCCCTCAAGTGGATGATTTGTTTGAGGTATGTCTTCGTGGATGACTTCTTATGATTACCTATAGTGAGAGAAGTAGATTTATCTATTGATATAGTTCCATGAGATTACCGGTATCATTTCCAAATTATTGAATGGATATGAATGAGTTTAAAGAGCTCAAACAATAGCTAGAGCCTTTAGGGTAAAAGTGCTTCATCCAAACTGGTACTTCTCTATGGGGATTTCCATTCCTTTTTGAATAAACAAGAGATGATACAATTAGGATATGTTTGGATTACCAAATCTTGAACCAATTCATGGTTAAGAACTAGTTTCCTCTTCCATATAAAAATGATATATTTGACCATATTTGAGGAGCTCGGGTCTTCTCAAAGACTGATTATATATATGGTTATCAACAGGTTCATATTATACCATCCTACATACTTCGCACAAACATTAGGAGTATGTATAGTCTATATGAGTATATGGTTATAATGTTTTGTCTCATGAATGTTCTAGTAGTCTTTATGTAAATGATGAACCAATTATTCCATCCTTACATCCATTTTTTTTTGTTTTCATTGACGATAACTTGTTGCATTCTCTCAATCTAAATGACCATGCCAAAAAAAATTATATCATTTTGAATACACTTAGAGAGAATCAATTATATTCAATGCTCACAAAGTTACAATTCTGGATGGATCAGATACACTTTTTAGGTCACACCATAATAAAGAAAGGAGTATCGGTGGACCCATATAAGATGATGACGGTGGTTACCTGGGATCATCCCAAGAACATCATTGTGGTGTGGAATTTCTTAGGGATGGTTGGTTGCTATAGGCATTCATACAACACTTCTGATATTTAGAAGCACCATTAACAGGATTTACTAAGAAGGCTGTGATGTATTTATGGTCATATTCCAATGATACATCTTTTCAAGAATTGAAATGGTGTTTGAGTTTAGGGTCGATAATGAATTTTTTTCAGAGCTAGACTGGAGTTATAGTGTGTATTGTGATGCATTAGGTAACGAGTTGGGAACTGTTCTTATGTAGGGGGATCGAGTAATTGCATACAGGTCATGGTAGTTGAAGCCATGTGAGAGGAAATACCCAACACATGATATTGAGTATGTTATGGTCTTTAATTCATTAGGTTTTTGGAGAAATTACTTATTATGAGAGTGTTTATGGTGTACCCAAACCACAAAATCCTCACGTACATATTCAAAAAACATGATCTAAACATGAGACAATGAATTATTATTGAGTATCTTTAGTCTTTTGAATTCTATATTAGACACACACCTGGTAAAGGCAATGTAGTGGTCGATGAACTATGAAAGAGGAGTTAGATAGAAACAGTGTGGCAGGGCAACAACGAGTGGAATTTTATGGCATTATTATCTGAGATGCACATAATGGTGAAAATTAGTTAGTGAAAGAAGTTTTTATCATCCATAGTTTTTACATCTACCCTTCTGGATAGAGTGAGGATGAGGCAGAAATCAGACTCTGAAATCCTAGTTCTACTAAAGAGTTTGGTAGGTGAGTACCCTCCTCCTTGATGGACCGTAGGTGAGGATGAGGTTATGCAGGTACCTGGCCATGTGTGGGTTTCATCAGACTTGCATAAGAAACTATTTTGGGATTTTCATGGTTCAAATTGGGAAGTTCATAATGGTGTCTCCATGATGTATTGGTATTTATATCATCGGTATTAGTAGCCTTTTCTGAAATGAGATATAGCTAGTTTTTTCATGAGATGTTCCACCTGTCAGCAAGTGAAGGTGGAAAAACCGCGTCTAGATAGACTTTTACAAAATCCACTCACCCCTCAGTTTAAATATAATGAAATTTTGGTGGATTTTGTGACATTTTTTCCAAGGAAATCTCGAGGTAATAATGATGTATTGTTTTTTATTGACAGGATCATAATGGCTGCTCCTTTACTACTGCTCAAGGAATCCTTTAGTGCTGATGAGAATGGGAGGTTATAGATCAATGAGATTGTAGGACTTATTGGGTCCCCACATTTTATCATTTCAGATAGGGAATCCCAGATTACATCTCATTCCTAGAAATGGATATGGAGGGCACTAGTTACATATGTGATTCTGAGGATGAAATACCACTGCCAGATAGATGTCTAGTCAAAGTGCATAATTCCAGTCCTTGAATTCATGATATGGTCATGCATCATAGATTAATGGGTCTCTTAGGAGAGGAATATACCCCAGGATGATTTTTCCTACAATAATAGCATTCAGAATAGTATTCAGATAGTTCCATATGAGGCTTTGTACATTATTCCATCAAGATCACCCATGTGTTGGCTAGAGATAAGTTAGGTAGCTATGCACGGATCTCGTCTTGTCCAGGAGACCACAGAACATGTGCAGTTGATGGAGAAGGTCATGACTACTTCATAGTATCATCATAAATCTTATGCCAATCAATCTAGACAACCTATAGAGTGTCCTTTCATGGATCAGTTTTTCCAACATGAATCACTAAGGCTAGGAGACCAGAGGATCAGTAGAATGTGTGAGGTTTCACCTAGATACGTCGGGCCATTTGAGATTTTTGAGAGAGTCTGTTCGGTAGCCTATCGTTTGGAGTTACCTTAGATGTCACCAAATATACATGATGACTTCAATGTTTTTTGGTTGTGACATTTCTATTCATACCCCTATGATATTTTTCATCCTGAGGATATTGAGTTATTGGTAGATTTATCTTTTAACAAGCATCATATTCGAATTTTCAATCATAGTAGGAAGGTTCTCTAAGAATGGTACATTCCATTAGTACTAGTTCTATGGAATCATATAAGAGTACAAGATGAGACCTTGTAGAGTGAGACTGATGTACAAGCATAGTGTCCATAGTTTTTCTCTAATATTTCTTCACCACCCTTAAAATAGAGATTTGAGGATGAATTTCTTTAATATTAAAAGTTTTTAAGAACCAAGATCTTTATTGAGGTTAAAATTCATTATTATCCACCAATTCTCAGTTTTATGGGTTAAATATGGCCTAATATAAATATTCTTTGGGGTCCTAGAGGTCTCATGGGTGTTCGGTTCTAGTCCAATGCCTAGAACCTGAGATTTGGGTGATAACAAGAGGTTGCACGGTTATTGAAAATCTTGTAGGTTGAGCCACATGACCATGTGGATAGGACTGCATTTTTAGAAGATTTTGATAGATTCATTTCTCATGCTTATTAAACCATGTGGGGGTAACTATGTGGGTTTCTCCAAGATACATGAAACCATGAAAGTAAACAATGCATCCTTGTAATTTTTTGAATTTTAATAGTTATTTTAAATTAAAATTCAATTAAAATCTAATTATTATTTTCCGCATCACACTTTAGCCTCACCCTCCTCATGGAAAGGCTCTCCACTTGTCATATCCATGGATTTCAGATCCCTTCAACAAGATAAATCTAATTTGAACGTGGTCTATCTCCTTGGATCTGTAATGATAAGGCCTTAATTAATTTTTGAACATGTGTAATTCTTCATGGAATCAGTTGCAGTATTTGGATTTAGACTTATATTACCTAATTTATCATTCTTCATCCATTCTTCAAATTTCATCCAAACCATGATGAATCTGAACTTTATACTAGATGAGCTATCAAAGACAAGACTAAGGTAGGTGGTCATGATATTTTCATTGTATGTCAAATTTTTTATATGTGTTGGTGTGTAGAGCACCCACTTTGGGTGGTCGCATTAAATTGAATTGAACCATGTTAATTCCGATCATGAATTAGGTAATTTAATATGTTTAATTATTCATGGTATAGGTTTTATTCCTTAAATAAGGACCCCCTCAAAGGTGAGTTTCCTTGAATAACCCTTTATATCATTTTTCATGGATGCCTATGAGGAAATCCCTTTTCCCCATGACATGGGTTGTCCTAATGTAAATATTCTACAAATTATATTTCAATTTTTTTAGATTATAATTCAATTAATTAAGGGTATAAAATTGAATACTTTCTCCATCACCCATGATTTACTTAATTTTTTAAAGCATGTTTTCCTTACGCATGTGAGTAAGTAGAGGTTTAGACATGAGTTGTTGTAATTGGATTTAATTTCCATATTTATGGATTCTCCCATGTGAGATACATTATAATTAAAACATGTGATATCATGATAGTATTCTTAGTATTTCTATATTGAAAATGTTCATGTGAGTATTTGGAGGCATGCCCGTAATCTTGGTCTTGTTTTTCAGTTTCCTTTATAGAAATGGGTTGCACCTTTTGTTTCTTTTCCCTTGTGAGTTATAGTATAACCAAGACATGAAGTATATTTTTATTCCCATTATACATGTTAAAAAAATATGTCCATTTGACTAAATGAGAGGCCAAGAATTATGAGGATGTGCAATACTTGAGTCACCCCCGTGAGGTGATATTGATACATGATGCTCTTAGTTATGACCTTGGCATATATAATGAAATTTTTAAATGAAATGGAATTGGTCAAATGATAAATATACATGGGTAATACATAGATTAAATTTATAATTCCATGGATGGACTCAATTGACTATTGACCTTTATAACATTGGTGACACATGGATCCACTCTGGGGTTCCATCAACTAACTCAGTGGTTAAAATAATATTGTCATGAGTGATATATGGATCCAAATGACAGATTCCATGAACATACTATTTGAGTGTAGAACTATATTCCAAAAGATACATGGTTTCTTATAAGAATTAACTTGATGGACTAAAATGGAATTTGACTATTAGGCCAAGGTTCGTACTAGGGATTATGTTGAGGAGTGCTGAGGATGGACTCAATTTGATGAGATGTTATACCTCACCTAGAGCAACACCATGTTCTTCAGAGGTTCGTTAGTGATTGTATTATAGTGTGTTGGTTAATATATCACCAAGAGTGATACTTGAATTCCATCATTATAATTTCAAGGGATGGAACATGTTCAAAATTTAATTGTAAATTAAATTACTTATGACAAGTCTACCAAGCCAAAGCACAAGATTGGATACATTATTCACACGTACCTATTTTGATGGCCTTATAAGGAATCTATTGTGATACCAATTACTTGGGGGATTTCATGTTGGATTAGGATCCCAATACTTATTAATTCAGTTGAATTTTATTATTGAATGAAATGGATAGAAATGAAAACCAATTCATGTAGGTTTTTTTCTATTGAGTAATACATTTTTTACTTCTTTTCATATTTCATACTACCTACTATATACATATTCAGTGATAGGTTATGACATACCTTGGGTGGTTTCCTCTTGGGATTTAGTCTCACAACCTTTTTGGTTCTTCATTTTTCACCCAAAAATATTATATGATTGTAGGTTATGATAATAGAAAGCACCCACCTTTAGGGACTTGATATGCTACTCGAGTATGAGATCATGGTACAAAGTTGAGACTTGCAATGATACTTGGATTCTTTTGGCCTTTTTGTAATTTTTATATGCACTATATATCTACCTTGTATTCTTATTGTAGCTGTGTTATAAGAAACAAGTGACATGTATCATCATCTTGTATATGATATGATTTCCATCTTCTTTAAACTGTTAGTCCTCTTGTTTTTACTTATATTGTATGGCTTACTACTTCATCTATTTTTATCATGTATGATATTCCAATTGTAATACACACTGGTAAAGAGGTAATTGTCTCCCCATAGACTCACTAAGGCCCTCGATATTAGTTGGTATCCTCTGGCATTTGGGGACATGCACTTAAGGCCATGTGGCCGACCAGGCTCGAGGCACCTTTAAGTGGAATCCAAGTATAGTACCTTATAACATGTGAGTTTCAAGATACTTATTCACTAGCCTTGTATCATTCTCTTTATCTCTATAAATGTCCTTTTTGAATATCCTTATAGCATGGATCATAGGAAGGAAATACCATGGCATATGGTGGATTGGATAACATAAGAGTGCTCATCATATGATAATTTATGATTTCCTTCACATATACACATATCATGGAATACACCATCTATACTCATACACAAATGATAAGGATAATTTGTGGTGTCATAATGGGTTATATTAGGCACAACCTACCCAATCATGTCAATTAATTTAAAGAATTCATGATTAGGGATATTGGTAAGTGAAAGGGGTTCATGGATTACAAATGAGCAGTGGAGCATGGAGATGGTAATGGTATTGAGATGGACTCCAAATAATTATGTTGAATTTATTTATTTTTATTCCCACAGTTAATATACATTAGATTGGATTTCAACATTGGGAGTTATATTCATTTATATATATGACATGAGTGAAATTTTTTATTATATTTTGTTACGATTATCATCCAAAAAATATTCTATTTTATATTTTTTATGTCTTTGGTGGTGTATGGATATTATAATTTATTATATAGTCTCCCCACTTCACCCTATGACTGTCATCACTGGTCTGTTACCTCTTGTATATGTGTAGGAATGTATGCAGTAATATATCTCTCTAGCTAAAGCCTTGTGGTTTGGGGTGGGGCGTTACATTAAAGAGTTGAAAAATATTTTATAACTATATTAACATAATTAGATCTATAAATGTTATATAATGATAATTTTTCATATTAATTATACATCTATTTTATATATTTTTTACATCCATCGAAAGATGAATTCATTCCACATGAGTGCATATGGACTACCTTATCCAAATAGTGGTGTAATTATTTTTCCTCACCACATCACATGGATAGTTATAAATATGGAATTAATGAATATATATAATATTTATGACATAATTATTATTCTTGATATATAATATTTCTAAAAAATTCATAACATGCCATCCTTTAAATATTATAATGACACTCTGACATAACTATGGACTACCACCTCCACAAAGTGATATGATTTTATTTATATTTCATCCTTAAATGGATTATTATGAAATTATATATAATGAATATAATATTTATTAGTGATATTAATATCATTTTTTAGATGGTGGAATCATTTTATTACACCATTACCCATTGTTAATGTACTAAATTAAATTTTGGTAAATTTACCAAATAACCTTAACAGGTCAATATAAGATAGAATTATACTATGAATGGATGTAAATAGATTATAAAAGAAAATTAAAAAATATAATATAATTTAAAAAGATTCTTAATATATTATTTAATAAAATAAATTTGATTATTCAAGAGGATATATTATTTAAGACCCATCATTAATCCAAGGTAAGAGTTGTTTTATCCCAATTATACTACATTGAGATATATTTTAGATTATGAATCTAATTTATTTTTATATAGTGTATAAAATACCACTATAGAAAATTATATTAAGAATTCACCTTTATCCTTGGTATTTGGAGTTTCAATTCATGTTTTCATATTTAAGGAGTTTTTATTCATAACTAATTAAAACAAAAAAGGTTTATTTTTAGATTCTCACTCTTATTTAGGGTTGTTCATGTTTAAATATAAATTGGAATAATTTAATCGGTTTTTATTCATATAACAATTGATTTTTCTTCTTCAATGGTTATTTTTTGGGATTCCATGATTTTTATAAATCTTCCACTCTTTGGTACCGAACGACCAAAAGAATATTTTTAATAAAAATTGACATTATTTCCTCTTTTATGTCAATGATATTTTCATATCATATCTATATTTAAAGAAAATAATTTTACATATTCTATTTTTGAATGATTTTAAAAAAAAATCCAATACCTTTGATTTTATTTACACATGTTTATACAGAATACATTAAATGTTTCTTGAATAACTTGAATATCAATTTTTACAATAGTGTGAATAGAAATTTATTTTTAATATATATTATGTGAATGAATTTTCCCACCTCCATGAGATTATTTGAAATTTTAATTTCTTTAGAAGATTTTATGGGTTTTGAAGGAAAATTATTTTCCATTATTATGTGACTTTTTAGATTTTATATTAAAATAAATAATGAATTATTTTATAATTGGTTAAAAATAAATATGGAAATAATTTTTAAAAACTTTTTTACAATAACATTAAAAAATACTAAAAGAATTTTATTTTAAAAAAATTTATTTCATTTTCCAATACAACCCCAAAATGAAATTCTTTTATGTTAGAACTTCATTGATGATAAGTTAATGGTATTATATCATCCTTTACTAATGTATGTAATGAAATTCATTTTGATGTCCTTCAATATTAAGTGATATTATTCTCTATCAGTATCCATATTAACTTGGGAATTATTTTTCTCATTCATATTAACAGTTTAGTTTCATGGATATACTTATTATAATTTATACTAATTTTATATTGTCCAAAAAATATACCATTATAATATATATATTTTTAAGGGATCTTTTTATGATATTTCTTTCATTTACTGGGGAAATATTTATGTTAGGTATTCTTTATTCAGTATAGATATTTATTGGTTGATAAAAAAATTATTATGTATTGTTAATTTAAAATATGATAAATGAATTGGATATTGACAAATTATGGGTGGGGTCCAGTTATACATAAACCCATGATGAATCAACAGGTATCATGGTAAAAATAATTTTTTAGTTTAGTTTTGAATTTGTTGTATACATATATATTCATTAACATGTCATAGCATAAGGACCTTCTCATAATATTCATGATTTATAGGCCTTGGAATAAAGATCAGAACATATGATATTATTCATTTATTTTATTAATATTTCAGTTATTATTACCCATCTTATTATTATGTTGATATCTTCAATTGATATATTTTGAACCTTATGTTTTATATTAAATGACATATATATTAATTATCAACTATTTCATATTGTTCTTACCATATGTATTCATGAAATCATCCATTGTAGGATTTCCCATACAATGAATCTATGCTCACCGAGTTTTGGTTGTGGGTACTTGTGTAGATACTACATGTATCGAAGGATGTTTAATAGGACCCTAGGTGAAAATATTATCTATGAACAAAGTTAGTGTGAGCTTTAAGATAAATCCATTGAATATTGTGTAAAATTTCTCTATTTTTGTTTTATATACAAGTACTCAATGTGTGATGAGCTAAATATACATGTATCATTATTTATAAATTGTACCTAATAGAATGAAGGTAAATAGTTTCAACACCTATATTCAATGTAGGGATTACCATTATAAAAAAGACAATACATCATGTGTTAGAGATTAGAAAATCTCTAGCTTATTAGGGAAACTATCCCATGTTATGATTAAAATCATTTCCCATAAAAAGACAAATATTTTCCCACAATGAGATACACCTATGATGGATAATTTTGTTTGATATAATACTCTATAATTTAATGTAAATATTAATACATTTGAAACTAGACAATTGATTAAGTCCTTAAAAAATATATTCCTAGGGATTGGATGTAATAAAATGGAAAATGGATATTTAGGGAGTATATTGTTTAAAGGTAGATACTGATTAATTTTTATAAGAAACCCATAATACTGAACAAGATGATGAAATAGTATAAATGGAATTGATAACAATAAAACTTATATAATTTGAGAACTATTTTCATCAAGATAAATCTGATAAATTAAATATAAATTTACTCAAACTAAAGTAGAACAAAGTGGAAGGTGAAACTAAATGTGTGGATAACTTAGTAGGATTATCATGAAATTTACGAGACTATATACACAATATGAAAAGAAAGATTATCCATTACATTGAAATTAATAAGTTAAAACTATGAAATTAATTTGTCTCCCAAATTTTTTCTTTATCTATGGATGTAGTATATTGTTTCATCAAGTTATTGAAATAATTTTATAGGTCATATATCTTCAAATGATTTAATGAAAAGTAGAGGTTGACTGAGCAAAAAGGAAATAATAGAAATTCATAAATGAATCTGAAAGGAATGATAATATTTCCACAGTGTGATTATTATGAAAAAACATATTGGAAAATTCTTACAATGAATGAGATTTTATTACATATTTAAATATAGGTCCACATGGTTCATGACAGAATGATAAATAATGAATCCATTTTTATCTAGTGCATCAACTATAAGGATATGGGTCATTATTCACAAAAATACTTAGAGTTCCAAGGGAAACTATCACAAAAGTGGCTCAGAGGGAAGACCAATATTATAGAGTAAATAAATATCAAGTTTATTATTATGGATGTATTGTAAGGAACTATCACAATAAATTCAAATTCATCTAGTAACTATTTTTTATTCTTGATATCTACACTCCTTTATATATTCCATGCATTTTAAGGACATTAAATAAATCCCAACATCCTTAAGATGATAATAGTCATTGAAGACTCCTTATGGAAATATTATTTCAATAATTATATTTTAGTAATTCTTGATTAAGATGAATATACCTCAACTATTTTTATACTTAGTTATTATTAGATTTTTTATTTTTTATATAATCATTGGAATGGAATTAATTTCATAGAATAATGTTTATTTTATCAATGATAAGAAGATTATGATTCATGATGGATATGTTGAATACCTTTTTATTGTAAGGATGAAAAAATCATTTGAATCATATCTTGATTCACCTCTAAAAAGTCACCATAATTAATATCTTATAGATGTTGTGGAAGCATAACCTATGGATGGGAAATATAAATTTATAATAGATATTGTAATTGTTTTCACGAATACATTAATGTGTATCCTGAAGAGTTTCCTAAAAATGAAAATGAGTGTGAAGTTTAGTTTTTTATTGAAATAATATATAATGAAATACCTATATCTATGAATCCTTATATAACGACCTTAATTTAATTTATGGAGCTGAGAAAAAAACCAGAATAGATGTGTGATATGGGCTCAATCGCTCTGGTGTTTTAAATTGGGAATCCCATGTTCTTTTTATTAAGATGAAGGATCAGTCTTTGAGGTTTTTCATCATTTTAAAGAAAATAAAAACCATTAAAATAAATAAAAATTACCCCTAACTCACATTTATGGATTTTTTATTAACTTGAATGACATCATATTTTTTCAAAAATTTATCTTCATTATTTGTATCATAAAATGGGAATGTGAAAAAAAATTCCATAGATGATATTTCATATAAGTTATGAACCTTATGAATTTGCAATAATGACTTTTGGATTGATTAATTCACCCTCTATTATTAAGGATATGATGAATAGATTCTTCAAATATTATCTTGAAAATTAGATTGTGGTATTGATCATTAATATCATGGAATATTTAAAAATATGTAAAGAGTATTAAATCTATTTGATAATAATTCATAAAAATCTAGAATGGGTGTATTTATATGGTAAAACTATTAAGTTAAATTTATAGATTTATGATGTTTATTTTCATGGAAATATTGTCTCCAATGATATAATATTAATTTATACTTCAATGGAAAATGTTGTCAAATATTTTTTACACAGATGAACATAACCAAGATATGCACCTTCCTTGCATTAGCATGTAAATATCCATTCTTTGTTCAACAAAAATCCCAATTATCTATCCCATTAACCAATTTGACTTATGAATGGGTAAAGATCATATAGTTGTAATAATGTAATGAATGATTTGAATAATTAATGATGGAATTATTCAATTTACTAATATTGAGATTTCCATCAAGAATGGATGAATTTGTGATATATAGTGATGCGTCAAATAAAGTACTCAGATATTCATTATGAAGAATGATATAGTTATTTCTTATCAATCAAGTTAGTCAATGATCCATGAATAGAATTATACAACCCATGATCTTGAGTTGACAATAATAAAATTTTACAAGAAGATATAGAGGCATTATCTCTAGAGTGAATGATTTGAAATATATACAGATCAAAAACATTTGACCGACATATTTTCTCAAAAATTAATAAATATAAGAAAAATTTGATGGATAGATCTAATAAATGACTATTATTACTCAATACACTACCACCATAGAATGAATGATACTATGGGTAATGCATTAAATCAGAAAGACCATTGACTTTTTACTAAATTGATTATTGGAAATGTTGTCATATTATTGAATTTAGTAAAGTTGGATATGAGAATCAATATGGAAGGGTAAAAAAATTCATTTTCCAATTGATTTCAAAACCATATTTAATGAAGAATATAAAAAAGCCTCAATATGATGACTAGATTATAAAAAATTAAATTAATGTTTTTAATTATGGGAACCTGGTCGAATTTGTATATAAAGATGGTGTACTATAATTATGAAAGAGGTTTTGTGTTCCATTAATATTATAACAAAAGAAGGAATTACATAATGAATCTCATCACATAAATTTCTCTAGAAACCCTAGTAACACCAATGTTTATTAGGATTTAAGAGTACATATTTAGTGTTATAATAAGAAGTATAAAATTTCTTACTATGTATCCAAACAATTCAATTCTCAATATGAAAAGGTTAAGGGACAACATCCCAAAAGAGTCATGTAATCTTTATCTATACCTATGTGGAAGGGGGAAGATATTACTGTAGTATTTTTCAATATATTTAAAATAATGCTAAAATAATTTATTCTATATGGGTTATTATTGACCATATTAAAAAATTTCCACATTTCATTTATATAAGGTAGAAACTACCTCTCAAGAACTTCACATGACTATATATCAACAAAGTTGTAAGACTTTGTGCTGAACCTCTTTCTATTGAATCTAATAATTACCTAGGATTTATATTGAAATTATAGAAAATCCATTAGAAGGATCTCAAAATTAAACTACATTTGAGAGTATCATATAATCCTAAAATATATGGTTAATCGAAAAGTACAATTCAAACAATAGTGAAAATGATTAATTAATTATGAATTGACATTAAATGTAAATGGGATTATAATTTAACTTTATTCAGATTATATATATTAAAATCTTCCACTCATGAATTTAAAAGACATGATAGGTATTGATATATGGTAAAATATTTCATACACAAACTTTTAGGGATAAATTTAGTGAAACCAAGATTTTAGGCCCACATCTTATTGAGGATTCAATGATTAAAGTGAAAACTATTTAGAGACCTATCAAGGAAGCTCATAGTAGGAAAAAAAGGTTTACTGATAACCAAAATAATGATATAAAGTTTCTAGTAATGGATCATTTTTCATAAATTTAATTCCTTGGATGGGTGTTATAGGTTTTTAAATGATAGGGAAACTATGTACTTGGTACATCAATCTTTTGGAGATTGTAAGAAAAATTAGGGATGTAGATTACCATTTAGAAATTACACTAAACTGTATAAAGTACATGATATATCTTCATTGAGGATGTATATACCAGACCCATTTGATGAACTAAACTATGAATAAATGTAATTATATTATTATCGATTTTATTGTGAAAAAAGTATGCATATTTTTTACAATATGGCACATGTGTTATAGAATCAGATGAATCAGATAGTAAATGTGCTTTATATAAATAATAAGTTAGCTGATGAAGCATGGGAAGGTAAAAAGGTTATATTAAATAATTATCAACAATTTTTTAGGAAGTAACAATCTATAAATTTCAAGGACAAAATTCTTGAATAGGGGTTGAAAGTAACACATGAGATTCAATTATATTATGTAAAAATTTCATGCTAAAAAATTGAATAATGAACATACCATTATTAATGAATGTATTTAAAACATAAATTAAATTTTATTTATTTAATTTATTTTTTGAATTCATCATGATAGAAAACAATTTTTGAGTTCTATTGCACTTTCTTAAATAGATTATTGTTTTGGGAATAATTAGAAATTCATATTTTGAAAATACTATCACATTTATTACATTTTAATGATATATTAATGAATTGAATGATTATTAAAAAATTTACCGGAATATTTTATATTTATTAAGTAATATAATTAATTTAAAAATATAATTTTGTATTTATAAAAAAATGTTTAACGTTTTAGAAATATATGTAATTTTTTTATTCAAATAAAAAATATATTTTTATTGTATATTATTCATGTATTGATAATATTCATTCTAGTTTTGGTTTTTTTAATGAAAAATATAAAGAATATCATTTAAAATAATCTAACATGTTACATTTGAATCAACAATATACTTTATTTTTCTATAAAATCATTTTTATCCCACAACCATTTATTTTTATACAAATTGTTTACATTGCATTTTACAAAATTATATTAAAATTAATTTTTACCAAATATAAAAATTGAATCATGTAAAATGGATTCCATATCTAACATCAGAATAATTAGTATTATGTTATATGTTCAATTTAAATTTTTTCCCATGATGATTTATAATTGTCATAATTTTTTATCACCTTAGTGAAGGGTTAAAAAATTTTAAATGTTTAAAATAAAGGGATATGACATTAAGAAACAATAAACACTTGAATAAATATCATGGTTTGGTTGAATTTTATAATTACCTATCTAATATTATACACCATAATAATTTAGATCCTCTCAACATGAGTGAGACATTTTTTATATAATATGTTGTCAATTATTTTAATTTTTTCTACCCACCACACTTTAAAAAAGACACCTCTTTCTTCACTTTTCAGTTCCTCAGAATATCCGTGTAATTTTATTTATTTGTATGGAATTAATTCGAGCCTAGCCATTAAGACCACTAGATATTCCAAGGCCTAGAGTGGCCAGAATGATCTTTCAAAAATGATAAACTTTAAATAGCACGTGTTAGTGATTTTATTGAAAAATTGGAATATATATTAGACTGGTTCCTATATCAAAAAACCAAGGGCCCCATTGCATTTACGATGGTAGGTTTACACTATGCGTGACATAATTTTTGTCTGTGCAGGCCACTAGAGAGAAAAACTGAAATTTCATTAACATTAATAAAATTATTAAATAAAATTATTTTATATTTAAAATTCATATAAATCACAAATGGTGACTCAGATTCAAAACATGAGTCAATCGCTGAACTCTTGAGGGTATGCTTTCCTTATGAAGATCCAAACAATTTCTAGCATGGGACAAGAGTGGAAGTGAGTTTTTGGACATAAATAAAATAATTAAGTAATGATTATTTATTTTTCAGACCCTTATAAATATTAAATGCTAACATGGATTGAAAATCCAGTAGTACCGTTGAGTTCATGGGGGCATGTTCCCCTTAGGCAGAGCCTAACCTTGACTGATGCGGTTCGAGGGTTAATGTTTATTTTTGAACTATTTGTTAAGGTTCATTTAAATAAATACGCAACTAAATTTTTATAACTTCTAAAACAGTGCTCAGATCAAAAATATAAGGGAACCATTTAACTCAAAATGGATATATTCATTTAGAAAGGACATAAATTCAGCCAACAAGGATCAGACAGAAATGTTAATTTTTATACTTTTAAAAAAATAATAAAATAACATAGAAAATGTTATTTTTTTTTTCTTTCTCACCATTGAGTGGAGGAATGTAGTGCTATGGTGCAGTGATGAAGCAAGGAATAGGTGCATTAAATGAGAATCATTAATGACTTGTTGTCCATGTGTAACTGTTACACTATTTTAGAAATTAAACAGCGTAACGACGCAACTTCGCAGGGTAAAAAAACGTTGAGACATGTTTATTTTTATTAATCTAATGCATTTTATAGTAGGAATTAATCCTTAGGGATTCTCTAACAGACATACGGAAAAATTCCTCTCCCACAATGAATGAAGAACGACGAATGCTGGTAGGATTTCTAGCGAAGTCAATGCCTTACAAAGAACGTGATAGGAAATCAATGAGTGATAGAGATTACAAATGTGGTGATGAATTCCAATGATTCATGGATCAAAAATTACTTGGATAATCATCCATCACCTACAAAATATCTGAATCTAGGTAGGTGTTATGATTTCTTTGTTATTATTATTCTTTCCACATTCTTCATTTGAAATCAACGAACATGGATCAACCCATGAATAGGTTGGCCTGCATATCGTGTGTTCATAAAGGAGGGTTGATAAATTTGGGGACTTTAACAGCATGGTAGATTCATGTGTTGATATTCCAAACCTTCCTTTGATTATGCACCTCAAACTTGGAGGGCGCTGGCCGACAAGAACAAGGCCCAAGTCCCTCTGCCTTGAATTTTCTGGATCATTCTTCATGGATCAAATTCTTGAAATGGTGGAAATGTGAGTTAGAGGTTTTCAATGTGAAAGTAGAAGCCCTATGGACCCGTAGGAATAGAAGGTTTGAGAAACGGACCACCAGATCAACTCTGGTTTCCTACAAAAGCAAATTTTGGTGCACCGACACCTATGGTCTTGGAAGGATGGAGGCGGTGCGCCCATCGGCGCACCGTGGAGGTGTGAAGTGCGGTGCCACATGGAGGGGTGTCCCACATCCAGGTCACTCTGGTGTGCTGGAGGCACATGGTGCAACAACCACATGTGTTTGGAACATCCAAACACCTATCAGCCATGTTGGACGAAACAAACGTGGTAGAGTTGTGTCCGGCTAGAACGAGTCAGTCCAACTGGGTCAGACAGGACACTGACCCAACTGACACATTTTAGAAAAAACGTAAATAAAGTGAAAAACATGTGTATGATTGATGCACCGTCTATGGAATGAGGACCCTTTTGAAGAGTCGGTCCTTCTGAGGTACTATATCATAGTTTTGGTGGAGGTTGGTGCACAATCAAGTTGGATCGAACTCAAATCCAACTAGGTCCTTTTTACAAAAATATGAATATCATACCAACCAGAAGTCTGTTCAACATGACTTCAATTGTATTAGGACCCTTACAATGATATGGTCCATTGGTTTACTCTATTTGGGACATTGTGATGTTTGATTTATGACTGAAATCTTGAGGATCATATACTCTAGAAATCAGGCATGATAATTTCCTGAATCAAATTGCTGGTTTTGATGTGAAGAATGATGAGAGACCCTTCAGGGATCTGCATAAGAACGACTCTTAATGGATCAACATAAGAGAGACCCACTATGGGTCATTATAAGAGTGACCCTTCATGGATTAACATTAGAGTGACCCATATGGATTAGAAAAATAGTTACCCTTTTTGTATTAGCATAAGAGTGACCCTTTTGGATCAGAAGTAGAGCCACCCTATGTGGATCAGCAGAAGAGAGAACATTCATATATTAGTATCAGAGAGAACCTACATGGATCAGCAGTAGAGCATGTCAACAAAATAAGATGATCTATCTATATGAATAACCATCTTTACTTGTTTACATACGTTATACCTAGTGTGAGCTATGTCATATGATTTGTGAATTACATTGAGATAATACATTGTGGTATTCTTAATTTGTGTATTTCTATGAGTCCCATGTTGGTCTTCTGGTCCCTACTGAGAATTTGTATACTCACCCCAACATAGGTTTTGCATGCACCTATTGTTTCTTGTGTAGATGATGGACAAATTTGATTGGGACTTTGTGGAGCTAGAGCTAGATGGTTCTCGGAGGTGTATCGGTAGACGTGGTGTGTTGCAGGGACATCCAACAGCTATTTGTACCTGCCCATAAAGTAGTATCCTTGGCGGATGACCTCTGGATTTTTTACTTATTTTTTACATTCCTTTTCGTTGGGCTTGTATCTTGGCCCCTTTAAATTATTTTTACAACTTCATCTCTAAGTGGTGGTAATTTTTGGTGGTGGTGCTAGTTTCTTTCTTTTGTGGTTTTCTTTGTGTAGTTTTCCATGTCTGTGTGTGTACAGGTTTAAAGGAAATGCCTTTCTGATGCTAGTTTCAATCCTATGGACTATGTATGGGTGGATTGGGGTAGTTAAAGCATGGGCACCAGGGGATGGGTTGTGACAAAGTGGTGTGATAGGGAGGTTAGTTCTACTAGAAGAACTAGGGGGTCTATATTTTTTATGGTGGTAATAGTCTTATGTGTCTTGGGTTTGTATTTCAGTCTGGGGAGTCCATTGTTAGTGTGGTGGCTAACTTATCCATACAAAAGGACCATGAATTTTGTTTTCTAACTCAGTACACGAAAAATATGCTTTCATGTGTTTTGGGAATTTTTTTCTCTTGATCTATTTTGAGTCAGCTCATAGTGTATAACTTATTGATCATGGTTCAACTTGATTATCATTCAATATGCTTCCACATAGACAAGCATACCTAATTCATGTGGTTGACAATGAGGATGGTCCAGAGAGTG
Source organism: Viscum album (assembly GCA_963277665.1). Lineage (NCBI taxonomy): Eukaryota > Viridiplantae > Streptophyta > Magnoliopsida > Santalales > Viscaceae > Viscum > Viscum album. The sequence continues at coordinate 1,929,504,828 of OY728131.1, forward strand.
ATGAGGCTTCAATATGGAGATTTTTTCCCGATATGGTACCTTTGGGTTGTGTCCCAATGGTACCAATTCTTGTTGGCTAGCAGTTACTACTGGCTCTATATGTTGAGGAAACATGTAGGCTCAGTGACAAACATGAGTTTTAGCAACAGAGACCCCATAGATTCAGAGGCATGTCTAACTCACTGACTACTAAGGACTGGATTGAGGTGGTGGTATGATTACCATCTATCTAGGGCGCCATTTGATCAAATGGTGGTCCTGTAAGTGAGCCTCCTACATGGATCATCAGGGATATGGTAGGGTTTAGATTGCCTGATCTAATGATGAGGTTACTTTTACGTGGATAAAGTGTGAGAACAATTCTCAAAGAAATGGATATTACCATAAAATCTGAGGGGTATATGTACTCAAAAGCTTCTACAGGATGACATGTTGATAGTTAAGTATTAATAGAGGCACGCCAAATTTTCCAGGTACTCGATGAATTTGATATGACCAGTGATTCAGGGGTCAGACCTCCGTGTAAGGTGTGTTTAGGAAAATCCAAGACATCATTATTCCTCTGTGAATTCCTACATATTCTAGGTTGTTAGAGAGAACATTTGTCATTAGAAGTCCATTAGATGAGCAGATATTGCCAGTGGATGTTATTTGTGGGCAAGAAAGAAGCTGAAGTCAATCTCAGATACTTGGACATGTGAGATGATCCAAGAAGAGTTCCCAAGGAAGAGTCTCTACAACTCAAGGATCACAGGGTGAGTCCATTATTCCTAGCAAGAGGTAATGCTTTTAAATATATGGTAGGTACATATCTCTAGATATTTTCTAGCATGTCATGCTAAATTTATATGGTGGATGGTCTAATAGGGGAGAGGATATGACTTGAAAAGATGAATCTACAGGGAGGCAGATGCAATAGAGGAGCTAGGAGAGCAGCCGGAGGTGGTATACATCTTGACATGTTACAACCACCACCATAACATGGTCCGCACCAGGCTAAGGGAGCAGGAGGACAGGGGATGGTAGTAGCTTCATACAGTCAAGGAGTAGGACCCGAGGGCTCTTGGAATGATTCAAGGTAAGTCTGTGTATACTACTAGATCTCATATTAATAAAATAGGTGTTAATCGTTTATTTTTATCATGAATCTTGTTCATGACCTAGAGTTTTCAGTTAAACTATTGACATGGTCCTTATATTTGTAGATACCTATGGGATGATAATAAATAATCACACTTATGTCGATGGTGTGATCTGATCCTTGAGGTCAGAGTTTTCGGTTAGAACGTATTGGTGGTAGTGTCGAGGCCTTATGACGTTACATTGGGTATGGACTGGTCATCCACAATTCTTACCCAGATTGAATATTTTAGGAAAAAGGATACGGTATATCCACATCACTGGAATGGGGTTCTCCTTGGTTTAAAAAAACATAGGAAGCACGAGATAAACTCATGCATAGGAGGGTGCAAACCGATCACTCTTGAGTTTTATAGCCTTACCCTCATGGAAGTAGATGTTTTGATTTTTTAGTTCCCAACAGTAAAGGCAGAGTGCAGGAACATCTTTTTAATTGATATTTCTAGGATTAACTCCCCATAGAGGGAGGTAATTATGTATCATTCTACACCCTGAGATTGCACCGACATCAACATAAATATATCTTAGGTATTTCATAGAGTTTCTCAAATACGAGAATATTGGGTAATTTTCAAGGAATGGCTTAGTACGACTCAGGGTTTGAGGTTATGTCTAGATTACCGGCACTTTAACCATGTGGCCACAGAGAGAGTGTAACAACAACCAAAGGGTCGATGGCTACATCAATCAGTTAAAAGGAGTATCCTTTCGCATGGATAGAAAGGTTCCCATAGGCTTTTTATCATTCGAGACAGAAGTGATGGTTGGAGTTTCTCTAGTAATATGACATTGAGATAGTCTATACTCCTCAGAAGGGGAACATGGAGGAAGACACACTCTTTAGAAGGTCAAGTTTAAAGCTATTGGGTGAGGAGATTTTGCAGCTAGTTGCAGTGTAGATATCCTTTGTGGATGATGATATATAAGATTCCCTTTAGTAAATGACTATCACTCCCCCACTCTAATAGTGATTCATGGAGTCATAGTTTATTGATGTTGACTATGAGACTCAACATGATCAGTTATCCTCAGGACAGACTCATGATGGATTTTCGATAGGTGGGGATCACATCATTATTTTCAAAGGAGACACCATAGTACTGGTTACATTAGAGGAGGAGGTGTTGGGGGAGTTCCATATATCCCCTTTGGTGGTACATCTTAGTGTGGAAATATGTACTAAGACCTCTAACATCAGTATTGGTTGTCAGGGATGAAAAATATGGTGCCATGGATTGTTTCATGATGCCTCACTTGTTATAAGTGAATGGAGAGCATTAGGTCCCAACAAGATTGGAAAAATCACTTGAGTTATAGGAATGGAAGTGGGATGGTATATCCTTGGACTTTGTGATGGGGTTACTATGCATGTCCCAGGGGTACGATTCTATCTGAGTGATAATTGGATGATTCATCAAGTCGGCTCACTTCCTACACATCCAGGTGTAGGTATTTGTAGAGGGAATGGGGCACCTCTATGTCCAGGTGATAGTGAGTCTTCATAGGGTGTCTTTGATGATTGTCTTAGAACATTAAGAATGTTTTACATTCTTATTGTGTAAGAGATTGCATGAGGCATTCAGGACTAAGATGTTATTGAGAATAAATTTTCACCAACAGATTGATGATTAGATGGAGTGGACAATATAGACCATGCAGGGAATGCATAGTTATTGCATCAATTATTTTGGATGGAGTTAGGAGGACCACCTACCACTGGTGGAGTTTTCAAAAAAAAAACATATATCACTCCATCATTGGCATGGAACCATTTTATGCCTTGTACAGATGGTCTTGAAGATCACCTCTATATCAGTGAAACCCAGGGGAGTCAGCCCTCACCGGTCTGGAGTTGGTACAAGATACCATTGAGAAGGTAGAGATCATCTAGGATCAGATGAAGACTACACAGAGTAGGAAGAAATCATATTCTGAAATGAGATAGAGTACCTTGGATTTTGGAGAGGTAGACCATGTTTTCCTTCAGGTCTCAGCCCAATAGGGAATATAGAGTTTTGGCTGGGGTGGAAAGTTGTCTCAAAGATTTATCAGACCTTTTCAGATTTTGAGTAGATTTATCAAGGTGGGGTACCTCCTAGATCTTCCTCCATGGATGCACTGGGTGCATTATTTTTTCAGGTGTTGCATCATAGGAGGTATGTGCGTGATCCATCTCACATCATCGACTGGGGTTAGGTGGAAACTGATGATGGAGTGACTTTTTCAATGATTAATTAGGAGATAGAGGATTGACAATAACGGGTCCATCATGGATGGTAAATTCCTATAATGTGCATTCAATGGTAGGATGGGGACCTCTAGGTGAGAACATGGGTGCAGGATGCTCATATTCATTATCAGTACCCCCATTTGTTTGATTTCCCTTTTTTGGATTTTGTGGTTGTAAATCCCTAAGGAGGGGAGAATGTAATGTACAATAAATTCTGTGAAATTTTTTATTTATATGGAATTATTTTCAGATTATGCACTAATACAGAGTTTGATTCAAAGGCCTGGAGTTCCCAAAATGATCTGTCATAAAAATTAAGCTTCAAATAGCGTCCATGGGATTTTTTTCTGAAAAAGTTGAATAACTCCTAAAAGGGATCCCAGAAAAGAAATATGAGGTCATTGTTGTGTTGAGAATGGCGGGTTTACCATAGGTGAGACTTAAGTTTAGTTGGAACAGGCCTCCAAAGAGAAAACCAAAAATGGAATAACTGTAAATAAAATAATTAAATATAATTATTTGTGTTTTCAACTTCCAAAAACTCATGAATGTTGTCTCGAATTAAAATCAGAGACCACCACTGAACTCACGAGGGCGTACTTTCTATAGACTTATTCAAACATTGGATGGTGAATTCCAACAGTGGAAGTTAGTTTTTACCATAAATAAAATAATTAAGTATCAATTATTTAATTTTCAAAACCCTATAACTCCAAAATCGTAACTCGGATTAAAAATTCTAGAGTATAGTTGATCTCAAGGGTGTGTGTTCCCCTTATGTAGAGCCTAACCTCAACCGACATATGATGAGGGTGAATGTTTTTTTGAACCATTTTTTATGGTTATTTTAAATAAAATTGCAAGTGGGTTATTCTACCTTTTAATATGGTGCTCAGATCAAAAATTATAGGGAACCATTAAACTCAGAATGGATGGATTCGTCTAGAAAGGGCATAAAATTTACCAACAAGGGTTGGACGAGAATGCTAATTTTATGACTTTTATGAAAATAATTAAATAACATAGAAAATTTTATTTTATTTTCTTTCGCACTGTTGAGCGGCGGACGGTAGCAATGCGCAGCTGCGATGAGGCGATGATGAGGTGCATTAAATGAGGATCGTTAATGGCTCATTGTGATAGAATAATGACACAATGTCATAGCATAACAGAAACGTTACATCATGTTTTTTTATTAACCTAACACATTGGAGAGTCGAAATTAAAACCTAAGTATTCTTCAATGAACATACAGCAAAATTCATCTCCAATAAAGAATGAAGAACGACAAATGTAGGATGGATTGGTATAAAAGTTTAATCCTTAAGAAGAATGGGACCGGGAATCAATGAATGATGGATATTACCAATATGGTGATGAATTCCAATGACTCACGAACCGATGAAGAATTGGATCATCATCCATCGCCTATGATAAATCCAAATCTAGGTAGGGGTTTTTCTTTATTTGTGATTGTTTTTCTTTCCCCATTATTTTTTTAAAACAATGAACTCTAATCAACCCACAAATAGGTTGATCTATGGATCATGTTCTTTTTCTAGATGGTTGTTAAATTTGGGGACTTGAATGGATGGGTAGATTCATTTTTTGAAATTCCAACCCTCACATTAATTATACACCTCTAACACTGAGGGCATGGGCTGACACAAAAAAGTTCTGAGTCCCACTGCCTTGTGGGTTATTTTGCGTTCTTCATGGAAGAAATTATGAAAATGGTGTCAAGGTGAGTTTGATGTCATCAGAGTGAAGTGGGAAACCCTTCAGACCCATATGAATATAAGGTTCTAGAAACAGATCACCAGAGCACCTCCATTGACTTTCAGAAGCAACAACTGGGGCATTGGCACTTATAGCCTTGGGCAGAGTGAGGCGGCATACCCGTCGGCACACTGCGGAAGCGTGATGTGTGGCGCTTCAGAGAGGGGTGGGAATTTTCCAGGCTGCTCTAGTGTGCTGGAGGCAAGAGTTACTTTAACCATGTTTGGGCAGAACTGTCGGCCGCTTGCCAGCCATGATGCAAGAAACGGACGCGGTAGAGCTGTGTCTAACTGGACCGAGCCAGTCTCCTATGCAGACCAGCCATAAGGAGAGTCGGCGCCAACGGGAACCATCAGGTGGCAAACTAGACACAGTTGAGCCGAAACTGAGCTAAAGAATCTAGGCCATCATAGTGGGCTTGTTTTTTGTGAGCTGGACAGACACTCCATGTCCAGCTGGACCTGTGTCCCAAGGGATCGGACCGAGGGCGGGCTGGGTTTGGGTCACGTCAGTGGACCCCGGTATGGGTTGGTTTGGGTCGGCCCAATCAGGTCAGACCGGACCTAGTCCTAACTGACACCTTTTTGAAAAAACATCAATAACATGTAGATCATGAATCCAATTGATGTGACGTCTATGGAACGATGACTATTACAATGAGACAGTCCTAATAAGGTAATATACGTGTGTTTTTGCAGAGGATGGCGCATGACTTGGATGGATTAGAATCAAATCCAAATTGTCCCTTTTTACAAAAATGACCATATCTTACAGACCAGGTGTCTGTTTGATGTGTTGTCTATTTCATTGGGACCCTTACGATGAGACATTCCTTTGTGTTACCCTATGTGGGAGTTCATGGATGTTGAGGTACAACCAATTGATTGAGGAGTAGATCCTATTGAAATAATGTGTTCCAAGTACAAGAATCTAGCTACACGATGTTACCTGATGAATGAAGAGAGACCATTAGTGTATCATCATTTGAGATAACCTTCATTGATCAACATAAGAGTGGCACATTATGGATAATCATAATAGAGACACATTATGGATCGACATAAGAGTTTTCCATTATGAATCAGCAAGAGCGCGACCAGTCGTGGATCATCATCATGGCGACCCTTTGTGGATTAGCAACATAACAACCCTTCATGGATCAGCACTAGAGCATGTCAACAGAATAAGATGATCTATCCTTTTGAATAATAATCATTAATTGTGTACTTAAGTTATACTTGGTGTGATCTATGTCTTTTCTATTGTGCAATACTTTGATATATTTATTTGTGGTATTCTTCCTTTAAGGATTTCTGTGAGACCCGAGTTGGTCTTGGAATCCCTACTAAGTTTGTTATACTCACCCCAACACTGATTTCTCCGAAAAAAATTTGGTCTTGTGCAGAAGACGTATAACTTTGACTAGGACTTTGGGAATCTAGGTATAGATGGTGCACATAGGTGGATTGATAGACGCGGTGTTCTGTAGGTACATTTGACAGTGATATGTCCCTACCATTCACGTAGGATCCTTGGTAGACGACCTCCAGTTCTTGTACTTATTTATTGTACTTTCCTTTCAGTTGGGATTATATCCTGGCCTTTTACTATCAGTTTACACTTTTTCTCTTAGTGGTGGTACTTTGGGGTGGTTGTTTTACTTTTTTTCCTCTCTGGTTTTCTCTGTGCAGTATGGCTTGTCTCTGTGTGTACATGATTGAAGGAAATGACTTCACTTTGTGGGATATTCCATTTCGGTGCTAGTCACCTTCCCCTACCCTATTGAAGGTGGGCTTGGGGTATTTATGACATGGGCCTCAGGGGACAGTTCGTGACACTGATATCCACACTTCTTGAGATACATATATAGACTATGACCTAAAAAAATTATATTACTAACATCTTTATTCCCATTCCAGAGAGTATTTACATAACTAATAGAAAATCAAGTAATACTAATGTTTACACTAATAGAGATTACTAAGGGAAGAGTTATGTGTTCATAAAAAGCTTTTTCAAGTTCCTTCCCTATTTAACCAAATACAAATATTCATTAACCATCTTAATAAAATTAAATCAGAATATCTACTAAATTTATATAATTTTTATTAAGCATAAATCTATTTTTTGTATACTTCATTTCAGATGTTAAATGACACATCACTCATGTGTATGTACAAACTACCATCTCCACATAGCGATGTAATACATTATTCCTTGCAGGATCATATGGATTGTTATAATGGTACAATTAATTAATGTACATGAAATTTATGACATAATTATGATTCTATAACTATATAGTACCATCTAATTTCTTACCCTCTAATCCATTAAGAAAAATTAATATTGTTCATTCTTATAAGTGGACTACCAGATCCATAATGCGATGTGATTAGTTTTTATATTAAAAACAAGGATGGAAAATATTAATTTTATATATAACACATAAAATGTAAATAAATGAAAGTATTAAATTTATTTCTATGATGGGAAAATTTAAAAATCTTTTTAACCATGGTTAATATACTAATGTAATTTTGGATAATTGACTGAACAATCGTTAATGGTAAACATAAAAAAGAACAATTCAATGTATGGATGTCAGATGATTATAAAAGGACCTTAAAATGGAATATACTTAAAAATTCCTTTTAAAAAACAATTTGAAAAATTTAAATGTATTATTTAGGTGTATATAACTTGTATAACCAATCTTGAATCCTTGGTAATGGTTTTTCATCTCAATTCCACTCCATTGAGACCTATTTTATATTACATGACTAATATCAATAATATTTTTATATAGAAAACATTGACATTTTATATCATTAATTAATGTCTATTAATTGTATGCAATGTATTGATTCATGTTTTATCTTTTAATGGGATCTAAATCAAAGTTTATTAGAGCCAAAATGTTTTATTTCACAATATAACTCTTATTCTATAATATTTATTCATAAATAAACATTGGAAGAATTATATTATATTTAAATTCTTAAAAAAATATTTTAATCTCCTCTATTTATTTCTAGGGACTATTCATTTTTTCTTCCAGTTAATCTCCTCTTTGTTACTGAAAAACTAATCGATTTATTTTAAGAAAAAGATACCTTATTTCATCTATTTTAGTCAGGAATATTTTTATTCTATATACATATTTTTTAAATAATCCCAAATATAGTTTTAACTTATTTAAAATCATTAGTAAAGTTATTTTTGTTTTGACATTGAATTTCATTAAAAATTGTTAAAATTAATATTTTTATTGATTTTCAAACAAGCCATTTTTGAATTATAATAAAAAATTTAGAGGAATATTTTTTAGCATATAAGGAATGACTAAATTCTCTTACCATAGTGACTTTTATTTAATATTTAGATTCTACAACAAGTTTCTATAATCTTTCAAAGAAAATAAATTTCTATTATTCTTGGATTTATAAATTTTATATTAATATATAATTTAATTATTTTCTAAATTATTGAAAATATTTTTTTAAATAATTTATATCTTTTTATTTAAACAAAGTTACAAAATGATAAATGAATGTTCATCTTAATGTTTTTATTCAAAATTCCTCAATAATACTAAAAATAAATTCATTTATTTCAGATATTAATTTTAATCGAATTGATGGTATTTTATTATCCTTTACTGATTTATTTAGTTTGTACCTTATTTTTTGGCCTTTTACCTTCTCATGATTATGTTCTGTATCACTCTATATTATTAATTGGACTTTATTTTTATCCTTCATTTTCTTAATCCCATTGTCATATATTTATTCAATATCATTTTCTATATTTTGACATTGTCTTAATTATATACCATTTTAATATATGATATTAGGTTAAATAATAATATTAATAATGTTATTCTATTTACTAGGAAAATTTGTTTGTTACATATTATTAATTAAATACATATATTTATTGATTAATAATTAATTTTATTATTAATTCAAAATATGTGGAATTCATTAGATAATTGTATATGGAATGTGGGGGTTAGTTATAGATACCCCCACCCCACGATGCATTAATTGGTCTAATGTAATAAATAGTTTCTAGTTTAATATGGTATTTGATGTATACATACCCATTCAAAGATGTTTCTCATCACAAGGACCTAACAATGAGGTTCATGATTTCTTGTCTTGATTACATTCTGATAAGATCATAACATACAACATTATGAATTTAATTCAAAAATATTTCCTATATTATTTTCCATATAATTGTTATGATAATATTTTCCATTGATATATTTTGAAAAAAATGTTATTAATTAAATGAAAAATGTATTAACTATCAACTCTACCATGTTTTTCATGCCTTATCTTCTATTTATAGCTTCCATTATACACTTTACCTTTATAACCATATGTTATGACCTTTTATTTTGGTTTGTTTTCCCTTGAATCTGTAGAATGTATTTATGATTGATTTTTAAGGATTCAAGAATATTTTTATGCTATGTTTTATTTTACCATCATCATATTGAAATCATCTATATAGTAACCCAATACTTCTAATCTAATTAATTATTTAATTTGAAATCACTAATATAATGTAACAATTTAATAAACCCTAACACTGGGATACTGGAGTTCATATAACTACAAGGTTCATCTCCTCTAATTAGTCTTTGGGCTACATTTATCTGGGGATTTAGGCCTTCGAGATATTGGAACCTTAGGCCACTAATATTAAATAAAATAACTCTAATGTATTCCTTCTATTAATAATATAGAGGGTATGTCTTGTCCCAACAGGGTGCCTAATTGTAAGTTATTTGTTGTTTTGAATCCCCTCTACCTAATATATTATTTGTATTAACAATTATATATATAAATATATATATATATATAGAAAAATATTAAAAAATATCTATATTTATATGTATATTAATATTTTATATATTCATGTCTATAGATAATTTTATGTAAATATATTTAAATTTATCTTTAAACGTGTGTTTCCAAGCATGTATATATGATAACGTGAATTTATTTGGACTATTGGTTTTTACCATTAATGGGTGGGGCTTTAATTACACCATCTAGAGTTAATATATTATATTTTAGGGACTTCATAGTGTCTAGGGGATGATAGATCAGTTTGGGTAGGGGTGGGAGTGAGATGAAATAATTGATTAATTAATTACTTGTAAAAGTGACTATGGCCATAGGCTATGACCATGGTCGCAACCTTGATAATATTTTTTGTACCTTTTAGAAATAGGCAACCTATTGATGGACCATATTTTCTTAAAAATATTTCTATACCGATTGGAAAATTCATCCTCTTGATATATGGTAACTATATATCATTTAACCAAATTCTTATTTAGGTATATATTTCTTTATAAATATTGATATTTCATCCAAAAAAACAATAACTATAATAAATTATCATTGAAAACATAATAAAATACATTTTTATCATAATAAATCTTATTTATATTCTTTAAAAATGTGAACCTTGTAATTAGTGTCAATACCATTAGAACCCTACTTACAACCACCACTACCCTCCTTATCATTAACATCACCCATAAAAACTCCATTACCATCATAACCGCAACTGGTTCCACCACAGTCTCTTCTATGAAAATCATCATCATATATACAAGCATCATTATCATCATCAATGTAAAATGTATTAGATGTATTGCTGGATTCATAAATAGATCTATATTTTAACATCAAAAAATAATAAATAACTAATTCACTTTAAAGTGGAATTAAATAAATAATAGTAAACACTTCCTTTATAATGTTTTGATTCATTATCTTTGGTGTCCCTAAAATAGCTCTTCCACACATTTCCAAAATAATTATTAATCAATTTATTATTTTAAATTATTTTTATGACCATGAATTTTGTGTGTTTTATGTGAAAATTATTTATTGTTTTGTCTCAAAGAAAAATGAGATAATGATAAATCATTTCATGGGTTTTTATGTTTTTATTGGAATAATGGTTTTATTTTTTTTTATATTACTTACTGATATTTTTGTACCCAACCCATACTGTAAAATGTTCTTAAGGAGGTTCAAGGATGGGTATGGGAAATGAATAAGTCAAGTTTGAAGTCCTGAAAATTCTCCATGAAATTAAATAATGCTTTATTATTATAGTATGAAATTATAGAAAAAATGGATACTAATCAAAAGTGTACACTTTGTATTATATGAATTTTTTTATATATGATTTATGACATAGCACACTAAAATGATAAAACTGAAAATATTATAAAATTCAAAGAAAAAAAATTCTTGAATAAAATTAAAGATTATTTTTTGGTTTATGATCATTTCCTTATAATTATTATCAATCTTGTATGTATTAAATTACTTTGATAGTAAAAATACAATAAGACAATGGAATTAAAATATAAACCATTCAAACAAACCTAATATGCTATATTTGTCTATAATATTCTTAGAACACAATAATTCATTCATATTTTGTTACTTTAAATATTTTTAAAAGCATATATCTTATTCTTCTATAAAATAAATTTTTCTAGAGTCGGTGTTATGTAAGTATTTTTGTTTATTTTACAGTCACTAAAAATTGAAAATGAATTACTACGTTTAAAAAATAATTTATATTTTAAATAAAAATTTATAACTTACCATTACATATTTTTATCCTTAGTTAATATATATATATATATATATTAAAGTCAAGAGAGTGATATTTTTTAGTTTTATTTACTTAAAATAATATAAAGGTAACAATCAAACAAAAACGAAACCATGTTGCCAATTTCTTTAGCTTTGATGATAATTTTTAAAATGAACTCATCCAATATGATAAATGTATGTGTAATAGGAATTTTAAAGACTTATACCAAAGTGTTAACCTTTTTTTATACATTTTATCCATATTGAGGTGGAAAATATTTACCAAGGTTACCATTAATTATGACCAAAAACAAAATAGACCTATTTAAAAAATCTGAACCTCCCAAATCCAAATATGAGATCCATTTTTAAATATTAAATTCCATTATGTTAATGGAATCTTGATTAAAAAAATCTCTTGAAATGCAATGACAACTATTTTAGAAGAAAATGCATCTTTTTAGTATAAAAATATATTTTTTCATATACTATGAAATGGAAAACTTAAAATATTATGAAATTTTATATTGAGTATATCATATTTTCATTTTATTAAAATTAATTATCAATAATGATTAATTTAATATATTTCAATCAAAAAAATTGTGCGCATAATAAATTTTTTTATAAAAACATATCTATTTACCATAGAACGCATATATTTTCATTAATAAAAATTTTATACACAATTAAATTATTTTATAAAATACGAAAATCATCATAATTTTGTTATCCCTATTCATACCCTCCACTCTTATTTGATGGTGATAAATATAAAATTAAATAAAAATATTTCAACAGTTTAACACAATTTTTTTGGAATAAGTGTTGGGTGATGAGAAATATATAAAAGAAACCAAATTATTTGAAGACAAATATTTATGTTTTTCATGGTGTTATATTCTAACCACCCTTAAAATGAAATCCACAAAATAAAATACATTTATCTGATAAAAAATTATAGTATGTCTGTTTTATCACATATTGAGGTTCCAACGTAGGTTCTTCCACTTTTGGTTTCCTCTAGACAACATTAACCATGTGAAAATACATGATTAGTAACAATTTATTTCAATGATAAAATATTTTTATCAATATTTCTTCATAGGAAATTTAATTTTCCATTCATATAACCACTGATTAAAAAACTTGTGAAGCGTTAGGAATTTACTTACTCATTAGATATATAATCAACACATCATGGACATGGGAGAGGTTCATTGTATGTTCGATGTGATAATTTACCATCATTACTTGATCAAAATGTCTAATAAGACAATATTCTTTGGGAAATTTTTTTATTTAATTCCAAATATAATAAAATTATTTTATGGAGAAACTCACTAAAATACCTTCTCACCAAATTTGAATTCTATATTTCAACAATGGGTGACAGTATAACTTTATTATTGACTCTAATATTCCTTGATGTGTTTCTCAATGAATCTAAAATTCTATTCCATTTCCTATGTGACCTTAGGAACAAAAAAAATCTATAACTTTAAAACATCATATTAGAGTTTATACTTATTTTATTGGAGTGATTTACAAGGATCCATATGAATTATCAATTGAATGTTATTATTGATAGAAAATTATACTAGATGATATTATTGATGCTGACCACCATTTAAATCCATTGAAAAATATTTGAACAAATCATATAAGATTTTTTGGGTTCTTTAAGACATAAAAAAATAATGAGGATGATAATCATTACAGAAACATAACTATGAATCCATAGATCGATGAAATATTCATCATATATTTGAGTTAATCCTCAGATCTCGATCAAATAAAAACAAATTTATAATCCATGAAACGTTAGAACTTCATTAATTTATATTATGGAAATATTAAAAATAGAGGAATGTTATCTAATAGTAATAAAGTATACTGACTTAATAATGTGATCTACTACAAAGAAAATATAATTATGAAATTTAGATGTTTTACGGAGTCTATTGAAAAAAATCCATGGTGTTGTTTTCCCCTTTATATTAGGGTATTGGTAATGGTTATAACAACCCCATAGAATTCTATCACTCATACCTAACTTGAAAAAATTCCAATCATCAAGATACATACTTTGAAATACCTCTATTTATATTTTACCAGCATATATACACTTTTATATTTCTATACATCCTCATATATCTAGGATGAATAGAGAATTACGAAACATGAGCTTCATCCAGAAGAACCTTTTTCAAAAAATTAATGTATTGAACATATATATGGCCAATAATCTTTATCATTATATCACAATAACGGCTGAATTAAGGAACATTTCTAACCATATTTTGTAGTTCAATATATTCCATTTGATCGTCTTTATTATTTACCAGGATAGATTATGTAAAAATTATTTGAGGAAGATAATATTTTTCCCATATCCCAAATGGCCCGAAGGCCTACTTTTTTATTTGATTTTGGATAATCCCACTTTTAAGGGTGGAAGGGGAACCCTTACATGACCCATAGTCCCATGGCACAAGGACCATATATGACTCAATTCAAGACCTCAAAGGCTAAAGACTTGAAACACTTCACATAGTCCCTCCCTAGCATCTGCATCTTGATGTCTCCTAGATCCCCACCATGCATGGCTGATCAACTAGCATTACCCCATGTAGAGCGGCACTGTGCCTGGTCCCGGTGGCAGTTGTTATACCATCTCATTATAACTTTTTCAAATCCCTAAATAGTAGATATTTTTTGATCCTCATCAATGATATTATATGTGATAATTTTAACTCAGAGCATATTCCACCTTCTTTGCTTCCCATTATGGTAATTTATCGAATGGTCAAAATCATAAATCAACTCCAACTATCTTATATGGAATATATTCATTTCTTTTCATTGAATATATAACTTATACTCTTATAATCAATATAAATATTTATATATCACACATTTCTCTATAATGAAAATTCCTCCATATTTTAATGAAAACATTTCCACATCTAACCCCAAATCATTTTTTGGGTAACATTATTAAATACCCTTAAAGTATTGTGAAGCATAATCATTAAACATTTCATTATTCATGAGTAAGTATTCCTATCATTTCATTAACACATAAATAAATATAAAAACTCTTTCCCCACTATATGGTAGTGTAAGAATAGGTTCACTTAATAAATATCTCTTCATTTTCCTAAACATTTTCTCGCTTTCATCTATCCAATAGAAATTTTATCCATATTAAGTTAACATTGAGAGTGGATTAAATATCCCTGAAAACTTTTCCTTAATGTTTAATTAATATCCATCCAATACAATTACACAATAGATCATAGATATAATGGTTTCTGTGGAAAAAATTTCAATAATTTATATATTTTTTGGATCCACTGATATTCCCTCAATTTAGATTATATGACCAGAAAATGAATCATTTTGTATCCACATTTTATAATTGGTGAACTTTTCATGAAATTTTTTCTTATTTGGGTCTTTAGTACAATCATCATGTGATCATCATGATCATCCTTACTCTTAAAATATATAAAAATTCCATATATAAAGATGACAATAAAATTGATCAGCGTATTCCCAAAAGACTCTACTCATTAATTTCATGATGATAATGGGTCCATTACTATGTCGAAAATGAACAACTATAAATTTGTAATGGTCAGAACTCATATAGAAAGCTCTCCTAGGTATGTATTCAAATTTCACCCTCTACTGATAGTATTTTATTGAAGTTCAATCCTGTAAAAATAATGATATCCTCTTAATTGATCGAAAAAATAATTAATATGGGGGAGGTGATACTTATTCTTAATTTTTATCTTGTTAGGTTATTATTAATCAGTGAAAAGTCAAAAAGATCCATATTTCTTTATAGCAAAAAGAGTAGTTTAATTCCATGGTAATTCACATGGTTGAATGAATCCCATATCAAGATTATCCTTGAGTTCATTCTTTAATTCGTGAAACTCAATAGGATCAATTCTATATGGATTCGTTGTAATAGGTGTATCGTAATGTATGAGTTCTATTGGAAACTCAATTGAACAATTCAAAGGAAGACTAGGAAACTCTTTTTAAAATCATCAACAGACCATCATACAATAGTTACATATTTGATGCTGACTTTATCCATACCCATTTGAGATATACAGCCCTTATAATATAAATAACGACTATTATAATTGATATAATTATGATTGGAAATTTGTATTTATTGTCACATAGATAGATGATCATAGGATTCATTATAATATCCAACATTACATACCTTCCTAAAATCTTATTGAGGGATTTGTGGAACAAATTTTAATCCATTCACAAAATAACATTGTATTCAAATAGAGTGGGAATAATGAGTTTTCCGAAAGAACATTCCCATAAACATTAATGAGATAAGAATCACAGACTTGAGATGAGAACATTGTACTATTATAAGTTTTTATTATTAGTTCAATATCTATTCTTTATGGTTATGAATTTAAATTCATTAATATTTTTCTTGGTATACATGAGATTATATAACTATTATTAAATATGGTACATTAATATTTGATCATACCTATAAGAACCTAATTTTCATCATCTATCTGAAATATCATAGTAAATCCAAAATTGTTAGTAGGATCTTCATGTATATTTTACTAGAGTGATCAATCATGAAAAATAATTAATAGGATGTCTAAATTTTCACATCTTCATTTAAATCTATGAAAAGTTAGGTTTAAACTAGGTCATTCATGGTCATCATCTATTCAAATCAATCATAATGTCTGGTAAATAAAATTTTAATTTACCCAATAATATCCCACAAGAGTACCAAACAATTTTAACACTAAATCCACACTCACTATAAAAAATAACGATAGTCAAAATATATTATACCAAATGTTTTTAGGGTTATTATCTTTTGATTCATCTTTTAGAAACCATGTCCACTTGTAGTATCTAAAAAGAATTATTTTTTATGAATACCAATTACTATTATTTTCCATAACTTAACACATTCACCTTTACATTGCATTATAATAATGGGTCTCTCTAATGGTTTATCATCGTAGTTTTTAATTGTAACTAAACCTTTCTCATATACCAACTATAGTGACCCATAGTTTTCATACATAAGTATTTCATCTTATTAGATGAATGTTCCACTACATAACATTACAATCCATGACAAAATCATATATGTTTAGTGTATTTGTAAACATAGATGCATCAAAAAATTATTCCAAAGAGATGCACATTGTCTCCCACTTGGTTCTTCGCAAAAACAACATCTATTGGACATATCATACATAAATTTTTTTTATATCATAGGGAAGGGTGATATAAGAAATGGAGGGATACAATTATATTTAAGGGTAAAAAGGGAGATATCAATGAACACTTAAGTATAACATGAGTATAATGGTGTGAGAACATGATCAGAACATTTAAAACCTTTCCAAAAATTTCATAGATCATAAACATGAATCATGAAATAAAACATTGCAATTCTTAAGACATGAATCATAAAGGAATCAAAAAGTATAAAACATGATATCATAACATTATCATATGACATAAGTATGTGGAATACACATAAACAAAAAAAAATTCCACATTGAATGATCACTTCGAATACTATCTTCTTTGATTAGGTACACTCCCCATTCCATCATATCATTAGTCACAATTCTTAACCAAGACTATCATAGTGGATAAATACCCTTACTAAATTAGGATCAATCCTTATTCTAGTAATTATTCTCTCATGAGATATAAATATTTACCCATTTCATTTTAGGGAACTATAATTCTAGGACTACATGACATACAATATAAATCATACATTTCTATGTCACATGATCATAAAACAATCATCAAATCATAACCCATGGAAAAGAAATGTTATTTATAAACAACTCAACATTTCATCATAACATATGCCATTGAAAATAAATTGCTTCCATAAAAATCATGTCATTGCAATCATAAACTGTCCAAAGAAATAATAACGATTTTATCATTATATAATATCCCTAGTAAAGCTTATGTAATATCAAAACATTTCATATAAGAAGAAAAATTGCTTTAAAAGATCTATGGATTATTTCTTTAGGAAAATACAACATTAATATTGAAATAAATTATTGAAAAAAAATTCCAACATCTTATGGAATGAATTTTCTCTATAAATTACCATGAAAATATATATATTATAACCCCAAAAACATGGAGTTATCATGAAAATGAAAAATTCTATTTCTTCCAAATTTGTTATAGTAAATATTCCTCTCACTTATTTGATTAAAAGTCGAATGTTTGTCATTTTTAAAATGATAATAGGATACATTTTAAACTATTTTTTTAAAAAATGAAATATGTATAAAAATCAATATAAATAATCATATAAGTATTTTAATCATATTCCTGAAAAGAATTATAGAAAACATGTATATATAAGATAAATGATTTTCGATAGAAGAGAGATATAAAGATCGTTTTCATTAAAAACATATTTTAGTATATTGATTATTTAATGAGATCAAAAGTATATGAAAAAATTAATCTATATAAATAAACCAAGGAGAATAAAATCAATGTTATTCTTGATTGAAAAAAATGAATTATTTTTAGTTGAAACATTATTAGAATTAATCCTGATAAATAGTGAGATTCCAAAAAAAAATCCCTTACCTTAATTCAAAATTGTTCAAAAAAAATAACAAAAAATATTATAAATTAAAATTTTTAATATTTATATATAAAAATAATTAACATACATATTTTATCATATATTATCCACATATAACATTTCAACACCCATTTAAAAAAAATTATTATTAAAATCATCGTTTCGATGTGTTAACTGTTTCACTTTTCATAGAAGTTTCGGTTCAGAAGATATGATTCTTATAATTTGATCATGGTTTATCTCTAGAATTTTATCAATGGTTTTAATTTCATATAAATATTCATTATATATATATATATATATGTAAATTTTTCTATAAAAGTTATATATAGAAAACTTAATTACACTATTCATGGAGATTGTAGGTTGTATGTACTCTTGAACATGGTTCCCATTTTTCGATGAATTGAAAAAAAAGAGATTAATAGTAATTGACATTTGCAGAATAATTATTATATGATCTATATATTATATATTTGTAAAATTTATTCTTATTACTATTCATGTAAAGAAAAAATGAAAAATGAATCTCAGAACATTGTGGAGGCATTAGTTCACACATACACATGGGTGATGATATCATTCTCCAACAAATTTTAAGGACGTCGATAATGGTTTTTCCATAATCATAATAAAAACGTAGTATATTAAAGATACTTAATTAATTAATTTAAACTAAATACCATTGATTTAGTGGAGATATATGAATAAATAAAATTGAAAACACTTGGTCAACAGTTATACCTATTTGTTGGGAAACCTCCATTAGCACACACCATAAGCCTTTATAGGATAATATTTTGGAATTAGAGAAAGATATATGATGGTGGAATGGAATCTAGGAAGCTATTATGGAATTTTTTTTAAAATATATAATGATCAAATTGTTTTAATAATGAAGTAGAGGAGGATCAATATTATAATTGAGGTTAGGGGATCTCTTTGAATAACGTAAAGTATTAATTTAATTAATATTAATTTTCATGGAGAAATTGTCCCATATAGAAATAATTAAAAGATAATATGTGGATATGTCTAAATTATCTCATCAATTAAAATTTTTACATTTTTTTTTATTTTATAACCTTCATAATTTTTTTTATCATCTATTAACCGTTGTTGACAATTACAGGAACCAAATTAAAAAAATTATTAAGAGACAAAAAAGAACCACAAAAGGGGTGGGAAGAAACAAGGACTACGAGACCTAAAATAATACAGCCCATGAGAATCACCTAAATGAATGCTTTCACCCTCTTGAGGGATCAACCCCAAATAAGTATTGTTAGTAAAGCACCTCAACAAATCCCTGGAATTAATGTAGTCATTTAATCTATTACCACCATTCCATGTGTGATTATTCTTCAAGATAATACTAATTAGATTCCCAATTTTACAAATATGATATTCCCTAGAATAAGGAAAAGATCCTATAATTATGTTTGAATAATAAATGAGTCTATTTACAACCCCTCCAAAAATATTTGTCTCCTCATGCACAACTCAAGTCCAGGAAAAATAGTAGTTGCTTCATCCTTTAAGGAGTTACCATTCCGAAATAAAACTATGAAGGAAATTATAATAGAGCCTTTGGTGTCCCAATCCAAATCCCCACCATGTTTGAGACCTGGCCTATATGAACCACCAATGTTGAGTTTCATTCCCCTACTGTGTAGGTTCCATATGATCCAATGAGCTGAAAAAAGGTTGAGAGACAAATCAATGGACTAAATTGTGGTAATAGTAGTTCAAAAGTATGGGGAAGAATTCGATTTATAGGTTATGTGAGTGAAGTAGATCAAAATAAACAATGTTCAGAAAACAAAAATTATCCTATAAGTAGACTTCCCCTTGAACCAGGCCCTATTTCGGGCCAACCAGAATCATCAACTTCCTACCACCAAGATGATGGGATGAGCCTTGTAATCCATTATGTTTCTCCCCAAACCTGAAAACCAACATTTGAGGAAGTTTTCACCCGAGACATGACAATAATACTCATAAATGAAACTACCATGATAAATCCAAAACAACTTTCCCAGTTGTCCCTCAATGAAAAAATGATAAATTGATTCCTTATAATGATCATTTTTACAGCTTCATCAACACCCAATGCATATTCCTACATGGTTAATATTCTTCTCTATAGGAATATTATTATTCCTGTTGTGCAAAAATAGTATGTTTAACATGATTGAAACATACTTTTACCAAAACTCTTCACCTCACATGACTGGATCAACTATCATATGTAATATTTTATGATACTACTTCACCAAGAAAGAGCCTATCACCAATCCAATAAAAATACAGGTGTTGGAATCCACATAAATCTCAATGAGATCAAACACCATTAATTGGCTCCTGTCCAAAATGTCCTAAATGATATATGGGTCATTAAAATCATCATGTTGGATTATTATAGGGTATGACATTCTGAATATTCTTTCTTGACACCAACCCAATTATGAAACAAGAAACTGATCTCACCATAGCCAATAACCAATTGAGCATGATTTTGAAGAATAATGATATAGGTTGAGACATGTTACATATGTTGGACGGTCTTCCCTTCATAATATCATTATTAAACTCATACTACATCCCAATTAAATGGACCCAAATAGTCTATCCTTCAAATACGTCCCTTTCTAGTATTCCATGAGTCTCATGCATTGTCCCCGACACACCCATGGCACCAATAACACCGTCCCTCAATGGTCAAGCCATTCTATTCAAGAATACCCACTGCTATTTTTACTCTACAAGATATTCCTAGATGAACATGACCATCGTTTTATTTAGTTATGAAATGAATGTTATAGGGGATTTTTAATCAGGCAAAACATGCATTTGAATGGAAGATAACACACCATTATTAAGAGTAATTCTCACACTAGGGGATAAAAAATGCATCTTCCAGTTGTGAATACTACCGACTAGATTATCAAATAGGTTATCAAATAGATTCATGTATCAATTACCCATATATATAGAAGAACCAATGTACTCTATTAGAAGCACCATCCTTCTGAATCCCAATCATGAATCTATAGCCCTTTCTCTTCTATCTGAACATCATTTATAGATGAAAATGTTTATTTTATCACAATTAACCACATATCCAATCCACACTAAATAATATTCAATGGCCTCCTTGATACATTGGATGGATAGATTTATACCATTAAAAAAATATAATCATGCCATTAGAGAACATAAGATGAGAAATTTCTTCTAAATGAGATCTGTACTAAGGTTCTTGAAGTAAATCCTCAGCCCTTGACGCCCAGTTCCAATGTATGAATTCATTACATTTGGCATGATTACAAGGAATAAAAATTCTAAGGACCAATAATTTTAGAAATTTTGGAATGTTAGATTACATACATGATACCCATAACAATTTGGGAGAAGAAAATAATACATAAAAAATAAAAATTAACTTCATCCATGAAAAATAATCCAAGAATGCAGTTTTATATCTTTGGGAAAGGAAACAAAATAAGGGTGAGCTCAAATGCTCAGTAAGGGTATGTGTGTAGTGTACATAGTAATGAATCAATAAGCATAGACAATAAATAAAGATAAATTACTAAACACACATTTCATTTAAAAAATTGTATAATACATAATCAATATGGAAAGATAATGTACTAAAAACTAATACCATTTAGTCAATAAACTAAGAATAAAATGAATCCATAGATTTTATCAGAGTGAAAATCCTCGGGATAATAATAACTAAAATGATAGAAATGTGTAATTATTAGATTTAATTTATCTGGAACATGAACCACTACAATAAACACCTTTCACACTATTTTTAAAGTCTATAGGAATAAACTTGTCTATTTTTCGTGCAAACAGACTCAAAGGGTTTGTCACTAACTGATTTTATCTCATTAGGCTATCAACACATCAAGGGTATTTCATTTACATATCTTGAAGCCATATAATTTTCATTAAAAAATCCCCAACCTAAGTCATACAAATCCAAATAATTCCTTATTTATTAAATAGTCAATTTAAAAAAGATATATTTAAATCAAACTGTCCCATACAAATTTGAAATGTTTTAATCATAATCCCCATAAATGTAAATAATCATCTAATGAAACATAAAATACCATGAATATAAAGTGAATCATGATATGACATATCAAAGAGAAGTATACATTCACCACACACAAGGAATAATCGGTTAATAAGAAATAACTCATAGATGTATAAGTGAGATGAGAATATAATTACCACCTTGTAATCAATTATTTAAAGGGCCTTGAATTTATAAAAGAAAATATTATATTTTTAAAGATATTATAAACTTGTATGGTAATAATCAAAAAAATAAGACATCGTCATAGTGGGAAATTCTGTTCAATCCCTATAAGATTAAAAAACATTCTATATATTTTGTAAGAAATGTCATAAAGTACCTTGTTTTAGAAAACAGAGGGAAGATTCATTTTAAATCATTTATTGAGAAGCAAAAATTGGTAAAAATGAATTTAATCATTAATAGAAGAATAATAAAAAAAATTGAATTTGAAAACACTACCATGGAAAAGAAATAATCCCCAGTGGAGACTTAAACCAAAACAATCATGAATACCAATGATATTATGAAATAACACCTTAACATGAATTTCCATTTGGGTGAGCATCCTTTAAACTTATATTTAATGGTTTTAAGGATGTTAATAAATTATAAAATAAAAATAAAAATATATATAATATAATATAATAACTTTTTATAATATCTTATTACATAGTTGTTAACAATATTTCTTTATTTTCAATATTTCATGTGTTAATTGCCTAGTTATTCGAGTATCTTTTTACTTGTTACTTAATGTATTATTAATTCGATAATTATTTAATAATATCATGAATTTCAAATATGATTTAAATATTATATATATTTAGTAAATATATATTTATTAAAATCCATAAAATTTGGAGATAGGAAATGAAATGTAATGTTTATGGAGACGGTATGTCGTACGTACCAATGATGGCTACTTTAATTTATTTTAAAAATTAAAATAATAAAAATAAATTATATATATGTGTATTATAAATATATTATAATATATATTTCATATATATCACATATATTTATTAAAATAATATTTTATTCACTCTATGTAGAGTGTGAATTAATCACATTACATAGAGGTGGGGGTAGTCCACACTTCCAAAAACAATGTTATCGTATTTACACAAAATTGAAATCATAAAGGAATGTATTATATAAAAATCAAAGAAGTATTAATAAAACATAAATATCATATATATCCTATAAAAATAGTTTTTTCTTCATAATGACCAACCATGATAGGTTGTGAAGTAAAAACAAATTACATTGTTTCACGAGGCGAGAGTTCGTTTTACACAAATGATAAATTCATTATCCATTTGATTTGACTGTTTGTAGGTGTAGTCAAACCACATACATGAAAAAATATAATTATATTTAGGATACTTATGTTATTATATAAGAATTTTATGATAATAAATTAAGTAGTGGGGAATGAAATAAAACTAAAGTGATTGTCAAGAAATGTTAACTCTTATTTGGGAAAATCATTTTGGTTTATACAAAAACCCTTCTATGGATTCATTTCTACCAAAATAAAGGATTTTAGGATGAGTTGAGGAATGTTTTGACATTATTTTTTCAGGTTTAGGACGATATATAAGGATCAAATTTGGTTGAGGAAGTGATGGAGGAGGTTCCCTTTTATAATTGAGGTGATTTGCACTTTTGGAAACTCTAAAAATATTGAATTAATATAAAATATTTTTAAATTAAAAATGACTGAAAAGTGAAATATTTAAAAGTTAATATGATAATAATTCTAAATCATATCATTAAATAATTTTTATACTTGTTTAGGTTACATTATTACCCTTATGTTTGGCATTAACCCTTAGTTAAAACCTTTAACTCTTACCATGAAAACCTGTCATTATACTCTTTGAGGCATATTATAGTTACTATAAACTGAAAAGTAAACATAAATGAGTCATTAATGTCATATTAATCATTATTCTAATAATATGTATGAATATTATATTTTTATGAATTTGAAATCATTCAATAAAATATTATGTATATTAATATATAATTATTATCAATTTTGACGCTATTCATTACATCACTTTTTAAAAACATAAATACACAAGATAATTTTGATGAAAAACTTAAAAAAATTATTAATATTTCTAGGTCATATAGAAAATTCTTGTACAACATTAATTATATGAAATGATATTTTTGAAAAAAATAAATAACATTTCTATGATATTTCCATTAATTAAACAATTTCTACATCATCATTGTGTAAGCCTTTAATTTAAAAAATTATTCCTAAAAAAATGTAAATTAATTATCAAGAAAAATCTAAATAATTTATATTTCGAATTACTATTTATAGTTAATGATATATTATTAATAATCATATATAAAAAATGCAATACTTATTAAAAAGATGAGTATGACATATTATCCTTTCCTAAGAATAAAATAAAAATAAAGGCTTAAAATAATCCATGTATCTCTATGAGGACACAAAATTGTCCATAGGATGAATTTTGTGGAAACTAATCAATCCAATAAAATTATGACATGTTTTAGGGTAATTTTATAATTTTTATTGTATTATTATTACTCTTAATTTCATGATTTACCATTATCCATGGTTATAAAAAAATTACTAAAGTTTCTATTAATAATGTCCAAAAAATATAATAAACCTATTTACATATTTAGAACCCACTTATAATAAATATATAATACATTTTTCAAAATGAAAAATATATAATTTTTAGTAATTAATATAAAATTAATCTATCTAATGTAAAGAGATAACAAGTTTTTAATGTGAAAACATTTAAAATATTGAAATGTTTTTATACCCAAATTCAATATTAAATTTATTAAAATTACATGAATTAGATCAAATGATAAAAACATGATCTGATTATACTTTAAATAAAAATAAACTGTTATTTAAAATTAAAAATTATTTGGGAAAAAATGATGTTTTTGATTAAAATGTAAAATTTTATCATTATTCATCAAAACATGAAACTTATTAGAAAAATACAAAAAAATATAAAAAATTATATTCAAATTTAAGTGAAAAAGTATATTTTTTAAAATAAAATATATAAATGTTTAAAAAAATTTATTTAGAATATGTTTGTCATTAAAAGGCCGTAAAAGACCCTTTCGAAAAATAATTGTTTTTATGAGTAAAATTGGGTTTTTTTAAAATATGAATATGGAATAAATTGGACGGATGTAAAAATGTATTATTGGATATATAATATATATATTTCTTTAATATCATTATCTAATAGTATTTAATTTTATTTAATAGGATAAAACACCTTTGTGATTATAAAAAATAGACTTTTTGAAAAATATTTCCTTTAATTTCAATTCGTTCTTATATTAGTTTCTAATTAATATTTAACCATTGAATTAAACTATATATTTTTATAATTTAGTTAATACTATTCATAAATTAGAACTTAACGGCTAGTTTATATATTATTATATTAAATAATAACATTTTAATAATATATTGTTGTTCAAAAAACTCATCATTCCATGTAACGTTAGACAAGTCATTATTATATGTAGAATAAGGTTGACATGGTTTTCTATATAAATAAAGCTAGAAGAAAATAAATTTATTCAAAAATGAAAATATTTTACGGTTTTGGTGTGTTGCATTTTCCCCACCATAATTAAATAGCATCCGGGAAATTTAAACATGATCTCCGTAAATGAGGGATTGATATTTTAAAATACTATTATTGAAAAACCCACATAATAAATTGGGATCACAACAAATATTATTAATAACATGGAAAATGAAATGCTAAGGATACAAACAAACTCGGCTTTCAAATAACATTACATTATAAAAAAGTGCAATCATGGACATCAAAGATGAATATAACTATCATGTTCTGATTGAGAGTGATAGATAACATGGTCATCATAATGTTAACAATCAAAAAACCATAAATTTTTCATCAGTTAAAAGGATCCTGATTTCATAGTAAGAAATGTAATCAGATAATTTTTTTGTTTCAAAATCCTTTTCATATAGTGGATGGATTCTATTAATATATTGATAATAAATTAAGGAAATAATGTTAATTGATTACTTTCCTTATCATGAGAGTAATATTATCCTTTTTTTGTGATTTGATTTTTTTAATTCATCTAAAAGACATGGAAATTAATGTTCAAGATGAATTTTTTCATGCCGAAAGCGCTTTTATGAATTATAAGATCCATGAGATGTTCCTTCTACCTTTAAATATCTACTAAAACTAAATTGGTTAAAAAATATATCTAATATGATGAATCATAATTTAAACTCAGAAATAAATATCCAATCTTCAAAATAATCCATTACAACCTTAAGACGTGTCCAAAATACCTAAGTCTATATTCACAGTCCTAAAATTTCTCTAAATTTTTAAAATGTATATAAATATTAGATTCTATAAATAATGTTATGTAGCTCTTATTGTCTCATATAAAATATTTAAATACCTTGATCACCTTAAAACCTTAGTTAAAACATGAATTCCTCCAAATCCTTAAAGAATATGTACTATAGTACCAGCATTATATATCTCATGAATCTTATAATCAGAGTACTATTGATGAAATAATTCATTAATCCAAATACACAAAAACATTAATAATTCTAAATTATTCTTAAACCATTAACTATTTTTCATCATCTTATTCCTTAATACCACCTTACTTTTATTTTTATTTTATATTTTATTTGTTGTCAGTATTATAACTAACACATGAATAACCTTGCTGATTCTATCCATTTTTGAAATCCCAAATCACAATGTCAGTAACACTAATAATAGAGATATAGTCATGAAAATTAATTTATAGGACATATAAATCATGAAAAAATTAATCTATGAATCCTTATGTTTAACCTAGGTTATTTATTTTCATTACCAAATCAATATGACTATATCATATACATAGTCTTATCCTAGAATTCATTCATAGGGTTATATTCCCTAATCTATGATTTCAAAATTTATTTTCCACGGTTGTTCCTAAAAGCCCTTGGATACCAACTATAATACCCCGAGCCCAAAAGACCAGAACCAGTGAATTATTTTATAAAATTATGAATATTATAAGGAATCAAATACTAAAGGACTGATCAGTTTAGTATTTTTGGAAATCCAAATTACATACATGATACCCATAATACATTAATAGAAGAAAATAATACATAAAAAATTAAAAAAAACTACACCCTTGAAAATCATTCCAATAATTCAACTTCATATCCTGGGGAAAGGAAACACAATATGGGTGACCTTAAATGCTCAATACGGATACGTGTATAACAGAAGTAATCACGAATCAAGAAGAATAAAAAATATGGAATGGTAAATAACTAAAAATACATTAAATTTAAACAACTGGATAAGGAATAATCAATACGGCATGGTAAAGTACTGAAAATATATCTCATTTAATAAATTAATTGATAATTAAATGTATCAATATATTTTCCTCATAGTGAAACTCCTCTGGATAATAATAACTAAAATGAAAGAAATGATTAATTAGTATATTTCATATATGTGGTACATGAACCACTACCATAAATAACTTTTACAATATAGTTTTAGTATGTGTGTATAAATATTTCTATTTATCATGGAAACAAACTCAATAGGTTTGTCGCCCACTGATTTAATCTCATGAGACTTCTGATCCATCGAGGGAATTGCATTAACCAGTCTGTAACCCATAGGGATTACATTAAATAGTCCTTAATTGTAACACATGAGATTTCTAAGAGAAATATTATTTTTTATGTTATATACATCATCAAAGTAATATTTCACTACACACAACACTAGCATGGCTTTCTTTATGTGGAATCGTGGCCTTCCTCGATAGCTTGCGTTGTACGCAATACTGAGTTTCACTAAACAATGATATGATATTAAAATATTATTATAACTAGACGTTATGAGTAGTAATACCCACTTTTTGAAATTTTATAAATTTTATCTTTCAAAATGGACATCAATTTTTAGATTCAGAATATCAAAATTAGCCTACGGTGAAATTATGGAAATTTTCGGAAAACCTTTAATTTTTGATGAATAGTAAAAACTTTAGATTACTATATAAAAAACGACTTTTTATTTAAATAATTATTTATATTATTTAATTTTATTTTAGTATAAAATTGATACATAATACCTATATAAGATCAAATTAATTTATTGGAGTCATTTTATAATATTTTTATATATATAAAAATTTTATTGAACATTTCCCCGTCTTTTACCCACCTCCTAAGAGAATTTGACAATTTACATGAAACATAATTTTAACACTTTGGTGAGTGGAATTTTGAAAATCTGAGAGACACAGTTAATATCATGGAGTGAAATGTTGTTCAATGAGATGAAAATAATTTTTGGTGAATAGTAACTTTTTACTTTTATTTACCACTGTTAAAAGTAAATAGGGAAATTAAGGGTAAATATGATATTATTATTACCCTAACACATGTCCTAATTCTATTGGATATGATTAATTCGACCATAAACAACCTTAGGAATAAAATATGACCATTTAGGTCCACTTGGATTAGATTAGGATATTTATTATGATTTTATTTAAAGAATAGTTAAAATAGTTAAAATAAATGTTTAATAACTAAAACATTTTTGATATAGGGTTATACATACGATAATATCAACAATAAATATTCATTAGAAATCTAAAAATATTTCCTACATAATGGTATTTTATTTATAATTTTGTGACATTAAATAATTTATGTTATTTATGACACAATGATGATGTAGTAATTTACATATTAATGAAATATTAACATAATTGATATTATAAATACCAAAATAAATGTAATTTTAGACTTTTTATGAATTCCACTAATTTTATAGGTTAATATTATATTTTAGTATTGATTTAATTAAAAATTTTCGATCTAATCATTCTGTTATGATTATCACAAAAATCAATTAACAAATAGTGTCAAATTTGACATAAAATAGTTTTAATTTTTTTATATTATTAATTGTTATTTTATTCCTAAAATCTAAGGATCATCCGAATGACATAGATAATGTTAGATATATTAATAATAAACAACATGGGGTTCGTTTGTCTTGATATAGTAAGTTTAATTACCATGTAGTGTTTGAAAATAAGAAGACATAGTAAAAGTAAAATTATTTAACATAGAGTTAAATATAAAGGTTGAGGATAAAATACTAACATAAACTTGTCAAAATTCTATTGTATGAGAGGATTTTGACGAATCCACACCTTACCATAGAAATAAATCAATTTTGAGCTATTAAAAACCAAATATGATTTTATAATAAAAATAATATTTTTAGTTTTCCATAGGTGCCCCTCTCCTCCCTTATAAAAGGGTACCTCCTCCCTCTCCTCCTCACACCACATTGAGCCATCATGCTCAGCCAAATGCTACCAATTACTCTTATAAACTTCCCTAGAAACATCCTATAGTTCTTTATCTTCTTTAAAGACCAACCCTAGTGCCCTAATATGAGGTTAAGAAGAGGTGCGTCAAAGAAGAGGAGGTTCAGACATGTACGATGAAAATCAAAACTGAGGTAAGGGAAAATCTCGCAATCTCAATTTTTATCCAAATTGTTTATCCTTCAAGATTTACTATGGAAAATTTATCATCCACATCCATGTTTTCTCAATATGTATTATTATTTCTATCCACCTACAATTGATTAAATCCAATTTTACCCTTCGATGAGTTTTTTGTAAAAGATATGAATGGAATATTTTGTCATTTTTTAGTATGAGGTACTTTGTGACTATTCTGGCCAAAGTATGAGAAGATTTTTTTTTAACTTATACAACATGAATGGATTTGTAGAACATTATTTTCATGAATCATCCATTTCAATTTTCATGTTTATTTTTAATCAACTTCTTTTAGTTTAAAATTGTATGACATGTTAAGAAAGGAAAAATGTTTTTGAAGTAGAAAAGATATTTTTCTCAATATTGGAGATCAAGTGTTTTATCAAAATTATTTTCCATCTATAATAATATAGGGTTCTATTTCTATCAGTATTTTTACATTGTTTTGATTATGTTATGACGGAATTATTTTTATGATGTACTTTTATATTATATGGATTGTGTTATGATGGCATGATGATTAAGAATACTATGTTTATTACATGGGTTATGCTATGATTATGATTTATGATTTTATGGAACACATATGAATGGTTTAATTATGATATGGGTGGGACCTATATCTCCTCCTAATGCATTGGGTAATGATTATATATCTCATGAGAGAGACATGGATGGAACGGAATGTTAAACCAATTCAGTGAAATAGGACTGAAATGAGGAGTGAACTCGGTTCAGAAATGGAAATTTTCCACATTGTAGTCTAGGAAATGAGTCTTGACTACTAAGAAATGATTATCTATGATTTTTTGTGCATTTCACAATGTTTAATGTCTTATGTTATAATTATTGGTATTACATTTCACTACTATGATTTATCCCATGTTATGAAATTATGATCTCTTTTGCAGGTTAAGATTTCCAAAATGTTATGTTATTATGAATATGTTGTGATATATATTTCTTTTTTTACACTTACGGGGAATTTGAGCTCACCCTTTTTTAAATTTTCTTTCCCCTGGTCAGGAAGAATGTTATTAAGTATGATATGCCAAAATGGGACTCTAGATATGATAAAATATAAGCGAGACAGTGTAGATGATTTATGAACCAGTTGCTTATGTTTCACAGTTTCTAAATACACTATACCTATAAGGTCCTTTCATGGTTTTGTTATATGTTGTAATAAGTGTGCTTCAAATTTGAAGTAGTATCAATCTATGTAATATATGGGCCATTAGAGTTGGTATCAGACGAAAGGTGGAGTCAACCTTTGAAAACTAGGACGTGAAATCCCTAGTAAGAACCCTAAGGATAAGTCTAAGCATAGAACACAATCTTAGTGTTTTAGAAATGGCCATGAACAACCTATGATAATACCTTAAATGTGTAATTTTATTCTTCATAATGAGGTTTTAATT
The DNA here is from genome assembly GCA_963277665.1 of Viscum album. Classification (NCBI taxonomy): domain Eukaryota; kingdom Viridiplantae; phylum Streptophyta; class Magnoliopsida; order Santalales; family Viscaceae; genus Viscum; species Viscum album. Next base: position 1,929,536,446 of record OY728131.1, read on the forward strand.
TTAAAATTACTATTGCTCACACTATTCTTCTTGGTTTTAGTCAATGGTTGGAACCAGAAGGAACCATGTTAATGCGGAATGTGATGGGAAATGCAATGATTGTTCCCCTGAGAAACCAAATGATATAAGAGATGGAATGAAAAATCTTGTAGCCATGCTAACACAACTTTCTCATGCTATGAATCATTCCGGACATTAAAACAAGCAAAGGAAAGAGCAACATTCTGTTGAATTCTTCATGAGGCAGCGTCCTCCCTCATTCAGCAGGTCTACTGATCCATTAGTTGTGGAAAAATGGATCAGCACTACTGAAATGATATTTTCAGTTCTTCAATGTTCTGAACATGACAAATTCATCTTAGTAGTGTATCGTTTGGAAGGTGATGCTGATCAATGGTGGAATCTTATTAAGAATATGAGGCAAAAAGCTGAAATTTAGTCCATGGAATGGGATGAGTTCAAGAACTTATTTTTCAATAAGTACCTCCCTCATATTCTTAGAAAAAATATGGAGAAGGAGTTTCTTGAACTAAAGCAAAAGGATGATGAATCTGTTGGTATGTACGATGAAAATTTTACGAGACATGCAAGGTACACTTCTGGAATTGTTATCCAACCCGAGAGTAAGATTGAACGATTTTTTAGTGGATTAAAACCAAGTATTCGAAGGGTGTTAGCCATAAGGGATTTCAATAGTTATGAGGAAATTTTTCAATGTGCTCTCATGGTTGAGATGGATATTAGAGTAACCCAACAGTCATATTCATTTGATAAGAAGAAGAAAATGGAATTCAAAGAAAAGTCTAAAGACCACACTGAAAACAATATTAGTTTTCCCTTATGCTCAATGTGTGGAAAGAAATATGTAAGGAGTTGTCTTAACGGGACAAGTAAATGTTTCAAATGTGGAAAGGAAGGCCATCGGGCATTTGAATGCCGCAATGATGGGAAGAATTTGTCTAGTGATGCGGACAAAGAAAAGGCTACAAAAAGTGAACCTTCTACACTTTAATGTTACAAGTGAAAAGAAATGGGGTATTATATTAATCAATTCCCTAATCTGAAGGTTGTTGATGATGATCAAAGTCAACAAACTCTTAAGGCTAAAGACAAATGAGAGTCACATGCAATTTCCATCAGCGATGTGGAGTACAATAACGAAGTGGAGAAAGGTACAGTTACCATCAACTATAAAGTATCAATTGTTTTATTTGATTCTAGATCCACCCAATCTTTTATTTTTGAATAATTATCTAATGGTATCGCCGTTTTACCTCAACAATTAGATGTTGAGTTAGCTGTGACAACCCATAATGGCACAACAGTCGCATAAAAAGTTTATAATTCTTCTTCGATTGATGTTTGTGGGAATGTGCTTCCTGAAAATCTTGTGATCCTTCATATAGTAGAATTTGATGTGATTCTTGGCATGTATTGGATTTCATTATATAGATATCATATAAATTTACAATGAAGGGAAGTCACATTTCATATTCCAGATTAATCTATGATCGTCTATCATTGCAACGATGAACATAACCATCCAGTGGACATTTCATCGGTCTTATGGGACTTGATTCAACTAAATGAAGGTTATTTATCTCAAATGGTTTGACAGAAACTCAATATTATGAATATATCCATTTTATGTGAGTTTTATGATGTCTTTCTAGACGAATTGTCTGTTCTTCCACCAAATCATGAAGTTGAGTTTTCAATAGAACCCGTACCTGGTGCTTTATCTATTTCAAAGCCACCTTATAGAATGGCCCCAATTGTGTTGGAGGAATTGAAGAAGCAACTCCTTGATAATCTTGATAAGGGATTCATACATCCTAGTGCATCACATTGTGGAGAACCTGTCTGTTTGTTAAGAATAAAGATGGATCAATGAGACTCTTCATTGATTATCGAGAACTTAACAAGATCACTATCAACAAAAAATATCCTCTCCCATGCATTTATGACTTATTTGACCAACTAAACAGAGCTCAATACCTTTTAATGATTGATCTTTGTTCAGGGTATCATCAATTAAGCGTCAAACAGGAGGATATACCAAATATGGCATTTTGTACAAGGTATGGACAATATGAATTTATAGTGATGTAATTTGGTCTTACTAATTCCACTGTTATCTTCATGGATCTAATTAATAGAGTCTTTAGTGACTATCTTGATCAGTTTGTGGTAGTCTTTGTAGACGATATTCTTTTCTATTCAAAGAGAAAGGAAGAACATGAAGATCACTTGAGAATTGTATTGAATACCCTGAGAAAGGAGAACATTTATGCCAAATTTACCAAGTGTGAATTTTGGCATCAAGAATCGTCATTTTTGGGTCACATAATCTCAAAAGAGGGGATATCTATGGATCCAGAAAAAACAGAGGTTATTGAAAGATGGTCGAGACCAAAAATAGTAACTGAAATCTGATGTTTTCTTGGTCTTGCTGGATATTATCGATGTTTTGTGAAATATATTTCCTGATTACCCAATCCACTCACCAGGTTGAATCGAAAAGGAGTTATGTTCATGTGGACGGAGGAGTGTGAAGAGATTTTCATGGAGTTGAAAAGAAGGTAATCTAGGGAACAAGTGCTCACACTGCATTGTAGTGGAGAATGGTTTGTGATCTACAGTGATGCATCAATGAAGGGATTAGGGAGTGTTCTCATACAAAATGATATGGTGATAGCTTTTGCCTCATGACAGTTGAAAATCCATGAGCAAAATTACCCAACTCATGATTTGGAGTTACCTATAGTAATCATTTCATTAAAGATTTGGAGGCATTATCTTTATGGAAAAAGGTCTGATATTTATACTGATCATAAATGATTAAAGTATATTTTCAAACTAAAGGAGCTGAATATGGATCAATTAATATGGTTGGAATTGATTAAGGATTATGAATTCTCAATTCATTATCACCCTAGGAATGCAAATAAGGTGGCAGATGCATTAAGTCGACAAGACCTTGCTAGCTTATCCATGTTGAGGATCACAAAAGATCAAATATTTATGGATTTACAATGGATGGATCTTGGAATTATAATAGAAGTGGAGAAATCTTATCTTTCTCAAATGAATCTTCAACCATCTATACATGTGAAGATTAAAGAGGCACAAAAAGAATACGTGGAGTTACAAAAGAAGGTGAGAAATGTTCCTGAATTCAACCATGATTGTGATTGGATAACAAGGTTCAGGAATCGGGTTTGTGTTCCTCCCATCCCAGAATTAAAGAAGGTGCTGCTAGATGAGGCTCATAGTTCATCATTAACTATTCATCCTAGAAGCATTTAGATGTAGATAGACCTAAAAGAGTACTTCTGGTGGGATGGCATGAAAAGAGATGTTGCTGAATATGTCTCTCGATGCTTGGTTTGTCAGCAAGTTAAAGCTGGGAGATAGAAGTCTACGGGGATTTTAGAACCATTACCCATACAAGAATGGAAATGGGAAAACATCACTATGGACATTGTCACTGGAATTACTAAAACATCCAAAGGCAATAATGTTATCTGGGTCATAGATGATCATTTTACAAAGTCGGCACACATCATTGCTTTTAGAGAGGATTTCTCTCTTGATCAGCTTGCGAGGATATATGTAAAGGAAGTGGTAAGATTTCATGGAGTACCACTTTCCATTATATCTTATCAGGATCTGAGTTTTACCTCAATATTCGGGTGATGTCTTTAGTATACACTAGATACAGAGTTGAGTTTCAGCACTACTTATCATCCGGAGACAGACTGTCAGTCTGACAGAACAATTCAAACTCTAGAAGGTATGTTTAGAGCTTGATCAATGGATTTAAATGGTGGCTGGGATCAACACATACCTTTGGTGGAATTTTTTTATATTAATAGCTTTCACTCCAACATTCATATGGCTCCTTATGAAAATCACTATGGAAAGAAATTCTGATATCCAACTTGTTAGGATGAAGTTGGGGAATGAAAGCTATTAGGACCTGGTCTTGTTGATAAGATGGCAGAAAAGGTAATATCTATTCAACAACACATAAGAGAAGCTCAGAGTCGACAAAAAATTTATGCTGAAAACCGTAGAAAAGACCTAGATTTTCAAGTGTGTGATAAAGTGTTCTTACGTATATCTCCTTGGAAGAGAGTAATGAGATTTGGAATGAAGGGCAAGTTGAGCCCTAGGTATATCGGTCCTTTCGAAATACTGGATCGTGTTGGGAAGGTAGATTACTGATTGGCGCTTCCACTAAATCTCTCGCAGGTTCACGATGTGTTCCATGTATCTCTCCTAAAATGTGCATACCCGATCCTTCACATGTACTCCACTGAGATGTTGTACCGCTGGGGAAAGATCTTTCTTATGAAGAACAGCCAATAGAGATTCTGGATTGTAGAGAAAAAGTCATGCGTAACAAGACAACTCACATGGTGAATGTTTTATGGTGGAACCACCAATTAGAAGAAGTTAAATGGGAGTTTGAGGATATGATGAGGGAGAGGTATCCTCATATGTTTGTTACAAATTGACGAATTTTGTGGGTGAAATTCATTTTAAGGGGGGTAGAATGTAACACCTGAGATTTCTATGAGAAATGATTTTTTTATGTTATATACAACATCAATGTAATATTTCACTACACACAACACTAGCTTGGATTTCTTTACACACAATCGCGACCTTCCTCGATAGCTTGCATTGTACGCAATACCGAGTTTCACAAAACAACGATATGATATTAAAATATTATTATAACTAGCCGTTATGAATATTAGTACACACTTTTTGAAATTTTATAAATTTTATCATTCAAAATGGGCTTCATTTTTGGATTCATAATATCGAAATTAGCCTAGGGTAATATTTTGGTATTTTTCTGAAAACATTTAATTTTTGATGAATAGTAAAAACACTGTGTTACTATTTAAAAACCAACATTTTATTTAAATAATTATTTATTTTATTTAATTTTATTTTAGGTCAAAATTGATACATAATACCTATATAAGATCAAAGTAATTTATTGGAGTCATTTTAAAATAATTTTAGATATATAAAACATTTGTTGAACTTTTCACCGTCTTTTGCCCACCTCCTAGGAGAATTTTTAAATTTACATAAAACATAATTTTACCACTTCTATGTGTGGAATTTCGAAAATCCAAGAGTCATGGATAATATCAAGGATTAAAATGTGGTTCAATGAGATGAAAATAATTTTTGGTAAATAGTAACTTTTTACTTTTACTTACCACGATTAAAAGTAAATAGGGTAATTAAGGGTAAAAATGTTATTATTATTACCATAACACATGTCCTAATTCTATTGAATAAGTTTCCTTCGACAAAAAACAACCTTAGGAAGAAAATATGACCATTTAGGTCCACATGGATTAGATTAGGACATTTATTATTATTTTATTTAAAGAATAGTTAAAATAGTTAAAATCAAAGTTTAATAACTAAAAAAATTTTATTATAGAGTTATACATAAGATAATTTCAACTATAAATATTCATTAGTAAGATAAAACGATTTCCTACATAATTTATTTTTATTTATAATTTTTAGATATTAAATAATTAACGTTATTTATGACAAAATGATGATGCAGTAATTTACTTATTAATGAAATATTAACATAATTGATATTATAAATACCCAAAGAAATGTAATTTGACACTTTTTATGAATTCCACTATTTTGATAGGAAAATATTACATTTTATTATTGATTTAAATAACTTTTCTCAAACTAATAATGTTTTTATGATTATAAAAAAAATCATGGACCAAATAGTGTCAAAATGACATAAAATAGTTTTTCAAACAAATACTATATTATTAATTGTTATTTTATTTCTAAAAAACTATGGTTCAACCAAATGACTTAGATAAGGTTATATATATTAATAATAATCAACATCGGGTTTGTTTGGCTTGTTATAGTAAGATTAATAACCATATATTTTAAGAAAATATGAAGACACTGTAAAAGATAAATTATTTATCACAGAGTTAAATATAAATGATAAGGATGAAATACTGACCTAATCATATCCAAATTCTATAGGATGAGAGGATTTGGACCCATTCCCACCTTAGCTTCTAAATAAATAAATTTGGAGCTATTAAAAACCGAATATGACTTTATAATAAAAAAATATTTTTAGTCTTCAAAAGATGCCCCTCTCCTCCCTTATAAAAGAAAACCTCCTCACTCTCCTCCTCACACCACTTTAAGCCATCATGCTTTTCCATACCCTACCAATTACACTTTTCCACATACCTAAAAACATCATAGAGGTCCTGGTCTTCTTAAAAGACCATCCCTAGTGCCCTAAAATGATGTTAAGAAGAGGTGTGTCAAAGAAGAGGAGGTTCAGACACGTACGAAGCAAATCAGACCTAAGGTAAGGGAAAATCTCGCAATCTCAATTTTTATTCGAGATTGTTTATACTTCAGGATTTACTAGTGAATATTTATCGTCCACATACATGTTTCCTCAATATGTAATATTATTTCCATCCACCTACAATTTTTTAAATCCAATTTTACCCTTCAATGAGTTTTTAGTAAAAGATATGAAAAGATCCATTTGTCATTTTTTAGTACGAGGTACTTTTTGACTTTTCTGGCTAAAGTACGAGAAAAATGTTTTTTAACTTATACAAAATGAATGGATTTTTAGAACATTATTTCCATGAATCCTACTTTACAAGTTTTCATGTTTATTTTTAATCAAATTATTTTAGTTTAAAATTTTATGACATGTTAAGAAAGGAAAAGTGTTTTTAAAGTATAAAAGATATTTTCCTCTAGAATGGAGTTCAAGTGTTTTATCAAAAAAAAATTCCATCAAAGATAATATATGGTTCTATTTATATCCCTATTTTCACATTGTTCTGATTATGTTATGATGGAATTATTTTTATGATGTCCTTTTATTTTATATGGACTATGTTATGATGGCATGTTGATTAAGAATCCTATTTTAATTGAATTTGTTATGCTATGATGTATGATGTATGATTTTGTGGCACACATAATAATGGTTTCATTATGAGATGGGTAGGCCCTATATCTCCCTCAAATGCATTGGGTAAAAATTTTATATCTCATGAGATAGACATGGCTAGAACGGAATGTTAAACTGGTTCAATGATGCAGGACTGAAATGAGGAGTGAACTTGGTTCAGAAATGGACTTTGTCCACTAAGATAGTCTTGGAAATGAGTCTTGACTACTATGAAATGCTTCTCTATGATTATGTGTGTATTCCAAAAAGTTTCATGTCTTATGTTATGATAATTGAGATTATATTTCACTACTATGATTTATCCCATGTTATGAAATTATGATCTCTTTTGCAGGTTATGTTTTCCAAAATGATATGTTCTTATAAATATGTTGTGATTGATAATTCTTTTGTTTACCCTTATTGAGAATTTGAGTTCACCCTTTTGTATGTTTTCTTTCCCCAGGTCAAAAAGAAGGTTATTATGTAAAATATTCCAAAAAGTGACTCTAGATATGATAAAATAAAAGGGAGACGGTGTAGATGATTTATGAACCAGTTGTTTATGTTTCCCAGTTTCTAAAGACACTATACCAATATGGTCCTTTCGTGGTTTTTTTATATATTGTAATATGGGTGTTTAAATTTTGATGTATTATCAATATATGTAATGTATGGGTCATTATATTTACCCATGTCATACCAATCTAATTCATTACTAATAAATTGAATAATTGATTTAAAGAAATATATCGGAAAATCAATGTGTCTCATACAACTATGAAATATTTTGATCATAATACTCGTAAAAGTTAATAATTATCAAACAAAACATTGAATACCATTATGTTAAAGTGATTCATCATATGATATATATTAGGCCTACGATGTCAAATACCTTGAAAGGGGGTGAATTAGGGTATAACCTAATGATTTTTTTTATTATTTTCATAAAAAATCTTTCCCAGAGTGGAACTGCACAAAACATAACACATTAAAACAAGAAAAAATTAAAAATTCAAAAAGAATATCAAATTTCATCAGTTTCCCATAAATCACACTCGCTGCCCAAACAACCCTACAACATGTTCTGTCAAATGCACCATCCATGTTGTCACTACCATCATCACATCATCGTCATCGTCTTCCCATTGTCTCTATTCTTTCCAAACATCATCGTCAATGCCATTACTGGAACCCACTCGAAAACACATTCACAACATCACCTATAATCAATAATTTTTGTCACCATAGAACATCTGGTAACATCATCGTCATCACCAAGAAACCAAACCAGCAGATATCACAAAATAATAAAAAAAAACAAAAACTAAATATGGAATGGAAACCATAATTGGGGAAGGAGCACCTGAGACAAATCAATGTAGTAGTTGAAACCATGAAAAATGCTTCGCCGTTATAACCCTAATGGAATGAATGAATCCTACTCTAGTCATGCTTCCTGGTACACCATTGAGAACTGAACCATCACATCCCAAAACATTGTAGTAAACCACCACACCACATAGACAAGGAAGAGTGGTAGAACATGAGAAAAGTGATGATATTGAAGCAAGCAATGGTCTTAACAACGATCCCTGAACTTATATAGGCAACAAATCCTTCTTTTGAATCAGACACCAAAAGAAACTGGAACCACCGAGAGCTATCCATGCCATCTCATTGAGCCTCCACACCATCCCAATCCAGCATAAGAACCCACATTCCAGACTATATATGGATTCTAGTGTGAAGGTATGGATAAAAGGAACATTGGAGGTGAACTAAGGTAGTGGCTAGGACAATTGATGTCCCAAAACCTAGAATGGGAAAAAAATCCAGAATGGGATAAAATAGAAAATAGCAGAGATGAGCGCCAGTAGAGGCAAGAAGTCAGATGAGTAGTGGAGGGAGTGATGATGTCAATTTTCAATTAAATGGACTCCCCGCTATAAACTTCCACTGAGGAGGAACCCTAGTGTGAGAGTGGAAAGGAGAGATGCCACTCAGAGGATAATCAAGGAATGATAGATTAAAACAACTAACCCTTTTGATATTGTTTTGTTTATAAAAACTCTTTTCTATCTATTTCTATAGAAAAATATGAACGTAAATAAAAACAAGCATGAGAAATAGAAATATTTACTTGGTTCACCCTCAATGGGATACGTCCAAGGAGCATGCAACAGTAATGTGTCGATGTATCGAATCTACTAAAAGTGCACTGCTTCTTACAAAGTTTGTAAAGGAATCAATGTCCCTCCTGGTTTAAAACCAATAGATATTTTTAATCTCACTAATCTCTCAACGGATGTGTGCTCACAGCTTCTTTATAAGATCCACTCACAGTTTATAGAATTTTAGGTCCTTACATTTTCTTTAATGAATGCATCCTTTACTATATAGAGATACTCTAATGATATCCCACTTTTATACACTAATTAGTACCTCTTTTCCACTTAATAATGGGCTATTATTTTTTAAACAGGTTTACAAATAACACTAACATCGCAAAGCTCTCTATTTTTTAAATCTCGAACTGGTATTTGTGAAGAACCCACCTCTTCGCAAAGCTCACAGGTTTACAAAGATCTTTATTTCTCAGGGCTCACACTAGACTTTTCTATTTCTCAAAGCTCAAACAAGCCTTTTTGAAGAACACTTCATCAATAATTTTTTACTAGACTTCAAGGTGTGCCTTTATTTCATAGATCTTAGTGGGCCTCTGCAAATTCTCTTACTTTTGTGAAGCATGCTATTTTCTCAAACCTCCTTAGAGATTCAAGAGCCATATGTTTTTTGTGGAGTCTCTCAACTCTTCTCGATGGGGTAGGGGCCTATTTAAAAGTAATTACCAATGACTGTAGAACATTATACGACATGTCAGCTCCATGTAATACAATTTTACAATGCTCTATGATTTCATCAAAAATCACTCCTCATCATAAAGCTCCATGAAAATTTTCCCATATTGCAAAGCTCATCATAATCATGGAGAAATCATTCATATACTTTGCACCACATCAATACTCCCTTTAAATTCACTTTACCCTACCATTCATGATGCTCATCTTACTCAGAGAGATCACCTTATACATTCTTAATGGATTTGAAAAATTCACTTCATAAAGTATATCTCCATAAAATAAGCCACTTTTCTATAATTTGATGAGATGTTCAAGTAAATCCACTTTTCACTATGCCCCCCATAACACAAATTTTTTAGCCGAAAAATATGAAAAACACTAAAAAAACGTTGCCACCTTGTATTTATTCTTCTTCTACCATCTCCATATCTTCTTTTCCTTTATCATGGTTATTTTTCAACATGGGATGTCAAAAATATCTTTAGAACTCGACAATTCCCCATGGAAACCTGCTATTTCAGCAAACACAACCAACCCAAAAATGTACTATTGATACCATGAGGAATTATTTCCAAACAATATGTCAAACGGAAGTATATATGCACCATTCACAAGGAATAAGTGTTGAATAAGAAATATCTACTAGAATTAAATGTGATATGATAATATCCCTACTACTTTATAATCATATATTTAAGAGGACATTAATTTATAAATGAAAATAATTTATTTGATAAAAACAAGTAAACATGTAAATTAAGCTTCAAAATATTAATTTTTTAGGACTAAAATAGTTTTTCTTCATATGGTATAATTTTCTTTTACTTTTGTAAGAAAATTCATAAAGCACCATATTTTGGAAAATGACAAGTAGATTCATTTTAAAGCATTTTGTAAAAATTTAAAAAGGTTTAAAAATTAATTTAAAAAATAATTGGGGAAAATTAAAAAAAAAATTAATTTTTTTTGAATAAACTAACATGGAAGAGAAATAATCTCCAGTGGAGACTTAAACACAAATAATCCTTAATAATGATGACATAGTGAAATAACCCCATACCTTACGTTCCCATTTGGTTAAAGTAATTTATCCTTGTATACAATTGTTTTAATCTTTTTATTAAATTATAAAATAACCATAATAATGATTATAATATCATATATTCACTTATTATATTATATTATTACCTATTTGTTAACAATCTTTCAGTGTTTTCAATATTTCATGTGTTAATTGCATAGTTTTCTATATGATTTGACTTTTTAATTGTAGTATTATTAATTAGATCATGAATTCATGATCTCAAAAATAAAAAAAAATTATTTAAATATTTATATATATCTTTTATATATGTATTTATAATAATCCATAATATTTGGATATTGGAAATGAAATGCATCATTCAAGGAGATGGTAAGTCATGCGTACCCATGAATGTTATTTTAATTTCATTTATATATTAAAAAATTAAAAAGTAAACGATATATATTTATATTAGAAATATATTATCATATATATGTTATATATATCACATATTTTTATTAAAACCATTCTTTAAAATTTTTATGTATAGTTTGAACGAATCACATCGCTTTGAGGAGGCTATAATCTACACTTACACAAATGATGTAATCATATTTAAACAAATTGGAAAGCATGAAAGTATGTGTTATATAAAAATTAAATAAGTATTAATACAACATAAATAACATATATATAATATAAATATTGTTTTTTCATCCTAATGGTCAACTATGATTGGTGTTAAAGAAAAATACTAATGGCATCTTTTCATGAGGCGACATTTCACCATACACGAATGGTAAATTCATTACCCATTTTATAGAAGTGTGTGTAGGTGTAGGTTTAATTCTGGGCATAACAATATCTCATTAAATTGAGAATAATTTTTTTTATAATCATGAAATGATATGAAATTTCTTATTGGGGAAATAAATAATACTAAAGTTATCATTGAAGAATGTTACCTCTTATTTGGGTAACACCCTTTAGTTTATACCAAAATCATTTAGCAGTTTTCAGTATGACTAAAGTGAGGATTCTAGAATGAGTTTAGGAATGCTTAAAGATTACCTAGGAATGTTTTTTATGATATATATTTTACAATGTGGTCTGAGTAATAGAGCTAGGAGGTTCTCTTCTATAATTGAGGTGAGGGACACTTTTGGAAACGCTCAAAATATTAAATGAGTATAAATTAGCATTCAATTACAATTGACTAAAAAGTGATTTATTTAAATGATAAGATAATTATTATTAAAAATAATATCATAAAAAAAATTTAGACCTATTTACGTAATATTCATACCATAATCTCTTGTCTTTAACCCTTATTTAAACCCTTAAACTCTTATATGATAACTTTGTTTTTAGTCATTAAGGGTTAAAATAGTTACTATAAAAAGACAAAAGAACAATAAAAGATTAATTAATAATATTTTAAATATTATACCAATTATTTGGACTAATTTTATATTTTTATAAATATTTATTCATTTAATAAAATATTATGTATTTTAATATATCATTAGTGTCTATTTTGACACTATTCATTTCATGTCTTTTTAATAAATAAAAACACAAAAGAAAACTTCAAACTAAAACCTTAAATAAACTCACAAATTTTATTTTTAATATTTTAAATTCAATTTTTAAATTAATTATATTAAATTATATTTATTTTAAAATTATTAAAAATATTTATTTATTAATTATATTAATTAAACAATTACTACATCATCCTTGTGAAAGCCTTTTATTTAGTTGTTTCTTCCCTAAAAATAATAAATAAATTACAAAGATGATGATAAATAATTTATATTTACAATGAATATTTATAGTCAATATATAATATTAATAAACACATATAAAAATATAACACTTATTAAATACATGAGCATGACATATTGGACTTTCTATAGAATATAATACTAAATAAAACATAAAGTAATACAAGTGGATCTAAGAGAATACAAAATTGGCCCAATAATGAATTTAGTTGATGTTAAATTTTATAATAAAAGTAGGACAACTATTTGTGTAATTTTATTATACTTATAATATTATTCTTCCCCTTTAATTACTTAATTTACCTATAACCGTGTTAATAAAAAAATTTCTACTGTTACTATTCATAATTTCTAAAAATAAAAGGAAAAAATTTACATAATTTGGACCCACAAATTTAAAATATGGAATCCAATTTTTAAATTTGATGTCATATACTCTAAATTAATTAATTTGGAATTAATCTCATTGATGTCATGAGAAATTTTTTTTTTTAAGTGAAAACATTCAAATGTTTGAAATAATTTTATATCCAAATTCATTTTGAAATTAAATAAAATGACTTAAATTTTATTAAATGATAAAAAATTAAAATAATTATACTTTTAAAAATTAAAAATATAATTTAACTCTACAATTTATTTAAATGAATTTTTTTTAATAAAATTGCAATATTGTAGCACTATTCATCAAAACATGAAACTTATGTGAAATATTCAAAAAACTAAACCATAGAAAATTCTTAAATTTTAATTTAGTAGAAGAATATTATTTTTTCAAATAAAATATATAAGATTATCAAATATTGTGTTTAAAATAAATTCTCATTAAAACGTGGTAAAATGACATTTTAAAAAATATAGGTTTTATGCATAAAATTGGTTTTGATCTTAACTTATGTATATTAAATATAATTGATGAATGTCAACATATTTCATTGTATTTGTAATATATATATGTATATATATTTCATTAATATCATTAATACATTGTAGTTAATTTTATATAATATGATGAAATTCATTTGTTAGAATAAATATTGTTTTTATAAAAAAAGATTCCCTTTACATTCAACTGGTTATTATATTCATTTCTTTAAATTAAATCATATATTTGAAAACAATAGTTATTAATATTCATAACTACAAACATAATTTCTTGGTTGTGTCTTATTATATTAAATTATAAAATTTTAATAATATATTTTTGTTCAATAAAACTCATCCTTACTTGTAACGTAAGCGAAGTCATTATTGTGTATAGTGTAAGCTTAATAAGGTTTTGTGTATAAATAATGATAGAAAAAAATTAAATTTATTCTAAAATGAAAATATTATAAATTTTTGGGTTTTTATACTTGATTTAGTATGTACAATATATTATCACTTGGTGCTTCCACCGAACCACTCTATAGTTCAGAATGTGTTCTATGTATCTCTCCAATAGAAGTATATACCTGATCCCCCACATGTACTTTACTCATAGGTCATACCATTAGAGCATGATCAATCGTATAAAATATAAATTTTGTACATCATGGATCATATAGATAAAGTGATTTGGAATAAGAATACTCGCCTACTTAGAGTTATCAGGAGGAATCAGAAATTTTATGATGATACATGGGAACACAATGATGCAGTTAAACAATGTTATCCCCATTTTTTTACATCAGAGTTATGGAATTTAAAGGTAAATATTCAATTTAAGGTTTATATAACTTAATAAATCTAGATTTTATGATATAAATCTATAAATAAATGTTATTTCTTTGATATTTTTCATTAGTCACAACACCATGTTTAAACGAACATTGATATAATATTAAAATATTATTATTTAATATTGTAGTTATTCCCAGTCAATTGGATTGGAAGTTATAAATATTAATAACTATATTATGAATAATTTAATGTTTACGAATTTATAAAATGAAATTATTGGTTATCAACTAGTTAGAAATGATCATAAAAATCCTTTGAAAGTAAAATATATGGTTTTCATACAATATTTTTTCATGCACCCAATGTGCTTTTATCTTAATAAAATAAATTAATTACTATTGGTGAAATACAATAGTGAAATTTAAATATTATATAATCAATAAATGTTTATAACATTCATATATTTTTTTTAGTTATGGTATAAGAATAAATCACGTTTTGTGAATAAAATATACTTTTATAAAAATGGTTTTCATTTTGTTTTGTGCACTAATTTTAAAATGAATTCTTAAACATATAAAAATTGAATCATGAAAAATAGATTCCATATATAGAATAAATATGGTCAAATTTTCTAAATAGTAATATATTAATCTTTATCATTATGAATAGCAACTATGGTAAATAATTGTCACCTTGTTAAGGGAAAATGGGTAAAAAAGTGTAAAAACCATGAGATAATGTCTGAAAATCAAAACAAAATTATATAATTGGTTAGAAAAATTCGTCCATTTATTTCAATTTATCTTACATGTGTCATTTTGGTTCCATTTTCCCATGATAATGAAAGTTTTGTTATTTTAAGTAAAAAAATTAAAATATATAACTCTCTTATTTTAACATCTATAAAATTTTTACATAAGATTATGTTAAGTTCAAATGTTATATTTGAAAAATAAATAAATTTTTAATCATTTCCATTTATTTTAATATTTATTGATGAAATAATTATGATATATTCTTACACAATGCGAACGTAGAGCTTGTGCAAGCAATAGAAAAATCATGTAAGTGTTTTTTTAGAACTCTAAAAGTAATATAGTATTTATTATTTATAATTAACCATTAATTTTATAGATTATTTTAATATATTAGAGATTTTTTAATGTTTTATATTATATTTCATTTATTTTCATATTCTTTTTAGAGTCAAATTATGTTAATAGTTCTTAAAATTAAATTAATAGTATTTATGATAATTTATATTTTATTAAATTATTTAAAATTCATAAAAATATTACAAGTTTGACATTTGGATGATAAATGGTATAAAATGTTGTCCCATAAATATGTATAACCTATTTATTAGATTATATGTAAAATCATTAACCTTTAATAAGAAAAATGGAATTATAATGGTTAATGTTAAAATTGGTTAACCAAGGGGCTAGACCCAAATATAATGTTTTAAATGACACTAAAACCTCTCTATATTTATATTTATTGTTTTATTTTTACCTTAATCTATTTTTTACAAAAATTTATCAAAATTAAGACGTGGTTTTTCTCAATGATGTCTAAACTATATTTTAATAATTTTAGTAATTCCATATGTACCATTTCCCTCCCTTATAAATGGACACCGATTATCTCTTCTATTTTCACAACAGTAAGACATTTATCTCAAAAAAACCTCCAAAAATATCTTATATAATTCCCTAGATATAAATTATAGGTTATTATCTTCATAAATGACCATTCTAATGGTCCTTAAGAAAGGATCTAAAGGAGGTTTTTTGAAGAAGATTTAATCATCTTACCTAGACACAATCAATTTATTACTTCTTTTGCCTCCATTAATTATATTCAATTTTTTATAAAATAATAAATTTTTTATCCTAAATATAATTAAATTTTATTATGATCATAAAACCACAATTATACTCCCTCTTTTCCATCAAATTGGATGTGACTTTATCGCTTCTGCATATGTGTATACTACCACCTCCACTTAGAGATACAATTCATTTTTAAGAAAAACATTTCATGGATGGATATTATGATAGGTATAATATTAATAAATTATATATATGAAATTATTATGATTATGTAAATTACAATATCTTATCTACCTTCTTTTATTCTAATCCACTAGAAGACGACAATATTGTTTGTGTGTACGTGTGGACTACCATTATCATAAAGTGATATGATTCTCTTCGTCATTATAATTTACATAAATGGTAATAAGGATGTATTCAACAGATATATATTTTATATATTAATAATAATTATTCTATAAATTTTATTTTTTAAAAATTCTTTCATTCCATCTTTCAAATGGTTAGAATATCATACATGAGTATGTATGGCCTATCCCTCTATGAATGCTATAATTGATTTTTATATCTCTACAATTTTTTAATGATTGTAACATTTTATATAATTAAAATATATTATATTTAAATAATAAATAAAATTCACTAGATTATAGAACCATGATCAATGTATGAGGACTAGAACTACAAAATAGAAATTCTCACGAATAGAAAAATGATTAACTCCTGAAAATGACAATTTTAATAAGGAATTATTATTAAGTGGGTGGTGAAATTTTATAAGGGGAAAATTTATAATATTATATGTATATAAACTACTATTTTAATGATTTATAATAAATTTAAATTTATTAGATTGTATGTGAGATCAAATTTGAAGAAAGACAAACTTGAGGTAAGGGATTTGCATTAGAATCTAATTATTTATAAGGAATGTTTTTGATTAAGTTCATGATGATGAAATATCCGGATATATCTCTCAATAATCTCATTAATTTTATTATTCACTCTTTAATTATTTTGAATTCATGTTTTCCTTAACCCTTCCTCAATTTGATCACTCAATATATTGAAATATCATTTTCAAGGAAAATATGCTTTATTTTTCTCTTTAGTGAAAAATCATTTTCATCCATAGTCATAATCTCTAAAAATGTTTTCAATAATTATTTAACTATTACCAAATGATTTTTGAAATTAATTATAACCCATGATTGATTTTTTTATAAAAATTAAATGGATTCTTCTTATTGTTTTCTAAATGAGGTACTTTTGATCTTTTACTAAAACTAAGAAATGAATATTTGTTTTAATGTTCACAACATGAAAATGGTTTCCCACTATAATGAATGCTCAATTATTTTATAATTACTAAAAAATGTCCCGGTTTCATTTCATTAAAAATATATACCTACATATTTGGGTAATTTTAATATTTAAAAATGAAAAGGGTATTTTCCTCAGGAAATATTCCAATGATATTTTATAGGATTTTTTCATCTACGATATCATCCATTGGTGATACATAGTCTATATAGGGGACATTATCCAATGATACCATATTTATTCTTTCCTTGGATATTTTATGTTTATGAAGATTCAATGTCTTCGAAAATCATTTTCTTTTCTATTGTTAAATTTGTTATGAATTTTCTTTTAATCATGTGAAAAAAATTGAATAGATTTAAGATTATGTGAATGTTCAGTGCAAAATTATACATCTATCAAATTAATTTTGGAAAATATAATAATCCATGAGATTAAATGGCGCTTGGGAGGTTATCCCAAGACAAAAAAATAGGGTACATAAAATAACATCCCATGCCTCAAAGATGGTACAAGAGAGGTTATCTCAAGACCAATGTAGTTATAAGGATGGTCAAATAAATCCTAATAATTTATGAATTAATTGGTGGGTATCCTTTATATTAGATTTATATAACAATTATTATGCCTCACTTGTGTGAAAAAACATATGAAAATTTCATATTCAAATGTTATTTTATCATGGCTCTCGTTCTTTGATTTTATTATGAATTAGGTCTGATTAATTTCCTAAATTTGTGAAATGGATAATTTTTATGATCTAGGAATTTTAATATATTATTCTCAATGGTTAATATTGTGTTTTCATTCCATTTCTGCTCATTTTATGTCTAAATGATCATTGATATTTCCTTTTTTACCTTTACTAAGCATCTAAGATAACCTTTTATTGTGTTTTCTATTCCATAGGATATGAAGAAATGTTTTACGTTTGATGTGTCTAAGATATCTTCCAATTATAAAGAACTAAGTGGGAGTTGATATAAATATTTTATGAACCAATTATTATTGTATCTATGTTTCAAGATGCACTAAAACATTAGGGTTTTGGAATATATCGTATTGTTATACATTGATTATTCATCTTATAATATATGATATTTATGTATGAAAATTATGTGTTATTATATAAATTATCTCGTATACCAGGCATAAATTAACATTATTATTGATAACGAGGGAATGAAAATAGGACGCAGATACCAAGATCTTAAAATATCATTTTAAATAGAATCTTGGTATTACTTTTTGGAACACACAATCCACATATAATAATCATATAAATTTCATGTGGGATATCAGATTTCTATTTTACATGAGTATAATAGACATATCTAACTATCTTTTATGTTTTATCCTTGAGGTTATTACCCATACAGTATATGAATTACCCAAATTTCATGTTCAAATATTTATTTTATACAATTTATAGTATGATCCAACTTAATATTTCCTTTTAAACGTCATCAAACGGTTTCTTAAGAAAGGGACTCATTTATTTCAAGGTTATTTATCTCAAAAATAACTATTCAAAAAAATTCACATGTGTAGTACCAAAAAATACACATAGAAAGATTCTCCAGAACATGATTTTTTACCCTATACTCAACATTCTCACATATACGTATTCCAAATATGACATATAATGAGATCACTAAAAGAGATAATGTATGTAGAATACTAAAACCTAATTTTTTTATAATAATGTGTTGTTTCCTTCATTCATCTTCAATATTCATCATCAATCAATATAATAATATCCAAGAAACTCACTCGATGGTGTAAAATTAAGCTTATTCAAACATTACAAGTAGAAAGGTAAAAATCTTGGGTTAACTCCCAAGAATTATTGGTTTATAGTATTTAACTCAGATATTCAATTTCTCAACTATAGAACCTCATAGAGGTTTATTTCTCTAATTTCCCCTCTTTGAATTACTAATTCAATATTTATACATTCATAATTAATAGATCCAAAGATCCCCATATAAACTTTATAGTTCAATTTGGATTTAATTTATGTATTTATAAAAGATCAAACCAGTTGTACTTTAGCATTACTAGAAACAACATGATTCTTGAATTGAATAAAATGACCGGTTTTCCATCACTAAAATC
This sequence comes from Viscum album, assembly GCA_963277665.1. NCBI lineage: Eukaryota > Viridiplantae > Streptophyta > Magnoliopsida > Santalales > Viscaceae > Viscum > Viscum album. The sequence continues at coordinate 1,929,556,080 of OY728131.1, forward strand.
CTTCTTCTTCTTCATCCTATCATGAAGCATCTTTGACCTTTACTATAAATTTGTCACTTTCTCATATGATTCTATATGGATTTCATTTAATCCATTCATATAAAAATCATTTTTTTTATAATAAATCATATTTCCAATATTGATATCTCTTATACCCCAAAATCACATATATTCAATCTCCACTAGTATTTGAAATTCCTTTCCATATATTATTATGTAATGTGACAAACCAATATGTATTTTCCCATATTAAAGTAATATATTATAACACCAATTTTTATTTAAGATACTCACATTTTTCTTAAATAATTTCATTTTATTTTTTTATTTTCTTAGCCTGATATTTTATGGGTGATAAAATATTCAATTTTGATTCTTACAACCATAGTTCTGTATCAGTACTCTTTTATAATTTTTAAATTACAATCCATTATAATTAATTTTTACTTTAGTAACCCCATATTTATAGAAAATATTAGTCACTAAAAATGTAATGACAGATGATCCCATGTTGACAGGAAAGGAATTTTCCTCAACCCATTTAGATACATAGTCAACCACCCCCAATATATACTCATTCCCATAAGATTTTATAATAGTACCAAGAATAATATCCCCCAAACATAAAGAAATTATAATTATTTTATTTTTAATTGTTGCATCCCTTGCATTTTTCCAATATTTCCTTTCATTTGAAAACTATCACTATTTTTTCACAAATTCCGCACTATCCTTATAAAATAGTATACTAGTGAAAAACACATTGAGTGACTTAACATGTTATTTCATTTTTCTATAATGTACACCACATTATAATGCATGGAAATGATTGATAAATTTTATCACCTCCACATATTGAATGAATTTTCAAGTAATCCCATCAACCATGCTTGTATAAAAAAATTTCCTACCATAAATAGTACTCCATATATTCATTAAAATAATATTTTTGTTATATTTCATTTGAAAATCAAATTTACAATTCCATCCAACCTGAATCCCGACCTAGTCTAATACATATCCTAAATGGAATTCCTGATCCACATGAGATGGAAACTAGTGCCTGGAATCAAAAATAAACCAAGGGGAATGATTTATCCCAAAACAAAACACGATCAAATAAATGAAACTGAGCCTGAAAATAAATAATAACTAAATATAAATAAATACAACTTATCTAGATACAATAACTATAGTGAAAAGAAATATAAATAGATTAAAACACTAAAACAAAACCATACTTTCATGATCTCGACATAACCTCCTATTCCCCACCAACTACAAGACCAAAATGCTCTAAGGAAACCCAAACCAGAAAACATTTTACTGTAGAATAGATCAGTTCTAACAACACATAATTGTGCAAGTATGTTTTAAGCCTAAAAAGATTAGTATATAATAACTATTGAGTCTATGAATTATCCTAACCTAAAGTATTGCACAAATATTATTTTGAAAACAATAAAAAAATAGGCATTAAAACATTGTATGCAAGAAAAAAACTTTCCAGAAATTATCTTCTTACAACTATATACGAAACATCCCTTTTTAAAAATAGATTCTCTTTACACAACCCATTTAAAAAAATTACCTAATTTAAAATCCAAATCAGATAACAAAACTATGGTTAGTGCATAATGTAAATGATACCAAACAAGCTAGAAAAACTAGTAAGACCAATAACTAATATGAAGCTGAAGTAAACAAAACAGAACGATAATATGTAATAAGAATTTCATGATCATCTCTAGAGGTAATCCCTAAACTTACTTGGTTTGGACTCACCTTCAAGCATATGGTGAAATTCTACAGTCAATAACCAAATGGTTTCTCTAAACTAGAAAATCCAATGGAATTTCCCACATGGACTCTCAGAAAATCCAGGGGTTACAACCCATCTAATCATAGGAGAAAAGAACCATCACTCTACCCTCTATAAGACACTTAGGATTCCCATGATAATGATAACAATAATGATTCATAGGTGAAGTAAAAAATTTCCTCACACACTTGGTCCCACCATAATGATATTAAACACCAATGCTAACACCACCTATGTGATCCCCTCTCTTGCATAGAGGATCCTCCATATAGGTTACCATCATATAGTACAAACCGTATGAAAATGCCAATCAGGCCTTCATTTCATTTTATCATAAAAAAACACTTTCTAAAAACATCATAAAATTTCAATCGGGCCTTCACACCACCCATGATTTCAATCTATTTTCCAAAACATGCCAAGATACCAATCAAACATTCACATCAAATAAACTCTTCAAAGACATCATGAAGTGACAACTGAGCCTTTAAATTTTTTTAAAAAAATATATTTACAAATACATTCTTACCATTTCTAGAATCAATATAAAACAACACATTCATGGGCACACTATCAAATGAGCCTTTATACTACCCGAGAATCATATAGACCACTTGGAAAATCATAAAATAAGGATCACATAAGTGATTCAACCACTTACATGGGAAATACCCTATCTAAATTTATACACATAGTTAATCTATTTCAAAAAATGATTCTCACCACCTTGTACAATATGAAAACACATATGAGGTGAAAAATAAGGATTCTCATGAGTGAAAACACATTTCTCTTATAACCCCGATTTTCAACACATATGCACATTCATATTCCACTAAAAAAAATTTCAAAATTTCTTTACTAGGCATGACACACATCCATAAATCACAATGAAGTGGCATATTTTAAACATAATCGATTTATTTGAGAAAGCCGTCTTTGGTAACATATGCACTAAAAATCCTTTTGAAAAAATCATTTTAAAGTAGTATATCTTTCTTTTAAATCAAAACAATATGCCACACACAAAAGTCACACCATAAAAGAAAATACTTTCAACATATAACACCCAACTCACAATCTAACAAAATTTCCAAAGCATAACCAAGGGAAATCACCGCTCCAAATAACTCACATCACATAAAAAGATTAATTGACATTTTATTAAACACCTTTCATGAATTTAACATGGTCATAATCAATGAAAACCTTTAAAATAATTTTTTTCACCCATTTTCCAACATAATCACACCAATAAAATCATTCTGACACATCACAAGAAATATTATAGAGTTTTAAAAGCATTAAAGGAAAACTCAAGCATCAATGGAATGTACTATAAAAAATATATATATAAAGACACAACTCAAAGACATGATAATAAAACCAAACATTAGAAGAAGGAAGACCCAATCCGGAGAGACAATCTGCACACCCTAACATAAAATAAATTGATCCACTGATCAACTCTCACTACTAGATTGCATCTAAAGTTAAACACCACCAATGAAGAACAAATAAATCAACAAGGGAAGGATAGGAGAAGGGGAAATGGAAAATAATCAAGAGAAAATCACCTAAAATCCAGGTAGATAAAACTATAGAGAGAGGAGAAATAAAAGTTAATGGGGTTCGCGACCCCTTCATGTGCCAAAAATAACCTAGTGGGAGGGGGTCTATTTAGGGTAGAAAGAGTAGAGGTTAGAAAATGAATTTCAAGTTTAAAAATTTCTAGGAAACTCACATAGTTATGCGACATTATTTTCCAAACTATGAATCAACTGTGAATCCTCTATTAAATGAATGGGGTACCACACACTTTTAGGCCACATGGTTTCCAAAACATGAGAAAACCATGTTAAACACCATTTCCAAGATCTAGAGCCTCATTGAACACTTACTAAAATGATTCCCAAACCATGTACATGCCATGTGCCACACCCCAGACATAAAACCACAAGAAACTTTTTTACCTTGGTGAAGCCACATAGTTTCCTATAACTGTGGTCATATCTTTCATAAGCCAAAAACTTTTCTAGAACATCCAAAATTCAAAAATTTAAAATATGAACTCAACCAGATCCACATTCAAACGTTACATGGACATGAAAAGAATAAAATAAAAGAATATCCATGGTTGGGGTTTGAAAATTCTCCACACAAAAAAAATTCCCCAAAAATCCACCTTAATGGATGATAAATAAACCTTCACCCAGAACTAGAATAATATGAACTAATCCAGGAAACTCGGGGTGACCATTCACTTCACAAGTCATACCCAAACACACTAAAGGAAATCAATACACAGAGAATATCACGAGAACATGAGAGGGTTAAAACAACCAAAATATATCAACAAATATGTACTTCTTCACACAAGATAAACAACACCCACACTGAAAATGGAAACCCCCAACCCAAACTAGAAAACCTTCATAGTGAAAATTCATAGAAATAGATATAAAGTATACAGTATAAAAAACCAAAATTCAATAATTACCCACATGATTCAAACTTCAAAAAAAAGGGAAATCCATGAAAAGAAGTAAAACCAGACAGTGGAACAAAGCTCAACCCATCAATTCCAAAAAATTGAAGCATCTCCAAAAGAGCACAATGAAAACTCAGACCAACCCACATAAGGGTAAAGAACAGCCAAAGTGGTGAAAATATTTATAATTATAAATCTAGATAAACATAACCACTTAAATATCAAAAAACAATAAACATTCATAACATAAATAATGTTTTTACAACATCAGAAAACCTAAAACATATAAACTCTATCCATCACCATTCAAACATGGGAGGCGAAAACTAGTCCAAGGTTCCCCCTCACCCCTATAAGTTATTAACTACATGAAATTCTTCACTTAAAGGCCTATTGTTAGAGAACTAGTGTTGGAATAATATATTTCCCCCTAATCAGTAGATGACATCCTCCAATCATGATTTCTTCATTCAGAAACCCTTCTTACTAAACTTCTATGGATGACCCAAACAGCCACAATGATGTAAATTCTATGGAGGATTGTGATAAGACATCTTTGAATGCCCAATATAACCTAATTGCAAGCACATAATCAAATGGTCGGAAAAATTATAATCCAAAATTGGTGATTGAGGCCTCTCAAAAACAAACTCCACTGCACACACCCTTAACTAGATGTGGAACCTTTGTAAGCATCACCCAGCACACACTATACCCGGGAAAATAAATCAACTAAGAACAACTCCTACCCCAGCTTCATAAAATTAAGATCCTTGGAGGAGAGGGATTACTCTTTGATCTCATGATGAAGACCCCAAATGAATTTAGTAACCTTGAACAAACCTTGTGATGCTATCTTTGATGAGAAATAAATGAGCACTTTGATAAGGTCAATATAAGACTTCACTGACTAGTAGCCTTGCGGAATACTTAGGAGCTCTTCCACTTTCATCACCTTCAAAACCTATACCCCAAACCATTAGATGAAAGTGGTTTTATGAACTTCTCATGTCATCCATGCCTTCATCGATGATTGGTAAATCACTTTACAATTATCAAAATATGGATCTTCAAAAAAACCAAGAGAAACACACACTCTCACATCTTTCTGAGTTCCCAAAAATCTGAAGACACAATAGAAATACTCAAGCCATTCCACAATATCTAATTGATCTTGATCACCATGGACGATAGGAAAGAATTTAGAGTAACTAAAATCTGAGAAAACCGAATTGAATCCTTGGGGACCTTTTTGGGGGAAACATTATGAAAAATAGAATTAAAAAAATCTAGAATCAACTTCAAGATGAAAACATAACCAAAATATAACCCCAATCCAAAGCATTGAAATCAAAAACCAAACATCAAAAACAAAACTATAAATACTATTTTCAAAAAAACCACCTTTCCCATTTCACTTTCCAAAAATGTCTTCATCCAAGGACAAATTTCACAAACAAATTCAACTTTTCAATGAAAAAAATTCTGAATTCATCTTCCATTCAAAACCATTTTGGAAAAAACAATCAAAAATATTGGATTCAAATTGTCACTCATGGTATCCTGTGAACCAAAACATATGTGATCATGAAATTCCTCTTACATTATATATGAACACATTCAAACATTCTATTTCCATTCACACACACATGTATGTAAACATTAAATATTAATTCCAAGGGTCACATACCCCATTCCACCATCAAACAAAATAATTTAAAAAATTCTAAATCCACGTATCCTCCAAATTTTCCCAAAATTTTAAAAATTACAATTCAACTCAAACATAAAAATCATCTTTCACAATAAAACCCACACTAAAAATCATTTTCCTTTTTGAAAACTTTATCTTCCAAACTATTTTACTCTCAAAAGAATCTTTTTCTAGAGACATTTTTCCTTTTAGGAATCCAATGAGAGAAATGGAAACTGGCCCAAACAAATAACTCACATTAACACCTAGGATAAGTAACTAGTTTCCATGTATAACCTAGTGGAATGGTTAGTGGGTCATTCCCCTAGAAATCCTCAACCACCAAGAGGACCTTGATCCTCACACTGAGACTCCACATTAGTCACTACTCTATTTGAGATACAAACATGACATTGGTTTTCCCCCACTTTCATTCCTCATCCAGTAACCAAAAATCAACAAAAGAGACTCAAATCCAGCACAAACCCTAAAAACTCAGGGATCAAAATGAGGAAGGTTTCATGACATCCTTCCCATACCTACCTCATGAGTCCTGAAAGTCCGAATCTTCAACTACCGAACAACCTAAATAGAAAATTTCTTTCTCTGATACCATTTTTTCATGAACCAAGAAAGGATGACATCCAACCCAACACCTCACTTAGTCCATGACATGGCCTGATTGGTGTTCCTGATCCCCACAGGCTTGAAGAGAGCATCAACCCTAAAAACAAAGGGGAATGATTTATCCCTATGAAACATTAATCAAATAAATGAATCTGAGCATGTAGATAGACAATAACTGAATATAAATTACAACTGATCAGGATACAAAAAATGGTGAAAAAATTTAAACATAATATTAATACAGCACTAAAATTGAAGAATGTCACCATTATATCCATGTGACCTATTTGTCATCACAAACTTCAAGATCAAATTTATCTAAGGAAACCCAAACCAGAAAAACCAAACCTACAAAACAGCTCAATTCTACTGACATTGAATGGTACAAGTAAAGGGAAATTTTTAAAAACATAGTATGTAATCACTATAGATTATATACATTTCCTTCCATAAATAATTCCACTGAAAATAGTATGAAAACATGTAAAAATAAGATTAATACATTTTTAGAATGAAAAACATCATTCAAAAAATACAATTTTTAAAACCACACACACCGCTTTCCTTTTTAGAAACAGATTCACATTCCAAAACCTATTTAAAAACCAGTATCAAATTAAAAATACAATCTAGATAACCAAAATAAGGGTTGTGTAGAAATTAAAGGAAAACAAAAAAGTATTCACAAATAATGAGGCTAATAATAAATAATAAATTTAAGTAAAAAAATATACAGATAATATCTGATGATAATTTCATGGACATAACTAGAGGAAATCCTTGTACGTACTCAGTTTGGACTCACTTTCTAGTATATGGTGCAAATCCACAGTCAAAAACTAACTAGAAGTTCGAAACTGGCCAATCCTTCGGCACATCCAACCTAGCCTCTTAGAAAATCCAATGGAAAAACCCATCTAATCAAATTCAAAAGAAACCATCACTCAACCCCAACATGACACCCAAGAATCCCATGATAATTTTAACAATAATGATGCTTGGTTGAAGGAAAAAATGTCCTCACATGATATGTCCCTATCATTGTGCTTTCCAACCACAACACCACCACCACCTATGGGATCTCCTCTCTCTCCTAGAGGATCCTACATAAAGGTTCCCATCATGTAATACAAGTCACACAAAAATTCCAATCGGGCCATCATTTAATTTTATCATTCAAACCACTTTCTAAAAATATCATAAAATTCCAAATGGGCCTTCAATACATCCATAATTTCAATCCATTTTCCAAAACATGACAAGATTCCAATCAGCCATTCCCATATAATCATCTCTTCGAAGACAACATGAAATTATAAACATGCCTTTAACATTTTTAATCCAAATAAATTTATGAATCCATTCCAAACAATTTATTTAATCAACATAAAAACTATATTCATGTGAATGATGCCAAACTGGCCTTTACACTACATTTTCATCATTGATCCCACATAGAAAAACAAAAAGATCACATTAGAGATTCAACCACTTTAATGTAAAAATAACCATTCCAAATTCATACACACAACAAATGTCATTTCAAACATGCATCACATTACCATGTACAATTTGGAAACACATATAAGGTGAACAATAAAGAACTCATAGCTCAAAACCCACTTCTCTTGAAAAAATAATTTTCAACGCACTAACACATTCAAATTCCTTTAGAAACACATTTCACACTCTTCCAACAAGGAATTAAACACACATTTAAATCACATCAAAAATCAATGTTTGAAATGCAATCAATTTCTTTTAGAAAACCAACATCCATTACATACGAACATCAACACATTTGTAAAAATATTTTTATAGAAGAATCACTTGATTTTAAATATAAAATAATAATCCACAAAAAAATTCACACCATAAAAGCCACTACATTTAATGTAAAACAAAAAATTCATTATCCAACAACATTTCCATTGCATAAAAAAGGGAAAACGCCACTCCAAAGCACTCAATAGACTTTATAAAATTAATTTAAATTACCCCAATAACCTTTCATGCATTTAACAAGGGAATAACAAATGAAACCATTTAAGAAAACTATTTTTATATCAATATCCAACATGAAAACACAAAAATAAATCATTCTAAAACATTGTAAGAATGATCGTAGAATTTTTAAAGAATAAAATGAAATATCAAGAATCGATGAAATGTTTTGAAAAATAAATGTATGAAAACACTTACCTCAACAATATGAGAATGTGACCAGACATCATGATAATGAAGATCAAAGACTAAGAGATAATCCAAACACCATCACATCAATGAAATTGATCCACACATCAACCCTCAATACAAGGGTTTGGCTAAAGGGAAATCCCACCAAGGATGAACTAAAATTCAAGAGGGGAGGGAGAGGAGAATTGTAAAATATCCAAAATCTAGAAAAACTCACATCAGTGACTTGGAGATACATCCATAGAGGGAGGATAAACAATTAGAATGGGAGTTTGGAACCTCTTCTTGTGCAAAAAAAGACCAAGAAGGAGGGGGTCAATTTACGGTAAAAATAGATGAGGGTAGAAAGGAATTTTATGTTTTTAAATTTCTAAGCAACACTCAAGGTTAGGCCCCATGGTTTTCCAAACCGTGTTCTCTATACTAGATAAAAGGGTCACCCTACATGGATAGGTTTCATAGATTCAAAAACCTATACTAACCTTGCTAAAATCCACTTCTAATATCCATGTCCTCGCCACACACGTTCCACATGGTTTTCCTAACATTGTGCAGGCTGTGTGTCATGCCATAGGCACCAAACCACAAGCTACACATCTCCTTGGGAAAATATTCACAGCTTCCACTAATCATGTTCATACCATTCATAAGGAAAAAAACATCTAGAACATACAATGTTATAATATCTAAAATGGTAACTCAACTAGAGCCTCATCCATAATATCAATGGCCATGAAAAGGATAAAATATAATAATACCAAAGTTGAGATGAGACATTTCAGTCCTGGTGGATTTTTCCTTGTGACAATATAGTTATAAAAATAAAAATAACATGGAATCCCTTTATTTATAACAATAAACGGTTATTCTTCTAGAAGCTGACCCTTGTTAGTATAATATAGCTCTTATTTTTGGGCCTCTAAACAAGATTTGTGATCAACATGTTTTTTATCATATCCCTTTTTATAATTTATTTTAATATCAAAATATTCTATATGAAATACCCATTTTATATTAGCTTCTATATTTTAAAATATTATTTGAAAATTGTGTAATAAATTTATAATTTAATCTTACTCCCAGTGAGATTTATCCACAACTTCTTCCTAACATATACTACTACCAACATTTTTTTCTCCCATTTTTCATAATTAAATTGTGGTTTAATGAACAACCTTCTAGAATAGTATATAATAAATTGCTTTCATTCACTTTTTTTTCAAGTAATGTTTTCCATAATAAAGTTACCACCATCAACCATTTTTTTGAATGGTACACAACAATTAAGTGATGTGATGATGAGTGCTTAAGACGTTCTTTTTACAATTTGTTAAAAGATTCAAGAAAATTATTTTCAAAATTGAACATGAAATCCTTAAACAGTAATGAACATAATGTATTATACATTTTTTAAATTACCTTTAAGAATATTTTATAAAAAATATATTTCAATGAAACGAATTAATTTCCTTGAGTGATGTTTATGGAGGAAATGATGAAATAATTTTTTCTTAATCAACCTTGATTTCATCATTTGAAATAAAATAGAAAAGAAATATGAATTATCTCACAATGATATAAAAATTTTCCATGTTTAGAACCAATTTGATCTCCTCACATATTATTGGATCATTATTATATGTTCTCTATTCAACCTTAAATTTTCATCCCATTAATGGAGAAGTCTTATATAAACACTGCATTAATCTTCTCTAACATATATGAGAAAATGGCCATCATACTACTCTAAAATATTATCGAATCTCCTAATAATCTATATCATATTCTAATATATGAGAGTTTTATATATGTAAATATAAATGTTGTCTTGTCTTGGTTTTTATGATCAACTATCGCAAGATATAAAATTAATATCGATCAAAAAATAAAAAATTAAGAGTGTTTATCTATCCTTTAAATAATTTGATCAATATATTGAAGAGGGAAATAGTGTTTCATTATAACTTTGTAGTACTATCTATAGTCTATACAAATTCTCTTACTTGTTATAGTCCTTGTAGGAATCTATTCATTCTTCTCATTAGTGACCACTATAAAACCACACTTCATAGGTACCACATGAATGGGAATTATCCAAGAAAATTATGATAGGGGATACATAATCTCATGTTATGTATTTTAATTATCTCAAAATTGTCTACATCCTCATATTAGGATTTAACCATCATTGAAACCCAACAGTTCGATTCACCTCATCCTCTATGAAATTTTTGTGTGTATATATCATTGGAATAATAACCTTGACATATATGATTTTCCAACCAGTGGTAGTTTTATTTTTTGTTAATAATTTAAGTAACCTATCTTTCTATTTATCATTTAAATCATCATCATTAATGAAAAAAATAATAATGATCTGACCCAAATACCCACCCATACAGGCACCCAACCCAACCTATCACATACCTTAAGGGAATTCCCAATCCCTGTGTGGAGGTGAATAACACCTGGGCATCAACAAAAACCTTTTGGAAAAGTTCTCCCAACCTAAATTAGAAAACATGAAATATATATATATATATAACTGGAAGAAATAGTGGAAGATAAAAAAGGGAATACATGTCATAGAAAAATGTTAATAGAAGAAGTAATAAAATTATAATTTTTCTAAATAAAATCGATGGTATGAGACCAATAATAAAGGAAACCAAAAATATTTGAAACATTTTCTCCATGTGATAGGTGGACAACATGCCTATATATCACCACTATCTAACCATATCAATAGATAGAAACCCTATAGAATCACTATGTATCCCAACATTGAAATATATAATAACTCCTTGACACTAGGCAATGGATACATGGATTATGAGATAAAAAGATCAGTAGTATCCCATGTAGGTGTTCTATAAGAAGTCTATAGACCACAAAATGAATGTTCTGAACATTAATGAAAAAATGGAATGATAATTAGTTAAATAGTTTTTTATATCAAAAAAATGGTATCCATTCTCCTTTTCCCACAATTTCAAATGATCCAGGTAAAATATTTTCAAAGCATATCACATATACTGAAGTAGGTAATCAAAGCCAAATAGTATAACATAAAATCATGGGTAACATCAAACCAAAGATCATTAAAGCTTAGGATAGCTATATAACTCATTCCCAAATATTGAAAATCACTAAAATCAATTATTCTAAAATATGCATCAGGTCTAGAGAGTGGAGTAACACCATATTTTGTGAACCTCCCAATAGTGTCAACAAGCCTCAATAAAATCATGCATAAGGAGAAGAGGAACACCCCTTGAGTGACCCCCTAGATATTATAATGGAAGTGGAATATTACCACATATTAAACCTTAAGTACCCATGTATTACATTTTTCTATATTTTCTAAACCATTTAATTAAATACCTTCTTCAAAGACATTTCAAAAACCCATATCACTATGTTTGACAACACACATTTTCATTTTAGAAAAACTAGGGGGAACCCGTATTTTCACAAAAACCATTTTTCATACAAATACCCAAATAAAAAAATTAATCATTCAATTTTATTTATTAATAATCTTATAAAACTATAGAAAAAAAGTTTCATCCAATACTAGTTAGTCATGGAACTGCCGACCACAATCCAAAGTCCCACACACCCACAACTAGATCTAAATCCATAAAAATATACAATGAACAAAAAATAAAGGCCCCTCCTGTGATTCCCACACTTTAGAATCATGTTCCATAATAAATTAAGTCGATATAGTGGTTATATCACCCATAAATTAGAGAAATATCACCCTCCCCACCACAACTATTTAAGGACTGTACGTCGTTAGAAGATCACACTGTGGGTCGGGAAAGGATAAAGTGTAATATCAACAGAACATCAATGGATCGTAAAACATAATGGAAAAACACTGATGTTACAAATTAAAATGAATAATCATAAAGATCACTTACCCTGAGAGATGAAACATATCCACTGTAATGATCAATCAACAAAAAAATGATGTAAATGGATAATAGTTCCCACAAAATATTATAGATGAGATACTAGGTTTCGATAAGTAATCCTACAATTTTAATGAAAATTAAATCATACATGAAACATGGTTAAAATCGATGGACTCAAACTATTCAAGACATGAATCCCTTTCATGATGTGATTTCATTATTTATAAGATATTCCGAAAATGGATTTTCATTGGATTAAAAATAACATCAATTGAACTTTTCATGAAATGAATTAGTAGCACATATTATAGAATTTCCATGTTCTAAAATAGTTTATGGTTTCATTTCTATTACAGATTCACATTGTGTAACCATTTCACATCATTAATGTTTCGAGCAAGCAGTTCACATTCTAGATTCACCGAAAAAAATAGAAACCCTAACTGAATCTTTCCAAACAAATGTACAACCAAATCATTTGAAACATTAATATCTACACTCTATTAATTCAAAAAAAACATACATCACAAAACATAAGGTCATTTTCCCCAAAATATACTTTCCATATTTAAATGTCTTTAATTGCACCCAAATAATAAGGGAAATGAATATAGGGATGAGAAATCACTAAAATAAGGTAACGAGATACTAAAAAATCCACTCTATAAAACTTTGTGTCCTAGAGATTTCATGTTAAATAATGGACCGCCACAAAGAGATGATTCCACTACTATCTTATAGACACATCATGATCTAAGTCTCAGGAGAATATAAATTATGACACTACGACACTTTCACTAATATGAAAGAGTTAATACATAAGTCCTTCACCTTAGAGTCCATGATCTCCACTGGCTTCTCCACAATCAAAAAATTCAACTCTAAAAAAATATCTTCTTTACTCAAATCATGAGATGGATCATGATGATATTTTTTGAGCTGAGATATATGGAAGACATCATACATACATATCAACTGAATCAACAATTCCTATCAATATTCAACTTACACAAGATACTTAGTGACCTATAATGGTCCAAAATATACAAGGTCCAACTTTCCCAATTTTCCATACTGAAGGTGCCCCGACCATGGAGATACATTCATGAAAACATGATCACCAATAGAAAATCCAACGGAGGAAATTGATGAACCGCATATAATTTAATTATACTCTGAGTTGTAACTAGATGTTTATGTATATCTTGAATCATCACTGATGTCCCATAAATGATACTTTCTCTAACCAAATAAATCCATCCCACAACTACCCAATAAAAAGGTGACCTACATGGGTGACCATACAAACCCTCTAATGATGACATTTTTATTGATTATTGATAACTAATGTTATACAAAAACACAACTAGTCCATGATGGTTACTCTATGATCCACCAAAAGCTGAGAAACATGCATGGAGAATATAATTCAGAATCTAAATAGCACAATTTGTCCAATTTTCTATCTGTTTATCCTAGGATTTACTCGACATTAGTATATTTTCACTCACATCGTAAATAATATTTAAAAATCATGTGGTGAACCTAGGATCCCTATATAAAACATTGGTAGAGGAAAACCTAATCCTGAGAAATAAAAATACCTTCTAAAATGAGATACCAACCAGAAAATGTCTCCCCACCAAAAAGGGGTTCTTAAATTTTTCATAACATTTCATCTAAATAATAACCAGGAAAAATGTAATCTGATATATATGATAACAACTAAAGACTATTCATAACCAAAAATCCTCTCGAGATTTTTTATGAAACTATGTGAAAATTCCCATAAGGTTTCATTACCCCCTTTGATTCCAATAATATCATGTAATGATAAATTCCTACTAATATCATCTACAATGAAATTTCACTCCCTGAGGGTGTAAGTAATGTTGAATTCAATAATATGAAGGTATTCCATCCAACATCTCTATCTAAGATTAATTTATTTCAGAAAAATATATTGCTTAAATTTTTATCGTTAGAAAATACTATGATCATATCCCTAAAGATATAGTTCCACTAATACTTAAGCACTTTCATAACTGTTGTAATGTCCTATAATTTTGTATAATTTTTTTTAATTATATAGAATTATTTCGAGACTGTGAAATCTAACGGCATGCGATTCTGAGGCCCAGATTGCCCATAATGGTCTGTAGAAGTTATCTTAAGATTAAGTTAACGCACATAAGCAGTTTTACAGAATTTTTTTGTGTAGTTTTTGTAAACACATGAGGGGCATAATATAACTTTTGAACTGGTGCTCAGAATTGAAATCTGAGGGAACCATTGAACTCATAATGTGTATATTCTCTTAATAAGTCCTTCACCTTGACCCTATTAGGTCTAGGGTGAATGTTAGTTTTTTTTGAATTCTATGGGAGAGATAAAAGAATAAAAATAAAATAAAGAACAACTTTTATATTATTTTAAAAACCTCCCAATTTTATGTGCATTGGTGGGGACCACCAGAGATAGGAAACCCCCGATATTTAATTCATAATAGTGGGGACCACCTGACCCCCTCAAACTCCCTCTTTAATGAGGGAGGTGACTCTTGGTCCTCCCATTTAATTGCGCTGATGTAAATTAAATGGCATGACCCTTTCAAATACTAAGTAAAAACATCTTTGGAATTTAGGAAGGTTTATATTAAATGAACCATCATAAATTCCACAATGATTACTTATCCTACCCCACTTTTATTTATATGATGCATGGGGGGGGGGGGGGGAATTGAACAACTTCACCAAGTGACGAAGCTCTGGTAAAGTGTCATGATGCCCAACACTTGGAGGATGGAGTCGACTCTGGTGGGCAGTGAAGAGCGACCCCGAACCCCGAACCAAAGAACTCCATTGAAGGATCTCCAATGATGAACGAACCAACGATTGAGGAAATATCAACTTCACCAACTTCAGCTTTTACTCTCCTCATCAACATCAATGAGAAACCGAGGAAGGGTTTGTTTTTTTGAATATCCACTTACCCGTTCTTGATGCTCTTCTTGATTCAAGAATCATTGAGCTACTTCCTACCACACTAACATGGAGGGTGTGGGCCAAAAGAACATGGACCAACCTTTCTACAACCTTATGGTATTTGATTTGTTCTTTATTGGAGGAGGATGACAATCATTGCTGGCGATTGGCACCGGTGGGACATGGGAGCAGTGGCCAGCCGTGACCCATCGGCTGCGACCGAGAAAGGGTGGCAGCTGGTGGAGGAAAGATGCACGAAGAGGACAGCACGCTCATCCGCACTACTTGACATGCAGAAGTCGCGACCTTGTGTAGCGGCATTGACGGAGGGTGGTCAGCCGACCTGGCAGCCAATAGAGGAGTGGCGCGCGACCAGGCCACGCAGAGGAGGCTGGCCATCCAGCCAGCCGGGGAGCCCCATGGGCTGTCCAACCAGGGGACATCGCACCAGGGGCCTCCACCCCACTGGCCGCCCAGCGTGGGCTGCCCATCACGGGCCACCCAGTAGGGCACCCTTCAGGCTTTGCCCCATCGGTGGGCTAGGCTGTGCCAGACTCAGTGGGATGTGCCGGACCCAGCGGGAAGGGTCGACCTGGACTGGGTTGGGTCAGCTAATGCCAATTCATGCGGGGTCGGACCGGACCCGGACCAGTTTCGATCCATTCCACACTTTCGTTAATAACATGATCTTCGAGCCTCAATTAGATGAAACGTCTGTGACAACGAAAACCATGGATCAAGATGGTCATTTTGGTTTACCTCACATGAGTTTTGGACAATGTTAGGGTACATCTGGGTAGTATCGTTCATGATTCCAACCAGGCCCACGGGACTAAAAGTACAATAACATATAGACTGGGCGTCCGATTTACACACCTTCTATTATGATGAGGTCTATTTTATATGGAGGACATTTGGGATACTTATTCATGAGACTCTATAGAAGTTGGAGTATTTACCTATGGCAGGAGGAGCAGACCCTCCTAGAAACCAGTGAGCATAGTGCGGTAAACCTGTAGCTAAAAGTAACATTAGAAAAGGATCATATATGTGTCTGTGCTTTGAGATACTTTTTCAGTCTACGTTTCTGATTCTCACATGGGTCCACTATTGAAATCCCCATGGGACTACTCTAGGATCCTACATGGTTCTGCATTACAAGGATCGTATGTGGTTCTGATGATGTACTGTGATCCTATGTGGGTATGATGATTTTTTATTCTATGTGGGCCGGATGATTTAGGATCCTATGTCGGTCTCCCTCTTAAAAGATTAAGAGGATTCAGTAGTTACATATAATCTTATTTAATAATGTACATAAGTTATACCAGGCGTGAGTTTAGTCCTTACCTTTGTGGTGAAACCTATGTGGTATTCTTCTGTGTAGCATACATGTGTGGTACTTATATTCATGGTGATACCTTTATGTAATTTTTTTGTGTGGTGTACATGTGTGGTACTTTTCTTCATGGTGATACCTTGATGGTATTATTCTTTGTGGCATACCTGTATGGTATTTACCTTCCTGGTGTTGCCTTTGTGGTATTATTCTATGTGGCATACCTATGTGGTACTTTCCTTCTTTGTGAAACCATTGTTTTATTCTACTCTATGGAGTACCTGTGTGGTACTTACCTTCGTGGTGATACCTTTCTGGTATTCTTCTATGTGGAAAACCTTTTTGGTACTTACCTTCGTTGGGATACATTGGTGGAATTCTTCTATGTGGCGTTTCTTTTTGGTACATACCTTTGTGGTGATACCATTGTGGTATTCTACTTTGCGGTGTACCAGTGTGGTACTTTACTTCGTGGGGAAACTTTCGTATTATTTTTCTATGTGGCATACCTATGTGGTACAGAACTTCATGGTGATACCTTTGTGATATTATTCTGTGTGGCATACCTATGTGGTAATTTCCTTCATGGTGATAACTTGGCGGTATTCTTCTGTGTGGAGTACCTTTGTGATACATACCTTCATGGTGAATCCTTTGCGGTATTATTCTGTGTGGCGTTACCTTTGAGGTACGTAGCATTGTGGTGTTACCTTCATGGTATTCCTTACTTCTGGAACAGTTGAGCTTTGGGATTTTGAGTTGGACCTTGTGTTTCCTCATGAATGAAATGGGTATACTTGATAACACGGGTATATGTATGGTTAGATACCTATGTAGGGTTGTCAGATGTTTACATGATTTTTGGTTTATCAATTTTGAATTTAGGTAGAACATTGATGGCCTTGGGGTCCCTAATGAGTATCGTTATGCACACCCATGCATGGGCTATGCCATCACCTTGTTGTGTTTGGTGAAGATGACGGGAAGCACTGACTGAGGATGAGGGTACTAGGACTGGAGGCATCATAGGGGAGGACCTTAGATGATGTGTACCACAAAGATGATTTTACAAGAATTGTACCTACCCTTTATGTAGGATCCTTGGTAGGTGTTCACAGGAGATGTTACAGTTTACTTGTACTTTTTTGTTTTCCTCTTACTTTCCAGTTGGGCTTGTATTCTGGACCATTTTACTTACTGTACACATTTCTTTTACTATATAGTTTTCTAGTGTTTCTATCTTGTTGTGTGCTTGTTTTGTGTGAGTTTTCAGGTTACAAGGGCAATGCCTTCCCATTTTAGGGAATATGCCTTTCGGTGCTAGTTTCCAACCCCTATCCTATGGAAGGCGATATTGGGGTAGTCACAGCACGGGCCCTGGGGAAAGGGTCATGCCAAAGTGGTATTAGAGGAGTTGATTCCACCATAGAACATAGGAATCTGATCTTTTAAATGAAAATATTGTTATGTGTAGTGAGTGTGCTGATCAGTTTAGGGAATCTAGTGTTGGTGTGGCGGCGGACATATCCATACACTAGGACCCTGACATATGATTTCTGACTCAGTGCATGAAAAAATGATTTCATGTGTCTTTTGAAAAATTTTCTTGTTTTAACTTGAGTTAGCTCACTAGGTATAACTTAATGATCATGGCGCACCTATTCCATATCAGTATGTCACTATGTAGACAGCCAGGTAGGAATCCCAAGAGATTACATGATGATGGCCCACCGAGCGATGAGGATCCGGTGTAGGGTCCCTCTTACAATTTTGGCACCTTCAAGTTGTGTACCATTAGCACCACCACCCGTTGGGTAGTCGATACCACCAGCCGCACTAGTAGACGGTGCATGCCGATTGAGGGAATTACACGAGTTCCACTAAAAGGGGCCTCCTAGGTTTCAATGCGAGACAGTTACCCACATAGCTAAGGGCTGGATGGAGGTAGTTTCTAGAGTTTTCATCATAGTTGAGACACCAGTAGAGTAGATGGTGATCTTAGCTACTAGTCTTTTCCTGTGAGTGACCATAAGGGTTTTCTGCAAGGTTCTAAGGCATCGGTACGTGGACCATTATACGAGATAGTACCTTT
Source organism: Viscum album (assembly GCA_963277665.1). Taxonomy (NCBI): domain Eukaryota; kingdom Viridiplantae; phylum Streptophyta; class Magnoliopsida; order Santalales; family Viscaceae; genus Viscum; species Viscum album. Next base: position 1,929,575,247 of record OY728131.1, read on the forward strand.
GCATAGTGTGTCATATATATCAATTCTCATTGGTCAGTAGTTACAACCAGATGTACTGGTATAGGAAACATATAGGCTTAGAGGCTTACGTGTGATTCAGCATCAGATACCCCTCATGTTTTGAGGAGAGCCCGATTCACAGGAGGCTATGGACTGGCTTGAGGAGTTGGCTGAGATTTCTTTAGAGCCTCAAAATCATTGTCAAGATGACATTTCGGTAGCTAAATATTCATCAAGGCTTACTGACCATCCCAGGAAATCGATGAATAATGTATGGTTTTTGCTTCATGGCTCGGACCCCCAAGTGAGGTGTGTTTAGAGACATCCGAGCTTGCACTATTCCTCTATGTATTCCTACCTATTTTAGGTTTCTAGAGAGAACCATTCTAGTTTAATGTTCTTTTGTTGACCGGATAGTGACAGTGAATGTTATTAGTGGGAAAACAAGATTCTTGTGCCAATCTTAGAGACATGGGCATGGAAAAATGTTTTGGGTTGAAGATGTGTCAGGGATGGATTAATCTATAGGACTGTAGAAATGGAAGCAGAGCTTGTGGAGCAGTATGATGTGGTTTATATTTATATATATTACAACCAACCCCTTTTTGGTCCCCAGTAGGCTCAGGGAATTGTTGGACAGAGGAAGAGATATGCTGCATGCGGTCAAGGAGTACGACCCAAGGGCTCTAGGAATGATTTGACGTACGGTCTATTTCTACTACTAGCTGCCGTATCAAGAGACATATGTACCAACAATTCATTCCTTCGACGAATCATTTACAAGACCTAGAGTTTCTGGTTATACCATTGACTTGACCCTCACATCTTTAGATACCATTGGGAGGATACTCGATAATAACACTTACACTGACGCTGTGATCAGACCCTTGAGGTGATAGTTTCGGTTGGAACCTCTTGGTGGAAACAATGAGTCCTTACAACATTAGTTTGGGTATGACTCGACAGCCACACTTCATATTAGAATGATTGTATTCAGAAAAAAAAATTTGTGGTTTATCTACAACATTGGGATGAGTTATTCCTTAGTCTGTAGAAAAGGAAACCCAGGCATCACATGGTAAACTCATGCATAGGAGAGTGAATCTGATCACTCTTCAGTCATCTAGCCTTACCCTCATGGAAGTATGAGTTTTTAGTTTTTATTTTTGAATAGGATTGACTATATTTCCTCTAGGTCTAGGAATTTGAGATATTCTATACTCCTGGAAATGAGAACGTAGCAGCCAACACACTCAACAGGAGTTCTAGTCTTCAGTTGCTGAGTGAGGTGACATAGCAGCTAGATGCATTGCAGATATCCTTAATGGATAAAGATGGAGAAACTTACCTCCATTCTATGACTGTCACTCCCCTAATTATTCAGAAAATTTGGGTGAAAAAACTTGTAACATTTACTGCGAGGCCAGACGTGCTCAGATATCTATAGGATGGTCTCCTGAAGGATTTTCTGATGGTGGGGAGCACTCCATTCTTCTTAGAGGAATCACCATGGTACCAGTGACAATTCTAGAGGAGGTGTTGGGGGATATCCTTACATATCCTTCATCTGTACATCCTGGTGAGGTGAAGATGTAACAGGACTTCTGGCATCAGTACTAATGACTAGGGATGAAGGAAATAACGGTAGAGTTAGTATCACTTTTTAGCACGTGATGACTTCAAAGAGCTGGTAGAAGTCTTATGCTGACGAGAGGAGGGAGACCACGTATTCCTACTAGTCTCACCTTGATGAGGATTGTAGAGTTTTATCCGGGGTAAAAATTTATCTCCAAGGCTCATGGGACCTTTCTAGATTCTCAACAGAGTGGTCGAGATGTCATACCATCTATCTTTTTCCCCACAGATGCACCAGGTGCATAATAAATTACATGTGTTAGAGCTGAGGAGTTGCGTGCATGATACATCCCATGTTATCGACTATGATGAGATTGACTTAGACGATGGTGTGACATTTATAAAGGGTCCAGTAGATATTGAGGATCGATAAGAGTGGTTCCTTTATTGGTGGTTGATACCTCTCGTTCACGTTATCTGGTTTCATAGGAACCTCCATGAGAGCACATGGGAGTGGGAGGCTCAGTTTCGTGTTCAGTATCCCCCATTTGTTTCCATAGTCTATGTTGTGGCCTTCGAAGGACATAAAACCCTAAGGGGGGGAGAATGTATTGTCTTGGAATTTCTGTATATTTTTTTAAATTTTATAGTATTATTTCGAGATGGAAAAATATGATGGAGTGTAATTCTGAGGCCTGGAGTGCCCTTAATGATCTGTCGATGTTTTATTAAACTTATGTTAACGGGTGTAAGTAGTTTTCTATAAAAAGGGGAATAACCCCTAAACGGTTATTTGGATCATGAATCTAAGGGAACAGTTTCTCTTATTATGGCGGGTTTACTATAGATGTGACTTATGTTTAGTTGGAACATGCCACTTGTGTGAAAATCCAAAAATGGAATAGTCGTAAATAAATTAATTAAATAAATAATTTTATTTTTTAAATACTTATAACTCACAAATGGTAACTTAGATTGAAAATCTGAGACCACTACGGAACTTGTGATGGAATTATATCTTTAGAAAGATACTAACATTGGTCCGTGTGAGAAACCAGTGAAAGTTATATTTTGGCTATTAATAATATAATTGCATGACAATTATTTTATTGTAAAATTCATAACATCTAAATGGTAACTTAGATTGAAAATACAAGAGTATTTTTGGGTTCGTTGTGGGATTTTTCACCTAGGAAGAGCCTAACCATGACCATCATGGGTCAAGGGTGACTGTTATATTTTTTAAAAACTTTTTTTCAGGTACGTTCAGTAAACGTGCAAGCGGCGTTATTTAACATTTGAACATGTGCTCAGAATTGAAATCTGAGGGAACTATTGAACTGGTAGCGTCAATATTCTCTTAAAAAGACCTTCACCTGGACCATAGTAGGTCAAGGGTGAAATTTATATTTCATAAATTTTATGGAAGAGTTAAAATAATAAAAATAAAATAATGAACAACTTTTGTTTTATATTTAAAACCTACCAATTTTTATGTGCAGTGGTGGGGACCGCCCAAGCTAGGAAACCCCTTAAATTGAAATATTAATGGTGGGGTCCACCCAAAACCCTTAAAATCCCTCTTTAATGAGGGATGTTACTCTTGGTCTTCCCATATAATCATGCCAACATAAATTAAATGGCTTAACCCCTTCACATACTAAGTAAAAGCAACATTGTAATTTATGAAGGTTCCTATTAAATTAACCTTCATAAATTCCATGATCGTTACTTACCCTTACCCTCTTCTATTTATATGGATATTAGGGGGGGGGATTGGACAACTTTACCACGTGATGAGGATCTGGTAATGTGTCGCGCCTCCCAATACATGGAGGATAGAGCCATTTCCAGTAGGCGGTGACGAGCGACCCCGAACCACAAACCGAAGAACTCTGTCGAAGGATATCCAACGATGAACGAACCGATGATCGAGGATATGCAAACATCGTTGACTTCTTATTTTTCTCTCTTTAGCAATGTCAACGAGAAATCGAGTTATGGTATATTGTTTTGAATTCCCACTTGCCCGTTCTTGATGTTTTCGTGATTCAAGAATCATTGAGTCGCATGCTATCGCCCTAACGCGGAGGGTGTGGTCCAAATGAACATGGATAGACCTCTCTGCATCCATATGGGTTTTGATGTGTTCTTTAAAGTAGAGTAGGATAGTGATCGATGCCAGCGATTGGCACCAGTGGGACTCAGGAGTGTCAGTCAGCACCATGGCTGGCTGCGATGAATGCGGAGGTGCGACTGTGCCGTCGGGGAAGGGTTGCGCCCTGTCTGTTGTGGCGGAGCAAGGGCGGAGGCCGGCGGAGGTTAGTGGCAGGAAAGGGAAAGTGGCATACGTTCGTTCCACGTAGCTTTCAGAAGTCACGACCCTATGTCGTGGAACTGAAGGAAGGGCGACCAGCTAAGCTGGCTGCCGGTGGAGGCGTTGTGCGTGACCACACTGCGCGGAGGAGGCTGCGCATCCAGCCACCTGGCGAGCCCCATGGGCCACCTCACCACAATCCATCGCACCGCAGGTCAGGCCACATTTTTGGGCTAGGCAGTATTAGACTCGGAGGGCCAGGCTAGAGCCAGCGGACCGGGTCGGGCCCATGGCAGTACCTGGTTCGGGCCAACCGAGTTGGACCGGACCCGAACCAGTTTTGACCCATTCCACACTTTCGATATTTAACTGAGATATGGGCATCTGTCTGAAAAACCATCTATAGAGACAGAAACCTTGGATCGAGATAGTCCTTTTGGTATACCCCACTTGTGTTTTTTGATAAAGTTGTAGTATGTCCAGGTTGAATCGAACACGAATCCAACCGGGCCCTGGGGACTAAAAAGACAATAACATACAGACCGGGTATCCGATTGACGCACCATCTATTATGTTGAGATCCCTTATACATGGATGATGTTTGGGATACTTCTTTGTAGAACTCCATGGATGTTGGATTATCGACCAGTGTCCTGGGGAGAGGACCCACCCGGAAACAAGCGAGCTTAGTGAGGTAACCCTGTAGCTGGCTATATGATGAGAAAGGGATCCTATGTGGGTATGTGCTTTGGGATCCTTTGTAGGTTTGTGTTCAAGAGCCTCACATGGATACACTCTATGAATCCACACAAGACTAGTCTAGGATTCATCATGGTTATTCTGTACTAGGATCCTATGTGGGTCTGATTATGTACTAGGATCCTATGTGGGTCTGATGATTTAAAATCCTATGTGGGTCTGATGATTTAGGATCCTGCATGGGTCTGCCTCTTAACAGAGTATGATGATTTAGTAGTTATATATTATTATAATTACTACCGTATCTGAGTTAAACCTGGTGTGAGATGAGTCATTCCCTTCATGGTGAAACCATTGTGGTATTCTTCTGTGTGGCGTACCTGTGTGGTACTTACCGTCATGGTGATACCTTTATGGTATTCTTCTATGTTGAAAACATGTGTGGTATTTTTCTTCATGGTGATACCTTGGTGGTATTATTCTGTGTGGGTTACCAGTGTTGTTATTACATTCATGCTGATACATTTGTTGTATTCTTCTATGTGGAATACATGTGTGGTACTTTCCTTCATGGTGAATCCTTTGTGGTATTCTTCTATGTGGAATACCTGTTTGGTACTTACCATCATGGTGATACCTTTGTGGTATTATTCTGTGTGGCGTACCTGTGTAGTACTTACCTTCATCGTGATACCTTTTTGGTATTCTTATATGTGGTGTACTTGTGTGGTACTTACCTTCATGGTGATTCCTTTGTGGTATTATTCTGTGTGGTGTACCTATGTGGTACTTTCCTTCATAGTGAATCCTTTGTGGTATTATTCTGTGTGGATTACATGTGTGGTACTTACCTTTGTGGTGATACCTTTGTGGTATTCTTCTGTGTGGAATACCTCTGTGGTACATTCCATCATGATGATACCTTGGTGGTATTATTCTGTGTGACATACCTTTGTGTTACTTACCTTCATGGTGATACCATTGTGGTATTCTTTAGTTTTTTGTTACCTTTGTGGTACTTACCTTTGTGTTGTTACCTTCATGGTATTCCTTCCTTGTGGAACAGTTCATCTTTTGGATTTTGGGTAGGACCTTGTGTTTCCTCTTTAATGAGAGGAGTATACTTGATAACTTGGGTATATGTACGGGCATAAACCTATGGAGGGTTGTAAAATGTTTACATGATTTTTGGCTTATCCATTGTGGATTTTTTGAGACCTTTGAGGGTAATGGGGTCTCTACTGAGTATCGTTATACTCACCCCTACATGAGCTACGCCCAAACCTTTTTGTTTTTGGTGCAGACGATCGACAACATTGACTAAGGGAAAGGGTACCAGGACTAGATGTAGCCCGAGGGTGGAACATAGATAAGGTGTACCTAAAAGATGACTGTACGAGTTCTATACATACCCTAATATAGGATCCTTGGTGGGTGATCACATGAGTTGTTCCACTTTACTTGTACTTTTTCAGTTTTCCTTGTACTTTCTAGTTGGTCTTGTATTCTGTACCCTTTTTCTTACTTTACACACTCTGTTAACTATACAGTTTTCTAGTGTTTTTATCTTTCTATGTTCTTGGTTTGTAAGAGTTTTCAGGTTATAAAGGCAATGCCTTCCCGTTTTAGGGAATACGCCTTTCGGTGCTAGTCGCCAGCCTCCGACCTATTGAAGGTGGGATCGGGGTAGTCACGGCACGGGTCTCGGGGGACGGGTCATGAAAACATTGGAATGATCTAAATCATGAGTTGGGTAATTTATTATATATTTTCATATCTAACACGATACATAAGACACAACATGATCATAGTAAATAATCATGCATCCCAGACTATAACTATAAGAATCACAACACACCACATACCCCTTACATGGATCATATTAGATCAGAATAAGAGAATATGTTAGAAGATGTTTCAAATTTTTGAAAGAAGACATATATTTCACAACCCACATCAGTTTCACCCATTTACAAGGAAGAGAGGTCAATGATGATACCAAATTTTTGAAATCATTAAAAACATAGAATAGTATCCAATATGGCCAAGAATTATCTGAATCTCCAAGATGTTTTTTGGATCATCACATGATATTGACACCTCCACCTTATCAGGAACAACTCATAAGGCATGCTTAGAAATCTTGTTCCTTAAGAACATCACTTTTGGATACATAAACATCATTTTGAAAGCGTTAAAAATAAATTTTGAATACTTATTATTTACAAAAAAACTCAAATATTGTTTACACATATACATAGATCTCTAATAAACCTCAAATATAATCCACAAAAACGACAACACATGTGTTTACATAATCATGGAATATCCGATTCATCAAAAAAAATATATTAAAAGTCTAATTCAGACCAAAAGGCATCACAATATATTCATAGTGGTCATACATACTCTTGAAATCCATCATAGATATATAAAACTCCCCAAATCTCATTTAATGAAAATCGGACTGAAGATCAATCTTTGAAAACCTTTTCTAGCCATTTAATTGGATAAACTATTCATCCATATGTAGAAAAGGATACTTATTCTTAACCATCACTTGATTATACATCTGATGGTCTTTTCATAATCAAAGAGAACCATAAACATTATTTTTAATGATAATAGAGGCTACTCATGGTGAAACACTAGGGAGAATGAAAAAATTTTACACTAGATCATCTAACTGAATATTGGTCTATTTTAGCTCTGCGGATTCCATATGATATGATTGTATTGAAATTTGTTTCATAACTAGTACCATATCAACAATGAAATATACCTCTTTCTCTAGAGTAAGACTTGATAATTCATTAAGGAAAACATTATTAATGTCCCAAGGAATATCCAGAAGATCAATAATAGAAGAAACCTCATTGATCTCAACTATTACGGTGGGGAAAAAATCTGGAGCTCTAGGTGTGAAAGTCCTGCATGACCAGACCTCAGATCCAACTCACCCTAAAAAACATAAGTGAACCCATAAACAACAAATAACAAGATACCTTGATGATAAAAATAAATTTTAGTACTGTAAGTAATATGAAAATAAATCATGTTGCTGATGTTGAATAGACCCCGATCAAGAATTAATAAATCCATACTAACTCTGGATCAACTATCAACATTGAAAAAGAAAGAAACCAAAACCACAAATATTTCCACTTCCAAAGAATTGTTTCTAATTCCATAATAAAGTACATGAAATCCATGGTATTTTTAAGAATATCAACAAAATGGGAATAAATAACCATGTATGATGAAACCGTATCAATTAATGAAACCACTACATAATATCCAATAAATATGGTAGCTCTCCCTATCAATGAGACCACTACAACAACCATTTGAAACACATATAATATTTAATGGTTCATCACCCCTTATGCATGTGGAAGGAATGATTTTTTTCCTTGATGCATCTGACTATGCTACTGTAGCCTTTGGATCCAACAATCCATGACCATAACAAGGCATACACATATCCTAATATAATTACTGAATATGGTCATAGTGGCTACAACCATGAACTATATTTGAAAGCACATAAAATAATTCTAGTAGTGTTAGAACTTCCCAAATTGATATAAAGTTAGGGGAATAATACTATCTATAACTGATGGTATAGAGGATGACCATTGGTGGGAACTATAACAACCACACCTGCGATGCTCATGCAACTTCCTCTTCCTTCCCTACATGCCACTGATGGTACCAATTGTTGTAAGAGAAGGAAAATAAAGTATAAACTTCCCACCATACCCTTATCTTCTATGATAGATATATGTATCATCTCATAAAGGGTATAAATATTCATCATAAATACCAAAAACGTAGTATATAGTTGTAAACCAAAAAGATACTTTTGAACTTTTAGCAGATCATTAATTATAACTTTTGATGAAAACATAAAAATCTCCAAAAACTTATTGGAATATGCCGATTTTGAATGATCTCCCTACTATAAGAAGAGTTACTCTAGAGAATTTTCCATCATCAGAGACTCTAGGAAGAACTGTGGGAAGAAGTGAGTCTTGATACAATTCCAATCCAAGCCCACATATCTATCTGTATGTACCATCAAACACGACAAACACTTTGCTTGGACCCTTGATTTTGAACATCACACACTTTAACATGCTATTATAATTTGTATCTAGGAATTAAAATATATTAACAATATTATGTATCTAGTACTCCACCACTTATGGTTAATTTTTACCTCTAATGGACCATGTCTTCTTGTATAATCACTCAAATAATTGATCCTTTTCTCATGTAGCTCCTGGATGTACCCCAAAAAATATGTTCTGGAATTCTGGTATATTTTTCTCCATGGAACAAACATCTTGCATGATATTCTCTATAATATTATTATCCAAAGGAAGATTTCCTTGGGGAACATCCATTGTACCATCCTATGGAAGATATGGAATACATATCAGAGGAATATTAATACACATCAAAAATATAATATGATATCAAATGAATAGAAAATATCAATACAAAATAGAAAAAGATAAGAAAATATAGAGATTAAGACTGTGATCTCAAAATTTGAGATGCTCATCCTAATATACCATGATAACTTGAGTCTCATAACATCATGAGATATCTAGGAACTCACTGAAACATACACATGAACTCCAGATAATCCTATCTACAGTCTTCCAACATCCAAAAATTGATCACCCAACATTAAATGATAAAAAACTTTAAAAAATTACTTGGATACCAACACAAACCATTATCCAACGTGAACTGTGACATACCTGAAGGGTGCTCCGGATCCCTACCTGATAGGGACTATCACCCTTGCATCAAAAACAATCAGAGGGAATTATTTCTCTCAACCTCATAAAGAAAACATGGAATATTTATATGTACACATCATTAAGAAATAGTCGATGAGAAAAATAGGAAATATATTCTATAGAAGAAAGGAAATATATTATGTGATACAAAAAAAGTAGCTTATAAAACTCCATGGTATGAGTTCAACAATAAAGGATATAACCAAATATGAGAAATAACTACTCTATGTAATAAGTAAGAAACATCCTGCTATCTCACAACCATCTAACCAACTCAACTAAAAGAATACATTCCACCTAACTATGGTGCCTTAAATTCCTTAACATCAAAAGACATAACAAGGTCTACACACCATTAAAGGTATTCATGGGGTGTAATCTAATAGGATTAGTAGGATACCACCACAGTGTTTCATAACAACTGTCTATATAAAAATCTAAATATACTGAACATTAATAAAAATAAGGGATGATGGTGAGTTGAATAATTTTAATAAAAAATTCATGTTAAAGATTCCCCAATTTTCATGGTTTAAAATAATATAGTTAAAACCATTTCAAATCATATCACACATATCAAGGAAGGTAATCAAATCAAATAAGTATAACTCAAATGATTAGGTAACATCACACCAAGGATAACTACATGTCATCTAAGGCTAGACAATCATATATAGATTTAAAAATTAATGTAGATCTAGTCTGTTGATGTATTCATTAATTATAGAGATCATAGGACCACCCAAAAACATGAACCAACCAATAGTGCCAACAATTCCCAAAATCGATGGGACTTGGGAGCTGAGGAAAACAACATGATTAACACCCCCCTCGCCCGATAGTTTCAATGAACAAGAAAAATTATAACACCTTCTAGCTAAGTACCCATGAATTCTCATGTTCATCAATTTCCAAAAAAAACATCATATCATTTATTGAATTCCATATTTCAGACACATTTTTCAGTGCTATTAAAGTACCCATTGTACTTTTAACAATACATGAGGAAGCCCAAATTTTAATAATATTTATTCTATACACACACTCTAATAGATCAATAAATTGTTCAATTTTATTTATAATATAATTTTAAAAACTAGAGATATAAATTTTCTTCCAAAAAAGTCTAGAGGCAGAACCACATATGTCAAACACGGGTTTTACCCACACGCAATTGGATCTTGAACCATTAGAAGGAATACATAACAATCAACAAATTCACGACATATAATTCATATACTTTAAAATTTTATTCCATAATATTTAAAGTCATAAGAGATGATAGATACTACATAAGTCATATAAATCCCACCCACTTTGGAAAAACTATCTAAAGACCATCCTCTAGAAAAAGATCTCATAGAAGATCGGGAAATGATCAATAAGTGAAATATTACAAGATCAATGTATCAAAAAACATAGTGCAATGCCACTGATATGACCAATGAAAATGACTACGAAAAAATATCACTTACTTGGAGAGACAAAACACATCCACTATAAAGATTAATTTATAGAAAAAATGATATGAATAGAGAAGGGGTCCCAAAAATCCCTTAGTAGAGATACTAGGTTTTGAAAGATAAGCATGCATGTCGAATCATAATAAAATCATACATGAATCAAGGATAAAAATTTTGGCCTAAAAACATTAAATAAATGAAACCCATTCATGATTTGAATTTCATGATTTAAAAAATAAGCTGAAAAGGGTGTCACTTTGGATTAAAAATAAATTATATCATCCTTTTTATGACATGAACATGTTTCTTTGCTTGTTAAATTTCCACCCTCTAAAGCAGTTCAGGGTATCATTCTAGAAATAGATTTATGTCATGTAACCAGTTCACAATGTGAAAAAAGACCAGCTGGTAGATTAGTCTATATTCTACAGAAAAAACAATAACAACCTCTGATGCTTTCAAAAACCCATGGATAACCCCTGAAATCATTTTTCACATTTATACCCCTACACCACTAATTAAAACAAACATACATCCCTGAACTTTGGATCATTTTCACCCAAAAATTATCTTCACCATTCAAATCCCCGAAGCACACCTAGAAAAAGGAAATGAAAAGATTGATGATTAATACCTACAAAAAGTTAATAGGATTCTATAGAATTTATATATTTTATTCAAAAGTATTCATACTATAACATGGATGAAAATTCCTTCAATTAGAGATTTGGTGGTTTTGGATAGATGGTTGTTAAATAAATCAACCACCATTTAATTGTTCTTGAAACTGAGAAAATGAGTTTTCATGAAACCTTCCTTCATCATTTAAACTATATTTCATTCAATGTGTGGGATAATTAGCTCTATAATTTGAAAATTCATCCAACATATCCTTATCATAACCAGTTTGGGTTGGCAATTCAATTTTCAGAACATTGTCAACAATAACTACTAATATGTAATCATATGATCCATTTGGATTCATCATAGCTTGAAATAAATTTATAAACTTATTTTCTTCACCAATATTAATGTTTTGTTTACCATGATGAATAATTATTAATGATTCCCCATTATCTATAAATGTCCTTCTTAATATAACCAATATATTATTTCCACATTCCTTGTCTAACACCAAGAAATTAGCTGGAAGTATCAACTTCCCAACAATAACTGGAAAATATTCAATCACTCGTCAGTGTTAGGTAAGGTATTTATTAGAAAATTGAAATACCCTAATTTTTGGATTAATTTATCTTATAGAATGTTTCTTATACATATATTAAGTAATAAAATTGATAATTTCTTCCAAATTCACTAAGAAAGGGAAAGTAACGTTTATTTATAATTCATAGGGAATCATAATTTTTTATCCTTGAGAAGTTATTTTATTTTTTATGAATAATAAAAATAAATTATTTTATGAGTATACCTTTATAAACTTATCAAGAATCCTTTATTTTTAAATGTTATTTTTTATGAATTTTGTATAGAATGGAATTTCGGTACCTTCCTTGGAAAAAAACATAGCAACTATAATATTCTAAAACAATTGGATAAAACTTTTGAAATAATTTTCTCTATGTTTTTTCAGTTCATTATCTCATTAAATAAATAGTGAAGGTGGGTCATAGAAATTAACATTACTATCTAATATCTTGAGAATCAGTATCCCATATTCAATTTCCCTTTTTTCTTCTTTTTCACATCTAATTCAAATTTTAGTTTCACTTTTTCCAAGTATCTACATTTTTCACCTTATATAGTTTAATTTATTACCATGATAAAATTTATTTTTATTTTTCTCAAGTTATTATTCATATCTTTCCTAGATAATATTTCCTCATATATTCATGATAACCATATATCCTACAATAGGATAATTCTTAATGTTAAATGGAATTTGTTTACCACTCAGTGTGTTTTTCATAGCCACCCTCCATTATTTTATTTACAAATTATTAATTCTTTCATATTTCCATTGTATTAATCGGTGAATCCTTGGAAATTTTTTATTTTTAATTTTTTTTCAGAATAAGTAATCTTGAATTTATGCCTCTTAACCTCCCAAATATCCTCTCAAATATTTTCTATTGTAGATTCATCTTTAATCATTATTTATTTTGGGTTTCCATAAACACCTTGGGTATTTTTAGGATGATTTATGGATTGTTTATTCACTTGAAAATAAATTGTTCCATCAATCTTGAAGGTAACATTCTCCTCCCATGAGAGACTGGGTAATTTTTTAATTAATGATAATAGGTTTTAGAAAATATATCATTTCTCATGGGTTATCTCCCAAAATCATCAATGTAACATTCATCACATACTTTAGTAGGTTTAGTTCATGTAATGAAAGGATCCATGTCCATTCATTCTATATTCATTACATTATTTCTTCTCCCCTTGGTAATTGGATGAAATACCTTCCATCTTCCTTTGTATATCAATAATTTATGCATTCACATCATCCTTAACCACCACTTATTTGAAATTTCCACTATTTTTATAATTTACATCTATTATGAATTATTAAAATGTGTATTGTGAACATTTTTAAGATAATTATTTATCTTATCACTATAGTTACCACATGATATAATTTCAACCAAGGTATGTCCTAATAAACTCAATATATCATTAAAAGAATTATATTTGAAGTAATTGTTGGAACTTATGATGAGAAAAATATCAGTAGAGTACCACAAATAATACCCATGATTCATATATATATTCCTGGTCCATTTTTACAAATTTATAGAGTATGGTCCCTCAATACATTTTCCTTTGAGTTTTGTATAATCACTTGAAAAATACATTATATATATCATAATAAGTGTTCAAACAATTCTACAATTGTTGTAACATCCATGTTATAGAAAATAAGAATGTAAAAAAAAATAATGATCTCATTCATTATAAAATTATTGTGTTTGAAGTATTATATTGTTGATAGGAATTCCTCTATAAATTCTATATCATATTCTTATGGAAATTCATTAAAAATAGGTAATTGTTGTATGTAGTAATTTTTCAGCATGTAGTTTCATTAATTTTGGTTCAATGTGATAAAATAGGGGTTACTAAAGCCCTAATAACTTTTAGGTCTATTAACATTGATGGACCATGATTATTTTGGACAATTATATAAAATAGTTTTTGTTCCTCTCCATACTATTTCCTCATAGAAAAATAATCTTTCTCTATATCTTCTATTGTTCCAGCCCGATTTTAATAGAAGTGATTTTTAATATCAAGTATGAGAGGTTTTATTTCCATACATATATATTTTTTGTACAATCACATGATAATAATATATATATATTTCTAAGTGTTTTTTAATAAAAAGGAAATGAAACTTATGATTCTATCATAATAGTGTGTGAAACAGTAACATTTTGTTATTTCGTCTATATATATGGGAAACTATTAAAATTATATTTAAATCATTATACCTAAAAATAGTGCTACTAATACATTATTATAATTCTATAGTTGTACCTACACAACCTCAATACATGTTCACAAGTTCATGCAAGATGTAAACTAGGAGTAACCCCAATCATCTCTACAAGGACAATGGAAACAACTCAAAAATTAAACATTATATATAGTGGTAATGACAAAGGGTATTGAGGTGTGTGTTTTATTATAAAACCATTTAACACAAGAATAAATTAGTATCAAAGTTTGGTAAAAAATCATATGATGAGAAATGAAATTAATATATTTATTTTTGAATCTTGTGCGAAAATTTGGGGGTGTTGGAATTAGTTTTAATATTTCATATTTCATACACATAATATTATTATATCATTTCAAGAACACTCACTCTATATTCTACAAACACCTTCAGGATACTCTTTAGATCATTATTATAATTTTAGGACCCCCTAAATTTTTTTATACTAACTATAGTTAGAGTAATATGTTATTTAGTTGTTGTTTTTCTGTCACATAGCCTCTTGACCAATCATGTTTCAGAAAACTAAGTACCTAAACTAGTGCACGTGTGTACATCCATTCTCATTACTTTTTTCCAATCCTCAAACATTATATATTGGGTGATAAAATTATAAAATAATTAATAAAAGTGTATAAAATAAATGAATAAAATTCATTAAACATTTAAAAGTATCCTATAATAGCATCTCTCCCAAACCCCACTATGAGTTTATCCATATATGTTTATAAAAAACCAGAATCAATAGATTAATAAAATGATTCACTATTTTTATCATTCGGTCTATATTCCTTATGTAGATGAATATGCAATCTCTCTATAATATCTAGCAAATGTTAAAATCCCTTTATCATTTTATATAAATCTATATTATACCTCATCTTACATCCATGATATTTCCACAAAAGGAAACTGAGTGATAAAATAATTGAACATATATTAAAAAAATTAATTAATTTTGTTAAGGTCTAGTAAAACTTCCCACATAGACTGAATATTACATTCATTAGATTGGCTTCCCTCTATGAATATTTTTATTTAATTTCAAAATTTGGTTATAATATTTTGTATGAGGATATTTTTGGTCCGTACAACCCTTACATTACTTCAATGTGGAAATACCATTGATCAACAACTAAAAATTCATTAATTACCTTTATTACTTAAATATTAGACATTTAAAATAAAACAAATAGTGTATTTGGTCTGATCAAACTCTTTTCCAATCAACTTTCCATTATACTATTTTAAGAAATAAAAATTATTGTAAATGCTCCCATAACATTTGTTGAATACAACAGATCTTGCATTGTAGCCTTATATTGAATTAGCTGGGAAACATAGCCTCAAGATGGATTCTTAGGGATTACATTGGACTTGTAATGGATCTTACATCTCTATTATGTATTGCGTTAGATCATTGACACATCCTCAGGGTTTGATGTCGGTGTCATGGGAATAGATGTATCCATGGGATTTTACATTATTCATATTCTCGTGTGAACATATGATCATTTAATTGAGATTTAAAATTCCCTAGAAACAGATTTTTATAAGTAATTTTACATTTCCATGAGTTCATAACATACATTGGATCCTTATACAATGTTGTTTGTTGAATGGATCTTATGTCAGAATTTATAACACACCATTGGAAGCAACAGATCCTAACATGTTTCTCATATTTTCTGTTTTGTCTAGAATAGTAATTGTAAGGTGATGAAACATATATTAAAGGGTAGAGAAAATGTTTTTATGAAGAACATATTACTACAATGGAGTTCCAATATACTCTTATGACTCAATGTGGGGCTATATTGTCCCTGATATATTTTCAAGATCACTTTTTCATGATTTAGTTTGATTTGATGTAATATATTGTATTGATATGAGATAATTTTGTGATAAGATACATTATAAGGTATAGGTACATGACAACATTTATTGGGGCTTATAACATTACGTTCCTCAGTATACATGACATTATCCCCCAATATAGTCTTAAACCTTGGAAATATAATCTTACATAGTTTGATCAATCTTCAATTATTTAATATGTAGTTTGGTCCCTTATATCCAAATACATCCTAAAATTATTAAATCATCTCGTAACATATGAAGATACAAATTTATCTTGAATTAATTCAAATAATTGTATGATTGATTCTTTTTATAATTTATTCCCAAAACTATTAAAAATTAATAATCCTCTTTAAACATTTTAAATTAACATAAAAACACACAAAAAACACCTAGAAACCAAAAATAGATAAAATATCAATTCAATGGATTATTCTTCTAATGAAATTATAATTTTCATTTTTATTGATATCTCTTATTTTAGAGGCTATTGGAGGAGATTTGGAGATGGAACATCCACCTATAGAAAGAAATTTACCTATATTTTTCATTGATGATTCCTCTATATTTACACATGAGAATTACTAAAAAAATGTGGTTTATTAGTGCTCAAAAAGAGTTTTATCAGTGCTAAAAAAGCACTGTAAATCTCATCACTAATAAAGGGGTACCTTATCAGTGCTAAAACAATGATGATAAATGTGTTTTTATAAGCTCTCTTTTATCACTGATAGAAGGATCCTTTATCAGCTCTTTTTAGCGCTGTTAAAGGTGGATGTTATAAATGCTTTTTTAGGAGTGATAGATGCTTCCTTTATCAGTGCTAAAAAAGAACTGATAAATGCACTTTATGCTGCAACAAAAAATAATGTAGCAGCACACCCAAACAACACCTGCAAAAAATTCAGCTCTCAATAAGTATACCAATACAAAATTAACACATAAATCATAAGATAATTACACCTTGTATATGGATAAAACAAGTATACTCATACACCATTTACACATAATTCTTAAGATAATTAAATACATAAATAATTATATACATAATTCAGGGGGTTGGGGGTTGCTTTCCAAGGGGGGAGGGGGGTTGGGGGTGTTTGGGGGGATGGGTTGTCCGGGGGAAAGGGGTGTCTAGGGAATGTGGGGGGTGTCTAGGTGGTGGGGTGGTGTCTAGAAGGGTGGGTGTCTAGGTTGGGGGGGGGGGCTATCCAAGGGATGTACAAGGGGTGGGCGTGTGTCCAGGGGGTCGGGGGGAGGGCTGGCTTTCCAAGGGTTGGGGGATTTTGGGGGTTGGGCGATCTGGGGGGTTTGTGGGCCTGTCCAAGGGGGGGGTGTTGTCCAGGAGGGTGGAATGTTGGTGTCTGGGGGTGGGGGTAGGGGTGTCTATATGTGGGGGGTTTTCCATGGGTGTGTCTAGGGGTGGGGGTTTCTAGGGGTTGAGGAGGCTTTCCAGGGGGTTGGTTGGTGTCCAAGGGGGTGGGGGTGGTCCAGTTGGTGGGATGGGGTCTAAGGGGGTGGGGGCGTTCTAGGGGGTTGGTTGGGATGAATCTTACATGTAAATTTGAATCCATAGATCGTTCTCTTATATTATCAACACAATCCAAATGTGTTTGGTCAAATTTCTGTAGTTTATTTGGGGTTTTCACTTAAAATTGTGTCCCTTTTAAACAAAAGAGAGACCCTTTGAGTGATAGCTGCCACACCGTGCCTTGGATTGTGGCGGGGTGACTCATACTCATTACAAAGGATCCATGGATCATTCTCTTAAGGGATAAAGACAATCTGAATGTATTTGGTCAAATTTTAATAAGTCAGTTGTTGTTTTCACTTAAAATTGTGTCCATTTTAAACAAAAGATGGACACTTTGAGGGATACAAGCCACACCATTCTTCAAATTGAGGCATGGTTGACTTTTACACATCAAAAATAACCCATGTATCGTTCTCATAAATAATCTAGACAATCCGAATGTGATTGGTTGGATTTCCATAGGTCAGTTGTATTAACTTAAAATTGTCTCCCATTTAAACAAAAGAGATACCCTTTGAGTGATATCGGCCACACCGTTCCTCGGTTTGAGGCAGGGTTTACTCTTACAAGTAATAAAGGATCCATGGATCATTATCCTAAAAGATAAATAAAATCCAAATGTGTTTGAGCATATTTCGGTAGGTCAGTTGTTCTTTCCACTTAAAATTATGTCCATTTTAAACAAAAGACAGACACTTTAAGTGATAACAGCCACACCATGCCTTAGATTGAGACAGGGTTCACTCGTAAATGTCAAAAGGTACCCATGTATCATTCTACTATAGGATTAAGACAATTTGAATGATTTTGGTTAGATTTCCGTAGGTTAGTTGTTGTATTCACTTAAAATTGTGTCTATTTTAAACAAAAGAGAGACCCTGTGAGGTATACCGGCCACACCATGCCTTGGATTAATGTGGGGTTGACTCATACACATTATAAAGGACCCATGGATCATTATACTATAGGATTAATACATTTAAAATGCATTTGGTCAGATTTATGTTGGTCAGTTTCTATTTTCACTTAAAATTATGTCCATTTCAAACAAAAGAGAGAAACATTGAGAGATACCAGCCACACCGGGAAGCGGATTGAGGCTCGGTTGACTCATACAAGTCAAAAAGTACCCTTTAATCGTTCTAATAAATTATCAACACAATAAAAAAGAATTTGGTCATATTTACATTGGTCGGTTGTTGTTTTCACATAAAATTTTCTCCATTTTAAACAAAATAGAGGCCCTTTGAGTGATACCAGCAACACCATGCCTTGGATTGAGGTGGGGTTTATTCATACACATCCCCAACACACCCATGAATTGTTCTCTTAAAGGATAAACATAATCCTAATGTGTATGGTTGGATTTTCATAGTTTAGTTGTTGTTTTCACTTAAAAATGTGTCCATTTTAAACAAAAGAAAGACAGTTTGAGTGATACCAGCCACACTATGCCTTGGATTGAGGTGGGGGTGACTCATACACATCACAAAGGTCTCATGGATTGTTATTATAATGTATCAAGTCAATTTAAATTCTTTTGGTCTGATTTCTGAAGGTCAGTTGTTGTTTTCACATAAAATTTTGTCCCTTTTATACAAAAGAGAGACCTTTTAGTGATATCGGCCACATTTTACCTTATATTGGGTATGGGTTGACTCAAACAAGTCACAAAGGAACCATTGATCATTCTCATAATGTATCAAGACAATCCGAATGTGTTTGGTTATACTTACATAGATCAGTTATGGTTTTCACTTAAAATTGTATCCATTTTAAACAAAAGACATACACTATGAGTGATACTGGCCACACCATCCCTCAGATTGAGGCGGGGTTTACTCATACACATCACAAAGGACCCATGTATCTTTCTCTTATTGGATTAACACAATCCAAATGTTTTTGGTTAGATTTCCGTAGGTCAATTGTTGTTTTCATTTAAAATTGTTTCCATTTTAAACTAAAGAGAGACACTTTGAGTTATACCAGACACATCGGGCCTTGTATTGAATAAATATTGACTTGTACACATCCCAAAGGACCCATGGATCGTTATATTAAAAGATCAACACAATCCTAATTCGTTTGGTTGGATTTTCATAGGTCAGTTGTTGTTTTAATTTAAAATTGTGTCCATTTTAAACAAAATACATAAACATTGAGTGATACCGGACACACTGAGCCTCGGATTGAGGTGGGGTTGACTCTTACACACCAAAAATGACCCATGGATCATTCTCATATATTATCAAGACAATCTGAATGAGTTTGGTCAAATATTCATAGGTCAGTTGTTGTTATCACTTAAAATTGTGTCGCTTTTAAACAAAAGAGAGATCCCTTGAGTGATACCAGCCACACCATTCCTCGGATTGAAGCGGGGTTGACTCGTACACGTCCCCAACACACCCATGGATGTTTCTACTAAGGGATCAAAACAATATTAATTATTTTGGTTGGTTTTCCATATGAAAATTGTTATTTTCATTTAAAAATATGTCCATTTTAAACAAAAAAAGAAACACTTTGAGTGGTTCATCATTCTTGCATGTTGCTGGTGCATATCATCTGTTAAAATGGGAAAATGACTCATTGGAGAAGGTATGTTTTATTTAATAAAATTGAAAATATTCCTATGAATATTTACATACAACAATGATTCATATTTTAATCCCCTTAACCCCTCTCAAAAATCACCGCCAATTGTACATGTCCCCAAATCAGATCTTCCTGATATTTGTGTACAATCTGCCATTAGGTATGCAGCCCACTCATTTCTAAAAAAATCTATATCTTCATGTGAGTATGAGGAATTTAGGTAGTTATATTAGTACTTCAATATAAAAAATAATAATTAATAAATAAATTAAAAAACTAGTAGTTGTTTTTAAAAATACTTCTTTAGTGATGCTAGTTTTCTAATTAAAACGATATCATTAAAAAAATTTCACACATAATAACTGCAATCATTATAGTTTTTTTGGACACTGCAAAAAAAATGATCATTTGGAGAAAAAGTATCTTATGCTGAGATGTGTTTGGATAGTGAAGTTTTATTATATATACCCGGATATTTTTCCAGACGTAGTACTTTCTTGCCTCCTTATGCTTAGCCCCAGTCTTCATTCCTTTTTTTAGACAATAATGATACACCACCCTATCATAATAGAATCCTCATTAAAAGATAATATAATTTATATTACTTTATTTTTATACATAAACCATAGGATTTAGTGTCTTACAGATTCACAAACACCATCATTTATGGTCGGTTCGATGGATATCCTTGCCTTGAATCCAGAAAATAAATATTTGGAGTATCCAAGTTCACCAAAATTAGAAACCAATATTTCCTAAAAACACAAAAAGGAATAAGTAATGAAATAAGTGAAAATATAATTGATATGATTTAATCATAGCA
This sequence comes from Viscum album, assembly GCA_963277665.1. Classification (NCBI taxonomy): domain Eukaryota; kingdom Viridiplantae; phylum Streptophyta; class Magnoliopsida; order Santalales; family Viscaceae; genus Viscum; species Viscum album. The sequence continues at coordinate 1,929,596,399 of OY728131.1, forward strand.
TTTTACCCTTACATGGTTGGTATAAAAAAGAGTATGTCATCGGTAATCTTTCTTTCAAATGTTTTTAGCAAGACATTCACTATTTCATTATTTTTTAATGGATCTAATTTTGAAAGATGTGTTGATCTGGTATGAGTTCTAATGAGTCCAAATTTTGGATAATGGGAAAATTCCTTCAACTAGTTTTCATAAATACATCTATCAACAATATAAAATGCATTTAGTCTTAATTATCACATTAGACCAGCTTTTAGAAAAGAAATTCATGAAAAAATTCCTCATATATATATTTACAACTATGATGTCTGGCTAACCGTTTTCAAGGATCTCAGTTACATTTTCAGCAGTAATGAAATAATGACTTTCCTCTTTGGATATATTCTTTTTAAAAACCACTATATGACTGCTACCACATATTAGCTTCATTTCCACATTAGTATTCAATGATAGTAAATGTGGATAGAGAACATGTGGTGTTATTGTGCTTTAATTAACTCCTTAGGGTCAATTGGTCAATCCTTTAGATGGTTTGGAGATGACATTTCTACCCCCATCCCTTTCTCCATATATAATAGCATTCATTGGTTCAGACCCATTTTTCATTAATTGTTAATGATTTAGCTTGAAAAAAGGAAATAAACACCTCTCTGTCCACATGTACTCTTACAAGTTGTGATGGACATGCAATGAATGACCCAGTAGCCTTTTCAACTGTTTGAATATCATCGTCATCAAGTGGAATAGGTAGCTATACATTTGGCTCATGAGCTACAGTAATTGACACTTTCAGATGATCTTTTGGAAGTGGTCTATTATACCGCGTGTCATCTAGGATGTTTAACAATGTAGCCCTCACTACAAGGTGATAGGTGGGTGTTGACATATATAAATCACTATCATTATCACCCTATAGAAGATCAATACAGGAAAAGTAACAGTTCTTGTCTGATTGAAATTTAATGGGAACAATTATTAGAATATTTACTACCATGGCTAAGACAGCTCATTGATGGGAATGGCTCACCTAAAAGGTGGGGGTGGTGGGGCAGGATCGTCATGAACTAGTTGTTTCTGAGTTTTTTCTTCTCCTTGCTTTTCACTCATAAAAGTTACAAGAAACTCTCCCTACCATTACAATTATTCTTCAAGGGTTCCTAGTTTTTCACTCATTTGTTTCAATTTTACATCTCTATCATCCATTTTTTTGTTCTAAAAATATACTTGGTGTGTCACCCCAAACCCCGCACCTCTGACAGAACTCTATTTTTCTGGCTGCTTCAAAGACGTCGATATTATGTCTGTATCCACTACAGGAGTAGCTGATTCTTGTGACTGTCACATATAGGAAAATAACTAATTTTTTAGGTAATTGAAATTTGAAAATAAATTATCTTCATGTCATGCTTACACATATTCCCACACTTTTTTTTGTTTTCTCAAGTACAAGCTTCCCTTCCTTATTCACATGTTCCTCCTTCCATATCACAGGACATGGGATGGACGTGTCTTTGGTTTTAGGCTCATCAATCTACATATAATTATAGAAAGATAATTATGATGAATTTTATTGGAACCTAACAATATTACTGTAAATTTAAAATACATACTATTTTTTATTCTAATGAAGCATACCCTATCCTTGCATTACGATAGGTGTATGTTGAATTTGATGAAAATTCATTAATTTCAGTACAAAGTTGTTGTTTTATAAATTAAATATTGACAATCATAGTGGAGAATACATGTATCCTCAAATAGCGTATTATCACCCACAATGTACCTGAAAATTCTCATCACCTCGGTGGCCAATAAATGCATTCCATGCTTCTTGAGATATTAGGTGAGCGTAGAAAATGGGTGGGTGTGGGTTTATTTTACCTTTGGAATCTATCAGGTGATATCTTGTTAAAATAGTGCAAAAACCTAAATGAATCATTCCTGAAAGCCTTAGTACATAATCCTTTTTTGAATCGTCTACTATAAATGTAATCTTTATGAAATTGTGAAGATTACGTGATTCTTTCATTATTTTATTTTCTAGTAAATTAAATAAATAAATTCATAATGTTACCAAAATTTCTTCCCAGATCACAGCCTTTAGCCTAGACATAACATGGTTCCATGAATCTATGTCAATCGGCCTGCATATCCGAGTGACAAATCCAATGTAACTATTATACATAACCTTGTTGGGATTCAAATGTTTGCCTAATGCATTCCATCCAACATCACATTTGATGCCTTTGCTTTTCGCCCTAATAACTTTGGCTAACACTGTCAAACTATGACACACCTGTGTTTTTTGCGACCTAGGTCCTTCATTCCCATCCATTTCATCGATATAAACATCATATTTATGTTCATATGAAATGGTAGCAATGGAATGTGCTAATGGTTGTTGGACTTCAACACTAGGAGCAACAACAGGTTCAGAAACATGTTGTAGTTCTTCAATATGAGCAGCCGCAGTAGGAGTAGTAGCATCCACAGCAGTAGAAGCTTGACAGACCAATTCACCCTCATGGTTAGGAGCACCATAATGTGTAAAAGTCATTATCTACAAAAGTGGTTGAATAGCTAATTTAGATTACATAAATTCAGTAATGATAAGTTTATAACATGAGATAAAAAGATCTATATTACAAACAAAATATAACCTATTTATTGAACTATTTTATTTTTTCAAAGGCCGGAGGGATTTGATACCTCTATCAATTATCCAAATCCCTTCATTTTGGCCTCCTTTAAAAAACAAAACATTGTATACATTGGGACCGCTGAGAAAAGATTGCGATGTACCACAGAACAAATCATCCTCAACTGAATTTTCATCGGACCCTTCTGTAGTTTTGGATGATAATAGAATAATCAACCCCTTTTGGTTTGTGGGATCTAGAACATAAAAAACATGTACCGCTTGTGATTCCATTATATATTATTCTCCTTTGTACCCTTCTTTACTAAAATCAACTTTCACAAATCCCCATTAGTCTATTTTAACACCACTTCTTTTATCAACCCATTTTCATTGAAAAATAGTAAATTTTAATGTTGTATAATCCAACTCCTATATTATTTTGATAATTCCAATTTATGACATATTTCCATAAATTGGATTTCTATCCTTATTACTAGAAACAAGCATCACTTCAGTCACTAGTATAACTCTTCTCTTTTGCATAGTACTATCTTCATCATGTTCATCTGTATAGAATTTATACCCATTAATTACATAACCACTGTAAGATAATACATGCACACTTGGTCCAGCGGGTAGCTATCGAAGTCGTTATAAAATTGAATTTGTATTTTCATCAAATTGTTGTAAAATATGGTCATGAAACCATCCTATAAACTGGTGATTATGTGTATTTGATAAAAAAAAATTGATCCCTTGATGGATTCAACTGCCTATGAATTTCATTATGAGTTTCAATATATGGAGAAACCTCCCAACTGTTATGCAAAACATTAAGGTGGGCCTGCACACGATCTGTAATACTGATTGTCACAACATCTATTCCATAAATTCCCTCACCCTCAATGCATCCTGTGTGATGAGATTTCAGGAGACCAATTCTTTCTACATCAGATATGTATTTAGTAAAAAATTCAATGGATTCCTCAACAATATATCACTCCACTATACAGACCTCTGGCTGACTTTGATTTTTGACATACCCTTTCAAAATCATCATATACCATTCAACATGATACATCAATATATAGTGCACAGGACCACAAATTCAAATCTCTCTCACAATGTGAATCATCAAATGAACCATCATATCAAATAATGTTGGAATGAAGAAAAATTATAATTCATTTATTATCCCATACAACATCTCTCTCAATGTGAAGTATTAACTTTTATAAGTATCATAAAACATAACACCTAAATCCCACAATAACTTGAAATCCTCAACCAAATTAGCCAGATATTCATCAATATTATTACCTAGTTGTATTTGTCCTCATATAAGGATAGATAACATGATGAATTTATGCTTCATGCATAACCATGTTGGAAAGTTATAATTTACCAACATAACAAGCCATATACTATGAGTGCTAGTTTGAAAACCAAAATGATTAACTCCATCTATAGATAATGAATGAAGAAGGTTTATCTGGTCTTTTCCAAATTCAGGATACTCATGATCAATTTTCTTCCATTGAAGAGAGTCGGCCGGATGACATAATTCCCCGTTTTTATATATTTTTTCTTCAGGCCATGAAAATTTTCTTGTAGTTTCTTCACATCCATATAGACGCCTAAACCTTGGAATGATTGGAATGCACCATACAACCTTTGTAGGCTTGGATTTATCATTCTTGTATAAAGAAACACCAAACATTTGGTATTCTATAAATAATTTAATCTCCTTGAGAAACAATATACAGTCTTTCAGGAAGGAATATATTCTTTCAGAAACCCTGTCCATCGAGCGTAGCACATGTTTAGCTTCATATGTCTTGTTTGGGATCTCATTATCTTCCGGGATCATATCATTCAAGAGAGCAAGTAGTTTTGTAAAACAGACGTCACTCTATCTGTTTCTTTCTTTCAATTTATACAACATCAGTACAGCTGACAATGCTGTATATTTAGTGCAACAAGTATACAATTGCGTCTTTGCACAACTCTTTATCTTCTCAATCAATTTTGGGAAATCATGGAGTTCAAATTCAATTGTCTTTGTAAATTCCTCAATATTAACTTTATCATCATTGACATCTGTAATCATATCCTTTATATGGTATTCTTCATTATCCATGATATTATTCATATCTGATGATCCATAAAACATAGTTTTATCCCATCGAGTAGCTACATTTTCTTTTTCTCTGTGTTTATTCCATCATTTATAACAATGATTTATTCCATGAAATATCAAATGTTCTTCCAACTACTCTAGATTAAGTTATCTATAGTTACAAAAATGCAAACATAGACATAGGATTTGAGAAGGATCTTTTGTGTGATCCATTGAAAAGTTGATGAACTCTTTCACTCTATTCTCATACTTTATTGTCAAATGATTAGCATCCATCCAATCTTTATTCATCTCTATCGTATTTGAATCTAAAAAATTTTTATTTATGGTTCAATTACACAAAACAAAACATTCATAAAATTGGTGATTCCTTAATATGTCAGAAAATATTATCAAATTAGGTATTTTATCATCCACAGTTTTAGAATAAATCATGATGTCATCCATAAATACCATAACAATGTAGTTGATATACTAGTGGAAAATCCAATTCATCATCACCATAAACATATATGGAGTGTTGGTTCTACCGAATGGCATAAAAAATACTAACAGTGGCTATACCTACTGCTACATGAGGTCTTTGGAATATGAAACTCTTTGGTCATGAGCTGGTGCTAACCAAACTAATGTATGATCATAGAAAACCACAACCCCCTTTATAATATCTAATAAATCATAAATATAGGCCAATAGATACTTTTTATTGATCATAACCTGATTAAGATTCTAGTAATCAACACACAAGTGAAGGGTTCCAATGTCCTTCTTGGTGAAAAGCTTGAGTTCTTCCCAAGGCAACACACTAGGTTTAATAAAGAATTTGGAAACCAATTCATCCCATTGATTATTTATTTCCTTCAATTTAGTTAGTTTTATATGTTATATAGAATAGATATTGGTTGTGTACCCATCACCAAGTTTATAGAGAACTCCACCTCCCTCTCTGGTGGTAGACCAAAAAAGACTACTGGAACCACTTTGGGAAATTCAATAGCTACTAGGGGAAGTTCACTATAATAGGATTCATACTACAGTTCAATAAAATAAAAGGATATCATCCCACTCAACTCTGGAAGAATAGGTCTAGCTCGACTAGACCTCAGGTTTTATTCTCTATGGAAAACATCGAATTTTCCATCGGGGGAAGTGAAGGACACACACCGATGATAATAGTAAATCCAAGATTTATTAGAAACTAGCTAGTCCATTCTGAAAATAACATATAGGGGAATCATTTTAAGAACCGAAAAATGTCATATGATCTAAATCTCTAAAAAAGAGAAAGCATAACAGGGGAATCAGAGACCTTACTCCCTCTTTATGTAGAGAGATGTTACAATCTCTATCACATAAGTGATGAGCTATATTATAAGTAACAATAGTTCTATATAGAGGTTTGATATGAAATAATGGTGGGAACCAATATCAAATAAAGCATACACTAATGAAAAAAATGGAAATTGTGTGTCTCACTTTCCCATGACCCACAACAGTTCCAACTGAATATTAATCAACTGAATTATGTTTTTTTGTTCTTAATACATGTTTCTAGTATCCCATATTTATTGAATAATGTTTCTATGATTTGGTACCTCTCATTATTTATGATTCCATTCCACTACATAGGGTAGTAAAAACTAGTAAAACCATATTCAAGTGGGTTTAATGTCTATAAGAGATGTAAATCTTCAATGATTCTATGAAATAATGCTTTGAGTGATCAATCTTTCCACATTAGAAAAAGTAATTTGGACTTTACTAGACACTAAAAATTATCTGGAGGATGTTTTCTATAAAATATCACCACCACTAATTTCACTATGAGGCTCATTCTTCATTCAATTCCACTTATAGTAACCACTAAAAGTACCACTGGGAATATAAGTAACTTTAGTTAACCATGACAGTATAGTCATGACAATTTATTCCATCACATCCCTATATAGAACATCAATATTTTGGGTAATATTTAGCATAAATACTTGAAATTTGATATCTGATTGAATTCCCATATAAAACCTTCGGGTCATATGATTGTTGTTTCACACCACTTCAAGTGAAAACCTATCATGTTTAGAAAAAATATTAGTATATTTAGTCAATGTCTAATAACATTATATGAGGTTGAGAAACTCCATGGACATACATGATACCATCGAATTTATATATTATTGTTTTGTAAAAAATTTATTGAAGTATTTTCAATCTAAGACCCCATTTAGCTTAACTATTATTATATCACCACTTTCACGTACAAATTCGAAGCATCATAAGAACATAAGGATATCACCAATTTCACATTTTTGACATTTTCACATGGATCCAATGATCGAAATCTCACACCAAAACCACTATTTTACACAAAAATCAACTTTCCATTTCACCTGCACACTAAAACAATTTTGAAACAAATTTCACACCACTTTAAAAATTTATGAAACACATTTAGAAACACAACAAGATGAACACATAAGGAATCCAACGATTTCCATGAGAAAATTCCCTTTAAAATTCATATGGATCTCAAAAACCATTCCAAAACATATTTTGCACCAAAAAAGTAATCCATAGAACACATTCATGAAACTAAGAAAGAATATAAAAATCATATAATAAATTAAAAGAATTGAATCACTTACTACACACTTGGAAACTTATAGAGGTGGAGGTGCACTGGAGGAGGTGCACGGGAGGAGCCACCAAAAAAAGAGAAATGGAGGAGTAAGGTTTAGGGGAGTAGGTTAGAGAAAATAGGAGTAGAAGTAGGTTTGGTGGGGAGGAGGATTCATCAAAGGGGTTAGAGGGTGTGGGTTATGATAAGGGCTAGTGGTGGGGTCTGAAAACATGAAGAGTAGGGGCAGCGGCGGTCCGAAAACGTGAAGATTGGGGGTGGCAGAGGGGAGTCACAGGGTTATAGTACCATAACAGCTTTTGGTTGCGATAAACCGAGGACATTGTGTGGCCGATTTTATAAAATATTGGACTATAGTTTTATCAGTGCTAAAATTTTAGCACTGATATATGTAGCCTTGAATAGAGTTTTTTAGCATTGATAAAGTTCCTCTTTATCAGCGCTACAAAAGTGTTGATAAATCCATCCTGTATGAGCGCTATCATTTTAGCACCGATACATTCCTTCTTTATCAGTGCTTTTCTAGCGCTGATAATGGTTACCATATATCACCACTAAAATTTTAGCGCTTATACAAGATTTCTTCATCAGCGGTTTTTTCATAGCGTTGATATAAGTTGGCACTTCCCTTTCCAGTTTTTGTAGTAGTGGAGGGTGAATTAAAAAATAATTATCGATCATATTCTAAGGATGAGTCTAATATTTGTTCCTTATTATCATATCTCTCCTAAAAAACTAGTGTATTTTTAGAATAACGTAGATAATATTGATCGTAAAGGATTCATTTATCCCATCATGTCACCTTAGGAAGATTATATATTGTTTATAATGAAATTTGATTATATTTTACACATTTTTTTACTATAAAAATATCAACCAAGTGACTATAATGAAACAATATCATTTTCATCATATTGATTACTTATTTGATAAAATAAATGTGTTAAGGCATTTTTTTTATAAATTTACCCTATATTAAGGAATTGTTCATTAAGGGAGACAAAGTTAGACATTCCCAAGTGTAATTTTCGAGGTAGGTATAGGAATATTGATAACATAGTGATGCATTTTGGATTAAAAAAACTCTTTCATGTTAATCATGGAATTTATAAACAAAACATTATAAATATATCACGAAACTTTCACTATGGAATTTTCTGAAAGTAATTAATTATATATAATAAACTTATATAGGAACATGAACATCATCTTGATATCATGTTTAGAATTATTATAGAATATTGATTATATTGTAAATTATACATGTATTATTTTTGGATTATAAAATTGATATTCATGGTTCATATGGTTTATGAACAAGGCATATTAGCTTACCCTAAAAAGATTAATTCTATTATATCATGAGAGTCTCAAAGTAATTACATTGAGATATAGTGGATCCTTGATTTTAGAGAATAATATAGCAGGTTTATGAAATAATTAAATAAATTGGAGTCCCCTTTAACTAATTTTACCCCTATGTGGGTTGTTTTCACATGGATTGCTATATTCCATGATGTTTTTGATGAACTCAAGAGGATATTATTATCAAAATATATTTTGATTTTACCTAAGCCTGATTAAGATTAGGTTATATACTATGATGATTCATGTATATTTTTGAGTTGTATTTATATTCAGAATAATCAGGTGGTGGATTTAAAAACATTATAGTTATTTTAAAATTATTATTATTACCCAACCATGTTCTTGAATTAGTCGTAGTCATGCATTCTTTGAAATTTTAGCAGTACTACATTTTTAATGCGATAGTTTCTATTTACACAGATTATAAGAGTCGAAGTTATAACCTTCCAATAATGAATTTAGAAATCATACATGTATTATGGGAGTATGATCATCAAAAAATTTATCTTTACCACTCTTATAATCCTAATAACGTCAATGATTCTAATGAACCACTTAATATAAAATTATTGGTGCATAGAGTGAATGAGTATAATATTGAATGGTAGTTAATGAATATTATCATGGAAAGGAAATTATAAATTAAATATAAGATAGATATAGTGATTTATTGAATTTAAAATCTATTTAAGACCTTTATATTTTTAAAATGAGAATAGTATGTCATATATCGTATATGACGTGCAACAATGAGCTTAAACAACACAAAAAATATATTCCTGTTGTAACCTTGATGTTAATTTGGATGGTTTTAATATTACTAACTACTTTATGATATATATATATATATATATATATATATTTCTTTCTCTATATATTTTTATTGATGAATTCTTATTAAATAATCAGTAAATTTTTAGTAACGTCATTTTACTAAAAAAAAATATGATTTCTTCAAAATTAGATATTAGTTGGTTTTTGAGAAAAAAAATATGATGATTAATTTATAGAAATTTTGGAAATTTTTTTTATAAAATTTATTTAATTTTTTATATCATCATATCAAAATTAACATTGGGTTAAATTTTGGTATTTTTCAGAAAATGTATATTTTTCTGTAAATAATTAAAAATGACATTATTTTTGTAAAATTGACATTGATTTTTAATAAATTAAGTCATACAATACAATTATTATTTGAATTTGAATTTATTTAAAATAATTAATTATTTTTTATATCTAATCCAAATAGTTTCATTTTAATTATATTTATACTTAATTTTAGTATAACTGTATTTATTGGTATAAAAATGAATTTTACTTAAAATTATTATAATGTGAATAATGTTTCTCTATTATAATTAATTAACATAAATCCTAATGACAAATATATTAAATTAAATTTATAGATAATATTTCTATAAATATTTCTTTAAATTAATATAATTATTGTTACTTTTCAAAGAGTTTATATAAAATCATAATATGCATGAAAAATGCATTTCTTGAAAAATAGCATTTTCATCACCTCTAGAGGTTTTCTTTTAAATTATAATCTTAAAATTATGTGAATTTTTTTTAATAATAGGATTCTATATTTTTAATCATAAAAATTTATATTATATAATAATTTTGACTTAATTTTTTCTTCTAATGAATAGTGTCTTTATTAAAAATAGTTTTCCATAGGTAAGGTAAAAACAGGTTTACATGGGTTTAAACTAAAAAATATAAGTGTTAAAATGAACAAAAAACATTTTTAAATATATTTTTGCATGATATTTCATATTTATATAGTCTTATTATACATAATAAAATTTGTTACCCTTTCACCTTGATAAAAAAATGGTATTCACTTTTTCTTTTCAAAAATTCAACGTGTGTCATCTCCCAAACTTATAAAAGTCCATCCCTTATCCTCTCATATACAAAACACCAAAGGCTTTTTAATAATCCAATAACTCTAATAATACCTTAATTACTTAACTCCAGAAATAATAGAGGCCTTTTTATCATAAAACCAATATAGGAAATCTTTTTTTCTAAACTTCAAGAGGTAATCTGAAGAGTAGTATCGTTCTAAACCAAGAATTATTGTTTCACTTCTTCTTCATCCTCCCCCAAGTAACATTAAACTATGATAAAATAATATCTTTATTATATCCCATATAAATATATTATATTATGTTAATTTTATAACCTATATCCTTCTCCTCCCCCATCACGTGGGAAATAAAAATATCGTTCGTATGTATGGAAAACTACCACCTCATAAACTGGTGAAATTAATTTTCCTTCACTTTCTCTTAAACCCAGTCATAATGATGGATTTTAAGTATACATATTATTAAAATAATTATACCTATATAATTATTATATCACATATACCATCTTACTTTATATTCTATGGGGGATATGATAATGTTGCATGTGTATACTGCAGACTACCGCTACGTGAAGAGATATAATTTGTTTTTTCACCAATGCTTTACATGGAATGTAATAAGGAAATAGTTTTTGAATATATATGAAATAATTATGATAATAAATACATAGATATAATTAATAAAAAATAATATATAATTTTTTTTATTAGCATTCCACTCATTGAATAATGATAATGTTTTTCGTGTGTACGTGTGGTCTACCACCTCCACATAGTGATGTGATTATTTTTTCTTCTCCAAATAAAATTAATGATATATTTAAATATATTTAAAAGAATGATTGGTATTTATGATATTATTATAATTCTATAAGTATTAAATAACACTTACCTTCTCTCAATAATGATTACTAAAACAAGAATCGTAACTCATGTGTAAATACGATCAACTGCCTCCAAGATAGTAACATAGTTCATTTTTCATAACCATTATTCATGGTTAAATTTATTTTTATAGTTGATATTTAAAAATGATAATAATTCTTGATTTTTATTCTATAGATTATGAAATAATGGCCCCTTTGACTACTTTTAACATACCGTATCCTTTTTGAAAATATGGACCAAACATCCTCATAACACTTAACATGGACTTTACTGATTAAATACCTAAATATGTAATTAAAAAAATTAAAAAAAAATTATTTAATTAACAGGTACTAATCATGGAATAGTTTATTACAAAATAAAATAATTGATATAATTTTATTTTATATATGTTAATGGACATAAATGGAAGTTATGGACTTGAGTCATGGGTTTCTCATCTCACATTCATTTTTGTGATACATATGTCACATTCACTACTAATTTATATTGTGTGTTATATATACTTCCTGATAATTTATTTTAAGATTATTTTTATGAAATTTTTTTTGATTTAAAAATATATATGAGTTTCTATCATTAATGATGTTTTGATCTAGATATTAGTAAAGTAGTAGTGGATCTAGTCTCAATTTACTTTAATTGAAGCATGTTTTATTTTTATACAAATAATTTCATTTATAGTGCGAATATATAAATACAATTTTTTATTTATGTAACTAATCATTCATAATTCATGGTATTCTATGATTCAACTTGAATTATATCATCTGAAGTGATTTTACATGAACTTTACAAAGTTGTAAAGGTTTTTCTAAATCATTTTCATTTTGATGGGTTATAACCCTTCTTCATTGAATCTGTTATGAAATTATTTTATATAAATTGATTTATAAATTATATTTTTTTTAATTACATTTTTTTGTGGATTTACATTTGTTACACATAATATATAAATTAATTATCTTTCAATTCAATGACATGATCTTGGAATGGTTTATTTTTCACAAATTACATTTCTTGAGGGAATATGTTTATGATATGCATCTATATTCCTTTATAAGGCTTATATTATGTCTATTAGAGATTAAATATCGTTAATATACAATTTTTAATTATATTAAATGTTTCTTTCAATATTATTATTTCATGGGGCTTACGATTGAAAAGTTACCAAGGTGGTAAAGGCATTCTGTTACAATTTCCTTTCTTTTAAGGATTGATTTTGTTCAAGGTTACCATGGAGGAAATGAAGTGATATTATTTATTTAACTATATATCTTTTATTTACATATAATTATGAATTATTTTACATTTTCAATTTAAATTCTCCACCTTATTGATTAAATGAATATCAAGGAATTATCTTGTATGTGATATCAATATTGTACTTTATTTTAGAATGGGAATATTTCCCTTTCATAGGAATATTTTCTAAATTTAATGAAAAAATGTTACTTATAAAAAAATATTATTTCATAAATCTATTTTTTGGTCTTTTACATTATTCTAAATGATTTTAAATGAAAAAATTTAACATTTTCAAAATGGGTCAGTTTTGACCCCCTTTACAAACGTCTGCAAAGATTCATTATTTTTAACATTTACATCATGAATGACTTTTACCACTATAATGAACCTTATTTTCAAAAAATTATACACATAAAATATTTAGGGTTTTTTCAAAGAAAGTATTTTACTAATATTATATGTTTTTTTACTCTTAAAAATTCATTTTCAAAGTTAAAAGGTTATTTTTCTAATGTATATATTTTTAAAGTTATTTCTATTTTTAAACATCGAAAACTCTTGATGTTACTTATTCTCCACTAGGGATATTTTGTAATGATAACAAAATCATTCTTTAAATGGATTTATTATGATTGCTTCAAATATAATTTCATGGAAACTATTTCTTTTCCATGAGTTAATCAAGTTATGTAATGAATAATTGTTGTTTCATGTGTTTTAAAAAGAAATGAAAACTATATATAATTTTTTCATTTTATTATTATTATCAATTATGTATGATTATGGGTGGTTCAATTATAAAAAAATGAAGGGTAGTTACATTATGGATCAATGATGGGTAGTCACATTATGAACTGATAATGGGTGGTTATGGTATAAAGAAAGTATGAGTTGTAACATTATCAACCAAGCATGGGTGGTTTTTCTCTAAACCAAAGGCAGGTGTGTCTATGATGGACCCCCAACTAATTTGTTATGGATGTACACCATATGGTTATTATAATTTTAAGGGTTATTTAAGGGTTTAATAAATTTGATGTTCCAAGAAAATAACTCATTTTCCATGTGATTACAATTGGTTATTAATATTTCCTTTAATCAAGATTTACTTGATAGTGATCATAATTATTGAATCATATAAAACCATTCCATTTTAAAATATTTATTCTATGTTTCATGATTGAGGATCCTTGTTTTTATGGGTATCATTTCTCTTACATTATGCCCATTTTCTCAAGTTATATTTTTGTATCTCCTATGTTTACCCTTACATAACATTTACGCTCAACTTTATTATGTTTCATATTACCTAGGTTATCTAGAATGGTTTTAAATTATTATTTGTAGAATGGTTTTATTTAGATGATGATTATTATGAACTGAAATAGAATATAAAAATCTATTTATAGTGGAAAAAATATTCTCTGTGAGTCATGGGTATTGTGTATATAATTGTTTTTTTGGATTTTCTAAAACTATAATCCTAAACTATCTTTGGGTAGGAAAGTGATTGAAATTTTAAATTTTATGTTTTTTGTTTTGGATGGAAATAATTACTTCAAAATTATCAGTATCAAAATGGAAAATTCAATTTTCTTTATTTTTTAGCATTAGATCCTAGAGTGCGGTTCCAGGTTGGTGTAGTATTTATCATAGCACGATTTATATTACTTTGAAGATTATAATATTTTCATGTGTGGTTATATTATGATTTATGGATACTATCATAGTCATTTGATATTAAGGATTATAATTTTTTCAAATCATTAGACACCCCTTTTGAGGTTTTAATTTACTAGATCCGAAAGTGATTAATGAAATTTTGAGACATTCTATTATATTGAAGTATATACAAAGAATTGGTTTAACATGATGTATTCCTATATTATTTGTTGAAAATTCTTTATGTTATTTATAACCATTTTTCTTTAAATAATATTTGATATTTAGAAAATTATGAGGACACATGTTTTATCATATAGTAGACCATGGGATTGAAAAGTAATTCGGTGACTAAATGAATAATGCTATTTCAGATGATGGTAGAAATATTTTGGTTGTTGTAAGATAAAAGGATTGATATAAACATTGAATTTAAAACACACCTTAATTTCTAGGTTAATTATGTTTCTGGGATTTAGGTTTATTTAAATATGTAATGATTAATTTAAAACTATGGGTATTACTATTGAATTTTGGAGAATAATGTATTATTTCATCAATTGAAGGCTTATTAATTTTCGGGATTACCTTATATTGTGGTAGACTTTTTTGTTTTTAGTTATTTTATAAATATAGTATTAATATAAATTTATCCATATTTGGTTATTTCTTTATTTAAATGTTTATTTATGTAGTTTAGGTGTGAAAACATTATCTTGAATATTCATCTATTGGAGAAAAAGATTACATTATTCTTGAAATTAATTAATGGATGAAATTAAACTCATAAAGTAATTATATTTAATTAATATATTGTTATTTATATAATTAATCTCTCAAATCTCATAAAATGATAATAATACCCAAATATTTTCTTATTACCATTATTTTTCAAGAAATCCATGGCCTTTTTCACACCTCTATGGTGTGTGGTTTTTGGGATGTTGAAATTCCCATTATCATTAAATTTATTATTATAAATTATCTCTACTACTATTTATCATTATTTGGGGATTATTATTTTCTTCAATGTTTATGTCATCTCCCTCCACTAATTTTTTACCGACTGGGAAGTACAGTTATTTGTTATTTTTGATAACCTATATACTTCCCTCTCTGCCTTTTCAGGTGGATGTATTACTAATCCTTTTTTATGTGGGATTGCAACATGGTTATTTTTAACTTCCAAACCCTTGTTTACTAATTTCAAGTCCAAATTGTGAGGACACAATTTATTAAATGGGGGGAGAATGTAACACCCAGATATTTTTAAATTAATAACATTATGTTTGATACCAAATAATACATGCACCACTGAGCTTAAATGAACCAAAAAACACTCCAAAAAAATCAAACTTTAGTAGTGGTTTATTAAACCACCACTAATATTTTAAGGTGATTGATCCAATGTTTTCCTTATTCTAGCACTGCATTCTTCAATTTTTTAACCGAGGTAGAGTATTTCATACTTATATTTCTTATTTTTGTGTAATTGTGGGATTATCATAATATTATTCTTTATGGATGTATATTTTTAATTAGACTAAGGAAGATAATGATATAATATGAGAAATTGAAGGAGTAAGGGGTGATTTCCATGTTATTTAATGGATTCCATATTATATTTATATATTTTTTCTTCTTGATTGAAGGTGCTACTGTGAAAAACTATAATTAATATCATTTTGATGTTTTGATCACACCACAAAATTGGTTCATCACATAATTGTGGTAATAAACTAGTAGTTTGGAAATCTAGAATTACATTAAGAATTCTATAAATAAGGATTATTGTTAAGAGATAATTTAACTATTATGAATCATGATCCTTGGTAAGTCTATTAATAGAGTAAATTCAAAACTATAGTGATAAAAACATGAGAGAGGAACAACATACTTAATACAAACTCCAGTACTCCCATGGTTTACCTTCTTAATAAACAGTCACACACTTCCCTCTAACTGAAAATAACCCCCCCCCCCCCCCCCAGTATGCTCCCAACACCCCTATAACAACTATTAGTACCACCTAGTATAATCCCACATGGCCTAACATCCTTCTCCCTAGAATGAAAAACTTTACCATTTGTATAGAAAACATTCCATTCATCAAGGATGTCCCAGATGATACTATCTTCTACCTCTTCAGAATCAGTCCTTTCTGTAAAAATAAAAGAGGGAGATTCTTTTAGGAGTACAAACTAATTCTCCCAGGTGACATCATGTGTTATTTGGACCTTCCATTTAATTAGAAACTAGTGTTGATAACCACTATTTTGGGGTAAGAAGAAGTAATAATCCTCCATGAGAGGTTCTGATCATTGGGATTCGTCATTATCCAAATCTCTATGTATATAGGTGCGGGATTCATGGTTTCTCACCTCTTTTTCGAGCTGTGAATTACGAAATACCAAATGGAGGTGGGATTGTGAAGGTTTGTCCAGTTGTTAAGTTACTGAAACGGTTTTTTCAAATGATATGCGACAGTCTATAATAATGAGGAGATAACTTTTTATTGATGTTACATGAAAGGGAGTACTTCTTGTGGGGATAGAGATTCCCATAGGAATGGGTTTCAGCGGAAAAATTGATTAAGAATAGGTTAGTGTTTTCTTATATATGAATGATATCTTCCGTATATGATAAGTGGTTCTTGAACTATTTTAATTCCTTATCCTTATCATCTTTGTATGTATCCACCATGACAACATTGATTACAAATAAGGAAATGTCCATTATATTGGAATTGTTGCATGATTAATTTCTTGAAGAAAATATCCATAAGTAATTTTATGAAATCAAAAAACTTGTTAACAATATTCAACTGAATTATACAAAAATACATGTGTGTCTCAATGAATGTATAATTTTTTTGGGAGAGGATTCAAGAATACACGATTAAAAAAATTAATCTTCTATATGGAAGTCAATGGGTCATGTTTGATGTTTGAATCAACATACTACCATGAAAAAGAAGAAAAGAAACACACATATAAAGTATTTTCAATACTTTCCTTTAAATCCTTGATTTTAAATATTATTCATGTCATCAGAAACCTCCAAACACATGAAGTGAAATCCTTTAGATAATAAAAATGATGGGTTAATGAAACATGCATTATATTAATAATCATGGGATTAATTTGATTCATTACATCCATATTTCTCATCTGATCATAGGAATGTTTGACTGGGTTTGACTTCCGATATATCCAACCCATTTGAGACATTGAGTACTAGTTATTGCATTTGGTCGGTTGTTTTTTATACCATATAATATGCCTCTATGGAAGTGCCTAAAACTAATTCTTTTATCATTTTGATAATTATTCCTAGAAAACAAAATCATTGAAATGATATTGGTGTATACTTGTAGTATTTAATATAATAATTATAGGATTTATAGACCAATGGTAATCAGACATATGATGATTCTTCTATAACAATGTTCAAAATGCATGTTATTATAATGTGTACCATTAGTGACTTCACTACACTAGGGAATTTTGATGGTTAGAAAACTTACATGGGTTTTTCTTGTCTTATGTGTAACTTTTATTTTGAGCCTAAATGGATATGTAACAGTATAAATTGGTGCTTCTTGTGTCAATTAAGATTTCTCAATTCATCTCACATATTTTTGTTGTACTAGTCAATATTAAATGGTTTCATTCACTGTAGACCACCACCAAAGGTTCTATTAGGTTTTGAAATTTAGCACAACGTGAAAATGTTGAAATAGAATTTGTTAAGGTGAATCATTTTAATGATAATGGGAAATGATTTTGAGGTGTATTATCAATTGTTATTAGAATGCAATAATGGAAGATAATAGTTATATTCTTCAAACATCTATATTGGGAATTTAATTTTTTTGGAGTAATCTTAATGTGATGCATAACGAGAAGAAGGTTTTGTAAAATATAGTCTTAAAATTTCTTAATTAGCTTGGATAGATGAAAGAATATTTCAATTCTCATAAAAAATTAAAAAAAATGACCATAAAGTGTGTTCTTTGGACAGATGAGAATTAAAAGTATGATTCGACAATTTTTGAATTGAAAAATAGGGATAAGGATACATTCCTTAAAATTTTAAAAAATGTGAATGTATCTTATTGTAATTCAAGTAACATCTCAAGGTGTTATGACTTAATGCATCGTAGCATACATGGATTGAAAATCCATGATGCACATATTTTGTTATTGCAGTTACGACCATTGGAATTATGTACATTATTACTTAAAAAGGATAATACTCTTGTACACAAATTTTTTACATTTTTTTGAAAACTATGTTAGATAAATATAGACCCATTTGATCATGAAAACCTTCTAGATAGATTTTTATTGACACTCTATAGAATGTAGATGATACTTCCCAGGTAGTTTTTTACTATCAAGATGTATTTAACTATTCATTTAGATAATGAAGCTAAATTAAAAGGCCTCATACATTATCTGAGGATGTATCTAGTTGATAGGTACTTTATTTATATGTTTTTAATTTCATTAAACAATTCTTGTAACTTCATTAAATACATAAATATGTCTTTTATTTTATTTCATAGATATCTTTGGCATTTGAAATCATATGTGAAAAATAAATCTCAACCTAAAGGCTCTATTTATGAATTCTATTTGGATGTAGAGTGTCTTACATTTTTTCTAGATACATCGATGATATTGATACAAGATTCAATCAATTTAGACATGATGATGACTCATCGAATCAATCTCAAATACATGGGAAATAAAAAATCATTCTTGTTATTATCCAATCAGTTGGGAAGATCTCAAATGTTATGGTAATAAAAATGAAATTATTATAGGTACATAGATAAGTGTTGTTGTATAGTGAAATATCATATCGATTTATTGAAGAGTTGAGTATACAAACAAAGAGACAAATGATAGGATGAATAGTAAATTAGAAAGATATAACAAAATCTATCAATGAAGATCTTATAGAATGGGTTTCATGATTTTTATGTTCATAAATATTGAAATAAATATGGATATTAGGTTGATACATATATTTTATAAATCTAATATTGTATATTATGTTTTATATATCATGAATACTGATACTCAAGTATAATTTTTAGAATATATTAATTGTCTTGCTCGTAGACCTCTAAAAAAGATTGAATGTTCGATGCTTACAATTTGAATAGATTTAGATTCCGTGCAATCTATTAGGATGATGGTTTCAAGACATAGAATATTGGGATATTTACATGTTCTATAGTGGGATACTATGTAATGTTGACTAATATTATCGAATTAAACTATCATAGTCAATTTTTAGTTTTTTTATTAAAATTTAATTAGGTGGATATTATCAGGGGTGTTAAAAGAGTTTCCTTACAATTTACTTCTCTGAATTTTTCTTGTTTGATGGATGTTGGAGACCGTGAACTACATGATCTGTATATCATATCATTTCAAGTGAATATGGTATATTATGTGAATGATGTTGTGGATTAATCGTGCTTTGTAGTTTCTCATGTAAACCAATGTTACTTATATAATATGGTTGATGAAGTGGAAGATTTGACCTCTTACATTGAATATCATTAATAGAAAGAATCAAACTTAATTTTACATCATGATATCAAAAAAAATTCTCTTTTACGGTGCATAAAGTAGATGAAGTATTGATGATGTAGGAAACTGACATGATTGAAGGAGACAAATATTGTATGTGCAGTTATCAATTCATTTATCAACCATTAATGTCATTTGGGTAGTCATTCATTATGAATGTTGTGTATATATTGTTTTTTAGTGTTGTGCATCTGTTTTCATTTCTAATTTTTCTGCATAAATTTTATAAAATACATGCTCTAAACATAATTTTATTTGAATAAATGGAAGGAATGCCAATGAGGATATAGTATATAGGTTCTAGTTGAATCTTGTTCGATGTTCTATCAACCACACTAACAGATGATGATCCACCTATCTCCATCCTTATAGCATTTGGCACACAATCTGCTTGCCCTCCTACACCATCTCTCACACCCTCTATCATCATCCCATCAGTAGCTTAGTTAATTCCTTCCCATTTAGTAACCTCAGTAGTGAGGGATCAATCCTCCACTCCTTGTACTTCATAAGGATATTGGAGGGTGAAAGTCATAGGTAAAACTTTTAATAGGAATAAATTTATTAAAAAAGTTTATACTCTAAATTTTTTTCATAAATGATTGAAACAATTCCACTAAGAAGAAAAACATATTAAAATTTAATATTTATGGAATCTTACCAGAATAATGATATTTATAAAATTTGTTTCCTATGGGTCCCTATAGATGACTTCACAAGATTAATTATTAATAATTCTTCCAATTATGTTGGGGTATGAATTCATTTTTCATTATAATAACTTATTAAAAGTTGTCACTATGTAAATATATATTTCTTCTAATATGACTGATAATTTATTTATGTGTAATAATTAATGAACTATGGAAATCCAATCCTATGCAATCCTAATCAGTCTCCCAAGATGACCTAGTTGGTAAACTCCTTGGGGAGGAGCATCCGGGTCGAGTTTGCGAGATCGGTTTGGGACTATTACCATTTGAGGTCTTTGGCAGGACACTAGAGATTGTAGCTATATCTACTCTTGGTTTTAGTCACTACTGACACCATGATGATGAGAGTGAGTTTGTTTGTAAGAATAACTCAATTCCGGAATAGTGGTCTTAGATATACACTTGACATATACTATTGATTTATTTATATTAGAAAAATACTAGATCTATCCCCAATGGTGTAGCATCAATGACTGGTGGTGAGGAGGTAAATCACACAATTTCAAAATCATTTAGTCAGAAAGATATACGTGTTTAGTGATTAAATATAAATATACCACATTATTTAATTTTCAATATAATTGACTTACAAGTGATAGTAGTAGGATTTATAGATGGAGATGGAGACTGTGACGAGTATTTTCTAAAATTGGACAGTGATTAATGGTGTTTTTAATGTTTTGGACAAATATGGAAAGAGATGGTTTATGCATGTTTCATGTGTGGCACAGTGTAATCACCTAACACTTTCATGGCCTAACATTTTCATGATTTACCATTTTTGAATAGGCTAAAAACCATTCAGGGATACAGTGATAGTCATCCATTCATTTAAATATAAAATTTAATATGATTAAAATAACTATCTTGATGTGTTATCCATGATATTTAGTGAAAACCATATTATCATTTATTTTAACATCAAAAACAACCTTTCTATATTCCAGTATAGTAATATTTTACTAGAATTTCTTTCTATTTTGAATCCCATAAGGTAATGTTCAATCATTAAGGTTATAAAATTTCTCCCTATTTTTAAATTATCGTGCATGATTTTTTTTACTTCATCCCTATACATGAGCATGTTTCTCATTAACATTATTGTTCCTTATAGCCTGTAGTCCCCAAGACCATTTCATCTTTTATGTTCTATTATCCCCTTTAGCTGCATCAACTCACTATTTGACATCAATCACTTTACATCATCATTCATGATTCATATCCTTATTCATTCTTCCTCTCAAATCCTTCCAAGGTCTCCCACGTTCCAATGAACTCTAATGGTTTCACCCATCTAATATCTCGCCATAACACCATCCTATTATATGTACACCAACAAGTATCATTATCTCTATCACTCTACACATCATCCATTGACTCTCCCATCAAAAATAAAAAATTTAAACCTAAATCCTACCATATCTGTTCAATTTTATATCAAATGTATATGATTATTGATTGTTTAACTATATTAAAATTTATTTATAGTGGTTGGGTGTTAATTAGTGTTTTATTTTTAACTTATAATATTTTTATTATTATTCATGGTTTGTAAATGTACTTTTCATGATAATGGGTGTTATTTTGGATTCAAATTAACTTTTTATTTTGGTTTTTTAATATGAAGAAATATTTTCACAAATCTAAACACCATAATCAATATAAATTTACAATTTTTTATATAGATATTTTTTTATGTTTATAATTGTACATAGAACGTCTAATACTAATATATATATCGATGAATTATATAATATATTTTATTATTTTTATATAATTTTTATGTAATTTTTTTAGCCTAATTTCTTTAATGATGATTTTTGAGCCCATGGTGAAAGGAGTGAGGATACGATACAGTAGATATGATTGGTGTGTTTTATTTTTCTGTCAACATATAAATCAAGTGTAAAAAAATTTGTTTCATGGTTATTTATTTTATGTGATGTTTGTTCTGTGTTTTTAGAATTATTAGAAAACATAAAATAATCAAAAGATTTGAATATGATTATTAACTTATTTAATTGGATACTATTGTTTAAGATATAGATAAACACCATAGAGAAGTGATGATAGAGACAATATATACAATGAATAGAAAATGAATAGATAGTATTCATATGGGAGAAACTATAAAAAAATAAGATAGGAGAATAATTGATTTTGTGTATGTTTTGTTCATACAATGTGGATAAATGATTTTCTACAATTCAATAAAAATGAATAATGAACCAAAATTAATAACTTTATATTAGTCAAATTAGGGATATCTTCAACACTCAGAGAATGGGTGAATCAATATCGATGTCTTTTTATCAAATTGGAAACATTTTAATCCAAATCCTTTTAACTCTTTACTTATTAAGGTGAATAGTTCTCTCGTTCTATCTTTTTATCATTATCTTTTCTTTAAAAAAATTCACACACACTGACATAAGTGTCACAACAGATTTAAAAGGTTAAACACTCAAAATTAGATGGAAAATCCTTTGTGTGATATGGATTCCTCTAATATTACACAACCCACTCGTTTCAACCTAGAGGTACAAGTGAGAAATTTGTATCCTTAAACTTTTATTACATGATTCTTGAATATGTTTTAGTTCATCCCTCACTCTTTCAACATCTCATTAGGCCTTTATACAACCATCCCAATAGTTTTAAATATATTTTTCTAACAACAATAAAACATTCACTAGTATATAATATGCCTTCCATTGATGTTATAAATTCTTATTTTCCTTATATACATTCACAATAAAATGAAACTTATTCAATTATTATGCACAACACATGAACAAAAATTCTTATTCTTATTATTCATTACAAATAAAACTGTAAGGGTTTCTATAATCACATATTCTTCTTATATGCTTTTTAAAATTCAAGATTATAATTTTTGAGAAAATTGAACTTCTAATCCTATTTCATCCTCTTCATTCCATACAACACAATTTTTCATCAAATAATACAATAATTATTTCATTTTTCATCCCTCTATGGACTCTACATCATTAACACATGAAAATGAAATTTTTTATTCATATTAATCTTAAAAAGTAGTAGCAACACATTCTTATCAATGGAATTTCAATTTAGAATTAATGTTTAAGATGCCAAATTCTTTCAATCATTTCTCAACTTATATTGATTCATTTCAAACCATTAGGTCATATTAGACCTCATAGTCACCATTAATGATTATAAATGACTTCATAGATCTATTGTGAGATGATATTGATTAAAAACTAGAGAAATGTCATTAGATCCACTCAAAATTGAAATTATCCTTTTGATGAAACTTGAACCAGGATGTGTTGGAACCTATTTTGGTATATCTTCACTAAACCATAGTTGGATTTTTATATTGTAAAAGGTTATAAATGTCATAGATAAATTTAATTTGGTTGTTTGTAAATGTGGGTTTATTCATTTTACATTTTTTTGAAAATTCTGAGGGTGTTTTTCATTGAGAAAAATGCTTATTTATTGGATTTTAATCCAAATTTTGTTTTAATAAAAATTTTACCTTTTGTTGTTTTCCTTGTATTTTAGGCATAGTGTGGTTTTTTATTGTGTAATATTGTTTCCATTGAACTTTTTAGTTATGATTAGATTTGATGTGTGAACACATTTCATTATATGTTCTCCAAATAAGTTTTTTAGGGTACTAGAGCTTTAGAATATGTAGACAGTTTTTATTTGTAAATCAATATATAGCGGATGTTTAAACCACCACTAAATATAGTACATTTTTAGCGGTGGTTAAAACTGCCTCTATATATTGACAGTTTTATTATCGGCAATGATTAAAACCACAAAAAAATTATTCTATTGTATGTAGTGTCATTTTTATTTTTTTTAACAACGGTTTCCATGAAAAAAATTATTTTGCATCAGTTTTAACTATCGATAATTCCTTAAAAACTTTTCTTAATAAAAATCACCACTAAACTAATAAAACCTACTCTAAATATGGTGTCCACGAAACACCCCAAAAAACACTACTAAATGGAAGAAACCACCACATATTTGATGTCAACAGCAGTTTTAGAAGCGGTTTTATGAAATAGTCGTCGAACTATATCGTGGCGGTTTAAACCACCATTATGCGGTTATTTTATTATAGTGAGATATATAAATACAATAACAAATATATTAAAATGGTCGGTATTTATATTATTAACTACTTTAGTAAATTTATATATAAATTTCTTAATATATATAATTTCATTGATATATTATAAGTAAATAATTAGTCATCTTTTAGTAATGTTATTTTATTTAAAAAATGAGTTTTCTTCAAAATAAATTTTTTATAGTTTTTTTATAAAATATTATAATTAATTTCAAGAATATTTATAAAATTTATTTTATAATATTAAATTAAATTTTCAAATCATCATAATAAATTAATTAGAGGGGAGCTTCTGGATATTTCATAAAATATTGATTTTTTATTGAATAATGAAAAATACCAATTTGTTATAAAACTCTCATTTATTTTAAATAAATTAAATCATTAAAAAGAAGAACAAAATTATTTAATATAAAATATGTAATATTTAGTTATCTTTAATCAATTTAATTACATTTGGGTAATCTTTATACTAAATTATAGTATAAGTTTGTTTTTTGGTTAACAAATTCATTATCCTTCCATGTAATGTTAGGATTTTTTTAATGCATCGGGAAGGTGGTCAAGGCATAGACATGTCATGGGGATATAAAATAGTGTTTTACTCGGTAATCAACATGAACAAGATTAATTAACTCCATGTAAGGGAATCTATACTAGGAAATAAGATACTTAGGTTATCTGGAGTGGCCAGAGATGCCAAGAACTCTGCAACCATGTTACCTTCTCTCCACGCACGGGTGAGATCTATGTCACTTTTGAGAAACTCCAAGAAATTATGAACAATATCTGTTATATCACCGGGGATATAACCCAAACCATACATTAATCTAAAGAGAATATATTATTCGGTTTCTACCATGTTAAGAACAACACCGTGAGAGTGATAGAAATCCATCCCTTTAAACATGGTAGTAGCTTCCACCTAACAAGATTCAACATAACTTTAAAAACCACTAAACTAAAATATAATTAATCCATTATTATCATCATCTGACCCTCACCCTCGCATGTAAAATTCATGCATGAGTCACCAATGTTCAGTTTAAGTCCTCACTTAGGAGGAGTCCACCTCAACCATTTACCGTGAAAAGGACACCTGGGAACAAAAACACTAGAACCTTTGTAACCCAAGATCCATCACATAGATAGTGAAAAATTAAACTACTTGAGTGATGGATATAGTCCAGAAAATAATGAAATAACCATAATCATTAATGCTAACCAGGAACTAAAACTACCACCATGTCTGACCTTATAATGAGAAAACAAAAGACTCCAACAACCTACCGCAAAAACATATTGACCTCACCTTATGCGCTTGGGTATTATCATGTAATCCATAAAACTTGGATAAAAAAGAATCATTGGTTGTACCCTTTACTTACCTCCCAATTAAATATCAAATTTATTTCCATATCATAAATTCCCATTTTATTTTGATGAAGATATGGTTCGTCTTATCAACTATGGGGTGTGAAAAAAATACACACATGGAAAATATAGAAACACACATATTCTTAACTCCCTCATAAATGGGAAAATCATGATTTTAGATGTTCCAAATAATAAATTTTAGTTTGGGAGGTCTGTTATTTCACCATAGTACACCACCCCATACATCGAGACGATCATATGTGTGAAAAATATGATTATAAGCCTTTGAAGTGAATGAACCAAAAAGGGAGAATGTAAAAAAATATAGTTCATTATTTATTGATATTATTTAAGGAATTTATTTTTATTGATTTTTTAGAATAATATGGGTAATGTCATGTAAACTAATAGAAAGTGAGAAGGTGATGTTCATCACCAAGCATCTATGGAAACTCAAGATAACCCCAACTCAATTTGTATTAAAAAGTAAAGAGATTCATCACTCTCAATACAATTCAAGTGATGTTTTACGATTCAAAATATTTCCGTGGGTAACCTCTTAGAGCTTTGAGCATCATTAACCGATATCCACAAAAGATTCCCCTTATTTTCTACTGGTGACACTTTCCCAAAGAGATATACCCTCCATCACATCCCATTACATCTTTTCCTAAAGTAATGATATGGTGTTTATAAAACACTAGATATTGATTAAATTACCCACATCCATCTATTCCATTCAATCCGATGAGGCCCAATGGTACCTCCCCTCTACTTGTGCATCCCATATGAAGCTAACTAGGCTATTCTCAATGTTAAATATAACCATTTTGTATACAATCATCAGATAAATTTTATAAAATTTATTTTATGTAAGAATTATAAACATGTTTCATCTAAGTCTTAATAATGGTACATTTTAGATCATTTTATTCCAGATAAAAACATTTATATCACTTTTCCTATTCACAAATTCCAAGTGTTTCCTCTCCCACGCTTATAAAATGTCACCCTTTATCCTCTCCAATAAAAACCTCCAAATCCTTTTTAATCATACAATACCTTCAAAAATAACATACATAATTCCATCCATATATATTAGAGGAATTATTTTCCATAAACCCACTCCGTGAATTCTTTTGGTGTAAACCTTAATACATATTATGAGGAACATGTTTCATTCTTAACCGAGCATTTTTTATTTATTTTTTCTTCCTCTTTTATCAAATCATATTCCACTAGAATTAATTAATAACAATATTATACCCCATATACTGATATTTTATTATTTTAATGGTATATTATAGAACAATATTCTATTCCATCACGTGGGAAATGAATCTATCATTCCAATTTACAAAGGACGACCACCTCACGAACCGATGTAATTATTAATATGCCATATCATCTTACAATTGTTATAATTAAGGTTTTTAAGTATATATATATATATATGATATTTTCAACATAATTATACTTATTGAATTATTACATCACATATACCTTCTTAATTTCCATTTCATGGGGGATAAAATAACATCACACATTTGTATGGTGGACTACTAATTTTCGAAGCAATGTGATTCATTTTAAACCAATGCTTTTCATTGAAGGAAAAAATGATACATTTCTTTAATATATGTGATATATATGACATAATTATTATATTCATGAAATAATAATAATTATTAAAATTTTAAATATAATTTTATTTCTTACCTTTCCCCTCATTAAAAAATGATAACATTATTCGTTTAAATGTGTGGACGACCGCCTCTACGAAGTAATGCAATTATTCTTCCGTCACCACATCAGATGAATCATATATATATATGTATGTTTAAAGAAATAATATGGTTTTTATTATATTATTATCACTATGTAATGATAAAATAGTGATTACCTTCATTCTATAATGATTATTGAAAAATGAAACATTACTCATGTGTACGTACGACCTACTATCTCCATGATTACAAGATAGTTAATTTTTCACAACCATTAGTCATGTTTGTATTTAAAAGTATAATTTATGTATAAAAATTATAATTATTTAATGGTTATTATTTTTTAAATGATTGAATAATGACCCCTTTGACCATAATTAAAATACCAAAGATTTTTTCAAAATATTGTCTAAATATCCTAAAAACACTCAATCTGGACTTAACTGATTAAATACATAAATATATTTTTAAAATAAATAAAATTAATCATTTAATTAATATTTATTAAAAATAGAAATTGTTATTAACAAATAAAATAATTTATATATGTTAATTATAAATGAGTTAAAGGTCATACAATGATTGTCTGGAGTTGAGGTAAGGGTTTCTTGTATCACTTTTTTTCCGTGAAACATATTCCATATTCAAAACATATTTATATTTTGTGGTGCATATAATTCCCATGAATGTATTTTATAATTATTTTATTGAAAATTATTTCTATTTATAAATCCGTACGAGGTTCTCTTTCACATGTTTTTTATCAACAGATTATCAAATTAAAAAGGGATTTTATCATAGTTTACATTCATTATGGAACGTTCTATTTTTATACACATAATTTATATTATAAGATGAATATATACTACCCCTTTTGTATGTATATCATGAATAATTAATAATTCATGTTATTATATGATCAACATGAATTATTTCTTTCAAGGGGATTTGAATTGAATATTATATAGTGGTATAGGGTTTCTTAAATCAGTTTCCTTTTATTGAGTTATAAGTATTTTTCATTGAATCCATTATAAAATTATTATGGTAAAATTGATTCAAAAAATAATTTATATTGTATTTAATTTATTTTGTGAAATTATAATTATTCCCAAAAAAATCTATATTTATTAACTTTCAATTCGATGATATGATCTTTTTAAGGGCTATTCGTCTCAAATTCTCTTTCCTTAGGACATATGTTTATGATATACACCTACATTATTTTATGATGTGTATATGCTACCCATTATATATTTTATATTGTGAATAAATTTTTTATGACATTTAAATTATCATTCAATGTTATACTTCTTAGTGGGTAATGTTTAAAAAGTTACCAAAGTGGTAAAGGCTATATGATACAATCTCTTTTTTTCAGTATTTTTTATTTTCAAGGTTCCCATAGATGAAATGATATACTATTATTTTATTTAACCACATATCTTTTATTCTCATCTAGTTATGAATTTGGTTTAAATGTTTAATATACATATCCGCCCTTATTTATTATGTAAACAACAATAATGTGTCTTGTAAGTTATATCAACATTTTACATTCCTTTAGATCTTGAATATTTCTCTTCCATATCAATGTTTTCTAAAATTTTTTCAAAAATGTAAATTTATTAACAAAAATTATTTCCTAAATATATTTTTCATAGTATTTGATGTTATTTTTAGTGGTTTAAAATTGATATTTCTTAATTTTTTCAAAATAAGTCACTTTTGACAACATTTAAAAAATGTTTGAAAATAATGTTTATTCTTAACATTTACATAATTAATGGATTTTAACATCATCATGACCCTTATTTTATTTTATGATTACTTTATAAGTTACCTTTATTTTCATATAAATGTATTTTCATACTATTTTTTGATTTTTAATGTTATTTTAATAGTTTTTCTATTCATCAACATCAAAAATATTTAATGTTATTTATACTCTAATGGAGATATTTTCTAATGATACCATCCTCATTATTTCTATGGATAGATTATGATTATTTCAAATAGAGTATCCTAGAACACATTTATTTTCCATGGGTTAATCAAGATATGAATGGAATAATGGTTGTATTATGATTTTATGATGAAAATAAATATCTATATAATTTATTCATAATATTGTTATTGGAAATTTTTTCTGATGATTAGTGTCTCCAAAAAAAATCAATGATAGTTGGTTATGTTAGTAAACAATTATGGGTGGAAATGTAATGAATAAATGATAGGTACTTATGTTATGAACCAATTATGGGTGGTTACTTTATAAACCAAGGTTGGGTGGTTATGTAATGAACCAAAGATAGATGGGTCCATGATAGAACTCTAATTCATTATGTATGGATGATGACCATAGGGTTATTCCAATTTTAAAAGGTTTTTTAAGGGTTCTATGAAGTGGATGTTCCATGATACCATCATGTTTTCCTTATGATTGATATAGGTTATCAATGTTTCCTTTTATTAATATTTACATCACACGTATCATGATTATTAATTTTTATGAATATTTCATTTTTTAAAGTTTTATTCCATGTTTTATGATTGAAGATCTAGGTATTAACTGGTATATTTTCACTTATGTTATTCTCATGTTCTCATACACCTCTTATGATGTTATATTTATATATTTCCCTTATTAAGCCTTATTCAGAATTTGAGCTCAAAAGTTTTATGTTTACTTTTTCACAAGTTATCATGAATGGTGTTAATGGAATTATGTCAAGAAGGGATTCATATGGATGATGATGATAGACCAATATAGAGTATGAAAAGTTAGGTATAGATGGAAAATTACTATTTTGAAGACATGGGTATTGTTTTTATAAGAGTTTTTTTTAATTATCTAAAACACAAAACCTAAAATTTACATGGGTATATAAGAGATCCAATATTTCGTTTTGATGGTTTATATTTTGGATGGAAAAAATTGGGCCATAATTATCAGAATAATAACATGAAATGTAATGTTGCTGTTTTCATCACAAGATCTGGGTGTGGAGGGTTAGATTATTAAAATTTATCCCTTCCATTATTGATCATATTTACCTAAATAACTTGATATATCCATATTTTATATATATCAAAGTCATCTTAAATGATGGTGGGACTAAAGGTGAGTGGACTCTTTATTTTTTATTTAATTATTCATTCTTGGAAGAGTTATATAGTTATTCATTTTATCAGTGTTAATAGAGTAATTCTTCTCAATATTAATGAAGATATGTATTTAAAATTAATTTTATGAAAAAAGGGGTGTTCACCATAGTAATTGGTGATATAGACTTCATGTCTATATAAACTGATATAGTTGTATGCATTTTGGGCTGTAGAGTTTCTCAATATGTAGTCCACCATGAGGAAAAAGGGGACTGCTGCTCTTTAGATATCATTTACAACACATAATGAGGGATATTAAAGCATCAATGGTCGATATTTTAACTAGTGGGATGCGACATTTGTGGTTAGATGGGAAACATTTCAATAAATAGTAGTGACAAGTCAAACTATTATTGAAGTCAGTGTCAAGCAGCAATGATATGATAAGGATCAAGCAGTTATATCTAATGGTGAAAACCATAACATATAGTCTTCAAGGATATGGTAGGATATAGGTGAAAGTCATTAGAACCTATATTGAGGATTCTAGGAGAATAAACTAAAAGGGAATAAAAACAACACATCAATGAAGACTTATGATCAGATAAATATAAATAATGTAGTGGTGTTTTGTCACATAAGGGTACAATTTTATAAAAAATGGTTTTCTAAGTGTGACACTTGTCACATGAGAGAGTAATTTGTACAAAATAAGATTTTCATAGAGAAAATATAAGCATATTGGGGTGTTGTTTTCACATAGCATATTCTGTACTATTTTTTTAAAATTCTTGTGTTGTAATTACCTTGAATTTTTTACCCTCCAATTATTGGTAAATTTTTTAGAGTTTCTTATGGATTTTTTAATACTCTCCATTGATGATTTTTTCCATATTAAGAAAATTTGTGGGTATTTAAATTATTTTACACATACTGTATTTCTTTGGGGTTCTCATAATTCCATTATATGTTTTTTTATTTCTTGGATTAGTAATCTTCTTAAATAGTGGTATCAATAAAATGTTTCGAGCATTAAATTTAACATGGGGAATATAAAATCATTCAAGGGTATTGTTGTGGAATGTGGGGGTTAGGATTATTATAACTCCCTACATGAATGAAATTAATTTGAGTAGTGAATTCCTATTTAAAGATGGATTCATCATATTTTTGGTATAGATCACATGATTCAATGACCATCGACTAGGATAAAGAAGGAATGGATTCTAAAATTTGATAATAGAGGTGTTTTAGGTCTTACGCCAATTTATTTTTATTTTGACTGATCCATTGTTTAGGAGAAAATAAAAAATTTAATATCAAAGTAAAGAACTACGAGGGCCTATACATATCCATTAAATTATACAAGTGCTCCAGATTATTTGTAAATCTATATTATAGAGATCCAGAATTTATTGGATCTTATCAGGTTCAGAACGACATTATAGATATTGGTATGATGGATACATCAATGTTTAGATTTATTTTTAGGGGGTTATTTCAAATTTCTATCAGAGTTTCAAAAGGATTTCATTTCCTTTTTTATAGAGGATGATGGTTCTTTTGATACAACCCCATCATCAAATCAAAAATCATTTTGGATGATATATCCTTCATTGATGGCTTGATGGGGGGATATTTAAAGGGTTTATCCCATTTATTGGTTTGAGAAAACCTTATAAATGTCTATATTTTCTCAAAATAAATATATTAATTATCATTAACATTAATGGTAATATTTTTTCAAGATTAATATATTGTAAAATGGAATTTGGATACATTAATAGTGGATATTCACTTAGTGTCTCTATAAAATGATATAGTGTCATATTTTTTAGTAATGAAGTTCCACCAGATGTATCCCATTAAGAGGAGAATGGGGATACTACTTTTTTGGAATAAATTGAGGTATCTTGGAAATAGAGATAGTGAATACAAATATCTCCCATCAGATGAGTACACTTGAAAATAAGCCTATGAATCATAATTCACATAGAATATCCTCCATATTTTCAAAAAAACTAAATCATTATCTATCCATTTCAATCATCACCAATCATTTTTCCCCATTATGTGTTACTGAGCATAAATAGTCATCATTTAAAAGAATCCATACGAATCTCCACATCCATATAGAACATCTCTAAAACTAAATTTCATTTTCATCCACATAACATGTGTGGGTCAAAAACCATAGTCATGGTGTGTACAAATATAGCTAATTCTACTCCCTAAAAATCATAAATAAA
Source organism: Viscum album (assembly GCA_963277665.1). Lineage (NCBI taxonomy): Eukaryota > Viridiplantae > Streptophyta > Magnoliopsida > Santalales > Viscaceae > Viscum > Viscum album. The sequence goes on from OY728131.1 coordinate 1,929,629,784, forward strand.
GCACAAAGCAACACACAATTTTATGTCCTGATAAAAGAGGTGACCATGATGAAGATAGAGTGGAAAAATATAACAAATTGTGAGATTAATATCCAAATAATGAAGTTTAATAGGACGAGTATAAGACAATAATAATATATTTTTTCTCATATGCTAGAATACATAATGGAAAATAGAATTCAAAGTAATATCAAATATAATCCTCAAAATAATCCTTATATGAGTAACTAATGGTTCTCAGATTACTGAATATCCCATTAAGTTTAATGTTATTAGCATGCAATGTACCGCATCTTGATGGGAATCCTAAAAGTTCTGAGGAATCACAAGTCCCAAAGATGTCTCTAATAAATAGACGTTCAATTTCAATGCTACCTTTATAAACCAAAAAATTGGAGCCTTATCATCCCATAATCATTATCTTCGGATGGGAAAGCACTAAATTATATGGTCTAACATAATATTACCATCGACCTAGCCTCTATAACTACACATATTAGAAAGTCATTTAACCACTACAAAAACAACATAAAAAATATGAGACCCTAATGGTAAACACCTCAACTGAGAAGTCCATCCACCAATGAATGATCTTCCCTTCATTATAAGATAATATAGAACAATATCGAAAGTCATGATAAAAGATATCACACCACATTATTTGAAGAGGATACCAAAAATCCTATAAGGATGAAACCATTTGGTTAGGGGATCATTCCCCCACGGCTATGGGGGTTAGATTAAAGCCTTATATGAAGGATAAGATATAGGATATCAAGATTATTCAATGTAGAGGAGATACTATGAATCCTATCTATCATCGGAGATAGATGATCTTATAACTTTTGATAGCATATGAGATACCGAGAACCATTTCTAGACCATGTATGATTACCCCATCATTTCACTATTATATCAAGAGAGAAATTCAATGTTCATCACAATGAACTACTCATTATATGTCACAAAAAATGATACCATCATGTCCAAATAAGAAAAACAACCACAATAGTCTTATTCTTGCATCCAAATATGAATATTGTGTAAAGAGATATTGTGATCCACAAAGGCTGAAAAAGTACATTGAGTGTTTCACTAGAGTACATGAAATTTTACCCTTTAATAATCAGATGACCAGATAGACTGAACCATAATGATTAACACTTAAAAACATCTATACAAGATAACTACATTCCCAAAACAGATTCCCAATGGGAAATATGAAACTGGTAAATAATAGACATTTTCATCATATTGCAGACATGACATGCAATTTAACAGGACTAAGGGCTCATTCCATGAGTCAATATAAACTTCCAAATATTGTTCTTAAATAATTAATATCTATGTTTGGGCCATGATGATGCATGTAGTTCATCGAAATAACTACTATGAAAAATGATATAAAAAATGGGTTAACAATTATTATTTTATTGTTATAATTTTTATAATTATTATAAAGCAAAAAAATGTTTAAATTAATGAAATAAAGGGGTGTAGATATTCCCCTATATATAATCAATAACCCCTAACATTAAAATGCATATACTATCCCGCCATGTATTTGTACCTGACATAAAATCCTTTGAAATGAATAAATATAATATTATTTTAATATATTAGTGTATATAATATATAAAGATAAAAATGATTTAATGAATATTAAATAAAAACAAAACAAATAATATTTAGTTTTTATTATATGTAAAATCGTTTGAAAATAAGTGGAGAATATAGGGAAATATTTTAATATATAAAATAATAATAATTCATTCTTTTCAATCTTTTTTTAGGATGAAAGAATATAAAATATGAATATATATATATATAAACTACATAATGTGAATACATAAGACATTAATATAAAGAAACATGAACAATCATATTTTTTATTAAAATAAAATGTAACATCAAACAATATATATATATGCATTTTTTCTAAATAATGAATACGTATGATATACATACAAATAAATTAAAATTATTTCATTATTTTGTTTTTATTCATAGAGGTTTCATTTTTAGAATTTTAAAATAAATTAATTTAATATATATAATTTTTGTTAATGTATGTGTACTATAAATGTAATCATTCTAGTTTATACCTTTAAAATATGCATACATTTGAATATTCATTGTGGTGTAAAATAGATATCAGGATTCCTCTAGAATGCTATCTAAGTTGAACTAATTGATTAATATAGATTTAAGTTTAATGATATGAATATATTTTTATAAATATTTCTTTAATTTCATTTTTTAAATTATACTAACTGAAGTGTTATTAATATTGTAAATAATACAATGTTTTTCTAAATTTTTGAACTATTATGCATACTTAAATTGAATGAATTTGTAGAATGTATCTACATTGTTTTTATAATGTTAGAAAAAAACTATATAATATGTATGCATAATGGATTTTTGAATATTATGAATATCAAAGTGGTAAGAGAGGTATGCATATAATGGAATACTTGATACTATATAGTTTGTATTTACAATTGTAATAAATTTGAATCAATATATGAACACTATCTGCATAGGGGTTGTAAGAACATTGAAACAATATATTAATACTATATCCTAAGAGAAACATTAAATTAATTTGTGTATTAATTCATATAATTCAAAAATATGATATATTTATGCATAATTTTAATTATACTAGTATGGAACATATATGCACATGTCTAATAAAACCTATTTGAATATTTTTAAAATTTTGAAACCAATAATAAATATATGCATACAATATTTTTACAGGTGTAATTTAGTATAATTTTATTATTAAATTATCAATATATGATACCTATATAGATATTTTTAAATGAACTAGAGTTTATATATTTTTTACAATATTCAATTACACCAGTGTGCATAAACATGTATGTATATTTTTAATCCTAAATAACTATTAATCAATTAGTTCAATTAAAACTACATTTAAGAGTAATTAATTTGATAATTTTATTTTTTAATAATAGAGGACACACAGTAAACAAAAATGTTTTATATTTTTCACAAAATAGTTTTTATAAGATTACAAATGAAAACAAATGCTAAAAATTTTAATATGAATGGATTGATTTAATAATAGAATTAAATAAAAGGGAAATCATTATTTTATTAAATGTTGAATTATATTATATTTGTAAGAACATAATATGTACCATTGGGTAAATATATTGTTATGCAATTCTACTATAGTCAATTTTCGTAGAACATGAATTAGAAGAATGGCCTCATAAAGAAAAAATTGTGGAATTTTAGTCAATTAAATTTTAGGATCTCTACTATAAAGTAAAACAAAACATAAATCAATGTTTATTGGAATGGAAAATATATATATAAATTTTATAGGAATAAGAAATTTTTTCAATTCCAACAACATGAGTAATGACATAAAATTAAACTCTACTTTCCTGAAATATATATTATGTTAAAATCATGTTCTATACACAAAATCTAACTGAAAAACACACAACATAATATAGGAATATAGATAATAAACTATATGATAAATAAAATGTCATGGACAAAGTTTTGTGGCGGTTTTGATGGAATCCAGATTCAGTTCATGACAAAATGGTATTAGAGGAGGTTAATATTTTGGGGTTATATTATTATTTTGGGATGTTCTTGGAGAGGTAGGAGCTTGGACTATCGGGACACAGATTTTTGGTGATGAGTAGTGTGTTTGGCCCACACCACTCTTAGCAGACCATGAGTGACCATGGGAAATTGAAATTATTTTTTTGAATTCACTTTTATGTGAGATGTGGGGACTGCAGACTACACGTGGACATAAAGTGGTGGTGGGGTAATTGTTACTTTTATCATTGTAATGTGTTTGGATTATTTATATCTGATGTTATTGATGAAATTTTCATAATTTTTTACTAATTTTTTGTTCTTGAGATAATTGTATTTTTTAGAAAGATGCCTCCACATATTTCCCTCATGCACTAATGGGAGGAAGCTAGAGAGGGTTCTCCATCACGGCATGATCAGAGGCTAGTAGATATTGAGGTTCAATCTGTCCAAGATCTATGATACAGAACAAATCCTATTTTAGAATATTAGACTTGTACTAAGAGATACAAAGCCCATGAGGTCCTAGAAACAAACCTCCTACTTTATGAGTTAGTATAGAACCATAGGAAGTAGAGGAATGGCTCAAAAAGATCGATCAGACGTTCGAGTTACTGGTCACACTTGAGGAGGTTAGGGTAAATTGTGCCTCTTTCTATTGGACAGTCCCAACAGCAATTAGTGGGAATCAATACTTGAAATTGGAATGATTGAGAACATGTGACGGGGATATTTCAAGGTTGGATTTAATGAACAGTACTACACAGATGTCTTGGCATATTCTAGATCCCAAGAGTTCATGGATCTTTTTCATTAGAATATTTATGTGATGGGGTATTCCAACTATTTTGTTAATATGGTTCTTTATGATCCGGAAATAATCTCTAATGATAATGTGGAGGCATATAGGTTTGAGAAAGGCTTACGACCAGAAATATACTCCTAGGTTTTCATGTTTAAGCTGACGACCTATGCTGAGGTGGTTTATAAAGTGTGTATGAGGGAGATTGACTGAAAAGGGTGGGTTGGTTTCTCTGTGGTAGTATTAGTAGTGGGTTGTACCAGCTCTTCATAGAAGAAAAGTAAATGATAGGAGTAGGGGAAGAAGGGAGGTGGTAGTTCGGGCCACTCTTCTAGGAAATTTTCATTTATGGCTTCTGATGTGTGATCTATCATGTGCCACCAATATTAGAGTCCAGGGCACATCTGAGCTTCATGACCATTTCTTATGAATTCTTGTTATCAATGTTGAGGTAGGGGTCACATATAACACTTTTTCAGGGTGGCACATCCACGTCAGAGTGGGGTAGGATTAGTGGCTTCAAGAGGAGTGACATCTCAGTGAGAGCTGTTGAGTATGGAGATGTCTTGATTTATTGGATGTTTCGGTAGGGATATTTCATCTTGTGGGATGATCCTGTTTATGGAACAACAATAGAATTATGGCCATCCTCAGATAGAGACCATACATCTCCATGTGGTGGATAAGGCAAGGATAGGATCATAGGCGTGACTGTTTACAGTTTGAGGTACCATCTTGATTACATCATCTATAGATGATTCTATTTTGATACTGGTGCCTCTATTTCAATCATTTATCCAATTTTTAAACATGCTATATTTTCCAACTGATCATTTTTCCTTTTTGAGGGAGTTGGTGACTCCACTGGGAAAGAAGAATGAGCAGGGTCTCAGGTCCCCATCGTGTGAACATTCTATGTCAGGGGTTAAGATAGAGTGGGACATCTTGGTCTTAGATATGGATCTATTTAATGTGATACTTGGAATGGATTGGATGGTATACTTTCATGTTCACATCGATTCCTATAGTCAGTGGTTCAGTTTCCGAGCACTTGATGGGAGTCGTCAGGTTTTTCATTGGGAATGGGATCCTCCGTCAAGTCAAACAAGACCTCCACTCCCAGAGTTGGGAGATATTTTTTTTCAATTATCATAGCTCTAAATAGTGTAAAATGGTCATGCTATTAATGGTGGACTACCTCATGTAGTGGACGAGTTTTCGGAGGTATTTCGGATTGATTTTTCAGGTTTTCCCCTAGAGAGGGATGTGGAGTAATTGATTGATCTGGCACTGGGAACACATCTAATATATCTTCCCTCATATCGGAAGGCCCCCACCAAGCTGAGGAAATTAAAGATACAACTGGATGGCTTAGAATCCAAATGAATCATTTTTCTGAGCGTCTTTCCTTGGCCCGCTACTATTTTGTTTTCAAAAAAGTCAGACGGATCCCTTTGGTTGTGCATTTAATACCAGAAGCTGAATAAGGTAACATTCAAGAACAAATACCCTATTCCCTGAATAGATGAGTTATTCCCTTAGTTGAAGGGGAAAGTTGGTTTTCTAAAATAGAATTGTGTTTGGGCTATCATCAACTCAGGGTGAAGGATGCAGATATCCCAATGACAGTCATCTGAAGCAGGTATGGCCGCATAGATTACTTGGTCAAGCCCTTTTGATTGACCGATGCTCCATTGGTTTTTATAGATGTCATGAACTGGGTGTTCCATCAGTATCTCGATTATTTTTTCGAGGTATTTGTGGATGACATGCTAGTTTTTTATTGATATAGGGTGGAACATGAGCACCACTTGCAGATCATTTTGAGCACATTGTGAGAGCATCGCCTTTGTGAAAAGTTTTCTAGGTGAACTTTTTGGATCATGGAAGTGATATTTCATTGGCATGTGATCTCAGAGCAGGGGGTTTTGGTGGATCCTAAGAACATCAGCATTGTTTTTTCATTAGAGAATCCAAAAAACATGTTCAAGATCAGATGTTTCCTCATCATGGATGGTTATTATAGGCGGTTTGTTCGGGATTTCTCTTGGCCTGCTTCACTAATGACTGCACTCACCCGAGAAAGGGTGATGTTTGTATGGGGCCCTGAATGTCAGGAATCCTTCGTGGAGATGAGGATTAGTTTGACTACCACTTCCATTATAATTTTTTTTGATAGTTTAAAGGGGTATGTGATGTATTGTGATTCTTGGGTTATGGGTCTTAAGTGTGTGCTTATGCAGGATGATCTTGTGGTGGTGTATGGATATCGCCAAATCTGACCACACGAAAAGAATTACCTAGCCCACAACATGGAGTTAATAGCTGTGATTCACTATTTGAAGACTTTATGTCACTATATCATTGGGGAGATGATTTTGGTTTACTTTTATCACAAAATCTTGGCCTATATCATATTGCAAAAGGATCTCAACTTGATGAAGCATCGTCAGATTGAGTACTAGCAGGGGTTTAGGTTTGACATTTTCTATACCCCAGTCAAGGGTAACATGGTGGCCGATGCCTTTAGTAGAAGAGTCATTGTGCATTCTTTGAAGAATTCCAGTGTTGAATGGACTCTGATGGCACTCTTTTCTCCGATGAATGTACAGACCAAGGTGCAAAATGGGGGGGTGCGTTCTTGGAGAGCTTTCAGATGACTAATTCTCTGGTAGATCTAATTCAACAGGAACAGCTGAGTGATGATATTCTTCAGTGGTCAAAGAAGTTTCTTAATTGTGGTGAGATGTCTTCTGATTGGTCGTTGTCTCCCGAGGGCATCCTATGTTTCAAGGGTTATTCAGTATTGTCATTATCTCTACAGAAAGTGGTGATGTAGGATAGCAATCGGTCCTAGTGGATTGTCCATTCAGGATCCACCAAGATTTATTATGATGTTATTTGGTATTTATGGTTGCCTGGTATGAGATGATACATCACAGGCTTCGTGTCGAGCTGCTACGCATGCCAACAAGTGAAAGTATAGCATCAAAGGACCATAGGTTTTCTCCAGTCGTTACCCATTCCTTCCTAGAAGTTGGATAAGGTCACCATTTACATTATTGTTGTCTTTCATTGTACAACTCAGTGAATGAATTACATTTTCGTGATGATTTATCATATGAAAAAATCATCCCTCTTCATTTTGATTAGAGATACATTAAAAGTGGACAAGTTAGTCCATTTGTATCTTCAGGAGGTGGTAAGGCTATATTGTGTACCATAAGTATTTTTCTTAGATAGAGACCCCCATTTCACTTCTCAGTTTTGGGAAGGCCTTTAGAAGGCCTTGTGGTCTCATATTAAGAAGGTCACGACATTCCATCCTCAAACGAATGATCAAACAGAGCAGGCGAATCAGATTTTGAAGGACATGCTTTGTACATGTGTTATGGATAATAGAGGATCTAGGGACATCCATTTTGGATTGGTTGAGTTTTATTATAATAATAGTTTCAAATCCTAGATTCCAATGGATCATTTTTAGGTGCTCTATGGTTAGCCTTGTCACCCCCACTGTGTTGGGATGAGGTATGTGAGACCTCACTACTGAGGCCATGTCTGGTGAAGGAGACATCTGAGAAGGTCATGTTGATCAGGCAACGCTTATTGATTTCTCAGAGTTTCCATAAATCATATGCTAAACAAAGGTGTCGAGTACTAGAGTTTTATATGTGTGATAGTGAATTCCATAATGTGGAACCTCTTATGGGCCATCGTTTATTGGGAACGAAAGGGAAGTTGACACTACTATAGGTCATAACATTTGAGATCACCAAGCATATTTGAATGGTGGAATACAGGTTTTCCATATCTTCTCATTTGAAATCCATGCATGATGTCTTCCATGTCTTATAGTTGAATAAATACAACCCAAATCCATCCTATATAATAAATTTGGAGGAGTTGGATATAGATCCTATATTATCTATTTTTGAGTGGCCGGTGCAAATAGTTGACTTCTAAGAAAATGTGTTTTGGGGAATTTCTATTCAACTAAACTGGATTCTTTGGTAGTATGGGAATGATACACATGAGACTTGGGAGTGGATGTTGTGGGTTTAGAAAAAGTCCCCATTCTTGTTTTCCTGTCAAGCTTCAGGTTGACATTCTCAGGCAAAAAGTAATTCATGGTGGGTATAATTGTTACATAAATGAATTATTTTTATGGTACATTTCATTTAATTTCCATTATTTTTTTTGGGGTTACCCATCCATTTTTTGAGGAAATGGTGAGTTTTTATGATATGGTCTAAACCGTGATCCCATTCCTAGATTTAAAAACCAATTTTTTTCTTTTATAACACTTTATTTCTTTCAAAAAAATTCACCCATTGCACTTCCAAAATGTCCTCCCCTAACCTAATAACACTACCATATCAATTTGACCCTTTAGGAATCCATAATCATAGTCGATTTGGGTCTTTATTTATGGAATTGGGCCATCCCGTAAGCCAATTTCCAGTTTTTTTAAAAAAATCCTTTTTTAATATATTATTCAATTTTTATGATTTTTCAGGGATTCTAAATCTCACCCAAGAAACCTGACCCTAGGTGAACCCCCATTCTATTTTCACCCTCATTGGAGCTCATATGAATCATGAATATTAGAAGAAGATAGGTTTTCCTAAATCGTCCATATTTGAAGAGGTAAATTGTTTCCTTCATAACTCCGTAAACTTTTTACTCTTTTCTCCCTATTTCATTTCTCAATTGACTTTCTCAGCCTTATTCAAATATCACTAGTATTTTTGGATATTCGGAAATTTATCTACTAGTGTATTTGGGGTGGTTTCTTCAAGATCACTCAACTAAGTGGCTCTCCTTACGTCATCATCCCATTTTCATAGGGTTTCTTCCATTTGATTAGGGTTTATTCCATTTCTTCTCGAAGATCCTAATTTCAAACAAGTGGGGATTTGTAATTAGGGTTTTATATAGGGTTTATTGGTATAATATTGGGGTTTTATTCTAGATTTGTGTCCCTTGTGTTGTGGCAGTGGTGAAGTTGAACATTTGCACAAAAATTCAATGTTTTTGACACTTTTGGTAGGCGATTCCATGTGTAATCTCCTCTAGATGAGTTATATTTTCTTAATTTTCATTTTTAACACACTTATACTTCATTATAGTTGCATAGAAATTTGGATTTAGTGATGTTTGTTATGAAAATGATTTTTAGGTACAAATATTTTGTTAAATTGGGTGGTTTACAAGTATATTCTATGTTATGCCAATTGGGGTTGTTTTATAACTCTTTTAATGGATTTATAATAAACATTATTTCTGAAAATTCTGTTTTGATTAATATGGGTATCCATATAGTGTTCAAAGTGGGGTTTTTAATGAATTTTGTGTGCAAAACATTGTTAAATTTTGTGAAGATGTTCTATTGAGTTTCTATAGCTTTTACTTAGTGATGTAAGTTGTGAAAAACTTGTGTATATAATTTTTTGAGTTTATTATGAAAATAAATGATGTTTTTATATGCTAATGTATTTTTTTGACATGTATAAATGATTTGATCATAATGGGGAAACATGGTTATCTAGGAGGGCGAACATGTACTAGTGTGATAGTGATCTAGAGAAGTTTTATAATTATTTTGATGAAAAAATGGATAAAAACAACAATAAAAAACTATATTGATGATTTTTTGGGACCAATAGGTTTTGGTTATGTTCCATACTAGTGAATTGTGTATGATAATAGATTTTTCTATAGTTACATTACACTGAGATACGATGTACATGGGGCTCTAGACTAACAAAAGCCTAGGGGTGTTCCTGGGATTAGTTCTCACTAACTCTTTTATATTTATCATTGCTATATGGTGGTTTTCGCTTGAAAATATAGTAGATTAAATCTTTTATTGAAATTTTATCACTCAGGGAAAATTCCCTTTGAAAACTATTTATATTTTAATGTTTCGTTCTTTAAGAAATTATATCCACCACTTCTTGCTTATCAAAACTAGCATGCATTTTATTATATATTTCTTACTCTATGGAATATACTAGAATCATCATATTGGTATTAGGATAAAACCTTATATACACACCTTGGGTGTAATTATACTTGATCATGTTTGACATAGTTAATGTCAAGGTCATGGGTGATGGCAGTTCATGTTGTTAGTTCCCTTCTATAGTGTGGTGTTGTGGAGATGGCTTATGGGTGATGACCCCTTGTCATATAGAACCCTAGGGGATGTTTTTCTACTAATTTTATGTGTCATTGGACAACATGTTTTATGTTTTAACCTATTTATTCAGTTTTGGTTTTTGTTTAAATCTTGTTTGGTATGAATTTTCATATTCATCTTATTGATTGTTTTTAGGTTTTATGTATCCATGCTCAGGTGAATCGTTCTTAAACCAAAATCTATGATACCAAGGAACTTTTTCGAACCTCTGAGGATAGTTAATTCCCTTTTGGCCTTGTCACGGGTAGGTTTTGGTGCTGGTTTTGATGGAAACCATATTCGGTTCATGAAATAAATACAATAGTGAATTAAAATATAGTAACAAATTAAAATTTATTACATTTAAAGGATTTATGATTGATTTGATTTAATATTAACGATTATTATTATTTATCAAATAATTATTAAATGTATTAATAATTTTAATATTTATCTTTTATACTATTATTATGATAATATATTATATTAAAATATATTAACTAAAACATTAACATTTATTATGTTATATATTAGATGGAATAGAAATAATAAAACATAATGTTAAAAAATAATAATAATAACTGTTTTTATTTACATATTTTATTTTAATTTAATCTTTTTATAAATTTTAGAATTTTAAATTGATAAGAAGAATAAATGTTTTGATTTTTTATGTCAAAATTATCTTAGTATAAATATTTTGATTTTTCTAAAATAATTGTTTTTATTAAATAGTGAAAATAGTCTTTTTACAAAAATAATAGTGTTTATATATAGAACATAAAAACATATAAAATAGTTTTAATGAATAAATATTTTTCTAGGGTGTAATGTTAAAAATATTTAAATAAACATCATAATTTATAAGACTAATGTATAATATTTTAAATACATAATTAACATTTTCCCATAAAAACTATTTTTGTCTTTTTATTTAATTAATTATTATTTTAGTAAAATAAAGATTTAGAATTATTTTAAAGAAAATGAACATTTATTTTTATTATATGAAAATAATTTATAAAATTAAAATCAATAAAATTAATGATTCTATCCTACACATAAAATTTAATCATTGAAATACACATGTTATAAAAATGATGTTTTACAATTTCCATGTGTTAATATTAAAATTGATTTTCATTAAACATATTAATATTAATTGATAAAATGTATTTAAAATTTTTATTAACTAGTTTAAAATTATTTAATAAGGGAAATAGTTTTATAAAATTATATTACTTAGGTAACAACTATTTAAAATGATAAAAGACAAAAATGAAAAAAAAAATAAGAATAGGGTTAAAAGCTCAAACATTTTTTAAAAAATTTTATAGTCATGTAGGTGAGGTTTGGATCAACAAAAAATTATTTAAAGTCTATTATTTTCAATTTATTATTCTACTTGATATATTATACATGTTCTCTCTTTATATAAAAATGACATATTTACAAAAATTCCAATCTCAAAACTTATAAATGGGACCTCTCACCACCCCTTCAAAACTACTACCAAATTATCATTCCCTCATGAATATATAACCTAGTTCCATAAAATATAATCATGTTTCACTTAATTTTTATTATAAACACAATATTTTTTCCTAATTCCTCCCTTTATAATGAATCCCCTATGGGAAGCTAAAATTTTTCATCAAAAGTACAATCTTTTCCCTTATGTTGTTTCTATTCTATCATTCCCATTAAAATATATTTTTCAAAATATTATATGATGAATTCAGTCTTTATATTATTATTTAATTTTTTATATATTTTTTAACGAATCATTAACCACCTATCTTTTTTGTTTTGATAAAAGGAAAACATTATTCACATGTTTGTGTAGACAACCTCCTCCATAAAGTAATGTATCTCATTTTGCATCTAGTTTTTTTATTCATAAAAATTACATGAAATATTATTCCAAACATTAAAAATATGTATTTAATATAATTATTTTTATATAATACTAATATAATTTCAAAATAAACAACTTCGATAGCCATATGCATCTATTTATTTATATATGTTCATGATTGGGTCAGTCCTACCACCTACTTGAATAATGCTATAAAATAATATCATGTATGACTATGAGAACATAATTCCAGATAATATATCATAAAAATAATATAATAATGAGTATATTTTGGTTTTGGAATAGTAACAATAATATTAAACGCATTGATTAATATACCAATGTTTTTTTGTTAAATGTCATTTTAATATGATCATCGTTGACCCCACTAATTATTTTTTCATCGAGTATATTTCCCTTATATGTTCTTATTCATTTTATTATTTTCAAGATATCATTATTTATTCCTCAATTATTAAAAAAAGGTTATTTTATATTATATCTAAATTCATTATAAAGGGTTTTAAGTAATTTAAACGTGTTTTATAGGACAGCTAACAAAATAATATGTATTAAACATATCCATGTCAACATATCCCCGAGACATTTTATAATTTTATATAATAAATATCATCTAAACATTACTATTGAAAATATGAAATATTTATTGACCTATTTTTATAATATTTTAAATTTTAATAACATATTTCATAAGGTTAAGGTTATTTCTTATTTCAAAAACAATTTTCCTAATACTACTAATAATAAGTTTTCTTCCAAGTCTACACATATTTACATATTTTATATATGATAAAGAACATTATTAAAATTATACCATCCCCATTATTTCTCAGTATATCGTATGTAATGTACTTCCCTAACAGATTAAGGACCCATTACTTCATTTTTCATTCACATTCACCCACTGTGTATAAATATAAGTTTTCTTATATTGACTTTTATTGGTGAAAACTCTATATTTCATCATTTGATTAAAGGTAATTCACCTGGATTCCATATGATTATTGATTTATATAAATTATTGAAATATAAATATAACCATTACTCTATAATGTGTTAGTTTTAGGGATACTTATATTGAAACCTATTCAATTTAATGATAAGTGAATGGTAAAAAATATATATACTTGATTTCTAAATAGAAATGTATAATAATTACTATGGAATTTGTTTTATATATTTTATATGTTATTCATTCATAAATATGATGAATGAATTAAAATTTATTAGTTATAATAGGTTCCTTCCATAGACCTTCAATGTATCAATCGATTTCCAGAGTCAAACTAGAGTTTGAATTTAGTCAATGTCTTGAAATTTATATAGACGTCTTAGTTTCAACCTTAAAAAAAAGTATATATATTGTTGAAATCCCTCATGATATTTAATATCTTGGAATAAGGCCTTGGATAGTCTATAATTTTTCATTTCACTGTTATAAAATTAGTTTTTATTTTTTATTTCTTTATTTATATTATTAACCGTGTATTTTTTCAAACTCATTAAATAAATTATATGGTATTATTTGATTATAATTTGTTTCCTACAATATAATTCCTGAATTGTTTTTATTTTATGATGGGTTTTTCTATACTCTTTCCCATAATGGGTGTTTTATCCCACCATTATTATATTTGGATTTCTCTAGGTTATTATGAAAGTTATTTCACATGATATTCCTAGAAGAATAACATGTGTGGAATATTTAGGGAAGATGTTGAACACTTAAAATGGATTGAATTGTTTCTTATATACTATTCAAATTTCCTGTTATTTGATAAATATTTCTTTTTTTTGTTAATATTTTGACACTATTATCTAATTTTCTAAACCAAAAAGTCACAGAAACATATGTAATGTAATATTTTGTTTATTTAATTTCATTTTTTGGATGTTTGGTATTGGGAAGTCACTATTGGTATCTAAGTATGGTTTAGATAAATTTAATGGTTAGGATATTATCTATTGAGTGTAAGAAGATGTTTAGTAATTTCTACCATGGGTTACTATATTTATATATTATTATAATTTCAAATGAATAGATAACCATGTAGGCCATTTGTTGTAATATTGAATGTTTTATGTTATTTGGGAAATATGATGAGGAATGATTTGGGAAAACTCTAGGTTGTAGTGAAATCATATGATAACATCTATAATTTTTGATAAATTATGGATTGTTTGGTTATCATAGAAATTTCATATTTTTCTACATACTGGATTATAGATGTGGTTGTGGTACAGATGAACCTTTGGGTAGTAACCCTAAAAATTACTGTTGAATATTAACTCAATATTCATTCTAGTGCACAATGGTTGAGATTATAATTTCACACAAGTCTTAAAACTCTCTTGGGATATGATTTGGTTAATAAAAATATCATTAAAATTCATTATGAAGTATTTATCATGTTATAGAATTAAGTTAATTAATATGATTGAACCCATGAAGCCAATATTCAATTGAGAGTTAAATAGAACTGAAATATAATATAATAATATCAAATTGTAATATATTAATAGGATGTCGTTTTAATTTAATTATATTAAAATAATTATCCAATAGTGTTAATTTATCCCCACTAATGAATAAATCCTTTTGGTTATATTAATGGATAAATCTAGAAGGAATCATGTTATGAATGGATTACATGGACAATACATATATTTCCCAAGTAGGTAACCTATTGGGATACTATTTGGAGTGAGAAACCATGTGGTTATGGATAATAAGATTTTAGAAATTATGATAAACAATATGAACTTAGTTGAGTTTCCAAATGCAACAAATAAGAAAACGATGAAGTCTTGTGGTAGTTCAGGTGATAAATATGATGATGGAATGAAGATTACATTTCCATTGTGTCAACAAATATGGTAAGAATACCAAGTGGTGTCTTATAGGATTTGGGAGATATTTTATATTTTTGAAAAGGTGGGAATATAGTGACTATTTTGCAAGGAAAATATAGATCTCAATGGATTGTAAAAGGAAATTTTGTTTTCTGGGAGGTTCTACTAATAGTTCATTGTCTTAAATGTGGTGAACATAGGAATTATCCGAGTTAATTCACTAATGAACTGGATAATAATGATTATACACACCCATGATATTCATGAGAAGGTAAAACCAATGAAACCATAACTACTGATATGAGTTCTAAAAATTATATTGAATGATGAATATTCGTCACCCACCCAAAAACTAGGTGTTTTGTACTTATATCATGTTCATCACACCTCATTATACCAAGAATGTTTACTAATAACATAAACCACAACCCTAATAACTATATTTTTACTTATTAATAAGAACAATTAGTAGCACAATTATTTTATGTTAAGTATCTAACTATTCTCTAATTGATTTTTAAAAGAATAGTCTTCCTACAAAATAATTTTCCTTCCTTTAGTCAACTTTGATGTGATATTAGCCATGTATTATCTCTCTTTACATAGAGGCTATAATAATTTCCAATATAAGAAAACAAAATCTAAAATTAAATCCATAACAACATATTAATACAAGGATTACTATAAATTCCATATAAACATTTTCTCCAATTATGTTGTGGTATTTAGAAAAAATGGTTAGAGAAAAAATTAATACTGGTTATGTTCTTACTATGAGGGAAAATATGATTTCATTTTTCAAACCAAATAGAGTAACTATGAAACATTATTGAAAATTAAATCCTGAGTCATGGACACAGTTATCCATTTATGTGATAAATAATTAAAATTCTAAGGAAGAAATTTATTTATGGGGGAGAATGTATTGCCCCAAAATTTCACTATGTATTTTTATTTAACAAAATTTATGTTAATAGGAGATTCTATATGTAAAATTAATGTAAAAATATGAACATAATTTCATGAACATTATTAATAATTTATATGATGAATGAAACCTATAATAAATAAAAATACAATACATAATTATAATTTCTTATATTAATAGGATAAATAATAAATATCATTTAATATGAAAAGGGTTTATTCTTTCTCAAATAACTATTTAAAGTATTGATAAAATAAATTACCTAATTTTAAATGATTATTATGATCATAAATTATATTAAAATATATGAACTATTATATTAACATTCTTTAAATTTAAATTATTATAGAATAATATTAAAAATGCATAATCTTCAATAAAATTTGTTTTTCAGTTAATTTAATTTTTGTTATATTTGTTATTCTCTTTAAAAAAATTTATAAAATTTATAAAATTAATTACATAAAATGAATATTTTTTTTCAATTTGGGATGTCACAATTAGCTTAGAATAATTTTTGGGAATTTTTCTAAAACAATTGATTGTTTATGAATGGTAAAAAATATAGTTTTTACTAAAACCATAGTGTTTATGACTTTATAGAGAAGCATTTATAACATAGAAAAATAATTTTAACATTAAATTTTTTATTTAAAAATAAAAATTAAATTTTTTCTGAAATACTATTATTAATTTTTCAAACCTATGTTTATCATTTTATAAACATAAAAAATATTCTATAATAAATGAAAATTTCATTGGTCTTTTCATTTGATTAAATATTAATTTATCAAATTTATTTTTGGAATGATTTTTAATATATATTGATTTTCTTTTTTTTAAAACAAAATTATATCATAAAAATAAAATACATAGATAATTTTATCTAACACAAAAATTAAATGAGTAAAAATACAATTTTTCTAAATATGGATTTTTTTGCATTACATCAAATAATGATAAAATTGATTTTTATTTCCAATATAAATTTTATCTTATAAAAATTATTTTACATTTGGAATTATTAGTTACAAATTATATAATCTAGGTAATTTTATTTTTACTCATAAATAATTGATTACATAGGTAAAAACTAGTTATTATGGTAAAATCCAAAAGGTTCAAATGAGTTAACCAAACGAGAAATAGGTATCAAAAGTTTAAAAAATGTTTATAATTAACATTTTCAGGTTTGGATCAACATAAAATCATGTAAAATCTATTATTTTCTATTTTTGAGTGTTATTAACAAGTAAAACAAGTTCTCTCTTTATATTAAGGTGAAATATTTTCAATAATTCCATCCTCACCAGGTAAAAAGGGACCTCTCACAACCCCTTCAAGACCACTTAGAAATTTGAGTTACCCATTGAAACTATTACTTATTTACATAAATATTCTTTTAGATATAATATTTCAGCCTAAGTCCTACCTTTCTAAGAGATCCTCTATAGGGAGCTCAAAGTTGTCAATGTAAGTACTAACTTTTCATTAAAATTTTTTATTTTTTATATTTCCCAATAAAATATATATTTTCCTAATATTATCAGACGGATTTAGTATTTATAATATATTGTACTTTTTTATATTTTATTAAATTCATTTATCAGTTTTCCCCTTTTCCATTATCAAAAATGAAAATTTCATTCTTGCATTTTTTTATACTACCCCCACCACGATGTAACACATCTCATTTTTCATATAGTTTCTTTATTAATTATTAAAATATAATCAAATATGATTCAAAACCATAAAATATCTAAATAGTATCATAACATTTCTACAAAAACGGTATTATTCCAAAAGAAACCACATTCATAACCATACGCACCCACTAATTATGGTATATTAATATTCCGTTTGGTTTCACCACATACTTGAACAATGATATAAAACAATATAATGAATTAATAATAAAATTTAATTACTAATAATATATGATATAAATAATTATATAACAATTTTATTTTTTACTCTATAATGGTAATATTTTAATCAAACTCATTAATTAATATACTGATGTTCGTTCCATAAAAAACGAAACATGAGAATCATTGATATATTCTGTAACGATCAAAACCAAAAACACCCATATAATTAAATATTAAATTATATATAATTATTAAGAATTAAATATATTATATTTATGATTTGGTAATGATTAAAATTGTTTGGATAATTAATAAAAATATTTCTATTATGATACTTTTTTAAAACGATCATGTTTACTCACATATTGTATTAGATATATTTCATTACTAAATAATATAAAAGTTTAGAATAATTATGAATTAATTTTATAAAAGGGTATATATATATATATATTAGTATGATTCTGAAATTGATTATTATTATAGTTATGTTTTTTATTTACACATGAAAATCATGTACATTAGTGGAAGTTTGTGATTAAGGTAAGGGTTCTTTGTTTCGAATTTAATTTCATGAGACATATTCCATATCGTTCACCATGATATATTTGATATGGTGTGATCAATACATAATAAATTTATTTTACCATATTCATATAATTTATGGTGTTTGAATATCCCTATCATGTTATTTCTTTAAATGAATTTTTTTTCAAAAGATACCATGTTTTTTATAGTTATTTGTATCTATTTTTAATTCCATGAGAAATTTTTTATAATATGAATCAAATTTTTTTTATAGTGTATTCATATGAATATTTTCTTCATGTATAATGTATATATATAATTTCATAATATTTTAATTTCTATTTCATTTCAACCTTCTTATGTTCTTTTAATTAGAATGTTAACATTATCCTATGGGTTTCATCTTCAATTTCAATTTCAAATCAAGAATGTTTTGAAAGATAATCCATCCAGGGAATTCATATTATCTCTATTTCTAAAATGCACATCATTTTGTTCTTCTATATTATTCATGGGTATTTACTTGTCTTCTCACTATTTTCCCCCTTGAAATATAGTTTACCCATTATAAGAGAAATTGACCCCACCTCTTCTTTTTGGATGGGAATATTTCCCTTCCATTCCCTTATTAATCGTCAATTACTGATCTATTCAATTTTATACTACAATGAAAATTATTAAAATGATCTATATTGAATTTTTAATACATTTTATATGGTTCTTTTTTGACACATGTGAGATGAATCACCTTTAAATATTTCTATGTAAACACAGACATACACTATTGTGTATCTTTTATGAAGCTTAATCTCTATAATTTTATAGTTTCTAAGGATAATCCACATTATACTAGTATTATAAATAATTCAATTTAATGAAATAAAAATTTAATCATCATTTATCATTTTCAAGGTAATTTTATAAATAGTCCAAAAAAGTTTTTCAAATATAATTCTATATCTCTTGAAATATGTTATACTTGGCCAAAAAAAATTTCAAATGATACCATCAAACTTATTTCCTAAAATATATTATGAAATTATCTTCAATATCTTATGAATTATACATAGTTTCCTTTTACTTTATTAATCATCTAGTATTTATAAATATGTTTTTTCATCCAATTATTTTATTTTATGTGAACTCTATATTTTATTCCTTTGATTGAAGGATGTTCACCTAGATTCCCTAAATTTAATTATTCTGATAAATTAATGAATTTATTATATGAAAATTACTCTATAAAATGATAGTTTGAGGTATAATTACATAGAAACCCATTTCATTTATTTATTGGTGAAATGTTGATCTCTGTATAATTGTTATAACAATGAAAATGTATATTTATTACGATGGAATGTATTTTATGTGTTGTATGATTTATTTATTCTTTTTAATTAGGAATTCTTTGTATTGAATTAGTTACTGGTGAGGACCGTAATAGCCCCTCGATTGGTTAGTGGGTCTCA
Organism: Viscum album; assembly: GCA_963277665.1. Lineage (NCBI taxonomy): Eukaryota > Viridiplantae > Streptophyta > Magnoliopsida > Santalales > Viscaceae > Viscum > Viscum album. The sequence continues at coordinate 1,929,649,892 of OY728131.1, forward strand.
TGAGACAAACAAGATGGGGAATTTGTTGTATACATGCACATTTATTTATATATATTTGATATATTGTTGATAGTAAGTATATGTCCTGGAAAAATCCATGAATTTATATAATTTCATAGTAAAATTACATGAATAGTTTTGATTTTCAAATTTCATTGCTATGAAATGTTTTATTATTGTCTGTGTGTTTATTTATATTTTTAAACACTTGTTTGTTTCAAGCTCTTGTGATCAGCTCTATTTTTAAACAGGTAAAGGGGAAGTCACCCTTTTGTACTGAACTAGAAAAAACATCTTATTATTATAGGTAGAGGTCCCCATTACTTGAGCCATAGGCCCAATGGATACTAAGCCCCATGAAAAAACTGACCTAAAATACTTCCACCAAGTTCCATCTACTATTGTCATCCTAGCATTGTACCTACAGATTCCAACCACAAATTCACTGCACCACCGACCTAATAACGGGGTCTTCCACTAGTCATCCACCAGTGTCATCTCCTCTTATATTTCATACTGATTTAGCAACCATTCAAAATTCTCATCAAATCCCACCACTGGATATATCAAATCTAATCCATCAACATAGTCCTCTACTTCCCCTATGCCGTTGAGACCCCAATGTGAACATTTATGCTGACAGCCTGCCTGTTTTCAGCAACTGATGTTGTACCAATCAACCTCGACCGCTGCATAGACATGCATCCCAAGAACCAAATCCCTTCACCGAGTGGAAAATCTATGGACTAAATTTAATATAATTCAAAAATTATGTTATTATAGATTAAAACATTTGACAAGATACAAAATTACAGGGTGTTCATACCACTTGAACATCACCCCAACTAGATGATCAACTATATGGAATTATATGATTGTCATTTAATTATTTTCATATTATTTATTCTGTGTATATAATATGTTATTTTTGGTATACACATTCCATTTCTGATCATTTGAGGACACCCATCTTGTTTTTTCACATTCCAATGTTTCGAACAAAATTATTTCAGAATATATTTTTAGAATAATACTATGTGTGGTGAATTTTTAGGATATGGTAAGTAATTAATATAGATTGATTATTTTCTTATATAGTATGAAAAGTTACTATGAGTAGAGAAATGAGTGGTCATTATAATTTAATTTTATTTCTTAATACCCTTAATCCATAAACTGAACAAGTTTTAGGAATGAATGTAATAAAATATCATCTTTATGTCATATAATTATGGAATCGTTATGCCAGGGGTGAAATAATATATGAAGCATGTGTAATACCTAATAATATAAAAAATGAAAACACACTTTACAGTGGATAAATAAAAAAACTAAAACATAATTCACCTCAATGAATTGGTGATAGAAAGAAGTGCATGAATATTTATGGCCGTTTAGGATAAACATTTTAAATACTTGAAATAGATGGACCAAATCAATCATGTATTTTTTATAATATAACTAATTTAGTAATAGTAACCTCTTTATAGATCACATTATATATTCAATTATAAAATAAAAATTATATCACTAGAGGTTCATTATATTCTAACTTCATATTCAATATATAAATTATGAAATATAAGAAGAATCATACACTATTAAAAATATATTAATACATGGATACACTTACTCTATTATGTTGAATATTGTATTTTATAGTGTTTAAAAATCCTAATGTATAATATATTACATATTGGATAATACTAAATTAGTAATATCTAATATTATAGTTTATGGATATTTATTATATTCTATCTATATACAATATCTATGTATTATATTAATATTACATATTGAAAAATTATACTCATTATAGTTAACAAATAATGAATAATATTACATATTTTTGGGTATACATTGTATGCATATTTCAATTTATGATAATATGAGGAAGTTTTATAGTGTATAATATGTGAATATTTCACAATATGAATATTACATATTGTATGTTTCACTATTTGAATTTGATAGCTCAATATTGAAGAGTACAACATATTAAAATTTAGTGAATATAAAAACACATTATTGTTCATGTATACACAATGTCTCTATAATATGTGAATGTTATATATTATTGTTTCACTTGTCTTTTCACATGACAATTATCCATACTGATAAGAATCATCATCACCAAATTATTATAACTAAATTTTAAATAAGTAATAAATAATCATAAAATAATTTTTAGAAAATAGAATATTGATTATAGGTATGAAATAATTATTCTAATTGATATACTTAATTCATTTCCAAAAAACATATATATACATATTTTAAAAAAAATTAATATAGATAGAGTGAATAAAGGATATATATTGAAGACTACAATACAGAACACATATACATAATTTATATTCAAAAATAAATAGGATATGCAACACATATATTGAATAATAAATAATCAAAATAATGAATAATCAGAAGAATAATATAAAATTTATGTAATCAAACCATTTGGGTATACATTAAAGAATGTAGATGAAAAAAATTCTTATATAATGCATATAAGAATCCATAATGTCTACAAAATAATCCATATATCCACATTATTGGATCCATAGTGCGTATCGAAAAATCTTTAATCCATGATTAATATATAAGTACTTTGAAGAATTAATAATTCATAATGGATATACATTGATATTTCTAAATACACAATTCACATTACATTAAAATAATTATGACATGTATTTTAAGAAATAATTACTTGTTTGTAAACATAATATATATGGAAAAGAATTTATGAATATTGTATATTATATATATTTAGAAACAAAAAATGCATATTTTTAAATAGAATGCTAATATTTATATATATATCATAATGTATATTGTATATATTAAAAACAAGAATGTGTATTGCATATATTTAGAAATATAATAGATTTAGAATGAATATTTTATATACATATAATTCATGTCACATATGTTTAGAAAAAAAATAATTATTGAGTATGAGTAAAAGTAAATAAATTAATAAAAATATATGGTAAATGAGTGTAGTTAAAGTGTGTATTTTTGTTGATTGGGTTAGAATAATAAAACATAAGAGTTGAAAATCCTCAACTATTTTTAAGAAAACAATATTTTATGATATATTTATCTTTAAATGAATATGATTTCATTGATGGATTTCATTACAAGCAATACTGAGTTTCAACGAAGTGTGATATACTATTAAAATATTATTAATTACTGTGACTATTATTTCCTTACAATAAAAATTGTTGGTATTAATAAGATTAAAAATATTGTGATAAATATATAAAAAGGATTTATATATTAAAATTAATTTATTAATTCATAATAAATATGTAATTAATTTTTAGTAATGTAATCTAATTCTTCACAAATAAATTTTCTTCAAAAATTGTTTTTATTGCATTTTGTGAATGGATATTATAATTAAATTCATCCAATTATAAAAATTATATTTGTAAAAATTGATATATTATTTAAAATCATGAAATAAAATTTATATTGGTATAATTATTTGAGATTTTTCTAAATTAGTTGATTTTTGTATGAATAATAAAAATACTGATTTTTCAAATACTATCACTTTAATGAAATTATTAGGATTTAAGAATTACATAATAAAATGCGAAACTATTGGATCAAAAAAATATTTGTTAAAAGAGTTATAAATTTTATTTTAAAACATTATAATGAAATTTGGATCCCAATCTTGACTTTTTTGAATATACATTATATTTTAGTGAAATTTAAAACCATTTTTGGGTCTTTTCATTTAATGGTATATTTGGAGGGATAAATTTGGTGTTGGATTGATACAAAAGTATATGAATGTTCCTTTTTATAAAATAATTAAAAAAATTTAAATAAACGTTTTACTTTATTTCAATGTAAAATTTTTGTATGCTTAAATCAAATATTTTTATAAAAACAATTTCATGTGATTTTTATTATTATACTGAAAGTAATTTATACCACCTAATAAAATTATATATAAATAAAATTGATTAAATATTTTTAATCATAATGTCCATATTTTTTTGTCATTCCCCTTTTATTTGGGGATATATAAATACTTTTTGATGATAAATTCTTTTCTTTTCATGGTTAAAGTTAAAATGGATTAAAAATTGTTTAACTTAGTGATGAGACGAAATAATGCCTAGAAAAGTGTCTGAATGTGATTTATTGATTTTATTTAGACCCTATAACATACTATATAATAATTTTTTGGTTCATTTATTCTATTTTACAAGATTATTATGTATGGATATTATTGAATAATTTATGTAATTCCAAGTTTGTCTTGTCCCACAATTATAAATGGTCACTTCCTTTTCACCTTTATTCAAAATGTCTTAGCATTCTATCTCAACCAAGAACTATCATAATATCATATAAGATTCCATATCCATTATATAGTTCTTATTTTTTATAAATACCATCCTTTGAAGGATTAAGGTCTAACCCAAAGGAGGGTTTTCAAAGAAGAGTTATAACTCGTAACTGAGCACATTTAATTTTATTTCTTCATCTAACTCCTATAAATATATAGTAACCATTAAAAAATAATTAATTCAGTATATTCAATATAATATATTTTAATTATGATAATTTAACAAGATTTATCCCCCTTCGTTTCATCCAATAGTAAAAGAAAACATTACATGTGCATATGTGTGGATTATCACCTCCCCAAAGAAATATATTCTTTTTTTTCATTAGCGCTTAATTTATATTGTTATAATGAAAAGTTTAATGAAGATATATGATATTTATTATATTAATATAGTTATTTAATGGTTAATTATTATTTAATTTTCTTTTATTATATTTATTGAAAAGTGGAAACATCACTCATTTGTATATACGGACTACTATCTCTAGGAAGTGGTATTATTCATTTTTCATCAGCACTATATATAAATAGCTATAATGTTTTATATAAAAATAAAATTTGATATTCATGGAATGGTAAAAATTCTTGATAATATGTTATGGTCTCTATATTATAAGTAATAGGACTATCGAATCAAAATATGCAAGAAAAATGCAGTAATGATCACCTAGAAAAAGTATTTTAATAATGAATTATTAATAAACAGGTGAACATATGTTATTATTAAATATTATATTGTATGATATATATTATCATGGTTATATGATATATTTATAAAAAATCTATATTTATTATAATGGTGTTTTGAATGCATACAAAGTAATAAGTGTCTTGAGGTAAGGGATTTATGTTGAAATCTCATTTCTATTCAATAATTGTCTATTTTAAATTTTCATTCATGGATATTAAATGAATATTATATTTTAATCATAATATATTTTATTATGATTTTTTAATCATTTAATTTTCATGTGATAGTACTATTTTGTTTTATTTGGTACTTAAAATAGTCTAGAAAATGTTTTTTTGAAAAATAAACATTATTTTATCTTTGGTCATGAATCCATTTTTTTAATGTGGATATTCTCCACAAAATACATTCAAGAATGATATTAATATTATTAAATTATTTATTAAATTAATTTTTACCCATATTTTACTTTCTGAAAAATAAAATTAATCTTTTTTTAATTTTTTGAATGAAATATTTTTACCGAAGGTGTGACCAAAATCTATGTTTCAAAATATACCACATGAATGGATTTTACTTCTTTCATGGATAATCCTTGATTTGAATAATCATTTATATGATTCTAGGGTCCATTAAAAGGAAAAAAACCTTCCCTAATAATCTTCAAATTTTTTATTTCTAAATAATTTGTTTCAAAACAAAAAGTGAATTTTCATCAAGAAATGTTCCCATGATCTTTCAATGTTATTTTTGTATATGATAAAATCATTTTATGTTACATATAATTTACTAGGTTTATGTTCCAATTATAACATACTTATTCTTCTATAGATTCTTATTGATTAAGAGGATGAAATCTTGATGAAACTAATTTCTTTTCCATGGGATAAGCTATAACGAAAAGATAAATGTTTTCATGAACTAGTGGCATATATATGAATAGATTATGATTATGTGATGGTTGGGTCCATTATATCCCTCCAATACATTGGTTAATGTGATATTGATATCTCATGAGATTATAATGATGATAATTGTGGAAATGATCATGGATATTTTTGTTCACATATTGTTGTGGTAGTATGATTCCTTCTATTTTTGCTCACAAGATTATTTTTGGACATGATTGTGAATAATTTTTTCAATTAGTGATTTATGAGTATAATTTATTCCTTATATGTTGATAGGATTATACATTGACATTATTGTAAACATGAATGTTGACAAGATTTTGATTTCCTAGAATTATGATTACACATGTTTATGTTATGACTCATGAATGATGAATATTAATTGGTCACCCTTACTGATCATGCGACTTGATGTGGCTTGATTTTGGATCTTATGATCTATGATTTTCTAGGTATGAATATATTATATTGACAACATGAATTTTATTAAGTCATCATAAAATTTTAATTATCTTATATTTTCATATGATTGTTATCTCCCATGTTTTCACTTATTGATTTTCTAAGATCACTCTTTATTAGAATTTCATTCCCTAATTTTATATTAGATATTCTATGTATAATATATCTAAAAGGTGAATAATATGAATCTATTTGTGGGAGATATTTAAGATATTTAGGGAAATAATTTTATTATATATCTATCTTCCAAATACACTAAACCTCTATGATCCATGGGCAATTATTATTGAGAATATTATTTAATATTCATCTAAATTGATGTAATATTAAGGTATGTTATGCTTGTGGAACCTAAGTTGGTATCATAGTAATGTTTAGATATTTATTGAAACAATGATGAGAAAAAATTAGTGATTACCCTTAGGTTATTCCTAAATATTGGACTGAAACCTATGTTATGGTGATATAAATTTATGTTTTTTCTTAGAAAATGTATCCATGATTGGAAACTAGAAAGAAGATATTGGTGTAACATAGATTCGCTGAAGGGTAATTACTCTAAATTTGGTATATTATGTATTGACCTGATCATTAGTGGTGAATGATGAGTGGTACTAAGACTGTGCACCATCTAGTGCACTCTTGATAGATACATTTGGGTTCATTTACATTTTATTTAAAACCCATTAAGAAGTATCTCAATATATGATGGCCATGGATGACCTAGAATAAACTAGTCGAATATGTTGATATGAAATTTTAATAATTTACGACATATTAGGAATGATTTTCATGAATATTTGATTTTTCACTCTGATTATTATTGATATATTTTTACACTATGCCTTTTAATGGTGATAATAAGATGTAATTCTGTGAATAACAAATGTGATGGCCAATACAAGAACAGTAATTATTAGAAAAAAAATGGATTTAGATATGTGGTAAAATATCTTATGAATAATCTCACAACAACTCTCTCAATATATGAATAGTATCATGGATTATATTTAGATTTTGAGTTCACCAATGAGGGAGTAACATTCTATTGAGCCTTTTATGGTGCTACATTTTGTCTATTTTTATGGGTCCTCTGATCCGTTAGTTTTCACGAAATTGATTAATGCAATGGAAATTTATTTTCTATTCATCAGTTATCAAATCATGAGAAATTGGTATTAATATTATATCACTTGGAGGTAGAATCTGATCAATAGTGGACTATTTTTAATAACAAAAGTAAAGAGAGATAAATTATATTCATGATATGAGAGGAGTTCAATAGAGTATTTATTATAACCCGTTTTTTATTACACATTAACTCATTAATTATTACATAATATTACATATAATACAATATGGAAGATCAAGAAGACTAGTTTCTTTTGTAATTAGTTAAATTACATAAAAACATAAAATAGGGAGTACATTGACATTATTTAAAACATCCTTGAAATGATCAAATTATTTCATTGTACATAAAATATTATAGGATAACCTGAGAACCTACATAAGAAAGGGTAAACTTTAAAGCCATGAAAGGGAATAAACATGGCATAAAATGAATATAATATTAAAATTTCTGCAATAGGAAATTAAATGAGATGATAAAAGATTTATAAACATGACCATGAACATTTAGGCATGATTAAGTAATATAACATTTTGGAAACAATGAAATCTTGCAACAACTTTAAACATTACATAATAAAATCATAGGTCAAGGATAACCACCAAGACATAATAACATGATTGAAAAATTCCCTTGACCAATTATGTTCACTCCATAATCTTTTTTATTATGTCTGATGATATTAAAACATTATAAAATGAATTATTGCATTATATAATTCTGGGAACACCTATCACATTCATATCATGTACATGCATAAGTGTGTCACATAGATCTTATAACATAAGAAAATATTTATTTAAATTTAATCCCATGATAAATAATTGTGTATTAAATTAATTTCTTTCCCCAATCATGTAATGATAGGTGAATAAAGGTGGACACCCTTTTAATAGAATTTGTACGGGTATTCACTACACAATCTTTTGTCATGGAAAATCACGATGAAATTTCTACAGCATAATGCAACTACATAAATATTTAAAAAATTGTTTAATGATATATAAATGGACCTATGTTCATTTAGAAATGAAATTTGTTATATGCGTGGCTGTAAAAAGATATGACATGATTAGAAATTGGTAATAAATGACACAAAATGAAGAAGATACGTGAATCACGAGTAGAATGAAAAGATCCCTTACCTGGAGTGGGTGATTTCAAAAGCATGGGAGGGGCTTCTTAAGAACATGGGAGAACCTTGGGAATAATATAGTGAGGTTATATAAGATTAAGGACGTGGATCAATGTAATTTAGTGATGATTAATGGGATATTGGGTGGGTTTATATATGATAAAGAGAGGGGAGTTCTATATTATTTTCTAAACAAAAGTTTTGGAATCAATATAGTAAAGTAATCAAAATCAGAAACCAACATAAGGTTTTTTGCCATGGTTTATGAAAAAGTGAGTGGTTTTAATTAAATTATAATTACAAGGGATATAATTATTAAAAAATTAACATTGGTGATGTGGGAGCGAGTCATGTCCATAAATAAATGATTTTAAAATCATAAAATATATTATATGTTTTGGAGGATTAATAAATTCAACATAAATTTTAAACTAATAACCTAAAAAATTTATTTTAAATGGTAAACATATTTATGTTCTTTTATACCCTTAATAAAATTTATTACATCAATTTTGGGTCGTTATGATCTCATAATGCACACTATATTTAATTTTTACCTGAAAATTTGACTATCTCAAAAAATTATGAAAAATTCACTATTGGATAATTTCAGCATTATGATTTTAGAAATAATATTTATTTTATAAAATTAATTTTATAATTATGTTTATTTAAACTTTTAATATAATAATTGAAATTTATTGAGAAATTATGGGTTCTTACAATAACATTTTTCAAACCCTTATAAAACTTTCATTTGAATTAATAAATATTATATGATCATTATTTTATACTAATTTTTATCAAAATATTACTTATTTAAAAAATATATTAATTAATAAGAATTAATATATTAAATAAAATTGAATATTACCCAAAACAATTTGGGTTTTATTCAAACAAAATCAAAATAATATATAGTGTGACAATATATAAAGTAAATATAACAGTTATAATATTGAAAATACAATATAAATAGTCATATTATTATAGTCTTGGTACATTACCATTTATTACACTAGGAAACACCCTAAAGGTAAGGTTTGTGATGGTGAGACATTCATGGGGTGGTTCACCATGCATTGTTTGGGTCATGATCTCGATGGCCATGGACTTCTCTCATAACCATTTTTTCTAATGCTTATGTTGTTGGATATAATCTTGGGCTTGGTCAAGGATGAATCCTAGTGGTGATATCTCCCTCTTAATCTCTAATAAATGGGATTCATAGTGTATGATACTTGTTGTTGAATCCATCTATTCTTTTGTCTATCTAAATTGATTTGTAAAAACCCATTATTTATACTAATCATATGATAATAGTTAAAAACTATATTGTCATTAGTTATGATGATTAGAATTTTTTTAAATCTAATATTGTATAATAAAACCAAAGAAGTGCATGTGTTTTCACTAACCATAATACATAATATAAAATCTAATTCAACCAAAATAGAATTTTATTTACAAAATATTGGGTCATTAAAATCTTCCCGCATTATGAAATTTATCACTAGAAATTTTTATTTCACACAATAAAAAAAATAAGGGTAACTATGTTTCATCACCTCCATCAGTTCCTACATCGCTTCTTCTAACTCGTAGTTTATCGATAGTACTTTCACCAGGTGCATTTCCTTCTTTGATAGTACATTATATCTATTATCTAGGATCTTCACCTAATGTCATTATATGAAAGATCATTATCCAATTATACCACCCCTATATTCATCACTTATAATGTGTCTCCTATTAACTTACTTTAAAGAGATAAATATAACACATATTGTACTTGACATAGGATAATAGGGAGTTCTCGTCAATATACCACTGCTTTAATGTGCTCAAGGATCTCAAAGAAACTGATGTATCTTGGACTATTATTTCCCTTCTTCCGAAATGTTGTGAGTTTCTTCTATGGAGACATGTGGATGAATAATTTGTTTTCAACATTGAACTCTAGGCCTCATGGATGATTGTCAATATAGATCTTTTGTTGACTCTGATCATCCCTGATGTTTCTCTTAATGGTATTGACCTATTCCATCATATTTTCGACAATTGACAGTCCTAGAAATTTCCATTCCCCATCTGTATCCAGGCATGTGGGTGTACTACATGTCTTCCCACAAGGGATTCATATGGATCCTTTTGGATACTTGAGTGGAAAAAATTATTGTATAAAAACATGACCAAAAGAAGATGTTGATCCCATCCTCATTTGAGTTCATTTGTGTATTCTCTCAAAATGGCTTCAAGATTCTGGATAGTCTACTTAGATTGGGTATTGTTTTGGGGGTCAAAAGTTGTGATGAAATTCAACTCAATATATAAAGAATGTTAGAGACTCTATTAAAACAAAGAGATAAATCTAGGATCTCAATCAGATACAATCAAAAGCATTATTCCATGAATCCTTTCCACATTATAGTTAGTATCCAACTCAACGATTGTAATGTAATAAGATCTCACTTTTCCTTTGTAGTCTTTGGCACTTATTTTCACTAATAAACCTTTTTTAGTGTATTGTTTGAAATTTAACCCCCTCACATTTTAAACATTGTATAAGTATGTATGGTTTGACTAGAGCATTCCCCTCTTCCATTGCATTTGTGGGTTTATCCCATCGATAATCTCTAGTTGGGCTCCCTTCCATCATGAACCTAAATCATTTTCTTGTTTCCCTTAGAAAATTTAGAGGGTTCTTCTTTTCACACATTTTACAACTGTGATGTTTAAATTTCATAACACCTTTATATTTTTCCATCATACCTCCATAATTAAACACTACATTCAAAGTATTATCCTTATGAGACCCTTGAGATTCGTTGATCTCCATTTTGACTTTGAGGGTACAATAAAGAATTTCCTCATAGCTATCACTGTCTCGAATCTCAAGGGATTATTGTATACTAAGTATTAGTTGACCAAATAAGGGGATAACTTTTCATTTGGGATTAATGACAAATTAAATGTCAAATCATGCAAGTCTTTTGATTTTTTCCTCATACACCTTTATGGATTCATCGTCATTTTTCTTGAGATCAAGGAAATCATTTCCTATTTAAAGTTGTAGAGTGTGAGGAAATATTTTTAAAAATATATTATCCCAAATTACGTCCACCCTATTATTTTTATCTCTTCTTCATGATTCATATTCTTGATCAATTTCCTCCATCAATCATCTTCTCCATCCATATAATAACCAACAATTATAACCTTATCTTTCTCGAATCATTGAAGTATGTCGAATATATTCTCAATGGAGTTGATCCAGTATTCCAAGATTAAGGGATTATATAGTCCATTAAAAGTCAGAGGAATTTCTCACATAATGGTCTCAATAACATCATGTTCATTCTTAGGGAGATTCTTTAGGTTTCTATTAAAACCATAATTCAATTGAGAGAGTATCTTAATAATGTTTTTTTCCTTATCCCATCAGTTTGGGAATCTCATTTATTCATTCATCACATTTACATTCACATTGGTTTTTTAATCATTTCCCCTTATTTCCATACACTGGATACAATTAAGGGAAAATTAAAGATGATTAAATTTAAACTGTTAAACACATAAATGGAGATCAAATGAAATTAAAGGAATAACTTATAAAATACATTTACTTGCTTAACATGAAATTTTTTAGTCTTAAATCTATGTTATCCATGCTATATTTCCTAAAATTGATTCTTATGGGTATTTTTGTTCCCTTAATAATGGTTAATATGGATATTATGAATTTTACAATGAATATCCTCTAGGAGTGTCAAATCAGGTGTGTTGTGGGGCCTATTTGTGTAAACCCGTTTCTGATTGAGTCAAGATTAATATTGTGTTCTTGTGGTTTACCCCTAGATATATCTATGTTGGAGCCACGTCAACGTCTATTATCCTTAGAAGTATTTATTTTCCTAGAAAAAAATTAATCTTTACTTTACCAAAATTTAGGGATGTATTATTCTATATAGTCTTATCATTGAGGCTATCACTAGAGCTTTCTAATCCTGAACCAAAAATAACTAAACATTACAATGATACAAGCTATGAAAACATGTGTCTTTATTACACATTAATTCATAATTTATTACATAAAAATTCAAAAAATAAAAAGAAGAAGATCAAGAAGTATAGTGTCTTTTAGAATTAGGTACATTACATAACAAAATAAAATTGGGGTGCCTCAACATTCTTATAATATTCCTTGACATGCACATATTATTCTATTGTACTTAAAAATGCATTGGATATCCTCTGGAAATATATATGAATGGGGTGACCTATAAAGCCTAGTAAGGGAATAAACATAGAATAACATGATATTACTTTTACATGTTATACAATTTTAAATTAAATGGGATGAAAAAGGGTGACAAACTTGAACATGAACAATGGGGAATGTAAAATCATGATAACATTAAGGTAACATGGAAATGTGGCAACAACATTAAACATGAGATCATAAACATAGGTCATGGCTAACCACAAAAATAAATTAACATGTTTTATAAATCCCCATGAGGTATTAGGTTCACTCTCTAATCCCTTACATGAAGTCTCGTGAGGCTAAAATATTACACAATGCATTGGATCACTATAAAATTTCATGTTCACCAATTACTCTCATATCATGTACATGCATAAATCTACCACATAGATCACATAACATAAGAACATGTTAAATTACATTACATAACACTTTAACAGAGTGTGGATTAAATACATTTATGTCTAAAATAGAATAATTATAAGTGAATATTGGTGAAAACTCTTGATATGAAGGGGGTATGAGTATTCACTACACAATTGTTTGGCATGGAAAATCATGGTATAAATTTCAGCAGCATAACAATGTTACATAAGGATTAATAAAATGGTATAATGAGAGAGAAATTGGTCACTCATCATTTATAAATACAATGAACTATAATAGTAATATGGAAAAACATATCCCATCATTATGAAATGCTATTAAAATACATAAAATGAAAAATATTCTTGTATTAAGATGTGAAGGAAAGGATCCCTTACATTGAGAGGGCGATTCCAAAAGATTGGGAGGACCTTCATGATATCTTGGAAGAACCATGGGAGGAATTTATAGAGGATAGGTAAGATTAAATATGTTCTATAAGTGTTTTTAGTGATGATTAATGGGATATTGGGTGGTTTTATATAGGTAAAGAGATGTGATTTCATTAATATTTTCCCAACATTGGTTTTGGAATCCATATAATAATGTAATTAAACCCAACATCATTACCAAGTTATTTTCCATGGTTTCTACCAAATGTGGATGGATTAAATTATTTTATATGTTCGGCTTCCAAAATTATTAAAATATTACCTATGGTGATGTGGAATTGAGTCATGTTCATAATGAAATAATTTTTAAATATTAAAATATATTATAGGTTTTGGAGGACTCATAATGTATTTATAAAATTGATCAAATAACCCAAAAATAAAATTTATTTAATTTAAAAATATATATATTTTGGTTGATACCCTTATTATCATTTATTAAATAACATTTGGGGCATTATGATGTTATAATACACGCTGAATATTTATATTATATTTAATTTTTAACCAAAAAATTGGTTTTCCGTGAAATTTATAAAAAATTAACCATTGGATAATTTTGATGTTATAATTATGAAATATAAACTATTTTATCCAAATAATTATCTAAGTATGTTAATTTTATCTTTTAAAATAATAATTGACATTTTTTGGGAAATTGTTGGTTTTTTATAATAACAATTTCCAAAACCTCATAAAAGTTACATTCAAAATCATATAAATTATATGATCATTATTTAATAATGATATTTTATTAAAATATTATTTATTTCAAAAATAAACTAAATAATTAAAATAAATTTCTTAATTGAAATTGAATATTACCCAAAATTTAAATTTGTGTTTTATTGTATCAAAATCAAAATCATTTATAATATAAAAATAATAAAAAGTAAATATAATTAATATTCTATTTAAAATAATATATATATATATATTAAAATTATTAGGGTCTTGTTACATATCCCTTTATTCCACCAAAAAACATCATAAGTTTAAGGTTCACGATGGTGATAATTTCATGGGGTGGTTTGACATACATGGTTTGGGTCATGATAACAATGACCTTGAACTTATCCCATAAATGATTTTGATCGTAATTTATTTTTTGGATATCATCTTGGGATGGGTCAATGAAAAATCCTATGATTTTATCTCCCTTATAATATCTAATAAATGGAATTCATAGGGTATAATCCTACTGGTTGAGGTTATTACTTCCCATTTCTGTGCCAATTAGATTTTTCAAAACCATATATTTACACTAATCATATGATCACTATTAAATTGCTATATTATCAATAGCTATGATGATTATTGATATTTTAAATATGATATTATATTATTAAATCAAATAATTTAATGTGTTTTCTATAACCATAATACCTAATAATACATTTAATTCAACAATAAATAGAATTTTATTTATAAAATATCTGGTCGTTATGGTATTTCTCTATCAATAATTTCCTCAGAATCATTTCACAGATAAGGATAGGTAGTTTTATAATTTAAAAGGAATAAATATTAATCCATTTTTACCTATGAATAAATCTTTCAAGTCATTCAATGTACACTTGTAGTTTTGTAATCGATCCTGCACGAAACTTTATTCGATTTTTTAGCATCTGAAACCAATTCTTTGAAAGACATTATCAATAAATTACTTTGTAAACTATAAATAAATCATTAAATTTGATGTGAAGTTGGAAATATAGTATGGTAAATCCATTTATTCTTCTATTTTTAGTGACAAGAAGAAACATATATAACGTCATGAAAATGGAATTGGTAAATCCCATGTAGGAAAGAAATTCAAACAACCCAGATGCAAAAAATATATTGGAATCACTCATGAAATTTTCTAAAAGGAATAGGAAATAGATTAAATTGGGAAAAATTTGGCCATAAAACTTGTAATTTTTTATGTGGGAGAAAAGTTCATAAAATTAAATAGAGGATATGAAGTATTGAAGCAATGAAGTTTTGTAACAACCTAAACTTTTACAAATGAAATTCCTTTTTAAATGAAAAAGTTCCTTATTTATGTAATGTAAATATAGAAAATACATACACTAATTCAGTTATGTTAGAAAATTTTATATTACACACTATCATAATTAAAATACTATTAATGATTGTATAATTTTCTATGATATCCATTGAAGAGTTAACAAATTATTAGTACATATTAAGGGTTGTGATAATGTCATGATGTCACTGACAAAAGAATTGATGGAATCGACCAGTCGGATTGTACCTTATGAAGAATATTTATTAGAGATTATAATGGAGATATAAACTTTTATATTTTACCTTGATAAATCCAAATCCAATATCCAACAACTATAGAAAATTTTAACTCATTTATAGAATAATTTATTTCTCATTGAGATCACGGCCCAGACCATGTTTGTTGAAACACCTCATGAGAATCTCACTATCACATACCATACCTTTAGGATGTTTATGGGTGTAACCAGGGGTTCATTATATTAAACCTAATAGTATGAATAGTAGTATTTTATTCTAAAAAATCAATGATAATATTTATTCCATATTGTTTTTAAATGACAATGTATTGAGTTTTATAAAATATTGTTTTCAATACAAAAAAAAAGAATTGTTTTTTTGTGTAATATGCCATTTCAACTATGAAATTATTTTTAATTAATTAAGAGATTAAATTATATTTTAATAAAATATCATTATTAAATATTATATGTTAAATTTAATTTATAATATAATTTAATGAATTGAAAATATAATTTCTATAAGGGTCGGAAAATTGTTATTATCAAAAGAAACCAGTATTATTAAATATACATTGTATTAATTTAAATATGTAATTTATCATATTTATATAATTATTTTTATAAAATAAATATATAATTTTTAATTATATTTTCTAAAATTATGAAATTGTTAATTTCACATTATTTTCTGACACACTCAAATTTTTGGGTAAAAATTAAGTATGATATAAATGTATGGTATATATTGTGACAACATAATGACCCAAAAGTGATTTAATAATATCCATAAAATATATCCATTATAAAATATATATTTACCTTTTAAAATAATGTTTTTATAAATTTATTTAACTTATTTTATAAACTCTTTATGAATCATCAAAATTTTATATTATATTTTAAGGTTTTAAAATCAATTCATTGTAAACATGACTCGATTCCACATCACCAAGGGTATTATTATATTGTGAAAAATTCATGGGATGATAAAATAATTAACACCACTCGGATTTGGTAAAAAACAACATAAAACATGTGATGGTTTTTGGTTTTTATTACTTTATTATATAGAGTATGAAAGAATCTTTTGGAAAATAATTAAGATCTCCCCTCTCATTTCCCATATAAACATACACAAAATCTCGTTCCTCATCACACAAAACCATAGTGACTTAAATTAATATATAAATTACTCCATATATCCCACCCAAGGTTCCCAAAGTCTCTCTATAATCATTACTCATTTTTTTGAAAATACCCTCTCAAGGTAAGGGATCCTCTCCTTCTCTTCTTTATTCAAGAACATTCATTGTGTAATTACATTTGTATTCAAATTAAAATTTATGGGATATGGTTTTCCACAAACCTATAACTAAAATTATTATTTAAAAGTCATTATATACCCCATTCACTATAATTAATTCCTCCCATGATTCATTATATACACTTGTTATGATGCTGAACTTATCCGGTGAATTTTCCAAGACAAACTCTGATTCAAGAACCCTTTTATCATATGCATTTTAATAGAAAATATTTCATGTAAGATTATTTTCATTAGTATCCCTCTTACTTACCATATTATTTAAATGATATTATATTCCTCATTCACACTCATTAATTCCTCACATGATTCATTATATACCCCTGTTATAATGTTAAAATTATGGAGGGATTGTTTTTAGGTCAAACCATTATTATGTGAATCCCAAAAACATTTACACTCACTGGTACTCAAAAATAAATAAATATACTTATTTATTAGGTAATTAAATTTATTTATTTCACACACCTCAATCATGGGATTAAATTTGATGAAATATGATCCAATATTGAATTATCTATGAGGCACACTTATGCATGTACTTGATTCGAAAGCGATGAGTGCACACATGATTATTTAGTGCTCCATCTAATTGGATAATTTTTTAGTCATATTAGACATAATATATGGGATTATAGAGTAAAAATAATATGTTACATGACTTTTTTTCATGTTATGATGTATTGGAGGTTAGCCTTAATGTTTTTTTCATGTCATGTTTAATGGTTTCACCACATTACCATGTTTCCATTATGTTATAATGTTTTATCATGCCTCAATGGTCAATACTATGATTATAATCCATTTTATACCCCATTTAAATTTATATTTACTAAAATTTAATAATTTTATCATGTTTTTCCTTTTTTATTCACTTACCATGATTTATTGCTCCCACTTTCCTATGTATATCCCCTTGATAGCCCAAGTCTTATTAATACAAATATAATTTTAGTTCATTTTAAGGTAGTTTTATGTAATTTCTTTATAAACATGTATCATGTTGATTTACTATGCACCTAATTTCACAAAGTCACTAGGCTTTATAATATTCTGGGTTTTACTAAGTGTTTTTATGTTAGAAATAATGAAATATAGTATATTAAAGGCAAGGGTTTTCATAGTCAGAATCAATAGAAGCGTCTAGAAATTTTTAGGATTAGGATTAGAAAAATATAAAGAAATCCTTAAGGATAATACTAAACATAATAAATCATCCCAAAATTTTTCTAAATTATCGATTAAGTGGTTTTTAAGAAAATGCATCCCTGTCATGATTTTACATGTGGGTGTGGATCTAACATAGAGGTTCCTTCGGGTAATAGCCCTAAAAAGGTTTCATTTAGCTAGAATAAATCATCACTAGGCTCATGAAAATAGGCCTTATTTCACACCTAATTTTCACACTAAGGGGATATACTTTAGTAAACTAATAACCTCGTTAAGAGCCATTATTATTGTAGCGACTCAAGTTTTTGGCCCTGTCAGACTTTGGAATGTTTCTACGAATAATTCCAGAGCTAGGCGCGAAGACGGCGTGCGATTCCGAGGCCCGGTGTGCCCGGAATTAATTTTATAAAAATATTAAGTATTTTTATACTATGCACGTGGAGGGTGTGTGATATCTCCTAAACGGTAGCTCCGAACTAGAATCTGAGGGCACGGTTGCGTCTGGAACGTGCCGTTTACCCTAGGCGGGGTGTAAACTTTGTGGGCGCGGGCCTGCGGTGAGAAACACCACCAGGGTCATTTTCGTAAATAAGTGGAAAAGTTAGTGTGCGAGCGTCGGCTCAAATAACTTCTGAACTGATTCTTGGATGGAAAATATGAGTCTGCCGTTGCATTTAGAACGGCGCGTTTACCCTAGGGTTGACCTTACTTTTGGTCGCCTCGGGCGTCGGGTCCGAGGCGGGTTTGGCGTCGGCGGGCCGCTGATATAAATATCAGCCCCCCCCCCCCTTATCGTTCCTCTCGGAATTCTTCACCGTTCTTCACCGCCGCTCCTCCGAATCGAGCAAACGAAGTGCCCACGAGCTCAGAATTTGACGGCGGACGTTCCAGGAGCACGTAGCGGAAGCACTGGAGCGCGGATCTGAGGCAGAACGTCGGCGTTTCGCCCGCGAGGTAGGTGGTTTGAGTTTTACAATCCCGGATCCCGTTTTTGTGTTGTTTTTCTTAAAATTTTTATATGGGTTGTTTAGTTCGGGTCCTGAGCTTTCCGAATCTATTTTTGGATCTGAATTTGGAGCACTAGGGTGCTCCCGGTGGCTCCCGAAAGTTTTCCGGCGAAAACCTGGTTTTCCGGTGACGAGGGGCGGCGGCCATGGCAGAATCTGGCGACGGCACGACAGCGGGGCGGCGGTTTCTGGCAGTGGTGGCAGCGGCATGGCGGAATCTGGCGGCGGCGCGGCGGTTTCCGGCGAGGCTGGCGGTGGTCCGGGTGCGTGTGTACAGGTACCTTAGGCTAATGCCTCCCATGTGTGTGATAGCCTACTCGGCGCTGGTCGCCAGCCCCTGGCCTATTCGAGGCGGGCTTGGGGAGTTGCGGCTCGAGCCCCATTGGGTTGGGTCAGGACAGAGTGGTATCAGAGGAGGTTCCACATTTGGGATCTCAGAGCGTAGATGGTATAGCTGTCAGCTCGGTTTGGGTTGCATAGCGGTACTGTTAGGATGTTTCGAGTTCGGCTTTCAGGCCAGGGACTCCAGTGTTGGTGCGGCGGATAACGTATCCATACACCAGGACTCTGACAACTTGCATTTCAACTAGGTACATTCGTACACTGGTCGCGGGGACATAATGGTACATGCATCATATAAAACTGGGTTTTTTGTTTTTCCTTGTCCTTCTTGAGTCAGCTCTCCAGATATATGCATGACTGTGGTGTGTCTTGAATGTATTTCAAGATGCCTCCACGAAGACAGCCAGCAAGGGTTCCACAGCAGGATTGTGCTGATGACCCACCCCGTGTAGTGGCTGTGGAGCAGGGTGGAGGTTCTGAGGTTGCACCTTCAGGTGGTCTGCCAGTTGAGCCACCACCTGTCGAGCAGCTGGTCGTGCCGGCGGTGCAGGACGAGGTTGCGCGCAGGCTGAGTGCACTGCACGAGTTCAAGAGGCAGCGACCTCTGAGGTTCCGGGGTGATCCAGACCCTCAGGCAGCTGATGACTGTCTTGAGGCAGTCACCCGAGTTTTCCGCCTAGTGAGGACACCTCCATATCAGATGGTGGTCCTAGCGGCGAGCCTTCTACATGGTTATGTTAGCGATGGTGGAGTTTGGTGACGCAGTCCCATGACGAGGAGACGCTCACTTGGTCAGAGTTTGAGCGGCTCTTCAGTGAGAAGTTCTATCCGGTGACGCTGAGGTCAGTGTAGATCCAGGAGCTTCTCCAGCTTCGACAGGAGAGCATGACTGTGTCGGAGTACACAACGAGATTTACAGACCTATCGCGCTACTCCCTGGATATGGTTCGAGACCCATTCTTTAGGGCTCGGAGCTTCGAACAGGGATTACACAGGGACATCCGAGCAGGTGTGGTTTCCTTGTGCCTTCCCACCTATGCTGGAGTGCTGGAGCGCGCTTTGGTGGTGGAGAGTTTTTTGGCTGAGTAGATTTCTCCTGTTAGTGCTGGGCACGCGAGAGCTGAGACTTTTTCAGTCATATCGGAATCTGGTAGCCGACGACAGACTCAGGGGTCAGGACATGGCCGACAATTCAGGAGGCGACCCCAGGATGGAGTATCTGAGCCTCAGGGCTCGTAGGCTAGTTTTGGTCAGCCGTAGGAGTGGCGGTGTTACTCTTGCGACGTTTAGGGACATCTTGCTAGAGATTTTCCGACCCGACGTTCTTCTGAGAGGGAGCCGGTCGATGGACCGCCATGGCAGAGGCAGCGACTCGAGCAAGGAGGTGCGCAGGGCGGCGGACGTGGCGGCGGAGCTGGTGCAGTAGGAGGTGGTGGTAGGAAGTACCAGTTGCCACCACCCCCACCCCCAGGTGTTCCACGCCATGCTCAGGGATCTGGTGGCCGAGGGCGAGGACAGCTGCATTAACTGGAGGTTGTTGACCCAGAGGCACCACGGATGGATAGAGGTACACCTTGTCTGTTTTTTACTAACTACAGTAGCGGTACTCCTTGTTTTCTTTTGTTTCTTGCTCGAGTTTTGTTCAGGACGTTGTTAAGACCCTGTGTGGGTGTTGGCTGGTGATCTCGCTGGTGTGTGAGACCCAGTTGAGATTCCAGTATCTTTCCTTATGCTTAGGGCTTTTTGGGGACTAAAAGTTCTAAGGGGGCAGGATGTAGCGACTCATGTTTTTGGTCCTGTCAGACTTTTGAATATTTCTACGAATAATTCCAGAGCTAGGCGTGAAGACGGCGTGCGATTCTGAGGCTCGGTGTGGCTGGAATTAATTTTATAAAAATATTAAGTATATTTATACTATGCACGTGGTAGGGGTGTGATATCTCCTACACGGTAGCTCAGAACTGGAATCTGAGGGCATAGTTGCGTCCGGAACATGCCGTTTACCCTAGACGGGGTGTAAACATCGTGGGCGCGAGCCTGCGGTGAGAAACGCCACCAGGGGCATTTTCGTAAATAAGTGACGATGTTAGTGTGCAAGCGTCGGCTCAATTAACTTCTGAATGGAGTCTCGGATGGAAAATATGATTCGTCGTTGCGTTCAGAAGGCATGTTTACCATAGGGGTGACCTTACTTTTGTTCACGTCGGGCGTCGGGTCTGAGGCGGGTTTGGCGGTGGCGGGCCGCAGATATAAATATCACCCCCCCCCCCTTAACGTTCCTCTCGGCGTTCTTCGCCATTCTTTGCCGACGCTCCGCCGAATCGAGCAAACGAAGCGCCCACGAGCTCGGAATTTGACGGCGGACATTCCAGGAGTGCGCAGCGGAAGCTCTGGAGCGCGGATCTGAGGCAGAATGTCGGTGTTTCGCCCGCGACTTAGGCAGTGGGAGTTTTACTATCTCGGATCCAATTTTTGTGTTGTTTTT
This sequence comes from Viscum album, assembly GCA_963277665.1. Taxonomy (NCBI): domain Eukaryota; kingdom Viridiplantae; phylum Streptophyta; class Magnoliopsida; order Santalales; family Viscaceae; genus Viscum; species Viscum album. The sequence continues at coordinate 1,929,672,269 of OY728131.1, forward strand.
CCTCAAATTGGCATATGGGTGGTTTAGTTCGGGTCCCAAGCATTCCGAATCTTTTTTCGGATCTGAATTTGGAGCACCGGGGTGCTCCCGGTGGCTCCCGGATGTTTTCCGGCGAAAACCCGGTTTTCTGGTGACGAGGGGTGGCGGCCATGGAGGAATCCGGTGACGGCACGGCGGCGGGGCGGCAGTTTCTGGCAGCGGCGGCGGCAGCGCGGCGGAATCTGGCGGCTGTGCGGCGGTTTCCGGTAAGGCTGGCGGTGGTCCGGGTGCGTGTGTACAGTTACCTTAGGCTAATGCCTCCCATGTGTGTGATAGCCTACTCGGCGCTGGTCTCCAGCCCCTGGCCTATTAGAGGCGGGCTTGGGGAGTCACGGCTCGAGCCCTGTTGGGTCGGGTCATGATAATTATGGGAATAAAATGTCCATAAAATTTTATATTAGAAAATAGATCAGGGATAACTTATATTAACCCATGGGAATTTATAGGTTAAAGAAGATATGTTATTTTTGAGCTATCCCTTTAATGTTCATAGCTTACTAATTATTTGTTCAATAATTTAAAAATTATCATCCCTATTTTTCCCATTATTCTAGTTAATTGAAGGAAAAAGGTGAAACAGAGTCAAAAAACATTATGATGGGAAATGTGATGACTGCCTAAAAGATATGAAAAATATGATGGGACGTTATGTAATATTCCCTTTTATTATACCAAACATGCTATAAAATATCAAAATTAACAATTGAAATATAATTGAATGTAAAAACATGTTCATGTAGTGGAAGATGAAATATCAAGGATTTTCATCTGATAATGGTGATAAAGGAAATAATTCCCAAATTCATTTTTGAAAAAATTTGGAAAGTGGCACTAAGAGAAATGTCACAAAGGATCTGGGATATGTTTTATGTGTGGAAAATTTGGTCTTAAAGTATCCAATTTCCATGAAAAAATCAATAATGTGATATAATCGAATAAATAGTAATATAACGTACGAAACATAGTTCTATGTAATAAATATGAATAAGTAGGTCATTATCCAAGATAATTCTCTATTTCAAGGGGTAATGAGCATGATGAAAAACTAAAATATCAAGGAACAAGGGGAAAAGTTAAGACCTATACTGGGGTGGATCATGAGGAATGAAATACTTGTAAACTCTACATCATATTTTTTATGTCATATTGTATTTCAATTAAGGTCGTAATAGTATATCATGTAAATTATCTATGAAAATAGAGTCACCATCCCAAATGATTTGATATCAACACAGAAAAAACTTCTATTATTATTGTATCACATGTTCATGTTTGTGTAAATTTTCATCTTGAAAATCTTATCAATCTCCCTCTAGTAGAATTTGATATAATTTTGGAAATGGATTATCATTCGTTATAAATATCCAACATTAATAGATAATAGAGGGAAATCTCTCATTATATTGTAAATTTCTCTCTGGTTTAATATAAGTTCAAGGAGGGGGATAAATCATCTTTAGTACCAATATCTCAAACATGGATATCATTGACTTTTATAAAATAATATCTAGCTCAAATAATTGAGTGCATGGAAAATATCAACCTTGAATTAATGGTCATTGTGAGGGAATACAATGATGTTTTAGTCAATAAATTTCATGGTATCCCTTCTAAATGAGAGGATGAGTTCTCAATCGAACTTCTTTCAAGACCATGTATAAATCCTTAAGCATTTCATCACCAGTAAAAGGATATCGATGGATCCTTAGAAAATATAGATGATTAAATAGTGGCATAGACCAACCACTTTAATGTAAATCTATAGTTTCCTTGGATTATATATGTAATAACAATGATTTCTTAAAAAATATCATGATTTTAAATTCCCCATGAAAATAAAACTCGGAAATTATTCATTTTTGTCTAGAATGATCAATTTGAGGAATGTTTTAAAGATATGAATAAAAGTCTAATCACATCACTTATACTGACATTATCCACTAGTTAGGAAGTATTTCCTATCTATAGAGATTCATCTAAAAAGAGTTCGGTATGTGTACTCATGAAAAAAGATAAATTGATATCCTATGACACCCAACAACTAATGATCAATGAGGAGAACCACCCAAATCAAGATCCAAAATTAGCTTCAGTGAACATTGTGTTTATGATTTGATGACATTATCTATATTGAGATTATTATATATATATATATTATATTAAATTCTCAAGTATATATTCATACAAAATTAGTTTAATATGGACCAATATATGTGGTTAGAGCTGATCAAGGACTACAATTATTAAATCCATTACCATCATCTGAAGGGAAATAAAGTGATAGATGCTTGGAGTAGAAAAGAACCTGTAACTCTAACCATGATAAGGATTGCAAGGGATCAAATGTCTTTCGACATTCAATGTATGGATATGGGAATAATTAATATATATTTATCCTAATATACACAAATAACTTTTCAACCATCCATTCTTTAGAGGATCATTGAGTATAATAAATATGATGATTTTCTAAAAAAGATTGTAGCCATTATTCTAGAGTTAAACGTTGCTGAAGATGGAGCTAAAATATATGTAACCTACATATGTGTCCATTAAAAAAATAATTGAAGAGGGAAATTCTAGATAATGCTTATATCCCATCCTTATTCATTCATCTAGGAATCACAAAGATTTATAGATATTCGAAGAAAAATTTCTAGTGGGATAATATGATGAAATGGATTTTGGATTACGTATCATGAAGTATGGTATAAAAAAAATTAAGTTTGGATGACATAAGTGTAAGGATATGATACTTACATTTTCTATACTTGTATGGAAATGTGAAAATATAACCATGGATTTATTCATAGGAATCTCCAAGACACCTAATATTAATAATTCCATCTAGGTGATAGTTGATCGCCATACAATGTCGACACATTTCATTGTAATCAAGGAAGATTTCTCTCATAAAGAACTCGCTAAGATATAAAAAATTTAATTGGTAATTCTAAATGGACTTCCACTCTCTATTTTATCTAATCATTATATGAGTTTTACCTAGTGGTTTCGGAGAATTCTTCAACAACATTGAATATAGAAATGAGCTTCAGTAATACTTTTCACCCTAAAATGGATAGTCAGTATGAAAGGACTATTAAAACTCTAAGTGATATCATTAGATCGTGTTTAATGAATTTACATGGATATTGGATCAACACATTCCCCATGTATACTTCTCATATAACAACAATTTAAATTCTAAAGTACAAATGTCTTCTTATAAGGCTCTCAATGAAAAGAGGTGATGGACTCTGACATGATGGGATGAAGTTGGAGGGTAGAAGCTTATGTGACCTAATCTTTTCTATGAGATTATTGAAAAGGTTCAACCATTTAAATTTAAAATGAAATCTACACAAATTCATCAAAAAAGATATGAATACAATCACTAATGTAATCTAGAGTTTAGTTTTGGTGACAACATGTTCCTTTTTTATCTTCATTGATGAAATTCATGAGTTTTGGGAAGAATGGAAAGCGTAGTCTATGTTAAATTTTCCCCTTTGAGATCCTCCATCATGTCAAAGATGTGACATATCAACTAGAACTCCCTCCTAACATATATCTATTACATTATGTGTTCCATGTATCCCTCTTGAAGAAGTACATACTAGACCCCGCACATGTATAAAATATATTGGTGAAACCATTGGTGAATGATCATTCATACTATGAGAAGCTGGTGAATATCTTAGATCAATGATATAAGTTTCTACAAAATAAGAAAACTCACATGGTCAAAGTGTTGTGGTAGAACAACAAGTTTGAGGAAGAAACATGTGAACTGGAAGAGGTGATAAAATAGAAGTACCCACATCTGTTTTACTGTATGAAATATAATTTCAATGAAGAAATTTCTAAATGGTGGAATAATGTAATGACCCAAACATTTATAAATGAAGCAGTTTTTTAAAATGAATAAGAGCCTTATTTACGAAATGTAGATACCAAAAACACCTGAACTACTTTTGTTATATTAGACCACTATAAGATATATCATATGAAATTTAAATGACAATTAATCAACATGACCATTGATAATATGTCCACTGAACAATGATTAGATGACTAATATATATTAAGGGTTATTATAAAGTCCTATTCAAATAGACAGATGAAGAGATGACCTCAAACAGTAGGATCACACACTATGAATCCCATTTATTAGAGCTTCCAAGGGATATATAATATATAGTATTTTCCCTTGATCAATCAAAATACAAGATCTAATAACCAAATCATGATATAAATGTCCTAAAGGATAATATTATGCACATTTAGATTTCGATCCAAACAGTGTTCACTGATCCACTCTATGGGAATCGTACTATCGAAGACCTTACCATTAGGGTTTTTTTCATGTAATAAGGTGTTATATATCTTGAACCTAAAAGTATAAATATTTGTATTTTATTTCCAATAAAATAATGACTATATTTATTCTTTATCATTTTTAATTTATTATCTAGTTAGTTTGTTAAAAATTGTATTTTAATTCCACAAAAATAGAATTATTTTTTAGATAATATGTAATTTCAATTAACACATTCCTTTTTAAGAATTATGGAATTAAATTATATTTTAATAAAATATTATAAAATAGATAATGTATAAAATATAAATGATAATTTATTTTTATTAATTGAAAATGTAGTATCTATAAGGGTCCAAAATTGATATTATTAGAAAATATTATCTTTAAATAAATAAATATTATAGTTTAAATGTTTAATATATCATAATTAGGGAATTATTTTTATAAAATTAATATCATTTTTGGAATTAGGAAATTTAAAATATCCAATCCTTAATTTTTCATAATTTTTTGAGATAACTGATTTTTCAGGTAAAAATTTAATACAGTATAAATATGTTTTATTTATTATGAGATCATAATAAGTTAAAAGTGATGTAATATATTCCATAAATGGTTTAAAAGACAAAATATATTTTTATAATTTTAAATACCATGGTTTATGTTTATATTATAAATTTTGTAAACCATTTTTACATCCTAGAAAACCTATATAATATTTTATGTTTTTAAAATAAATTCATTTTAAACATGACTCAGATTCATATCTCTAAGGGTATTATGATAATGTGATCAATTGCTGGACTTATAAAATAATGAGACCCACTCTTATGTTTCAGAAATCATAGGAAACCCATGGTTAGTTTTTTGGTTTTCATTAGTATATTGTATAGAAACCAAAACCTAATCTTGGAAAATAATAAATTACCCCTCCCTTTTCCTATATAATCCCACTCAAGATACCATTCCTATTCACCCAAAAACATTTTTGTGTAAAATTAATATACCTATTAATCTCTATATACCTCCTTATATTGCCCCAATATCTCAATATAATCCTCCAAACCTCTTGGAAACACCCTCTCAAGGTAAGTGATCCTCACCTTCTCCTCTTTATTCAATCTCCTTCATTGTGTAATTCCTTTTTAATTCCAATTAATATTGATGGGATATTATTTTAAAAATCCCTATTACTTACGTTATTATTTAAATTTTTTAGAGACATATTTAAATCGCATTAATCTCTCTCATGATTCATTATGTACCACCATTGTGCTTCTAAAATTATCATATGATTTTCCATGCCAAACATTTTTTCCAGAATTATTTTTGTCCTATTCCTTTGAATTCCAAATTTTAAATGTTTTATTATGTTATTATGTAGTCATTTTTTATGTTGTAACTACATTACCATGTTGCCTTTATGATATCATGATGTATCATTCCTCATTGTTAAAAATTATTAATATTACACATTTTATTTACCAATTAAATTATTATTGAATAATATTTAATAAATTCATCATTTTATGCTTGTTTTTTACATTAATGGTCTTTATAGTTCACCCCTCTCTTATATATGTCCCCATGTTATCCCATGAATTTTTAAGAGCAATGGAATTTTTGAGCATATTAAGTCTTCAATAATGTTTTCATATCTATGTACCATGTTAATGTTAAATATATGTAATATTCCAAATAAACTAGGCCTCATTATCTTTTGGGTTGTATTAATTTTGTTTTTATGTAATAAATCCTGAAATTAAATGTATTAAAGATAAGGGTTGTTATAAGTTCAGTGTTTAAAATAAAGGGATATTTGATGTTATGAGAATAAATTTCCTAATCCAAGATCTAATGAGGATGGTAAACCTAAAAAAAACCCTAATAAAAATTATATAGGGAATGTATTATCGATCAAAAATGAAGTAGGTCCAGAGAACAATGTATTAAAAGGTATACATCAATTTACTATAGAACTCAAAATATCTTATTAGATTCGTTCCTTACCCACTATTTTACATCTGAAGAAGTTACTAACTGTATTACATCACCACCTTAAATATTATATTTTTATTTGGTAGTAAAAACCAAGAATGGCATGATGCAGACATCTCAATTCTATATCCCCTATATAATAGAAGTTTGTGAAAATTTTATTCCTAAAAAATATAAATAAACATCTAATTGAATTTTATATGATTTTCATAATAGACTGTATTTATCAATATAAATCCTATATCTATTACTATAGAAGGGAATACTTGTTAGATATTTTGAATCAACATATGATTGTCTATAAATTTAATAATGAACAGGAAATTCCAATGTGAATTACTTCTATTTTAAGCATTTTAATACCTATTTAAAAGGTTAATTTCACTCAAATGGTTGAAAAAAACTCACCATTGATGATATGATTATTGTTTGAAAATATAATTGTATATTTTTAGAGGAAATTTATAATATTCCATAAAATTGAAAAGATGCTTTTTTATAATACAAATACATGGTGCTATAACTATTTCAGAAACTCGATATAAAATGGTCTCGATTAAGTAAAAGTAATTATGGAAAAACTTATAGGATAAGATAGATAATGGATTCATTAATCATATTTCATTACTATATTCTTCAATTTTTCTTTTCATAAGAATAAATATAGGAAAATGTTTCTTTTTAATGATTATTAGGAACTTAACATGATCACTGTGATTAACAAGCAACTTTTACCCCATATCAATGATCCTTTTGATAAATTATAAAGCGGTCAATAGTTTTCCATGATTAGTTTATGATCTTAAATCCATCACATAAGGTTTAAAAAGGATGATATATGCATGAAAACTCTCTTTATGAGGTATGGTCATGATAAATTTATTGTAACTCTATGTGGACTTACCATTACCCATACTATCTTCATGGATTTAATGAATATAGTCCCTAGATATTTCCATGATAAATTTATGGTAGTATTTATAGATAATATTATTATATATTTAAATATTAAGAAAGAGTATGTAGAAAATTTTAGGATTGTGTTGATGACCCAGATCAAGGGGAAGCTCTATGCCATATTTACTAAGTGTGATTTTTTTCTATAAAAAGTCACATTATTGGGTAATATAATTTCATGTGAGGGATTATCTATAAATCCATAATATAGGATTTTTATTGAATAATAGACCAAATAAACAATGGTGACTGAGATCTATTGATTTATTTGTTTGGAAGAATACGACCAACACATTGTGAGAAATTTCGCATGTATGTTAAATCCACTAACCAATTTGACCTAGAAGGGACGTAATTTATTGTGGATAGATGAATGAGAGGATAATTTTAGGGAACTAAGGATAATATTGGTCAGTTCACCAATACTTAATAAACCCTAAAATGGTTATGTTTTTGTAATCTATAGTGATGTATCAAATAAGGGAATAGGTTATGTCACCATGTAGAATGATTTAGTGATAGATTAAGCCTATATCTAATTGAAAATTCAGGCACAACATTATTCAACTCATTATTAAGAGATAAAAGTGGAAATTTTTGAATTGAAGATATGGAGTTTTTATCTATACATTGAACGGTGTGATATATATACAATCCAAAAAATATTGTAGTATATTATTTTGTAGAAAGAGTTGAATACGCACTAGATAACATGGTTGGAGTTGTTCAGTGATTTTGAATCCTCAATACATTACCACCCCCAGAAGGAGAACAAGGTGGATGATGCCCTGAGTTGGAATGACTAAGCAATTCTCTCCATTATGATGATTAAAAGAGATCCAATATTTATGGTTTTATAGAATATGGATATTAAAATCCATAGAAATGGGGTAGATATTATATTTCTCAAATGAATGTTTGACAATCCATCCATGAGAGGATTAAAAAGGCATAGAAGGAATATATGGAATTATAGAATAAGGTGCCGAATATTCTTGAGTTTAACAGTAATAGTGATGGAGTTATAAATTTCAAGAACCTATTATTTTTCCCCTCAGTACCAGACATGAAGAAAGAGCTATTGGATGAGACTTGTACTACATCATTCTCTATTCATCATATATGTATGCAGATTTATACAGATATTAAATATTGTTTCTTGTGGGATAACATGAAAATTTATATTATATAGTATATATCATGATTAATATTATTTTAGTATGTTAATTTTTTGTGACTTTAGTCTAAGGTTATCTTACAACAATTACCCACACCTAAATTGAAATAGGAAATCATTACAATCAATTTCATAATTGGAATACAAAAAAAACATTAAAAGGTTATAATTTAATTTTGATTGTAGTCAACCACAATAAAAAATCATCACATTTTAATTCTACTAGATTGTATTTTTTACATAGTCAACTTAGTAAATTATATATTAAATAATTGGGGTGATTACATGGAGCACCACTCTTATTTTTATCTAATCATGATCACTGATTTACCTTCATGATTTTGAGAAGTTTATGATATACTATTGAAATATAGTTGTGTTTCTATAATACATATCATCCAAATTCATATATTCAGTTTGAGAGGTATATTAAAAATCTATAAGTCATTTTCAGTGATTTTATTATGATTTTTTAAGGTGGTTAGGATCAACACCTTACTTTTCTGGGATTTTTATACAATAATAACATTTTCTCATGAATTCAAATAGATCTTTTTGAATCCTATTATGGTGAGAAGGGAAAGCCTCCAATTTTATTGGATAAAATTGGGGAAATAAATATATTAGTACCTGATCTAGTTTATAAAATGGAAAATGAGTTTTGATCCATTTACTAGTACCTATAGGCAGCTCAGGGTTGATTGAAAAGTTAGGCTAACAATTATCAGTGATATCTGGAGTTCAACGTCAGTATAAGGTATTATGACAAATATATCATTGGAAGAAGGTTATGAGATTTTAAAATTATGTAATATTAATCCTTATATGTATTTGTTTCTTATAAATTATTTATCATTTTAACACGGTATTTTAACACATGGTATTTCCACTGAATCTCTCTCAAGTTCATGATGTGTTCATTTTCTCTCTCTTGAGATAGTATATACATGATCCTTCCTATGAAATGAACATAGACGCCATACCCCTATAGATAGATCTATATTAAGTGGAATAAGAATTAGATGTTATAGATCAAATATAGGAATTTTTTTTGAATAATAATACTCATCTAGTTAATGTTTCTTGGTGAAATCATAAATTTGAATAAGAAATGTGGGAACCTGGGGATGTGATGAGAAAAATGTTACCTATGTTGTTTTATTTGAGTGATGAAATTTTAAAGGAAATTTTATTATAAGTGTTGTAGAATTTAACATCCCTAAATTTTGTGTGATATTTCTCTTTAAATAAATACAATATATTTTATATCTTTCTCTACATGTAACATCATGTTTAAACAAAGAAAGAAATACTATCAAAATAATATTATTTAATGTGATTGTTATTGAATATACGTGAAAATTTGTGGAATGAGTCAGAATAACCAAATAATGAAAAATATTTATACTGGTTTTATATAATTAAAAATAATTTATTAATTCCTAACAAATAAGTAATAAATTTTTAATATTTTTATTTTAGGCTTCAAAAATACATTTTCTTCTCAAAAGGATTTTATTATATTTTTTCATTCATATTATAATTAAGTTCTATAAATTTTAAAAATATATATTAAAAAAATCATTTATTTATTCACCATATCAAATTTGGCTAAAGGTGATTTTCCTGAATTTTTCCGAAATAATTAATTTTTGGAAGAATAGTGAAAATGCTGATTTTTCAAATACTATAAATTTTATAAAATTATATTGATATAAGAATGATTTAATAAAATTTAAAACATTTTTATAATATATATATGTTTTTTAAATGAATTTAAATAATTTAATTTAAATTGTTATTTCGAATTTGGGAGCTAAAGATTGACTTTTGTGAATATAAGTTACATTTTATTCAAATTACAATATATTTTTTGACTAAGCCTTTAATGTTGAGTTTGAAAGACTATATTATTTTTTGGTCTGATGAAAATGTTTAAAAGCTTACTTTTTATAAAATAACCAAATAATTTAATTATAATCATGTTTTTACATGATTTAAATGGAATATTATTTTTTGCTTAAATTGGTTATTTTCATGAAAGGTGGTTATATGTGTTTCCTGTTATGATGTTAAAAGTAATTTCTTAAAAATATAAATTGAATTTGATAAAATGTATTCCAATTTTGGATTCAAAATTTAAAATTATCCTTTTATTTTTAGTCATGTAATTAATTTATTTTGATAAACAATTACGGTATCACAATTACGAATAAAATGGATTTAATGTGGTCTAACATATAGATAAGGATTAACATGTATAAAAAACATGTCTAAAAATAATTTGTTGATTGTATTTAAACTTTATCACATAATATATTTCAATTTAGTTTGAATTGGTTATAATTTATTTTATTATGATATATATATATATATATTGTTCTTTTAATTAAATCCAATTGTGTCATTTCCCTCATATACAAAGGGGAAACTCATATTCTCCTTTATTCACAAAGAATGAGCCCTATACATCAACCAAGACCCACAAAAATAAAATACTATATTTCATACCCACTTATTTTTTCTTTTTTCTGCCAAAATACCATCATTTCTAGACATAATGTTTAAGGTAAAGGAGGTTTCTCAATGTACATGTATAACTCTTAACTGGGTACATTAATATTTATTTCACATAATACCTCCAATAAATCAATGGTATCAATTATAAAATAATTAATTATATGTCTTAAATATATCTAATTGTTTCTATTCTTATTTAACATCCAATTTCCACCTCCTTTTCAACCTATGGAAAAATAAAACATCACTCATGGGTACTTGTGGACTACAACCTCCAAGAAGAAATGCATTTAATTTTTCATCACTAATTCATGTTGATGTATATAATGATAGATTTACTGAATATACATGATCTTTATGATATTAATATACTTATGTAATGTGTAATTATTATTTAATTCTTGTTCTTTATATCCATCAAAAAGTGGAACTATCACTCGTGAATTGCTACGGACTACTTTCCTCATAATGTGATATAATTCATATTTCATCACCACTATATATTATTATTTATAAAATAGTATATGATGATTACATATTATAATAATTAAATTATTAGAATTATGTAGATGATGTAACCCTACTAAAATTTCACAGACTGATATATATGAACTAAAACATGCATGAAAAATTAAGCAGTTATCACCGAGAACAGTAATTATAAAAATTAATTATTAATACATGGGTGATAATATGTTATAAAAAAACAATATGTGTTATGATATATATTATTACGCTAATAGAATAGATTTATAATAAATAAATATTTATTATATATTAGGTGTGAATGTGTATGAAGAAATACGAGACTTGAGGTAAGCAATTTATGTTTTCTTTGAGAGATTATCTATACTAAATATCCATCGAGAGGAATTATATAGATCATGTACTTTAAATCTTATTTATTTACTTATATTCTGTTTATTAATATAATTTTCAACTAATAGTACCATTTTCTTCTCTTTGTTACTTCAACTGATTTAGAAAATGTTTTTAAGAGAATAAAATTTTATTTTCTATTTGATCACTAATAAGTATTCTTATATGACCATATTCTATTCCAAAAAAATTTATAAAAAATTAATATTATATTATGAATAATTAATTTCATTTTTACCCATGTTTTACATTCAAAATGTGGTTTGAAAGTAATCTTCTTTCCATTACTGTATGAGGTATTTTTAACAAATGTGTGAACAAAATCCTTGTTTTTACATACACCACAAAGAAAATTTTCTCAAAATAATGGATACTCATTTATTTAAATATTCCTTTATATTTTTATAAACATTTAGGAATTTTAATAAGTGTTTTCAAAATTAAAATTTTATTTTACTCATGAAATGGTTTATTAATCTTTTAATGTAATTTTTATCTATGTCAACAAACATTGATGTTACTTATGTTTTATGGGGGATATGATCTAATGATACCATCCTTATTATTTTATATATTATTACTGATTATGATGATGAAATATTTATGAAACAATTATTATTTTCCTGTTGGTTAATCTATAAAAATTTGAAAAAAAATCATTTCTTTATGGAACAAATTTTAATTGATTATGATTATGTGATAGTTGGGTTAGTTATGTCTCTCTAATTAATTTTATAATGTGATATTGATATATCATGAGAGTCTGATAATGATAATAAAATATATTATTGTTAATATATTTTTTCTATATTAATTTGTTGGTATGATTACTTCTTGCTATGCACAAAATATTATGTGTGAAAATTATTGTGAATGGATTTGTTCACATTTTTATGCATCAGTATGATTTCATATAGCTATTATAAAAATAGTATGTATATACATGATTAAAAAAAATATATTCATGAGATTATGAATAACTATTCTCATGATTCCACATTCCCATTTTATGATTCATGATTTATGTTCACCACTTTGATTCCCATATTGATCATGCTTCTAGATAAGACCTATTTTCAGAGATTATGGTCTAATATTTTATCATTATGATTATATTAAATAGAGAATATACAATTTATTACTTTATTGTATACTTATAATTATATTATTATTTTTATGAGTTATATCTCCCATGTTTAACCATACTGAGTATTTATGCACACCCTTTATTACATTTTTCTACACCGTGTTTTGATGGGAGGTTCAAGGTATGATATATCTAGAAAGGTACTAATATGAAGTGTTTTGTGGGAGATATTAAATATCAATTATGAAATAACATTCTTATGAATTCAGTTTCCAAATAATTTAAACCTTTATGATCTTCAGGCATCTACTATTGGGAGGTGTTTTGAATATTTATCTGAAATGGTGTCATATTTATATATGTTTTTCTCAGGTCACGTCACTTATCACATTAATTTCTACTTATTTTCTGATCCTAGTAATAATAGAATTATTAATTAGATTTAAATATTATTATTATAATAAGATCATATAGGTAGTATAATGAAATAACATAATAATAAATTGATATGGATTTATGAATTTTAATATAAAATTATAATTCTATAATAAAAATAAAAATGAAAAATAGATGATCAAACAAAATTAGTAGAGAAAAAAAAGATAATTATCATCAATTTATTTTCCTATTTCTTTATCATTAGGATAATCAATGAAGTTTCTAACCAATATTATTGTAGAAGATACACATTTCTTGTAGGAAAAAGAATTATGATTGGAAACTAAGAGAACCATTCATCTATTACTATGGGTTTCATCAGATTTCAATTTGAAAATCCAACTGTATCAGTGCCTGAATATATTATAAAAAAATTATAATACCTATAAATATAAAAATATTTAAATTTTCCAAAAATATATATGATTAGATCAAAAAAATAATTCCAGTATAGTGAAATCATAATAATTCAATATCAAATAATTTCCATGTAATGGGAACTATATATTGGATTTCATGTTATATATTATTTAATGTGGGAAATATAATTTTATATATGTATAAACATTTACTAAAAATAATGTAAACACTATAGTATGTAAAATTATTTTCAATTTGGTCACACAGATCTTCAAGTGTGCATAAATACCTTGTTTTTAAATGAAATAATTTAAACTTTGTAGAACCTGGAGTTACTTTATGCTGTAAAAATAAAACAACCAAAAATTAATTTTCATTCATAGGTAAAAAGAATAAAATAAAGACAAATATATATTAGTAAATAACTAAATAGAAAAAAAAAACCATAATAACATGTTGCATAAACTATACCAAAAGCATGGTTTATGTTAATATTTTTTTGGTGTAAAATACATCCAATGCGTACTCAAAAAATAATGAATGGATATGAAGATGAATTGTGAATATTTTTCCTGAATAAATCCTATAATCCTTAAAAATACAACAATTTATAAAAAATAATAACATGAAATAATCAAGAGATTAAACTGTACTCATGATAAAATATGTATAACACAAATCAATAACAAAAATTTTATTTTTATAATGTTATCTCAATGAAATATGTCCATAATTTCAAAACATACTTCTTCAAAAAATAATTATCATCATAAATGATATATACGTTAATAAGTAATAGAATGGAACAAAACATACCATAACATGTATCTAGTCATCTTTACATTCTCTTCCTTTATCAGTAAATAGAGAAGATACATGTCTTGAAAAAAATGTAAATATATTTGTATATGATAATAGAATATATTCAAAATATATTTATTTTTATTATATATAATAATATATATCAAAATATATGTTTTAATAATATATATATATATATATATATATATATCTAAATGTATATTTAGAATGTAACTATCATAATATATATATATATATAATCAGAATATATCACGATATGAGTACCTTGTAGTTGCAACTACTTTTTTCATGAATTCAAGAGTTTTTAGAAAATATATTAAATTTCTTCCATATATTATCTAGAACTAGCTATTTGTTAAATATATTTATATTATAATAGGTAATAATACATGAATTATCTAATGCCAATTTTAAATGATAATATAATAGATGAAATATAAAAAGAAACTTCCCATGGGACATTTATATATAAGAAACCATATATCATCTAATAATGAAAAAATATTTTTAACAAAGCTTGTTTCTCAAATAAATCGAATAGGTCAACCTGATTGTAGTGTCAAAATAAATTTATTCTATGGATGTAAAAAAACTGAAAAAATATAGATAAATTAAACATAATAAATAAATTGTAATTTCTTATCATTATGAAAAATATCACATTAATTTCAATGTATCAACTTCTAAATAAGTTATTGATACAAAATCTATAAGTGGTAGAAAGTAGTAATTTAATAAAAAATTCATTAATTATTATAAGTATTTTAGAATGATCAATCTGATGTAGAGTGTATGAAATATAAATTTATTTACACAAGATCATATAATAAATACTAAATGTTATATGTTTTTATTTCATATCTTTAAATATGTCCTAGTTCTATATAATCTATTTTATGGGTTTTCATGGGATTATAGAAACAATCATACACTGATTAATCAACACAATTTTATATAATTTAATTTTAATGAAATAATATAATATAATAAATGAATATAATTTTTTAAAAAAATACACCAGATGAGTGAGTTACATGTATAATAAAAATACTTATGAGAACAAATGAAACAAAAAATTTCATTATTTATAGCATGTTGTGAAATAATTATTTTCATAACTAATATATTATGTTATATTTTAATTTTTTTAATTTGTTTATTGATTCATAATTTTTTGGAAATAAATTCTATCCAAATTAAATCAAAATTCAATAATTCTTTTAATTATTGTGAATATATATAAAGATTGAAAAAATAGCATCATGAGAACAAAAACATTTCCCAATGTAAATTAGAATCATTGAAATAAACAGTATGTATTGTTCAAAATTTTAGATCATACTGACCATCAACCATAAGACTAGATACAACTGTCTTCATGAAAAAATTAAAGAACCATCAACATCTCCCCATGAAATAAATAAAAAAAGACTTAATCCATTGAATTGAAATAACATACAAGAAAATTTGTTATTGACTCTAAAAAGGAAACATTTTATATTTTCAATGAACCTGGCCTAATGAAGAAATAGAAAACATAATATCATTCTAGTGAGTGAAACGTATTTACTTATACATCTACTTCAATGAACTCCTTCAAAAATATTTTTTTTATTTTAATAATAATCATTTTTAACAAAAGTCCCAATATATTTATATATAAAATATAAGTCATTTTTAATCACATATAACAAATATGTAAATATATTTATATAGTCTGTAACTAAAATATTAGGATAATGAAATATTATAATCATTATCTTGATAAATGAGATTTGTGTTTAATCGTTAATGTTGATAGGGACACATATTTAGAATATTAGGATACTAAGAACGGTAGTGTACTTCTTCAGTTTTCAAGGTCCATAAAGAAATTCAATGTTGTGAAATACAATTGAACAAAATCTACATGATTTTTTCCCTAACATGGAATTTACATAACATTAATCTTTGGGTTAATATGTTGTGATATAACATAGAAATAAAAGGTTCCAAAGTATGAGGATTTGGGATTTAGTAATGTAATTTTTTACAATTGGATTCCTTTAATGTTAAAATGAATATTGTGAAAAATCTATTTCAATTGTAGGTAAAGCAATTTAAAATTATGAAAATGAAATATTTGGTCCTTAAATAGGTGAAAATGTAAATTACTATAATCATTATCTTTTATAGGGTTTATAAATTTGGTAAGACATAGCATTATGACCATATATATAATACCCCAGCCTAAGATTCCAAAAATAGTACATTTTTTAGGCTACTTCAAAAACCATAAGAATGCCTCCTTTTTCACCAGTATATTATGTATAGTTTTGAGCCATTAAAATAGTTGTGGGGAGACTATTTCCTTAAATATAATGTCAGAGGATCATGATTTAATGAATTGAAAATTCAACATGACATGTCCATGTAATGGAAATACCAAAATACTATAAACATATAAAATGGATGGAAACATGCCCATGTTGTCCCAAATAGAAAGAAGAAACTAGTATATGTGATATGTCAAAATAAAAAAAAACCAATAGATAAAGATGGAAAAACATTCAACAAATATAAATAAAAGTCACACTAGCTAGTACATATTTTGAATGGTAACTGAAAATAAATTCATTGGACTATACAATAACTCATATACTATCCTTCTATGTCCTCAAACTAGATGAACTACTAGATCTTTACCACAGGTAAATCTCTATGTGATCTTTTTTTTCTGAGAGAAAACAAGAAGTCCTACCCATATACATTAAAACCCTTTTCGTGTGTGAGGGTAAGAGGTAAGTCCAAAAACCTATTATAAATATCTTATTCACCATAAATGATGATTACTACTATGATTAATTGGATGTTCATGAAAAACATATATAAAGAGTTCATTAATGCTTATAAAATGTAGCTATAGAGAAATACATCATACAATGCACATACAATCATACAACTCATGTCATAGTTTGCTAACCAGACCACCAAAACACCTAACTCAACCAACATTAGAATCATATGGGATGGACTATATACACACATACCATATATCCCACCCCATACATGGTAACCCAAGGTAGGTTGTCATCATAGTTCACATCTACTACATAAAAGTGTTGGGTATGATCATTCACCCAAGTCCTGGACTCATCATCTCACGCAAGGCAGTCAAAAAACAAAATCATAAATAATTCCATATCACCACGGGACAATCATCCATCCAAATATAGAATAAAAATACAAAATAGACCATATAATACATAAGGTGGTCCCACTCTCCAATCTCAAATCCCAATCTAGTTATCTCACTCATGACTCTCTAATATCCATCTATCAAAAGACATATTCTCACTCAAGGCAAGGTTGGTTAGTCCTTCTCACTCAGGGTGAGGCCGCTTCTACAACCACTAACGTATCATGTAGGTTATGTTGCACCATCATTCACACTAGGATCCTATCTCTCCCACGCTGATCTCACCAGTCAATCACATTCATAACAGGGAAACGCCTTAGGATCCTCTCCCACATCGGCATTTATCGCATAACCCAAGTAAATAATTAAGTTCACATAATAAATTGTAAATTGGGAATGAAAGAGAATATCACATGTCACAAACACAATACTAGGTCAATCGTAACTTAGAAGCTAGTAGTTCACAAAAAGATTATCATTATGGTCCTTCAAACTAGTTTCAATCCTCAATGGGGGTCAACTAAATCCACCCATACCGAACTGCTACTTTGATACCCCATTAAGTTTTATATAGGGATAAACACATTTAATTTATCATCAATAAATAATATAAACATCAGTAAATTATATTTAGTAGGCACATAATCTTTGTAAAACTAGCCATTATCGATACAAAATCAACAGGACCAAAAAATATTTGAACCAAACCAATTTTTATTCCCTTTAATTCAATCTAGAATCCCTCTTTTTAAACCATTTTAAAAGTAATAATATTTTGGTTTAATTCTTATAGTACCATGTCTAGAAACCAGTCATACAAAATTTTAAAACCCTCTTCCCAATTTAAATACCATTAAAAATATTCTTTCACAAAACACCCTTTTTCATTTGAATTTACATTTAAATCAAATTCAATTATTGAAATTACATTTTATAATGAAACCATTTCCTTTTTTAAATCTAACACATCCCACCAAGAAAACCAATAAATAGGTCCACTGATACTCATTTTATAAGGCTCTACTGTCAGATTATTTATCAAGCTACGTTGTCAATATTGACTACTAGGTTTATGTTAGCCCATCACAACCTTATGAGAAATCACATAAAACAAGATGCATGAATGAATATGTACTAATGAGAGAACACAGACATAAAATCCTTAAATATAAAATATAATCAAATAAAGAAAATTCCCCATGACATAACTAAAACTTATAATTCTAGTAATGCACTCATATCATCCTGTTCCAAGTACAAGATCACATATATCGTCAAAAAACACATACTATTTAAAAAATTAAACATATAAATCCAAAAAAATGGGAATAATAAACACAAAACTAACCAAATAGCCCTATAGTGCCAAATCCACAAGAAATAGAGTGTATACCATTCCTAACTATCCCCTAAAACATAGCTAGGAAGAATCAAAAAATTATAAAACCACATAAATGGTGAATTAACCCAAATTCAAAAAAAAATTGTTAATTAATAAATGGTGTAATATACCTAGAATAAAATGAGAAATCATGGCTTTAATATTCCCTCTTGGGATATCCTCTATATTCCTCATATTAATGATAAATCAAACATGATTATTTCATAATTATCCTATGAAATAACCCCTCTTGAAACCCAAATTTCTGAAACAAAAATTAGGAAAAAAATATTGAGGAATAAGAAGAATAACAGAGGGGAATAACCTGCCTAAAACTGACGTTACAAATATTCCCCAAACCAAATAGATTAGAGGCATGAAATGAGGGGGAGAATGGAGAACCAATAACGATATCATCCCTCCATTCAAAAAAATAATAGAGGTCCGAGGGATTTCCAACATAAAAATCATGTCCAAATTGCCAGGCATCCCTTAAAAAGGGATTCTCGGGATAGGATCATGACATGAACATTTGGTTCAAAGAGTGAAACTCTTCCATGTAGGGGGGAGAACCTTTTATTTGACTATTTCATTGCATGAACCTTTGTTCGCACAATCAATGGAATCCTATTATTGTATTCAGTATGCAAACCACTTATATTCTCACTTGACATCCTCATAAACACCTAAAAACCCACCTAAACTTAAAATATATTTTAAAAATATCCATTAGAGACACTGAAATGCATGAGAATTCATCTTGATCCAAGATTGTCAAAAACCTATCACCAAATAAAAATTTCAAATTGTTTTAATAATTTATGATATATAACGAAGTGTGTCATTACTAACTTCCCACTATAATGCTTCTCATCCTTGAGAAGTCATGGTAGTCCTCCATCAATTACCTTGGCCTACCTGTGATGTCAACTCATATTGAAGACTTTACATTTTTCTTCAAACGTATAACTTTCATTAACTATTCAACATTACCACCAATCCTGGATACACCTTTTTTTCTCTAAAATGTCTTTTTCGATACTTGTACCTCATCCATCACATCTCAAAAAATACTCCTAATGTGGTTTCTACATACATATATATATATATATACACAACATTGGAAGTCGATCCTTCTCTACATGAATTCTTCCAAAATCACTTAACATCTCCAACTGATGCATTATTGATTTACCAAACTCTCCAATCATGACTCATTAACACTCAAACGTATCACTAGACAATCCAAAGATTCACATTAATGTACAAACCCGAATATATGATCAATTAAATGGTTGGGTCCTCAAATCCCATTCAACCACAATTACCTACCCATGAGCATCAGTTCTCTAATGATCTTACTCTCCCTCAAATCACACCACCATATCGATCTTGACACTAACACACAAACTCTAAAAAACACCATGCCCAAATTCCAAAATATGTCTAACTATTCAATAGTATACTGCTACCACTTTAACCCATTAATGACATGTTCTATCATGAATGTGACACCTACATAATGAGGTTCATATACCAATAATTAATTTGATTCTCCCCATCATAAGATTATATTTATCATTGATTCATTGAACTGAAATTTTGATAAATACTAATCATATCTGAGACATCATCGAACATATTGGCTGAATGTGACCTCCATTCTCATACATGCGTTCCAAAATAAAGCACCCGTGATTGAAAACTAAGATGATTCCTGATCAGACCCATTCACCCCAGAATAGTAAAGAGTCATCCCACAATTTATCTTGATCTTGTGGGGATCCCAACCATAATTCTTTTCTATTAATGGCTAATTCCAACTAATATTGTTTCCCAGCATAGTAATTTCCACTAGAAAACAAACATAAAGTTGGTAATCCTGTGAAATTATCAAAAAAACATCATGTCGTATGACCCCTGAACCCACCAAAAACATTTTGGCTACTCAATCCCAAAAATAGAAATCTTCTATTCCATACATCTTCCATAATATAATATCACAAAACCAACTCAGCATGACCTATTAACCTATAATACAACACCATGTTTTATCATAATATATTCAATAAAACTAATAAAACTAAGTCTATACTTGAATTAATTTATTTTCTGAAAACTACAGTAACTAGATCACACTTTCCAAACTCACTTGTAATTTCTCACTAAACAGATCCCACAAGACAAGAACATAATTCAAATATCTAGATTTCTTTCATAAATTCACAAAAATTTTAGAAAATTGGTCTACACAGGCACTGGTAACATAATTTAAAACCAATCCTAAAACACCATTACACACATCAATTAATCAACCATGTTTTTAAATAAACCCTTAGTATCCGAGGTTTCTTAAAAAATAATGAAATAAATAAAAACCGTTTCCTAGATAGTTACTTTCTCATCAAAATGATCCCACTATCCAAAACCATATTCTAATAAACTTTAAAAATCAATTTCTATAATATTTTCACACAAAAATAATCCCAAATTATTTCCAAAATTATTGTCTTCATGAGATATTTAAAATAAAATTGACTTTTAAAACTATTTTACTCACACCACATTCTATTAAATGAGTTTTCCATTAAAATTTTGTTTCTCATAAAAACCCACCATCCTAACAATAATTTCCCTATATCATCCACAACCAAATCATTGTAAATTAAATAATCCCAATGTATCCATAAAAATCTAATCACTGTTTATAATATTTTTGCGAAAAAATCATTTATATTATATGTATTTCATTAATTGATATGGGTTTTGATGATGTGTCATTTCAAACAACATGACCCATATATATTTGTATCATTCCCCTTACATTACACTATCATGACCCATGAAAAACACAATGGCTCCAAGTTGATCCCTACTACTCATCATGAGTCCCATCCCTCCAACATTGTGATTTTCAATCCAAACCAACACCTCACACATTATAAAGTGCCAATTCAAAATTCTGGACATCCCAAAGTAGCTTAGGTTCCAATATATGTCATGATGTTTAGGAATGTTCTTGATCTATCTTCTACATTTATAAAATCCATCTATACATCCATCTCCTAGATTCTGATCCAAAAACATATAATGATACTACTTTTTAATTCCCCAAACCAGACTTCCTGAATGATGCATGTATGGGGACATCACAATACCTAAAGCACTCCTCTTAATATTCTAGTGTCTAAGGACCGATAGGGAGGGACTAATATAATCATGGTGAGAGTATTCCCTACAATATAAGGACCAAGTTTCTTTCCTAAATCTATCAAATTTTTATCATGACCCATATGAATGATAGACATCCCAAAACCCTATAGACATGGGACATGGATAAAAATGGCCCCTTATAGTCCAAAATTGAATAAATTAAATAGTATATATGATGAAACAAAGTACAATAGAGAATAATTTGATTATAATCGAATAGAATTCTCTAAATATAAATAAATTTTACACTAGTTAGTGCACATGTTAAATTGAATCTACAAATAAATATAGCTGACTCTAGCTCAAATCATATACCATCAAGTAGAATTTTTATCATCTATGAACTATCATATCAATAAATGTGTAAAAATCCATCAAATACCAATTTTTCAAGAGAAAATAAAAACCAATATACATGTATATCAAAAAAATATTTCATCTACACAGGTAGGAAGTGATTCGATAACCCAGGTGGACCCCTAATGCCTCCATAATACTGAGTGTTTCTATAATTATGTATATGTGTAAGAAATAAATATATAAATACTGTAACACAGCCACATAGAAACATAACATGAAATAAAAATAAAATCATTCATGTTAGTTTATCATATGACAACCAGAACACAATTAAACCTAATCTTACCTACTTTGGCATCATGTCGAAAGTAAAATAACCACATGTACCAAAAATCCCACTTTGTAAATGTAGACTCATTGTATGTATTGATTAAATTCCATGAAAAATTCCTCATGTTATTAGGTGCAGTCATGTACATGAGTATTAGACTTTCCTTCTCACACAAGGCATTCCCATGTTTAAATCTTGTACAATCCCCTATTATTTTGGGAAGGTCGTCAATCTATATCATAATAGAACATCATAATTTGGAACATAACCCTCTATTGGTTGTCCCACTATCCAATATCACATATTTTTCTAAACATCTCAATGATAACTAACCAAACATCCATCTACCATCCCACATCTTCTCACGAATGTTGTGAATAACTAGGCGATCTCACTCGTGGTCTGGATCCTTTTGAAACTGTTATAATATCATGTTATATATTTCCTCACATAATGAAGAATAATATCATTTCTCTTTCTTGGGAGTCCTTCTAGTGTGTCTCACTCATATTAAGGCCAGACCTCAGGATCCCCTCTCACACCAACATTTCGTACCTATTATGAGTACATTATTAGGCACACTTATGTAATAAAAAAAGGAACACAGACCATCTCAAGGCTCACAAACTAAATTCTAGGTAATTAGTAACTTTATAGGTTTAAATATAGACAAAATTATTCCCTAGTGTCTTTTAGACCGATTTCCACCCTCTAAGGGGATCTACCACTTCCTCTTTGAACAAATTAATACTTTGATACCATAATAAGAGTTCTCACAGGGTAACACACACAACACACGTCATCATAAAACTATGTATACATCATGAAGCCACAATTTATAGGCATCAAAGATTTGGAAAATTGGGTATTATCACTGAATTTCAACCTGACCAAAACCATCCCAACCCAAGCCAATTTAGATTCCCTTTAATCTGAGCTAAATTCCCCCTATTAAAAACATTTCAAAAGGAATCATAATCCCCATTACTCATTATAGTAAATAGTCTAAAAACCCATAAAACTCCACTTTATATCCCCATGTTCATTATGAAAAAACATTTCAAAACTCACTTCACAAAACCACCCACTTCCATAGAATTTCTTTCTCAGTCAAATCATCATTTTAAAATTGCATTTAAAATAAACCATTTTATATTTTTAAATATAAATTACTCCCAAAAACCATAAGAGGTACACCAATAATCTTGTAACCAAGGATCTATAATTGGAACATTTATCATGTTATATAGTCCATGATAACTACTATGTTTACATGATCCCATCCCAACCTTGTGGAAACTCGGAATATAAAATACAACATTAGGGATGATGTTATAATGAGTCCACAATGACATAAATTTATCAAATGAAAAAGTAAATAAGATAAATACACTTTTACCAACCTTAAAATATGATCATAAATATTATCTCATGCTCATGAAAACCTTCGTTGAGTTCACAAGAACCTATCTCATCAGCAGACAACAAATATTTATGAAATTGAGCATTTTAAACAAATAAAATAAAATTATGATAACCAATTACAAACTCACTAGGTATATCTATAGTGATGAGTCCATGAGAGATAGGTTTCATCCCACACTTGGCAGACCCTTAAATATTATCAATGAAAAATCCCCAAATTATAAAAACAAATATATAATTAACCAGACACAAATTAAGTAAAACCCCAAAAGAAATCAATTATGGAAGATATCTAAAGTCAAATGATAAACAAAAAATTGAATAAATCCTCCAAGGATGTCTAATTAGATCCAAATATGAAATAGGAATCAAGGATAATGATTTACCTGTGATCAAGTGAAATTACCCCACAGAAGCAAAAATGGCCAAACAAAAAATCATTAAAATGTTGGAGGAAGAAAAATTAGATGAAATGGGAGGCCCTTAATATGAACTTGTGTAACTATTCTTTACCAAACCACTCTTATTGAATACACACAAAGAGGATGAGGTGGAAGTTACTAATATGGTTTCTCTCCTCCCTTTTATTGAATAAATAATAGAGTGCTGATGAGGATTGAAATTAAATCCCATAATAAAATGATAAGACAACCCCTACAATAGGGGTTTCCCAACGTCCTCTCAAAGACCCATGATAATAACTACGCTTTTAACCTCATACAACTGATTAGAGAAATTAAAATTCTCTATAACTCAATATAAGACATAATTCTCAAAAATAATCTATTACTAAATAAAAATATCATATTCCTTTAGAAATTTATTACTCATATTGACATGGGTCATTATAATATCCATGGTGTTTCTAACCTCACGGTGGGAGTGAATCAATTCTTGTAACTAAAATTATTCTATAAAAATAATATGAATCAATGAATTTTTATCCATAAGTATATTACAGAAGCAAGAATATGGCATGATTATTAATAGAAAAGGGTTTTGGAAATAGGATGGATGTGAGAATTAATCGAAGAATATGGTGAATTGTAAAAAATTAGAATAAATAGATAGAAAGGTGGAGAGGAAAGAATGTAAGGATATGGATGTGGGGATGAATTAACATGGGGATTCAAGGAGGTGGGTCCCTATAGGTTAGATATTGATATGGGGAGATAGGTACTCTAGGGGAGATATTGGTTGGAGGGGGTGGGGTTGTGGGTATAGAGAGAGAAAATAAGAAGAAATATTAGAGTCATAGTGTTGTTTTTAACATGTTTTTTAAGATTGATCCCTAGTGGTGACACATATAGGATTAGGTACACATCCTTTTATATCTATGTAATTAACTATAGGATTAATTTATTATTATTTTAATTTTATTTCCAATTTATTTTTTCCTTTTTCTAAATTCTTATATGTCTCCCTTGTAAACCCATCTCGTGGAACCATAAAATCACAGATTTGACCTCCTATAATTATATTTCTGACTACCTCAAATCCCACCACATGTTGCCACTACTGTTTGCTCCATTTATGAACTTCCCATTCCTAGTCTCATCAATGTTCTCTATCCTTATATCGGATCACTATTTTCTATCACCTACTCCTCTATCTAGAATTGTGTCTCTACTTTCTCCTCTGTGTTAATTATTGTGCTTCCTATCACCAATTTTTTCTAACACAGGGGTCTATGGACAGAATCTGAATATAAACATAAATAATAAATAGAGAATAGTGTAAGTGAGGTGGATAGTGAGATATTAGAGAGTGGATGATATCTCGTAATTGAATTTCATCGATTTTAAAATGAACATAGACAATGAATTAAAATGTTGGAGCAGAAATTTTCACCTATAGAAATTCATAGTTATAATTCCCGTAATAAATGTTTTTTATAAATTTTTCCTCAAATAAAATGATATTTAAGAAATTAAATTATTGATATGTAATTAACCCAAGTTCATTGAGGAAAAAATAAAATTATTTTAACAAATACTATCTAGAAATCATAAATAATGAAGCAACATTTTCAAATACATATCACTACATCATAAAAGGTTCAATAATTAGTGAAAATTATATCCACAGTGATGTAATTAATGTATAACATTTAAATTTTCCAAATTAAATGGATTCTCCCTAATTTTTTCACCAATATAATTCTCCCATGATAATATTCTAAAATATTTTTGGGTTTAGCAGCCAATCCCATAATATTTTCTTAAGAGGGATTCAAATAGATTTTTTATATGTAAAATAATTAATTATTATAGTTAAATAATAATTTGATTTATTCATCTATATCAACCCATTACTAAGAACTAGTATGATATTAGATGAAAATGGAACTTATATAATCACCAGGGTAAATATTGTACTCTAGTCACAAATGTGGTCTCATTTTTTGCATATGAGATCACATTTTGGATATATTAGAATTTCCTCAAATACAAACCAATAAAGACATTAAAAATATAATGTTTTATTATATTATTAATAACATTTAGTGACACTCTCTATTCCTCTCCAACAAAACCCAAGGATAAACACTTAAATTTAGTACCAATAGAACCATAAAAAAATATTTCTATGGTCATTTTCTTGGGTATTTATTACATTTTACCCATGAGGACATACTAGGATTCTAAAATTTAAAAAAAGAAGAAATATATAATCATGTAAAATTCATGTCTTTGTAATATATAGACCTTGAAACCCTTTTATCCTCTTAATGGAAACAAATTAATAAACCCTATAATGAAACTCCCACAACAAACTCACAAGTAGAACCACAAAACAATGCACACACTTTCTTCATCTTCAAATATTAGAGCTAAAATTTAACATGATAAATTACTATATAGGAAGAATAACGTCTTCAATTATTTGAAGATAATTGTTCCAAATCATATCTACGTAATAATGATGTAGAAACTTGCATCTTCCCATGGGACATCTTGTTGAGCCTTGACCCCTGAAATCGAACTCCATCCAAGTGTGGTTCCAATTTATGGGATGAGATAAATCCATAAACTTCTAACTAAACTAAAAATAGTTTATCATTAAGTCTAACTCCAATAGGATTACCCTACTAATCACCATTAATAATCATTATATATAGTATTTGTATGATATAAATCCATATGTTACACACTATAACACTAGGTACTTAACATGTTTCCATTCTTATACTAAAAATGAAGTGAGGATGCATGATTTTTTTAATTCATGTCATCAACAAAATACATAAACTTATAACATTGAACATATTAAAATTCCATAATCTAATAACAGAAAATTAATATGGTTGATCCCCGACAAACCATAACTTAAGGAGCCCAATGAATTTCCTATTCATATCACGATATTCGATAAATTCATACCCTCTGTCAAAAATAGCTCATCATGGTTTTGTTTATACGTTTTGAGTTACATCAACAAGAATATAGTAAAAAATATCAATTTCCACTAAATACATAAGATTTTATGACATCCTAGAGGATGTCACAATAAACCATAATTCGAATAAGATAGTCCGATCAATTCAGATGGCCCTGCTCTATCATCTCTAGACCCCATGAATGAACATGTCCAAGCGGTCAATATCCATACATTTTAATAAAACCTCCACCTTTATTTCATAATAATGTTCACCATGTGATGGGTGCACCCAAAAAAATCAATCAGGCATGAAATACTAAGATATAGTCTTTACTTGAGTTGTATCAATTCAATTTTCCCATCAGGATCATTAATGAACAACCACTATCCACCCAAGGAAGACAATTATGTGCTCCCAAAATTTAGGAAAACAATTCTGGTCTACCACCTAATAAAAACTAGTCAAAAAAGGATCATTGAATTTAAATTACTCCAATAAAATATTTCATGTAAAGGAAATGTGTGTGGATGAGACTATTGATTAGATTTGTCGAAGATCTCCTTTTCCAAGATAGAATAATCTAACCAAAGATAACTATTTACATAATATAACCATCATCTAAACATGGTTCCCTATTCCATATAATTTTAATCACCATGTCATAGATGTGCTACTCTAATCTCATCATCCCCCATGACCTCGGTTTCATGAAGACCAACGAAACTCCAAAAATGTGGGTTTTACACAATAAGAACTGATATGTATGATAGCATCCATCATGAATCATCTCAAAGTGTGATTTAGTTTATTACACTGAGACACTATAAAGGGAATCATCATCCCTGGTATGTGGTTCATTGCATACACAATTTTCTATATAGGGCTCAACCATAGGATACCCTTATAAAACAACCATGGATTTCTCAACATTCAATGAATGGTAATATCATCTATATGCTTACAGATAAAGTATCCAAGCTCACTAGTTGATGGAAAAATTACTTAACATCATTAGGTTTAGTTATTATTACCACATTAGGGGTTAATGTTCATTATTTTAGACAAAACATTAATCATCAACACAATTTAAAACACCTTATGATAGTTATAATGTCAAAATAATTTATATTGTGATGGATAAAACTTCACTTACAATAACTAGAGTATACTTAGTACACCCAGAGGATAAGTGAATAATGATAAATATATATAAAAAATTAGCTGATACCGATCTATCCCATGATTCCACTATATTATAAAACTCCTTGATGTATGCCACTATAGGAATAGTTGACTCCAATAATAAATAACCTGAGGTTCCATGGGGATACAAACACATGTCATATTCAAAATTACATAATTTTTTGTTTGAACATTGTTATACACTATTTTCATCATCTCACAAATATGACCACCATTATTTAATGTTGAACTAGATCAAACAATGGTGGTGTTAAGGCTGATTCAACCACATACATGAATGATGCTATAATAACATCATAGTGTCTGACCAGGAAGAGTATCAAGAAAATATTACTATTAATATGTTATATTTATGTTATTAATTTGGTTCTATATGTATGACATAAAACAAATAATGACCATTATAAACTAACTCATTATTATTTGTAAATTAACCAAAATGTATTCTTTATACATTCCATTCTCAGATTCTATAACTATACCTCCCATAAAATAAATATGGGGATGTGTAAATAATTGGAACATAATGATTCTACTACCATGAAATATCTATGAATGAAGATATTAGAATAAATGAATAGGTATTTACCTAACCATTATGAAATAATTAATTTTATTAACATCTAATGATTCACACACACATTTATATTGTAGGTTGAGGGGATTATGAACCATAAACAACACACAGACCCCTAAACCCTAATCGGTTAATCCCCGTACCCACCCCCCATGAGAATTTATAGACATATATTTTGACCATTACAATTTTATGACATGAAGTCCCTTTGGTTTTAGAGACCCTTACATGGCCCAAAAGACCATTTTTTGGTCAAAATGTGCTTTTTTATAAATGGAAATACTATAGTACCCCCCCCCCATTATATTGTTCATATTGCAATGCCCACCACTAGTACAATAACTTTAATAATACCATCCACATATACAATGATACGATGTTTACATGGTACCTACTATAGTACAATAAAAATTCCCTCACCAAATGAGTTCTTAAGATACGAAACCTAGTTAGATGTTGGATTATATAGTTACTTTACCACTCAATAAATCCCCCAATATCAATATTTAATGATTATAATGAACAATATCAAACAAATATATGTGTAATTAATGATTATAATTCCAGAATATAAATGGTAACACATATGAAAAGGTTTTGAATTAAGTTATTGAGATTATTATTTTTGTTATACAGATGGTTAGAGAACTTTCTAGAGTTTTGGAGTAAAGGAAAGATTTTATTTCCCGATATTACTATAAAATAAAATAAAAAAAATTTTAAACTACAATTAGGAGGAATTTAACGTTAATTTTCTCTATAACCCCATATATTTTTTTCTCCTATAATTATTTATGGGTTTTACATGTCTTATTACCGTTCCATTTCCTTTTTTTCATAATTCACCTAAAATGATGTTTGATATTAGATTTAACCATACCTTTTCAATAAGATTGTTTTCTGGAAACATTGACCTTCTTTACAGTGTTTTGAAAAGAATATTATTTAAAAATTATTTCATCAATAATTATTTTTATTTCTATTGTTGTAAATTCTATTTTAGAAACTTCCATAACCTTTTATCATAGTTTTCTAAAGTAATTCCTATTCCAATTTTTTTAAACATACTTTATTTTAAAATGAATATCATTTAAATTAATGGATATTTATTCCTATTTTTTAATTTAATTTTATAATTGTCTTATAAGACTATTTTTAATATATTTTAAATTCAGTATATGTTTCTTATTCTTCACTAGGGATATGATCTAATGATACAATCAATCTTCTTTCACTATATTGATTATGATAGAATATTTGGATTTTTTTCATGAATATCATTTATTTTTCATTTGTAAAAAAATTTGTGATGGGATTATGAATGTTTTCATGGTCAAATAGAACATTTATATATTGTAAATTATTATATGATTGGTGGATTTTATATATCCCTTCAATCCATTGGGTATTTTGTTATCTCGTGAGATGAGGTTGTGGTACCTGGGTGGTAAGCCCAAGCCTAAAAGTATTTGGTACACAAATGGTTATCCCAATATAAAAATGTAAATATGTGGTTATCCTAGACCTACGATATTATGGTAAGTGAATAGCCTAGTTAATTTGGTAATAACATTTGACCTTGATGAATTTTTTATTCTCATCTTCATTCCATAATATTATATTATGAATCATGACTATGAAAAATTCCCATATTATTTACTCATTTTTTCACACTCCCAAGACTCATGTTATATAGAAAATACTTATGGAATAATTTATAATTTATAATTTATGATATATGTTTTATTTGGTATGATTATATTATTTTATCGTCATGAAATGTGATTAGTTCTCATACCCACTTGCTTATTCTATGCTCAATTATGATCTTTGATGTTATCTATTATGCCTATACTTACTGAGTATATGAACTCATCCATTTCTTATGGTATCATTCTACATGTAATGGTGATGATTATTATGTATGATTTGTGTAGAAGGATTTCACATGTATATATATTTTTTGGAGATATTGAATATTTATTTGAAAATAAGAATATCGTGTAGCCAATATTTAAAGACACAAAACCTATATGTTATGAGATATTATTTAATGTGATATATAATGAATATTCATGTAAAATGATGTAGTATATATGCATTCTATAGTCAGAATAACTCTCCTGGTATCATAGTAGGGTGTAGTTTTTTTGGTGAGTAGGTCATGAAGAGTGATTGGATAAAAGCTAAAATAACAAATGTTGAACTAGAAAAGTAAAATGAACCTAATATTTCATAGATTAGAATGAATGTTTCATAAATTAGGAAATATTAGGATTAATTATTATATGAATATGAAATATGATTATTTCTACATCATTCACTCACTAACCTTTTTTGTGTAGTCAGTAATTGTAAATATGAGGAATCAAGTTAAAAATGAATGTGATGGAAAGTGTAATGGTTTTAAAAATTATTAATAAAACAGTATAGTAGATGGATTGACAAATATCATGTTTTTCTCTCCAAACTGTCTCAGTCTATGAATAATAACTTGAATCATGTTAAATATAAAAAATTCTATGTTAGGAACAATTTTACATTTATTCCTTCATGTAATATTCTCCACCTTCATCATGTTCGTCTTCCAATCAACTGATTTTATTTATGGAATAAACACAAAAATTGCCTCATTTAGTGATCATAGTATGAAATTTATCTATTTATCATTTAGAAGTTTTGGAATAAAAATATAGGTCTCTAATCAAGAATAAAAATCAAGAATAATAAATTTATTACATAGAATGGGAGGATTTTAAGAATGTATTTCTCTATAAATATTTTCCATGAACTATTCACAATAAAATGTATAGGGAGAATTACTAGAGAAAAAAAAATTTGGGGATGAATCCATTTTCACGTATGAGGAAAACTTCAAAATACATGTAAGGTATTCTTTTTGTTTTATTATTTAAACTAGACCTGAAATCGACCATTTTCATTTTTGTCTTAAAACTAATTATCTAGAAATTTTTAATTATAAGGGACTTTGGTAGATATGAATATATTGTTTATTTTGCACTAAATGTGGAAATAAAAATTGGTGGCTCCCATTATTCACATGGTTTTGGGAAAAATGAAAAAAAATATTTTGACAGAAAATAAAATGATATTAATTATAAATTAAGGAAAAACCATCTTCCTAAATATAAAAAATGTTGGAAAAGGCATTTAATGGAATTCTCCTAAGGAAAATGTAAATATTTCAAGTTTGGAAGACAGGGTCATCAAGAACATAAATGATGAGGAGATACGAACATCACAACTAATGAAATGGTTGGAGGTAAATCTCATCCTAATGCACCAACCACACTATAATTATTCAAATATAAAAAATTTAGTAATTATTCAAACAATTTCACTAATCCAAGGGTTAATTATGATAACAAATTTTATAAATCGCCCAAAATATGGGAAAATATAAATCCAATAAAATAATAATGGTAAGTAAATAATAATGAGGAAGTGGTGAGAGGTAGAGTTATTATCCACCTATTGACTAAAAATAACTTATTTGATTTTAGTTCTTCCTACTACAGTATATATATAGAAATTTTTCAATGAGAATATATTCAACTACTCAAAAATGATATTGAACTATCATTACAAATTTCTAGTGGTATGATGAATTCATCCTAAGTATATAACTCTTATTATATTGAATTGTATAAGAATGTGCTTCTTAAAAATATTATTATTCTACATTTAGAAGAATTTTATTCTATTTTGGGAAGGGAATATCTCTCTATACATAGTGTACCTATTAAATTATAGGATAGTGAATTCAAATTTTATGTCCAAAAAAAATCCATGATCATCTATCAGTGTAAGGCTAATATTGAACCCAATAGGAAAATTAATTCCATTTTTTTGATAATAGTAACTAATCATGAAGTTAATTTAGCTCAAATTTATGGGGGAAGGATTAATATATAAGATATGACTATTAATTGAAAAGAATTAATGTATTTATAGAATAATTTATCTACCTTATAAAACATTGTGAGGTTTGTATTTAAATAAAACTCATACATGGGGTTATGCCTATATCAGTGACTCCTTATAGAATGACCTAAATTGATTTAAAGGAATTAAAAAAATACTACAAATAAATATGAATAAGGTTTTAATAAAACCATGTAATTCACCATTGGGTGAACCGATGTTTTTTTTCAAGAATAATGTTGGATAAGTTAGACTCTGTAGTGATTATCATTGAATTTACAAGATCATGATTAAGAAAAAAATTCTTCTACCCTGTATTGATGACTTATTCAATCGATTATGAGTGCCTCAGCAATTTCTAATGATTGATGTCTGATCTATATATCACTAGTTAAGGGTGAAAAGTTATAATATACCAAATACAATATTTAATATAATATATGGACCCTCAAAATTCATTATTATGCCATTCAAACTTACAAATTCCCTTGTTTCATCACATATGTAATGGATAGAGTCATGAGAGAATACCAAAATCAATTTGTAGTAAATTTTTTAAATTATATTATCAAATATTCAATTTGAAAAGAAGAGAATGATGATAATATAAGGATTGTAATAATGATATTGAGAAAAGGGATACTATACCGAAAATTAATGGTCATAATATTGAATACATAAAGTATCATTCATGGGAAATGTAATCACATGTGAGGATATAAATATAAATCCATTAAATATATCAGTGATTGAAAAACCTCCTTGAATAACCATTGTAATAAAAATATTTAGTTTTATTTGATTTGTGGGACAATAATAATGTATTATAAGAAATTCGTCATGGATTTAAAATCCATTAGTCATGATAACTCTAAATAATGTGAATTTTATCTAGATAATTGAATGTGAATAATATTTCTAGTAGATTAATTGATGTTTTTTCACTACACATATACTCACACTACCATGTAGTGGGTATGTATTTCTAATATATAATGAAGAAACAAAGAAGTTATTAGGATATTTTAACATCCATAATTACATAGTTGTATCTTATGCTTCATGTCAATTATTGTTTCATGAAGTAAATTACCATACACATGATTTAGAGTTAACAACAACATTTTTTTCATTATATATATTGAGGAATTAACTATATAGTGAAAAGTGTGATATATATACAAATAAATGGATATTAAACTATATATTCATGTATTAGTTGTTAAACATGAACCAAATATATTATTAGAATTAATCAAAGTGTATAATTGTTCAATACATTACTATTATGGTAAGGAAAATAAGGTTGATTGTGCTTTGAGTAGGAAGGATGATGTTTCCTTATCCATGATGTAGATTGAAATAGATCTAATACTCATGTATTTTAAAAGGATGGTCCATGAAATCATATGGGAAGATGAGATATAATATCTTTCCCAAATAAAATCCCAAATATCCATCCATATGAAAATTAAGGATACATAGAAGGGGGATATGGAAGTACAATAAAAGGTAATGAATATCCTAGATTTGAAATTTGATAGTGATTGGATTAATAGATTATATAAATGAATATGTGTCCATTTAAAATAATAATGGAATGATTTATTGAATGATTTATATAGATCACCATTCTATTACCTTCATAGAAGCACAATAATTTGTATAAATATCATGAAGCATTTCTTGTGAGACAACAGAAAGAGGGATATAGTTGTATATTTTTCTCAAACAATGGAATACGTTAAGGTAAATGTTTAATAATATATGAATATGGGGATGAGGAAACTATTAACCATAACTATATGGAATTAAAATTATATCACCATAGATTTCATTTTTTTACATAGAAATAACTATAATGTACATAATCCTATTCGGGTTATAGTGGATCACCTTACAAACTCTGCTCATTTATTTCTATTTTAAAATATTTATCACACGATATACTTTCCAGTATATAAATAAAGGAAATTTTTATGTTTTATGGAGTATAATTTTCCACTGTATTGGATTGACATCTCAGGTTTAACATTATGTACCCGATAATTATTCAATAACAATTTCATAGAGAGTTTTAGTTCAAAAAAAAATTATCATTCTCAAACTAATGATAAATATAAAAGTATTATTTAAAATTTGAATGACATACTGATATCCTATTAAATGGATTTTAATTTAGGTTGGAATAAAGACATTCCCCTGGTTAATTTCTCATATAAAATTAATTTCCATTATAGAATTATAATGGAGATATTTGAGGATCTACAAGAAAATAGATGAAGAACTCTGAAAAGTCTGTACAACGTTGGAGATAATAAGCTACCAGGACTAGATACTTCTCATGATATGATATAGAATATCCAAATCACTTAGTGTCATGTTAAAACTTACCAAAGATTCTAAAAGAGATAAACCACTAATAATTGATAGTATATGAAGTTTAAATCCAAAAACAAGGTTTTTCATTACATATCACATTGGAATATGGTTATAAGATTTGGGAATATGGGAAAGTTGAGCACTAGATACAATAAAACTTTTGAGATCCTCAATTGTGTGGTGATGGAATCTTATCTTCTTATACATCCACTGAATTGATCCCATGTGAATTTTGTATTCCATATATCGATTTTCAGAATGTACACACCTTACCCTTCACATGTAATGAATGTTATGACTATACCACAGGAACATGATATCTCTTATAAGTAATAACTAGAATAAATAATGGATAATATAGATAAATTAAAATAAATCAATACCACACACATGTTTAATGTTCCCTAGAGAAATAATTAGTTCATAGAAAAAATGTGGGAACCTATTTATATAATGAGGAAAAAATACAATCATTTTTTTAATTAGAGTATTGATATTTAGAGGGTGAAATTATTTTATGTGGTCAAATTTAAGATACCAATATTTCAGTATTTATATACCTTTAATATTGTTTTTTTATTGAATATAATACATGAAAAATAGAACTAAAAAAACACATTATATTTTATTGAGATAAAATATTACAATGGAAGGTAAACATTAATACATTTTGATAATATATTTAAGAAGCATAATTATGGTAAAATATAATACGAACAAATATACAGGTAAAAAAGGACCATAGACATGAAATATTTATCCTCATGGTTTTCCATGATAATAATACCCCCAATTATAACATTGAAAATAAGTGAATGTAATAAAAATTTATTAGGTATTCCAATATAAATTTAATAGAATATTATAAGTTATTTTAGTGATGAATTTAAGCCTATAAAAAGTAATTTAATATTCCTATTATATATAATGTCAATGAATATATGCCCATTAGTAATATTTTCATTTTAAATATGATCATTAATATAGTGGCAAGGAGTATACATATATAAAATAAGTATACTAATGTTTTTTAAATTTTACTAAAAAAATGAAAATAATATAATTGAAAATTAATAAATAATGATTCAATAATATATCATTTTATTAAGAAAATATTATCATAAAATTATATTTTTATACATTACATATTATTATAATTATTTTTATAAAATAATTATTTGATTTATTTATAAAATTCATTTAAATATTATAATACCTATGTATTAGTAATATTTAATGTTTAGAAGATAAAAATATTAATTTAAGGGGTGTGATTAATATAATATAATGTTACAAAGGATATTATTTAAATAACTATTTAGAAATGTTGTGTATTTTTATAATAACAAAATAAATTCATCAATTTTAGTATATTATTCTAATTAAAATTTTCAATTTATACTGAAATATATAATCACTCATTTAATTATTTATTGATTTCAAATGGGATTAAGAACAATAAATGTTTTAAAAATATTTCTCTCCTTAAAATAGCTTTCCTATATATTTTTTGATTAATTTTAAAATATAAATATATTATAATTAGAAATATAATAATAAAATGGGGTCCAAATCTGTAATTTTCACCTCATGATTGGGGAAAAATTAATTTTCATTTTTAAATATAACAATAATTTATTGTGGTAAAAATAGACTCACCGTGATAATGGTAAAATGAGGTGAAAATGTAAAATATGTGGTAATTAATTATAATATTATGATACCATATCACTAAATTATTAAATGATCATTTTTATGACCTGTATAAATTTTTTCCACTTATTATACACATGAATTTTAAAATGAAATCCTTATATATTATGGAATGAATATTTTTCAAAATGCAACTAAGAACTTGACTATAAAAGAACCCCTTTTATATACCCCACAAACCAATACTTTTATATCATTTATCTATTTAATATTAGACCATTTCCAAATCCTAAATACTACTTGTACATTTTTTAGCTTTATATTCCAATAAATAATCCAAAATTATTCATTTTAAAGGAATCTATTTCAAGGAGAGAATACATCAAATAATGTACTTAATTATTCTCCATATTATTCAATTATGTTATCAAATCATATCATTACAAATCCCATTATCCATTGTATTTTTTTATTGTTAATTCCATTATTATTCTTATAATATGATATAATTAATATTCTTTAACTCAATATTCATACACTTTCATTAATATAACATGTTATTATTTGGGTCGGTTCAGACAACTATATTAATGTTGTTACATTTAATTGATAGTTTGAAACATGAAAGACTATAAATGAAGTATTACAAGTAATATATGATATTAGAGAATATTTTAGGTTTTCAATATGGTTATGTAATTATTACACCAGAAAATGAATTATCATTATAAAGTAACTCATTGTTATCGGTAAATTATCCAAAAAAAAATTAGTATAGATTATATTCTCACATACCATACCCATACCTTCCATAAAATGAAAATGCGAACATATAAATAATTAATATTTATTATACAAACATAACTAATTTGGTATCAAAATATGAAGATCGACATGACCATTATAATGCAAGTTTGAAAAAAACACCTTATTATGAAAATAAACAATAGCTAACTAATATATGGGTAATCAATGATTATAGTTAAATAGTATAGTTGTAATATTTATTAATAAGATTATTAAATAAGTGATTAATATGTTTATATTTATTACATAGTATGAAAAATTATATTCTTCGAATTCGAGAGAAAATGTAAAGGTTTATTTTCATATCTCACTTTGAAATCAATATTATATAAGATTATACATAAATCAGGAGGAATTATATTCTATTTATCTACAAAACCCCATATATTTTCATCTTATCTAGTTATATCTGAGTTTTTCATGCCTTATTACCATATCAACTCTCCTTGGATCACCATTCAATTTAATTTATGTTTTTAATTAAATCTACACATATAATTTTTTTCATGTCAAGAATAATTCTCTACCATGATCAAATTCATTATATTATTTTATTGATTCCCTTATATAAAAATATTTGACTTATAAAGGTCTTTGTCATTATTATTAACTTTTGTTACAAAATGAGTCTTCTGTTAATGTTTTATGTTTTTTTATACCAAACATCATTGTTATCTACAATGAGGTCAAATGAGTTTTTTTACATAAATATGTATACATTTCTCCACCAAATTTATTAGTATTATTAACAAAATTATTCTCTTTGTTTTAATGGTTTTATAAAAAAATTCTATTCTTATTATATTAAAAATTATTTTCATTTAATTTTTGTTCAATATATTGAAAAATATATTTCTTCATGCTTTTCAATGTAAATTATTAATGGTTTTATAAAAAAAATTATGATGTGTCAACATCCATTAGTGTTTATTATACATCAATAGAGATACGGTACTATCCTCTATATTTCATTGGATAAGATATCATAATATCTTATTGATGTTCTTATGAAACACATTTATTTATCATAGGTTAATCAAGATATGATGGGATTGTTAATATTTTATTTTTAAAAAAGCACAAACATGTATTCTTTAACATTAAATGAAA
This sequence comes from Viscum album, assembly GCA_963277665.1. Taxonomy (NCBI): domain Eukaryota; kingdom Viridiplantae; phylum Streptophyta; class Magnoliopsida; order Santalales; family Viscaceae; genus Viscum; species Viscum album. The sequence continues at coordinate 1,929,711,754 of OY728131.1, forward strand.
GATGGGTCTGATATATCCCACTAATTAATTTTTTAGTGTTTTATAGCTCATGAAATAATATTTTCGTACACATATGGTAAATTTAATATCAAAAATATGTGGTATATAGGTTTTTAGAGTAACACCCCAATCTCATAATCCTGAAGCTGGTGCATTGTTTTAATACATTGGAATGATTACTAGGAATCAAATATCGAAGGACTGGTCAATTTAGTAGTTTTGTCAAATATATTACATACATGGAAATTACTGTACAAATCAAAATATAAATTAAAACATGTATAATTCTTTGATAATGCATTAATATTCTATCTTGACCCTTCATGTCAATCATAATACAATTCTTTGTATCCTTGGAAAAAATTATAAGAAAGGGGTGAGATCATATGCATAGTAAGGGTCAAAAATATAGCAGAAGCTATCATAATTAAGCATAATCATTTAAGACAATGTATAAAACTGAAACCCAAGAATTTTAAAAATAATCTTCAACATAATATAGCAAGAATAAATAAAATAATTCCATTTAAACATTCACATGGATATTCTACTAGTAGAATAATCACATATAATATCTATAACTAGTCTCATAATGAGGGATTTCATAATGTCAATCATCATAACCACACCGTCAAGTCGTCTAGAAAACACTATACATAAATGGGTAAAAACCCAAACTATTTTTCCTCATGAAACCTACCAAATCCTCGGGGGATATATCAGGCCTCTCTTGTAACTTGCTAAGTCCAATATATTCCACATGTGAAAATTGTGAATAATAAACAACATAATCATTCTTATTAAAAACTATTATAAAAAATATGAACACTTTAACCACAAAACAATAATTTTATCTTAATAAAACATTCATAATCAAACTGATCATAAAAAATTCAGTAAAATATGGTAAATGATATCAAAAGTAATCAACCTCAAATAATAATAAGATCCAACAAAGGATGTTGACAGAGATGTAAATACATTAACAACCCCATTAAAAATATATTAGGACAAATACCCGTTTTTCATTGAAATTGTTTATTGAAAAGACACACTCATAATAAAGAAAATATATAAAAAGAGATTATTGAATAAATATTTTCCATACCAAATTGAAACTTTTAAAAGTAATTAGAATTGTAAAGAATTCAGTTCAATATAAATAAATCTTTAAAACAATTTTTAAAATATAGTCATTAATGTGAAATATTTCGAAGAATAATTATTTAAAACATTTAAAATGATGTTTTAGTTTAAGAGTCCCATATATAAAACCCTAAAAATATTCCTTTTTAAATTACATCAATGAAATTCAAAATAGACAAAAAATTTCCTTTATTATGGTTTTATATCCAGATAAATTGTTATGCAGAATATGATCAAGAATATTGAAATGGAGAAAGGATTAATTATTTAAACAATCAATGCATCTCATACCACTTATAATATTTTAATAATAAGCCTGATATCTTAAAATTAATCTATAAATACCGTGTAGATAAGTATATTCATGATACGAAATACAATAGGGGAATTTCATTCACCACACAAAAAAATTGGTTGCGAACATGGCTTATATCTCAAGAAAATCAAATGTGAGGAGGAATTCCCCTTACCTTAGGTCTGATACTCTTCGTATGTTTTCGAAACTCCTATATAATTGTTTTTAAAATTTTAATAACTTATAAAATAATTATAATAATATTTATGATATCATATATTATTCTTTAATGAATTTATATTAACTTTTTATTAATAATTTCATGTTAAAACCATGTATTAGGTAATAATCGCTTTGTTTAACATACATGTTTTGACTTATTATTCTTTAACATATTACATAGATCATGAATTAATTCGATCCAGAATATATAATGTGATTTAAATATCATATATATTCATTATATATATAATATATAGATATATTAAATGGTATAGACCTTTCATAGAGATGGTAGGTCGTGCATATGCATTAACATTGTTTCCGTTTTATTACAATATTGAATGGAAGAAAGTAAATGACATATATGTCTATATATATATAATTCCATTATAATTATAACATAATATATTTCATAATTATTTATTATATATATTCTTATAAACATTCTTGAATAGTTAACATGGAATTTGAATCTCATCATGTTGTGGATATTGTAAGTCGTACGTACACACGAGCGATGGTATCATTCTATAATTGTAATGGGTGTAAGGAAATTTATAGTATATTAATTATAAACAATAATTATAATGTCATATTAATTATTTATATCTATTATATTCAACATTATACCCATCAATATAAGGAAAATATGAAAAACAGTTTTGACCACAATGTGGACATGGTATGTTGTATACACACACACATGGTGATATTATTTTTCATAGGATATGTAAAAGTAAGAATATGGTTATAAAATAATCATAAAAACATCTAAAAATATAGTAGATTCTGCATTTAATACTTTATTATAGAATCAACTTTGGAAATTTAAGTAGAAGAAGAACGGAACATGGATAAAGTTTGTAAAACAGTTACCTCTTCTTTGAGTGTCCCCTTTTGATTTCCACAAATGGACCATGTAGGTTGGATTTATGTCCAAAGTATTCCCTATATGGTGAATTGAGGGAATTTTTTAGGAAAAATTGTAAGTTTTTGGCTGATGAAATGTTTTTTAGATGTGTTAATAAAAGATAATGATAGGTTCCCTTTTATAAGAGGGGGGATGGTCACTTTTGGAAACTCCAAAACTATTAATTAAATATAAATTGATTTTAAATTTCAAATATCTAAAAAGTAAGTTATTTATAGGATAAGTAGATTATGGGTATATATCCCCCCAAATAATAAATTTTATACATGTTTTGGTCATAATATTGACCTTATCTTTTGTATTTAACTCTTAGTTAAGTAATTTAACTCTTACCCTGACAACTTCCCTTTTTACACTATAGGGTTAATAAAGTTAACAAAAAATGCCAAACAAATCCCATATAAAAAACTTATGATGTATTTAACATTATAATAGTTATTTGGACGAAATATATATTTTTTTAGTTCTATATCAATTAATAAAATATTATTTATTTTAAAATCTCATTTTTATCAATTTAGACACTATTTATTATTTTACATTTTATAGAATCATAAAAACATAGCTTGAATGGACCGAAGGCCTTCATTTTTATTGATTTTATTATAAACCCCCTTTCAAGGGCTGAGGGGGAACCCATACAAGGCTCGTAGGCTCAGATATTACATGTAATGTAGGCTTAGGAGATAACATTACCCGAAGGTCTTACGGAATTCAACCAGACTATCTACATGGAACTGCCCCTCCCCAACATCTACATCGTGATAGTAGCTCTCCTCCATTTCATGGATGTCTGGTTAGGCTTCCCCTACAAGAACAGGCTGGTCCTGATGGAATATCCAAACCCTCCCATTCTGAAAAATAAATTTATCACTACTCTGGTGAATGCACCTACCCTGAATCCTCTTTTGGGGCTTCTCCTTTTTATAGAGTGTGTGTAGGGTAGCTTCATGTGGCCTGAAGACCTTAAAGTGGTTCGAAGGCCATAAATGTGGCTCCAAAGCCCTACTGACCTGAATTCCTAGGTGGCCCAAAATCCTTAAGGACTCCAAGCCCAAACTAGTGGCCCAAGCTGAATAGTTCTAGCTGTTACAGTACCAAACAGTACATGCTATAGTAACTTCTATAGTGCCTGCTACAGTAACAACATAGTGTACAATACATCTATAGTTCCTGCTACAGTACCTGCTACAGTACCCAAAAATATGCCTCTACCTAGTTTTGAACATGGGTCTCATGGATGCACTTAAGGATAGCTCACCAACTAGGCTAAGGCTCATGTGCATAAAATCATAACAACTTGATTCCTTCCAAAAGGATGTCAAATGATCCCTAATGTGTCAAAGTCGTCCAAAAAAATCATGTTTGGCATGAAATATTTAAAATTATATTTATTTTAATATTATTAATATAATTTATTTGATTCTTCCTTTAATAAATCAATTACTTTATCATCATTGTGTCTCCATTTAATTGAATTATATATTTCATAAAATTATAAATAAATTACCATGATTTATATAAAAGTTTTAGACTTCTAATTAAAATTTATAGTTGACCATATCAATTATATGACCCCATATTAATAATTATATAGTTATAAAAATTTTAATATGACATTTTTAACACTTCTTTATATTAAATATAATAAATATCATAATCTTACACAAGTGGATTTAAAAGGATTATATTTTTTAACTAATGAATATTTTGGTTGAAAAACACTTATACATTGAAATTAAGAAAAGTTATAGAGTAATTTAGTAATATTATTATATTAATATTATTTACCTTTAATTACCTAATTTACCCAAAACCGAGGTAAATAAATTAAAAAATACTAAAGTAACTATTCACGAAAAAATAAGTTGATCATATTATATCATAAAATTTGTACTAATTACAACAATGTATATATACTTTTTAAAATTCTACTAATAATAGTAGTAAATTACATTTAATTCTAATCTCACAAACTTCGCTAGAACGTGGGTAAAAGAGATGTTCAAAAGTACAACAAATTTTATAAAAAAATTTATTAAAAAAATAGTTCCAATTAACTAAATTTTATTAATAAATATATTATTTATCTATTATGACTTTAAAATTAATTTATAGTAAAATAATTATTTAAATGGAATGGTCGGGTTTTTAAAACTATGCAGTATTTTTCATTATTCATCAAGAATTGAAATTTTTCATAAAAATATCAAAAATTCAGCCTTAGATAATTTTTATATTATGAATTCAAAAATGAAGTCTATATTTAAAAAATTATAAATTTCATAATTTTGTTAATAATATTTAAATTGCCTTTTTAAACATCTAGATCGATATATCATAGTGCGTCCAAACTCGGTGTTGTGTGCATTGTGAACTACTGAATTTATTTAAAAATAAACATATTTTGAAATTGTGGGGTGTTACATTATACCATAATTAAATATATTTAATCCTCTCAATTTGAACTAAGGATTAAAAACTAGGTTTATGAGTATTCAATATACTTTTATTGAAATACCACATCATAACTTGGGTTGATAAAAGATCTAATTTAAAATAAAGGGATGTACAAAGATCGTGAGAGATAACACATACTAGAGTTACGTGTATTAAAACGAGGACATGAAAGAAAATTTTACCATCAATTTCTGATGGAGAGTGATGAAGAATGTTATTAGGAGAATGTTAATAGTAACAAAGCTTTGAATCTCTGATGAACCAAGGGACCATTTGATTCATCACAAAAAAATGTACTAAGAGAACATATTTAGTTTCATGATAGCTTTACGGAAGTTAAATAATCCATTTACTTCATAGTCTAATAACATAATGAAAAATAATTACTTGACAGGTTGAGTTTCATACTTTAATAAATTTCTCCAACAAACTCATACTTCTCTCTAAAAGATAATAAATTTCAAAAATATTCTATTTATCTTAATCATATAGGGTTCCAAAAACCAACTTATTCTTCATCAATTATACAATTTTATTAAATAAAACTATGTTATACTAATCAGTACATCATGTAGGCATGTGGTATGTAATTCACCCTTGTCTCCCTTCGATTGAATGTTCAAGTCTAGCAGCCTTTTCAGATGTGATAAGTTGTCTCCCAACCAGCAAGTTGTCCTTTTTTCTAAAACTATATTATTATATCATTCCAAAAATAACCTTATGAAATGTTTTAAAATTAAAAAAATAATATCCAATGTTCCAATTCATAAATTTCGACCATTATACTTATTCAAAATACATCTTTCCAAATTAATCGTCTAAAAATGTCTCTAAATTTCCAAAATCAATCATAACATCATATTTTCCACACAAAAATTATCTTATTTTCACATACAACCCATATTAATACCGTGATCATATTAAAACCATAATGAAAATTCTCATTCTTAAAAATCCATAAATAAGAAGAACTATATTAAATTCCTTATATGTCAAGCAATTCTTATAACCAATAATTTGATAATAAAATACTCAAATGGCATAATACTTGAATCCAAACATGATCACATTAATCATTATTCTTCATCTGTTGTAGTAACATAATCTTGAAATTTATCCATTAGCCTATCTAGGGCTATATTCCTTTTATTCATGAGACATTTATTTACATAGTGTCCTATATCGTTACAATTATATCATTGCAAATTTGTAGATTCTTTCATTCCTTTACAATCATGATCCAGGTGATCTTTCTCTCAACACTTGTAACCGACACTCTCTTATTTCTGTCAATAACTGGGTTGTTTCTTCCCATAATTATCAAAAATGGGAAAATATTTCTTTCCCTTCTTCCCTTTATCTATATTTTTCTCATCTATACTCTTATTATCAAGCTTCCCTCCAAACCCATAATACATAATGTAATCTTTAATTAACCCTCTATCACTTGATATTACATCCTCATAGGATTAGAATTATTGGGATACTATTTCCCTTTATAATATTATCTTAAGAACACAAAAGATATGATCCTTCTTACTCTTCATATTTGGAAAATTGGTGAGGTTCATGTTCCTTATACTATGTGCCATTAATAAATGATGACATATAGTAAATTAAGTTATGAATCCCAGTTAATAATTACAAACCAATAAAATACTTAACATAAATTGAAAAAAAATATTTATTTCAAATATCATAATCATAAAAATGGTTAAATGGGGAAAAATTTTCTTTTAATAAATTCTTAATGGTTTTCAAAAAGAATTTGAATTATCTTTATCATATCCCTTGGGTGTGTCAAAATATGTTTATAGTAAGTCTCATTGTCCTATACCAAGATACCCAGAGTTAGGCTCGAAACACATTGTCAATGTTATTACTCAAAGGTAGATCTATTAAAAAATAGCATCCACATATAGTATCCAGAGAGGGATGTATTTTCTTGGAATACTCACATAATCTATATTTTACAAAATTCTAGAATGTCCTTAAATACAAATCCTCAAATTCTATATTAGGTTTATGTTCCCTAATATATTTTTCTAAATATAATTTCTAAAGTAATTTCTAAACTACCTTTGATACCATCTGTAATGCCCCAACTATAGAATATCATAGCTGGTGCATTATTATAATACATTGGCGTCATTACAAGGAATAAAATCCTGAAGGACTGATCAATTTATCAATCTTGTAAAATATATGTCATACATGAACTTTATAGTACAATTAAAAATATAAAATACATTATAGATATTCATTTGAGAACGCCTTTATTCTCCAAGATTAACCCTGTATATCAATCATAAAAAATTTCTTGGTATCCTGGGAAAATAAATCATATTAAAGTGGTGAGATCAGATGACCAATAAGGATTAAAAATATATAGCAATCTATTATAAATAAGAATAATCATTTAAAGAAAGGTATAAGCTGAAACAGAATCCTTTTTGACATAATGTTTTGTATAATATGGATAGAATAAATAAAATAATTTCATATAAAAAATTACATATATATTTTCCTAGTTGAATAATTAAATTTCACATCAATAACTAATATCATAAGGAGGTAATGCATAATGATTAAAATCATAAGCACACCACCAAGGTGTCATACTAATACCATACATAAATGGGTAAAAACCCCAAACTAGTTTGCCTCATGAGATATATCGATGGTTCGATGGGCTATATCAGGCACCGTCCATCACTTACTAAGTATAATACATTCCTCATATCAAAATGGTCAATCATAAACAAAATAATAATTTTTATAAAAAACTTATATTCAAAATAGTAATACTTTAACCATAAACCAATAATAGTATCAAAATATCACATCTATATTCAAAATGTTCATAAACCATTGAGTAAAATATGGTAAATGATATCATAAGAGATAAACCTCAATTAATCATAATATCCAACAAAGTATGTTTACATATATTAATATAATCTAATAAAATCATTAAAAATATATTAACACAAATACACCTTTTCTTTGAAATCATTTATTTAATATACACACACTTATAAAAGAAAAAAATTAGAAATAGATTATTGAATAAAAGTTTCTCATACCAGTTTGAAACAATTGAAATGATTTCAAATTTTAAAAAATTGATGTATGTATAAATAAATCCTTAAAAACATTTTTAAAACATTGACATTAATGAGAAATATTTAGAATATGAAATCTTTAAAACATTTAAAATGATGTTTTAGTTAAAGATTCCCTTACATAAAACTATTAAAATATTCCTTTTGAAAACATTTGAATGAAATTAAAATTAAAAGACATAAAATTTACTTTATTAACATTTTATATAAATATAAATAGTTATCTATAATAAGATCAAGAATATTAAAATGGGGAAATGAGTAATTCATTAAACATTCAATGCATCCCATACCAATATGAACATTTAAATAATAACAATGGTAACTTTAAAGGTGTATTTAAAAACCATGTAGATAAATGTATTCATCATATGAAAAATAATAGGGGTATCAAATAGACAACACACAAAAAATAGGTGGTTAACATGGCATATATCTCATGAAAATTAAAAGTGAGACAGAATTCCCCATACCATAGGTCAAATACTCTTCATATGAGTTCAAAAATCATACATAATGGTTTTAAACATACTATTAACGTATAAAATATCATAATAATATCTATTATATGATATATGATTCATGTATGACATTATATTACCAGATTATTAACAATTACAAGTTAAAGCAATGTTTCAGGTAATAATCGCTTTGTTTATCATATGTGTTTTGAATTTTTATTCTTGATCGTATTACATATATCATGATTTACTTGATTTCGTAATATATAAAATGATTTAAATATCATATATTATCATAATATGAATATATATTTATATAATATATATATATATGCAATGGAATACACCATTTATAGAGACGGTAGGCCTTACTAAACATAAACGTTGTTTTTGTTTTCTTATCGTATTGAATAAAAGTTGTTAAATGAAATACATCTGAGTATATATATATATATATTATTCCACTAGAATTATTGTTTAATATATTGCATAAATATTTATTCTATATATTTTTATAATCATTCTTCAATGGTTAACATGGAATATGAATCTCATCACGTTGTGGTGACAATAATCCATATGTACACACGAGCAATGATATCATTCCATAATGGTAAATAGGGTAAGGAAATGGATGATATATTAAAGATAAATAATCATTATAATGTCATGTTACTTATTTATATCCCTGATATTAATCATTATACCCATATAAATAAATCAGAGATGAAAATAGTTTACACCACTGCGTGGATATGTTAAGCCATACGTACACATGAAAAATGATAATGTTATTCATAGGATGAGAAAAATAAAAAATAGGGTTTTCACATAATCATAAAAACATATAAATATATATTATATTCAGTATTTATTAATTTAGTATATAAACAAATTAGTAAAATGGAGTAGAATAAAAAAAGAACATTGAAAGTGTTGGTAAAACAATTACCTCTTCTTTGAGTATCTCATTTTTATTTGCACTAAATGAATACATAGGTTTGATTTATACCCAAAGTATGGCCTATATAATTATTTTTGGGAATGTTTTATGGGAAATGGGCTGGTATTTCATGAACAAAATTTTATTAGATGGGTGGATAAAAGAAAATTAGTGGTTCTCTTTTATAAGAGGGCGGAGGGGAATTTTGGAAACTCTAAAACTATTAACATATTATAAATTTATTTTGAATTTCATTTAGATAAAAAGTAATTTATTTAAAATATAATATGTTTATGGTTCTAAATACAATAAACCAATGAAATTTAGACATGTTTATGTTACAAAATAAACTTTATCTTTTTTCTTTAACACTTAGTTATAAAATTTAACTCTAACTGTGAAAACTTGTCTTTTTCAATAATTGGATTAATATAGTCACTATGAGATGAAAAAAGAACCCCAATTGTATAATTTATTATATATTTAACATTATAATAGTTATTTGGTCATAATATATATTTTTATTAATTTTATAACATTTGATAAAATGTTATTTATTATAATGTTTCATTTATTTCAATTTTGACACCATTTTTTATTAAACTTCTTATAAAATCATAAAAACATTATTACTTAAAAAAATATACATTAAATCATCTCTATCATTTCATAGAAATCTAAAAAAATTATGGAATGAATTATTTCAGATGATTTTTATTTTAATATTATTAATATCATTTATTTGATTCTTCCTTTAATAAATCAATTATTGCATCCTCATTTTTTCACTATTTAATTTAATTATATATTTATTTAAATAATAAATAAATAACATGATTTATATAAACATTTAATATTTATAATTACTATTTATAGTTTTACATATAACTTATATAACCTCATATTAAAAATGATATAGTTATTAAAATTTTAATATTACATTTTTAACTCTTCTTTAAATAAAATATAATAAATGTCCTAATCTAACACAAGTTTCTTAAAAAGGATCATATTATAGACCATAAGACTATTTTGGTCAAAAAACACTAATCCATTGAAATTAGGATATGTTTGAGCATAATTTTATAATAATATCTTATTATTATTTTTTACCTTTAATTACCTGATTTACCCATAACCTTGGTAAATAAATAAGCATTTACTAAAGTTACAATTCAACAAAAAATTATGTTGATCCAATTATATAAAAAATTTTATACTAATTACAACCATTCATGAATATTTTATGAAATTGAATTCCCAAGAGTATTAAAATTATGTTTACTGTTAGTCTCGTAGATGTATCTTGAATGTGGGTAAAAGAGACGATCAAAAGTTCAGTAAATTTTCATATCTAATTAATTATTAAAATAGTTACAATTAACTAAATTTATTTAATATATTTATTATTTATCTATTTTTACTTTAAAATAATATTAAATTAAACTAATTATTTAAATAAAAAATTCAGATTTTAACAACTATGCAGTATTTTTCACTATTCATCAAAAAAACAAATGTTTTCAGAAAAAAATACCAGAAATTCCCCCTAAGGTAATTTTGATATTATGAATTAAAAAAATAAGTCTATTTTTAAATATAAAATTGATAAATTTCATAATGTGGTTTATAGTATTTTTATAATTTTTCTAAATAGTTAGTTTGAGAGATCGTAGTGCACTTGAACTTGGTGTTGCCTATAGTGAAAACTATTGACTTTATTCTAAAAGAAAAATAATATGAAATCTTATGGTGTTATATTTATCCCAATCATGATAATATACATTGTTTTTTATCCTAAGCCTACTATATTATGTTAATGTGGTTATCCATGTTTAATATGTGACGAATGTCTTGGTGGTTAACATTGACACATGTTATATGCTCGTCTTCAATTAGTATTCTTATTATATGAATTATTAGGATATCATGATCACGTATTGTTGAAACATGTTTCCACATTCACAAGATTATTTCTTTAAGTAAAAAAATTATTCCATTATTTATGATTTATAATCAGTGTTTTATTGGGTATTATTTCATTACATTATCATCATGTACCTTGATTGTCCTCCCATACCCACATATTCATATACTGCACACTTTTGATCTCTAATTTTTATCTCATATGTTTACACTTAATAATCATTTATTCTCGCCCTTTTATCATGTTTCCAATCCCTTGGTGTTGAAAAATATTATTTTGTATAATATATTTTTAAAAAAATCATGTATGACGATTTTTGTTCGAAATGTTGAAGACTTATTATAAATTAAGAAGATCAAGTAGCTAACCTACAAAGACAATAAAACTATTGATTTTGGTGTGTGATTTAATGTGACATGAAAATATTATTAATTAAAAATTATGTAATATGTATATATATTACTGTTGGTTTGCCTCATAGAGAACTTCACAGGTAGATTTTTAGATCTATACAATAGTACATGAGAATTTACAAGGGATGTGTAACATGTTCTTAGAGGGGAAATAACACTAGATATCAAGGAGATATATAAATATTATTATAATGAATAAATTGATCAAGTATAATTATTATTCAAATAAAATAAGTAAGATTCTATCATTAAAACTATTGATAGCCATATCTAAAGATACTGAGCATGATGTAGCTTCTAATGTAGCAAAATAAGTAGTTGAAAAATACAAAAAAAACAAATACATGAAATAAAACATATAGATTGAAGTATTAACTTAATATAAATTATTATAATCTTATGAAAATGATACTATTAATTCTTTCAAGTTTATGAAATAGTAAAAAAAGCGGTATACTCAAAAAAAATATCATTAGGTTGTTTTTTATTAAAGAGGTGATGTTATAGATAGTAGAGATTCCATATAGGAAATATGTGGTAGGACCAATGACTAAATAAATTACTCAGTAAAATATATATCTTAAAATTTGAGAGATTGTAGTTTGATGTTTAGTGTTTTTCTCTAGTGAATGATAGAGTTTTGTAAAACATGGTACCCTAGAACCAATATGACGAGTAATTTTTTATTACCATATACTATATCTAGAGATTTATTCATGATTATATCTTACCATGATATTCATATTAATTCAGCATAAAATAATTACACAATAATATCGTAATATTATTTATCATAAAAATGGTTATAATATTTGAAGTAATCAATGATAATTGTGAGGTACTATAAAAAACATCTTAAACATATAACATATTTCCATAATTCATCATATTTGCAAGACACATATATTGTCTGACTATAATGTGTTTGGGGCTCCTAATAATTTAAACATATACTCATTATGTTCTTACCTTGTGATCTTGAGTTGAGTATATTATGATTACTAACACACTAAAAGGAACACCACTTGTTTTTGGTATCATTGAATGTTCCTAATAGTGAGAATTTATATTGATCTATTGAATTGGGATCATTATTAGTGTGTACCATATAATCACATAGATTGATGCATGAAAAGAAAATGAAATTTAATATATGGGTTGAGATATCATGTTTAGAGTGCGTCATTTATGGTAAGTCATTTATTGAATGGTCTAGATAAGATTTGTCACTTTTGAAAGGAAGAAGATGTATCTGGATACTTTTTTGGGGTTGTATTTCCTTAAATAAATCCATGGTCATAGTTGATGAAGGAAAGTCTATCCAATGCAAGAAATAATATAAAAATATCCTTAAAGGTTTATGACATGAAATATTCATCATGATGTACAAAATATCAAGAGATAAAGAGATTCTACTTAAAGGTATGTGTTCATAGGATGTGGATATAGTTATGAAGTGTCCATATCTGTTTAGGGGAAATGATGACTTGTTAGATACCACTACTATTATATGAATACGAATTAAATATAAAAAGATTTATTTTAATAGCATTACACATCATGATTATTTTTATATTCCACAAATTCAGATGAATTAAATTCAAGGATGAAGTGGCCCCATGTGTGGGGGATGGTGACTGTCACATTATAAGAAATCCCAACTAATTTAATTCAATTAATAATTCACGTTTAGAACTATAATAATAAATGAGTTTATTATTTCAGTTATTCACATATTATTTAATTATAAATGTGTATATGGTAAAATATTATTATTCAAATAAGAATTTTGAAAGCAGTGTTCATTAAATAATTACGGGATGAACAAATTGATTTAGTTACTTGTATTTAATCACGTGGATGTTAATATTGTAAAAAATTAGTTGTGGAATATTTATGACATTTATAACTGATGAAAAACTCTATAGGTAAACCAACAGGGTCGAATCCCAAAGAAATAGGGTGCATAACACTCCTTACACTCCCTCGATCCATTTCCACAGAAAATTCAAAAATTATAAAACCAAATCAATGGTGAATTAAATCCTAAATCACAAAAAAAAAATTAAATAAACCAATGGATCTATGTACCACCCATAAAATTATGAATTTTCGACTTAATACCCCCTCTAAGTATTCCCTCTTAATCCACATATAAATTCCCAATCAATATTGAAGATTTCATCTTGATTTGGTGGAATCACCCCTCTTGAAACCCTAATTTCTAAAGAAAAATTCATGAAAATGGGTGGAGGAAGACTAAAGGAAATATAGGAAAAAATATTTCCTTGAACCTATGTAATGAATATTCCCCAGACCACCTAGATTGAATACACAAAAGGAGGGGGAGGGAGATCCAAATAGGGCGTCTCCCCTCCAATCTATCACAAAAAGAGAGAGGGCCGAGGAGATTACAAAATATAACCCTTGTAGAAATTACAAGATAAACTCAAAAAAGGGGATTGCCAACACATGTTCATAGAGTGAACCTCCTCCATGTTGGGGTACAAACCATTTTCATCAGTTATTTCACAACATGATCCTATGTTCACACCATGAATGTCTTGTAGCTAGTTTTTATTATAGTCCATCCACTCCGAACATCCTTTGAAATACTCATGAACACATAAGACATTACCAAAACATTAAATTGCATATAAAAACACCCATTATATACAATAAAATTATTTATCATTCATATTAGGACATGATTTTTAAAAATAACCTATCACAAATTGCAAATTTCAAATTACATTAAGAATTTTCAACCCATAATGAAATGTCTCATTACAAACTCCCCACCATAACACTTATCATCCTTGAGAAGCTATGGTAGTTATCTAGACTCTACCTTGACCGACCACAATTTTTAACTCAGTAAAAACACATAACATTTCATATTTAGACATCAAACAAGCTTTCATTCGGAAACATTCCCACTAATCTTATATACAAGTTATTTTCCCTAAAAAATCTTGTTTGATCCTCATACGGCACCCATAACATACCAAAACATTATCCTAAAGTGGTATCTATCCCAGAAAATATATTTATAGACCACAATGGTGGTTTACCCTGATCTATCTAACTTATGTAAAATGCACAAAACAACTCTTTCTAACACATTACCATTTCACCACACTACCCAGTCATGATGCCTTCACACCCAAAGGCATTACTAAACTATGCAACATCCACACTAATGTATAAACCTTATTATCTATTCAAATCAATGGTTGGGTTCTCAATGCCCATCCAACCACCATACCCTACCCCTTAGCATTTGTGCTTCACCGATCTAACTTTTCCTCAGATCACACCACCATATCAATCTTGATACTAATGCACATAATCTTACAAAAACCATATATAAATCTCTAAATGGAACAAAATATTCACCAGTAACCCACTACCATATCATCCGCCTTCTGAATAGTTCTATTTCAACCACAAACATTCATAAATAAGGGTTGTACACTAGTAATTGATTTGATTCTCCCCAATGTCGGAGTATCCTTATCATTTTATCACATAATTGGAACACTAATAAATATTTATAATTCCCTATATACCAATTAACATAGTAGTTATAAATGATCTCCCCACTCGTAATTGAGCACCAACATTAATCATAAATCACCAAACACCAAGGTAGTGCCTGAAAAAGACTTATTGACCCCAAAAACCTGAAGAGTTAACACCTAACTTATGTCGATCATATGGTGTTCCCCACCATAAATCTCTACTTCCAATGGATAACTATAACAAATAGTGATCCATAAAATAAGAATCATCTATAAAAACACACACCAAGTTGTTCAACCAGTGAAATTATCAAAACACAAAATAAGGTGTCTGAACACGGAACAAACCAAATAATATCTTTTTAATAAATAATAATAATAGAAAACATCTATCCCATAAGCCCTCCCAAATAAAATATCTCAACACATGCTCTGCATACCATATGAACATACAATCCAATATCTGGTGTCAGCTTAATAAATTTTATAACACTAAGAAAACCTAGTCCATATAGGAACAAATTATTTTCTCAAAATTACACAAAACAGATCACACATTTCAACATAATTTATAGGTTTCTAAAAAAACACATCAAATAATATAATAATTTAATTCAAATATCTATATTTCACCCAAACAAGTGAGAAAATATAAGTAGACCCATTTACACTTTCACTAATCACATAATATAAAACTAATCCCGAAAAAAATAATTAGACTATAAAACTCACCATTTTTTAAAAATACCCCTTTTTATCCAATGCATTTCAAAAAAAAATAAATATAAACTTTATAACATATGGCCATTTTGTGAAAATATTTCCATATTTAAAAAAAATACTCCAATTTCTAAATCTACTTCCTTAAAAAAATTCAAAACCCAAAAAATCCCAAAATGTTTCAAAATCCCTGGATTTATGAGAAATGTTAAATTAAACTAACTTTTAGGACCATTTTACTAACACCATAGGCCACTTAAATAGTGTTCCTTTCAAAAATGACTTTTTTTCTCATAAACCAATTGTAATAACACGATAAATTATAAATAAAATTCCCCCTGTGTTTTAATTAAATGTATTATTATGTAATATGGTTATAGAAATCACATACACTAATTTGGATTTATTATATCCTATTATATTTAAATTAAAATTAGGCATCATTACCATTGATAATATATCCATTGAATAGTAATCACATTATTAGTATAAATATAGGGGTTTAACAAATCCAATTGAAATAGAAATGGAAGTGATGGCCTCAACTAGTAGGATTATACCCTATGAAGCTCATTTATCAAACATTCTGAGGGATATAAAATCATTATTCATTCCCTTTACTATGCCAAATAATAGAAATAAAAACTTAAGAATGATTGAATAGTTTTATTGGAGAAGTTCAAGATCAACAATATCCTGGCCCAAAACCATCTATGTTGAACCACCACATGAAAGCATCACCATCACACACCTTACTCATAGGGTGTTTTCTAGTGTTTTAAAGAGATATTTATTAATACCGTAGAAATATGAGTATATAAATTAATTTTTATATAATGTTTAATATATTTTAATGTTATTATTGATAATTTATAAATGATTTTTATTTTGATAAAATAAAACAAATATAGTATTTTTTGGTAACATTAAAATTCAATTAACGAATTTATTTTAATGAATTAATGGTTTTCATAAATAAATAATATTTTATTAAAATATTTTTATTAAATAACTTTTATCAAATATAAGTGATCATATAATTTTTCTGAAGTTAAATATAAATTTTTATAATGGATTGAAATCAATTATTGTATAAAACACTTCATTTCTCAATAAGTATTATTATTTTAAAAGTGAAAATTTACAAATTTAGAAATTTTTTTATATAAAATGAATATTATATTTGGAATAAAAAATTACAAATTATTGAATTGATAATTTTTCATAACTTTCTAAGATAGTCGAATTTTTGGGAAAATATTAAATATCATATATATATATATAGTGCATATTAAAACATCACAATGACAAAAAAGTGATTTAATAAATACTATAAAAGGCATACACTACCAAATATATTATTTACCTTTATAAAATTGTAATTTTAGTTTTATTTTATTAATTTTATATATCCTTTGTGTTTCCTCCAAAAACATTAATATATTTTAAGGTTTTAAAATCATTTATTTAAATGTATAACTCACTTACACATAAGAAAATGAATTATTTTTTTTATGTTTAGACCATATAATTATTAAATAATAAAAACCACTATCATTTTTAGGAAACCATGGGACAAAATATGGGACGTTTTTTAGTTTTTTTATATAGATTCTAAAACCAAGGTTTGAGAAATGATAAGGGACATCACACTCTTTTACTATAGAAACCTACCCAATATCCCATTTCTATTCACTAAATTTTTTTATCATGTACATAATCTAACATCCCACATATATATTCCTCCCAAGGTTCCCACAATCTCTCATGAAGCTCCACCCAATCATTCGGAGTTACACACTCGAGTAAGGGATCCTCGCCTTCTCTTCTTTATTCAAGATTCTTCATTATATTATGCATTATATTAGAAATTACTAATGTTGGGATATGTCTTTTCATTTCCCAATTACTTCCCATTTTATATAAAATTTTTCGTACACATATTTCCCTCTCATGAACTTATTTTAAGAATTTTTAAGTGACACAGTTATGGTACCAAAATTTCTCCAAGCTTTTTCATGCCAAAAAAATTGTGTAGTGAATACAGTACCCATTTCCTATCAATGGAGTTCAAATTTATACACTTATACATATATTAATTGGTAATTACATGTATTTATTCCAAAATCCTTAATAATAGAATAAAATATGATGATTAATGAATGAATGTTTTATGATATTTGTGGCACACTTAAGAATGAGAATGAAGTTAATGTGGTGGTTACACCCAAGATTATATAGCACTCCAGTGCATTGGTTGATGTTTAGTATCATGATACATTATGTTGGGATAGGGAGTGAACCTAATTTATTTATGGTCCTCTATCGTTCATGATTTATTGGAAGTTATCCTTTACCTATGTTAATGATGAAATGTTTTAATTTGTTTCCACATTTCCCATATTTCCTTTATTATTATTTTGTTATGTCATGTCTAACTATTCATGATAATGATTCTCACTGTTCCTCCATTTATATGACTATTTTGTAACATTTATTTTGTTCTTAATTTTATTCCATGTTTACACCCTTACTGGGATTTATATCACACCCCTTTCTTATGTATGTCTCATGTTTATCCCATCTAGTTTTAAGTACTAGCATGTTAAGGAGGTCTTCAATAAATATGTAATATTTCCTGTTTTAAGTTTTTATGTAATGTATATAATTCCAAAATACACTATACTTATTGAAATTTTGGTTTTAATTAAATTTCATATTATGTAATAAATCATGAATTTATTTATATTTAATATCAAGGTTGTTATAGTTGGAATCAAAGGAAAAGATCAATTATTTTAGGGATTGTGATTAAAAACTATAGAAAAAATGATATGGATAAGACTAAGTATAAGAAAAAGTCCATAAATTTTGGTTAGTATATATTTATTTGTTTATCAATAAAGTGCATCCATGTCTGGATACTATAAGTGGATGTGTCTTTGGAACATATGTATATAGGGGTAAAACTTGAAAAACACTACATTGAGCTAAATTTGCCCAGGAACTGGTGCAAGAAAATGGGCTTTGCTTCACAATTTGTTTGACACCCCCAAGGGATATTCTTTTGAAAATTAATAATCTATTTATGAACTATAATTAATAGAACAATAAAATTCTTATAAGTTTCTATGTTAGAAAATAGATCATGGATAGAACAGATTGATGGCTATAAATTCATAAGTTGATGAATAAAATACATTTATATATTATCCATTTAATGTCACTAGATTCCCTTAAATTTTTTTAATAGTTTAAAAATACACATCCCTAATTTTCCCATTATTCTAGACAATGTATGGAAATATGAGGAATCAGGTCAACAATCAATGTGACAGTAAATGTGATGACCGCCCCAATGAGATGCCCAACATGATGGGAGAGGGAATCATGAACATTATGATGATGCATTCTTAGCTAACTCATGTTCTAAATAGAAACCTATATTAAGAGGAGTTCCTAAATGCCCCTAAAAATAAAAAACTATAATTAAGTCATTTTGTGATAAAGGACTCTGAATTTTAAAGGATAATATGATCCATTAATCACAAAAAAATTGATAAAATACATTGAGAATATCTTATTCATCCTTCAATCAATAGAAAAAGATAATTTTCTACTAGAAATTTATCACATGGAGGAAGAAACTAATCAGTGGTGGACATGAAAAAAATATATGATGCCTGAGGAAGAGATAAATGTGATGGGTTAGTGGTAATTCCCAAAAATGATTTTTGATAAATATTCCCCTTGCACTATTCGACTAAAAATGGAAATGGATTTCCATTACCTTGAGAAAAAAGATAGTGAATCTATTAGTGAATGTGAGTAAAATTTCACAATACTGGAATGATACACCTATGGATTTTGTATTACCCCTAAATTAAAGGTTGTATGCTTCTTTGGTTGGATAAAACCTAGTCTATGAAAATACCTGGTGATATGAGACTTTGATAGGTATGGGTAAATTTTTTGATGTACCCTCCAAGTCAAAATGGAGATCAGAAAATCACAAGGGTATCATTAGAATAAGAAGTGTAAAGTGAATTTTAATTCAGGTAGTTAGATGGAGAAATATAATCATACCATGAAATTTCAACATCCAACTTTCCAAAGGTGTAGAAAGAAGCACCACTAAAATTTCTTAAGGAGAATGTAAAAATTCTTTAGGGGTGGGAAGAAAGGACATGTATCATGTGATTTCCAAAAGGAGAAGCCCAGTAATTCATTGGAGGAGAGGAATTCTCCGATAAACCCTAGGGATGTTGTTCATTGCTTAAACTAAAAGGAACCAGTGCACTTTGAAAACCAATTCCCTAAGGCAAGGGTTTTCAGGGACAACCAACAACCTCCAAGCCAGCAAGGGATAGTTTTTTCAATCACAAACACTAAAGAGGATCCTAAAAAAAATTTGTGACAGGTAGTCTAGTTATTCATTCAAGAATAGTGAATGTAAATTTCCATTATGGTTCAATACATTCCTTTATATCATGAATGTTTTCTAGAACTATTGAAAACCCACCACAGAGAATGGAAGTAGATTTTTTGGTGAAAACTGAATGTGGGAAAACTATTAAATCCCTAGTATATAATTCCTCGCTTGTAAAAAATTATGGGTATAACATCACAACAAACCTTTTCATACTCCATTTTTTTTAATTTGATTCAGTTCTATGTATGGATTGTATTTCCTGGAATAGATCCAATATAAATTTTCTTGATAATAAATTCACTCTTTTTGTTGAGAATCATCCTTCTATTTTATACAAGTTCAAGGAGGATGATGGATATTATTTAGTACTAACATATCAAGATTGGATATTATTTCCCTATGTGTAATCATTTCTATCTCAAATGATTGAGTCTAAGGAAGGGATCATCCTGGAAGACATGCCAATTGTGAGGGAATACACTTATGTGTTTCCAATGTAATATCCCGGTCTTCCTCCTAGCCGATAGGTTGAATTTTAAATCAATATTATACCAAGGGAGTTACTATTATACAATAATATATATAGAATGGATTTTTTGGAACATTAAGAGTTAAATAAACAACTTCAATAGAATATAGATAAAGTGTTCACACTCCCATGTGTTTCACCTTGGGGTGCACTTGTACTCCTTGTCAAGAATAAATATGTGTCAATGTGCCTTTGAATATATTATTGTGAGCTCAATATATCACCGTAAAGAACAAGTATCCCTTAACATAGATTGATTACATAATAAATTTGATATATGGGGTCTAGTACTTCTCTATGGTGGATCTGTAATTGGGATATTACCATGTTTGGGTGAATCAGGATGATATCCCCAATACAGTTTTTTCTACAAGGTACGGGCACTAAGAGTTCATAATAATTATATTTGGAATTACCAATTCATCATCAATCATCATGAAATTTATGAATATAGACATTAGGTATTACCTAAAATTTTTTGTTGTAGTCTTTATATATGATATTCTAATATTCTTCAAAAACCAAGGAGTAGTATGAGGATCATCTAAGCATTGTAAAAAAGACATTATGAATGGAGAAGACTCATTCCAAGTACATCAAATATGAGTTATTGTTAAAGGAAGTATCATTATTGGGGATTGTAATCGTAATAAATGTGAAATATATAGACCCTTTTAAAATATAAGCATCTTAAGGATGGGAGAGGCCAATATCTATGAAAAATATCTATAGTTTTCTGGAATTTATAGAGTATTATCATAGATATCAGAGAAATTTATCATGATTGTCAACCCATATAACCAACATAGCTTAGAATGGTGTCAAGTTTTCCTGTAATTATTAATTAGAAGATAAATTCATGGAGTTCAAAAGGAGGCCTATCACTGCACATGTGCTCACGCTACCCTTATGTGGAGAATATTTTGTGGTATTCAATGATTATATAAAGAATTTCATGGGTTTTGTGTTAATGAAGAATAAAAAATACATAGCATGTGCTTTAAGATAGTTGAATGTTCATGAATGTAACTAACTAACACATGATCTAGATTTGGTTGTAGTGATCTTTACATTGAAAATATGGCATCATTATCTGTTTGGGGAGAAATTTGAAATATATACTGATCACAATATCCTCAAGAATATATTCATATAGAAAGATCTAAATATAAGCCAATGAAGATGGTTAGAGTTGATCAAGGACTATGACTAATCAATTCACTGCCATCATGGGAAGGAGAATAAAGTGGCAGATTCTTTATGTTGAAATGATACAGTAATTCTATCATTAATTAGAATTTAGAATTATCCAATCTTAATGGACTAAAAGAGGATGGACATGGGAATCATAGAGGAAGGAACATCATCAGTCCTTTCACAAATGATTGCTCAACTGTCTCTCTTAGAAAAGATAAAGGATTCTCAAAGAGATGATGTGGGGATTTAAAAGAATGTGGAAAATATAAAGAAAAGGAAAATCATCAAAGTTCAATGTTAATGAATAACGATTTTTGAGATTTGGGTCAAGACTATGTGTACCATCAAATACAAAGTTAAAGAATGAGTTATTGGATTATGAAAATAGATCAACCTTCTCCATCCACCCAGGAATCGAATATATGTATCAAGATACATGAGAACACTATTGATGGGTTAATATAAATCAAAATGTCTTGTATGTCATCAAGAGATAGAAAAAAGGAAAAAATTCATGGGCATGATTCAACCATTACACATAGCTACATGGAAATGGGATAAATTCAACATAGACATTAGCACTGATCTTCCAAATACATCAATAGGAAATAATTATATATTGGTTGTGGTTGATCATCTTACAAATACTTTACACTTCATTGTGATTCCAGAGGACTTATCACTCGATGGAAATTTAAGGATATACAATAGACAAGTGGTGAGTATAACATCCCACCTTTTTATCATATTAACTTTCCTTACATTATCCAAAACTGAGGATCATTAATGTTTAGTGTTTTCGAAACTAGGAGCTTTTTACATGAGATAAAAAACATTCATCTTAAACACTTGAAACACTTCTTCATTTTTCCATACTATGTTCATTACAGAATCTAATAACCTGGGAGAATACATCAACGGAAAGGGTGAGTAGAAGGCCCAGTAAGGGAAACAAGGGAAACATTTTACATGTGAACTTGAGATACATCAAAAGTCATGAAAAATAAATTTAAAGAATCAGAACGAGATCATGAGTCATATAATAATAAAAATAACATGTTTCATAACTTGGAGATGTGGATGAAACATTTAACTTAGACAATCATGAACATATCACCAAGTTAAACCCTAATGTGTCATTTGAAATTACCAAGGTAATACTCAAGGTATTGTTAAAATTGTAATCACTAGTGGTTACATCATTACCCAATGAATTGGAGTGCTATTAGGGCTCACCCTTCAATTTTCCTTCATTATCATGTGAGCCACATATATCGTCATCAATCATTTCATAAATAACCCATATAGAATAAATGAAATGGGTTACATTTCATAGTCATAACATTTTAAAAAACTTCTTTAAAGACATGATCTTAATGTCACTTTAAACCCATGAAAAAAAGGAAAGCGGGTTTCATGTATGTAAATTCAATAATTTAAAATAGATCATTTTGATATATATGTGAATACCCCAGTATAAGAAAGAGATTTGATTATACACTTTATAAAATAATAGAATTTGAGAAAAAGAGAGAGGCATTTTGAGATGAATATTCTCCAGCATAATGGCTATGTTATATGGTTTTAGAAAATTTTGAAAAGAGACAGGACATGGATGACCTACTCATAAATGATCCATAAATTTGAATAGGGACATAATATAATGGATTAAGAACATGTTAATTACATTTTAAGTATATACCATATCAAATGAAGAACATGAAAGAAATAAAAAAAATAAGATTTCTCTTCAGAAAATTTGGCAGCCTAACGGCGTCACTCAAAACTACAAAAAATGAATTGACCAGATAAAAATAGGGTATATCATAATATGAACATAAAATATCAGTTTGATATATATATAGATATAGATAATAACCCAACATAATAAAAAGTAACTTTTTATACTTGACATGAAAATAGATCATGAAAAAGAGAAGGGTGAATGAATCCCTTAAAAATTCGGCAGCCTAATGGCGCCACTTAAGCATTTAAAAAATGAATTGACGAGATAAAATAGGTTCTCTCAACATATGTACATATAAGATTAGTATAATAGATATAGATATTACCCCAACATAATAAAAATTAACTTTAATGACTTGACAAGAAAATAGATCTTGAAAACGAGAATGGTGAAATAATCTGTTACAAAAATTTCGGCAGCCTAATGGTGCCACTTAAACATTCATAAAACGAAATCATGGTAGTAATAGGTAATCTCTCATAATATGAACATGAAAATGGCAGTAAGAGGAATATAAAAGGACATCCTCGAATATAAGAACATGGAGCATAAAATAAATGACTTAAAAGAGAGTATTTGAAAAGAAAGAGAGAGGTTGGATCCCTTACCTTAAAACGTAACTCTTGAAACTCAACAGTTGGGACCTTGAGGGATTGGGGACACCTTGGGAGGACTCTTTGGGAGGTAATGATACTCGATCATCATTGAGGGAGATTTGGGTGTGAAAACTATAGGATGAATGGGTGGGTATTTATATGGAAAGTAAGGGGACAAGGCATTAATGGCCAAGGGACGCCTCATTGGTGGTTTTTGAAAAACCATGTGCTTGCCCATTGTATTTGACCATGTATTTAGCCACATGGTACCCCTCATACAATAATTAATCCCTGTTAGGTAGCCATCCCTCAAAATATCTCATCGCATCATCATGATGTAGTTATGATGTCATTAAACATCTGTAACATAAAAACTGTATTTTCACTCTTCATCGAAAATTCAACATTCTCAGAAATATCCCAAAATTTCACCTTAACCATAAATTGATGCTTTGATTTCAAAAATGAACTCCATTTTATTAAAAATATTATTTAAATATTTTTAACATAATTTTTTAATAAATATACTATTCACCAAAAATTCATTTTTTTCAGAAAAAACCACAAATATTACCATAACATAATATAGATTCTCTGAGTTCAAAAATGAAATCCATTTTATAAAAATAATTTTTTAAATATTTTTTATTTAATTTTTTAATTAAAAAAAACTATTAACCAGAAAAACTAATACTTGACAAATAATTTATGAAATTGTTATTTAACCATATTATTGAATCACATTACATAATCATGGTGCCTAATGATAATAGAACTTTCTTTAAATGAGATTACTAATCTATTTGGTCACATTGCTAATCCTAAGAATAAAATCACTATTCATAATTTACTATTCATCAAAAATTATGTTGATCATTTTAGACTCTAAATTTCGTAATGAATTTAATTGTAGAAGACCATTTTTAGAAAATCATTAAACATCATTAATTTTTTAAGGTTTACATAAATATTTTAAAATATCCTTTTCTCAAAATACATCAAAAAAATAAATCTTATATTCGTTTTAACATTTGAAAACTCCCAAACTTTACCATAAGAAGAAAACAAAATTTTATTTATAATAAAGGATTATCGTCTCCTTATATATCCCATTATAAGCCCAGCATAGAACCTAAGTGTAAGGTGTGCTAGGGTGAGAGAATCTGAGGGCGGCTTCGCCAACATCGCACGAGCAGTAATTTCTATTAGCTTGAACTTCTCACGAAGGCGATTCCATTCCAACTTCACATGATGAAATTCAGCTTGGGTTTAGACTATAACAAAGTCCAATGGTGTTACCTACTTCCCAAGTTCTGTTAGATGGGATTTTATTCGCCCGAGACTACTAGATGAGGCCATCGAATCCTCTTTCTATATTAATTAACCAACATCACTTGTATTTAGACACAACAATCGCAATATTTAGTTTCCAATGGTTATGTTGACCAATGGTCATATAATGGTAAAAAACCAATGGTCTCTTTTTAATTATACTCATGTTATCCAATGAAACTGTTTTTTTAGTATAAAAATAAAATAAAACACAAAATTAGGAAAAAAATAATTATTCAAAATTTTGGGTCGTTACATTCTTCCCCACTTAAGAAATCAGGTCCTTGCAATTTTTTTAAAAAAAGGTCTTGGAATTTTCATTGAAAGTACCACATCGGAAAAGGAGTTAGTAAAACTATTAATTAAATAAAAGAAAAGGAAGTACAAAGGTCACATGAGTTAAACCATATTAGGATTCCATGTTGGAAAACATGGATGTGGAGGAGAAAACAAAGGGACAAGTTCTAAGGGAGAGTGATAGAAAACATGATTACGAGAAAGTTAACCATAGGAAAATCACAAACTCATGAGGTGAGTAAACAGTCATTGATTACCTAGTAGGAAACATAAACCAACAATGATATTGTTTTACGGTCCTTTTAATAATTTTGAGGAATTCATTTACTACATAGAATAAGTACACAAGGAAATATACTTACCTTAATGTTGAGTTTCATCCCGTAATAAGTTTCATCCAAAACTAAACTTTTCTCCAAATGGAGAGCATAAAAAAACACTTGGTCTCATCAAAATCTCAAGAATCATTTTCTAGAGAATCACATAATCCACCAATGAATATCTATCTATTTCTTCTATCTTTAAAAATTATCACAAAAATAGAAATGTTAATATAAAACAACTCTTCAAAAAGAAACAACCCCATAGGTAGGGAAACTATTTTAAATCTACAAAATTCCATGGTACTACACAGAGTTCATCATAGACCATTCCATAAATAAATGTCCTTTAAATTCCTCAAAATAAAACAAACTAAGATTGAAACCCAAATAAAAGAAAGATTTGATAACATAGTCTTCCAAAATAAACTTCATCGTTCATCTCCAAACAACATAAACCACTCCTAACAACTTATATCAAAAGTAACTAACCTAAATATATTTTCCCCAAGATAGGTTAACCATTTCCACAAGTAACCTATATTACGATAAATTCACCTTAAATTCATATATTCTTCAAAATATATGTCACCCTTTACTCCTCAATTAAAATACCATAGTAATCTTCTTACCTTGATCATATAAGGTTCCAAATATAGTGAACGCCTCCCAAAAATAATATTCAACTTTTAATCCCCTAATCATTTTTTTAAGAAGAACAGCTTCATAACATCAACATGTGATACATACCAATAGATTTTATACTTAATGATATAAAACCATCTTCGGTAGTGACTAGATGTCATTTGTAAAAATTAAGGATATTATCATAGAGCACAAACTAAAATACAAAATGACATAGACAATTATTGCGATGAATTTACATGTACTTTAGTCATCATTATCCATCTCAGCATAGGACCTGCATTGTTCCCTTATCCTTGAATATTTTTAATGCTCATCATGCTTCTCATCCCTTCCAAGAAAGAATTGCCTTGGATAATATCTATCTTCTCCACATTTACGACATTGAAACGTATACGGTACATTAGATCAAACTTTATCTTTATTCCTCACATTATCCATTTTTTTAAAGAAATTAGCTACTTTATTCCCTATCACCCCACACTTAAAACATCTCTCGGTTCCATTGTGACATTCCCCTTGGTGACTCCTTCGAATCTTTTTTCACAAAGGAAATTGGGTCTTCTTTCACTTAACAACATTATCAGATGAACATCCTTTAGACTTCTTCTTCTTATTCCTTGATGAATTTGGGCTTTCAACTAGGTACTAATTATTAATTGTGAATTTTGACAGCTGGTTGGGCATAATCCCAATATGTTCAACTTGATCTCTCGTCATATCGGTCACATTAATAGGTTAATCGTCACATTTCCTATAGCATTGGTTGTTGGGATATGTTCTTCCATTTCCCTCCATTAACTACGAAAAGAAAGTATAATTACGGGATTAAATACATATCCAATAATCATTAATAGGAATATTTAATCATAGAACGATAAACTTGTATATGAAATGTATATCCTAACTTGTGATTACCTAGGTTCCAAACTAGGTTATCCATGATCATATATACTTATGTGAATCTTTATTTTATTTTAACATTTTTCTTTTAATAATGGTTTATACTATGATTATGAATTTACCATAGAAAATCCCCCAGGAGTGTCATAACTAAGAGTGCAGAAAGGCCCATTGTCGTGTACCACTTCCCATTAAAGTCTAGCTCAAAGTTGTGTTTTCAGGTTTTACCCCAATGTACATCTGTGCCAGAGTAACCTCTACCTACTCATATCTAGACAGGGATGTATTTGGTTGGAAACCCCATACTCAATACTCTCCAAAATACATGGAATATTTCTTATATTTAAACTTTTTTATAGGGTTCTTCCTAAACGTTTCATATCCCAATTTCCACAAATAACTAAACCATCCTTTGATACCCACTATAACATCTCGCCTTTTTATCACATTAACATTCATTAAATTATACAAAACCAAGGATAATTATGTTTTAGTGTCTTGGAAACCAGGAACTTATTACAAGAGACAAAAAAATCTCATTAAACACATGAAATTATTCTTCATTTGTTCATCCTAAGTTCATTACAACATATCATAACCTGGGATCAAACATCAAAGGAATGATTTACCAGAAGTCCTAGTAAGGGAAACAAGGGAAATATTTTACATGTGAACTTGAGATACATCAAAAGTCATAAAAAATAACATTAAGGCATGAGAAATAGATAATGAGGTATATCATAATAAAAATAACCTGTTTCATAACATGAAGATATGGCTACAAAATTTATCTTAGACAATCATGAACATATCACCAAGGAAAATCCCAATGTACCATTTGAAATTACCAAGGTAAACTGCAATGTATCATTAAAATTGTAATCTCTAGTGGTTACATCATTACCCAATTCATTGGAGCGCTATCAGGGCGCACCCTTATAATTTCCTTTATTAGCATGTGATACACATGTACCATCATCAAACATTTTATAAATAACACATATAGCATAAATGAAATAGTTTTAATTTCATAATCATAACGTTTTAAAAAACTTCTTCAATGACATGATATTTATGTCTCTTTAAACCCACAGAAAAAGGAAAGCGGGTTTCATGTATGTAAATCCCAGAACTTATGATAGAAATTTTTATATATCTTTGAATTACCTTGTATAATAAAGAGCTTTGATTATGCACTTAATAAAATAAAATAATTTTATAAAAAAGAGAGAGTCATTTTGAGATGAAAATTCTATAGCATAACGGCTATGTTAAAGGGTTTTAAAAAATATTGAAAAGAGAAGGGACATTTATCACCCACTCATAAATGATCCATAAAACAGTAGAGGGACAGAATATAAAGGATTTAAGAACATTGTAATGAAATTTTAAAGATATACCATATGAAATGATGAACATGAAAGGAAGACAAAAATAAGATTTCTCTTAGGAAAATTCGGCAGGCTAACGACATCACTTAAAACATCAAAAAATTAATTAATGAGATCAAAATAGGGTCTCTCATCATATGAACATAAAATATCAGTATGATTTTTATATAGATCATACCCAAAAATAATAAAAAGGAACATGAAAGACTTGACATCAAAATAGATCTTGAAAACGAGAAGGGTGAAAGAATCGCTTAAAAATTCGGCAGCCTAACAGCGCCACTTAAACATTGAAAAAATTAATTGACGAGATAAAATAGGGACTCTAATAATATTAAAATAAATGATCAGTATGATAGATATAGAAATAAAACCCCAAAATAATAAAAAGGACCTTGAAAGACATGTCAAGAAAATAGATTTTCAAAACGAGAAGGGTGAAAGAATTAGTTACAAAAATTTCGACAGTCTAACGGGGCCACTTAAACATTCATAAAACGAAATGATGAGAGTAAGAGGGGATATCTAATCTTATGAACATTAAAATGGAAGTAAGAGGAATATAAAATCACATCCTCCAACACAAGAACATGGATCATAAACTGAATGACTTAAAAGAGAGTATTTAAAAAGAAAGAGAGAGGTTGGATCCCTTAGCTTAAAACGTAACACATAAAACTCAAAGACTGGGACCTGGAGGGCTTGGGGGCACCTTGGGAGGCCTATTTGGGAGGTAATGAGACTATAGCTTCATTGGGGGAGTGTTTTGAGTGAAAAATAAAGGAGGAAAGGGTGAGTATTTGTAGGGAAAGTGAGGGGACAAGGCATTATTGGCCAAGGGACACCACATTTGTGGCTTTGGAAAAACAATGGGCTTGCCCATGGTATATGCCCATGGTTTTAGCCACATGGGACCCCTCATACAAAAATTCATCCACTTTAGGCGGCCATACCTTAAAATATCTCATCACATCATCATGATGTAGTTATGAAGTCATTAATCACATGTAACTTAAAAACTGTATTTTCACTATTCATTGAAAATTCAACATTCTTGGAAAAATCACAAAATTTACCTTAACCAAAAATCAATGCTCTGATTTCAAAAATGAACTCCATTATATAAAATTTTTTTTTTGAATATTTTTAATTTAATTTTTAATTAAATACACTATTCACCAAAAAATCATTTTTTCAGAAAAAAGCCCAAAAATTACCTTAACAGAATATAGATGATCTGAGTTCAAAAATGAAATCAATTTTATAAAAATATTTTTCTAAATATTTTTAATTTAATTTTTAATTTAAAAACACTATTCACCAGAAAAACTAATACTTGAATAATAATTTATGAAATTGTTATTTAACCATTTTATTGAATCACATTAATTAATCAAGGTGCCTTGATTATATTAAAACTATCTTTATGTTATATTAATAATCAATTTGGTCACATTACTAATCCTAAGCATAAAATCACTATTCATAATGTACTATTCATCAAATATTATGTTGATCATATTAGACTCTAAATTTCGTACTGAACATAATTGTAAAAAACCATTTTTTTTTGAAATCATTACACATCATTAGTTATTTATGTTTTACATAAATATTTTAAAATATCTTTTTTTTCAAAATACATCAATAAAATACATTCTATATTCATTCTAACATTTGAAAACTCCCAAACTTCCCCAAAATAATAAAACACAATTTAATTTATAACAATGGATTATGGTCTCATTACATATCCCCTTATAACCCAAGCATAGGACCTATGTGTAAGGTATGCTAAGGAGAGAGAATATGAGGGCGACTCAGCCAACATCATACGAGTAGTAATTTCTATTAGCTTGAACTTCTAGTGAAATAGATTTTGTTCCAGCTTCACATGATGATCTTTGGCTTGGGTTTGGTCTGGAGCAAAGCCCAATGGTGCAACCTCCTTCCCATGTTCTGTTAGATGGGCTTCGATTGGCCCGAGACTACTGGATGAGGCAATAGAATCTTGTTTCTTTATTAATTAACCAAGATCACTATTATTAAGAGACAACAATCACAATATTTAATTTACAATGGATATATTGCCCAATGGCCATATAATGGTCGAAACCCAACAGTGTCATTTTAATTATACTCATGTTATCAAATGAAACAGTTTTTTTGAGTATAAAAATAAAATAAAACATAAAATTAGGAAACAACAATTTTTCAATATTTTGAGTCGTTACAGTGAGGCTTATATAACACCACTATTGATTATCTCCAATCATGATCCAAGATTTACCTCTATATTCTAGAAGAGTATCCAGCATACTCCGAATACTAATTTGAATTACATCATGGGTTATCACCCACAAACCAATGGAAACTCTTAGAAGAACATCCAAAAACATGAGGTTATTTTAAGAGAAATCTCAATTGCCTTCAAAAGAGGTTGGGACTAAAATCATCTTCTAATAGAGTTCTCATACAATAATGGTTTATACACAAGAATCCAAATGGCCCCCTATAATGAAATTTATGGTAAGAGGGTCATAACACCTGTATTTTGGAATGAAGTGGGGGAATGGAATCTGATAGCTCCAAAAATGTTAGAGGAAATGATGGAAAAGGTTCAGACCATTCAATATCACATGAAGGATAATAAAAGTCAACAAAAGAACTATGCTGACATTCACCAATGAGACCTAGAGTTTTATGTTAGAGACATATTGTTCCTCCACATATTTTCATAAAATAAATTCATGATATTTAGGAAGATATAAAATCTTAGTCCAAGATACATCTTCCCCTTTGATATCGTTGAACACATTAGAGTAGTGGGCTACTGACTAGAACTCCCACCTAAAATATATCAACTACATGATGAATTCCATGTATCCATCCTGAGAAATTAAACACTAGACCCCTCACATGTACTCAATATAGAGGTGGTACCATTGGTGAATGATATCTCATATGAAGAGCAGTTGGTTAAGATATTAGAATATAGAGACAAAGTTCTACGAAATAATACAATTCACCTGGCCAATGTGTGGTGGAAAAAACACAAGTTTGAAGAAGCAGTGTGGGAATAGAAGGAAGTGATGAAATAGAGTTACTATAATATATTCTATTGTTGGAAAATTAAATTTTTAAGGTGAAATTTATTAAGGGATGAAGATTGTAACTACCCGAACTATTATAAATTAGATTCCCCTTATGTTTTAATTTAATGTCTTATTATGTAATATGGTTATAGAAAACACATGCAGTAAATTTGATTTATTATATCCTGTCATATTTAAATGTCCATTAAGAAACATTATTATAGATAATTTAGTCATTTAATAGTGATCTCATGATTATTATCAATATAGGGTTGTAACAAATCCCATTGACATACACAATGGAAGTGACCGCCTCAACCAATATGATTATACCCTATGAATACCATTTATCAGAGGTTGAAAGGGAGAAAGAATAATTGGGATTTTTCTTTGACCTAGCCCAATCTGATATCCAATAACATAATCATGAACGAAATGGTTTACGGGAGAAGTTCATGCTCATCATGATCACGGCTAAAAGCATGTAATCCAAACCACCCCATAAATGTCTCACAATTTTACACCTTACTCATAGGGTTTTTTCTAGTGTATTAAAGTGATATTTATCAATACCCTACAAAAATGAGTATATAAATTATTTTTTAGAAAATAATTAATATATTTTCATATTATGGTTCTTACTTTATAAATGATTTTTATTTTCAAAATATAAAACAAAAATTATATTTTTCGGTAATATTCAAATTCAATTAAGGAATTAATTTTGTTGAATTAATGGATTTTAAGAAAAATTCATATTAAATAATTTTTATCAAATGAAAGTGATCATATAATTTTTATGAAGTCAAATATAACTTTTTTTGTTCGAAAGTGTTATTTTAAAAAACCCCATCATTTCTTAATAAGTATCGATTAATATTTTAAAAGTGTAAATACACATATTTATAAAATTATTTATATAAATTGAATATTATTTTTTGAATCAAAATTTAAAAATTATCTTACAGTTAATTTTTCATAATTTTCTAAGACAGATTAGTATTCGATAAAATATTAAATACAGTATAAATATACAGTGTTTATTATGACATCATAGTGAACCAAATGTTTTGCAAAAAATAATTTAAATGGTATATAAAACTAAATATATTTTTTCAATTTAAAATAAATTGATTTTATTTTTATTTGATTAATTTTATAAATCCATTTTTAATCCTCTAGAACCATTTATATATCTTAAGGTATTATTAACATTTCTTTAAGAGTATAAATCAGTTACACATAAGAAAGGATATTATATTATTGAGTTAGGACAAAAAACGTATTTAATAATCAAAACAAGAAACATTTGACAGAAACCATATGAAAAACCATGGGATGGTTTGTTTTTTGTTTATTTTATTATATAGAGTCCAAAACCTACGTTTTAGAAATGATAAATAATTCCACACACTTTTCCTATATAAACCCGTATAAGATACCATTTATCTTCAATAAAATTCTCGCAGCATGTCATTACTCAGACCTATCAAATATATATTCCTCCCAAGGTTCCCCCTAGCCCTCAAGGAGCTCCTCCTAGGCATTTAGAGTAATTCACTCGAGTATGGGATCATCACCTTCTCTTCCTCATTCATGATTATTTATAATATCATCCCTTCAATTTCTAATTAATAATGTTTTGGATATGTATTTACATGTACCTACATCTGTCCATTTTTATAACAAATTATTAGAGATCCATTTCACTCTCATCAACTTTTTTGATGAATTTTTATGTGACGTCATTATACAACAAATATTTCACCACGGTCTTTCATTCCAAAACAATTGTGTTTTGAATACCAGACACATTTCTTATTATGGGTGTTCACATGTATACACTTATAGATTATTGAATTATGAATTAAAGGTATTGATTCCATAGTCCTTGGTCATGGATTAAAATATGAGGATTAATGAATCTATGTTCTATAATCTATAAGGTACACTTAAGAATGAGTATGAAATGAAGGTGATCGGTGCACCCAAAATTATTTATAGCTCCAATCAATTGGGTAATTTTTAGTATAATGAAATATCATGCTGGGATAGGGAGTGAACCAAATTCCTTTAGGAGAATATATCTGTTATGATTTCTTGATATTTATCCTTGAAATATGCTTATGACATTGTGTTTTATGTTTTTGCAACATTTCCCATGTTAATTTATGATTATCGGGCTATATCATGTATCTTTGTTCATGTTTTTGATTCTCACTATGCCCCATTGATATTTGTATTGTATAATTTGTATTAATTTCTTCATGTTATTCCATTTTTACTCTTTTATTGGGCTTTATAGCTCACCACTTTCTTATGTATGCCCCTAGGTTATCCCATGTAGTTTTAATTGTGCGAATGTTAAGGGGGTTTTCAATAAAGATGATGTATTTCCTATTTTACGTTGTTGTGTAATATACCTAATTCCAAACTACACTATGATTATTGATCTTTTAGGTTGTATTAAGTGTAATATTTTGTAATAAATCATTAATTATTGTGTACTAAAGATAAGTTTTGTTATACGAACAATCTTGAAAATCATTTCCCTAAGTCATTCATAGGAACATCATAATCAATAAAACATTCCCCTCATATCCCTAATAATTATATCATCCATTATAATATATATGAGAAAACATCATTTATAATATAATTTCCTTCAACTAATATGGGTTCCAATGACATTTCATGTCAAATGATACCACTAATACACATTTTTATCATTCCCTTTCCATGCCACTGTCATGATTCACAAAAAAACTCACTTGCTCCCAGTTTATCTTTAAAACCCATCACAGGTCTCGTCCATCCAAAATTTGGATTTTAGATCCAAACTAAAAACTCACACATCCTAAAGTTCCTAGTCCCAATACTAGACATCCTAAGGAATATTGGATTTCAACAGATTTTATATTAGCAAGGAATGTACTTGATGTACCTCCTAAGTGGGTAAAATATTTCACTACCTTTATTTCACACATTTATATCCCAAAACATTATATTATACCACATTATAATTCCCCAGACCATGAAACATGAAATTTTTTTTGTATGAGGACACTAAAATACCTTAGGTATGCCTCCCCATTTGGTAGAGGCTAATGAATAGTAGGTAGGGACAAATATAATATTGGGAATTCTATTACCTATAATAAAAGTACCAATACTCTTGCATAAATATTCTGAAAATTCAAAATGAACCATCTATATGACTAACATCTCAAAACCCTATACACAAGAATCATTGAGATAAACGACCCTATATAGTCCAATATAGAATTTAGTAAATACTTTATATGATAAATTAGAAAAAAAACATTACATAAAGAGATAATAGTGGAATAACAAGTATCATATATAAGTAAAAGGAACATTGGATAGTACACATGTTGAACTATAATATTAATTAATTACAATAGACTCTAGAACAAATCATATACCATACTATAAAATCCATGACATTCATGAACTAACAGGTCTATAACATCTGTCCCCCTTAAATTTATACTGGTGTCTTAAGAGAAAACATGCAGGTATATTCTTATACATCGAAACCCATGTCATATATGCGGTTATGAGGTCACTCCATGAGCCAGTATAAACCCCCAATTCCATAATAATACCATGTGTTGTACATATTAAGTGGTTGTACAGGAAATACATTTATAAATAATGAATTAATGAAAATATAACACACCCACTCAAAAAATAACATTCAATACACATGTAATCATAACATTTAGTTCATAATGTGATAACTAGGACACCATGAAATCTGACCCTACCTACTTCAACAACATGTAGAAAGTAAGAAAACCACACATATTTTGGCTTCCACCCTGTACATGAGGACTCATGGTAGGGAATGGTAAAATCCATTTCATACTACCCAAAGACTCTAGGTATATCCCTTCACACAAGTCCTAGGCTTTATTTCCCACTTAAGGTAGTCCCATGTTCAAATCCCAAACTATCCCCTATCAGTCAAGGAAGGGCATTCATCCATTTCAACAAACTTAGACCATGTATCTCTTATGGTGGTGTAACTATACATTATTATTTCTTGGATTATTAATCTAACCCATCAATAACCCAATATACATTTATCAACCCATATATTCTGACTCAAGGTATGGAGAACAATGTTATCTGAAACAAGGTGAGGCCCCATCCACAACCACTACACTATCACTTAAGTTATGGCCTGGCATCATGAAAATTAGGATCACATATCTGCCATGGGAATCATTATGGGCTATCTTAATCATACCATTGTAATTCCTCAAGATCCTCTCTCACACTGTCATTCGTCACATATTACGAGTACACCATCAGGCACACACATGTAATAACAAACAAGGTGCACAACCCATCCCATATCTCAGTAACTAAATACTAGGAAACAAGTCACTTGAGACCTTTTCCAACATAAAATGGTTTTCACTAGGTTAATTTGGACCCATTTACGCCCTCTAATGGGATCAACCTCATCTTCTTAGACCAAACCACTTCTTTGATATCACTATAAGAGTTGTCACAAGTCTTCACACAAAACACACATCAGCATGAAATAATATACACATCATGAAATAATATTAAATAGGAAAAACTTCTTTATAATTTATTTGCATTACCCACTTAGGTCAACTAGATGAAAACCATTCCAAACCATGTCAATCTGGTTCCCCTTTAATTAAATTCAAAATACATCTTTTAAAAGTATTTCAAAAGGCATCATATTCCTCATTAATCATTCCAAGACCATGGATAAAAATCATCAAAAATCACTTTTAAATAATTATTAATATTTTGAAATAAAATTTCAAAACCAATTTTATAAACCAACCATTTTCATTTGAATTCATTTCTCAAACAATTCATATTTAAGATAAATCATTTTTCCTTATGTATCCTAAATAACTCCACTACAAAAACTATAAAGTGGGACACTGACACTGGTTTAACAAGATATCAATCATAAGGCCCTTTAAAAAGTTATATGGTCTATGTTAACTATTAATATTACATGATCTCATCCCAACCTTGGGGAAAATCACAAAAAACATACATCTTGGAGGCTAGTATACTAATGTGGCCATGCAAATATAAAATTATCTAATGAACAAGATAAATAGGTAAATATAAGTCCACATACATCAAACTATGAGAATAAATCTAATATTTCACCCTTAATAACATTCTCTAAGCTCACAAGTAAAAATATCACCAATAAACACCGAAACTATAATAAATTAAACATTTAAAAATAAAAATTCAAATTTTCCTAACCAACTCCAAACTCACTAAGTAGTCCTATGGTTCTAAATTCATGAGAAATGAGTAGAATCACATTCCCTACACACCCCCAAATATTATCTTTATAGAAGGACAAAATTTTAAACTTCAATCCACTATCAACTAAACCCAAATTCACCAGAAATACTAAATAAATCAATTATGTGGCATATATGAAATAAAATAATGAATAATAACTTAAACACAACCTCCTAGGATGTCTTATACAATATATAAATGAAATACCAATCATTTGTAATTATTTATGAATTATATGGTGAAAATATCCCACCAGAACCCCTAACTACAGAACTAAAAATCTAAAAAAATTGAAGAGGAAGAAAGATTGAATGAAATTGATGGAATATACCTTTAACTAGCGTAACAAATATTTCCTAACCCAACATGGATGAATATAGACATGTAGGGGGGAGGGAGATCGAAAATGAATTCTACCCTCCATCTAGTGGAACAAAATGAGTGAGGGTCAATGAGGTTCAA
Source organism: Viscum album (assembly GCA_963277665.1). Classification (NCBI taxonomy): domain Eukaryota; kingdom Viridiplantae; phylum Streptophyta; class Magnoliopsida; order Santalales; family Viscaceae; genus Viscum; species Viscum album. Next base: position 1,929,750,207 of record OY728131.1, read on the forward strand.
AGATAAAACCCCTAGAAAAATGAAAACACAACCCCAAAAAAAAGGGGTTTCCAAACAATTGTTCGAACACACAGGACACCATAAAAGTCTTAAAAATAGTCAAAAAAATCCCATTAGATACACTTAAATTCTGGATAACTCAGAATAAGTCCCATTTCTCAAATCTAATCTTTCACCAAATGAAAATATTATATTCCCTTAGTAATTGAAGACTTTTAATTACATTGGTTGTTATAATATCAATTGTGTTTCTAGCCAATTTATAAGAGTAAATTAATTCATGTGGAACCAAAATTTTAAAAAATCATAAAAAAATGGATTCAAATCTATAATTTAATTATAGATTCATGAAGAAGGTGTGATTGAAGAGAGTCAAAGGGTATTCAAAATAGGATAGGATGTGAGAAATGATGGAATAAGAGGTGAATTGTACATAATCGAGATGATGAGAGTGAAATTTGGGGTGTAAATGAGGTGTGGTGATGGGTGTGGGGTGGTTATAATATGGGTAGGTATGTAGGTGGGTCCCTGGTGGATGGAGACATAGATGGGGAGATATGGAGTCAAGGAGAGATGGGGGTTGTAGAGGGTTATGGGAGAGAGGGAGAATTTTGGAAAAAGGATTGTAGTGGGATTATTATTATGGATATGTGAATTAAGTGTTACCCCAAGAGGTGAAATGTTTTCGGTGAAACACATATATTTTTAAGACAATATAATTAACTATAGGGTTAATTTATTATTTTTATTTTATTTTATTTAAAATTTATAATTACTTTATTCTTTATTTTTATGTGGCTCTTCTTTAAACCCATCCCACAACACAAGAAATTCACACCCCTAACCACTTGTAATTTCACTATTGACTACCTTGAATCCCAATACATACCACCACCAATGTTTGGACCATTTCACCACTACTGTTACCCAACCACATTGAAGTTCTCTTTCCTCATCCAACATCATTGTCGCATACTCCTTCCTCCTTTGTTGAGCATTGTTTCATTGCTTCATCCTACATGTAAATAATCATGATTCCTCTCACCCAAATTTGCTAACATAAGGTCCAATGTGAACCCTACATACATGAACATAGAGAATAAATAAGTTAGTTTTCATGTGAGGTGGGTAACATGAGAGGAGATAGACAGTAATAGCATACACTTGAATTTCAGCAATTTTACAATGAACATACATTGTCAATAAAAATGTTAAAGTGAAAATTTTCACATCAATAAATTAATTATGATAATTAACATAATAAAAATGTATTTTTTAATTATACCATAAAGAAATGGACAAATATAAAATAAAATATTCAATATGAAATTAACCTAGGTTCATTCATGTAAAAATGAGATTATTTTCACAAATACAATATAAAAATCGTAAAAAATAAAAAAACATTTTAAAATAAAGGTCCAAACCTCATAAAATGTTATATTATTGGTAAATAAAATATCCACATTTATGTTGTTGATGGATCTAAAAAATTTCATTTAAATATAATTGATTCTCCCTTGTTTTTTCATCAAATGAATTCACCCATGATAATTCTCTCAAATATTTTTGTGTTGTGTGGCTAATCCCTTGATATTTTCTTAAGTAGGGTTTTAATAGATTATTTTAGCTATAGTAATTAATTAATATAATTAAATATTTATTTAATTTATTTATCTAACTCCACCCTTGAATGGTATCTATCACAAGACCTAATGAAAATGGAACTCACATCATTCATAAGGTTCATAAGTCATTCTAGACTCAACTATGGTGTTGATTTTCTAATATGAGATACCATTTAAGAGATGTAAGAATTTTATCAATAAAAAAACTATGAATACTAAAAAATATATATAATATTTTCATTATATTATTCCCAAATATATGGGACACTCTATAATTCACTCAACTAATCCCATGGGTTTACACTAAAATATAAACCCAATATAACCATAAAAAAGTGTTATTGAGGTCGTCTGCTAGGTTATATTTTCCATTTTACCCCTAAATACTTCCTTGGATTCCAAAAATTAAAAAATTATGCTATGTGCAATCAGGAAAAATCTAGGTATCTAAACTCTCCCTTCATTAAACCCCTTTAATCCTCAATAAGGAAACTATTGAATAAACCAACAATGAAACTCACAGATCAAAATCACATAGAGATAAACACACCAATACTTGCACATTATTTATCATCTAATGTGTGAGATCTAAGTTAACTTGATACCCCATTATATATGAAGAATAATATATCCTTTAAATATTGATGATACTAGTTCCAACTCATTTCAATGTAATAAAGATGTGGAAGAATTCATCTTCACATGGGACATTTTTCTCATTTTCCACATCTGAAATCCATCTCCATTAATACTATAAAAACATAATTTAATAGAGCTGGAATAGGTTTTTATCTGTGCTAAAAATCACCAATAACATAGACACTATTAAAATCCTTATGTTTTTATTAGAACCAAAAAATCATTGTTAAATTCCCCCTTTAAAAGTGAAAAAAAACATTGTTAGATGGTACGTAAATAGTGATTTTTTAGTGTTGTTAAATGTCACTTTTAATAGTGCTAAAAAACACTATTAAATGTTTAAATTTAATATTTCTAAAATATGACATTAGATAATCTATCCCTCCCCAGTGAACCCTACTTCCAGTGAGTTTTGATCCTAAGATGTCCTGCTTATAGACCAGTGACTTTTCCACTACCCTATACTGTTTTATTTTACATTTTATGATATATATTTGAATTTATGTATATCATTTTTTATTTTTTATCCATATATTTATATAGATTTTTATATAGATTTTTATTTATTAATAAAAATATTTTATACGTAAATATATTTAATAATTTATTTATAAAATAAAATTTATATCTGTGAATATATAAAAAATATGTATATATTATTATATATTTGATTATAAATAATATTACATTATGAAAAACAATAAAATTTAAAAGCAATAATATCAATATGAATGTAATAAATGGGAATAAATTTAGTCCCATTGAAAAATAGTAATAATTCCCCCCTTAAATGAGGTTGAAAATCAATTCAATGTTATAACAATAGTTACCCCGAATAAACACTCAGTTTTGGAGGCCTCTAGACATTTTTGGCCCCAAAAAATAAGACATAGGGTTTACCCTAAAAACCATTTCATATATGTCTCCAAAATATTCAATTTTATATGTCGTAGAGCCCAAATGAACATGTGGATCAAAATTTATGGTTGTTTGAAGTTTGAGTAATGTTTTCAACATATTTTGGATATATTATTTGTTTTTTAATTTTTTTATCTTCTAATTGAAATTAAATGACTATTAATATATATTAATTTTAATATTATTGATTAAAAATATTTTTTTATTTATTTTTAATACATTTTCACTAAATATCTTTTATATTATGTGTAAATGCCTATTTAATTAATCTAAAACATATTTAAAAAAATTGAATATATTTATATCAATATAAATATATCTATATTTTAATATTTTTTTAAAATAAAATATAATTGTTTTTAGTAATATACCCTTTAGTAGTGCTACTAAAAATTACAGACAAAGGGGGTCTTTTCATTGCTTTTAAAGAAGCACTCATAAAACCCCCCCTTTTTCAGCAGTTTTATACTAGTGTGGATAGAAGAACCCATTTATCTATACATTTTTAAAAACAGTGATAAATGGTCGACCTTTTTCAATGATTTTAAAAAAAGAGCTTATAAATGTCCCCCTTTAATAGTGGTATTTAGCACTAACAACGGGGGTCATTAACTACACTTTTAGCTACAGCTGTAAAATTCCTAGCACTGGATAAACCCAGTTTTGTAGTAGTTCATTCAATATTATTCTGAATTCATGGAATGAGATAAACCCATAAACTTATGAATTCACATAAAAATGATTTATCATTAATTATAAATTTTTTGGAGCACCCCACTCATCACCTTTAAGATCTATTCTATATTTTTATCATATTATAGAAATCCATATACGCCACACCATCATAGGAGGTACTTAACCTATTTCCATGTTGATACAGAAAAATATGCAAGGATGCATTATTTTTGGAATTCATGTTATCAAAATATACAACACCTTCAAATAAAGAACTCGACACATCACCTCAATCTTCTAGAAAAAGAGGAAGATGGTCCATCCACCCAAACCTAGTCATAAGAATCCCTATGAATTTTCCATTCCTATCATGATCTTTGATAGAATCATTCCCTCTATTAAAGATATCTTGATAGAGTTATTTTTTCTTATTTGTAAAATTCCTTGAAAATTAGATCATATTTGACATCAATCTATACTAATATATCGACATTTCATCATATCTCGATGGGTGTCCCAATCCAATATAATCTAAAGAAAACATGGAAAAACATTCAAATAACCCCCACTTTACAAGCTATAGATCTCATAAAAGAACTTGTCGTTGATACTAAGATCCAAAAAAACTCTTGATAAAACCACCCCATTCATCGCGTAAAAAGGTTGACTAAGATATGGTTATGACCAAAAATAAAATTGTAATTATATAACAAGGATGGTTCTTTTTTGGAGTTGTCTCTGTTCAGAATTATCATCAAGCACATTAAGGAACAACCAATATTAACCAGATGAAGTTATGAATGTGCACCTACCCTTCATAAAAACATTCTAGTTTACCACATGGGAACATATGGACACCAAGGATAACTATGTTTGCATCACTCCCATTAAATTGTGTTTCTAAAATAAAGGTGTGAAGATGAAACCATCGACTGAAGGTGAAAAAATTCTACATCACCAAGATAGAATACACTAAATAAAGAAAACTAATTACATAATTAGACCATATTAAGGAAATATAACCCAATTCTAGGAAATTCCAATCACAATGTCAAGGTTGTGGTACTCTAATATTATTAAAATTCATAATCTCAGTTTCATGAATACTAATTCCACTCCACCAATGTGGGGTTTACACTATAAGAACCCATATGTGTAATAGCATCTATTATAAAACATCTCAAGGAGTGATTCAATTCGGTACACTAAAACTCCATAAAAGAACTCATAGTCAATGGTATGTGGGTCATTTCATACACCAAATTCAATCCAAGTTTCATCCTTATGTCACCCCTCTGAAAAATACATACATACCTTGAAATTCATAAAAATAGAAATACATTTTCTATGCACATAGAGTAGGAATCCAATATTACCAACTGATATAAAACATATCCAAAGGGTTGGAAGTGATTACCAAACATGAGGGTAATTTTTCAATAATGAAAATAGTACTTTACTAATCAACTAATTCCTCAACACCTCATTACAGTTTTAGTGGGAAGTCGGTTTATATTGAGATGGGTACTCACACACCCCTTCTCTGACAAGAGGATATGTCTAAAAAGGGAACTTCATCAATCTAGGATAAAGTCACTCTACCAGGAGGATGAATGATTAATGTTCACTACCAATGGATGTTCTCTATCTAACTAGGATCTATCCCATGATTCAACAAGATTGTATAAATTTTGTATGAAAATATATATATATATATATATAGTGAAATCTAGAGATAAACAACATGAGGATCCATGGGGATACATAAAAATGTTATAATCCAAATTATATAATTTTTTGGGTAACCATAGGCATCCTCTATTTGAATCATCTCACAAATAGGTCTAACATAATTTCACATTAAACTAGATCCAAGAGGGGTGGTTTTTGGGCCAATTCAACTAATTACATAAATGATTCTATAATAACATCAAGCTTTCTAACCTAAAGAAGTATAGATACATTAATACTAATAATTTTTTATATTTAAGATTTATTTATATTTTGAATATAGTTTTATAAGGGTGAAAAAAATTAATGATAATTATAAACTAACTCATTATTAATAGTAAATTAAGCAAAACATATTCATCCTGGATTCTATTCATAGAAACCAAACCCATTCCATCCATCAATTAAATATGGGGATGCCTAAATCGTTAACAAATAATAAATCTGGTACCATGGATAATCTAATCAGTTTTATCTTTGTATTAATTAGTGAGGATTGACCTCACCATTATGAAAATTTTATGGAAGAATCAAAATTATTAACATTATATGATTGACACACACACAAACACGCATTTTTATTAGGTTGGTGGGATCACATACCACAAACAATGCACATACCCATGAACCATATTAGGTTAATCTTAATCCCTCACCACAAGGATAACAAGACACATATTTTTAATATTATAATATGATGGCCTGAAGTCCATGTGTCTTGAAACACAATTACATGTCCAAAAGGAAAAATTTTGTGGTCTAAATTTCTTTTATAGTAATTGTATTACTATGGTACCCACCACCACTAAAGTACTCATTATACTACCAAAAAATATTAACATACCATTTAAAATACTAGTTTCCAGTAAAATGATATAGTGTTTTCACTATAACTCCTATAGTACTAGAATAAATACCTCCCTAAATGATGTTTCTAGGATTTCAAACATAATCAGATATAGGATTACATATTGACTTTACCACACAAGAAACCCCTTGAATACAATATATTATGAACAAAATGATTAATAAAAAATGAATAATTATTTAATGATTGATTATAATACAAGAATATAAAAGATAATACATAAGAAAAATATTTTAAAATAAGTGATTGATATTGTTGTGTTTATTATACATGAGGTTAAAACACTTTCATGGATGTTGTGAGTAAAAGTAAGGGTGGTTTTCCAATATCCCTTTGAAATAAAGACTATTTATCTTTAAACATCCATTAGGATTAATTTTATGTTATTTCTATATGTAACACTATCTAGTATCTTCACATATAGTTATTTCTAGGGTTTACATGTCTTATTACCATTTTATCACATTTTTTTACAATTCAATCGAAATGATATTTTAATGTGGATCTGACTTTTTCTTTTCAGTTTAGTTTGGAATCTTTCTTCTCTATCTATATATTCATTATATTTTCCTCTTTATATCAGTATTCCTAATTATATTTTTATTTTTGGTATTTTTCAATGGAATGGATATTATTTACAAAAAGAATCTTCTTTTATGATTTTTAAAACATTTTTTTTTCAGGAAACATTGACCTTCTCTACAATGGTGTGAAAGGAATATCTTTTGAAAAAATATACTGTAGGGATTAATTTTCTCATTTATTCATCAATTATATTTAAGAAACTACAACATACTATTTTTATTTTTTTCCAAATTAATTTATATTACAGATTTTTTTAAATTATTTACAATTAAAAAACCTTATTTATATTAATGGATATTTCTTCCTATTCTTCGATTTAATTTTTTTATTCACTTGTAAAATTATTTTTAAACTATTACAACATATATTGATTTTTCTTATTATTCACTAGGGATATTATCTAATAATACAATCCCCCATATTTCTTTGTATGGATTACAGTAATATCCTGTAAAAAAATTCTTGAAAATCACTTATTTATCAAGGGATAATGAAGTTATGATTGGATTGCAATTGTTTTCGTGTTTAAATGGAGAACATATGTATGGTATATCAATATATTATTGGTGGATCTCATATGGACCTCAAATGTATGAGTTTGTGTTTTTAATCTCATGATAAAATATTGTGGATGGTTGGTTATCCCATGTCCATAAGTTTTTAGTACAAAGGTGGTTTTCCAAATATCAAAAAGTCAACAGGTCTTAAGAATAAGCCTACTATATTATAAAATAGTGCTTATCATTGTTCATTATGCGATGAACTTATCATATGTTAACACTGACACATGTTTTACACTCATATTTATGTCAAATTCATATATTATGCAACATTCTTATGTCATATTCACATATTATTGACTCCTGTTTCCACACTCACAAGACAAATGTTATATGAAAAAATCTATATGGAATAAGTTCAAATTTCTGATATATTTTTTTGTTGGGTTTTTTTCCTTATGTAATTTTGATGTACTGTGATTATGTTCTCATACCCATAGGTTCATTTTATGCTAGCTTATGATCTTTGATTTTAATCTCTTATGTCTACCCTTACTAAGTATTTGAGATCACTCATTTGTTATGTTCTCATTAACTAAGGAATACCGAATACTCTTATGTATGATATGTCTATAGGGATATCCCATGAAGATATATTTGTGGGAAATATTGATTAGTTATAATAAAATAATAAGATTTTGTATCCAAACTTTGAAGACACTAATCCTACAGGTTCTGAGGTGTGATTTAAGGTGATATGTAATGATATTCATGAATAAAATATGTAATATATGTATATTTATATATATTCTATTATCAGGTCACCAATGTAGGTAACAATGTAGGGTTTAGTTATTTTTTGGTGTGTTGGTTATAAAGAATAACTAGATATAACTTATAACAACCAATGACAAACCAAATAATTAAAATAACCATAAAATTTTATTGGTTGAAATAAAGGGTTCATATTTTAGGACATTTTAGGATTAATTATCATTTAATTTCGTAATCTAATTATTAATTATTGATACTCAAACTATCCTTTTTTATTTTTTAATGATTGTAAATATGTGAAATCAAGTTATCAATGAGTGTGATGGATAGTGTAATGATTGTCGAAATGGTCCAGAAAATATAATGGGTTATGGAATGGAAGATCCCATGGATCATCTCTCCCAACTCTCTAAATCTATGAATGATAACACAAATCAAACTTAAAATCAAAATTTTCTAATTAATTAACAGTTTCCATTAATTCCACCATGAATAAATTTCCACCTTTCTTTAGTTGGTATTCCAATCCCCTAATTTTTTTGCAATCAATATTTATAATAGAAAAAACATTTTCCAATATCTAGTTCACATAGTATAATTTTTTTATCTATTTATCATTTATAAGGATTGAACAATCAATGGTGGAACCTAATCAAGAATATGAAGCAAGAATAAGAAATTGGATCTATGGAATGAGAAAAGCTTAATATGTCTTTATTCAAGAAATATTTTCCCAAAACTATTCATTGTAAAATAGATAAAGAATTCATTTAATTGACACGAATGAAGTATTAATACTTCTTCAAAAATGAAGAAAACATAAAAATACATATAAATATGAATTTGGTTTTATATTTGAAAAAATATGAAATATTAATCATTCCATTAGTTTCATAAAACTAAGTCTCTATAAAGATTAAGATATTGGAGACTTTAGTAACTATGAAGAGTGTTTAATGTGCACTAAAGGTTAAAATAGAAATAAAAGGCTCCAACAATTCTCATGGATTTTTTGGAAAATAGGATAATAAGGAATATTTAGGGAAACTCAAGTAATGAACCCCATGAAGGAAAGAAAATTTATCATTCTACATATATAAAATGTTGGAAGATACAGTGGGGGAACTATATCCAATGGACACATAAATGGTTTAATAGGGTAAGATATGTTCATCAATCACATTAATGTCAAATATATTTGAATAGTCCAACTAATTAAATTGATGGGGGGAAATAATGACCTAATGAACCAACCATACACCAAATTTCAATTATAATGTGTTTGGGATTTATAAAAATATGTTCCCCAAACAAAGGGTTAATTATGATAACTAATTTCAAAAAAACCTAAGGAGAAAAAGTTAATGTATTGTTGCAGAACTGGATTCCACATAGAGTTTCCCCAATCTTGGTTAGCCACATAGCTTCAAAGGAATATCCATGAAAGATAGTGGTTGTTGACTAGGAGCGAGGGCCTAAGGTGTGTCCATGGGGAGACTATGCCATCATACCAGAGTGTATGATAATGGATAAAAATAAAAACATAAGGTAAATTGAAGAAACGATATAGAATAATTTATGGCAGATTTGAAGTATATAAAGATAATAAATAACTGAATCAACAGAAATAAACACACAAAAGATAATTATTATATTCTATGTCACTACAAGGATGGAAAACATGGATACATGGTAGTTGGAATAAAATTCTATACAAAAGTAAAAAACGGGAATCCAAAAAATATCCCTGTCATTCCAAGATCCAGCTCGGTCAACTTCTACCACCTACATCCAATAAATTCAATCAATCGAGTGTCTGAAGCCAGACACTTCCCTTTTTCATCATCTACATACATGTAGTTTTCATGTGTTCTAACATCATCCCATAGATCATGTGAGATAAATCTTAGTATTCCACCTCTAACGGAATCTACAACATCCTATCCACGTAATATAAACTGAAATAGTGTGGAATCATGAATATATAAAAGTAAATTAGTACATTAATGTAAATATCCAAGTACCTGCTTTATCCCTTGGTTGGTGTTTAAACATTTAATTAGTTAATTAATTAATAAAGTTATTATTTATATACTAATGTAAGGTGAGGCATAGCCAATATTGACATCACCTAATGATGGTAATAGTGAAAATTCCATGATGTAATAAAGAAACATATTTGATATTAACAATGAAGGGGTTTCAAGGTAAAAACCCAAAGCAATCTTGTCTTCAAGATTCACCAAATCAATAGTTACTACAGTATGGATAAGGGGTAAGAGTGTAATATAAGGTTCGTCATCTAAGGAATTCTATAATAATATTATCTAACTATGTCAAAGGTAAAACAAGATAAGAAATGTCTAGGCACATGTATCTACCCAAGGAACCTCGTGTATGAAGAAGCCACACTAGAACTAAGGAGTGTATCTAAGGCATCCTATACTAGTAATGTTTTGGTCCTACAGTATCATACCGAGCATCCATTAATACACAAATATTAGGTTCCCAGGTGGGTATCACCCTTCGCAATAGGCATCACTATCCTCCTACATCAGCAATACTCCTATGTCGATGCCTGATGAATCATAAAACATTGTATAGCCTCTACCAAACTCTAGAATAATCAGAATATGTGTTGATTAAATCCTTAATTTAATCTCTGTAAAGTATTTCTCACACTCCTATATCCATAATAACTTAACACCCTTCTTTGTAATACCCATAATGGGTTCCACAAGGCATAAATAGTCCTGTATGAAACACCTAAAATATCAATCGGTCCCCAAGAGACTACATATATCAAACATGTTCTTGGTGTGCTCCTAGGAAACTATTGTTCTCGCCTTCCCTAGGTCAACAGAGACTCCTGATTCCAAGATAATATGACCCATTAATTGAACATTTTTTATCTATAGGTAGCACTTATCAAGCTTAGCATAAAGAGAATGTTCTCTTAGTGTACTCAAAATACTCTCCAGTTCTTAGCATGGTCAATACAATTGTGAGAATACATAAATATGTCATCCTTAAAAACAACAAAAAAAAGAATCTATATAAGTACGGAACACACTATTCATCAAATCCATGAAAATGGTCAACACATTAGTAATACTAAACATCATAACATGGTACTCATACATACCATACCCACTATAGAAAGCAATATTAGGTATGTTTGAAGTCATGACTCTCAATTTATGATATCCCAATCTCAATTCGGTCATAGAGAATACTATATCTCCTTATATCTAGTCAATGATATCAAATATGTGAGTCAATGGTTACTAGTTCCTGGCCGTAATCTAGTTCAACCATCCTTAATCCATGCATAGATGAAGGGTCACACCCTCCTTCTTGCAAAAAAACTTGGGAGAACCCCAAAAGGAAGTATTGGTCTGTATAAAACTTTTGGAATCTATTTCTTATGACTTCAATTTGAGCTCCATGAGATCAGTATCTCTTATCCTATATGGTGGAATGGAAACTAAAACGTCTCCTGAAATTATATCAAATATAAACAATTCGTATCACTCAAGAGGTAAGTCAGAAAAATCATTAGTAAAGAAGTACCTAAAATGATCTACTATCAAAAGAAATTTAGTCTAATGTAAGCCATGATCCTCAATAAATAGATTTGAAATCTAGGAATTCACTCTTCCTAGCCCATTATGCTTTGGTCCAGCTCTACCAGTGAGAACATTCCACTCACCCTTTTGTAGATAATTTTTTACCTCTAGTGATGTAAATGACACTCTGTGATGATATCGGTCTACAAAATAATGATATGGAAGCAACCAATACAACCTAAGAATGACATTAAAGCACTTCATATCAAGGAAAATAATGTTCCATACGAAAGGGTAACGCTCTACCTCTATGGGAAGTCCCTTCATTGGCATATTCCCTCCGACCGTGTTCCCAATGGCGTATCTAGGATCATTAGACCACAGTGGTATTTTATTTATAATATTAAACATACCATGATTTATTAGTGGATAAATGTGTGAGAATCAAGTTTATCAATTAATGAAAATACTATACTAGAGGCTATAATAATAGTACCTCTTACTGTTAATGTCCAGGAAGCCTGATCCTTAGGTATCGACTGTAGTGCGTTCAACTGACTTGATCCAAGGCCATGTTCAACAAATGGACTACCCTAAGTAAAATTTACTACCTGAAATTACTGGTGATCATAAATCAGGCTACCATGGCCATGAACACCTCCTCAGTCCTTCCTACCAGTGCTACTCTAACTACCTACCTCACATGGTGTAAAAGAACATTCCCATGAAGGTGGAGCTGGTGCAGATCCACTTCAAATAGAAGTTAATGGAAAGGTCCAACAGAATCTCTAGAGATTCCGTATATGTCCACAATCTCAACACTCAAGTGGGTATCTATCACACTAAGGCTTCATATTCCGTTATCTTCCACACTAATGACACACCATCGAGCTACCAGTATAGGTACTCTGGTTGCCACTACCCAGAAGAAAAACCTCAAGGGAATGTTTTAAACTACAAAAAGAACAACTGGACTTCAGAAACATAGATCCTCTATTCCCAATACTATCATTATACCATAGGTTGTTCTTACTAATAAGAGCGTAATTTATGATATTAGAGAATGTATGTAGGTGAAAGGCATTCACAAGAGTATATATGGAATACATGATCCCATCCTTAAAGCATCTAGCATGTGAAATCTCACCACTAGCTAGATGCGGTGAAAATAATTATATCTTAGTGAAACATGCTTAATGCTCCATAAAAGACATAGAACCTTGATCTATATTAATGCACTCTATATACATATCATCTCATAGTGTATGAGGTAAAAATTGATCATAGCAACATTATAGAATTCATTTCATACCATGCCATGATGGTGACCAGCCTGGGTAGACACATCCCACCATCCCTTCTTGGAATCAAGGAGAATGTTAATATAAATCATGAACATAAACTCTTGAGGCATCACCCAATTTTTAGACATTGAATGGATGGACTCTATCCAAGACTCAATAGCCTATAGACCACCATACCCTGAGAAAGTGGGTGGATGTTGTAGCTGGAACTCAGGTGTCTGATTAGCCATTGTCGGAGTAGGTCTTACAACAACTTTTTTGGACTATATCATATATAAGAAACTATCACATATCTGAGCATCATCTCCCAAACTAGGTACAACAAGCAGTTCCTCATGTGGCACACCTGGCGGTAAGACTGGAATATCATGGCCCACTATATCTTTAACAAGGTCGTTGCCACCTTCCTAGTGCATGACTGAGTACTTCATGGTGGAAATGGTCTATAAATGCAAATAATATGCCACAAAACAATAATTAAGCTGATAGAAGAACTAGAATAATAAAAATGAATGTAAATGGCTCACTACCCATGATATACAATCCTAACAACCCACATCGAAGGCCATGTATTGGTGATTACTCATTGTTTATATTTTTTAGTTCTATTAGATAGTGTGTCAAATATACCTTGCCTCAACCTTTACTAGAAACCATTTCATTTTAAAAGTAAAATTTCACTTATCAATTAGAATTTTCATATTTCTATATCTCAAGGTTCTTTTAAAATAAGATTCATGTCCCAAGGAATCAGTTCCCATACACTTTATCACTAAGATCATGTTGGCACCAAAATATTGGATGAATAGAAAGAAGAGAAAGAGGACCCACGGATGGCTTCAAGAAGCCACTTCGTGGAGTCCCCCCCACCAACGCGAGACCACCGCGAAGCAAAAGAGGTGGTACCCTCCGCGAACACCCCTAACGTTTGCGACCCACCACGAAGTAGCCCAGTCCCTCTTCGCACCGCATAAGCACTGCATCGTGGCACCTCTTTCCTATAAATACTAAGCTCCCCTGAGCCATTAGTATGGAAAATCCAAGCTTTCAGCTTCTCATCTCCCAAATCATGAAGCACCTTTTTTTCTGAAAATCATGAGCTATGTGAGTTATTTTTGCTTCGCGAGATGCCTCTGCATTGTCTCATTTTGATACCCTATCCCAAGAGGGATTCCTTTTTCAAAGCCTAAGGGCCTTCAAGAAGAAAAGGGATTCCCAAGGGGACCCGGGTTATCGTGGAGCATTTATGATTCATGAAACACCCCTCACAAACATGTGATCCACATGCCAAGGCATGATCACTGTAATTGGTGAAGCACCTTGCTTCATGTCACTTCACTTCATGAGGTGCCTGTGTTCTGTGAGGTAGTGCTCCACGAACACCATTCCACATCACAAAGCACCTCCCACTTTCACCCCCACCCTATGCTAAAGCTAAGGCACCCCACTTCATGATGCACATCCCATTTCATGTTCCCTTCATCACGCAGAGCAACCGAGCTCCACAAGGCCCTTACCTATGGACTTTTCTTCTTGGCAATTCCTTTACCCGTGCGACCCTACAGGTCTGCACGATGTGACTTCAAAGTCCCCTATATGATACCACCCATAGTTCTACTCTGCCTAATGCTTCTTTTCATAGGCATGCTATTGTCTATTGCTTCTTCGAATAGCCATGCTAACATGGACCCCTCGATGGTTCGCTCTGCGACATCCCTTCAATATGGAATTGCTAGTACCTCCCCCCCCCCACAAGGATCAGAGGGTACCGGTTATGTATGTCCTAGCGGTTCAGAGTAAACCCACCTCATTCGAGAAGCAGGATGTTAAACTACCAAGAACCCTCATCCTCAACACATGATGTTAAACTATGAAATCGCCTCTTGCCTCTCATGCAGGATTCCCCCACCATGGAAATTCCTCATGCCCCCTTGTTCTCCACTAGGGATGGTATCCTCCTTCTGGGTGTGGCGTTTGTCTGTGGGGAAGGGAATCCACCTTTGTGTAAGCCCCCAACCGTTCATGTAGGTTGTAGAGCACCCTGATCACTCCTTTCATCTTCAGTGCCCAAGGCTAGGGGTGGTTGTGATAAAGGACTGACCCCCTCCTCTATTTCTAGGTGCCAAATCCTTCTCCCTTTGCGTTTGGATGCCCGTAGGCCTCCATCCTGGAGTAAGTCCTAGCACCATGGGCCACCCAACGTGTAAGCCCCTCTTCGCTTCCCACTGACATACCCTTCACGATGTGATCATCAGGTCCCTACGATCTCTTGTTTCTCACACTGATTACTACTCTCATGAGCTTAGAGAGAGCACCGACCATGAAACACCTTTGGCCATCTCAGAGCATGAGCCCTAAACACCCTCATCCCACATGATGTTAAACAGCATCCCAGTACAGTAGTAAGTCGTTATGACCCTCCCGAACTACAGGGACTTTGATCCATGTCCAGTCATGGTATATTGGAAGCCTCCATCAGGTTCAAGCCCACCTTCCACCTAGACCAATGTTTTTATTCAAATCATTTATCTCACACACCCCCACAACGCATGGATTTAAACTACATCCCTATCCAGTGGTAAGCTGTTCTGATCCCACCATCCAGTTGTTCTGACACACCTTCACGTCGGTTCGATAGCTGCTTCCCAACCCGAACTATAGGGACATTGATCTAGGCTAAGCAATGGCAGGTTGGAAGCCTCTCGATGTTCAATCCCACCACAAGTGGACCCCGGGTTCACTTTAATGGAATTTTTCTGACAAAACCCCACGAGAACTATGGGAACTTTGATCCATGACAAGGGTCGATACGTAGGAAGCCTCATGAGGTTCAAGCCCATCACCCATCAGACCTAGGTCCTTATTCACATTGGTTCTCAAGCACCCATCTTCTGAACTATGTGGTCTATGATCCATGATAAGGCATGGTACGTAGGATGTCTCACGAGGTTTAAGCCCACCACCTGGTTGTTTCGATCTCCAGCAAGTCGGCTCACCAACAACCGGGTAGCCAAGAGTGTAAGACCCGCATATCCATTCACGAACTACAAGGACTTTGATCCATGTTGAGGCATGGTACGTAGTAAGTCTCTTTGTGGATCAAGACCAAAACCATCATCCATCCTGATTCTTACTTCGGCCGCCACATCCTGGTGACATCATTCCACCACATTCCCCTCCATATCATTCGGGAAGCTGCCCACATGCTATCCCCAATATTGGTGTTCCCTCAATGTGGTTCATCAATATGATCCACTCCAGGTAATATTCTGATCAGCTCAATCTTTCTTCGCTAGATGTTAAACATATGGCATACCCCTTGTTGAACATGGGAAGATCAGGAAAACCTCATATACATGCCTATGGAATATGATTCTCGGTGCTTGATGAGGGATTCCTCAAGATTCCATGCCCTCATGATGCCCTATAATAAGGGACCAAAGATATACACACCAATTCCCCAGCATCCAGACACACCAGTGATGCCTCAACATGACTACACCACCAACTGAAGGTTTCTGCCCTGACTGGACCCCTTGGAATGTCCTGACAAAAGCTGCGTAATTAACTGGTGTCCATGAAAATATGGCTCCAGGAAGAGTTTCAGGAACAATGTATTATATCAACAAGGGAGACCTGGACAAGGTGACAAGTTTCGAGGAGGAATCCACATAAGAAAGAACCGACATCCAATTATCCCATTTCGATCAAGGAGCAGACATCCCTGAATAAGGAGTGAATGTCGCCTGCCTTTGGAATGTGGGAATGCGGGGAAACAGAATAGTGTCAACGTCCACCAAATGTGACGGATGCGCGCGCCTCGTCGAAAGTGTCGGAAACATAAATGGAGAACCCGACGTGAAATTATTCTCCTAAAAATAGAGATTAGTAGTGATCGAGACATCAAAAGAGTGACGTGTCATTGAATCTAGATATCTGGCACTAGGTCCCGCCATTAAAATAGCAGTCCTGGCATTAAAATCACTAGATGTTGGGGTAGTCAAAACGTTGGGCATCTCAGTCTGCGACATTGATAGAGTGGATCCCACTTAATGACCGTGGAATAATGAATGGAACTAGGGAACTGGGTATCGATTTATTTTTCTATCAATACTAATGAGTTAATCTCCCTACCTTTAGGAACCCATTTGCTGCATCCGGAACCTGATCACCTCCTGCCTACTGACATAGGGGCAGGGGAAAACTCAATGTGGCTACCCAGTGTGGTTCATCCTCTCCTATGACTGCCTCGACTTACGTGACAACTGGGCACCCATGCCTCCTCTCCCCATCAAAGATTATACAATGGTGGGTAATCAATGACCTTGTACATAGGTATGAGGAGGAGGAATTCATCCCTATGAGGGACATGGCCCCCCTAGATTTAGAGGCATCTGTGCCTCGCCTAAACACCACCGCTGAGGGCCACATAGGGAGCTGCTGCTCCCCACTCCAACCATCAATCGTTTCTGAGGACTCTCCCTAGAATGAATCAATGACTCCATTCCCTACGTAGATGAGGTAGGGGATGTTTGGGCCTGCCCATTTAGAGTTCCATCTGAGGGGTTCCCAGCGAGGGCCCCCACAAGGTTGTGCCAGCTCCACCACCCGGTTCTCCAAGCTGAAGAGCAGGTGGACTACCTACCTGCACCACCGGTACTTGCTCATCTGACCCAACGCCAGTATCGGGAACATGCCAATGAGGACTCCCATAAAGAGGCGTCAATGTCAATGGCTACTATGGCTCGATCCACCACTGTCGTGCATCATCAACCCCCTGTATATGTTGAGTATGTGTAGCTATATGACCGACCCGGATCGAGTCTCCAACCAACCCATGGGTAGGCTGGGTCAGCTCTGCTGGTCGCTGGAACAGGTATTAATCACCGCGAACTAACCCGCAGCGATTCCTCCCACTACGGGGGGCCTCCCCATGAAACCACCATGGTGGTTGCGTGCCTTTCCCACTCCCAGGCATGACTCAGAGGTATGCCCCTTACCACCTTTGACCCGAATGAGGGCCATCCCCATTGTAGAAACCCTGCATATGGGAACCTCTTGCATGCACATTACACTGAATACAAGGTCGTCCCTTATACCACGAACCGCCTGAGTGGGGGCCTTGCACATCCAGTCACTCTCTGATGTGATGACCATCCTCACATCCTCAAAGCAGCCGATGAAGGTCCCCGTCATCATTGTAACCAGCGGGGTGGAGATCAGCTTCACATAACCAACACCCAGCATGAAGGTCCTACCCGTGTTTGGTCCGATCAGTACAGGGACCTTCCTCACACTGGCGTCACCAAGGGAACCAGGAATGGAGGTCCTACCCATGCTCCTGTTAGTTCTAGAAGGGGTCCCACCCGTACTAGCATCCATCACAGAGGTCCTCCCTGTGTCCCCTTTGACATCTGCCCCAGTGCTCGTTGAACCTCGTCCCACTCAAAAGGGAGTACTCCCTTTCCCAACACTAGTATTCCTGAAGCACCTTCTCATGTCGAGAATTGTCCCTTCCCCGAAGAGCCATACTGAGGTAGGAAGGCGGCTCTTCACTACCGCAAGAAGAATACCGAAAAGCTTCAGACTGAGTTCAAACCTGTCTATTTTTTAGAATCTGAAGTAGAGTACAACTCGGTGGTGGAACCCTCCCCTCGGTCCTCTATGTCAAGGACTAGAGAACGAACAAGGAATATCAGCCTCATCCTTCAAGAGTGTGAAGTCCATCGGATTCCCGCCTCTCTTCGTAGGTATATCTCGGAGGAGGAAATTTTGGGTGTCTCACAGGTTCCGACCATGCAGTCACAATCATCATTACTAGAAGTGCCATATACCTTGACCAGAGATCATGGAGAGCTATTTTGGGGACTGATGGTGGTTGAGGAACATCGTGACCCATTGCCGGTAACTATGACCCATGTACCAGAAGCTGTGGTTTTCAGCCCATCGTATCGTGACATTGTGGTTAGCTCATTTCTCTCCTCGGAGGATGGCCCGAAATTCGGCATCCAGTCTGATCATTTGCCATATTCTCCACCGCATAGTTTACTGTTTCAGTGGTCCACTTCAGTACCACTACCAGTTCCTCAGCTGCCTCTGGTTGACGAGTGGGGCAATATGGGACCAGAACCTGAATCTGAGTCCAGAAGCTTCTAGAACATTCTTGTTTCAGATCACTACCCTGAGAAGTTCTGGCTGGCAATAGCAACGAACATCTGTGCGCCGGAATCCCTCACACTAGAGGAAGTCGAGTGTTTCCATCAAACCCTATGGGAGATGCACTTACGTATTCATTATCATCGGGTTGTGTACCTCATGATCCATGTGCACTTTGAGAAAATCAGAAAGAAATGTCATCTGGTTGATTTGGTCGCACTACCCAAGGACCAGAGCCCTGAGTCACTAGCTCTCTAGAGGACCCTCCAACAAAAACTTGTTTGTATTTTTAGGGTACTCTGCAAAATCATCAGGGAGGCTACCCCCCACGTGCAAGTCCGTGAATGGGGGAAGTAAGCTGCCCCCTCTTCATCCCTATTCGACGACAGCCCGACTCAATATTTGATATTTGAGACATTCCCTCAGGAAGGGTCATTGTCTATATGGCGGATGTCATGGACAAGGGGGATGACCTGGAATTTCATGATGGAGACATACACTCTGAAGATGTGACGCCATTGTTGGACCCATTAGAGAGGATTACTCGTTAGTAGAGGAACCTCCTAGCTCTCCCTGCACTCACCGAGTCATTGGTACTCAGTCAGAATGCTGGTAAGGGAAAAGAGCATGTTAGAGTTGTCAATATCTCTGACCCATCCGCCTCAGTGTAGAAGACGAAAGAAGACCCCGATACGGTTGCGTTGCGCCAGCAACGCACTGAGCATAAGAGGCTGGTCAACAAACTCCTAGCTGAACACACTATAGAGCAACGACTAGACTATGTAAATCCTAGGTCGGGGCAGGAATAACTCTTCCCCAGCGAGATGCCCCCAAAAAACCCTGATCATACCGCTCCATCGAAAAGGTTTGAAGCCGGAACTCATGGCAAGAGGGCATGATACGTGTCACCAAACCCTCCCAAACGGTGTGGAAATCTGAGGAATCCATCTTGGGTACCCCCAACTACCCCACAGGCCATTCCCCCATTCACTTCATGAGCCTCTGAACTCCTCTACCTTGTCGAATAGACTGGAAACACAATCATGGTTATGGATCCCCATCAATACAAATACCCCCACTCGGATGATCCAATGGCGTCACTCATCGCTCTCCTCGAGGCGTTGGAAACACGGCAGGTGGCTATCCCACCAGATAGCAAGTCGTATCCAGCATGGGTGGATGATATGCATGCACCCATGGGTTTTGGAAATCCCACTTTATCTCCCGTTAAGGGGATAGGGGACCTACTGCAACACCTGACCCACTTCTCCTCCAGGTGTGGCCCCATGTTGGGGACTCCAGCATAGCAGGAAGATGCCAAACTCCAATGTTTTTTGCAGACATTGGAAGGCCATATGTTTTTCTGGTACAGCCAGCTTCCCATTGGATCGGTGACCAGCTAGAATGATTTTCACTGGCAATTCCTATACCATTTCGGCTCCACCATGCGAAAGACCAGTATTGCAGACCTCTTCAGGTGCAAGCAGAGGCCCGATTAGGGAGTCACATACTACATCGACCGATGGAAGGGGCTCACATACTCCCTCGACATGCCACTGAATCAAGAGTAATTACTGGCGATGTGCATGGGGGATGTAAAAACAGAATTGGTTGCATACCTGATTACTCCGAACTACCATGGAGGGTTCCGATACTTCTCAGATAAGGCCAAGTGCCTTGGAGAAGCTCTACAAGAGGCTAGTCAGGCGCATTCACTGGCCCCTGTGATCCCAGCAAGTAGGGATGCCAGAGATGAGCCTATCGTAGTGGCCCAAATAGAAGCCCCTAGGAAGATATAGTTTCTACTAGTAGCACTGGATCCACATCCTCGCATAGGCCCTCCACCTCAAGCACAACCTCTTGCCTAGCAACGACTGCCTCAGAAATGGCAGGTTCCCCCACGCAATGCACCACCGCCGCATAAGTGAGTTAATCAGGCTGTTCCTCCTCAGAAGGCTCCTCCAGCCCCTCATTAGGGCCAGGCTCCTAGATCACCCTATCTAGAGAAAATACACCATACATACTCGTTCAATGAGGATTAGGTCCACTTTTACTTCTGTAGTGCCCTATAGTAGGGGATTGTGCGCTTACCTGAGTGTAGAAGGCCATTAGAGGAGAATATCATTGATCACCCCAACTACTGCAACTATCATCGGATTTTGGGGCACACCCTCAAGAAGTGTTATGTGTTTAAATAATGGCTATAAGAACAGGTCGATAACAACATAGTCAAGCTGGGCCCAGCCCCGGAACAGGCGGCAGTTATCTTTGTGAGGTCAGAAAGTGATAGTGATGATGAAGGTGAGTGGCAGTAGGTTCCCAACTGCAAATCTCAGAATTACAAGGACTGGATGGCTCATAAAACAGTCACTCGTGCCTATGGTATTATTCGGGCATGCTTGAATTGCCTGGAGCCTTCAGAAGATGTGATTAGCACCTCTGCAACGTCATCTCAGTCGGCCTCTTCCCAAAAGAGCAAGCATCAGCGGTGCAAGAAAAAGAAACACACTCCACTGATGTCATCCTCATCTCACACTCTCGGTGACATCATGCCCCCTGAGATAGGGATCCCTCCTAGGATCTGCCCAGTGATGGATGATTCGTCGATCGATAGTTAAGGGTAAGCTTCGATTAATACTATGGATTTGGTAAATCCCTATATGACTCCTTACGAGGGGGAATGCTAAGGGATCCTCCCCAACGCCCCCAGCCAACGCCAACGTTGGTGGAACCGCGACCATATGGGTCATCAAGGTCTGTTAGCTAGAAATTTCATCCAGGATATGCAGGCCACTAAGACCAGATAGCAGACCTAGCGCAGAGCTCAGCACACACAACCTCCTCAACTTGTGTCCTCATATCTACCTCCACTCTCGTTCATGCTACTAAATCATGCAAAGATGACACATCCCTGTCACGGCCAGTCTCTCCCTACTACAGGCCATTCTCAGTTTTCCACCAATCATCCGGCAGCTACTCTTCAGGTCTTGACTATTGAACACTGGGGTGTGCCTAGCACTATCCAGTCGCTGGTCCAGCCAACAGGGCCCACCGTGTCTCCAATTGGAGAGAGGCCTCCTGTAAGAAGATGATCACACTTGGTGCGGTAGTATGATGTCCACATTAAAATTTCTGGAATCCTAGCGAGGTTTTCTATTTTTGAGGATCTTTTCCTGTCATCAGACATGTGTGAGGTGCTTGTCGATTCCCTAAGGAGACCCCTCTAGTTTGAGATGGATGTAGCAGCTGCAGAAGCCTTCCACGATGAGGGAATTTACAATTTTGAATGCCATGCAGTTATCTCATTCTCTGGTTAAGATGAGGACCCTCCCATATAGGGTAACATTCATCCACTATACATCACTGGCTAGTTCAATGGCAAGGAAGTCTGCCGCTGTCTTGTTGACATGGGCTCTTGAATTAACCTAATTCTGACTCGGACAATGCGGAAGCTGGGGTTGTTTGAGGATGATTTAACTCCCTCCAACCTAAGAATCTAGGGATACGATAGAACTGAGCAGAACCTAGTCAGCAAGATCCGTTTGAAGACCTAGTTTGGTGGCCTAGTTGTCAGTACAGAATTCATGGTTGTCTCCCAGGACACCGCATACAACGCATTGATGGGCAAGCCATGGCTCCACATGCATGCATGTAGAGACCCAAATCTTGATGTACATAGACATTACATTACATTTTCAGAATACATAGAACATAAAAAAATATACAAACAATCACTGTAATAGTTTAGTGTCTTTGGAAACATGGAGCATAATCTTCTAATTGTGGTGAAAGATCTTCAACATCTCCCATAAAGATCATCCCCATTTTTTCTTTCATAAATCCTTTATTTATATCCTATGGAAAAGAAAACATAAAAAGGGTGATCTTAATTGCTCAGTAAGGGTATGCATGGAGAAAATAAAACAAACCATATACATTTGAACACAAAAACATGAACATAATGTTTAAACATCAAAATCATGAGCAATGTCAAAAAATTTGGCAGTATGTAAGGCATAAATCAAAGTAGTACATCAATAATGATAAAATAGATTTGTAAATAAAACATGAAATTGTGGAAAAACATTAGGCACATGATATGATTTCCATAGTAGCGAAGGCATTGCTTCCAAGATCATCTTAATGGACAAAGTCCCTTTCTGAATGAAGTTCACTCCTCATTTCAGTCTTGTAACACTGAATCGGATTAACTTACCATTCCAGCCATGTATATCTCACGAGATATAAATCATTACCCAATGCATTGGAGGGATATATAGGTCCCATACATCTAGTAATGAAATCATTCTTACGTGTGACACAACATAATCATAAATCATTCATCATAACCCAAAGAATAAAGTGGGTTTCAAAAACATTATCCCATCATAACATAATCCATACATAAAAAATGGATATCATTTCATAATAAGAAAAGTGAAACCATGTAAATCATAGAGACATTATTTTTGAAACATACACATATGAAATAATGTCATCTTAGATGAAAAAATGGTTTTGATAAAACACATGAAATGAATTCTTGAGGAAAATATCCTTTCTTCTTCAAAATCAATTTCTTTTCACAAAACATCATTCAATTTTAAAAGAAAGATATTTTGTTGAAAATAGTGATGAAATCTTTTGTAGGAAGCTTCATAAAAATAATGCTTTATAAAACCGTAAAAATCCATTCATGCTTTATACATTAAAAAACATTCTTCACGTACTTTTTTTGGAAAAGTCAAAATGTACTTAGTATGGTAAACAAAAGAATGATTCCTTACATACCATGTAGTAAAAGTCAAAAATGGTTAATGAGACTTTATAAATACATAAAAACATTTTTAGAAAACATGGTCTTGGATGATAACAATAACCCCAGTAAATACTTACGTGTTTGGACTTTTTGTTCATGATGATATTATTACTTATATCATGATTTAATTACTTCAAGAATGTAAATCATGATTTATATATCATATATATTTATTATATATCCTGCATATACATGTATTTATAATAGTACATAACATATTGAGGTAAGAAATGAAATGCACAGTTCATCAAGACGGTAAGTTGTACGTATGCATGATCGCTACTTTAATTTCAATTTATTATTTCATGGAATAGATAAATTAAAATTCCAGTTTAATATCTAATATAATATCATTAACTCTATCATTTATACATCCCACATATGGCATTAACGAATCACATCTCATTGAGGGGGCGGTAGTCCGCACTTCCTCAAATGAGATTATCGTATTTACCGAATATAGAAACCAAAAAGGCATGATATAATTGGGATGTAAAGAAGAATTAGGAAATCAAAAACATAATATGTATTATATATAAATATTTCCATCATAATGGCCACCATGAGAGGTGGTAGGAGAAAATCAAACAATCATCGTTTCGTGAGGCGTTAGTTTGCCATCCACAGAATCATTATGTTCTTCATCAATTAGATAGAGGTGTGTGTGAGTGTAGTTAGAATAATTCCCATAACAATATCCTAGTATATTTAGGATACGGGTTTTGTTACAAAATAAAGTATTAAAAACATTTTATGGGTTGGAGAAGAATAATAAAAAAAACAACTTATGAAAATTGTTACCTTTAATTTGGGTAACTTCATTTGGTTTAAACCAAAGGGACTTTTTAAGGTGCCATATGACTAATGTAAGGATTATAAAGGAAGGAGAGTGATGTAGAGAGCTTAATTGGGCAGAGGTTGGATGAGCCAAATGGCTTGAGAGGTGTGAGGAGTTGGATACAAATGGTCTCCTTTTATAAGGGAGAGGAGGGGCTCTCTAGGAAAGAGTGAAAATATTATTTTATAATATAATGATATTCGGATTATAATAGTCCAAAAATCATTATAGTCAAAGAAAAGATGACTCATGGTTGAAATATAATCATCCAATTATAATTGTACATGTTTTGGATAAAATTGTAATCATTATAATCTTTTTAATTTAAATCATATATTAATGAGATAAACACTACATCATTATTGTGCCATAAATAATTTCTTTCATATGATGTCTAAAAAATATGAAACAAATACAACGATTTAGTACATATTTTTAATGTTCCAATGAATATTAATAGTTGAAAAGATAATTTATATATCCCCTTATAAAAATTAATTACTAAAAGATTTTTATTAATGTAAATTTTGCCATTACATTAAATTAATTTATCTAATGTGTCATTGTCTTTCATAAGTGGCTCCAGGGGTTCCCAAAATCGACCCAAGTATGTCCATGGTCGTCCATTACTCATCCAATAAGGTTTGAACAAGTGTTAAGGTAATTTTGAATTATTATAATATTCTTTTAACCTTGAATTACCCTATTTACCGTAAAGTGCAGTAAATAAAAGTGAAAAGTTACTATTAACCAAATATTATTTTCATCTTATTGAACCACAATTTACTTCTTGATAACAACCATGTATGTAGGATTTTTTAAATTCAATTCACAGAAGTTGTAAAATTTCATTTAAATGAGTGATTCTGTTTTTTAACCACCACTAAGTGGTTTCACTATTCATCAAAAATTGAAGGTTTTCCAAAAAATACCAAAAATTCAGCCTAAGCTATATTTTATATTCTGAATTAAAAAATGATGTACATTTTTCCAAATTCAAAACATAGAAGTGGAAATAATTAATTTTAAAATTAATTCACGTTATCAAAACAAATACCGTTTTTTTAAGAAACAATAACTATCAAAAGATCTTCACTTAAATTAATTCCAATGACCAACATTGGATTAAATGGTAAAAATATATTCTAATTACACTTTAAAATAAATTAAAAAGGTAATCTAACAATATAAATTATTGTGATGAAAAAGTTGTTTTTAATTAAAATATAGCGTGTTTTTACTATTCATCAAAATATGAAAGTTATCAGAATAATATGAAAAATTTATCCAAAGTATGTTTTTATATCCTGATTCCAAATAAGAATTCTATATTTTCAAATTGAACTTATAAACATGTCAAAACAAGATTTAAAGTGGGTGCACCATCAAAAGGTGGCAAGACTGCATTTTTTTGAAAAATACTCTTTTTACCTGAAAATTTTATTTTGTTCACATACCATGTTCTAGAAAATGTGTTTGATGAAATTATAATGTTATGAAATTCAAAATTTAGTTAATACAATTCATAACGTCTAGTTCATAATAATATTATAACCATATATAGTTGTTTAGTTAAACCCGGTGTTGCGTACACCACCCACTATCGAGGAAGGTCGTGATTGCATGTAATGCAAGCCAGGTCAGGGTTGCATGTAGTGCAATCTCCCTTCGGTGTTTCATATAACATAATTCAAAAATTATTTCATTCATACATTGAACAAAATATATACTTAATGTTGCGTAGAATAATTTATACAAAACGAATTCGAAATTGTGTGTTACATGAGCCAATAATAGTGTTTCTTATACTACAAGCTAATATGGTGTCGCGTATAGCACAATCTATTTTTGGTGTAGCATACAACACAATAAATAAATGAAATTAAAAGAATATTTTTCATAAAATATCGGTTTGTTACATTCTACCCCCCATAAAATGAATTTCGCCCTCGAAATTCATCTGGGTTATAAATAGTTTGCTACTTGAAAGTTTCCCACATCATAAAAAGAAATACCAAAACATAACATTTAAAACTAAATTATGAAATGTAACGGTTACCCAAATTATCTAATCATAGGTTTTCCACATCGGAGAACATAGGTGAAAATAAGGATATGGAAGAAAAATCTAACCATCATGTTCTGATGGAGAGTGCTAGAGAACAGGGCTATGAAAAGCCAATAATCACAAAGCCATAGATTTTTGATGATCTAAGGTACCATCTGATTCATCAGATATAAGAGTACTAGGAAAAAAAATTTGACTTTCAAGATAATTTCCCTAATGTTGAATACTTTTTGTATTGAAAGAAATTCTTACATGATTTTGGTACAATCTCATTGGTGTTCATGTCTTGAACAATTTCCAGCTCATCTCTGAAAGAAATGAAGTTGAATTTTTTTCCATGAAGTGTTAGCAGATCATGTGATAGAATGATAGGTCATTCCATCTGCCTCAAACATATGGTTAGCAAAAGTTATATACATAAGTCCATATATGGTGATATTATTCATATAGGGTTCCAAAAATGTACTTATACATCATCTATCATACTACTTAATAAAATAAAACTAGTTTCTACTAACCAGGGACATCCTGTAGGCCAGTGGTAGGTGATAAAGGCCTGTCGCACATCGGTTGTGGGTTCAATTCTCATAGCCTTGTCCGATGCGATGGGTTGTCGCCCATCCTGCAGGTTTTCCCTTTTCTTAAACTACACTATTATAACATTCTCTCAACAATATCAAAAACAGTTCTAGCCAAAAACAATACTAACTTATGTCCGACATAATTCATTTCAAATCATTAGGCTTATCCATCAAACTTCTGTCCATGCTTATCATATAAAGAAAACAATTACTTTAAATGTCATCTACCGAGCATGTGAATACCATCATTTATCCCCGATATATCTTGTTGAACACATTCAAATTATGTGAATACCTCAATCATGTATTCTCTTGAAAAAAATGAATACCCATTGAACCTCAGTGAAATCATGAATGCTGTCAAAAGTTTACTCTTTCCACATACCAAAATCCCAAAATTTATATATATTCAAACCAATATTTCTCTCTGTCCTTATATTATTCATGAGCTCATTAATACTATCAAACATCCCATTATCTCCTAATCCCTTTATTATGCACACATCATCTATTTTCCAAAAATATCTTAATAACCTTCCATGGTTACCGGTACCATTTATCATATACATTCAAAACTCAAGCAAAGGCAACAGTGTAACAATCCTTAGATTTTTCTTTATTCCATAGTACCAAGCATTATTCTTGATAAACATACAATCATTACACTACCTTCTTAAAACACTGAGTGAGCATCATAAATTATTCCATTTCATATATCATTTGTAGTCTCTTCATCATCTTCCACATAAATACTACCCACATGGCCATGTTGATTCTCTTTTAGAGATTTTCCCTTAGGGCATTGGTTTGCATAATGCCTATACATTCCACATTTAAAACACTTATCCGTTGTTGACGTCATAGCAAACCATTATCCTTGTCCATGGTGTTAACTGAACCTTTTCCTTTACAATTACTAGATTTTTGTCCTTCTTTGCCACACCAAAAGCATCTTCCAGTTCCATTGAAACATTCTCCATGATGCCTCTTCTCACATGACTTACATTAGGGAAATTGAACTTTCTTTTTTCAATGATCATCATGAAACTCCATCTTTCTCTTATTAGCTGCGTCAGGAAACATATCAATGCTGATATTATTGATCATATTTTGATATTAATGATTAGGTATAATAATGATGTTTTTCCTTCCAAATCTCATTTCATTTGCTTGATCATGAAGAATAACATTCCATTTTCTATCATATTCATCATTTTCATGGATCTTCTTATTTCCAGCCATTTTCTAAAACCCAAAAATAATAGTGTGAGAGGCAAAAATCATGATAGGTAAAACATCATAATAAAGGGTGAGTAACTTCAATATATAACATCTTAGGTTTAATTATAAGATCGTTACTATAATTCTAGGACTATAACTTATACATATACCTAACCTTAGGGACATCCCTATACATACCATAGAAATATATCTAGGAATCTCACTATAGTTTTTTCATCCTAGTTTCCAAAGGTTGACTAATCCTTTCCTCTGATACCAAATATAGATAGCCAAAGCTTGACGTACATGGACAATACATTACTTTTGCAGAATACTTTGTACATAACAAAAACAGACACACAAGGACCGTAATATTTTAGTGTCCTTGGAAACATGGAACATAATCTTATAATCATGGTGAATGATCTTCAACATCTCCCATAAATATATTTCCTTTTTTTCATTCGTAAAACCTTTATTTATATCCTGGGGAAAAGAAAACATGAAAAGGGTGAGCTCAAATTCTCAGTGAGAAAATAAAACAAACCATATACATTTGAACATAAAAACATGAACATAATGTTTAGACATCGAAATCTTGAGCAATGATAAAAAAGTTTGTAAATAAAACATGTAATTGTAGAAAAAAATTATACACATGATATTATATCCATAGTAGCCAAGGCATTGCTGCCAACACCATTTTAGTGGACAAATTCCCTTTCTGAATTGAGTTCACTCCTCATTTCAGTCCTGTAACACTGAACCAGATTAACTTACCGTTCCAGCCATGTCTATCTCATGAGATATAAATCTTTACCCAATGAATTGAATGGAGATATAGGTCCCACCCATATCATAATGAAATCATTCTTATGTGTTCCACAACATAAACATAAATCATTCATCATAACCCAAAGAATAAAGTGGGTTTCACAAACATCATCCCATCATAACATAACCCATATAACAAAATGTATATCATTTCATAATAAGAAAATTGAAACCATTTAAATCATAGAGACATTATACATGAAACATACAGATATGAAATAATGTCATCTTAGATGAAAAAATGGTTTTGATAAAACACTTGAAATGAATTCTTGAGGAAAAAATCGTTTCTTCTTCAAAATCAATTCCTTTTCAAAAAACGACATGCAATTTTAAAAGGATGAGATTTTTTTGAAAATAGTCAGGAAATATTTTGGATGAAGCTTCAAGAAAATAATTCTTTATAAAACCATAAAAATCTTATCATGTTGTATATGTTAAAAAAACATTCTTCTCGTACTTTTGCCAGAAAAGTCAAAACGTACCTCTTATGGTAAAAAAAAGAAAGATTCCTTACATACCATGTAGTAAAAGTAAAAAATTGGTAAAAAGGACTTTAAACATATGTACAAAAAAATTTAGAAAACATGGGCTTGGATGATAACAATAACCCCAGTAAATACTTACGAATTAACAATATCGGATAAAAATGAGAATGGAAAAGTTATCCCTTACCTTAGGTCAGATATGCTTCGTACGTATCCAAAAATCATGTATAATGATTTAGATAATGTCATTGAATTATTATAGAATCATATTCATTGTTATTATATCATATATGGTTTACTTATGACTTTATATTACCTGTTCTTTTGTAAATCCCAGGTTAAAACAACGTCTTGGGTAAAATCATCTTATTTATCGTACATGTTTGGACTTCTTGTTCGTGATGTTATTATTACTTATATAATGATTTAATTACATAAAAAATTTAATTCATGATTTATATATCATATATATTCATTATATATCCATCATATACATGTATTTATAATAGTACATTACATATTGAGGTATGAAATGAAATGCACCGTTCATGGAGACGGTAAGCCGTACGTACGCATGAACGCTACTTTCATTTCTATTTATTATTTAATGGAATAGGTATATAATAATTCCAGTATAATATCATATAAAATATCATTAAATCTATCTTTTATACATCCCACATAAGGCATTAATGAATCACATCACTTTGAGGGGGTGGTAGTCCGCACTTCCTCAAATGAGATTATCGTATATACCGACTATGGAAACCATAAAGGCTTGATATAATTTGGAATTAAAGAAGAATAAGGAAATCATAACTGTAATATGTATTATATATAAATATAGTTCCATCATAATGGCCACCATGAGATGCGGTAGGAGAAAATCGAACAATCATCGTTTCGTGAGGCATTAGTTTCCCATCCACAGAAACATTATGTTATTTATCAATTATATGGAGGTGTGTGTAAGTGTAGTTCGAATACTTATCATAACAAAATCCTAGTATATTTATGATATTGTTTTTGTTACAAAATAAAGGATTAAAAATAGTTTAGGGGTTGGATAAGTAGAATAAATGAAAACAACTTAAGAGAAATCGTTACCATTAACTTGGGTAACTTCTTTTGGTTTGAACCAAAAGGACTTCTTAAAGTGACTTATGCCTAATGTTAGGCTTATAGAGAGACGAGGGGGATGTGTAGAGATTAATTGGGTATAGGTTGGACGATCCAAATTCGTTGAGAGGTGTGAGTAATTGGATAGAAATGGTCTCCTTTTATAAGGGAGAGGATGGACTCTTTAGGAAAGATTAAAAATATTATTTTATAATATAATGATATTCGGTTTCTAATGGTCCAAAAATCATTATAGTTGAAGCTAAGACGACTCATGGTCAAAATATAATCATCAAATCATAATTGGATATGTTTTGGATAATATTGTAATCATTATAATCTTATTTATTTAAATCATTTATTAATGAGGTAAACACTGCATCATTAGTGTGTCATAAATAATTTTATTCATTTGATGTCTAAAAATTATGAAACAAATACAATGATGTAGGAAATATTTTTAGCTTTCCAATGAATATTTATCGTTGAAAAGATAATTTATATAACCCATTATAAAAATTAATCACTAAAAGATTTTTGTTAATGTCAATTTTGTGTTTACATTAAATTAATTAATCTAATGTGTCATTTTCCTTCATAAGTGGCTCAATGGGTTCCCAAAATAGACTCAAAGATGCCCATCATTGGCCATTAATTATTAAATAATGTTTGGATAAGTGATAAGGTAATTTTGAATTATTATAATATTTTTTTAACCTTGAATTACCCTATTTAACTTTAACCCTTGTAAATAAAAGTCAAAAGTTACTATTCACCAAAAATTAGTTTCATCTTATTGAACCACATTTTACTTTTTCTAACAACCATGTATGTAGGATTTTTTAAATTAAATTTATAGAAGTGGTAAAATTTCATTTAAATGAGAGATTTAGTTTTTTAACTACCACTATGTGGTTTCACTATTCATCAAAAATTGAAGTTTTTCAGAAAAATACCAAAAATTCAGCCTATGCTATATTTCATATTCTGAATTCAGAAATGATGTCCATTTTTCAAAATTCAATAAATTGAAGTGGAATTAATTAATTTTAAAATCAATTCTTGTTATCAAAACAAATACCATGTTTTTAAGAAACAATAACTATCAAAAGATCGTCACCTGTATATATCCAATTTCAATGTGAAATTAATTCCAATGACCAAAATTGGATTAAATGGAAGAAATATATTATAATTACACTTTAAAACCAATTAAAAAGATAATATAACCATATAAATTATTGTGAAGAAGAAAGTTGTTTTTAATTAAAATATATCGTGTTTTTACTATTCATCAAAATATGAAAGTTATCAGAATAATATGAAAAATTTATCCAAAGTTAATTTCTATATCCTGATACCATAAAAGATTTTTATTTTTTCAAATTGAACTTATAAAAATTTCAAAAACTTAATTTAATGTGGGTGCACCATCAAAAGGCGGCAAAACTACATTTTTTTAAAAATACTCATTTTACCTGAAAAAATTAATTTGGTCATATACCATGTTCTATAAAATTTGAAAGATGAAATAATAATGTTATGTCATTGAAAATTTAGTTAATACTATTCATAACATCTAGTTCATAAAAATATTATAACCATATATCGTTGTTTAGTGAGAACCGGTATTGCGTACAACACACGCTATCGTGGAAGGTCGTGATTGCGTGTAATGCAAGCCAGGTTAGGGTTGCGTGTAGTACAATCTCTCTTTGGTGTTGCATATAACATAATTTGAAACTAATTTCATTTATAAATTTAACAAAATCTATACGTAATGTTGTATAGAATAATTTCTACAAAAAGAACTTGAAATTGTGTGTTACA
The DNA here is from genome assembly GCA_963277665.1 of Viscum album. Taxonomy (NCBI): domain Eukaryota; kingdom Viridiplantae; phylum Streptophyta; class Magnoliopsida; order Santalales; family Viscaceae; genus Viscum; species Viscum album. The sequence continues at coordinate 1,929,783,352 of OY728131.1, forward strand.
TGAGCCAAGAATAGTGTTGCGTATACTGCATACTAATATGGTGTCACGTATAGCACAAGCTATTTTTGGTGTAGCGTACAACACAATACATCAATGAAATTAAAATAATATTCTTCATAAAATCTCTGGGTGTTACATTCTACCCCTTTAAAATGAATTTCGCCCTCGATATTCGTCGATGTTATAAATGGTTTACAACTTGAATGTTTCCCACATCATAAAAAGAAAAACCAAAACATAACTTTAAGAACTAAATTATGAAATGTAATAGTTACCCAAATTAACTAATCACATGGTTTCTATATAGGAGAACATAGGTGAAAATATGGATATTGAAGAAAAATCTAACCATCATCTTCCATTGGAGAGTGGTAGAGAACAGGGCTATGAAAAGCCAACAATCACAAAGCCAAAGAATTGTGATGATCTAAGGTACCATCTGATTCATCAGATATATGAGTACTAGGACAACATTTTTGGGTTTCAAGGTAATTTACCTAATGTTGAATAATTTTTGTATTAAAAGAAATTGTTACTTGATTTTGGTACAATCTCATTGTTGTTCATGTCTTGATCAATTTCCACTTCATCTCTTAAAGAAATGAAGTTGAATTTGTTTTCCATGAAGTGTTAGCGGATCATGCGATAGAATAATAGGTCATTCCATCTTTCTCAAACATAAGGTTAGCAAAAGTTATATAAATAAGTCCATCTATGGTGATATTATTCGTATACGGTTCCAAAAATGGACTTATACTTCATCTATCATACCACTTAATAAAATAAAACTAGTTTCTACAAACCAGAGACTTTCTATAGGCTAGTGGTAGGCAATAAAGGAATGTCTCACATCGGTTGTGGGTTTGATTCTCACAGCCGTGTTTGACTCGACGGGGTGTCACCCTTCCTGTAGGTTGTCCCTTTTCTTAAACTACACTATTATTACATTCTGTCAATAATATCGAAAACAATTCTATCCTAAAACAATACTAATTTATTTCCAACATAATAGATTTCAAATCTTTAGGCTTATCCAACATACTTCTGTCCATGCTTATAGTATAAAGAAAACAATTACTTGAATTGTCATCTTCCGATCCGTGAATACCATCATTTATCCTCGATATATCTTGTTGATCACATTCCAATTATGTGAATAACATAATAATGTATTCTCTTTTAAAAAAATGAATACCCATAGAACCTTAGTAAAAAAATGAATGTTGTCAAAAGTTTACTCTTTCCAGATACCAAAATCCCAAAATTTCTATATATTCAAAACATGATTTCACTCAATACTTATATTAGTCATGAGCTCATTAATATTATCAAACATCTCATTATATCATTATCCCTTCATTATGCACATATCATTTATTTTTCAAAAATACTTGAATAACCTTTCATGGTTACCAGTACCATTCATCATATACTTTCAAAACTGAAGCAAAGGCAACAATGTAACAATCCGTAGATTTTTTTTTCCGTAGTACCATACATTATTATTGATAAACATACAATCATAACAGTACCTTCTTAAAAAACTGACTAAGCTTCATCATTTCCTCCATCTCATATATTATTTTTAGTCTCTTCATCATCATCCACATAAATACTACCCATATGACCATGCTGATTCTCATTATGAGATTTTCCCTAATGGCATTAGTTTTCCTAATTCCCGTAAATTCCACATTTAAAACACTTAACCATTGTTGATGTCTTAGCAATACCTTTATCCTTGTCCATGGTGTTAACTGAACCTTTTCCTTTATAATTACTAGCTTTGTGTCCTTTTTTCCGCACCAAAAGAATCTACCAATTACTTTGAAACATTCTCCTTGATGCATCTTCCCACATGACTTACATGAGGGAAATTAAACTTTCTTTCCTCTATGATCATCATGAAACTCCTTATTTCGCTTATTAGCTGAGTCATGAAACTTAGAAAAGATGATATTATTGATCATATTATGAGGTGTTTCACCTTAAAAATCCCATTTCATTTTCTTTTTCATGAATAATATCATTCCATTGTCCCTCGTATTCTCCATTATCGTGAATCTTTGTGTTTCCAACCATTTACTAAAACCCAAAAAGAAAATTGTGAGAGGAAAAAGTCATGATAGGTAAAACAACATAATAAAAGGGGTGTAACTTCAATATCTAACATCTTAAGTTTAATTATAATATCATTACTTCAATTCTAGGACTATAACCATTACTTATACTTAACCATAGGGACATCCCTAGACATACCTTATAAATATATCTAGGAATCTCACTAAGGTTTTTGCATCCTATTTTTCAATGGGTGACTAAACCTTTCATCTGATACCAACAGTAGAGACCCAAAGCATGATGTACATGGATATTACCTTACTTTTACGGAATACTTAGTACATAACAAAAATTGACACACAAGGACTGTAATAGTTTAGTGTCTTCGGAAACACAGAACATAATCTTCTAATTGTGGTGGAATATCTTCAATATCTCCCATAAAGATCATCCCCTCTTATCATTTATAAAACCATTCTTTTATCATGGGGAAAAGAAAACATAAAAAGGGTGAGCTCAAATTCTCAGTAAGGGTAATCATGGAGATAATAAAACAAACCATATACATTTGAACATAAAAACATGGACATAATGTTTAAACATCGAAATCTTGAGCAATGAAATAAAAAATGGCAGTACGTATGGCATAGATAAAAATAGAACATCAATCATGAAAAAATATCTTGTAAATAAAACTTGTAATTGTGGAATATCATTAAAAACATTATATGATTTCCATAGTAGCCAAGGCATTGCTCCCAAGACCATCTTAGTAAACAATCTCCCTTTCTGAATTGTGTTCACTTTTCATTTCAGTCCTATAACACTGAACATGATTATATTACAATTCCAACCATGCATATCTCATGAGATATAAATTGTTACCCAATTCATTGGAGGGAGATATAGGGCCCACCCATCTCATAATGAAATAATTTTTTTGTGTGCCACAACATAAACATAAATCATACATCATAACCAAAAGAATAAAGTTGGTTTCACAAACATCATCCCATCATAACATAATCCATATATACAAAAATGGATATCATTTCATAATAAGAATAGTGAAACAATGTAAATCATAGATACATTTTACTTGAAACATACACATATGAAATAATGTCATTGTATATGAAAAAATGGTTTTGAAAAAACACTTGATATGAATTCTTGAGGAAAATATCCTTTCTTCTTCAAAATCAATTTCTTTTCAGAAAAAATCATAAAATTTTAAAAGAAATAGATTTTTTTCAAAATATCAATGAAATATTTTGTAGGAAGCTTCATGAAAATAAGGCTTTATAAAACCATAAAAATCCTTTAATTTCGTATAATTTAAAAAAACATTTTTCTCATACTTTTTCCGGAAAAGTCAAAAAGTACCTCGTATGGTAAACAAAAGAAAAATTTCGTACATAGCATGTAGTAAAAGTAAAAAATGTGTAAAAATTACATTAAACATACATAAAAACATTTTTAGATAATATGGGATTGGATGGTAACAATAACCCCAGTAAATACTTACGAACAAACAATATCGGATAAAAATGAGATTGGAAAATTTATCCCTTACCTTAGGTCTGATATGCTTCGTACGTATCCAAAACACTAGTTTAATTATTTAAATAAAGTAATTGACTTATTAAAGAATCATATTCATTGTTATTATATCATATATAGTTCACTTATGACTTTATATTACCCGTTCTTTTGTAAATCCCATGTTAAAGCAATGTTTTGGGTAAAATCTTCTTATTTATCGTACATGTTTGGTCTTCTTGTTGTTGATTTTATTATTACATATATCATGATTTAATTACTTCCAGAATGTAAATCATGATTTATATATGATATATATTCATTATATAACCAACATATACATGTATTTATAATAGTTCGTAACATATTGAGGTAAGAAATGAAATGCACCGTTCATGGAGACGGTAAGTTGTACGTACGCATGAAAGCTAATTTAATTTCTATTAATATTATAATGGAATAGGTATATTGTAATTATAATATAATATCATATATAATATCATTAACTCTGTCCTTTAAACATCCCACATAAGGCATTAACGAATCACATCACTTTGAGGGGGCGATAGTCCACACTTCCTCAAATGAGATTATCGTATTTACCAACTATGGAAACCATAAAGGTTTGATATAATTGGGATGTAAACAAGCATAAAGAAATAATAAACATAATATGTATTATATATAAAAACAGTTCCATCATAATGGCCAACATGAGAGGTGGTAGGAGAAAATCGAACAATCATCGTTTCGTGAGGCGTTAGTTTTCCATCCACAGAAACATTATGTTCTTCATCCATTAGATGGAGGTGTGTGTATGTGTAGTTAAAATCCTCATCATAAAAACATTCTAGTATATTTACGATACTGTTTTTGTAACAAAAGAAAGGATTAAAAAGAGTTTAGGGGTTGGAGATGTAGAATAAAATAAAACAGCTTAAGAGAAATCGTTACCCTTAATTTGGGTAACTTCATTTGGATTGAACAAAAATGACTTCATGAGGTGCCTTATGACTAATGTAAGGCTTATAAAGGTAGGAGAAAGATGTATAGAGCTTAATTGGACAGAGGTTGGACGAGCCAAATTGCTTGAGATGTGTGAGGAATTTTATAGAAATGGTCTTTTTTATAAGGAAGAGGAGGAGCTCTTTAGGAAAGAGTGAAAATATTATTTTATAATATAATGATATTCGTTTTCTAATGTTCAAAAAATCATTATAATTTTAGATAATATGACTCATAGTCGAAATATAATCATCCAATCATAATTGAACATGTTTTGTATAATATTTAAATCATTATAATCATATTTATTTAAATCATTTATTAATGAGGTAAACACTGCATCATTATTTTGTCATAAATAATTTAATTCATTTGATGTATAAAAATTATGAAACAAATACCATGATTTAGGAAATCATTATATCTTTCAAATGAATATTTATAGTCGAAATGATAATTTATATAGCCCCTTATAAAATATAATTACTAAAAGATTTTTGTTAATTTCAATTTTGCCATTACAATAAATTAATTAATCTGATGTGTCATTGTCTTTCATAAGTTGCACCATGGGGTCCCAAAATCAAACCAAGGACGCCCATGGTCGTCAATTACTCATCCAATAAGGGTTGGACAAGTGTTAAGTAAATTTTGAATTATTATAATATTCTTTTAACCTTGAATTACCCAATTTACCTTTAACCGCAGTAAATAAAAGTCAAAAGATACTATTCACCAAAAATTATTTTCATCTTATTGAACAACATTTTAATTCTTGATTACAACCATGTATGTTAGATTTTTGAAATTAAATTCACCAAAGTTGTAAAATTTCATTTAAATGAGAGATTCAGTTTTTTAACTAACACTAAGTGGTTTCACTATTCATCATAAAATGATGTTTTTCAAAAATATACAAAAAAAATCAGCCTATGATATACATGATATTCCGAATTCAAAAATTATTTCCATTTTTTCAAATTAAAAACATTGAAGTGGCCTTAATTAATTTTAAAATTAATTCCTGTTATCAAAGAAAATACTGTGTTTTTATGAAATAATAATTTTTAAAAGATCATCACTTTTTTATGTAAAATTTCAAAGTGAAATTAATTCCAATGACCAGAATTATATTAAATGGTAAAAATATATTCAAATTACACTTTTAAATAAATTAAAAAGATAATCTAACCATATAAATTGTTGCGATGAAAAAAGTTGTTTTTAATTAAAATATATCGTGTTTTTACTATTCATCGAAATATGAATGTTATCAGAATAATATAAAAAATTTATCCAAAGTAAATTTTTATATCCTAATTCCAAAAAAAAATTATTTTTCCAATTGAACTTATAAACATGTCAAAAACTAGATTTAATGTGGGTGCGCCATCAAAAGGCAGAAAAACTGTATTTTTTTAAAAATAGTCATTTTACCCGACATATTTATTTTGTTCACGTACCATGTTCTAGAAAATGTGTAAGATGAAATAATAATGTTATAACATTAAAAATGTAGTTAATACTATTCACAACGGGTAGTTCATAATAATATTATGACCATATATCAATGTTTAGTGAAACCCGGTATTGTGTACAACACATTTTATCGAGGAAGGTCGTGATTGCATGTAATACCAACCAGGTTAGGGTTGCGGGTAGTGAAATATCCATTTAGTGTTGCATATAAAATAATTCAAAACTTATTTCATTTATACATTTAACAAAATCTATACCTAATGTTGCGTAGAATAATTTCTACAAAACGGACTTGAAATTGTGTGTTACATTACCCAAGAATAGTGTTGTGTATACTGCAAGCTAATACGGGGTCGCGTATAACCCAAGATATTTTTGGTGTAGCATACAACACAAGACATCAATGAAATAAAAAGAATATTCTTCATAAAATCTTGAGTTGTTACAATTTAGCAGTCCCTTCATCATATCACCAATGCCAGAAATACTCCCTCAATGGTCGAGTAGGTGTGCTCCAAAGAGATGCATTGCCTTTCACCACTTGTGAAACTCGTTATCTAGACACTGACTATTACAAGAGTTAGGATAACCAGATTCTGACATATGAGGTTGAACCCACCCCAGTCACAAGTGATCCATGGGCTGGTCTGGATAATTATTATGTCTTCCCAATCCATCGACTGGAGGCCACGACCCTCGAAATGGGGAAGTGTTTTGTTATTTTGGGTATGAGGGGAAGGCATATTCCCAGGTCCATGCGACGGTGAAAAATCACCTTGTACTCCTACACCAACTAGGCTCAAGTGATCCCGGAACCTCCTACCCATGTATTGTATCTTGACATTAGGCTCATGGAAATGTTGGTACGTCATATGCGTCTTTTTCACCAGGCTAGAATTAACTGGTTCAAGCCGATGCGCCACTACTGCTTTGATGTTATCAAGTGTGGCCCTCTGGGCCAAATACCAGACCATATTGGATCAATTTCCTTCATCTTTATGGTCACAGTGGAACATGAGTCTCCTAATGTGATGACCACTATCACTCAAGCTGACAGTAGCCTCCCACCAGGGTATGGTGGCTCGAAAGAGTCCCCCATAGCATAAGATCCCTCCAAAAGTGAAGAAGATGATCTAGAGGATACTCCCCCTGGCTTTGAGGAAGGTGTCTCTACCACAGTCGATGAACTGGTATAGGTGAACCTTGGTAGTGAGGCAGACCCGAGACCCACATTGATCAGTGCCGCCATGTGCCCCGAGGAGTAGCAGTGGTACGTGAACTTCCTTAGATAGCACCATGATGTGTTCACCTGGAGTTACGGTGAGATTCTAGGACCAGATCCCTATGTATTCTTCCCCCTCCTTGGTCTATCGAAAAACCATCATGGCTTCAAGAAGCCTCCCAGAAAGATGCACCCTTCTCACAATTCTATGGTTGAGGCGGATGTTGACAAGCTCATTAGAGCCAACTTCAACAAAGACGTCTTGTACCCCAAGTGGCTAGCCAAAATTGTGCTAGTTAGGAAGATGAATGGGCAGATCATAGTTTGTATCGACTTTCGTGATCTCAACTGCCACTGTTCGAAGGATGATTTTTCCATTCCATTGATAGAATTATTGATTGATGCTACGGAAGAATTCCAAGCCCTCTCCTTCATAGATAGGTACTCTAGATACAACCAGATCCGAATGGCCCTCGAAGATGAGGAGTCCACTAATTTCAGGGCCCCCAAAGGTACTTTCTGTTACTATGTTATGACCTTCGACCTGAAAAAAGAAATTTCCAACTATCAACGGTCCATGCATCTCATATTCAAGCCGACCCTGGGAACATTGGTGGAATTCTATGTGGACGATCTTGTGGTCAAATCCCGCTAGTGCTAAGACAATCTTAAGGACCATGAGAAAGTGTTCAGTTTCTTCTGTTCCTGTCACCTGAAGATGAACCCGCTTAAATGTGCCTTTGGGGTCACCTCTGGGAAGTTTCATGGATTTTTTGTTATGTAACGAGGCATGAATATCGACCCCATGAAGATCAGAGAAATTATCCAGATGCCTCCCCCGAGAAATATTCAAGAGCTTCGAGGTTTTCAAGGACACTTAGCCTACATACGCCGATTCAGTGGGAACCTGGTAGGCAAGGGTATGCCCTTTTCTCGGCTCATGAAGAAGGTCACTATCTATGAATGGGATGAAGAGTTTCAGAATGCATTCGATGAAGTCAAGTAGTATCTGCTCCAGCCTCTGGTCCTAATTCCACCTGTCTCTAGGAATCCACTGATTCTCTATGTCGCTACCCTAGATCAGTCTCTCGGCACCCTGCTCACCTAGAAGAATAATGAGGGGATAAATAATAGCCTCTAGTACCACAGCTGCATGCTCCTCGATACAGAGACCAGATACTCCCCTATTGAGAAGCGATGTCTTGCGCTCATATTTGCTATACAGAAGTTATGACATTACCTACAGCACCACGAAGTATAGTTGGTCTCTCCCGTAGACCCACAGAAGAAAATCCTGAACCACCCCATGTTGACTGGTCGACTAGTGCGGTGGGTGGTAATTCTCCAGTAGTTTGACATCAGGTTCGTTCCTCAGAAGGCTACCAAGGGGCAGGCATTGGAAGAATTTCAAGCCGCCCATCCAACCTTTGTAGATCAATCCCTAGACCTAGAGTATCTTGATGGGGAAATCCTCTCAGTAGACCATGATGTCCTGTGTTGGCAAATGAACTTTGGAGGTGCCTCCTAGAGTCCATCCGGTAGAAGTATCAATGATCCTAGGCTCAACAGAGTGGGCCTGGGTATCATCTTCATTACCCCGGTGCAATCCATTCTTCCATACTCATTCATATTGTCATAGGATGAACCAATAATGAAGTAGAGTATCAGGCTCTCATCACTGGCCTCGAGCTGGCCCTCGAGATCAATGTTCCCTATTTGCAAGTGAAAGGGGATTCTGAGCTGGTTGTTAAGAAATTCAATAATGGCCCAGTTCCCTTCTCGACCAGAGGTTATCCATGACCCTCAGTCGCAGAATGGTCGAGTGGATGCTTTGGCCAGCTTAGTTGTGTCACTTGGGGATCCCGAGTAGGATGATCTGATTATACATGTGTCACATCGGAGAGTCATTCCCCATGTCACCCCAGAGGATGATGATGGCCTGCAAGTAAGCCATCATACCACAAGATCATCCACGTCAGGACCCCTAGGTTATTCATATGTAGTGCTTGAAATGTCTCCCAACTGGAGAGCACCTTTTGTTGAGTATCTCAAAAATGGTAGCCTCTCGGCCAAACGGGCTGAGAGCGAGAAAATCTGACACCGTGGGTTGTACTTTACTCTCTAAAGTGGTCTCAGCCTTGAGAAAATCCTCTACAAGTGTGGTTTTGATGGTGTTATCCTATGTTGCATTCAAGGAGTTGAGATTTCTCAGGTCATGCAAGAGATTCATTCCGGTTCATGTGGTTCCCACCAGGCTGTGCCGAAGCTATACCATCAGATATAAACACTAGGGTACATCTGGCAATCTATAATCAACGATTGTATCGAGTTCTCCAAGAAATGTCACGCGTTCCATGTTCATGATAATTTCCAAAATCAGCCACCACAACCTCTCCACTCCACCAAATACTCTTGGACCTTCATGGTGTAGGGTCTCGATGTCATGGGGCCATACCCAATAGCAACAGCTCGCCAGTGCAGGTTCATCCAAACCGATATATATTTATTCTCCAAATGGGATGAATAATTCCCACTCAAGGAAGTCAAGGGTCGATCAATTGTCAATTTTGTGAGCACCAACATATTCTACCAATTTGGAGACCCTCACGCTGTCCTCACTGATAACGGCATAATCGTCCGAGAAACTGAGCTGAAGAAATTGTATGCCAAGTACAACATAAGCTCCAACCATACCTCCCGCTATCCCGCACAGAAAAATGGGAAGATCGAGGCATTCAACAAAACACTCTATAACATTTTTTTCAGAAAATGGTTGGACATAATAAGAAGAGTTGGCTGGAAATGCTCCCCAATGCCCTCCGGGCTTATTGGATGACAACATTCAATACCACTGAGGTGACCCCATATTCCCTACTGTGTGGGGCTGAGGCTGTCCTTCCCATCGAGATCCAGCTGCCATCCTTACGCACTGTGTTCTATGACCAGCAGGTGCCATATAAGGTGGCCAAAATATGTCTAGCTAAAATAGAAGCACTAGATGAGAGTAGGCTCTATGCCCTGCACAATTTGGAAAGGCATCAGAAAATGATAGCTAGAGCCTTCAACAAGAAGGTTCACCTCCACTCTTTTCTACAAGGCGACCTGGTGTTGGAACTCTGAGCACCAATGATCCACAGTAGAAAACCACCCAATTTGGATCCCAAATGGGAAGGAACATACATAGTCTATAGGGTTTACCCCACTAGAGCATACTCCCAGGTGGCCATGGATGGTGAGCACATAACGCCTCCCACCAATGCCAAATCACTCAAGCAATATGGTGCCTGAGCACCACGGTACTGCATGACCTTAAATTGTATACTCATGCATGACCTTAAACTGGGTGGTCCCGTATGACCCTAAACTATACGATGATCCTTCATGACCATAAACTGGGCGGTCCCACATGACCCTAAACAGTACGGTCTTGCACGACCTTAAACTGTACAGTCCTACAGGACCTTAAACTGTACGGTCATGAACGACATTAAACGGTACGGTCTTGCATGACCATAAACTAGAATTTCTTGCATTACATTAAAATTAATTTTTAGAACTACGTGTGGAATTATTACCACCCTCATGGGATATGTAGGAACGCTCAGATGCTTCGTTTTGAGCTCAGCCCCAAACTCTTCTCTTAGACTATCCTTCCTGGGTATAGTTTTCTTGGATTATCCACACATGATATGGTGTAAGATTCTTTATCCCCACTCATTCAAGGATTATAAGCGTCACACCTTGTGCCTTCTCATGTTCTTCTATCCTCCCACATCTTCACCACATGATGTTTAACTGCATGGCCTTCAAGAACTACGTGTCACTTTATTCCCACACTTATGGGATACATAGGAACACCCGGACGTTTCGTCTGTTATCCCATCCCAAATGCCAGAATCATCCACCAGGGTTATGATATATGGAGAGTGTGAACTTTCTCCCCAATTCATGTCGATCAAACCTCAATCTAACCATATGTCCCGCTCCCTGGAGACGTTCGCCTCTTTGAGAAATGGGCACAGATATTCTTCACCCGCACCATGATTGGGATTCTATCACCATACCCATCCGGAAGGTCCCCTAAATGGTTTGAATGCTAGGCCTAAGGGCTCTCTCTTACCACTTCGGGCCAACAACCTCGAGGATGTCGAGCAACAAATTGATAAAAATACCATGTTTTGAATATGGTCAATGGTCGATGATCATTTTTTTCACCTGAAACTGTTTTTTCGAACATGGTCAACAACTGTCTTGGATTGTTAGATCTACCCCAAGATGTCCTAAACATTGAGTGTAGTAGTTCATTCTTCCCTATTGTATATCCAAGCGATGAACTTCTTCCGGGCGATGCCAACCTTCAGGCCCCTTGGCCTTTTTGGGCCACCGTCCTAGGTTCTATCTTATGGGATTGTATAATATGGTGTGGGATTATGTCCTCCTTCACATCGGGTTTATCTTTGTCCCATACACATACTCGGATGAGATAACATACCCCAGTCCTTATCCTCACTGTATGATGTTAAATTTCATGCTAGTCAGGCCTTCCTGACAAGGCCCCTTGGACATTTCGTGCCCCTGACCCATGTTCTCTCTCATGGTATTGGGAGGTGGGGTGCGGGATTATGTCCTCATTCTCATCGGGTTATTCTTCATTCTGTACACGTCCCTTGTTTTGGGTATCCTACTCCCCTCCTCCTCTTCACTACAATATGTTAAACTGCAACCTATTCAGGCCTTCCTGGCTAAGGCACCTTGGCCCTTTCGGGGCCATGGCCCTAGTACTCTCTCATGGGATTCTGCGGTGGGGTGCAGGATTATGTCCTCATTCACGCTGGGTTATACGTTATACATTAAACCTCACATGTTTGGGTTATTCTACTCCCCTCCCCATCCTCACTACAAGACGTTAAACTGCGATCTGGTCAGGCCTTCCTGACTAAGGCCCAGCCTCAGGCCCCTTGGACTTTTCAGGCCCCTTTCCCACATTCTCTGTTATGGGATTGTGCGGTGTGGTGTAAGATTATGTCCTCGTTCACGTCAGGTTACTCTCTATGTCGTACACTTCCTCGTTAGTGTATCCTACACCCTCAAGTATCTTCAAGAACTACGTGTGTCTTGATTCCATTCCTTATGGGATACGTAAAACCACTTGAATGTATAGACATCGGGTCCAACCCCATCTCTCAGAAATCTCCGTTTCACCTTGGCCCCTTGGCCTACCCTCTTCTTCCTAGACACCTTCTTTAACCCTCTTCGGTAGTTCACCAGTTTTCTTAAGGGTACTCCGGTTTAGAACCTGGAATGTCACACTCTTCTCGGACATGCCTCCACCCACTTTTTAGGAATTGTGATTCTCTTCATTAGGGATTACATCTCCTTTCACACCTGAAAGGACCCCTGAGTGGCATGGATTCTATGCCTAAGGGCTCTCCTACCATTACGATCCAACGCCCCCAAAGGTTGTAGACAACAAATCGATACAAATCACACGTTGTGAATATGGTCAGCGGTCGATGCTAATTTGTTGTTTCCACTTCAAGCTAACAGGATATGGATATTGTATTTCGACCATGGTCAACAGTTATACTCCATCCCTACACCAAACACATTATGCCCAAAATGTTGGTTACGTGATTCAGATCTTTCACCACCTCATCATGTCCAATTAGAACTTCGAAACTATTGGTGTTATTCCTCAGTGCGCATCTGCGCGTTAGGAGCACCAGAGCCGTGATAGGGGCTTCACACCGATTTCCCTTTGTTATGTGTTTCAATGGACATCTTCCTTCATTGTTTCCCACACTGTGTTCGACTCACGTGGGCTTAGGGATCGGGTCGAGGTCTGCGCTCACATGGAAGGTTTCCATCCCTCTACGGTCCAAGCTCTATGACTATAAACTATGATATTTTCAAGAACTATGTATAGCTTAATCCCCATCCCTATGGGGTACATAGGAACGCCCAGAACTCTTATCATTGGGTCCAGCCTGAGTTTTTTTAATTTTTCTTTTCTGTCATGCCTTCTCGACTATGACTACGGGACCGCATGGCGGGGTATGGGAGTACCTCCTCATTTGCATAGGTTTTTCAATAGCCACACCATGAACTCCCCGTTCTATAAAGTAACCCTCCTGTTTCCTATCTCGTTTTTCCCGCACGACATTAAAAGGCATCTTCCATAACTATGTGTGGCTTGATTGACATCTTTATGGGTTACGTTGGACCACCCAGACGTCTTTTTTTGGGTCCAGCTCATCTGGGAGCCAGTTTCTCCAACCCCTTTTCCTTTCACACCTACCTGGCCCCCTTGGCCCAGTGTTCTCCTCAAGGAATTTCATAGGTGTGATGTGGGATCATGTCCCCATTCACATCGATTATGTTTCATTACACCATACACATTCACCACCTTGCAAGGTCTCTACTATTTCGGCACTGCAAGATGTTAAAATGTATGTTGGGTCCCATCACATAAACCTAAACTATGATATTATCATCCTGGTCGCACATTAAAAATCCACACTGCATTGTGATGACCTCATCATAGAGGAAGTCATGATGGGTATTTGTCATATTCCATGCCATTGGTCAATGCCTACCACAACTTGATTCTTGTGGTGACGATAGGGCATGATACCCTGGGCTTGTCGCTTCAAAAAAACCACTCACCTTAAAGGAAAAACAATATTTATCAAATACCACTTCCTTGGGTGCGCGGGCCACACCCGCACACCCCTTTTTTCCCTAGAACTAGTACAAAAATGTTCCCCCTTCTCAATAACTACATACAGCTTGACCCCCATCCCCATGGGGTATGTACGAACTCCATTGCACCTTGTTCCAAGCCAAGCTCAATTCTCATTTTTGGTCCCATGACCTAAAACCTCTCCCCAGGAACTCGTGGTGGTCGAAAACCCCAGTTCCCATTCACGCCGGGTTGTTGTAATTACTCGTCATGAGTATCCCATGTTTCCTCCCTTCCATGGACCGAATTCTATGACCCTAAACTAAGATCACTCTTTGGGAATGGACTCGAATCTCTCTATCTAATACATCACATTGACTTATTCAGATCTATTGATAAAGATCCTAAAGTGTGGAATATTGATGGATACATTCCTCTCGTTCCCTGCCCACGCTTTGTGAGCTTTCTATTTCGATCTTCATCCACTTTCACATCCCTAAGGGCACTCAAACAACATGGATTTTAGGCCTAATGGCTCTCCATGGATGCTAGGCCTAAGGGATCTCCCATCATTTTGGTCCAACATCCCTAAGGATCATGGATGAAATTTGCGATAGGTCCCGTGTTTCGAACATGTTCAACGGTCGACCCTCATTTGCCATCCCCCATTCTAGGCTAACATGATGTGGATAATATGCTTCCACCATAGTTAACAGTTATCCTCCATCTTCACACCGCCATAATTATGGTCCAGATTTTGAGCTTCATGACTCACTCATTTCCACTTCCTCATGTTCAAGTGGAATTCTGACATACTTGGCTCTATCTCTTCACGCGTCTAGGTGCGCTTCATGGACGAGTTAGCATCATTGGTACGGTATTCACCGAGTGTCCCTTCATCATGACATTCCCCTTCCTGTGTTAGGAAATTCCCACCACTACATCTTTATTCACACACCGAGCACGACTCACGTGGGCTTAATAGTTTTGGTAGGATGTGTACCAACACAGACTGTCATCTCATCATCCCGCATGACGTTAAACTGCACCGTGAGAACTATGAATTTCTTGATTATCATCCTCATGGGGAACGTAGGAATTCCAGACCACTCTACTTCGGGCCTAGCCTAATTCTCACTCTTGGTCCCCTGACATGAAAAGAATCCTCTAGGCGTATGTGGTGTGATTTGGACTCCAAGTCCTCATTAATGTCAGTTTCATAGCTACTGCACCACATGCTCTTAGGGATATTCCCTTTCACTCCACGTCCTTTTGTTTGATGTTAGACTGGAGGAGTCCATATTTCCTCAACGCATGACACTAAACTACAGTTTTACCCTAAACAAGTTCAGAATGCCTCATGTTTATCATGGGATGCACCAAAGCCTCTACCAGAGAAACTTTCACCTGTCAGTGTTGGTCTATGACTACCCTGCACTTCCAGAACTTCGTACGGCATGATTCCCATCCTTATGGAATAGGTAGGGACACCCAGGCATTTAACCTCGGGTCCAGCCCCAGGAATCGTAAGGTCTCGTTCCTCCCCCTTTCCAGCCTCCTAGCCGAACCCCACATAGGTAACTAAGCAACTGCAATTTTGCCCCGAACAAGATTGGGATACCCCAAGATGAAATTGGGAGGTGATGACTCCCTCGCCAGAGAGGCCCTATCATAAAGAAGGAATGATCCATGATCAAACTGATGTGCCCATCCAGTGTGCTTCTTACATAGTGGCATAATTTCAAGAGTGTTGGATTCTATTCAAGAAACCCCTCACTCCACATTCGACGCTTTGAGTGCCCTTTATTCGAACCCTCATCCTGTTTCATGTCTGCAGGGACCCCCTAACAGTATGTATGATCAGCCTATGGCCTGCCTACTATCATGGGCCAACATTCTGGATGACTAATGGATGGAATTTTGAGTCAAGCCTCGTCTTTCGAACATGGTCAACGGTCGGCCCTCAATTTTTATCCCCATTTCAGGCTAATGCAATAAGGATACTGTGTTTCAAACATGGTCAACTGTTATCCTTCATTGTCACCCCCCCCCCATAGCGTTCCGGATTTTTTTGGTATCGTGATTCACAGATTCTACTTCCCTATGTTCATACTAATCCCAATTCCCCTGGAGTTACCCCACTCGTGCACTAGAGCACATCGGAAGAACAGCTCATCTATTGTTCTGAGGTCCTAATCCTCTAATTGGTCCTCTCCCATGTCTTCCCGAAAGATTTGAATTGGTCACATAAACCACGGATACATGAAGCTTGGACGACTCATTATGTTCAAGTGGGATAGCTTGGTGATCACCCCTTGTTTATCACATAGGGCTTGACCCGCATGAGCTTAGGGTCTGACCACTGGACATTTCAAGAATATAACAGACACATATGAATCCAACCATGATAACAAGAATTATGAATTCTATGGCCTCAAATAAGTCAAAACATTAAAGTACGTTTGAGAGTTTATGATACTTGCAACACTCAGGGGTTTATTCCTCCCATGGATAGTTTTACCCCATCAAAAGAGAATTTCTGTTATGCCACCCTCGTTCTTGTGGAATCTAGAAGTTTCTGTC
Source organism: Viscum album (assembly GCA_963277665.1). NCBI lineage: Eukaryota > Viridiplantae > Streptophyta > Magnoliopsida > Santalales > Viscaceae > Viscum > Viscum album. The sequence continues at coordinate 1,929,799,926 of OY728131.1, forward strand.
ACCGGCTCCACTCCCACTCCACCTCTGCAGTGATGGGGTGCAGTTCATCATCCTCAGTTTGGGACTGCCATATGGCAGCCTGAATGATGACCATTTCATCAGAAGCTTGCCTCATATGCTCTCGTTCCTCTGCCAACTAGGCCTTCATTCACAAGACCAGATCTAATTTTTCATTTAGAGAGGATAAGTGCTCATCCACCCAGATCTATAGTTGTTGGACTTCATTTTCAGCCTCCCAGATCTTATTGATGTTCGTCTCCTTCCTTTGCTGCATGCCTACACAGAGGCCATGACCATAGTCCTAGATCTTCTCTGCCATGAGATATCGGATGAGCAGATGAGGGCGCTGGGCATCCACTCCCCCACTACACAGTTCACATAGCCATGAGTGAATTATGTCCGTCTCATCCAACCATAATGCCCAGGGGGGGTCTTTTTGATAAAAAACAGGATCATATTCCTTGATTGGCGGTAGAAAATATCATTTTCCTCTTCTTCATAGTTCATCTCATCCCAGTCCACGTGGTTAGCAAGCTAATATGCAGAATATGACCTCGAGAAATCTTTTGCGAGATATGCGTCTGGAAATGGATCAGGTGCGACATCTGGCGTCAGATTAGGCATGGCAGGACATGGGATTACCAGTCGATCCTCATCGTCAGACCCCATTTCAATGACCTTTGGCACAACCCCACTAGTGGTCCCCCAAATGATAGGGGGCACTGCAGCTCAGGTGGGCAGCGTAACTATCTCCGCGATTACTGGAATTCCCCTCAGAGGGGTGCCGCAAGAAATCCCAACCATCCTCGTCGCAATATCCCATGCCAGTTGAAAAACTATAAGTGAAAGACACGGGCATGCACATTAGTTGGGACGATCAATGTGTGGCAGTAACGAATTAAGAATAGAGAAGTTAGAGAGATCAAACGCCTGGTGCCGCTCATGAGTTGATGTTGACGGGGCCACAAAGCGTGGCCCTATGTATATTGTCGGAGGGTCTGGAGATTCTGGAGGTCCCACATAGGATGTCCTAGACCCACCAGACACAGAACTGGACATGGCCACAGGTGCAGGTTCTGAGGGTCCTGTATCATCACCCACTGGGGGTTCAGAACGAGGTATGTGCACAAGGTCCTTCTGTAGGGGTCAGATGTTGGTATGAGATCCATAATGACCTGATAGCAGACCCTGAAGAAAGAAACTTGAGATTTTACCTCGAGAGCCTCCACAAAACCGTCGAGACCCACTTCTTGACCACCAACTTCACCTTCCTCCAATGGGCTCCCTCCACCGGCCTCGTCCCCCCAATGGGATTCATCTTATTCTTCCAGTAGGGGGAAGCGCTCTCTCACCTCAGCGGCCGACTAATATGGGGTAACCCTCCGATCCATCAGTACCCTCACTCGGTCTGTCATTGGATATGGGGCACCCATGGACTGTACAAAGTCCTCCATCTCATCCAGATATTTCTCTACCTCCTCCAGAGACACTACGAAACCGGCCCGAATAAGTCCTATATCCTTTAAATCCAGCCCAATAAGGTCTAGGTGTTGCCATATCTTGGGCGTGCCGCAGAATTTCCAAGTGACATACAAGATGTCGCAGGCCTCTGGGAAAACAACATTCTCTGGCATGTCGATATAGAATAGACGTTTCCTGGGGGCCTGAGTGGATATCATTCGGAATCCCCTCGGTGGTCACCCCTCCAGATGGCTATACTCTCCTAGGACCATTGAGTCCACACCCGCTATTGGATTCATCGACACTGCTTCACCCTCAGCTGGTGAAGGTCGCGCCGCCACGGCAGCCCCATCACTGCAAGAGGCCCTTGTCACCTACCAACCCCAACCTCACGATGGGGAAGGCCTGTCATCACCAGCTCGAACAAGTGGCTGCTTCATGATTTCTCCTGAATAAGATGCCTCCCAGCTTATGGCATACTCCATCACCATTCCAAAGGAGACAGTAGGCGGAGGCAACACATTTTTCATTTTCTTGTATTTCCATGTGAACATGAGGCACAATTTCCTCATCACACACGGGTGCTCCTCGTGGCGTACCTCCAAGTAGACCTACAGAGTTAGCCGCTGCATGCACTGGAATTGCCTTGCTTACCGGTGTGGGGTGTACAACTCATAGAGAGGCTCGCAATCCACCCTTTCCACCAAGACTCCACCACATAACGATAGGAGATATCCCTGATTCTCTTCCATCCCCCGACCGTCGTCGGTGAGTTCCACCATCGTTAATAGGAACGGGTGGAAATTAAACTCTTCCACCTTCCACACCTGGTTTAATACCAACGTTATAGTTAATATGGGTGGAAATATCTTAGAAACATTCAGAATGGATGGGCAGAAGTTTGAACCCAAAGGTGAAATTGGGTTCAGAAATTCATAACCCCCCCCCCCCAATGTGTGCCGCGATCCACCCATACAGAAGCCGGAAGGACCCACATATCCTCTTCGGCCTCTTTCCCTAGTTAACAAGTTATAGCATCTTGTATAATCTGGAGAGCATCGGAATCCCAAGATTGACCTAACCTCCTATGGCCAGCATGGATTTCATGATAAATGTGTTGGGCCACACCCCCATGTTTGTATCCCTCACTGGTATGATCCAACCACATATAAGGGCCGTGATGAATGCCTCCAGTCTGACTATCATCTGTTATTCATTAATGACAATGAAACCCCAGGTCTTCCATTAGATGTCCTCCAAGAGCCACCAATTCGAATTCTCCTTGTCCTATTGAGATCTCTTCAAGAAAGTTCAAGGTCTCGAGGGAAACTATCGATCCTCCAGAATGTTCAAGAACTGCTTCAACCACTTCTTGAAGTGGACATCCATCACCGCTTCTTTATCTTCTCCAGGGACTAGCCACGGTAGTGCCAGCGCCAGCCGCAGAATCTGCTCCGGATCCTCCCACACACTCATGATAGTGAGGAACTCATCAAACAGAGCCTCCATGATCGAGACCGATGAAATATGATGGACATCCCATAGACTAATTCCAACCTCCCCATGGTGCAGGTGAAAAGTGTTGGTCCTAGATGACCATCTGATCAATAGCTCTAGCCTTAGTTGTTTCGGTTGATATATGTGGAATTGGGAGGCCCATTACACATCATAAAAACCCACTCTCCTCAGCTCATCTCCATACTCCTCACATGAAGTGCCTACCCAGTAGGCCCATGCCCAATCGTTTATGAAGATTCTTCCCTGCCGCAGGTCCCACTCATTGGGCCACAACTTTTTAAAATCCCTCAAAGATACCTTTAGAATTGTGTGTTACATGGGAGGTGATGTCTCTGGATGCAACGACTTCACATTAAAATTTTTTAGATGATTGTACAAGCCGTCAGTGGTAACTGGTGTGAAGTCCTCCCGTGCATGACCATCAGCCTCCCTAAACCATTGGTGCTGGAACGACATGCTCCTGAACAAGTAAGTCTGTTCGTCCCTACTCACCTCAAGAATGAAGACATCATCCCTAGGCCCGAAGCCATACAAGGGAAGCCTCCTACACAAAGGATAGTTATTTTAGATCTCTGATTTCAGCTCCGTCAATGAATTATGGTTCATGTGGCTATAGAAAAAATCTATTAGGCCCATACAGTTTTCCATCTCATCCCACCAGGTGGTGTCTGCATGCACCACCAGCATAGAATCTTGATGGGCTATTGGGTTTCAAAACTCGAAAAATTTTCATCTCAGGTCACGAAGCATGATCGCGGAACTCCTTCGCAAATCCGAGTTGTGGAGATCATTCGAAAAGCTGAGTCATGGAGCCTGGCCTCATTCTACAGGTGCACGCTCGTATAGCGCTGGCATGGAGTCAAAGACCCGTGATTCTCTACGAAGCCCGATTCGCAGAGAGAAGGCTCAGAGTACACGGTGGTTCGCTAATTGGGAGCACAAAAAGAAAAAGTTGTGGAGAATAGAAAGGAAAAAAGAGATGGTTGGGCCCCTATTTAAAGGCGATGACCTTAGAAGCTTCATGGCGCATCCAGTCTGCGTGGAGCTTCATGGCGCGCCCGGCCCGCAAAGCCACTGTCCACCTCGCGCACCCTCTTCGTGACTGGGAACTGTGAACGACTGATGATTTTAGAGATTTACCATAGACTTTGACCCTTGATCCCTTAGCAGCTCCACGTCTGAGGGGGGGGGGGCATTTTTTGGTGCCACAATGTCGGAAGAAAACAATGAAGAGAAAGAGGCCCCATGACTGGCTTTGCAAAGCCACTTCGCGGAGTCCCCCCACCCCCCAAGAAATGAGAGCTCGCTGCGAAGCAAAGGGTTTGGTACCATCTGCAAATTCCCCTAACATTCGCGGGCTTACCATGATGAAAAGGAGGTAATACCCTCAAAGAACACCCCTGACGTTCGTAACCCGCCGCGAAGCAGCCCAATCCCTCTTCGCACTGCATAATCTCTCCCTCGCAGCTCCACTTTCCTATAAATACCATGCTCCCCCTGATCCATTAGGATGGAAAATTTGTCCTTTCAAATTCACAGCTCCCAAATCATGAAGCACCATTTTCTCTGCAAATCATGAGCTACGCGAGGTATTTTTTCTTCTCGAGATGTCATTGCATTGTATCGTTTTGAAACCCTCTTCTGAGAGGGATGCCTTTCATGAAGCCTAAGGGCCTTTGTGATGGAAGGGGATCCCTAAGGGGATACAGGTTGTCGTGGAGTGTTTATGCTTCATGAAACACCCCTCATGTACATGTGATAGACATGCCAAGGTAGGATCATTGAACTTCTTGAATCACATTGCTTTACAATGCTTCACTTCTCGAGGTACCTATGCTCCACGAGGCAGTGCTTCACAAACACCTTTCCACTTCACGAAGCACCTTCCACTTTCACCCCCTCCCTATGATAAGGCTAAGGCACCCCACATTGCAAAGAATATCCCTTCACAAGTGACATTCACCACACAGAGCAATCGAGCTCCACATGTCCAATTCCTATGGACTCCACTCCTTGGTAATTCCTTTTACCATGCGACCCTCCAATTTTGCACGATGTCACAACAATGTACCCTAGACAATACCACCTGTAGCATTGCTCTCCCTAATTCATCTTCACATAGGCACTCTAATGGATATTTCTTCTTCGCATAGCCATGCTAATGTGGACCCCTCGATGGTTCACTCTACGACCCCCCTTTATTATGGCATTGCGGGTACCTTCCCTACCACAAGGAGTAGAGGGTACTAGTTATGTATGTCCTAGGGGTGTGGAGTAAACCCACCACGTCTGAGCTACAGGACGTTAAGCTGCCAAGAACCCTCGTCTTCAACACATGAAATTAAACTGTGACATCGCCTTGTGCCTCTCACGCAGGGTTCCCCCTCCATGAACATTCTCCATGCCCCCTTGGTCTCCACAGGCGATGATATCCTCTTTCTGGGAGTGGCAGTTTTCCACGAGGAAGGGCATCCACCTTTGTGTAAGTCCCTCACTATTCTTGCAAGAGGTAGAGCCCCCTGATCATTCTTTCATCTACGGTCTACATGGCCAACGGAGGACGAGATAAGGGGATGACACCCTCCTATCTTCCTGGGTGCCAAATCCCTCTCCCAATGCGCTTTTTCCCCCTCGGGACTCTATAAATAGTAAGTCCTATAACCATGGGCTTCCCAACACATAATCCCCTCTTCGCTTCCCATGGACGCACCCTTCACGACGTGATCGACAGGTCCCTGTGATCTTTTGTTTCTCACACTGAGTATCACTCCCATGAGCTTAGTGTGATCACCGACCACGACACACCTTGGGCCACCTCAGAGCATGAGCCCCAAACACCCCTGTCCCGCATGATTTTAAACTACATACTAATCCAACGGTAAGCTGTTTTGACCCTCCCAAACTATGGGGACTTTGATCCATGTCAAGGCATGGTACGTAGGAAGCCTCCATGAGGTTCAAGCCCACCATCCACCTGGACCAATGTCATTATTCACGTTGGTTCACCAACACACCCATGTCACGCATGATGTTAAACTACATCCCAATCCAGTGTTAAGTCGTTGTGATTCCACCATCTAGAAGTTCTGACACCCCTTCATGTCGGTTCAATATCCCCTTTCCAACCCGAACTATGGGGACATTGATCCAGGCTAAGGCATGGTACGTAGGAAGCCTCATGAGGTTCAAGACCACCACAAATGGACCCCCGGGTTCACCTTCATGTCGGTTCGCTGACAAAACCCCACCCAAACATTGGGGACACTGATCCATGTCAAGTCATGGTATGTAGGAAGCCTCACAAGGTTCAAGACCATCATACGTTAGACCACGTTACTTATTCACATGTGGTCTCTGGCACCGGTCTTCTATAATATGTGGTCATTGATACATGGTAAGTTATTGTACGTAAGAAGCCTCACGAGGTTCAAGCCCACCACCTGGGCGTTCCGATCTCCTTCACGTCGACTCACCAACTCTCGGGCAGCCTAGAGTGTAAGCCATGCACATCAATTCTCAAACTAAGAGGACTTTTTACCATGATAAGGTGTGGTACATTGGAAGTCTCTTCCATGAAAAAGACCAGAAACATCATCCATCCTAATTCATACCTAGGACACAACATATAGGTGAGATCATTCCACCTCATTCACCTCCACATCATTCGTAAATCTGCCGAAGTGCTGGCCCCAATATCAGTGTTCCCTAAATGGGGTTCTTCAATATGATCTAGTCCATCTACTATTCTGATCAGACTGATCCATCTCTGCTAGATGTTAAACTTACGGTATGCCCCATGTTGAACATGGGTAGCTGAGGAAAACCTTTGATACATGCCTATGGTATATTATTCCCCACACTCGAGGTTGGATTCCTCAGGCTTTCGTACCATCGAGAAGACCTATAAAAAGGGACAAAAGATATACAAGGCAATTCCATAGTGTCTAGACATGCCAGTGATGCCTCAACGTGACTACTCCCACAACTGAAGGTTGCTACACTGACCGAACCCCTTGGAATGTCCTGACAGAAGCAGCGTAATTAACTAGTGTCCATGAAAATATGGCGCCAGGAAGAGTTTCACAAACAACGTATTAAATCTATAAGGGAGACCCGAACTAGGTCACGAGTTCTGAGGAGGAATCCACGGAAGGAATAACAAACATCCCATCATCCTGTTTCGATCAAGGAGCAGACATCCCAAAATAAAGAGCGAATGTCGCCCACCTTTGGAAAGCGGGAATGTGGGGGCAACAGAACAACACCAACGTCCCCCGAACATGTCGGACGCACCCACCCTGGAAAAAGCATCGAAAACATATCAACACACATTTAAATTCTAATATAGAGGCTCGACTAATTAAATTACTCATTCCAATCCACAAGGTTCCATACACCTCATGATTTGAAATAGAAAATCACTCAATCATAGACTAATAATAGCAAAATAAATATATACAAACAAGGGTAACTCAAAAATCACAAGTATATTAAGCAATTAAAGCAGTGAAATTCTATTATATGGAATGGTAATATGCATGGAATATGAATTCTAGGTGCCTATGATAATTCATGTAAAAATGATCCATGCCTTTATATCATCGTTCTATGGATGAAATAAGGTCATGAAACATAATAATAATAATAATAATAATAACCCCACATAGAATGTGTGTCACCCAATGGTGAGGTGATGTCAATTATAAGAAGAAAAAAAGAACACCATTCATAATTATAGAAAATCAAAATATACCACAAATATGGGTTAGCTATACCAAAGCACACCTCATTACCAAGCTCCATATAATACCTAATATAAAGACTATTATCACTAAATTTAAAATTAGAAAATTGACCACTTTGATACCTCTTTGTGATGTCTTGGACCTAGATTCCACTTATAGGTTTTCTAAGCCTCATTGGCCACACGACATCACGTGAATCCCCCCAAATTCTAGAGGATTATGACCAACAGTTGATATATATATATATACAAAATAGGAAGATGATATGTCGTGTCAATAAAAAACTAGATAACATTAATACAAGACTACATGTATAATGGGCTATACACAGTTAGAAAAGGGGAATCCAATAACTATACGAAGCATCCTAATCTCTAGCTTGGTCATCTGTGACCAACTCTATCCTATGAAAACAAGTAATTGAGTGTCTGAATCCATATTCTTCTCTTTTTCGACACCTTCATACATGTAGTCTTCATGGGTGTCAATCGTGTCAGGTAAAGAGTGTGAGATAATTCTTTTTAGGACACCAAAAACAACATATATAACATCCTATCCTTGTAATATAAACTAAAACAGTGCGAAAAAATGAATATATAAAAGTAAAGTAGTATAATAATGTAAATACCCAAGTACCTGCCTCATCCCTCATCTACTGTCTGAACATGTAACCAGTTCATTAATTTATTAATTTCTAGTTTATATATTTAATTCATGTGAGGCATAACCAGCACTGACATCACCTCATAATGGTAATTGTGAAGGTTCCATGAAGTAATAAGGTAACCTATTTTATATTAATAATGAATGGGTTAAAAGGTAAAAACCAAGGAAACCTACATCTCAAGGGTCACCAAATCAATAGTTACTACAGCCTATCTAAGGGGAAAGAGTGTAATCCAAGAAGAATCATCCAAGGAATTCCACAATAATTTGATGTAACCAATTCTAAGGAAAATATCCCAAGTAATATAGGATATGAAATGGCTAGGCCCAAGGATGTTACCAAGAACCTCATGTCTGTAGAATCCATATTAGATCCATGGAGTATACCCAGTAAATCCTGTAATAGAAAATGAGGGATATTATATTGTCATACCATGCATATAATGATAGATAAATATTAGGTTCCAAGGTGGGTCTTGCCCTTGTAAACCGACATCTCTAAATCAGAATGGTATCCACAAGTGCCCAAGTCATTCCCTCAGGAATCCAAAATATATCTCAAGTATGACCACTCCTATAATGATATAAGGTTCCAAAAACAATTAGGCACTTTATAATTGGTACATTTAATAATTAATTCCATGTCATGGACATATTATTTAATTATTCAAGAGTTCCATTCGACACTTTTCATAAAAGTGACCAGTCGTTATAAAGACATGAAACCATTTATTCAATTCAAATAAATCATCAAGAATTTATATGATTCACGTAGATTCCTTCCATTAGACATAGAAATGGGTTCTACAAATGCGAAACCAAACCACTGAATTATAATCAAATAGGCTAAGTCAATTATATACTATATACTTTCCATTGTCATTTTGATCGATTTATCAAATTACAGAAGCATCATTAGTCGGGTAAATTGGGAAGAAACATAGTATTATACATTACCAGTTCTACATTAAACTAATTCAAGGGTATCACCATTAGTAGGTTCAAACCACACACCCAAATGGTGGAGACAAGATCAAAACAATCCACCAAAATTCAATTATGAAAAACACCCTACATGGGGTCGTTGGTGTTGTCGATGTAACCACCAATAGTGAATAACATATATAGCATGTGTTTTATAATATGGTTTTAATGATAGCTGTTGGTGTCAAAATTTGGGATAGTGAAGAACATATAAAAGCCTCTAGGGCTGCCAGCGCGAAGCCCATTCGTGGAGCTGCCATAGCCCCACGACCGCCGCGGAGCGAGGAGGTGGGTTGCTTCGTGAACGAATTTGACATTCGTGAGCCCATCGTGGATCAAGGAGGAAGGATGCTCAATGAACGAATTTGATGTTCGCGAGCCCGCCGTGGAGGAAACTCTGTCTTTACACTGTGTGTGATCTGCTTCGCGGCACCTCTTGCCTATAAATATAGGCCTCCCATAGATCCCAACGAATGGATCATCCGATCATTAAAGTTTCAATCTCTCGAATAATGAATCACTTATTGGTCTACGAACGATGATCTTCTCATGGTACCTTTTCCTTGTGAATTACCTCCCCCTTTTCTTAATTTCAACCCCTCATCCGAGCAGGATTCCTTTTGCAAAGCCCAAGAGGCTTCAAGAAGGAAGGAGATCCCCAAGGGGACTCAGGTCATTGCGAACCGTTAATACTTCGTGAAACAACCTTTATACACATGTGACACACATGCTAGGGAACAATAACTATATTTCGTGAAGCACATTACTTCACAATGTTATGATTCGTGTGGAACCCTTGCTTCGCGAGGCATTACTCCGTGAATGCCTTTCTACTTCATGAAGCACCTACCATGTAAACTTATTTCCTTTTCCTAGGCTTGGTGACTTATCTTCCTGAAGCACATCCTTTTACAAAGACCCTCCACTTCATGGAGTACCAGAGCTTCACAAGACTTCTTCTTATAAACATGTTTTCTCTGAAAATCTTTTCCTCATGTGTCCCATCAGGTTTTCACAAATCAATTTCAATCTCCCTTGGACACTACTTCCTATTCATTGCTTCACCTCATGCTTCTTCGCATAAGAATGCTAACGAATATTGATTCTTTTCATAGCCACGCTGACATGGACCCCCAATGGGATCACCTCATGACTCCCACATCCATGACATTGCTGATTCCTTCCCTTCCCCAAGGGTCAAGAGGTACTAGTCATGAATGTCCTAAGGGGTGTGTAGTGAACCTTCTTCATCCGAGATGCAGGACGTTAAACTGCCAAGCGCCTTCATCCTCAACACAAGATGTTAAACTATGACCTTCCCACCATGCATCCTACCCAAGGTCCCCCGACTTGGACATTTTCTACACCCATTATTCTCCACGGGAGGGAGATCGTTCCTCACATGGAATGAGATCCTCCTTATCAGAGTGGTGTTTGTTCATGGGGAATTGGCGACCAACTTAGTATAAACCCAATCCATTATTGCAGGATTTAGTACCCCTACTCCTCCTCTATTCCTCCATGCCAAAGGCTAATAGGGGAGAGCGGCACATGGGATTACGTTAACCCATCCCTCTTCCACTGGGCTTTGTCGCCACCCAGGCCTCCATCCACGAGTATGTCCAAATATTCCTCTCCATGTGCTGCTAACCACGCGTAAGCCCCACTCCACTTCCCATAGACACAAATTTTGTGATTTTATCATTAGGCCTCTTATGACTCTTGTTTCTCACACCAATCATGACTCACATGGGTTTAGATTAATCGTCAACCATGACATCCTCTTGGGCATCCTAGAGTGTAAGCCCCACACCCATCCCAATCTCCGTGGACATTGATCCTTGACAAGGCAAGGTACGTAGGATGCCTTCTTGATGTTCAAGCCCAACAACAAGTTATTCTGATACCCCTTCATTTTGGATCAATGTCCCCCATTCCAAACTACACAGACTTTGATCCTTGCCAAGTCAAGGTACATAGGAAGCCTCCCTCTTGTTTAAGCACAACACCTTTGGTCTCGACCACCTTCACGTCGGTGCACCATGCCCCATATCCCAAACTACGTGGACTTTGATTCCCTGTCACAGGGATACGTAGGAAGAATCCCTGATGTTCAAGCCCAAAAACCATTGGTTCTGGCCCCTTTCACATCAGTTACCACTCACTTTGAACGATTTGGACTTTGATCCTTGCCAAGGTGAGGTACGTATGAATCCAACTTGAGGTTCAAGCCCATCAACTGGCCATTCCAACCCCCTTCATATTGGTTCACCCCCATCCTGTATGATGTTAACTGTATTCCCCTTTTGTCCCCCATCTAGTGGTAAACCATTGTGATCACTATCCAGTGGTAATATTTTGTCAACATCACCCAGTGGTAAGTCGTTGTCTTCCCCCTTGTTGGTATCCACATACATGGTCCGTCTTAGTGGTGTCTAACAGATATCAAGAAGCCTAGAGTGTAATCCCATGACCAATCCTAAACTACGTGGAATCTGATTCATTCCAAGGAAAGGTATGTAGGAAGCCTCCATTAGGTTCAAGCCAAACAACCATTGGTTCTGACCCCCCTTCACGTCAGTTCCCACCCACTCAAACTATGTGGGCTTTGATCCCTTTCTCCTAGACAGGGATACATAGGAAGACTCCCTGAGGTTCAATCCCATCAATATGGTCTTATTATAATCTATCCATCGATCCCATGTGTTTCGAAAAGATCATGCCCCCTCCAAGAGGTTCTATTCCCTCTGGATTCCATCCAATCGTCCATTCTCATGAGCCACCTCCTCAGGCATCCCATCGTCCCACCGAACTACGCATACTTTGATTCCCTATCACGGGGATAAGTAGGAAGTCTCTTCGAGGCTCAAACTCAACATCAATGTTTTCCACATGTCAGCTCCATCTCATTCTACCCCCACTTCATTCAACTCTCCATCATCCATCCTGATTCTTACCCAGGCCGCCACATTCCATGGATATTATGCCAATTCACCTCTTTGTTGCTCCTAGAAGCAATTGGGTAACTAACCAAGTGTTAGCCCCGATATCAGTGATCCCTCATGGGGTTACACCTATCTGATCCACTCTAGCCCGTGTTCTGATCACCCCGATCCATATCCGCTTGACGTTAAACATATGGCATACCCTGTGTTAAAAATAAAAAGCTGGGGAAAACATTAGATACATGCATATGGAATATAATTCCCCAAATTCGATGTGGGATGCCTCGGGCTTCTGCACCCTTAAGAAGCCATATAATAAGGGGAAGAAACCCAGACGCGTTAGTGTTTCATCATCTGGACACGCCAATGATGTCTCAATGTGACTACTCTCCCAACCAAAGGTTGCTACCCTGTCAGGACCCATTGGAATGTCCTGATAGGATTAGTGTAATTAACAGGCGTCAATGAAGATATGGCACTGGGATAAAAAAACGTCTTAATCTATAAGGGAGACTCGGATGAAGTAGTTCTGGGGCAGAATCCATAGAAGGAGGAACCAACATCCCATCATCCAGTTTCGATCAAGGAGAAAACATCCCTGAACAAAGAATAGAGGCTTTCCTCCTTTGGAAACATAGAATGTGGGGAAACAATTAGTGTTTTCGTCCTTGAATCAGACGAAGGTGCACACCCCATAGAAAGCATTGAAAATATGAATGGTGAACCCAATTTGAATGTTCTTCTCCTCAACATTGAGATTAGTAGCATTCGACTAATCAGTAGACTAACGTGTCACTAGATCTAGTTATCCAGCGCTTGGTCTCGCCAAGAAAATAGTGGGCCTAGAATGAAAGTCACATTGAGATGGGGCAGTCAAAATATTGGTCATCATTTTCTACGATGTTGTCAGTGTGGATCCCTCTTACCAGCAATGGAAGATGGAATGGCGCTGGTGAACTGGATGTTTATTTCTTTCTTTCAGCACTAATGTCTTAATCCACCCACTATTTCAAGGAACCAAGTTGCTCTACAATAAAACTGATCACCACCCGGCCACTAACGTAGGGGCATGGGAAACGCTGATGCGGCTATCCCATGTGGTCTACCGTTTCTTCAACAACTTTCGCCACCATACTTGTTGGGCCCCGACACCCCATCTCCCCTTCTGAATTCATCCAGTGAAGGGTGATGAATGACCTTGTACTCTGGTATGAGGAGGAGATAATTATTCGTACTAGGGATATGGCCCACTATGATATAGAGGCCTTTGCACCTCATCACCACCGTCACCCCCAAGGGCCACACAGGGATCCACTTCTCCCTACTCTAACGTACAACTGTTTCGGGGGACTTTCCCCATAACTCCTTGACGACTCTCTTTTCTATGAAGACAAGGTAGGGGATGTTCAGGTCAGCCCAGCTGGAATCCCATTTCAGGGGATCCCAAGGTGGACCCCCCCCCAGCCATGTCAGATATACCATACTGTACCCCGAGCTGAAGAGCAGGTATGTTACATGCCTGCACCGCTGGCCCCGGATCATCTGACTCGACGCTAGTGTTGGGCGCATGCTGAAAGGGATTCCCACCAAGAGGTGTCAATGTTAGAAAATATTTAGGGCCATGCCACCGCTGAAGTATACCACCAAACCCATGTGTATGCTTTTCCAAAGGCATTTATATGCCCGACTCTGATCGAGACCCCAACCACCCCACGAGTAGGCTGGGTCGAATCACTTGGTTTTTGGTACAGGTAGTGGCCGCTGGGGACTAACCTGCCACAATGCCACCCAGTACAAAGGCCCTCCCTGTACCATTACCATTGTGGATGTGGGTCTCCCCTACTTCCAGGCATGGCATGGTGGTCTGCACTGTGCCACCTTCAATCCGAACAAGCGTCTTCCCCACAATGGAAACACTCAGTACGGGAGTCTCTCTCGTGCTCACTACACCAGGTATGGATTCATTCCTCCTTCCATAGATCTCCAAGGTCAGGATGTTGTACATTTGGTCACTCCCCAATATAGGGGGCCTCCCCTTGTTCTCATAGCAGTAGAAGAAAGTCCACATCCCTCTGGAAATCATAGGTGTGGAGGTCAGCTTCACTTCACCGGCACCCAGCACGGAGGTCCTACTCGTGTTCAACTAGACCAGTATGAGGACCTTCCCCACACCAATGTCACCTGATGAAGTAATCATGAAGGTCCTACCCACTTAAAATCTTCCCATAGAGGTCCTCCCCATGTCCCTTTTGTTATCTTCCATGGTGCTCCTCGCACCCCAGCTTACTCAGGTGAAAATCCCCTCCTCCCCAGCACCTGTACAGTTGAAGGTCCTCCTCATGCGGAAAATCTATCTTTTCAATAAGAGCAATATAGGGGAAGGAAGGTGGGTCAACAATGCCATACGAAGACTTCTATGATGGTATGTACAAAGGTCAAACCATTATGTTTCTCAGATTTCGAAGTAGAGTATGACTCAACAATGGAACACTCCCCTTAGTCATCTGTGTCAAGGGTCGGGGCAGAAACAAGTCACATCATCCTCGTACTCCCAGAAAGAAAATTTGATCATATTCTCACCTCCCACTGTAAGTATATCCAGGAGGAAGAAAACTTGGTAATCCAGTAGGTTATGGTCTTCTAATCACCACCATCATCACCCGAGGCACTTTCAACCGTGACAAGAGATCCCAAAGAGCTATTCTGGGAACCAATGGTGGATGACAAATTGTATGGTATGTCACCTGTAGCCCTAGTCCTTGCACCAGGAACAACATCTGTTAGCCCATCCTACCACGATGTGTCTACTAAGCTGCTACACTCTTCATAGGATAGCCTGAGATGTGGCATGATGTCATCTCACTCACCATATTCTCCACCGACCAACCTATCGTCCCAACGATCTACCTCCATACCATTTTTGGTTCCCCAACCGCCTCCAATTGATGAGTGATGCAATGAAGGGCCAGACCCTGAATCTGAGAAAAGTATCTTATAGAAAATCCTTGAATTAGACCACTTCCCTGAGATGTTTTGGCCTATTACATCACCAAATTTTTGTGATCCAGAATCTCTAACCCAAGAGGAAGTTGAGTATTTTCATCAAACCCACTGGGAGATGCACTTACACCTTCTCCACTAGTTAGTGGCTAATTCGAAGAGCCAATCAAAAATTTAGGTCATCAACAAACAACGTATTCATTTTGATCTGGCTACACTTCCTGTGGACCAGCACCCTGAGTCACCAGGTCACCATAAGGATCTTCAGCAAAGATGTGTCCAAAGATTCACGATACTCTACAAGATTATTAGGGAGTCTCCCCCCCCGCACATGCAAATTTTTGGTTGGGGGAAATATGCTACCCACTCTTCAGTCTTATCTACCGGTAGCTGGACCTTCCATGTGATATCGAGGAAATACCACCAGGCAGAGTCACAGTAAACATGGAAAGCCTAACATAAGAGGAGAATGAGCTAGAGCTCCTTGATAGAGACCTCCCCCTGATGGTGTGCCACCACTGTTGGGTCCATCGGGGAGGGTTAATCACCAATAGAGAAAAATGATGGGTCTCCCCACACCCACTGAGGCATTAGTCCTCATCCAAAATCTCAGTAAGGGTAAAGAGAAACTCGGAGACGCCAAACCCTCAAACCCATCCGGATCAATTCAGAATGTAGAAGCCGACTCTAAAAAGGCTGTGTTGTGTCATCAACTTGCCAAACATAAGAATATGTTTGGCGACCTCTTGTCTGAACGTGCTATAGAGCGACAGCCAGACTGTGTTGATCCTCAGCTAGGACAGTAGAGATAGGAACAACTTCCCATTGGTGAACTACCCCCAAGCGACCCTGATCATCCTGTCCATGCAGATAGGGTTGAGGATATAGATTATGGAAATAGGGTGTGTTATGTCTTTCCAAATCCCCCTAAGTGGTGTAACAATCACCAGGTCCCAGTTCAGGTTGCCCCAGCTACCCCACAGGTAATTCCACCAGCCACTCCGGGATCCTATGTGCCTGGTTACCATGTTGAAGAGCCCGACAATACATTGGTGGTTAGAGATCCCTGTCAAGATAATGACACCTGCCCAGATGATCCGATGTCGGCACTCGTTTCCCACCTCGATGTGTTGGAGACATGACAAGTGGCACTCCCACATGATGGTAAGCCATACATGGCAAGGGTGGATGATATTTCAGCGCCACCAGGTTTTGGAAATCCCACCTTTTCTCTCTTCAACTGGACAGGGGACCTGCCACAACACTGGGCCCACTTCATCTCAAGGTGTGGGCCCATGTTGGGGACTCCAGTGTAGTATGAAGCCACCAAACTTTTGTGCTTTTTGAATACATTGGAGGGACCGGAAATGTTCTATAATAGCCAGCTCCCCATCGGGTCAGTAGCTGGCTAGGAAGACCTCCATAGGCAATTCCTCTACCAGTTAACTTCCACCACCCAAAAGATATGTATCGCTAACATCTTCAAGTGGAAATAGAGGCCCGATGAGTGCGTTGAAAACATTTTTTCCCAGAGTAAATGGCTCACATCCTCTCTCGACTTGACACTAAATTTGGAGCAACTATTGATGATGTGTGTAGGAAATGTCAAGACCAAACCCGTCCCCTATTTGATCACCCAGAACTACCTCGAGGGATTCTGAGACTTATCTGATAAGGCCTAGTTCCTTGAAGAAGCACTGCAACAGGCATGCTTGGAATGTCTGTTGCCTCCTGTAATTCCTGCGATTAGGGACCCTAGAGCTGAGCCTGCCGTACTGGCCCAAATAAAGGCCCCCAGGCAGCTGGATTTACTACTAGTAGAGCCGCTTCCGCAACCTCTAAAGCCCTGTTGATGCCCTCCACCTCAGGTACAGCCTTCGGTCCAACAACACCCACCTCAAAATCAGCAGGTTCCCACGCGTAATGCACCGCCTCTGCCTTGGAGGGATAACTAGGATCCGCCTCCTTGATAGGCTCCATCAACACCTTGTAAGGGTCAACCTCCAAGGTCCCCATTATTAGATAGAAGAATTTGAACCTACTAGTTCAATGAGGCACAGGTCCTCGGTTAAATCTGCAGTGCCATAGAGTAGGTGATCATGCGTTTTCTTGAGTGTAGGGGGACAGAAGAGGCGAACCTCACTGATCGCCCAAACTACTTCCATTGTCACCAGATCCTGGTAAACACTAATAAAAAGTGTTATGTGTTCAAGAACTAGTTCTAATACTAGGTGGATAACAACACAGTCCGGTTAGTCCTAGCCCTGGCAAAGGTGGAATGCATCTTTGTGAGACCAGACAAAAGTAACAACACTGAGGGTGGGTGGCATCAGGTTTCTAGTCACGAATCCCAGAATTATGATAACTGGATGGCTCGAAAAATGGTTTCCCACGACCATGGTGTCATGTTTTTGCACCTGAATCGGTCATATCCTTCCGAGGTAGAATCCACTACCTAAGCATTATCTTCTTAGCAGTCCTCTTCCTAGAAGGGAAAACACCGATGGCCCAAGGGAAACTAAAGTCCCATGCCGATGCCATCGTCATCCCGTACTCTCAGGGACTTCATTCCCCTAGATATAGAGATACCTCACAGAATCTTCCCTGTAACAGATGACTCTTCATATGATAGTCAAGGTAAGGCCTTGGTTTATACCATAGAGATGGTAAACCCCTACATGATTCATGACGATAAAGAGTGCCTGGCAGACCCTCTCAACATCCAAAGTCGTCTTCAGCACCAACAAAGTGATGGATATACGGGTCCTCGGAGTACTTCGGTTAGTAATTCAATCTAGTATATTCAAGCTATAGAAACCAAACAGCAAGCTCAGCATAGAGCTCAGTATGCGCAACCTTCTCACCTAGTCGCATCAGGCCCACATTCTCTATCGTTCGTGCTACTGGATCTGGTAGAGCTACCTAGACATCATCGTGACCACAAAAAATTCAGTTTGGGTTGGTCTCAGTCATTTGACCCTCATCTGTTTGTCATTATTTAGTATTAGAATAGTGAGTAGTGGGAAATTCCCCGCACCAGTCATCTGCTGGTCTAGCCAAAAAGGTCTGTCGTACCTCCTATCATAGAGCAATCTCCTGTATGCAAGGGTTCACACCTCGCATGGAACTATGATGTCCTCAAGAATCTCGCCAACTTTCCAGAAAGGCTATCTATCCTTGATTCTTTTCTCCTTTCATCATACATTCATGAGGCCCTTACTGAGGCTTTAAGGAGCCTCCTCTAGTTTGAGATAGAGGTATCAACTGTAGAATCCTTCCATGGAGGTAGAAGGTACAGAAGCCTTTCATGATGAGGCAATCGAGAATGATAAATGCCATGTAATAATCTTGTTCTATTGGGAAGATAAATTTTCTCCCATATAGGGGCACATTCTCCCATTGTATATCACATGCTAGTTCAGTGGCGTGGAGGTTTGCTGCGGTCTTGTTGACACGTGCTCTAGGATTAACCTAATCCCGAATTAGACACTAAAGAAACTAAGATTGTATAAAGATGATCTGAGCCCCCATTTTCCTATGAATCCAAGGTTATGATAGATCAAAATAGACACCGGCCAGTGAGATCTACATGAAAAACCAATTTCTTGGCCTGGTTGCCAGCAACAAATTTATGGTTGTCTCCCAGGACACCGCCTACAACACATTAATGGACATGTCATGGATCCACATTCACATGGTTGTTCCCTCATCATACCACCATTACCTCATCTACCCCCTTAATAGTAGAGTGGGTGTGCTTCAAGGTTATGCATACCCTTTGCCTCTTTTAAATCCTGCTATCTGGATGTCGATTACTACAAGAGCAGAGACAAGCAGATTCAGACCAATGAGATCAAGTATGTCACGGCTGCAATTGACCTGTGGACAGATCTGGATGATGCCAAAGTCTTTCCAATCCACCGATTGGGGGTTAGAACCCCGGATATGGGACAATGATTCATTGATTCTAGAATGAGTGGGAAAAAAATTCCCAAGTCAATGTGATAGAGGAAAATCACCACGTATTCCTACATGAATCAGGATCATGTGATCCTCAAGCCTCATGCTCCAATCAGATATTGGGATCTCCACCCCATGGCAATGGAAGTACATTATACTTACTTGTTTTGTTGGGCTAGGATAAAATGGATAAAGACATCGCTCCATTATTTCTTTGAAATCTTTAAGCGTGGCACCTTGGGCCGAAGAAAAGATGAGATCAGATCGAAAGCCTTATTAGCAATGGTTGTGGCAGCACATGAGTCCCCTGATACAAGATCCATTAGAACTCAGGCTGGTACCATCCTCCGATCAGGATCTTCCAACTCTGAAGAAACTCCTTCCGATGAGGATCCCTCCTCTATAAGTGGAGAAGAGGATTAATAGGATGCTACTCCTACCTTTGAAGAGGGAATCTCTTCCACATTCGATGAATTGGAACAGGTGAACCTCAGCAGCAAGGTGGACGCAAGACCCATGTTGATCAGTGCCACCATGCCCCTGAGGAGAAACATCTGTACGTGGACTTCCTTAAACAGCACTGCGATGTGTTTTCCTAGAGTTATGATGATATGCCAGGACTAGATCCTCAGGTATCCTTCCACCACCTCGGTCTTCCAGCAAATCACTGTGGGTTCAAGCAACCTCCTAGAAAGATTCACCCCTATCATGGTTCCATGGTCTAGGCCAGTGTTGATAGACTCATCAGATCCAATTTCGTTAAGGAGGTCCAGTACCCCAAATGGCCAGCCAACATCATGTAATTCTAGAAGAATAATAGACAAATCAGAGTCTGCATCGACTTCTGGGATCTCAACCATCACATTTCAAAGGATGATTTTCCCCTCCCCATGATGGAATTTTTAATCAATACTATAGCTGGGTTTCATGGCCTATTCATCATGGATGGGTACTCCAGGTATAACTATATCTACAAGGCCCCCAAGGATGAGGAATATATAGCCTTCAGGGTGCCACAAGGTACATTCTGTTACCAAGTTATTCCCTTCGGTTTAAATAATGCAGGTTCCACCTATCAGCGAGGCCATGAATCGCATAGTTATGCCAATCCTTGGGACATTGGTGGAATGTTATGTCGACGATGTAGTGGACAAATCCCTCCAACACAAGGACCATATCAAAGATCCTGAGAAAGTGTTTGGATTCTTCCGTTCCCATCACATGAAGATGAACCCCCTGAGGTGTTCTTTCAGAATCACCTTTAAAAATATTTTGATCATCTGTGTTAGACACTGGGCATCGAGATCGACCTGGAGAAGATCAAGGCCATCAACTAGATACCTCCCCTGAGAAATATCCAGGAGCTCCGATGTTTCCAAGGACACTTAGCCTATATACGCTGATTCATTGCAAATCTAACCAGGAAGTGTAATCCCTTTTCTCTGCTCATAAATAAATGCACACTCTAAGAGTGGGATATAGAATGCCAAACAACATTAGAAGAAACCATGTAGTATCTACTCCAACCATAATTCTTAATGCCACCTATCTCTAGAAAGATGTTGTTCCATTATGTGACCTCCCTAGAATGATCTATTGGCACCCTTATCACCTATAAGAACAATGAAGGGATGGAGAACAGCCTTTACTACCCTAGATGCATGCTCCTTGATACAGAGACCAGATGCTCCCCAATCTAGAAAAGCTACCTTGCACTGGTATTCATAGTACAAAAGTTGTGAAATTACCTACACCACCATGAGGTACAGCTGGTGTCCCGAGTATATTCACTAAATAACATCTTGAACCACCCCATGTTGAAAGGAAATCTAGCTTAGTGGGTGGTAATCCTCAAGTAGTTCGACATAAGTTTCATGCCTCCGATGTCTATCAAGGCACAGGCATTGTTGGATTTTCTTACGGCCCATCCAGCTTCTGCTGACCTGTCTATGGACCTCAATTTTCCCGACGAGGCGATCCTCTAAGTAGATCATGTCATCCCATGATGGAAAATTCACTTCGATGGCGCCTCCTAGAGCCCCATTGGTAGGTGGCTCAATTACCCAAGACTCAATAGAGTATGTATGGATATAATCTTTAATACCCCGGCACACGCCATTCTTCTATACGCATTCCTGCTGTCCGAAGAATGTACCAACAATGTGGCAGAGTATTAGGCCTTCATTACTGGCCTTGTTATGTCCCTCGAGATTGACGTTCCCCACCTACATGTTAAAGGGTATTCTGGACTAATCATCAAATGGATCAATGGTGACTATGTTGTGAAGAAGCTATATCTCATACCATTGTTGGAAAGCACTCTCCAACTAATGGCCTAGTTCCCATCTCGACCAGATGTTACCCATGTTCCCCGATCATAGATCATTCTCGCTGACACCATAGCCAGCCTTGTTTCATCACATGAAAATCCCAAACAGGATGACCTAATTATCTATGTGGCACAGCAGAGGGTTATTTCTCTAATCACCACAGATGATGATGTCTACCCACAGGTAAGCCATCTTACCACTGGAACCTCCACATCAGGACCCCCAGGTCCCCAAGATGCAGTGAATATAGTGACTCTTGATTGGAGAACCTCAAATATTGAGTACCTCTAATCCAAGATTAGCCTGGAAGATCGGGACGAGTGCAAGTGAATCTGATGTCATGCATTATAGTTCGCCCTCCAGGATGGTTCTGGTCTTGAGCAGATCCTCTACAAGCATGGTTTTGATGTGGGTATCCTCCGTTGCATCCAAGGAGTCAAGATTTCTCAGGTCATTCATGAGTTTCATGTTAGTTCCTGTTGCACCCATCAGACCGGGCCAATGCTGTCACATGAGATCCGAAGACTAGGGTACTTTTGGCCCTCCATGATCCATGACTACATCGATATCGCCAAGAGTTGTCATGTCACGACCCGTCCTCGGGGCCCGTGCCGTGACTACCCCAAGCCCTCCTTCCATAGGCCAGTGGCTGGCGACTAGCAACAAAGGCGCAAATCCCGATAATTGGGAAGGCATTGCCTTTAGAAAAGAAAACAAGCACCACAGAGTACAAGTGGAAACAAAACACTAAGTACAAAAGAAATGATGAAAAGTAAATGGGCAAGAATACAAACCCAAAAAGAAGTACAACTACAACTGAACAAAGTACAACAACAAAAGACAAACAGCTGGAAGAAGGAAGCAGCAATGGGTCGTCCTCCTCGGATCCTACCTGAAGGTAGGTATAGATAGCGCATCTCCTAGCCGTCCACCACGGATCCTACCTGAAGGGTAGGTACAGATAGCCTCCTCCACGCTCTCATCCGTCAACCTCCTCTATGTGTCGTCTCGTCGTGTAGTCCACCTCCGGGTACTGACTCATCGTGTAGTCCACCTCCGGGTACCGACGAGTCCTTGAACACTCGGCCTCTGTCAGAACTGCCCATCGTCTGCAACCAAAACAATGAGGTGAGGGCATAGCCCGTGCAGGGGTGAGTATAACAATACTCAGTAGGGACCCCGAGACCCTCAAGGTCTCACTAAACCAACAAGGATAACCACAAGAAAATATCAATAGATAACCTCTACTTAGATATATGCCCATACATATACCTAAGTTATCAAGTAACCCATCTCAATCATGAGGAAACACAAGGATTGAGAAATCAACGGATAACCACTACCCAGGTATATGCCCATACATATACCTAAGTTATCAAGTGACCCATCTCAATCATGAGGTAAACACAAGGTCAAAAGTCTCAGCTCAAACCAGGATTTTCATTATCGAAACCGTAACTGCTGAAGAGCTCCATCTCTAGAGTGTACAGTGGTCCTGTCACGACTCCGAGGTACTGCTCACTAACCTAATAATGCTGAGGTACTCCTCCTGTCGAGCACCGCGGGCCTGCCACCTCATACAGTAGTGCTTCCCGCCGGGGTCTGCCACCCAACACAGTAGTGCTCCCCCCTCATAGCATACAGAGGTACTCCTCCTGTCGAGTACCGTGGGTCTTCCACCTCACATAGTAGTGCTCCTCCACTGTGGGTCTGCCACCTCACAAAGTAGTGCTCCCCACTGGGCTACGTAAGTCACTCCGAATCAAATCGGACAAGCAGTCTTCAGGTCTCTGCTGGCTATACGGTCTCCGTACTCCGTATGCTCGTATCTAGGAGGGTCTGTTCCACGTTCCACAAGTCGATACTCCAAGTATCTCAAAGTCCCGTGACGAAGTATCACAAAGGACCGCCTCGTCATAGGGGTCTCAACGCAAGAGACGGCGCGTCAATCGGACGCCCGGTCTGTGAGTTATTAACATTTTCGCCACAGGGGCCCGGTTGGTTTCGTAAGAGAACCAACCCGGCCGTATCTCAACTGTACCCCGAACTCTCATAGGGTAATCTCATGGGGACTGTTTCTCAACGTGATCACCAACGCCACTGACGGTTCGTCAAACGGACGTCTGGTCTGAAAGATATCTGCTTTTCCATTCTAGGGGCCCGGTTGGATTTCGGTGCGATCCAACCCGGCCACTATCCATTTGCATCCAAATCTCGGGCGGAGGATGCCAAAATGTCCGTATCATCAACATGAACTCAACGAAACAGATGACATGTCAATCGGACGCCCGGTCTGTTAGTTATTGGCCTTTCCGTCTCACAACCAACCTGGAAAACTTCCCAGGAGGTCACCCATACTGATCACTACTCTAGGCCAAACACGCTTAACTATGAAGTTTTAACCACGTAGGCTCCCAAAAAGGAAGGTGCACCTTGAATATAGTATACCGAAACGACCGTCTCGATCCAAGGATCGCGTTGCCGCTGACGGCGGGTCGTTTGGAGGCCTCTAGCCCAAGATACGCGCATTTGACCGAAAGAGGTCCAAAATTGGGGGGTCTGGGCCCGGTCGACCCGGCCCGACCCCCCCTGGGTCGGCCGAACCGGGTCGACCCGCCCCAGGCGGCGAACCGACCCGACGACCCGGCCCGACTCGGAAAACCCGGCGCGGCCGGCGGCGCGGCGACGCGGGCTGGTGCGGCGGCGCGGTCCGGCGCGGCGGCGCGGACCGGCACGGCGGCGCGACCTGGGCGCCGTTCGGGTGCCGCGCGCGGGGGGCAAATCCCCCCTTTGAGAAACGCGACCCCTTAATTGGGGCCGCTTTTGAGACTCGGCCGGGGGAAATTAATTTCCCCCGGTCTCCATTGTCCGGCCGGCCCGCAATGGCCGTCCGGTTTCACCAGCAAGGACCGGTGACGGCCGGTCCTTCCTTCACCGACACCGGCGGCCCAGTGCCGGCCGCCGGTCATCTTGCTCCGCCGCAGCCCGGAATCGGCCGCGGCCTATGCCGTCCGGCGCGATGCGACGACATCGCTTCCCTCCGCCGCGGCCCTGCTCCGGCCGCGGCGCCTTTGACTTTGTTCGATGCAACGCGACGGCGTCGCGTTCTTGGATTTCTTTCCACGGCGCGGCGCGACGACGCCCCGCAATAATTGTCGTGCGATTCCCGCGTGGTGCGACGGCACCACACCATCCCGTTCCATCCGCAAGGAAACAATTATGAACATAAGAGGGGGGTTCGTCCGTGTTGGTGCGGTCCGGGCCCCCCTCTCGTTAGACAATAACATTTAATCCTTTATCCTCAAAGTTCGACATTCTAGATTCAAGAATGGAAAATAAATAAATAAATATCAACAATCCCCTACCTCGGATTCAGGTGCGGAGCACGCCAATCAAGCCGCAGAAGACTAGCGTCACGGAGGTCGGGCATCGCGGAAATCGAACGTCGTTTCCGTTGACGTCGAGGTGCGTCCGAAGAGGTACGTCGATGGAGAAGCTTCGTAAGCTAACGGAGATAGTCCGAGGAAGAAAAGGAGTCTCCTTTCGTTGACACAGGAAGAAGATCGAAGAAGGGACGTCGTCGATCTTCGAGAACACACTGACTACGAAGAAGAGAAGCGGCGTTCTTCGTCGGAGCTTAAGTGTTCTTCGTGTTCTTCATCAAGGTTGAAGAAGGTGGAGAGAGCTTCTCAAAATCTCTCAAGGTGGCAAAGGAGACCAACCCAAAATAAAATAAGCTTAAGCCTTATTTTATTTACACAACTAAACATTTGAAATTCAAAAGATAAGAAACGAACCATTAATTAGTAGAATTAATTCAACGAAAGAAACAGCTCATTTAATTTACAAAATAAACCGCCCAATTAAATGGTCTGTTAAGAATTTAAGAAAACACGTCAGTTGACTTTCATAATGACGTGTTTTTGCGGGTGCGTTACTTAGCGGAAAGAAACGGCGGGGCTCGTGCGGGCCCCACCTCACAAATATCCTACCAAGAGGGTAGGATATTTCTGGATAGTACCTTATCCGATTCAACTCAGTTTAAGCAGCTTTTAAGTGGCTTCTAGTGGCTTCCAAGTGGCTTAAGTGAAATAAAATAAAGTTGTCGTAAAATTATTTTATTTCTTAACTTTAAGCCCAAAAATTAAAAACTACACTCGAGCAAACGCAACTCCGGAAGAGGCGTTTCTAAGCGAATACCGGCACTGAGATTTCATTGGTGCCCTCAGAATTCGATTCCGGACACCGGTTCAAAAGTTAGAAAAACCCGCTCGTACGTTCACTGAACGTACCAGAGCCAAACTTCGGAAAATGATTCCGGGCACACCGGGCCTCAGAATCAGGTGCCGTCAGAAACTGCGTTCTTGTAAAATTCCAAAAAAAATTAAGAAAAAAATTTCCTTGGAATTTACGGGTCTTTACATGTCATGCGTTCCAAATTCATGCTAACATCATGCATCAGATGCCAGAGCCTCTCCACTCGACAAGTACTCTTGGCCATTCACAGTATGGGTACTCGATGTCATGGGACCATATCCTTTTATGACAGCTCACTAGTTCAGGTTTATCTTGAATGCTACGTATTTCTTCTCCAAGTGGGCAGAGATTGTTCTGCTCAAGGAGGTCAAGGACCGTGCCATCATTTACTTTGTGAGCTCTAACATCATCTACAGATTTGGAGTCTCTCACACTAACCTCATCGATAATGGCACGAACTTCCATGCAATTGAGCAAAAGATACTGTACGCTAAGTACAACATTTATTCTAACCATACCTCCCGCTATCATGCACAGAAAAATGGATAGATCAAGATGTTCAACAAAACCCTCTCTAACAATCTGCAGAAGATGGCTAGTCAGAATAAGAATATTTGGCCAGAAAACTTCCCAACACCCTCTGGGATTATCGGACGACGACTCGTAATTCCACCCAGGTGAACCCATATTCCCTGATGTACGGGACGGAGGTTGTCCTGTCCGTAGAGATTTTGTTGCCCTTATTTCACACAACTGTCAACAATAAGAAAGAACAAAATAAAGTAGTTTAATTATATTTGGATGAGGTAGAAGCTCTTGATGATAACAGGATTCATGCCCTGCAAAATCTGGAAAGGTACCAGAACAAAATGTCTTGAGCTTTCCATAATAAATTTTGCCTCCGCTCCTTCTTGCAGGGAGACTTGGTACTTTCTCTCTGGACAACGATGATAACCTGATTGCAGCCAACCAAGTTGGATCCCCAATGGTAAGGACCTTACATTGTTCACAAGGTATACCCCAATGGAGAAAACTCCTTGATCACCATGGATGGTGAGCATATAACCCCTCCCACCAATGCCAAGTTCCTTAAGTAATACTTTTCTTAAGTCTGCCATGGTCCAGCATGGTCTTAAACTACTAGTCCTGCAGGACCTTAAACTGTATGGTCCTACATGACTTTAAAATACACATTGTCTTGCAAGACATTAAACTACACCCTTAGAACTATGTATGGCTTGATTTCCATATGAATGGGATGCGTAGGAACACTCAGATGTAATGTCAGGATTATATCCCCTTAAACTCTCATCTTTAACTATTCCCCCTAGGTGTAGACCTATTAGATGACCATGGTGTAGCACATGCTTTTTGTCTCTACACATATCAAGAGTATGACAGTTGCACCATGTGCTCCATCCTCATTCTTCTACTCTCCCATGTCCTCACCACATGATGCTAAACTGCATGGCCTTTCAGAACTACGTGTGGCTTGAGTCCCATCCTCATGGGATACGTAGGACCACCCCGACATTTTTTCTGTTGGCCCAGCCGAAAACTCCAGGATCTCCCATCAAGTTAGAACATATTATGTGGCATTCGCTTCCTCTCTCATTCATGTCAGGCTACTATTCTATTCCACACATATCTCTTTGAGACATCCCACCTTCATTTATCATTCTTTCCGTTAGCATAGGCTCAGGCATGCCCCGCGAGCCCCATCATTTGGGTTTCCATCATCCTATAGAGCCAAAAGGACCCCAAATGACATGGATACATAGCCTAAGGGCTCTCATACCTTCTTGGGTCAATATCCCCAAGGATTCTGATAGAAGAATTGGAACAAGTCCCATGTTCTGAATACAACAAATGTTTGATGCCCAATTTTTTTCCTCGGTTATATAAGTATGGGGAGCTAAACAGATGGAAAAAACTCTTGTCTACAACAACTTGTTTGTGGCCCAGCTCTAGCTTCCCACATATGATTGTATAGTGTGGTATGGACTTATTTCCTCATTCATGTATGGTTACTCACTATAGGGTACACATACCTTGTTGGGATATCTTTTCGCAAACCTTCATCAATTCCGCAATATGTTAAACTACACAACACCATTTCAGAACAATGTATGGATTGATTCCCATCCTAATGGGATATGTAGGACCTCTTGGACACTTATTCTATGGGCCCAGCCCTATATCCCCATGGTCTCTCTATTATCATGACCCCTTGTCCTGCATTCTTCCATGAGAGGGATATATGGTATGGTACACGCTTATGTCCTCATTCACGTTGGGTTTCAAACAAACACTCCATGTACTTATTTATGCTAAGAGTTATCCATATCTCTATTCTATGATCATCTTTCCAAATTGGATACTCTCATGTTGATCCCCTTGACCCTCTATGAAGATTCACCTATTGGCCTATGAGTACTCTGGTCTAGAACCTAGTGTGTTAGATTCTACCTCGACATGATTTCACCCACCTTCCAGGCATTGTATTTCCATTTATTAGGTATTTCATCACCTTTCACATTTAAAGGGACCCCCAAATGGAATAGATGCTCAGCCCAAGGTCCCTCCTACCATTACGGGCCAACGTCTTGGAAGGTTTCAAATAACAAATTGATACAAGTCTCGCATTGCGAATACGGTCAGTGGTTGATGCTCATTTTTCGTTCCCACATCAGGTCACACGATGAAGATACTGTGTTTCCTCCACGGTCAATAGTTATCCTCTATCATCACACCAACACCATTGTTCCCAAAATATTGATCACATGATTCACATCATTTCCACCTCATCATGTCTAGATTTGGATTTTGACACTCTTGGTACTACCCCTCAGTGCACATTTTCATGGTAGTGGGAAACATCCGCGATAAAGGCATCATTTGGGGCTCTGCACCGATTTCCCTCTGGCATGCATTCTAGGTATTGCAAAAAACCTCTTTCGACCTTGTTTCCCACACTGAGGTTGACTCACGTGGGATTAGGGATCGGGTTGAGGTCCTCCCTTACATGGATGGATTCCAATCCTTTATGGTTCAAGTATTGAGACCATGAACTAAGATCTTATTTTTTTTAAACAACGTATAGCTTGATTCCCATTCTTGTGGGATACGTAAGATTTCCTAGACATCTTGTCTTTGGGTCCAGCTCAAGTTCTACAAATTTATCACTTCTGTTTTGCTTTTAGCACTTTAAATCATATGGGATTGCATTGTGTCGTAGGGATTATGTCCTAATTCTGATCGGGTTTGCATTAGCCACACCACCTATTCTCATTTATAGGAGTTATCCCCCCTACATCCTATCCCACATGACGTTAAACTGTATGTTGTCCCACACGATGTTAAAAGGCACCTTCAAAAACTACCTGCTGCTTGATTCCAATTCTCATGGGATACGTAGGAACACCTGGAAATATCGTCTTCAGGTCCATCTCAATTGGGATATAGATTCTCTTGCCACTTATACTCTAACCTTTTCTATCCCCTCAGCCCGAGGTTTCCTCCTCGGAATTTTGCGCGGTATGGTTTGTACCTTTTCCTTATTCACGTTAGGTATTCCTTATCACTCCATGCGCATCCCCTCTGAAACCTCATCCCTCTTGTATATGTCTGAGCCATATGACTTTAAATTGTGATGCTTAGTCCCACATTACATTAAATAATTGCGTCTAGCCTACACGACGTTACAAAAAAGTTCATGGTTGGTCCAATCACATGACCTTAATCTGTGACATTATCATTCGGGCTGCACGATGCAAAATAGCACTGCATTGTGATGTACTCACACGAGGGGATGTCATGTTTGGTATCAGTCACACACCATACCAATGTTCAATGCCTACATATGGCTTGATTCTTGTGGCGATCCCTGGAATTTCTATCCTTGGTCTATCACATTACAAAAAAAATAAACTCATCCATTATAAAGTACAAAAAATATATATCAAATACCACTTCCTTTGGTGTGAAGGCCTGGCCCGCACAAACTTTTTACCCCTGATACTAGTATCTTACCATTCCATTCCTAGACCTATGTATTGATTTATTACCATCCCTATGGGATATATAGGAATGCACATTCACTCTGCCTCGGGCCTAGCTTAACTTTCATTTTTGGTCCCTCGACCTAGGACCATCCAAAGGAATACATGGTGGTTGGAACCCCAGATTTCCATTCATGTCAGGTTTTATAATTACTCCACCATGTTTCTCCGACATTTCCTACCACCCATGGTCCGAGCACTAGGACCATAAACTAAGACCACTGCACATACTTTCCAAAAAATGTTAAACAGTAGGACATCTTCCAGAACATTGTTTGGCTTGATTCCCATCCTTATGGGATATGTAGGAACACTCAAGCATCTTGCCTCTGGGTCCAGCCCTAGTAACATACAATCCTATCCCACATTACCAGCCCCTTGTCCTAAACCCTTACGGGAACATGCAGTGTGGAGAATACCTCATGGGTTCTTATTCACCATAGGTTTTTCAATAGCCATACCGCAATCCCCCATGCCTTTTTTCAACCTTTTCTAAGTTCTAGTCCCCTAAACTAAGAACTAACTATGGGAACTACACGTTACATTTGGCTACTTCACTGCCCTGCTCTTGGTCCATTAAATAAAATCTCCCATTAATGGTCCACCTTAGGACCTTATGCTAGAGGTGTGCGACCCCAAGACCATTCTCCATTGGAAGGGACTCTACTACCTCAACCTGATATGTCTTATAGTCAGACTCAGATGTGTTTCGACAAAAGCCCAAAGTCTGGATATTTCATGGGGATAGTCCCCTCATTCAATGTCCAAGCTTCGTGAGCCCGTTATTAGGATCCTCATCATATTTCACATTAGAAGGGACCCCCTTTATGGTCTGGTATCATGCCACATTGTCTTACCTACAGTCTTGGGCCAATTTCTCTGAAGACCCCAGATGAAATTTGCGACAGGTCCCTTGTTTTGAACGTAGTCAACGGTCTACCATCATATGCCTATCCCCAAACCAGGATAACACGATATTGATACTATGTTTTTAACATGGTCAATAGTTATCCCCTATCGTCACGCCACAATCATTATGGTCCAGATCTCGAGCATCATGATTCACATATTTCAACTCCCTTATGTTCATGTGGAGTTCTGATGTATTCAAATTTACTTCTTCATGCATCTAGAAGCATTAAATGGACAGGTTAGCATCATTGGGATAACGATCACCGATTGTCTCGCATGATGTTAAAATGCACTCTTAGAACTACATACGGCTTGATTCCCATCATAATGGGGTACGAAGGACCACCCGGGAGCTTTGCCTTGGGCCCTACCTAATTTTCACTTCAGGCCCATTGACCTTAATAAATTCTTCCAATGATACATGGGGATCCAGATTCCAAGCCTTCATTCACGTCCGGTTTATAGCTACAACACCATATACTCCCTTCCTCAGATCTTTCCTTTCACGTCTCGTCCTATCATATGGAATTAAATTGCACAAGTCTATATGTCCTCGACGCATGACACTATACTGCAGTTCTACCCTGAACAAGTTTAGGATGCCCTATGTTAATCATGGGATGTTTCAGTTTCCTCGATAGAGATGATTCCCCCTACAAGTGTTGGACTCTGACCATATTGTGCATCAAGTACAATGTGTGTCTTGATTCCCATCTTCATGGGATACGTAATGACAACTAGGTATTCCACCTCGGGCTCAGCCCCAAGGTTATTGACCCTTCTGACCACTCATCCTTGATCTTGGTATAAACAGTATGAACATTAAACCATGTGCATCATCTTTAATGTATGACGTTAAAATACATGTCCATCATCTTCCTTAGCATGACATAAAACTAAAAGGAATTTCAGGTCATTACGAGAAAGGTCTTGTTCAGTGTTATGTTTGATCTCTGATTAGATCGGTGTACCCACCTAATGTGTTCCCACAAAGATGGGGTAGTGAAAAGAGTGTTGGATTCCAATTGGGAAAACCAACACTCCACCTTCCATGCTTTTCATCCCCCTTATTTGGACCCTTTTCCTCTTTCGCGTCTAAAGGAACCACCAAACAGTATGGATGATCAGCCTTTGGATCTCCAACTGTCCGGGGCTAATGTTCTAGAAGACTAATGGATGAAATTTTGAGTTAGGCCCCTTGTTTCAAACATGGTCAATGGTCAGCCCTCATTTGTTATCCCTACTCTGGGCTGGATAAATAAGGATATTGTGTTTCAGATATGGTTAACAGATATCCTTCAATGTCACCCCATCCCTATATTTTTCCTAATTTTTGGTATCGAGACTCACACATTCCACTCCCCTATGTTCGAATTAATTCCAACTCCTCTAGCATTACAACAATTATGCACTAGAGAACATTAGTAAGATGGCATGTTAATTTTTCTGAGGTCTTCATCCTCCAATCAGGCCTCTACCATTTTTCTTAGGAAATACTGATCGTTTTTCAAAACCTCGGATGCCCAAAGCATGGTCGGCCCTCTTATGTTCAGATGGAATAAAACAACAATCATCCCATGTTTCTCATAGTGGGCTCGACCCATGTGATCTTAGGGATTGATCACAGGGAATTTCACAAATATATCATATGAATGTAAAACAAAAACCAATAACGAATCTTATACATGCAGTTAATATAAAATAATCAAACCATGAAAGTATGTTCAAAAGTCACGTGTACTACAGCACACGAGTGTCGATCCCTCCCGTAGATGTGTTAACCTCATCAAAAGAACGTTGCAGCTTTTCCACCCTATGGCTTGTGGTGTCTATGATTTTCCGCCTCCATTTTAGTTCTTGCTCCTCCTCGGCAGTGATGGGGCACAATTCATCATCCTCACCCTACGCCTACTCTATGTTAGTCTGAATGATAGCCATCTCTTTGGAGGCTTGCTTCATATGCACTTCGGCCTCTGCCAGCTGGGCCTTCAATCACAATATTAGATCTGATTGCGTGTTGAGAGAGGCAGAGTGCTCATCCGCTCGTGTCGATAGCTATTGAAACCCACTTTCAGCCTCCCAGATTCTCTTGATGTTCACCGCTTTCCTTCAATTCAGTCCCACACCAAGGCCATGAACATATTCCCGAATCTTCTCCACCATGAGATCTCAGATGATCATGTCGATATGTTGGGCATCCACTCACCCAGTGCCCAGTTCACAATTTTGCGAGCAAAGTCTATCCATCACATCCATCCACAGTGCCTAGGGGTGTCATCAATGAAGCGCTTGATTAGATTCCATGATCAGCAACAAACGATTTTTATTTCCTCTTCATCATAGGTTGTCTTGTCCTAGTCATCACGGTTGTCATGATCATATGCGCAGGATGCCCCTAGGAACTCATCAGTAGGGTCCACATGTAGTGTATGATCAGGTATCGAGGGACCTGGGCTATCTGATCGGTCCAGATATTTGGATCCCACCTCACTGATATCAGGATTAGCCCTGCTGAATGTCCCACTGGTGATCGGGAACACCACCGCTTGGTTGGTTTGGACCTCTGCCTCCACGATCACCGACATTTTCATACGAATGACATAGCCAGAAGCCCAGACCAACCTCGCCAAGGTGGCCCACACCATTTGAAGAAATTTTCATACCAAAAAGGGGGGCGTGGATGTTAGATAACATGGTTAATGGGTGACATCATAAATTTTGTAGAGGAGACTTAAAGAAATCTAATTCTTGATCTCGTTGTAAGGATGATGTTTTTAGGATCCAAAGGCATGGTACCCCATATATTATCAGGATATCTGATAGCTCCAGTGGGGTCACCTCAGGTGTCCTGGTCCCACTGGACATAGAAACTGATGCAGCCATAGGTGTAGATCCTGAAGGCCCTACATCAGAATTCTTCGATAGATGAGAGTGGGTACTGTTTATGAGGTCCTCCTACATAGTTTGGATATTAGTAAGGAATCCAGATGGCCTGAAAGTAGAACCTGATGAAGGGGCTCGAGATTTTGCCTTCTGGGCCTATATAAACTCTTCAATGTCCAGGGCTTGATCGCCAACCTCACCCACCTCCAACGGGCTCCCTATACTAGCCTCATCCCCCAAAGAGGACTCATTCGATTCTACCGATAGAGGGAAGCGCTCTCTCAAATCAGCAGCCGACAATTGTGGTGGGACCATATGATCTAGAAACACCTTGACATGATTTGTCAGTGGACAAGGAGAACCCCAGGAATGCACAATTTATTCCATCTCTACCAGGTATCCCTCCTCCACAGCCTAGGACACTACAATGCCAGCCCTGATAGGGCCTATTCCTGGAAAATCCATCCTGAGGCAATTCCGATATTTCCACATCTCAGATGGGCCGAGGAATTTCCTGTTGACCACCCTGATGTCTAAGGCCTCCGGGAAGACATATTTCTCTAGAATTTCAATGTGGCATAGCCGTTTCCCCAGAGCCTGAGTGGATATTATATGGAATCCTCTCGGTGCCCTCCCCTCAGGGTGAATATATTCTTCTGGGACCACAGGGTCCACTACCATTGTAGAATCTGCCATAGCTACCTCACCCTCGACCGGTGCAGGTCTCACCACCAGGGTAGCCCTACCACCGCGGGATGTCCTTGCTACCTTCCATCCATGACCTCAAGATTGGGAAGGATCACCATCCCTAACCCGAATGGTTGGATGCTTCAGTATCCCCCTGGATAATCCCCCTCCCATCTTATGGAGTTATCCATCACCAGCTCGATGATGGTATTAGGCAGATGCAGTTCGTTCCAAATCTTCCCATCCTCCCATGTGAACATGAGCCACATCTGCCTCATCACACATGGGTGTTATCGATGGCCCACCTCCAAATAGACCTTTGGGGTCAGTCGTTTCATGCACCAAATTTTCCTTGCACACCGGTGTGGGGTGTACGGCTCGTATAGGGGCTCACGGTCCACCCATGCCACCAAGAATCCACCTCGAAAGGCTACGATATAGGACTGGTGCTTTTCCGTTCCTTGGCCATCATTAGTAAAAGCACCCATTGGAAACGGAAACATGTGAATGTTAAATTCCTCCACCTTCCACACCTGGTTCAGTAACAACGGTGTGGTCATCTTGGCTTGAAAAGCTCCACTTGGCATTTAGGATCGATGGGCGGAAGTTAGATCCTAGAGGTGAGATGGGATTCAGGTAGTTATAGACCCCCCTGATGTGGGCCCTTATCCACCCATACAGAAGGTGGAATGGCCCACTTATCCTCTATGGAATCTTCCCCTTGCTGATGTGCCATAATATCTTATATAACTTTGTGAGCATCGGGATCCCAAGGATGACTCGCCCTCCGGTTGCCAAAATAGACTCCATAATGAATGTGCATGGTTGCATGCCCATGTTTGTATCCCTCACCGACAAGGTCCATCCACATATGAGATCTGTGATGAATGCTGCCAACAGGAATATCGGCTGTCTCATAGTGTTGACTCTAAATCCCCAGGTCTTCCACTGTCCCTCCTATGAGATTCTATAGTACGAGTGCTCCTTGTCCCTTTGAGACACCTTCGGGAAAGTCTGAGGCCTCACTGGAAATCATCTATCTACCGGGATGTTCATAATATAATTGAACCACAATTTAAAGTGGACATCCCTTACTGCTTCCTTGTCCCCACTAGGCACCTGCCATATAAACACCATCACTAGTAGTGGAATCTACTATGGATCCTCCCACGCACCCATAATGGGGAAAAATTCAGCATACATTTCCCCCAATATTGGGACACCTGAGATCTTATGCACATCCCACAAACTGATGTCGACCACCCCATGGTCTAGATGAAATGTATTAGTCTTTGATGAATACCTTCTCAGTAGCTCTGACATTAGCAGCTTCGGTTGGTAGATGTGGAAATGGGAGGCCCAAGCCGCCTCATACGGATCCACTCTTCTCAGCTCTGCCCCGAACTCCTCACACGAGGCACCTACGCAGTAGGCCCAGGACCAATCATCTGTGAAGTTGCCACCCTGGCACTGGTTCCACTCCTCAGACCATCCCTTCCTCGGGTTCCTCAAGGCTACATTCAAGATTGTCCTGTACAGAGGAGGAAACGTCGCCAGCTGCAGTACCTTCCCATCCACAATGTTCAAGAGGTTATACAGTCATTCAGCATTGACCGGCATGAAGTACTCTTGGGCATGATCATCAGACACCTTGAACCATTGTCGATGACATGGGGTACTCTATAAATAGTAAGCTAGCTCGTCCCTATATTCCTCAAGAATGAAGATGTCAGCCCGAAGCCCAAAGCCATATAGAGGAAGCCTCTTGCACAGTGGATAGTTCCTCTGGCTCTCCGATTGAAGCTTAACCAATGAACCATGGTCATAATGGATCTGTATTAACTCTCCTAGTCCCATGCTATTATCCATATCCTCTCTTTGGGCAGTATCTACAAGGACCCCCTGGTAGATTCTCACCGAGCCATTATGTTTTTGAATTTGGGTATTTTTTGGATTTGGTTCGCGAAGCTTGTTCACAGAGTGTGTTCGCGAAGACTGTTCGCGGAACCATACCCCGACCTACCAACACCAGGATGCAAAGTGCTCCGATGTGAAGTCAAAGACACAATATGCACTGCAAATCAGAAACCCAATTCATGGAGAGCAATCAAAGAGTATGCGGGAGCTTTGCGAATTGAGAGCACTAAAATACAAATTCGCAGAAAGAAGAAAGGAAAACGGAGAGGTTAGCCCCCCTATTTATTGGTGGTGACCTTTAGAGATTCACGGCACAACCATATCGCACTGAGCTTTGCGGAATGCTCATCCTGCATGTCGCCTACCCACCTCACGGTCCCTCTTCGCGAGACAACATCGAGAATAGTCGAGGGATTTTAGCGATTGACCCCTAGACTTTAACCCGTAAGTTCCCCTCGTATCCAAGTCTCTGGGGAAAAATTTTGGTGCCAAAATTTTGGACAGAGAAGAAAATAAAAAAGCCTCTAGGGCTGCCTACACAAAGACCATTTGTGGAGCTTCCATGTCCCCACATCCGTCGTGGAGCAAGGAGGTGCAATGCTCCATGAATGAATTTTATGTTCGCAAACCCGCCACAGAGCAAGGTGGAAGGATGCTCCATGAAAAAATTTGACATTCGCAAACACACCATGGAGCAAGGAGGTGGGATGCTCCGTGAACAATGATGACATTCATGAGTGCACCATGAGGCAAACTCCGTCTTCTCATCACACGGGCTCTAATTCACAACACCAATTGCCTAAAAATACAATGCTTTCCTCTATCCCGATAGACAGATCATCTGACCTTTCAACTTCCTAGCTCCCGAATCACGACTCACATCTTGATCTGCGAACCGTGAGCTACTCAAGGTAATTTTTCATTGTGAATTGCCTCCCCCAATTCTTAATTTCAACCCCTCTTCTGAGCGGGATGTGTTTCGTGAAACCCACAGGCCTTCGTGAAGGAAGGAGATCCCCAAGTGGACTTGGGTCATATCAAAGCATTTAGGCTTTGCGAAACACCATTTATACACATGTGACTCACATTCTAAGGTGTGGTCACTGTATTTTGCGAAGCACATTTCTTCAAAATGTTATGCTTCACAAGGCACCTTACTTTGTGAGGCATTGATCCATGAATGAATTTCCACTTTGTGAAGCACCTACCATATACACTTATGCCCTATGCCTAGGCTAGGATGAATTTACTTCACGAAGCACATCCCTTCTTGAAGCCCCTCTACTTCATGGAGCACCAGAGCTTCACAATGATTCTATCTATGAACCACTTTTCTCTATAACTCTTTTTCCCATGTGGCACTTCTGGTTTTCACAACGAAATTTCAAATTCCCTTGGACAATACTTCCCATTATCTTTCTTCACCTAATGATTCTTCGCATAGCCACGCTAATGGATATTTCTTCTTTGAATAGCCATCCTAATGTGGAAACCCAATGGGATCACCTCACGACATCCCCCATCCACGACATTGCTAATTCCTTCCCTTCTCAAAGGGGTAAGTGGTACCAGTAATGTATGTCCTAAGGGATGTGGAGTGAACCCACCTCATCCAAGATAAAGGACATTAAATTACCAAGCGCCTTCATCCTCAACACCTAAAGTAAAACTGTGACCTTCTCCCCATTCATCCCATGCAGGGTCCCCTAGCTTGGATGTTTTCTATGCCCACCGGTCTGCACGAGAGTGAGATCAATCCTCAAATGGAATGAGATCCTCATTATCAGAGTGGTGTTTGTCCATTTGGAAATGGCAACCACCTTGGCGTAATCCCCTAGCCTTTCTAGTGTGAGGTAGTACCCCTACTCCTCCTCTTTTATTACATGCCAAAGGCTATGAGTGGAGAGGGGAACATGTTGATTACATAACCCCATCCCTCTCCCATTGGGCTTTGTCACCACCCGAGCCTCTATCCTAGATTAAGTACCAATCTTCCTCTCCCTGGGACTCTAACCACACATAAGCCCCACTCAACTTCCCACGGACGCACCTTTCACAACGTGATCGTTAGGTCTTTGCTACCTCTTATTTCTCACACTGAGAATGACACACATGGACTTAGAGTAACTGTAGACCATGACATCCTCTCAGGAAGCCTAGAGTGTAAGCCCCAAACCCATCCTGAACTATGTGGACATTGATCCTTGCCAAGGAAAGGTACATAAGAATCCATCCTGCGGTTCATGCCCAACACCCAGTTGTTCTGATACCCCTTCATGTTGGTTCAATGTCCCTCATTCCAAACTAAGCGGACTTTAATCATTACCAAGGAATGGTATGTAGGAAACCTCCTTGAGGTTCAAGCCCAACACCATTGGTCTAGACCACCTTCGCATTGGTTCACCACGCCCCATATACTGAACTACGTGGACTTTTATTCCTTACCAAATGGATACGTTGGAAGCCTCCTTGAGGTTAAATCCCAAAATTCATTGGTTCCATCCCCTTTCACGGCGATTCCCACTCACGTTGAACAATGTGGACTTTGATCCCAACCAAGGTGAGGTACGTAAGAAGCCTCCCTAAGGTTCAAGCCCAACACCTAGTTGTTCTGACCCCCTTCACGTCAGTTCACCCCTTTCCTGCATGATGTTTACTATATGCCCCTTTTTCCCCCCATCCAGCGGCAATCCGTTGTGATCCCTATCCAGCAGTATGTAGTGGTCAACTTCACCCAGCTGTAATCTATTGTCTTCCCCCTTGTTGGGATCCACATACTTGGTCTATCCTAGTGGCGTCAGACCAATCTCGGGAAGCCTAGATTTTAAGACACACACCAGTCCTAAACTATGTGGACTTTTATCCTTGCAATGGCATGGTACGTAGGAAGCATCCCTGAGGTTCAAGCCCAACAACAATTGGTTATGACCCCCCTTCACATCGTTTCCAACCCACTCAAACCACGTGGGATTTGATCCCTATCTCCTATAGAGGGATATGTAGGAAGCCTCCCTGAGGTTCAAGCCCATCACTCATGTCTCATCCTAATCTATCCTTCAATCCCATGTGTTCCACAAAGATCATGCCCCATCCAGGAGGTTCTAAATCCTCCGGATTCCTTCCGTGCATCTATTTTCATGGGCGGCCTCTTCACGCAACCCATAATCACACCGAAATATGTGGACATTGATTCCCTATCATGAGGATATGTAGGAAGTCTCTTTGAGGATCAAACCCAACATCATTGTCGTCCTCATATTGTCTCCATCTCAATCTCTGACCCCCACATCATTCAAATCACCATCATCCATCCGAATTCTTACCCAAGCTGCCACATTCTAGTGAGATCATGCCAATTCACCTCTTTGCTGCTCTTAGTATTAATTGGATAACTAACCACATGTTATCCCCAATATCAGTGTTCCCACAAGGGGTTACACCTATCTGATCCACTCTACTCAGTGTTCCAATCAACCTGATCCATCTCTGTTAGATGGTAAACCTACAGTATACCCTGTGTTAAACATAGGAAGCTGAGGAAAAACTCAGATACATTCTTATGGCATATAATTCCCTGCATTCAACGTGGGATACCTCAGACTTCTGCACCCTTGAGAAGCCCTATAATAAGGGGAAGAAACCAAGACGCTTCAGTGTTTTAGTGTCCAGATATGCCAGTGATGTATCAACCTAACTACTCCCCCAACCGATGGTTGCTACACTGACTGGACCCCTTGGAATGTCCTAACTGAAGTTGTGTAGTTAACAGGCATCCATAATGATATGGAACATGGAAGAGTATCATGAACAATTTCTTAATCTATAAGGGAGACCCAGACTAGGTAAAGACTTCCTAGGAGGAATCCACAGAAGGAGGAATTGACATACAATCATCCCATTTCAATCAAGGAAAAACGACCATGAATAAGGAATGGAGGTCGCCCACCATTGGAAAGCGAGAATGTGAGGTAACAATCAGTGACATCGTCCTTCAACCAGGTGGAGGCACATGCCTTGATGAAAGAATCAGAAAAAACTAAAAGCAACACATATTCATTTATTATATAATGCGCAATGAACTTAGGGAGTACACATGAGGATTTATGAAATTATATAACTTTATGGATGAGTTTTAGACCACCTAATTTGTAATTGTATAGTTATCCTCAAATAGTATCTGCCTATAATTTTTCCTTGATTGGAAGTGATCTGAATACGTGACTAACACCCTGAAAACAAACCATATAATCCTACATATGAATATCTTTGTTGACGGGATGATGAATGATAA
The DNA here is from genome assembly GCA_963277665.1 of Viscum album. Classification (NCBI taxonomy): domain Eukaryota; kingdom Viridiplantae; phylum Streptophyta; class Magnoliopsida; order Santalales; family Viscaceae; genus Viscum; species Viscum album. The sequence goes on from OY728131.1 coordinate 1,929,840,543, forward strand.
AATATTAAAATTAAATCATGATCTTACTGGCATAGATCCAATGAGATGAAGAGGGATCGAATCAGACTCCAAAAATACTCATGATATTAATAGCTATATTAGATGGAATTTAGGATTCAAAGGGAGGAAATTATAGCCTTTTGTTTTCTAGAGAAAAAAAATTTTATGAGGGGTGTTAAAATTATACGATATAAGGGAAAAACCATAAATCACAAAAAAATGGACATCACACTGTTTGGCCACATTGTTTTCCAAACTGTGCACCAATCATGAATGGACATTTGTACGAAGGGGACACCCAAACAAATAGGTAGCATAGTTAGGGAAATCATGCACCAACCCTGTGAAATTCTTATGAAATTTTTATGCGCAATTTTGCATGGTCATTTTTCTCTTGGTCCATAGTTTCTCAAAAAATGTTCCAAAGGACAGAGGCCTAGACCACCCCGTATGGTTAGAACTAACCATGCATCATTCCTTACACAGTTTCTACTTATCTTGTGGCTAGTCTATTTTTCTTATTGTTCAGAGTTCCGACCTCGGATCAAACTCACAACACCCCTGAAACCTTAAACAAGTCATTAGGCATCCATTTAAGATAACAAATAAAATATTATCCCAAAATTAAAAGGATCCATACCTGAGTGAAATAAATTGTTCTTGTAGTCTTCCCCACTTAAAGGAACCCCCCCCCCCCTTGAGTTCACCTTCCAAGGGTGGTAAAATACTATCTGAGAACAATTATGGACACTGGGAAAGATCATTGGCCTCCAACTCCCAAATTTATACATTATAAAGTTATGCTACCATATCACCCATACTATATAGATATAATGACCTTAGAGAGCCTTTTTATCCATCTATGCCCAAGCCTGGGTGATACCCTCAATAAAAAATGATACCTCAAATAAAACTCTACAGGATGTTGATATAGATGGTAATACGATTTCTGTCTAGTTTGAGTAGCAATAATATTGTTCTGGGTCATCTAATCTTGTTATGATGTCTCTTACATGAGATGATGACCTAGGAGGGATGCCTCTTTATAGCAGAGGGGTGAATAGAAAAGCCTACCATATAAGGCCTCAAAAGAGTAATCTGATTTGTCTCTTGGAAGATATTATTTTAGGATAACATGATGAGATGGATATTCTTCTATAATAAACTACCTTAATCAAGGACTCGTGCTCATATCATGTCCTCTAGCACCAGTATTCTCTATTCTTACTGCCCATTTGACTATGGGTGAAAGTTTATGCTCATAAAAACCAGTGTACACATAGGCTTATACAACACCAATGAGAACTATGATTCAAATTGAGTGTCCCTATATGAAATGACAGTATGAGGGACCCCTTGTAGTCAAATGATCTCACATACATACAATCTTTCCATCTCATCAACTGAGAAAGCCTCATGGATGAGAATGAAGTGGGATACTTTCATTAGTCAGTCAACAACTACACATACTTCGGTAATACCTCTCAGAGACCTCAGTAAGATGACTAACAAATTAATTGAAATATCTTCCCATTTCCATCATGAGATTAGAATCTAATATATATATCTTGTAGGTATTTGGTGCTCCGCATTCACCTGCTGACAGGTAGAACACCTAGTGATAAATCATGTTATCTGATGTTTCATACTAGGTCACCAATACTGGCATCAAATATCATAATATATTTTATAGATTTTCGGATGAACTACCCACTAAGAAGGATGTTAATCAAACATTATTTTCTCTCTCTTATATTTAGGAACCTGTATGTGGCAATGAATATAGAGAATCTCGTCCCCATAAACTAACTAATCTTGATTTAGGTCATCTCCTAATATACTCTCAAAAAGAACTATCCCCTTAGGATCTTATAATTTCCTTCTCTTTTCCTTTTCAAGGATGGAAGTGATAACTATCAAGGCTGAGATACAGAAATTCTCATGAATTTGATGATATTCTAGATACATCTCAGAAAATGGGGCCATCAATTTTCATTCATCACTAGCTTCCCATACGGCCTATGTATGAGTTATCTGACTCATCTCATCTAATATTTCATTAACTTTTACAAGAATATTGGAAATCTGAAAATCAAATTTCTGAAGATATTTGACCCATCTCCCTATCTAAGATTCAAGTCACGTTTTGTAAAGATTTATTTTAGGCTCTTGTGGTCCGTATACCCCACAATGAAATCACCCAATAGATAGTTCCTCTAGTAACATAAGGCTTGAAAAACGTTTCCTAGAATACGGTCATGGATTATGTAATTTCACTCATGAGGCCTCAATTGTCCAGATCTCTACATAATGAATCAATCCTCTTGCATCAACACTACTCACAAGTCGATGTCAGATACATCATAGAATATTGTATAGCCTCTACCAAGCTCTAGATGAGTTAGAATAGATGTCGATACAAGCCTCAATTTCCACTACTAAAAGAATTTCTCACACTATTCTGACCATAAGAACATAACTCCCTTCTTTGTAGGACTCATAAGAGGTGAAACAAGTCCCAGAAACTATTGTATGAAATCCTTATAATATCCATCAATCCCCATGAAACTCTATATATCAAACACTTTATTAAGATGCTCATAAGAAACTATAGCTCTCACCTTCTTTGGGTCAATAGAGACTCATGATTGCAAGATAATATGACCCATGAAGTAAACTTTTTTGATCCAGAAGTGTCACTTATCATGCTTTGAATAAATTTGATGTTCTCTTAGTGTACTCATAAGAACCACAATGTGGTTAGCATGGCCGTTATGAGTGTGAGAATACAGCAAGCTCTCATCCACAAATATCATCACAAAGGATCCCAGATAGGGATGGAACACCCTATTCATCAAATCCATTAAAATTTTCAGTACATTCGTAAGACTCAATGTCACAACAAGGAACTTATAAAGACCAAAATTACTATGAAAAGCTATATGAGGTATGTTTGAAGGAATGAATCACACATAATGATATCCCAATATATGGTCGATAATAGAGAACACTCTATCTCTTCAAATCTAGTTAAATATATCATATATGTGAGGCATTAGATAGTAGTTCAGGACCATATGCTAGTTTATTCATCATTAATGAACACATTGATGAAGGGTCACATCCTCATTAATAGATAAAATCACAAGAGAACCCCAAAAAGAAGTATCGGTACATATAAAACCTTTGGCCACTAATTACACTAAATAGATTTTAATCTCCATGACATTAATAGGTGTTATCCTATATGGAATAAAGGACACTGCAGTTGCTCCAATAATGAGCTCAATCATAAACTCTACCTCTCACGTAGAAGGTAAGCATGAAAAAATCGTCAGGAAAGATGTCCCTAAAATGATCTTCTATTGGAGGAAATTTATCTTGATGTAACCCCTGATCCTCCATAAAGAGAGGGGAAATCAAGGAGGTTACTCCACATAGACCATGATGCTCTGGTCTAGCTCTACCCACCTGAACATTCCACTCACCCTTTTATAGATAATTTTTTCTCTCTAGTGATGTAAACAACACCCAATGATGATAGAAGTCTACAAAGGACTGATACAGAACCAACCAATACATCCTGAGAATGATATCGAAGCATGCCATCTTAGGAACAAAGAGGTCACACAAGAAAGGGGAACTACCTACCTCAGGGGGGATGTCCCTGCATTAGCATATTCCCTTTAACCATACTCCCAATGGTGTATCCAAGGTCATTACACCATAGAGATATTTTATTTCTAGTCTGAGGCATCCCAATATAGATAAGTATATAAAGGAGTGTGAATATAGTCAATAAAATAAAATAATACTATAGTTGTGGCAATAATAATAGTAAATATTATTCTAGATGGTTATGAAAATTAATCCTCGTGGATCGACTGTAGTTCATGAATGCAGCCTGCTCCATAGCCATGTTCTACAACTAGACAACACTATGTAAAATAGATTATCCAGCGCTACTGGTGATCATGTGTCTGGCTACCATAGCCATGACCTCCTCCTTGATCAGTCATGTCGGTGCTACTCCAACTCCTTACCAGACACATCATAAAAGAACTTTCCCCTGAAGGTGGAGAAGGTGCAGATCATCTTCTATAATATGATGATGGAATAGACCAATTGAATCTCTAGATATAACCCATAAAACCACAATCCCAACACTATAGTGGGTCTCTATCAAACTGGGGCTTCATATTCCCCTATCTTCCACACTAATAATAGACCACTGAGCTACCAATACATGTATTATAGCTGCCACTTCCTTGAAGAAAAACCTCAAGGTAACTTATTTGGATACTAAAATAACTATTTTCATTCCATGAAATTGATCCTCTATTCCCAGTACTATCATCATCCCTTAGGTTGTACTCGGTGATAGGATCCTGATTTATGATCCCAATGAAATTAAGAAGGCAAAAGACATTCACTTGAGTATGAATGACATACATGATCCCATCCTTGAAGAATCTAGCATGAAAAATCTCTCCATAATCTAGAAGTGATGATAAGTTGTTTAAATCAAAGAAACATATTGAATACTCCATAACTAACCTAGAACCCTTCTTGAGATGCATACACTCTTTATCCCTATCATCTCTCTGCATCTATGGTAAGAATTGGACATAGAAAATATTCTAGAATTCATTCCATACCATTCCTTGATGGTGACTAGCCTAGGTAATCACATCTCGCCACCAATTCTCCAAATCAAAAAGAATGTATATAGAAAGCATAAACGTACACTCTGAGGGAATCTCCAAATGCTCAAACATAGAAATTGTGGCCTATATCCAGTACTCAAAAACCTATAGACCGGTATACCATAAGAAAGTAGAAGGATGCTCTAGATGGAATTCAAGGGTGAGATTAGACATTATAGGTATAGGCCATGGAGCACCTTTCATGGACTAGATAAGATTTATGATACTATTATGTAACTGACCATCAGCACTTAGACCAGGCACAATTGGTGATTCCTCAACTGGAACTCCTACCGATAATACCAGCAGCTTAGGGACCACTACATCTAGATCATGGTGGTCAACACCTTCCTAATGCATGGCATGAGGACTTCGTGGTGGAATTGGTCAACAAATTCCAAGCACACACCTCAAAAAAAGGTTTAAGAAGATACAATCTCTAGTGGAAGCAAAATGAAAGGTAAGGTCTCACTACCCAGGATATAGTACCCAAACTACCTTCGTAGAAGTCTAGGTATCAGTAAGTTATCTTTGTTTAAATTTCATGGTTTCCATTAGATGAAGGGTAAAATATAACTTGACTTATCATTTAATGGAACCCATTTCATTTTACAAGCAAAATTTCACTTCACAATTTTAATTTTATTATTTCATTATATTAATTTTATTTTAAAATTATATGTTTATCCTAGTAAATCAACTCCCATACTTCTTATCACTGAGGCTAACACCTATTTTTGTTCTAATGTATATGATCAACTCGATAACTCATTTCGGCCCACGAGGGCCCATACACCTAATTAATTGAAACATAAAATTACTCAATCATAGACTAAAAATAGAAAAAGAAATATATGAAAAAAAGTGTCACACAATAATTGTAATTATATTAAGTAATTCAAGCAGTTAAATTCTCTTATATGGCATGGTAGTATGCATGGATTCTGAATTATAGGTGCCTATCATAATGCATGTAAAAATGATTCATGCCCTCATATCATTAGCCCATGATGAAATAATATTCTCAATCAGAATAATATAATAATAACCCCACATATCATGTGTTTCAACCAATGGAGAAGTGATATCAAATATAATAAGAAAAATTGAACAATAATCATATTTCATGAAACTCAGTATTACCCCGAATATGGGTTTGGTATTCCAAATCATAGCTCATGTCCAAGCTCCATATAATAAATAATCTCATGAATATTTTCATCAAATGTTAAATCAAGAAAGGAACAGCTCTGATACCAATTTGTGATGTCCTGGACTCAGATTCAACATATCAGTTCTCATAGCTTGGTTGGCCACACAGCCTCAAGTGCATCTCCCAAAATTCCAAAGCCATCTTACTAGAAACTGATATAAATATAAAAAAGATGATAATGATATTTCATGTCACTAAAAATCTAGAAAACAATGATACATTTCATAATGTATAAAATACTATAAAAAACTAATAAAAAGGAATCCAAAAACTATCCTGATCTCCATCTCGGTCATCTACTACAAGTTATATCCTATGAAAATAGGAAATCAGGTGTCTAAATTCAGATTCTTCACTTAATTTACACCTTAATACATGTAGTATTCCAAGGTGCTAATGGTGACCAAGTTAGGGTGTGAGACAAATCATAGTAGGACACCAACAGTGATGTCTATAACATCTTGTACTTGTAATATAAATTGAAACCATGTGCAAGCATTCATATATAATATTAAAGCAGTATAGTAATATAAATACCCAATTACCTACTTCATCCATCAGCTAGTGTCTAAAAATGTAACTAGATCATTAATTAATTAATTTCTAGTTTATATTTTTAATTCACATTAGGCGTAACCAGCACTAACATCACCTCCTGATGGTAATAGTAATGGTTCCATGATGTAACATGACAACCTATTTGACATTAATAATGAAGGGGTTTTAAGGTAAAAACAATGGAAACCTATACCTAAAGGGTATCCAAATCAATAGTAACTCTATCCTAGGTAAGGGGTGAGATTGTAATCCAATGAGCTTCATCAAAGGCATTCCACAGTTATATGATCTCACCGCGTCTAAGGAAACCATCCAAGTTAAAACATGATAAGAAATGGCTAGTCCTGAGAATGATACCAAGCACCTTATATCATTAGAATCCATGTTTAATCCAAAGAGTTTATCCAAGTAATCCTATAATTGAAAATGATGGATATTACCTTGTCATACCCGACATCCAGTGATATACAAAGAACAGGTTCCAAGGTGGGTCTCACCGTTGACAATAGACATCTCTAAAACTGAATGACATCCATAAGTGCCTACGACATTCCCTTGGTAATCCAAAATCTAACTCAAGTATGACCACTCCTATAATGATGACATTGTACAAATACAATTATCACCTTAAAATTGGTTCATTTAATAATAAAGGCCATGTAATAGTAATTCAATTTAATTAGTCAAGAGGTTCACATTATGACTTTCATAGAAGTTACCAATCATATCAAGGACATGAAACCATTTATTCGATTCATGTAATTCATAAAAAATTTATAATGTTCACTATGATCGTTTCCATTAAGAAATTAAAGGGGTGATATAGACATGCATCTAAACCATTGAATTATAATCAAATAGGATATGTCATGTATATACTATATACTTTCAATTTCCATTTAGAATGATTTATCAAATTATAACACTTACATTAGGTGGGTAAAATGGGATGAAACTTGTTACTAGCCATTACCAATTCTCAATTGAACTAATTAAAGCGGTTTAACATTACTAGGGACAATCCACACACCATAATGATGGAGAAATGGTCATAAAAAACCACCAAAATATTATCTTAGAAGACACCCTACATGGGGTGGTTGACGTTGTGGATGTAACCAAAAACATTGAATAACATATATAGAATGACTCTAAGAATACAATTCCAATGACTACAAGTAAGGAATATAAATTTAACAGATGACTCCCAATGAAATTGGTGTGTGCACTTGGTGATTTATAAAATTAAGAAACATGAGGTATATGTAATAGACCACCAACCTCGTACTCATATAATCCTCCTCATCTAGTATGAGCCTCTAATTCGACTTAGATAAGAAGAGATATGAAGAACCAACCAACACCCTTAAAATAGAGCATATAAGCCTACATCTAAATAGCATAGTCAAGGGGAAGAATAATTAAAAAAATATTACAAAGGAATTGAGATCTTATAGAAACTGATCCAATGAGATGATCATTTATAGAATTGGAATCTGGATAGATGATTGAGATAAAATACTATTTTATATGGATTTTAGGATTTAAAGGAAATGAGAGGTGGTTGTATTTCGGAGAACCAAAATAATAGGAGAGGTGTTGAAATTATATATCTTAAGGGAAATCCTATAATAACACCCAAAATAGGAATTCTCATAGTTTGGTCGCATGGTTTTCCAAACTATGCACCAACCATGCACAATATATTATAGGAAGGGTGAACATGGGTGGTTAGGTCGTATAGTTTGGGAAATTGTGTTCCAACCATATAAATATCCTTTATATTTATTCTTTAAAATTTTTCACAGTTGTGAGGACCTTGGTGAATTGTTTATCAAATCATGTGCCTCTGGATAGAGGTCTAGACCACCCCGCAAGGATAGAGCTAACTGTGTAGCCTACCCTGCACTATTTCAAATAATCTTGTGGCTAGTCCATTTTTCATATTAGTCGGGGTTCCAAGAACTGAGAAATCCTTAGACACCCCTGAAAACTTCATGAACTTATTATTCATCCATTTTAGGTCAAAAATAATGTATTAGAAGAAAAATAAAAGGATACATACCAGAGATAAAAAATAAGGTTATTACTTTTAACGCTTATCCAATCACAATTTATGTAGTATATCATGAAAATGACATAGGGAAAGGTACGATAATTATCCCAAACAGAATTAAAAATGATTCATTTCATTATATTTCTTCCCAAAACAGTATATCTAGAAATTTTTCAAATATCATAGATTCAACTACTCGACAAAATGATTTTGATCTATCAATAAAAACTTCTAGTGGTGTGATGATTTCGCCCCAAGTCTATAACTCATCTCTAATTCAATTTTTTATGAATATCATTCTAGAAAATATTAGTATTCTCTATTTAAAATATTTTTATTTTATTTTAGGCATGGAATTTATCTATCTACATAGATCCCCTATTAACTTCTTATATAGGAAAGATGCATTTTATTTCCCAAATCAATCCATGCTCATCTATCAGTGAAAGGAAGACAATGAACTCACCTAGGAAATTATGTTCATTATATGGATCTTAATACCTATAATCGATGGGTATTTACATAAAAATACTTTTTAAAAGATAATTTTTTATGATATGTCTATTTTTTAGAATATTTTATTATATTTATAGAGTAATTTAATGACCTTACACTAAATTGGGATGTTGAGTTTTTGATAAATCTCAAACCTTGTGTTATGAATATATCAATGAATCCTTATATAATGGACCCAATTGAGCTACAATAATTAAATAATAATCTAAAAATAATATGGATAATTTGTTTATACAACCAAATTTTTTACCATGGGTTGAACTGGTCTGATTTTTTTAGAATAAGTTTAGATCAGTGAGACTTTATATTGATAATTATAAACTTTACAAGATCATGTTGATGAAAAAATATATTGTACTCAATATTAATAAATTATTAAATACATTTTAATGGATTTAATAACTTTTAAAGATCTAACATTAATCTATATATCATTAGTTAATGGTGAAAATGGAGGATATAACCCAAGAAAAACATTTATTCAAGATATGGACACTATAAATTCATATTGATGTAATTCAGGATTATAAATGCCTCTATTATCATTATAGATAATATGAATAAAGTCTTTCTATATTACCAAAATCAATTTTTTGTAGTCATTATAAATAAAATTATGATATTTTACATGTGAAAGGAAGACCATGATGATCATTTGAGGATACTTCTAAAGATCTTGAGAATGGAAAAATAATATAGAAAATTTATAATGTATGAATTTTTGTTACATAATGCATCATTCATGGGTTATGTAATCATATGTGAGGAAATATCTATAGATAATTTAGGGACATATGTGATTGAAAAATGGTATAGATTAAAAATTTAAGTATAAATATGTATCTTTATTATATTTGATGTATAATATTAATTATTTGTAGATGTCAAATCAAATAACCTAGTTTACTCATAATATATTCAACATAATATAGTTAGATTAATTTTCAAAATATTTCAAATTTATTTATAGATGATTGGACACTAAACTTATACTAACACTAACTTGTATTGTAGAAGTATTTTTCATACACATTGATGCATCAAATTAGGAAATAATATGTGTTCTATAGAGAAATGTAATAGTGGTGGCTTATGCCTTATGTCAATTAATTATTAATGAGAAGAATTATACTATTCATGATTTGGATTTAGCATTGATAATATCTTCTATAATATCCCCTAAACATCACTCCTTGATCCATTGCTAAAAAATTAAAATTAAATTTATGGATTTGAAATCAATGATGGTGGCCTAATTTTCTCCATCTAAAACTTAAAACATAAGACGGAAATATTATACCACTTGTATTATTAAGGATGTTTTTGTTTTATAGTTCTATATAATTAAGAAAAACACTTAATATCATCAATTCATAAACAACTGGTTTATAAAGATAAACATCATCTCCCACTGTACTAATATTATCATAGTCCACATCATTTCATCATAATTATCCATAAGAAACCATTCTATCGATTATTTATTTAACATAATTCTTGATAACCAGGGGAAAAGTAAAAAATAATAAAGGTGATCTAAAATGATCGGTAAGGGTATACATAAGAATTTATAATTTAATTTCATCATTGAGAATAATATGAGTATGATGACACAATAAAAGTTCATGAGCATAACATAAGAATATTTGAACCCGTCAATACTAGGATCATAAAACATGAAAAAATGGAATAATGATTTCACAAAGGCAAGAGTCATAATAACCAATAATAAAGAACCATATAATATCAATCTTAACAAGAAGAATTATTTATAACTATAAAAATCATTAATAAAATGTTTTGGAATCTTAGAAACATTATCTTCAAAACCCATTTTAATGACATGTGTAATTAACTGGTGCCTAGATAAATCCATAGTACAAACCTTCCAATAAAAACCTTTTTTGTCTACTATGAAAAGGAACATTACACAATACATTGGAGTTATATATGTGCACATCCATTATATAAGCTATATAAGCCTCACCCGGTGCTATCTAGGTGAAACCATAATATAAGCTATATCAGGATAACTCATTGCTATTTGGGAACAACCATATTATATGTTGTATCAGGCTCACCTATGATCATCAATACCATCCAAGTATAGTTCATGAATATAATATTTATAATATGTCACTTTTTAACATGAAAATTATCATTATTCAATCATTTCTTGATTCACTTATGAAAAAAGAAATGAGCTCCATCTAAAAATCATAATCCATCCATAGAAATAATATGGATTCTATTAATACCACATATCCCCAGTGTAGTGTATGTAAAAGAAAGTGATGATGTCATTGAAGATTGTATATTCCACTACAAATAATAAAAAAATTATGAAAATAACATTTTCTCTTTGAGTAACATCAAATGATATCATCTTAGATAGAAAATTATTTTGAAATATCACATGGAACATTTATTGATAAATATATCCTTTAAATTGTTAAAATAATTATTTAAATTATAAAAAAATTAATTAATTAAATAAAAAATGATTATTGAAAACTTAATTTGAAACTTGAAAATACATCTTCAAAACAATGGGTGTTCATGATGGTAGAAAGTTATTCTCATTATAAATATGTTTAAAACAAATATTCCTTTCACATTTTTGTAATAAATTTAAAAAGTAACTTAATCAATAAAAAGGAAGATTCATTTTTAAAAAAATAAAATATTAAATTATGGGAAAAATAAATTTAAAGATTTTTAGTAAATTTTTCTATAAAACATAGACATGGAAGAGAATGATTTATGATCTCAACAAAAATACTACATTTCTATCACTTATAGTTGACTTTATTAATGTTTATTTAATAATTTTGGAAGGAAATAAAAAATAAATATGTGAACCCCATTCATAACCATTGGGGAATAAAATAAATTCGGTTTAAGAAAATAAGATCATATTATTTCCTCCAAAAGAACCTTGAACATAAATAATTTTGAATTTAAAAGTATTGTAATGTAAATCCTTTGCCACATTGGTAACACTTCAATCATAAGCCTCATGAAAGAATAAAATAAAGTGATACATTAAATATATTGAGAATTAGGAGTCTCGTGATACATCATATGGTTGTATATAAACCTCACAAATTAATATAGGTTCATATCATAAATGTATGTCCCAAAGAAAGAGAATTTTTTATGAATAACCATTTCAAAAATCATACCATTGAATTTAAGAATTAATAAATAAATATATTCTGTGTATAAAATTTAAATCTATATAAAATACTTGTAATTAAAACATAATAAAATAAAAATTCATTACATAAATAATCATCATATAATAATTACAAATAAGAAGTAATATAACCCAATGAAAATAAATTGAGTAAATATATTATTTACCACTTGGTAAATTTTATTTGTTGAACGAATTCAAATGAAAACATCAAACATAATTATGTATGAAATATTCATGTTATTAATTGTAAATACAATTTATATACACCACACAATAAAAATGGTGAATATAGCATATGTTTCACTGAAATAAAAAGTGAGATAAGAAACTATTACCTCTAGTCATACATCATTAATTGTACTATAACTCCTATATTTTAAGCTAATATAACTTATTTTATTAAATATGAATCATTTTCATGTTTAATAACTGATAATTAAATAATTTAATTCATTTATTTTTTATGAAATATTTATATACATAAGTAGTTAAGTCCACATTAGGTGTTTTGAGGATGTTCTGTTCATTATTTCAAACCAGATTTGGTTTGTTGAACATGGTAAAATAGGTCATAATTTAAACATCTCAAAAATAATAATAATTACATATTTATAACATTTATACAAAAAATTTACTTTTAAAACTAAACATGGAATATGGCATTGAAAAATGAACTTATTTACAATAATGGAGACGGTAGGTCATGTGCACATATGAGTAATGTTTCCATTTTTCAATGATCATTTTGGAAAGTAGGTATTTATTATTTTATCTTTATAGAATGATAATATTATCATAAATAGAATATTAATTATTTAAATATATTAGACATATCATCCATGTGATTTAGTGATAAAAAATACTAATATTGCTTTATGGAGGTTGTAGTCCATATGTACTCAAGAACAATGTTAATATTTTTTCTATGTAAGAAAGAAAATTATATATTATGTTTTCATAATGATAAATTTTCCATGAATATCATAATAATTTCATTTATATCAAAAATATTCATTTACATTATCCTTATTACCTCCCATGTAAAGTGTTGGTGAAAAATAAATTACATTGCTTCGTAAGGTGGTAGCATGTCGTATGCACAACTGATGTTATCATCTCCACCATGGAACGGAAGGTAAGAAGATATATGAGATATTATAACTCCATAAGTATAAATATGTTAAAAATATAAAATATATACATATATACCTTAAATACATCATTATAACAGGTCTTGAGAGGCGATGATGGAAAATGAATGACGTCAGTTGGTGAGGCGGTTGTCCACCGTAGACATGAATGATTATTTCATATCCCATTAAATGGAAGGGGAGATGGATTTATGTTATGATATTAACATAATAAAATATCAGTATAAGTGGAATATTCATGTTATTATATAATAATATTTGATGGATGTGGAATAATAAAAAAAATAAAACACTTGGTTAAGCATGATACATCTTTTTTAGACAACCTCCTTAGGTTATCACCAAAAGGATTTTTAGGATGGATTTTTTATCAATAAAATGATTATATGATATTTTTATGGAAGTTATAAATTAATTTTGTTCATGGATTGGCTAGTATAAAGGGTTTTAATGGTGTGAATAGGATAATAGAGTGGGTTTCCTTTTATAAGTAAGGTGAGTGGAACACTTGTAATGTTTTGAAGGAAAATGGTGTACCCAAGTTTTTCACATGTCAAAGACTCTAAAATGAATATTTATAGAGAATTATACATTATCAAGTTTAAAAATTTCCATAAAATATATTTTAGAGAATTTGTAGGTCATTTTGACCCTTATCATTATTAGTTTAACGCCTAGTAAACCCATCACACTAATTTGTTTTTAATATTTTCACAATTAATTGTGGTAAAAATAATTGAGATTATCCGATAATATAAATTATTCTTATTAAAAAATTTAAATCCATTTTACTAAATTAAATCCCATGGAGTGGAAATTTTTAATTTAAAATTAAACCCACAGATGCGATGATAATGTCAGTTTTTAGGAAGTGGATTTTTTAAAAAAAAGATGATATTATATAAACTCTATGAATACTAATATCTGTTGCATGAATAAAAATTAATATATAATGATATATAATATTTAAATTATATTTAAATCAATCCTCTTTAGTTTTTTTTAATTAATTAAAAAGGAGAAACACTAGGCACTTTAAAATAGTTTTTTGAAATATCTAATTTCCAAACACCAAAAATAAAAATATAAAAAAATCCAATATAATGATAATTGAAATAAATTCCATTATTTGTGATGAACTATTTGTGATGTACAAGTTTCCAATCACAAATAATCCTTGAACTCGAACTATTTTCGATGGAACACATATTCTTTCTCAAATACTCACTAATTGCGATGAAAGAAATTATTCCATCACAAATATTTTTGGTGGGAACTCCCGTCACACAACGCCAAACTCATTTGCGGTAGAACTAAACTTCCTATGCAAATATACATCAGCTAAGAAGTATTTGTGATGGAATTAAATTCTCATTTCAAATACTAATCATGGAACGACTATTTGAAATGTATTTCATTCCATCTAAAATAATAAATTAATTTACCCTATGTGGTCCCTTCTTCTTCCTCATATATTATTCCTACTCCCCCGCACAGCCCTTGCGACTCATCCTATCCTCCATTCCGCTGAACTTATCTATTGTGTCTCTCTTCCATTCCATCCTATAGCCCCGTCGCTCCGTTGGTCCCTCTCCAGCACAATTGTGATACATCACTACCTCATGTCTCCCCACTCTGTGCATGTAACGCCCCACCCCAGCTACCGAGAGTCGGTTCATTACTTCGTAACATTGGCATGATCACAAAAGATCATGTCTCGAAAGACCGATTAGTTTAGTATACTTGGAAACACTAGATACATTCATAAATGTTACATTACATCATAAAGTGAAAAACTAATAACAAAGTATTCATAGTCCACACTCATATACTCTTCTGACTATCCCTGAAGGTCATTCATAAAATACATCTTCACATCCTGGAATATATTAAAACATTGAAAGGGGTGAGCTCAGATGCTCAGTAAGGATAACAATATTGCGGAATCTTTCACAAATAAACATAAACATTTAAGGCAATTTATAACTAAAACAAAATCCTTTTAAACTTGAACATCAACATAATATGGAAAAAGTAAAATGAGATAATTCCATTCACTTCTTCACATAGATATTCTACTGGTCGAATAATCACATGCAATATCAATAACCACTTTCATAATGAGGAAATGTATAATTCCAGACATTCTGAAACATTTTGTCAAGGCCTCGACCAAGACGTCTAAAATGATTAAGTCCTCGGCCAAAACCATAAATCAAATTGGGAAAGGGCCTCGGCCAATTCCATGTCTAGTTGTCTCATGAGACCTACCGATGCATCGAGGAGCTATAGCGGGCTCCACCCGTCACTTATTAAGTCCAATACATTCCCCATATGAATAGGTTTAAACATATCATAAACCATAACATAATCGTATCACATAAAACATGCATAAAGGAAACATAACATTTCTACATTTCAATCACAAGATATCAATACAACATATTGATATAATAAAAACGCTTTCAAAACCATTTTCAATACCAAAATAAAAGAAAGTTAAAACTTTGTATTTATTTTTTATTAAAAAAATGATGGCTTGTAGAGGAAGCCGAAACTCAAATAATGGTCACGGCGGCGGAGAAGTCGTTGTCGCCGCATAAGTACGGAAAGAAAAACATTCCCTTTTGTCGTTTAGCCAAACGCTTCATATAAAAACAGATTCCTTTTGAATAAACGTAAAAGTCAAAGGGGTTTATACACTGTATAAAAGAAAATTGTGTATAAAACCAAATATGCCTCAATGAAATGGGGATTGAGACGAAGTCCTTAGAAAGATCATTTTTTTAAATAAATTACATCTATAATGTGTATTCACTATAAGTACACATAAATAATGTAAAAATACAAGATAGGACATAATAATATCATGACATAATTTGAAAGTAGGAGATTAAGCCAAAGAATAGAAATTGGGTTAAGAAGTTCCCTTACCTCGTTACTGACATGACTCAACCGTTCTTTAAACTCATGAATAATAAAATAGAGTTAATATATACCTTATTAAGAACCATTTTCAAATTAATTATCCTTTTTATATCACTTATTACAATGATATGAACATTATGTAATTATTTATGTTAATAACAGTCGTTTTTTCGATCTTTGGTACTTGAGTCAACAATAATCTTCTTATAATTACAAGTTGTTTATGTGGTAGAATATCCATTATCACCAGAATTATATTCATGATTTAGATGTCATATATATCATATATATCCAGTATATACATTCATTTATAATATTACGTAACATTTAGAGGTAAGAAATGAAATGCACCGTTCATGGAGACGGTAAGTCGTACGTACGCATGAATGCTACTTTCATTTCTATTTCGTATTTAATGGAATGAAATCATAATGATATAAATTTATAATATAATTACAGTATAATATAGTGTATAATACCATTTAATCCATCCTTTATACATCCCACATATGGCATTAACGATTCAAATCACTTTGAGGGGGCGGTAGTCCGCACTTTCTAAAATGAAATTATCTCGTTTACCCATAATGGAAATCATAAAGTATGCCATAAATGAGAAATACAGAAGCATAAGTAAAACATAAACATATTATATATCATATATAAATATAGTGACATCTTAGTGACCACCATTGAAGGTGTTATATGAGTGTTGAACAATCATCGTTTCGTGAGGCAGAAATTCACCATCCACAGAAACCGTATGTTCTTTAACCATTAGATTTAGGTGTGTGTAAGTGTAGCTCGAATCCTTCTTATAAAAACATCCTATTATATTTAGGATACTGGTGTTGTTACAAAATAATTGAATAAAAAGAGTTTAGGTGGTTGGAGAAGTTAAATAAAACAAAACAACATTAGAGAAGACATTACCTAAAAAATCGGGTAACACTTTTTGATTTGAGACAAAGGCTTCCTTGGGAAGAATTATTCCCAAAGTGATGCGTCTAGGAGTAATTGAGGGATTTTGGGAGAGTATTTGGGCAGAGGTTGGCCGATCCAAATGTCTTGAAGGTGTGAATAAGGTGGGAGTGGTGGGGGCCTTTTATAAGTGGAGAGGAGGGGCACTTTTGGAAAGTAATGAAATGTTATTCTATTATACAATGCTTTTCGGATTCTAAAGGTCCCACACTTGTATAATTATAGGATAAGGTGATAAGGGTTCGAAATATCCTCATACAATAGGCTTTGGACAAGTGTAAGCCTTGGATTTTACATTATCTTCTCATTTTATTTAAATCGTTAAATAATGAGGTCATCTCTGCATCATCATGATGTCATAAATTATTTTATTTATTTAATGTCTAAAAACTATAAAAAAAATACTATGATGTATGAAATCTTTTTAGCTTTCCAATTACTATTTATAGTCAAAAATATGACTTGTGTAACCCCATGTAAAAATTGTTTTAGTAAAACATTTCATGTTTGTTTCATTTTTTACTTTAACATTAAATAAAAGGTATTTATGTCATTTTCCAACTAAAGTGGCTCCATGGGGTCCCCAAGTTCACCCATGGATTGTCTTGGTCGGAAATGGCACATCCAATGAAGGTAGTACATGTTTCAAGCTCATCTCATATTATTAAAACATTATTTTTACCTTAAACTACACTAATTACCTCTAATCGAGATTAAGAACTTAAAAGTTACTATTCACCAAAAATTATTTTAATCTCATTGAACCACATTTTACTTCTTAATGATAACCATGTATGTTGGATTTTTGAAAATCAAACCACATAAGTGGTAATATTTCATTTAAACGAAAAATCAGTTATTTAACTACCACTTAGTTGTTTCACTATTCATCAAAAATTGAAGTTTTTCAGAATAATGCCAAAATTTCACCCTAAGCTATAATTGATATTCCTAATTCAAAAATGATGTCTACATTAAAAAATTACAAACATATAAGTTGCATTAATTAATTTTATAATTAATTCCTATTGTCCGAACAAATAGCGTGTTTTTAAGAAACAATTTATATCAAAAGATTGGCAATTGTTTATGTCCATTTTCAATGTTAAATTAATTCTAATGACCACCATTGGATAAAATGGTAAAAATATATTCTAATTATACTTTATAACCACTAAATAGTATAATTTATCACTATAAATTATTTTGATTAAAAAAGTTGTTTTTAAGTATTTTAACCTATTCATAAAAAATTAGAAGTTCTCAGAAAAATACCAAAAATTCAACATAGGCTAATTTCCATATTCCGAATCCAAAAATGAAATCCATTTTGAAATATAAAATTTCTTTATTTTTAAAAAGTGGTTATTACTATTCATAACGACTACTTTGATTAGTCGCGGTGTTTTAGAACTCGAAGTTGCGTACAATGCAAGCTATTGCATTTTTGAATGAGAAGCGTATTGTGGAAGCTCGGGGTGTTACATTCTCCCCTCCTTCAATAAATTGCATCCTCGCAATTTGAAATTTTTCTTGGAAAATAAAAGGTTGAAAATATGAAAAAACCTTTGTGGAAAACCGACATCGGAAATAAGATTAATAAAATTTAGGCTTAATAAGAGGGAAAGGGAAATGAAAAAGTCACCACCCAATTATGATCTCGATTAGGAGAACATTGGTTGAAAATAGAGACATATAATTGGAGGAAAAACGTAAATATTTGTAGGGAGTGATTGAGGTCATCAATCACAATCAACTATCAAATTGAGGGCCTCAAAGCCTTCAATCTATGTTGATTTAAAATATCATCAATTCAACAAGACATAAGGTATTAGGATAACACATTTTTCTAATATCCCTTTACTAAAGTTTAAGAATTAATTTATTCATTGAATAAGAGATAGGTATATATATATTTATGCTTGACAATTAGAGTTTCAACCTTCAACTCATCTTTCACTCAAAAAGATAATGGAACTCAAAAATATTATACTTATCCTAATTGTATAATGTTCCAAAATGTTAACACATACCATTTAGATTAGTAAAATTATTTGTAATAACCAGGGACATCCTGTAGGCTAGTGGTAGGAAATAAAGGCCTGTCGCACTATGATTGTGGGTTCGATTCCTGCAGCTTTGTCCGACGCGACGGGTTATGCCCCACCCTGCAGGTTTTCCTTTTCCTAAAACTATAGTATCATAATATTCCAAAAATAATCTTCATAAATTTTTTAACCTTAAAAAATACTATCCAATGATCAACTTAATCCACTCCAAACTTTATAGTTATCCAAAATACCTTTGTCCAGACTTTCTCTAAAAAGTTACTTAATTCCAAAATCAATTTATCAGATTCCCCAAACAAAGTAAAGTTTCTCTTATTGTCACATACTAAAAATATAACTACCTTCATCATATTAAAACCTTATTGAAATCAACAAGTACTACAGTAAAATCCTTATATATATATCACATTATTCTAATAACCAGAATATAATCCATGAGTCCAAAAGCACCAATACATTAGTTATTCTGATTCAATTGTAGTAACAGCATAAGATTGTCCTTGATCCCTTGGCCTTTTCTGAGGTAAGTTTCCCTGACGCTTTGGACATTTATTTTCATAATGACCCATTTCTCTACAATTGTAGCATTCAACTTTGATAGCCTCTTTCTTTCCCTTGCAATCACGTGCCTGGTGACCCTTTTCTCCACATTTATAACAAACTTCAATTCCTTTTAGGCAAGTACCAGGGTGATTCTTCCCACAATTATCACATAATGGAAAATCCTTCTTTCCATTTTCACCTTTATCTGTCTGTTGTTCCACCGTTCTCTTCTTCTCTTTCTTTACTTTGTTGTCATAAGACTTAGAGAATTCCTTTTCTGTCTTGATAGCACACGAGACAATATCATCGTATGTTGAGAAAGATTGTGACACTAAAGCTCGACAGAGAAAAGGTTTTAACCCATCAAAGAAACGATCAATCTTACTTCTTGGGTTAAGTATATAATCTGCAGCATACCTCACCAACCTTGTAAAGTTGGCCTCATACTTTGCGACATTCTCATCCTCCGTTTGTCTCAGACTCAGAAATTGCCTTTCCATATCTACTCGATGGTCATGAGGAAAGTATTTTTATATGAAAATCTCTTTGAACTCCCACCATTCCATATTCGATAAGTCATCATCTTCCTTTGTATTTTGAATCAATGACCACCATTGATCGGCATCTCCAGTGAGGCGGTAAACTGCCATGATAACCTTCTCCCTTTCGCTACTCCCCAAGGCGTGGAATATTTTCTCTACGGTGTTTATCCATTGCTCAGCTACTAACGGATTTATACCCCCATTAAATGTTGGTGGTTGTTGCCTCAGGAAGCGGTCTAACATTGATCCTCCACGTTGTGGATCAGGGTGATCCATACGAGTACGGTTTTTATTCATAACCTGAGTGAGTTGTCCCAGTATGGTAGTAAGTTGATCAGCACCCGTTGTATCTCCAGATCCACAATAATTATCTTGACCAGGAGGGCAATCCCTACATGGAGTGCGTGCATTGAAACAGTTTCCTTTCCTTCCACATGGCGCCATTTCTAATCAATGGCATAAACTATATTAGTTTATGAATCAAAATACATAATTACATACTTGTAAGATACTTAACATAAATTGAACTATTTGTGGATATAATCTATAAAATGTTTTCTTTGAGGAAGTATATACTCATAACCCTTCATAGTGGTTTGTAATGAAAATGAGAATTATCCAAAGAATATCCCCCGGGAGTGTCGTAACCAAGAGTGCAGCAAGGCCCGTTGTCGTGCACCAGTTCCCGTTCGAGTCTAGATCAAAGCGGTGTTTTCAGGTTTTACCCCTAGGTACATCTGTTCCAGAGCCGCCTCTACCTGCTCGTATCCAGACAGGGATGTATTGCTCGGAAACTCATAACATTCTATAATACAAAAATTCTAGGAAGTTCTTCTATACTAATACTCAAAGTCTATCTTTGGGATATGTGCTCTAATCAGAGTTTATCTAAATCTAGCTTCCAAGGTTAGTACTAAACTGCCTCTGATACCAACTGTAATGCCCCGACCGCAGCTACCTAGAGTCGGTGCATTACTTCATAACATTGGCATGATCACAAAATATCATGTCTCGAATGACCGATTAGTTTAGTAGCCTTGGAAACAGTAGATAAATTCATAAATGTTACATTACATCATAAAGTGAAAAACTAATAACAAAGTCTTCATAGTCCACACTCATATCCTCTTCTGACTATCCCTACAGGTCATTCATAAAATACTTCTTCACATCCTGGAAAATATTAATACATTGAAAGGGGTGGGATAAGATGCTCAGTAAGGATAACAATATTGCGGAAGCTTTCATAAATAAACATAAACATTTAAGGTAATTTATAACTAAAACAAAATCCTTTTAAACTTGAACATATACATAATATGGAAAAAGTAAAATGAGATAATTCCATTCACTTCTTCACATGGATATTCTACTGGTCGAATAATCACATGCAATATCAATAACCACTTTCATAATGAGGAAATGTATAATTCCAGACATTCTGAAACATTTTGTCAAGGCCTCGGCCAAGACGTCTAAAATGATTAAGGCCTCGGCCAAAACCATAAATCAAATTGGGAAAGGGCCTCGGCCAATTCCACATCTAGTTGTCTCATGATACCTAACGATGCATCGAGGAGCTATAGCGGCCTCCACCCGTCACTTATTAAGTCCAATACATTCCTCATATGAATAGGTTTAAACATATCATAAACCATAACATAATTGTATCACATAAAACATGTATAAAGGAAACATAACATTTCCACATTTCAATCACAAGATATCTATACAACATATTGATATAATAAAAATGCCTTCAAAACCATTTTCAATACCAAAATAAAATAAACTTAAAACTTTGTATTTATTTTTCATTAAAAAATGATGGCTTGTAGAGGAAGCCGAAACTCAAATAATGGTCAGGGCGGCGGAGAATTCGTTGTCGCCGCATAAGTACGGCAAGAAAAACATTCCCTTTTGTCATTTAGAAAAACGGTTCGTATAAGAAAGATTCCTTTTGAATAAACGTAAAAGTCAAAGGGGTTTATACACCGTATAAAAGAAAATTGTGTATAAAACCAAATATGCCTCAATGAAAGGGGATTGAGACGAAGTCCTTAAAAAGATCATTTTTTTAAATAAAGTACATCTATAATGTGTATTCACTATAAGTACACATAAATAATGTAAAAATACAAGATAGGACATAATAATATAATGACATATTTTGAAAGTAGGAGATTAACCCAAAGAATAGAAATTGGGTTAAGAAGTTCCCTTACCTCGTGTCTGACGTGACTCAACCGTTCTTTAACCTCCTGAATAATAAACTAGAGTTAATATATACCTTATTAAGAACCATTTTCAATTTCATTATCCTTTTATATCACTTATTACAATGATATGAACATTATGTAATTATTTAAGTTAATAACGGTAGTTTTGTCGATCTTTGGTACTTGGGTGAACAATAAACTTCTTATAATTACATGTTGTTTATGTGGTAGAATATCCATTATCTCCAGAATTATATTCATGATTTAGATGTCATATATATCATATATATCCAGTATATACATTCATTTATAATATTACGTAACATTTAGAGGTAAGAAATGAAATGCACCGTTCATGGAGACGGTAAGCCGTACGTACGCATGAACGCTACTTTCATTTCTATTTCGTATTTAATGGAATGCAATTAAAATGATATAAATTTATAATATAATTCCAGTATAATATAGTGTATAATACCATTTACTCCATCCTTTATACATCCCACATATGGCATTAACGATTCAAATCACTTTGAGGGGGCGGTAGTCCGCACTTCCTAAAATGAAATTATCTCATTTACCCATAATGGAAATCATAAATTATGCCATAAATGATAAATACAAAAGCATAAGTAAAACATAAACATATTATATATCATATATAAATTGAGTGACATCTTAATGGCCACCTTTGAAGGTGTTATATGAGTGTTGAAGATTCATCGTTTCGTGAGGCAGAAATTCGCCATCCACTGAAACCGTATGTTCTTTAACCATTAGATGTAGATGTGTGTAAGTGTATCTAGAATCATTATTATAACAACATCCTAGTATATTGAGTATACTGGTGTTGTTACAAAAGAAATGAATAAAAAGAGTTTAGGGTGTTGGAGAAGTTAAATAAAACAAAACAACATTAGAGAAGACATTACCTAAAAAATCGGGTAACTCTTTTTGATTTGACACAAAGGCTTCCTTGGGAAGAATTATGCCCAAAGTGAGGCTTCTAGGAGTATGTGAGGGATTTTGGGAGAGTATTTGGGTAGAGTTTGGCCGAGCCAAATGGCTTGAAGGTGTGAATAAGGTGGGAGTGTTGGGGGCCTTTTATAAGTGGAGAGGAGGGGCACTTTTGGAAAGTAATGAAATTTTATTCTATTATACAATGCTTTTCGGATTCTAATGGTCCCACACTTGTATAATTAGAGGAAAAGGTGATAAGGGTTCGAAATCTCCTCATCCAATAGGATTTGGACAAGTGTAATCCTTGGATTTTACATTATCTTCTCATTTCAATTAAATCGTTAAATAATGAGGTCATCGCTGCATCATCATGATGTCATAAATAATTTAATTTATTTTATGTCTAAAAATTATAAAAAAAATACTATGATGTAGAAAATTTTTTTAGATTTCCAACGAATATTTATAGTCAAAAATATGACTTGTCTAACCCCATGTAAAAATTATTTTAGTAAAAACATTTCATGTTTGTGTCATTTTTTACTTTAACATTAAATAAAAGGTATTTATGTCATTTTACAACTAAAGTGGATCCATGGGGTCCCCAAGTTGACCCATGGATTTTCTTGGTCGGCCATGGCACATACAATGAGGGTAGGACATGTGTCATGCTCATTTCATATTATTAAAACATTATTTTTACCTTAAACAACACTAATTACCTCTAATCGTGATTAAGAACTTAAAAGTTACTATTCACCAAAAATTATTTTAATCTCATTGAACCACATTTTACTTCTTAATGACAAAAATATATGTAGGATTTTTGAAAATAAAACCACAGAAGTGGTAATATTTCATTTAAATGAAAAATCAGTTATTTAACTACCACTTAGTGGTTTCACTATTCATCAAAAATTGAAGTTTTTCAGAATAATGCCAAAATTTCACCCTAAGCTATAATTGATATTCCTAATTCAAAAATGATGTCTACATTAAAAAATTACAAACATATAAGTTGCATTAATTAATTTTATAATTAATTCCTATTGTCCGAACAAATAGCGTGTTTTTAAGAAACAATTTATATCAAAAGATTGGCAATTGTTTATGTCCATTTTCAATGTTAAATTAATTCTAATGACCACCATTGGATAAAATGGTAAAAATATATTATAATTATAATTTAAAACCACTAAATAGTATAATTTATTACTATAAATTATTATGATTAAAAAAGTTGTTTTTAAGTATTTTTCACTATTTATAAAAAATTTGAAGTTCTCAGAAAAATACCAAAAATTCAACATAGGCTAATTTCGATATTCTGAATCCAAAAATGAAGTCCATTTTGAAATATAAAATTTATATATTTTTTAAAAGTGGTTATTACTATTCATAACGGCTACTTTGATTAGTCGCGGTGTTTTAGAACTCGAATTTGCGTACAATGCAAGCTATTGCATTATTGAATGAGAAGCGTATTGTGGAAGCTCAGGCCGTTACAGTGCAACTCCAACCATGCTTGATTCTTCTATTGTTTTCTAATTTCAGATTAGATCTACTAATTATAGAATCATCTTCTCTCCTCTGCCATTATTTTTGCATATTTTGGTTCAATGATGTAAATATTGTTTTAGTGAAAACATAGTTTTATAAATTTTATTTCTTTTTATAATTTATTTGATATTTATGGTTAATCTGATTTTATTATTACCTATTTATATGTTCTATTTCCACACTAGTTTTTTTAATTTGATTTTTGTAATTTCGTCATTGTTTGATCTTTAGATTTATTATGTTATTTTTTTGGTGTTTTGGGTTGTTAGTATTTTATTATTTTATATATTCTAATTTATATTTGATAATTGTTGGAATATTATGGGTGTTATTGATTTTTTTTTGTGTTTAGGGTTGCTAATTTTTTGGATTAATGAAATGAAATTTTTCTCTAATTCTACAAAACCCTAGGATTATAATTTTATTACATGATTTATATTTTGGTGAACCTGAGGCTGAGTAATTTATATATTTGGATTTGATTCACAAGGTTTATTATTCCCTATTTAATTTTCATATTTGTATGTGTCTGTGTATATATATAAATTATTATAAATTATTAGGAAAGTGAAAATGAAATAGTTTGGCAACTTTCATGTCATGAGAAATAACAAATTTGATTGTCAATTAGATATGATAGACAAAAATTTATTTTTTTTATGACCAGAAAATTGAAAAATCTATGATTTACACCTTTCTTGTAATTCTAGTATATTTTATTAATTTATATTAAATCAGAGAATTTTTTTAATTTTTTAATTTTTTTTTGATTATTTGTAAATTTTTTAATATTTTTATTGATTTATAATATTTTAATGTTATTTAATTTTTTTAATAATTTTAATTATTTTTAATCTTATTAAATTTGTAATTATTTTTAATTTTTGTAATTATTTATCATATTTTATATTATTTTTATTATTTTTATTTTATTTAAAAAAAGTATTTGTTTTTTATTTTTTTCTAATATTTTTAAATATGTATTAATATTTTAAAAAATATTTGAATTTTTTTTATTATTATAAATTATTTTTAATTATTTATATTAATTTTTCAAAATTTATAATTTTTTTATATTTTTAATTATTTGTGACATTTTATTATTTTTAATTTCTTTGATATTTTTAATGATTTGTAATTTATTAAAAAAATTAATTTCTTGTAAATTTGTAAATAATTTTTTAATTTTTTGATATTTTTAATGATTTTTAATTTATTTAGAATTTTCATTATTTGTAAATTTTTTTATTTGTTGTAAAATTTTTAATATTTTTAATTTTTCCAAAATTTTTAAATGTTATTATTTTTTATAATATTACAATATTTTTATGTATGTGTAAATATTTTAAATTATATGTTAATTTGTTTTTAATTTTTATGAAAAAAAATTATTTATTTGTTATATTTTTCTTATTTTTAATGATTTATAAATATCTTAATAATTTTAGTGATTCATAATTTTCATGAAATTATTAATTATTTGTATATTTTGTAGTTATTTTCCATTTTTTTAATTATTTTTAATATTAAAAAAATATTTTTAACATTTTTATTTATTTTATAATATTTTAAATATTTCAAATTTTTATGATTGATTTTAAACATTTTTGTTACTTTTAAATATGTTTATTTTTTAAATTATTTTAATTAATCTGAAATTTTTAACTTTGTTTTAATGATTAATTTTATATTAACTAATTTTAGTTTTTTTTATTTTTAAAAAATTATTTAATTTTAATTTTTTAATATCTAAATTATTTATATATATATACATATTATATTTTTTTAATTAATTTTAATCAATATTAATTAATTATAATATTTTTTATTTATTTTAAATTTCTTTAATTTTTTAAAAAATACAATTATTTGCAACGGAATATACTTCTATTATAAATGTTTTTTAAAATTATTCATGTTATTTGCAACATATCACCGCAAGTAACAATAATTGCAATGTCATATTTCGCGACGAACTATTTGTGACAGACTCCTATCCAAAATGACTACTTGCAACGAGATTCTGTCACAAATATTTCATCGCAAAAAAAAAAAAAAATTCAGTAGTGGATGATTAAAATTAAATTTCATGATTAAATATAACTAAATAACAATTATGTTACTTGAAATCACATTCCTCACAAAATGATACATTTTAATTACTTAATTTATTGAAAAAAATGCTTTTTTTAACAAAAATGTTATTTTTCACTATTCAATGAAAAATCAATATTTTCTAAAAAATGACAAAATTTTACCCTAAGTAAATTATGATATTTCTATTTAAAAAATGAATTTCATTTTATCTTATATATTTTCTAAATGTACCACAAGTTAATTATAATATTTTTAAAGAATAAACTATAAAAAACATTCTTGATGATAACATATTTTTTAAGAATAAAATTATAATATTAAAAATTTATTGATTATTTGCAATGAATTTATCAAAAATTTATATTGTGTATAATATATATATATATATATAATAATTTAGTTAATACAATTCATACCCACCAATTTAATGGCTAGGTTATAATGGTCATATATTCTACGGGACGTTTATGCTCAGTGTTGTGTCTCAAATACACTATCGAATAATGTTTTCTTTTCTAAAATATCAAGGTGATATATTTTCATTAAATATAATGAGGAATTATATATATGGGGAATAGTATGACATATATATTAATCATAAGAGAAAAAATTATGCACTAACATAAATGGTTTTGAATACACACCAAAGGGAATGGTTGGAATTAATCCAACACTATAATCAATCAATACATTAACACTATGGGATGATAAACAAGGTGGCTGATTCTCCGATCAGGAAATATCGAGTTTCCTTTTCCATGATGTGGATTGAAAGTGATATAAAATTCATGGACTAAAAAAGAATGATCCTTGAAATCTTATTGGAAGATGAGATATATTTTCTTTCCCAAATGACTACTTGATCATCCATCCATGTCAAGATCAAAGATGCTTAGAAGGAGGATATGGGCATACAAAAGAAGGTATGGAATATTCCAGAGTTCGAATTTGACAATGATGGAATTATTATATTCTTGAAATTAATATGTGTCACTTGAAAAATATAAATGAACAATTTATTGAATGATGTATATATCTCATCATTCATTATCCATCCAGGAAGAACAATGGTTCATATAGATATCATAAAGCTTTTCGGGTGAGAGAACATAATGAGGGATATGGTAAAATATTTATCTTAATTCTTGGAACACCTTATGTTAAAGTTATAATAATATAGTGATGAGGGTATGATAAAACAATTACTTATTCCTATATGGAAATAGTAGAACATTACCATATATTTCAATTTATGATTTCCTAAGTCTTCTAAAGTATATAATTCCATTTGAGTTGTAGTTGGTCAGCTTACAAGGTCTACACATTTCATTTCTATTTTAAATTATTTATCACTCGAT
Organism: Viscum album; assembly: GCA_963277665.1. NCBI lineage: Eukaryota > Viridiplantae > Streptophyta > Magnoliopsida > Santalales > Viscaceae > Viscum > Viscum album. The sequence continues at coordinate 1,929,869,202 of OY728131.1, forward strand.
TAACATGACAAGATACAAATAAATGAAATTTTATGGCTTTATGGAGTACGACCTTATATTGTATCATATCGAGATCTAATTTTTACCATCAAATTCAAGATAATTTCAAAATAATAATTGGATATAGAGCTACTCTTCAGCATTGTTTATCATCCTCAAAATGATGGTCTATCTAAAATGAATTTTTTTTATCTGGGGGATATACTAATAAAATATTAAATATATTTCAATTGAGGTTTTTATCAAAACTTTCTCCTAGTAGAGTCATCATATAATAATAGATTCCATTATAGTATTATAATGGAAATATAGTGGCTCTGTATGGGGATTAGTGAAGAACATCAAAATTCAGGGATGATTTCTAGAGAATAAGAAACCAGTATAAGAAATTTATCAAGAGAGGAAAGAGAATATTCATGTCATTTAGCATCACATTAAATCTTCCACGTGTTTTCATAAGATCTGTGTTGATAATTATTTATTAGGTTTAGATTCTGAATAAACATACTATGTATTATTTAAAATATCACCACAAGAGAGGGTTGTGAGATTTGGGAAGATACGAATGTCGAGCACTAGATACATTATCCTTTTTGAGATCCTTGATTGAGTCAGAATGGTAACATATATTCTAACACTTCTACCTAGTCTCTTCCATGTGCATGATGTGTTCCATGTATCTGATTCGAGTAAGTCCATATGTAAACCATTACATGTTATAAATTTAGGGGTTTTACTATTATAACATGATATCTTATATAAATAAAAACCAGTAGAAATCTTGGATCATAGAGATAAATTATTAAGAAATAAGAGTACTCACCTAGTTAATTTTCTATAGAGAAATAATAAGTTGACATATTAAACATGGGAACCTAATGATATAATGAGGAAAAATTACCCTCTTATTTTTTCATTAGAGTAATAAAATTTAGATGGTTCGATTATTTTAAGGGCTATAATGTAACACACTGATATTTTAATATGTATTTCCCATTAATATAGTGTGTTTGATACAATGTAATACAAGAAAAACAAAACTAAAACAAAACACATTATATTTTATTGAGATGAGATATCACAATGTATGATAATAATAAATACTTTTTTAGAAGACCATATGAATCATTATTAAGGAAAATACAAGAGGAATGAATATAAAATAAACTAAAAGACACAAATATGAAATATTTATCTTCATAGTTCACCATAAAGACAATACCCCCAATTATAATTTCTAATATAAGAGAAATTATTATAAATATAATAATAATTTTCATATATAAAAGTAAATGAATAGTATGAATTATTATTTTGATTCATGTAAGGTTATATAAAGGAATAAAATATGATGGTTATATTTATAGTCATTGGATATATGGTTGTTGGAAATATGGTCATTAAAATATGGTTATTAGATATAAGGACATTTTTTATACATATAACCAAAAGGTATATTAATTTTTTTAAAATTTTATTATATAATTATAAATAATATAATTCAAAAATAATAAATAAAGACAAAAAAATATAACAATTAATTAAAATATTTTATTATGAAATCAGATTTTTATGCATTACATATTGTTATCATTATTAAATAATTACTTTATATACTTATAAAATTCATAGTAATATTATAATACATGTGTGTTGGTAAAATTTAATGTCTATAATATAAATAATTAAGTTTAATGGGTGTTATTAAAATCATTTAATGTTAAAAATGATATTTTTAAAGAACTATTTTTGATATGATGTGTGCATTTATCATAATAAATTTAACTCATCACCTTTAAAGGATTATTCTATTGAAATGTTTCAATTTAGGAAAAATATATTAACACACATTTAATTAGTTGTTGATATGAAATCAGATTAATAAAACAAAATGATTTAAATATCATTTTCAAATAATTTTTTTTTCCTGTATATTTTATGTTTTTTCTCAATATAAATATTTCCTAATTAAAAAATAAATTATAATAAATGTAGTCATAAAATTTAATAATCAAATCAATATTTTGTGAGAAAGTAAATTTTATTTTTAACCATAAAATTAGGTTTCCGTGGTCAAAATTGTGTTACTACAGAGAATGTAAAATGATGTAAAAAAGGTTAAACTATGTGGTTATTAATTAAAATAATATGAAAACATATATATACATTTTGTATATGACATAATTCATGGCTCATTTCCATTATGTTTCACTTTTTATACACATAAATATTAGTATGACATCCTTATACATTAAGGAATAAATATTTGTGGAAATGCCACCAAAAACTCACCTATAAAAGGAACCCTTCCATATCCCTTCAAATACAATCCTTTACATTAGATATATCATTAATATCAACACATTTTACCACTCTTAAATCCTTCTTTTACATTTGGTATCTACTAATTCAAAAAAAGGAACCAAAAATATTTTTTTAACATGAATCTATTTCAAGGAGAGAATTCATCAAAGTAAGTATGTAGTTCTTCACCATCATATTCAATTAAATTATCATATCCACTTTTTGAAAAAATAATTCTTAATTGAAATTATTTAATATTAATATCATTATTATTCTGATAGAATTATATTATTATAAAATAACTTGATATTCTTACTCTTTCATTAGTATAACACGTTCTTGCTCGGGTTAGTTCAAACACCAATATGAATGATTTTATAATAACATAATGGTTTATAACATGTTTAAGTATCATGAAACTATTATTGGTAATATATAATATTAAATATTATTTAATATTATTAATATGGTTATATAAAGGTGATAAAAAACGAATGATTATTATAAAGTAAATTGTTGTTATCATTAAATTACCATAAACAAGTTCTTTATAGATTTTATTCTAACAAAATGTAACCATACCTTCCATAAAATTAAAATGAGACTATTTAAATCACTAAAAATGATTCTAATACCTATACACATTTAATGATTAATTTAGTATAAAAATAAAGACTCTTAAATCAATAATCTATCTTATGGCTTTTTCTATTCCTTTATGTTTTGAAAATCAAAAACACTTTTTTCTTAAAAATTATTATCTTTATATAAGGAAATTTATTTCCCCTCACCTTAACATAATTTTATATGTAATGTTTAAAGTTACTTATCTAAGCTTAACTTTATTTATCTAATGACCAAATTTCGTTAAGAATAATCAAATCCAAATTCAAACCAAATAACCTTACAATTATTTATATACCGAGTCTCACTTTTATTTAGACTTTGATTCCATCTGTTCCCAAAATCCAAATTCTTTGAAATTCAGACTCAAAATTCTTTGAAATTCAGACTCTGAATTCTCTGAAATTTGGACTCTGAATTATCTAAAATTCATACTCTAAATTATTTGAAATTCAAACCCTGAATTCTCTGAAATTCAGACCCTGAATTCTCTGAAATTCAGACTTTGAATTCTCTGAAATTCATACTCTGAATTCCTCATAATTCAAACTCATAATTATTCAACAAATAGACTCTGTTTTTATACATATTTTTACTCTATTTTTCAATATACATAGTTTCAAATTATTAAAACTTTTTAAAGTTAAATTTTATTTTTAAATATTTTTTCCAACATTATCATATTTTATTTTAATAAAGTCACTTAAATATAAAAATGGTCTTCTAACATGTTATATTTCCTTACACATGGTTATGTTAAAATGAAACGAATTTATACATTCTTTTTTTATCAAACTATTGGTTGAGTTTAATATGAACAGATCCCTCTGATATTTAAGATAAAATATGACATTCGGAGGGGGGTTCCAACCATTGAAGTCTTTTCTTATAAATACGATATTATTTGAATGAACTAAAAAAGATATACATACAATGAAATAGATTACATGTTGTGATGCTGATAAGTGATTTCTAGAGAGAGAGACTATCGTGCCTTGTTCGATTTGTAAACATCTTGTTTAGCCACGAAGAACTTTTTCATCTTTCATGGTGTGACTCTGATGTTTGATGTGTACAATCGAGGGATTCTGGAGATAGGATGATAGGGGTGTATACTACATTAATTTTTAGTAATTATGGGGTTAGAAAGATGGGGGTGCAAACTATATTAACGATTGAGGGCTAACAGGGATAAAAAGAAAGTCTCTAATATTCTTATCGAGGGATTACCTTGGCATGTGGAGATAGACAATCATGAATGTATAAATAAATGGACCTTTATCCAAAGTTGTTGGATACCCTTATCAATGGGTTAAAATATTTCCTAATTGTTTACTAATTTTTGTTAGAAGTTTTATTTCTATTGTATTTTGTTAAAGAATGAAAGTATGACTTTTTTATACTTTCTTATAAATTTTTACTATGATAAATAAGATTACTTATACTTTAAGGTAAAATATTTCCCTAAGGTAAAATTACTTATGTTTTATTATGTTTAACATTTTTATGTTTTGATTTCATAGAATTAGACCTGTTCACTTACAAATATTTCTCTGAGTTAGAAAAAAGATGGTTTTTTAATTTACCTTGTTTAGCTTTGTTAATCAGAAATTTATTTAAGGTTAAAATAGAATGTTTTTAAAATTACAATTCACAACCCCTATTGTTTTTGAGAATATTCACCTATATTTAGATCCTATAATTGGTATTAGAGGAGCTCTCTGAATACTTATACTCACATATAATTTTTCATTCTCTGGTTTTTTCTTTCTCAACTTCTCTTTCTTAACTTAAATTATTCAATGTTTTCCTTAATGTTTATCTTATAATAACAATTTTTGTGGAAAATATATTTTTTATAATAGTGTAAGGTATATATATTGGTTCTATAGACAATATTAATCCTCCTAGACCACCAATATTTGATGGTAATGATTATGAATACTAGAGAGATAGGATGAAGACTTTTTTTATTAACATTGTAGTGGATAACATTGTCATTCATACAAGATATTAGAAGTGTCCTGACAAGGAATTTAGAACATTTAAAAATATGGAGAAACATGAATAACAACTAAACTACAAGGTACGCAATACTCTTTTATGTTCCATGACTAGGAATATATATAGTCATATATCTTCTTGTGAAGTAGCCAACAGTATTTTGAAGAAACTCAATGTTACACATTTTAGAACTTCTAAAGTGATTAAAACTAGAATATATATGTTGAGAGTTGAATATCATAGATTCTTATTTTTCTTATAGATAACCTATTTTCAAACTATATCAAAGATTTATGACCATTGTCAACAGTCATTAATCTATGGGAGAAAAGGGACTTGATGAAATTATTTTGGACAAGATAATTGATATCATTTCAAATGAATGGGAATTGAAAATGATGGTTATTTATTAGAATAAGAAAGTATCTAAAAATACTCTTGAAAAGTTATTTGGAACTATTCTTCCGTATGAAACAATATTGAAGAGAAATACTTATTTTAATAATAAGAATAATGGTAATGGAAGTTTTTCCATTAGTACTACATCTAAATCCAACACTCTAGAAAGGGTAGCTAGATTTAAATATAATAAAGATGTTGTATTACCCTATGAATTAGAGAAAAGGTTGAAAGGAAAATCATTCTGAGATGAAAAAAAGAAGTAACAAAAATCTATGTCTAAGAAATTCTTCAATGATAATGACATCTGGAGTGCTAGTCGTGGTGACTCATCAGATGAATCCTCAGAATATGAGTCTTCTTGTTGGAAGAATATTGGTCTTATAGTCAGATTACCTATTGAAAATCATTGTATTATGTATAAGGTACTCAATTATGAATTCATAAACAGTATTTATTAAAATTATAAGTTTCCTAATGAATAATATTATGAATATTTGGATGAGTAATCATCCTCATTAGAGGATAATACATTTATTTTATTTGAAGAAGTTTCTAGATTTTCTAAATTACATGAGAATGAGAACTTCAAGATAAAAAGAATTTTGAGAAATAAAATTCTATAATTTTCGTTTTAACAAAAGAAATATTTAATATTTATAAATATCTTGATAAGAATACTCTTGATTTAGAAAATTTTTCTAAAAATCTTAATGAAATTAATTCTATGAAGGATAAACTTTTTAATGATCTTCAAAATGTTATTTTTAAGATAAATGTTTTATAGATTAACTCATGTTCCAAGACTAAGGATTATGAGAATAACAATTCTGTAATTAGAATAAAATCAGAAGTATTTTCCTTAAAAAAAATTTATGAAATTTCACTTCTAGAAAGAAATAATTTGATAAAATGTATTCACAAATTAGTCCTATTAGTAATTGTTTAGGGTTTGGTTATACTCATTCAAAACCAGTTTTTATTAATAACTATTATGTTCCCCAAAGTGATCCTTTTTTCACAAAGTGTGAATGTTATAGACATTTGGAGAACAACATTCATTAAATAAAACCCAATCCTTAGTTTTTCATAAGGATTATTTTTCTAAGAAAATATGGATACCTAATATTTTTCTTTCTAAAATTTCTAGATCCAAGAAATTTTGGATTTCAGAAGTCAAACTATTTTACATTCAGGAAAATAAATGATTTACCAAAAATAATACATGGTACATGGATATTGGATATTCCCAGAACATTATTGGTAACAAAAACATATTTTAGAATATTATCAAGATGAATGGAGGAAAAGTAACATTCAGATATAATTCTCAGGGAGAAATTATTGTTATAGGTAACATTGTTCTTCTTGGAAAAGCATTAATTTAAAATCGTTTATTTTCTAATGGTATTAAGAACAACCTTATAAGAATAATTCAATTATGTGATTAAGGTTACCTTGTGTAGGAATGATAAATTATTAGTACACAATTACAAGGAAGATTTTCTTCTCTCTGCCCATAGGCATGAGTATATTTATACACAAAACTTAGAAGACCTTAGGAGTCAATATCTACCATGCCATAGTGAAATGGAAGATCAGTCTAGGTAATGGAATAGAAGAATCGAACACATTAATCTTAAGAACCCGTGAAATCTATCATAGAAAAGGATTGACAAGGATCTACTAGTTATTATATTTGAGTCATCAAATGTTTGTGTTAATTGTAAATATAGAAAGAAACATAATTAAATCATTAAATCAATTGGTGAAGTCTCAACATCTGATTCATTACACCTATTTCATATGGATATTTTTGGTCCAACACAATCTAAATGTATTGGAGGAAAATAATATGTATTTGTTTTATATTATGATTACACCATATTTACATTAGTCTATTTTCTAGCAAAGAAATATTAAGGATTTTCTTATTTTAAATCATATTCAACCAAAGTTAAAAATGAGAAAAACCTTCCATTTATTACTAATTACAATGATCATGGGGGAGAATTTAAAAATTCAAATTTTGAATCATTTTGTAGTAAGAAAGGAATTACTCATAACTTCTCAGCTGTACAAACTCTTCAATAATAAGGTGTTATTGGAAAAATAAATCAAATTATTCAATAGATAACAAGAAACATGTTGATTGAATATTCTATTGCTAAAAATTTTTGGGATGAAGCTATAAGTACTACTTTTTATACTATAAATCTTTTTTTAATCAGACCTTTTCTTAACAGAACTCCTAATCAAATATGGACTAGTCAAAAACTGAGACTTTCTTACTTAAAATTTTTTTGATGAAAAGTATCCATCATTAATACTAAAGATAAATTTCATAAATTTTCACCGAATTATGATGAAGTAATTTTCCTACAATATTCCACTACTTCTATGTATTATGGTGTTTTAAAAAAGAATTCATGTACTATTGAAGATAAAGTTCATGTTAAATTTGATGAAAGAGGTCCTTTTGATTTTAGAAAACCCCAACCTACATCTTCAGATGTGTTTTTAAAAATTTCTTATAAACCTTTGATAGATGATTCTTCTAATAAGAAAAAAACTCAAGAATTTTTAGTAATTATTCACCCTATTATATTTTTTACCTTATGTTGATGAACAGGTTTTAAAATACCGAAATAAGTTCTTTCATAAGAATCATCCCAATGATTGCATCATTGGTGATGTAAATCTACCTATAAGGACTATAATTTCATTACAAAATGTAGTATAATATCTATAATTTCATGCCCAATTAGAACCAAAAATAACTTATGAATCTTTAGGTGATAATGATTGGATTAAACCTATGCAAGATGAACAAGATGAATTCGAAACGAACAATGTCTGGAACTTGGTTGAAAGACCTATGGAAACATTTGTAATTGGAGTTAAATGTGTATTCAGAAATAAATGTGATAAAAATTAAATAACAGTAAGAAATAAAGAAATATTAGTTTCTATAGGCTATAATCAACAAGAATGAATAGAATATGAAGAAACCTATGCTCTAGTAGCTAGACTTGAATCTATTTGGATACTACATGCCATTGTAGTATTCTTAAATTTCGAACCATTTCAAATGGACGTGAAGTGTTCTTTTCCCAACACATATGTAAAAGAAGAATTTTATGTTGATCAACCTCCTGGTTTTGAAGACATAAAGTAACCTAAACATGTTTTCAAACATACTAAAGCATTATATGGACTTAAACAATCCCTTATAGCCCAGTATGATAGACTTGTAGGATTTTTGTTACAATACAATTATGTTAAGGGAAGTATTGATCCAACTATTTTTATAAAGAATGATGATAAAAAAAATTTGATTTTTAAAATTTATGTTGATTAAATTATATTCGTATCAACTCAACAATTATTAACTGATTCATTTGAGAATATTATGAAATATGATTTTGAAATTAGTATGATGGGTGAGCTAACATTTTTCATTGTTTTTCAAAAATATCAAAAACAATAAGGATCTAATATATCACAACATAAGTATAATAAATATATTCTTAAGAAGTATGGATATGAAAACACTAAAAGTATATGTACGCCAATCAGAACATCAAATTCTCTTGATCTTGATGAATCTAGGAAACCAGAAGATCAAACATATTTTAGAGGTATGATAGGAAGATTATTGTACTTAATAGCTAATTGTACAGACTTAATGTTTTCATTATTCTTATGTGAAATATATCAATCTAATCCAATAGAATCTCATTTAAAATAAGATAAAAAACATTCTATTTAAAGGGAACTATGCACTTAAAACTTTTTTATTCTTCTAGAAATGATTTATTTAAAAAAATTGAATTCTGATTTTTGTGGATGTAGAATGGATAAGAAAAGTGCATCTAAAACTTTTCTTTTATTAGGACATGCATTAGTATCTCATTCATGAATGAAGAAACACTCAGTAAAAATTTCCACCAATGAAATTGAATATCTAGCAGTTGGAACTTGTTGGGATCAAGTGTTGGGGTCGCAATATACACTCACAGACTATGGAATGAATTTTACAAAAAAGAGATATTGTGTGATAATACAAGTGTTATTACCCTACGAAAAAATTCTACACATCACTATTTTTCAAATGAAATCGATATTTTTCATCACATTCTTAGGGATCACACACTTAAATGATATATCATTATTCAATTTATTTGAATGCACGATCAACATGCTGACATTTTTACAAAATCATTATCCTCTAATAGATTTGAATACATTAAACAAAAGTTAGGAATAATAACCATAATGTAATATTCCATATTAACTTTTTTTTAAAACATATCTCCTAACATTATGTTACTCATTTTCTTAGCAGAGGTACATTTCTTTATTCTATAAAAAATTTATTTGACTACTCTTTCCAAAACCTAATTTTTTTTTCTTTATAAATTTTTTCAAAACCTAAATTTTTTTAATAAAATTTTTTCGGAACGTAATATTTCCTTTTATTTAATAAAATTTACATAATCAATGTTATTCAAAAAGAACATTAACAACACTACCAATTTTTTCTATGAAATCTGGAAGGAATGCTTCCTTTCTTAAATCTTCATAATTTTGTTTCATTACTTTTTGGTATTTCTATCATGTTTTAAGAAAACCTTATTAGACTCCCTTTCCTTAAATATGATTTTCCATGAAACCTAAAAAGATAAAAATCTAATAATCCTTCATTGGGATTAATATCAACCATTAAATCAGATCAAGTTAGTCTTAACCATTGGATCTATTCATGAATTCAAACCATCATTGGAAATCCTATTTAATGGGACCTCGATTTCTCATCCCACATTGGTTTTCTCATGATTTGTCACTAAGGTTATGCTACTCTTTAAGTCTTCCATTCTGATTCAATAGTTTTCTTACATTCAGAATGTCTCTTAAAGCTTCTCGTTAGACTCCGATGCATTCTCAATCTATAAATAATACAAAGGAATGGTTATTGTAAATATATAGGTTTTTAGGCTAGAATATCTTTGTCAATTATAATTCTTTGATTTCAAATATTATCAAGTTTAATGGATGGAAAAGTGTTTTTTTTTCTAAAGAAATGAATCATGATTGGGTCTACCCAAACCTTGAACTGGAATTCTATGATTTAGTTAGTTTCCAGGAGTAAAGAGGAAGAGAGATGTTTAAGTTCTAATGCTATGGGAAATTTTACTCTCTATCCTTAAAAAAAGGAAGCAAGAATTCTAAACATCCCCAGCTAAGGTGAAGTTATTATATTCTCACCCCAGTTACCCAACAATGAAGGATATTTTTTGTAGTGGTAATACTATGAATTCCTCAGACTCAATAATTTAAAGAATCCCAAGATTTCTAATCTCTCAAAAAACCACAGGTTGATAGCCTTATGGATGAATGGTTTCCTTATCCCAAAAAATGGTGATAAATATCACTTAAGATATGCGATATATTTCTCATTTATTTCTTATTAAACCTATGAAGGATAAATTTGGTGAAGTATATCCTTCTAATAATATCCAACATCAAGAGTTGTAACAATAAGTCTCATATTTTGATGTATCCACCAATCATTTCAAATATCATTGTCTAATGCTTGGAATCATTCATGATCCACTACACCATAAAGGCTAATAATTTCAAGATTATGTTACTCAGTTATGATTCCTTGAGAAGGATGAAAATAGAATTAAATATTTAATCTTGATAGTTTTATGATCATCTTGATAAGGATGATCAACCTGGAACCTAAAAAGTAGATGTTTCTGAACCTTAAAAGAAAATAAAGGCTAAGGAGCTAGAACCTTAACCAATCAAACCCATTCCAAATTCACAATAAAATACCCCTAAACTAAAGAAGCATAAGATGTTTTTTGAGGATGTTGTATCTAAGTAGAGGGAGAAAATAATAAAATAAAAGAAGGTGGTCTTATTTTTGGACAAGATCATATGGAGACTAAGGCATTAACGAATATTGGAGATGAAAATCTTAAAAAATAAGCAAAAGAGAAGGACCAAAAAAGAAAAAGAATCACAATCTCAAATTTTTCAGATGCTAATGAAAGATGTAGAAAAAACATTGGAACATGTTAAGATTCCAATATATCTCTTAAAATAATCTTATGTTTTGGTACCAATTGTTTAATAGGATGAAATTTAACATGAATAAGAATAATACGACGATAATTATGATATGATTAAAATGGTGGAAGAGTATCATGAAGAGAAGTGTCCTTCTGAAAAACTCTCTATAAGAACTTCCCAAGCCTTATCCACCGAAATAGTTTCAGATAAGGAAAAAGAAATTTCTAAAGAGAAGGAAGTTAATAAAATTAATTCTATTGAAGAAAGTGAGGGCAATGATGAAATTTTTCAAGAAGAGGAAGATAAAGTTAATTTTGTAGAAAAACATCCTCAGGTAGCCAATAGTGTTGAAAAGGTTGTTTCCAAATAAAAACTATATCTCTTCGATATACCTCGAAAAGGTGATGTAGTTGAATCATCCAAGTCAAAATTTTTTGATGATGTTAAAGATACTGTTCTAGGGAAAGATGATTCAGATTATGGATCATTGTCCTTGAGACATGATTTTGTGGTGAAATATTTGAAAAAACTTGTTGATTCAATTCTTTTCTTTCCTAATATTGAATCCTGATGTCAACTTATTCCGCAGTCAGTGAACCTCAACATAGATTATACAAATTTGATTATGGATAATTTAATAAAGAAATAAATGGAATTCAAACCCTTCATGGTCAACATTGAAGATCATTGAATGTCTTGCAAGAATATTACATCTTGTTCAAAATTAGTAGTTTATAATCTTATGATTGTTGGTGATTATATGGATTCAGCCAAAGAGACTTTCTAGAAGTCTGATGAGAAGTTTATTAATCTTTATGAAAGGATAAATCAAGGGAAATATTCCCATATTCAATATCATAGAGATAATTATAGAAAATTTAACTCAGTTTCCATTTCCAAAAAAGAGAGAACCCAAAACCATATATCAGTTAGTAGAGAAAGTTAAATCAAAAGAATAATTTATCACGTTGCAAGATGAAAGAATTCAGTCTCTTGAGAAGAAGAACCAATAGTATGAATAGTTACTCAAGAAGTATCAAGAAGATCATAAATATAAAAAGAAGATAAATTCTATTATTAAGAAGCTTCTACTAGAGAAGAAGAAGGATGATTGATTTAAACTCCAATCTTTTGTTGTACTAAAACTTTTTGCCTAAAGTTAATGAAATATCTTTTGTTATACTTTGTATCACATGCATTATTTTTACTAATATTCCAAGTATCAAATTTCTTCCCCCATTCCATTCCTTTTTGAAAATCAAAAAGGGGGAGAAAATTTTAAAAATAATATCATGTTAAGGGGTAGTTTATCCCAAATAAGGAATTTCTTAATAAAGGGGGAGCTTAATCTTAAAGTAATGTTTCTTAATAAAAGGAAAGTTATTTTCAACAAAATTTCTTATGCCAGATAATACTATCCAAAATGTGAAAGAACCTAAGGAGGAGTTAGTTATATTTAATAAGCCAAAAATATAATAGAAATAAGTTTTTATTTCATGTTTTTCAAGCTTAAAATTTTTTCATGCAGTGGTTTTTTCTTTTCGAACAGGGGGAGATTATTAATCCAAAAATCTATCTTATGAATTTTTCCATACCTTTATGTTTTGAAAATCAAAACACTTTTTCATAAAGATTATTTTCTTCATATAAGGAAATTTATTTTCCTTAACCTTAACATAATTTTTTGTGTTATGCTTAATGTTGCATACCTAAGATTAACCTTATTTCTCTAAAGACTGAATTTCTTTAGGAATAATCAAAGCCTTATTCAAAACTCAGAACCTTAATATTTCATAGATATAGAGTCTCAATGATTTTTAGACATTGATTCCATCTATTTCCAGACTCTGAATTCTCTGAAATTCAAACTCAAATTTCATTGAAATTTATACTCCAAAATATATGAAATTCATATTCCTAATTATCTGAAATTTAGAATATGAATTCTCAAAAATTCAAAAATTTAATTATTTTATAATCCAACTCCATTTGTATGCATATATATTCTCTATTTTCCAATATACTCAGATTCCAATTATTCATACTTTTTAATGTTTTTTTCATTCTTGAATATTTTGTTGAAACTTTATCAGATTATAGTTTACAGAAGTTACATAAACATAAAAAATGATCTTCTTACATGTTATATTTCCTTACTCATGGTAATATTAAAAAGAAATTATGTCTTAAAATCTATTTTTAACTGGCCATAGGTTGAGTGACACATGTACAGGTCCCACTGAGATATTAAGAAAAAATATTACCGTTAGGGGAGTGAGTCGAATGTTGATGTCTTTGAATATAAATACGATCTCAGTTGAATGAGATCAAAAAGATGTGCACACATTGAGAGATTGCATGCTGCGATGTGGGGAAGTGATTTCTAGAAATAGAGAATCTCGTGCCTTTTATAATTTTTGAACATCTTGTTTAGTTGTGAACAACTTGTTCAACTTTCTTTGTGAAACTTTGATTTTTATTGTGAATAGTTGAGGGATTTTGGGGATATGAAGATAGAGGTGTCGACTATATTAAAGTACTATTAATTCTGATGATATGAAGACAAATGTTCTGACTACCTTAAAGTTCGAGGTCTTGACGGGCTAGAAAGAAAGACTCCGATATTCATATCAAGGGCTTACCTTGGTATGGGGAAGACATAATTTCGTGAAGGAATAAATCAAGTGACCTTTATCCAAGGTTGTTGGATAACCTTCTCTTTGGTTTAAAATATTTACTACTTGATTACTTGTTTTTTAATGTTTTTTTCTATCAATTTTTTAAAGAAAAAAATTATAACTTTTTTATATGTTCTTATAGTAGATTACTCTAATAAATAAGATTATGTATGATTTAAAGTAGAATATTTCCCTGATATAAAATTACTTAAGTTTTCTTAATTTTATCTTGTTTATGTTCAGATTTCTTTTAATTGGACCCGGGCCCTTCCAATTATTTCATTGAGTTAGAACAGAAGAGGGTTTGTGAATTTAACTAGTTTAACTTTGTTAAACATAAATTTACATATGGTTAACAGTGAAATTTTTTAAACGTACAATTCATCCCCTATTTTTTTTAGCATCTTCATCTATATTTCGTTCCTAAAAAGACCAACATCACCAATATAAAACATGTAAGAAATAATAAAAAGTACTAATATCTAATTATGAGAATAAAAAATAACTAACTAATATATACATAATAAATTACTATAAATCAATATTATATAAATAAATATATTTGAATAAGGTTTTGAAATAAGTGATTAATATGGTTATTTTAATTATACATAATAAAAAATTAATTTTATATGGTTGAGAGTAAAGGTAAGGTTTTATTTTTTAATCCCACTTTGAAATAAAGATTATTTAAGTTTAAACATACAATGGGTGGAATTATATGTTTTCTCTCTATAAAAACCCAAATATCTTATTTTATCTAGTTCTTTTCAGGTTTTACATGTCTTATTACCATCTAACCCCACTTGATTGACCATTCAACCATAAGTATTTTTATAAGTGGAGCTAAACTAATATTTTCTTTTTAGTTAGGAGTCTTTCACCTCCTTCTACAAAATTTTTATATAATTTTATGGATACCCTTATATAAAATTATATAAATTATTAACATATTATTAAATAGTATTTAATTAATTAAAAGATTAATATTATTTAATGTTTTCAGTATGTACATTTTCTACCAACATCCTTATTATCTACATAGATGGTCAATGAATTTTTTGAAAACGTTTTCATATGAATTAATATTCATTAAATATTCCTCAGTTTTACTTAAGAAATTACTTTTAATTTTTAATAGTTTTATAAAATAATTTATATTCCTACTATATTATAAATTATTTTCTTTTAAATAGAATGTTTTCTAAAGTAAAAGAAATTTATCATTATTTTTCAAATTAATTTTTTAATTATTTTATAAATTGTTTTTCATATATGCCAACATACTTTGATGTTTAATATGATTCAATAGAAATATACTCTAATGGTACCATCCAAATTCATTATTTGGATAACTTATTATAGTATCTTATGGAGGTTTTCATGAAATCCATTTATTTATCATAGTTTAATCAAGATATGATTGGATTATTAATGTTTCCATGTTCAAATAGAACATATTTGTATATTTTATCATTATATGATCGGTAGGACTGATATATCCCTCAAATTCATTTGGTAATGTTTTATATCTCATAAGATAAGGTTACGGTACACATATGATTATCCCTTTATCAAAAATGTTTTGGTACACATGTGGTTAGACCAAGCCTAAAAATGTTCATAGGTGGTTAGAATTAGCCTACTATATTATGGGCAGGTGGTTATCTTAGTTCAATATTTGATGAATGACTTAGTGGTTAACCTTGACACATGTTCTATAATCATATTCATTCTATATTCTTGTCTTATGCATCATTCTTATGTCATGATCACATATTATTGATTCATGTTTCTACATTCCCAATAATCATGGTTTACGAAAAAAATAGTATCCCTTGATTTATTATTTATAATCTATGTTCTATTATTTATTATTTATTTACATTATCATCATGTACCTTGGATTTATCTCTATACCCGCATATTCCTCTTATAAAATATTATGATCTTGGATTGTTATCTCTTATGTTTACCCTTTCTAAGAATCCAATCTCACCATTTTCTCATTTTTCCTTTCTCTGAGTAATGGAATTATTATTATATATGATAAGTCTACAATTATTTCATTTGAAGATATTTTTATGGTAAATGTTGAAGAAATATTGTAGAATATGTATATCGTGAAACTAAACAACAAAGACACTAAACCTATAGATTTTAGGGTGTGATTTAATGTGATATGTTTATTATATTGTGGAAAAATTATGTAATATATATATATGTATGGTATTATTTATCTTCCTCAAGTATAAATTCACAAGTAGTTGTCAGAAATATCCAATATTTACTGGATAATGTTTAAGGGATATATGCCTTTTTCTTGGAGAGGAAGGAACACTAGTTATTAAGGAGATATATAACTATTATTACAAAGGATAAATTTATCATATATAACTATTAAACTAATAAAACAGTAGAGATAAACTCATAAAATCTAGTGGGATCCATATCTGTAGATTTATGGAATTTAGTGGATTGTGATATAGCAAAAGAAGTTATTGAAATACACAAAAAAATTAAAATTCTTAGATAGGTGATATCACAGATAGGAGAGTATCAAGGTATGAAAAACATGGTAGGCCCAATAACTAAATACATTACTCAGTTAAAACAATATCGTACCATGTGAGAGATAATTGTTTAATTGTTTGAATGTTGTCTCTAGTGAAAGTAATAGTGTTGTAAAATTTAATGTCCTAGACCAACTTGAACCATGATTTTCAATTACTACATCATGTATATATAGAGTTATTCATGATGTTATCTTGCAATAATATTATTTTTACTTCTCGCTAAAAAAATTACATAGTAATATCCTTGGATTATTTATCATCTCAAATGGTTAGAATAGTTCAATCCATTACTGTTAACCTTGAGAAACTATAAATATCATCTTAAACATATATAATATGGTCAAGATACATCATATTTATGAGTCTAATATGTTGTATGACTATAAAGTGTTTTGGGCTCATAAGGATTGATACACATACTCATAATGTTCTAAAATTATGATCCTGAGTAGAGGAGATTAGGAGGAATAACACACTGATATGAACACCATGTGTTTTTGGATATCAATTGATGTACCTATTGAAGTGCATGTATATTGATTTTGACATGTGATAATTATCAGTGTGTAACAATTAATTGTGTACTATTATTCATGAAAAAAACAATGAAATTTAATATATTTGGTGAGGTTCATTGTGTTGAGTTTGTTATTTATGGTAAGGAATTGATTGGGTGATCCAGGGAAGATTAATCACTTATGAGAGGAAGAATATATATCTGGACACTTGACTGGGATGGTATTTCCTTAAATAAATCATTGTTCATATTAGATGAAGGAAATATTACACAATATATTTGAAAAAGATTAATAAATCATTAAAGTAATATGACATAACTTATCCATCATGATTTATAATATGTCAAGAGACAAATAGAATACACTATATGGTATATGATCATAGAAGGTAGATATAGTTATGAATTATCCATATCAATCTAGGGTTAATGATGTCTTTTAGATACCACTTTTGGTCTATAAATATGATTTACTAGTATGAATATATGGACCTAGTGGCATACACATAATGTGTATCCACATTTTCCACTAATTGAAATGAATTATATTTTTGGCTGAACTGTGCCCCATGTGTGAGGGCTAGTGAATATCTTATTATCAACAATACAAACTAAATTAATTAAATTATTTATTCACGTTTAGAACTATAATAATAATAGAATTTATTTCTCATGTTATTTGCATGTTATTTTATTATAAAAGTGAATATATATAATATTATTCTTTAAATAAATTCTGTCCATCCAATTTCCATTAAATACTTATGGGGTGAACGAGTTGATGTAGTGTCTATTATTTCATCACATGGAATTTAAAAATCTCATATTTTCGTTGTAGAATATTTATGACATTTATAACAAATTTACTAGTTATTTATGACATTTTGGATAGATTTTTGGATTTTAACTTATCCAAAGGCCTAAGTGAAATTACGGATAGAAAATCCAATATTTTAAGCCCATTTTTGATCCACGAATAGTGAATGGAAAAAATTGCATGAATTGCATTCATACCAATTCATCTGTCAATTTTTATAGAGAAAAATCAATAGGACGATAAATAATTGATTAATCCATGTTGGAGGATTGATCACCTAATCTTCTGCTGATCATACAAGTGATTGAAATGACTTTGAGTTTATTTTTTTGAGACAAAAATTGATGAATGATGCTTAAGATAATATGATTCATGTGTGGATGATATAAATTTAACCTCACTAAGATTATTTGAGCTACAGTGATTATACGATGATTAGGACACATCAAGATCAGGTTTCTAATTAAGGTATCATTTTAATTTTATTGACATACTTAAAATTAATTACATGATATTCTTGGCATAAATTAGGAATTTCCAGACCAACAAACATTGTAAGAAATATTGAGTTTGAAAATTTTAAATTTACTTGTTAATAAGATTCCATGGTATAATCAATTTTTTTATGTATAATATCTTTTAGTATCATTGAATTCATGGAGATATTATAAATTGAATACATCATTGTCTTTGTTCCATATGATAAACCCCCAGGGAAAATGGATGATAATGATGAGGGTAATCATAATGATATTTCATGTATCATTAATTTCTAGGATATAATTTTGGTATATTGAGTAAAATATATATCAATATATGATTCATATTATCTATACATGTTTTTATGCCAATTCAGGTTCATATTGAGAGTTTCTCTACTACCATTCATTGGAATTCAGAATGAGTGACATACTATTATCATCTTCCAATTTTGGTTGGTGATGGTTAAAGAAAAAAATACTAAAATTAAATAATCAAACATATATTCTCTAGATAACCTATCTTGGGACTATTCCTAAACATGGTTAGAGTACTACCCAAAATTTATTCAAGGGAAACTGGTTCAAATGGTGTTGAAGCCATTTTTTTATCATAGTTCTCTACCCTTGATTATTTTGTAACAAATCATTAAAATGGAGAACATTTATTGAAAATTTACCTAAAAAATATACCACACTCTCTCTCATTTTTTACCTTTTTACATTGAAGGGGTTTTAGACATGATTCTAGCTGATGAAATTAATGGATACAATACATGTTTTGATTCATTAATGCTTATAGCATGTGATCCCTTGCTAGAAGCTACTTATAGTGATTCAGTCCCTGAAACTGATTGATGAGTAGGAATTGAAGACCATTCCCTTCACATATCATTAAATTGGATACATATTTTTATATAATATTTGGTCTCTAATTATATATCTATGTTGATAAGTGACCCAATTCTGGATTTGGAACATGTTTCTACAAATTGGGACATGAAAAATTAGGTATAAAACCAAGTCAATGTGATCATCATTGAGATCCAATTAGAAGATATTTTTTATAAAAACAATATCACATTATAATTATAATCTTTTTGGGTGTTGGTGGGTTTGATTATTTAATATTTCATGATCCCTTTCAATAATCCTTCATCATTAGAGATAAAATGGAAATTAATGAAAGGGATCTCTATATATTTTAAATGAAAAACCTTCACATGGAGTTTTTAGAATGGGAAATTTTGTATCGGAATTTACAAAATGCTGATGAATCATGATTTCATAACTAGATGTCCACACATATAGTGTAAATATTTAAATATTATTTTTAGGTAGAAATTTGAATGGAAAACATATTAAACATGGAATATGGAATTGAATAGTCAAGAAAAAAGAATAAATTATTAGACATACTAATCAAAAAAACACATTAATTAGTTGATGATGATGTTTCTAGGTGAGATAATCTTCAATAACCAATACAATATTCTCATCATACATTAATTTATTTTCATCATTTGTATAAAAATATTTTTTCATAACATTATTCACCATTTTTTATTACTTTTTTCACAATAATTTTTTTCATGAGAAGGCTTCATCTTGTGGATATCCCTCCCTTTTATTCCATGAACACAAGGGCTTTATTACCTTATATTTTTTCAAATTTCATGATTTCTGTATTTTTTATAATATCAATTCATGACAATTTTAGAATCTTAGAAATATTAATATCAAAATAATTCTGTCTATCTAAACCATAAATTGAAAAAGATTGGTTAAATCATAATTTCAAAACACTTGAGTTGACTATGAAATATCTAATTTAATATATTTTATTCAAATAATATTCCCTTGGATATATATTGATGTTTTGGGTACACAAAAAATATAACATCCTTGTAAACTGGGGAAATTAAATGATACAAAAGACTAATATTTTATTTTATTTTTTAAAATTATTCTTACCCATGTATAGGCTATCTATGTACACAATATATTTACTATCAATTTTTTCCAAGGTTATTCCATTACAATATACAAGAGGTGAATGACTCAAAATCATTCAAAACATATACTCTTAAAATAATATGATTAGGATGAATAAATGGTGTCATTATAATCACCATAAAAAAATGTTTGTCTATTGAGATATGAAGAGATAAAGAATCAATATAATGAGAATTATGAATTGGGATATTTATGAGATAATCAATTATAAAAATGGATCATGTACCCTAAAAGTACATCTTCATGTATCATTCACAAATTATCTGAACTACTTTATGTAGAGAAAAAAGGTTTATGAATTTTTAATGGATCAATGGACCTATAGGGCATATATTGACTATTTTCAATGGATGGATAGTGGGACCTAAAATATTTATTTATTTTCATTTTAATACCATAGTTTTTATAATTTATAGAAAGGGATATGATTAGTGAGTAAGAACTCAGTTTTTTTTCACAAGTCGACCTTTGTGGGTTTTTAACCTGATAAACTTAGTGCCTTTTTTTCTTTTAAATACTCTTATTTTTACTAGGTTGTGTGAGGTATTGGACTATATTGTAGAGAGTTGACTTTTACATAGTATTCCCTTGTGGGTTTTTATCCTAGTAAGTGTTATGTATTTTCCCTTGGGAGGTTTAAATTCTTTCATGTTTTCCAAAAGAAGTTGATATTTAATGTTAAACAACTTTGAAAAAAAATGAAGTTATAACTTGAGGTCATAAAACATTGACCAAAGCATGAGGCCATATATATAAAAAAATATGTGAAAATTAAAACAAATGTTAATCAAGATCTCAATGATATATATAGATAACCTAATGAATGGGTGCATAAATTCTATGGAGATGATGCTTAGACCAAAATTTTATTTGGTTTATGGTCGTACAACATTAAATAAAAGAGGGTTGATTTTTGATTCACTACATCAAGGAAAACCTAACCCAACATGAATGATTAAAAGCCTATATTGGTATACATGACTTCAATGAATGGTGCATGTAGGTTGAGGTCATAATTCTCATACCTTTAAATGGGAGGCATTATATTTAGAGATAAGAACAAGGTGTTAACTAAACATGAAGGAGTAAGGGTCTATATAGGTATAGATGAACCATGAAGAAAAATAAGAACCTAGTTAATGTCCAAATACTCAAACTATAATCAAAATTTTTATGGTCATTATTCTTTGACTAATAGTGAGGATGAACATTTGGCACTAAGGGTGGAATATTCCTAATGTGAGTACAGAAAATACCAATATGACCAACCTTAGGTAGAAACTAGTTCATGTTGTTTAAGTTAACGATTCTTAAACTAATATGAGGTGGAGGTGTGACAACAAAAATAGGGTTCAAGAGCTAGTAGTGCTTAAAAATTTTGTATAAGGAGTGATAATTACGTAAATAATAACTCGAATTATTTGAATCAGGATGTGAAGAAATGGAAAAAATAAGATAAGGATAACTGCTAGATATATTTTAATAATGTGTTTCACCCTAAAATTATTGAAGGCTTATGGGGTTAAAATATATTTACATAAATATTGAAAAAATACAACTGATTATTTACAAGAATTTAGATACATAGTGTATGTTTTTTCAGTAAATGGTTGAGTCCCTTAGGAATTATATACACATGATTCTAATAGCCATGAAAGGATTCTTGTAATGTCCTGACCTGGGATCTGAATAACTAGGGTCCTAGACCGATGGGTCACATTGACTCAAGCGCACCTCCACATATTCCAGAGGCTACTAACTTGTATCAAGGGTCTATAGTGTTATAGTGGGGAGACTATACCCTCATATCATATTCGAATAACAGATAATAATTAATCAATAGTTAGTATATACCAGAACCATATATAAACAAACATTAGGACACTAGATTAGTAACTCATCCTAGTGAAAATCATGATATATCATATATATAATAAATAATTGAGGAATCATAAATAACCAAAATTGTAAAAATATCAAAATCCAATAGGATGAGTAAAATATATGATGTTATAGAATGGTGATATACCAAAGAAGGGAAATTGGGGACATGCATAAAAAACATTCTATACAAAAATAAAAAAAGCACAAAAGTCTAATCCTCTACAATCTAGATCATATGAATGACCCTCTACTCCCATGATCCATAATATAAGAAAAATGAATCAAGTATCTATAACAGGGTCTTTTCCCTTATCCATACCTATAGACAAGTAATCTACTCAAGTACTAATGCCATCCGAAGTAGGGTGTCTTATAAAATCCTAATAATCCATCAAAAACATTGTCTAGATGTAAATATAAGGTTTTCACATAGAAATTGTAGTGTTTAGGTACTATTAATAATAAACAAATTTGAACAAATAATCACCAACTAGCTCAGGTTCATAAAGGAAACCTAGCTGATCTTCCTACTTCAGCTCGTGCCAAAATTATTCTCTAATTAGTAACTATATATATAGTAATATTACATATTAATAGTATATTATAGTATATTTATATATCATATCCACCTATATTCACTAATTATGTAAGGATGTAAATAGGTATATACCTAGATACTAGGTTTTAGTTGGATTGGGGTGTAACTCTAGAATCCATAACAAGTCTAAATGATATTATAAAATCATGAAAAAGCATACATTCCTTGATCACATAATGTGTGTGATACTTCATGATCAACACACGAGGTAGGTGGAATGAGTTTTCATTCCCAAATACCTAAATAGAAGAGCATGGAACATCATTCCTAGCATCCAAATAAGAGTATAATAGTGAGAGTGGTTATGATCAACAACTGATGTGAGGGAGAGTGAAATTTTTTGATCAAAAAGTCCCTCAACCATCATTCCATATAGAATATACATAGAATAACATTAATAATAAAAATAACACATGGGATCATGACCATTTAATAATAATCATCAGGCCCCATATATAAATGGGAGTCATGATCCATATAATATATTTATATATAACATGCATCAATAGGTGTGGAATTTCCACCCATTATTATTCATTTAAATTTATCTACTAAATACATTTAATAAAACCAACCCATCTTGATGCCAATATGCTAAACATATACAGTCCAATAAATTAATCAATGGATGTAAATTCAATTTCAAGGTTCATCCAATCACTTAGGATGTGTTATTATTAATATGGAAATTACCTACAAGGGGGAAAATCAATTTACATTCAAATATGAACTCTTAGAAAGAATTTTGGGCATTTAATTAATTAATTATAAAGGTTGATTTCAGGATGGAACACCCAGGGGGTGGGTTCAACTGAGTTTTACATCCTATAAACAGTTAAAAAGGCTCAATTGAAGTATAACATCATGTGTATATCAATTTGGAAATAAAGAACTCATTTTAAAAAACGTTCGTCAATTGATGGTGTGTAGAAAAATAGTACTTCTATAAAAACAACTCAATTTTGAAGGAGAAAAACATGAACACTTACCTTAAGGTCATAGAAAACTACTCATCCAATATTGGATTCATATTAAAATTATGTTGGATGAAATCAATGAAATAGTCCAACACCCTGAAAATAGGGTGAATGAGCTCACACCAAAATTTCACAAGCGATATGATGAAGAATAAACAATTAAAGGAAGAGGATTATAGATATTACCGCAAGATACCCAATTCTTCTAATATCACTTGATTCAGAGTTTTAATGTAGAATAAATCTAAAATTCTAGAATATACTTGAGGAGGAACCCATCGGAGGTGAAGGGAGATCCATCCATTAGAAATGGGATGAGGAAATAAATAAAAATGTTTTTTGTTTCATTATGATAAAAATGTAAATTCCCCAAAAAAATAGGGGTAAATGTTTTGGATAAACTATATGAAAACCATGGACTCCTCATTATTAAAGGAGGGAACATATATGGTTATGGCGCATGGTTTTTTTAACCATGTGCAAACCATGAAAAACCAGCAATTTCAATATTTTTTTAAATCACACATGGTCATGAACCTTGGGTCTCACGGTTGTAGAGAAGTCATGTGTCCCATGCTTCTCAATAGATTCCCCACATAGTTACCTTGTATAGTAAGTATTAATAGTGTTTCTAACAATTTTTCCTCACCTTTTAGATCTCTGAGATCTGAAAAATCCACAAATTCCCCTAAAAGATCACATAGGCCATAGAGAACATTTACCATGGTTGAAAAAAATATTTAAGATGAATAAAAGAGTCACAACTTCATTAAAAATGGGTCACTATCAACTCCCCTCCTTAAATAAACTCTTCCCCTCTTAGGGTAAATAGGTATCATTTGAAAATAGTTCTGGCCACTGAGATTATATATTAGACTCCATCTCCCTAGTCTCATAGTGTACTCGTTTATGATACCATATCACCTGTACAAAATTATCTTACCATCCTTAGAGTGTCTTCATTCTCCATTCCACAATACACACTTAGTACTCCCCAAAAGATGCATACATCTCTAACTCGATCTCATTAGGCTGAAAGACATGTGGTGTTTTTGGATAACATTGTTGGAGCTATGATAAGTGAAGGAAATCATGGACAGACTGATATCTCTGAGGAAGTACTATCTGGTAAGCTAATTGCCCGATCCTATATATGATCTCAAAAGGACAAAAAATCAAGGTGAAATTTTCCCTAGATTATGAATACATCACTATCCCAAACTCGGTGAAATTTTAATGAAAACATGATCTCCAACATCAAATTCAAGAGGTCACCGATATTGGTTTCTATATGAATACTGTCTATATTGAGATTTCAACATGGAATTTCTAATCAATTGGGCCTGCTCTATAGTCTCTTAAATAAGATGTGGTACAAGAAAGGTTTCCTCCCCTACCACTAGTCAGCACATTGGTGAATGGAAGGGCAATCCATATAAGGCATCATAAGGATCAATTTAGATGGTATCATAAAATTTTTTATCATAAGAGAAATCAATAATGGGAATGTGTTTCCCCCAAGAACCCTTGAAGTCAAGAACACATGCACGTAATATGTCCTCTAACACATGAATCGTATGGTCTATTTTTCCATCGGTCTAAGGGTGTTAGGTGATTATTTGATAAACCTATATTCACAAGGCCTTATACAACCCCTTATATAACTATGACATAATGTGAGTGTCTCTGTCAGAAATAATAGACTGAGGAGCATGATGAAGATGTATGACCTCCCTGACATTTATGCTCCCTAGATCAATTTCCAATAAGGTCTCTCACATAGTTTTGTAATGTGTGAACATCATCAAATGATCCAAAACTACACATATTGTGTCATTGAAGTGATGTTATATAGGTAAAACATTCTCAAAATCCTTATAAACATCATCACATTTCCACTCTTGAATTGACAATGACATTTTAAATCATGTCATTCATAGATGTTTCACCTTTAGCTGCTGATAGGTGGAACACTGAGTGATAAAACTAGCAACTTCTTGATTCATAGTAGGCCAACAAAATTATAAGCATATGTCTCGATACATATTGGTGACACTGGGCTACACTGACGACACTGAGGTAATAAATTCCCGCATCATCTTCTCTCTGATGTCTATAAGGACTCTTACACTCCCATGTAAGATTAATGTATTATCCTCATCTATGGTCTGACAAGAATATGAATCATAATCTGAGATAATTTATCTTACTCTATGTGACTTAGGATTAGATAGAATCATTATTATAACCCATTATAGAAGAATATAATTCACTGTTAATGATGTGAAGGTAGTCTGACCATGGTATTCCTAAAGCTCAACATGCATCTCTGAAAACAAGTCCATGAGAAGATACTCACCACTGGAATCCTGAACCACTTTTTTCTGAGTCTTCTAAATAAAATCATCATCTACAACATTACCATTACTAGGTGTGTATTAAATCTTGATATTAATGGAATGTAAGTATTCAACCCATCTATAATGACTAAGATTTAGATCAAGTTGTGTAGAGATGCACTTGATTATTTTGTGATCTGTGAACACCAAAAAATGATATCTATGTATATAGTGTATCCAATAGTGTAGAGCATGTACAATAGATTCTAGATCGAGGACATGTGTTGGATAATTCTACTCATGATGCCTCAAATAACGAGACTCATACACTACTAATTGCTCATGCTACACTAGAACTGCTCCAAGACTGATATCTAATGAGTTAGAATATGTTAGAACCAAGATGATGAGGAAAGAGTTTATTATAAAAAATTTACATTTGATCAAATAATTTTAAGATAAAAAAGAAGAATTATAAAGATGAAAATATAAATGACATCACTTTGTATTTAGTTCAATTTGTACTGAACATTGGATTCAAAAGAATCAGACTTGCAATGCTAAAAGATTACATCGTAATCAAGAGAAGATGGTAGAAAAGTATCATCTGATTCACACTAAATCTGGAATAAGAGGTTTGATCAGATAGAGAATTCATATTGTGGAAAGTAAATGGTCATTGGATTCACTTTGGATCCTGTGTGAAATAGGTGATCATATCAGAGTCTGCATGACTACATTGAAATAAATGTGACGATGATTTACTGAACATAGAGTTCTTATAAATCATATGTAAGGTGTGAAACATATGATTCATGATTGATAAAGTAAATGATTAGAGAGATGATATTGATTGTATACAGATTTATTGGATTCAGATGGAAAGATGAAAAGGGTGTTGGTGATCATATTCAGCCTAATCGGAATCAGGTCATTTGTATTCTGATCATATTTATTCTGGACAATTGGATTCTAGAGAGTGATTTTTTATTAACTTTAGTAATGTTTCAATAATTTCCAATGAAAGTCAAAAAAATTATAATGTTAATCATTTATGAATTCAATGTCATGAATGAATTCGTGATAGAGGATTAAGTTTTGTGAAATAAGAAGTCGAGTCTGATGAAACTTTTCCATCGTATTTAGTACTTCATCTAATTCATTAGAGGAAGATTTGTTTGAAGAATTATCATGTTTCATCATATTCAAAAGACAATGAATATTTCAATCATATTCAATATTCCATTGCATTCAGATAAGGAATTTCTTGAGACTGATTAATGAAAAGAAAAGAAAATAATTATATCGACAATGTATTCAACCATTTCAAAAGGTTTGAATTACATTTTAGGTTTCAAATGGGTGACGATCCATTGTATAATATTTGAATTGTTTTATATTTATAATAGGGTCAAGAGAAGAATTGATGAAATAAAATAGGTTTTAAAGTGGAGATTGTTGAATTTATTTTTGATTGGGATATTGAGATACAGAGGAATGATTTCATGCAATTGGAACAAAGAATAGCATTCAGCTATTAGTGTAGTATCCATTTATGTATTTATATAATTGGTTTGGAGCATCGTAATAAAGATATTAGATTGAGAGAAATTGGATTTAGAAATCATATCTGGAATGGTTATTGACAAGAGGAATAGTTAATGTCATGAAGAAAATTTTAGAAGTTTCAAGAAGCATTGAATAAGTCATTAATTCACCTAAAATTCAAAGTAAATCATGATTTACGTGAATTTGGCTGAGTGTGAAGGTGTTTGGGATTCCCTCCAAACCCATCCTCAGGTTTCACAAAAAAGGGCTAAGTGATTATTAATTTCTCTGATGACTAACACTAATGTGATATTCATGACAGAGAAGCTGTAACTTTCTAGGGAGAGCAAGGTTTCTATATTGAACCTGTGTTGAAAAATATTTGATTATGAATTTAAATAAGAAGAGATAGGATCAAAAAATTGTATTTAGTTATTCATAATATTCAGTTATCTATAGTAATCTTCTTATCATCTTATTTGGATGATGATTGAATTTGACTAGATAAGTGGATCTAGGATTTATATATTGGGACATCCAGATTGAGGAAGAAGGTATTCTGGATTGTTTTAACTATATTCTAACAAAATTATTTCTATTGGATTTGGAAACTGGATTTGAGGAATCAGAGATGAATAATCAGAGTGAGCTAATCTGATTGGGAAGATCGGACTAAGTATTCAAATTGAATTATATATCAATAACATGGGGTTCCTACCATATTTTGGGTAAGAAATGGAATAATTGTATTCAACTAAATACAATTTTTAAATTTAAAATAAGAACAAGTAACATGAGATGTTTCAAAAACATTACTTTATCCTATTTTTTGTAAGAGGGTGCGCACACACTCTGGGAATTGTTTATATAGTACTACATGACTTCAAGGGAATATAACACTCTTTATAATACAGGGATTGATTTCTAGTGGATTTTTTGGTATTTGATTACGTCCAAACCATACCAAGGACTTATCTATTCTTATTGAATAGTGAACCTTGTAAATTCTAGTGTTCTTGTTTATGTGTGATTCATTGGTTTTTATAAGGGAATTTAAATCATTAATAAAACGATAAGGTTGTTTCAAAGGAATATAAAAAGTGTCACTGATTCACCCCTCCCCCTCTGAATGATACAATTATCCAAACTGGTCACATTCAACTGGTATTAGAGGGATGATTCCTTTTTCTTATTATTTGCTGAATTTTTTAAGGGAAGCTGGTAGAGAATTTTAATTGTGTGAACAGTAAAATTATTTTGATGTTTGATCGAAATAATTATCATATATAGAAATATAGAATTTTTCCTTATTTTATGATTATTGGATCTGATGTTATTGTATCCACAATAGATGGGTTTCCTCCAATTAATTATAAAACTCCTCTTACATATGTTTAAAATATGAATCTTGAGAATGATGTTAGGGAGAATAATGTTATAGTATCATCACATTTGAGAGTTAATTTCTAAGGGTGAAATGTGTTTTGAGAGAAAAAGGTAGTTAGGATAAATTGAAAAACATATTCAAAGGAAATTAAAAAGTGAAGAAGGAAAAAATCAAATCAGGAGATTGAATTATGAAGACCTGAAAATGGGAGAGCATGAATATGTTGGGGTCTTCTTTACTAGGGTAAATTAAATTATTAGAATTATCAAATGTCTTGGTGAAAAGTTAGTTTATTATATAATTGTTGAAAATATATTGAGAATCCTTCCTGACAAGTTTGATGCAAACATTTCTTCATTGTAATACAGATATCCTGAAACATTTTCTATTGAAGATTTGTATATCTTTCTCATCACATATGAGATTAGAATAGAGAAAGCGAATATAATCAAAAAAAAGTTGATAGATAAATTTATTTTAAGGCTATTAATAAATTAAAGTCAAGGAATATTCTTATTAAATTTTAAGCTAGTGAATATGATTCTGAAAAATGAAGTATGTAAAAATATTGATGATATTTTGTCCTTGATTTCTAACAATGTCAAAAGAGGTACAGTTAAATACAAAAGGAAACTTTATTTGAAATGATTTTAATGTAGAGGCATTGGTCACTTTTTGACAAATTTTTCTCAACGAAATAAATAATAGGATATTGATCAAGAATAATTAATTCTAGATACATCATGGAAGAAATAGGTAAATAAAGAATAATTGAATTCCACTAGGAAAGAAAGAAAATTATTCAAATAAAAAAAAGTTTCTTTTATATAGATGACGGAGAAGAAGAATTGATGCTTAATCTGAAAAATATGTTGATTGTTGAATTGAAAATACTTTTATTGCAATAGTGAATTATGGAATATCTAGAAGTATTAGTTTTAAAGTAGAAGAAAATCAACATGTATTTCATTTTATAGAATAATTGAAAGAATTCTTGAGAAATATTAGAATACATGAAAAGAAAAAAAAATTGAATTTGAATTCTCTTCAACAAGAAATCAACAATGTTTTCCTGATGAGAAAGTGAAGATGGAAAATGAGATTGATGATATGATGAAATATCGTGAGGATGAAAATAATCTCAAGGAAAATTTGGAAGAGAAACTGAAGGAAAAAAGAAGAAGAGTTAGAACTTATCCAACAATAACATTCCAATGTTCAACAGAGAAATACAATTTCGAAAACTCTATTTTGAATGTTGGTGAATGTTATAAGAAGGAGAAACCTGATAAAGATAAAAAAATATACATTCAAATGTTGAGAAAAAAATATGTATTTTTTTTAATGAATATATTTGAGAAAATTTTGTTTTTGTTCAAAACCAACAATATTAAGAATTCTGAAATATCAATGATCCCTAAGTCCAAAAATGTTTTCAATAATTCTAAGACTAGAATGGTTTTAAATACTTCTGTTTCTAGTGAAAAAAATAAGAAAATGAAGGCTCTGATAGATCATAGAAATGCTGGTGGCTTAGAAAATAAAGACAAGAAAGTTGCTGTGAAACATATTCACAATTCCAATCAGTATAAAAATTTTAGAGGAAAATTCTATTTCTATTGATATTTTTGGAATTTTTGTGGATTAAAGTATATAGAAAATATGTTTTAGTTCAACCAACAACATTTCAATTATTACAAAGTTTATGAAAGGAAAAGGTTTTGGGGGTCAATCTTCTCAAGGAAATAAACATGAAAAGGTTGGAGTGAAAATTGAGAATAGGTTCCAACCCTTTGAAACTATTTTTGAATGATGTGATCAGCCTAGACGCCTTGTAAAAGGATGTCTTGTTTCTCTTCAATCACAATAAAATATTCTTAAAAACTCTTAAAAGCCGAATGTGGATAAATAAAGGGAATAAGTAAAATATTTTATTGTTGAAACTATATTAAAAGCTACAAAAGGTGGACAACCTTGGATTCTTGATACTGGGTGTTCTTATTATATGATAGGTGATTTTAAATTGTTTAAGAATTTGAAATATTTTAAAGAAGACATAGAGACTTTTGGAAATAATTAATATTTTAAAATCAAAGGTGTAGGTTCATCAATCATTTGGGAAAAATATGAAATCCATGAAATATTTATATGTTGATGGACGGAAACACAAAATTCAAAGTGCTTCATAATTTTTGTTGAGGGTAAAAAATTTATCTTCAGAAAATATGGGTTTGTTGTGAAAAGTAAGGATGATAGAAAGATTGTTACAAGAGACCCACATAAAAAAAGTAAACGTATTTCAGGTTGGTGAAATAAAAAACACTTATTACATGAGTATGGTGGAAGAGAATCATTTGTTGCATAAAAGGGTGGGACACATGAATTAAAGAAACATGAGAATGTTATCAAAAATAGATATTGTCTAAGACATTACTGCTTTTCCAAGAAGAAGATATTGGTGTTGCACTATTTTTTATAAAGGAAAGATTAGAAATGGTGTACATAAGAATGTTTTGATTTGTTCAAGACAACCCATGGAGATCATTCATTTAGATATTCGTGTTCCAATGAGAAAACAATATAAAATGGAGGTAAGTACTTCATCACATTCATTTATGATTTTACTCTCATTAATTGTGTTATGTATATGAATCATAAATTATATGCTTTGAAAATGTTTAATATTTTTGGAAGAAAAGAAAAAAAGGAATGTAATTATTTGGTAAAGGAGTTGACAATAGAAAATTGTGGTGAATACAGAAGTGAATAATTTGAAGGTTATCATGAGAAGCATGGAATTTTTATTGATTACAGTTCCCTATACACTCCACAACAAAATGGGGGTTCTAAATGGAATAATAAAAGCATGATAAAAGTGGGAAGACCTATGTTACTTGAACATGGTCCTTCTCATTACATTTGCAGGCCTTCCATGAGTACTACTATTTATATCCAGAACTGTTGTTTCTATAGTACCCAATCAAATATGACTCCTTATGAATTGATTTATGAAAAAAATCCATTTTTGAAACACATAAGAGTTTTTATGAGTCCATGTATTATAAAAATTAGTGGAAAATATGGAATGTTTAAGAAAAAATATGAAGATGGAATATTTCATAGAAAATATCTTGAAGGAAGAGGATATGGAAGCTCTAAAAAAGATACAAAATAATTTTTATTCTATTGATTTGAAGTTAATTGAAAGTGTTGAGAAAGAAAAACATATTTAGGTGGAAAATTTATTTTAGCAAGTTAAAGATAAATATTCTATTACTAATATAGGAAATTTTATTCCTAAACAATAAGAAAAAACAGACTCAGCTATTTAAAGTGATAAGGGAGATGTTTTAAAATCTCACCCATGGACGAGGAAGTAAGTGGAAGCTCATAATATAATTGGTGATCAACATCAGAAGGTTCAAACAAGAAGAAACAAAATGTTATTAAACATTATTCTATTCATTCAAAAGTGTATTCGAATGATGTGAAAGATGCTTTTGAGTATCCTGAATTGGTTTAGACCATGAATGAATATTTAGATCAAATTGAAAATAATGATACATGGGAACTCAGACATAATCCAGAAAACAAAGACATTATTAGAACAAAGTGGGGTTTCCTAAACAAGATGAATGAAGAAGGTGAAGTGATAATAAACAAATAAAGATTGGTTTTCAATGGGTATTCAAAAATTGAAGGTATAGATTTTTATAAAAACTTTGCTTTAGTGGAATGACTTGAAAAAATTATAATCTTTATTTCTATTGCAACACAACAAGGCTAAAATATCGTTTAAATGGATGTTTAATCAGTATTTTTATATGGAGATCTCAATGAGTAAGTTTTCATTGAACAACTTTAGAGATTTTTTGTTTTTAAAGATGAATGTTATTAATGATGATTGAAAAATAATTTGTATGGTATAAAAAATCATTAAGGGAATGGTATTCCAAATTGGATAAATGATTAAAGAATATGAATTTCATGAAAGGAAGGGTGGATAGATAATTTTTACATCAGATAAAATCATGGGTATTCCCTCATTTTCATTATTTATATTGATGAAATTTTCTTTTCAAGTAATGATGAGAGAAGTTGTGAAAGATTTTATGAATAAATTAAAAATTTATTTGAAATTTCCATTCCAGTGTAAATAAAATAATTTCTTGGGTTACAAAATACATCAAAAGAAGGAATACATTTTTCATTCTCAAGAAAAGTATGATAAGGAACTTTTTAAGTGGTTTGACATGGAAAACTCAAAACCTATATACTCATCGATATCAGTGGAAACAAAGTAGTATAAATATAGAGAATGAAATGAGGTTGATCCTAAAGAATTTTAAAATCCATATTGATGTTTTTTGTATATTACTTCTTCAAGACCCAACATCATTTATGTCATTACATTATGTGAAATGTTTAAGAGTGATCCAAAATAATCCCATTTACATTCAGGAAAAAGAATTCTAAGATACATAAAAGGCGTAATAGAAATTTGAATCATGTATGAAATCTCAGGTAGTATAGAATTATTTTGGTATTCTGAAGCTAATTGTGGTGAAAATTGTGATGACGGAAGATCCACATCTTGTGGAGTGTTATTTCTGGGAAAGAATTGTGTTAGATGAAATTTGAAGAAACAGAATTCAGTTTCTCTCAATACTATTGATGATGATTTTTTTCCACTCATGGAATTACTAAACTTATGTGGATGATGACTCAATTGGAAGGTTTAATTTTTTAAGTGAAGTTACCCTTACTCTTGTGTTGTGATAATAAAAGAATAATCAATCTCAATAAGAATCCTATAGAACATTATCAATAAAATATTATTGATATTAAATATCATTTCATCAAAGCTCATGTGGAGAATAATTAATTGAAAATGGAGTATGTTCCAACATCAGAACAAGGTGTGGTTATTTTCACAAAACCTTTACAGAAGGAATCGATTTTAAAATTGAGATTGAACATAGGTGTCAAAAATATTTCTCATCAATTTTAAGGTATGTGCTTAGTTTCCCTATCTCATATTACCTTTTAATTGTATTGACAAGTGGTAGAATTGTATTATTTTATAAATATAAACTTTATAATCCAAAGGGAAAAAAGATAGAGTTCTGGGTAAGCTGTGAATTTAGAATTGTTTTGTTAGTGAAATATACTAACTATTTTTTGGAGTGGATTTATGAAAAAAAACTGATTATATTCTAGGAAGGTTTAAGAAGACATGATGAAGGAAAATGATAATTGCATTTATAATATCTAATTTTGGACATGATGGTTTTGTTTTCAATGTTTCTTGTTTCCTGTAATGAGTTAACTCTTGTAGCCTAAGAATAATTGATAATAAATCCATTTCATGAGGATAACAAGTTCATTGATTTATGAATCTTGGTTGAAAACAATATCCAAATGAGTATATTTTTAGGAACAAGATAAAGAGGATGGTTTTTGTTCTCAAATTGTGTATTTTATTATCAAATAAGTTTATGTAGAAATGAAAAAGGTTAAGAAGAAAAATAAAATTCACATTACTTCGTATTTAGTGAAATTTGAACTGACCATCAGATTCTAATGAATTAGACTTATAATGCTATAAAAAATACCATCGTATTTAGGAGAAGATGGAAGAAAATCTCATCAGATTCAAAATGAATCTGGAATAAGTGGTTTGGTCAGATTGACAATTCTTCTTTCTGGAAGTAAATGGTCATCAGATTCACTCTATATTCAGTATTAAAGAACTGATCGTATCAGAGTCTTCATGACAACGTTGAAATAAATGTGAGGATGTTTTAATGATATTGGAGTTCTCATAAATTATATGTAAGGTTTGAAACATATTATAGAATATTGATAAAGGATATATTTAAAGAAGAGTTTTTAATTGTATTCAGATTAATTGGCTCTATATGGAAAGAATAAAAGGGTTCTAATGATAATTTTAAACCTAATTAGAATCAGGTCATTTTTATTCAGATTGATAATATTATAGGCAATTGGATTCTGGAAATATATTTGTTGATGAAGGTTATAAATGTTGAAATACTTTTCGATGAAATTCATACAATGCTAAAGTTGATCCTTAATGAATTCAATGTCATGAATGATGTCAGTATACAAGATTAGGTTTTGTGAAAGAATAAGTTGAATATACTGAAATAGGTCCATAATAATTATTACTTTATCAAATTCATCATAGGAGGATTCGTTTGAATAATTATCAAGTGGAATCATATTCAAAAGTTAAATAATATATGGATCAAATTCAACATGCCATCACATTCAGAGAAGGAATGTATTAAGACTAATGTCTAAAAAGAAAAGAAAATAATGAGATAAATAATATAGTCAACCATTTCAAAATGGTTGAATTACATTGTAGGTTTCAATTTTTTCAAGATCCATTGTATCAAAGTTGAATTGTTTTATATTTCCAACTGTTTCAAGAGAACAAGTAATGAAATAAATGTGGTTTGAAAGTGGATACTGTAGAATGAATTTTCTTGGGGGTGTTGACATAAAAAGGAATCGCTATGTGAAGTTAGAAGGTATCATATTATTCAGAAATCAAAGTGGTATCCAAATCATTATATATATAAGTGGTTCGGATCATCATAATGATGAAATAATATTGAGAGAAATCAGATTCATAAATTGGATCTTGACTTGTGATTGAAAAGAAGAAGAGTTGAAGTAATGAATATGATTTGATATGTTTTGAGAAAAATTGAATAAGTCATTAATTCACCCAAAATTCAAGGTAAATAATGATTTAGGTGAATTTGAAAGTGCATGAAAGTGTTTGGGATTCATTCTAAAACCATCCTTGGGTTATCTATAAAAGGAAAAAGTACTTTCTACTCTCTTTGATGACTAACACATATGTATTGTTCATGAGAGAGAAGCTCTGGCTTTCTAAAGAGAAAAAGGTTTTCATATTGAACCTGTGTTGAAAATTTTATTAATGGGAAGTAAAAGAATAATAAAAATATCACAATGTTGGACTTAGATGATCATCATATTTAGATGAATATTTTATTCTTCTTGTCATCATATTTGGCGGGTGATCGGATCTTACTGGATTACTAGATCTAGAATATTCATATTGGGACTTCCAGACTATGTAGGAAGGTATTCTGGATTGTTTCAAAAATATTCCGGTAGAATTATTTCTAACAAACTAGGAAATTTGATGTGATTAATTGTAGCTAAAGAATCCGAGTGGGATAATCGGATTGTGCTGATCAGACAGAGAAATTAGATTGAATTCTATATAAAGTCCTTAAGGTTCTTACCGTCTTCTAGTTTAGAAATTGGATAATTTTATTCAACTAAATACATTTTTTGAATTGAAATGAATAAAAAGTAGCATGAGTTGTTACACAAACAATTTTTTACCCTATTTATGTTAGGAGTGTGAACACAAGTTATTGGAATTGTTTTTATAGTGGTACATGAGTCTAAAAGAATATCTTTTTCATTTGAATCCATGGATTTATTTCTAGTTGATTATGTGGTGTTGGAATACTTTCAAAACATACCAAGGTCGTAGCTATTCTTATTTAATGGTGAACCTTGTAAATAATTATGTTCATGTGTATTTGTGTTTGATTGGTTTTTAGCAGCAAATTTAAATCATTAATATGAGTCGAAGGTAGTTTCAAAGGCACATAAAAAAGAAAAAGTATAACTGATTCACACCCTCCCTCTCTTAGTGATACAATTATCCTAACTAGGAACTTTCACAATAAACCATATATCTTCTCCCTAGCTCTAAATAAATCAAGATTAGAACTAAATTCAATTTTCCCATAAACTCTTTAAAGGATGTGTAATAAGATTCTGACAATAAAAATTCCACATTCTTCTTTATAAGGAATCAGAGATCTTGGATGAAGTTTCTATAATATTTTACTACCCCCAAGAAACTCATTATGTCAAATATCATCTTGGGATACTCTAATAGAACTATATCTATCACTTTATCTCTATCTAATGAAACTACATATTCTGAGACAATATGTCCTAATAAGTATACTTTATCAATCCAAAAAGTGGCATTTACTGAGCATAGCATAAAGAAAATTCTCTCTCAGTGTGTTTAGGATGATCTCTAGCTAACCAGCATGGTCATTTCAAGTCCAAGAATACACTAAGATTTCATCTAAAAAATACTACCTTGAATGAATAAAAATATAGGTGGAAATATAAATTCATAATATCAAGGAAGACAGTAGGTGTATTTGTGAGACCGAATGGAATAACAAGGTACTTTTAGAGACCATTAATAATCTTAAAAGTTGTGTGAGGTATCTCTGATGGCCTAAAACACACCTAATGATAGCCTGACCTCATATCAATCTTTGAAAAAAATATATCTCCTTATATATAATAATATATGTCATCTATTTTTCGGAGTGGATATTGATTTGTGACAGCAAGATGGGTTAACCATCGGTAATACATGCAAATATTTATAGTACCATCATCCTTCTTATCCAAAAAAGACTGATGGACCCCCAAGAGAAGTGATGGGGCACATAAAACCATTATCCTTTATATCCTCCAAAAATTTATTAATCTCTAGATGATATATAGGTTCCATACTATAAGGATGAATGGAAACTGATGTTGTACCTAGAACTAGATCAATAGTAAACTCTAACTATCTACCTAGAGGTATCCCTGAAAAGTTTTCATGGAAGATGTCCCTAATGCAATCCACTACAGG
This sequence comes from Viscum album, assembly GCA_963277665.1. Lineage (NCBI taxonomy): Eukaryota > Viridiplantae > Streptophyta > Magnoliopsida > Santalales > Viscaceae > Viscum > Viscum album. Next base: position 1,929,907,176 of record OY728131.1, read on the forward strand.
AGAGAAAATAGTGGGTCATGACACCTGATAATTCAAGAAGATACTAGAGATCGGTGCTATTTCACTTCCCCACCTTTTCTAATTAGGTCTAGCTCGAGCTGAACGAACATCACACTCTCCCTTAGAAACATACCTACTACCCTATGGTGAAGTAAACATCATCCTATAATGATATAAGTAAATATAACCTCAATATATTACTAACCAATACAATCTAAATATTACATCAAACCCCATATTTTCAAATATTAAAAGGTCTCATATAAAGATATATCTTCATATCACTAGGGGACAATATTTAAAATGGTGAACACTCTCAGAACGGATACCTAACAGGGTATAAAGAATCATCATGAAAAAAATTATTTTGTCTCAAGGCCAAGAATATCCATGATTAACACATATATAAATGAGTGAGATGTTCCTGTGTTAAATAAACCATACACTAATGTAGAGGCTACTAGAATAGTACCTCCAATTGTTGAAGGTCTGGTGATCTGCTCCTCTGGCATAGGTTTCACTGCATATAACAAGCCAGTACCATGGACTTAAGTCACAATCAGATTTACATAAGTAAGTTCACTATATTGGTGTTGAGAATCATGATTTTGTCTACCTCTACCTTAATAACCACCTCAGACTGAGTGACCGGTGGTGTATCAGCTACCAGCATGGTGTGATACTACTGACCCCACTCTAGAATGTGGAGTACATATAGATCCTTTCTCTTTAGGAACAGAAGAAAAATTCCTAAAAAGCATTGAATATTAACAATCTTTCTGCAGGATCTGTATTTCACTAGATCCCTTATGCATTGGGGTTCAGTATGTCTTGGCATCCTAAACTGGTGAAATATAATAAAGCTATCATCATGAGCTTTTTGACTACTACTAAACCCATGAGAAAACTCAAATATATCTTTTCTTCAAATAGAGGAAACACGGACTGATCTATGTGTTGAACCTCCCTGACTCACACCATTATCTTCCCACAAATTTCTTTCTGTAATAAAGGTCTTGGTTGATGATATCAGAAATAGTTGTTAGATGAAAGACATTGACCAGCGATCTAATGGAATATTAAAATAGAATCCTCTAATCGCCTCACAGTCCTAATATCGTCACCATATATAGTAGGAATGAATCAATAAATCGTAGTGAAACAATCATAATATCCTATGATAGAAATGGCTCCTTGCTAGAGGTTTATAAACTCTCTAGATCGATCACCACTCAGGGTCTTTAGAAATAAGAAATCATAAAAGATAGTATGTAAATCAATTCAGACCATATCAAGATGCTGATATTCTAGGGTAATAACATCACACCATCTCATAGTTAAATCATGTATCATATAATCTATATGATTGACCCTCCAATTTGGAGGCATCTCTATATTTTCAAAGATAGGGTGTATACCACCATCCATGACTCAGCAACATGTTGTCATTAATCCCATGAAAATGTTGTAGGATGGTTCTATTGGAACTCTTATGTTAACTCTTCCATATTTAGGGAAGGTTGAGTGGCACCTTGAATATTTTACATCATGCATATGAAAACCTATCAGAATACGGAAGCATTGCCCATATTTGGAATAATAGGTTCCATATGTGGAATTGTAAGAGGGATCAAAGGTGGTTAAATTTTCTCCACATCATATACATGGTTTTCACCACCATTAAGGTTTACAACATGATGACTTCTTTGAGGAATGATAATAAAATGAAAAATTTTTACCTTAGAAAATAATTATCAGTTGATGAGACCACAACTAGATAATAAGGATAGGTATATATTCTTCTTTTAAAATGATGAAAACCCTATACCTACTCCAAAATCTAGGTCTATGTGGTAGGAAAAGATCATATCAGGCCATAAAAATATAAGAGAGACGACAATTTTTCCACTACTAAGGCAAGTCTTGGGTAAGTTCTTGGTTTGACAATTCAATTTCATTTAGATGTACATTTTTTCACAATTAACCTAAAATGGGTGAAAAAAAATGGTTCACCACATCTGATTGTTAATGGCCCAAATACCTCATAAACCAATATTTTGAATCCACATAATCCTTCCCATAACACATTATATCCCATTTGACTAATGGTCCATGACTCAACATGCCATACTTGACTGGTCGTGGTATTTATTATATTCTAATCTGGAAAATACAATTTAGGTTACGATAGACACTCTAAGAACCAACAATGTTTCCCAATTCCTGATAAGAAATATCATCACATTTCAATGTATAATAATCAATCACTAATGATATAAAGAAGGTAAATGCACATAGGAAATAAATGTGGAATGGAAAAAATTGTGAAATATTATTCCTAAAGTTCCTATGATGATGCATATAATGAACACCCTCATTTCATTTGTCCATGTTAATAAAAATCATCATTTCAATAATACCATTAACATTAACAGAACAAAAAATTTGTGTCAACCAATTGTGAAGTTATATCAAACATAATAGCTGAAAACCAATAACAAGAATAACCCATCATAGGTAATTTGGGATTCACCTATACGTGGAATAGCTACTCCTATTCATACACTCACTTACATATTACATTAACTCCTAGTCACCTGAATAATACCCAAATAATATGAAAATTGAAAAAAAATCCTTTGATACCACATTGTAATGTCCCAAACCGGGATCCACTTAACCCCTTATCCCAATCTGGTGGGTCACATGGCCTCAAGAGTTCCTCCTCATATGCCAAAGGATAATGACTGACTGTGAGGGTCTACAGTGGTACAATGGAGAGACTCTACCATCATATCAGAGTTGAACATTGGAAAATAATAAATAAATATATAATTGATAGTGGAAGCATATATAAATACACTTTAAAACACTACACTAGAAACCCTCCATAGTATAAGGAATAATATAACATATATAATGAATAACTATAGAAGCATAAATAACTTATAACTAAAATAATATCAAAATCCAACAGGATGATTCATATATATGATGTCATGGAATGTTTATATAAAAAATAGGGGAAACATGGGCAAGGCATAAACAACATTCAATAAAAATATTAAAAACAGGACACAAAATAATCTTATAGTATCTCGATCATATTCTAAATCATCATCTCCCATTCTCTATAATACAAGTAAAATGTATCAAGCCAGTGTACTTTCTCTTATATATACCCACATATAAGTAATCTACTTAGGTAAAATTGGTAGCTTGAGTATAGTGTATAATAAAATCCATGTAGGCCCCACCAACGGTGTCTATAAGTAAATCAAAGTGGGTTTCATAGAAATGGTAGTGTTCAAGTAATATAAATAAAAAAATGAATAAATAATCACCATTCGGCTTAGGTTCATAAATGAAAACTTGAAACTCTACCTACTTAGAATCTTATAATAATGTGTGTCTGATCAATAACCATATACATAGTGATATTTTATATATATTATAGTTATATATCATATCCACCTATATAAAATAAGTATGTGAGGATGTATGTCAGTGGATACTTGGATACTTGGTCCCTATTGGACAGGGTCATAACCCAAGCATCCATAAATAGTTTAAAATAAAATATAAGATTGAGAGGAAGGGGACATGCCATAAATCTAATAGTGAGTGTGATACCTCATGCTCAAAACTTGATATATGTGGGGTGAGATGTCCTGCCCAACTCCCAATATAATATAATGTGGAACGTTGTGAAAAACATCCAAATAACAATATAATGGTGAGAGATGTCATTCTCAGCACCTGATGTGAGGGAGAGTGAAACATTGTTCTCAACAAGTCCCTCAACATCATCATAGATGCAATATCATTGTCATAATAAAAATAATTTTAATAACATGTGATATCACCAACTTTTCATAATAATCATCAATCCCCATAAATAAATGGGAGCCACGATCCATATAATAAATATATAAATATATAACAGGAATCAATAGGTGTGGACTTTCAACCCATTATTATTCATATAAATATATCCATTTAATCCATTTAATAAAAGTAAACCATCATGAAGCTAAGCCACTCAACATATGCAATCCATTCAATTAGTCAATGAAATTAAATTCAATTTCAATGTTAAAATAGGTACATAGATGGTGGTGTTATAAATTTTTCAATTCTCTATAAGGGTAAAAATCCATTTACTTTTCATTTCAAATGATTAGATTGCATTCTGGGCATTTAATGATTTGATTATAAAGGGTAATTTTAAGATGGCTCACCAAATGGGTGGATATTATGGAGTTTGACATCCTCTAAACAATTATAAAGGCTCTATAAGAGAATAACATCACGAGTAAATCAATTTAGAAACAAATAAATCATTTCAATGAAATGTGTTGAAAATATTGGGATGTGACATAATGGATCGGCTATGAAAACAACTCACTTTTAAAGGAAGACAACTTGACCACCTACCTTAAGGATGTAGACAACTCCCTATCCAATATTGGATTCAGATTCAAAGTATATTAAAAGAAATAAATCAAATAGTCAAACTCCTTGAAAATATGGTTAGTGAGATCACAAAAAAATATCACAATGAATATTAACAAGAATAAAGAACAAAAGGAAGAGGGATAGATATATTACCTCATGTTATCCAATTCTTATGACGATACATTATTTAGAGTCCTAGCATTGGAGAAATCAAAAATTCTTGAATAGGGTTGAGGAAGAACACCTAGAAGGAGAAGGGTTCTTTATCCACTGTATATGGGAGGAGAAAAGATAGAATTAGGTTTTCTGTATCATTGAGGGAAAAGTTTAAATTCACCATAAAAATTAGGGGTTCATAGTTTGTCTACACGATTTGGCCAAACTACGCATAAACTCTGCTCTCCTCACTATCTACAGAGGGACTTTGAACGGTTCAGGAACTCATTTTTCCTAACCATTTGAAAACAGTGAAAAAAATTGGAATGATTTTCTAAAATATCACATGGTCATGCACCTCAGGTAGTGTGATTGTATTTAAACAATACATCCCCTTCTTCTTAAAAGGATCCCTACATAGCTACCCTACACAGTCTGAACTGACTATGTGGTAACCATGAGACCTACACTATTTTATCAAATTATGGAGCTCGAGTATTTAAAAAAACCACACACACCCCTAAAAAAATTACATTGATTTTAGATCATGTTTACAAAGGTTTAAAAATATATTTAAAACAAAAAATAAATGATTTCTACCTTCGTAAAAACATGGGTCTTTACATTTGTTGTGATTTAAAATATTAAGGTACAAAGTTTCACATATGGGAAAATGATATTCAGAAGGTGATTATACTAATCAAGTCCAAACCATACCATGTTTGGGAAAATATGGAACATTGAGGGGGATTTTAAGTGGATGATGATTTTTGGATATGCCTGAGATAGATTATTTATATATCATTATGTATATTATGAAAAGTGGAATAAAATCACAAGTATATATTATGAAATAGATCTACAGATATCAATTTCATATGGACGAGATATGATAAATTATTCATCCTAATGTAGGTTCATTTAAGAACCCAAAAAAATTGAGGGAGTCCCGAATATAGGATGTAATGGGTAATTTATGTATGAGGGGGTTTATTATCCAAACATTGGTCAATGAGGGAAATCCCTATATGAATTAAGAGAATCAAGTGTTAGGATAGTAGGGAAAATGGAATTGAGAAAAAATTAGTTGGGTCCAGGGAAGATGATATGGATGCCCATATATATATATACAATGATAACATGAATAAAGTTACACATAGTACATATAAATCATCTTTGAATAAATATAGCTCATGAGCAAGGGACATAGTGGTAACATGGATGATTATTCTGGTGTGATATGGGAATAAAATTGACATGAATGAGGTATCATCACCAATATAAAATTGAATGGTTCTTTACTAATGCATGGAATTGGGAACACCCATAGTGAACAACATTAAGACCCAAACATTATGACAGAGAAGAGAATTAAGATTAATAGGATTTGTTGCTAGGATTAGGTTGAGAACTCCCAGTATAACTATGTATCATAAAAGGAAACAAGGATCACTCAATAAACAGTTATTAATAGAGGGAATTTTTCTATTTTGGTAAAGGATTATAACAATAAGAAACAACATTGTTGTAACTAGGATATTATATCTTAGTTTTAGGTTATTGTGTCTCAATGTCTGGGTAATGTAAATGACCCGATGTGAATTGGCTAGGAAACACACACTAAGGAATAATGAAACCTAATTTGTGGCTGGTTTAGAGATAAATGATATGGATGTCATTGTGTATCTTAATGTAACTTGAATAAATCCAGAAATAGTTATTTTTAAAGGGTCTCTGTATTGACACTACACCAAAATAAAATTTAATTGTTGGTCTTTGGTGTTTAGAGATAATTTAAACTACCATGAAATAATTCGTAGTTGTTTATCAAAATTGATATAGATAACTATGTTGGGGATTATTTCCTTATGCTTTTAAAAAACTGATATGAATAATTTCATGATGGTTTTTAGAATAGGTTTTCTATTTTCTATTTTTAAAATTAATTTTAATTGAGTTTTTAAATATGGCCGACATATATTTAATTGTGGCTTACTATTTATTTTTATTTTTACACATAATTATTTATTAATCTACCCCACCTTATTGAATACTGCTTGAATATTTATATATATAGGCTAAAAATAGAACTATATGCCTATTGGTTATTCTAAAAAGAATTTACCATTCCACCAAGCCCTTCATGTGGTGACTAAACAAAATTTAACACACACACACACACATAAATAAATAAATACATTTAAATACATATATATGGGTGCATATATTAATTCATAATTTATATATACATATATATAATGATATAATTTTTCTTAAATTTATATTATTTTATTTATTTATATTTATTAGTCTAATCATATATACATATATTAACTATATATGACTATAAATAAATTTACAAAAATGTATAGAAATACACACATGTATATAGTTGGATATCATTATGTGTGTGTGTGTGTGTCTAAATATTTATAAGTATAAAGAAATATACTTAAATATATATAAATACACAAACACACACACAAAGATATATATATATATATAATTAAATATAATTCTAATATATATATATATATGTATATAAATATACATACATATATAGATATAGATTTATAACTACATGACATATATATATATACAAATATATATTAATATATTTAAATATACATAAATTTAAAAAAATACATATATATATATAAATATATACAATTATGATTAAATTTATATAAATATATATATGTACACACACATATATATATATTTAAATATATGTGTAAACTCATATTAATACACATATATATACATATACCAATATAATATATATAAATATAAATATATATACATAATCATACACAAATACATATAAATATTGATATACATATATAATTATATTTATTTAAAAATAATTATACCTAAATATATATAAATTATAAATAAAAATACTAAAATATATATTAATTCTACATACATATATATATATTTATATAATTTTATATATAAAACATATAAATATATAGATACATACACACACACACATGTAAATATATACATATATGTATATATATACACTCACCCACATAATATATATAGATGTATATAAATATAAATACACATAAATATTTATAATGAAATATATATATATATATATATATCCATATTCATATATGTATAATTAAATATAATTGTACATATATATATATATATATATATGCGGTCAAAGTAGTAGATGAGTGGCATGCCTACCTTTTGTATTGTATCTATGTGGGGGATCAATCCTCGTGGGCTTACATAGGGGCTTGGAATTTATTTTTTGGAACCTTTTTCATGTGAAGGTATCTTTTAGGGGGCTTCGACCTCAGAAGAATATTGAATAGATGGTGCATTGGGAGGTAATGGAGGCATGGTGGGGGATGTGGGATGTAGGATGTGGAGTTTAAATCCTTGAGGGAAGGAGGAGAAATATTACAGATGTGTTTCATATGATGACATCGATGATGGGAGGCACGATGGTTAGTGGATGGTGGAGAGTGGATGAGATTAATGGGCTATATGAGGCAGAGTTGTGGTGTTTTAATGAGAGAATAACACGTCAAACTCATGGGATTCACCGTTGCAAGTCCATGGGAGGGGACAACAGAGACTATCACTTGTGTGAAACATATTCTAGAAATATGTGTGGGATCTGTGACACTAAGTGAAGGACCAAAGGTGTGGTGATCGATGTAAATCAAAAAAATGTCCACATAGCCTTCAGGGGGAAACTTGAATAATGGTATTTTCACCATTGGTCCTTAGATCCCGTTGAAATGTAATAAAAATTGTGTAATCGGTGCTTCCCAACCCTAAATGAGAGGGACGGGGTTTTGAAAACCAGAATTTCTAGGGTGTTTTCCAATTTTTTTTCTTTTAACTCCTAATAAAAATAAATAAATACAAACAAACAAACACATATATAAACCCACAAACATACACACATAGATATACAACCACACTTTATAAAAAAATATACATTAATATACATTAATATATATAAATAAAAATAAAAATACATAACTATTAATAAATTTATATATATAAATATATATAAATACATATTTATAAATTAATATAATAACATATAAATATATCTTTTAAAAAATTTATTTATAAATTCATATAAATAGATATATATACATATGCATGAAGATAATGTAATTCATTTAAATAATTATAAATATAAAAAAATATATATAGATAAATATATAATTATATAATTATATATAAATTCACACATAGATAACCATAAATACATATAAATATATAAATATATATATATATATATGTAAGTTTACACACACACACATATATATATAAACTCACACACACACATACAATTCTTAACCTTGAACATCCCACAATAAGGAATTCCCCTGAACACTAATGTTTATATATGAATTCCATTCAAATTATAGATTTTTCATTCCGGTTAGAGATGTATATGAGATTTATCGAGCCAAGGTAATCCTTGGAACACAAGACACATCAAAAAAATAAACAACCAAAATAATGTAGACCACTATAATTTTAATACATCCATATCAACAAGAATGTAATCCAAGGGAAAAGATTCATATACTATCTAAAAAGGAAAATAACAACCTCTTTAATGGAGTAGAAATACCATTAAAATATGAAAAATTATGGTATATTAACCTAAAACACATTTTTTGAGGCCATTTAGGTCTATTTTTAAATAGAAAAATGGGATATGCCCCCCCCCCTTATACTAGATTTTATATAGAACATCATAAGAATTGATTTTTTGGTTATTGGAACCTAAATAGACTCTCTGATCATAATATATGACCATTTTAAGTTGAATTTCAATTTTAAACATTTCATATAACATTAATAAAAAAATTATTATTAATTATTTAAAAAATGATCTAATATGATCATATATCTCTTTGTAATCATCAATTTGATTGTTCATAAAGCAAAAATGAACACCATAAAAAAAGTTATTGTAATTTGATGTTGAAGTCAAATTTTAAACTTTTCATTGAACACTAGTTATGTGAGGAATTTTCAGATATTGTTTTAATGTGTGTATGTGTGTGTGTTTATATGTTAATATATATAGATATAAATAATAATTAATTATTAATTACAATTTCAAAATTAATAATTAATATGAATTTTAAATAATAAATAATATAGTATTATAAATAATAACTAATAAATAAAAATTATTTATTAGTTATTAACATGGAATTCGAAGTTTAATTTTTTATTGATTATCATTAATTATGCATGATTTTTTAATAAACCACAACTAGTTACCAAAAATTCTTTAAAATTCAATGTTAAAATTAAATATACAACCTGAAAATTAAAATTTCAGATTTAGTGGTTATTTTAACTACCACTAATAAATTTTTAGGAATTAATTATTTTTATCTAATAAAATCGAAAAAATTAAACATTTATCTTTGATTTTAAAAATCATTGCTAAATGTTATTTTCCGTAACATGAGATATAGCTCACATGTAGGGGATGAAGTTTGGTTATAATGAATGGTTGTTAGAGGTTACTTTATGTGAACCAAAAAACCCATATACCAGGAACTCTTATGTGAACATAACGCATAAACAATTGAATTACAACATATTGATTGCATCATGCTTTGTAGTTTAAGGTTTTATTGGATGGACTACTCTCTCCAATGATAATACTCAAATATGAGAATATCAACTCAAGGATTTTGAGTTTCCAAAAAAAATAATCAACTCAAGGCATTTGGTACCCTGGTGCTAGGTTAATGGATGAAAACCTGGTGTGAATTTGTAAATTTTTAGACACTAGGACAATGTGAGAGTTTGATAGAAGTTATATTCAAGATTAGGTTCGAAATCAATGATTTGGACATCACTACTTATGATTAGATGCCAGGAATCAATCCCCATATAGTTTTAAGGAAAATATCTCATCTTGAATAAGAATATAATGTATAATGACCCGATGTGAAAGATAAGAACATATTCTCATAGGATATTTGATAGTGATGGGATTAATAGTTGGCCTCAGAATTGGAAATCTAGGCATCATTACATATCTAGAAATAAGAAAAATCAATCAACACATAGTTCCTAATATTTGATGGTTTTATCATAGTATATGGTCCATTGAAGGAAACCAGATGTTGATGAGAAGACCCCATACACTAAGATGTATATGATGATTAGATGAGAAGAAAATTTTATTGTTTATCCCAAGATAAAAGATCCAGTAATCACTATATATCCTACAAAAATATGAATCTGACCTTATGTAATTCTTCATAAGGATCATCTACCTAGTTTCCAATCCTATATAATAGGGAAATTAAAAAATGTATGGTTTCCCTAGGGAGAGAATTATGAAACCCTATATGAATTTGTAATGGTTTCAACACTAGGGTAGAATTATGAATGTAATTTGATTATAAAACGTGGTATGAGATAATAAATCTAGGTGTCACTACATATCCCATGAAAATAGAAATCAAGACACAGGTAGTACTTGATAGTGGAATCTATATATATGTGCATCATGATTAGGGGAATAATATAACGATATTTTCTTAACAATGATATATGGAAGAGAAAGACTAACACAAATTAGGAATGACCAAACTCTAGGGAATAATTCTTATAAAATGGTTCATTTTATATTAGAATGGGTTTTAGGGTAAGGAACCATATGTTGGGGACTCTTATATTCATATGGATCTCACGTACGAAAATTAGGTAATATTAAATTGACCACCCCAAGAAGTGTAAAGGTTATAAAGCTTATACAATATGTAATTTAGTTTAATTTAATGTGATGGGGACAAAGATTTCATACATTTTAAGGTCATTTGATAAGGAACTTTATGTCATGCAGTTTGAGGTCACATAACTATGTCCCTCTATATGGAGTTCAACATCATAAAATGGACATTCATAATCATAATATTATGCTATAAAATGAATTTATTTAGAAAACTTTCACTAGTAGTAGGCATGATATGATATTCATCTATCGTAATAACGGATCCAGTTCTTCCCAGTGTAAGAGCCTATTCTTCTCGGGGTGTGCTATGCGTAAAATCTCTATTAAGGAGGCCAGGGTTCACACAATATTAATGAATTCCATTCTTAATTATTATCAAAAAGTGATTTTTGAAATTATCTACTTGGTTGATATTCCCGATCATTGCTACTTCATAGCTTCAACTTCTAAAAAATTCAATAGTGTTGACTATAGAGTCATCCTTCATGGATAGGGTGAGCTGGATGAGTGGGATACAAAGATATGATGAAAATAAATTATTAATGAAATGAACTTACATGTATGGAGGATCAAGAACCATGAGATTTCAATAGATGAGAACATCAAGTGAAATAGTTTTCACATTTTTTTCATAGTGTGTTTGATATGACTGGTCTCATCTAGAGTCTACAAGACATCTTTTCATTAAAATTAATTTTTCAAGAGAGATTTTGTCTTCAATGTGTCTTAGAATTGACACACATGCTGATGTTTATTCCATACATTTTTTCCTCAATGACTAGTTCCATGGTTTGGAATCTCAAGTTGTGGATAAGAAGTTTCTTGGTCTTATTTTTCTGGCAGTCTGCTAGAATATTTTGGATACTAGAAACTATAGAATCTTATGCTTGAAATACATGGATATTACATCAATTTAGATTAATATTCAGTACCTTATAAAAATACATTCTCAAGTATCATAATAGTTTAGTGTCTGTGGAAACATGGAAACAAAATCTTCTATCCTGGTGAAAGATCTTTAACATCTCCCATAAAGATCTCCCCCTTTAGTAATTCTACCTAAAACCTATCTTCATACCCTAGGGAAAGGAAAAATAATAAATGGGTGAGCTCAGATGGTTAGTAAGGGTAAATAAATCAAATACTTAATCTTAACATAAACAAAATGGTATGGAACTTGAGAATAACATTTCAAGATCATGAACTACATAATAGAGAATATAATAAACAATGGAAATTCATAAGACATGAATCATATGGAAATAAATAATATAGTCCAAGGAAGCATATCATTGGAAAAGACATGGTAATTATGTCATGCATGTTGGTTTATAACATTGTGACAATGCATAAGTGGAGAAAGGTTCACTTATTAAGTTATGGACATGAAATTAGGCCCCAACATGAAAAATGTGGATAGGAAACTAAGTCCATGCATAACATTATGAAAAAGTAATCAGGATCACACATAATCATATGGACATGAAACCAATTCCATTCATAACATTTTCAACATGTTATCTGGTTCACACATTACCTAATAGACAAGAAACCAGGTCCATGAATAACTTTGTGAACATGTAATCGGGATCACGCATAAACTTATGGACATGAAACCAGGTCAATGTATAAAATTATTATCATTTAAAAAGGTTCACTCATAACACTGTGAATGTGTAATCAGGTTCATGCATAAACATATGGACATGCAACCAGGTCCATGCATAACATTGTGAACATGTAATCAAGTTCACACATAACATTTATAATCATGAATCATCCATCTTTACCCAATGTATTGGAGGGATATATAGGTCCCAACCATCTCATAATAAAATAATCCATACATGTTCTACATGATAATAAAACATTCATCATATCATGACCCATAAAAAGACATAGGTTTTTTAACCATCAAATCATTCCCCATGAAATGAAATGGGTATCATTAAAATTTCATCACGTTAAAACCTATTGAAAATACATAGGTTTCATAACCATTTCATTAAATCATAACCTGTGTAAATGGTTGAGTTTCATAAACATCTAACCTATGAAAGGGAATCAGGGTTCATAAAAACTGTAACATTAAGCATAACCCATTATAGAAAGATAATGAATGGGACCTTTAGATAATTTCCAATAAGTTAATGAGTAACATCAATAGATTCTTTCTTATATGGAAAATAATTTTGATATATCCTTAAAAAATAATTCTTGAGGAAAATATTCATTCTTCTTTCAAAAATTCTTTTTTGTAATGTAAAACCTTTTGAAAACCCTTTTCATTGAAAATATATTTTAAAACATATAATGGAATATTTCAAAGCAATAAAACATTTAAAATATGTTTTCAATGAAAAATATCTTCAAGGATCTTTTGAAAACATTTTTGAAAACATGGTTTTGGAATGAAATATATTTTTGACTGAAGAGAGATATGGTTATATTTAACGTAAAAAATTATCTTTAGTACCAAAGGTTGTAAAAATAATAATAACACATGAGGATATATTGAAAAAATATAGGAGAAGTAAAATCAAGAGTTTTCTTGAGATATGGATCATAATATTTCATCAAAGGAATCATAAACATAAACAATATCAAAATGCGATGAGATTTCCTCAATAGAATCTTATAACTAGGTAACTTGGGATCATAATCTCCATGTAAGAAAAAAAGATTACATAAAGCACAATATATCATGAAAATAATTAGATTCACGATATAACATGTAAAATGAATGTATATACACCTCTAAATATAGTTTAGGTGCATAAAAAAATTATTCTAAAAGAAGGAAAATTGATACAAAATTTCTTTACTGATTTGGTAAATTTTGATACTTAAACCCCATGAAAGAAGGATTATAAAATAGACATGTGAATACCCATAATTTTTATATAAGATGCATATAATTCAATAATGGGTACCAAATACACCACAAAAATGAAAAGGTTAGAAAACATAACATGAAACACATGGAAATTAAAAGTGAGATGAAATCCCCATACCTTGTGTCTTGACTCTCTTCGTACTCATTCAAACCACCTCTAAATTGGGTAACTCTTTTTGGTTTGTGGAAAAAGGATTCCATGAGATGATTTTTTCCCAAAGGGAGGCTTCATGGTCTATGGTAATATTTTTAGGAGTCTACTTGGGAAGATATTAGCCATATTTTAGAGGTTTGATATGTGTGATCAATTAGTAGATGTGGTGGCCTATTATAGTGGAGGAGGAGTGGAACTCCTGTAAATATTTGAATAGAGATTTCCACCGATGTTTTTCATGTTGAAAGTGGATCCAATAATGGATCAAGGTTGATCAAATTGATTATAAGGTCAAAATATGGAAATTCAATGGCTTTTGGACATGTGTCAAGTCGTTTTTGGACATAAATGTAAGGTTTCGTACATTATTAACCTAATTTTTCTCTTAACCGATGTAATTATTTTAATCACTTTCACTAATATTTTTGGTCAAAAAATTTTGAAATTATTATAAATTATAAATTATCTTGATTCCAAATATGGAATCCAGTTTTCCAAATTATAATCAAAGAATTGGAAGAAATTAATTTATAATAAATCCTAAAGATTTGAGAACACTACAGGTTTTTAAAGTTATAAAATGTTAAAACATTTTCTATGTTTTTATATCAAATTTCAATGTGAAATTGGTTCCAATGACCTAAATTGTATTAATTGATAATAATATTATCTAACTAAACTATTAAACAAATTAAAAATTGTATTTATCCTTATAAATAATGTATATAAAAAATCAATTTTGAATTTAAACCCAATATTTTTAACTATTCATTAAAAAATGAAACCTTTCATAAAAATACCAAATAATTATCATAACCAAATTTTTATGTCTCTATTATAAATTTAATGTTTATTTTGATTTATTAAATCTATAAAACTTCCAAAAATTTGATTTGAAAATAGTTCTCCATCGAAAGGCTGTAAAAATCCCTTAATAAAAATATAAGTTTTTAAGCATAAAATTGGGAATGTTCTTATCTTATGTCTATGGAATCTATTAGATGAATATCAATAATATTTTAATGAATATATAACATATTTATTACATTAATATAACATACCAATTTAAATTAACTTTATTTACCATGTTGAAATAGATTTTTGTCTATAATAATATTTTCCTTTATATTCAATTTGTTTTCATATTCATTAATTGGTAACCTATGAATTCATCTTATATTTTTTTTACGAAAGATATTTTCATAATTAATTTTATACAATTCATATCCACCAACATTACTGCTAGGTTATATCTCATTATAATAATATTTTTAATAATATATTATAGTTACGTATCAATTAGTCTTGCATGTTACATCAGCCATCGAGGAAGGTCAATATTTCATGTAATGTGTGCTAACCTTGTTGTTATGTGTAACATATACCAAGATGGTATTGCATGTACTATATGCCAATCTGGTTCTTTGTAAAAGTAATGTTTGACTTGGTGATAAACTATTTTAGTGTTTTGTTATGTGAAAAGAGATAAATTTACTCGAAAAAAATAATTCACAAAATCATGGGTTATTAAATTCTACCCACCCTAAAATGATTTTTTCCCACAAAAATCATCTGGGTTATCAATGTTTAAATACTTGAAATTTTCATTTATAGGTACCCACATCGTAAAAATAGATTTTACAACATTCTCTAAAAGGTAAATTTATAACCATTATGTTTTCCCAAAGTAACATGTAAATAGGGATCCATATGGGATAACATATGTGGAATGTGAAAACATGGATATAGAAGAAAAATATTACCATCATGTTTGGATAGAGATTGATAGATAATAATGTCAAGAGAAAGTTAACAACCACAAACCAATAAATATGTAATGTCCTAAGGGACATTTTGATTCATTAAAAAATTTTGTATAAGACAACATTTTTTGTTTCATGATCGTTTTTCCAAAATTAAAAGAATTTTCATTATAAGATATACTTACTTGATTTATGGACAACATCAACCTTTATTTTTGTTGATCCACTTCACCTCTTTCTCAAAAAAACAATGGTGACTTTTTCAATCCTAATGTAATAACAGATCCTAAGACCCATGATATCCCATTCCCTTTGATATTTGTTCCCATCAACACAAACTAGTTTGAACAGGTTATTCAATATAAATCCTTATATATAGAGATAATTCTTTAGTATTACTAACATTATCTGAAGTTTAATATAAACTTTCCTTAAATTTTTAACCTTATAATCCTTCAAAAAGGTCAAAATTCAAATATTTGGAAATAGTTTCCTGAAATCATCTCACCATTGATCCCCCTATATATCACATAGTAGCTCTTGGTTGTCACATTACTAACATGCTAATAACCGCATAATATATTGTATCGAGACATGGTAAAAACATGAATTACCATAAATTATTTTGGAAAACATGTATACTTTCTTATTCCAAATGTGTATTTCATATATTTCTTAAATTGGAAAATGTTGAAAACTTCATTATTGATAGCATAACCCACATATCAAGAATTCTTTACTTAGTTCCAAGGTAATTAGTACATTAAAATATAATTATTCATATTCCACAAATCTTTCTATATACCACATTATCTTAACATAAAGAACATATTAATGGTTACCTTCCCTTAGTCTAAATATCAACTTTTCATTAACTCTCATTATAATTCCAACATAAACTTATAAATACTAAGTGAAAAAACATAAGTAGAACAATCCGTGTATATTTTATCATTCATAACATTTTAATCCAAATACATAAATACTTCGATTACATTATCCTTAATCCATTTACAATAATACCTATTTCCTTTCACATTTCATTCATAGTCTCATAATTGTCTATAATTTAAACATTACTCGCAACGCCTGATTAATTATATTTAGGAACATTCCTCTTGGGGAATTGGGTAGCATAATTACCATTTTCCGCACACTTAAAATACTTATCCTTTGATGGAGACTTAGGGAGTCCAAAATTACCATCCATTTCAATAACTGAACTCTTCATTTTTTCCTTATAGTCACTTTATTTTTTTCCTTCCTTTATATAGTCAAAAAACCTTCTTATTCATCTAAGAAATTCAGTTAGGTGATTATTTCTACATTATTGACACAATGGAAGCCTATTCTTCTTTCCTCCATGGTCTCCATTACCCTAAATCTCAGTGAACTCCTAATTTATCTTCCCTTGTGATTTTGAGAGTTGATTAAGGTAAATATTGTCGATCATGTTATGTGAAAATTAATTATGCATGAGCATGACATCTTTTACTCCAGTGACCATCCCACATAACTTCTCATCCAAAAATCATCCATCATATTCAACATTAATCCAGTTCCTCCTGGTTCCCAAAATTGACTAAAACCAGAAGCATAGAGTGAGAATTTTTTACCATATCAGAAAACCACATAGTCATGAAAATAATTACTTATATGATGTCTAAACAATAACTCTTTCCATAATTTATGACGCATTAAGTTTATCCTAGGTAATTAATAGATAAATTAAATCTAAATCATTCATGATGGTTCATGAAGAGTTTGTGAATTCCCAAATCATATCCCCCGAGAGTGTCAAACCAGGTCTGCAGCAAGGCTAATTTTTGGGTGCCATATTACCCTAAGTCAGCCCTAGAACATCATTTTAATGTTTTTTCCCTTAGGTACATCTATTCCAGAGCCACATACACTTTTAGTATCCATAAATGGATGTATTTATAGGAAACCACACACTATATCAGTTAAAAAATTACGGGACATTTTCCTATATGATAACTCTTTCTTATAATTATTCTTCAATACATCCCTAGACATATGATTAGAAATATACCTAGGGATATCATTATGGTTTTTTCATCCGAGTTTCTAGAAGATGACTAAATCATTCATTTTATACCAACTATAAAAACCCATGCTTGATATAGATTGATATTACATCATTTTATATGAAAATTCACTACATTACAAAAATATATTCCCAAGGACCTTAATAGTTTAGTGTCTCTAGAATCTTGGAAACAAAATCTTCTATCATAGTCAACGATCATAAACATCTCCCATAAATATCTCCACCTTTATTAATTCTACCGAAATCCCTTCTTCATACCCTATTGAATGGAAACATAAGAACGGGGGGAGCTCAGATGCTCAGTAATGGTAAATAAAGAAATTTCATAAGCATAAAATAAACAAAATGGTATAGAAATTGAGCATAACATTTGAATATCATGCACTATATATTATAGAACATAATAAAGAATGAAAGTTAATAAGACATGAATCATAAGGAAATAAATAATATAGGCCATGGAAGCATAACATAGGGAAAGACATGGAATTTTTGGATTGCATGATGGTTTATAACATTGTGGACAAGTATAATTAGAGACAGGTTCACTTATTATGTTAAGGACATTAAATCATGCCCTAACATAAACTTGTGGACAAGAAACCAGGTCCATGCATAACATTTTGAACATGTAATAAGGTTCACACATGACCTTTTAAACATGAATCCAAGTCCATTCATAACAATTTTAATGTGTAATTAGGTTCCTGCATTATCAAATGGAAATGAAACTAAGTCCATGCATAACACTGTGAACATTTAATTATGTTTAAGCATAACATATTGAACATGTAATCAAATTCATGCATAAACATATCGAAATTATACCAGGTCCATGCATAAAATTTTGAACATGTAATAAGGTTCACACTAACATAGAGAACATGTAGTCAGATTCACACATAAACTTATGGATATGAATCATGGTCCATGCATTACATTGTGAATATGTAATCAGGTTCACGCAAAATATTTATACTGATGAGTCATCCATCATTACCCAAAGCAATTTAGGGATATATAGGTGTCACTCAACCCATAATAAAATCATTCATACATGTTTCACAAGATAATAAAACTTTCATAATATCATGACCCATAAAAAGAAACAGGTTTTATAAACATAAAATCATAACCCATGAAATGAAATGTGTATAATTATCATTTAATCACATCAAAACATATGAAAAAATATATGTTTTATAACCATTTCATCAAATAATAACCTGTGAAAAGAAGTGGGTTTTATAAACATATAACCAGTGAATGGGAAACATGCTTCATAAAGACCATAATATTTAGCATAACCCATTCATAGAAGGGATATGAATGGAACATTTATATAATTTCTGATAAGGGAATGAGTAACATAAATGTATGTCATTTTATATTGAAAATAATTTTTAAATATATTTCAAAATAATTTCTTGAGGAAAATCTATTTTCCTCTTTGAAAACTGCTTTTTTATAACGTAGTACATTTTAAAACATATTTATTTGAAAATAGATTTGAAAAAATATAAAAGAATATTTTAAAACAATAAAACATATAAAAATAATTTTTTCTTGAAAATTATCTTCAATGATATTTTGAAAAAAAAATCGAAAAATTGTTTTTTTGAATACTGTAGATTTCCAAATGAAAAGATAGACTTTCATATTTTACTTGAAAACCTTATCCTATGTACCACAGGGTGGAAAAGGGTATTAACACATGATAATATCATGAAAGAACAAGGGATAAAGATAATCATGATTGTTTGTGAGATATGGATCATTATATTTCATCAAGGGAAGCATAATCATAAACAATATTTAAAAGCAAGGATATTTCCTCAATAGACTCTTGTAACTCGATAACTTAGGATCATACTCCCCATGTTAGAAAATAAAATTACATGAAGCTTAAGATATCAAGAAAATAAGGATATTCATGATATAAAATATAAAATGGAAGTATATACTCCTCAAAAAAGATTTTAGGTTCATAATAAAATATGGGTCTCAAAGAAGAAAAATTAAGACAAAACATTTTTACTAATTTGGTATCATTTTATAATTAATCCCCATGAAAGAAGGATTATAAAATGAACATGTGAATACCTATAATTTTAAGTATAATATTAATATAACTAAATCATGGGTAGTAAATACACCACCCAAAAGGAATGGGTGATGTACATAACATTAATCTTAATGTAATTAAATGTGAGATTAAATCCCATTACTGTATGGATTGACTCTCATCGTACTCTTTCAAACCACCTCTAAATCGGGAAACTATTTTGGTTTGTACAAAAATTATTCCATTAGAGAATTTTTAAACAAAGTGAGGCTTCAAGGTTGAAGGGATGACTTTTTGTAGGGTTCTTAGTTATAGATTGGGTGAACATAAGAGGTTTGAGAGGTGTGAGGAATGGGTAGAGGTGGTGGCATTTTATAGTGGAGGAGGAGTGTCACTCTTGTAAATATTTGAGGAGAGAATTACACCCAGTTTTTTCTTATTACAAGTGGATCCAATAAAAGAGAATGGTCGATCCAATTGATGAAAATGTCTAAAAATGGCCATCCAATGGGTTTTTTCATGTTTCTAAGTGATTTGTTTTCCATAAATGTATGGTTTAGTCCTTTATAAACCTAATTTTTCCTTTAACTGGTGTAAATAATTTTATTCACTTTTAATAATAAATTTTTTCAAAAACAATTTTTAAATAATTATAAATTATAAATTATTCTAATTCCAAAATATGGAATCCATTTTTCCAAATTCTAATCACACATGTGGTAGAAATTAATTTAAAATTAATCTCACTGACGGGATGACGATGCGGTTTTTTAATATAATTGAAATGTTGAAATGTTTGATAAGTTTTTATGTCCAATTTCAATGTGAAATGAGTTCAAATAACCTAAATTGGATTAATTGATTAAAATATAATCTAAATAAAATATTATACCATTAAAAAATATAATTCATCCTTATAAATAAATTAGATGAAAAGCATTTTTCAGATAAAATCAAGTATTTTTAACTATTTATTAAAAGATTAAACCTTTCATAAAAATATGAAAAATTTATCGTAAACAAATTTTTATGTCTCTATTAAAAAATTGATTTTTATTTTGATATATTTAATCTATAAAAGTTCTAAAAATTTTATATAAAAAGGGTTCTCCATATAAAGGTGGTAAAAATGACTTAATGAAAATATAGGTTTTTAAACATAAAAATAAGTTTCTTCATATCTTATGTATATAGAATCTATTGGATGAATATAAAAAAATTTATATTGAAAATATATCATATCTATTACATTAATCTCACTTACCAATTGTAATTAACTTAATTTTCTAGGATTAAATCGCTTTGTGACTATAATAATATTTTCTTGTATATTCAATTGGTCTTCATTTTAATTATTTGGTAACATATGAATTCATATTATATTTTTGTATGCATAATATTTTCATAATTTAGTTTATAATATTCATATTCATAAAAATAACATCTAGTTTATATCTCATTATAATAATATTTTTAATAATATATTATATTTATGAAGCACTAAGTCATACATGTTACGAAGGCCATCGATGAAGGTCAATCTTGAATGTCATGTATGTTAACCTTGTTGTTCTGTGTAACGTACACCAAGTTTGTATTGCCTATAATATATTCCAAGATGGTTTCTTGTGAAAAGAATGTTTTACTCAGTGAAATTATTTTTTAGTGTTGTGTGAAGTAAAAAACATTAAATTAATTGGAAAAAAATATTTCAAAAAATCGCAAGGTAGTAAAGAAACATAGTAAGAGACTATATGAGACGATCTCTCATTTACCTCCAGGTGCAAATGAAGTCTCTCATTTTAAAGTTTGGGTTGTTTATTCATTGCAGAAGGAAATATACTACCTTGTGTTTCTTCCTTAATAGGTCTTTAATGAACATGGACCCACTCCATAGTAATTAGGGTCAATGAGTTAGATAGATACCACCTAAAATAGGTCTGAAGCTTATTGTTTATCGTACTCTCACAATAGGAGAGATAAGGGGAGGTGGACTCATTAGAGATACAAGAGGGTCGGTTTTCTTTGGATTCAGAACTTTGTATGGATTTGGTAGCTCTCTGGGTGTACATATAATAGAATTACCTACTGGTATATCATTGTGAAATAGTTCAATCACTTTTATTATAGAAATCGAGTCTGACTGCAAAACCCTAGTTAGAATTCTTCATGGGAAAGATGAACCTCCCTACGAGCATGCTTATTATATTACAAAGTGTAGAATTTTTATCAACCAGTACAATATTATTGTGAATGTATAGAGATAAAGTAACTTTTTTATGTTTTAGCTCTTGTAGGTAGGGATGATGAGGATATCAACATCTACGACACTATGGTTTCTATTCTTGTGGTTTGTAGACACATTTTCTTGCGAAAATCCCTAGTTCTTCATCATTTTAGGCCATTATGATTTAATTATTTTTCATTGTTTGGTAATATTATATGGATATCTATTTTTCAATAAATAATTAATTTTTATTGTAGGGATCCAACACTATTGGAGTAGACCATGTGTATAGAGTAAGGTCTTTCCCAATTCTGCACAAGATTTATGGGTTTCTTCTCAAGTATCATGGGAGTTATCAGAGATAATACAAAATTTCCTTGGTTGAATGATCATAGTAAAACCATATAATAAATTTATTTGATGATAAGATTTTGTTTAATTTCAATTTTTTTATATATGTTTAATTTTTTCTCATCAAGTTGCTCAAATTCATACAATAGGATATGTGACTACTCATATTCAGATAGTTAAGCACAAATGATTATGTGAAGTGAGTAAAATTAAATATCAATGGGTATGACTACCTGTATTTCATATATGAGTGAGTGTGGGTTATTATATATTACAATATAAGTCATGGAGTGATATTCCTATTGAGTATATAGAAGGTTTTCATGCTACAACTTCTCATCATTATCCACAGTCCTCAAAAGGATATTGGAGAGGGGTTAGTTAAAGGCCTCCATCTGTCCATTTACTATTGCATAACAGAGGTATGAATGGATGGACTGGATATTATACTACTGATATAGCCTCTTCAATTCACTATCACCTAAATTTATTCCATTATATATAAATATTGTGTGAGTGGATCCAAATATGGTAATGATATCAGACTTCAAGAAATTGAAGATAGATTTTGTTCGGAATTCCATTAAGGTTATATCCTTGGTCCACGAAGAGAATAAATCAGTGGAAGTAGGAATAATCATAAATTGATAGGATTTTTTATTAAAAATGGAAAAGGGTATTTTTCAGTTTACAAAAACTCATAGCATTGATGAATGATATTATAATTTATCTAGGAGGTAGGGAATTTCGTTGTGAACTCTATGAAATCTTACATAAACTATTCCTTAAAGTATTAATTTCTCATTTTTTTAATGGAATATCATGTTTATTATGTATTGGGATCCATAAATTCTAGTATGAACATCATATATAACGGTTTGGGTCTCTACTAATGCAATATAACTAAGGAGGACCCCATAAAAGCCTCTATTATAGTGGTCCTTCTAAGAATTTGGTCCATCCTTAAAGATGAGATTTTATACCCACTAATATATTTATTCCTTATTTGTACTATCATGTGTGAGAATCAAATTTTTATGGTATTCTTCTATGGGATACATCCCTCCAATTATGGAGTCTATTAAAGGAGTTAAATTCTATCTATAATATGAGGTGAAATTCAATTCATTAATTTATTCCATTTAATTAATGATAAATGGGGAGGACATCTTCTGATTTTGAATGGAAATTTCTATCACATATTGACCTATATCTATAATTTCTATATCTACATAGAGCAGAGAAACATTTTTCTAATTCAATAGACATTGAAACTGATATAGTTTTGTAAATGAAAATAATCCATAAATCAACCCTTATAAATAATCATGATAGTGAATCATCCATTCCACGTTGATGGTGTAGTCCCCATTTATTTTCATGATTGAATGTTCTGAATCACATATATTATTTATTTGGGTAAATAGTACTCTAAGATATAGATCCAATCCTATAATGAGGCCTAGTATTCCACCATGTTTTTATTGTATCATTCTAATCATGGGAATGAATATGTTAGAATTGGTTCTACTAGTGAGATGAAAACAATCCTCAAGTGGAACCTATTGAACATCAAATTTTGCCACATTATTCCTATTGGACTCCTATTGGAACCATAAAAGTACATCTCCCATGAATGGGGGGTTTCATGGATGGATAATACTTTTTCATCATGGAGTTATTTTTCCATCAATGAAATCTCTTGGATAGGTAGTTCCACTAAGAAATTTTCTAATACTTTCCCCTTAATTAAATTTTGGAACATGAATTAGATGTTGAACTATTATAAAGTGTCTTACCACTATGATATATTTCCATTTAGCATGGGATAACATAGGATATATATTATAGGATAAACATAATAGAGTTCGAGGACCTTATGGTTCTGTAAATAGTGTATCATCTTCTACACTGTGAAAATAAATTAAAGGAGGTTCTTAATGATATCATAATATCATATCATAGTATCCAATATTATCTTGTAGATATATTATTTACTATTATCTCAGACGGTATAATTATTTTAAGCAAGGAGAGATTGAAGAGACCATTCCATGGTTTCCATATAGAGGATGAGGGGATTCACTTCTACATGGGACATTAATACTATGGGAATATAAGGTATTGTTTTATATCATTGATGTATATCTAATAATATATATCCTAGTGGTAGAAAACCCATTTCTTCATCAACATTGTGATGTGTAGACAAATCCTAGTGATATCTGATATAAATCAACCAATCTGGGTGAGCCTTATTTAATGACATCTCATTTACTTATGGTTTTGAGGATGTGGAATATGAAGTATCTCCCTAGTATATTTAGGTTTAAACCCACTTTCATGATTATGTGTGAAAAATATAATGAAATATCATGATATTAACCCAAAAGTAAATTTTAGTGGGTTCATATTATTGAACCCATGAATGAAAAATAAATCATGATCAAGAGTGGTTGAAAACATTGGGAGATTATTATGACCCATGTGGAGTTTTCAGTGTTGGGAGAAAAAAAATAAATAGATATAGTAACTTTGATTAAATTTTTATTTAATACATAAATCATTTCCAAAATCAAGTTTTACATAGTATTCCATTTTACGTAATGTTAATTCAACTGTTTTGGAGTGATAGGATAAATTTGGATGTGTTTGAATGTAATGAATAGGTTGTTCTAGAAATGAAGTTATAAATTATAGAAGTCTAAAATATCTGGATTTTGATAATTATCTTAATCTATATGATTATATCCATAAGTTATGTGGGCTTGTAAAAATATAGTTTGATGATTCTACAAGATAAGGTATCAAGAAGTTGAAGTTTTATGAGTTCAGTCTAAAAGCTGTTTCAGTATGATAAATTAACTATAATAAAAATATAATAATCTAAGTAAATTTAGAATCCCATGATATAATTTATCTGACGTTCATGATATTATAGAATATTAGATTGTGATTCACATTTAGTTTATAAGTTATATAATTTGAAGAAGGTAAATTATCCATAATGTGAAAGACTGTTCAGGATTGGATGATTGACAAAGGAAATATTAATGATTAACTTTACTCAATATATAAGATTTTTTAATCTGAAAAAATGATCAAAATATTGGAAAATTATGTAATCAAGGATGATACATTATATTTTATCCTTGAGAATAAAATTTTCAATGTCATTGAATATGGTTAAAAGGTAATTTTTTCATAATAATGTGTAATATTTTTTTTAATGCTCATATTGAAATTTTACAAAGGTAAATATCTTATGAAATACATTAGGATAAAAAATAATTACATAAGGGTCATCAATTAAGAATAACATTCCAAGGAAAAAACCTTATTTTATAAATAAGAGTTCTATGAAAAACCTTACATGATGTATAATGGTAATGAATATCATATATAAATAATTTCTTAAGACTATATGTGATATTTTAGGCAAAAATATTATTATACAAAGTTTGTAAAGTGGATTCTTATTGATTTATAATATGTGAAATATAATAAGTTTAATATTGTTATTAATGATATATTTGGATGTTAAGTTATTAATAAGGTATGCTATCTCTATCCAAAATAAATGATATGGATAAATCAAAGTATAAAGAGCTTTATGATTTAAAATGTAGATGGTGAAGAAATGTTTTAAAAAGGAAATCATGGTTAATTATGGTGTAAAATATTAGTTACAATATGGTAAGAAGTTTATTAAGTAGAAGTAAATAAGGTGAGGTTTTTAGGATAAAGTTACATTATAATGCGATGATGTTATAATTTTTATCTGAAAAGATTTTAGGTAAAGAAATTTTTCATGCCAAAATTCACAATATCATGATGTTTTCATGTAGAATATTTAATAAAGAAGAACAGTTTTATCATGAAGAATTATTTTATAAAGAAAATATATAAGAAATTAGAAAATTTGTTAAGGAATAATAGCTTACGAAACTGAAATATTCATAGTCACCTAATGATGACTAGGATAGTTAAAAAATGGAATTATTAGTGGGAGAATTTTTAAGAATAATATTGGAATATTTTAATTTAGTTTCCTGTATAAATTTTGAATTTGAAATTAAAATTTAATGAGAGAAATTGACTGCCTCTATTGGAGAAAAAAAAAATTCTACTATGAAATGTTTTGTACACACTAAATAGTAAATATAAAATTATATTTAGAAAAGGTTCATGGTTATTTTTATTGTTAAATTTTATAAATAAGATAAATAATAAGAAAATAAATTATAATAATAATCACTAAAAAGATATCTCAATGGAATTATAATTGAGTTAAAAACTCACTTGTAGTAAAAATATAATATGTTTGATTTTTATGGAAGAACTTTTACACAGTCAGGATTTGTTATGTGTATAGTGATTTATAGGAAAAATTCTACATGGTCTAATTATTAATGGTGATTATATTAGACTATTTGGACTCAGGTGATTTTTGGATCTTGCTAAGGAATAAGTACTAATTTTGATTTGTGAAACATGTAAAAAATAACATTTTCCCTCTATGTGAATGAATTGGTGTTTGTAAAAATAATCAAGTCATTCACTTTAATATGTTATTTTGTTTATTTAATAATTAAACCTAAAATAAACTGAATTTATTGATTCATCCCATCATAGTGAATTCTCACTGATCTTACAGGTCTTTCTCAAGAGGTATCAATGTATTCAAATTCCACTTGAATACAATTTGATATTTAGAGTATGAAGAGAATGACGTTCTCTATATAAGAAATTTTGTACCATATATTTATATTTCATGTCATGGAACGTATTAATGAAATGAATAGTAAGGGGATTCCCAAATTTAATGGGTAAAATTATTATATATAGAATGATCATATTTTTATGTACTAATTATCAATTAGTCTAGATGTTTTTAGATGTTGTAATTAATGGATTTATTCCCAATGATGACGGTTCTTGTATGATAGATGGTGATGAAATGATATTAGATAATGAAGAATATGCTCAAAATTTTATTCTGTCATCTCTTTTTGAAAATGAGTTTCTCAAGGTTAAGGGAGTCAAGATTGAAACAGTCATTTGGGATAAATTAGAAAATATTAACAAAGGTATTGAAAAATTGGATCTATGATTAATATTTTGAGTTTTATTTATGAATACCTCAAGATGAAAGATGATTGAAAAATGTATTACTCTTTAATTGAGTTAAATAAATTGTGAGACATAAAAAAAATTAGTGAAAGTTTATAGGATTAAATGGTAATTGATAAAATACTACATATTTAACCAGATCGGTTTGATGATAAGGTATTTTCACTTGAATAATATGATTCATGTTGACATAAATTTGATGATATTTATAACATATTAATTACTTATGAATTTTATAATTTAATTTTTATCAATAATAAAAACAAATATGATAAATAAAATTACTTTAAATATTTGAAATAATAACTGAGTAATAATGAATTAATTATGGAGGAATATAATTTCGATGAGGAACAAGATTTCAAAGATAAATTTTACAATCACTTATCATCCATTTCTATATTTATGATAATATTAAAAGTAAAGTTTAATAGAAACTACCATTGAAGTATTTCAAGTTATAAGATATTTGAAATTTTTTAGAAAATTATACAAATGTAAAGAATAGTAAGATTGTAAAGATGAGGATTAGAGGTTAAGGAGTATATCAAATAAAAAATATTTAAAATTTTATAATTCAAAGTATTTATTAAAGTGTAAAACATTATAAATTCTCGAAAACCAAAAAAATATTTTTATTATGAAAATTTTAAGATGGTGGATTTAGTGAGGATGGTAAAAAGCATTAAACTTCATGATATTTTAATGCAAATTTTTTTACCATTACAGTTAATAAGGAAGAGTTCACTATTGATTAAATAGTAAATTCAAAAATTTATAAAGAAACTAAAATGGAGTTTATGTTAAAGTGATAACTCAAGTAATGTTGTTCAAAGATCTCAATAATTTGTGAAGGTAATCAAAAATTAAATAAATACAATTATCTTTTAAGAAAAAATTATTATCCTCATGACGAAAAGAAGTTAAATATGGATAAAGATATTAACAAATTCAATAATAATCTCATTGGAGAGAATAATTTTAATGTTGAAATGAATGATATGGTAAAAGGGAATGATAATTAATAATAGTTTATTAATAAACATTTTTAAAGGAAAAAATTGAAAAAATTAGGATTCTGAATTAAAAATAACATGTAGAAAGATAGAGAATGATCAACGAATAAATTATCAAAATATTTGATGTTTTAGATAATGATGAAACTATATTAAGAAAAAAATTATCCTTTTCAAATGATGAAAATCATATTAAAAGTTTCTTTTAAAATTTTGTTTATATGTAACAAGTGAAGAAGGTCGTGTTTATAAAAAAGAAAAATCATTCCTCAAATTCTGAAAACTCTAATTATTATTTAAAAACTATATAAGGTTAATTTTAAAAAAAATGTAAAAATTATAATGTGAATAAGAAGGTTTTGGGAGTTACCAGGATTTTTTACAAAAAGTAACCAAAATGTATAGTCAAATGAAGGAAGGGGAACATGGCTCAACATCTCTATAATTATCTATTTTCATAGGGATTTTTAATTTTATAGATACTATTGGAACTGTAGCGTATTTAGAAACTTTGAAACGAGATGTTCGTATAATTAATAATAGTTCTAAAAAATTAAACAAAAATGAGACAAGTTTTTATGGGGATTCAACCCACATAAAGAACAAACGTTTAAGGGTTACCATAAATTTTTAGACTAAATGTTGAGAATGTGATTCAATAATTGTAATTGGTCTGTAAAATATGTTATTATCCACATAACTTTGATAAAAAGTTTCTCCATATTCTACTATCCCAACTAATTATGTATTTTAATATTAAAAATACATATAAGAAGAAAGACAAAGAAAAATAGAAAAACATTTTTGAGATTGCACTCAAATGATAATAGATAGAATTTCCATGGATTATAGATACTGAATTTTCATTACACTTGAGAGGATATTTAAAACATTTCGGGGATATTTAAATGTTTAATTAAGGACCACTGAACATTTAAAATGATGGGAGAGTTAAAATCAAAGTATTTGGAATCATAGTGATTGGAAAATAAAAGTTGATGTCCTGGAACATGTTGTATTTTATTGGGATAAAATAATATTTATTACATGTATCATAACTATTTTGTGATGGTAATGAAGTGGTATTTTATAAATATTCATTCTTGGTGGAGAGATTGAAAGTTGTTTGTGTACTTACTAGTGGACAACAAACACAAGGAAACTTGTTTTACGTTAGTAATGTTGAAAATTCTTGTTATTTAAGTTTAAAAACTGAAAATAATGTATTGAATCAATGTTTCTGATATCATGGTCAATATAAAATGATCAATATTATTTTAGGAGATAATTTTTATAATGTTTATATACTAAATAGATATAGAATATAGATGTTATCTATATTCCAGAAGTGGAAGATTATTAATTATCTACACAAGAAGGTAGATAGTCAAATATCAATCCAATTAGAGATCATTAATTTATATATTTATTGACCTTTGAAGAATTAATTTAAATGAAATGATATGTATAATATTTATTTTATAGATGAATTCAATCATACCACATCCGTTATATTCATGAAGAATAATTTAAAGGCACTAAATATATTTAAATGATTTATAAGCATTTTTTATAATGATTGTGTTTTCTCCTTTAATAAAATTCACAAATATAATATTGATGAATATATTTTAAGAATATTTGAATCATATCTTAAAAATCATTGTATTTAATATGAGATTTATGAACTAAACACCCCATAATGAAATGGTGTCCCTAAATGGAAGAAAAAAAGTTTGATAGAGATGGTTCTTATTATATTTATTAAGCATGACAATTAATATTATTTATGTTGAATGTAAATTAATATAGTTGTTTATATAGAAAATAATTGTCTGTATTAACCAAATTTGGTTATGTCAAGATATGATATGTATTATAAGTACCTTTATTCTAAATATAAAATTTTATTTGGTTGATAGCTAATAATAATACCCCTAACCCCATTTTAAAAAAACATGATAAGATTTTCACCAATTTTATAGGGAACCAAACCATGGAAATATGAAAATATAATTGAAGTTGATATAATAGAGTTATGAAATTTTATTTAGAGTTTTTCTTGTTTGACAGATTCAAGATTAGATATAGTGTATACACTTTAATAATGCACAAAACATCTAACTATGCCAATGTAATCTTATTAAATTATTATAGAGACAATTATTTGGTATATTAAAGGAATTATACACTATATATTGAAATATTATGGAAGTGGAAATATTGATCTGTTTGTATATTCAAATGGGGATTGTGATGGATATGTCGATGATATATGATCATCATATGATTGATTTTTCTTTTGGGGAGAAAGGTGGGTATATAGGCACACAAAGAATTAATGATTTGTAACTATTAGTACCATTGAAATAGAATATATTGTTTAAGACATAGAAATAGACAAATTTTGTGGATAAGGATTCTGTTGTAATATCCCATGGTGAATATGAATTTTCCCCTGCTAATTGGTTTTGATAATCTAATTAACATCAATTTATCAATAAATTCAGTTCAGTATTCTCAATAAAATCATATTGAAATAAAATATAATTTCACAAAGGATCATGTGGAGAAAATTTTATTAATGATGTAATTTTATCCCCTAAATTAGAAAATAAAAGATCACTAAGCCACTAGTAAAGGATTAATTTTATTGAATGGGGTTTATTATGGAAAGTCACCCTTAATCTTTTCAAGTCTAGGTTATGGTGATCTCATCCCCTCTTTACTTGTTTTTAGATTATTGTTTTTATAGGTGAAAAAAGATAATATAAATACAGTTACGTATTTACATATTGGGAACATCAATATAGGGGTACATTCCAAGGATATTTGTTTATTTTAATTCGGGTGAGATCTCTTATTTTGGGGGAACATGTTTTTAGATTGTATTTTTAAAAGTGATAAGTGATGAAGTTAGGATTTTTATGTGATTTATAAATTGATCTAACTTGATTGGAGTGCATGTAACTATGAACTTATTATAAACAACATCAAGGAATTTTTTTAATGTGGAAGTAATTTTTAATAAATAAAAGAAGATTTATCATCACTCATTATCTAGTGGTATCAAAATCTATGAAGAAGTTGTTGCAAGTCACTTTAATGGAAAACATAATTTTATTGTTTATTCTCTTTTTTCCAATATTAGTTTTCCTCATATAAGATTAAAATTACTGAATGATAATTCATTCCTATTTCTATTGAGTGTCGAAAGTGATTTATTCTCAATGTTTGATATTAAAATAAAAATGGGGATATTTTTGAGCCCATAAATGACGAATAAATTGAGGTCAATAGTAGTTTTTACCTTGCGTATATTGTTAAGACCCATGATAATTATAATATAATGAGAGATAAAGAATAATTGGATATTTTTATTTTCTTTTTCTTTTTTCAATAAATAAATCTTGTTAAAACTAATGTTTTACATATTATGTCATTTGAGGTGATTTTCATTAAATGGTTTTGAATTCATTGGATAATTATGGATGAGTTTAGATTAAATATGATGTTTCTCTAAATGTGGATATATAAATTTTTAAAGTAAAAAATATATAGAGTTAAAATATGATTTGAATCTATAATTTGATATCCATAATTTAGGTGAGTCTATAAAATAAAATTGTTCTATTTATAGAATATAGAATATCTAGAATTTTAATTTTCATGGGTTTATTATGGAATGTGTTTAAAGATGATACATTACCTATTTCTAGAGAAGAAAAAGGTGAGGAAATTTATAAATCAATAAGTTAAATTATCTGGAATATAAAATATATTTTGGAAAATTATTTTGTGATTCATATAAATATTGGATGTTAAAAGATTGGAAGAATGTGAAGTATCCTGAAGTTGAAAGAATGTCCAAGACTAGAATATTGGAAAGGAAAATATGCATGATTAAATTTACTCAATTTCTAATATTTTTATACCTAATAAGTTGATAAAATTTTAATAAAATTCCTTATACAAGGTTGATATTTAAAAATTTATCTATAATATAAAATATTCAAATCCATTGAACAAGGTTAATACATATGTTTATTATAAGAAAGTGTAATTTATTTTTCTAAGACTTTTATATAAATTTTGAAAATGAAATTATCTTATGAAATATTTCAGAAAAATCCTTATATATGGGTTATCCATTGAGAAAAAGTTATGATGGGAAAACAATTCATCATATATAGAAGTCCTTAGAAAAGAATTATGTTATATGTGAAGGTCATTCATACTGGAAAGAAGGAATTTCTTGAGACTCAATATAATATATAATATTAAAAATCTCATATGTAATTTTTATCATGTCGATATAAAAGTATTTATAATTTTTTAAAATATAAGATTTCTAATATTTTATAGAAGATAGATCATGATGTTAGGACTGTAGAAAGGTATGCTTTCTCTATATTATACTAAATGATTTTTCAAAATCATTGTGTAATGATTTATGGTGATTAAAATAATGAAACTAAAGCTAATATTATAATGAATTAAAATTATCAATGAAAATCATTATAAATTAAATTGGATAGTATTATTCACATCATGTTTATAAGGTCATTACATGGAAGAGAATGAAGAGAGATTTTCAAGATAAATCAAAATAGTGATGATAACCTATGATAACAATCATTCACTCTATTATTATGTTATTAAATATATCATTTTGTAATTTAGGATATCATGTCATGATTATTTAGACCAAGAGAAAAATAATTTTAATTGAATCATGAAAAATATTATCACACTATAAAGAGAGAAGTGGTTAAGGGATCATGGATTATCATGTTACACATGAACAGTCATATTGTGAAGATGAGGAAAGATCCAGAATATAAAACGAAGTGTGAGAAATTGAAATGAAAATTTAATGAAGGGAATTTTCTGATGTCATTTGTGAAAATATTCAGCACTACTTTGTAAAATTTTTATAAACTATAAATGAAGTATGTAAATAATAAGGATATAAAGATTAGATTAGATTATATGGTTAAATTTTAGGTATATATAATGGAAAATAAGAATAAACAAAAAAAGACAACTTGATACAAGTCTAATTTATTTGAAGCCTCTCTTGTTGTTTATATAGATTGACGTTGATTTTTGTGGGTGTACTTTTACAGAGTTGGGAGACATTATTAGTATCATGAGTTCAATGATAAACCTTGATCGTAATAATCCATAATGATAAATCATTTATACACTTTATTTTCTAGAGATTCTAGATCATTCCAAAGATAATCTACTCATTTTATGTAGTGAACCTTGTAATAAATAAATTATGCATTTTGTGTGTGTGACAATGATAAATTCACTCACATTAATAAGTCATGAAGTTAGTCTCTAAAAGAAACTTAAAAGGAATTGAATTCAATTTTTCACCTCTATATGCTATTTATCAATAATATTGTGGGTCATTTTCACATTTTCAAGTTGTTTTCATGCTATAAAATTTATGAATACTACCAAATAATCAAAAATTAGTTTATAGTGTTGTCAATATTTGACCAAAAAATCATCCACATAGTATTATATAATATTTCTTATAAATTATTGGAAAATTTGATTAATGAAACATTAGTCGATATTTCTAACCTTATGTAAGCCAAAGAGATTATTTGTATTAGTATATCACCTGAGGTTCCCTAAATGAAATGGCCTCATCATTTTGGTATCAATTCAAATATAGTTTTAACTAGATTATAGTTCATAAATGAGGGGGGGGGGGGTGGACATGTATTTTTGTATTGATTAATAGTTTTATAATTTTGGAATTGTAAATTATCATTTGGATAATGGTTTTTGAGATCCTCAAATTCAATAAAACCCTAATTTGTGCATCATTTTCTTAATGAGGACATTATTAGAGATCAATTTATGTTATTTAAATTTTGAGATAATGTTGGTTTTGATTAAATTATCAGTTTTAGATTCCTCCTTGATAGTATGGGTTATATACAATCTCATTGATTCTTTTTTATAGCTGTATTGGTTATCCAATACACATAAATCATTGGTTCACACGTGGTGATTAAATTTGGGAATTTCCATTTAATTAGATGAAAATAAATATAAACATTTATTTATAAAGGGGTTTATTTCTATCATTATTTAGGAGTCATTTTGGAAATAATTAATGAAATATTAATGAATAATTTTCTAACTATATTCACATATTCTAATTCATCTAAATTGGTTGGGATAACTTCTTCGAACACCGGTGAAGAATCCATCATATAATCATCTTTCTATTCAACGTTTTTTAGAGAGAAATAAAGACAGGAACCTTAAGATCTATGAGATTATACAGGGGAATTATCACTTCCATTAGGATAACATCTTTCTTTGGAATGCCTAGGTTCATCTGGTGTAGTAGACTCCATTATAATGGAAGTGAATGTTCCTTGAACCCATTATCTTATTCTGGGATTTATACCATCCAATATAAGAGTATTATTTTTGTCATCCAAATATATTCTCGACCCTTGTTTGATTTGATATTCTCATGGGAATGATTAATACACATGAAAAATACAAATTTATTTTTCTTTTTTGGTTATAGTCACTCAATGGACACATCCACTTTAGAATTATTTGAAAGGAAATTAATTAAATGGTTTACATCATAAGTTAGTACAATCTAGTGTTTTACTAAATATAATGATTTCACGTCAATTTGGTTGATAATAAACACAAAATATTAATTTATTTCACTTCATGGATTTATTGAGGAATTTTCCAAACCATTATAGGAAGAATTCTATGTGGAATTAGTCCATAGTGATTGCTTCCACTCCCACTTGGAGTACCACGTATCTATGTACTGAGAATCGTAGGAATAAAATAGGGACCCATCATAATATAGTACCCCTAAAATCATATCAACATATTATTCAAGTAATTGGTTATATGAAGAGATAATTATTAAATTTATATAATTCCAAATTATTCCCATCAAGATGTTAAATGACATATCTTACATAAATACCATGAATTCACAATTTGATAAGAGATACAAAAATAGGGTTATTATATTGATTATTTCATGTTTTTTCTACTAACTTATATCATACCATTGAATCATTAGGTTCAAAGGGGACAAGTCAGCTACAATATAGTCTAGACAATGAACATTATAGATTATAATAAGGTTTATTCTTGAATTTATATCAACTAAAAGTCTATATACCTCAATATAATTGAGATTTTTAGATATATACAAAGTTATAAGGATCTCGTATAAACAATTCATATAATTTATATATAAATGAAATGATTGTATGA
Source organism: Viscum album (assembly GCA_963277665.1). Lineage (NCBI taxonomy): Eukaryota > Viridiplantae > Streptophyta > Magnoliopsida > Santalales > Viscaceae > Viscum > Viscum album. The sequence goes on from OY728131.1 coordinate 1,929,943,513, forward strand.
CACTCAATTGTGGTGGACACCTAATGTTATGTCTCAGATTTAATGAAATCAACCTTTATTTCCTAATGACTTGAAAGAACCTTAATAATGGATTCCCTTAGTTATTTTGAGATGTGGAATGAATATAATAATGATAGTGTTATTTGTAACATAGATATCTACTTGAAAATGTGGTGCATCTAATTTAGGGGACTATGCATCCTACTATGACGATACTCTTTGGATTCATGATTCAAGGTTAAAGCTAAATGTTCCAATAATTCCTACCCTATGATATAATTGAGAGGTGTATTAGTTATTTAATATTTTTGGTTGTATTTTATTCTCCATGTATTAGTGTTTTATTTTTAACTATCTCTCTATTAATCAGTATAAACATATTATTATATAATAATTAGCCCAGTAGAATTCTATTTAAATTTATGCTCCTACTAATCTCATTGAAGTTTATTACTTCAAGTCTCAACAACATTTATAATTATTAGTAGTTATGACATCTGATCATTGAGGTCCATGATGAAATTATCTTCCTAAACCTATACTACTGATTACCCAAATATTGATGGTGAATTAAGGTCTATATGATTCTTAGTCATCTATGAAGGGGACTATCATGTGTATTATTCTAAATGATTCATATCATGAATCCTCTTAAAATAAATTTTTTGTTTATTGGGGTAGTAGCCATCCTCCCAATGATGGGGGTAGCAAATATAGGAGATTCTAGATCATCTTTGGGTAGTACCCATCATCCCAATGTTGGTTGCTTCTATTTAATCAATTTTATTGTCATCGAGTCATCTAATTTTTACACATTCATGGATGGGACTTCATTCCATTCCCATTCATCTTATGACATAATAGTAGATACATAAGTATCCTTTGATTAGGGTTTATCTAATTTTACAATCTAAGATTTAATCAACTTCTAGATAAAATCATTAAATATGAATTATTCCTAGATATTTTTTCCTAACACAAAATTGATGGGTTAGTAAGAAAGGATATCATTCAGATTAAAATCATTTGGTCTTATGATATTTTGTAAATATCATATGTTTATCTCTAAATAGGGATGATAAATACGTGAACATGCTACATTTAGAAGGAATAGACCTTAACATTATAGTATTTTATTATTAAAAGATTTTTCTTGTTTAATTATATCCTTATAAGGGGACTACTTTTATTGCTACTATTTAAGAAGTGGCATCCTATGGTAGTGACTAGGCTTAGGGTTTACGCTTCGCATATGTGTTAATTTGATCATGAAATTTACAACCTATACCTTACTAGATATAATTATATCATCTAATAGTATATACTCGAATTTTTATTTGGAATACTATAAATAATATTCCAACTATTTTATTAATAATAAAAACTCCTAGAATAATTGAGGATATTTCAAGGGAGTGATTAGTGTTTTAAACTCATCTCATAAATTCTATATATGTATTTAAAACAATTGATATTGTTGAATATTTATATTTAACGAATGTGTTAGATCATTCCACCTTCTGATGAAGTTAAAAACTCATCTATTTTTAATTTTTTATTTGATTGGTCATGGTTAATTATGATTTTCATCATAGAGATGAATTTCTAGAGAAATTATCATAGGAGGTCTTCCCAATTATTGATAAACCCATCTAGAAGATTATTATACAAGATAAATTTTGGTATTTCATGTTTCTGTATGAAACACCAAAATTTCATTAACATCTTATTCTACAAAATTCCTATCATTGTTATAAATCATTATTTGAAATATTTGTGGTGATACTATTGATCTCTCACCCAATTAAATATCAGGGAAGTATAATTTCCAATCTTAGGTAGAGGAGGATTCAATTCCACCACTCAAAATAAGATTTCGTATCTAAAATAATTGGGGAACATATCCATTTCATAGATTTAATTAACTAATTTAGAGGCTCAATAGAGAGTAAGATATCTATCGACATTATTATCTAGTTTGATTCCCTAGTGGAGTTAGTGGGGTCCTGATATGTTTTTACCACCATACATTATTTTGGAAACTAGTATATGTCAAACTTGGGAAGGATCCTTGAAATGGGGGAAGTTGAGTTCTTAGGGTAGTTAAATCAGGATAATATATATCTATTATGGTGTGATAGGAATATTTTTCAAGGTCCCATATTATTTAGATAACGACACTTTACTCTTTTTGGTTGATCAGTTACTTTTTATTTAAGTGGTTTTTTTTGAATGAGATTTATTTTACTCAGCCTAAAAATTATACACAACAAGAATGATTCCTCTAAGATGTATGATATTGATAAAATTAGTTTCAAAAAATACATTTTATTCTAGTAAATTTTCGACTTAATATAAAGAGGTTCAAATTATTCAAATGGTAGGTTGTCTATGGATGATACCATACCTTTCACTTTATCCAAAATTAAATATTATTGGGAATGAAATAAATAGATGATTAATGGATCAGTTAAATCATGATTTTAACTATGATGTTTGTTTCACACACTATATTCATTCATTTAAATGTGAATTACATTTTGAATATATTTATCATTATCACATTATTCTTCATTAGTGTTAGGATTTATATTATCTATGGGTTTTCTATCAGTAACATTAACTATATAAAATTGAGTATTGGTGATCAAATCTTAATATGTATCAATGTTATAAAAGGATTAACCATACTTGGATTATCCTTTAATATTTAGATCATAATTCTCTTTGGATTTTCTTCCATGGATGATATTTTTGACCTATTTCCACAAATATATTTCTCCCTCTCTCATTGATACACTCTTGAAATAGATTTATGGATGTAAATATAAAGGGATTATGTGATAATTTTCACCCAAAATTCTTCTAAGTAAGGTGATGTAACTTGAAATATATATGTGGAAAATAACATGGGCACTTTATGTGAAGCTTCCTTGAGTATGGAAATGTTTGAAAACCTCGGTAGTGGGAGGTAAAAATTCCCATTGACCCATGGCGTAGAGCTTTCATTACTTATATACCATCATGGATTTACTCTACTATGGATTTGATAATTCCATGGGTATAAGTGTTGGATAGAATTCTCCCATTCATTCATGTTTTGGTTTCTTCTGTACTATGGATGAGAATACTAACAAAACCATCTTAGTATTCTACAATATTATCTAGACCTGATATGGATGTATAATATTTTTTGTGTGATATATACATATTGTCAAATAATTCTATAAAATTATAATTTTTTATTTCTTTAAATGAGAAACTTTTTTGACCATCATGGAAGTATGATGTGTGATTATATCCTTTAATAACTCGCACTGAGTAAATCTTTTCTCGGATTTAGGAAAGAAGATACATCATTGAAAAAAAACAAGTATAAAATATAGACCTCTGGCCTAATTCCCATCCTAAAGAAATAAAATCACAATATTATTTCCCGGAAGAACATTTTTTAATTTTTAGAGGATTAAAATACTTAGCTATATATTCAACCCAACCATTGAGATGTATAAAGGGTGGTAATTAATGAATATATAAAATAACACCATTAAACATTTGAGGTATATGTGTTAGAGAAGCTCTTGATGTTTCCCTAATTTAGGATTTTGATCCACTAAGAGGGAGTTTTGGTCAACATCACAGTATAGTTCATCTAGAATCTTTGAATGGTTCATGTTGTCCCAAAAATAAATGTATCTTCTCTTCAAATGGTAAAGAGATTCCCATAAATTTTTATAAATGTAAGAAATGAATTTATCCTTTAATTCATAGGAATGTCATTTTTAAAAGTTTCAATACTGAAAAACATACCAGTATTCTACATCATCTAATTAATTCCACATATAAAGGGAGTAAAACTTATCTTTTGTAAGTGTTAATTAAAATTATACTGACTACAAATTTCATTTCTCCACACAAATATCAAGAGGTGTATGATCATTTTGAATCCCATTTGTTACATCTATCGTTTCATGGTTTAGGGGAAGCACAAATGATGATAATTTATTCTCATTGAACTATTATTGGTATGAAATACCGAAGAATGATTATGTATGTCCTAGTTTATATCACCGTAGATTCTAAATTATCTCTAGATATGATAAAAATTTTGGATAAGATTTAACATGCTAATGACCTTCATGTTTAGATGATTTCTCATTATGAGGAGGGCCTTCAAAATAATCTCTATGGGGGAACACCCTGATTGATTATTATTTCACCATTATTGGTAGAATCTACATTCTAGATATATATCTCATCATAGTAATCACCTCAATAACACATTCTATTCGGTGGACTTCTAGAGTTATCATTTTTTATTCTATAGGGAAGGCCTATATGATTACTGATTTGGTGGTCATCTTCATGGGGAAGACCTTACTGTTGGTTGATTACTTTATTATATTGAAGAATTATGAAACATATTCCATTGGGAGTGCCTCCAGAGTCATTACAGTCATTTCATGTGGAGGTCCTCTATTATTACTAATTAATAATGAATCATTGAGGTATATACCTCTTTTCTGGTCAGTTTTTTTGTTGCGATGAAGACATTTACCACAGGAATCATATGTTGAACCTTCATGATCAATCTTCACATTGGTATGAGGAGGTCCTCCATGGATGAAAATATTTTATTTTCTAATATATAATTTACTTTCATGACTGTATAATATCATTAAACTACTCTTTGATTATGGATTTCCATCTACAATATCTCATTCAATATTCTTTTGGCACGGTGAACATTGTCAAAACTTGATCATTATTGGGGTTGTGAAACGTGGGTAACAAACATCATGATTTTAATAAATCTTAGGTGGATAAATGGTTTCCATTAGTATATGACAATGGGTATCATGGGTTTCGATGGTAACATAGATGTGAACTTACTCATGGGATCCAATAGTGAACTACCCTTGGTGAGTCATCTACCTTGGTCTCATAGTTTGGAAATTCCTGGTTGAGATCTCTTAGGTGTCCTCCTTAACATATTATTTTTGTATTAGTGGTTTTACAGTGGTGGTGATGGTGGTGAATTTTTGTAGTTATCCTAATCAACTCCAAAAAAATTTAGTGATGTCATTGACTTCCTCCTCTATGTCCTTATGATAAGGGATATAAAGTTTTATGTGCATCAGGGTGATTGGATTTGGTAACAAGTTCCACTTATTTCCTTCAATTATATCATTAATATGATTTTTTAAAGGGATTCATCTCTGAAATACTATAATGAACTATCCCCAATGTTGGGATAGAGTCGTTAAGTTTATAATTTTGTATGACTGTGTTTATTACATGATGATAGAGGAACTAAATCTATTAAAAAGTATGTAGATACCAGGAGCCCTAAGTGGTCATGATATATTTTATATATGTATGATGTATCAACTAGTGTTTTGAGGTGTCTCGAGGTACCGTACAGCTTCCACCAACATTTTTGTGATGCTTAACCTCTAATAGTGTATTTGGTGAATCTAATTGGATGTGATGGATGAAACTGAGTAATAAAACCATAGATAAGTAACATGTGACTAAATTATCATATGAAAATGAACATGGTTGATCAATATCTCAACACATAATGTATTTCATGTCAGGTTCACTATAATTATTCTCTCATATGTTTTATGCCCATGATTTCATTTGATGTACAGTTCTAGAACTATTTTCCAAAGGTAGGTGGTCATTGGTATACACCAATGAGAAATTGAATTGCATATTGAGGTTGATTTGATGAAAGGTTCTCTCATTCATTAATGGTACTTGTTATATTGTATGGGAATATATTATATATTTATGATATATTCAATATATCCTTCCTAATAATAATACTTGGTACCATGGTCACAAGGGAGATCAAATAATACCATTAATCAATGTAAACATTTGTATATATCAAAGGTTATCCATATTTCACCTATTAATTAATTAAATTGAATGTTAAATCCACACATCTAGGAAATCTATAATTTATCACCATCTAAATAGTTGGATGGTGAAGTGGAATTTATAGCAGGCCCATAAGAGGGGCTTCTTAATTATCTCTATGAGTGGAATCACAACCAACATAGTTTACTTCTACATAAATGGACACATTGTACCTTTAAAGGTCTTGTGATAATAACCATAATGGTTCTTTTTATTGTTGTGAAGAATTAAAAAATTATGTGACTTTTAATGTTATGGAACCAAGACCAATGATGTTTCCTTTAAATTCATGTGTCTTGGATTATTACTTCTTTTAACATAGGGTTTTATTACGAGAACCAATTTTAATTAGTTTAATTTAATGAATAATGGACTACTAGGAAAAAGGTAAACAGAAATGGTTATTCTTGTACATTCACATGAGTTTCCATTTCAGATTCACCATGTTTTTTATTAATTAAAGAAGAGAGGATGTGGTTTTTACTTACACCTATTATTAGTTCCAAAGAATTTATATCTAAATGGTAAGTAACATGGATGATATCATAAATGCAAACATGGTTTGTTCTTACACCTAGTTAGAGGTACATGGTATGTATGCATCATTGATAGGTCACATGTATGAGATAATCAATGAGAACATGGATGGAGATTACACCTAACATGAGGCTTGTTATATGCATTGTTAATTGACAATTCTCTAAGATGAGATAATTAATGAAAACATGGTTGGTGATTATACCTATTAGAAGGCCTATGATATGAATGGATCACTGATAAGTCAAAGGGATAATATCATCAATGATAATAAGTTTAGGATTTATGCACAGTAGGAAACCCATAGTATGTATGGCTCATTCATTGGTGAAATAGATGATATCATTAATGATAATATAGATAGGGATTACACCATGTAGTAGGAAAATGATATGTATAGATTATTTATAGGTCACAAGGATGAGATCATAAATGAAAACATGTTTGGGAATTACACATAGATGGAGACCTATGGTAAGTATGGCTCATTGATAGGTTGCATTGTTGAGATCATCAATGATAACATGGTTGAGGATTAAAACTAGTATGTAGTCTTTGATATGTGTGGCATTGATGGAAGATGATTTTTAGGGGTTTTATCATGGATAAAATTTCCTAAATCATTCACTTATATTAATTCTATCCAATTATGTTACATGTGTAAGATTAGGGGTCGGAATTAAGCTTGGTTATTCACAATAGGGATCATTTAAAAAGTAACCAACCAAAGTTAAAATCTTTATCTATGATGGATCATTGGAAAGAGGCCAACGTGTACTTTATGAACTATGAATTTCATATAATATTGGAATTCTTATGTGACTGTGTAGGGTTCTACAAAGTCATCGATTTTCAAGGATACTTATCACATAAAATTTAAGTGAACATCCCGCCAAGATGAATCTATATGGGTACCTTTCACATAGGATATCACATGGAAGAATCACATAGATTATATGTGGGGAAGGACTTAGTAACATAAATTTAAAAGTTACTTTAGTGATCATACAAAGGATTTCAAAAAGGATATGTCTTATAAGAACATAAAATTTCTTCAAATTCATGTCATGGAAAATAAAATCCATCCTCACATAGTGTGTGTCGAGGTTTTTATAGGCTATCCACCTGAATATTCCAAAATAATTTGTGGAAAAATATTTTTTGACTTTGTTTGAAGTCACATAGGGTTCTACTTTAGAGGCACATATGACATCTTAACTCATTCCATTTAATATTATATAGAGAAGGATAAATCTAAAGTGGTGAAGGATATATTATGACATGAAAATGAGTTTATTAAAATATAATAATTAACAGTTTAATCCAATTTGTTTAAAATACCTCAAACTGAATATTTTTCTACCATGAATATTACTTCCTTAATCAAACATGACCATAATGTCTCAACTAATTCAATATTTTCATTTGAAATCATATTCAATATGACTTCAAGAATTAATTTTGAGGGTCTGAGAATGTCATTTTACCAAAAAATTATTTCTTCTATGATTCCAAAAATGAATATCCTTTCATGAATGAAAAACCTATGTGATTAAAGTTCCTTCCTCGAATGATGAAATTCCATCATAATGAAAATTTCTCCTTTTACACCATTCTTTCTTTCTAAATATCTTCAAACTACAGATGATATTTTTTAAGAATCATTTATCATCAATTAAACTACATTACCATTAGAATATAAATCACATAAAATATTCCACTTATGTAAATTAAAAAATTAATCCATGAAATTTAAATATATCAAAAAATATTTGATAACATAAATTTTTCAAATACCTAAATTTTTTTAAAAATTTATATCACATAAAAAATTTTAAATAGTCATCCCAAGTAAAAATATAATGTCATGTATCTAATGGCCCCTATATATTTTATTATGATACTAGTTATATAGTCTTTTATCCCTTTATTGTTGAAAATACTAATAATTTCACAGTCTCACAAACATTTAATTTTTTGTCTCGGTAATACATTTCCAATTAAAACTTTTCATCTTTGAAAATATTAAACCGTAACTATAAAATGCAAAATAATCAAATAATCATTTTCATTACATTCAAAAATATCATCATAATAAAATGTAAATAACATAATATAAGAGGAGTCACACAAAATAATTCAAGGTACTAGATCCTCGTATGGGATTCATGTTCCCTTTTAATTTCTTCAATTCCACCATTCTCTCACAAAATTCATACCAAAAAAATAATTCGTCCTAAAAAATATCTTTTAAATATTTTATCGCAATAAAATGATTTACTTAAGACATATCATCATTTGAATTAATGTCTCCCTAATCAATCAAATTAGTTGAACGATTGTCATACTTCTAAGTAAAGATATGTGGAATATTTAATTAATATAACCAAATAGAGAATTATTTCCCACATGTTAAGAATCATCTTTGATATATTACAACACTATAATAGGTTTAATTAATATTGGTGAAAGTTCTATTCCTTTTACAAATTACAGTGATTGTATCCATTTGATACTCTAAAAAATATGTGATCACTGTTATTGAACTCCCGCAGTCTCCTCCTTTAATATATATATGAAATTTATCTACTCTAATCATTTTTCATATAATCACTAATAATTTTAAGTCTCTATATGATATCTTATGCCAATTATATTCCAATAATAGAAAATTAACAAATGGTTTCCAAATATAACAGAGACCAACATGTTTAACCATATTGTTAATCATATGGTTCTATCATGATCAATGAATAATAATAAAAATTACCATATAACTATATAAAATGAAAATGATCTAATAAAATCCACTAAACTTCAAAACACGTGATCTAGAAATATCCTCTATTGTATGAGTCTATCTATTATTCGTACCATCAATTTAAGGATAAAATGGTATTCTAATACACAAACCATTACCGAAATAATTCCACAATTGTCTGTATATCAAAGAATTAAATCATGTATCAAAGTTAGATATGATCACTAGAGGGTAACATTATAACATTACCACTTACATAATTTAAAGATTTACTAAAGTTGTAACAAAACTATATTTCTTAATAAATAATAAATTAGTTGAAATTATAAACCATTAAAAAATAACACAAATCACATCATAACATATGGTCTCTTAAGGTAAACTAGTCATAATTACAATATAAATATTTTTTTATTTCTATTTAAGAGTACACAATTATTGTAAAAAACTAGTTGGTTCTAGATCCTCAACAATAAATCACTGATAGATAATACTTGTATCCAGAAAATTATCCACTAATCTCATAATTATAGGCTAGTAAAATTAACTCTTGAGAGTATAATACCTTTTATAAATACCAATATTCAAAACATCATGTGAGTTTTAGAACTCATGTAAAACCTCATCACACATACTTATAGGGATAAATAAGAAATATTAAAACATCACTGGTGGTATACATATTCAAACCAATAATATTAATTCTCATAAGGAATGAAAATATCCATCTAGACCTCAGTCTCATGAAAATTTATATGTCACTGCATTACTCGATGATTCCGAGAAGAATCCATCATCATCAGGTAAAGACAAACATCACAATCTGCTTCTCCTAATCCAAGATGCATAGCTATAAATTTTATAATAATCCTCTATTCTTCACTTGAAACCCAAAAATTATAATTCCAAAATAATCTACACAAAGAATCCACCACCATATTAATATCAAAATTATAATCTAGTAAAAAAATATACTCATCACATTTTACCCATTTTTGAATCTTTCTGTGAAAATATATACTTTAATATTTTATGATCCATAAATTCCATAAAAATTTCACCAAAAAAGTAATGTATCCATAACCTAAGAAAAAAACCACCACCATAAGTTCTAAATCATGAGTTTCATAGTTACACATGGGAGAATATAACTCTCTAAGACAATATATCATAACTCCTCTTTCTTGTATCGAGGAATATTCAAAAAATTTATAAGACAAATCATAATATAATTCTTAAGTAATCATTTCCTTAGGTAATAAAATAATTTGAATACTAGTTAATTTATCCCTCATAATATCAAAATAAAATATTCATTAAACAAAATAAGTGAATGTTATTTCTTACTCAATGTGGATAAATATGTCTTTATCTAATAAAACATGAGAACGAATATACTATAGTACCCAAATATTTCTAAGAAACATTATAATATATAGAAATTCTTTGTTTCTATTCATGGAACAAAATCTTTAATTATTGATCGGTCAACTATGAAACCTTCATATGATATAACATATCCTAAAAAATGAACATCATTTCATTAAAGTCATTACATTAATAAATTTCCTTTCACAATTGTTTTTCAATAAATCTAAAACAATCCTTAGATAATCCACATGATATTCCTCTATCCTAAAATAAAAAATGATGTAATAAACAAATATTATAAAAAACTAGTCTAAATAATGATAAACCACCCAATTCAGCATCCCTAAAAATATTGTTGGAGAATTCATAACATAAAATTGAACCATAATAAATTCAATGCATCCATATCAATATTTGAAAGATGTCATTGTAATGTACTCATATATAACACCCATATAATGCTAGATTTACCTTAAATCAATCTTTAAGATCAAATATCTACACATAAATTGATCAAGGAGACCATAAATCAAAGGTAGTTGAAAAATTGTCATTACCATCAATTAGTTTAATTTTCAAGAGACTATAAATAATTAAAATAGTACATTTAAATTCTTAGAAAATAATACTAGAGATTCCCATGTAGATACCCAATGATATATATATATATATATTAATATAATTATTCGCAATTTTAAATCATCAAATATATAAACTTTTTTTGTACTATTTAATAATACATCACCATAATAGGTGTTACACCTCGATATAACTCTATCCCAACTCAATATCATATTGTTGTGGTAAAAATAGTAATTAATTTTGGAATACATATAAAAACCTAATAAAAATTGATAATATCTACCTTCACTACCTTATGTTTTTATAGAATAATTCTGAAATTTTGATAGGTATTATCCTATGACTCAATACATCAATTTCTTATATAACAATCTTCCTCTTTTGTAAATACTACACAAATATATCCAATATTAAAGAAAACCCCTTCACTATTAGAAATATACACTAGCATATAAAACATATAACTAATCCATGATATTAAAGATATCATATAGTATTATTCGTAGAGAAACTATATTTAAATATAAAATATAATTTTATAAAACTAGTTCGCAATAATGACTTACCTCTAACAACCTCTAATGATCCATGATTAGAGTTTTCAATTCTAATGGCATATAAAACTCTTATATGGTGAGATATAATCAAATGAAAAGGGTTTCAGTAACAAATTAATATATATATATAATGTTAAAAATCTATTTGATATTATAATGGATGAAAATCATACCTCTAACCACATCTGGACTATTAAATTCTTCAATCTCCACTACCTAAAATTTTCCACATCTATCTCCTCTACCTTTTTTATCATATTCCCTCCCTAAACCTCATATATATTCAAAATAGAGTATCTATGGTCAAGTAATACCATTATTGTTTCTTATAATTGTTCTATATTCTTTTCTAATAGGTTCCCTAACCATTTACTGATGATGATGCCTTATAGGTAATTGATATTGAGGATTCCTCTAAAACATAGCGGTGATCCAAACACCTTTTCACTTTGCATAAGTTTATATTTAAATGTACATATAAGATAATTATTACCCATTAAACCACTAAGATGTTAGAATACACATTATATAAACCTAGATGAATAATAACTACTTATACTAGGTCCTTAAGATCAGTCTGTTAGTAATTTCGTGATTTTTAAATATAAAGAAGATGTGTGTCAGTAAAGTATCTTATCTACATATCTGATATTTTATTCTATTTTCTACCTACCTTATTCATATATAGATGTTAAATAATCTAAACCACCACCCCTAATGTATCCACCATTCCTCTTAATTTCTTTAATCTATGAGAAGTCACCTAGTGATAGAACACATATAATAATGTTATCCCAAAACTTCAATCTCTTAACATATTATTAAAATTCATTTCTAATTAATGATAAATAAGATTCAATAATTGTACAAAAAACAATGAAAATGATTAAATCACATAATTAATTTTTTAAAGACCCAAAGCTTGACGTACATAAACATTACATTACTTTTGCGGAATATTGAATTCATAACAAAGACAGACACCAAAGGACCATAATAGTTTAGAGTCTCTAGAAACACAGAATATAATCTTCTAATCTTGGTGAAGGATCTTCAACATCTCTCATAAAGATATTTCCCTTTTTTTCTTACATAAAACATTTATTTATATCTTGGGGAAAAGAAAACATATATAGGGTGAGCTCAAATGCTCAGTAAGGGTAAGCGTGGAGAAAATAAAACAAACCATATACATTTCAACATACAAACATGAACATAATGTTTAAACATGAAAATCTTGAGCAATGACATAAAACATGGAATTATGTAAGGCATAGATCATAATGAAACATCAATCATGATAAAGGATCTTGGAAATAAAACTTGTAATTGTGGAAAAATATTATGCACATGATATGATTTCCATAGTTTCCAAGGAATTGCTGCCAAGACCATATTAGTGGACAAAGTCCCTTACTAAACCGGGTTTACTTGTCGTTTCAGCCCTATATTACTGAACATGATTTACTTTTAATTTCAGCCATGTCTATATCTTGAGATATAAACCTTTATCCAATGAATTGGACGGAGATATATGTCCCACCCATCTTATATTGAAATAATTCTTACTCGTGCCATAAAATAAACATAAATCATTCATCATAACCCAAGGAATAAAATGGGTTCCATAAATGTCATCCCATCATAAAATAATCAATATAAAACAAATGGATATCATTTCCTCATAAGAAAATTGAAACCATATTAATCATAGAGACATTATACTTGAAACATACACATATGAAATAATTTCATCTTAGATGTGAAATAGTTTTGACAAAATACTTGAAATGAATTCTTGAGGAAAATATCATTTCTTCTTCAAAATAATTTTCTTTTCCCAAAATTACATACAATTTTAAAAGAAATGATTTAAAAATAATCATGAAATAATTTACATGAATATTTATGGAAATAAGGCATTATGAAACCTAAAGAATCCATTCCTGCCATATAAGTTTTAAAAAAACATTCTCCTTGTATTTCTGTCGGAAAAGTCAAAAAGTACCTCGTACGGTAATCCAAAGAAAGATTCCTTCCATATGATGTGGTAAAAGTAAAAAGGGGTAAAAATGACTTTAAAAATACATGGATTAAATGTAAACATTTTATGAAAACACTATGAGAACATATGTACATGGATAATAAACATAACCCCAGTAAATACTTACGAATAAACAATCTTAGATAAGAATGAGTTTCGAATAATTATCCCTTACCTTATGTCCAATTTCTTCTGTATGTGTCTGGGACTCTTGTATAGTGTGTTTAAACGTATTATTAACTTGTAACATAGCCATATTTATTATATCATATATGATTCACTTAAGACTTTATATTATCCATTCTTTTTTCAATTCCATGTTAGAGCAGCGTTTTGGGTAAAATCGTTTCATTTATCATTCATGTTTTGACATGAAATTACTAATATGATTACATAGATCATGGTTACATAATTCCAGAATATAAGACATGATTTATATATAATATATATTCAGAATATACCTATATATAATAGATCGATAAATGAAAAGAAATACACTGTTCATGGAGACGGTAGGTCGTACGTACGCATGAACAATGTTTTCCATTCCTTATTGACATGAATGGAATTAAGTAGATGACATAGATATATATATATATATATACATAAATCCAGTTCATTATTATGTCATTTATTTCATGATTACTTATTATATATACTTTATAATCCTTCTTGAATTGTTAACATGGAAAATGAATCTCATCGCGTCATGGAGACGGTAATCTATACGTACGCACGAGCGATGATATCATTCCCATATTTATTGAATGGAATTGTAGTGGATGGTATAATATATCATAATCAGTATGATGTTATAATATCCATATATAGTTATTTCTTACATCATTATACCCATCCAATTAGGGTGGTGGTGGAAAATAGATTACACCATGGCGTAGAGACAGTATTTTGTAAGTACGCATGCGCGGTGATTTCATTTTCCGTTGGATGGATAGAACGTGAATGTGGGTTTTTCATATTTATAATAACATTTCATTATATTATTTATACTGTTGTTATAACTTCATAATGAAACAACTAAACAAAAATATGTAGAAGAAAAAATAAATTTGAAAGAATCGGTGATGGATGTTACCTCTTCTTCGGCACACCCCTTTGAAACCTCCTCTTAGGGCACTAAGATTGGTCTCTGATGAATACCAAGACCTCTAGTATGTTTCTAAGGATGTAAAGAAGAGAAATAGTCCAGGTTTTTCCAAGCATGAAGGCTCTAAATTGTTTAAATAGGATAGGGAGGAGGTGCCCTTTTATATGGGAGGGGAGGGGAAGCTTTGGAATTATAAGAAATATTAATTTATAATAAATTACAATCCCACATAAAAAACCACTAAAATGACTCAAATCAGAATATAAGATGAGATAGGGTTTTAATCTCATTATCCAATAAAATTTAGACAATTTGGGAATTTATTTTAAACATTATCAACTTGATTTATTTTTATATAATCTATTTAATTTTATTTGTGGAAATAAAATAATAAATTTTAAATCATTATAAATAATTACATATATGTTGTTAATTGTCTATAATTGTATGATTTATTAAATTTTAGACCATATAAATATTAATTTATAATTCTTAAATATTTGTTTGTGATTTTTAAACAATTTTATAATATGTAATTTTTATAAAACAACACTACTGTTAATTTTGACACTATTCATTTATTTGAATTTTAATAAAATATATACAGAAGATATGTTCAAACTAAAATATTTAATTGATTCATAACATGTCATTTTTATCTATAAAATTATTGGATCACATTAAATAGTTCATATAATATTTAATTTAATACTTTTAAAATCATTTATTTGATAATTCAATCAATAAAATAATTTCATCATCAATATTGTGTCACACATAATGATAATTATATAATCCCTAAAAATTAAAAATAATTTCACATGATGTAGATAATAGTATTATATTTCTAGAGAATATTCTTTTTCTAGGATTCATGTAGTTTATCACTAAATTAAATTTATTATACTTATAAGATTAAAGAGAGTGACATGTCATCACTTTCTTTGGTTTTAATAATATTTATATTATTTCATGGTCAAAAGTCCATGAAATGAATCTAGTCTAACCCTTAGGTGATATGGGTTTTCTTTTATTCATCCTATATGATTTTTTCACATGTTAGGGTAATTTTATAATCTTATATTTACCCTTAATTACCTGATTTACATTTAACTGCAGTAAATACAAATTACCGTGGTTACTATTCATAATCTCAAAAAAATAAAAGTAACCAATTAACATAATTTGGACCCACTTAATCCATTTATGGAATCCATTTTGCAAAATTCAAAACACCAAAGTTGCAGTAATTAATTTAAAATTAATCTCGTTGTTAAGCAAACGGGTTTGAAAAGTTAAAACTTTTCCAAAGATTGAAGTGTTTTTACCTATGAATTCAATGTAAAATTAATGATAATGACATACATGATATTAAGTGGAAAAAATATATTCTATTTATAATTTAAAACCATTCAATATTATAATTCAACCATATAAATTATTATGATGAAAAAATTTATTTTTAATTAAAATATAGCATGTTTTTACTATTCATTAAAATATGAAAGTTATCATAATAATATGAAAAAGTTATCCAAAGTAAATTTTTATATCCTGATTCCAAAAAAGAATTTCATTTTGTCAAATTGAACTTATAAACTTTTCAAAAACTAGATTTAGAGTGGGTGCTCCATCAAAAGGTTGCAAAACATCATTTTTTTAAAAATACTTATTTTACCCGAAAATTTTATTTTGTTCTTATACCATGTTCTAGAAAATTTTTAAGATGAATAATAATGTTATAAAATTCAAAATTATGTTTATACTATTCATAATGGCTAGTTAATAATAATATTATAATAATATATCATCGTCTAGTAAAACCCAGTATTCCGTACAACACACGCTATCGAGGAAAGTCTCAATTGCGTGTAAAGCAATCTAATTCAGGGTTACATGTATTTCAAGACACCTTTGATGTTTCGTATAATAGAATCCATCCAAATATCCGTTATTGATTTACTTTATATATATATATATACTCAATGTTTCATTGAATAAATACTATCAAACGCACTTGAAATTGTATATAACACAATCCAAGAATAGTGTCGCGTATACTGCAAGCTAATATGGTCTTGCGTATAGTGCAAGATAATCTTGGTATAGCGTACAACAGAAGATATGAATTAAATTTTAAAAAATAAATCTTATAAAATATCGGGGTGTTACATTCTACCCTCCTTAAAATGAATTTCTCCCTTGAAATTCATCGGGGTAATAAATGGTTTATTACATGAGAGTTTCTTTCGTAGAAACTCACATCATATAGAAGAATACCAAAACATATCTTTAAAAAATAAATTATAAAATGTAACATTTACCCAAATTAACTAATAACTGGGATTCCACATATTACAATATATGTGAAAATATGGATATGGTAGAGAAATCTAACCATCAAGTTGTTATAGAGAGTGGTAGAGGACATGGATATGACAAAGCCAAGAGTCACAAAGACATAAATTTGTGATGATCTAAGGGACCATCTGATTCATCAGATATGAGGGAACTAGGACAACATTTTTTGTTTTCAAGATAATTTCCCTAAATTTTATAAATTTAAAGAAATACTTACATGATTTTGGTACAATATCACTATTGTTCGTTCCTTGAACAATTTATACTTTATCTCATAATGAAATGAAGTTTAATTTGTTATTCGTGAAGAGTTAGCAGATCTTGTGATAGAATGATGGGTCATTCTATCTGTTTCAATCAAAAGGTTAGAAAAATATGTCAAATATACATAAGTACATTTATGGTGAGGTTAATAATATATGATTCCAAAAATGAACTTATACTTCATCTATCATACAACTTAATAAAATAAAACTAGTTTCTACTAACCAGGGACTTCTTGTTGGTCAGTGGTTGGTGCTAAAGGCCTGTCGCACTTCAGTTGTGGGTTCAATTCCCACAACCTTGTCTGATGCGATGGGTTTTCACCCATCCTACAGGTTGTCCCTTTTCATATACTACACTACTATAACATCCAATCAATAATATCAAAAAAAAGTTATAGCCTTAAACAATACTAATTTGTGTTCAAAATAATCCATTCCAAACTTTAGGCTTGTCCAAAATTATTCTTTCCAAAATCATAGTATAAAGATAACGATTACTAAAAAGGTCATATAACAATCATGTGAATACCACCATTTATCCCTTATATATAATAAGATATATCTTTTTGGTCACATTCCAAACATGTGAAAACCTTAATCATATATTCTCTTGAAAATGAATACTTATTGAACTATAGAGAAAACATGAATGTTGTCAAAAGTTAAATCTTTCCACATACCAAAAATCCCTAAAGTTCTATATAATCAAACCATGATATCACTTTGTCCTTATATCAATCATGAGCTCATTAATACTATCAAACATCCAATTATCTATTTATCCCTTCATTATATGCATATCATTTACTTTCCAAAAATATCTGAATAATCTTTCATGGTTACCGGTACCATTCAACATATACATTCAAAAACATAAGGAAAAACAATAGTGTAACAATACATAGATGTCTCTTTATTCCATAGTACCATGATATTACTTATATAACATTACTCTTGATAATCATGTAATCATTCCACTACCTTCTTAAACCATTGACCGATATTGAAAATTTCTTTTATATCTCATATCATTTTTAGTCTCTTCATCATCATCAACATCAATACTACACATATGACCATGATGATTCTCTTCATGGGAATTTACCTTAGGGAATTGTTTTGAATAATTCCTGTACATTCCATATTTAAAACATTTAACCATTATTGATGTCTTAGCAATACCATTATCCTTGTCCATGATGTTAAATGAACCTTTTCCTTCACAATTATTGTATTTGTGTCCTTTTTTCCACACCCAAATCATCTTCCACTTCCTTTGAAACATTCTACGTAATGCCTCTTCCCACAATATTTACATGAGGGAAATTGAACTTTCTTTCCTCTATTATCATCATGAAACTCCATCTTTCTTTTATTAACTAAGTCAGGAACGATACAAAAGTTGAGATCATTCATCAAATCTTGAGATTGCTAATTTTTCATAATAACGATGTTTCACCTTCCAAAACCCATTTAATTTTATTGATCATGAAGAATAGCATTCCATTGTCCATACTATTGTCCATTAACATGAATCTTCTGGTTTCCATCCATTTTCTAAAACCCAAAAGGAATGGTGTGAGAGGCCAAAAATCATGCTTGGAAAACAACATAATAAGTGGAGAACAAAAAATATCTAACATCATTGGTTTAACCTAGGTTATTCACGATCATTATCATAATTTTAGGACTATAACATATAATTATACCTAACCATTGAGACATCCCTAAACATACCTTAGAAATCATTCTAGGGATCTCACTAAAGTTTTTGCATCCTAGTTTCCAAAGGTTAACTAAACCTTTCCTCTGATACCAACTATAGAGACCCAAGTCTTGACGTAGTAAACATTACATTACTTTTTCAGAATATCTAATAAAAAAACAAACAGAAATGGACCGTAATAGTTTAGTGACTTTGGAAACTCGGAATATGATCTTCTAATCTCGTTGAAAGATCTTCAACATCTCCCATAAAAATCTTCCCCTTTTTTCTTACCTAAAACCTTTCTTTATATCCTAGTAAAAAGAAAACATATAAATGGTGAGCTCAAATGCTCAGTAAGGGTAAGCATGGAGAAAATAAACAAACCATATACATTTGAACCTAAAAACATGAACATAATGTTTAAACATCAAAATCATGATCAATGACATAAAACATGGCAGTACGTAATCCATAGATCATAATGGAACATCAATAATGATAAAATTTCATTGAAATAAAACTTTTAATTGCAGAAAAATTTTAATCACATGATATGATTTCCATAGTAGCCAAGCCATTGCTGCCAAGACCATCTTAGTGGACAAAGTCCCTTACTGAACCAGGTTTACTTGCCGTTCCGGCACAATATTACTGAACCAGATTTACTTTCCATTTCAGCCATGTCTATATCATTAGATATAAATATTTACCAAATGAATTTTAGGGATATATAGGTCTCATCCATCTTATAATTAAATCATTCTTACATGTGCCACAAAATAAACATAAATCATTCATCATAACGCAAGGAATAAAATGGGTTTCATAAACATCATCCAATCATAAAATAATCCATATAAAACTAATGGATATCATTTCATCATAAGAAAAGTGAATCCATATAAATCAAATAGACATTATACATGAAACATACACATATGAAATAATTTCATCTTAGATGTTAAATAGTTTTGACAAAACACTGGAAATGAATTCTTGAGTAAAATATCCTTTCTTCTAAAAAGTCATTTTCTTTTCAAAAAATGACATAAAATTTTAAAAGAAAGGATTTAAAAATTATCATGAATTATTTTACAATAATCTTCATGGAAATAAGGCATTATTAAACATTAAGTATCCATTCATGCTGTATAAGTTTTAAAAAAAACATTCTCCTTGTATTTTTGTCAAAAAAGTCAAAAAGTACCTCATATGGTAAACAAAAGAATGATTCCTTTCCAACGATGTGGTAAAAGGAAAAAGGGTAAAAATGTAATTAAACATATATGGATGAAAATTAAATATTTTATGAAACCATTTTGAGAACATATGGACATGGATAAAAAACATAACCCTAGTAAATACTTATGAATATACAATCTCAAATAAGAATGAGTTTGGAATAATTATCCCTTACCTTATGTCCAATTTTTCTATATGTGTCTGAGAATCCTGTATAGTGTGTTTAAAAATATTATTAACTTTTAACGGAACCATAATAATATTTATGAAATCAAATATGATTCACTTATGACTTTATATTTTCTGTTCATTTGTCAATTCCATGTTAAAGCAGTGTTTTTTGTAAAATCATTTCATTTATCATCCGTGTTTTGCCTTGTAATTATTAATATGATTACTTAGATCATGATTACTTAAGTCCAGAATATAAAAAATGATTTATATATAATATATATTTAGAATATACATATATATAATAGATCGATAAATGGAATGAAATACACTGTTCGTAGAGAGGGTAGGTCGTACGTATGCATGAACGCTCTTTTCCTTTCCTTATTGACTTGAATGGATTAAGTAAATGACATAAATATATATATACATAAATAAATTATCATTAATATTTCATATATTTCATGATTACTTATTATATATAATTTATAATTATTCATAAAATGTTAACATGGAAAATTAATCTCAACGCGTCGTGGAGACGGTAATCCATACGTATGCACGAGCGATGATATCGTTCCCATATTTATTGAATGGAATTAGAGTGGATGGTATAATATATCATAATCGGTATGATGTTATAATATACATATATAGTTATTATTTACACCATTATACCCATCCATGTAAGGTGGTGGTGGAAAACAGATTACACCACAGCGTGGAGACGGTATACCGTACGTACGCACAAGCGTTGATTTCATTTTCGGTAGGATTGATAGAACGTGAATTATGGTTGTTTCATATTTATAATAACATATTAGTAATACTGATCTAATTACTTCATAATGAAACTACTAAAGAAAAAGAATTATAAGAAGAAATAAATTTGAAAGAATTGGTAACGGATATTACCTCCTCTTCGACACGCCTCTTTGAAACCTCCTCTTAGGGCACTAATATTAGAATTTGAAGAATACCAGGACCTATAGTATGTTTATATGGATGTTTAGAAAAGAAATGGGCATGGATTGTCTGATCATGAAGGATCTAAATTGTTTAAATAGGAGAGGGATGAGATGCCCTTTTATAAGGGAAGATAGGGGAACCTTTTGAATTATAACAAATATTAATTTATAATAAATTCCATACCCCCATAAAAAACCTACTAAATGACTCAAAGTATAATATTAGATTATATAGGGTTGAAATCTCATCACCCAATAATATTTAGACAAGATGGGAATTTATTTTCAACATTATCAACTTGATTTATCCTTATATAATCTATTTAATTTTATTTGTCGTAATAAAATTATAAATAATTACTTATATGTTGTGAATTATCCATAATTTTATGATTTATGACATTTTTGACCATATAAATTTTAATTTATAATTTTTAAATATTTTTTGTGATTTTTAAACAATTTTATAATATGTAATTTTTATAAAATAACTATAGTGTCAATTTTGAAACTATTCATTATTTGAATTTAAATAAAATATATATAGAAGATATGTTACAACTAAAAGATTTAGTAGATTCATAACATGTTATTTTTATCTAGAAAATTAGTGTAGCACATTAAATAGTTCGTATAATATTTATTTTAATACTTTTAAAATCATTTATTTGATAATTCAATCAATAAAATAATTCCAACATCACTATTGTGTCATAATTAATGATAATAATTTAATCCATAAACACTTAAATAAATTACCATGATGTATATAATTTTATTATATTTTTTGAGACAATTTTTTTTGATGGTTCATGAATTTTATCACTAAATTATATTTTTTATACATTTAAGATTCAAGAGAGTGACATGTTGTCACTTCCATTGGTTTTAATAATAATTATATAATTTCAAGGTCAAAAGGCCACGAAATAAATATATTCCAACCCTTAGGTGATAAGGGTCTACTTTTATTTATCAAATTAGATTTTTGAAAGTGTTAGGGTAATTTTATAATTTTATATTTACCCTTATTTACCTGATTTACCTTTAACTGCAGTAAATAAAAATTACTGTAGTTACTATACATAAACTCAAAAAAATAAACGTAACCTATTAACATAATTAGAACCCACTGAATCCAAATATGGAATCCATTTTTCAAAAATTGACAACACAGATGTTGCTGTAATTATTTTAAAATAAATCTTATTGTTAAGAAAACGTGTTTTAAAAGTTAAAACATTGCCAAAGATTGAAATGTTTTAACCTATGAATTCAATGTAAAATTAATTCTAATAACATACATGATATTAAATGGTGTAAATATATTCTATTTATAGTTTAAAACAATTAAATATTATAATATAACCATATAGATTATTATGATGAAAGAAGATTTTTTAATTAAAATATAGCGTGTTTTTACTATTCATTAAAATTTGAAAGTTATCAGAATAATATGAAAAATTAATCCAAAGTAAATTTTTATATCCTAATTCCAAACAAGAATTTTATTTTGTAAAATTGAAGTTATAAACATGTCAAAAACTATATTTAATGTTGTTGCGCCATCAAAAGGTGGAAACACTTCATTTTTTTTAAATACTTATTTTACCCAAAAAATTTATTTTGTTCTTATACCATGTTATAGAAAATTATTAAGATGAATAATAATGTTATTAAATTAAAATTTTAGTTTATACTATTCATAATGGATAGTTCATAGTAATATTATAATAATATATCATTGTTTAGTAAAACCCGGTATTGCGTACAACACACGCTATCGAGGAAGGTCACGATAGCGTGAAATACAATCCAAAGTCTGGGTTCCGTGTATTGCAAGACCCCTTTGTTGTGTATAATAGAATCCAACCATATTTCATTTATACATTGAATATATATAGATATATACACTCAATGTTGCGTAGAATAACTACTATCAAATGAACTTGAAATTGTGTGTAACACGATCCAAGAATAGTGTTGCGTATACTGCAAGATAATACGATCTTGCATATAGCGCATGATAATCTTGTTGTAGCATAAAACAAAAGATATTAAAGAAATTAATAAGAAAAAATCTCATAATATCTTAGGGTGTTACAAAATTGGTAAAAAAATCTTACTATAAATTGATTTTGAGCATCATACAAAACAATTATTCATGAAATAACTATGGAAATGACCCCATGACATTGAATATTCATGTATATAATTCATGTAAATCCTCTTCCATTTCATATATAAATAATATAAAATCTCATCACCTTATCCACATTACACTCATCTAGATTATTCATTATAAGAAAAATTACTTTATCTCATCGGTGCACAATTCATTTTTCAAATTACTAGAATAACTATAAAAATTATATAGCCTCTACTTCTTTAAACACTATAATAAAAAATCCCATGTATCATTAACCCTCTTCCATACAATAGGTTCTTACCATACATCCTATGGATTTTCATAATAATGAATTAATATTACTCATCGTTTTAGCATATCTATAATGTGTTATAATTCCATCAACATCACATCAGGGTTTTAATTGTATATGAGAATACATTATCCCATTGTTTACCCAACACACACCCTTCTCCAATAGGAAATACATACAATCATTATGAATTGAATCTATATAAAGGCTATCCATACATAATATTTTACCTTTCATCCCTTATTTTGTATTAAAATACAATTAATGTAATTTCATTTGAATATAACACTTCCCATATCCATTACTATTTTCCCTAATAAATGATATTCTCTAAAATGTAATTTATTATTTCATTATCAAACTAATGAAAAACCTTTCTGATTCATTTTCCTAACATTATTCAATAAATATTTCTATAATACCATTCTATCATGTCCTAGACCATTGTGACCCTCTAGATCAAACAAGACCATGTTTAACACCCCATGACCACCTCTAATAAGAAATAACATAGTGACTAACACCAACAGTATAAATTACAAAAATATAAAAATAAACCATATTTATATTAATAATTGATAAATAAAATTTTATATATAAACCATGACAATTTTATAAAAAAATAATCCCCCAAATAAAAATTATTAATACTATTTCAAAACATACTAAGGATAAGCCGTAGAAGAAAAATGCATCTCCCCCTCCACGACTCCAAATAACAATGAATATAAATCATCATCCACCAATTCCACACTCACATTCCCTTAGTAATATAAAAAGTGGTATATATATAATTAGGGTGATCATAAAAAAGACTTATAAAGTTTTTTCCCTTGAACAATACATTTCAATGTGTATAGAGTACACTAGTGCATCTGTGAGATAATGAGATTAATACAATGACCACAAATAATGTTCTCAAGGTAAATATATATCTCAAAATAATAATCATCAACAAAAATTTACTTTATATTTATATATATTACTAAATCCATGAGAAATATACAATAACAAAAGTGACTTTACATATAAACTCTGAGTAGCTATCTCAACTTATCTCCTAGTTTTAGACATGATATCATTGATTCCTAGATACGGAGAGGGATGAAATAAAGTATAATACCATGATATCTAGTATCCCACATATCTGACTAGATATTTGTGAAGCTCAATATCATGTCTCGAATAGAGGTAGTGTGGAATATGGTTATTGTGCATCACTACTCAAATAATATAAACAAAAATGTATACACAGAGTAACCAACCATATATTTCGAGTATTCTAATGTCACTAATTAGAGTTATATATACTATTGTTAGACATAAATATGTATATATAGCACCATTTATAATAACATAAAGAAATTATTGAAAACTGTATAAATTTTAGCATTAATAACAATCGATAATCACAGAGAACACAATTGATGATTACCTATAATTAACCACTAGGAACGATCAATAATTACATGGAATCATCATTATTATTTACCCAATAACTACAATTAATAGTTAACTAGTAAACACCATTATTAATTTCATGGAAATACTGTTATTAATTAATCTTGAAAACATCTGATAATTTAACTGGTAAACACCTTTTGTAGTAAACCAATATTAGATCTCATAACACAACCCACATAAATACCCCATAATACATACGTATAAACATCCATTTCCATGTCCATAATCAAATACATAACCATAAATATTACCGTGATTGTATTCATATCTTTAACTATGACAATATTGTTGCACAAGGACCTTGGAAATTCTTCTTCAATATCTAATAGAGAGATGTGGTGGTTAGTGTTATAATATTTTCACATGAATGAATTAGGGACCTCAGTCATTTTCTCATCCACATCCTTGAACTAGTAATATAAGTTTTGATCCAATAAATTTAAAATATTACACTATAATTATTATTATGGTATGTAAAAATAAATAGATAGAAAATAATATATTAAAAATGAAAAAAATCAATATAAAGAAAAAAAAATTATTTATACAGTGAATAAAAGAAATCAATCCAATGATAATTACCAAAAAATATTTCCAAATTGGATGTGAAAATTCCACATTGAAGGTCCCAAACAGTCCAATAAATAAAATTAAAAAAAATTATTTAGATTGTATCTATGGACATAACAAAGGATGTCTCTTGAAGAGATTCATTTAAATATGTACTTTATCCAATTATTAATTTTATTTGATTATTTTTGTTTAATATTGATATTAAAAAATAAAAAAAATGAAAAATTAGGTTTGTAATTAAAAAATATAATTGAAAATAAATTCCAATAGTAAAGGGAAGTGATCTTAAGGTTTGAACAAGTACACCATCATTATCCTTTTATTTTTTAAATTCATTTTTTTAATTAAATTAATATCATTCATGAATTAAATTTTACTATATAAATTTTGGAAATAAAATCCATAAGATACCTCCCGAATATATCAATACCAACTACTCTATTGTGGAAATATGATAAAAAAGGACAAGGAATTCCATCATTTCCCACCCAGTCCCACCGTACATTATTCACCAATTAAGTCTTCTTAGTCTACAATATATGATATTATCCTATAAATGGTAAGGGGATTAATTTTGTATGGAAATGAATGTGGTTATAGTGAATGCAACATAAATGTGGAAAATCACTACACCAACCCATCACACACCCACTACCCCATTACATATGGATGAAAATATAATGAAACTTGGAATAGGGATTCAATATCCCCTTAAACCTCCCCCAAGGATCACACCCTGTAGTAAGATACTCCATAACCATGGAGAAAAATAGATACATGGTTAGGTAGTATAAACATGAATAAGGATGGAAAAAATACTCAAATATATTATCAGAATGAAATAATATGATTTCCTATTCTACGTACTATGAGTGAAAAACTATAGAGGAACCCCATTAGTACAAGGTGTGTACCACTTAAATTGACATGTCTTAGATTATTGAAGATTTATATAATTTTTTTAAAATATTTTCATATGGATAATTCATATTGGTGATGCTTCCTACTAGGTTTTCTTCTAGATTCATCCACATAAATCCATGGATCAAGCTTCCAGTGAACTAGAATCCTTATATGTACTTTTTATGGATGAATGAAAAGTGAAGATGCCCAAACAAGTGTTTTAAAATTTGGAAAAATTATTAAAACATAAATATTCCTTTAGTCAGGGATTATATTCAAGTCAGTTTCATGGAATAGGATTAGATTATATTTCATGAATATACTTCTTGAATATTCAAGAGGGTGCTGATGTGATTTTAAATTTCATTCAAAATTTATTTCATTTCTTCGTGGATATTAAAAAATTAGAATTTAATTTATGAAATTATAAATAATCATCTTACAAATTTGAGGATACCATATTTTTTATAGGAATTTAATTATTTCAACTAGTTTATTGTTAATTATGTAATTATATAGTTTTAGACCACGAGAAGCGCTTCTTCAGTGGATTGAATAATAAAAGTATATGAAAAATAATTATTGTAGGTAAAGAAAAATTAATTTCCAAATATATATTAATACATATAATTATAAAAACCTAAGAAAATAGTTCTTTAGATTTATTTTATTAATATATAAACCATGAAATTTATTCTTTAACAAACTATATATTTTCTCCAGCCTAAGTTTTACTTACATAGCCTTCTAGAAATACTAATTTGTTTCCACTTAGATGGTGTTTTACTTCCATAGTTATGGAAGATATCATACATAACATATTATTACTATAATGTGTGTATTAAATTTTGGTAAACTCATTATTATTATCCCATGAAATAAATTTTATCATTTAATATTATTCATATCCACCTCTAATCAAAAGAATGACTACTTAACTTATAAAACCAAAAAAAAAATTTACTATCATTCCATGACAGTAAATATAAAGAAAAATATTATATCAAAAAAAATTAGTTTTAAGGTAACTTTATAATAAACTCAAAAACACAATAAAAAACTAAATATGTGATGAATTAAAATTTATTATATAATTCATGGGGATTAAATAATTAAATTACTAAGTAAAGAATAATTGATTTTCATAACAATGGCAAGAAATGTGTTCATATCTATGACTATAACCTCATCCACTATCATTATAATTTCCACAACTAAAACTATATTTACTCTAATATTTTCAAAAATCTATTTAATTATATATATTAATAATTAACTTGAATTAAGGAACTCATTGATAATAAAAACTTATAATTTTTCTAGAACTATAAATAACCACCTATTGTAATAAACTAGAATTTATGTTCATCATTTTACACCAAACCATTATATTATTATCTTCTAATATAATCCACACTAACATATTTTAGTAGAGGAAATGTTATTAGAAAATAGTAAAATTCTTGACCCATATGAATGTTTCATCATAACCCATTCAAAAGTGAAGTATTCACATGTAATTTCTACACCACCCCATGTAATATACTTTTAAAATCCCTTATCTAGAAAGTGGAATGACCCAAAGATTTATATCTACACCTCTTATAATAGTTTACACAAAGATTTATCATTTAATCTCAAAGTTAAATACATGGAGTTTATAAATATTAACATATTAACATGAATAATTATCAACAGTAAATGAAATATAAAAAAATGTTAGTAAAATTATTTTTCATATACGAGGTTTCATAAAAAATAATTAATAATTATATAAAAATTAAATTTATTATTTTGTCAATTTATATATCCCCTTTTCAAAAAATATTATTTAAGAAAATTTACGAGTATAAGCCTAGCATATAATCCAAGATAATCATTATTTTACCATTAAAATATTTCTCCATGTTATTATGTCTAACTCATAAATAAAAATAAAATAATTTTTTATCCATAGAGAACCCTAAAAAGAGTGAATTTTATGTTTTCAACATCAATTTCATTATGATCACAATTAATCAATTGATGATCACAACTAATCACTTTTAGAGTACCATTATTTATCTATCACTCTTTGATCCATCATGAAACTAACTGACAAGGGTTTTAATTTTCAAGAATATAAAAATATTTGATAGAAAATTGTCTAAATTTAAAAGATGATGTAATGTAGATCCAAAGACTAAATACTCTATTTTTCTCTATTAAAAAAATTACATAATCGTCATAACATATTTACAATTGACTTTTTGTCTCCACCAATCATTCTTATCTATCATTAATCATGATCAGACCATGAGAAATGAAATGAATTAAAAAATTTCATCATCAATTCCTTTAAAATTGAATTTTAATAGTTATATCATAAAATAGTATAAAAATTATTTATCAAAAATAATGATCAAAAATGAATTTAATATTTAATTAATTATATTTTTTGATCACATTACATTTAATAAAAATTTTATCCACCTCTAAAAATTACCAAATTATATTCTAATGTTTAATATAATGTATTTAATCAAATAGAACAATAAAAATTCTATAATAATCCCAATAAAATCACATTTATACACATTATTTTCAAAAATCCCAAAAAAATTTAATCTCCCAAACATTGAATTTTGAAATATATATATGATATATCGATTAAAAACATTTCTTCCTTAAAAATATTAAACCACAGTTGTAGAAGAATAAAAAATCATATAATTTTTTTTAATAATTCAATTTTTTTTAACAAAATTAAATTTTTAAATCATATTATAATATAAATAACTCAAAAATATATAAATATCATCTAACACTATCACAAATACATGAATGGTTTACAAAAAGTTTTTGTCTAGTTTAAATTTATAGAAGTCGTAATATTATATGGGAAATCGTTTAGCCTTGTTAAATAGTCTCACTTCATGAACACGTTGATGGTGAAAGAATTAGTTTTTATTATCATATAATTGGGATTTTATTTTTTTCGGTTATCCAAAAAACTATAAATTTCATTCAAGTCACTTTTAAAATTGAAATATAGCTATTATATTATAATATAAAATCTCTATCTATAGTTTTTAGGATTTTCCTGGTGAAATATCACAATGTGTTGAAGTTTTTAAATTATTTTATTATCTACAAATAGATACCAAATATTATAAAAATGATCAATATTTGTGTGAATAATTTTTTCTAGAGTGGGTTATTCTATAAAAAATGATAACTATTATTTTATGGGATGATTTTGTAAGAATTTTTATGTTGGGAGTTAATAGATTAAGATAATTAAACCCATTTATAAATATCTTCAAGATCACTTCATGTAATTTTTATTATTATATTAAAGTAACATAAATGATTTTCTCATGGAGGTATTTCATAAAAATATTTAAATGAAAATTAATACTTATATGGACTCATATATTATGATTAATAGATGAATTTTATTTATTGTGTTATATTATATTCTATATAGTTGGACTCCTCTTATTCTTCATTAATACATTAATAAGAAAAATATATTTTAACCCCATTATTGAATATTTTGTATTATATATTGATTGATTATATTGATATCCATCTAATAAGTTAATAAAACCAATCACTAACTTACCTGATTATATTAGTTAACTAATCAATTATTCCAAATTTACATTTAAGGGAGATATCCTTATTTGGGTGCCAGTGAGGATTGACATGCTCAAATAAAAAAATTTATTTATCTTTAATAATAGTTAACCCACCCAATCTGGTAAACATTTTGAAGTATTATATAATAATTAGGTTCACCCATCATCATTCATCACTTTATTAATGTATGGATATATAATGTTGTTATCTAAAATGAATTTGAAGGAGTTTATATTTTCTATTACTTTTCATTTTCTATTTTAAATAAGGGGAGGAAATATTGATCACATATGATAAAAATTTAAGAGATATTGGTGGGAATTTAAATGCAATATCATTGATGTTCTATTATTTGTATTAACTATTAATTGGATGGTATTTCGATGATTCTAAAAACGAACATGTATCCCTATCTAGAGACCTCATTTTTAGTGACAATAGAATGCATTTTCATTATTATATTCTGAAATCGGAATGAAATGAAATATCAAGGAACTATGATTTCACTTTTACAAATAGTTTCACATAGTATGGAAGTTATTCATAGAGAAATTTTATTTAGGATTGTGAATTCCAATAACTGCATACATAGTCTATCTATACACTATAGGATTTATGTAAAGGGTAAATACCCATGATAAAAGGGCTAAAAATTTCATGGAAGCCTATATTGTATGATTGATCAATATTATCATTGATGGTTTGGTGAAGTTAAACCTAGGACATGTATGATATGGTAAGGTGTTTAGGGTTTTCAATGGGACTTTGAGAGAGTGCTTTTCCATTAGTTAAGGAAGGATATTGGAACATGATGTAGAAATCGAGCCATTTAATATTGTTGTTCATTAGGTGAATCCTGAGGGTTGGTGGAATATTTTGATCCATACAGATTCTCTTTAAAAATTCCATCACATTTGATGTAAGAATTCAATATCTTCATAGAGGTTTTATTTTAAAATGTTGTAATGTCTAGAATACCAATATAGAATTAATTTTATTATTTCTCTGGCTTATAGAATGTCTTATCAACTTAGAGATTCTTTTCCAATTAGGGGTGTTGATGTAACTGATTTGGTTATAAATGTTGATTTGATTAATGATGTGTTTGGTATATCCCTTTACCATCCAATAACCTGAAGGCCTTAGAGTTTATTTTATTTATAGAAAACCCTGTTTTAAGGGAAGAATGGGGGAACCCAAATTGACATCATTGACATATAACATATCATGACCCGATGGTCTAGTGAGACAAACCAAACTATCAACATGGAGCAACCCCACCCTAGAAAATGACCATGGAAAAAATTTCACTGGTGCAAGGCTGAATGGAAAGAAAGTGTCATATGTCAAATCAAATTCCTGATCCGATGTCTTATGCCTTACACTCTCAAATATCCATATCTAGAAATAACTACAACAATGAAAAGAAGATCTATAACTCCTATAGGGCTTGATTTGTGTGGTCAAGTCATGTTACATCACCATACTAATAAGGCTCACTAACCATTCCACCATTCTGAGAATACATAACAATAAAAACTCTAATGATGACCATTCTAGACCAACCCATGAATCCTGCTTGGGATACTCCAACCACTACAGCCACATATGTCCAGAAGGTAGTCCAATGAACACAAGTTCAAGTAATCATCACCTAGGACTGGATGACCCAACACTGCACAAAGAGAATGAATTTAGTGATGGAAATAGGGTCTTCAAGAGATAGAAACATCGCTCTAGGCATGGATATTCTACAATTAAAAATGTGACGGTCCTTCAC
The DNA here is from genome assembly GCA_963277665.1 of Viscum album. Taxonomy (NCBI): domain Eukaryota; kingdom Viridiplantae; phylum Streptophyta; class Magnoliopsida; order Santalales; family Viscaceae; genus Viscum; species Viscum album. Next base: position 1,929,975,908 of record OY728131.1, read on the forward strand.
CAGGATCCATCACAAGCCTCTTGGTGAAAAGGAGTGCAGAGAAGGGCCATTGAAGTTGTGACAGGACAATCCAATAACCAGATCTATCCAAAAAGTGAAATCACAACATCATCGAATTAAAAGAATGCCAAACCTCACAGAATCTGAAACCAAGATCCTCTCCCCTTTGATGAACTGTAGATCTATCCCGAGTCTCAACGTAAAATATCTAGATGCACATTGAGTCATGCTGGATGAGGCCCACTCCAACACCTGGATGCACTGGAGGGACCATGCTCGATAGACCACCGAAGCACCGCTGAAGAGACATTGGGATGACCCCTGAAGCACTGTCGAGAAGCGGTGGTACCGGACACACCAAGACACATTGGCTGGACCTCTGATGCACCACTGAGGAGTGGTGACACTGACCACACCATGGCTCGTCATCGAGGGCAATCCTCACCAAACTGATCACCAATGATCCACCAAAAAGATAAATTTAATAAAATGGGACAATTTTAAAAAAATAGAATTATTAATTTTTATAGAAGAAAAATGTATATTTTCTATGTAAGGAATTATTATTAATGAAAATTAATTTTTCTTATTTTTTTTAAAGTACTAATGAGAAATTTTATTGATAATGAAATATATTTTTTATATTTTTAAAAGAAAAAAGTAAAAAAATTCTATATTAATTTAATAATATATTAAGCAAATGATCCATGATTTTGTGATGAAAATTGATTTTTTAAATATGTTTCAATGAAAAAGTAATTTTTTATGTAAAATAAAACCTTTTTTAAATTATTTCTTGAAATTAAATGATATTTTTTAATGAAAAAATGTAATATATTATAAAATGTTATTTTATTAATATTTATACACACCATTTATATTAAATCCATTAAAATAATAATGGATTTTAATTAAGAGTGTGAAAAAATTAAATAAAATATAATAATTGTAATTTATTTTTTGATTAAAAATTATAAATTACTTACACGTTTTTGTATTAAAATAGATAAAAAAGATTTCTTTCCCATTAATAAAACTTTTAAAAATTAAAATTTTATTTTCCATTAATTTTTACAAAATTAAAAATTATATAAATATATTATTTTATATATTTTTAAATTAAAAATGAGAAATTATTTTAATTTTATTAAATAATTTTCATAATGAATATTATGATTTTTTTTAATATTATATTTCTTTTCCAAAATATTTTTTTATAGTTTTTAATGAAAAATTATCATTATTTTAAAATGAAAATAATATTTATGAAATTTTGAAAATTATATAATTTGAAATTATGTTAAATAAAAAAAATTATTTATATTTTATAATAAAAAATGTTTTTTTACTTTAAAATGAAATGTAGATTTATAATTTATATGTTTTAAATTTTTGTATCTCGTATGCCTCTTATGGGCTGTTGCGGTCACATGTGTTGGTGTGGTTTAGGGAGGTGGTCGTGGGTTCGAGTCCCCAGACCGATTTCATTAATTTCATGCATTGTAATATCCCTCTTTTAATGGGCCCCCTTTTGAATCTTATATGTTATATTATTAGTTTATATTTAAATTTTCATTATGATTTTAATCCATTAATTATTTATATTTTAATGAGAGTAATTAGAAAGTATATTTATACGTAAAATACAATGTTTGCAATACAATTATTGTTAAAAGATTTCTTCAATTCACTTCCATCATTTCGTGACCCAACTCAACTAGAACCCATCCAAGGTCAGTAACAAATCCATTTGTGACCTCTGAATCCTAACTCTAATAGGTCATATGATAGTGACTACCAATTATGTTATATAAAATCAAATATTGGAGTAATTACCCACATTTACACTAGGAAAGAATAAAACAACCAATTAATACCAAGGATTGAAAATGAAATGGATGAATAATCATAATTAAATTATAATTACACATACAATGTTGTGTAAAATAAAACATATCCAATGAAACTATCATGATAGAAAACACCTCCTCTAATAATGATTGGTCTCCCAAATCATGATATGTCCAATAAATTCTCTAAGACCATCCTATAAATATTGAAAAATGTTATATCAAAGTATTGTTGATCATGAAACAATACATAGTGTGTTCCTCCCAAGAAACTATGTTTTCAATGTAGTAGAAGAATACAAAATAATTATTGAATGGATTTTGTAACAAACTTTTATCATATCCTCAGGTTATCTATAAACCCATCTCACCAATAGATCACTCTCTAAATCTACATAAAATATAACTATAATAAATTAAGAAAATATATCAATTAAGATATGTCGCAACCACTTACCAAATAACATTGTCACCTTAATGTCCAAACATTATATATCCTAGAGCTCCCATCCATTTACATTTTCACATACCATAACCACATATCATAAATTCATGAAACTCCTACATTATATATCCATGTCCACCATATTATATAAACACAACCGCTACCATAGTCAAATGTAAGGTATTCATCCATTACCACCACATTCATAATGTCGGAAGGCATCACCGAGTACCCAAATCCTCATATTGACATTAATGAAGATATCCAACATGGGTGGTGGTGCTAAAGAGATAAAAAATATGCAAAAATATATAATATCTCATTAACAAAATATTATATTTTTCTTCCAACCAAGTCAGCACTACAATAATTCGTTGACTTCATCATCACCTCTACACAACTACTACAAACTAAACCGACAAAACAAAATTAACAAATCAACCACATTTTTCAATTAAAAATTTAATATTTATTTATCCCATGTCATGATAATTTATCAATTATCTAATCATTTATTAACAAAAATTCAAAAAAAATTAATAATTTAATCAATTAAATTTATACCAAATATTCTAAATTAGTCACCATATTAGAATTTCAATTCATGTTTTTACTATTTATTTCATAACACATTACATCAAATTCTAATTTCTTTATTCATTCATTCATTCCACATCTAAATCTAGGGGAATATATCATGTAAAATATAATGTAAATGTTCTAACTATACAACCACCCCCATCAATACCACAAAACCACATGCTCAATAATACTATATTTCTATCATAATACTTTTCATAGAATAATAATATAGAAAAGTAATAATAGTGTCATACATACTTAAAAGAATCCATGTCTCTTGATGGTTTCATTATAATTACACAATAAAACAATCTCAATAATCTTCTTAAAGAATACTTCAATATTTTAATCCCACATTCACAATAGAAATGAGGTGATAGAAGAAATAGTTATTAAATCACTTACTAAAATTGATGCTCAATTTACCATTCTATCTAATGAATAATTTCAATAGACCAACCCCCACATTATTTTGAAAATATTATAATTAATATACAAATAAGAACCCCATATAATTAATCCACCAATCTCTAATACAAACTTTAGAAATGATATAATATATATTTATGAAGGGTTAATTGTGTAAGGATTAGTTTGAGTCACATGGATCTTATCTCATGAAATAAGGAAATATGAAGTCATTAAAAACATTCTTGGATGTGAATAAAACTTCTATACTCCACAAGGTTTATCCAAAAAGTGATGAAATCAAAAAAATATAATTAAATATATAAAATAACAAATATCAAAATTTTGCTTTAATTCATTTTGTAATGATGAAATCCTAGATCACTGACTAGAAATATGAAAATTATGATACAATTACCCCTATATCCTCTTAAATATTTTAACGACCATACATTCAAATTTCATTATATGAAAAAAAATTATAAAATTATCATATAATTATTTATAACCCTTTTTACTTTTTATATTGGACACTTTATTAGTACTAGTAACCTGATACAAAGACAACACCCCAACTATAATACAACGAAATCACTTACATAGTTCTATGAAGAGATGAAATATTGAACAAAAACAAGAGCACCGTTGATTCCTTCCATGTGTATTCATGTTAGATTTCCTCCAAAGATACATGAAGATCTATATAAAAATTAGGTCTTATAAATGAATTATAAAAGCAAGTGAGAATATCTAATATTAATCAAAACTAGCCCTAAGAGGATTAAATGGAATAAAATCAACAATGGGATAAAACCCTAGAACCCTAGAATCTTCCTTGGGACAACCAACATTGTGTGATGGATGAATCCATATTGGAAATTAATAAACCCCATTCATATATGGAACCTAATTATTGAAAACCAAAAAACACTATAACTCTAAATTTTACAAATATACCATTAGAAACCAGATCTAATCGCTCACCACCCACTACTAAGAGAAATGTTTTCAAAATCTACCATCACCAAAAGAAATGTCATCCAAAAATGTTGTGGGTTATATTAAAAGTTGCTTCAAAAGGATAATACTCTGATGAGATGATATAATTGATTGGAATGTTGTAGTAAAGTCAGGATATGGTGATTATGTTAGGACCAAAGAGGTTTAAATAGGTGGTTGAGTATAAATTATGTAATTTCTACTAATATAACTGGATCAAAAATAATAAAAATGACTATATAGACCAATGATCTAATGAAACAACACCAAAAGAGGTGATAAAAGGTGATTATACCTATAAAATGAATAAACCAAATTAAAACTGAATGAAAAGTATATTTTAAGTATAAATTTATCTCTTTGAATATATATAAGGTGAAGTTGTAGTGCCACCACATCCAGACAAACATACATTGAAATGTAGCTAAGAAACATTTAGAGGACCAAAGAAAGTAGAACTTGGAATTAATCTAGAATAATTTTATCTGAACTAATCTATGATATTATGAATCAAAACTCTATAAAAGGTGTCGAATAATAAGTGGTCTATATTCAGATATACATATGAAGCCTCCATGAACCCAAGTAAACATCAATCAAAGGAAATAGAAAGAATATGGAAATAAATCCCTAATAATATTATTGGATTCTGAACCCTTTTAAAGAACATGATCAATATAAATTATATTCTAGGTCTATTGATGGAAGAGGGAATAAATTCATCCTAGGGTGTGTAGCTAATGTATTGGAGGTTAAGGGGAGAGGTGAATAAATTACTATAGTATTCTTGTTCATGGTATCCAAGCTAGGGAAAACATGAACTATCAATAAAGAGAGTTTGAGGAATTCTCAATGGGATTATAATTAAAAATACTCATATCCATCATTAGATAAAATGGGTAAGGTGGATATAGGGGAGAATAGGGATGGTTATAAGAGGAAAAAAGATGGAAAACCACTGATTAAAACCATTATCCTCTTTTGGTGGGACACACATAAGATAAAACCCAGTAATTATTCATTGTTCAAGGAATCCCTATTGACATATTTTTATTTTGGTCACCATGTTAATGTATTGGTTTAATAATCATAGTGTTGAACATGTTGATATTAAATATATGTAACAATATTTATTTTTAAACTCTACCCCATTAAGAATATATCATTAAATAATGATTATTTTTATATTACAATGCATGAGATATATGAAAAGCATGGATTGGATCTATAATCTATCAATTATTTTATAATACCCATCTTGATAACAAATTGTATCCCCATTACTCTTTATGTTGAAATTTTTCCAACTACATCACAATAATAAAAATTTCTATGCAATTACTAGATCACACAATATAGTGGTGATGAAATTATTTAGTTTTATCACATATAAAAAATAATTCATGTCAAGAATAAATCATGATAATATATAGACCACTGCAATAGTTTTTATATTTAAGATAATTCTACCTCAAATTTTACTCATTTTATTACTCCTATTATAAAGTGAATAAAAATACCCAAAAACCTAAATAAGGAACATATTTAAAATCTAATTCATGAAATTAGATACCTCTTAAATTATTCTCATCCATAAGAATAATAAAACTAAGATCAAAAAACATAAACATAAAAATTAACCAGAATGTATGATTCCACTAAAATAGAAATAACTCCATTTGAAATACCCATGCATAACAAACCAATTATCATTATTGTAGTAAAAGAGTGATATACATAGATTCTCATAAAATAGCTAAAATAGTACAATACTAATGTATGAATGATATTCATCATTATTAAAAAACTAAACAATGGTTAGATTCCTCACCAATGAACCAATAGATTCATCTACACATACACACATCATTCAATAAAATTTCTAGATTTTCCACTATATGTACACATCAATATAATGGTGAAATTCATTTTTATGGTAGAAAAATATTAAAAATCAAGATGTAATCAATTCCATACTCAAAAATTGAAATATGGATCTTCATATGAGATGATAAGACTTGTGAATCAATAAATCATTACAAAATACACTATAATTCCTAATAAATATACCCATTTCACTTGAATTTATAATAATTATGAAATTGTTTAAAAAATTTAATTGATAAAAAACCCATATTATATAATATCATGTTGACATTAAAGAAAAATCTATTTTAAAATCCATGGATACATCCTCCAATATACTCTAGAATATATATAAGAGATGTAACAAACTAATTTGGACTTGATACTTGGATTTAACCCATTATATTTAATGGAATAATGATATAAAATATGCCTTTAACTTGGATTTACCAATGTTTAAGTATGCTCTTTCGAAGCATAAAATGCCATCAAAATACCCAAATGCACATTTAGAGTCAAATTGTGAAGACTTTGGGGGATTTTTTTATATATTATTTATAATGACCATTTTCCATAAAAAACCTAATTTTTATCATCCACTTCCATACATCCAAAGAATCACCACAAAAAACATAATATATCAGCTATACAACCTGAAGATCTCTATGTTAAGATTAATATTCTAGATAAAATAAATAATAGTTCACCATTTATTGGTATAGACATACTCAACTACTAATATACTATATATATATTAATTTTTTTTGTAAAGATATAATTTCCTCCATAATTCTCTATTCATCTCTATCCTCTTGAGTAAAAACTTCATGCGTCTTCTCACCTAACGCTTCCACTACCTTATTATATTTATCTAAAGTGCAAGTGATGTCAAAATAATTATCCTATATAAACTCTACCGATGTACACTGATAAAAAATATATTATTTTAAGATAAGATATACATCATAGTCATATCATATATGATTAAGAAAAATCTATATTTAACAATTTCATTATATAAATAAAATTTATGGAAAACACCATTTTTTGGATTTTGTGATATTTGGTTGTATAATTATACTCAAGGGTATGTAATTTCCTACTACCATAAGATTTAATTTAGAATTACTAAATTAATATAAAACCTAAAAAAAGATGTTAAACATCAAAATAATCCTCATATATATATTTTTTCTCAAGATAAAAATATAATAGTGGCACTAGTCAACTTCTCATTCAGGTATCGAAGTATAACCTAACATTGATCCATCCTTAAAATTTGTTTATAAATCTTGGTCAAATAAATCAAAGTTATCATTATATACTATAAATAAAACATATAAATACCTATAATATCCTAAAAATCCATGAATGTCATTCACTTATTCAAATTTCTTCGTTTCATTCTAAAAAATCGATACCTCTTTCTTTCAAGGATCAATAATCATTCCCAACTAAGGCCTTAATGTTATATTAAAATGATCCTCACATACCTAGAAATAATTCTTGAAAAATATGAAATATAATTGAAGTCATCAAAAGAGATACAAAGGAAGTCCTAAAATGTCCTTTGTTATCTTTCTTTTTCCTTGAATATATAAGAATAATGATGACGGACTACCATTAAAAGTCTAATAACTTATAAAAAATCAAATTCATCAATCCTGTAATGATTTTTAGTAAATTAAAAATTCTAAATGGAATCACCATGAAATACAAATACTTATAGTTCCACAAGATTTTGTCTATCTAGATGTTCTCCTCCATTAGTATAATCTGATGATAACCATTCTATAGATAAATCATTGAGAACAAACTACCACCCTTATATTAACCAAATAGGTTTATAATCTATTTGAGTTGAAATTTTTTTTCACTGTCACCTTTTTCATCTACAATTAATTACTAATGTATTACCTACCACCATATTCCTTCTTCGTAAACAACCCTAAGGATCCATAAGGAGACACACTAGGCTGGATAAAACTCTTCTAAAATAGATCTTAATTCTAATGGTTCCATTATATAAGGGTATATGAATATAGTAGTATAAGAATACAAAAATTAAATATTGAATTAAAATTTACATCAATAATGTATTTTTATTACCACTTCAAGATAAACATCCATGAACTCTTCCAAAACTCTCAAGAAATCATCCTCTTTTTCTTCTAATAAAATCAACGTCAACATTTCCATCCACTAAATAATAGGTTTTAAACATTTCTAATATAATCCATTATTTACATCCCCAAAAAATAAAATATATTATAATTATTTTTCAAATTAAATCACTAATATTATATAGAAATAAATTATGTATTAAAAATTATATAGCTAATACATGTGAATTTTTAAATTATATGGTTATTTATATAACATGATGAACTTATAAATTGACCAATATCACCCTGAAATCATCTTTTTTCCTGGAGAAACCAATAAAAAACTAGACTAACTGGAAATTATTATAGATAACATCAAGGTTATATAAGTAAATACACCTTATGCATAAATATTTCAAATAAGGTGATTGAAATAAAGGAGTGTACACCTTCTATACCAATTAATGCATAGGAAAAGTTAAAATATAAAGGGTTGGTGCCTCACATTTTTTACCATCTATCCAGCATTGGAAACTCCATAGACTAGTTATCAACCTAATATACCTCTTCCTTTACATCCCTAATATTTACCAATACCTCACACATTCTCAACATGATTACCTTCTTGATAGGAAACATCCCTCAAGTATATTCTCTATGCTTTATGTAACATAAAAAGTTTAAATAATTGAAAACCTAACTTTTTATTAAATGGTAAAAGATGTAATGTTTACAAGGGATAAATCTTAAATTTTTTTCATATCATCAACCATTGACTCTTGGAACACTGATGATCATTAATAAATGTCATGAATATCTACTATTGATGTCATCTTCTATAATAAAATTATTAAAATTAAGTCAATATTCCCTGGAAAAGTCTAAGAACTACCTTCAATTGAGGAATGGGAGAAAGAGGGTTAAGATAAACTCATCACTAGTAAAAACCTCAATTTTCTATATAAATGAGAGATCCTATTTGCATATCCAATGTAGAAAATGTTTGGATGACTTATATAATGATGTGAATCCATTTTTTTAAGGTCTTCTCCATCATATTGACTTTTATAAGGACCTTGATATACATCATTTATATGAAAAGTTTGAGCTAATATTGAATCACAAGAACAAAAGCCTCTATAAAATTATGTATGGTAAAATTATTAGGTAATTTTATCGGTGATTCATGAACTTAATTTCATATTTATATGCACATGATTTTCCCCATTAGATCAAAAACTACTCCTTTAATCATGATAAAAAAGTATTGAAGATTAAAACTCCATATAAAATTGGACAAAAATAATCTCTTAGGTGACCACTAATTAATCACAGCTGATAATATATAGGTTCCGACACTAATAAGTTATTCCTAGTAAAAAAAATTAAATTATAGAGGAATATAATTCTCTATTCTCATATAACACAATCCAAAAGGAATCACAGTATCTTCCAAGAACCTCATTGTTTTTTGATAGAAAATAGATTCTTTATAACCTAATATATTATTTTACTAAAACTCATATATATTCTTCCTCTATAAATCGTCCTCTATAGGGACAAATCATTAATGTTCAACTAAAATATCCTACTTCACCCAACCTACTTAAAATATTTGAGGTAATTATCCTCATGCCATGTATATAATAAAAAAAAGCATATATACTACTAAAAGAGATTTAATGTATTTTGATTAAATTTATTTTAATTTTAGAAAACAAATTCCACAAATTAAGACACATTTGCAAGAAAATATTATTCATGTGAAACCCTTTGGTCTTTATCATGTAATCAATGAACTATTTTTTAAGAATATTCAATAGAATATAAATTTAATTGTATCAAATAATAAATGCCTCAACAACATAACAATATCCCTGTTCTATGTCACATATTAAGATGAAATAATACCTCGAGCCTTTCAAACCAACGTAATCCTTAATAACGCTAAATCTAAACTCTGTCAAATGATAAAATAAATTATATAATCAAAATATACTAGAAATCATCATATATTAATAGTGAAATTGTGTGTGACCCGTGAATCTCACCTGAAATAATCTACAAAATGATAGCTATCTCCAAGGGAATATGGAATTGAATATTTCAAGAATTTCCCTCTTTGATCAAAGGAATATAAAAAACAACTAATAAATACCAAAAAATAAAAATTAAATTAATAAAAAAATCACAATAATAATATAAATATGCAGGTACTTTTATTGAATCTAAAACATCTCAATGTACAATACCATATTCAGTAACATATAATGTATAAAAACTATTATAATTTCCACAAGCCACATATTTCACAATCTAGTAAGGTCCAACCAACTCTATAAAATAGTAATTAAAAAATTAAAAAAAATATTACATAGAAGTCAGGGTTAATATACAACTATATTAAGTAGGTTCCTCTTTAGTTACACTCTTTTTAATATGAAAAATCATACTAAATCATTAGTGGATAAATTTTGAAAGACACTCTTTTCATATCCCAAGTAATATGCAAACCCTTCTCACAATATAATCACTATTAAAATACATATATAATATATGTATAGAAAATTAAGAAAATATATTATAGGAGGTACCATTTACTCACTTCCCTAAAAATCTTCTCACCCTCATGCCCAAATGACATAAATTACAGTGCTTCTATACCTTTAAATTTATATATAATATTACCACATACGACACCCACTATTATTCCCTATGATGGAAGGAAGAGTATGATAGAGTGAGTAGTTAGATTTCCATTTCCACCATATCATAGATATTATGGGTTCATCCGACACCAAAAACATTATTTTGGTATTAGATAGGTTATCCAACTTAGGTAGTGGTTTGTAATAAATATCAAAATATATAATGATATATAATTGTTTATAAATCTCATTATATAGTCCAGATACTATCAAATATCCTCTATAATAATCCATCACACATATCATCACTATTATAATATTACCACTACCTCAAACCACCCAATATAATCTAACTAATAAACCACTAGATTCCATTAAAAATTCGATAATTATTCACCTTATTTTAAAATTATTTTTCAATTTTTATTAATACACAACTACTAATATCTTTAAAAACATTATGTAAGTCAATAAATGTTCTACTTGATTAAGTTAATAATTAACTATTAATTCATACTATTTCATAATCACTTATTGATTATAAAATCATTTTCTTACCAAAATTCTAAAATAGAATATAAATTTTATTTATTCATTTCATAACATTTATGTTAACACATTAACCCAAAAAAAAATTTAATTATAATATTTACTAATTCTATGATAACACTTACCATCAAAATTTACTTTATTAATTAATTTGTTAAATTGAAATGAATTACTATGGAAAATTATAATCTACGTTATGACCACATTGTCTACACTGTATAGATACCCCATTAATACCACACTACCCTATGCTCAGTACTTATTTATTTCAATCCCAAAATTAAAAAATTATTGAAATATTGGAAAAGAAATAAAAATATCATAAAAACTATTAAAAAAATATTAATTATTTTTTAAATTTGTTTTATACAATTAATCAATCTTAAAAATTTATTGAAAGAAAACAAATTCATGTTATTCCTATATTAAAATCTATAAAAGTGGAGAGAGATAATGTTTTTGAATAACCTGACTTAATTTTTGATTGAATTACTATGATATTAGAGGTAAACTTTTAGTACTTAAACTCCTATATTATTATTAAAATCTTAAAATTAATATATAACTAGTAACCCAATATCATTCATTCAATATTAAATACTTTAGACTTGTAATATAATATGTAAAAGGTAAAATAAGGTAAAATTATGGAAAATTTTCTTCTACTCAAACAGATTCAGTCTCTCGGGATATTGAGATTTAATTTTATCAATATAGTATTCTGGGAAACCTAGGAAACTTATATTTTCATGAATGGTCATCATAAAATTAATAAAACATAGTGGATAGAGATAAAACACTTGAATTTATAATGAAAAAGTAATGACAAAAAATTATGATGCAACACATTTCATTATTTTGAAATTTGGGGCGATCAATAAGAAATCCAAAACACATGACACAATTCCCCAATCACCCTTTAAATATTGTTATCACTAATAATTTAAATTCGATGGTATCAAATCATATTAATTGGATAAGGTTTGGTCAAGGATTCAAAGAAAAATCCATACAAATATAAAATTTCCATAACATCATATCTTCTAAAAATTAAACTTATTAAAACTAATATCTCATTATGAGATATTAATAAAACATAATAAATAACACCATGAAAATAATTACTTCAAATTATAGTATATGTTATCCTCGACCCAGTTCATAAATTAATGGCCAATCTAGTTTCCCACAAGACCTCAAGAATGCATCCCTGTATGCCAGAAGCTATCAACAAATAAAGAGGGTGTATCATGATATGGTAGGTAGACAATACCATAATTATGAGAGTGAAACACATTATAGAAATAAATATAGTGTAAAAATAAAGTCAAAAAATCCATATAGATAATAAATAATTGAAAAAAATAAGAAAATAGTTTCATATACAAATGATGTCATGAATACAAAAAATTGGAAGCATGCACGTAATGGTAGCTGACATACAAGTAGTACCGGTGTAAAAAAACAAAATACCAAAATCAAATATATCCATGATAATCCTAATAACTATCTCAATAATATATTCCCAAGCTCCGCATCCTAAAATAGGAAATCAAGTGTCCATAGGAGGTTCTATCCCTTTATCCTTACCTGCATCAATGAAATCAACTCGGGTACTAAGAGGTAGCCTGAATAGGGTAAGAGTAAAACTCAGTAGGTCATCTCCAATGTTTTATAATGGATATAATGTCCATGAATATAATATTTTAGAGTGTGTAGGTATAATAAATTAATGTGGTAAAAATAAACAGAAACCATGTCAACTCAGGTTCCTAATGAGATACCCAGCTGACCCTACCTACATCAGCCTAATTTGAATGTCTATATTCATTTTACATTTTAATTTTATTAGGTACACAAGGAACATATCCTAGGTATCCTATAATAAGAACGACAATAATACCAAATAACTCCCATGTAATTAATACCTTTTAAAATAAATCCCACTCATGGTGATCAACAACGTTGTTTGGTTATTTTTTTAGTGAAATCTACTAGTTGAAGACCTATAATTTTGCTCATAAATGATTCTCTCCATACCAAGGTAAACTATCCTTATATATGGAGTATGTGTACATTGTAATACAATTGGATGATCCAAGTCTTTTATTTTCTAAATACATCAAGCTAAACCTGGGATATTATCTTGATCATTCAAAAAAATAGAGAGGGTGATGAATCTATGATTTTATGTTTAAGAATTCATAAAATTAAAACAAAGACTAAATCCAAGATGAGTCTACCTCTTGTAATTCTTATTAGCGAATCGTGTGACATCCTATGAATTCTCTCAAGGAATCCCCAAAGGAATCTAAATCATTCACTTCAAAGGAAACATAATTAATAGAGTGATAAAATCTCAATGAAGAAGAAAAAGCATAATTAGTATTTAATCATAATTTGTAGTGAAGTTTTCATGATATTTCATATTTAAATTAATTAAATTATGGAATTACACTTGTGTGAGACAACACAAACACACCCAAATGGTTCATTTGGTAACTTACGAAAAGGCATGGTTTTAATGTTAATATAATCAAACACACCATAACAAGTGGATTGAGTTGAGGTTGTCAACCTCTAAGGGATTCTAAGGGTCCTTTATCAAGTCTAAGTAAAAGTTCAAGTTAAAAGTAAATAGGATTAATCATTTTAGTGTAAACACATATAAATTATAACATGAGGCACAACAACACAAATTATAAATATTGAGTCATTAAGAGAACATAAATAGAACACCTACCTAGAACCTATAGAGGACTCCTTGTTATGTATCAACCACTAATTTTGGATTTAATGAGTGAAATTAGAAAACAAAACAAAAGACCTAAAAGAATTGTATAAATTATAAACACGGTATAATTGGTTTGGATGGAAATAAAACATATTAAATTAATCTATTAGAGTGTTAGCATTACTCAGGGTGTTCCAATGATTTAGTCAGAACTAAAATTAGAGGATAATTAGATGAGATCTATCATAGCCTTGTGGATAAGAAAAGGGAATAGATACAATGTCTACTATAAAAATGAGTAATTAGGAGAGGTAGTTTGAGTTTTTAAGGAAAATGGTTAAAAACAGTAATTTCCAACATTTTTAGTACGGTACACAGTTTGGAAGCATAATTTTCCAAACCATGTTTCAATTGTGTGTCTCTAATGTATAATTTCACTACACCTCACACATTTTATGTTCAGTGTTTGAAGATCATAAATAAATAATACAAAATTAACCTCTAATAAATTACAGAAATCACATAGTTTCTATGTCCCATTTACACAATTTATCAGACCGTACTCCACCCTTTTCTATGCCACACAGTTTTGGTGTAGGGTTAGATAAATCATATGCTAACCATGTGCCTCACCCTATTTCTTTAAAAACTGGATCATCATGCCTTGAAACTTCCGGAATGCTCTTGAAACCTCATATACCCCTTTTGGAATGTTACTCAGTTAAAAATATATATTTCAAATTGTTTAAAAAGAATCATACCTCAAATGAGTAACTAGTATCATACAAAATGCCCTCCTTAAGAAAAATAACCCTCGATTTGCACTTTTGAGGGTGGTTGAGCTACATTCATGATCAAATTTGGACACAAAGCATATATCATCCCATGATGGAACTCTGGAATCCTGTATTAAAATCCATAATTATACATTCCCAATTATGATACTATTAATTGTGACCAAATTTTTTCCATCAAAACCTGACAACATAAAATGTAATAACATATATCACTTAAATTATAGAATAAATATAAGAATTATAGTTTTAGATAATTATGAATAAATCAAAAAAACAATTTTCATTGCATTAATTAGGTATTTCTCCCTCTTAACCAATCTTTTCTAATTTTACATTAGGTTATAAATTTCATCCTTGTAAAATCATTTATAGAGATAAATCATTCAACATATTACTTTGTGAATTAGGGAAAATGAAACATAACAAGGGTGATATGAAATTCTCAATTAGGTCAAACATAAGCATTAATAATTTAATTTCATCAATGATAATAATAGTTCATGAAGGAATTATGATATAATATGAGTGAAAGAGAGAATAATAAAAATAATAATGCACATCAATACCTAGATTATCAATTATGAAAAAATGGTAGAGTCAAATGTCATCAAAATCAATAATCATGATCCATGAGATATAAATATCAATCATTAGAAACATTATAATCCCATAATAATAATAAATAAAAAATATACATAACTATGGAAATAAGTTTCAATTCACTCTTACATTAACTCTTACAAATTAAAAAAACCATACGGTTGACTTCCATACCTAATGTATTGGAGGGATATCATAGACCCACCCATCCTTGTTTTATCATGAAACCACTAGTAATTTGTTTATCATGGATACCCTTTCATTGGTTTATAACAAAACCACCTGTCATTAGTTTATAACATAACCACCCATCAAATTTCCTAGTAAAATTATATAATCATAACACATAAAAGCATTAATTTCATCATAAACTCATAGGAACAACCATTATCAATTTCATAACCTAATTAACTTTTTTAAAATCAGTGGTCTCTATAACAATATCATTGAATCATTTTTAACCCATTGAAAATAAATGGATTCTATAATAATTTATTCAAAACATGGTGAAGCCATGAAAAGGAATGAGTTTCATAAAAATATCTTGGAAATAGTATTAATCCATATAAAAAATATTCAGGATGGTATTAATATAAAATATCATCAGTGGGGGAGAAGTAATAACAAGGGTTGTTGATGTTGATGAATGGAAATACCATTAAAATATTAATAAAAAATTCTTAATAAAGATAACATTTTCATTTAAAAAAAATTAAAAGAGAAAACATTTTCAAAATCCTTTTAACATAAAACAACTATAGATACATATAAATTATGTGTTAAAAATAATTTAATAAAATTCTTGAAGAAAATATCATTTTACATTTGAATAATCCTTTTATAACACAAAATATTCTGAATATATTTTTATTTGAAAATAATTGTGAAAATTTATAAAGGATTATTTGAAAATTAGTTAGTAAATTTATTTCAGAAAAAATCCTTTCATATTTGAAAAAAATCGTAAAAAATCTAAACACTTTTAGAAAAAATGGTTTTTGAAGAAAATGAATTTTCGATCAAAAAGATGATTTTTTGTGAAAACATTATTTTGAAATATTTGGTACATGAAGTGATAAAAATGATTGAAAACATGTATTCTCATGAAATAACCATAGGATAAAAAAATTCAAAATAATTATTTAGAGTTATATCATAATATTTAAATATTAGAGACTTAATCAGAAACAATCCTAAAAATTGATGAGATTATAGTATCAAACTCATACAGCTTTGGTAACTTTTAATGATAATCCCCATGAAATTATTACATAAAAGGAAACTTATAATATCATGAAAATAACAATACTCATTATATAAAATGTCTAAGGGGGAAGTATATACACCTTATAAAAGAATATAGTTATATATCATAACAAACACTACATAAAAGGAAAATTGTGACAAAATCCATTACCTCTTTGTTAACATTCAAACCCTAAACACAATGAAATATATATCCTTAAATAGATATTTAAATCCCAATAAATTTAATGTTATTAATCATAAAATACATTCATAGTTAGTATAAACAAAACTAAATGAACAAAAGTGGTGAATATGGAATGTATCTCATATAAATATAAGTAAGATAAGAAAAAACCGTACTGGTTGAGTAACTCTGAATATTTATATCCATGAAAGAATAACATCAATTGAAAGATTGAGTATCATGAAATAAATGAAATTAATGAAATAATATTTCATATGGAAGTATATACGTCACACAAAATAAATGAGTTTTGAATATGGGATAAGTCTCATAGAAATAAAAGTCAAACTAGAAATCCCCTTACCTTGAGTCTAATTCATCATGTCTCAATTTCCTGACCCTCGAAGCCGAGAGTAGGTGAGTTATTTTATTACATTATCAAGATTACAAGGAATAAAATCCTGAAGGGATGATAAATTTAATAGTCTTAGAAATATATATTACATACATGATACCCATAATACATTGGTAAATTGAAAATATAAACATGATACAAAATAAAAATAAATAAATAGCATCCTTTAATGATTATTCAAAGATTTATTCTTCATAACTTGGTGAAAAGAAAGCATACTATTTTTTGGATCAAATGATCATTAAGGGTAAGTAAATTTGACGATATAATGAATTAATTGTAATAAATTAACATGGAAAGGTAAAAAACTAACAACGCATTCCATTCAATTAACTAGATAAGGAATGATCCAGATGTCAAGGTATGAATCTGGAATACATGCCACTTAACCGATAAACTTTTATTAGACACATCCATAGATATGTTAACGCAACATCACACGGATAAATAATAAATAAAATGCTTAATTATTTGATGTCATGTTGAAGGAACATGAAAACTTATACTGTTATGATATTTCACTAGACATTTTCAAATATGTAAATAAATCCTTTTAATTTGGATAACTTATTCATTTCATGAGAACTTGTCGATGCATTGAGGACCAATATAAAGTCGAGTATCCCTTCATAATTTTCAGTCCAAATAATTCCTCTAATCTAATAGTTGAAAAATATATTTCATATCAAATATCTGTATTTAGTAAAGAATACATAATTATAAATATTTCTATAGATAATCAAATATAGTATAAAAGTATACACCGTATGTAAAAATGATATACATTTTAGGTAATAATAATATCCATTGTATGAAAATATGGAAATTAAATTAAATTTATAGTGAAAAATGATTAAAAAAATTTAATGTTTCAATATGAAGATAACAATCAAAAATGTAAGTGAGATTTCAAAGATAATCGTTAGGAACATTATTTAGGAGTTTAATGTTTGAACATTCCAAAGTGTCTCATACAAATTTTAAAATTTTAAATAATAATCAACGTGAAGGAATAATATTAAATGAAACTTATAATATCATGAGATTAAGTATATTCATGATATATCATGTAAAAAGTTAGTATATATATCATCAAAGTGAATTGGTGTGTAATAACATATAAGTCATAATAGAATTTAACTTGAGACAAAATCACTTATATTAATGATAATTTTGTTGTGTGGTATTTATCCTCCTATATAGTAGTTTAAAATAAGTTAATAACTTATAATATAATAATAATAATGTTTATAATATTATATATTAACTTCTTATAATATTTTATTACCCTTTTTTTAAAACTCATTCGTTATTATAACTATTTTGGGTGTTAATTACCTAGTTTTATGAAGTACATTTTTACCTGTCATTTATTATTACTATTACATAAAAAATTATTTAATCATCTAAAGAATTTAAAACATTATTTAATTATCATATATATTAGTTAAACATGTATTTATAATAATCTGTAATATTTGTAGATATGAAATGAGATGCACCGTTGATGGAGACGGTAGGTTGTATGTACGCATGAATGCTATTTTCATTTCTTTGCTATATTAAAAGAATGAAAAGTAAATTATACATAGGTATATTATAATTATATTTTAATATATATGTTATATATTTTACATAATTTTATTAAAACTATTCTTTATATTGTTCATGTATAACGTGAATGAATCGCATCGCTTTATGGAGGTGGTGGTCCACACATCCACAAATGATGTTATCGTATTTACACAAAATGGAATGTATAGAGTTATATGATATAAAATAATTATAGATGAATAAATAAATTTTAAATTTCATATATATTTATCATATATATTTATCATATATAAACAAATTTTCCATCGTAATTACTGCCATGAGAGGCAGTAAAAGAAAATGAACAATCATCATTTCATGAGGTGGTAGTTTATCATACACTTAAACAGTATGTTATTTACACATTATATAGAAGTTTTATAGTTATAGGTTAAAAATTTATCATAAAATCATGTTAGTATATTTAGTATGATATTTTTTTATATAATCAACGAATAATTATATTTGATTTGATGGAGAATGGAAATGAAATTAAAGAGTTAAAGGAATGATGTTACCGCTTAATCGGGTAACTTCTTTTGGTTTGTTCCAAAAGGCTTCATTGGATGGTTTTCTGGAAAAGGTGGGATTCTGGGATTAATGTAGTAATGTTTAAGAGATGTTTTTTCATATATTTTTCTGTCTAATGTGTCTTGAGAGGTGTTAAGAAGTGGGAAGAGAGGAGACATTTTTATAGTGGAGGAGGACTGGTGCTCTTGTAATATTTTGACAATGGAATTTCATACACATTTTGACATTAAAATTGGATCAAATAATGGACACAATAATACAAAAGGTATTATATGGTCTAAATATTTCCATAAAATGGATCATGGACAAATTTAAAGGTCATTTGGGCCCTTAATATTTAGTTTTAGTCTTATATTAAGCAAGATTTTACATTAATCATTGTAATTAATTTTAATTACATTCACTAATATTTTGAGTAAAAAACTATGTTGAACTTATTAGAAATTATAAAATATTATTATTAAAAATATGGAATCCATTTTTCCAAATTCCAATCACATAATTGGTAGAAATTAATTTAAACTTAATCCTATGGATGGGATGACAATGCGGGTTTTTAAGGTTAAAATGTCCAAAAGTTTACTGTGTTTTTATAGTCAATTTCAATGTATGATTTATTCCAATGAAATTAATTAGATTAATTGATAAAAATATTATATAATTAAACATTAAAATAAATTAAAATTTTAATTTAATATCATAAATAAATTATATGAAAAACAATTTTGAATTAAATTTCTGTATTTTTTACTATTCATTAAAAAAGAAAACATCACAGAAAAATACCAAAAATTAACCCAAAGATAATTTTTATATTTATATCCCAAATATAAAGTTTATTTTGACATATTAAATTTATAAAAGTGACAAAAATTGTATTTTAAATGTGGTCAACATTAAAGGGTAGCAAAACTACTCTTATAAAAATATTGTATTTTATATCAAATATTGGGTATGTTCTTATATTATACCTATCAAATCTACTGGATGAATGTATAAAATATTTTTGAAATATATAATTTATATATTTCATTAGTATTATTCACTCATAGTAATTAATTTAACTTATTTGTGTAATATATCTTTATGATGATAAAAATGGTTTTCTGTAAAAATATTCTCTTTATATTCAATTGGTTCTTGAATTAATTTGTAATTAATATGTACACAATGAATTAATTTAATGATTTTATATTCTAAAAAATTTTATTATTTATTTAATACTATTTTTGACAACTCATTTAATGTCTATGTTGAGTCATATTATATTAAATAATAATATTTTAATAATATATTTTTGTTTGGTGAAACTTGGTCTTGCGTGTAATGTAAGATTTTGAAGAATGTTTCTCTTCCGTGTAACACAAGATAACATAGTGTCATGGGCATAGAAAAATATATATTATATGCAATCTATTTAAAATCGTAAATATAATTTAAATTATTATGGTATTATATTCCTTTACGTCCTTGGTGTCACGTATCATGCACGTTATCGAATATAAGGTTCATACATTAGAATTTCAGGGTGTTACATTATCCCCACCATAATTTAATTGTGTCCTCACAATTTAAACATGATCGTGGTAATATATTTTTTTATATTTCCTATGTTTATATCCCACATCATGATAAGGGTTTTTAGAACATCCTCCATAAAAGAGAAAATGGAAAGTGTAAAGTTCACAAAACTAGGATCCCTACTTTGAGAACATGGGTGGGAATGGGAAATATGGATATGGAAGAAAAATCCAAAAAACAAGTTATAATGATGATTTCTATATAATATGTTTAGGATAAATTTAAAAATCATAAGTCCATAAATCTGTGATGATCTAAGGGTCCATTTGATTCATTAGAAATGATGGTACTTGGAAAACATTTTTGATTTCAATATCATTTCTCCATGATTCAATGAATTATTTCACTCATTAAAGATATATGTAAATATACTTACTTGGAATGTTTCTATAAGAAAAATATTATCTTTTGGCTGTTCATTGAACTATTTTTAATTCATCTCTTAGTGCATGATGCATCATATAGTGAGGTAATAAATTAACCTCCAAAATATAATCTAATGAGCAACATAAACAATTTTATAAATGGTTAAAATTTCCAAAAGTTTATGATCCAATGATTTGGAAGAAATTTTATTGAATTTTCAAAATGAACATATCATTATCCTATAATCATCATGTCTCTTCTATTTAATCATCATATACCGAATATTTGAACACCTGCATCATGTATTCTCATGAAATATGGTAATAACATAAATTACCATAATACTTTATTGGTAACATTCATTCCTCCTTATTCCATAAGTAAAAAACATGTTATTGGATATATTTCGTAAATTCAAAAAGCATTATAAACTCTTTCAATAATAGCATGAACCATATTTTCAATAAATCATTACTTAGTTTCAAGGTAGTCAGCACATATCTAAATAAATTTTTCCTTTATCCAAACATCATTTTATAAAATTTATGAACATATTAATGGTTATATTTCCCTCAACCATGTGTTTTACAAAAATATATCTTTCTACTGGATTAATTTTCTTATTTATATTCAATATATTATCTCAAACCTTTATTGAAAAAGTATTATTGTATAGTCCATACATATTTCATAAATCATATGATTCAAACATCATAAATAAAATACTTTAACAATATATATTTCATAGAACCAAATACGAAATCACATTAATCATTTTAATTTGGTTATATCAATAACATATTCTAGACCATGATCCTTTATCTTAATTTGTGGTATATTACATTGATGATTGGGGAATTCATTTGTAATGTGCCCCATCGCATTACAATTGTAATACTGAATATCATCATTTTACTTCTTCCCTTTACATTATTTTGTCTAGTGACCTATCATGATCTGTCCCCTAGGGCCCGTGTCAGGACTCCCCCAAGCCCACCTTCCAAAGGCCAGGGGTTGCCGACTAGCACCGAACGCATCAACCTGCAAGTGGGAGGAATTGTCTTGGGTACCTATACACACACATACAACCACATCCCATGAAAACCATAAAGGAGAACATGAATGCTACTAAACAACCACTGAGTGTAAAGGTGAAAATGAAAGTAAATGGGCCATAATACAAACCCAATAAAATACCACTACAAAAAGAGAAAGTGCATGATCGATGGATAGTCATCCGCTAAAAACCCCACCTGATGGGTAAGTATAGAGTATTTGTCAGAAGACATAGATGGACGTCAGGCCTGCCTGATCTCACTGGGAACTAGTTGGTCTTGGGACACCAAGTCCTTCACTAAGTCATTGGTCATCTGCACCAAACACAACATGTGCAGGTGAAGCACGTGTAGGGGTGAGTAATAAAATACTCAGAATGGATCATAAACAAACATGGAATGACCAAAAAGTAATCCATGAATAAAATCATGAAGTATGATCATGAAGCATGATCATGAAGCAAGAAAGATCACACCAGGTATAATCTAGAGTATGAAATTAGTACCATCAGTGGTATCACATAATACCTTGGTCTACTGGGGTAATCCTCCCTGATGAGTATTTTGGGTATGCTAAGTCACACAGAGCTACTTCCCACTAGCCTTGGACTGTAGTGGTACACATCCCTAATGATTATTGTTGGTATATTGGGTCACTTAGAGCCACTCCCCAACATGGGTTTGTCAGGTCACATAAAGTGGCTTCCCACTTTGGTCATCGTACTGAGGTACTCCTTTCCGATCAGAATTTTGGGTCTACTGAGTCACACAGATATGCTCCCCCCCATGGGCCCACTGGACCACACAGATCTGATTCCCACTGGGCCATCGTATCTGATCCACACAGGGTCTCTAGTCAGTAGTCTTCAGGTCTCAGTCAGTCATATGATCTCCACACGTAGTCCGTTAGATTCAGATAGAAACTTCTCCCCAATCCATTTTTCATATTCCAACATATATTGGAGCCAGTTTAGAGTATTCGAAAATATTTGTGTCACTACAGTAGTCCCAATGTCAAAAACAGCTCGTCAATCTGACACAAGGTTTGAGAGATATTGGTGTTTTAGAAAATAGGGGCTAGATGCATTCGTTCCTGGTCCGACCTAGTCAGATCGACCTGACCAACATGCCATGTGGGTCCTGCATGACCCGGCTTAATTTGACTAAACCAACCTGACCCATTTCTGGTCTGGGATTGGCCGGTTTGACTAGGTCAGTGGGTCGGGTCCATTGGGCCTTGCGGGACATGGACCAGTTCGGCTGGGGGTCCATCCCTCTAGGTCACCTAGAGAACTAGTTCTATTCAGTTTGGCACACACTGGTGGGCTGGTTTTCATTCCCTTCCCAGGTTTCCTAGAGGCCTAGCTTTATTCTACTATTCCAGCTCACAATACTGAGCCGGTTTACACTAGAATGAGCTACACAATGGCTTAGTTCACACACCCCAGCCCAGCTCGTAAGGTGGGAAAGTCTTCTATAACTCAGACACCGAGAGGGAGACTTGTCTGTCACCCCATGGCTAGGCTTGTAGGGTAGGATAGTTCAGCTGCACATGGCTGGTAGGATTCATCTGTCCCACCAGGTCCCACACGTGGTCCCTGGACCGTGTGCTAGCGGTGACCCACCAGCTCGAGCCAACTGTGGTGTCTCTTTCGGCACACTGTCACCTGCCCGCGGCCGCTGCTGTGGACCACCCGATCCACTTTGGTTGTTCGTTCTTCACTCCATCATCACCTTTGGCCCCCATGGTTTGTCGCCTTCCCTACAAAGGCCTAAAAACCTCATTTCCTCCATTTTGAATGTGTGGCCATGAAGAACACAAAAGAATGCACGAAAAAGAAGGGCTTGAGCCTTGTTCGTGTCATCCCACACCCTCTGCATTGGAGTTTCAAAGCATGAATCAATAGGGGTGAATGTTTTGGGATTAAATCAATTGAATTTACCCCGCAATTTAAATCCCCATGTTCAAACATACCTCCCGCAAAACATATGATCTATGGATTAATTTTTCAATTGTATGATTTTAATTCTTTGTTTATAAAGAAGATTGGTATATTTTAATTCAAAAACAATAAATCCCTATATGAGTAACACATTCATTGGTGATGATATGTTTGAAGGATGGAAGAAGAACGCATTCACCGTTCATCGCTCCATGATCTTTTTGGCAGTCGTTAGCGTTCGTCATCGTCACCCACCAGAGCTTCAGAGCAGAACCAAAATCATGCCAACAATTCAGTTTTTTTCCTTGAACATTAATCAAAGAAATTTGAAACAACATTTCAGTTACATTATGTTATAAAGTCGTTACATTGTTTCGTTTATGAAACAACGTTTTTGGTTTCATTCCATTATACGTCACTTCACAGAAACATTTTATAAATTAATAAAAATAAAATAGAACATGTTTTTTTTATTTTTTATTTTTTCAATAAAAATTCCAAAAAATAACTTTTTCCCACAACCCGCATCAATCATGGTTAGGTACATTAAAGGAAAATCTCTTCATTCTATGTTCAATGGTTCCCTCATATTTTTCATCCGTTCACTATTTAAAAATTTATAAAAACCCACACTCACATTTATTTAAATGAACTAATAAAATGTTAAAAATTGTATTCTGAGATCACTGGGCCTCAAGATTAGGTGTTATCAAAGTGTTTGGTCTCAAAATAATTCCATATAATTTAAATAAATACACAGAATTTCTAGGACATTACATTATCCCCACCTTAGGATTTTAATTCCTTAAAATCTAATACAAAAACTAAATAAACAAATGGTGGTACTGAGTACAAATTAGAGTCTCCCACTCCTAAGTGCCCTCCTAAAGATTCTCGTTCTACCACCAAATGCGCACTAGATAACTCGACCTATCACAATGGGCCTACTTTTTTCGATCCTCTGTATCTACCGGGAACTCCACAAACGTAGCCCCATCATTAATGTACATCTCTCCCCAGTCCATGATGTGTGATGAATCATGTATGTACCTTATCAACTACGACAAGTAAAAAACATCGTGTACTCGGTGCATCTGTGGGGGAATATCTAAGTGGTATGCCACCTCACCAACTCAATCAAAATTGAAAAAGGTCTAATAATCCTTGGAGAAAACATTCCACCATAACCAAATCTCTGCAATCCCTATCAGGGTGAAACCCAAAGAAACACATGGTCTCCCTCCTAAAACTCCAAGGTTCTCCATCTCTTATCAGTATAAGATTTCTGCCTGCTCTGTTTAGTCTTCATCCACTCCTAGATGATCTACACCTTCTCAGTAGTAGCCCATAGTAAATCTGGACCCATGAGTGCTGACTCACCTGGGTCTATCCATCATAGAGGTGATCTACAAGTCTAACCATAAAAATCCTAAAATGGCATCATGCCAATGGTGGAGTGATATCTGTTGTTGTTTGAAAAATCAACCAGTGGTAGGGGTCCTCCAAACTACATCCAAAATCAAGGATGCAAGCACAAAGCATGTCCTCCAAGTTTTGTATGGTCTACTCTGTCTGACAATTAGTTTGTAGGTGAAAAGTTGTGCTCAAACGCAGATGAGTCCCGAACACCTCCATTAATCCCTTCCACAACCGAGATGTGAAGTGAGCATCATGGTATGAGATGATCATCAAGGGAACCCCATGGAATTTCACTATCTGCTAGATGTAGAGGCGTCCCAATCCCTCTAACGATCCCTTCTACAAGATAGGTAGTAACTGAGTCGACATGGTGAATTGGTCGATGATCACCCATATAGAATCATGACCATTGGACGTGCATGGTAATCCCATCATGAAGTCCATCGAGATACAATCCCATTTCCACTTTTGTACCTCAAGTGGTTGTGCTAAGCCAACTAGAACCCAATGTTTGGCATTCACTAGATGACAACTGAGGCTCCATGAAATGATCTCTGCCACTACTTTCTTCATCCATGTCCACCAGTACAGATGTCGTAGATCCTAGTACATCTTCGCCACTCTAGGATGTACCACCAAGGGGATGTTATGAAAACCCATCAAAATATCCTCTCAAAACAGCACTGGAAGTACTTTTCACCCTTTAAAAAGGATGAAGTGCTCCCCACCTTTCAAAAATCCATCAGGAGCCTATCTTGAGGATAATTGAGCATGTTTGACCTCACAGTCAACATCCACAAGATGTGCCTCCATAAATCACTATAAGAGTGTGGTAGTGAGATTTATATACTAAATGAAAGATACTCCATCATCATCCATGAAGGATATGTGCATCGTCGCTAGCTACTCCTTCACCTCAATCAGTGGCTGCAAACCAGACCTCCTACTAAGCACGTCTGTCACCACATTCCCTTTCCCAAGAGTATAGACAATCTCAAAGTCATAGTCCCAGAGGAACTCTATCCATCACCGCTACCTCGTGTTTAGGTCATTATAGGATAATATATACCTGAGACTCTTGGGGTTGGAGTAGACAGTAATTCATTTACCTATCAAGTATTGATGCCACAACTTCATAGAAAATACCACAACTACTAATTCCAGGTCATTGCTCGCATAGTTCTAGTTATGCTTCCTCAACTACCATGAGTCATTGGCAATCACTACTCTCTTCTACATCAGGATGCAACTTAGTCTGGTCCCTGATGTGTCGCAGAATACTACATACCCAACACCCACTTCTGGTAGTCTAAAGATAGGTCAATATTCAGTCTCCGCCTCAGATCCTAGAAACTCTTTTGTCACTTATCCAACCACACTAAGGGTTATCCCTTCCATTTCATGGATGATAAGGGTTCTTATACTCTAGAAATGTTATTCATGAACCTCCGATAGCATCTGGACAACCCCACGAAACTATGCACATCAGTCACACTCTTGGGTGGCTCCCAAGCAAGATCTGCTTGTATCTTCACCGGATCCACTGCAACTCTAGCCTCTAAGATGACGTGTCATAGAATTTGGACCTCCCGAATCCAGAACTAGCACATAGATAGCTTTCTATAATGTCGGTGCTATCGAAGTGTGTCTAAACTATCCGTAGGTGGGTACAATGCTCATCTTCTTACGTCGAGTACACCAAGAAGTCATTAAGTAAGACCACCATTAAGTTATTGAGGTAAGTCTAGAATATCCTATTGATGAGTCCCATGAACACTGTTGGGGCATTGGTCATGCCGAAGGGCATCCCCAAGAACTCAAAGTGGCCATACTCGCATCTTAAGGTTGTCTTAGGTACATCCATATCTTGTACCCAAAGGTTGTGATAGCCTGATTTAAGGTCAATTTTTGAGAACCACCTCACTCCCTTCAGTTAGTCTAAGAGGTCATCAATTCATGGAAGTGCATATTTTTTCTTCATTTTCTCCTGGTTCAAGCATTGGAACTCCATGAATAGCTTTAATCATCTGTCTGTCTTCTTGGAAAAATCATTGGGGCTACCCATAGTGAAACCCTGGGCCTCAAGAATACTTTCTCCTACAAGTCCAGTAGTTCTACCCTCAACTAATGAATCTCAGTGATAGCCATCTGATATGATAGTGTGGATATCAGTGCCTTCCCTAGGTACAGGTCAATGTATAATTCTACCTCCATATGGGGAGGTAGACCCAATACATCCTCTGGAAATACGTCTTTATAACCTTATACCACTATAGTAATGCTCGGACTCCTCTCGTCTACCACACCAAGGGAAAGTCTAGACATTTGGTGAGTAATCAACTGCACCCTCCTTCGATAAAGTATTCCATGCACTGTAAGAGTTCCTTTCTCACCGATTAAGGAAAACGTGGTCTCATCTTTAAAAACACACCACAATCTATGGCTAATACAGTCGATCTAAGCATGAACTATGGATAACTAGTCCATACCCATGATGGCATCGTAAGGCATCAATGCTGCAACTAGGAGGTCTTAGCTAAATCTCTCACCTCCAAGAGTAAGATCACATTGTTGGAACCACTTAGTAATTCTAAAATTCTCTCCCATAGTTTTCCCTAATAGTAAGGATCAAGACAATGGCTCCATCAAAATCTTCAAACCTCAAATGAGGTCCATGGAAAGGAAAGAGTGACTAGAACCTATTTCTATAAGAACTGTAGCTATGCTGGGGAAGACATAGATCTTACCTCAAATCGTCTCTAAAGCATCGTGGTCATAGGCCTCCACTGCCTGAAGGTGAGCTCACCCCTTTCCACCTGCTCCCTGATCCTATGGTGGACCACATGGGGGTAGTGGAGGTAGTACCATGAATATTCTCCCACCACCCATTGCTCGAACTACTCCCCTACAACATTTGGGACCCTGAAAGCCTCCTCGATCGAACCTATTCCTCTTCCTGGGCAGTCCCTCGACCATCTTCTGATCTTCTGTGCGATAGGGAGGGCATTATCGAGCCATGTGTCCCTACCTTCCACAGAGTAGCACGCTATATTCCTCTACTCATACCCACTACCCTAGTGGCCTCGCACCACATATCTTGTGTCTTGGGGTCTCCATCAAGATGATCTATCCTTCTTAGACCTCTATGTAATCTATCCATTGTCTACCATGGATGACTCAGGCACCTGTCACCCGCTGGAAGCTCCCACCATTAATGCTTGCTCTGTGAGAAATTTCTCTACTAGAATAGCTCTCTATAACACTCTATCAAGAGTGGGGATGCTGAAGAAAAATCATAGACGCCATGATCCCCCATCCAAGTCCCTATTCAAAGGTCTAGTCCATAAAGAAAGGGTCTTGCACAATGTCCGTAGAGTAGCAGTAGAGGTCTGTAAACCTCACAGAGTAATCAACCACTAACATGTTTCCCTATTGTAGGTGAAGAAACTCTTTTATGTGAACTAGGTGTAATGCCACAAGAAATAAATCCTCCTAAAAGATCCACTTGAAGTCATCCGAGGAGAGGGTCACCTCATCATGATTCTGAATGGCTAAACTCTAAAATCTCCCCCATCGCTCTCTGAAGAAGGATCATATCAAAGTTATCCATCTAATCAAGTGGTGTCCTCACTAAGCGGATGTCCTACGTCACCACCTCCAACCAGTCCTCGTCGACTTGAGGATTTGTCTCTCCCCAGAACCTGGGAGGTATCTAGCTCTATAACTTGTGAAAGGCACTGATCCATTATACATCTTATATTTGTTACGCTAGTAGTAACTACTAATCAACATGTGGTGGTAACACTGGGGCAACACCTTGCAAGGCCATCACTTGAACTAGTCATTGAACTGATGCCTCATCGGTAGGTGGGTTGTCCTCCTGACCAAGTATCGGAACCCTAGAAAGTTGTCTGTGTGGAGGCATCCTGAAACAGATCAAGATATACCACAGTAAATAGATTATACGTGGTGAGATGAATGTAATTCAATAAAAATAAGATAAAACACTCAATTCCTATATGATGCATGAAACCCGTGTTTTTATGTATTGAGTCAAAAACAATAATTCAAGGTCTTGTTTTATGGATACGTCGGTCACTGAACCAACACTGAACTCCCCGAATCTGATAGTTGACTCAAAACATTTGACACTATCTCCCAAAAATAAAACAACAGACTCCCTATCTTTAAGGTAATACCGACAAGCTCAGATACCACTTTGTCAGGACCCGTCCCACGGATCTATGTGACCCAGTAGGCCCACAGTGGATATTGTTAGCAGACTCTTCCACAGACCACCGGGTCCACTCCGGTGCTCAGTTCTTCACGCCATCTATGTCTCTGACCTCTATGGGGTTCCTCCTTCCCTACTATGACCAAAAAGCCTCGTTTCCACCATTTAGAAGTTGCAAGCACAAAGAATGAATAGGAACACACAAGACAGAGGGGCTTGGGCCTTGTTTGTGTCAGCCTGCCCCCTCTTCATTAGAGTTTCAATAACGAAATCCATAGGGGGGAAGGTTTTGGGATTCCAACAAGTGAATTTACATCACAATTCAAATCCCCAAGTTCAAACATTCCACCCGCAAGATCATATGATCCTCAAATAAACCTATTCATGGGTTGATCCATGTTCATTGTTTCTAAAGAAGAACAGGATACTGTAATTAAAAAAAATATACCTTTAACTGAGTATCAAGTCCATTGGTGATGATCCATTCAAAGGCTGGAATAAGAATTCATATGTCGTTCATCACTCCATATTTCATTTTTTGGCATTCATTGGCGTTCGTCACCATCACCCACCAGAGCTCCATAGAAGAACTATGATTGTGCCAATAATTCTACGTTTTTAACTCAACCATTAAAGGATGAAATGCGAAATAGAATTTCAGAAATGTTTTGTTATGAATTTGTTATGTTATTTAATTTATGAAATATCATTTTTGGTTTCATTCTGTTATACATTGTTTCGTTACAATGGTTTGAAAATTTAGGAATATAATATAATCTAATTATATATAATTTTTAACTTTTTCTTTAAAAATCACAAAAAAATAAATTTTTCTCTGAACCCATGCCAGTCACAGTTAGGAGCATTCTAGGAGAATACCTCCATTCGGAGTTCAACAATGCCCTCAGATGTTTTATCCGAGTACCGATTTAAAAGTTAAAAAAACATGCTCGCATGTTTATTTAAATGATCTAAAAAAAGTTCAAAATTCTATTCTGGGCTCACTAGGCCTAGGAATCTGGTTTCATCAGAGCCTCTACCCTCAAAGTAAATCCATATAATTTAAAAAAATACACAGAATTTCAGGGACATTACATGACCTTTCTCTCTGCACTTATACCATACTCCCAATCCTTCTATGCATTTACTAGGGTGAATCTTTCGACCATTATTACATGTGGGAAAACCCTTATTTCCCTTAATCTTATTTGACTCATTCCCTTTTCCATGGTTCTCATATTTCCTCTTCTTGTCTTGGTATTCCTTGAGTATGTATGATCTTGATAATTCCTTCTCTATTTTAATGGAACATAAAACTATCTCATCGTAGGATGATAATGTTTGAAAAACCAGTTCCCCTAAGATTTTTGGATTAAGGAAATCATGTAAGTGATTTATCATGAACTCTTTGTTTCTTATATAATTCATAGCATATCTGGATAAACCTGTAATGGTAAAATTCATAATTTACAACACACTCTTATTCCTTTATATTTAAGCTAAAAAACTTTATCTTCATCTCAATTTATTGATAACAAGGGAATTGTTTATTGAAAAATTTATCCTTAAATGTTCTCCATTCCAAGATTTCAATTTATTCTTCCCCCCAAGTATTTTTGATTAATGACCACCATTGATCTACATCACCATGGATACAATACACCATAAGTGTAACCTCTTCCATTTCAATGCATCCCAAGGCTGTAAATATCTTCACCAGAGACTTAGTCCATTGTTCAGATAAAATTGGATAAGTAGTCCCACTAAATTATGGGAGATTCTATCATATAAGGAAATCCATCATAGGATACTCTCACTATGGAATTGGTTAGTCCATCCGGTCATGTATATGTGACAAAACCTGTTTAAGATTATAGGATCTTAGGTATTTAAAGAATAATAATTTTTCATATATATTAATATTTATGAATAATATATTAATTTTATATTATATGGGACACTATGTTTGATAGTGTACTCAACATGAAACAATGGGTTTCTCCAAAATCGTACATTGCACACAACATTGAGTAATACCAAAAAATAATACAATAATAATATTATTATTTTAAATTGTAATTATCGCCTCGCTGTTGTATTGGTAGGAATGAATAAAACTAACTATATAATGATTAAACATGTTTTTTAAATGGTTCTACATTTATCCAATATATTTCAGATGCTTAAAGTTAATCCAATTTTAAGCATAAAATACTCTAATATTTTAAAAAGTTTATTTTATCTCCTTTTTGAAGTGAACCCCTTTTAAATAAATTTTTTCTCACTTTTATATGCTCTATTTGAAAAATATTATTCTCATATAGAATAATCACATAATAATTTACTTTGGATAAATATTTTGTAATTTTTTGATAATGTTCTTGTTTAATGAATAGTGAAAATACTGCATTTTAATTTAAAACTGTATTTTCATCTAATTTATTTATATAGTTAACTTATCCTTTTAATTAGTTATAAATTGTAATTGGATTAATTTTTTATCATTTAATAAAATTGATTTCATTGGAATTTATTTCACATTTAAATTGGATATAAACACATCTCAATATTTTGATAGTTTTTACTTCTTAAAAAACTACTTTCTGGTTTTGAAAAGAGGGAATTAATTTTAAATTAATTTCATCAAATTCTGTGTTTTGAATTCAGAAAAATGGATTCCATATTTTGAATCATAATTTCCAAAAATTTAAAATATGTTTCTTTCATTTGTGAATATTATGAATAGTAACTTCTGTAGTTAAGGGTAAATCTTGTAAATAATGGTAAAATAATAATATTATAATAATCTTAGACTACCCTAACATATGTCCTAATCCTATTTTATGAGAAATTTCCGACCATGGCCATTATTTGGTCTATTTTTGGACCCCATGGAGCCATTTGGGTGTGATAATTATTTGTTATAATAATTAATTTAAAGTAAAGATAAATATAACTAAATCATGTATCTTTTACTAAAACAATTTTAAAATAGAGTTATATAACTAATATATTTGACTATAAATAGTCATTATAAATATAAAAATAATTCTTATATAATGGTATTTTTTTATAATTTTTAGACATTAAATAAATAAATTTATTTATGACACAATGATGATGCAGTGATTCCCTTATTAAAGAAAGATTCAAAAAAAATATATTAAAAATATTAAAATAAATGTAATTTGAATATTTCAATGCATATAAGAATTCCATTGATTATGTTGTTATATTATTTTTCAGTTACTTCTTTTGTTTCTATGTAATCATGTTTTTATGACTTTAACAAAAATCAATTACTAAATAGTGTCGAAATTTACATAAATCAGTTTTTAAAACAAATACTATTTTATTAAATGATTTAATTATCCAAAAAATATACTATTCCTCCAACTGAATTATATAATGTTAAAAATTTCATTAATTATCCAATTGTGTTTCTATTGGCATTTTCTAGTAACTATAGTAACCATATATTATGAAAATACAAGAAGACATGGTAAGAGTTAATGTTTCTAACTTGGGGTTAAAGTTAAAAGATAAGGTTAATTTTATGACATAAACATGTCTAAATCCAATTTTTGAGAGGATTTATACCAATAATAATCTTATCTTATAATTATATAACTTTAGTGATTTTATATTTGTTAAATAATTTTTTTATAAAATAATATTTCCAGACATTCTTAAAGTGCCTCTCTTCCCTCTTATAAAAAGAAACCACTTCTACCCATTTACTCACACCTCTCAAGCCCTTGTCTCATCCAAATTCTGTTAAAATAAGCTCTCAAAATCCCTCCCTTATTCATATAAGCCTTAAATTGAGAATATGGCAATTCAAAAAACCCTTTGGCTAAAATCAAAAAGGAGTTACCTGTTTTAGAGGTAGTGTTCTCCCTAATGTTCCTTTACTTTATTTTCCATCTCCACTCCCTACGATCTTCTAATTATATGATTACTTAACAAAAATAGTATAATAAATATTCAAGTATTTTTATGAAAATTATTGTAACTTTAATTACAAACACATCCATCTAATGGATACAGATATATTGTTTCTGTGGATGGAGAACTACTACCTCACGAAATGATGATTGTTCAATTTTCTCATACCACCTTTCATAGTGGCAAATATTATGGCACTATATTCAGATATGATATTTATATTTTCTCTATTATTATTTAATTTTTATTTACAACATACCTTTATGATTTCCATAATGTTAAAATACAATAATTTTTTTAGGATGTGCGGACTATCACCCCCTCAAAGTGATATGACTCATTCATTCTAAACATGTAACATATAAAGGATGTCATTAATAAACATATGTAACATATATAACATATATATTGTAATTTAATTATAACATACATATGTATCATTTCTTTTTCATTCATTTATTATGACAAATAAAAGAAAGTACTGTTCGTGCGTACGTACGACCTACCATCTCCATGAACTGTTCATTTCATTTCTTATCTCCAAATGTTATATGATATTATAAATCAATATATAA
Organism: Viscum album; assembly: GCA_963277665.1. Classification (NCBI taxonomy): domain Eukaryota; kingdom Viridiplantae; phylum Streptophyta; class Magnoliopsida; order Santalales; family Viscaceae; genus Viscum; species Viscum album. The sequence goes on from OY728131.1 coordinate 1,930,010,583, forward strand.
TGGTTATATATTATATTTAACTCATTAATATCACATTGGATATGATAAAATTTTGACTACATTGAAAATTTACATCAAAACAAGTTCATTTTCGACTCAAGTACCGAATATCGACAAACGACCGATATTAACATAATTAATTATGTAATTGTAATAACATATTAATATGTGGAGTAAAAAAGAATAATAAACCAGAAAAAGGTTCTAAATCATGTATAAATTTACTTATGTTTATTATTCAGTAAGAACAAGGAACATACACGACAATTTGGACTCAAGGTAAGGGACTTCATCTCAATATCCTTTCATTGAGTCATATTTTAATGTATACACCACCTTTATTTATATAGTGTATAATCAACCCTTCGAATTTTAATTTCATTAAAAATGAATATTTTTCTATGATGCATTTTACTAGATAACAAAAGGAATTTTTTTAGAATATGTGGCTACAATGACCTCTATGCCACCATTACCGTTATTTGATATTTGGATTCCTCTATAAGTCATAATTTTTTTAAAAGAAAAAAATCCCTTATTCTATTTTGGTTGTTTTTTTATTGAAAATGGTTTTGAATGTGGATTTACTATTTTTATATCTTGAAATTATTTCTTGTGATTGAAAGTGAAATTTTATGAGTGAAATATTGATATTTTCAATGTTTTATGTGTTATGATTATATAATGGTATTTGGAAATTTGAAGGATGGTTACATGATAAACCAAATATAGGTGGTTACGTGATAAATCAATGATGGTTGGTTCGATGATAAACCAAAAATGGGTGGTTACATTATAACCTTTAATTCATTGGGTATGGAAATCATCCGTATGGCTATTTCATTTAGTGATATATATGGAAGTTGGTCATATGGATATTCTATTTAGTGATATGTATGGAAATTGGACATATGGATTTTACATTTAGTGATATTTTTGGAATTCAACCATATGTTTATCCCATTTAGGTTTGATTATGTCCCAAGTTACCTATATATGTTATATGTTTATTTCTATGGGATTTATGGTAATATTTTTGTTACAAAAATGGTAAGGATTTAGCATATATTATGTTAAGTATAATTACTACTTATTAAAGCTGAAAAGTATTATTTTTTGATATATTATTCATGGTTTTTATGTTTTCCCAAGACTAACAATTTTCCTTCTTTTTGTATCCCTTATTGAATTTTTTATGCTCATCCTGAGTTTTGAAATGTTTTTCACAGAACATAAGGAAGAATAGATTCAAGGATGGGATCAATGAGATGTTATGTCTTTAAAACATGATACAATACCATGTTTCTTTATAAAGAGTTTTTGTTTTATAGAAAAAAATGGATAGTGAGTAGAAGTGTCTACTTGTAATATTTAAGTTGTTATGTCTGAGTTATAACCTAATTATCTAAATATATAAACCTAAAATATCTTTTATGTGAATTAAAATTCAAATTATTGAATTCTCTCAAGAATAATTAATGATTAAGGTTGGGGCCATATAGTTGGTATTAAAGGTCATTTTAGATAAATTTAGGAGTTAGAATATTTTTAATAGAATATATATAAAAGATTTTTACTTTCTAGTAAAATTGAAATTATATGGAATTTTAAGATGAACATGTTGCTTCATCTAAGATATGTTTGTTTTATATTGTATTCCACAGTGGAAACATGGAAGATGTGCTAGGAAAGCATATTGAGAGAAACAACCATCCAAATAAACATCCTGAGATGGTAGGAATCAAAACTGAATAGTTTTTGGTTGTGTTTATAGATGATATTTTTGTATATTCTAAAAGCTGGAAGGAACATGAAATTCATGTATAGAATATTTTTCAAACCTTAAAATAAAATAAACTATATGGAAATTTAGTAATAGTGAATTTTGGTTGCAACAAATTTCATGCCTTGGTCATATTGTTTATAAAGATGTCTTAACTACTAACCCTTCTAAAAAATTTTGTTGAAGAGTTTCCAAAATCTACAAATATCATATAGATTCGTAGTTTTATTGAATTTCTGAGTTATTACTGAAGGTTTTTGGAAAAAAAAATTCAGTTTTCTAGACCAATATATAAGATAACATGTAAGGAAATTAAGTTCATTTGGATTAAACAATGTGATGATTGTTTTCATGAAAAGAAGAGAAGATTGGGAAATGCTCTAGTTTTGGCCCTTCCTTCCAGGAATGGAGAATTTTTTATCTATAGTGATGCATCATTGAAAGGACTTGATTGTGTCCTAATGCAGAATGGTCAGATAATTACTTATGCTTCATATCGGTTGAAACCTCATGACTTAAATTAGCCTACACATGATTTGGAGTTAGTTTCTGTTATCTTTTCATTAAAATTTTGAGGCATAATTTTTATGGTGTAATGAATGAAATATATAATGATCACAAAAGTTTGAAATATATATTAAATAAAAAAGAATTAAACATGATTCGAGGAGATGGTTGGAATTAATCAAGTATTATGAATTCATGATTCATTATTATCCAGGAAAGGCCAATAAATTTGTTGATGCTTTGAGTTGAATGAGTAACCATTCTACGTTTGTAATGAGATCCTTTGGTTTTTGATTTAATGAATTTTGAATTGGAATTTGTTGGTGTAGGGAATTATTTTATTTTGTTTCATGTTGCAGTGAAATCATCTCTATCAAACAGAATTAAGTAAGAACATAAAGAAGAAAATGATTTATAAAAAAAGGTAGAATTGGATCAAAAGGGTAAGGTACTATAATTTAACATTGATAAGGACTCTATTTTGAGGTTTGGAAATAGATTTTGTTTTCCTTGTGATTCATAGTTGAAAAAAGAGTTGTTATGTGAAAATCATAGTTCTATGTTTTCAGTTCATCCTTGTAGTACTAAGATGTACTAAGACCTCATGAGTATTTCTGGTGGTATGGAATGAAAAGAGATATTACTAACTTTACTGTGATGTGTTTGACTTGGAAATAGGTTAAAGTAGAATGGATGATACCTAAAGGGATGCTTCATCCATTTCCAGTGCCAGAGTGTAAATGGGAAAACGTGTCCATGGACATAGTGGGATTACCAAATACTTCTTGAGGAAACAATGTAATCTGGTTTTTTTATAATCGATTGACTAAATTTGTTCATTTTTCTCCTATTCGATATACTATATCTCTAGATCAACTTTCTCAGTAGTATCTTAAATATATAGTCATATTACATGGAGTTCCTTTTTCTATTGTATCTGATCATGATCACAGGTTCACTTATAACTTTTCTAAAGGCCTTCAGAAGTCATTGGGAACTAAATTAAATTTCAGTACATCTTTTCATCCTCAATCATATGGGCAGGTAGAATGAAAAATTTAGACCTTGGAGGATATTCTATGTTCCTGTTAAATCGATTACTAGGGATGTTTGGATCAACATCTTACTTTGTTTGATTTTTCATATAATTACAGTTTCCATTCCAATATACATATGTCAACATTTGATGAATTATATGGAAAGCAGTGTCAAACTCGAGTTTCGTGTGATTATTTATGTGAAACAAAGTTGATGGTACTGAAATTGGTAGAAGATATGGTAGAAAAAGTTCAGTTGAAAGAGAAGCACATGAGTACATCTCAGAGTAGGTAGAAAAAATATGTGGATAACCGAAAGAAGTATCATTATTTATAGGTAGGTGATCATGTCTTTCTCATAGTTTCTCCATGAAAATGTGTGATGCTTTTTTGTAAGAAGGGAAAGCTGAGTTCAAGGTTCATTAGACCCTATGAAATCCTCAAAAATTTGTGATTAGTTTTCTACAGGGTGGATTTACATCCAAGTTAATCCTAGGTACACAATTTTTTTCATGTTTCAATGTTGAGGAAGTATATACTGAATCCATCTCCTATTTTTAGTCTAGAGGTAATCCAGTTGGAAGAGATTATTTTTTATGAGGAACAACCTGTACCGATTCTTGGCCACATAGAGAATGTGTTGCAAAATAAGTTGATTCATCAGGTAAAGGTTTTTTTTTGAAAAAACCATATGGTTTAACAGGTAACATGGGAATCTAAAAATGATATTAGGGATAAATACCCTCACTTATTTGATAAGTAAATAAAATTACAGGGATGCAATTTCCAAAATGGTGGAATGATGTAGGATCGTAGGTATTTATAGAATAACACATTTTAAAATCTATTAATATTTATGAATAATATATTAATTTTTCATTAAATGGGACACTTTTTCTGATAGCATACTCGACACGCAACAATAGGTTTCTCCAAAATAGTACATTCTACACAACATTGAGTTATACCAAAATATAATATAATAATATTATTATTTTAAATGGTAGTTAACATCTAGCTGTTGTTTTTGCGGGAATGAACCTAACTAACTACATTATGATTACACATGTTTTTTAAATGTTTTTACATTTATTCAATAAATTGTATAGGCTTAAAATGTGAATAGATCCAATTTTCTTCATAAAATACTCTAATATTTTTAACAGGTTATTTTAACACCTTTTGAATGAGAATCATCATTAAATATAGTTTTTGTCACTTTTATTTATTATTTTTGACATGATAAAATTATTCTATAGAACTGGGACATAAAAAAAATTGGATCAAATTTTGGTAACTTTCTAATAAAGTTCATTTTTTAAATGAATAGTTAAAAATACTGCATTTTAATTCAAAACTGCCTTTTAATATAATTTATTCATATAGTTGTATTGTCCTTTTAATTGGTTCTAAAGTGTAATTGGATTAATTTTTTATAATTTAATCCAATTCTGTTCATTTTATGTAATTATACATTTAAATTGAACATAAACACATGTCAATCATTTGACAGTTTTTACTTCATAAAAAACCACTTTTTGGTTTTAACAATGTGAGTTAATTTTAAATTACATTCTTCTAATTTTGTGTTTTGAATTTGAAAAAATGGATTCAATATTTTCAATTATAAGGGCCCAATTTTGTAAATAAGATCTTTTTATTTTTGGATATTATGAATAGTAAATTCAATAATTAATTTTATTTACCATGGTTAAAGGGTAAATCTCGTAAATAAGGATAAATAAAATAATATTATAATATTATTAAACTACCCAAACACATGACTTAATCCTATTTTATGAGGTATTTCTGACCATGTGAATCCTTGAATCTATTTTGCGACACCATTGAGCAACTTTAGTGTGATAATGACATGTAATAAGAATTAATATAAATTAAAGAGAAATATAACATAAACATTTATCTTTTACTAAAAAAAATTAATATAAAGTTATATAAATGATATCATTGAAAATAAATAGTCATTATAAAAATAAACATATTTCCTGAATAATTTTATTTTATTTATAATTTTTATATATTAAATAAATTTATTTATTTATGACACAATGATGATGAAGTGATTACCTTATTAATGAAAGATTCAAATAAAAGATATTATAAAAATTAAAATAAATGTAATTTGAACATTTTAATTGCATACAAGAATTTTATGGATGGTATTGACATATTATATTTTATTTAATGTAGTTTTATCTATGTAGTCATGTTTTTATGACTTTAACAAAAATCAATTACTAAATAGCGTCAAAATTGACATAAATTAGTTTAAAAAAAATACTATTTTATTAAATGATATGATAATACTCAAAATATAACATTCTAACAATTGACATATATAATGTTAAAAGTTTCATTACTGATCCAATAATGGTTCTATTGTAATTTTATAGAAACTATAGTAACCATATATTATGAAAATACAAAAAAAACATGGTACGAGTCAATGTTTTTAACTAAGGGTTAAAGCTAAAAATATGGTTAATTTTATGAAACAAACTTGTATTAAACCAATTGGTAAATAGTATTTATACCTATAATAATCTTATCATTGAATTTTATCACTTTGGATCTGTTCTATTTCTAAAATAAATTTTTAATAAAATAATATTTCAAGACATTCCTAAAGTGCCCCTCCTCCATCTTATAAATGGCCACTAACTCTATCCATTTAACCACACCTTTGAAACACCTTGTATCATCTAAATTATTCTCAAATAAGATTAACAAATCCCTATATTACTCTTATAAAACATAACTTGTGAATAATGCAAGTCAAGAGAACCTTTTCGACCAAATCAAAAAAGTGTTACCCATTTTAGAGGTAGCTTATTCTCTAATGTTCCTTAACATTATTTTCATTATTCACTCCCTATTATCTTCTTATTATATGATTAAATAACAACATAATTATCCTAAATATACTATGATTTTTTCAAGATTATTATTTTAACTACACTTACAAACACCTCTATCTAATGGATATGAACATATTGTTTTTGTGTATGGTGAACTACTGCCTCACAAGACGATGGTTGTTCAATTTCCTCCTACCACCTCTAATGGTGGTCGTTATTATGTAACTATATTTAGATATGCTATTTATATTTTCTCTATTCATATGTAATTTTTATTTACAAAATAATTTTATGCCTTCTATAATTTTTAAATATGATAATTTCATTGGAGAAAGTGCGGACTACTGCCCCCTAAAAGAGATATCACTCATTCATGTCATACAAGGAACATATAAAGTATGGAGTTATTGAAATTATATAAAATATATAACATAGATAGTATACTTAATTATTTAATACCTATGTATCATTTAGTTTTCATTTATTTAATATGACAAAGAAATGAACGTATCATTCATGCATACGTAAGGCCTACCATCTCCCTGAATGGTGCATTTAATTTCTTATCTCCAAATGTTATAGAATATTGTAAATACATATATACTAGATATATATGATATCTATATCATTAATAACACTATTTAAAGATTTAATTTTGACTACATGGATAATTTACATCAAAACAAGTTCATTTTCTACTCAAGTACCTAATATAGACAAAACGACCAATATTAACTTAAATAATCATATAATTGTTATAACATGGTAATAAGTGACATAAAAAGAAAAAGAAACCTGAAAAAGGTTCTTAAACAAGTAAAAATTGACTTTTATTCAGTTAGAAAAAGGAACATACGTGATGATTTGGAATTTTGGAAAAGGACTTTGTCTCAATCTCCTTTCATTGGGGCATATTTTAATCTATACATGACCTTCATTAATACGGTGTATAAACAACCCTTTGACTTTTAATTTCATTATAAATGAATGTTTTTAACATATGTAGAGATAAAGTCCTCCCTATCACTATAATTGTTATTTAATATTTAGATTCCTTTATAAGCCTTAACTTTTTCGAAATGGAAAAGGAATACCTTATTCCCTTTTGGGTGTTTTGTTATTGAAAATGGTTTTGAAAGTGGATTTACTATTTCAATATCTTGAAATGATTTCTTATGATTGAAAATGAAATTTTATGTGTGAAATTTTTATATTTGAAATATATTATTTGTGATGATTATATAATGGTACATGGACATTTGATGGGTGGTTACATTTTTTTTGGTCAGAATGGTTTGGGGTCATGACCCTTTATTAAACGAAAAGAAAAAGGATAGTAAAACCTTTTGAAATGGGTAAGGTAAAATCCATTACAATCCCGTAGGTCCAGTGGGACAAAGCCCAATCAGAGACACCACCCAAAACATAAGATCCCAATGGGAAAACCAACAACAAGTGACCAGAATCACCATAAGAGGATAACACAACCCGAAGGTAAAACCAGAAGGCCCGCCAGACCAATTCCAAGCTATCACTCTGGAGACACGACCACCAGAAACGAACTGGCTGCCGAAGAAGGGAAAACCAACCACGCAGCCCAAGCAAGCCTGAACCACTGCGGCACCACCAATCAGATCAGAACCCCCACCATGGCCTCGACACATCGCGGCCACGCAATCCCGCCACCATCAAAAACTGAGGGCTGCAAAACCCTGTCACGGCGCCACCTTCGAAGAACTCACGGGTGCCGGAGCGAAGCCATCAACCCGAGGTCGACGCTCACCGCAACACCGCACAGAATCCACCGGCATGACCGACCGCCATGACGTGCCTCTATACCCGCACGAACGACCGCCAGAAGAGCCAACCGCCCGCCAAGGATCCTGTCGACGACGAGGCACACGGAACCATCCAGATCTATAGATCATGACCAGAACGGGGATATCAACCATCGCTGATCACCATCACGCCTCTGACACCGTGTCGCCGCGAGACCGAAGTTCGCCATACGAACCACCGATGTCTGACCAATTATGTATGGTTAAATGATTAACCTTGGGTGGGTGGTCATGTTATAACCTCCAATGCATTAGGTATAGAATTTGGTTGTATGTTTATTCCATTTATTCATATGTATGGAAGTCAGGCATATGGCTAATTCATTTTTTGATATGTATAGAAGTCGGTGATATGGATATTATATTTTTTTATATGCGTTGATGTCGGTCGTATGGTTATTCTATTTAAGTATGTTTATGTCAAAAGTTACATATATATGTTATATGTTTATTTCTATGATATTTATGGTAATTTTTTTTCAAAAAAGGGTACGAAATGAGATTATATTCACTGAAGTATATTTACTACTCTTTAAAGGTGAAAAGTATTACTCTTTGATATAGTTTTCATGGTTTTCATGTTTTCCCAATACTAATAGTTTTTTTTCTTTGTGTTTCCCTTACTGAGATTTTTATACTCATCACATGTTTTGAAATATTTTTCACATGAATTAATAAAGAATAGAGGCAAGGATGGGTTTAATGAAAAGTTATTCCATTTTAACCTGAAACGATGCCATGTTTCTTTTTATAGAGATTTTGTTTTATAGAAGAAAAATGGATAGTGAGTAGAAGTGTCTACATATAATGTTTAATTTTTTATGTATGAGTTATAAACTAATTCTCTAAATATGTAAACCTAAAAAGATTCTAGATGTGAATTAAAAGTCAAATTAATGACTTCTATCAATTTTAAGTAATGTTTAAGGCTGGGGCCTCATAAATATGCCCTAATATATCCATAATGCGATCAATTACAATACCAGCTATATTGAGTTTCTCAGTAGGGAAACCTATATATTGACCGTGAGTGTTGACACACTTTTTCCTTCCAAGTTCCATATATAGATAATGGAATATACTAGATTAGCTCATAAAATTATGAACTTTGTATAATTCAATATATAAAGTAACACTTAATATAAATTGAGAAACTTATGCATAGCTAATCACATAATCATACACATGATTTATTTGGGGATATCATTAAATCCTTCATAATGGTTTTCAAATAAAATGTGAATTATCCTATGTATATACCATGGGAGTGTCAAAACAGGTGGGGAGTAAGGACCATTTTCGTGTAACCGGTTACACCGAGTAAGGCCCAGCATACCTTGTCATAGATGTTACTCGTAGGTACATATGTTCTATAACCACGTCCACTTGTAGTATCCATATAGGGATGTATTTCTAGGAGTACCCACCTAATCTCTTGCTTTCCAAGATGATAGATGTTATTATATACTTATAATCAATTTATATATTTGGTTTCTTCTCTATAATCTATGATTTTCTAAATCGGGTTTCTAAGGTTCCTGCTAAACATCCTTTGATATCAACTGTAACACCCCGACCTTAGAAGCCCGGAGTTGGTGCATTATTTTATTACATCGACATGATTACAAAGAATAAAATTTCAAATGAATGGTCTATTTAGAATTCTTCGAAATCCATATTACATAAATAATTCCCATAATGCATTAGGAAATTGGAAATACATACATGATATATAATAAAAAAATAAACAACATCCTTGAATGATTATTCAAATATTTCTTCTTCATAAGATGGGGAAAGGAAACATAATAAGTGTGATCTCAAATTACTATTAACGGTATGTAAATAGGAATAAATAATGAATAAATAGTAATAAATTAACTTGTCAAGGTAAATTATTGATAACACATGCCATTCAAATAAATAGATAAGGAAAAATCAATATGGCAAGGTAAGAATCTTGAATACATGACACTAAATAGATAATGTGAGATTTGAATAAATTCATATATATGTCAACACAATATCTCATGGATAAATAATAACTTAAATATCTATGAAGGAAATAATTAAATATTGAATGGCATGTCTAAAAAACATGAAACCCAATATTTTCAAGACCTTTCACTAGACAGTTTAAACAATAGATAGAAACCCATTTAATATGGACAACTTATTCATATCATGTGAACCTGTGGATGCATCGAGGTTCTATATAAATTTTGTGCTAATCCCTTCATTTATAGTCTAAATAATTCCTCATATTTATTAATCAAAATAATAATAATATTCCTTATCAAATATCTGTATTGAATAATGAATACGGAGATATCAATATTTCCATAGTTAATCAAATCGATGTCAAAGGGGACACCATATGTAAAAATGATATAATATTTAGGAGATGATAATATATATTGTATGATAATATGGATATTCATTTGGGCCCTTAATATTAAGGTTTAGTCCGTTATTAAGCGTAATTTTACATTAATTGTTGTAATAAATTTTAATTACTTTCAATAATCTTTTTGCTCAAAAAACAAGTTGAAATTACTATAAATTATAATATATTCAGATTCCAAATATGGAATAAATTTTTTCAAATTCCAATAAAAAAATCTAGAGAAATTAATTTAAATTTAGTCCCATGGATGGGATGACAATATGGACTTTTAAGGTGAAAACATCCAAATTTTGCTATATTTTTATAGTAAATTTCAAAGATAAATAGATTCCAGTGACCTATATTAGATTTATTGGTAAAAATATTATCTAATTAATCATTAATACAAATAAAAAAAATATAATTTAACCTTATAAATAAATTATATGGAAAATATGTTTTGAATTAAATTTTAGTATTTTTCAATATATTTTAAAAATGAAAAAATTATATAAAAGTACCAAAAAATCACAATAATTTTTTTTTAGTTTTGATTAAAAATATTAAATTTATTTTGAAATAGTAAATATATAAATGGGTAAAAAAATTATTTAAAATGGGTTCTCTATTAAAATGCAGCAAAACTACTCTTATAAAAATATAGTATTTTATGTGTAATATTGGGTTTGTTCTTATATTATGCCTATAAAATCTATTGAATTAATATATAAAATTATTGATTGAATATAAAATTTATATATATATTTATCTAATATAATTGACTAATATTAATTAATATAATTATTAGTGTAAAATAGCTTTTTGATCATAAAAATGAGTTCTTATAAAAAGTATTTCATTTATATTCAATTGGTTCTGGTATTTATTTCAAATTAATTTGTAGCCAATGAATTGATTTTATATTTTTATAAAAAATATATTTTCATAAGTTAGTTAATTATATTTATTAAAACTCTTTAACAGCTAAGTTTATTTTTATTATATTAAATAATAATATTTTAATAATATATATTTGTTCAGTAAAACATGCTCTTCAGTGTAATGTAAGACTTTGAAGAAATTTGCTATTGCATGTAACGTAATCTAACTCAGTGTTTCATGCATTGAAAAATATAGAATATATAAAATCTATTTAAAATAGTAAATATTTTTTAATTTATCAGGGTATTATATTTCCTTACATGCTTGGATTCATGTGTCATGCATGCTATCGAATATAAGGTTCTTACATTAGAATTTTAGGGTGTTATAATATATGTATAAAGACATGACCATAAAACATTACATAATCTTTAATTTGGCCATTACTATTACATTATATCTCAAAAATTACAAGTTATAAAATTCTACTAAGTTTCCATTTTTTATAAAATAAAAACTCTTGAAAAAATATGTTATGTCCAGTTCCATGTTTTGGACAGCATGAATTTTCAATGATCTCATCTTTGTCCCTATTCCAATTTATTCCCTTTGAGAAACATTTTAAAAACTTGGGATTAGCTTAAAAATCTCAATAAGGGATACACAAGGAAGGAAAAATGTTAGTTTTTCAAAAAAACAAGTAAACCATGAATAGTTTATCATAAGTAATGATTTTTACATAAATTAAATAATAGATACTCTTCATTTAATAAAAGATAATTTCTTACCCTCTTGTAACAAAAATATTACCATAAAACCCATATAAACAACACATAACATATAAAGGTAACTTGGGATATAAACATAAACATATGGAATAACCATACGGTCGACTTCCAATCATGTCACTAATTGGAATAGCCATACGGATGACTTCCATAACCAATTCATTGGAGGTTATAATGTAACCAATCTTCCTAGTTTATCACCGCACCACCCGTCAAATGTCCAAGTACCATTATAAAATCATAACACAAACAACAAATATAAAGGAAAGAAAAAATTTCCACATTTCAGTCTCAATATATTTACATAAAAAATCCATTACCAAATCCATTTTCAATACCAAATTACATAAAATAGTATATTGTATTTAGTTTATTTTTAAAAACATTACGTCTTGTTAAGGGAGTCAAAGATCAAATAATACTCGTGATGGTGGAAATATCATTGTAATCGAATACATTAAAAAGAAACATACTTTTTGTCATTTAGTAAAATGATTCTTAGAAAAAATATCAATTTTGAATAAAATTAAAAGTGAAATGTTTTTATACAATGTATAAAATAAAGTTGTGTATAAAACAAAATATGCCTCAATGAAAGGAGATTGAGACGAAGTCCCTTACCTTATGTCCAACTTGACTCGATCATTCAGTAATCTCCTGAATAATAAACTACATTAAATTTTTACATTCTTGAGAACCTTTTTTCAAGTTCCTTATTCCTTTTATATCACTTATTTCCTTGTTATGAACATTATGTAATCATTTAAGTTAATAAAGGTCGTTTTGTCGAAATGTGGTACTTGAGTCAAAAATATTCTTCTTATAATAACAAGTTGTTCATGTGGTAAAATATCCATTATCTACAGAATTATATTCATGATATATATATCTTATATATCATATATATCCATTATATACATCCATTTATAAAATTATATAACATTTAGAGGTAAGAAATGAAATGCATCGTTCATGGAGACGGTAAGCCGTACGTATGCATGAACGCTACACTCATTTCTATTTCTTATTTATTGGAATAAAATCATAATGATATAAATGTATATAATAATTCCCATATAATATCATATATAATATCATTAACTCTATCCTTTATACATCCCAAATATGGAATTAATGATTCAAATCACATTGAAGGGGTGGTAGTCCGCACTTCCTAAAATGATATTATCGCGTTTATCCATTATGGAAACAACAAAGGTATTCCAAAAATGAAAAAAATACAGAAGAATAAGGAAAACATAAACATAATATATATCATATATAAATATAGTTCCATATTAATGGCCATTATGAGAGGTAGTATGAGAAAATTGAACAATCATCGTTTCGTGAGGCAGTAGTTCATCGTCCATTGAAACAGTATGTTCTTAACCCATTAGATGGAGGTGTGTGTATGTGTAGCTCGAATCCTTCTCATAAAAACATCATAGTATATTTAATATACTGGTGTTATTATAAAATAAAGTAATAAAAAGTGTTCTGGGGGTTGGAGAAGCAAAATTAAACAAAAGAACATAAGAGAATACATTAGCTTTAAATTAGGTAACTCCCCTTGGTTTGAACCAAAAGGGTATGTTTTAAGTGCTTTCTGTCACAATTAAGGCTTCTAGTATTAAGAGAGGTATCTTGGAAGATTATTTGAGTAGAGTTAGGATGATCCCAAGGGCTCGAGAAGTGTGATAGATGGGTAGGAAGTGAGGTTTTTTTATAAGGAGGAGGAGGGGCTATTTTTTGAAAGCTTGAAAATATTATTTTATTATATAATGTTTTTTAGTTTCTAAAGGTAAAATTTTCATTAATGTCGAATATAAGGTATCCAATGCCCGAAATAAAATCATTAAATAATAATTGGACAAGTTTTGTATATTATTTTAAACTTTATCTTCTTACTTATTTAAATCATTCATTAATGATGTAAACACTGCATCATCATTGTGTAATAATTATTATTTTTCATTTGATGTCTATAAATTAAAGCAAATTATCAGGATGTAGGAAATAATGTTAGCTTTTTAATTAATTTGTATAGTCAGAATTATAACTTATATAACCCCAGTTAATTTTTTTTAGTAAAACAGTACATGTTTGTGACATTTTTATTTTTACATTATTTAAAAAGTTATTAATGTCATTATCATACCCAAGTTACTCCATGGGGTACCAAAATTGTCCCATTGATTTTTATGGTCAGCGATGACTCATCCAATAAGTTTAGGACAATCGTAAAGGTAATTTCATATTATTATAACATTATTTTTACGTTAAATTATAGTAATTACCTTTAATCGTTGTTAATAACAGTCAAAAGTTACTATTCACCAAAAAATATTTAAATCCCATTGAACCACATTTTACATAATAATGAAAACCATGTATGTCCTAATTTTTAAATTAAATTCACAAAAGTGGTTAAATTTAATTTAAGTGGAAAATCAGTTTTTTAAACTACCACTTAGTGGATTCACTATTCATAAAAAATTGATGTTTTTCAGAAAAAAACCAAAAATTCAGCCGAAGATATATTTGATATTCCGAATTAAAAAATGATTTATATTTTAAAAAATTTAAAACATATAATTTTCATTAATTAATTAAAAAATTAATTTTGTGGTCAAAACAAATAGTGTGTTTTTAAGAGACAATATCTATCAAAAGATTGTCACTTGTTTATGCCCAATTTCAAAGTGAAATTACTTCCAATGACCAACATTGGATTAAATGAAAAAAATATATTCTAATTCCAATTTAAAACCAATTAAAAAGATAATCTAACCATATAAATAAATTATATTAAAAGGAGGGTTTGAATTAAAATACAACATTTTTCACTATTCATTAAATAATGAACATTATCGGAAAAATACCAAAAATTTACACAAAGTAAATTTTGATGTCCCGATTATAAATAAGGATTTTATTTGTTCTAATAGACTTTATAAGTGCGAACAAAACTATTTTGAAATAGGGTTCGCCATCAAAAGGCGATAAATTGACCTTTTAGTGAATATTAGAGTATTTATGCCTAAAATTGAATTCTTTTCTTTTTTTATGCCTTTATCTTTTATTGGATAAATTTAAAACAAATTAACAAACATATATAATCATATTTTAGTTATTTATATTCATTCCCACCAATAAAATGATTAGGCATTAACTACTATTTAAAATAATATAATTATATTATTAGTATGAAATGTAAGATTCCAAAGAAATCTGTTGTTGTGTATCGGGTATGCCATCGAACATAGCAACCCCATTAAAGTAAAATTAATATTTAATTCACAAATATTAATAAATTTGAAAATGTCAAATTCATTATTTACCTGAGATGTTACATCTTTCCCCCCTTTAGGAAATTGTGTCCTCACAATTTTATTCACTTATCAAGTCAATGGGGGTATTTATCCCTCATAGCATTTTCAGATTCCCACGTTACCTTTTCGACCATATTGTTTTTTCACAAAACCTTTACCTGATGAATTAACTAATTCTGTAACACATTCTCTCTATGATCAAGAATCTAGACTGGTTGTTCCACATAAGAGAGATTCTCTTCCAACTGACCTATTTCTGCACTCAAAACATGAGATGGATCTGGCATATACATTCTCAACATTGAAACAAGAAAAACATTGTGTACCTGGGACAAAAATTGAGATAAAGACACTTTGTACACAACTAATCCAACATTCTCCAGGATTTCATAAGGTCCAATGAACCTCAGACTCAACTTTCCTTTATTGCCAAAACGCATCACACTTTTCCATAGAGAAACATTGAGAAAAACATGATCACCTACCTGCAAAAAAAGATCCTTCCTCCAGTTATCCGCATAACATTTCTGCCGAATCTGAGCTGTTCTCATCTACATCTAAATCAACTGAACTTTTTCTACCATCTCATCTACCAATTCTATTTTCATTAGCTTCCTTTCAAATATTTCATCCCAAAAAGCTGGAGTTCGAAACCACTTCCCATATAATGCCTCAAAAGGAGCCATCTGTATACTGGAATGAAAACTGTTATTATAAGAAAATTCAACCAATGAAATATGGTGATCCTGACTTCCTTGGTAGTCCATCGTTCAATCATTTAACATATCCTCCAAGGTCTAGATTGTTCTTTCTAACTTCCCATATGATTATGGATGAAAAGCTGTACTAAAATTTAATTAAGTACCCAACTACTTCTAAAGGACTTTCTAGAAGTATGAAGTAAACCTCAGATCATGATCAGTTACAATGGAGAGGGGAACACCATGCAACTTGACTATCACATTAATATACAATCGAGAAAGCTGATCTAGATAAAAAGTTTCTTGAATAGGAAGTAAATGAGAAGATTTAGTCAATCGATCAATAACAAGCCAGATTGCATTATTACGTCGAGATGTCTTTGGTAATCCCACAATGAAGTCCATGGATATATTATCCCAATTCCACTTTGGCACTGGTAATGACTGAAGCATCCCATTCGGTTATTGCCACTCTTCTTTAACCTACTGACAAGTCAAACACTTCACAGTATAATCAACAATATCTCTTTTAATTCCATCCCACCAGTAAAACTCCAGATGAACATTGTTCATCATAGTAATGCCAGGATGAACTGAAAACGGGGAACTATGAGCATCACATAACAACAAATTCTTCAACTGTGAATCACAAGGCACGCGTAATCTCTTTCTGAACCTCAAAAGATAATAATTATCAATGTTGAATTCAGGAAACTTACCCTTCTGAACCAACACTACCTTTTTCTACAACTCACTATCTTCCTTCTGTTCTTGCTTAAATCTGTCTGAGTGAAATGATCTCACTGACACCTTAAAAAAATAAGAACTTCCTACACCAAAAACTTCAATGCCAAAGATCATCAAATAAAAAACCAAATAAACACGTTCCAAAGGTATCATGGTTAATGAAACATTACTTTTTCGACTCAAAGTATCAGCCACTTTATTTGATTTTCCCAGATGGAAATAAATTGTAAAATCATAATCCTTGATTAATTCCAGCCATCACCTATGTCTCATATTCAACTATTTCTGAGTGAGTATATACTTTATACTTTTGTGATCGGTATATATTTCACACTTTACTCTATACAAATGATGCCTCCAAATTTTTAAAGTAAAAAACAACAGTAGCTAATTCAAAATAATGTGTAGGGAAATTTAACTCATGAGGTTTCAACTACCATAAAGCATAATCAATTACCTGATCATTCTTCATAAGGATATAACCAAGTACTTTTAATGAAGTATCATTATAGATAACAAACTCACCATTTCTGTAAGGAAATCCCCAAACTAGATCATTCACCAGTCTTCTATTCAATTCCTGAAAAAAATTATTACACCCTTTTTTTCAGATGAACATAACACCTTTTCGAGTTAACTTAGTCATTGAACTAGATAACCATGAAAAATTCTCAATAAACCTCTGGTAATAACCTACCAAACCACGAAAACTATGGATCTCAGTTATAATTGTGGGTCTTGGCCATTCTTCAAAAACTTTTATTTTAGAAGGATCAATAGTTGTGCAATTTTTTGAAACAATGTGACCAAGGAAAGAAATTTGTTGTAACCCAAACTCACACATGATGAATTATTCATACAGTTTCATTCCTTTTATGGTTTTAAAGACAACCCTTAAATTATTTTCATGCTCATTTTTACTTTTTGAATAAACCAAAATATCATCAATGATCACAACCACCATTTATCACCTGAATAAACTAATCCATTACAGCAACAAACTGTTCAAGTCTGATTCTATCCAGCTCAAGATGCTGATTTGGAAGGTCATTTCCCTATGTATGCCTTTACTTCACAACTACCCTGTTTCCTCAAATAAAAACCATTCTGAACATAGAAATATCTTAGTCAAAGCAACATGGTAATCTGTAAATTCTATATCATTAACATAAATTAATGAATGAATTTTAATTTAACAATACCCTAACTCCAAAATTTATCTAAACCAACCTCTGATTCCAACTATAAGGACCCGACCTTAAAACATTACATAATCTCGAATTAAATGAATAATTCACTTTGAGAATATTTTCTTTTTTAGAGTGTTGGAGAATTAGGCCATAACTATTACATTATATCTCAATAATTACAAAGGAGACACTTCTACTTAGTTTCAATTTTTTTCATAAAATAAAAACTCTTGAAAAAAATAGTCATGTCAAGTTTCATGTTTCAGATAGCATGAATTTTCCTTGATCCCATCCTTGACCCTATTCAACTTTATGTCCTGTGAAAAACATTTCAAAAACATGGGATGAGCTTAAAAATCTCAGTAAGGGATACATAAGGAAGGAAAACTATTATTTTTTCAAAACAACAAGTAAACCATGAATACATTATTATAATTAATACCTTTTACCTTTATGAAGTTGTAAATACTCTTCACTGAATAAAAGATAATTTCTTACCCCTTTGTAACCAAAATATTACTATAAATCTCATATAAATAACACATATCATATAAAGCTAACTTGGGACATAAACATACTTAAATAGAATAACCATATGGTCGACTTCCACACATGTCACTAATTGGAATAGCCATACAGCCGACTTCCATACCCAATGCATTGGAGGTTATAATGTAACCAACCATCCTGTTTTATCACTACACCACCCATCATTTGGATTATCACATAACAACCCATCAAATGTCCAAGTACAATTATAAAATCATAACACATACAACAAATATAAAGTAATGAAAACATTTCCACATTTCAATCGCAATAAATTAACATAAAAAATCCATTACCAAAACCATTTTCATTACCAAAATACATAAAAGAGTATATCGTGTTTATTTTCCTTGTAGAAACATTCTGTCTTGTTATGAAAGACAAAGATCAAATAATACTCGCGGCGGTGGAAAGGTCGTTGTCACCGTGTACGTTAAAAAGAAACACACATTTTGTCATTTAGTAAAACACTTCATAGTGAAAATATTCCTTTTGAATAAGGGTAAAAGTCAAAAGGGTTAATTCACTGTATAAAATAAAGTTTTGTATAAAACAAAATATTCCTCAATAAAAGGAGATTGAGACGAAGTCCCTTACCTCGTGTCCGACATGACTCGATCATTCTTTAATCTCCTGAATAATAAACTAGAGTAAATTTCTACTTGACTAAGAAACTTTTTCAAGTTCATTATTCCTTTTATATCACTTATTACTATGTTATGAACATTATGTAATCATTTAAGTTAATAACGGTCATTTTGTCGATATTTGGTACTTGAGTAAAAAATAAACATCTTATAATTACAAGTTGTTCATGTGGTAAAATATCCATTATCTACAGAATTATATTCATGATGTAGATATCATATATAACATATATAATATATATTTCCACTATATACATGTATTTATAATATTACATTACATTTAGAGGTAAGAAATTAAATGCACCCTTCATGGAGACGGTAAGCCGTACGTACGCATGAACGCTACATTCATTTCTATTTCGTATTTAATTGAATGAAAGCATAATTATATAGAAGTATATAATAATTATAGTATAATATCATATATAATATCATTAACTCTATCCTTTATACATCCCACATATGGCAATAATGTTTCAAATCACTTTGAGGGGGTGGTAGTCCGCATTTCCTAAAATGAAATTATGGTGTTTATCTATTATGGAAACCAGAAAGGTATTCCATAAATGAAAAAATACTTATGCATAAAGAAAACATAAATATAATAAATATAAAATATTTATATATTTCTATCTTAAAGGCTACCATGAGAGGTGGTAGGAGATAATTGAACAATCATCATTTCGTGAGGCAGTAGTCCACAGTCCACAGAAACATTATATTCTTCATCCATTAAGTGGAGGTGTGTGTGAGTGTAACTCGAATACATCTCATAAAAACATCCAAGTGTATTTTATATACTGTTATTTTTACAAAATAAATGAATAAAAAGAGTTTAGGGGGTTGGAGAAGCAAAATTAAACAAAAGAACATAAGAGAAAACATTACCATTAAATCGGGTAACTCCCCTTGGTTTGAACCAAAAGGGTTTGTTTGAAGTTATTTCTGCCTAAGGTA
The DNA here is from genome assembly GCA_963277665.1 of Viscum album. Taxonomy (NCBI): domain Eukaryota; kingdom Viridiplantae; phylum Streptophyta; class Magnoliopsida; order Santalales; family Viscaceae; genus Viscum; species Viscum album. Next base: position 1,930,030,809 of record OY728131.1, read on the forward strand.
AGGCTTATAGAATGAAGTGGGGGATCTTGGTAGATTATTTTAGTAGAGGTTGGATGAGCCAAAGGTTTTTAGAAGTGTGAGGAATGAGTAGGAAGTGAGGCCTTTTTATAAGGGAGAGGAGGGGCTCTTTTGGAAAGCTTGACAATATTATTTTTTTATATAATTTTTTTATGTTTATAAATGTCCAAAAATAATTAACTTATATGATATGGTGTCCCATGTTCGAAATAAAATCATCCAATAATAATTGGACATGTTTTGGATATTATTTTAAACATTATCTTCTTATTTATTTAAATCATTCATTGATGACGTAAACATTGTATCATCATTGTGTCATTAATAATTTTGTTTATTTGATGTCTAAAAATTTTAAAAAAAATAACATGATCTAGGAAATGTTTTTAAATTTCAAATGAATATTTCTAGTCAAAATGATAACTTATATAACCCCATGTAAATTTTTTTTTAAACAATACATGTTTGTGACATTTTTATTTTTACTTTAAATAAAAAGTTTTTAATGTCATTATCATACCCATGTGGCTCCATGGGGTCCCAAAATTGACCCATGGATTTTCATGGTAAGACATGATTAATCCAATAAGTTTAGGAAAAGTGTGAAGGAAATTTCATATTATTATAACATTATTTTTATGTTAAATTACACTAATTACCTTTAATCGTGGTTAATAACAGTTAAGAGTTACTATTCACCAGAAATTATTTTCATCCCATTGAACCACAATTTCTTTAATAATGACAACAATGTAGGTCATATTTTTAAAATTCAATTCATAGAAGTAGTAAAATTTCATTTAAACGAAAAATCGGTTTTTTAAACTACCACTTATTAGTTTCACTAGTATCCAAAAATGAAGTTTTTCATAAAAATACCAAAAATTCAGCTTAAGCTATAGTTGATATTCAGAATTCGAAAATAATTTCTATTTTAAAAAATTTGAAACATAGAATTTTCATTAATTAATTAAAACATTAATTCCCGTGGTCAAAACAAATAGCGGGTTTTTAAGAGACAATATCTATTAAAATATTGACACTTGTTTATGTCCAATTTCAAAGTGAAATTGTTTCAAATGACCAAAATTGGATTAAATGGTAAAAATTTATTCTTATTAAACATTAAAATAAATTAAAAAGATAATATAACCATATAAATAAATTTGATTAAAAGTAGGTTTTGAATTAAAATACAACAATTTTCACTATTCATTAAAAAATGAACTTTATCGGAAAAATACCATAAATTTACACAAAGCAAATTTTGATGTCCCTATTCTAAAGAATGATTTTATTTTGTCAAATATAATTTATAAGTGTGACCAAAACTATTTTTAAAGAGGGTTCACCATCAAAATGCGATAAATCGACTTTTAGTGAATATTTGTGTATTTATGCCTAAAATTGAATTATTTTCTTATTTTAAGCCTTTATCTTTTACTGGATGAATTTAAAAACATTTAACAAACATATATAATCATATTTTAGTTATTTGTATTCATTCCCTCCAATACAATGGCTAGGCATTAACTACCATTTAAAATAATATTATTATATTAATAGTGTGCAACGTAAGATTTCAAATAAATCCATTATTCTGTATCGAGTACGCCATCGAACATAGCAACCCCATTAATGTAAAATTAATATTTAATTCACAAATATTAATAAATATGAAAATGTCTAATTCTTTATTTACTTAGGATGTTACATTATGTCCTCTATATTCCTAAGTAATAAACACATGTTAATTTTTTAATTTATTGATATCCTTATACTGATTTATTATTTATTTTATTTCATTTATAAACATGTTATATTCAATTAATTAATCAATAATGTTTAATTTGGATATTTTGGCCATATTTGGCTTATGTGCCGAAACTGAATTTGATTGGTCGATGATGGTCAATGATGTTATTATTTAAAAATCTATAGAATAATAATAATTAAATAATTATAATATTTATACATCAGTTATACTTTTATAACCAATCATGATATATGCCTATGAAAAATGAAACAACGATACAATCATAGAGATAGTTGGTCGTACATATTTATAAGTAACATTTCTATTTATCCATTGATCATTATGGAAAGAAGGTAGGTAATATTTATCATTATATTATAAATAAAATAAGATTTTATTATAAATTCTTATATATATTATTCTTGTGATGTGGTGATAAAAAATAATTGCTTCGCTTCAAGTACGCGGTAATACACATTACCATGAAAGACATTATCATTTTTTAGTGTGTGTAAAGGTAAGAAAAAATTGATATATTATATTTAAAGAAATATAATTATTTCATTAATATCATATATAATTCATGTATATAACATTTATTTATTAAACCCATCATTAATATATTTCATGTAAGGCATGAATGAGTCACATTGCTTTGAGGAGACGATAGTCCACACATCCACAAACGATGTTATCGTATTACCAAAAAATTTAAATCATGAATTTATTTGTTATATAATAATTAAAGTAGAATAAATTAATTATAAATATCATATTAATAATATATAAAATATTATTTCTATCATTATTCACATCCTTAAGTGGTGGTGATGGAAGAACGAATAACGTCAGTTTGCGAGGTGGTGGTCTGTTGTACACAGGAATAATAATTGTGTATCACATTTGATGGAATTGTGTGAAATTTTAGGTCATAAAATTACATAAATACATATCAATATATTTTAAATACTTAGATTATTATATAATTATGATATAAAAATAATTGAAGGGTTGATAATTGAATAAAAAATTGATGGTTGAAGAACGTTACCTCTTCTTCAGGAAACTCCTTTTGGTTTTCACCAAATGAAATAATTGAATGGATTTATACCCAATGGGAGGATTTTAATATTATAAGATAGATTTTGTGATTTTATTTGGTCTAGTTTTGTATGATCCAAAATGTCACGACCCGCCCTTGGGGCCCGTGTCGTGACTACCCCAAGCCCGCCTTCCATAGGCTAGGGGCTGGCGACTAGCACCAAGGCGTAAATCCCGGTAAAAGGGAAGGAATTTCATTTGTAAAGTAAACAAGAACCACAGGGTAATCAAGCAGAAAAGTATACACTAAGTAAAAACAGAGTACAACTGAAAGTGCGGAAAAGTAAATGGGCCCGTATACAAACCCAAACTGAAAGTAAAGTACAACTCGAAAGGGAAAAATAGCAACTATAAAGTAAAAGCTGCTACACCGAGCTGTCCACTGGAAATCCCACCAGAAGGGTGGGTACAGATAGCTCCACTGCTCCTCGGGTCCCGCCGTCCGCTCCGAGCTCGTCCCGCCCAGTGGTCCACCTCCAAGTACCGTCCTGCTCTGCGAGCCTCAACCACGATCAATGTTGTCCGTCGTCTACAACCAACACAACGTAGTGCGGGCATAGCCCGTGCAGGGGTGAGTATAAGCTACTCAGTAGGGACCCCGAGTCCCCGGAAGGTCTCCCAAAATCCACAACGGATAAACCACAAAAGAAGGGTATAATCACGAAGTAACAACTGACACTGCTTAGGTATATGCCCATACATATACTTAAGACTTCAATTCCAATACGCTCCAAACTCCGAGCCCAAGTACAACTCAGTCCACACAAGAAAGTAAACGTATTCCACATAGGAAAGCAAAACGTAATCCACACAGGATAGCACAACACAATCCACATAGGAAAGTAAACAGGATTCATATCACACAAGTATACTTCTTAGGAAGACGATAGAGATGATCACTGATCCATCTAAGTCGTCGGACCCACAAAGGATCGATAGGTACTAACCCACGCAAAGACCCACACAGGATCGGACCCACACAGGATCAGGCTCACACAGGACCTGTAGCACTGATCCACGTAGGATCGCTGAGTGCTGTATTCGTCGTCGTCGAATCCACCAAGGATCTCTGTACTGTCGTCGTCGCAGTCACAGTAGCAGTCGCAGTAGCAGTCGCAGCCAGTTCTAGGGTTCCCGTACACAGCATGCTCGTTCGGGAGGGTCCGCTCCACGAGCCGAGAGGCTGATACATCAACTGTCACAAAGTCCAGAGTTGATGTATCCAAAAGTTATGTATCGTCAACAAGAACTCAACGCAACAGATGGCTCGTCAATCAGACGCCCGGTCTGAGAGTTATAGACTTTTTCGTTCCAGGGGCCTGGTTTGTTTTTAAGGCAAAACCAATCCGACCATACTCCACCTGCGTCCAAACCTCAGGAGGAGTATTCCAAAAGATCCTTCTCACTAAGAGGAACTCTACAAAGCTGACAGAATGTCAATCAGATGTCCGTAGCTCAAGATATGTGTGTTTCCGCTCCGAGGGCCCGGTTGGTTTCGTGCACGAACCAACCCGGCCGAACTCAAAGTATTCCAAAACCTTGAGTGCGATATACTGAAACGACCGTCTCGATCCAAGTATCACATCGCCGCTGACGTTGCATCGTTTGGAAGCTTGCATCTCAAGATATGGGCATTTGAATCCAAACCGCTCGGTATCGGGGGTTTCGGGCCCGGGCCATCCCGGCCTGAGACCCCCCGGTAGGCCCGAACCGGGTCGACCCGCCCCGGACAGGGTTGCCCGGCCCAGCATGGCCCGGCCCGGCCCGGCGCGCCAGTTCGGCGCATGGCAGCGCGCTGGGCGCCCTGCCGGCCCGGCCGAAAGCCGAGCTGCTGGAACAAAACGGGGGGGCCGCCTGCCCCCCTTTGTGAAACCGGACCCCCTCATTATGGGGGGCCAATTAAGCAACTCGGGGGAATTTAATTCACCCGGTTTCCACCATTCCGGCCGGCCTGACTTGGCCGACCGGCTTCTTCTCAAAAGGACCGGCAAAGGCCGGTCCTCTTCTCCGGCTTCCAACACCAGTGGCCCGGCTGGCCACCGGTAATCTCGTACCACCGCGGCCTAGAACCGGCTGCGGTCTTCGTTGTCCGGCACAGTGCGTCGGCACCGCGCCCCTCCGACGCGGCCCTGCTCCGGCCGCGGTGCCTTCAACTTTCTTCGACACGGAGGGACGGCGTCACTTCCTTGCATTATTTTACAACGCGGCGCGAGGGTGCCGCGCGTTTCTTGCCGTATGATCCTGCGCGGTGCGACGGCACCGCACCGCACCCGTTGCAATCCACAACATAATCAACTCGAATATGAGGAGGGTCGGTCGTGTTCGTGCGGTACGGCCCCCTCGCATTATTTACTAACAGTTGTACAAATTTTATGAAGAAATAATCACGGGTATAAATCATGAACAAAAGAATAAAATAAACCCCAACCTCGGCTTCAAGTGAGAAGCACGTCAACAAACCGCGGAAGACTAGGGTCGTAGAAGTCGGGCGTCACGGGTTTCCATTGATGTCGAGGTGCGTCCGAAGAGGTACGACGCTGGAGAAGCTTCGTAAGCTGACAGAGATAATCCGAGGAGGAAACGGCGTCTCCTTTCGTTGACACGGGAAGAAGATCGAAGAAGCGGCGTCGTCGATCTTCGAAAACACACCGGCTACGAAGAAGGGAGAAGAGGCGTTCTTCGTCGGAACTTGAGTGTTCTTCGTGTTCTTCATCAAAGTTGAAGAAGGTGGAGAGAACATCTAAAATTCTATCAAGATGGCTAAAGAGCCCAACCAAAATAAAATAAGCTAAGGCTTATTTTATTTACACAATTATCAACTTGAATTTCAAAGGATTGACATTCTAACAACTCAACTCAATTAATTAACTGAGTTGTCAAGTCAATTAAAGAGGAGTTATAGGGAGTTTAAAAAGAGAAGATGATGTGTTAGGGTTCGTGTGGGCCCCACCACACTTAATCCTCTCAAGGAAGGTTAAGTGGATGTGGGTCCCACCCCTATCTCCCTTTGGGAGGAGTTAACTAACAAGTTAAAAATAAAATGTGTTTCCACATTTTATTTAACTTCTTTTAATTTTTCCCAAAACTAACTTTTATTCCGCATAAAACACATCCTCGGAAAGGGTCTCCTTAAGAGAATATCAGCACTACGAGTTCATAGGTGCCCTCGTAATTCGATTCCGGGCACCGGTTCAAAAGTTAGAAATTCCCGCTCATTCGTTCACTGAACGTACCCGAGCCAAACTTCGGAAATTAATTTCGGGCACACTGGGCCTCGGAATCAGGTGCCGTCAGAAACCTTGCTCTTGTAAAATTCCAAAGAAAATTAAGAAAAAATTTCCCTTGAATTTTACGGGACATTACATTACTCCCACTTCAAGGCTTTACGTCCCCGTAAAGATACATCAAAACCTAGGGAAACAAATGAGGGTACTGAGCACACATCTGAGCCTCCCGCTCCCAAGTGCTCTCCTAAAGATTCCCTTGCTGCCATCTGATGTGCACTAGAGGAATAAACCGTCCACGTAGGACCCACTCCTGTCGATCCTAAATCTCCACCGGGACCTCCGAAAAAGTTGCCCCATCATCAACGTCAAGCTCCCCATCATCAATGATGTGCGTCGGGTCGTGCAAGTATCTCCTCAGCTGAGGTACATGGAAGACGTTGTGCACACGGTGCAACTGAGGTGGTAGAACCAGGCGATAAGCCACCTCGCCAATCTTGCTGAGAACCTAGAAGGGTCCGATGAAGCGCAGAGATAACTTTCCTCCTCGGAAAAATCTCTGTATACCATGTCGATGGGAGACCCGCAAGAAGACGTGGTCACGATCCTCGAACTCTAGTGGCCTCCGCCTCCTGTCAGCGTATGACTTCTGCCGGCTCTGAGCTGTCCTCATCCTCTCCTCGATGACCTGGACCTTCTCTGTCGTGGCCTGGACCATCTCCGGTCCCACAAGTGCTGACTCCCCAGGGTCTGTCCAGCTCAAAAGAGATCTACAAGGTCGGTCGTACAACGCCTCGTACGGTGCCATCCCAATGGTGGAGTGGTATCTGTTGTTGTACGAAAATTCCACCAAGGGTAGGTGGTCCTCCCAGATACGACCAATGTTGAGGACACATGCACGGATCATGTCCTCGAGAGTCTGAATGGTCCTCTCCGTCTGACCATCTGTCTGAGGGTGAAAGGCTGTACTCAAATGTAGCTGCGTCCCGAACTCCTCCTGTAATCCCTTCCAAAGCCGGGAACTATAGCGAGCATCTAGATTGGAGACGATAGATGATGGAACACCGTGAAGTCGTACAATCTCCTGAATGTAAATACGTCCCATGATCTCTACTGAGCCCTGCTCTCGGATGGGTAAGAAGTTGGCCGACTTGGTGAGTCAGTTCACAATCACCCAGATGGAGTCGTGACCTCTGGAAGTGCGTGGAATTCCAGTCACGAAGTCCATAGATATCCCGTCCCACTTCCACTCCGGGACCTCCAAGGGTTGTACCAAGCCTGCTGGTACCTGATGATCAGCCTTCACCTGCTGGAAGGTGAGGCATCGAGAAACGAACTCTGCTACAGACTTCTTCATGCTCGGCCACCAGTGCTGTCGTCTGAGATCCTGGTACATCTTCGCCACTCCAGGATGTACTGCCAAAGGAGAAGTGTGAAACTCTCTCAGTACCTCCTCACATAAAGAGACTGGTACCATGGTATGCCCTCTGAAAAGGATGTCGTGCTCTGATCCAAAGGAGAAACCATCAGGTGCTTGTCCTGAGGATATCTGTACACGTCGCGTCTCACAGTCAGTGTCCCCTCGCTGTGCCTCTCTAACTTGCTATAGAAGTGGAGGAGTGACTGTGAGAGACTGAAGGAAGGCTGCTCCATCTCTATCCACGATGCATATCTGCAAATAGGCTAACTGCCCCATCGCCTCCTCAAGTAGCTGAATGCTCGTCCTCCTGCTGAGGGAATCGGCTACTACGTTCCCCTTCCCAGGGGTATAGACTATCTCAAAGTCATAGTACGGGAGGAACTTGAGCCATCGCCGCTGTCTCAGGTTCAGGTCCTTCTGGGAGAAGATATACTTGAGACTCTGATGACCATAAAAGACTGTAAAGTGCTCGCCCATTAGGTAGTGTCGCCATGTCTTCAGAGCGAAGACCACTGCTGCTAACTCCAGGTCATGTGTAGGATATTTCTTCTCATACAGCCTCAAATGACGTGATCCATTGGCGATCACTGCCCGGTCCTGCATCCGGACACAACCGAGTTCGGTCCCTAATGCATCGCAGTAAACTACGTATCCAATTCCCTCCTCCGACAACCTCAAGATAGGTGCACTGGTCAATCTCTGTCTCAGCTCCTGGAAGCTCTGATGACATCTGTCTGACCATACGAAGGGTTTCCCCTTCTTCATCAAAGCTGAGAGTGGTGCCGCAACTCTAGAGAAGTCTGGCACGAATCTCCGGTAGTATCCAGCTAATCCCAAGAAACTTCTCACCTCTGTCACCCTCCTGGGTGGTTCCCAAACTAGCAATGCCTCGATCATCGCAGGATCCACTACAACTCCCACCTCAGAGATGACGTGTCCCAAGAAGTGGACCTCATGTATCCAGAACTAGAACTTTGAGAGCTTACCATAAAGTTGGTTCTCTCAGAGTGTGTCTAGTACAACCCGCAAGTGGTAGGCGTGCTCCTCCTCAGTCGTCGAGTAAATCAAAATGTCGTCGATGAAGACCACGACAAATCGATCGAGGTATGGCTGAAAGATCATGTTCATGAGGTCCATGAACACTGCTGGAGCATTGGTCACGCCGAAGGGCATAACCAAGAACTCATAGTGGCCATACCGACACCTGAAAGTCGTCTTCAGTAGGTCCTTGTCTCTAACTCTAAGCTGGTCATATCCTGACCTGAGGTCTATCTTCGAGAACCATCGTGCTCCCTTGAGCTGATCAAAGAGGTCATCAATCCTCGGTAGCGGATACTTATTTCTCACTGCCACCTGGTTCAGGCGACGATAGTCAACACAAAGTCATAAGCTTCCATCCGCCTTCTTGGCGAACAAAATCGGGGAAGCCCAGGGTGAAACACTGGGTCGGATGAACCCCTTGCTCTGCAAGTCCTCCAACTGTACCTATAGCTCTCGAAGCTCGGCGGGGGCCATCCGATATGCTGGAGTCGATATCGGGGTTGTCCCGGGGTATAGATTAATATAAAAGTCTACCTCTCTGCGAGGAGGTATCCCTGGGATGTCATTGGGAAAGACGTCCGCATACTGATCCACCACTGCAGGAAAACTAGGACTCTGCATGTCAACTACTCCAAGGATGAGGCTAGCCAACTGATGAGTGATGGGCTGTCCTCTCCACTTCGAGAGTCCATCCTGTGCTACGAAGGCTCCCTTCTCGCTGGTGAAGGTGAACCTGCTCCCGTCGGTGCGTACACATCGTACCTTGTGCCTAAAACAGTCAATCTAGGCATGGACCATAGATAACCAATCCATGCCCAAGATGATGACGTAAGGCCTCGATGCTGCTAATAGAAGATCCCAGCCGAAGCTCTCGCCTCCTAGAGTAAGCTCACACTACCGGCACCAGTGTGTAATCTTCGAGTCTGCTCCTGTAGGAGTCTCTAGCCGTAAGGATCGAGCCAACAGCTCTGTCGAAATTTCCGAGCTCCGAACAACGGCAGCAACTATGAAAGAGTGACTCGCTCCTGTGTCTATAAGTACTGTAGCAAGGGTGGAGTAGACACAAATAGTACCTCGAATCATCTTGGGCGCGTCATGGTCATAGGCCTCCGCTGCCTGGAGCTGTGCCTGTCTCTGCCCGCCAGCTCCCTGTGGTCGGGGAATATTGTATATTTCTCATTTATGTGGATTATACCCTCGAGCTTGAGCGTTTATTTGTAGAATTTATCTGTGTGGATTTCTTACTTCAGTTTAATTTCTCATGATGAACGCGAATTAAATAAATTAATTTATGGATACATAAACAATTTATTGAATTTTTTTTCATCTCGTTTATCTTGAGATTGAAAATCTTGAAGTGTGATAAATATTTATTTTCCAATTAATTGTGTTCTAGATTCTCAAAGATGATGTCCAAACAAACATGGCCATCAATTCAGACATAGTCCGTGACCCTTTTTTTATTTCTTTCTTCGCACATTCTCCACGCGTTCGTTCTCTCCAAATAATTAAGCACGTCAAAATATCGATTTTTCGTTGAGCGCGAAATACGGACGTGGATATCTAAATCTGAGGATCAAGAATCTGCCATCATCTGAATTTTTGGGGTTAGAACGAAGGTGCAGCAGCCCGCGGAAGGGGCGACGTGGCGATGTGATTCTGGCATGTCTTCAAAACGTGGATCCGACGAGCGAGGTGGTGCGGCTGGATTGAAGCACTGCAACGTGGAAGGCTGGAGGCGCGGCGACCTAGGTTGCAGGAGGTGGTTCCGGCGGTTCTAGTTGTACGGAGGAACCCCCACCGTTTGGGTTGCATGATAAAAACGGTGAAGGGACAAAACCGTGAATGAATGAGATTGGAGAGATAAGGAATAAAGAAAGTTAATTAAAAGAAATATAAATGAAAATGAATTGATTGAGTGAGATGTGTTTGAGGGGGCGCAGGGGTTTGAGGTGTGCGTTGTACACAAGAGGTGTGATGTGTTGTACACAAGCCACCCATAACTTTTTATTTGGTTTAGATATATCAATAATAAGATAAAATCAATTAAAATGGGAATTTGTTAATTGAGCGCTACCCATGTGCGTGGAGAGTTTTGATTTCGGTGGATTTTTTTTGTGTATTAATGATAGAATAAAATAATGTTATTATTATTTTGAGTCTTGAAACCTTATTCTTGACATAAGTCCTTCATACGATGTCAGAATGAAGATCTGTCAGCGGCGATGTAACTCTATCATTAAGACGGTCGATTCAAGTCCAATATTGGATATTAAATTCTGATCTATAGCTTGGTTCCACGAAACACCCAATGATAATAATATTATTATTATTACGGGATCTTGTATCAGACATATCTCTCTCATACAATGTCGGAATGACGAACCGTCTGCGACGTTGCGACCTTGGAATTATGACGGATGTTTCAAGACCAATTTTGGATATTTAAGAAAAGGTCGAGGTGTGGGCCCCACGTGGCCCGGTTCGCGCGTGTTGCGGTGAAATGCAACTTTTTCACCGGCTATCCGTTTTGGACTAATGGATAGTCCATATCGTGTGTTTCTCTATATGGATCACAATGGTGTGACCGGTTTGGTTAACCGGTGTCATTTGAAGTACGATCGGGATGGATTGAACATTAATCCAACTAGACCCTCGGTAATAAAACACTTATAACTTAAGGATCGAACGTCCAATTGACGCGCCGTCTATCTCGTTGAATTCCTCTTGCTGAGACGGAACTTTTGGAATACTTCTCTCGAGTTTTGGATGCAGTTGGAGTATGGTCGGGTTGGATTGTACCCAAAATCCATCCGGGCCCCTGGAACGGAAAAGCTGATGTCTTTCAGACCGAACGTCTGTTTGACAAACCGTCAGCAGCGTTGATAATCACGTTGAGAAACGGTACCTATGTGTATACCCTATGAGAGCTCGGGTACAGTTGAGATACGGCTAGGATTGGTTCGCTCACGAAACCAACCGGTCCCCTGGGATGAAAAGGCTAATAACTCACAGACCGGGCGTCCTATTAACGCGCCGTTTGTTGCGTTGACACCCCTATAACAAGGAGGTCCTCTGAGATACTTCTTCGTGGGACTCTGAGATACATGGAGAATCGACCTGTAGCTCATGGAGCGGACCCTCTTAGAGACGAGCGTGCGGAGTAAGGAGACCGTGTAGCCGACTGAGACCTGACGACTGCTTGACCGACTCAACTGGGAGTGAGTCGACTAGCCCATTGGACAGAGCACTACTTTGTTTGGGTGCATACCCATGACGGACGGAGCACTACCTGTGTGATAGTGCAGACCTGCGGTACTCGTCTGGAGAGTACCTCAGCAGGCTACTAGGGGGTGTCCACTACTGTGTTTGGGTGACATACCCCGGCGGAAAGCACTACTGTGTTTGGGTGGCTGACCCGCGATACTCGATAGGAGGAGTACCTCAGCAGTCATAGGTTAGTGAGCAGTACCTCAGAGTCATGACAGGACCACTGTACACTGCAGAGACGGAGCTCTTCAGTAGTTACTGTTTCGATAATGAAAATCCTGGTTTGAGATGAATCTGTGACCTTTGAGTTTACCTCATGAATGAGATGGGTCACTTGATAACTTAGGTATATGTTTGGGCAAATACCTGGGTAGTGGTTATACGTTGATTTCATAATCCTTGTGTTTCCTCATGATTGAGATGGGTTACTTGATAACTTAGTTATATATATGGGCATATACCTAAGTAGAGGTTATCTGTTGAGATCTTCTTTGTGGTTAACTTTGTTGGTTTTAGTGAGACCTTGAGGGTCTCGGGGTCCCTACTGAGTATCATTATACTCACCCCTGCACGGGCTATGCTCGCACCTCTTTGTGTTGGTTGCAGACGACAGGCAGTGCTGACGGAGGCCGAGTGTTTGAGGACTGGACGGTACCCGGAGGTGGACTACACGACGAGTCAGTACCCGGAGGTGCACTACACGACGAGTCATTATCCAGAGGTGGACTTCACGGCGAGATGACACATAGAGGAGGTTGATGGGCGAGAGCATTGTGGAGGCTATATATACCTACCCTTCAGGTATGATCCGTGGTGGACGATCCAGGAGCTGAGCTATCTGTACCTACCCTTCAGGTAGGATCCGAGGAGGACGATCCAGGAGCCACTTCCGTTCTTCCAGCTGTTGTCTTTTCCTGTTTTACTTGTTCAGTTGTAGTTGTAATTTCATTTGGGTTTGTATTCTGTCCCATTTACCTTTCATCACTTTTCTTTGTACTTAGTGTTTTACTTCCGCTTGTAGTCTGTGATGTTTTGTTACTTTTATAAAGGCAATGCCTTCCCAGTTATTGGGATTTACGCCTTTGGTGCTAGTCGCCAGCCCCTGGAATATGGAAGGCGAGCTTGGGGTAGTCACAACATGGGCCCCAAGTATGGGTCATGACACAAAAGTCTTGAGAGGTGTGAAGAGATATGGAGAGTGAATACCCATTTATAGTACAGGAGTGGAATTCTTGTAAATAGAAAATGGTTGAAACTATTAGGAGGTATACCATACATAATTTTCCTCAAATAATGAAAAATTTTATATGAAATTGGGTATATTTTATAAATATGTCCATAAAATGGGTTTTGGACAATTTTCATTGTCATCTGTCCTCTTAAGATTAACGTTTATCCACTCTGTAAACTCATTTTTACCATAATCGTTGTAATTAGTGTTAAGTGATTTCACTGATATTTTTTTTCAAACACTAAGTTTAAATTATTATACATTAAAAAAATTGTTATTCCAAATATGGAATCCATTTTTAAAAATTACATTCTCTAATGTAGCAGAAATTAATTTAAAATTATTCCCACAGGCGAGACGAGACAACATGGTTTTAAAGTGAAATTGTTCAAAAGTTTGAAATGTGTTTATAACCAATTTCAATGTGAAATTTATTCCAATGAAATAAATTGGATTAATATATATATATATATATATAATTGAACTATTTTTACTTTAAAACCAATTCATAATATACCTTAAAATTATAAATTATTTAGATTAAAAATTGGTTTTCAATTAAAATCCAGTATTTCTCCCCATTCATCAAAAAATGAAACTTCCCAAAAAATACCTAAAATTCACCCTAAGATAATTTTAAAATTATTATTTCAAAAAATAAGTTTATTTTCTCAAATAAAATTTATAAAATAATCAAAATTTAGTTTTAAAATAATACTTCCCTTAAAATGGGGCAAAGTTGCCTTTTAGAAAAAATACAACTTTTATGGTTAAAATTGGATTTTTTCTTATCTTATGCATATAATATTTATTGAGTGACTATGAAACTATTTTATTTAATATAATATATATTTATATATATTTCATTAATATCATTCAATAATATTAATTAATATAACTTCTTAAGATAATATTCCTTTGGTGCGTAGAAATAGTTTTTTTATAAAAAATCATCCTTTATATTCAATTGGTTTTTATATTCATTTCCTCTTAATTAGTAAAAAATTAAATAATTTTATAAATATGTTCAAATTATATTTTTATAATTTAGTTAATATTATTCATTTTAACCATTCAAACAACTAGGAGATAACTATCATGTTATATAATATTATTAATAGTATATTGTTGTTTGGTAAGACTCGGTCATGGGTATACCACTAGTTATAAAAGAAAGTCAATGTTACATGAAATTAATGATAATTTTAATGTTTTATATAATGAACTATAAATTATGAGTTTCATGTAATATAATGTATTCATGAATTTAAATTAATTCAAAAGAATATACTCCTTAAAATCAGGGGCAGTTACAGAGCAAGTATGTGAGACATGCATTCCCCTATCTCCTCATGTATACAGTTTTGCTTCCATAGAACTTGAAGCATATGAACCTCCCTTTCACATATATTATTCAGGATATGATCTATTATATAAAACATAAACTCTTAAAAATAATCATTATCCTCAAAATCAACTCCCTTAGAATCAAATATTTGATATGGTTTATAGTAATAACGGTGGAGATGAAAAACATGGAAGACATCATTCATATTGATGTACCACTAAGGAAGAGTTATATGATATGATACTGGCATGACCATATCTAAAATCTCAAAATTCCTAAAAATCCAAGGTGCCAGCTTAACTTTCCTCTGAATCCCTCAATGACCCAGTTAAAGTGAAACTCGCATGAAGACCCAATCCTCCACCATAAACTATATATTTTAGTGATGTTGACTAAAATAAGATGTCAACCTATAATTATCTATATCCATACATTTAATAATCAATTTTACCAGTTGTTATGTCTTCTGAATAAGATATGGTCCTTGTAGTGCTACCTCCCCTACCTCTAACTAGCACCGAGGGAAACGACATGGTCTACCATAGAGTTCCTTGTAAGTATCCATCTGAATTGTCACTAGGAATATGATATTATAAGTAAAATCAGAAAGAGGAAAGTAATTTTCCAAGGATCCACCAAAATCAAGGACACACGTACAATGAAAGTCCATCAGTACTTTAATAGTGTACTAAAACAGACCATCAGTTTGAGGGTGGTATGATATACTCAAAAGTACATATGTTCCAAGAGTTGTGTACATCCCCTTACAAAACTAAGAAGTAAACTAATAATACCTATCTATTAAAATTGTATTTGGAATCCCATGAATTCATATGATCCCCCAAACAAAGAGTCTCACAAGATAATCCATTGATAAGGTCTCTTAAATAGGCAATAATTGGGTGATATTTTTCAGCCTATCCCTGATCACCCATATGGAATCATTTTCTTGAGGTTTACTTCACAACCCCGTCACAAAATTCATGGTGGCATCATCCCTTTTCCACTTTGAGACTGGTGGTGGCTATATAATTCAAGTGGGTCACTATTTTTTTTCACCTTTTGAATGGTGTAATGCAAAATAAAAATCCTTTTATCTCCTTTTTTATCTCAGGACACCAATAATATAGGTGAAAATAATTATACCTTTTAGTAATTTTGGGATATACTACCAACTTAGAGGCATGAGAATCTCATATAAGTTCCTCTCAAATATATGTTAGAAACTAGAAACTCCCCTGGATATGCATGATCTCATCCTCATTAAAAATCAAACCAGGTAGTGATTCCTCACCAGAAACACTTTCCCTTAGGACTAAGACTTCAGGATCAGAATGTTGCCTCCAATTCACTTGATCAAGAAGTAATGAATCCACATACAAATCCATGATAATTGGTTTTATATGATTATCCTGAACTACAATATGAATATTAGAAACCAGACCCATCAACTATCATTCACTAATAGCTTCCAAAATAGCTTGATCCATTTTCTTTCAGTTCTAGCTATCAGTAACTTCATTGAATTTATATGAAATGTAATCAAGCTCAAAGTTGATATAATAAAGATATTCAACCCATATCTAGTATAAGATTTTCAGTACACGTAGAGATAATATCCATTGAGGTTATTACGACACATGTATACCCCAAACCACTCCCCCGCATGTAATGTCTCCAATAATGTAAGACATGAACAACATAAGAAAACTCAAGGTTGTTTGTTAGGTAATTAAGCTCGTGAGGCCTCATGTTATGAGACCTATATGAAAAAAAACTATCCCCTTTCAATAAAACCACTCCCACCATATTTCCTAGTGAATTATAATAAACAATGTAGCCTCTTCCATGATCAAGAAAATTCAACATTAGTGATGAGAATAACCTTAATTTCAACATCCAAAATGAATTATCATATCATTTAGACCATATAAACATGATAGAAATCGTGTTTAAACCTATAAGAGGTGTTTTATGGTGTGAAATGTTTTGGATAAAGCATCGATAGTAACAATCCAGACCTAAGAATCTTCATATACTAAGAAGTTCCTAGGATACTCTCAAGAATCAATTACTCTTACCTTCTCTAGATCCATAGATACTGCTAATTATAATACAGTATGACTCATGATGTGAAAATTAGTTATTTAAAAGTGTCACTTATATAGCTTGTCTTATGGAATAGAGTATATTCTCTATTATAGTAATAAATATTATATCAGGGTTTTTGGAATGATTGTGTCTAGTTTGAGGGTTCACTAAGATATCACCCACAAAAATTGACTATAAAGGAATCTAGGTATGGGTGGAAAACATGATCCATCAAGTACATAAATACATTAGCTGCATTTGTTAGACCAAACAGCATCACCAAATATTTTTAAATGTCTATACCTGCTTCATAATATTTTACATGGTATATTTAAGGGTCTTACTCTGACTTGACTATAGCCCAATCTCAAATAAATCTTCAATAATACTATAGAAACTCAGAGTTAGTCTAAGAGATCATCTATATGAGAAAGTTGTTACTAGTTATTAATTATGAGCTAGCTCAACTACCATTAATAGATACATAGCCTTAAGGTGATATTTGAATTCTTAGAAAAAAGTATAGGTGAAACCCAATGAGAAGTACCTGGCCTTCTAAATCCTTTGTCTTTCAGGTCCGATAACTACTAATGAGTTCCTAAATCTTGGTTGGATCCATACTATACATAGGAATAGATACCGGTTCTACACTAAGAACAATATCAGTGGTGAAATCTACCTCTCTCATAGGAGGTAACCTAGAAAATTCCTCATGATATACATCTCAAAACTAGTCCACCACTAGAGGAATGAAATCCTTACATAATTATGGCATCTCGTCTTTTTATTACATAAATTTTCATTACATTTTACAAACAGAGGATCTTTAAAGCCAAGTGTCTTGGAAATCAATGACATAAAACATGAAAACAACATAAATCAATCTTCTAATCTGCTTTTAAGGATTCATCATATGGTTATCCTATGTTCAATTACAGCATCTCATATCTTGGAGACATACATCAAAGTAAAGGGTGAGCAGAAGGCCCAGTAAGGGTAAACAATGAATTAGTTAACTTGTGATATCAATAAGAACTTGAATAAAAACATAAAGACAAGAGAAATGGATGTATAGTAATATTATAATGAAAATAACTTGAAACATAATTGAATATGTGGCTACAAAACATCATTTATACATTCTTGAATATATCACCAAGGTCCATCACCATGGTTCCATTAAAATTACTAAGGTTATTCACCAAGGTATTGTGAAACTTGTCATCTATATAGATTAATTATTTACCCAATGCATTGGAGTGGTATCAGGGCACACCCTTAATATGTATTTAATATCATTTTAACCACATATATCATAATCAAACATTTCATAAATAACCCATATTGAATAAAACAAATGGGTTTCATTTTAAAATCATGACGTTTTAAGAAGTACTTAAAAATAAGATCATTATGTCATTTATTACCCATGGAAAGGGAGTGAGGGTGATATGTTTGTGAATTCCAAAGTAAAATATATCTTTTTTTGTATTTATTAAGACCCATATAAATGAAATATTTCTGAGTATTCACATAAATAATACAAGAGTATTTCTTGAGAGAAAGAGAGAGAAATGTTGAGACGAAATTTCTGCAGCATAATGGATATGCAAAATGGTTTTAGAAAATAATAAAAAACAGTGGGTACAAGGGTATCCCACTCATAAATAACCCATATTAAGATATAAATATAGAATAACATGGAGATAACAACATGTTATGTATATTTTAATGAAATACCACAAGAAAAAAAAAACTAGAAAGGAAAGAGAAAATGTGATATCCTTTATAAGAAATTTGGCAGCCTAATGGAGTCACTTAAAATTTCTTAAAACAAATTTATGAGAGTGGAAAGGGTCTCTATAAAATTAAACATGAATTTAAATGTAATTATAACATATAAGAACATACCCTCAATATAAATATATGGAAACTATATGACACAACATAAAGGAAGTGATGACTAAAAAGTGGAGGGTGAATGGATCCCTTACCTTGAAAAGTAACTTTGAAAGCTTGATAGTCGGGGGAATGGGAGGTTGAGGGAACCTTAGGATGACTCTTTGGGAGGTAAAGAGACCAGAACATGGTTGAGGAGGATTTTGGAATGAAATGGATGGGGGAATTACATGGTATATAAAGGAGAAGTGAGGGAACAAAGCATTAATTTCCAAGGGACACCTCATCAGTGGTATTGTCAAAACCATGGGCGTGCCCATGGTATTTTCTCATGGTATTGTCCACTAGGGAAACCTCATATCATATAATACTATTCATAAGTCAGCCATAATTATTAGATAATTATTACATCTTTATTGATGTCATTAAACACCTGAAACTCAAAATTGTATTTTTACTATTCACCTAAAATTCAACATTTTTAGAAAAATCCCAAAAATTCACCTTCACCTAATATAGATTTTCTAAATTCAAAAATGAACTCCATTTTATAAAAATATTTTTTTAAATATTTTTTATTTAATTTTTAAATTAAAACACTATTCACCCAAAAAAACTAATACTTAACTAATAATTTCTGAAACAATTATTTACTTATTTTATTGAATCACATTTTCTAATAAATGTGTTAAAAATATATAAATAATTTCTTAAGTGAGGTTACTAATCGATTTTGTCACATTACTATTCATAAGAGTGAAATTACTATTTATAATATAATATTCACCAAAATTATGTTGATCTTATTAGACTCTAAATTTCATACTGAACACAACTTTTGAAGACCATTTTTTGAAAATCAATACACATCATTAATTATTTAAGGATTACATAAATGTTTTAAAATATCCTTTTGAAAAAATTCATCAATAATATACAACCTATATTTATCTGGACATTTGAAAATTCACAAACTTCACCATTATAAGAAAACAGAATTTTATTTATATCAAAGGATTACACAAAGCAGTTATGGTCTCGTTAAATATCCCCTTATAACACTAGAATAGGACCTATGTGTAAGGTGTACTAAGATGATAGAATCTAGGGGCGGTGCAGCCAACATTTCCTGAGTATTGATTTCTATCAGCTTGAACATCTCCAGAAGGTGATTCCATTCCATCATCACACAGGGAAGTTTGGCTTGGGTTTGGTCAAGAGCAATTCCCAGTGGTGCTACCTCATTCCCATGTTTCATCAGATGGGCTTCGATCAGCCTGAGACTGCTGGATGAGGCCATCGAATCATCTTTCTATATTAATTAACCAAGATCATTTGTTATTGTAGAAAAATATCACAACATTAAGAGTTTTGTTTGCAACTGTCATATTTACCATTGTTCATATAAGAGTCGAAAGCTGGTGGTCTCATTTTAATTATACTCATTTCATTAAATGAAATAGTTTTGTTGAGTATAAAGTAAAATAACAGACAAAATTTGGAAAAAAAATTATTAAAATGTTTGGGTTATTACATTCTTCCCCCCATAAGAAATTTTGTCCCAGAAATATTTAACTTGTACCATCAGAAGAGAAAAGGTGTGGGTAATTCTGCCTCATTGACTCCTCTGGTTCCCACGTGACTTCCTCATATTTTTGGTTCCTCCACAAAAACATAACGAAATTGGTAGTCTTGTTATGTAAAACCTTGTACCTATGATCCAAAATCTCCAACGGCTGGTCCTCATAAGAGAGGTCATGTTCCGGTTGTACCACCCATGGGATCAGTACATGTGAAGGGTCAGGTATGTACTTCCTCAACAGGGATATGTGGAAGACATCTTGAACTTGTGCTAGATTTGGAGGAAGTGCAAGCCAATAGGCCACTACTCCCACACGATCAAGGATTTCATAAGGGCCAATGTACCTAGGGATGATCTTCCCGTTCCTCGAAAACCTCAAAACACTCTTCCAAGGTGATATTTGAATAAAGACCTTGTCACTAACATCAAACACCAAGTAACTTCAATGGTTGTCGTCAAAGCTCTTTTGCTGGCTCTGAGTAGACTTAATATGTTGTTGGATGTCATGGAATTTTTATTTAATTTCTTACTAAAGATTAGCCCCATGAATCTTTCTCTCAATAGCTTCATCCCAACAAGTTGGAGTTCTACATCACTTCCCATATAGTGCTTCATTGGGTTCCATTTTAATGCTCGAGTAGAAGATATTTTTGTAAGAGAACTCAACTAAAGGACTATTTTGATACCATCCACCTTTAAATTCCATTGAGTAAGTTCTCATCATGTCCTTGAGTGTTTGAGTAGTCTTTTCTGATTGGACATTAGTTTGGGTGTTCTAGGCCATAATGAAATTCAATTTAGTTCTCAGATCATGTTAAAGACTTCACTAGAATATTGATGTGAACCTTGGATCATGATTATATATGATATAAAGTGCAAATCCATGCATCCATACCACTTCCTTCATGTAAATCCTAGTAAGTATATCAAGAGAGAAATATTCCCGAATAGAGATAAAATAGGTAGTCTTAGTTAGATGGTCCACAATATCCCATATCGCATTGTTTTCATTAGAAGTTCTCGGGAGACTAGTGACGATATCCATAGTGATATAGTCCCACTTCCATGCTGGTATGGGTAGTGGTTGCAATAACCCTTTAGGAATTTGTCGTTCTTCTTTCACTTGCTGACATACCAGGCACCTTGAAGTGTATTCTGCAATATCCCTTTTCATATTATCCCACCAAAAATGATCACAAAGGTCCCTATACATTTTTTTGCATCCAGGTTGTATAGAGAAAGTATAGCTATGAGCCTCATACATTATCTCCTTATTTATTTTTTTAATATATGGAACACATTTTCTTGTACAAAATTTTAGTACACCTTCTTGATCAATATTTAACTAGGGATACATTCCATCCTTTACAGCCTTGAACTTCTTCTTTAACAAAAGATATTAATTCTGATCTTTCTTGATCTTTTATAGTAATTATGGTTGAGAAATCATTTGTGTTGGGTTTGATGATGTCCCTCCCTTATAATTCCCATGTCCAGCTTTACTAGGTCATTAATAAAAGGATCTCTTTGAATTCTCATCATGGAATGGACAACTGTGTATTTCCTGCTTAATGCATCAGAAACTTTGTTTTCTCTTCGAGGATGATAATGAATTGAACAATCATAGTCATTATGAAGTTCCAACCATCTACTTTATCTTATATTCAATTCATTTTGTGTGAAAATATATTTCAATCTTTGATGTTCTATGTATATATCACATTTCTACCCATAAAGATTGTTCCTCCATATCTTCAGAGCAAAAATTACCGCAGCCAGCTCTAGATCATGCGTAGGATAATTCTACTCATGATTCTTCAATTATAGAGATGCATAAGTAATGACCTTGTCATTTTTCATGAGGACTCACCAAAGACCTTTTAGAGATGAATCGCTAAAAATAATGAATCCTTATCCACTTGAGGGTAGGGTTAACATGGGTGTAGTAACCAATCACTTCTTCAGCTCTTGGAAACATTCCTCACACTCCTTTTTCTAGATGAATTTGACCCCTTTTATAGTTAACTTGGTTAATGGATTATAAAGTCGGGAAAATTTCTTCAAAAACCACCTATAATATCTAGCTAATCAATGGAATCATCAAATCTCAGTTATTGTTGTAGGATGTGGCCACTCCTCTACAAATTTTTTCACTGTAGGGTCAATTGTGATTCCTTCATTGGTAACAATGTCCCCTATGAAATAAACTTGTTGTAAATAAAATTAATATTTGTTGAACTTCCCAATAATCCTCTCCATCTGTAGAGTTTGAAAAATATCCCTTAGATAATCCTCATTCCCCTCGCGACTTTTGAAGTATATTAGAATATCATCAATAAAAACTTCCACAATGTTATCAATGAAGTCCTTAAAGACTCTATTAATCAAATCCATAAAAATAGAAGGTTTATTAGTCAGTTTGAAGGGCCTAGAAACAAACTCAAAATACCCATATCTTGATTGGAAGGAATTTTTTCGAATATCCTCGTTCTTCACCCTCAAATGTTGGTAACCAGATCAAAGATTAATCTTATAGAAGAATTGAGCCCCACAATGTTGGTAAAATAAGTCATCAATTCCTAGAAGAGGGTATTTGTTCTTCACTATGATCCCATTCAATTCGCTATAATCAATGTATAGCCACATTTATCCATCCATCTTCTTCCCAAAGATAACTAGTTCTCTCCAAGGAGACACACACGGTCAGATAAACCCCTTCTTGAAAAGTTCTTGGTGTTTCTTCTTTAATTCCTCCATCACCACATTTTCCATCCTATATGGGGTATTTGATATCAGATGAGATCCAGGTATGAGTTCAATGGAGAACACAACCTCACCTTTCAGGGGAGGTCCGGGTAACTCCTCAGAAAATATGTCCGCATATTCATGGAAAGTGGAGACATTTTCTATCCTTAAACTCTCATCTCTTTCTTTTTCTTCACTAATCCACTCCATAAAGAAGGATATTAGAGGTTCTTATAGACTAAGATTTGGTTGAGATATATCTCCTTGGAAGATAACTGTAGGTTTTCCATTCAAGACTACAGATATTTCTTTTCTTTTTCAATTGATCTTATCATTATACTTTGAGAGCCAGTCCATTCGTAGTATAATGTCAAATTCTAACATTGAAATGACTACTACATTTGTGATAATATTTTTCTCACTAAAGTAAATACTAGAGTTTCTAAACACAGATGATTCTTGGATAGTCCCGCTAGGAGTCTTGAATGATAAATCTACTTTTAGAAAATTAGGTTTTGAATCTAAATTATTTACAAATTTGGAGGATATAAAGGAATGTGTAGAACCATAATCAAACAATGTACTTTCTAGATTTGAAAGGACAACAAGAGTACCTGCTACCACATCATTTGGAGCATCAAATTAAACTGTCATGATAGAAAAGGAATAGCATTGATCCCTTGGCATTTTCTGTGGCTGATGGTGGTTCCCCCCAACTGCCCTCGGATTTGGAAAGTGATTGGAAAAGTGCCCACATTTTCCACACTTGAAGCAATAGACTTCAGGTAGGGCATGCACCATCTTCCCCTTATCGCTAGTGTTTGGATATTGATGTTTCTCCTCACTATGAAAATTCCTCACAATATGGCCATCTCTACCACACTTGTAGCACTTCCCACTCCCAGGCAGGTAGTTCCCTGAATGCTTCTTCCCATATTTGTTACACATGGGAAGTTGTACTTACTTGCCTCCTCTTCCTAGATCAAAGCTCCTACCTAATCTGGGCTCCAACGATCTCTTATTGTAATTGGATTTATTAGACCACTGTGTCACACCAAACTCTAGCTGAAATTTCATTGTAATTCACCCGATCTCCTTGTATCTATCATAGAATCAGTTGGCAAGATTCTTCTACAGATGAGGTCTCAGTCCACTAAAGAATCTATCAATCTTACCATTTGGATCCATGACAAAGCTAGATGTATATCGTGAATGTAGGGTGAAGTTCATCTCATAGAGTCCAACAAATTCATTCTCCTTCTACTTTAGGTTGAGAAACTCCTCTATTCTTGTTCTAATTGAACGACGGAAATACTTACTAGAAAAGATCCCTCTAAACTCTTCCCACTCCATTGTTTCAACTTCCACTCTTTTCCTCATGTTTTTTATCAGTTCCCAAGACTAATCAGCTACTCCTTCTAAGAGATAGACATTCAGGGTGACCTTCTCTTGCTCCGAATAGTAGAGCAAAGAAAATATATTCTCGATGGATCTGATCCATAGCTCAGCAATCAATGGGTCAGTCAATCCACTGAAGGTTTCTGGTTGTTGACGCATAAAGGAATCAACAAAACGTTGTTCATGTTGGATTTGGTGGCCTAAAACCAACTACATTGTGCTTTATTCATTAATAAATACCTTATCACATCGTGATTGTTCTTCTGCATGACAATGCATGTGATAATGTCCTATGGACAGTTGTTTTATTAAAGGGTCAGAGTGGATCCTTGCTATTATGAGAACCCGGAAGTGCCATAACATTGTTCTTGAATATAAGTTCTATGGCCGGATGATGTTATTTGAAGGACACAAATAATACATGCCATTATGAGTGAGGACTCATAAAACATTGAGGAACCTTCTCATAGTGTGTGCCCTTGGTAATATCCATGAGGATATTATGAGAACGAGACCCACCAGTAGGAAATCCACATTTCATAGTGTCATTGGATGTTCCTATCTATGGATATGTGTATTGGTCCTCAGACTTTAAGATTTTTATTAATGGGTATTAAAACATGCACACTTAGATGTATTGATGAAAACTATGATGACACACTATTCCCAGCGGGGTAGGATACGTTGGGTGTGTCACGAGTAATAATGCATTAATAAATAATGAGAGAAAGGATTTGTCCCTTATTTTCTATAACGAATGTAGATATATCAAACCCTGTGATGGAATTGTTATAGCTTATATAAATCCATGGCCAGGTAAGGTATGGGAAATTTCAATTCCAGGAATTCAAAGAAATAATGATCAAGCACATGGGTTGATGGCACTATCATGTTGTCCTCTTGATTATAGATATCGAGAAAAAGGGATTACATTACGTGGTAAGCATTCATATGAGGTGACATGTCAATGTGGCATCAAATTCATTCTCTTGGGTTCCTCGAACCATTGCTGGATAGTAATCCTGGACTCTAGGTAAGCCTGCCTATTTCCAACAAGAAAGAGGCCTAGAGGGTCACACACTAAGTGTTTCTAAGTATCTCAAGTAGAATAAAGATTATTATCGTACATGGTTTAATAATTATTCAAGGAATCCTAAATCTTTTTAATGTTATAGGAAGAATAAAATGAAAACAAGTACAAACCATGTATTATTGATTACATGCCATGTAGTTTTCAATTTTTAAAGTGAATTAAAAACAAGAACATGACATGTATTAATGATTACATGTCGTGTGGTTTTTTATGGAAAACAAGTACACACCAAGTATTAATGATTACATGTCGTGTAGTTTTTCAATTCTAGATTTTGAGGATATAATATTGTTTTATTAAATGATATTTATTATAATTGGTGTGGGCGTATGTCAAGGAATTAATAATTCGACATGGGGGTTTTCAATGAGAGTTAATAAAATAAATAAAATGCGTAACGTGTTTATTTATTGTCATAACTTTATAACCTCAACCCTGATTATAAATATCCTTACAACCCCAACACTTTTCCACAATTATTGTGCACCACAATTTTGGAGAATTATTTCAAGGTCGAAATAACTCCTTCATCCAAGAACACTCTCAAGACCGAGAGATCAAGGTGATTGAAGACGGACATCGCAATAGAAGGTTTATCCACACTAGCACCCGGAGATCCCTTCGGCGACATCTAGAGATACGTGGCACACGTGTGGATCACCACTAGTGGAATCCTACACTTGGATTCTACGACACAATGACAGATCACAAGATCATGAACAGAGACATCAACGAAGAAATAATTCCACCAAGGTAATTATTGAAATGATTAAATTAATTGTAACCAACATATAATGATCCTATCTCTATGGTTTCGGGATTCCCTCTTATGTTTTTTTTCTTTGTTTTATTCCAAAGATCTGGAATTTTATATCATGATGGATCATGGATTGATCATTTTTAATGCTAAAATCAATGTTGGGAAAACACATAAACTTGCTTCCACTTCACCTAGAACCTATAGTTCCCTTCGCGGTGAGATCGATCTCTTAGCTTCATTCAAGTTATTTACAATAACTTGAGTCAGTTGGTTCATCATTCAAATGAATTTTTCCATTCTGGCTTCCATTGGAGGGCCTTCAGTGCATGGTCCATGGTGGTCACCATTTGCACGGTTCGTCCTATTGCCTGCCATTTTCTAGAAGTATAAATCCTTAGTGAGAAATTAATTTCATTTACGAATATTTTGGATACAACGGATTTTATGTGCTAAAACATCATGATTATAAAATTATATTTCTCTATAATTCCTTCATAATGAATCCTAAAAATCTTTCAATTAACCAAACATATCCCCCGGGAGTGTTGTAACCAAGAGTGCAGTAAGGCTAGTTGTCGTGAACCAATTCCCATTCAAGTCTAGCTCAATGCAGTGTTTTCGGGTTTTACCACTATGTATATTTGTGCCATATACACCTCTACCCTTTCACATCCAGACAGGGATGTATTTTTTTGATAAACAACTTACTCAATACACACCCAAATAAAAAGATGTTTTCCTATATTTAAACTTTTCTATAGGGTTCTTCCTAAAGTTTTCATAGCATAATTTCCATTAATAACTAAACTATCCTTTGATACCAACTATGGCAACCCGCCTTTTCATTACATAACTGTTCATTACATTTTACAAACAAGGGATCTTTAAAGTCTTGTGTACTGGAAATCAGTGACATAAAACATTAAAAAAATAAAAAAAACATTCTTCTAATCCACTTGTAAGGCTTTATCATATGTTTATACTATGTTCAATTACTGCATCTATTACCTTGGAGACATACAGCAAACTAATGGGTGAGCAGAAGTCCCAGTAAGGCTAAACAAGGAATCATTTTACTTGTGATATCAATAAGAACATTAATAAAAACATAAAGAAATGAGAAATGGAAGTATAGGAATATCATAACAAAAAGAACATGAAACATACTTGAATATGTGGCTAAAAATTTTCATTTATACTTTAATGAACATATCACCATGGTCCATCCCTATGGTTTCATAAAAATTACCAAGGTTATTCACCAAGTTATCATGCAACTTGTCATCTCTAGAGATTAATTAATTACCCACAGCATTGGAGCTCTATCAGGGCGCACCCTTAATATGTATTTTATTTCATGTGATCCACATAGATCATAATCAAACATTTCATAAATAACCCATAGAGAATAAAAGAAATAGGTTTCATTTCAAAATCATGATGTTTTAAAAAGTACTTAAAAATAAGATCATTTTATCATTTATAAACCATTCAAAGGGATTGAGGGTTATATATACGTCAATTCCAAAATCTAATATTTATTTTTTGTGTTTTTATGAACCCCCATAGAAACGAAATAGGTCTGAGTATTCACATAATTAAAACAAGAAGATTTAATTAGAGAAAGAGAGAGAAATTTTGAGATGAAATTTATGAAACCTAATGGCTACATAACATGGTTTTAGAAAATAATTAAAAGAGAGGGAACAAGGGTAACCCACTCATAAATAACCAATATTAAAATATAAATATAGAATAAAATGGAGATAAGAAAATGGAATTGATATTTTAATGACATACCACAAGAAAAGGAAACTTGAAAGGCAAGAGAAGATATGATATCATTTATAAGAAATTTGGTAACCTAATGGCGTCACTTACAAATTCAGAAAAAAACAATTGATGATAGAGGAAAGGGTCTCTTAAAAATTATACATGAAAGGAACAATAATTTTAACATATAATAACATACCCTCAACATAAATAGATTGAAACTAGAAGACACAACATAAAGGAAGGCATGACTTAGAAGAGGAGGGTGAAGGGATCCCTTACCTTGAAGAGTAACTTCGAAAGCGTGAAGTTAGGGACCTTGGGAGGATTGAGGGAACCTTGGGAGGACTCCTTTGGAGGTAAAGAGAACATAACTTCATTGAGAAGATTTTTTTATTAACTGGATGAGGTAATGGCTTCGTATTTAGAGGAGAAGTGACGGAACAAAGCATTAATTTCCAAGGGACGCCTCTTCGATGGTATTCGAAAAACCTTGGGATTTCCCATGATATTTTCCCATGGTATAGTCCACTAGGAAACCTCATAGAATATATTAATATTCATAATTAGACCAGAATTATTACATAATTATTGCATCCTTAATGATGTCATTAAACACCTGAAACTCCAAACTGTATTTTCACTATTCACCAAAAATTCAACTTTTTCAGCAAAATCCCAAAAATTCACCTTAACCTAATATCAATGCTCTGAATTCAAAGATGAACTCCATTTTATTAAAATAATTTTCTAAATATTTTAAATTTAATTTTTAATTAAAATCACTATTCACCATAAAAAACTAATACTTAACTAATAATTTTTATAACAGTTATTTACTTATTTTATTGTATCACATTACCTAATAAAGGTGGCTAAAATATATAAATTCATTCTTCAGTGAGGTTAAAAATTCATTTCATTACATTAATATTCATAAGCATAAAATTTCTATTCATAATTTACGATTCACCAACAATTAAGTTGATCTTATATGACTCTAAAATTCTTACTAGACACAACTATAGAAGTCCATTTTTTAAAAATCATTACACATCATTAATTATTTATGGTTTACATAAATAATTTAAAATATCCTTTTTTTCAAAATTCATCAATAATATACATCCTATATTTATCCAGAATGTTGAAAATCCACAAACATCACCATAAGAAGAAAACACAATTTTATTTATCTCAAATGATTACACAAAGTAGCAATAGTCTCCTCACATATCCACTTATAACACCAGTATAGGGCCTAAGTGTAAGGTTTACTAAGGTGATAGAATCAGGTGGTGGCTTGTCCAATATTACCTGAGTAGTGATTTCTATCATCTTGAACTTCTGCTGAAGTTGATTCCATTCCAGCTTCACATGATGATGGTGGGATTGTGTTTGGTCCAGATAAAATCCCAGTGGTGATACCTCCTTCCCAAGTTCCATCAGATGGGATTTGATCGGCCCAAGAATATTTGATGAAGCCATCGATTCTTTATTCTATATTAATTAACCAATATAACTTGTTTTTATAGACAAAAATCGCAACATTAATGGTTTAGTTTCCAATGCTCATATTGACAAATGGTCATATAACAGTCGAAACCCAACGGTCTCATTTTAATTATACTCGTTTCATTAAATGAAATAGTTTTGTTGAGTATAAAATAAATAACAGACTAAATTAGGAAACAAAAATTATTAAAATTTTCAGGTCATTACAATAATTTCCAATAATAATGAAAAAATAGGAAATCTATGTCAACACTCTGCTCAACCAATGATTTTCAAGTCCATCTCGAGTTTCCTAGATATCATGTTCTCTCTTGTGAACATAGCTACCTCCCTCAAGTGATGATAAAGACACCCTCTAGTAATCACAATCAATATGGGATCAAAAAAATACCAACCATTTCATTCTAAGAATTATGTTGAATCACTTCGTCTTAAGGAAATATGTTTCCATCAGAAATTTTATATAACTATCTCAAGAAGAAACTCCTTTCATCGATGAATACCTTCTAATTGGATTTCCAATGAATTGTCAACATACATCACCCCACATAAGTATTCAATATTTAGATCAATAATTTCAATTAAATACATAGATATTATAGATAAAAAATCAAGTATAGGATCATGGGCACAATATAAGAGATACATTACCTCAACTACACATTCTATTTTCAAGTTATAAGGTGAGACTACAAGTATTACCCACAATGGTTTAGTTATATAGGTTGTAAATTCTATATTATAAAGGGTACACGCTTTAAAGATAAATTGAAATTCAATTTAAGTACAACCAACTATTTAACATAAGTTATTAATGTGTAACAAATATATATATATATATATAATGGTTCAGTTATACAGGTTGTTATTCCCAATTTATAGATGCATAAAAATATAAATTTCAATTGGTAATCCATTTAACTGCAACTAGTTAAATGTTTCAATATATGTATCTGAGGTTCCATATCATAAACCATATAAAAAATTTTTATATAAGGTTCCATCAATAAGCTATGTGGGAAAAAATCATTTAGGTTGATGCAGAAAAATTAAGTGACTAGTTTCTTTCCTCTTTTCCTATAAAAATTTTAAGAAATTACTATCATAGTAATCAATTGAATTACAATGACCAAATATCAATATAGATAGTAATATATTCATGTAATGGCATATGCATGACATATAAATCCTTATGCTATTATGTGGATTCATGAGTTAATGCTCCCTTTCCATACCATCCCAAAGGACGAGAACAATAAAATAGAACATCATAAATCATGTTCATCACCTGATGGACACAATAGTACAATTGTAATAAGAGAAATATAGAAAAACAATTACCATCCCTGACAATATGGAATTTCCCCTTATACATGAGTTTGCAACTACTAGAAACATGCTCATTACCATGCTCTAAAACGTCCTATTCTCCTATCTACCTACCCAAAAATATAAATACAAAGGAAAAAAGATACTATAATACCAATTTTTCTTATCCTTAGCCTAGTTCAAATATTTTTTATTGATTGAGTCGGCCACAAGGCCTCAATTATGCCTCCCCATATGTCAAGGTCCACCAACCCGTAGTGAGGGTTTATAATGGTATGGTGGGGAGACTATACCCTCTTTACCAAAGTGAAACATAGTAGATAAATAAATAGATCAAAAAAATAAATTCAAAAAATAATCCATCAAGATGAAAAATTAAAGATAAAAATAGTAAATAATGTCATATAAAGATGATGTCATAGAGGCATAGAATATAAAGCAGTAAAGACATGTTATTAAGAAGACAAAGAGATCCAGTATATAAAAAAAAGAAATAAAAGACCACAAACAATAATCTTCGTGAGCATATTGAGAATTGGATCAATCTTATACTCCCAAATCACCCATCTTAAATGGGAAATCAAGCATCTAATATTGGGAACTTCCTTTTATCTTTACCTGTATTCCTAAAATCATCTTAGTTACTGAGCGACAACCTGGAACGGGTGTGTGTAAAACTCAGTAGGACACCACAAGAGGTGTATAATTCAATTCCATTATTTAAATATAATTTGTAATATTGTGCATTTATATTAAATTAAAACATTAAAATTAAACAGAATCCATGTCAGCTCAGGTTCCTCATGGGATACCCTGTAAAACCTACCTACCTCAACATAAGTTGAATTTCTCATATTATATGACCATTAATTCATCAGGGGACCCAAGGCACATATACATGGACTTGTAGAATAACATACTTAAGGAATACATGAATTTAAAATGTCATACTAAACTTTTGGTACTCAATTCCACTCATGGTGATCAAACATGATGTTTTTATATTTAGTGTCGATTGAAATCCAAGTGGTGAACCCCTGGATTTCTAATCCTAAAAGTTTATAATGGAACTGAGGAAAATAATCCTCATGTATTAGAAGGTCTCGCTTGGAGTTCAAGGGGATGATATAAGGCATTCCTTGTCCGAAGACATCAAGACAATCTTGGGAGATAATCCCGAGTGTTCTAATGTTTTTTAGAGATCAAGAAAAATCTACGGCATCAAGCTGAGGAATACATCAATGTAATAAAAACACTAATTCCATTATTGGATTACCACTTTTAATTTGTATCAATTAATCAGGGGGTATATTTTGAGTTCACTCAATGCATTCCCAATGAAATATAAGTCTTTAACAAGAAAACCACACCTTTAATAGTGTAATCAAAGTCTAACGAAGATTAAAAATCATAATAAGAAATCAAACCTAAGTCCAAGTGTAGTATCCATAATTTTTCAAAATCAAATTTGTTAAATTCATACATTCCACTTATATGGGACAATCCAAAAACACCCTAAGGTTTTGTTTGGATACTTAGGCAAGGTATAGTTTTCATGGGAATTTAATAAAACACACCCTAAGAGGTTGTTCTATTTAAGGTCTTTAACCTCTAATGTAGTCTAAGGGTCTCATATCATGTTTATTTAAAACTTTAGACAAAAGAATTAGTGGATTAAACATTTAGGGGAAACACATAGAATGTATGGAATGTGACATAATAACATAAATTTTAAATATCACATCTTTTAGGGGAAAGTAATAAACCATAAACCTAGGCTCTATAGAAGAATCCACGTCTGGTATTGACCTAATATTTAGAATATAGTCAGAGAAATTGAAAAACCAAAAAAAATCCCCAAAAATAGGGTATAAACATTAGACATGGAAGAAGAGGATTGGATGAAAAAAGTGAGAAAGGAAGCTAAAAGAGTGTTAGCCTTACCATGGTCATTCTAATAAAAACTAATTTTATTGAAGATTTTATTGATAATAAATTATATAAATTCCTAAAATTTTGTTAAATATGTTTATTTATAAAATATTTTGGATTATATCATTCATTTGAAAATTTAATGAAAATTCATGTTTTACCCTTTAATGAGCTGTCTATTAATTCAGACATAAATATTTAAATATCAATTATTTGAACTTAAAATTTTGTATAAATATTCCTCAATCAATGATCTACAACTTTAATTCAGGTCAATAAATCTAAATCATGTATTTGGTGGGATTAAAAGGGTCATTAAATCAATGATGGGATCGACACACCAGACTGGAGATCACTTTATTATTGGGGACATAACATATTCATCCATGCATTGATTTAGAACAAAATTTTAAAAGAGATATAGGGTCATAATTATAACAACTTATTATTCTGTAAGGACAGATCATTTACGCTTTTTAGTGGTCAAGAATGTGGTTCAAGTGGGATTAAAATATTTGGAAGAATTTTCCAATTCACACTTGAAATCACTTATAATCTAGCCTCCCATACACTATATAAATTGGTTTTTTTATCATTCGGATGGTTTGGGACTTGTATTAGGATATTTAAATCATATTATAATTGGTTTCAGTCCATTTCTCTATGAATTTCAAGAGGGAGAGATCTTGAAGCTAGGATCTCTTCATAGAATCCTTCTTCTTCTTCTTCACTTGTTAATGTTTTTGTTCCAGAAATTAACTTCTAAGTTC
Organism: Viscum album; assembly: GCA_963277665.1. Lineage (NCBI taxonomy): Eukaryota > Viridiplantae > Streptophyta > Magnoliopsida > Santalales > Viscaceae > Viscum > Viscum album. The sequence continues at coordinate 1,930,064,105 of OY728131.1, forward strand.
ATCTTATATTTATTTTATTTTATTAAATTTTATTATTATTTAATATTCTTATTAGTTATGTAATTAAATAGTAGAAATTTTTTTGGATTATACCCTTTATAAACCTTTTCCAATACGATATGATTCTACGATAACTACACTGCCCATGGAAGAGATGTTTTGATAGTAATCGATCTACCACTTAACTTATTCATTTATTTATTTTGAGTTTTTAAATTATAATAAACTAAAAATTCAATTGAAAAATTAATTAAAAAATCCACAATGTCAAGTAATGTGTGAATTTGTAGAGCAGGACATTAATCAGTGAAACAAATGAACACTAGATAATTTTTTAGAGATAAAATATAATACCCAAACATAATTCATCCTCATTTTATAGAATTTATGTGTTCCCTAAATTACCACTGACCATAAGAAAGACATAGAACATCAATCAAAGAAAGGTTCTATGATTTCATGTTTTGAATCTAGCCTAGGGTTTAATTCACTTCATCTTTGTGTTAATGTTATTTCTCATAGGGTTTGGGAATTAACAAAATATAGGATTATAATTAGGTGGATTTTAATTTAAATAATAGTTTTTAATGAGTAAATTATGAAGTATAGTTAGATCGATTACTCCTTAAAACAAATTCAAAAAAACATCTTCTCGTTGTGTCTTATTAATTGAATTTCATTTCAAAAATAAAAACAAAAAAATAAAATATTCTTCCAGAATACTACTTATTATTATTTTATAAACAATAATAACACCCCCCATAATTTTAAGTAGTGTTTTTATAATATTTTATTTTTAAAAGACCTTTAATAATTTGTATTAGTTACTGCCTCTTTGATAGACGACCTTGGTCAGCCACTCTGTTGCACCTAAGTTTATAAAAACCAAAATGAATTTGAAAGAGCCCCTGAAATCAATATTCCAATTGGAACAATTTTCAAGGAGGAAAATAATTTATTCAACCAATTATAGGTATTTATTTTATTTTTCATTTTATTATTTTCTTGCACTATTTCTTTCTTTTTTCCACGTTCTCATTTTTTTTTCTTTTCACTCTTCATTTATTTTTATCGAACCAACTCAAACTTCATTTATTTTTATTATGGTAAACTTTTCATTATTTACTTTTTATTATTATTGGATTTATGACATGAAATAATCCCAACGATCTCTTAGATCTTGACACTATGATTGAAATTAGCCTTCGAGTTTAAATCAGACAATCTCATTCTCCAGGAAGTTTAAACATTCAACCAATTGGAGAATTCCTCCATTCTGGGAACACTATAATTAGAGACACTTCTATATAAAACATACAACAAGAACGAATGGCTCAAAAAAATAACAATAAACTTAATATAACCATTATATAATTGGATGCACCCAACATTAACTATGAATCGAATTGTATTGTATACCCCAATCTAGAATTTGACATTGAACTGAAATAAGGGTTAATTCACCTGATTCCAAAATATCATGGACTATTTTGTGAGGATCACAACAAAAATATAAAAGAATTTAATGTGGTTTTCCAAACCCTAAAACCAAGAAATTTCTTTTAAGATTAAATAAAACTAAGAGCATTCTCATTCTCACATTATGGAACTACAAAGGATTGGATGTATTTTTTACAACCAAAAGATATAACTTGTTCGAATGATTTGAAACATCTTTTATTAAAGAGATTTTTTCTAGCATCAACGACAACTTCTATTCTAAAATAGATCTCAAGAATCAAGAAAGTACAAGGGGGGTCATTGTATAAGTACTGGGAGCGATTCAAGAAGTTGTGTGTAAGCTATCCACATTACCAAATTAGTGAGAAACTCTTCATCCAATAATTCTATGAAGTCGTCACACCTTTGGAGAGAGGAATGGTATATTTTGTTGTTGTAGGAGAATTAGTGGAAAATAAACCAACAACATCACATGCATTGTTTGACAATATGGACAAAACTCCCAACAATTTTTTAATTGAGGGACACCACATGTTAAAAGAGTATATTAGGCAAGTCCTTATTCTATTGAAAACCATTTAATTGATACTTAGTTTGAAGAATTAACCACTATGGTGAGACTGATTGCTTTGGCTAAAAATACATCACAACCATCTACTATAAGGCCTTGTGGCGTTTTCACTGAATCATACCACCCGACTAATTGTTTCCCCCAATTAGAAGAGACTGACGATTGATCAAAAGTGTTCTCTGGGAGGCTATATCAATAACAGCAGTAGCCACATCCCCAGAATAAGTATGATTTCTTTTCTCCAACATACGACCACGGGTGGAATGATCAATCAGACATGAGGTATGGATCTGGGCAACAACAAAGGTCCCCTTTTCAAAAAAAAATCTAGAAACTACCAGCTTACCAAAATGGTTTCCAACAACCACAAAATAAGTTTAAATCTCAAGCATCAACAAGTCAACAACAAGGGAATTCTCAACCAATGATATATTCTAAGACAAATGTTCTTTTGAAAAAAAATCGTAATCAACAGAATAATGTGAAGAGTTGAGTTTTGGACCTGAGGGAGTTGAAGACACAAATGAGCCAGATTGTCACCGCCCTCCATGAATTGGTTATTAAAAACTCTAGAAATCTTCCATCCCAACCTACTCCAAATCCCATGGTATATTCTAGTTCCAACACATTGAGAAGTTGGAAGAAAACAACTAAAACCTCTCCACCTGACGTTACAATTGAATTAACCTCAATCTTGGAGAAGCCCCCATTCTATACCAACTGATGAGAAACCCAAATAGAAAGATAAATGTAAGAAAAATAAAAATGATATCCTTTATAAACATATTACTTTTTCCAAACAGATGTGTACAAACAAAAAAGATGGTTGGGGAGGCGATGAAAAAATAGGTTTTCGACACATTAATGTGTTTGAAGATAATAATCCCCATTATTGAAACCATTAAACAAATACCAAGGTATTTCATTTTAAATAAAATAACTCTTTACCAATCTAAGAGGGATCAAGGGAAGTAAAATAATCGATCTTGTAAGTAATGTGTCAGCACTCATTACACTAACTCCATAAATTCCCAAAATGTGGAAGGATCCAAAGACATTCACCATCCCATGAACCATAGGGGAGTTACAATTTTTTTATGCTTCATGTGTTTTAGGATCTTCCATAAAAGTGATGCCTCACTTTATATTCTCTTTATTACAGGTTGGTGAGTTGAAGCTGACGAGTGTAGTTTTTTAGTTAGAGAATACAACTATAGCATATCCAGTAGGATTAATTGAGTATTTACTTGCTTGGGTATGATACATGATCTTGCCAATATATTTCTATGTTTTTAACATGGAGATTGATCAGTTAATTTCTCATTATCTCATTATATTAGGTAGGTCATTCCTCAAAACTACAAAAACAATCATAAATTTCCATGAGTGTAAACTCTCCCTGGAGTTTGGAGATGAAGTTGTAATATTTAATGTTATGGACTCTACGAATTACCCCTTATAGGACCATTTTTATTTTTTTATATCCCATTTTGAACCACCAAATAAAAACACCAAGGAATTTGATTATCATATACTTATATATTTTATGATCATTAATTCTAGTTTGATGTCATAGAGCACATCCAAAACAGTTTATAATGCCCAAAACACTATTAGATTTGATATTTAAAAGGATTCATATTCTAATTCTGATCGTGTTCACTCTAATTATAGCAGGGCTATTAAATATGATGATGGATTTGATTCATTATTTTCTTATTCTGATATTTATGTTCTTTGTGAAAATATTTTTGTTCCATCACTATCTCCATCTATACTACACCCCATTCATTTGAACTCAAGACATTTCCACCAAATCTCAAATACTCATAATTTGTATTTTGTGAGAAATTACCAATTATCATTCCTAACAATATCCTTTTTCAACATGGAGATAAACTTTTGAATTTTTTGAGGGAGAATATCAGGGAAATCAGGTGGACGTTGGCTGAGATATCAGGTATTAGCCCCTCCATTTTCATACACAAGATTTTTTTGGTGGATGGGGCTAAACCAGTTAAGCATCCACAAAAGAGATTGAATTTAACTCTTCTAGAAGTTATTAAAAAAGAAGTTTAAAAATATCTCTAGGGAGGTATAATTTATACCGTTTCAGATTCCCGATGGGTGTGTCCTATTTAGGTTGTGACTATGAAATTTGGTGTTACTATTGTTCTAAATTATAAAGATGAATTACTTACAATGATAGTGAAAAATTGTTGACGTCTGTGTATTGATTATAGGAAACTAAATCAGACCACTCACAAGGGCCATTTCCTCATCCCATTTATTGATCAAATGCTTGAAAGACTAGTTGGGAAGACACGTTATTTTTTATTGGGTGGATTTTATGGATATTTTTAGATTTCTATACCTCTATAGGATCAATATAAGACTACATTAACTTTTCCATTCTGTACATTTTTATACTAATGGATTCCATTTGGGCTTTGCAATGCCCCTAGTACCTTCTAGATATGCATGGTGAGTATTTTTTAGGATTTAATTAAGACCTTCATGGAGGTATTTAAGGATAATTTTATAGTGTATGGATCCTCGTATTTTGAGTGTATCTTTATTTTGGTAAAGGTTTTCGATTGTTTTGTTGAGAAGAATCTGGTCCTGATCTTTGAAAACTGTCATTTCATGTTAGATCATGGCATTTTCATAGGGAATGTAGTGTAAAAACAAGGGATAGTGGTTGATAGATCTAAGGTAGATATTATTTCTTCCTTACCATATCCTTCATGTGGGTGTGATGTTAGATCTTTCCTAAGAAATGTATGATTTCATCATAACTTTATCAAAGATTTTAGTAAGATTTCTCTTCCTATGAGACGATTAAATCAATAGGATTCTGATTTTGTGTTTGATGATTCTTGTTTTAATTCCTTTGATGTGCTAAATAAGTGTTTGACCACTCCACTAATCATACTGCCCCCATGATTAGATCTTAATTTTGAGCATATGTGTGATGCCTCCAACTTCACAGTTGGTTCTATCTTATCTCAAGGGTGGGTGTACGTTTACATATGATTACCTATGCATCAAGGACATTCTATTCAGCCCAATAAAACTACACAACCATAAAAAATGAGTTTCTTACTATCATATTTTCCTTAGATAAATTTTTTTCATATTTATTGGGATCCAAATTTGTTGTTTTTTATAACCATACAGCTCTGAGGTTCCTCTTGAAGAAGATATATGCAAATCCTAGACTAATCCAATGGATTCTCCTTCTTCAACAAATTGATATTCCGATAAAATAATAGAATGGGTCAAAGAACTTGGAGGTGGACCACATGAGTAGGATTACTCACACATTAGAGGATGACACCATGGACTAGGTACCACTTCAGTACATTCTCCTTGATGAGAATATTTATTCCTTCATAGGTATACATCGTTGTTATGATGACTCATTTAACTACCTTGTTGCCTCTAAAATTCCTAATAATTTAAATAAACATCAAGTCCAGAATTTAAAGAGTGAATCAAGGTTTTATGTTTGGGATGACCACTACCTTTGGTATATGTGTTGTGATCAATTTATTAGGAGTTTTGTTCATGATCATGAGTTTGAGAATGTTCTACATTTCTTCCTTATAGTTTCATGTGGAGAGACAAGCTTGAGATGATTTTTACACATACACATGTAGGGAATTAGTGGCATGGTAGACCCATAACTTGTTTTCACTCTGAGTAGTGTTATTAATATCACTAGATTTTATTTTGAAACAATTTATGAGACAAGGACTTTTAAATTTATTGATATTGACTCTTGATGCGATTCTTACATTGCCTATTTTTTCACGATGGATTGAGGAATATGAACATTCATATCTTATCACAGTTTTATAGAATACATGATATGTTACTTTTCCGAAGTGTAAAAAAGGGTAAGTGTAGGGAACTTGTTAAAACAAAATATTATTGTATATTTTATTGATAATAAATTATATATATACCTCAAATTATGTTAAATATATTTATTTATAAAATATTTTATATTAGATCATTAATTTGAAAATTTGTTGAAAATTCTATTTTTTCCCGTTTAAAGTGAAGTGTATTAATTCTGAAATAAATATTTTAATTTGAATTATGTGAACTTAAAATTTTCCCTACAAGTTCCTAATTAAATGGTATAAAACTTTTATTCAGGACTGTGGAGCTAAATCATGCATTTGGTTACAGTAAAAGGGTCATAAAGTCAAAGATTGGATGGACCCTCTAAATTGGACAACACATTAGTATTTGGGCCATAAATCATTCATCCAAGCAGGGATTGGGACAAAATTTTGAGATGAGATCTAGGAGTCAATTTCTAACAACTAATAATGATGTAATTATTTCTAATTCACATGTTTTGGTGGTCAAGTAGGTGGTGCAAGTTGCATTAAAATATTTGTCTGAATTTCCCCATTCAAAATTGAAACCACTTATAACCTAGCCTCCGCTCCACTCTATAAATTAGTTTTTTCTCATTTGGAGGGGATGGAATGTGAATTAGGAGATTGAAGGAAGAGTAAAATTTGTTTCACTCTATTTCTCCAGGAATTTAAATATGGAGAGCTCTTGAAGCTAGGATCTCTTCATTGATGTCTTATTATTATTATTCACTTGTTAAGGTTTTTATTCTAAAAATAAAATTCATAGTTTCACTTCTATTTTATTGTTTTATTCTTTTTTTATTCATTAATCTTCCACTTTGGTCTGGAATTAAATAGTAGAAATGGAATTGGTTTATACCATTTATAAACCATTGCAATTTTCATATGTTTCTACAACGACTACACTGCCCCTAGAAGAGTATTTTTCATAGTAATCGATCTACCTCTTCCCTTATTTATTTATTTATCAGGAATCAATGAGATACTGTAATTAATATATTATGATACATTGATTGAGTTTTTTAATTATAATAAACTAAGAAATCAGTTTAATGATTCATGAAAAAACACACGAAGTCGACTAATGTGTGAATTGTAAGAGCGTGACCTTAATCGGTGAAACAAAAGAAAATTGGATTGTAGAGTTAAAATATAATCCCTGAACATAATTCATCCTCATTTTCCAGAATTGATATATGCCCAAATTTACCAATGGACATAATCTAGACATAGAATTTCAATCAAAGTAGGTTTCTACGATTTCATGTTCTAAATCTAGCCAACGGTTTAATTCACTTCATCTTTATGGAAAAGTTATTTCTCATGGTATATGGGAATTAACAAAATTAGGGGATCATAATTAAGTGGATATTATTTTAAATGATAATTATGAATTATTAAATGATGAATTATATTTAGATCGATTACACCTTCTAGAAATATTTTCAAAAAAATATCTTCTCGGTGTGTCCTATTAATCGAATTTCATTTCAAAAATAAAAAACAAAAAAAATCAATATTCTTCTAGTGAAGTATTATTATTATTTTATAAATTATAATCAACCCCCCACACCCCACATACTTTAAATTAGTGTGTTTATATTATTTTATTTTTAGTATTTTTTTAATAATTTTATTAATTATTGATCCTTTCATAGATAACCACGGTCAACCACTCTACTGCACCTAAGTTTCTAAAAACCACACACCATTTGAATTATACCATGAAAGCACCTTTCATGCTCCATCACCTGATACGGATCTAGAATCATAGAGGAAATAGAGGAGATCCACTATATTATTATAGAGAGGAAATTGGGAGATCTATGGTGGCTGCTAAACAAAAATGAGGACAGTGGAGGGGAAATATATATTTGAAATGATAAAGTGGAAAAATGGTAATTTCTAGTATTTTAAACTGGGTGCACTGTTTTCCAAACTATGAAATAACCATGTGCACCTAATATCTAGGATCACTAAACCTTTCATGGTTTATGATATTGGTTAGAAAAACCATTCAAAAACCGTCTAAAGTGAACCTGTAATAGATTATAGATCTTTCGTTGTGTCTATGCCCCATTCACATAATTTATCAGACCATGATCCTCCCTTTTTTAATCTGCACATTTGAGGGTTACAATTATATACTCTATGTTATAACCATGTTCATTATAATTCTTCTTCAAAAAATGGAACTCTATGCCCTCAAACATCTTACAATCTTCCAAAACAACCTCTACAACTGTTGACACTTCCATTAGATAATATAAAAGGTTAGAGAGAGTTTAAAAGGGTATGTACCTCAAATAAAGAATTGGGATCTTACATTGTTTGACCATTCTATATATAATGACTAGTGGAAATAACAAAATGGTTCCCTATAATTGGTTATAGTGAAATTTAACCCATTGCATCCCTGTGATCGAAATCATGACACAATTTCAAGCCCATAATTACTAAGGGTGAAAATATTACTTATCGCTAATACTCAAACAACGCCATTCTTGACTAGAACAAATCATTGTAATATATGGAATATTAAAACATTATATTTTAATTTTAATAAATTCTACTCAAACAGTATTCTCATTTTCTTCTTTCATTTTTCTAGAAACTCAAATATTTACAACACCAAAGAGATATAATGTATTCAAAATCCAATCCCCCACACATCGCCTACAAAACAAATTACTATCTTATGTTATACATCTCATTTTTGAATTTTATTTAATGTAATGGAAACATTAAATGATTATAAAAATATATAATATATTCTTTTTTAAAATAATATGATCTGATTCGAAAATTTCTTTAGATAAATAGAAATTTCATTAAGTGTAATTATTATAGATATGGTTTGGTCATAGCGAAAATGATATAGCTAAAAAGAACACATCATGGTTCATTATTTTCTATAAAATAGTTCATATTAGTATGAAATTGTAAAAAATATTATTTATTATTGAAATTTACTATTAAAAAAGCTACTTTTATTTTAAAAAGTTGAAAAACCCTCTACTTTTTAATAAAAATGAAAATATATTCTGTTTTTTGATTTAAAAATTTTAAAATAATAAAAAATAATTTTTTTATTAACTATATTAAAAAATAATTAATATTCAATTTATTTATTTTTTCATTCAAAATTTTTCAAATAAAAATCATTTAGTTTTCCAAAAAAAATTTAAAAATAAAAAAATACAAATTATTCCCATATTATTTATATTTTAAAAAATTAATATTTTTAGTTTAATTAATTTAAAAACAATTAAAATATATCCCCTTTTTTCTATGAAGTAAAATATTATTAAAAAAATTACTTTTTAAAAAATAAAAAATTCAATTAAAATTTTGAATTTATATTTTTATTATTAAAATAATATCATATTTTTTTACATAAATATAAAAGATAATTTTACTTTTTTTATAAAAATTATAGAAATTAAAATGCAATATTTAAATTAAAAATATATCTATACAAATATAAAAATGCATATAGCTGTTAAACAAATATAAAAAACTTATTTTTTTCTTTGAAATATTCCATTTTCCAACTAAAAAATATGTTTTTTTTCGAAAAATTTATAAAATTATTTATTATAATATTCTTAATGGATTCAATTTTAAATTATGTTAAATTATTTCTATTATCAAAAATATTTATTATAAATTATTTCTAATAATAGAGTTATTATTTCAATTAAAAGACATTTTCATTTTCCTAATAAAATTCTGTTTAAAAAGTTTGGTTTTAATTTAAATAATTAAAAAGGATATATTTTCATCTATTTGAAGTATATTACTTTAAAATAAATATATTTAAATAAATTAAAAAAAATTATTTTTATAAAATATTTAAAAAATAATTTTTTATTTTAAAAATAATATTATTATACATTATAACAAAAAATCATGACATCATATTTTATAATAAAAATAATTGTAATTTATTACTTCATATTCTTAAAAAATCTATAAAAATAACCATTTTCACTAAAATATTAAAAGAACCATTCTCAATTTTAAATTCCATTTTCTATTTAATAAAAAATCTATTGTTATAATTCAAAATCAAATATATATATTTTTATTTTTCATTTAATAATTTTTTAAATACAAAAGAATATGATCTCAAATCTATTTTTTTAATGGGATTTAAAAAAATTATGCTTTATTAGAAAGATATGAAAATCCAGTACATTCTATTTTAAAAAATGAAAACCAAAATTCTTATTGTTATTTTAAAGATAAAGTGAAAAATATCTTATTAAAGACCTATTTTCCTAATTTATGTATTTTTATAAAATATCATCTGCAATTTAATTATATCAAAAAATATAAAAATATCTCATTACTATAAAAAGTAATAATTTTATAAAAATTTTTATTAAACATCTACATTTTTATTAAAAAATACAAAATAAAAAAATTTAATAAATTATAATTTAAATTATATTAAAAAATATTCTATTTTAAGAAAAAAAATAAAATAAATCTATTGTTTTCTTTTATAAATACAAATAATATTGGAAAAATATTAGTTAACATTTATAAAATATAATTTTAATAAAAATTATTAATCATTTTAAAAAACATAATTTTTAATAAATAATTGATAATGACTCTCATTTTTAATAAAAAAATGTATTTTAATTATTACTTATTTCAATAATATTTTTTAAATATAATTTTTTAAATAAAAATTTATTCTTTATTTAAGAAACATTTTTCATTAATTCTGACTTTATTCTATGTTTTAGATTATTCATAATTACATTTATTTTTTAAAAAACTTATTTATGCATTTATAACAATCTAATATTATTATTGAAATTCTAAATATTTTTCTAAAATCATAGCATGTTCATTTTTCATTAATAATAATATAAAAACTATTTAAACCCATGTGTTATTTGAATAATACCTTTATCAATTATATAATTTAAAACATGGAATGATATGTTTTTATAAATAATTCAAAAATATATCAAACTATTCTATAAAAAATTCAATTTTATTTATAAATAAGTAAGAAACATTTTTATATTTTTAATTAGGTTTAGTTGGGTATTTAATTTTCATTATGTTTGGGTTAGTTTAATTCAATTCATCACATTATTTGTTCTGATAGACAAGTTTGTTTTTCTCCATATTATTTTATTTCAGTTTTGTCCATATATATTAACTTATATTAGTTCATCTTGGTTTAGTTTGGGTAGATATAGGTTCAATAATGTCATTTTTTGTTAAATTTAGATTCTTTTAATTCACTTGAATATCATTGTGGTTTTTTAGGCTGATTCAATTTAGTCACGATCTATTTAGGTCTATTCAATTTAGTGTAATATGATTTTATTTCATTGGGATCGTTTTAGTTTGTTTTATTATTTTTCAGGTTTATCTAAGTCATTCTGAGTGTATTTGGTTAATTTTGATTTAGATTAATCCAATTTTATTTTATTAGTTCTGGTTGAAATGCCTCAATCCATCTCATGATCAAGATATTGTCCATTTTGGGCCTAACTCGCACAGTTTTTCATTCCCTAGGATCTATTCATCAGGCATACCCCTGGAAAATGCCACATGATTGGAGATGTATCTACACCACCTTATAATGGGGTACTTCGTGATCTTCCTCCTTCAATGTGGTATTTCCATAATCCTTCCCCTGAGAAGGGCCCAGCATCCTCTCTGGGACAGTGAATGGACACTGTCTCTGATACCATTTTATAATAGCCCATTCCTACCCATGATCATGATATTGTCTTCTTTGGAACTAACCCATAGAGTTATTATTTCCCTAGGCTCTGTCCCTTAGTCATCCCCTAGGAAAATGCATCATTATGGGAGAGATATTCACACGGCCTTATAAAGGTGTGCTTCGTGCTCCTCCTTCTTTAATGTTGGATTGCCATAATTATTTGTGTTGGGTTAGGGTGATTTTATTTGGTTCATTTTGAAATATTTTAGGTCATCTTATTTCATCTTTGTTTTTTTGGGATAGTTAAATTATATATTTTTTGTTCATGTCACTTTATTCGATTTGGTTTGATATGATTTAATTTAATATGTTTTATTTTTGTTTAGTATGGGTTAGTTAGGTAAATTTTTTTCATGTTCTCTTTTAGTTTAAATTTATATAGTTTAATTTAAACTAATTTAAATTTTTGTGGTTTAGTTTGGTTAAAATTAATTTAAATTTTTTAGGTTATTGATAGTTCAATTTCATTTGATTTGGTTCAAATGAGCTCTAACCACTTCATGTTTATTCAATTTGAATGGATTTAGTTTTGGTTCTGTTTGATTTAGTTTAGTTTCGTATAGAATTTATAAGTTCAATTGGGTGTATTTTGAATTTATTCTTGTCTATTCATGTATATTTCTTTAGAATTGGTTTTGTTAGGCGTATTTTTGGTATGGTTAGAAATTTTTTCCCATGCTTAAATTCAATTTTGTTTTTTTATTTAGGTCTGGTCACTTTGATTTTGTTCACATCATGTAATATTTTATTTTGACTTAGGCTAGGTTGGTTCATGCCTTATTGAGTCTTCTTAGACTTTATTACATTGGTTTACTTTGGTTAAGTTCTGTTTAGCATGATTTGGTTCTGACTAAGTCATTTGGTAAGATTTCGTTGGGGTTGATGATATTCAATTCTGTTTGGGTTTAGTTTCACTCTATTATGGTCTATTGGGTTAGCTCTTTTTATGTCCATACTTCTCAACTTGGTTTGGTTCATTTTTGGACGGTCTTTGTTGCGTTGATATGGGTTAGACTTCTTTATGTTTTATTTGATTCAATTCTATTTGGTTCATAGTTCTGTTTGACATGGTTTAAGTTAAGTTGGTATTGTCCTAATTAGTTTGATTTAATATCATATAATTTAGTTTTATTTTTTTGGTATACATTAATTAAATTTTATTTAGTTTGGTTCTATTAGGTCTTGTCTGGTATAATTCAATAAGATTATATTTTGTTTAGTTAGTCATAGTTTATTTAAATTAAAAAATAATAATTTTAAAAAACATTATTTTTATAAAAATTTTAAATTAATTTTTTTTTCATTCTATATCAACTTTTAAAATTAATATAAATATTTGTTACTCTAAAATAAAATTTCCACTTAATTTTTATTCAATTACATGAATATCATACACTTTAATAAAAATTTCCATTTTTATTTAAAATATCATATTTAATTTTTCAGTCTCTTTTAATGTAATCTTTGAAAAAACTAAATTTTCCTTTCAATTAATAATAAAAGGCTAATATTTTTTTACTTTTAAAAAATAAAAACACCCTTGAACATTTTAAGATTTTAAAAAATATTTTTATTTAAAAAATGAATTTTTTACTTTTATAAACTCTTTAAAAGTTCAATAATTTCCTTTATATTTTAAAAAACATTAATCATTTTTATATAAAACCAATAACGTCTTTTTTCATTAAAAATTTTAAATTTTATCCTTTAAAAAAATTTAAAATAAATTAAAATTTTAATTTGGGTGTTCTAGCCTAACAAGGATACTTTATATACCAAAATTTTAAAAAACTATTCCACAAATTATTATTATCTTTTGATAACTATGACTCTCATTGTTTATTATATTTTTTATTGAAATATTGTAATAAAATAACTAACTAAATTAATATTATTTTCGTTTAGTTCAGTTGGGCTTAAATAAATGGATTTACATAATATTATATCTACCATTGGGGGTGATTCAATATAAGATATCTGCATTTTATTAAAAAAATAAAATAATTCACTACCACAAAAAATTTTCTTTTGTAGTGTCGCCCTTTATCAGCTCTTTTTTTAAGCACTGATAAAGGTACCCCCTTTATCAGTGATTTTTTACAAGCACTGATAAAATTATACTTGAAAAAATATATATTTCATTAAAAATAATATATTAATTCATAAATATATATATATATATATTAATATAAATAGAATATATATTTTTTAAATAAGTTTTACATAAAGCTAAATAGGCATTAACAATTAATATATAAGATATTTAGTGAAAATGGATTATAAAATAGTTAAAAATAATTATTAATAATTTGATAATTATTGTCAAGTATTAGGAAGTTAATAACAATTTGAATATAAAAAAATTAATAAAAATCGAAAATAAGTTGAAAACGTAACTCGAACTTTAAATGACAATAACTTTTGATCTGGGTGTCTATTTGAACTCTACCACATATAAAATTGAAGCATGTGATGATCTCTACGGCCTTAGTGGTATAAGTAAAAAAAATTCATATTTATTGAGGTCAAAAAAGTCTTAGAATTCCTACAAAACTGAGTTTTTTATTGGGGTGCCCTAATTTTTTATCATTTGATGGATTATTAGGCTCGTTTAAGGGGGACTTATTTCCTTTTTTGGTGGAGACTAAATTTATTTCCAGTTATTAAATTCATATTGATATTATGGTTTTAAAATTTTATTGTTTTTCATAATGTGCTGTTATTTATAATCAAATATATAATAATATAAACATATTTTATTAATATTAACCCATAAAAATTTAATTTTATAAATAAATAATTAAACATATTTAAATATAATTTTATTTCTCAATATATTAACCTTATCTAAATAAAAAATAATAACCATTTTAATGAAAATAGAAATGTATGAATATTAAAATACATATACATATACAATTAGTGTATATATAATGTTTATATATATATAAATATATTTGTGTGTGTATTGAAAAATATATATATGTTTATCTACATAATATAATATATGTATATAAATATTAATATATAATATATATCAATATATATCAATATATTTATAGATGCACACATATATATAAATATTTATATTTATGTATTTATAAACACACACACAAAACAAATTTTATGTTTATTTATATATATATAGATAAAAATGTAATGAAATATATATAAATATATAGATATATCCTAAAACGAAACACAAAACAATATAGGTAAGTGGTAGAGTCACGGCCTCATGAGGAGGGGGTCTCTGGTTCAAAACACAACAGACGAAAGGGTGTGTGGGTGGGGGTGAGCAGGTGCCTAGTGCTGATAAATGGAGGTGGGGGTGGCTAGTTTTGTTAAAAGGGGGTCAAGCGATGATAAAAGTGGTGTAGTCCACCCTTCGATTTGTATTTTTTTTTAAAAAGTGACCTTTTTCATTGGTGTTTTTTAACACTGTTAAAAAACCTTTTTTATCATCACTTTTTTTAACGCTGATCAAATGGGTCTTTATCAGTGCCTTTTTTAGCGCTGATAAAAAGGATCTCCCTTTTAATATCTCCTCGATTATCAATGATTTTTTAGTATTTATAAAATATTTTTTTAGTGATGATAAAATCTTGTTTTGTGGATGTGATAGTTTTTTTAGGATATTATTATTTAATGGAATATTTTATGTTTTATTTTAAAATTAAAATGGTAATATTTTAAAATAAAATTGGTTTGTTTAGTTTATTAATTTCATCAAAAAAATAATATATATATTTTTATTTATCATAGACATTATGATATTGTTACACAAACACACACATATATATAATTTCATGGTATATGTATAAATATGTTTTCCACATTTCATTAAAAATTTATAAAAAACACCCTTTACTTATTTTCATTTTTTATTTTTTATTATAGTTTAAAGATTTAGATTTTTTTTAATTTAAATGATGTATATTTTAATATTTTTTCAAAGGTTTTTTCATCCTTAATATAAAAGTTATATTTTTATTTTTATTTTTTAGGGAAATTGATTTTTATTTAGGATATTTATTTTTAATGGATAATATATATTTAATTTTATTTTAAAAGTAAACGTGATATTTTTTTTAAGTGAAATAATATTTTTTAGTTTATTAATTTCATCAAAAAATATATATCATCTTTTGGGTGTTAATGGCCATTATGATCATTATTACACACACACATAATTTCATATTACATAAAATACATTATTCTTGTTATGTGTCTTCCCATTAGACATCCCTCCTCCTCCACATAGTCACTCTCCATACTTGAACTGATCGACACTGATTCCATTGTCACCAATAGAGAATAACTCTACCCGGACACATTTCCCAATATAATGTCCCTGTGGAAAATTTCTCTAACCATAAAAATAGTGATGATTAGTTTATTAATTAAATTAAAAAAAATAATATATCTTTTTAAAGGTCATCGATATTATAATCATTTTGACACACACATATATGTTATGAACTATAGTTTTGTTTATTTTATTTTTACCAAAATACACCCCACTTCCACCACATGTCCGCCTTCCCTACTTAAAATCATTGACACTAAAATAATCATCCACCATGAGGGAAGACCTCCATGCTTTCAAATTGTTCCCTCTTCTTCCCCAATGCTATATTTCTCCACCCAATAATACAATGGTGTTGTTTAGTTTATGAATATCATTAAAAATAATATATATTCTTTTTAAAGATCTTGGACATGATGAGCATTATTTCACACACATAAATATATATAATTTCATATTATATGAAATACATTCTTCTTTCATTACATTTTTTCAAAATAAACCCCACATCCTTTAGATTGTCACCCACCCCGATAGAATGTGTCAAAACTGAAGCCATCGACCACCAAAAATGAAGACCACCACACTAGCACATTTTCCTTTCAACCACCCCAATTTAAATTTTCTAAACCCACAAATATAGTGGTGTTGTTAAAAAAAATTATTTTTTTTTCAAAAAATAGTTCTTATTTGAAGGACAAGGTCATTATCAACATTGTTACATACACAAAAAATATATATATATATATATAAATAAATATATGTATATAATTTATTTTTATATAAAATACATTATCATTGATTTTTATTTTCACAGGTGATAACCAACCTCATACACATGGCTGCTTACTCTATATGAACATGTCAACATTGATGTTATTAGAAACCAATAGGGAAGAAATCCATGCCAACACATTTTTCCTACCACTGGATCTACTAAAAATTTCTCCACTATCAAATATAACATAGATTGTCTATCAAGTGTTTTAAACACCTCACTCAATAGATAAAAATGTGCTCACTAAACCATTCATTCATAACCCAATTCATAGAAAATGAAATTTTATTTCTTTTAAAAGGTTATTTTCCTAAAAAAATCTAATATATAATCTTTTAATTCAAAATTTTAAAAAAAAGTATTCATTTTTCCGTCAAAATCCACAAAACACGTATCACTACTACACATATGCCCTTTAATGGCTCACAAATCAACTTTTAACGATGCTAAAAATGCATATTTAATTGCAGTGACGATAAAGGGGGTCCTTTATCCAAGATAAAAATCATTGATAAAGGACCCCTTTATCAGTGAAAAAAATAGTGTTGATAAAGGATTGGATTCTTGTAACAAGTTGTTAATATAACAGCACACCCACAAGAAAAAACTTGCAACATCAAATGCTATATATAACCTGTAATTGAGAACAATTCTATATACATTTAATTAACATCATTAATATAAAAATTTCCAACCATGTTATATAAAGAATGACTATTTATATTTAATACAAATTTTTTTATATAATTACATTTACAATTATCTAACAAACTTTCTAAAACATTAATATTTCATCTTTTGACATCTTTGATACACTCTCAAAAATTTCCACATACTGTATCACTTGCCAATCAAATCATCTCAACCCGAGAAAAAGATTGATCCTATATAAGAAAACAAATATTTTGTTAGTCATACTATAAAGAAATAAATTAGAAATTAATATGAAATAATGCATTAATATGATGTAAATATTTAATAAAAATGACACATTTTGAGTTATATCAGCCACAACGTGTGTCCTATTGAGGTGGGGTTGATTCCTACACTTCACAAATGATTTATCGATCATTGTCGTAAAATATCAAATCAACCCAAATGTGTTTGATCGATTTTGAGTATATCACTTGTTCATCAACTAAAATTAATGTCAATTCTAAATAATGATACATTTGGAGTTATACCGGTCACACCGCGCATTAGATTGAGGAGTAGTTTATTCTTACTTGTTACAAATTACTAATTGATTGTTTTCCTAATGAATCAAAACAATATGAATGTGATTGATCTGTTTTCAATATAGAAGTTGTGTTTTTTACTTATAACAAACCAGATTTAAAAAGGTATGTACCATTTAAATTTTTATTCCAAATCATTAAAGAGTCCTAGGATGCATGCCTGTGCCCACTATTGTGGGGCCCAAGAAGCTATTAAAATTATCTAAATAATTTCACATGTTTTATATAAAATATTACATATTCCCATAGTGTAAAAGTCAAGTTAAAAATAATTAAAAAGGTATTAAAAAGTAATAATTTTTTAAAGAAATGAAAATAAATGAAAAGGGTGTAAAAATAAATAATAGAATAAAAGTGTTTAGAAAAGAGTGTAAATAATTAAAATGTGTTAAACCATTTATTAATTATTTTCTTTTCTATCTAACTTTCTATTTTATTATTTTATTTTATTTTTTATTCATTTTATTTTTTTATTTATTTTTCATTTTCTTTTTTCCTCTCCAATTTTCTTTTTTTCATCCTCTCCTCCCTCTCCTCTTGGTGCGTCGCACCCCCATTTCTAGGTGGTGCACATCCTCCTTCTCTACCTTTGGATGCTTGGAAAACCTATTTCCCTACTATGTTTCCAACATCATTTGATATGAAATGAATCTATCTATAAAGATAACCTCATAAACTAAGAATCATATGATCTCATCCACTCTCGGTCGTGTAATCCTCCACGGAAGTTTATTAACCAAAATTGGGGTTTTTCTAAATTAATCATATTTCTTCTATTTTAGGTCATATTAAAGGTCACTATGGAGCATAGTATCTAGGTTTATTTTTTTTGGGTGTCTACTCTCTATCACATATCTTTGTTGTGTCTTTTAGATTTCACGTTGTGCCGCTCGTCGGTGACTATAAGCGATATCCAATTTTCCCTTTTCTAATTTAATTAAATTACTTGGCTTGATTATTGTAAAATTGTGTGAGATGAAATAGATTTTTTAATCTATTGTAACATAATTGGATACCCATTTTGGTGTGCATATGTAATTGGTTTAAATTTCATTAGCCCCAAATAATTAATTTAAAAATTTCATGTGTTACGCGACCCATCTTTGGTTGAGTTTTAAATCAAAGAAATTATTAAAGATAATTATGAACAATGAATTTTGGGTTTTTTGGGTTTTTTTATGCCAAATGATTTCCTTATTAAAAATTATTATCATTATATACTATTATAAAAGATAAAAGTTCATTTGTTATGATTATGTTCATAAAGTGTTTTGATTGTGACTGTTTGGCATAAATGATCAAAAATTATGTGGCTCTTTGTTGCTTAAATTTTTTTGTTGAAACTATAAATTCATAATATGTGATATATGCTTCCTTTAAATCTAATTAAACTCAGGGTGGTGAGGTAACATGTTTTTTGTATTAAGGACCAAAAATAAACTCTATGTTCTTGATTGGTTACCACACTACACATCGAGAAGGTGTTGTCTTGGGCATTTCTAGACGAGGTTTTCCCTGGGGTTTCTATATACTCATGAGTGATACCGGTTAAATAATGGAAAATTAAGGATAAACCCATTGGAAAAGTGGTTACTCTATGCCTTATGTGATACTCAACCCCATATATGTGATACCCGGGATGAACTCATGGCAAAACCATGCCTCGAGAAATACATGGTCTTTCGGAAGATTGCCTTGGATGGGATTAGTGGTATTGGATAAATTATTGGATGTACCATAGAGATAACTACAGAACGGTCTTAGACTCCAACTTTAAACATTTATATAATAATAATGATAAAGCATATATTGTTTTATTTTATGCAGATTTAGGCTGCATGTGAATTTTGATACATTTCTGGTGCCTTGAAGATGCTTTGTTGGCACATAAATTAGACCCAATCTAAAGCAAAAGCTTGGGGGTATGATCTCTTTTTATCTTCTTCCTTTTTAACTATATTTAATATATTTATATATATATCCTTCTTATTATAGGTAGTTAATACATATTTTCCATGTTTGGACGAAGCAGGTGTTATGGGATAGGTGTCGTTGAGAACCCGGACCAAGTTACTCTTATTTTATTTTTGTTTATTTAACTACTTGAATTTATCATTCATTAGAACTCTAATTTTTTTTACTGCACTAAATAGAAAGGATTAGACACCATGGGTGTCGGCCAACTGGGATTTTATCTCAGACCATGCTCAGGCATCGTTTGGTACCAGAGTAGACTTTATACACGCATGTATGGATATAGGGAAGTGTGTCGCTCCCAATGCTTGATTTTTTTATGTTTTTCAATTGAGCTTGTTGTAAGAGGACTGATCCTCTGCATGAGATGAATTTTTTTCACTTTGTGTCATTTTCATTTAATTTTTGATATAATACTTCTATTTCTACTTTCTGTACTTTTATATTGGTAAAGACATTATAGCATGACATCATTGTGCATCCAATTTGGTTTAACAACCTCTGAGAATTTCATTTATTCAGTTGGGATTATTTAATTACTTCTGATTCAGTATTTTTATTTATATTCATCCACTACTTGTTATAAAAAAAAATTCTTCCTCTATGTATTACCTATTACCTATGAGGGAATAGTCTCCCCCACATAAATGATAAAAAGTCCCTCACTACTAGTTGGCATCCTCTAGTATTCGTGGAGATGCTCTTGAGGTCCTGTGGCCAACCCTGCTCAGAGAACCCTTCTAGTGGATCCTTGGATGGGGAGGTTATAAAGTTATATCATAGGTGGGTTTTTTATTTCCTTTTGTCTTACTATTTGTCTTAGATATGAGACTGGGATATAGGAATTTGGAATGTAACCTATTCATTGAAATATTTAACCCATGTATAGGGGAAACCCAAATTCCTGGGTTGGGATTGTAGTTATTGATTATTCTAATTATTGTTGATATGATTTCACTATTGGATGACACACTTATTTTGTGTTTTTATTAATATTTTTATTATTGAGATAATGATTTTTACTATTTTATCCCAATGATATGAGGTAAATACATTTAAATTCATCATGTTAGGGACCATAGGGATTAAAATGACATTCATATTTCCATGACATATCTACTTTAACTGTACATATTCCTTTATCATGTGAGTTCCATTGATTCTAGTTGTAAAATTTTTAAGTTCCTATTTTTTAAATATAAATTTTTGAGAGTTTTTAAGATGTTATCTTGACATTACCTGGTAAATAGGTGGTAGGACTCTTTTTATTGATCCTTCTATGTTTTGTTTCCCTTATCTAGACAAGGATCTTGGATCGGGCTATCTATTGTGTAATGCTCAGAGGTAGGATATGTTCCTACCCTATTTATTGCACCATAACCTATATTCCTCATCTACTTTGAAATTATATCTAAAGTTGTGTGTTTGGATATTATTGGCCAATACTGATGTGACATCTTTGTGTCATACATCAGGAGAGTGGAAATGGGAACATTCTAGAGATATTGGATCCCAAACCCTTTGAAGTGCACCATGTAGTGCCTACTATAGTGTTACTTGTAGTACCACTTGTAGTGCCTTATGGGGAACCACTTCCAACTGATCTTCTGATGGGACCTAACACTCATTTCGAGGATAGTCTCCTCTGGTTTATACATACAGTTAAAATAATTCCCAGACCAACCTCGTATATGGAAGAGCTTACACGGGACATTATACAACATCACCCACCCACCTTCTCAGGGATGGGTGGTCCCCATGCTATATATTCATGAATAGAATCCATGAAGTCTATCATAGACTATATTGATACACTTTTATAGTGGAGGGTAAAACGTTCATTCTGCATGCTTCGTGACTCTGCTAAGTGTTGGTGGGATGTTATTTCATAGATGGATCATACCAACGACATGGTTTGGGTAAAATTTAAAATAGATTTATTTGATCACTACATTCCATTGAATTTTATAGATGATAATTCTAGGGAATTATTATATCTTTATCAAGGATCTATGATGGTGTAAGAGTATTCCACTCATTTCGTAGAGCTTCAACATTTTTCTCCATATTTCACTGATGATGCATATACAAATATGATATGCTCTGAGGATAGACATGTATATACAATATGCTCATATTTAATATATTTTGTTTGAAAATTGTTTTAGAGATCATGAATCATGCCCCAATTTTGGAAGGAAATGATAGGGAAGGTAAAATTGTGATCTATGGAAGTT
This sequence comes from Viscum album, assembly GCA_963277665.1. Classification (NCBI taxonomy): domain Eukaryota; kingdom Viridiplantae; phylum Streptophyta; class Magnoliopsida; order Santalales; family Viscaceae; genus Viscum; species Viscum album. The sequence goes on from OY728131.1 coordinate 1,930,086,330, forward strand.
TAGGTTCAAGAAAAGGATATAGTTCATTAGGAAGTAGGAAGAACCATTTTGAGGGTGTACATGGGAAAAATACCAGCCATATGATGTGTAATTACTTCACTATCATATGTCATCAGTGTAGTAGGATCGTCCATAAGAGGCCCCAGTTCACAAGGAACCCAATGGATTGTAGAGATTGTGGAAAGATGGATTACCTTCAGTGTTTATACCATTATTTATCATCTGTATCCTATGGAAGAGGATCCATACCATCACCTCCATCAAGTATGTGATCTATGACACTACAATAGGTTAGAAGTTCTATTTCCACCAACTGATTAGGCTGAGGTAAATGTGGAGGCTGTGGTCGAGGAAATAAAGTTCTAGAATACCAGCATCAGTAGTGCAGACCTAATCAGGCGAGTTAAGAATAATCTCAGGGTCATGGTCCAGGTCGTATATATGTAGTGCAACCAGCACCAAAGGAGCAGAGTACAGGACCATATTCAGTTAGAGTTAATAATCTAGTAGCCTCTACATTAGTTTCTACCATTTTTTATGTTGGTGCATCACAATCCTTTTTATCTTCTACTATTGATGAAAGCCTTGGTTTTACAATTGAGTATCTTGGAAGTGTCATGTCTCTTGACTCTTCGTTTGGGGTCAGGATAGAGGGAATACTCCAGTGCCAAGAGTTCCCCATTGAGATAGGTGGATATCATTTCTTTTATAATTTTTACAACCTCTATGTGTCTAGAATCAACGTCATTCTTAGTATTAAATAGCTCACTCCTTAACGTTCCCAAGTGGATTTTTATCATTGTCAGTGTCATTAACATACCCTGAGGGTGACACATACCAACATATAGGATAATGGGATATGTAGGTAGATCGAGCTGGACTAAAACATGCATGACTGGGAAGGGTGACTGTTCAATTAGAGAGTCTCTTCATGAGAAATCCGGGAACACAACTAGTGGAATTCCCTCCCATCATGGATCATTTTAGGGACATCTTCCTTGATTATTTATCTAGATTACCTCCCATGAGGAAAGTGGAGTTCACTATTGAGATAGTTCTAGGTGTGACACCCATGTCTATTCCTCCTTATAGGATGGCACCTACTGAGTTACATGAACTCAAAAAACAGCTTGAAGTCCAAGAGTCTAAGTGTGTTATCAGTCCTGGCACATCAACATGTGTTTCAGTTGTTCTTTTTGTCAAGATGGTAGATGATACCCTCGGACTGTGTATGGATTATCATTGAATCAACTAGTTTATAGTCAAGAATCGATATATGTTGCCTCGTATAGATGAACTATTCAACTATCTCCAATGAGAAATTGTTTTCATCAATATTTATCTAAGGTCAAGATATCACCATGTGCATGGGCGGCCATCTGACATACCACATATGGCATTCTGTAGCTGGTGCGAATTGTATGATTATTTGGTTATCTCAATCAGCATCATGAATGTATCGATAGTATTTATGGCTCCGATGAATCGTGTTTTTCACTCATACCATGATTCATTTGCGGTGGTTTTTGTTAACAGCATTTTGGTGTATTCTCACTCTATAAATGTACATGAAATCCATATTGGAATCATGATGAGTACACTGAGAGGGCACCAGCTATATGAAAATCTTATAAAATGCCACTTTTGGATCGATAAGGATCACTTCTTGGGTCATATAATATCTAACTTAGGAGTATTTGTGGACCTAGAAAAGGCGAGTTTTATAGTTTTATGGGAGCATCCAAAGAATTTATTCTACATACAAAGTTTCTTGGGTATTGTTAGTTATTATAGGCATTTCATCCAGGATTTATACCACTTAGCAGCACCTCTTATGACCCTAACTAAGATGGGTGTATTGTTCATTTGGTAAGAAGCTTCTGAAAAATATTTTCATGAGTGAAAGGGAAGACAAACCTAAGCTATGATCCTAATTCTTCCTAATCTAGGTAGAATATATACTATTTACTATGATTATTTAGGAATCTAATTGAGTATAGTTTGGATTTAGGGAGATCGAGTCATGGATTATGGATCACACCAGCTGAGACTTCTTGAGAGGAAATATACTACACATGACCTTGAGCTAGTAGTTTTGGTTCATGCTCTATGCTATTGGAGACACTACTTGTTGGGTGATAGGTTTGTTGTTTACATAGATTATAAGAGAATTAAGTATATATCCACACAGTGAGACATGAATTTGAGACATTTCAAGTGGGTTGAATGCCTACAATCATTCTATTTTGAGCTTTCATATACCCATTATAAGGGTAATGTCATGGCGGATGCCTTGAACTGCATCATGCATACATAAGCCGTCTAGGAAGCCAATAATGAGTTGCAGATGATGGGTTTGTTTTATGAGATGCATCTACAGGTTCAGGAAAATAAAGGACAACTGATTTTAATAGCTCTTATAGTGACATCCTCTCTTCTAGAGTGATTCCGTATGTGACAGTTATCTGATTTAGAGGAGCTTGTTTTGAGGGATATCATCATAGGAGAGAACCTACATCTTGGTTCGGTTGTTGATGGTAGTGAAACATTACTTTACCATGTCTATGTATGGGTACCTTCATATATATGGGAATAACTAATGAAGGAATATCATACCTTTATTTGTGTAGTTCATCCTAGACTTACCAAGATGTAAAGAGACATGTGTCGTCAGTACTATTATCCAGGTGTGAAAAAGAATCCAGTGGGTTTCATCACTCGGTGCTCCACCTGTCAGCAGGTGAAGGAAGAGCACCAATGACCTTCTGGATTTCTATAAACTCTATCCATTCCTAAGTAGGAATGTAATTATATCACCATAGATTTCATTATTCATTCCATGAAATCCTCGAGGTAGCGATGCAGTATAGGTGATTGTCAATAGATTGACCAATGACGCACACTTCTAACCTATCTGGGAGACCTTATCTTTTGATAAGATGGGAAGGATATATATCTAGGAGCTAGTACAACTTCATGGTGTACCACATTCTATTTTCTTAGACAGATATTCCCACTATACTTCACAGTTCTTGAAACGGTTGTAGAAAGTGATGGGTTCATAGGCACTCTTGATTACTTCACATCACCCTCAGATTGATGGGCGTACGAGTGGACCATATAAGTGTTGGAGGATATTTTAAACGAATATATCATATTATTTTGGAGGTTCGTAGGAGAAAAAAATTCATCTTGTTGAGTTTACCTATAATAACATATTTTAGGTGACAATTCAAATGGCTTTGTATGAGACCATCTATAGTAGACTATGTTGTTCACCATTATGCTGGCTCGATGTAGGTGAGGTAGATCTATTGGGTCCTCACCTCACTTAGGAGACTTCATAAAAATTTCAAATTATTCATAATTGTATGAATACAGCTCGTTCTAGATAGAAATCTTATACATATCATCATCATAGACCTCTAGAGTTCAAGGTGGGACATTGATTCCTTCTACATGTTTTTTCAACATTGGGTCACAAGTAGATCAGAAGAAAGGGGAAGTTATCACCGAGATACTTCAGGACATTCGAGATAGTGGAGAGAGTTGGGGAGATATCCTATCATTTATGGTTACCTCAGAGGTACCATTTCATCCTCAAAGTATTCCATGTATATCATCGTCGATAGTATCATCCAGACTCGTCTCATTCATTTGATTCGGACAACATTAAGCTCGAGGTGGATGCATCCTTTGAGGAACGTCTGATTCGTATTGTCAATCATTGCATGAAGTTTCTCTGAGGGATGTTAGTTCCTCTAGTCTAGGTATTATGGCAGCATGGTTATGTTCAGGATGAGACTTAGGAGGAGGAGACCGATGTGCGTGCTCAATGGCTAGAGCTTTTCTCTGATGATTTTCAGCGAACCTCGGAAGGGAAACTTGAGGATGAGTTTCCTTAATGAGGAAAGGTTGTAACATCCCAAATTTAATAAATGTATGGATCATGTATATTTTTAGTCCAAATTCTTAAAGAAACCTAGAGAATGTGAATGTGCACCCGCTTGCAGGTCTCAGGTAGCTTTTAAAACTATTTAAATAATTACATGGGTTTTATGTAAAATATTACATCATGACCTAGCACAGTATTTGGGTTAAAAATAATTGAAAAGGTATTAAAAAGGAATAAAAAAAATTTTAATGAAATAAAACGAAATTCAAATGTGGTAAAAATAATTAATAAAATAAAAGTGGCTGGAGAATATTGGAAATAATTAAAAGAGGTTAACCCATTTTATTAATTATTTTGCTTTATTCCTCCATTTTTATATTATTATTTTAATTTATTTCTTTCTATTCATATTCCTTTTTCCTTTATTTTTATTTTTTCTTTTTTCCCTCTACCTTTTTCTTTTTCTTTTTTATTCTTCCTCTCCTCCCTCTCCTCTTAGTGTGTCATGCCCCCCTACTAGGTGGTGCACCTCCTCCTCCTCTCCCTTCATAAGATTGCTACACCTCCATCCCTTCTCCATTTCCATATTCATTTTATGCACTATGAAGCTCTTGGTAAGGCTAACCCCACTCACCAACAATATTATGATCTCTTCCACTCTCCATCATGCAATCCGTTGAAGAAGGTATTTACATAAAATTGGGGTTTTTCTACAATCATCTAGTTTCTTATATTTTAGGGCAAATCAAAGGTCATCACGGAGCGTAGGATCTACTCTGATAACAAGGTAGGGTTTCTACTCTATTTCCCAAAATTTTGTTGAATCTTTTCGGTTTCATGTTGTGATTATTTTCGGTTCCAACCGACAATATCCAATTTTTCCTATTCTAATTTAATTAAATTACTTGGATTGACTATTTCAACCTTGTGTTAGATGAACTAGATGGTTTAATTTGTTGAAACTTCATTGGATACCCCTTTGGGTGTACATACATAATTGTTCTAAATTCTGTTAGCCCCGTGTAATTAATTTATTAATTTCATGTGTTCCACGACACCTATATGATTGATTTTTAAATCAATTAAATTATTCAAGATAATTATGAACCATAAATTTTGGGGTTTTGTTTGCTTTTTTATGCCTAATAATTTCCTTGTTAAAATTTATGATTGTTCTATGATATTATAAAAGTGAAAAGTGAATTTTTTATGATTTTGCTAATAAAGTGTTTTGATTGTGACTGTTTGGCTTGAATGATCAGGATGTGTGTGTATCTTTGATGATTAAATTGTTTTGTTACAATTATAAGTGAATAATATATGATATATACTTCCTTGAAATATAATTAAATTCAACGTGGTGTTTTAACATGGGATCTGTATTAAAGACCACACATGGACTCTCTTTTCTTGATTAGTTACCACACTACGTGTTAGGGATGTGATGTCACTGACTTGCCTAGATGATGGTTTCCAGAGGGTTTTCTATATACTCATGAGTGATGCTATTTATCTATGGGACAATAGAGGATGGACACATTGTCAGAGTGGATACATCATTCCTCAGGTGATACTCGACCCCTTATGTGCAATAATCGGGATAGACTGAAGATAAAACCTTGCCTCAAGAGATACTTGGTCTTTTGGAAGATTGCCTTGGATGGACTTAGTGGTATTTGATAAATTAAAGAATGTACCATAGATACACCTTCGGGAAGGGCTCAGAATCCATCTCTAAACTTAAATATAATAATAATGATAATGTGTGGAAGGTTTTATTTGATGAAGCTTTGGGATCCTTGTGAATTGTGATACGTTTATGGTGCCTTTAAGCATAATTTTTGACACATAAACTAGACACAAGCTAAAGCACAAGCTTGGGGTTATGATACCTTTTTGTCTGCCTTCTATTTTTATATCTTATATATATATCCTACTTATTATAGGTACATAATTCAAATTTTTTGGCTTAAGAGCACACAGGCGATGTGGGACAGGTGTCATTGAGAACCCAAACAAATTTTTACTTTTTTTATTTTTGTTTATTTAACTACTTTCATTTATCATATATTTTCACAATGTTTTTATTATAGCATGAAATGGAAAGGTTTAGACACCATGAGTGTAATCCTACTAGAATATTATCTCAAACCTTGCTCAGGATCCATTTGGAACGTGAGTAGGCTTTATTTCTACAGGTATGGATATAGGGAAGCATACCACTCCCAATGCTTGAATTCCGTGCTTTTTTGGATGGAGATTAGGGTAGAGGACCGAGCCTATGATCGGGATGAATTTTTCTCACTTTGTGTCATTTTCATTTCAATTTTGATAGAATGCTTTTATTTCTGCTTTATGTACTATTATTTTAGTACAAATATCAAAGCATGACATCATTGTGGATCTGGTTTGGTTCATTAGATGATACACCTTACATTTATTCAATTGGGATTATTTAATTTCATTTGTTGTAGTTTCATTATTTAAATTCTTATGTTACTTGTTATAATTTTTTTTCTTCCATTGTGTATTACCTATTAACTATGAGGTCATAATATCCCCCACAGGCACGTTAAAATGACCCTTGATACTAGTCGATAGCCTCTAGCATTTAGGGAGATGCACTTGAGGTCATATGGCCAAACAGGCAGAGATCACCCTTCCAGTGGCTCTTGAGATGGGGATGTTACATTACTAAAATTTCATTTCAAACTAACAACACAAATTATGAGTCATACTGGTCATGTCATGAGTTGAATTGATGTGATACTACTTCATACTAGTCACAAATGACTTATGAATCATTGTACTTAATTATCACGAAAATCGGTGTATGTTTTCTTGGTTTTCAATGATTGAAATGTTCTGAACTAAAATTTAAATTTATAAATGATAAAGAACACTTTTAGTTATATCAGTCTCACCATGTATTGTATTTGGTTGTTTTTGACTTCTAAACCTTACAAATTACTCATGTATTGTTTTCCTAAAGTATCAAAACAATCTGAATGTGTTTACTCAGTTTTCAGTATGTTAATTTTTGTTTTTAATTAAATTGATGTTGATTTTAAATAAAAAGAGAAAATTTGAGTTATAATGGCCCCATAGTTCATTTTATTGAGGAGAAAATAATTCTTAAATTTCAAAAAATGACTAATATATTGTTTTCCTAAAATATCAAAAAAATCTGAATGTGTTTTCTTGTTCTCAGTATGTCACTTGTTGTTTTAACTTAAATTAATGTCAATTTTTATTAAAAAGAGACATATTGAGTTATACCAGCCACACCATGCATCGTATTGAGGTGATATTGATTCCTACACATAAAAAATGACTAATAGATCATTGTACTAAAATATCAATACAACCTGAATGTGTTTGATTGGTTTTCAGTATGTCACTTGTTGTTTTTACTTAAATTAATGTCAATTTGAAATAAAAAGAGACACATTGAGTTATACTGGTCACCCCATGAGTCGTATTGAGGTGTGGTTGACTAATATACATTAAAATTGAGTTATGGATCATTTTCAAAAAATATCCAAACATTCTGAATGTGTTTTCTCAGTTTTGATTATGTCACTTGTTCTTTTACTAAAATTAATGTCAAATTTAAATAATGACACATTTGGAGTTATACTAGCCACCCCAAGCATTTTATTTAGGTATGTATGAATCCATCCTATCACAAATTACCGATGTATTGTTTACATAGAGTATCAAAACAATCCAAATATTTTTTGTTGGTTTTTATTATGTCAATTGTGTTTTTTTACTAAAATGTCATTCCATACTCAAAACATGCATTATGAGTCATATCATTCATCTTTTTCATGTGAGAATAATTCATACACATCAAAAATGAATTATGAATCATTTTCATACACTATCAAGATAATCAGAGCATGTTTTATTAGTTTTTAGTAATTGACACGTTTTGAACTAAAATGTCAATTTTAAACTGATGACAGATATTTTTAGTCATATCGGTCACACTATGAATTGGATTAACGTGAGGTTAACTTCTAAACATCAAAAATGACTCATTGGTATTTTTTTATAACTATGAAAACAATCAGAATTCATTTTCTTAGTTTTCCGTATATCACTAGTTGTTTTTACATAAATTAATGTCAATTTAAAATAAAAAGATACAAATTGAGTTATATAGGCCACACCATGCATATTATTGAGGTTAAAATGATTCATTAACATAAAAAATTACTAATAGATCATTTTACTAAAATATAAAAAAAAACTGAATCCATTTTCTTGGTTTCGGTATGTCACTTATTGTTTTTACTTAAATTAATGTAAAATTTAAATAAAAAGAGACTCTTTGAGTTATACCGGACACACTGTGAGTCTTATTGATGTAAGGTTTATTCCTATATGTAAAAAAATTACTAAAAGATCATTGGAATAATGTATAAAATCAATCCGAATATTTTTTTTGGGGTTTTTAGCATGCCAATTGTGTTTTTTATTAAAATGTCATTTCCAACTTGAAACACCCATTATGAGTCATACCAGTCACATCATGCATCGGTTTAATGTGAGACTACTTCATACACATCAAAAATTAGATACGAATTATTTTCCTAAATTATCAATATAATCAATGTGTGTTTTCTTGTTTTTCATTGAGTGACACATTTTGAACAAAAATGCCAATTTTAAACTCTTAACAGACTCTTTTAGTCATACTGGTCACACCATACATTGAATTTAGCATAAAGAAAAGGTGATAATAGATACTAAATATGTTTAAAATATTGATATATCAATGGTCATATAATTATAACGTGATCATAAATATTTTAGAAGGTGATATTAACATAGAAATTCATACCCTGCATATCATAGATCATAATCATGAGTCATGGATCAAAGCATGGAAGTTCAGAAGACATGAATATTAAAGGATTAGATAATATTATAAACTAAAAACATACACTTTGAGTCATATTGAGAACACTTTTTTTAAAATCAAGGTGAGGTTGATTGAGTTGTGGTTGATTAGTACACTATTTAGGAAAATATTCATGACAGGTCTTTTGGGAAGTCATACATTTCATTCAACTATTGAGAAGTCATAATTTTCATTCAACATGTTCTTAATTTTCTATCTTGATATAGATAGTTGAAACAAAATATGACTTCCCTAATTATCTGTAAAAAAACTAAATAAGTATTACATAAAAATGATAAGGAAATTAAATTACAAATAGTTGATAAAATGATGAAAAAATTAATTAATTACATAAGTTGGAGGAATTAACATTTATATATTATGGAACCATTTCCATATTTTAATTATCTAATTTTCAGCCTCAAATTCCAATCTCTCAAGAGCATGATCTTTTTCAAACAAATAACCCTGACTCGAATAAAAGAGATATATGTATAAGAAAATAACTCTTATGTGATTAATACTAAAAACAAGTAAATTAAACATAATTATGAAACATTCCTCTACTTCTATGGAAGTCACATCTTCATGATATTTGTATATATTCTTCCATTAGGTATGCCACCCATTCATTTCTGGGCACATATATATCATATTATGAATATGATTTTTTTTACAGTCATAGTAATACGAGAAAAATATAAATACGCAATGGATTAATAAATATTTAAAATGAAATAGTAATTATCTTCAAAAATACCTATTCAACGATTATATTTTATTTATAGAATATGACCTCTCTCATAAATTTACAAATATAATAATTTAAATATTTTCCATTGGTTTGTTTTAGACACTATAGAAACATTTAGTAGAATAAGTAATTTATTTTGATATGTGGTTGGATAGTGAAATCTTATTATATATACCCTGATACTTATCTAGTATTAGATATTGTCTACATCCTTATGCTTAGCCCCTGGTCTCGTTATTTTTTTCATGATAGTGATGCACCACCCTATTATAACAGAATACTCATTAAAAGATAATATTAATTATATAACTTGTTGTTTAGATTTAAAAAGTTGGATATATTGTGTTACATATTGACAAATTCCATCATATGTGGACGTTTTATTGGATATACATGCATTGAATCCAAGAAATAAATCTTTGGAGTGTACAAATTTACTACAATGAGTATCCAATACTGCCTAAAAACACAAAAAATATTAAGTAATGAAATAAATGAAAACTATATTTCATATGATTAAATTGTATCGTTTTACCCATGAATCATGGGTATTAAATAGTTTTTTTCATTCAAAATTATTCTTCTAAATGATTTGATCATTACTTCCACTATTTCATTCTTTTTTTCACTATCTATTAATTTTAGTTATATAGAGGAGATGTGAGGATTAACAAGTCCTAATTTTTTTCATGGGAAAATACCTTAATTTTTTTCATATATACATCTTCAAAAAAATATGAAATATATTTAGTCATAATTAACATAGTATATTAGCTTTTGGAAAATTAAATCATGAAATCAAACCTCATGTATACATTTATAACTATGACGTCTATCCAAGCATAGTTGAGGATTTCACTTACACTCGCAACACCAATGAAGTCATGACATTTCTCTGCATAAATATTTTCATCAAAATATACTATGTTATTATGACCATTTTTTAACATTGTATCAATATGAACCTTCAATGATAGTAAATGCGGATATAGAACGGGCATGGTAATGGTGCTTTGGGTATATATCTTCAATCGGTTGGTCAATTATTTAGATGGATTTTAGGCGGTCTTTTGTTTCATTCCATTTTTTTCTATATTTAATAACATTCATTAGTTTAGGAATTTTACATTAATTTTTAATGGTTTCTCTTGAAAAGTAAATTGGAAATGAATACCTCATTGTTGACATGTTTTTTTATAAGATGGGATGACCATGTGACGAATGTTCCATAGTTTTTTCAACTGTATGAATAGCTTCATCATCAATTACAATATGTAGATTTGCACTTGGCTCATGGGCTATGCTAATTGACACTAACATGAGACCTTTTGGAAGTGTTCTATTGTGTAGCATGCCATTTTCAATATTGAACATCATATCCCTTGCAATAAGGTGATGGGTGGGAGTTTATATATATAAATCGCGGTTATTATCACTCTATATAATAGCAGTGCAGAAAATATATCAGTGTCTATCTGATTCACATTTCAAATAAACATTTATTAGAACATTGATTACCTTAGCTAGTAATTCTCTTTTAGGGTAATGTATAGCCTCATGGTTGGTGTGGTTGGGTGAGATCTCTGTTCAATGGTTGTTATTGAGTTTCTTCTTCTCTTTTCCTCCCACCCATTAAAGTTGTCATCATCTCTCTCTACCTTTGGAATTCTTCTTCAAGGGTAGATATTCTTTCTCTAATCTGTTTTATTAATTCACATTGATCCTCGTCTAGTTTTATTTCTCAAAATATGTTTTAGGTGTTACCCCGAAACTCACACCTCTGATGTGTCCATATTGTTCTGGCCGCTTTAAGGCTTATGATAGTATGTGTTCATCTGATGTTGTTTTTACTGATTCCTATGACTATGTCAGATAGAAAATATAGAAAAATAGGTGATCATTCTTATTTAATAACTATTTAAATAAAAACAAATTTTCTTTATGTAATATTTACACTTGTTTTACATTCGTTATGTGTCTTTTAATCTATTAGTATCACATATTTATTTACATGTGCTTCCTTTCATAGAACATGGGGTGGTATGGATGTAGCTTTGGATTTAGAGTCATCAATCTTCATATAAATAGAGGGACATAATTATGGTGTTGATTCATGTCATATTAATGTATTACAAAAGATTTAAAATATATACCAGTTTTTTTCAAGAGATGTATACCTCATCCTTGATTTATAGTTGGGGTACACTAGTTTTTCTATTCATTCCTTATTTTCAAATCTCATTTTCGATTTCATAAATAAAAAAATTTCAATAAAAGTGATGAATATATATATCATCATACAATGTATTACTATCCACAATATTCCTGAAAAGGAAAATATTCATGATAGATAGTAAATGTGTCCCACACATCTTGGGTTATCAAATGTGTATAAATAAGCGGTGGGTGTGGGTTTATTTTCCCTTAAAAATCTTTAATATGATATCTTATTAGAATTGTGTGAAATCATTTTTGAAACCCTTCAGAAAGAATTAATATTAATTTCTTATGGGATTCATCTACTATAAATTCACTCTATAATGGTTGATGAAGAGTATTTCAATGTTTAATGATTTTATTTTTTAGTAAAATAAATAAATGATATCATAATTTAACCATAATATCATCCCAAATTAGTGTCTTATACGCAGACACAACATGATGTCATGAATCTAAATCAATTGGAATGTGTTTTTGAGTGATGATTCTAGTGTAACCATTGAACATGGCCTTGTTTGGGAAAACATGTTAGCCTCGCACATTGCATTCGACCTTGTATTTGATGCCTTTGGATTTCTCCTTGATGATTTTTGATAACACCGTCAAACTCAAATGATCTTGTTTCTTCATTGTTTTCGTTCCGTCGTCAGTTACCAGTTCCCTAGAATCATCATCGTCAATATGTTCCTCTAGAGTAGTAGCATCGACATGTGTAGATGGTCATTGTAGCTATTCACTGGGATCAACAGCAGGTTGAGGAAAATATTTTTCCTCAATAATCAGATCATTATCACATGCATAAGGTTGTTCCTATACAATTCGAGTAGTAGAATATTGAGAGACAAGTTGTTCCTTGGGATTGGGAGCACTAGTACTTGTGGAATTCATTATCTGTAGAAGTGGTTTAACATTTAATTAAGAGTACATAAATGTAGTAGTAGGGGGATAATAATATGATGTAATGTGGTGAATATTACAAAAATGTAACATAATTATTGAACACTATTTTAATTTTTTAAAGGATGAAGGTATTTTAACCCTTTTTCCATTATTCAAATACCCTCATTATGTTATCCTCCCACATAAAAATTTCATCTACTTTTGGACCGCTGTGAAATGATTCCTATGTCCTAATGAAAGGGTCATCCTCTATTGAATTTCATTTTAAACCTTCAATGGTTTTGGACAATAACTGAAAATGATTGAAAAATTTATGTTTTCAAGATCTAAAACATAAAATACATATACTATCTATCATTCCATTATAAATGGTTCATCTGTTTACCCTTACTTACTGGAATCAACTCTCTCGATTCCCAATTCATCTATTTTAATAGCACTTCTGTTATCAACCCAGTTTCATTGAAAAATCAACACTTGGAATATTTTATAATCCTTCTCCAATCTTTTTTTGATGAAGAAAAAGTTTAAAATATTATCAAAAATTGTATTTTTGTCCTTACTGCCAGAAATATATATTGCTTCAGCCGTGAGTGTAACTCCACAATTTTTTATGATATTGTCTTCATCATGATCATTTTAATAGAATGTATAACCATTAATTACATAACCATTATAAGATAATACATTCAAACATGGTCCTCTATCTAGCCATTGATTTTGTTCTGAAATTGAATATATATTTTCATCCAAATCCTTTAAAATATGGTCCCAAAACCATCCTATAAACTATTGATTATGTGTATTTAATATCCATTTTTCATCCCTTGATGGATTCAAATTCCTATGAATTTTTTTATGGGTTTCAACATATGGGGAAAGAAATAAACTGTTTTAAAAAATGTAAAGGTGTGCCTTCTACTGATCTGTAATATTAATTGTCACAACATCTCTTCAATAAATTACTTCACCCATAAACTTGTCAGTGTTATGAGATTTTGGAAGACCAATTCTTTCAACATCAAACATTTATTTTGTATAGAATTCAATGGTGTCCTTAATAATATATCACTCTATAATACAACCCTCTGGAAAACATTTTTTTTAACATACCATTCCAAAATCTGTATAGAGTATTCAATGGGGTATATCCATCTATAGTGTACAAGACCACATAGTACTGAACCGTAGAATCAAAAAAAATGGAAGGAATAACATTTCCAATTCACATAATATGATAGAAATTTATATTTCCAAAGTAATAAATTCTTATGGGTCTATAACTTTGTTGCATATAGCATTGAAGAAGAAACATAGCTTGGTTAATGTATGATAGACATTCTTGGGAAAAAATCAATGTTGAACTGTAGGCACTAGATATTACATCAAAACATGGTAGTCATATGATTTTATACCCTTTAACTTTAAATTGGTCATTGAACTGATATTCTTGATAATCAATGAATAACCCTATATAACCTTTACATCATTCACGATGTTTCAAAACTGATATCTCTCATGCCTAGAAAGACTGTAAATAGATGTAGGAAGAAACGTTTTTTGGCACCCTTCATTGGTTCCAACTCTTCTGGTATTTTCATTTAAACCATGTACAACCTATCCATAATTCCATCCTTTATTTTTCAGGGTGTATTTAGAAACACCTCGATGACATTATCAGATAAATTTTTTTTCAGCATGTATAACATCAAGAAAATGTTTGACATATAGACAATTATAGTATACTAATTCAAAAAAACTGATCTCTTTTTCCAACTAGATTTTGTATGGTTTTTAGAGAATGGTTTACCAAGAAAAGTGTCAACATATTTTTCTTTTTCAAATAGTTGATCACCTATTAGTGGAGACAGTGATGTACGTTCTTCTGAACTTCTATTGAATGATGTCTTCTAGGATCGGTACATATGTAATTAGGGTAGAAATCTATGATGTCCTAAAAATAATGTTTTTGATGATTTATTCAACCTAATTGATTTTGTACCGTTTTTTTTATGGAACTCCCTTGATTTCAATTTATGCTATATCATGAAAATTTTCCATAAGTATGAAAGTTATTTATCATTTTGTACAACATGGATATCAACATGAAATATTCATTTCTATAAGCATCATACAACATAACACTGGAATCCACCAATAATTTCCAATCCTTGATCAATTGATCCATATAAACATCAATATCATTACTCTGTTGTTTTGGTCTTGATGTAAGCATTTATAATAAGATGTATTTTTATTTCCTTCATATCCATAGTGGAATGTTATAATTTACCAACATAACTGGTCATGTACCGTGAGTTTTTCACTGAACACCATAAGGATTCAATCTATTGATAGATAATGCAAGATTAAGGTTTCTCAGCTCATTTATAAATTTAGGATACTCATGATCAATTCTCTTCCACTAAAGAGAGTCTACTGAGTGATGTAGTTTCTCATCTATAATTCTTCTATCTGCGTTCCATGTTAATTTCTCTACAGTCTCCTCATATCCATTTTGGTGCCTAAACATTGAAATTATTGGAAAGTACTGTACAACATTCATAGGATTGGAATCATCTTTCTTATATCGATAAGAACCACAATTAGTTCATTCTCTAAGGGATTTTTTCTCCTTGAGAAACAATTTAAAGTCATTCCAGTAATAATGTATTCATTCAATGATCAAACCCATCGAGAGTAGTATTTTTTTAGCGTCATATGTTTTTCTTGGGAGCTCATTATCTTCTGGGAGCATGTCATTAAAGATAGCAATCAATTCTATAAAACTATCATCACCTCATCCATTGCATGCTTTTAGATTTTACAGCTTTAGTATGGATGATAATACTGTATATTTAATGAAACCACCATATAATGGCTTCTATGCACAATTCTTTAACTTTTCAAACAATTTTGGGAAACCATGAAGTTTATCTTCAACTATACTTGTCATTTCTTCAATATGATACTCATAATCATTAACATATGTAATGAAATCCTCAATACAGTCTTATTTAATATCCACACTTGTAATCATATCAGTTGATCCATAAAATTTAGTTTTATCCCTTCCACTAACTATATTCTATTTTCCCCATGTTTATTCTAGAATTTATAACTTTGATCTATTCTGTGATAGATAAAGTGTTCTTCCAAATCCTCTAGACTAATTTGTCTTGAATAATAACTTTGTAATCACAGAAAAGGATTTGAGAAGGGACATATGCAAGACCTTTTTCAAATATGGTGAACTCTTTCACTCCATCTTAATACAATATTGTCAAACGATTGGAATCTATCCATTAATTACTCATATCCATCATATTTGATTTGTTAAAATTAATATTTAACAAAAATATACAAAAAATATTGATATAAAAATTAACCAGGGCTAAAAAAAATTATAGACTTTAAGTCGCTTTCAACATTTATCCCTAATAACCAGTTTTTGGAACCAGGGTCTTTCATTTTGGATATTTTAGATAACACTGATAGAAATATATGATATACCAATAGTTTTAAACCATTAGTATAAGCTGTAAAAATGTTTGTATAATATATACCAATGGTTGTCCAAACTATTGGAAACTAAGCTGTGGGGATAGAAATATCTCAATGGTAATTCATAAACTATTGGGGTATGTGATTTTACCTCACATTATTCTAATGGTTTTCTATAACCATTGTTATAAATTTTTATCAATGGTTTTACACCATTGTAATATAACTATGTTTATATATATACCAATGGTTTTTTGAAATGTTGTTAAATACTTTTACCAACGATTTATAAAAACCATTGGTAACAATTTATTTAACACATCTATTCCAATAGTTTACAAAACATTGGTATAGACATTTACCAATGGATTCATCAAAATAATAGTATAGATTCAATTTTCACATATATACCGGTGGTTTTGAAACTGTTGGTATAGGGTTGCTGCAACTCCAACAGTAGTAGCCAATACCAGCCTCCCCTTCTGCATAATTTAGAACCTCCAATTCCTTGTGCAATTACTTTTGATTACAATACTATATACATAATTTAAAATAACCCCAATGAAGACAAATATGATCCAAAGAGTATTTCATCATAATAACACCAATGCAATTGTAGTACACTATACAGAATTCTAAATAACAACAATACATCCAACAAAATACTTCAGAATAACACCAATACACCTAAAAAATATACACCACTGGAAAATAGAACACCCTGAAAAGAGACATCTCCATAAACAAAACACTTGAAAATTTGATCCAAGGGGGTGAGGGTGTGGGTGTCCAGGGGTGGGGTCAGTCTAGGGGTGGGGCCTGTCTAAGGGGTTGGGGGTATCTGGGGGGTGGGGCTACCCAAGGGGGTGTGAGTGTCTAATGGGTGGGGACTCCAGGGGGTGGGGGTTTCCAAGGAGTGTCCATGAGGGTGTCTAGGGGGTGGGGGTTGTCCATGGGGTGGGGGTTTCCATGGGGTTTCAAGGGGGGGTGGCTACTGTCTATGGAGTTGGGGGTGTCCAGGGGGTGGGGGATGTCCAAGGGGGTGGGGGTGTCCAGGGGTTGTGGGGGTTGTCCAAGGGGATGAGGGTGTTCATGGGGTGTCTAGGGGGTACGGTGGCTATCCATGGTGGTGGGGGTGTCTAGGGGTTGTGGGTTGTCCAATGGGTTGGGGGTGTCAATGGGTGGTGGGGGTTGTCTAGGGGGGTGGAGGTGTTCAGGGGGGAAGAGATTTCCAAGGGTGGGGGGCTGTCCAGGGTGTGGGGGTGTCCAAAGGGGGTGGGGGTCTAAGGTGGTGGGGGTTTTGAAGGGGTTTCCTGGGTTTTGGGGTTTTCCAAGGTGGTGGGGGTGTCCAAAGGGGGTGGGATGTCCATGGGGATGGGGGTGTCTATGGGTTCGAGGCCTATCCAAGGGGTGGGGTGTCCAGGGAGTGTCTAGGGGGGTGGTGGTTATCCAGGGGGCGGTGACGTTCATGGGGTGGGTGTTGTCCATAGGGGTGGGGGTGTCAGGGGTGGTGGGGGCTATCCAGGGGGTGGGGCTGTCCAAGGGGGTGGGGTGGTGTCCAGGGGTGGGGGTGTCCAAGGGGTTGGGGGTGTCTAGGGGGTGGGGTGTCCAAGGGGTATGGGTGTCCAAAGGGGATGATGGATTCCCAAGGGGGTGGGGGTGTCTGGGGGCTATCCAAGGGGGTGGGGTGTCCAAGGGGTGGGGTCTATCTAAGTGGGTGGGGGTGTCAAAGGGGGTGGGGATATCTAGGGGTGGGGGTTGTCCAGGGGGTGGGGGTGTCCAGGGGGTGGGGTGTCTAGAGGGTGGTGGGAGGGTTGTCCATATGGGTGGGGTTGTCCAAGGGGGTGGGGTGTCGAGGGGGTGGGGGTGTCTAAGGGTGGGTGGAGGGATTTTCTAGGGGTGGGGGTGTCCTGGGGGTGGGGGTGTCCAGAGGGAGGGGGTTGGGGGTTGTCTAAGGGGGTAGGGGTTGTCTAGGGGGTGGGTGGTGTCTAAGGGGGTTGGGTATCCAAGGGGATAGGGCTGTCCAAGGGGGGGTGTGGGGGCTGTCCAAGGGGGTGGGGTGTCCAAGGGGTGGGGGATGTCAATGGAGGGGACTGTCTAGGGGGTGGGGGATATCCGAGGGGGTGGGGGTGTCTAGGGGGTGGGGGCTATATAGGTGGTTGGGGGAATTTCCAATGGGGTAGATGGTGTCCAGGGGGTGTGGGGGTTATCCTAGGGCGTGGGGGTATCCAGGGGTGGGGGTTGTCCTTAGGGGGGTTGTCCAGGGTGTGGGGGGTGTCCAGGGGGTGTCCAGGGGTTGGGGTTGTCTAGGTGGTGGTGTTTTTCCAGGGGTTGGGGGTTGTCCAGGGGGTAGGGGCTATCTAGGGGGTTGGGGCTATCCATGGGGGGTTGTCCAGGGGGTGGGTGGGAGTGTCCAGGGGGTGGGGGTTCTTTCTAGGTGGGTTGTCCAAGGGGTGGGGGAGGAGTGGGGCTGTCTGGGGGTGGGGTTTTCCAAGGGGATAAGGGTGTCTAGGCGGTGGGGTGGTGTCCATGAGGGATTTACAATGGGGTGGGGGAGGGGTGGGGCTGTCCTGGGGGTGTGGGTTGTCCACGTGGGTAAGGGGATTCCAGGGGGTGGAGGTGTACAGGGGGCTGGGGGTTGTCCAAGGGGTGGGGATGTCTAGGGGAGGGGTGAATCGGTCACACATATATTCAGTCATAACAAATAATCATGTCATGTTTTATTATTTATAGATAAATAAATAAAGATAATGTAACCTACCTAACCACACATATATTCAAACACAAATAATCATCAAACATCAAATGTCAGTAATATCATTCAAAAATTTAATGGATCAATCTATCCATCATCACCATCACTATCATCACCATCATCATAAGCCTCATCCTTGTCCTCATCATCATCCCTATCATCATACCCTCCCTCCTCAATTCCCTCCTCCTTACCCTTGTACTCTCCCTCAGCCTCCTCCTCAACCTCCTCCTCCTCCTGGGGCTCCTCCTCACCCTCCTCCTCCACCTCGTCCTCCTCCTCACCCTCCTTCTCTATCTTGGCCTTCTCCAATCCATTATCTTGATCACCACTAGAACTTCCTCTTGGTTCACCATATATAGAATTCATCAATATCATATATTCATCACAAGGTTTGTTGGCCTCTGGTGAATGTTTTAGACATAAAACATCCATCAATTTCATAAATACAGTGTTTTCACTAGAAGACTGTTTTGTCGTCTCTATGGAACCTTTTTCAGCCTATTCTACTTCTGCCTTAACCTACTAGAACTCAGTGTCACTACAAATCATAAATGAGGAGGGCCAGTAATTCATCAAAACTATACTCTTCCAAGGTCGGCAACGTACTCTACTAGGGTTCTCATCTCCCAACACCTAATGTGAGTAATCATTTGGTCAAAAATTTCCAGGTTCCAGGGCATCAAGGGCCTCTAAAGTAGGCTGTTACAAATATAAATAGATTATTAAGTTACAAAATAGATATTAAAATTTCAAATCAACAATTTAATACTTAAAATACACTGTTGAGTTGGTTCATTAGCTGCACTTCTATATTTCTTCTTTCTACTCAACCAAAACAGTTTTTCTCAAGGCACACATCCTTCAATATTCAATATTTTCCTCTACAATGACATTGAATGTAGAAAACCATAATTAAAATTAGGTTTCCAATAATTAATTTCATAAATAAAATTATATGAGAACTATAGAAATTGAATAAATTATAGAGGAAACAATAGAAAGTGAAAGTTGTAATGAATAATTATAAACTATCATACTTGCTTCCTCTCATGATCTGACATCGTAGTATGCCCCAATATGTAGACATAAATCTTGGCATCAATATATTTTTTATTTATTCAAAATGATTCCTAAATAAAATTCAATAATAAAAAATTTAGTATTAATGAAAAACATGAAAATTTTCATTTAAATACATCAAATTTGATTAATACCTTAAACCAGATAGTCATACAATGAGTAATCATTTGTTGGTACTATTCTATCGGACCATCATCTACAATAGGTCCTGCCTCTAACTCTGTGCCAACTCTATAATTCTATCCAATATACAACTCATGTTTATAGGTTCTCCAAAGCTCACCTATATCACTTAGATGTGCTGGTCGTGCACCCTCACCATCGGGAAAATTAAAATGAATCAGACACCAAAATATTAATCAATATAAATTCAAAAATAATATATAGCACTAAATACAAAATATTTTTTACCCTTATATCTTCCCAATAATTATCCTTATTTTCATTTGGAAACTGTCACCATGAGAGCGGGCTAACAGGAATGATTTCGGAGTATTTGGCAAGCATCACCAAAAATATCTGACATTGTTGCCCTATTTTGTCAATCATTTGACTACCTTCATATTAGTCCACCATCAAACTGCATGTGGTAGTTCCACACCACATGCATTCATGTACTCCCCTACCACCACCTCCTATCAGTATATTTATCTGTTATGAATGAAAAACAAATATTTTATAAATACATGATATAATGAAAATAAATAATGGTATAAAAATTTGTTAGGGTTATATAAATATACATCTGGTAGCCTGATCAATGGGAATCACTGGATCTTCAGAAATTAAAGGGAAACCCTGTACAGGTGGAGTTTGTCCCAATGTATGCTCCATAGGGACATACTGTGGCGGAGCAGGAGTCGAAGAATATAGAATCTCAGAGAGAAGGAAGTATAAGTAAAAGAAGATGGAACAGATGGATGGATGAATAATGGATGGGGAGTGAGAATCATTATCAGATATTGTAAAGACGAGTAAAGAGAATTAGATGTAATGGGTAGTAAAAACATGGGAGGCATAAATATCATGTGTGTCCCAAACAAAACATTGGGTTCAGAATGTGGGATAGATGGAATGTCAGTGGGAGGGGTATGGTCTAATCTGGTACACCTACCAAATTGGACTACTCTTGTACCACCCCCCCCCCCGTATGAACACCCTAAGTATAGGGACAACTACTAGGCTAATCATCAAATAACTGTCACCAAATATGTGGATCCTACAAAAATGTATAAAATAAAATTAATAACATGACATTATATATTATTTAAATATATATTTGAAATAAAATACTCACTATAAGAACTAGTGGTGGAATGCCCATCTCAGCCATGTGACGATTGTTATACATTATCTTTATCTATCACCTCTCTTCATTTAGTTGCATTCACAACATTTAAAAACAAATAATTATGTAATTATAAAAGGATAACCAATGTGTAACCCAAAAAATTATGAGAGGGAATAGGGGGATTCATGGATTTTTTAACTATCCATTGTTTTCGTGATCTTGAATGGATATATAATTAATTCAATAAATCATACAAGATGTAATAAAGAAATTTAATTTTGAGTAGAATGGTTGTCTACTAAGTGTCAATAGTCTATTAAAATCTTGTAACATTGATTCTGAGGCTTTATTTCACTCAGCAGCCAAGAGAGAGAGCATTCTAGGTTATGCCCCTAGAAAATTCAGTAAGTTGTATTTAATGAATAATTAAACCCTTAAGATAGTTGTAAATGATTAAATAAACATATGAACATGGATAATATATCTACCATATTCATAATGGGTAATGAAATTGTCAAAATTAAGGAAATATTTAATATCTTTTACCCAAGTAGATAATGCAGGTTTCAATACATGTTTTGCAGAAGAATACAAAACATCATGTTCATTTTCTGGATTAATGTTAAAGTAGGTCTTAGAGTTATACTAATTTTATAAATTGTCAATAAATCATTGAAATTTTCACCATATTAGAAATTTTGGTTTCGTAGTTTTGAATATAGTTTAATTCCAAATTAGAAAATGCAATTCAAATAAAATTGCAACCAATAATCATTGAAAATTCACATAACGGTCATGTAGGATACAATATATTTGTAATCAATATTAAATCAATTTGAATAGTACCATCATTAACAACCCAAATTGAGATAAACCAAATGAATTGAGAACATGGATAGATGATTCTATATATTTCCCACCACAACTTCAGGTTCATAGTATACCTTAACAATTGAGATATTTGAGTCATATAATGTAATAAATGGATCATTTCTAAAGGAATTAGGGATAGTGTCAATTCCATCATCACCATCATCAAAAATATGTCATGGAATTACATTAATAATGACACCAAATTCAAGTCAAAGATGTTATTTGACATAAAAAACTTATTTCATCATTGATTCCAATACATTTGGATCATCAGTAGAATGGGTGAGAATCATATCAATTACTCGAAATCCAAAATCTTCAATAAATGTTCCATTCCTTGTCATCAAATCAATCCACTGGAATTTCATCATTGTGACTAGTCCATGAGATTAATAATCCAATATTATTATTATTTCAATGACTCCATAATAACTTACATTTTCAAATCATTGTCTACTATCTGATGCATTGGAAAAATAGTTTGTTGTGGCAGTAACCATAAAACCATAATGTTGTGTTCTCATGTTCTTTTCTCATTCAATTATAATAAATATATACTCATTTATAATAATTGATTTACAGTCACAAACCATAGTATTATGATCAAAATCCAAAGCTATTTTTTCTTCAGAGACATAGTCAGAAAGAAAACTCAATACCTAAAATATAAATTAATATTAAAATTAATTAAATATTTATTTTATTATTTTAACCATTAATATTTTTACCTTTAATTTTAACCAATTAGAAAACTATATTCTATGAAAAGTCTCCCTCCTTCTCAAAGATAATGAATGATGCTTTATATTTATCATTGCATTATGTTCCCTGTAGATAAAAATATGAATAGATTAATAGATATATATGTAAGATATACATATTCAATTTATATACCTAATGTAGTAATCTAAAAAATCACAGTTGAACAAAACTATGCGATGTTCCATCTTCAGCTCTTTAAGGACTGATTTCATCAATGTATATGATCCAAAATTTCCTCATTTTTGAGAATGAAATGGAAAAATAGGTTCAATTTTCTCGTAATTTTCTTCTTCATTTCTCCCTCATCTGTTCATTCTTGTAGTAAGATCATACAAATACATAGAGCAGAAATCTATACATTCTTGAGCCAAGTAAATGTTCATGATAGAACCTTTGAGATGATTCCAGTTTTGGACATAAGACTTTAATGTGTACATATTTCGTTCAGTTGGATACATATAACAAAAATAAATAGGTCCTCTAAGAAATATTTTAGTTGGAATATGGATAGTTAGATGTCGCATGCATGTGATAAATGATGGAGGAAATATTTTCTCTAACTCACAAAAAAATTAATGGGGCATCTGCCAACATTTTTTTAAGAAAGGCATTGAAAACATCATAACAAAAATATCCCTAATAATTGAACAACCTAATAAAATCCACCCTTACATTATTGGAAAAAATATGACGTATTTCTATTGGAATGAAATCATGCAGAATGACGTGATAATCATGTGTCTTTAAAGATTTTAGCTTCAAATCTCTTATTTCGACCCGTTTAGATATGTTTCTTAAATAGACATCAGAAACATTAATAGTCTCTATTACATCCCAAAATTTCTTTTTTTATGTATGTGTCATCACATAAAAAGCCCATGGAACGTCTAATTTATTTTCACTAATACACGAAGGATGTAATTCTGGTCTGATGCCCTAATCCACCAAGTCATGCCAAGATTGTAAATCATCTTTTTTATTTCCCTTAACATTTATAAGAATTGAAGGAAACATTTCGCATATATTTTTTTCAATGTGCATTATGTCTAAGTAATGATGTAAAAAATTGGTTGACCAATTAGGAAAATCAAAATAGATATTCCTCTTATTCCAATTGTAATAAGTTCAGTACTAATATTATTTCTCTTTCTAGATTTAATTTGACCCTTCCAAAATGAAAAACTGAAATATTTCAATTCATTAAGAACATTAGTTCCAAACATATGCTGAGATAGATCATCGGTCTCTAAGGTATAGTGAATTCTTTGACGATTATTTCTATATGGATTTTCCATTAGCAAGAATCTTTGATGTCCCGTAAAACTAAAACTACAGTGATGTTTCAATATTGTGAATCATGTATTCTTCATAAAAATAGGACATGATATTATTTCCTTCATGCACCATCCATACATTATTACATACGCATGAAAATCATTGATCATCCACATAAGCACATCACGCATCTGAAATATGTCTTTTGAACATGCATCATATGTGCACACACCCACATCCTAAAGAATTTTCAACTCTTTTATTAAAGGTTGCATGTATACGTCTATATCATTGATGGGATCAGAAGGGCAAGATATGTGTATACTCATGAAAGTGAAACATTTTTTCATACACATCCATGTGGGAAGGTTATAAATTTCTATAAAACCCGGCCATGTGTTGTAAAAAGTAAACTTCTTCCCAAATGGATTAAAACCATAAAATGAAATACCCAGCCTCACATTACACATGTCAGTTGCAAAATAATAATATCAAACATCGTATATCTTCCATGAAAATAAATCATCAGGGTGAACAAACTCATCATTATTCTTCTTTCTCTTATGATCATTCCATTTCATTTTTATTAATATTTCATTAGTCATAAAATGATTCTAGAGACTAGGGATCAATGTAAAGTGACACATTACTTTCTGTGGCAGACAAGATGGTGTTCCATCATATTTTGGCTTCTAGTGGGATGTTCCACATTTTATACAATAATTTTTTTCAACAGTTTCCTCCCTGAATAAGTTTCACTCTTTCAAGAAAGCATGAATTTGGTTTCTTAAAAAACCAAGTTCCTAAACTAAATTTTGTTCCATATAGTGGTTTGAGGGAATATATACATCATCAAAAAGTAAGTCCTTCAAGAAGTTAAGAATGTAATGGATGGAAGTATTATAAATCCCATACATAGTTTTCCCATGAAACAATCAGATTAAAAATTCCATCTTTTTCATTTTATCACATTGTCGATATACTAGAGTCATGGTAGCATCATTCAATTATTTCACCCTGATAACATCATAATTTTCATTAGACGCATAATGTGTGCTCATGTTGAAGTCTTCGTGGGTTATAATCCTTTCTTCTTTATGATTATGAATAAATATAAACTAGTCATTTAACTAATTTTCTAATCTAATCCTCTCATTTGGATCATCAGCAATTTGAGATTTCATTTTCTCCCCATTGTGATACCACGCATAGTATTTTTCTTGAAAACCATATTTGGTTATGTGGTAGTTGACTTATGCATGGCTCAACCTAGGTTTTCCAACACAATTATAACATGGGAAGTTCATATGACCTCTTTCTAAAGCATTGTGAAATTCAAAATCTAAAAATCCCTCCAAATTATTTTGAAAATTGCTTGAGATCGATCGGTTTCATACATCCAACTTGTATCCATTATATTAAAAACATTGTTATAAGTCATTTTGTCAAAGTCAATTTAATAATATTAAAGTTTAATCGAATTTATATTTAGGTAAATGAGAATTTTTCACTTTATATGAAACCATAATAGAAACACTACTCTATATGAGAATCATATTGTAAAAGACAACAAAATACCTTATTTATAACAAAATAATATAAATTAGTATTAATCAATGATTTTTACATCAATTATAAATATAATACCATGACCGTTATGCATATTTAAAGAACATATTTAATATATGGAATAATTTTGAGAGTCATATACATCTTGTGTCAAATAGAAGGAGATATTTCAAATCCATGATCCTTTATAGGAGAAGAATCCCATTATTCTCAAGTATTCAATGAACTAATTAATAACATGATCAAATGAGATCTGAAGAGTGTTTTGAGGAAAAAAATGTTCAAGGAAGTTTTTGAATATCATTGAATAACTATACAATAGTGTATAAGATTATGTACACTTGTGGAGGAGAATTATTCAGGAGTCGAGTAAATTATAGATCAAAGAAATTTTATATTTTAGTAGATTATTTGAGTGATATTAATAATATTTATTCTGAATAAATGGGGAATATAATAAAAAAATGATGATAAAAAGTTCCTCAGGGATTGAAACAGCATGGTCATACATCTAGATAAGGATCCAAGAATGATTACATGGAATTAAGAAGATTTTGATGTCATGAGATGAAGGTTCCATGGGGAAAAGAAGCATGATTCCATGTACATGGAGATTTCTAATGATGAGATTGAAATTTATTTTCTGAATGGAATAATATATCCCCATTTTAGATATCCATAATGAAAGGGTTTTCTAGTTGATGTGGTGAAATATTCTTGCGTTGATACCTTATTATTAAAATAATGTAAAGATATACTAATTCTGTTATGTGCGCAAAAATTTTAGGTGAAATGTATTCTGGAATTTTTTTCAATTATCACATATGAGAGGACACCATGGACCTAATATAACATTTTTCAAGATATTAAAACATGGATCCTTTTCATAAAAGATGATTAATGTGTGAAGAGTGGTTTTTAAATAAGTTATTGATGATAAAAATGGAAATATTTTAAAATGTTATGAGATATCATGGCTCCCAATACACAAAGTTGAAGTAGTCATCATGTGGGGGTGTCTAGGGAGCAGTCCAAGTGGGAGTGGGTGTCTAGGAGGTGGGGGTGTCTAGGAGGTGGGGTGGTGTCTAGGGTGGGTTGTCCAAGGGGGTGAGGGTGTCTAGGGGGTGGGGGATGTCCAAGGGGGTGGGGGTGTTCAGGGGGTGGGGTGTCCATGGGGTGGGGAGGTGTCTGGGGGGGCTATCCTGAGGGTTGGTGACTGTCTAGTGGGTGGGGGTGTCCAGGGGGTGGGGTGGTGTCCAGGAGGTGGGGTGTTGTCCAGGGGGGCTATCTAAGGGGGTGGGGGTATCCAGGGGGATTTTCCAAGGGGGTGGGGGTGTCCGGGGGGTTTGGGTGTCCAGGGGATGGGGTGTCCAGGGGGCTGTCCCATGGTTGGGGGTGTCTAGGGGGTGGGGGTGTCCAAGGGTGGGGTGGTGTCTAGAGGGGATGTCCAAGGGGGTAGGGATGTATATGGGGGATGTCCAAGGGGGTGGGGTGTCTAGGGGGTGGGGGACTGTCTAGGGGTGAGGGTTGTCCAAGGGAGTAGAGGGTTTCCATGGGGGTGGGGGTGTATAGGTCGTGGGGGTGTCCAGGGGTAGAGGGGTGTCCAGGTTGTGGGGGTGTCCTGGGGTTGGGGGTGTCTATGGGGGTGGGGTGTCTAGGGGGGTGGGTGAGGGGGGCTCCCCATGGGGGTGAGGGGTGTATAGGGGGGTGCGGGGTGTCCTAGTGATGGGGGTGTCAAGGTGGTGGGGGTTTCCAGGGGTGGGGGATGTCTAGGGGTGGGGGTCCAGGGGGTGGGGGAGGGGGTTTTCCATAGGGGTTAGGGGTGTCCTAGTGGCTGGGGGAGGGGGTGTCCATGGGGGTGTGGGAGGTGGGTTGTCCACATGGGCTAGTGCTGTCCAGGTGGCTGGGGGGAGGGGGGATGTCCTTGGGGAGTGAGGGGTGTCCAAGGGGTGGGGGTGTCCAGGGGGTAAGGGGTGTCTAGGGGGTGGGGGTGTCTAGGTGGTGGTGGTGTCTAGGGGGTTGGGATTGTCTAGGGGGTGGGGATGTATAGGGGTGGGGCTGTCCAGGGGGTGGGTGTTGTCTAGGTGGGTAGGGTGTCTAGGGGGTGGGGGTGTCTAGGGGGTGGGGTGTCTAAGGGTGGGGTAGGGGGAGGGGGAGGGGTATATCTATGTGGGTGTGGTGTTTCCAGGGGGTGAGGGGTGTCTAGGGCGTGGGGGATGTCCAAGGGGTGGGGGTTTCCAAGGTGGTGGGGGTTGTCCAAGGGGGGTATGGGTGTCCAGGGGAGGTGTGGGTGGGGTTGTGATAGGCGGTGGGGGGTTGTCCAATAGGGGGTGTCTAGGGGGGTGTCCAGTTTGGTGGGGGGTTGTTCAGGGGTTGGGGTGTCTAGGGGGTGGGGGTGTCCAGGGGGTGGGGGTGGGGGTGTTCAGGGGAGGAAATACCCATATAATAACATAAAAAATACCTATACCCAATCCAACCAACATCAAAATTCTAGTCCATCACCCAACCAACACCCAATTCATCCTCAATATCACTACCCTTCCCATTATTTCTTGAACAAAAACTATAAATACAAAATCCAAATCCAATTTTCAACTAAACTAAAGTCCATAGAAACTACCATATCACCCCAATAAAAATGAAAAACCACCTCCACCACTACCCCAATGGCCCCCAATCCCTTCCCATGGATCATCCTTATATCCATTACCCTCCTCTAGACAATATGACTAAACAAAACCTTTTACCATCTTTGAGTGGGGATATACCGGCTCCTCAATTAGTTCATATGATTCACTAACTCTACATAAAAGGAGTGGATATAAAGACTTCAAATAAAGGTGATTCACACAATCATGACACTTAATGTGTAGAACAAAAACAAAAAACCAATCATAGAGAAATTACTGGTTATACCATTCCACAGACCACACAGACCTCCGGTTTAGGCCTAATCAAAATGAAAAACAAAAAAAATATATTGAGAACATTAAAACTAAGGTAGCACTTACCGATTTACAATGTAGAACTAAAAAATCACTTTATTGAAGATGTATTTATCAGGTGGAATGAGTTTCTTAGAATATGGTAAATAAATAGCTTCAGGAGAGATTCTATTTAGGGCTCCAATTACACAGATGGGGGAACTCAAGCTACTATGTATTTAGGGGATAACATTCCCAACAGTTTTTTAAAACTATTGGGAAATATATTCTTTAGAATTGTTTATTTAAAATTGTTGGTATACATTAGGAAAATTAATTCTTTCATAATGATTTACTCAAACCGTTGGAAAAGGTGGATTCTAAAACAATTATACTAACAGTTTGTGCAAACTGTTGGGAAGGGTTGATCTAAAAATAGTTCACCAACGGTTTGAACAAACCGATGGAATAAAATTGTTGGGAAAGACTTAATAAAACACATTTTTATTTAATATTTTATTGATAATAAATGATAAATCTTCCTCACATTTTGTTAAATATGTATGTTTATAAAATATTTGGGATTAGATCATTCATTTGAAAATTTGATGGAAATTCAAATTTTATCCATTATAGTGCATTGTAGTATTTCAAAGATAAATATTTTATATTTATTATTTGAAATTAAAATTTTTTAAATATGTTCTTGACTTAATGGGATACAACTTTTTTCAGGAATTTGGAGCTAAATCATGTATTTGGTTAGACTAAATGGATCATGAAGTCAAAGGTGGGCTGGACCCGCCAAATTGGACATCCGTTCTATATTTGGGCCATAAATTCTGCATACATGCTTATATTCGGACCAAATTTTGAGAAGAGATCTCCAACCAAATTTTTAAAAAATCATTATTCTGAAAGAACAGCTGGTTCATGCATTTTCGAAGTCAAATGGTTAGTGCAAGTTGTCTTAAAATATTTGGTCGAGATTCCCCATTCACACTTGAAACCACTTTGATCATAGCCTCCCCTCCACTCTATAAATTGATGTTTTTATCATTTTGATGGGTTGGTACGTGAATTAGGATATTGTGACGTTAATATAAGTTGTTATACACTGTTTTTAATTCAAAATTGGAGGAGGGAGGCTACCAAGCTAGGATCTCCTCGAAAATGCACTTCCTTTCCTCTTCTTTGTTGTAATGTTGTTGTGCTTTCATTAAATTTTTAGTTTCTCTTCCATTTATTTTGTTATTTTCAATTTTGTTCTTCTATTAATTTTACTATTTGGTATGTAATTAAAGAGTAGAAACAATTTTTCTTTATACCCTTCCTAAACCATTGCACTTGCATAACATTTCTACGATGACTACACCACCCATGGAAGACTAATTTTTTTTAGTAATCCATTGACCTGTATCATTATTCATTAATTTATTTAAAATAAATGATATAATTTAATTCAAATAATATGACCTATTAATTGTGTTTTTAATTTAATTTAAACTAATCGCGAAATTTAATAATTAACACAAAACACGTAAGGTCATGAATTATGTGAATTGTGAGAGCACAACCTTAATCGGTAATACAAAACCATACAGGATCAATCTATAGTGTTCAAATGTCATCCCTAAACTAAATTAATTCTAATTTTCAATGATTAAAAGTGCCTTAATTTACTACTTAATATAATCTAACCTTAGAACATAAATCAAATCAGGTTTCTACGATTGCATGTTTTGATGATAGCCTAGGGTTAAATTCACATCATCTTTGTGGTAAGGATAATTCTCATATGGTTCGGGATTTAAAAAATTAAGAGATCATAATGAAGTGGATAGTAATTTATTCATAATTATTAATAAATAGTGGAATAGTTAGAGTTGGATCAATTACATCTTTTAAATATTTTCTAAAAAAACATCTTCTTATTGGGTCTTTTTAATCGAACTGCTTTTCAAAAAAAATCTTCTTCTAGAAAACATCTTCTAGATTTATAAATAATAAAAAAAAACCCATCCTTTTAATAAGTATTCTTATTTCATTTTATTTTATTTTCAAATTACCTTTATTAAGTTGTGTTAATTACTGCCTCTTAAGAGATGACCTAGGTCAGCCACCCTACTACACCTAAATAACCCCAAACTATATATCATTTGAGAGCACCCATGATAGAGTCGTTAAAATTGGTGTCATTTTTAGGGAGGAAAGTAATTATTTCAACCAATTAGATTTAATTTTTTGATTTTACATTTTATTATCTTTCTCTCTTCTTTCCTTCTTCTTTACCCAATCTGAATTTTTTCTTCTTCTTTTATTTTCTTCTACTAATTTTTGACCATCAACTCAAACATTTCATTTTTATTTTAATATGGTCCGCTTTACTTCATTTAATTTTTATTTTATTTATATCATGAACTGATCCTGAGGATCTCTTAGATCATGACCTTGATATTGAACGTAGCCTTCTAGATTGAATAAAACATTCTAAGTATACAATGAAGTTTCAACATTCAACCAGGTGGAGAATTACTCCACTCCAAGAACATTAAAATTGGAAACCCTTCTAAGTCCAACTTAAAACAAGAAAAAATGGATGAATATAATGGAAATTAACTTAATAGAACCATTCAATTGTTGACTGCACTAGATATTAACTATCAACCAAATTGTATTGCATTCCCAAACCTCAAATCGGACTTTGAACTGAAATTTAGGTTAAATCACCTTCTTCCAAATTTTCATGGACTATCTGGTGAGGATCCAAATAAAAATTTAAAATAATTTAATGTGTTATGCTCAACATTAATACCAAGAAATGTTTCTGATGATTAAATCAAACTAAGAGCATTCACATTCTAACTTGATGGTGCTGCAAAAGGTTGGATGTATTATTTAAAACCTCAATATGTAACTTGTTGGAACTATTTGAAATATCTTTTATTTCAAATATTTTTTCCAACATCAATAACCACTTCGATTCATAATGAGATCGTTTGGATCAACCAAGAATAAGGGGAGTCAATGTATGAGTACTGGGAGCAATTCAATTAGTTGTGTGCAAGCTTCCCACATCACCAAATCAGTAAGTGACTCCTCATCCAGTACATCTATGAAGGAATCACACCTATGGAGAGGATCATGTGGATGATGTGGTTGGAGTAGCATTAGGTGACAAGACACCAGTATATGCATTCACATTAATTTAAAAGATGGCCAAAAACTCCTAACAATTTGGAGATCTAGGTACACTACATGTCAAGGGAGTACATCAGGTAAGTCCTTATTCTCTTGAGAGTCATTTAAATTATACCAAGTCGGATGAATTTTCCACTATGTAGAGGTATATTTATTTTCCACAAAAAACATCCCAACTCACTTCTTCAAGGACATGGGTAATTTTCGCTGAGACAAGTCACTCAACTGACTGTTTCCCCCAACTACAAGAAACAGAAGATTGTGTAGCAGTGTTTTCTGGGCAACCATATCAGTAGAAACACCCATATACCCAAAAAAAGTTTGATTCCTTTTCACCAACATTCAAAAAAGTGTCTAAGAATCAATCATACATGAGGTATGTCTCTAGAAAACAATGAATTCCTCCATTTCAACAAAACATACAGCAGCCTCCACCATACCAATAGTGTTTCCTACAACCCAAAAGGTGATATGAAGTTAAATTATCAATAATTCAACAACAAGGGAATCCCCAAACCAAGGTACATTATAACACTAATGATATTTTGAAATAAATTTTTCTTAATGATTAGAATGATCTGAAGAGTCAAGGTTCGGAGTTGAGAGAGTTGAAGAAAGAAATGATCCATATTTCCACATTCCTTCATGAAATAGTAAGTAAATTTTTTGGAAATCTACCTTCCCAACCTACTCAAAATACCAAGGGGAATTTCATTGCCATCACATTGAGAAGTCAGAAGCAAAAACTGATATATCTACACCTATCATTCCACCAGGATTCACCTTAACTCTGGTGAATCCCCATTCAAAACAAGCTGATACGAAACCCAAGGAGAAATATAATGGTATGCAAAAGATTAGTGATTTTCCTATTAAACCCCTTCCCTTTCCAAATAGGTTTTTACAAAACAAAAAGATGGCTGAAGAGGTGATGAAAAAAGAATTTTTGGATACATTCAAGCATGTGGAGATCAACATCCCTGTACTTGAAGCCATCAAGAAAATCCCAAGTTATGAAAAATTATTAAAATAAATTTGAACCAATCAAAGAGGGATCAAGAGAAATGAGAGCATCAATATTGTAAGGAATGTGTCAGCACTCATTACACAAACTCTTGCAATGCCACAAAAGTGTAAGGATCCTAGGACATTCACCATACCACGCACTATAGGGGAGTTACACTTTTCATATGATCTTTGGGATTTAGGAGCATTCATAAATATGACACCTCACTCTTTATTCTCTTCTTTCTAGGTTGGCGAGTTGAAACCGACGAGAGTAGTGGTGTAGTTGGTGAATAGAGCTACGCAATATCTAGTAGGAGTCCTTGTGGATGTACATGTCTGAGTAAGAGACATTATCTTTCTAGTATATTTCTACATGATTAAATTGGAGGAAAATCCGATAATTTCACATGCTCCCATTATCTTGGGTAGGAAATTCCTCAAAACTGCAAAAACAACCATAAATTTCCATGAGGTTACACATTCCATGGAGTTTGGAGATGAAGTTGTTATATTTAATGTTATGAACTCTATCAAGTACCCCTTAGAGGACCATTCTACTTTTTTTCTCCCATTTTGAACCACCAAGTAAAAAACCCCATGGATTTTTATTGTCCTATTCTTAGGAAGATTATGATCATTAGTTCCAGTTTGATGTCTAAGATTAATTCCACACCCATTTATAATGCACAATAATCTCTTATATTTTATTTTGAAATGGATTAATATTCTGATTTTTATCATGTGAACTCTGATTATGACATGGTTGTTGAGTATTCTGATGGATTTGATGCCATATTCTATGATTTTGATGATGTATATTCTGAAACTGATGTTTATTGTGCACATATTTTAGTTCCTTCAATTTTCAATCTATACATCACCCCCCTACATTGGATATCAAGCCATTTCAACCTAATCTCAAATTCTCATACTTTTTATACGGTTAGAAATTACCTATTGTCCTTGCTAACAATATCCCTTTTGAACATGAAGAAACACTTTTGAATATTTTGAGGCAAAAAATTATAGAAATTGGGTGGACCATGGTTGGCATATCAGGTATTAGCCCCTCTTTCTTCATGCATAGGATTATTTTGGAGGGTGGTGCTAAACCGGTTAGGTATCCACAAAGGATACTGAATCCAACCCTTCTATATGTTGTTAAAAAGAGGTTGAGAATTTGCTCAAGGTAGGTAAAATTTATCCCATTTCAGATTCTTTGTCGGTGAGTCTTATTCATGTTGTGCCTAAGAAAAGTCGTGTTACTGTTGTTAAAAATGATAAATAGGAGTTAGTTCCAATGAAGTTTCAAAATAGTTGGCATGTGTGTATTGATTCTAGGAAACTAAATCAGTCCACTCGCAAGGACCATTTCCCCCTCATTTATTAATAAAATTCTTGAGAGACTAGCTGGGAAAACATAGTTTTCTTTCTTGGATGGATTTTCCATATATTTTAGGTTCTTATTGATCTGGAGGATCAAAAGAATACAACATTCACTTGTCCATTCGGTATGTTTTTCTACCGGAGGATGCCATTTGGACTTTTCAATGCCCCAGGTACCTTCCAGAGATGCATGGTGAGTATTTTTTCTAATTTTATTGAGACCTGCATGGAGGTATGTATGGATGATTTTATAGTTTATGGGTCTTTATTTGATGATTTTATATATAATTTGATAAAGGTGTTGAATCATTGTATTGAGAAGAATTTGGTCTTGAACTTTGAAAAGAGTCATTTTATGGTAGAGCATGGCATTGTATTAAGGAATGTAGTGTCAAAACATACTCTAAAGGTTGATCGATCTAAGGTAGATATTATTTCATCCTTACCCTTCCCATCATGTATGCATAATGTTTGATATTTCCTTGCTAATGAAGTATTTTATTGGTGCTTCATCAAATATTTTATTAAGATTGCTCTTCCTATGTCATGATTACTTCAAAACGATTATGATTTTGTGTTTGATGATTCATTCAAGACTTGATTTGATGAGATAAAGAAGTTTCTAACCACTCCACCAATCATACAGCCCCCACGGTGGGAGCTTCATTTTGAGCTTATGTGTGACACTGCCGACATCGCAGATGGAGCTATCTTATCTTAGAGGGTAGAGGAACACTCACATTTGATTTACTATGCATCTAGGAAATTGGATTCAGCCCATTAAAACTACACAACCATGGAAAATGAGTTTCTTACCATCATATTTTCATTACATAATTTTTTTTCATATTTATTGGGATCTAAGTTAGTTGTTTTCTCTTACCATGCAGCTTTGAGGTACCTCTTAAAGAAGCCGGATACAAATATTAGGCTAATCCGATGGATTCTCCTTCTAACAGAAATGTATATTGAGATAAAGGACAAGAAGGGGTTAGAAAAAATTATGGTGGACCACAAGATTAGGATTAATCATGCACTTGAGGCTGGCACCATGGACCATGTACCACTTCGAGACACATTCCCCAACGAGAATCTTTATGTCATCTCAGGTATGCATTCTTGGTATGAAAATTTAGATAACTACCATGTTTCATATAAAATTACTGTAAATTTAAGGAAACATCAATTCCAAAAGTTAAAGGGTGAGTCTATATTATATGTGTGGGATGATCCCCACTTATGGTGTCTGTGTAGTGACCAATTTATTAGTAGGTGTGTTCCAAATAATGAGTTTGAATCTGTTTTACATTTTTGTCATAAACATTCTTGTGGTGGAAACTTTGGACACCAACAAATATCTATAAAGGTCTTAGACACTGGATTATATTGGCCTAGCTTATTTTAAGATTTTCATGTGTTTTGTAAGTCGTGCTCACATTTCCAACACACTGGGAACATTTTAAGGAGACATGAGATTCCCCTAAAAACCAATACTATTCTGTGAGATTTTTTATGTATGGGGAATCGATTATATGGGTCCTTTTCCTAGATCCTTTTGTTTTTTGTATATTTTTGCCATTTTTTATTGTGTGAGGAAATGGGTGGAGGCTAAGGCCACAAGGATGGATGATTATTTTGTTGTAGTGGACTTTGCAAGACACATATTTTTTGTAGGTTTGGAGTACCAAAGGACATCATCAGTGACCAAGGGACACATTTCTGTAATTAGAATTTCAAATCCCTCCTTCTAATGTATGGGGTGACACATAAAATATCAACACCAAACCACCCCCAAACAAATGGCCATGTTGTGGTTTTAAATCGTCAGTTGAAACAAATTTTGGAGAAAATCGTGCAGCCGAATAGGAAGGATTAGAGCATGCGCTTGGATGATGCTATATGGGATTAAAGGATTGCATAAAATACACCGATCAGTATGTCCCCATTTTGGATTGTTTTTTTTAAAGCCTTTCATCTCCCTGTGGAAGTCAAACATCAGGTTTATTAGGCTATAAATAAATGCATCATAGATTTGGACCAAGATGGAATCCAAAGGAATCTGCAAATCCAAGAGCCAGAGGAGATTTGATTGTCTTTATATGAGAACTCAAGGCTATAAAAGTAAATATCAAATGAAACTCATGAAAAAATAATCCAAAAAAGATAATTTTATGTAAGAAAGAAATTCTTTCTCTATAGTTCATGACTGAATCTGATATCTGGTAAGTTGTGTTCCAGGTTGTTAGGTCCTTATGTTGTGACTAATGTTTCACATTATGGTGTAGTGTAGATAACACAAGAGGACACAGGAAGGATCTTTATAGTCAACAGGCAATGTTTGAAGAAATACAATGACTGACTTCCTACTAATGCAATGGATTCTATCACACTACATGACCTCATCATCACTTGAGCATATCATGTTGTTTCTAACCCTTTCACTTTTAAATCCATTGGAACATGTTTTTGAGTGAAGATTCCATTATAACTATTGAACATAGCCTTATTGGGGTTAACATGTTGGCTTTATTCATTCCATATGATCTCATATTTGATGCTTTTATCATTTTATTTGATGCTTTTTTGCTAACTCCTTCAAACTATAACACTTCTATTTTTTTGTATTGTCGGTCCTTTTTCGGCTACTAATCCCTGAAATCCTAATCGTTAATATGTTCTTATAGAGTGGTAGCATCGGGATTTGTAAATTGTCGTTGTACCTCTGTACTGGGAGTAACAGCAGGTTGTGAAACATGTTGTTCCTCGTGAATGGGAGAATCATCATGTGCATAAGGTTGTTTATATGGACTATGTACTATAGTAGGTTGAGATACATATTGTTCCTCTAGATTGGGAACACTGGCACGTGCAGAAGTCATTATTTGTAGAAGTGGTTTAACATTTAAGATAGAGTACATAAATAAAACAGAAAATAGATAATTACATGAGGTAAAATGATTTATATTAATAAAAATTAACCTGATTATTAAACTCTCTTTTTCTTTTTTAAAGTTTGAATTTATTTGAATCCTCTATCGATGATCCAAATCCCTTCATTTTGGACTCTTATGACATAAAAAATGCCTTCTACATTAGGACCACTGCAAAATTATTATGACATCCCAATGAAACGGTCATCCTATATTGAATTTTCATAAAACCCTTCAGTGGGTTTTTTCGATAATAGAACAATTGACAACTTTTAGTTTGTAGGATCCGGAATATAAAATAATTTTACTACCTAGGATACCATTATAAACGTCTTTTCATTGGAACCTTCCTTACTCAAATCAACATTCATTAATCTTAATTCATTTGTTTTAATAGAACTTCTATTATCAATCAACTTGCATAGAAAAATCATCACTTCGAATTTTTTATAATCCAAGTCCCATATTTATTTGATGATGCCAAAGTATGAAATATTCACATAAATTGGATTTCTATCCTTTGTACCTGAAACATGCATCGCTTTAGCAATGAGTGTAACTCCACTATTTTTCATGGTACAATATTCATCATGCTCATATGTATTGAACATATAACCATTAATTACATATCCAATATAACATAATACATACACACTTGGTTCTCTAGCTATCCATCGAAGTCGTTCTGAAATTGAATCCAGATTTTCATATCACTCATTTAAAATATGGTCTCAAAACCATCCTATAAACTATTGATTATGTGTATTTGATATCCATATTTCATCCCTTGATGTATTAAAATTCCTAGAATTTATTTTTGGGTTTTAAAATATGGGTAAACCTCTAAAATGTTTTGTAAAACGTAATGGTGGGCCATTTCCCGATCTCTAATATTGATTATCACGACATCTCTTCCATAAATTCCATCACCCATAAGCTGCCTATAATGTCTCAGAAATTATCTGTAATTTTTTAATTATATGGAATTATTCTGAGACCACAAGCTCTGAAGACACATGTTTCTGAGGCCTAGAGATCCCAAAATGGAATTTTGAACTCTTTTAAGATACATTCAATAAACGTGTGAGTGGGTTTTTCTAGCATTTGAATTGTTTCTCAAATAAAAAATCTATGGGAACTGTTGAACTTGGAACACCGAGATTCACCTAGAATCAACTTAAAATTGGTCCATAAGGGCTGTACAAAAAATTTTATTTTCATACATTTTTGGAAGAAAAAAAATATCTTTAAAAAAGTTATTTTATTTCTTTTGTCAACCGACAAGCGGAGACACGGTGATGCTACAGTGCAGTAATGAGGAAACAATGAGGTACATTAATGAAGCTCATTAATGACCTATATCATATATCATTATGATTAAATAAAGGATGCATAACAGTGATACTGTTTCATAAATGAAACAGCATAATGACGCAATGTCGCAGCGTAACAAAAATGATGCAATGTGTTTCCTTTTAATTGTTTGATGAGTTGGTGGAATGAGGATTAAACCTTGGATATTATCTTATAAACCTTCAATGGTCTTCCAATCCAATGAAGAATGAAACACTGATTGATCATCATTGACATTGGCACACATCGAAGAATGGAGCCAAAAGTGACGAGCGTCGTCGACATCTTAAAAGCTCAAGGACGAAACACCACATCTTCCAACGTCAAAGAGGTAGGTGTTGTTTTATTTGGATTTTATTCCCCATTATTTTCTAGAAACAATGAACACAAATCAACCCATGAATTGGTAGATCCGCAATTTGTTCATTTATGCGGGAGGGGTAACTTTATTTGTGGATTTCTCTATTCTGGATTCAAACATTACTTGATATGATTGAACAACAATCCCTGAGACTCCCCCTATTTTAAACCTCTAACATGGAGGTCAATGGAATTCATGAATAAGGCATGAGCACCACCTCCATGTACATTCTCTGTGGTCGTACCCTCAAAATGAAGGCAAGATGATTTCGGGACCTTCGCGGTGAATAAGATGCTCCCCGGAGACAGTAGGCGCAGGAAGTGCGAAGAACAGACTATCGAAGCATGTTCGGTGGTCCAACAAAGGTTCTACCAGAGTTATAGTGTCAACTGCATGTATTATGGTGGGATAGGATGTCTCCGGACATGCCAACAGTAGGGAGGAGCGATGTGCCGCGGTGGCAGGAGGTTGCGGCCAACTGGCTGCGGCGGCAGAAGGCGGGGCTCCAGGCGGGCGCCGTGTGGATGGATGACCCATTTCTGGGCTGTCGGAATGGCTGGCGATTCATGGTTCATTGTCTATGGTAGGAGGCGAGACCCCTCATCCGTGGGGCCAGTTGGGGCCCGAAGTGGCAGCCTGCAGCGTCCCAACTAGATGGCGCACCACGAGGTGCACCGAGTGGCCAGGCTTCAAGCTCGTGGGCTGCACCCCCAGCCAGCAGGTCGGGTTGGTCCCGCACCCAGCAGGCTTAACCCTTACCAATGGGCTGGACCCATGGCCCATCAGGATGGGCTAGACTAGACTGGGACAATGGGGGACTCGGCGGACTGGACCCTCGACCAAATAAGGCTAGGTCCAGCAAGGCCCATTGGGCTTGGCCCACTGGAAAGCATAGATTGGACTGACCCAAACCCAAATAAGGTCAGGTCGAGTTATTTGGAACAAAACTAGGGTATGTGGGACCCCCGGGCTGAGTTGGTTGGATCGGTCTGACCGGGTCAGATCAGACCCAGACGCAACTTGCCCCTATTTACTAAAACTCTAATAACATGCAAAGTGGACATCCGATTAACGATCCACTTATAGAGATGGTACCCTCTCAATGAGGAAGATCTTTTTTCAAGACCTAAAGAGGCTTTCATGTAAGTTTAGATTTGACTAATGTCTTGTGGAGAAGTTATCCCAAGCATGCTATGTATGAATGTCAGATGTTGGTAGAACTTGAGGACTGCTAATTTTAGACTCTGTGAGACTCGAATATGGACCAGTGAGATGAAATTTTGTGTGAACTTGCATGCCCATGGTTAGAATGACTTCTTTGTGACATTGTAGGCCCACGGTATACATGACGAGGAGGAGTACCTTAGTTGGCCAAGATTAGTGGGAAGCACTTCTATGTGACTTTGCAGGCCCACAGTATGTGATGAGGAGGTGTACCTAAGCAGTCCATGGTTAGTGGGAAGAACTTGTGTGTGACTTTGTAGGACCATTGTACTTGATAGAGGAGGAGTTATTCATCATTCAGGGTGTTTGATGATATGACAGATGATTCTACTATCACAATTCTAAGTGTATACCTAGTGTGAGCTATCTTGTGCTTTGTGATTTACTTTAAATATTGTTTTGGGGTCTTTACTTTTTGTTTTGGGGTCCATACTAAGTACTTTGTTACTCACCCCTTCATGGTCTTTTCCGCACATGTTGTGTCTGGTGTAGGTGATCAACATTTCGACAGAGACATTAGTTGAATATGACCTAGGGGTGCTCAGGGAGACGGGACCGATGGACGCTATGACGGTGGATATGGTAGCTTTTAACCAGGTGGGTCCTAGTTGAATCGGGTGTATAATAAGTTCTACTACGGCTTATAGTAGCTACACTACTCTCATGACCAGGTGAGGTTTTCTGGAGATGGACATCAGAGATTCCTTTTCATACTTTATTGTTTTAAGTTCTTTTGTTGGGTTTGTATTCTGGCCCACGTATATTAGTTGTACTTTCACAAAGCATTGTTTTTGTGAGACTTGTTTCCTTTTCAATTTGTGGGACTTGGTTGGGCGTGTGTGTGTGTGTGTAGGTACTTAAGAAAATTCCTCCCACTTGTAGGTTGAAACCTTCAATGCTAATCACCATCCCCTAGCCTTTGGGAGGCAGGCTTGGGGTAGTCACAGCACAGGCCCTGGGGGATGGGTTGTGACACCACCTAGTGTGATGTGATTTCAGTAAACTAATTCTTTCTACAATGGATAGTTATTCAGTACAGAATTCAACAGATTCCTCAACAATATATCGTTCTTCAATACAACCCTCTGGACAACTATGTTTTTTTACATACCCTTTCTAAATCTTCATGTACCATTCAACGGGGTACATCCATCTATAGTGTACAAGACCACATAGTTGAATCTATCTCACCAAGTGAACCATCAAATCAAATAATGTTGGTGGTAATAACATTTCCAATTTACATAATATGATGGAAAGTTCTCTTTCCATAGTTTATAGTTTCAGATGAAATACTCTATATAATATGTGGGGCACAATTTTAACACTTTGATTAAATTGATAATATATAATAAAAATTTCTTAAGAACCAACATGAAGCATTCATTTTCCAAAAATTCTCAATTGAACTGGTGATGGAGGAAAGGTAGAGGAGGGTGATGTACACCAACTTTCCCTTAGTAGACTCTTGGAATCAGGTGACACCAGAAAGGAAGAATATGATGATGTTGGGTGCCCATTTTGTGGACGAAGACCTATCGATGGAGGAAGAGAAGAAGAAAAGTATGGTGTTCATGAAGACTCCAGTGACCTGGCGATGGTGGAAAGGTAGAGGAGAGTGATGCCTACCAACATTCCCTTGGCAGACTCTTTCTATCAGGTGACACTGGAAAGGAAGAAGAGGATGACAATGTGTGACATGTTTATAGCCCAAGACCTGGTGATGGAGGATCAGAAGAAGAGAAGTATGGTGTTCACGGAGACTCCAACGACATAGAGATGGCGGAAAGGTAGAGAAGAGCGATGCCCACCAATATTACCTTAGAAGTCTCTTTCAATCAGGCGATGATGGAAAGAAAGAAGAGGACGACGTTGGGAAAATTGTTTATTTCCCAAGTTCTGGAAATGGAGGATCGGAAGAAGAGAAGTACGATGTTCATGGTAGACTCCACTGACCTAGTGATGGAAGAAAGGCAGAGGAGAGGGCCGCACACCGACCTGCTCTTTTTAGACTCTTTTGATTAGGATACACAGGAATGGAAGAAGGGGAGGATGTTGGCTGACTGGTTCATGCCTCAGACGATGGCCGACCTTTTTTTTCTAAAATCTCACGTTCCTAAAAAATTGGAATTTTGGATGGTTTTTTTCCAATGCCTATAATTATATCATAATAACCAAAGTTTATGAAAAATATTTTCAAAACCAAATATATATTATAAACGGTACATAAATGAAGGAAGTTCAGTAGACTCAAACATGAGACCTCTCCAACACCCCACATGGCCTTTTGAAATTAGGCTAAGATGTGATCCTTAAAAACCAAACAAGTTTCATTTGATTTAACAAAATCCAATTATTAAACCTTAATATACTAATGTAATTATGTTATGGTACTATAAAAATACCTGTACTTTTCATTTAAAAGTAGATTAAAACTTCCATGAAATAATTTGAAAAATGTGTATATGTTAAAAAAATAATCTTGACCTAAAAGATGAAATATGATTGATTTTTCTTAAAAAAAATTGATTATTTCAATTGTTGAGTAAGGAATAGAGGAAAAGATGAAAAAAACATGGAATTTCGAGAAATAATCATAGGAAGATAAGATAGGTTTGTTTTAATGACATAAAGAGTACATATTTCTTCCAATGAAAATTTCAAAAAGATCAATCTCGAATAATAAGAGTGAAATTGTAAAACAGGACTTTACAACTTTAATAACATTTTATTCAAAACCCCTTAAAAGTGAAAAAATGAATTGAAACGTTAAATACCATGAATATGGATGAATTAATGATATAATATGACAAAGGGGCAATATATACAGCATATAAAAGTAGTTAGGTGTATAATATAAAATTTGTCTCAATAGACTAGAATTGAGATGAAAAACCATTCCCTTGGATTCCAGCTAGGTCGAACGTGCTATATCCTATTGATTAATGAATTTAAATTTATTAAATAATTTCTTAAGAATTTTTTTATATATATTCCATTTTTTAAGATCTTTTTTTATAATCATTTTACATCCATTCATTGAATATTCCTTGCTTATGTTGTCAACTTAAAGTTGTTTAGTCTATTTTCCCAGGATTACTTAAATATATTGATTGAGGTTAATGGTGTTATGAAATGGTTTTATCATCTTGGGAATGTTAATAATTTCATGAATATAATTTTCATTCATTTTATTCAATTTTAGAATCATCCATGTAATGTGATAATAAAAAAACAAATCGCATCACTTCGTGGAGGTGATAGTCAACACGTACGCACGACTGATGTTGTCATTTTTTAATGGATGAGAGGGTAAGAAATTTGATTATAAATTATATTTCCAGAATAATAATTATTTCTTAAATATCATATATATTCATTAATATCATATTTTTAACTAGACAAGTGATTCAGTGATGGAAAATGGATGCACCATTTACATGAAAACATCTCAATATAATTAATATATTGATGTAATTATGTTAAGATTCTCCCTGAATATTTAGAGGTGTTTTAATAAGAAAAGAGCATGAAAAAACTCGGTAAGAACATATTCCCCATGTTTATTCCAGAATTTATAACTTTGATCTATTCTATGATAAATTAAGTGTTCTTACTACTCCACTAGACTAATTAGTCTTGAATAAAAACAGTGTAAACATAGGCAAAGGATTTGAGAAGGGTCATATGCATGATATTTTACAAACTTGATGAACTTTTTCACTCCATATTTATACTCTTTTTTCAGACAATTGGTGTCCATCCATTCTTTATTCATATTTATCCAATTTGATTCGGTAATATTAATACTTAACAAAATAAATACGCAAAAAAATAGATATAAAAATTTACCAACGATAAAAAAGTTATATACATTAAGTCTCATCCAATATTTACACCCAATATCCACTTTTCAGAACCAAGTCCCTTCATTTGGGATCTTCTATATAAATCAATATTCAGATCTTCTAGTTTTTCCTTAATTGGTCAAACTAAGAGAAATTCATCCACATAAAAAAGTAAATTAACAAAACTCCTCTCATAATACACCTTCATATAGTATAAATTATTTATATTACACTAGATGAACATTAATTATACCATGAACGCATTGAAATTCTAGTTACATTATCTCGGTGCCTATTTAAGCCTAAAAAAACTCCATTTGAGACTATAACCGAACCTTCTAGACCATTTAAAATGAATCCTTCTAGTTGATCTATG
Source organism: Viscum album (assembly GCA_963277665.1). Lineage (NCBI taxonomy): Eukaryota > Viridiplantae > Streptophyta > Magnoliopsida > Santalales > Viscaceae > Viscum > Viscum album. The sequence continues at coordinate 1,930,130,734 of OY728131.1, forward strand.
TAGATCTCTTCCTCTAAATATCCATGATGAAATATAATCATATCATCCATTTATTATAGAAATAAATCTTCAAATGGAAACCATGTTGAGAACCATAAAAATTATTATATGCTTTACAACATGAGATAAAATCTTACTAAAATCTAATCCTTCTAATTATTGAAATACTTTTTCCATTTTTATGGTGTTATTATCAATCGACTTGGAATCCTTATAAAATGTAATGGTTTTCATAATTCTATAAAAATATAAACATAAAAGATTCTGGAAAAAATAAATTTCATATGTACTTTGAAAACTATTTATAAAATCTTAGTAGAAAATATCTCACTCTAAAGATATTTCAATAACACTTTTTTAGTGCATTCCAAAAATATCTCACCCTAAAGATAATACCAATAACACCTTATGGAAAGAACCAATATTTACAAATCTAAGAATGGATTTGGGAAGTTTCTCTTATGCGTCTTTAACTATTTAGACCCATAAACTACCATATATCCATCACAAACTGTAACTATTCAAATCCTGACTCTTGATACATCACAATATAAGCCATACTCATTACCAAGATCATTAATGGTTAAGATTGGTGTTTTCATCAATCTCCCATTAAGATCTCACAAGGATTTCTCATGAACATCTAAGAAAAGGAACCATACAACATTTTTGTCTATTTCCTTCTTAGTGCTTCCAATTAGAAAGAATCCTAGTTGACCCTCTAGTAATAACTGGAAATTTCAAAAAATATTTGGATCTCAAAAAAATCTTTGGTCTCTCTAAATAAACTATAACATCAAAATTCTTAGTTTCTAAAAGGATTCTATCAACTAATATCATTTTCCCCATGAAGTGTACATTATCAATCCAAAACATACACATTGAGATCATGGAATATAGTTGATGCTCCCAAAGTTTTCTCAAAATGACCTATAGATATCGAGCATGTTCCTCCCTCGATCATAGAGAACACCTTAGCACCTCTAAGTTGATCAAATAGTCTATCACTACATATAAGTAGATATAAGTTCATTTATATCACTTAGAATAACCTATAATCTTCCACACATATTCTAAATTATTCCTTTGAATTTTTATGGAATAAACTAAGGCAACCCAAGGGTAAATAATCATTCATATGAACCCCTTCCCTTGAAATCGTTCAATAGAGCCTTCTTATCTCACATCTCTGAAAAATACTTCTTATATGGTTTAATAGATATATGATAAACACCCAATAATATCACAATCATAAAATCAAACCATCCCTTCTGTGGTAATATAAATAAGTCATTGGGAAATTCATCTAGGAATTTGTCAATGATAGTAGGACATACTGACTGATATTTCTCTGTATCATCTGAAATCACTCAAAAAAATGTGTTATGATTTTACATAGCTACAAAAATATAGGTCCTACATAACTAGTTTTCATATACAAATCTCCAATATAGACATAATCATCACCCTAAAAAATATAATTACACCCATAGATGGAAACAATTGATATAGTAGATACATCACTACATTGGGGGTTTTAATTATAATCACAAAGTAGACTCACATTTCAATAGAACATTCCCTTTCCATTTTTGTGTCTATATTAAGCGGAAATTAATGAGTTTGATGGTAAAACTATCAAATAGTTGTGAGACATTCTATGCATCCATTTTCATCCATTTATTATATATGTGAAATTTTTATCTCCCTCTTGTATTTACCTCCTACTTTTAATCAAGTTATACATGAACTGACATGAAACATTCATATTCCATATATAAAAATTATACATGAACCAATATAGAACATTCATAATAAATATATGTAAATATTTATACATATATAAAAATATTTAAAATGTGGGTCACAATTTTCGCACTGAGTAAATTGATAAGCTATAAAGAAAATATCCTATGAACTGACATGAAAAATTTATTTCCCATAAATTCTTTAGAAAAATAAATAATACATTCTTCTATAATTGAGTAAAAATATATAAGAAACACCAACATGACAGTATGAATGATGTAAGAAATAATAAACCATATCCATATGTAAACAGATGATGAAAAACATGTGAAACAACACTAAAAAACCTAACTAAAAATGGATGGGTTATATTCTATGACATGATCTCCAGTCAAACATGGCCTCTATTCTCGATATCTCTTAAAAAACAAACCAATTTCATTGCCATTAAACATCAATTGGGCCACATGCATCCAATAGCTAATCATATACTTATTGATATCAAATATGTACTTAGAACATTACAAGAATACTCACAGCGGTAGCACATGAGGAGCTGGGTATGCGATAGAGATGAGTTTGCAATAGAGGAGGGATTCGCACAAGAGGTGGGGTTCAACGACAGAGGTGGGGAATATGGAGGAGATCTTGCCGACGAAGTAGAGATTCACGACGGTGGCAGAGGGCTTTGTGGCAACAGAGGAGGAGGAGGAGGCGAGAGGGGAGGAGGAGGAGGAGGAGGCGGAAGGGTTCAATTTTCGTGAGAGCTTGAGTCATGCGACGCGAGGAGGAGACTGTTAGAGTTTATTTATAAAACCAAGTAATCCTTTTATCAGTGATAGTTAAAAAACACTGATAAAGGTATGCCTTTTCAGTGCTAATATATAAAGCACTGATAAAACATGTCATTATTAGTGCTAAAAAAGTATTGACAAAACTATAATGATAATAAATTATATATATATATATATATAATAATATGTATAAAAATATAAATATATTTATATATTTATTTTTAATAATAACTATAAATAAATATATATTTATATATAATTATATATAATTATAAATTTATAATAAATATATTAATAATATTTATTATTATATATTATTAATATCTTTATTATAATTTTACTATTATTTAAATATATCTATATTTATATTGAATTATAATTGTAAATATTAGTATAAATTTATTATAATTTTATAATTATTTAATAACTATAAATTTATATATATATATATATATATTTATAGTTTGGATAAATATATATTTATTTATAGTTATAATCATATATATATATATATCAATAATTATAAAATTATAACAAATATATTTATTACATTTATAATTTTATAAAAATATATAATTAATATATTTATAATAATTTAATAATTATTTAAATATATTTTTATTATATAGAATTATAATTATAAATATTTGTAATTATTTATAAATATATATATATATATTATAAATATATTTATTTATTTATATTTATTTATTTTATTAATATATCTATTATAATTTGATCATTATTTAATATATATTTATTTATTTAGATAATTATGAAATACTTATGAAATAAATATACATTTATTACATATATATTTTAATTACAGTCATAAATATAACTAAAAATATATATATATATATACATATCAAATTAAAATGAATATAGTAATTATATATAGTCATAAATATATTTTAATATATATATAAATTTAAATAATTTTAAAATTAAAATAAAAATGTTATTTATACATATATTTTTGTAATTTCATAATTATTTAAATTAATATATATTTATATTTAAATAATTATGAAATTATAATAAATATATGTATAATAAATATATTTTTTATATTTATAATTATAATTATAATTATAAATATTTATTTATTAATTATATTCATAAAAATAAATATATATTAATATATATTTAAATACTTATGAATGTAAAATAAATATATTAATTATATATATTTTTTATAATTTATAATTATTTAAATAAATAATATTTATATATAAATAATTATGAAATTATAATAAATTTATATTCTATATTTATAATTATATTTATAAAAAAATATTTATATATTTGTAATTATAGATATAATTATATAATTATATATATATATACTTAAATACTTATGAAAGTAAAATAAATATATTAATTATATAATTAATATATATTTTTAATTTCTTAATTATTTAAATATATATATTTATTTATTTATATTTATGACTATATATAATTAATATATCTATTTTTATTTCATAAGTATTTAAATATATATATATATATATGAATAAAAATAAATATATATTAAATTATAATTATAAATATATGTATAATAAATATATTTATCATAATTTTATAATTATTTACATATATATATATTAATTATAATTATAATTATAAATATAAGTATTTGTATATGTGTATAAATATTTGTAGATATTTATAAATATATTTCAATAATTACATATATTTATAATATTATAATTATTATAAATACATATATCATGATTTTAAGTATTTATGAGAACATAATAGATTCATGGAAACAAGAATGAATCATATACACTGAGTAAATTATAGATCACAAAAACGAGTCATCATATAAATGGACAACATGAATTGTAAGGAGAGTGTAATGTATAAATGATCATTCATGATGAATATATAACATATGAATGTCACTTATATTGATGCATCAATTGATCAAATTCATTGGACACATACATTTATTTATATATATATATATATTTATTTATAATTATAATTATAAATAAATATTTAAAAAGTATTTATATATAATTATAATTATACATATTTAAAAAGTGTTTATATATAATTATAATTATATATATTTATAAAGTAATTATATATAAATTTAAATATATAATTATAAATATATAAATATAATAAATATAATAAATATGTTTATTATTTAATGTAATTTATTATATATATATTTGAATTGTTTAAAAATATATATTATATCTAAACATGCATTTTTTATTTAATGTATACAAATAAACATTATTCTTTAATATATATATATAATATTATTATATAATGTGATTATATTTTTATTAAAAACTTTTCTCAGTACTAACAATAACGCTGCTAAATCTACTTTTTTCAGCGCTAGAAAAAGGGTTGATAAAAGGTAGATTTATCAGTACTTTTTGATAGTGCTGATAAATGTCCTCTTTTATCAATACTTTCTGCTTAGCATTGATAAAACCCAGCGCATCCCTTTTCTGGATATGTGGTAGTGTGCAAACATATGTCATTTATGTTATAGTGTTTTTATTATTTTTTCAATATAATATTCTTCTTCACTCCTCTTATAAACATACTCAATTTCATTCCTCCTCTTTTTCCCAATGATAGACTCCACTACACTATTTTAATAATCAAACTATGAATTTATTGATAAAAAATAACTAAATTAGAAGTATGGAAAAATAATATTTAAATTTAAATTTAAAGTGTGTGATTTATAATGAAAATTAATTTTATTTATTGTCATTAAAATAGTTATATTTTACTATAATTAATATGAATATATAAAGAATAAAAATATTGTTTTAACAAATAATAAAATTTGATTCAAACACCAGTTTAACTGATTTTCCCGATCCAAACATCACGTACTCCTCTGCAGTGGGAGTAGCACCCGGTAAAGAAACCGATTACTCCTCAGAAATGGGAGCATCAGCATGTGCATAAGGTTATTCCAATGCACTGCGAGTAGTAACAGGTTAAGAGACCTGTTGTTCCTCAAGATTGGGAGCACCATTATGTGTGAAAGACATTATCTACAGAAGTGGGTTAACATTTAATTTAGAGTAGACAAATCTAGTAGTAAATGAATAATAACTTTAGGTAACATGATGTATATTACAAAAAAAGTAACCTGATTACTGAACTCACCTTTTATTTTTTAAAGGATGAAGGGATTTTACCACTCTATCGACGATCCAAATCCCATAATTATGGTCTCCTATAATATACAAAATGTCGTCTATATTGGGACTACTGTGAAATTATTGTGATGTCTCAATGAAAGGGTCATCCTCAGTTAAATTTTCATCTAGACCTTCAGTGGTTTTGGTCGATAATAGAACAATTGACTACAGTAAATTTTTGGGGTTTGGAACATAAAATACTTGTATAGTCTATTATTTCATTATAAACGGTTCTCCTTTGTACCATTCCTTACTAAAATCATCTTTCACGAATACCAATTTATCTATTTTAATAACACTTTCATTATCAACCCACTTGGATTGAAAAATCTTCACTTGGAATGCAGTATAATCCAATTCCCATATTTGTTCGATGATTCCAAAGTATGAAATATTCACATAAATTGTATCTTTTTCATTAGTACCAGAAACATGCATCACTTCAGCCATGAGTGTAACTCCACTATTTTTCATGGTACTGTCTTCATCATGCTCATTTATATAGAACGTATAGCCATTATTTACGGAACCATTGTAATATAATATGTATGCACTTTTTCCTCTAAGTAGCCATTGAAGTCGTTTTGAAATTGAATATGGATTTTCATCTAACTCCTTTAATATATTGTCCCAAAACCATCCTATAAACTGGTTTTCAAGTGTATCTATTATCCATATTGTAACCCTTAGTGGATAAAAATTCCTAAGAATTTATTTATGGGTTTTTGACATATAGGGAAACCTTTAAACTATTATAAAAAACGTAATGTTGGGCCTGATCCTGATTTGTAATATTGATTGTCCCGAAAACCCTTCTAGAAATTCCTTCACCTTCAATCCACCCTATGTGATGATATTTCAGTAGACCAATGCTTTCCACACCAAACCAGTATTTAGTACAAAATTCAACAGCTTTCTCAACAATATATCACTCCGTAATACAACCCTTTTTCCAACTTCAAATTTTTACATACACATTAGAAATATTCATCTAGTATTCAATGGGGTACATACATCTATAGTATACATGACCACATAGTCTAATCTTTCTCACCAAGTGAACCATCAAATAAAGAATGTTATTAGGAAGAAAATTTCCAATTCACATAATATGGCGGCAATTTCTTATTACATAGTTAGAAAATTTTTTGGGTCTATAAATTTTTTGCACATAGCTCTGAAGAAGAAACAGATCGTGGTTAATGTATGAAGGACATTCCTGGGATAAAAATTAACATAGAGCTATATGCATTACATCTTACATCAAAACATGGAAGTCATGTGATTTATGACCCTTTAACTTTAAATCGGCCATTGACATGATGTTCTTGGTATTCGATGAATGCCCCTCTGGAATATTTACGTCATTTAATAGGTTTCGAAACTGATACACCTCCTTCCTATAGAGATTGTAAACATCTATAGGAAGAGAAAACTTTCACCCTTAACTGGAACCAACTCTTCTCGTATTCCCATGTTAACCATGTCCATCCTAGATTTAATTCCATCCTTTAAATTCTGGGTGCATTTAGAAACATGTCGATTACACTATCACATAATTTTTTTTTCAACATGCATAACATTAATAAAATTTCTGACATTCAGATAATTCTAGTATAGTTATTCAAAAAAACTTGATCTCTTTTTCCAACCGTATTTCGTATGTTTTTTTGAAAATGATTTTTCAAAAGAAGTGTCCACGTCTTTTACTTCTTCAAATAGTTGATTACCAGTTAGTGGAGACTGTGATGTATGTTCTTCTGAACTTCCATCAAATGATGTCATCCAATATTGGTACTTATGTCATCAGGGTTGAAATCATTGACACCCTAGAAACATTGTTTTTGATGAATGTTTAATCCTAATTGACTATATACCTTGTTTGCAAATAGTATACCCTTGAGTTCCTTTAATTCTATATCCTAACAAATTTCCATAAGCAAGAAAGTCATTTATCTTCCTATAAAACATGTCTCTCAACACGAAATATTCATTTTTATAGGCATCATAACATGTAACACCTGAATCCCACAATAATTTCAAATCCTCAGTCAATGGATCCAAGTAAACATCAATATCATTACCTAGTTGTTTTGGTCCTGATATAAGCATAGATAACATGATGTATTTTTGTTTCATGCATAAACAAAGTGGAATGTTATAATTTACCAACATAACCAACCATGTGTTTTGAGTGCTTCTTTGAAATCCAAAAGGATTCACTTTGTTTATAGATAACACAAGACAAAGGTTTCTCAAGTCTTTTCCAAATTCATGATACTCGTGATTAATTCTCTTCCACTAAGATGATTTTTTTAAATGACATAGTTTCCCATATTTAATTCTTATATTTTCATGCCACATCAATTTCCCTACTTTCTCCTCACTTCCATATAGGTTCCTAACCCTTGGACTGATTGGAAAGTACTATACGACTTTGTAGTACCAGATTCATATTTCTTGTATCAAGAATCCCATTAATTTGAGAATTATATAAGTGATTTGTGGTCCATTTGAAAAAATATACAGTCATTCGAACATTCATGTATTATTTCAATGATCATACCCATCGAGTATAAGATTTGTTTGGCATCGTATATTTGGCATCGTATGATCGGTTCAGGAGCTCATTATCTTCTGGGAGCTTGTCATTTAAGATAGCAGGTAATTATCTAAAACAGGAGTCACTCCATCTTTTGCCTAATTTTAGATTATAAATAATTAGTTTGGATAACAATGTTGTATATTTTGTAAAACCACTATAATATGGAAAATTTGAACAACTCTTTAACATCTCAAACAATTCTGGGAAATCAAGAAGTTTATCCTCAACTGTCCTTGTCATTTTTTCAATACGATCTGCATAATCATTAACATCTATAATGACATCCTCGATACAATCTTCTTCATTTTCTACACATGTAATCATATCAAATGATCCATAAAATGCAGTGTTATCCCAACCTCTTTCTACATTATATTTTTCCTGTGTTTATTCCAGAATTTATAACTTCGATCTATTTTGTGTTAGATCAAGTGGTCTTCCAACTCCTCTGAACTAATTTGTCATAAATAAATACATCATAAACATGGATAAATGATTTTAGAAGGGTCATATGCATAATCCTTTTCAATCATGATGAACTATTTCATTCAGTCTTCATACTCTTTTATCAGACGATTAGAATCCATCGATTCATTATTCATATCCATCCAATTTAACTTGGTAATATTAAAATTTATCCAAATAAATATACAAAATGTTGATATAAAAATTAACCAATTCAAAAAAATATATATATACATTATGTACCCTTCAATATTTATCCACAATATCCACTTTTCAAAACCAAGGTATTTCATTTGGGATCTTCTTGATAAATCAATATTCATCTATTCTTGTTATTTCTTCATTGGTCCAACTAAGATAAATTCATCCACATAAGGAATTAAAATGAAAACAATCCCATCATAATACACCATCATATAGTAGAAATTAGTTTAATTATACTATATGAACATTAATTCTACTATAAAAGCATCGATATTCAAGTTACACTATCTTGGATCCTACTTAAGCCCAAAAAACTACATTTGAGTCTGGAACTAAACCTCTATTCCATTTAGCGTGAAACCTTAATGTTGATCTATGTATATCTCTACCTCCAAATCCCCATGAAGGTGTATAATCATGATATCCATTTGTTTTAGAAATAATCCTTCAATGGAAACCCAGTAGAGAACGATCTAAATTATTATGTGCTTTACAACATGAGAGAAAATCTAATGGAAATCTAATCCTTCTAATTATTGAAATACATTTACCCTTTCCCTGGTGTTATTATTTATATAATTTTCCTCCATATATAATGTAATGTTTTTCATAATTCTCAAAAAATATAAACTGAAAAGATTATGTAAAAACTACATTTCAAATGTCATTTGAAAACTATTTATAAAATCACATTTGAAAATATCTCACCCTAATTATATTTCAAACACTTTTTTAGTGTATTCCAAAAATATATCACCCTTAAGAAAATACCAATAACACCTCATGGAAAACACCACTATTTCAAAATTTAGGAAATTATTTTTGAATTTTCTCTTATGCATCATTAACTGTCTGGAACCATAAGAAACCATATGACCATCATGGACTGGAACTGTTCACATCCTGACTCATGATACATCACAATATAATCCATACAGATTACCCGGCTCATTTATGATTAAGATTGGTTTTTCCATCTATCTACCATTAATGATCTTAGAAGGATATCTCAATAACATCTAAGGAAAGGAATTATACGACATTCTTGGTTAAGGTCTTCACAGTGCTTCTAATTAAGAAGAATCCTAGTTGACCCTCTGGTAATAACTACAAATTCCCAAAAAATAATTGGATATTAAAAACATTATTTGGACACTCTAAATAAAATATAACATCAAAATTATAAAGTTCTAAAAATATTCTATCCATTAATATAATTTTCCCCATGATGTGTACTTTATCAATCCAAAATATGCACTTTGAGATCCTTTCATATAGTTGATGCTCCCTAAGTTTTCTCAAAATGATCTTTAGATATCGAGCATGTTCCTACCTCGATCCTAGAGAACACTTTAGCACCTCTAAGTTGATCAAATAGTCCATCACTTTGTAAGTGTATATAAGTTCATTTGTATCACTTAGAATAACCTTTAATAGTCCACACATATTCTCAATGATCCATTTGAATTTTTATGGAAAAAACTAAGGCACCCTTGGGGGACATAATCATTCATACGAACCCATTCACCTCGAAGTCATTCAATTGGGCCTTCTTCTCTCATAGATCTATAGGATCTATATTATATGGTGGAATAGATATATCCCCCACAACTAGTAATAACACAATCATAAACTCAACCTATCCCTTTGGTGGTAATCTAGAGAAGTCATTGGGAAATATATCTAGGAACTTGTCAATTATAGTGGGACATACTGAATGATGTTTATCTCTATCATCCAAAATTACTCAAGAAAAATGGGTTTTGATTCTACCCAGCTACATAAATATAGTTCCTACATAACTCGTTTTCATGTCCAACAATCCAATATAGACATATTCATCACCCTCGAAAATTATAATTCCACTCATCGATGAAAACAATTGATATAGTAGATACATAACTACATGGGGGTTTTAATTGTTGTCACAATGTAGACTCATAGTTTTCATGTCACCAGAACCTTTCCATTCCATTTAATGACTATATTAAGTGTGAGTTAATGATTTTGAATGTAAAATTTTCAAATAGTTGTGAGACATTCTATGATTCCATTTTTTATATTTGTGAACTTTTTATCTCCCTCTTGTATTTAACTCCTACTTTCAATAAAATTATACCCCATGTGACATGAAACATTCATATGCCATATATAAAAATTATACATTAACTGGCATGAAACATTCATAATATATATATAAAAATATTTATACATATATACAAATATTTAATATGTGGGGAACAATTTTCCCACTTCGAGTAAATTGATAAGCTATAATAAAAATATCCTATGAACTAACATGAAACATTCATGTGCCATAAATTCTTGAGAAAAATAAACAATAAATTCCTCTTAAATTGAATAAAAATATAGATGAAAAACCAATATCACTATATGAATGTAGTCAAAAACAATAAACCATATCCATATGTTAACAGACAATGGAAAACATGTGAAACTACACTGAAAAAAACATAACTAAAAATAGATGGGTTTTATTCTATGACATGATCTCCAGTCAAATATGGCCTCCATTCTCAAAATAATTTTACTAACAAACCAATTCTTATGCCACTAAATATCAATTGGGCTATAAGAATCCAACAACTAACCGTATACTTATTAAACCAAAAATATACTTATAGCATTACAAAAATATAACAAATATATTTATAAAATTATATATATAATAAATAAATATTTATTTATTGATAATAATAACTATAAATAAATGTATATTTATTTATATTTATATATATAATCAATATATATTAATTTATAATTATAATTTTTTTATAAATATATTTATTTTATTTATAATTATATATAATTAATATCTTTATTATAATTTTATAATTATTTAAATATATCTATATTTATTTAGGATTATAATGGAAATTATTTTTATATATTATTATAATTTCATAATTATTTAATATCTATAAATGCATATATATTTATTTATAGTTATAATCATATTTATATATATTTTAATAATTAAAAAAAATTAACAATTATATTTATTGCATTTATAATTTTATAAATATATAAAATTAATACATTTATTATAATTTGATAATTATTTAAATATAAATAAATATTTATTACATATATATTTTTATTATAGTGTGTGATTTATAATGAAATGTAATTTTATTTATAGTCATTAATATAGTTATATTTGACTATAATTGATATGAATATATAATTATATAATAATATTATTTTAACAAATAAAAAAATTGGTTCGATCACCTGTTTACCTGATTTTCCCGATCTGAACATGACCTACACCCCTGATTTAATGACCATCCCGATACTATATGAGTGTGTGTATAAATTGAGGGTAATTTATGTGGGTAGCTTTTTTGTATTATGGGGTAGGGTTTTTCTATATTTGGGAATTGCGATTGTTCAGCACCACTTGAAGTTGCACTTACCACCCCCAATCCCCAAATATATATATATATATATTAAATTAATTTATTTTAATAAATATAAAAAAATACAATAAATACATAATTATATTTTTATAATAAATACAAAAATTATAATAAATTTAATTATTTATAATAAATATCTAATAAATATTATATTGTTATTATAATAAATATACAGTTGTTATATATTTATTATACTTTTATTATATATAATATAATGTTATAATGTTATAAAATTTATTATAATAAATATTAATAAATATTAATAAATACTATTATAATAAATTTACAATAAATTTATAATAAATGCATAATAAATATTTATAATACAATTATATTTATAATAAATACTTATTATAATTAAATATTATAATATTTATAATAATAAATATCTAATAAATGTATAATAAACATTATTATAATAAATATCCATTTATAATATCTATTATTATAAATATTATTATAATAAATGTATAATAAATATTATTGAAATAAATATTATAATAAATTTATAATAAATATATAGTAAATTTAAATTATGTATTTATAATAAATTTATTATAAATTTATATTTATTATAATAAACATTGTAATATTTAATTATAATAAATGTATATTTATATTTATATTTATAATAAATATGATAATATTTATTATAATAAATCTACATTTATTTATTATAATAAATATACATTTATTTATTATAATAAATCTCCATTTATTTTAAACATTTATTATAATAAATATGTACAATAAATGTATAATAAATATTATAATACATTTATTTTTTAATTATAATATAATAAATGTAATATGTAATTATTTATCAATATTATATAATTATCATATCTATATTTATTATATTTATAATTATGTAATTATATTATAAATAAATGTAATATGTAATATAATATAATAAATGTAATATGATACATTAATTCATTAATTATAGTAAATGTGTATTTATAAATATATAAATGTTTAATAAACATAATAAATATATATGTATAATTACATATTACATTTATTATAATAAATATATAATTACATATTTCAGTTATTATAATAAATAAATGTATATTTATAATTACATTTATTAATGTATATTTATTATAATAAATAAATGTAGATTTATTACATATATATTATAATAAATAAATGTATATTTATATAAATAAATGTATATTACATTTATAATAAATGTATATTTATATAAATAAATATTATTAATAAATATTATTAATGAAAATTAATAAATGTATATTTATTAATGAATATTACAATAAATAAATATATATTTATAATTACATTTATAAATGTATATTTATAAATAAATATTATTATTAAACATTATTAATGAATATTAATAAATGTATATTTATTATTGAATATTATAATAAATATATATATATATATATATTTACATTTATAAATGTATATTTATTATAATAAATAAATGTATATTACATTTATAAAAAATTACATATTTATTATAATAAATACAAGTATATTGCATTTATAATAAATGTATATTTATATAAATAAATGTATATTACATTTATAATAAATGTATATTTAAATAAATAAATGTATATTACATTTATAATAAATGTATATTTATATAAATAAATGTATATAAAATTTATAAGTAATTACATATATATTATAAAAAAGTATATTACATTTATAAATAAATAATCATATATTTTTTTAATAAATGTATATTGAATTTATTATAATAAATTCATATTACATTTATTATAATAAATTTATATTACATATTTATTATAATAAATGTATATTAAATTTATATAAATTTATATTTATTACATATTTATTATAATAAACAATTTCATTTACAAATGTATATTACATTTATAAAAAAATATCTAATAAATTTATATTTATATAAATGTATATTTATTATAATAAATAAATGAAAATTACATTTATAAATAATAACATATATATTATAATAAATAAATATATATTTATAACTATACAATTATAGTATATAATTAATTATAGTTATGATAATATATAATAATGTTATAAAATTTTTTATTACATTAATTATATTATGATTAAAAAATAAATGTATTATAATATTTATTATACATTTATTATACATATTTATTATAATAAATGTATAAAATAAATGTAGATTTATTATAATAAATTGGGCTACAACCATCTAATAGCTAACCATATACTTATTGAACCAAAAATATACTTAGAGCATTAAAATAATATAATAAATATATTTATAAAATTATATGTATAATAAATAAATATTTATTTCTTTATAATAATGACTATAATTAATATTTTATTATAATTTTATAATTATTTAAATATATCTATATTTATTTAGAATTATAATTGTAAATATTTGCATATATTTATTGTAATTTTATAATTATTTAATAACTATAAATTCATATATATTTTTTTATAGTTATAATCATATATATATATATATATTTCAATAATTATAAAGTTTTACCAAATATATCTACTGCAATAATAATTTTATAAGTATATATAATTAATATATTTATAACAATTTAATATTTATTTAAATATATACGTATTATATAGAATTCTAATTATAAATATTTGTATATATTAATAAAAATACTTATTTAATTAATATATTTATTATAATTTGATAATTATTTAAATATGAATATATATTCATTACATATATAATTTAATTATAGTGTTTGATTTATAATGAAGATTAATTTTATTTATTTTCATTAAAATAGTTAAATTTGAATATAATTAATATGAATATATAATTATATAATAATATTGTTTTAACAAATAAAAAATTGGGTCAATCACCTGTTTAACAGATTTCCCCGATCTGAAGTTGACCTACTACCCTGATTCAATAACCATCCCGATTCTAGATGAGTGGGTGTATAATTTGACCTACAATAAATGAATTTTAGGTGCAATAGAATGATTTGACTGAGAGATTAGTCCTGTGGCCATTGTAGTATGGATTTTGACACTGACCATCATTAAATGCATTCATTAATATATGAAATGGGTGAGTAATTCTATAAATTAGATACCCTTCCTCGTCCCCTTTCATTTTGTAGCTCTTTAAATTTAACTATAATTCTCAGTCACCCTTCCTCCTCCCCAGTACGAGTGCCCATCTCCCTGATCCCCCAAAACAAAATAGTGCATCGGGCGATGAGGACGATAGCTGCGAAGCTCAGGAGTGTCGCCAATACCTTCTTCCCTGGCTCCATGAGATGGATGAGGAGAGCACCGCATACTGAGCAGGCGATGCCGAAATGGCCGAGGATAGAACTGCACACCGACCAGGAAATGCTAGAGATTCCAAAAACCTACTTTGATCTGCTCTTAGAAGACACTTCCTACCAGGTGATGTTGTTAAGGTAGAAGAAGACGACACTGGCCGACTCGGCGATGACGGAATGGAAGATGAGGGAAGCCCACATTGATCTGTTCTTATCAGACACTTCCTACCAGGAGATGCAGGAAAAGAAGAAGAAGACGACACTGACTGACTCGGTGATGTCGGAAAGGAAGAATAAGACGATGTTGGTCGACCCAGTGATGCTAGAATGGAAGAAGAACATGACATTGGCTGACCTGGTGATGCAGGAATGGCAAAGGAGTGAAACCCACATCAATCTGCTCTTAGTAGACACTTCCTACCAGGCAATGCAGGAAAGGATGAAGAAAATGAAGCTGGCCGACCCGACGATGCCGGAATGGGAGAGGAGGGAAACCCACATCGATCAGCTCTTAGAAGACACTTCTTACCAAGCGATGCCGGAAAGGATTATGAAGAAGACGTTGGCCAACCCGTTTATACCCCAAGACCTAGTGCTGGAGGATCGGATGAAGGGGAGCACCATGGGCGGCATGTTTATGGTCAAACACCTGGGGATGGAGGCGACGCCGAAAAGGAAGAAGAGGACGGTAGTGGGCAACCTGTTTATAGCCCAAGACCTGAAGTTGGAGGATCGAAAGAAGAGAATTATGTTCTTCATGGCAGAAAGGAAGAGGAAAGCACCGCACACCGAGGAGCTCCTACCAGACTTTTACGATCCGGCGATGCCGGAAAGGAATAAGGTGATGATGTTGGATGACTTGTTTAAAGCCCAAGACCTGTCGATAGAGGATCGGAATAAGAGAATTACGATTTTCAAGTCAAAAAGGCAAAGGAGGGCGCCGCACAGTGAGCAGCTCTTACCAGACTCTTGCGATCAGGCCACATTGGAAAGGAAGAAGATGACGATGCTGGCTGACCTATTTATAGCCCAAGACCTGGCGATGGAGGATCGAAAGAAAATAAGTATGGTGTTCATGGAAGAAAAGCAGAGGAGAGTGGTGCACACCTAACACCTCTTAACAGACTCGGTGTTCATGGCATAAAGGCAAAAGAGAGCCCCGCACACCGAGCAGCTCTTGCCAGATATATATTTAAGATTTAATATAATGAATTTAAAATTATAATGTTGAAATTAGAAATTTATGTTTAACATTTTGGAAATCTATGTAATATTTTTATTGACATAAAATCAATTTTTGTTTTTTCTCTTTTAAGTATTCACAAGATTCATTGAGATATTTTGTTTGGTTTGAAAAACAATCAAGTGTTTGTTGATTTAACATAATCCAATTAATTCAATGAGAAACAAAATTATACTTGGTTTTTCTCTAAGATTATTTTTATACGTAAAACATGTTCTTTTTAAAAAATGGTTCATGTGAATTTATATTGAAAATATTGTTTTTACCACATATAGAAATTAAATCTTATAAAATGGCTTCTATATTTCAAATCAGTATATTTAATATCATGTAATAAGATCAACTTATAGAAATTTTTTTCATTGATATGAATAATAGAAAATTATAATGGATGGTTCAAAGCAGCGAGTAGACATGATGACATGAAATTCTATCCAATAGATGTACAACAAAACAAATATTCTTTTAACATTTTTTTAATAAAGATAAAAGTACATCACTCAAAATATGAAAAGAATATTCCATTTATTTTTTTATTAAAATTCAAACATGGATAAAAATGAATTTAGAAAACCATAGTAGAATATTCTAATCATTCCTGAAAACATTTTAAAAGAAAAATGAAAATGGAAGAAAAGGATTCTCAAAAGTCTATTTTTCTTTTTCAAAAAAAATCTGATCATTCTATGTACTAAATAAAGGAAAATTGTACTATTACTTGAACACTCCATGAATATATAAATAAAATTTATTTAAATGGGTTTATCTAATAAGAAACATATAATTTCTCTCAATCTAAACTAAAGTATATATTTAATTAATATTTTTATTTAATTAATATAATTATTATAATTTGAAATTTATTTAAATATAAATATATATTTATTACATATATATTTTAATTATAGTGTTTGATTTATAATGAAAATTAATTCTATTTACTATCTTTAAAATAGTTATATTTGACTAGGACTAATATGAATATATAATTATATAATAATATTGTTTTAACAAATAAAAAAATTGGTTCGATCACCTGTTTAACTGATTTCCCAGATCCGAACTTGACCTACTCCCCTGATTCAATGACCATCCCGATTCTATATGAGTGGGTGTATAATTTGACCTACAATAAATGAATTTTAGGTGCAATAGAATGATTTGACTGAGAGATTAGTCTCGTGACCATTGTAATATGAATTTTGATGCTGACCATCCTTAAATGAATTCATAAATATATGAAATGGATGAGTTGTTCTAAAAATTAGATACCTTTACTCATCCCCTTTCATTTTGTAGCTCTATAAATTTAACTGTAATTCTCAGTCATCCTTCCTCCTCCCCATTATGAGCACCCGTCTCTCCGATCCACCAAAACAAAATGGTGCATCAGGCGATGAGGACGATAACAGCAAAGTTGAGGAGTGTCGCCAATTCCTTCTTCCCTAGCTCTGGGAAAAGGCATAGTAGAGCGCCGCACACTGAGCAGGCGATGCCGGAATGGCTGAGGATAGCGTTGCACACCGACAAGGTGATGCCGGAGATTCTGAAAACCTACTTTGATCTACTCTTAGAAGACACTTCCTACCAGGTGATGCTGGAAAGGAAGAAGAAGATAACACTGGCTGACTCGGCGATGCCGGAATGGCAGATGAGGGAATCCCACATTGATCTGCTCTTAGCAGAAACTTCTATCCATGCGATGCAGGAGAGAAAGAAGAAGGTGGCGTTGACCGACCCAATGATCCGAGAAAGAAGGAAGAAGACAATGTTGGCTGAGCCGGTGATGCCATAATGGAAGAAGAAGACAACAATGGACGACCAGGCGTTGCAGTAATGGCAGAGGAGTGAAACCCACATCGATCTGCTCTTAGCAGACACTTCTTACCAGACGATGTAGGAAAGGAAGAAGAAGATGAAGTTGGCCGACCCGGTGATGCTAGAATGGAAGAGGAGGGAAACCCACATCGATCTGCTCTTAGTAGACACTTTCTACCAGGCGATGCCAGAAAGAAAGATGAAGAGGATGCTAGATGACCCATTTATACACCAAGACCTGGCGATGGTGGATCAGAAGAAAGAGAGAACCCTGGCCGGCCTATTTTTCACCGAAGACCTAGGGATGGAGGTGACACTGAAAAGGAAGAAGAGGATGGTGGTGGTCAACCTATTTATAGCCCATGACCTGAAAATGGAGGATTGGAAGAAGAGAAGTACGATGTTCGTGGAAGAAACGTATAGGAGAGCGCCGCACACCGAGCAGCTCTTACCAGACTCTTATGATCAGGCGACGTCGGAAAGGAAGAAGAGGACGATGATGGACGACTTGATTAAAGCCCTAGACCTGGAGATGGAGGATCGGAGAAGTATGGTTTTCATGGCAGAAAGGAAAAGGAGAGTGCCACACACTGAGCAGGTCTTAATAGACTCTTGCGATTAGGCCACTCTTGAAAAGAAGAAGAGGACGATGTTGGCCGACCTGTTTAAAGCCCAAGACCTAGCGATTGGGGATCGGAAGAAGAGAAGTATGGTGTTCATGGAAGAAATGCAGAGGAGAGCGCCGAACACCTAGCACCTCTTACCAGACTCTGTGTTCATGGCAGAATGGTAGAGGATACCCCGCACACTGAGCAGATCATACCAGATAAATATTTAAGAATTAATATAATGAATTTAAAAATATAATGATGAAATTCGAAATTTAGTTTTATCATTTGCGAAATCAATGTAATATTTTTATTCAAATAAAATCTATTTTTGTTTTTTTTTTCTTTTAAGTATTCACAGGATTCATTTTGATTTTTTTCTTGGTTTGAAAATCAATCAAGTGTTCATTAATTTAACATAATCCAATTAATTAAATGAGAAACAAAATTATTCCAGGATTTTCTTTAAGATTATTTTTATACATAAAACATGTTCTATTTCAAATAATGGTTCTTGTGAATTTATATTAAAAATATTTTTTTACCACTTCTAGAAATTAAATCTTATAAAATGGGTTCTATATTTCAAATCAGTATAATTAATATCAGCTAATAAGATCAACATAAAGAATAATTTTTCATGGACAAGAATCATAGAATATTATAAAGGATGGTTCAAAGCAGCGAGTAGTCATGGTGACATGAAATTCTACCCATGAGAAATAAAACAAAATAAATATTCTTTTCACATTTTTTGTAAACAAGTTAAAAGTACCTCACTCAAAATATGAATAGAATATTCCATATATTTTTTAATTAAAATTCAAACATGGCTAAAAATGAATTTAATAAACCATAAGAGAATATTACAATCATTCATGAAAACATTTTTAAAGAAAAGATGAAAATGGAAGAAAATTATTCCCAAAAGTCTATTTTTCTTTTTTTTAAATTCTGATCATTCCCAAAACTATACAAAGTAAAATTCTATTATTACATGAACACTCAATGAATAAATTAAGGAAAATAAAATGAAATGGTTTTATCGTATAAGGAACATATAATTTCTCTCAATCTAAAATAATGTATAATCAATAAAAATTAAAATGAGATTGAAACATAAATCCCATACAACTTTGGTAATCCCAAAATCAAAAACTCGTGAAAGGGAGAACCATATATGAATTTTTAAATCTTCATAGTTTCAATAAAAAGAATCGTAAAATACATTAATTGTGTCACACCTTGAATTTTTAATTTATTTTTATTTTATTATTCTAGGGCTCCACATCCTCACGTCAAGGATCGAGCTGGGTACCGGTATAAAAATTTCTGAAATTTAATGTTTTTGGTGGGTTTCAGTCCTGTGCAGAGGCACCACATGGTTAGCAGTGACCATGTGGTCTCCCCAGGTGCTTGTGCGGGTGCCCGAGCCTACTACACTGAGGCGTGCAATTTGTGTGCATGTTTTTTTATGTTTCGCGATGAGCGTTTGGGTACCCGTTAATATTATGTTGTTGTTGTTATTATTATTATTATTATTATATATAAATATATTTATTATATTTATAATTATATATAATTAATATCTTTATTATAATTTTATAATTATTTAAATATATCTATATTGATTTTAATGTATAATTGTAAATATTTGTATATATTTATTATAATTTTATAATTATTTAATAACTATAAATGTATATATATTTATTTGTAGTTATAATCATATAAGTATAAAAATTTCAATAATTATAAAATTTTAACAATTATATTTATTGCATTTATAATTTTATAAATATATATAATTAATATTTTTAAATCATTTTAATAATTATTTAAACATATACATATTATATAAAATTCTAATTATAAATATTTTTATATAATTATAAATATATTTATATAATTAATATATTTATTATAATTTGATAATTATTTAAATATAAATATATATTTATTACATATATATTTTTATTATGGTGTTTGATTTATAATGAAAATTAATTTTATTTATTGTCAATAAAATTGTTATATTTGACTATAATTAATTTAAATATATAATTATATAATAATATTGTTTTATCGAATAAAAAAATTGACCTACTCCCCTGATTAACCAATTTTCACGATCTGAACTTGACCTACTCCCATGATTTAACGACTATCTCGATTCTATATGAGTGCGTGTATAATTTGAGGGTAAATTAGGTTGGTGTGTTCATTTTAGTTTTATGGGGTTGGGTTTTTTAATATTTGGGAAATGGGTTTGTTCAGCACCACTTGAAGTGGCGCTTTGACCCCACACCACCCCCAAACCCCACAAATATATATAAATATAAAATAAATAAATTTATTATAATAAATATAAAAAAATACAATAAATACATAATTATATTTTTTATAATAAATAAAAAATTATAAAAAAATTATTTATTTATAACATATATTTATAATAAATATCTAATAAATATTATAATAAATATAATAGTATTATTATAATAAATATACATTTGATATATATTTATTATACATTTATTATAAATACTATAATGTTATAATATTATAATATTTATTATAAGAAATATCTAATAAATATTAATAAATACTATTATAATAAATGCATAATAAATCTATACTAAATGTATAATAAATAATTATAATACATTATTATCTATAATAAATACTTATTATTATTAAATATTATAATATTTATAATAATAAATGTCTAATAAATGTATAATAAATATTATTATAAAAAATATACATTTATAAAATCTATTATAATAAATAATATTATAATAAATGAATAATAAATATTATTGTAATAAATATTATAATAAATGTATAATAAATATATATTAAATATAAAATAATTATTTATAATATATTTATAATTAATTTATATTTATTATAATAAATATTATAATTTTAATTATAATAAATGTATATTTATATTTATATTTATAATAATATGATAATATTTATTATAATAAATCTATATTTATTTATTATAATAAATCTACATTTATTTATTATAATAAATCTACATTTATTTTATACATTTATCATAAAAAATATATACAATAAATGTATAATAAATATTATAACACATTTATTTTTTAATTATATTATAATAAATGTAA
This sequence comes from Viscum album, assembly GCA_963277665.1. NCBI lineage: Eukaryota > Viridiplantae > Streptophyta > Magnoliopsida > Santalales > Viscaceae > Viscum > Viscum album. The sequence continues at coordinate 1,930,153,278 of OY728131.1, forward strand.
TATGAAAATATTTATCATTATTATATAATTATCATATCTATATTTATTATATTTATAATTATATAATTATATTATAAATAAATGTAATATGTAATATAATATAATAAATGTAATATGATACATTTATTTTTTAAATATAATAAACGTATATTTATAATTATATAAATGTACAATAAATATAATAAATATAAATCTATAATTACATACTACATTTGTTATAATAAAAAAATAATTACATTTTACATTTATTATAATAAATAAATGTAAATTTATAATTACATGTATAAATGTATATTTATTATAATAAATAAATGTAGATTTATTACATATTTATTATAATAAATAAATGTATATTACATTTTTAAGAAATGTATATTTATATAAAGAAATGTATATTACATTTAAAATAAATGTATATTTATATAAATAAATATTATTAATAAATATTATTAATGAAAATTAATAAATTTATATTTATTAATGAATATTATAATAAATAAATGTTTATTTATAATTACATTTATAAATATATATTTATAATAAATTTGTATTTATAAATAAATATTATTATAAAATATTATTAATGAATATTAATAAATGTATATTTGATAGTGAATATTATAATAAATATATGTGAATTTGTAAATACATTTATAAATGTATATTTATTATAATTAATAAATTTATATTACATTTATAAATAATTACATATTTATTATAAAAAATAAATTTATATTACATTTATAATAAATGTATATATATATAAATAAATGTATATTACATTTATAATAAATGAATATTTATATAAATAAATGTATATTACATTTATAAGTAATTGCATATTTATTATAATAAATGTATATTACATTTATAAATAAATAATCATTTATGTTGTTAATAAATGTATATTACATTTATTATAATAAATATATATTACATTTATTATAATAAATATATATTACATTTATAAATAAACAATCATTTATTTTGTTAATATATGTATATTACATTTATTATAATTAATGTATATTACATATTTATTATAATAAATGTATATTACATTTATATAACGTATATTTGTTATAATAAATAAATGTAAATTACATTTATAAATAATTACATATATATTATAATAAATAAATTTATATTTATAAATATATAATTATAGTATATATTTATTTAAAGATATGATAATTTTATAATAAATATTAATAATTATATATTACATTTATTATATTATAATTAAAAAATAAATGTATTATAATATTTATTATACATTTATTGTACATATTTATTATAATAAATGTATAAAATAAATGTAGATTTATTATAATAAATTGGGTTACAAGCATCTAACCATATACTTATTGAACCAAACATATACTTAGGGCATTACCAGAATATAATAAATATATTTATAAAATTATATGTATAATAAATAAATATTTATTTATTTATAATAATAACTATAAATAAATGTCTATTTATTTATATTTATATATATATAATGAATATATGTTAATTTATAATTATAAATATTTTATTAATATATTTATTATATTTATAATTATATATAATTAATATGTTTATTATAATTTTATAATTATTTAAATATTTCTATATTTATTTAGAATTATAATTGTAATTATTTGTAAATATTTATTTTAATTTTATAATTTTTTAATAACTATGAATGCATATATTTTTTTTATATTTATAATCATATATATATATATATATATTTCAATAATTATAAAATTTTACCAAATATATATATTGCATTTATAATTTTATAAATATATATAATATATATATTTATTACAATTTAAAAATTATTTAAATATATACGTAATATATAGAATTCTAATTATAAATATTTGTATATATTTATAAATATATTTATTTAATTAATATATTTATTATAATTTGATAATTACTTAAATATAAATATATATTTCTTACATATATATTTTAATTATAGTGTTTGATTTATAATGAAAATTAATTGTATTTGTTGTCATTAAAATAGTTATATTTGACTATAATTAATATGAATATATAATTATATAATAATATTGTCTTAAAAAATAAAAAAATTGGTTCGATCACCTGTTTAACCGATTTCCCCGATCCGAACTTCACCTACTCCCCTGATTCAATCAACATCCTGATTCTATATGAGTGGGTGTAAAATTTGAACTACAATAAATGAATTTTAGGTGCAATAGAATGATTTGAATGATAGATTAGTCTCGTGACCATTGTAGTATGAATTTTGACGCTGACCATCCATAATTGCATTCATAAATATTTGAAATGGATGATTCGTTCTATAAATTATATACCCTTCTTCATCCCCTTTCGTTCTATAGCTCTACAAATTTAACTGTAATTCTCACTCACCCTTCCTCCTCCCCAGTATGAGTGCCCGTCTCTCCGATCCCCCAAAACAAAATGGTGCATCGGGCGATGAGGACGATAACAGCGAAGCTGAGGAGCGTCACCAATTCCTTCATCCCTGGCTCTTTGAAAAGGCAGAGGAGATCACTGCACACTGAGCAGGCGATGCCAGCGATGCTGGAATGGACGAGGATAGTGCCGCACACCGACCAGGAATTGATGGTGATTCCAAAAACCTACTTCGTTATACTCTTAGAAGACAATTCCTTCCAGGTGATGTCGGGAAAGAAGAAGAAGATGACGCTGGCCAACACAGCGATGCCGGAATGGAAGATGAGGGAAACAAACATTGATATGAACTTAGAAGACTCTTCCTACTCGGAGATGCTGGAAAGGAAGAAGAAGACGATGCTGACTGACCTGATGATGATGAAAAGGAAGAAGAAGATGATGCTGGATGGACTGGTGATCTGAAAAGTAAGAAGAAGATGACACTGGCCGACCCGGCGATGCAGGAATGGAAGAGGAGTGAAACCCACATTGATCTGCTCTAAGTAGACACCTCTTACCAGGCGATGTAGGAAAGGATGAAGAAGATGAATATGGCTGACTCGGTGATGCCGGAATGGAAGAGGAGGAAAACCCACATCGATATGCTCTTAGCAGACACTTCCTACGAGGTGATTGCGGGATGGAAGATGAAGAGGACGTTGGCCGGCCCGTTTATACCCCAAGACCTTGTGATGGAGGATCAGAAGAAGGGGAGAACCCTTGGCAGCCTGTTTATGGCCGAAGACCTGGGGATGGGGGAAATGCCATAAAAGAAGAAGAGGACGGTGGTGGGAAACCTGTTTATAGCCCATGATCAAATGATGGAGGATCAGATGAAGAGAAGTATGATGTTCATGGTAGAAAGGCTGAAAAGAGAGCCGCAAAACAAGCATCTCTTAGCAGACTCTTGCATTCTGGTGTCATCGGAAAGGAAGAAGAGGACGACGTTGGAAGACATGTTTAAATCCCAAGACCTGGAGATGGATGATCGCAATAAGATAAGTACGATTTTCATGGCAGAAAGGAAGTGGAGATCACCGCACACTGAGCATCTCTTACTAGACTCTTGCGATCAGGCCACACTGGAAAGGAAGAAGTGGACGATGATGGTAAACCTATTTATATCCCATGACCTGGCGATGGAGAATCGAATGAAGAGAAGTATGGTGTTCATGGCAGAAAGGCAGACGAGAGGGCCGCACACCTAGCACCTCTTACGAGACTTGGTGTTCATGGCAGAAAGGCATAGGACAGCCCCGCACACCGAGCAGCTCTTACCAGATATATATTTAAGAATTTATATAATGAATTTTAAAATATAATGTTGAAAATAGATATTAATGTTTAACATTCTGGAAATCTATGTAATATTTTTATTCAAATAAAATCTATTTTAGTTTTTTCTCTTTTAATCAAGTATTCACAAGAATCATTTTGAGTTTTTCCTTGGTTTGAAAAACAATCAAGTGTTCATTGATTTAACATAATCCAATTAATTCAATGAGAAAAAAATATTCTTGGTTTTTCTTTTATATTATTTTTATACTTAAAACATGTGCTTTTTCAAAAAAAGGTTCTTGTGAATTTATATTACAAATATTTTTTTACCACTTCTAGAAATTAAATCTTATAAAATGGGTTCTATATTTCAATTCATTATAATTAATATCAGGTAATATGATCAACTTAAAGAATAATTTTTCTTTGAGAATAATCATAGAAAATTATAAAGGAAGGTTCAAAGTAGCGAGTAGTCATGATGACATGAAATTCTATCCCTGAGAAGTACAACAAAACAAAGATTCTTTTCACATTTTTTGTAAAAAAGGTAAAAGTACCTCACTCAAAATATGAAACGATGATTCCATTTATTTTTTTTATTAAAATTCAAACATGGCTGAAAATTTATTTAAAAACCCATAGGAGAATATTCAAATCATTCATGAAAACATTTTTAAAGAAAAGATGAAAATGGAAGAAAAGGATTCCCAAAAGTCTATTTTTCTTTTTTTAAAAAAATTATGATCATTCTAAGTACTAAATAAAGGAAAATTATACTATTACATGAACACTCCATCAATAAATGAAGGAAAATAAAAATAAATGGGTTTATCTTATATGGTACATATAATTTTTCTCAATCTAAACTAAAGAATATATTTAATAAATATATTTTTTAATTAATATATTTATTATAATTAGATAATTATTTAAATATAAATATATAATTATTACATATATATTTTAATTATAATGTTTGATTTATAATGAAAATTAATTTTATTTATTGTCATTAAAATAGTTATATTGGACTATAATTAATATCAATATATAATTATATAATATTATTGTTTTAACAAATAAAAAATTTGGTTTGATCACCTCTTTAACTGATTCCCCTGATCCGAACTAGACCTACACCCTTGATTCAATGACCATCGCGATTCGATATGAGTGGGTGTATAATTTGACCTACAATAAATGAATATTAGGTTCAATAGAAAGATTTGACTGAGAGTTTAAGAACCTGTTTTTTAGTTTTGTGGTACGGGTATCTTCTTTTTTATTTTCCTTAAATTTTGAGAAAATATGGAAAATGGGTGAAAATATCAACTTTTGGACATATACGCCATGTACTTTTCCACACTCCATGTACTTTTGGCTGTGTGGGATTAGCACACAGGGCGTGTATCCATGTCGGTGATGAAGGGTGTAGGAACCGACTACATGTCGTGTAGTGGTCCTTTACACACCATGTAGTCAGTCGATAGGCATAAAGTAAGGTGGTAGCCAGCTGTGTGACATCACACACCATGTACTCATGATGACACACTGTGTAGTCCTGTCGGCAGGTGAACAATGCCACGCTGGTGGGAAACCGTTAGAGGAACAGTTAAAAACATGGGAAGTATACACCATGTACTTGGAAATACACACCATGTACTTTGTTTTTTTATTAAAATGGGCAGTAGCCTCCCCTATTCACAGGGAAGGCATAGAATCGGACTGGAGATCAATATGGGACAACCGAATCTTCGAGGATCCGTTGATCGTGAACCAGGAATCTATTTCTGCCTCAGACGATCTCGTTGGAATCGCACGGGTATGTCCTCCCCTATCCTTATTACGTTCATTCCAATTCTTTCCCACGAGAAAGTTATTTACATTTGATCGGGTTTTCTTTTACCCTTGATCTACCTCGTTCTAGGACGATTCATGGAACTTCGTTTGAGAATACTGATCAGGGGCATTTAAGGTAGGTGGCTTGGTGTTTATTTTGCAACTACTGTGCGTTTTGCGTTTTTGTTGTGCCACGAACCCGTGTTGGGGTGTCGTTTGGGAGAGGCCCTAGCTATTTTAAATACCTAGAATTGAATATGTAATTAATTATGATAATAAATTGCTATTTGGGATTGTTTCTTGGAAACAGAACCATCCCGAGGGGTGTATTCTTCTGTTTAGCCATTTGGCCAGGATACCCAAGGGTATGGCATGATTAATTATGCATTAATTTGTCCTTGATAGTAATTGTTTATAAATTGCACGTTAATTTGTTAGGCATGGCCTGGTTACTTGTTTAGCTAGAGGGCATAGTGATATCTAGCCTGAGGGCATGACTATATTAGCTGGAGGGCATGTTGACATTTAGACTGAGGGCGTAGTTCTATTAGCATGAGGGAAAAGCCCGAGGGAAAGATTCTAATTACCTGAGGGTTTCGTTTCGGTTTGGCCTGAGGGTAAGATTCTGTCTCGCCTAAGGGAAAAACCTGAGGGTGTGGTTTTACTATATTATCCTGAGGGCAAGCATGAAGGCGTGGTTTTACTATACTAGCCTTAGGGAAAGATTATGATTGGCCTAAGTGATTGGTTATGTGGAGTACAGAATGTTATTAAATTAAATGGTTGAGATGAAAAATAAAACGACAATATAATTGGTAATGTTAGTTACTTTTGAGTACTTATTAGTTTATTGCATTTTACTACTGCACACTGTTGTTGCATATTTTCACACAGTTGAGCATGGGCCTTTGGTGGGTACCTACTGAGAAATATTTCTCACACCCAGTTTTGGTCATGCTTTTCGGCCCAAACAAGATTACATTTATATAGGTGTAGATAAGGTCAAGGTTCCTTATACAGGTACTTGATTTCTGCTGAGGTGTAGGGGAGCATGGAACCGGGCATAGGCTCACGATGCCGCTGGCTGTTCTGGTTTTTTTTCAATACTTGTACTCTATATTGTATTGTACTACTATGTAACATGTTCTAGCTATTTTCATAGAATTGGAGACATGTTGCATCCTATATATATATATATATCTAGTTGGTTATATCTACTGCAATATGTTTATTTTAGTTGTGTATGGTTTACTGATTCCTCTGTTGATGTATGTTTTATTTCATTCCACTACGCTACACTTTCAAAAATGAGGGCACAGTTTCCCCACTATCAGACCTGGGCCCTCACTGCTAGTCGGCAACCTCTTGAGTTTGGGGAAATGCACTTGAGGTCATGTGGCGAACCAGGTTCGGGGCACCCATTGAGTGGCACCCGGAACTGGGACGATACAATGTGGTATCAAAGGGTTCTTTTCTTTGACTTAATATATAGAGCCATATTCAGCGATAGAACGGTAACAGTAGTTGGTAATAATTTGTGCCCAGGTATAGCTAACCTGTGTATAGGGAAAAGCCAGTCTACCTCGTATTTTTTCAATTATAATGATAATGCAAATTTTATAGCTGAATTGATGTTCACCATTCGGTAATTCACTTGTGATTGTGCTGTTTGTATTTTATCTATGGGTTCTATTTTGTCGCAACCCGATTAGATGAGGATATGACATATCATGCATCATTTAGGCACATGCTATAAATCTCATTCCATGCATAGTTCCATTCCATGTAGGTGCATTAGAAATTGCATGTTGTTGTGATAGTTTTTGTGCTATAAAATCATGTTGTTGTGATAGCTGCTTGATAAATACTTATTTTGTGATAGAGTATTTTTGTGTATCATCCGGTTGATATAATGGATTTCAAACTTCGGTTATTGGGGATTATGGGTCCTTATAGATAGGAATATGGTGGATCATTGGTTGTTTATCCAATTATAACACATATAAGATGCCAAAAATTGATTCGCGGGGAGTATGGGCCCTCACGGATCGTAATTTGGCACTTAGGTGTTGTTTTTCAGTATTTTCTAGGTTCCAGAAAAGTTTCTGAGGCAAACTGTCTGCAAACACAGTTTACACACTGTGTAGTATATTTAAACACTCCATGTATGGCCTTTTGTTTGGAAAAAAACTGATCATTTTAAGTACACACCGTGTACTATGAGTACATGCCATGTAGTCTCTTCCCGTCTCACAAACCGTGTGGGAGGAAACACAGGGTAGGGAAAGGCTTGGGCCAAACACGCCCTATACCTAATGTACACACTGTGTAGTGTTGACCCGGAGTCCGGCCGTGTAAACTAAAAACACGGTTCGGTGAACTCCTTTATAGAACAGGTCGTGTCAATGAAGAACACGCTGTGTAGTGTGACTTAGGGACTCGGCCGTGTCACTAACAACATAGGTCGGTGTCACCTCTCTTTGAACACGCTATGTACCAGTGGGACATTCCATGTAGTCTTTTCCGAGTACATATTGTGTGGATTTAGCTTTATGGGTGGAGAATGGGGTAGTGTACATGCCGTTTCCAGGTGTCGCACGTCGTGTAGTGTCATGCCGAGTAGTCGGATATGTCACAAATTACATGGGCAGCTGGAAATAACACCATACACACCGTGTAGATTCTATACATTCCATGTAGTTTTGTTCAATGGGATCTGTGTGGCATAGCCGTGTAGAAGGACCCGGGCAAAGGAAGAGTATACATGCCGTGTAGTCAGGTACACGCCATATAGAAGGACCCGGACAGAGTGGTCAGGTACACATCGTGTAGTCAGTATACACGTCGTGTAGTCTTGTCTTGCAAATTTTAAAGGCCTTCTTCCTCCTATTCCCTTTTGGGGTTTCTTCATTTTTGGATTTTGTTGATCTTGTTCTAAGGCATGTTTTGACCTTGTAGTGTCATGCCGCCGAGACGACCGCGCGTTGTTCGCCGGGAGAGTGGCAACGAGTATGCTCCAGAGATGGTGGGCCATGGGCTACTAGTTGATCCTCCAGCAGATCCAGATGCATCACCATCCATTATACCAGACACCGGCGCAGAGGCTTAGTTCCCTAAAGGCTTTATGTGGTTCATGCAGACCTTTCAGGGAGCACTGCATGCTTCCACATCTATGGCCGAGCTGACATGTATCTTCCAGCAGTAGCATCTGCCTACGTTTGCAAGGGATGGCAGACCACAATCTGTGGAGTCTTTCCTGGTATCTATGCAGACTATTTTCGAGCATCTTGAGACACGTCTAGGGTAGAGGGTCATGCTCATGACATACATGCAGCATGATTCCGCTAAGAGGTGGTGGGATGTTACCACCCAGTCAGAGCATCACAGAGACATGGCATGGGAATATTTTCAGGCAGTCTTCTATGATTTCTTCTTTCCAGAGACACTGAGCGAAGATAGAGCTTGAGTGTTAATGAACTTGTAGTAGGGATCTATGTTGTTGATGTATTATTCTCCTCGTTTTACTGAGCATTATCATCTTTCACTCATTCTGGTGGGTGATGAGTTGTTGAGGGCCATGCGCTTTGAGGATGGTCTCCGATATGACATCTGAGCACTGGTGAAAGTTTTCAGGTTGCCTTATGTACATGTTATTGTGTAACAGACACTAATTATAGAGAGGAACCTTTGGGAAGCTAGTGGAGTGGGCCAGGTCGGTTCGACACCAGTTTCTGGTACTATTTCTGCCGGTAAGAGGAAGAGAGAGATGAATTTCTCTCATAGTGGCAGTACTAGCCATACACATACATCAGGTGGCTCGGCCATGTGATACTAGTGTCGTAAAGAGGGTCACAAGATACCAAAGTGTCCACGAGACCTAGTGGAGTGTCGATGTTGCAGTAAGATGGGGAATCTAAATCGATATTCAGGGTGTTTCTACAAGTGACTAGTGAGAGGGGTTTTGTGCAGACTCTGCGAGCGGTGGTAGGACCAGCAGCTTCTTACTTTTCAGGGAACTGGAATACATCAGGGTGTGCAGGCCGAGATGGTAGTCGTGGCCATGGTAGCCAGACATTAGGATGTCAAAGCCAACAGGGTAGGATAGTTCAGGGTAGCCAGGCTGTGTCGCAGGGCCGCGGCACGGGGAAGGCATATGCAGTGAAACAGACCCAGCAGAAGTAGGATCCTGGACCATCTATAGTCAGAGGTACTATCCTAGTGGACCCTGCCTTATCTTCAGTACTTTTCAAAATGGGTTCTACACATAGTTTCATATCTGTACCCATTTTAGAGAGCCTTGGGCTCTGTTTTTCTTCTTCATCTGGTATCTTGATGCTAGACACTCCGTTGGGGACTAAAACAGTTGGTGTGCATCTGTGCAAGGAGTTCCCCCTTGAGGTTGTTAGGTGTCACTTTTTTTGGACCTCTATGTCCTAGAGATGACAGCCTATGACATTATTCTTGGGATGGACTGGTTGGTTTTCTATCGAGCCTTTGTAGACTACTATCATCACAGGGTTCATTTCACGTCACCAGAGGGTGGAGAATATCTATACAAAGGTGAGTGGGATGTTCAGGAAAGATGAGATGGACTAGAGCATCGTGGGCGATGTGGAGTCACAACCCCGATTGCGAGTTTATATCTGGACAACAAGGGGACTTGTCAGACAAAATTCCCTCCAGTTGTTGATCATTTCAGGGGTGTCTTCCTAGAGGTCTTTTCAGGTATACCTCGAGAGAGAGAGAGAGGTGGATTTCTCTATTCAGCTTATTCCAGGAGCAGCACCGGTGTCCATTCCTCTGTATAGGATGGCCACGTCTGAGTTGAAGGAGCTCAAGAGGCAGTTAGAGGAGTTACAGTCAAAGGGTTTTATCCTACCCAGTACTTCTCCATGGGTTTTTCCAATCCTTTTTGTGAAAAATATTGATGGTACCCTCAAACACTGTGTGGATTATTGGAAGTTGAACCAGTTGACAGTTATGAACCGATATCCCATGCCAATGATAGATGATCTTTTTGATCAACTTCGTGGTGCCTGAGTGTTCTCAAAGATTGACCAGAGGTCAGGATATCATCAGCTTCATGTGAGACCATAGGATATACCTCTTATAGATTTTCAGAGAACATATGGTCTGTACGAGTACTTGGCTATGTCATTCAGACTCACGAACGCGCTAGCAGTTCTCATGGCCCTGATGAATCATGTGTTCCATCCATACCTATATTATTTTTATGTAGTATTCGTGGATTATATCTTGGTGTACTCTCATACTCGACACGACCATGCCACTAACCATGAGATCTTATTGAGTACATTGTGAGAGCATCAGCTATATGTTATGCTCTCAAAGTGCCACTTTTAGATGGTCCATATACACTTCCTAGGTCATATCATCTCAGAGGCATGAGTTTCAGTAGACCCATAGAAGGCGAGAACAGTAGTTTCCTAAGAGTATCCTAAGAACGTGTTTGAGATACAGAGTTTCTTAGGGATGGCTGGTTACTACAGACGCTTCATCCAGGACTCCTCCCACTTAGCAGTGCCATTGACATGTTTGACTAAGAAGGGTGCGATGTTCCTTTGGTCAGAAGCCTGTGAGACAGTCTTTCAGGACCTGAAAGGAAGGTTTACATCGGCACCAGTCCTGATACACCCAGAGTAGGGTAAGATCTATACAGTTTACTGTGATTCCCCAGGTATTGGGCTAGGGGTAGTGTTGATGCAGGGTGATCAGGTTGTTGCGTATGGTTCTCGGCAGTTGAGGACACTTTAGAGGAATTACCCAACGCATGATCTCGAGTTGGCTGCAGTTGTTCATGTGTTGCGTTGATGAAGACATTATCGATTTGGAGAACGTTTTGTGGTTTTCACTGACCACAAAAGTCTCAAGTATATTTTTAATCAGCGTGACTTAAACCTGAGACAGCGAAGGTGGGTTGAATACCTTTAGTCCATCGACTTTTATCTTTCCTATACACCTGGTAAAGGTAATGCAGTAGCTGATGCACTGAGCAGAAAGACTCAGATACAGGCTGTGCAGGAGGCTAGAGGTGAGTGGAATCTCATGGCTGTGTTCTCTTAGATGCATTTGGAGGTGCATGGCAGTTAGGGGCAGACTTATCTTTCATCATTAGCTGTTACTTGTACCCTCTTGGATAGAGTGAGCATGAGACAGCTTTCTGATTCAGAAGGCCTAGTTCCAAGGGAGTCAGTGGCAAGTAAGGACCTTCCTCCAAGGTGGACGATAGGTGATGATGAGGATCGACGTTCCCATGGATGAGTATGGGTTCCCGGGGATATACGAGAGGAGATAATGTGGGAGTAACATGCTTTATCATGGTCAATTTATCTCGGTGTTACCAAGATATACCGTGAGTTGAGACATCAGTACTGTTTGACAGGTATGAAGAGAGATGTATCTGGTTTTTTATGAGATGTTCCACCTGTCAGCAGGTGAAGGCGGAGCATCAGAGGCTAGCTGGACTATTACAGTAGTTACCCATCCCGGAGTGGAAATGGGATGATGTATCGATGGACTTCGTGACCGGTTTTCCGAGGTCACCTCAAGGCAATGATGTCCTCTGGGTTGTTGTGGACAGACTCACGAAGGTAGCTCACTTTTTGCTAATCAGGGAGACCTTCAGTGTTGACGAGCTCGTACGGTTGTATATATGAGAGATTGTACGTTTTGATGGCGTCCAAAGTTCTATCATTTCAGATAGAGATTCCCATTTTATGTCTATTTTCTGGTAGAGTTTTCAGAGGGCACTGGGTACACAGGTGCTTCTGAGCACAGCATACCACCCTCGGACAGATGGCCAGTCAGAGCGTACGATATGTGTGCTTGAAGACAAGTTGTGAGCATGTGTCCTAGACTTTGGGGGATCTTGGGAGAATCACATACCCCTAGTCAAGTTTTCCTATAATAACAGCTTTTAGGAAACTATTGAGATGGAACCATACATGGATTTATATGGTAGGCCATGACGATCACCATTGTTCTTGTTAGAGGCAGGTGAGGTAGCTTTATTTGGTCCACATCTCATGCAGGAGACTTTTGAGCAGGTCCAATTGATTCAGAAGCGGATGGCTACCGCGCAGTCTCATCAGAAATCTTATTCTGATCACTGCAGACAACCATTGGAGTTCGTGGTCGTGGATTAGGTTTTCTTGCGTGTTTCTCCAAGGCTGGGACACAGGTGGATTATGAGACAGGGTAAAATTTCACTGAGGTATGTAAGCCCATTTGAGATTCTGGTGAGAGTCGGGCTGGTTTCCTACCGGTTACAGTTACCGTAGAGGTATCAGGACATGCACGATTTCTTCCATTTATCTAAGTTGTGCCATTATAATTCAGACTTGTCTCATGTTTTTTATCTCGATGAGGCTGAGCTTTAGTTAGATGTGTCCTTTGAGGAGCATCTGATTTGTATCATTGATAGGAGAACAAAGGTTCTATGAGGCCAGTCAGTTCCTCTCTTACGGGTGCTATGGCAGCATGGCCGAGTCTAGGACGAAACCTGGGAGCGGGAGATGGACGTACGTGCTCAATGGCTGGAGTTATTCATGGATTTATCTTCATCACACATTGAAGGGAAATTTGGGGACTAATTTCTTTAAGCGGGAAGTCTGTAAGAACCCGGTTCTTAGTTTTCAGGTATGGGTTTTTTCTTTTGTCTTTTCCTTAAGTGTTTTTGAGAAAATAAGGAAAATGGGGAAAAATATCAAATTTTGGACATACATTCCATGTAATTTTCCAGACACCATGTACTTTTGGCCGTGTGGGATGAGCACACAGGGTGTGTATCCATGTCGGCGATGAAGGGTGTAGGAACCGACTACATGTCGTGTAATGTTCCTTTACATATCGTATAGTCAGTCGATAGGCATAAATTATGGTGGTATCTAGCTGTGCGATATCACACGTAGTGTAATCATGAAGACAAGCCATGTAGCCATGTCGGCAGATGAACAGTTCCATGCTGGCGGGAAACATCCAGAGAAATAGTTAAAAACACGGGAAGTACACGCCGTGTACTTTGTTTTTATTGCATAAAATGGGTAGTAGCCTCCCCTATTCATTGGTAAGGATTAGAACCAGACGGGAGCTCGGGAGGGGATGGCCGAATTTTCAAGGATCTGTCGATTATGAACCAGGAATCTGTTTCCGCCTCGAATGATCTCGTTGGAACCGCACTGGTAAGTCCTCCCTTCTCTTTAATTCATTATTACTAATTCTTTCCCAAGGGAAAGTTATTTACATTTGAGTTGGTTTTCTTTTACCTCAGATATACCTCATTCTAGGATGATTAGGGGAACGCCATTCGAGTATACATATTAGGGGCGTTTATTGTAGGTGTCTTGGTGTTTATTTTCCAACTAATGTGCATTTTGTGTTTTTCTTATGCCACGAACCCATGTTAGGGTGTCGTGTGGCTGAGGACGCGGCAATTTTAAATACCTAGAATTGAATTGGTAATTAATTATGATAATAAATTGTTGTTTGGGATCATTTTTTGGATCCAAGAACATCCCGAGGTGTGTGTTCCTCTGTTTAGTCATTTATCCAGGATACACGAGGGTATTCCATGTTTAATTAAGCATTACTTTTTCCTTGAGAGGAATTTTTTGTAAATTGCATTTTTATATGTTGGGCATGGCCCAATTACTTTTTTATCTTGAGGGTATGGTGATATTTTGTCTGAGGGCATAACTATATTAGTCGGAGGGCATGTTGACATTTAGCCTGGGGGAGTAAATCTATTAGCATAAGAGAAAATCATGAGGGAAATATTATGACTACCTAAGGGTTTCGTTTCAGTTTGGCATGAGGGAAATATTCTATCTCGCCTAAGGGAAATTCCTGAGGGTGTGGTTTTACTATATTAGCCTGAGGGAAAGCCTGAGGGTGTGGTTTTACTATAATAGCCTGAGGAAAAGATTTTGATTGGCTTGAGGGCTTCGTTATGTTGAGTACAAAATGTTATTAAATTAAATGGTTGAGATGAAAAATATAATGGCAATATAAATGGTAAAGTTAGTTACTTTTGAGTACTACTTAGTTTATTGCATTTTATTACTGCACACTGTTGTTGCATATTTTCACACAGTTGAGCATGAGCCTTTGGTGGGTGCCTACTGGGAATTATTTCTCACACCCTTTTTGGGGAATGCTTTTTGGCCAAAAAGTTTACTTTTCTGCAGGTGTAGATAAGGTCAAGGGTCCTTATAAAGGTACTTGATTGCTGTTGAGGTGTAGGGGAGCATGGGATGGGGCTTAGGCTCACGATGCCACTAGCTATTCTATTTTGTTATTCAGTACTAGTAATCTGTATTGTATTGTACTACAATGTATAATGTTATTGTTGTTTTCTTAGAATTGGAGACATGTTGCATCATATATATATATCAAGTTGGTTATATCTACTACTGATGTTTATTTCAGTTGTGTATGGTTTACTGCTTCCGCTGTTGCTGTATGTTTTATTTCATTATGTTGCGCTACACTTTGACAAATGAGGGCATAGTTTCACTATAATCAGACCTAGGCCCTCGCTACTATTTAGTAGCCTCTGGAATTTGGGGAAATGCGCTTGAGGTCACATGGCGAACCGGGTTCAGGGCACCCATTGCTTGGCACCCAGAACTGGGACGTTATAGAGAGATTAGTCATGTGACCATTGTAATATGAATTTTGACACTGACCATCCTTAAATGCATTCATAAATATATGAAATTGATGAGTCGTTCTATAAATTAGATACCCCTCCTCATCCACTTTCATTCTGTAGCTCTAAAAATTTTACTATACTTCTAAGTCACCCTTCCTCCTCCCTCGTACGAGTGCCCGTCTCTCGGATCCCCCAAAACAAAATGGTGCATCAGGTGATGATGATGATAACAGCGAAGTTGAGGAGTGTCGCAAATTCCTTCTTCCCTGGCTCTGTGAAAAGGCAGTGCAGAGTGCTGCACATTGAGCAAGTGATGCCGACGATGCCGGAATGGCCGAGGATAGCTCCGCACACTGACCAGGCAATGTCAGTGTTTCTGAAAAATTACTCTGATCTGCTCTTAGAAGCCACATCATACCAGGCAATGCCGGAAAGGAAGAAGAATATGATGATGGCCGACTCGGCCATACTGGAATGGCAGATCAGAGAAACCCACATTGATATGATCATAACAGAAACTTCCTACAAGGCGATGTAGGAAAGGAAGAAGAAGACGACACTGACTGACCCAAAGATTCCAGAAAGGAAGATGAAGACGACAATAGCCAACCCGGTGATGGCAGAATGGAAGAAGAAGATGACATTGGCCGACCAGGTGATGTAGGATTGGCATAAGAGTGAAACCCACATCAATCTACTCTTATCAGACACTCCCTACCAGGAGATGCAGGAATGGAAGATGAAGATGAAGTTGGCCGACAAGGCGATGCCGAAATGGCTGAGGATGGAAACCCACATCGATCTGCACTTTGTAGACATATCCTGCCAGGTGATGCTGGAATGGAAGATGAAGAGGATGCTGGTTAACCCCTTTATACCCCAAGACCTAATGATGGAGGATCGAAAGAAGGGGAGCACCCTGGGAGGCTTATTTATGGATGAAGACCTGGGGATGGAGGTGATGCTGGAAAGGAAGAAGAGGACGGTGGTGGGAAACCTATTTATATCCCAAGACCTGAAGATGGAGAATCAGAATAAGGGAAGTACGATGTTCATGGTAGAAAGGCAGAGGAGAGTGCCGCACACCAAGAAGCTCTTTCCAGACACTTACGATCAGGAGACATCGGAAAGGAAGAAGAGGACGATGTTGGACAACTTGTTTAAAGCCCAAGACCTGGCGATGGAGGATCAGAATAAGAGAAGTACAGTTTTCATGGCAGATTGGCAGAGGAGAGCACCGCACACTGAGCAGCTCTTATGAGACTCTTGAGATCAGGCCATGCTGGAAAGGAAGAAGAGGACGACGTTGGCCGGCCTGTTTATAGCCCATGACCTGGTAATGGTGGTTCGGAAGAAGAGAAGTATGGTGTTCGTGGAAGAAAGGCAGAGGAGAGCTCCACACACCTAGAACCTCTTACCAGACTCGGTGTTCATGGAATAAAGGCAGAAGAGATCCCCGCACACAGAGCAGCTCTTACGAGATATATATTTAAGAATTAATATATTGAATTTAAAAATATAATGTTGAAATTAGAAATTTATGTTTAATTTTTTGGAAATCTATGTAATATTTTTATTCAAATAAAATCTATTTTTGTATTTTCTCTTATAAGTATTCACAAGATTTATTTTGATTTTTTTCTTGGTTTGAAAAACAATCAAGTGTTCTTTGATTTAACATAATCAACTTAATTCAATAAGAAACAAAATTATATTTGGTTTTTCTTTAAGATTATTTTGATACTTAAAAATTTTTCTTTTTCAAAAAATGGTTCTTGTGCATTTATATTAAAAATATTTTTTTACCACTTTTAGAAATTAAATCTCATAAAATGGGTTCTATATTTCAAATCAGTATAATTAATATCAGGTAAAAAGATCAACATAAAGAATAACTTTTCTTTGAGAAGAATCATAGAAAATTATAAAGGATGGTTCAAAGCAGCAATTATTCATGATGACATGAAATTCTATCCATGAGAAATAAAACAAAAAAATATTCTTTTCACATTTTTTGTAAAAAACATAAAAGTACCTCGCACAAAATAAGAAAAGAAGATTGCATTTAATTTTTTATTAAAATTCAGACATGTCTAAAAATGAATTTAAAAAACTATAGGAGAATGTTAAAATCATTCATGAAAACATTTTTAAAGGAAAGATAAAAATGGAAGAAAAAGATTCCCAAAAGTCTATTTTTCTTTTAAAAAAATCGGATAATTATAAGTACTAAAGAAAGTAATATTGTTCTATTACTTGAACACTCCATGAATAAATGAAGGAAAATAAAATGAAATGATTTTATCTTATAAGGAACAAATAATTTCTCTCAATCTAAACTAAAGTATAATCAACACAAATTAAAATGAGATTGAAACATAAATCCCTTACATCTTTGGTAATCAGTAAATGAAAAACTCATGAAAGAGAGAACCATATATGGATTTTTAAATCCCCATAGTTTTAATAGAATGAATCATAAAATACATTAATCGTGTCACACCCCGACTTTTTAATTTATTTTTATTGTATTATTCCAGGGCTCCACGTCCTCGCGTCAAGGATCGGGTTGGGTCTCGATTTAAAAATTTCTGAAATTTAATGTTTTTGGTGGGGTTTAGACCTGTGCACAGGCACCAAGTGGTTAGCAGTGACCGTGTGGTCGCCCCAGGTGCTTGTGGGGGTGCCCAAGCGGACTACGTTAAAGAATGCAATTTGCGTGCCTGTTTTCTTATGTCGCGCGATGAGCATGCGGGTACCCGTTAATATTTGTTTTTGTTGTTGTTATTATTATTATTATTATTATTTATAAATATATTTTTTATATTTATAATTATATATAATTAATATCTTTATTATAATTTTGTAATTATTTTAATATATCTAAATTTATTTTGAATTATAATTGTAAATATTTTTATATATTTATTATAATTTTATAATTATTTAATAACAATAAATGTATATATATTTATTTATAGTTATAATCATATAAGTATATATATTTCAATAATTATAAAATTTTAACAAATATATTTATTGCATTTATAATTTTATAAATATATATAATTAATATATTTAAAACAATTTAATAATTATTTAAATACATACATATTATGTAAAGTTCTAATTATAAATATATTTATTTAATTAATATATTTATTATAATTTGATAATTATTTAAATATAAATATATATTTATTACATATATATTTTTACTACAGTGTTTGATTTATAATGAAAATTAATTTTATTTATTATCATTAAAATAGGTATATTTGACTATAATTAATTAAAATATATAATTATATAATAATACAGTTTTATCAAATAAAAAAATTGACCTACTCCCCTGATTAACCGATTTTCGCGATCTGAACTTGACCTACTCCCCTGATTTATTGACCGTCTCGATTCTATACGAGTGCGTGTATAATTTGAGGGTAAATTAGGTTGTTGTGTTCATTTTAGTTTTATGTGTTTGGGTTTTTTTATATTTGGGAAATGGGTTTGTTCAGTGCCACTTGAAGTGGCGCTTTGACCCCACACCACCCCCAAACCCCACAAATATATATAAATATAAAATAAATTTATTTATTATAATAAATATAAAAAAATACAATAAATACATAATAATGTTTTTTATAATAAATACAAAAAAGTATAATAAATTTATTTATTTATAATAATTATTTATAATAAATATCCAATACATATTATAATAAATATAATATTATTATTATAACAAATACAGATTTTTTATAAATTTTTTATATATTTATTATAAATACTATAATTTTATAATATTATTATTTTTATTATAAAAAATATCTAAAAAATATTAATAAATACTATTAAAATAAATGAACAATAAATGAATAATAAATGTATAATAATTATTTATATTACATTTATATTTATAATAAATAATTATTATAATTAAATATTATAATTTTTTAATAATAAATATCTAATAAATGTATAATAAATATTATTATAAAAAATATAATAATAAATGTATAATAAATATATAGTAAATGTAAAATAAGTATTTATAATAAATTTATAATAAATTTATATTTGTTATAATAAAAATTATAATATTTAATTATAATAAATGTATATTTATATTTATATTTATAATAAATATAATAGTATTTATTATAATAAATTTACATTTTTTTATTATAATAAATATACATTTATTTTATACATTTATTATAATAAATTTGTACAATAAATGTATAATAAATATTATAATACATTTATTTTTTTAATTATAAAAAAATGTAAAATGTAATTTTTTATCTTTATCATATAATTATCATATCTATTTTTATTATATTTATAATTATATAAATATATTATAAAGAAATTTAATATGTAAAATAATATAATAAATGTAATATGATACATTTATTTTTTTAATTATAATAAATGTATATTTATAATTATACAAATGTATAATAAATATAATAAATATAAATGTTTAATTCCATATTACATTTATTATAATAAATAAATAATTACATATTACATTTAGTATAATAAATAAATGTATATTTATAATTACATTTATAAATGTATATTTATTATAATAAATAATTGTATATTTTTTTACATATTTTTTATAATATATAAATGTATATTACATTTATAATAAATGTATATTTATATAAATAAATATTATTAATATATATTATTAAGTAAAATTAATAAATGTGTATTTATTAAATAATATTATAATAAATAAATGTATATTTATAATTACATTTATAAATGTATATTTATAATAAATGTATATTTATAATAAATGTATATTTATAAATAAATATTATTTTAAATATTATTAATTAATATTAATAAATGTATATTTATTAATGAATATTATAATAAATAAATTTATATTTATAATAATATTTATTAATGTATGTTTATTATAATAAATAACTGTATATTACATTTATAAATAGTTACATATTTATTATAATAAATAAATGTATATTACATTTATAACAAATGTATATTTATATAAACAAATGTATATTACATTTATCATAAATGCATATTTATATAAATAAATGTATATTACATTTACAAGTTATTACATATTTATTATAATAAATTTATAATACATTTATAAATAAATAATCATTTATTTTGTTAATAAATGTATATTACATTTATTATAATAAATGTACATTACATATTTATTATAATAAATGAATATTAAATTTATATTAATATATATTTATTACATATTTTTTATAATAAACAATAACATTTATAAATGTATATTACATTTATAATAAATATCTTATAAATGTATATTAATTATAATAAATAAACGTAAATTACATTTATAAATAATTACATATTTATTATAATAAATAAATTTATATTTATATTTATATTATTATAGTATATAATTATTTATATATATGATAATTATATAATAAAGATACATAATTATATATTACATTTAATATATTATAATTAAAAAATAAATGTATTATAATATTTTTTATACATTTATTATACATATTTATTATAATAAATGTATAAAATAAATATAGATTTATTATAATAAATTGGGCTACAAACATCCAATAGCTAACCATATACTTATTGAACCAAACATATACTTAGAGCTTTAAAAGAATATAATAAATATATTTATAAAATTATATGTATAATAAATAAATATTTATTTATTTATAATAATAACTATAAATAAATGTATATTTATTTATATTTTTATATATATGGGAAATATATTAATTTGTAATTATAAATTTTTTATAAATATATTAATTATATATAATTATATATAATTAATATTTTTATTATAATTTTATAATTATTTAAATATATCTATATTTATTTAGAAATATAATTGTAAAAATTTGTATATATTTATTGTAACTTTATAATTATTTAATAACTATAAATGCTTATATATTTATTTATAGTTATAATCATATATATATATATATCAAAAATTATAAAATTTTATCAAATATATTCATTGCATTTATAATTTTATAAATATATATAATTAATATATTTATAAAAATTTAATAATTATTTAAATATATACATATATATAGAATTATAATTATAAATATTTTTATATATGTATAAATATATTTATTTAATTAATATATTTATTATAATTTCATAATTATTTTAATATAAACATATATTTTTTACAGATATATTTTAATTATAGTGTTTGATTTATAAAGAAAATTAATTTTAATTATTATCATTAAAATAGTTATATTTGACTATAATTTATATGAATATATAATTATATAAGAATATTGTTTTAACTAATAAAAAATTGGTTTGATCACCTGTTTAACCAATTTCCCCAATCCGAACTTGACCTACTCCCCTGATTCAATGACCATCCCGGTTCAATATGAGTGGGTGTATAATTTGACCTACATTAAATGAATTTTAGGTGCAATAGAATGATTTGACTGAGTGATTAGCCCCATGACCATTGTAATATGAATTTTGACGCTGACCATTCTTAAATGCATTCATTAATATATGAAATGGATTAGTTGTTCTATAAATTAGATACACTTCCTCATCCCATTTCATTCTGTAGCTCTCCAAATTTAACTATAATTCTCACTCATCCTTCCTCCTCCACAGTACGAGTGCACGTCTCTACGATCCCCATAAATAATATGGTGCATCGGGCGATGAGGATGATAACAGCGAAGCTGAGGAGTGTCGCCAATTCCTTCTTCACCGGCTCTGTAAAAATGCAGAGGGGAGCACCGCACACTGAGTAGGTGATGCCGGCGATGCCGGAATGGCTGAGGATAGCGCCACACACTAACCAGGCGATGCCGATGATTCCGAAAACCTTCTTCGATCTTCTCTTAGAAGACACATCCTACCAGGCGATGTCAGAATGTAAGTAGAAAACGATGTTGGCTGACTCGGCGTTGCCGGAATGGCAAATGAGGGAAACCCACATTGATCACTCTTAGCAGACACTTCCTAGAAGGCGATTCAGGAAAGGAAGAAGAAGACGATGTTGACCGACCCGATGATGCCTGAAAAGAAGAAGATGACGATGTTGGCCGACCCAGTGATGCCAGAAAGGAAGAAGAAGACGACATTGGCTGACCTGGCGATGCAGGAATGGGAGAGGAGTGAAACCCGCATCGATCTGCTCTTAGCAGACACTTCCTACTAGGCAATGCAGGAAATGAAGAAGATAATGAAGCTGGTCGGCCCGGCGATGTTGGAATGGCAGAGGAGGGAAACCCACATCGATCTGCTTTTAGCAGACACCTCCTACCAGGTGATGCCAGAAAGGAAGATGAAGAGGACACTGGCCGGCCTGTTTATACCCCAAGACCTGGCGATGGAGGATCGGAAGAAGGGGAGCACCCTAGGCATCTTGTTTATGGCCGAAGACCTATGGATTGAGGCAACGACAGAAAGGAAGAAGAGGACTGCGGTGGGAAACCTGTTTATAGCCCATGACCTGATGATGGAGGATCGGAAGAAGAGAAGTATGGTGTTCATTGCAGAAAGGAAAAGGAGAGTGCCGCACACCAAGAAGCTCTCACCAGACTCTTTCCATCAGGTGATGTTGGAAAGGAAGAAGAGGACGACACTGGATGACTTGTTTAAAGACTAAGACCTGGCGATGGATGATCAAAATAAGAGAAGTACAGTTTTCTTGGCAGAAATCCAGAGGAGAGTGCCGCACACTAAGCAGCTCTTACCAGACTCATGCGACCAGGCCACGTCGAAAAGGAATAAGCGGACGACACTGGCCGACCTGTTTATAGACCAAGACCGAGCGATTGAGGATTGGAAGAAGAGAGGTACGGTATTCATGGCAGAAAGGCAGAGGAGAGCGCCGCACACCTAACACCTCTTACCAGACTCAGTGTTCATGGAAGAAAGGCAGAGGAGAGCCCCGCACACTGAGCAGCTCTTACCAGATATATATTTAAGAATTAATATAATGAATTTAAAAACATATTGTTGAAATTGGAAATTTATTTTTAACATTTTGGAAATATATTTAATATTTTTATTCAAATAAAATATATTTTTGTTTTTTCACTTTTAATCAGGTATTCACAAGATTCATTTTGATTATTCTCTTGGTCTGAAAAACAATCAAGTGTTTTTTGATTTAACTTAATCCAATTAATTTAATGAGAAACAAAATTATACTCAGTTTTTCTTTAAGATTATTTTTATACTTAAAACATGTTCTTTTTTAAAAAATGGTTCTTGTGAATTTTTATTAATAATATTTTTTACCTCCTCTATAAATTAAATCTTATAAAATGGTTCTATATTTTTAATCAGTATAATTAATATCAGGTAATAAGATCAACATAAGAATAATTTTTTCATTGAGAAGAATCATAGAAAATTATAAACGAAGGTTCAAAGCAGCGAGTAGTACTGATGAAATGAAATTCTATCCATGAGAAGTGCAACAAAACAATGATTCCTTTCACATTCTATTATAAAAAAGTTAAAAGTACCTCGCTCAAAATATGAAAAGAATATTCCATTTATATTTTTTATTAAAATTCAATCATGGCTAAAAATGAATTTAAAAAACCATTGGAGAATATTCAAATCATTCATGAAATTTTTTTTAAAGAAAAGATGAAAATGGAAGAAAATGATTCCCAAAAGTCAATGTCTTTTCTTAAAAAATTATGATCATTCTAAGTTCTAAATAAAGTAAAATTGTACTATTACATAAACACTCCATGAATAAATGAAGTAAAATAAAATGAAATGGGTTTGTTGTATAAGGAATATATAATTTCTCTCAACCTAAACAAAATTATAATTAATACAAATTAAAATGAGATTGAAACATAAATCCCTTACAACTTTGGTAATCACTAAATCAAAAACATATGAAAGAGATAACCATATATGGATTTTTAAATCCCCATAGTTTCAATAAAAAGAACCATATATGGTTTTTTTATATTTGGGAAATGGGTTTGTTCAGCACCACTTAAAGTGGCGCTTTGACCCCACACCACCCACAAACCCCACATATATATATAAACATAAAATAAATTTATTTATTATAATAAATATAAAAAATACAATAAATACATAATTATATTTTTTATAATAAATACAAAAATTATAATAAATTTATTTATTTATAGTATATATTTATAATTAATATCTAATAAATATTATAATAGATATAATAGTATTATTATAATAAATATACATTTGTTATACATTTATTATACTTTTATTATAACAAATATTTAATATATATTAATAAATAATACTATAATAAATGCACTATAAATGTATAATAAATGTATAATAAATATTTATAATATATTTATGTTTATAATAAATACTTAATATAATTAAATATTATAATATTTATAATAATAAATATCTAATAAAAGTATAATAAATATTATTATTACAAATATACATTTATAATATCTATTACAATAAATATTATTATAATAAATGTATTATAAATATTATTGTAATAAATATTATATTAAATTTATAATAAATATATAGTAAATGTAAAATATGTATTTATAATAAATTTATTATATATGTATATTTATTATACTAAATATTATAATATTTATTTATAATAAATGTATATTTATATTTATATTTATAATAAATATGATGATATTTATTATAAAAAATCTACTTTTATTTATTATAATAAATCTACATTTATTTTATAAATTTATTATAATAAATATGTACAATAAATGTATAATAAATATTATAACACATTTATTTTTTAATTATAATATAATAAAAGTAATATGAAATTATTTATATTTATTATATAATTATCATATCTATATTTATTATATTTATAATTTTATAATTATATTATAAATAAATGTAATATGTAATACAATATAATAAAATTAATATGATACATTTATTTTTTAATTATAGTAAACGTAAATTTATAATTATATAAATGTATAATAAGTATAATAAAAATAAATGTATAATTACATATTAAATTTATTATAATAATTAAATAATTACATATTACATTTATTATTATAAATAAATGTAAAAATTATAATTACATTTATAAATATATATTTATTATAATAAATAAATGTAGATTTATTACATATTTATTATAATAAATAAATTTATATAACATTTATATGAAATGTATATTTATATAAATAAATGTATATTACATTTATAATAAATGTAAATTTATGTAAATAAATATTATTAATAACTAATATTAATGAAAATTAATAAATTTATATTTATTAATGAATATTATAATAAATAAATGTATATTTATAATTACATTTATAAATGTATATTTATAATAAATGTATATTTGTAAATAAATATTATTATTAAATATTATTAATGAATATTAATAACTGTATATTTATTAATGAATATTATATTAAATAAATGTATATTTGTAATTACATTTATAAATGTATATTTATTATAATAAATAAATGTATATTACATTTAAAAATAATTACATATTTATTATAATAAATAAATTTATATTACATTTATAATAAATGTATATTTATATAAATAAATGCATATTACATTTATAATAAATTTATATTTATATAAATAAATGTATATTACATTTATAAGTAATTACATATTTGTTATAGTAATTGTATATTACATTTATAAATAAATAATCATATATTTTGTTAATAAATGTATATTACATTTATTATAATAAATATATATTACATTTATAATAAATATCTAATAAATGTATATTTATATAAATGTATATTTATATAAATGTATATTTATTATAACAAATAAAAGTAAATTATATTTATAAATAATTACATATTTATTATAATAAATAAATGTATGTTTATAAATATATAATTATAGTATATAATTATTTATAGATATGATATTTATATATTATAGATAAATAATTATATATTACATTTATTATATTATAATTAAAAAATAAATGTATTATAATATTTATTATACATTTATTATACATATTTATTATAATAAATGTATAAAATAATTGTAGATTTATCATAATAAATTGGGCTACAAACATCCAACAACTAACCATATACTTATTGAACCAAATATATACTAAGAGCATTACCAGAATATAATAAATATATTTATAAAATTATATGTATAATAAATAAATATATATTTATTTATAATAAAAACTATAAATAAATGTATATTTATTTATATTTATATATATAATGAATATATATTAATTTATAATTATAAATTTTTTATAAATATATTTATTATATTTATAACTATATATAATTAATATATTAATTATAATTTTATAATTATTTAAATATATCTATATTTATTTAGAATTATAATTGTAAATATTTGTAAATATTTATTGTAATTTTATAATTATTTAATAACTATAAATGCATATATATTTATTTATAGTTATAATCATATATATATATATATATTTCAATAATTATAATATTTTACCAAATATATTTATTGCATTTATAATTTTATAAATATATATAATTTACATATTTATAACTATTTAGTAATTATTTAAATATATACATATTATATAGAATTCTAATTATAAATATTTGTATATATTTATAAATATATTTATTTAATTAATATATTTATTATAATTTGCTAATTATTTAAATATATACATATATTTATTACATATATATATTTAAATTATAGTGTTTGATTTATAATGAAAAACATTTTTATTTATTGCCATTAAAATATTTATATTTTACTATAATTAATATGAATATATAATTATATAATAATATTGTTTTAACTAATAAAAAATTTGTTTGATCACCTGTTTAACCGATTTCCGCGATCCAAACTTGACCTACTCCCCTGATTCATTGACCATCCCGATTCTATAAGAGTGGGTGTATAATTTGACCTATAATAAATGAATTTTAGGTGCAATAGAATGATTTGACTGAGAGATTAGTCCCGTGACCATTGTAATATTTATTTTGACGCTGACCATCCTTAAATGCATTCATAAATATATGAAATGGATGAGTCGTTCTATATATTTGATACCCTTCCTCATCCCCTTTCATTTTGTAGCTCTCCAAATTTAATTGTAATTCTAACTCACCCTTCCTCTTCCACTGTACGAGTGCCCGTCTCTCTGATCCCCCAAAACAAAATGGTGCATTGGGCGATGAGGATGATAACCGTGAAGTTGAGGAGTGTTGACAATTCCTTCTTCCTTACCTCTACGAAAAGGAAGAGGAGAGCATCGCAGACTATGTAGGTGGTGCCGGCGATGCCAGAATGGTCGAGGATAGCACCGCACACTGACCTGGCGATGCCGGTGATTCTGAAAACCAACATCGATCTGCTCTTAGAAGACACTTCCTACAAGGTGATGTCGGAAAGGAAGAAGAAAATGATGATGGCTGACCCGGCGATGCTGGAATGGCAGATGAGGGAAACCCACATTGATCTGCTCTTAGCAAACACTTCCTACTAGATGAGGCAGGAAAGGAAGAAGAAGACGACACTGACCGACCCGTTGATGCCAGAAAGAATGAAATTATTTATCTTCATTATATAACTATCATATCTATATTAATTATATTTATAATTATATAATTATATTATAAATAAATGTAATATGTAATATAATATAATAAATGTAATATGATACATTTATTTTTTAATTATAATAAATGTGTAAAAAATATAGTAAATATAAATATATAATTACATATTACATTTATTATAATAAATAAATAATTACATATTACATTTATTATAATAAATAAATGTAAATATTATAATTACATTTATAAATGTATATTTATTATAATAAATAAATATAGATTTATTACATATTTATTATAATAAAGAAATGGATATTACATTTATATGAAATGTATATTTATATAAATAAATTTATATTACATTTATAATAAATGTATATTTATATAAATAAATATAATCAATAAATATTATTAATGAAAATTAATACATGTATATTTATTAATTAATATTATAATAAATAAATTTATATTTATAATTACATTTATAAATGTATATTTATAATAAATGTATATTTATAAATAAATATTATTATTAAATATTATGGATGAATATTAATAAATGTATATTTATTAACGAATATTATAATAAATAATTGAATATTTATTATAATAAATAAATATATATTACATTTATAATAAATGTATATTTATATTAAAAAATGTATATTACATTTATAATAAATGTATATTTATATAAATAAAAGTATATTACATTTATAAGTAATTAAATATTTATTATAATATATGTATATTACATTTATAAATAAATAATCATTTATTTTGTCAATAAATGTACATTACATTTATTATAACAAATGTATATTACATATTTATTATAATTAATGTATATTACATTTTTATAAATGAATATTTATTACATATTTATTATAATAAACAATTTCATTTATAAATGTATATTACATTTATAATAAATACCTAATAAATGTATATTTATATAAATGTATATTTATTATAATAAATAAATGTAAATTACATTTATAAATAATTAAATATTTATTATAATAAATAAATGCATATTTATGAATATATAATTATATTATATATTTATTTATAGATATGATAATTATATAATAACGAAAAGTAATTATATATTACATTAATTATATTATAATTAAAAAATAAATGTATTATAATATTTATTATACATTTATTATACATATTTATTATAATAAATATATAAATTAAATGTATATTTATTATAATAAATTGGGCTACAAACATTCAACAGCTAACCATATACTAATTGAACCAATCATATACTTAGAGCATTACCATAATATAATAAATATATTTATAAAATTATATGTATAATAAATAAATATTAATTTATTTTTAATAATAACTATAAATAAATGTATATTTATTTATATTTATAAATATAATGAATATATATTAATTTATAATTATAAATTTTTTATAAATATATTTATTATATTTATAATTATATATAATTAAAATCATTATTATAATTTTATTATTGTTTAATTCTATATATTTATTTAGAATTATAATTGTAAATATTTGTAAATATTTATTGTAATTTTATAATTATTTAATAAATATAAATGCATATATATTTATTTATTGTTATAATCATATATAAATATATATATTTCAATAATTATAATATTTTACCAAATATATATATTGCATTTATAATTTTATAAATATATTTAATTTATATATTTATAACAATTTAATAATTATTTAAATATATATGTATTATATAGAATTCTAATTATAAATATTTGTATATATTTATAAAAAGATTTATTTGATTAATATATTTATTATAATTTGATAATTATTTAAATATAAACATATATTTATTACATATATTTTTTAATTATAGTGTTTGATTTATAATGAAATTTAATTTTATTTATTGTCATTAAAATAGTTATATTTGAGTATAATTAATATGAATATATAATTATATAATAATATTGTTTTAAAAAATAAAAAAATTGGTTTGATCACATGTTTAACTGATTTTCCCGATCCAAACTTGACCTACTCCCTGGATACAATGACCATCCTGAATCTATATGTGTGGGTGTATAATTTGACCTACAATTAAGGAATTTTAGGTGCAATAGAATTATTTGACTGAGAGATTAGTCCCATGACCATTGTAATATGATTTTTGACGCTGACCATCCTTAAATGCATTCATATATATATGAAATGGATGAGTCGTTCTATAAATTAGATACCCTTCCTCATCCACTTTCATTCTGTAGCTCCCCAAATTTAACTGTAATTCTCACTCACCCTTCCTCCTCCCCTGTACGAGCGCCCGTCTCTCTGATCCCCCAAAACAAAATGGTGCATCGGGCGATGAGGACGATAACAGCGAAGCTGAGGAGTGTCCCTAATTCCTTCTTCCCTGCCTATGAGAAAAGGCAGAGGAGAGCACCACACACTGAGTAGGCGATGTCGGCGATGCCGGAATGGCCGAGGATAGCGCCGCACACCGACCAGGTGATGTCGGCGATTTTGAAAACCAACTTAGATTTGCTCTTAGAAAACACTTCTTACCAGGCGATGACGGAAAGGAAGAAGAAAACAACGCTGGATAACCCGGCGATACTGGAATGGAAGATGAGGGAAACCCACATTTATCTGCTCTTAGTAGACACTTCATACCAGAAAATGCAGGAGAGAAAGAAGAAGATGACGCTGACCGACCCGATGATGCCAGATAAGATGACATTATTTATCTTTATTATATATTTATCATATCTATATTTATTATATTTATAATTACATAATTATATTATAAATAAATGTAATATGTAATATAATATAATAAATGTAATATGATACATTTATTTATTAATTATAATAAATGTATATTTATAATTATATAAATGTATAATATATATAATAAATATAAATGTATAATTACATATTACATTTATTTTAATAAATAAATAATTACATATTACATTTATTATAATAAATAAATGCAAAAATTATAATTACATTTATAAATATATATTTATAATAATAAATTAATGTAGATTTTTTACATATTTATTATAATAAATAAATGTATATTACATTTATTTGAAATGTATATTTATATAAATAAATGATTATTACATTTTTAATAAATGTATATTTAGATAAAAATATTATTAATAAATATTATTAGTGTAAATTAATAAATGTATATTTACTAATGAATATTATAATAAATAAATGTATATTTATAATTACATTTATAAATGTATATATATAATAAATTTATATTTATAAATAAATATTATTATTAAATATTATTAATGAATATTAATAAAAGTATATTTATTAATGAATATTATAATAAACAAATGTATATTTGTAATTACATTTATAAATGTATATGTTTTATAATAAATAAATGTATATTACATTTATAAATAATTACATATTTATTATAATTAATAAATGTATATTACATTTATAATAAATGTATATTTATATAAATAAATGTATATTACATTTGTAATAAATATATATTTATATAAATAAATGTATATTACATTTATAAGTAATTACATATTTATTATAATAAACAATTACATTAATAAATGTATATTACATTTGTAATAAATATCTAATAAATGTATATTTATTAAAATAAATAAATGTAAATTACATTTATAAATAATTACATAATCATTAGAATAAATAAATGTATATTTATAAATATATAATTATAGTATATAATTATTTATATATATGTTAATTATATAATAAAGATAAATAATTGTATATTACATTTATTATAATTATATTAAAAAATAAATGTATTATAATATATATTATACATTTATTATACATATTTATTATAATAAATGTATAAAATAAATGTAGATTTATTATAATAAATTGGGCTACAAACATCCAACGGCTAACCATATACTTATTGAACAAAACATATACTTAGAGCATTAGCAGAATATAATAAATATATTTATAAAATTATATGTATAATAAATAAATAAATATTTATTTATAGTAATAAATATAAATAAATTTATATTTATTTATATTTAAATATATAATGAATATATATATTAATTTATAATTATTAATTTTTTATAAATTTATTTATTATATTTATATTTATATATATTTAATATCTTTATTATAATTTTATAATTATTTAAATATATCTATATTTATTTATTATTATAATTGTAAATATTTGTAAATAATTATTTAAATTTTATAATTATTTAATAACTATAAATTCATATATATTTATTTATAGTTATAACCACATATATATATATATATGTCAATAATTATAAAATTCAACCAAATATATTTATTGCATTTATAATTTTATAAATATATATAATTTATATTTTTATAACAATTTAATAATTATTTAAATATATACGTATTATATAGAATTCTAATTATAAATATTTGTATATATTTATAAATATATATTTTTTAATTAATATATTTATTTTAATTTGACAATTATTTAAATACAAATATATATTTATTACATATATAATTTTAAATATAGTGTTTGATTTATAGTGAAAATTAATTTCATTTATTTTCATTAAAATAGTTATAATTGACTATAATTAATATATATATATATATATATATATATATATAATAATATTGTTTTAACAAATAAAAAAATTGGTTCGATCACCTGTTAACCGATTTCCCAAATCCAAACTTGACCTACTCCACTAATTCAATTACCATCCCGATTCTATAAGAGTTGGTGTATAATTTGACCTACAATAAATGAATTTTAGGTGCAATAGAATGATTTGACTGAGAGATTAGTGTTGTGACCATTGTAATTTGAATTTTGACGCTAACCATCCTTAAATGCATTCATAAATATATGAAATGGATGAGTCATTCTATAAATTAGATACCCTTCCTCATCCCCTTTCATTCTGTAGCTCTGCAAATTAAACAGTAATTATCACTCACCCTTCCTCCTCCCCAGTACGAGTTCCCGTCACTATGAAGCCCAAAAAAATGGTGCATCGGGTGATGAGGATGATAACAACAAAGCTGAGGAGTGTCGCCAATTCCATCTTCCCTAGCTCTGTGAAAATGCATAGGAGAGCACTGCACACCGACCAGGTGATGCCAGCGATTCCGAAAACCTACTTCGATCAGCTCTTAGAAGACACTTCCTACCAAGAGATGTTGGAATGAAAGAAGAAGATGACACTGGCCGACCCGACGATGCCAAAATGGCAGATGAGGGAAACCCACATTGATCTGCTCTTAGCAGACACTTCCTACCAAACGATGTAGGAAAGGAAGAAGATGATGATTCTGACCGACCTGATGATGCCAGAAAGGAAGTAGAAGACGATGATGGCCTACCCGGTGGTGCTGAAAAAGAAGAAGAAGACGACACTGGCCGACCTAACGATGCAAGAATGGCAGAGGTGTGATACCCACATCGATCTGCTTATAGCAGACACTTCCTACTAGGCGATGTAGGAAAGGAAGAAGAAGATGACGCTGGCCGACCTGGTGATGCCGGAATGGCAGAGGAGGGAATCCCACATTGATCTGCTCTTAGCAGACACATCCTACCAGGCGATGCCATAAAGGAAGATGTAGAGGACGCTGGCCAGCCTGTTTATACCCCAGGACCTAGTGAAGGAGGATCAGAAGACGGGGAGCACCCTAGGCAGCCTGTTTATGGCAGAATACCTGGGGATGGAGGCAATGCTGGAAAAGAAGAAGAGGACGGTGGTGGGAAACCTGTTTAAAGCCCAAGACCTAACGATGGATGATAAGAAGAAGAGAAGTATGGTGTTCATGGCAGAAAGGTAGAGGAGTGCCCTGTACACCGAGCAACTCTTACCAGACTTCAGCAATCAGGCGACGTCAGAAAGGAAGAAGAGGAAAATGCTTGATGACTTGTTTAAAGCCCAAAATCTTGCGATGGAGGATGGGAATAAGAGAAGTACGGTTTTCATTAAGAAATGTAGTTGAGAGTGCTTCACACTGAGCAGCTCTTACCAGACTCTTACGATCAGGCCACGCCGGAAAGGAAGAAGAGGACGACGCCAACCGACCGGTTTATAGCCCAAGACCAAGCGATAGAGGATCAGAAGAAGAGAAGTATGGTGTTCATGGAAGAAAGGAAGAGGAGAGCGCCACACACCTAGCTCCTCTTACCAGACATGGTGTTCATGGAAGAAAGGTAGAAGGATCCATGCACACCGAGCAGCTCTTACGAGATATATATTTAAGAATTAATATAACGAATTTAAAAATATAATGTTGAAATTTGAAATTTATGTTTTACATTTTAGAAATCTATGTAATATTTTTTTCAAATAAAATCTATTTTTGTTTTTTCTCTTTTAATCAAGTATTCACATGATTCATTTTGATTTTTTACTTGGTTTGAAAAACAATCAAGTGTTCGTTGATTTAACATAATCCAATTAATTCAATGAAAAACAAAATTATACTTGTTTTTTCTTTAAGATTATTTTTAAACTTAAAACACATGCTTTTTCAAAAAATGGGTCTTGTGAATTTATATTAATTTTGTTTTAGAATTTATAGAAATTAAATCTTATAAAATGGGTTCAATATTTCAAATCAGTATAATTTATATCAGGTAATAAGATCAACTTAAAGAATAATTTCTCTTTAAGAAGAATCATAGAAAATATTAAAGGATTAAAGCACCGAGTAGTCATGACGACATGAAATTCTATCCGTGAGAAGTACAACAAAACAAATATTCTTTTCCCAATTTTTTTGTAAAAAAGTTATAAGTACCTCGCTCAAAATATGAAAAGAAGATTCCAATTATTTTTTTTCATTAAAATTCATGTATGGCTCAAAATGAATTTAAAAAACCATAGGATAATATTGAAATCATTCATGAAAAATTTTTTAAAGAAAAGATGAAAATGGAAGAAAATGATTCCCAAAAAGTCTATTTTTCTTTTTTAAAAAAAATTCTGATCATTCTATGTACTAAATAAAGGAGAATTTCATGATTACATGAACTCTCCATGAATAAATGATGGAAAATAAAATGAAATGTGTTTATTGTATAAGGAACATATAATTTCTCTCAATATAAACTAAAGTATAATCAGTACAAATTAAAATGAGATTGAGACATAAATCCCTTACAATTTTGGTATTCACTAAATTTAATACACATGAAAGAGAGAACCATATATGGACTTTTAAATCCCTATAGTTTCAATAAAAAGAATCATAAAATACATTAATCGTGTCACACCCCGACTTTTTCATTTATTTTAATTTTATTATTCCAGGGCTCCACGTCCTCGCGTCAGGGATTGGGCTGGGTCCCGGTTTAAAAATTTCTAACAACTAATGTTTTTGGTGGGTTTTAGACCTATGGACGGGCACCATGTGATTAGCAATGACCATGCGGTCACCCAAGGTGCTTGTGCGGGTGCCCAAGCCAACTGCCTTGATGTGTGCACTTTGCGTGTGTGTGTTTTTCAGTCGCACGATGGGCGCACAGGTACCCATTAATATTATGTTTTTGTTATTATTATTATTATTATTATTTATAAATATAATTTTTATATTTATAATTATATACAATTGACATCTTTATTATAATTTTATAATTATTTAAATATATCTATATTTATATAGAATTATAATTGTAAAAATTTGTATATATTTATTATAATTTTATAATTATTTAATAACTATAAATGTATATATATTAATTTGTAGTTATAATCATATATGTATATATATTCCAATAATTATAAAATTTTAATAAATATATTTATTGCATTTATAATTTTATAAATATATATAATTAAAATATTTATAAAAATATAATAATTATTTATATATATACGTATTATATAGAATTCTAATTATAAATATTTGTATATAATTATAAATAAATATATATATATATATAATTAATATATTTATTATAATTTGACAATTATTAAAATATAAATATATATTTATTACATATATATTTTTATTATAGTGTGTGATTTATAATGAAAATAAATTTTATTCATTATCATTAAAATAGCTATATTTGACTATTATTTATATGAATGTATAATTATATAATAATACTGTTTTAACAAATAAAAAAATTGGTTCGATCTCTTGTTTAACCGATTTTCCCGATCTAAACTTGAACTTCTCCCTTGATTTAATGACCATCCTGATTCAATATGAGTGCATGCATAATTTGAATGTAATTTAGGTTGATGGGTTTTTTTAGTTTAATGGGGTAGGTTTTTTTTATATTTGGGAAATGGGTTTGTTTAGTGCCACATGAAGTGGCGCTTTGACACCACACCACCCTCAAACCCCAAAAATATATATAAATAGAAAATAAAATTATTTATTATAATATATATTAAAAAATGCAATAAATATATAATTATATTTTTTATAATAAATTCAAAATTTATAATAAATTTAATTATTTATTGTAAATATTTATAATAAATATATAATAAATTTTATATTAAATATAATAATATTATTGTAATAAATATACATTTTTTATAGATTTATTATAAATTTATTATAAATAATATAATGTTATAATATTATAATATTTATTATAATAAATATCTAATAAATATTAATAAATACTATTATAATAAATGCACAATAAATGTATAATATATATTTATAATAAATTTATATATGTAATAAATACTTATTATAATTAATATTATAATATTTATAATAATAAATATCCAATAAATGTATAGTAAATATTATTATAAAAAATATACATATCTATTATAATAAATATTATTATAATAAATGTATAATAAATATTTTTGTAATAAATATTATAATAAATGTACAAAAAATATTATTGTAATAAATATTATAATAAATGTATAATAAATATATAATAAATGTATAATAAATATTTATAATAAATTTATTATAAATTTATATTTATTATAATAAATATTATAATATTTAAATATAATAAATGTATATTTATATTTATATTTATAATAAATAAGATAATATTTATTATAATAAATATACATTTATTTATTATAATAAATCTATATTTATTTCATACATTTATTATAATAAATATGTACAAAAAATGTATAATAAATATTATAATACATTGTTTTAATTATAATATAATAAATAAAATATGTAATTAATTATCTTTATTATTTAATTAACAAATCTATATTTATTATACATTTATTATATAATTATATTATAAATAAATGTAATATGTATTATAATATAAAGAATGTAATATGATACATTTATTTAATAATTATAATAAATTATATTTATAATTATAATAAATTTATAATTTTAATTATATAAATGTATAATAAATATAATAAATATAAATTTATAATTACATATTTCATTTATTATAATAAATAAATAGTTACATATCACATTTATTATAATAAATAAAAGTATATTTATAAGTACATTTTTAAATGTTTATTTATTATAATAAATAAATGTATATTTATATAAATAAATGTATATTACATTTATAATAAATGTATATTTATATAAATAAATATTTTTAATAAATATTATTATTGAAAATTAATAATTGTATATTTATTAATAAATATTATAATAAATAAATGTATATTTATAATTACATTTATAAATGTATATTTATAATAAATTTATATTTATAAATAAATATTATTAATGAATATTAATTAATATATATTTATTTATGAATATTATAATAAAAAATTTATATTTATAATTACATTTATAATCTATATTTATTATAATAAATAAATGTACATTACATTAATAAATAATTACATATTTTTTATAATAAATAAATGCATATTACATTTATAATAATTGTATATTTTTATAAATAAAGGTATATTACATTTATAATAAATGTATATTACATTTATAATAAATGTATATTACATTTATAATAAATGTATATTACATTTATAAGTAATTACATATTTATTATAATAAATATATATTACATTTATAAATAAAAAATCATTTAATTTTTTAATAAATGTATGTTACATTTATTATAATAAATTTATATTACATATTTATTATAACAAATGTATATTACATTTATATAAATTCATATTACATTTATATAAATTTATATTACCTTTATATAAATGTATATTACATTTATATAAATATATATTTATTAAATATTTATTATAATAAATAATTACATGTATAAAAGTATATTACATTTATAATAAATATATAATAAATTTATATTTATATAAATGTATATTTATTATAATAAACAAATTTAAATTACATTTATAAATAATTACATATTTATTATAATAAATAAATATATATTTATAATTATTTATAGATATAATAATTATATAATAAAGATAAATAATTATATATTACATTTATTATATTATAATTAAAAAATAAACGTATTATAATATTTATTATACATTTATTATACATATTTATTATAATAGATGTATAATATAAATGTAGATTTATTATAATAAATATTATAATATTTTTTGTAAATATAAATATAAATAAACATTTATTATAATAAATATACATTCATAATAAATGTATTAAAAATATTTGTTATACATTTAATATATATTTATTATACTATTTATTACAATAATATTTATTATACTTTTATTATAATAAATATTATAATAATATTTATTATACTTTTATTATAATAAATATTATAATAATATTTATTATAATAGATATTATAAATGTAGATTTATTATAATAATATTTATTATACATTTATTATATATTTATTGTTATAAATATTATTATATTATATTATAATAAGTATTTATTATAAATATAAATGTATTATAAATATTTCTTATCCATTTATTATACATTTATTGTGTCTTTATTATAATAGTATTTATTAGTTATTTATTATAAATATTTATTTTAAATAAATAATTTTATTATAATTTTTTTTTATTATTAAAAATAGAAGTATGTATTTTTTGTATTTTTTGTATTTATTATTATATTTAAATTTATTATATATATATGTGGGGGGGGGGGGTTGGGGGTGGTGTGGGGTCAAAGGGCAACTTGAAGTGGAGATTTTCACACTTTTTGTTCAGTACCAATTGAAGTGGCACTGAACAAACCCATTTCCCCCATATAAAATAACCCTACCCCATAAAACTAATAAATCCCACCCTCCTAAATTCTCCATAATTTGACCCTACAATAAAAGAATTGTAGGTGAAATAGAATGATTTGACTGAGAGATTAGTCCCGTGACCATTTTAATATGAATTTTGATGCTGACCATCCTTAAATGCATTCATAAATAAAAGAAATGGATGAGTCGTTCTATAAATTAGATACCCTTCTTTATCCTCTTTCATTCTGTAGCTCTGCAAATTTAACTATAATTCTCACTCACCCTTCCTCCTCCCTAGTACAAGCGCCCATCTCTCCTATCCCCCAAAACAAAATGGTGCATTGGGCGATGAGGACGATAACAGCAAAGCTGAAGAGTGTTGCCAATTCCTTCTCCCCTGGCTCCCTGAAAAGGCAGAGGAGAGTTCTGCACACCGAGCAGGCGATGCCGGCGAAGTCGAAATGGCTGAGGATAGCGCTGCACACCGACCAGGTGATTCCAGCGATTCCAAAAACCTACTTTGATCTGCTCTTAGAAGACACTTTCTAACAGGCGATGTGGAAACGAATAAGAAAACAACGCTGGCCGACCCGACGATGCCGGAATGGCAGATGAGGGAATCCCACATTGATCTGCTCTTAGCCGACACTTCTTACCAAGTGATGCTGGAAAGGAAGAAGAAGACGATGCTGACCAACCCGATGATGCCGGAAAGGATGAAGAAGACGACGCTGGCTTACCCGGTGATGCCGGAAAGGAAGAAGAATACGACACTGGCCGACTAGATGATGCAGGAATGGAAGAGGAGTAAAACCCACATCGATCTGCTCATAGCAGACACTTCTTACCAGGCGATGTAGGAAAGGAAGAAAAAGATGAAGATGGCCGACCCGGCGATGCCGGAATGGAAGAGGGGGGAATCCCACATCTGCTCTTAGCAGACACTTCCTAACAGGCGATGCCAGAAAGGAAGTTGTAGAGGACACTGGCTGACACTTTTATACCCCAAGACCTGGTGATGGAGGATCGGAAGTAGGGTAGCACCCAGGGCAGCCTGTTTATGGATGAAGACCTGGGAATGGAGGCAACGCTAGAACAGAAGAAGATGACGGCGGTGGGCATCCTGTTTATAGCCCAAGACCTGACGATGGAGGATCAGTATAAGAGAAGTATTGTGTTTATGGTAGAATGGAAGAGGAGTTCCCCGCACACCCATCAACTCTTACTAGACCACTGTAATCATGCGACATTGG
This sequence comes from Viscum album, assembly GCA_963277665.1. Classification (NCBI taxonomy): domain Eukaryota; kingdom Viridiplantae; phylum Streptophyta; class Magnoliopsida; order Santalales; family Viscaceae; genus Viscum; species Viscum album. The sequence continues at coordinate 1,930,193,562 of OY728131.1, forward strand.
AAAAGAAGAAGAGGACGATGTTGGAAAAATTGTTTAAAGCCCAAAACCTGGCGATGGAGGATCGGAATAAGAGAAGTACAATTTTCATGACAGAAAGGCAGAGGAGAGCACCACATAGTGAGCAGCTCTTACCAGACTCTTGCGATCAGGACACGCCGAAAAATAAGAATAGGACGACACCAACCGGCTTGTTTGTTGAACAAGACCTAGCGATAGAGGATCAGAAGAAGAGAAGTATGGTGTTCATGGCAGAAATGTAGAGGAGAGTGTCGCACACCTTACACCTCTTATGAGACTCGGTGTTCAGGGAAGAAAGGTAGAGGAGAGTATTGCACACCGAGAAGCTCTTACCAGATATATATTTAAGAATTAATATAAAGAATTTTAAAATATAATGACGAAATTAGAAATTAAATGTTTATAATTTTTGAAATCTATGTAATATTTTTATTCAAATAAAATCTTTTTTTTCTTTTTAATCAAGTATTCAAAAGATTCATTTTTATTTTTTTCATGGATTGAAAGACAATAAATTGTTCGTTGATTTAACATAATCCAATTAATTCAATGAGAAACAAAATTATACTTGGTTTTTCTTTAATATTATTTTTATACTTAAAACATTTGCTTTATCAAAAAATGGCTATTGTGAATTTATATTAAAAATATTTTTTACCACTTCTAGAAATTTAAACTTTTAAAATTTGTTCTATATTTCAAATCAGTATAATTAATATCAGGTAATAAGATCAAATTAAATAATAATTTTTCTTTGAGAAGAATCATCGAAAATTATAAATGAAGTTTCAAATCAGCGAGTAGTCATGATGATATGAAATTCTATCCATGATAAGTACAACAAAACAAAGATTTATTTCACATTGTTTTGTAAAAAAATTAAATGTACCTCGTTCAAAATATGAAAAGATGGTTATATTGATTGTTCTTATTAAAATTCAAACATGGATAAAAATGAATTTAAAAAACCATAGGAGAATATTCAAATCATTCATGACAACATTTTTAAAGAAACGATGAAAATAGAAGAAAATGATTCCCAAAAGTCTATTTTTCTATTTAAAAACAATTATGATCATTCTACGTACTAAATAAAAGAAAAATTATACTATTACATGAACACTCCATGAATAAATGAAGGAAAATAAAATGAAATTGGTTTATCTTATAAAGAACATATAATTTATTTCAATGTAAACTAAAGTATATATTTAGAAAATATATTTATTTAATAAATATATTTATTATAATTTGATAATTATTTAAATATAAATATATATTTATTATATATATATTTTAATTATAGTGTTTGAGTTATAATGAAATTTAATTTAATTTATTTTAATTAAAATAGTAATATTTAACTATAATTAAAATGAATATATAATTATATAATAATATTGTTCTATCAAATAAAAAAATTTGTTGGATCACCTGTTTAACTGATTTCCCTGATCCGAACATGATATAATCCCCGGATTAAATGACCATCCTGATTCTATATGAGTGGGTGTATAATTTGACCTACAATAAATGAATTTTAGGTTCAATAGAATGATTTGACTGAGAGATTAGTCTCGTGACCAATGTAATATGAATTTTGACACTGACCATCCTTAAATTCATTCATAAATATATGAAATGGATGAGTCGTTCTATAAATTAGATACCCTCCCTCATCCCCATTCATTATGTAGCTCTACAAATTTATGTGTAATTATCAGTCACCCTTCCTCCTCCCCAGTACGAGCGCCCATCTCTCCAATCCCCCAAAACAAAATGGTGCATCGGGCGATGAGGATGATAATAGCGAAGCTGAGGAGTGTCGCCAATTCCTTCTTCCCTGGCTCTGCGAAAAGGCCGAGGAAAGCCTCGCACACTGAGCTGGTGATGTCGTCATTGCTGGAATGGATGAGGATAGTGCCGAACACCAACCAGGTGATGCCAGGGATTCTGAAAACCTACTTCGATTTTCTCTTAGAAGACACATCCTACCAGGCGAGGCCGGAATGGTAGAAGAAGACGACGCTGGCCGACTCGGTGATGCCAGAATGGAAAATGAGGGAAACCCATATTGATTTGCTCTTAGCAGACACTTCCTACCAGGAGATGCAGGAAAGGAAGAAGAAGATGATGCTGAACGACCCAATGATGCCGGATATGAAGAAGAAGAGGACGATGGTTGACCCGGTGATGCCGGAATGGAAAAACAAGATGACACTGGCTGACCCGGCGATGGAGGAATGGAAGAGGAGTGAAACCCACATCGATCTACTCTTTGCAGAAACTTCCTACCAGGAAATGCAGGAAAGGAAGAAGAATATGAAGCTGGCCGACCCGGTGATGCCGGAATGGCAGAGGAGGGAAACACACATCGATCTGCTCTTAGCAGACACTTCCAACCAGGTGATGCGAGAACAAAGATGAAGAGAACGCTGGCCGACCCATTTATATCTCAAGACCTTGTGATGGAGGATCGGAAGAAGGGGAGCACCTTGGACGGCCTATTTATGGACGAAGACCTGGGGATGGTGGCGATGCTAGAAAGGAAGAAGAGGATGGTGGTGGGCAACCTGTTTATAGACCAATACCTGATGATGGAGGATCAGAAGAAGAGAAGTATGATGTTCATGGTAGAAACGCAGAGGAGAGTGCTGCACACCAAGCGGCTCTTACCAGACTCTTACGATCAGGCGACATCGGAATTGAAGAAGAGAATGATGTTGGATGACTTGTTTAAATCCCATGACCTGGCGATGGATGATCGGAATAAGAGAAGTACGGTTTCCATGCCAGAAAGGCATAGGAGAGCGCCGCACCCTGAGCAGCTCTTACCAGACTCTTGCGATCAGGCCACGCTGGAAAGGAAGAAGAGGACGACACTGGCCGACCAGTTTATAGCCCAAGACCTGGCGATGGAGGATCGGAAGAATAGAAGAACAGTATTCATGGAAGAAAGGCAAAGGAGAGCGCCACATACCTAGCACCTCTTACCAGGCTCGGTGTTCATGGCGGAAAGGCAGTGGAGAGCACCACACATCGAGCAACTCTTACCAGATATATATTTAAGAATTAATATAATGATTTTAAAAATATAATGTTGAAATTAGAAATTTATGTTTAAAATTTTGGAAATCTATGTAATATTTTTATTCAAATAAAATCAATTTTTGTTTTTTCTCTTTTATGAATTCACAACATTCATTTTAATTTTTTTCTTGGTTTGAAAAACGATCAAGTGTTTGTTGATTTAACATAATCCAATTAATTCACTGAGAAACAAAATTGTACTTGGTATTTCTTTAAAATTATTTTTATACATAAAACATGGTCTTTTTCAAAAAAATAGTCCTTGTGAATTTATATTAAAAATATTTTTTTACCACTTCTAGAAATTAAATCTTATAAAATGGGTTCTATATTTAAAATCAGTATAATTAATATCAGGTAATAATATCAACTTAAAGAATAATTTTTCTTTGATAAAAATCATAGAAAATTATAAAGGAAGGTTCAGTGCAGTAAGTAGTCATGATGATATGAAATTCTATCCATGAGAAATAAAACAAAAAAATATTCTTTTCATATTTTTTGTAAAAAAGTTAAAAGTACCTCCCACAAAATATGAAAAGAAGATTCCATTTTTTTTATTAATATTCAAACATGGCTAAAAATGAATTTAATAATCCATAAGAGAATATTCAAATCATTCAGGAAAAGCTTTTTAAAAAAAAGATGAAAATGGAAGAAAAGGATTCCCAAAAGTCTATTTTTCCTTTAAAAAAACTATAGTCATTCTAGGTACTAAATAATAGAAAAATTGTACTATTACTTGAACACTCCATGAATATATGAAGGATAATAAAATGAAATGATTTTATCGTATAAGGAACATATAATTTCTCTCAATCTAAACAAAAGTATAATCAATAAAAACTAAAATAAAATTGAAACATAAATACCTTACAAATTTGAAAATCACAAAATAAAAAAGTCATGAAATAGAGAACCATATATGTATTTTTAAATCCCCATATTTTAAATAAAAAGAATCGTAAAATATATTAATGGTGTCACACCCTGACTTTTTAATTTATTTTTATTTTATTATTCCAGGGCTCCACGTCCTCACGTCAAGGGTCGTGTTGGGTCCCAGTTTAAAAATTTTAGAAATTTAATGTTATTGGTGGGTTTCAGACTTGTGTATAGGCACCACATGGTTAGCAGTGACCGTGCGGTCGATACAGTTGCTTGTGCGGGTGCCCAAGCCGACTGTGTTAAGGCATGCAATTTTCGTGTATGTTTTCTTAAGTCGTGCTATGAGATCGCGGGTACCCCTTAATATTATGTTTTTGTTATTATTATTATTATTTTTATTTATAAATATATTTATTATATTTATAATTATATATAATTAATATCTTTATTATAATTTTATAATTATTTAAATATATCTATATTTATTTAGAATTATTATTGTAAATATTTTTAGATATTTATTACAATTTTATAATTATTTAATAACTATAAATGTATATATTTATTTATAGTTATAATCATATAAGTATATATATTTCAATAATTATAGAATTTTAACAAATATATTTATTGCATTTATAATTTTATAAATATATATAATTAATATATTTAACAAAATTAAATTATTATTTAAATATTCACATATCATATAGAATTATAATTATAAATATTTGTATATAATTATAAACATATTTATTTAATTAATATATTTATTATAATATGATAATTATTTAAATATAAATATACATTTATTAAATATATTTTTTTTTATAGTGTGTGATTTATAATAAAAATTAATTTTATTTATTCTCATTAAAATAGTTATATTTGAAAATAATTAATATAAATATATAATTATATAATAATACTGTTTTAACAAATAAAAAAATTGTTCGATCACCTGTTTAACCGATTTTCACTATCTGAACTTGACCTACTCCCCCGATTTAATGACTATCTCGATTCTATATGATTGCGTGTATAATTTGAGGGTAATTTAGGTTGGTGGGTTTTCATAGTATTATGGGGTATGGTTTTTTATATTTGGGAAATGGGTTTGTTCAACGCCACATGAATTGGCACTTTGACCCCACACCACCCTTAAACCCCACAAATATATATAAATATAAAATAAATTTATTTATTATAATAAATATAAAAATACGATTAATAAATAATTATATTTTTTATAATAATTACAAAAATTATAATAAATATTTTTATTTAAAATAAATATTTATAATAAATATCTATTAAATATTATAATAAATATAATAATATTATGATAATAAATACAGATTTGTTATACATTTATTTTACATTTATTATAAATACTATAATGGTGTAATATTATAATATTTTTTATAATAAATATCTTATAAATATTAATAAATACTATAATTATAAATGTATAATAAATTAATAATAAATGAATAATAAATATTAATAATACATTTATATTTATAATAAATACTTAAAATAATTAAATATTATAATATTTATATTAATAAATATCTATTAAATGTTTAATAAATATTATTATAATAAATATACATTTATAATATATATCATAATAAATATTTTTATAATAAATGTATAATAAATATTATTGTAATAAATATTATAATAAATGTATAATAAATATATAGTAAATGTAAAATAATTATTTATAATAAATTATTTATAAATGTAAATTTATTATAATAAAAATTATAATATTTAATTATAATAAATGTATATTTATATATATATTTATAATAAATATGATAATATTTATTATAATAAATCTACATTTATTTTATACATTTATTATAATAAAATTGTGCAATAAATGTATAATAAATATTATAATACATTTAGTTTTTAGTTATAATATAATAAATGTAACATGTAATTATTTATCATTATTATATAATTATCATATCTATATTAATTATATTTATAATTAGATAATTATATTATAAATAAATTTAATATGTAATATAATATAATAAATGTAATGTGACACATTTATTTTTTAATTATAATAAATGTATATTTATAATTATATAAATGTATAATAAATATAATAAATATAAATGTATAATTACATATTACTTTTATTATAATAAATAAATATTTACATATTACATTTATTATAATAAATTTATATATATAATTACATTTATAAATATATATTTATTATAATAAATAAATATATATTTATTACATATTTATTATAATAAATAAATGTATATTTTATTTATAACAAATGTATATTTATATAAATAAATGTATATTAGATTTATAATTAATGTATATTTATATAAATAAATTTTATTAATAAATATTTTTAATGAAAATTAATAAATTTATATTTATTAAAGAATATTATAATAAATAAATGTATATTTATAATTACATTTATAAATATATATTTATAATAAATGTATATTTTTAAATCAATATTATTATTAAATATTATTAATGAATATTAATAAATGTATATTTATTAATGAATATTATAATAAATAAATGTATATTTATAATTACATTTATAAATGTATATTTATTATAACAAATAAATGTATATTACATTTATAAATAATTACATATTTATTATAATAAATAAATGTATATTTCATTTATAATAAATGTATATTTAAATAAATAAATGTATATTACATTTATAAGTAATTACATATTTATTATAATAAATGTATATTACATTTATAAATAAATAATCATTTATATTGTTAATAAATGTATATTACATTTATTATAATAAATGTCTATCACATATTTATTATAATAAATTTATATTACATTTAGATAAATGTATATTTATTACATAGTTATTATAATAAACAATTACATTTATAAATGTATATTACATTTATAATAAATATCTAATAAATGTATATTTATATAAATGTATATTTATTATAATAAATAAATGCAAATTACATTTATAAATAATTACATATTTATTATAATAAATAAATGTATATTTATAAATATATAATTATAGTATATAATTATTTATAGATATGATAATTATATAATAAAGATAAATAGTTATATATGACATTTATTATATTGTCATTAAAAAATAAATGTATTATAATATTTATTATACATTTATTATACATATTTCTTATAATAAATATATAAAATAAATGTATATTTATTATAATAAATTGGGCTACAAACATCCAACAGCTAACCATATACTAATTGAACCAATCTTATACAAAGAGTATTACCAGAATATAATAAATATATTTATAAAATTATATGTATAATAAATAAATAAATAAATATTTATAATAATAACTATAAATAAATGTATATTTATTTATATTTATATATATAATGAAAATATATTAATTTATAATTGTAAATTTTTCTAAATATATTTATTTAATTTATAATTATATATAATTAATATCTTTATTATAGTTTTAAAATTATTTAAATATATCTATATTTATTTAGAATTATAATTGTAAATATTTGTATATCTTTATTGTAATTTTATAATTATTTAATAATTATAAATGCATATATATTTATTTCTAGTTATATAGTAATATATATATATATATTTCAATAATTATAAAATTTTAAAAAATATATTTATTGAAGTTATAAATTTATAAATATATATAATTAATATATTTATAAAAATTTAATAATTATTTAAATATATACGTATTATATAGAATTCAAATTATAAATATATATATATATTTATAAATATATTTATTTAATTAATATATTTATTATAATGTGATAATTATTTAAATATAAACATATATTTATTACATATATATTTTAGTTATATTGTTTGATTTATATTGAAAATTAATTTTATATATTGTCATTAAAATATATATATTTGACTATAATTAATATGAATATATATTTATATAATAATATTGTTTTAACAAATAAAAAAATTGGTTCGATCATCTGTTTAACTGATTTCACCGATCCGAACTTGACCTACTCCACTGATTCAATGACCATCCCGATTTTATATGAGTGGGTGTATAATTTGACATATAATAAATGAATTTTAGGTGCAATAGAATGATTTGACTGAGAGATTAGCCACATGACCATTGTAATATGAATTTTGACAGTGACCATCCTTGAATGCATTCATAAATATATGAAATGGATGAGTCGTTCTATAAATTAGATACCCTTCCTCATCCCCTTTTATTCTGTAGCTCTCGAGATTTAACTGTAATTCTCACTCACCCTTCCTCTTCCACAGTACGAGCACCTGTCTCTCCGATCCCCCAAAACAAAATAGTGCATTGGGCAATGAGGATGATAATAGCAAAGCTGAGGAGTGTCGCCAATTCCTTCTTCCATGGCTGCGCGAAAAGGTAGAAGAGAGCACTGCACACTGAGAAGGCGATGCCGATGATGCCGGAATGGCCACAGATTGGGTCGCACAATGACCAGGCGATGCTGGAGATTCTGAAAACCTACTTCGATCTGCTCTTAGAAGAAACTTCTTACCAGGCGATGTTGGAAAGGAAGAAGAAGATGACGCTGGCCGACCCTGCGATGCCGGAATGGTAGATGAGGGAAACCCACATTGATCTACTCTTAGCAGACACATCCTACCAGACGATGTAGGAAAGGAAGAAGAAGACGTTGCTGACCGACCCAGTGATGCCGAAAAAGAAGAAGAAGACGATGCTGGTTGACCCGGTGGTGTCGAAAAGGAAGAAGAAGTTGACACTGGCCGACCCGACGATGCAGGAATGTTAGAGGAGTGAAACGAAAATCAATCTTCTCTTAGCAGACACATCCTACTAGAAGATGCAGCAAAGGAAGAAGAAGATGAAGCTGGCCGACCCGGCCATGTAGGAATAGTAGAGGAGGGAAACACACATTGATTTTCTCTTAGCAGACACATCCTACCAGGCCATGCTAGAAAGGAATATGCATAGGACAATGGCCTTCCCGTTAATACCGCAAGACCTGGCGATGGAGGATCGGAAGAAGCGGAGCACCTTCGGCAGCCTATTTATGGCCGAAGATCTGGGGATGGAGGCAACGCCGGAATCGTAGAATAGGATGGCATTGGGCAACCTATTTATAGACCATGACCTAACGATGGAGGATCAGAAGAAGAGAAGTACATTGTTCATGACAGAAAGGCAGAGGAGTGCGCCGCACACCGAGCAGCTCTTACCAGACTCTTGCGATCAAGAGACGTCAGAAATAAAGAAGAGGACGATGTGGGAAGACTTGTTTAAAGCCGAAAACCTGGTGATAGAGGATCCTAATAATAGGAGTACGGTTTTCATGGTAGAAAGGTAGAGGAGTGCGCCACAAACTGGGCAGCTATGACCAGAATCTTGTGATCAGGCCATGCCGAAAACGAAGAAGAGGATGACGCTGGCAGACCTATTTATAGTCCCAGACCTGGAGATGGAGGATAGGAAGAAGAGAAGAACGGTCTTCATGGTAGAAAGGTAGAGGAGAGCGCCGCACACCTTGCACCTCTTACCAGACACGGTGTTCATGGAAGAAAGGTAGAGGTGAGCCCAACACACCAAGCAGCTCTTACTAGATATATATTTAATAATAAATATAATTAATTTAAAAATATAATTTTGAAATTATAAATTTCTGTTTCACATTTTGGAAATATATGTAATATTTTTATTCAAATAAAATATTTTTTTTTTCTCTTTTAATCATGTATTCACAAGATTCATTTTTATTTTTTGCTCGGTTTGAAAAACAATCGAGTGTTCGTTGATTTAACATAATCCAATTAATTCAATGAGAAACAAAATTATACTTGGTTTATCTTTAAGATTATTTTTATACTTAAAACATGTTCTTTTTCAAAAAATGGTTCTTGTGAATATATATTAAAAATGCATTTTACCACTTCTAGAAATTAAGTCTTAGAAAATGGGTTCAAATGGGTTCTATATTTCAAATCAGTATAATTAATATCAGGTAATAAGATCAACTTAAAGAATAATTTTTCTTTGAGAAGAATCATAGAAAATTATAGAGGATGGTTCAAAGCACTGAGTAGTCATGATGACATGAAATTCTATCTGTGAGAAGTACATCAAAACAAAGACTCTTTTGACATTTTTTTGTAAAAATGTAAAAAGTACCTCTCTCAAAATATGAAAAGAAGTTCCATATTTTTTTTAATTAAAATCCAAATATGGCTCAAAATGAATTTAAAAAACCATAATAGAATATTAAAATCATTCATGAAAACATTTTTAAAGAAAAGATGAAAATGGAAGAAAAGGATTCCCAAAAGCCTATTTTTCTTTTTTGAAAAAATCCTGATCATTCTATGTACTAAATAATGGAAAATTTTACTATTACTTGAACACTCCATTAATAAATGAAGCAAAATAAAGTGAAATGGTTTTATCGTATAAGGAACTTATAATTACACTCAATATAAACTAAGGTACAATCAATAAAAATTAAAATGAGATTGAAACATAAATCCCTTACAACATTGGTGATCACTAAATCAAAAACTCATGAATGATATAACAATATATGGATTTTTAAATCCCCATAGTTTCAATAAAAAGAATTGTAAAATACATTAATGGTGTCACACCACGACATTTGAATTTATTTTTATTTTATTATACCAGGGCTCTACGTCCTTGCGTTAAGGATCGGGCTGGGTTCCGGTTTAAAAATTTCTAACATTTAATGTTTTTGGTGGGTTTCAGACCTATGCATGGGAACCATATGATTATCAGTGACCATGTGGTTGCCAGAGGTTCTTGTGCGGGTGCCCAAGTCGACTGCCTTGAGGTGTGAAATTTGTGTGTGTGTTTGTTTTAAGTCGCGCGATGGGCGCGCGGGTACCCGTTAATATTATGTTTTTGTTATTATTATTATTATTTTTATTTATAAATATATTTATTATTTTTATAATTATATATAATTAATATATTTATTATAATTTTATAATTATATAAATATATCTATATTTATTTAGAATTATAATTTTAAATATTTGTAAATATTTATTATAATTTTATAATTATTTAATAACTATAAATGTATATATATTTATTTATAGTAATAATCATATATGTAGATATATTCCAATAATTACAAAATTTTAACAAATATATTTATTGCATTTATAATTTTATAAATATATATAATAAATATATTTATAACAATATAATAATTAGTTAAATATATACATATTATATAGAATTCTAGTTATAAATATTTGTATATAATTATAAATATATTTTTTAATTAATATATTTTCTATAATTTGATAATTATTTAAATATAAATATATATTTATTACATATATATTATTATTATATGGTGTGATTTACAATAAAAATTAATTTTATATATTGTCATTAAAATAGTTATATTTGACTATTATTAATATGAATATATAATTATATAATAATACTGTTTTAACAAAAAAAATTGGTTAGATCACCTGTTTAACCGATTTTCCCAATCTGATCTAGTCCTACTCCCCTGATTTAATGACCATCCCGATTCTATATGAGTGGGTGTATAATTTGAGGGTAATTTTGGTTGGTTGGTTTTTTTTTGTTTTATGGGGTTGGGTTTTTTTATATTTGGGAAATGGGTTTGTTTAGTGCCACTTGAAGTGGCGCTTTGACCCCACACCACCCCCAAACCCCAAATATATATATATATATATATAATAAATTTACTTATTATAATAAATATTGAAAAATGAAATAAATATATAATTATATTTTTTATAATAAATTAAAAAATTATAATAAATATCTATAATAAATATCTAATAAATATTATAATAAATATAATAATATTATTATAAATATACATTTATTATAAATTTATTAAATATTAATTATAAATACTATAATTTTATAATATTATAATATCTATTATAATAAATATCTAATAAATATTAATTAATACTATTATAATAAATGCATAATAAATGTATAATAAATGTATAATAAATATTTATAATAAATTTATATTTATAAAAAATACTTATTATAATTAAGTATTATAATATTTATAATAATAAATATCTAATAAATGTATAATAAATATTATTATAATAAATATACATTTATAATATCTATTATAATAAATATTATTATAATAAATTTATAATAAAAATTATTGTAATAAATATTATAATAAATGTATAATAAATTTATAGTAAATGTATAATAAATATTTATTATACATTTATTATAAATGTATATTTATTGTAATAAATATTATAATATTTAATTATAATAAATGTATATTTATATTTATATTTATAATAAATATGATAATATTTATTATAATAAATCTACATTTATTTATTATAATAAATCTACATTTATGTCATAAATTATTATAATAAATATGTACAATAAATGTATAATAAATATTATAATACATTTATTTTTTAGTTATAATATAATAAATGTAATATTTAATTATTTATCTTTATTATATAATTATCATATCTATATTTATTATATTTATAATTATATAATTATATTATAAGTAAATGTAATATGTAATATAATATAATAAATGTAATATGATAAATTTATTTTTTAATTATAAAAAATGAATATTTATAATTATATAAATGTATAATAAATAATATAAATATAAATGTATAATTACCTATTAAATTTTTTATAATAAATAAATAATTACATATTATATTTATTATAATAAATAAATGTATATTTATAATTACATTTATAAACTTATATTTATAATAAATTTATATTTACAAATAAATATTATTAATAAATATAAATAAATGTATATTTATTAATGAATATTATAATAAATAAATATATATTTATAATTACATTTTTTAATGTATCTTTATTATAGTAAATAAATATATATTACATTTATAAATAATTACATATTTATTATAATAAATAAATGTATATTACATTTATAATAAATGTATATTTATATAAAGAAATGTATATTTCATTTGTAATAAATGTATATTACATTTATAATAAATGTATATTACATTTATAAGTAATTACATATTTATTATAATAAATATATAATACATTTATAAACAAATAATAATTTATTATGTTATTAAATGTATATTACATTTATTATAATAAATGTATATTACATATTTATTATAATAAATGTATATAAAATTTATATAAATTTATATTTATTATATATTTTTTTGTAATCAATAATTACATTTATAATAAATATCTAAAAAATTAATATTTATATAAATGTATATTTATAATAATAAATAATTGTAAATTACATTTATAAATAATTACATATTTATTATAATATAATTATAGTATACAATTATTTATAGATATGATAATTATATAATAAAGATGAATAATTATATATCACATTTATTATATTATAATTAAAAAATAAATGTATTATAATATTTATTATAAATTTATTATACATATTTATTATAATAAATGTATAAAATAAATGTAGATTTATTATTGTAAATATTATAATATTTATTATAAATATAAATATAAATATACAATTATTTTAATTAAATATTTTTAATATTATTTATAATAAATATACATTTAGAATAAATTTGTTATAAATATTTATTATACATTTACTATATATTTATTATAAATTTATTATAATAAATATTATAATAATATTTATTATAATAGATATTATACATGTATAGTTATTATAATAATATTTATTATACATTTGTAATATATTTATTATTATAAATTTTATTATATTTAATTATATTAAGGATTTATTATATATAAATGTATTATAAATATTTATTATACTTTTATTATACATTTTTTGTGAAATTATTATAATAGTATTTGTTAATATTTATAAGTTATTTATTATAAATAAATAAATTTATTATAATTTTTGTATTTATTATAAAATATATAATTATGTTTTTGTTGTATTTTTTTATGTTTATTATAATAAATAAATTTATTATATATATATATGGGGGGGTGGGGTAGTGTGGGGTAAAAGGGCCACTTCAAGGGGTGCTTTGCCAAATTTTTGTTCAGCACCACTTGAAGTGGCGGTGAACATACCCATTTCCCCAACATAAAATAACCCTACCCCCTAAAACTAAAAAAACCCACCCTCCTAAATTCTGCATAATTTGACCCTACAATAAATGAATTTTAGGTGCAATAGAATGATTTGATTGAGAGATTAGTCTCGTGACCATTGTAATATGAATTTTGACACTGACCATCCTTAAATGCATTCATAAATATAAGAAATTGATGAGTTGTTCCACAAATTAGATACCCTTTCTCATCCCCTTTCATTCTGTAGCTCTGCAAATTTAACTATAATTCTCACTCACCCTTCCTCCTCCACAGTACAACCGCCCAACTCTCGGATCCCCCGTGACAAAATGGTGCATCAGGCGATGAGGATGATAACAGTGAAGCTGAGGAGTGTCGCCAATTCCATCTTCCCTGGATCCTTGAAAAGGTGGAGGAGAGTGCCGCACACTGAGCAGGCGATGCTGGCGATGCTGGAATGGCTGAGGATAGCACCACACACCGACCAAGTGATGCCAGAGATCTTGAAATACTACTTCGATCTGCTCTTAGAAGACACATCCTACTAGGCGATGTCAGAAAGGAAGAATAAAATGACGCTGGCTGACCCGGCCATGCCGGAATGGCAGATGTGGGAAACCCACATTGATCTACTCTTAGCAGACACTTCCTACCAGGCGATGCTGAATAAAAAGAAGAAGATGATGTTGACTGACCCGATGATGTCGGAAAGGAAGAAGAAGATGATTGTGGCTGACCCAGTGATGCCGAAAAGGAAGACGAAGATGACAATGGCCGACCCCGGGATGCATGAATGGTAGAGGAGTGATCCCCACATCGATCTACTCTTAGCAGACACCTCCTACTTGGTGATGTAGGAAAGAAAAAAGAAGATGAAGCTGGCCGACTCGGTGATGCTGGAATAGCAAAGGAGGGAAACCCACATTGATCTGCTGTTAGCAGACACTTCCTACCAGAAAATGCCATAAAGGAAGATGAAGAGGACACTGGTCGACCTGTTTATACCCCATGACATAGCGATAGAGGATCAGAAGAAGGGGACCACCCTGGGCGGCCTGTTTATGGTCGAAGACCTGGGGATGGAGGAAATTCAAGAATGGAAGAAGACGACGATGGTGGGAAAGCTGTTTATAGACCGAGACCTGATGATGGAGGATTGTAAGAAGAGAAGTACAGTGTTCATGGAAGAAAGGCAGAGGAGAGCGCCACACACCGAGCAGCTCTTACCAAACACTTGCGATCAGGCGATGTCGGAAAGGAAGAACAGGATGACATTGGATATCTTGTTTAATGCCGAAGACCTGGAAATGGATGATCGCAATAAGAGAAGTACGGTTTTCATGGCAGAAAGGAATAAGTGAGCCCCACACACTAAGCAACTCTTAGCAGACTCTTGCAATCAGGCCATGCCAAAAAGGAAGTAGAGGACGATGATGACCGACCTGTTTATAGCCCAAGACCTAGCGATGGAGGATCGAAAGAAGAGAAGTACGATGTTCATGGAAGAAAGGAAGAGGACAGAGCCTCACACCTAGAAACTCTTACCAGACTCGGTGTTCATGGAAAACAGGCGGTGGAGAGCCCCGCACACCGACCAAAACTTACTAGATATATATTTAAGAATTAATATAATTAATTTAAAAATATAATGTTGAAATTAGAAATTTATGTTTATCATTTTTGAAATCTATGTAATATTTTTATTCAAATAAAATCTATTATTGTTTTTTCTTTTTTAAGAAAGTATTCACAAGATTCATTTTGAGTTTTTGCTTGGTTTGAAAAATAGTCAAATGTTCATTGATATAAAATAATACAATTAATTCAATGAGAATCAAAATTATACTTGATTTTTCTTTAAAATTATTTTTATACTTCAAACATGTGCTTTTTTAAAAAATGGTTGTTGTGATTTTTTATAAAATATATTTTTACCACTTCGAGAAATTAAATTTTATAAAATAGGTTCTATATTTCAAATTAGTATGATTAATATCAGGTAATAAGATCAAATTAAAGAATAATTTTTCATTGAGAAGAATCATAGCAATTATAAAAGAATGTACAAATTATCGATTAGTCATGATGACATAAAATTCAATCCATGAGAATTACAACAAAACAAATATTCATTAGAATTTTTTTTGTAAAAAAGTTAAAAGTACCTCGCTCAAAATATGATTAGAGGATTCCATATTTTTTATTAAAATTCTAACATGGCAGAAAATGAATTTAAAAAACCATAGGAGAATATTCAAATCATTCAGGATAACATTTTTAAAGAAAAGATGAAAATAGAATAAAAGTATTCCCAGAAGTCTGTTTTTCCTTTTAAAAAAACTCTAGTCATTCTAAGTACTAAATAAAAGAAAAATTGTACTATTACTTGAACACTCCATTAATAAATGAAAAAAAATAAAATGAAATGGATTTATATTATAAGGAACATATAATTTCTATCAATGTAAACTAAAGTATGTATTTAATAAATATATTA
Organism: Viscum album; assembly: GCA_963277665.1. Classification (NCBI taxonomy): domain Eukaryota; kingdom Viridiplantae; phylum Streptophyta; class Magnoliopsida; order Santalales; family Viscaceae; genus Viscum; species Viscum album. The sequence continues at coordinate 1,930,210,215 of OY728131.1, forward strand.
TTTATAATTTGATAATTATTTAAATATAAATATATATTTATTACATATATATTTTAATTATAGTGTTTGATTTATAATGAAAATTAATTATACTTATTGTCATTAAAATAGTTATATTTGACTATAATTAATACGAATATATATTTATATAATAATATTGTTTTAAAAAATTAAAAAATTGAGTTGATCACCTGTTTATCCGATTTCCCGGATCCGAACGTGACCTACTCTCCTCATTCAATGACCATCCTGATTCTATATGAGTGGGTGTATAATTTTACCAATAATAAATGAATTTTAGGTAAAATAGAATGTTTAGACTAAGATATTAGTCCTGTAACAATTGTAATATGATTATTGACGCTGACCTTCCTTAAATGCATACATATATATATGAAATGGATGAGTCATTCTATAAATTACATACCCTTCCTCATCCCCTTTAATTTTGTAGTTCTGCAAATTTAACCATAACTCTCACTCACCATTCCTCCTCCCCAGTATGAGAGCCCGTATCTACGATCACCCAAAACAAAATGGTGCATCGAGTGATGAGGACGTTAACAATGAAGATGAGGAGTGTTGCCAATTCCTTCTTCCCTAGCTCCACGAAAAGGAAGAGGAGAGCACTGCACTCTGAGTAGGTGATGCTGGTGATGCCGGAATGGCCGACGATAGCGCTACATACTGGGAAGGTGATGCCGACAATTCCGAAAACCTACTTTGATCTGCTCCTAGAAGACACTACCTACCAGGTGATGCCAGAAAGGAAGAAGAAGATGACGTTGGCTGCCCGTGCGATGCTGGAATGACAGATGAGGGAAACCCACATCGATATTCTCTTAGAAGACACTTCTTACCAGGCGATGCTGGAATGGAAGAAGAAGACAACGCTATTCGACTAGGTGTTGCTAGAAAAGAAGAAGAAGATGACGCTGGCTGACCAGACGATGCATGAATTGCAGAGGAGTGAAACCCACATCGATCTTCTCTTAGTAGACACTTCCTACAAGGCGATGCAGAACAGAAGAAGAAGATGAAGCTAGCAGACCCGGCGATGCTGGAATGGCAGAGGGGGCAAACCCACATCGATCTGATCTTAGCACAAACTTTCTACCAAGAGATGCCGTAAAGGTAGAAGAAGATGATGATGGTCGGCCTGTTTAATCCCCAAGACCTGGCGATGGATGATCGGATGAAGGGGAGCACCCTAGGCGGCCTGTTTATGGTCGAAGACCTGGGGATGGAGGCGATGCCAGAAAAGAAGAAGAGGATGGTGGTGGGAGACTTCTTTAGAGCCCAAGACCTAACGATGGAGGATTGGAAGAAGATAAGTATAATGGTCAAGGTAGAAAGGCAGAGGACAGCGCCACACATCGAACAGCTCATACCAGACTCTTCCGATTAGGCGATGCCGGAAAGGAAGAAGAGGATGATGTTGGGTGACCTTTTTAAAGACCAAGACCTGGAAATGGAGGGTCAGAAGAAGAGAAGTACGGTTTTCCTGGCAGAAAGGCAGAGGAGAGCGCCACACACCTAGCAGCTCTTACCAGACACTTGTGATCCGGACACGCTGGAATAGATGAAGAGGACGACGCTGGTCAACCGGTTTATAGCCCCAGGCTGAGCAATGGGGGATCATAAGAAGAGAAGTACGATGTTTATGGTAGAAAGTAAAAGGAGAGCGTCGTACACCTAGCACCTCTTACCAGACTCGGTGTACATGGCAGAAAGGGAGAGGAGAGCACCGCACACTATAACGTCCCAGATCCGGGTGCCACGCAACGGGTTCCCCGAACCCAGTTCTACACATGACCTCAAGCCCATTTCCCAAATGCCAGAGGCTACCAACTAGTAGCGAGGGCCCAGGTCTGATAGTGGGGAAACTATGCCCTCATTTGTCAAAGTGTAGCACAGCGTAATACAAAATAAGACATATAACAACAGCGGAAGCAGAAAGCATACACAATTGAAATAAACTACATCAATGAATATAACCAACTGTATATAAATGATTATGATACATGTTTCAAGTTCTACGAAAGCAGCCAAAACATGTTATACATCAGTACTATACAACAAATAGCAGAGTACAGCAAAACAAGGCAAAACATCTGGCAGCGGTATCGCGAGCCTAGTCTCGGTCCCATGCCCTCCTACTCCACAGGAACATTCAAGTACTTGTATATGGACTATTGCCCCTATCTACACCTGTAGCAACATAATATGTTTATGCTAAAAAGCGTGATCCAAACAGGGTGTGAGAAATATATCTCAGTAGGCACCCACGAAAGGCCCGTTCCCAACTACGTGTAAACATGCAACTATAGTGTGCAATAGTAAAATGAAATAATGTAAGCAGTACTCAAAATTAACTAACTTAACAGTCAAATTTCCATTTTAATATTCATTTTAATCCATTAAATATTAGAAATCACCACAGTGCATTTCTATGTAAACAGTCCACATCCTCAGACAAGAAAAACCTCACCCTCTAGTAAGCAGAATCCATCCCACATGTATAACCGTCTGGCGTAACAGAATTTTCCCTCAAGCGTAGGAAGTGTCACCCTCAGGCACAGAAGTCAACTGGCCACAGGCATGAAAGGTTGCCCTAAGGTGAAATAGTATGTTTCCCTCAGTCTAATACAATCACGCCCTCAGGCTAATCACAACAACGCCTTCAGGCTAAACAGTTAATCGGGTCATGTCCAACAAATCAAAATCTAGTAAACAAATAATTTATCTCAAGGAAATTCTATAATTACTACATTTAAGGAATACCCTCGGGTATCCTGACCATACGGCTAAACAGAGAAACACACCCCCGGGGTGGTTTCAGATCCAAGAAATGATCCTAACCAGCATTTTATTATCACAATTTAATCACCTATGCAATTCTAGGGATTAAATATAGGAACGTCATCAACCACTGGACACCCCAACGTGGGTTCGTGGCACAAAAACCTTCAAAAACGCTCGATAGTTGAAAAATATACACAAAGCCACCTACCTTATTCTCCAACGAACTTTATACCCAAACACTGACTCCAGAAACGCCCAAGAACATCGTAGATCTAACGAAGAACAAAACCCACCTAAGCGAAAATAACATACGTTAGGAGAATAATTGGTATGAATGGATTAAAGAGGAGAAATGGCTTACCCGTGTGGTTCCAAAAAGATCGTCTGAAGTCGAATCAGATTCTAGACAAACCCCTGGAGGATCATCAAAGGTCTGGTCGTCCTCCTTGGCTCCAAAATGGATCAAACACCTCCTCTACCAAATGAGGAGGCTAATTCCTGTTTTAAGCCAAAAAACAATGTACACTGTGTGTACTTCTGAGTACACGATGTGTACTTAAAAGTACATGGCGTGTACTTCATTCATTTATCTATTCATTTGGCTACACCGCCACACTGTTCACTTGTCGACTTGAGTACACGGCATGTACTTTTGAGTACATGGCGTGTACTGTCACCCAACTGGCGGAAACACCACCGCCTTACTATTCAAGCCTGCCGACTGACTACACGGTATGTAAGGTACCACTACATGGCGTGTTGTCGGTTCCCTACTCCCCTCATCACCGAAAAGGCTACACACCCCGTGTACTCATCCCAACACAGCCAAGAGTACACGGCGTGTGGATAAGGTAAACGTCATGTAGTTCCAAAATATAGTATTTTTCCCCATTTTCAATATTTTCTAAAAAACACTTAAGGAAAAGGAAAAAGAAGAAGCTCGTACCTCAAAAATAAGAACCGAGTTCTTACAAACTCCCCCCCTTATAGCAATTCGTCCCTGAATTTCCCTTCCAAGGGTGGTAAAGATAAAGCTCTGAATAGCTCTGGCCACTGAGCATGTATGTCGGCCTCCTGCTGTCAGGTCTCATCCTGCACTCAGCGATGCTACCATAACACCCATACGAGCGGAATTTACCGGCCTCAGAAAACCTTCTTGCTCCTGTCAACGATACGGATCAGATCCTCCTCAAAGCATGCATCATGCATAAGCTCATCCTCCTCATGCTGAAAGGCGTGATATGGGTCTGAATGGTAGCGATGCAACTGAGACACGTGGAAGATGTCGTGCATGGCTTGGTACTGCTGTGGTAACTACAACCGATAGGCAACCAGCCTAACTCTCTCTAGAATATCGAATGGCCCCACATACCTCGGTGAAATCTTACCCTGTCTCCTGATCCACTTTAGTCCCATCCTCGGCGAAACACGTAGAAAAACCTGATCCCCGACCACAAACTCCAAAGGTCGTCTGCAACGATCAGCATAAGACTTATGACAAGACTGTTCGGTAGCCTTCCGCTTCCAAATCAAGTGGACCTGCTCAAATGTCTCCTGCACGAGCTATGGCCCCAGTAAGGCTACCTCACCTGCATCTAACCAACACAAATGTGATCGGCATGGACTACCATATAAATCCTTATATGGCGCCATCTCAATATTTTCCTGAAAACTATTATTATAGGAAAACTCTACTAAGGGTATATGCTTCTCTCAAGATCCCCCAAAGTCTAGGACGCATGCACGCATAATGTCCTCAAGCACCTATATCATCCACTCTGCCTGGCCATCTGTCTGAGGGTGGTATGATGTACTTAGAAGCACCTGAGTACCTAGTACCCTCTGAAAACTCTGCCAGAAATGAGACGGAAAGTGGGCGTCCCTATCCAAAACGATAGAACGAGGGAACCCATGTAGATGTACGATCTCTCGGATATACAGCCTTTTGAGCTCGTCCACACCAAAGTAATCCTTGATTGGCAAGAAGTGAGCTACCTTCGTGAGTCTGTCCACAACAACCCACATGGCGTTATTTCCATGAGGTGACCTCGGAAAACCCATCCCAAAATCCATCACGACATCATCCCATTTCCACTCTGGAATGGGTAACTGCTGTAAAAGTCCAGCTTGTCTCTAATGCTCTGCCTTCACCTGCTGACCAGTGTAACATCTCGTAACAAACCAAGCTATCTCTCTCTTCATACCCGGCCACCAGTACTGACATCTCAAGTCTCGGTACATCTTGGAAACCCCATGATGAACTACCCAAGCTGAAGCATGAAACTCTTACATCATAACCTCGCGAATATCCACTGGAACTCATAGTCACCCATGGGAACGCAAAACCTCATCTTCGCCTATCGTCTAACTAGATGGAGGTCCTCACTTGCCACCGAATCCCGTAGAACTAGGCCTTCCAAATCAGATAGCTGCCTCATCCTCACTCTATCCCGAAGGGTAGAAGTAAAAGCTAACGAGGAAAGATAAGTATTCCCCTGACTATCATGCACCTCCAGATGCATCTCATAGAACAAAGCCATAAGATGCCACTCACCTCTGGCCTCCTGCACTGCCTGTATATGGGTCTTCCTACTCAGTGCATTAGCTAATGCATTACCTTTACCAGGTGTATAGGCAAGATCAAAATCGAAGGACTGTAGGTACTCGACCCACCTTCTCTGCCTCAGATTCAGGTCATGCTGAGTAAATATATACTTGAGGCTTTTGTGATAGGTGAAAACAACATAATGCTCCACCAATTGATAATGTCTCCAATAGCGCACTGCATAAACAACTACTACCAACTCGAGATCATGCATCAGGTAATTCCTCTCATGTGTCCTCATCTACCTTGACCCGTATGCAACTACTCGATCACCCTACATTAACACTGCTCCCAGCCCAATACCTGATGCATCACAGTAAACATTATAGCTCTTCCACTGCTCTGGGAGCATTAGGATCAGTGCTGATGTCAACCATCCCTTCAGATCATGAAAAGTTGTCTCACAAGCTTCTGACCAAGTGAACTTCACACTCTTCTTAGTCAAGCCCATCAACGGTGCTGCTAAGAGGGAGAAGTCTTGTATAAAACGCCTATAGTAACCAACCATCCCTAAGAAAATCCTTATCTCAAACCCGTTCTTAGGCTTCTCCCAGGAAACTACTACTCTCACCTTCTCTGTGTCTACTGAAACTCCTGCCTCGGAGATGATATGACCCAGGAAGTGAATCGGGTCCATCCAAAAGTGGCACTTTGAGAGCTTAGCATATAGCTGATGCTCTCTCAGTGTACTCAAGACGATCTCAAGATGGGTGGCATGGTCGTGTTGAGTGCTAGAGTACACTAAGATGTCGTCAACGAATACTACCACAAAAGAATCACGATACGGATGGAACACAAGATTCATCAGAGCCATGAAAACTACTGGCGTGTTTGTGAGTCCGAACGGCATAACCAAGTAATCGTACAGACCATATCTGCTCTGAAAAGCTGTAAGTGGTATATCCGATGGTCTCACGCGCAGCTGATGATATCCGGATCTCAAGTAAATCTTCGAGAACACTCATGCTCCATGATGCTGATCAAACATATCATCTATCCTCAGCAAGGGATATTGGTTCTTAACCGTCAACTGGTTCAGCATCCGATAATCCACACAAATCCTAAGGGTACCATCCACCTTCTTCGTAAAAAGGACTGGAGAACCCCAAGGATAAGTACTGGGTCGTATAAAATCCTTCGCCTGCAGCTCCTCCAACTGCCTCTTGAGCTCCTGCAACTCAGGTGTGGCCATCCTATAAAGAGGAATGGAAGCCGGTGCTGCTCCTGGCACAAGATCAATAGAGAAATCCACCTCACGCTCTGGAGGTAGACTTGAAAAGTTGTCTGAGAAGACATCCCCGAAATGATCGACAACTGGAGGGAAATCCGTTTGACAAGTCCCCTGGTCATCCAGGGATAAGCTCGCAATCTGGGCTGTGATTCCACCTCACCCATGATGCTCTGGTCTAGCTCGACTCGCCTGAACATCCCACTCTCCTTTGTATAGAAATTATCTATCCTTTGGTGACGTGAAACTCACCCTGCGACGATAGCAGTCTACAAAGGTTCAGAAGGGAACCAACTAGTCCATCCCAAGAATGATGTCATAGCTCGTCATCTCCAAGACATAGAGTTCCCAAAGGAAGTGACACACACAAACCTCAAGGGGGAACTCCTTTCACTGATGAACACAAGTCATTATAGTCCCCAACGGAGTGTCTAGCATCATGATATAAGAAGGAGAAGAGACACAGAGCCCAAGGATTTCCACAATGGGTACATATATAAAACTATGCATAGCACCCGTATCAAAAAGTACTGAAGACAATATAGAAGCTACTAGAATTTTACCACTGACTGTAGAAGGTCTGAGATCCTGCTCCTGCTGGGTCTTTTGCACTGCATATGCCTGCCCAATGCCGCGACCCTGCGACACAGCCTGGCTACACTGAGCTGTCCTGCCCTGCTGCCTCTGCGATCCTGGTGTCTGGCTACCATGGCCACAACCACCATCTCTGCCTGCACGCCCTGACGTATTCTAGTTCCCAGACTGGTAAGAAGCCGCGGGTCCTACTCCCACATGAATAGTTTGCACAGAACCCCTATCACTAGAAATCGGTGGAAATGCCCTGCAAAAGAGCTGTAGGTGACCCATCTTGCCGCAGGCTCAGCACTCCACTGGGTCTCGTGGACACTACGGTCTCTTGTGCCCCTCTCTACCACATTGGTAGCACATATCCAGTCCATTGAAAAAATTATTCTGACTGATACTGCCACCCTATGAGAAGTCCATTTGTCTCTTCCTCTTGCCAGCTGAAATAGTACCAGTAAGCGGTGCTGAACCACCCTGGCCCACACCACTTGATTCCCGTAGGTTCCTTTCTGTAATCAAACCCTGGTTCACTATCGCGTGTATAATAGGTAGCCTAAAAACATTCACCTATTCTCGGATGTCATACCGAAGACTATCCTCAAAACTTCTAGCTCTCAACATCTCATCACCCACTAGCACGGGTGCAAAGCACTGAAGCTCCGTAAAACGAGCAAAATAATCCATCACTGACATAGATCCCTTCTGCAGATTCATGATCTCTCGAGCTCTGTCTTCCCTCAGCGTTCCGGGAAAGAAGAAGTGATAAAAGACTGACTGAAAGTCTTCCCATGCCATGTCCCTGTGATGGTCTGACTGGGTGGTAACATCCCACCACCTGTTAGTGGAATCACGTAGCATGTAAGTCATGATCTTGACCCTCCACCCTGGAGGCATCTCAAGATTCTTGAAAATAGTCTGCATCGATCCTAGACAATACTCTGCAGTCTGTGGTCCTACATCCCTTGAAAATGTAGGCGGATACTGTTGGTGGAAGATACGAGTCAGCTCATCCATAGATGTAGTAGCCTGCGGTGCTCCCTGAAAGGTCTACATAAACCGCATAAAACATTCACAGAACTGCGCCTCCTTGCCTGTTTCCGGTATAACAGCTGGTGCTGCATCTGGCCCATCTGGATGATCCACTGGTAGCCCATGGCCCATCATCTTCAGAGTATAATTTTGGCCACTCTCCTGGAGAACAACTCGCGGTCGTCTAGGCGGCATGACACTACAAGTTCAAATGCATGCCTCAGATTCAAAATCATTATGATCAAAAATCGAAGGAACTACAAGGAGAACAAGAGGAAGAAGGCATATAAAATTGGAAAAACAAGACTACACGACGTGTACACTGACTACACAGCGTATACTTGACCTCCCTTCCCCTGCTCGGGACCTTCTACATGGCTATCCCACACGGCTTCCGTCGAACAAAACTACTCGGCGTGTATAATATCTACAAGGTGTGTACGGTGTTATTTTTAAACTTCTCATGTTGTCTGAGACATGGAAGACTACTCGTATTAACACTACACGGTGTGTAACACCCATACACGGCATGTACAACACCCCGTTTCCCATCCGCACGGCTAACTCCACACGGTCTGTCCTTGGACCAGACTACACGGCGTGTCCCACAGGTTCACGGTGTGTTTAAAGGGAGGTGACACCGGCCCGTGTTTGTTAGTTACATGGCCTAAACCCTAGGTCACACTACACGACATGTGCATCATTGACACGGTGTGTTATGTACAAGAGTTCACTGACCCTTGTTGTTAGTTACACGTCCGGACTCCAGGTCAACACTACACAGCGTGCCCAAATCTACACGACGTGTTTTTCCTAAGCCCTTCCCTACCCCGTGTCGCCATCCACACGGTTTGTGACACGAGAAAAGACTACACGGCATATACTCCGGGTATATGGCGTGTACTCAAAATGTTCATTTTTCTTACCAAACAGAAGAACATACAAGGCGTGTATAAAGTACTACACGGCGTGTATACTGGGTTTCTGGAAAGTATGCCACAGAAACATTCCTGGAACCCAGAAACTGCTGAAAAACAACACCCAAGTGTCAAATTCCGACCCGTGGGGGGCCATACTCCCCAAAAATCAACGTTTGAAATAATATATGTGTTATAAACAAAAAACAGTCAATGATCCACCAAATTCCGGTCAATAGGGGCTCATACTCCCCAAAAACCAAAGTTTGGCGTCCATTCTATAAACATGTTCAAACAAAAACACCATATCATAAGGCATGTATTTATCAAGAAGCTATCACAATATCATGCTCTATTAGAACATTATCTATCACAACCACATGAAAATTATAATGCACCTACATGGCATGGAAACTATGCATGGAATGCGATTTCTAGCATGTGCCTATATGATGCATGAGATGTCATACCATCATCTCATCAGGTTGAAACTAAATAGAACCCATAGATAAAATATAAACAACACAATCCAAGTGCGTCACCCATCGGTGAAAACCATATCAACCGTAAAATTGAAAAATCCAAAGAATGCAAAATACGAGGTATACTGGATTTTCCCTGTACACGGGTTAGCTACGCCCGAGCACAACTTATTACCAATTACCATTCTGTCATATCCCTGACTATAGCTCCAAATAGTAAGTCAAAGAAAAGAAACACCCTCTGATACCAAATGTGACAACCGAGTCCCGATGACAGCACAGACACCACGCCTTAACATGGACATTAGGTCCTAGCCCACCAGGTACCACCAGTTGCCCCGCAGACACATGGGGCCCACCCCAGGATCCACCCACATGCCTGAAAGGGTTCATCTGACTATTGATATCCCCCATAGGCCAACACATGTCTTTTCCAGTGTGCATTTTCCTCATTCACACACATCCTGAGAAACTTCCCAGGAGGTCACCCACGTGCCTGAAAGGGGTCATCTGACTAATGATATCCCTCACATGCCAACACATGTCTTTTCCAGTGTGCATTGTCCTCATTCACACACATCCTGAGAAACATCCCAGGAGGTCACCCATCATGATTACTACTCCATGCCAATCACGCTTAACTGTGGAGTTCTAATTAGACAGGCTCCCGAAATGGAAGGTGCACCTTGTTGACATGAGTTATATCATTTAGTCATTTAAGCCTTTATCATTTGGGGATGTTACAATCACCCCCCACCCCTTTAGAGCACAATGCCGTCATTGTGGGCCCTACCTCTTAACCAAGGCAGTGCACCACGCAATTAAGGCTTTGTACCACCTCTGATACCACTTTGTAACGTCCGGGATCCGGGTGCCACGCAACGGGTTCCCCGAACCCGGTTTTCCACGTGACCTCAAGCGTATTTCCCCAAACACTAGAGGCTGCCGACTAGTAGCGAGGGCCCAGGTCTGATAGTGGGGAAACTATGCCCTCATTTTTCAAAGTGTAGCATAGCGGAATACAAAATAAGATATGCAACAATAGCGGAAGCAGAAAGCATACACAACTAAAATAAACTACTGCACTGAATATAACCAACAATATATAAATGATGATGCTATGCGTTTCGAGTTCTATGAAAGCAGCCAAAACATGTTATACATCAGTACAATACACAAAATAGTAGAGTACAACAAAACAAAGCAAAATATCTACCTGCGGCATCGCGAGTCTAGGATCGGACCCATGCCCTCCTAGTCCACAACAATAGTCAAGTACTTGTATTGGGACTTTTTCCCCTATCTACACATGCAACAATATAATCTGTTTGGGCCAAAAAGTGTGACCCAAAGAGGGTGTGAGAAATATATCTCAGAAGGCACCCACCAAAGGCCCATCCCAACTACATGTAAACATGAAACAATAGTGTGCAGTAGTAAAATGCAATAACGTAAGAAGTACTCAAAAGTAACTAACATAATATTCAAATTTCTATTTTAATATTCATTTTAAAACATAAAATATTTGAAATAACCACAGTGCATTTCTAAGTAAACAATCCATGTCCTCAGACAAGCAAAACCTCACACTCTGGTAAGCAGAATCCAACCTGCTGGTATATCCCTCAGGCGTAATAGAAGTTTCCCTCAGGCGTAGGAAGTGTCGGCCTCAAGCACAGAAGTCAACTGCCCACACGCACGAAAGGTTTCCCTTAGGCGAAATAGTACGTTGCCCTCAGGCTAATACAGTAATGCCCTCAGGCTAATCACAACAACGCCCTATGGAAAAACAAGTAATCGGTCCATGCCCAACATATCAAAATGAAGTAAACAAATAATTCTTCTCGAGGCAATTCTACAATTACTACATTTAAGGCATACCCTCGGGTATCCTGGCCAAATGGCTAAACAGAGAAACACACCCCCGGGGTGGTTTTAGATCTAAGCAACGATCCCAACCAGCATTTTATTATCACAATTTAATCACCTATGCAACTCTAGGCATTAATTATAGCAATGGCCTCAGCCACACAATACCCCAATGTGTGTTCGTGGCACAAAAACGCCCAAAAATGCACGATAGTTAGAAAATATACACAAATCCACCTACCTTATTCGCCAACGAACGTTATACCCGAACACCGACTCCAAAAATTCCCATGAATGGTGTAGATATGATGAAGAAAAAAACCCACCTAAATACAAATAACATACGTTAGGAGAAGAATTGATAAGAATGGCTTAAGGTGGAGAAAGTGCTTACCCGTGCGGTTCCAACTAGATCATCTGAAGTCGAATCAGATTCAAGACGAACCCCCAGTGGATGTTCAAAGGTCCAGTCATCCTCCATGGCTCCAAAATGGCTCAAACACATCCTCTACCAAATGAGGAGGCTGCTGCCTATTTTAAGAACAAAAAACAAAGTACACTGCATGTACTTTTGAGTACACGGTGTGTACTTATTTCATTTAACTGTTCATTTGGCGGCACCTACACTGTTCACTCATCGACCTGAGTACACGACATGTACTCCTGAGTACATGGCATGTACTGTCTCCCAGCTGGTGGTGACTCCACTGCCTTACTATTCAAGCCTGCCGACAGACTACACGGCGTGTAAGGTACCACTACACGGCGTGTTGTCGGCTCCCTACACCCCTCGTCGCCGACAAGGCTACACGCCCCGTGTACTCATCCCAACACGACCAAGAGTACACGACATGTGGACAAGGTACAGGGTGTGTAGTTCTAAAATTTAGGAATTTTCCCCATTTTACCTATTTTCTCAAAAACACTTAAGGAAATCGAAAAAGAAGAAGCCCGTACCTCAAAAATAAGAACCAGGTCCTTACACACACCAAGCTACTCTTACCAGATATATATTTAAGAATTAATATGATGAATTTAAAAATATAATGTTGAAATTATTAATTTATGTTTAATGTTTTGGAAATATATGTAATATTTTTATTCAAATAAAATATATTTTTGTTTTTCTAATTTAATCAAGTAGTCACAAGATTCATTTTTATTTTTTTTCCTGGTTTGAAAAACAATCAAGAGTTAGTTGATTTAACATAATCTAATTAATTCAATGAGAATCAAAATTATACATGATTTTTGTTTAAGATTATTTTTATACATAAAACATTTGAATTTTAAAAAAATGGTTCTTGTGAATTTATATTAAAAATATTTTTTACCACTTCGATAAATTAAATCTTATAAAATGGGTTCCATATTTCAAATCAGTATAAATAATATCAGGTAATATGATCTACTTAAATAATAATTTTTCTTTGAGAAGAATCATAGAAAATTATAAATGAAGGTTCAAATCAGCGAGTAGTCATGATGACATGAAATTATATCCATGTAAAGTACAACAAAACAATGATTCTTTTCACATTTTTTTGTAAAAAAATTAAAAGCTTCTGGCTCAAAATATGAAAAGAAGATTCCATTGATTTTTTTATTAAAATTAATAAATGGCTAAAAATGAATTTAAAAAACCATAGAAGAATATCAAAATCATTCTTAAATTTTTTTTAATGAAAAGGTGAAAATGGAAGAAAAGGATTCCCAAAAGTATATTTTTCTTTAAAAAAATTTCTGATCATTTTATGTACTAAATAAGGGAATATTGTACTATTACTTGAACATTAAATAAATAAATGAAGGAAAATAAAATGAAATGGGTTTATCATATAAGGAACATATAATTTCACTCAATATAAACTAAAGTATAATCAATTAAAATTAAAATAATATTGAAACATAAATCCCTTACAAATTTGGTAATCACTAAACCAGAAACTCATGAAGGAGATAACCATATATGGATTTTTAAATCCCCATAGTTTCAATAAAAATAATCTTAATGTACATTAATGGTGTCACACCCAGACTTTTTGATTTTTTTTATTTCTGGGCTCGAAGTCCTCACGTCAAGGATTGGGCTTGGTCCCGGTTTAAAAATTTCTAACATTTAATGGTTTTTGTGGGCTTCAGACCCATGCACGGGCACCGCATGTTTATTAGTGACCGTGTGGTCTCCCCATGTGCTTGTGCGAGTGCGCAAATAGACTTTGTTGAGGTGCGCCATTTGCGTGCATGTTTTTTTTAAGTCGTGCGATTCGTGCGCAGGTACTCATTAATATTACGTTGTTGTTGTTGTTGTTGTTGTTTTTGTTGTTATTAATAGTATTATTATTGTAATTTTTATTATTATTTTTATTGTCTTTATTCTTTATATTATTACTTACATAATTATTGTATTGTCATTATTATTATTCTTTATGTTACTATTATTATTATTTTTATCATTTTTTATTTTCTTATTATTATTAAAAGATAAAAAAACAAAAAAACCCATAACCCTAATTCTACCCCCCCCCCATTTTATGCTTCCTCCTGTGTGAGGCGCCCCTACGGCTCCCTACACCAGCCCAAGCGACCTCCGCCTTGCCTCCTGCCTACAGTGGGCTTCTGTACCTCACCCTCACACCGACCTCACCCTTTCCCAGGCCCTTCACCTTGCTCCCTTGCCCTTCTCACACCCATCATTAGCATGAATCCCAGCCGCCCCACTCCCTGTGGCCATCGCCTCCAGGATCCCTCACCAGCACCGGTCTCTCTCCCGCAGCTCCTGCTCTCTGCCACCTGTTCCTGCCCAGGCCCTCTGCCACCGGCTCCCACTCACTCACCACCTCGCTCACCATCCCTGCCTCACCCCCTACTATAGGCTACATCCCGGCCTCTACACTCCCGCACTCGTCCCCTCACTACCCCCTCACCGCCTCCTTGTTCTCGGTGTGTCGTGCCCAACATCCCACTCTTCCTCCCTCACCTAATGCTCCGGCTCACCATCAACCTCCATCGGCCTCGCTCAGCACCCTCTCTTAGTTCCCCCTCCTTCATCCAGTGCCTCTAGACCCTGCCACACTCACCCTCTTACACTCTCGACCCACCTTATTGTTTCCCTTCTTCAACAGCCCAGAAAACCCCCTTCCTCCTTGCTTTGGACCCTGCCCGCCTTGTCGTGCCTCCTTCATGCTTTCTATTCTATTCTGGTCAGCAACGGCTTCCTCAGGTATATTCTTTTATTATTTTATTTATTTATTATTTTATTATTTTATTATTTTAATTATTTATTTACTTATTCTTTTATTCATTAATTTATTTATTATTTCATTTATTTATTCTTTTAATTATTTATTTACTTATTTTTTTATTTTTTTATTTATTCTTTAATTTATTTATTCTTTTAATCAATTATTTAATTTCCCATCATTTATTCATTGGTTTTTTTATTTAACTTAAATAAATCCCTATACTATCGCGGGTTTTGTGTAGTGTGGTTTTATTACTGTTCAGTATGCGCGGTTGGTCCTTGGGGCACTGTTCAACTTTCCGTTGAGGTTCCTTTGTGTCTTCTATTGGTTTGAGGTAGGTAATTCCATGGTTCTCCTTTCCATAGTCTAATTGATGCTTGGGTGTTTCGATAATTCTTTATGTGATTCGCCACATTGTTATATCCATTAATTATCCTGCTATAGTGCGTTTAAAATTTTAGAATTAGTCAAAAGAATGTTTTGAGTTAATTCCTAGTTCGATTCTGCAATTTTTTGATTATGTTCCAAATCCTGTTTTGATATTGTTTATGGCTATTTTTTTGGTCATTTCATTTTATGTCAATACATATTGGTAAAAATATAATTTGACGGAAAATATTTGGTTATGATAATGTTTATGTGCACTTGGCACATTTGATAAAATACTATAGTGTTCAATGTGGAAATGAGGGTTTTTAAGAAATGTTTTGACTTGATTGTGTTGTGTGTCAACATTGTTTATTTGTAAACATGGTTTGGATTATAATTTTGGTATTGTTATAACTTGCTAATAGTGTTAAGGTGTTAAAATAAAAACGAGGCTCTTTGGTTTTTAATGTGGCAGTGTGAGTTCTTTTCAAATAAAGTGAGCAGTTGGTTTTAGTTTCAATGTAGTAGTATTGTGGGAATAGTGTTGGTTGTTTTCTTGAAGCCCAGGTGTGCCATTTGATGTTGTCACATCCATGGGTGAACTCGGTGCACCCATGAACGTGCCTTCATGTAACAATGACACCTTTAAACTAGTGCTTCCTTAAAAACTCAGTTTTCTAAATGTTTATTGTTTCCTAAGTAATATTCAGTCTTTTATGTGACTTTTGTGAAAGGTTTGAAGTGTGATCTCAAGGGTGTGCCAGTTTGGATATGAAAATATAAAAGTTTTATTTGTGTAATATTTTGGGTAATGTTTTTGGACATGACAACTTAAAGTCATGTTTGGCTCTTCTAATTCATGGGTGGAGTTGTGTTAACATTAAGAATGGTTTGTGTTTGGAAATTTTGTGTGGCTGGTTGGGAATGTTAATGTTTTTTGAAAAATGATATTGAAATGGGTGGGTCATGATGGCATGTTTGGCACTTTTAGCTTTAATGTAATGTTTGTGTTGACTCTTTGAAATGATGACATTTTGATTACTGTATGCTCGTATAAAAACTTTAGTATTTGAAAAAGGTATCGAATGGTTTTAATGATTTCAAGGAATGATGGCCCGGTTGGAACCTTTGATGATATTATATATATGTGTATATATATATACTGGGTCACCTCTATAGGGGGGATATCTTTTGTGGGTTACCTTATGGATTGTCTATGTTTGGTGTAGGAAAGTGCGGTGAGATGAGTCACGCATGCAAGGGCCCCCTACTTATATAGTATTATTGTAACCACCATGGTTTCTTGGGTGTCCTTTAGAGATAGAGTGATGGTTAATGGCCAACCCTGATTAGATGGGTTGGTACCCCGTGTATTTGTTTTTAGTCCAGGCGGGCTTTTCCACTGGATTAGTCAGTTAGGGCAGCCAGTTGGTTATAGACTTAGGAGCTTCACCATACGCCGGTAGGAGGTTCGGAAATTGAGTACATCTAGGGGTCTTCTAGGGATGTTTAGGATCACCCATGGTTACTGTATTATTTTCATTGGATGTTTATTTTTCATGCACTAGTGTATTTTCAGCTTTCAATCTTAGTTTCTTTACTCTAGCACAACATTGGTATATTCAGTTTTGGATTTTATTTATAAAATTACAAATGATTTTTTAAAATGGTATGTAGCATGTGTTGGGTTTTTAAATAGGAAAAATGTGTTTCTTATTTTCAAATGTGAAAACCCTACTTTTATAATTATATTTCAAACTTGCGTTAATAGATTTTTTTGGGAATGGAGACATTGGATTCTGTGGTTTATCTTGGCAACTCTATTGACCATCTTTAATGCTCATTCATACCATTATCATTTCATTTGCAGGTTTCCTTGCTCAGGTTTTCTTGGATGAGTTTCTCGTTGTTGGAGCACGTCGGCCTTTGGTTTAGTGGTGACATAAAAGGTCACGTGGAGGTACGTTCATTTTTATATTCATTCAGCTGCTAGCATAATGTTTATTGACTATTTATATTTACCTATTTTATTGTTTATTTGTTTTTGTTAATGGGTCAAATCATTCCAAATAATTAAAATTTTGATGCTCGGAACTGGTTTCCAGCCCGTGGGGATCGGGAACACCTTTCAGTCCTTGTCGCAGACCGGCTCGGGTGACCGGTTCAGGGTCGACCTCGGTTGGTTCGTGAAAAAATGGTATCAGGGGACCCTTGTTATTTGAGGTGTCCGGTAGATGGAGATTAAGACTGTCGGGGCTCAAGAGGTAGGTACGAGAATGACGTCATGAACCCTCACCTGTTCCGAACCTCGAGTCGCCAGGGGTAGTCCAAGAATTGAGTTCTTGTCTTGTTCTTATTTGATTTGGATTGAGGGATCAAAATGGAGGCAAACCGATGATACATTGTGGTTTTACATTTTGTAGTGACCCATGTGGAGTCAGCATACACGGTTTACGTTCCTTCTAGTCGTTGATGCTTTCATGGGGCATGAACCACTACCGTGTCGCTATGTTACACATGACTACTAGTCCCTCCCTTCGGTGATTTGATGCAAGTCAAGTGTCGTCTTGGTTTTGGTTGGTTTAAATGCATTCTTGAAAATGAAAAGGGGTTTTTGAAATGAGAATGATTAATTTTAAATGGTATTAAATTTGTGAAATGGATTTTAAAACTAAATGCCCTTGGCCTAAAAATCTGGTGGTTACTTGAAAATGGTATAGATAGGGTTTGGGTGCAACCTCAGGTACTCATTATAAACGTTTGCATATGTGAGGGAATGCCTGGGAAGTGCGAGTTGGTACATATGGATGAAAGAGGTTGAATACATGTTCAACGGTTAATTGGATTAATGGGGTGTGCACTTAGAATTAATGGCTTGACCTTGTTTTACTAAAGTGATTTAAAAAAAAGGGAAAATGATTTTTGGAAATTAAATTTGGTTTGAAAAGTTGACTTGGTATTTGGAAAGTGGCCTTAAAGGAAGAAAATTTTGAAATTTAAAATTGAAAAAGGATTTTAAAAGTGGAATATTTGAGTTGTGTGTTTTTTTTTGCTTGTTTCTTTTGAGATGGTTTTTTTGGATGAAGGTTCTTTCTTTGATGTTGCTTTCGCTTGATGTCAGTTTTGGATCTATGTTTTATATGTTGTTCAGAAAATGCAGCCCAGAAAGGTCTCCATGGTTTCTGATAAGTCATGCCTAGTTTTTGGTCCTTCTTAGACATTTCTCATCCTTTGCGGTGATTGGGGTCTGTTAGAAGCAGCAGAATGACTTGAAGGGGTCGAGCATGTCTTTAGGGTTTTTGGAACTCCTGATGTTGTTAGAGTGCATGTTGTTTTGGCTCTGTTTGAAGGTTCAGTTCTTGAAAAATGGGAATTAGTTTCCCCACCGTCAATGCGAATTGGGATGACATGGGATGTCTTTAAATCCGCCTTCTTCCAATGGTTTATACTTGAAGTGGTAAATATAATGAAAAGTGAAGAGCTCATGCGTATTCAACAAGGAAAATGGATGGTGAAGGCATGTGTTGAACATTTCAAGGAGGTTGTGTCCTTTTATCTGGAGGTAGCGTCACAGGATTTGATAAAGACTTCGCTCTTGATTGAGGGCCTTCATCCAGATATCAAGGAGTGGGTCCTCATTTCTAAAGACCATCATTTTGAGAAGTTGGTGGATGAGTCGTTATTAGCTGAACTGGTTTCCAGAGCATTGGTTCTTGGAAATCCAGCATATCCAGTTACTCATGAAGGTTCCCCATCTAGCGATAAGGTCTTTCTAGAGGGACTTGTTTCTAAAGAGTCATCTGTAGGGGTTTTGGTTTCCAATTCACTAGACCGTTCAGTGGTGTTCCACTAGTGTGGCTGGTTTGGGCACGCAAAATCATCATGTCGCATCCCTACAAGGATGCGTCATCGTTGCAGGTGCCCCATTCATCTAGAAAAGTTTTTTAGGAAGTGTTGTTTGAAGAAGAAACTCTGACCATAGAATCCCAGTGCCTGACTACTAGGTCGGAGATGCTTCATCTCTCAGATCCCTATCCATAGGTCTTGGGGTGAAGCTCGCACGCAGTCAGGAGTTGCTTGGGGTGTGATGTTTTTGTCTGGGTTTGGAGTTCTGTGTTGTCAGTGGAAGATTTAAAGTCTTTTCATTCTTGTTTTCTGCTGCTAAAGTTTTGACATTATTTTATTTTCATTGTTTTATCGTGAAGTTTTGACAGATATGATCTACTATAATCCAAACAATTTTTTTGTCTGATCATAGTTTTCTAAATCGTGCACTTTTCTTTCAATTGTGTTTGGAAATTGTGTGGGTTTATCTCGGTTGGGTTGTGTTCATTTAGAGATTTAAGTGTCTGTGGAGGAATCAATGTTTATAGTTATGCTCGGATTCACTGTTTGGGTAAAGTAATGCTTGGAGGCTTTTCAATAGTGTTTGTGGTTTAGGTTTGGGTCGAGAGTTACAGGTTTATGTGGATGTGTTGTTCACTCATGCTATAGAACTTAGTTCGGATTGGTTTGGAGTTCCCATAATGCCCCCCCTTCCTGGGATGGTATGTTTGGGTATTAATTTTCAGCACTAGTTGAGTTATTTTAGTGGGGAGAACCCTATCACGTTCTCTCATTCTATTGTGTTGTGCTTTCTTTGGGTCTCAATTGGGCATGAATCCTTCTTTTTCATTTTTTTTAGCTGAGTGACTTTCTGAGGGCCGAAAGTTTCGGTGGTGGGGAGAATTGTCACACCCCAAATTTTTAATTTATTTTAATTTTCTTATTTCTCGGCTCTACTTCCTCGCGTCAAGGATCGGGATGGGTCCCAGTTTAAAAATTTCTGACATTTAATGATTTTGGTGGGTTTCAGACCCGTGCAAGGACACCACATGGTTAGCAGTGACCATGCAATCGCCCCAAGTTGTTGTGCGGGTGACCAAGTAGACTGTGTTTTGGTGCGCAATTTGCGTTCATGTTTTTTTTAAATCAATACAAATTAAAATGAGATCGAAACATAAATCCCTTATAACATTGAAAATCACTAAACAAAAAACTCAGGAATGAGAGAACTATATATGAATCATTAAATCCCTGTAGTTTCAATAAAAATAATCATAAAATAAATTAATTGGTGAGGTTAACTACCGCTTAGCTTTTCCACCTTAGTTGCACTGGGTGCACGATGTCTTCCACGTATCCCAACTGAGGAGATACGTGCATGACTCTTCTCTCATTATAGACCAAGGCGAGCTGAACATCGACGATGTGGAGACATTTACGGAAGTTCCGGTGGATATTGAGGATCGATAGGAGTGGGTCCTTCAGGGATGGTCAATACCTCTGGTGCATGTTCATTGGTAGCACAAGAACCTCCAGGAGAGCACATGAGATCAGGAAGATTAGATGCATGCTCAGTACCCCTACTTGTTTACCTATTTTGGAGTTGTGGCTTATAGGGGAATAGAGACCTGAGGTGGGGAGAATGTAAAGAACCAAAATTTCAATGTATTTTTTTATATATTTGAGAATTTTATGAGTTTGCGAAATCTTACGGCGTGTGATACTGAGGGACGATGTGCTTGGAATGATCTGTGGAAGTTTTGTTAAGTATAAATTAACGAGCGTAATAATTTTTCCTAAAAAAGTTGAATAACTCTTAAAAGGTTACTCAGATCAGAAATCTAAGGGCACCATTGCGCTTAGGATGGCGGGTTTATCATAAGTGTGACTTGATTTTAGTCGGTGCAAACCTCCTGTGAGAATACCTGAAAATGGAATAACCGTAAAAAATAATTGAATATAGTTATTTTATTTTTCAAATGCTTATAAATCACGAACGAAAACTCAGATTAAAAATCCGATAAATCCACTAAACTCATGAGGGTATTATTTCTTTAGGCAGATACAAACTTTGGCCGGTGAAGGCCACCAGTGAAAGTTAGTTTTTGGTCGTAAATAATATAATTAAGTGACTAATTATTTTATTATAAAATTCATAACATTTAAATGGTAACTCAGATTGGAAATCTAAGAGTACCTTTGGGTTTGTTGGTGTGTGTTTCACCTAGGCGGAACCTAACCTCGACATGCACAGGTTGAGGGTGACTGGTAATAATTTTCCAAACTTTTTTCAGGTACGTTCTGTTAACACGTGAGGAGTGTTTTGTAACTTTTGAACAGATACTCAGAATTGAAATCTGAGGGCACTGTTGAACTCGCAGAAGCGGTATTCGCTTAAAGAGAAATTCATCTCAACAGTAGTGGGTTGAGGGTGCATGTTAGTTTTTGGGTTTTTCATGGAATCAATAAAATAAAATAAACACACGTTTTATTTTATTTTATCTATTGTAACCACCCATGTTGAAGTTGGATGTAAGGACCACCACACCTTAACCTCCCATGAGAGGTTATGGTGCTGGGGACCACCACACCTTAACCCCCCAAGAGTTATAGTGGTTTGCACCACCCGAGGTTTAACCCTCATAAATGGGGGAGAGGAAACCTCTCAAATCCATCAATTAATTTTATGTGTCAACATAAAATTAAATAATTTCAATTTAATTTTATGGGTCAACATAAAATTAAATTCTATCAATTGATTTTATGTGTCAACATAAAATTAAAAGCTATCAATTTATTTTATGTGTAAACATAAAATTAAATCCTATAAATTGTTTTTATGTTGGCTTGCCCCGTATTAATTTAAGGAACAACGTCATTGGAACGTAGGAAGATTCCTAATAAATGAATAGTCATAAATTCCATGATCATTACTTACCTCCAACCCTACCCTATATATATGGATCTTGGGGAGAGGATTTGGGAAAACTTCACCAAGTGACGAAGCACTGGTAATGTGAAGCAATGCCCAAAATTTAGAGGTTTACGCACTCCGATGAAGAACGCTCCACCGACAAGGAACGTTGACCTCGACTCTGACCTTCTTCCTCAGGACCTCTTATGATGTGGGAAGTCATCACCTATGATGAACCGTCCCAGAAACTGACATTCAAGGAAAACGCCGATGATGCTGACGTCCATCTTTTTTCCAATGATCCGTCTTCTTCCCCATAACTTCGTTGACGAACAACGAACGGGGTAGGGGATTTTTGTGATTGATTTTATATTCCTATATTTATTTCCTTCTAAACCAAGTACATGGATCAACTTCAAACTAGTTGACTCACATATGTTTCCCTTTTGTGGGTTTTGGGATTAATCATTATGGAAGGGTTTGTTGTGCTTCGTTCTTCTGAGCCAAATGCTACCACCCTAAACGCGAAGGGTTCGTCCCAACCAACATGGCCTGATCCATTCACTGTTCTATTTTGCGGAATTCTTCGAGATAGGGGAAGGTGACAACATCAAAAAAGGGAACGACCGCACCACCCGCGGCCTCCGCGACCCGTGCCCCCCCTACGGTGTTTCGGCCCGCCACCGGCCGAACCAACCGTGCCCCCCTCCCGGTGCCCCGACTGAACCACCCTCGTGATCTCCGCCCTTCCGGTTGAGCCACCTCGGGCCTGGCCGAGCCGCCCTATCTACGCCATCCGCCATCCGAACCGGCTCCCGGCCATGCCGGCCTTCCGAGCCACCCTGGCCACTCCGGCCCGCTGGCCCCGCGCCGCCACTAGCCGAACCGGCCCCGACAATGCCACACTGGCCCACTAGGTTCCAGAGCCCCCGTTTGAACCTGCGCCCCTTGCGGTTCCCGAGCTGAGCTGGTCTACTACACCCCTTGCGGCGCCCTAGACGACCAGGCCTCCCACGCCCCTCACGGTGCCCCGACCGAGCCGGCCTCCCGCGCCCCTCGTAGTGCCCTCTAGGAAAAACTGCCCTCACGGCTTGATGCTCTAGTCCCAGCGGGCCGGGCCAAACCCAACAGGTCAGGCAGGGTCGACCCAAACCGGGTCTGTTCGACCAGGTCGGACCGGACCCTGGCCCACTATGACCCTTTACTTTCTTTTGGCCATATCATTGGCACTGGATATCCATTTGATGAACCGCCAGTAGTGATGGTAATCTTGGAGGGTGGAGGTCCCTTTGAGTATACACCACTGGAGTTTGGGGTATAGTTGAGATACAGTCAGGTTGGATCGTGCCCGAATCCAACCGGGCCCCTGAGACTAAATGGCTAATAACTTATAGACTGGATGTCCGATTGATGTGCCGTTAGTTGCGTTGAGACCCCTATGACGTGACAGACCATTGGGATACTTATTTGTGGTTCTTCAAGGTAGTTGGATCGTTGAATGGTAGCTTGTGGAGAGGATCTTCTGGAGAAGAGCGACTATTTGTGCAGGAACCTTGTAGCTAGCTGAGACTTGATGACTGCTGACCATTTTAATTAGAGTGACTCGACAAGCCCAGTGCGGAGAGCCTGGTAGTGGTAGATGACCCATGGTGGAGGAGTGACTGGTTGTGGTGGAAATCCCACGGTACCCGATTGGATGGGTACCTCTGCAAGCTATGAAGGGTCGTGCCTGGTTGTGGTGGTAGACCCATGGTGGGGAGCGCCTCTGTGTGACGCAGCAGACCCATGATACTCAACAGGAGGAGTACGTCAGTAGTCCAAGGTTAGTGGGAAAATCTTGGTTGTGGCAGAAAACCCACTATACTCGATATAAGAGTATTTTTCCAGTAGCCAAGGATTCAAAATGTGTCTAACCATAGAATAAAACCTGGTTTGAGCTGAGTCAGTAAATTTTATGTTTTCCTCATGATTGAGATGGATAAATTGATAACATAGGTATATGTATGGGCACATACATATGTGGGGTTATATCTTGATTTAATACTTTATGGTTTATCCATGTTTTATTTTGTGAGACCTTGAGGGTCTCGGGGACTCTATTGAGTATCGCTATACTCACCCATTCACGAGCTATGAACGAACATAGTTGTGTTGGATGCAGACAACAGACAATGCTGACTGAGGCTGAGAGTACCAGGAATGGACGGTACTCGGAGGTGGACCATACGGTGTGTCAGTACATGGAAGAGATGAACGGATGAGGAGTGCTGAGGAGGAGATCTGTACCTCCCCTTCAGGTAGGAACCCAGAGGACGACCCAGTAGCTATTTTTCCTTTTTCCTCAGTTGTACTTGTTTTTCATCTGTTCATGTACTTTCTAGTTGGGCTTGTATTCTGGCCCCTTTTTACATACTGTACTCACTTTTGGTTATACTGTCTACTCGTTTTCGTATTGTTCGGTGTGTTTTTATAGGTTATAAAGTCAATGTATTCCCAGTTTTAGGGAATTATGCCTTTGGTGCTAGTCGCCAGCCCCTGGCCTATGGAAGGCGGGCTTAGGGTAGTCATGACATAGGTCTCAGGGGATGGGTCGTGACAAATTGGAATCAGAGGAGTCAGTTTTATATCAGAACATAGGACTATGATATTTTCTATGAATCAATAGTGTTAAGGGTATTGAGTGTGGTTTTATGTTCAGCGAGTCTAGTGTTGTTGCGGTGGCCGATGTATCCATACACCAGGACCCTGACTTCTGATTTCCAACTCAGTACAAGAAAACAGTGATTACATGTGTGTTTTCAAAAGTTTTCTTTATGTAATCTCAACCATGTTTGCTCACCAGGTATATCTTTTGACCATGTTGCACCTGTTTCGTTTCAGAATGCCTCCATGTAGACGACCATCTAGAGTCCTGAGAGTTGTATGCACGGATAGACCACTGGGCGATGAGGCATCGGTGCAGGGCCCTTTTCCAGTAGGGGAAGCAGCGGATGAACCAGTAGTATAACTCCCTGTTGGTCCACCAATTCCACCATTCCTAATAGTAGATGGTTCATGCCGCTTGGGCACGTTGCATGAGTTCCAATGCCAGAGGCCACCTAGGTTCAGGTGAGATACAGACCCACAGGTGGGAGAGGATTGGCTAGAGGCTGTGGTGATAGTTTTCCGACTGGTAGGGGCACCAGCAGACCACATGGAGATTCTTGCTGCAAACCTCTTATAGGTAGTAGTAGGAAGATGGTGGATCATGATCCTCCAGGTCCACGATGAGAAGACGCTTCTCTAGGAAGACTTCGGGAGCCTGTTTTGGGCAGAGTTTGTCCTAGTGACTCTTCATGAAGTGCGCATACAGGAGAAACATCATCTATAGCAGGGCATCATTATTATAGCTCAGAACTAAGCGAGGTTCATAGACCTCTCACGTTACTCCACCGATATGGTATGAGACCCATTCTTCAGGGCCCAGAAATTCGATTAGGGACTCAAGAAGGAGATCAGGGCTTCGGTGATCTCACTCAGTATCCCAATGCAGGCGAGGGTGTCAGAGAGAGCCCTCTTGGTAGAGAGTTTCCATGCTGAGTAGTCACCAGTATCCAGACCCACTATCAGTCATCGCGTTGTAGAGTATTCTATAGCCGGAAGTAGACAATTATCACAGAGGTCCAAGAGGACCATACCTATGGGTGGATGACCGCATGACCCAGGATCGATTGTGCGGGGCACCCAAAGCCGAGAGAGACATGCCAGGAGTGGGCAGTGTTACACATGCGATGAGCTAGGTCACATGCATCTTGACTGTCTAACCTGTTATACAGATGATCAATAGACGGTCGAAGGACCGCCCAGGCAGAGGAAAAGGTTCGACAGAGGAGGGTCGCAGGGAGTAGGAGGCCATGTTAGAGAAGCTGGCCGTGCAGCTCATAGTGGGAGAAGAATCGAGATATTAACGCCACCACCACCAAGTGGTCCACCCCAACCATAGGGAGCATGTGGATAGGGGATATCTCACCTCCAAGCAGCTGAGGCTTGTCATCAGGGAGCTTCGAGGATGATACGAGGTACAATCTTTGTCTATTCTATCATAGCTGTAGTACTAATAGACACAGGTGTGAGTCATTATTTCATTTCCACTTCCCTCATTCAGAGCTCAGATATTCTGATGGAGCCGTTGGATCGATCCTTATAGCTAGAGATTCCTACAGGAGAAGATTTGATGATTACACACTAGTTCTAGAAGTGCGAGCTTACTCTAGGAGTCAAGTGTTCGGATGGGATCTCTTAGAAGCGGCATCGAGGCATTACGATGTCATCTTGGGTATGGACTAGTTATCTATAGTCCATGCTCAAATTGACTATATTAGGCACAAAATTTCAGTGTGTTCGCATGAATGGGACTAGGTTTACCTTCACCAGCGAGAAGAGAGCCTTTGCATCATAGGATGGACTTGCTTGGAGGAGGGTGAAGCCGATCACTCATAAGTTGGCTAGCCTTACCCTTGGAGAGATTGATGTGGAGAGTCCTAGTTATCCTGTAGTGGTGGACCAATATGAGGATGTCTTCTCTGATGATTTCTAGGTCTACCTCCTCCTAGATAGGTGGACTTTTACATTGACCTGTACCCTGAGAAGCCACTGATATCTACACTAGTATATCGGATGGCTCCCGCTGAGCTTCATGAGCTGCGGGTACAACTAGAGGACATTCAGGGGAAGGGAGTAGCTACATGTGGTCATGAAGTGTGACCCAAGGGATCTAGGAATGATTTGAGGTAAGGTCTATGTTTAATACTATCTTTCCTACCAATAGTCATAGGTACAAATCATTTCTTCCTTCTATGAATCTTGTCCAAGACCTAGATATTCCTATTAAATTGTTTACTTGACCCTCACGTCTGAGATACCTTTTGGAGGATACTCGTTAATCACACTTACACCAATGGTGTGATCTGACCTTTGAGGAGATAGCTTCGATTGGAACCTCTTGGTGGTAGCGTCGAGGCCTTACGACGTTAGTTTGGGTATGGACTGAGTATCCATAGTTCATACTCAGATTGATAATAGTAGGAAAAAATGTTGTGGTTTATCTACAACGTTGGAATAAGGTTTTCCTTGTTCAGAGAAAAAGGAAACCTAGTAAGCACAGGTTAAACTCATACATAGGAGGGTGAAACTAATCACTCTTGTGTCAGCCAGCTTTACGCTCGTGGATGTAGGAGTTTGAGGTTTTTGTTCTAAATGGGAGTGGATAGAGTTCCTCTAGGACTATGACTTCGAGATAGTCTACACTCCTAGGAAGGTGAACGTGGTAGAAGACACACTCAGCAGGAGGTCTTGTCTACATTTTCTGAGTGAGGCGATAGAGCAGATAGCTGCGTTGCAGATATCCTTCGTGGAAAAAGATAGGAGAAGTTTTTCTATAGTCTCTTACAGTCACTCCCCCACTTCCTCAGCGATTCAGGGAGGCGCAGCCTGGGGACGCTGATTGTGAGGCTCAATATGCTTAGATATCTATAGGTTAGGCACCTGATAAATTTTGTGAAGGTGGGGAGCACGTCATCCTCTTCAAAGGACATACCTTGGTACTAGTGTCACTACAGGAGGAAGTGTTGAGGAAGTTCAACATTTATTCTTTTGTGGTTCATCCAGGAGTTGATAAAGAATACACAGAGCAGACATAAGTCATATACCAACAGGAGATAGAAACCTCTGGAGTTCGAGGAGGGTGACCACGTCTTTCTACGGGTCTCACCTCGACGAGGTTTACGGAGATTAGGCTGAGGAGACAAGTTATCTCTGAGATTATTTGGACCTTATTAGGTCCTATGTAAAGTTGTTGAGGTGACATACCGCTTAGCTCTTCCACCTTAGTTGCACCTGGTGCACGGCGTCTTCCACGTATCCCAGCTAAGGAGATTTGTGCATGACCCTTCTCACATCATCAGCCATGACGAGCTACATGTTGATAATGAGGCAACTTTTATGGAGGTTCTAGTGGAGATTGAGGACCGATAAGATCGGGTCCTTCATGGATGGTCAAAACCTCTAGTGAAAGTTCATTAGCAGCACAAGAACCTCCAGTAGAGCACAAGGAATCAGGTAGCTCATATGCATCCTCAATACCCCAACTTGTTTACCTAGTTTGGAGTTGTGGATTACGGGGATGTAGAGCCCTGAGGTGGGGAAAATGTAAAGACCTGGAATTTCCATGTATTTTTTTATATATATGGTAATTTTACGAGTCCGTGAAATCTAACGGCATGTGATTCCGAGGCCCGAAGTGCCCAGAATGATCTGTTGAAGTTTTGTTAAGCATAATTTATCATGCATAAGTAGTTTTCTTGAAAAAGTAGAATAACTATAAAATGGTTACTTGGATTAAAAATTAGAGAGTACCATTGCACTCAGGATGTCAATTTTACCCTAGGCATGGCTTATGTTTAGTCGGCACAAGCCTCCGATTAGAAAACCCGAAAATGGCATAACCGTAAATAAAATAATTAAATAAATTTATTTTATTTTTCAAATACTTATAAATCACGAATGGTAACTCAGATTAAAATCTGAGACCACCGCTGAAATTGTGAGGGTGTTCTTTCTTTAGGTAGATACTAACATTGGCTGGTGTGGGCCACCATTGAAAGTTAATTATTGGCCATAAATAAAATAATTAAGTGACTAATAATTTTTTGGTAAAATTCATAACTTTTACATGGAAACTTTAATTGGAAATATGAGAGTACCATTGGGTTCATTGGGGCATTTTTCACCTTGGAAGATCGTAACATCGACTGACATAGGTTAAGGGTGACTGATAATAATTTTCTGAACTTTTGTTCAGGTACGTTTAGTAAACGCGTGAGTGGCATTTTATAACTTTTGAACCGGTTCTCAGAATTGCAATCTGAGGGCACCATTGAACATACAATGCTGATATTTCTTTAAAGATACTTTCACTTTGACGACAGTTAGTCGAGGGTGGAAGTCTGCTTTTGGGTTTTTTGTAGAAACAATAAAAGAAAATAAACACATGTTTTATTTAATTTTATCTATTGTAACCACCCATGTGGAAGTTGGAAGTTGGGACCACCACACCAAAATCTCCCATGAGAGGTTATGGTGGTTGGGATCACCACACCTTAAACTCCCATGAGTTATGGTGGTGGGGACCACCTGATGTTTATCCCTCTTAATGGGGGGGAGAGGAAACCTCTCAACTTCATCAATTAATTTTATGTGTCAATGCAAAATTAAATTATTTCAATTTAGTTTTATGTTAAAACATAAAAATAAATGCTATCAATTAATTTAATGTGTCAACATAAAATTAAAAGCTATAAATTAATTTTATGTGTCAAAATAAAATTATATCCTATCAATTGTTCTGATGTTTGCTTTCCCCCTATTAAATTATGTAACAACGTCGTTGGAAGTTAGGAAGGTTCATAATAAATGAACCAAAATAAATTTCACGATCATTACTTACCTCCCCCCCCTCCCCTATATATATTGAACTTGGGTGGAGGATTTGGAAAAGCTTCATCAAGAGACGAAGCATTGGTAAAGTGAGGAGACACCCAACACATGGAGGTTTACGATCTCCGATGAAGAATGCTCCACCGACGAATAACATTGACCTCGACTCTGAATTTCTTTCTTAGGACCTCTTTTGATGTGGGACATCATCACCTATGACGGACCATCGCACAAAAAGACAACTGAGGAAAACACCGATGATGCCGACGTCCGTCTTTTCCCAATGATCTGTCTTCTTCCACGCGACTCCGTCAGAGAACAATGAACAAGGTATGAGATTTTTGTGATTGATTTTATATTCCTGTGATTCCTTCCTTCTAAAACAAAGAATTCAGATTGACTTCTTACTAGTTGATCTGCATATGTTTCTCTTTTTCAGGTTTTGGGATTAATCGTTGCGGGAGGGTTTTTTGTGCTTCGTTCTTGTGATCCAAATGCTACCACCCTAAACACAGAGGGTGTGGACCAATCCAATAAGGATCTAACCCTCCGCCGTTCTCTTTTGTGGTGTTCTTTGAGACAGAGGAAGGCGAAAATGATGACGAAGGTGATGAAGGCGACAACCGCGCCACCCGTGGCCTCTACGACCCACGCCGCCCCCACGCCGCCCTCGCGGCCTTCCACCCCTCCACCAGACGAACCAACCGCGCCCCCCTCACGGCACCCCGGCCGAACCACCCCTACAGTATCCTCCCTTCCAGCCGAGCTGCCCTTGGTAGGGCCGAACCATCCTAGCTGCGCCGTCCACCGGCCAAACCTGCACCCGGCCAGGCCAACCTTCCGAGTCACCCCGACCACACCCGCTCGCCGGCCCCGCAACGCCAGTAGCTGAATAGGCCCCAACCGTGCCACCCCAACCCACCGTCTTCTTGAGCCCCCAGCTAAACCTGCACCCCTCACGGTACCCCTGCCGAGGTGGCCTCTCACGCCCCTGGCGGTGCCCTTCATGAGGAACCGCCCTCACAGCCGGCTGGGCGGGGCCCAGCGGGCCGGGCCAGACCTAATGTGTTAGGCCGGGTCGTCCAAAAATAGGTCGGCCCAGACTAGGATGGGTCGGGTCAGACCGTGCCTGGTCCAACTACGACCCTTTACTTTCTTTTGTCCATATCTTTGGCACCAGATGACCGTTTGATGAACTATCAGCAGCGCTGGTAATATTGGAGTTTGGAGGTCCCATTGTGTATATCCCACTAAAGTTTGTGGTATAGTTGAGATACGGTCAAGTTGGATCATGCACGAATCCAACAGGCCCCCCTGAGACTAAATGGCTAATAACTCACAGATCGGGTGTCCGATTGATGTGCCATCTATTGTGTTAAGACCCCTTTGACATGTCTGACCCTTGGGATACTACTTCATGGGAATTCATTGAATTTGTATCATCAAATAGATTCTTGTGGTGCAGATCTTCCAGAGACAAGAAAGCATTTGTACAGAAACCTAGTAGCTGGCTGAGACTTGTCGACTACTGACCGTTTAACTCACAGTGACTCGACTAGCCCTGTGCAAAGCACCTGGATGTGGTGGCAGACCCATGGTGGAGAAGCGCCTGGTTGTGGTGGCATACCCATGGTACCCGAAAGGAGGGGTACCTCTGCAGGCTATGAGGGGGAGCACCGGGTTGTGGAGGCAGACCCACGGTGGGAAGCACCTCTATGTGACACAGTAGACCCACGGTACTTGACAGGAGGAGTACCTCAGCAGTCCAAGGTTAGTGGGAAGTGCCTGGTTGTGGCTACAGGTCTACTATACTTGATTGAGGAGGAGTTCTCCAGCCGCCAAGGGTTAAAAATCTTTCTACCCCTAGAATAAATCTTGGTTTGAGCTGAGTCAATAACTTTTGTGTTTTCCTCATGATTGAGACGGTTTACTTGATAACATAGGTATATGTATGGGCATATACCTAAGTGGGTTATCTGTTGATTTCATAGTTTTTGGTTTATCCTTGTTGGATTTTGTGAGAACATGAGGGTCTCAGGGTCCCAACTGAGTGTTTTTATACTCACCACTTCAAGGGTTATGCCTGCACCTTGTTGTGTTGGATGCAGAAGACGAACATCGCTGACAAAAGCTACAAGTACCAGGACTGGACGGTACCCGGAGGTCGACCATACGGCATGTCGGTACATTGAGGATACAGACCGATGATGAGTGCTGAGAAGGTGATCTGTACCTACCGTTTAGGTAGGATACCAGAGGACAATCCATTAGCTGTTTTTCTATTTTACCCAGTTGTAGTTTTTTCAGTTGTTCTTGTACATTCTAGTTGGGCTTGTATTCTCGCGCCTTTTTACTTACTATACTAACATGTTGGTTATACAGTTTAATCATGTACGTTTCTTGATGTGTGTGTTTATAGGTTATAAAGGCAATGCCTTCATAGTTTTAGGTAATTACGCCTTTGGTGCTAGTCGCCAGCCCCTAGCCTTTGGAAGGTGGGCTTGGGGTAGTCACGGCACGGGCCTAGGGGGACGGGTCGTGACAATATCTCACCCTAAAGATAATACCAATAACACCTTATGGAAAACACCAATATTTTGAAATCTAAGAAAGGATTTGGGAAGTTTCTATTATGCTTCCTTAACTATCTAGACCCATAAACAACCATATGACCATCATGGACTAGAACTATTCAAATCTTAAATCTTGATACATCACAATATAATCCATACTCATTACCCATCTCATTTATGTTTAAGATTGATGTTTTCAACAATATAAAATTAATATATTAGAATGATCTCTCATGAACATCTATGAAAAGGAACCATACCCAATTTTTTGTTAAGGCCTTCTTAGTGCTTCCAATCAGGAAGAATCCCAGTTGACCCTCTAGTAATAACTGAAAATTTTCCAAAAATATTTGGATCTCAAAAACATTCTTTGGACTCTCTAAATAAACTATAACATCAATATTCTTAGTTTCTAAAATGATTTTATCAACTAATATCATTTTTCCCATGAAGTTTAAATTATCAATCCAAAACATACACATTGAGATCATGTCATGTAGTTGATGCTCTCTATGTTTTCTCAAAATGTCCTCCATATACCGAGCATGTTCCTCCCTTGATCCTATAGAACACTTTAGCACCTCTATGTTGATCAAATATCCATTACAACATATAAGTGGATATAAATTCAATTATATCTCTTATAATAACCTCAAATAGTCCACACATATTCTCAATTATCCCTTTGATTTTTTATGCAAAAAACTAAGGCACCCCAAGGGTAAAAAATCATTCATATGACCCCATTCACCTTGTAGTCGTTCAATTGTGCCGTCTTTTGTCACATCTCTACAAAATACATCTTATATGGTTTAATAGATATATGATCAACACCCGATAATATCACAATCATAATCTCAACCTATCCCTTTGGTGGTAATAGAGAGAAGTGCTTGTGAAATTCATCGAGGAACAGGTCAATTATAGTAGGACATACTGAATGATATTTAGCTCTATCATCCAAAATTACTCTTAAAAAATGGTTTGTGATTTTACCAAGCTACAAAAAATATAGGTCCTACATAACTAGATTTCAAATCCAACTCTCTAATATAGACATAATCATCACACTAAAAAATCTATTTCCACCCATTGATGGAAATAATTGATATAGTAGATACATCACTACATGGGGGGTTTTAATTATAGTCACAAAGTAGACTCACAGTTTTCATGTCACTAGAACCTTACCTTTCCATTTTGGTGTCTATATTAAGTGGAAATTAATGAGATTAATGGTAAAACTATCAAATAGTTGTGAGACATTCTAGGCATCCATTTGCATCCATTTTTTTATATGTGAAATTTTTCTCTCTTTCTTGTATTTACCTCCTTCTTTAAATCAAATTATACATGAACTTACATGAAACATTCATATTCAATATATGAAAATTATACATGAACCAACATGGAACATTCATAATAAATATATGCAAATATTTATACATATATACAAATATTTAATATGTGGGCACAATATTCCCTCTTTGAGTAAATTGATAAGCTATAATAAAAATATCCTATGAACCGACATGAAACATTGATTTTCCATAAATTCTTGAGAAAAATAAATAATACATTCCTCTATAATTGAAAACAAATATAAATGAAACACCAACATCACTATATGAATGCTTTCCGAGAAAATAAAACATATCCATATGTAAACAGACGATGAAAAACATGTGAAACTACACTGAAAAAACCTAACTAAAAATGGATGGGTTATATTATATGACATGATCTCCAGTCAAACACGACCTATATTATAAAAATCACCTAAAAAACAAACTAATTTCAATGCCACTAAACATAAATTTGTCCACAAGCATCAAATAGCTAACTATATACTTATTGAATTCAAAAATGTACTTAAAGAATTACAAGAATACTGACAGTGGTAGCACATGGGGAGCTGGGTTCGTGGTGAAGGTGGGATCGCAAACGAGGAGGGCTTCACAGTAGAGGTGGGGTACGTGGAGGAGAGCTTCACCGTGGAGGAGAGCTTCACGACAGTGGGGGTGGGCTTCACATCAATGAATGAGGAGGAGCATGCTCTAGAGGAGGAGGAGGAGGCGAGAGGGTTTGACTTTCACAAGAGCTTGAGTCGTGCGACTTGAGGAGGAGAATATTAGGGTTTATTTATAAAACTGGGTAATCCTTTTATCAGTGATAGTAAAAAAACACTGATAAATGTATACTATTTCAGTGCTAAAATATAAAGTGCTGATAAAACATGTCTTTATCAGTGCTAAAAAAGCATTGATAAAACTATAGTGATGATAAATTATTTATATTTATATATATATTTATAAAATTATATGTATAAAAATCTAAATAAATAAATATATTTATTTAAAATAATAACAATAAATAACTATATATATTTTTATATTTATATATATAATAAATATATATATTTATTAATAATTATATACTTATAATAAATATATTTATTATATTTATAATTATATATAATTAATATCTTTATTATAATTTAACAATTATTTAAATATATTTATATTTATATTGAATTATAATTGTAAATATTATTATATATTTATTATAATTTTATAATTATTTAATAACTATAAATTTATATATATTTATTTATAATTTTGATAAATATATATTTATTTATAGTTATAATCATATATATATATATCAATAATTAGAAAATTATAACAAATATATTTATTAAATTTATAATTTTTTAAATATATATAATTAATATATTTATACTAATTTAATAATAATTTAAATATATCTCTAATATATAGATTTTTAATTATAAATATTTTTATTTAATTCTATATATATATATATTTAAATAATATGTCTATTATAATATGATAATTATTTTAAATATATATATATATATATTTAAATAATTGTGAAATACTTATGAAATAAATATATATTTTTTAAAATATATATTTATTACATATATATTTTAAGTATAGTCATAAATATAAATAAATAAATATATATATACAAATATATAACAAATTAAAATGAATATATTTTTTATCTATAGTCATAAATATAAATAAATATATATATAAATTTACATAATTATGAAATGAAAATAAATATATTAATTATACATATATTTTTATAATTTCAATATTATTTATATTTTTATATATTTATATTTAAATAAGTATGAAATTATAATAAATATATTTATAATAAATATATTTATTATATTTATAATTATAATTATAAATAATTATTTATTTATTTATATTCATATATATATATATATACTTATGAAAGTAAAATACATATATTCATTATATATATTTTTTATAATTTAAAATTATTTAAATAAAGAAATATTTATTTATAAATAATTATGAAATTATAATAAATATGTATTTTATATTTATAATTATAATTATCCAAAAATATTTATATATTTACAATCATTGATATAAAAATATAATATATATATATATATATACTAAAATACTTATGAAAGTAAAAAATATATATTAATTATATAAAAAATATATTTTTTAAAATTTCATAAATATAAATATATATATTTATATTAATGACTATATATAATTAATATATTTATTTTAATTTCGTATATATTAAAATATATATATATATATATATATATGACTACAAAAGAAATATTTATTCTTTTATAATTATAATTATATGTATGATTAATATATTGATTATTATTTTATAATTATTTAAATATATATATATATTATTTATAATTATAAATATAAATATTTGTCTATGTGTTTAACTATTTGTATATATTTATAAATATATTTCTGTAATTACATATATTTAAAATATTATAAGTATAAAAAATACATATATCGTGATTTTTGGAATTTATGAGAACATAATAGCTTCATGGAAACATGAATGAATCATATAAACTGAGTAAAGTATAAATCATAAAAAAGGAGTCATCATATAAATGGACAACATGAATAGTAATGTGAGTGTAATGTATAAATAAACATTCATGATAAATACATAACATATGAACGCAACTTATATTTATGCATCAATTGATCAAATTCATTGGAAACATATATTTATTTAAATATATATACATATATATATAATTATAATTATAAATATACATATTTAAAAACTATTTATATATATTTATAATTATACATATTTAAAAAGTATTTATATATAATTATAAATATATATTTTTAAAAATAATTTTTATATAAATATAAAAATATAATTATAAATATATAAATATAATAAATATAATAAGTATGTTTGTTATTTTATGAAATTTATTATATATATATTCGAACTATTAAAATAAATATTATTTATAAAAAGGAATTTTTTATTTAATGTATACATGTAAACATTATTTTTTAATATATATATAATAATAATTTTATATAAAGTGCTAATATTTTTTATTAAAAACATTAATCATCACTAACAATTGCACTGATAAATCTACCATTTTTCAGTGCTAGAAAAAGGACTTATAAAGGGTAGATTTATGAGTGCTTTTCTATAGTGCTGATAAAGGTCCTCTTTTATCAGCACTTTCTCCTTAGCACTGACAAAACCTAGTGCATCCCTTTTTGAATAAGTTGTAGTGTTCAAACATTTTCCATTTATGTCATAGTGTTTTTATTATTATTTCAATATAATATTCTTCTCCACTCCTGTTATAAACATACTCGATTTCATTCCTCCTCCTTTTCCCAATGATAGACTCCACAACACTATTTTAATAATCCAAATATGAATTTATTGATAAAAAATAATTAAATTAAAAACATGGAAAAAGAATATGGAAATTTAAATTTATAGTGTGTCATTTATAATGAAAATTAATTTTATTTATTTTCATTAAAATAGTTATATTTGACTATAATTAATATAAAAATATTAAGAATAATAATTTTGTTTTAACAAATAAAAAAATTGGTTGGATCACCAGTTTAACTGATTTTCCCGATCCGAACTTGACGTACTTTCCTACACTGGGAGGAGCAGCCAATTAAGAAACCTATTGCTCCTCAAGAATGGGAGAATTAGTATGTGCATATGGTTGTTCCAATGCATTGCGAGTAGCAATAGGTTGAGAGACATGTTGTTCCTCTGGATTGGGAGCACCATTACGTGTGAAATTTATTATATACATAAGTGGATTAGAATTTAATTTAGAGTACATAAATACAGTAGTAATTGAATAATAACATGAGGTAACATGATGTATATTAAAAAAAAGTAACCTGATTATTTAACTCATATTTTCTTTTTTTAAGGATGAAGGGATTTGACCCCTCTATCCACGATCCAAATCCCTTCATTATGGTCTCCTCTTACATACAAAATGTTGTCTACATTGGGAATACTAGGAAATGATTTTGATGTCTCAATGAAAGGGTCATCCTTAGTTGAATTTTCATCTGACCCTTCAGTGGTTTTGTTCGATAAAAAAACGATTGACTACTTTAAATTTGTGGGTTTTGGAACATAAAATACTTGTACTATGTGTGATGTAATTATAAACAGTTCACCTTTGTACCATTCCTTACTAAAATCAAATTTCATGAATCCCAATTCATCTATTTTAATAAAAATTTTGTTATCAACCCACTTGGATTGAGAAATCTTCACTTGGAATATGGTATAATCCAACTCCAATATTTGTTCAATGATTCCAAAGTATGAAATATTCACATAAATTGGATTTTTTTCCTTAGTACCAGAAACATGCATCGCATCAGCCATGAGTTTAACTCCCCTATTTTTCATGGTACTATCTTCATCATGCTCATATTTATAGATCATATAACCATTAATTACATAACCATTGTAATATAATTTGTACACACTTGGTCCTCTGGGTAGCCATTGAAGTCATTATGAAATTGAATCTATATTTTCATCTAACTTCTTTAAAATATAGCCCCAAAACCATCCTATAAATTGGTTATTATGTGTATTTGATATCTATATTCTAACCCTTAATGGATTGAAATGCCTTTGAAATTTTTATGGGTTTTCACATATTGGGAAACCTTCAAACTGTTATGACAAATGTAAAGGTGGGCCTGATCCTGATTTGTAATATTGATTGTCACAAAAACTATTCCAAACATTCCTTCACCTACAATCCACCAAGTGTGATGATATTTCAGAAGACCAATACTTTCCACACTAGACATGTATTCGGTAAAAAAATTCAATGGCTTCCTCAACAATATATCACTATACAATACATCCCTCTTGCCATCTTAATTTTTTTACATACCTATTAGAAATTTTCATATACCCTTCAATGGGGTACATACATCTATAGTATATATAACCACATAGTCTAATCTCTCTCACCAAGTGATCTATAAAATAAAAGACTGTTTTCAGGAAGAACATTTCCAATTTACATAATATGGCAGTAATTTCTCATTCCATAGATAGAAATTTAGTCTGGTCAATAATTTTTTTGTACATAGATTTGAAGAAGAAAAAGAGCTTGGTTAATGTATAAAGGAAATTATGAGAAAAAAATCAATATAGAGCTAAAGACATTATATCATTCATCAAAACATAGCAGTCATGTAATTTCTAACCCTTTATCTTTAAATCTACCATTGACATGATGTCATTGGTATTTGATTAATTCCCCTCTAGAATATTTTCATCATTTAATAAGTTTCAAAACTGATATCTCTTCTTTCTAGAAAGAGTGTAAATATCTAGAGTAAGAAAAAATAATCACCCTTAATGGGTGCCAACTCTTCTCGTATTCCCATGTCAACCATGTCCAGCCTAGCCATAATTCCATCCTTTGTTTTTTGGGTGCATTTAAAAACATGTTGATGACACTATCACATATTTTTTTTTCAACATGTATAATGTTAAGAATTTATTTGACATATAGATCATTCCAGTATGGTAAATCAAAATAATGATATCTTTTTCCAACCATATTTCATATGGTTTTTCAAAAATGGTTTATCCAAAGTAGTGACCACATCTTTTACATCGTCAAATAGTTGATCACTTGTTAGAGGAGACGGTGATGTATGTTCTTCTAAACATCAATTGAATGATGTCATCAAATATTGGTACCTATGTTATCAGGGTAACAATCTATGATGTCCTATAAACATAGTTTTCGATTAATGTTTCAACATAATTGACTATATACCTTGTTCGCAAATAGTACACCCTTGAGATACTTTAATTCTATATCCTAAAAAATTTCGATAAGTAGGAAAGTCATTTATCTTCCTATACAACAAGGATATCAACATAAAATATTAATTTTTATAGCAATCATACAACATAACAACTGAATCCCACAATAATTTCAAATCCTCGGTCAATGGATCCAAATAAACATCAATATCATTACCTGGTTGTTTTGGTCCTAATATAAGCATATATAACATTATGTATTTTTGTTTCATGAATAACCACAATGGAAGGTTATAATTTACCAACATAACAAACCATGTATTGTGAGAGCTTCTTTGAAAACCAAAAGGATTCACTACGTTTATAGATAACACAAGACGAAGGTTTCTTGGCCCGTTTCCAAATTCACGATACTCATGATCAATTATCTTCCACTAAGGGGATTTTTTTAGATGAAATAGTTTCTCATATTTTATTCTTGGGTCCACATGCCAGGTCAATTTCCCTACTTTTTTCTCACTTCCATATAGGCACCTAAACCTTGGACTGATTGGAAAGTACCATACAACTTTCGTAGGACCAGATTGATCATTCTTGTATCATTAATATCCACAATTGGGGATTTATATAAGTCATTTGTTGTCCCTTTAAAAATTATATAGTCTTTCAAGCATGCATTTATTCTTTTATAGATTATACCCATCGAGCATAGCTTTTGTTTGGCATCGTCTGTTCAGTTTGAGAGCTCATTATCTTCTAGGAGCATGTCATTTAAGATAGCAAGTAATTCTGTAAAACAGGCATCTCTCCATCTTTTTCCTAATTTTAGATTATACATCATTAGTATGGCTGACAATGTTGTATATTTAGTGAAACCACTATACAATTGCATCTTTTCAAAACTCTTTAACTTCTCAAACAATTTTGGGAAATCACGATGTTTATCATCAATTGTCCTTGTCATTTCTTCAATACGATCTTCATTATCATTCACATCTATAATGACATCATAGATAAAATCTTCTTCATTTTCTACACTTGTAATCAAATAAAATGATCCATGAAATTCAGTGTTGTCCCAGCCTCTTGGAACATTTGATTTTCCCTGTGTTTCTTCTAGAATTTATAACTTCGATCTATTTTGTAATAGATCAAGTGTTCTTCCAATTCCTCTAAACTAATTTTTCTTGAATAAAAATAATGTAAACATGGATAATGATTTTGAGAAGGGTCATATGCATGATCTTTTTTAGACATGATGAAATATTTCTTACCATATTCATACTCTTTTGTCACATGATTAGAATCCATCCATTCTTTATTCATATCCATCCTATTTAACATGTTAATATTAATATTTAACCAAATAAATACACAAAATATTGATATAAAAATTAACCATGTCTAAAAAAATTTATATACATTAAGTATCACTAAATATTTATCCGCAATATTCACATTTCATAACCAAGGTCCTTCATTTGGGATATTCTAGATAAATCAATCTTCATCTATTCAAATCATTTCTTCATTGGTTCAACTAAGATAAATTCATCCACATAAAGAAGTAAAATGACAAAAATACCATCGTAATACACCTTCATATAGTAGTAATTATTTTCATTAAACTACATGAACATTAATTCTACCATAAAAGCATTGAAATTCCATTTACACTATCTTGGTGCCTACTTAAGCCCAAAAAAACATCATTTGATACTGGAACTGAACCTTCTATTCCATTTAGCATGAAACCGTACAGTTAATCTATGTTTATCTCTTGCTCTTAATCCCCATGAAGGAGTATAATCATGACCTCTATTTGTTTTATAAATAAACCTTCCATGGAAACCACGTAAATAACCATCTCAATTATTATATGCTTTACAACATGGGAGAAAATATAATGGGAATCCAATCCATCTAATTATTGAAATACATTTACCCTTTCCAAGGTGTTATTATTGATCTACATTTCTTCCCTATATAATGTAATGGTTTTCATAATTATATAAAAATATAAACATAAAAGATTAAGGAAAAAAACATTTCAAATGTCCTTTGAAAAATATTTATAAAATCACAGTTTAAAATATCTCACCCTAAATATATTTCAAACACTTTTTTAGTGTATTCCAAAAATATCTCACCCAAAAGATAATACCAATAACACCTCATGGAAAGAAACACTATTTCCAAATATAGGAAATTATTTTGGAAGTTTCTCTTATGTGTCCATAACTATCAGTACCCACAAGAAACCATATGACCATCTTGGACTGGAAGTGTTCAAATCCTGACTCCTAATACATCACAATATAATCCATACTCATTACACAACTAATTTATGATTAAGATTGGGTTTTTCATTAATCTCCCATTAAAGATCTTAGAAGGATCTCTCATGAACATCTAAGGAATGTAACTATAGAACATTCTTGGTTAAAGTCTTCTCAGCGCTTCTAATTAGGAAGAATCCTTGTTGACCCTAGGGTAATAGCTGGAAATTCCCAAATAAATATTTGGATATCAAAAAATTTCTTTGGCCTCTCTAAATAAAGTATAACATGAAACTTACTAGGTTCTAAAAATATTCTATCCACTAATATAATTTTTCCCATGAAGTGTACATTATCAATCCAAAACATACACTTTGAGATCATGGCATATAGTTGAAGCTCCCTAGGTTTTCTCAAAATGATCTCCACATATCGAGCATGTTCCTACCTCGATCCTAGAGAACCCTTTAGCACCTCTATGTTGATCAAATAGTCAATAACTATGTATAAGGGTATATAAGGTCATTTATATCACTTAAAATAACCTTTAATAGTCCATACATATTCTCAATGATCCATTTTAATTTTTATGGAAAAAACTAAGGCACCCTAGGGGGCATAATCATTCATATGAACCCCTTCACCTCGAAGTCGTTCAATTGAACCTTCTAATCTCATAGATCTATAGGATCCATATTATATGGTGGAATAGATATATTCCCCACACCTAGTAATAACCCAATCATTAACTCAACCTATCCCTTGGGTGATAATCTAGATAAGTCCTTGTAAAATACATCTAGGAATTTGACAATTATAGTAGAAAATATTGAATGATGTTTATCTTTATCATCCAAAATTCCTCTAGAAAATTGGGTTGTGATTCTACCCAGCTACATAAATATAGGTCCTACATAACAAGTTTTCATATCCAACTCTCCAATATAGACATAATCATCACGCTCAAAAAATATAATTCCACCCATCGATGAAAAAATTGATATAGTAGATACATCACTACATGGGGGTTTTAACTGTAGTCTCAAAGTAGAATCATAGTTTTCATGTCACCAAAACCTTCCCTTTCTATTTTTGTGTCTATATTAAGTCTTAATTAATGAGTTTAATGGTAAAACTATCAAATAGTTGTGAAAAATTCTATGAATCCATTTTTTATATATGTGAAATTTTTATCTCCCACTTTTATTTACATACTACATTCAATCGAATTATACATGAACCGACCTGAAACATTCATATTCCATATATTAAAATTATACATTAACTAACATGAAACATTTATAATAAATATATACAAATATTTATACATATATACAAATATTTAATATATGGGGCACAATTTTCCCACTTCGAGTAAATTGACAAGCTATAATCGAAATATCCTATGAACCAACATGAAACACTCATGTGCCCTAAATTCTCGTGAAAAATAAACAATACATTCTTCTTTAATTGAATAAAAATATAGAAGAAAAACAAAAATCACTATATGAATGTAGTCAGAAACAATAAACCATATCCATATGTAAATAGACAACAGAAAACATGTGAAACTACACTGAAAAAAAAACATAACTAAATATAGATGGGTTGTATTCTATGAAATGATATCTAGTCAATGATGGGCTCCATTATCAAAATCACCTTACAAACAAACCAATTCCTAAGAAACTAAAAATCAATTGGGCTATAAGCATCCAACAACTAAATATATACTTATTGAACCAAAAATATACTTAGAGCATTGCAAGAATATAGTAAATATAATTATAAAATTATATGTATAATAAATAAATTATTTTATCAATGATAATAACTACAAATAAATGTATATTAATTTATATTTATATATATAATGAATATATATTAATTTATAATTATAAATTGTTTATAAATATATTTATTTTATTTATACTTATAAATAATTAATATCTTTATTATAATTTTATAATTATTTAATTATATCTATATTTATCTAGGATTATAATTGTAAATCTTTGTAAATATTTATTATAATTTTATAATTATTTAATAACTATAAATGTATATATATTTATTCATAGTTATAATCATATATATATATATATATCAATAATTATAAAATTTTGACAATATATTTATTACATTTATTGCATTTATAAATATATACAATTAATATATTTATAAAAATATAAGAATTATTTTAATATATATGTATTATATAGAATTATAATAATAAATATTTTCATATATTTATAAATATATTTATTTAATTAATATATTTATTATAATTTGATAATTATTTAAATATAAATATATTTTTATTAGAAATATATATTTATTATAGTGTGTGATTTATAATGAAAATTAATTTCATTTACTGTATTAAAAATAGCTATATTTGACTATAATTAATATGAATATAAAATTATATAATAATAATATTTTAACAAATAAAAAAATTGGTTCGATCACCTGTTTAACCGATTTTCCTGATCCGAACTCGACCTACTCACCTAATTTAATGACCTTCCCGATTCTATATGAGTGCGTGTATAATTTGTGGGTAATTTATGTTTGTTGGTTTTTTTAGTTTTATGGGGTAGGGTTTTTTAATATTTGGGAAATGGGTTTGTTCAGCGCCACTTGAAGTGGCACTTTGACCCCACACCACCCTAAAACACCAAATATATATATATATATATATATATATATATAATAAATTTATTTATTATAATAAATATAAATAAATACAATAAATTCATAATTATGTTTTTTATAATAAATACAAAAAATATAATAAATTTTTTTATTTATAATAAATATTTATAATAAATATCTAATAAATATTTTAATAAATATTACATTATTATTATTATAAATATACATTTTTTATAAATTTATTACAAATACTATAATGTTATAATATTATAATATTTATTATAATAAATATCTAATAAATATTAATAAATACTATTATAAAAAATGCACAATAAATGTATAATAAATGTATAATATATATTTAAAATACATTTATATTTATAATAAATACTTATTATAAATAAATTTTATAATATTTATAATAATAAATAGCTAATAAATGTATAATAAATATTATTATAATAAATATTCATTTATAATATCTATTATAATAA
Source organism: Viscum album (assembly GCA_963277665.1). Taxonomy (NCBI): domain Eukaryota; kingdom Viridiplantae; phylum Streptophyta; class Magnoliopsida; order Santalales; family Viscaceae; genus Viscum; species Viscum album. The sequence continues at coordinate 1,930,254,732 of OY728131.1, forward strand.
ATATTATTATAATAAATATTCATTTATAATATCTATTATAATAAATAATATTATAATAAATGTATAATAAATTTTATTGTAATAAATATTATAATAAATGTATAATAAATATATAGTATATGTATAATAAATATTTATAATAATTTTTTGATAAATTTATATTTATTAAAAAAATATTATAATATTTAATTATAATAAATGTATTTTTATATTTATATTTATAATGAATATTATAATATTTATTATAATAAATCTAAATTTGTTTTATACATTTATTATTAAAAATATGTACAATAAATGTATATTGAATATTATAATACATTTATTTTTTAATTATAATATAATAAATGTAATATGTAATTATTTATCTTTATTATATAATTATCGTATCTATATTTATTATATTTATAGTTATATAATTATATTATAAACAAACTTTTACCATCTTACTTTATGTTCAAATGATATGAAAATGAGAGCCTAGAGTTGAGGGTTTATTAATCTTAAGCCATGGATTCCCATGTTTCAGAACTGGGATCCTTGGTTTGATCCGTTTTGAGCTAGGAATTTTGTAGCATAATCATGGATTCCCATCAAAGATTTGAACTGGGACTTTTGGCATCCAAGTGTCCTCTAGGATATTGCACTAGAAATAGGCACTCCGATTAAGATTGATAAAGAAATTGGGATATCTCATTATGCTCATTTTTCTCGCATTTTTATTGAGTTTGATATGTCATTGCCTCTTTTTGAGAAAGTGCTTTTGATTTATGGTTATTTAAAATTTGAACTTGAGATTGAATTTGAGCATGTTCCCAATTCTTGATTAAACTGCTCTACTGTTGGACATGTTCAGGATAACTATAATAGGGGTTAACGTCGCTCAATCTGTAAACGCTCTAGGCATTTTGCTGGAAATTGTAAATTTAAATTGTCACATGTTTCTACTCTACTATGGAGTAGCCTTTCAGATGGTGGAATGGGTAATTCATCTAACCCTAAGGGGGTGAAGGTTTCATGTTCAATTATCAGGGAAGATCGTGTGTAAGGTAATAGGAATGGGGGGCCTCTGTCATTTGCTAATGTTGTGGTTGGTAATGGAAAAAAGAATATGTATTGATGATCATATAGGTTGAGGTATGCTACATGACCCTATTGGTAATGATGCACCCCTTCTTCACACTCTTGAGCGTGGTGAACTCTCTAAATGGGGTGATATTTTTGAAGATGATATTGACATGGATGATGCAGTTATTTTGGAAGAAAAATTTCTCTCTAAGGGGAAACTAAATGGCAATTCCATGAATGCTGGTTTTGGTGGGCGAGGTTCTCATGGAAGGGATCAACTTGATCATTCAGGTGCACAACCCTATGTACAACCCCTTACCTCTACTGCTATGTGAATAGTTGGAGGTCCTTGTGAGTCCTACTATTGAGCTCATAATAGAGCCTTTTCTGGTTTCTCCTGGGGAGACTAATTCTTGGCAGGCTGCTGCTCATGAGACAGCCCCATTGGAGGGAACTTCTATGCACACCTTGGGGATTCCTATTGATACAGATTGGGGAATTTATTCCCCCGTAAGTGATGAATCTTCACTATCACTTGTTCGTCCAGTGGATTTGGATGTTCATGCTTCCAATGTAGTGGCGCCTCCTACAACTAATGTTGTGAAATAAAACTTCTTTACGATGATTGGATCGATTAACTCTCTGGAGTTTGACTTTATGTATATAGAGAGCCAGGAAAGGAATACCTTTTAATTGAAAAATACTTCTTAAGATTCATCCCCTACTTTTTTAGCTCCATGTGTTCGACAGCTAAATGGTGAGGAGGTTTTAAATACAGCTGCTCAAGGAATGGCTGGTGAGAAGCATGTTGTCACTTATGATGAAGCAGGGCATGACAGACTTAGAAGCAATGTCGAAGAGGGTAGCGACTGAGGAGATGTGCTAGTTACCGAGAATGTTGCAGGGGTAGAGGCTCCTTCTCACGATGTGCATATGGGGCAATCCTCATATGATCATGCTCAGGCTGGTGGTGCTTGGTAGACCCCTAAACAGTGGCAAAGGGGAAGACATCCAAGAGGCATAGGTGGATTTTGTGGACGGGGTCATGGATGGAAAGAGTAGCCTTGGCATATGTCTATTGTGTTGTGGGGTTAATCCCTTATCTGCCCTTATTTTCCCTTGTGTACTGTTTACTCTATTATAATAATTTTTGGTAGACATGGAGTTTATCTATGGTCTATTGTTTGCGGTAATTGTATATTTATATAAATAAATGTATATTACATTTATAATAAATGTATATTTATATAAATAAATACTATTAATCAATACTATTAATGAAAATTAATAAATTTATATTTATTAATGAATATTATAATAAATAAATGTATATTTATAATTACATTTAGAAATGTATATTTATAATAAATTTCTATTTATAAATAAATATTATTATTAAGTATTATTAATGAATATTAAAAAATGTATATTTATTAATGAATATTATAATAAATAAATGTATATTTATAGTTACATTTATAAATTTATATTTATTAAAATAAATAAATGTATATTACATTTATAAATAATTATATATTTATTATAAAAAAATGCATCTTTATATAAATAAATGTATATTACATTTATAAGTAATTACATATTTCTTATAATAAATGTATATTACATTTATAAATAAATAATCATTTATTTGGGTAATAAATGTATATTACATTTATTATAATAAATGTATATTTCATATTTATTATAATAAATTTATATTACATTTATATAAATGTATATTTATAACATATTTATTATAAAAAAGAATTACACTTATAAATGTATATTACATTTATAATAAATATCTAATAAATGTAAATTTATATAAATTTATATTTATTATAATAAATATATTTAAATTAGATTTATAAATTATTAAATATTTTTTATAATAAATAAATGTATATTTATAATTATATAATTATAGTATATAATTATTTATAGATATGATAATTATATAATAATGATAAATAATTATATATTACATTTATTAAATTATAATTAAAAAATAAATGTATTATAATATTTATTATACATTAATTATACATATATATTATAATAAATGTATAAAATAAATCTAGATTTATTATAATAAATTGGGCTACAAACATCTAACAGTTAACCTTATACTTATTGAACCAAACATATACATAGAGCATCACAAGAATATAATTAATAAATTAATAAATTTATATGTATAATAAATAAATATTTAATTACTTATAATAATAACAATAAATAAATGTATATTTATTTATATTTATATATATAATTAATATTAATTAAATTGTAATTATAATTTTTTAAATATATTTATTATATTGATAAATATATATAATTAATATCTTTATTATAATTTTATAATTATTTAAATATATCAATATTTATTTAGAATTATAATTGTAAATATTTTTATATATTTATTATAATTTTATAATTATTTCATAACTATAAATGTAGATATATTTATTTATAGTTATAATCATATATATATATTTCAATAATTATAAAATTTTAACAAATATATTTATTTCATTTATAATTTTCTAAATATATATAATTAATATATCTATAACAATTTAATAATTATTTAAATATATACGTATTATATAGAATTATATTTATAAATATTTGTATATATTTATAAATATATTTATTTAATTAATATATGTATTATAATTTGATAATTACTTAAATATAAATATATATTTATTAAGTATATATTTTAATTATAGTGTGTGATTTATAATGAAAATTAATTTTATTTATTGTTATTAAAATAGTTATATTTGACTATAATTAATATGAATATATAATTATATAATAATATTATTTTAACAAATAAAAAAATGTGTTCAATCAACTCTTTAACTGATTTTCCAGATCTGAACTTGGCCTACTCCCCTGATTAAATGACCATCCTGATTCTATATGAGTGGGAGTACAATTTGACCGACAATAAATGAATTTTAGGTGAAATAGAATGATTTGATTGAGAGATTAATCATGTGACCATTGTAATATGAATTTTGATGCCGACCATCCTTAAATGGATTCATAAGTATATGAAATGGATGAGTCGTTCTATAAATTAGATACCCTTTCTCATCCCCTTTTAGTCCATAGCTCTGCAAATTTAATAGTAATTCTCACTCACCCTTCATCCTCCCTAGTACAAGCGCCCATCTCTCTGATCCCCCAAAAGATAATGGTGCATCGGGCGATGAGGACGTTAACAACAAAGCTGGGGTGTGTCACCAATTCCTTTTTCCCTGGCCCTGCAAAAAGGTAGAGGAGAGCACCGTACACTGAGCAGGTGATGCCTTCGATGCCGGAATGGTCGAGGATAGCACTGCACACCGAGCAAGTGATGCTGGTCATTCTGAAAACCTTTGTTGATATGATCATAGAAGACACTTCCTACTAGGTGATTCCTGAAAGGATGAAGAAGATGACGCTGGACGACTCAGCGATTCCGGAATGGAAGATGAGGGAAACCCATATCAATCTACTCTTAGCAGACACTTCCTACCAGGCGATGCTAGAAAGGAAGGGGAAGACGATGCTGACCCACCCGGTGATGCTAGAAAGGAAGAAGAAGATGACACTGGCCGACCCGGTGATGCTGGAAAGGAAGAACACGACACTAGCCGACCTGGCGATGCAAGAATGGCAGAGGAGTGAAACTAACATCGATCTGCTCTTAGAAGACACTTCCTACTAGGAGATGCAGGAAAGGAATAAGAAGATGAAGCTGAGCGACCCAATAATGCCAGAATTAAAAAGGAGGGAAACCCACATCAATATGCTCTTAACAGACACTTCCTATCAGGCGATGCCGGAAAGGAATAAGGAGAGGAGACTGGTCAGCCTGTTTATATCCCAAGACCCAGAGATGGAGGATCAGAAGAAGGGGAGCACCCTGGGTAGCCTGTTTATGGCCGAAGACCTAGGAATGGAGGCGACACCAGAAAGGAAGTAAAGGACGGCGGTGGGAAACCTGTTTATATCCAAGGACCAGATTATGGAGGATCAGAAGAAGAGAAGTATGGTGTTCATGGTAGAAAGGTAGAGGGGAGTGCTGCACACCGAGAAGCTCTTACTAGACTCTTACGATCAAGATACATCGGAAAGGAGGAAGCCGATGATACAGGATGACTTGTTTAATTCCCAAGACCTCGCGATGGAGGATTTAAAGAAGAGAAGTAAGGTTTTCAAGGAAGAAAGGTAGTGGATTGAATCGTACACCGAGCAACTCTTACCAGACTCTTGTGATCAGGCCACGTCACAAAAGAAGAAGAGGACGACGCTGGCCGACCTGTATATTATAACGACCCATACTTTACATACATTGTTAATACTTCAAAATTGAAGCACACTTATTACAACATATGACAAAACCACAAAGGACCGTATAGGTATAGTGTCTTTAGAAACTGGGAAACATAAACAACTGGTTCATAAATCTTCTACAGTATCTCCCATTTATTTCATCATATCTAGGGTCCCTTTTAGCATATTCTACTTAATATCCATCTTCCTGGCCTGGGGAAAAGAAAACATAAAAGGGTGATCTCAAATGCTCAGCAAGGGCAAATAAAGGAAATAAAAATCATATCATATCTTTTTGAAAATCATTACCTGCAAAAGAGATCATAATATCTTAACATGGAATAAATCATAGAAGTGAAAATGAGATCCCAATAATCATAACATGAAACTTTAAACTTTGTGGCATGCCACATAATCATGGAAAATCATTTCTTGTTAGTCATGACTCATTGCCAAGACTATCTTAGTGGACAAAGTCCCTTTCTGAACCGAGTTCACTCCTCGTTTCAGTCCTGTATCACTGAACCGAAATAACCTTCCGTTCCAGCCATGTCTATCTCATGAGATATAAAATCTTTACCCAATGCATTGGAGGGAGATATAGGTCCCACCCATCTTATAATGAATCCTTTCTTATGTGTGCCACCTAATCATAAACCATACACCATAGCGTAATCCACGTAATAAAAATGGGATTCTTAAATAACATGACTTCATAAAACAATTCAAATAAGATAAAGGAATTCATAAAAATATTTCCATCACAACATAATCAAATCCATGTAATAATAGGGATAAAAACAGAACCCTTTTATTATCTTAGATGGAAAATAATTTTGATAAAATACTTGAACTCTATTCTTGAGGAAAATATCCTTTCTACTTCAAAAACACTTTTCCTTTCTTAACATGTCATACAATTTTGAACTAAAAGAAGTTGATTAAAAATAAACTTGAATACTTGTAAAGGAAGCTTCTTGAAAATAATGTTTTATAAATCCAATCATTCCGTATAAGTTAAAAAAACATTCTTTGTACTTTTGTCGGAAAAGTCAAAAAGTACCTCGTACGAAAAATGACAAAAGATTCCTTTCATTTCTTTTACTAAAAACTCACCAAAGGGTAAAAATGGATTTAAAAAATTGTAGGTGGATGGAAATAATATTACATATTGATGAAACATGGATGTGGATGATAAAATACACCCCGGTAAATGCCAAAGTATAAACAATCTCAGATAAAAATGAGATTGTGATATTTCCCTTAACTTAGGTCCGATTTGCTTTGTACGTGTCCGAAGCTCTTGTATAATGGTTTAAATAATGTTATTGACTTATTCCAAAATCATACATATTGATATGATATTATATATTGTCATATTCTTAGCTTCTTGTTAGTAATATTTCATTGTTACTTGTTACTCGGGTCTCTATTGCCTTTTGTTTTTATGCGTGTTTTGCCGAATAAATTCTTATTCTTCTTTTAAGGTTATAGATACCTTATATCCAGAATGGTATCAGTGTAACATATATCATATTTATTCATTCAATTCATTTATATAATTATTATGTAATGATGATCATGTAGAACGAGTCGCTTCACATCGTGGAGACGGTATTCCGTACGTACGCACGAGTGATGATATCGTTCCTATGATCGTGGAATTGTATTGGAGTATATATATATATATTATTTCAGTATCAATATTACTTTATAATAATCATAAATAGTTACTCATTACACCATTATACCCATCCTTGTAAAGTGATGGTGGAAAATAGATTACACCACGGCGTGGAGACGGTATTCCGTACGTACGCACGCGCGGTGATTTTATTTTTCCGTAGGATTGATAGAAGGTGAATTAGGGTTGTTTCATATTTATAATAACATATCAGTATGTAATTAATACTGATGTTATTACTTTATCATGAAATAACTAAAGGAGAAGAAGTTGAAGAAGAAATAAATTGAAAAGATCGGTAACGGATATTACCTCTTCTTTGGAACGCCTCTTTGAATCCTCCACTTAGGGAACTAAGATTGGTATTTGAATAAGACCAGGACCTCTAGGATTATTCTATGGAAGTGGAGAGGAGAAAATGGCAGGGGTTGGCCGAGCTTGAGTGCTCAATTTGGTGTGAGGAGGAGGGGGAGGAGGTGCCCTTTTATAAGGGAGGAGAGGGGCACCTTAGGAATATCTCAAAATATTATTTTATATTAAAGTCAAAATCGGTTTATAATGGTTCCAAAGGGTCTTATTTCTAAGCTAAAGTGGGGAAGGGTCGAAATACTATCAACCAATAGGATTTAGACAAGTTTAGGGTATTATTTTAACCTTATCAATTAGATTTAACTCTAAGTTAAATAATTTAACTTTTACCATGTCTTTTTGTTTTCTTTCACTATATGGTTAATAAACTTACTATAACATGCCAAACTAACCCCAAATTGTATATTATTAATATATATATCCTTATCTAAGTCATTTTGCCGAACCGTAGATTTTTAGGAATAATATAACAATTAATAATATAATATTTTATTTAAAAACTATTTTGTGTCAATTTTGACACTATTTGATATATGATTTTTTTGAAAGTCATAAAAGAATTATATGTTCGAACCAAGTTGATTAAATCAACACTAATATATAGTAGTAACCTAGAAAATTTGTGTAATTCTTAAAAAGTTTCAAATTACATTTATTTTGGTGTTTATAACATCAATTATGTCAATATTTCATAAATAAGATAATTACTGCATCATAATTGTGTCATAAATAAATTAAATTATTTAATGTCTAAAAATTATAAATAAAATACCATTATGTAGGAAATCTTTTTAGCTTTATAATGAATATTTATAGTCGAATTTGTCTTATGTATAACCCCATACTAAAAATTATTTACTTATTAATCTTTGATTTTAACTATTTTAACCCTTCTTTAAATAAATTAATAATAAATGTCCTAATCTAACCCAAGTGGGCCTAAATGGTCATATTTTATTCATAAGGTTGTTTTTGGTCGAATTACACTTATCCAATAGAATTAGGACATGTGTTAGGGTAATAGTAATATCATATTTACCCTTAGTTACCCTATTTACTATTAACCGCGGTAAAAAAAGTAAAAAGTTACTATTCACCAAAAAATTATTTTTATCTCATTGAACCACATTTTACTTACTGATATCAACCGTGTCTGTCGGATTTTCGAAATTCCATTCACAGAAGCGGTAAAATTAAGTTTTATGCAAAATTCAGTTTTTAACCTACCACTTAGTGATTTCACTATTCATCAAAAATTGAAAGTTTTCAGAAAAATACCAAAATTTCACCCTAGGCTAATTTCGGTATTCCGAATCCAAAAATGAAGTCCATTTTAAAAAATAAAATTTTTAAAATTAAAAAAAGTGGTTATTAATATTCATAACGGCTAGTTTTAATAATATTTTAATAGCATATCGTTGTTTAGTGAAACTCGGTATTGCGTACGACGCAAGCTATCGAGGAAGGTCGTGATTGCGTGTAAAGTAAGCCAAGCTCGTATGTAGTGAAAGATTCCTTTGATGATATATAAAAAACAAAATATTACTCATAAAAATCTCGGGTGTTACATTCTACCCCCTTAAAAAGAATTTCTCCCTCGAAATTCGTCACTTTGTACAAACAGACGAGGATACTTCTCCCTCATCATATCCTCAAGCTCCCATGTAGCTTTTTCAAGTTGGTGGTTCCTCCATAAAACATTCTCCAATCGAGTGGTCTTGTTTCGTAGGACTTTTTTGCTACGATCCAGAATCTCTATTGGCTATTCTTCATAAGAAAGATCTTGCTCCAGCGCTACAACTTCTGAGCTGAGTACATGTGAAGGATCAGGTATGTACTTTCTCAGGAGAGATACATGGAACACATCGTGAACTTGAGAGATATTCGGGGGAAGCGCCAATCGGTAAGCTACCTTCCCAACACGATCCAGTATTTCGAAAGGACCGATATATCTAGGGCTCAACTTCCCCTTCTTTCCAAATCTTATAACCCTCTTCCAGGGAGATATTCGTAAGAACACTTTATCACCCACTTAAAATTCTAGGTCTTTTCTTCGGTTGTCGGCATAACATTTCTGTCGACTCTGAGCTGCTCTTATGTGTTTTTGAATAGATCTAACCTTTTCTGCCATTTCATCAACGAGATCTGGTCTTAACAGCTTTCTTTCCCCAACATCATCCCATCAAGTTGGAGTCCTGCATTTCTTTCCATAGAGAGCTTCATAAGGAGCCATCTGAATACTGGAGTGAAAGCTATTATTATAAGAAAACTCCACCAAATGTGGGTGTTGATCCCAACCTCCTTTGAAATCTATAGAGCAAGATCTCAACATATCTTCTAGGGTTTGAATTGTTCTCTCAGACTGACCGTCTGTGTGGGGATGATAAGTAGTGCTGAAACTCAACTATGTATCCAGAGTATGCTGAAGACTTCGCCAGAACATCAAGGTAAATCTAGGATCCCGATCATATATAATAGAAAGTGGTACTCCATGAAATCTTACCACTTCCTTTACATATATCATGGCAAGCTGATCTAGAGAGAAATCATCTCTAATAGCAATGAAGTGTGCAGACTTTGTAAGACGATCAACTATGACCCAAATAGCATTATTTCCTTTGGATGTTTTAGGAAGTCCTGTGACAAAGTCCATAGTGATGTTTTCCCATTTCCATTCGGGTATGGGTAATGGTTGTAACATCCCCTTAGACTTCTGTCTCTCAGCTTTAACTTGTTGACAAACCAAGCATCGAGAGACATATTCAGTAACAACTCTTTTCATGCCATCCCACCAGAAGTACTCTTTCAGGTCCCTATACATCTTCGTGCTTCCAGGATGAATAGAGAATGAAGAACTATGAGCCTCATCCAGCAGCTCCTTCTTTAATTCGGGGATGGGAGGAACACAAACCCGATTCCTGAACTTTATTATCCCATCACAATCAAGGTTGAATTCAGGAACATTTCTCACCATCTTTTATAACTCGACATCTTCTTTCTGTTCCTCCTTAATCTTCTCATGTATAGATGGTTGAACATTCATTTGAGAAAGATAAGATTTTTCCCTTCCATTATAATTCCAAGATCCATCCTTTGTAAATCCATAAATATTGGATCCTTTGTGATCCTCATCATGGATAAACTAGCATGGTCTTGTCGACTTAATGCATCTCCCACCTTGTTTGCTTTCCCAGGGTGGTAATGGATTGAGCAGTCGTAATCCTTAATCAGCTCCAACCATCTTCTTTGACGCATATTCAACTCCTTTTGTGTGAAAATATACTTTAAACTTTTATGATCATTATAAATATCACACCTTTCACCATAAAAGTAATGCCTCCAAATCTTTAATGCAAAGATTACTGTAGCCAACTCCAAATCATGAGTTGGGTAATTTTGATCATGGATTTTCAACTGTCGTGAGGAATAAGCTATCACCATATCATTTTGCATAAGAACACACCCCAATCCCTTCTTGGATGCATCACTGTAGATCACAAACCTTTCTCCACTACAAGGCAGTGTGAGCACAGGTGCACTGGATAACCTTCTTTTCAACTCCTTGAAATTCTCTTCACATTCCTCTGTACAAACAAACTTAACTCCTTTCCGAGTCAACTTGGTGAGTGGATTAGATAATCGTGAAAAATCCTTTACAAAACGTCGATAATATCCAGCCAAACCAAGAAAACTTCGGATCTCAGTTAATGTTGTTGGTCTTGACCATCTTTCGATAACCTCTGTTTTTGCTGGATCCACAGATATCCCCTGTTTTGAGATTATGTGACCAAAAAATGCAACTTTTTGAAGCCAAAATTCAAACTTGGTAAATTTGGCATAAAGCTTCTCCTTTCTCAGGGTCTTCAATATAATTCTCACGTGATCTTCATGCTCTTCCTTGCTCTTTGAATAGACAAGAATATCGTCTATAAAAACTACCACAAATTGATCAAGATAGTCTCTAAAGACTCTATTCATTAGATCCATGAAGATAGCAGGGGCATTAGTAAGACCAAATGGCATAACTATAAATTCATAGTGTCCATACCTTGTACGGAAAGCCATCTTTGGTATATCCTCCCTTTTGACCCTTAATTGATGATACCCTGAACGAAGATCAATCTTGGAAAAGTATTGAGCTCCGCGTAGTTGGTCAAATAAGTCATCAATGCGTGGGAGAGGATATTTGTTTTTGATAGTGATGTTGTTAAGTTCTCGATAATCAATGCAGAGTCTCATTGATCCATCTTTCTTCTTAACAAATAGAACAGGTGCTCCCCAAGGTGATGCACTAGGGCGTATGAATCCCTTATCAAGATTCTCTTGGAGTTGCTTCTTCAATTCCTACAACTCAATTGGGGCCATTCTATAAGGTGTCTTTGAAATTGGCAAAGCGCCCGGTACGTGTTCTATTGAAAACTCAACTTCACGATTTGGTGGAAGACCCGGTAATTCCTCAGGAAATACATCATCAAACTCCCATACAATGGGAATATTCTTAATCGCGAGTTTCTCACAATCCATTTGAGATAAATAACCTTCATTTAGTGGAATCAATACCCATAAGATGGAAGAAATTTCCACTGGAAGGTTATGTTCATCCTTTCATTGATAGACGATCGTAGATTTATCTAGAATATGAAATGTGACTTCCCTTATTTGGCTATTGATATGAGATCCATGTAGAGAAAGCCAATCCATGCTAAGAATCACATCAAATTCCACTAAAGGAAGGATCACAAGATTTTCAGGAAGCACTTTCCCACAAACTTCGATCAGAGAAGAATTATAAACTTTTGATGCGACTGTTGTGCCATTAGGTGTTGTCACAGCTAACTCAACATCTAATTGTTGAGGTAGTACGGTGATACCCTTAGAAAATTTTTCAGAAATAAAAAAGTGGGTGGATCCAAAATCAAATAAAACATTTGCTACTTTAGAGTGGATGGTAAGTGTACCTTTCACCACTTCGTTATCGTACTCCACATCGCTGATAGAAATTGCATGTGACTTTCCTTTGTCTTTAGCCTTAAGATTTTGTTGACGTCGACCATCATCATCAACCCTTAGATTTGGGCATTGATTTGCATAATTCCCCATCTCCTTGCACTTGAAACATTGAAGTGTATTAGGTTCATTCTGTGTATCTCTTCCTTTTTTTGCATCGTTAGACATCTTCTTCCTATTATCGCGGCATTCAAATGCCCGATGACCTTCCTTTCCACATTTAAAACATTTACTTGTCCCTTTAAGACAACTCCCTCCATGTTTCTTTCCACACTTTGAGCATAAGGGAAATTTCATCTTCTTTTCAGTGTGCTCTTTAGATTTTCCTTTTAATTCTATCTTCCTCTTCTTATCAAACCCATGTGACTGATGGGTTACTCCAATCTTCATCTCGACTTTGAGATCAAATCAAACGATTTCCTCATAGCTATTGAAGTCCCTTATGGATAACGCCCTTCGAAGACATGGTTTTAATCCACTAAAGAATCGATCGATCTTACTCTCAGGTTGGATAATAATACTAGAAGCGTACCTTGAAAGTCTTGTAAAATTTGCTTCATAGGTACCAACAGATTCATCATCCCTTTTCTTCTGTTCAAGAAACTCTTTCTCCGTCTTTTTTAGGAGAATACGAGGGATGTACTTATTGAAAAATAAGTTCTTGAACTCGTCCCATTCCATAGACTCAATTTCATCCCTTTGCCTCGTATTCTTAATAAGATTCCACCATTGATCAACATCTCCTTCCAAATGATACACTGCTAGGATGACTTTATCATGTTCAGAACATTGAAGAACAGAAAATATCTTTTCAGTAGTACTAATCCACTGTTCAGCAACTAATGGATCAGTAGACCCACTGAAAGAAGGTGGACGCTGCCTCATGAAGGATTCAATAGAATGTTGCTCCTTACTCTGCTCGTTTGGAAGTCCTGCATGATTCATAGCTTCAGAAAGTTGTGTGAGCATGGCTACAAGATTTTGCATTCCAGCTCCCATATCGTTTGGTTGCTCAGGGGGACAATCATTGCATTTCCCATCGCATTCCGCATTAACACGGTTCCTTCAGGTTCCAGCCATTGACTAAAATCAAGAAGAATAGTGTGAGGAACACTAATTATAATAGGAAAACCACATAATCAAGGATAAAATTTCACACTTAAGGTTTTATCCTAGGGTATTCATGGCCATTTCTAAAACACTAAGATTGTGTTCTATTCTTAGACTTATCCTTAGGGTTCTTACTAAGGCTTTCACATCTTAGTTTCCAAAGGTTGACTATACCTTTCCTCTGATACCAACTATAACGACCCATACTTTACATACATTGTTAATAAATCAAAATTGAAGCACACTTATTACAACATATGACAAAACCACAAAGGACCGTATAGGTATAGTGTCTTTAGAAACTGGGAAACATAAACAACTGGTTCATAAATATTCTACAGTGTCTCCCATTTATTTCATCATATCTAGGGTCCCTTTTAGCATATTTTACTTAATATCCATCTTCCTGACCTGGGGAAAAGAAAACATAAAAGGGTGAGATCAAATTCTCAGCAAGGGCAAATAAAGGAAATAAAAATCATATCATATCTTTTTGAAAATCATAACCTGCAATAGAGATCATAATATCTTAACATGGAATAAATCATAGAAGAGAAAATGAGATCCCCATAATCATAACATGAAACATTAATCTTTGTGGCATGCACACATAATCATGGAAAATCATTTCTTGTTAGTCATGACTCATTGCCAAGACTATCTTAGTGGACAAAGTCCCTTTCTGAACCGAGTTCACTCCTCGTTTCAGTCCTGTATCACTGAACCGAAATAACCTTCCGTTCCAGCCATGTCTATCTCATGATATATAAAATCATTACCCAATGCATTGGAGGGAGATATAGGTCCCACCCATCTTATAATGAATCCTTTCTTATGTGTGCCACATAATCATAAACCATACATCATAGCGTAATCCACGTAATAAAAATGGGATTCTTAAATAACATGACATCATAAAACAATTCATATAAGATAAAGGAATTCATAAAAATATTTCCATCACAACATAATCAAATCCATGTAATAATAGGGATAAAAACAGAACCCTTTTATTATCTTAGATGGAAAATAATTTTAATAAAATACTTGAACTCTATTCTTGAGGAAAATATCCTTTCTACTTCAAAAACACTTTTCCATTTTTAACATGTTATACAATTTTAAACAAAAAGAAGTTGATTAAAAATAAACTTGAATACTTGTAAAGGAAGCTTCTTGGAAATAATGTTTTAGAAATCCATTCATGCCGTATAAGTTAAAAATAAACATTCTTTGTACTTTTGTCGAAAAAGTCAAAAAGTACCTCGTACGAAAAACGTCAAAAGATTCCTTTCATTTCTTTTACTAAAAACTCACCGAAGGGTAAAAATGGTTTTAAAAAATTGTAGGTGGATGGAAATAATATTACATATTGATGAAACATGTATGTGGATGATAAAATACACCCCAGTAAATGCCAAAGTATAAACAATCTCGGATAAAAATGAGATTGTGATATTTCCCTTACCTTAGGTCCGATTTGCTTTGTACGTGTCCGAAGCTCCTGTATAGTGGTTTAAATAATGTTATTGACTTATTCCAGAATCATACATATTGATATGATATCATATATGGTCATATTATTAGCTTCTTGTTAGTAATATTTCATTGTTACTTGTTACTCGGGTCCTTATTGCCTTCTGTTCTTATGCATGTTTTGCCGAATAAATTCTTATTTTTCTTTTAAGGTTATAGATACCTTATATCCAGAATGTTATTAGTGTAACATATATCATATTTATTAATTCAATTCATTTATATAATTATTATTTAATGATGATCATGTAGAACGAGTCGCTTCACATCGTGGAGACGGTATTCCGTACGTACGCACGAGTGATGATATCGTTCCTATGATCGTGGAATTGTATTGGAGTATATATGTATATTATTTAAGTATCAATATTACTTTATAATAATAATAAATAGTTACTCATTACACCATTATACCCATCCTTGTAAAGTGATGGTGGAAAATATATTACACCACGGTGTGGAGACGGTATTCTGTACGTACGCACGCACGGTGATTTCATTTTTCCGTAGGATGGATAGAAGGTGAATTAGGGTTGTTTCATATCTATAATAACATATCAGTATGTAAGTAATACTTATGTTATGACTTTATCATGAAACAACTAAAGGAGAAGAAGTTGAAGAAGAAATAAATTGAAAAGATCGGTAACATATATTACCTCTTCTTTGGAACGCCTCTTTGAATCCTCCACTTAAGGAACTAAAATTGGTCTTTGAAGAATACCAGGACCTCTAGGATTATTCTAGGGAAGTTTAGAGGAGAAAATGGCAGGGGTTGGCCGAGCTTGAGTGCTCAATTTGGTGTGAGGAGGAGGGGGAGGAGGTGCCCTTTTATAAGGGAGGAGAGGGGCACCTTAGTAATATCTCAAAATATTATTTTATATTAAAGTAAAAATCGGTTTATAATGGTTCCAAAGGGTATTATTTCGAAGATAAAGTGGGGAAGGGTCGAAATCCTATCAACCAATTGGATTTAGACAAGTTTAGGGTATTATTTTAACCTTATCAATTAGATTTAACTCTAAGTTAAATAATTTAACTTTTACCATGTCTTTTTGTTTTCTTTCACTATATGGTTAATACACATACTATAACATGCCAAAAGAACCCCAAATTGTTTATTATTAATATATATATCCTTATCTAAGTTATTTGGCCGAACCTTAGATTTTTAGGAATAAAATAACAATTAATAATATAATATTTTATTTAAAAACTATTTTGTGTCAATTTTGACACTATTTGATATATGATTTTTGTGAAAGTCATAATAGAATTATATGTTCGAACCAAGTTGATTAAATCAACATTAATATATCATAGTAACCTAGAAATTTTTTTTAATTCATAAAAAGTCTCAAATTACATTTATTTTGGTGTTTATAACATCAATTATGTCAATATTTCATAAATAAGATAATTACTGCATCATAATTGTGTCATAAATCAGTTAAATTATTTAATGTCTAAAAATTATAAATAAAATACCATTATGTAGGAAATCTTTTTAGATTTCTAATGAATATTTATATTCGAATTTATCTTATGTATAACCCCATATTAAAAATGATTTACTTATTAAACTTTGATTTTAACTCTTTTAACCCTTCTTTAAATAAATTAATAATAAATGTCCTAATCTAACCCAAGTGGGCCTAAATGGTCATATTTTATTCATAAGGTTGTTTTTGGTTGAATTAAAATTATCCAATAGAATTAGGACATGTGTTAGGGTAATAGTAATATCATATTTACCCTTAGTTACCCTATTTACTATTAACCGCGGTAAAAAAAGTAAAAAGTTACTATTCACCAAAAAATTATTTTTATCTCATTGAACCACATTTTACTTACTAATATCAACCGTGTCTGTCGGATTTTCGAAATTCCATTCACAGAAGCGGTAAAATTAAGTTTTATGCAAAATTCTGTTTTTAACCTACCACTTAGTGGTTTCACTATTCATCAAAAATTGAAAGTTTTCAGAAAAATACCAAAATTTCACCCTAGGCTAATTTCGGTATTCCGAATCCAAAAATAAAGTCCATTTTAGAAAATAAATTTATAAAATTTTAAAAAGTGGTTATTACTATTCATAACGGCTAGTTTTAATAATATTTTAATAGCATATCGTTGTTTAGTGAAACTCGGTATTGCGTACGACGCAAGCTATCGAGGAAGGTCGTGATTGCGTGTAAAGTAAGCCAAGCTAGTATGTAGTGAATGATTCCTTTGATGATATATAAAAAACAAAATATTACTCATAAAAACCTCGGGTGTTACATATATTGCCCATGACCTGGTGATGGGGGATTGGAAGAAGAGAAGTATGGTGTTCATGGAATAAAGGAAGAGGAGAGCACTGCACACCTAGCACCTCTTACCAGACTCGGTGTTCATGGCAGAAAGGCAAAGGAGAGCCCCACACACCAAGCAGGTTTTAATAGATATATATTTAAGAGTTAATATAATGAATATAAAAATATAATGTTGAAATTTGGAATTAGTGTTTAAAATTTTGGAAATCTATGTAATATTTTTATTAAAATAGAATCTATTTTTGTTTTTTCTCTATTAATATAGTATTCACAAGATTCATTTTTATTTTTTTCTTGGTTTTAAAAACAATAAAGTGTTCATTGATTTAACATAATCCAATTAATTCAATGAGAAACAAAATTATACTTGGTTTTTCTTTAAGATTATTTTTATACTTAAAACCTGTTCTTTTTCAGAAAATGGTTCTTTGGAATTTATATTAAAAATATTTTTACCACTTCTAGAAATTAAATCATATAAAATGGGTTCTTTATTTCGAATTAGTATAATTAATATCAGGTAATAAGACGAAATTAATTATTAATTTTTCTATGATAATAATCATAGAAAATTATAAATAAGGTTCAAAGTAGAGAGTATTCATGATGATGTGAAATTCTATACATGCGAAGTACAACAAAACAAAGATTCCTTTCACATTTTTTTGTAAAAAATTTAAAATTACCTCACTCAAACTATGAAAATATGATTCCATTTATTTATTTTTATTAAAATTCAAACATGGATACAAATGAATTTAAAAAACCATAGAAAAATATTAAAATAATTCTTGAAACAAATTTTAAAGAAAAAATGAAAATGGGAGAAATGTATTCCCAAAAGTCTATTTTCCTTTTTAAAAAAATTCTGATCATTCTAAGTACTAAATAAAGGAAAATTGTACTATTACATGAACACTCCATGAATAAATGAAGGAAAATAAAATCAAATGGGTTTATGGTATAAGGAACATATAATTTCTCTCAATCTAAACTATTGTATAATCAATACAAAATAAAATGATATTGAAACATAAATCCATTACAACTTTGGTAATCACTAAATCAAAAACTCATGAAAGTGAGAACCATATATGGGTTTTTAAATCCCCATAGTTTCAATAAAAACAATCATAAAATACATTAATGGTGTCACACCCTAAATTTTTAATTTATTTTTATTTTACTATTCATGGGCTCCACGTCCTCGTGTCAAGGACCGGGCTAGGTCCTGGTTTAAAAATTTCGTACATTTAATTGTTTTGGTGGGTTTCGAACGTGTGCACGTGCACCACGTGGTTAGCAGTGACCGTGCAGTTGCCTCCTGCCTGTAGCTGGCATCCGCACCTCACACTCACACTGTCCTCACATTAGCCTAGGCCCTCGACCTTACTCCCTTCCCCTTATCGCACCCAGCCTCTATGTGAATCCCAGCCACCCCTCTCCCCGTGGCCACCACCTCCAAGACCCCTCTCCAACACTGGCCTCTCTCCCGCAGCTCCTGCTCTTCGCCACCTGCTCACACCTAGGCCCTTCGCCACCGGCTCCCACTCACTCACTACATACCTCACCATCCCTGCCTCACCCCTACTGTAGGTTGTGTCCTAGACTCCGCACTCCCACACTCATCCCCTTGCTACCCCATCACAGTATCCCTGTTCGTGGTGTGTCGCACCTAAAAAAACACTCTGCCTCCCTCACCTCACGCTCTGAATCGCCCTTGACCTCTGACGGCCATTCTCAGCACCCTTTCTCAGTGCCCCTACCTTCATCTAGTTCCTCCATCCCCTGCCTCACTCACCCCCTTACACTCCCGACACCCCTACTGTCTTTCCTTCTCCAAAAGCCAAGAAAACCCCCTACCCTCCATGCTATGAACCCCGCCAGCCTCGCCGCGCCACCTTCGTGCTTCCTCTTTTGCTCTGGTCAGCAGTGGCCTCCTTCGATATGTTTTTTTATTCATTTATTTATTTATTCCTTCATTTATTTATTCTTTTATTTATTTATTTCCTTATTATTTTATTCATTCATTTATTTATTCATTCATTTATTTATACTTTTAATTATTTGTTTACTTATTATTTTATTAATATTTGTTTTCTCATTAATTTATTTATTCTTTTAATAGTGTAATCATTTATTTATCTATTTATTTTCCCTTTATTTCATCTTGGTTGTTTTTATTTAATTTAGATAAATCCTAATACTGTCGCGGGTTTTGTGTAGTGTGTTTTAATTGCTGTTCAGTGTGCACGGTTGGTCCACGGGCCGTTTTTCAACCTTCTGTTGAGGTTCCTTTGTGTTTGCTCTTGGTTTGAGGTAGGCAATTCAATGGTTTTCCATTCCATAGTCTAATTGATCCTTGGGTGTTTTGGTAATTTTATTTTATGTGATTCTCTACTTTGTTATATCCATAATTTTTACTTCTATAGTGCTTTTAAATTTTTATAATTAGTCAAAAGAATGTTTTGAGTCAATTCATGTTTTGAGATTCCAATTATTTGATTATGTGCCAAATCTTGTTTTGATATTGTTTATGGATATTTGGTTGGGGCGTTTTTTTATGTCAATACAGTTTGATAACAAAAAAAATACTTTTAAGGTTAATATTTGTTTATGATAATGTTTATCTGCACTTGGCGCTTTTGATAAAATAATATAGTGTTCAAAGTGGAATTGAAGGTTTTTATGAAATTTTAATCATTTATTATGTTGTGTGTCGGCATTGGATATTTGTAAACCTGGTTTGGTTTAAATTTTTTGTGTTGGTATAAGTTGATGATAGTGTTAAGGTGTTAAAATAAAAATGGGGATCTTTGGTTTTTAATGTGACAGTGTGATTTCTTTTCAAATAAAGTTAGCATTTGGTTTTAGTTTCAAAGTGGTAGTTTTGTGAGAATAGTTTTGGTTGTTTTCTTGAAGCACATGTGTGCCATTGGATGTTGGCACATCCATGGGTGCACTCGGTGCACCAATGAACATGCCTTCAAGTGACAATGACACCTTTAAACTAGTGTTTACTTAAAACTTTGGTTTTTTAAATGGTTTTTGTTTCCTAAGTAAGATTCAGTACTTTATGTGGCTTTTGTTGAAGGTTTGATGTGTGATCTGAAGGGTGTGTTAGTTTGGCTTTCAAAATTTAAAATCTGAATTTGTTTAATGATTTGGGTAATGCTTTTGGACATGACAACATACAGGCCCATTTGGCTCTTCCAATTTATGGGTGGAGTAGTGTTAAATTTTAGAATGGTTTGTGTTTGGAAATTGTGTGTGGCTGGTTGGGACTTTAAATGTTTTTTAAAAAATGATTTCGACATGGGTGGGTCATGATGACCCGTTGGACACTTTCAGCTTTAATGTAATGTCTGCAATGAATCTTTGAAAGGATGGCGTTTTGAATACTATATGCCCATATAACAACATTAGTATTTTGAAAAATGTATCGAATGGTTTTAAGTATTTCATGGCATGAAAGCCCAGTTCGCACCTTTGATGATATGTTATATATATATATACTGAGGCACCTATTTTGGGGGATATCCCTTATGGGTTATCGTATGGAGTGTCTGTGTTTGGGGTAGGCAAGTGTGGTGGGATGATTCATGCGTGTGAGGGACTACTACTTACACAGTATTATTGTAACCACCATGGGTTACTAGGTGTATTTTAGAGATCGAGTTATGGTTGCTGACCAACCACGATTAGACGGGTTGGTACCCCTGGATTTGTTGTTAGGCCAGGCGGGATTTTCCACTAGATTGGTCATTTAGGGTGGCAAGATGGTAATAAGATTAGGAGATTCACCATACACAGGTAGGTGGTTCCAAAACTGAGTACATCTAAAGGTCTTCCAGGGATATTTAGGATCACCCATGGTGACTAGATTATTTTAATTGCTGGTTTATTTTTCGTGCACTAGTGTTTTTTCAACCTTCACTGTAACTTGTTTAACTCTAGGACAACATTGGTATATTCTATTTTGGATATTATTTATAAAATGAAAAATGATTCTTTAATTGGGTATGTAGCATGTGTTGGGTTTTTAAATGGAAAAAATGTGTTGCTTATTTTAAAATGTGAAAACCCTACTTTTATAATTGTATTTCAAACATGGCATAATGGATTATTTCAGGAATGGAGACGTTGAATTCTTTGGTTTATCATTGAATCCTTACTGAGCATATTTAATGGTCATGCCTATCTTTATCAATTTAGTTGTAGGTTTCCTTACTCAAATTTTTTCTTGGCTGAGTTGCTTGTTATTGGAGCCAGTCAGCCTTTGGTCGGGAGGTGATATAAAAGGTCACATGGAGGTACGTTCGGTTTTATTTTCTATCCACTGCTAAAATTATGTTTATCGACTGTTTATATTTATTTGTTTTCTTGTATATTTTTTTTATGTTCATTGGAAAAATCATTCCCAATGATTAAAATTTTGATGCCCATATCTGGTTTCCTGCCTTTGGGATCTGGAATGCCTTTCGGTCCATGTCGTGAACTGGCTCGGTTGACTGGTTTAGGGTTGACCCGGGTTGGTTTGTGAAAAAATGGTATCAAAGGGCCCTTGTTATTTGGGGTGTCCGGTAGATAGAGATTATGAATTTCAGGACTCGAGAGGTTGGTATGGGAAGGACGTCATAAAACCTCTCTTGTTCCAAACTTTGAGTCGCCATGGGTATTCTGGGAATTGAGTTTTTGTCTCATTATTTTTTTTGGATTGAGGGATGACAATGGAGGCAAACCGATGTTACATTGTGATTTTACATGGATTAGTAACCCATGTGGTGTTAGCATACATGTTTTAAATTCCTCTTAGTCGTTAATGCTTTCTTGGGATATAGCCCGCTACCATGTCACTAGGTTAAGCATGACTAGAAGTCACTCACTTCGGTGATTTTATGCAAGTCAATTTTCGTCTTGGTTCTGTCTGGTTTTAAGTGCATTATTAAAAATGAAAAATGGTTTTTTAAATGAGAATTATTACTTTTAAATGGAATTAAATTTGTGAAATGAATTTTAAAACTGAAATCTCTTGGCCTAAAAATCCGGTGGTTGCTTGGAATTGGTAGAGATATTGCTTGGGTGAAACCTTGTGTACTCTTTATGAACATTTGCACATGTGTGGGAATGCATGGGAATTGCATGTTGGTGCGTATGGATGAATGTGTATGAAGACATGTGCTATGGTTCATGGGATTACGGGGGTGTGCACTTGGAATTAATTTCTTGACCTTGTTTTTCTAAAGCGGTTTAGAAAAAGGGAAAATGACTTTTGGAAATTGAATTTGGTTTGAAAAGTGGACTTGGTATTTAGAAAGTGGCCTTAAAGGAAGACGATTTTGAAATTTAAAATTTAAAGGGGATTTTGAAAGAGAAATTTTTGAGTTGTGTTTGTTTTCGGTTGTTTATTTTGAGCTAGTTGTTTTGGATGAAGGCCCTTTCTTTGATTTTTCATCGTCTTGATGTTAGATTTGGTTCTATGTTTTATATTTTTTTTTAGAAAATGTGGTCCTGAAAGGTCACCAAGGTTTCTGATAAGTCATGCCCAGTTTTTTGTCCTTCTTTGAGATTGCCTATCATTTTCGGTGATCGAGGTCTATTATAAGTAGTCGAATGGATTGAAGGGATCGAGCATGTCTTTAGGGTTTTTGGAACTCTCGAATTTGTTAGAGTGCATGCTATTTTGTGTCTATTTAAAGGTCCGACTCTAGAAAAATGGGAGTTAGTTACCCCACCGTCAATGCGATTTGGGATGTCATGGGATGTCTTTAAATCCATATTTGTCTGATGCTTTATACCTAAAGAGGTAAATACGAAGAAATGTAAAGAGATCATGCATATTCAACAAGGCCAATAGATGGGGATAGCATATGTTAACAATTTCAAGGAGCTTGTATTATTTTATCTAGAGGTAGAATCAGATTATTTGATGAAGACTTCTCTTTTCATTGGGGGTCTTTATCGAGAAATCAAGGAGCAAGTCCTCATATCTAAAGACCATCGATTTGAGAAGTTGTTGGATGAGGAATTTTTAGCTGAAATGGTCTCCAGAGCATAGGTTCTTGGAAATATAGCATATCTAGTTACTCATGAAGGTTCCCCATCTAGTGAGCAGGGTGTTCTAGAGGGACTTATTTCTAAATATTCATCTGTAGTGGTTTTGGTTTCCAATTCAAGGGATCGTTCAGTGGTCTGCCACCAGTGTGGCCTGTTTGGGCATGCGAAACCATCATGTTGCATCCCTAAAAGGACATGTCATCATTGTGGGTGCCTGGTTCATATAGAAAAGTTTTATAGGAAGAGTCACCTGAAGAAGACATTGTGACTAGAGAATCCCAGTGCCTGACTGTGAGGCATGAGATGCTTCAGCCATCAGATCCACAGCCACAGTTCTTGTGGGGAAGGTCACGCGCAGTCAGGAGTTGGAATGGGTGTGATATTTTGGTTTGGATTTGGAGTTCTATTTTTTCAGTGAAACATTTAAAGTATTTTTATTCTTGTTTTCTGCTTCTAAAGTTTTGATATTGTTTTAATTACATTTTTTTATCATGGAGTTTTGACAGATATGGTCTATTATAATCCAAACAATTTTTTTTCTGACCATGTTTTTCTGAATCATGTGCTTTTCTTTAATGTGTGTTTGGACATTGTGTGGGTTAATCTTGGTTGGGTTGTGTTTGTTTGGTGATTTAAGTTTCTTTAGAGGAATAAATGTTTCTGGTTATCCTCAGATTCATTGTTTAGGGTTAAGTTATGCGTGGAGGATTTTCTCAAGTGTTTGGGGTTTTGTTCGGCTCGAGAGTTATAGGTTTAAGTGGAGGTGTTGTTCACTCGTGCTATAGAAGTTAGTTCAGATCAGTTTGGAGTTCCAGCATCGACCCCCCTTCCTGGGGTGGTATGTTTGGGTGTTAATTTTCAGCGCTAGTTGATTTCTTATGGTGGGGAGAACCCTCTCGTGTTCTCCCATTCTATTTTGTTTTTTTCCTTCAGTCTCAATCAAGCATGGATCCTTGATTTATCTATTGTTCAGCTGAGTGACTTTCAAGGGGCTGAATGTGTCTTTGGTGGGGAGAATTTTCACACCTCGACCTTTTAATATTTTTTATTTTATTATTTCTGGGCTCTACATCCTCGCGTCAATGATCGGGCTGGGTCCTCATTTAAAAATTTATAAAATTTAAAGTTTTTGGTGGGTTTCAGACTCGTGCACGAGCACCGCATGGTTAGTATTGACTGTGCGGCCGCCCTAGGTGCTTGTACGGGTGCCCAAGAAGACTGCGTTGAGGCGCACAATTTGCGTTCATGTTTTTTAAGTCGTGCGATGAGCTCTTTGGTACCCTTTAATATTATGTTGTTGTTATTACTACTATTATTATTATTATTATTAATATTATCGTCAATATTATTATTATTTTTATTCTCGTTATTCTTTATATTATTACTTCTATCATTATTTTATTATTATTATTATTAATCTTTATGTTACATTATTATTATTTTTATCATATTTGATTTTATTTTTATTTTTATAAGATAAAAAAACATCAACAAACACCCCTAACCCTATTTCTACCCTCCCGCCACCCCGTTTTCAGCTTCCTTCTGCACAAGCCACCCCTGCGACTCCTTGTGCCAGCCCAAGTGACCTTCGCCATGCCTCATGCCTGCAGTCGGGTCCCACACCTCACCCACACACCAGCCCCACCCTTGTCTAGGCCCTCTGCCTTGATGCCTTGCCCTTCTTAGACCCTGTCGTGGTGTAAATCCCAGTCGCCCTGCTCCCTACGACCATCGCCTCCAGGACCCCTCACCAGTACTGACCCCTCTCCGGCAACTCCTTCTCTCTGCCACCTGCTCGCACCTAGGCCCTCCACCATTGGCTCTTTTTCACTAACCACCACCCTCATTGTCCCTGCCTCACCCCCAGCTATAGGTCGTGTCCTGGCCTCCGCAATCCCACAATCGTCCCCTTGCTAACCCCTCACCACCTTCCTATTCTCGGTGTGCCACACCCAACTGCCCACTTCGCCTCCCTCACCTCAAGCTCAGTCTCACCCTCTACCTTCGCCGTCCTTGCTCAGCACCCTCGCTCAGTGCCCCCACCTTCATCTAGTGCCTCCAACCCCTTCTGTAATCACCATCTTCCACTCCCAACCCCAATGTTGTTTCCCTTCTCCGGCAGCCCATAAAACCCCCTACCCTCCTTACTTTGGACCCCTCAAGCCTCGTCGCGCCTATATCGCGCTTCCTCTTCCACTCCAACCAGTATTGGCCTCCTCTGGAATATTATTTTATACATTTCTTAATTAATTTATTATTTTAATTATTTATTTACTTATACATTTATTTAATTAATTAATTATTTTTTATTTATTTATTTATTTATTATTTTAATAATTTAATTGTTTACATTCCCTTCATTTCATCTTTGGTGTTTTTGTTTAATTTAGATAAAACCTAATACTGTTTTGGGTTTTGTGTGGTTTGTTTTTATTTATGTTCAGCCTTTGCGGTTGGTCTGCGGGGCGTTTTTCAACCTTTTGTTGAGGTTCCTTCACATCTGCTCTTGGTTTGAGGTAGATAATTCCATGTTTTCCCTTTCTGTGGTCTAATTGATGCTTGGGTGTTTCAGTAATTTTATTTTTTGTTATTCCCAGCTTTTTTATATCCATAAATTTTCATACTATTGTGCTTTTGAATTTTTAGAATTAGTCAAAAGAATGTTTTGAGTCAATTCCTCGCTCGAGTCTGCAATTATTTGGTTATGTGCCCAATCCTATTTTGATATTGTTTATTGCTATTTTGGTGGGGAGTTTCTTTTTATGTCAATATAGTTTTGTTAAAAAAATAATACTTTGAAGGAAAATATTTTGTTATTATTATTTTTATGTGCACTTAGCGCATTTGATAAAATACTATAGTCTTAAAAGTGTAATTAAGGGTTTTTATGAAATGTTTAGCCTTGATTATGTTGTGTGTCAGCATTGGTTACTTGTAAACTTGGTTTGGCTAATAATTTTGGTATTGGTATAACTTTCTAATAGTGTTAAGGTGTTAAAATAAAAAGGGGGATCTTGGGTTTTTAATGTGACATTGCGAGTTTTATTCAAATAAGTTGAGTAGTAGGTTTTAGCTTCAAAGTGTTAAATCTATGGGAATAGTGTTGGATCATTTCGTGAAGGGCATTCATTCCATTGGATGTTGGCACATCCATGGGTGCTCTCGGTGCACCCATTTACTTGCCTTCAAGTGACAATGACACCATTAAACTTGTGTTTCCTTAAAACCGTGGTTTTATAAATGGTTTTTGTTTACTAAGTAAGATTCAGTCCATTATGTGGTTTCTATGAAAGTTTTGAAGTGTGATCTCAAGTGTGTTCTAGTTTGGATATGAAAATATAAAAGTTTTATTTGTGTAATGTTTTGGGTAATTTTTTTGGATATGACAACATAATTGCCCGTTTGGCTCTTCCAATTCATGGGTTGAGTTGTGTTAACTTTTAGAATGGTTTGTGTTTGGAAATTTTTTGTGGCTGGTTGGGAGTTTAAATTTTTTTAGAATAATTATTTCGACATGTGTGGTTCATGAAGACCGTTTGGAAATTTTAGCTTTAATGAAATGTTTGCATTGACTCATATAAATGATGGCGTTTTTATTATTGTATACCATATAAAAACTTTAGTATTTTGAAAATGGTATCAAATTGTTTTAATGATTTCATGGAATGAAGGACCGGTGGTCACCTTTGATGATATACGACATATATATATATATACTAGGGCACCCTTATAGGGGGGATATCCCTGATGGGTTATCGTATGGAGTGTCCGTGTTTGGGGTAGGCAAGTGCGGTGAGATGAGTCACATGTTCAAGGGCCTCACATTTACATAGTATTTTTTTAACCACCATGGGTTCCTGGGAGACTTCTAGAGATCAAGTGATAGTTTTTGACCAACCCCGATTAGACGGGTTGGTACCCCTTGGATTTGTTGGTAGGCCAGGCGGGATCTTCCCCTAGATTGGTCAGTTCGGGCGGAAAGTTGGTTATAGACTTAGTAGTTTCACTATATGCTGACAGGTGGTTCCAAAACTAAGTACGTCTAGGGGTATTCTAGGGATGTTTAGGATCACCCATGGTGACTAGAATATATTCATTACTTGTTTATTTTTCGTGCACTAATGTATTTTTATCTTTCACATTGACATGTTTTACTCTAGCACATCATTGATATATACTGTTATGGATTATTTTATAAAATGAAAATTGATTATGTAAAATGGTATGTTGCATGTATTGGGTTTTTAAATCGGAAAAACATGTTTCTTATTTTCAAATGTGAAAACCCTACTTTTATAAATGTATTTCAAACTTGTGTTAATTGATTGTTTCAGTAAAGGAGACGTTGGATTCAGTGCTTTATCATGGAAACCCTAAGGAGAATCTTTAATGCTCAGACATATCATTATCATTTTAGTTGTAGGTTTCCTTGATCAGGATTTTTTAGATGAGTTGCTTGTTATTGGAGCAAGTCGGCCTTTGGTCAGGAGGTAACCTAAAACGTAACATGGAGGTATGTTCAGTTTTATTTTCATTCCGCTGCTAGCATTATGTTTATCAACTGTTTATATATATCTATTTGCTTGTTTATTTGTTTTTGTTCATGGGACAAGTCATTCCCAATGATTAAAATTTTGATGCTCGGCGCTGGTGGCCAGACCGGGGGGATCGGGAATGCCCTACGTGCCATGTTGCGAACAGGCTTGGGTGACCGGTTAAGGGTGGACCAGGGTTGGCTTGTGAGAAAATGTTATCAAGGGCCCTTGTTGTTTGGGTTATCCGATATATTGAGATTAAGACTCTCAGGACTTGAGAGGAAGGTACAATAAGGACGTCATGAACCCTCACCTGTTTTGAACCTCAAGTTGCCAGGGGTAGTCCGGGAATTGATTTCCTATCTTGTTCTTTTTTGTTTTGGATTGAGGGATGATAATGGAGGAAAACCGATGTTACATTGTTATTTTATCTAGAGTAGTTACCCATGTGGAGTCAGCGTACATAGATTAATTTCTTCATAGTTGTTGACGCTTTCTTGGGGCATGGCCCACTACCATGTCGCTAGGTTAAGCATGTCTACTAGTCCCTCCCTTCGGTGATGTGATGCAATTCAATTGTCCTCTTGGTTCTGGTTAGTTAAAGTGCATTCTTGAAAATGATGAAGGGTTTTTAAAATGAGAATGATTTATTTTAAATGTCTTTGAATTTGTGAAATGGATTTTAATATTGAAATCTATGGGCCTAAAAATATTGTGGTTGCTTGGAACAGGTTGAGATAGGGTTTGGGTGCAACCTCAGGTACTCTTTATGAACGTCTTCACTTGTGAGGGAATGCATGGGAAGTGTGTGTTTGTGCGTATGGATGAAAGAGGATGAATAAATGTGCAACATTTCACGGAATTATTGGGGTGTGCACTTGGAATTAATGGTGTGACCATGTTTTTCTAAAGCTATTTAAAAAAAAGACAAAATGATTTCTGGAAATTGAATTTGGTTTAAAAAGAGGACTTGGTAGTTTGGAAGTGGCCTTGAAGGAAGAAAATTGTAAAATTTAAAATGGAAAGGGGATTTTTAATGAGGAATTTTTGAGTTTTGTTTTTTATTGGTTATTTTTAGCTGGTTGTTTTGGATGAATGTGCTTTATTTGTGGTTTCTTCGACTTGATGTCGGTTTTGGATCTATATTTTATATGTTGTTCAGAAAATGCAGCCCAGAATGGTTTCCAGGGTTTCTGATAATTCATGCCCAGTTTTTTGTCCTTCTCGAACGTTGCCTATCCTTTGCAGCAATTGGGGTCCATTAGAAGTAGTACAATGGCTTTAAGGGGTCGAGCATGTCTTTAGGGTTTTGCGAACTCCCGATGCTATCAGAGTGGATGTTGTTTTCGGTCCGTTTTATGGTTCTGATCTGGACTAATGGGAGTTATTTTCCCTCCGTCAATGTGAGTTGGGATGACATGGGATGTCTTTAAATCCTTCTTCATCCGATGGTTTATACTGGAAGAGGTAAAGATGAAGAAATGTGAAGAGGTCATGCGTATTCAACAAGGACAACGAATGATGAAGGAATATGTTTTCCATTTCAAGGAGCTTGTGTCCTTTTCATCAGAGGTAGCATCACAGGATTTGGTGAAGACTTCCCTCTTCATTGGGTGTCTTCGTCTAGAGATCGAGGAGCAGGTCCTCATTTCTAAATACCATAGTTTCGAGAAGTTGGTGGATGATGCGTTCTTAGCTGAACTGGTCTCCAGAACATAGGTGCTTGGAAATATAGCATATCAAGTTACTCATGAAGTTTCCCCATCTGGCGAACAGGGTGTGCCAAAGGGACATGTTTCTAAATATTCATCTGTAGTGATTTTGGTTTCCAATTCATTGGACCATTCATTGGTGTGCAACCTATATGGCCGGTTCAGGCACGTGAAACCGTCATGTCCCATCCCTCCATGGACGTGGCATCATTGCAGGTGCCTGGGTCATCTAGAAAATTTTTGTAGGAAGCATCACCAGAAGATGATGTTGTGAACAGAGAATCCCAATACCTGACTGTGATGCAGGAGATGATTCAGCCATCAGATCCCCATCCACAGGTCTTAGGGTGAAGCTTGCGCACAGTCATGTGTTTCCAGGGGTGTGATGTTTTTGTTCAGGTTTGGAGATTCATTTTGTCAATGGAACATTTAAACATTATCATTCTTTTTTTCTACTACTAATGTTGTGATATTTTTTTAAGTTTATTGTTTTATTGTGGTGTTTTGAAAGATATTATCTATTATAATCCAAATTTTTGTTGATCATGGTTTTCTGAATTGTGCGCTTTTCTTAAATGTGTGTTTGGACCTTCTGTGGGTTAATCTCGGTTGGGCTGTGTTCATTTATAGATTTAAGTGTCTATAAAGGAAACAATGTTTCGTGTTATACTCAGATTCACTATTTTGATTATGTTATTCTTGGAGGCTTTATTCTAGTGTTTGGGGTTTTGGCCTTGGTCGAGAGTTATAGGTTTAAGTGGAGGTGTTATTCGCTCGTGCTATAGAACATAGTTCATATCAGTTGGGAGTTCCCGCATCACCCCCCTTCCTAGGGAGGTATGTTTCGGTGTTAATTTTCAGCGGTAGTCAAGTTATTGTGGTGGGGAGAACCCTATCGTGTTCTCTCATTCACTTGTGTTGAGTTTTATTTTTGTCTTAATCGGGTAGAGATCCTTGTTTTGTCCATTGTTCAGCTGAGTGACTTTTTGGGGGTAGAAGGTGTCTGCGGTGGGGAGAATTATCACACCACAACTTTTTTATTTATTTTTATTTTATTATTTCTAGGCTCCACATCCTCACATCAAGGATCCGGCTGGGTCCTGGTTTAAAAATTTCTAACATTTAATGTTTTTGGTGGGTTTTAGACTTGTACATTGGCACCACATGGTTAGCAGTGATCACATAGTCACCCCAGGTGCTTGTTAGGGTGCCCAAGCAGACTGCGTTGAGGCATACAATTTGCGTGTGTGTTTTTTAAGTCATGTGATGAGTGCACAGGTACCCATTAATATTATGCCATTATTATTATTTTTATTATTATTGTCATTATTATTTTTATTATCATTATTATTATTAATTTTATTGTCGTTATTCCTTATATTATTACTTCTATCATTATTATACTGTTATTATAATTATACTTTATGTTACTAAAATTATTATTTATATCATATTTGATTTTATTATTATTATTATAAGGTAAAAAAGAAAACAAAAAACCCCCCTAACCCTAATTCTACCTGTGCCCCCACCCCGATTTCAGCTTCCTCCTGTGTGAGCCGCCCCTACAGATCCTTGCGCCAGCCCAGGTGACCCCCACCTTGCCTTCTGTCTGTAGCATACTTCCGCAACTCACCTTCACGCTAGCCTCACCCTTGCCCAGGCCCTCCGCCTTGATCCCTTTCTCTTCTCGCACCCATCCTTAGCGTGAATCCCAGTCGCCCCGCTCCCTACGGCTATCGCCTCCAGGGCCCCACACTAGCACCATCCTCTCTCATACAGCTATTTCTCTCTACCACCTACTCATGCCCAGGCCCTCGGTCACCGGATCCTGCTCACTCAACACCTCCCTCTTCATTCCTGCCTCACCCCCTGCTGTAGGCCGCATCCCATACTCTGCACTCTCGCACTCGTCCCCTCGCTACCCCCCACGTCGCCTCCCTGTTCTTGGTGTGCTATGCCCAACAGCTCACTTTGCCTCCTCACCTCTTGCTCCTTCTTGCCCTTTACCTCCATCGGCCTCGCTCAGTAACCCCGCCTTCATCCAGTTCCTCCAGCCCATATCACACTCATCCTCTTCCACTCCCGACCCCCTTGTTGTTTCCCATCTCCGACAGCCCAGAAAACCCCCTACCCTCCTTGCTTTGAACCCAACCAGCCTTGCCGTGCCTCCTTCGTGCTTCCTCTTCTACTCCAGTCAGCAGCAGTCTCCTCCAGTATATTCTTTTATTCATTCATTTATTAATCTTTCATTTATTTATTTACTTATTCTTTTATTCATTTATTTATTTATTCTTCCATTTATTTGTTCTTTTAATTATTTATTTACTTATTCATTTATTCATTTATTTATTTATTCTATCATTTATTTATTATTTTAATAATTTATTTATTTATTTATTTATTTATTTTCCCTTCATTTCATCTTTGGTGTTTTTATTTAATTTTGACAAATCCTAACACTATTGCTGGTTTTTTGTAGTGTGTTTTTATTGCTTTTCATCATGTGTGGTTGGTTCACAGGGCGGTGTTCAACCTTACGTTGAGGTTCCTTCACGTCTGCTCTAGGTTTGAGGTAGGTAATTCCATGGTTTTCCTTTCCAATGTCTAATTTATGTTTGTTTGTTTTGATAATTTTATTTTATGTTATTCGAAACTTTTTTATATCCATAAATTTTCCATCTATAGTGAATTTAAATTTTTAGAATTACTCAAAATAATGTTTTGAGTCAATTCCTGGTTTGAGTTTTCAATTATTTGATTATGTTGAAAATCCTATTTTTATAATTTTTTATAGATATTTTGTTGGGTAGTTTCTTTTTATGTCAATACATTCTGATAAAAAAAATAATACTTTGAAGGTAAATATTTGGTTATGATAATTTTTATGTGCACTTGGCACATTTGATAAAATACTATAGGGTTCAAAGTGGAATTGAGGGTTTTTATGAAATGTTTAGCCTTTATTGTATTGTGTGTCTACATTTGTTATTTGTAAAAATGGTTTGGTTTATAATTTTTGTATTGGTTTACATTTCTAATAGCGTTAAGGTGTTAAAATAAAAAGGGGTCGCTTTGGTTTTTAATGCGATGGTGTGATTTCCTTTCAAATAATGTGAGCAGTTGGTTTTAGTTTCATAGTGGTAGTTTTGTGGGAATAATGTTGGTTGTTTTCTTGAAGTGCAGGTGTGCCATTGGATGTTGGAACATCCATGAGTGCACTCAGTGCACCCATGAATGTCCCTTTATGTGACAATGACACCTTTGAACTAATGTTTCCTTAAAAACATGGTTTTCTAAATGGTTTTTGTTTCCTATGATTTGGTTCTTTATATGGATTTTGTGAAAGGTTTGAAGTGTGATCTCAAGGGTGTGCATGTTTGGCTATGAAAATTTAAAAGTTTTATTTCCTTAATGTATTGGGTAGTGTTTTTGGACATGACAACTTAAAGGCCCATTTGTCTCTTCCAATTCTATGGTAGAGTTGTGTTAACTTTTATAATAGTTTGTGTCGGGAAATTATGCGAGGATGGTCGGGACATTAATTTTTTTTAAAATAATGATCTCGTCATGGGTGGGTCGTGACGGCCCATTTTTCACATTCAGCTTTAATGTAATGTTTGCGTTGAATCTTTGAAATGATGACGTTTTGGTTCTGTATTCCCATATAACAACTTCAGTATTTTGAAAAAGGTATCAAATGTTTTTAATGATTTCCTGGCATGAAGGCCCGGTTTGAACCTTTGATGATATGTTATATATATATGTATGTATATATATATATACTAGGGCACCTCTATAGGGGTGATATACCTTATGGGTTATCGTATAGAGTGTTCGTTTTTGGGGTAGGCAAGTGTGGTGAGATGAGTCACACGTGCGAGGGCCTCCTACTTAAATAGAATTATTGTAACCACCAAGGGTTCCTAGGAATAATTTAGAGATTGAGTGCCAATTGCTGACCAACCCTGATTAGACAGGTTGGTACACCCTAGATTTGTTGTTAAGCCAGGAGGGCTTTACCACTGGATTGGTTAGTTAGGTTCTCTAGTTGGTTATAGACTTAGGAGCTTCACCATATGTCAGCAGGTGGTTCTGAAACTGAGTACGTCTAAGGGTCTTCTAGGGATGTTTAGGATCACCCTTGGTGACTGGATTATTTTCATTGCTTGTTTATTTTTCGTGCACTACTGTATTTTCTTCTTTCACACTTACTGTTTTAATCTTGCACAACATTAGTATATTATCTTTTGGATTTTTTTTATAAAATGAAAAATGATTTTGTAAAATGGTATGTAGCATGTGTTGGGATTTTAAATGGAAAAAATGTGTTGCTTATTTTTAAATTTGAAAAGCTGACTTTTATAATTTTATTTCAAACTTGCACTAATGGATTGTTTCAGGAAAGAAGACTTTGGATTCTATTGATTATCTTGGTAACCCTACTAAGAATATTTAATGCTCAAGCATATATTTATTATTTCAGTTTTAGGTTTCCTTGATCAGGTTTTCTTGACTGGGTTGCTTGTTATGGGAGCAAGTCGGCCTTTGGTCGGGAGGCGACCTAAAAGGTCACGTGGAGGTAAGATCAGTTTTAATTTCTTTCCAATGATAGTGTTATGTTTATCTAATGTTTATATTTATATGTTTTCTTGTTTATTTGTTTTTGTTCATGGGACAAATCATTCTCAACGATTAAAATTTTGATGCCAGACACTGGTTGCCAGCACGTGGCGATCGGGAATGCCCTTTGGGCCATGTCGCGAACCGGATCGGGTGACCGGTTCATGGATGACCCAGGTTGGTTCGTGAAAAATGTGTATTATATACACCACACAAAATAAATAATTGGTGAATATGGCATATGTCTTATTGAAATAAATTTAAGATGAGAAATGATTACCTCATGTTTCATATTTTTCGTACATGTTCAAACATACATTATAATAAATATATGTTTAGTATAAATATATTATATAAAAATTATCATATATATAATACAATATATTATTTAATTATAAAAACTTATACCCATTTATTGACAATTATTTATTAAAATTATTGTTCCTGGTGATAACTATTTCATTTTTCATGCGTATTTCAGTTACGTATTCCCAATCATTGTACTTTGAGAATGATTACATTATCTCTTGAAATCTAATAATTTTATTAGTATCATATTTAATCATCATATAAACTATTATAACTATTAATATAATATGATGATGAAAAAGTAATTACTTCACTACCTTAAATAAAACATAATGTACCATGTTAAGTGTAAAAATTGACCATTAAAAACTATAGTAATATCATTAATATCATATATATTAATCAAATTCATTATTATAACCATTAACATGAAGTGGTTATGAAAAATGAATTGCATCACTTCATGAAGGTAATAATCCAAATGCACACTCGAGTGATGTTTTCTTTTATCCATATGATGGAAAGGAGGTGGATAATTTTTGTTCTATCATTATAATAAAAATTCCATATATTTAAGAAACTAAATTATTATTTTATAATGGATACCATATATTTAGAGGAGGTATATGAAGAAATAATACTTAATGTACTCTGTTATGTGTCATATATATTCGTTGAGAAACCTCATTTGGATTACAAATTAAGAATTTATGGGATTGTATTTTGACAAGAAAAGAAGATCTAGGACATGGGAAAGTAATATAAAATGATATTAGGGTAGTTATTTACTAATATTGAGTGATCAAACTTTATGAATAAGGGATCAGATGATGTTCCCTTTAACAAGTAAGGGGAGGGGAACCCTTGGAATTACATAATGTATTAAATTAAAATAAATTAAAATTCTGGTTCAGGTGGATCAAAATTAATATTTTTAGAATCTATGTTGAGTATAAGTTGATATAATCTCATCCAATAAAATTTTTAAAAGATTAGGTTATATTTTAACCCTTATCTCTATGTTTTCATTGCTATTAACCCTTTGAAAATTCTTTTGATATCAATGCTTTTACTATTTTGGCATTAATAATGTTAATATAAAAAAAAATTGACCCAAAAGTGGATAAAGGATGAAATTTTAGACTATATCCAATTCAATTGGATAAATATAATATATTTTATAAATTAAAATTCATTTAATAATATATTATATACCATAAGATACAATTAAAGTCATTTCTGGGACTATTCATATTGTTTGATGTTAAAGACATAAATACTTGTTTAGAATTTGAATATAAAATAATTTTAAAAAAATTATACATTATTATTAAACATATAATTCACATTTTACCATAATTAATCCATAAAATATTAGTTTTTATGTTTTTAAAATCATAAACATTGATTTTTACACTACTTGCACAATCATTATGTTAGCATTGTGTAACAATTTAAGGTAATTGTAACATAAAAAAATAAAAATTAATTAACATAAAAAAAATAAATTAGTTATATTCTAAATAAACATTAATATTCATAAATGACATCTTCTTGTCAGTATGTGAACATATAAATGAAAGAGAGTGGTATTTTAAAATTTTCCTTACTTAAAATATTACAAAGGTCTTTATCAAAGACTAATGAAACAAAAAATGCCATATTTTTTAATATTTGAAGGAGGTGGTAAAATTAAAATAATAAATTCAAATATTTTAAAGTGTATGGTTGTTTTTTAATCCTTGTTTAATTGTTTTAATGTTGTTGTTCATATTTTACCATTACAACAGTGATAACATTTTTACCAATACTATTATTCATTATGACAAAAAATAAATGTGGCATATTTACCAAATTTTAAAATACAATTTCCAAACATGGTATAAATTTTACAATATTCTATTTCCAGAAGTTGAGGAAATAAATTTTAATATAGGTTTTAAAAATGCAATAAATATAATTTTTCGAAAAAAAGTGTTTTTAAGCCTAAAAATTAACATCCATCAAAATCTGGAATATTGATAATTCAAATGGGATTAAGTAGATTATACTAAATAAAATGAATCATTATATAAATTTAAGACCAAATCCTAATTATAATGATAATTTTAAATTACATTATTTACTAAAAAGAAAAGATGACATTTGAAAAATTGTTATTTTTCACTATTCAATGAAAACTCAGTCATCTCATAAAAATACCAAAATTTAAACATAAGTTAATTTTGTTTTTATGATTTAAAAAATTATGTCAATTTTATAAAATAAAATTTCTAAAATTGATATAAATTAATTCTAATTTGCACACACAAAATCCTATAAAAATCATTTTTGATCAAAATCAATTTTTGAAGCATAAAATTACTTCACTAAAAATTAATTGATTTTTTACTAAGAATTAATCAATATATGTTTATTGAGTATGATCATTGTACATATATATCATAATTTAATTACTCATACTTATACCCACTTGTTAAACAACTATATTATAATGGCCACATTTAAATAATAATATATTTATAATATATCTTAATTCACATAAATATTGATGTTGCGTGTTAAGAAATATAGTGACATTATTATTATTTTAAACAAAATTTCATGGTGTGACATGAATCCTCTTGAGTGATGTTATTATATTTCATATGTAAGGAGTCCAAACTCAAGTATGTGATCAACTTCGTATCATGGTCTCCTTTGGATGCAAGAAGGTCGACAACCATATTCCCTCCATTAAAAATGTAGAGGGTCTCAACAAATATATGAAGCGTAATATATAAATTTAGGATAATGTATTCATTAGTCCAGTGATTAGAAGAGATCATCCCTGGTGATTTAACCAGCAAGGATGAATCAAACTGAATAGAGGAAATATTGATATTATGAGACTTGTAAAGATTAACACTTGTATGCTTAGCATGAGATTTAGATTATATAGAGGATCCTTTTGTATAATAGGTTTATAATGACATAATGATAGATCCTATACCATTTTCGACAAAAACACCTATAAAACTCCATAAACACATGATTCATCAATATTCTACT
Organism: Viscum album; assembly: GCA_963277665.1. Classification (NCBI taxonomy): domain Eukaryota; kingdom Viridiplantae; phylum Streptophyta; class Magnoliopsida; order Santalales; family Viscaceae; genus Viscum; species Viscum album. The sequence goes on from OY728131.1 coordinate 1,930,292,446, forward strand.
TATATCTCTACCTTAGAGCCTTCTATCTTATCAGATACCACCCATATCATCTGTGGATATGGTTGATAGATAACTAGAAATATGGATCTTAGTAGACCCGGTTAGGATGGATATCTAGTAAATAGAGTTGATATATTATACCCGTGAAAGGATCCTAATTTTCAAATATGTGGTGTAGTGATTGACTCCATGATGTTGAGTTGCATTACGAGCATTCTATATGACTGAGAATCTAAAATACTACAAGACGCCCTAGCATAATGACACCAGTCTTATTAATATTATGTAATGTTATTATATTAATGGATAATTTTTTTAAAACCAATTAATCCACCATTAAAAATAAAATAATATCAATCCTTCATAAATGAAAATTACCACCTCCAGGAAATGATGAGCTTATCTTGTCATCACCACCTGTCATGGATGGTCAAAAGGATTGATTTCACAAATAAATAAAACTATAATTTAAAAATTATAATTATAAAATAATGATCTATCATATTTGTTTATTCCACTTCATTTGTTGATAAACAGAACCAGTATTCATGCATAGGTGCGGACTACCGCCTCCAAAAATGAAGAATTTCATTTGTCATCACCACAATTTTTGGATGATTATAAGAATTAATTTAAAGAAGGAAAATTATGTTAATAAAATTTTAAGATTCTATAAAATTAATAATAACAATATATAAAAAAATCCCTTACTTGATAAGTCATTATAACATGCCCCCATTTGGGTTGGTTTTATAACCCACATGAACGATGTTATAATATTAATATTATGAATGAATAACGAATGTTATATAATGATAATTTAATATAAAAATAATTTATTTTAAAATTTTTTAATGACTATGGAAATTTTTTATTTATATTTAATATATTTATTAATATATCACATTTCGATTGTTAAAGATGAAAAAACTTATTCTTTAAAATTAACATTTTTGAAAACCATACATTTATTATTAGCCATATGAAAATGAGACATGGTTAATAATCTAAACACCATCATTCTTGTATCTTGAACAATTTTTCATTGATGAAATTTTTTTTAATAAAAAATAATCAACTACGCCATTATGAAACTAGTACAAAACAAACAATCAATGTTTCTAGAACTGGATGTGGAAAATAAACTATAACTGGATAATATATTTATAGGAAATGGTTATGAATGATTTTTATAAAGTAAAATACAAATTAAAAATGATATTAAATATGTTATGTATAATTTTATATAAATATAGTTATAGCACATTTTGACTAAGAAGAAAATAAGGTAAGGTTTTTTGTCTCAATTTTCACCCCTTGAGACAAATTTCTTATTAAAAAACATGTTTTATTTTGAATGGTGTATCCATGATCACTATAATTTTTTTTTCATGATCCGATCATTTTTATGGTTTTTAAATTTTTATTTGAAATTATAGCCTTCAATGGGTTTTCATTAGAAATCATATAATTTTGTAAGGGGTTCTTTGTCTTAAATTTAATTTCCTAAGGAATATTTCATATAGTGGAACTTGATATCTTTGATATGGTTCAAATACTAGCTAATTATGAGCTTTTACCATATACATGAAATCCATGAGGATTTATGAGATATATCTTGTTCCCTATTTAAATAGTGTTTGATTTAATTGATCCCATGTTTTTAAGTGTTTATTTTCTCAATTATCAACCCTTGCGACATATTTCTTATTATACACAATGTTTTAATTTTTATGGTGTATCTAATAAACCATTAATATATTTTATGGTGTACTTACTACCCCTTTTGTATATCATGATTCTATCATTATTATTATTATTTAATATTCATTTGAAATTATATCCTTCAAAGTGTTTTGATTATAATGTTTATAAAATAATAAGTGTTATATGTATATTTTTTAAATTCCATGAGACATGTTGGATATTTCACACCATAAATTTTTTTATATATTTTATTCACTACCATATTTATTTCAAGTATAATTAACATATTACATTCCATTATATTTAAATTCCATGGTATCCCTATCATGTTATTTTAATTTTTATGTTACTATTTCCATAATGGTGTTTGTATCTCAATTTTTCTATAATGAGATATGATTTGTATTCACCACTTGTTTCAGTTTTATAACTAATGATTACTTTATAAAACTTCTCGAACTATTTTCTGTTGAATTTTTAAACTAATGGAAATCCATCGCTATTTTTGTCTTTCCAAATCATCCACTTTCATATAAATGATTTTTCATATAATTCCTTCTATCTATAAATGCCCAATTTTTCATTATATTATTTGAAGGTAAATCTCCAAGATAGTCATACATCAATTAATTTTTAAAATATTTACTTAAGAATATACCATTACTATATATTGTGTTAGTTTTAGTATTCTTACATGTAAATTTATTACCCTTATAGATTGAGGGAAATATTAACAAATTTATATACTTGTTATTCTGATATGAATATCTATTAACTACTATGGAATGTTTATTATTCATTATTAAACCACACACCTTCTTTCTCCGAATGACTTATATTCAATTTTTTATTAAAAAATTATTGAAATTCAGTATTTTTTTTCTCTTAATATATATGTTTATGAATTACTAAGGAAATTTGATCGTGCACTATATTGATATTCATATATTTGAAAATATTAATGCACCATGCTAAATGATTTGAAAGGTGGGGCCTAGTATTATATTTCTCGTAAATGAATTGGATAGTTTCATGAGATAAAAGTTTTGGATATTTAGTTTATTCCTACCCATTGAAAGAATTATGTGTTGGCTGTGACCATGATGAAAATAATTATTAACTGGCTTTGGTATTGATGGAAATAATAATTTATTAGCTATGTCCTCTACGATAATGATCAATCTGTTTGACATTATGTATTCCATTACCATGAATTATGCTATTGTTTTCTATCTATTTATTAATATAGTTAACCATGGATTTGTTTTAAGCTCATGTGATCATTTATATGACATTATTTTATTATATTTTTTTACTTCCATATTATTCATTCCAAGTTTATGCATTGATAAATTATGTTATAAATTTTCAGATAATGCATGTTTGATCTCACCATTCATTTATTACCATTTCCATAGGTTTTGATGTAAATTATTATACATGATATCTCTAGAAGAGTAGAATATGTTTAGAATTTTGTGGAAGTTGATGAGGAATTACTAGTTTCTTATATAATGTAATTAATGTTCAACTAATGAGAAAGACATTGGATTTGTTAGTTTTAAGTTTTTTGAAGCTATCTTGAACCTTAAACCTAAAAGTTAATTCAAATAAAGGTGACCTAATATTTTTAGTGATATTTATTTATTGATAGATAAAATTGGTTCAATTTAGTTCATTTTAAATCCAGTATGAAAAGAAGGTATTTTTTAGAACAACTTCCCCAGAGTACATGTCTGGAGAATCACAGTTGGTACCAATGAGGGGTTTAGATATCATTAGATATTCAGATGTTATTGTTCAAAGACAGTTTAAAATAATAAATGTCATCAAGGTTTGATACATTAAGTTTGATCATAATTTCAATGAAATGGATAACCCTTTTGGATTGGTTGAGTTAGTATTTTATACTTTATATCTTTTGAGGATTAGGATGAGGGAGCTTTATAGAAAACCTTAGGAATGAGTCTATGTACAATAAAACATCCGAAATTGTGGAAAAGTATGGATTTTTTTGTCTCTTAGAAATTACATCCCGATTTGGATTATGGAAAATCGATATGGTTGTAGTAGAGATACACCTAAAGGTAATATCCCAAAAAACAGTTGGTTAATTATCAAATTATTCTTCAATCAGTGCATAGTGAGTGTGCCTAAGACTGCTCACCTGGATAATAAATCATATGGGATATGGTTTAGAAATTAACATGCACTTTAATAATTACTATAAACAATTCTAATAAACTATTTAGGTAACATAATTGGATAATAACCATGGAAAACATTGATTAAAATGAATAGATTCATAAGATAAGGTATATATTAATTGATATTTTAATTTTTAGATAATTCAAGAATTGAATTTTTAGATCATAGATTTCAATTATTTTTTTATTTGGAATATTGTAAAAAAGTCCATGATAATTTGGGAGTGTTATTTTTTTATTATTATGAGGATTAAAAAACCAAAACAAAAGGTTGAACCAAGAGTGATATATCTTTAACTAAAAAGAAAAGTAAGAAAACATGATGTTTTCATAGAGTAGGACATATTGAGGTTAAAATTTTCAGAATTATCTTATGATACTAATTTTATATAACGAAAATTAAATGTTTTCATTTTAGTAATGACTATATATATAAAGAACCAAATTAACATTGGATATGATGTGAAATTCAGTGATTGTCCCAATGACCAACCAAATGGGATAGTAGATGGTGTTAGAAATCAAGTGATGCTTCCAAACTGGCTATCATGACGTATGAACCACAACATGAATATAGTTGAATTATAAAATACAACAAAGAATTGAATCAAGCGATACAATGGATGTTATGTTGTCAAAGATGAAAAAGGAATAAAGATTATATTTCTATATGTAATTATTTGGAAGAAACAGAAAAGGGAATGTCTCAAAAGAACTAGAAGATTGTACTGGTTTGTAAAATGAGGGTATAATGTAAAATTATGCAAAGGAAATATGATGAAATAGATTAACATATTATTTGTAAAATATGTGTTTTCTAGTCATACCAAATATATTAAGATAGAAACCTAATTTAAAAATATATCTTGAGTTATGTATTCCTTTTATATAACCTAGAATAAATTTATTATTAAATGATAATTATAATTGTGAGGACATAATTTATTTATGTGTGTGGGAATATAACACCCTGATTTTTTTTAAATTATATATTACTTTAAGACTTAATATATTCGATTGAATATGATAAATGAAATTCAAAATTACAACGAACCAAAAAACATTATATAACCATTAAAGTTCATACATGTAATTTGTGGCTAAATTAGTGGTCTCAAAATTAAGAAATAATTTTTTTAAAAATAATGGTCATTATTTATACTATGAAATTGGCAAAATTCAATGAGTGTAGCTAAATAACTATTAAGACTGATTTTTGATTTCAAATATGAATTTTTTTAAAATTATCATGTATGCCTTTTATTTTAAGATAAAAATATATTATTGATAAAATATATTACTGATATAAATATTATATTAACACCAATATAAATATTAATGGATATAAAATGTGAATGAAAACACTTAAAATTATAAAATTTATCTTCCTATGAAAACAATTTTCACTATATTTTTAGGTTATTATTTTCAAATTTTCAAATTTTAATTTAAAAAAATTCACTTAATTTTTGGATATATATTAACAATATTTTCTTAATACGAATTTTAGTGATTTTTGAGAAATAATATTTCTATAGGTGAATAGTATAAAATACAGTTTTTAATATATTCATTGTGTTTATGAATATATGAAGAAGTATGTATATTTTAAACACTTATACAAACATACATAATAAAAAACTAATTTAAGGAGTAAAAAACATTTTAAAAAAATGTTATAAATTTAGAAAACCTATCTTTATCATTTTATAAACTTTAGTAATATTTCCCAATAAAAGAAACTATTTTTACTCTTTATTTTAATTAAATATTATTTTAAAAAATTTTGGTTTTTTATTTATTTGAATGAATAAATATTTTTTATAATAAAAAAATTATATTATAAAAAAATAAAACATTGATAATTTAATTATTCAGATATATTTTTATCTTAGAATACACTTTCTAAAAATGGGTTTTTATGCGTTATATGCACTCGGGTTAAAATTAATTTTTCATACACATCAAAATATTATTTTATAAAATGTATCTCATATCTATAATGATTAGTTAAAATTTATTTAATAAGGATAATTATATTTATAGGCATTGAAATTAAATTACTTATGTAAAAATTAATTAGCATGCGACAAACAAAAATGCTAAAATATTGAGAACTCAAGAATGTTTATTTTTTTATTATTTAACCATCAACCTTTTTAATCCAAAAAGATTATGGTAAAATATTTATAATAAATTTTTTGACAATCCATATGTTTTTTTATCAATATGGATTTTTATTGACTACTAAGTCAAGTTTCTCATGTATAGTATTGACTCCAATTCCCAAAGGCTTTATTTATTTATTTTTAGATAATACACTTTTTAATAGGGTTGAGGGTTAGCCTTATATAGACTGTAAGTCCAATAAAAAATAGCCCATTACATGAACCAAAGGATTATATACTAGAAAAACAAAACAACCCCAAACTAGCATCTACTTCATGATACACCTATGCTCTATGGCCTCACAAGGGTGATTGGCTAGCATTTAACCATGAAGAACTACAAGGTTTCTGGTACCAATGACCAAATTCAAACCCTCTCATTATTCTAGATTTGATTATCCTACTGGTGGATGCTTCCCACTCTAATTGTTTTCCTCTTCTGGGGTTTTACTTGAGATCCAAGCTAGCCTGTAGCTCATATTACAAAACGTATGTTGTGACCTGACTCTAGAAACTACATGATGAGCCTCACCACCTTGACCCATTGATGATCTCCATAACTATTTACCACCTTTTCTTCTACCAAACACCGTAACCCACCATCACTGAGGTGATATACTATGACAACTCCATCGACACCGACCACCAATGTCGATGCCTCTCACTCACCTCTTTCGTGGTCGCAACATCAAATTGTCGACCTATGCCTTACTTCCTCATCGTCAACACAATCGATACTAACCCTTGATGTTGATGAGTTCCCTCTACCACTATGCAGAACAATGGCTGAAATCCCACTTATAATAACCCCAAAATTGTATTCATATTCATATAGTTTATTTAGTGAATGCATTAGACTTAATGAAGTGAGAGGTGGGGACAAATATTATATATCCCTTTGATTCATTGATTGGTCTCATGGGGAATATGATTTTGGTACTTAGTGTATGGCTACATAATGTAAACATGATTCCTTGGTAGCAACCTTGATGATAAGTATAATTTCTTAGTTGTTGACATAATATAAAGAAAAATGTCTTGGCGGAGGCCATGATCGTAATGATATGGATATCTAGTTTTATAAATTCCATCACCATTAATTTAAATATTGTTTTCCATGTGTTTATTTATATTATCCACAATGTATTTGACTCAAGATCATGTGATCTATTATATGACATTATTTTATTATGAATTATTTCCTATAATATTATTCATGATATGTTTATTCCTTAATAGATTATGATATATATTTTCTCTTACTAATCTTTTGAGATCACCCTTCTTATGTTCAAATTTTAATATGTTTTGAATAGAATAATTACACACTATATTTCTAGAAGAGTAGCGTACATAGATATTTTTTTGGAAGATATTGAAGGCTTAATATGGATTAAATATTTTCTTATATAGTTGAAAAATTTCCATTTGATGAGAATGAAATGGGTTTTGTTGGTTATTTTTTTTCCGAAATCACTAAATTTTATTCCTAAAAGGTCCTTAAAATTTAAGTGACTCCATAGTTATTAGTGATATTTTATTTATTTATGGTTAAAATTGGGTCACCTTGGTTCATTTCAAAGTCATTATGTAAAGAAGTTTATTATTAGAACTGAATCCCAAGAGAGCACGTCTGTGGTATCACAAGAAAATCATTATTGTATGCACGTTATATTAACCTAGACTGGGTGAAACAAGAAAAAATTACCTGTATATTTCTTTATTCGCTTTACCAATTCATATTTTTCTGTGAGGGAGAGAAGTGTTCATATTAAAAGTGGAGCTGGATCATTGGAAGTCGCTACCAGCACTACACTTTATCTGGGCTAAAAAATACTTTTAAAGGTAATCCCATTACTAGCACTAATAAAAGGTATAATTAATTTTTTTTAAAAAAATATAATATTAAATATCGCATTTTTGAATGAAAATATATTCAAATTTTTTTAAATATAATTTATATAACATTAAATACATAATTACACATAATATAGAACATATTTAGTGAAAATGGATTATAAAATAATTAAAATTTAATATTAAGTAATACATTAGTAATTATATAGCACCATTAAAGGTTATTTTAAAATAATATTACGCTTGATGACTTATGATACACACAACAATGAACTTTAATTGAACTATGATATATGATAAATATATTCTTATTTAAACGTGACCATTATATCTAAGCTATTAAATTAGCGTTAAAAATATGAATAAGAAAATTATGATAAATATGTATAAAGGTTTTATATAATAAGAATAAATTTATTAATGCATAGAAAATATTTACTCAATTTTTAGTAAAGTCATTTTATGTGTAAAAAATATATTTTCTCCAAAAAAAGATTTTATTGTCTCTTGTGCACAGACAATGTTATTAATTTCTAGAATATTTTAAAATTTTATATTAGGGAATAAATTAAATTTTTAAATCATCATTTATATATTATATTAGGGTGAATTGATGGGTTTTTTCTGAGAATATTTATTATTGAGTGAATAGTGAAAAATACAATTTTTTGTTAAAAAGTCATTTATTCTCTTTAAATAAAGTAATTTAAAAGTAACATTATATTTTTAATTAGATCTTAAATTAACATATGAATAATTTAATTATAAAAATCTAATTAATTACATATAAATCATCAATAGCCTTTATTTTGGTATAAGTTCATTTTTTATCTTAAATACCCATTTATCTAAAAACTGTTTTTTCGTTCAGTTTTATGAATTTATATTAAAATTGATTTACTACAATTCTATAAACTTAATCATAAAAAATGGATTTCATATTTTTAATTAGTAGGTTAAAATTTGGTAAATAGTTCCCTTTTATTTTTGATCACTATGAATAGTGACCTTTTTTATGATTTTTCAACACAGTAAAGGGTAAATTAGATAATTAAGTTTAAAAATAAAGTCATAAGGATTAAAAAGTATATCTACCACTTACCTGTGTTGTCTTATGATAATTTTAATTCAAAAAACCATTCAAATATTTTATAATAGGAGATTTTTGTGTCATTTCTCTTTGATAAAGTTATTTTTTTTTATTTTAATTAAAACAAAATCCCAAAATGCTACTTTCTTACATTTATTATCTATAATATTTTATGAGAGAGACATAAACCTATTATGAACGGTTCTAAAATTTTATTTTATGTATTTTTCTATGATGGTAATTTATTTAATATTTTTCATGATGACATAATTACCTTAAATTCTTACACAACGTTGACATGGTGCTTGCGCTAGTTATAGAAGAATCTAGTAACTAATATTAAAACATTAAAAGTGGTGTTTTGCGGTGATTTATGGTTTCCTATTTTTTTAGATATATATAACATATTATTAATTTTTTAAAAGGCTTTATTTGAGATATATTTTTATCTTGATATTTTTTAAATTCAAATTATTTGAATAGTGAATAAAATGAATTTAATGTTATTTTATATTAAATAATATATTATTTAATGATTTGAAATTAATAAAAATATTTTATTTGGAAAAATAAATTAAATATGGTTTAGAATATCAATAATGTTTCAAATATGTGTTAATTCTTCTTTTATAGTGACTTTCATGACCCCTAACATGTAAACCACTTGTAATCATGGTAACCGTTAAATAATTTTAATGGGGGGTGGGGGTTATAATAAATAGATAAGTGTTTAAAAAACACATAAACTTGAATAAATTTTATTGGATGATATTATAACTACTTATATCAATCCTATATTTTAAATATATCAATTATGTTCCAAATGAAGATGAAATTTAATTTAAATTAATTTAATAATTTAAGTAATTCTGAAGTTTCCCCTCCCTTCACTTATAAAAGGAAACCACCTCTCCTATTTTCCTCACAATTCATGGTCCTTTTAAAGAAACAAGATCTAACCAAATATCTTTCAAAACAAACTCCCCTTGAATTAAAGGATCTTTTCCCTCAAAATTTTAACATATATGTCTTAATGTGTAAGCCAAATATTATTTTCTAATTAAGAGGTATAACTTTTAATCACTTGATTCCATTTTATTTATTATTCTATCACCATCCAATATCCTAAAACCATGATAATATAATAAAAAAATTATATCATATTGTCATGAACCACCCTCACCAAGATGAGGTAGGGGACAACAGATTTCTAGACCCTTTATTCTTCAAGTTAAAGAAGAGATATTGACCCTTGAGACCCACCTTCAATATGTCTCGGAGTGGTGACTAGCCCCAATGGTATAGAATCACAAACAAAATAGAAGGCATTAACGATTTTATTTAGTAGGATCGGGAGATAAGAGAGTAAATCCCAAACAACAACAAAATTGGAGGCAAAAGTAAAGAAAAAAATAAACCATTCCCATATTTGTGTTCCAAAAGTAAGTGCTACGAATTTCATGAAAACTACAACGGAATGTACAAAAGAAAAGAAGAAAATAGAAATAAAAACTATCACAAATTCTAGAGTAGTATGGTCCTGCATGATCCTCTAAGTCCACTTAGAAACCTAAAATCAGTTTTATATACATAGGGTGAGTATACAGGTATACTCATTAGGGAAAACCAAAAGCTATCATGCACAAGTGGGGAGGCATTCTAATTCCCATGAGAAAATGAGATAACACGTAACAAGGAATCTATCGACCCAAACCTCACCAAGTCACACTCCCCAAATAATGCAATTCAATTAATGTATTAGTAATAATACATCGATGAAATTATACATGGATTGAAATATAAATGATGAAATTTCACATATAGATATCCACACATTCCAAAATCTATGCTCATTAAATTATACATGGATTAAAATCAGAATCAGGGCATGCTAAATTATTTTATATTCAGTTTCAATGTTTTCAATGTTTTTTATCATGTTCAATGTTAAAGGAGTTTTTCATTCCATTTACACACAATTTTATTCAAATCATTTTTTTCACAGAAAAGAAATTTTTTAATTTCATCTCCCCTAACTTAAAATAACGCTTTCCCTAGTGTTTGAAGAAATGATAATTTATAAGGGGTATACGTAGATAAGGGGAGTTCAAAAAAATTGAAATATAAGGATCATGGAATTAAGTCACCTGGTTGTCGAAGTTGAAGTTCTTGCTGCTCCAATTTAGTCCTTTGATATCCATGTCACTTTCATAGTTCCCTAGTGGAAAAAGAAAAAATAAAAAATCAAACAAAACAATATATATATTTATGTATATAATAAAAGTAGTGTATATAAAAATATTATATAATAAGGAATCACTATAAGCCGTAGGTTAGTAGTATGTGCGTGCCCCTATCTCCCTTCGGTACCGGGTTTGATTCCCTGTGGCATCACTGGTTGTGATGGGGTTTGACCCATGACCTATGACATGTACTTTTATATATATTTTTAATTATTTATATATTTTTATTTTTATTTTTTATTTACATTTTAACCATCAAACAAATAAAAATAAAATAAAATAAACTGATGATACATTTCCTTCTTTTTAAATTTCCAGTTAAGGTATTACTCAATGATCACACCACATGACATAGATGAGTACGGTGCTCCCCTTTCATACCCATCCATACTCATAAGTGAAGAATATGTCAATAATCTATATTTTTTTATATTTTTTTAATTTCAAAATTATTAATTAATCCTATTTGAAAAATAAATATGATTCAAAAATTTTGGAAACATGAAAACCATTGGTTTCCTCTCATGTAGTGCTTTTGATTAATGTCATTAGCCGGACATGGATCCTAAATCGTTCAGTTTTTTCATGATTCATAGGTTGGATCAGTTAACTCAACCTATTTTTCTTGTTTATTGAATGATTCAATGAATGGTTTTAACCTATGACCATTGACCTTGAAAATGTGACCACTTGTGGGATCTTGAATCTCTACTACCCCATGGGTGTAACCTGATGCACTATGAAATGACCTGATCATCTAGAACATAACTTTCTAGAGTGTAAATGAAGTTTTCAACAAAATAGGTGCACAATGTTTCTTGGTTCAAAATGTTTTAATTAGATATTCTTGGATTGGTAGGCTTGATCTCTAGCTTTAATTATCCTTGAATTTTTAAAATCCTCCATTCTAAGATTTCATGTTTATTAAGATCTAACTTTCTCTTTTTTTTAGGCCAAAGAAATGTCATAGTTCATTTTTTTGATTGCCCAAAATTCTTTATGCTCAATTTCAATAGGTAAATGGGAAGATTTTCCATAAACAAACCTATATGGTGACATTCCTAGGATGGTTTTGAATGTTATATGATATGCACAAAGAGAATCCAAGAGTTTATCGTACCAATATTTCTTAGAGGGATTCACAGTTTTCTCAAGAATTTGCTTAATCTCCAAATTCCCAAACTCATATTGACCATTGGGTTGAGGATGGTATGTAGTGGAAACTTTATGAGAAATACCATACTTATACATGAGTGAAGAGAATGGACAGTTACAGAAATGGGTTCCTTAGTCACTGATTATAGCCCTAGGAATTCCAAATTGAGAAAATATGTTCTCTTTTATAAAGTGGATAACAACATGATGATCATTGTATATAATTGGAATGGCGTCAACCCATTTCTAGACATAATCAATATCTAATTGGATGTAGAGGTATCCCTTGGAGTTTGTGAAGGGTCCCGTGAAATCAATTCCACAACAATCAATGATTTCAATGACTGGAATTGGTGTGAGGGGCATTTGATTCATTTTGGTAATGGATCCTAATTGCTGACATTGAGGACAACATTTTCAGAATTAGAAGGAATCATTAGTTTGTTTAGGCTAGTATAAACCACATTGGAGGACCTTTTTAGTGGTTTTATTTGTATAAAAGTGTCCTCCACATGGCTCTACAAGAAAAAAATTTAGAATGGACTATTTCTCGGACTCGGGAACACATCTCCCGATGATTTGATCAAGACAGAAATTGAAGAGGTAAGGATCATCAAAAACATAGTGTTTGACAAAAGAAAGGAATTTCCTCTTTGCTTGGGTCCCCATGAATTTTGGAATGTCACCTGTCACTAAATGGATTACTATGTTAGCATACCAAGGGCAACCACTCACTAAATAGAGGTGCTCATCATGAAATGAATCAGACAAAGAGTGCTGGTGTGAGTTTTCTTTGAATTCCATCCTAGGGAGGTGATAAGCTACAACATTTTCAACACGATTTTATCATTAATGGTTAAATAAAACTCTTGATGAAGATGTATCCTCCTAATCAATCTAGCCATGGAATCATATTTTTGGAAAAGGTATTTTATGGCTGAATGGTCGGTGAAGACAATGATGGGTGATCCTAAGAGATAAGACCTGAACTTATATAAGTTAAATACAATTGTAATCAACTCATTCCTAGTGGTGGTGTAGTTTATTTTTGAATCAATTAAAGATTTTCTTTCATAAGTAATGAAACAAGGTGTTTTCTCACACTATTGTCCGAATACTGCTCCTATAGTGAAGTCACTAGCTCACACATGATTTCAAAAGGAAGTTTCCAATTTGGAGATTTCATGATTGGTGGAGAGACAAGAGTTTTCTTGAGTGTAGAGAATGATTCCTCACAGATTTCAGTCCATACAAATGAAGCATCTTTCAAAAATAGAGCACAAAGTGATCGAGAAATAGAGTTGAAATTCCTAATGGACCTTTTATAGAAACCATCATTTCCTAATAAGGACATCACTTCCTTAATAGTTTTATGATAGGGAAGGTGACAAATGATGTTGAGGTTAGATTTTTCAACTTCAATCCTTCTTCCAGAAACTAGATGGCCTAGAACAAGTCCTTCATTTACCATTAAATGGCATTTTCCCAATTTAGGATTAGATTCTTATCCTCAAATATTGAAAAAACCCTTTAAACATTTATAATGAATCCCTCAAAATTAACCCTAAATATGGAAAATTAATCCATGGAGACCTATAAACAGTCCCCCGCCATGTCCGAGAAGATTCTCATCATGCACCGCTTGAAGTAACAGGGGGAATTACATAACCCAAAGTGCATGCGCTTGAAGGAAAAAGTGCTGAATGGAAAAGTGAAGGTTATTTTTCCGTGATCCTATAAGGAGACCTCAATTTCATTATACCATGAGAGTCCATCTAGGAAGCAATAGAATTGATGAACCGCCACTCGCTCGAGGACATGATCAATAATGGGAAAGGGGAAATGGTGTTTCTTAGTACAAGATTTGAGCATCCTATAGTCAATAAAAACTCTCCATCCACTACTGGCCCTTGTGGGGAGAAGGTAACCATCCTCATTGGTGATCACAGTGATTACAACTTTCTTTGGGATAACATGAATTGGGATTACCCACTCACTCTCACCAATGGGGTAGATGATACCCAATTATAACAACTTAAGATTTTCTTTCCTTACCACATCCATAAGATTTGGATTGAGTCTCCTCTGAGGTTGACGACATGGTTTGTATTCAGATTCAAGAAAAATAATATGAGTCCAAATGAATGCGATAATCACAGGAATATTAGAAAGGGTCCATCCAATTGCTTTCATATGCTTTCTTAAAACATAAAAAGAATCATATCTTGATTGGATTTGTGAGAGGAAGAAATTAAAATAGGAAAGGATTGATTTTCCCCTAATAATGCATACATGAGTGATGAAGGTAAGACCTTAAATTCGAGATTAGATTGGTTATCACTTTCCAAGAAGGATGAGAATTTGTATTGAACATAGTTTTTCTGTTTAGATTTCATGACAGAATTGGTTCATTGAGAACAGAATTTTCATCCACAAAATTATCCAGAGCAGTGTCATGAATGGTTATGGACCCAATGTTATTGATTTCACCCATGGTATAATTGATTTTTGATTATAGAAAATCCTCAATAGAGATATCTAAAAGATATTCAAGCTAAGGATACAAATTTCCCTCAGGTGAACAAAGAAAATCAATATCTTCTTGACTTAAACATCCTACAGCAATTCCTTGATGTTCCTAAAGTTCACTATCAACACTACCAATCCAATTAACCTCATGTATTTCCTCATCATCCGCAATTTGAGTGTTTCATTATAGATTTTCATGTCTAGACTCATGTTTCCAAAGGTGATGGTCATGTTCCTATTTTATACACGGATAACAGATTTTATTGTTGCAAGGAAAGGATGACCAAGGATGATTGGGGTTTTCTACTTCAGACCATTGATTTGGTGATTTTCAATGATAATAAAGTCAGCTGGGTAAATGAAATTTTCAACATTCACGAAAAAATTCATTAATATCCCCTTAGGAACTCTAATTTTACGATCAGCAATTTGAAGAGTGATAGATGTGGGTTGGAGTTCTTTAAGCCCTAATTGACAATACATGGTATAAGGAATGAGATTCACACTAGCTCTTAGGTCACAGAATGCTTTTACAACATTGTATTCTCCTAGTTCAACATTGATGTAAGGGCATCCTGATTATTTCAACTTGTAGGAAGGGTTCATTGGATTGTTGGGAGTACATTTGCTGCCAAAGGACATAGTTGTTATGTGAGATTTTTTTTAAACGTGCATAGGTCTTGAAGGTATTTTGAGTATAAAGGAATGATTTGAATAGAATCAAGGAGTGGAATGTTCAACTTGACTTGTGAAAAGATTTCCCTTAATGTTCACTCAATTCAGGCTTGGGTTTCCCCCTCATGTGTGGAAGAAATGGGACAGGTTGTGGGATTGTTTATTGAAGAGTTTTTTCTTTCACATTATTATTAGTTTATTCAGTTTGTTCATGAGGTTCATTTGAATGTTTATTAGAGTTTGAATCTTCAGATGGTTTTTGAATTATTTGTTCAAGTTTCTCAATTTATTTCCCACCTCTTAAAACTGTCATAACCTTTTTTTGTTCATTATTAGTTTGATTCAAACTTGACTCTCCCCTTAAAGTTGAGGATGGAACCGCCTAAGTTGGCATGGGTCATTTCCCAGTTTTAATGGTTTTTAGTTCATGTTTAAAGGATGAGACTTATGATTTCATTTTCTCCATTTCATTACACAGTTTCTCAAGTATTGGAAGATGGATAGATTGAGTAGGGGCTTATGCTTGTTGGTTTATCCCAAGATTATAATTTAGTTGTTGGATTGGTTATTGGATAGGTTTCTAGATGGGTTGTTGGTATTGTATAGGAGGATGTTGGTATTGGTCTAGTTGTGGTTGGAATTGTTTACGGTTTTGTAAATTTTTTGGAGGGTAGGGGTTTAGTCCTTATGGATGACTAGGTTGTTGGTTATATTTCCAACGGAATCCTAGATGGTAATTTTACCTTGTATTGAATGTGCTTTGGTACTGTGGCTTCTGAAAGATCAGAGAATTTACTTCCACTGGTGGTCCCCCAAGAAAAACATCTTTAATGGAATGGATGGTCGGACAGTTGTCAGTCTTGTGGTCATGTTTGTCACAAATTGTGAAAATAGGGTAAACAGTTTGAATTTCATGTACTTTACCAAGATCGATGTCCTCAACCTTCCTAGTGAGTGCATCATGTTTCTACCTAAGGATTTCCTCCAACCTATGTGTGTGAATTCCACCTTATTTAGGTGTCTTCACATAGTAAGGTGATGTTCCCCATGTTTGGTTTTGTTCAGCAAGGATTTCTAGATACTCATAAGAATTATTTGGGGCTTTGTTTTTAAAGGTTCCATTATACATCCTGTCGATGAATTGTTTGTTCCCTAGACCCCAGCCTTCATAGAAAATTTTCATTGTTCTGGAATAGGAAAACCCTGGTGTGGAACCATGTTTAGAGTTTCTTTGAACCTCTCCCATGTTTTGTAGAATGACTCCACATATTTTTCATAAAATTATTGGTTGATCTTTTTATGTGAAATTGTTTTATAGTGGGGAAAGTATTTTTTGTAGAATTGTCATTATAATTGGTCCCAAGAGTTGATAGATGTTGGTCTAAAATTTTTTAGCCAAATTTTAGCTCGATATTTTATTGAAAAATAAAATAGCCTCATCTAAACTGATTCTAGTTGATGTGGGGGATACAAGGTCTCTACAATGTCATTGAAATCCATAACGTGAAGGTAGGGCATTTCAGTCTCCATTCCATGGAATGTGGGAAGGTGGTTTAGGACATGGGGTATAAAGATGTAGTTGGTATCTCAGATGGAATTATGTATAATCCGTGAGGGGGCATTAGTCCAAGCATATGTGAGGTAGTCATTTATGGTTTGATCGACTGAATTCCCCAAGTTTGGGGCTGTCTCATTTGGGCTTCCATTTTGGTTCCCACCCAGGATTGTGAGTTGATTTCATTGAAGATCCTCCATTGAAATTGGCTCAATTTTTGAATCTAGAGTATTAGGAATGTTAGGTTATAATATAAATAGTTCCCTTGGTGTACATGACTCCCCAACACCAAGAATGTCCTCCCTAACTAGATGATTTTATTTTTTACGAGTGTAAGCGGACATGGCCAAAAGAAAAAAAATGAGAAATGGAAAAGATAAGAGAATTTGAATTAGAAAAGAAGAAATGGGGGAAAATATAACTGGGGTTGAGATTACTTAGTTTCTCTCCCATTTCATTTGTTATTTTCTATTTTTTTCATCAATTAATTTTCCTATTTGGTATGTAACTAATGAGTATAAATAATATTGGGTTATACCCTTTCTAAACCATTTCCCTTTCATAATGTTTCTACGATAACTACACCACCCATAGAAGATTAATTTTTTAATAATCCATCATCCTATATCATTATTCATTCATTTATTTAAAATAAATGATATAATTTAATTCAGATAATAGGATCTATTAACTAAGTTTTAAATTTAATTAAAACTAATCAAGAAATTTAACAATTAACACAAAACACATGAGGTCATGAATTATGTGAATTGTGAGAGCGCAACCTTAATCGGTAATACAAAACCATATGGGATCAAATTGTACTATTAAAATATTATCCCTAAACTCAATTAATTCTAATTTACAAAGATTAAATGTTCCTTAATTTACTACTGACTATAATCTAACCATATAACATTAATCAAAGCAGGTTTCTACGATTGCATTTTTCGAAGTTAGCCTAGGGTTAAAGTCACTACATCTTTGTGGAAAGGTTAATTCTCATAGGGTTTGGGATTTAACAAATTAAGGGATCATAATGAAGTGGATATTAATTTAAATGATAATTATTAATAAATGGTTAAATATGTAGAGTTAGATCGATTACGTCTTTTATATATTTTAAAAAAAACATCTTCTTGTTGGGTCTTTTTAATCGGACTTCATTTAAAAAACAAAAACAAAAAATTACAAACTTCTTCCAAAAAACATCTTATATATTTATAAATGATAAAAAAACCCATACTCTTTATTATTATTCTTATTTTATTTTATTTTATTTTAAAATTACCTTTATTAAGTTGTGTTAATTAATGCCTCTTGAGAGACGACCAAGGTCAGCCACCCTACTGCACCTAAATAACCCCAAACTATATATCATTTCAGAGCTCCCATAATAGCGCCCTTCAAACTGGTGTCATTTTTGGAGAGACAAGTAATTATTTCAACAAATTATAGGTATTTATTTTATTTTACAATTTATTCTCTTCCTCTCTTCTATCTTTCTTCTTTACCCAATCTGAATTTTTTCTTCTTCTTTTATTTTCCTCTACTAATTTTGGGACCATGAACTCAAACTTCTCATTTTTATTATCATATAGTCCACTTTACTTATTTTAATTTTTATTTGATTTATGACTTGAAATAATCTTGAAGATCTCTTAGATCTTGGCCCTGATATTGAACGTATCCTTCTAGATTGAATCAAACATTCTCAGTCTACGGGAAGTTTCAACATTCAACAAGTTGGAGAATTACTCCACTCCAAGAACATTGAAATTTGAAACCCTTCTAAGTCTAACTTAAAACGAGAAAAAATGGATGAAAATAATGGAAATGAACTTAATAGAACCATTTGAGAGTTAGATGAACCAGATGTTAACTATCAACCAAATTTTATTGCATACCCAAACATCGAATCAGACATTGAACTGAAATCTGTGTTAATTCACTTTCTTCCAATATTTAATGGACTCTCTGGTGAGTATCGAAATAAACATTTAAAATATTTTAATGTGGTTCTCTCAACCTTAAAACCAAGAAATGTTTTCGATGATTAAATAAAACTAAGATCATTCCCATTCTTACTTAATGGAGCTCCAAAGGTTGGATGTATAATTTACAACCTGAAGATGCAAATTATTGGAACTATTTGAATCATCTTTTATTTCAAAGAATTTTCCACCATAAATAACCACATACATTCATAATGAGATCTTATAGATCAACCAAGAATAATGGATTTCAATGTATGAGTATGGGGAGAGATTCAATAAGTTGTGTGCAAGCTACCCACATCACCAAATCAGTGAGTAACTCCTCATCCTGTACTTCTATGAAGGAATCACACCTATGGAGTGGATCATATGGATGATGCGGCTGGAAGAGCATTGGTGGACAAGACACGGGTAGATTCACAAACATTTTTTTAAATGATGGCCCAAAACTCCCAAAAATTTGGAGATTGAGGTACACTACATGTCAATGGAGTACATTAGGAAAGTCCTTATTCTTGTGAGAGTCATTTAATTGATACCAAGTTAGAACAATCGACCACTATGGAGAGGTAGATTTATTTGTCTCAAAAGACATCCCATCTCACTCCTACAAGGCCTTGGGTAATTTTCGCTGAGACAATCCACTCAATTGACTTTTTCCCCTAACTACATGAAACAGAAGACTGTGAAACACTCTTTCCTAGGTGACTGTATTAGCAGAAACAGCCATATCCCAAAAAAAATGTTTGATTCCTTTTATCCAACATACAACCAATGGTGGAAGGATCAATAAGACATGAGGTATGGCTAATGAAAACGACAAATTCCCCCATTTCAAGAAAACATACAGCATCCTCCACCTTACCCACAGGGTTTCATACAACCCTAAAGGTGATTTCAATCTAATGTATCAACAATTCAACAATAATTAAATCCCAAAACAAAGGTATATTCTAACACTAATGATTTTTGAAAAAAAAAAATCTTAATGAATAGAATGATCTTAAGAGTCATGGTTTGGAGTTCAGAGTGTTGAAGACAAAAATGAACCATATTACCACTTCCATTTATGAACTGGTAAGTAAATTTTTTTGAAATATTCCTTCCCAACCTACTCAAAATCCCAAGGGGAATGTCAGTGCCATCACATTGAGAAGTGGGAAGAAACAAACTAATATATCTACACCGATCGTTCCACCAAGATTCACCTCAACTCTGGAGAATCCCCATTCAAAACTAGCTGATGAGAAACCCAAGGAGAAAGATAATGGTACGAAAAAGATTAATGATGTTCTTTTTAAACCCCTTCCTTTAACAAATAGGGTTTTACAAAACAAGAAGATGGATGAAGTTTCTATGAAAAAAAAGTATTTTTGGATACATTCAAGCATGTGGAGATGAACATACCTCTACTTTAATCCATCAATAAAATACCAAGGTATGAACAATTCTTAAAAGAAATTTGTACCAATCAAAGAGGGGTCATGGGAAATGAAACGATCAATCTTGGATGGAATGTGTCGTCACTCATTACACCAACTCTTTCAATGCCAAAAATGTGTAAGGATCCTGGGACATTGACCATATCATGCACCATAGGGGAGTTACACTTTTCTTATGCTCTTTGTGATTCAGGAGCTTCCATAAACATGATGTCTCACTCTTTATTCTCTTATTTACAGGTTTGTGAATTGAAACTGATCAGAGTAGTGGTGTAGTTCGAGAATAGAGCTACGGAATATCTGGCAGGAGTCCTTCAGAATGTACATGTCCAAGTAAGATACATGATCTTTCTAGTAGATTTCTACATGCTTAAAATGGAGGAAAATCAGGTAATTTCACATGATCCCATTATATTAGGTACAAAAGTTTTCAAAAATGAAAAAACAATCATAAATGTCCAAAAGGGTACACTTTCCTTGGAGTTTGGAGATAAAGTTGTTATATTTACTGTTATGAACTCAATCAAGTACCCCATAGAAGACCATTCTGCTTTTGTTTATCCAATTTTAAACCACCAAGTAAAAACCCCATGGATTTTTATTTTCCTATTATTAGGAAGATTATGATCATTAGTTATAGTTTTATGTCTAAGAGTACTTTCACACCCATTTATAATCCACAAGACTATCTTATTTTTTATTTTGAAATGGATTCATATTCTGATTTTTATCATGTGAACCTTGATTATTACATTTTTGTTGAGTATTCTGATGGATTTGATGCTTTATTCTCTAATTTTGATGATTTATATTGTGATACTGATGTTTATTGTGCACATATTTCAGTTCTTTCAATTTCTTCATCCATACATCACCCTTTACATTGGAACTCAAACCATTTCCACCTAATCTTAAATACTCATACATGATAAGTGGTGATATATTACCTATAATCATTGCTAAAAAAATTCCTTTTGAACATGAAGAAAAACTTTTGAATATTTTTAGGGAGAACATTAAGGCAATTGGGTGGACCTTAGATGACATATCAAGTATTATCCCCAATTTTTTCATGCATATGATTATTTTGGAGGATGGGGAAAACCAGTAAGGCATCGACAAATGATACTCAATCCAACCCTTCTATAAGTTGTTAAAAAGTGGTTGAAAATTTGCTCATGGTAGGTAAAATTTATCCCATTTCAGATTCTTAGTGGGTGAGTCTTATTCATGTTGTGCCTAAGAAAAGTGGAATTACTATTATTAAAAATGATAAAGAGGAGTTAGTTCCAATGAGGGTTCAAAATAGTTGTTGTGTGTGTATTGATTCTAGGAAACTAAATTAGTCCACTCGCACAGACCATTTCCCACTCCCATTTATTGATCAAATACTTGAGAGACTAGCTGGGAAAACAAACTATTGTTTCTTAGATGGATTTTCTATATATATTTTGGGTCCTATTGATCTAGAGGATCAGAAGAAGACAACATTAACTTGTCTATTCGGTATTTTTTTCTACCATAGGATTCCATTTGGGCTTTGCAATGCCCCAGGTACCTTCCAGAGATGCATGGTGATTATTTTTTCTAATTGTATTGAGACCTCCATGGAGGTATTTATGAATGATTTTACAGTGTATTGGTCTTCATTTGATGATTTTATATATAGTTTGAAAAAGGTTTTGAATAATTATATTGAGAAGAATTTGGTCTTGAACTTTGAAAAGTGTCATTTTATGGTAGATCATGGAATTTTATAAGGGAATGTAGTGTCCATACATTGGATAAGGGTTGATAAATCTAAGGTAGGTGGTATTTCGTCCTTACCATTTTCTTCATGTGTGCGTAATGTTAAATATTTCCTAGGGAATCTAGTATATTATCGGTGCTTCATCAAATATTTTATTAAGATTTCTCTTCCTATGCCCTGATTACTTCAAAAGGATTATTATTTTCTGTTTGATGATTCTTGAAAGACTTACTTTGATGAGATAAATAAGTTTCTAACCACTCCACTAATCATATATCCCCCATGGTGGGAGCTTACATTTGAGCTTATGTGTGACCCTTACAACATCGCAGTTGGAGATGTCTTATCTTAGAGGGTAGAGGGATGCTCACATGTGATTGACTATGCATCTAGGACATTGGATTCAGCTCAATAAAACTAAAAAACCATGGAAAATGAGTTTCTTACTATCATATTTTCTTTAGATAAATTCTGTTCAAATTTATTGGTCTATAAATTAGTTTTTTTTTCTAACAACGTAGCTCTAAGGTACCTCTTGAAGAAGCAGTATTCCAATCCTAGGATAATATGATGGATTCTCCTTATTTTAGAATTGTATATTGAGATAAAGGACTAGAAGGGGTCAGAAAAACTTATGGCGGACCACATGATTAGGATTACTCACGCACTTGAGGCTGACACTATAGACCAAGTACCACTTCGAGACACTTTCCCCAATGAGCATCTTTATGTCATCTTAGTTACACATACTTGGAATGAAGTTTTAGTTAACTACCTTGTTTTTTGTGAAATTACTGTAAATTTAAAGAAACATCAATTCCAATAGTTAAATATTGAGTCTAGATTTTTTTTTGTGGGATTATCCATACTTATAGTGCATGTGTAGTGACCAATTTATTAGGAGTCATGTTCCTGATCATGAGTTTGTGTCTGTTTTAAAATTTTGTCATACAGTTGCTTGTGGTGGAAACTTTTGACCACAACGGATAGTAAGGAAAGTCTTAGACTATGGATTATATTTTCCTAGCTTATTCCATGATTCCCATGTGTTTTTTAAGTCTTCATCACATTTCCAACACACTGGGAACATTTCTAGGAGACACGAGATGCCCCAAAAACCATAATATTCTTCAAGATTTTTGATGTATGGGGAATATATTTTATTGGTGATTTTCCTAGTTCCTTTGGTTTTTTGTATATTTTGGCCACTGTTGATTGTGTGAGTAAATGGGTGGAGGATAAGGCTACTTGGACTGATGATTCTTATGTTGTAGTTGACTTTGTCAAGACACAGATTTTTTTGTAGGTTTGGAGTACCAAAGGCCATCATCAGTGAAAAAGGGAAACACTTCTATAATTAGAATTTATACTCCCTCCTTCTAATGTATGGGGTGACACACAAAAAATCAACACCATAACACCCCAATCAAATGGCCACGCTGAGGTTTCATATCATGAGTTGAAACAAATTTTGTAGAAAACTGTGCAGCTGAATAGGAAGGATTGGAGAAAGCACTTGGTTGATGAACTATGGGATTATAGGATTGAATAAAATACACCCATTGTTATGTCCCCGTTTTGGATTGTTTTTGGGAAAGCTTGTCATCACCCTTTGGAAGTTGAACATCGGGTTTATTGGGAAATAATGAAATGAAATTTGGATTTGGCCCAAGATGGAATCCAAAAGAAGCTGCAAATTCAAGATCCATAGGAGATTTTATTGTCTTTATTTGACAAATGAAGGCTATACAAGGATATATCAAAAGCAACTCATGAAAAATTAATCAAAAAAAGAGAATTTCAAGTCGGAGGGAAATTATTGCTCTATAGTTCATGACTGAATCTGATGCCAGGTATGTTGTGTTCTAGGTGGTTAGTTCCTTATGTTGCGACTAATGTTTTTCCTTATGGTGTAGTGGAGATAACACAAGAGGACACTATATGGAGCTTTATATTCAATAGGAAATGTTTGTTGAAATAAAATGATTGACTTCCTACTGATGCAGTGGATTTCATCACACTACATGACCCCATTATCACTTGAGCATATCAGGTTGTTTCGAACCCTTTCACTTTTATATTCATTTTCCAATTTAAAATTATACATTTCATGTGCATATATCATCTCATAGGTTCACATTGAGGACAATGTAATATTTTATTTGTGGGGGAGGGGACAACATTTTGGTTAGATATTTAGGATATTCATTTTGGTGTTTTTTTGTATTTTCGTTTATGTTTTTGTTTAAAATTCTAAAAAAACAAACAAATAAATAAAAAAACAATAAAAAATAAATATATCAGGTAACATTCACATGTGGAACATATGAAAAATGCATGTTTCTGAAATTCATTGGTAGAATTATAATAATGAGTAAGATATCATCATCAAGGGATGATTTTTATAAAAATTGAATCTATCGATGATATGAATGGTTGTGTCTTTATAAAACCATTTAGATTTTATCATCATTATTTGAGATATTTGTTCAGGGTAAATTCTGTCACTTATTTCATCACAAAAATTTTCACTCAACAGTGAATTGTGAAATTTTTACTACTAAATTGAATGTATAGTCAAGTTAGGTAAAAAATTAATTATTTGATCCATACATTTGTTTCCCTTCCAATCAGTTTCATTGCTATATCAAATTGACATATGTGTGTGTACCTGTTATCCGACTGTTTTACGCCCTCAAGAAAATATGGGTAGTGTCTTGGATAGGTTAAAAACCAATCTCCATAGACCTTTTATCTTGTTATAACTATTGAAATTAGTTTCTTGAGGAGATAAAACATGATTTTAGAGTTGAGTGTGATATTTTTTCAAAGTAAATCTTAAAAAAAATACAAAAAAAATAAATTAGGGGAGTGATGAGATGTTCAACTTATGGGGATATCTTGGTTAGGAGCTTATGTATTGACTTTCAGGAATGCTTAAGTGAGTGGGTATTGAAATTCGATTGTGAAGGAATGTATAATAGGATCGGTGAATTAAACCAGGTAATAATAATTGTTTTAATTGACCTGAATATACTAAATAAATAGTGGATTCATGAGCTTGGAATGGGTGGCACACACACATGTGGAGAATTAGTGGCATAGTAGACCCATTACTTGTTTCGCTATGATTAGTGTTATGAATCTCATTGGATTTTGTTTTGACACAATTTCTGAGAAAATAAATATGAAATTTATTGATATTTACTCTTGAAGGGATTATTACTTTTCATATATATTCATTGTGGATTGAGAAATATGAATATGCATATTTTGTCACAATTTTTTCAAATACATGATATGAGGTTTTTTCAGGAGTGAAAAAGAGTAAGTGTGGGGGAGATGATAAAACAAATTTTTATTAAATATTTTATTGATAATAAATGATAAAAGTTCCTCACATTGTGTTAAATATGTTTATTTAGAAAATAATTGGGATTAGATCATTCTTTTGAAAATTTGAAGGAAATTCTAGTTTTAGCCTTTATAGTGCACTGTTGTATTTCAGAGATAAATTTTTTTATACTTTTTATTTGAACTTGAAATTTTTTAAATATGTTCCTGACTTAATTGTATACAACTTTTGTTCAGGACATTAGAGAAAAATCGTGAATTTGTTGTGACTAAATAAACCATGAAGTCAAAGGTGGGCTGGACCCGCCAGATTGGACATCAGTTCTATATTTCGATCATAA
The DNA here is from genome assembly GCA_963277665.1 of Viscum album. Lineage (NCBI taxonomy): Eukaryota > Viridiplantae > Streptophyta > Magnoliopsida > Santalales > Viscaceae > Viscum > Viscum album. The sequence goes on from OY728131.1 coordinate 1,930,318,516, forward strand.
CATCTTCATCTATGCTTGGATTAGGACCACATTTTGAGAGGATATCTCAAAAGTATTGAACAAATAATTATTATGATATAATAGCTAGTTCACACATTTATGAGGTCAATTTGGTGGTGAAAATTGGATTAAAATATTTTGCTGAGATTCCACATTCAAACTTGAACCACTTTGAACCTAGCCTCCCTGTACAATATAAATTGATATTTTTATCATTTGGTGGGGTTGGGACTTAAATTAATATATTGGGAGAAAAATACATGTTGTTTTACACCATTTTAATTCACAATTGGAGGACGAAACTACCAAGTTCGTATCTCCTCCAAAATGCTCTTCTTTTCCTCTTCTTTGATGTAATGTTGTTGTACTTTCAATAAAGTCATAGTTTCTCTTCCATTTATTCAATTATTTTTAATTTTATTATTCTCTTAATCTTCCTATTTGGTTTGGAATTCAAGAGTAGAAATATGATTGGATTATACCCTTTCTAAACCTTTGCAATTGCATAACATTTCTACGAAGACTTCACCACCAATGGAAGAGTAGTTTTTTTAGTAATTGATCAGCCTCTGTCCTTATTATTTAATTTATTTTGATTCAATGATATAATTATTTCACATAATATGATATATTAATTTATTTTTTAATTTAATTTAAACTAAGCATGAAATTTAATAATTAACACAAAACACATGAGGTTAGGAATTGTATGAATTGTGAGAGTGCAACCTTAATCGGTAATACAAAACCATATGGGATGAATTTGTACAATTCAAATATAATCCCTAAACTCATTTAATTCTAATTTATGGAGGTTAAATTTGAATTAATTTACCAGTAACCATAATCTAACCTTATAACATCAATCAAAGCAGGGTGTTGCGAATGCATGTTCCGAAGATAGCCTAGGGTTAAATTCACATACTCTTTATAATAAGGTAAATTATCATAGGGTTTTGGATTTAACAAATTAATGGATCATAATTAATTAGATATTAATTTAAATGATAATGATTAATAAATTATTGAAGAGGTAGAGTTAGATCTATTACTCCTTTTAAATATTTTCTAAAAAAACATCTTCTTGTTGTGTCTTTTTAGTCGAACTTCTTTTCAAAAATAAAAACAAAAATATACAATCTTCTTCCAGGAAACTTCTTCTAGATTTATGAAAAATAAAAAAACCCATCCTTTTAATTAGTATTATTATTTCTTTTTATTTTATATTCAATGCATCTTTATTATGTTGTGTTAATTACTGCCTCTTGAGAGACGACCTAGGTCAGCCACCCCGCTTCACCTAAATAACCCCAAACTAAATATCATTTGAGAGCACCCAAAAAAGCGCCTTTCGAGCCTCCATTTCCACCAGTGTAAGTCAATATTAAGCTATTCCATTCATTCATTTATTATTCCAAATATGAGAAATTCATTCACTTAAATAAGTAAAATGACAAAACTCCAGTCATAATACACCTTCATATAGTAGAAATTATTTACATTACACTACATGAACATTAATTCTATCATGAAAGCATTGAAATTCTAGTTAAAATATCTTACTACATACTTAAGCCCAAAAAACTCCATTTGAGATTAGAACATATCCTTCTATTCCATTTTCCATTAAACCTTCCAGTTGATCTATGTATATCTTTTCCTCAAAATCATTGTGAAGGAATATAAGCATGACATCTATTTGTTCTAGAAATAAATATTCAATGGAATCCAAGTTGAGAACAATCTAAATTATTATATGCTTTACAACATGAGACAGAATCTAACTAAAATATAATTCTTCTAATTATTAGAATACATTTACCCTTTTTATAGTGTTATTATCAATCTAGTTGTCTTCCTTATATAAATAAATGGTTTTATGAATTCTATAGAAATGAAAAATTAAAATTTTATGGAAAAAATACATTTCAAATGTCATTTGAAAACTATTTATAAAATTAATGTTGAAAATATCTCACCCTAATGATATTTCAGACACATTTTTAAGTTTATTCAAAAAAATATATCTCCCTAAAGATAATACCAATAACACCTCGTGGAAAGAACAACTATTTCCAAATCTAAGAAACAATTTCAGAAGTTTCTCTTATGCATCCTTAACTGTCTTGAACCATAAAAAACCGTACAACCATCATAGAATTGAATTATTCAAATCCTGACTCCTGATAAATCATAATATAAGGTATACTCATTACCCAGCTCATTTATTATTAATATTGGTGTTTTCATAAATCTCCCATTAATATATTAAAAGGATATCTCATGAAAATATAAGAAAAGGAACCATACCACATTCTTGTTTAAGGCCTTATTAGTTCATCCAATCAGGGAGAATCCTGATTGACCCTTTGGTAATATTAGTTCATCCAAAATATTTGGATGTCCAAAAAAAATCTTTGGCCTCTCTAAATAAACTATAACATCAAACTTCTTAGGTTCTAAAAATATTTTATCCACTAATAAAATTTTCCCCATTAAGTGTATATTATAAATAAAAAACATAAACTTTTAGATCATGGGATATAGTTGATTCTCACTATGTTTTCTCAAAATGATCTCCAGATATTGAGCATGTTCCGCCTTTGATCCTAGAGAACACTTTAGCACCTCTAATTTTATCAAATAGTACATCACTATGTATAAGTGGATAAAGTTCATTTCTATCACTTAAATAACTCTAATATTCCACACATATTCTCAATGATCAATTTGAATTTTTATGGATAACATTAAGGCACCCTAAGGGGGCATAATCATTCATATGAACCACTTAACCTCAAAGTTGTTCAATTGAGCCTTCTTCTCTCATATCTCTATAGGATCCATCTTATATGGTGGAATAGATATATGCTCCATACCTAGTAATAACATGATCATAAACCTAACCTATCCCTTGGGTGGTAATCTATAATATTACTTGAGAAAAACATCTAGGAACATGCCAATGACAATATAACATACTGACTGGTGTTTCTCTCTATCATCCAAAATTACCGTAGAAAAATGGGCTATGATTCGACCCAAATATAGAAATATAGGTCCTAAAAAACTATTTTTCATATACATATTTCCAACATAGATGTAATAATCACCCTCAAAAAATATAATTCCACCCATCGATGAAAACAATTGATATAGTAGATACATCGCTACATGGGGGATTTTAATTGTAGTCACAAAGTAGGCTCACAGTTTTCATTTCACTGGAACTTTCCCTTTCCATTTTGGTGTCTATATTAAGTGGTGATTAATGAATTTAAATGTAAAACTATCAAATAGTTGTGATATATTCTAAACATCCATTTGAAACCCTTTTTTATATATGTAAATTTTTTATCTCCCTCTTGTATTTACCTCCTACTTTCAATCAAATTATATATGAACCGACATGAAACATTCATATTCCATATAACAAATTATACATGAACCGACATGAAACATTCATAATATATATATATATATACATATATAAAAATATTTAATAAGGGGGGCACAATTTTCCCACTTTGAGTAAATTGATAATCTATAATCAAAATATCCTAAGAACCAACATGAAACATTCATTTTCCATAAATCCTCAAAAAAACTAAATAATATATTCCTCTACAATTGAATAAAAATATAGAATAAACACCAACATCACTATATGAATGTAATTAGTAACAATAAACCATATCCATATGTAAACAGATGATGAAAAACATGTGAAACTACACTAAGAAAACATAACTAAAAATGAATGGGTTATATAGTATGACATGATCACCAGTCAAGAATGGACTCCATTCTCAAAATCATCTAATAAACAAACAAATTCCTATGACACTAAACTTTAATTGTGCCACAAGCATACAATAGCTAACCATATACTTATTGAACCCATGAAATGTACGTAGAGCATTACAAAAATACTCATAGTGGTAGAACCTGAGGAGCTGGGTTCGCGGCGGAGGTGGGTTCACATAGGAGGAGGGATTCTCAGTAGAAGTGGGGTTTGTCGGTAGGGGTGGGGTACGCATAGGATAGTTTCATGATTGAGGAGAGATTTGTGGCGGTGTAGGAGGGCTTCGCGGTGACGGAGGAGGAGGAGGAGGAGGAGGTGGTGACAAGATTCAAATTCTGCGAGAGATTGAGTCATGCAATAGGTGGAGGAGACTATTAAGGTTTACTTATAAAATCGGGTAAAGCTTTTATCAATACTTGCTAAAAATGTTGATAATGGTTTGTTTTATTAGTGCTAAAATAGAAAGAACTGATAAAACAAGACATTATCAGTGCTAAAAAAGCCCTGATAAAACAATAATGATAATAAATTAATTATATTTGTATATATATATATTTATAAAATTATATGTATAATATATATATATATATAATAATAACTATAAATAAATAAATAAATAAATATTTATATTTATATATATAATAAATATAAATTTATTTATAATTATAAATATATAATAAATATATTTATTATACTTATAATTATATATAATTAATATATTAATTATAATTTTATAATTATTTAAATATATCTATACTTATTTAGAATTATAATTGTAAATATTTGTATATATTTATTATAATTTTATAATTATTTAATAATGATAAATTTATATATATTTATTTATAGTAATAATAAATATTTATTTATTTATAGTTATAATCATATATATATATATATATATTTATTTCAATAATTTAAAAATAATAACAAATATATTTATTAAATTTATAATTTTATAAATATATATAATTAATATACTAATAATAATTTAATAATTATTTAAATATATTTATATTGTATATAATTCTAATTATAAATATTTTTATTTATTTATAAATATTTGTATATATTTATAAATATATTTATTTATTTATATTTATTTATTTAATTAATATATTTTTTATAATTTGATAATTGTATAAATATAAATAAATATTTATTTAAATATTTATTAAATACTTATGAAATAAATATATATTTATTATAAATATATATTTATAACATATATATTTTATTTAGATTCATAAATATAAAATAATTTATATATATATATTTAAATAATTATCAAATTAAAATGAATATATTAATTATTTATAGTCATATAAGTATATATATATATATTTAAATACTTATGAAATTCAAATAAATATATTAATTATAAGTGAAAAACATTTAGTCTATCTATCTATCTATATGAGCGTGTGTAACATTAGGTTCAATAATAGAATGATTTGATTGTGATATAATCTTTGACCTACCATGCATATATAAATAGACAATACAATAAATGAGTTTTAGGTTCAAAAGAATGATTTGATTGAGAAATTAGTCTTGTGACCATTGTAATTTGAATTTTGACACTGACCATCCTTAAATGCATTCATATATGTAAGTAATAGATGACTCGTTACATAAATTAGATACCCTTCCTCATCCCCTTTAATTATGTAGCTTTGAAAATTAAAATGTAATTCTCACTCTCCCATCCTCGTCCCAAATACAAGCACCCATCACTCTCATCCCCTGAAATAAATGATGAGGATGTTTGTGAAGTTAAAGAGTGTTTTCAATTCCATCTTCCCTGACTCTGACGATCAGGTGATGGAGAAAAGGTAGATGAGAACCATGCTGTCTATCATGTTCCTAGCAGACACCAGCGACCTAGTGATGACGGAAAGGCAGATGAGCTAAAGCCACACCGATCTTCTCTTAGCAAACACTTGCGACCAGGCAGTCTCGAAAAGGAAGAAGAAGAAGACGTTGGCCGGCCCATTTATCCCATACACGACTAAGCCAACCAGTAACTGTGTATTGTGGATACAACATGGTGTGTATCCCACTGTACACACCATGTACTTTGAAATATCAAAATTACACCTCACACGCCAAGTCTTTAGGCATGTACTTTGGTAAATACAATGAAGGTAGTACTTGTTGTGAAGTCAGAACTACATGTCGTGTACTTTACCAAATTACACAATGTTAAAACTTTAATGTTTGTGTAATATTCAGAATTGCTTATCATGTATAAATCGTACTTGATGTTGTTACTCTATGCATTGAAGCATCAAGTATTCCATATTTCAAAAGAGTAAAATAGTATATGAATATAATACATATTGGGTTGATTCAAATAGGTATTCACCAGCTTACCTCCATGGTGAATTTATGTACAGTGATTAGAATCTCAAGGAAATTCAAAAAAGAAATTAAGATAAATGTTTTGATTAATTAAAGATAATAATTAATTGATTCGAGAGGAATTTATCTTAATAATAACGATTAAATAATTGAATTCTAGTTTTATTAATTGCATAATTTTTTTCATGTATGTGGATGATCAGGAGCTAGACTAGAACTCTATATATTATTGGTTTTTCATTTAATTTATTTATTAAATTAATATATTGTTTTATGAGAAATTTCTCCTCATTAATATATAGGGCATGTGTGTCCATGGTATCTTTTATGTAAACCCCCATTTACCCCGAACTTGTGTGTGAGTTTAAAATCATATGTAATGGATGGAACCCCCAAGCTAGTGGAGGCATTTCAAACTAGATCTGAGATGAAACAAATCCCAGGAGATACCAAGGTGGATAGGTCAAAAGCTGTAAACATGAACCAAAAGGTTCAAGTTGTTTCTCCCAATGTTCAGGGTTATTTTATCTACTTCTAGATAAACTAACCATTAGAAAATATCATGATCATGCCCTTTACATTATTTTATTTCTATAAGTTGCATTGTTTATCATTATGGATGTGTTGTCGCGATCACATAATTAACTAATTAAACAAGCATCCAAGATGGAACTAACATAATCCTTCCTTATGAGTAAATACTATCAAGTAAATTCCAATAACTTATGTATGTTCTACATTATATTAAAAAGAATGTGATACTGATAATAATCAATTCATTCATAAGAAAGAAAAATCCCTTAAATAATATATTAAGTCAGACCAAGCCTTATGTTACATGATTAAGGGTCAAACTCAATAGAACAATGTTTTATACCAACCCTTGTTGGGAAACATAATTTTATATAGGAAGACCTTATGAAAGGTTTCGGGTTGAATTAACCATATTAACTCAAGAGGATTATCCATTTATATACTTGGTGTAATATTGGAGGCAAGAGTTGCGGAAATACAAAGTCGGGATTTCTGGATCGGGGAGTCCACTCAACAGATCAAGGAGTTGTAAGACCATATTTGGCAAAGACCTACCTAACTAAATTCCATTAAATAGCTTGACCAACCCTTGTTGGGGTTATAAAAAGGGTAATATAGATCCTTTCCACTGTAATTTCATGATAACTGGACATTCTATGTTCCATGGTGAGGGCCATTGGGACTTGCTAAATAGTGGGATAAATAATAAAATAAATTTATTATTTCTCATAAAATGTAATACAAAAATTAATAATCATATAATCTTATAATTTTATAATAAAAATGACAATCTCATCCACCACACTATCCCTATGGTCAATTATTGATAAAGACAACATCCTTACCGTCAGTAACTTCCAGGAATGGTTTAGACGCCTTCCCGTTTTCCTACTCCATGAATGGAAGTCTTACGTACTGAATTCAGCATTACCTGATCTACCTGCCAAATACGTGAGTGATGAGGATTTTCTAGTATATGATAAACATATGAATGATGTAGTCATCATTCAATGTTTGATGTTATCATCAATTTCTAGTGAGATAATGAAGACTCACTAAAACATGGATGATTATATCATTCTTGAGAACCGTTGTGGTCTTTACTAGGAGAGTGTAAGATAGGAAAGGTTTGGGATCTCCAAGTCACTCTTTCAGAGTAATCATGGTGAGGGTTCCCCAGCTGGGCCTTATATAGTCAATCCCATTGGCTACATTGAGCACCTGGAGGTTTTAGGGTTTATACTCGATGAAGAATTTAGCACCAATCTCATTTGCACATCACTCCCTTAGAGCTTCTCCATCTTTATTGTTAATTTCAATATGAACAGAATTAAGAAGCAGTTATCTTATTTTCATATTCTCATTCACCAAGTAGAAAAATATATGAATTGAGACAAGCATTTTCTCCTTGTGGTGAATTATAGGAAAGAGAATGTAAATTGATTTAAGCCCAAAACTTCATCATGCCCTTCCAAGAAAAAGAAGACCAAAGGGGAGGCAATGGAATGGGAGGTTGTTTTCTTTGCATGTGGCAAGAAGGGCCACTGGAAGAAAAACTACACCTAGCCAAAGAAGCAAGGGAAAGCTTCAGGTGTGTTTGTTATTAAGTGCAATTTATATTTTTCTACCAATTGGGTATTTGATACAGCTTATGGTTCTCACATATGTATTAAAATACAGGAACCAAGTAGATTCATGAAAATTGACTAAGGAGAGGTAGATCTACGAGTAGACAATGGAGACAGACTTGTTATTGTAGCTGTGAGGGTCTACCCCCTCACATTGCCAGCTGGGAAGATCTTGGTGTTATAGGGTTGTTTTTATAAGCCTTATGTAACCAAAAACATTATTTCTATGTCCAGACTATATACATATAGATTTGTTTTCATGTTCATAATTGAATGTTTCCTATTTTACAATGATAATATATGTTATGGTAGGGAACATTTATACAATGTTCTTTATGTGTTGTATTACAGAAACAATGTAATGGGAATAAATAACAAAGATACTTTGTCATACTCATACCACACCCAACATTGGAATCACCGACTAGGTCATGTAAATGAGAAATGCATGACAAAGTTACATAAAGATGGATATTTAGATACTTTTGTACTAAAACCACTTGGCATATGTCATGCATGTTTACAAGGAAAAATGACCAAATCCCCATTTAGTGGGAAGGGTGAGATGGCCATAGAGATTCTTGAATTGGTTTATACTGATGTGTGTGGACCATTTCCAATTGAATCAAGACGTGGATACTCAAACATCATAACTTTTAATGGTGATTTTAGTATATATGGATATATCTACTTAATGGGGTATAAGTCGTATTATTTAGATAAGTTCAAAAATTCAATAGTGATGTTGAGAACCATCTTGGTAAGAATATTAAGAAACTACCCTTAGGATCAGGTGGAGAGTATCTTAAACAAGACTTCATTGATTACTTATTAGAGTTTGGGATCTTATCCCGACTCACTCCTCTTTACACGCCTTGGTGGAATTGTTTAAGCGAAATGAGGAACCACGCCTTGTTGGACATGGTGAGATCAATGATGAGAAATTCATGTATTACATTATCCTTTTGGGGATATTCGTTACAAACATAAACAAACATTCTAAACCAAGTACAAAATAAATCAATAAATGGTATTCAATACGAGCTTTGGAGTGGGAGAAAATTCATGTTATCAAATTTACATGTGTGCAGTAGAGAATCATCTGTTAAGTCCTATTCAGGTGACAAATATTCACCCTGAGGCACAACGTGTGCCTTTACAGGATACCCCAAGGAAACAAAGTGGTGTTAGCTATAAAATCTCTTAGACAAAAAGGTAATAGTGGAAAGACACACCATATTCATTAAGAGGGAAAACATCTCCAAAAGAGAGAGTAAGAGTGAGATAGACATCTATGATGTCGAGTTTCAAGGTACACAAGAGTTGGTATGGGAATATATTCCACAAAGCCCCATAGAAGAAGAATCTATTCCTGAGACACAAGTACTGTGTAGGAGTAAAAGAGATGTTAGAGAACTAGAACGGCACGGTTTCCTAGTTAACAACGATTGTGACTCATTATTGGTTGATAATAAGGATCCTCTAACCTACAAAGAAGTGGTAAGTGGAATTGATGTTTCCATGTGGAAAGAAGCCATGAATTATGAAATTGATTACATGTACCAAAACCAAGTATGTATTTTGGTAGATCCTCCAGTTGATGTAAAGCACGTTGGTTGCAAATGGGTATTCATGAAGAAACTAGAGATGGAAGTACAAGTTAGTACCTATAAGGAATGACTGGTCGAAAAAAGGTTTAAACAACATCAATTCATTGACTACGATGAAACTGTTTCACCGGTTTCGATGAAAAAACCCATCAGAATTATATTGGCCATTTGTGCTTATCATGACAATGGGATTTGGAAAATGGATGTCAAAACATTCTTCCTTAACAGTAACCTTCATAAGGATTTCTACATGACACAACCTGAATTTTTTATGACTCCAAAGAATGTCAATAAGGGATGAATGTTGAAAAAAAATCCATTTATGGATTAAATAAATCATCTAGGTCATGGAACATTTATTTTGATGAAGCCAAAACGAAATTTGGTTTTATTAAAAATAAATGTGAGCCTTGTGTCTACAAAAGTTTTAGTGGGAGTGTGGCCATTTTCCTAATAGTATATGTTGATGACATATTACTTATTGGAAACGAGATTTCAGTCTTATACTCTATTAAAACATTGTTGAATCAATGATTCTCTATGAAGGACTTAGGTGAGGTAGTACATATTATTTGGATAAAGATTCATTGTGATAGATCCAAGAGATTTATAGGCCTAAGTCAAAGTACATACATTGAAAAGATACTAAAGAGATTCAGTATAGAAAAATACAAGAGAGGAATATTTCCAGCGTCACATAACATTCATCTTTACAAGAAAATGTGTACTCAGACACATGAAAAAAGAGAGAGAATGGAAAGGAATCCATATCCATCAGTGATTGGATTAGTCATGTATGACATGATATATGATAGGCTAGATGTTTCCTATGCATTGAGTGTGGTACGAAAATATCAAGCTGACCCAGGTGACTACCATTGGATGGAAGTCAATACTATCCTTAAGTATCTGAGGCATAATAAGGATATATTCCTAGTTTATGGAAAAGATGAGGGAATTATCATTATAGGATATGCAGATGCTAGTTTCCAGACTGATCAGGATGACATAAACTCTCAAATGGGATACATATTCACTTTGAATAGAGGTGTTGTAGGATGGAAGGGTTCAAAGAAGAGTGTGGTTGCAGATTTTATAGCAGATTATGAGTATATCACAGCTTCTGAGGAAGCTAAAGAAGTAATTTGGATGTAAAGATTTTTACAATATCTAGATGTGGTACCTAGAATTAATAATCCCATCACAATCTATTGGGACAATACTACATCACTGGATCTTGAAAAAGATCCTAGATCACGTCAGCAAATGAACCACATACTTTGTATGTATCATATCTTGAGGTATTTTTCTTAGAGAGGTAATGTTTTAGTGAGTAATATTTCCACAGAAGACAACATGGTGGACCCCTTAACTAAATCCATGACTTTGTAGAAACATTATCATCATGTGAGGTCTAGAAGTCTGAAAATCAAAGGCAATTGGCTCTAGTCCAAGTTGGAGTTTGTTAGAGTAAATGTCCAAGAACCAACTGTTTGTACTTTGATTACAAGGATATTTAATATATTTAAATATTAAACATCTTATTACATATTTTTCATTGTTCCGCATGACTATTATTTAATAATCTTTAGAGTATTTTTTGTATTTATATGGTCATGGAAGTTCTCCCCTATGATGAGAACCTTGAAATGGTATAACAATATTTTTAAATATAGTTTAATGGTTGGATGACATACTATGATGGGATACATAGTATACGGACCGTCAGGTGTGATTACTCGTAAGCATATGAGACTTCTTCTTATGAAGTTAACACTTGGTATTCTCCAATCCAGGAGATTATGAGAACAGACCCACCAGTAGGAATTCTTCATGTTTTGGTGTCATCATATATTTCGATCCGTGAGCATGTGTAATGGTCCTTAGACATTAAGATTGTAATTAATAAGTATCAAAAATCACTCACATTGATTTATAGACAAACAATTTCATGCCATATGTTGGCGAGAAGTAGGGTATATTGGGTGCATCACGAGTGGCATGTTATTAATAGATTAGTTGATGAAGGATTTTTCCCTTCCTTTTATGGAAGTTGATATCTCAGCGATTTGATTGAAATAGAACCATCATGTGAAAATTCATGGACATGGTGTTACGATGAGTTTATTTTAGGTAGTCAAAAAATGAAGTATGTAACACAAAGGATGATGACACTATCCTCAAACCCGCATGATGAGATTTCGAGACAAAGGGATTATATTGCACAGTGATCATTAGTACGTGGATTTTGTTGTTTCAACTTTAAGTTCTTTATCTTGGGTTATTTGACCTATTTCTAGGTAGTACTCTTGGACTTTAGGCAAGTCCTCCTAATTCCAATGAGAAATAACCCTAGAGGGTCACACACTAAGTGTTTATGGGGGTCTTGGTTATATTCTATTTTTATTTAATAAATGAAATAAATATTATTCTCAAGACTGTGGAATAATTTTATTCAAGTAAAAATGATCGTAAAAATTAAATAAATATTTATTCACTGAATTGTGAGTAAAATATATTTATTTTTTCATTGAACATTTAATAAATATTTATTTTCTAGTTTGTAAATAAAATATTTATTTAAGAGAATAAATTATTTATTTATTTATTCGGGTGTTCAATAAATGGAATTGGAGTTAGAGTGGACCATGGTTGGTCTAGTAGTAAAATAATTATTTGAAAGATGGTAAATAATTATTTAACTAGTTGGAATAAGTTAAAATAATAATATTACTGATATTATTTTGTGATGTAGAATTTTATTTATAATTTTTTTTTGTGCAAGTTGGCACACCATAAATAATGACGCAGTATTATTATTAAGAGAATGGGTTTTCTCTAAATTTATAAATGTATTTAATTGTTGTTATGCAATTAAATATTGTAACTAAATCCCCATGTCGATAAATAGACAAGTACGTCTATTGTTCCATGTACAGAACCGCACGCCCAGTGAATTGATAATTTTTGAGCCACAAAATTTATTTTCTGATTCCTATTCCATCCCCTTTCAAGAATGAGAGACCTTATTCAAGAACAAAGATGAATCGATCAAGAACGATCGACATAAGACACTCGATTCACCACACTAGCATCCGGAGAATGATGGGTGTTGATCAAAGTCCATCAGATCACATGTGGATCACTACTTGAAAGATTTTGGTTTGAATGCTCACAAGCACAATGAGAAAATGTGGAAGGGTCATTCCAGATGATCAACATCATCAATGAAGAAAGTACCAAAAATTTAGGTATTCTATTCTTTATGAAATTAATTGAATAAATTATAAACATGATGTGCAAGATCCTTTCTCTCTTGGATCTGGTGTCTTTCTTCTTTTATCTAAATCATTGTTTTTAATCCATGGATAATGGTTTTCATTGTCGTATTGATCCTGGATTGGTCATCGATTATGACCAAGGTAATGTTGAGCCCCACCCAATGTTGCGCTTTCACTGCATCCAGATCCTTCGCAAGCACCCTTTCCCAGATTTTATATATAATAAAAAAGACACAAGGCATGAATATTTACAAAAATAATTTCTATTTAATACAAAACAAAGTGTAAACACCAATTTCATTGACGTATCTTTATTTCACCTACTATACCATGTTTAAAATTTCACAAATCATTTGTGAATTATCAATGAACAATTTATGAGACATGAAATGTGCAGATTTTTAATAAAACAATGAAATTTAACACAAGACATGGTACAAATAACCATTTTTTACACCATATAATTAGTCAATGATCAAACAATAAAATTCATATTGTTTAGAAGGTGAAAATATCATGAAATAATGAATTCTAAATTAAAAAGGTACATGTAAGGGGAATCCTACATCAAATTCAAGGTGCGAGGACAAAGAAAACTCAGGACCACTCTACGGGGATTTCAAAACCACTAACCTATAAAGAAAAACCCTAAACTATCAAAAATAACCCCTAAATTATCAAATCCCCCATCAAAAAAAAGTGAAAATAAATGGATAAGGGGCTATCATAGGTGCAAAGGAGGTGCCGGTCAGAGCAGGACTGGAGAACAAGGGTGCCAGTCAGAGGAGGACCACATAACCAATGGTGGGCCGCATCGCAAGTGTGTCACATTGAGTAGAGGGGGTGTGTGCCAGTAGGGATGGTAGGAGGAGGGAGTGGTGCCAGCAAGGGCGGTTGGATGAGGGCCAACTTACGACTAGACCAGAGAGGGGGGCTGCGACCGGCAGGGGCGGTGTAGGTGCTATGCGCGCTGGCAAGGAGAGGGTCACCCAACCGAAGGGGTGTCGGTTGGGGGTGATGTTCAGCTAGCATAGGGGTGGCGTGTTGGCCAGACAGGTCACCGGTAGGGAGAGGGGGAGACGTTAGGGCTGCTATAAGGGAGGGAGTCGGCCATGATGGGGAGAGTGCCCAAGGGGGGTTGGGTTACGATAAATAGGAAGGGAGGGAGAGAAGATCATAGAGGGGGGGCATGGGATACATGATTGAGAGCTTCATGGTGGAGAATAGATTTGTGACGGAGGAGGAGGGCTTCGCGGCGACGGAGGGGGAGGAGGCGGCAGAGGAGGCAGAGGAGGAGGAGGAGGCACTACAAAAAAACTTCCCGATTAGAGGGGGTTATTTTTTAGTTTAGAAGGGTTTATAACCCCTTTTAAAGACATTAGTGGAGGTTGTGAGGAACCGCCACTAATGTGCCAGCTCACTCTTGTTAGAGGCGGTTTTGAGGAACCACATGTAATCTAGTGTTAAATTTAGTGGTGGTTCATTTTTATATTGTTATAACCCCCTCTAATAACACTACGGAATCATAGTTTAGAGGGGGTTTTAACCCCCTCTAAATTGTTGATCAAACTAGCGGTAGTTTCTAACCACTACTAGCTGATTTCCTTGAGCCATTTTAGAGGCGGATCTTAAAACTGACTCTAATTAATACTTATTTAGAAGGGATTAAATCCCCCTATAAATAAACCATATTGGAGGCAGTTCTTTGAACCACCTCTAAATAATATTTATTTTGATTTTAAAACCCATTACCCCCACCCTTCTCCCCTCTGGTTCATGGCACCCCCTCCAGTTCTCTTACCCCAAATCCCCCTCCGGTTCACATGGGGCATGCCCTCTATTTCACTACCCCCCCACCTGTGCATGCTCCCATTGGTTCTAGATCCTAACTCTCACCTATAGACGCCCTCCTGTAGTACACCTCACCCACGAACCCAAGCCCTCTCATTCACCCAAAATCCCATCCCTCCCTCATGTAATTAAAATTTGAGTGTGGAAAGATTTAATGCATGGACCAGGTGTATGAACCTACAACAAATATACCACTATGACAATTTAATTTTGATATTATATTTACAAATCATTATATTTATATATATTAAAAAAATTAATTAATATAAATATTATTTCAATAAATATTTATATACATATATAATTATTTAAATAATATATACATTTTTATCTTATATATTAATGTATTTATATTATAATACTTTTATACTATATTAAATTTATACATTTATATAAACTATATATTATATATGTGTATTTACATAAATTTGAGTATATATTTTATAACTATATTTATGTTATGTATAAACACATATATTTATGTATTTATAAATATATTTATGTAAATTTTTTATATACTTAAATACATATTTACATATTATTTACATTCTTATTTATATAATTTATATATAAGTATTTATTTAATATATTTATATAGTGTCTTCAAAAATATAGTTATATAATGTATTTCAATACATATATTTATTATTTTGTAAATTAATATATATTTATCTGTAAACACTATATTATATTATATATAATTAATATTACATGAATTAAAATTTAGAAAAAAATCTATATGAAATAAAATTTATAAAAATATTTATATAATGTTATATGAAATAATATTTGTACAAATATATTGTTAATATTATATGAAATACATTTTATACAAATAAATATATATAAATGTTCGTAAAATTATACCATTATATTTATGTATACATATAAATACATATAAATACAATCATATAATTGGAAATGTATAATATAATTAAATGATATATATATAGATTTACTAAATAAATTAATAATTAATATGGTATACTGAAATATTTATAAAATAGATACATAATATATATAAATTTATATATATTAAAATATTTATAATATTATATATATATATAATATTTATATTTATATTTATATTTATATATAATTTTTTCAATATTATATTTATTTGTATACATTATATAATATAAATGTATTTATCCATAAATATACAATAAAAAGGTAGTTAATATAATATATGTATAATATAAATCATAATATAAATGCATGGTATTTATAAAACCATACATAAATTTTATATATTTGAATAAATATATTTATAATTTCATTTATATTAGGTATCCCAATATATATATATAAAATTTATTTATAGATATAAGTATTTATTTAAATTATTTATATAATGTCTTTATATATATGATTATAATGCATTTAAATACATTTATATAATGTTTTTATATAATATATGTGTGTGTGTGTGTGTGGACAAAGACACATGTGCAGCCACACATATATATTATAAAATTTGAATTTATATGAGATTAGTTTTAAAAAATAAATAGAAATTATGAGGAGGTTAAAAAACCCCTCTAATCAAATGGATTTACGATGATTCATGAACCACCTATAATTTCTTGAATAAGTGGGGGTTGAAAACCCCCTCTAATGGCATAAATTTTAGGGGGTTCACAACCCCATCTAATATCTTAAATTAGAAGGGGTTTAAAACCGCCCCCCTAATCTAAGGAATTAACGAAAGTTCATGAACCCTCTCTAATTTAAGAGATTAGAGGGAGTTGTGAACCCCCACTATTTCCATTAAAAAAACGTGTTATATTTATATCCTCTAATATATATCTAAATGAATATTATTTATATATAGAAAATTAAAAATCAAACCGAACATATAAGGCCACTAATTATTAAATCAGCAGTGGTTTTGACAAAAGTACCTCTAAAATCGAACCAAATTTTAAAAAGAAAAAATGTTAAAAAAATTAGATGGGGTTGTGAAGACCCCCCCCCCCCCTAAAGTGAATTTAGAGGGTGTTTTTCATAACCCCTTTTAAAAAACTGCTGACAATCTGTGGTTGTTTTTTGTAGTGAGACGGCAGGGTTCGACTTCTGCAAAATCTTGAGTCGTGTGACAAGAGGAGGAGACTGTCAGGGTTTATTTATAAAACCGGCTAAACCTTTTATCAGTGCTATATTAAAAATGATTATAAAGGTTTGTTTTATTAGTGCTAAAATAGAAAGGGCTGATAAAACATTCCTTTATCAATGCTACAAAAGTGTTGATAAAACAATAATGATAATAAATTATATATATATATATAATTATATGTATAATAAATAAATATATAAATTTATTTATAATAATAACTATAAATAGTTTATTATTTATTTATATTGATATATATAATAAATATATATTTATTTATAATTATAATTTCATAATGAATACATTTATTATATTTGTAATTATATATAATTAATATCTTTATTATAATTTTAAAAGATAAAATTAATTTTAAAATTAATTTATAACTTCACTTTTACAAAAAATCTAGTCCAACCTTATGTAATTATATTTTTTAAGTTTTTCCTCTATTTTAGTCTAAAATACTAAAAATAATTTATTTTATTTAAACCATTTTTTTTTGGGATCAAATGATGGTATTTTATCATCTATTACAGATTTATGTATTTTACCTTATTTTTTGATCAATCACTTTTATGTGATCATGTTCTCTATCACTCTTTATTATTCATTAAACATTACTTTTCCCCTCCATGTCTATATTTTTAGTATCATGGATATATTCAGTATCATTCCTATTAATTTTATTGTAAATTACCAGATCTTATAAGTCTTTACTTTATGAGTTCGGGGTGTTGGAGGCACCCAGAGGAGGTTCCTCATGTGTTAGAGGGTGTTTGAAGAGTTTTGGGGGAGCCCCTGCAAAAAGAAATTCATGGCTACAACATGGATGTTTATACTATAAGTTTTTTCTAGTGGTTGTGACGTAGTGGATCCATGTTGTGTCATATGGGTTCTGGGGAGAATAAAATAGGCTAATTCAAAATTGGGCAGGGGGTAGATGCACCCTGCACTGTAGGTTGCGACATGGACCCTTTGTTGACAAAGGGGTCCCTACAATGTGGTTCTTATGGTTGAACCATATCTCTGAAATCCACTTTTATAGGTTTTTTCTTGGATTATCTAAATCACCTTTGACATAGGGTGGCTACAACATGGTCCCTCAAGCTGGTCCATGGACTTCCTTGTGTTAGACAGTGATGGGTCATGGTCCAAGGTGTTGCGTTGTGATCTTCAAATTTTCTGGTTGTCTATAAATGCCTATAGCCTATCTGAACCCCATTGTTTTCCACTTCTCTCCCTTGACCCAAGTTGAAAAAAGAGTTGTTTTTAAATCCAATTGAAGGCCCTTCTAATAGGGTTTGATCTCTAATTCTAGAGATTAATCCATGGTGAACTAATGTGCATTCTTCCTCTTCTCTCTAGAATTTTTTCTCAATTTTATTTTGTTTCCATGATGTTTATTCTCACCATGATATGGAACTAGATATTCATTGTTTTAATGAGGTTTTATTGTTTTTTATTGGTGAATTTTTTTCATGACATGTGTTGGAGATCGTAGTTCCTCTTAAGAGAGGTTATCAGAGATCCACAATGTTGATTTGTTCTCTTGCGAAGAAAGGTGACACCTTTGAGATAGGGGATTCATTTCTTCTCCTATTTATTTATGTGAAATGGTTATGTTATAATTTTTTATCCCTTTGTATGGTAATTAAATTAAACTAATAATATTGAACTAGATTAAATAATAATTGGATAGCGATCACATGTTGTTGATGATTAATACCGCGATAGCAGTTTGCGTCTTTTTTTAAAAGAAATTGTGTTATCTATAAATTACTTGTGTAGAATGTTTTTATTGTTTTTATCATGTTTTATTGTGATGGAAACGGTTAAAGAACATAAATATGGAATTGATTGATTAATTTTCTTATGAATTTAACATGAGTCATGTTTGTAGTATGATGATTCTTGCCAATTGATGGTAATTCAAATTAATGAAATCTAAATGTTTAATTGAATTTTATATTTCATGTGTTAATGAAATTTGATATAGAATGCAAAGAATGTTAATTATTATTGGTAATGATGAAATAAAAAGGTAGGGTAAATGATAATGGTGTTTCTGAAGTTTTTTTGAAACCCTAATTAATGTTAAGATCATGTTAAAACTTTTGATAGCTTGTTATAGATGATGCCTTAGGTTTCCCGTAGTTGAAACCTATGAATAATGAATTAGTTAATCCCATGAGTCTATCCAAATTATTTTATCATACCTTCCATTTTTCAATCTTTTTTTCTATTTATTTCTATTTGTTCTATAGAGGAGATATGATGATTAATGAGTTCCAATTTTTTTCATTGGAAAATCCCTTCAATTGTTTTTCATATATATGTCTACCATAAATATGAAATTTGTTTAGTTATAATTAACAAAATATATCATATTTTGGAAAATCATATCATGAAAAAATACATCATGTATAAATTTATTACTGAGCAGCTTTGCGAAGCATAGTTGATGATTTCACATACAATCTCAGCACCAAATAAGTCATTATATTTCTCTCCGTACATATTTTCTTCAAAATCAATTATGTGATTACAACCATATTTTGTCGTTGTATTAACATGATGCTTTAGTGATAGTAAATTTTGATATATAACATATAGGGTAATGTTGCTTTCGGTAGATATCTTCGATCGGTTGGTCGATTCTTTATATGGTTTTGAGGTGGTCTTTTGTTTCATCCCCTTATCTTTGTCCATATAATATAACATTAATCAGTTTAAGACTTTTTTCATTAACTTTTAAAGATTTCACTTGAAAATTAAATTGGAAATTAATACCTCCTTGTTGACATGTTTTTTTATAAGTTGTGATTGTCATGTGATGAATGTTCTGCTAGTTTCTTCAAATGTATGAAAATATTCATCATCAATTGGAATAGTTCATTATTTACTCAGTTCGTGGGCAATGCTAATAGATACTCACACATGACCTTTTGGAAGTGGTATACTATGTAGCATGTTATTTTGAATATTGAACATCGTATCCCTTGCTACAAGGTGAGGGGTTGGTGTTGCTATATATAAATCATATTCATTATCACCATATAGAATATCATTATAAGAAATATACTAGTGTCTTTCTAATTAACATTTCACATAAACATTTATTATAACATTTATTAATTTTTTTAAGACATCTCTTTTATGGGAATGGCTATCCTCATATCTTGTGGGGGTGGGTGTGATCTCCACGTAGTGATTGTTCTTGAGTTGCTTCTTCTCTTTACCTCCCCCCTCCCAATTAAAATTTACATCATCTCTATCTACCATTGGAATAATTCTTCAAGGGTATATATTATTTCCCTCATCTATTTTATTAATTCACTTTTATCCTCCACTTGTTTTATTATCAAAATATGTTTGGGGTGTCACCCCAAAACCTACACCTCTGACACGTCCATACTATTCTGGCTGCTTCAAGATCGCCAATAGTATGTGTTTATCTGGTACATGTGTTATTGATTCTTGTGACTATGTTGAATAAATAATATAGTAAAATAAGTTATCATTGTTATATAATATCAATTTAAAGAAAAAAATATTATTTAATACTTACACATGTCTCCCACAATTTTTGTCTGTTTTCCTCTATTAGTATCTCGTCTTTAATTACACGTGTCTCCTTCCATAGAACATAGCGTGCGATGAAATTGGATTTTGATTTTGAGTCCTCAATATCAATATAAAAATAGTAACATAATCCTGTTGTTGGATCATGTCACATAAAATTATTAAGATAGATTTAAAATATGTACCAATTTTTTTAAGGGAACCGAACCCATCCTTGCTTTATAGTAGTGGTAAATGGGTTTTCCTGGCCATTCCATAATTAAAAATCGTGGTTGCTATTTAATAAATAAAAAAAATTCAATCAAATTCATTAATAAACATATCATCAAACAACGTAATACTAGACACAATGTACCTGAAAAGATACATCTGCATAACGACCATAAAATGCATCTTATGGTTCTTGGATTATCAAATGGGTATAGATAAGTGGTGGGTGAAGACTTCTTTTTCCTTCAACATGTTTAGGATTATCTCTTGTTAGAATTGTGTGAAATCCTTTGTGAATCCTTCTAGATAGCATTAATACACATTTCTTGTGGGAGTCATTTACTATAAATTCACTCTGCAATGGATGATAAAGAGTGTATCTAGGTTTCGTTATTTTATTTTTTAATAAAATAAAGAAATGATATCATAATGTTATTGTAATATCTTCCCACATCAGTGTCTTAATCCTAGAAACAACACGATGCCACAAATCTAAATCAATTGGAACATTATTCTGAGTGAAGATTCCATTGTAACTATTGAACATAGCCTTATTTGGGTAAACATGTTGGCTCTATGCATTCCATAAGACCTCATATATTATGCTTTTATCTTTTGATTTGATGTTTTTTCCTAACAATGTAAAACTATGAAACTATTTTTTTTTGTATTTTCGGTCCTTTTTAGCTACCATTTACCTGAAATCATCATCGTTAATATGTTCATATAGAGTGGTAGCATTGGGATGTGCATATTTTCGTTGTACCTCTGTACTGGGAGTAACAGAAGGTTGAGAAACATGTTGTTCCTCAAGAATGGGAGCATAATCAGGTGCATAAGGTTGTTTATATGCACTATGTATAGTAGTAGGTTGAGATACATATTGTTCCTCCAGATTTGGAACACTATAATGTGCCGAAGTCATTATTTACAGAAGTGGTTTAACATTTAATTTAGAGTAAATAAATATAGAAGCAACCAAATAATAACATGAGGTAACATGATTTATATTAAGAAAATTAACCTGATTATTAAACTCTCTTTTTCTTTTTTAATGTTTGAATGGATTTGAACCCTCTATCGATGATCCAATTCCCTTTATTTTGGGATCCTATGACATAAAAAATGACATCTACATTAGGACCACTGCAAAATGATTATGACATCCCAATGAAAGGGTTATCATCTATTGAATTTTCATCTAACCCTTCAGTTGTTTTGGTTGATTATAGGACAATTGACAACTTTCAGTTTGTAGGATCCGGAATAGAATATAATTTTACTTCCTATGATACCATTATAAACAGTTTTTCATTGGACCCTTCCTTACTGAAATAAACGTTCATGAATCCTAATTCATCTATTTTAATAGCACCTATATTATCAATCCACTTGAATTGAAAAATAATCACTTTGAATTTTGTATAATCCAACTCCCATATTTATTTCCTGATGCCAATGTATGAAATATTCACATAAATTGGATTTATGTCCTTAGTACCAGAAACATGCATTGCTTTAGCAATGAGTGTAACTCCACTATTTTTCATGGTACTGTCTTCAACATGCTGATTTTTATAGAACATATAACCATTAATTACATAACCAATATAAGATGATACATACACACTTGGTTCTCTGGCTAGCCATCAAAGTCGTTCTGAAATTGAATATGTATTTTCGTATGACTCCTTTAAAATATGGACTCAAAACCATCCTATAAACTATTTATTATGTGTATTTGATATCCATATTTCATCCCTTGATGTATAGAAATGCCTAGAATTTATTTGTGGGTTTTAATAGATGGGGAAACCTCTAAACTATTTTGTAAAACGTAATGGTGGGACAACTCCTGATCCCTAATATTGATTATCACGACATCTCTTTCAGAAATTACATCACCCATAAGCTTCCTGTAATGTCTCAGAAATTATGTGATTTTTTTTTAATTATATGGAATTATTCTGAGACCACAAGCTCTAACGACACATGATTCTGAGGCCTGGAGAGACCAAAATGGAATTTTGAACTTGTTTTCAGTTATATTCAATAAACGTGAGAGCATGTTTTTCTAACTTTTGAATTTATTCTCATATCAAAATTACGAGTGCACCATTGAACTCGGAACACCGGGATTCACCATGAATTGAATTAACTTTGGTCTATAAGGGCTGAACAAAAATTTCTATTTTCGGAATTTTCGGAAAATAATAAAACAACTTTAAAAAAAGTTACTTTATTGCTTTTGTAAACCGACAAGAAGAGACACGATGACGCTGCAGTACATCGATGATGCAACGGTGAGGTACATTAATGAGGCTCATTAATGACCTGTATCATGAATCATAACTATTAAATAATAGAAGCATAATAGCGATATTTTTTCATAAATAAAACAACGTAACAACGCGATGTTGCAACGTAACTGAAACAATGCAGTGTGTTTCCTTTTAATTGTTTGACATGTTGGTTGAATGAGGATTATTCCTTGTAAATTCTCCGATGAACCTCCAATGGTATTCCTATCCAATGAAGAATGTCACACTGACAGATCATCATCGACATTGACACACATCGAAGAATGGAGCCGGAAGCGACGAGCGACCTCGACATCTTGGAACCTTGAGGACGAAACACCCCAACATCGAATGTCAAACAGGTAGGGGTTGTTTTATTTTGATGTTATTCCACATTATTTTCTTGAAACAAAGAATGCGTATCAACCCATGAATAGGCTGATCCGCAATATGTGTGTTTATGTGGAGGGGTAACTTTATTTGAGGATTTCTCTATTCGGGATTCAAACATTACTTGATATGATTGAACAACAATCCCTGAGACTCCCCTTATTTTAATCCTATAACATGGAGGTCAAAGGCTAACATAAGCTAGGCCTGAGAACCACCTCCATGTATATTCTTTGTGGTTGTACCCTCAAAATGGAGGCAATATGATTTCGGTACCATCACAGTGAATAGGATGATCCCTAGAGACAGTAGGCGGAGGTGGTGCGAAGAACGGACCACCGTGTTGTGTTTGATGGTCCGTCAGAGGTTCTACCAGCGCGCCAGTTCTGGACGCATGCCAGATGGTAGGAAAAGAGGCCACTGGACATGCCGACGACTGGGAGGAGCGATGCGCCACAATGGGTGGAGGTTGCGGTCAACTGGCTGCGGCGGCAGAAGGGGAGGCTCCAGGCGGGCACCGTGTGGAGGGATGACCCATGAATGGGTCGTCCAAATGGATGGAGAGTCGTGGTCCATTGACCGTGATAGGAGGTGATACCCCACATCCGTGGGGCCAGCTGGGGCTGGACGTGGCAGCCTGCTGCATCCCAGCTGGATGGCGCACCATGAGCCGCACCAAGCGACCAGACTTCATGATGGTGGGATATTCCCCTAGCCAGTGGGCCGGGTCGGTCCCGCACACAGTAGGCCTAACCTGCACCAACGAGCCTGACCCAGAGCCCAGCATACTGGGCTTGACTAAATTGGGTCAACATGTGACCCAGTGGCCTGGACCATTGACCAAATCGGGCAAGGTCCAGTAAGGCCCACTAGGCTTGGCCCACATGCCAGCCCAGACTAGACTGACCCAAACCCGAAAAAGGTCAGGTCGAGTTTGTTTGAACTAAACCTGGGTATGTGGGACACCCGGGCTGAGTTGGTCGGATCGGTCCGATAGGGTTAGATCGGACACAGATGCAACTGGCCCTTGTTTACTAAAACGCTAATGACTTGAAAAATGGGCATCTGATTGATGAGTTGTTTACAAATATGAAACCCTCTCAAGGAGGAAGATATTTTTGCATGACCTGAGGAGGATTTCATGGAAGTTTAGTTGTGACTGGTGGCTTGAAGAGAAGTTATCCTAGGCGTGCTAAGTATGGAACCCTGATGTTAGCAAAGACATGGGGACTGCTAACATTAGACTTTGTGAGACTCAACTATAGACCAGTGAGATGCAATTTTGTGTGACCTTGCATTCAATGGCGGGAATAACTTCTGTGTGACTTTGTAGGCCCACGGTATACATGACGAGGAGGAGTACCTCAGTTGGACAAGATTTGAGTTAAGCAGTTTTATGTGACTTTGTAGTCCCATGGTATGCGATGAGGAGGTGTACCTAATTAGTCCAATGTTAGTGGGAAACACTTGTGTGTGCCTTTTTAGGACCATTGTACTCGAGTGATGAAGAGTTATTCAGTATCTGAGGTGTATGATCATATGACTGATGATTCATCCATTGCAATTCTAAATGTATACCTGAGGTGAGCTATCTTGTGCTTCGTTATTTACATTAAGGATTTTTGTGGGGTCTTTAATTTTTGTTTTGGGGTCCCTACTGAGTACTTTGTTACTCACCCCTACATGGGTTTTGCCTACAAATGTTGTGTCTGGTGTAGGCGATCAACATTTCAACAGAGACTTTAGTGGACCAGGACCTAGGGGTGCTCAGGGGGACGGGACCGACGGACGCTACGATGGTGGACATGGTGGATTATAACTTGGTGGGGCCTACTATAATTAGGTGGATAAGATGTTCTACTTCGGATTCTAGTATCTACACTACTCTCATGACCAGGTGAGGTTTTCTACAGATGGCCATCAGAGTTTCCTTTTTGTACTTTGCTGTTTTTAGTTCTTTTGTTGGGTTTGTATTTTGGCCCACATATATTAGTTGTACCTTCACCAAGAATTGTTTTAGTGATACTTGTTTCCTTTTCAATTTGTGGGACTTGGTTGGGCATGTGTGTTTGTGTGTTTATAGGTACTTAAGCAAATCCCTCCACTTGCAGGTTAAAAACTTCAACGCTAATCACCAGCCCTTGGCCTTTGGGAGGTAGGCTTGGGGTAGTCACATCACAGGCCCTGGGGGATGGGTTGTGATACCACCCAGTGTGATGTGATTTTAGTAAACCAATTCTTTCCACACCGGACAGGTATTCAGTATAGAATTCAACAGCTTCCAAAACAATATAACATTTACAATACAATCCTCTGGACAACATTGATTTTTGACATACCCTTTCAAAATATTCATACACCATTCAATGGGCTACATCCATCTATAATGTTCAAGACCACATTGTTGAATCTATCTCACTAAGTGAACCATCAAATAAAATAATTTTGGTGGGAATAACATTTCCAATTCACATAATATGATGGAAAGTTATCTTTCCATAGTCAGCAATTTCAGATGACGGACTCTATTTAATATGTGGGGAACAATTTTACCACTTTGAGTAAATTGAAATGATATAATCAAAATTTCTTATGAACAGAGATGAAACATTCATTTTATAAAAATTCCCAAGCGAAATGGCGATGGCGGAAAGGTATAGGACGGATATGTACACTGAACTTCCCTTAGTAGACTCTTGCAATTAGGCGACGCCGGAATGGAAGAAGAGGATGATACTAGGTGGCCTGCTTGTGGTTGAAGACCTAGTGATGAAGGAAAAAAAGAAGAGAAGTATGGTTTTCACGGAGACTCCAGTGACATGACGATGGTGGAAAGGTAGATGAGAGAAATGCCCACCAACCTACCCTTAGAAAACTCTTTCCATCAGGTGACACCAGAAAGGAAGAAGCGGATGACACTAGGTGACATGTTTATAGCCCATGACCTGCCGATGGAGGGTCAGAAGAAGAGAAGTACGGTGTTCACAGAGACTCCAGTGACCTAGATATGGTAGAAAGGTAGAGAAGGGTGATGCCAACCAAACTTACAATAGTAGTCTCTTGAAATCAGGTGACACCGGAAAGAAAGAAGAGGACAACACTGGGTGACCTATTTATAGTCCCCGACCTTGCGATGGAGGATCGGAAGAAGAGAAGTATGGTGTTCATGGTATACTCCACTGACTTGGTGATGGCAGAAAGGTAGAGGAGAGCATTTTGCACCGACCTACTCTTACCAAACTCTTGTGATTAGGAAACACATGAATGGAAGAAGGGGAGGATGCTGGCCAATCGGTTCATGCCTCGAATGACGGTTGACCTGTTTTTTCTAAAATCTCACGTTCTTAAATTTTTTTTATTTTTCATGGTTTTTTACCAATTCCTATAATTATATAATAATAACCAATGTTAATGAAAAATATTGTCTAAACCAAATATATATTTCAAACGGTACACAATTGAAGGAAGTTCGGGAGACTCAAATATGAGACCTCTCCAACATCCCATATGGACTTTTGACATTAAGCTAAGTTGTGAGGTTTCAAAACCAAACAAGTGTCCTTTGATTTAACAAAATAAAATTAATTACTTTGGCTTAAACCATAATATACTGATGTAATTATGTTAAGGTACTAGAAAAAGGCATTTACCAGTCATTTAAAAGTAGATTAAAACTTCCATGAAATATATTGAAAATTTTTTCTATGGGAAAAAAATAATATTGACCTAAAAGATAAAATATGATAGTTTTTTCTTAAAAAAATTGATTCTTTCGATTGATGAGTATCAAATAGAGGAAAATTTGAATAAAAAACATGGAATTTGGAGAAATAATCCTAGGAGAAGAACATAGGTATGTTTTAATAACATAAAGAGTACATATTACTTCGAATGAAAATTTAAACATGAACAATCTCTAATAAAAAGAGTGAGATTGTAAAATAGGCCATTATAACTTTAATAACTTTTTATTCAGAACCCCTTAAAAGTGAAAATATGAATTGAAACTTTAAATACCATGAATATGGTTGAATTCATGATATAATATGACAAAGGGGAAATATATACACCTTATGAAAGAAGTTAGGTGTATAATATAAAATATGTCTCAATATACTAGAATTGAGATGAAAAACCATTCCCTTGGATTCCAGATAGGTCGAAAATGCTATATCTTATTGATTAATGAATTTAAATTTATTAAATAATTTCATAAGAATATCTTTATATATATTCCATTTTTTAAGATCTCTTTTTATAATCATTTGACAGCCATTCATTGAATAGTCTTTTCTTATGTTGTCAACATAAAGTTGTTTAGTCCATTTTCCCAGAATTACATAAATATATTGATTGAGGTTAAAGGTGTTATGAAATGGTTTTATCATCTCAAGAATGTTAATAATTTTAATAATATATTTTTCATTCATTTTATTAAATTTTAGAATCATCCATTCAATGTGCTAATAAAAAATGAATTACATCGCTTTGTGGATGTGATAGTCAACACGTACGCATGACTGATGTTATAATTTTTTAATGGATGAGAGGGTAAGAAATTTGATTATAAATTATATTTCCAGAATAATAATTATGTATTAAATATCATATATATTCATTAATTCCATATTTTTAACTATCCAAGTGATGCAGTGATGGAAAATGGATGCATCGTTTACATAACAACATCACAGTATAGTTAATATACTGATGTAATTATGTTATGATTCTCCCTGAATATTTAGAGGTGGTTTAAGAAGAAAAGAACATGAAAAATCTCAGTAAGAACATATTCCCCATGTTTATTCCATAATTTATAACTTTGATCTATTCTGTGATAGATCAGGTGTTCTTACAACTCCTTTAGACTAATTTTTCTTGAATAAAAATGGTGTAAACATATACAAAGGATTTGAGAAGGGTAATTTGCATGATATTTTACAAACATGATGAACTCATTCACTCCATCTTTATACTCTTTTGTCAGAAAATTGGTGCCCATCCATTCTTTATTCATATTTATCCAATTTGATTTGGTAATATTTATATTTAACAAAATAAATACGCAAAAAATGGATATAAAAATTTACCAAGGCTAAAAAAAGTTATAAAATTTATGTCTCCTAAAATATTTACACCCAATATCCACTTTTTAGAACCAAGGACCGTCATTTGGGATCTTCTATATAAATCAATATTCAGCTCTTCTAGTTTTTCTGTAATTGGTCGAACTAAGAGAAATTCATCCACATAAATAAGTAAAATGACAAAACTCCTCTCATAATACGCCTTCATATAGTACAAATTATTTATATTACACTAGATGAACATTAATTCTACAATAAAAGTATTGAAATTCCAGTTACATTATCTTGGTGCCTACTTAAGCCTAAAAAAACTCCATTTGAGACTAGAACCGAACCTTCTAAACCATTTAAAATGAGAACTTATAGTTTATCTATGTAGATATATTCCTTTGAATCTCCATGATGGAATATAATCATAGCATTCATTTATTCTAGAAATAAATCTTCTAATAGAAACCATACAAAGTACCATATGAATTATTATATGCTTTACAACATGAGATAAAATCTACCTAAAATATAATCCTTCTAATTGATGAAATACATTTAACATTTCTATGGTGTTATTATTGATCTACATGGAATCCTTATATAATGTAATGGTTTTCCTAATTCTATAAAAATATAATCTTAAAATAGTATGTAAAAAATAGATTTCACATATCCTTTGAAAACTATTTATAAAATCATAGTCGAAAATAACTCACCCTAAAGATATTTCAATCACTTTTTTTAGTGAATACCAAAAATATATCACTGTAAAGGTAATACCAATAACACCTTATGAAAAGAACCAATATTTCCAAATCTAATAAAGGATTTGGGAAGTTTCTATTATGTGTCCGTAACTATCTAGACCCATAAACAACCATATAACCATAATGGACTAGAACTATTCAAATCCTGACTCTTGATACATCACAATATAAGGAATACTCATTACCAAGGTCATTTATGGTTATGATTGGTGTTTTCATCAATATCCCATTATGATCTTAGAAGGATTTCTCATGAACATATTCAATAAAGAACCATATCACATTTTTTGTTAATGCCTACTTAGTGCTTCCAATATGAAGAATCCCAGTTGACCCTCTGGTAAACTAGAAATTTCCAAAAAATATTTGGATCTCAAAAACATTCTTTGGCCTCTCTAAATAAACAATAACATCAAAATTCTCAGTTTCTAAAAAGATTCTATCAACTAATATCATTTTCCCCACAAAGTGTACATTATCAATCCAAAACATAAACATTGAGATCATGAAATATAGTGGATGCTCCCTAAGTTTTCTCAAAATGACCTTCAGATATCAAGAATGTTCCTCCCTTGATCCTAGAGAACACTCTAGCACCTCTATGTTGATCAAATAGTCCATCACTAGATATAAGTGGATATAAGTTCATTTATATCACTTAAAATAACCTCTAATCGTCCACAAATATTCTCAATGATCCCTTTGAATTTTTATGGAAAAAACTAAGGCAACCTAAGGGTAAATAATCATTCATACGAACCCCTTCACCATGAAATCGTTCAATTGAGCCTTCTTCTCTTACATCTCTGCAAAATCAATCTTAT
Source organism: Viscum album (assembly GCA_963277665.1). NCBI lineage: Eukaryota > Viridiplantae > Streptophyta > Magnoliopsida > Santalales > Viscaceae > Viscum > Viscum album. The sequence continues at coordinate 1,930,348,853 of OY728131.1, forward strand.
TTGGTTTAATATATATATGATCAACACCTGGTAATAACACAATCATAAAATCAGCCTATTCCTTGTATGGTAATATAGGGATGTCCATGGGAAATTCGTCTCGGAACATGTCAATGATAGTAGGACATACTGACTGATATTTCTCTCTATCATCCAAAATTACTCAACAAAATGTGTTATGATTTTACCTAGCCACAAAAATATAGGTCCTACATAACTAGTTTTCATATCCAACTCTCCAATATAGACATAATCATCACTCTTAAAAATATAATTCCACCCACAGATGGAAACAATTGATATTGTAGATACATCACTACATGTGGGGTTTTAATAATAGTCACAATATAGACTCATAGTTCTCATGTATCTAGAGCCTTCTATTACTATTTTTTTGTCTTTATTAAGTGTAAATTAATGATTTTAATGGTAAAACTGTCAAATTGTTGTGAGACATTCTATGCCTCCATTTACATCCATTTTTTATATATGTGAAATTTTTATCTCTCAATTGTATTTACCTCCTACATTCAATCAAATTATACATAAACTGACATGAAACATTATTATTCCATATATACAAATTATACATGAACATACATGGAAAATTCATAATAAATATATGTAAATATTTATACATGTATAAAAATATTTAATATGTGGGTAAAAATTTTCCCACTTTGAGTAAATTGATAAGCTATAATCAAAATATCCTAATAACTGACATGAAACAGTCATTTGCCATTAATTCCTGAGAAAAAAAAAATACATTCCTCTATAATTGAATAAAAATATAGAAGAAACACCAACATCACAGTATGAATGATGTCAGAAACAATAAACCAGATCCATATGTAAACAGATGATGAAAAACATGTAAAACTACACTGAAAAAACCTAACAAAAAATGGATGGGTTATATTCTATGACATGATCTCCAGTCAAACATGGACTCTATTCTCAAAATCACCTAACAAACAAACCAATTTCAATGCCACTAAACATAAATTGGGCCATAAGCATCCAACAGCTAACCATATACTTATTGAATTCAAAAATGTACTTAGAGCATTACAAGAATACTCAAAGATGTAGCACATGAGGATCTGGGTTCGCGACGGAGGTGGGTTCGCAAAGGAGGAGGGATTCACAGTAGAGGTGGGGTTCAACGACAGAGGTAAGGTATGTGGAAGAAAGCTTCCTGGCGAAGGAGAGATTCGCGATGGTGGCGGAGGGCTTCGCGATGATGGAGGATGAGGAGGAGGCGAGAGAGGAGGAGGAGGAGGCGGCGGGGTTCATTTTTGCGAGAGCTTGAGTCATGCGACGTGAGGAGGAGACTGTTTGGGTTTATTTATAAAACCAAGTAAACCTTTTATCAACGATAGTTAAAAAACGCTGATAGAGGTATGCTTTTTCATTGCTAACATATAATTTGGTGATAAAACATATCTTTATCAGTTCTAAAAATGTATTGATAAAACTATAATGATATTAAATTATTTATATTTTTATATATTTATTTATAAAATAATATGTATAAAACTATAAATAAATTTATTTATTTATTTATAATAAAAACTGTAAATAAATATATTTTTATATATATTTATTTATATAATAAATATATATTTATATATAATTATAAATTTATAATAAATATATTAATTATATTTATCATTATATATAATTAATATCTTTATTATAATTGTACAATTATTCAAAAATATCTATATTTATATAGATTTATAATTGTAAATATTAGTATATATTTATTATAATTTTATAATTATTTAATAATTATAAATTTATATATATATATATAGTTTGGATAAATATATATTTATTTATAGTTATAATAATATATATATATATATCAATAACTATAAAATAATAAATAATATATTTATTACATTTATAATTTTATAAATATATATAATTAATATATTTATAATAATTTAATAATTATTTAAATATATCTGTATTATATAAGAATTCTAATTATAAATATTTTTATTTATTTATAAATATATATATATACATATATATATATTATAAATATATTTATTTAATTATATATATTTATTTTGTTAATATATCTATTATAATTTGATAATTATGTAAAATATATATATATTTATTAAAATATTTATGAAATACTTTTGAAATAAATATATATTTATTATAAATATATATTTATTACATATATATTTTAATTATATTAAAAAATATAATTAAAATAATATATATATATATATATACATATCAAATTAAAATGAATATATTAATTATATATACTCATAAATATAAATAAATATATATATAAATTTAAATAATTATAAAATTAAAATAAATATTTTAATTATTGATATATTTTTATAATTTCATTATTTTTTAAATTAATATATATTTATATTTAAATAATTATGAATTTATAATAAATATATTTATAATAAATATATGTATTATATTTATAATTATAATTATAATTATAAATAAATAATTATTTATTTATATTCATAAATATAAATATTAATATTAATATATATATTTATATTTATTTAAATACTTATGAAAGTAAAAAAATATATTAATTATATATATATTTTATAATTTATAATTATTTAAATAAATATATATTTATATATGAATAATTATGAAATCATAATAAATATATTTTCTATATTTATAATTATAAATATAAAAAAAATATATATATTTATAATTATAGATATAATTATATATATATATATATATACATATACTTAAAGACTTATGAAAGTAAAATAAATATATTAATTATATAATTAATATATTTTTTAATTTCATAAGTATTTAACTATATATATGTATATGTATATTTATATTTATGACTATATATAATTAATATATTTATTTTAATTTCATAAGTATTTAAATATATATATATACGACTAAAAATAAATATATATTTAATTATAATTATAATTATATGTATAATAATTATATTAATTATAATTTTATAATTATTTACATATATATTATTTATCATTATAAATATAAATATATTTATATGCGTATAAATATTTGTAGATATTTATAAATATACTTTTGTAATTACATATATTTATAATATTATAGTTATTATAAATACATCTATCATGATTTTATGTGTTTATGGGAACATAAATGCTTCATGGAAACGTGAATGAATCATTTACACCGAGTAAAGTATAGATCATAAAAAATTAGTCATCATATAAATGGACAACATGAATTATAATTAGCGTGTAATGTATAAATGAACATTCATGATGAATACATAACATATGAATGTCACTTATATTTATGCATCAATTGATCAAATTTATTGGAAACATATATTCATTTAAATATATTTATTTATTTATTTATAATTGTAATTATAAATAAATATTTAATAAATTTTTATATATAATTATAATTATACATATTTAGAATGTTTTTATATATAATTATAAATATATATATTTTAAAAGTATTCATATATAAATTTAAAATTATAATTATAAATATATAAATATAAGAAATATAAGAAATATGTTTATTATTTAATGAAATTTAATATATAAATATTTGAATTATTAAAAATATATATTATTTATAGACATGCATTTTTTTGATTAATGTATACAAATTAACATTATTTTATAATATATATATAATTATTTTATATAATGTGATAATATTTTTTTCTAAAAACTTTTCCCAGCACTAACAATAATGCTGATAAATCTAACTTTTTTAGCGCTAGAAAAAGGGTTGATAAAAGGTAGATTTATCAATACTTTTCGATAGTGCTGATAAATGTCCTCTTTTATCAGTGTTTTCTTCTTAGCATTGATAAAACCCAGCACATCCCTTTTCTGGATATGTGGTAGTGTGCAAATATATGCCATTTATGTCATAGTGTTTTTATTATTTTTTCAATATAATATTCTTCTTCACTCCTTTAATAGACATACTCGATTTCATTCCTCCTCATTTTCCCAATGATAGAATCCAAAACACTATTTTAGTAATCAAAATATGAATTTATTGATAAAAAATAATTAAATTAATAGTATGGAAAAAGAAAATTTAAATTTAAATTTAATGTGTGTGATTTATAATGAAAATTAATTTTATTTATTGTCATTTAAATTGTTATATTTGACTACTATTAATATGAATATATAAAAATAATCATATTGTTTTAAAAAATAAAAAAATTGGTTCGATCACCAGTTTAACTGATTTTCCCGATCCGAACTTGACGTACTCCTCTGCGCTGGGAGAAGCACCCGGTAAAAAAACCTATTGTTCCTCAGAAATGGGAGCATCAACATGTGCATAAGGTTGTTCCAATGCACTACGAGCAGCAACAGGTTGAGAGACCTGTTGCTCCTCAGGATTGGGAGCACCATTACATGTGGAAGTCATTATCTACAGAAGTGGATTAACATTTAATTTAGAGTACAGAAATATAGTAGTAAAAGAATAATAACATGAGGTAACATGATGTATATTACAGAAAAGTAATCTCATTATTGAACTCACCTTTTCTTTTTTAAAGGATGAAGGGATTTTACCCCTCTATAGACGATCCAAATCCATTCATTGTGGTCTCATATGATATACAAAATGTCGTCTATATTGGGACTACTTTGAAATGATTGTGATGTCTCATTGAAAGGGTCATCCTCAGTTAAATTTTCATCTGTCCCTTCAGTGGTTTTGGTTGATAACAGAACGATTGACTACTATCAATTATCGGGGTTTGGAACATAAAATACATGTATATTATATTATTTCATTATAAAAGGTTCTCCATTGTACCATTCCTTACTAAAACCAACATTCACGAATCCCAATTCATCTATTTAATAACAATTTTTTATCAACCCACATGGATTGAAAAATCTTCACATGGAATGTAGTATAATACAATTTTGATATTTGTTCGATGATTCCAAAGTATGAAATATTCGCATAAATTGTAATTTTTTTAATTAGTACTAGAAACATGCATCGCTTCAGCCATGAGTGTAACTCCACGATTTTTCATTGTACTGTCTTCATCATGTTCATTTGTATAGAACGTATAACCATTAATTACAAAAACATTGTAATATAATATGTACACACTTTGTCCTCTATGTAGCAATCGAGGTCATTCTGAAATTGAATATGGTTTTTCATCTAACACCTTTAAAATATAGTCCCAAAACCATCCTATAAACTGGTTTTTATGTGTATTTGATATCCATATTGTAACTCTTAATGGATTAAAATTCCTAAGAATTTATTTATGGGTTTCGACATATGGGGAAACCATTAAACTGTTATGAAAAATGTGAAGGTAGGGCGGATCTTGATTTGTAATATTGATTGTCACAAAAACTCTTCCAGAAATTCTTTCACCTTCAATCCACCCAATGTGATTATATTTCATTAGACCAGTGATTTCAACACCAAGCAGGTATTCAGTATAGAATTCAATGCCTTCCTCAACAATATTTCACTCTACAATACAACCCTCTTGCCAAATTCAATTTTTTACATACCCATTCAAAATATTCATATACTTTTCAATGGGGTACATAAATCTATAGTATACAAGACCACATAGTCTAATCTTTCTCACCAAGTGAACCATCAAATAAAATAATGTTTTCCGGAAGAACATTTCCAATTCACATAATATGGTGGATATTTGTTATTACATAGTTTGAATTTTTTTGGGTCTATAACTTTGTTGCACATAGATTTGACGAAGAAAAAGAGCTTGCTTAATGTATGAAGGACATTCTTGGGGGAAAAAATCAATGTAGAGCTATAGGCATTAAATCTTTCATCAAAACATGGCAGTCATGTGATTTTTGACCCTTTAACATTAAATTAGCCATTGAAATGATGTTCTTGGTGTTCGATGAATGACCCTCTAGATTCTTTACGTCATTTAATATGTTTCAAAACTGATATCTCTCCTTCCTAGAAAGAGTGTAAATAGCTATATGAAGAAAAAAAATTCACCCTCAACTGGCCCCAAATCTTCTCATATTCCCATGTCAACCATGTCCAGACTAGCTTTAATAACATCCTTTGTTTTCCGGGTACATTTAGAAACATGTCAAGGACACTATCACATAATTGTTTTCAACATGCATAATATTAAGAAAATTTCTGATATATAGATAATTCCAGTATGGTAATTCAAAAAAACTGTTCTCTTTTTCCATGAATATTTCGTAAGGTTTTTCATGAACGGTTTATCAAAAGCAGTGTTCACATATTTTACTTCATCAAATAGTTGATCACTTGTTAGTGGAGACAGTGATGTATGTTCTTCTGAACTTCCATCGAATGATATCATCCAATATTGGTACTTATTTCATCAGGGTTGAATTCTATGATGCCCTAGAAACATAGATTTCGATGAATGTTTTATCCTAATTGACTATATACCTTGTTTACAAATAGTACACACTTGAGTTCCTTTATTTATATATCATAACAAATTTCCATAAGCAGGAAAGTCATTTATCTTCCTATAAAACATGTCTCTCAACATGAAATATTCATTTTTATAGGCATCATACAATGTAACACCTGGATCCCACAATAATTTCAAATCCTTAGTCAATAAATCCAAATAAACATCAATATCATTACCTAGTTGTATTGGTCCTGATATAAGCATAAATAACATGATGTATTATTGTTTCAGGCATAAACACAGTGTAATGTTATAATTTACCAACATAACCAACCATGTATTGTGAGTGATTCTTTGAAAACCAAAAGGATTCACTTCGTATATAGTTTACACAAGATGAAGGTTTCTCGACTCGTCTCCAAATTCATGATACTCATGATCAATTCTCTTCCACTGAGGAGAGTTTGTTAGAGGACATAGTTTCCCATATAAAATTCTTATGTCCGTATTCCATGTCAGTTTCCCTACATTCTCCTCATGTCCATATAGGCGCCTAAACCTTGGAATGATTGGAAAGTACCATACAACTTTCGTAGGACCTGATTCTTCTTTCATGTATCAAGAAACTACATATTTTGGGAATTATCTATTTTATTTGTGGTCCCTTTGAAAAAATATATAGTCATTCGGGTATGCATGTATTCTATAAATGATCATACCCATCGAGCATAGGATTTCTTTGGCATCGTATGTTCGGTTTGAGAGCTCATTATCTTCTGGGAGCGTGTCATCTAAGATTGCAAGTAATTCTGTAAAACAATTGTCACTCCATATGTTGCCTAATTTTAGATTATACATCTTTAGTATGGGTGGAAATGTTGAATATTTAGTGCAACCACAATAAAATGGAATCTTTTCACAAATCTTTAACTTCTCAAACAATTTTGGAAAATCACAAAGTTTATCATATATTGTCCTTGTCATTTCCTCAATACGATCTTCATAATAATTCACATCTATAATGACATCCTCGGTACAGTCTTCATCATTTTATTCAATTGTAATCATATCAAATGATCCATAAAATGTAGTGTTGTCCCAGCCTCTTGCTACATTAGATTTTCCCTGTGTTTATTCCAGAATTTATAACTTTGATCTATTTTGTGATAGATCAAGTGTTCTTACAACTCCTCTGAACTAGTTTTTCATGAATAAAAACAACATAAAAATGGTTAAAGGATTTTAGAAGGGTCAAATGAATGATTTTTTTCAAACTTTATGAACTATATCCTTCCATATTCATACTCATTTGTCAAACGATTAGAATCCATCCATCCTTTATTCATATCCATCATATTTAACTTGGTAATATTAATATTTAACCAACTAAATATAGAAAATGTTGATATGAAAATTAACCAATTCTTAAAAAGATATAAAATTTTAATATCCATCAATATTTATCCCCAATATCCACTTTTTAAAACCAATATCCTTCATTTGGGATCTTCTAGATAAATCAATCTTCATCTATTCTTGTTATTTCTTCATTGGTCAAACTAAGATAACTTGATCAACATAAAGAAGTAAAATGAAAAAACTCCCATCATAATACACCATCATATAGTAGAAATTATTTTCATTACACTACATGAACATTAATTCTACTATAAAAGCATCGATATTCTAGTTACACTATCTTGGAGCCTATTTTAGCCCAAAAAACTGCATTTGAGACTGGAACTGAACCTTCTATTCTATTTAGCATGAAAACTTCATGTTGATCTAAGTATATCTCATCCTATAAATCCCCATGAAGGAGTAGAATCATGATAGCCATTTGTTTTAGAATTAAACCTTCAATGAAATCCAATTAGAGAACCATCTTAATTATTATATGCTTTATAACGTGAGAGAAAATCTAATGGAAATCTAATCCTTCTAATTATTGAAATACATTTACCCCTTCCATGGTGTTATTATTGATCTAATTTTCTTCCCTATATAATGTAATGGTTTTCATAATTTTATAAAAAACTAAGCATAAATGATTAAGGAAAAACTACATTTCAATTTTCCTTTGAAAACAATTTATAAAATCACTGTTGAAAATATCTCACCGTAAATATATTTGAAAAACTTTTTTAGTGTATTTCAAAAATATATCACCCTAAATATAATACCAATACCACCTCATGGAAAGAACCACTATTTCAAAATTTAGGAAATTATTTTGGAAGTTTCTCTTATGCATCCATAACTGTCTGGACCCATAAAAAACCATATGACTGTCATGGACTAGAACCGTTCAAATCCTGACTCCTGATACATCAAAATATAATCCATACTGATTACCCAGCTCATTTATGATTATGATTGGTTTTTTCATCAATCATCCATTAAATATCTTAGAAGGATCTCTCATGAACATCTATGGAAAGGAATTGTACCACATTCTTGGTTAAGGTCATCTCAGCGCTTCCAATTATAAGAATACCAGTTGACCCTCTGGTAATAATTAGCAATTCCCAAAAAGTATTTGGATATTAAAAAAATTCTTTGGCCTCTATAAATAAACTATAACATCAAACTTATAAGGTTCAAAAAATATTCTATCCACTAATATAATTTTTTCCAGGAAGTGTACATTATCAATCCAAAACACACACATTGTGATCCTTCCATATAGTTGATGCTATCTATGTTTTCTCAAAATGATATCCTGATATCGAGCATGTTCCTACCTCGATCCTAGAGAACAATTTAGCACCTCTAAGTTGATGAAATAGTACATAACTATGTATAAGTGTATATAAGTTCATTTCTATCACATAGAATAAACTGTAATAGTCCACACATATTCTCAATGATCCATATGAATTTTTATGGAAAAAACTAAGGCACCTGAGGGGGACATAATCATTCATATGAACCCCTTCACCTCGAAGTCGTTCAATTGAGCCTCCTTCTCTCATAGATCTATAGGATCCATATTATATGGTTGAATATATATTTTCCCCACACCTAGTAATAACACAATCATAAACTCAACCTAGCCCTTTTGTGGTAATCTTGAGAATTCCTTTGGAAATACATCTAGGGTCTTTTCAATTATAGTAGGTCATACTGAATGATGTTTATCTCTATCATCAAAAATTACTCTAGTAAAATAGGTTGAGATTCTACCCCGCGATAGAAATATAGGTCCTACATAACTAGTTTTCATATCCAACTCTCCATTATAGACATAATCATCACCCTCGAAAAATATAATTCCACCCATCGATGAAAACAATTGATATAGTAGATACATCACTACATGGGGGGTTTTAATTGTTTTCACAAAGTAGAGTAATAGTTTTCATGTCACCAGAACCTTCCCTTTCCATTTATGCAACTATATTAAGTGGGAATTAATGATTTTAAATTGGTTCGTTCACCTGTTTAACTGATTTTCCCAATCCGAACTTGACGCACACCCTTGATTTAATGACCATCCTAATTCTATATGAGTGCGTGTATAATTTGAGGGTAGTTTATGTGGGTGGGTTTTTTTAGTTCTATGCGGTAGGGTTTTTTTATATTTGGGAAATGGGTTTGTTCAGCGCCACTTGACATTGCGCTTACCACCCCCAAACCCCACATATATATATATATATAATAAATTTATTAATTTTAATAAATATAAAAAAATACAATAAATACATAATTATATTTTTTATAATAAATACAAAAAATATAATAAATTTATTTATTTATAATAAATATTTATAATAAATATACATTTGTTTTACATTTATTATACATTTATTATAAATACTATAATTTTATAAGATTATAATATTTATTATAATAAATATCTAATAAATATTAATAAATATTATTATAATAAATGCAGAATAAATGTATAATAAATGTATAAAAAATATTTATAATACATTTATATTTATAATAAATACATATTATAATTAAATATTATAATATTTATAATAATAAATATCTAATAAATGTATAATAAATATTATTATAATAAATATACATTTATAATATCTATTATAATAAATTTATAATAAATATTATTGTAATAAATATTATAATAAATGTATAATAAATATATAGTAAATGTAAAATAAGTATTTTTAATAAATTTATCATAAATGTATATTTATTATAATAAATATTATAATATTTAATTATAATAAATGTATATTTATATTTATATTTATAATAAATATGACAAAATTTATTATAAATAATCTACATTTATTTATTATAATAAATCTACATTTATTTTATACATTTATTATAATAAATATGTATAATAAAAGTATAATAAATATTATTATACATTTATTTTTTAATTATAAAATAGTAAATGTAATATTTAATTATTTATCTTTATTATATAATTATCATATATATATTTATTAAATTTATTATTATATAATTATATTATAAATAAATGTAATATGTAATATAATATAATAACTGTAATATGTTTCATTTATTTTTTATTTATAATAAATGTATATTTATAATTAAATAAAGGTAAAATAAATTTAATTAATATAAATGTATAATTACATATTACATTTATTATAATAATTAAATAATTACATACTGCATTTATTATAATAAATATATGTATATTTATAATTTAATTTATAAATGTATATTTATTATAATAAATATATGTAGATTTATTACATATTTATTATAATAAATAAATGTATATTACATTTATAATAAATATATATTTATGTAAATAAATGTATTTTACATTTATAATAAATGTATATTTATATAATTAAATATTATTAATAAGTATTATTAATGAAAATTAATAAATATATATTTATTAATGAATATTATAATAAATAAATGTATATTTATTATTACATTTATAAATGTATATTTATAATAAAGGTATATTTATAAATAAATATAATTATTAAATATTATTAATTTATACTAATAAATGTATATTTATTAATGATTATTATAATAAATATATATATATTTATAATTACATTTATAAATGTATATTTATTATAATAAATAAATGTATATTACATTAATAAATAATTACATATTTATTATAATAAATAAATGTATATTACATTTATAATAAATGTGTATTTATATAAATAAAAGTAAATTTAAATAAATAAATGTATAATGCATTTATAAGTAATTACATATTTATTATAATAAATTTATATTTCATTTATAAATAAACAATCAATTTTTTTTTAATAAATGTATATTACATATATTATAATAAATTTATATTACATATTTATTATAATAAATGTATATTACATTTATATAAATGTATATTTATTACATATTTATTATAACAAAAAATTACATTTATAAATTTATATTACATTTATAATAAATATCTAAAAAATGAATATTTATATAAATGTATATTTATTATAATAAAAAAATGTAAATTACATTTATAAATAATTACATATTTATTATTATAAACAAATATATATTTATAATTATATAATTATAGTACATAATTATTTATAGATATGATAATTATATAATAATGATAAATAATTATATATTACATTTATTATATTTTAATTTATAATACATTTACTACACACATTAATAATAATAAATAGATAAAATAAATGTATATTTATTATAATAAATTGGGATACAGACATCCAATAGTTAACCATATACTTGTTGAACCAAAAATATACTTAGAGCATTAAAAGAATATAATAAATATATTTAAAAAATTATATGTATAATAAATAAATCTTTATTTATTTATAATAAAAACAATAAATAAATGTATATTTATTTATATTTATATATATAATGAAAATATATTAATTTATTATTGTAAATTGTTTATAAATATATTTATTATATTTAAAATTATATATAATTAATATCTTTATTATAATTTTATAATTATTTAAATATATCTATATTTATTTTGAATTATAATCTTAAGTATATGTATAAGTTTATTTTAATTTTATAATTATTTAATAACTATAAATGCATATATATTTATTGATAGTTATAATCATATATATATTTATATATATTTATTTCAATAATCATAAAATTTTACCAAATATATTTATTGCATTTATAATTTTATAAATATATATAATTAATATATTTATAACAACTTAATAATTATTTAAATATATACGTATTATATTAAATTCTAATTATATATATTTGTATATATTTATAAATATATTTATTTATTTAATAAATTTATAATAATTTGATAATTATTTAAATATAAATATATATTTCGTACATATATATTTTAATTATAGTGTTTGATTTATAATAAAAATTAATTTTATTTATTGTCATTAAAATAGTTATATTTGACTATAATTAATATGAATATATAATTATATAATAATATTTTTTTAACAAATAAAAAAATTGGTTCAATAACCTATTTAACTGATTTCCCCGATCCGAACTTGACCTACTCCCCTGATTCAATGACAATATCGATTCTAGATGAGTGGGTGTATAATTTGAGCAACAATAAATGTATTTTAGGAGCAATAGAAAGATTTGACAGAGAGATTAGTGTCGTGACCATTGTAATATGAATTTTGATGCTGACCATCATTAAATGCATTCATAAATATATGAAATGGATGAGTCGTTCTATAAATTAGAAACCCTTCTTCAACCCCTTTCATTCTGTAGCTCTGCAAATTTATCTTTAATTCTCAGTGACCCTTCCTCCTCCCCAGTATGAGCACCCGTCTCTCTGATCCCCCAAAACAAAATGGTGCATCGGGCGATGAGGACGTTAGCAGCAAAGCTGAGGAGTGTCGCCAATTCCTTCTTCCCTGGCTTCGCGAAAAGGTAGAGGAGAGTGCCGTACACAGACCAGGTGATGCCAGCGATCCGAAAACCTACTTCGATCTGCTCTTAAAAGACACATCATAACAGGCGATGCCGGAAAGGAAGAAGAATATGACGCTGGATGACTTGGTGATGCCAAAATGGCAGATGTGGGAAACCCACACTGATCTGGACACTTCCTACCAGGTGATGCATAAAGGAAAAAAGAAGACAACGCTGACCAAACCGGTGATGCCGGAAAGGTAGAAGAAGATGACGTTGGCCAACCCGGTGATGCCAGAATGGAAGAAGAAGGTGACACTGGCCAACCTGGCGATGCAGGAATGGCAGAGGAGTGAAACCCACATCGATCTGCTCTTAGAAAAGACTTCCTACCAGGCAATACATGAAAGGAATAAGATGATGAAGCTGGCCGACCTGGCGATGCTGGAATGGCAGAGGACGGAAACTCACATTGATCAAATCTTAGAAGACACTTACTACCAGGCAATGCTGGAAAGGAAGATGATGAGGTTGTCGGCCAGCACGTTTATATCCCAAGACCTGGCATTGGAGGATCGGAAGAAGGGGAGCACCCTGGGTGGCCTGTTTATGGCTGAAGACCTGGGTATAGAGGCGACGAGGGAAAGGAATAAGAGGACGGCTGTGGGCAACCTGTGTAAAGCCCAAGACCTAAAGATGGAGGATCAGAAGAAGAGAAGTATGGTGTTAATGGCAGGAAGGAAGAGGAGTGTGCTGTACACCAAGCAGATCTTACCAGACTCTCACGATCAGGCGAAGCCTGAAAGGAAGAAGAGGATGACGTTGGATGACTTGTTTAAATACTAAGAGCCGGCGATGGAGGATCAGAATTAGAGAAGTACGGTTTCATGGCATAAAGGCAGAGGAGAGCGCCGCACACTGAGAAGCTCTTACTAGACTCTTGCGATTAAGCCACGATGGAAAGGAAGAAAAGGATGATGTTGGCCGACCTGTTTATAACCCAATACCTGGTTATGGAGTTTCGGATGAAGAGAAGTACAATGTTCATGGATGAAAGGCAGAGAAGAGAGCCACACACCTAGCACCTCTTACCAGACTCGGTGTTCATGGATGAAAGGCAGAGGAGAGCCCCACACACCGAGCAGCTCTTACCAGATATATATTTAAGAATTAATATAATTAATTTAAATATATAATGATAAAATTAGAAATTTATGTTTAACATTTTGGAAATATATGTAATAGTTTTATTCAAATAAAATCTATTTTTGTTTTTTCTCTTTTAAATATTCACAAACTTCATTTTTATTTTTTGCATGGTTTGAAAAATAAGCAAGTGTTCCTTGATTTAACATAATCCAATTAATTCAATGAGAAAAAAAATTTCACATGGTTTTTCTTTAATATTATTTATATTCTTAAAACATGTGCTTTTTAAAAAATTGGTTTTTGTAAATTTATATTAAAAATATTTTTATCCACTTCTAGAAATTAAATCTTATAAAATGGGTTCTATATTTCATAACAGTATAATTAATATCAGGAAATAAGATCAACTTAATGAATAATTTTTCTTTGATAAGAATCATAAAAAATTATAAAGGAAGGATCAATGCAGGGAGTAGTCATGATGATATGAAATTCTATCCATGATAAGTACAAAAAAATAAATATTATTTTCAAATTTTTTGTAAATAAGTTAAAAGTACCTCGGTCAAAATATGAAATGAAAATTCCATTTATTTTTTTATTAAATTTCAAACATGGCTAAAAATGAATTTAAAAAACCATAGGATAATATTCAAATCATTCATGAAATTTTTTTAAATAAAATATGAAAATGGAAGAAAAGGATTCCCAAAAGTCCATTTTTCTTTTAAAAAAAATTCTGATAATTCTAAGTACTAAATAATAAAAATTGTACTATTACATGAACACTCCATGAATAAATGAAGGAAAATAAAATGAGATGGGTTTATCTTATAAGGAACATATAAATTTAACTCAATCTATACTAAAGTATATATTTAATAAATATATTTATTTAATTTATATATTTATAATAATTTGATAATTATTTAAATATAAATATATATTTATTACATATATATTTTAATTATAGTGTTTGATTTATAATGAAAATTAATTTTATTTATTGTCATTAAAACAGTTATATTTGACTATAATTGATATGAATATATAATTATATAATAATATTTTTTTAACAAATAGAAACATTGGTTTCAATCACCTGTTTAACTGATTTCCCCGATCCAAACATGACCTACTCCCATGATTCAATGACCATCCTGATTCTATATGATTGTGTGTATAATTTTACCTACAATAAATTGATTTTAGGTGCAATAGAATGATTTGACTGAGATATTAGTCCCATGACCGTTGTAATATGAATTTTGATGCTGACCATCCTTAAATTCATTCATAAATATATGAAATGGACGAGTCGTTCTATAAATTAGATACCCTTCCTCACCACCTTTCATTCTATAGCTCTACAAATTTAACTGTAATTCTCAGTCACCGTTCCTTTTCCCCAGTACGAGGGCCATCTCTCTAATGCCCCCCAAAAAATGGTGCATCGGGAGATGAGGACGATAATAGCGAAGCTGATGAGTGTCGCCAATTCCTTCTTCCATGGCTCCACGAAAAGGCAGAGGAGAGCGCCCCACACTGAGCAGTTGATACCGGAAATGCCGGAATGGCCGAGTATAGCTCCACACACTGACAAGGCGATGTCGGCGATTCTGAAAACCTACTTTGATCTACTCTTAGAATACACTTCATATCAACCGATTTCGGAAAGGAAGAAGAAGACGACGCTAGCCGACTTGGCGATGCTAGAATAGAAGATGAGGGAAACCCACATTGATCTTCTCTTAGCAGACACTTACAACCAGGCGATGCAGGAAAGGAAGAAGAAGACGACGTTGAAAAACCCAATGATGCTGGAAAGGAAAAAAGAAGACGATGCTGGTCGACCCGGTGATGTCGGAATGGAAGAAGAGTACATCACTGGATGACCCGGTGATGTAGGAATGACAGAGGAGTGAAACCCACATCGATCTACTCTTAGCAGACACTTCCTACCAGGTGATGCATGAAATGAAGAAGAAGATGAAGCCGACCGACCAGGTGTTGCCGGAATGGCAGAGTAGGGTAATCCAAATCGATCTACTCTTAGCAGACACTTCCTACCAAGTGATGCTGGAATAAATGATGAAGAGGATGCTGGCTGACCCGTTTATACCCCACGAACTGGCGATGGAGGATCGGAAGAAGGGGAGTTCCCGGGGCAGCCTATTTGTTGCCGAAGACCTAGGGATGGAGGCGTCGCCGGAAAGGAATAAGAGGATGGCGGTGGGCAACCTGTTTATAGACCAAGACCTGACGATGGAGGATCAGAAGAACAGAAGTGCGATGATCATGGCAGAAAGGCAGAGCAGAGCGCCGCACACCGAGTAGCTCTTACCAGACTCTTACGATCAGGTGACGTCTAAAAGGAAGAAGAGGACGACCCTGGATGACTTGTTTAAATCCCACGACCTGGCGATGGAGGATCAAAATAAGAGAAGTACGGTTTTCATAGAAGAAAGGTAGAGGAGAGCGCCTCACACTAAGCAGCTCTTACCAGACTCTTGCGATCAGGCCATGCTGGAAAGGAAGAAGTGGACGACGCTGGCCAACCTGTTTATAGCCCAAGACATGGCAATGTAGGATCAGAAGAAGAGAAGTCTGGTGTTCATGGCAGAAAGGCAGAGGAGTGTGTCATACACCTAACACCTCTTACCAGACTCAGTGTTCATGGAAGAAAGACAGTGGAGAGCCCCGCACACCAAGCAGCTCTTACCGGATATATATTTAGTAATTAATATAATGAATTTAAAAATATAATTTTGAAATTAGAAATCTCTATTTATCATTTAGGAAATCTATGTAATATTTTTATTCAAATAAAATCTATTTTTGTTTTTTCTCTTTTAATCAAGTATTCACAAGATTAATTTTGATTGATTCTTTGTTTGAAAAACAATCAAGGGTTTGTTGATTTAACATAATTCAATTAATTCAATGAGAAACAAAATTATACTTGTTTTTTCATTAAGATTGTTTTTATACTTAAAACATGTGATTTTTCAAAAAATGGTTCTTGTGAATTTTAATTAAAAATATTTTTTTCCACTTCTAGAAATCAAATCTTATAAAATGGGTTCTGTATTTCAAATCAGTATAATTAATATCAGGTAATAAGATAAACTTAAAGAATAATTTTTCTTTGAGAGGAATCATTGAAAATTATAAAGGTTCAAAGCAGCGAGTAGTCATGATGACATAAAATTTTATCCATGAGAAGTATAAAAAAAACAATGATTCTGTTCACATTTTTTCGTAAAAAAGTTAAAAGTACCTCTCTCAAAAAATTAAAAGAATATTCCATTTATTTTTTTTATTAAAATTCAATCATGGATAAAAATGAATTTTAAAAACTATAGGAGAATATTAAAATCAATCATGAAAACATTTTTAAAGAAAAGATGAATATGAATGAAAAGGATTCCAAAAAATTCTATTTTACTTTTTTAAAAAAATTATGATAATTCTAAGTGATAAATAAATGAAAAATGTACTATTACTTGAACACTCCATGAATAAATTAAGGAAAATAAAATGAAATGGATTTATCGTATAAGGAACATATAATTTCACTCAATCTAAACTAATGTATAATCAATACAAATTAAAATGAGGTTGAAACATAAATCCCTTATAGCTTTGGTAATCACTAAATCAAATACTCATGAAAGAGAGAACCAAATATGTATTTTTAAATCCCCATACCTTCAAAAAAATAATCGTAAAATACATTACTGGTGTCACACCCCAACTTTTTAATTTATTTTTACTTTATCATTTCAGGGATCCACGTCCTCACGTCAAGGATTGGGTTGGGTCCCTGTTTAAAAATGTCTGACATTTACTGTTTTTGGTGGGTTTCAAACCTATGCACGGGCACGACGTGGTTAGCAGTGACTGTGCTGTCACCCCAGGTGCTTGTGCGTGTGCCCAAGCAAACTGCGTTGAGGCGTGCAATTTACATGCGTTTTTTAAGTCGCATGATGAGCGCGCGGGTACCCGTTAATATTATGTTGTTATTATTATTATTATTATTATTATTATTATTTATAAATGTATTAATTATATTTATAATTATATATAATTAATATCTATATTATAATTTCATAATAATTTAAATAAATATATATTTATTAAGAATTATAATTGTAAATAATTGTATATATTTATTCTAATTTTATAATTATTTAATAAACACAAATTTATATATATTTATTTATAGTTATAATCATATATGTAAATATATTTCAATAATTATAAAATTTTAACAAATATATTTATTGCATTTATAATTTTATATATATATATAATTAATATATTTATAAAAATTTAATAATTATATAAATATATATGTAATGAATAGAATTATAATTATAAATATTAGTATATAATTATAAATATATTTATTTAATTAATATATTTATTATAATTTGATAATTATTTAAATATAAATATATATTTATTAAATATATATTTTTATTATAGTGTGTGATTTATAATGAAAATTAATTTTATTTATTGTCACTAAAATAGTTATATTTGACTACAGATAACTTGAATTTATAATTATATAATAATACAGTTTTAACAAATAAAAAAATTAGTTCGATCAACTGTTTAACTTCTTTTCCTGATCTGAGCATGAAGTACTCCCCTGATTTAAGGATCATCCGGATTCTATATGAGTGCATGTATAATTTGAGGGTAATTCAGGTTGGTGGGCTTTTTTAGTTTTATGGGGTATGGTTTTTTTATATTTGAGAAATGGGTTTTTTCAACACCACTTGAAGTGGCCTATGACCCCACACACCCCCAAACCCCACAAATATATATATATATATATATATAATAAATTTCTTTATTATAATATATATAAAAAATTACAATAAATACATAATTATATTTTTTATAATAAAGAGAACAATTATAATATATTTACTTATTTATAATATATATTTATAATAAATCTCTAATAAATATTCAAATAAAAACAATATTATTATTTTTATAAATATACATTTATTATACATTATACATTTATTATAAAAACTATATTGTTATAATATTATCATATTTATTATAATAAATATCTAATAAATATTAATAAATACAATTATAATAAATGCTCAATAAATGTATAATAAATATATAATAAATATTTATAATACATTTATATTTCTAATAAATACTTATTATAATTTTAATATTATAATAATTATAATAATAAATATCTAAGAAATGTATAATTAATATTATTTTAATAAATATACATTTATAATATCTATTATAATAAATATTATTATAATAAATGTATAATAAATATTATTGTAACAAATATTATAATATATGTATAATAAATATATAGTAAATGTAAAATAAGTATTTATAATAAATTTATTATAAATGTATATTTATTGTAATAAATATTATAATATTTAATTATAATAAATGTATATTTATATTTATATTTATAAGAAATATGATAATATTTATTATAATAAATCTACATTTATTTATTATAATAAATCTACATTTATTTTATACATTTATTATAATAAATATGTACAAAAAATGTATAATAAATATTATAACACATTTATTTTTTAATTATAATATAATGAATGTAATATGAAATTATTTATCTTTAATATATAATTATCATATCTATATTTATTATATTTATAATTATATAATTATACTATAAATAAATTTAATATGTAATATAATATAATAAATGTAATATGATGCATTTATTTTTTAATTATAATAAATGTATATTTATAATTATATAAATGTATAATAAATATAATAAATATAAATGTATAATTACATATTACATTTATTATAACAAATAAATAATTACATATTACTTATATTATAATAAATTAATGTATATTTATAATTACAATTATAAATGTATATTTATTATAATAAATAAGTGAAAATTTATTACATATTTATTATAATAAATAAATGTATATTACATCTATAAGAAATGTATACTATTATAAATAAATGTATATTACATTTATAATAAATGTATATTTATATAAATAAATATTATTAATAAATATTATTAATGAAAAATAATAAATGTATATTTATTAATGAATATTATAATAAATAAATGTATATTTATAATTAAATTTATAAATGTATATTTATAACAAATGTATATTTATAATAAATGTATATTTATAAATAAATATTATTATTAAATATTAATAATGAATATTTATACATGTTTATTTATTAATGAATATTATAATAAATAAATGTATATTTGTAATTACATTAATAAATTTATATTTATTATAATAAATAAATGTATATTACATTTATAAATAATTATATATTTATTATAATATATTAATGTATATTACATTTATAATAAATGTATATCTATATAAATAAATGTATATTACATTTATAATATATGTATATTTATATAAATAAATGTATATTACATTTATAAGTAATTACATATTCATTATAATAAATGTATATAACATTTATAAATAAACAATAATTTACATTGTTAATAAATGTATATTACATTTATTATAATAAATGTACATTACATACTTATTATAATAAATGTATATTACATTTATATAAATGTATATTTATTACATTTTTTTATAATAAACAATTACATTTACAAATTTATATTATATTTACAATAAATATCCAATAAATGTAAATTTATATAAATGTATATTTATTAAAATTAATAAATGTAAATTACATTTATAAATAATTAAATATTTATTATAATAAATAAATGTATATTTATAAATATATAATTATATTATATAATTATTTATAGATAAGATAATTATATAATAAAGATAAATAATTACATATTATATTTATTATATTATAGTTAAAAAATAAATGTATTATAATACTTATTATACATTTATTATACATATTTATTATAATAGATGTATAAAATAAATGTATATTTATTATAATAAATTGGGCTACAAACATCCAACAGCTAACCATATACTTATTGAACCAAACATATACTTAGAGCATTACAAGAATATAATAAATATATTTATAAATTTATATGTATAATAAATAAATATTTATTTATTTATAATAATAAATATAAAAAAATGTATATTTATTTATATTTATATATATAATGAATATATATTAATTTACAATTATAATTTTTTTATAAATATATTTATTATATTTATAATAAAATATAATTAATATCTTTATTATAATTTTATAAATATTTAGATATATCTATATTTATTTAGAAGTATAATTGTAAATATTTGTATATATTTATTGTAATTTTATAATTATTTAATAACTACAAATGAATTTATATTTAATTATAGTTATATTCATATATATATATATATATATATATATTTCAATAATTATAAAATATTTCCAAATATATTTATTGCATTTATAATTTTTTAAATATATATAATTAATATATTTATAAAAATTTAAAAATTATTTAAATATATATGTATTATATAGAATTATATTTATACATATTTATAAATATTTATAAATATATTTATTTAATTAATATATTTATTATAATTTGGTAATTATTTAAATATAAACATATATTTATTATATATATATTTTAATTATAGTGTTTGATTTATAATAAATATTAATTTTATTTATTGTCATTAAAATAGTTATATTTTACTATAATTAATATGAATATATAATTATATAATAATATTGTTTTAACAAATAAAAAAATTGGTTCGATCACCTATTTAACCGATTTCACTGATCCAAACTTGACCTACTCCCCTGATTCGATGACCATCCCGATTCTATATGAGTAGGTGTATAATTAGACCTACAATAAATGAATTTTAGGAGCAATAGAATGATTTGACTAAGAGATTAGTCCCATGACCATTGTAATATGAATTTTGATTTTGAACATCCTTAAATGAATTATTAAATATATGAAGTGGATGAGTCATTCTATAAATTAGATACACTTCCTCATCCCCTTTCATTCTGTAGCTCTCCAAATTTTACTGTAATTCTCACTCACCATTCCTCCTCCCCAGTATGAGCGCCCGTCTCTCCAATCCCAAAAAACAAAATGGTGCATCGGGCGATGAGGATGATAATAGCGAAGCTGAGGAGTGTTTCCAATTCCTTCATCCCTGGCTCTGCGAAAAGGCAGAGGAGAGAACTGCACAATGAGAAGGTGATGCCGGTAATGCGGGAATAGGTGTGGATAACGCCACACACTGACCAGGTGATGCCGACGATTACGAAAACCTACTTCGATCTGCTCTTAGAAGACACTTCCTACCAGGAGATGTTGGAAAGGAAGGAGAAGACGATGATGGCTGACCCGGCGATGTCGGAATGGCAGATGAGGGAATCCCAAATTGATCTGCTCTTAACAGACACTTCCTACCAGACGATGCAGGAAAGGAAGAAGAAGATGATGCTGACCGACCCGGTGATACCTTAAAGGAACAAGAAGACGAAGCTAGCTGACCTGGTGGTGCCAGAAATGAAGAAGAAGATGACACTAACTGACCCGATGATGCAGGAATGTTAGAGGACTAAAACCCACATCGATCTGCTCTTAGCAGACACTTCCTACCAGGCGATGAAGGAAAGGAAGAAGAAGATGAAGTTGGCCGACCCAGCAATTCCGGATTGGCAGAGGAGGGAAACCCACATTGATCTCCTCTTTGCAGACACTTCCTACCAAGCAATGCCAGGATGGAAGATGTAGAGGACGTTGGTCGGCCCGTTTATACCCCAAGACCTGGTGATGGAGGATCAGAATAAGGGGAGAACCCTGGGCAGCCTATTTATGGCCGAAGACCTGGGGATGGAGGCAATGCCGGAAAGGAAGAAGAGGACAGTGGTGGGAAACTTGTTTATATACCAAGATCTGACGATGGAGGATTGGAAGAATAGAATTATGGTGTTCATGGCAGAAAGGAAGTGGAGTGTGTCGCACACCGAGCAGCTCTTACCAGACTCTTGCGATCTGGTAACGTCGTAAAGGAAGAAGAGGACGATGTCAGAAAACTTGTTTAAAGCCCAAAACCTGGTGATGGATGATAGGAATATGAGAAGTACGGTTTTAATGGTTAAAAGGCAGAAGAGAGCGCCTCACATTAAGCAGCACTTACCATACTCTTGCGATTAGGCCATGCCAGAATGGAAGAAGAGGACAATGCTGGCCGACCTGTTTATATCCCAAAACACGGTGATGGAGGATCAGAAGAAGAGATGTACGGTGTTCATCGAAGAAAGGTAGAGGAGAGCGCCACACACCTAGAACATCTTTCCAGACTTGGTGTTTATGGTAGAAAGGCAATGGTGAGCCCCGCACAACGAGAATCTATGACTAGATATATAATAAAGATTTAATATAATGAATTTAAAAATATAATGTTGAAATTAGAAATTTATATTTTACATTTTGGAAATCAATGTAATTTTTTTATTCAAATAAAATCTATTTTTTTCTCTTTTAATCATGTATTCACAAGATTCCATTTTATTTTTTGCTTGGTTTGAAAAATAATCAAGTGTTTGTTGATTTAACATAATCCAATTAATTCAACGAGAAACAAAATGATACTTGGTTTTTCATTAAGATTATTTTTATACTTAAAACATGTGCTTTTTCAAAAAATGGTTCTTGTGAATTTATATTAAAAATGTTTTTTAACACTTCTATAAATTAAAACATATAAAATGGGTTCTATATTTCAAATTAGTATTATTAATATCAGGTCATAAGATCAAATTAATGAATGATTTTTCTTTGAGAAGAATCATAGAAAATTATAAAGGTTCAATGCAGTGAGTAGTCATGATGACATGAAATTATATCAATGAGAAGTACAACAAAATAAAGATTCTTTTCACATTTTATTGTAAAAAAGTTAAAAGTACGTTGCTCAAAATATGAAAAGAAGATTCCATTTATTTTGTTTTTAACATTCAAACATGGATAAAAATGAATTTAAAAAACTATAAGATAATATTAAAATCATTCATGAAATTTTTTTTAATGAAAAGATAAAAATGGATGAAAAGGATTCCCTAAAGTCTATTTCTCTTTTTTTTAAAAATTATGATCATTTTAAGTACTAAATAAAGGAAAATGTTACTATTACTTGAACACTCCATGAATAAATGACGGAAAATAAAATGAAATGGATTTATCGTATAAGGAACATATAATTTCGCTCAATATAAACTAAAGTATAATCAATACAAATTAAAATGAGATTGAGACATAAATCCCTTAAAACTTTGGTAATCACTAAATCAAAAACTCATGAAATAGAGAACCATATATGTATTTTTGAATCCCCATAGATTCAATAAAAAGAATCGTAAAATACATTATTGGTGTCACGCCCTGACTTTTTAATTTATTTATATTTTATTATTCTAGGGCTCTATGTCCTCGAGTCAAGGATCGGGCTGGGTCCTGGTTTAAAAATTTCTAACATTTAACATTTTTGGTGGGTTTCAGACCTGTGCACGGGCACCATGTGATTAGCAGTGACTGTACGATCACCCGAAGTGCTTGTGTGGGTGCCTAAGCTGACTGCCTTGAGGCGTGCAATTTGCATGCGTGTTTTTTAAGTACTGCGATGGGCGCGTGGGTACCCGTTAATATTATGTTTTTGTTATTATTATTATTATTCTTATTGTTATTATTATTTTTATTTATAAATATATTTATTATATTTATAATTATATATAACTAATATCTTTATTATAATTTTATAATTATTTAAATGTATCTATATTTATTTAGAATTATAGTTATAAATATTTGTATATATTTATTATAATTTTATAATAATTTAATAAATATAAATGTATATATATTTATTTATAATTATAATCATATATGTATATATATTCCTATAATTATAAAATTTTAAAAAATATATTTATTACATTTATAATTTTATAAATATATATAATTAATATGTTTATAAAAATATAATAATAATTTAATTATATACGTATTATTTAGAATTCTAATTATAAATATTTGTATTTAATTATAAATATATTTATTTAAATAATATATTTATAATAATTTGATAATTATTTAAATATAAATATATATTTATTACATATATATTTTTATTATATTTTGTCATTTATAATGAAGATTAGTTTTATTAATGGTCATTAAAATAGCTATATTTGACTATTATTAATATGAATATATAATTATATAATAATAGTATTTTAACAAATAAAAAAATTGGTTAGATCACCTGGTTAACCAATTTTCCCGATCTGAAATTGACCTACTCCCCTAATTTAATCACCATCCCGATATTATGTGAGTGCGTGTATAATTTGATGGTAATTTAGGTTGTGGGTTTTTTTTAGTTTTATGGGGTAGGGTTTTTTTATATTTGGGAAATGGGTTTGTTTAGCGCCACATGAAGTGGAGCTTTGACCCCACACCACCCTCAAACCCCACAAATATATATAAATATAAAATAAATTTATTTATTATAAAAAATATAAAAAAATGCAATAAATACATACTTATATTTTTTGTAATAAATACAAAAATTATAATAAATTTATTTATGTATAATAGGTATTTATAATAAATATCTAATAAATATTTATAATCAATATAATAATACTATTATAATAAATTCAAATTTTTTATACATTTATTATAAATACTATAATGTTATAATATTATAATATTTATTATAGTAAATATCTAATAAATATTAATAAATTCTACTATAATAAATGCACATTAAATTTATAATAAATGTATAATAAATATTTATAATAAATTTATATTTATAATAAATACTTATTATAATTTAATTGTATAATATTTATAATAATAAATATCTAATAAATATCTAATAAATGTATAATAAATATTATTATAATAAATATACATTTAGAATATCTATTATAATAAATATTATTATTATAAATGTATAATAAATATTATTTTAATAAAAATTATAATAAATGTATAATAAATATATAGTAAATGTATAATAAAAGTTATTAATAAATTTATCATAAATGTATATTTATTATAATAAATATTAAAATATTTAATTATAATAAATGTATATTTATATTTATATTTATAATAAATATGATAATATTTATTATAATAAATCTACATTTATTTATTATAATAAATCTACATTTATTTCATACATTTATTATAATAAATATGTATAATAAATGTATAATAAATATTATAATAATTTTTTAATTATAACCTAATAAATGTAATTTGTAATTATTTATCTTTATTATATAATTATCATATATATATTTATTGTATTTATAATTATATAATTACATTATAAATAAATGTATTATGTAATATAATATAATAAATTTAATATAATACCTTTATTTTTTATTTATAATAAATGTATATTTATAATTATATAAATGTATAATAAATATAATAAATATAAAGGTATAATTAAATATCACATTTATTATAATAAATAAATAATTACATATTACATTTATTATAATAAATAAATAATTACATATTAAATTTATTATAATAAATAAATGTACATTTATTACATATTTATTATAATAAATAAATGTATATTACATTTATAATACATGTATATTTATAGAAATATATGTATATTAAATTTATAATAATTTTAAATTTATATAAATATATATTATTAAAAAATATTATTAATTAAAATTAAAAAAAAGTATATTTATTAATGAATATTATAATAAATAAATGTATATTTATAATTACATTTATAAATGTATATTTATTATAAATGTATATTTATAAATAAATATTATTACTAAATATATTTAATGAATATTAATAAATGTATATTTATTAGTGAATAATATAATAAAAAATGTTATTTATAATTAAATTTATAAATGTATATTTATTTTAATAAATAAATGTATATTACATTTATAAAGAATTACATATATATTATAATAAATAAATGTGTATTACATTTATAATAAATGTATATTTATATAAATAAATGTATATTACATTTATAAGTAATTAGATATTTATTATAATAAATATATATTACATTTATAAATAAATAATCCTTTATTTTGTTAATAAATGTATATTACATTTATTATAATAAATGTATATTACATATTTTTTATAATAAATGTATATTACATTAATATAAATGTATGATATATTTATATAAATGTATATTTATTACAACTGTATAATAATAAATAATTACATTTAGAAATGTATATTTAATTTATAATAAATATATAATAAATTTATTTTTATATAAATATATATTTATTATAATAAATAAATGTAAATTACATTTATAAATAATTACAGATTTATTATAATATATGTATATATATATATATATATTGAATTATATTATTATATTATATAATTATTTATAAATATGATAATTATATAATAAAGATAAATAATTATATATTATATTTATTATATTATATTTAAAAAATAAATATATTATAATATTTATTATACATTTATATACATATTTATTATAATAAATGTATAAAATAAGTTTAGATTTATTATAATAAATATTATAATATTTATTATAAATATAAATATAAATTTACATTTATTATAATTAAATATTATAATATATATTATAATAAATCTACATTTATAATAAATGTAATATAAATATTTATTATATATTTACTAAATATTTATTATACATTTATTATAATATTTAGTATAATAATATTTATTATACATTTGTTATAATAAATATTATAATAATATTTATTATAATAGATATTATAAATGTATATTTATAATAATAATATTTATTATACATTTAATAGATATTTATTATTATAAATATTGTTATATTTAATTATAATATGTATTTATTATAAATAAAAATGTATTACAAAGATTTATTATATATTTATTATATATTTATTGGGTAATTTTTATAATAGTATTTATTAATATTTATTAGTTATTTATTATAAATACTTATTATAAATAAATAAATTTATTATATTTTTTTTATTTATTATAAATATTATAATTATGCATTTGTTGTATTTTTCTATATTTATTATAATAAATAAATTTATTATATATATATGTGTGTGGGGGGGTGTGGGGTCAATGGGCCACTTCAAGTGGCACTTTTCCCACTTTTTGTTCAGCGCCACTTGAAGTGGGATTGAACAAACCCATTTCCCCACTATAAAAAAATCCTACCACAAAAAACTAAAAAAAACCCACCCTCCTAAATTCTCTATAATTTGACCCTACAATAAAAGAATTTTAGGTGAAATTGAATAATTTGACTGGGAGATTAGTCTCGTGACCATTGTAATATCAATTTTGACGTTGACCATCCTTAAATGCATTCCTAAATATATGAAATGGATGTGTTGTTCTATAAATTAGATACCCTTCCTCATCCCTTTTCATTCTGTAGCTATACAAATTTAACTGTAATTCTCAATCACCCTTCATCATCCTCAGTACGAGCGCCCGTCTCTCCGATCCCACAAAACAAAATGGTGCATCGGGTGATGAGGACGATAACAAAGAAGCTGAGGAGTGTCGCCAATTCCTTCTACCCTGGCTCCTTGAAAAGGCAGAGTAGAGTGCCACACACTATACAGGTGATGTTGGTGATGCAGGAATGGCCGAGGATAGCACCGCACACCGACTAGGTGATGCCGGCGATTCTGAAAACCTACTTCAATCTGCTCTTAGAAGACAGTTCCAACTAGATGTTTTCGGAAAGGAAGAAGAAAACGATGCTGGCTAACCCATCTTTGTCGCAATGGAAGATGAGGGAAACCCACATTGATCTACTCGTAGCAGACACTTACTACCAAGCGATGCAAGAAAGGAAGAATAAGACGATGCTGACCGACCCGAAGATGCCAGAAAGGAAGAAGAAGACAACGTTGGCTGACTCGGTGATGCCAGAAAAGAAAGAAGAAGATGACATTGTGCGACCCGGCAATGCAAGAATGGAAGAGGAGTGGAACCCACATCGATTTGATTTTACCAGACACCTCCTACCAGGCGATGTAGGAAATGAAGATGAAGATGAAGCTGGTCAACTCGGTGATGCCAGAATGTTAGAGGGAAACCCACATCGATCTGCTCTTAGCAGACACGTCCTACAAGGTTATGCCAGAAAAGAAGATGAAGAGGACACTGGCTGGCCCATTTATACCCCAAGACCTAGCGATGTAGGATTGGAAGAAGGGGAGCACCCTAGGAGGCATGTTTATGGCCAAAGACCTAGGGATGCATGCAACTCTAGAAAGGAAGTAGAGGACGGAAGTGGGAAACCTTTTTAAAAATGAAGACCTAACGTTGGAGGATCGGAAGAAGAGAAGTATAGATTTCATGGTAGAAAGGCAGAGGAGAGCGCCGCACACCGAGTATCTCTTACCAGACTCTTGCAATCAGGCGACACTGGAATGGAGGAAGAGGACGACGTTGGATGACTTGCTTAAATTCCAAGACCTGGCGATGGAATATTGCAATAAGAGAAGTACAGTTTTCATGGTAGAAAGGCAGAGGAGACCTCCGCACACTAAGCAGCTCTTACCAGACACTTGCGATCAGGCCATGCCGGAAAGGAAGAAGAGGACGATGATGACCGACCTGTTTATAGCCTAAGACCTGGTGATGGAGGATCAAAAGAAGAGAAGTATGGTGTTCATGGAAGAAAGGCAGAGGAGAGTGCCGCACACCTAGCACTTCTTACCAGACTCAGTGTTCATGGTAGAAAGGCAGAGGAGGTCCCTGAACACTGAGTATCTCTTACCAGATATATATTTAAGAATTAATATAATGAATTTAAAAATATAATGCTGAAATTGGAAATTTATGTTTAACATTTTGGATATATATGTAATATTTATATTCAAATAAAATCTATTTTTGTTTTTTCCCTTTTAATCAAGTATTCACAGGATTCATTTTGATTTTTTTCTTTGTTTAAAAAACAATCAAGTGTTAGTTGATTTAGCAAAATTCAATTAATTCAACGAGATAAAAAACATATACATGTTTATATTTAAGATTATTTTTATACTTATAGCATGTGCTTTTTCAAAAAATGGTTCTTGTGAAAATAAATTAAAAATATTTTTTTACCACTTCTTGAAATTAACTCTTATAAAATGGGTTCTGTATTTCAATTCAGTATAATTAATATAAGGTGATAAGATCAACATAAAGAATAATTTTTCTTTGATAATAATCATAGAAAATTATAATGGAAGGTTCAAAGCACCATGTAGTCATGATGACATGAAATTCTATCAATGATAAGTACAAAAAAACAAAGATTCTTTTCACATTTTTTTGTAAAAAAGTTAAAAGTACCTTGCTCAAAATATGAAAAGAAGATTCCATTTATTTTTTTATTAAAATTAAAACATGGATAAAAATAAATATAAAAAACTATAGGGGAATATTCAAATCATTCATGAAAACATTTTTAAAGAAATGATGGAATTGGAAGAAAAGGATTCCCAAAAGTATATTTTTCTTTTTTAAAAAAATTATGATCATTCTAGGTACTAAATAAAGGAAAATGGCAATATTACTTGAACACTCAATGAATAAATGAAGGAAAATAAAATGAAATGGGTTTATATTATAATGAACATATAATTTTTCTCAATCTAAACTAAAGTATATATTTAATAAATATATTTATTTAATTAATATATTTATTATAATTTGATAATTATTTAAATATAAATATATATTTATTACATATATATTGTAATTATAGTGTTTAATTTATAATGAAAATTAATTTTATTTATTTTAATTAAAATAGTTATATTTGACTATAATTAATATGAATATATAATAATATTATAATATTATTTTAACAAATAAAAAAATTGGTTGGATCACCTGTTTAACCGATTTCCCCTATCCAAACTTGACCTACTCCCCCGATTCAATGACCATCCTAATTCTATATGAGTGGGTGTATAATTTGACTGAAAATAAATGAATTTTAGGTGCAACAGAATTATTTTACTGAGAGATTAGTCTCGTGACCATTGTAATATGAATTATGACGTTGACCATCCTTAAATGAATTCATAAATATATGAAATGGATGAGTTGTTATATAAATTAGATACCCTTCCTCATCCCCTTTCATTTTTTAGCTCTGCAAATTTAACTGTAATTCTTACTCACCCTTCCTCCTTCCCAGTACGAGCGCTCGTCTCTCCAATCCCCCAAAACAAAATGGTGCATCGGGCGATGAAAACGTTAGTATCAAAGCTGAGGAGTGTTGCCAATTCCTTCTTCCCTGGCTCCGCGAAAAGGCATAGCAGAGCACCGTACACTGAGAAGGTGATGCTGGTGATACCAGAATGGCCGAAGATAGCCCCGTATACCGAGAAGGCGATGCCAGTGATTCCAAAAACCTACATCGATCTACTCCTAGAATACACATCCTACAAGGCAATGCCGGAAAGGAAGAAGAAGAAGACGCTGGCTGCCCGGGCGATGCCGGAATGACACATGAGGAAAACCCACATCGATCTGCTCTTAGAAGAAACTTCCTACCAAGAAACAATGGAAAGGAAGAAGAAGATGACGTTATCCGACCCGGGGATGCTGGAAAAGAAGAAGAAGACGATGCTGGCCGACCTGTCGATGTAGGAAAGGTAGAGGAGTGAAACCCACTTCGATATTCTCTTAGCAGACACATCCTACCAGGCGATGCAAGAAAGGTAGAAGAAGATGAAGTTGGCCAACCCAGCGATGTTGGAATGGTAGAGGGGGGAAACCAAAATCGATCTGCTCTTATCATACATTTTCTACCAGGCGATGCCGAAAAGGTAGAAGAAGAGGATTATTGTCAGCCCGTTTATACCCCACGACCTAGAGATAGAGGATCGGAAGAAGGGGAGCACCCTGGGTGGTCGTTTTATGGCTAAAGACCTGGTGATGGAGGCAAAACCAGAAAAGAAGAAGAGGACGGCGGTGGGAAACCTCTTTATAGCCCAAGACCTGATGATGGTGGGTCAAAAGAAGAGAAGTATGGTTTTCTTGGAGGAAAGGCAGAGGAGAGCGCCACACACTGAGCAGCTCTTACCAGACTCTTGTGATCAGGAGATGTCGGAAAGGAAGAAGAGGATGACGTTGGGTGACTTTTTTAAAGCCCATGACCTGGAAATGGAGGGTTGAAAGAAGAGAAGTACGATTTTCCTGGCAGAAAGGCAAAGGAGAGCACCACACACTAAGTAGCTCTTACCAGAATCTTACAATCAGGCCACACCAGAAAGGATGAAGAGGATGACGCTGGTCAAACCTTTTTATTTCCCAGGATCTGGCGATGGAGGATTAGAAGAAGAGAAGTACAGTTTTCATGGCAGAGAGGCAATGGAGAGCTCCACAAACCTAGAACCTCTTACCAGACTCGGTGTTCATGGCAGACAGGCAGAGGAGAGCGCCACACACCAAACAGATCTTACGAGAAATATATTGAAGAATTAATTTATTGAATTTAAAAATATAATGTTGAAATTAGAAATTTATGTGTAATATTTTTTAAATCTATGTATTATTTTTATTCAAATAAAATTTATTTTTGTTTTTTCTCATTTAATCAAGTATTCACAAGATTCATTCTGATTTTTTTCTTGGTTTGAAAATCAAAAATGAGTTTATTGATTTAACATAATCCAATTAATCCAATGAGAAAAAAATATACTTGATGTTTCTTTAATATTATTTTTATACTCAAAACATGTGATTTTTCAAAAAATTGTTCTTGTGAATTTATAATAAAAATATTTTTTTACCACTTCTAAAAATCAAATCTTATAAAATGGGTTCCATATTTCAAATCAGTATAATTAAAATCAGGTAATAAGATCAACATAAAGAATAATTTTTCTTTGAAAAGAATCATAAAAAATTATAAAGGAAGGTTCAAAGCAGCGAGTAGACATGATGACATGAAATTCTATCCATGCAAAGTACAAAAAAACAAAGATTATTTTAACATTTTTTTGTAAAAAATTTAAAAGAATCTCGCTCAAATTATGAAAATAAGATTTCATTGATTTTTTTATTAAAATTCAAAAATGGCTAAAAATGAATTCAAAAAACCATAGAAAATATTAAAATAATTCATGAAAACATTTTTAAAGAAATGGTGAAAATGTAAGAAAAGGATTCCCAAAAGTCTATTTTTCTTTAAAAAAAATCTGATCATTCTAAGTACTAAATAAAGGAATATTATACTATTACCTGAACAATCCATGAATAAATGAAGGAAAATAAAAAGAAATGGTTTTATCCTATAAGGAACATATAATTTCTCTCAATCTTAACTAAAATATAATGAATACAAATTAAAATTAGATTGAAACATAAATCCCTTACTAATTTGGTAATCACTAAATCAAAGCTCATGAAAGAGAGAACAATATATTGACTTTTAAATCCCCATAGTTTCAATAAAATTAATCCTAAAATACATTAATGGTGTCACACCCTTAGTTTTTAATTTTTTTAATTTTTGTATTTCTCGGCTCCACGTCCTCGCATCAAGGATTGGGCTGGGTCCCGGTTTAAAAATATCTAACATTTAATGTTTTTAGTGGGTTTCAGACCCATGCATAGGCACTTTGTGGTTTGCAGTGACTGTGTGGTCTCCCCATGTGCTTGTGCGGGTGCCCAAGTAGACTTGGTTGAGGCACGCCATTTTCATGCATGTTTTTTTAAGTCAGGCGATTAGCATGCAGGTACCCATTAATATTATGTTGTTGTTGTTATTGTTATTATTATTATTATTATTTTCATTATTATTATTATTATTATTATTTATTGTCATTATTCTTTATATTATTACTTCAATAATTATTTTATTGTTATTATAATTATTTTTTATGTTCCTATTATTATTATTTTTATCATTTTTGATTTTATTATTATTATAATAAGATTAAAAAACAACAAACCCCCCATACCCTAATTAAACCCGTGCCCCCCCCCCATGTTCAGCTTCCGCCTGCGCGAGCCGCCCCTTCGGCTCCTAGCACCATCCCAAGTGACCTCCACCTTGCCTCCTACCTGTAGCCCACTTCCGTACCTCACCCTCACACCAACCTCACCCTAGCCAAGGCCCTCCGCCTTGCTCTATTTCCCTTATCGCTCCCAGCCTCGGCGTGAATCCAAGGCACCCGGCTCCCCACAACCATCGCCCCAAGGACCCCTCACTATCGCCGGTCTCTCTCAGACAACTCCTGCTCTCCGCCACCTGCTCACACCCAGGCCTTCCGCCATCGGCTCCCACTGACTCACCACCTCCCATGACACCCCTTCCTCACCCTATACTACAAGTCGTTTCCTGTCCACCGCACTCTCCCACCCATCCCCTCACAACCCCTCACCACAACCTTGTTCTTAGTGTGCCGTGCCCAGCAGCCCACTCTACCTCCCTCACCTCACGCTCTGTCTCGCCCTCAACCTCCACCGACCTCGCTCATCACCCTCTCTCAATGCCCCCGCCTTCATCCAGTGCCTCTAGCCCCTGACACTCTCAACCTCTTCCACTCCTGACCCACCCTATTGTTTCCCTTCTTCGGCAGCCCAGGAAACCCCCTTCCCTCCTTGCTCCGGACCCCACCCGCCTCACCATGCCTCCTCCGGGCTTCCCCTTCTACTCCAGTCAGCAGCAGCCTCCTCCAGTACATTATTTTATTCATTCATTTATTTATTCATTCATTTATTTATTCTTTTAATTATTTATTTAATTATTATTTCATTCATTTATTTATTTATTATTTAATTTATTTATTCTTTTAATTATTTATTTACTTATTATTTATTTATTTATTCTTTCATTTATTTGTTATTTTAATCATTTATTTATTTATTTATTTATTTTACCTTTATTTCATCTTTGGTGTTTTTATTTAATTTAAATAAATCACAATACTATCAGGAGTTTTTTGTAGTGTGTTTTTATTACTGTTCAGCATGCGTTTTTGGTCCATGGGGAGCTGTTTAACTTTCTGTTGAGGTTCCTTTGCGTTTTCTCTTGGTTTGAGGTAGGTAATTCCATGGTTTTCCTTTTCGCGGTCTAATTGATTCTTGGTTGTTTCAATAATTTTTTTTTGATTCACAGCTTCGTTATGTTCATAAATTTTCCTACTAAAGTTCTTTTAAATTTTTAGAATTAGTCAATAGAATGTTTTGAGTCAATTCCAAGTTCGATTATGCAATTATTTGATTATGTTCCAAATCCTGTTTTGATATTGATTATGTCTATTTATTGGTTGTTTCTTTTTATGTCAATACATTTTGATAAAAAATACTTTGAAGGTAAATATTTGGTTATGATAATGTTTATATGCACTTGGAACATTTGATAAAATACTATAGTGTTCAAAGTGGAAATGAGGGTTTTTATGAAATGTTTAGCCTTGATTGTGTTGTGTGTCGGCATTGGTTATTTTTAAACTTGGTTTGCTTTATAATTTTTCTATTGTTATAAATTTCCAATATTGTTAAGGTGTTAAAATAAAAAAGGGGCTCTTTGGTTTTTAATGTGGAAGTGTGAGTCCTTTTCAAATAAATTGAGCAGTTGGTTTTAGTTTCAAAGTAGTAGTTTTGTGGGAATAGTGTTTGTTGTTTTCTTGAAGCGTAGGTGTGACATTTGATATTGGAACATCTATGGGTGCAATTGGTGCACCCATGAATGTTCCTTCAAGTGAAAATGACACCTTTAAACTAGTGATTCCTTAAAATATCAGTTTTCTAAATGGTTTTTGTTTACTATGTATGATTCAATCCATTATGTGGATTCTGTGAATGGTTTGAAATGTGATCTCAAGGGTTTTCCAGTTTGGCTTTGAAAATATAAAATTTGTATTTGTGTATTTTTTTGGGTAATGTTTTTGGACATGATAAATTAAAGGCATGTATGGATTTTCCAATTCATGGGTGGAGTTGTGTTAACATTAAGAATGGTTTGTGTTTGGAAATTGTGTGTGGCTGGTTGGGACATTAAATGTTTTTAGAATAATGGTATTGACATGTGTGGGTTATGATGTCATATTTGGAACATTCATCATTAATGTAATGTTTGTGTTGACTCTTTACAAAGACGATGTTTTGATTACTGTATGCCCGTATAACAACTTTAGTATTTTGAAAAAGGTATCGAATGGTTTTCATGATTTCCAGGCATTAAGGCCCGGTTGTCACCTTTGATGATATTATATATATATATATATATATATACTCGGGCACCTCTATAGGGGGGATATCCCTTGTGGGTTATCGTATGGAGTGTCTGTGTTTTGGGGTAGGCAAGTGCTGTGAGATGAGTTACATGTGCGAGGGCCTCCCACTTACATAGTATTATTGTAACCACCATGGGTTCCTAGGAATCTTTTAGAGATCAAGTGATGGAGGATGACCAACCCTGATTAGATAGGTTGGTACCCCCTAGATTTGTTTTTAGGCCAGGCAGGCTTTTCCACTAGATTGGTAAGATAGGGCGGCCAGTTGGTTATTGACGTAGGAGCTTCACCATACGCCGGTAGGTAGTTCTGAAATCAATTACATCTAGGGGTATTCTAGGGATGTTTAGAATCACCCATGGTGACTGGATTATTTTCATTGACTGTTTATTTTTCATGCACTAGTATATTTTCATCTTTCACTCTTTCTTTATTTACTCTAGCACAACATTGGTATATTTTGTTTTGGATTTTATTTATAAAATGACAAATGATTTTGTAAAATGGTATGTAGCATGTGTTAGATTTTTAAATTGGAAAAACGTGTTGCTTATTTTCAAATGTGAAAACCCTACTTTTATATTTGTATTTCAAACTAGCGTTAATGGATTGTTTCGGGAAAGGAGACATAGGATTCTGTGGTTTATCTTGGAATCCCTATTGATAATCTTTAATGCTCATGCCTATCTTTATCATTTCAGTTGCTGGTTTCCTTGCTCAGGTTTTCTTGTCTGAGTTTCTCGTTATTGGAGCAAGACGGTCTTTGGTTTAGAGGTGACTTAAAAGGTCACGTGGAGGTACGTTCAGTTTTATTTTCTTTCCTCTATTAGCATTATGTTAATTGACTGTTTATATTTATCTATTTTCCTGTTTATTGTTTTTTTTCATGGGTCAAATCATTCCAAATAATTAAAATTTTGATGCACAAAACTGGTTTCCAGCCTGGGGGGATCAGGAACGTCCTTCATTCCATGTCGCGGACCGGCTCTGGTGACTGGTTCAAGGTCGAACAGTGTTGGATCATGAAAAATGGTATCAAAGGACCCTTGTTATTTGGGGTGTCTTGTAGATGGATATCAAGACTTTCGGGACTCAAGATGTAGGTATGAGAAGGACATCATGAACCCTTTCCTGTTCTGAACCTCGAGTCGCCTGGGGTAGTCCAGGAATTGAGCTCTTGTCTCGTTCTTATTTTTCTTGGATTGAGGGATGGAAATGGAGGCAAAATGATGTCACATTGGGATTTTACATTTAGTATTGACCCATGTGGAGTAAGCATAGACGGTTTAAGTTGTTTCTAGTTGTTGACGCTTTCTTGGGGCATGAACCACTACCATGTCGCTAGGTTTAAAATGGCTACCAGTCCCTCCCTTTAGTGATTTGATGCAAGTCAAGTGTCGTCTTGGTTCTAGTTGGTTTAAGCGCATTCTGGAAAATGAAAAAGGTTTTTTGAAATGAGAATTTTTTCTTTTAAATATATTTAAATTTGTTAAATGGATTTTAAAACAGAATGATCTTGGCCTAAAAACCGATGGTTTCATGGAAATGGTAGAGATAGGGTTTCGGTGCAACCTCAGTTACTCTTTATGAACGTTTTAACATGTGATAGAATGCATGGGAATTGTGTGTTGGTACATATGGATGAAGGAGGATGAAGACATGTGCAACATTTCATGGGATTACTGGGGTGTGCACTTGAAATTAAAGGCCCGACCTTGTTCTTATAAAGCTATTTAAAAAAATAGAAAATGATTTTTGGAAATTGAATTTGGTTTGATAAGGGGACTTTGTATTTGGAAAGTGGACTTGAAGGAAGAAGGTTTTGTAATTTAAAATTGAAAGGGGATTTTAAAAGTGGAATTTTTGAGTTGTGTTTGTTTTGTCTTGTTTCTTTTGATCTGGTTTTTTTGGATGAAGGCACTTTCATTGATGTTGTTTTGGCTTGATGTCAGTTTTGGATCTATGTTTTATATATTGTTCAAAAATGCAGCCCAGAAAGGTTGCCAAGGTTTTTGATAAGTCATGCCTAGTTTCTAGTCCTTCTTAGACGATGCCTATCCTTTGCAGTGATTGGGGTCTGTTTGAACCAGTAGAATGACTTGAAGGGGTCGAGCGTGTCTTTATGGTTTTTGGAACTCCCAAAGCTGTCAGAGTTCATGCTGTTTTGGGTCTGTTTGAAGGTCTAGCTCTGGATGAATGGGAGTTAGTTTCTCCACCGTCAATGCAAATTGGAATGAAATTAGATGTCTTTAAATCTGTATTCATCCAATGGGTTATACTTGAAGAGGTAAAGATGACGAAAAGTAAAGATCTCATGCGTATCCAACAAGGAAAATGGACGGTGAAGGCATATGTTGACCATTTCAAGGAGCTTGTGTCGTTTTATCTGGAGGTAGGAACACAGGATTTGATAAAGACTTCTCTCTTCATTGGGGGTCTTCATCCAGATATCAAGGAGTGGGTCCTCATTTCTAAAGACCATCATTTCGAGAAGTTGGTGGATGAGGTGTTCTTAGCTGAACTGGTCCCCAGAGCATAGGTGTTTGGAAATCCAGTATATTCAGTTACTCATGAAGGTTCCCCATCTGGCAAGAAAGGTATGCCAGAAGGAACTGTTTCTAAAGAGTCATCTGTAGTGGTTTTGGTTTCCAATTCATCGGACCGTTCAGTGGTGTTCCACTAGTGTGGCTAGTTCGGGCACGCGAAATCGTCATGTCACGTCCCTCCAAGGACGTGTCATCGTTGCTGGTGCCCGGTTCATCTAGAAACATTTTTTAGGAAGTGTCTCCTAAAGAAGACACTATGACCAGAGATACCCAGTGGCTGACTACAAGGCAGGAGATGCTTCATCTATCAGATCCACAACAACAGTTTTTAGGGGGAAGCTTGCATGCAGTCAAAAGTTTCCAAGGGTGTAAAGTTTTGGTTCGGTTTTGGGGTTCTGTGTTGTCAGTGGAACATTTAACGTCTTTTAATTCTTGTTTTCTGCCGCTAATGTTTTGAAATTGTTTTAAGTTCATTGTTTTATCATGATGTTTTGAGAGATATGATCTATTATAATCCAAATTTGTTTTGTCTGATCCGGGTTTTCTGAATCGTGCACTTTTCTTACAATTGTGTTTGGACCATGCCTGGGTTAATTTCAGTTGGGCTATGTTAATTTGGAAATTTAAGTGTCTGTGGAGGAATTGATGTTTCTATATATGCTCAGATTCACTGTACGGGTTATGTTATGCTTCGAGGCTTTTCACTAGTGTTTGGGGTATTGGTCTTGGTTGAGAGTTACATGTTTATGTGGAGGTGTTGTTCGCTCGTGCTATAGAACATAGTTCAGAACGGTGGGGAGTTCCCGTAATGCCCCCCTTCCTGGCGTGGTATGTTTGGGTGTTAATTTTCAGCACTAGTCGAGTTCTTGTGGTGGGGATAACCCTCTCGTGTTCTCCCATTCTCATGTGTTGTGTTTTCTTTCAGTCTCAATCGGGCATGTATCCTTGTTTTGTCTATTATTTAGCTGAGCGACTTTCTGGGGTAAGAAAGTGTCTGTTCTGGGGAGAATTGTCACACCCCAAATTTCTTATTTATTTTTATTTTATTATTTTTGTGCTCCACATCCTCACATCAAAGATCAGGATGAGTCTCTATTTAAAAATTTCTGACATTTAATGTTTTTTGTGGGTTTCAGAACCGTGCACGGACACCACGTGGTTAGCAGTGACCGTCTAGTCTCCCCAGGTTGTTGTGCGGGTGCCCAAGTAGACTTCATTTAGGTGCGAAATTTGCGTGCATGTTTTATTTATATCAATATAAATTAAAATGAGATTGAAACATAAATCCCTTAAAACATTGGTAATCACTAAACAAAAAACTAATGAAAGAGAGAACCATATATAAATTTTTAAATCCCCATAGTTTCAATAAAAAGAATTGTAAATGACATTAATTGTCAAGGTTACATACCACCTAGCTCTTCCACCATAGGTGCACCATGTGCACGATGTCTTCCACGAATCCCAACTGAGGAGATAAGTGCACTACTCTTCTCCCATTATCGACCATGGCGAGCTGGACATCGATGATGGGACGACTTTTACGGAGGTTCTGGTGGATATTGAGGATCAGCCGGAGTGGGTCCTTCATGGACGGTCGATACCTCTGGTGCGAGTTCATTTGTAGCATGAGAACCTCCAGGGGAGCATATGGGAGCCGGAGGCTTAGATGCATGCTCAGTACTCCTACTTGTTTACCTATTTTGGAGTTTTGGCTTATAGGGACGTAGATCTCTGAGGTGGGGAGAATGTAAAGACCTGGAATTTCCATGTATTTTTTTTAAATATATTGGAATTTTACGAGGTCACGAAATCTGAGGACGTGTGATTATGAGGCCCAGAGTGCCCAGAATGATCCATCAAATATTTGTTAAGCTTAAATTAACGGGTGTAAGCTGTTTTCCTGAAAAAGTAGAATAACTCTTAAACGGTTACTCAGATCATATATCTCAGGGCACAGTTGCACATAGGATGGAGGGTTTACCCTAGGAGTGACTTATGTTTAGTCAGTGCGGACCTCCTGTGAGAATACCCATAAATGGTATAACCATAAATAAAATAATTAAATAATGTTATTTTATTTTTCAAATGCTTATAACTCACGAATGGTAACTCAAATTAAAAATCCGATACATCCATTGAATTCGTGAGGGTATTCTTTCCTTAGGATGAAACTAACTTTGGCCGACGCATGCCACTAGTTAAATTAGTTTTTGGTCGTAAATAAATTAATTGACTAATTATTTTATTATGAAATTCATAACTTTTAAATGGTAACTCAGATTCGAAATCTGAGAGTACCGTTGGGTTTGTTGGTGTGTGTTTCACCAAGGCAGAACCTAACCTCGACAAGAACAGGTTGAGGGTGACTGATAATAATTTTCTAATCTTTTTTCAGGTACATTCAGTAAACGGGTGAGCAGTGTTTTTAACTTTTGAACCGGTGCTCGGAATTGAAATCTGAGGGCACTGTTGAACTCGCAGTGGCGTTATTCACTTAAAGATATATTCATCTTGATGGTAGTGGTTTGAGGGTGCAAGTTTTTTTTGGGGTTTTTTGTGGAAACAATAAAATAAAATAAACACATGTTTTATTTTATTTTATCTATTGAAACCACCCACGTGGAAGTTAGAAGTGGGGACCACCACACCTTATCCTCCCATGAGAGGTTATGGTGTGGGGACCACCACACATTATCCTCCCATGAGTTATAGTGGTGTGGACCACCCGAGGTTTATCCCTCACAAAGGGGGGAGAGGAAACCAATCAACTCCATCAATTAATTTTATGTGTCAATGATTAATTATATAATTTCAATTTAATTTTATGTGTCAACATAAAATTAAAAGCTATCAATTAATTTTATGTTTCAATATAAAATTAAATCCTCTCAATTATTTTGATGTTGGCTTGCACCCTATTAAATTAATTAATAGTGTTGTTGAAACATAAGAGATTCCTAATAAATGAATAGTCATAAATTCCACGATCGTTACTTACCTCCTCCCCTCGCATATATATAAATATCATGGAAGGAGGATTTGGGACAACATAAACAAGTGATGAAGCACTGGTAAAGTGATGTGACACCCAACATTTGGAGGTTTACGCTCTCCGATGAAGAACGCTCCACCAAAGAGGAACGTCGACCTCAACTCTAACCTTCTCCCATGGGACCTATTCCGACGTGAGAAGTCATCACCTATGAAGAACCGCCGCAAAAACCGATGATCAAGGAAAACGCTGCTGATACCGACGTCTGTCTTTTTTCCAACGATCTGTCATCTTCCTCGTGACTCCATTGATTAACAACGAACAAGGTAGGGGATTTTTTAATTGATTTTATATTCCCGCGATTCTTTCATTCTAAAACAATGAACATGGATCAACTTCTAACT
Organism: Viscum album; assembly: GCA_963277665.1. Taxonomy (NCBI): domain Eukaryota; kingdom Viridiplantae; phylum Streptophyta; class Magnoliopsida; order Santalales; family Viscaceae; genus Viscum; species Viscum album. The sequence goes on from OY728131.1 coordinate 1,930,391,561, forward strand.
AGTTGATCCACATATGTTTCCCTTTTGAGGGTTTTGGGATTAATCATTGCGGGAGGGTTTTTTGTGCTTTGTTCTTGTGAGCCAAATTCTACCACCCTAAACGCAAAGGGTGCAGTCCAAACCAACATGACCAGATACCTTCACTGTTCTGTTTTGTGGCATTCTTCGAGACATGGGAAGGTGACAACAGTGACAAAGGCAACGACAGCACCACCCACGGCATCCGCGACCCGTGCCGACCCAACGACGTTACGCCACGTAGCTGGCCAAACCGACCACACCCCCCTCACAACGCCCTAGCCGGACCACCCTCACGATTTCCGCCCTTTTGGTCGAGCCGCCCCGGGCCAGGCCGAGACTCCCTATCTACGTCGTCCGCCGTCTGAACTGGTTCCTGGCCATTCCGACCTTCCGAGCCACCCCGGCCACAACGTCCGGCCAGCCCCGCGGCGCCACCAGCCGAACCGGCCCTAGCTGCGCCACACCGAACCGTCAGCTTCCAGAGGCCCCATCTGAACCCACGCCCCTCGTGGCACCCCAGCTGAGCCAGTCTCTTGCACCCCTTGTGGCGCCCCGGACGAACCGGCCTCCCACACCCCATGTTGTGCCCTGGCCGAGCCGGCCTCCCGCACCCCTCGTAGCGTCCTCTGGGCTGAACCAGCCTCGTGGCCTAGTGCACTGTGCTTAGTGGGTTGGGCTGATCCCAATGGGTTGGCCCGCCCAATGGGCCAGGCTAGAACCAACAAGTCAGGCGGGGTCGACCCAAACCGGGTCTGTCCGACTTGTTTGGACCGAACCCAGTTCCACTACGACCCTTTACATTCTTTTGGACATATCTTTGGCACCAGATATCCATTTGATGAACCTTCAGCAGTGCTGGTAATCTTGGAGGGTGGAGGTCTCATTGAGTACACCCCACTGGAATTTAGGGTCTAGTTGAGATACAGTCAGGTTGGATCGTGCATGAATCCAACCGGGCCCCCGGGACTAAATGGCTAATAACTGACAGACCGTGTGTCCGATTGACGTGCCGTCAGTTGCATTGAGAACCCTATGACGTGCCCAACCATTGGGATACTTCTTCGTGGGACTTCGTGTCAGTTGGATCATCGACCAGTATCTTGTGGAGTGGATGTTCTGGAGACGAGCGAGCATTTGTGCGGGAACCTAGTAGCTGGCTAAGAATTGATGACTACTGACCGTTTAACTCAGAGTGACTTGACTCGCCTAGTACGGAGAGCATGGTTGTGGAGATAGACCCATGGTGGAGGAGTGCCTGGTTGTGGCCGAAAACCCACAGTACCGATAGGAGGGGTACCTCTACAGGCTATGAGGGGGTGTTCCTGGTTGTTGTGGTAGTCCCATGGTGGGGAGCGCCTCTGTGTGACACTGAAGACCCATGATACTCGATAAGAGGAGTACCGCAGTAGTCCAAGGTTAGTGGGAACTTCCTGGTTGTGGAAACAAACCCACTATACTCTATAGAGGAAGAGTTTTTCAGTAGCCGAGGGTTCAAAATGTGTCTACCCCCAGAATAAATCCTAGTTTTAGCTGAGTCAGTAACTTTTATGTTCTCTTCATGATTGAGATGGATTACTTGATAACTTATGTATATATATGGGAACATACCTAAGTGGGGTTATTAGTTGATTTCATACTTTGTGGTTTATCCTTGTTTTATTTTTGGAGACCTTGAGGGTCTCGAGCCTATACTATGTATTGTTATAATCACCCCTACACGGGCTATGCCCACACCTTGTTGTGTTGGATGCAGACGACGGACAGTGCTGACTGAGGCTTAGAGTACCTGGCCTGGACGTTACCCGGTGGTGGACCATACGTCGTGTCAGTACATGGAGGAGAAGGACATACGAGGAATGATAAGGAGGTGATCTGTACCTACCCTTCAGGTAGGAACCCGCAGGATAACCTAGTATCTATTTTTCCTTTTTCTTTAGATCTACTTGTTTTTCATCTATTCTTGTACTTTTCAATTGGGCATGTATTCTGGCCCCTATTTACTTAATATACTCACTTTTGGTTATACTGTTTAATTGTGTTTGTATCTTGTTGTGTGTGTTTACAGGTTATAAAGGCAGTGTCTTCCTAGTTTTAGGGAATTATGACATTGGTGCTCGTCACAAGCCCCTGGCCTATGGAAGGAGGGCTTAGGGTAGTCACAGCATGAGCCTCAGGGGACGGGTTGTAACAAATTGGCATCAGAGGAGTTGGTTCTATAGCAGAACTTAGGACTCTAATCTTTTCTATTAATCAATAGTGTTAACGGTATTGAGTTTGATTTTTAGTTCAAGGATCCTAGTGTTGGTGCGGCAGCCGACGTATCCATACACCAGGACTCTAACTTCTGATTTCCAACTCAGTACACAAAAACATTGATTGTGTGTCTGTTTTAAAAATATTTCTTTATGTCATCTCAACTGAGTCATCTCACCAGGTATAGCTTTTTACCAATTCGCACCTATTTCATTTTAGAATTCATCCATGTAGACGGCCAGCTAGAGTCCTGAGAGTTATACGTACGAATAGCCCATCGAGTGATGAGGCTTAGGTGAAGGGCCCTTTTATAGTAGGGGCACCAGTGGAGGAACCTGCAGTACCACTCCTCGTTGGTCCACTGATGCCACCATCCCCAGTAGAAAACGGTGCATGCCGCTTGAGAGTGTTGCACGAGTTCCAGTGCCAGAGGCCACCCAGGGTCAAGGGAGAGACAGACCCACAGGCGGGTGAGGATTGGCTGGAGGCTGTGGTGAGAGTTTTCCGACTTGTAGGGTCACCAGCAGACCTCATGGTTATTTTTGATACCAACCAATTACAGGTTTCAGCAGGAAGATGGTGTATTTTGATGCTTCAGGTCCATGACGAGATGACACTTCTCTAGGAGGACTTCGAGAGCATGTTTTGGGCAGAGTTTTTCCCATCGACTCTTCGTGCAGTGCGTATAATGGAGAAACTTCATCTGTATAAGGGAAGAATGATTGTATCTCAGTACTCAAGGAGGTTCATAGACCTATCACGTTACTCCACCTAAATGGTACGATACCCATAATTTAGGGCCCAAATATTTGATCTGGGACTCAGGGAGGGGATCTGGGCTTCGGTGATCTCACTAAGCATCCCGACGCAGGTGGGGGTATCAGAGAGAGCCCTCTTGGTGGAGAGTTTCCTTGCTGAGCAGGCACCAGCAGCAATACCCACTACCAGTCATCACGTAGTAGAGTATTCTGCAGCTAGCAGCAGATAATTATCACAGAGGTCTAAGAGGACCATACCTACGGGTGGATAACCGCATGACTCAGGATTGGTTGTGCGGGGCACCCAAAGAGGAGACAGACATGCTTGGAGTGGGTAGTGTTATTCATGTGACGAGCAGGGTCACATGGCTCATGTCTATCTAACCTGATGTAAAAATGATCAGAAGATAGTCGAAGGACCGCCCAGGCAGAGATAATGGTTCGACCGAGGAGGTCAGCAGTGTGTAGTAGGACATGGTAGAGGATCTTCCTGTGCATTTGGCAGTGGGCGACGATTTGAGATATTACTGCCACCACCACCAGGAGGTCTACCCCGACCGTAGGGAGCAGGTGGACAGGGGAGAGATCAGCTCCATGCAGCTGAGGCTTGCGATCAGTGTGCTTCGGGGATGATACGACATATGATTTTTGTCTATTTTAACATAGCTGTAGTACTTATAGACACAGGTGCGAGTCATTATTTCATTACCACTTCCCTCATTCAGATCTTGGATATTCCGATAGATTCATTGGCTTGATCCTTACAACTATACACTCCTATAGGAGCAGATTCGGTGATTACGAACTGGTGCTAGAAGGGCGAGCTTACTATAGTAGGTGAGATATTCGGCTGGGCTCTCTTAGTAGCGGCATCGAGGCCTTACAATGTCATCTTGGGTATGGACTGGTTATCTATAGTCCATGCTCAGATTAACTGTATTAGGCAAAAAATTGTGGTGTGTCCACACGAATGGGACCGGTTTTACCTTCACTAGTGATAATGGAGCCTTTGCATCACAAGATGGACTTTCTCGAAGGAGGGTGAAACCAATCACTCATCAGTTAGCTAGCTTAACCATCGAAGCAGTTGATGTGGAGAGTCCTAGTTATCCTATTGTGGTGGACCAATATGAGGATTTCTTTCCTGATGATATCCAGGTCTACCTCCTCACAGAGAGGTGGACTTTTACATTGACCTATACCCCGAGAAGCAACTAATATCTACACCAGCATATCTAATGGCTCCCACTGAGCTTCGTGAGATTCGGGTACTGCTAGAGGACTTCCAGGGGAATGATGTAGCTACATGAGGTCAAGAAGTGAGACCCAAGGGCTCTTGGAATGATTTCAGGTACGATCTTTGTCTGCTACTAGCTGCCGTACAAATAGTCATAGGTACCAATCATTTCGTCCTTCCATGAATCTTGTCCAAGACCTGGAGTTTCTGGTTAAACAGTTGACTTGACCCTCACGTCTGAGATACATTTTTTAGGAGATTCATTAATCACCCTTACACGGATGGTGCAATCTGACCCTTGAGGAGAAATCTTTGGTTGGAACCTCTTGGTGGCAGCGTCGAGGCCTTACGATGTTAGTTTGGGTATGGACTGAGCATCCACAGTTTATATGCAGATTGACTGTATTAGGAAAAAAAAGGTTTAGTTTTATCTAAAACATTGGAATAAGGTTTTACTTGGTTGGAGAAAAAGGAATCCTAGGCAGCACAGGTTAAACTCATACATAGGAGGGTGCAGCCAGTCACTCTTGAGTTGGCTAGCCTTATGCTTGTGGAAGTAGGAGATTGAGGTTTTAGTTCCAAATGGGAGTAGATAGAGTTACTCTAGGACTATGACTTCGAGATATTCTATACTCCTAGGAAGGTGAACCTGTTAGAAGACACACTAAGCAGGAAGTCTGGTCTACATTTTCTGAGTGAGGCAACAGAGCAGCTAGCTGCATTGCAGATATCCTTCGTGAATAAAGATAAGAGCAGTTTGTCTACAGTCTCTTATAGTCACTCCCCAACTTGTTCAATGATTTAGGAGGGTGTAGTATGAGGACACTAATTGTGAGTCTAGATGTGCTTAGATATCCACAGGTCAGGAACCTTTTGGATTTTCTATAGGTGGGGAGCACGTCATCCTCTTCAGAGGACGTACCTTGGTACCAGTTTCACATCAAGAGGAAGTGTTGAGGGAGTTCCACATTTCTTCTATTGCGGTACATCTAAGAGTGGATGAAAACTACACAGAGAAAACATAAGTCATATACTGACAGGAGATAGAAACCTCCGGAGTTTGAGGATGGAGACCACGTCTTCTTTGTACGGGTCTCACCTCGATGTGGTTTATAGAGATTAGGCCAAGGAGACAGGTTAACTCTGAGATTCATTGGACCTTTTTAGGTCCTCAGTAGAGTTGGCGAGGTGACTTACCACTTAGATCTTCCACCTTAGTTGCACCGGCTGAACGACGTCTTCGACATATCCCAGCTGAGGAGATACGTGCATGACCCTTCTGACATTATCGACCATGACGAGTAGGATGTCGATGATGAGGCGACTTTTACAGAGGTTATAGTGGAGACTGAGGATCGATAGGAGTTTGTCCTTCATGGACAGTTGATACCTCTCGTAAATGTTTTTTGGCAGTACAAGAACCTCCAAGAGAGTACATGGGAGCGAGAGGCTTAGATTCATGCTCAGTACCCCAACTTGTTTACAAAGTTTGGAGTTGTGGATTACGGGGACATAGAGCCCGGAGGTGGGGAAAATGTAAAGACCCGGAATTTCAATGAATTTTTTTATATATATGAGAATTTTACTAGACTGTGAAATATGAAGGTGTGTGATTCCGAGGCCCGGATTGCACGGAATGATCCGACGAAGTATGTTAAGCTTAAACTAACGCGCGTTAGTAGTTTTCTTGAAAAAGTAGAATAGCTATTAAATGGTTACATGGTTTAGAAATCAGAGGGAACCATTTCACTCAGGATGGCAGGTTTACCCTAGGCATGACTTAAGCTTAGTCGGTACGAGCCTCCTATGAGAAAACCTGAAAATGGCATAACCATAATTAAAATAACCAAATAATGTTATTTTATTTTTCAAATACTTATACCTCGCGAATGGTATCTAGGATTAGAAATCCGAGGCCACCACTGAACTTGTGAGGGTATAATTTCTTTAGGCAGATACTATCATTGGCCGGTGCGGGTCACCATTGAAATTTAGTTTTTGTCCTTAAATAAAATAATTCAGGGACTAATTATTTTATTGTAAAATTCATAACATTTAAACGGTAACTACGATTGGAAATATGAGAGTACCATTTTTTTTCTTTGGGGTGTGTTTCACCTAGGAAGATCCTAACGTTGACCGGTGCAGGTTGAGGGTGACTGATTATAATTTTCCGAACATTTTTTTCGGTACGTTCAGTAAACGCATGAGTGGCATTTTGTAACTTTTTAACCGTTGCTCAGAATTGAAATCTGAGGGCACAATTGAACTCACAACGTCGATATATCCTTAAATATACTTTCACTTCGATGAGAGTTAGTCGAGGGTGAAAGTTAGTTTTTTGGGTTTTTCATGGAAACAATAAAATAAAATAATCACATGTTTTATTTTATTTTATCTGTTGATACAGGCCATGTGGAAGTTGGAAGTGGGGACCACCACACATTAAACTCCCATGATAGGTTATGGTGGTTGGGACCACCACACCTTAACCTCCCATGAGTTATGGTGGTGGGGACTACCCGAGGTTTATCCCTCATAATGGGGGGGAGGGGAAACCTCTCAACTTCATCAATTAATTTTATAATGTAAAATTATATGCTTTCAATTTAAATTTTATGTGTCAACATAAAATTAAATTCTATCAATTAATTTTTTGTTTCAACATAAAATTAAATGCTATCAATTAATTTTATGTGTCAACATAAAATTAAATCCTATCAATTCTTTTGATTTTTTCTTGCCCCTATTAAATTATGTAACATCATTGTTGGAACTTCAGACGGTTCCTAATAAATGAACCATTATAAATTTCATGATCGTTACATACCTCCTCCGCTCCCCTATATATATGGTGCTTGGGTGGAGGATTTGGGATAGCTTTATCAAGACATGAAGCGTTGGTAAAGTGAGGCGGTCCCCAACACATGGAGGATTACACTCTCCGACGAAGAATGATCCACCGACAAAGAACATCAACCTCGAATTTGACCTTCTTCCTCAGGACCCCTTTCGATGTGGGACATCATCACCTACAACGAACCATTGCACAAACCGACGACCATGGAAAACACTGATGACGCCGACATCCGTCTTTTCCCAATGATCTGTCTTCTTCCCCATGACTCTGTTGGCGATCAACGAATAAGGTAGGGGATTTTTGTGATTGATTTTATATTCTTGTAATTCAATCATTCTAAATCAAAAAAGTCAACTCAACTTCTAACTACTTGATCTGTATATGTTTCTCTTTTTTGGGTTTTGGGATTAATCATTGTCGGAGGATTTGATGTGTTTTGTTCTAGTGATCCAAATGCTTCCACCCTAAATGTGGAGGGTGAGGACCAATCCAACATGGCCCGACCCCTCTACCATTCTCTTTTGTGGTGTTCATCAAGACAGAGGAAGGAGAAATGATGACAAAGGAGATGAAGGTGACGATCGCACCACCTGTGACCTCCACGACCCATGCCGCCCCATCGGCCTTCCGCCCCGCCGCCGGCCGTGTAACAACCCAAATCATGAGCCCCACCACTGTTTCCCCATACCTAGTTCACCACATGTCCTCAAGTGCATTTCCCTAATCGCCAGAGGCTGCTGACTAGCAGCGAGTTCCTTGGTGAGTTGGTGGGGAAACTATACCCTCATATGGTAAGGTATACATCAGAAAAACAACGGTCAACAGCGGATGCAGTAACAACATGCATAACAACAGAAACCAAACATCGGAAGCAGTGAATAGATATAGCAATGATGAAAATGATGAAACAAGTACAAATATCTATGGAACAAAGCAAACACAACAACGTGCTAGGATACACTTGAAAACAAGTGAAAAAGAAAAACAAAATAAACTCCTCATCATCGCGAGCCCCGGCTCGGTCCCATGCTCTCCAGCTCTAGCGAAATCAAAATCATGATGTATAAGGGAGCTTTCCCTTATCTATACTTGCAACACTATAATCTGCTTGGGCCCAAAATCATGGCCCAAATAGGGTGTGAGATACAATCCCAGTAGGCAATCACCCAAATATTTGTTCCAAATAGTCAATGAATACCAGGCAAGTAATAAAACAAGAAGCAGTGAATAGGAAAGCATGAGTTGCTACAATCCACAGCACTAACAAATAAAGTAAAAAAGTAAAAAACCAAAAAAAGAAGAAAACAGGGTACCCTCTGGGTAGCTCTCACATCCTAACCCCTATGGTTCAACCTATAAGTACTAGCTACCATTTAGGAGGCACACACAGTCACACCCCTCTGGTTTAGCTATGAAATTATGCCGACTCTCTGAGGAAGCACTCACCGTCAATTCCCCCTATAGTCTCGTATCATGATAAAGGGTTTCTGGGGAAGAACACATTGTCTATTTCCCCAGTGGCCCGCGTTGAGGAACTACAGACTCTCTTAGGAAGCACTCAACTTCAATTCCCCCTATAGTCTCATATTGTAATTAAAAGACACTCTGTAGAAGCCCTTCCATCAATTCTCCCTTTGGTCTACTACTCTAGGTTCTCACATTCCTGAGTGAAACTAAACATGCTCAGTGCGAGTGTACATCGTCCAAGTAAACCTCAAGAACTATGTGGCTATCAACTAAGGCTCAGCAGAAAAACAAGGTAGCAGTTCCATTGTCCTACGACTAAGCATGGAAACTGGCATAATCCCAAACAGGCAGAAAAAACATAGCAACATTCAAGGTACAGTAAATCTACCATAATCACAGGCAAAACATCTACTCTAGAAATCATGAAAAGTAGGCAATACAACAAGGGTAAAACAGGAACACGCAATACCCTGTTCAAGGGTATTGGTAGAATTTTCAAAAAAAAAATATTCATCAACATTATATGGAAAGGAACAAACAACCTACCTTGATCCTAGGTGATCAATATAAGTGAACCACAATAACAGATTCCCCTTAGAAAGATGTAGATCTGAGAAAACACACATAATGCTCAACCCATGACAACATAAAAACGAAAAGGAATTAAGAAACAAGGCTCAAGCAGAAGGAAAAACTCACCGCTGTGCTTCCAACGCAATTGACCATGCTTGAATCAGAGAACAGAAGGCGAGGTGGGAGCTCGTCGATGATCCGTCCTTACGGTCACTCTTGGGTAGACGAAAACAGGAGAAGAAGATGAAATTGGGGGTTAGGCACGACCGAGGTCTGTTTAGTGAAAAAAAAGAAATTTCACGGTGTGTAATTTTAGAGTACATGGTGTGTACAGGATCCTTTCCATACTCTGCCAAAATCGGACTCCCCATCACCCCTACAAACAGTGTGTGTGGCCCGGGCATGGCCGACACACATCTCTGAGCTGGATCAGAGTACATGGCATGTACTCAAAAAGTACATTGCTTGTACTTTGAAAATTTCCAGAAAAATCATTTATCTTAAAAACACCATAAAAAAGGAAAAACATACCTAAAGGAAGATCTGGGTTCTTACAAACTTCCCCCTTAATGAAATTCATCCCTGAATTTCCCTAACTAGGTGTAGAAGAGGAATCCCCGAACAGTTCCGACCACTGCGATGGTACATCGGCCTCCCTCTCCCAGGTCTCGTCATGTACTCTCCTGTGCTACCATGACACTCATACTAGAGAAACAGACCACCCATGGAGAACCTTCGTACTGCGGTCAAAAATCCGGATAGGATGCTCCTTGAATGATGCATCCGCTTCAAGCTCGACTTCCTCGGGCTGAAAGGCCTGAGACGGGTCTGAAAAGTCACATCGGAGCTGAGAGACTTGGAAGACGTCGTGCATGGACCGATACCTCTAAGGTAGCTGCAACTGATAGGCGACCATTCCCACTCTCTCCGCGACCTCATAAAGGTCCGACGTACCGTGGTTAAAGCTTACCATGTCTCTGAATCCTCTTGTGTCCCAACCTTGGTGCGACGTGCAGGAAAACCCGATCCCCAACCTCGAAATCTAGAGGTCATCTCCATTGATCAGCATAAGACATCTGTCGGGACACTGCCTTAGCCATCCTATTCCAAATCAGCTCTATCTGTTCTGAGGTATCCTGTATGAGACGAGGTCCCAAAAAATATGCCTCTCCTACCTCCAACCAACATAAGGGTGATTGGAATGGCCTACCGTACAAAGCCTCGTATGGTTTCATCTCATTGGTCGCCTAGAAGCTGTTGTTGTAGGAAAACTCCACCAGAGGGATATGCTTCTCCCAAGAACCACCAAAGTCTAGAATACAAGCTCGGATCATATCCTCAAGCACCTGGATCATGTGCTCAGACTGGCCATCAGTCTGGGGATGGTATGCTGTACTCAAAATTATCTGTGTACCAAAGGACTTCTGAAGTCCCTGCCAGAACCGAGAGGTAAAGCACGCATCCCTATCTGAAACAATGGAGTGTGGAACTCAATGCGGACGAATGATCTCTCGGGTGTAAATTCATCCCAGATCATCAACACTGAAGGTATACTTAATCGGCAAGAAGTATGCAACCTTCAAAAGCCTATCGACGACAACCCAAATAGCATCGTTCCCTCGAGGTGAACTTGGAAACAAAGTCACGAAGTCCATCGCGAAATCGTTCCACTTCCACTCCATAATGGGTAACTGTTGTAAAAGGCCTTCTGGTCGTTGATGCTCTGCCTTCACCTGCTGACAAGTAGAACATCTCACGATGAAACCAGAAACATCCTTCTTCATACCTGGCCACTAGTACCATCAATAAAGATACCAACATATCTTGGTGATGCCAGGATGAACTTTCCAAATTGAGGAATGGAAATCCCGCATCATCTCCTCGCGTATGTCTGCTGGCACCCATATGCATCCCTTGAAATGAAAATTATCATCCTCGCCCACTGTCCATCAAGGAAGAGGGTCCTCTCTTGACACAATCTCCTGCATGACTAAGCCTTCTGAGTCTGATTACTGCCTCATCCGTACCCAATCAATAAGTTTTGAGGTAACAGCTACAGAAGATAGAATGGTCTGTCCATGTCTGTCGTGCACCTCTATATGCATCTCAGTGAACAGAGCCATCAGCTGCCACTCACTGCTGGCCTCGTGAACCACCTGAATCAATGTTCTCCTGCTCAACGCATCTGCCACTGCGTTGCCTTTCCCCATCATATAAGAAATCTTGAAATCAAAATACCGATGCTTCTTGACCCACCTGCGCTATCTCAGGTTCAGATCCCACTGAGTGAAAATATACTTGAGACTCTTGTGGTCAGTGAAGACCACAAAGTGCTCTCCCAGCAGATAGTCTCTCCAATAGCGTAAGGCTTGAACAACAGCTACTAACTCCAGATCATGCATTGGGTAGTTCCACTCATGTGGCCTCATCTACCGAGACCCGTATTCAATGTCTCCACCCCCCTGCATAAGCACATCTCCTAGCCCGAAACCTGAAGCATCACTGTAAATGCTATAGTTCTTTCCTGGCTCCAGCAAGACTAGTATCGATGCTGACGTCAAAATCCCTTTCAGCTCTAGAAAGGCTGACTCACAAGAATCGGACCATAAGAATTTCGGCCCTTCATGGTCAGACCTTTCAAAGGTTTTGATAGATGAGAAAAGTCCCAAATGAATCGTCTGTAGTATCCAGCCAGCCCTAGGAAACAATGTACCTCAAAGACGTTCTTCGGCTGCTCCCAGGAAACGACAACACTCACTTTCTCTAGTTCCACTGATACTCCTGCCTCTGAGATGACATGACCCCAGAAGTGAATCTAATCCATCCAGAAGTGGCACTTCGAGTGTTTAGAAAAAAGTAGATGCTATCTCAGGGTTCTCAGAATGATCTCAAGATGTGTTGCATGATCATATTGAGTGTGAGAGTACAGAAAGATATCATCCACAAATACCACAATGAAGGAGTCCATGTAAGGATGCGACACTCGGTTCATCAGTGCCATGAGAACTGAAGGCGCGTTCGTGAGACCGAACGGGATGACTATATACTCATATAGACCATACTTGCTCCTGAAGGCTGTCAGAGGTATATTTGATGGTCTAACGTGCAACTGATGATAACCGGACCTCATGTCGATCTTTGATAACACCCTATCTCCTCAAAAACTGATCCAAATGGTCATTAATTCTCAGAAAAGGATATTGGTTCTTGACCGTAAACTGGTTTAGGTTCCGATAATCCACACAAAGCTGAAGGGTACTGCCTGCCTTCTTTGCAAATAAGATAGGCGAACCCTAGGGAGAAGTACCGGGTCAGATGAAACCCTTAGCATGTATCTCCTCCAACTGCTTCTTGAGCTCCTACTACTCAGGTGTAGCCATCCTATATGGAGGAATGGACACCGGTGCCGCTCCTGACACGAGCTCAAAAGAGAAGTCTACCTCACGCTCCAGATGCAAACCTGAAAAGTCCTATGGAAAGACATCCATGAAGTGATCCAACAATGGTGGAAAATCCAACTATGGAGTCCCATGATCATCCAGATACAGTCTAGAAATATGGGATGTCACCCCTCCTTGCCCAAGATGCTCGAGTCCTGTCCGGCTTGCCCGAACATCCCACTCGCCCTTATAAAGAAAAAACACACCCTCTAGTGAAACGAAACTCACTCTGTGGTGATAGCAGTTGAAAACTGCCTGAAAGGGAATCAACCAATCCATTCCAAGGATGACATCATAGCATGTAATCTCTAGGACATAGAGATCCCATAAGAAGCGATACCTTGTAACCTCAATAGGGAAATCTCTACACCGGCGTACACTAGATGTCCTCATCCCCAAAAGTCTGTCTAGTGTCAACGAGTCAGTAAAAGAAAAGATGCAGAGTCCAAGTCTATCCACAACAATAATAGAGATAAAGCTATGTATAGAACCAGTATCGAAAAGGGCTGAAGATAAAACTAAGGATACTAAAATTGTACCTCCAACTATAGAAGGGTCGGGATCCAGATCTTGATATATCTGCTCTATGACGAATGACTGACCTGTACCGCGGCCCTGCGCCCCTGGCTGACCACTCTGAGCTGAACATCCTTGCTAGTGCTGAGGAACTGGTGGATGACCGCCAAGGCCTCGACCTCCACCTCAGCTCGAACGGCTAGAAGAATTCCAGTTCTCTGACATGTGAGAAAATGGCAGTGCTGCTCCGGAATGAGGTGTTGTGGAAGAACCCCGGTCACAAGCTGCTGGTGAGAAAACCTGGCAGAAATGCTGAAGGTGACCCATCATGCCGCAAGATCGGCACTCCACAGGGTCCCTCTGGCACTGTGGCCTCGTGTGCCCTGACCGACCACACTGGTAGCAGGTAACCTAGCTGCCTAACGATGCATCTTTCTTCCTTAGATCACCACATGTAGGCTCTCTATGGCACTTCTTGCTGTCATCTAGAGGAAGAATAGCTCTGGTAGCAGAACCACCCTGGCTCGCAGCTCTAGATTCTCTTAGATTGCGCTCCGCAATCAGTGCCCAGTTGACGATGGAAGTAATTGAAGTCAGCTGTAAGATGATAACCTGTGAGTGGATCTCCAGCTTGAGACCATCCTCGAACATCCTTTCGAAGAACACCCCACTCCCATCCCGAAGGGGCGTGAAGCGGTGCAGCTCGGTGAAACGAGCGGAATAATCCTTGATAAAAAGAGTAACCTGCTCTACGCTCATTAATTCTCAGGCTCTGTCAGCCCTCAGGGTATCTGGGTATAAGTAGTCATAGAACATGCGCTGGAACTCCTCCCAACCCATATCCTGCTACTGACCTGCCTGTGAGATCACGTCCCACCAACTCTTGGATGAGTCTTGTAGCATGTAGGTGGTGAGCATGACACACCTCTCTGGAGGCATCTCTAGATTTTCAAAGACAGTCAGCATGGCTTCCAGACATGACTCTACATCCTGAGGTCCTCCTTCCCCCGAGAATGTAAGAGGATGTTGATACTGAAAAACCCGTGTCAAATCTGCCATAGATGTGGCAGGAGGTGGTGCTCTCTAGAAGGCCTGCATCATCCTCATGAAAACATCCTTGAACTGCGCATTACTTCCTGTGACTAGTATAACAGCCAGTGCCAAGGCTGGCCCAACTGGAGGATCAACAGGAAGTCCCCGATCAGCCCTCTCTACCGTCTGATCACTGCCTGACGACAGACATACGACCATAGGATGTCTCAGAGGCATAGCTCTGAAAGATAAAAATCACACCTTAGATCAGGAAAAAAAGGACAAAGAATACATGAGTAAAAAATGAAAATAGGGGAAGAAAACACACAGGTTATCAAAACATGACTACACGGCATGTATAAAACTACATGCCCTGTATTCTTAACCCACTTGCATGGGTGTGTACTCCTACCCTACAATATACTTAAATAAGTATGAATGTAAAATAAATATATTAATTATATAATTAATATATTTTTTAAATTTCATAAGTATTTATATATATATATATATATATTTGTTTATATTAATGACTATATATAATTATATTTATTTTAATTTCTTAAGTATTTAAATATAAATATATATATATGTCACTAAAAATAAATATATATTAATATATAATTATAATTATATGAATGATAAATAAATTTATTATTATTTTATAATTATATAGATATATATATATTATTTATAATTATAAATATAAATATTTGTCTATGTGTATAAATATTTGTATATATTTATAAATATATTTCTGTAAATACATATATTTATTATATTAGAAGTATTAAAAATACATTTATCATGATTTAAAGTATTTATGAGAACATAATAGCTTCATGGAAACATGAATGAATCATATACACCAAGTAAAGTATAGATCATAAAAAAGGATTAATCATATAAATGGACAACATGAATAGAAATGAGTGTGTAATTAAAAAATGAACAATCATGATGAATATAGAGCATACGGACACAACTTATATTTATAAATCAGTTGATCAAATTCATTTTAAAAATATATTTATTTAAATATATATATATATATTTATTTATTTATTTATAAATATAATTATAAATATACATATTTAAAAAGTATTTATATATAATTATAATTATACATATTTAAAAAGTGTTTATATACAATTATAAATATATATATTTAAAAATTATTTATATATAAATATATAAATATAATTATAAATATATAAATATAATAAATATAATAATTATGTTTAGTATTTAATGAAATTTATTATATATATATATATTTGAATTATTGAAAAATATATATTATTTATAAACATACATTTTTATTTAATGTATACAAATAAAAATTATTTTATAATATATATATATAATAATTTTATATAAAGTGCTAATACTTTTTATTAAAAACATTTATCAGCACTAACAATAGCGCTGATAAATCTACCTTTTTTTAGTGCTAGAAAAAGGACTGATAAAGGGTAGATTTTTTAGTGCTTTTCTATAGTGCTGATAAAGGTCCACTTTTACCATTACTTTCTCTTTAGCATTGACAAAACCTAGTGCATCCCTTTTCTGAATATGTGGCAGTGTTGAAACATATGCTATATATGTTATAGTGTTTTTATTATTTTTTCAATATAATATTATTCTCCACTCCTCTTATAAACATAATCGATTTCATTCCTCCTCCTTTTCCAAATGATTGACTCCACTACATAATTTTAATAATCAAAATATGAATATATTGACAAAAAATAATTAAATTAAAAGCATTGAAAAAGAATATGGAAATTTAAATTTAAAGTGTGTGATTTATAATAAAAATTAATTTTATTTATTATCATTAAAATAGTTATATTTGACTATAATTAATATAAATATATTAAGAATAATAATATTTTTTTATCCAATAAAAAAATTGGTTCGATCACCTATTTAACTGATTTTTCCAATCCGAAATTGATGTACTCCCCTGCACTGGTAGCAGCAGCCGATTAAGAAACCTATTTCTCCTCATGAATGGGAGCATCAGTATGTGCGTAAGGTTCTTCCAATGCATAGAGAGTAGCAACAGGTTGAGAGACCTATTGTTCCTCAAGATTGGGAGCACCATTAAGTGTGGAATTTATTATCAACAGAATTGGATTAACATTTAATTTAGAGTATATGAATACAATATTAAATGAATAATAACAAGAGATAACATGATGTATATTACAAAAAAAGTAACTTGATTATTGAACTCACCTTTTACTTTTTAAAGGATGAAGGGATTTGACCCCTCTATCTATGATCCAAATCCCTTCATTTTGGTCTCCTCTAACATAAAAAATGCCGTCTACATTGGGACTACTGTGAAATGATTTTGATGTCTCAATGAAAGGGTCATCCTTAGTTCAGTTTTCATCTGAGCCTTTAGTGGTTTTGTTCGATAATAGAATGATTGACTACTTTAAATTTGTGTGTTCTGGAACATAAAATATTTGTACTATCTATGATGTCATTATAAATGGTTCACCTTTGTACCATTCTTTACTAACATCAAATTTCATGAATCCCAATTCATCTATTTTAATAACAATTTTTTTATCAACCCATCTGGATTGAAAAATATTCACTTGGAATGCAGTATAATCCAACTCCCATATTTGTTCAATGATGCCAAATTATGAAATATTCACACAAATTGAATTTTTGTCCTTAATACCAGAAACATGCATCGCTTCAGCCATGAGTGTAACTCCACTATTATTCATGGTACTGTCTTCATCATGCTCATTTTTATAGAATTTCAAACCATTAATTACATAAGCATTGTAATATAATATGTATACACGTGGTCCTCCGGGTAGCCATTGAAGTCGTTATGAAATTGAATTTGGATTTTCATCTAACTCCTTTAAAATATATCCCCAAAACCATCCTATAAATTTGTTATTATGTGTATTTGATATCTATATTATATCCCATGATGGATTCAAATGCCTAAGAATTTATTTATGGGTTTTCACATATGGGGAAACATTCAAACTGTTATGAAAAATGTAAAGGTGGGCTTGATCCTGATTTGTAATATTGATTTTCGCAAAA
The DNA here is from genome assembly GCA_963277665.1 of Viscum album. Classification (NCBI taxonomy): domain Eukaryota; kingdom Viridiplantae; phylum Streptophyta; class Magnoliopsida; order Santalales; family Viscaceae; genus Viscum; species Viscum album. Next base: position 1,930,408,805 of record OY728131.1, read on the forward strand.
ACTCATCCAAAAATTCCTTCACCTGCAATCCACCAAGTGTGATGATAATTTTTTAGACCAATGCTTTCTACACTAGAAATGTATTCGGTACAAAATTCAATGGCTTCCTCAACAATATATCACTCTACAATAAAACCCTCTTTCCAACATTAATTTTTTACATACCCATTCAAAATATTCATATACCCTACAATCGAGTACATACATCTATAGTATACAGGACCACATAGTCTAATCTCTCTCACCAAGTGAACCATAAAATAAAAGAATGTTGTCAGGAAGAACATTTCCAATTTACATAATATGGCGGTAATTTCTCATTCCATAGTTAGAAATTTTGTCAGGTCTATAACATTTTTGTACATATATTTGAAGAAGAAACAGAGCTTGGTGAATGTATAAAAGAAATTCCTGGAAAAAAATCAATGTAGAGATACAAACATTAGATCTTTCATCAAAACATATCAGTCATGTAATTTCTGACACTTTATCTTTAAATTGACCATTGACACGATGTTCATGGTATTCGATTAATGCCCCTCTGGAATATTTACATCATTTAATAAGTTTCAAAACTGATATCTCTCCTTCCTATAAATAGTGTAAATAGCTAGAGGAATAAAAAATTCACCCTTAATCGGCGCCAACTCTTGTCGTATTCCCATGTCAACCATGTCCAGCCTAGCCTTAATTCCATCCTTTGTTGTTCGGGTACATTTAGAAACATGTCGATGACACTATCACATAAATTTTTTTTCAACATGCATAAAATTACGAATTTTTTTAACATAGAGATAATTCCAGTATGGTAATTCAAAAAAATGATCTCTTTTTCCAATAATATTTCATATGTTTTTACAAAAATGGTTTATCAAAATCAGTGTCCACATATTTTACTTCTTCAAATAGTTGATCACCTATTAGTGGAGACGGTGATTTATGTTCTTCTTAACTTCAATCGAATGATGTCGTCCAATATTGGTACCTATGTCGTCAGGGTAGAAATCTATGATGTCCTATAAACATTGTTTTTGATTAATGTTTCATCCTAATTGACTATATACCTTGTTCGCAAACTGTACAGCCTTGAGTTACATTAATTATATATCCTAACAAGTTTCTATAAGCAGGAAAGTCATTTATCTTCCTATACAACATGGCTCTCAACACGAAATATTCATTTTTATAGGCATCATACAACGTAACAACTGAATCCCACAATAATTTCAAATCCTCGGTCAATGGATCCAAATAAACATCAATATCAATACCTGGTTGTTTTGGTCCTAATATAAGCATAGATAACATGATATATTATTGTTTCATGCATAACCACATTGGAAGGTTATAATTTACCAACATAACCAACCATGTATTGTGAGTGCTTCTTTGAAAACCAAAAGGAGTCACTCCGTTTATAAATAACACAAGATGAAGGTATCTTGGCTCATTTCTAAATTCACGGTACTCGTGATCAATTCTCTTCCACTGAGGGGAGTCTGTTAGATGACATAGTTTCTCATGTTTAATTCCTGTGTCCACATGCCACGTCAATTTCCATACATTCTCCTCACTTCCATATAGGCGCCTAAACCTTGGACTGATTGGAATGTACCATACAACATTCGTAGAACCAGATTCATCTTTCTTCTATCAAGAATAACTATAATTTGGGAATTATATAAGTGATTTTTTGTCCCTTTGAAACAGTATACATCCATTCAGGCATGCATGTATTTTTTTATAGATCATACCCATTGAGCATAGCATTTGTTTGGAATTTTATATTCTGTTTGAGATCACATTATCTTCTGGGAGCATGTCATTTAAGATAGCAAGTAATTCTGTAAAAGATGTGTCACTCCATCTTTTTCCTGATTTCAGATTATACATCTTTTGAATGGCTGAAAATGTTGTATATTTAGTGCAACCACTATACAATGGCATCTTTGCACATCTCTTTAACTTCTAAAACAATTTTGGGAAATCACAAAGTTTATCATCAACTATCATTTTAATTTCCTCAATACGATCTTCATAATCATTCAAATCTATAATGACATCCTCAATACATTCTTCTTTATTTTATACACTTGTAATCATATCAAATGACCCATAAAATGATGTGTTATCCCAACCTCTTGCGACATTTTATTTTCCCCATGTTTATTCAATAATTTATAATGTCGATCTATTTTGTAATAGATCAACTGTTCTTCCAACTCCACTGAACTCATTTGTCTTGAATAAAAATAGTGTAAACTTGGAAAAAGGATTTTTATAAGGGTCATATGCATGATCTTTTTCAAACATTATGAACTATTTCTTTCCATCTTAATATTCTTCTATCACATGATTAGAATCCATCCATTTTTTATTTATATCCATCCAGTTTAACTTGGTAATATTAATATTTAACCATATAAATACACAAAATATTGACATAAAAATTAACCAAGTATAAAAAAAGTTATAGACTTTATGTATCCTTAAATATTTATCCGCAATATCCACTTTTCAGAACCAAGGACCTTCATTTGGTATCTTCTAGATAAATCAATCTTCATATATTTTATTCATTTCTTCATTGGTCCATCTAAGAGAAATTCATACACATAAAGAAGTAAAATGACAAAACTCCCATCATAATACACCATCATATAGTAGAAATTATTTTCATTAAACTACATGAACATTAATTCTACCATAAAAGCATTGATATTCTAGTTACACTATCTTAGTGCCTACTTAATCCCAAAAAAAACAACATTTGAGACTGGAATTGAACCTTCTATTCCATTTAGCATGAAACCTTCTAGTTGATCTATGTATATCTCTTCCTCCGAATCCCCATGAAAGAGTATAATCATGACATCTATTTGTTTTAGAAATAAACCTTCAATGGAAACCAAGTAGAGAACCATATGAATTATTATATGCTTTACAACATGAGAGAAAATATAATGGGATCTAATCCTTCTAATTATTGAAATACATTTACCCTTTCCATGGTGTTATTATTGATTTTATTTTCTTCCCTATATAATGTAATGGTTTTCCTAATTCTATAAAAATATAAAATTAAATGAATAAGGAAAACTACATTTCAAATGTCCTTTGAAAACTATTTATAATATCACAGTTGAAAATATCTCACCTTAAATATATTTCAAACCCTTTTTTAGTGTATTCCAAAAATATCTCAACCAAAAGATAATAACAATAACACCTCTTGGAAAGTATCCCTATTTAAAAAGTTAGGAAATTATTTTGAAAGTTTCTCTTATGCGTCCTTAACTATCTGGACTCATAAACAACCATATGACCATCATGGACTAGAATTGTTCAAATCCTGACTCCTAATACATTACAATATAATCCATACTCATTACCCAGCTCATTTATGATTAGGTTTGTTTTTTTCCATCAATCGACCATTAATGATCATAGAAGTATCTCTCATGAACATCTAAGGAATGTAACTATACCATATTCTTGGTTATGGTCTTCTCACACTTACAATTATGAAGAATCACGGTTGACCCTATGGTAATAACTGGAAATTCCCAAATAAATATTTCGATGTCAAAAACATTCTTTGGCCTCTATAAATAAACCATAACATTAATCATATCTGGTCCTAAAAATATTCTATCCACTAATATAATTTTTCCCATGAAGTGTACATTATCAATCCAAAACATACACGTTGAGATCATGGCATATAGTTGATACACCATAAGTCTTCTCAAAATGATATCCAAATATCGAGCATGTTCCTACCTCGATCCTAGAGAACACTTTAGCACCTCTAAGTTGATGAAATATTCATTCACTATGTATAAGTGTATATAAGTTCATTTTTATCACTTAGAATAACCTTTAATAGTGCATACATATTCTCAATGATCTATTTGAATTTTTATTGAAAAAACTAAGGCACGCTAGGGGGTATAATAATTCATATGAACCAATTCACCTAGAAGTCATTCAATTGGGTCTTCTTCTCTCATAGCAGTATAGGATCCATCTTATATGGTGGAATAGATATATTTCCCACACCTAATAAAAACACAATCATAAACTCACCTTATCCCTTGGGTGGTAATCTAGAGAAGTCATTGGGAAATAAATCTAGGAACTTCTAAATTATAGTCGGACATACTGAATGATGTTTATCTCTATCATCCAAAATTACTCTAGAAAAATGGGTAGTGATTATACGCAGCTACAGAAATTTAAGTCCTACATAACATGTTTTCATATCCAACTCTCAAATATAGACATAATCATCACCCTCAAAAAATATAATTCCACCCATCGATGGAAACAATTTATATAGTAGATACATCACTATATGGGGGGTTTTAATTGTAGTCACAAAGTAGAATCATAGTTTTCATGTCACCAGAACCTTCTCATTCCATGTTTGTGTCTATATTAAGTGGGAATTAATGAGTTTAAAGGTAAAACTATCAAATAGTTGTGAGACATTCTATGAATCCATTTTTTATATATGTGAAATGTTTATCTCCCTATTGTATTTACCTCCTACATTCAATCAAATTATACATGAACCGACATGAAACATTCATATGCCATATATAAAAATTATACATTAACTAACATGAAACATTCAAAATAAATATAAACGAATATTTATACATATATATAAATATTTAATATGTGGGGCACAATTTTCCAACATCGAGTAAATTGATAAGCTATAATCAAAATATCCTATGAACCAACATGAAACATTCATGTGCCATAAATTATCGAGAAAAATAAACAATAAGTTCTTCTTTAATTGAATAAAAATATAGAAGAAAACCAAACATCACAATATGAATGCAGTCAGAAACAATAAACCATATCCACATGTAAATAAACAATGTAAAACATGTGAAACTACACTGAAAAAAAACATAACTAAAAATAGATGGGTTGTATTATATGACATGATCTCCAGTCAAAGATAGCCTCCATTATCAAAATCACCTTAGAAACAGATAAATTCCTAATACACAAAACATTAATTGGGCTATAAAAATCCAACAACTAACCATATACTTATTGAACTAAAAATATACTAAGAGCATTACAAGAATATAATAAATATATTTATAAAATTATATGTATAATAAATAAATATTAATTTATCAATAATAATAACTATAAATAAATGTATACTTATTTATATTTATATATATAATGAATATATATTAATTTATAATTATAAATTGTTTATAAATATATTTATTGTATTTATAATTAAATATAATTAATATCTTTATTATAATTTTATAATTATTTAAATATATGTATATTTATTTAGGATTATAATTGTAAATATTTGTAAATATTTATTATAATTTTATAATTATTTAATAATTATAACTGTATATATATTTATTTATAGTTGTAATCATATATATATATATTTCAATAATTATTAAATTTTGACAAATATATTTATTGAATTTATAATTCTATAAATATATACAATTAATATATTTATAACAATTTAATAATTATTTAAATATATATGTATTATATATAATTCTAATCATAAATATTCGTATATATTTATAAATATATTTATTCAATTAATATATTTATTATAATTTGATAATTATATAAATGTAAATATATATTTATTACATATATATTTTTATTATAGTGTGTGATTTATAATGAAAATTAATTTTATTTATTGTCATAAAAATAGTTATAATTGACTATAATTAATATGAATATATAATTATATAATAATACTGTTTTTACAAATAAAAAATTGGTTCGATCACCTATTTGACTGATTTTCCTAATCCGATCATTACCTACTCCGCTGATTTAATGACCTTCCCAATTCTATATGAGTGCGTGTATAATTTGAAGGTAATTTAGGTGGGTGGGTTTTTTTTAGTTTTATGGGGTAGGGTTTTTTTTATATTTGGGAAATGGGTTTGTTCAGCGCCACTTCAAGTTGCGCTTTGACCCCACACCACCCCAAACCCCACAAATATATACATATATATTTTTATATAATTAATTTTTCTATAATAAAAGATAAAATAAATAAAATAAATACATAATAATATTTTTTATAATAAATACAAAATTTATAATAAATTTATTTATTTATAATAAATATTTATAATAAATATCTAATAAATATTATAATAAATATTATAATATTATTATAATAAATATAAATTTTTAAAAATTTAGTATACATTTATTATAAAGAAGATAATGTTATAATATTATAATATTTATTATAATAAATATCTAATAAATATTAATAAATACTATTATAATAAATGCACAATAAATATATAATAAATGTATAATAAATATTTATAATACATTTATATTTATAATAAATACTTATTATGATTAAATATTATACTATTTATAATAATCAATATCCAATAAAGGAATAATAAATATTATTATAATAAATATACATTTATATTAAGTATTATAATAAATATTATTATAATAAATGGTTAATAAATTTTATTGTAATAAATATTTTAATAAATGTATAATAAATATATAGTAAATGTATAATAAATATTTATAACAAATTTATTATTAATGTATATTTATGATGATAAATATTATAATATTTAATTATAATAAATGTATATTTATATATATATTTATAATAAATATTATAATATTTATTATAATAAATTTACATTTATTTGATACATTTATTATAATAAATACGTACAATAAATGTATAATCAATATTATAATCAATTTATTTTTTAAATATAATATAATAAATGTAATATGTAATTATTTATCTTTATTATATAATTATCATATCTGTATTTATTATATTTATAAATATATAATTATATTGCAAATAATCTTTTACCATCATAATTTCTATTTGAATGATATGAAAATGAGAGCCTAGAGTCGAGGGTTTATTAATCTTAAGCCAGGGATTCTCAGGTTTCAGAACTGGGATCCCTGGTTTGATCGCTTTCAAGCAAGGAATACTGTATCACAATCATGGATTCACATCAAAGGTTTGAACTGGGTCTTTTGGAATCCAAGTGTCCTATGGGATATTGCACTATCAATAGGCACTCCAATCAAGTTTGATAATGAAATTGGGATAGCTCATTATGGTCATTTTGCTTGCATTTTTGTTGAGTTTGATATGTCATTGCTACCTGTTGAGACAATGCTTTTGATTAATGGTGATTTTAAATTTGAACTTGAGATTGAATTTGAGCATGTTCCCAATATCTGATTAAACTGTTCTACTATTTGAGAGGTTCTGGAAAACTGTAATAGGGGTTTACGTTGATCCATCTGTAACTGATCTTGGCATTTTTCTAGAAATTTTAAATTTAAATTGTCACCTGTTTCTGCTCCACTAAGGAGAAGCCTTTCAGATGGTGGAAAAGGGTAATTCATCTACCCCTAATGGGGTGATGCTTTCAACTTCAATCATCAAGGAAGATGTTGTGGAAGGTAATGGGAATGGGGGGCCTCTGTCATTTGCTGATGTTACGACTGGTAATGGAAAAAATATCTGTTGATGATTAGATGGGTGGAGGTATGCTGTATGTTCCTCTGGGTAATAGTGCACCCCCTCTTCATACTCTTGAGCATGGGGAACCCTCTAAATGGGGAGATGTTTCTAAAGATGATATTGACATGGATGATGCAGTTCATTTGGAAGAACAATTTCACTCTAAGGGGAAACTAAATGGCAGTTCCATGAATGCTGCTTTTGGTGGGAGAGGTTCTCATGGAAGGGATCAACTTGATCATTCAGGAGCATAGCCATATGTACAACCTTCTGCCTTTGCTGCTTTGCAGACAACAGGAGGTCCTCGTTACTCTCCTGCTCTTGAGCTCATAATAGAGCCTTCTCTGGTTTCTCCTGGGGAGAATAATTCTGGGCAGGCTACTACTCATGAGACTGCCCCATTGGAGGGAAATTCTATGTGCACCTTGGGGATACCTTTTGATAGAGATCATGTATTTTATTCCCCTATGAATGATGAATCATCACTGTCACTTGTTCTTCTAGTGGATTCAGATGTTCCTGCTTCCCATGTAGTGGTGCCTCCAATAACTAATGTTGTGAAATCCAACTTCATTACGATGATTGAATCGATTAACTCTCTGGAGTTTGACTTGTTGTATATGGAGATCCAGGAAAGGAATACCTATCGATTGAAAAATACGTGTTATGATTCATCCTCTCCTTTGTTAGCTCCACAGGTTGGACAACTACATGGTTAGGAGGTTTTAGATGTGGCAGCTCAAGGCATGGCTGGTGAAAAGCAGGTTGTCACTTATGATGACACAGGGCATCACAGACTTCAAAGCAATGTTGAAGAGGGCAGCGACCGAGGAGATGTGTTGGGTACCAAGAATGTTGCAGGGGTAGAGGATCCTTCTGATGATGTCCATATGGGGCAATCCTCTGATGATCATGCTTAGGCTGGTGGTGCTTTGCAGACCCCTAAACAGTGGCAAAGGGCAAGACATCCAAGAGGCAGAGGTGGATTTCGTGGACGGGGTCATGGACCGAAAGAGTATCCTTGGCATATGTCTATTGTGTTGTGTTGTTAATCCCTCATCTACCCTTATTTTCCCTTGTGTAATGTTTACACTTTTACAATAATTTTTGGTAGCCATGGAGTTTATCCATGGTCTACTGTTTGCGGTAACTGTATATTTATATAAAGAAATGTATACTAAATTTATAATAATTGTATATTTATATACATAAATATTATTAATAAATATTATTAATAAAAATGATTAAATATATATTTTTTAATGAATAATATAATAAATAAATGTATATTATAATTACATTTATAAATGTATATTTATAAAAAATGTATATTTATAAATAAATATTATTATAAAATACTACTAATGAATATTAATAAAGGTATATTTATTAATGAATATTATAATAAATAAATGTATATTTATAGTTACATTTATAAATATATATTTATTATAATAAATAAATGTATATTACATTTATAAATAATTACATATTTATTATAATAAATAAATGTATATTACATTTATAATAAATGCATATTTATATAAATAAATATATATTACATTTATAAGTAATTACATATTTATTATAATAAATTTGTATTACATTTATACATAATTAATCATTTATTTGTTTAATAAATGTATATTTCATTTATTATAATAAATGTATATTTCATATTTATTATAATAAATTTATATTACATTTATATAAATGTAAATTTATTACAAATTTATTGTAATAAACAATTACATTTATAAATGTATATTACATTTATAATAAATATCTAATAAATGTATACTTATATAAATGTATATTTATTATAATAAATAAATGTAAATTACATTTATAAATAATTACATATTTATTATAATAAATAAACGCATATTAATAATTATATAATTATAGTATATAATTATTTATAGATATGATAATTATATAATAATGATAAATAATTATATATCACATTTATTATATTATAATTAAAAAATACATTTATTATAATATTTATTATACATTTATTATACCTATTTATTATAATAAATGTATAAAATAAATGTAGATTTATTATAATAAATTGGGCTACAAACATCCAACAGCTATCCTTATACTTATGAACCAAACATATACTTAGATAATTACAATAATATAATGAATATATTTATAAAATTATATGTATAATAAATAAATATTTATTTAATTATAATAATAACTATAAATAAATGTATATTTATTTATATTTATATATATAATGAATATATATTAATTTATAATTATAAATTTTTTATAAATATATTTATTATATTTAGAATTATATATTATTAATATATTTATTATAATTTTATAATTATTTTAATATATCTATATTTATTTAGAATTATAATTGTAAATATTTGTAAATATTTATTATAATTTTATAATTATTTCATATCTATAAATGTATATATATATATATATATATAGTTATAATCATATATATATATATATATATATATTTCAACATTTATAAAATTTTAACAAATATATTTATTGAATTTATAATTTAATAAATATATATAGTTAATAAATTTATAAAAATTTAATAATTATTTAAATATATACATTTTATATAGATTTCTAATTATAAATATTTGTATATATTTATTAATATATTTATTTAATTAATATATTTATTATAATTTGATAATTATTTAAATATAAATATATATTTATTACATATATATTTTAATTAGAGTGTGTGACTTATAATGAAAATTAATATTATTTATTGTCATCAAAATAGTTATATTTGACTATAATTAATATGAATATATAATTATATAATAATACTGTTTTAACAAATAAAAAAATTCGTTCGATAACCTCTTTAACCGATTTTCCCGTTCCGAACTTGACCTACTCCCCTGATTCAATGACCATCGCGATTCTATATGAGTGGGTGTACAATTTGACCTACAATAAATGAATTTTAGGTGCAATATAATGATTTGATTGAGTGATTAGTCCCGTGACCATTGTAATATGAATTTTGATGCTGACCATCCTTAAATTCATTCATAAGTATATGAAATGGATGAGTCGTTCTACAAATTAGATACCATTTCTCATCCCGTTTCATTTTGTAGCTCCGTAAATTTAACTTTAATTCTCACTCACCCTTCCTCCTCCCTAGTACAAGCGCCCATCTCTCCGATCCCCCAAAATTAAATGGTGCATTGGGAGATGAGGAAGTAAACAACCAAGCTGACGAGTTTCACCAATTCCTTCTTCCCTGGATCCACGAAAAGGCAGAGGAGTGCACCACACACCATGTAGGTGATGTAGGCGATGCCAGAATGGCCAAGGATAGCACCGCACACCGAGCAGGCGATGCTCGCAACTCCGAAAACCAACATTGATCTACTCTTAGAAGACACTTCCTACCAGGCGATGTCGGAAAGGAAGAAGAAGACGATGCTTGCCGACTCAGCGATGTCGTAGTGGCAGATGAGGGAAACCCATATCGATCTTCTCTTAGCAGACACTTGCTACTAGGTGATGCTGGAAATGAAGAAGAAGACGACGCTGACCGACCCGGTGATGCTGTAAAGGAAGAAGAAGACGACGCTAGCCGACTCAGTGATGCCGAAAAGGAAGTAGATGATGACCCTGGCCGACCCAACGATGCAGGAATGACAGAAGAGTGAAACCCACATTGATCTACTCTTAGCAGAAACTTCCAACCAGGTGATGCATGAAAGGAAAAAGAAGATGAAGCTGGCTGACCCGACAATTCCGGAATGGCAGAGGAGGGAAACCCACATCGATCTGCTCTTAGCAGACACTTCCTACCAGGGGATGCGAGAATAGAAGAATAAGAGGACGCTAGCCAGCCCGTTTATAACCAAAGACATGGTGATGGAGGATCGGAAGAAGAGGAGCACCCTAGGTGGCTTGTTTATGGCCGAAGACCTAGGGATGGAGGCGATGGAGGAAAGGAAGAAAAGGACAGAGGTGGGAAACCTGTTTATAGCCCAAGACCGGACGATAGAGGATCAGAAGAAGAGAAGTATCGTGTTCATGGCAGAAAGGAAGAGGAAAGCGATGTGCACTGAGCATCTCTTACAAGACTCTTGCGATAAGGAAACGTCGGAAAGGAAGAAGCGGACGATACTGGATGACCTGTTTAATGCCCAAGACATGGTGATGGATGATCAGAAGAAGAGAAGTACAATTTTCATGGAAGAAAGGCAGAGGAGAGCATCGTACACTGAGAAATTCTTACCAAACTCTTGCGATCAGGCCACGTCGGAATGGAAGAAGAGGACGATGCGGGATGACCTATTTATAGCCCAAGACCTGGTGATGGATGATTAGAAGAAGAGAAGTACGAAGTTCATGGAAGAAAGGTAGTGGAGTGTGCCGCACTCCTAGCACCTCTTACCAGACTCGGTGTTCATTGCAGAAAGGCAGAGGAGAGCCCCGTATATTGAGCAGGTCTTACCAGATATATATTTAGGAGAAAATATAATGAAATTAAAAATATAATGTTGAAATTTGAAATTAATGTTTAAAATTTTGGAAATCTATTGAATATTTGTATTCAAATAAAATATATTTTTGTATTTTCTCTTTTAATCAAGCATTCAAAAGATTAATTTTTATTTTTTTCTTGGTTTGAAAAACAATAAAGTGTTCTTTGATTTAACATAATCAAATTATTCAAAGAGAAACATAATTATACTTGGTTTTTCTTTAAGATTATTTTTATACTTAAAACATGTGATTTTTCAGAAAATGGTTCTTGTGAATTTATATTAAAAATATTTTTTTATAACTTCTAGAAATTAAAACTTATAAAATGGGTTCTATATTTCAAATTAGTATAATTAATATCAGGTAATAATACCAACTTATAGAATAATTTTTCATTGATTTGAATAATAGAAAATTATAAAGGTTCAATGCAGCGAGTAGTCATGATGACATGAAATTATATCCATGCAAATTACAACAAAACAATGATTATTTTCACATTTTTCTGTAAAAAAGTTAAAAGTACCTCACTCAAAATATGGAAAGAAGATTCTATTTATTTATTTTCATTAAAATTCCAACATGGCTAAAAATGAATTTAAAAATCCATAGGAGAATATTAAAATCATTCTTGAAAACATTTTCAATGAAAAAATGAAAATGGGAGAAAAGGATTCCCAGAAGTTTATCTTTGTTTTTAAAAAAATTATGATCATTCTAAGTACTATATAAAGGAAAATTGTACTATTACTTGAACACTCCATGAATAAATGAAGGAAAATAAAATGAAATGGGTTTGTCATATAAGGAACATATAATTTATCTCAATCTAAACTAAATTATAATCAATACAAATTATTATTTTATTGAAACATAAATCCCTTACAACTTTGGTAACCACTAAATCAAAAACTCATGAAAGAGAGAACCATATATGGATTTTTAAATCCCCATAGTTTAAATAAAAAGAATCGTAAAATACAATAATGGTTCCACACCCTGACTTTTTAATTTATTTTTTTACTATTTATGGGCTCCACGCCATCGCATCAAGGATCAGGCTGGGTCTCGATTTATAATTTTTTGACATTTAATGTTTTTGGTGGGTTTCAGACCTGTGCACAGGCACCACGTGGTTAGTAGTGACAGTGCGGTTTCCTCCTGCCTATAGTCGGCTTCTGCACCTCACCCTCACGCTGACCTCACCCTTTCCTAGGACCTCCGCCTTTATCACTTTCCCTTCTTGCACCCATCCTCTGTGTGAATCCCAGCCACCCCGCTCCCCAAGGCTATCGCCTGCTGGACCCCTCGCCAACACTGGCCTCTCTCCCGCAGCTCCTGCAGTTCGCCACCTGCTCGCGCCTAGGCCCTCCGCCGCCGGCTCCCACTCACTCACCACCTCCATCGCCATCTTTGCCTCACCCCCTTCTATTGGCCGCATCCCAGCCTCCATACTCTCCCACTCATCCCCTCGCTACCCCCCCTCACTGTCTCCCTGTTCCTGGTTTGTCGCACCCAACAAAACACTCCGCCTCCCTCACATCATGCTCCGACTCATCCTCGACCTCCGCCAGCCTCGCTCAGCACCCTTTCTCAGTTCCCCCTCCTTCATCTAGTGCATCTAGGCCCTGCCTTACTCACCCTCTTCCATCCCCAACCCCCTTGCTGTCTTTCCTTCTCCAGCAGCCCAGAAAACCCCCTTCCCTCTATGCTACAGACCCCACCAGCCTCACCGCGCCTCCTTCGTGCTTCCTCTTCTGCTCCGGTCGGCTGTAGCCTCCTCCGATATATTCTTTTATTCATTCATTTATTTCTTCCTACATTTATTTATTCTTTTAGTTATTTATTAACTTATTATTTTATTTATATATTTATTTATTCTTTTATTTATTTATAATTTTAATTATTTATTTACTTATTCTTTTATTCAATTATTTATTAATTATTTCATTTATTTATTATTTTAATCATTTAATAATTTATTTATATAGTTATATATTTATTTTTTCGTCATTTCATCTTTGATGTTTTTATTTAATTTAGATAAATCCTAATACTATCGTGTGTATTGTGTGGTGTGGTTTTATTGGTGTTCAGCAAGTGTGGTTGGTCCACGGGGTGTTGTTCAACCTTCTGTTGAGGTTCCTTTGTGTTCGCTCTTGGTTTGAGGTAGGTAATTCCCTAGTTTTCCATTCCACAGTCTAATTGATCCATGGGTGTTTCGATAATTTTATTTTATGTGATTCTCAGCTTTTTTATATCCATAATTTTTCCTTCTATAGTGCTTTTAAATATTTATAATTAGACAATATAATGTTTTGAGTCAATTCCTGGTTCGAGTTTGCAATTATTTGATTATGTTCCAAATCCTATTTTGATATTTTTTATGGCTATTTTGTTGGGAGTTTCCTTTTATGTTAATACTATTTGATAAAAAATACTTTGAAGGTAAATATTTGTTTATGACAATGTTTATGTGCACTTGGAGCTTTTGATAAAATACTATAGTGTTCAAATTGGAATTGAAGGTTTTTGTGAAATTTTTATCCTTTATTGTGTTGTGAGTCAGCATTGGTTATTGGTAAACATGGTTTGTTTTACAGTTTTGGTATTGGTATAACTTGATAATAGTGTTAAGGTGTTAAAATAAAAAGGGTGATCTTTGGTTTTTAATGTGACAGTGTGAGTTCTTTCCAAATAATGTGAGCATTTGGTTTTAGTTTCAATGTGGTAGTTTTGTGGGAACAGTGTAGGTTGTTTTCTTGAAGCGTACGTGTGCCATTGGATGTTTCCACAGCCATGGGTGCACTCGGTGCACCCATGAACGTGCCTTCAAGTGACAATGACACCTTTAAACTAGTGTTTCCTTAAAACCTTGGTTTTCTAAATGGTTTTCATTTCATAAGTAAGATTTAGTACGTTATTCGGCTTTTGTGGAAGGTTTGATGTGTGATCTGAAGGGTGTGTTAGTTTTGATATGAAAATATAAAATTTGTATTTGTGTAATGTTTTGGGTAATGTTTTTGGACATGACAACATAGAGGCCTGTTTGGCTCTTCCAATTCATGGGTGGTGTTGTGTTAACATTTAAAATGGTTTGTGTTTGGAAATTTTGTGTGGCTGGTTGGGACTTTAAATGTTTTTAAAATAATGATTTTCATAAGGGTGGGCTATGAAGGCCCATTGGCACTTTCAGTATGTAATGTTTGCATTGACTTATTGAAATGATGTCATTTTAATTACTATATGCCTATATAACAACTTTAGTATTTAGAAAAATGTATCGAATGGTTTTAATGATTTTATGGCATGAAGACCCAGTTGGAACCTTTGATGATATGTTATATATATATATATATATATCTATGTATATATACCGGGGCACCTCTATAAGGGGATATCCCTTATGGGTTATCGTATAAAGTGTCCGTGTTTAGGGTAAGCAAGTGAGGTGAGATGATTCACACGTGTGAGGGCCTCCTACTTACACAGTATTATTGTAACCACCATGGGTTCATGGTCATCTTTTAGATATCGAGTGATGGTTGCTGACTAACCCCGATTAGACGGGTTGGTACCCCCTAGATTTTTTGTTAGGCCATGCGGGCTTTGCCATTGGATTAGTAAGTTAGGGTGGCTAGTTGGTTATAGACATAGGAGCTTTACCATACACAGGTAGGTGGTTTCAAAACCGAGTACGTCTAGGGGTCTTCTAGGGATATTTAGGATCACCCATGGTGACTGGATTATTTTCATTGCTGGTTTATTTTTCGTGGACTAGTGTTTTTTAGCCTTCACTCTAACTCGTTTAACTCTAGCACAACATTGGTATATTCTGTTATGTATATTATTTATAAAACGAAAAATGATTTTGTAAAATTGTATGTATCATGTGTTGGGTTTTTAAATGAGAAAAATGTGTTGCTTATTTTCAAATGTGAAAACCATAATTTTATAATTGTATTTCAAACATGGGTAAATAGATTGTTTTGTGAAAGGAGACGTTGGATTATTTAGTTTCAGTTGGATACCATACTGAGCATATTTAATTTTCATGCCTATATTTATCATTTTAGTTTCAGGTTTCCTTAATCAGGTTTTTTGTTGGCTGAGTTTCTCGTTATTGGAGCAAGTCGGCCTTTGGTCGGGAGGTGACGTAAAAGGTCACATGGAGGTACGTTCGATTTTATTTTCCTTCGCTTTTTGAATTATGTTTATCAACTGTTTATATTTATCTTTTTTCGTGTTTATTTTTTTATGTTCATGGGACAAATCGTTCCCAATGATTAAAATTTTTATGCCTGAAACTGGTTTCTAGACTTAGGGAACGGGAAAGCCCATTGGGCCATGTCGCAGACCGGCTCGGGTGACTTGTTTAGGGTCGACCCAGGTTGGTTTGTGAAAAATGCTATCAGAGGGCCCTTGTTATTTGGGGTATATGGTTGGTAGAGATTAGGACTTTCGATAATCGAGAGGTAGGTACGGGAAGGACGTCATGAACCCTCGCCTGTTCCGATCCTTGAGTTTCCATGGGTAGTCTGGGAATTGAGTTATTTTCTCGTTATTATTATTTTTTGGATTGAGGGATGACAATGGAGGCAAACCGATGTTACATTGTGATTTTACATGGATTAGTGACCCATGTGGAGTCAGCGTACATGTTTTAAGTTCCTCCTAGTTGTTAACGCTTTCTTGGGACATGGACCACTACCATGTCGCTAGGTTATGCATGACTACTAGTCCCTCCCATCAGTGATTTGATGCAAGTCAAGTGTCGTCTTGGTCCTTGTTGGATTAAGTGCATTATTGAAAATGAAAAAGGGGTTTTTAAATGATAATTATTACTTTTAAATGGATTTAAATTTGTGACATGGATTTTCAAATTGAAAGCTCTTGGCCTAAAAATCCAGTGGTTGCTTGGAACTGGTAGAGATATGGTTTGTGTACAACCTCATGTACTCTTTATGAACGTTTTCAAATGTGAGGTAATGCATGGGAATTGCATGTTGGTGTGTATGTATGAAAGTAGATGAAGAAATGAGTAATGGTTCGTGGGATTTCTGGGGTGTGCACTTGGAATTAAACGCTTGACCTTGTTTTTCTAAAGTGATTTTAAAAAAAAATTGAAAATGATTTTTGGAAATTGAATTTGGTTTGAAAAGTGGACTTGGTATTTGGAAAGTGGCCTTGAAGGAAAATGATTTTGAAATATAAAATGGAAAGGGGATTTTGAAAGATGAATTTTTGAGTTGTGTTTGTTTTTTCTTGTATATTTTGAGCTAGTTGTTTTGGATGAAGGAAATTTCATTGATGTTGCTTTGGGTTTATGTTAGTTTTGGATCTATGTTTTAGATGTTGTTTAGAAAAAGTGGCCCTAAAAGTTCACCAATGTTTCTGATAATTCATGCCCAATTTTCCGTCCTTCTTGGACATTTCCTATCCTTTGCGGTGATCAGTGTCCATAAGAAGTAGCTGAATGGGTTGAAGGGGTCGAACGTGTCTTCAGGGTTTTTGGAACTCCCGAAGTTGTCAGAGTGCATGCTGTTTTGGGTCTGTTTAAAGGACCGACTCTAGAAAAATGGGATTTAGTTTCCCCACCCTCAATGTAAGTTGAGATGACAAGGGATGACTTTAAATCCGTATTTTTCCAATGATTTATACCTGAAGAGGTAAAGACGAAGAAAAGTGAAGACCTCTTGCATATTCAATAAGGCTAATGGATGGTGAAGGCATATGTTAAAAATTTAATGAAGCTTGTATCCTTTTCTCAAGAGGAAGCATCACATGATTTTATGAAGACTTATCTTTTCAATGGGGGTATTCATCTAGAAATCATGGAGCGAGTCCTCATTTCTAAAGAACATCGTTTTGAGAAGTTGTTGGATGAGGCATTTTTAGCAGAACTGGTCTCCAGAGAATAGGTTATTAGCAATCTAGCATATCTAGTTACTCATTAAGGTTCCCCATCTGGAGAGAAGGGTGTTCTAGAGGGACTTATTTCTAAAGATTCATTTGCAGTGGTTTTGGTTTCCAATTCATCAGATCATTTAGTGGTGTGCCACCAGTGTGGCTAGTTCAGGCACACAAAACTATCATGTTGCGTCCCTCCAAGGACGTGTCATCGTTGCGGGTGATTGGGTCATTTAGAGAGGTTTTGTAGAAAGAGTATCCTGAAGAAGATGATGTGAACAGAGAATCCCAGTGCTTGACTGCGAGGCAGGAGATGCTTCAGTAATATGATCCCCAACCACACTTATTGTGGTGAAGGTCACACGTAGTCAGGAGTTTCCAGGGGTGTGATGTTTTGGTTTGGATTTAGAGTTCCATGTTTTCAGTGGAACATTTAAAGTCTTTTAGTTTTAGTTTTATGCTGCTAAAGATCTGACATTGTTTTAAGATCATTGTTTTATCATGGTGTTTTGACAGATATTATCTTTTATAATCCAAACAATTTTGTTTGTCTGATCATGTTTTTCTGAATCGTGCACTTTTCTTAAAAGTCTGTCTGGACCATGTGTGGTTTAGTCTTGGTTGGGATGTGTTCGTTTAGAGATTTAAGTTTCTTTAAGGGAATCAATGTTTCTGGTTATGCTCAGTTTAATTGTTTCGGTTAAGTTATGCTCAGAGGCTTTTCCCAAGTGTTTGGGGTTTTGTTCTGGTCGAGAGTTACAGGTTTAAGTGGAGTTGTTGTTCGCTCGTGATATATAACATAGTTCAGATCAGTTGTGAGTTCCAGCATCGGCCCCCCTTCCTAGGGTGGTTTGTTTGGGTGTTAATTTTTAGCGCTAGTCGTGTTCTTATGGTGGTAATAACTCTCTCATGTTCTCCCATTCTCTTGTGTTGTGTTTTCCTTTGGTCTCAATTGGGCATGGATCCTTGTTTTGTCTATTGTTCAGCTGAGTGACTTTCTGGGGGCAGAAAGTGTCTGTGGTGGGGAGAATTGTCACACCCTGACCTTTTAATATATTTTTATTTTATTATTTCCGGGATCCACATCCTCGCGTCAACGATCTGGCTGGCTCGTCGTTTAAAAATTTCAAACATATAATTTTTTTGGTGGGTTTCAGACTCATGCACGGGCACCCTGTGGTTAGTGGTGACTGTGAGGTCGCCCCAGGTGCCTGTGCGGGTGCCCAAGAAGACTGCATTAAGGCACACAATTTGCGTTCATGTTTTTTTAAGTCATGTGTTGAATGCGTGGGTACCTATTAATATTATGTTATTATTATTATTATTATTATTTACATTATTATTATTATTTTTATTGTCTGTATTTTTTATATGATTACTTCTATCATTATTGTATTTTTATTATTATTAATCTTTATGTTACTATTATTATGTTTATCATATTTGATATTATTATTATTATTATAAGATAAAAAACAACAAACCCCCCCCCCCCTAAAACTAATTCTACCCAAGCCCCCACCTTGTTTTCAGCTTCCTCCTGCGTGAGCCGCCCCTGCGACTCCTTGCACCAACCGAAGCAACCTCCGCCTTGCCTCCGGCCTGCAGCCAGGTTCGACACCTCACCCACACACCAGACTCACCCTTGCCCAGGCCCTCCACCTTGATCCATTGCCCTTCTCACACCCATCAGTGGCGTAAATCTTAGTCACCTTGCTCCCCGCGGCCATCGCCTCCGGGACCCCTCACTAGCACCAACCCCTCTCCCGCAACTCCTCTCTTCCTCCTGCTCGCGCCCAGGCCCCCGCCTTCAGCTCCCGCTCATTCACCACCTCCCTTATTGTCCCTGCCTCAACACTGGCTAGAGGCCATATACTGACCTCCACACTCCAACACCCGTCCCCACACTACCCCCCTCGCCAGCTTCCTGTTATTGGTGTGCCGCACCCAACAGCCCACTCCGCCTCCCTAAAATCATGCTCAGGCTCTCCCTCGACCATCGCCGACCTCACTCAACACCCTCGCTCAGTTCCCCCGCCTTCAACCATTAACTCCATCCCCTGCCACACTCACCCTCTTCCACTCCCGACCCCCTTGTTGTTTCCCTTCTCTGGTAGCCCAGAAAACCCACTGCCCTCCTTGCTTTGGACCCCGCCAGCCTCCTCGTGCCTCCTTCGTGCTTACTCTTCCACTCTAGTCGATATCAACCTCCTATGGTATATTTTATATTCATTTATTTATTTATTCTTTTATTTATATATTATTTTAATTATTTATTTACTTATCCTTTTATTCATTTATTTATTTATTATTTAATTTATTTATTCTTTTAATTATTTATTCACTTATTATTTTAATTATTTAATTAATTATTTATTATTTTATTCATTTATTTGTTTACTTTACCGTCATTTCATATTTGGTGTTTTTATATAATTTAGATAAAACCTAAAACTATTGCAGGTTTTGTGTGGTGTGTTTTAATTGCTATTCAGCCTGTGCGGTTGGTCCGAGGGGCATTGTTCAACATTCAGTTGAGGTTCCTTCACATCTTCTCTAGGTTTGAGGTAGGTAATTCCATGGTTTTCCTTTCTGTAGTCTAATTTATTCTTGGGTGTTTCGATAATTTTTTTTGTGATTCCCAGCTTTGTTATATCGATAAATTTTCCTACTATAGTGCTTTCAAATTTTTAGAATTAGTCAAATTAATGTTTTGAGTCAATTTCTAGTTCGATTTTTCAATTATTTGATTATGTGCCAAATTCTGTTTTGATATTGTTTATGGCTATTTTGTTGGGGCGTTTCTTTTTATGTCAATATAGTTTTCTAAAAAAATAATACTTTGAAGAAAAATATTCGGTTATGAAAATTTTTCTGTGCACTTTGCGCATTTGATAAAATACTATAGTGTTAAAAGTGGAATTGATGGTTTTTATGAAATTTTTTGCCTTGATTGTGTTGTGTGTCGACATTGGTTATTTTTAAACTTGGTTTGGTTTATAATTTTGGTATTGGAATAACTTACTAATAGTGTTTGGGTGTTAAAATAAAAAGGGGGATCTTGGGACTTTAATGTGATGGTGTGAGTTCTTTTCAAATAAAGTGAGCAGTTGGTTTTTGTTTCAAAGTGGTAGATTTTTGGGAATAATGTTGGTTGTTTTTTTGAAGTGCAGGCATTCAAATGGATTTTGGCACATCCTTGGGTGCACTCGGTGCACCCATGAACGTGCCTTCAAGTGAAAATGACACCTTTAAACTAGTTTTTCCTTAAAACCTTGGTTTTCTAAATGTTTTTGGTTTCCTAGGTAAGATTCAGTCCTTTATGAGTATTTTGTGAAATGATTGATGTGTGGTCTCAAGGGTGTTTTATTTTGGATTTGAATATATATAAGTTGTATTTGTGTAATGTTTTGGGTAATGTTTTTGGATATGACAACATAATGGCCCATTTGGCTCTTCCAATTCATGGGTGGAGTTGTGTTAACATTTAGAATGGTTTGTGTTTGGAAATTGTGTGTTGCTGGTTGGAACATTAATTTTTTTAGAATAATGATTTCGACATGGGTGGGTTGTGATGGCCCGTTTGAAACTTTCACCTTTAATGTAATGTTTTCATTGACTCTTTGAAATGACGATGTTTTGATTATTTTATGACCATATAAGAACATTAGTATTTTGAAAAAGGTATTTAATGGTTTTAATGATTTCATGGCATGGAGAACAGGTTGGAAAGATTGATAATATGTTTTATTAATATATATACTAGGGCACCTCTATAGGGGGGATATCCCTTATGGGTTATCGTATGGAGTGTTTGTGTTTGGGTTTGGCATGTGCATTGAGATGAGTCACACGTTTTAGGGTATCCAATTTACATAGTATTATTGTAACCACCATGGGTTCCTTGGTGTCTTCTAGATATCGATTGATGGTTTCGAACCAACCCCGATTAGATGGGTTTGTACCCCTGGATTTGTTGTTATGCCAGGCAGGATTTTCCCCTGGATTGGTCAGTTAGGGCGGCCAGTTGGTTATAGACATGGTAGATTGACCATACACAGATAGGTGGTTCCAAAACTGAGTATGTCTAGGGGTCTTCAAGGGATGTTTATGATAACCCATGGTGACTAGATTATTGTCATTGCTTGTTTATTTTTTGTGCACTAGTGTATTTTCAGCTTTCACTCTTACTTGTTTTACTCTAGCACAACATTGGTATATTCTATTTTGGATTATATTTATAAAATGACAAATTATTTTATAAAATGTTATGTCTCGTGTGTTGGGTTTTTAAATGGAAAAACGTGCTTCTTATTTTCAAATGTGAAAACCCTACTTTTATAATTGTATTTCAAACTTGTGTTAATGGATTATTTCGGGAAAGGAGATGTTGGATTCTATGGTTTATCTTCACAACCCTACTGAGCATCTTTAACTCTCACACCTATCTTTATCATTTCAGTTACAGGTTTCCTTGCTCAGGTTTTCTTGTATGAGTTGCTCATTATTGGAGCAAGTCGGCCTTTGGTCGGGAGGTGACCAAAAAGGTCATGTGGAGCTACGTTCAGTTTTATTTTCTTTCCGTTGCTAGAGTTATTTTTATCAACTATTTATATTTATCTATTTTTTTATTTGATTTTGTTCATGGGACAATTAATTACCAATGATTAAAATTTTGATGCCCGACACTGGTTTCCAGACTATGGGGATCTGGAACGCCCTTCTGGCCATGTCGCGAATCGGCTCGGGTGATCGGTTAAGGTTCGACTCAGGTTGGTTTGTTAAATTTTTTTATCAAGGGCCCTTGTTATTTGGGGTGTCCGGTAGATGGAGATTAGGACTTTTAGGACTCGAGAGGTAGGTACGGTAAAGACATCATGAACCCTCACCTGTTCTGAACCTCGAGTTTCCAGGTGTAGTCTGGGAATTGAGTTCATATCTCGTTATTTTTTGTTTTGGATTGAGGGATGACAATGGAGGCAAACCGATGTTACATTGAGATTTTACATGGAGTAGTGACCCATGTGGAGTCAACGTACATAGTCCATCCTAGTCGTTTACACTTGCATGGGGCATGGCCCACTACCATGTCTCTAGGTTAATCATGACTTCTATTCCATCCCTTCAGTGATTTGATGCAAGTCAAGTGTCATCTTGGTTCTGGTTGGTTTAAGTGAATTCTGGAATTTGAAAAAGGGTTTTTAAAATGCGAATGATTTCTTTTAAATATTGTTGAATTTTTGAAATGTATTTTAAAACTAAAATCTCCTGGCCTAAAAATCCAATGGATGCTTGGAACAGGTAGAGATAGGGTTTGGGTGCAACCTCAGGTACCCTTTATGAACGTTTTCACATGTGAGGGAATGCATGGGAAGTGCATATTGGTGTGTATGGATGAATGTGAATGTATACATGTGCAATGGTTCATGGGATTACTGGGGTGTGCAATTGGAATTTATGGCGTGACATTGTTTTTCTAAAGCGATTTAAAAAATGGAAAATGATTTTTGGAAATTGAATTTGGTTTGAAAAGTGGACTTGGTATTTGGAATGTGTCCTTAAAGGAAGACAATTTTAAAATTTAAAATGGAAATGGGATATTTAAAGAGCATTTTTTGAGTTTTGTTTTTTTGATTGTTTTTTAGCTGGTTGTTTTGGTTAAAGGCACTGTCTTTGATGTTTCTTCAGCATGATGTCAGTTTTGGATCAATATTTTATATGTTGTTCAGAAAATGAATCATATAATGGTTTCCATGGTTTCTTATAAGTCATGCCTAGTTTTTGGTCATTCTCAGACATTTCCTAACCTTTGAGGTGATTGGGGTCCATTAGAAGTAGCAGTATGGCTTGAAGGTATCGAGTGTGTCTTAAGGGTTTTGGGAACTCCCAAAGCTATCGGAGTGCATACTGTTTTGGGTCTGTTTGAAGGTCTGGTTCTGGATGAATGGGAGTTATTTTCCCCACCATCAATGTTAGTTGAGATGACATGGGATGTCTTTAAATACATCTTCATTCAATGGTTTATAATTGAAGAGGTAAAGATGAAGAAAATTGAAGAGCTCATTCATATTCAACAAGTTAATTGACGATGAAGGCATATGTTTACCATTTCAAGGAGAATGTGTCCTTTTCTCCAGAGGTAGAATCACAGGATTTGATGAAGACTTCTATCTTCATTTGGGGTCTTCATCTACAGATTGAGGAGCGGGTCCTCATTTCTAAAGACTATTGTTTCGAGAAGTTGGGATAAGGCGTTCTTAGCTGAACTGGTCTCCATAGCATAGGTGCTTGGCAATCCAGCATATCCAGTTACTCATAAAGGTTCCCCATCTGTTGAATAGGGTGTTGCAGAGGGACCTGTTTCTAAAGATTCATCTGTAGTGGTTTTGGTTTCCAATTCATCAGACCATTCAGTGGTGTGCCACCTATGTGGCTGGTTTGGGCATGCGAAACCGTCATGTTAAATACCTCCAAGGATGCGTCATCATTGCGGGTTCCTTGGTCATATAGAATAGTTTTGTAGGAAGCGTTGCTTGAAGAATATGTTGTGACTAGAGAATCCCAATGCCTGACTACGATGTAGGAGATGCTTCATCCATAAGATCCACATCCAGAGGTCCTGGGTTGAAGCTCATGCAGAGTCATGAGTTTCCAGGTGTGTGATGTTTTGGTTCGTGTTTGGAGATTCGTTTTGTTAGTGGATAATTTAAACTTTTTCGTTATTTTTTTCTACTACTAAAGCTATGAGATTGTTTTAAGATTATTTTTTTATTGTGGAGTTTTGGTAGATATTATCTATTATAATCCAAACAATTTTGTTTCTCTAATCATGGTTTTCTGAATCGTGCACTTTTCTTAAAATTTTGTTTGGACCTTGTGTGGGTTAATCTCATTTGGGATTTGTTCATTTTAAGATTTAAGTGTCTGTGATGGAATTTATGTTTCGGGTTATGCTTGGATTCACTTTTTGGGTTATGTTATGCTTGGAGGATTTTTCCAAGTGTTTGGGGATTTGTCCTGGGTCGAGAGTTACAGGCATAAGTGGAGGTGTTATTCGCTTGTTCTATAGAACATAGTTCGGATCAGTTGGGAGTTCTCATATCTCCCCCCCCCTTCCTTGGGTGGTATGTTTTAGTGTTAATTTTCAGTGCTAGTTGTGTTATTATGGTGGGTTGAACCCTCTCATGTTCTCATGTTCCCTTGTGTTGAGTTTTCTTTCGGTCTTAATCAGGTAGAGATCCTTTTTTGTCTATTGTTCAGCTAAGTGACTTTTTGGGGGCAGAATGTGTCTGTGGTGGGGGGAATTTTCCCACCCTGACTGTTTGATTTATTTTTATTTTATTATTTCTATGCTCCATTTCCTCACATCAAAGATCAGTCTGGTTCCTGGTTTAAAAATTTCTGACATTTAATGTTATTGGTGGGATTTAGACCTGTGCATGGGCACCGCGTGGTTAGCGGTGACGTTGTAGTCACCCCAGGTGCTTGTGAAGGTGCCCAAGTAGTCTGCGTTGAGGCGTGTAACTTGCGTGTGTGTTTTTTAAGTCATTTGATGAGTGCGCGGGTACAAATTAGTATTATGTTATTGTTATTTTATTATTATCATTATTATCATTATTATTAATGTAATTATTCTTTATATTATTACTTCTATCATTATTGTATTATTATTATTATTATTCTTTATGTTACCAAAATTATTATTTGTGTCATATTTTATTTTATTATTATCATTATAAGATAAAAAAGCAAACCAAAAACCCCTTAACCCTAATTCAACCTGTTGCGCCCCTCCACCCCCCCCCCCTCGTTTTCAGTGTCCTCCTGTGCAAGCCGCCTCTACGGCTCCTTGCGCCAGCCCATGGGACCTCTGCCTTGCCTCCTATCTATAGCCAGCTTCCACAGCTCACCCTCATGCCAGACTCAACCTTTCCCAAGCCTTCCGCCTTGCTCCCTTTCCCTTCTCTCACCCATCCTCGGTGTAAATCCCAGTCTCCATACTCCCTATGGCCATCGCCTCCTTGGCCCCACGCCAGCACCGGCCTCTCTCCTGTAGATCGTGCTCACCGCCAACTGCTCACACCTAGGCCCTCCACCACCAGCTCTAGCTCACTCTCCACCTCCCTATTCTCCCCTTCCTCACCCCCTGCTGTAGGCTACATCCCAGACTCTACACTCTCGCACTCTTCCCCTCGCTACCCTCCCTTCGCTGCCTCCATGTTCTTGGTGTGTTGCTCCCAACAGCCCATTCCACCTCCCTCACCTCACGCTCCAGATCACCCTTGACCTCCACTAACCTCTCTCAACACCCTTGATCAGTGCCCCCACCTTCATCCAGTGCCTCCAGCCCCTACCCCAGTCACCCTCTTCCACTTCCGACCCCCTTGTTATTTCCTATCTCCAGCAGCCTAGAAAACCCCCTGCCCTTCTTTCTTTGGACCCTGCCAACCTCGTCGTGCCTCATTTGTGCTTCCTCTTCCTCTCCAGTCGGTAGAATCCTCCTCCAGTATATTAATTTATTCATTCATTCATTTAATCTTTTTATTATTTAATTACTTATTCTTTTATTTATTTATTTATTTATTCTTTCATTTAATTATTTTTTTATTTATTTATTTACGTATTCATTTATTCATTTATTTATTTATTCTATCATTTATTTATTATTTTAATAATTTATTTATTTATTTATTTATTTATTTATTTTCCCTTCATTTCCACTTTGGTGTTTTTATTTAATTTAGATAAATCCTAATACTGTCGCGGTTTTTGTGTAGAGTATTTTTATATCTTTTCAGCATGCCCGGTTGGTTGGCGAGGTGGTGTTCAACCTTCTATTGAGGTTCCTTCACGTCTACTCTTTGTTTGAGGTAGGTAATTCCATGGTTTTTCTTTCCATAGTCTAATTGATGCATGGTTGTTTCGATAATTTTATTTTATGTGATTCATATCTTTTTTATATCGATAAATTTGCCTGCTATAGTTCTTTTAAATTTTTAGAATTAGTCAAAATAATGTTTTGTGTCAATTTCTTGTTTGAGTATGCAATTATTTGATTATGATTAAAATCATATTTTGATATATTTATGGATATTTTGTTGGGGCATTTCATTTTATGTCAATACAGTTTGATAAAAAAATAATACTATGAAGGTAAATATTTGGTTATAATAATGTTTATGTGCACTTGGTGCATTTGATAAAATAATATAGTGTTCAAAGTGGAATTGAGGGTTTTTATGAAATGTTTAGCCTTGATTTTGTTGTGTGTAAACATTGGTTATTTTTAAACTCGGTTTGGTTTATAATTTTGGTATTGGTATAACTTGCTAATAGTGTTAAGGTGTTAAAATAAATATGGGTCACTTTGGTTTTTAATGTGATGGTGTGAGTTCATTTCAAATAAAGTGAGTAGTTGGATTTAGTTTCAAAGTGGTAGTTTTGTGGGAATAGTTTTGGTTGTTTTCTTGAAGCGCAAGTGTGCCATTGGAGTTTTTCACATCAATGGGTGCACTCAGTGTAGCCATGAACATGCCTTCAAGTGACACTAACACCTTTAAACTAGTGTTTCCTTAAAACCTTGGTTTTCTAAATGGTTTTTGTTTCCAAATATTTGTTCCTTTATATGGATTTTATGAATGGTTTGAAGTGTGATCTCAAGGGTGTGACAGTTTGGCTTTGAAAATATAAAATTTTTATTTCTGTAATGTTTTGGGTAATTTTTTTGGACCTTATAACATAAAGGCCCGTTTGTCTCTTCCAATTATTGGGTGGAGTTGTGTTAACTTTTAGAAAATTTTGTGTTTTGAAATTGTGTGAGGATGTTTGGGACTTTAAATGTTTTTAAAATAATGATTTTGACATGGGTGGGTCATGACGACCCATTTTTCACTTTCAACATTAATGTAATGTTTGCATTGACTCTTTGAAATGATCCCATATAACAACTTTAGTATTTTGAAAATGGTATCAATTGGTTTTAATTATTTCATGGCATGAAGTACCGGTTGTCCCCTTTGATGATATGTTATATATATTTGTATATATATATATTTACTGGGGCAACTCTATAGGGGGGATATCCCTAATGGGTTCTCTTATGGAGTGTTTGTGTTTGGGGTAGGCAGGTGTGGTGAGATGAGTCACACGTGCGAGGGCCTCTTACTTACATAGAATTATTGTAACTACCATGTGTACCTGGGTGTCTTTTAGAGATCATGTAGTGGTTGCTGAACAACCCCGATTAGACTGGTTGGTACCCCTAGATTTGTTGTTAGGACAGGAGGGCTTCACCACTGGATTGGTAAGTTAGTCCGGCTAGTTGGTTATAGACATAGGAGCTTCACCATATGTCGACAAGTGGATCCGAAACCGAGTACGTCTAGGGGTCTTCTAGGGATGTTTAGGATCACCCATGGTGACTGGAATATTTTCATTGCTTGTTTTTTTCATGCACTAGGGTATTTTTCAGCTTTCATTCTTACTCGTTTTAATCTATCACAACATTATTATATTATGTTTTGGATTTTATTTATAAAATGACAAATGATTTTGGAAAATGGTATATAGCATGTGTTGGGATTTTAAATGCAAAAAATATGTTGCTTATTTTCAAATGTGAAAACCCTACTTTTATAATTGTATTTCAATCTTGCGTTAATGGATTGTTTCGAGAAAGAAGACGTTGGATTCTGCGGTTTATCAGGGAATCCCTACTGAGCATCTTTAATTCTCATGCCTCTCTTTATCATTTCAGTTGCAGGTTTCCTTCTCAGGTTTTCTTGGCTGTGATTCTTGTTATTGGAGCAAGTCGGCCATTGGTCGGGAGGTGACCTAAAAGGTCATGTGGAGGTACGTTCAGTTTTATTTTCTTTCCACTACTAGTGTTATGTTTATTGAAAGTTTATATTTATTTATTTTCTTATTTACATGTTTTTTTCATGGGCCAAATCATTCTCAATGATTAAAATATTGATGCCCGACACTGGTTGCAAGCCCATGGGGATCGGGAATGCCCTTTAGGCCATGTCGCGAACTGGATCGGGTGACTGGTTCAGGGTCGACCCTTGTTTGTTCGTGGAGAATGGTTATTATATACACCACACAAAATAAATAATTGGTGAATACAACATATTTCTTATAGAAATAAATTTAAGAAGAGAAATGCTTACCTCAAGTCTCATCTTTTTTGTACATGTTCAAACCTACATTATAATAAATATATATTTATTATAAATATATTATATAACTATTATCATATATATAATACAATATATTATTTAATTATACAAACTTATACCCATTTATTGACAATTATTTATTAAAATTATTGTTCCAGGTGGTAACTATTTCATTTTGCATGCGTATTTCAGTTCGGTAGTACCAATCATTGTACTTTGAGAATGGATACATTACCTCTAGAATTATAATAATTTTATTATTATCATATATAATCATCATATACACTATTTTGACTATTCATGTAATACGATGATGAAAAAGTAATTACATCACTTTATTAAATAAAACTTAATGTACTATGTTAAGTGTAAAAATTGACCATTAAAAACTATAGTAATATCATAAATATCATATATATTAATTAAATTCATTATTAAAACCATTAACGTGAAGTGGTTATGAAAAAATAAATGCATCACTTCATGAAGGTAATAATCCACATGCACGCTCGAGTGATGTTTTCTTTTTTCCATACGATGGAAAGGAGGTGGATAATGGTTGTTCCATCATCATAATAAAAATTCGGTATATTTAAGAAACTAAATTCATTATTTTATAATGGATTACATATATTTAGATGTGGTATAAGAAGAAATAATACTTAATGTACTATGTTAAGTGTCATATCTATTCATTGAGAAACCTCATTTGGATTACAACTTAAGAATTTAAGGGATTTTATTTTGATAAGAAAAGAAGTTATAGGACATGGGAACGAAATATAAGATTATATTAGGGTAGTTATATACTGATATTGAGTGATAAACCTTTATGAATAAGTTATGAGATGATTTTCCCTTTAATAAGTAAGGGGAGGGTAACCCTTGGGATTACATAAAGTATTAAATAAAAATAAATAAAAATTCTGGTTTAGGTCGATCAAAATTAATATTTTTAGTATCTATGTTGAGGATATGTTGAAATAATCTCATCCCATAATATTTTTGCATGTTTAGGTTTTATTTTAACCATTATCTCTATGTTTTAATCACTATTAACCCTTTGAAAATTATCGTGATATCAATACTTTTACTATTTTGGCATCAATAATGTTAATATAAAAGGGAAATTGAGCCATAAGTGGATAAGGGATGAAATTTTAGACTATATAAAATTCAATTGGAAGAATATAACAAATTTTTTAAATTAAAATTAATTTAATAAAATATTATATAACATAAGATACCATTAATGTAATTTCTGGGACTATTCACATAGTTCGATGTTAAAGAAATCAATGCTTGTATAAAATTTGAATATAAACTATTTTCAAAAAAATTATACATTATTATTAAACGTATAATTCACATGTCACCATAATTCAACCATAAAATAGTATTTTTTATATTTTTAAAATCATTAACATTCATTTTTACACTGCTTGCACAATCATTGTGTTAGCATTGTGTAAGAATTTAAAGTAATTATACCATTAAAAAATTAAGAATTAATTAACATAAAAAAATTAATTATATTTTAAATAATCATCAATATTCTTAAACGAAATCTTATTTTCTGTATGTGAACATATAAATGAAAGAGAGTAGTGTTTTGAAATTTTCCATTACTTAAAATATTAAAAAGGTCTTTACCAAAGACTAATGACACAGAAATGCCATATTTTTTAATATTTGCAGGAGGTGGTAAAATTAAAATAATAAAATCAAATATTTTCAGGTGTATGGTTGTTTTTTAATCATTGTTTAATAGTTGTAATGTTGTTCTTCATATTTTACCCTTACAACAGTGATATCATTTTTACCAATGTTACTATTCCTTATGACCAAAAATAAATGTGGCATATTTAACAAATTATAAAATACCAGTTCCAAACATGGAATCAATTTTTCAAAACTCTATCTCCTAAAGTTGATGAAGTAAATTTTAATATAAGTGTGAAAAATGCAATGAAAACAATTTTTAGAAAAAAAAATTGTTTTTATGCCTAAAAATTAACATCCATCAAAATCAGGAATATTGATAATTCAAATTTAATTAAGTATATTATACTAAATAAAATGAATCATATGTAAATTTAAGAAAAAATACTGATTATAATGAGAATTTTAAATTATTTGTTTACTAAAATGAAAAGATGACATTTGAAAAATTGTTATTTTTCACTATTCAATGAAAATTCTGTCATCTCATAAAAATATCAAAATATCATCATAAATTAATTTTGATTTCATGATTTCAAAAATTTTGCTAATTTAAATAAAAAATATATAAAATTGGTATAAATTAATTCTAATTTCCAAACACAAAATCCTATAAAAATCATTTTTGAAGAAAATCAATTTTTGAAGCATAAAATTTCTTCACTAAAAATTAAGTGATTATTTACTAAGAATTAATCAATATATAAGTATTGAGTATGAACATTGTACATATATATCATTATTTAATTACTCATACTTATACCCACTTGTTAAACAACAATATTATAATGGCCACATTTTAATAATAATATTTTTATAAAATATCTTAATTCAATTAAATATTGATGTTGCGTGTAAAGAAATCTAGTGAGATTATTATTATTTTAATCTAAAATTCATTGTGTGACATGAATATTCATGAATGATGTTATTATATATTATATGTAATTAAGGAGTCCAGACTCAATTAAGTGATCAACATCAAAGCATGGTCTCCTTTGGATGCAAGAAGGTCGACAACCATATTCCCTCTATTCAAAATATAGAGGGTCTAAACATATATATGTAACATAATCTATAAATTTCGGATAATGTATTCATTAGTCCATTTATTAGAAGAGATTATCCCTGGTGATTTAACCAGCAAGGATGAATGAAACTCAACTGAGGAAATATTGATATTATGAGACTTGTAAATATTA
Organism: Viscum album; assembly: GCA_963277665.1. Lineage (NCBI taxonomy): Eukaryota > Viridiplantae > Streptophyta > Magnoliopsida > Santalales > Viscaceae > Viscum > Viscum album. Next base: position 1,930,440,898 of record OY728131.1, read on the forward strand.
ACACTTGTATTCATAGCATGAGATTTTTCTTATATAGAGGATCCTTATGTAAAAAAGGATTATAATGACATAATGATAGATCATATACCATTTTAGACAAAACCACCTATAAAACTTCTTAAACACCTGATTCATCAATATTCTTCTTATATCTTTAACTTAGAGCCTTCCAGCTTATCAGAAACCACCCATATCATCTGTGGATCTGGTAGATAGATAACTAGAAATATAGATATTAGTAGACCTGGTTAGGATGGATATCTAGTAAATATATTTGATATATTATACCCATGAAAGGATCCTACTTTTCAAATATGTGTTGTAGTGATTGACTCCTTGATGGTGAGTTGCATTACGAGCATTCCGTATGACTGAGCATCCAAAATACTCCAGGATGCCCTAGCATAATGACACTAGTATTATTAATATTATGTAATGTTATTATATTAATGGAAATTTTTTTCAACCCATTGAATCCACCATTAAAAATAAAATAAAATCGATCCTGCGTAAATAAAAATTACCACCTCCATGAAATGATGCACTTATCTTGACATCACATCCTTTCATGGATGGTGAAAAGGATTGATTTCACAAATTAATAAAACTCCAATTTAAAAATTATAACTATAAAATAATATTCTATCATATTTGTTTATTCCACTTCATTTTTTGATAAACAGACTCATTATTCATGCATACGTATGGACTACCACCCCAAAAAATGAAGAATTTCATTTGTCATCCCCACTATTTTTGGATGATTATAAGATTTAATTTAATGAAGGTAATTTATATTAATATAATTTTAAAATTCTATAAAATTAATAATTGCAATATATAAAAAAAATCCCTTACATGATAAGTCATTATAACCTGCCCCCATTTGGGTTGGTTTTACAACCTACATGAATGATGTTATAATATTAATATTATGAATGAATAAGGAATGTTATATAATGATAATTTAATATAAAAATAATTAATTTTATATTTTTTTATTGACTATGGAAATGTTTTATTTATATTTAATATATTTATTAATATATCACCTTTCGATCGTTGAAGACGCAAAAACTTATTCTTTAAAATTACCATTTTTGAAAACCTTAAATTTATGATTAGCCACATGAAAATGAGATATGGATAATCATTTAAACACCATTATTCTTGTCTCTTGAACTATTTTTCAGTAATGAATTTTTTTAATAATAATTAATCAACTACGCCATTACAGAAATAGTACGAAACAAGCAATCAAAGTTTCTAGCACACGATGTGGAAAATGAGCAATAACTGGATTATATATTTATAGGAAATGGTTATGAATTATGTTTATAAAGGAAAATACCCATTAATAAGGATATTAAATATGTTATGAGTAATTTTTTATAAATATGGTCATAACACATTTTGACTAAGAAGAAAATGAGGTAAGGTTTTTTGGTCTCAATTTTCACCCCTTCAGATAAATTTATTATTAAAAAACATGTTTTATTTTGTATGATTTATCTATGATCACTAAATATTTTTTTTCATGATCCTATCATTTTTTATGGTTATTAATTTTTTTTTGAAATTATAGCCTTCAATGGGTTTTCATTAGAAATCTTCTAATTTCATAAGGGGTTCTTTGTATTAAATTTAATTTCCTATGAAATATTTTATATAGTGCACCATGGTATCTTTGATATGGTTCAAATACTAAATAATTATGATCTTTTTCCATATAGATGAAATCCATGGGGATTAATGATATATATCTTGTTCCCTATTTAAATAGTGTTTGATTTAATTGATCCCATGTTTGTAAGTGTTTCTTTGCTAAATTTTCACCCCTTGAGACATATTTCTTATTATACATAATGTTTTAGTTTTTATGGTGTGTCTAATAAACCAATAATATTTTATATGGTGTAATTACAACCCATTTTATATATCATGATTCTATCATTATTATTCTTATTTAATATTCATTTGAAATTATATCATTCAAGGTGTTCTGATTAGAATGTTTATAAAATCATAAGTGTTATTTGTATCTTTTTTAAATTCCATGAGACATGTTTGATATTTCACACCATAATTTCTTTTATATATTTTATTCACTAAAATATTTATTTCAAGTATAATTAACATATTACATTCCATTATATTTAAATTTCAGGGTATCCCTATCGTGTTATTATAATTCTTATGTTACTATTACCATAAGGGTGTTTGTATCTCAATTTTTTTATATTGAGATATGATTAGTATTCACCACTTGTTTCCTTTTTATAACTAAGGATTAATTTCTAAACCATCTCGAACTATTTTCCTTTTTATTTTTAAAATTACAGAAATCCATCACTATGTTTGTCTTTCCAAATATTCCACTTTCATATAAATTATTTTTCATATAATTCCTTCTCTCTATAAATGCCATATTTTTCATTATATTGTGTGAAGGTAAATGTCCAAGATATTCATACATCAATTTATTTATAAAATCATTACTTAAAAATATACCATTACTATATATTGTGTTAATTTTAGTATTCTTACATGTATAGTTATTACCCATATATATTGGGGGAAATATTAACAATTGATATAATTGTTATTATGATATGAATATTTATTAAATACTACAGAATGTTAATTATATATTGTTAAACCATACACCTTCTTTCTCTAAATGTCTTATATTCATTTTTTATTATAAAATTATTTAAATTCCATATTTTTTATCTGAATATATCTGTTTATAAATTACTAATGAAATTGGTTGGTGCACTGTATTGATATTCATATATTTGAAATGATTAATGCACCAGACTAAATGATGAGATAGGTGGGGCCTAGTATTATATTTCTTGTAAATGAATTGGTTTGTTTCATGAGATAAAAGTTTTCGATATTTGGTTTATTCCTACCCATTGATAGAATTATGTGTTGGTTGTGACCATTATGAAAATAATTATGTCTTGGCTCTGGTATGGATGGAAATAATAATGTCTTATCTAAGGCCTTTATGATAAAGATCAATCTATTCGACATTATGTATTCCATATCCATGAATTATGTTATTGTTTTCTGTCTATTTATTAATATAGTTAACCATGGATTTGTTTTAAGCTCATGTGATCATTAATATGACATTATTTTATTATATTTTTTACTTTAATATTATTAATTCCATTTTTATGCATTGATAAATTATGAAATAAATTTTCACATAATGCATGTTTGGTCTCACTATTCATTTATTTCCATTTCCATAGGTTTTGAAGCAAATTATTAAACATGTTATATCTAGAAGAGTAGAATATGTTTATAATTTTGTGGAAGTTGAGGTTGAATTACTAGTTTCTTATATAATGGAAGTAATGTTCAACTAATGAGAAAGATATTGGATTTTTTAGTTTTATGTTTTTTCAAGCTATCTAAAACTCTAAACCTAAATGTTAATTCAAATGAAAGTGACCGACTATTTTTAGTGATATTTTATTTATTGGTGGATAGAATTGGTTCACATTAGTTCATTTCAAATCCAGTATGAAAAGAAGGTATATTTGAGAATTGCTTCCCTAGAGTACATGTATGGAGAATCACAGTTGGTACCAATGGGGGTTTTAGATATCATTAGATATTTAGATGTTATTTTTCAAAGATAATTTAGAATAATAAATTTCATCAATGTTTGATATATTAAGGTTGATCATAATTTCAATGGAATGAATAATCCTTTTGGATTGGTTGAGGTAGTATTTGATACTTTATATCTTTTGAGGATTAGGATGAGGAAGCTTTATAGAAAATCCTAGGTATGAGTCTATGTACAATAAAACATCCAAAATTTTGTAAAATTATGGAGTTTTTTGTCTCTTAGTAATTAAAACCCGATTTGGATTATGGAAAATGGATATAGTTGTAATAGAAATGAACATAAGTGTAATATCCAATGAAAAGCTTGGTTAATTGTCAAATTATTCATCAATCAGTGCATAGTGAGTGTTCTTAAGACTGCACACCTTGATAATAAATCATAGGGGATATGGTTTAGAAATAACATGTACTTTAATAATTACTAAAAATGATTATAATAAACTAGTTAGGTAACATAATGGGATAATGTCCATGGAAAACATAGATAACAATGAATAGATTCATAAGAAAAGGTATATATTAATTGATATTTTTATTTTTAGATAATTCAAGAATTGAATTTTTAGATCATAGATTTCAATGAATTATCAATTTGGAATATTGTAAAAAGTCCATGATAATTTTGCAGTGTTATTTTTTTATTATTATGAGGATTAAAAACCAATAAAATTGAAAAATAGGTTGAACCAAGAGTGATATACCTTTAACTAAAAAGAAATGTAAGAAAACATGATGTTTTCATAGAGTAAGACATATTGTGGTTAAATTTCTCATAATTCTCTTATGCTGCTATTTTTATATAATTAAAATTAAATGTTTTCATTTTAGTAATGGCTAGAGCTAGGGAGAACCAAATTAACATTGGATATAATGGTAAATTCAGTGATTGTCCTAATGACAAACCAAATTGGATAATAGATGGTGTTAGAAATCATGTGATGCTTCCAAACTGGCTATCATGACTTATGAATAACAACATGAATATAGTTGAATTATAAAATACACCAAAGAATTGAAGCAAGCGATCTGATGGAAGTTAGGTTGAAAAAGATGACAAAGGAATAAAGATTAAATTTTCTACATGTAATTTTTTTGGAAGAAACACAAAAGGTGATGTCTCAATAAAACTGGAATATTGTACCGGTTTGCAAAATTAGAGTATAGAGTAAAAGTATGCCAAGGAAATATGAATAAATCAATTAACATAAAATGGGGAAATATGTGTTTTCTAGTCATACCAAATATATTAAGATAGAAACCTCATTTAAAAATTTATCTTGAGTTATGTATGTCTTTTAGATAACCTAGAATAAACTTATTATTAATTGATAATTATAATTGTGAGGACATAATTCATTTATGTATGTGGGAATATAAAAAACCTGATATTTTAAATTATATATTCTTTTAATACATAATATATTCGATTGGATATGATAAATGATATTTAAAACTACAACGAACCAAAAAACATTATATAACCATTAAAGTTCATACATGTAATTTGTGGGTAAACTAGCGGTATCAAAATTAGGAATTTTTTTTTTAAAAAAATAAAGGTCATTTTTTACACTATGAAATTGATAAAATTCAATGAGTGTAGCTAAATAACTATTAAGAGTGATTTTTTATTTCAAATATAACTTTTTTTATAATTTTTTTTTATGCATTTTATTTTTAGATACAAAATTTATAATTTATAAAATATATTATTGATATAAATATTATATTAACACCAATCTAAATATTAATGGGTAGGAAATTTGAATGAAAACAATTAAAATTATAAAAGTTATCTTCCTATGAAAACAATTTTCACTATTTTTTTATGTTATTATTTTCAAATTTTCAAATTTTAATTTAACCAAATTCACTTATTTTTTGGATTTATATTAACAATATTATCTTAATATGAATTCTAGTGATTTTTTAGAAATAATATATTTTTAGGTGAATATTTTAAAATACAGTTATTACTAAATCTATTGTGTTTGTGGATATATCCTTAAGTATGTATATTTTAAACACTGATAAAAAAATACATAATAAAAAACTAATTTAAGGAGTAAAAAACTTTTTAAATTTTTTTATGGATTTAGAAAACCTAAATTCATCATTTTATTAACTTATGTAATATTTCTCAACAAAAGAAACTATCTTTACTCTTAATTTTAATTAAATATTATTTTAATAAATTTTGGATTTCTATTTATTTAAAAGAATAATGTTTTCATAATAAAAAAAATATATTTTAAAAATATAAAACATCGATAATTTTATTATACACATAAATATTTATCATATAATACACATTCTAAATATGTGTTTTTATGCGTTATATGCACTAGGGTAAAAATAAATTTTTCATACACATCAAAATATAATTTTATAAAATGTATCTCATATCTATAATGATTAGTTAAAATTTATTTAATAAGGATAATTATATTTTTAGGGATTAAAATTAAATTTATTACATAAAAATTAATTAGCATGATACAAACAAAAATGCTAAAATATTGACACCTCCAGAAATATAATTTTTTATTATTTAACCATCAAACTTTTTAATCCAAACAGATTATGGTAAAATATTTACTATAATTTTTTTGAAAATCCATATTTTTTTATCAATATGGATTTTTATTAACTAATAATCCATGTTTCTCATGTATATATTGTCTCCAATTCCTTAAGGCATTATTTATTTATTTTTAGATAATACACTTTTTAATTGTGTTGAGGGGGAGCGTTATATAAACTATAAGTCCAATCGAAAATAGCCCATTACATGAACCGAAGGCTTAAATACCAAAAAAACAAAACAAACCCAACCTAGCTTCTACTCCTGGATACACCTATGCTCTATGGCCTTGCAAGGTTGATTGGCTAGCATATCCCCATAAAGAACTACAAGGTGTCTGGTACCAATGGCCAAATTCATACGCTCTCATTATTCTAGATTAGATTATCCTACTGGTGGATGATTCCCGCTCTAATTTTTTTCCTCTTCTGGGGTTTCACTTGAGTATCCAAACTAGCCTGTAGCTCATATTACAAAACCTATGTTGTGACCTTACTCCACAAACCACTTGCTGAGCCTCACCACCTTGACCCATCGATGATCGCTAAAACATTTCACAACCTTTTTTCTACCAACCACCGTAACCCACCATCTTTGAGCTGAAATACTATACCAACTCCATCAATATTGACACCCAAATACGATGCCTCTCACTCGCCTCTATTGTGGTCGCACCATCGAATTGTCGACCTGTATATTCCTTCCTCAGTGTTGAAACAATTGATACTAACCCTCGATGTTGATGAGTTCCCTCTACCACTGTGCAGAACCATGGCTGACATCCCACTTATAATAACCCCATAATTTTATTTATATTCATATGGTTTATTTAGTGAATGCATTATAATTAATGATGTGACAAGTGGGGGCCAATATTATACAGCCCTTTGATGCATTGATTGGTCTCATGGGGAAAGTGATTCGGGTACATAGTGTATTCCTACCTAATAAAAGCATGATTCCTTGGTTACAACCTTGATGATAAGTATAATTTCTTAGTTTTGGCCTTAATAGGATGAAAAATGTCTTAGCGGAGGCCATGATGGTAAATATATGGATATCTAGTTTTATAAATTCCATCACCATTAAATTAAATATTGTTTTCCTTGTGTTTATTTATATTATTCACCATGTATTTGATTCATGATAATGATATCTATTATATGACATTATTTTATTATCAATTATTTTCTATAATATTATTCATGCCATGTTTATGCCTTGATAGATTCAGATACATATTTTATCATATTGAGCATTTGAGATCCCCCTTCTTATGATTAAATTTCTATATGTTTTGAAGATAATTATTAAACAATAAATTTATAGACGAGTAGAATATATGGATAATTTTTTGGAATATATTTAAGGCTTAATATGGATTAAATATTTTCTTATATAGTGGAAAAATTTCCATTTGATGAGAAATAAACCGGTTTTGTTGGTTATTTTTTTCCAAAATCACAAAATTTTATTCCTAGAAGGTCCTTAAAATTTATGTGACTCCATAGTTATTAGTGATATTTTATTTATTGGTGGTTAAAATTGGGTCACCTTGGTTCATTTCAAAGTCGTTATGTAAAGAAGTTTTTTATGAGAACTGAATCCCGAGAGGGCACATCTGTGGTATCACAAGAAAGTCATTATTGTATGCACATTTTATTAACCTAGTTTGGGTAAAACAAGTAAAAATTATTTGTCTCTTTCTTTATTCACTTTACCAAATCATATTTTTTTGAGGTAGAGAAATGTTCATTTTAAAGTGGAGCAAGATCAATGGAAGTCTCTACAAGAACTACACTTTATCTGTGCTAAAAAAACACTTTTAAAGGTAATCCTGTTACAAGCACTAATAAAAGGTATAATTAATTCAATAACAAATTATATATTATTAAATATCATATTTTTGAATGAAAAAATATTTAAACTATTATAAATATATTATATTGTATTTAATATAATTTATATAACACTAAATACATAATTACACATAATATTTAATAGATTTAGTGAAAATGGATTATAAAATAATTAAAATTTAATATTATTTAAATCATTAGTAATAATATAGAACCATTAATATTTATTTTAAAATAATATTATTCTTGATGACTTACGATACATGCAACAGTGAACTTTAAGTGAACTGTGATATATGATAAAAATATAATTATTTAAACACTACCATTATATCTTAGCTATTAAATTAGCGTTAAAAATATGAATAAGAAAGTTATGAAAAATATGTATAAGGGTTTTATATAATAATAATATATTTATTAATCCATAGAAAATCTTTACTCAATTTTCAGTTAAGTCGTTTTATGCTTAAAAAATATATTTTCTCCAAAAAAGAATTTTATTGAATTTTGTACATGGACATTATTATTAATTTCTAGAATATTTTATAAATTTTATTTTAGGGAATAAATTAATTTCTGAAATAATCATTTAAATATTATATTAGGGTGAATTGATGGGTTTTCTCGAAGAATATTTATTTTTGAGTGAATAGTGAAAAATACCATTTTTTGTTAAAAAGTCATATCTTCTCTTTAATTAAATTAATTTAAAAGTCCCATTATATTATGAATTTGATCTTAAAGTAACTTGTGAATCATTTAATTATAAAAAATTTAATTAATTATATATAAATCATCAATAGAATTTATTTTTGTGTATGTTCAATTTTTTCCTTAAATACCCATTTATCTAAAAACAGTTTTTATCATTCAGTTTTATTAATTTATATTAAAATTGATTACTACAATTCTATGAATTTAATCATAAAAAATGGATTTCATATTTTTAATCAGTAGGTTCAAATTTGGTAAATAGTTCCCTTTTATTTTTGAGCACTATGAATAGTAACCTTGTTTAGGATTTGTCACCACAAAAAAGGGTAAATTAGGTAATTAAGGTTAAAAATAAAGTCATAAGGATTTAAAAATATATCTAGCACTTACCTGTGATTCTTTATTTTAATTTTAAATAAAAAACCATTTAAATATTTCAAAATATGGAATTTTGGTGTCATTTCTCTTTGATAAAGTTCTTTTTATTATTTTAAGTAAAAGAAAATCCCAAAATGTCTTTCTCTTACATTTAATATGTATAATATTTTATGGGAGAGAGAAAAACCTATTATGAATGGTTCTAAAATTTTATTTTAAATATTTTTTTTATGATGGTAATTTATTTTTAATTTTTCATTATGACATAATTACCTTAAATACTTACACAACGCTGACACGGTGCTTGCAAAAGTTGTAGAAGAATCTAGTAGCTAATATTAAAAACATTAAAAGTGGTGTTTTTGGGTGATTTATGGTTTCCTATTTTTTAGATATAAATATCATGTTAATAATTTTTCAAAAGTATTTATTTGAGATACATTATTGTCTTGATATTTTTTAAATTCAAATTATGTGAATAGTCTATAAAATGAATTTAATGGTAATTTATGTTAAATAATATATTATTTAATGATTTAAAATTAATGAAAATATTTTATTTGGAAAAATTATTGCAATATGGTTTATAATATCAATAATGTCCCAAATATGGGTCAATTTTTCTTTTATAGTGATTTTCTTGACCCCTAACACATAAACCACTTGTGATCATGGTAATCGTTAAATAATGTTAATGGGGGGTTAAAACTAATAGATAAGGTTTTAAACAAAAAATAACATTGTATAAATTTTATTGGATGAGAATATAACTACTTATATCAATCCTATATTATAAATTTATCAATTATGTTCCAAATGAAGATGAAAATTAATTTATATTAATATAATACTTTAAGTAATTATGAAGTTTCTCCTCCCTTCACTTATAAAAGGAAACCACCTCTACTCTTTTCCTCACAATTCATGATCCATTTATATCGAACAATATCTAACCAAATCACTTTCAAGAAAAACTCCACTTGACTTAAAGGATCTTTTCTCATCAAAATTTTAACCTTTATGTCTTAATGTGTAAGAAAAATATTATTTTCTGATGAAGAGGTATAACTTTGAATCAATTATTTCCATTTTATTTATTATTCTATCTCCTTCCAATATCCTTAAACCATTATAATATGATTACAAAATTATATCATATTGTAACGACCCACCTTCACCAAGATGTGAGAAGGTACAACGGATTTCCAGACCCTTCCTTCTTCAAGTTCAAGAAGAGATAATGACCCCTGAGACCCACCTTCAATAGGTCCCGGAGTGGTGACTAGAACCAAGGGAATATAATAACACACAAAATAAAATCCATTAACATTTTTATTTAGTAGGATCAGGAGATAAAATATTAAATCCCAAATAATAACAAAACTGGAGGCCAAAGTAAAGCAAAAAAATAAACATTTCCCATATGTGTGTTCCAAAATTAAGTGCTACAAATTACAAGAAAACTACAATGGAAAGTACCAAAGAAAAGAAGAAAACATAAATAACAAATATCCCAAATTCCAGACTAGTACGTTCTTGCGTGATCCTCAAATTCCTAGAAACCTGAAATCAATTTTATATACATAGGGTGAGTATACATGTATAATCCTTAGGGAAAACCAAAATTTATCGTGCACAAGTGGGGAGGAATTCTATTTACCATGAGAAAATGAGATAACACCTAGCAAGGAAACTATCCACCCAAACCTCACCAAGTAACACTCCTCAAATAATGTAAGTCAAGTAATGTAATAGTAATAACACATAGATGAATTTATACACGTATTGAAATATAAACGATGAAATTTCACAAATAGATAGCCACACATTCCAAAATATATACTAATGAAATTATACATGTATTAAAATTAGAATCAGGGCATGCTAGATTATTTTATATTCAGTTTCAAAGTTTTCAATGTGTATTATCATGTTCAAAGTTAAAGTAATTTTTCCTTCCATTTACACACATTTTTTTTAAATCATATTCTTTCACACAAAAGAATTTTTAATTTCATATCCCCCCAAATTTAAAATAACATTGTCCCTAGTGTTTGTAGAAAATAAAATTTAAAAGGGGTAGAGGTAGATAAGGGGAGTTCAAAAAGGAAATTTAAATATAAGGATCATGGAATTAAGTCACCTTGTGGTTGAAGTTGAAGTTCTTGTTGCTCCAATATAGCCCTTTGATATCTATGTCACTTGTAGGGTTACCTAGTGGAAAAAGGGAAAAAACAAAACAATATATTTATTTATTAATATAATAAAAATATTATATATACAACGATTATAGAATAATGAAGCTCAATAAGTCATAGGTCAGTGGCAAGTGCACGCCCATGTCTCCCTTTAGTCCCAGGTTTGGTTCCCCACAGCTTCACCGGTTGTGACGGGGTTTGACCCAAAACCTATGACACGTCATTTTATATATATTTATAATTATTATTATATTATTATTTTTTCTGTATTTTCATTTTAACCTACAAACACATAAAAATAAAATAAAATAATCTGATGATACATTTCCTTCTTTATAAATTTCTAGGTAAGGTATTACTCAAGGATCACACCACTTAACATGGATGGATATGGAGATCCCCTTTCATACCCATCCATACTCATAAGAGATGAATAGGTCAACAATATATATTTTTATTATTTTTTTTAATATAAAAATTATTAATTAATCCTATTTGAAAAATAAATTTGATTCAAAATGATTGGAAACATGAAAACCTTGGGTTTCCTCCTATGTAGCTCTTTTTTCTAACGTCATTATCCAGACATGGATCCTAAATCTATCAATTTTTTCATGATTCATAGGTTGGATCAGTTAACTTGACCTCTTTTTTTGTTTATTGAATAATTCAATGAATGGTTTTAACCTATGACCATTGACCTTGAAAATTTGATCACTTTTGGGATCTTGAATCTCTACTGCCCCATGGGGGTACACCTGATGCACTATGAAAGGACCTAAACATCTAGAAATTAACTTTCATGAGTGTAAATGAAGTTTTGAACTTACAAGAGAAAAACTTTTCCCAGTTCAAAATGTTTTTATTTGATATTCTTGGATTGGTAGGCTTGAACTCTAGCTTTATTTATCCTTTAATTTTTACAGGCCTCTATTTTATGTTCCTCAAGTTCATTAAGATCTAATTTCCTCATTATTTCAGCCAAATAAATTTCAATGTTCATTTTTTTGATTGCCCAAAATGCTTTAGGCTATATTTCAACAGGTAAATGGCATGATATTACATAAACCAACCTATATGGTGACATTCCTAGGATAGTTTTTAATGTTGTATGATATGCTCAATGAGAATCCAAGAGTTTATCAGACTAATCTTTCCTAGATGGATTCACAGTTTTCTCAAGAATTTTCTTAATCTTTCTATTTGCTAACTCATATTGACCATTGGATTGAGGATGGTATGTAGTGGAAACTTTATGAGAAATATCATAGTTAGACATGAGTCAAGATAATGGAAAATTGTAGAAATGGGTTCCTCTGTCACTGATTACAGCCCTAAGAACTCCAAATTGAGAAAATATGTGCTTTTTTTATAAATTGGATAACAACAAGATTGACATTGGATTTAGTGGGAATGATGTCAACCCATTTTGAGACATAACAAATATCTAATTGGAAGTATAGGTATCACTTGGGGTTTTGGAAGGGTCCCATGAAATCAATTCCCCAACAATCAAAGATTTCAACGACCAGAATGGGAGTGAGGGGATTTTGATTCATTTTGGTAAAGGATCCAAATTGCAAAAATTGAGGAAAATATTTGTAGAATTAGATTGAATCCTTAGTGAGGTTAGGCTAGTAGAAAATACTTTGGAGGACCTTTGTAGTGTTTATATTTGTATAAATGTGGCCTCCATATGGCTCTCCATGAAAAAAAATTAGAATGGACTCTTACTCAGACTCGAGAACACATCTCTTTATTATTTGATCAAGACAGAACATGAAGAGGTAAGGATCATCAGACACATAGTGTTTGACATCAGAAAGGAATTTCCTCTTAGCTTGGGTCCCTAGTAATTTTTGAATGTCACCCGATACCAAATGGTTTTCTATGTCAGCATACCAAGGGCAATCACTCACTGAATAGTTGTGCTCATCGGGAAAAAAATTAGACATTGAGAGGTGGTGTGATTTGTCTTTTAATTCCATCCTAGAGAGGTGATAAGCTACAACATTTTCAACACCCTTTTTTTCTTTAATGGCTAAATCAAACTCTTGAAGAAGAAGTACCCACCTAATCAATCTAGCCTTGGCATCTTGTTTTTGGAAAAGGTATGATATGGCTGAATTATCGGTGAATACAATGATGGGTGATCCTAAGAGATATTACCAAAATTTCTATAAGTCAAATACAATTGCAAAAAACTCTTTCCTAGTGGTGGTTTAGTTAATTTGTGCATCAATTAAATATTATCTTTCATAAGCTATGTAACAAGGAGTTTCCTCACACCATTTTCCTAAGACTACTCCTACAGTGAAGTCACTATCATTACACATGAGTTCAAAAGGAAGTTTCCAATTTGAAGATTACATGATAGGTGGAGAGACAATAGCTGACTTGAGTGTATGGAATGATTCTTCACATATTTCTGTCCATAAAAATGTAGCATCATTAACTAATATAGCACAACGTGATCGATAAATAGAGATGAAATTCCTAAAGGACCTTCTATAGAAACCAGCATGTCCTATGAAGTACCTCACCTCCTTAACTGTTTTAAGAGAGGGAAGGTGACCAATTATGTCAACCTTAGCCTTTTCAACATCAATCCTTCTTCCAGAAACTAGATGGAAAAGAACAAGTCCTTAATTTACCATTAAATTTCATTTTTCCCAAATTAGGATGAGATTATTATCCTCGCATCTTGATCAAACCCTTTAAAAATTTAGAATGAATAAAACAAAATTTACCCAAAATATGGAAAATTCGTCCATGAAGACCTCTAAACAATCTTCCACCATGTCTGAGAATATTCCAATCATGCACCGATGGAAGGTACCAGGGGAATTTCATAACCCAAAGGGCATGCACTTGGAGGAAAAAGTGCCGAATGGACATGTTTAGGTTTTTTTCTTGATCATATAAGGAGACATCAATTTCTTTATACCTTGAGAATCAATCTATAAAGCAATATAATTTATGACCCGCCACTCACTTGAGGACTTGATCAATAAAGGTCAAGGGGAAATGGTCTTTCTTAGTACAATAGTTGAGCTTCTTATAGTCAATACAAACACTCCATCAACTACTGTCCCTTGTGGGGAGAAAGTCACCATCCTCATTGGTGATCATGGTGATTCCATCTTTATTTGGGAAAACATGAATTGGGATTACCCACTCACTCTCAGCAATGGGGTAGATGATACCCGATTTTAACAACTTATGAAGTTCTTTCTATACCACATACATAAGATTTGGATTAAGTCTCCATTGAGGTTGATGACATGGTTTTGATTCTGATTCAAGAACAATCATATGAGTCCCAATTAGTAGGCTAATACCAGGAATATCAAAAATGTTCCATCCAATTGCTTTATTATGCTTTCTTAGGACACTAAAAAGAACAATCTCTTGATTTTCTTCAAGAGAGGAAGAAATGACAACAAGAAATGATTGATTTTCCCCTAATAATGCATACTTGAGTGATGAAGGTAAGACCTTAAATTCGAGATCATATTGGTTATCACTTTCTATGAAGTATGAGACTTTGGATTGAACCTATTTTCATTGTTGAGATTTCATAACAAAATTGGTTCCTTGTGAACAGAATTTTCATCCACAAAATTAGCCAGAGCAGTGTCATGAATGGGTATGGACCCAATTTTATTGATTTCACCCATGGTATAATTCATTGTTTATTCTAGAAAATCCTCAATAAAGCTATCTAAAAGAGATTCAATCCAAGGAGACAAATTTCTCTCATGTGAACAAATAAAATCAATATCTTCTTGATTTAAATATCCTTCCGTAATTACTTGATGTTCCTCCAGTTCACTATCAACACTACCAATCCAATTATACTAATGTATCTCCTCATTATCCACAATTTGAGATTTTTTATTATAGATGTTCAAGTCTTGACTAATGTTTAAAAAGGTGATCTTCATGTTCCTATTTCATACTCGGATAACAGATTTTATTGTTGCAAGGAAGGGACGTCCAAGGATGAATTGGGTTTTATCCTTCAGACCTAAGCTTGGGTGGTTGTCAAGGATAATGAAGTAAGATGGGTAAATGAAATTTTTAACATTCACCAAAACATCCTTTAATATCCCCTTAGGAACTCTAATGCAATGATCAACAAGTTGAAGAGTGACAGATGTGGCTTGGAGTTCTTTGATCCCTAATTGACAATCCATGGTATAAGGAATGAGATTCACACTAGCTCCTAGGTCACACAAGGCTTTTACAACTTTATTCTCTCCTAGTTCAATATTGATGTAAGGGAATCCTGGTTATTTCAACTTTGGAGGAAGTGTTCCTTGGATTTCTGGGCTTACATTTGCTGCCAAAAGGACATAGTTCTTATGTGAGAATTTTTTTAAATAAGAATAGGTCCTTAAGTTATTTTGAGTTTTCAGGAATGGTCTTAATAGAATCAAGTAGTGGAATGTTCAACTTGACTTGTGAGAATATTTCCCTTAATGTTTAACTCAATTTAAGCTTGGGTTTCCCCCTAATGTGTTGAGGAAATGGGATAGGTTGTGGTATTGTTTTTTGAAGAGTTTTTTCTTTAACATTGTTATTAGTTTATTCAGTTTTTTCATGTGGTTCATATGAATTTTTCGTTCAGTTTGAATCTTCTGATGGTTTTTGAATTATTTTTTCAGGTTTCTCAATTTATTTCCCAATTCTTAAAACAATCATAGCCTTATGTTGTTAATGATTTGATTGAGTGAAACTTGACTCTCCCCTTAAAGTTGAGTATGGAACCGCTTCAATTGGCATGGGTACTTTTCTAGTTTTAATGGTTTGTAGTTCATGTTTAATGGATCAGACTTCTGAGTTCATTTTCACCATTTTTTTACACAATTTCTCAAGGATTGGATGAGGGACAGATTGAGTAGGGGCTTATGCTAGTGGTTTTATCCTAGGATGATACTTTAGTTGTTGGATTGGTTATTTCATAGGTTTCGAGATGGGTTGTTGGCATTGGATAGGAGGATGTTGGTATTGGTCTAGTTTTGGTTGGAATTGTTTATGGTTTTGGAAATTTAGTGGAGGGTAGGGGTTTGGTCCTTATGGATGACTAGGTTGTTTGTTATATTTCCAGCAGAATCCTAGATGGTCATTGTACCTTGGATTGAATGTGTTTTGGTTCTGTGGATTCTGAAAGTTCAAAGCATTTAATTCCATTGGTGTTCCTCCTAGAAAAACAACTTTAATGGAAGGGATGATCGGGCAGTTGTCAGTCTTGTGGTCATGTTTGTCGCAATTTGTGCAGACACGGTCAACAATTTTAATTTCATGGACTTTTCTTAAGATCGATCTCCTCAACCTTCCTTGTTAGTGTAGAAAGTTTCTACATAAGGATTTCCTCCTCCCATAGTATGTGAATTCCACCTTATTTGGGTGGATTCTCATATTAATGTGTTGTTCCCCATGTTTGGTTTTGTTCATCAAGGAGTTCAAAATACTCATAAGCATCATTTGGGGCCTTGTTTTCAATGGTTTCATTACACATCATGTCAATGAATTGTTTGTTCCTTGGACCCAACCCTTCATAGAAAATTCTCACTTGTTCAGGAATAGAAAATCCATGGTCTGGAACCATGTTTAGAGTGTCTTTGAACCTCTCCCATCTATCATAGAATGACTCCCCCTATTTTTTGAAAATGTATTAGAAGATATTTTTAAGTGAAATTGTTTTATGATGGGGATTGTATTTTTGTAGAATTATCTTTGTAATTGGTCCCAAGAGTTGATGAATGATGGTCTCAAACTTTTTACCCAAATGTTAGCTCAATCTTTTATATAAAAAGGAAATATCCTCATCATAGCGGATTCTAGTTGATGTTGGGGACACATGGTTTATACAATGTCATTGAACTCCTTAATGTGAAGGTAGGGAATCTCAGACTCCATTCCAATGAATGTGGGAAGGTGGTTTAAGACATGGGGATTTAATATGTAGTTGGTATCTCTAATGGAATTGTTTATGATGAATGAGGGGGCATTGGTCTAGGCAGAGGTGAGGTAGTCATTCATGGTTTGAATGACTGAATTCCCCATGTTTGGGGCTACCTCATTTGGGTTTCCATTTTAGTTCCCTCCCTAGTTTGTGAGTTGATTTCATTGAAGACCCTCCATTAAAATTGGATCAATTTTTTTACTCTAGAGTATTAGGAATGTTATGATATAATAGAAATAGTTCCCTTGGTGTAATTGACTCTCCAACCCCAGGACTATCCACCCTAACTAGACTGTTTGATTTGTCACGAGTGTAAGCAGACATGTGCCAAAAATAAAAAAATTAGAAATGGAAATGATAAGAGAATTTGGTTTAGAAAAGAAGAAATGGGGGAGAATAGAATGGGGGTTGAGATTATGTAGTTTCTATTCCATTTCTTTTCTTATTTTCAATTTTATTCTTCTATTAATTTTCCTATTTGGTATGTAATTAATGAGTAGAATCAATATTTAGTTATACCCTTTCTAAACTTTTGCACTTGCATAATGTTTCAACGATGAATTCGTCGCCCATGGAAAAGTAATTTTTTTAGTATTCTATCGACCTTTATCATGATAAAATCATTTATTTTAAACAAATTATATAATTTAATTCACATAATATGGTCTATTAATTGAGTTTTTAATTTAATTGAAACTAATCAAGAAATTTAACAATTAAAACAAAACATTTGAGTTCAAGAATTATGTGAATTGTGGGGGCACAACCTTAATCGGTATTAAAAAACCATATGGGATAAATTTTTTGTATTTAAATATAATCCCTAAACTCAATTAATTCTAATTTACAAAGATTAAATGTGCCTTAATTTACTACTGACTATAATATAACCTTAGAACATCAATCAAAGCAAGTTGCTATGATTGCATGTTTTGAAGTAAGCCTAGGGATAAATTCACTTCATCTTTGTGGTAAGGTTAATTCTAATAGGCTTAAATATTTAACAAATTAAGGGATCATAATGAAGTGGATATAAATTTAAATGATAATTATTAATAAATGGTTGAAAAGGTAGAGTTAGATTGATTAAGGATATTAAATATTTTCTAAAAAACATCTTCTTGTTGTGTCTTTTTATTTGAACTTCATTTCGAAAACAAAAACAAAAAAATACAAACTTCTACCAGAAAACTTCTTAAATATTTGTAAATGTCAAAAAAAACCCGTCCTTTTAATTAGTATTCTTATTTTATTTTATTTTATTTTCAAATTACCATTATTAATTTGTGTTAATTACTTCCTCTTGAGAGATGACCAAGGTCAGCCACCCTACTGCACCTAAATAACCCCAAAATATATATCAATATAGAGTGCCCACGACAGCGCCTTTCAAAATTTTGTCGTTTTCAGGGAGGCAAGTAATTATTTCAACCAATTTGAAGTATTTATTTTATATTACATTTTATTCTCTTCCTCTCTTATTTCTTCATTGTTTACCCAATCAGATTTTTTTTTCTACTTCTATTTTCTTCTACTAACTTTTGGATCATCAACTCAAACGTCTCATTTTTTTAATATGGTCCAATTTACTTCTTTTAATTTTTATTTGATTTATGACATGAACTATTCTTGAGGATCTCTTAGATCTTGACCCTAATATTGAACGTAGCTTTCTAGATTGAATCAGACATTCTCAGTCTATGAGAAGTTTCAACTTTCAACAAGTTAGAGAATTACTCCACTCTAAGAACATTGAATTTGGTAACCCTTATAAGTCCAACATAAAATAAGAAAAATTGGATGAAAATAATGGAAATTAACTTAATAGAACCATTTGAGA
Source organism: Viscum album (assembly GCA_963277665.1). NCBI lineage: Eukaryota > Viridiplantae > Streptophyta > Magnoliopsida > Santalales > Viscaceae > Viscum > Viscum album. Next base: position 1,930,460,096 of record OY728131.1, read on the forward strand.
GTTGGATGCACCATATATTAACTATCATGAAAATTGTATTACATACCCAAACCTCGAATGAGGCTTTGGACTAAATATGGGTTAATTGACATTCTTCCGAAATTTCATGGAATATCTGGTGAGGATCCATATAAATATTGAAAATAATTTAATGTGTTCATCTCATCCTTAAAACCAAGAAATTTTTTTGATGATTAAATCAATCTAAGTGAATTCCCATTCTTACATGAAGGAGCTAGAAAAGGTTGGATGTATTATTTACAACCTAATGATGCAACTTGTTGGAATTATTTGAATCATATTTTATTTCAAAGATTTTATCCAGCATCAATAACCACTTCCATGAATAATGAGATCTTTGGGATCAACCAAGCATAAATGGATTCAATGTATGAGTACTGGGATCGATTCAATAAGTTTTGTGAAAGCTACCCACATTACCAAATCATTGAGTAACTCCTCATCCTGTACTTCTATAAAGGAATCACACATATGGAGAAGATCATGTGGATGATGTGGATGGAGGAGCATTGGTGGACAAGACACTAGTATATTCACACACATTTACTGAAAAGATGTCCCAAAACTCCCAACAATTTGGAGATCAAGGTACACTACATGTCAATAGAGTACATCAGGTAAGTCCTTATTCTCCATAGATTCATTTAATTAATACCAAGTTAGAAGAATTGACCACTATGGAGAGGTATATTCATTTGACACAGAAGACATACCCACTCACTCTTTCAATACCTTGGATAATTTTTGCTGAGACAATCCACTCAATTGACTGTTTCCCCCAACTACATGAAACAAAAGATTGTGCAGCACTGTTTCCTAGGCGACCATATCAGCAACAACAGCCATATCCCCCCAAAAGGATTGATTTATTTTCTCCAACATACAACCAAGAGTGGAAGGATCAATCATAAATGACGTATGGCTCAAGAAAACAACAAATTCACCCATTTCAATAAAACATATGACATCCTCCACCTTAACAACAGGGTTTCCTAAAACCGAAAAGGTGATTTGAAGCTCAAGTATCAACAATTCAACAACAAGGGAATCACCAAACAAAGGTATATTCTAACACTGATGATCTTTTGAAAAAAAATATTTAATGAATAGAATGATCTTCAGAATCATGTTTCGGAGTTGAGAGAGTTGAAGACCAAAATGATCCATATTGCCACTTCCCTTCATGAACTGGTATGTAAATGTTTTGGAAATCTACCTTCCCAACCTACTCCAAATACAAAGGGGAATGTCAGTGCCATCACATTGAGAAGTGGGAAGCAACAAACTGATATATCTACACCTATCGTTCCACCAGAATTCACCTCAACTATGGAGAATCCCCATTCAAAACATGCTGATGAGAAACCCAAGGAGAAAGTTAATGGCAAGCAAAATATTAATGATGTTCCTTTTAAACCCCTTACCTTTCCAAATAAGGTTTTACAAACTAAGAATATGGCTGAAGAGGAGATCAAAAAGAAGTTTTGGATACATTCAAGCATGTCTAGATCAACATCCCTCTACTGGAATCCATAAATAAAATCCCAAAGTATGAAAAATTCATAAAAGAACATTATACCAATCAAAGAGGGATCAAGGTAAATGAGAGGATCAATCTTGGAATGAATGTGTTAGCACTCATTACACCAACACTTTCAATTCCAAAAAAAAGGTAAGGATCCTAGTACATTCACCATACCATGCACAATAGGGGAGTTACACTTTTCTTATGCTCTTTGTGATTCAGGAGAATCCATAAATATGATGACTCGCTATTTATTCTCTTCATTACAGGTTGGTGAGTTCAAACTGATGAGAGTAGTGGTGTATTTGGAGAATAGAGAAACGGAATATTCGGTAACTTTCCACGAGGATGTACATGTCCCAGTAAGAGACATAATCTTTCTAGTATATTTCTACATGCTTAAAATAGAGGACAATCAAGTAATTTCACATGCTCCCATTATATTAGGTAGGAACTTCCTCAAAACATAAAAAACAATCATAAATGTCCATAAGGGTACACTTTCCATGGAGTTTGGAGATGATGTTTTTATCTTTAATGTTATGAACTCCATCAAGTACCCCGTAGGGGACCATTCCGCTTTTGTTTCTCCCATTTTGAACTACCATGTAAAAACCCCATGGATTTTGATTTTCCAATGCTTAGGCAGATTATGATCATTATTTCTAGTTTGATGTCTAAGAGTACTTCCACGCCCATTTATAATTCACAAAACTCTTTTATATTTGATTTTGAAATGGATTCATATTCTAATTTTTATCATGTGAACTCTGATTATGACATGGTTGTTGAGTATTCTGATGGATTTGATGCTTTATTCCTTGATTTTGATGATTTATATTCTGATACTGAGGTTTATTGTGCATATATTTCAGTTCCTTCAATTTATTCATCCATACACACTACTACAAAAACGGGCAAGGGAAGCGCGCCCTTATAACAGCGCTAAGAAAAACCGCTGATAAAGGATACCCTATATCAGCGCTAAAATTACAGCGCTGAAAAAGCTAATGCTTATCAGCGCTTTCTTAGCGCTGATAATATTAATATTTATCAGCCCTAGAAAAGCGCTGATAAAGGTTCGCCTATATAAGCGCTAAAAAAGCGCTGATAAAAATTATCTTTATCAGCGCTATAATTGTAGCGCTGATACGGGGAATCTTTATCAGCGCTTTTCTAGCACTGATAAATCATAATATTATCAGCGCTAGAAAAGCGCTGATAAAGATAGATTTTATCAGCGCTATAATTTTAGCGCTGATAAAGGTAGCCTTTATCAGCGCTTTTTTAGCGCTGATAGAACCTTAGTCGACTTTTTTATAAAGTCGGTCGCACAGTGCCCTCGTTTTATCGCAGCTAAAGCCCTCGCGGAACCGTAACCCTGCTACTCTTCTCCCGAATACCGCTGTTGTGTTCGCTTCGCCGGAGCTTGCCGCCCTCGGTACACTCGCCGTCCTCCGCCGCCCGCAACACCCTCGGCCGACCTCCACCGCCTGCCGCCCTCGGCTACCCGCAACGCCCTCGGCCGCCGTTCTCTGCCGCCCTCGGCCGCCCTCCGCTGCCCTCGGCCGCTCTCCGCGGCCTCCGTCGCCCTCCTCCTCAGTCGGCCACCCTCGGTCGCCCTCCGTGGCCGCCTTCCGCAACCCGCAACGCCCTCGGCCGCCGCCTTAAGGTAACAATCTATGAAGAAGATGTATATGTTTTCATATAGATAGATTGTGTATATCTGATTCTCTCTAAGTGTACTCATGATGATGTCCAGATGTTGGGAATGATCATCATTATTTTGGTATTACACCAATATGTCATCCATAAAACAACTACAATCTTGTCTATGTACAAGTGAAATATTCAACTCATCAAGAGAATAAATGCCATGGGGAATTCGTCAACACAAATTTTATTATGATGAATTCATAAAAACTATACATGATTTCAAAATTAGTTTATAGTATATCAGAATTTCTCAACCTCAAATGATGATAAAAAAACCTTAGATCAATCTTAGAGAACAATATGGAACCCCTCAGCTGGTCAAATAGATCAAAAAAACAAAGAAGTGGATATCTGTTCTTAATTTTCATCTGATTCATATTCTATTAATAGAAACACATATGTAATGTTCTGTCATCCTTCTTGGAAAATAAAACATGAGATCCCCAAGGTGACATACTCGAGAAGATGCACCCTTCATAATCTAACTCCTCTCATTGAGTTTTATGTTCCTGAATCTATTCTTGTTTCATTCTGAAAGGCGTTATATAAAATGGCTCAACTCCACGCATCAGCTCAATCATGAACTCAAAGTCTCTTTTAGGTGGTAGCCCTGATCAATTCTCATGAAACACATCCTAGAACCAGTCTACTACTGGGGGAAATATTTCTTGTTTCAATCCATTATCATCAAGAAAAATATTCGTAAACTGGTCTATGTTCTCACCTAGTTGTGGAAGAACTGGTCCTACATGGTCTACCAAGATATCCCATTCTCCATAAAAGACATGGGCTCTACCCTTATGAGGCATGACGGTCACTCATCTACGGTAGCAATCAATGTGATATTGATTAAATACCAAAAATTACATCATCACTATCTATTCAATACATAACATATCAAGCATGTATAAATCCAAAATGAAACAATACTCACAAACCATGAGGGAACACCCCTTACGAAGACGGATGCCTTCTAATCACACCCCCAATGGTGTGTTGACCAACATGATCCCACAAAAGTAATCTAACACAAAACAGAAACCATTTACCAAGAGATAAGATATAAAATAATGAGAGGATCCCCTATTACAAGTCTCCTTTAGGTTCCCCTATTCGGTGCTCTGATAAAGGTATCTCTCATCGATTGGAAATCCTCTATCTCCTGTTATATCCTCCTTATAGAGTGATAGATAATCATCTTTTTAGTGAATCTAATATTCTTTTTTATGAATCTTGATTGTAGGTTAGACTACTTGATCTCCTTCCAAGGAAGTGGTTCCCTTCTACTGTATTTGTAAGTCTTCTTTTGTGTACTTGAACCATAAATACTAATATTTTAGATTCAAATAGGATGAAGATGAATAAAGATTGGATGGATTCTAATCGTTTAACAATAGAGTACGAGAACGGAGTGAAAGAGTTCATCAAGTTTGCAAAGGATCACACAAAGGATCCTTCTCAAATCCTTTGTCCGTGTTTACGTTGTTGTTATTCTAGACTACATACTCCAGAGGAGTTGGAAGAACATTTGATATGTCACGGAATAGATCGGAGTTATAAATGTTGGAATAAACATGGAGAAAAAGCGAATGTAGCTACTGGCTGGGATAAAACTGCGTTTTATGGATCGCCAGATATGAATACAAATATAGATAATGAAGAAGACCGTATGGAGGATGTGATTACAGATGTCAATGATGATGAAGATCGTATTGAGGAAATGACAAAGACAATTCAAGATGAAACCCGTGATTGCCCAAAATTGTTTTAGAAGTTAAAGAGTTGTGCAAAGACGCCATTGTATGCTGCTTGCACTAAGTATACAACATTGTCAGCTGTACTGAAGTTGTATAAATTGAAAGCAGGCAATGGATGGAGTGATGTCAGTTTTACGGAACTACTTGCTCTCTTGAATGACATGCTCCCGGAAGATAATGAGCTCCCAAGCCGGACATATGAAGCTAGACGAATGCTACGCTCGATGGGAATGATTTCTGAAAGAATACATGCCTGCCCGAAAGACTGTATATTGTTTCGAAAGGAGAACAAATCACTTACAGAATTCCCAAAGAGTGGTGCTTCTCGATACAAGAAAGATAAATCCAATCCTATGAAAGTTGTATGGTACTTTCCAATCATTCCAAGGTTTAGGAGATTATATGGAAGTGAAGAAACTGCAAGACAATTGTCGTGGCATGCAGATAAAAGAAATAAAGATGGGTTATTACGTCATCCGGCCGACTCTCCTCAATGGAATAAAATTGATCATGAGTATCCTGAATTTGGAAAAGAGCCGAGAAACCTTCGTCTTGCGTTATCTACAGATGGAGTGAATCCTTTTGGTTTTCAAACCAGCACTCATAGTACATGGCCTGTTATGTTGCTAAATTATAACTTGCCACCCTGGTTATGCATGAAGCGAAAATTCATCATGTTATCTATGCTTATATCAGGACCAAAACAACCAGGTAACGATATTGATGTTTATCTGACTCCTTTGATCGAGGATTTGAAGTTATTGTGGGACTCAGGTGTAATGTTGTATGATTCTTATAAAAGTGAATACTTCACGTTGAGAGCGATGTTTTATGGGACAATAAATGATTTCCCTACTTATGGAAATTTGTCAGGCTATAGCATTAAAGGAACTCAAGGGTGTCCCGTGTGCGAAGAAGATACAGAATCAATTAGGTTGAAAAATTCATCGAAATCTGTGTTTCTAGGACATCGTAGATTTCTACCTCGTCGGCATAAGTACCGATCTTGGACGACATCATTCAATGGAAGTTCAGAAAAACGCACAACACCGTCTCCACTAACAGGTGATCAGCTGTTTGAGAAAGTAAAAGATATGAACACTGTTTTTGGTAAACCATTTTCGAAAAACCTTACGAAAATCAGTTGGAAAAAGAGATCAGTTTTTTTTGAATTACCATACTGGAATTGTTTGTACGTCAGACATTTTCTTGATGTGATGCATGTGGAAAAAAATGTATGTGATAGTGTTATTGGAACGTTGCTAAATGCCCCTGGCAAAACAAAATATGGAATTAAGGCAAGGTTGGACATGGTTGACATGGGAATACGAGAAGAGTTGGCTCCCGTGAAAGGTGAAAATCGAATGTTTCTTCCTCCTGCTGCTTATACTCTTTCTAGGGCAGAGAGATATCAGTTTTGCAACTTCTATAATGATGTAAAGGTTCCGGAGGGGTACTCATAAAATATCAAGAACATTGTGTCAATGAATGATTTGATGTTAAAAGGTTTGAAATCACATGATTGCCATGTTTTGATGCAAGATCTAATTCCTATAGCTTTACGTTGCATTTTACCCAAGAATGTTCGTCATACGTTAACCAAACATTGTTTCTTTTTCAAAGCTATATGTAGCAAAGTTTTAGACCCGGGGAAATTGCCAGCTATGGAAAAAGAAATTGTCATCATATTATGTGAATTAGAAATGTTCTTCCCGCCAACATTCTTTGATATGATGGTTCATTTGATGATTCACTTGGTGAGAGAGATTCGACTTTCTGGTCCTGTGCACTATAGATTGATGTATCCTGTTGAACGGTATATGAATATTTTGAAAGGATATGTCAAAAATCGAAGTCGGCCAGAGGGTTGTATAGTGGAGCGATATATTGTTGGGGAAGCCATTGAATTTTTTATTGAATACCTATCTGATGTGGAAAGCATTGGTCTCCCGAAATCTCGTCACACTGGACGCATTGAGGGTGGGGGAATTTCTGGAAGAGAAGTTGTAACAATCAGTATTACAGATCGAGAGTAGGCTCATCTTTATGTTTTGCATAACAGTTGGGAGGTTGCTCCATATATTGAAACTCAAAAAGAAATTCTTAGGCAGTTGAATCCATCGAGGGCTGAAAAATGGTTAGCAGATACACATAATCACCAGTTTATAGGATGGTTTCAGGACCATATTTTTAAGCAGTTGGATGAAAATACGAATTCAATTTTAGAACGACTTCAATGGCTAGCCGCTGGACCAAGTGTGTATGTATTATCTTACAGTGGGTATGTAATTAATGGTTATACATTCTATACGGATGAACATGATGAAGAGAGTACCATGCAATATAGTGGAGTTACACTAGTGGCTGAAGCGATGCATGTTTCTGGTAGTAAGAATAGAAATCCAATTTATGCAAATATGTCATACTTTGGCATTATCAAACTAATATGGGAGTTGGATTATATGACATTTCAATTGACGATTTTTCAATGCAAATGTATTGATAACAATAGTGGTGTTAAAATAGATGAATGGGGATTTGTGAAAGTTGATTTTAGTAAAGAAGGGTATAAAGACGAACAGTTTATAATGGCATCACAAGCGGTACAAGTTTTTTATGTTCCAGATCCCGCAAACCGAAAGTGGTCGATTGTTCTGTTATCGTCCAAAACTATTGAGGGTTCCGATGAAAATTCAGTTGAGGACGATCCTTTTAGTGGTACGTCACAATCAATTCGGAGCGGTCCCAATGCAGATGATGTTTTTTATGTTAGAGGAGACCACAATGAAGGGATTTGGATTGTCGATAGAGGTGTCAAATCTCTTCAACCTTTGAAAAAAAGAAAGAGAGTTCAGTAAACAGGTTATATTTTGTTTGTAATATAGATCTTGTTATCTCATGTTATTATCTTATCATTACAGAATTTATGTAATTTGAATGAACTGTTCAACCACTTTTGCAGATAATGACTTCTGCACATTCTGGTGCTCCTAACCTTGAGACTGAACAAGTCTCTCAAGCAGCTGCTGCTGCGGCTGCTGCTGCTCCTGCTGCTCCTGCAGCTCATGCTGCTGCTACTGTTGCTCCTGATGCGGCTCCTGCTGCTCCTGCTGCTGTGGCTCCTACTCCTCCTCCTGCTGTGGCTCCTGGTGCTCCTACTGCTCCTGCTGCTGCTCTTACTGCTGCGGCTCCTGGTGCTCCTACTGCTCCTGCTGCTGCTCTTGCTGTTGCGGATCCTTCTCTTAGTGTTGAGGTCCAACAACCATCAACACATGCTGTTAATATCATAGTAGATGAACATATAGATGATTTTGATATCGATGAAATGGTCGGGAATGAAGGACTGACGTCGCATAAATCACAGGTGCGTCGTAGTTTGACAGTGTTAGCCAAAACTCTTAAGGCGAAAAGCAAAGGCATCAAATTTGAAGTCGGATGGAATGCACGAGGCCAACATGTGAATCCCAACAAGGCTATGTTTAGCAGTTACATTGGAGTTGTCACTCGGAAACGCGTGCCGATTGACATAGATTAATGGCACCATGTTGTGTCCGGGTTGAAGGCTGTGATCTGGGAAGAAATTACGGTAACATTATGAATTTATTTCTTTAATTAACTAGCAAATAAAATGATGAAACAGTGTCTTACTCTTCTCAATCTCTTGCAGAGTACATTTATAGTAGAGGACTCACACAAGGATTATGTACTAAGTCTTGCAGGAAAGATTCATCGAGGTTTTCGTACTATTTTAACAAGATATCACCTGAAAGATTCTAAAGGTAAAATAAACCCGCACCTACCCATTGTCTATGCGCACCTAATATCCCAAGAAGCATGGGATGCATTTATTGGCCGTCGTGGGGATGAGAAGTTTCAGGTACATTGTGAGTGATAGTACGTTGTTTGAGGATACCTGTATTCATCACTTTGATTGTCAATATTTCATTTATGAAACAGAAACTCTGTACTGAAAATAAGGAACGTGCATCAAATCCAACATACCCCAATCGTAAAGCAAGGATGGGGTACGCTTCATTAGAAAAGAAAATGGTACGTATTGTAAATTTACAGTAATATTGTTAGGTTCCAATAAACAACATCATAATTATCTTTCTATGTTTATATGTAGATTGATGAATCTAAAACCAAATGCACTTCTATCCCACGTCATGTGCTATGGAAGGAGGCACGTGTGAACAAAGAAGGGAAGTTAATAGATGAGAACACACAAAAAGTGTGGGAAATATGTGTAAGTATGACACGATGATAAAAATATTTGTTTAAAATTGCTATTACATAAAAATAATTCGTTTTTTTCCTATATCTGACAGTCACAGGAATCAGCTACTCCTGTAGCTAATACAGACCTATTATCGACAGCTTTGAAGCAGCCAGAAAAATACGGCCGTGTCAGAGGTGCAGGGTTTGGGGTGACACCCCGAGTATATTTTGAGAAGAAGAAAAAAATAGATGATACAGAGAAAAAATTGGAACAAATGAGCGAAAAAATAGCAACCCTTGAAGAACAATTGCAATGGCAGGGAGAGTTGCTAGCAACTTTTATGGGTGGGAAGCAAAGGGAGGACACAACTTAGGAACAACCACAGCATGAATATCCTTCCCCACCCCCACCAGCTTTGAGGCGAGCCATTCAACTAAAAAAATGTCTTAGCCGTGGTAATCAATATTCTAATAACGGTTCCCATGAAATATGAATCAGACAAACACTGATAATTTATCTGTACTGATCTTCTACAGGGTGATAATGATTGTGATTTATATCTGTCAACACCCACCTATCACCTTGTAGCGAGGGCTACAGTGTTCAATATCCCAGATGCCACACTGCATAATAGACCACTTTCAAAAGATCATCTGAAAGTGACGATTACTGTAGATCATGATCCAAATGCAATGCTACCTATTCCACTTGATGACAATGATATTCATACGGTCGAAAAGGCTATTGGGACATTCATTGCATGGCCGGCACAACTTGTAAGAGTACATGCAGACAAAGAGGTATTTATTTCCATTTATTTTCAAGCTAAACCCTTAACAATTAATGAAAAGAGTGTCTGAATCAATGATTGTTGTTATAGACGGAGAAAGGAAAGGGGGTGACTAACATCGGCTCGAAACCATCTAAAGGATCGACCAATCGATCCCAAGGAGCTACTGAAAGCACAATAACACCACCTGTTCTCTTTCCACATTTACTAGCATTGAAGACTCATGTGGATACGAAGCTAAAAGATGGTAATAGTCATATAGTGATTTTCGAAGATAATATATACGGAGAGGAAAGTAATGATTTCGTTGCTGCTGAAAATGTAAATGAAATCCTTGAAAACGGTTGGTTAGGCGTCACTGTTGTAAATGTATATATGAGGTATGTTTCCATGAATTGATTTTCTAAAAGCTGATCTAATGTGAAAATTATGACTAAATGCATTTTATATTGTTGACAGACGCATTTATGAAAAACAGTTGAAGGGATTTTCCCATGAGCCAAGATTTGGACTGGTTAGTCCTCATATCACATCAACACACCAAACAAAAATAGAGTCATCAAAAAGGGATGCAATAGTGAAGGACTTGCTGAAAACATTTGAATGCAAGATTACAGATGACAGACTTTTCCTAATACCAAACATGCAGGGGTAATACTCTACGATTAAAGCATATCAATTATATTTTCACTTTTTTTATTACTTATTCCTTTTTGTGTTTTTAGGCAACACTGGTTGCTAATTGAGGTGAACTTGGATACTCCGAAGATTTATTTTCTGGATTCAAAGCTAGGATATCCATCAAACCGACCATACATGATGGAGTTTGTGAATCTGTAAGACACTACATCTTACGTTTTAGGTCTAAACATCAATTTATATAATATATATTATCTTTTACTGAGGATTCTGTTATGATAGGGCGGTGTACCAATATCGTCTAAATCATGGTATGAGGACAGGGGCTAAGCATAAGGAGCTGAGCAAGTACTACGTCTGGACAAATATCAGGGTATATATAATAAAATTTCACTATCCAAACACACCTCAAAACAAGTTATTTATTCTCCTAATGATCAATTTTTTTGTAGTGTCCAAAACAAACAAACAATAATGATTGCGGTTTTTATGTTTGTAAATTTATGAAAGAGATCGTTTTTCATCAGCAAACTAGCATCCCTAAAGAGGTATTTTCAAAAACAATTACTAGTTCGTTTAAGTTATTTATTAATTCTTTATTTTTTTATTTTGCAGTACTACTATGACTGTCGAAAAGCCTCATACTCACAAGACGATATAGATGTGTTCAGAAACGAGTGGGCCGCATACCTGATGACAGATTGTACACAAATACAATGATGATCTGACTTGGGGACATGTACAATTGGTGGTCATTTTTGAGAGGGGTTAAGGGGATCAAAAGATGAAATATTGTTGTATGTAAATGTTCGTAGAAAAATTGTAATTGTTATTAAATAAAACATTCTTTCTCCAATGAGTCATTTTTCCATTTTAACAGATGATATGCACCAGCAACATGCAAGAATGTTGAACCACTAAAATGGTCACTCTCTTGTTTAAAATGGACACCACTTTAATTGAAAACAACAACTGACCTACGGAAATCCGACCAGACGCATCTAGATTGCCTTCATCTTTTAGGAGAACGATCCACGGGTCCTTGGTGACGTGTACGAGTCAACTCCGCCTCAATCCGAGGCACGGTGTGACCGCTACCACCCAAAGGGTCGCTCTCTTGTTTAAAATGGACACCACTTTAATTGAAAACAACAACTGACCTACGGAAATCGGACCAGACGCATCCGGATTGCCTTCATCCTTTAGGAGAACGATCCACAGGTCCTTGGTGACATGTACGAGTCAACTCCGCCTCAATCCGAGGCACGGTGTGACCGCTACCACCCAAAGGGTCTCTCTCTTGTTTAAAATGGACACCACTTTAATTGGAAACAACAACTGACCTACGGAAATCCGACCGGACGCATCCAGATTGCCTTCATTCTTTAGGAGAACGATCCACAGGTCCTTGGTGACGTGTACGAGTCAACCCTGCCTCAATCCGAGGCACGGTGTGACCGCTACCACCCAAAGAGTCACTCTCTTGTTTAAAATGGACACCACTTTAATTGGAAACACTAACTGACCTACGTAAATCGGACCAGATGCATCCGTATTGCCTTCATCCTTTAGGAGAAGGATCCACGGGTCCTTGGTGACGTGTACGAGTAACATGCAAGAATGATGGACCACATTTCTTTGGCCTTTGGACAAAAAAACCAGTAAAATATCCAAAATACCTTCATATCATGCATGAACCAGTAAAATCTCCAAAATACCTTCATATCACGCAGTTCTGAAAAGAGTCACTATTTGAAAGAAGGTCACAAATTTAGATACATCTCGAGATGGTCAGTTGTTGATTTCACTTAAAATTAAGTCCATTTTTAACAAAACAGTGACACTGTGAGTGGTGTCGGCCACACCGGGCCTCAGATTGATGCGGTGTTGAATCGTACACGTCACACATGAGTCATTGATCATTGTGAAAAAGTATCAATGAAATCAGAAGCCGTTAGATCAGTTTGGCGTATGTACGTAAAATATTGTCCATTTTAAACTAAATACATACACTTAGAGTGATACCGGTCACACCGCCTCTCGGATTGAGGCGGGGTTGAGTCGTACACGTCACATATAACCCATGAATCATTGTCCTAAAGTTTCAACACAATCCGAAGGCGTTTGGTCGGTTTCCCGTATGTCAGTTGTTGATTTCTCACTTAAAAAAAAGTCCATTTTGAACAAAACAGAGGCACTTGGAGTTGTGTCAGCCACAACAAGCCTCAGATTGAGGCGGAGTCGACTCGTACACGTCACATTTGAAGGTGAGTATGCATACACGATAGTTGACCTTCTTAGAGAAGGGTTTCTGGAAGAGTATAAAAGACATGAAGCAATGAAGATCATTAGAGTGTTGGAGCAAATGTGGTTGCTACAAACAATGTGGAAATCGGCTTGTGCAAAGCGACCTAAGTTACAACTTGCAGGTATTTTACTCTATTTTTTTCTGGAAGGTTTCAGTTTAAATGCATTTTGGAATGATCATTGCTAGCCATTGTCTTTTAGGTTTTTTTGACAGCCGAGGGGAAAGGGTGGGGTCTGAAAACATTGTAGGATATGTCGAAGGGTGATTTTGTGTGTGAATATGTTGGAGAAATGTTAACTCCCGCAATTCTTAAAAGAGTCGCTATTTAAAAGAAAGTCACAAGTTTAGATACATCTCAAGATGGTCAGTTAAAAGACATTTTGAGGGACACTACTAAAGACATGCTCAGATATGCACACATCCCCCACTTTTATATCGTTGTCTACTACAATGATCTTCTAAACAATATATGCATTAGAACGCTCATGATACATAGAGAAATTCACTGGCCACCTTCGAGAATGATCTGAAGCACAAACCATGACAGCATTATGTTTTTAACTTCAGCACCTCAATTGAGAATGTGACACCTTTCAGGACTTGGCGCCATTGTATGTCGTTTCGTCCACTGAATGGGTCTATCCTTTTATTTAAATTTTTTAACTTCAGTCAAATATTCTAGAAAGATGTCGCGGCAGATCCTTCACCATTTTGTTTTGCTGAACATCTCATTACATTGTTAAAAAAAGTAGGGTGTCTTGCATGGGCAATACGTTCCTGTATTGAAGATGATGCACTCCCATTTATTCGAACCCACAAAACCACCCCGCAATAAATGGGAGTGCATCATCTTCAATACAGGAACGTATTGCCCATGCAAGACACCCTGCTTTTTTAACAATGTAATGAGATGTTCAGCAAAACAAAATGGTGAAGGATCTTCCGCGACATCTTTCTAGAATATTTGACTGATGTTAAAAAAATTAAATAAAAGGATAGACCCATTCAGTGGACGAAACGACATACAATGGCGCCAAGTCCTGAAAGGTGTCACATTCTCAATTGAGGTGCTGAAGTTAAAAACATAATGCTGTCATGGTTTGTGCTTCAGATCATTCTCGAAGGTGGCCAGTGAATTTCTCTATGTATCATGAGCGTTCTAATGCATATCTTGTTTGGAAGATCATTGTAGTAGACAACGATCTAAAAGTGGGGGATGTGTGCATATCTGAGCATGTCTTTAGTAGTGTCCCTCAAAATGTCTTTTAACTGACCATCTTGAGATGTATCTAAACTTGTGACTTTCTTTTAAATAGTGACTCTTTTCAGAACTGCGGGAGTTAACATTTCTCCAACATATTCACACACAAAATCACCCTTCGACATATCCTACAATGTCTTCAGACCCCACCCTTTCCCCTCGGCTGTTAAAAAAACCTAAAAGACAATGGCTAGCAATGATCATTCCAAAATGCATTTAAACTGAAACCTTCCAGAAAAAAATAGAGTACAATACCTGCAAGTTGTAACTTAGGTCGCTTTGCACTAGCCGATTTCCACATTGTTTGTAGCAACCACATTTTCTCCAACACTCTAATGATCTTCATTGCTTCATGTATTTTATACTCTTCCAGAAACCCTTCTCTAAGAAGGTCAACTATCGTGTATGCATACTCACCTTCAAATGTGACGTGTACGAGTCAACTCCGTCTCAATCTGAGGCCTGTTGTGGCTGACACAACTCCAAGTGCCTCTGTTTTGTTCAAATTGGACTTATTTTTATGTGAGAAATCAAAAACTGACATACGGGAAACCGACCAAACGCCTTCGGATTGTGTTGACACTTTAGGAAAATGATTAATGGGTTATATGTGACGTGTACGACTCAACCCCGCCTCAATCCGAGACGCGGTGTGACCGGTATCACTCCAAGTGTATGTATTTAGTTTAAAATGGACAATATTTTACGTACATATGCCAAACTGATCTAACGGCTTCTGATTGCATTGATACTTTTTCACAATGATCAATGACTCATGTGTGACGTGTACGATTCAACACTGCATCAATTGGAGGCCCGGTGTGGCCGACACTACTCACAGTGTCACTGTTTTGTTAAAAATGGACTTAATTTTAAGTGAAATCAACAACTGACATACGGAAAACCGACCAAACACATTGGGATTCTATTGAAACTAAAGGACAACTATCCATGGGTAAAATGTGACGTGTAAGATTCAACCCCGCCTCAATCAGAGGCGCGGTGTGACCGGTATCACTCCAAGTGTATGTATTTAGTTTAAAATGGACAATATTTTACGTACATACGCCAAACCGATCTAACGGCTTCTGATTGCGTTGATACGTTTTCACAACAATCAATGACTCATGTGTGACGTGTACGATTCAACACCGCATCAATCTGAGGCCCGGTGTGGCCGACACCACTCACAGTGTCACTGTTTTGTTAAAAATGGACTTAATTTTAAGTGAAATCAACAACTGACATACGACAAACCGACCAAACGCATTGGGATTCTATTGAAACTTAAGGAAAATGATCCATGGGTCAAATGTGACGTGTACGAGTCAACCCCGCCTCAATAAGAGGTGCGGTGTGACCGGTATCACTCCAAGTGTATGTATTTAGTTTAAAATGGACAATATTTTACGTACATACGCCAAACCGATCTAACGGCTTCTGATTGCGTTGATACTTTTTCACAACAATCAATGACTCATGTGTGACGTGTACGATTCAACACCGCATCAATCTGAGGCCCGGTGTGGCCGACACCACTCACAGTGTCACTATTTTGTTAAAAATGGACTTAATTTTAAGTGAAATCAACAACTGACATACGACAAACCGACCAAACGCATTGGGATTCTATTGAAACTTAAGGAAAATGATCCATGGGTCAGATGTGACGTGTACGAGTCAACCCCGCCTCAATCAGAGGCGCGGTGTGACTGGTATCACTCCAAGTGTATGTATTTAGTTTAAAATGGACAATATTTTACGTACATACGCCAAACCGATCTAACGGCTTCTGATTGTGTTGATAATTTTTCACAATGATCAATGACTCATGTGTGACGTGTACGATTCAACACCGCATCAATCCGAGGCCCGGTGTGGCCGACACCACTCACAGTGCCTCTCTTTTGTTCAAAATGGACTTATTTTTAAGTGAAATCAACAACTGACATGCGGCAAACCGACCAAACGCATTTGGATTCTATTGAAACTTAAGGGAAATGATCCATGGGTCAAATTTGACGTGTAAGAGTCAACCCCGACTCAATCCGAGGCCCGGTGTGGCCGACACCACTCAAAGTGCCTCTATTTTGTTCACAATGGATTTATTTTTAAGTGAAATCAACAACTGACATACGGGAAACCGACCAAACGCCTTAGGATTGTGTTAACACTTTAGTACAATGATCCATGGGTCATATGTGACGTGTACGAGTCAAAACTGGGGTGGATTACATGGCTTTCCTACATGGAATATATCCCACTACACGTCTTTAATGAGCCAGCTACGCAGTTTATCCCTTGTACAGATACACATGAAGAATCACACGAGATCGACGTCATGTACTAACATAGGGCAAGGGTGCATAAGAGGACACAAGATCAAAGGGTAACACGTATATGTTTTTTAACATGCCATGTAATTTCCTATTGATATGACATGTATATTCTCACAGGCAGCTGAACATTGGAGTTACCCCGGGTAAAGCGACAAGGCATGTGACCCTTTAAATGACACATAATTTTATGTACCATGATTGATCTCTTTGAACACTATATCAAGGACATATTTCATTAGGGTTGGCTCCCATGATCCTTCCTAGGATGGTTTTGGTATCTTTTCCTACTTACGGTAGTACGATCGCTTCAGAAGGACGTCCTAGACATAGTTAGAGTCTCTCTGAAAGTCCTGGAGTGAGATCATATATCTATTTTGAGGTCCAGGTAGAGTCATGTATCAACGCAACCAATACTACCAGACATCGATCCTATATATAGAATGTTAATCTTGATGTCTCATTACAGTCCCCAATTTATGATATGTTACCTTTTTTGTATTAATATACATAATTACTAAGGGTGATGCTTGGGAGAGTTGGGATATCCTTTTTATGTATTGCAGAATGATTCAAGGAGCACGGGCTCTGCACGATTTGTCAAAACCAAGTGGCAATCCAAGGAGAAACAATGCATAGTGGAATGTTCTAGTATTTATCTTCTGAGTTGTGTAGGAATATTTTGTGATACTATGTAATGAGGTAGTTTTTGTTTCTGGGTAGACGATATCTAACTCATGGTAAGAACAATTTTTGGTTGGGTTGTGATCGGTTGATGACATTCTTGTGGTTGATATACTCGTTTTTGTGCAGGTCTGTGGTTGATATACTGGTTTTTGTGCAGGTCTGCTCGGCTGGCTGTACTGGTGCAGGTTTTTTTTTAGTAGCAGGCAGGGATTTAACAGCGCTTTTTTAGCGCTGTTAAAGGCGACATTTAACAGCGCTAAAAAAGCGCTGTTAAAGGATATATTTAAGAGCGCTAAAAACGCGCTGTTAAAGGCAACATATAACAAAGCTTTTTAGCGTTGTTAAAGGAAACATATAACCGTGCTTTTTAGCGCTGTTAAAGGTATCCTTTAACAGCGATTTTTTAGCGCCGTTAAAGGCGACATTTAACAGCGCTCTTTTAGCGCTGTTAAAGGACCCCCCCCCCCTTTATCAGCGCTGAGCTTTACAGCGCTTTTCTAGTGCTGTTAAAGCCCGATTTTAGCGCTGTTATTGCCCGTTTTTGTAGTAGTGACATCACCCCCTACATTGGAACCCAAGACATTTCCACCTAATCTCAATTAATTTTACTTGTTAAGTGGTGAGAAATTACATGTTATCTGTGCTAATAATATCCATTTTCAACATGAAGAAAAACTATTGAATATTTTGAGGGAGAACATTATGGCAATTGTGTGGACCTTGGCTAACTTATCATGTATTATCCCCTCTTTTTTTCATTCATAGTATTATTTTGGAGTATGGGGCTAAACTGGTTAGGCAGCCACAAAGGATACTCAATCCAACCCTTCTGTAAGTTGTTAAAAAGAGGTTGAAAATTTTCTCAAGGTAGGTAAAATTTATCCCATTTTATATTCTTAGTGGGTGAGTCTTATTCAAGTTGTGCCTAAGATTAGTGGTGTTATTGTTGTTAAAAATTATAAAAAGGATTTAGTTCTAATGAGGGTTCAAAATAGTTGGCATGTGTGTATTGATTCTAGGAAACTAAATCAGTCCACTCACAAGGACCATTTCCGCATCCCATTTATTTATCAAATGCTTGAGAGACTAGCTGGGAAAAAAAACTATTGTTTCTTGGAATGATTTTCTATATATTTTTAGGTTATTATTGATCTGGAGGATCAAGATAATATAATATTCACTTTTCCATTTTGTATTTTTTTTCTACCAGAGAATGCTATTTGAACTTTGCAATGCCCCATGCACCTTCCAGAGATGCATGGTGAGTATTTTTTCTAATTTTATTAAGACCTGCATGGAGGTATTTATGGATGATTTTACAGTGTATGGGTATTCATTTGATGATTTTATATATAGTTTGAGAAAGGTATTGAATCGTTGTATTGGGAAGAATTTGGTATTGAACTTTGAAAAGTTTCATTTTATGGTAGATCATGGAATTATATTAGGGAATGTAGTGTCAAAACATTGGATAAGGGTTTATATATTTAAGGAAGATATTATTTCATCCTTACCCTTTTCTTCATTTGTGTGTAATTTTAGATATTTCCTAGGGAATGTAGTATTTTATCAGTACTTCATCAAAGATTTTATTAAGATTGCTCTTCCTATGTCATGATTACTTCAAAAGGATTATGATTTTGTGTTTGATTATTCTTTCAAGACTTCATTTGATGAGATGAAGAAGTTTCTAACCACTCCACCAATCATACATCCCCCATAGTGGGAGATTCCTTTTGAGCTTATGTGTGACACCGCCAACTTCACAGTTGGAGCTGTCTTATCTTAGAGGGTAGAGGGACGCTCACATGTGATTGACTATGCATGTTGAACATTGGATTCAGCCAAATAAAACTACACAACCATGGAAAATTATTTTCTTACAATCATATTTTCTTTAGATAAATTCTTTTCATATTTATTGGGCTATAAATTAGTTGTTTTTACTGACCATGCAGCTTTGAGGAACCTCTTGAAGAAGATGGATTCAAATACAAGGCTAATCTGATGGATTCTCCTTCTATAAGAATTGTATATTGATATAAAGGACAATAAGGGGTCAGAAAACCATATGGCGGACCACATGATTAGGATTACTCACGCAGTTGAGGCTCAAACCATGGACCAAGTACCTCTTCGAGACACTTTCCATGATGAGCATATTTATGTCATCTCAGGTATGCATCCTTGGTATGAAGATTTAGTTAACTACCTTGTTTCCTATGAAATTACTGTAAATTTAAAGAAACATCAATTCCAAAAGTTAAAGAGTGAGTCTATATTTTGTGTGTGGATGATCCATACATATGGAGCATGTGTAGAGACCAATTTATTAGGAGGTGTGTTCCTAATCATGAGTTTGAGTATGTTTTACATTTTTTCATACAGTTGCTTATGGTGGACACTTTGGACCCCAAAAAACATTAAGGAATGTCTTAGACTCCGGATTATATTTTACTAGCTTATTCTAAGATGCCCATTTGTTTTTTATGTCATGCTCACATTTCCAACACACTGGGAACATTTCTAGGAGATAAGAGATGCCTCAGAAACCAATACTCTTTTGTGATATTTATGATGTATGGGGAATCGATTTTTTGGGTACTTTCCCTAGTTCCTTTAGTTTTTTTTTATATTATGGCGACGGTTGATTGTGTGAGTAAATGGGTGGAGGCTAAGCCCACTAGGACTGATGATTCTTATGTTGTAATGGACATTGTCAAGACAAATTTTATTTGTAGTTTTGGAGTACCAAAGGCCATCATTAGTGAACAAGGGACACACATCTATAATTATAATTTGGAAGCCCTCCTTATAAAGTATGGGGTGACACACAAAACATCAACACCATACCACCCCAAAAAATGGCTAGGCTGAGGTTTCAAATCATGAGTTGAAACAAATTTTGGAGAAAACCGTGCAGCTGAAAAGGAAGGATTAAGGAAAGAAATAAGATGAATTACTATGGGATTATAGGATAGCATAAAAGATTCCCATTAGTATGTCCCCATTCCTTATTGTTTTTGGGAAAGCCTGTCATCTCCCTATGGAAGTCGAACATCAGGTTTATTGGCATATAAAGAAATGCAACATGGATTTGGCCCAAGTTGGAATCCAAAAAAAGCTACAAATTCAAGAGCCAAAGGTGATTTGATTGTCTTTATATGAGAAATAAAGGATATAAACGGAAATATAAAAATAAAATCATGAAAAAATAATCCAAAACGATAATTTCATGTTGGAGAGAAATTCTTACTCTATAGTTCATGACTGAATCCAATGCATGGTAAGTTGCGTTCTAGGTGGTTAGCTCCTTATGTTGTTACTAATGTTTTTCCTTATGGTGTAGTGGAGATAAAACTATGGGACACTATAAGGAGATTTGTAGTCAATAGGAAACATTTTAAGAAATACAATGAGTGACTTCCTACTGATGCAGTGGATTTCATCACACTACATGACCCCGTTATCACTTGAGCATATCTGGTTGTTTCTAACATGTTCACTCTTATATTCATTGTACTATTTAAAATTATACATTTCATGTGCAAATATCATCTTATAGGTTCACATCGAGGACAATTTACTATTTTAAGTGTGGGGGAGGGGACAAAAATTTGGGTAGATATTTAGGATTTTCATTTCGGTGTTTTTTTTTTGTATTTTCTATTACGTTTTTGGTTAAAATTATCAAAAAACAAACAGAAAAACAAATCAATAAAAAATAAATAAATAATTAATTATATCATGTAACATTCTCACGTGGAACAAATGAAAAATGCATGTTTTTAAAATTCATTGGTAGAATTATAAGAATGAGTAAGATTTCACCATCAAGGGTTTATTTTTATAAAAATTAATGCGATCAATGATATGAATGGTTGTGTATCTAAAAAACCTTTTAGATTTTGAAATCATTATTTGTTATATTTGTTCATTGTAAATTGTGTCATTTATTTATCCACAAAAATTTTCACTCAACCATGAATTGTGAAATTTTTACTACTCAATTGAAGGTATAGTCAATTTTGGTAAAAAATTCATTGGTTAATCGATATGTTTTTTCTCTTCCAATTGGTTTCATTGCTATATCAAATTCACCATTGTGTTTGTACCTGTTATCAGACTGTTTTACGCCCTAAAAAAATATGGGTAGTGTCTTGGATTGGTTAAAAACCACTCTCCATAGACCTTTTATCATGTTATAACTATTACAATTACTATCGTGGGGATGTCAAACATGAGTTGAGAGTCGAGTGTGTTATTTTTCCAAGTAAAACATAAAAAAATATAAAAATAATAATAATAAATTAGGGGAGTGATGAAATGTACAACTTATCAGGATATCATATTATGGAGCATAAGGTTTGACTTTCGAGAATGCTTAAGTGAGTGGGACTTGAAATTAGATTGCAAAGGAATGTAAAACAAGATCGGTGAATTAAACTTTGTAAGAATAATTGTTTTACTTGACCTGAATATACTAAATAAAGGGTGGATTCATGAGCATGGAATGGTTGGCACACAAACATGTGGAGAATTAGTGTCATAGTAGACCCATGACTTGTTTTTCTATGATTAGTGCTATAAAACACATTTTATTTTGTTTTGACACAATTTATTAGACAATTAATTTGAAATTTATTGATATTTACTCTTTAAGGGATTATTACTTTGCATATATGTTCATTGTGGATTGAGAAATATAAATATGCAAATTTTTTTACAATTTGTTCGAATACATGATACGAGGTTTTTTCAGGAGTGAAAAATGATAAGTGTGGGGGAGTTGATAAAACACATTTTTATTAAATATTTTATTTATAATTAATGATAAAATTTCCTCACATTGTGTTAAATATGTTTATTTATAAAATATTTGTGATTATATCTTTCTTTTGAAAATTTGAAGGAAATTCTAGTTTTTGCCTTTATAGTGCACTGTAGTATTTAGGAGATAAATATTTTTATATTTATTATTTGACGATGAAATTTTGTAAATGTGTTTCTGACTTAATGGTATACAACTTTTGTTCATGATATTAGAGCTAAATCGTGAATTCATTGTGACTAATGAACCATGAAGTCAAAGGTGGGCTGGACCCACCAGATTGGACATCAGTTCTATATTTGGGTCATAACATCATCATTCATGCATGGATTAGGCCCAAATATTGAGAGGATATCTCAAAAAAATTGATGAAATAATTATTATGGAATAAAATATTTTTTACTCTTTATGAGGAAAATTTGGTGGTGAAAATTGGATTAAAATATTTGGCTGAGATTCCACATTCACAGTTGAAACCACTTTGAACATAGCCTCCCCTCTACAATATAAATTGATATTTTTATCATTTGGTGGGTTTGGAACGTAAATTAGTATATTGTTAGAAAAATAGATGTGGTTATACACCATTTAAATTCACAATTTGAGGAGGGAAACTACCAAGTTTGTATCTCCTCCAAATTTCTCTTCTTTTCCTCTTCTTTGATGTAATGTTTTTTTACTTTCAATAAATTCATAGTTTCTCTTCCATTTTTTCTGTTATTTTTAATTTTATTCTTATCTTAATCTTTCTATTTGGTCCGGAATTAATGTGTAGAAACAAGATTGGGTTATACCCTTTCTAAACCATTTCACCTGCATAACATTTCTACGATGACTACACCACCCATGGAAGAGTAGTAATTGATCGACCTCTGTCCTTATTCATTTATTTATTTTGAATTAATGATATAATAATTTCACAGAATATGATATATTAATTTAGTTTTTAAATTAATTTAAACTAATCATGAAATTTAATAATTAACACAAAACACATGAGGTTAGGAATTGTATTAATTGTGAGAGACCAATATTAATCGGTAATACAAAACCATATGGGATGAATTTGTACTGTTCAAATATAATTTCAAAACTCATTTGATTATAATTTATAGAGATTAAATTTTACTTCATTTACCACTAACCATAATCTAACCTTATAACATCAATCAAGGCAGGGTGTTGCGAATGTATGTTCCGAAGTTAGCCTAGGGTCAAATTCACATCATATTTATAGTAAGGTTAATTATCATGGGGTTTAGGATTTAAAAAACTAAGGGATAATAATTAATTGGATTTTAATTTAAATGATAACGATTAATAATTTATTGAATAGGTATAGTTATATCTATTACGCCTTTTAAATATTTTCTAAAAAAACATCTTCTTGTTGTGTCTTTTTAATCAAACATCATTTCAAAAATAAAAACAAAAAATACAATCTTCTTCCCGGAAACTTTTTATAGATTTATATACAATAAAAAATCCATCCTTTTAATTATTATTCTTATTTACTTTTATTTTATATTCAAAGTATCTTTATTATGTTGTGTTAATTACTGCCTCTTGAGAGACGACCTAGGTCATCCGCCCTACTTCACCTAAATAACCCCAAACTAAATATCATTTGAGAGTGCCCATAAAAGCGCCTTTCAAGCCTCTATTTCCACTAGTGTAAATCAATCATAATCTATTCCATTCAAACATTTATTGGTCCAACTAAGAGAAATTAATCCACTTAAATAAGTAAAATTACAAAACTCCAGTCACAACACACCTTCATATAGTAGTAATTATTTACATTACACTACATGAACATTAATTCTATAATGACAGAATTTAAATTCTAGTAACACTATCTTACTGACTACTTAAGCCCAAAAAACTCCATTTGAGATTATAACTGAACCTTCTATTCCAATTTTCATGAAACCTTCCAGTTGATATATGTATATCTCTTCCTCAAAATCTTTGTGAAGGAATATAAGAATGACATATATTTGTTCTAGAAATAATCCTTAAATGGAAAACAAGTTGAGAACCATCTAAATTATTATATGCTTTACAGAACGAGATAGAATCTAACTAAAATCTAATCCTTCTAATTATTGAAATTCATTTACCCTTTATATGGTGTTATTATCAATCTGGTTTTCTTACTTATTTAAATTTATGGTTTTCTAAATTCTATAAAAATACAAAATTAAAAGATTATGGAAAAACTACATTTCAAATGTCCTTTGAGAAATATTTATAAAATTAATTTTGAAAATATCTTACCCTAAATATATTTCAAACACACTTTTTAGTTTATTCAAAAATTATCTCACCCTAAAGATAATACTAATAACACCTCATGTAAAGAACCAAAATTTCCAAATCTGGGAAGCAATTTGGGAAGTTTATCTTATGCTTCCTTAACTGTCTTTACCCGTACAAACCATATGACCATCACAGAATGGAACTATTCAAATCTTGACTCTTAATACATCATAATATAAGGCATACTCATTACCCACCTAATTTATTATTAATATTGATGTTTTCATAAATCTCCCATTAATATATTAGAAGGATATCTCAGGAACATATAAGAAAAGTAACCATACCACATTCTTGGTTAGGGCCTTCATAGTGCTTCCAATCAGGGAGAATCCTGAATGACCCTCTAGTAATAACTAGAAATTCCCAAAAATATTTAGATCTCAAAAAAATTCTCTGGAATCTTTAAATAAACTATAACATCAAACTTCTCAGGTTCTAAAAATATGTTATCCACTAATATCATTTTCCCCATGAATTTTACATTATCAATTAGAAACATACACTTTTAGATCATGGCATATAGTTGATTCTCCCTATGTTTTCTCAAAATGATCTCCCGATATTGAGAATGTTCCTCCCTCGATCCTAGAGAACACTTTAGCACCTCTAATTTTATCAAATAGTACATCACTATTTTTATGTTTATATAAGTTCATTTCTAGCACTTATAATAATCTCTAATATTCCACACATATTATTAATGATCCATATGAATTTTTATAGAAAACAATAAGGCACCCCAAGGGGGCATAATCGTTTATATGAACCCCTTAACCTCAAAGTCATTCAATTGATCCTTCTTCTCTCATAGCTCTATAGGATCCATATTATATGGTGGAATAGATATATACTCCACACTTAGTAATAAAATGATCATAAACCTAACCTATCCCTTAGGTGTTAATCAAGAAAATTATTTGAGAAAAACATCTAGGAACGATTTAATGACAATATGACATACTGAATGGTGTTTCTCTCTATCATCCAAAATTACTCAAGAAAAATGGGTTATGAATCTACCCAAATATAGAAATATAGGTCCTACAGAACTATTTTTCATATCCACTCTCCAATATCGACATAAGAATCACCCTCATAAAATATAATTTCACCCATCGATGAAAACAATTGATATAGTAGATACATCGCTACATGGGGGATTTTAATTGTAGTCACAAAGTAGGCTCATAGTTTTCATTTCACATGAACCTTCCCTTTCCATTTTTTGTGTCTATATTAAGAGGTAATTAATGAGTTTAAAGGTAAAACTTTCAAATAGTTGTGATACATTCTATACATCCATTTTTATCCATTTTTTATATATGTAAAATGTTTATCTCCCTCTTGTATTTAACTCCTATTTTCAATCAAATTATACATGAACTGACATGAAACATTCATATTCCATATAAAAAATTATACATGAACCAACATGAAACATTAATAATAAATATATATAAATATTTATACATATATACAAATATTTAATATGTGGGGCACAATTTTCCCACTTTGAGTAAATTGATAATCTATAATCAAAATATCCTAAGAAACAACATGAAAAATTCATTTTCCAAAAATCATCAAGAAAAATAAATAATACATTCCTCTATAATTGAATGAAAATATAGAAGAAACACCAACATCACTATATGAATGTATTTAGAAATAATAAACCATATCCATATGCTAACAGATGATGAAAAACATGTGAAACTACACAAAGAAAACATAACTAAAAATGAATGGGTTATATTCTATGACATAATCACCAGTCAAGCATGGACTCCATTCTCAATATCACCTAACAAACAAACCAATTCATATGCCACTAAACATCAATTGGGACAAAAGCATCCAATAGATAATCATATAATTATTGAACCAAAGATATGTACATAGAGCATTACTAAAATACTCACAATGGTAGCACCTGAGAAGCTAGGTTCGCGGCGGAGGTGGGTTCGCAGAGGAGGAGGGATTCACAGTAGATGTGGGGATTGATGGTAGAGGTGGGGTACGCAGAGGATAGTTTAATGATTGATGAGAGATTTGTGGCGGTGGAGGAGGGCTTCGCGCTGACAGAGGAGGAGGAGGAGGAGGAGGAGGCGGTGACATGATTCAACTCTTGTGAGAGGATGAGTTATGTGACAGGAGGAGAAGACTATTAATGTTTATTTATAAAATCGGGTAAATCTTCTATAAATACTAGCTAAAAATGCTGATAAATGTTTGTTTTATTAGTCCTAAAATAGAAAGTACTGATAAAACATGCCATTATCAACGCAAAAAAAATGTGCTGATAAAACTATAATGATAATAAATTATTTATATTTATATATATATATATTCATAAAATTATATGTATAATAAATATAAATAAAAAAATAATTACTTAAATTTTTATATATAATAAATATATAATTATTTATAATTATAAATTTATAATAAATATATTTATTATTTTTATATTTATATATATTTAATATATTTATTATAATTTTATAATTATTAAAATATATCTATATTTATTTAGAATTATAATTGTAAATATTTGTAAAAATTTATTATAATTTTATAATTATTTAATAATGATAAATTTATATATATTTATTTATAGTAATAATAAATAAATATATATTTATATTTATAATCATATATATATATATATATTTATTTTAATATTTATAATATCATAACAAATATATTTAATATATTTATAATTTTATAAATATATATAATTAATATATTAATAATTCTTTAATAATTATTTAAATATATTTATATTGTATATGTTTCTAATTATAAATATTTGTATTTATTTATAAATATTTTTGTATATTTATTAATATATTTACTTATTTATATATATTTATTTAGTTAATATATTTATTACAATTTGATAATTGTTTACCTATATATATATTTATTTAAATAATTATTAAATACATATGATATAAATATATATTTATCATAAATATATATTTATTACACATATATTTTAATTATAGTCATAAATATAAATAAATTTATATATATATATTTAAATACTTATCAAATTAAAATGAATATATTAATTATATATATTCATAAATATATATATATATATAAATGTAAATACTTATGAAATTAAAATAAATATATTAATTATAAGTGAAAAAAATTGAATCTATCTATCTATTTATATGAGCATGTGTAATTTTAGGTTCAATAATAGAATGATTTGAGTGATATATAAACTTTGACCAACCATGCATATATAAATTGACCATACAATAAAAGAATTTTAGGTTCAATAGAATGATTTTATTGAGACATTAGTCCTGTGACCATTTTAATTTGAATTTTCAAACTGACCATCCTTAAATGCATCCATAGATATAAGTAATGGATGACTCGTTCAATAAATTAGATACCCTTCTTCATCCCCTTTCATTATGTAGATTTGAAAATTAAAATGTAATTATCACTCACCAATCCTCATCCCCAATACGATCTCCCATCTCTATGATCCCCCAAAATAAATTATGAGGATGTTAGAGAAGTTAAGGAGTGTTTTCAATTCCATCTTCCCTGACTCTGATGATCATGTGATGGGGAAAAGGTAGAGGATAACCACACTGTCTAACCTGTTCTGAGTAGACACTAGTGACCCATCGATGGTGGAAAGGCAGATGAGGGAAACCCACACTGATCTGCTCTTAGCAGACATTGTGACTAGGCAATGCCAGAAAGGAAGAAGATGAAAACGCTGGTCAGACCATTTATCCCCTACATGTCTAAGCCGACTAGTTACTGTGTAATGTGGCTTCAACACAGTTTGTAGACCACTGTACACACCATTTACTTCAAAATTTCCCAAGAACACCTCACACACCAAGTCTTTAGGCATTTACTTTGGGAAATACGGTGAAGGAAGTACATGTTGTGTAGTCGAAACTACATGTTGTGTACTTTACCAAATTACACAATGTTAAAACTATATTGTTTGTGTAATATTCAGAATATCTTATCATGTATAAATTTAACTAGAGGTTGTTACTCAATGCATTGAAGCATCCTATATTCCATATTTCAGAAGAGTAAAGTAGTATGGGAATATAATACATTTTGGGTAGATTCAAAAAAGTATTCACCAGCTTACCTCCAAGGTGAATTTATGTAAAGTGATTAGAATCTCAAGTAAATTCAGAAAATAAATTAAGATAAAAGTATTGATTAATTAAAGATAATAATTAATTGATTCGAGAGCAATTTATCTTAATAATAACGTTTAAATAATTAAATTCTAGTTTTATTAATTTTTTAATTTGTTGCATGTATGTGGATGATTATGAGCTAGACTAGAACTCTATATGTGAGTGGTTTTTCGTTTAATTTACTCATTAAATTAATATATTGTCCTATGAGACATTTCTCCTCATTAATATGTAGGGCATGTGTGTCTGTACACCCCCTTTTACCCCTCACTTGCATGTGAGTTTAAAAGAATATGTAATGGATGTAACTCCAAAGCTAGTGGAGGCAGTTCAATCTTGAGCAGAGACAAAACCAATCCCAGGAGATACAGAGGTGGATAAGTCGAAAGCTATACACATGAACCAAAAGGGTCAAAGTGTTTCTCCCCTAGCTCATGGTTAGTTTATCTATATCTAGATAAACTAACCATTAGAAAATATCATGATCATGCCATTTACATTATTTTATTTCTATCAGTTTCATGGTTTATCATTATGGATGTGTTGTCACGAACACATAATTAACAAATTAAACAAGCATGCAAGATGGAACTAACATAAACCATCCTTATGAGTAAATATTATCAAGACATTTCCAATCACTTAAGTATGTTCCACTTAATATTAACAAGCATGTGATAATGATACTAATAAATTCATGGATAAGAAATAAAAATCCCTCAAAATAATATTAAGTCAGACCAAGCC
The DNA here is from genome assembly GCA_963277665.1 of Viscum album. Classification (NCBI taxonomy): domain Eukaryota; kingdom Viridiplantae; phylum Streptophyta; class Magnoliopsida; order Santalales; family Viscaceae; genus Viscum; species Viscum album. The sequence continues at coordinate 1,930,489,460 of OY728131.1, forward strand.
TTATGTTACCTGAATAAGGGTCAAACTCAATAAAACTATTTTTTTTACCAACCCTTATTTGGAAACATAATTTTATATAGGAATCCGTTATGAATGGTATTGTTTTGAATTAACCATATTACATCAAAAGGAGTATCCATTTATATACATGGTGTAATATTGGAGGCAAGAGTTGAGGAAATCCAAAGTAGGGATTTCAGGATCGGTGATTCCACTCAACAGATCAAGGAGTTGTAAGACCATAGTTGGCAAAGACCTACCTACCTAAATACCTTTAAATAGCATGACCAACCCTTGTTGGGGTTATGGAAAGGGGAATATAAATCCTTTCCACTAGAATTTCATAGCAACTGGACATTCCAAGATCAATGGTGAGGGTCATTGGGACTTGCTAAATAGTGGGATACTTAATAAAATAAATTTATTATTTCTCATAAAATGTAATCAAGAAATTAATAATGATATAATAATATAATTTAGAATAAAATGACAATCTCATCAACCAAACAATCCCTATGTACAATTCTTGGTAAAGACAACAACCTTACCATCAGTAACTTCCAGGAATGGTTTAGACGCCTTCCCGTTGTCCTACGCCATGAATGAATGTCTTACTTACTGAAGTCCGCATTACCTGATCTGCCTTCCAAATAGGTGAGTGATGAGTATTTCCTAGTATATGATAAACATATGAACGATGTTGTCATCATTCAATGTTTTATGTTATCATCAATGTCTAGTGAGCTCATGATGACTCACGAAAACATGGATGCTTATAGCATTCTTGAGCACCTATGTGGTCTTTACTAGGAGAGAGTAAGATAGAAAAGTTTTAAGATCTCTAAGTCACTCTTTCAGAGTACACTTGGAGATGGATCCCCAGCTGGGCCTCATGTAGTCAAGCTCATTGGCTACATTGAGAACCTAAATGATCTAGGGTTCAATCTCTCTAATGAACTGGGCACTGATCTCATTCGCACATCACTCCCTTAGCACTTCTCCATCATTGTTGTTATTTTCAATATAAATATAATTAAGAAGTATTTATCTGATTTTCTTATCATCATTCACCAAGTATACAAATATATGAATTGAGACAATTATTCTTTCCATGTGGTGAATAATAGGAAAGAGAATGTAGATAGATTTAAGCCCAAAGATTCTTCATAACCTTCCAATAAAAATAAGATCAAAGGGGAGGCAAGGGAATAGAAGGTTGTTTGTTTTTCATGTGGCAAGAAGAGCCACTGGAAGAAAAACTGCACCAAGCAAAAGAAGCATGGGGAAGCTTCAGGTGTGTTTGTTATCGAGTGCAATTTATCTTTTTCTATAAATTGGGTATTGGATACAGCTTATGGTTCTCACATATTTACTAAAATATAGGAAACAAGTATATTCTTGAAAATTGACTAAGCGGAGGTAGATCTACGAGTATCCAATGCAGCAATACTTGTTGTTGTAGCAGTCAGGGACTACCCCCTCACATTGCCAACAGGGATGATCTTGGTGTTATAGGGTTGTTTTTATATGCATGATGTAACCAAAAACATTTTTTTTGTGTCCATACTAGATACATATAAATTTTTTTTCAAGTTCATAAATGAATGTTGCTTCTTTTACAAAGATAACATTTGTTCCAGTAGGGAACATTTATAAAATGGTCATTACGTGTTGTATTACACAAACCAAGTAATGGAAATAAATTACAAAGATACTTTTCAATATTCATACCACACCCAACTTTGGAATCATTGACTAGGTCATGTAAATGAGAAATGCTTGAGAATGTTACATCAAGATGGATATTTGAATTCATTTGAACTAAAACCACTTGGCGTATGTCATGCATGTTTATAAGGAAAAATGATCAAATCCTCATTTAGTTGGAAAGGTGAAAAGGCCAAAGAGCTTCTTGAATTGGTTCATACGGATGTGTGTGGACCATTTCCAATTGAAGCAAAGGGTGGATACTGAAACATCATAACTTTTAATGATGATTTTAGTAGATACGGATATATCTACTTAATGAGGTATAAGTCGTATTATTTTGATAAGTTTAAAGAATTCAATAATAATTTTGAGAATCATCGTGGTTAAAATATTAAGAAACTCCACTTAGGCCGAGGTGGAGAGTATCATAACCAAGACTTCATTGATTACATATGGGATTTTGGGATCTTATCCCAACTCACTCCTCCTTACATGCCTCAGTGGAATGGTGTAAGCGAAATGAGGAACTGCGCCTTTTTGGACATGGTGAGATCAATGATGAATCATGCAAGTCTTCTATTATCCTTTTGGGGATATTCGTTTCAAATAGAAACACACATACTAAACCAAGTAAAAACTAAATTAATAAATGGTATTCAATACAAGCATTGATGTGGGAGAAAATTCATGTTATTAAATTTACATGTGTGTGGTAGTGAAGCATTTGTTAAGTCCTATTCAGGTAACAAAAATGAACCATGAGGCACAATGTGTGACTTTATAGGATACCCCATGGAAAAAAGTGACATTACATATAAAATATCTCCGAAAAAAAGGTTATAGTGGTAAGACACTCCATATTACTTGAGAGGGAACACATCTCCAAAAGAGAGAGTGGGAGTGAGATAGACTTCAATGAAGTCGAGGCTCAAGGTACACCAGAGTTGGTACATGAATAGATTCCACAAAGCCCCGTGGAAGAAAAATATATTCCAGAGACACAAGTACTATGTAGGATTAAAATATATGTTAGAGAACCAGAATTGTACAGTTTTCTAGATAACAATGATTGTGACTCATTATTGGTTGATAATAATGATCCATTAACCTAAATGAAAGTAGTAAGTGGAATAGATGTTTCCATGTGGCAAGAAGCCATGAAATCTGAAATTGATTACATGTACCAAAACCAAGTCTGTATTTTGGAAGATCCTCTAGTTGATGTAAAGCATGTTGGTTTCAATGGGTATTCATGTTGAAACTAGATATGGAAGTACAAGTTAGTACCTCTAAGGCAAGACTGGTTGAAAAATGGTATAAATAGTATCAATGCATTAACTATGATGAAACTGTTTCACCAGTTTCGATGATAAAATCCATCAGAATTATATTGTCCATTTCTACTTATCATGAATATGAGATTTAGAAAATGGATGTCAAATCATTATTCTATAACGGGAACCTTTAGAAATATGTCTACATGACACAACCTGAATGTTTTAGGACTCCAAAGGATGTCAATAAGGAATGCAAGTTGAAAAAGAATCCATTTATGGATTAAAGAAAGAAACTAGGTCATGTAACATTTATTTTGATGAAGCCATAACGAAATTTGGTTTTATTAAGAATGAATGTGTGCCTTGTGTCTACAAATGGTTTAGTGGGAGTGTGGTCGTTTTCCTAATATTACATATTTATGACATATTACATATTGGAAACAAGATTCCAGTCGTATAGTCTATTAAAGCATGTCTGAATCATTGATTCTCCCTGAAGGACTTAGGCAAGGTATTATATATTAGTTGGAACAAGATTCATCATGATAGATCCAAGAGATTTCTAGGCATATGTCAAAGTACATACATTGAGAAGATACTAAAAATATTCAGTATAGAAAAATCCAAGAGAGGAATATTTCCAGTGTCACATAACATTCATCTATAAAGGAAAATGTGTACCCAGACACATGAGGAAAGAGAGAGAATGGAAAGGACTCCATATTCATCAGTGATTGGATCAGTCATGTATTACATGATTTATGCAAGGCTAGATGTTTCCTATGCATTGAGTGTGGTAGGAAAATATCAAACTGACCTTGGTGACTGCCATTGGATGAAGTCAACACTATTGTTAAGTATCTGAGGCATACTAAGGATATGTTCTTGGTTTATGGAAAAGATGAGGGACCTGTCATCATAGGATATGCAGATGCTAGTTTTCAGACTGATCAGAGTGACATGAAGTATCAAATGGGATATATATTCACTTTGAATAGAGGTGTTGTATGATGGAATGGTTCAAACTAGTGTGTGGTTGCAGATTTTATAGTGGATTCTGAGTATATCACAGCTTATGAGGAAGCTAAAGAAGTAGTTTGGATGTGAAGCTTTGTCTATGATCTGTATGTGGTACCTAGAATTAAAGATCTCATCACAATGTATTGTGATAATACTATAGTAGAGGCTCTTGAAAAAGAGCCAAGGTCACGTCAGCAAACGAAGCTCATACTATGGAATTATCATATCTTGAGGGATTTTTCGAAGAGAGGTGATGTTTAAGTGAGAAGTATTTCCACAGAAGACAACACGGAGGACCCCTTAACTAAAGCCATGACTTGGTAGAAACATGATCATCATGTGAGGTCTAGAGGACTGAAAATCATAGGCAGTTGGCTCTAGTCCAAGTGGGAGTTTGTTAGATTTAATGTCATAGAACCAACTATTTGTACTTTGATTACATGGATATTGAATATATTTAAATATTAAACATCATATTACATATTTTTCATTATTCAACATGACTATTATGTAATAATGTTCTAGAGTATTTGTTGCATTGATAAGGTCATGGAAGTTCTCTGATCTGATGAGAACCTTGAAATTCTATAACAATATTTTCAAATATAGTTTTGGTGTTTGATGACATACTATGATGGGACACATAGTATACAGACCATTAGGTGTGATTACTCATAAGCATATGAGACTTTCTCTGATGAAGTTCACACTTGGTATTCTCCATGACAAGAGATTATGAGAACAGACCCACCAGTAGGAAATTCACATGTTTTGGTGTAATCGGATATTCTTATCTACGACCATGTGAAATGGTCCTTAGACGTTAATATTGTAATTAATAAGTTTCAAAAATCACTCACTTTTTTTAATGATTAAAATTTTCACCCCTTATTTTGGCAAGAATTAGGGTATGTTGGGTGTGTCATGTGTGGCATGTTATTAATGGATAAGTTGAGGAAGGATTTTTTCCTTCCATTTATGGAAGTTGTTATCTCAATCCTTTGATTGAAATAGAATTGTCATGTGAAATTTAATGGCCATGTTGCGAAGATGAGTTTATTTTAGGTAGTCAAAGAATGAAGTATCTACCACAAAGGTTTGTGACACTATCATGAACCCCGCTTGATGAGATATTGAGACAACGGGATTATATTTCATAGTGAGTGTTAGTATGTGTATTTTGTTGTTTCGACTTTATGTTCATCCTCTTGGGTGATTGGGCCCATTTCTAGGCAGTACTCTTGGACTTTAGGCAAGTCCGCCTAATTCCAATGAGAAATAACCCTAGAGGGTCACACACTAAGTGTTTTTTGGGGTCTCAGTTAAATTCTATTTGAATTTAATTAATTAAATAAATATTATTATCAAGAATTATAATAATTTTTTTCAAGTTAAAATGATTGTAAAAATTAAATAAATATTTATACACTGAATTGTGAGTAAAATATATTTATTTTTTTCATTTAACATTTAGAAAATATTTATTTAATAGTTTGTAAATATAATATTTATTTAAGTGAACAAATTATTTATTTATTTTTTCGGGTGTTTAACAAATATAATTGGAGGTTGAGTGGACCAATGTTGGTCTGGTTGTAAAATAATTACTTACAAGATGTTAAATAATTATTTAACTTGTTGGGATGAGTTAAAATAATAATAACATAGGTATTATTTTGTGACGTATAATGTTATTTATAATTTGGTTTTTCCCAAGTTGGCACTGTTTCGGTGCGGATGTGCGTCGGGTTTCTGTTCCGGCGCTGTTCCGCCAGGACGCGTTCGCGCGTGCACCCGTCGACCTGAGGGGATGGGCGCACGCGGCTTGTGGTCCCGCAGTCCCGCTTTCCAAGGGCGGGCGGCATTTGTCCCTTATTCAGGGGCGTCTGCTCCTTGATCGAAACCGGGATGATGGGATGTCGGCTCCTCCTTCCGTGGACGTCTCCTCGGAACTCGTTGCCTAATCCGGGTCTCCCTCATAGATTTAAGAATGTTCTTGAATCTCGTTCCCGGCGCCATATCATCATGGACACCGGTTAATTACGCTGCTTCCGCCCGGACGCTCCAAGGAGTCTGGTCGGGGCAGAAACCTGCGGTGAGGAGACCGGGTGGCTCTGGGTGTCAGGGGCGTGTCTTAACACTGTGACTCTGCATGTCTGCCTTCCGTCCCTAATAGGGCTTCTCAAAGGCGTGATGGCCTGAGGCATCCCGCGCTGGGTGCGGGGAACTGTGTTACCTGAGGTTTTCCTCAGCTTCCCATGTTTAACACAGGGTATTCCGCGAGTTTAACGTCCAGCGGGGACGGCATCGGACTGATCAACACGAGAAGTGGATCAGATGACAGAACCCCTTGCGGGGAACCTCCGACGCTGGGGCCAGCACATGGGCGGCTTCCCGAGTGGAGTTGAGTGGAATGAAGTGGCATGACCCCACCGGGATGTGGCGGCCTGGGTAAGGATCAGGATGGATGATGGAGTGAAGAGCTTGGACCTCATAGAGGCTTCCTACGTACCGCGCGTTAGCACAGATCAAAGTCAGCATAGTTTGAGTATACAGTTTAACGTCATGCTGGACGTCAGCAAGCCGACTCACGAAGAGGTCGAGGCTGCCGGGCGAAGGGTTGAACCGAACCACCTCGCACAGAGGGGGATGGAACGGCCGGGTGGATCACAGTTTTACGTCATGCTAGACGTTGGCAGGAGAAAAGGGAAGTGGGGAAGCACAATGGAGATACACATGTGCAGTCTCCCACAAGAGCGGATTCATAGGTGAATCGATGCGAAGGTGAACCCGGGAGGGGTCCACGGATGGACGAACCGACGTGAATACGACCGGGACGACCAGGTGGTGGGCTTGAACCTCGGAGAGGCTTCCTACGTACCCTGTTTAGGAGACAGGGATCAAAGTCCACGTAGTTCGTTCTGGAGAGAGAAATAGAAAAAGGCAGTGGGGAAGTGCAATGGAGATACACATGTGCAGTCCCCCACAAGAGCGGATTCAAAGGTGAATTGACGCGAAGGTGAACCCGGGAGGGGTCCACGGATGGACGAACCGACGTGAATACGACCGGGACGACCAGGTGGTGGGCTTGAACCTCGGAGAGGCTTCCTACGTACCCTGTTTAGAAGACAGGGATCAAAGTCCACGTAGTTCGTTCTGTTTGTAACACTCTACCGCCGTGGGCGAAGGCCACTCCAATCCCGACATCCCTGCAGAGACGAGCGGGTGGGGGCCACATCCAAACCTGGAGGACCCTGCGCGTGGGGCACAGGATCAGATGATACGGACGGTTTAACGTCTTGCCAGACGAAGTACAGTTTAACGTCGTGTGTTGAGGACGAAGATGCTTGGCAGTTTAACGTCTTGTCGCGCGGACGATATGCTAGGCAGTTTAACGTCCTGCAGCTTGGACGTGGTACAGTTTAACGTCATGTTGGACGAAACACTTGGAATTTTAACGTATTGCAGGGCAGACGAAGATGCTTGGCAGTTTAACGTCTTGTCGCGCGGACGAAGTACAGTTTAGCGTCCTCCAGGACGAATGCTGAACAGTTTAACTTCTTGTAGCTCGGACGAGGATACTGCCGCCGATGGGTCCGTGTCACTTCGTGCGAGCCTGGAGGGCCGCACGGGAAGACAACGCACGGTGCGGGCACCCAGGATGAAGATCATCGGGCGCCACGCAGGCGGGTACCCTCAGGGGGTCAAAGGGGTCGACCCTGGCGGTTTGCGCGCAAAAAAGGATCTTGGCACGCAATACCGCGGGTCGACGCGCAAAAGGGCACGCTGGCGCGCAATTGGGCCAGCGTTTTGCGTGCGGAAGATGGAGATTGCGCGCACTGGGCTTCGGATAGCGCGCGGGGGCAACAGCTCATTCTTTAACGAATGGCCTCTTAATAAAGGGGGGGGGGGTGCGCGCAATCGGGCTGGATTGCGCGCACCCGGGGGCAATTGCGCGCAAGAGGCTTCTTTTGCGCGTGAAGGCCTTCGGGTGAAGAATTGTTTCAAAGGAAAGGGGCCAAAGGGATTGCGCATGAAGGCGAACCCCAAGGATTTATTGCGCGAAAGAAAAGAGGTTACCTGAAGATCGGCATTGCGTGCGGAGGGGGTGGATTGCGCGAAAGAGCGACTCTTCGAATTCCGGCAACCTTCAAAACGTCGGGGGTCGCCTTATATTTATAGGCAACCCCGGGCGCGGAATCCGGATCGCGGGCGCGGAATTTCCTTCGCGGGCGCGGAATCAGGCCCGGCGCGCAAGGGAGTCGCGCGGGTCACGGGCGCGCAAAATTGCGCGCCGGCCCAGCGCATTGCGCGCATCCCGGGAGGTTTGCGCGCGGCTCGTCAACTTTGCGCGCGGGCCTCCAAAATTCCGCGAAAGGCCTCTGGGCCCTCCGAAACATGCTTCCGACTCCAAATATGACCTCGCTTTCCGCATCCGGAGATTTGTTTGGGAACAACGAACTTTTCCGGTGTCTACAAAAGCCCCCACTCAGAATCTGATCGGCGAGAGGTCGCAACGATCGGGTTCCGAGGGATACGCCGGAATCCCGAAGTCCTGGGTGGCGCGGGACTGTGGCACGCAAAAAGGGGCCTCGGGCGCGAAATTCGCCGGTGCGGTCGTGCAAAGCGCTTTCCGCGCAGCGTGGACTCCCGGCCTTGCCTATAAATAGGGGCCCTGGGTCCCCCGCACCGTACACTGGCCTTCCGCGCGATAAGCATTCGAGCTCTCGTGCGCGAAATTGCCCTTTCCGGCGCGGAATTCACCCGTTCGTCGCGCAAACCTCTCCGGATTTCGGCCTGATTTTGCGCGAACACCCGGGGTTTTACGCGACGGACTTCCCGATTGCGCGCCGTCCACTAGGATTGCGCGCCAACTCTCAAACTTCTCTACCAGCCTCGTCCGATTCCACACGCTTCATCCCTTAACCCGCACGACTCCCGGAGCTTCTGAGATGGCCGCGAATCAAGGAAATGAGGGGGATGCCGCCACTTGCAGAGTTGAGATGGCGATGAACGAGGAGGTCTACGGAGCCAAAGAGATTGTTTCCAACAATCAATCCTTGTTCGACTTGCTGACGCCGGCCCAGAAGACATATCCGCTGTCGGACAACCTGCCGCTCTGGAACTTTGCCATCCTAGATGAGGTTCTGGTGCCAGGGTTCGAGGTTGATGCGCCACGGACCTGGTTGACTCGGGAGGACGAGCTTCCCCTCTATAACATCACCAACAATGGGCATCCTGCCAGGGAGACCAGACACTTAGATGTCTATGTCCTGAACCCGAGGACGCGAACCATCGCCGGGGGTGAGCCTAGTGCGGAGAACTCTCCAGCCCTCTACTCGAGCACATATCGCCAGAGTGTCACCGACGACACCAAGGTCTGGCTGAAGGACTGGGACTTGCGGTCTGGGGGCAATTTCACCAGTGAGTGGGCCTGGGCGTTCTGGGTACGCCACACTTGCGATCACTTCGCGGAGGAGCTGCGGTACATCGGCCTGTTTGAGGCGGTGTGGACGTCGCAGTTCCACTTCTACCAGCAGTCCGAGCTCGGGCCGGAACTGTTCACCCACTGGTCCCCGGATACCAACACCTTCCATCTTCACCATGGGGAGGTCAGCATCGGTCTCTGGGACATCCACTGCATTGGAGGTATCCCGCTGGAGGGTTACCAGTACGATGAGTTCCTGCCTCCGAAGAACATCTGGGAAGACAGGTCACGGACTCCCATTCTGACATGGCATCTGCTTGACCTGGCTACGCAGCGGCTCGGGATCAAGGACTTCCACAAGGACATAGCCTACAAGGAGTGGTTCGGCCAGTTCTTGGAGCATGACCTGGCGGTCAAGATGCCAGGCAGGGGGAAGCGGTGCCCGACCGTGGCTCAGAGGAGCCGGAACGGGTCGTACTGGCGGGTCCTGGAGACGGGCGACTACCGCTCATGGGGGTACCGCGTCATCGAGGCCCGGGACCCAAATGTCCGGTACGCGGCGTTCCTGGCTGCCTTTCTGAGTGGGTGGCTCCTGCCAGTGCCGGACGCGAGAATGGGTGTCCGCCCGGCGACACTGGCGATGGCGGGCGCCATGGCTGCCAATAAAAGATACAACCTCAGGGTCCCAGTGCTGGCTAAGCTGTACGCCATCCTGGGACGCATCTCGTGAGGGGGGTCGCCACGAAGGATCGGTGGGCCCTTCCAATTCTTCCACGGCTAGGTGGCTGCTCACCTTGGTGGGTACACGTTTCCGAACGCCATCATTCCTCCGGGCAACGGCCTGCGACCCTCCCTGCTGAACATTGCGGGGGTCGCTCCGATGACCCTAAGTGAGGAGGGTGTGAGGATTCGGATTGGAAATCATTCCAATTTCAACTTCAGCCCGTTCCCCACTCTCGTTGGCCAAATGATCGACAACGGGCAGGGTCCGCTGGAGCAGCACGAGTACTTCCTGAACATGCTGGGCGAGGTGCTCGTGGCTCGGATCGACGGGAAGGTGATCTGCGAGCCCTACGTGCCAACCCGGTTCGCCAGGCAGTTCGGGTGCCTTCAACGGATGCCGAAGAGGGTATTCACTGCTGTCCGGGAGGAGACGAACCCTGGCGTCCTTCGCCAGATGTGGCTGATGTTCGTCGCCTTTGGCTCTGGCGACGTCATCACTCTCCCTCCTACCGGGGTCGACGCAGGCTTGGCAACCGAGTACGCCGAACACTGGGCCATCGCGTACCCCGAGGGGATTCTACGGAAGCCAGTTCTGCGGCTCGAGGTCACCCGTGCGGAGACCGGGCTCCAAGGAAGGAGGCGAGGCGCCGCTACACGGGGGAGAACGGAGGCGCGCCAAGCAGCGGAGCCGGCGCGGGCAGGGACTTCGGCGGCGGGCACATCGCAAGCTGTCGCCACAACATCAGCGCCCGGAGAGGGGGCACATGCGGCGGTCGGGGAGCGGCCTGGGAAGCAGGTAAGGCGTCTGCTCGAACCCTCCCACGATGCAGTCTTCCCGGCGCTGTGGTCGGCCTGGATGACCCTGCGGCAGTCACTGGGGACCGACGCCATCTGGCGAAAGATACTCAGAGAAGGAATCCATCTGCCAGAGGTCGGGCGCCTCCAGATCGCCGACAGGGTGGACTTCAACCGGCAGTATGCGTATCTGACGGCCATGGACGAGTACGCGCGCCAACGTGGTCAGCGTGCGGAGCCATCCCTTCTGGTGAAGGTGATGCTCGGTCTAGAGCCTGCTCCAGAACAGATGCCGCCGGAGGAAGATGACAGTAGCAACGACTCCGAGGAAGAGGAGGAGACGGGGGAGGATGAAGGCTCCGAGGGAAGATCCCATCAGGGGAGCCCGCGGGAGAGCGGCGAGGTGGCTGGCTCTGGCAATATCGATATCACCGAGCTCCTCGAGGTCCGCTTCTATCCCTACTCAGCCTGCTTCATCCATTCTCTTATGCAGCTTCTAACCCATTTCTCCACCTTTCTCAGGAGTGCACGGATGCTTGTCAGGCATCCTCGGCAGGAGTAGGAGAGGCACCAGCAGGACAAGGCGGGGGCCAGACGCCCGTCATTGAATTGACAAGCGCTGAGGGGTCCCCTGCTGCAATTGCTCCTGCGGCGGCCGGGATAGCGGAAGATGACGCTTTGGATTCTCATAAGTCTCCTTACTTTACTGTTGGTGCTTTCCATTGACGATCCGTGACTAACCACGGCATGCCCCGCGCAGTGATCTCAACACTGGAGGCTCGTCGGGCTGTCGAACCCGGGCCATCCACGAGTGGACCAGTGGCAGACCTGCCACCTGCTCCGGAACAGACTTCCCAAACCAAGCCGGCCCCACCAACTGCTGATCAGGGGGCTGAAGACGTCGGCGGTGCTGACATCGGAGAGAGGTCGGGGGCTGACGAGGGTGTCGACGCCGCTGGGGCGGGAGAAGAAGGTCACCCGGATGTTGGGGAACCTATCCCCCGTGAGGACACCCCAGGGGCGGACCCTGCAGCAGACCTGCTGGCTGCCTTCCCTGCCTACCGGCCTGCCGACCCCGAGGAGATGGATGACTGGGACGCGGAGGCGGTCGAGGAGAGCCGGATAACGCGCCGCAGGGGGTGGAAATGCATCCAGCGCTTCCTCAAGCGAGACCCATCGGAGTGGCTGGGGCGCGTGGGATCCCTTCAAACCTGGCTGCGCTTCCTGTGTGCCGGGGGAGCTGATGCTCAACGCCTCCATCTGACGGTCCGTGATTTCATGGCCGAAAAGATGCGCGAGAGCCGCCGACGTGCCGACGTCGCACAATGTCGGGACGTGTCGGAGAACACGCGGGCGCTCCTCGCGGCGGAGCAGGATGTCCGGCGTCTCGAAGGGCAGGCGGCAGAGAAGGAGGCCTTCGTCGCAGCGTGCACTGAGCTTGTGGAGCAACTAACGGCCCAGCTGATCGACACCCAGGTACAGCTGACGGAGGTGGGCCAACAGATGGTCACACTTCAAGTCGAGCGGGAGCGAGCACAGGACAGGATCGACGAACTGCGTGCTGCGACCGCCGACGAAGAGAGGGCACGCAGAGAGTGAGAAGCAGCCCTGGAGGCCACCAGCCAAAGGGTAGCGGCGTTAGAAAGACTTATCCAGCACGCTAATCCCTAGGGGCTTTGTTTTTTCCACTCCCCGAACATTTGCTTCCGCTACTCAATATTTCGATCCATTTGTATGAACCAACATATTTATCTGCATCTTTTGGCTTAACATGCTCAACCACAATTCATTGTCTCGCGGGAGCGTTAACCAAGCTTCAGGAATCCCTAATTGGGCCTGGATTTCTAAAGAAAAGAGGGAGGTCATTCCTAGGAAAGGAGACCTCAGACCTAATCAATGTATCATCCCCCCAACTTGTTCCAACACACGAGCGGGACAACGCTAGGGGCGTTTAGATTTTATCCGAACATAGGGAAATGAGAAAGGGTGATTCGCGTGTCCCGAATTCAGAAATCCACAACGGTCGGCCTTCCAGGAAATGCCCAAGACGGCAAGTGGACAATGGATCAATCGACCATACTACCGCAATAGACGGACCGAAGGTCATCATTCATATCGCAGGAGGCGGATCACATGTCATCATCAATGCCGCTTTGGGGGTTCCTTCAGGCACAAGGGTGGAAATCCAGATCAACAGGGCATGCGAAGCGTGGGGCGAAGTGATGATTTGTTCGGACAGAATCCAACGCCCCCAAAATTGCGCCACCGTGGGGAAAGCGTATTAGGAGGATGCATTAATCTGGCCGTGAATCACCCCAATTCTCAGACAGAACCTCTTTGACGAGGAAACTGTCGCTTCCCATCATTGCGATGGGGCATCCCGAGCTGAATCGGGGAAAATATCACAACTGCACCACTCTACCCGAAGCCAGGCCAGACGGCCAGCGACGAGGAGGGGCGGGACTTAGCGATCCCTCAGGATGGACCCGAGTCGAGATGCCCGGGCGTTCCTACGTACTCCATCAGGCTGGAGATCAAGCCACACGTAGTTCTGAAAGTGCAGTTTAATGTCATGCAGGACGTAGAACCCCGTTTGGGGAGATCTTAGTTTAAGGTCGTAGAGCTTGGACCATAGGGGTAGATCTTAGTTTAAGGTCTTAGATCTCGAACCATAGGAGCAGATCTTAGTTTAAAGTCTTAGAGCTCGGACCATAAGAACCTCAAAGTACGCCACATCGTAGTCCTATCCCCTGGATATGCAAAGATGCACTGAGGGATAGTGTCAAGAGTGTCGAGATTTTGCCTGGTCAGAATGGGAGGTGAAAAACGTAATGTGAATCATGCGGCCATTCACTCAAGGACTGGGGGCACCGGCGTAACGATATGGGAGTACTGCCGACCGTGGCGGAAAAGCAGCATCAATATCGCACTGACTGTCGATGGAATGGGGCAGCAAACGAGCATCAACCGCTCAAGCGCAGGATTCATATCGATTTGCTGCCCGAGGCCCTTGGGGCCACCAGCCCGAGTCGGTGGGAGAGCACTGAGGCATTGTGTCCAAACCGCTCACGGGGGCTCCACCTAGGGCATAGGCGATGGGTCCGAATGAAAGGGAGCACGAAGCCTGAAAATTGGAAGGAACCTGACCAAGCTGAACCTGACCCTCCTGGCAATAAACCAGAGTACTCTTGACACCGGTGGAACACTGCAAGGGGTCGAGGGACACGCCTTGAGGGTGACCCGAAGGCGGCGGATTCCCTAGAGAAGGGGGAATCTCTAAGAGGTGGGGGGCTGGACCCGAAGTTTAAAACATCCGGGCGTTCCTACGTATCCCATAAGGATGGGAATCAAGCCACACGTAGTTCTAGAAGCGTGGCGCAACACAATCGGGAACCAGCGCGGGGAGGGGTGCGGGTCTGACCCTCGCACACAGAAGAAGCGGTATTTGATATTTTCTTGTTTGTCCTTAAAGGTGGATGGTTTTTCTTTGTGCAGCGACATGCCCGTGATTAAGAAATACCTGGCGTCGCCACAATAATCAAGCCATGAAAGGCATTGATGAATGGCGTGGTTATTAACCAGCGCCCAACGTGAGTGTCCTCTGAAGAGATCATCACAATGCGGTGCTGTTTCTCATCGGGCGGCCAAGACGATCACAGTTTACGGTCGTGTGGTAGGACCAGACAACACAGTTTAAGGTCGTGTGGTTCGGACCATGGAGGAATCCGCTCATTGTGATACGGCGGACCCAGCGGAGGTGGGAACATACCCAGCCCTGCGGTCACGCACGATTCCAGGAGAAGGATCCTGGGATAGGGGCCTGCGTATGTCTATCACCCGAGGGGCAGAGATGCTAGCCTCCAGTTATACTGGGCCTAGAACGCGATTGTTCGGGTGACTCCTTCCTCCTTATGGGGACGAGGGTCCAGCTACACATGGCCCTTAGGGAGGACATCAGCATATATCCTTGGTGCTCAGATCATGGGAGCCTCGAAAGACACCATTACCCTGGTTGGCCTGCCTAACGTGTAAAGGTGTACTGAAGGTCAGTATGAAGAGAGTGTCGAGATTCCACTACAACGCACAAAGTCGGAGTGTGTTGAGGACCGTGCAACCATTGTTCGGAGCCTGAAAGAGCCGACATGGCGATCAAGGATGTCGCTGACCATATTCGCAACACAACATCCGATCGCGTCAGCCTAGGACGGGGCAAGCAAACGAGCATCAACCGCTCAACCGCAGGATTCATATCGATTTGCGGCCCAGGACCTGCCGGTAAATCGACCCGGAGCGGCAGGAGAGCACTGAGGCATCGTACCCAAACCGCTAACGAGGATCCCTTTGAGTGAAGGCTCGAACAAGAGGAAGCGCGAGGCCCGACAAGCAACACAGGACTTGTCAGGATTGAATCCGACACCACGGGTCATAGACCGAAGTACCCAAAACATGTTAACAGATCACCGGAAAGGGTCGGAGGACTCATCCTGAGAGCGACCAAAAGACAGCAGATCCATGTGATCAACCAAGAGATGGGGCTGGACCTGAGACACAAGCGTCCAGGCGGTCCTACGTATCCCATAAGGATGGGAATCAAGCCGTACGTAGTTCTTGAGGGGCAGTTTAACGTCATGCAGGATGATGAGGGGTGTGAGGTAGTCCCACACACGGGGGAGGCGTACGACGTGGCCAGTAGGCCAACGCGAATGAGGATATAATCCCCCACTCACGCCATACGCCTCGCACAAAAAGGAGGGGAACGTGGGCCAGAGGCCCAATGCAGGATAGAGATTCCCGAGAAATGGGGCTGGGCCTGAAACATGAATGTTAAGGCGGTCCTACGTATCCCATAAGGATGGGAATAAAGCCGCACGTAGTTCTTGAAGTGCAGTTTAACGTCATGCAGGATGAAAAGAGAAAGGGGGGAGCAGAAGGCATCCCCAAACGTGGGGGGCGTACAACGTGGCGAGCAAACCGACATGAATGAGGGCATAGCCCCGCGTTCACACCATACGCCGCACACCCGGAGGCAACTGGGCCAAGGGCCCGAGATGGGATGGAAATTCCCGAAGGATGGGGCTGGGCCGGAAACATGAATGTTCAGGCGGTCCTACGTATCCCATAAGGATGGAAATCAAGCTGTACGTAGTTCTTGAAGTGCAGTTTAATGTCATGCGGGACGGATGCTGAACAGTTTAACGTCTTGTAGCTCGGACGTGGTGCAGTTTAGCGTCATGCAGGACGAATGCAGTTTAACTTCGTGCGGGACGAACTGCAGTTTAACGTCGTGCGAGACGAAGTACAGTTTAACGTCGTGTTGGACGAAGATGCTTGGTAGTTTAACGTCTTGCCGCGCGGACGATGGTGCACTCAGGCAAAGTACTGCTTGAGGAACCTAGCATTGGTGGGAGGAGTGACACGCTCACCATCCATAGTTGCTAGGGAGTACGCGCCATTGGGATAGACCTTGTGGACAACAAACGGTCCCTCCCACTTGGGCTCCAACTTGGGTGGCTTCCTGCCGGGGATCATTGGCGCTCTTTGGGCCAGCACTAGGTCACCCTGCAGGAAGGAGCGGAGGCGAACCTTCTTATTGAAAGCTCGAGCCATCCTGCTCTGATGCCTCTCCAAGTTGTGCAAAGCGCGAAGCCTATTCTCATCTAGTGATTCCAGCTCGACTAGACGGGTTCAGCAGCTCTGTCCGGCGCTTGCTGGTCGTAGACCGCAGTGCACAAGGACGGTAACTGGATCTCGATGGGCAGGACGGCCTCAGCTCCATACACCAGGGAATAAGGGGTCATCTGGGTGGAATTGCGAGTCGTCGTCCCATAAGCCCATAGGGCGTTGGGGAGCTTTTCCGGCCAACTCTTCTTGTTCTGACCAACCATCTTTTGCAGAATGTTAGAGAGGGTCTTGTTAAACGCCTCAATCTGTCCATTCGCCTCCGCATGATAGCGAGATGTATGGTTCGAGCGAATATTGTACTTGGCGTACAACTTCTTCAACTCGGCTGCTCGGAAATTGGCTCCGTTATCCGTGAGGATAGCGTGAGGCACTCCAAATCGATGAATGATGTTGGAGGTCACGAAGTCAGCGATCGAACAGGATTTGACCTCTCTGAGCGGAATCGCCTCTGCCCATTTGGAGAAGAAGTCCGTGGCGGTCAGAATGAACCGGCACTGGAGAGCCGTCGCCGGCGGGTAAGGTCCTACAACGTCCATCCCCCAGACTGCAAAGGGCCAAGAATACCTTGTGGTATGGAGAGGCTCCGGCGGCCGATGCACAAAGTTCGCATGAACCTGGCACGCATGGTACCTCCTGGCATACTCGATGCAGTCATGGATCATGGAGGGCCAGAAGTATCCCAACCTCCGAATCTGGTGGGATAGCTTCGGCCCAGTCTGATGGGCACCGCATGAACCAGCATGAACCTCTTGCATGACTCGTGGGATCTCAACTCCCTGAAGGCAACAGAGGAGAACACCATCAAATCCGCGTCTGTAGAGGATCTGCTCTAGGCCGGGACTGCTCTGGAGGACAAACTGCGATGCGCGGCGTCGAACTCGCTCGCGCTCGGCTCGATCCGATGGGAGAATGCCATGTTGGAGGTACTCAACCAAAGGCGCCCTCCAATCAGGGGCTGATTCGACTGCCATATCTGGGGTACTCGGGGCTCCGGGCATAGGGGCAACCGTGGTGAGATTACTTACCGACGGGCCGCGATCTCCCTCCGGGATAACGGGAGCGATGAGCCTGCGGTGCGTCACGCGGACGATCAGGTTGTCCTGTTCAGGCTCTGCAAGTGACGCGGCAAGGCTGGCCAAGGCATCTGCTCGACCGTTCTGCGACCGGGGAATATGGACAATTTCTGGCCGAGAAGGGAACTAGGCCATCAGAAGGAGGGTGCACTCCAGCAACGGCACAAGTTCCAGCTTCCTGACAACATAGTCGCCATTGATTTGCCTAACGACCAGCTCGGAGTCCCCTTTCACACACAGATGGGGCATGTCGATCTCGAGAGCCAACTCGAGGCCGGTGATGAGGGCATGGTATTCCTCCTCATTGTTGGTACAACCCTCTGACAACAGGAAAGAGTATGGCAGCAAGGCTTCCAAACCCACATTGTTGAGCTTAGGATTATCGAGTCTTCTACCGGTGGGGCTCCGGGAGGCACCGTCAAAGTGCATCTGCCAGCACGGATCGGCATGATCGACCAAGAGAATGGCCTCATCAGGAAAGCCTAGATCTAGCGGCTAGTCCGCGGAGGTCGGGTGAGAAGCCAGAAAGTCTACCAATGCTTGCCCTTTGATGGCCTTCTGAGACACATACCTGATGTCGAACTGCTGGAGAATCACAGCCCACCGCGCTAGACGGCCAGTCAACATAGGCTGGCTCAGGATATATTTCAACGGGTCTACCTGAGAAACCAACTGTACCTCATGGTGCTGCAAGTAGTGTCGTAATTTCTGTACGGCAAATACGAGCGCCAGGCAGCTCTTCTCGATGGGGGAATACCTGACTTCCGCATCGTGGAGCATGCGATTGAGGTAATAGAGGCTATTCTCCGTTCCCTCGTTGTTCTTCTGGGTGAGAAGGGCACCCAGGGACCGTTCCAGGGCGGTCACATAGAGGACCAGCGGCTTCCCGGATATAGGCGGCATCAGAACCGGAGGTTGAAGCAGGTACTGCTTGATTTCCTCAAAAGCGGTCTGACACTCTTTATCCCATACATAGGTGGCACCTTTCTTCATGAGCCGAGAAAAGGTCTTACACTTGCCGACCAGATTCGCGATGAATCGGCGTATATAGGCTAAGTGGCCTTGGAACCCTTGCAGTTCCCGGATGTTACCTGGGGGAGGCATCTGGCTAATCGCCCTGATCTTCTCCGGATCGATCTCAATACCCCGATATCTTACCACAAATCCAAGGATCTTTCCGGAGGTGACCCCGAAGGCACACTTCAACGGGTTCATCTTCAGGCAGCGAGACCGGAGGAAGCCGAACACTTTCTCAAGATCTTTGAGATGGTCCTGACGCTGGCGCGATTTGACTACCAAGTCGTCGACGTAGCATTCCACCAGTGTGCCGGGGATTGGCTTGAATATGCGGTGCATCGACCGTTGATAGGTGGCACTTGCATTCTTCAGGCCGAAGGGCATAACCTGGTAACAAAAGATACCTTGGGGGGCCCTGAAGGCAATGAACTCCTCATCCTTAGGGGCCATCCGGATTTGGTTGTATCCGGAGTATCCATCCATGAAGGAGAGGGCTTGGAACCCTGTCGTGGCGTCAATCAACAGCTCTGTCACCGGAAGGGGAAAATCATCCTTCGGACAGTGGCGATTGAGATCGCGGAAGTCGATACAGACTCTGATCTGCCTGTTCTTCTTCCTGACCGGCACAATGTTGGCCAGCCATTTGGGGTACTGAACTTCCCTCACGAAGTTGGCTTTGATAAGCTTGTCAACTTCGGCCTCAACCATGGCACCGTGGAATGGGTGCATCTTCCTGGGAGGCTGCTTGAACCCGCGATGGTTCGCCGGGAGACCAATGCGGTGGACGGCTACCTGAGGATCTAGCCCCGGCATCTCGTCATAGCCCCAAGCGAACACATCACGGTGCTGCCTGAGAAAGTCCACGTACTGCTGCCGCTCTTCAGAGGGCATGGCGGCACTGACCAATGTGGGTCTTGGATCTGCCTCGGTTCCAAGGTTCACCTGTACTAACTCATCGACCGTGGCGGGGACGCCCTCCTCAAAGGCTGGGGGTGCGTCTTCCACATCCTCTCCACTCGAGGAGGGATCGTCCATGGGAGAGACTGCGTTGAAAACTTCATTGGGGCTACCAGATCCTGCTGGGCCGCTGGTGCTGGCATGGGCGGTCGCGGTCATCTCATCGGGAGACTCACAGGCCGTCGAGACCATGGCTACGTCCAACCGATGGACCGGGAGGACGTAAGCGTCATCCAAACATGCCCAGGGATCACTTGCAACAGTGACAGGCTCAACCTCACCTGCCAGGATCTGCTTATCCTTGCTCTTGTAATAGTCCACGTCCAGATAGCGGGCTTCACATGAGGCAAAAGGAGAGGCATCTCCCTGAAGCATGCCTACTCGACCATTAAGGGAGTATTTAAGGCATTGGTGGTATGACGAGGGAACCGCCGCATGAAGGTGGAGCCATGGTCTGCCCATCAATGCGTTATACGCAGTGTCCTGAGAGACCACCATGAATTCGGTTTTGGAAACCAAGTCACCGAACTGGGTCTTCAAACGTATCTTGCCGACCGGAGTTTGCTCGGTGAGGTCATACCCCTGGATCCTGAGGTCGGAGGGAATCAAGTCATCCTCAGACAACCCCAATCTCCGGAGCGTCCGAGTGGGAATTAGGTTAATCCCGGACCCCGTGTCGACAAGACAACGCCAGACTTCAAGGCCATTGAACTAGCCAGTAACATACAGCGGACGAATGTGCCCCTGTATAGGAGGGTCTTCATCCTTACCAGAGAACGAGATAACTGCCTGACATTCGGCGTCCTCAATCGTTTCGGCGTGAAAGGCCTCTGCAGCCGCAACCTCTGTCTCAAACTGGAGGGGGCTCTTCAGGGCTTCAGCGAGTGCCTCGCGCATCTCAGGTGACATGCGCAGAGCCTCAAGGATGGAGAGCCTTGCTGGGATGTCGACCAAGTGCTTCAAGACATCATACTTTTTGTCCAAGCGCGAGCCCCTGGTTGCAGGAGGTTGCTCTGCGGTTGGAGGCATGATGGGCCTTGCCGGTTGGGTCGGCGACCGACTGGTGCTTGGCGCATCTCGCTGTTCATTGGTTGAAGTCCAGGAAGTGGTCACCGTACTGGGGTCAGGAGGCCGGGATGGACTTGTGGCAGGACGGAGCTGGTCGCGGCACGGCGGAGGCGGTTCTTCCTGGTCCCACACCACAAACAGTGGCGGAGGCGAATCCTTCATCCCCGGATGGGGGGGCTGCGCGCGCTGAGCTCGGTTTTGAGCATGCTGCCTAGTCTCAGTGGCATGCACGTCCTGGCTGGAGGTACCAGCTGTCGTGCCCCAGCGACTCCTGTTGTTGCGGTTCCTCCGACGGTGGCGATGACCGGGGACACTAGGGAGGTCCACCTGGTGTTCTTCAACTTCGGGAACCGAAAAGGGATTTACCAGCTCGACGGTATTAACCGAAGTGTACCCAATACTGTCATCGGACGAATCATTCACCACTGGGCGGATCCGAGGAGGGATCCCCATCTTCGGGGGCATGAAATCGCCGAGAGTGCGGGATAGTGGCGGAACTGGCGGGGCGCACTCTTCCTTCTTGCGCCGCTGCCGTTTGCTCTTCTCGGAAGAGGCAGGCTGGGATGACGATGCCGAAGTAGCACCCGCAGATTCTGGGGGCTCAGGCTGATTCAAGCGTGCACGGATGATTCCATGGGCTCGAATGATCGTCTTGCGGGCCATCTAGTTTTTATACTTCTGGGATCCGCGGTCGGAGACCAGCTGCCATTCGTCCTCATTGCCACTATCGTCATCTGATCCCACGAACACGCCCGCCACTTGTGCAGGAGCTGGGCCCAACCTGATTACATTGTTGTTAATCTGGTCTTGGAGCCAGTCCTTAAACACGTAGCACCGCCGAATGGTGTGCCCCAGGGCCCGATGGTAAGGGCAGTAGCGGGGGTTATCCGTGAGATGTGCCTCCTCTGGCCTCCAACACTCAGGCAGTCGCACAATCCTCTGCTCCAGGGCGCTCCAGAAATAACCGGGGACCTGATCCTCGTGAAATGAGTAGGTCAGGTATCGCGGGCCCCCGAGAGTGTGGTCTTGACGAGGGGCTGGAGGGGCCTTCCGAGGAGGTGGACCCTGATTATCTCGCCTGGGTTGTGGCGGTACATTACGCGGAGGGGCCGGCCGGTTCTGGGGCTGCCGCTGCTGGGCCGGGAACTGAGCCCGTGGAGGCGGATTCCTGTGAGGCTGTGGAGCTGGCCTCGCTGGCAGCAACTCCAACAGCCTGAGGGCCTCTATCTGGGCAACAGTAGCGGGCTCAGCCCTGCTGGCTCTCCTTGCAGGAATCATAGGAGGCAGCGGGTGTGCCTGACTGGCCTGTTGCAGGGCTTCCTCAAGACGTTGAGCTTTGTCTGAGAAGTCCCTGAACCCTCCGGGGTAATTCTGAGTGATCAGGGAAGGGACCAGCTCGGTCTTGACGTTCCCGACGCACATTGTCAGCAACTGCTCATGAGTCAATGGCATGTCAAGGGAATACGTGAGACCCTTCCATCGGGCGACAAAATCCGCGACTCGCTCATCAGGCCTCTGTTTGCACTTGAAGAGGTCTGCGATACTCGTCTTCCGGGTCGTGGAACTGAACTGGTAGAGGAATTGTCTAAGAAGGTCCTCCCAGCTAGTTATCGACCCGACGGGGAGCTGGCTGTACCAGACGAATGCTGGCCCTTCCAGTGTCTGGAAAAAGCAGCGAAGCTTAGCGGCCTCCTGCTGCGCCGGAGTTCCCAACATAGGCCCGCACCTCGAGTTGAAATGGGGCAAATGATGTGGCGGATCTCCAGTCCCGTTGAAGGGGGAGAAAGTGGGATTCCCGAATCCCGGAGGCGCCGGCATGTCATCCACCCATGATGGGTATGGCTTGCCGTCCGGTGGGATCGCCACTTGCCGAGTCTCCAAGGCTTCCAAGCGGGCGATGAGTGCCGCCATCGGATCGTCCGGACATGGGTTCCAATCCTGGAGAGGATCTCTAACCACGAGCGCATTGCATGGCCCTTCAATCGGGTCGTCGACCGGGTCGTCGAACTCGGCAGCTCGTTGGATGGTGGGCGGAGCGGCCCTTGGGGCAGCGGGAGGAATCCGAGCGGGGTCTCTCAGATAGTCACTCCGCTCGGGAGGGTGTGATGAAACATACCGCGCCCTCTTTCCATAGGCAATGGCCTCTCTCCTGTCGGCGAACACGGCATAATCACGGTCGCCCGAGAGAGCCTCATCGAGGGGTGGTTGTTCCTGTCCCTGCGGTCCTGGCCTAGGATCACCGTAGTCAGGCCGCTGCTCTACAGCGCGCTCGGCGAGGAGATGGTCAACTAGCTTCTTCTGCTCGGCAAGCTGTTGACGTAGCGTAGCCTTCTCGGGATCCTCGTCTGCCCTCTGCATGGAGGCAGATGGGTCGGCGGGCTTTATAGCCTCGCCGTGTTCTTTACCATTGCTGACGTTTCGGCTCAACGTCAGTGCTTCAGTGGGTGCGGGGAGACCCAGGAGGTTCCTCTAGTGACGAGTAACCCTCACTGACGGATCCAACGATGGCTTGTCTTCAGGGGGAGAGCCCCCGCCGAGAAGTTCCAAGTCGTTCCCCTCTCCCGACAGGTCAGCCATATTGACCGTTTCCGTCCCTGGGGATATACCCTCAGGGCCACCCAGTGAATCGGGCTGTCGGCGAATCGCACTGAAGCGTAGGGCAGCGTACTGCCCCCATCCACGGATATACACGTGGGGAGTGGCTTCCTCTAGAACCTTGCGGAGTACTTGAAAACACTCGACGCATCGTTGTTGGAGGGCCTCGTGGTGCCCAAATGACCCGGGGTGCCGAACCGCGGGGAGCGTGGCCAGGTCAATTTGACGGCACTGCTCACCAATATCCTCCAGGTGTGCTTGACTCCCGGGATATGGCATTTGTAGGCGGTGAAGACGGGAGTGAGTCTCCCGGAGAGTTCGGCGGAAGCATTCGAACTCATCCGGGGTGAGCGATTCGGGTGCATCAAAGTTCGGTCCTGCGACTGGACAAAACTTCTCAGGGAAGTGGCCCTCTGCAAGGACGGTCAAGAAGCTCCATGACTCAAACTCGGGACCCAGGTCTCCTTGGTCCTCTTCAATGACTGGGAATGGACGGGGAACCGGCAGTGGTGCCGAGGTGGGCCGCTGGGCCGGCGGGCTGGCCGACGATGAATACGGCGAGCAGGCCGATTGGCCTCCATATCCCGGGCCGCCCTCTGAGGGTGGCGGTGCCCCAGCTACCACATCACGATAGGACGGGCCGGCGAGTGAACATCCTGCCGTAGCGTCGGTGCTCGCCGAGGGTGCACTGGATCATGATTTGACCGTCGGTCCCTAGAAAAAGTCTTCGGCTTCTCCGATCGAGGCAGAAGGCGCTTCCGGAGGGGCCGGTACCAACCGAAAGCTTGATCCTTGGGGGTCTACCAGGCCCTCGCTACTCCGGATATACCTTCGGAGAGAAGCGGGGATCATATCGATCTCTCTCTCGGGAAGTACGAGGCTGACGTGCCGCATTCCTACCCCTGCCCCTGACTGGCGGGATTGGGGGGAGGGCTCTGTCGCCGAATCATACTCCGCCTCTGTATCAGAGAAACGAACCGGTCGGATCTCTGTCCGGAATTCCGTAACATTCCTCCCTCTACGTCGACGCCTCGCCTTCCTGCCCCTGGGTGGTTCTTCGGGGCATGGCTGATCTCTATCCTGGCGTCCTCCTGCCGCACTGGTGCTGGGGCCAAGAGGACTGGAAACCAAGGTGCGAGGAGCACCGGGACAGATATCAAAGGGGACGCAGGGAGAGATGATTCCGGGCAGGCCTCCGGGCCGGGATCGAAAGGTGGGGTGACCCATGCCTCTTGGATCGGCCACACGGAGTAGACCCTGTTGGTGAATAGCGCTACCGCGAGGTGGTCCGCGGTGGCTATTGCCTGTACCAGCAACCGGGAGAGTCAACCCAACCTGCCTTTGGGGCGGTCGGGGCCTCGATCCAGGTCGGGCATAGATGTGCCCCTGCTCAGGATGCGCAGGGGCCTGGTGACTGGAGCCAGCAGTGGCTTGAGCCAATGCGGCCGCCGTTGCTAGGGCCCCAAGGTGGGCATCTTCTTCCGCTCGTGCCCGATGTTGGCGTCGGGACAAATGAGTCGGGATGAGCGGCGCGGGCAGGTGGAGAGCCCGTTCTTCGACTTGAGAGGCCTGGTGGCGGTGTCGCCGTGGCCTGACAGGAGCCCTTATCGCGGATCCCTGGAGCGAATCTCGGATAGGGTGGTCCCGAACATCTTCCACCTCATCCGCATAGGGGAAGGAGTTGTCAGATCACTCCAGGGATAAACTCCCGAAGCGGTTGGACGTCGAGGTAGGCAGCAGTGCCTCCCTGCGCGGCCCTCGGGGGCGGCGTTGGTGGCGAGGTGCAGCTTCCTCGAGGTCTAGGCGAGCCATGTCCCTGGTGGGGATGACTCCCTCTTCCTCATATCTCCGCACCAAGTTGTTGATCACCCTTCTCTGGATGACCTCCGAGGGGGAGAGAGGGCGTGGTTGCCCCGCAGCTGCGGCTACTGGGACGGCTGTGGAACGGGCGGGACCGCACGGAGTAGCCGCGTCGGTGTTTCCCCTACCCCTGCGCCAGTGGGCGGGTGGCGATCGGGCACTAGATTGGGCGACTTGATTCCTGAAAGCAGGGAGAAAAACCCATTAACACTGACAGGAAAAGGAATCGACAACCAACCATTAGTGCCGCGATGCCTTCCGTGGGGGGAACCCAGGCCATCGACGTCGTGAGACGGAGTGCCCGATTTCCCTTCCCCATCCCCTGGCGGGTTCCGTGCCCCGGTGTTGAATGCTCGGTCGAGCAGCATGCTGGTCTTCCAACACCTCTGAAAGCAATCGATATTCGTATTGAGGAGAAGAGATTCACGTCGGGTTCACCATTTTTCTGTTTCGGTGCGGATGTGCATCGGGTTTCTGTTCCGGCGCTGTTCCGCCAGGACGCGTTCGCGCGTGCACCCGTCGACCCGAGGGGATGGGCGCGCGCGGCTTGTGGTCCCGCAGTCCCACTTTCCAAGGGCGGGCGGCATTCGTCCCTTATTCAGGGGCGTCTGCTCCTAGATCGAAACCGGGATGATGGGATGTCGGCTCCTCCTTCCGTGGACGTCTCCTCGGAACTCGTTGCCTAATCCGGGTCTCCCTCATAGATTTAAGAATGTTCGTGAATCTCGTTCCTGGCGCCATATCTTCATGGACACCGGTTAATTAAGCTGCTTCCGCCTGGACGCTCCAAGGAGTCTGGTCGGGGCAGCAACCTGCGGTGAGGAGACCGGGTGGCTCTGGGTGTCGGGGGCGTGTCTTAACACTGCGACTCTGCATGTCTGCCTTCCGTCCCTAATAGGGCTTCTCAAAGGCGTGATGGCCTGAGGCATCCCGCGCTGGGTGCGGGGAACTGTGTTACCTGAGGTTTTCCTCAGCTTCCCATGTTTAACACGGGGTATGCCGCGATTTTAACGTCCAGCGGGGACGACATCGGACTGATCAACACGAGAAGTGGATCAGATGACAGAACCCCGTGCGGGGAACCTCCGACGCTGGGGCCAGCACATGGGCGGCTTCCCGAGTGGAGTGGAGTGGAATGAAGTGGCATGACCCCACCGGGATGTGGCGGCCCGGGTAAGGATCAGGATGGATGATGGAGTGAAGAGCTTGGACCTCGTAGAGGCTTCCTACGTACCGCGCGTTAGCACGGATCAAAGTCAGCGTAGTTCGAGTATACAGTTTAACGTCATGCTGGACGTCAGCAAGCCGACTCACGAAGAGGTCGAGGCTGCCGGGCGAAGGGTTGAACCGAACCACCTCGCACAGAGGGGGATGGAACGGCCGGGTGGATCACAGTTTTACGTCATGCTGGACGTTGGCAGGAGAAAAGAGAAGTGGGGAAGCACAATGGAGATACACATGTGCAGTCTCCCACAAGAGCGAATTCATAGGTGAATCGACGCAAAGGTGAACCCGGGAGGGGTCCACGGATGGACGAACCGACGTGAATACGACCGGGACGACCAGGTGGTGGGCTTGAACCTCGGAGAGGCTTCCTACGTACCCTGTTTAGGAGACAGGGATCAAAGTCCACGTAGTTCGTTCTGGAGAGAGAAATAGAAAAAGGCAGTGGGGAAGTGCAATGGAGATACACATGTGCAGTCCCCCACAAAAGCTGATTCATAGGTGAATCGACGCGAAGGTGAACCCGGGAGGGGTCCACGGATGGACGAACCGACGTGAATACGACCGGGACGACCAGGTGGTGGGCTTGAACCTCGGAGAGGCTTCCTACGTACCCTGTTTAGAAGATAGGGATCAAATTCCACGTAGTTCGTTCTGTTTGTAACACTCTACCCCCGTGGGCGAAGGCCAATCCAATCCCGACATCCCTGCAGAGACGAGCGGGTGGGGGCCACATCCAAACCGGGAGGACCCTGCGCGCGGGGCACAGGATCAGATGATGCGGACGATTTAACGTCTTGCCGGACGAAGTACAGTTTAACGTCATGTGTTGAGGACGAAGATGCTTGGCAGTTTAACGTCTTGTCGCGCGGACGATATGCTAGGCAGTTTAACGTCGTGCAGCTTGGACGTGGTACAGTTTAACGTCATGTTGGACGAAACACTTGGCAGTTTAACGTCTTGCAGGGCGGACGAAGATGCTTGGCAGTTTAACGTCTTGTCGCGCAGACGAAGTACAGTTTAGCGTCCTGCAGGACGAATGCTGAACAGTTTAACGTCTTGTAGCTCGGACGAGGATACTGCCGCCGATGGGTCCGTGTCACTTCGCGCGAGCCTGGAGGGCCGCACGGGAAGACAACGCACGGTGCGGGCACCCAGGATAAAGATCATCGGGCGCCACGCAGGCGGGTACCCTCAGGGGGTCAAAGGGGTCGACCCTGGCGGTTTGCGCGCAAAAAAGGATCTTGGCGCGCAATACCGCGGGTCGGTGCACAAAAGGGCATGCTGGCGCGCAATTGGGCCAGCGTTTTGCGCGTGGAAGATGGAGATTGCGCGCACCGGGCTACGGATAGCGCGCGGGGGCAATGGCTCATTCTTTAACGAATGACCTCTTAATAAAGGGGGGGTGCGCGCAATCGGGCTGGATTGCGCGCACCCGGGGGAAATTGCGCGCAAGAGGCTTCTTTTGCGCGCGAAGGCCTTCGGGTGAAGAATTGTTTCAAAGGAAAGGGGCCAAAGGGATTGCGCGCGAAGGCGAACCCCAAGGCTTTATTGTGCGAAAGAAAAGAGGTTACCTGAAGATCGGCATTGCACGCGGAGGGGGTGGATTGCGCGAACGAGCGACTCTTCGAATTCCGGGAACCTTCAAAACGTCGGGGGTCGCCTTATATTTATAGGCAACCTCGGGCGCGGAATCCGGATCTCGGGCGCGGAATTTCCTTCGCGGGCGCGGAATCGGGCCCGGCGCGCAAGGGAGTCGCGCGGGTCAAGGGCGCGCAAAATTGCGCGCCGGCCCAGCGCATTGCGCGCATCCCGGGAGGTTTGCGTGCGGCTCGTCAACTTTGCGCGCGGGCCTCCAAAATTCCGTGCAAGGCCTCCGGGCCCTCTGAAACATGCTTCCGACTCAAAATATGACCTCGCTTTTCGCATCCGGAGCTTTGTTTGGGAACAACGGACTTTTCCGGCGTCTACAGGCGCACCATAAATAATGACACAGTATTATTATTAAAAGAATGAGTTTTCTATAAATTTATAAATTTATTTAATTTTTGTTACGCAATTAAATATTGTAACTGAATCCCCATGTTGATAAATAAACATGTACGTCTATTGTTCTGTGTACCATACCGTACACCTAGTGAATTGAGAATTTTTGAGCCACAAAATTTATTTCTTGATTCCACATCCATCCACTCTCAATAATGAGAGACATTATTCATGACCAAAGATGAAGCGATCAAGAATGAACGACATAAGACACTCGATTCACCACACTACCACCCGGAGAATGATTGGTGTTGATCAAAGGTCATCAGATCACATGTGGATCACTGATAGAGAGATTTTGGTTTGGATGCTCAAAAGCACAATGAGACAATCTTGAAGGGTCATTCCGGATGATCAACATCATCAACGAAGAAAGTACCAATGATCCATGTATTCTGTTCTTTATGAAATTAATTGAATTAATTATAAACATGATGTATAAGATCCTTTCTCTCTTGGATCCGATGTCTTTCTTCATTTATCTAAATTATTGATTTTAACCCATGGATAATAGCGGTCATCATCGTATTTTTCATGGATTGGTCATCTATTATGACCAAGGAAATGTTGGGCCCCAACCAACGTTTTTCTATCGCTGCATTCGGGTCCTTCGCAGGCACCCTTTCCCAGATTTTATATATATAAAAAAGCACAAGGCATGAATGTTTACCAAGAAAATTTCTATTTAATTCAAAAGAAAGTATAAACACCAATTTCCATGCCTTAACTTTATTTCACCTACTATAACATGTTTAAAATATCACAAATTATTTGGGAATTGTCAATATACAATTTATGAGACATGAAATGTGCACATTTTTAACAAAACAATGAAATTTAACACAAGACTTGGTACAAATATACATTTTGCACACCATATATTTATTCAAGGATCAGAAAATAATATTCAGATTGTATAGAAGGTGAAAATATCACGAAACAATGAATTATAAATTAAAAAGGTACAAGTAAGGGGAAGCCCACATCGAATTCAATGTGCGATGACAAAGAAAACTCAAGACCGCTCTGCGAGTGTTTCAAAACTCCTAACCTGTAAATAAAATCCCTAAAAAATCATGAATAATCCCTAATAAATCAAATACCCTATCACAAAAAAGGAAAATAAATGGAGAAGGGTCTACTGGAGGTGCGAAGGAGGTGCTGGTCGGAGTAGGACTGGACCACAAGGGTGCTGGTCAGAGGAGGACCGCATAGCCAATGGTGGGCCGCACTGTTGGTGTGTCGCACCGAGCAGAGGGGGTGCATGCCGACAGGGGTGGTAGGAGGAGGGAGTGGTGCCGACCAAGGCGATCGGAGGAGGGCCAACTCACTACGGGACTAGATAGGGGGCTACGACTGGCAGGGGCGGCGTCGGTTCTATGTGCGCTGGCCAGGAGAGGATCGCGCAACCGAAGGGGTGTCGGTTGGGGGGGTTGTGATGCTAGAAAAGGAGAGGCGTGTTGGCCAGACACGTCACTGATAGGGAGAGGGGGTGACGTCAGGACTGCTGTAAGGGAGGGAGTCGGCCGAGATGGGGAAAGTGCACCAATGGGGGTTGGGTTTTGCTGAATAGGAAGGGAGGGAGTAAAGATCAGAGAGGGGCGAGGTGTTTCATGGGAAAAAAGTAGAATTACGGTTTCCTTATTTTTTTTAATAATTACCCTAAATAGAAAACTAATTAAAAGGTTAACAAAATAATAATAATAATAATAGTAATAATATCATTTTAATAATAATAATAATAGTTAATATTTTTTATAGTTATATTATTTATAATAACAATAATAATATTATAAATAATCAAAATAACTTTAATAATAACAATAAAAATTCTAAATGACATAATAATTAACATTTTTTTAAATTACAAAATATACTCATTTTAATTTTTTTGAAAACGGACAGGTCATACAGTTTTATGGGTGAAGCCACGCGGTTTACAAAATGTGCTCTGCCCATGCGCCCAACAATGTCAACTCAAAATGGAAAATTTTTAACATAAACAAAAAAAATTCATCTGAGACTGAAACTGATCCCCAAAAACATTATTCAAGACCAAGAAGGAAAAAAATAAAATAAAATAAAAGGATCACACAGGTCAGGGTGTGACATGGGATACGCGAAGGACAGCTTCACGGTAGAGAAGATATTTGTTGCGATAGACGAGGGCTTCCCAGCAATGGAGGAGGAGGAGGCGGCAGGGGAGGTGGAGGAGGAGGAGGAGGCACTAAAAAAACATCCCAATAAGAGGGGGTTATTTTTTAGTTTAGAAGGGGTTATAACCCCTTTTAAACACATTAGCGGTGGTTGTGATGAAACTCCACTGTTGTGCCAGCTCACTCTTGTTAGAGGCAGATTTGAGGAACCATAGTTAAAGTAGTGTGAAATTTAGTGGTGGTTCATTTAGAGGTGGTTAAAACCCCCTCGAATTTCACCATAGAATATCAGTATAGAGGGGAGGTTTATCCCCTTCTAAATTGTTGATCAAACTAACGGTAGTTTCTAACCGCTACTAGATGATATCCATGAGCCATTTTAGAGGCGGTTCTTAAAACTAACTCTATTTAATACTTATTTAGAAGGGATTAAATACCCCTATAAATAAACCATATTAGAGGTAGTTCTTAGAACCACCTCAAAAAAATATTTATATTGATCTTAAAACCCTTGACAACAATCTTCTCCCCTTCAGTTCCCTTACCCCAACCCTTCCCCCTCCGGTTCACATGGGGCTTGCCCTCCATTTGACTACCACCCACCTGTGTGTGCTCCCTTCGGTTCAAGAACCCAACTCTCACCTGTGGACGCCCTCATATATAATACGCCTCACCTGCGAACCCATGCCCTCCCATTCACCCACGAACCCATCCCTCCCTCATGTAAATAAAATTTGAGTGTGGCAAGATTTAATGCATGGACTAGGTATATGAACCTACAACAAATATACCACTCTGACAACTTAATTTTGATATTATTTTTAAAAATAATTATATTTATATATATTACAAAATTAATTAAAATAAATATTATTTCAATAAATATTTATATACATATATAATTATTTAAATTAATATATACATTTTTAAGTTACATATTTATATATTTATATTATAATACTTTTATATTATATTAAATCTATACATTTATATAAAATATATATTATATATGCATATTTACATAAATTTGAGAATATATTTTATAATTATATTTATGTTATGTATATACACATATATTTATGTATTTATAAATATATTTATGTAAATTTTTTATATAATTAAATAAATATTTACATATTATGTAAATGCTTATTTATAATATATATATATATATAAGTATTTATTTAATATATTTATATAATGTATTTAAAAATATAGTTATATAATGTATTTCAATACATATATTTATTAATTTTTAAATTAATATATATTTATATGTAAAACTCATATTATATTATATATAATTAATATTACATGACATAAAATTTAAACAAAAATATATATGAAAGAAAATTTATAAAAATATTTATATAATGTTATATGGAATACAAATTATACAAATATATAATTAATATTATATGAAATACATTTTAAACAAATAAATATATATAAATGATCATTAAATTATACAATTATATTTATGTATAAATATAAATACAACTAAATACAATCATATAATTGGAAATATATAATTAATTAAATGATATATATATATATATATATAGATTTACTAAATCAATTTATAATTAATATGGTATACTGAAATATATATAAAATAGTTACATAATATATATAAATTTAAATATAATAAAATATTTATAATATATATATATATAATATTTATATTTATATTTATATTTATATTTATATATAATTTTCTCAATATTAAATTAATTTGTATACATAATATAATATAAATGTATTTATGCATAAATGGACAATAAAAAGGTATTTAATATAATATATGTATAATATAAATCATAATATAAATCCATGGTATTTATAAAACCATACATAAATTTTATATATATGAATAAATATACTTATAATTCAATTTATATAAATTATCCCAATATATATATTTAGATATATACATCTTTGTTTATTGATATACATATTTATTTAAAGTATTTACATAATGTCTTTATATATATGTTTATAATGCATTTAAATACATTTATATAATGTTTTTATATAATATATATGTGTGTGTGTGTGGACACACACACATGCGTAGCCACACATATATATTATAAAATTTGAATATATATGAGATTAGTTTCAAATAAAAATAAAAATTATGAGGTGGTTAAAAAACCCCTCTAATCAAAAGGATTAACAATGATTAATGAACCACCTCTAATATCTCAAATTAGCAAGGGTTGAAAACCCCCTCTAATGGCATAAAGTAGGGGGGTTCGTAACCCCATCTAATATCTTAAATTAGAAGGGGTTCAATACCCCCTCTAATCTAATGGACTAACGACATTTCATGAACCCCCTCTAATTTAAGTAATTTGAGGGAGTTGTGAACCCCAACTATTTCCTTTACAAAAATTGTGTTATATATATAACCTCTAATATATATCTAAATGAATGTTATATATATAGTGTCTTAAAAATCCAACCGATCATATAAGGCCACTAATTATTAAATCTGCGGTGGTTTTGACACAACTGTCTCTAAAATCCAAAAAAATATTACAATGAAAAAATGCTAAAAAATTAGAGGGGGTTGTGGAGACCACCCTCTAATATAGAGGGTGTCTTTCGTAACCCCTTTTAAAAAACCGCTGATAATATATTTTTGTTTTTTTGTAGTGAGACGATGGGGTTAGTCTTCCACGAAATCTTGAGTCGTGCAACATGAGGATGAGACTATCAGAGTTTCTTTATAAAACCAGGTAAACCTTTTATCAGTGCTAGCTTAAAAATGCTTATAAAGGTTTGTTTTATCAGTGCTAAAATAGAAAGGGCTGATAAAACAAGTCTTTATCAACTCTAAAAAACTGCTGATAAAACAATAATGATAATAAATTATATATATATATATATAATTATATGTATAATAAATAAATATATTTATTTATTTATAATAATAACTATAAATAATCAAATATTTATTTATATTTATATATATAATAAATAGATATTTATTTGTAATTATAAATTCATAATAAAAAAATTTATTATATTTATTATTATATATAATTAATATCTTTATTATAATTTAATAATTATTTAAATTTATCTATATTTATTTTGAATTATGATTGTAAATATTTGTATATAATTGTTATAATTTTATAATTATTTAATAAATATAAATAAATATAAATTTATTTATAGTTATAATCATATATATATATATATCAAATAAGATATGATCATGGATTTGGTAACCCAAATTCATGACCCCGCAAAGTTTTATTAAAGAGTAATTACAAACATACAACACACATCATGGCGTCAAAGACCAGCAAATACAATAAAAAAACCAAAAATCCCAAAACATTACTGCACATTCTATAACTGACTAAAAAGTCCAGATGACCTAATAAAAGAAGACCCACCGACAATAGCCTAGTCAGCAAAACCTTCTGACAGAATCTCAGCCAGCCTGAAGAACACACCGATCTCCAGCCTATCCACCGCACCAAACCCGACCAAAAAAATCTCCCCTCCTTAAAGTCATCACCCGCATCTCAAGCCATAACAGATCCAAGAAATGACCCAAGAAAGGTCCATAATCCCATGATCATATCAAAGGCTATCCCCATCTGCAATCAGGCGCACCAGGTGTCAGCACTTGACCTGATGACTGCATCTTGAGGACCTCGCATCCCAAAGTCATCACGTGTTTGCCTTTCGCCAGTACACATTGCATCTGATGTCTCCGCCCGATAGACTGTAGCCTTTCCGATATCCCAAATCATCGGTGAACTGCGCCCCATAATCCAAGTACATCATGATGACTGCCGATCCCCCCACCGGGATCCCACGACTATCCTGCTTCGCCAATGTGACTCGCCAACCACAATTGCAAATCAACACATCTCCTCTCCCCCTATCATCGTTGTTTCAAAATATATTTATTAAGAATTATAATTCTAAATATAATAGAATATATTTATTATAAATATATTTATTATACTTTCATAATTATTTAAATATAAATAATATGTATTTAACTAAATAAATAAATATTTACTGTTTTAATAAATAAAAAAATTGGTTTGATCACTTGTTTAACCGATATTCCTAATCCGAAATTGACGCACTCCCCTGATTCAATGACCATTCCGATTCTAATAATTTGAATCTTAGCCAATAAAACACTTGTTTTGCCTCCAATAATGTAACATGTTTTAAGTATATTTCTTTAAAGTAAATGTTCAACACAAAATAAAATTTGTGATAATAATCATGCTTAAAAAATAATGGACTTGGCGATAAATCAAAAACATTGAATCTATCTCTCTATCTACATGAGAGTGTGTATATAATTTGACCCAACAATAAATGAATTTTAGGTTCCATAAAATATTTATATCATTCAGAGATGGGTGCATATATAAATTGACCCTATAATAAAAGAATTTTAGGTTGAATAGAATGATTTGATTGAGAGATTAGTCATGTGGCCATTGTAATATGAATTTTGACACTGAACATCGTTATATGCATTCATAAATATTCTTAATGGATGAGTCGTTCTATAAATTAGGCACTCTTCCTCATCCCCTTTCATTCTGTAGCTCCCCGAATTAAACTGTAATTCTCACCCACCCATCCTCATCCCCAGTACGAGCACCCATCTCTCTGATCCCCCAAATTAAATGATGTATTGGGAGATGAGGAAATTAACAGCGAAACTGAGGAGTGTCATCAATTACTTTTTCCCTAACTCAGCCACACTGTTTGACCTGTTCTTAGTAGACTTCACCCACGCGAGTATGAACGGGTCGGCTAGCGTCATCTTCTTCATTCATTCCAGTATCGCCTGGGCAGAAAGTAAGAAGAGGATGACGGTGGGTGACCTGTTCTTGTACGAAGACCTGGTGATGTAGTATGGTGGGTGACCTATTCTTGTATGAAGACCTGGCGATGGAGTATGGTGGGCGACCTATTCTTGTACAAAGACTTGGCGATGGAGGATCAGATGAATATAAGTACGGTGTTCAATGCAGAATCCACTAACCTGGCGTTGGTGGAAAGGTAGAGGAGAGCATCGCATACTGACCTACTCTTACCATAATCATGCTATTAGGCAACACCCGAAAGAATGTAGAGGGGGGCTCTAGCTGACGTGTTCATTCCTCGGATGATGGTCATCCTGTTTTTTCTAAAATATCATGTTCTTACAAAAAAAATGGAATTTTTCATTGGTTTTAACCAACAACTATAATTATATAACAATGACTTGAATGTTTATGAAACACATTTTCTAAACCAAATATATATTACACACCGTACACACATGAAGGTAGTCGGGGAGACTCAAACACAAACCTCTCTAACAGCCGACATGCCCCTTTGACATTGGGCTAAGCCCTAAGCTTCTACGCCCTAAACAAGTGTCCTTTGATTTAACAAAATCCAATTAATTCTTTCATCTTAGACATTAATATAATGATGTAATTATATTATGGTACTAGAAAAATACCATTACCAATCATTTAAGAGAAGATTAAAACATCCATGAAATAACTTGATGTTCAAGACATTTCCATCTTGACACACGTTAAGTCATCAGTTACTCTCCTTTGAAGGTTCCATATGGTTTCTTTTTTCATTTGGGGGTAACAACTTGTTGGAATGAAATTGACATGTAGCTCAATCGTTAATCCTATCATCCACTAAGACCACTCGTATGACTTGGATATGGTGGTCTGAGAGATATCATAATCATTTTTCTTTCATAAATTACTGGGGGAACTGGATATAATATATGTAGTAGAGGTAGGGGGTTCCTCTCAAGAGATACTCTATAAAACTCAACACATAGTAGGCATGCATTCAGATGGTCATCCTGCTGAACACCAATGAAGAAAAGGTTAATCACTGTCATCTATCACACAATTGTTCCTTAGAAGCAATGAGCGTACACCATCATTTCTCCTTCGTCCGAATGGAGATGGTTTTTGGCCATTTTCAGACCATTCAATGAACTCAAATGGGCATGACTCAACCCACCGAAGGTTTTCAGTGGAAGGACAATAAAATAAGACGATTACCTACACTCGCTTCCTTAAAATCACATGAGGTATGGTCTCTTTTCTTCTTGACTTGCTTTTTCTAGCTCGTAATGACTCTAGAAACATGCTCACTCTAGAACTAGGGGGGTCTCACTGGCTGACTCTGACTCCTACTCATACTTGGTATAATACATGTAGATGACTTACAAGATAACATTCTCTATCTAGCTTTGAAGCACTTGGGTGACATGCTATATTGGGTGGCTTGTATGGATGAGCAGGCTAGGGACTTGAGTTTGTTGCTTCCTTACTAAAGGGTTATAATGAATTAGTATAATATAGGTAGTGGTATAGTTTAAGGCGTAGAGGGACAAGGATGACGTTAGATGAGGGTAAACGAGGGGACTGGTTCTCCCACTACAATGAGGTTAGAGGGATATAATTATACCCCAAAAATAGGGGTGATAATGTACCCTAACTCTCAACTTTTGGGTGACAGGGTTTGATTGTGGGATGACTAAATAACTATGAATACACAGCGGTTCACTATCATCTTTAACCTGTTGAATTCTATTTGAGCGGATCTATTACTCAAAAATACCAATATTATATGATTAATGAGAGTGAAAAGGAACAATATGTTCATTTCCTCTTTGATGATATATGATGCATCACGTTTAGGCCAGACATCCATGAGTGCATATCTTTGGGAAATGGGGAAGACATTAGGCCAAGGATGAAGGAATGGTTCTTGAACAAAGGAAAGAGGGATCAAAATGCATTGGATCATCAACTGCTCAAAAAGCTATTTTTCTCCACAATCCAATTGAGTAGTAGCCTTTGATGAATTGAATCGAGAGTAGGAAATGACAGACGCAGGTCTTGTTAGAGATGATCATGCTTATAGAGAGTTGAGTTGAAGCACTTTGACTTTGGTATAATGACCAGCTTTCAGTATAGAATCACAGATCTTACTTTGTGGGAGGATGGGGATTAGTATAATATAGGTAATAGTCTATCTCGGTATAATATAGGTAGTAGAATATCATGTGATTGTTGAGAAATAGATTTGGGAACTTAGTTGACTGGAATCGTATCAGGTATATGGGCCCATACTATAAAGAAGGTCAGTTCATGGTCCCTTACAATACAACACTCATAGACAAAATCAATTGAGTAGAGAAGATCCTACTTAGATATGTTCCTATCATATCCTTATGGAGAATTTGACACAATCAATAGGTCACCAAGTATGAGAAAGTCATCAAGCGTCTCTAATTACCTTCATTTAGCTCCAAGAGGGAAGCTTTTGGAAACCTAGAAATCAAAAGGTTGACGGAATAAACAATGAAAAGAGTGTTAAGATGTACTAGAATTGGTGTCACAATCAAAAGGCAGTGGTGAGTTTTTGTGTAGAAACCTCACGTCATGTATGATGTTGAAATGACTACCTTACACATACATATGCTTCAGTAGACATCCCCATTGAAATAGGATAACATCAAGTTAATTTCCTACCTATGAGATGTGAGATTGTTGTTTAATTATATCACATTAATTTAACTAGATGAATATATCTATGGTTGAGAATAAAGAAGAAAAAATGACTTATTCGAAAGTAGGATTGAGTGAGAAAATGGAAGGATTAGATATTTAATCTGAATTCCTATTATAGTAGACCTCCCAAATACAAAAGGTACTAAAACAACCGGAAAGACAGACAGACTAGTGTTTGGGATACAATACAGGAATCATGTATCCCAAGTACTCACTGGGATATGATACTTCATGTATCCTAGAGAGGACATGGTGCTCACTACCCAGGGAGTTCCTGGGATACATGAAGTATCCTAGTGTATACTACCTATATTATTTCTGAGAAATGACCAGTAAATACCAGGTTAACCATCCATTTCATCGCCTATTCTATCAAATGATTTGAATTAAAACTACTGAGGGAGTTGATCCTTTTCCATATCATTCCACTGCTAGTACCCGAAAGAAGGATACATGCCACCGTACATTCATTCGAACCACTGTGTTCCAATTTTTTCATCTGTTCTTGATCAGGC
Source organism: Viscum album (assembly GCA_963277665.1). Taxonomy (NCBI): domain Eukaryota; kingdom Viridiplantae; phylum Streptophyta; class Magnoliopsida; order Santalales; family Viscaceae; genus Viscum; species Viscum album. The sequence continues at coordinate 1,930,528,201 of OY728131.1, forward strand.
CCAACCCAAGAGTCCCATATATTTTATTTTCATTGTCATTTACACCACTAATGATGATGTACACCTCTTATAGATATGAATTGATTCCCATAGGGTAGGGTAGGAACAACCTCTATTTGGTGGCAGAGGTGCATGGCCCATAGTTTTTGAGGTTAGACGGTGTGGTAGGCAGGAGAATCTGCCAAATTGAGAATATCACCATCTACTACATATATTATACCGAATATAGGATCCATCAAAAGAAGGAAACCACCTAATGGATCCTGAAACCCCTATAAAAATGGTTGTATCCCCTAATGGGTGAATTTGGAAAGAATTCCACATGCTAGATGAGGTTTTTCCTCGGTCGTCCATGGTTCCCATTCCAGCTGCAATCACATTCACAGTTCCACATAAATAGACAAACTCCGGTGTGTGTGTGTCCTCAATTTACATTCCAAAACCATACTAGCATGACTGCCAATCCAGTTTACTACTTTTCAGGTTGAGCCCACCGGTACTCTCAGGACCTCATTCACTATCAAATAACTATGATGACCACCTATCTCAATCAATGGAATCCCGTGGTGTTGACTGCAACCCTATTAAATGATGAATCATCATATACCATCATCATATAGATCTTGTCAACCTCACCGGTCCACATACCTATTTATACTGACCTACCTGCTTTCTAGTGGTCGAAGACATTGTTCCCAACTAATTAGGTCTGAATGATGTGATACGTTTCTAAACATGATGTAGTCTACTATCTATATTACACCGAACCCAATACCCTATTTTCTATTAAAACTTCACACCCCCTAAATTGTAAGCCTCTATGTTTACATGGTACCCATATTTCAATAACTCACCTGATACTAATATGTATTGAAGGACCACCCTTAGAAGATGTTAGGTCGACATGGGGTACTCAACCCACCAATGGACTAACACATATTGTATTAACCCCCCTCCTATACCAGTAGATCTCATGGGTGTAGTTTATGGTTGGTTCTTGATTCAACTATATGAAAAAATATATAAGGGCATTCCAGCCCCTTTCACTTTCTTTGGTGTGCACAATATACAAACACCTGACAACCTAAATTAAAATGACTGAACTACATTGCGATTGAACCACTAGGTATCATGGGTATGCTCATCACAACCTCTAATACACTAGATCATTGTACCTTAGGTGCACTAACAAAACCCCCAGTCCTTTTGGTTGCACACCAAATTGAAGTTCGTCTAATATTTGGCCACATTTTAGTGCTGCCTAGGTGCTTTGAACTCCTTATGGTATAACTCGACAAGAACACTGGATCCCTGAACCAGAAATGACCCATTTTTTGAATCATCATCAGTTTTCAAATCTCAATCCCTTTTCCAAACGTACAATACCAAATAAGAGTTTCCATTGGACCCATCCACACTCTACTCTAGATGTCTTCTTCTAATCTAGCTTGGTAAACTGCTTGGCCTTGTGAGTAACCATACAACCACACTGTCATGACATTGTGTTCCATCCCATGATACCTCATTGATACCCCACAATCTCAACCCCATTTTCATTCTAACATTTCCAAGATTATCAAAAAAACACCACATGAGAAACCATACTAGATATAGACCATCCTCCCCATAAAACAAAGGTTCCTTGCCCTATCGGTTCCTGAGTTGGGTCTAGGTGGCATTCAAGGTCAGTATATGAATCAGTTGATCAAGTTCATGTTCTAGCATCTACGTCGGTATAATATAGGTAGTATACTAGGAGATAAGAGAAAAATGTACCTTATGAATGACCTATATCCACACACATTATCATTAAAATGGAACTCAAACCCCCATTGGGTACACCGATATTCTTTTCAATCAGCAGTTTACTTTGGAATTTGGGGCTAGAGGAAGAGGAAATGAGGAGAAATATATTGGAACTACAACATAATCCCGATAATTATATATATTTATTGATGGGAAAGAGTCTGATTTTTTTCAGAGTAGAGACTTTGGGTTTATAAAGGCATGGGTTTTATTGGAATCCACTTGTTCAAGTCCAGTAAAAATATTGTGCAATGGAACACGAAGACCTATATCAGTCTTAAAGGGATAATTTGATCTTATGGAACATTATATGATAGAATTCCTACTACACACTTGAGGAATAAAACCATCGATCTACCAGATAGATTTAGTGCATCATGACCTTCAAACCAGTGCAGCTGCAAAGACTACTCAATGAGAATTAGAGAAGGGAAGCTATCTCAACATCCCACAACATCACTACCTATATCTCATGATTAAATTTCCAAGATTTCAGTACCCAACTCTAATAGTATTTTTTTTTGTCACTACAATCGATTTCTTGGTTTCTGTTAAGCATATGACCTCTACTCATATAAGACAATAAAATTAGTTGTGATAGTTCATGTACTACCTATCAATTTATCCCATTATTTTAGCTAGCTCAGTCTGACACCTACTCTTTGAACCCCTATACAGAATACCTCATATTTTGGATATAGATATAAAAGAACAAGATAATATAAATGCTAGATATATTCAATCACTTTTATTCTTTGAAGATATGGCCCTATGATAGTCATTTCTCCTTGCCTTGTTACGAACGATGAGCTATATAGTCTATTTATATGAACAAAAAATGATATCATACATATGAAACAAAAACAGAATATGATATGTTAATGAAGATAAAATGAATTCCATGAAGGAAGTCCCAAACCCATAGAGAAAGCTACCTACCTTGTTTTGTAGGAGATATTCTAGTCTACTACCAATATTATACAAAGTTGTATTTTTTAGTTTCATTATCTATATTTTTAAAACATTTCTAATACCTTGCCACATCAATTTCACAACTCAATTAGAGTATCTTGACTTTCTTGTGAAGTTAGATTCAAAGGGACGAAGGCAGAAGGACTAGATGTGACTGAAAATGACTACCTCTTGTTGATAGGGGAAACAGACAAAGAAGGATGACTTGGGTTGGGTCTTGACTGATACACTTCCGCAATGGAAAAGGATTATCAAAGTGTAACTATGATGTACCTTTGAGTTAGAGATCAACCACATGGATTCCTCTGTTCTATAGGTTTCGAGAGAGGGAAAGAGATCAAACAAAAAAAGCCTATGGCTCTAGGGAGTGCCAGAAAAGATACTTGAACAACCTCCACTCTTTCCAGTCTCCATTTAAGAGTACATGACTCCTATCATGCTTTGAACCATTCCTTCCATCAGAAGGTTAATTGCCTCCAAAATATCTTGGGAAAACGAAAGAATTGAATGGTGATCTATCCTATCACAATAGGGGTTTTAGAACTCCTCAATGCAGTTCATACACAACCCACCAGGTTCTGAAACCTATCCATATTCATCCTTAGGAATAAGAAAACATTTACCTTAACCTAATCGGAGTGAGAGTCATTAATATTTGTATCTTCTCATCTACATTTATTTGTTTACCAAAATACAGAATGCATTATAAGGACTTATATCTCTCCCTCTCATATTAATATCTATTTTTCTATGGATGTATCAATGTAGGATGTTTATAGATCATTCTTCCCTTTAGGAGAAATCTATATTCTATCTCTTCTAGTGGTGTTCTTTCTTGAAGATACCAGTGAGCTACTGGTATTATATCTATCTTCTCGGCGAAGAGCATGGGAGATTAAAACAATTAGCGTCCTTATTACCTTTCATATCAAGGCCATGTCTTGAGTTTATTCTCAGTAAGGGATAAGGTCTTGTTAGTTTAAATATCCTATTCCTTGAGAAAGATCAGATAAACCATAGGGTACTCCCTAGTCAAATAATGGGGCCTCCCAATAGAAGTAAGAACAAGTTCTCTTTGTCCATGACTACTTCAGTACAAAAATTATTGTATAAGAAAATAGGTAGTTCTTGTATTGGTACAATAATAACTTATATCCTTAAGTACATTAATAAGATAAGGAGCAATTGTACCTCTTATTCCACACATAATTGTGTAAGAAAGGTTTCTATTACTCCCTCAATAGGGACAAAACCCAATGTTTGTGAGTTTGGTAGTTGAAAATAGACTAATGCGTATTTCACTTTCTGTTTCAAAATTCATATACTTCTTCTTTCACTTTGACCCAACAGTATCAGGGATTAGATTCTCACATATAACATCAATTAAAGCTATCCATGATTAACTTATATAATAATAATAAGTTCATTCCACATAATCATCTTTCCTAGGCTATGAAAAATCAGTCTTAGAAATAAATACTTAATCTTATTAGCTATAAAACAGGGTGCTTCTCTTATTTTGGACTTAAAAGGGATGTTTCTCTCTCTGATTCTTACCCCTTTGACTCCTCTCATCTTGCTTTCTGGAGTCCCCTGTTACGTAATGGCCATCCCTAAATATGTTTAGAATGGAACTTGGTGAACGATATCTTCCCATGCTTTCATAAGTCCTTATTAAGACAAAACCAACAAACCAAAGGAGACCGAATATAAGGATCATATCCATTCATTTATGAAAGAGAGTTTTCCAATATGCTCTTATCTTTCCCTATTACACCCTCTCTCTCAAACCAAAAATAGAAAAAATATCTCTTTCCTATCTAGTTCATGCTCGTTCAATCCATTTTATAGCTTTTCTTCACTCTCCTCTTTCTTTCCTTGTTCCATCATCTTACATGGCCTTTTATAAGACTTCCTTTAATCAGAAATAAATTTTTCAAATTGCTCAAAGTTGTAATTTTCAGGTTTCCCTACCTTTCCTAGGAAATGGTACTCTTCCTCCCATATCCTTTATTTCTGACTTTCCTTTCATTCACCCTGGGGGGTAAAGATGTTCTCAACTATGATATCTATGCCCTAAGATTTTAGACGGCCTTATTAAACATTTCAATTTCACCACTTTCTCCATTGATCGTAAAAAATGTCTTAGGACCCCTTATATAGTAATAATATTTACATCGTTTCACTATCCTGACATTCACATTATTGAGTAGTAGTTGAGACAAGAATTCAACGAAAAAATGGTGTACTTGACTTGGAAGGATTTGGATAGAATAAGGGAATACTGACATGAATGGAGTTATATTCATTGAATGGATTCGAGCTAATTATAAAAATAAATTAAAATGGAATATATATAAAAATATACTTAATAATGTATATAAAAAATTTAAATTGATTATTTAATAGGATATAACATGTTTTACCTAGTAGGAATCCATGGAAGTGGATTTTCATCTCAATTCCACTCTATTGAGATATATTTTATTTTATACAAATAAATTATTTTTTATTGTGTATATACTTCCCATTGTCATATTATATCATGAATTCATTTATATTCATGATATTTAATGTTTCAATTCATGTTTTCACTTTTAAGGGGTTTTATCAAAAATTTATTAAAGTCGTAATGATTTATTTTACAAAATCACTCTTATTCAGGATTGTTCTTGTTTGAATTTACATTGGAACAAATATATACTCTTTGTCTTATTAAAACAAACTTATATTCTTCTCCTTTTATTATTTCTCTATATTCTATGTGTTTTATTTCAAATTTTCATCTCCTTGTTACTCAACAATCGAAATAATGTTTTTAAGAAATACCAGCCATATTTCATCTTTTTGGTCAAGATTAGTTTTTCCCATATGCAGATTTCAATTTATTCCATGGAAGTTTTAATCTACCATTAATTGATTGGTAATGATATTTTTTACTATCTCTAATATTGTTTATTATGTTTTAAAATTATTTTATAAATTTTTTTCCAAATAAAACATTTTTTTAAATTTTACAAATGAATAAAAGGAATGTTCATTTTATCGTATATGGAGTGAATGAATTTTCCTACCACTAGGAATGTTATTTTCTATTTATATTACTCTAAAAATTTCTATAGTTTTCCAAAGAAAATTATTTGTCATTATTCTATTGATTTTTAGTTTTTATATTAACATAAAAAAAATCATTTTCTAAATGGTTAAAAATATTTTTTAAATTAATTTATAACTTCATTTTTACAAAAAAATCTAGACCAACATTATGTAATTATATATTTTAATTATTTATTCAATTTTAATATAAAATACTAAAAATAAATTATTTTATTTAAAACTTTTATTTCTGATCAACTGATGTTATTTTATCATCATTTACTGATTTGTGTGGTTTATCTTAGTTTTAAATCAATCACTTTTTTTGTGATCATGTTCTCTATCACTCATTATTATTAATTAGAAATTACTTTTCCCCTCCATGTCTATATTTTTAGTATCAAGGATATATTCAATATCATTCCTACTAATTTTATTATAAATTATTGGATTTTATAAGTCTTTACATTGTGAGATTTTGTTGTTGGAGGTACCTAGAGGAGGTTTCTCATGGGTTAGAGGGTGTTTGAGGAGTTTTGGGGGATCCACTATAAAAAAAATCATGGCTATATAATGGATGTTTATATAATGCCTTTGTACTAGTGGTTGCAATGTAGTGGATCCATGTTGTATCATAGGGTTCTTGGGAGGATAAATAAGGCTAATTCAAAATTGGGCATGGGTGTAGATGCATCATGGACTTTAGGTCACGACATGGCTGCTTTCTTAATAGAGGGGCCCCTACAATGTGATTCTTATGGTTGAACCATATCTCCCAGATCAAATTTTATAGGTTCTATACTAGATTCTATAAATCACCATTGACCTAGAGTGGCTACAACATGGTCCCTCAATCTGGTCCATAGACTTCCTTATGTTTGACAATGATGGGGCATAGACCAAGGAGTTGTGTTGTGATATTCAAATTTTTTGGTTGCCTATAAATGCCTATAGCCTGTTTGAACCCCATTATTTTACACTTCTCTCCCTTGAACCCAACTTGGAAAAAGGGTTGTTTTTGAATCCCATTGAAGCCCCTGGTAATAGGGTTTGATCTCAAATTCTAGAGATCAATCCATTGTGAACCAATGTGCATTCTACCTCTTCTCTCAAGAAGTTTCTCCCAATTTTCATTTGTTTTCATTCTTTTTATTCTCATCATGTTATGGAACTAGATATTCATTGTTTTAATGATGTTTGTTTGTTTTTTTGGTGAATTTTCATTCTTGACATGTTTTGGAGATCGCAGTTCCTATTAAGAGAGGCGATCAAAGATCCAAAACGTTGATTTGTTCTCATGTGAAGAACGTTGACACCTTTGATATAGGGGATTCACTGCTTCTCTTATTTATTTATGTGAAATAGTTAATTTATAATTTTTTATCCCTTTGTATGTTAATTAAATTAAACAAATATTATTGAACTAGATTTATAAATAATTGGATATCAATCACATGTTGTTGATGATTAATATCACGATAACATTTTGCCTCTTTTTTTAATAGATATTGTGTTATCTATAAATTACATGTGTATAATGTTTTTATGTTTTTTGTCATGTTTTTTGTGATGGAAATAGGTAATGAACATAAATAGTAAATTGACTAATTAATTTTCTTATGAATATAACATGAGTCTTGTTTATAGTACGATGATTCTTGCAAATTAATGGTAGTTAAAATTGATGAAATCCACGTGTTTAATTGAATTTTTTGTTTCATGTGTTAGTGAAATTTTATATAGAATACGAAGATTGATAATTCTTATTGGGAATGATGAAATAAAAAGGTAGGATAAATGATAATGGTGTTTCTCTATTTTTTGAAACCCTAATTAATGTTAAGATCATGTTAATACTTTTGATTTCTTTTTATAGATGATTCCTTAGGTTTCCGGTAGTTGGAACCTATGAATAATGAATTAGTTAATCCCATGAGTCAATCAAAATTATTTTATCACACCTTCCATTGTTTCATTATTTATTTCTATTTTTTCTATTTGTTCTATAGAAGAGATGTGAGGATTAACGAGTTCTAATTTTTTTTTCATGGGAAAATATCTTCAATTGTTTTTCATATATACGTCTGCCAAAAATATGAAATTTATTTAGTTATAATTAACAAATTATATCATATTTTGGAAAATGAAATCTTGAAAACATACCTCATGTATACATTTACAACTAAACAGCCTTGCCAAGCATAGTTAATGATTTCACATACAATCTCACCACCAAATAAGTCTTGAAATTTCTCTCGAGACATATTTTCTTCATAATAAATTATGTGATTACAATGATATTTTAACTTTGTATCCACATTAACCTTTAGTGATAGTAAATATGGATATAGAACATGCAGCGTAGTGTTTTTTTGGGTAGATCTCTTTGATCAGTCGGTGGATAATATATATGGTTTTGAGTCGGTATTTTGATTTATCCCTTTATCTATGCCCATATATAATAAAATTAATCAGTTTAGGAATTTTTTCATTAAATTTTAAAGTGTTCTATTCAAAATTAAATTGAGAATTAATACCTCATTGTTGAAATGTTTTTTTATAAGTTTTGACAGTCATGCGATGATTGTTCTGACAGTTTTTTCAATTGTATGAATATCTTTATCATCAATTGGAATAGTTCGTTCTGTGCTCAGTTCATGGGATATGTTAATTGACACTTGTACATGACCTTTTGGAAGTGGTCTATTGTGTGGCATGTTGTTTTCAATATTGAACATCGTAGCCCTCGCTATAAAGTGAGGGGTGGGTGTTTCTATATATAAATCATTATCATTATCACCATGTAGAATATCAAAATAGGAAATCTACCAGTGTCTTTCGAATTAACATTTCACATAAACATTTATTATAAAATTTATTACTTTGTCTAAGACATCTCTTCGAGGGGAATGGCTATCCTCATAGCTTGTGGGGGTGGGTGGGATCTCGACGCAGTAATTGTTCTTGAGTTGCTTCTTCTCTTTGCTTCCCCCCCATTATAATTTACATCATCTATACCTACCATTAGAATTCTTCTTCTAGGGTATATATTATTTATCTCATCTATTTTATTAATTCACTTTGATCCATCCCTTTTTTTATTCTCAAAATATGTTCGGGGTGTCACCCCAAAACCCGCACCTCTCACGCGGCCATACTGTTCTGGATGCTTCAAGACCACTGATAGTATGAGTTTTTCTAGTACACGTGTTATTGATTCCTATGACTATGTAGAATATAAAATATAGGAAAATAATTTATCTTTTTTATATAATAGTGATTTAAATAAAAAAATATTATGTAATACTTACACATGTCTCCCACAATTTTTTTCTATTTTCATCTATTAGTATCTCGTCTTTATTTACATGTACTGCCTTCTATAGAACATGGTGTGGGATTGAAGTGGATTTGTATTTGGACACTTCAATATGCATATAAAAATAGGAACATAATCATGGTGTTGGATCATGTCACATAAAAGTATTACGATAGATTTAAAATATGAACCAAATTTTTTAAGTGAAGCATACCCCATCCTTGCTTTCCAGTAGGGGTACACGAGTTTTCTAGATCCTTCCATAATTACAACACATGGTTGTTATTTCGTAAATAAAAAATTTTCAATCAAATTAATGAATACACATATTTTCAAACAATTAATTACTAGCCACAATGTGCCTAAAAAAATACATCTGCACAATGACCATAAAATGCATCTTATGATTCTTGGTTTATCAAAAGGGTATAGATAAGTGGTGGTTGTGGATTTAATTTACCTTTGACATCATTAGGATTCTCTCTTGTTAGAATTATGTGAAATCCTTTGTGAATTCTTATAGAAAGCATTAATACATATTTCTTTTGGGAGTTATTTATTATAAATTCTCTCCACAATGGTTGATAAATAGTATGTTAAGGTTTCATTAATTTATTTTTTAATAAAATAAAGAAATGATATCATAATGTTATTATAATAACTTCCCACATAAGTTTATTTACCCAACACACAACATGATTCCACAAATCTAAATCAACTAGAAGATGTTTCTGAGGGATGATTCCAATGTAACTATTGAACATAGCCTTGTTAGGGTTATCAATATGGCTCTATGCATTGTATATGAACTAATATTTGATGCTTTGATCTTTCGCTTTGATATTTTTTTCTAACACCATCAACCTATGATAGTCCTATTTTTTTATTACTAGTACTTTTTCAGCTACCATTTCCATGAAATCATCATCGTTAATATGTTCATATAATGTGGTAGCATCGGGATGTGTAGATTATCATTGTACCTCTGTACTCTGAGTAACAGCAGGTTGAGAAACATTTTTTCCCTCAAGAATGGGAGCATCATAACATGCATAAGGTTGTTTATATGCACTATGTACAGTAGTAGGTTGAGATACATATTGTTCCTCAGGATTGGGAACACTAGCATGTGCAGAAGTCATTATTTGCAGAAGTGATTTAACATTTAATTTAGAGTACATAAATACCACATCAAATAGATAATAACATGAGGTAACACGCTGTATATTAAAAAAATTAACCGGATTATTAAACTCACATTTTCTTTTTTAATGTTTGAAGGGATTTGAACCCTCTATTGATGTTCCAAATCCCTTCATTTTGGACTCCTATGACATAAAAAATTCCTTCTACATTAGGACAACATCAAAATTATTGTGACATCCCAATGAAAGTGTCACCCTCTATTGAATTTTTATCTAACCCTTCGGTGGTTTTGGTTGATAATAGGAAAATTGACAAAATTCAGTTTTTAGGATCCGGAACATAAAATACTTTTACTGCGTGTGATACCATTATAACCCGTTTTTTATTGGACCCTTCCTTACTGAAAGCAACATTCATTAATCCTAATTCATCTATTTTAACATAACTTCTATTATCAATCAACATGCATTAAAAAATCATCACTTCAGATTTTGTATAATCAAACTCTAATATTTATTTGATGATGCCAAAGTAAGGAATATTCACATAAATTAGATTCATGTCCTTAGTACCAGAAACATGAATCGCTTCAGCAATGATTGTAAGTCTACTATTTTACATGGTACTCTCTTCATCATGATCATTTGTATAGAAAATATAACCATTAATTACATAACCAATATAAGATAATACATACACACTTGGTTCTCTGGCTAGCAATCAAAGTCATTCTGAAATTGAATCTGGATTTTCATATGACTCCTTTAAAATATGAACTGAAAACCATTCTATAAATTATGTATTTTGTGTATTTAATATCCATATTTAATCCCTTGATGTATTAAAATTCCTAGAATTTATTTTGGGGATTTATCATATTGGAAAACCTCTAAAATGTTTTGTAAAATGTAAAGGTGGGCTACTCCAGATCTCTAATATTGATTATCACGACATATCTTCTAGAAATTCCATCACCCATAACCTGCATGTAATGTCTCAAAAATAATGTGTAATTTTTTTAATTATATGGAATTATTCTAAGACCAAAAGCTCTAATGACACGTGATTCTGAGGCCCGGATAGCCCAAAATGGAATTTTGATCTTTTTTAAGGTACATTCAATAAACGTGCAAGAGGGTTTTTATAACATTTGAATCATTGCTCAGATAAAAAATATGAGGGCACCGTTGAACTCGGAATGCAGGGATTCACCTAGAATGGACTTAACTTTGGTCCGTAAGGGCCAAACAGAAATGTTTATTTTCAAAACATTCAGAAAATAATAAAATAAATTTAAAAAAAATTATTTTATTTCTTTTGTCAACCGAAATGCGGAGACATGGTGATGCTGAAATGCAGTTACAAGGAAGTGGGGAGGTACATTAATGATGCTCATTAATTACTCGTATCACGCATTGTAACTATTAAATAATGGAAGCATAACAGTGATGTTGTTTCATAAATGGAACATCGTAACGACGCGATGTCGCAACGTAACTGAAATGATGCTATGTGTTTCATTTTAATTGTTTGACACGTTGGTGGAATGATGATTAAACCTTGGTAATTATTTGATGAACCTCCAATGGTCATCCTATCCAATGAAGAATGACACACTGATAGATCATCACCGACTTCGAAACACATCGAAGAATGGAGACAAAAGAGACAAGCGATGTCGACATCTTGAAACCTAGAGGACAAAACACCACAACTTCAAACATCAAAAAGGTAGGGGATGTTTTATTTTGATGTTATTCTCCATTATTTTCTAGAAACAATGAATGCAGATCAACCCATGAATAGGTTGATTGCAATTAGTGTGTTTTTACAGGATGAGTAACTTCTTTTGGGGATTTCTCTATTCGGGATTCAAACATTACTTGATATGATTGAACAGAAATCTGTGAGACTCCCCTTATTTTAATCCTCCAACATGAAGGTCAAAGACTGACATGAGAAAGGCCTGAGCAGCACCTCCATGTACATTCTCTGTGGTCCTACCCTCAAAATGGAGGCAAGAAGATTTCGGGACCGTCGCGGTGAATAGGATGCTCCCCGAAGATAGTAGGAGCAGGAGGTGAAAAGAACAGACCACCGGAGCACATCAAGTGGTCCATCAATGGTTATTATAGCATGGTAGTGTCGACCGCATGCTGGATAGCAGGACATGAGGCTACTGGACATGCCGGCGGCCTGGAGGAGTGGTGAGCCATGGTGGCAAGAGGCAGCGGCCAACTGGCGGTAGAGTCAGAAGGCGCAGCTCCAGGCGGGCACCGTGTGGAGGGATGGCCCACGTCCGGGCCATCCAAATGGCTGTTAATTCATGGTCCATTGAACATGGTAGGAGGTGAGACCCCACATCCGCGGGGCCAGCTGGGGCCAAATGTGGCAGCCTGGCGCATCCCAACTGGACGGCGCCCCACGAGCCGCACTGAGCGGGCAGCTTTAGGCTGGTGGGCTTCACCCCCAGCCAACAGGTCGGGTCAGTCCCACACCCAGCAGGCCTAACCAACACCAATAGGCCGGACCTGCAGCCCAGCAGGATGGGCTAGACTAGACCGTGTTAATGGGTGACTCGGTGTGCTGGACCCTCAACCAAATCGGGCCAGGTTCAGCAAGGCCCACTGGGCTTCGCCCACTGGCCAGCCCAAACTGGACTGACCCAAACCTGAACAAGTTTAGGTCGAGTTAGTTGGAACTAAATCGGGGTATGTTGGACCCCCGGGCTGAGTTGGTCGGATCAGTCTGACCGGGTCAGATCGGACCTAGACGCAGCATGCCAATGTTTACTAAAATGCTAATAACATACAAACTGGGAATTTGATTGATGATCCGTTTACGGCAATGGGACCATCTCAATGAGTTAGATCTTTTGGCATGACCTGAGGAGGCTTTAATGGAAATTTAGATGTGACTAATGGCTTGAGGAGCATTTATCCTAGGCATGCTAAGTATGAAACCCTACAGTTGGTTGAGACTTGAGGACTGCTGAATTTCGACACTGTGAAACTCAACTATGGACCAGTGAAAAGAAATTTTGTGTGACCTTGCATGCCCATGGTGGGAAGAACATATGTGTGACTTTGTAGGCCCACGGTATACACGACGAGGAGGAGTACCTTAGTTGTCCATGATTAGTGGGAATCACTTCTATGTGACTTTTCAGGCCCACATTATTCAATGAGGAGGTGTACCTAAGCAGTCCTATGTTGGTGTGAAGCACTTTTGTGTGACTTTGTATGACCACATTACTCGATAGAGGAGGAGTTCTTCAGCAACCGAGGTGTCTGATGATATGACTGATGATTCTTCTATCACAATTCTAAATGTATACCTGGTGTGAGTTGTCTTGTGCTTTGTGATTTATTTAAGTATTGTTTTTTGGTATTTAGTTTTGGTTTTGGGGTCCCTAATGAGTACATTGTTACTCACCCCTACATGGGATTTTCCCGCACATGTTGTTTTTGGTGCCGGTGATCAACATTTCGACAGAGACTTTAGTGGACCAGGACCTCGGGGTGCTCAGGGAGATGGGATCGACAGATGCTACGACAGTGGTCATGGTGGCTTCTAACCAGGTGGGGCCTAGTAAAATTGTGTGGATATGATGTTCTACTTCGGCTTTTAGTAGCTACACTACTCTCATGACCAGTTGAGGTTTTTTGCAAATGGCCATCAGAGTTTCCTTTTTGTACTTTTAGGTTTTTAGTTATTTTGTTGGGTTTGTATTCTATCCCACTTATATTAGTTGTACTTATACAATGATTTTTTTTAGTGATACTTATTTCCTTTTCAATTTGTGGGACATGGTTGGGAGAGAGAGAGAGTGTGTGTGTGTCTGTGAGTGTGTGTGTGTGTAGGTACTTAATCAAATTCCTCCCACTTGCAGGTTGACATCTTCAACACTAGTCACCAGCCCCAAGCCTTTGGGAGGCAGGCTTGGGGTAGTCATAGCATAGGCCCTAGAGGATGGGTTGTGACACCACCCAATGTGATGTGATTTCAGTAAACCAATTCATTCCACACAATAAAGTTATTCAGTACAGAATTCAACGGCTTCCACAACAATATATCCTTCTCCAATACAACCCTCTGGTCAATTTTTATTTTTGACATACCCATTCAAAATCATTATGTACCGTTCAATGGGGTACATCCATCTATAGTGTACAAGACAACATAATTGAATCTCTCTCACCATGTTAACCATCAAATCAAATAATTTTGGTGGGAATAACATTTCCAATTCACATAATATGATGGAAAGTTATCTTTACATAGTCAGAAATTTCAGATAAAGACTCTATTTAATATGTGGGGCACAATTTTACCACTTTGAGTAAATTGATAAGATACAATAAAAATTTCTTAAGAACCGCCATGAAACATTCATTTTCCAAAAATTCTCAAGAGAAGTAGTGATGGTGGAAAGGAAGAGGAGGGAAACGTACACCAACGTGCCCTTAGCAGACTCTTATGATCAGGCGATGCCAGAAGGGAAGAAGAGGAAGATACTGGGAGGCTAGTTTTTGGCTGAAGACATGGAAATGGAAGAGAATAAGAAGAGAAGTATGTTGTTCACAGAGACTCCAGTGACATAGGGATGGCGAAAAGGCAGCGGAGAGTGATGCACACAAACCTTCCCTTAGCAAACTCTTTCCATAAGGTGACACCAGAATGGACGAAGAGGATGACACTGGGAGACATGTTTATAGCATAAGACCTGGCGATGGAGGATTGGAAGAAGAGAAGTACAGTGTTCACAGAGACTCCAGCGACCTAGGGATGATGTAAAGGCAGAGAAGAGCAACGCCTACCGACCTTCCCTTAGAAGTCTCTTGCAATAAGGTGATGCTGTAAAGGAAGAAGAGGACGATGCTAGGTGACCTATTTATAGCCCAAGACTTGGTGATAGAGGATCAGAAGAAGAGAATTACGGTGTTCATGGAAGACTCCACCGAGCTGGTGATGGCGGAATGTTAGAGGAGACCGCCGCACACCGACCTACTCTTACCAGACTCTTGTGACCAGGTGACATAGGAATAGAAGAAGGGGAAGATGCTATAAAACCGGTTCATGCCTCAGACGACAGTCGTCCTATTTTTTATAAAATCTCATGTTCTTAAAAAAATGGAATTTTTCATGGTTTTTGTACAATTCCAATAATTGTATAACAAAAACCAATGTTTATGAATAATATTTTATAAACTAAACATATTTTAAAATAGTACACAAATGATGGAAGTTCAGAAGACTCAAACATGAGACCTCTACAACACCACACATCGCATTTTACATTTGGCTTAGTTGTGAGGATTTGAAACCAAACATGTGTCCTCTGATTTAACAAAATCCAATTAATTAAATTGGATTAATCTTTAATATACTGATGTAATTATGTTAAGGTACTAGAAAAAGACCATTACCAGTCATTTAATAGTAGATTAAAACATCCATGAAATGACTTTAAAATTGTGTATATGGGAAAAAATAATCATGAAATAAAAGATGAAATATGATCGATTTATCTTAAAAACTTGATTCTTTCGATTGTTGAGTAACATATAAAGGAATAGTTGAAAAGAAACATGGAATTTGGAGAAATAATAATAGGAGAATAAAATAGGTATGTTTTAATAACATAAAGAGTATATATTTCTCCCAATGAAAATTTAAACAAGAACAATCTCAAATAATAAGAGTGAGATTGTAAAGCAGGCCTTTACAGTATTAATAAATTTTTATTCAAAACCCATTAAAAGTGAAAATATGAATTGAAACTTTAAATACCATGAATATAGTTGAACTCATGATATAATGTGACAAAGGGGAAATATATACACCATATAATATATGTTAGGTGTATAATATAAAATATGACTTAATAGACTATAATTTAGATGAAAAATCATTCCCTTGGATTCCAGCTAGGTCGAACCCGCTATATCCAATTGATTAATAAATTTAAATTTATTAAATAATTTCATAAGAATTTTTTTATATATATTCACTTTTTAAGATCTTTTTTTATAATCATTTGACATATATTCATTGAATAGTCCTTGCTTATGTTGTCAAATTAAAGTTGTTTCGTCCATTTTCCCAGAATAACTTACATATATTGATTGAGGTTAACAATATTTTGAAATGGTTTTATCATCTCAGAAATGTAAATAACTTCATGAATATAATTTTCATTTATTTTATTAAATTTTAGAATCATCCATGCAATGTGCCAATAAAAAAATGGATCACATCGCTTCGTGAAGGTGATAGTCAACACGTATGCATAACTAATGTTTTCATTTTTTAATGGATGAGAGGGTAAGAAATTCTATTATATATTATATTTCCAGAATCACAATTATGTCTTAAATATCATATATATTAATTAATTCCATATTTTTAACGATCCAAGTGATGCGGTGTTGGAAAATGGATGCACCATTTTCATAACAAAATCTCAAAATAGTTAATATATTGATGTAATTATGTTAAGATTCTCCTTGAATATTTAGAGGTTTTTTAAGAAGAAAAGAGCGTGGAAAAACCTGATAAGAACATATTCCCCATTTTTATTCTAGAATTTATAACTTCGATCTATTATGTGATAGATCAAGTGTTCTTACAACTCTTCTAGACTATTCTTTCTTGAATAACTATAGTGTAAATATAGAAAAAGTATTTGTGAAGGGTCATATGCATGATCTTTTAAAAACTTGATGAACTCTATAACTCCATCATTATACTCTTTTGTCAGAAAATTGGTGTCCATCATTTCTTTATTCATATTTTTCCAATTTGATTCGGTAATATTAATATTACACAAAATAAATAATTAAAAAATTGATATAAAAATTAAGCAAGGCTAAAAAAAGTTATAGACATTATGTATCCTCCAATATTTACACCCAATATCCACTTTTCGAAACCATGGTCCTTCATTTGGGATCTTATTTATAAATCAATATTCAACTCTTCTAGTTTTTCATTAATTAGTCAAACTAAGATAAATTCATCCACAACAAAAATTAAAATTACAAATCTCTTCTCATAATACACCATCATATAATAGAAATTATTTATATTACACTGGGTGAACATTAATTCTATCATGAAAGCATTCAAATTCCAGTTACATTATCTTGGTTCCTACTTAAGCTTAAAAAAACTCCATTTGAGACTGGATTTGATCCTTCAAAACCATTTAAAATGAAACCTTCTAGCTGATCTATATAGATCTCTTCCTCTGAATCTTTATGATGGAATATAATGATAGCATAAAATTGTTTTAGAAATTAATCTTCAAATGGAAACCAGGTTGAGAACCATATGAATTATTATATGCATTACAACCTGAGATAAAATCTAACTAAAATCTAATTCTTGAAAAAATTAAAATAAATTTACCATTTTTGTGGTGTTATTATTGATCTACTTGGTATCCCAATATAATTTAATGGTTTTCCTAATTATATAAAAATATAAACATAAAATATTATGAAAATAAAACCTTTCAGATGTCCATTGAAAACTATTTATAAAATCATAGTTGAAAATATCTCACCCTAAAAATAATTCAAACACTTTTTTTAATGCATTCCAAAAATATACCACCCTAACGATAATGCCAATAACACCTTATGGAAAGCACCAATATTTCCAAATATAAGAAAAGATTTGAGAAGTTTGTCTTATGCTTCAATAACAATCTAGACCCATAAACAACCATATAATGATCATAGACTGGAACTATTCAAATCCTTACTCTTGTTACATCACAATATAAGCCATACTAATTAAAAAGATAATTTATTATTAAGATTAGTGTTTTCATCAATATCCCATTAAGATATTAGAAGTATCTCTCATGAACATCTAAGAAGAAGAACCATACCACATTTTTGGTTAAGGCCTTCTTAGTGATTCCAATAAGGAAGAATCCCAGTTGACCGTTTAGAAATAACTGGAAATTTCCAAAAATATTTGGATCTCAAAAACATTATTTGGCCTCCCTAAATAAACTACAACATCAAAATTCTCAGTTACTAAAAAGATTATATCTTATAATATCATTTTACCCATGAAGTGTACATTATCAATCCAAAACATAAACATTGAGATCATGGAATATAGTTGATGCTCTCTAAGTTTTCCCAAAATGACCTCCAGATATCGAGCATGTTCCTCCCTCGATCCTAGAAAACACATTAGAACCTCTAAGTTGATCAAATAGTCAATAAATACATATAAGTGCAGATAAGTTCATTTATATCACTTAGAATAACCTCTAATCATCCACACATATTCTCAATGATCCCTTTGGATTTTTAAGTAAAAAACTAAGGCAACCCAAGGGTAGTTAATCATTCATACGAACCCCTTCACCTTGAAATCATTAAATTGAGACTTCTTCTCTCACAACTTTGGAAAATCCATCTTATATGGTTAAATAGATATATTATTAACACTCGGTAATATCAAGATCATAAAATCAACCTATCCCTTCTGTGGTAATATAGACATGTCCTTGGAAAATCATCTAGGAACTTGTCAATGATAGTAGGACATATTGACTGATATTTTACTCTATCATCCAAAATTACTCTAAAAAAATGGGTTATAATTTTTCCTAGCTACAAAAATATAGGTCCTAGATAATTAGTTTTCATATAAAACTCTCCAATATAGACATAATCATCACCCTCAAAAATATATTTCCACAAATAGAAGGAAACAATTGATATAGTAGATACATCACTACATGTGGGGTTTTAATTATAGTCAAAAAGTAGACTCACTGTTTTCAAGTCTCCAGAACCTTCCCTTTACATATTTGTGTCTATATTAAGTGTAAATTAATGATTTTAATGGTAAAATTGTCAACATGTTGTGAGACATTCTATGCTTCCATTTTCAGCCATTTTTTACATATGTGAAATTTTTATCTCCCTCTTGTATTTACCTCTTACTTTCAATCAAATTAAACATGTATTGTCATGAAACATTCATATTCCATATATAAAAATTATACATGAACCAACATGGAACATTATAATAAATATATGTAAATATTTATACATATATAAAAATATTTAATATGTGGGTCACAATTTTCCCACATTGAGTAAATTGATAAGCTATAATCAAAATATCCTGACAACTGACATAAAACATTCATTTTCCATAAATTATTGAGATAAATAAATAATAAATTCCTCTATAATTGAATAATAATATAGAAGAAACACCAACATCACAATATGAATGATGCTAGAAACAAAAAACCATATCCATATGAAAAGAGACGATAAAAAACATGTCAAACTACACTGAAAAAACCTAACTAAAAATTGATGGGTTATATTATATGACATGATCTCTAGTCAAACATGGCCTCTATTCTCAAAATCACATAACAAACAATCCAATTTCAATGCCACTAAATATTAATTGTTCCAGAAGCATCAAATATCTAACCATATACTTATTGAATTAAAAAATGTACATAAGGCATTATAGGAATACTCACAGTGGTAGTACATGAGGAGCTGGGTTCGTGACGGAGGTGGGTTCGCAAAGGAAGAGGGCTATGCAGTAGAGGTGGGGTTCAATGACAGGGGTGGGGTGTGTGGAGGAGAGATTCCCGACGAAAAAGATATTCGCAATGGTGGCTGAGGGCTTCGTGGCGACGGAGGAGGAGGAGGATGTGACAGAGAAGGAGGAGGTGGAGGAGGTGGTGAGGTTCAATTTTTGCGAGAGCTTGAGTCGTGCGACATGGGGAGGAGACTATTAGTGTTTATTTATAAAACCAATTAAACCGTTTATCAATGATAGATAAAAACTCTGATAGAGGTATGCTTTTTCAGTTCTAAAATATAGAGCGCTGATAAAACATTTCATTATCAGTGCTAAAAAAGTATTGATAAAACTATAATGATAATAAATTATTTATATGTATATATTTATTTATAAAATATCGTGTATAAAAATATAAATATAAATATTTATTTATTTATAATAATAACTGTAAATATATATATATATTAAATATATATTTATATATATTTATATATATAATAAATATATATTTATATATATTTATATATATAATAAATATATATTTATATATATTTATAAAATTATAATAAATATATTAATTATATTTATATTTATATATAATTAATATCTTTTTTATAATATTACAATTATTTAAATATATCTATATTTATATAGAATTATAATTGTAAATATTAGTATATATTTATTACAATTTTATAATTATTTAATAACTATATATATATATATATTTATAGTTTGGATAAATATATATTTATTTTTAATTATAATCATATATATATATCTGTAATTATAAAATTATAAAAAATATATTTATTACATTTATAATTTTATAAATATATATAATTAATATATTTATAATAATTTAATAATTATTTAAATATATCTGTTTTATATAGAATTTTAATTATAAATATTTGTACTTATATATATAATATAAAATTATTTATTTAATTATATATATTTATTTTATTAGTATATCTATTATTATTTGATAATTATTTAAAACATATATATTTAATTAAATAATTATGAAATACTATGAAATAAATATATATGTATTATATATATATATATTTATTACATATATATTTTAATTATATTCATAAATATAACTAAAATTATATATAAATATATATATATAAACATATCAAATTAAAATGAATATATTAATTATATATAATCATAAATATAAATAAATATATATAGAAATTTAAATAATTATGAAATTAAAATAAATATATTAATTATAAATATATTTTTGTAATTTAATAATTATTTAAATTAATATATATTTATATTTAAATAAATATAGAATTATAATAAATATATTTATTATATTTATAATTATAATTATAATTATAATTATAATTAAAAATAAATATTTATTTATTTATATTCATAAATATAAATATATATATATATATATTAAAATACTTATGAAAGTAAAATAAATATATTAATTATATATATTTTTTATAATTTTTAATTATTTAAATAAATATATATTTTATTTAAAATTATAAATATAAATATTTGTATATGCATATAAATATTTGTAGATATTTATAAATATATTTTTTGTAATTACATATATTTATAATATTATAATTATTATAAATATATTTATCATGATTTTAAGTATTTATGAGAACATAATAGCTTCATGGAAACATGAAAGAATATATACACCAAGTAAAGTATAGATCATAAAAAATGAGTGATCATATAAATGGAAAACATGAATTGTAATGAGAGTGTAATGTATTAATGAACATTGATGATGAATACATAACATATGAATGTCACATATATTTATGCATCAATTGATCAAATTCATTGGAAACATATATTTATTTAAATATATATTTATTTCTTTATAATTATAATTATAAATAAATATTTAAAAATTATTTATATATAATTATAATTATACATATTTATAAAGTGTTTATATATAGTTATAAATATATATATTTAAAAAGTAATTATATATAAATATAAATATAATAAATATAATAAATATGTTTATTATTTAATGAAATTTTATATATATATATTTGAATTATTAAAAAAATATTATTTATAAACGTGCCTTTTTTATTTAATGTATACAAATAAACCTTATTTTTTAATATATATAATAATTTTATATAAAGTGATAATATTTTTCGTGAAACACTTTTCTCAGCACTAACAATAATGCTAATAAATCAATCTTTTTTCAGCACTAGAAAAAGGGTTGATGAAGAGTAGATTTATCAGTGCTTTTCGATAGTGCTGATAAAGGTCCTCTTTTATCAGCGCTTTCTTCTTAGCATTGATAAAACCCAGCGCATCCCTTTTCCAGATATGTGGTAGTGTGCAAACATATGTTATTTATGTCATAGTGTTTTTATTATTTTTTCAATATAATATTCTTCTTCACTCCTCTTATAAACATACTCAATTTCATTCCTCCTATTTTTCCCAATGATAGACTCCACAACACTATTTTAATAAACAATATATGAATTTATTGAAAAAATAATAAAATTAAATTCATGGAAAAATAATATCGAAATTTAAATTTAAATTGTGTGGTTTATAATGAAAATTTATTTTATTTATTGTCATTAAAATAGTTATATTTTACTATAATTAATATGAATATATAAAGAATAATAATATTGTTTCATCAAATAAAAAAATTGGTTTGATCACCTGTTTAATTGATTTCCCAATCTGAACATGACATACTCCTCTGCATTGGGAGCAGCACCGAGTTAAGAAAATTATTTCTCATCAGGAATGGGAGCATCAACTTGTGCACAAGGTTGTTCCAATGCACTGCGAGCAGCAACAGGTTCAGAGACCTATTGTTCCTCAGGATTGGGAGCACCATTATGTGGGGAAGTCCTTATCTAAAAAATTTGTCTAACATTTAATTTAGAGTACATAAATATAGTATTATATGAATAATAACATGAGGTAACATAATTTATTTTACATTAAAAGTAACCTTATTATTGAACTCACCTTTTCTTTTTTAATGGATGATGAGATTTTACCCCTATATCGACGATCCAAATCCCTTCGTTATTGTATCCTATGATATACAAAATGTCGCCTATATTGGGACTACATTGAAATTATTGTGATGTCTCAATGAAATGGTCATCCTCAGTTAAATTTTCATCTGGCCCTTCAGTGGTTTTCGTTGATAACAGAACGATTCACTACTTTCAATTTCTGTGGTTTGGAATAAAAAATACATGTATAGTATATTATTTCATTATAAACATTTCACATTTGTACCATTACTTAAGAAACTCAACTTTCACGAATCCCAATTCATCTATTTTAATAACACTTTTGTTAAGAACCCACTTGGATTGAAAAATCTTCACCTAGAATGCACTATAATCCAATTCCTATATTTGTTCGATGATGCCAAAGTATGGAATATTGACATAATTTGTATTTTTGTCATTAGTATTGGAAACATGCATTGTTTCAGCCATGAGTGTAACTCCACTATTTCTCATGGTACTGTCTTCATCATGATCATTTGTATAGAACATATAACCATTAGTTACATAACCATTGTAATATAATACGTACACAATAATTCCTCTAGGTAGCCATCGATGTAATTCTGAAATTGAATATGGATTTTCCTCTAACTTCTTTAAAATATAGTCCCAAAACCATCCTATAAACTGGGTTTTATGTGTATTTGATATCCATATTCTAACCCTCGATGAATTCAAAAGCCCAAGAAATTATTTATTGGTTTCGACATATGGGGAAACCTTTAAACTGTTATGAAAAATTTAGAGGTGGGCCTAATCCTGATTTGATATATTGATAGTCATAAATAATCTTCCAGAAATTCCTTCATCTTCAGTCCACCCACTGTGAAGATATTTCAGTAGACGAATGCTTTCCACACCAGACAGGTATTCGGTATAGAATTCGACTACTTCCTTAACAATATATCACTCTACAATACAACCCTCTTTCCAACATCAATTTTTTTCATACCCATTCAAAATATTCATATACTATTCAATGGGGTATATACATCTATAATAGACATGACAACATAGTCTAATCTCTCTCACTAAGTGAACCATCAAATAAAAGAATGTTGTTAGGAAGAACATTTCCAATTCACATAATATGAAGGCAATTTCTTATTACATATTAAGAAATTTTTTTGGGCTCTATAAATTTGTTGCACATAGCTTTGAAGAAGAACCAGATCTTGGTTAATGTATAAAGGACATTCATGGGAAAAAATAAATGTAGAGCTATAGGCATTAGATCTTTCATCAGAACATGGAATTCATGTGATTTCTGACCCTTTAAATTTAAATCGTCCATTGACAAGATGTTCTTAGTATTCGATGAATACCCCTCTTTAATCATTACGTCATTTAATAAGTTTCAAAACTCATATCTCTCCTTCCTAGAAATATTGTAAACAGCTATAGAAAGAAAAAAAAATTCTCCCTTAACTGGCGCCAACTCTTCTCACATTCCCATGTCAACCATGTCCAGCCTAGCTTTAATTCCATCCTTTGTTTTTCGGATGCATTTAGAAACATGTCGATGACACTATCAAATTTTTTTTTTTTCAACATGCATAAAATTAATAAATTTTCTGACATACATATAATTCTAGTATGGTAATTCCAAAAGACTGATCGCTTTTTCCAACCATATTTCGTAAGTTTTTTCGACAATGGTTTATCAAATGTAGTGTCCACATCTTTTACTTATTCAAATAGTATATAACCTATTAGTGTAGATGGTGATGTATGTTTTTCTAAACATCAATCGAATGATGTTGTCCAATATTGCTACCTATTTCTTCAGGGTAGAAATCTATGATGTCCTATAATCATAGTTTTTTATGAATGTTTCAACCTAATTGACTATATACCTTGTTCGCAAATAGTACACCCTTGAGTTCATTTAATTCTATATCCTAAAACCATTCCATAAGCACGAAATTAATTTATCTTCCTGTAAAACATGTCTCTCAATGTAAAATATTCATTTTTATAGGCATCATAAAACGTAACACCTGAATCCCACAATAATTTCAAATCCTCAGTCAAGGGATCCAAATAAACATCAATATCATTAACTATTTGTTTTGGTCTTGATATAAGCATATATAACAAGATGTATTTTTGTTTCATGCATAAACATAGTGGAATTTTATAATTTACCAACATAAGCAAGCATTTATTGGGAGTGCTTCTTTGAAAAGAAAATGGATTCACATCGTTTATAGATAACACAGGACGAAGGTTTCTCAGCTCGTTTCCAAATTCATGATACTCATGATCAATTCTATTCCACTGAGGAGAATCAGTTAGATGACATAGTTTCCCATATTTAATTATTATGTCTGCATGCCATGTTTATTTCCCTACTTTATCCTCACTTCTATATAGGTGCCTAAACCTTGGACTGATTGGAATGTACCATACAACATTTGTAGGACCAGATTAATCTTTCTTGTATCATGAATCACCACAATTTGGAAATTATCTTAGTGATTTTTGGTCCCTTTGAAACAATATACAGTCATTCGGGCATGCATGTATTCTTTCAAGGATCATACCCATCATGCATAGGATTTTTTTGGCATTGAATGTTTGGTTCAAGAGATCATTATCTTCTGGGGGCATGTCATCTAAGATAGCATGTAATTCTGTAAAACAGGCGTCACTCCATCTATTGCCTAATTTTAGATTATACATCTTTAGTATGGCTGAAAATGCTATATATTTAGTGCAAACACTATAAAATGGCAACTTTTCACAACTCTGTAACCTTTCAAACAATTTTGGGAAACCATGAAATATATCATCAACTGTCGTAGTCATTTCTTCAATATAGTCTTCATAATAATTCACATCTAAAATGACATCCTCAATACAATATTCCTCATTTTCTACACTTGTAATCATATCAAATGATCCAAAAAATGGAGTGTTATCACAGCCTCTTCCTGCATTGGATTTTTCCCATGTTAATTCAAGAATTTATAACATCAATCTATTTTGTCATAGATAAAGTGTTTTTCCAACTCCTCTGAACTAATTTGCCTTGAATAAAAACAATTTAAACTTGGATAAAGGATTTGAGAAGGGTCATATGCATGATCATTTTCAAACATGATGAACTATTTCCTTCCATATTCATACTCTTTTGTCAGAAGAATAGAATCCATCCCTTATTTATTAATATCCATCCTATTTAACTTGGTAATATTAATACATAACCAAATAAATACAAAAAATGTTGATATAAAAATTAACCAATTCTAAAAAATGTTTAAGACATTAAGTATCATTTAATATTTATCCCCAATATCAACTTTTCAGAACCAAGTTCCTTCATTTGGGATCTTCTAGATAAATCAATCTTCATCTATTCTTGTTATTTCATCATTGGTCCTACTAGGAGAAATTCATCCACCTAAAGAAGTAAAATGACAAAACTCCCATAATAATACACCATCATATAGTAGAAATTATTCTCATTACACTACATGATCATTAATTATACCATAAAATAATTTAAATTCTTGTTACACTATCTTGGTGCCTACTTAAGCCCAGAAAAACTACATTTGAGACTATAACCGAACCTTCAATTCCATTTACTGTGAAACCTTCCAGTTGATCTATGTATATCTCTTCCTCAGAATCTACATGAAGGAGTATAATAATGACATCCATTTTCATAGAAATAAACCATCAATGGAAACCAAATAGAGGGCCATCTGAATTATTATATGCTTTACAACATGAGAGAAAATCTAATGGAAATCTAATCCTTCTAATTATTGAAATACATTTACCCTTTCCATGGTGTTCTTATTGATCTAATTTTCTCCCCTATATAATTTAATGATTTTCCTAATTCTAGAAATATCTAAACATAAAATTTTGAGGAAAAAATACATTTCAAACGACTTTTGAAAACTACATATAAAATTATAGTTGAAAATATCTCACCCAAAATATATTTCAATCACTTTATTAGTTTATTCCAAAAATACATCACACTAAATATAATACCAATAACACCTCATGGAAGGAACCACTATTTTTATATTTAAAAAATTATTTTGGAAGTTTCTCTTATGCGTCCTTAACTGTCTGGATTCATAAGCAACCATATGACCATCATAGACTAGAACTGTTCAAATCCTGACTTCTGATACATCACAATATAATCCATACTGATTACCCAGCTCATTTATGATTAAGATGATTTTTTCATCAATCTCCCATTAAATATCTTTGAAGGATCTCTCATGAACATCTAAAGAAAGGAATTATATCACATTCTTGGTTAAGGTCTTCTCACCGCTTCCAATTATGATGAATCCTAGTTGACCCTCTAGTAATAATTAGAAATTTCTATAGAAAATTTGGATATCAAAAACATTCTTTGCCCTCTCTAAATAAACTATAACATCAAAATTATTTGGCTCTAAAAATATTATATCCACTAATATAATTGTCCCAACGAAGTGTACATTATCAATCCAAAACATACACTTTGAGATCATGTCATATAGTTGATGCTCCCTAGGTTTTCTCAGAATGATCCCCAAATATCGAGCTTGTTCTTACCTCGATCCTAGAGAACACTTTAGCACCTTTATGTTGATCAAATAGTCCATCACATTGTATAAGTGTATATAAGTTCATTTCTATCACTTAGATTAACCTCTAATTGTCCACACATATTCTAAATGATCCATTTGAATTTTTATAGAAAAAACTAAGGCACCCTAGGGGGACATAATCATTCATATGAACCCCTTCACCTCGAAGTAGTTCAATTGAGCCTTCTTCTCTAATAGCTCTATAGGATCCATATTATATGGTGGAATACATATATTCCCCACAACAAGTAATAACACAATCATAAACTCAATGTATCCCTTGAGTGGTAATCTAGAGAAGTCCTTGGGAAATACATCTAGGAACGTTCAATTATAGTAGGACATAATGAATGATGTTTATCTCTATCATCCAAAATTACTCTTGAAAAATGGGTTGTGATTTTACCCCACCATAGAAATATAAGTCCTACATAACTAGTTTTCATATCCTACTCTCCAATATAGACATAATCATCACCCTCGAAAAATATAATTCCACCCATCGATGAAAACAACTGATATAGTAGATATATCACTACATGGGGGTTTTTAATTGTTGTCACAAAGTAAACTCATAGTTTTCATGTAACCAGAACCTTCCCTTTCCATTTATGTGTTGTTATTACGTGGGAATTAATGAGTTTAAAGGTAAAATTGTCAAATAGTTATGAGACAATCAATGAACCCATTTTTTATATATGTGAAATTTTTATCTCCCTCTTGTATGTACCTCCTACTTTCAATCAAATTATACTTGAACTGACATGAAATATTCATATGCCATATATAATAATTATACATTAAACTACATGAAACATTCATAATAAATATTTACAAATATTTATACATATATACAATTATTTAATATGTGGGGAACAATTTTCCCACTTCGAGTAAATTGATAAGCTATAATTGAAATATCCTATGAACCGACTTGAACATTCATGTGCCATAAATTCTCGAGAAAAATAAACAATACATTCCTCTTAAATTGAATTAAAATATAGAAGAAAAACCAACATCACTATATGAAGGCAGTCCGAAATAATAAACCATATCTATATGTAAACAGACAATGGAAAACATGTGAAACTACACTGAAAAAATGTAACTAAAAATAGATGGGTTGTATTTTATAACATGATCTCTAGACAAATATGGCCTCCATTCTCAAAATCACCTTACTAAAAAACCGATTATTGTGCCACTAAACATCAATTGGTATATAATTATCCAAGAGATAACCGTATACTTATTGAACCAAAAATATACTTAGAGCGTTACAAGAATATAATAAATATTTTTAAATAATTATATGTATAACTAATAAATATATATTTATTGATAATAATAACTATAAATAAATGTATATTTATATATATTTATATATATAATTAATATATATTAATTTATAATTATAAATTTTTTATATATATATTTATTGCATTGATAATTATATATAATTAATATCTTTATTATATTTTTATAATTATTTAAATATATCTATATTTATTTAAGATTATAAATAGAAATATTAGTATATAATTATTATAATTTTATAATTATTTAATAACTAACAATGTATATATATTTATTTATACTAATAATCATATATATATATATTTCAATAATTATAAAATTTTAACATTATATTTATTGTAATTATAATTTTATAAATATATACAATTAAAGTATTTATAACAATTTAATAATTATTTAAATATATATGTATTATAAAAAATTATAATCACAAATATTTGTATATATTTATAAATATATATATTTAATTATTATATTTATTATAATTTGATAATTATTTAAATATAAATATATATTGGTTACATATATATTTTTATTATAGCGTGTGATTTATAATGAAAATTAATTTTATTTATTGTCATTAAAATAGTTATATTTGACTATAATTAATTGGAATATATAATTATAAAATAATATTGTTTTAACTAATAAAAAATTGGTTCGATCACCTGTTTAACCGATTTTCCCTATCCGAACATGACCTACACCCCTGATTTAATAACCATCCATATTCTATATGTGTGTGTGAATAATTTGAGGGTAATTTATGTGCGTGGGTTTTTTTATTATTATGTGGTTGGGTTTTTTATATTTGAGAAATGGGTTTGTTCAGCGCCACTTAAAGTGGCTCTTACCACCCCCAAACCCCACAAATATATATATATACACATATTTATATATATAATAAATATAAAAAATTTCAAAAAATACATAATTATATTTTTTATAATAAGTACAAAAATTATAATAAATTTATTTATTTATAATATATATTTATAATAAATATCTAATAAATGTTATAATATTATCATAATAAATATACATTTTTTATACATTTATTATATATTTATTATAAATACTATAATGTTATAATATTATATTATTTATTATAATAAATATCTAATAAATATTAATAAATACTATTATAATAAATGAACTATAAATGTATAATAAATGTATAATAAATATTTATAATATATTTATATTTATAATAAATAATTATTATAATTAAATATTATAATATTTATAATAATAAATATCTAATAAATGTAAAATAAATATTATTATAATAAATATACATTTATAATATATATTATAATAAATATTATTATATTAAATGTATAATAAATTTTATTGTTATAAATATTATAATAAATGTATAATAAATATACAGTAAATGTAAAAAAAGTATTTATAAAAAATTTATTATAAATGTATATTTATTATAATAAATATTATAATATTTAATTATAATAACTGTATATTTATATTTATATTTACAACAAATATGATAATATTTATTTTAATAAATCTACATTTATTTTTTAAAATAAATCTATATTTATTTTATATATTTATTATAATTAATATATACAATAAATGTATAATAAATATTATAATACATTTATTTTTTATTTATAATATAATAAATTTAATATGTAATTATTTATCTTTATTATATAATTATCATAACAATATTTATTATATTTATATTTATATATTAATATTATAAATAAATGTAATATGTAATATAATATAATAAATATAATATGATACATTTGTTTTTTAATTATAATAAATGTATATTTATAATTATATAAATGTATAATAAATATAATAAAAATAATATTATTATTACATAATACATTTATTATAATAAATAAATAATTATATATTACATTTATTATAAAAAATAAATGTATATTTATTACATATTTATTATAATAAATAAATTTTTATTACATTTATAATAAATGTATATTTATATAAATAAATATTATTAATTAAAATTAATAAATGTATATTTATTAATGAATTTTATAATAACTAAATGTATATTTATAATTACATTTATAAATGTATATTTATAATAAATGTATATTTATAAAAAATATTACAATTAAATATTATTAATGAATATTAATAAATGTATATTTATTAATTAATATCATAATAAATAAATGTATATTTATAATTACATTTATAAATGTATATTTTTTATAATAATTAAATGTATATTACATTTATAAATAATTACATATTTATTATAATAAATAAATGTATAATAAATTTATAATAAATGTATATTTATATAACTAAATGTATATTACATTTATAATAAATGTATATTTTTATAAATAAATTTATATTATATATTTATGTAATTACATATTTATTATAATAAATGTATATTACATATTTATTATAATAAATGTATATTACATTTATATAAATATATATTTATTACATATTTATTATAATAAACAATTACATTTATAAATGTTTATTACATTTATAATAAATATATAATAAATGTATATTTATATAAATGTATATTTATTATAATAAATAGATGTAAATTACATTTACAAATAATTAAATATTTATTATAATAAATAAATGTATATTTATAATTATATAATTATGGTATATAATTATTTATAGATATGATAATTATATAATAAAGATAAATAATTATATATTACATACATTATATTATAATTAAAAAATAATTGTATTATAATATTTATGATATATTTATTATACATATTTATTACAATAAATGTATAAAAATAAATTTAGATTTATTATAATAAATTGGACTACAAACATCCAACCGCTAACCATATACGTATTGAACGAAACATATACATAGATCATTACAAGAATATAATAAATATATGTATAAAATTATATAATAATTAAATAATTAAATATTTATTAATAATAATAACTATAAATTATTGTATACTTATTTATATATATATATAATGAATATTTATTAATTTATAACTATAAATTTCTTATAAATATATATATTTTATTTATAATTATATATAATTAATATATTTTTTATAATTTTATAATTATTTAAATATATCTATGTTTATTTAGAATTATAATTGTAAATATTTGTATATATTTATTATAATTTATAATTACTTAATAACTATAAATGTATATTTATTTATTTATTTTTATAATCATATAAATATATACATATATATTTCAATAATTAAAAAATTTTAATAAATATATTTATTTAATTTATAATTTTATAAATATAAATAATTATTATATTTATAACAATTTAATAATTATTTAAATATATACGTATTATATAGAATTCTAACTATAAATATTTGTATATATTTATAAATTTATTTATTTAATTAATATATTTATTATAATTTGATAATTATTTAAATAAAAATTTAAAATTATTACATATATATTTTAATTATAGTGTTTTATTTATAATGAAAATTAATTTTATTTATTGTCATTAAAACATTTATATATGACTATAATTAATATGAATAAATAATTATATTATAATATTGTTTTAACAAATAAAAAAATTGGTTCTATCACCTTTTTAACCTATTTCCCCTATCCGAACTTGATCTACTCCCATGATTCAATGACCATTTCGATTCTATTTGAGTGGGTGTATAATTTGACCTATAATAAATGAATTTTAGGTGCAATAGAATGATTTGACTGAGAGATTAGTCCTATGACCATTGTAATATGAATTTTGACGTTGACCATCCTTAAATGAATTCCTAAATATATGAAATGGATGAGTCGTTCTATAAATTATATACCCTTCCTCATCCCCTTTCATTCTGTAGCTCTGAAAATTTAACTATAATTCTCACTCACCCTTCCTCCTCCCCAATATGTGTGGTTGTCTCTCCGACCCCCCAAAACAATATGGTGCATCAGGCGATGAGGACGATAACAGTGAAGCTGAGGAGTGTTGCCCATTCCTTCTTCCCTGGATCCTTAAAAAGGTAAAGGAGAGTGCCGCACACTGAGAAGGTGATGCCGGAATAGCCGAGGATAGCAATATGCACTGACCAGCCGATGCCGACGATTCTAAAAACCTACTTCGATCTTCTCTTATAAGAAACTTCCAACCAGGAGATGTTGTAAAGGAAGAAGAAGGCGACGTCGACCGACATGGCGATGCCGGAGTGGAAGATGAGGGAAACACACATTAATCTGATCTTATCAGACACTTCCTACTAGGTGATGTAGGAAAAAGAAGAAGAAGATGACGCTGACCGACCCGGTGATGCCGGAAAGGAAGAATAAGATGACGCTGGCCGACCCGGTGATACCGGAAAGGAAGAAGATAACGACACTGGCTGACCTGGTGATACAGGAATGGAAGAGGAGTGAAACCCACATCGATCTTCTCTTAGCAGACACTTCCTACAAAGTGATGCAGGAAAGGAAGAAGATGATGAAACTGGCTGACCCGACGATGCTAGAATGGCTGAAGAGGGAAACCCACATCGATTTGCTCTTAGCAGAGACTTCTTACTAGAAGATGCTGGAAAGGAATATGAAGAGGATGTGGGCCGGCCCATTTATACCCCAAGACCTAGCGATGGGGGATCAAAAGAAGGGGAGCACCCTGGGTGGCCTGTTTATGGCCGAAGACATGGGGGTAGAGGCGAAACTGGAAATGTAGAATTGGATGATGGTGGTAAACTTGTGTATATCCCAAGGCCTGACGATGGAGGATCAGAAGAAGAAAAGTATGATGTTCATGGAAGAAAGGCAGAGGAGAGTGTCGCACATCGAGCAGCTCTTACCAGACTCTTGCGATCAGGCGTCGTCAGAAAAGAATAAGAGGATTACGTTGGACGACTTGTTCAAAACCCAAGACCTAGCAATGGAGGATCGGAATAAGAGAAGTATGGTTTTCATTTCAGAAAGGCAGAGGAGAGTGCCGCACACTGAGCATCTCTTAGGAGACTCTTGGGATCCGGCCACGCCGAATAGGAAGAAGAGGACAACATTGGCCGACCTGTTTATAGCCCAAGACCAGGCGATGGAGGATCAGAAGAATAGAAGTACGTTGTTCTTGGAAGAAAGGTAGAGGAGAGTGTCGCACACCTAGAACCTCTTACCAGACTCGGTGTTCACGGCAGAAAGGCATATGAGAGCCTCGCACACCGATAAGCTCTTACCAGATATATATTTAAGAATTAATATAATGATTTTAAAAATATATTGTTTAAATTAGAAATTTATGTTTAACATTTTGGAAATCTATGTAATATATTTATTCAAATAAAATCTATTTTTGTTTTTTCTCTTTTAATCATGTATTCACAAGATTCATTTTAATTTGTTGCTTGGTTTGAAAAACAATCAAGTGTTCGTTGTTTTATCAAAATCCAATTAATTCAATGAGAAACAAAATTATACTTGGTTTTTCTATAAGATTAATTTTATACCTAAAACATGTGCTTTTTCAGAAAAGGGTCTTTTTAATTTATATTAAAAATATTTTTTTACCACTTCTTGAAATTAAATCTTATAAAATGGGTACATTATTTGAAATTAATATAAATAATATTAGGTTATAAGATCAACTTAAAAAGTAATTTTTCTTTGAGAAGAATCATAGAAAATTTTAAAGGAAGGATCAAAGAAGCGAGTAGTCATGATGACATGAAATTCTATCCATGAGAAATAAAACAAAACAATTATTCCTTTCACATTTTTTTGTAAAAAAGTTCAAAATAACACGCTCAAAATATGAAAAGAGGATTCCAATTATTTTTTTTATTCAAAATCAAACATGAGTAAAAATGAATTTAAAAAACCATAGGAGAATATTAAAATCATTCATGAAAACATTTTTAAAGAAAAGATGAAAATGGAAGAAAACGATTCCCAAAAGTCTATTTTTCTTTTTTTTTTAATTATGATCATTCTAAGTAATAAATAAAAGAAAATTTTACTATTACTTGAACACTCCATGAATAAATGAAGGAAAATAAATTGAAATGGATTTATCGTATAAGCAACATATAATTTCTCTCAATCTAAACTAAAGGATAAGGAATACAAATTAAAATGAGATTGAAACATAAACCCTATACAACATTGGTAACCACTAAATAAAAAACTCATCAATGAGAGAACCATATATGGATTTTTAAATCTCATAGTTTCAATAAAAAGAATCGTAAAAAACATTAATGGTGTCACACCCCAACTATTTAATTTATTTTTATTTTATTATTCTATGGCTCGATGTCCTCGCGTAACGGAACGGGCTAGGTCCCAGTTTAGAAATTTCTGATATTTAATGTTTTCGGTCAGTTTCAGACCTGTGCACAGGCACCACATTGTTAGCAGTGACTGTGCGGTCACCCCAGGTGCTTGTGCGGGTGCCCAAGTCGATTGCGTTGAGGAGTGAAATTTGTGTGCGTGTTTTTTTAAGTCGCGCGATGAGCGCGCGAGTACCCGCTAATATTATGTTATTATTATTATTATTATTTATAAATATATTTATTATATTTATAATTATATATAATTAATATCTTTATTATAATTTATAATTATTTAAAAATATCTTTATTTATTTAGAATTATAATTGTAAATATTTGTATATATTTTTTATAATTTTATAATTATTTAATAACTATAATTGTATATATATCTATTTATACTTATAACCATATATGTATATATATTTATATAATTATAAAATTTTAACAAATATATTTATTGCATTTATAATTTTATAAATATATATAATTAATATATTTATAACAATTTAATAAATTATTAAATATATACGTATTATATAGAATTATAATTATAAATATTTGTATATAAATATATATATATATATATATATATATTTACTTAATATATTTATTAAAATTTTATAATTATTCAAATATAAATATATATTTATTACATATTTATTTTTATTATAGTGTGTGATTTATAATGAAAATTAATTTTATTTATTGTCATTAAAATAGTTATATTTGACTATAATTAATATGAATGTATAAATATATAATAATAATGTTTTAACAAATAAAAAAATTGGGTTGATCACCTGTTTAACTGATTATGGGGTAGGGTTTTTTGATATTTCTGAAATGGGTTTGTTCAGCGCCACTTGAAGTGGCTATTTGACCCCACACAACCCCCAAACCCCACAAATATATATAAATATAAAATAAATTTATTTATTATAATAAGTATAAAAAAATACAATAAATAAAATAAATACATAATTATAATTTTTATAATAAATACAAAAATTATAATAAATTAATTTATTTATAAAAAATATTTATAATAAATATCTAATAAATATTATCATAAATATAATAATATTATTATAATAAATATACATTTGTTATAAATTTTTTATACGTTTATTATAAATGCTATAATGTTATAATTTTATAATATTTGTTATAATAAATATCAATTAAATATTAATAAAAGCTATTCTAATAAATGCACAATAAATGTATAATAATTATTTATAATACATTTATATTTATAATAAAAACTTAATATAATTAAATATTATAATATTTATAATAATAAATATCTAATAAATGTATAATAAATATTATTATAATAAATATACATTTTTATTATCTATTATAATAAATATTATGATAATAAATGTATAATAAATATAATTGTAATAAATATTATAATAAATGTATAATAAATATATAGTAAATGTAAAATGAGTATTTCTAATAAATTTATTATAAATATATATATATTATTATAAATATTATAATTTCTATTTATAATAAATGTGTATTTATATTTATATTTATAATAAATATGATAATATTTATTATAATAAACCTACATTTATTTTATACATTTATTATAATAAATATGTACAATAAATGTATAATAAATACTATAATACATTTATTTGTTTATTATAATATAATAAATTTAATATGTAATTATTTATGTTTATTATATAATTATCATATTTATATTTATTATATATATAATTATATAATTATATTATAAATAAATGTAATATGTCATATAATAAAATAAATGTAATATGATACATTTATTTTTTAATTATTATAAATGTATATTTATAATTATATAAATTTATAATAAATATAATAAATATAATTGTATAATTACATTTTAAATTTATTATAATAAATAAATAATTACATATTACATTTATTATAATAAATAAATGTATATTTATAATTACATTTATAAATGAATATTTATTATAATAAATAAATGTATATTTATTACATATTTATTATAATAAATAAATGTATATTACATTTATAATAAATGTATATTTATATAAATAAATTTATATTACATTTATAATAAATTTATAATTATATAAACCAATATTATTAATAAATATTATTAATGAAAATTAATCAATGTATATGTATTAATGAATATTATAATAAATAAATGTATATTTATAATTACATTTATAAATGTATATTTATAATATATATATATACATATATATATTATTAAATATTATTAAAGAATATTAATAAATGTATATTTATTAATAAATATTATATAAAATAAATATATATTTATAAATATATTTATAAATGTAAATTTATAATAATAAATAAATGTATATTATATTTATAAATAATTATATATTTATTATAATAAATAAATGTATATTACATTTATAATAAATGAATATTTATATAAATAACTGTATATTACATTTATAATAAATGTATATTTATATAAATAAATATATATTACTTTTATAAGTAATTACATATTTATTATAATAAATGTATATATCATTGATAAATAAATAATCATTTATTTTTTTAATAAATTTATATTACATATTTATTATAATAAAGTATATTATCTTTATATAAATATATATTTATTACATATTTATTATAATAAAAAATTACATTTATAAATGTATATTACATTTATAAATGTATATTACATTTATAATAAATATCAAATAAATTTATAATTATAAGAATGTATATTTATTATAATAAATAAATGTAAATTGTATTTTTAAATAATTACATATTTATTATAATAAATAAATGTGTATTTATAATTTTATAATTGAGTATATAATTATTTATATATATGATAATTATATAATAAAGATAAATAATTATATATTACATTTATTATATTATAATTAAAAAATAAATGTGTTATAATATTTATTATACATTTATTATACATATTTATTATAATAAATGTATAAAATAAATGTAGATTTATTATAATAAATTGGGCTACAAACCTCCAATAGCTAAGCATATACTTTTTGAACCAAGGATATACGTAGAGAATTACAAGAATATAATAAATATATTTATAAATTTTTTTGTATAATAAATAAATATTTATTTATTTTAAATAATAACAATAAATAAATTTATATTTATTTATATTTATATATATAATGAATATATATTAATTTATAATTATAAGTTTTTTATAAATAAATTAATTATATTTATAATTATATATAATTAATATCATTATTATAATTATATAATTATTTAAATATATCTATATTTATTTAGAATTATAATTGTAAATATTTTCATATATTTATTATAATTTTCTAATTATTTAATAACTATAAATGCACATATATTTATTTATAATTATAATCACATATATATATAAATAATTATAAAATTTTACCAAATATATTTGTTGCATTTATAATTTTAAAAATATATATAATTAATATATTTATAACAATTTAATAATTATTTAAATATATACATATTATATATAATTCTAATTACAAATAGTTTTATATATTTATAAACATATTTATTCTATTAATATATTTATTATAATTTGATAATTATTTAAATATAAATATATATTTATAACATATATATTTTAATTATAGTGTTTGATTTATAATGAAAATTAATTTTATTTATTTCCATTAAAATAGTTATCTTTGAATATAACTAATATGAATATATAATTATATAATAATATTGTTTTAAAAAATAAAAAAATTGGTTCGATCACCTGTTTAACCGATTTCCCCAATCCGAACTTGACCTACTCCCCTTATTCAATGACCATCCTGATTCTATATGAGTTGGTGTATAATTTGACCTACAATAAATGAATTTTAGGTGAGATAAAAGGATTTACTGAGAGATTAGTCTCGTGACCATTGTAATACGAATTTTGACGCCTACCATCCATAAATGCATTCATAAATATATGAAATTGAAGACTCATTCTATAAATTAGATACCCTTCCTCATCCACTTTCATTCTGTAGATCTACAAATTTAAATGTAAATCTCGCTCACCCTTCCTCTTCCCAAGTACGAGCTCCCATCTCTCCGATCCCCCAAAACAAAATGGTGCATCGTGGGATGAGGATGATAACAGAGGAGCTGAGAAGTATCTCCAATTCCTTCTTCCTTGGCTCCATAAAAAGGAAGAGGAGAATGCCGCACACTCAACAGGAGTTGCTGGCGATGCCAGAATGGCCGAGGATCGTGTCGCACACTGACCAGGCGATGGAGACGATTCGGAAAACCTACTTCGATCTACTCTTAGAAGACACTTCCTACCAGGAAATGATGAAAAGGAATAAGAAGACGATGCTGGCCGACCTGACGATGCCGGAATGGCAGATTAGGGAAACCCAAATTGATATGCTCTTAGCAGACACTTCCTACCAAGAAATGAAAGAATGGAATAAGGTGACGATGCTGACCGACCCGATGATGCTGGAAACGAAGAATAAGACGATGCTGGCCGACCCGGTGATGCCGGAAAGGAAGAAGAAGACGACATTGGCCGAACCGGCAATGCAGGAATGGCAGAGGAGTGAAACCCACATCGATCTGCTCTTAGCAGAGACTTCTTACCAGGCGATGCAGGAATGGAAGATTAAGATGAAGCTGTCCGACCTGGTGATGCCAAAATGGTAGAGGAGAGAAACCCACATCGATCTACTCATAGAAGAAACTTCCTACCAGGCGATGCCAAAAAGGAAGATGAATAGGATGTTGTTCGGGCCATTTATAACCCAAGACCTGGCGATGGAGGATCGGAAGAAGGAGAGCACCCTGGGTAGTCCTTTTATGGCCGAAGACCTGGGGATGGAGGCAACGCCAGAAAGGAAGAAGAGGACGACGGTGGGCAACCTGTTTATAGCCCAAGACCTGACGATGGAGGATCAGAAGAAGAGATGTACGGTGTTCATGGCATAAAGGCAGAGGAGACTGCCACACACCGAGCAGCTCTTTCCAGACTCTTGCGATCAGTTGACGTCGGAAAGGAAGAAGGGGATGAAACTGGATGACTTGTTTAAAGCCCATGACCTGGAGATGGAGGATCAGAATAAGAGAAGTAAGTTTTTCATGGCAGAAAGGAAGAGGAGAGCGCCGCACACCGAGCTAATCTTACCAGACTCTTGCATTCAGGCCACACAATAAAGGAAGAAGTGGACGACATTGGACAACCTATTTATATCCCAAGACCAAGCGATGGAGGATGAGAAGAAGAGAAGTATGGTGTTTATGGCAGAAAGGAAGAGGAGAGCGCTGCACACCTATCACCTCTTACCAGACTTGGTGTTCATGGTAGAAAGGCAGAGGACAACCACGCACACTGAGCAGCTCTTACCAGATATATCTTTAAGAATTAAAATAATGAATTTAAAAATATAATGTTGAAATTAGAAATTTATGATTAAAATTTTGGAAATCTATATAATACTTTTATTCAAATAAAATCTCTTTTGGTTTTTTCTCTTTTAATCAAGTATTCACAAGATTCATTTAGTTTTTTTTCTTGGTTTGAAAAGCAATAAAGTGTTTGTTGATTTAACATTATCCAATTAATTCAATGAGAACCAAAATTATACTTGGTTTTTCTTTAAAATTGTTTTTATACATCAAACATGTGCTTTTTCAAAAAATGGTTCTTTTGAATTTATATTAATACTATTTTTTACCACTTCTAGAAATTTAATCTTATAAATGAGTTCTATATTTCAAATTATTATCATTAATATTAGGTAATAATATCAACTTAAAGAATAATATTTCTTTGATAAGAATCATAGAAAATTATAAAGGAAGGTTCAAAGCAGCGAGTAGTCATGATGACATGAAATTCTATACAAGGGAAGTAAAACAAAACAACGATTCTTTTCACATTTTTTTGTAAAAAAAGTTAAAAGTACCTCGCTCAAAATATAAAAAGAAGATTCTATTTATTTTTTTTTAAAAATTCATACATGGCTAAAAATGAATTTAAAAAACCATAGGAGAATATTAAAAGCATTCGTCAAAACATTTTTAAAGAAAAGATGAAAATGAAAGAAAATGATTCCCAAAAGTCTATTTTTCTTTTTTTTAAATATTCTAATCATTCTAAGTACTAAATAAAAGAAAATTGTTCTATTACTTGAACACTCCAAGAATAAATGAAGGAAAATAAAATGACATCCCTTTATCATATAAGGATCATATAATTACTCTCAATCTAAAATAAAGTATAATCAATACATATTATAATGAGATTGAAACATAAATCTCTTACAACATTGGTAATCACTAAATCAAAAACTCATGAAAAAGAGAACCATATATGGATTTTTAAATACCCATAGTTTCAATAAATCGAATCGTAAAATACATTAATGGTGTCACACCCCAACTGTTTAATTTTTTTTATTTTATTATTACAGGGCTCCATGTCCTCGCGTCATGGTTCGAGCTGGGTCCCGGTTTAAAGATTTCTGAAATTTAATGTTTTTGGTGGGTTTCAAACCTGTGCATGAGCACCACGTGGTTAGCAGTGACCGTGCGGTCACCCCAGGTGCTTGTGTGGGTTCCCAAGCGTTGAGGCGTTCAATTTGTGTGCGTGTTTTTTTAAGTCGCGCGATGAGCGTGCAGGTACCCATTAATATTATGTCGTTATTATTATTATTATTATTATTTATAAATATACTAATAATATTTATAATTATATATAATTATTATCTTTATTGTAATTTTATAATTATTTCTATATTTCTATATTTATTTAGAATTATAATTGTAAATAATTGTATATATTTATTATAATTTTATAATTATTTAATAACTAAAAATGTATATATATTTATTTATAGTTATAATCATATATGTATATATATTTCAATAATTATAAAATTCTAACAAATATATTTATAGAATATATAATTTTATAAATATATATAATTAATATATATTTAATAATTTAATAATTATTTAAATATATGCATATTATATAGAATTATAATTATAATTATTTGTATATAATTATAAATATATTTATTTAATTAATATATTTACTATAATTTGATAATTATTTAAATATAAATATATATTTATTACATATATATTTTTATTATTGTGTGTGATTGATAATCAAAGTTAATTTTATTTATTGTAATTTAAATATTTATATTTGACTATAATTAATGTGAATATATAATAATATAATAATACTGTTTTAACAAATAAAAAAATTGGTTCGATCACCTGCTTAACCGATATTCCCGATTTGAACTTGACCTACTCCCCTGATTTAATGAAAATCCCGATTCTATATGAGTGTGTGTATAATTTGAGGGTAATTTAGGTTTTTGGTTTTTTTTAGTTTTATGGGGTATGTTTTTTTTATATTTGGGAAATGGGTTTGTTCAGCGCCACATCAAGTGGCGCTTTGACCCCACACCACCCCCAAAGCCCACAAACATATGTAAATATAAAATAAATTTATTTATTATAATAAATATAAAAAATACAATAAATGCATAATTATATTTTTTATAATAAATACAAAAAATTATAATAAATTTATTAATTTATAATAAATATTTATAATAAATATCTAATAAATATTATAATGAATATAATAATATTATTATAATAAATATACATGTATTATACATTTATTATACATTTATTATAAATACTAAAATGTTATAATATTATTATTTTAAATAAATATATAATAAATATTAATAAATACTATTATAATAAATGCACCATAAATGTATAATAAATGTATACTAAATACTTATAAAACATTTATATTTATAATAAATACTTATTGTAATTAAATATTATATTATTTGTAATAATAAATATCTAATAAATGTATAATAAATATTATTATAATAAATATACATTAATAATATCTATTATAACAAATATTATTATTATAAATGTATTATAAATATTATTGTAATAAATATTATAATTAATGTATAATAAATATATAGTAAATGTATAATAAATATTTATAATAAATTTATTATAGATTTATATTTAATATAATAAATATTATAATATTTAATTATAATAAATGTATATTTATTTTTATATTTATAATAAATATGATAATATTTATTATAAAAAATACACATTTATTTATTATAATAAATCTACATTTATTTTATACATTTATTATAATAAATATGTACAATAAATGCAAAATAAATATTATAATACATTTATTTTATAATTATAATATAATAAATGTAACATGTAATTATTTATATTTATTATATAATTATCATATCTAAATTTATTATATTTATAATTTTATTATTATATTATAAATAAATATAATATGTAATATAATATAATAAATGTAATATGATACA
The DNA here is from genome assembly GCA_963277665.1 of Viscum album. Taxonomy (NCBI): domain Eukaryota; kingdom Viridiplantae; phylum Streptophyta; class Magnoliopsida; order Santalales; family Viscaceae; genus Viscum; species Viscum album. Next base: position 1,930,571,834 of record OY728131.1, read on the forward strand.
TTTATTTCTTAATTATAATAAATGTATATTTTCAATTATTTAAATTTATAATAAATATAATAAATATAAATTTATAATTAAATATTACATTCATTATAATAAATAAATATTTACATATTACATTTATTATAATAAATAAATTTATATTTATTACATATTTATTATAATAAATAAATGTATATTACATTTATAAAAAATATATATTTATATAAATAAATAGTATTAACAAATATTACTAACGAAAATTAATAAATTTATATTTATTAATGAATATTATAATAAATAAATTTATATTTATAATTACATTTATAAATGTATATTTATAATAAATGTATATTTATAAATAAATATTATTATTAAATATTATTAATGAATATTAATAAATTTATATTTTTTAATGAATATTATAATAAATAAATGTACATTTACAATTTCATTTATAAATGTATATTACATTTATAAATAATTGCATATTTGTTATAATAAAAAAATGTATATTACATTTATAATAAATGTATATTTATATAAATAAATCTATATTACATTTATAAGTAATTAAATTTTTTTATAATAAATGTATATTAAATTTTTAAATAAATAATCATTCATTTTGATAATAAATGTATACTACATTTATTATAATAAATGTATATTACATTTATTATAATAAATGTAAATTACATATTTATTATAATAAATAATTACATTTATAAATGTATATTACATTTATAATAAAAATCTAATAAATTTATATTTATATAAATGTATATTTATGATAACAAATAAATTTAAATTGCATTTATAAATAATTACATATTTATTATAATAAATAAATATATATTCATAATTATATAATTATAGTATATAATTATTTATAGATATGATAATTATATAATAAATATAAATAATTATATATTACATTTATTATATTATAATTAAAAAATAAATGTATTATAATATTTATTATACTTTTATTATACATATTTACTATAATAAATGTATAAAATAAATGTAGATTTATTATAATAAATATTATAATATTTATTATAAATATAAATATAAATATACATTTATTATAATTTAATATTATAATATTTATTATAATAAATATAAATTTATAATAAATGTAATATAAATATTTATTATACATTTAATATATATTTATTATACATTTATTATAATATTTATTAAAATAATATTTATTATACATTTATTAAAATAAATATTATAATAATATTTATTATAATAGATATTATAAATGTATATTTATTATATTAATATTCATTATACATTTATTATAATATTTATTATTATAAATATTTTAATATTTAATTATAATACGTATTTATTATAAATATAATTGTATTATAAATATTTATTATACATTTATTATACATTTATTGTGCATTTATTAAAATAGTATTTATTAATATTTTTTAGATATTTATTATAAATAAATAAATTTATTATAACTTTTGTATTTATTATAAAAAATATAATTATGCATTTATTGTATTTTTATATTTATTATAATAAATAAAATTATTATATATATGTATGTGTGGGGGGAAACCCACATCAATCTGTAAATTAGATACCCTTCCTCATCCCCATTAATTCTGTAGCTCGGCAAATTTAATAATAATTCTCACTCACCCATCCTTCGCCCCAGTACGAGTGCATGTCTCTCTGATCCCCTAAAACAAAATGGTGCATTAGGCAATGAGGATGTTAACAGCGAAGATGAGGAGTGTTGTCAATTCCTTCTTCACTGGCTCCACGAAAAGGCAGATGACAGTTCCACACACTGAGCAGGCAATGCCGAAAATGCTGGAATGGACGAAGATAGTGCCGCACACCGAGCAGGTGATGCCGGCGATTCAGAAAACCTTCATCGATCTGCTCTTAGAAGAAACTTCCTACCAGGCGATGCCGGAAAGGAGGAAGAAGACGGTGTTGGCCGACCGAGCGATGTCGGAATGATAGATGAGGGAAACCCACATCGATCTGCTCTTAGCAAACACTTCCTAAAAGGCGATGCCGGAAAGGAAGAAGAAGACGACTCTAGCTGACCTGGTGATGCCGAAAAGGAAGAAGAAGACGACGCTAGCCGACCTGGAGATGCAGGAATGGAAAAGGAGTGAAACCCACATCAATCTTCTCTTAGTAGACACTTCCTACCAGGTGATGCAGGAAAGGAAGAAGAAGAAGAAGTTGGCTGACCCGGCGATGCCGGAATGGCAGAGGAGGGAAACCCACATCGGTCTGCTGTTAGCAGACACATCCTACTAGGAGATGCTGGAGAGGTAGACGAAGAGGGCGATGTCCGCCCATTTATACCCCAAGACCTGGCGATGGAGGATTGGAAGAAGGGGATCACCCTTGGCAGCCTGTTTATGGCTGATGACCTGGGGATGGAGGTGACGCTGGAAAGAAAGAAGAGGACGACAGTGGGCAACTTCTTTATAGCCCACAATCTGACGTGGGAGGATCGGAAGAAGAGAAGTACGGTGTTCAAGGAAGAAAGGCAAAGGAGAGCGTCGCACATCGAGCAGCTCTTACTACACTCTTGTGATCAGGCGATGCCGAAAAGGAAGAAGAGGACGACGTTGGGGGACTTGTTTAATGCCCAAGAACTAGCGATGGAGGATCGGAAGAAGAGAAGTACAGTTTTCATGGTAGAAAGGCAGAGGAGAGTGCCACACACCGAGCAACTCTTACCAGAATCTTGCGATCAGGCCACACCGGAAAGGATGAAGAGGACGACACTGGCCGACCTGTTTATAGCCCAAGACTAGGCGATGGGGGATTAGAAGAAGAGAAGTACGATGTTCATGGAAGAAAGGCAAAAGAGAGCGCCACACACCTAGCACCTCTTACCAGACTCAGTGTTCATGGATGAAAGGCATAGGAGAGTGATGCACATCGAGCAGCTCTTACTAGATATATATTTAAGAATTAATATAATGAATTTTAAAATATAATGTTGAAATTAGAAATTTTTGTTTAACTTTTTGGAAATATATGTAATAATTTTATTCAAATAAAATCTATTTATGTTTTTTCTCTTTTAATCAAGTATTCACAAGATTCATTTTAATTTTTTGCGTAGTTTGAAAAACAATCATGTGTTCGTTATTTTAAAATAGTCCAATTAATTCAATGAGAAACAAATTTATAATTGGTTTTTATTTAAGATAAATTTAATAATTAAAAAATGTTCTTTTTGAAAAAATGGTTCTTGTGAATTTATATAAAAAATATTTTTTACCACTTCGAGAAATTAAATATTATAAAATGGGTTCCATTTTTCAAATCAGTATAATTAATATCAGGTAATAAGATCAACTTAATGAATAATTTTTCGTTGAGAAGAATCATAGAAAATTATAATGTAATGTTCAAAGTAGCGAGTAGTCATGATGACATGAAATTATATCCATTTGATGTACAACACAACAAATATTCTTGTCACATTTTATTGTAAAAAATTTAAAATCATCTAGCTCAAAATATGAGAAGAAGATTCCATTGATATTTTTATTAAACTTAAAACATGGCTAAAAATGAATTTAAAAATCCATAGAAGAATATTAATATAATTCTTGAAAACATTTTTAAAGAAGAGGTGAAAATGGAAGCAAAGGATTCCCAAAATTCTATTTTTCTTTAAAAAAATTTCTGATCATTCTAAGTACTAAATAAAGGAATATTGTACTATTACTTGAACACTCCATGAATAAATGAAGGAAAATAAAATTATATGGGTTTATTGTATAAGGAACATATAATTTCTCTCAATCTAAACTAATGTATAATCAATAAAAATTAAAATGATATTGAAACATAAATCCCTTACAACTTTGGTAATCACTAAATCAAACACTGATGAAAGAGAGAACCTTATATGGATTTATAAATCCCCATAGTTTAAATAAAAATAATCTTAAAATACATTAATGGTGTCACACCCTGAATTTTAAATTTATATATATTTTATTATTTCTGGGCTCCACGTCCTCGCATCAAGAATTGGGCTGGGTCCACGTATAAAAATTTCTGACATTTAATGTTTTTGGTGGGTTTCAAACCTTTGCATGGGAACAACATGGTTAGCTGTGACCGTGTGGTCTCCCCATGTGCTTGTGCGGGTGCCCAAGTAGACTGCGTTGAGGTGCACCATTTTCGCGTGTGTTTTTTTATGTTGTGCAATTAGCGTGTAGGTACCCATTAATATTATGTTGTTTTTGTTGTTAGTATTATTTTTTTATTATTATTTTCCTAATTATTTTTATTTTTACTGTCATTATTATTTATATTGTTACTTCTATCATTATTGTATTGTTATTATTATTCTTTATGTTACTATTATTTTAATTTTTATCATTTTTTATTTTATTATTATTATTATAAGATAAAAAACAACACACCCCTAACCCTAATTCTACCAGCCCCCCCCCCATTTTCAGCTTCCTCCTACGTGAGCCACCCCTACGACTCCTTGCGCCTGCCCAAGCGACATCCGCCTTGCCTCCTGCCTGAAGCCGTCTTTTTCACCTCACCCTCACGCTGACCTCAACCTTTCCTAGGCCCTTCGCCTTGTTCCCTTTCCCTTCTTGCACCCAGCTTCGGTGTGAATACCAGCCGCCCTGCTCCCAGCTGCCATTGCCTCCAGGACCCCACGCTAACACCGGTCTCTCTCCTGCATCTCCTGATCTCCACCACCTGCTCGCGCCCAGGCCCTCTGCCGTCAACTCCCGCTCACTCACCACCTCCCTCACCATCCCTGCCTCACCCCCTACTATAGGCCACGACCCGGCCTCCGTACTCCCGCACTCATCCCCTCGCTACCCCCTCACTGCCTCCTGGTTCTTGGTGTGCTGCGCCCAATAGCACACTCTGCCTCCCTCACCTCATGCTCCGGCTCGCCATCGAACTGCACCATTCTCTCTCAGAACCCTCTCTCAGTGCCCCCACCTTTATCCTGTGCCTCTAGCCCCTGCCACACTCACCCTCTTCCACTTCTGACCCACCTTGTTTTTTTCCCTTATTCGGATGCCTAGAAAAGCCTCTGCCCTCCTTGAATCGGACCCTGCCTGCCTTGCCGTGCCACCTTCGTACTTCTTCATCCACTTCGGTCGGCAGCGGCCTCCTCTGGTACAATATTTTATTCATTTATTTATTTTTTCTTTCATTTATTTATTCTTTTATTTATTCTTTTATTCTTTTATTCATTTATTTATTTTTTATTTCATTTATTTATTCATTTATTTATTTATTTACTAATTCGTTTATTTATTTATTTATTTATTCATTCATTTTTTTATTATTTTAATCATTTATTTATTTATTTATTTTCCCTTCAATTCATATTTGGTGTTTTTATTTCATTTAAATAAATCCCAATACTGTCGTGGGTTTTTTGTAGTGTGTTTTTATAGCTGTTCAGCGTCCGCGGTTGTCCGCGGGGCACTCTTCAACCTTTTGTTGAGGTTCGTTTGCATCTACTTTTAGTTTGAGGTAGGGAATTCCATGGTTTTCCTTTCTGAAATCTATTTGATACTTGGGTGTTTTGATAATTTTTTTATGTGATTCGCAACTTTGTTATATCCATAAATTTATCTACTATAGTGTTTTTAAATTTTTAGAATTAGTCAAAATAATGATTTGAGTCCATTCCAGGTTCGATTCTACAATTATTTGATTATGTTCCAAATCCTATTTTGATATTGGTTAGGGATATTTTTATTGGGAGTTTATTTTTATGTCAATACAGTTTGATAAAAAAAATACTTTTAAGGTAAATATTTGGTTATGATAATGTTTTTGTGCACTTGGCACATTTGATAAAATACTGTAGTGTTCAAAGTGGAAATGAGGGTTTTTATGAAATGTTTATCCTTGATTGTGTTGTGTGTCCTCATTGGTTATTTGTAAACATGGTTTGGTTTATAATTTTGGTATTGTTATAACATGCAAATTGTGTTAAGGTGTTGAAATAAAAAGGGGGATCTTTTGTTTTTAATGTGGTAGTGTGAGTTTTTTCAAATAAAGTGAGCGGTTGGTTTATGTTTCAAAGTAGTATTATTGTGGGAATAGTGTTGGTTGTTTTCTTAAAGCGTAGGTGTGCCATTGGTTGTTGGCACATCAATGGGTGCACTTGGTGCACCCATGAACGTTCCTTCAAGTGACAATGACACCTTTAAACTTCGGTTTCCTTAAAACCATTGTTTTCTAAATGTTTTTTGTTTCCTAAATAATATTTGGTACTTTAAGTGGATTTTGTGAAAGGTTTGAAGTGTGATCTCAAGGGTGTTCCAGTTTGGATTTGAAAATGTAAAATTTGTATTTGTATAATCTTTTGGGTAATGTTTTTGGACATGACAACTTAAAGGAATGTTTGGATCTTCCAATTCATGGGTGGAGTTGTGTTAACTTTATGAATGGTTTATGTTTCAAAATTGTGTGTGGATGGTTGGGACATTAAATGTTTTTAGAATATTGAAATCGACATGGGTGGGTTGGGATGGAATTTTTGGCACTTTTTTATTTAATGTAATTTTTTCGTTGAATCTTTGAAATTACGACGTTTGGATTACTATATGCCCATATAACAACTTTAGAATTTTGAAAATGGCATAAAATGGTTTTAATGATTTCATGGCATGAAGGCCCAGTTTTCACCTTTGATGATATTATATATATATATGTGTGTGTGTATATGTATATATATATATATATATACTGGGGAACCTCTATAAGGGGGATATCCCTTATGGGTTATCGTATGGAGTGCCCGTGTTTGGGGTAGGCAAGTACTGTGAGATGAGTCACACGTGCGAGGGCCTTCTACTTACATATTATTATTTTAACCACCATGGGTTCCCGGGTGTCTTTTAGAGATCGAGTGATGGTTGGTGACCAAACCTGATTAGACAGGTTGGTACCCCCTTGATTTGTTGTTAGGCCAGGTAGGGTTTTCCGTTGGATTGGTTAGTTTGGGTGGCCAGTTGGTTATAGACATAGGTGATTCACCATACGCCAGTAGGTGGTTCCTAAACTGAGTACATCTAGGGGACTTCTAGGGATGTTTAGGATCACCCATGGTGACTGGATTATTTTCATTTCTTGTTTATTTTTCATGCACTAGTGTATTTTCATCTTTCACACTAACTCGTTTTACTCTAGAACAACATGGGTATATTCTCTTTTAGATTTTATTTAAAAAATGAAAAATTATTTTGTAAAATGGTATGTAGAATGTGTTGGGTTTTTAAATAGGAAAAACATGTTGCTTATTTTTGTAATGTCCCGGTTCTTGAAGCCACCCAAATGCTCCCTGTTCCCGGTTGGTCATATGGCCTCAAGCGCTTTTCCCTGAATGCCAGAGGCTGCCGACTAGCAGTGAGGGCATTGGGTGTGATACTGGGGAAACTATGACCTCATTGGTAGAGTACACAGTAGAAGAAAGTAAACATGCAATACCAGAAGCAGTAATAACCAACAATATAAATAGTGGAAGACTAAATCAACAAACTGGAGCACATATTTATATAATAAATGATGAATGATACATAACTAGGAAAGAATCCAAACAAGTAACAATGATAGAAACCACTATAGTACCAAAAAAGTACCAAAATAAAAGTAAACAGCTCCTCAACATCATGAGCCAAAGCTCGGTCCCATTCTCCCCTGTTTTAAGAAATCATGTTCCAGAAGTCGAAGGGAGCTTGCCCTTATCTATACCTGCAAAAAAATAGTCTGCATGGGCACAAAAGCATGGTCCAAACAGGGTGTGTGATAATATCCTCGTAGGAAACCACCCGAAGATCTGTGCCAAACTGTCTGTGAGTATACGGTAGGTAAAATTACAAGAAGCAGTAAACAGAAACAACAAGCAATAGGAAGCAACAGTCAACAGTAAACCAGGATGATACAACAACAATCAATCCACAACCAACAATAGCAGTGAAACAAACAGCTAACAAGAAGGAAACCCTCTTGGATGTACTCACAGCCATCCCCTCTGGTCTTATCCAAGATGTACCACAACCCTCTAGGTAGTGCACTCAGCCTAACCCCTATGACATGGTCATACGAATTTATCAGACTCTCTGGGGAAGCACACTCAGTAAATTTCCCTTATAGTCTAGGGTAGTGAGGGACTCTCTTGAGGAATCTCACGCAGTCTAACCCTCTTAGACCCAAGGTCTAGAGACTCTCTGAGGAAGATATCATGTTCAATTCCTCTTATAGCCTAAGGTATACCACATACTCTCTTAGAAGCTCACTCGGTCAATTCCTCCTCTAGCCTAGGATGGTTCATAAAGAGATTCAAACAAGGTATTACACTCTGAGAAAACACACTTGGTCTACCTTCTTATAATATATAAAATCCAAGACTCTCTAGGAGCTCACTCGGTCCATCCCCGATGTAGTCTATAATGCTTAAGACTCTCTGGTAAGCTCACTCAGTCTATCCCATATAGTCTATAGCACCAGGTTCTCTTAGCCCTGTGTCGGTCAGTGAATAATAATAATATATGGATAAAGTACACCTATAGAGCTACATGGCTAAGCAAAGTACACCTATAGAGCTACTTAACTAAACAGTCTACAAGGAAACAAGAATGTCATGAGTTTCACTTCAACCTATAACCACAAGGCATGAAACAGGTGTAGCAGCCAAAGGAAAACAGGACCCAAAGGTCGTAAAAAGAACTAAGCAAGGGAAAAAAACATCCAAGAATAACAAAATTATCCTCTAACTTAGTAAATTGACCTCTACACAAGCACACAACTAAGGTAGGAAAATAAAAATGGCAAAAAGGTAACATGCAATACCCTGTTCACGGGTATTGGTGGAGATTGCACATAAAACTAAGGGACAATGAACGGTAAGGCACATACCACCTACCTCAGTCCTAGGAGATCGATATACTTGATCCACGATGGTTGATTCTCCCTATAACATCGTAGATTTGAGAAAACTCACAAAATGTTCAACCTTAGATAACTTGAGAAGGAGGGAGAATTGGAAAACAATGCTCAAGTAGAAGGGAAAACTCACCGATGTGCTTCTAATGCAATTGAGCATGCTTGAATCAGAGAATTGACAGAGAAGAGAGAGCTCAGGGATGATCTAGCCATATGGGTCTCTCTCGGACAAACCAGATCTAGAAGAAGATGAATATGGCGATGAGGCGCGGCCCTCGTCTGTTTAGTAAAAAAAGAAAAGTACACGGTGGGTATGTTTAAAGTACACGACGTGTAGTGGATTTTTTTGTACTCCACCAAAATCGGTCTCCATGTCACCCCAACACACCGTGTGTGTGGATCAGACACAGCCAGCACACTGATTCGAGCAGGAAAATAGTACACGGCGTGTACTCCGAAAGTACACAGCGTGTACTTAAAAAATTTCCATAAACTCCAAAAAAATTCTCAAAACTCCAGAAAAGTAAAGACAAACCTAAAACAAATATTTGGGTTCTTAAAAAATTCCCCCCTTACATAAATTCATCCTCGAATTTCCTTAGGTGGGTTTAGAAGAAGGATCCTCGAATAACTCTGGCCACTACGATCGAACCCCAGCCTCCCTCTCCCAAGTCTCGTCCTATACTCGCCCGTGCTGCCATAGCACTCATACCAGAGGAACATAACGACCACTGAGAACCTTCATACGATGATCAAAAATCCAGATGGGATGCTCCTGGAACGATGCATCTGCTTTGAGCTCAACCTCCTTGAGATGAAAGACAAGCGACAGGTCGGAAAGGTAACATCGAAGCTAAGAGATGTGGAAGACGTTGTTCATGGCTCGATACCTATGAGGTAGCTGCAACTTATAGGTGATAATCCCAACTCTCTCCAACACCTCAAACAGCCCGACGTACCACGGTGAATGCTTACCCTGTCTTCGAATCCTCTTGTGTCACAACCTCAGTGTGGCATGCAGGAAAACCTGTTCACCGACCTCAAAATCCAGAGGTCGTCTCCGCTGATCATCATACAACTTCTACTGAGACATTGCGGTATCCATACACTTCCAAATAAGCTCTATCTTCTCTAAAGTCTCCTGAATATGATGAGGTCCCAGCAAAGCTGCCGCTCCTGCCTCCTACCAGCATAATGGTGTTCGGTATGGCCTAACGTACAAAGCCTTGTATGATGCCATCTGATTGGTCACCTAAAAACTATTGTTGTATGTGAATTCCACCAGAGGTATAGGCTTCTCCCAAGAACCTCCAAAGTATAGAATTCAAGATCAAAGAATATCCTCAATCTCCTAGATCGTGCGATCGGACTAGCCATCAGTTTGGGGATGCTATGCTGTACTTAAAAGTACCTGCGTAAATAAGTACTTCTGAGTCCCTGCCAGAACTGAGAGGTAAAATGTGCATCCCTGTATGAAACAATGGAGTGTGGAACTCAATGTAGACGCACAATCTATTTGATGTAAATTCATTCCAGATCATTAAAACTAAAGGTATCCTTGATTGGAAAGAAATGAGTGACCTTCATAAGTCTGTCGACGACAACCCAAACAACATTGTTCCCTCGAGGCTACTATGACAAACCAGTCACGAAGTCCATCGCAACATTGTTCCACTTCTACTACAAAATGGATTACTGCGGTAAAATCCCTACTGTTCACTGATGCTCTAATTTCTCCTGCTATCAATTTGAACATCTCATGACAAAACCAGCAACATCCCTCTTCATACCTGGCCACCAGTACTGGCAATGAAGATCTCGATATATCTTGGTGATGCCAGGATAAACTACCCAAACTGAGGAATGAAAGTCCCGTATCAGCTCCTCGCGTATGTCTACTGGCACCCATACGCGTCCCAGAAAATGCAAGATCTCATCCTCTCCCACTGTCCATCCACGAAGAGGGTCCCCTCTTGACAAATTCTCTCATAGGACCAAGGACACTGAGTCTCATAACTACCTCATTCTTACCGGATCAAGAAGTGTAGAGGTAGAAACCAACAAAGAAAGGAATGTCTGCCCCTGTCTATTTTGCACCTCTATGTGGATCTTAGTGAACAGATCCATAAGCTGGCACTCAATGCTAGCCTCCTGAACTGCCTGAATCTGAGTTCTCATGCTCAATGCATCAGCCACTACATTTCCCTTTCCCTGTGTATTGGAGATCTTGAAGTCCAAATACTGAAGATACTTGACCCACCTGCACTGCCTCAGATTCAGATTGTGCTGAGTGAAGATAAAATTCAGACTTTTTTGTTCGGTGAAAAGCACAAAGTGCTCTCCTAGAAGATAGTGTCTCCCACAACGCGGGTCATGAACAACTGCTGTCAACTCCAGATCGTGCATCGGGTAGTTCCTCTAATGTGGCCTCAACTGCCAAGACCCGTACGCAATGACTCCATCTCCCTGCATAAGCACAGCTCCCATCCTGACACCTGAAGCATCATAGTAAACAGTATAGCCCTTGATCGGCTCTGGAAAGACTAGTATCGGTGCTGACGTCAAACTCCCTTTCAACTATCGAAAGGCTGAATCACAAGAATATTTCCATAAAAACTTCTCCCCTTTATTTGTTAGACATTTTAGCGGTGCGTCTAGGTGCGAGATGTCCTGAATAAAGTGTCTGTAGTATCCAGCCAGCCCTAGGAACCTCCGCACTTCGAAGTCGTTCTTAGGATGCTCCCAAGAAACCACAACCCTCACTTTCTTCGGGTCCACTGACACTCCTATCTCTGAGATAAAATGACCCAGAAAGTGAATCAGATCCATCCTAAAGTGGCACATTGAGAGTTTATCATACAGATGATGCTCTCTCATTATACTCAGAATGATATCAAGGTGTGTGGCATGGTCGTGTCGAGTGTGAGAAGACACCAAGATATTTTCCATGAAGACCACAATAAAGGAGTCCAAGTACGGATGGAACAATTGGTTCATCAGTTCCATAAAGACTGCAAGCATGTTCGTAAGACCGAAGGGAATGACTATATATTCGTTAAGTCCATACCTTTTATTAAAGATGTCAGAGGTATATCTGGTGGTCTAATGGGCAACTGATGATAACTGGACCTCAAGTCGATCTTTGAGAACACCCGGGCTCCTCGATGTTGATCAAAGAGTCCATCGATTCTTAGCAAGGGATATCAGTTCTTGACCATCAACTGGTTCAACTTCCGATAATCCAAACAAAGTCAAAGGGTACCTTCTGCCTTCTTCACAAACAGGATAGGCGAACCCCAAGGAGAAGTACTGGGTCGGATGAAACCCTTTTCCCGAAATTCATTTAATTGCTTCATGAGCTCCTTCAACTCAGGTGTAGCCATCCTATAAGGAGGAATGGACACTGGCGCCACTCTTGGAACGAGCTCAATGGAGAATTCGACCACATGCTCTTGATGTAAACATGATAATTCATCCTGAAAGACATCCTTAAAACGATCCACCACTGGTGGAAAGTATATTTGTGAAGTCCACTCGTCATCCAGATAAAGACTTGTGATTTGGGCCATCACTTCCCCTAGCCCATGATGCTCTGGTCTAGATATACCCGCCTGGACATCCCACTCACCTCTATGATGGAAAGATCCACCCCCTGGTGATACGAAACTAACATTGCGGCGATAGCAATCAACGACTGTCTAGAAGGGAACCTACTAGTCCATCCCAAGAATGACGTCATAGCCCGTCATCTCTAGGACAAAGAGGTCCCATAAGAAATGACACCCTACAACCTTGAGAGGGCACTCTCTGCACTGTCGTACGCTAGATGTCCTTGTTCCCAATGACGTGTGAAGAGTCAAAAAGTCAGCAGACAAAAATATACAAATCCCAAGGCTCTCCACAACCACAATAGAGATAAAGCAATGAGAAGAACCAGTATAGAAAAGAGTTGAAGATAAAACTGAGGGTACTAAGATCAAACCTCGAACTATAGAATGGTCAGCATCCTGCTCTTGATAGGTCTGCTCCATAGTGAAAGACTGGCCTGCACCATGTCATTGCGCCCCTGGCTAACCACTCTGAGCTATTCCACTCTACTATCGCAGTTGACCTGGTGATTGAACACCGTGGCCATGACCTCCACCTCGACCTGAATGGCCTGAAGAACTTCAGTTCCTCGACTGGTGGGAAACTGGTGATACTTCCCCAGAACACGGAGTCATAGAGGAACCCCTACCACCAGCTGAAGGTGAGAAGATGTGACAAAAAACGGTGAAGATGGCACATCATGCCGCAAGACCAGAACTCCATCGGATCCCTTTGGATCTGAGGTCTAGTATGCCCACTCCTACATCACTGGTAGCATACAACCTGGTTACCAGAAGATGCATCCTGCAAACCTCGATCTCTTCGAGAAGACTCTCTGCGACGCTTCCTACTATCCATAGGAGGAACACCAGCTCTGGATGACGAACCGCCCTGGATCACTTCTCTAGAATCTCTCAGATTTCCCTCAGTGATCATCGCCTGGTTGACGATGGTGGATATTGAAGTCAAATGGAAGATATTCACCTGGGAATGGATCTCCTTCCTAAGACCATCCCCGAACTTTCTAGAAAGGAACAACTCATCTTCTACTGGTATTGGTGTGAAACGATGCAGCTCAGTGAAACGAGATGAGTTATCCATAACAGAGAGAGTACCTTGCTGCAGACTCATAAAATCCAGGGATTGATCAGCCCTCAGGGTGTCCAAAAAGAAGTAGTCATAGAAGGTGCGCTGAAACTCATCCCAAGACATATCCTGCTAACGTCCTGACCGTGAGATCACCTTCCACCACCTCTTGGTAGTTTCCTGGAGCATGTAAGTATCCAACATTACCCTTTTCTCTGGAGGGATCTCTAGGTGCTCAAAGATGGTCAGTGTGGCCTCTATCCACCACTCTGCTGCTTGGGGTCCTCCATCCCTTGAAAAAGTAGGAGGATGCTGCTGTTGAAAAACCCTCAACAATTCAGCCATCGACGGGGCAGGAGGTGGAGCTCCCTGAAAAGTCTGCATAATCCTCAAGAAGTCCTCCCTAAACTGTGCCTTGGCACCTAAAATAGGTATGAGAGTCAGTGCCAAGGCTGGCTCGACTGGAGGATTGGCAGGAAGTCCCTGATCAGCCATATCAAGTGTTTGATCATTTTCGAAAGACAGATGTACAACCAGAGGACGTCTCAAAGTCATGGCTCTGAAACATCAAAATCACACCTTAGATCAGAGAAACAAGGAAAATGAACACAAGAGTAAAAAATAGGAACATGGGAATAAAAACACACATGTTTACAAACCACGACTACACGGCGTGTATAAAAACTACACGGTGTGTCTTCTTAAGACACTGACATGGCGTGTACCTCTTCCCTACAGGTTGTGTGGCACTTCAAACTACATAGCATGTTGACCAAACACACGACGTGTACTTGAATACTATTCCCCTACCCAAGTTTCTTTACATGGCTAACTCACACAGTTCAAACCAACCTCAGACTACACGGCGTGTTCCCGAGGGCCACGGCGTGTACGAGACACTAAATCGGCGGCCTGTGTAGCTTGTTACACGTCCTTCTACATAGTTGTCCCTTAAACGGCGTGTTCCGAACAAACAAGGCGTGTATATGAGAAGGTGACACCATCCGGTGTTGTTCGTGACACGTTCAGAAACATGGTCAAGACTACACGGCATGTTCCAAAGACAACACAACGTGTTTTAAGAGAAAGTCACACCAACCCGTGTTGTTCATGACACTACCGAGTACCTAGACAATACTACATGGCGTGTTACAAAGACAACACGTCATGTTTGAAGAGAAGGTCACACTGACCCATGTTGTTTGTGAAACGGCCGGGTACCTAGACAAGACTACAAGGCATGTTCCTTTACAAAACGGATTGTTCTACCCGAGCTTCCCCGACCCGTGTTGTTAGTGACACAGTCGGGTACACGGCTCCGAACTAGACAGCGTGTACCAACCGTACACGGCGTGTTCCTGAAGATATTATCCCAACACTATGTTCCTGCACACACAATCAGTAACACGGCCTAAAAACTATACGACATGTATCCAGAAAGTACATGATATGTATTCTGGGTTATTCTAGATAGTAGCTCAGAAACTGCACAGAAGCCGAGAAACGTGGAAAACAAGGCAAAGTGGTGCCAAATTCCGATCCGTGAGGGCCCATAATCCCCGCGAATCAAAGCTTGGAATCTTCTACAGTCATGTACAAGAGAAAACATGGTCATGATCCACCAATTTCTGATTCAAGAGGGCCCATAACACCTCACGAATCAAAATTTGGCATTCATTTAAACCAAGTACAAAATAGACAACTCTCTAACAAGCAGAAGAGATTCTATCAAGCATCTATCACAACATCATGCATAATCTACACAAAGTCTATCACTACAGCATGAAATCGCTAATGCACCCTAAATGGCATGAAAAGAATGCATGGCATGTGATTTCTACAAGTTCTTATATGATGCATGAGATGGAAAAGCCTCTTCTCACCACGATGCGACAGAAATAGAACAGTAATATAAAAACAATAACAGCACAAAGCATGTGAATCACTCTAGGTGAAATCGTATAACCATAAAATCTAAAAACCAGAAAACTGCAATAAACGAGGTAGTATAGATTTTCCCTGTAAATGGGATATCTAATTCCGGGAACAACTTATTTCCAAGTACCAAATTTGTCCTATCCCTGGTTAAGTCTCCAAACAGTAAAGAAATAGAAAATAATACCTTTGATACAACTTTGTAACATCCTAGTTCCGGAAGCCACCCAGAGGCGCCCCGTATCCAGTTGGTCACATGGCCTCAAGCGCATTTCCCCAAATGCCAGAGGTTTCCGACTAGAAGTGAGGGCCTTGGGTGTGATAGTGGGGAAACTATGACATCATTTGAAGAGTACACAGTGGAAGAAAATAAACATGCAATAGTGGAAGTAGTAATAACCAACAATATAAATTGCATAAGACCAAATCAACAAACTGGAGCACATATGTATAGAAGAAATGATGCATGATACATAAATAGGAAAGCATCCAAACAAGTCACAATGCTGTAAACCACTATAGTACCAAAACAAGTAAAAAAATAAAAGTAAACAGCTCCTCAGAATCGTGAGCCAATGCTCGGTCCCATGCTCCCCTGATCTAAGCAATCAAGTTCCAGAAGTCAAAGGGCACTTTACCTTGTCTATACCTGCAACAACATAGTCTTCTTGGGCCCAAAATCATGGCCCAAACTGGGTGTGAGATAAAATACCATTAGGCAACCACCCAAAGATTTGTGCCAAACAGTCAGTGAGTATACAACAGGTAAAAGTACAAGAAGCTGTAAACATCAACAACAAGGAATAGGCAGTAACAGTTAGCAGTAAAGCATGATGATACAACAACAATAAATCCACAACCAACAAAAGCAGTGAAACAAACAGCTAACAAGCAGAAAAACGTTTGGGAAGTACTCGCAGTTGTCCCCTCTGGTCCTATCCATGAAGTACCACAACCCTCTGGGCAGTTCACTCAGCCTATCCCCTATGGCATGGTCATACGGATTTATCAGACTTTCTGGGGAACCGCACTGAGTCAATTCCCCTTATATTCTAGGGTAGTCAGTGAATCTATTGAGGAAGATCACCCGGTCTAAACCTCTTATCCCCAAGGTCTAGAGACTCTCTGAGGAAGCTATCACTGTCAATTCTTTCTATTGCCTCAGGAATACCACAGACTCTTTGAGGAAGCTCACTCGGTCAATTCGTCCTCTAGCCTATGAAGATTATTAAAGAGAATCAAACAAGGTAAAACTCTCTAAGGAAGCACACTCGGCCTAACCTCCTGTCGTCTATAAAATCCAAGACTCTCTGGGAGCTCACTCGGTCCATCCCCTCTGTAGTCTATAATGTCTAAGACTCTCTAGGAAGCTCACTCGGTCTATCCATTATAGTCTATAGCACCAGGTTCTCTCATCCCCATGACTATCAGTGCATAATAATGTTATAAGGCTAAAGTACACCTATAGAGCTACTTGGATAACCAAAGTACACCTATAGATCTACTTAGATAAATAGTATACAAGGCAGCAAGCATGTCATGAGTTTCACTTCAACCTATAACCACAAGGCATGAAACAAGTGTAGCAGCCAAAGGAAAACGAGGCCCAAAGGTCATAAAAAGTACGAAACAAGGGTAAAAACATCCAAGAACAACAAGATTATCCTCTAACATAGTAAATTGACCTCTACACAAGCACACAAGAAAGGCAGGAAGACAAAAAGAGAAAAAAGGTAACATGAAATACCCTGTTCACTGGTATTGGTGGAAATTGCACATAAAACTGTGGGACATTTAACGTTAAGGCACAAACCACCTACCTCGATCCTAGGAGATCGATATACTTGAACCATGATGGTTGATTCTCCCAAGAATGTTGTAGATCTGAGAAAACGCACAAAACATTCAACCTTAGATAACATGAGAAGGAGATAGAATTGGAAAACAAGGATCAAGAAGAAGAGAGAACGCACCGATTCTCTTCCAACGCAATCGACCGTACTTGAATCAGAGAACAGACAGGGAAACGAGAGCTCAGGGAAGATCCGACCATACGGGTCGCTCTAGGTTGAACCAGACCTAGAAAAAGATGAATATGGTGATGAGGCGCGACCCTGTACCATTTAGTAAAAAAGGAAAAGTACACAGAATGTACTTTTAAAGTACATGGTGCGTAGTGGATTTTTCCGTACTCTGCCAAAATCATCCTCCACGTCACCCCTACACACCGTGTGTGTGGCCCGGACACTACCATCACATGGCTTCGAGAGGGAAAATAGTTCACAGCGTGTACCTCAAAAATTTCCAAAAACTCCAAAAAAATTCTCAAAACTCCAGAAAAGGAAAGACAAACCTGAAACGAAGATCCAGTTACTTACAATTTTCAAATGTGAAAACCCTAATTTTATAATTGTATTTAAAACTTGCGTTAATGGATTGTTTTAGGAAATGAGACATTGGATTATGTGGTTTATCTTGGAAACTCTACTGAGCATCATTAATGCTCATGCCAATCTTTTCATTTTAGTAGCAGGTTTCCTTACTTTGGTTTTCTTGGCAGAGTTTTTGGTTATTAGAGCAAGTTAGCCTTTGGTCTAGAGGTTACCTAAAAGGTCACATAGAGGTACATTCAGTTTAATTTTATTTCCGCTACTATCATTATGTTTATTGAATATTTATATTTATTTGTTTTCTAGTTTATTTTTTTTTTGTTCATGGGTCAAATCATTCCAAATAATTAAACTTTTATGCTCGACACTGGATGCCAGCCTGTGGGGATCAGGAACACCCTTCGATCCATGTCGCAGACCGGCTCGGGTGACTGGTTTAGGGTCGACCAGGGATGGTTCATGAAAAAATGGTATCATAGGGTAATTGTTATTTAGGGTGTCCAGTATATGGAGATTAAGAATTTCGGGACTCAAGAGGTAGTTACGAGAAGGACGTCATGAACACTCACCTATTCCAAACCTCGAGTCGCCAAGGGTAGTCCAGGAATTGAGTTCTTGTCTTGTTCTTATTTTTTTGGATTGAGGGATGAAAATGGAGGAAAACTGATGTTACATTGTGATTTTAAATTTAGTAGTGACCCATGTGCAGTCATCATACATGGTTTAAGTTCCTCATAGTCATTGACACTTTCTTGGGGCATGACCCACTACCATGTCGCTAGGTTAAGCATGACTACTAGTCCCTCCCTTCGGTCATTAGATGCATGTCAAGTGTCATCTTGGTTTTGGTTGGTTTAAGAGTATTCTTGAAAATGAAAAAGGGTTTTTGAAATGAGAATGACTACTTTTAAATGGATGTAAATTTGTGAAACAGATTTTAAAATAGATATCTCTTGGCCTAAAAATCCGGTGGTTGCTTGGAAATGGTAGAGATAGGGTTTGGGTGCAACCTCAGGTACTCTTTATGAATGTTTTCACATGTGAGGAAATGCATGGGATGTGTGTGTTGATACATATGGATGAAAGAGGATGAAGACATGTGCAACGGTTCATGGGATTATTGTGGTGTGCACTTGGAATTAAAGGCTTGACCTTGTTTTTCTAAAGTGATTTAAAAAAAGGGAAAATGTTTTTTAGAAATTGAATTTGGTTTCAAAAATGGACTTTGTATTTTTAATGTGGCCTTGAAGGAAGATGGTTTTGAAATTTAAAATTGAAAGGGGATTTTAAAAGAGGAATTTTTGAGTTGTGTTTATTTTGGTTTGTTTCTTTTGAGATGGTTGTTTTGGAT
This sequence comes from Viscum album, assembly GCA_963277665.1. Lineage (NCBI taxonomy): Eukaryota > Viridiplantae > Streptophyta > Magnoliopsida > Santalales > Viscaceae > Viscum > Viscum album. The sequence continues at coordinate 1,930,591,124 of OY728131.1, forward strand.
GAAGGCGTGTTCTTTGATGTTGCTTCATCTTGATGTCAGTTTTGGACCAATGTTTTATATGTTGTTCAGAAAATGCAGCCTAGAAAGTTCAACATGGTTTCTGATAAGTCATGCCCAGTTTTTGGTCCTTCTTAGACATTGCCTATCCTTTGTGGTGATTAGGGTCTATTTGAAGTAGCAGAATGACTTGAAGGTGTCGAGCATTTCTTTAGGGTTTTTAGAACTCCCGAAGCTATTAGAGTGCATGCTATTTTTGGTCTGTTAGAAGGTACATCTCTGAACAAATGGGAGTTAGTTTCCCCAATATCAATGCGAATTGGGATGACATGGGATGGATTTAAATCCATCTTAATCCAATGGTTTATACTTGAAGATGTAAAGATGAAGAAAATTGAAGAGCTCATGCATATTCAACAAGGGCAACAGACGGTGAAGGCATATGTGGACAATTTCAAGGAGCTTGTGTCCTTTTCTCAGTAGGTAGCGTCACAGGATTTTATAAAGACTTCTCTCTTTGTTGGGGGTCTTCATCCAGATATCATAAAGTGGGTCCTCATTTCAAAAGACCATCGTTTCGAGAAGTTGGTGGATGAGGCATTCTTAGCTGAACTGGTCTCTAGAGCGTAGGTTCTTAGAAATTCATCATACCTAGTTACTCATAAAGGTTCTTCTTTTGGAGATCAGGGTGTATGAGAGGGACCTGTTTCTAAAGAGTCATCTGTAGTGGTTCTGGTTTCTAATTCATCGGACCGTTCATTGGTGTGACACTAGTGTGGCTAGTTCGGGCATGTGAAATCGTCATGTCATGTCCCTCTAAGGACTCGTCATCATTGTGGGTTCCCGGTTCATCTAGAAACGTTTTATAGGAATTTCCTCATGAATAAGATGCTATGACTAGAGAATCCCAGTGCTTTATTATGAGGCAGGAGATGCTTCATCTATTAGAGCGCTAGCCACATGTCTTGGGGTGAATCTCACGCGCAGTTAGGAGTGGCCAGGGGTGTGAGGTTTTGGTTCGGGTTTGGAGTTCTGTGATGTCAGTGGAACATTTAAAGTATTTTCATTCTTGTTTTCTGCTAATGATGTTTTGACATTGTTTTCGGTTCATTGTTTTATCGTTAAGTTTGTACAGATATGATCTAGTATAATACAAACAATTTTGTTTGTCTGATCATGGTTTTCTGAATCATGCACTTTTCTTACAATTGTTTTTTGACCTTGTGTGGGTTAATATAGGTTGGGCTGTGTTCGTTTGGAGATTTAAATGTCTGTGGAGGAATGGTTGTTTCTAGTTATGCTCAAATTCACTGTTTGGTTTAAGTTATGCTTGGAGGATTTTCACTACTGTTTGGGGTTTTGGTCTGGGTCGAGAGCTACAGGTTTGAGTGGAGCTGTTGTTTCCTCGTGCTATAATACTTAGTTCAGATCGGTTGGGAGTTCCCGCAACGGCCCCTCTTCCTAGGGTGGTATGTTTGGGTGTTAATTATCAGTACTAGGTGAGTTATTATGGGGGGGGGGGAGAACCCTCTCGTGTTCTCCCATTCTCTTGTGTTGTTTTTTCTTTCAGTCTCAATCGAGCATGGATCCTTGTTTTATCTGTTGTTTAGCTGAGTGACTTTCTTGGGGCAGAAAGTGTCTGTGGTGGGGAGAATTCTCACACCCCGAAATTTTAATTTATTATTATTTTATTATTTCTTGGAACCACGTCCTCCCGTAAAGGATCGGGATTAGTCCCGGTTTAAAAATTTTATACATTTAATGTTTTGGGTGGGTGTCAGATGTGTGCACGGACACCGTGTGGTTTGTAGTGAAGGTGCGGTCACCCCAGGTGGTTGTACGGGTGCCCAAGTAGACTGCGTTGAGGTGCGCAATTTGCGTGCATGTTTTTTTTAAATCAATACAAATTAAAAAGAGATTGAATCATAATTCCTTTACAATATTCATAATCACTAATAAAAAAAACTCATGAAAGAAAGAACCATATATGAATTTTTAAATCCCTGTATTTTCAATATTATGAATCGTAAAATACATTAATTGGAATGGTGGCTTACTACTTATCTCTTCCACCTTAGTTACACTGGTTGCACGATGTGTTCCACGTATCCCAACTGAGGAGATCCGCTCATGACTCTTCTCTCATTATCGACCATGGAGAGATAGACATCAATGATGGGGTGACTTTTACAGATGTTCCGGTGGAGTTTGAGGATCGACAGGAGTGGGACCTTTGTGGATGGTCGATACCTCTGTTGCGTTTTCATTGGCAGCATGAGAACCTCCAGGAGATCGCATGGGAGCAGGAGGCTTAGATGTGTGCTCAGTACCCCTACTTGTATACCTATTTTGGAGTTGTGGCTTACAACGATGTAGAGCCCTGAGGTGCGGAGAATTTAAAGACCTGGAATTTCCATGTAATTTTTTTATATATACGGGAATTTTACAAGTCTGAAAAATATGACGCTTGTGATTATGAGGGCCAAAGTGCCCGGGATGATCCTTCGAATTTTTTTAAGTTTAAATTAACATGCGTAAGCAGTTTTCCTGAAAAATATGAATAAATCTTAAACAGTTACTCAGATTAGAAAAATGAGGGCACCGTTGTGCTTAGGATGGTTGGTTTACCCTAGGTGTGACTTAAGTTTAGTCGTCACGAGCCTCCTGTGAGAAAACCCGAAAATGGAATAACCGTAAATAAAATAATTAAATAAAGTTATTTTATTTTTCAACTGCTTGTAACTCATGAACGGTAACTCAAGTAAAAAATCCAAGAAATCCACTGAACTCGTGAGGGTATGCTTTCTTAAGGCAGATACTAACTTTGGCAGGCGCAGGACACCAGTGAAAGTTACATTTTGGACGTAAATAAAATAATTAAGTGAATAATTATTTTATTATAAAATTCATAATATTTAAATCGTAACTCAGATTGGAAATCTAAGAGTACCATTCGGTTCCTTGGGGTGTGTTTCACCTAGGAAGAACCTAACCTTGTGAGGCACAAGTTGAGGGTGACTAATAATAATTTTCTAAACTTTTTTCAGGTACTATCAGTAAACGCATGAACGACGTTCTGTAACTTTTGAACTGGTGCTCGAAATTGAAATCTGAGGGCACCGTTGAACACATAGATGCGGTATTCTCTTAAAGAGACTTTCATCTCGACGGTAGTGGGTTAAGGGTGCAAGTTAGTTTTTGGGTTTTTTTGTAGAAACAGTAAAATAAAATAAGCACATGTTTTATTTTATTTTATCTGTTGTAACCACGCATGTGGAAGTTGGAAGTGGGGACCAAAACACCTTAACCTCCCACGAGTGGTTATGGTGGTGGGGACCACCACACCTTAACTTCCCAAGAGTTATAGTGGTGTGGACCACCTGAGGTTTATCCCACATAACGGGGGGGAGAGGAAACCTCTCAACTCCATCAATTAATTTTATGTGTAAACGTAAAATTAAATACTTTCAAGTTAATTTTATGTGTCGACATAAAATTAAATTCTATCTATTAATTTTATGTTTCAATATAAAATAAAAAGCTATCAATTATTTTATGTGTCAACATAAAATTAAATCCTATCAATTGTTTTGATGTTGACTTTCCCCCTATTAAATTATGTAACAACATCGTTGGAATTTAGGAAGATTCCTAATAAATGAATAGTCCTAATTTTAGTGATCGTTACATACTTCCTCCCCTCCCCTATATATATGGAGCTTGGGAGGAGGATTTGGGACAACATCACCAAGCGATGAAGTGCTGGTAAAGTGACGCGACGCCCAACATTTGGAGGTTTACGCTCTCTGATGAAGAACGCTCCACTGAAGAAGAACGTCGACCACGACTCTAACCTTCTTCCTAGGGACCACTTCCAATGTGGGAAGTCATCTCCTATGATGAATCATCACACAAACCAATGATCAAGGAAAACACCGACGATGCCAATGTCTATCTTTTTTCCAACGATCCTTCTTCTTCCCCACAACTCCGTTGGAGAATAACAAACAAGGTAGAGGATTTTTTGTGATAGATTTTAAATTCATGTGATTCTTTCCTTCTAAAACAAAGAATGAGGATCAACTTCTAACTAGTTGATCCTCATATGTTTCTTTATTGTGGGTTTTGGGATTAATCATTGTGGGGGGGTTTTTTGTGCATCGTTCTTGTGAGACAAATACTACCACCCTATACAGAAAGGGTGCAGTCCAAACCAACATGGCTCGATCCCTTCACCATTCTTTTTTGCGGTGTTCTTTGAGACAGTGGAAGGTGACAACAACGATGAAGGCAACAGCCGCATCACACATGGCCTCCGTGACCCGCACCACCCCTGTGGCATTTCGCTGTGCAGGTGGCCGTACTGGCCACGCCCCCCTCACGGCGCCCCGACAGAACAGCCCTTGCGGTCTCCGCCCTTCCGGTCGAGCTGCCCCAGGCCAGGCCGAGCCACCCTATCTGCGCTGTCCGCCATCTGAACCGGCTCCCGACCATGCCCGCATCCTGAGACACCCCAGCCATGCCAGCCCGCCTGCCTGGCGCCGCCACCAGCTCAACTGGCCCTGGACGCGCCACCCTAGCCCGCTGGCTTCCAGAGCCTCGGTCCAAACCCACACCCCTCGTAGCGCCCCAGCTGAGCCAGTCTCCCGGACCCCTCGCGGTGCCCCGGATGAGCTGGCCTCCCACGCCCCTCACAGCGCCCCGGCTGAGCCGGCCTCCTGCACACCTCGTGGAGCCCTCTGGGCCGAATCGCCCTCGCGGCCTGGTACGCTGGGCCCAGTGGGTTGGACAGATCCCAACGGCATGGCTTGCCCAATGGGCTGGGACAGACGCAACAGGTCAGGTCTAGTCGACCCGAACCGGGTCTGTCTGACCAGGTCGGACCAGACCGAATCCCACTACAACCCTTTAATTTTATATGCCCATATCATTGGCACCAGACATCCGTTTGACGAACCGTCAGATTTGATGGTAATTTTGGATGGTGGAGGACCCTTTGACTATACACCACTGGAGTTTGGGGTATAGTTGAGATATGATCAGGTTGGATGGTGCACAAATCCATTCGGGCCCCCGGGACTAAATGTCTAATAACTCACAGACCGAGCATCTGATTGACGCGTCGTCTGTTGCGTTGGGACCCAAACGACATGGCATACATTTGGGATACTTCTTAGTCGGACTTTTTGGTAGCTGGTACATCGAACAGTAGCTTTTGGAGTGGATATTCCGAAAACGAGAGGGAATTTTTGCGGGAACCTAGTATCTTGCTGAGACTTGAAAAATACTGATAGTTTTACTCTGAGTGACTCGACTAGCCCAGTGCGGAGCACCAGGATGTGGTTTCAGACACATGATGGAGGAGTTCCTGGTTGTGGCGGTAGACCCACGGTACCCGATAAGAGGTGTACCTCTGCAGGCCATGAGGGGGAGCGCCTGGTTGTTGCGGTAGACCCATGATGGGGAGCGCCTCTTTGTGACATAGCATACCAAAAATTCTCAACAGGATGAGATCCTCAAAAGTCCAAGGTTATTGGGAAGCACCTGGTTGTGGCGGAATACCCACTGTACTTGATAGAGGTGGATTTTTCTAGCAGCCGAGGTTTCGAAATGTTTCTAACCCTAGAACAAATCCTGGTGTGAGCTGAGTCAGTAACTTTTGGTTTTCCTCATGATTGAGATGGATTAATTGATAAATTAATTATATGTATGGGAACATACATAAGTGGGGTTATATGTTGACTTCATACTTTGTGGTTTATCCTTGTTCTATTTTGTGAGACCTTGAGGGTCTCGAGGTCTCGGGGTCTCTAGAGAGTATCGTTATACTCACCTCTGCATGGTCTATACCCACACCTTATTGTGTTGGATACAGACGATGGACAACTCTGATTGTGGTTGAGAGTACCAGGACTGGATGGTACCCGAAAGAGGACCGTACAACGTATCGGTACATGGAGGAGACAGACGGATGAGGAGTGCTAAGGAGGCGATATGTACCTACCCATCAGGTAGGAACCTGGAGGATGACCCAGTAGCTATTTTTACTTTTTCCTCACTTGTACTTGTTTTTCAGCTGTTCTTGTACTTTCTAGTTGGGATTGTATTCTGGTCCCTTTTTACATACTGTACTCACGTTTGGTTATATAGTTTACTCGTGTTCGTATCATATTGTGTGTGTTTAAAATTTATAAAGGAAATACCTTCCCAGTTTTATGGAATTATGCCATTGGTTCTAGTCTCCATCCCTTGGTCTATGGATGGTGGGCTTAGGGTAGTCACGACATGGGCCTCGAAGGACGGGTCATGACCAATTGGTATCAGAGGAGTCTGTTCTACAGTAGAACATAGAACTCTGATCCTTTCTATGAAGCATTACTGTTATGGTTATTTAATGTTGTTTTCAGTTCAGGGAGTCTAGTGCTGGTGTGGCGGCCGATGTATCCATACACTAGGACCCTGACTTCTGATTTCTAACTCATTACATGAAAAAATTGATTGCATGTGTGTTTTCAAAAGTTTTCTTTAAGTCAGATCAACCAGGTCAGCTCACCAGGTATAACTTTTGACCATGTCGCACCTGATATTTTTCATAATGCCTCCATGTAGATGACTAGCTAGAGTCTCGAGAGTTGTATGAACGGATATCCCACTGAGCGATGAGGCTTCAATGTAGGGCCCTTTTCTAGTAGGGGCACAATCGGAGGCACCAGCAGTACCTCTCCCCATTGGTCCACTGATACCACCAGCCCTAGTTTCAGACGATTCATGCCTCTTGAGCGCATTACACGATTTCTAGTGCCAGAGGACCCCAAGGATTAGCGGAGATATGGATCCATAGGTAGGTGAGGATTGGATGGAGGTTGTGCTGAGAGTTTTTCAATTGGTAGGGACACCAGCAGACCTCATGGTTATTCTTGATACCAACCTCTTACAAGCAGTAGTAGGAAGATGGTGGATCTTGATGCTCCATGTCCATGATGAGATGACACTTCTCTGGGAAGACTTTGAGATCCGCTTTCAGGTAGAGTTTGTCCCAGTGACTCTTCGTGCAGAGTTCTTATATAAGCAACTTCTTCTGTAGCAGGGCAGCATGATTGTAGCTCAGTTCTCAGTGAGGTCACAGACCTCTCACATTACTCCATCAATATGGTACAAGACCCATTCTTTATGGACTAGAAATTCGAGCAGGGACACAGGCGGGAGACCAGGGCTTCAGTGATCTCACTCAGCATCCTGATGCAGGAGGGGGTGTCAGAGAGAGCCCTCTTGGTGGAGAGTTTCCATACTGAGTAGGCACCAGCAACGAGACCCACTACTAGTCATCACATAGTAGAGTCTTCTGCAGCTGGCAGTAGACAGTTGTTGCAGAGGTCCAAGAGGACCATACCTATGGGTGGATGACCACATGACTTAGGATCAGTTGTGAGGGGCACCTGAAGTATAGATAGACATACCAGGAGTGGTCAGTGTTACACATGCGATGGGTATGGTCACATGGATTGTGACTGTCAGACCTGTCGTACGAATGATCAACAGACGGTAAATAGACCACCTAGGTAGAGACAAAGGGTTGAACGACAGGGTCTGTAGGGAGTAGGCAGATGTGGCAGAGGAGCTGGCCATGCAGCTGGAGTGGGAGAAGATTCTATATATTACTGCCACCACCACCAGGAGGTCCACCCCAACCATAGGGAGTAGGTGGATGGAGGAGAACTCAGTTCCATGCAGCTGAGGATTGCGATCATGGCGCTCCGAGGATGATATGAGGTATGATCTGTGTCTATTCCATTGTAGTTGTAGTACATATAGACACAGGTGCAAGTCATTCTCTCATTTCCACTTCCCTAATTTAGAGCTCAGATATTTTGACTGAGCCATTAGATCGATCCATACAGCTAGATACCACTACAAGAGCAGATTTGAAAATTATGCACTTGTGATGGCAGTGCAAGCTTACTCCAGGAGGCGAGAGCTTCGGCTGAGATCTCCTAGTAGCGGCGTCGAGGCCTTACGATGTCATCTTGGGTATGTACTGGTTATCTATAGTCCATGCTCAGATTGACTATATTAGGTGAAAAATTACAGTGTGTCCACATGGATGGGACTAGGTTTACCTTCACCAGTGAGAATGGGGCCTTTACATCACATGACGGAATTGCTCAGAGGAGGGTGTAGCCGATCACTCATCAGTTTGCTAGCCTTACCCTCAGAGCGCTTGATGTGGAGAGTCCTACTTATCTTGTATTGGTGGACTAATACAAGGATGTCTTCCCTGATGATGTCCATGTCAACCTCCTCGCAGAGAGGTGGACTTTTACATTGACTTGTACCCTAAGACGCCACTGATATCTACACCGGCATATCGGATCCATCCCGTTGATCTTTGTGAGCTGCAGGTATAGCTAGAAGACTTATAGGGGAAGGGAGTAGCTACATGTGGTCAATAAGTGTGACCTAAGGGTTCTAGGAATGATTTAGGTATGGTCTATGTCTACTACTAGCTATCGTACCAATATTCCTAGTTACCAATCATTTCATCCTTCCATGAATCTAGTCCAAAACCTAGAGTTTCCAGTTAAACTGTTGACTTGACCCTCACATCTTTGATACCTTTGTGAGGAGACTCATTAATCACACTTGCACCGACGGTGCGATATGACCCTTGAGGAGAGATCTTTGGTTGGAACCTCTTAGTGGTAGTGTCGAGGCCTTACGACGGTAGTTTGGGTATAGACTGAGCATCGACAGTTCATACTCAGATTGACTGTATTAGGAAAAAAGATTGTGGTTTATCTACAATGTTGGAATAAGGTTTTCATTGGTTTTTGAAAATAGAAAATTAGGCAGAAAAGGTTAAACTCATACATAGGAGGGTGCATCCAATCACTCTTGAGAGGACCATCCTTACACCCATGGAAGTAGGTGTTTGAGGTTTTAGTTCCCAACCGGAGTGGCTATAGTTCCTCTCGGACTATGAATTTGAGATATTCTATATTCCTATGAAGGTGAACGTGGTAGAAGATTCACTTAGTAGAAGGTATTGTCTATATTTGCTAAGTGAGGTGACAGAGTAGCTAGCTGCCTTGTAGATATCCTTTGTGGATAAAGATAGGAGCAGTTTTTCTACAGTATCTTATAGCCACTCCCACACTTCATCAATGATTCAGGGAGGCATAGCGTGGGGACACTGATTGTGAGGATTGACGTGCTCATATATTTATAGGGCAGGCAGCTGATGGATTTTATAAAGGTGTGGAGCACGTCATCCTCTTTAGAGGATGTAACTTGGTACGAGTGTCCCTTCAGGAGGAAGTGTTGAGAGAGTTCCACACTTCTTCTCTTGCGGTACATCCAGGAGTAGATGAAGACTACACAGAGCAGACATAAGTCGTATACCGATAGGATATGGAATCCTCTAGAGTACGAGGATGGAAACCACATATTTCTAAGGGTCTCACCTCGATGAGGTATATAGAGATTAGGCCGAGGAGGCATGATTTCTCTGAGATTCATCATAACTTTTCAGGTCCTCAGTAGAGTTGGAGAGGTGACTTACCGCTTAGCTCTTTCACCTTAGTTGCACCGGGTGCATGACATCTTCCATGTATCCCAGCTGAGGAGATACATGCATGACCCTTCTCACATCATCGACCATGGCGACCTGGATGTCGACGATGAGGCGACTTTTACAGAGGATCTACTAGAGATTGAGGATCGACGGGAGTGGGACCTTCATTGATGGTTGATACCTCTGGTGAATGTTTTTTGGTAGAACAAGAACCTCCAGAATTGAACATGGGAGCGAGAGGCTCAGATGTGTGCTCAGTACCCCCACTTGTTTACATAGTTAGGAGTTGTGGCTTAAGGGGACATAGATCCCTAAGGTGGGGAGAATGTAATGTCCCTTAACTTCCACGTATTTTTTATATATGTTGGAATTTTACATGTCTTTGAAATCTGACGGCGCGCGATTTCGTGGCCCGGAGTGCCCAGAATGATCCGTCGAAGTTTTGTTAAGCTTAAATTAACGCACTTAAGCAGTTTTCTTGAAAAAGTAGAATAACTAATAAATGGTTTCTTGTAATAGAAATTAAAGGGCACCATTTTACTCAGGATGACGGGTTTACCCTAGGCGTGACTTAAGTTTAGTCTGCACGGGCCTCCTGTGAGAATACCTGAAATGGAATCACCGTAAATAAAATAATTTAGTAAAGTTATTTTAATTTTCAAATTCTTATAGCTCACGAATGATAAGTCGTATTAAAAATCCGAGACCACCGCTGAACTTGTGAGGGTATTATTTCTTTAGGAAGATACTAACACTGGCCGACATGGGCCACCAATGAAAGTTAGTTTTTGGACTTAAAAAAAATAATTAAGTGAGTAATTATTTTATTGTAAAATTTATAACATTTAAACGGTAACATGGACTGGAAATATGAGATTACCGTTGGGTTCATTGGGGCATGTTTCACAAAGGCAGAGCCTAATGCTGATCGGTGTTGGATGAGGGTGACTGATAATAATTTTCTGAACATTTTTTTGTGTACATTTAGTAAACGCGTGAGCGGCATTTTGTTACTTTTGAACCAGTGCTCAGAATTGAAATCTGAGGGCACTGTTGAATTCACAGCCCCAATATTCCCTTAAAGAGACTTTCACTTTGATGACAGATGGTCGAGGGTGAAAGTCAGTTTTTGGGTTTTTTCGTGGAAACAATAAAAAAAATAACAACATGTTTTATTTTATTTTATCTGTTGAAACCACCCATGTAGAAGTTGGATGTGGGGACCACAACACCTTAACCAACCATGGGAGGTTATGGTGGTTGGGACCACCACACCTTAACCTCCCATGAGTTATGGTGGTGGGGACCACCCGAGGTTTATCCCTCATAATGGGGGGGAGAAAAAACCTCTCAACTTCATCAAATGATTTTATGATCCAATCTAAAATTAAATTCATTTAATTTAATTTTATGTGTCAACATAAAATTAAATGTTATCAATTAATTTTATGTGTCAACATAAAATTAAAATCTTTCAATTAATTTTATGTGTCAACATAAAATTATATCCTATCAATTGTTTTGATGTTTGCTTTCCCACTATTAAATTATGTAACATCATCATTGGAACATAGGACGGTTTCTAATAAATGAACCATCATAAATTTCACGATCTTTACTTACCTCCTCCCCTACCCTATATATATAGAGCTTGGGAGGAGGATTTGGGACAACATCATCAAGAGAAGAAGTGATGGTAAACTGAGGCGATGCCCAACACTTGGTAGTTTATGCTCTCCGACAAAGAATGCTCCACAGATGAAGAACATCAAACTCAACTCTGACCTTCATTCTTAGGACGTCTTCTGACGTAGGACGTCATCACCTATGATGAACCATCGCATAAACTGATGACCTAGGAAAACACTGATGAGGACGATGTTCATCATTTCCCAATGATCCGTATTCTTCCCCGTGACTCCGTCAGCAAACAATGAACATGGAAGGGGATTTTGGTGATTGATTTTATATTCCTTTGATTCCATCCTTCTAAAAAAATGCAGATCAAATTCTTACTAGTTGATCCACATATGTTTCAATTTTCCATGTTTTGGGATTAATCATTGCTGGAGGGTTTGTTGTGATTTGTTCTTGTGAGCTAAAATATACCACCCTAAACGTGGAGGATGCGGACCAAACCAACATGGCCTGACCCCTCCACCGTTCTCTTTTTTGGTGTTCATTGAGGCAGAGGAAGGAGACAACGACGATAAAGGTGATGAAGGCGACGACCGTGCCACCCGCAGCCTCCACGGCCCATGTCGCCCCTGTGGCCTTCCTCTCCACCGCCGACTGAATTGGGCATGCCCCCCTCATGGTGACCCAACCAAACAGCCCACACGGTCTCCTCCCTTCCTACCGAGCAGCACCGGGTCATGCCTAGCCATCGTAGTTGCGCCGTACGCCGGCCGAACCAGCTCCCGGCCACACCGGCCTTCCCAGCTGCCCCGACCACACCCGCTTGCCAGCCCATGCACCGCCACCAGACGAACTAGCCCCAGACCCACCGCCTCGGCCCGCTGTATTCCTGAGCTCTCGGCAGAACCCGCACCCCACGCGGCACCCCGACCGAGCCGGCCTCTCACGCCCCTGGCGAAGAACACGGGTCCTAATAGCCCTCGCGGCCCACTGGGCTGGGCCCAGCGGGCCGGGCCAGAACCAATGGTTCAGGCTAGTGTGACCCAAACTAGGTCGTCCCAGACTGGGTCAGGCTGGGTCGGACCTGACCCGTGCCAACTATGACCCTTTACTTTTTTTTGCCATATCTTTGGCACCAGATGTTCGTCTGATGAACTGTGACCGACACTGGTAATATTGGAGTATGAAGGTCCCTTTGATTGTACCCCACTAGATTTTGGGGTATAGTTTCGATATGGTCAGGTTGGATCGTGAATGAATCCAACAGGCCCCCTCGAGACTAAATGGATAATAACTCACAGACTGGTCTCCTGATTGACGCGTCGTCTGTTGCGTTATGACCCCTATGACATGGTGGACCTTTGGGATAATTCTTCATGGGACTTCATGGAATTTAGAGCATTGACCAGTAGCTTGTGGTGCGGATCTTTCAAAGACAACCGAGCATTTGTGCAGGAACCTAGTAGCTATCTGAGACTTGACGACTGCTGACCGTTTGACTTAGAGTGACTCAACTAGCCCAGTGGGGAGCGCCTAGTTGTGGTGGCAGACCCACGGTGGAGAAGCGTTTTGTTTTGGTGGCAGACCCACAGTACCCGATAGGATGGGTACCTCTATAGGCTATGAGGGGGAGCACTTTGTTGTGGCGACATACCCATGGTGGGGAGAGCCTCTGTGTGACACAGTAGTCCCATGGTACTCGACAGGAGGAGTACCTCAAAAGTCCAATGTTAGTGGGAAGTGCCTGGTTGTGGCGGTAGGCCCACTATACTCTATAGAGGAGGAGTTTTCCAGCAGTCAAGGGTACAAAAAGTGTCTACCCCTAGAATAAATCCTGGTTCGAGCTAAGTCAGTAACTTTTGTGTTTTCCTCATGATTGAGATGGATTACATGATAACATTGGTATATGAATGGGCATATACCTAAGTGGGTTATCTGTTGATTTCATACTTTGTGGTTTATCCTTGTTGGATTTTTTGAGACCTTGAGTGTCTCAGGGTCCCAACTGAGTATCGTTATACTCATCCCTACATGGGATATGCCCGCACCTTGTTGTGTAGGATGCAGAAGACGGACATTACTGAGAGAGGCTACGTTTACCAGGAATGGATGGTACCCGGAGGTGGACCAGATGGCGTGTCGGTACACAAAGGAGACAGACCAACGAGGAGTGCTGAGGAGGCGATCAGTACCTACCCTTCAGGTAGGAACCCAGAGGATAACCCAGTAGCTGTTTTTCCTTTTTACTCAGTTGTACTTTTTTTATGATGTTCTTGTAATTTCCAGTTGGACTTGTATTCTGGCCTCTTTTTACTTACTATAATCACTTTTTGGTTACACAGTTTACTCGTGTTCATATCTTGATGTGTGTGTTTATAGGTTATAAAGGCAATGGCTTCCCAGTTTTAGAGAATTACGCCTTTAGTGCTAGTCGCCAGCCCCTGGCCTATGGAAGGTGGGCTTGGGGTAGTCACGAGACGGGCCCTAGGGGACGGGTCATGACAATATCTCACCCTAAAGATAATACCAATAACACCTTATGGAAAGAACCTATATTTCCAAATCTAAGAAAGGATTTGGGAAGTTTCTCTATGAATCCTTAACTATCTAGACCCATAAAAAACCATATGACCATCATGGACTGGAACTATTCAATACTTGACTCTTGATACATCATAATATAATCCATACTCAATACCCAGCTCATTTTGGTTAAGATTGGCGTTTTCATCAATCTCCAATTAAGATCCTAGAATTATCACTCATGAACATCTAAGAAAAGGAACAATACCACATTTTTTGTTAAGGCCTTCTTAGTGCTTCCAATCAGGATGAATCCCCGTTGACCCTCTAATAAAAACTAGAAATTTCAAAAAATATTTGGATATGAATAACATTATTTGGCCTCTCTAAATAAACTATAACATCAAAATTAACAATTTCTAAAAATATGATATGAACTAATATAATTTTCCCCATGAAGTGTACATTATCAATCCAAAACATACACATTAAGATCATGGAATATAGTTGATTCTCCCTATGTTTTCTCAAAATGACCTCCATATATAGAGTGTGTTCCTCCATTGATCCTAGAGAACACTTTAGCACATATAATTTGATCAAATAGTCCATTACTAGATATAAGTGGATATAATTTCATTTATATCACTTAGAATAACCTCTTATAGTCCACACATATTCTCAATGAGCCCTTTGATATTTTATGGAAAAAACTAAGGCTCCCTAAGGTCAAACAATCATTCATATGATCCCATTCACCTTGAAGTTGTTCAATTGAGCCTTCTTCTCTCACATCTCTACAAAATCCATCTTATATGGTTTAATAGATATATTATAAACACACGGTAATATCACAATCATAAACTCACCCTATCCCTTTTGTGGTAATATAGAGACATCCTTGGGAAATTCTTCTAGGAACATGTCCTTGATAGTAGGTCATACTGACTAATATTCCTCTCTATCATCCAAAATTACTCTAAAAAATGGGTTATGATTTTACCTAGATACAAAAAATAGAGGTCCTACATAACTAGTTTTCATATTCAACTCTACAATATAGACCTAATCATAACCCCCAAAAATATAATTCCACCCATTGATGGAAATAATTGATATAGTATATACCTCACTATATGGGGGGTTTTAATTCTAGTCACAAAGTAGATTCACAGTTTTCATGTCACTAGAACCTTCCCTTTCCATATTTGTGTCTATATTAAGTGGAAATTAATGAGTTTAATGGTAAAACTGTCAAATAGTTTTGAGGCATTCTTTGCATCCATTTTCATCCATTTTTTATATATGTGAAAATTTTATCTCCCTCTTGTATTTACCTCTAACTTTCAATCAAATTATACATGAACAGACACCAAACATTCATATTCCATATATACAAATTATACATGAACTGACATGGAACATTCATAATATATATATGCCATTATTTATACATATATTCAAATATTTAATATGTGGGGCACAATTTTCCCACATTGAGTAAATTGATAAGCTATAATCAAAATATCTTAAGAACTGATATGAAACAATAACTTTCCATAAATTCTTGAGAAAAATAAATAATGCATTCCTCTATAATTGAATAAAAATATAGAAGAACACCAACATCACTATATGAATGCTGTCAGAGACAAGAAAACATATCCATATGTAAAAATATGATGAAAGACATGTGAAACTAGACTGAAAAAACATAACTAAAAAAGGATGGGTTATATTATATGACATGATCTCCAGTCAAACATGTCCTCTATTCTCAAAATCACCTAACAAACAAACCAATTTCAATTCCACTAAACATAAATTTGGCCACAAGCATCCAATAGCTAACCATATACTCATTGAATCCAAAAATGTACTTAAAGAATTACAAGAATACTCACAGTGGTAGCACATGAGAAGTTGGGGTACTTGGAGAAGAGCTTTGTGGCAGTGGCGGAGGGCTTCATAGTGATGGAGGAGGAGGAGGAGGTGAGAGAGGAGGAGGAGGAGGCGAAGGGGTTCGATTTTCATGAGATCATGAGTCGTGCAACTTGAGGAGGAGACTATTAGGGTTTATTTATAAAATCGGGTAAACATTTTATCAGCGATAGTTAACAAATGTTGATAAATTTATGCTTTTTAGTGCTAAAATATAAAGCGCTGATAAAACATGTCTTTATGAATGCTAAAAAAGCAATGATAAAATAATAATGATTATAAATTATATATATATATATATATATTTATAAAATTACATGTATAAAAATATGAATAAATAAATAAATTTATTTAAAATAATAACTATAAATAACTATATATTTATTTATATTTATATATATAATAAAGATATATTTATTAATAATTATAAATTTATAATAAATATAATAAATATATTTATAATTATATGTAATTAATATCTTTATTATAATTTTACAATTATTTAAATATATTTATATTTATATTAAATTATATTTTTAAATATTAGAATATATTTATACTAATTTTATAATTATTTAATAAATATAAATTTAAATATTTTTTTTATAGTTTTGATAAATATAAATTTATTTATAGTTATAATCAAATATATATTTTTAAATAACTAAAAAATTATAACAAATATATTAATTACATTTATAATTTTATAAACATATATAACTAATATATTTATAATAATTTAATAATTATTTAAATATATCTGTATTATATATAATTTTAATTATAAATATTTGTATTTATATATATATATATATATATTATAAATATATTTATTTAATTATATATATATATATATATTTAGTTAATATATATATTATATCTTGATAATTATTTAGAATATATATATATATTTAAATAATTGTTAAATACTTATGAAATAAATATATATTTATTATAAATATATATTTATTACATATATATTTTAAGTTCAGTCATATATTTAAATAAATATATATATATATAAATACATATCAAATTAAAATGAAGATATTAATTATATGTAGTCATAAATATAAATAAATATATATATAAATATAGATAATTATGAAATTTAAATAAATATATTAATTATACATATATTTTTATAATTTCACAATTATTAAAAAATATATATATATATATATAATAATGAAATTATAATAAATATATTAATAATAAATATATTTATTATATTTATAATTATAATTATAAATAATTATTTATTTATTTATATTCATATATATATTTAAAAACTTATAAAGGTAAAATAAATGTATTAAATTAAAATATTTTTTATAATTTATAATTATTTAAATAAATATATATTTATATATAAATAATTATGAAATTATAATAAATATATTTTTTATATTTATAATTTTAATTATAAAAAAATATTTATATATTTATAATCATTGATAAAAATATAAAAATATAAAAATATTTATTTATTTATTTATTTATATTAATTACTATATATAATTAATATATTTATTTTAATTTCATAATTATTTAAATATATATATATATATATGACTAAAAATAAATATATATTCATTTATAATTATAATTATATGCATGATATATATATTTATTATTATTTTATAATTATTTAGAAATATATATATATTCTATATAATTATAAATATAAATATTTGTATATGTGTATAAATAATTGTATATATTTATAAATATATTTCTATAATTACATATATATATATAATATTATAAGTATTAAAAATACATTTATCATGATTTTAAGTATTTATGAGAACATAATAGCTTCATGGATACATGAAAATAATCATATACACTGAGTAAAGTATAGACCATAAAAAAGAGTCATCATATAAATGGACAAAATGAATAGTAATGAGAGTGTAATGTATAAATGAACATTCATGATGAATACCTAACATATGAACGCAACTTATATTTATGCATCAATTGATCATAGTAATTGGAAACATATTTTTATTTATATACATTTATTTATTTATAATTATAAATATAAACATAAATATTCCCAAAGTAGTTATATATAATTATAATTATACATATTTAAAAACTATTTATATATAATTATAAATATATATATTTAAAGAGTATTTATATATAAATATAATAATATAATTATAAATATATAAATATAATAAATATAATAATTATGTTTATTATTTAATGAAATTTATTACATATATATTTGAATTATTAAAAAATATACATTATTTATAAACATGCGTTTTTTATTTAACTTATACAAATAAACATTATTTTTTAATATATATTTGTATATATATATAACAATTGTATATAAAGTGCTAAAATTTTTATTAAAAACTTTTATCAGCTCTAACAATAGCGCTGATAAATCTACCTTTTTCAGTGTTAGAAAAAGGATTGATAAAGGGTAGATTTATCAGTACTTTTTGATAGTGCTGATAATGTTCATCTTTTATCAGCGCTTTCTCCTTAGCACTGACAAAAACTTTTGCATCCCTTTTCTGAATATGTGGTAGTGTGCAAACATATGTCGTTTATGTCATAGTGTTTTTATTATTTTTTCAATATAATATTATTCTCCACTCCTCTTATAAACATACTTGATTTCATTCCTCCTCCTTTTCCAAATGATAGACATCCCAACACTATTCAAATAATCAAAATATGAATATATTGATAAGAATTAATTAAATTAAAATCATGGTAATTATTTTTGGAAATTTAAATTTAAAGTGTGTGATTTGTAATGAAAATTAATTTTATTTATTGTCATTAAAATATTTATATTTGACTATAATTAATAGAAATATATTAATAATAATAATATTGTTTTAACAAATAAAACTATTGGTTTGTTCACTTGTTTAACTGAAATTCTCGATCTGAACATGACGTACTCCCCTACACTAGGAGCCGCAGCTGGTTAAGAAACATGTTTCTCCAAAGGAATGAGAGCATCAGTATGTGTATAAGGTTGTTCCAATGTATTGCGAGTAGCAATAGGTTTAGAGACCTATTGTTCCTATGGATTGGGAGCACACTTACATGTGGAATTTATTATCTACATAAGTGGATTAACATTTAATTTAGGGTACATAAATAAAGTATTAAATGAATAACAACATTCGGTAACATGATGTATATTACAAAAAAAGTAACCTGATTATTGAACTCGCCTTTTCTTTTTTAATGGATGAATGGATTTTACCCCTCTATCGATGATCCAAATCCTTACATTTTGGTCTCCTCTGACATAAAAAATGTTTTCTACATTGGGGATCCTGTGAAATGATTTTTATGTCTCAATGAAAGGGTAATCCTAAGTTGAATTTTCATCTGATCCTTCAGTGGTTTTGGTCAATAACAGAATGATTGACTATATTCAATGTGTGGTGTCTAGAACATAAAATACTTGTACTACCTATGATGTCATTATATACTGTTCACCTTTGTACCATTTTTTACTAAAATCAAATTTCACAAATCCCAATTCATCTATTTTAATAACACTTTTGTTACCAACCCACTTGGATTGAAAAATACTCACTTGGAATGTATTATAATCCAACTCACATATTTGTTCGATGAGGTCAAAGTATGAAATAATCACATAAAATGGATTTTAGTCCTTAGTACCAGAAACATGAATCCTTTCAGCCATGAGTGTAACTCCACTATTTTTCATGGTACTGTCTTCATCATTCCCATTTGTATAGAACGTATAACCATTAATTACATAACCATTGTAATATAATACGTAAACACTTGCTCCTCCGGGTAGCGATTGAAGTCATTCTGAAATTGAATATGGATTTTCATCTAACTCCTTTAAAATATAGCCCCAAAACAATCCTATAAATTGCTTATTATGTGTATTTGATATCCATATTCTAACCCCTGATGGATTCAAATTCCTAATAATTTCTTTATGGGTTTTGAAATATGGGGAAACCTTCAAACTATTATGAAAAATGTAAAGGTGGGCCTGATCTCGTTTTTCAATTTTGATTGTCTCAAAAACTCTTCCAAAAATTACTTCACATAAAATCCACCCAGTGTGATGATATTTCAGTAGACCAATGCTTTCCACACCAGACATGTATTCGGTACAATATTCAATGGCTTCTTCAACAACATATCACTCTACAATACAACCCTTTTTCCACTATCAATTTTTTTACATTCCCATTCAAAATATTCATATACCATTCAATGAGGTACATACATCTATAGTATACAGGGCCACATAGTCTAATCTCTCTCACAAAGTGAACCACCAAATAAAAAAATGTTGTGAAGAAGAAAATTTCCAATTCATATAATCTGGTGGCAATTTCTGGTTCCACAGTTAGAAATTTTGTCGGGTCTTTAAATTTTATGCACATAGCTTTGAAGTAGAAACAAATATTGGTTAATGTATAAAGAAAATAGATGAGAAAAAATCAATGTAAAGATACAGACATTAGATATTTCATCAAAACATGGAAGTCATGTTATTTCTGACCCTTTATCTTTAAATCTACCATTGACATGTTGTTTTTGGTATACGATGAATGCCCCTCTAAAATATTTACGTCATTTAATAAGTTTCAAAACTGATATCTCTCTTTCCTAGAAAGAGTGTAAATAGATAGAGGGAAAAAATCCCCTTTAACTGGTGCCAAATCTTCTCGTAATCCCATGTCAACCATGTCCATAATATCCTTAATTCCATACTTTGTTTTTCAGGTGCATTTAGAAACATTTTGATGACACTATCACATAATTTTTTTTTCAACATGCATAACGTTAATAATTTTTTTGGCATAGTGACAATTCTATTATAGTAATTCAAAAAAATGTTCTCTTTTTCCAACCATATTTTGTAAGTTTTTTCAAAAATGGTTTATCAAAAGCAGTGTCCACATCTTTTACTTCCTCAAATAGTTGATCACCAGTTAGTGGATACGATGATTTATGTTCTTATAAACTTCAATCGAATGATGTCGTCCAATATTGGTACCTATGTTGTCATGGTAGAAATCTATGATGTCCTATAAACATAGTTTTCGATTAATGTTTCAACCTAATTGTCTATATATCATTTTTATAAACAGTACACCCTTGAGTTCCCTTAATTCAATGTCCTAAAAAATTTCCATTAGTAGGAAAGTCATTTATCTTCCTTTAAAAAATTGATCTCAACCTGAAATATTCATTTTTATAGGCATCATACAAAGTAACAACCGAATCCCCCAATAATTTCAAATCCTCGGACAATGGATCCAAATAAACATCAATATCATTACTTGGTTGTTTTGGTCCTGATATAAGCATAGATAACAAGATGTATTTTTGTTTCATACATAACCATAGTGGAAGGTTATAATTCACCAACATAACCAACCATGTATTGTGAGTGCTTCTTTGAAAACCAAAAGGATTCACTCCATTTATAGATAACACAAGAAGAAGGTTTCTTGGCTCATTTCAAAATTCATGATACTCATGATCAATTCTATTTCACTAAGATGAGTCTATTAGATGACATAGCTTCTCATATTTAATTCTTGTGTCCATGTGCCACATCAATTTCCATACTTTCTCCTCACTTCCATATAGGCGCCTAAACCTTGTACAGATTGGAATGCACCATACAACTTTCATAGGACCAGATCTATCTTTCTTGTATCAAGAATCACCACAATTTGGGATTTATATAAGTTATTTTTTGGCCCCTTGAAACAATATATAGTTATTTGGGCATGAAAGTATTCTTTTAGAGATCATACTCATAGAGGATAGTATTTTTTGGCATCGTATGTTCGGTTTGGGAGCTCATTATCTTCTGGGAACCTATTTTTATGATAACAAGTAATTCTGTAAAACAGGAATCACTCCATATTTTTCTTGATTTTAGATTATATGTCATCAGTATGGCTGACAATGTTGTATATTAAATGCAACCACTATACAATGGCATAATTGCACAACTCTTTAACTTCCCAAACAATTTTTCGAAATCATGAAGTTTATAATCAATTGTCCTTGTCATTTCCTAAATAAGATCTTCATAATCATTGAAATCTATAACGACATCATCAATAATGTATTCTTCATTTTATACACTTGTAATCATATCAAATGATCCCTAAAATGTAGTGTTATCCCAGCCTCTTGCTACATTTTATTTTCCCCGTGTTTATTTAAGAATTTATAACATTGTTCTATTTTGTAATAGATCAAGTGTTCTTCCAACTCATCTGAACTAATTTTTCTTGAATAAAAATAGACTCAACTTGGATAAAGGATTTTATAAGGGTCATATGTATGATCTTTTTCAAACTTGATGAACTATTTCCTTCCATCTTTATACTCTTTTGATAGATGATTATAATCCATCCATTCTTTATTCATATCCATCATATTTAAGTTGGAAATATTTATATTTAACTAAATAAAGACAAAAAATATTGATGTAAAAATTAACCAAGTATAAAAAAAGATGTAGTATTTAAGTATCCTTCAATATTTATCCCCAATATCCACTTTTCATAACTGATTTCCTTCATTTGGGATCTTCTAGATCAATCAATCTTCATCTATTATAGTCATTTCTTCATTGGTCCAACTAAGAGAAATTCATTCACATAAAGAAGTAAAATGACTAAAATCCCATCATAATAAACCATAATATAGTAGAAATTATTTTCATTATACTACATAAACATTAATTCTATAATAAAAGCATTGAAATTCTAGTTAAACTATCTTTGTGCCTACTTAAGCCCAAAAAAACATCATTTGAGACTCGAATCGAACCTTCTATTACATTTAGTGTGAAACCTTCCAGTTGATCTATGAATATATCTTCTTCCAAATACCCATGAAGGAGTATAATCATAACATGTATTTGTTTTAGAAATAAAACATCAATGGAAACCAAGTAGAGAACCATATGACCATCATGGACTGGAACTGTTCAAATCCTGACTCCTGATACATCAAAATATAATCCATACTCATTACCCATATCATTTATAATTAAGATTGGGTTTTTCATCAATCACCAATTAATGATCCTAGAAGGATATCTCATGAACATATAAGGAATGGAACTATACCACATTATTAGTTATGGTCTTCTCAACGCTTCCAATTAGGAAGAATCCCAGTTGACCCTCTAGTAATAATTGGAAACTCCCAAAAAAATATTTGGATATCAAAAACACTCTTTGGCCTCTCTAAATTAAATATAAAATCAAACTTATCAGGTTCTAAAAATATTATATCTACAAATATAGTTTTCCCCATGAAACGTACATTACCAGTTCAAAACATACACTTTGATATCATGGCATATAGTTGATGGTCCCTAAGTTTTCTCAAAATTATCTCAAGATATCGAGCATTTTCCAACCTCGATCCTAGAGAACACTTTAAAACCTCTAAGTTGATAAAATAGTCCATCACTAGGTATATGTGTATATAAGTTCATTTCTATCACTTAGAATAGCTTTTAATAGCCCACACATATTCCAAATGATCCATTTGAATTTTTATTGAAAAAACTAAGGCACCCTAGGGTGACATAATCATTCATATGAACCCCTTCACCTCAAAGTCGTTCAATTGAGCCTTCTTCTCTCAAATCTCTATAGGATCCATATTATATGGTAGAATAGATATATCCCCCACACCTAGTATTAACACAATCATAAACTCAACCTATCCCTTAGGTGGTAATCTAGACAATTCATTGGGAAATACATCTAGGAACTTGCCAATTATAGTAGGACATAATGAATGATGTTTATCTCTATCATCCAAAATAACTCTAGAAAAATGGGTTGTGATTTTACCCAGCTACTGAAATATAGGTCCTACCTAACTAGTTTTGATATCCAACTCTCTAATATAGACATAATCATCACCCTTGAAAAATATAATTCCACCCATCAATGAAAACAATTAATATAGTAGATACATCACTACATGTGTGGTTTTAATTGTTGTCACAAAGTAGACTCATAATTTTCATGTCACTAGAACCTTCACTTTCGATTTATGTGTCTATATTAAGTGGGAATTAATGAGTTTAAAGGTAAAATTTTCAAATAGTTGTGAGATATTCTATGAATCAATTTTTTATATATGTGAAATTTTTATCTCCCTCTTGTATTTACCTCATACTTTCAATCAAATTATACATGAACCCACATAAAACATTCTTATGACATAAATAAAAATTATACATTAACCGACATGAAACATTCATAATAAATATATACAAATATTTATATATATATAAAAATATTTAATATGTGGGGCACAATTTTCCCACTTCGAGTAAATTGATAAGCTATAATCAAAATATCTTATGAACCGACATGAAACATTCATGTGCCATAAATTATTGAGAAAAATAAACAATACATTCATATTAAATTTAATAAAAATATAGAAGAAAAATGAACATCACTATATGAATGATGTCAGAGACAAGAAACCATATCTATATGTAAACAGACAATGGAAAACATGTGAATCTACACTGAGAAAAACATAACTAAAAATAGATGGGTTGTATTCTATGACATTATCTCCAGTCAAATATGGCTTCCATTATCAAAATCACCATACTAACAAACCAATTCCTATGCCACTAAACATCAATTGGGCTATAAGCATCCAACAGCTAACCGTATACTTATTGAACCAAAAAGATACTTAGAGCATTACAAGAATATAATAAATATATTTATAAAATTATATGTATAATAAATAAATATTTATTTATTGATAATAATAACTATAAATTATGGTATATTTATTTATATTTATATATATAATGAATATATATTAAATTATAATTATAATTTATTTATAAATATATTTATTGTATTTATAAGTATATACAATTAATAATTTTATTATAATTTTATAATTATTTAAATATATCTATATTTATTTAGGATTATAATTGGAAATATTTGTATATATTTATTATAATTTTATTATTATTTAATAACTATAAATGTATATATATTTATTTATAGTTATAATCATATATATATATATATATTTCAAGAATTATAAAATTTTTACAAATATATTTATTGCATTTATAATTTTATAAATATATACAATTAATATATTTATAACAATTTAATAATTCTTTAAATATATACGTATTATATAGAATTCCAACCATAAATATTTGTATATATATTTATTATAATTTGATAATTATTTAAATATAAATATATATATTTATTACATATATATTATTATTGTATTGTGTGATTGATAATTAAAATTAATTTTATTTATTGTCAATAAAATTGTTATATTGGACTAAAATTAATATGTATATATAATTATATAATAATAATGTTTTAACAAATATAAATATTGGTTAGATCACCTGTTTAACCGATTTTCCTGATTCGAACATGACTTACACCCCTGATTTAATGAACATCCTGATTCTATATGAGTGTGTGTATAATTTTAGGGAAATTTTTGTGGGTGAGTTTTTTTAGTTTTATGGGGTAGGGTATTGTTATATTTGGAAAATGTGTTTGTTCAGCACCACTTGAAGTGGTGCTTACCACCCCCAAACCCCAAAAATGAATATATATATATATATAATAAATTTATTTATTTTAATAAATATAATGAAATACAATAAATACATAATTATATTTTTTATAATAAATACAAAAATTATAATAAATTTATTTATTTATAATAAATATTTATAATAAATATCTAATTAATATTATAATAAATATTATTATATTATTATAATAAATATACATTTGTTATACATTTATTATACATTTCATATAAATAATGTAACGTTATAATGTTATAATATTTATTATAATAAATAACTATTTAATATTAATAAATACTATTATAAAAAATGACCAATAACTATATAATGAATGTATAATAAATATTTATAATACATTTATATTTATAATAAATACTTATTATAATTAAATATTATAATATTTATAATAGTAAATATATAATAAATGTATAATAAATATTATTATAATAAATATAAATTTATAATATCTATTATAATTAATATTATTATAATAAATGTATTATAAATATTATTGTAATAAATTTTATAATAAATGTACAATTAATATATAGTAAATGTAAAATAAGTAATTATAATAAATTTATTATAAATGTATATTTATTATAATAAATATTTACAATAAATATATAATAAATATTATAGTACATTTATTTTTTAATTATAATATAATAAATGTAATATGTTATTATTTAACTTTATTATATAATTATCATATCTATATATATTATATTTATAATTATATAATTATATTATAAATATATGTAATATGTAATATAATATAATAAATGTAATATGACAAATTTAGTTTTTAAATATAATAAATGTATATTTAGAATTATATAAATGTATAATAAATATAAAAAATATAAATATATAATTACATATTACATTTATTATAATAAATAAATAATTACATATTACATTTATTATAATAAATAAATCTATATTTATAAGTACATTTATAAATGTATATTTATTATAACAAATAAAGGTATATTTATTACATGTTTATTATAATAAATATATGTATATTACATTTATAATAAATGTATATTTATATAAATAAATGTATATTACATTTATAATAATTTTATATTTATATAGATAAATATTATTAATAAATATTATTAATGAAAACTTATAAATGTATATTTATTTATGAATATTATAATAAATAAATGTATATTTATAATTACATTTATAAATGTATATTTAAAATAAATGTATATTTTTAAATAAATATTATTATTAAATATTATTAATGAATACTAATAAATGTATATTTATTAATGAATATTATAATAAATAAATGTATATTTATAATTAAATTTATAAATGTATAATTATTATAACATATAAATTTATATTACATTTATAAATAATTACATTTTTATTTAGAATCATATATATATATATATATTTATAATCATATATATATATTTCAATAATTATAAAATTTTACCAAATATATTTATTGCATTTATAATTTTATAAATATTTATAATTAATATATTTATAACAATTTAATAATTATTTAAATATATACGTATTATATAGAATAATAATTATAATTTTTTTTATATATTTATAAATATATATATTTAATTAATATATTTACTATAATTTGATAATTATTTAATTATAAATATATATTTATTACATATATATTTTAATTATAGTGTATGATTTATAATGAAAATTAATTTTATATGTTGTCATTAAAATAGTTATATTTGAGTATAATTAATATGAATATATAATCATATAATAATATTGTTTTAACAAATAAAAAAATTGGTTCGATCACCTATTTAACAGATTTCCCCGATCCGAACATGACATACTCCCCTGATTAAATGACCATCCCGATTCTATGAGTGGGTGTATAATTTGACCTAAAATAAATGAATTTTAGGTGCAATAGAATGATATTACTTAGAGATTAGTCCTGTGACCATTGTAATATGAATTTTGACGCTGAACATCCTTAAATGCATTCATAAATATATGAAATGGATGAGTCGTTCTATAAATTAGAGACCCTCCCTCATCCCTTTTCATTCTGTAGCTCTGTAAATTTAACTGTAATTCTCACTCACCCTTCCACCTCCCCAGTAAGAGCACCCATCTCTCTGATCCCCCAAAACAAAATGGTGCATCAGGCGATTAGGATGATAACAGTGAAGATGAGGAGTGTCGCCAATTCCTTTTTCCCTGGCTCTATGAAATGGAAGAGGAGAGCGCCGCACACTGAGCAGGCAATGCCGGTGATGCCGGAATGGCTGAGGATAGTGCCGCACACTGACTAGGTGATGCCAATGATTCCAAAAACCAACTTCGATCTACGCTTAGAAGTCACTTCCTACCTGGCGATGCTGAAAATGAAGAAAGAAATTGACGCTGGCCGACACGGCGATGCCGGAATGGGAGATGAGGGAAACCCACATTGATTTGCTCTTAGCAGACACTTCCTACTAAGTGGTACGAGAAAGGAATAAGAAGACGACACTGACCGACTCATTGATGCTGGAAAGGAAGAAGAAGATGACGCTGGCCGACCCGGTGATATCAGAAAGGAAGAAGAAGACGACACAGGCCGACCCACTAATGGAGGAATGGCAGAGGAGTGAAACACACATCGATCTTCTCTTAGCAGACACTTCCTACCAGGTAATGTAGGAACAAAAGAAGAAGATAAAGCTGGCTACCCAGCAATTTCAGAATTACAGAGGAGGGAAACCCACATCGATTTGCACTTAGCAGACACTTCCTACCAGGAGATTCCAGAATGGAAGATGAAGAGGACGATGGCCGACCCATTTATAACCCAAGACCTGGCGATGGAGGATCGGAAGAAGGGGACCACCCTGAGTGGCCTGATTATGGCCGAAGACCTGGGGATGGAGGCAACGCCGAAAAGGAAGAAGAGGAGGGTGTTGGGAACCCTATTTCTAGCCCATGACCTGACGATGGAGGATCAAAAGAAGAGAAGTACGGTGTTCATGGTAGAAAGGTAGAGGAGAGCAACGCACACCGAGCAGCTCTTACCATACTCTTGCGATCTGGTGACGTCGGAAAGGAAGAAGAGGGTGACACTGGAAAAATTGTTTAAAGCCCAAGACCTGCCGATGGAGGATCAGAATAAGATAAGTACAATTTTCATGGTAGAAAGGCATAGGAGAGTGTAACACACTGAGTAGCTCTTACCAGACACTTCCGATTAGGCCATGCCAGAAAGGAAGAAGAGGACGACGCTGACCGACCTTTTTATAGCCCAAGACCTAGCAATGGAGGATCGAAAGAAGAGAATTACGTTGTTCATGGCAGAAAGGCATAGGAGAGCGCTGCACAACTAGCACCTCTTACCAGACATGGTGTTCATGGAAGAAAGGTAGAGGAGAGCCCCGCACACCGAGCAGCTCTTACCAGATATATATATTTAAGAATTAATATATTGAATTTAAAAATATAATGTTGAAATTAGAAATTTATGTTTAACATTATGGAAATCTATGTAATATTTTTATTCAAATAAAATCTATTTTTGTTTTTTCTATTTTAATCAATTATTCACAAGATTCATTTTGATTTTTTTTCTTGGTTTGAAGAACAATCAAGTGTTAGTTGATTTAACATAATCCAATTAATTCAATGAGAAACAAAATTATAATATAAATTAGACTCATAGTTTTCATGTCACCAGAACCTTCTCTTTCCATTTTGGTGTCTATATTAAGTGGTAATTAATGAGTTTAAAGATAATACTGTCAAATAGTTGTGAGACATTCTATGAATCCATTTTTTATATTTTTGAAATTTTTATCTCCCTCTTGTATTTACCTCCACCTTTCAATAAAATTATACATGAACCGACATGAAACATTAATATTCCATATATATAAATTATACATTAACCGACATGAATCATTAATAATAAATATATACAATATTTATACATATGTAAAAATATTTAATATACGGGGCACAATTTTCCAACTTTGAGTAAATTGATAATCTATAATAGAAATATCCTATGAACCGTCATGAAACATTCATGTGCCATAAATTCTCGAGAAAAATAAAAAATACATTCCTCTTTAATTGAATAAAAATATAGAATAAAAACTAACATCACTATAGGAATGCAGTCAGAAACATTAAACCATATCCATATGTAAACAGACAACAGAAAGAAAGTGAAACTACATGAAAACAAACCTAACTAAAAACTAATGGGTTGTATTCTATGACATGATCTCCAGTCAAAGATGGACTCCATTCTCAAAATCACCTTACAAACAAACCAATTCCTATGAAACTAAACATCAATTGGGCTATAAGCATCCAACAACTAACCATATACTTATTGACCCAAAAATATACTTAGAGCATTACAAGAATATAATAAATATATTTATAAAATTATATGTATAGTAAATAAATAATTATTTATTAATAATTATTACTATAAATAAATGTATATTTATTTATATTTATATATATAATGCATATATATTAATTTATAATTGTAAATTTTTTATAAATATATTTATAGTATTTATAATTATATATAATTAATATCTTTATTAATTTTTTTTAATTATTTAAATATATCTATATTTATTTTTGATTATAATTGTAAATATTTGTAAATTTTAATTATAAATTTATAATTATTTAATAACTATAAATGTATATATATTTATTTATTGTTATAATCATATATATATATATTTCAATAATAATGAAATTTTGACAAATATATTTATTGCATTTATAATTTTATAAATATATACAATTAATATATTTATAACATTTTATAAATTATTTAAATATATATGTATTATATAGAATTATAATCATCAATATTTGTATATATTTATAAATATATTTATTTAATTAACATATTTATTATAATTTGATAATTCTTTAAATATACATATATATTAATTACATATGTATTATTATTATAGTGTTTGATAAATAATAAAAATTATGTTTATTTATAGTCATAAAAATAGATATATTTGACTATAATTAATATGAATATATAATTATATAATAATACTATTTTAATAAATAAAAAAATTGGTTCGATTACCTGTTTAACTTATTTTCCCGATCCGAACATGAACTACTCCCCTGATTTAATGACCATCCCGATTCTATATGAGTGTGTGTATAATTTGAGGGTAATTTAGGTGGGTTGATTTTTTTTAGTTTTATGGGGTAGGGTTTTTTAATATTTGGGAAATGGGATTGTTTAGTGCCACTTGAAGTGGCGCATTGAACCCACACCACCCCCAAACCCCAAATATATATATATATATATAATTTATTTATTAACATTAACATAAAAATATAAAAAATTACAATAAATACATAATAATATTATTTATAATAAATACAAAAATTATAATAAATTTATTTATTTAAAATAAATATTTATAATAAATATCTATTAAATATTATAATAAATACTATAATATTATTATAATAACTATACAGTTGTTATACATTTATTATACATTTATTATAAATACTATAATGTTATCATATTATAATATTTATTATAATAAATATCTAATAAATTTTAATAAATACTATTATAAGAAATGCACAATAAATGTATAATAAATGTATAATAAATATTTATAATACATTTATATTTATAATAAATCCTTATTATAATTAAATATTATAATATTTATAATAATAAATATATAATAAATATATAATAAATATTATTATATTAAATATACATTTATAATATCTATTATTATAAATATTATTATAATAAATGTATAATAAATATTATTTTAATAAATATTATAATAAATTTATAATATATATAGTAAATTTCTAAAAAATATTTATAATAAATTTATTATAAATGTATATTTATAATAAAAAATATTACAATATTTATTTATAATAAATGTATATTTGAATTTATATTTATAATAAATATTATAATATTCATTATAATAAATCTACATTTATTTATTTTAATAAATATACACTAATTTTATACATTTATTATAATAAATATGTACAATAAATGTATAATAAATATTATAATACATTTTTTTAATTATAATATAATAAATGTAATATGTAATTATTTATCTTTATTATATAATTATCATATCAATATTTATTATATTTATAATTATATTCTTATATTATAAATAAACTTTTACCATATTACTTTTTATTAGAATGATATGAAAATAAGAGCCTGGAGTTGAGGGTTTATTAATCTTAAGCCAAGGATTCTCAGGTTTCAGAACTAGGATCCCTATTTTGATCCGTTTTGAGCTAGGAATATTGTAACACAACCATGGATTCACATCAAAGGTCTGAACTGGGTCTTTTGGAATCCAAGTGTCCTCTGGGATATTGCACTGGCAAGAGGCACTCTAATTAAGCTTGATAAATAAATTGGGATAGCTCGTTATGGTCATTTTGTTTGCATTTTAGTTGAGTCTGATATGTCATTGCCGCTTATTGACACAGTGCTGTTGATTGCTGGGGATTTTAAATTTGAACTTGAGATTGAATTTGGGAATGTTGCCGATTTCTGTTTAAACTACTATATTATTGGACATGTTTAGGTTAACTATAAAAGGGGATTACGTTGCTCCATCTGTAAACGCTTTGGGCATCTTGCTGGAAATTGTAAATTTAAATTGTCACTTGTTTCTACTCCACTGAAGAGAGACCTTTCAGATGGTGGAAAGGGTAATTCATCTACAACTAATTGGGTGAAGGTTACAACATCAATCATTAGGGAAGATCTTGTGCAAGGTAATGGGAATGGGGGGACCCTATTATTTTTTGATGTTGTGGCTGGTAAGGGAAAAAGAATATCTTTTGATGATCAGATGGGTGGAGGTATGCTGCATGATCCTCTGGGGAATGGTGCACCCCCTCTTCACACACATGAGTGTGGGGAACCCTCTAAATGGGGTGATATATTTAAAGATGATATTGACATGGATGATGTAGTTCTTTTGGATGACCAATTTCTCTCTATGGGGAAACTAAATGGCAGTTCCATGAATGCTGGTTTTGGTGGGCATGGTTCTCATGGAAGGGATCAACTTGATTATTAATGTGCACAACCCTATGTACAACCATCTGCCTCTGCTACTATGTGCACAGCAAGATGTCATTGTGACTCTCCTACTGTTGAGCTCATAATAGAGCCTTCTCTGGTTTCCCCTGGGGAGAATAATATTGGGTGGGCTGCTGCTCATGAGACAACCCCATTGGAGGGCACTTCTGTGCGCACCTTGGGGCTTCCTATTGATACAGATCAGGGACATTATTCCCCTATAAATGACTAATCTTCCCTATCACTTGTTCGTCTAGTGGCTTCGGATGTTCCTGCTACCAATGTAGTGGTGCCTCCAACAACTAATGTTGTGAAATCCAACTTCTTTATGATGATTGAATTGATTATCTCTCCAGAGTTTGACTTGTTGGATATGGAGAGCCGAGGAAGGAATACCTCTCGACTAAAAAATACTTTTAATTATTCATCCTCTCCTTTGTTAGCTCCACAGGTTGGACAACTACATGGTGAGGAGGTTTTAGATGTGGCAGCTCAAGGCATGGCTAGTGAGAAGCAGTTTGTCACTTATGATGATGCAGGGCATGACATACACAAAAGGAATGTCGAAGAGGGCAGCGACCGAGGATATGTGCTTTTTACCGAAAATGTGGTCGGTGTAGAGGCTCCTTCTGATGATGTGCATATAGGAAATTCCTCCGATGATCATGCTCAAGCCAGTGTTTGTTGGCAGACCCCTAAACAGTGGAAAATGGGAAGACATCCAAGAGGCAGAGGTGGATTTTGTGGATGAGGTTGTGGACGGAAAGAGTAGCCTTGGAATATGTCTATTGTGTTGTCGGGTTAATCCCTCATCTACCCTTATTTTCCTTTGTGTATTGTTTACTCTTTTATAATAATTTTCGGCAGCCATGGAGTTTATCCATGGTCTACTGTTTGTGGAAAATGTATATTACATTTATAATAAATTTATATTTATATAAATAAATTTTATTGTAAATATTATTAATGAAAATTAATAAATGTATATTTATTAATGAATATTATCATATATAAATTTATATTTATAATTACATTTATAAATAATTACCTATTTATTATAATAAATAAATGTATATTACATTTATATTAACTGTATATTTTTATAAATAAATGTATATTACATTTATAATAAATGTATATTACATTTATAATAAATGTAAATTTATATAAATAAATGTATAATACATTAATAAGTAATTACATATTTATTATAATAAATGTATATTACATTTATATAAATTTATATTTATTACATATTTATTATAATAAACAATTACTTTTATAAATCTATATTACATTTATAATAAATATCCAATAAATGTATATTTATATAAATGTATATTTATAATAATAAATAAATGTAAATTACATTTATAAATAATTACATATTTATTATAATAAATAACTATATATTTATAATAATATAATTATAGTATATAAATATTTATAGATATGATAATTATATAATAAAGATAAATAATTATATATTACATTTTTATATTATAATTAAAAAATAAATGTATTATAATATTTATTATACATTTATTATACAAATTTATTATAATAAATGTATAAAATAAAAGAAGATTTATTATAATAAATTGGGCTACAAACATCAAACTGCTAACCATATACTTATTTAACCAAACATATACTTAGAGCATTACAAAAATATAATAAATATATTTATAAAATTATATAGATAATAAATAAATATTTATTTATTTGTAATAATAACTATAAATAAATGTATATTTATTTATATTTATATATATAATAAATATATATTAATTTATAATCACAAATTTATTATAAATATAATTATTATATTTATAATTATATATAATTGATATCTTTATTATAATTTTATAATTATTTAAATATATGAATATTTATTTAGAATTATAATTTTAAATATTTGTAAATATTTAATATAATTTTATAATTATTCAATAACTATAAATATATATTTATTTATTTCAGTTATAATCATATATATATATATATCAATAATTATAAAATATTAACAAATATATTTATTGTATTTATAATTTGATAAATATATATAATTTATATATTTATAGAAATTTAATAATTATTTAAATATATATGTATTATATAGAATTTTAATGATAAATATTTTTATATATTTAAAAATATATTTATTTAATTAATATATTTATTATAATTTGATAATTATTTCAATATAAATATATCTTTATTACTTATATATTTTAATTATAGTGTGTAATTTATAATAAAAATTAATTTTTTTTATTCTCATTAAAATAGATATATTTGACTATAATTAATATAAATATATAATTATATAATAATTTTGTTTTAACAAAAAAAATTGGTTTGATCACCTCTTTAACCGATTTTCCCTATCCGAACTTGCCACACTACCCTGATTTAATGACCATCCCTATTCTATATGAGTGGGTGTATAATTTGACCTACAATAAATGAATTTTAGGTGCAATATAATGATTTGATTGAGAGATTAGTCCCGTGACCATTTTAATATGAATTTTGACGCTGACCATCCTTAAATGCATTCATAATTATATGAAATGGATGAGTTGTTCTATAAATTAGATACCCTTCCTCATCCCCTCTCATTCTGTAGCTCTATAAATTTAACTGTAATTCTCACTCACCCTTCCACCTCCACAGTACGAGCACCCATCTCTTCGATCCCCCAAAACAAAATGGTGCATCGGGCGATGAGGACGTTAACAGCGAAGATGAGGAGTGTCGCCAATTCCTTCTTCCCTGGCTCTATTAAAAGGCAGAGGAGAGCACCACACACTGAGCAGGTGATGCCGGAGATGCCGGAATGGCCAAGGATAGCACCGTACACCGAGAAAGCGATGCCGAAGATTACTAAAACCTAATTTAATATGCTCTTAGACAACACGTCCTACCAGGCGATGCCAAAAAAGAAGAAGAAGACAACACTGGCCGACTCAGCTATGCCGGAATGGGAAATGAGGGAAACCCACAATGATCTTCTCTTAACAGACACATCCTAGCAGGTGATGCTGGAATGGAAGAAGAAGACAAGCCGACTGACTCGGTGATGCCGGAATGGAAGAAGAAGACGACGTTGGCCGACCTGGTGATTCCAGAAAGGAAGAAGAAGATGAGACTTGCTGACCCATAGATGATGGAATGCTGCGGATTGAAACCCAGATCGATATGAGCTTAGAGGACACTTCATTATAGGTGATGCAGGAAAAGAAGATGAATATGATGTTGGCTAACTCGAAAATGCCGGAATAGAAGAAGAGGGAAACCCATATCGATCTGATCTTAGCAGACACTTCCTACCAGGCGATGCTAGAGAGGAAGAAAAAGAGGACGATGGATGGCCAGTTTAAAACCCAAGACCAGGCGATGGAGGATCAGAAGAAGGGTAGAACCTTGGGCAACCAATTTATGGACGAAGACCTGGGGATAGAGGCGTTGTTGGAACGGAAGAAGTGGACGGTGGTGGGAAACCTTTTTATATCCCAAGACCTGACGATGGAGGATCAGAAGAAGAGAAGTATGGTGTTCATGGTAGAAAGGCAGAGGAGAGCGCCAGACACTAAGAAGATCGTATCATACTCTTGCGATAAGGCGACGTCAGAAAGGAAGAAGAGGATGACACAAGACGACTTATTTAAATCCCAAGACCTGGCAATGGAGGATCAGAAGAAGATAAGTATGATTTTCTTGGTAGAAAGGCAGAGGATAGTACTGCACACCGAGAAGCTCTTACCAGACTCTTGCAATCAGGCCACATTGGAATAGAAGAATAGGATAATGCTTGACAACCTGTATATAGCCCAAGACTTGGTGATAGAGGATCAGAAGAAGAGAAGTACTATGTTCATCGAAGAAAGGCATAGGAGAGTGTCGCACACCTAGCACCTCTTACTAGACTCGGTGTTCATAGCAGAAAGGCAGAGGAGAGCCCCGCACACTGAGCATGTCTTACAAGATATATATTTAATAATAAATATAAATAATTTAAAAATATAATGTTGAAATTAGAAATTTATGTTTATCATTTTGAGAATCTATGTAATATTATTATTCAAATAAAATATATATTTGTTTTTTATCTTTTAATTATGTATTCACAAGATTCATTTTGATTTTTTGTTTGGTTTGAAAATCAATCAAGTGTTCGTTGAATTAACATAATCTAATTAATTCAATGTGAAACCAAATTATAATTGGTTTTTATTTAAGATTATTTTTATACATAAAACATGTGCTTCTTCAAAAAATGGGTCTTGTGAATTTATATTAGAAATATTTATTTACCACTTCTAGAATTTAAATCTTATAAAATGGGTTATATATTTCAAATTAGTATAATTAATATAAGGTATTAAGTCTAACTTAACAAATAAATTTTCATTGAGAATAATCTTAGAAAATTATAAAAGAATGTTCAATGCAGCGAGTAGTCATGATGACATGAAATTATATCCATGCGAAGTACAACAAAACAATGATTCTTTTAACATTTTTTTGTAAATAATTTAAAAGTACATCACTCAAAATATGAAAAGAAGATTCCATTTATTTATTTTTATTAAAATTCAAACATGGCTAAAAATGAATTTAAAAAACCATAGGATAATATTAAAATCATTCTTGAAAACATTTTCAAAGAAAAAATGAAAATGGAAGAAAAGGATTTACAAAAGTATATTTTTATTTTTTTTAAATTATGATCATTCTATGTACTAAATAATGGAAAATTGTACTATTACTTGAACACTCCATGAATAAATAAAGGAAAATAAAATGAAATGGGTTTATCTTATAAGGAACATATAATTTCTCTCAATCTAAACTAATGTATTATTAATATAAATTATAATCATATTGAAACAAAAATACCTTTCAACTTTGGTAATCACTAAATCAAAAAATCATGAAAGAGAGAACCATATATAGATTTTCAAATCCCCATAGTTTCAATAATAATAATTGTAAATTAAATTAATGGTGTCACACCCTGACTTTTTAATTTATTTTTATTTTATTATTCCTGTGCTCCAATTCATCGCGTCAAGGATTGGGATGGGTCCCAGTTTTAAAATTTCTGACATTTAATGTTTTTGGTGGGTTTTAGACCTTTGCCCGGGCACCACGTTGTTAGCAGTGACCGTGCGGTTGTCTCCTACCAGCAGTCGGCTTCAACACCTAACCCTCATGCTGACCTCACCCTTTCCAAGGCGTTCTTCCTTGCTCCCTTCCCCTTCTCACACCCAAACTTTTGTGAATCCCAGTCGCCCCGCTCCCCAGGGCCATCACCTTCAGGACCCCATGCTAGCACTAGCCTCTCTCCTGTAGCTCCTGCTCTCCGCCACCTGCTCGCGCCCAGGCCCTCTCCTGCCGGCTCCTGCTCACTCACCACCTCCCTTGCCATCCCTGCCTCACCCACTACTGTAAGCCACATCCCGGCCTCCGCACTCTTACACTCATCCCATCAATACCCCCACTCACCGCCTCCCTGTTCTTGGTGTGTCGCACCCAACAAAACACTCTACCTCCCTCACCTCATGCTTCGGCTCACCCTCGACCTCTGCCTCCCTCGATCGTCACCTTTTCTCATTGACCCCGCCTTCATCTAGTGCCTCTATCCCCTGAATCATTCACCCTCATCCTCTCCCTACCCCCTTGCTGTTTTTCCATCTCTGGTAGCCCAGAAACCCCCCTACCCTCCATGCTACGGACCCCTCCAGCCTTATCGTGCCTCCTTCGTGCTTCCTCTTTTGCTCCGGTCGGCATTGGCCTCCTCCGATATATTCTTTTATTCATTTATTTATTTATTCCTTCATTTATTAATCATTTAATTATTTATTTACATATTCTTTATTTGATATATTTATTTATTCTTTCATTTATTTATTCTTTTAATTATTTATTATCTTATTTATTAATTCATTTATTTATTTATTCACTAATTTATTTATGATATTAATCATTTAATAATTTATTTATTTATTTATTTTCCCTTCATTTCATCAATGGTGTTTTTATTTAATTTAGATAAATCCTAATACTATCGCGGGTTTTGTGTTGTGTGTTTTTATTGTTGTTTAGCATGCGCAGTTGGTCCGCAGGGCATTGTTCAACCTTCCATTGAGGTTCCTTCATGTCCGCTCTTGGTTTGAGGTAGGTAATTCCATGGTTTTCCATTCCACAGTCTAATTGATCCTTTGGTGTTATGATAATTTTATTTTATGTGATTCATAGCTTTGTTATATCCATAATTTTGCCTTATATAGTTTATTTAATTTTTTGTAATTTGACAAAAGAATGTTTTGAGTCAATTCCTGGTCCGAGTTTGCAATTATTTGATTATGTTCCAAATCCTGTTTTCATAT
Source organism: Viscum album (assembly GCA_963277665.1). NCBI lineage: Eukaryota > Viridiplantae > Streptophyta > Magnoliopsida > Santalales > Viscaceae > Viscum > Viscum album. The sequence continues at coordinate 1,930,629,955 of OY728131.1, forward strand.
TGTTTATGGAAATTTTTTTGGGGTTTTTCTTTTTATGTCAATACAGTTTTATAAATAAACAATGCTTTGAAGGTAAATATTTGGTTATAATAATGTTTTTGTGCACTTGGTACAATTGATAATAAACTATAGTGTTCAAAGTGGAATTGAGGGTTTTTATGAAATGTTTATCCTTTATTGTGTTGTGTGTCGGCATTGGTTATTTGTAAACTTGGTTTGGTTTACAATTTTGGTATTGGTATAACTTTCTAATATTGTTAAGGTGTAAAAATATAAAGGGGGATCTTTGGTTTTTAATGTGATGGTGTGATTTATTTTCAATTAAAGTGATCATTTGGTTTTAGTTTCAAAGTGGTAGTTTTGTGGGAATATTGTTGGTTGTTTTCTTGAAGCACAGGCATGCCATTGGATGTTGTCAAATCCAAGGGTGCACTCGATGCACCCATGAATGTGCCTTCAAGTGACAATGACACCTTTAAACTATTGTTTCCTTAAAACCTTGGTTTCATAAATGTTTTTTGTGTCCTAAGTATGATTTATTACTTTATATGGATTTTGTGAAAGGTTTGAATTGTGATCTGAAGGGTGTGTCATTTTGGTTTTGAAAATATAAATGATGTATTTGTGTAATGTTTTTGGGTTATGTTTTTGGACATGACAACATAGAGGCATGTTTGGCTCTCCCATTTCAAGGGTAGAGTTGTTCTAACTTTTATAATTGTTTGTGTGTGGAAATTGTGTGTGGCTGTTTGGGACATTAAATGTTTTTAGAATAATGATTTTTGACATGGGTGGGTCTTGATGACCTGTTTGACACTTTCAACTTTAATGTATTGTTTGCGTTGACTCTTTGAAATGATGGTTTTTTGATTAATGTATGCCCAATTAAAAACTTTAGTATTTTGAAAAATATATCGAATGGTTTTAATGATTTCATGGCATAAAGGCCCGGTTGTCACCTTTGATGATATGTTATATATATATATATATATACCGGGGAACCTCAATAGGGGGGATATACTTTATGGTTTATCGTATGAAGTGTCTGTGGTTGGGGTATTCAAGTTCGGGGAGATGATTCACACGTGCGAGGGACTCCTACATACATAGTATTATTATAACCACCACGTGTTCCTGGGTGTCTTTTAGAGATCAAGTGATGGTTACTGACCAACCCCGATTAGATGGGTTGGTACCCTCTAGATTTTTTGTCAGGCCAAGCAGGCTTTGCCACTGGATTAGCCAGTTAGGGCAGCTAGTTGGTTATAGAAATCGGAGCTTCACTATACACCATCATGTGGTTATAAAACCGAGTACATCTAAGGGTCTTCTGGGGATATTTAGGATCACCCATGGTGACTGGATTATTTTCATTTTTTGGTTTATTTTTCGTGCACTAGTGTTTTTTCAACCTTTACTCTTGCTCATTTTACTCTAGCACAAAATTTGTATATTCTGTTTTTCATATTATTTATAAAATGAAAAATGATTTTGTAAAATGGTATGTAGCATGTGTTGGGTTCTTAAATGGGAAAAATGTGTTGCTTATTTTCAAATGTGAAAATGCTACTTTTATAATTGTATTTCAAACTGGGGTTAATGGATTGTTTTGGGAAAGGAGACGTTGGATTTTTTTGTTTATCTCGGAAACCCTAGTGAGAATATTTAATTCTCATGACTTACTTTATCATTTCAGTTGCATGTATACTTACTCATGTTTCTTCTAGGATGAGTTGCTTGTTATTGGAGCATGTCGGCCTTTGGTCGGGAGGTGACCTAAAAAGTCACATGAAGGTACGTTCAGTTTTATTTTCTTTCTACTGCTCGTATTATGTTTATCGACTGTTTATATTTATCTATTTTCTTGTTTACATGTTTATGTCCATGGGCCAAATCGTTCCCAACAATTAAAATTCTGACGCCCTACACTGGTTTCCAACATTGGGGATAGGGAACGCCCTTCGACCCATGTCAAGGATCGTCTCGGGTGGCCGGTTCAAGTTCGACCCAGGTTGGTTTGTGAAAAATGGTATTAGAGGGCCCCTGTTATTTGGGGTGTTCGGTAGATGGAGATTATGACTTTCAGCACTCGATAGGTAGGTATGAGAAGGACGTCATGAACCCTCGCCTGTTTTGAACCTCGAGTCGCCATGGGTAGTCTGGGAATTGATTTCTTGTCTCATTATTATTATTTTTGGATTGAGGGAAGAAAATGGAGGCAAATCGATGTTACATTATGATTTTAAATGTAGTAGTGACCCATGTGGAGTCAGCGTACATGGTTTAAGTTCCTCCCAGTTGTTAACGCTTTCTTTGGACATGGCCCGCTACCATGTCGATAGGTTAAGCATGACTACTAGTCCCACCCTTCGGTGATTTGATGCAAGTCAAGTGTCGTCTTGGTTCTGGTTGGTTTAATTGCATTCATGAAAATGAAAAATTGTTTTTTAAATGAGAATGATTACATTTAAATTGCTTTAAATTTGTAAAATGGATTTTAAAACTGAATGCTCTTGGCCTAAAAATATGGTGGTTTCTTGGAACTAGTAGAGATATGGTTTGGGTGCAACCTCGTGTACTCTTTATGAATGTTTGAATATTTTAGGGAATGCATGGGAAGTGCATGTTAGTGCATAAGGATGAACGAGAATGAAGACATGTGCAATGACTCCTGGGATTACTGGGGTGTGCACCGGGAATTAAAGGCTTGAGCTTGTTTTTCTAAAGCGATTTTTTAAAAAAAATGGAAAATGATTTCTGGAAATTTAATTTTGTTTGAAAAGTGGACTTGGTATTTTGAATGTGGCCTTTAATGAAGATGATTTTGAAATTTAAAATGGAAAGGGGGTTTTGAAAGAGGAATATTTGAGTTGTGTTTGTTTTTGCTTGTTTCTTTTGAGCTATTTATTTTGGATGAAGGCACTTTCTTTGATGTTTCTTCAGCATGATGTTAGTTTTGGATCTATGTTTTATATGTTGTTCAGAAAATGTTGCCCTGAAAGGTTACCAAGGTTTCCAATAAGTCATTCCCAGTTTTCAATCCTCCTCGGACATTACCTATTCATTGCAGTGATCAGGTTACATAAGAAGTAGCATAATGGATTAATGTGGTCAAGCATGTCTTCAGGGTTTTTGGAACTCCCAAAGATATCATAGTGCATGATCTTTTGGGTCTGTGTAAAGGAATGACTCAGGACGAAAGGGAGTTAGTTACCTCATCGTCAATGCAAGTTGGGATGACATGGGATGTCTTTAAATACATATTCATATGATGCATTCTACTCGAAGATGTAAATAAAAAGAAAAGTGAAGAGCTCATGTATATTCAACAAGGCCAATAGACAGTCAAGGAATATTTTGACAATTTCAAGGAGCTTGTATCCTTTTCTCTAGATGTAGCATCAGATGATTTGATGAAGGCTTCTATTCTAATTGGGGGTATTTTTTCATAGATCAAGGACCATGTGCTCATTTCTAAAGACCATTATTTGGAGAAGTGGTTGGATGAGGAATTTTTAGCCGAACTCGTCTCCAGAGTGTAGCTTCATGGAAATCTAGCATATCCAGTTACTCATAAATGTTCCCCATCATGAAATCCGGGTGTTCTAGATGGACCTATTTCTAAAGATTCATTTTCAGTGGTTTTGGTTTCCAATTCATCATATCCTTCAGTGGTGTGCCACCAGTGTGGCCGATTCAAGCTCACTAAACCATCATGTCATGTCCCTCCAAGGATGTGTCATCATTGCGGGTGCCTAGGTCATCTAGAAAATTTTTGTAGGAAGAGTCACCTGAAGCAGACGCTGTGACCAGAGAATCCCAATGCCTGGCTGTGAGGCAGTAGATGCTTCATCCATCAGATCCCAACCACAGTTATTGTGGTGAAGGTCACGCGCAGTCAAGAGTTGACAGGGGTATGAAGTTTTTGTATGGATTTGTAGTTTCGTGTTGTCAGTTGAACATTTAATGTCTTTTCATTCTTGTTTTCTGCTGCAAAATTTTTGACATTGTTTTATGTTCATTGTTTTATCAAGAAGATTTGACATATATGATCTATTATAATCTAAAAAATTTGTTTGTCTGATCCTGTTTTTCTGAATTGTGTTCTTTTCTTAAAAGTGTGTTTGGACCTTGTCTGGGTTAATCTCGATTGGACTGTGTTCGTTTGGAGATTTAGGTGTCTGTAGAGGATTCAATGTTTCTAGTTATGCTCAGATTGACTATTTGGGATAAGTTATTCTCTGAGACTTTTATAATGTTTTTTGGGTTTTGGTCTGGTCAAGAGATACAGGTTTAAGTGGAGGTGTTGTTCACTCAAGCTATAGAACTTAGCTCGGATCGGTTGGGAGTTCCAGCATCACCCCCCCTTCCTGGGGTGGTGTGTTTGGGTGTTAATTTTCTGTGCTAGTCGAGTTATTTTGGTGGGGAGAACCCTATCATGTTCTCCCATTCTCTTGTGTTGTGTTTTCCTTCGGTCTCAATTGGGCATGGATCCTTGTTTTGTCTATTGTTCAGTTGAGTGACTTTCTGGGGGTAGAAAGTGTATATGGATGGGAGAATTGTCACACCCCAACCTTTTAATTTATTTTTATTTTATTATTTCTGGGCTCCACATCCTCGTGTCAATGATCGGGCTGGGTCCTCGTTTAAAAATTTCTAACATTTAATATTTTTGGTGGATTTCAGAACTGTGCACGGGCACTGCGTGGTTAGCAGTGACTGTCCGGTCGCCCGAGGTGCTTTAGTGGGTGCCCATGAAGAATGTGTTGAGGCACGCAATTTGCGTTGATTTTTTTATGTCATGCAATAAGCATGTGGGTACCTGTTAATATCATATTGTTGTTGTTGTTATTATTATTATTATTGTAATTATTATTATTATTGTTGTTGTTGTTATTCTTTATATTATTACTTCTTTCATTATTGTATTATAATTATTATTAATATTTAGGTTATTATTATTATTATTTTTTACATATTTGATTTTATTATTATTATTATAAGATAAAAAAACTACAACAAATCCCCTAAACCTAATTCTACTCGCTCCCCCAACCCGTTTTCAGCTTCCTCCTGTGCGAGCCGCCCCTACGGCTCCTTGCGCCAGCCCAAGCGACCTCTACCATGCCTCTTGCCTACAACCAGTTTCTGCACCTCACCCTCACACTAGCCTCAACCTTGCCCAGGCCCTCCGCCTTACTCCCTTTCCATTCTGCACCCAGCCTCGAAGTGAATCCAAGTTTCCCCACTCCCCATGGTCATCGCCTCCAGGACCCCTGACCAACACCGACCCCTCTCCCGCAACTCCTTCTCTCTACCACCTGCTCGCACCCAGGCCCTACACCATGGGCTCTTGCTCACTCACCACCTCCCTCTTTTTCCTTAACTCACCCCGACTATAGGCCGCATCCCATAATTCTCACTACCATAATCGTCCCCTCACTACACCCCTCACCACCTCCCTGTTCTTTGTGTGCCATGCCCAATAGCCCACTCTGCCTCCCTCACCTCACGCTCAGGATCGCCCTCGACCTTCGCCAACCTCACTCAGCACCCTCGCTCAGTGCCCCCGCCTTCATCTAGTGCCTCCAGAACCTTCTGTTCTCACCCTCTTCCACTCCCAACCCCCTAGCTGTTTCCCTTCTCATGCAGCCCAGAAAACCCCTGCCCTCTTTGCTTTGGACCCCACCAGCCTCGTCGCTCATTCTTCACGCTTCCCCTTCCACGCCGGTAGGAATCAGCCTCCTCCGGTATATTATTTTATTCATTTATTTTTTTATTCATTCAATTATTTGTTATTTTAATTATCTATTTAGTTAATCTATTATTCATTTATTTATTTATTCTATCATTTATTTATTCATTTAATTATTTATATATTTATTATTTTATTTATTTATTTATTTATTCATTCATTTATTTATTCTTTTAATCATTTATTTGTTTACTTTCCCTTCATTTAATCATTGGTGTTTTTATTTAATTTAAATAAAACCTAATACTGTTGTGGGTTTAGTGTTTTGTGTTTTTATTGCTGTTCAGCCTATGAGGTTGGTCTGCAGGGCATTGTTCAACCTTTCGTTGAGGTTCCTTCACATATAATCTTGGTTTGAGTTATATAATTCCATGGTTTTCCATTCTACGGTCTAATTGATGCTTGGGTGTTTCCATAGTTTTTTTTGTGATTCCCAGCTTTTTTATATCCACAAATTTTCCTACTATAGTGCTTTTATATATTTTTAGAATTAGTCAAAATAATGTTTTGATTCAATTCCTGGTTTGAGTCTGCAATTATTTGATTTTGTGATAAATCATGTTTTGATATTATTAATGGCTATTTTGTTGGGGCGATTCTTTTTATGTCAATATAGTTTGATAAAATAAATAATACTTTGAAGTAATATATATGGTTATGATAATTTTTATGTGTACTTGATTCATTTTATAAAATACAATAGTGTTCAAAGTGGAATTGAGGGTTTTTATGAAATTTTTAGCCATGATTGTGTTGTGTGTCAAGATTGGTTATTTGTAAACTTGGTTTGGTTTATAATTTTGGAATTAGTAAAAACTGCTAATAATGTTAAGTTGTTAAATAAAAAAGGGGGATCTTTGGTTTTTAGCGTGATAGTGCGAGTTATTTTCAAATAAAGAGAGCAGTTGGTTTTAGTTTCAAAGTAGAAGATTTGTGGGAATAGTTTCTGTTGTTTTCCTGAAGTGCAGACGTTCTATTGGATGTTGGCACCTCCATGGGTGCACTCGGTGCACCCATGAACATTCCTTCAAGTTACAATGACACCTTTAAACTAGTGTTTCCTTAAAACCTCTATTTTATAAATGTTTTTTGTTTCCTAAGTAAGATTCGATCCTTTATGTAGATTTTTTGAATGGTTTGAAGTGTGATCTCAAGGGTGTTCCAGTTTGGTTTTGAAAATATAAAAGTTGTATTTGTGTAATGTTTTTGGATATTATAACTTAAAGTCCTGTTTGGCACTTCCAATTCATGGGTGGTGTTGTGTTATCTTTTAGAATGGTTTTTGTTTGGAAATTGTGTGTGGATGGTTGGGACATTAATTTTTTTTAGAATAATGATTTTGACATGGGTGGTTCGTGAAGGCTCGTTTGGCACTTTCAGCATTAATGTAATGTTTCTGTTGACTCTTTGAAATGATGACGTTGTGATTATTGTATGCCCATATAACAACATTAGTATTTTGAAATAGGTATCGAATGGTTTTAATGATTTAAAGGCATGAAGGTATGGTTGACACCTTTGATGATATGTTATATATATATATATATGATAGGGCACCTCTATAGGGGGGATATCCCTTATGGGTTATCGTATGGAGTGTTCATGTTTGGGGTAGGCAAGCGCGGTGAGATGAGTCAAACGTGCGAGGGTCTACTACTTACATAGTATTATTGTAACCACCCTGGGTTTCTGGGTGTCTTTTAGAGATCTAGTGATGGTTTCTGACCAACCCCGATTAGACGGGTACCCCTGGATTTATTGATAGGCCAGGCGGGATTTTCCACTAGATTGGTTATTTAGGGCGGCTAGTTGGTTATAGACATAGTAACTTCACCATACGTCGAGAGGTGCTTCTGAAACCGACTACGTCTAGGGGTCTTCTAGGGATGTTTAGGATCACCCCTGGTGAATAGATTATTTTCATTGATTGTTTTTTTTCGTGCACTAGTGTATTTTCAGCTTTCACTCTTACTCATTTTACTCTAGCACAACATTGGTATATTCTGTTTTGGATTATATTTATAAAATGAAAAATGATTTTGTAAAATGGTATGTAGCATGTATTGGTTTTTTAAATGGAAAAAAATGTGTTTCATATTTTCCAATGTGAAAACATTACTTTTATAATTTTATTTCAAACTTGTATTAATTGATTGTTTCGGGAAAGGAGATGTTGGATTCTGTAGTTTATCATGGAAACCCTACTGAGAATCTTTAATGCTCACACCTATCTTTATAATTTCAGTTGCAGGTTTCCTTGCTAAGGTTTTCTTGGATGATTTTCTCGTTATTGGAGTAATTCAGCATTTGGTCGAGAGGTGACCTAAAAGGTCACATGGTGGTACATTCAGTTTTATTTTCTTTCTACTACTAGAGTTATGTTAATCTAATGCTTATATTTATCTGTTTTCCTGGTTATTTGTTTTTGTTCTTGAGACAAATAATTCCCAATGATTAAAATTTTAATGCCCGACACTGGTTTCCAGACCACGGAGATCGGGAATGCCCTTCGGGCCATGTCGCGAACCAGCTCAGGTGACCGATTAAGGGTCGACTCGGGTTGTTTGTGAAAAAATGGTATTGAGGGCCCTTGTTATTTGGGGTGTCCGGTAGATGGATATTAGGACTGTCAGGACTGAAGAGGTAGTTATGGTAAGGAGGTCTTGAACCTTCACCTGTTCCGAACCTCAAGTCACCAGGGGTAGTCTGAGAATTGTGTTCTTATCTCGTTCTTTTTTTTGATTGAGGGATGTAAATGGTGGAAAACCAATGTTACATTGTAATTTTTCATGGATTAGTGACCCATGTGGAGTCAGAATACATGGTTTAAGTTCCTCTTAGTCATTGGCGCTTTCATGGGGCATGTCCCACTACCTTGTTTCTAGGTTAAGCATGACTACTAGTCCCTCCCTTCGGTGATTTGATGCAAGTCAAGTGTCGTCTTGTTTATTGTTGGTTTAGGAGCATTCTTGAAAATAAAAAAGGGTTTTTAGAATGAAGAATGATTTATTTTAAATGGATTTGAATTTGTGAAGTGGATTTTAAAACTAAAAGCTCTTTGCCTAAAAATCTGGTGGTGGCTTGGAACAGGTAGAGATAGGGCTTTGGTGCAACCTCAGGTAATCCTTATGAACATTTTCACATGTGAGGGAATTCATGGGAAGTGCGTGTTGGAGCGTATGGATGAAATTGGATGAAGACATGTGCAAAGGTTCATGGGATTACTGGGGTGTGCACTTGGAATTAATGGCACGACCCTGTTATTCTAAAGAGATTTAAAAAAAAGGGAAAATGATTTTTTGAAATTGAATTTGGATTGAAAAGTGGACTTGGTATTTGAAAAGTGGCCTTGAAGGAAGACAATTATGAAATGTAAAATGGAAAGGGGATTTTGAAAGAGGAATTTTTTAGTTTTTTTGAATGTTTCTTTTTAGCTCGTTGTTTTTGATGAAGGCGCTTTCTTTGATGTTGCTTCGACTTGATGTCAGTTTTAGATCTATGTTTTATATGTTGTTCAGAAAATGCAGCCGAGAACGGCTACCAAGGTTTCTGATAAGTCATGCCCAGTTTTTTGTCCTTATTGGACATTGCCTATTCATTATAGTGATCAGTGTCCATTAAAAGTAGTAGAATGGCTTGAAGGGGTCAAGGGTTTCATCAGGGTTTTTGAAAATCTAGAAGATGTCATAGTGCATGCCGTTTTTTGTCTATTTTAAGGTCCAACTCTGGATGAATGGGAGTTAGTTTTCCCACCATCAATGTGAGGTAGGATGACATGGGTTGTCATTAAATCCGTCTTCATCTGATGGTTTATACCTAATGAGGTATAGATGAGGAAAAGTGATGATCTCATGCATATTCAACAAGGCCAATGGACAGTGAAGGCATATGTTCACCATTTCATGGAGCTTGTGTCCTTTTCTCTGGAGGTAGCATCACAAGATTTGATGAAGAATTATCACTTAATTGGGGCTCTTCATCTATTGATTGAGGAGTAGGTCCTCATTTCTAAAAACCATTGTTTTGAGAAGTTGGTGGATGAGGCGTTCTTAGCTGAACTGGTCTCCAGAGCATAGGTGCTTGGAAATCCTGCTTATCCAGTTACTCATGAAGGTTACTCATCTGGCGAGCAGGGTGTGCTAGAGTGACTTGTTTCTAAAGATTCACCTACAGTGGTTTTGGTTTCCAATTCATCAGTCTATTCAGTGGTGTGCTACCAGTGTTTCCAGTCCAGGCATGCAAAACCATCATGTCATGTCCCTCCAAGTACGTGTCATCGTTGTAGGTTCCTGGGTTATTTAGAAATGTTTTTTATGATGCGTCTCCTGAATAAGATATTATGAGCAGAGAATGCCAGTTCCTGACTGTGATGCAGGAGATGCTTCAACCATCAGAGCCCCATACATAGGTCTTGGGGTGATGCTCGCACGCATTCATGAGTTTACAGAGGTGTGATGTTTTGGTTCGGGTTTAGAGATTCATTTTCTCAGTGGAAAATTAAAACCTTTCGGTTCTGGTTTTCTACTGCTAAAGTTTTGACTTTTTTTAAGTTCATTGTTTTATCGTGGAGTTTTGACAGATGTGATCTATTATAAAATAAACTATTTTTTTTAATCAGGGTTATTTGAATCGTGCGATTTTCATAAAAGTGTGTTTGGACCTTTTGTGGGTCAATCTCGGATGTGATATGTTCATTTAGAGATTTATGTGTCTGTGAAGGAATCAATGTTTCAGGTTATTCTTAGATTCACTCTTTGGGTAAAGTTATGCATGGATGCTTTTTTCTAGTGTTCCGAGTTTTGGTCTGGGTCGAGAGTTACAGGTTTAAGTAGAGGTTCTGTTCGCTTGTGCTATAGAACTTAGTTCGGATCAGTTGGGAGTTCCCGCATCACCCCTTCTTCCTGGGGTGGTATGTTTTGGTGTTAATTTTCAGCGCTAGTTGAGTTCTTGTGGTGGGGAGAAACCTCTTGTGTTCTCTCGTTCTCTTGTGTTGTGTTTTGTTTTGGTCTTAATAGGGTATGGATCCCTGTTTTGTCCATTATTCAGCTGAGTGACTTTATGGGGGGAGAAAGTGTCTGTGGTAGGGAGAATTTTCACACCCTAGCATTTTGATTTATTTTTATATTATTATTTCTAGGCTCTATGTCCTCACATCAAGGATCAGTATGGGTCTCAGTTTAAAAATTTATGACATTTAATGTTTTTTGTGGGTTTTAGACCTGTGCACCGGAACCGTGTGGTTAGCAGTGACCATTTAGTCACCCCAGGTGCTTGTGAGGGTGCCCAAGCAGACTGCGTTGAGGCATGAAATTTGCATGTTTTTTTAAGTCATGCGATCAGTGTATCGGTACCCATTAATATTATGTTGTTATTATTATTATTTTTATTATTGTCATTATTATTATTTTTATTGTCTTTATTATTTATATTATTACTTCTATCATTATTGTATTGTTATTATTATTATTTTTTATGTCACAAAAAATATTATTTATATCATATTTGATATTATTATTATTATTATAAGATAAAAAAATCTAAAAAAACCCCTTACCCTAATTCTACCTTTGGTTCCCCCATGTTTTTAGCTTCCTCCCGCGCGAGCCACCGCTTCGGCTCCTTGCACCAGCCCAGTCGACCTCCGCCTTGCCTCTTGTTTGTAGCCAACTTCCACACCTCACCCTCGTGCCGACCTCACCCTTTCCCAATCCCTACACCTTGCTCCCATTCCCTTATCGCACCCAACCTTGGCATGAATCCAAGTCGCCCCGCTCCCAGCGGCCATCGCATCTAGGGACACTCGCCCGCACCGACCTCTCTCAGGCAGCTCATGCTCTCCGTCATCTGCTCATGCCAAGGCCCTCCACCACCGGCTCCCACTCACTCACCACCTACATCGTCATCCCTGCCTCACCCCCTACTGTAGTCAATGTCCCAGACTCTGCACTCCCGCACTAGTCCCCTCGCTACCCCCTGCTGCCTCCCTGTTCATGGAGTAATGCGCCCAACAGACCACTCCGCCTCCCTCACCTCACACTCTGTCTCTCCCTTGACCTCCACTGGCCTCACTCAACATCCTCGCTTAGTGCCCCTGCCTCATCTAGTGCCTCCATCCCCTACCACTATCACCTTATTCCACTCCCGACCCCCTTGCTGTTTCCCTTCTCCGGCAGCCTAGAAAACCCCATGGCCTCCTTGCTTTGGACCCCGCCAGCCTCGCTGTGCCTCCTTCATGCTTCCACTTCTACTCCAGTCAGTAGGAGCCTCCTCCACTATATTCTTTTAATCATTTATTTATTTATTCTTTCATTTATTTACTCTTTTAATTAATTATTTACTTATTATTTTATTCATTTATTTATTTATTCATTTATTTATTATATTAATTATTTATTTACTTATTCTATTATAAATTTATTTATTTATTATATCATTTATTTATTATTTTAATAATTTATTTATTTATTTATTTATTTTCCCTTCATTTCATCTTTGGTGTTTTTATTTAATTTAGATAAATCCTAATACTGTCACGGGTTTTGTGTAGTGTGTTTTTATTACTGTTCAGCATGTGCAGTTGGTCCACGGGGCGGTGTTCATCCTTCGGCTGAGGATCCTTCACATCGAAACATGGTTCGAGGTAGGTAATTACATGGTTTTCCTTTCCGTAGTCTAATTGATGCTTGGTTGTTTTGACTTATATAGGACAATCAAAAAACACCCTAAGGGTTTGTTTGGATACATACGAAAAGTACGGTTTTCATGGGAATTTAAAAAAACACCCTTAGAGGTTGTTCTAGTTTAGGTTTTTAACATCCAATATAGTCTAAGGGTCTCGTAGCATGTTTAATTCAACCTTTAGACAAAAAAAGTTGATTACACATTTAGGGGAAACACATGGAATGTATGGAATGTGACATAATAACATAAATTTTAAATATCAAGACTTTTAGGGGAAAGTAATAAACCATATACCAAGGCCTTGTAGAAGAATACAAATCTGGTATTGACCTCATATTTTGACTAGAGTGAGAGAAATTAAAAAACAAAACAAAATCCCTAAAAATAGGGTATAAACATTAGACATGGAAGAAGAGGATTGGATTAAAAAAGTGAGAAAGGAGGCTAAAAGAGTTTTAGCCTTACCGAGGTCATTCTGATATGAAATAATTTTATTGAGTATTTTATTGAAAATAAATTATATAACTTCCCCAAATTTTATTAAGTATGTTTATTTATAGAATATTTTGGATTAGATCATTCATTTTAAAATTTAATGAAAATTTATGTTTTAACCATTAAAGTACAATGTAGTAATCTAAACATAAATATTTTATTTTCAATTATTTGTACATAAATTTTTTTATAAATATTCCTAACTCAATGATCTACAACTTTTATTCAGGACAATAGAACTAAATCGTGTATTTGGTAGGAGTAAAAGTGTAATGAAATCAAAGATGGGATCGACCCACCAGACAGGACATTACTTTAGTATTTGGGACATAACAACTTCATCCGTGCATGGATTCAGACCAAATTTTCAATGGAGATCTAGGAAAAAATTTATAAAAACTAATAATTCTGTAAGAAAAGATAATTTATGCTTTTTGGTGGTCAATAAGGTGGTTCAAGTTGGATTAAAAAACATGGAAGAATTTTCCCATTCACACATGAAACCACTTATAACCTAGCATCCAATACACTATATAAATAGGTTTTCTTATCATTTGGATGGGTTGGGACTTGTATTAGGATATTTAAATCAGATTATTATTGGTTTCAATCCATTTCTCTAGGAATTTCAAGAGGGAGAGATCTTGAATCTAGGATCTCTTCATCAAATCCTTCTTCTTCTTCTTCACTTGTTAATGTTTTTTTCTAGAAATTAACTTCATAGTTCATCTTATATTTATTCTATTTTATTAATTTTTATTATTATTTAATATTACTATTTTTTATGGAATTAAATATTATAAATGTTATTGGATTATACCCTTTATAAAACTTTTTTAATGCGATATGTTTTGATGATAACTACACTGTCCATGGAAGAGAAGTTTTTATAGTAAACGATCTACCTATTACCTTATTCAATTTTTTATTTTGAATAAATGAGAGACCTAAATTAATATATTATAATCCATTAATTTTTTTTAAAATTTTAATAAACTATATTATAAAATGAACAATTAATGAAAAAACACGCAAAGTCGAGTACTGTTTGAATTGTGAGAGTGCCACATTAATCAGTGAATCAAAAGCACACTGGATAAATTTTTAGAGTTAAAGTATAATACCCAAACATAATTGATCCTCATTTTATAGAATTTATGTGTTCCCTAAAACACCATTGTCCATAAACTAGACATAGAACATCAATCAAAGCAAGGTTCTACGATTGCATGTTCTAAATATAGCCTAGGGTTTAACTCACTTCATCATTGTTGTAAGGTTACTTTTCATAGGGTTTTGGAATTAACAAATTAGAGGATCATAATTAAGTGGATATTAATTTTAATAATAGTTGTGAATGAGCAAATTAAGAAGTATAGTTAGATTGGTTACACCTTTGTAAAATATTTTCAAAAAAACTTCTTCTCATTGTGTCGTATTATTGAATTTCATTTCAAAAATAAAAACAAAAAAAATACAATATTCTTCCAGAATACTATAAATTATTATTTTATAAACTATAATCAAACCCCCAATACTTTTAATTAGTGTTTCTATATTATTTTATTTTTAAAATACCTTTAATAATTTGTTTTAATTCATGTATCTTTGAGAGACGACCTTGGTCAGCCACTCTGTTGCACCTACGTTTCTAAAAACCGCACATCATTTGAAAGATCCCATGAAATTGGATTTCCAATTGGAATAATTTTTAGGGAGTAAAGTTATTTATTCAACCAATTATATGTATTTATTTTATTTTTCATTTTATTATTTTCTTCTCCTCCTTCTTTCTTCTTTCCAATTTCTCTAGTTTATTTTCTTTTCTCTCTTCTTTTATTTTTATTGAACCATCTCAAACTTATTTTATTTTTATTATGGTAAAAATTTCTTAATTTACTTTTTATTATTATTTGATTTATGACATGAACTAATCCCAAGGATCTCTTATTGGAAACTGAATCAGACCACTCACAAGGACCATTTCCCCATCCCGTTTATTGATCAAATTTTTGAGAGACTAGTTGGGAAAACATGTTATTGTTTCTTGGGTGGATATTATGGATATTTTTATATTCTTATAGCTCTCTAGGATCAAGATATTACAACATTAACTTTTTCATTCTATACATTTTTCTACTAATGGATGTCATTTGGACTTTGCAATACCCCTAGTACCTTCTAGATATGCATGGTGAGTATTTTTTTTCTAATTTAATTGAGACATTTATGGAGGTATTTATTGATAATTTTATAGTCTATGGATCCTCATTTTTTGAGTGTATATTTAGATTGGGAAAGGTGTTCGATTATTTTATTGAGAAGAATCTAGTCCTGGACTTTGAAAAGTTTCATTTCATGGTTGAGCGTGGAATTTTCTTAGGGAATGTATTGTGAAAACAAGGGATAGAGGTTGATAGATCTAAGGTATATATTATTTCATCCTTACCCTATCCTTCATGTTGGTGTGATGTTAGATCTTTCCTAGGGAATTCTGGATTTTATCATCACATTATTAATGATTTTAGTAAGATTTATCTTCCTCTGTCACAATTACTTTAAAAGGATTCTAATTTTTTGTTTGATGATTCTTGTTGTAATTCCTTTGATGAGATAAATAAGTGTTTTACCACTCAACTAATCATACATCACCCATGATTAGTTCTTCATTTTGAGATTATGTGTGATGCCTCCAACATCACAGTTGGTGCTATCTTATCTCAAGGGTGGATGTACGTTCACATGTGATTACCTATGCATCAAGGACATTGGATTCAACCCAATCAAACTACACAACCATATAAAATGAGTTTCTTGTTATCATATTTTCTTTAGATAAATTCCATTCATATTTATTGGGCTCTAAATTTTTTGTTTTTTATAACCATACATCTCTGAGGTACCTCTTGAAGAAGCCATATGCAAAGCCCATACTCATCCAATGGATGATCTTTCTTCAAGAAATCAATATTGAGATAAAATACAAGAAGGGATCAAAGAACATGGTGGTGGACCACATGAGTAGGATTACACACACATCAGAGGCTGACACCTTGGACAAGGTACCACTTCAATACATTCTCATTGAGGCGAATTTTTATTCCATCTCATGTACAAATCCTTGTTATGATGTTTTTGTTAACTACCGTATTGCCTCTGAACTTCATATAAATTTAAATACACATAAAGTCTAACAGTTAAAGAGTGAATCAATATTTTTTGATTTGGATGACACCTACCATTGGAATATGTGTAGTGAACAAGTTATTAGGAGGTGTGTTCCTGATCATGAGTTTGAGATTGTTCTAAATTTCTTCTATACACTTTCTTGTGGACAGACAAGCTTGAAATGATTTTCACACATACACATGTGGGGAATTAGTGGCATGGTAGACCCATAACTTGTTTTCGCTCTGATTAGTGTTATTAATATCACTAGATTTTGTTTTGACACTAATTTATGAGACATGTAATTTTAAATTTATTGATATTGACTCTTGATTACATTCTTACTTTGCTTATTTTTTCACTATGGATTGAGGAATATAAACATTCATATATTATCACAGTTTTTTGGAATACATGATATGTCACTTTTCCCAAGTTTGAAAAGGGTAAGTGTTGGAGATTTTATAAAACAAAATTTTATTGCATATTTTATTTATAAAAAAAGATATAACTACCTCAAATTATGTTAAATGTGTTTATTTATAAAATATTTTAGATTAGATCATTCATTTGAAAATTTGATGAAAATTCTATTATTACCCTTTAAAGTGAAGTGCAATAATTCAGAAATAAATATTTTAATTTGAATTATGTGAAATTAAAATTTTTCATACATGTTCCACATGAAATGGTATAAAAATTTTACATAGGACTGTGGAGCTAAGTCATGCATTTGGTTGTAGTAAAAGGTCCATGAATTCAAAGATTGGCTGGACCCTCTAGATTGGACAAAACATTAGTATTTGGTCATAAATCTTTCATCTATACATGGATTGGGACGAAATTTTGATATGAGATCTAGGAATCAATTTCGAACTACTAATAATGCTGTAATAATTGCTAATTCACATGTTTTGGTGGTAAAGAAGGAAGTGCAAGTAGTATTAAAATATTTGTCCGAATTTCTCCTTCCAAACTTGAAACCACTAATAACCTAGCCTCCTCTCCACTCTATAAATTGGGTATTTCTCATCTGTATGGGTTGTTACGTGAATTGGGAGATTGAAGGAGGAAGAAAATTGGTTTCACACTATTTATCCAGGAATTTCAAGTGGGATAGATCTTGAAGCTATGATCTCTTCATTGAAGTTTTCTTATTATTATTCACATGTTAATGTTTTTATTCTAGAAATAAAATTCATAGTTCCACTTATATTTCTTATGTTTTCTTCAATTTTTTCTTCTTAAATCTTCCTCTTTTTTATGGAATTTAATAGTGTAAACGAGATTGGTTTATACCCTTTCTAAACCATTACAATGGCCATTTGTTTCTACAAGGACTACACCCCCAAGGAAGAGTAGTTTTCATACTAATTGATCTACCTGATACATTCTTCATTTATTTATTTGGAATAAATGAGATACTATAATTAATATATTATGATCCATTGATTGAGTGTTTTAATTATAATAAACTAAGCCATCAATTGAATTATTCATGCAAAAACACGTGAAGTCGAGTAATGTGTGAATTTTAAGTGTGCGACCTTAATCAGTGAAACAAAAGAACATTAGATTGTTGAGTTCAAATATAATCCCTAAAAATAATTCATCCTCAATTTCCAGAATTTATATGTGCCTTAATTTACCAATGACCATAATCTATACTTATAATTTTAATCAATTTAGGTTGCTATGATTTCATGTTCTAAATCTATCCTAGGGTTTAATTCACATCATTTTTATAGAAAATTTATTTCTCATAGGCTTTGGGAATTAAAAAATTAGGGGATCATAATTAAGTGGATTTTATTTTAAATGATAATTATGAATGAGTAAATAAAGAATTAGATTTAGATCAATTATGCCTTCTAAAAATATTTTTAAAAAAACATCGTCTCGCTGTGTCCTATTAATAGAATTTAATTTCAAAAACAAAAACAAATAAAAACAATCGTCTTCCAGTAAACTACTTCTTATTATTTTATAAATGATAATCAACCCCCCACCCCATCCATCCTTTTAAAGTAGTGTGTTTATATTATTTTATTTTTAAAATACATTTAATAAGTTTTTTTAATTATTTATCATTTCATAGATGACATTAGTCAACCAATCTACTGAACCTATGTTTCTAAAAAACACACATCGTTTGAATGATACTACGAAAGCACCATTCACGATCCATCACCTGATACAAAACTAGAATCATAGGGTAAATAGAGGAGATCTACTAATGCCTTATAGAGAGGAAATGGGTAGATCTATGGTGGCTGCTAAATAAAAAAGAGGATAGGGGAGGGGAAATATATATTTGATATGAAAAAGTGGAAAAAGGGTAATTTCAAGTATTTTTATCTGGGATCACAGTTTTCTAAACTATGAAATAACTGTGTGCCCCTACTTTCCAGGAGCACTACACCTTGCATGGTTTAGAATATTGGTTAGACAAACCATTAACAAACCATGTGAAGTGAAGCTGTAATAGATTACAGATCTTGCATTGTGTCTATACCCTATTGACATAATTTATCAGACCACGATCCTCTCTTTTCTATGTCACACGGTTGAGGGTTACAATTATGCACGCTATGTGATAACCATGTTACTCATAATTATTCTTCAAAAAATGAAACTATAGGCCTTGAACCATCCTAAAATCATACAAAACATCCTCTACAACCTTTGACACTTCCATTAGATAAAATAAGTGGTTTGAGAGAGTTTAAAAGGGTATGTACCTCAAATAAATAATCAAGATCTTACATTGTTTAAACATTCTATCTATAATGACTAGTGGAAAAACCAAAATGATTCCCTATAATTAGTTATAGTGAAATTTAACCCATTGCATCCCAGTGATGAATATCAAGACATAATTTCAAGCCTGTAATGACTAAGGGTGAAAAAATTATTTATCTCCAATACTCAAAAAACATCATTCATGACTAGAACAAACCATTGTATAAAATGGAATATTAAAACATTATATTTAATTTTACTAAATTCTACCCCCACAGTAAACTCATTTTCTTCTTCCATTTTTCTAGAACCTCAAAAATTTACATCACCAAAAAGATATAATTTATTGAAAATATAATCCCCACAACATCACCTACAAACAATTAAATTTTTCATTATCTTATGTTATATATCTCATGTATGTGTTTTATTTGATGCAATGGAAATATTAAATGATTATAAAAATATTTAATATATTCTTTTTTAAAAGAATAAGGTCAGATGTGAAATATTTTTATGAGATAAATATAATTTTCATTAAGTGTGATTATTAGAGATATTGTTTGGTCAAATTGAAAATTTTATGGTCAACAAGAACACATCATGGTTCATTATTTTCTATAAAATAGTACATATTAGTACAATATAGTCAATAAAATAGTATTTATTACTAAAATTTACTATTAAAAAAGCTACTTTCATTTTAAAAAGTCTAAAAACCCTCTACATTTTAATAAAAATAAATATACATTCTATTTCTTTTATTTAAAAATTTTAAAATAATAAAAAATAATTTTTGTATTAACTGTATTAAAATATAATTAAAATTCAATTGAATTTTTTTTTTCATTTAAAATTTTTCAAATAAAAATCATTTAGTATTAAAAAAATTGTTAAAAAAATAAAAAAATAAAAATTATTCCCATATTATTTTTATTTTTTATAAATAAATTTTTTATTTGAAATCAATTTAAAAAAAATATATATCCCATTTTACCTTGAAAACAAAAAAAATTATTATAATTTAAAATAATTAATTTTAAACAAATAAAAAAATCAATTAAAATTTTAAATTTAAATTTTTATTATTTAAATAATATCATATTTCTTTTAAATAAATATAAAAATTAATTTTAGTTTTTTATAAAAATTATAAAAATAAAAATGGAAAATTTGAATTACAATTATATCCATACAAATATTAAAATGCGTATAGCTGTTAAAAAAATAAATAAAAGTTAGTTTTTTCTTTGAAATATTCCATTTTCCAACTAAAAAATACATTTTTGTTCGAATATTTTAAAAAACCATTTTCTTATTATATAATTAATGGATTAAATTTAAAATTATGTAAAAATAATTTTATTATCAAAAAAATCTATTATAAATTCTTTCTAATAATATATGAGTTATTTCAATTAAAAAAATTTCATTTTCCCAATAAAATTACATTTAACAAGGTAGGTTTTAAATTTAAATAATTTAAAAGTTCAATATTTTTATCTATTTAAAGTATAGTACTTTATAATAAATTTATTTAAATAAATTAAAAAACTCTATTTCAATAAAATATTTAATAAATAATTTTTTTATTATTTTAAAAATAGTATAATTATACTCTATGATAAAAATCAAGATTTCATATTTTATAATAAAAATACATATAATTTATTACTTCATCATTGTAAAAAAATTTAATAAATAACCATTTTCACTAAAATATTAAAATAACCATTCTCAATTGTAAATTCCATTTTCTATTTAATAATTAAAATCAATTTTTATCATTCAAAATAAAAAATTACTATTTTTATTTTTCCTTTAATAAATTTTTAAAATATAAAAGAATAGCATCTCACATATATTTTTAATGGGATATTAAAAAAATTATTCTTTATAAAAATGATAAGAAAATCCACTACATTCTATTTTGAAAAATGAAAACCAAAATTCTTATTGTTATTTTCAAGATAAAGTAAAAAAATCTTATTAATGACCCATTTTTCTAATTCATGAATTTTTATAAAATATCATTTTTATTTCAATCATATCAAAAAAATAAAAAAAAATCTAATTACTATAAAAAGTAATAATTTTATATAGATCTTTCTTAAAAATCTAATTTTTTATGAAAAAATACAAAATACAAAATTTTAAAAAATTATAATTTAAATGAAATTAAAAAATTATCTATTTTAGAATAAAAAATAAAATAAATCTATTGTTTTCATTTATAAATAGAAATAACATTCGAAAAATATTAATTAACGTTTATAAAATAAAATTTTAATAAAAATATTAATCATTTTAAAAAACATATTATTTCATAAATTATTTATAATAACTCTCATTTTTAATAATAAAATGTATTTTAAATATTATTTGTTTCAAAAATATAGTATAAATATTATTTTTTAAATAAAATTATTTCTTTATTTATGAAACATTTTTCATTAATTCGGACTTTATTCTAAGTTTTAGAATATTCATATTTAGATATATTCTTAAAATAAATTATTTTTTCATTGAAAACAATCTTTCTTTATTATTGAAATTATAATTATTTTTTTTAAATCATAACATTTCCATTAATCCTTAATAATAATATAAACACTATTTAAACCCGTGTGTTATTTGAATAATACCTTTATCCATTATATAATTTAAAACATGGAATGATTAGTTTTTAAAAATAATTCAAAAATATATTTAACTATTCTGTAAAAAATCCTTATTATTTATAAATAAATAAAAAACATGTTTTATCTTTTTAATTACGTTTAGTTGGGTATTAAATTTTGGGTATTTTTGGGTTAGTTTAATTCAATTCATCACATTATTTGTTATGATACACAATTTTGTTTTTCAATATATAATTTCAATTCATTTAATTCATTATATTTTAACATATGTTAGTTCATCTTGGTTCATTTTTGGTAGAGTTATGCTCAATAAAGTCATTTTTGGTTAAATTTAGCTTCTTTTAATTCATTTGAATATAATTTTGGGTTTTTATGTTGATTCAATTTAGTCATGATATATTTAGGTCTATTAAATTTATTTTAATATGATTTTCTTTCATTGGGATTGGTTCTGTATTTTTTATTATTTTTTAGGTTGATCTAAGTAAGTCTGAGTGGATTTGGTTAATTTTGAGTTAGCTTAATCAAATTTGATTTTATTGGTTCTTGTTGTAATGCATCAATCCATCCAACGATCATGATATTTTCCATTTTGGGCTGAACTCGGACAGTTTTTCTTTCCCTAGGCTCTATCCATTAGAAATGCCCCTAGAAAATGCCACTTGATTGGAGATGTATCTTCACCACCTTTTAAAGGGATACTTCGTGATCTTCCTCCTTCAATGTGGTATTTCCATAATCCTTCCCCCTATAAGGGCCCAACATCCTCAGTTGTATATAGAATGGACACTCGTTGTGATACAATTTTATAACATCCCATTCCAAACCAAGATCATTATATTGTCCGCTTTGGCCAAACCCATATAGTTTTTCATTCCCGGGGCTCTAGCACTCAGGCATCAACTAGGAAAATGCATATTTATGGGAGAGATATTCACACCACCTTATAAAGGTGTGCTTTGTGCCCCAACTCCTTTAATGTGGGATTCCCATAATTATTTGTGTTGGGTTAGTGTGATTTCATTTGGTTCATTTTGAAATATTTTAGGTCAGCTTTTTTCAGCATGGTCTTTTTGGGTCAGTTAAATTATATAGTGTTCGTTCATGTCACTCTAGTTTTATTTGGTTTGATATGTTTTAATTTTATTCGTTTTATTTTTTTAGTTTGTGTCAGTTGGGTTAAGTTTGTTCATGTTATTTCTTAGTTTTAATTTTTATAGTTTAATTTAAACAAATTTAAATTTTCATGGTTTAGTATGGTTAAAATTAATTTTAATTTCTTAGGATTTTGATAGTTCAATTTCATTCGATTTGATTCAAATGAGCTCTGACCACTTCTTGTTTATTCAATTTGAATTGATGTAGTTTCGGTTCTGTTTGATTTAGTTTAGTTTAGTCTATTTTTTATATGTTTAATTGGGTTTATTTTGAATTTATTCTTATTTATTCATTTATATTTCATTATTATTGGGTTTTTAGGTGTATTTTTGGTATGGTTTGACATTTTTTCAAATGGTTAAATTTAATTTTGTTTTCTTATTTCGGTCTGTTCACTTTGATTTAGTTCACATCATGTCATTTTTTTTTTGATTTGGGCTAGGTTGGTTCATGAATTTTTGAGTCTTCTTAGATTTTTTTACTTTAGTTTACTTTGGGTAAGTTCCGTTTAGTGTTTTATGGTTCTGACTAAGTCATTTGGTAAGATTTTGTTGGGGTTGATGATATTCAATTATGTTTGTGTTCAGTTCCACTATATTATGGTCTATTGGATTAGCTCTTTTTAGGTCCACTCTTCTCAACTTGGTTCGGTTCATTTTGGGAAGGTCTAGGTTGGGTCGATATTGGTTTGATTTGTTCATGTTTTATTTGATTCAATTCAATTTGGTTCGTAGTTATGTTTGGCTTGGTTTACGTTAAGTTTGAATAGTCATATTTAGTTCGATTTAATATCATATAATTTAGTTTTATATTGTTTGGTATACATTATTTAAAATAAATTTAGTTTGGTTCTATTATGTCTGGTCTGGTATAATTCAAGAATATTAGATTTCGTTTAGTTAGTCATAGTTTTTTTAAATTAGAAAATAAAAATAATAATTTTAAAAAACATTATTTCTTTTAAAATTTTAAATTAATTTTTTTCTTAATTCTATATCCACTTTTAAAATTAATATAAATATTTTTCACTCTAAAATCAAATTTTCTCTTAATTTTTAATCAATTACTTACATATCATACACTTTAATAAAAAATTCCATTTTTATTTAAAATTCCATATTTTATTTTTCAATATCTTTTAATTTAATATTTTTTTAAAATAAATTCCCATTGAATTAATAATAAAAAAGCTAATATTTTTTACTTTAAAAAAAACTCCCTTTGACATTTTAAGATTTAAAAAAAATATTTATGAAATGAATGTTTTTTACTTTTATAAAGTGTTTAAAAAGTTAATAATAACGTTTCTATATTTAAAAACTTTACACAATTTTATATAAAATCATTAACCTCTTTTTTCATTAAAAATATAAAATTTTATCCTTTTAAAAAATGAAAAAAATTTAAAATTTTAATTTGGGATTTCCAGCCTTAAATGATATTTTATATACCAAAATTTTAAAAATTATTCCTAAATTTTTTATTATCTTTCAATAACTATGACTCTAATTGTTTAATATATTTTTTATTTAAATATTGTAAAAAAATCACTAACTAAATTAATATTATTTTATTTTAGTTCAGTTGGGATTAAATAAAGGGATTTACATAATATTTTATGTACCATTTGGGTGATTCAATATAATTTCTCTGCATTTGATTAAAAGAATAAAATAATACACTACCACAATAATTGGCATTTGCAGCGTCACCCTTTATGAGCGGTTTTTAGAGAGATGATAAAGGTACCCCCTTTATCAGTGATTTTTTACAAGCACAGATAAAATTATATTTGAAAAAATATATATTTCATTAAAAAAATATATTAAATTATATATATATATATATACTGATATAAATAGAGTATATATTTTTTGAATATGTTTTAGAGAAAGAAAAATAGGCATTAACAATTAATATATAAGATAATTAGTGAAAATAGCTTATAAAATAATTAAAAATAATAATAAATTATTTTCTAATTATTATTGAGTAATAGTCATTTAATAACAATTTGAATATAAAAAATAAAAAAATTTAATAAAAAAGAGAAAATAGGTTGAAAATATAACTCAAACATCAAAAAACAATTACTTTTGATCCTAGTGTCCGTTTGAGATCTACTATATATCAAATTGATGCATGTGATCATCTCTATGGCCTTAGTGATATAAGTAATCCTTTTTCATATTTTTTGAGGTCAAAAAAGGCCCAGAATTCCTACAAAACTGAGTTTTTTTATTGGGGTATCCAAATTTTTTAACATTTGATCGATTTTTAGGCTCGTTTAAGGGAGACTTATCTCCTTTTTTGGTGGAGACTAAATTTACTTCTAGTTATTTCATTCATATTGATATTATTGTTTTAAAATTTTATTGTTTTCACACTGTAATGTTATTTGTAATTAAATACATAATAATATAAACATATTTTTTATATATTAACCCATACAAATTTAATTTTATAAATGAATAATTAGACATATTTACATATAAATTTATTTCTAAATATATTAACCTTAACTAAATAAAAAAATAATACCCATTTTATTTAAAATACAAATGTATGAATATTTAAATACATATACATTTACAATTATCATATATATAATGTTTATATATATGTAAATATATTTTTGTGTGTATTGACAAATATATATATGTTTATCTACATA
The DNA here is from genome assembly GCA_963277665.1 of Viscum album. NCBI lineage: Eukaryota > Viridiplantae > Streptophyta > Magnoliopsida > Santalales > Viscaceae > Viscum > Viscum album. Next base: position 1,930,655,270 of record OY728131.1, read on the forward strand.
ATATAATATATGTATTTAAATATTTATATTTAATAAATATATAAATATGTATCATTATATTTATAGATGCACATATATATATAAATATATATATTTATGTATTTATAAACACAGACACGAAATAAATTTTATGTGTATTTAAATATATATATATAGATAAAAAATGTAATAAAATATAAATAAATATATAGATTTATCATAAAACAAAACACAAAAAAAATATAGGTGAGTGGTAGAGTCGCGACCTCATGAGGAGGGGGTCTCTGGTTCGAAACACAACAAAGGAATGGGTGCGTGGGTGGGGGTGAGCAGGTGTCTAGTGCTGATAAAGGGGGGTGGGGGAGGCTAGTGCTGTTAAAATTTGGTCAAGAAATGATAAAATTAGTGTCGTCCACCCTTCGATTTGTATATATATTTTTATAAAAAAAGTAACCTCTTTTAGTGCTGTTTTTCGCACTGTTAAAAGTCCTTTTTTATCGTCACTTTTTTAGTGCTGATAAAAAGGGTTCTTTATCAGTGCATTTTTTAGCACTGATAAAAGGGATCTCCCTTATAATAACACCTCAATTATCAGTGCTTTTTTAGTATTAATAAATGATTTTTTTAGCGCTGATAAAATCTGGTTTTGTGGTTGTGATTGTTTTTTAGGATATTAATTTTCATGGGTTTTTTATTTTTTATTTTTTAATTAAAATGGTTATATTTTAAATTAAAATTGGTCTCTTTAGTTTATATATTTCATAAAAAAATAATATATATCTTTTTTTAGATTTCCTAGACATTATTATATGATTACACAAACACACACATATATATAATTTCATGGAATATGTATAAATAAGTTTTCCACATTTCATTAAAAATTTATAAAAAAACACCCTTTACTTATTTACATTTTTAATTTTTTATTATAGTTTAAAATTTTTTATTTATTTTTAATTAAAATGATGTATATTTTAAAAAATTTAAAAAGGGTTTTTCATCCTTAATATAAAAGTGATATTTTCATTTTTTATTTTTTAGGAAAATAGATTTTTATTTAGGATATTTTTTTAATGGATATTGTATATTTAATTTTATTTTAAACTTAAAACGTGATATTTTTTAAAATAAAATAATGTTTTTTAGTTTATTAATTTCATCAAAAATTATATATCTTTTTTGGGTGTTCATGGAAATTATGACCATCATTACACACACACAATTTCATATTATATGAAATACATTATTCTTATTATGTGTCTTCCCATTAGACACCCCTCCTGCTCCACAGAGTCACTCTCCCTATTCGAACTGATCGACACTGATTCCATATGTCACTAATAGTGAATACCTCCACTTGGACACATTTCCCCATATAATGTCCCTGTGGAAAATTTCTCTAACCACAAATACAATAGTGATGATTATTTTATTAATTAAATTAAAAAATAATATATCTTTTTTGAAGTTCATCGATATTATGACCGTTTTGACTCACACATATATATATATTAATAACTATAGTTTTGTTTCTTTTCTTTTCATGATAATCCACCCACTTCCACTACTGGACACTTTCCCTACATAAACACATTGACACTAACATAATCATCCACCATGAGGGAAGACTACCATGCTTTCAAATTGCTCCCTCCTCTTCTCATATGCTATATTTCTCCAGCCACAAATACAATGGTGTTATTTAGTTTGTGAATATCATTAAAAAATAATATATATTCTTTTTAATGATCGTGGACATGATGACCATTATTACACCCACATAAATATATATAATTCCATATTATATGAAATACAATATTCTTGCTTTACATTTTTTAAAAAGAAACCCCATATCCTTTAGATAGTCACCCACCCCTCTAGAACGTTTCAACACTAAAGACAACAACCACAAAAATGGATGACCACCACTCCAGCACATTTTACCTTCAACCACCCCAATGAAAATTTTCTAAACCAACAAATATTGTGGTGTTGTTAAAAAAATATTTTTTTTAAACAAAAATAGTTCATTTTTGAAGGACAAAGTCATTATCACCATTGTTACATACACAAATATATATATAAATATATAAATAAATAAATATATAATTTATTTTTATATAAAATACATTATCTTTTCTTTGTATTTTCCCAGGTGAAAACCAACCTCCTACATATGGTTGCTTACTCTCTATGAACATGTCAACATTGATACACCCATAGAGATGACATCCATGGTAGCACATTTTTCCTACCACTCGCTCTACTAAAAATTTCTCCACTCAAAAAAATAACATTAGTTTTATATCATGAGTTTTAAACTCCACACTCAATGGATAAAAATTGGCTCAGTAAACCATTCATTCATGACCCAATTCATATAAGAAAATATTATTTCTTTTGAAAAAGTTTTTTTCCTAAACAAAATCAAATATATAAACTTTTATTTCAAAAAATTTAAAAAAATATTCATTTTTTCGTTCAAAATCCACAAAAAACATTTCATTACTACACATATGCCCTTTAACAGTGCACAAATCAACTTTTAACAGTGCTAAAAATGAATACTTAATTGCAAGGATGATAAAGTGGGTCCTTTATCTAAGATAAAAATCACTAATAAAGGACCCTTTTATCAGTGCAAAAAAATATCGTTGATAAAGGCTTGGATTTCTAAATCATTTTGTTAATATAATATCACACCCACAAGAAAAAACCAACAACTTCAAATGCTTTATATAATCTGTAATTTCAATGAATTCTATATACATTTAACTAAAATCATTAATATAACAATTTCCACCCATGGTATATACAAAAAAACACTATTATTTACATTTCAAACAAATTTTTTATATAATTAAATTTACAATTACATAATTAACTTTCTAAAACATTAATATTTCATCTTTGGACATCTTTAAAAAACTCTAAAAAATATCCACACATCAAATCAGTTGCCAAACAAATAATCTCAAACAGAGCAGAATATTCCTCCTATATATGAAAACTAATATTATGTTACTAATACTATAAAGAAATAATTTAGAAATTATTATGAAATAATATTTTAATATAATGTCTATATTTAATAAAAATAATACATTAATATAATGTCTATATTTAATAAAAATAACACATTTGGAGTTATATCAGTCACACCGTGTATCCTATTGAGTTAGGGTAATTCATACACGTTAAAAATGATTTATCGATCATTTTCCTAAAATATCAAAACAATATGAATCTTTTTGATTGGTTTTGAGTATATAAATTGTTCATTAACTAAAATTAATGTCAATTTTAAATAATGAAACATTTGGAGTTATACCGGTCACACTGTGCGTCATATTGAGGAGCGGTTGATTCTTACTTGTTACAAATTACTAATAGATCATTTTATTAAAGAATCAAAAAAATATGAATGTGTTTGAGTAGTTTTCAATATGGAAGATGTGTTTTTTAGATGTAACATACCAAATTTAATAAGATATGTACCATTTAATTTTTTTTTGAAATCATTAAAGAGACCGAGGACGTGCATGTGCGCCCGCTATTGTGGGTCATAAGTATCTATTAAAATTATTTAAATAATTTCATAGGTTTTATGTAAAATATTACATATTACCATAGCATAATATTCAAGTTAAAATAATTAAAAACTGATTAAAAAGTAATAATTTTTTATAAGAAATAAAAATAAATAAAAAGTGGATAAAAATAAATAATAGAATAAAAGCGGTGTGAAAAGAGTGTAAATAATTAAAATGTGTTAACCCATTTATTAATTATTTTCCTTTCTCCCTCCCTTTTTATTATATTATATTATTTTATTTTATTTTATTCATTTTCCTTTTTTCTTTATTTTTCCTTTTCTTTTTTCCTCTCAATTTTTCTTTTTTTTTCTTCATTTCATCCTTCTCATCTTGGAGCATCGCACCCCCACTTCTAGGTGGTGTGCCTCCTCCTCCTCTAACATTGGAAGCTTTCTACACCTATATCCTTTCTCTGTTTCCAACATCATTTGATGTGCAATTAATCTCTCTATAAGGCTAACCTCATACACTAAGAATCATATAATTTCATCAACTCTCTGTCAGGTAATCCTCCACAAAAGCTTATTAACCAAAATTGGGGTTTTTCTAAATTAATCTTATTTCTTCTATTTTAGGACAAAATAAATGTCATTATGGAGCATATTATCCAGTATGATTATGAGTTAGGGTGTATACTCTCATTCCTATAGTCTTTTTTTGTCTTTTAGATCTCAAATTGTGCCGCTCGTCGATGACAACCGGGGATATCCAATTTTTCCTTTTCTAATTTAATTAAATTACTTGGCTTGAATATCTTAACATTGTGTGAGATTAAATAGATTTTTTAATCTGTTGAAACATCATTGGATACTCCTTTGGGTGTGCATATCTAATTGGCTAAAATTTCATTATCCCTAAATAATTAATTTATTAATTGCATGTGTTACTCGACCCCTCTTTGGTTGAGTTTTAAATCAAATAAATTACTCAGGATAATTATGAATATTGAATTTTGGGGTCTTGATAGTTTGTTTATTCCAAATTATTTCCTTATTAAAAATTATTATCCTGATATGCTATTATAAAATACAAAAGTTCTTTTTTATACATTTTTTATAATGTGTTTTTGATTGTGACTATTTGGCTAAAATGATCAGAAAGTACATGGATCTTTGTTTCTTAAATTGTTTTGTTGCAATTATAAATTCATAATATGTGATATATGTTTCCTTTAAATCTAATTATACTCAGGGTGGTGAGGTAACATGGGTTTTATATTAAGGACCACCCATAAACTCTATGTTCTTGATTGGTTACCACACTATGCGTCAAGGAGGGGATGTCTTAGGCTTTTCCAGATGAGGGTTTCCCTGGTATTTCTATATACTCATGAGTTATACCAGTTCACTAAGGGAAAATTGAGGATGAACCCATTGTAAAAGTTGTTACTCCATGCCTTAGGTAATACTTGACCCCTTATGTACGATTCCAAGGATGATCTCATGAAAAAACCATGCCTCAGGAAATATTTGGTAATTTAGAAGATTTCCTTAGATGGGCTTAGTGGTATTAGATAAATTTTTGGATGTACCATAGAGACAACTATAGAACAGTCAAAGACTCCATCTTTAAACATTAATATAATAATAATGATAAAGTGTAGAAAGATTTATTTTTTGCAGATTTGTGCTATTGTTAATTTTGATACATTATCATGCCTTGAAGCTTCTTTGTTGGCACATAAATTAGACCCAATCTAAAGCACAAGCTTGGGGGAATGATCCCTTTTTATCTGCCTTATATTTTTATAGATTTTATATATATACATCCTTCATATTATAGGTAGTTAATTCAGATTTTCCATCTTTGGAAGAAATAGGTGGTATGGGACAGGTGTCGTTGAGAACCCAGACCAAGTTCTGCTTATTTTATTTTTTCTTATTTAACTACTTCAATTTATCATATATTGGAACACTAATTTTGTTACAGCATGACATGTAAAGTATTAGACACCCTGGGTGTCAGCCGACTGGGATTTTATCTCATACCATGCTCAGGCGCAATTTGGTACCTGAGTAGACTTTATGTCGGCAAGTATAGATATAGGGAAGTGTGTCGCTCCCAATGCTTGATTGTTTTATAGTTTTTGATGGATCTTCTGGGAAAAGGATTGATCCTCTACTTGAGATGAATTTGTTTCACTTTGTGTCATTTTCATTTAATTTTTGATATCATACTTGTATTTCTACATTCTGTACTTTTATTTTAGAAAAGACATTATATCATGACATCATTGTGAATCCAGTTTGGTTTATCAACCTATGAACTTTTCATTTATTAGGTTGGGATTATTTAATTACTTCTTATTCAGTTTGTTTATTTATATGCTTCCTCTACTTGTTATAAATTTTTTCTTCTACAATGTTTTACCTATTACCTACGAGGGAATTTTATCCCCCACATACATGTTAAAAAGGCCCTCATTGCTAGTCATCATCCTCTGGAATTCAGGGAGATGCTCTTGAGATCATGTGGCAAACCGTTATCAGAGGACCCTTCTAGTAGATCCTAGGATGGGGAGGTTATAATGTTGTATCAGAGGTGGGTTTTTTTATTTCTTTTTGTCTTACTATTTGGTTTAGATATGAGTATGGGATATTGGAATTTGGAATGTACCCTATGCTTCGAAATAGATAACCCATGAATAGGGGAAACCCAAATTCTTGGGTTGGGATTGCAGTTATTGATTATGAAAATTATTGTTGATACAATTTCAATATTGGATGGCACACTTATTTTGTGTTTTTATAAATATTCATATTATTGAGATAATGATTTTTACCATTGCATCTTAATGATATGAGGGAAATACATATACATTCATCATGTTAGGCACCATAGGCATTAAAATGACATGCATATTTCCCTGCCATATATACTTTGAGTGTGCATATTCCTATTTTCATGTGAGTTCCATTGTTCCAAGTTGTATAATTTTGAAGTTCCTATTTCTGAAATATAAATTTGTGATTGTTTTTTAGATTTTACCTTTACTTAATCTGGTAAATAGGTGGTGGGCCTTTTTTAGTGATACTTCTATGTTTTGTTTTCCTTATCTAGAATTGGATCATGGAGCGGGAAATCTATTGTGTAGTGCTCAGTGATAGTCTATGTACCTACCCTCTTTATTGCACATTCATCTATCTTACTAATATACTTTGAAATCATATCTAAAGGTGTGTGTTTGCATATTATAGACCAATGCTGCTGTGATTTCCTCATGTCACACCTCAGGAGAGTGGCGATGAAAACATTCAAGAGATAGTGGGTCCCAAATCCTCAGAAGTTCCCATTGTAGTTCCTCTTATAGTGTTACCTGTAGTACCACTTGCAGTGCCTCATGTGGAACCACTTACTACTGATCTTCTGATGGGCCCTAACACTCATTTCAGGTATAGTCTCCTCAGGTTTATACAGTAAGTTCATAACATTTTTAGAGATACCTTGTCTATGGTAGAGCTTACATGAGACTTTCTAAATCATCACCCTCCCACCATCTCATGGAGTGGCGGTCCCCATGTTTCAGATTCAAGGATAGAATCCATTATGTCTATCTACGATTATATTGAGACACTTCCAGTCTGGAGGGTAAAACATTCAGTCTACATGCTTCGTGACTCTGCCAAGTGTTGGTGGGTTGTCATTTCTTAGATAGATCATACCGAATACATGGTTTGGGTAAACTTTGAAATAGTTTTAGATGATGAATTCATTCCATATAATATTATAGATGAAATTCCTCGAGAATTAATGTATCTTTAGAAAGTCTCTATGGTAGTGTTAGATTATTCCACTCGTTTCGTAGGGCTTTAAAATTTTTCTCCAACTTTGACTGAGGAAACATATAGAACTATGATATTATCTGAGGACAGACTCAGATATACTATCCACTTTTATTTGAATGTATTTTGTTTGAAAATTGTTGTAGATATCATGAATCGGGACCCAATTTTGGAAGGAAATGTTAGTGAAGGTAAAATTGTGATCTATGGTAGTTGAGTTTTGAGAAAAGGTTATAGTTTTTTAGGCAGTAGGAAGCACTGTTTCGGGGGTTCACATGGGTAAAATTCAAGCCATATGATGTGTAATGACATAACTATCATATGTCATCAGGGTAGTAGGATTATCCAAAAGAGGACCTACTGCATGAGGAACCTAATGGAGTGTCGAGCTTTTGATCAAAATCCATATTTTTGTATTTTATAAAAAAACTTTTAAAGTGTAAGTGTAGACCCTCACAATAACACCATGAGAATTACAGCATAAAAAATTCAAATATCAAACAAACACTACAGAAAACCCGATCTACCACTATTGTAGCCTTCCAAAAAAACACAACAGTCAAAATTAAAAAGTCATCCATCATTAATGTGCCTGCCTCGAGATCACAACCATCATGCCATTTTTTCATCTATAGATTTTGTCACCTGCCTCGATTCATCCAGACAATTCTATCACCATCGCTTCTCAGAACCACTACCTTTATCATTGTCGTAGTCATCACCGGAGCTTCCATCAGCATTGTCGTCATCCTCATCGCTCGACACTGTCATCTCCATCCTCATGACTTGACACCGTCATCCACTTCGTCGATGTCTTCCACCAAAATCACCCTTCACCATTAGCTTCCACTCCACATGCATCGTACGAACATAGATCACCAGATGCATCACCAGAATACCCAAAATGCACAACAACAAACATCCCCAGTGAAGAAAGAAACCAACGAAAGGAATCTCAGGTGCATATCCATGGAGGATGCCCATCCCCTTGAACGAACACATCCCAATTCTCTTCAGATGAAAACACACCCAACCGACCTGGTAGGGTGTGATGAACCTAGAATCCAGAGAAGAGCACAAGTCATAGGGCCTCCCCAAAGCTGAATGGCTAAGCCATCCCCATAAACAAACTAGGGCCTATGAAGAAGAAGTTTCCAAGAGACACCGAACCACTTGAAATCACATCCCAGAGCTCCATGGAGACCACCCCGCAATCCACCTCAGATGGAGAGGTGGAGAAAAGATGCCAGAGAAGAGAAGAGGGTGGCCGAATCCTCTCCATGAATCAAAACATTGAGACCCAAAGAGAACCCTATAATGAACGCATAAAAAACCAAAAAAATAACTATTGGGATTGAAAACCTAAATTAAATTCGAGATTGAAACCCTAAAAGTACCCCAAAGAGAAGTAGCATCAAGTGAGGAGGTCTCCAAGAGGCCAATCGCAGAACCCAAGAGAACAAACCAAGAGAGAAGACCTGACGAGCAAGAAACCAAGAGGGAGAGGTGGAGAAGAGAACCCGAAGAGAGGTGATGCTGATGATACTTAGGAGGAGAAAGGATGGGTGCTACTGGGAATGGTGTGAAACCCTATGAAGAAGAGAAGGAGTCGGGATCCAGGAGGCGGACCCCAGGATAGTCAGGTTCCATTCTCCAATCTATTGTATTCATGTCGAGCTTGTGGCAATATGGATTACCTTAAGTGTTTATACCATTATTTATCATCTGTATCCTATGGTAGAGCATCCATACCAACACCTTTACCAGGTATGGAATCTATGACTCTACAACAGGATGGATGTTCTTTTTCCACCGACCGATCAGGCTGTGGTAATGGTGGAGGCTGTGGATGAAGAAATCAAGTTCCAAAATATCAGCATCAGTAGTGCGGACCTACCCAGGCCAGTCAAGACGCATCTCAGAGTCATGGTCCTGGTCTTATATATATATTGCAACCATCACCAAAAGAGAATATTACATGACCATATACGGTTAGAGGTAATATTCTAGTATCCTCAACTTTAGTTTCTGCCATTTTTTATGTTGGTGCATCACACTCATTTTTATCTTCTACTATTGTTGAAAGCCATGGTTTTACAATTGAGTAGCTTTTTAGTTTCATGTCGCTCAACACTCCATTAGGGTTCAGGATAAAGGGAATACTCGAATTCCAAGAGTTCCCCATTGAGATAGGTGGTTATCATTTCTTTTGTAATTTTTACATCCTCAATATGTCTGGAATCGACATCATTCTTAGTATTAAATGACTCACTCCTTATCATGACCAAGTTGATTTCTATCATTGTCAGCGTCTTTCACATACCCTGAGGGTAACACATAACTACATAAAGGATAATGGGATATTGCAAGTAGACGAGATGGACTAAAATATGCATGACTGGGAAGGGTGACTGCTCAATTAGAAAGTTTCTTCATGAAAAAAATAAGGGAACAAAACTAGTGGAATTCCCTCCCATCTTAGATCATTTCAGGGACAAATTCCTTTATTATTTCTCTAGATTACCTCCCATGAGGGAAGTCGAGTTCACTATTGGGCTAGTTTTTGGTGTGACACCCATGTCTATTACTCCTTATAGGATGGCACCTACAGAGTTACATGAACTCAAAAAATAGCTTGAAGTCCTCGAGTCTAAGGGTTTTATCAGACCTAGCACAACGACATGGTTTTAACCAGTTATTTTTTCCAAGAAGGTAAATGATACCCTCATATTGTGGATGGATTATCATTTAATCAACTATTTTATAGTAAAGAATCGATATATGTTGCCTCGTATAGATTAATTATTCAACCATCTCTGATGAGAAATTGTTTTCTCCAATATTGATCCGCGGTCAAGATATCACCATGTGCATGTGAGGTCATCTGACATACCACATATGGCATTCCGTAGTAGGTGAGACTTGTATGAGTATCTTGTTATACCATTCGGAATCACGAATGAAATGATAGTCTTTATGGATTTGATGAATCATTTTTTTCACTCATACTAAGATTCCTTTGTGGTAGTTTTTGTTAACAACAATTTGGTGTACTCTCACTCTAGACATGACCTTGAAACCCATCTTGATATCATGATTAGTACACTTAGAGAGAAACAGCTATATGAAATCTCTACAAATTCCACTTTTTGATCGATAAAGTTCACTTCTTGGTTAATATAATATCTAATTCAGTAGTATTAGTGGACCCAAAAAAGGTGAGAGGCATAGTTTCATGGGAGCATCCCAAGAATGTTTTCAAAGTACGAAGTTTCTTGGGGATTGTTAGCTATTATAGGCATTTCATCTAGGATTTCTCCCACATATCAGCACCCATTATGACCCTGACTACAATGGATGTATAGTTCATCAGGTCAAAAGCTTGTGAAAAATATTTTCATTAGTTAAAGGGAAGACTAAACTAATCTCTGATCCTTATTCTTTATTTTATAGCTAGTATCTATACTATTTACTATGATTCTTTAGGAAAATAATTGGGTGTAGTTTTGATGTAGGGATATCGAGTCATGGAATATGGATCTCTCAAGCTGATACTTCATGAGAGGAAATATCTTGCACTTGAACTTGAGCTAGTAATTTTGGCTCATGCTCTATGCTATTAGAGACACTACTTGTTGGGTGATAGGTTTTTTGTTTATACAGCTCATAAAATCTTTAAGTATATATCCACATAGTGATACATTAATTTGAGACATTTCAAGTGGGTTAAATGCCTACAATCATTAGATTTTGATCTTTCTTATACCCATGGTAAGGGTAATGTCATGGAAGATGCATTGAACCACAACATGCATACATAAGACATCCAGGAAGCCAATAATGAGTGGAAGATGATGGATCTATTTTACGAGATGCATCTATATGTTTAAAAAAGCATGGAAAACCAATTTTAATAGCTCTTACACCGACAACCTGTCTTATAGAGTGAGTCCCTTTGTGACAATTATCTAATTTAGAGGGGATTGTTTTGAGGGATAGCGTCACAGGAGAGAACCTGCCTCTTGGTTACGTTGTTGACGGTAGTGAGACATTACATTACCATTTCCATGTATGGGTACCTTATTATATATGGGAATAACTAATGATGGAATCTCATACCTCTATTTTTTAGTTCATCCTGGACTTACCAAGATGTAAAGAGACATGTGTCATCAGAACTAGTATCCAGGTAGGAAAAATAAGCTACTGGGTTTCATCATGTGGTGCTCCACCTATCAGCAGGTGAAGGAACAGTGCTAATGACCTGTTGTATTTCTACAACCTCTATCCATTCCTAAGTAGAAATGGAATTATATCACCATGTATTCTGTTAGAGTCTTTCCATGAACTCCTCATGGTAGTGATGTAGTATAGGTGATTAACGATAGATTTACCAAAGTCACACACTTCCCACCTATCTGGGATACCTTATCTATTGATGAGTTGGGAAGGCTATATATCTGAGAGATAGTTCAACTTCCTGAAGTTCCTAATTCTATTGTCACAAACAAAGATTCCCACTATACTTCACAGTTTTGGAAAGGGTTGTAGAAAGCGATGGGTTCAAAGGAACTCTTGAGAACTTCATATCACTCTCAGACTAATGGGCATCCGAGTGGACCATGTAAGTGTTGGAGGATATTTTAAGATAATATATCCTTTATTTTGGAGGTTCCTAGGAGAAAAATATTCCTCTTGTTGATTTTAGCTATAATAACATATTTTAGGTGACAATTCAAATGGATTCGTATGAGGCCCTCTATAGTAGACTATGTTGTTTACCTTTATGCTGGATCAAAGTAGGTGAGGTAGCTTCATTGGGTTCTCACATTATTTAGGAGACTTATTAGCAAGTTCAACTAATTCAGATATGTATGAATACAGCTCGGTCCAGATAGAAATCACATACAGATCATTATCATAGACCTCTGGGGTTCGAGGTGGGACATTGATTCCTTCTTCGTGTTTTTTCATGGTTGGGTCATAGGTAGATTAGATGATAGGGGAAGTTATCACTGAGATACTTCAAGACATTCAAGATAGTGGAGAGATATGGGGATATTTCCTATCATTAATAGTTACCTTAGAGGTACCATTTCATCCACGAAGAATTCTATGTATATCATCTTCGACAGTATCATCCAGACCCATCTCATTCATTTGATTCGGACAACATTAAAATCAAGGTGGATGCATCCTTTGAGTAATGTATGATTCATATTGTCGATCACAACATTAAGGTTATTTGAGGGAGGTTAGTTCCTCTATTCTAAGTGGTATGGCAGCATGGATGTGTTCAGGATGAGACCTGGGAGCAGGAGACCGATGTGCGTGCTCAATGGCTAGAGCTTTTCTCAGATGATTTTCAGCTACCCTTGGAAGGGAAACTCGAGGATGAGTTTCCTTAAGGAGGTAAAGTTATAACATACCAACTTTAATAAAGGTATAGATCATTTAAAATTTTTAATCCAAATCTTGAACGAAACCTAGGGCATGTGCATGTGCACCCTCTTATGGGTCTCAGGAAACTATTAAAATTATTTAAATAATTACATGGGTTTTATGTAAAATATTACATCATGCCCTAGCACAGTGTTTGATTTGAAGATAATTTAAAAGGTATTAAAAAGGAGTAAAAATAATTTTAATGAAATAAAAAGAAATTAAAAGGTGATAATAATAAATAATATAATAAAAGTGATTGGAGAAGATTAGAAATAATTAAAAGAGGTTAACCCATTTTATTAATTCTTTTCCTTTCTCCCTCATTTTTTATTTTATTATTTTATTTCATTTGATTTTATTCAAATTTTCTTCCAATATTTTTCATTTTATTTTTTCCCTCTACCTTTTTCTTTTTTTCTTCCTCTCCTCCCTCTCCTCTTAGTGTGTCGTGCCCCCTGCTAGGTGGTGCACCTCCTCCACCTCTCCCTTCAGAAGATTGCTACACCTCTATCCATTCTCCATTTCCAATATCATTTGATGCACTGTGAACCTCTTAGTATGGCTAACCCTGCTCACCTACAATATTATGATCTCATCCACTCTCCACCATGCAATCTGTCGCGTAAGTTTTTTACTTGAGATTGGGATTTTCTACAATCATCTGTTTTATTATATCTTAGGTCAAATAAATGGTCATCATGGAGTGTAGGATCTAATATGATTACAAGATATGGTTTCTACTCTATTTCCATTGATTTTATTGCATCTTTTATATTTCATGTTGTGATTCTCGTCAGTTCCTACCGATGATATCCGGTTTTTCCTATTCTAATTTAATTAAATTACTTGGATTGACTATTGAATCCTTGTGTGAGATGAACTAGCTTGTTTAATTTGTTGCAACATCATTGAATACCTCATTGGGTGTACAGATGTAATTGTTTTAAATTCAATTAGCCCCAAATAATTAATTTATTAATTTCATGTGTTCCATGACCCCAATATGATTGATTTTTAAATCAAATAAATTTTTCAAGATTATTATGAAACCTGAATTTTGGGGGTTTGTTTTTTTATGCCTAATTATCTCCTTGTTAAAAATTATTATTATGCTATGATATTATAAATGATAGAAGTGAATTTTTTATGATTTTGCTGATAAAGTGTTTTAATTGTGACTGTTTGGCTTCAATGATCCGGAAGTCTGTGTATCTTTGTTGATTAAATTTTTTTGTTACAATTATAAGTGAATACTCTATGATATATGCTTTCTTGAAATATAATTAAATTCCTGGAGGAAATTTAACATGGGATATGTATTAAGGACCACACATGGACTCTCCTTTCCTGATTGGTTACCAAACGATGTGTTAGGGAGTCAATGTCTTTGACATTTCTAGATGAGGGTTTCCCAGGGTTTTATATATACTCATGAGTGATACTAGTTTTCTAAGGGACAATAGAGAATGGACCCATTGTCAAAGTGGATACACCATGCCTCAGGTGATACTCGAACCCTTATTTGTGATAATTGGGACAGACTCAAGATAAAACCATGCCTCGAGTGATACTTGTTCTTTTAGAAGATTGCCTTGGATGGGATCAAAGGTATTGGATAAATTAAAGAATGTACCATAGAGATACCTTCTGGAAGGGCTCAGACTCCAACTCTAAACTTTAATATAATAATAATGATAATGTGTGGAAGGTTTTATTTGATGAAGCTTTGGGTTCCATGTGAATTGTAATACCTTTACCATGCCTTTAAGCATAATTTTTGACACATAAATTAGACCCAAGCTAAAGAAAAAGCTTGGGGGGGGTATGATACCTTTTTCTTTGACTTCTATTTTTCTATCTTATATATATATATTCTGATTATTATATGTACTTAATTCAAATTATTTGGCATAGGACCTGAAAGGTGGTGTGGGATATATGTCATTGAGAACCCAAACAATGTTATACTTATTTTATTTTTGTTTATTTAACTACTTTCATTTATCATATATTGGAAAAAAAATTTTACAGCACAAAATGGAAAGGTTTACACAACATGGGTGTAGGCCTATTATAATTTTATCTCACACACTGCTCAAGAGCGGTTTGGTATGCGAGTAGATTTTATTTCTGTAGGTATGGATATAGGGAAGCATGCCACTCCAAATTCTTGATTTCCTTGATTTTTTGGATGGAGATTAGGGTAGATGAACGTGCCTATGATCAAGATGTAGTTGTTTCACTTTGGATCATTTTCATTTCAATTTTGATAGCATGCATGTATTCCCACTTTACTAACTTTTATTTTAGTACAAACATCAATGCATGACATAATTGGGGAACTGGTTTGGTTTATTAGCCTCTAAACCTTTCATTTATTTAGTTGCGATTATTTAATTTAATTTTTTGTAGTTTATTTATATTCTTATGTTACTTGTTATAATTTTTTTTCTTCTATTGTGTATTAAATATTAATTGTGAGGGAATAATATTCCCCACGGGCATGTTAAAAAGACCCTTGCTTCTAGTCGATAGCCTCTGGCATTTGGGGAGATGCACTTGAGGTCATGTGGCCAACCAGACTCAGAGCACCCTTCCAATGGCACTCGAGATAAGGATTTTACATTACTATAATTTCATTTCAAACTAAAAACACAAATTATGAGTCATACCAGTCATATCATGTGTTGGAGTGATGTGATACTACTTTATACTTGACACAAATGACTTAGGAATCATTGTTATAAATTACCATGACAATTGGATCATGTTTTCTTGGTTTTCAGTGAGTGAAACGTTTTGATCTAAAATGTCAATTTTAAACTAATAAAGAACACTTTTAATTATATTGGTCTCACCATATATTGGATTTGGGTGTTTTTGACTCCTAAAAATTAAAAAAGACTCATGTATTGTTTTCTTAGAGTATCAAAACAATCTGAACGTGTTTACTCATTTTTCAGTATGTTACTTTTTTTACTTAAATTAATGTTAATTATAAATAAAAAGAGACAATTTGAGTTATACTGGCCACATAGTTCATTTTGTTGAGGATAAACTCATTCATAAATTTCAAAAATGACTAATATATTTTTTCCTAAAATATCAAAACAATCTGTATGTGTTTTCATTGTTTTCAGTATGTCACTTGTTGTTTTAAATTAAATTAATGTCAATTTTAATTAAAAATAGACACTTTGAGTTATACCAGCCACAACATGCATCATATAGTGGTGAGTTTGATTTCTGAACATAAAAAATGACTAATAGTTAACCGTACTGAAGTATCAATACAATCTGAATGTGTTAGTTTGGTTTTCAGTATGTCACAGTTTGTTTTTACTTAAATTAATCTCAATTTGAAATAAAAAGAGACACTTTGAGTTATACTGGTCACAAAATGAGTCGTATTGAGGTTTTGATGATTCCTACAAATAAAAAATTATTGATGGATCAATTTCCTAAAGTATCAAAACAATCTGAATTCTTTTTATCAGTTTTCTATATGCAAATTGTGTTTGTTTAATAAAATGTCATTTCAAACTAGAAACTCGCATTTTGAGGAATAATAGTTGTATCTTGTGATGGATTGAGGTGTGGTTGACTAATAAACTTCAAAAATGAGTTATGGATCATTTCCCAAAAATATCATAACATTCTGAATGTGTTTTCTCAGTTTTGAGTATGTCACTTGTTCTTTTACTAAAATTAATGTCAATTTTAAATAATGACACATTTAGAGTTATACTAGCCACACTATCAATTTTATTTAGGTAATTATGATTCCACCATATCAAAAATTACTGATGTATTGTTATCCTAGAGTATCAAAACAATCTAAATATTTTTTATTGGTTTTCAGAATGTCAGTTGTGTTTTTTTTACTAAAATGTCATTTCGAACTCAAAACACACATTATGAGTAATATCATTTGTATTTTTCATGTGAGACTAATTAATACACATAAAAAATGAATTATGAATCATTTTACTATATTATCAAGATAATCAGATCACATTTTATTGGTTTTTAGTAATTGACACATTTTTAACTAAAATGTCAATTTTAAACTGATGACATAAAGTTTTAGTCACATCAGTCAAACTATGAATTGGATTAAGGTGAGTTTAACTTATAAACATCAAAAATTACTCATGCATAATTTTTATAAATATAAAAACAATCCAAATCCTTTTTCATGGTTCTCGGTATGTCACTTAATGTTTTTACTTAAATTAATGTCAATTTTAAATAAAAAGAGACTCTTTGAGTTATACCAGACACACTGTGAGTCTTATTAATATGTGGTTTATTATTATATGTCAAAAAATTACTAATAGATAATTGTACTAAATTATAAAAACAATCCGAAAATGGTTTTTGGGTTTTCAGCATGGCAATTTTGTTTTTTTATTAAAATGTCATTTCAAACTAGAAACACCAATTATGAGTCATACAAGTCACATCAGGCATCAGTATGATGTGAGACTTCTTCATACACATAAAAAATTAAATATGAATCATTTTAATAAATTATCAATATAATCATAGAGTGTTTTCTTGTTTTTAATTGAGTAACACATTTTAACTAAAATTTCAATTTTAAACTGATAACAGACAGTTTTAGTCATACTAATCACACCATGCATCGAATTGAGCATAAAGAAAGGGTGATAATAAATATAAATATGCGTAAAAAAGGGAGATATAAATGATAATATAATTATAACATGATCATAATGTTTTTAGAAGGTGATATTAACATTATAAATTCATACCGTGCATATCATAGCTCATAATCATGAGTCATGGATAAAAGAATGGTAGTTAAGAAGAAATAAATATTAATGGATTAAATAATATTATAAACAAAAAACATACACATTGAGTCAGACCAAGAACACATTATATCAAATTTAAGTGAGGTTGATTGAGTTGCGGCTGATTGGTACACTGTTTAGGAAAATATCCATGGCATGTCTTTTGGGAAGTCATACTTTTTATTCAAATGATGAAAAGTCCTACTTTTCATTCAACATGTTCTCTCTTTCCTATATTGTTAGATATAGTTGAAATAAATATATGACTTCCCAAATTATCTGTAAAAAAACTAAATAAGTATTACATAAAAATGATAAGAAAATTAACCTGCAAATAGTTGGTAAATTGATGAAAATTTTAATTAATTGCATAAGTTGGAGGAATTCACATTAATACATTCTTTAACCATTTCCTTTTTTTCATTATCTCATTTTCAGACTCAAAGTCCAATCTCTCAAGAGAATGATATTTTTCAAACAAATCTCCCTTACTCCAATAAAAGAATCTACATGTATAAGAATACAATTCTTATATGAGTAATATTAAAAATAATTAACTTACACATAATTAAGAAATAATCCACTACTTCTATGGAAGACACATCTTCATGATATTTGTATATATTCTTCCATCAGGTACGCAACCCATTCATTTCATGGTACATCTATATCATATTAGGAATATGAGTTTTTTGACAGTCATAGTAGTACTGGAAAAGTATAAATACACACAGGTTTAATAAATATTTTAAATGAAATTGTAATTATATTCTAAAATAAATATTCAGTGATTATAGTTTGTTCATGGAATATGACCTCTCTCATAAATTTACAATCATAATAAATTAAATCTGTTCCATTGGTTTGTTTCAGTCACTATAGAAACATTGAGTAAAATAAGTAATTTTTTTGATAAGTGGTTGGATAGTGAAATATTATTATATATACCTTGATACTTATCACATCTTAGAAATTTTCTTCATCCTTATGCTTAGCCCCTGGTCACATTATTTTTTTTCATGATAGTGATGCACCACCCTATCATAACAGAATCCTCATTAAAAGTTAATATAAATTATATAACATTATGTTTAGTTATAAAAATAATGATATATTGTATTACATATTGATCAATTCCATCATTTGTTTTGTTGGATATCCATGCATTGAATCCACGAAATAAATATTTGGAGTTTACACATTTACTGCAATGAGTATCCAATGCTGCTTAAAAAAACAAAAAAGAATAAGTAATGAAATAAATGAAAAATATATTTGATATGGTTAAATTGAAGAGTTTTACCCCTACATAGTTTATATTAAAGAGTTTTTTTCATTCAAAATTATTCTTCCAAATTATTTGATAGTACCTTCCACTATTTCATTATTTTTTTGCTATCTATTTTTATTTGTTCTATAGAGGAGATTTGAGGATTAACAAGTCCTAATTTTTTTCATGGGAAAAAACATTAATTTTTTTTCCATATATACATCTTTAAAAAATATGAAATGTATATAGTCATAATTAACATAGTATATTATCTTTTGGAAAACCAAATCATGAAAACATACCCCATGTATACATTTATAACTGAGTCGTCTATCCAAGCATAGTCGGGGATTTCACTTACACTCTCAACACCAATGAAGTCTTGATATTTCTCTCCAAATATATTTTCTTCAAAATCAACTATGTGATTATGACCATTTTTTAACATTGTAACAACATGAACCTTCAATGATAGTAAATGCAGATATATAACGGGCAGGGTGATGGTTCATTGGGTAGATATCTTCATTTGGTTGTTCAATTATTTAGATGGTATTTATTAGGTCTTTTGTTTCATCACCCTGTCTTTTTCCGTATTTAATAAAATTCAATAGTTTAAAAAAAATTCATTAATTTTTAAAGGTTTCTCTTGAAAAATAAAATTTGAAATGAATACCTCATTGTTGACATGTATGTTTATAAGATGTAATGACCATGTGATGAATGTTCCAATGTTTTTTTCAACTATATGAATATCTTCATCATCAATTGGAATATATAGCTTTGCACTTGGCTCATGGGCTACGCTTATTGACACTCACATGTGACCTTTTGGATGTTTTTTCTGTGTAGCTTGTCATTTTCAATATTGAACATCACATCCAACACTAAAATGTGATGGGTAGGTGTTTCATGATATAAATCACGATCATTATCACCCTATATAATATCAGTGCATAAAATCTATCAGTTTCTATCTAATTCACATTTCACATAAGCATTTATTAGAACATTGTTTACCTTTGCTAAGAAATATCTTTTAGTGTAATGTATATCCACATAGTTGGTGTGGGTGGGGTGGGATCTCCATGTAGTGGTTGTTCTTGAGTTTCTTATTCTCTTTTCCTCCCACCCATTAAAGTTGTCCTCATCTCTATCTTCTATTGGAATTCTTCTTCAAGGGTATATATTCTTTCTCTAATCTGTTTTATTAATTCACTTTTATCCTATTCTTGTTTTTTTTCTCAGAATATGTTTTGGATGTCGCCCCAAAACTCGCACCTCTGATGCGACCATATTATTTTGGCAACTACAAGGCTGATGATAGTATGTGTTCATCTGATATAGGTGTTTCTGATTCTTATGACTATGTTAGATAGAAAATATATAAAACTAAGTGATCATTGTTATTTAATAACAATTTAAATAAAAACAAATTTTTACTATGTAATATTTACTCTTGTTTCCCACACTTTTTGTGTCTTTTAATCTATTATTACCTTATATTTATTTACACGTGCTGCCTTTCATATAATATGTAGTGATATAGAAGTATCATTGGATTTGGAGTCATGAATATTTATATAAACAGAAGAATATAATAATGCTGTTGTTTCATGTCATATAAAAGTATTATGGTAGATTTAAAATACATACTCATTTTTTTTCAAGAGAAGTATGCATTGTCCTTGATTTACAGTAGGTGTTCACTATTTCTTCTACTCATTCCTTATTTTCAGAACTCATTTTCTATTTCATAAATAAAAAAATTTCAATCAAAGTGATGAATATATATATCATCAAACAACGTATTACTAGCCACAATGTTCCGGAAAAGACACATTTGCCAGATATCCAGTAAATGTCTCCCACACTTCTAGGATTATCAAATGTGTATATATAAGTGGTGGGTATGGGGTTATTTTCACTTCAATATCATTAATATGATATCTTATCAGAATTCTGTGAAATCCTTTTTGAATCCTTCCAGCAAGAATTAATTCATATTTCTTATGGGATTCATTTACTATAAATTCACTCTATAATTGATTATGAAGAGTATGTCAATGTTTAATTATTTTATTTTATATTAAAATAAATAAATGATATCATAATTTTACCATAATATCTTCCCAAATTAGTGTCTTATGCCCATACACAACAAGATTTCATGAATATAAATCAATTTGAATGTGCTTTTGAGTGATTATTCTAGTGTAACCATTGAACATGGCCTTGTTGGGGTAAACATTTTGGCCTCGCACATTCCATACGACCTTGTATTTGATGCCTTTGGATTTCTCCTTGATGATTTTTTCTATCACTGTCAAACTAAAATTCTCATATTTTTTCATTGTTGTCATTCCATCATCGGTTACCAGTTCCCTAGAATCATCATCATCAATATGTTCCTATGTATTAGAAGCATCGACATATGTAGATTCTCATTATACATCTTCACTAGGATCATCAGCAGGTTGAGAAAATATTGTTCCTCAAGAATGGGAGCATTAGCACGTGCATAATGTTGTTCCTATACACTGCGAGATGTAGCAGGTTGAGAGACATGTTGTTCCTTGGGATTGGGAGCACTAGTAAGTGTGGAATTAGTTATCTGTAGAAGTGGTTTGGCATTTAATTTAGGGTAAAAAAATGCTGTAGTAGGTAGATAATAATATAAATTAACACAGTGAATATTACAAAAAAGTAACCTGATTATGGAACTCTATTTTTGTTTTTTAAAGGATGAAGGGATTTTAACCCTTTATCAATGAGCCAAATCCATTCATTATGGTATCCTCTCACATAAAAAATTCCTTATACTTTGCGACCTCTGTGAAATGGTTGTGATGTCCTAATAAAAGGGTCATCCTCAGTTGAATTTTCATTTAAACCTTCAATTGTTTTGGTCAATAACTGAAGACAATTGACAAATGTATGTTTTCAGGATCTAGAACATAAAATAAATATTCAATCTATGATTCTATTATAAATTGTTCATCTTTGTACCCTTACTTACTAGAATCAACTTTCTCGAATCCCAATTCATCTATTTTAACAGCAGTTCTTTATCAACCCACATGCATTGAAAAATCAACACTTGGAATATTGTATAATCTAGCTCTCATATTTTTTTGATGATGAAAAAGTATAAAATATAGTAAAAAATCGGATTTTATCCCATAGTACCAAAAAATTAAATTTCTTCAACCATGAGTGTAACTCCACTATTTTTCATGATACTGTCTTCATCATGCTCATTTTCATATAATGTATAACCATTAATTACATAACCATTATAAGATAATACATACACACTTGGTACTCCATCTATCAATCGAAGTTGTTCTGAAATTGAATCTATATTTTCATCCAAATCCTTTAAAATATCGTCCCAAAACCATCCTATAATCAATTGATTATGTGTTTTTATATCCATATTTCAACCCTTGATGGGTTCATCTGCCTAATAATTTTTTTGTGGGTTTCAACATATGGAAAAACCTCTAAACTATTATAAAAAATGTCAATGTGTGCCTTCTACTGATCTGTATTATTCATTGTCACAACATCTCTTCAATACATTACTTCACCTGTAAACTGGTCAGTTTGATTAGATTTTGATAGACCATGCTTTCGACACCATACTTTTACTTGGTATAGAATTCAATGGTGTTCTTAATAATATATCACTCCATAATACAAACCTCTGGAAAAAACATTGATTTTAAACATACCCTTTCAAAATATTTATATATTATTTAATGGGATACATCCATTTAATGTGTACAGAACCACATAGTTGAATCTCTCTCACCAAGTGAACCATAAAATCAAAATTTTAAAGGAATAACATTTCCAATTCACATAATATGACATAAATATTCCATTCCATAGTCAAAAATTCTTATGGGTCTAAAACTTTGCTGCATATAGCATTGACGAAGAAATAGAGCTTGGTTAATGTATGATGGACATTCTTGTGAAAAAATAAATGTTGAGATATAGGCATTAGATCTTACATAAAAACATGGTAGTCGTGTGATTTTAGACCCTTTAACTTTAAATTGGTCATTGACATGATATTCTTAATATTCAATGAATAACCTTCTAGAACCTTTACGTCATTCACAATGTTTCAAAACTGATATCTCTCCTGCCTAGAAAGAGTGTAAATAGATGTAAGAAGAAAATTTTGTTTTTCACCATTCACTATTTCTAACTCTTCTTGTATTTTCATTTAAACCATGTACATCCTATCCTTAATTACATCCATTATTTTTCAGGGTGTATTTAGAAACACCTCGATGACACAATCACATAATTTATTTTCAACCTGCATAACATCAAGAAATTTTTTGACGTATAGACAATTCCAGTATGCTAATTCATAAAAAAACTGACCTCTTTTTCCAACCAGATTATTTAAGTTTTTTTGAAAATGGTTTACCAATAGAAGTGTCCACATCTTTTTCTTTTTCAAACAATTGATCACCTCTTAATAGAGACAGTGATGTACATTCTTCTGAAAATCTATTGAGTGATGTCTTCTAAGATCAGTACTTATGTTGTTGGGGTATAAATCTATGATGTCCTAAAAACAATTTTTTTGATGATTTTTTCAACCTAATTTATTTTTTACCTTTTTGTATATGGAAGACCCTTGAGTTCATTTTATGCTATCTCTTGAAAATTTTCCATAATTAGGAAATTATTTTAGCATTTTGTACAACATGGATCTAAACATGAAATATTCATTTCTATAAGAATCATACAACTTAACACCTGAATCCCCAATAATTTCAAATCCTAGGTCAATTGATCCAAATAAACATCAATATCACTACTCTATTGTTTTGGTCCTGATGTAAGCATGTATAATATGATGTATTTTCATTCACTACAATGCCATAGTGGAAAGTTATAATTTACTAACATAACTGGTCATGTACTGTGAGTGCTACTTTGAAAACCATAAGGAATCAATCTATCTATAGATAATGCAAGATGATGGTTTCATACCTCATTTCTAAATTTAGGATACTCATGATAAATTCTCATCCACGGAGGAGAGTCTCCTGAGTGATGTAGTCTCTCATCATTAATTCTTGTGTTTGCGTTCCATGTTAATTTCTCTACAGTCTCCCATTTCCATTTAGGAGCCTAATCCTTGGAATGATTGGAATGTACTGTACAAATTTCATAGCATGGGATTCATCTTTCTTATATCGATAATAACCACACTTTGTTCATTCTTTATGTGATTTTTGGTCCTTGAGAAACAATATAAAGTCATTCGGGTAGGAATTTATTCTTTCAAGGATCAAACCCATCAAGCATAGTATCTATTTGGCATTATATGATTGTCTTGGGAGATCATTATCTTCTAAGATCATGTCATTCAAGATAGTAAGAAATTGTATAAAACTAGCATCACCCCATCCATCACATGCTTTTAGATTATACAGCTTTAGTATGGCTGATAATACTGTATATTAAATGAAACCACTATACAATGGCTTCTATGCACATTTATTTAACTTCTCAATCAATTTTGGGAAATCATGAAGTTTATATAAAACTATCCTTGTCATTTCTTCAACATGGTCTTCATCTTCGTTCACATATGTAATGGAATCCTCAATACAGTCTTCGTTAATTTCCACACTTGTAATCATATCAGATGATCCATAAAATGTACTTTTATCTTATCCACAAGCTACGTTCTATTTTCCCCATGTTTATTCTAGAATTTATAACATCGATATATTATATGATAGATCAAGTGTTCTTCCAACTCCTCTAAACTAATTTGTATTGAATAATAACAGTGTAAACATAGAAAAAGATTTGAGAAGGGACATATGTATGATCTTTTGCAAACTTGGTGAACTCTTTCACTCTATCTTAATAATTTATTGTCAAACAATTGGATTATAACCATTATTCACTCGTATCCATTCTATTTGATTTGGTAATATTAATATTTAACAAAAAAAATACAAAAAACATTGATATAAAAATTAACCAGGGCTAAAAAAATTATATACTTTAAGTCTCGTTCAATATTTATCCCCAATAACCACTTTTTGGAAACAGGGTCCTTCATTTTGGATATTTTAGATTACACTGCTAGGAATATATGATATACAACTAATTTTAAACCATTGGTATAAGCTAGGAAAATGTTGGTATAATATATACCAATGGTTGTCCAAATTATTGGCAACTGAGCTATGGGGATAGAAATATCCTAATGATTATTCATAAACCATTGGGGTATGTAATTTTACAACACATTATACCAATGGTTTTCTATAACCATTTGTATAAATTTTTAGCTATTTTTTTACACCGTTGTAATATAACTTAGTTTATATATATACCAATGGTTTTGTGAACTGTTGTTAGATAATTTTACCAACAATTTATAGAAACCATTGGTAACAATTTAATTAACACGTTTATAGAAATGGTTTACAAAAAATTGTTGTAGAATTTTACCAATTGTTTCATCAAACCATTAGTATAGATTCAATTTTCACATCTATACAAATGGATTTGAAACTGTTGGCATAGAGTTGCTAAAACTCCAACAGTAGTAGCCAGTACTATCCCCCCCTTCTACATAATTCATAACCTCTTATTCATTGTGCAATTACCTTCTATTAAAATACTCAATACATAATTCAAAAAAACACCAATGAAGAAAAATTTGAACCAAATATTATTCCATCATAATAACACCAATGAAATTGCAGTACACTATACAAAATTATAAATAACATCATTACACCCAAAAAAATACTTCATAATAACACCAATACACCAAAAAAAATACACCACTGGAAACTAGAACACCCTTAAAAGAGACATCTTCATAAACAAAACACATGAAAATTTGATCCATGGGGGTGAGGATGGAGTGTCCAGGGGGTGGGTCGGTCCATGGGTGGGGGCTATCTAAGGGGGTGGGGGTATCCGGGGGTGGGGTGCTACCCAAGGGGGTGCAGGTGTCTAAGTGGTGGGGTCTCTAGGGGGTGGGGGTGTTTAGGGGGTGTGGCTGCTGTCCATGGGGGTGGGGGTGTCTAGGGGGTGGGGGCTATCCAAGGGGGTGGAGGTGTCCAATGGTTGTGTGGGTTGTCTAAGGGGGTGGGGTGTCTAGGGGGTGGGGGCTGTCCAGGGGGTGGGGGCTGTCGAGGGGGGTGGGGTGTCTAGGGGGTGGGGGTTGTCCAAGGGGGTGGAGGTGTCCAGGGGGTGTCTAGGGGGTGTGGTGGCTGTCCATAGGGGTGGGGGTGTCCAAGGGGTGTGGGTTGTTCAATGGGGTGGGGGTGTTCAGGGGGGGCTGTCTAGGGCGTTGGTGGTTGTCTAGGGGGTGGGGGTGTTCAGGGGGGTGGGGGTGTCCAGGGGTGGGGGTGTTCAGGGGTGGGTGGTTGTCCCGGGTGGTGGGGGTTTCCAAAGGGGGTTGCAGTTTCCAAGGGGTGGGGGTGTTGAGGGGGTGTCCAGGGGGTGGGGGTTGTCTAAGGGGTGGGGGTGTCCAAAGGGGGCGGGGTGTCCAAGGGGGTGGAGTTGTTTAGGATTTCAATCCCTATCCAAGGTGGTGGGGGTGTCCAGTGGGTGTCTAGGGGGATGTGGTGGATGTACATGGGGGTGGAGGTGTTCAGGTGGTGGGCTCTGTCCAAATGGGTGGGGGTGTCAGGGATGGTTGGGGATGTCCAGGGGGTGGGGCTATCCAAGGGGGTGGGGTGGTGTCCCGGGGTGGGGGTGTCCATAAGGGGTGGGGGATTCTAGGGAGTGGGGTGTCCAAGGGGTAAGGGTGTTCAAAGGGCGTGAGGGGTGTCCAAGGGTGTGGGGTGTTAGGGGGGATATCCAATGGGGGTGGGGTGTCCAGGGCATGGGGGTTTTCTAAGTGGGTGGGGGTGTCCATAGTGGGTGGGGGTGTCCAAGGGGGTGGGGATGTCTAGGGGTGGGGGCTGTCCAAGGGGTGGGGGTGTCTAGGGGGTGGGGTGTCTAGAGGTTGGGGGAGGGCTCTCCATGGGAGGTGGGGTTGTCCAAGGGGGTGGGAGTGTTGAGGGGGTTGGGGGTGTCCAGTGGCGGGGTAGAGGGATGTCCCTGGGTTGGGGTGTCTTGGGGGTGGGGGTGTCCAGGGGGTTGGGGTCTGTCTAAGGGTGTAGGGGTTGTCCAGGGGGGATGGGTGGTGTCCAAGGGGGTGGGTTGTCCAAGCGGGTATGGGGTGCCCAAGGGGGTGTGGGGGCTGTCCAAGGGGGTGGGGTGTCCAAGGGATGGGGGATGTCCATGGGGGGCTGTCTAGGGGGTGGGGGCTATCCAAGGGTGTGGGGGTTTCCTGGGGATGGGGGCTATATAGGGGGTTGGGAGATTTCCGAGGAGGTAGATGGTGTCCAGGGGGTGTGGGGTTATCCAGGGGCATGTGCGTATCCTGGGGTGGGGGCTGTCAATGGGGGGCTGTCCAGGGTGTGGGGGTGTCCAATGGGTGGGGATGTCCAGGGGGTGGGGCATTGTACTGGGGGTTGGGGGCTGTCCAAGGGGGTAGGGGCTATCCAAGGGGTTGGGGTTGTCCAAGGGGAATCTATCCAGGGGTGGGTGAGGGTGTTTAGGTGTGGGGGTGGTGTCTAGGGGGTTGTCGAAGGGGTGGGGGCTGTCAAGGGGGTGGGGCTGTCCAAGGGGGTAGGGGGTGTCTAAGGGGTGGGGGTGGTGTCCATGGGGGGATTTCCAAGGGGGTGGGGGAGGGGTTGGGGCTATACAGGGGGTGTGGGTTATCCATGTGGGTGAGGGGTTTCAAGGGGGTGGAGGTGTACAGGGGGTTGGGGGGTTGTCCAAGGGGGTGGGGATGTCCCGGGGAGGGGTGAATTGGTCACACATAAATTCAGTCATAAAAAATAATCAAGCCAAGTTTTATTATTTATAGATAAAGAAATAAAGATAATGTGGCCTACCTAACCACACATATATTCATGAACAAAAATCATGAAACATAAAATGTCAATAATATCAGTCAAAAATGTAACAGATCAATCTGTCCCTCATCACCATCACTATCATCACCATCATCATAAGACTCATCCTCATCCTCATCCTCATCATCATCCCTATCATCATACCCTCCCTAATCAATTCCATACTCCTCACCCTTATACTCTCCCTTGGCCTCCTCCTCACCCTCTTCCTCATCCTTGGACTCCTCCCACCCTCCTCCTCCACCTTAACTTCCTCCTCCCCCTCATCCTCCACCTCAGCCTTATCATCTCCATAATAATAATCACCAATAGAACATCCACCTGGTGCACCATATATAGAATGCATCGATGGTATATATTCATCACAAGGTGTGATGGCCTCTCGTAGAAGTTTTGGACATAAAACTTCCATTAGTTTCATAAATTCATTATTTTCCCTAGAAGACTATTATCCCATATTTGTGTAACTTATTTCAGCCTATTCTACTTGTGACTTAACCTACTGGAACACGGTGGCACTATAACTCATACTTGAGGAGGGCCAATACCTCACCAAGACTATACTCTTCTCAGGTCGGCAACATACTCTCCCAGGGTTCTCATCTCCCAACACCTAATGTATATAATCATTTGGAAAAAAAATTTCAGGTTCTAGGGCATCAAGGGATTCTAAAGTATCTTGTTACAAATATAAATAGATTATTATGTTACAAAATAGATATTAAATTTTTAAATCGACAAATTAAAACATAATATCTACTATTGAGTAGGTTCATTAACTGCACTCCATCATTCTTCTTTCTTCTCGAGCATAACAGTTTTTTTTGAGGCACACGTCCTTTAATATTCAATATTTTCTTCTACAATGACATTGAATGTAGGAAACCATAATTAAAAATAGGTTTCCAATAATTAATTTCCTAACTACAATTATATGACAACTTTAGCAAATGAATAAATTATAGAGGAAGCAATAGAAAGTGCAAGTTGTAATGAATAATTATAAACTATCATACCTTCTTCCTCTCATGATATAACATCATAGTATGCCCCAATTTGTGGAGGTAATTGTTAGAATAAATATATTTTTTATTTCTTCCCTATGATAACTAAATAAAATTCAATAATAAAAAAGATAGTATTAATGAAAAACATGAAAATTTTCATTTAAATACCAGAAATTAGATTAATACCTTAAACCAGATAGTCATCCAATGAGTAATCATCTATGAGTACAATTCTATAGAAAAATAATCCATGATAGGTACCACCTCTAACCATGTGCGAACTCTATCGTTCCATCCAATATACATATTGTGTTTATAGGCCCCCCAAAGCTCACCTAAATCATTTAGATGTGCTGGTTGTGCACCATCACCATCCGGGAAATTTAACTAAATATGACACCAAAATATTAATCAATATAAATACAAATATAATATGTTGAATTAAAAAAACATATTTTTTACCCTTATATCATCCCAATAATTATCCTTAAATTCATTTGGAAACATTCTCCATGATATCAGGCTGATAGGAATGATATCAGTGTATTTGAAAAGTGTCACCAAAAACTCTGACATTGTTGCCCTATATTTTCAATCATTTTACTGCCTTCATTATAGTCCACCATCAACTGCATGTGTCAGTTCGACACCGAATGCTTTCATGTACTACCCTACACCCACCTCCTATCAGTATATGCATCTGTTATGAAAGAAAAAAATTATTTTATCAATACATGTTATAATGAAAATAAGTAATGGTATAAAAATTTGTTAGGGTTCTATAAATATACCTATGTTAGACTGATCAATGGGAATCACTGGATCTGCAGAAATTAAAGGGAAACCCTGTACAAGTGGAGTCTGTCCCAATGTATGCTCTGTATTGACATACTGTCGTGGAGAAGGAGTCGAAGAATAGAGAATCTTAGAGAGAAGGAAGTATAAGTAAATCAATATGGCACAGATGGACAGATGAATAATGGATGGGGAGTGGGAATCATCTTTCGATATGGTAAACATTAGAAAAGAGACTTAGATGAAAAGGGTGGTGAAGACGTGTGAGGCCTAAATATCCTGTGTCTCCCTAATGGAATATTGGGGTCAGAATGTGGGATAGATGGTATGTCAGTGGGAGGGGCATGGTCTAATCTGGTATGCCAACCAGATTGGATTGCTATCGTACCCCCCCCCCCACCCCATACGAACACCCTGAGTACTAGGACCACTATTAGGCTACTCATCAAATAATTGTCACTAAATAGGTAGATCCTACAAAAATGTTTAGAACAAAATTAATAACATGAAATTATATATTATTTAAATATATATTTGAAATAAAATACTCACTACAGGATATAGTGGTGGAATGCCCATCTCAGCCATGTGACGATTGTTGTACATCATCTTTTTTCATCACCTCTCTTAAATTGGGTGCATTTCCTACATTTTAAAACAAGTTGGGAAGTAATTATAAAATGATAACTAATGTCTAACCCAAAAAAATATGATAGGGGATAGGGGGATTCATGAATAATTTTACTATCCATTGTTTTAGGTGATCTTGAATAGATTTATAATGAATTTAATAAATCTTACAAGATGTAATAAATAAATTTAATTGTGAGTATGATGGTTATTTAATAAGTTTCATTAGTCTATTAAAATCATGGAACATTGATACTGAGGTTTTATTTCACTGAACAACCAAGAGAGAGAGCATACTAGATTATGCCTCTAGAAAATTCAGTAAGGTATATATTATGAATGTTTAAACCCTTAATATAGTTGGAAGTGATGATATAAACATATGAACAAGGATAATATATCAACCAGGTTCATAACGGGTAATGAACTTGTCAAAATTACGAAAAAATTTAATTTCTTTTGACTAGATAGATGATGCAGGTTTCAATACAAGTTTTGTAGAAGAAGAAACAAAAATCATGTTCATTATCTGGATAAATGTTAAATGAGGTCTTAGAGTTTTACTAATTTTATACATGTTCAATAAATCATTGAAATTTCCACCAAGTTAGAAATTTTGGTTTCGTAGATTTGAATATAGTTCAATTCCAAATTAGAAAATGAAATTCAAATAAAATGGCAACCAATAAACATTGAAAATTCACATAACTGACATGTAGGATACAATATATTTATAATCAATATTCAATCAATTTGAATAGTACCAACCTTAACAACCAAAGTCAAGATAAACCAAAATAATTAAGAACATGGATGTATGATTCTATATATTTCCCACCACAACATCAGGTTCACAGTCAACTCTAAAAATTGAGATATTGGAGTCATCAAAAGTAATAAATGGATCATTTCCAATGGAATTTTGTATAGTGTCAATTCCATCATGACCATCATCAAAAATATTTCTTTGAATTACTTCAATAATGACACCAAGTTCAAGTCAAAGATATTTTTGGACATAAAAAACTTGTTTCTCCATTGATGCCAATAAATATGGTTCATTGGTAGAAAGAGTGAGAGTCATATCAATTACTCAAAATCCAAAATTTTCAATAAATGTGATAGTCCATGACATCAAATCAAACCAGTAGAATTTCATCATCATGACTACTCCATGAGAGTAATAATCCAATATTATTATTATTTCAAAGACTCCATAATAACCTACATTTTCAAATCATAGTCTACTATCTGATACATTGGAATACTATTTTTTATGGAAATAACCATAAAACCATCATGCTGTGTTCTCATGTTATTTTCTGATTCAGTGACAATAAATTTCTACTCATTGATAATAATTGATTTACAGTCACGAACCATAGTATTATGATAAAAAAGCTATTATTTCCTCAGAGACAAAGTCAGTAGGCAAACACAATACCTAAAATATAAATTAATATTAAACTTAAATAAATATTGATTTGATTGTTTTAAACATTAATATTTTTACCTTTAATTTTATCCAAGTAAAAAACTATTTTCAATGCAATGTCTCCCTCTTTATCAAAGATAAAGAATGATTCATTCTATTTATCATTGTTTTATGTTCCATGTAGATAAAAACACGAATAGATTAATAGATATATATATTAAATTTACATACCTAATGTAGTCATCATAAAAATATCAGTTGAACAAAACTGTGCAATGTGCCATCTCCCGCTCTTCAAGAATTGATGTCTTCAATGTATATGATCCAAAAATTCTTCATGTTTAAGAAAAAGTGATGAAAAACTGGGTTAAATTTTCTCATAATTTTCTTCTTCATTTATCATTGCTCTATTCATTCTTGTATTAAGATCATACAAATACATAGAGAAGAAATATTTACAAACTTTCGCCAAGTAACAGTTCACGATAGAACCTTTGGGATAATTCTTATTTCGGACATAAGACATCAATGTGTACATATTTCTTTCCGTTGGATACATATAACAAAAAAAATAGGCCCTCTAAGAAGTATTTCATTTGGAATATGGATAGTCAGATGCAACATGCATGTGAAAAAATGATGGAGGAAATATTTTCTCTAACTCACACAAAATTAATAGGGCATCTACCAAAATTTATTTCAAGAAATACTTGGAAAACATCTTAACACAAATATCTCTAAAAAATTGAACAACTGAAAAAAATCCACCCATACATTATTGGATAAAATATGTCAGATTTCTATTGGAATCAACTCATGCAGAATGATGTGATAATCATGATTCTTCAAATATTTTAACTTCAACTCTCTTTTGTTGAACCGTTTAGGTATGTTTCTGGAATTTCCATTAGGAACCATAATAGTGTCTAGTACTTCCCAAAATTTATTTTTTTCTATAGGTGTCATCACATAAGAAGCTCATGGAGCTTACCATTTATTTTCACTGATACACTCAGGATGCAATTATAGTCTAATGCCCCTATCCACCAAGACATGCCAAGACTGTAACTCATATTTTTTCTTTCCCTTAACATTTAAAATAATTAAAATAAACATTTCACACATATTTTTATATATGTGCATTATGTCTAAGTAATGATGTAACAAATTGGTTGACCAACAAGAAAAATCAAAGAAGACACTCCTCTTATTCTAATTGTAACAAGTTCAGTGCTAACGATATTTCTCATTCTAGATTTCATTTGACCCTTCCCAAAAAAACTAAAATCTTTCAATTAATTACGAACATTACTTCCAGAAATTCACATATATGGATAATCAGTCTCCATGGTATTGTCAAATCTTTGATGTTTATTTGTATATGGAATGTCCATTAGCAAGAATACTCGATGTACGGTAAAACTAAAACTGCAGTGATGTTTTAGTATTCTGAATCATGTGTTCTTCATATAAATAGGACTTGATATTTTTCCCTTCATGCTCCATCCATACATCATTACACAATCAATAAAATCATTGATCATCCATAAAATCACATCACGCATCTGAAATATGTCTTTAGAACATGCATCGTATGTGCACATACCATCATCCCAAAAAAGTTTCAACTCTATTATTAATGGTTTCATGTATACATCTATATCATTTTTGGGATCAGAAGGGCCAGATATGAGTATACACATGAATGTGAAAGGTTTTTTCATACACATCCAAGGGGGAAGGTTATACATTTTTATAAAAACTATTATGTTTTGTTAAATTTAAACATCTTCCCAAATAAATTAAAACCATCACATGAAAGACCCAGCCACACATTACACATGTCAGTTGAAAAATCAGAATATCAAGCATCAAATCTCTCCCATAGAAAAACACCTTCAGGGTGAACTAACTCATCATTATTTTTCATTCTCTTGGTATCATTCCATCGCATTTTTATTTAAATTTCATTATACATAAAAGTATTTTGGAGATTAGTGATCAATGGAAAGTGACACATTACTTTCTGTGGCATAAAAGATGGTGTTCCATTAGCTTTTGGCATCCAGCAAGATGTTCCACATTTTATACAATAATTTTTTTCAGCTATGTCCTCTAGTAATAAGTTTCAGTCTTTCAAGAAATCATGAATTTTGTTTCTTGAAAATCCAAGTTCCTCAAATAACTTCCATTCCATATAGTAGTCTGAGGGAATATATATATCATCAGGAAGTAAGTCCTTCAATAAGTTAAGAATGTAATCGATGACAGCAATATAAATCCCATACATAGTTTTCCAATGAAGCAATCAGATTAAAAATTCCACCTTTTTCATTTTATCACATTTTTGATATACTGGAGTCGTGGCAGCATCATTCAATTTTTTCACACTGACAACATCATAATTTTCATTAGACTCATCATGTGTGCTCATATCAAAGAATTATTGGTCAAAATCCTTTCTTTTTCAGGAAGATGAATAAATATAAACTGGTCATATAACAAAATCTCTAATCTAATCCTCTAATTTGGATCATCAACAATTCAAGATTTCATTTTATCCCCATTTTGATACCACACATAGTAGTTTTCTTGAAAGAAAATTTGGTGATGTGGTAGCTGAAATCTTCATGGCACCACCAAGGACTTCCAACACAATTGTAATATGGGAATATTATATGACCACTTTCTGAAGTATTGTGAAATGAAAAATCTAAAAATCTCTCCAAATTATTTTGAAAATTTCTTGAGATCCGATTAGTTTCATAAATCCAACTTCTATCCATTCTATTAAAAAAATTATTATAACTCAATTCATCAAAATAAATTCAACAATATTAAAGTTTAATCAAATATATATATAGGTAAATGAGAATTTTTCACTTCATATGAAACCATAACCAACACACTGCTCGAAATGGGAATCATAATATAAAAGACAAAAAAATACTTTATTTTTAACAAAATACTATAAATTAATATAAATCCATGATATTTACATAAATTATAAATATAATACCATGACAGTTATTCATATTGAGAGAACATATATAATATATGGAATTATTTTGAGTGTTCTATACATCTTTTTTCAAATATGAGGAGATATTTAAAATCCATGAGCCTTTGAAGGAGAAGAATCCCATTATTCTCAAGTATTCAATGAACTATGTAATAACTTGATCAAATGAGATCTGAAGAGTGTTTTGAGGAAAAAAATGTTCAAAGAAGGATTTGAATATCTTTAAATGACAATACAAGAGTGTAAAATATTATGTACACTTGTGGAGGAAAATTATCCAAGAGTATATTAAATTTTAGATAAACGAAATTTTATATTTTAGTATATTATTTGAGTGATGTTAATAATATATATTCTGAATAAATGAGAAATATAATCTGAATATGAAGTTAAAAATATCCTCAGGGATTGAAATAGCCTGGTCATACATGTGGATCAATATTTGAGAAAGATTAAATGGATATAAGAAGAGTTTGATGTCATAAGATGAAGGTTCCATGGGGAAAATAAACGTGATTCTGGGTACATGGATATTTTTAATGATGAGATTGAAATTTATTTTCTAAATAGGATAATCAATCCCCATTTTAAATATCCATAAAGGAAGGGGTTTCTAGTTGATGTGGTGAACTATTCATGGGTTGATACCTTATTATTAAAATAATTTAAAGATATACTAATTCTGTTATGTCAACCTAAATTTGAGGGGAAATGTATTTTGGAATATTTTTCATATATCACATATGAGAGAACACCATAGACCTAATAGAACATTGTTCAAGATATTACAATGTGAATACTTTTAATAAAATTTGATTAATGTGTGAAGAGAGTTTTTTAAATAAGTTATTGATGCAAAAAATGGAAATATTTTGAAAAGTTAGGAGATTTCATAACACCCAATATCCAAAGTCGATGTATTCATTGTGTGGGGTTGTCTAGGGGGGCGGTCCAAGGGGGTGGGGTGTCTAGAAGGTGTGGTGGTGTCGATGGGGGGTTTTCCAAGGGGGTGAGGGTGTCTAGGGGGTAGGGGCTGTCCAAGGGGGTGGGGGTGTCCTGGGGGGGTGTCCATGGGGTGGGGTGGTGTTTGGGGGGGGGGCTATCCCGAGGGTCGGGGACTGTCCAGGGGGTGGGGGTGTTCAGGGGGTGGGGTGGTGTCCAGGAGGTGGGGTGGTATCTCGAGGGGGGGGGGGGTTGTCCAAGGGGGTGAGGGTATCCAGGTGGGTTGTTCAAGGGTGTGGGGTGTCTGAGGGGTTGGGTGTCTGGGGGTGGGGTGTCTAGGGGGCTGTACAAGGGGTGGGGGTGTCCAGGGTTTGGGGTGTCCAGGGGGTGGGGGTGTCTAAGGGCGGGGGGGTGTCCAGGGGGATGTCCAAGGTAGTGGGGTTGTCTAAGGGGGATGTCCAAGGGGGTGGGGTGTCTAGGGTGTGGGGGGCTGTCTAGGGGTGAGGTCTTTCCAAGGGAGTGGAGGGTATCCATGGGGGTGGGGGTGTCCAGGGGTAGGGGTGTATAGGGTGTGGGGGTGTCTAGGGGGTAGAGGGGAATTTAGGTGGTGGGGGTGTCTAGGGGATAAGGGTGTCTAAGGGGGTGGGGTGTCCAGGGGGTGGGGGTACCGAGGGGGTTGGTTGTCTAAGGGGTGGGGTAAGGGGCTCTCCATGGGGTGAGGGGTGTATAGGGGTGTGGAGTTTCTAGGGGGTGGGGGTGTCTAGGTGGTGGGGGTCTCTAGGGGGTGTGGGATGTCGAGGGGGTGGGGGTCCAGGGGGTGGGGGGTGGGGGGATGTCCTGGGGTGGGGGTGTCCCGAGGGTGGGGTTGTCCACGGGTTGGGGTGTCCATGGGGTGGGGGAGGGGGGTTGTCCATAGGGGTTAGGGGTTTCCAGGTGGGTGGGGGAAGGAGGATTTCCATGGGGAGTGAGGGGTGTCCATGGGAGTGAGGGGTGTTTAGGGGTGGGGGTGCCCAGGTGGTGGGGGTGTCTAGGGGGTGGGGGATGTCCAGGGGGTGGGGATTGTCCAGGGGTGGGGGCTGTCCAGGGGGTGGGGTGTCCAGGTGGTGGGGGTTTCCAGGGGGTGGGGTTTCTATGGGTGGGGGAATGTGAGTGGGCTATCCATGGGGGGTGAGGGGTGTCCAGGGGTGATAGGTGTCTAGGGGGTGGGGGACGTCTAAGGGGGTGGGGGTTTCTAAGGGTGTGGGGGTTGTATAAGGGGGTGGGGGTGTCTAGGGGAGGTGCGGGTGGGGTGTGAAGGGCGATGGTGGGTTGTCCAATAGATGGTGTCTAGGGGGTGTCCATTGTGGTGGGGGTTGTCTAGGGGGTGGGGTGTCCAGGGGGTTGGGGTGTCTAGGGGGTGGGGGTGGGGGTGTTCGGGG
This sequence comes from Viscum album, assembly GCA_963277665.1. Taxonomy (NCBI): domain Eukaryota; kingdom Viridiplantae; phylum Streptophyta; class Magnoliopsida; order Santalales; family Viscaceae; genus Viscum; species Viscum album. The sequence goes on from OY728131.1 coordinate 1,930,692,389, forward strand.
GAGGCAATACACATATAATACCTTAAAAATACCTATACCCAATCCAACCAACATCACAATTCTAATCCATCACCCAAACAACACCCAATTCATCCTCAATATCACTACCCTAACCATTATTTCTTGAACAAAAACTTTAAATACAAAATCCAAATCCAATTTTAAACTAAACTAATGTCCATACAAACTACCATATCACCCCATTAAAAATGGAAAAGCACCTACACCACTACCATAATGGTCTCCAATCCCTTCACATGGATCATCCTTATATCCATTTCCCATCTTGAGAAAATATGACTAAACAAACCATTTACCATCCTTGAGTAGGGATATACCAGCACCTCCATTAGTTCATATGGTTCACAACCTCTACATAAAAAGGATTGGATATAAAGAATTAAAATAAAGGTGATTTACACAATAATGACACTCAAAGTGTAGAAAAAAACAAAAAACAAATCAAAGTGAAATTAATATTTATGCCATGCCATAGACCACACAGACCTCTGGTTTAGGCCAAATCAAAACGAAAAACAAAAAAATAGATGGAGAACATTAAAAATAAGGTAGCACTTACCGATTTGAAGTGTAGAGAGAAATAATTACTTTATTGAAGATGTATTTATCCAGTTGATGGAGTTTCTTAGCCTATGGTAAAGAGATATCATTGGGAGAGCTTCTGTTTAGGGATCCAATCACCCAGACGGGGGAACTCAAGCTGCTGTGTATTTGGGGGGAAACATTCCCAACAGTTTTTTAAAACCATTGGGAAATATATTCTTTAGAAACTATTATTTAAAACTATTGGTATACATTAAGAAAATTAAATCATTCACAATCATTTACTCAAACCTTTTGTAATGGTGGATTCTAAAACAATTATACCAGTAGTTTGTGAAAACTGTTGGGAAAGGTTGATCTAAAAATAGTTCACAACAGTTTGAACAAACTGTTGGAATAAAACTGTTGGGAAAGACTTGATAGAACACATTTTTATTTAATACTTTATTGATAATAAATGATAAAATTTCCTTAAATTGTTTTAAATATGTTATTTTATAAAATATTTGGTATTAGATCATTCATTTAAAAATTTGATGGAAATTCAAATTTTATCCTTTATAGTGCACTATAGTATTTCAATGATAAATATTTTTATATTTGTTATTTGAACTTGAATTTTTTTAAATATGTTCATGACATAATGGGGATAAAACTTTTTTTCTGGACATTGGAGATAATAATGCATTTGGTTATACTAAATGGATCATGAATTCAAAGGTGGGATGGTACTGCCAAATTGGACATTAGTTCTATATTTAGGCCATAACTTCTTCATAAGTGCTTGTATTAGGCCCAAATTTTGAGTGGAGCTCTCCAAAAATAATTATTAAAAATAATTATTATGAAATTATAGTTGGTTCATGCGTTTTGGAAGTAAAATGGGCAGTGAGGTTTTTCTTAAAATATTTGGTTGAGATTCCCCATTCACACTTGAAACCACTTTGAACCTAGCCTCCCCTCCACTCTATAAATTGATTTTTTTATCTATTGGATGGGTTGGGACGTGAATTAGGATATTGGTAGTATAATATTAGTGGTTATAAACTATTTTTAATTCAAAATTGGAGGAGGGAAGCTACCATGTTAGGATCTCCTCCAAAATGTACTTTTTTCCTCTTATTTGTTATAATGTTGTTGTGATTTCAAAAAATTCTTAGTTTCTCTTCCATTTATTTTGTTAATTTAAATTTTATTCGTCTATTAATTTTCCTATTTGGTATGTAATTAATGAGTAGAAACCATACTGGGTTATACACTTTCTAAACCTTTTCACTTGAATAACATTTCTATGATGACTACACCGCCCATGGAAGAGTAATTTTTATAGTAATCAATCGACCTAAATAATTATTCATTCATTTATTTTAAATAAGTGGTATACTTTAATTCATATAATATGATATATTAATTTAGTTTTTAATTTAATTGAATCTAATCATGAAATTTAACAATTAACCAAAAACACGCGAGGTCTAGAATTATGTGAATTGTGAGAGCGCAACCTTAATCGGTAAAAAAACCATACAGGATCAATTTGTAGTGTTCAAATATAATCCCTAAACTCAATTAATTCTAATTCAAAAAGATTAAATGTGCCTTAATTTAATACTGATGATAATCTAACCTTATAACATCAATCAAATATGGTTGCTACGATTGCATGTTTCGAAGTTAGCTTAGGGTTAAATTCACTTCAACTTTGTCGTAAGGTTAATTCTCATATAGTTCGAGATTTAACAAATTAAGGGATCAAAATGAAGTGGATATTAATATAAATGATAATTATTAATAAATGGATGAATATATAGAGTTATATCAATTACAGCTTTTAAATATTTTCTATAAAAACATCTTCTTGTTGTGTCTTTTTAATCAAACTAAATTTCAAAAAAAAAATAAAAAAAAATTTCAAACTTCTTCCCGAAAACATCTTCTAGATTTATAAATGATAAAAAACCTCATCCTTTTAATTAGTATTCTTTTTTAATTTTATTTTATTTTCAAATTACCATTATTAAGTTGTGTTAATTTCTGCCTCTTCAGAGACGTCCTAGGTCAGCCACCCTGCTACACCTAAATAATCCCAAACAATATATCATTTGAGAGCACCCACAATAGCTCCTTTCAAACTGGTGTCTTTTTGTGGAGGAAAGTAATTATTTCAAACAATTTGAGGCATTTATATTATTTTACATTTTATTCTCTTCCTCTCTTATTTCCTTTTTCTTTAACCAATCTGAATTTTTTCTTCTTCTTTTATTTTCTTCTAAAAATTTGTGAACCATCCTCTCAAACTTATCATTTTTTTAATATGGTCCACTTTACATATTTTAATATTTATTTTATTTATGACATGAAATAATAATGATGATCTGTTAGATCTTGACCCTGATATTGAACATATCCTTTTAGATTGAATCAGACATTCTCAGTCTACAGGAAGTTTCAACATTCAACCAGTTGGATAATTACTCCACTCTAAGAACATTGAAATTGGAAACCCTTCTAATTCCAACCTAAAAAAAGAAACAATGGATGAAAATACTGGAAATGAACTTAATATAACCAATATAGAGTTGGATTCACCATATATTAACTATCAACCAAATTCTATTGCATACCCAAACCTCGAATCAGACTTTGAACTGAAATCTGGGTTAATTCACCTTCTTCCGAAATTTCTTGGACTATCTGGTAAGGATCCAAATAAAAATTTAAAATAATTTAATGTGGTCTTCTCAACATTAAAACCATGAAATGTTTCTGAAGATTAAATCAAACTAAGATCATTCCCATTCTTAATTGATGGAGCTGCAAATGGTTGGATGTATAATTTAAAACCTGAAGACGCATCTTGTTGGAATGATTTGAAACATGTTTTATTTTAGTGATTTTTCCCAGAATCAATAACCACTTCCATTCATAATGAGTTCTTTGGGATCAACCAAACATAAGGGTATTCTACGTATGAGTACTGGGAGAGATTTAATATGTTGTGTGCAAGCTACCCACATCACCTAATCAGTGAGAAACTCCACATCCAGTACTTCTATGAAGGAATCACACCTATGTAGAGGATCATGTGGGTGATGCGGTTGGAGGAGTAGTGGTGGAAAAGACACCAGTAGCTTCATGCACATTGATTGAAAATATCGCCTAAAACTCCCAACAATTTGGAGGTCAAGGTACACTGCATGACAAGAGAGTACATCAGGAAAGTCCTTATTCACATGAGAGTCATTTAATTGATACCAAGTTCATAGAATTGACCACTATTTAATGGTTTATTTATTTGGCTTAAAAGAAATCAAAACTCACTCTTTCAAGGCGTTGGTTAATTTTTGCTGAGAAAATCCACTCAATTGACTGTTTCCCCCAACTACAAGAAACCTGAAGATTGTGCAGCACTGTTTTTTGGGCGACCATATCAGTAGCAATGACCATATCCCCAAATAAAGTTTTATTTCTTTCCTCCAACATACAACCAACGGTGGAAGGATCAATCAAACATGAGGTATGACTCTAGAAAACAACAAATTTCCCTTTTTCAATAAAACTTACAGCATCCTCCACCTTACCAATAGGGTTTCATACAACCCCAAAGGTGATTTGAAGCTCAAGTATCAACAACTCAGCCACAAGGGAATCCCCAAACCAAGGAATATTCTAGCACTGATGATCTTTTGAAACAAATTGTTCTTAATGAATAGAATGATCTTAAGAGTCACGGTTCAATTTTGAGAGAGTTGAAGACAAAAATGATCCATATTTCCATTTCTCTTCATGAACTGGTAAGTAAATTTTTTAGAAATATACCTTCCCAACCTACTCTAAATCCCAAGGGAAATGTCAGTTCCATCACATTGAGAAGTGGAAGATGAAAATTAATATATCTACACCTATCGTTCCACTAGGATTCACCTCAATTCTAGAGAATCCCCATTCAAAACTACCTGAAAAGAAACCCAAGGAGAAAGATAAAGGTAAGAAAAAGATTAATGATGTTCCTTTTAATCCCCTTACCTTTACAAATAGGGGTTTAAAAACCAAAAATATGGATGAATATTCAATTCAAAAAAGAATTTTTGGATACATTCAAGCATGTGGAGATCAACATCCCTCTTCTTGAAGCCATCAAGAAAATCCCAAGGAATAAAATATTCTTAAAATAACTTTGTACCAATCAAAGAAGGGTCAATGAAAATTAGAGGATAAATCTTGGAAGGAATGTGTTGTAACTCATTATACCGAATCTTGAAATTCCATTAAAGGTTAAGGATCCTAGGACATTCACCGTACCATGCACCATAGTGGAGTTAAAATTTTCTTATGATCTTTGTGATTCAGGAGCTACCATAAATATGATTCCTCACTATTTATTATCTTCTTTACAGGTTGGTGAGTTGAAATTAATGAGATTACTGGTGTAGCTAGTGAATAGAGATTTGGAATATATGGCAGGATTCCTAGAGGATGTACATGTCCAAGTAAAAGACATGATCTTTCTTATAGATTTCTACATGCATAAAATAGAGTAAAATCGGGTAATTTCACATGTTCCAATTATATAAGGTATGAACTTCCTCAAAACTGAAGAAAAAATCATAAATGACCATGAGGGTACACTTTCCATGGATTTTAGAGATGAAGTTGTTATTTTTAATGTTATGAACTCCATCAAGTACCCCTTAGCAAACAATTCTGATTTTGTTTCTCCCATTTTGAACCACCAAGTAAAATCCCCATGGATTTTGATTTTCCTATGATTAGGGAGATTATGATCATTATGATCTATTTTGATGTCTAAGAGTACTTCCACACCCATTTATAATGCACAAGACTCTCTTATATTTGATTTTTAAATGGATTCATATTCTGATTTTTATCTTTTGAACTCTGATTATGACATGGTTGTTGAGTATTTTGATGGATTTGGTGATTTATTCTCTGATTTTGATGATTTATATTCTGATACTGATGTTTATTGTGCACATATTTCAGTTAATTCAATTTCTTCATCCATACATCACCCCCTACATTAGAACTCAAGCCATATCCACCTAATCTCAAATACCCATACTTGTTATGTGGTGAGAAATTACATGTTATCATTGTTAACAATATCCCTTTTGAACATAAAGAAAAACTTTTTTATATTTTTAGGGAGAATGTTAAGGCAATTGGGTGGACCTAGGCTGACATATCAGGTATTATCCCCTTTTTTTCATGCATAGGATTAATTTGGAGGATATGGCTAAATCTGTTAGGAACCCACAAAGGATACTCAATCCAACCCTTTTTTTAGTTGATAAAAAGAGGTTGAAAATTTTCTCAGGGTAGGTAAAATTTATCCCATTTTAGATTCATAGTTATTGAGTCTTATCCAGTTTGTGCCTAAGAAAAGTGGTGTTACTGTTGTTAAAAATGATAAAGAGTAGTTAGTTCCCTTGAGGGTTCAAAATAGTTGGCGTGTGTGTGTTGATTCTAGGAAACTAAATCAGTCCACTTACAATGACCATTTAACCGTCCCATTTATTGATCAAATGCTTGAGAGACTAGCTTGGAATTCCCACTATTGTTTCTTGGATGTATTTTCTATATATTTTTATGTTCCTATTGATCTATAAGATCAAGAGAAGACAACATTCACTTGTCCATTCTGTATGTTTTTTACTGGAGGATGACATTTGAACTTTTCAATGCCCCATGTAACTTCCATATATGCATGGTGAGTATTTTTTCTAATTTTTTGAGACCTGCATGGAGGTATTTATAGAATATTTTGTAGTGTATGGGTCTTCATTTGATTATTTTATATATAGTTTTAGAATGGTGTTCAATCTTTGTATTAAGAAGAATTTGGTATTGAACTTTGAAAAGTGTCATTTTATGGTAGATCATGGAATTATATTAGGGAATGTAGAGTCAAAACATGGGATAGAGGTTGATAGATCTAAGGTAGATATTATTTAATCCTTTCCCTTTCCTTGAAGTGTGCATAATGTTACATATTTCTTAGGGAATGTAGTATTTTATCGGTGCTTCATCAATGATTTTATTAAGATTTCTTTTCTTATGTCATGATTACTTAAAAAGGATTATGATTTCGTGTTTGATGATTCTTCCAGGACTTCCTTTGATGAGATGAAGAAGTTTCTAACCACTCCACCAATCATTCAGCCCCCACAGTGGGAGCTTCATTTTAAGCTTATGTGTGACACCGCCAACATCGCAGTTGGAGCTGTCTTATCTTACAGGGTTGAGGGAAGCTCATATGTGATTGACTATGCATATAGGACATTGGATTCAACCCAATAAAACTACACAACTATGGAAAATGAGTTTCTTACCATCATATTTTATTTAGATAAATTATGTTCATATTTATTGGGCTCTAAATTAGTTGTTTTTTATGAACATGAAGCTATGAGGTACCTCTTTAAGAAGTCAGATACAAATCCTAGGCTAATCCGATGGATTCTATTTTTTAAGAATTTTATATTAAGATAAAGGAGAATAAGGGGTCCAAAAACCTTATGGCAGACCACGTGATTAGGATTAATCACGCACTTGAGGCTGACACCATGGACCAAGTACCACTTCAAGATTCATTCCCCGATGAGCATCTTTATGTCATCTTAGGTACACATACTTGGTACGAAGATTTCGTTAAGTACCATGTTTCCTATAAAATTACTGTAAATTTAAAGAAACATCAATTCAAAAAATTAATGACTGAATCTAGATTTTTTGTGTGGGTTTATCCCTACATATGGTGAATGTGTAATGACTAATTTATTTGGAGGGGTGTTCCTGATCATGAGTTTGAGTCTGTTTTACATGTTTGTCATACACTTGCTTGTGGTGTACATTTTGGACCCCAACAGACAGCTAGGAAAGTCATATACTCTAGATTATATTGGGCTAGATTATTCCATGATGCCCATGTGTTTTGTAAGTCGTTCTCACATTGCCAACACACTATGAACATTTCTAGGATACATGAGATGCCCCAAAAAAACATACTATTCTATGATATTTCTGATGTATGGGGCATTGATTTTATGGGTCCGTTCCCTAGTTCTTTTAGTTTTTTGTATATTCTGTCCACTATTGATTGTGTGAGTAAATGAGTGGAGGCTAAGGCCACTAGGACTGATGATTCTTATGTTGTAGTGGACTTTGTCAAGAAACAGATTTTTCAAAGGTTTGGAGTACCAAAGACAATCAGCAGTGAAAAAGGGACACACTTCTGCAATTATAATTTATACATCCTCCTTGTAAAGTATGGGGTGACACACAGAACATCAACATCATACCACCCCCAAACAAATGGATAGGCTGAGGTTTCAAATCATGAGTTGAAACTGTTTTTGGAGATAACCGTGCAGCTAAATAGGAAGGATCGGAGCAAGTGCTTGGATGATGCACTATGGGATTATAGGATAACATAAAAGATGCCCATTGGTTTTTCCCAATTCCAGATTGTTTTTGGGAAAGCCTGTCATCTCTCAATGGAAGTCGAACATCGGGATTTTTTGGGATATAAATAAATGCAACATGGATTTGGCCCAAGATGGAATCCAAAGGAAGTTGAAAATTCAAGAGCCAAAGGAGATTCAATTTTCGTTATATGAGAACTCAAGACTATACAAGGAAATATCAAAATCAACAAATGACCAAATAATATAAAAAATAGAATTTCAAGTCATAGAGAAATTCATGATCTATATTTCTTGACTGAATCTGATGCCTGGTAAGTTGTGTTCCGGGTGGTTAGGTCCTTCTATTGTGACAAATGTTTTTCCATATGGTGTAGTGGAGATAACACAAGAGGAAACTGTAAGAATATTTATATTCAATAGGCAACATTTGAAGAAATACAATGAGTGACTTCCTATTGATGCAGTGGATTTCATCACACTACATGACCCTGTTATCACTTGAGCATATCAGGTTGTTTCTAACCCTTTCACTTATATATTATTTTCCATATTTAAAATTATACATTTCATGTGCATATATCATCTCATAGGTTCACATTGAGGAAAATGTAATATTTTAAGTGTGTGGGAGGGGACAACATTTTGGGTAGATATTTAGGATTTTCATTTCGATGTTTTTTGTGTATTTTCTATTAAGTTTTTCGTTAAAATTTAAAAAAAAACAAAAAATCAATAAAAAATCAATAAAAAAATAAATATATCATTTAACATTCTCACGTGTAATATATGAAAAATGCATTTTTTTAAAATTCATTGGAAGAATTATAAGAATGAGTAAGATTTCATCATCTAGGGTAGAGTTTTATAAAAATTGAATCTATTGATGATATGAATGGTTGTGTCATTATAAAACCTTTTATATTTTGACATCATTGTTTGTGATATTTGTTCATGGTAAATTTTATCATTTATTTCTCCACAAAAATTTTCACTAAACCATGAATTGTGAAATTTTTAGTACTCAGTTGAAGGTATAGTCAAGTTAGGTAAAACATTCATTGTTTGATCCATACGTTTGTTTCTCTTCCAATTGGTTTCATTACTATATCGAATTTACCTATGTGTGTGTGCATGTTATCCAACTGTTTTACACCATAAAGAAAAAATATGGGTAGTGTCTTGGAAAGGTTAAAAACCACTCTCCATGGACATTTTGTCTTGTTATAACTATTAAAATTAGTGTTTTCAAGAGATTAGCCATGATTTGAGAGTTAACTGTGATATTTTTTCCATGTACAACTTAAAAAACACAAAAATTTAATAATAATTTATGGGAGTAATGAAATGTACAGATTATGGGGATATCTTGGTCAAGAGCTTAAGGATTGACATTCAGTAATGCTTAAGTGTGTGGGTCTTGTAATTTGATTGCAAATGAATGTATAACAGGATCATTGAATTAAACTAGGTAAGAAGAATTGTTTTACTTGACCTGAATATACTAAATAATGGGTGGATTAATGAGATTGTAATTTTTGGCACACACACATGTGGAGAATTAGTGGCATAGTAGACCCATGACTTGTTTCGCTATGATTAGTGTTATAAATCTCATTGGATTTTATTTTGAAACAATATATGAGACAATTAATTTTAAATTTATTGATATTTACTCATGAAGGGAGTCTTACTTTACATATATTTTTACCGTGGATTGAGAAATATGAATATTCATATTTTGTCACAATTTTTTCGAATACATGATATGAGGTTTCTTCAGGAGTGGAAAAGAGTATGTTTGGGGGAGTTGATAAAACACATTCTTATTAAATATTTTATTGATAATAAATGATAAAATTTCCTCACATTGTGTTAAATATTTTTATTTATCAAATATTTAGTTTTAGATCATTTTTTTGAAAATTAATGGAAATTCTTGTTTTAGCCTTTATAGTTCACTATTGTATTTTGGTGATAAATTATATTATATTTATTATTTTAAATTTAAATTTTGTAAATGTGTTCCTTACTTAATGGTATACAACTTTTTTTCAGGACATCTGAGCTAAATCGTGAATTTGTTGTGACTAAATGAACCATGAAGTCAAAGGGGTGCTGGACCTGCCATATTGGACATTAGTTCTATATTTGGGTCATAAAATATTCATCCATGCTTGGATTAGGCCCAAATTTTGAGATAATTTCACAAAAAAATGAAAAAATAATCTTTATGGAAGAATAGCTAGTTCACGTGTTTATGAGGTCAAAATGGTAGTGAAAATTGGATTATAATATTTGGCTGAGATTCCCCATTCACACTTGAAACCACTTTGAACCTAGCCTTCCCTCCACAATATAAATTGATATTTTTATCATTTGGTGGGTTTGGGACATAAATAAATATATTGGTAGAAAAATATATGTTGTTCTACACCATTTCAATTCACAATTGTAGGAGGGAAACTACCAAGCTAGTATCTCCTCTAAAATTATATTCTTTTCCTCTTCTTTTATGTAATGTTGTTTTGTTTTCATTAAATTCATAGATTATCTTCCATTTATTTTGTTATTTTTAATTGTCTTCTTCTATTAATCTTCCTATTTTTTGTGGAATTCATGATTAGAAACAATATTGGGTTATACCCTTTCAAAACCTATGCACTTGCATAACATTTCTACGATAACTACAACACCCATGGAAGAGAAGTTTTTTTATTAATTGATTGACCACTGTCCTTATTCATGAATTTATTTTGAATCAATGATATAATTATTTTAGATAATATTATATATTAATTAGTTTTTTATTTTTATTTAAACTAAGCAAGAAATTTATTAATTAACACAAAACACGTGAGGTAAGGAATTGCCTGAATTGTTAGAGCGCAACATTAATCGGTAATACAAAACCATATGGGATTAGTTTGTAGTGTTCAAATATAATACCTATAATCATTTAATTCTATTTTACAGATATTAAATTTGACTAAATGTACCACTAACCATAATATATCCTTAGAACATCAATTAAATCAGGGTGTTGCAAATGTTTGTTCTGATGTTAGCCTAGGGTTAAATTCACATCATCTTTATGGTAAGGTTAATTATCATAGGGTTAAGGATTTAACAAATTAAAGGATCATAATTAATTGGATATTAATTTAAATGATAATGATTAATAAATTATTTAAGATGTATAGTTAGATCTATTACGCCTTTTAAATATTTTCTAAAAAAACATCTTATTGTTGTGTCTTTTTAATTGAACTTCATTTCAAAAATAAAAACAAAATAATACAATATTCTTCCAGGAAACTTATTCTAGATTTATAAACAATTAAAACCCATCCTTTATTTAGTATTCTTATTTCCTTTTATTTTATATTCAAAGTATCTTTATTATGTTTTGTTAATTACTAACTCTTGAGAGACGACCTAGGTCATCCACCCTACTTAACCTAAATAACCCCAACTAAATATCCTTTGAGAGCACCCATAAAATCGCCTATCAAGCCTCCATTTCCACCAGTGTAAATCAATCTTAAGATATTCCTTTCATTTATTTATTGGTCCAACTAATAGAAATTCATAAACTTAAATAAGTAAAATGACAAAACTCTTGTCATAATACACCTTCATATAGTAGAAATTATTTACATTACACTGCATGAACATTAATTCTATCATGAAAGCATTAAAATTATAGTTACACTATCTTACTTCCTACTTATGCCCAAAAAATTCTATTTGAGATTAGAACTGAACCTTCTATTCCATTTTTCATGAAACCTTCTACTTGATATATGTATATCTCTTCCTCAAAATCATTGTGAAGGAATATAAGGATGACAAATATTTGTTCTAGAAACAACCCTTCAATGGAAACCAAGTTGAGAACCATCTAAATTATTATATTCTTTACTGCATGATATAGAATCTTACTAAAATCTAATCCTTCTAATTATTGAAATACATTTACCATTTATATGGTGTTATTATTAATCTAGTTGTCTTCCTTATATAAATTAATGGTTTTCTGAATTCTATAAAAATACAAACTTAAAAGATTATGGAAAAAATACATTTCAAATGTCCTTTGAAAACTATTTATAAGATTATAGTTGAAAATATCTCACCCTAACTATATTTCAAACAAATTTTTTAGTTTATTAAAAAAATATCTCACCCTAAAGATAATACCAATAACACCCCCTAGAAAGAACCGCTATTTCGAAATATTGGAAACAATTTGGAAAGTTACTCTTATGCATCTTTTAACTGCCATGACCCGTAAAAACACATATGACCATCATGGAATGGAACTATTAATACCTTCACTCCTGATACAGCATATTATAAGGCATACTCATTACCCATCTCATTTATTATTAATATTGGTGTTTTAATTAATCTCTCATTAATATATTATAAGGATATCTCATGAACATATAAGAAAAGGAACCATACCACATTCTTAGTTAAGGAATTCTTAGTGCTTCCAATCAGGAATAATCTTAATTTACCCACTGGTAATAACTGGAAATTCTTAAAAATATTTGGATCTCAAAAAAAATATATGGCCTCTCTAAATAAACTATGACATCAAACTTATCAGGTTCTAAAAATATGTTATCCACTAATATCATTTTCCCCATGTAGTGTACATTGTCATTAAAAAACAAACACTTTTAGATCATGGCATATAGTTGATTCTCCATATGTTTTCTCAAAATGATCTCCAGATATTGAGCATGTTCCTCCCTCGATCCTAGAGAACACTTTAGCACCTCTAATTTTATCAGACAGTACATCACTATGTATAAGTGGATATAACTTCATTTCTATCACTTATAATAACCTCTAATATTCCACACATATTCTCAATGATAAATTTGAATTTTTATGGAAAACACTAAGGCACCCCAAGGGTGCATAACCATTCATATGAACCCCTTAACCTCAAAGTCGTTCAATTGAGCCTTCTTCTCCCATAGATCTATTGGATCTATCTTATATGGTGGAATAGATATATGCTCCACACCTGGTAATAACATGATCATAAACCTAACCAATCCCTTAGGTGGTAATCTAAAAAATTCCTTGAGAAAATCATCTAGGAACTTTTCAATGACAATATGACATATTGACTGGTGTTTCTCTCTATCATCCAAAATTACTGTAGAAAAATGGGTTATGATTCTACCCAAATATAGAAATATAGGTTCAACATAACTATTTTTCAAATCCAACTCTCCAATATTGACATAAGCATCACCCTCGAAAAATATAATTCCACCCATTGATGAAATCAATTGATATAGTAAATACATCGCTACATGGAGGATTTTAATTATAGTCACAAAGTAGGATCATGATTTCCATTTCTCTAGAACCTTCCCTTTCAATTTATGTGTCTATATTAAGAAGTAATTAATGAGTTTAAAGGTAAAACTGTCAAACAATTGTGAAAAATTCTATATATCCATTTTCCTTCATTTTTTATATATGTAAAATTTCTATCTCCCTCTTGTATTTACCTCCGAATTTCAATCAAATTACCATGAACCGACATGAAACATTCATAATCCATATAAAAAATTAAACATGTACCAACATGAAACATTCATAATAAATATATATAAATATTTATACATATATACAGATATTTAATTTGTGGGGTACACTTTTCCCACTTTCAGTAAATTGATAATCTATAATCAAAATATCCTAAGAACCAGCATGAAACATTCATTTTCCATAAATCCTCAAGAAAAAAAAAGAATACATTGCTCTATAATTGAATAAAAATATAGAAAAAACACCAACATCACTATATGAATGTAGTTATAAACAATAAACCATATCCATATATAAACAGATGATGATAAACATGTGAAACAACACTAAGAAAACATACCTAAAACTTAATGGGTTATATTATATCACATGATCACCAGTCTAACATGGACTCCGTTCTCAAAATCACCTAACAAACAAACCAATTCCTATGCCACTAAACATGAAATGGGCCACAAGCATCCAATAGATAACCATATAGTTATTGAACCAAAGAAATGTACTTAGAGCATTACAAGAATACTCATAGTGGTAGCACCTGAGGAGTTGGGTTCGCGGCGGAGGTGGGTTCGCATAGGAGGAGGGATTCATAGTAAAAGTGGGGTTGGATGGTAGAGGTGGGGTACACAGAGGATAGTTTCACGATTGAGGAGAGATTTGTGGTAGTGGAGGAGGGATTCGCAATGACGGAGGAGGAGGAGGAGGTGGTGGCGGTGACGAGATTCAACTTTTGCGAGAGCTTGAGTCATGCAACAGGAGGAGGAGACTGTTAGAGTTTATTTATAAAATCGTGTAAAGATTTTATCAATACTTGCTAAAAATTCTGATAAAGGTTTGTTTTATTAGTGCTAAAATAGAAAGTACTAATAAAAAATGCCTTTATCAGCACTAAAAAAGAACTGATAAAACTATAATGATAATAAATTATATATATATATATTTATAAAATTATATGTATAATAAATATATATATATATTATAATAATAACTATAAATAAATAAATAAGTATTTATATTAATATATATAATATATATATATATTTATTATTAATTATAAATTTATACTAAATATATTTATTATATTTATAATTATATATAATTTATATATTAATTATAATTTTATGATTATTTAAATATATCTATATTTATTTAGAATTATAATTGTAAATATTTGTATTTATTTATTATTATTTTATAATTATTCAATAATGATAAATCTATATATATTTATTTATAGTTATAATAAATATATCTTTATTTATAGTTATAATCATATATATATTTATTCATTTATTTATTTCAATAATTATAAAATTATAACAAATATATTTATTACATTTATAATTTTATAAATATATATAATTAAAATATTAATAATATTTTAATAATTATTTAAATATATTTATATTGTATAGAATTCTAATTATAAATATTTGTATTTATTTTTAAATACTTTTATATATTTCTAAATATATTTATTTATTTATATATATTTATTTAATTAAAATATTTATTATAATTTTATATTTGTTTAAAAATAAATATATATTTATTTAAATAATTATGAAATACTTATGAAATAAAAATATATTTATTACATATATATTTTAATTATAGTCATAAATATAAATAAATTTATATATATATATATATATTTAAATAATTTCAAATTAAATTGAATATATTAATTATATATATTCATATATATATATATATATATGTAAATACTTATGAAATTAAAATAAATATATTAATTATAAGTGAAAAGCATTGAATCTACCTACCTATCTATATGAGCGTGTGTAATTTTAGGGTCAATAATAGAATTATTTGACTATGATATAATCTTTGACCGACCATGCATGTATAAATTGACTCTACAATAAAAGAATTTTAGGTTCAATAGAATGACTTGATTGAGACATTAGTCCTGTGGCCATTATAATTTGAATATTCACGCTGACCATCCTTAAATGCATTCGTAGATATAAGTAATGGATGAATCCTTCTATAAATTATATACCCTTCCTCATCATGTATCTTGGAAAATTAAAATGTAATTCTAACTCAACCATCCTCATCCCCAATGCGAGCGCCCATCTCCCCGATCCCCCAAAATAATTGATGAGGATGTTAGCGATGTTAAAGAGTGTTGTCAATTCCTTCATCCCTGACTCTGATGATCAGGTGATGGAGAAAAGGCAGAGGAGAACCACACTGTCTAACCTGTTCTTAGCAGACACCAACGATTAGACAATGGCAGAAATGCAGATGAGTGAAACCCACACCAATCTACTCTTAGCAGACACTTGCGACCAGGAAATGTCAGAAAGGAAGAAGAAGAAGATGTTGACCGACCCATTTATCCCATACATGTCTAATCCAACTGGTAATTGTGTAATGTGGATACAACACGGTGTGTATCCCACTATACACACCTTGTACTTTGAAATTTCCAAAGTACACCTCACACGCCAAGTCCTTAGGCTTGTACTTTGGAAAATACAGTGAATTTAGTACACGCTATGTAGTCGGAACTACATGTCATTTACTTTACCAAATTACCCAAAGGTAAAAAATTAATGTTTGTGTAATATTCATAATTTCTTATCATGAATAAATCACAATAGAGGTTGTTACACTATGCATTGAATCATCATGTATTCCATATTATTGAAGAGTAAAATAGTATATGAATATAATACATGTTGGGTAGATTCAAACAGGTATTCACTAGCTTACCTCCAAGGTGAATTTATTTACAGTGATTAGAATTTCAAGGAAATTCAGAAAATAAATTATGATAAAAGTATTGATTAATTAAATATAATAATTTATCGATTCGAGAGAAATTTATCATAATAATAATGATTAAATAATTGAATTCTAGTTTTATTAATTGCCTAATTTTTTTTCATATATGTGGATGATGATGAGCTCGACTAGAACTCTAAATATTAGTGGTTTTTCTTTTAATTTATTTATTAAATTAATATATTGTCTTATGAGACATTTCTCCTCATTAATATGTAGGGCATGTGTGTCCATGGAATCTTTTATGTAAACTCCATTTTACCCCTCACTTATGTGTGAGTTTAAAATCATATGTAATGTATGGAACTCACAAGATAGTGGAGGCGGTTCAAACAAGAGTCGCAACAAAACCAATCCCAGGAGATAAAGAGGTGGACAGGTCGAAACATGTAAACATGAACCAAAATGTTCAAGGTGTTTATCACCTAGGTCAGGGTTAGTTTATCTACTGCTAGATAAACTAACCATTAGAAAATATCATGATCATGCCCTTTACATTATTTTATTTGAATCAGTTGCATGGTTTATCATTATGGATGTGTTGTTGCGATCACATAATTAACTAATTAAACAAGCATGCAAGATGGAACTAACATAAACTATCCTTATGAGTAAATATAATCAAGAAATTTTCAATCACATAAGTAAGTTCCACTTAATATTAACAAGCATGTGATAATGATAATAATCAATTCATTCATAAGAAATAAAAATCCCTTAAAAAAATATTAAGTCAGAGTATGCATTATGTTACCTGATTAAGTGTCAAACTCAATGAAACTATGTTTTTTACCAACCCTTGTTGGGAAACATAATTTTATATAAGAAGACCTTATTAAATGTTTGGGGTTGAATTAACCATATTTCATCAAGGGGAGTATACATTTATACACTTGGTGTAATATTGGAGGCAAGAGTTGAGGAAAGCCAATGTCGGGATTTCTGGATCAGGGAGTCCACTCAACAGATCAAGGAGTCGTAAGACCATAGTTGGAAAAGACCTACCTACCTAAATACCTTTAAATAGCTTGACCAACCCATTTTGGGGTTATGAAAAGGGGAATATAGATCCTTTCCACTATAATTTCATGGAAACATGACATTCAACGTTCATTGGTGAGGGCCATTGGGACTTGCTAAATAGTGGGATACTTAATAAAATAAATTTATTATTTCTCATAAAATGTAATGAAGAAATTAATAATGATTTGATCTTATAATTTATGAATAAAAATGAAAATATCATCATCCACACTATCCCTATAGTAAATTATGGATAAAGACAACATCATTACCATCAATAACATCTATGAAATGGTTTAGACACCTTCTAGTTGTCCTACGCCATGAATGAAATTCTTACATACTGAATTCATCATTACCTGATCTACCTGCCAAGTAGGTGAGTCATGAGGATTTACTGGTCTATGATAAACATATGAACTATGCAGTCATCATTCAATGTTTGATGTTATCATCAATGTATAGTGATCTCATCATGTCTTACGAAAGCATGGATGCTTATAGCTTTCTGAAGCACCTATGTGATCTTTACTAGGAGAGAGTAAGATACAAAAGGTTTGAGATCTCCAAGTCACACTTTCAGAGTAAGCGTGGAGGGGGTTCCCCAATTGGGCCTCATGTAGTCAAGCTCATTGTATACATTGAGCACCTGGAGGTTCTAGGGTTTAAACTCTATAAAGAACTCGGCACTGATCTCATTCGCACATCACTCCCTTAAAGCTTCTCCATATTTTTTGTTAATATCAATATGAACATAATTAAGAAATCTTTATCTGATTTTCTTATCCTCATTCACAACGTAGTCAAATATATGAAGGGAGACACGAATTCTGTCATTGTGGTGAATAATAGAAAAGGTAATGTATATATATTTAATCCCAAAAAATATTCACGCTCTTCCAAGAAAAATAAGATCAAAGGGCATGCCAGGGAATAAGAGGTTGTTTGTTTTGCATGTGGCAAGAAGGGCCACTGGAAGAAAAACAGCACCAAACCAATGAAGCAAGGAAAAGCTTCAGGTGTGTTTCTTATCGAGTGCAATTTATCTTTTTCTTCAAATTGGGTATTAGATATAGCTTATGGTGCTCACAAATGTATTTAAATAGAGGAACCAAGTAGATTCATGAAAATTGACTAAGGGGAGGAAGATCTATGAGTAGCCAATGGAGCCAGAATAATTGTTGTAGTTGTCAGGGACTACCCCCTCACATTGCCAACTAGGTTGATCATGGTGTTATAGGGTTGTTTTTATATGCCTTATGTAACCAAAAACATTATTTCTGTGTCCAGACTAGATAAATATAGGTTTGTTTTCTTGTTTAGAAATGAATGTTTCTTATTTTAAAAAGATAACATTTGTTTTGGTAGGGAACATTTATACAATGGTCTTTACATGTTGTATTACACAAAAAATATAATGGAAATAAATAACAAAGATACTTTGAAATAATCATACCACACAAAAATTTTGAATCATTGACTAGGTCAGGTAAATGTGAAATTCTTGAGAAAGTTACATCAAGATGGATATTTAGATTCTTTTGAACTAAAACCACTTGGCATATGTCATGCATGTTTACAAGGAAAAATGACTAAATCCCTATTTAGTGGGAAAGGTGAAAAGTCCAAAGTGCTTCTTGAAATCGTTCATACTGATGTGTCTGGTCCATTTCCAATTGAATCAAGGGGTGGTTACTCAAACTTCATAACATTTATTAATGATTTTAGTAGATATGGATATATCTACTTAATGAGGTATAAGTCATATAATTTTGATAAGTTCAAAGAATTCAATAATGAATTTGATAACCATCTTGGTAAGAAGATTAAGAAACTCCACTTAGGCCAAGGTGGAGAGTGTCGTAATCAAGACTTCATTGATTACTTATTGGAGTTTGGGATCTTATATTAACTCACTCCTCCTTACACGCCTCAGTGGAATGGTGTAAGAGAATGGAGGAACCACACCTTGTTGGACATGGAAAGATAAATGATGAGTCATGCAAGTCTTCCATTATACTTTTGGGGATATTCGTTACAAACAACAACACACATACTAAACCATTTAAAAATTAAATCAATAAATGGTATTCAATACGATCTTTGGAGTGAATGAATATCCATGTTATCAAATTTACATCTGTGGTGTAGCAAAGCATTTGTTTAGGCTTATTCAGTTAACAAACTTGCACCTTGAGGCACAATGTGTTCCTTTATAGGATACAGCAAGGAAACAAAGGGATGTTACCTATAAAATCTCTCATACAAAAAGGTTATAGTGGAAAGACATTCCATGTTCAATGAGAGGGAACACATCTCCAAAAGAGAGAGTGGAAGTGAGATAGACTTCTATGAAGTCAAGGCACAAGGTACACAAGAGTTGGTACATGAATAGATTCCACAAAGCCTCGTGGAATAATAATCTATTCCAGAGACACAAATACTTCGTAGGAGTAAAAGATATGTTAGATAACTGGAATGATACGGTTGTCTAGTTAACAATGATTGTGACTCATTATTGGTTGATAATAATGATATTCTAACCTACAAGGCTGTATTAAGTGGAATAGATGTTTCAAAGTAGAAAGAAGCCATGAATTCTAAAATTGATTACATATACCAAAACCAAGTCTGTATTTTGGTAGATCTTCCAGTTGATGTAAATCATGTTGGTTGCAAATGGGTATTAAAGAAGAAACTAGACATGGAAGTACATGTTAGTACCTATATGACATGAATGGTTGAAAAACGGTTTAAACAGCATCAAGGCATTGACTACGATGAAACTGTTTCACCAGTTTCGATGATAAAATCCATCAGAATGATATTGGCCATTTCTACTTATAATGACTATGAGATTTAGAAAATGGATGTCAAAACATTATTTCTTAATAGGAACCTTCAGAAAGATACCTACATGACACAACCTGAAGGCTTTATGACTCCAATGGATGCCAATAAGGCATGCAAGTTGAAAAAAATCCCTATATGGATTAAAAAAGAATCTAGGTTATGTAACATTTATTTTGATGAAGCCATAATGAAATTTGGTTTTATTAAGAATGAATATGAGCCTTGTGTCTAAAAACAGTTTAGTGGGAGTGTGGTCGTTTTCCTAATAGTATATTTTGATGACATATTACTCATTTGAAACGAGATTCCAGTCTTATAGTCTGTTAAAGCATGGTTGAATCAATGCTTCTTCATGAAGGACATAGGCGAGGTAGTATATATTATTGGGATCAAGATTCATTGTGATAGATCCAAGAGATGTCTATGCCTATGTCAAAGTACGTACATTGAAAAGATACTGATGAGATTCAGTATCGAAAAATCAAAGAGGGGAAGTGTCACATAACATTCATCATTACAAGAAAATGTGTACTCAAACACATGAGGAAGGAGAGAGAATGGAAAGGACTCCATATTCATCAGTGGTTGGATCAGTCATGTTTGACATGATATATTCTAGGATATATTTTTCCTATGCATTGAGTGTGGTAGGAAAATATCAAGCTGACCCAGGTGACCGCCATTGGATGGAAGTCAATAATATCCATAAGTATCTGAGGCATACTAAGGATATGTTCCTAGTTTATGGAAAAGATGAGGGACTTGTCATCATATGATATGTAGATGCTAGTTTCCAGATTGATCATGATGACATGAAGTCTCAAATGGGATATATATTCACTTTGAATGGAGGTGTTTTGAGATGGAAGGGATCAAAGCAGAGTGTGGTTGTAGATTTTATAGCGGATTCTGAGTATATCACAGCTTCTGAGGAAGCTAAAGAAGTAGTTTGGATGTGAAGATCTATCTAGGATATAGATGTGGTACCTAGAAGTAAAGATCCCATAACAATGTATTATGACAATACTACAGTAGTGGATCTTGAAAAAGATCCAAGGACACGTCAGTAAACGAAGCACATACTTTGGAAGTATCATATCATGATGGATTTTTCTCAGAGAGGTGAAGTTGTAGTGAGCAGTATTTCCAAAAAATTCAACATGGTGGACCCCTTAACTAAAGCCTTGACTTGGTAGAAACATGATCATCATGTGAGGTCTAGAGGACTGAAAATCATAGGCAGTTGGATCTATTCCCTATAAGAGTTTGTTATAGTAAATTTCCTAGAACAAACTATTTTTACTTTGATTACATGGATATTGAATATGTTTAAATATTAAACATCTTATTACGTATTTTTCATTTTCCATCATTACTATTATGTAATAATGTTATAGAGTATTTGTTGCACTGAAATGGTCATGGAAGTTCTATGCTATGATGAGAACCTTGAAATGATATAGAAATATTTTTAAATATAGTTTTGTGGTTGGATGACATACTATGATGGGACACACAGTATACAAACCATCTGGTGTGATCACTCATAAGCAGATGAGACTTCCTCCCATGAAGTTCGCACTTGGTAATCTCCATGACAAGAGATTATGAGAGCAGACCCACAATAAGAATTCCTCTTGTTTTGGTGTCATCAAATATTCTCCTCTGTGAACGTTTGCAATTTTCCTTAGACTTTAAGATTGTAATTAATAAGTTTCACGAATCACTCACATTTATTTACTGACAAAATTATCACGCCATATGTTGGCGGGAAGTAGGGTATGTTAGGTACGTCACGAGTGTTATGTTATTAATGGATAAGTTGAGGAAGGATTTTTCCCTTCCATTCATGGATGTTGATATCACGGCCCTTTAATTGAAATGGAACCATCATGTGAAATTTCATGGCCATGGTGTAACGATTAGTTTATTTCAGGTAGTCAAAAAACAAAGTATCAACCACAAATGTTGATGACACTATCATGAAACCCGCTTGATGAGATATTGAGACAAAGGGATTATATTGAACATTGACCAATAGTATGTGGATTTTGTTGTTTTGACTATAATTTCTTTCTCTTGGGTGATTTGACCCATTTCTAGGCAGTACTCTTGGAATTTAGGCAAGTCCCACTAATTCCAAAGAGAAAAAAATCCTAGAGGGTCACACACTAAGTGTTTTTGGGGGTCTCAGTAAAATTCTATTTTAATTTAATTAATGAAATATATAATACTCTCAAGACCATGGAATAATTTTATTCACATTAAAATGATCGTAAAAATTAAATAAATATTTATTCACTAAATTGTGAGTAAAATATATTTATTTTTTTCATTGAACAATTAATAAATATTTATTTACTGTTTTGTAAATAAATTATTTATTTAAGAGATTTATTTATTTATTTATTTATTTGGGTGTTCAATAAATGGAATTGGAGTTTGAGTGGAGCAATTTTGGTCTGGTAGTAAAATAATTATTTACATCATGGTAAATAATTATTTAACTAGTTGGTATAAAATAAATTAATAACAACACTAATATTATTTTGTGATGTAGAATTTTATTTATAATTCTGTTTTGCGCAAGTTGGCGCACCATAAATAATGATGCAGTATTATTAATAAGAGAATGAGTTTTCTCTAAATTTATAAATGTATTTATTTGTTTTTACACAATTAAATATTGTAACTGAATCTCCCTGTCAATAAATAAACAAGTACATATATTGTTCCATGTACTGAACATCATGCCTGGTGACTTGAGAATTGTTGAGCCACAAAATTTATTTCCCGATTCCTCTTCCATCCCCTCTCAAGAATGAGAGACGTTCTTCAAGACCAAAGAAGAAGCGATCAAGAACGAATGACATGAGAAACTCGATTCACCGCACTAGCACCCGGAGAACGATTGGTATTGATGAAAGGCCATCGGATCACGTGTGGATCACTGCTAGAGAAATTTTGGTTTGGATGCTCACAAGCACAATGAGACAATCTGGAAGGTTTATTCTGGATGATCAACATCATCAATGAAGAAATTACCAAAGATCCAGGTATTCTGTTCTTTATGAAATTAATGCAATTAATTATAAACATGATGTGCAAGATCCTTTATCTCTTGGATCTGGTTTCTTTCTTCTTTTATGTAAATATTTTATTTTAATCCATGGATACTTGCGTTCATCATCGTATTTAACCTGTATTAGTCATCGATTGTAACACCCTGACCCCTCTAGGCTGGAGCCGGTGCATTACATGTGATATTGGAATGGTTATAAGGAATGAAAATCCTGAAGGAAGGAATAGTTTAGTAGTCCGGAAGAGACGAGATACATTTATTAACATAAATTACATTATATAAGGTTACAAGAAAAAATATATAATGGAAAAAACTGCATCCACTAGCACTCAATAAATAACCTTCACATCATAACTTGTTGAAAGTAAACAACGAAAGGGGTGAGCTCAAACACTCTGTATGGTTTACAAATAGCAGAAGAATGAGTACAATAATAAGTGAATCATAATAAATCTTACATAATCAAAATGGAAAAGTGAATAAATGAATAACTAATTCCATTAATAAACTGAAAATGAAACTGCTTCCATAGATTTTATCATAGTGAAAAATTCATGGATAATAATAATAAGTGACAATGAATTAAGAGAATTCTTATTAATTGGACGTCATGTATCTGGAACATGAACCATAATAATGTAAAAAATGGTTTATTTCTATGGTTAGAAACTCGTCTGATTTTTGGAAACAAACTCGAAGGGTCTGTTGCCAAACTGTTTTGTCTAATTAGACCTACCTATGCAACGAGGGGTTATAGTGGGCCCCACCCACCTCTACATCCAAATAATTCTTTATACAATGATTCAATACAAGAGAAATATGCCTTTTAAATATCTTTATTGAGTATAGAATACAGATTCATCAATGACATCCCAAATATACAGCGTATGTGAAATGGTATACGGTTTAGACAATAAACATATCCATGACATGAGATTATGGATATTTATTATAAATATAATACCAAATGGAAAGTGGTCTCAAATTGGCAGTAGGTTGACTACATATGTATTATTAGGTTCATAATACAATGTTAGTCACAACAAACAGGTTATTCTTGAACAAACGTGAGAGAGATGATCCCTTACCTTATGATTGAAGGTGTTCTAGTCTAGTTTTTAAAGACCTGAATAAACAAATTGTGACTATTATTTCATAAATCCAGAACTTTTTTTATATGTATTTGATAGGGTATAACCATATTATGTTAATTAATGGCCACTTTGATAGGTTTAAGAGATTAAATCATATTGTTTTGGAAGCATTTTATTACTTGGTTTCATGATTTTTTTACTTGTATTCATGAATGGAAGTTGGTTTGAAATATGGTTAAACATAAAGAATTCGTAATATGAATTATTAGTGAAATTAAAGAGATATAAATGATCTTATAATCATTCTGGTTATATACCATGAGGGTGACTCATTCGATGAGTAAAAAATAAATGTTTGAATTTGGCTTGGAAGTTTTGTGCTCAATAAACTTGTTTTGTATTATTATTCCATATTATGAATGTATAAAGATTACAGAATGATAATCAAGATAAAACACATATATTATGACCTGGTTCAACCATATATTCAGATTCATGACCATACTTGAATGAATTAATGGAAATTAAAATTTCATCGTCCACGATGTCGGTAATTCGACACATCACGGACAAAGATTTTTTTCCTTAAATAAGTGGTAGAGGAGAATAATAATGATGAATGATTTTACATAATCATTAGAACATCCAAAAAATAAAATATTCTAGAGAATACATGCCACTTGGTTAATATGAAGTTAGTAAAGAAGAAGAAAAGAAAAGACTCGTAAAATTAATGAAAACATGATAAATTTCTCATGCAATTTCGGCAGCCTAACACCATCTCTTAAAATTTCATAAAAATATTTTGATGAAAGGAATAGAATGTCTCATAATTCATACATAATATGTATAGTAAGGGGTAATATTTAATGAAATACTCCAACATAAGCCAATGGTAATGGAATAGAATAACATTAAACGAACGAAAAGAATGAAAATAAAAGAGGTTGTTTACCTCTTGATCTCTTCTCATTGAGATCCTTCTTAAGGGCTTTGGTTTTTGTCTTTTGGTGAGACCAATGATTTTTGTACGTGGGGGAGGAGGTTGGGAAGGTATTTTGACAGATTTTGGAGAAGGCACAAGGTTTGAGAGGAGTGAATGGAAGGGGAGGAAGAGGGGGGTTTTATAGTGGAGGAGAGAGGGGATTTCTTAATATAAAACCCATTAATTTATTATTTCTTCTACAGAAAAGGAATAGTGAGTATTCCATGACAAATAATAGTAAATGGGTCATGTGAACTCGAACCAAGTGGGCTTACATCAGCAGAGCATCATCGATGACTCAATTAATCCATTATTTAGAATTTATTGTAAATTATTGTATTCTACTATTCATAAAAAATTCATGTATTTCATAAAAATCCCAAAAATTCACCCTAACCATTTTTCGACTTGTAGAATCCAATAATGATGTCAATTTTTCAAAAGTAATTTTCTATATATGATTATTTTAATATTTAATAAAAAAATAATTTATTAACAAAACTAGTTTTAAAACATTCATTAACTCATTCTAAAATATAGGAATATCATAATTTCAAATTGAATATTATTTTTATACCAAGAAAGGGTAGGTTACTATTCATTAGTGTATATTAATATTCATAAGGGTAAGTTACTATTCATTAGGGTAGGTTACTATTCACCAAAAATTATTTTTGTTTTATTAGAGTCCAAAAAACATCTAAAACACAACTGTGTATGCCGAATTCTTAAAATTCAAATCATAGAGATGGTAAATTTAATTATAGTGGCTATGTTATGGCTATCTCCTATAAGTTACCATGTTTTGTTCCATAGGGGATCAGGGATTCCTGAAATATATGCTACCTAATGAATAGAGTGTATTTAAGAGAAAAAATACCATAAAATGTTTTGGGTGCTACATTATTCCCTCCTTCAGAAATTTCACCCTCAAAATTTTATGTACATAGCCCACCAAAAAGATGTGGGTGGTTCTTCTCCATGAAATCCTCTGGTTCCCAAGTTTCATTCTCCATATTCTGGTCTTTCTAAAGAAGCTTTACAAGATGAGTTGTTTGATTTTTCAATACTTTATCCATTGTGTCAAGAATCATGATAGGCTTTTCACAATAGGATAAATCAGGTTCCAGTTGAATTTATTCATATGTGAGAACATCCATTGGGTCTGGCATGTATTTATTTAACAATGACACATGGAACACATCATGAACTCTGGAGATATTAGGTGGAATCTCTAGATGTTAAGCTACAGCTTCGATTCTTTCCAGAATTTCAAATGGACCAATGTACCTAGGGCTCAGTTTCCCTTTCTTACCGAACATTAGGACACCCATCCATGGAGATACTTTTTGAAAGACATGATCTCCCACCTGGAATTCCAAATCATTTCCTTGATTATAGGCATAACCCTTCTACCTATTTTTGGCTACCTTTATATGGGCTTGAATTTTATTTACCTTTTCAATGGTCTCTCCAATTTGTTCTGGGCTTATAACTTTCCTCTCACCAACATCATCCCAACAAGTTGGAGTTCAACACCTCTTTCCATATAACGCTTCATACTGATACATTTGAATACTAGAATGGAAACTATTATTGTAGGCAAATTCCACCAAAGGTATGTGTGGATCCCATAAACCATGTAAGTCAAGAGAGCATGACCTCAACATGTCTTCTAAAGTTTGAATAGGCCTTTCAGACTATCCATCGGTTTCGGGGTGATCAGTAGTACTCATACAAAGCTCATTATTCAAAAAATTTTGAAGACTTTTCTTAAACATTGATGTAAACTGGGGATCTCGATTGGATACAATTGATAGAGGGGCACCATGAATTCTCACAACTTCATTATTATATTGTCTTTCTAGGTTCTCGAGTGGAAAATCTTCTTTTATATAAAGGAAATGTGCTGATTTTGTGAAAATATCAACAATTACCCATATTGCATCATTCCTTCTAGGTTTCCTCAGTATCCTGATGATAAAATCTATCGCAATGTTATCCCACTTCCACATAGGAATAGGTAGAGGTTTCAGCACTCCTTTGGGATGTTGTCTCTCTGCCTTCACTTGATGACAAACTAGACACCTTGACACATAGTCAGAAATTTCTCGCATCATATTATCACACCAAAAATATTCCTTCAGATCTATATACATGTTGGTTCTACCCAGGTGTATAAATAAATTTGAGCTATGATCATCATCTAATAGTTCCCTTTATAGCTTAGGTAATGATGGAACACATAAACTCTTCCCAAACTTCAGAACTCCTTCTTCATACACTAAGTCAACCAGTCTTTCCTCCTTAACTGCATCAATTTTCTTTTACAGATTCTCATCATCAGATTGAGAAATTTTTGTCTTTTCTAGTATATATGGTTTAGAAATCAATTGAAAGAGGAGTTATGTTTCCCCTTCCTTAACAATTATCATATCCATCTTCAGTAGATCCATGAATATAGGATCTCTTTCAATCCTCATTTGAGTCAGAAGGCCAAGGTCTTTCCCACTTAAAGAATCTTCCGCCTTATTCAGCTTTCCTAGGTGGTAGTTTATTTAACAATAGTAATCTTTTAGAAACTCTTTCCATCTTCATTGCCTCATGTTGAGTTATTTTTGTGTGAAAATTTATTTAAAAATCTTGTGTCCCTTATAGATCTCACATCTCTCTCCATTGAGATAATGCCTCTCTATTTTCAGAGCAAAGATTACGATTGCTAACTCAAGATCTTGAGTTTGATAATTTTTATCATGATTCTTCAACTATCATGATGAATAAGCAATAACTTTATCATTTTTCATAAGCATACAACCAAACACATTCTTTGATGCATCAAAATATATAAAAAATCGATCACTACCAGATGGATGATTCAGAATTGGATCATTGACCAATCTTCTTTTCAATTATTTGAAGCATTATGTACACTTTTTGACCACAAAAACATAACTTCTTTTCGTGTGATATTGGTTAGCAGGTTAGGTAGTCAGGTGAAATTCTGAAACAAATGATAGTAGTAACCGGATAAGCCAATAAAACTACGCACCTCGGTTATGTTTATTGGCGTGGGCCAATCTTGGATTTCCTTTGTCTTTATAGGATCAACTAGGATTCCATCCTTAGAGAAAATATGTCCTAGAAAAGAAACTCATTGAATCCAGAATTCACACTTTCAAAACATCCCATATAATTCATTTCTTTTAAGAGTTTCCCAAATAATCCACAAGTGATTCTTATGATCCTCGTAGCTTTTTGATTATACCAGGATATCATCTATGAACACCACAACAAAGTTATCAAGATATTACTTGAAAACTCTAGTCATTAAATCCATGAAAATAGAGGTTGCAATAGTCAGTCCAAATGGCATCACCATAAACTCATAATGCCCATACCTGGTTCAAAAATGTTGTCTTAAGAATATCTTCCTTCCTTACACACAGCTGAAGATATCTAGACCGAAGATCAAGCTTCGAAAAGTATTGGAATCCATGGATTTGATCAAATAAATCATCAATATGAGGTAGATGATACTTATTCATTATTTTAATTGCATTTATTTTCCTATAATCAATGCATAGCCTCATGTATCCATCTTTCTTCATGTCAAATAGGACTAGGGATCCCCATTGAGAAACACTAGGTTGAATAAATCCTTTGTAACTCAAATAATCTTGTTGATTCTTTAGCTCCACTAACTCCACATTGTCCACTCTATAAGGGGTCTTTGATATTGGTCTCGCACCAGGAATTAAATTAATAGGGAACTCAACTTCCCCCTATGGAGGATTTCCAGGTAAATACACTGTAATTAAATTAATGTAATCTTTCACTATGTGCACGTCTTCAATTTGAATATTTCATTCCTCACCCATAGATGTTGGTTTATCATCCTCTCCATGTATTGCATTTAGTAGAGCTACTGGGGGTGGTTCTTGATAATAATTTGGTGGAGATGTTTCTACACTAAAGATAAGGGATTTTACACCATTTTCAAAAATTGTAACTTTCTTCTTCTTACAATAAATATTTGCATCAAAATTTGAAATCCAATCAATGCCAAGAATTATATCAAATGCAGTCATTGGTATGATGACAAGGTTAGAAACTAAAGCACGTTTTGGTGACTGGAGGGGAACTAGTCGACATGCCTTTTTTTGCAATGGTACATCCCCCATGAGTTTTGACTGAAAACTCCTTAAGTAAATCAAATTGTACATATCTAATTTTCTTGGAAAACATAGAATATATAAATGAATGCGATGATCCCAAATAAAATAAGGTGTTGGCTATGTTTGAGGAAACAATTTAAGTACCTACCACCACATCATTAGGGACTTCGTCCTCCGCATTTTTAATCGCATAAACTCTACCTTGATCTCTTGACCTTTTCTGAGTCATGTTTCCTTGGCATTTAGGACACTCATTTTCATAGTGTCCCATCACTTTGTAATTTTAACATCAAACATCATTGAATTTTTTCTTCCCCTTTCATTCATCAGACCGATGACCATTTTCTCCGCAGTTATAGCAGACTTCCATGCCTTTCAAGCATTTCCTGAGATGATTTTTTCCATAGTTCCCACATAATGGGAAACTATTCATTCCATTTATCTTCTATGGAGCTTCTCTTTTTTCCTTTGTTATCTGAGTACCACATCTTATCTTGGTTTCTTTTAAAAAGATTTGATCTAGAAAATTCACTCTCTATTTTGATGGAACATGATACAATTCCATCATATGATGAAAATGTTTGTGAATCCAGTTCCCTCCGAGTCACATATGTAATCTATGGCATACCTGGCCAGCCTTGTAAAAGTAGCCTCATACTATGCAACACTGTCCTCTTTCCTTTGTTTCAAGCTAAGAAAATTCCGCTTTATTTCAGTTATTTGTTCATGAGGGAAATATTTCTCAAAGAATATTTCCTTAAAAGTCACCCACTCTATATATTTTATTTCCTCTTCCTTCATGGTGTTCTAAATCAGGGACCACCATTAGTCAGTGTCACCCTCGAGACAATATACTGCTAGTACCATCTTCTCATTCTCATTACATCTTAATTCCAGGGATATCATCTCTAGTGACTTGATCCACTGCTCCGCTACCATTGGATTAGTAGTCCCACTAAAATATGGGGGCTTTTGCGGCATGAAATGATCCAACACAGGTTTGGAATGGTTATTTTTTACAATTTGAGTATGTTGTCCCAATATAGTCATGATCTGATCTGCTCCAACATTGACTGTGTTTACTTGCTCATTAGGGAGATCCCTACATTTTCCCATGAGTATTGACTCCCCTTCTTCCATTAGATTCCATTTCTA
Source organism: Viscum album (assembly GCA_963277665.1). Classification (NCBI taxonomy): domain Eukaryota; kingdom Viridiplantae; phylum Streptophyta; class Magnoliopsida; order Santalales; family Viscaceae; genus Viscum; species Viscum album. The sequence goes on from OY728131.1 coordinate 1,930,723,159, forward strand.
AATAATGGGATAAACTAGATTTGTTTATCAATCTTAAATAGAAAAGCACTCAACATAGATTTAAATTCTTTTCATAACTAATCTTAGAAACATGGTTTCCCTAAAGTAAAATTTACATTAAACACCTTAATAATATCTTCTAATGAAAATATGAATTATCCTAAGAATATCCCCTGAGAGTTTCATAACCAAGAGTGTAGCAAGGCCCGTTTTCATGTACCGGTTCCCGTTCGAGTCCAGCTCAAAGTGGTGTTTTCGGGTTTTACCCCTAGAGATATCTGTGCTAGAGCCGCCTCTACCTGCTCATATCCAGACCAGGATTTATTTCATGAAAGATCCACATAATCAATTCCTTAACAAAATACCAGGACATTATTGTAAGTATATCATCAAATTATATCTTAGATATTTGTTCCCTACTACATATTTCCTACTCTAGTTTACAAGTTTCCTACTAAACTTCCTTTGATTCCTTCTATAACGCCCTGAACCTGCTAGGCTGGAGCTGGTGCATTACTTGCGATATTGGAATGGATATAAGGAATGAAAATACTAAAGGAATGATCATTTTAGTAGTTTTGAAGAAACTGGATTCATTGATTTAACATAAATTACATTAGATAAGGTTATAAGATACAATCCATAATGAAAAACAAAAACTTCATCCACTAGCACTCAATAAATGACCTCCTCTTTATAACATGTTGAAGGTAAACAATGAAAGGGGTGAGCTAAAACACTCATTAAGTTTAACAAATAACAGAATCATGAGTACAATAATAATTGAATCATAATCAATCTGACATAATCAAAATGACATAATGAATAAATGAACAACTAATGCCATTAATAAACTGAGAATAAAACTCCATCCATAGATTTTGTCACAGTGAAAACCACATGGGTAATAATTATAACTGACAATGAATAAATAGAATGATTATTAATTGAACATCATGTATCTGGAACATGAACCATAAAACCGTAAAAACGGTTTAGTTCAATGGGTAAAAACCCGTCTATTTTTTGGAAGCAAACTCGAAGGGTCTGTCGCCAAACTGTTTCGTCGCATGAGACCTACGGATGCATCCATGGGCTTTAGTGGTCACCACCCACCTCTAAATCTAAATAATTCATCATTCAATGATTCAATACAAGAGAATTATGCCTTTTAGATATCCATAGAGAGTATAGAATACAGATTCATCAATAACATTCGAAATATAAACCGTATGTGAAATGGTATACAGTTTAGAAAATAATCATTTCCATGAAATGAGATTATAGATATTTAATAGAAATATTATCCCAAATGTAAAGTGATCTGAAATGCACAGTAGGTACACCACATAATGATTATTAGGTGCATAAAAGAAAGTTAGTCACAACAATGGGGATATTCTTGAACTAACGTGAGAGAGAGGACCCCTTACCTTATGATTAAAGGTGTTCTTGTCTTGTTTTTAAAGACCTGAATAAACAAATTAGGATTATTAATTCATAAATCCAGAAAATATTTTATATTTAATTGATATGGGAAAACCTTATTAAGTTCATTAATGGACTCTTTGATGGCTTTAAGAGATTAAATATTATTTTTTTGGAAGAATTTTCTTACTTGGTTTCATGATTTGTTTACTTGTATTCATGAATGGATGTTGGTTTGAAATATGGTTAAACATCCAGAATTGTTAATATACATTATTAGTGACATTAATGAGATAAATTATCTTATAATGTTTCTGGTTATATACCATGAGGGAGACTCATTCGATGAGTTAAAAATAAACGCTTGAATTTGGCTTGACAGTTTTGTGCTCAATAAACTTATTTTGTATTATTATTCCAAATTATGAACGTATAAAGATTCCAGAATGTTAATCAAGATAAAACACATATATTATAGACCTGGTTCAACCATATATTTGGATTCATGACCAGACAGGAAATAATTAATGGAAATTGAAATTACTTCGTCCATGATGTCAGTAATTCGACACATCAAGGACAATTTTTCTATTCATTAAATAAGTGGGAGAGGAGAAGAATAATGTTAAAGAATTTTCCATAAACATTAGATCATCTAGAAAATACATGATTCTAGAGAATACATGCCACTTAGTTATGATGAGGTTAGGAAAGAAGAAGAAAAGAATGGGATCTTAAAATGAATGAAAACTTGATAAATTTCTCACGAAAATTCTACAGCCTAACGGCATCTCTTCAAATTTCATAAAAATAGTTTGATGAGAGGAATGGTATATATCATAATTAATACATAATATGGATAGTAAGGAGGAATATTTAATGAAATGTCCCAACACAATCCAAAGGTAAAGAAATACAATAACATAAAATGAAAGAAAAGAATGAAAATAAAAGGGGTTGTTTACCTCTTGAACTATTCCCCATGAGATCCTTCTTAAGGGCTTTGGTTTTGGAGCTTTGGTGAGAAAAAAGGTTGCAGGACATGAGGGAGGAGGTTGGGTAGTTTTTTGGACATAATTTGGAAAAGGCACAAGGCTTGAGAGGAGTGAATGGAAGGGGGGAAGAGGGAGTTTTTATAGTAGATGAGAGAGGAGATTTCATTATATAAAACTCATTAATTTATTATTTCTCTTAAAGACAAAGAATAGTGAGTATTCCATTACTAGGAATAGTAAATAGGTCATGTTAATTCGAACCAAGTGGGCATACATCAGCAAAGCATCATCAATGACTCAATTAATCCATTATTTATCATTTATTGTAAATTATAGGATTCTACTATTCATAAAAAATTCAAGTATTTCATAAAAATCCCAAAAAATCAACAAAACCATTTTTCAACATGTAGAATCAAAAAAGGAAGTCCATTTTTCAAAAAGAATTTTCTATATATGATTATTTTAATATTTAATTAAAATAATAATTTATTAACAAAACCAGTTTTAAAACATCCATTAACTCATTCTAAAATATACGTATATGATACATCCAACTTGAATATTATTTTTATACCACAATATGGTAGGTTACTATTCATTAGGGTATATCACTATTCATAAGGGTAAGTTACTATTAATTAGTTTAGGTTACTATTCACAAAAAATTATTTTTGTTTCATTAGACTCCAAAAAACATCTTGAACACAACCGTGTATGCTGGATTTTTAAAATTCAAATCACAGAGATGGTAAATTTAAGTTTAGTGGCTATGTTATAGCTATCTCTTATAAGTAACCATGTTTTGTTCCATACGGGCTCAGTGACTCATGAAATATATGTTAACTAATTAATAGAGTGTATTTAAGAGAAAAAATACCATTAAATGTTTGGGGTGCTACATCCATTGCGGCCAAGGCAATGTTGGTCCCCACCCAATGATGCGCTTTCACTGCATCCAGATCCTTCACAGGCACCCTTTACCAGATTTTATATATAATAAAAAAGGCACAAGGAATGAATATTTACCAAAAAAATATCTATTTAACACAAAACAAAGTATAAACACCAATTTCCAAGATGTAACATTATTTCACCTACTATACCATGTTTAAAATATCAAAAATCATGTGTGAATTGTAAATGAACAATTTATGAGACATGCAATGTGCACATTTTTGACAAAACAATTCAATTTAACATGAGACTTGGTACAAATTTCCATTTTTCACACCATATAATTATTAAATGATCAAACAATAACATTTAGATTGTATAGAAGGTGAAAATATCACGAAACAAAGAATCTTAAAATAAAAAGGTACATGCAAGGGGAAGCCTACATCGAATTCTAGGTGTGATGACAAACAAAACTCAAGACCTCTTTGCGAGGGATTCAAAACCCTTAACATATAAATAAAAACCTAAAACTATCAAAAATAACCCCTAAACAATCAAATCCCCCATCACGAACATGGAAGAATAAATGGAGAAGGTGCTACTGGAGGTGCGGAGGAGGTGCTGGTCGGAGCAGGACTGGATGACAAGGGTGCTGGTCCGAGGAGGACCGCACAACCAAAGGTGGGATGCACCGCTGGTGTGTCGCACTGAGCAGAGGGGGTGCATGCCGGTAGGGGTGGTAGGAGGAGGTAGTGGCGCCGACCAGGGAGGTTGGATGAGGGCCGACTCACGACGGGATAGGAGAGGGGTCTGTGACTGACTAGGGTGGTGTCGGTGCTATGCGCACTGGCAAGGAGAGGGTCCCGCAACCGAAGGGGTGTCATTTTGGGCGTCGTGCCACTAGCATAGGGGATGCATGTTGGCCAGACATGTCACCAGCAGAGAGAGGGGGTGGCATCAAAGATTATGTAAGGGAGGGATTCAGCTGAGATGGGGAGAGTGCACCAATGGGGGTTGGGTTACACCGAATAGGAAGGGAGGGAGAGAATATCGGAGAGGGGAATGGTGTTGCATGGGAAAGGCTTAGAATTAGGGTTTCCCTATATTTATTTTTTGAAATAAATAACCTATAAAGAAATCTAATTAAACGGTTAAAAATAATAATAACATTTTAATAATAATAATATTAATAGTTAATATTATTAATATTTATATTATTTATAATAATAATAATAATAACATTCTAAATAATCATAATAACATTAATAATAAAAATAAAAATTCTAAATGAAATAATAATTAACGTTTGTTTTAAATTAAAAAATATACTCATTTTAATTTTTTTTGAAAACGGACAGGTTGTGCAGTTTTCTGGGTGATGCCACACGGTTTACAAAATGTTCTCTTCCCATGTGCCTAACAATGTCAACTCAAAATGGAAACTTTTTAGCATAAACTCAAAAATTTCATCCGAGACCAAACCTGAACCTGAATAAAATTTATACAAGACCAAGAAGGAAAAAATGAAATAAAATAATAGCATCACACAGGTCGGGGTGTTACATGGGATACGTGAAGGATATCTTCACGGTGGAGAATAGATTTGTGGTGGTGGAGGAGGGCTTCGTGGCGACAAAGGAGGAGGAGGTGGAAGAGGAGGGGGAGGAGAAGGATGAGGAACTACAAAAAAACATCCCAATTAGAGGGGTTATTTTTATGTTTACGAAGGGTTATAACCCCTTTTTATGACATTAGCGGCGGTTGTCAGGAACCGCCACTAATGTGTCAGATCACTCTTATTAGAGGTGGTTTTGAGGAACCCCAGGTAATCTAGTGTGAAATTTAGTGGTGGTTCATTTAGAGATGGTTAAAACCACCTCTAATTTCACCATAGAATCTCATTTTAGAGGGGGTTTTATCCCCCTCTAAATTGTTGATCAAACTAGCGGTAGTTTCTAACCGCTGCTAGATAATTTCCATGAGCCAGTTTAGCGGTGGTTCTTCAAACTTCCTCTATTTAATACTTATTTAGAAAGGATTAAATCATCCTATAAATAAACCATATTAGAGGTTGTTCATAGAACATCCTATAAATAATATTTATTTTGATTTTAAATCCTGTGTCCCCCACCCTTCCCCACTCCTGTTCTTCACATCCCCCCCTCTAGTTCCTTTACCCCGACCCTTCACCCCCCGGTTCACATGGGGCCTGCCTTCCATTTCACTACCCCACACATGTGTGTGCTCACTTCATTTCTAGAGCGCAACTCTAACATGTGGGTTCCCTACTGTAGTACGTCTCACCCGCGAACCTAGGCCCTCCCATTCACCCACCTCACTTGTCGATCCCAGGCCCTCCCATTCACCCACGAACCCGTCCCTCCCTCATGTAATTAAAATTTGAGTGTGGAAAGATTTAATGCATGGACCAGGAGTATGAACCTACAACAAATGTACAACTATGAAAAATTAATTTTGAAATTATATTTACAAATAAATATATTTATAAATATTAAAAAAATAATTAAAATAAATATTATTTCAATAAATATTTATATACATATATAGTTATTTAAATTAATATATAATTTTTTATGTAAGATATTTATGTATTTATATTATAAGACATTTATATTATATTAAATTTATACATTTATATAAACTATATATTATATATGCGTATTTACATAAATTTGAGTAGATATTTTATAATTATATTTATGTTATGTATATATACATATATTTATGTTTTTATAAATATATTTATGTAAATTATTTATATACTTAAATACATATTTACATATTATGTACATGCTTATTTATATAATATATTTATAATTATTTATTTAATATATTTATATAATGTTTTTAAAAATATAGTTATATAATGTATTTAAATATATATATTTATTATTTCGTAAACTAATATATATTTTTTTGTAAAAATTATATTATATTATATATAATTAATATTACAGGAAGTAAAATTTAGACAAAAATATATATGAAATAAAATTTATAAAAATATTTATATAATGTTATATGAAATACAATTTATACAAATATATAATTAATATTATATGAAATACAATTTATAAAAATAAATATATATAATTGTTCATAAAATTATACAGTTATATTATGTATATATATAATTACAATTAAATACAATCATATAATTGGAAATATATATATATATATATATATATATATATATATATATTTACTAAATAAATTTATAATTAATATGGTATAATGAAATATATATAAAGTTGTTACATAATATATATAAATTTATATATAATAAAATATTTATAATATATACACATATATATATATATATATAATTTTGTCAATATTATATTTATTTGTATACATAATATAATATAAATATATTTATGCCTAAAAGTACAATAAAAAGGTATTTAATATAATATATGTACAATATAAATCTTATTATAAATGCATGGTTTTTATAAAAACATACATAAATTTTATATATTTGAATAAATATATTTATAATTTCATTTATATTATGTATCCCAATATATATTTATATATATATACATTTTTTTATAGATATACGTATATATTTAATGTATTTATATAATGTCTATATATATGTTTATAATGCATTTAATTACATTTATATAATCCCCTAAACATATCAAAGGCCATCCCCATCTGCAATCAGGTCCACCAAATGTCAGCACTTGACCCGATAACTTCATTTTGAGGACCTTGCATCCCGAAGTCATCACATGTTTGCCTTTTGCCAGTACACATTTCATCTAAAGTATCTGCCCGCCAGCCTATAGCCTCAGTGACACAAAAAATCACCGGTGATAAAAATATTTATTAAATACTTATGAAAGTAAAATAAAAATAAATATATTTATTATATTTATAATCATAAAAATAAACATATATTATAATTATAATTATAATTATAAAAAAATTTATTTATTTATAGTCATAAATATAAATATAAATATATATATATATATATAATTAACTACTTATGAAATTAAAATAAATATATTAATTATATATATATATTTATAATATATAATTATTTAAATAAATATTTATTTATTAATATTTATAATTATAAATATAGCAAAATATATTTATTATAAATATATTTATTATACTTTCATAATTATTTAAATATAAATATATATTCCTTTAACTAAATAAATAAATATTTATTATTTTAAGAAATAAAAAAATTGGTTTGATCACTTGTTTAACCGATTTTCCTGATCCGAACTTGATGCACTCCCCTGATTCAATGACCATTATGATTCTAATAATTTGGATCTTAGCGATAAAACCATGTGTTTTCCCCCAATAATGTAACATGTTTTTAGTATATTTCTTTAAAGGAAATGTTCAACACAGAATAAAAATTGTGATAATAATCAAGCTTATAAAATGATGGACTTGGTGATAAATGAAAAACATTGAATCTATCTATCTATCTATGTGAGTGTGTGTATATAATTTGACACTATAATAAATGAATTTTAGTTCCATTAAATAATGATTTCGTTCAAATATGGATGCATATTTAAATTCTCCCTAAAATAAAAGATTTTTTGGTTGAATAGAATGATTTGATTAAGATATTAGTCCTGTGACCATTGTAATATGAATTTTGACGCTGACCATCCTTAAATTCATTCATAAATATAAGTAATGGATGAGTCGTTCTATAAATTAGACACTCTTCCTCATCCCCTTTCATTCTGTAGCTCCCCTAATTAAACAATAATTCTCACCCGCCCATCCTCATCCCTAGTACGAGCGCCCATCTCTCCAATCCCCCAAATTTAATGATGCATTGGGTGATTAGGAAATTAACAGCGAAGCTGAGGAGTGTCACCAATTCATTCTTCCCTGACTCAGTGAAAAGGAAGAGGATAACCACACTGTCTGGCCTATTCTTAGAAGACTCCACCCACCCGGGTATGAATGGGTCGGCCAGCGTCCTCTTCTTCTTTCATTTCGGCATCGCCTGGGTAGAAAGGAAGAAGAGGACGATGTTGGGCGACCTGTTCTTGTATAATGACCTGGCCATGGAGTATGGTGGGAGACCTCTTCTTGTTTGAAGACTTGGCGATGGAGGATCGGAAGAATAGAATTACGGTGTTTAAGGAAGACTCCACCGACCTAGCGATGGCGGAAAGGTAGAGGAGAGCGTCACATGCCGACCTTATCATACTAGACTCTTAATATTAGGCGATGTCCGAAAGGAATAATATGAGGATTCTAGCTAACCGGATCATGCCTCAGACGATGGTCGGCCTATTTTTTCTAAAATCTCATGATCTTACTAAAAAATGGAATTTTTCATTGGTTTTTACCAACACCTATAATTATATTACAATGACTTGAAAGTTTATTAAACGAATTTTATAAAGCAAATATTTATTACACACCATATACACATGAAGGTAGTTGGGGAGACTCAAACACAATCCTCTCTAACACCTCACATGCCCCTTTGACGTTGGGCTAAGTCATAAGCTTCTAAGCCCTAAGCAAGTGTCCTTTGATTTACCAAAATCCAATTAATTCAATCATCTTAAACATTAATATAATGATGTAATTATTTTATTGTACTAGAAAAATTATGTTACCAATCATTTAAGAGTAGATTAAAACTTCCATTAAATAACTTGAAAAATGTGTATATGGATGAAAAAAATATTGACCTAAAAGATGAAATATGATCGGTTTCTTGTAAAATCATTCTTTTAATTGTTGAGTAATAAAGGGAAAAACATGGCATCTAGAGAAATAATCATATGAGAAGAATATAGATATGTTTTAATAATATAAAGAGTATATATTTCTTCCAATGTAAATTTAATCAAGAAAAATCCTGAATAAAAGTGATATTTTATAGTAGGCTTTTACAACTTTAATAACTTTTTAATAAAAACCCCTTAAAAGTGAAAACATGAATTGAAACATTAATTACCAAGAATATAGATGAATTCATGATATAATATGTCATAGGGGAAGTATATACACCATAAAAACCAATATTGCAGTGCCAAATACACCTATTGGGGAATGGGCTCGAGGGTGCCTTGAAGCCTCCTTCACTCAACACTAAAGGAGTGACTCCAACCTCATGACAATGGATGGTTACCATCTCTCTTCTGACCATCTCCACTCAAACCTAGTGGGGGGCGGGTAGTGCTTTCGTACCACCCTTAGGAGCACATCGAGCCTGATGTTCAAGACTTTCCCAACATGACACACGTTAAGTCATCAGTTACTCCCCTTTGAATGTTCTATATGGTTGCTTTTTCCATTTGGGGGCAACAACTTGTTGCAATGAAGTCGACAGGTAGCTCAACCCTTAAGCCTATCATCCTCTGAGACCACTTGTATGACTTGGAGATGGTGGTCTGAGAGATATCAAAATAATTTTTCTTTCATCTAGTACACGGGGAACTCGATATAATATAAGTAGTAGAGGTGGGAGTTCAGCTCAAGAGCTACTCTATACAACTCAACACATGGTAGGCTTGCATTCGGATGGTCAACCAGTTGAACACCAATGAGGAAAAGATCAATCATAGTCATCTATCACACAATAGTTCCTTGGATGCAATGATCGTAAACTTTCATTTCACCTTCGGCCAAATGGAGTTGGTTCTTGGCCATTATTACACCATTCAATGATCCAAAAGGGCACAACACAACCCACCAAAGGTGTTCATGAGAGGGAAAATAAAATAGAACTATAACCTACAACCGCTTCCTTAAAATCACCTGAGGTAGGGTATTCATTCTTCTTGACTAGCTTCCTCTAGATCGTAATGACTCTACAACCTTGCTCACTCCAGAACTAGGGGGACTCACTGGATGACTCTGACTCTTACTCATACTCGGTATAATACTTGTAGTAGACTTACAAGATAACTTTCTCTTTCTATATCTGAATCACTTGTGTGACATGTTATCTTAGGAGGCATGTATGGATGAGTGGTCTAGGGACTTGGTTTGTTTCTTCTTTACTAGAGGGATATAAAAACTCATTATAATATAGGTAGCGGTATAGTTGAAGGGTTAGAGGAACAAGGATGACGTTGGATGAGGGTTAAAGAGTGGACTGGTTCTCCCACTACAATGAGGTTAGAGGGATAAAATCATACACCACCACTAGGGGTGAAAATGTACCCTAACTATTGACTTTTGGGTGATAGGGTTTGAGTGTGGGATGACTTTAGAACTATGACTACATGGCAGTTCAATGTCATCCTTAACTCATTGAATGCTATTTGAGTGGATCTCTTACTCAAAAATACCAATATTATATGATTAAAGGGAGCGAAAAGGCACAACATGTTCATTTCCTCTATGATCATTTATGATGCATCACGTTTAAGCCAGACATCCTCCAGTTCATATCGTTGGGAAATGGGGAAGACATCAGGCCAAGGATGAAGGAACGGTCCTTGAACAATGGAAAGAGGGATCAGAATGCATTGGCTCATCAACTGCTCAATAAGATATTTTTCTCCACATTCCAATTGAGTAGCCTTTGATGAATTTATTCGAGAGTAGGAAATGAAAGATGTAGGTCTTGTTAGAGATACTCATGCCGACAGAGAGTTGAGGTGAATAACATTGTCTTTGGTATAAAGACTAGCTTTCCAGTATAGAACCACATGTCATACATTAGGGGAGGATGTGAATCATTATAATATAGGTAATAAACTCTCTCAGAATAATATAGGGACTAGAATAACATATTATTATTTAGTAATATATTTGGGCACTCAGTTGACTAGAATCCTATCTGGTAGATGAACCCATACTATATAGATTGTAACGCCCCGACCACAGTTACCCAGAGTCGGTGCATTATTACATAACATTGGCATGATCACAAGAAAGATCAAATCTCGAAAGACCGATTGGCTTAGTAGCCTTGGAAACACTAGATATATTCATAAGTTTTACATTACATCATAAAATGAAAAACTACTACAACAAAATAATGTTTCCACAATCCACACTATTAACCCCTCATAAAATCCCTGCTGGTAATTCATAACTTACTTCTTCACATCCTGGGAAAAATAAAACATAGAAAAGGGGTGAGTTCAAATGCCCAGTAAGGATAACAATATAGTGGAAACTTTCATAAATAAGAATAAACATTTACGGCAATGTATAACTAAAACAAAAGCCTTTTAAATATGAACTTTCAACATGGTATGGCATAAATAAAATGAAATAATTCCATTTACTTATTCACATGGATATTCTACTAATCGAATAATCACATGCAAAAATCAATAACCACTTTTATAATGTTGGAATGCATAATGCCAGACTATCATAACCACATAGCCAAGGCCTCGTGCCAAGACTACAAATAAGATTTTGTCAAGGCCTTGTGCCAAGACACTAGTTTGTCTCATGAGACCTACCGATGCATCGAGGAGCTATAGCGGGCTCCACCCGTCACTTATTAAGTCCAATGCATTCCCATATGAAAAGGTTTAAACATAACATAAACATTCGTATTAAAACTAGCATACGAAATGTCAATAATTTCACCATAAACTATGAATGGTATAAAAATAGCACATCCACAGTCAAACATATCACAAAACCTTCAATACAATATAGAAGTTTTGTATCATAATAAATCAACTTCAAATAATCTTAAAATCCATCAAAGGATGTTGACATAGATGAAATCAAAATTCTTTTTAAAGAAGTATCTCCTTTTATTTTGAAATCATTTAAGATCCATATAAAATAAAACATTATCTTTGAAAATATTCTTATAAGCTTGTATGGAAAGCTTTGACGATTTTATAACGGCGGAAAATAACCGCACCCGCCGTATAAGTTAAAAAAAACATTCTTACCTCAATTCTGTCGAAAAGGTTAAAAAGGACCTTGTTTTGAAAACGACGGAAAGATTCCTTTATAAACCTCTTATAAAAAGTCAAACAAGGGTATAAATGACTTTAACTCATATTCTAGTAAATAGTAAAAATGTTTTGAAATGCATTTTTAAGAAACATGGATGTGGATGATAAAGAGATCCCAGTAGATTATTACGTATAAACAACTTTGGATAATGAAGAGGTTGTAAAGTAAACCCTTACCTTGTACTTTTCCTTGGTTGGGGTAGGTTAACCTCCTGTATAATGGTGAAATAGTTGTTATTAAATTATGCAAGAATCATATATAATAATATGATATCATATATGATCTTTTAACATTGATTTGTTAATAATATCTTAGAATTATCGTCGTTTCGGGAGTTAACTTACTCATTTTCTTTTATATGTTTTGTTACATAAGCCATGGTTGTTGTATCTTTTTCATATCCAGAATGATATCTAGTCCTTAAACATCATTTTTAAATCATCAAATGATAATTATACTTGAATGGATACGATGGAGAATGAATCTCATCGCGTTCGTGGAGACGGTAGTCCGTACGTACGCACGAGCGACAATATCATTCTTTTGATATTAAAATAATATATAAATGGATGGTATATCATATATACAGAATAATTGACATGTTATTTTTATTATTTACATGAGTTACACATCATTATTATACCCATCCAAATAATATTATATTGAATAACAATTACACCACGACGTGGAGACGGTAAGCCGTACGTACGCACGTATGGTGACATGTTATTCAAAGGGTGGATAGAATACTGAATATGGTTGTACCATATTTATAATAACATCACAGTATATGTAAGATACTGGAGTTATTATTTTAGAATGGTAAGAACAAAGAAAGAGGAAGTGGAAGAAGAAATGAACTTGGAGAAGGGTGGTGAAATCATTACCTCTTCTTCGGGTTCTTCCTTTTGATTTGATCAAAAGGGCTCCTTAGGTTGGCTTTATGATCAAACTAAGGCCTCTAGGTTGTAGTGAGGGATGTTGGGAGAGTATTTGGGCAGAGTCTGGCCGAACCAAAAGGCTTTGAAGGTGTGAAGAAATGAGAAGGAGGAGTGCCCTTTTATAAGAGGGGTGAGGGGCACCTTTGGAAATGCTAGAAATATTAATTTATAATAAATTCATATTCGGTTTCTAATGGCTCAAAAGCTTATTATTCAAAAGTTAAGGTGGGGATAGGTCTAAAACCACTCAACCAATAGAATTTAGACAGGTTTGGGTACTTATATTAACCTTATCTTTAAGTATTAACTCTAAGTTAATTAGTTTCACTTTTACAATGTCTCTTTGTATTTTTATATAATATGGTTAATAAACTTACTATATACATCCAAGCGACCCCCAAGTGGTACATTAATGATGAACCTATCATGATATAAGTCTCTTGGCCGAACCTTAGATTTTTTGGAATTTAATATCAATTAATAATATAATATTTGTTTTAAGAACTCTTTTATGTCAATTTTGACACTATTCAATAGTTGATTTTTGTGAAACTCATAACAGATTGATTACTTAGAAAAAAGTAAATTAAATCAATCCTAATATATCATATTATCCTATAAAATTATTTTAATTCATTAAAAGTTTCATATTATATTTATTTGGGTATTTATAATATCAATTATTTTAATTTTTCACTATTATAGTAATTACTGCATCAACATTGTGTCATAAATAAAATAAATTATTTAATGTCTAAAAATTATAAATAAAATATAATTATGTAGGAAATCTTTTTAGCTTTCTAATGAATATTTATAATCTAAAGACCAACATATATAACCCTATGTAACAATTGTTTTTCTAAAAGATATATGCTTGTGTCATTTTTGTATTCATTTTAACTTAATTAAAATAATGTGTCATTATCACTTACAAGTGGATCCATGGGGTCCCAAAATTGACACAAAGATGCCCATGGTCGACCATGTATCAACCAATAGGGTTAAGACACGTTTTAGGGTAATTTAGTATTATTATAATATTATTTTTTAACCCTTATTTACCGGATTTACCCTTAACCATGGTAAATAAAATATTTACCGCAGTAATTATTCAAAATGTCTAAAAATAAAAGTTACCTATTTACACAATTTGAACATCCTGATTCCAAATATGGAATCCATTTTCCTAAATTCAAAACACAGAAGTGGCAGAAATTAATTTAAAATTAATTCCCGCTGTCAAAACAAAAAGCGTGTTTTTAAGAGATAATAACTATCAAAAGATTGACACTTGTTTATGTTCGGTTTAATTGTAAAATTATGTCCAATTACCAACATTATATTAAATAGTAAAAATATATTCTAAATATACTTTAAAACCACTCAAATTCATAATTTATCACTATTAATTATTTTGATTAAAAAAGTTGTTTTTAATTAAAATTTCGTAATTTTCACTATTCATCAAAATATGAAAGTTATCCGAAAAGTACCAAAATTTCACCTTAGGATAAATTTGATATTCCGAATCCAAAAATGAAGTCCATTTTAAAATATAAAATATATATAACTTCAAAAAGTAAGTATTACTATTCATAACAGCTAGTTTGATTGGTTACGGTGTGTTAGAACTCGAAGTTGCGTACAACACACGCTACTGTTTTATTCAAAGGAAAGCGTACCGTGGAAGCTTGGGATGTTTCATTTTAAATTTTTTGATGTCTCCATTTAGTCAAAACGTTTAAAATATTGTATTTAAAAAAGGTTTCACTATCAAAAGTTGATAAAAGTGCAATACTGAAAATGAATCTGTTCTTGCATTATGACTAAGAAACTCATAATATGGATTCTAAAATTATAAGGATTATATAAAGTTTAAAATTTAGTTAATACTATTCATGAACTCTTTTAATGGCTTTTTTTTTGGTAAGTCATGGTGCAATTGAACTCAGTGTTGCGTGTAGTGCAAGTTATTGAATTATTTTGAAGAAATAACACACTATGAAATCTTGGGGTGTTACATTCTCCCCTCCTTCAATAAATTGCGTCCTCGCAATTTGAAATTGTTCTTCAAAAATAAAAGGTTGAAAGTAGAAAATATATTTGTGGGAAAACCCACATCAGAAATTGGGTTACTAAAATTTAGTCTTAATATGAGGAAAAGAGAAATCAAAGGGTCACCACCAAATTATGATCTCGATTAGGAGAACATTGGTGGAAATTAGAGACATATAATCGGAGGAAAAACGTAAATATTTATAGGTAGTGATTGAGGTCATAAATCACAAACAAGTGTATAATTGAGGTCCTTAAATTCATCAATCTATGATGATTTGAAATACCATCGGTTCAACAAAACATAGGGTATTAGGATAACACATTTTTGACGTTTCAAAATATCATAGTTGAAATCCCACATCGAAAAATGAATTAATGAGGCCTCTATTTAAAATAAAGAGTGGAAAGTATGAAGATTACCGAAAATAACACATTCTAGGGTTCCATGTAGGAAAATATGGATATGGAAGATAAATCTAACCATAAATTATCTGATGGAGAGTGGTAGAGAACATGGCTATGAAAAGGCCAACAATCCCAAATCCATAAATTAGTGATGATTTAAGGTACCATCTAGGACAACATTTTTGTTCTAAGTTGCTTTTCATAATATTGAGGAATTTATTTATGAGATTGGCTAAGATCATAAGGAGATATACATACTTTATAATTAGAGTTTTTTCCATTAATAAATTTCTACCATAAACTCATCTTTCACTCGTAAAAAAAATTATATTTATACTATTCGTACAGGGTTCCAAAATAAACGAATTTATAATTCATCTACCAGATCTTTTAAAAAAAACTACATTATTTAATCCAGGACATCTCTTGGGCCAGTGGTAGGTGATACACCCTTGTCGCCCTTCGGTTGCGGGTTCAAGTCTCGCAGCCTTGCCGGACGCGACAGGTTGCCGCCCGACCTCCGGGTTGTCCTTTTATGGAAATCCAAAATAATCCAAACTAGAACTATCCAAAATACTTCTGTCCAAACTCACAGTCCAACATTTATAAAGAAGGTAAACATAATATAGATCCTTTTTACCCTGTAATAGCATATGAATACCTTCATCATGTACTACCATATTCATGTTCCCTTATTCCATATAGAATGCTGGATATACTTCATTAATCCAAAAATGTTTTAAACCCCAACAATGATGGAATATACAAATCATTAATCAGCTTCAAGGTAGTCAATAATATCCAATATAATTTATCCAAAATAATCACATATTATTCCAAAATCACTATCTCAGTATCAGAACTATATTATGATTTATCATTCTCTCAACCATATATTTTCCAAAAATTTAACCTTCTATTGAGTCACTTTTCTTTGTTCCACACAATCTCAAGTCCTTAATGAAATAGTACTGCAGTACAATCCTTATATACTCCATAATTATTATAACAAGTACATTGTTGATACAACACTCAATTGACATAATCAACATAAGAACTCTAATCATTCCTCTTCATCTGTGGTAGTATCATAACTTGATTATTATCCAATAGCATCATTTGCGGCATAGTCTGATGACTGGGACATAGGTTCGCGTAGTGTCCAAACTCCTTGCAAATGAAGCGTTGTACATTTAAAACCATTTTCTTACCCTTGCAGTCACGTACTTTGTGCCCTTTTCCTCCACACTTATAACAAACTCCCATTCCATTCAGGCAAGTTCCAGGGTGTTTCTTTCCACAGTTACCACATATGGGAAAATTCTTCTTTTCCCTCTTCCCTTTATCCATCTTTCTCTCTTCCATCCTTTTCTTCTCTTGCTTCCCTTTAAAGACATAGGACTCAGTAAACTCTTTACTTATCTTATCAACACATGATATTATTTCTTCATATGATGATAATACATGGGAGACTATTCCTCTTATAAATTCTAGCTTAAGACCATGAAAGATATGATCCTTCCTTCTCTTTGGATCATGTGCATTTCTGGAGTTCTCATTTCTTCTACTGGGCGCCATTTCTAAACAATGGAATACACTAGATCAGTTTATGAATCAAAATACATAATCCCATACTTATAAAACACTTAACATAAATTGAACTATTTATGGATATAATCCATAATCATAAGAATGTTTTCTTTGAGGAAGTATATACTCATAATCCCTTCAAAATGATTTGTAAAGAAAATGAGAGTTATCCTAAGCATATCCCCCGGGAGTGTCGTAACCAAGAGTGCAGCAAGGCCGGTTGTCGTGCACCAGTTCCCGTTCGAGTCTAGCTCAAAGCGGTGTTTTCGGGTTTTACCCCTAGGTACATCTGTGCCAGAGCCGCCTCTACCTGCTCGTATCTAGACAGGGATGTATTGCTCGGAAAACTCACAAAATCTCTACAATACCAAAATTCTAGGAAGTTATTCTATACTAATCCTCAAAGTTCATCTTACGTCTACGTGCTCTAATCAGAGTTTATCTAAATCTAGTTTCCAAGGTTTTTACTAAACTTCCTCTGATACCAACTGTAACGCCCCGACCCCAGTTACCCAGAGTCGGTGCATTATTACATAACATTGGCATGATCACAAGAAAGATCAAATCTCGAAAGACCGATTGTTTTAGTAGCCTTGGAAACACTAGATATATTCATAAGTTTTACATTACATCATAAAATGAAGAACTACTACAACAACATAATGTTTCCACAATCCACACTATTAACCCCTCATAAAATCCCTGCTGGTCATTCATAACTTACTTCTTCACATCCTGGGAAAAATAAAACATAGAAAAGGGGTGAGCTCAAATGCCCAATAAGGATAACAATATAGTGGAAACTTTCATAAATAAGAATAAACATTTAAGGCAATGTATAACTAAAACAAAAGCCTTTTAAATATGAACTTTCAACATGGTATGGCATAAATAAAATGAAATAATTCCATTTACTTATTCACATGGATATTCTACTAATCGAATAATCACATGCAAAAATCAATAACCACTTTCATAATGTTGGAATGCATAATGCCAGACTATCATAACCACATAGCCAAGGCCTCGTGCCAAGACTACAAATAAGATTTTGTCAAGGCCTTGTGCCAAGACACTAGTTTGTCTCATGAGACCTACCGATGCATCGAGGAGCTATAGCGGGCTCCACCCGTCACTTATTAAGTCTAATGCATTCCCATATGAAAAGGTTTAAACATAACATAAACATTCGTATTAAACTAGCATACGAAATGTCAATAATTTCACCATAAACTATGAATGGTATAAAAATAGCACATCCACAGTCAAACATATCACAAAACCTTCAATACAATATAGAAGTTTTGTATCATAATAAATCAACTTCAAATAATCTTAAAATCCATCAAAGGATTTTGACATAGATGAAATCAAAATTCTTTTTAAAGAAGTATCTCCTTTTATTTTGAAATCATTTAAGATCCATATAAAATAAAACATTTTCTTTGAAAATATTCTTATAAGCTTTTATGGAAAGCTTCGACGATTTTATAACGGCGGAAAATAAACGCACCCGCCGTATAAGTTAAAAAAACATTCTTACCTCAATTCTGTCGAAAAGGTTAAAAAGGACCTTGTTTTGAAAACGACGGAAAGATTCCTTTATAAACCTCTTATAAAAAGTAAAACAAGGGTATAAATGACTTTAACTCATATTCTAGTAAATAGTAAAAATGTTTTGAAATGCATTTTTAAGAAACATGGATGTGGATGATAAAGAGATCCCAGTAGATTATTACGTATAAACAACCTTGGATAATGAAGAGGTTGTAAAGTAAACCCTTACCTTGTACTTTTCCTTGGTTGTGGTAGGTTAAACTCCTGTATAATGGTGAAATTGTTTTTATTAAATTATACAAGAATCATATATAATAATATGATATCATATATGATCTTTTAACATTGATTTGTTAATAATATCTTAGAATTATCGTCGTTTCGGGAGTTAACTTACTCATTTTCTTTTATATGTTTTGTTACATAATCCATGGTTGTTGTATCTTTTTCATATCCAGAATGATATCTAGTCCTTAAACATCATTTTTAAATCATCAAATGATAATTATACTTGAATGGATACGATGGAGAATGAATCTCATCGCGTTCGTGGAGACGGTAGTCCGTACGTACGCACGAGCGACAATATCATTCTTTTGATATTAAAATAATATATAAATGGATGGTATATCATATATACAGAATCATTAACATGTTATTTTTATTATTTACATGAGTTGCACATCATTATTATACTCATCCAAATAATATTATATTGAATAACAATTACACCACGACGTGGAGACGGTAAGCCGTACGTACGCACGTATGGTGACATGTTATTCAAAGGGTGGATAGAATACTGAATATGGTTATAACATATTTATAATAACATCACAGTATATGTAAGATACTGGAGTTATTATTTTAGAATGGTAAGAACAAAGAAAGAGGAAGTGGAAGAAGAAATGAACTTGGAGAAGGGTGGTGAAATCATTACCTCTTCTTCGAGTTCTTCCTTTTGATTTGATCAAAATGGCTCCTTAGGTTGGCTTTATGATCAAACTAAGGCCTCTAGGTTGTAGTGAGGGATGTTGGGAGAGTAGTTGGGCAGAGTTTGGCCGAACCAAAAGGCTTTGAAGGTGTGAAGAAATGAGAAGGAGGAGTGCCCTTTTATAAGAGGGGTGAGGGGCACCTTTGGAAAAGCTAGAAATATTAATTTATAATAAATTCATATTCGGTTTCTAATGGCTCAAAAGCTTATTATTCAAAAGTTAAGGTGGGGATAGGTCGAAAACCACTCAACAAATATAATTTAGACAGGTTTGGGTACTTATATTAACCTTATCTTTAAGTATTAACTCTAAGTTAATTAGTTTCACTTTTACAATGTCTCTTTGTATTTTTATATAATATGGTTAATAAACTTACTATATTCATCCAAGCGACCCCAAAGTGGTACATTAATGATGAACCTATCATGATATAAGTCTCTTGGCCTATACTTAGATTTTTAGGAATTTAATATCAATTAATAATATAATATTTGTTTTAAGAACTCTTTTCTGTCAATTTTGACACTATTCAATAGTTGATTTTTGTGAAACTCATAACAGATTTATTACTTAGAACAAAGTCCATTAAATCAATTCTAATATATCATATTATCCTATATAATTAGTTTAATTCATTAAAAGTTTCATATTATATTTATTTGGGTATTTATAATATCAATTATTTTAATTTTTCACTATTATAGTAATTACTGCATCATCATTGTGTCATAAATAAAATAAATTATTTAATGTCTAAAAATTATAAATAAAATATCATTATGTAGGAAATCTTTTTATCTTTCTAATGAATATTTATAATCTAAAATCCAACATATATAACCCTATGTAACAATTTTTGTTTCTAAAAGATATATGCTTGTGTCATTTTTGTATTCATTTTAACTTAATTAAAATAAAGTGTCATTATCACTTACAAGTGGATCCATGGGGTCCCAAAATTGACACAAAGATGCCCATGGTCGACCATGTATCAACCAATAGGGTTAAGACACGTTTTAGGGTAATTTAGTATTATTATAATATTATTTTTTAACCCTTATTTACCGGATTTACCCTTAACCATGGTAAATAAAATATTTACCGCAGTAATTATTCAAAATGTCTAAAAATAAAAGTTACCTATTTACACAATTTGAACATCCTGATTCCAAATATGGAATCCATTTTCCTAAATTCAAAACACAGAAGTGGCAGAAATTAATTTAAAATTAATTCCCGCTGTCAAAACAAAATGCGTGTTTTTAAGAGATAATAACTATCAAAAGATTGACACTTGTTTATGTTCGGTTTAATTGTAAAATTATGTCCAATGACCAACATTATATTAAATAGTAAAAATATATTATAAATATACTTTAAAACCACTCAAATTCATAATTTATCACTATTAATTATTTTGATTAAAAAAGTTGTTTTTAATTAAAATTTAGTAATTTTCACTATTCATCAAAATATGAAAGTTATCCGAAAAGTACCAAAATTTCACCTTAGGCTAAATTTGATATTCTGAATCCAAAAATGAAGTCCATTTTAAAATAGAAAATATATATAACTTCAAAAAGTAGGTATTACTATTCATAACAGCTAGTTTGATTGGTTACGGTGTGTTAGAACTCGAAGTTGCGTACAACACACGCTACTGTTTTATTCAAAGGAAAGCGTACCGTGGAAGCTTGGGATGTTTAATTTTAAATTTTTTGATGTCTCCATTTAGTCAAAAAGTTTAAAATATTGTATTTAAAAAAGGTTTCACTATCAAAAGTTGATAAAAGTGCAATACTGAAAATGAATCTGTTCTTGCATTATGACTAAGAAACTCATAATATGGATTCTAAAATTATAAGGATTATATAAAGTTTAAAATTTAGTTAATACTATTCATGACCTCTTTTAATGGCTTTTTTTTGGTAAGTCATGGTGCAATTGAACTCAGTGTTGCGTGTAGTGCAAGTTATTGAATTATTTTGAAGAAATAACACACTATGAAATCTTGGGGTGTTACATAGATGGTCAGTGCAAGGTCCCTTCCTAGACTACAAACAGAGATAGAATCAATTGAGTAGAGAAGATCCTACTTAGATATGTATCTATCATATCCTTATGGAGAATTTTACACAATCAACATGTCACCGATTATGAGAAATTCTTCAAGCATCTCTAATTACCTTAATCCAGCTCCAAGATGGAATCTTTCAGACACCTGGACATCAAAAAATGTAGGTAATCAACATTGAGAAGAGTGCTAAGAGGTACTAGAATTGTTGGCTCAATCACAAGGCAGTGATGAGCTTTTGGGTAGTAACCTCAAGTCGCTTATGAGGGTGAAATGACTCTATCTTACACATACATATGCTTCAGTAGACGTTCCCAATAGAATAGGATAGCATCAAGTTAATTACCTACTCGTGAGATGTGAGCTTGTCGTTAAATTCCATCACATCAATTTCACTAGATGAATCAATCTATGGTTGAGAAGAAAAGAAGAAAAATCGACTTATAAAAAGTATGATTGCGTGAGAAAATGGAAGGATGTGATATTGAATCTGACTACATATTATAGTAGACCTCCCAAATACAAAAATAACTACAAAAACTGGAAAGGAAGACAGACTAGTGTTTGGGATACAATACATGAATCATTTATCCAAAGTACTCACAACCTAGTGAGGACATGGTGCTCACATTGAGGACATAGTGCTCACAACCCAGAGAGTGCTTGGGATAGATGAAGTATCCCAGTGTCTATTACCTATATTATTTCTATGAAATTACTAGTAAACACTAGGTTACCTATCCATTTCATCATCTATTCAATCAGATGATTTTAATTGAAACCACTAAGGGAGTTAAACCTTTTCAATATAATTCCACTGCCAGTACCGAAGGAATGATACATGCCATCATACCTTCATTTGAACCACATTGTTCCACTTTTTTCATCTGTTCTTGACAAGTCCCAACCCAAGAGTCCCAAATATTTTATTTTCTTTGTCATTCACACCACTAATTAAGATGTCTTCCTCTTATAGATATGATTTTATTCCTATGCGGTAGGGTAGGAACAAGAACTATTTGTTGGTAGAGGTTAATGCCCATGGTTTTTTATGTTAGGTGGTGTGGTAGGAGGGGGAATATGCCAAATTAAGATTATCACCATCTACTACCTATATTAACTAAATATGTGATCCAACAAGTGAAGGAAACCACCCAGTGGATCATGAAACCCCTATGAAAATCATTGTATCCCGTAATGCATGAATTTTGAAAAACATCCACAAGCTAGATGAGGGTTTTCATCCGTCATCCATGGTGCCCATTCTAGCTTCAATCACATTGAATGTTTCATAGAAATAGTCAAATGAAAGTGTGTCTCTTAAATGTAAATTTCAAAACTATACTAGCTTGACTGCCAATCTAGTATACTACTTTTCAGGTTGAGCCAACCAGCACTCTCAGGGCCTCATTCACTATCGAATCACTGTGATGACCACCTTTCTAATTTGATAGAAGCCCTTGGTGTTGACTGCTACCCTATTAAATGGTGAAACATCATATACCATCATCGTATAGATCTTTGCAACCTCACCATTCAGCATATTTATTTATACTGACCTACCTGCTTGCTAGTGGTTGAAGGCATTGTTCCCAGCTAATAGGGTCTGAATGATGTGATATGTTTCTAAACATGATGTAGTCTACTACCTATATTACACCGAGCTCAATACCCTCTTTTCTATTAAAACATTACACCCCTAAACTGTACTCCTCTAGGTTTACATGGTACACATATTTATATCACTCACCTTATACTAATATATATTGAAGGACCACCCGCAGAAAATGTTAGGTTGACATTGGGTACTCAACCCACCAATGGACTCACACCAGTTGTATTAACCCTACTATTATACCAGTAGATCTCATGGGTCTAGTTTATTGTTTTTTGTTGATTCAAAAATATGAAAAAATATGAGGGCATTCCATCCCCTTTCTATTCCTTTGGTGTGCACAATATACATACACCTGACAACCTAAAGGAAAACAACTGAATTACATTGGGATTGAACCACTAGGTATCGCGGGTATACTCATCACAACCTCCAAGACACTAGATCAGTGTACCCTTTGTGCACTAACAAAACCCCCACTCCTTTTGTTTTCACACAAAATTGAAGGTCGTCCAATATTTGGCCACATTTTAGAGATGCCTACTTGCTTTAAACTTCTTATGGTATAGCTCGCTTAGACCATTGGATCCCTAAACAAGACATGGCCCATTTTTTGACTCATCATCAGTTTTCTAATTACTAACCCTTTCCCAACATTCCATTACCAAATTTGAGTTTCCATTGGATCCATCGACACTCTACTCTAGTAGTCTTCCTCCAAACAAGCTCGATAAACTGCTTGGCCTTACGAGTAACCATAGAAACACACTTTCATGGCATCGTCTTCCATCTAATGATACCTCACTACTACCCCACTATTTCAACCCCATGTTCATTCTATCATTTCCAAGATTACCAAAATACACCACATGAGAAACCATACTAGATATAGACAATCCGCCCCACAAACTATAGGTTCTTCTCCATGTCGGTTCCTAAGATGGGTCTAGGTGGCATGCAAGGTCAGTATACGAATCTGTAGATCAAGTTCATGTTCTAGCATCTACGTCGGTATAATATCAGTAGTATAATAAGATATAATAGAAAAATGAACCTTATGAATGACCTATATCCACACCCATTATAATCGAAATGGAACTCAAACCCCTACTGGGTACACCGATATACTTTTCAATCAGTTGTTTACTTTGGAATTTGGGGCTAGAGAATGTGGAAATGAGGAGAAATAGATTTGAACTACTACTTAAGCCTGGTAATTATATATATTGATTGATGATAAAGAGTCTGATTTTTTGTTTCTATGCAGAAAATTTGGTTTTATAAAGGCATGGGTTTTATTGGAATCCACTTGTTCAAGTCTAGTAAAAATGTTGTGCATCGAAACACGAAGACCTCTATCAGTATTCAAGGGATTATTTGAGATTATGGAAAATTATATGATCGAATACCTAACACACACTTGAGGAAGAAAACCTTCAATCTACTAGATAGATTCAGTGCATCATGACATTAAAACTGGTGCAGCTACAAAGACTACTCAAACAGAATTAGAGAAGGGAATCTATCTCAACATCCCACAACATCCCACAACATCACTACCTATATCTAATTCTGAACTTTCCTATATTTCAGTACCCTACTCTAATAGTCATTTTTTGTCACTCCAATCGCTTTATTGGTTCATGCTAATCATATGAGCTCTACTCATATAAGACAAACAAATTAGTTGTGATATTACCTGTACTACCTATTAATTTATCTAGTAATTTTATCTAGCTCAGTCTGACACCTACTCTTTGAACCCCTATATAGCATACCTCATATTTGGGATAGAGATATGAAATTACTAGCTACTAGAAATACTAGATATATTCAATCACTTTTAGTATTTGAATATATGACCATGTGATAGTCATTTCTCCTTGTCTCGTTACTCACGACGATCTATATAGTCTATTTATATGAACAAGAAATGATATCATACATATGACACAAAAACTGAATATGATATGTTAATGAAGATAAAATAAATTCCATGAAGGAGCTCCCAAAACCATATAGAAAGCTATCTACCTTGTTTTGTTGAAGATCTTCCAGTCTACTACCTATATTATTCAAAGTTATATTTTTTAGTTTCTTTATCTATATTTTCAAAACACTTCCAATACCTCACCACATCGATTTAACAACTCAATTAGAGTATCATGAAATTCTTGTGAAGTTAGATTCAAAGTGATGAAGGTAGAAGGACTAGAAGTGACTGAAAATGACAACCGCTTGTTGATAGGGGAAACAGACAAAGAAGGAAGTCATGGGTTGGGTCTTGATCGATACACATCCTCAATGGAAAATTATTATACTTGTGAAACTATGGTCTACCTTTGAGTCAGAAATCAACCATGTGGATTCCTCTATTCCATAGGGTTTTTGATAGGGATGGATATCAAACATAAATAGCCTATGGATTTAGGGAGTTCCAGAAAAGATACTCGAACGACCTCCACTCTTTCTGGTCTCCATTTAGGAGTACATGCCTTCTGTCATGCATTCCACCATGCCTTCCTTCTGATGGATAATTTCCTCCAAACTATCCCAGGAAAATGAATGACTTGAATGGGGAGCTATCCTATCACAACAGGGGTTATAGAACTCCGCAATGAAGTTCATACACAACCCACCAGGTTCTGAAACCTGTCCATATTCTCCCTTAGGAACGAGCACACATTTACCTTTACCTAATAGGAGTGGGAGTAATTAAGATTTTTATTCTTCTCATCTATATCTATTTGTTTACAAAAATAAGTAATGCATTATAATGCCTTATATCTATCCATATCTTCTTAGTATCTCTTATTTCTATGGATCTATCAATGTGGAATGGCCATACATCATTCTTACCTTTAGTAGAAAGCTACATTCTATTTCTTCTAGTGGGGTTATGTCTTGAAGATACCAGTGAACTACTGGTATTATATCTATCCTCTAGGAGAAGAGCTTGGGAGCTTAAAACAATTGGCGTCCTTCTTACCGTTCATTTCGAGGTCATTTATTGAGTTTGTTCCTAGTAAGTGATAAGGTCTCGTTGGATTAAATATCATATTCCTTGAGAAAGATCAGATAACGCATAGGGTATTCCCTAGTCAAATAATTGGGGCCTCCTAATAGAATTAATAGAAAGTGCTCTTTGTCCACGACTGCTTCAGTACAGAAATTATTGTATAAGAAATTAGGTATTTATTGTTTTAGTAAAATAATAACTTCTATTTTTATGTCCATTAATAAGTGAAGAACAAATTGTACCTATTATTCCACACCTAATTGTGTAATAAACGTTTTTATTACTCCATCAATTGGGAGAAAAACCTATGTTTGTGAGGTTGGTAGTTTAAATGTAATATTTGGTATTTCGCTATCAATTTCAAAAATCCAATACTTCTCCTATCACTTTGACCCAACAGTCTCGGGGATTATATTCTCACATATAACATCAATTAAATCTATCCACGATTCAATTAATTAATAATAATACATTCATCTCACATTAGAATCTTTACTAGGATATGAAAAATCAGTCTCAGAAATAAATACTTAATCTTATTAGCTATAAAACACGGTCATTATCTTATTTTGGTCATAAAAGGGAACTTTCTTCCTCTGATTCCTATCCCTTTGACTCCTCTCATCTTGATTCCCAGATTCCCCTATTACGTAATGGCCTTCCCAAAAAAATTTAGAATGGAACTTGGTGAACGAGCTCTTCCCATGCTTTCATAAGACCTTATTAGGACCAAACTAACAAACAAAAGGATAAATAATATAAGGCTCATATCCCTTAATTTATGAAAGAGATTTTTCATATATGCTCTTAACTTTCCCTATTACACCCTCTCTCTCAAACCAACAATAGAAAAATATCTCTTGCCTATACAGTTCATGCTCGTTCAATCCATTTGATAGCTTTGCTTCACCCTCCTCTTTCTTTCATAATTCCAGCTTCTTACTTGGTCTTTTATAAGATTTCCTTTAATCAGAAATAAATTTTTCAAATCGCTCAAAGATGGAATTTTCAAGCCTCCCTACCTTCCATGGGAAATTGTACTCTTCCTCTCAAATCCATTATTTCTAACATTAATTTCTTTCATCCTAGGGGGTTAGGATGTTATAAACTATGATCTCTATTCCCTAAGTGTTTAGATGTCCTTATTAAACATTTAAATTTCACCAATTCCTCCCTTGATCATGAAAAATGTATTAGGCTCCCTTATATAGTAATCATATTTACTTCGTTTCTCAATCCTGACATTCACTTTCTTGAGTAGTAGTTGAGTAAAGAATTCAACGAGAAAATGGTGTACTTGACTTGGAAGTATTTGGATAGAATAAAGAAAGTCTGATATGAGTGGAGTTATATGCACTAGTTCTAATTTAAATATTGAGATACTATATTTTCCTCTCCATATTTAGATACCATTAGTCACTCAATTGATTAAGAATCCATAAATGAGACTTATTAATTGAATATTTGTCATATTATAATTAACATTAAATACTTTATTGTGGAAAGTAAGTGCTTGGAAACCTAAATCAATATAGTAATCATGGAGGGAGACTCCTTCTCACAGGTAGGGTCTAAAAGAGTCTGTGATCTGATCATCTTTCTATTGATCAAGTCTTCCTCTAGATGGTCCGGATCTCATACTAATCAATTAGAGATCCACAGGTTTACTTTGAATTCCAAGAATCCAAATGGAAATTTTTCAAGAGTTATCTAGGGAATATAGATGTTATGAGAACCAAAACCTATCATGACTGTAGGAATAAATCCTGGTCCCAGATGAACAACTGGGGGTTTCATACATTCCAAAATATAGAGTGAAATACCTTATTCAACTACGAGTTAACGAGGGCATCCTATTGTCAATTCAAAAGATATTATCCAATTTATGTACTGATCAATCCTCTTTTAGAGGCCTTCATGTGAATAGTGATAGAAGAATTTTATATCCAATATTTAAAAAAATTTATGAAGAATTTACCTCTACCTAATAATCTCCTTCAAGCATCATTCATGGAAGAACCCATTTCATAGATGGAGAGATGAACACACACAAAGTAATAAAGACTTTCACCAGTTCTCCATTACATCAGTCAAATACTGTTATCTTAAGAAATGTTCATGAGATCTCTATCAAATAATTCAAGATGGAAATAATGGTTTTTATTCCAACATGAGACAAAATGATAAGAGGAATCTCTCTCTTTGTAAATTTCTTTCTAGCACTATATATTTATATAGATTGAACAAGAGGATGAACTAAGAGAGACTATTTGGGAATATGTTGTTGTAGTTGACCTGTACTATTTATATTTTAGTAGATATGGGGTTATTTATTAGTTTACTATGGTACTATATCAAAACTGATATGTAACATGACCAAAATTCATGACTATCTAATGACTTGAACTCACTTACATGCGCTTTAAGAGTACAGGTAAATTAAGAACATATACCCCCTTTGATCAAGTATTCACAATATTCCTTTTTATTTTTGTACTGGTTTGAAAAACAAACAATTTTACTTTTATTTAACATAACCTTATTAAATAATTTATAAAAAACATTATATTTCATTTTTCTATCAAATCATTTTTATGATAAAAACAAGAATTTTTCTAAAAATTGTTTTAATTGTTTCTTTTAAATTTATATTAAAATTAATTTTTACAACTTATAGAAATTATAACCTGTAACATTTATTCCATATTTTAAATAAACACAATTAATATTAGGTAATAAGTACAACTTAATTTTTTTTCATAATGAATAGTAACCATGATAAATATTTATCACCTCAGTTAAGGGTAAAATGATTTAAATATATTTAAATAATGGGATATGACTTCAAGATAACACACAAAAATTCTTAATTATAAATGTTTAGTTGGATTTAGACCTTACCCTTATCATATTTTAAACTATCACAACTTTAATCCACTTGACATGGGTATGATATATATCATGTAATAAATTTCAAAATATTTTCAAGTTTTCCACCCACCTAACCTAAATAAGGAGACCTAATAACCTCACATTTCCAGAATTCGTGAGCCACATACCATGAAAAATCATTGAAAAAATATATTCAAAAAATCCAGAGACACATCTTAGAGGTTCTGGTATTCCCAAAATATCACTCCAAGAAGGCTTAAGGTGTAATCCAGAAGAAATTACCAAAGGAGGAGGAATACATTCTTACTATGTTTTTTCAAATCCCCTTCTTATTAAACCTACTATAAATATTCCATAATAATTTTAACAAAATTACATCAGTATTTTACTATATTGAGATATTGTTATGTAAATGGTGCATCCATTTTCTATCTCCTTTCCATCTTGTAGAAAATGAAAACATTTCTCGTTAATACATACAAACTACTATCTCCGTGTGGAGGTGTAATTTGTTTTTTCATCAACACATCACTTGGCTAGTTAAGAATATAGAATTAATAAATATATATGATATTTAAGACATAGTTATTATTTTTTAAGTATAACATATAATCTAATTTCGTACCCTTCCATCCATTAAAATATGATAACATCACTCATATTTCTGTGTGGACTATCACCTCCATAAAGTGATGCAATTCATTTTCTTATTACCACCTTGCCCATATAATTATTAAATTACATAAAATGAATGAAAATTATATTCATAAAATTATAAAAAATTAGGAGATGATGTAACCATTTCATAACACATTTAACCTCAATCAGTATATCAAATTAATTCTAAAAAAATGACTAAATAACCTCAAGTTGACAACAGAAGAAAGAACTATACATTGAATGGATTCCAGATGAAAATAAAACGACATTAAAATGGAATATATATAAAACAAACTTAAGAAAGTATTTAACAAATTTAAATTGATTATTTAATAGGATATAATATGTTTGGCCTAGTAGGAATCCATGGAAGTGGATTTTCATCTTAGTTCCACTCTATTGAGACATATTTTATATTATATGAATAATTTATTTTATATGGTGTATATAAATCCCTTTTTCATATTATATCATGAATTCATTTTTATTCATGATATTTAATGATTCAATTCATGTTTTCACTTTTAAGGGGTTTTTATAAAAAATTTATTAAAGTTTTAATGGTTTATTTTACAATATCACTCTTATTCAGGATTGTTCTTGTTGAATTTACATTGGAATAAATATATACTCATTGCCTTATTAAAAAAACCTATTTTATTCTCCTTTGATTATTTCCTTGTATTCCAGGATTTTTAATTCAAATTTTCCTCTCCATGTTACTCAATAATTGAAATAATTTTTTTAAGAAAAAGTGGCCATATTTCATCTTTTTGGTCAGGATTATTTTTTCCCATATACACATTTCATGTTATTCCATGGATGTTTTAATATACCTTTAAATGATTGGTTGTGATATTTTTCTACTATAACTTATATTATTTATAAAGTTTTAAAATTATTTTATAAAATTTTTTCCAAATAATTCAATTTTTACTTTTTACAAATGTATAAAAGGAATGTTAATTTTAATGTATATTGAGTGAATGCATTTTCCTACCACCAAGAATTTTATTTTATATTTATATTACTCTAAAACATTTTATAGATTTCCAAAGAAAATTATTTTTCATTATTATATTGTTTTTCAGTTTTTATATTAAAATAAAAAATAATCATTTTCTAAATGGTTATAAATAATTTTTAAATTAATTTATAACTTTATTTTTACAAAACAATTAGACCAGCCATATGTAATTATATTTTTTGAAATTTTATTCTAATTTACTCTAAAATACTCAAAATTATTTATTTTATTTAAAACCTATATTTCTGATCAACTGATGGTATTTTATAATATTTTACTGATTTATGTAATTTATCATATTTTTATATCAATCACTTTTATGTGATCATGTTCTCTATCACTCTTTACTATTCATTAGACGTTACTTTTCCCCTCTATGTCTACATTTTTAGTATCATTGATATATTCAGTATCATTCCTCCTAATTTTATTGTAAATTAACAGATCCTATAAGTCATTACATTGCGATTTTTTGGTGTTGGAGGCACCCAAATGAGGTTCCTCTTGGGTTAGAGGGTGTTTGAGGAGTTTTGTGGGAGCCACTGAAAAAAATCATGGCTATAGCATGGATGTTTATACTATGCCTTTGTGATAATGGTTGCATCATAGTGGATCCATGTTGTGTCATAGGGGTTCTTGGGAGGATAAATGAGGCTAATTCAGAATTGGGCATGGGTGTATATGCACCATGGACTGTAAGTCGTGATATGGCCCCTTTCATGACATAGGGGTCCATAGAATGTGGTTCTTATAGTTGAACCATATCTCCCAGATCAACTTTTATAGCTTATGTCCTGGATTCTCAAAATCACCTTTGACCTAGGGTGGCTACAACATGGTCCCTCAAGCTAGTCCATAGACTTCCTTGTGTTAGAAAGTGATGGGGCGTGGTCCAAGGAGTTACATTATGATCTTCAAATATTCTGGTTGCCTATAAATTCCCATAGCCTGTCTAAACCCCATTATTTTCCACTTCTCTCCCTTGACCCCAAGTTGAAAAAGGAGTAGTTTTTGAATCCCATTGAAGGCCCTTGTAACAGGGGTTGATCTCAAATTCAATAGATCAATCCATGGTGAACCAATGTGCATTCTACCTCTTCTCTCTAGAAGTTTCTCTCAATTTTCTATTGTTTTCATGCTGTTTATTCTCACCATGCTATGGCACTAGATATTCATTGTTTTAATGAGGTATATTTGTTTTTTGTTGGTGAATTTTTTTCTTGACATGTTTTGGAGATCTTATTGCCTCTAAAGAGAGACGATCAGAGATCCACAACATTGATTTTTTCTCATGCGAAGAACGTTGACACCATTGACATAGGTAATTCATTACTTCTTCTATTTATTTATGTGAAATATTTATGTTATAATTTTTTATCCCTTTTTATGGAAATTAAATTAAACTAATAATATGGAACTAGATTAATAAATAATTTGATAGCGATCACATGTTGTTGATGATTAATATCGTGATAAAAGTTTCCTCTTGTATTAATAGATATTGTGTTATCTATACATTACTTGTGTAGAATGTTTTTAGGCTTTTTTATCATGTTTTTTTGTGATGGAAAGTAGTAAAGAACATAAATATGGAATTGATTGATTAATTTTAATATGAATTTAACATGAGTCATGTTTGTAGTATGACGATACTTGAAAATTGATGGTAATTCAAATTGGTGAAATCCACAAATTTAATTGAATTTGTTGTTTCATGTGTTAATGAAATTTGAAATAGAATGCGAAGAATGATAATTCTTATTGGTAATGGTGAAATAAAAAGTGAGGTTAAATGATAATGGTGGTTCTCTAGTTTTTTGAAACCCTAATTAATGTAAAAATCATGTTAAAACTTTTGATAGATTTTTATAGCTGATGCATTAGGTTTCCTGTAGTTGGATCCTGTGAAAAATTAATTAGTTAATCCCATGAGTAAATCAAAATTATTTTATCATACCTTCCATCGTTTCATTCTTTTTTTCTATTTATTTATATTTGTTCCATATAGGAGATGTGAGGATTAATGAGTTCCATTTTTTGATGGAAAAATCCATTCAATTGTTTTTCATATATACTTCTACCAAAAATATGAAATTTATTTAGTTATAATTTAAAAATTCTATCATCTTTTGGAAAATCAAATCATGAAAACATACCTCATGTATACATTTAATACGGAGTAGCCTTTCCAAACAAAGTTGATTATTTCACATAAAAACTCAGCACTAAATAAGTCTTGATATCTCTCTCTGTACATATTTTCTACAAAATCAATTATGCGATTACAACCATATTTTAACATTTTATCCACATGAACCTTTAGTGATATTAAATTCGGATATAGAACTTGTTGGGTAATGTTTCTTTGGGTAGATCTCTTCAATCAGTTGGTCGATTCATTATATGGTTTTGAGGTTTTATTTTGTTTCATCCCCATATCATTGTCTATATATAATAATATTAATAGGTTTAAGAATTTTTTCATTAATTTTTATAGCTTTATCTTTGAAAATTTAATTAGATATTAATACCTCCTTGTTGACATGTTTTTTATAAGTTGTGACGGTAATGAGATGAATGTTCTGACAGTTTTCTCAAATGTATTAATATCATTATCATCAATTTGAACAGGTCATTCTGTTCTCTGTTCATGGGCTATGCTAATTGATACTCGCACATGGCCTTTTGGAAGTGGTCTACTGTGTAGCACGTCGTTTTGAATATTGAACATCATATACCACACTACATGGTGAGGGGTGGGTGTTTCTATATATAAACCATAGTCATTATCACCCTGTAGAATATCAGTATAGGAAATATACTAGTGTATTTATAATTAACATTTCACATAAACATTTATTAATAACATCTATTACATTGGCTAAGACATCTCTTTAGGGGGAATGGCTATCCTCATATCTTGTGGGGGTGGGTGGGATCTCCACACAGTGATTTTTCTTAATTTGATTCTTCTCTTTGCGTCCCCCCACCCATTAAAATTTACACCATCTCTTTCTACCATTGGAATTATTCTTCAAGGGTATATATTATTTATCTCATTTGTTTTATTAATTCATTTTGATCCACCAGTTGTTTTATTCTCAAAATATGTTTAGGGCGTCACCCGAAAACCTGCACCTCTGACACGGCAATACTGTTCTGGCTGCGTCAAGACTGTAGATAGTATGTGTTTATCTGGTACAAGTGTAATTGATTCCTATGACTATGTTGACTAGAATATATAGGAAAATAAGTTATCATTTTTATATAATAGCGATTTAAAGAAAAAAATATTAATTAATACTTACACATGTCTCCCAAAATTTTTGTATTTTTTCTTCTATTAGTATCCAGTCTTTATTTACACGTGCCGCCTTTCACAGAAAATGGCATGGGATGGAAGTGGATTTGGATTTGGAGTCATCAATATGCATATAAATATTGGAACATAATCATGGTGTAGGCTCATGTCACATAAATGTATTACGATAGATTTAAAATATGTACCAATTTTTTTAAGTAAAGTGTACCCCATCCTTACATTACAGTAGGGGAACACGGGTTTTCTTACTCATTCCATAATTACAACACATTGTTTCTATTTCATAAATAAAAAAAATTCAATCAAATTCATGAATATACATATCATCAAAAATCGTATTACTAGCCACAATGTACCTGAAAAGATATATCTGCACAATGATCATAAAATGCATCCCATGCTTCTTGGTTTATCAAATGGGTATAGATAAGTAGTGGGTGAAGATTTATTTTCCATTGAACATATTTAGGATTCTCTCTTCTTAGAATTGTGTGAAATCAGTTGTGAATCCTTCTAGAAAGCATTAACACATATTTCTTATGGGAGTCATTTACTATAAATTCACTCTGTAGTGGATGATAAAGAGTATGTCAAGGTATCATTGTTTTATTTTTTAGTATAATAAAGAATTGATATCATAATGTTATTGTAATATCTTCCCACATCAATGTATTAATCCTAGACACATCACGATGCCATAAATCTAAATCAATTGGAACATGTTTCTGAGTGACGATTCCAATGTAACTATTGAACATATCCTTTTTGGGGTTAACATGTCGGCTCCACGCATTCCATATAACCTCATATTTGATGATTTTATCTTCCAATTTTATATTTTTTTCTAACATCGTCAAACTATGACACTCGTATATTTTTGTATTGTCGGTCCTTTTCAGCTACCATTTCCAAGAAATCATCATCGTTAATATGTTGCTATAGAGTGGTAGCATCGGGATGTGCAAATTGTCATTGTACCTCTGTACTGGCAGTAACAACAGGTTGAGAAACATGTTGTTCCTCAATAATGGGAGCATCATCATGTGCATAAGGTTTTTTATATGAACTATGTACAGTAGTAGGTTGAGATACATATTGTTCCTCAGGATTGAGAACCCTGGCACTTCCAGAAGTCATTATTTACAGAAGTGGTTTAACATTTAATTTAGAGTGCATAAATACACCAGCAAATAGATAATAACATGAGGTAACTATTTATTCAATATGGTTTTCCTTATGAATTTTCTGTTCCTTCTTGTTTTGAATATCACAAACACCTTATACATAAGAAAATCATTATTTTAATTCTATTAGGAAAATTTCCTTCCCAAAGGAATTTACCCCTTCCATGTTTTCATTGTTCATATCAATATTCCTCTTAAGTATAAAAATCGAATTCATATCTAAAACCTCATAATCATAAAATAATTAGATATGTAGAATTCTGTTTTTAGAATCTGAATTTGGGATATGAACTATAATGAAGTTCCACTCCGAATTCTGAGTACGAACTTTCATGAAGTTCCACTCCGAATTCCGAGTACGAACTATAATGAAGTTCCACTCTGAATTATGGATACGAACATATATGAGTTCGACTCTAAAATTATACTATTTTGAATCCAAACTTCTATGAGTTTGACTCCAAACTAATATGAGTTAGACTATGAATTCCTACGAGTTCGACTCTAAACTCTATAAGTTCATATTTCGAATTCTAGTGAAACCATACTCCGAATTTCATAAGGAATTCAGACTCTAGATCTCTACAGAATTCAGGTTCTGAATTCCTACAAAACAGAATCCAAATATTTCTTTATTATAGACTCTGAATTCTATTTTGGTTAGACTCTGAACTTTTATTTTCTTACATTCTGAACATCAGTTTTACTTATGCTTACACTTGATCTATTACAAAATGATGTCATTCTTTTAGTTATTGACTAACTGTTGGTTGAGTGACACTTGTATATGTACCTTCGAAATTCAAGGAAGAATATGACCCTTGGAGGAGGGATTCAACTATTGGAGCTTTGACTACAAATAGAATCTCATTTAAACATGCTCAGGACTTTTGGAATTTTGGTGCTTAGAATTTTCTGAAGTGATTTCTAGAGAGAGAGTCTCTTATCAAATCTCATGCTTTGTGCAGAAAGTATGAACAGTTTGTTTAAACTGTTCCTTGTGCATATTTGCTTCATGCGACTCAGATTGTTGCTATGTACAATCGAGGGCTTCCATGGATAGGAAGATAGAGGTTTCAACACCTTGACGTTGAGCGCTTCCTTGCTGAAGAAGACAGAGGTTCCGACTACCTAATAGTTGAGGGCTTGTAGGGATAGCAAGACAGACTCTGATCTTCATATCGAGGGCTTACCCTTGTTTGGGTAAGACAAACATTCTTGGAAGTATAAATCAAGTTACCATTATCCAATGTTGTTAGATACCCTCCTTTTTGGGTTAAAAGAGTTTATACTTGTTACTTGTAGTTTTACTACTTTGTTTTTAGGTTCATTTTTTATTTTTTAGGAATGTATACATTCTTATACTTCCTCATCCTTGTACTCTGATATAGTTAGATTCTATATGCTTTAATTTAGAAACATTATCATTGTAACGTTAGTTAAGTTTCTTTTTTGGAATCACTTTTCAAGAATCAAGAAATCCTTTAGTACTCATATAGGTCTTGTGAATTATCTTTTTTAACCTTGTTAAACTTAACCATCCAAAAATTTCCTAAAGGAATTTTTAAAAAGGTATAATCCCCCCCCCCCTCTTGTATTTGAGAATATCATTCTTATTTCGATCCTACATTTGGTATAGTAGATTATATTATACTCAGTCACATACCATCATAACAATTGGTATCAGAGGTTTTGGTTCAATCTGAATTAATCTCACGATTAGATTCAAAAAGGAATTCTCAGAATAGCTTTTTTTTGGATTCATATTTATGGATTCATATTTTTTGAAATCATAGTTTGGATTCACTTTTTTCATAGAGATACAATTTTTCTTGCATAGAATATTTTCTCCTATTTAAAATCTTATACTTCTAATAAGTTTGTGTGCCGATGTTTTTCATAAGGATGGCAGGATTAAATTTTTGATCCATTGACAATCTTAATCCAACCAGAACACCCTTTTTTGATGGTAATGATTATGAATATTGGAGAGATCTCATGAAGATTTTCATTATCAACACTGGGGTTGAGAATTTTGTTATGATTATTAGTGGATACAAGATCCCTAATAATGAATTAAGTGCCTTTACTAATAAAGAAAATCATGAATACCAACTCAACTATAAGGTACGCAATACATTACTTTGTTCAATGACTAAGAACATATATAGAAAAATTTCTTCTTGTCAAACAGCTAACTATATATGGAAGAAACTTGAAGTTACACATTTTGGTACATCTAATGTGATTGAGACTAGAAGGCCATTCTTAGAGCTGAGTATCAAAGTTTTAATTTTCCTTATGGAGAACCAATTGCTATGGTGCAACAGAGATTCATAACTATTTTGAATAGAATAAAATCAATAGGATAGAAAGGTCTAGATGATGAAGCCCTTGTTGACAAGATCATTGATATTATTCCCAATGAGTGGGAATCAGAGATAATTGCTATCGATGAAAATAGAAAGGTTACTCAAATTTCTCATGATGTGTTATTTGGAAATCTTCTTCGACATGATACTATAACAAAGAGAGATGATGAAAACATAAAGAAGAAGAATGGGAATAGTAGTGTTGCTTTTACTAAAACATCAAATCACATGAAAGCTAAGACTCTTGAGAGAGTTACTAGATCCAAGTCTAATAAGGTTATTATCCAATATGAATCGAGTGAAAGTGAAGTCTCAGAAAATGAGTTAGCTAATCTTCCTCAAAGGATGAACAAGATAGTTGGACACAGAAATTTCCAATACATGTATAAGAAGAAGTAAAGGAAAGATAATAAAGATTAAGAGGTCACATGAAATGAATTCAATAGAAGTGGACACATAAGACTAGATTATCCTAGCATAAAATTAAAGAAAGAAAAGAGAGGCATTCTGAAAGGAATAGGAAGAAGTTTTACAAAGCTAATGTTAAGAAAGTCCTGAAAGCTAATGCTACTTGGAGTAATAGCTGTTGAGACTCTTAAGAATGTGAATCCTCTAAATATGATTCATCATTTCATAAGAATATGGAACTAATTACTACTACTTCTTTTCTGAATTCATGTCTTATGTCCAAGGTACACTCAGCCAAGGCTTTAACAAATTTATCCCTTAATAAGAATTACCATTCCGAAAATAGTACTTCTGATGAAGATACTTCATCCTCAGAAAATAAAGAACCTTTATATGAAGAATAATCTAGATTTTCCAAGTTACTTGAAGAAAAAAATTGTAAAATTTCTAAGAAATTAGACAAGGTAAATAATAGGGAGGAAATTCATACAAAAGTGATTTCAGATCTTTCTACAGACCATAGAGATAAAGAAGATCTATTAAATAAGCTTTCTAAATACCTTGAAAAAGAAAATTATGATAAATAATAAATTTCTAAAGATCATAAGAATGCTATTTCAAAGATAAATGTTTTTGAGGAAAAATATAACTCTAAAGAAATAATCCATGAGGATAAGAATTTAGTCATCAGACTAAAATATGAAATATCTTATCTTAATAAGGTCCTTTGAAAATTTACTTCTGGGAAGGAAAATTTTGATAAGAAGTATTCTAAAATTAAACCTCAAGGAAACACTACTGGAGTAGGTTATAGTCATCAAAAACCAGCTTTCAAAAACAACTATTTTTTTGCTTCTAGAGCCCCTTTTTGCACTATGTGTCAAAGTGGTGGGCATTGGATGAAAATTGATCCTTGAATAGAGTTCAATCTCTTAGATTTCATAAAGTATATTTTTCTAAACAAATGTGTATACCCAAATTTTTTTTATCTAAAAATTCTGGATCGAAGAATGTCTGGATTCCAAAAACCCAAATTTTTCTTAATTTCAGGAAAATAAGGAAGGTAACAACAACAATACACGGTAGATTGATAGTGAATGTTCCTGGAATATGACTGGTAACAAAAACTATTTTTAAAAGATTATCAAGATGAATGGACGAATAGTAACTATTTGAGATAATGCTTAGGGAGAAATTATTGGTATAGGTAACATCATTCTTCTTGGAAACACATTGATTTCAAATGTTTTATTTGTTAAGGGGCTTAAGAACAACCTCATCAGTATAAGTCAATTATGTGATGAAGGCTACATTGTGAATTTTAGGATTGATAAGTTCTTAGTACACAATTACAAGGAAGAGTTTATTCATTCTGCCCATAGGTAAGAGAATGTTTACACAATTAACTTAGATGACCTTAAGAGCCAGGACTGACCTTGTCTTAGTGGAATGGAAGATCATTTTTCGTTATGGCATTGAATATTAGGAAACTATAACCTTACAAACTTATGTAAACATTATAAGAAAGGTTTAGTTAAGGTTCTACGGGAGCTTAGATTTTATTATTCAAAGGTTTGTGAACCTTTTCAATATGGAAATCAACATAAATCAAGTTTTAAATCATTCGGTGAAGTCTCAACTACTGATTCATTATAGCTAGTGCATATGGACCTTTTTGGTCCAACACAAACTGGAAGCATTGGGGGAATGTACTGTGTATTTTTTTTGGTTGATGATTACATTATATTTACAAGGGTATATTTTATAGCAAAGAAGTCAGAAGATTTTTCTTATTTCAAGTTTTTTAGATCCCATGTTAAAAATGAGAAAAACCTTCCCTTGAAATCTATTCATAGTGATCATTGAAGAGAATTTAAAAATTATGATTTTAAATCTTTTTTTAGTAGAAAAGGTATTACTCACAACACCTCAACACCTTGAACAACTCAACAAAATGGTTTTGTTGAAAAAATAAATATAATTATTCAAGAGATAACTAGAACCATGTTGAGTGAGTATTCTATAGCCAAACTTTTTTGGGTTGAACTTATAAGTACTGATTGTTACACTATAAATAGAGTTTTATTTAGATCTTTTCTTAATAATACATTTTTTGAGTTATGGAATGGTAGAAAACCTAGATATTCCTACTTTAACGTTTTTAGATGCAAGGTATTCATCCTGAATACAAAATATAACTTACAAAAATTCGCACCAAAATCCGATGATGGAATTTTCTTAGGCTACTCCACAACTTCTAAGGATTATAGTGTTTTTAACAGAAACCCTAATACTGTTGAAGATATAGTAAATGTAAAATTTCAGGAAATAGATCCTTTTATTTTTAAACATCCCCAACCTACATCCTCAGATGTGTTTACAAAAACTGATTATCAACCCATGATAGAAGATCCTTCTGATAAGGAAAATGTTCAAGAAGATACTTCTGAAATATTTAACCCAAAATACTTTCTACCCTATATTGATGAACATGTTATATAAAACCCAAATCAATTGTTTCTAAATAATCATCCTTGTGATAGTATCATTAGTGATGTGAATCAACCTGTATGGACTAGAAGTTCTTTAAGAAATGAAATAGAGAATCTGGCATTTCATTCCCAATTAGAACCAAAAATCACTGATGAAGCTTTAGGTGATGATTATTGGATTAAAGCCATGCAAGATGAACTAAATGAATTTTAAAGGAATAATGTCTGGAACTTTGGTTGAATGTCCAAAGGAAACATCAATTATTGGAGTAAAATGGGTTTTCAGAAATAAGTGTGATGATAATGGAATCATAGTTAGAAATAAAGCTATATTAGTAGCTAAAGGATATAATCAAAAAGAGGGAATATATTATAAAGAAACCTATTATCTAGTATCTAGACTTGAATCTATTCGTATTTTACTCGCCTTTGTAGAATTCTTGAATTTAAAGCTTTATCAAATGGATGTGAAATGTGATTTTCTTAACGGTTATGTTAAAGAGG
Source organism: Viscum album (assembly GCA_963277665.1). NCBI lineage: Eukaryota > Viridiplantae > Streptophyta > Magnoliopsida > Santalales > Viscaceae > Viscum > Viscum album. The sequence goes on from OY728131.1 coordinate 1,930,764,573, forward strand.
AAGTTTTTGTTGAACAACTTCCTAGTTGTGAAGATACAAAACATCCTGATCATGTTTTTAGACTTACCAAAGCTTTCTATGGCCTTAAACAAGCCCCTCGAGCTTGGTATGATAGACTTAAAGGGTTTTTACTTCAAAATAATTATGTTAAGGGAAATGCAGATCCAACCATTTTTATAAATAAAGATAAGAAAAATGTTTATATTGTTCAAATTTAGGTTGATGAGATTATATTTGGTTTAACTCAGCAATCTTTAACTGATTCCATTGTAGATCTAATGAAATCAATGTTTGAAATGAGTATGATGGGTGATTTAACATTTTTCATTGGTTTTCAGATTTCTAAAAAACCAAAAGGAATAGACATATCCCAACATAAGTATATTAAGTATCTTCTCAAAAAGTATGGGTATGACAACACTAAGAGTACAAGTACTTCTATTGGTACCTCAAACACAATTGATCTTGATGAAGCCGGGAAACCATTAGATCAAACATCTTTTAAAGGTTTGATAGAAAGTATACTTTACTTGACAGGTAGTCGACTAGACTTGATGTTTCCGTATTCTTATGTGCAAGATATCGATCTAATTATAAGTAATCTCATTTAAAGAAAGTGAAAATAATTTTTTTCTACTTAAAGGAAACCATGGATCTAGGACTGTTTTATACTTCTGGAAATGATTTTATCATAAAATATTTTTTAGATGCTGACTTTGGTGGATGTAGAATGAATAGAAAGAGTACATATTGAACATTTCATTTCTTTGGAGATTTATTAGTTTCTTTTTTTTTCAAGAAGCAACACTATGTGGCACTCCCCACTACTGACGCTGAATAAGTAGCAGCTGGAAGTTGTTTTGCTCATGTGTTGTGTATGCAACACACACTCTCATATTATGGCTTGAGTTTTACTAAGACTCAAATTATGTGTAATAACACAAGTTCCATTTCCCATAGTAAAAACCATTCACATCACCCCCATTTAAAGAACATAGATATTAGGCATCACTTTCTTAGGGATCACACACTGAAAGGAGATATCATTATTCTGTTTATCGGAATGCAAGATCAACTTTCTGACATTTTCACAAAATATTTACCTTCCGATAGATTTGAATAAATTAAACAGAAGTTTGGGATGATAACCATAAGTGAATATTCGTTCATTAAATTCTTGTTAAACCATTCTCCTTATATTAATAAAATCCTATTCATAGAGGGAGTACATCTCTTTGTATGTTTTGTAAAATAACCTGTAGTTTTTTTAAAATTTTCTTAAAGAAGTTTTCTTAATGGAAATTTTCTTAATGAAGTTTTCGTAAGGGAAATTTTTGCAATAAGAATTTTTATATTGAAAATTTTTTTAATGAGAATTTTCGTAATGTGAATTTTTGTAATGATAATTTTCATAATGAAATTTTTCATAACAAGAATTTTTGTACTGAGAATTTTCTTAATGAGAATTTTCGTAAAGAGGATTTTCGTAATAAGAATTTTCATAATGATAAATTTTCTTAATAAGAACTTTCATAATGAGAATTTTCGTACTCATAATTTTCGTGAGAATTTTTTTGTAGTGAGTTTTTTTTGTATGTCAAATATTTCTTCAATAAGAATATTACCTATTAAAAATAAACTTCCTAGCTAATCTGAAAGGTATGACTTCCTTACTTATGTTTTCATAATCATTTTTAGTTTCTGGTAGTTTCTTTTTCTTTTAAAATTTCTTGGATTCTTCTCTTCTTAAATCTGAATGTTTTTTCTTAAAACCTCAAAAGACCATATTCATGATTTCCTTGCGGGCATGTTTTCAACCGTCATATCAGATCAGAGAGTTTTTCAACTGTTAAATTGTTTTTGGAAGTTGAAATATCACCTCCATCTCCTATATAATGGGGACCCCCAATGGTTTCCAGCATCGATTCCAAATCCCTCGCATGTAGAAACTCTACCTCAGTTCTTAATGCTCGTTATGAATCATTCAGTACTCCTCCATTCCGAATATCTGTAGAAGACACTTCTCAAGAAATTTCTACTATCAATCCAATCTCAAGTTGGTTAGTCTACAGGGAAAGGTTGGTCCATCCAAACTTTTTTAGTAAGTGTAATTCTCATTATTTCTATGAATAATAAGATAAATAGGTGGTATGATTTCTATGTATCAATGACATTGAATCGGGATGTTATTTATACAGATTTTCTTTTAGAATTCTATGAGTCTGTTTCCCTATATGAAGAAGATGGTAGAGAAAAATTCTCCTTTAAGAGCCATGTCAAGACTTAAAAGCTTTCTTACACCAAGGCTGCAAGCTTGGTGGGATTATCATAAATTGTTTTCACATAAGTTACCAGATGTGAAAGTAAGTTTCAGTAATGTGAAGGCAATGGAATTTATTTGACTCAAAGATGAAGAAACAGGAAAGATTTCTCATCTCTCCACCAAAAACCGGATTCTGCAGTTGTCGGTTCAAGGGTTTTTTGTTCCGATAAGAGGTGATAAGGATAACCTAACGAAAAGTGATATTTACATCTTGGATTTATTGGTAAATCTATGGAAGATAAATCGGATGACACAAATCTTTATTACAGTTCAGAACATCAAAAATGGGTCTTTGAAAGCTCAAAATATTATGTATCCTGCTATTCTCTCTAAGATTGTTATTCAGTGTCCTGATTCTTTCAAGGTTGCATGCACATTCATGGTGAGGAATTGTATAGTGATGCTGATTAGTGATGACACCTTAAAAAGGATGAAAGTTAGTTTTTTCAAAACAGACAGGTGAGTTTTATAATCTGCCAGAGGAGGAGGTTGAAGCCATTCCAGAAAATGTAGATAAAGTAGAACCATCTAAGAAGGAAGGGAAGAAGAGGAAGCTGAAGGAAGTGGTGGCTGAGGATAAAACTCCTAAATCTAAGGATGCACAATTCAAACCTCCCAAGCCGAAGAAACTGAAATCAGATCCAGATGAGGTCGTTTCAAAGTAGAGAGAGCTCAAGGAAAAGAGGATAGAAGGGGATCCTCAGTTTGTATTAGACCCTACTGAAGCCAAGTATTTAAGAGAGAAGACTACTGAATACCTTGAGAAGGCTGAAAAGGTGAAGAAGATGAAGAAAAAGATGTCTGAAGCTGAATTTGTACAATCCATTTTTAGAGACACAGAAGTAGCTTCTAAGAAGATTTCCGTACCAGAAACTTTTGTTTTTCAATCATTACCGGAGACCCCTGAAAAGAACTACATCACTCCAAAAATACCTAAATATAAAGATGTTGTTGAAAAAGTAGAAATTGAGGAGGAAGTATAAGAAGAATAAGTCGTAGTAGAAGACAATGGTGATCTACATGACATGATTAAACAAGTTGAGGAATATCATGAGAAGGAAAACCCATCAGAAAAACTACCACTTTGAACTTCTATGTCCGAGTCCTCAAAGCTTGTCACTCCAAGAAAGGGAGATGAGAAAAACATTAAAGAGATTTGATGACAAGGAAGAAGACAAAGAAAATGAATTAGCCGAGGAAGAATGCTATGAGAAGCACTATCTTGAAGAAGGAGTAGAGAAAGAGAAACCTGATGAAGACAAGTTAGTTCAACTATCTAAAAGTGAGGAAGTATCTCATAATTGGGAACCTTTTCTGAAAGTTGATAAGGGTAAGAAGGTGATTATGGACACCCCAATGAATGATATCATAAGGAAAAAAGGATGTTGGTGGCTCATCAAGAAGAAAGTTGGGCAAAATTGAAGAAGATCAATCCCCAAGCAAGGTGTCTGATTCGGAATCATCATCACTGGGACATGATTTTGTTGTTGAATCTATGAAGAAATTGTTGGACACAATTCTGATCTTTCCCACCATAGACTCCAGATGCCAGATGCTTCAACACTGCTTAAATCAGAAGTTAGAATCCTTATCCATGGTGATGGATAATTGTGTGAATATTGAGGCTGAGCATAGCAATTTTTTCATCAATTATTATGTCCACATAAAATCATGCATCAAAATCACTCTATGGTCAAATAAAATAGTTGATTAACTCGGTTTCTAAAAACTGGAAAGGGGAATGAGATCTCCAGATTGAGATTGAATATAATTTTATAAAGCAGAATGAAAATTTTAAGGTAATGTCTGAGGCTCTGAAGGCTCAAGATAAAAGGATTAAAGCCTTATAAAAACAAGCTGAGGAGGACCAGAATGACTTGAAGAAGCTAAAAACCCTATTAAAGAAGTTAATCCCCATGGAAAAGGAAGATAAATAAACCAATCCTTTTTTTTGTAATTCCATTCCTTGTAAAAATTCTTTTAATTCTAATAAAATATCTAGTTGTTTGTATCATGTTCTATTTTGTTCTAATGTATTAGGTACTTTATTTCTTTTCTATTCCCTTAATTATTCTTGAAAATCACAAAGGGGGAGAATGAAAAAAAACTACTCAAAAGAGGGGGAAGGAAAAATCTAAGAGGATGAAAAATTTATAATTTAAGATCTATCCTTAAGTAAGGGGAAGTTTCTCATTACGATGTTTTTCATTCCCATGATAATGAAAACTCCATTTTGGAAATCCATAATACAATCCCTAGAGTTTCAAACCATAAGAGGGATTTAGTTGTATTAACCATCATCTATGAAAAAAGGGAGAAAAGTTTTAATTTCAAAGTCTAAAGAATTTTTTTCTAAGTCCTTATATTCTTTTTCTAAAGGTTGTTTGTGATTTCCAAAAAGGGGGATATTGTTGAGTCAATAAGGTTTTCCTTATAAATTTACCATTCCATTTTTTTTAACATCACAAGAACCTTATACATAAAAAAATCTATACTTTACTTATATAAGGAAAATTTTCTTCCCAAAGGAATTTACCCCTACCATGTTTTCATTGTTCATATCGATATTCCTCTTAAGTATAAAAATAGGATTCATACCTAAAACCTCAGAATCATATAATACATCGATATGAAGTAATCTGTTTTTAGAATCTGAATTTGGGATACGAACTCTAATGACGTTCCACTATGAATTCTGAGTACAAACTCTCATGAAGTTCCGATCCAAATTCCATGTATAAACTCTCATGATGTTCGACTATGAATTATGGATACGAACTTATATGAGTTTGACTCTGAACTCCTACTATTTTGACTCTGAACTTCTATGAGTCCGACTCTGAACTTCTATGAGTTCAACCCTGAATTCCTAAGAGATAAACTCCAAACTTGGTAAGTTCATATTCTAAATTCTAGTGAAACTAGATTCCAAATTTCCTTAGAAAATCAGACTCTGGATCTCTAAGTAATTCAGGTTCCTAATTCCTACAAAATAGAATATGAATATCTCTTTATTGTAGACTCCAAATTCTATTTTGGTTAGACTATGAAATTTTATTTTCTTATATTGAAAACTTCAGTTTTACATATTCTTACACTTATTCTATTACAAAATGATGTCATGCTTTCAGTTATTGACTAACCATTGATTGAGTGATACGTGTACAGGTCCATCTGAAATTCAAGGAAGAATATGACTGTTGGAGGAGGGTGCTGACTGATAGATCGTCTCCTTTAAATAGGTTCTAATTTAAACATGCTCAGGATTTTTGGAATTTTGGTGCTCAGAATTTCCTGATGTGATTTCTAGAGAGAGGGGCTCTTATCAACACTCAAGCTTCATGTAGATAATTTGAATAGCTTGTTCAAACATTTCCTTGTGCAGATTTTATTCATATTAATCCGATTTTTATGTGTACAATCGAGGGCTTCTAGGGATAGGAAGACAGAGGTTCCAACACCTTGAATTTGAGGGCTTCTTTGCTGAGGAAGATAGAGGTGCCGACTACCTGATAGTTGAGGGCTTGTAGGGATAGCTAGACAGACTCTGATCTTTGTATCGAGGGCTTACCTTTGTGTGGGTAAGACAGAATTTCTTGAAAGTATAAACCAAGGGACCTTTTTCCAAGGTTTTTGGATACCCTCTTCTTTGGGTTAAAAGAGTTTATTCTTTTTACTTGTAGTTTTACTACAATTTTTTCCACAGCATTTTGTATTGTTGAGGAAAGTATACTTTCTTATACATCCTCATCATTGTACATTGATATAGTTATATTCTATATGATTTAAGGTAGAATCATAATCTTTGTAACTTTTGTTAAGTTTCTTTTTCGGAATCACATTTTTGAAATAAAGCAAGTCTTTAGTACTCATAGAGGTCTTGTGAATTATCTTGTTTAACCTTGTTAAACTTAATCATTCTAAAAATTTCCTAAGGGATTTTTTTAAAAGGTATAATTCACCCCCTCTTGTATCTATGAATCTCATTATTATTTCGATCCTAAATTTGGTATAGTAGAGTATATTATACATAGTTACATACCATCCTAATAGTAACATGATGTATACTAAAAAAATTACCTGAATATTAAACTCTCTTTTTCATTTTTAATGATTGAAGGGATTTGAGCCCTCTATCGATGATCCAAATACCATCATTTTGGACTCCTGTGACATAAAAATGCCATCTACATTAGGACCACTGCAAAATTATCGATGGTATAGATCTTTCGGAATGACCTGTAGAGGCTTTAATGGAAGTTTAGATGTGACTAATGGCTTGTGGAGCAGTTATCCCAAGTGTGCTACATATGGAACCCTGCTGTTGGCTGAGACTTGACGACTGCGAACATTCGACTCTGTGAGACACGACTATGGACTAGTGAGAAGTAATTTTGTGTGACCTTGAATTCCCATGGTGGGAATCACTTATTTGTGACTTTTTTGGCCCATGATATACAAGATGAGGATGAGTACCTCAGTTGTCCACGATTAGTGGGAAGCACATCTATGTGACTTTGCAGGCCCATGGTATGCAATGAGGAGGTGTACCTAAGTAGTCCGAGGTTAGTGGGAAGCCCTTGTGTGTGAATTTTTAGGACCAATATACTCGATATAGGAATATTTCTTCAACATTAAAGGTTTTTGATGATATGAATGATGAATCTTCTCTCACAATTCTAAATGTATACTTAGTGTGAGTTGTCTTGTGATTTTTGATTTACTTTAAGGATTGTTGTGTGGTATTTACTTTTTGTTTTTGGGTCCCTACTGAGTACTTTGTTACTCAACCCTACATGGGCTTCTCCCAAACATGTTGTGTCTGGTGTAGGTGATCAACATTTCGATATAGACTTTAGTGGACCAGGACCTAGGGGTTTTAAAGAAGACAGGACTGATGGACGCTACGACAATGGACATGGTGGATTATAACTTATAGGGGCCTAGCAGAATTGGGTGGATAAGAAGTTCAACTTCGACTTCAAGTAGCTACACTACTCTCATGACAAGGTGAGGTTTTCTGTGGATATCCATCAGAGTTTCCTTTTTGTACATTGATGTTTTCAGTTCTTATGTTGGGTTTGTATTCTGTCCCACTTATATTAGTTGCACTTGTTCCAATATTTGTTTTAGTGTTACTTGTTTCCTTTTCAATTTGTGGGACAAGGATGGGTGTGTGTGTGGGTACTTGAGAAAATTCCTCCCACTTGCAGGTTGACACCTTCAATGCTAATCACCAGCCCTAGGCCATTGGGAGGCAGGCTTGGGGTAGTCACGGCACAGGCTGTGGGGGTTAGGTTGTGACACCACCTAGTGTGATGCGATTTCTGTAAACCAATGCTATCCGAAGAGGACATGTATTCAGTATAGAATTCAATGTCTTCCTCAACAATATATCGTTATGTAATACAACCCTCTAGCCAACTTTTATTTTTGACATACCCATTCAAAATTATCATGTACCGTTCAATGGGGTACATCCATCTATAGTCTACAAGACCACATAGTTTAATCTCTCTCATCAAGTGAACCATCAAAAGAAATAATGTTGGTGGGAATAACATTTCCAATTCACATAATATGATGGCATGTTCTCTTTTCATAGTTTTCAATTTCAGATGACAAACTCTATTTAATATGTGGGGCATAATTTTACCACTTTGAGTAAATTTATCATCTATGATGGAAATTTATTAAGAACCAACATGAAACATTCATTTTCTAAAAAATTTCAAGTGAATTGGAGATGGAGGAAAGGAAGAGGAGGGCGACGTACACCGACCTACCCTTAGCAGACTCTTGTGACCAGGAGATGCCGGAATGGAAGAAGAGGATGATGATGCGCGGTATGTTTGTGGAAGAATACCTTGCGATGAAGGAATAGAAGAAGAGAAGTATTGTGTTCACAGAGACTCCAGCGACCTGGAAATGGAAGAAAGGCAGAGGGGAGAAATTCCCACCAACCTGCCCTTAGCAGACTCTTTCCATCAGGCGATACTAGAAATGAATAAGAGGATGACGATGGGAGACATGTTTATAGCTTAAGACCTAGTGATGGAGGATCGGAAGAAGAGAAGTACGGTGTTCACAGAGACTCCAGTGACCTATAGATTGTAGAAAGGTAGAGAAGAGTGATGTAGACCAACCTTCCCTTTGTAGTCTCTTGCAATCAGGAGATACTAGAAAGGAAGAAGAGGACGATGCTGGGCGACCTGTTTATAGCCCACGACCTGATGATGGAGGATCGGAAGAAGAGAAGTATGGTGTTCATGGAAGACTCCACCGACCTAGTGATGGCGGAAAGGCAGAGGAGAGCACCTCACAACAACCTTCTCTTACTATACTCTTGTGATCAGGAAACACAAAAATGGAAGAAGGGGAGGATGCTGGCCAACCAGTTCGTGACTTGGATGACGGCCGACCTGTTTTTTCTAAAATATCACGTTCATAAAAAATGGAATTTAGTGTGGTTTTTTACCAATGCATATAATTGTATAATAATAACCAAAGTTTATAAAAAATATTTTATAAACAAAATATATATTACAAATGGTACACACTTTAAGGAAGTTTGAGAGAATCAAACATGAGACCTCTCCAACACCCCACATGGCCTTTTGACATTATGCTGTGTTGTGAGGCTTTGAAACCAAACAAGTGACCTATGATTTAACAAAATACCTTTAATTATTTTGGCTTAAACCTTAATATACTAATGTAATTATGTCAAGGTACTAGAAAAAGACTTTACCAGTCATTTAAAAGTAGATTAATACTTCCATGAAATTAATTTAAAAATGTGTAATTGGGGAAAAAATAATCTTGACCAAAAAGCTAAAATATGATCGATTTTTATTAAAAAAACTGATTCATTCAATTTTTGAGTAACTAATAGGGGAAAATTTGAAAAAAACGTGGAATTTGGTGAAATAATCATCAAAGAAGAACATAGGTATGTTTTAATAACATAAAGAGTATATATTCATTCCAATGAAAATTTAAACAAGAAAAATCTCGAATAATAAGAGTGAGATTGTAAAACATGCATTTAAATCATTAATAACTTTTTATTAAAGACCCCTTTAAAGTGAAAATATGAATTGAATATTTAAATACCATGAATATGGATGAATTCCTGATATAATATGTCAAAGGAGAAATATATACACCATATAAAATAAGTTAGGTGTATAATATAAAAAATGTCTCAATAGACTCTAATTGAGATGAAAAACCATTCCCTTGGATTCTAGGTAGGTTGAACGCGCGATATCTTATTGATTAATGAATTTGAATTTATTAAAAAAATTCTTAAGAATTTTTTTATATATATTCCATTTTTATGATATTTTTTTATAATCATTTGACATCCATTAATGTAATAGTACTTTCTTATGTTGTCAACTTAATGTTGTTCAGTCCATTTTCCCAGAATTACTTACAAATATTGATTGAGGTTAAAGGTGTTATGAAATGGTTTTATCATCTCAAGAATGTTAATAATTTCATGAATATAATTTTCATTCATTTTATTCAATTTTAGAATCATCCATGCAATGTGATAATAAAAAAGAGAATCACATCGTTTCAGGGAGGTGATAGTCAACACGTACGCATGAATGATGTTATCATTTTTTATTAGATGATAGGGTAAGAAATTTGATTATATATTATATTTAAAGAATCATAATTGTGTCTTAAATATCATATAAGTTCATTAATTCTATATTTTTAACTAGCCAAGTGATACGGCGATGGAAAATGGATGCACCATTTACATAACCACATCTCAATATAGTTAATATATTTATGTAATTAGGATAAGATTCTCCATGAATATTTTGAGGTGGATTATGAAGAAAAGGGCATGACCAAACTTGTTAAGAACATATTCCCCATGTTTATTCTAGAATTTATAACGTTGCTCTATTCCGTGATAGATCAAATGTTCTTACAACTCCTCTAGACTAATTAGTCATAAATAACAACAGTGTAAATATAGACAAAGGATTTGATAAGGGTCCTATGCATGATCTTTTACAAACTTTATGAACTCTTTCACTCCATCATTATACTCTTTTGTCAGAAAATTAGTATCCATCCATTCTTTATTCATATTTATCAAATTTGATTGTGTAATATTAATATTTAACATAATAAATACACAAAACATTGATATAAAAATTAACCAAGTCTAAAATAAGTTATAGACATTATGTATCTTCCAATATTTACACCCAATATCCACTTTTTGAAGCCAAGGTCCATCATTTGGGATCTATTATATAAATCACTGTTCATCTCATCTAGTTTTCCCTTAATTGGTCAAACTAAGAGAAATTAATCAACATAAAGAATTAAAATGAAAAAAATACTTTCATAATACACCTTAATATAGTAGAAATTGTTTATAATACACTGGATGAACATTAATTATACCATGAAAGCATTGAAATTCTAGTTACATTATCTTAGTGCTTACTTAAAACTAAAAAAACTCCATTTGAGACTCGAACCAAACCTTTTAAACCATTTTAAATGAAACCTTATAGTTGATCTATTTAGATCTCTTCCTCCAAATCGCCATGATGGAATATAATCATAGAATTAATTTTTTCTAGAAATAAAGCTTCAAATGGAAACCAAGTTGAGAACCATATGAATTATTATATTCTTTACAACATGAGAAAAAATCTAACTAAAATCTAATCCTTCTAATTACTGAAATATATTAACCATTTTTGTGGTGTAATTGTTGATCTACTTGGCATCCCTATATAATTTAATGGTTTTCCTAATTCTATAAAAATATAAACTTAAAAGATGAAGGAAAAAATACATTTCAGATGTCCTTTGAAAACTATATATAAAATCCTAGTTGAAAATATCTCACCCTAAAGATATTTGAAACACTTTTTAGTTCATTCCAAAAATATCTCACCATAAAGATAATACCAATAACACCTTATGGAAAGCACCAATACTTACAAATCTAAGAAAGGATTTGTGAAGTTTCTCTTATGCGTCCTTAACTATCTATACTCATAAACAAACATAAATCCATCAAGGACTAAAACTATTCAAATCATGACTCTTTATACATCACAATATAATCCATACTCTTTGCCAAGCTCATTTATTATTTAGATTGGTGTTTTCATCAATCTCCCATTAATATCCTAGATGGATCTCTCATGAACATCTATGGAAAGTAAATATACCACATTTTTGGTTAAGTCCTTATTAGTGATTCTAATTAGGAAGAATCCCAGTTGACCCTCTAGTAATAACTGGAAATTTCCAAAAATATTTGGAGCCTCAAAAAAATTATTTGGCCTCTCTAAAAAAACTATAACATCAAACTTCTATGTTTCTAAAAATATTCTATCGACTAATATCATTTTCCCCATGAAGTGTACATTATAAATCCAAAACATACACATTGATATCATGGCATATAGTTGATGCTCCCTATGTTTTCTCAAAATGACCTCAAGATATTGAGCTTGTTCCTCCCTCGATCATAGAGAACACTTTTGCACCTCTAAGATGATCAAATAGTCCATAACTACATATAAGTGGATATAAGATCATTTATATCACATATAATAACCTCTAATCTTCTACACATTTTCTCGATGATATCTTTGAATTTGTATGGAAAAAATTAAGGCAACACAAGGGTAAATAATCATTCATACAAACCCCTTCACCTTGAAATCATTCAATTGAGCCTTCTTCTTTCACATCTCTGCAAAATCCATCTTATATGGTTTAATAGATATATGATCAACACCCGATAATATCACAATCATAAAATCAAACTACCCCTTCTATGGTAATATAGATAAGTCCTTATGAAATTCATCTAGGAACTTGTCAATGATAGTGGAATATACTGACTGATATTTCTCCCTATCATCCAAAATTACTCTAAAAAAATGGGTTATGATTTTACATAGCTACCAAAATATTGGTACTACATAACTCGTTTTCAAATAAAACTCTCCAATATAGACATAATCATCACCCTTAAAAATATAATTCCATCCATAGATGGAAAGAATGGATATAGTAGATAAATCACTACATGGGGGTTTCTAATTATAGTCACAAAATAGACTCACAGTTTTCATGTTGCTAGAAACTTCCCTTTCCATTTTTTTGTTTATATTATGTGTAAATTAATGAGTTTACTGGTAAAACTGTCAAATAGTTATGAGACATTCTATGAATCCATTTCCAACCATTTTTTTATATATGTAAAATTTTTATCTCCCTCTTGCATTTACCTTTTAATTTCAATCAAATTATACATGAACTAACACGATACATTCATATTCCATATATACAAATTATACATGAACCGACATGGAATATTCATAATAAATATATGTAAATATTTATACATATATACAAATATTTAATATGTGGGTCACAATTTTCCCACTTTGAGTAAATTGATAAGCTATAATCGAAATATCCTAAGAACTAACATGAAACATTAATTTTCCATAAATACTTCAAAAAAATAAATAATACATTCCTCTATAATTGAATAAAAAAATATAAGATTCACACAAATAACAGTATGAATGATGTCAGAAACAATAAACCACATCCATATGTAAACAGAAGATGAAAAACACGTGAAACTACACTGAAAAAACAGAACTGGAAATGGACGGGTTATATTCTATGACATGATCTCTAGTCAAACATGGCCTCTATTCTCAAAATCACATACCAAACAAACCAATTTCAATGCCACTAAACATCAATTGGGCCACAAGAATCCAATAGCTAACCATATACTTATTGAATTCAAAAATGTATATAGAGGATTACATGAATACTAATAGTGGTAGTACATGAGGAGATGAGTTAATGAAGGAGGTGGGTTCGCAAAGGAGGAGGGGTTAGAAGCAGAGGTGGGGTTCAACGATAGAGGTGGGGTATGTGGAGGAGAGCGTCTCGGAAAAGGAGAGATTCGCGACGGTGGCGAAGGGCTTCGCAGGGATGGAGGAGGAGGAGGAGGCGAGAGAGGAGGAGGAGGAGGAGGCAACGGGGTTCAATTTTTGCGGGTGCTTGAGTCGTGCGACGTGAGGAGGAGACTATTAGGGTTTATTTATAAAACCAAGTAAACCATTTATCAGTGATAGTTAAAAACGCTGAAAAAGGTATGGTTTTTCAGTGCTAAAATATAAAGCGCTGATAAAACATGTCTTTATTAGTGCTAAAAAAGTATTGATAAAACTATAATGATAATAAATTATGTATATTTTAATATATATATTTATAAAATTATATGTATAAAAATATAAATATATTGATATATTTATTTATAATAATAACTATAAATAAATATATATTTATATATATTTATATATATAATAAATATATATTTTTATATAATTATAAATTTATAATAAATATATTTATTATATTTATAATTATATATAATTAATATCTTTATTATAATTTTAAAATTATTTAAATATATCTATATTTATATAGAATTATAATTGTAAATATTAGTATATATTTATTATAATTTTATATTATTTAATAACTATAAATTTATATAAATATATTTATAGTTTGGATAAATATATATTTATTTATAGTTATAAATATATATGTATATATATATATCAATAATTATAAAATTATAACATATAAATTAATTTTATTTATAATTATTTAAATATATAATAAATAGCCAGAAAGGTCTGGACCAGGCGGAAGCCTGATCCCGAAAATTTATTAAGAAAAAAGTGCAGGTAAAGACAGAAAAAAACAGTGCTACATTACATCAAACCCATACTCATCCCTCTCCCTATCATCGCATAACTCATCTCCAGGATCAGCAGACTCCCAATCTGAAGATTCATACCTCCGCATCATCTCAAGGTACATGTTTTTCTTCCTAAGCATCTCCTCAGACATCTTCTCCTTGATTTTCCGTGTCCCACTATGTCCATTATCCACCTTAGGAGACCCTCCCCTTCGCTTGCCACTATTCCCATTTGCATGAACAATTTCTTGTGACCCTTCATTCTTGTACGCAGACCTCGTCGCCATTGGTTTGGGTAGGTCCTTGTAGTCCCTCCGTGTCTTCCTCCTACTTTTGGTTTTCCCCTCCACTTCCTTTCTGAGGGGTTCATGAAGTCCATGCTTGACAACATCAATGTAGGATGCTTTGTGGTTATGTAGCTCCTCCTCTTGCAAGGGGTAACCATGTGATTCCACAACACATCCATCGTCAACCTTACTGCTCATACTCAAGTCATTCATAATTCTTCCAACAACCTGACTAACTTTCGGATTTTCCATCACCATTGCTTCTTTTGTCATGACAAGATCATGTTCACTGCCTTCTGCCACCATAGAACCATGCTGCTGTTCAGCCACACCATTCATGTCCAAACTACCTTGAGAAACCTGCCCATGATAAGCTGCCAATACCCCCATTCACCTCCTTTGAGATCTCCTTGATCTGCTCATCAGAAACCCCTACACTTTTACCAATTTTTACCTGCTCCATCCCAGGTGAGACATGAGGCTGTCCACCAGAATCACCTATGGGCAGAACAACTGATCTCTCCATCACATGGACAGTGATGGCATCTTCATGAGATGGGAGACACTGAAGTGCCTCCTCTTCTATTGGTTCATCCTCCTTCTGATCATTATCCATCAAAACAGCAAACTGATTTTCCGAACAGTTTATCAAACCATCATCATTAACCTGTACCATGATAGGAGATCTCTGCCCTGTAGATTTACTCCCACTATAAGCCTGATTTTTCCCCAGTCCCCTGCCCATATACAGCACAGCAGACTCACCAGCCTTCATCCCCTCTTTATCAGAAAACTCCATTACTTCTTTCCCCTTTCTGTTAGCCATTTTCATTGAACCCTCATCTTCCTGCATTGAGTCCTCCATACCTCTCTTACCTCCATTTGGCAGTTCTCCTGCCTGGATCTCCTGCCCCACACACATTCCTGAAGAAACCTCAACATGACCCTGGTTATTTACCATATCATCAACCACTGGGGCTTGTCCAATTTCGGATACCCCTCGATCCAGACCTGTTTTTTGCTGAACCATCTCATCAACTGCCGGGACCAACCCAGTTTCAGATTCCCCTGGATTCAGAGCTGCATGAATCGGAACCATATCACCATTCCCAGTGTTATTAAGCACACCCGAATGAAATGCTGGAATCCTTCTTCGACATTTAACAGTTTCATGCCCCTGCTTGCAACAATTGGAACAAAACGGAGTCCAAGTTTCATACAGAATTTTTTGAGCATACCTGTATTCACCTTCCACGATAATCCAAACGACCTCTGGCGGAACTCTTGAGAGATCCATTTCAACACAAACTCTCGCAGAAGCGGGATTTGACAAAGAGGCAGTTCTTTGATCACAGCAAATAAATCGTCCAATAGAGTTACCTATCGAGCGTAGAAGTCCTGGATTTTGAAAAGGAATTGGAAGTCCCGGCAACTGCAGCCAGATTGCTGAATTTGGAGAATCACGGTTTAAATGATTTTCAAAGGTCCATCGAAGAAGATGGAAACTCGAATCCATCTTACTTCGGGACCAAGCCTTCCCCAAATCCCCATCATCCGCAAACAGAATGAGGATTTGTCGTGGTCCAAGAATTCCAACATGCGCAAAATTCTTGAGCCCCCATTTTTCGTTTACAAACTTACTGAAATCCTCCAACAGCGGACGTTTTTTCACAAACCTTGCAATAAGGGCATTAGAAAGCAAGGCTGAAGCCGCATTAAATATATTTATTTAATTATATATTTTTATTTTATAAATATATCTATTATATTTTGATAATTATTTAATATATATATATATTTATTTAAATAATTATGAAATACATATGAAATATATATATATTTAATATAAATATATATTTATTACATATATATTTTAATTATAGTCATAAATATAACTCAAATTATATATATATATATACATATCAAATTAAAATGAATATATTAATTATATATAGTCATAAATATAAATAAATATATACATATAAATTTAAATAATTATGAAATTAAATTAAATATATTTATTATACATATATTATTATAATTTCATAATTATTTAAATTAATATATTTTTATATTTAAATAATTATGAAATTATAATAAATATATTTAATATAATTATAATTATAATTATAATTATAAATAAATAATTATTTATTTATATTCATAAATATATATATTTATTTAAATAATTATGAACGTAAAATAACTATATTAATTATATATTTTCTTTATAATTTATAATTATTTAAATAAATATATATATTTATATATAATTAATTATGAAATTATAATAAATATATTTTCTATATTTATAATTAT
The DNA here is from genome assembly GCA_963277665.1 of Viscum album. NCBI lineage: Eukaryota > Viridiplantae > Streptophyta > Magnoliopsida > Santalales > Viscaceae > Viscum > Viscum album. The sequence goes on from OY728131.1 coordinate 1,930,781,299, forward strand.
AATTATAAAAAAATATTATATATTTATAATCATAGATATAATTATATAAATATATATATATATATACTTAAATACATATGAAAGTAAAATAATTATATTATTTATATTATTTATATATATTTTTAATTTCCTAAGTACTTAACTATATATATATTTATTTATATTTATGACATTATATAATTAATATATTTACTTTAATTTCATATGTATTTAAATATATATGTAATTATAATTATAATTATATGTATAATAAATATATTTATAATAATTTTAAAATTATTTACATATATATATATATATATATATTTTATAATTATAAATATAAATATTTGTATATAAGTATAAATATTTGTAGATATTTATAAATATATTTACGTAATTACATATATTTATAATATTATAATATTATAATTATTATAAATACATTTATCATGATTTTTAGTATTTATGAGAACAAAATAGCTTTACGAAAAAATGAATGAATCATATACACCGAGTAAAGTATAGATCCTAAAAAATGAGTCATCATATAAAATTACAACATGAATTGTAATTGGAGTCTAATATATAAATGAACATTCATGATGAATACATAACATATTAATGTCACTTATATTTATGCATCAATTGATCAAATTCATTGGAAACATATATTTATTTATTTATAGTTATAATTATAAATAAATATTTAAAAATTATTTACATATAATTATAATTATACATATTTAGAAAGTTTTTATATAAAAATAGATATATATATATTTAAAAAGTATTTATATATAAATATAAAGACATAATTATAAATATATAAATATAATAAATAGAATAAATATGTTTATTATTTAATGAAATTTATTATATATATATTTGAATTATTAAAAAAATATATATTATTTATAAACATGCGTTTTGTATTTAATGTCTACAAATAAACATTATTTTTTAATATATATATATAATAATTTTATATTAAAATATTTTCTCAGCACTAACAATAACTCTGATAAATCTACCTTTTTTAAGTGCTAGAAGAAGGGTTTCTAAAGTGTAGATTTATTAGTGCTTTTGATAGTGCTTATAAAGGTCCTCTTTTATTAGCCCTTTCTGCTTATCATTGATAAAACCCAACGCATCCCTTTTCTGGATATGTGGTAGTGTGCAAACATATGTCATTTTTATCATAGTGTTTTTATTATTTTTTCAACATAATATTCTTCTTCACTCCTCATATAAACTTACTAGATTTCATTCAACCTCTTTTTCCCAAATATAGACTCCACAACACTATTATAATAATCAAAATATGAATTTATTGATAAAAAATAATTAAATTACAATCATGGAAATAGAATATAAATATTTAAATTTAAAGTGTGTGATTTATAATGAAAATAAATGTTATTTATTGTCATTAAAATAGTTATATTTGTCTATAATTAATATTAATATATAAATAATAATAATATTGTTTTAAAAAATAAAAAAATTTGTTTGATCACCTGTTTAATTGTTTTCTCGATCCGAACAAGACTTACTCCTCTGCACTCGGAGCAGCAACCGATTAAGAAACCTATTTCTCCTCAGGAATGGGAGCATCAGCATGTGCATAAGGTTGTTCCAATGCACTTCGAGCAGCAAAAGGTTGAGAGACTTGTTGTTCCTCAGGATTGGTTTCATCATTATGTGTGGAAGTCATTATCTATAGAAGTGGTTTAACGTTTAATTTAGAGTACATAAATATAGTAGTAAATGCATAATAACATGAGGTAACGTGATGTATATTACAAAAAAAATGTAACCTGATTATTGAACATGCCTTTTCATTTTTAAAGGATGAATGGATTTTACCCCTCTATCGACAATCCGAATCCCTTAATTGTGGTCTCCTCTGATATACAAAATGTCATCTACATTGGGACTACTGTGAAATGATTGTGATATCTCAATGAAAGGGTCATACTCAATTAAATATTCATCTGGACCTTCAGTGGTTTTGGTCAATAACAGAATGATTGACTACTTTCAATTTTCAGGGTTTGGAACATAACATACTTGTACAGTCTATGATTTCATTATAAACAGTTCACCTTTGTTCCATTTCTTACGAAAATCATCTTCCATGAATCCCAATTCATCTAATTTAATAACAATTTTGTTATCAACCCACTTGGAATGAAATTTTTTTCACTTGGAATGCGGTATAATCCAATTCCCATATTTGCTCGATGATGCCAAAGTATGAAATATTTGCATAAATTGGATTTTTTTTCATTAGTACTAGAAACATGCATCTCTTCATCCATGAGTGTAACTCAACTATTTTTCATGGTAATATCTTCATAATTCTCATTTTTATTAAACATATAACCATTAATTAAATAACCATTGTAATATAATACGTACACACATTGTCTTCTAGGTATCCATTGAAGTCATTCTAAAATTGAATATGGATTTTCATCTATCTCCTTTAAAATATAGTCCCAAAACTATCCTATAAACAGGTTTTTATGTGTATTTGATATCCACATTCTAACCCTTGATGGATTCGAATGCCTAATAATTTATTTATGGGTTTCGATATATGGGTAAACCTTTAAACTATTATGAAAAATTTAAAGGTGGGCCTGATCCTGATTTGTAATATTGATTGTTACAAAAACTCTTCCAGAAACTCCTTCAACTTCAATCCACCCAGTGTGATGATATTTCAGTAGACCAATGCTTTCCACACCAGACATGAATTCGATATAGAAATCAATGGCTTCCTTAACAATATTTCACTCTATAATACAACCCTCTTCCCAAATTCAATTTTTTACATACCCATTCAAAATATTCATATATTGTTCTATGAGGTACATACATCTATAGAATACATGACCACATATTCTAATATCTCTCACCAAGTGAACCATCTAATAAAAGAATTTTGTCAGGAAGAACATTTCCAATTAACATAATATGGTGGAAATTTCTTGTTGGGTATGTAACTTTGTTACACATTGCTTTGAAGAAGAAACAGAGCTTGGTTAATGTATGAAGGACATTCCTAGGAAAAAATCCATGTAGAGCTATAGGCATTATATCTTTCATCAAAACATGACAGACATGTGATTTTTGACCCTTTAAATTTAGATCGGCCATTGACATGATGTTCTTGGTATTCGATGAATGCCCCTCTGGAATCATTATGTATTTTAATATGTTTCAAAACTGATATCTCTCCTTCCTAGAAAGAGTTTAAACAATTATAGGATGAAAAAAGTCACCCTTAACTGGCGCCAACTCTACTCGTATTCCAATGTCAACCATGTTCATCCTATCTTTAATTCCATCCATTTTTTCTAGGTGCATTTAGAAACATGTAGATGACACTATCACATAATTTTTTTTCAACATGCACAACATTAAATTTTTTTTGACATACAGATAATTCTGGTATGGTAATTCATAAAAACTTATCTCTTTTTCCATCAATATTTCGTAAGGTTTTTCAAAAATGTTTTATCAAAAGCAATGTCCACATCTTTTACTTCTTTAAATAGTTGATCACATGTTAGTAGACATGGTGATGTATGTTCTTCTAAACTTCCATCGAATGATGTCATCCAATATTGGTACTTATGTAGTCGGGGTTGAAATCTATGATGCCCTAGAAACATATTTTTCGATGAATGTTTCATCCTAATTGACTATATACCTTGTTCGCAAATAGTACACCATTGAGTTCCTTTAATTATATATCCTAACAAATTTTAATATGAAGTAAAGTAATTTATCTTCCTATAAAACATGTCTCTTAATGTAAAATATTCATTTTTATAGGCATCATACAACATAACACCTAAATCTCACAATAATTTAAAATCCTTAGTCAATGGATCCAAATAAACATCAATATCATTACCTAGTTGTTTTGGTCCTGATATAAGCATAGACAACATGGTGTATTTTTTCATGCATAAACATAGTGTAATGTTATAATTTACCAACATAACCAACCATGTATTCTGAGTGCTTCTTTGAAAACCAAAATGATTCACTTTGTTTATATATAACACAAGACCAAGGTTTCTCGGCTCGTTTCAAAATTCCTGATACTCAAGATCAATTCTCTTCCAATGAGGAGAGTCTATTTGATGACAGAGTTTCCCATATATAATTTTTATGTCTGTGTGCCACGTTAATTTCCCTACTTTCTCCTCACATCCATATAGGCGCCTAATCCTTGGACTAATTGTATAGTACCAAACAACTTTTTTAGGACCAAATTCATCTTTCTTGTATCATGAATCACCACAATTTGGGAATTATCTAAGTGATTTTTGGTCCCTTTGAAATAACATACAGTCATTCAGGCATGCATGTATTCTTTCAATGATCATACCCATCGAGCATAGGATTTGTTTGGCATTGTATGTTTGGTTCGGGAGTTCATTATCTTCTGGGAGCATGTCATTTAAGATAGCAAGTAATTCTGTAAAATAGGTGTCACTCCATATGTTGCATAATTCTAGTTTATACATCTTTAGTATGGCTGAAAATGTTGTATATTTAGTGAAACCACTATAAAATGGAAAATTTTCACAACTCTTTAACTTGTCAATCAATTTTGGGAAATCGCGAATATTATCATCAACTGTCCTTTTCATTTCCTCAATACGATCTTCATAATCATTAACACATATAATGACATCCTCAATACAGTCTTCTTCATTTTCTACAATTGTAATCATATCGAATGACCCATAAAATGAAGTGTTATCCCACCCTCTTGCTACATTTGATTTTCCCCATGTTTATTCCATAATTTATAACTTCAATCTATTTTGTGATAGATCAAGAGTTCTTCCAACTCCTCTGAACTAATTTTTCTTGAATAAAAACAACATAAACTTGGATAAAAGATTTTAGAAGGGTCATATGCATGATCTTTTTCAAACATGATGAATTATTTTCTTCCATCTTCATTCTCTTTTGTCAGACTATTAGAATCCATACATTCCTTATTCATATCCATATTATTTAACTTGGTAATATTAATATTTCACCAAATAAATAGACAAAATATTGATATAAAAATTAACCAATTCTAAAAAAGTAATAGAATTTATGTATCCTTCAATATTTCTCCCTAATATCCACTTTTCAGAACCAGGGTCCTTCATTTGGTATATTCTAGATAAATAAATATTCATTTAATCTTGTTATTTCTTCATTTGTCCAACTAAGAGAAATTCATCGACACAAAGAAGTAAAATGACAAAAATCCCTTCATAATACACAATAATATAGTAGAAATTATTTTCATTACACTACATGAACATTAATTCTACCATTAAAGAATTGAAATTGTAGTTACCCTATCTTGGTTGCTAATTAAGCCCAAACAAAATGTATTTGAGACTAGAACCGAACCTTCATTTCCATTTAGCATGAAACCTTCCAGTTGATCTATGTATATCTCTTCCTAGAAATCCCCATGAAAGAGTATAGTCATTACATCCATTTGATTTTGAAATAAACCTTCAATGGAAACCAAGTATAGAACCATCTGAATTATTATATTCTTAACAACATGAGAGAAAATCTAATAAAAATCTAATCCTTCTAATTATTGAAATACATTTATCCTTTAAATGGTGTTATTATTGATCTAATTTTATTCCCTATATAATGTAATGGTTTTACTAATTCTACAATAAAAATAAAAAAGATTATGGAAAAACAACATTTCAAATGTCCCTTGAAATTTATTTATAAAATCCCAGTTGAAAATAACTCACCCTAAATATATTTCAAACACTTTTTTAGTGTATACATAAAATATATAACCCTAAAGATAATACCAATAACACGTCATGGAAATCACTACAATGTCCAAATTTAGGAAATTATTTTGGAATATTCTATTATGCATCCTTAACTGTCTGGACCCATAAGCAACCATATGACCATCATAGAATGGAACTGTTCAAATCCTGACTCCTGATACATCACAATACAATCCATACTGATTACCCAGCTCATTTATGATTAAGATTGGTTTTCTACATCAATATTCTATTAAAGATTGTAGAAGGATCTCTCATGAACATCTAATTAATGGAATTATACCACATTCTTGGTTAAGGTCTTCTTAGTGCTTCAAATTAGGAATAATCCCAGTTGACACTCTGGCAATAACTAGAAATTCCCAAAAAATATTTTGATATTAAAAAAATTATTTGGCCTCTCTAAATAGACTATAACATCAAACATATCAAGTTATAAAAATATTCTATCCACTAATATAATTTTCCCCAATAAGTGTACATTATCAATCCAAAACATACACTTTGAGATCATCTCATATAGTTGATGCTCCCTAAGTTTTCTCAAAATGATCTCCAGATATCGAGCATGTTCCTACCTCGATCCTAGAGAACACTTTAGCAACTCTAAGTTAATCAAAGAGTCCATCACTATGTATAATTGTATATAAGTTCATTTCTATCACTTAGAATAACCTTTAATAGTCCACACAAATTCTCAATGATCCATATGATTTTTTATGGAAAAAACTAAGGCACCCTAGGGGGATATAATCATTCATATGAACCCCTTCACCTCAAAATCATTCAATTGATCCTTCTTATCTCATAACTCAATAAAATCCATATTATAAGTGGGAATTGATATATTCCCCACACCTAGTAATAACACCATCATAAACTCAACCTATCCCTTGGGTGGTAATATAGAAAAGTCCTTGGGAAATACATCTAGGAACTTGTCAATTATAGTAGGACATACTGAATGATGTTTATCTCTATCATACAAAATTACTCTAGAAAAATGGGTTGTGATTCTACCCAGCTACAGAAATATAGGTCCTACATAACTAGTTTTCATATCCAACTCTCCAATATAGACATAATCATCACCCTCGAAAAATATAATTCTATGCATCGATGAACACACTTAATAGAGTAGATACATCACTACATGGGGGGTATTAATTGTTGTCACAAATTAAACTCATAGTCTTCATGTCACCAAAACCTTCCCTTTACATTTATGTGTCTCTTTTAAGTAGGAATTAATGAGTTTAAAGGTAAAATTGTCAAATAGTTGAGAGACATTCTATGAATCCATTTTTTATATATGTGAAATTTTTATCTCCCTCTTGTATTTACCACCTACTTTCAATAAAATTATACATGAACCGACATGAAACATTCATATGCAATATATAAAAATTATACATTAACCAACATGAAACATTCTTAATAAATATATTCAAATATTTATACATATATACAAATATTTAATATGTGGGGCACAATTTTCCCACTTCGAGTAAATTGATTAGGTATAATCGAAATATCCTATGAAACGACATAAAACATTCATGTGCCATAAATTCTCAATAAAAATAAAAAATAAATTCCTCTTAAATTGAATAAAAATATAGAATAAAAACCAACATCACTATATGAATGCAGTAGGAAACAGTAAACCATATCCGTATGTAAGCAGACAAGGGAAAACATGTGAAACTACACTGAAAAAAACATAACTAAAAATAGATGGGTTGTATTATATGACATGATCTCCAGTAAAATATGGCATCCATTTACAAAATCACCTTACTAACAAACCAATTACTATGCCACTAAACATCAATTGGGCTATAAGCATCCCGTAGTTAACCATATACTTATTGAACCAAAAATATATATAGAGCATTATAAGAATATAATAAATATATTTATAAAATTTTATATATAATAAATAAATAAATATTTATTAATAATTATAACTATAAATAAATGTATATTTATTTACATTTATATATGCAATGAATATATATTAATTTATAATTATAATTTTTTTATAAATATATTTATTTTATTTATAATTATATATAATTAATATCTTTATTATAATTTTATAATTATTTAAATATATCTATATTAATTTAGGATTATAATTGGAAATATTTGTATATCATTATTATTATTTTATTATTATTTAATAAATATAAATGTATAAAAATTTATTTATAGTTATAATCATATATATATATATATATATTTCAATAATTATAAAATTTTAACAAATATATTTATTGAATTTGTGAATTTATAAATATATACAATTAATATATTTATAGCAATTAAATAGTTATTTAAATATATATGTATTATATATAATTATAATCATAAATATTTGTATATATTTACAAATATATTTATTTAATTAATATATTTAATATAATTAGATAATTATTTAAATATAAATATGTTTTTATTACATATATATTTTTATTATATTGTGTGATTTATAATGAAAATTAATTTTCTTTATTGTCATAAAATTGTTATATTTGACTATAATTAATATGAATATATACTTATATAATAATAATGTTTTAACAAATAGAAAAACTGGTTTGATCACCTGTTTAACCGATTTTCCCGATCTGATCTTGACCTACACCACTAATTTAATGACCATCCCGATTCTATATGATTGCGTGTATAATTTGAGGGTAATTTATGTGGGTGATTTTTTTTAGTTTTATAGGGTAGGGATTTTTTATATTTGGGAAATGGGTTTGTTCACCGCCACTTGAAGTGGCGCTTACCACCCCCAAACCACACAATATATATATATATATATATATATATATATATATATATATAATAAATCTATTTTAATAAATATAAAAAAATAAAATAAATACAAAATTATATTTATATAATAAATAAAAAAATTATAATAAATTTAGTTATTTATAATTAATATTTATAATAAATATCAAACAAATATTATAATAAATATTTTAATATTATCATAAAAAATATACATTTGTTATACATTTATTATACATTTATTATAAATAATATAATGTTATAATATTATAATATTTATTGTAATAAATATCTAATAAATATTAATAAATAATATTATAATAAATGAACAACAAGTGTATAACAAATGTATACTTAGTATTTATAATACATTTATATTTATAATAAATACTTATTATAATTAAATATTATAATATTTATAATGAGAAATATAAAATAAATGTATAATTAATATTATTATAATAAATATACATTTATAATATCTATTATAATAAATATTATAATAATAAATATATAAAAAATATTAGTGTAATAGATATTATAATAAATGTGTAATAATAATATTTTAAATGTAATATAAGTATTTATAATAAATTTATTATAAATTTATATTTATTATAATCAATATTATAAATTTATTTATAATAAATGTATATTTATATTTATATTTATAATAAATACTATAATATTTAATATAATAAATATACATTTATTTATTATAGTAAATATAACTTTATTTATTATAATAAATCTACATTTATTATATAGATTTATTATAATAAATATGTACAATAAATGTATAATAAATATAATAATACATTTATTTTTTAATTATAATATAATAAATGTAATATGTAATTATTTATCTTTATTATATAATTATCTTATCAATATTTATTATATTTATAATTATATAATTATATTATAAATAAATGTAATATGTAATATAATATAATAAATTTAATATGATACATTTATTTTTTAATTATAATAAATGTATATTTATAATTATAAAAATGTATAAAAAATATAATAAATATAAATATATAATTACATATTACAATTATTATAAAAAATAAATAATTAAATATTACATTTATTATAATAAATAAATGTATATTTATAATTACATTTATAAATTTATATTTATTATAATAAATAAATGTATATTTATTACATATTTATTATAATAAATAAATGTATATTACATTTATAATAAATGGATATTTATATAAATAAATATTATTAATAAATATTTTTAATGAAAATTAAGAAAATTATATTTATTAATGAATACTATAATAAATAAATGTATATTTCTAATTATATTTATAAATATATATTTATAATAAATGTATATTTATAAATAAATATTATTATTAAATATTATTAATGAATATTAATAAATGTATGTTTATTAATGAATGTTATAATAAATAAATGTATATTTATAATTACATTTATAAATGTATATTTATTATAATAAATATATGAATATTACATTTATAAATAATTACATATTTTTTATAAAAAATAAATTTATATTTCATTTGTAATAAATGTATATTTATATAAATAAATGTATATTACATTTATATGTAATTACATATTTATTATAATAAACATATATTACATTTATAAATAAATAATCATTTATTTTGTTAATAAATGTATATTACATTTATTATAATAAATGTATATTACATATTTATTATAATAAATGTATATTAAATTTATATAAATATATATTTATTACATATTTATTATAATAAACAATTACATTTATAAGTGTATTTTACATTTATAATAAATATCTAATAAAAGTATATTTATATAAATGTATATTTATTATAATAAATAAATTTAAACTACATTTATAAATAATTACAAATTTATCTTAATAAATAAATGTTTATTTATAATTATATAATTATATTATATTATTATTTATAGATTTGATAATTATATAATAAATATAAATAATTATATATTACATTTATTATATTATAATTAAAGAACAAATGTATTATAATATTTATTATAAATTTTTATACATATTTATTATAATAAATGTATAAAATAAAGTTAGATTTATTATAATAAATTTGGATACAAATATCCAATAGCTAACCATATACTTATTGAACAGAACATATACTTAGAGCATTACAAGAATATAATAAATATATTTATAAAATTATATGTATAATAAATAAATATTTATTTGTTTATAATAATAACTATAAAGAATGTGTATTTATTTATATTTATATATATAATGAATATATATTAATTTATAATTATGAGTTTTTTATAAATATATTTATTATATTTATAATTATATATAATTAATATCTTTATTATAATTTTATAATTATTGTAATATTTCTATATTTATTTAGAATTAAAATTGTTAATATTTGTATATATTTTTTATAATTTTATAGTTATTTAATAACTATAAATGCATATATATTAATTTATAGTTATAATCATATATATATATATATTTCAATAATTATAAAATTTTACCATATATATTTATTGCATCTATAATTCTATAAATATATATAATTAATATATTTATAACAATTTAATTATTATTTAAATATATACGTATTATATAGAATTCTAATTATAAATATTTTTGTATAGTTATAAATATATTTATTTGATTAATATATTTATTATAATTTGGAAATTATTTAAATATAAATATATATTTATTACAGATGTATTTTTATTATAGTGTGTGATCTATAATGAAAATTAATTTTATTTATTGTCACTAAAATAGTTATATTTGACTATAATTAATATGAATATATAATTATATAATAATATTGTTTTAACAAATACAAAAATTGGTTCGATCAGTTGTTTAACCGTTTTTCCGATCTGAACTTGACCTACTCCCCTGATGTAATTTCCATCCCGATTCTATATGAGTGCATGTATAATTTGAGGGTAATTTAGGTTTGGTGGGTTTTATTTAGTTTAATGGGGTAGGGTTTTTTTATATTTGGGAAATGGGGTTTTTCAGCGCCTCTAGAAGCGGCGCTTTGACCCCACACCACTCCCAAACCCCACAAATATATATAAATATAAAAAAATTTAATTAGTATAATAAATATAAAAGAAACAATAAATACGTAATTATATTTTTTATAATAAATACAAAAAATTTAGTAAATTTATTTATTTATAATAAATATCTAATAAATATTATAATAAATATAATAATATTATTATAATAAATATTTATAATAAATATTTAATAAATATAATAATATTATTAAAATAAATATATGTTTGTTATACATTTATTATAAATACTATAATGTTATAATATTGTAATATTTATTAGAATAAATATCTAATAAATATTAATAAATGCTATTATAATAAATGCACAATAAATGTATAATAAATGTATAATAAATGTATAATAAATGTATAATAAATATTTATAATACATTAATATTTATAATAAATACTTATTATAATTAAATATTATAATATTTATAATAAAAATTTTCTAATAAATGTATAATAAATATTATTATAATAAATATACAATTATAATATCTATTATAATAAATTTTATTATAATAAATGAATAATAAATATTATTGTAATAAATATAATAATATATGTATAATAAATATATAGTAAATGTATAATAAATATTTATAATATATTTATAATAAATGTATATTTATTATAATAAATATTATAATATTTAATTATAATAAATGTATATTTATATTTATATTAATAATAAATATTATAATTTTTATTATAATAATTCTACATTTATTTATTATAATAAATCTACATTTATTTTATACATTTATTATAATAAATATGTACAATAAATGTATAATAAATATTATTATACATATATTATTTAATTATAATATAATAAATGTAATATGTAATTATTTATCTTTATTATATAATTATCATATCTATATTTACTATATTTATAATTATATAATTATATTATAAATAATTGTAATATGTAATATAATATAATAAATGTAACACGATACATTTATTTTTTAATAATAATAAATGTATATTTATAATTATATGAATGTATAATAAATGTAATAAATATAAATGTATAATTACATATTAAATTTTTAATTATAAATAAATATTTACATTTTACATCTTTTTAAATAAATAAATGTATATTTATAATTACATTTATAAATGTATATTTATTATAATAAATAAATGTATATTTATTACATATTTCTTATAATAAATAAATGTATATTACATTTATAATAAATTTATATTTATATATATTTATGTATATTAAATTTATAACAAATGTATATTTATATTAATAAATATTATTAATAAATATTATTAATGAAAATTAATAAATGTATATTTATTAATGAACATTATAATAAATAAATGTATATTTATAATTACATTTATAAATGTATATATATAATAAATGTATATTTATAAATTAATATTATTATTAAATATTATTAATGAATATTAATAAATGTATATTTATTAATGAATATTATAATAAATAAATCTGTATTTACAATTTCATTTATAAATGTTTATTTATTATAATAAATAAATTTATATTACATTTATAAATAATTACATATTTTTTATAATAAATTAATATATATTACATTTATAATAAATGTATATTTATATAAATAAATGTATATTACATTTATAATAAATGTATATTAAAATTATAAGTAATAACGTATTTATTATGATAAATGTATTTTACATTTATAAATAAATAATCATTTATTGTGTTATTAAATGTATATTACATTTATTATAATAAATGTTTATTACATTTATATAAATGTATATTTATTATATATTTATTAAAATAAATATTTACAATTATAAATGTATATTATATTTATAATAAATATCAAATAAATTTATATTTATATAAATGTAAATTTATTATAAAAAATAAATGTAAATTACATTTATAAATAATTAAATATTTATTATAATAAATAAATGTGTATTTATAATTATATAATTATAGTATATAATTATTTATAGATATCATAATTATATAATAAAGATAAATAATTATATATTACATTTATTATAAATATTTATTATAATAAATGTATAAAATAAATGTAGATTTATTATAAAAAAATATTATAATATTTATTATAAATATAAATATAAATATACATTTATTATAATTAAATATTATAATATTTATTATAATAAATATAAATTCATAATAAATGTATTATAAATATTTATTATACATTTAATATATATTTATTAAATATTTATTATAATATTTATTACAATAATATTTATTATACATTTATTATAATAAATATTTTAATAAAATTTATTATAATGGATATTATAAATGTATATTTATTAAAATAACATTTATTATACATTTATTGTGCATTTATTATAATAGTATTTATTAATATTTATTATATATTTAATATATATATTTATTATAAATAAATAAATTTATTATAATTTTTGTATTTATTATAAAAAATCTAATTATATATTTATTGAAATTTTTTATATTTATTATAATAAATAAATTTATTATATATATATATTTGTGGGGGGGTGGTGGGGGTGGTGGGGGTCAAAGGGCCACTTCAAGTGGCGCTTTTCCCTCTTTTTGTTCAGCACCACTTGAAGTGGCGCGGAAAAAAACCATTTCCCCAATACAAAAAAAACCTACCCCATAAAACTAAAAAAACCACCCTCCTAAATTCTCCATAATTTGACCCTACATAAAAATAATTTTAGGTGCAATAGAATGATCTGATTGAGATATTAGTCACATGACCATTGTAACATTAATTTTGACATTGACCATCCTTAAATGCATTCATAAATATAAGAAATGGACGAGTCATTCTATAAATTAGATACCCTTCCTCACCCCCTTTCATTCTGTAGCTCTGATAATTTAACTGTAATTCTCACTCACCCTTCCTCCTCCCCAGTACGAGCGCCCATCTCTCCAATCCCCCAAAACAAAATGGTGCATCGAGCGATTAGGACGATAACATCGAAGATGAAGAGTGTCACCAATTCCTTCTTCCCTGGCTTCGCGAAATGGGAGAGGAGAGCGCCACACACAGAGTAGGCAATGCCGGAGATGCCGGAATGGCCGAGGATAGCGCCGCACACTGACCAGGCGATGCCAACGATTCTGAAAACCTACTTCGATCTGCTCTTAGAAGAATCTTCCTACCAGGTGATGCCGGAAAGGAAGAAGAAGACGACGTTGGCCGGCCGAGTGATACCGGAACGACAGATAACAGAAGCCCACATAGATCTTTTCTTAGCATACACATCCTACAAGGCGATGCTGGAAAGGAAGAAGAAGATGATGTTGGCTGACCCGGTGATGCCGGAAAGGACGAAGAAGTCGACGTTGGCCAACCTGGTGATGCAGGAATGGAAGAGGAGTGAAACCCACATCGATCTTCTCTTAGCAGACACTTCCTAACAGGTGATGCAGGAAAGGAAGAAGAATATGAAGTTGGCCGACCCGGCGATGCCGGAATGGATGAGGAGGGAAACCCACATCGATCTGCTCTTAGCAGACACTTCCTACCAGGCGATGCCGAAAATGTAGAAGAACAGGATGATGGCCGACCTGTTTATACCCCAAGACCTGGCGATGGAGGATCGGAAGAAGGGGAGCACCCTAGGCGGCATGTTTATGGTCGAAGACCTAGGGATGAAGGAGATGCTGGAAAGGAAGAAGAGGACGACGATGGGTATCCTCATTAAAGCTCAATACCTGACAAGAAAGGATCGGAAGAAGAGAAGTATGGTGTTCAAGGCAGAAAGTCAGAGGAGAGTGCCGCACACCGAGCAGCTCTTACGAGACTCTTCTGATCAGGTGACGCCGGAAATGAAGAATAGGACGATGATGGGTGAATTGTTTAAAGCCCAAGACCTAGAGATGGAGGATCGGAAGAAGAGAAGTACAATTTACATGCCAGAAAGGCAGAGGAGAGCACCGCACATCGAGCAGCTCTTACCAAACTATTGCGATCAGTCCACGCCGGAAAGGATGAAGAGGACGACACCGACCGACCTGTTTATAGCCCAAGACCTGGCGATGGAGGATCAGAAGAAGATAAGTACAGTGTTCATGGCAGAACGACAAAGGAGAGCACTGCACACCTAGCACCTCTTACCAGACTCGGTGTTCATGGAAGAAAGGTAGAGGAGAGCACTGAACACCGAGCATCTCTTACCAGATATATATTTATTAATTAATATAATGAATTTAAAAATATAATTTTTAAATTAGAAATTAAGTTTAAATTTTTGGAAATATATGTAATATTTTTATTGAAATAAAGTATATTTTTGTTTTTTCTCTTTTAATAAAGTATTCAAAAGATTCATTTTGATTTTTTTCATGGTTTGAAAAACAATCAAGTGTTCATTGATTTAACATAATCCAATTAATTCTATAAGATAAACAATTATACTTGGTTTTTTTATGATTATTTTTATACATAAAAAGTGAGCTTTTTCAAAAAATGGTAATTGTGACTTTATATTAAAAATAAATTTTTCCAATTCCAGAAATTAAATATTATAAAATGGGTTCTATATTTCAAATTAGTATAATTAATATCAGGTAATAAGATAAAATTAAAGAATAATTTTTCTTTTAGAAGAATCATAGAAAATTATAAAGGAAGTTTCAAAGCAGCGAGTAGTCACGATGAAATGAAATTCTATCCATGCAAAGTACAACAAAACATAGATTCATTTCACATTTTTTGTAAAAATATAAAAGAATCTCACTCAAAATATGAACAGAAGATTCTGTTTATTTATTTTTATTAAAATTCGATCATAGCTAAAAATTAATATAAAAACCATAGGAGAATATTAAAATCATTATTGAAATCATTTTTAATGAAAAGGTGAAAATGAAAGAAAAGTATTTCCAAAAGTCTATTTTTCTTTAGAAAAATTTATAATCATTCTATGAAGTAAATAAAGGAAAATTTTATTATTACTTGAAAAATCCATGAATAAATGAAGGAAAACAAAATGAAAGGGGTTTATCATATAAGGAACATATACTTTCTCTCAATATGAACTAAAGTATAATCAATAAAAATTAAAATGAGATTGAAACATAAATCCCTTACAACTTTAGTAATCACTGAAACAAAAACTCATGAAAGAGAGAACCATATATGGATTTTTGAATCCCTATAGTTTCAATAAAAATAATCTTAAAATACATTAATGGTGTCACACTCCGACTTTTTAATTTATTTTTATTTTATTATTTATGGGATCCACATCCTCGCGTCAAGGATTGGGATGGGTCCCGGTTTAGAAATTTCTGACATTTAATGTTTTTGGTGGGTTTCAGACCCATTCATGGGCACCACGTGGTTAGTAGTGACCGTGTGGTCTCCCCATGTGCTCGTTCGGGTGACCAAGCAGACTGCGTTGAGGCACGCCATTTGCGTGTGTGGTTTTTTAAGTCGTACGATTAGTACACAGGTACCTGTTAATATTATGTTGTTGTTGTTGTTGTTCTTGTTGTTGTTGTTATTATTATTGTCATTGTTATTATTATTTTTATTGTCGTTATTCTTTATATTATTACTTCTATCATTATTTAATTGTTATTATTATTATTTATGTTAATATTATTATAATTATTAACATTTTTTATTTTATTATTATTATTATTTGATAAAAAAACAACAAACCCCCTTACCCTAATTATACCCGTGGTGCCCCCCAATTTTCAGCTTCATCCTCCATGAGCCGCCCCTCCGACTCGTTGTGCCAGCCCAAGCAACCTCCGCCTTGCCTCCTGCCTACAGCCGGCTTTTGCACCTCACCCTCACGCCGAACTCACCCTTTCCCAGGACCTCCGCCATTATCCCTTTCCCTTCTCACACCCAGCCGCGGCGTGAATCCCAGTCACCCTGCTCCACGCGACCATCGCATCCAGGACCCCTCGCAAGCACTGGTCTCCCTCCCGCAGCTCCTGCTGTCCGCCACCTGCTCACACCAAGGCCCTCTGCTGCCAGCTCCCGCTCACTCACCACCTCCCTCACCATTCTTGCCTCACCCCTACTATTGGCCATGTCCCGGCCTCTGCACTCCCACACTCATCCCCTCGCTACCCCCCACACCACCTCATTGTTCTTGGTGTGCCGTGCACAACAGCCCACTATGCCTCCCCCACCTCACACTCCAGCTCGCCCTTGACCTCCACCGGCCTTGCTCAGCACCCTCTCTCAGTGCCCCCACCTTCATCTAGTGCCTCTAGTCCCTAAAACCCTATCCCTCTTCCACTCCCGACCCACCTTGTTGTTTACCTTCTCTGACAGCCCAAAAAACACACTACCATCCTTGCATCGGACCCCACCCACCTCACTGCGCCTCCATCGCGCTTCCTCTTTTGCTCTGGTCGGCAGCGGCCTCCTCCAGTATATAACTTTATTCATTTATTTATTTATTATTTAATTTGTTTATTCTTTTAATTATTTATTTACCTATTCTTTTATTTATTTATTTATTTATTTATTTATTTATTTTTTAATTTATTTATTCTTTTAATCATTTGTTTATTTATTTATGTATTTTCCCTTCATTTCATCTTTGGTTTTCTTATTTAAATTAGATAAATCCTAATACTGTTGCAGGTTTTGTTTAGTGTGTTTTTATTGCTCTTCATCGTGCGCAGTTGGTCCGTAGGGCATTGTTCATCCTTCTGTTGAGGTTCTTTCATGTCTGCACTTGGTTTGAGGTAGTTAATTCAATGGTTTTCCATTCCATAGTCTAATTGATCCTTGGGTGTTTCAATAATTTTATTTTATGTGATTTTCTACTTTGTTATATCCAACATTTATCCTTCTATATTGCTTTTAAATTTTTAAAATTAGTCAAAAGAATGTTTTGAGTCAATTCCAGCTTTGATTTTGCAATTATTTGATTTTGTGCCAAATCCTAATTTGATATTGTTTATGGTTATTTTTCGGGGGTGTTTCTTTTTATGTCAATATAGTTTGATAAAAAACAATACATTGAAGGTAAATATTTGTTTATGATAATTTTTATGCGCACATGGCACATTTGATAAAATACTATAGTGTTCAAAGTTGAATTGAGGGTTTTTATGAAATGTTTATATTTTATTGTGTTGTGTGTCAGAAATAGTTATTTTCAAAATTTGATTGGATTACAATTTTGGTATTTGTATAACTTTCTGATAGTGTTAAGGTGTTAAAATAAAATGGGGCTCATTGGTTTTTAATGTGATGGTGTGAGTTCTTTTCAAATAAAGTTAGCGTTTGGTTTTAGTTTCAAAGTGGTAGTTTTGTTGGAATATTGTTGGTTGTTTTCTTGAAGTGAAAGCATGCCATTGGATGTTGGCACATCTATGGGTGAGATCAGTGCACCCATGAACGTTCCTTCAAGTGACAATGAAACCTTTAAACTAGTGTTTCCTTAAAACCTCGATTTTCTAAATGGTTTTTGTTTCCTAAGTAAGATTCAAAAATTTCTGTGGGTTTTGTGAATGGTTTGCAATGTGATCTGAAGGGTGTGTTAGTTTGGATTTGAAAATATAAAAGTTGTATTTGTGTAATGTTTTTGGTAATGTTTTTAGACATGACAACATAGAGGCATATTTGAATCTTCCAATTCATGGGTGGAGTTTTTTTAACTTTTAGAATGGTTTGTGATTGGAAATTGTGTGTGGATGGTTAGGACATTAAATGTTTTTAGAATAATGATTTTGACATGGTTGGGTCATGATGACTCATTTGACACTTTTAGCTTTAAATTTTTTTTTTGACTCTTTGAAATAATTTCATTTTGATTATTGTATTACCATATAAAAAATTTAGTATTTTGGGAATTGTATCGAATGGTTTTAATGATTTCTTGGAATGAAGGCCTAGTTGGAACCTTTGATGAAATGTTTTATATATATACTGGGGCACCTCTATAGGTGGGATTTCCCTTATCGGTTATCGTATAGATTATCCGTGTTTGGGGTAGGAAAATGTGGTGAGATGATTCATGTGTGCGAGGGCCTCCTACTTACACAGTATTATTGTATCCACCATGGGTTTCTGTTCATTATTAGATATCGAGTGATGGTTGTTGACCAACCTCAATTAGACGGGTTGGTACCCCCTGGATTTGTTGTTAGGACAGGAGGGATTTGCCACTAGATTTTTCAGTTAGGGTGGCTAGATGGTTATAGACTTATGATCATCACCATACACTGATAGGTGGTTCCAAAACCGAGTGCATCTAGGGGTCTTATAGGGATATTTAGGATCACCCATGGTGACTGGATTATTTTCATTGCTGGTTTATTTTTCGTGCACTAGTGTTTTTTCATCCTTTACTCTTACCTATTTTACTCTAGAACAACATTGGTATATTCTATTTTGGATATTATTTATAAAATGAAAAATGATTTTGTAAAATGGTATGTAGCATGTGTTGGGTTTTTAAATGAAAAAACACGTTACTTATTTTCAAATGTGAAAACCCTACTTTTATAATTGTATTTCATACTTGGGATAATGGATTGTTTCGGGAAAGGAGAAGTTTGATTCTTTAGTTTATCATGGAAATCCTACTAAGAATATTTAAACCTCATTCATATCTTTATCATTTCAATTGCAGGTTTCCTTACTCAATTTTTTTCTTTGCTGAGTTGCTCGTTATTGGAGAATGTCGGCCTTTGGTCGGGAGGTGACCTAAAAGGTCACATGGATGTACGTTTGGTTTTTTTATTTATGTTGCAAGCATTATGTTTTTCTACTATTAATATTTATTTATTTTTTTTGTTTATTAGTTTATTTTCATGGGCCAAATCGTTCCCAATGATTAAAATTTTTATCCTTGACCCTGGTTTCTTGCCTTGGGGATCGGGAACGCCCTTCATGCCATGTCGCGGACCGGATTGGGTGACCAGTTCAGGGACGACTCGGGTTGGTTTGTGAAAAAATGGAATCAGAGGGCCCTTGTTATTTGGGGTTTCTGGTAGATGGAGATTAGAACTTTTTGGACTCGAGAGGTAGGTACGAGAAGGACTTCATGAACCCTCACCTGTTTCGAACCTCAAGTCATTATGGGTAGTCCGGGAATTGAGTTCTTGTCTCATTATTATTTTTTTGGATTGAGGGATGAAAATGGAGGCAAACGGATGTTACATTGTTATTTAAAGTGGAGTAGTGACCCATGTGGAGTTAGCTTACATGGTTCAAGTTCCTTCTAGTTGTTAACATTTGTTTGGGACATGGCCCACTACCATGTCGCTAGGTTAAACATGATTAAAAGTACCTCCCTTCGGTGATTTTATGAAAATCACGTTTCGTCTTGGTTCTAGTTGGTTTAAGTGCATTCTTGAAAATGAAAGTGTTTTTGAAATGAGAATGATTACTTTTAAATGGCTTTAAATTTTTGAAGTGGATTTTAAAACTGAAATCTCATGGCCTAAAAATTTGGTGGTTGCTTGGAACTGGTAGAAATATGGTTTTGGTGCAACTTCGTGTACTCTTTATGAACGTTTTCATATGTGAGGGTATTATGGTAAGTTCATATTGGTGCGTATGGATGAAATTGGATGAAGGCAGTTCCAACAGTTCGTGGGATGACTAGGGTGTGTACTTTTAATTAAAAGCTTTACATTGTTTTTCTAAAGTGATTTTTAAAAAATGGAAAATGGTTTTTGGAAATTGAATTTGGTTTGAAAAGTGGACTTGGTATTTGTAAAGTGGCATTGAAAGAAGATGGTTTTGAAATTTAAAATGGAAAGCAGATTTTGAAAGATGAATTTTTGAGTTGTGTTTGTTTTGGCTTGTTTCATTTGAGCTAGTTGTTTTGGATGAAGGCGCTTTCTTTGATGTTGCTTCATCTTGATGTTAGTTTTGGATCTGTGTTTTATATGTTGTTCAGAAAATGTGGCCCTAAAAGATCACCATGGATTCCGATAAGTCATGCCCAATTTTTGATCCTTCTCAGACATTGCCTATCCTTTGTGGTTATCAGGGTCTGTTAGAAGCAGTTGAATTGATTGAAGGGGTCGAGTGAGTCTTTAGGGTTTTTATAAACTCCCGAAGCTGTCAGAGTGCATAATCTTTTGGGTTTGTTTAGTGGTCCGGCTCTGAAAAAATGGGAGTTAGTTAACCCGCCGTCAATGCGAGTTGGGAAGACATGGGATGTCTTTAAATCTGTATTATTTTGATGCTTTATACCAGAAGAGGTAAAGACGAAGAAAATTGAAGAGCTCATGCATATTCAATAAGGAAAACGGATGATGAAGGCATATGTTGATAATTTCAAGGATCATGTATCCTTTTTTCTGGAGGTAGCATCACATGATTTGATGATGACTTCTCCTTTCATTGGGGTTCTTCGTCCAGAGATCATAGAGTGAGTCCTCATTTCTAAAGACCATCATTTTGAGAAGTTGTTAGATGAGGAATTCTTAGCTGAACTAGTCTCCAGAGTGTAGGTTCTTGGGAATCTATCATATCCAATTACTCATGAAGTTTCCCCATATGGAGAGCAGGGTGTTCTAGATAGACCTATTTATAAAGAGTCATCTATGGTGGTTTTGGTTTCCAATTCATCAAATCGTTCAGTGGTGTGCCACAAGGGTGGCAGGTTCAGGCATGTGAAACTATCATGTCGTGTCCCTCCAAGGATGTGTCATCATTGGGGGTGCCTGCATCATCTAGAAAAGTTTGTATGAAGAGTCACCTGAAGAAGACGTTATGACTAGAGAATCTCCGTGCCTGACTGTGTGGTAAGAGATGCTTCAGCCATCAGATCCCCAACCACAGTTCACGTGGTGAAGGTCATGCGTAGTCAGGAGTTTCCAGGGGTGTGATGTTTTGGTTTGATTTTGGAGTTCTATTTTGTCAGTGGAACATTTAATGTCTTTTCGTTCTTGTTTTCTGATCCTAATGTTTTTGACATTGTTTAATGTTCATTGTTTTATCGTGGTGTATTGACAGATATAATCTATTATAATCCAACCAATTTTGTTTTTCTGATAATGTTTTTATAAATCATGTGTTTTCCTTAAAAGTGTGTTTGGACCATATGTGGGTTAACCTCAGTTGGGCTATGTTTGTTTGGATATTTAAGTGTCTGTAGAGGAATCAATTTTTCTGGTTATGCTTGGATTCACTATTTGGGTTACGTTATTCTTAGAGGCTTTTTTCAAGTGTTTGGGGATTTGGTCTGGTCAAGAGATACAGTTTTAAGTGGAGGTGTTGTTTGATCATGCTATAGAACTTAGTTCGGATCGGTTTGGAGTTCCCGCATTGGCCCCCTTCCTGGGGTGGTATGTTTGGTTGTTAATTTTTAGTGCTAGTGGAGTTTTTGTGGTGGGGAGTACCCACTCATGTTCTACTGTTCTCTTGTGTTGTGTTTTCCTTCTGTCTCAATTGGGAATGGATCCTTGTTTTGTCTATTGTTTAGCTGAGTGACTTTCTAGGGGTAGAAAGTGTCTGTGGTGGGGAGAATTGTCACACCCCGACCTTTTAATTTATTTTTATTTTATTATTTTTGGGATCCACATCCTTGCATCAATGATTGGGATGGGTCCTCATTTAAAAATTTCTGACATTTAATGTTTTTTGTGGGTTTCATACCCATGCACTGGCACCGCGTGGTTAGCAGTGACCGTGCGGTCGACCCAGGTGCTTGTGCGGGTGCCCAAGTAGACTGCATTGAGGCACGCAATTTGTGTTCATGTTTTTTTAAGTCGTGCAATGAGCGAGTGGGTACCCTTTAATATATTATTATTATTATTATTATTGTCATTATTATTATTATTTTATTATTGATATTCTTTATATTATTACATCTATAATTATTGTGTTTTATTATTAATAATCTTTATGTTTCTATTAATATTATATTTATCATATTTTATTTTATTATTATTATTATAAGATAAAAAACAACAACAAACCCCCCTAACCCAAATTCTACCCACGCCCCCCCACCATTTTTTCAACTTGCTTCTACACGAGCCAACCTTGCGGCTCCATGCGCCAGCCCAAGCGACCTCTTTCTCGCCTCTTGCCTATAGTCGGGTTCTCCACCTCACCCTTTCCCAGGCCCTCCGCTTTACTCCCTTTCCCTTATTACACCCATCCTCAACGTGAATCCTAGTCACCCCGCTCTCCACAGCCATCTCCTCTAGGACCCCTCACTAGCACCGTCTCCTCTCCCGAAACTCCTTATCTATACCACTTACTCGAACCCAGGCTCTCTGCTGTCGGCTCCCACTCACTCACCACCTCCCTCGTTGTCCCTACCTCACCTCCGGCTATAGGCTGCGTCCCAGCCTCCGCACTCCCACACTCGTCCCCTTGCTAACCCCTCACCACATCCCTATTCTTGGTGTGTCGCGCCCAACAGCCCAATCCGCCCTCCTCACCTCACGCATAGGCTCGCCCTCAACCTTCTCCAACCTTGCTCAACACCCTCACACAATGACCCTACCCTCCTTACTTTGGACCATGCCAGCCTCTCCACGCCTCCTTCGCGCTTCCTCTTCTGCTCTGGTCTGTATCAGACTCCTCCGGTACATTTATTTATTTATTTATTTATTTTTATTTTATTTTTTTAAATTTTTTTTATTCATTTATATATTTATTCTTTCATTTATTTATTCATTTATTTAATTATTTACTAGTTATTTTATTTATTTATTTATTCATTAATTCATTTATTTATTCTATTAATCATTTATTTGTTTATGTCCCCTTCATTTCAACTTTGGTGTTTTTGTTTAATTTCGATAAAATATAATACTATTGCGGGTTTTGTGTGGTGTGTTTTTATTGTTGTTCAGCTAGTGCGGTTGGTCTATGGGGCTTTATTCAACATTTTGTTGAGGCTCCTTCACGTCTGCTCATGGATTGAGGTATATAATTCCATGGTTTTCCTTTTTGCAGTCAAATTAATGCTTGGGTATTTCCATAATTTTATTTTTCTGATTCCCAGCTTTGTTATATAAAAAAAATTACGTACTATAGTGCTTTAAAATTTTTAGAATTAGTCAAAAGAATGTTTTGAGTCAATTCTTGGTTCGAGTCTGCAAGTATTACATTATGTTCCAAATCCTGTTTAGATATTGTTTATGGATATTTTGTTGGGGCGTTTCTTTTTATGTAAATATAGTTTGATAAATTAAATAATACTTTGAAGGCAAATATTAGGTTATGATAATTTTTATGTGCACTCGGCACATGTGATAAAATACTAGAGTGTTCAAAGTTGAATTGAGGGTTTTTATGAAATGTTTAGCCTTGATTGTGTTGTTTGTCGACATTGGTTATTTGTAAAATTGGTTTGGTTTATAATTTTGGTATTGTTATAACATGCTAATAGTGTTAAAGAGTTAAAATAAAAAGGTTTCTCTTTGGTTTTTTATGTGACGGTGTGAGTCTTTTTCAAATAAAGTGAGCATTTGGTTTTAGTTTCAAAGTGTTAGATTTTTTGGGATAATTTTGGTTGTTTTCTTGAAGTGAAGGTGTTCCATTGGATGATGGAACATCCATGGGTGCACCCGATGCACCCATGAACGTGCCTTCAAGTTACAATGACACCATTAAACTAGTGTTTACTTAAATCCTTGGTTTTCTAAATGTATTTTGTCTCCTACGTAAGATTCGGTCATTTATGTGGATTTTGAGAAAGGGTTGAGGTGTGATCTCAAGGGTGTGCTAGTTTTAATTTGAAAATAAAAAAGTTGTATTTGTGTAATGTTTTGGGTAATGTTTTTGACCATGAAAACTTAATGGACCATTTGGATCTTCCAATTCATGGGTGTAGTTTTGTTATCATTTAGAATGGTTTTCTTTTGGAAATTGTGTGTGGAAGGCTGGGACATTAAATTTTTTTAGAATAATGATTTTGACATGGGTGAGTCATGACGGCCTGTTTGGAACTTTCAACTTTAATGTAATGGTTGCGTTGACTCTTTGAGATGACGACGTTTTGATTATTGTATGCCCATATGACAACATTAGTATTTTGAAAAAGGTGTTGAATGGTTTTAATGATTTCAATGCATGATGGACCAGTTGGAACATTTGATGATATGTTATATATATATATATATATATATATATATATATACTGGGACACCTCTATAGGGGGGATATCCCTTATGGGTTATCTTATGGAGTGTCCGTTTTTTTGGTAGGCAAGTGCGGTGAGATGAGTCACACGCGCGAGGGTATCCTAATTACATAGTATTATTGTAACCACCACGGGTTCTTCGGAATCTTTTATAGATTGAGTGATGGTTGTTGACCATCCCCGATTAGACGATTTGGTACCCCCGGGATTTTTTGTTAGGCCGGGCGGGCTTTTTTACTGGATTGGTCAGTTATGGCGGCCAGTTGGTTATATAATTAGTAGCTTCATCATACGCCAACCAGTGGTTATAAAACCGAGTATGTCTAGGGGACTTTTAGGTATGTTTAGGATCACCAATGGTGACTAGATTATTTTCAATGCTTGTTTATTTTTAATGCACTAGTGTATTTTCAAATTTGACTCTTACTCGTTTTACTCTAGAACAACATTGGTATATTCTATTTTGTATTATATTTATAAAATGAAAAAGGATTTTGTAAAATGTTATGTAGTGTGTGTTTGGATTTTAAATGGGAAAAATGTGTTTCTTATTTTCAAAAGTGAAAACCCTACTTTTATAATTGTATTTCAAACATGTGTTAATGGATTGTTTCGGGAAAGGAGACGTCGGATTCTATGGATTATCTTGGAAACCCTACTGAGAAAATTTAATGCTCACGCCTATCTTTATGATTTCAGTTTTATGTTTCCTTTCTCAGGCTTTCTTGGATGAGTTGCTCGTTATTGAAGCAAGTCAGCCTTTGGTCAGGAGGTGTCCTAAAAGTTCACGTGGAGGTACGTTCGGTTTTATTTTCATTATACTGCTAGAGTTATGTTTATCGAATGTTTATATTTATCTGTTTTCTTGTTTATTCGTTTTTGTTCATGGGACTAATCGTTCCCAACTATTAATGTTTTGGTGCCTGAAACTGGTTTCCAGACAATGGGGATTGGGAATTCCCTTCATGCCATGTCGCGAACAGGCTCGGGTAACCGGTTAAAGGTCGACCCAGGTAGGTTTGTGAAAAAGTGGTATCGTGGGCCCTTGTTATTTGGTTTGTCTAGTAGAGAGATATTAGGACTGTCAGGAATCGAGAGGTAGGTATGGTAAGGACATCATTAACCCTCACCTATTCCGATACTCGAGTCGCTAGAGGTAGTCTAAGAATTGAGTTATTAACTCATTCGTTTTTGTTTTTGATAGAGGGATGACAATGGAGGCAAACAAATGTTACCTTATGATTTTACATTGAGTAGTGACCCATGTGGAGTCAGCATACACAGTTTATGTTACTCCTAGTAGTTGATGCTTGCATGGGGCATGGCCCACTACCATGTCGCTAGGATAAGCATGACTACTAGTCCCTCCCTTCGGTGATTTGATGCAAGTCAAGTGTCATCTTGGTTCTGGTTTTATTAAGTGCATTCTTGAAAATGAAAAAAGGTTTTTAAAATGAGAATGATTTTTCTAAATGGATTTGAATTTGTGAAATGGATTTTAAAACTATGATCTCTTGGCCTAAAAATCCAGTGGTTTTTTGGAATAGGTAGATATAGTGTTTGGGTGAAAATTCAGGTAATCTTTATGAAGGATTTCAAACATGATAGAATGCATGTGAAGTGCATGTTAGTGCGTATGGATGAAAGCAGATGAATATATGTGCAATGGTTCATGGGATTACTGGGGTGTGCACTTGGAATAAATTTCGTGTCCCTGTTTTTCTAAAGATATTAAAGTAAAAGGGAAAATGATGTTTGGAAATTGAATTTGGTTTGAAAAGTGGACTTGGTATTTGGAAAGTATCCTTGAAGGAAGACAATTTTTAAATTTAAAATGTATAGGGGGTTGTGAAAGAGTAATTTTTTAGTTTTTTTATTGTTTCTTTTTAGATGGATGTTTTTGATGCACACACATTCTATGATGTTTCTTTGACTTGATGTCATTTTTGGATCTATGTTTTATATGTTGTTTAAAAAATGAAACCTAGAAAGGTCGCCAAGGTTTCCGATAATTCATCCCTAGTTTTTGGTCATTCTCAGAAATTGCCTATCATTTTCGGAGATCGGGGTCTATTAGAAGCAGTAGAATGTCTTGAAGGGGTCGAACGTGTCTTTAGGGTTTTGGGAACTCATGAAGCTGTCAGAGTGCATGCTGTTTTGGGTCTGTTTGAAGGTCTAACTCTGGACGATTGGGAGTTAGTTTCCCCACCGTCAATGCGAGTTGGTAATACATGGGATGTCTTTAAATCCGTCTTCATTAGATGGTTTATACATGAAGAGGTAAATAAAAATAAAAGTGAAGAGATCATGCATATTAAACATTGCCAACAGACGGTGAAGGCATATGTTGGCCATTTTAAGGAGATCATGTCCTTTTCTGCAGAGGTAACATCACGTGATTTGATTAATATGTCTCTCTTCATTTGGGGTCTTTGCCTAGAGATCGAGGAGTGGGTCCTCATTTCTAAAGACCATTGTTTTGAGAATTTGGTGGATGAGGTGTTCTTAGCTGAACTGGTCTCCAGAGCATAGGTGCTTGGCAATCCAGCATATCCAGTTACTCATGAAGGTTCCCCATCTTGCGAGCAGGGTGTGCTAGAGGCACCTGTTTCTAAATATTCATCTGTAGTGGTTTTGGTTTCCAAATCATCAGACCGTTCAGTGGCGTGCCACCAGTGTGGCCAGTTCAGGAATGTGAAACTTTCATGTCGCGTCCCTCCAAGGACGTGTCATTGTTGTGGGTTCCTTGGTCATATAGAAAATTTTTGTAGGAAGCATCGACTGAAGAAGATGTTGTGACCAAAGAATCCCAATGCCTGACTGTGATGTAGGAGATTCTTCAGCCATCACAGCCCTAGCTAAATGTCATGGGGTGAAGCTCGCGCGCAGTCATGAGTTTCCAGGGGTGTGAAGTTTTGGTTTGGGTTTGGAGATTCATTTTTTCAGTGGTACATTTAAACCTTTTAATTCTTGTTTTCTACTGCTAAAGTTTTGACGTTGTTTTAATTTCATTATTTTATGAGGGTGTCTTGACAGATATGATCTTTTATAATCCAAGAAATTTTATTTTTATGATCATAGTTTACTAAATCGTGCTGTTTTCTTAAAAGTGTGTTTGGACCTTGAGTGGTTTAATATCGGTTGGGCTATGTTCGTTTGATGTTTTAAGTGTCTGTTAAGGAATCTATTTTTCGCGTTATGCTCAGATTCACATTTTTGGTTAAGTTATGCTTGGAAGATTTTTTTTTTGTTTGGGGTTTTGTCCTGGGTTGATAGTTTTAGGTTTAAGTGGAGGATTTGTTCGCTCATGCTATAGAACATAGTTCGGATCGGTTGGGAGTTCCCACATCACCCCCTTCCTAGGGTGGTATGTTTTGGTGTTAATTATTAGTGCTAGTCGAGTTATTATGGTGTGGAGAACCCTCTTGTGTTCTCCCATTCTCTTGTGTTGTGTTTTCTTTTGGTCTTAATTGGTAATGGATCCATGTTTTTTCTATTGTTCATCTGAGTGAATTTTTGGGGGAAGAAAGTGTCTATGGTGGGGAGAATTTTCAGAACCCGACTTTTTGATTTATTTTTATTTTATTATTTCTGGGCTCCACATCCTCACATCATGGCTCAAGCTGGGTACCGGTTTAAAAATTTCTAACAGTTAATGTTTTTGGTGGGTTTTAGACCTATGCACGGGCACCGCGTGGTTATCAGTGACCGTGTAGTCGCCCCAGGTGCTTGTGAGGGTGCCCAAGGAGACAGCGTCGAGGCATGCAATTTGCCGGTGTGTTTTTTAAGTCACGCGATGAGTGTGTGGGTACTCATTAATATTATGTTGTTTATTTTATTATTATTATTATTATTATTTTCATTATTATTATTATTATTGTCATTATTCTTTATATTATTACTTCTATCATTATTATATTGTTATTATTATTATTCTTTAGTTTACTAAAATTATTATTTATGTCATATTTGATTTTTTTTTATTATAAGATAAAAAATCAAACAACAGACCCCCCTAACCCAAATTCTACCCATGGCTCCCCCCCTGTTTTCAGCTTCCTCCTGCCCCAGAGGCTCCATGCGCCAGCCCAGGTGACCTTCGCCTTGCCTCTTGTCTACAGCCGTCTTCCGTACCTCACCCTCATGCCGGCCTCACCACTCCCCAGGCCAACCACCTTGCTCCCTCTCCCTTCTCGCACCAAGCCTCAGCATGAATCCCAATCACCCCGCTCCCTGCGGCCATTACGTCGAGGGCCCCTTGCCAGCACCAACCTCTCTCCTACAGCTCCTGCTCTTCGCCACCTGCTCACGCCCAGGCCCTCCGCCACCGGCTCCCATGTACTAACGACCTCCCTCATCGTCCCTGCCTCACCCCATGATGTAGGCCGCATCCCGGAATCTGCACTCCCGCATTTTTCCCCTCACTGCCCCCCTCACCGCCTCCCTGTTCTTGGTGTGTTGCGCCCAATATCCCACTCCGCCTCCCACACCTCATGCTCTGGATCGCCTTTGACCTCCACCAGCTTCGTTCAGCACCCACTCTTAGTGTCCCCACCTTCATCCAGTGCCTCTAGCCCCTACCACACCCACCCTCTTCCACTCCCATCTCCCTTGTTGATTCCCTTCTCTGGAAGCCCAGAAAACCCCTGCCCTCCTTGCATTAGACCCCACAAGCCTCGTCGTGCCATTTTTGTGCTTCCTCTTCCTCTCTAGTTAGCAGCAGCCTCCTCCAGTATATTCTTTTATTCAATTATTTATTTATTTATTTATTTATTTATTATTTTAATTCTATATTTTCTTATTCTTTTATTCATTTATTTATTTATTCATTTATTTATTTATTCTTTTAATTATTTATAAACTTGTTCTTTTGTTCATTTATTTATTTATTCTATCATTTATTTATTCTTTTAACAATTTATTTATTTATTTATTTATTTTCCCTTCATTTTATCTTTGGTGTTTTTGTTTAATTTAGAAAAACCCTAATACTCTCACGGGTTCTGTGTAATGTGTTTTTATTACTATTTAGCATGCGCGGTTGGTCCACGGGGCGGTGTTTAACGTTCTCTTAAAGATCCTTTACATCTGCTCTTGGTTTGAGGTTGGTAATTTCATGGTTTTCCTTTCTGTAGTCGAATTGATGTTTGTTTGTTTCGATAATTTTATTTCAAGTGATTCACAGTTTTGTTATATCAATAAATTTTCCTACTATAGTGCTTTTAAATTTCTAGAATTAGTCAAAATAATGTTTTGAGCCAATTCCTGGTTCGAGTATAAAATTATTTGATTATGTTGAAAATCCTATTTTGTTTTTTTATAGATATTTTTTTGGGGTGTTTCTTTTTTAATTTAATACAATTTGATAAAAAATAATACATTGAATGTTAATATTTGGTTATGATAATGTTTATTTTCACTTGGTGTACTTGATAAAATACTATAGTGTTCAATGTGGAATTTAGGGTTTTTATGAAATGTTTAGCCTTGATTGTATTTTTTGTCGGCATTATTTATTTTTAAACATGGTTTAGTTCATAATTTTGGTATTGGTTTAACTTACTAATAGTGTTAAGGTGTTAAAATAAAAAGGGGTCACTTTGGTTTTGAATTTGATGGTGTGGGTTCTTTTCAAATAAAGTTAGCAGTTGGTTTTAGTGTCAAAGTGGTAGTTTTGTGGGAATAGTGTTGGTTGTTTTGTTGAAGCACAGGTGTGCTATTAGATGTTGGCACATCCATGGGTGCACTCGGTGCACCAATTAACGTGCCCTCAAGTGACAATGACACTTTTAAACTAGTGTTTCCATAAAACCTTGGTTTTATAAATGGTTTCTGTTTCCTATGATTCTATCCTTTATATTGATTTTGTGAATGGTTTGAAGTGTGATTTCAAGGGTGTGCCATTTTGGCTTTGAAAATATAAAGGTTCTATTTCTATAAAGTTTTAGGTAATTCTTTTTGGACATGACAACTTAATGTCCCATTTGGCTCTTCCAATTCTTGGGTGGAGTTGTGTTAACATTTATGATAGTTTGTGTTTGGAAATTGTGTGAGGCTGGTTGGGACTTTAAATGTTTTTAAAATAATGAATTCGACTTGGGTGGGTCGTGATGACCAATTTTTCTATTTCATACTTAATGTAATGTTTGCGTTGACTCTTTGAAATGAAGACATTTTGATTACTGTATTTCAATATAACAACATTAGTATTTTGAAAAAGGTATCAAATGGTTTTAATGATTTCATGGAATGAAGTACCGGTTGGCACCTTTGATAATATGTTATATATATAGATATGTGTGTGTGTGTGTGCGTTTACTGGGGAACCTCTATAGGGGGGTTATCTCTTATGGGTTATCATATATAGTGTCCGTGTTTGGGGTAGGCAAGTGCGGTGAGATGAGTTACATGTGCAAAGGCCCCCTACTGACATAGTATTATTGTAACCACCATGGGTTCCTGGGCGTCTTTTAGAGATTGAGTGGTGATTGTTGACCACCCCCGATTAGATAGGTTGGTACCCCTAGATTTGTTGTCAGGCCAGGCAGGCTTTTCCACTGTATTGGTCAGTTAGGTCAGCCAGTTGGTTATAGACTTAGGAGTTTCACCATATGTCAGCAAGGGGTTTCGAAACCAAGTATATCTTGGGGTATTCTAGGGATGTTTAGGATCACCCATGGTGATTGGATTATTTAAATTGCTTGTTTATTTTTCGTTCACTTGTGTATT
The DNA here is from genome assembly GCA_963277665.1 of Viscum album. NCBI lineage: Eukaryota > Viridiplantae > Streptophyta > Magnoliopsida > Santalales > Viscaceae > Viscum > Viscum album. The sequence continues at coordinate 1,930,813,869 of OY728131.1, forward strand.
TTCTACTTTCACTCTTACTCATTTTACTCAAGCACAACATTAGTATATTATGTTTTGGATTTTATTTATAAAAAGAAAAATGATTTTGGAAAATGGTATGTAGCATGTGTTGGGATATTAAATGGAAAAAATGTGTTGCTTATTTTCAAATGTGAAGTCCCTACATTTATAATTGTATTTCAAACTTGTGTTAATGGATTGTTTTAGGAAAGAGGATGTTGGATTCTATGGTTTATCTTGGAAACCCTATAGAGTATCTTTAATGCTCATGCCTATCTTGATTATTTCAGTTGCAGGTTTCTTTGCTCGTGTTTTCTTAGCTAAGTTGCTCGTTATTGGAGCAAGTCGGCCTTTGGTCGGGAGGTGACCTAAAAGGTCATGTGGAGGCACGTTCGGTTTTTTTCTTTCCACTGCTAGTGTTATGTTTATCGAATGTTTATATTTATCTGTTTTCTTGTTTATTTGTTTTTTTCATAGGCCAAATCATTTCCAATGATTAAAATTTTGATGCCCGACACTGGTTGGCAGCCCATGGGGATCGGGAATGCCCATTGGGCCATGTTGCGGACCAAATTAGGTTATCGGTTCAGGGTCGAACCGGGTTGGTTTGTGACAAATGGATATTATATACACCACACTAAATAAATAATTGGTGAAAATGTCATATGTCTTGTAGAAATTAAATTAAGACGAGAAACGCTTACCTCAAGTCTCAAATTTTTCGTACATCGTAAAACCTATATTATAATAAATATATATTTATTATAAAGTTATTATATAACCATTTTGATATATATAATACAATATATTATTTAATTATATGAACTTATACCAATTTATTGACAATTATTTATTAAAATTATTGTTCCAGGTAATATCTATTTCATTTTTCATGCGTCTTTCGGTTCGGTAGTCCCAATCATTGTACTTTGAGCATGGTTACATTATCTCTAGAATGCTAATAATTTTATTAGTATCAAATTTAATCATATTTTACACTATTATAACTATTCATATAATACGATGATGAAAAATTATTACATCACATCATTAAATAAAACTTAATATACTACGTTAAGTGTAAAAATTGACCATTAGAAACTATAGTAATATCATAAATATCATATATATTATTGAAATTCATTATTAAAACCATTAACATGAAGTGGTCATGAAAAACAAAATGCATCACTTCATGAATGTAATAATCCACACGCACACTCGAGCGATGTTTTTTTCCATACAATGGAAAGGAGGTGGATAATGGTTGTTCCATTATAATAATAATAATTCAGTATATTTAAGAAACTAAATTCATTATTTTATAATGGATACCATATATTTAGAGGAGACATAAGAAGAAAAAAACATAATTTACTCTATTAGGTGTTTAATCTATTCGTTGAGAAACCTCATTTGTATTACACCTTAAGAATTTATGGGATTGTATTTTGACAAGATAAGAAGATCTTGGACATGGTAAAAGAATATAAGATGGTATTATAGTAGTTATTTACTGATATTGAGTGATCAAATTTTATGAATAAGGAATGAGATGATGTTCTCTTTAACATGTAAGGGGAGTGGAACCCTTGGAATTTCATAAAGTATTAAATTAAAATGAATTAAAATACATGTTCAGGTGGATAAAAATTTATATTTTTAGAATATATTTTGAGTATAAGTTGATATAATCTCATAAAATAATATTTTTACAAGTTTAGGTTATATTTTAACCCTTATCCCATAGTTTTAATCACTATGAACCCTTTGAAAATTACTGTGATATCAATGAGTTTACTATTTTGGCATCAATAATGTTAATATAAATGAGAAATTGACCCATAAGTTGATATGGGATGAAATTTTATACTATATCCAATTTAATTGGATGAATATAATATATTTTGTAAATTAAAATTCATTTAATAAAATACTATATAACATAAGATAGCATTAAAGTCAATTCTGGGACTATTCAGATAGTTTGATGTTAAAGACATCAATACTTTTATAGAATTTGAATATAAACTCTTTTTAAAAAAATTACACATTATTATTAAACATATAATTCACATGTCACCATAATTAATCAATAAAATATTATTTTTTATGTTTTTAAAATCATTAACTTTGATTTTTACACTGCTTGCACAAACAATGTGTCAGCATTGTGTAAGAATATAAGCCAATTATACCATAAATAAATTAAAAATTAATTAACATAAAAAAGTTAATTAGTTATATACTAAATAAACTTTAATATTCTTTAATGAAATCTTCTTGTCTGTATGTGAACATATAAATTAAAGAGAGTGGTATTTTGAAAATTTCCATTACATAAAATATTACAAAGGTCTTTATCAAGGACTAATGACACAAAAATTACATATTTTTTAATATTTGTAGATGGTGGTAAAATTAAATTAATAAAATAAAATATTGTCAAGTGTATGGTTGTTTTTTAATCCTTGTTTAATTTTTTTAATGATGTTCTTCATATTTTACCCTTACAACAGTGATAACATTTTTACCAATATTACTATTCATTATGACAAAAAATAAATGTGGCATATTTACCAAATTTTAAAATATCATTTTCAAACATAGTATCAATTTTTCAATATTATATCTCTAGAAGTTTTGGAAATAAATTTTAATATAAGTGTGAAAAATGCAATCAAACCAGTTTTTTTAAAAAAAATCTTTTTAAGCATAAAAATTAACATGTATCAAAATCTGGAATATTGATAAGTTAAATGTAATTAAGTATATTATACTAAATAAAATGAATCATATGTAAATATAAGACCACATCCCAATTATAATTATAAATTTAAATTAATTTATTTTCTAAAAACAAAATATGACATTTGGAAAATTGCTATTTTTTATTATTTAATGAAAATTCAGTCATCTCATAAAAATACCAAAATTTCTCCATAAGTTAATTTTGATTTGATGATTTAAAAAATTAAGTTAATTTTATAAAAAAAAATTTATAAAATTGGTATAAATTGATTCTAATTTCTACACACAAAATCCTATAAAATTCATTTTTTAAGAAAATGAATTTTTGAAGCATACAATTACTTCATAAAAAATTTAGTGGTTATTTACAAAGAATTAATCAATATATATGTATTGAGTTTGAAGATTGTAGATATATATCATAATTTAATAACTCATACTTATACCAACTTTTTAAACAACTATATTATAATGGCCATATTTAAATAATAATATTTTTAAAATATATCTTAATTCACTTAAGTATTGATGTTGCATGTTAAGAAATATAGTGAGATTATTATTATTTTAAACTAAATTTCATGGTGTGACAAGAATCCTCTTGAATGATGTTATTATATTTCATATGTAAGGAGTCTAAACTCAAGTAAGTGATAGACTTCATAGCATGGTCTCCTTTGGATGCAAGAAGGTCAACAACCATATTCCCTCCATTACAAATGTAGAGGGTCTCAACATATATATGAAGCGTAATATATAAATTTTGGAAAATGTATTCATTAGTCCAGTGATTAGAAGCGGTCATCCATGGTGATTTAACCAGCAAGGATGAATCAAACACATCAGAGTAAATATTCATATTATGAGACTTGTAATGATTAACACTTGTATGCATGGAATGAGATTTAGCTTATAAATAAGATACTTATGTATAAATGGTTGATAATGACATAATGATAGATCCTATACCATATTAGACAAAACCACCTATAAAACTCCCTAAACACATGGTTCATCAGTATTCTGCTTATATCTCCACGTTAGAGCCTTCTAGCTTATCAGACACCACCCATATCATCTGTGGATCTGGTAGATAGATAACTAGAAATATGGATATGTTGAACTGGTTAGGATGTATATCTAGTAAAAAGAGTTGATATATTATACCCATGAACGAATCATACTTATCAAATATGTGGTGTCGTGATTGACTCCTTGATGGTGAGTTGCATTATGATCCTTCCATATAACTGAGCATCCAAAATACTCTAGGAAACCCTAGAATAATGATACAAGTATTATTAATATTATGTAATGTTATTATATTAATGGATAAACCATTTTTAAAACCATTGAATCCACCATTAAATATAAAATAAAATCGATCCTGCCTAAATGAAAATTACCACCTCAATGAAATTATACACTTATCTTGTCATCACCACCTCTCATGGATGGTGAAATGGATTAATTTAACAAATTAATAAAACTCTAATATAAAAATTATAATTATAAAATAATAATATATCATATTTTTATTCCACTTCATTTGTTGATAAACAGAATCATTATTCATGCATACGTGCGGACTACAGCCTCCACAAATGAAGAATTTCATTTGTCATCACCACTATTTTTGGATGATTATAATAATTAATTTAATGAAGGTCAATTATATTAATAAAATTTTAAGATTCTATAAAATTATTAATAAAAATATATAAAAAAATCCCTTACTTGATAAGTCATTGTAACATACCCCCATTTGGGTTGGTTTTACAACCTTCATGAACGATGTTATAATATTAATATTATGAATGAATAAGGAATGTTATATAATGATAATTTAATGTAAAAATAATTTAATTTATTTTTTTTAATGACTATGGAAATGTTTTATTTATATTTAATATATTTATTAATATATCACCTTTCGATCAATAAAGACGCAACAACTTATTCCTTAAAATTATCATTTTTGAAAACCATTCATTTATGATTAGCCATGTGAAAATGAGATATGGAAAATAATTTAGACACCATTATTCTTTTATCTTGAATAATTTTTCAATGATGAACTTTTTTTAATAAAAATTAATAAACCATTCCATTACAAAACTAGTATGAAACAAGCAATCAATGTTTCTAGAACCCGATGAGGAAAATGAAATATAACTGGATAATATATTTATAGGAAATGGTTTTGAATGATGTTTATAAAAGAAAAATACACATTAATAAGGATATTTAAAATGTTATGAATATTTTTTTATAAATATGGTCAGAACACATTTTGACTAAGAAGAAAATGAGGTAAGGTTTTTTTTCTCAATTTTTACCCCTTGAGACAAATTTCTTATTAAAAAACATGTTTTATTTTGTAAGGTGTATCTATGATCACTAATTTTTTTTCATGATCATATCATTTTTAATGGTTTTTAAATATTTATTTGAAATTACAGCCTTCAATGGGTTTTAATTAGAAATATTCTAATGCTGTAAGGGGTTCTTTGTCTTAAATTTAATTTCCTAAGAAATATTTAATATAGTGCACCATGATATCTTTGATATGGCTCAAATACTACATAAATATGATATTTTACCATATAAATGAAATCCATGGTGATTTATGAGATATATCTTGTTCCCTATTTAAATAGTGGTTGATTTAATTGATCCCAAGTTTGTAAGTGTTTATTTATTCATTTTTCACCCTGTGAGACATATTTCTTGTTATACACAATGTTTTATTTTTTATGGTGTATCTAATAAACCATTAATATTTTTATAATTATACCCTCATTATGTATGGTATTTAATGTTTTATTTGAAATTATATTCTTCAAGGGGTTTTGATTTGAATTATTCTAATGTCGTAGGTGTTATTTGATTAAAATTTTATTTACTTGAGACATGTTTATCTAATACAATATGTTTTATATTGTATGGTGTACTTATTACCCCTTTTGTATATCATGATTCTATCATTATTGTTTTTATTTAATATTCATTTGAAATTATATCTTTCATGGTGTTTTGATTAGAATGTTTATAAAATCATAAGTGTTATTTGTATCTTTTTTAAATTCCATGAGACATGTTGGATATTTCACACCATAATTTATTTTATATATTTTATTCACTACCATATTTATTTCAAATATAATTAACATATTACATTCCATTATATTTAAATTTCATGGTATCCCTATGGTGTTATTTTAATTCTTATGTTACTATTAGCATAAGGGTGTTTGTATCTCAATTTTTCTATACTAAGATATTATTTTTATTCCCCACTTGTTTCCTTTTTATAACTAAGGATTACTTTCTAAACCATCTCAAACTATTTTCCTTTGTATTTTTAAACTTATGGAAAAACATATCTATTGTTGTATTTCCAAATCATCCACTTTCATACACATGATTTTTCATATAATTCCATCCCTATATAAATGCCATATTTTTCATTATATTGTTTGAAGGTAAATCTTCAAGATACTCATAAATCAATTAATTTATAAAATATTACCTTAAAAATATACCATTACTATATATTGTATAAGTTTGAGTATTCTTATATGTAAAGTTATTAACCTTAAAGATTGGGGGAAATATTAACAATTGATATACATGTTATTCTGATAGGAATATTTATTAACTACTATCTAATTTTAATTATTAATTTTTAAACCATAAACCTTCTTTCTCTGAATGTCTTATATTCATTTTTTATTAGAAAATTATTGATATTTTGTATTTTTTCTCTTAATATATATGTTTATGAATTACTATGGAAATTTCATTGTGGATTGTATTGATATTAATATATTTGTAAAGATTATTGCACTGGACTAAATGATGTGATAGGTGGGGCCTAGTATAATATTTCTCATAAAATATTTCGTTGGTTTCATGATATAAAAGTTTTGGATATTTGGTTTATTCCAAGCCATTGAAAGAATTATGTGTTGGTTATGACCATGATGAAAATAATGATGTCTTGGCTCCGGTATTGATGGAAATAATAATGTCTTAGCTAAGGCCTTTATGATAGAGATCAATTTTTCTGACATTATCAATTCCATAACCATGAATTATGTTATTGTTTTTTGGATATTTATTAATATAGTTAACAATGGTTTTGTTTTAAGCTCACGTGATCATTTATATGACAATATTTTATTATATTTTTTTACTTCCATATTATTAATTCTATGTTTATGCATTGATAAATTATGATATTAATTTTCACATAATGCATGCTTGATCTCACCATTCAATTATTTCAATTTCCATAGGTTTTGAAGTAAATTATTATACACGATATCTCTAGAAGAGTAGAATATGATTAGAGTTTTGTGGATGTTGTTGATGAATTGCTAGTTTCTTATATAATGGAAGTAATGTTCAAATAATGAGAAAGACATTGGATTTATTAGATTTTTGTTTTTTCAAGCTATCTAAAACTCTACACTTAAAAGTTAATTCAAATTAAAGTGACCTAAATTTTTTAGTGTTATTTTATTAATATATGGATAAAATTGGTTCAGTTTAGTTAATTTCAAATCCAGTATGAAAAGAAGGGATTTATGAGAACCAATTCACTAGATTACTTGTCTGGAGAATCACAGTTGGTACCAATGGAGGTATTAGATATCATTAGATATTCAGATGTTATAGGTCAAAGATAATTTAGAATAATAAATGTTATCAAGGTTTGATATATTAAGGTTGATCATAATTTCAATGGAATGGATAAGCCTTTTGGATTGGTTGAGGTAGTATTTGATACTCTGTATATTTTGAGGATTAGGATGAGGGAGCTTTATAGAAAACCCATGGTATGAGTCATTGTGCAATAAAACATCCAAAATTTTGGAAAAGTATGGAGTTTTTTGTCTCTTAGAAATTACAACCCTCTTTGGATTGTGGAAAATGTATATGGTTGTAGTAGAGAAGCACTTAAGGGTAATCTCCCAAAAAAAAGGTTGGTTAATTATCAAATTATTCTTCAATCGGTGCATAGTGAGTGTGCCTAAGACTGCACACCTTGATAATAAATCATAGGGGATATGGTTTAGAAATTAACTTGTACTTTATGAATTATTATTATGGATTCTAATAAACAAGTTAGGTAACATAATGGGATAATTACCATGTAATACATAGATTAAAATAAAGAGATTCATAAGATAATATATATATTAATTGAAATTTTTATTTTTAGATAATTAAAGAATTAAATTTTTAGATCATATATTTCAATGATTTTTTGATTTGGAATATTGTAAAAATGTCCATGCTAATTTTGGAGTGTTATATTTTTTTATTATTATGAGGATTAAAAACTAAACAAAAGGAAAAATATGTTTATCCAAGAGTGATATATATTTAACTAAAAATAAATGTAAGAAAACATGATGTTGTCATAGAGTAGGATATATTGAAGTTAAATTTTTCATACTTCTCTTATGATGCTAATTTTATATAACTCAAATTAAATGTTTTCATTTTAGTAATGGATAGAGCTAGAAAAAACAAAATTAAAATTGTATATGATGGGAAATTCAGTGATGGTCCTAATGAGCAACCAAATGGGATAATAGATAGTGTTAGAAATCATGTTATGCTACCAAACAGGCTATCTTGACATATGGATAACAACATGAATATAGTTGAATTATAAAATACACCAAAGAATTGATGTAAGCGATCTGATGTAAGTTAGGTTGACAAATATGACAAAGGAATACAGATTAAATTTTCTAAATGTAATTTTTTTTGGAAGAAACACAAAAGTTCATTTCTCAAAATAACTGGAAGAGTGTACCGGTTTGTAAAATGAGGGTATATAATAATATTATGCAAAGGAAAGATGAAGAAATCGATTAAAATAATAAGGGTAAAATATTTGTTTTCTAGTCATACCTAATATATTAAGATAGAAAACTCATTTAAAAATATATGTTGAGTTATGTATGTCTTTTAGATAACCTAGAATAAATTTATTATTAAATGATAATTATAATTGTGGGGACATAATTTATTTATGTGTGTCGGAATATAACACCCTGAACTTTTAAATTATATATTCCTTTAAGAGTTAATATATTCGATTGGATATGATAAACGAAATTCAAAACTACAACGAACCACAAATGATTATATAAACATTAATGTTCATACATGTAATTTGTTCGTAAATTAGATGTATCAAAATTAGGGAATAATTTTTTTTAAAATAAATGTTATTATTTATACTACGAAATTGATAAAATTAAATGAGTGTAGCTAAATAACTATTAAGACTTATTTTTGATTTCAAATATAAATTTTTTTAAAATTGTCATGTGTGCATCTTATTTTGAGATAAAAAAAATATTATTGATAAAATATATTATTGATATAAATATTATATTAACACCAATATAAATATTAATGGATAGGAAAAGTGAATGAAAACACTTAAAATTATAAAAGTTATTTTCCTATGAAAACAATTTTCACTATATTTTTCTGTTATTATTTTCAAATTTTCAAATATTAATTTAACCAAATTCACTTAATTTTTGGATTTATATTAACAATATTATCTTAATATGATTTTTTTTTTGATTTTTTAAAAATAATATATTTTTAAGTGAATAATATCAAATACATTTTTTTACTATATTCATTGTGTTTATGGATATATCAAGAAGTTTGTATATTTTAAACACTTATAAAAAAATCCATAATAAAAAAATAATTTAAGGAGTAAAAAATACATTTTAAAAAATTGTTATGGATTTAGAAAACCGAACTTTATCATTTTATAATCTTAAGTAATATTTCCTAATAAAAGAAACAATTTTTACTATTTATTTTAAGTAAATATTATTTTGATAAATTTTGGTGTTTTATTTATTCAAAAGGAATAAATTTTTTTATAATAAAAAAAATTATATTTAAAAAATATAAAACATCAATAATTTTATTATACATATAAATTTTAATCTTAAAATAGACTTTTAGAAAATGGTTTCTTATCCGTTATATGCACTAGGGTTAAAATTAATTTTTCATACACATCAAAATATTATTTTATAAAATGTATCTCATATCTATAATGATTAGTTAAAATTAATTTATTAAGGATTATTATATTTTTAGGCATTAAAATTAAATAACATATGTAAAAATTAATTATCGTGATACAAAAAAATGCTAAAATATTAACAACTCAAAAAAGTTGATTTTTAATTTTTTAACCATCATCCCTTTTAATCCAAATAGATTATAGTAAAATATTTACTATAAATTTTTTTACAATCCATATGTTTTTTTATCAATATGGATTTTTATTAACTACTAATTCAAGTTTCTCATGTATAGTATTGACTCCAATTTCCAAAGGATTTATTTATTTATTTTTAGATAATACACTTTTTAATTTGGTTGAGGGGGTGCCTTATATAGACTGTAAGTCCAATTGAACATAGACCATTACATGAACCAAAGGCTTAAATAACAGACAAACAAATCAACCCCAACCTAGCTTCAACTTCATGATACACCTATGCTCTATGGACTTGCGAGGTTGATTGTCTAGAATTTCCCCATGAAGAACTACAAGGTGTCTGGTACATAGGACCAAATTCATACCCTCTCATTATTCTAGATTCGATTATCCTACTGGTGGATGCTTCCCACTCTAATTTTTTTCCTCTTCTGGGGTTTCACTTGAGGATCCAAACTAGCATGTAGCTCATATTACAAAACCTATGTTGTGACCTGACTCCACATACCACTTGTTGAGCCTCACAACCTTGACCCATCGATGATCGCCATAACTTTTCACCACCTTTTTTTTATCCCAACCACTGTAACCCACCATCGTTGAGGTGAAATACTATGTCAACTCCATCGACACTGACCCTCAATGACGATGCCACTCACTCACCTCTATCATGGTCACACCATCGAACTTTCGACATGTGTCTTCCTTCCTCATCGTCGACACAATCGATACTGACTCTCAATGCTGATGAGTTCCCTCTACCACTGTGCAAAACCATGGCCGAAATCCAACTTATAATAACACAAAAAATTTATTCATATTCATATAGTTTATTTAGTGAATGTATTAGACTTAAATAAGTGACAGGTGGGGACCAATATTATATATCCCTTGGATGCATTGATTGGTCTCATGGGGAAAATGATTTGGGTACTTAGTGTATTCCTACCTAATGTAAGAATGATTACTTGGTTGCAACATTGATGATAAGTATAATTTCTTAGTTGTGGCCTTAATAGAATGAAACATTTCTTGACAGAGGCCATGATGGAAAGGATATGGATTTCTAGTTTTATAAATTCCATCACAATTAATTTAAATATTGTTTTCCATGTGTTTATTTATAGTATTCACCATGTATTTGATTCAAGATCATGTAATCTATTATATGACATTATTTTATTATCAATTATTTCCTATAATATTATTCATTCCATGTTTATGCCTTGATATATTCTGATATATATTTTCTCTTACTGTGCGTTTGAGATCACCCTTCTTATTTTTAAATTTTTATATGTTTTGAAGAGAATTATTACAAAATATATTTCTAAAATAGTGGCGTATATGGAGAATTTTTTGGATGATATTGAAGTCTTAATATGGATTAAATATTTTCATATATAGTGGAAAAATTTCCATTTTATGAGAAAGAAATTGGTTTTGTTCATTAATTTTATTCCCAAAATCTCTAAATTTTATTCCTAAAAGGTCCATAAAATTTAAGTGACTCCAAAGTTATTCGTGATATTGTATTTATTGATGGTTAAAATTGGGTCACCTTGGTTAATTTAAAAGTTTTTATGTAAAGAAGCTTTTTATGAGAACTGAATCCCGAGAGAGCACGTCTGTGGTATCAGAAGAAAATCATTATTGTATGTACATTATATACACCTAGTTTGGGTGAAAAAAGTAAAAATTACTTTTATATTTATTTATTCACATTACCAATTCTTATTTTTTTGTGAGGTAGAGAAGTGTTCATATTAAAAGTGGAGCAGGATCATTGGAAGTCACTACCAGCACTACACATTATTTGTGATAAAAAACACTTTTAAAGGTAATCCCATTTCTAGCACTAATAAAAGTTATAATTATTTAAAAAACAAAATATATACTATTAAATATCATATTTTTGAATAAATATATATTTAAATTGTTATAGATATAATATATTTTATTAAATAAAATTTATATAACATTAAATACATAATTACACATAAGTTATAACAGATTTAGTGAGAATGGATAATAAAATAATTAAATATTAATATTAAGTAAAACATTAGTAATTATATAGCGCCATTAAAATTTATTTTAAAATAATATTATTCTTGATGTCTTATGATACACACAATAGTGAACTTTAAGTGAACTGTGATATATGATAAAAATATTCTTATTTAAACGTGACCATTATATCTTAGCTATTAAATTATTGTTAAAAATATTAATATGAAAATTATGAAAAATATGTATAATGGTTTTATATAATAATAATATATTTATTAATGCACATAAAATATTTACTCAATTTTCAGTAAAGTCATTTTAGGGTTAAAATATATATTTTCTCCAAAAATGGATTTTATTGTCTTTTGTGCACGGAAATTATTATTAATTTCTAAAATATTTTATAAATTTTATTTTAGGGAATAAATTAATTTTTCAAATCATCATTTAAATATTATATTAGGGTGAATTGATGGGTTTTTTCTGAGAAAATTTATTTTTGAATGAAAAGTGAAAAATATCATTTTTTGTTAAAAATTCATTTCTTCTCTATAAATAAAGTAATTTAAAAGTCAGATTATATTTTGAATTTGATCTTAAAGTAACATATAAATCATTTAATTAAAAAAATATAATTATTTACATATAAGTCATCAATAGAATTTATTTTCATATAAGTTCATTTTTTTCTTAAATACCAATTTATCTAAAGAAAAATTTCATTCAGTTTTATGAATTTCTATTAAAATTTATTTATTACAATTTTATAAATTTAATCATAAAAAATGGATTTCATATTTTTAATCAGTAGGATCAAATTTGGTAAATATTTCCCTTTTATTTTTGATCTCTCTGAATATAAATATTGTTTATTATTTTTCACCACAGAAAAGGGTAAATTAGGTAACAAAGGTTAAAAATAAAGTTATAAGGATTTAAAATATATCTTGCACTTACCTGTGTTTACTTATGATAATTTTAAATCAATAAACCATTAAAATATATTAAAATATTGCATTTTGGTGTCATTTCTCTTTGATAAAGTCCTTTTTATTATTTTAAGTAAAAGAAAATCCCAAAATGTCTCTTTCTTACATTTAATATCTATAATATTTTATGAGAGAGACAAAAACCAATTAGAAATGGTTCTGAAATTTTATTTTAAATATTTTTTTATGATGGTAATTTATTTTAAAATTTTCATGATGACATAATTACCTTAAATACATACACAACGCAGACACAGTGCTTGCGCAAGTTGTAGAAGAATCTGGTAACTAATGTTGAAATCATTAAAGGTGGTGTTTTTGGGTGATTTATGGTTCCCTATTATTTTTTAGATATATATAACATATTATTAATTTTTTAAAAGTATTTATTTGAGATACATTATTTTCTTGTTAATTTTTAATGTCAAATTATGTGAATAGTCTATATAATGAATTTAATGGTATTTTATGATAAATAATATATTATTTAATTATTTAAAATTAATAAAAATATTTTATTTGTACAAATTAATGTAATATGGTTTATAATATCAATAATTTCTCAAATATGGGTCACTTTTTCTTTTATAGTGACTTTCTTGACTCATAACACATAAACAACTTGTGATCATGGTAATCGTTAAATAATATTAATAGGGGGTTACAACTAATAGATAAGTTTTTAAACAACACCTAAGCTTGTATAAATTTTATTGTATGAGATTATAACTACTTATACCAATCATATATTATAAATATATAAATTATGTTACAAATGAAGATGAAAAATAATTTATATTAATTTAAAACATTAAGTAATTCTGATGATTCACCTTCCTTTACTTATAAAAGGAATCCACCACTCCTCTTTTCCTCAAAATTCATGATCCACTTAGATCAAACAAGATCAAACAAAATCTCTTTCAAACCAAACTAAACATGACTTAAAGTATATTTTCTCATCAAAATTTTAACCTATATGTCTTAATGTGTAAGCCAAATATTATTTTCGAATGAATAGGTATAACATTTAATAGAGTGTTTCAATTTAATTTATTCATCTATATCCTTCCAATATCCTTAAAACATGCTAATATAATAACAAAATTATATCATGTTTTCATGAACCACCTTCACCAACATGAGGGATGAAACAACATATTTCTAGACCCTTCCTTCGTCATGTTGAAGAAGAGATAATGACCCTCGAGACCCGGCATCAATAGGTCCCGCAGTGGTGAATAGGAAAAAGGGTATATAATCACACAGAAAATAGAATTCATTACCCTTTTTATTTAGTAGGATCTAGAGATAAGATAGTAAATCCCAAACAACAACAAAATTGGAGGCAAAAGTAAAGCAAAATATATATCATTCCCATATGCGTGTTCAAAAGTAATTGCTAAAAATTACAAGAAAACTCCATCGAAAAGTACCAAAGAAAATAAGAAAACAGAAACAACAACTATCCGAAATCTCAGACTAGTACAGTCTTGCATGATCCTCTAAGTCCTCCTAGAAACCTAAAATCATTTTTATATACTTTGGGTGAGTATATAGGTATACTCATTAGGGAAAACCAAAATCTATCATGCAAAAGTTGGGAGGGATTCTAATTCCCATGAGAAAACGAGATAAAACCTAGCAAGGAAACTATCCACCCACACCTCACCAAGGCACACTCCCCAAATAACAAAATTCTAGTAATGTAATAGTGATAACACATCAATGAAATTTTACAAGGATTGAAATATAAATGATCAAATTTCACATATAGACAACCACACATTCTAAAATCTATGCTCATGAAATTATACATGGATAACAAATTGAGAAAATATGTGCTTTTTATAAATTGGATAACAACATTATGGTAATTGGATTTAGTGGGAACGACCTCAACCCATTTCGAGACATAATAAATATCTAATTGGATGTAGATGTATCCCTTGGAGTATGGGATGGTTCCTGTGAAATCAATTCCCCAACAATCAAAGATTTCAACGACCAGAATGGGAGTGAGGGGAATTTGATTCATTTTGGTAATGGATCCTAATTGCGGAAATTGAGGAATTTTTTTACAGAAATAGAAGGAATACTTAGTGAGGTTCGAGTAGTAGAATCCACATTGGAGGATCTTTGTAGTGGTTTTATTTGTAGAAAAGTGGCCTCCACATGGATCTCCATGAATTTTTTTTTATAATGGACACTTGCTCAGACTTAGGAACACATCTCCTGATGATTTGATCAAGAAAGAACTTTAATAGGTATGGATCATCAAACACATAGATATTGACATCAGAACAGAATTTCCTCTTATCATGGGTCCCTAAGAATTTTGGAATGTCACCTATCACTAAATGGTTTTCTATGTCAGCATACCAAGGGAAATCACTCACTAAATAGAGGAGCTCATCAGGAAATGAATCAGACACAAAGTGGTGGTGTGAGTTGTCCTTGAATTCCATCCTAGAGAGGTGATATGCTACAACATTTTCAACACCATTTTTATCTTTAATGGTTAAATCAAACTCTTGAAGAAGGAGTACCTACCTAATCAATCTAGCCTTTGCATCTTGTTTTTGTAAAAGGTATTTTATGGCTAAATGGTTGGTGAATACAATGATGGTTGATCCTAAGATATAAGACCTTAATATCTCTATGGGAAATACAATTCCAAGAAACTCTTTCCCATGGGTGGTGTAGCTAATTTGTGCATCATTTAAATATTTTCTTTCATAAGAAATGAAACAAGGTGTTTTCTCACACAGTTTTCCAAATAATGCTCCTATAGTGAAGTCACTAGCATCACACATGTGTTTAAAAAGAATGTTTCCAATTTGGAGATTTTATGATAGGTGGAGAGACAAAAGTTGACTTCAGTGTAGAGAATGATTCCTCGTAGATTTCTATCCATAAAAATCGAGCTTCTTCCACTAGTAGATTAAAAAGTGATAGAGAAATAGAGTTGAAATTCTTAATGGACCTTCTATAGAAACTGGCATGTCCTTTGAAGGACCTCACTACCATAACAATTTTAAGATATGTAAGGTGACGAATGATGTCTACTTTAGCTTTATCAACTTCAAAACTTTTGTTAAAAATTAGATGACCTAGAATAAGTCCTTCATTTACCTTTAAATAGAATTTTTCACAATTTAGGATGATATTCTTATCCTCACATCTTGAAAAAACCCTTGAAACATTTAGAATGAATCTCTCAAAATTAACCCTAAATATGAAAAATTTAGTTCATGATGACCTCTAAATAGTCCCCCTCCATGTCCATGAAGATTCCCATTATGCACCGTAAGAAGGTACCAGAGGAATTATATAACCCAGAGGGCATGCTCTTGAAGGAAAAATTTCCTAATGGACATGTGAAGGTTTTTTTACTTGATCCTATAAGGAGAACTCAATTTGATTATAGCTTGAAAATCCATCTAGGAAGCAATAGAATTGTTGACCCGCCACTCGCTCGAGGACTTGATCAATAAAGGGAAAGGGGAAATGGTTTTTCTTGGTACTAGAGTTGAGCATCCTATAGTCAATACATACTCTCCAACCACTACTAGACCTTGTGGGGAGAAGTTCACCATCCTCATTAGTGATCATGTTGATTCTAGCTTTATTTGGGAAAACTTGAAGTGGGCTTACCCACTCACTCTCAGCAATGGGGTAGATGATACCTGATTTTAACAACATAAGAAGTAATTTCCTTACCACATCCATAAGATTTGGATTGATTCTCCATTCAAGTTGATTACATGGATTGTATTCAGATTCAATAACAATCATATAAGTCCCAATTAGTGGGCTAATCCCAAGAATATCAGAAAGGGTCCATCAAATTTCTTTCTAATGATTTATTAGGACATAAAAAAGCATCTTCTCTTGATTGGATTCAACAATGGAAGAAATGACAACAGGGAAGGATTGATTTTCCTATAATAATGCATACATGAGTAATAAAGTTAAGACCTCAAATTTGAGATCATATTAGTTATCACATTCCAAGAAAGGATGAGGCATTGTATTGAACTTAGTTTCTTTTTTCAGATTTCATGAGATAATTTGTTCCTTGTGAACATAATTTTTATCCACAACATTAGCCAGAGCAGTGTCATGAATGAGTACGGACTCAATGTTATTGGAATAACCCATGGTATAATTGGTTGTTTATTCTAGAAAATAGTTAATAGAGAAATATGAAATAGATTCAAGACAATGAGACAAATTTCCATCATGTGAACAAAGAAAATCAATATCTTCTTGACTTAAACATCCTTCAGCAATTTCTTTATGATCCTCAAGTTCTCTATCAACACTACCAATCCAATTAACCGCACGTATTTCTTCATCATTCCCAATTTCAGAGTTTTCATTGTATATGTTCAATTCTAGACTCATGTTTCCAAAGGTGATGGTCATGTTCCCATTTCGTACTCTGATAACAGAGTTTATTGTTGTAATGAAGGGACGACCATGAATGATTGCGGTTTGCTCCTTTAGACCTAAGCTTGGGTGATTGTCAAGGATATTGAAGTCCTCAGGGTAAATGAAATTTTTGACTTACACCAAAACATCCTTTAATATCCTCTTAGAAACTCTAATTCTACGATCAACAAGATGAAGAGTGATAGATATTGGTTGGAATTCTTTGATCCCTAATTTACAATACATGGTATAAGAAATGGGATTCACACTAGATCCTAGGTCACACAAGCCTTTTACAACATTTTTCTCTCCTATTTAAACATTGATGTAAGGGAATCCTGGTTATTTCATCTTTGTAGGAAGGGTTCCTTGGATTGTTGGGATAACATTTTTTGCCATAAGGACTTAGTTCATATGTGATAATTTCTTTTTAAATGTGCATATTTCCTTAAATAATTTTTAGAATGTATTAATGGTTTGAATGTAATCTAGGAGTGGAATTTTCAACTTCAACTATGATAATATTTCCCTTAATGTTTCACTCAATTCAGGCTTGGGTTTCCCCATCATTCATTGAGAAAATGGGGCAGGTTGTGGGATTGTTTTTTGAGGAGTTTTATCTTTCACATTGATATTAGTTTATTTATTTTGTTCATGTGGTTCATTTGAATTTTCATTATAGTTTGAATCATCAAATGGTTTTTGAATTAATTTTTTAGGTTTCTTAATTGATTTCCCACTTCCTAAAACTGTCACAGACTTGAGTTGTTCATGATTTGTTTGAGTGAAACTTGACTCTCCTCTTAATGTTGAGGATGAAACCGCCTGAGTTGGCATGGGTGCTTTACCATTTTTAATGGTTTATAGTTCATTTTTAAGGGATGAGACTTCTGAGTTCATTTTCTCCATTTTATTACAAAACTACTTGAGGATTGTAAGAGGGATAGATTTAGAAGGGGCTTATTCGGGTTGGTTTATCCCAGGATGATACTTTAGTTGTTGGATTGGTTATTTCATATGTTTTCGGATGGGTTGTTGGAATTGGATAAGAGGATGTTAGTATTGGTCTGGTTGTGGTTGTAATTGGTTATGGTTTTGGAAATTTTGTGGAGGGTAAGGGTTTGGTCCTTATGGATGACTAGGTTGTTGGTTATATTTCCAATGGAATTCTGGATGGTCATTGTACCTTGGATTGAATATGTTTTGGTACTATGGCTTCTGAAAGTTCATAGCATTGACTACCATTAGTGGTCCTCCTAGAAAAACATCATTAATGGAAGGGATGGTCGGGCAGTTGTCAGTCTTGAGGTCATGTATGCCACAAATTGTGCAAACAGGGTCAACAGTTTGAATTTCATGGACTTTCCTTACTTAGATCTCTTCAACCTTCCTAGTCAGTGCAACAAGTTTCTACCTAAAGATTCCATCCTTTTTAAGTGTGTGAATTCCACCATATTGGGGTGGCTTCTCATAGTATGGTGATGTTCCCCATGTTTGGTTTTGTTCAGCAAGGATTTCTAGATACTCATAAGCATCATTCGGGGCTTTGTTTTAAAGGTTCCATTACACATCATGTTAATGAATTGGTTGTTCCCCAGACCCAACCATTCATAGAAAATTCTCACTTTTTTTTGAATAGAAAAACCATAGTGTGGAGCCATGTTTAGAGTGTTGTTGAACCACTCTCATGTTTCATAGAATGACTCCCCCTCATTTTCAAAAAAGTATTGGATGCTCTTTTTAATTGCAATTGTTTTATAGTGGAGAAATTATTTTCTTGTAGAATTATCTTTGTAATTGGTCCCAAGAGTTGATGGATGATGGTCTTAAATTTTTTAGCCAAATTTTAGCTTGATCTTTTATTGAAAAATGAAATAGCCTCATCTTAGCTGATTCTAGTTGATGTTGGGGACACATGGTTTCTACAATTTCATTGTACTCCTTAACGTAAAGGTAGGGCATCTCGGACTCCATTCCATAAAATGTGGCAAGGTGGTTTAGGACATGAGGTTTAATTATGTTTTTGGTATCTTTGATGGAATTCTGTATAATGAATGAGGAGGCATTGTTCCAGGTAGGTGTGAGGTAGTCATTCCTTGATTGATCAACTGAATTCCCCATGTTTGGGGCTACCTCATTTGAGTTTCCATTTTGGTTCCCATCCAGTTTTGTGAGTTGATTTCTATGAACACCCTCCTTTGAAATTGGCTCAATTTTTAACTCTAGAGTATTAGGAATGTTAGGATATAATGTAAATAGTTCCATTGGTGTACTTGACTCCCCAACCTGAGGACTATCCACCCTAAATAGATGGTTTGATTGGTCACAAGTGTAAGCGGACATGTTTCAAAAGAAAAAAATGAGAAAGGGAAAAGATAATAGAATTTGGATTATAAAAGAATAAATGGAGGAGAATAGAATGGGGATTGAGATTACATACTTGGGACCCCAAAAACGGGTCCAAAATTTGATCCGCGCTCAAATTTACCTAACATATGAAGGTAAAACGGTCCTTGTAGTCTAGCTTGGGTTGTTGATTCCTCGGAGGCCTAAGAAGAAACGTATAGATACATATATTATATGGATATTTTTGACTATGAAGTGCCCAACATGGGTTGATTTTATATGGGTTTAAGTGAAATCTGAGAGACTTAATTTAATTCTATTTAAAAGAATGATTTGATCCAAGGTTATCACTTGGGGTGGATTGGATTCATTCATTTTTCAACTATTTAAATTTCTTATATATGAGAAGTGTTCATTAAAGAAAATAAAACCACATCATCAATTTCGAGATTAATGCCTACACAAATTAATACTAGTCGACTTTACACTTAGATTATCATGTTTATGATCACTCTAAGTTAATGTTTCATATTAGCACTTGAAGTGAGTGGCATTAAAATTCAATAAGGATGAAGAAGTTTTAAAATCATAAAATAAAAATCTCATTTAAAAGAAGTGATTATAGATTAATTTAGTGATAAATAACATCAAATAAATCCCCTTTCTACTCCTTGGATCAAACCATAAGTTGGTTAGCCATCCATTGATCCTATGGTTTCAATGGAAGCAAGAAGTAGACTCATGGGGGAGGAATTGGAGAAGTAAAAAAACAATGAAATAACGATCACTCCACCGTTGTGTGATAATATCACAAGATTTTGTGTGAACAATTTTAGACCATGAGGAAACGATATCAAAGTTATAATAATAATAATTAAAAAGAGAATATGAATAACATTTATAAAGAATCTAGGGTAATTCAAGAACATACAATTTGAAGGAATGCGATTACAACATTAAATTGGAAGCATAACATTAAAATGAAACAAATCTCAATGATTCCAAAATCATACACCACCACTACCTTAAATAGAAATTTTTGAAGCATTAGGTCAAGACTCTAATTTTCCAAGTCACCAAAATTAATTTTGGTAGGCCATAAGTGGGTGGAAAGTTGAGGGGGTGTTGATTTTCCACCTTTGACAAACAATTTGATCCAACTTGCATGACTCGACAGATGTGTTACAAAGAGTATATATATGGATTAATTGTGGCAGGACATAGAAGAGAAAAATGAATATAAGGATGTCCCCAGATATCCCATAAAATTTCATCCCAACATAGTGTATGTCTTGATATATATGATTATATGTGTGGGGTGTTTTTCAGGGCCGCAGAATCTGGCTGAAATTTTTATCTTTAAATTAGGCCGCATTGAACACCATTTAAAACACTGAATTAGATCTTGTCTCTGTTTGATGAAAGGTTCCCCTTGATTTACCCAATCTTCTAATAAAGTTTCAGAATTATTGGGCTTGGATAGTGGCTGTTACCGTCTATTTATTAGGATGTTTTCCAGTTTGTTTGGCCCAGAATGTTGTTGGTTCAGGAACAACTTTGTTGGTATTAAAATGATAATCTTCAAGTGATACAAAATCATGAATTTCTCCTTATATCATGGGGGACCTAAAAATAAAATCAAGGCCATTTTTTATTTTAGGAGTTTTTCAAAAAATGACAAAGTAATAGTGCAGTTTAACAAAGAATTACAATCATAATGTGAAATAATGTTCAAAGTGTAAAATGGATTAAAATGGTATATATGAATAATTAATATCATGAATATTATAAATATAAACAATAAATATTTTCCTATTTTAGTGGATAATCAAAACCACTATTTCCAAATTTATGAAATAATTTTGGAACTGTCTCTTATGCGTCCTTAACTGTCTGGACCCATAAGCAACCATATGACCATCTTGGACTGGAACTGTTCAAATCCTGACACCTGATACATCACAATATAATCCATACTCACTACCCAGCTCATTTATGGTTAATATTGGTTTTTTCTTCGATCTCCTATTAAATATCTGTGAAGAACCTATCATGGACACCTAAGGAAAATAACTATACCACATTCTTGGTTAAGGTCTTCTCACTGCTTCCAATTAGGAAGACTCTCAGTTCACCCTCTGGTAATAACTGGAAATTCCCAAAAAAATATTTTGATATCAAAAACATTATTTTTCCATTCTGAATAAACTATGACATAAAACATATCAGGATCTAAAACTATTCTATCCACTGATATAATTTTCCACATGAAGTGTACATTATAAATCCAAAAAATACACTTTGAGATTATGGCATATAGATGATGCTCGCTAAGTTTTCTCAAAATGATCTCTAGATATCAAGCATGTTCCTTCCTCAATCCTAGAGAACACTTTATCACCTCTATGTTGATAAAAGATTCTATCACTATGTATAATTGTATATAAGTTCATTTATATCCCTTAGAATTACATTTAACAGTCCACACATATTCTCAATGATCCATTTGAATTTTAATGGAGAAATCTAAGGCACTCTAGGGGGACATAATCATACATATGAACACCTTCACCTTGAAGTCATTCAATTAAGCCTTCTTCTCTCATAGCTCTACAGGATCCATCTTATATGGTGGAATAGAGATATTCCCTACACCTAGTAATAAGACAATTATAAACTAAACCTATCCCTTGGGTGGTAATCTAGAGAACATATTGGGAAATACATATAGGAACTTGTTAATTATAGTAGGACATACTGAATGATGTTTCTCTCTATCATCCAAAATTACTCTAGAAAAATGGGTTGTGATTCTACCCTGATACAAAAATATAGTTCATACATAACTAGTTTTCATTTCTAGCTCTCCAATATAGACATAATCATCACCCTAATAAAATATAATTCTACCCAACGATTAAAACAATTGATATAGATGATACATCACTACATGGGGTGTTTTAATTATAGTCATGAAGTAGACTCATAGTTTTCATGTCACCAAAACCTTCCCTTTCAATTTTTGTGTCTATATTAAGTGGGAATTAATGAGTCTAAAGGTAACATTGTCAAATAGTTGTAAGACATTCTATGCATCCATTTTTTATATATGTCAACTTTTTTTATCTCCTTCTTGTATTTACCTTCTACTTTCAATCAAATTATACATGAAACAACATGAAACATTCATATTCCATATATAAAAATTATACATTAAGCAACATGAAACATTCATAATAAATATATACAAATATTTATACATATATATAAATATTTAATATGTGGGGAAAAATTTTCACACTTTGAGTAAATTGATAAGCTATATACAAAATATCATAAGAACCGACATGAAATATTCATGTGTCATAAAATCTAGAGAAAAATAAACAATACAGTCCTATTTAGTTGAATAAAAATATAGAAGAATATCCAACATCACTATATGAATGCTGTCAGAAACAATAAACCATATCAATATATAAACAGACAATAGAAAATATGTGGAACTACACTGAAAAAAAACATAACTAAAAATAGATGGGTTGGATTCTATGACATGATCTCTAATAAATGATGGCCTCCATTCTCAAAATGAACATACAAAAAAACCAATTCCTATGCCACTAAACATAAATTGGGCTATAAGACTCCAACAGCTAACCATATATTTATTGAACCAAAAATGTACTTAGAGCATTACCAGAATACTCATAGTGGTAGCGCCTGAAGAGCTGAGTTCGCGATGGAGGTGAGTTCGCAGAGGAGGAGGGCTTCGCAATCAAGGTGGGGTTTGATGACTGAGGTGGGGTATATGAAGGAGAGCTTCATAGTGGATGAGAGATTCGTGGCGGTGGAGGAGGGATTCGCGGCAGAGGAGGAGGAGGAGGGCTTCAAGGAGGAGGAGGAGGTTTTTTTGGCGGCATGAGTCAATGACAGAGGAGGAGGAGGAGGAGGGTTTCACGTTGGTGGAGGAGGGATTCATAGTGATGGAGGAGGAGGAGGAGGCAGCAAAGGAGGAGAAGGTGGAGGAGGCAGCCAGGTTCGGCTTCCGCGAGAGATTGAGTTGTGCGACAGGGTGAGGACACTGTTAGAGTTTATTTATAAAATCACATAAACCTTTTATCACTGCTAACTAAAAATCACTGATTAATGTTTGTTTTATTAGTGTTAACATAGAAAGTGTTGATAAAACATTATTTTATCAGCACTAAAAAAGAACTGATAAAAATATAATGATAATAAATTATTTTTATTTATATATATATTTATGAAATTATATGTATAATAAAAAAATAAATATTTATTTTTAATAATAACTATAAATAAATGTATATTTATTTATATTTATATATATAATGAATATATATTAATTTATAATTATAATTTTTTTAAAAATATATTTATTATATTTATAATTATATATAATTAATATCTTTATTATAATTTTATAATTATTTAAATATATGTAGATTTATTTATATTTATAATTGTAAATATTTGTAAATATTTATTATAATTTTATAATTATTTAATAACTATAAATGTATATATATATATTTAAAATTATAATCATATATATATATATATATATCAATAATTATAAAATTTTAACAAATATATTTATTGCATTTATAATTTTATAAATATATATTATTAATATATTTATAACAATTTAATAATTATTTAAATATATATGCATTATATAGAATTCTAATTATAAATATTTGTATATACTTATAAATATATTTATTTAATTAATATATTTATTATAATTTGATAATTATTTAAATATTAATATATATTGATTACATATATATTTTAATTATATTGTGTGATTTATAATGAAAATTAATTTTATTTATTTTCGTTAAAATAGTTATATTTGACTATAATTAATATGAGTATATAATTATATAATAATATTGTTTTAACAAATAGAAAAAATTGTTCGATCACCCGTTTAATAGGTTTTCCCAATCCGAACATGACTAAGTCCCTTGATTCAATGACCATCCCGATTCTATATGAGTGTGTATATAATTTCACCCCATAATAAAATAATTTTGGGCCCAATCATTATGAGATGGAGTTTATCCAACAATAAATATATAAATTGACCCTACAATAAAAGAATATTAGGCGCAATAGAATGATTTGATTGAGAGATTAGTACCATGATAGGTATTCAGTACAGAATTCAACATCATCCTCAACAATATATCGTTCTACAATACAACCCTCTGGCCAACATTGATTTTTGACATAACCTTTCAAAATCTTCATGTACCGTTCAATGGGGTACATCTATCTATAGTGTACCAGACCACATAGTCGAATATCTCTTACCAAATGAACCATCAAATCAAATAATGTTGGTAGGAATAAAATTTCCAATTCACATAATATGATGGCAATTTCTCTTTCCATAGATAGCAATTTCAAATGACATACACTATTTAATATGTGGGGAAAAATTTTCCCACATTGAGTAAATTTATAAGAAATAATTGAAATATCCTAAAGACCGACATTAAACATTAATTTTCTATAAATTCTCGAGAAAAATAAATAATACATTCCACTATAATTGAATAAAAATATAGAAGAAACACCAACAACACTATATGAATGCAGCCAGAAACAAAAAAACATATCCATATGCAAACAGATGATGAAAAACATGTGAAACCACGCTAAAAAAACATATCTAAAAATGTGTGGGTTATATTCTATGACAGGATCTCCAGTCAAACATGGCCTACATTCTAAAAATCACCTAAAAAACGAACCAATTCTTATGCCGCTAAACATCAACTGGTCCATAAGCATCCAATAGCTATATATATACTTATTGAACCAATAAATATACTTAGAGCATCACAATTATACTCACAGTGGTAGCACCTAAGGGGCTGGGTTTGCAACGGAGGAGGGTTCACAGAGGAGGAGAGCTTTGCATCAGAGGTGGGGTTCGATGATAGAGGTGGGGTACACTGAGGGGTGCTTCATGACATAAGAGAACATTGTGGCAGTAGATGAGGGCTTCGCGGTGATAGAGGAGGAGGAGGAGGTAGCAGAGGAGGTGGTGGTGGGGTTTAGATTCATCGAGATCTTGAGTCGTGCGACATGAGGAGACTGTTAGAGATTATTTATAAAACAAGGTAAACCTTTTATCAGGGCTAGCTAAAAAACACCGATAAAGGTATTTTTATGATTGCTAAAATAGAAATCCCTGATGAAACTTGCCTTTATCAACCCTAAAAAAGAACTGATAAAACTATAATGATAATAAATTATTTATATATATATATATTTATAAAATTATATGTATAATAAATACATGTATATAAATTTATAATAATTATTATAAATAAATATTTATTTAATTATATTTTTATATATAATAAATAAATACTTATTTATAATTATAAATTTATAATAAATATATTTATTATAATATTATAATTATTTAAATATATCTATATTTATTTAGAATTATAATTTTATATATTTGCATATATTTATTATAATTTTATAATTCTTTAATAACTATAAATTTATATATATTTATATATATCTATTTATAGTTATAATCATAAATATATATATATATATATATATATATATATATATATATATATATATATATTTCAATAATTATAAATTTATAAAAAAATATAATTATTGAAAATATAATTTTATAAATATATATAATTAATATATTTATAATAATTTAATAAAAAATTAAATATATATGTATTATATAAAATTCTAATTATAAATACTTGTATTTATTTGTAAATATATTTATTTAATTATATATATATATTTAATTAATATGTCTATTATAATTTGATAATTATTTAAATATAAATATATATTTATTTAAATAATTATGAAATTATTATGAAATAAATATATATTTATTATAAATATATATTTATTACAAATATATTTTAATTATAGTCATAAATATGAATAAATTTAAATATATATTTAAATACTTATCAAATTAATATGAATATATTAATTATATATAGTCATAAATATAAATAAATATATATATAAATTTAAATAATTTTGAAATTAAAATAAATATATTAATATATATTTTTTAATTTCATAATTATTTAAATTAATTTATATTTATATTTAAATAATCATGAAATTATAATAAATATATTTAATATATTTATAATTATAATTTTAAATAAATATATATTTATTTATAGTCGTAAATATAAAAAAATAAATAAATAAATATATATATATATTTATAAATACTTTTGAAAGTAAAATAAATATATTAATAATATTTATTTCTAATAATTTACAATTATTTAAATAGATAAATATTTATATTTAAATAATTATAAAATTATAATTACTTTATATTAAAATAAATATATTTATTATGTTTGTAGTAATTATTAAAAAAATTATTTATTTATTTATAGTCATAAATAAAAATAAAAATATATATAATTAAATACCTATGAAAGTAAAATAAATATATTTTTTATATATATTTTTTATGATTTATAATTATTTAAGTAAATATATATTTATTTATAATTATACTTATAAATACAATAAATATATTTATTATAAATATATTTATTATAATTTCGTAAATATTTAAATATATATATATATATTTCTTTAAAAAATTAGGAAATTATAATATATATATATAATTAATATATTTTCATTAATTTAATAAGTATTTAAATGTATATATATATGTGTGTGTGGGTGTATTTATTTATATTTATAACTACATATAATTAATATATTTATTTTTCAGGGGGCTCATTTGGGTCACTCAACAATTGTATTGTACATAGGATCATCAAAAAAGTTACTTCCGCCCATGTTTCTACATTTGAAGGTGCTATCTCCAAGTGTATCAATCTCTATAAATTTTCATTCATAGGTCAGATTTCTTTGTCAAAAAGCATGGAGTCTAGGAAAACTATTGAACTTGTAGAACGATTAGTCTCATTATAGGGATTTCTAGATTTTAAATGTGTATCCCTTGGTAAAGGTTTCTTCCATATCCTTTTTCCATCGACAGAGCTAAAAAGTAGGTCTTAGAGTATATAGGATTGATCAATTTACGACTGGGAATTCTTAGCATCCATTAGTGGAACTTGAACTTGAATCTGAACGAATTTAGAGAAACTAGCACACAAATATGGGTGAAGATTCATGGCTTAAACTAGGTATTTTGGCAACAAGAAATTCTCTTTGACATTTCATCAGCTATTTGTATTCCTATTAGAATGGATAACCCCCTTGAAATGGCCACATTTGGCCACTTCGCACGGGTTCTAGTAGAAGTAGATTTCAGCTCCATCTTGATTGATAAAATCACTCTATCTATACCCCATGATGATATCCATCTTCAAATAGAGTATGAAAGAACCCCCCCCCCCCAATTTTGGGATTCATGTAAAATCATTGGGCATATAAAATATGTTTGTAGATCTTATATTGATTGCCCCAATTTCCATTTAAATGGTCATGATCGTCTCCATTGTCATATGAAGAAAAGAAGTGGGACTGTTCAAAATTTTGGAGACAAAATAGATGAGTCTACTCAAAATAATGATGCGCTAGCCTCAGTTAGTTTTAACTGGATTGATGACCAGAAGCATATAGATGTTGAGGCATATTATCAGGGTTTTAGTGCTACTTTCCTTAATGGTCCTCTACAGGTAAATTGGGACACAATAGCTACTACTGATCGTCCTCTATAGAATGATATTGGGACTGCCCCTTGCCCAAATAGAACATTCTATGCCAATGAATCCTGGGCTGACTTGGTAGAGGAATGTCACATGGATGATCATGTTTCTATATAGAGATTATTTGTCTTGTGGAATTTCTAATTACCATGAGGAAATAGAATCTGACGATGGTTAATCAGATAAAGATCTTTCTGTATAAGCACACGCAGAATACAACCTTTGGCAGGAACTAAAAGCCATGGCCTCCAAATCTCGCAAAGGGAAAGATAAATATGAGTTGACCATCCTAGAGAAATCAAAAAATGGTTATGCCTTATCTATGAGTAGTAATAAAGAGGTCCCGACTCCCTCATAGCCTTTTCATAATGTGAGTCAGATGCAGGAAAATCTTGGGCAACAACAACCATTGAGTGAGATGGTTCCCTCCAAAAAAACTTTTGTGGATGATACCCATGGTTTAAGTAGTTTTTTATTTATACAATAGTGTTTCAAGGCTTGCGCTGGATAAATCCACACCATTGGCTGGAGATATTGTAGGTACATGTATTAAATAAACTATTAGAAAGTAGTATGAGATGGTTTTAGAATCATCCCAGAATCGGGAGCTTCAAACTGTGTATGCTGCAACACCTCTTCCAAGTGAGAAAAAGACAAAATAAATTATTGACTATGTCAGAAAATGTATTAATTCTATTGTATCGAATATGTATATGTATATGTATATTACATGGAACAATACAAGAGGGGGGTGAATTATAGGTTTCAAACTTTGTGTTTAAACACTATGGAAATTAGTTTAAATGATCTTAAACTAATACAATTCACAACAAAACCAACCAACCACAATTGTATTGAGTAAAAAGGTATGATGTGATGTAATACTATTATAAAAGTAAATCAATTGTATTTAGGATGAATACAATAATCAGAGTAATAAAATAGTGAAGGATTCTACCATAAAGTGAATAGAATCAATCGATACAATATGTACCTGTATGATTGTAATTGAAACAATTACAAATGAATATGAAATGAAGAAAAAAAAATACAATTCCCTTTCTAAAATAATTAGTAGTGGAAATGTAAAAGTGTTACAATTATTTTTACCCAAAGAAAAGGGTTATCCTTTCACCTAGGATAACATGTTTGTCTCACCAACACCTTGGTATGCCCTCAATACGATGATCGGTACTTCTGTCTGCCTATCCCCGACAGCCCTCGATACGATGATCGGTTCTTCTGTCTGCCTTTCCCTGGAAGCCCTTGATACGATGATCGGTTCTTATGTCGACATATCCCCAGCAGCCCTCAATTTTGTAGGTAATCGGCACCTCTGTTATTCAATTAGTTGAAATCCCTTGATACAACGATCGGTCACACAAAGCACAAAAACAGCACTTATAGAAATACAAAAACAAATAACGAGCCATTCACGTTTATTAATCTCAAGGCTTTCGCATGAAGCAAGAGAGAAGTCACATCGTATCTCTCTAGAACTTGATATAATCAATGTATCACAATTATATTTTTTCAGCTTCAAATGACCTATTATTTTTAGGCCTTTGCTTCCAATGGTCACATTTCCTCCAACGGTCATATTTCTCCAAAAACTCGGAGGGACTTGGACACCTGACATTATAACGGTCATATTGAAACAGAAATCACGACATCATTTTGATTAGTTTGTAACTAACTCAATGACATCATTTTGGTTAAAACATAAGATATATTAACATGATAATCAAGAGTACGATTGATATAAATCAATTCTTTTGATAAAAGAATAAAAGTATGCATGTGATAAAAGTATGAGAACTATAAGTGTTACTAAATATAATGTATTGATATGATATAATGTAAGATACAAAAAATAGAGTATGTTTGATAGAGTCAGTATGTTATGATTGATAGAGTCAATACGATAAAATTGACAGAGTCTGTATGATACGATTGACAGAGTCATTACGATACGATTGACAGAGTCAGTACGATACGATTGAAAGAGTCAGTATGATACGATTGACATAGTCAGTATGATACGATTGAAATAGTCAGTACGATCATCATGCTCAGTACGATATGATAAACATGGTAAAGGTCATTTGTGATTTACAAAACAAGATATAAAAGCCAAAAGAAAACTTTTGACTCAACAATCTCCCCCTTTATGGAAAGCACAAAAAACAAAGTAAAAACAAAAAGAAATACTTATCTTCCCCTGAGTTATTGGAAACTCTTATGAATAAGAAATTGAATACAACTAACTCACCTTAAGTATGTACTTTCCTAAGGATTGTATTTGTAAATTTTCATTGATTTAGAAGTGTTTTTTCAAAACATTCTCTTTTTAGAACATTATCCCCATTTGAAAAACATTCCAACCTTTGAAAAACATTATCCCCCTTTGTGATTTACAAAAATGAATGGGGTAATCATAAGTTTCCTGAAAGGGTTAGAGAAAATATTTCCAAGGCAATGAAAAGAATATCAGAAATCTTATTAAAATAAACAATGTTTGAAAAGGAAACAAATAAAATAGTCATTTTTTTTATCTTTCCTTTTCTTTCTTGATAATCTCATGAAGAAAAACTTTCATCTTTTTGATTTCCTTCTTGTCATCAGAAATAGAATCTCCCTAAGATCTGAGAATCTCTTATTGGTCATAAAAAATCTAATCTTGATTCTTGATTGTCTCCTCTTGAACTCTGATTACTTCCTCAAGAGTATCAATTCTGTCTTGAAAATTCTTGTTATCTTTGGATAACACAGAGTTTTGTTTCTTAAAGATAACTATTTCATCTATGAAAGATGAATCCTTCAAAAAATCAGACTAAAGAGAATTCATCCTCTCTTACAATTCTTTTACTGAAGGAATAACGACTCCATGAGTTACCTGATTCATTTTTTCAACAGTTTCTTTGTTGAGTTTATTGAAATCAATTGCAAGATCATTTGATAAGCTCCTTATATATTCAATTGTTATCTCATGGTCATTCACTGAGCTATCTGTTTTGTATGACCACTTGGTCATCCTGTTGTAAGGCTTCTAATGAGCAGCCAAAAATTCAGAAAGAACTTTTAAATCGTCTTCAATTGAAAAAACTCTATTTCTAAATTTTCTTACAGAGCCAAACATCTTATTTTGATTGTTAGTAATGAAATAAATTTTCCCTTCCAGCCTGGGGAAATAGGTAATAGTCTTCTAAATACTCCTTGAAACATGAACAATGTAATAACTTTTCTTAAGAGTAATTGTCTGTTCTGAATCGACATCCTCATCGTACGAATCAAGTTCATTTTATTGGAAAGAGTCTACAACTGGCTGTTTTCCTTTCTCTTTTTCTTTCTCCCTTCATTCTTCTTCTACTTTGTCACTAATAACAATGAATTTTTCATTCTGAGAAGTTTTATCAGCATGATTTACTTAAGATGATACTTTATCAGGAGTTTCAAAAAACTAGCCTTGAGCATGATCGACATGAGGGGTTTGTTGAATACTGTCACCTTGCTTTTGAAACGATTCCTCTCTACTCTTCTTCGAACTCTGATGGAATTCCAAAATAATATCCCCTTATTTATCAACATCCTATATTTCTTCCAACATTTCATTCCATTTCTCTTTCTCAGGAAGACTCTGTACGATGGGATCTTGATGATATTCTTCCGTTAGTTGAGCACTCACATCCTCAACCATTTTCAAGACTTTAGAAATATAAAATCCTTGAGCCTTTCTTTTCAAAAGAGTATTCTTTTTATTTTCATCTTAAAGGGTTTCCTATACCCTTATTCTCTCTACAAAAGCTTCAGCTGGGTTAAGAATGACCTTTGGTTCTCCTTATTTCTCTGTTCCCTATCTTTTCTCCACATAGCCACAACTTCTTTGCTATACTTCTATTTCTTCTTTGGCATTGAACTGGTTTGAGGATCAGACTTTTGAGGAGCACCAACCGATGGATTGTCTTTATGTGGTGTAGGTGCCGATTGATTCTGTGCTGGTTCTATTTATACATCTTTTACAAAGAGTTTTGAATTCTGATCAAAACAAACATTCAACTTTTTCATTGTACTCTTACTAATCCAATAAGGCTTCATGTCTTTCGATTGTCCTTTCAAAGAAATGTTACAAAACTTCATACATTTGAGAATAAACTTTTTAAGAATCATTGGATACTTTATCAAATGAGATTTGATTGCTCTTGACCTTACATTATTAATTGTTTCAAAGATGTATCCCATGAGATTTACTTTTCTCATGTTGACAAGATAGTCCAACATGACGATATCAGAAACCTTCATAATATCTCTATCCCCATTCCTTGGGATAAGAAAACCTTGCATCCAAAGAGACACAAATCTATTGTTCAGAGAAAGATGAGCCACTTTCCCCTTCTCTTCATTTATAAGAAACAACGACTTTTTAGAACTTTCCTTGTTAAACATACCAAATTCCTCTGATACTAATTGTTGGATCGAATATGTAGATGTATATGTATATTATATGGAACAATACAAGAGGGGGATGAATTGTAGGTTTAAAACTTTGTTTTTAAACACTTGAGAAATTATTTTAAATGATCTTAAACTAATACAATTCACAAGAAAACCAAACAACCACAATTGTATTGAGTAAAAAGGTATGATGTGATGTAATACTATTAGAAAAGTAAAGAAATTGTATTCAGGATGAATTCAATAATCATTGTAATACAATAGTGAAGTATTCTACCATTAAGCGTATAGAATTAATCCATACAATATGTAGAAATATGATTGTAATTGAAAAAATTACAAATGAATATGAAATTATGAAAGAAAACAATACAATTTCCTTTCTAAAATAATCAGTAGTGGAAATGTAAATGTGTTACAATTCTTTTGACCCAAAGAGAAGGGTTATCCTTTCACCTAGGATAACATATCTTTCTCACCAACACCTTGTTAAACCATCGATACGATGATCGGTACTTCTGTCTGCCTATTCCTGGCAGCCCTCGATACGAAGATCGGTTCGTCTGTCTGCCTATCCCTAACAACCCTCGATATGAAGATCGGTTAATCTTTCTTCTTGTCCCTGGTAACCCTCGATACAATGATCAGTCCGTCTATCAGACTATCCCTAGCATCCCTAGTTTTGATAGTTAATCGACACCTCTATCTTTCAATCACTTGAAAGACCTCGATATGATGATCGATCGCACAAAGCTCAAAAAAAGCACTTATAGAAATACAAAAACTAAGAACGAGTCATTCAAATTTTTTAATATCAAGGCTTTCACAAAAAGCAAGAGAGAAGTCACAACGTCTATCTCTAGGCCATGATAGAATCAAAGTACCACATTTCTTTTTTTTCATCTTCAAATGACCTCATATTAATAGGCCTATAGTTCCAATGGTCACATTTCCTCCAATGGTCATATTTATCTGAAAAACTCAGAGGGACTTAGACACCTGACATTATAACGGTCATATTGAAATAGAAAGCATCAAATCATTTTTATTAGTTTTTAACTAACTCAATGAAATCAGTTTGGTTAAAACATAATATATATGAACATGATAATCAAGAGTACGATTGATCTAAAACAAGTCTTTTGATAAAAGAATAAAAGTATGAAAGTGATAAAAGTATGAGAACTATAAGTGTTACTAAATGTAATGTATTGATATGATATAAAGTAAGATACATAAAAGCGAGTATGATTGACAGATTCAGTATGATATGATTGACAGAGTCAGTAAGATACAATTGATATAGTCAGTACGATATGATTGATAGAGTCAATACGATACGATTGACAGAGTCAGTACGATATGATTGACAGAGTCAGTAAGGTACGATTTATAGAGTCAGTATGATAGGATTTACAGAGTCAGTACGATATGATAAACATGGTATAAAACATTTATGATTTCCAATATAAGATATAAATGTCAATAGAAAACTTTTGACTCAACAAATTCATCTTCAATTGACACTGCTCGTGTTTTAAACATGATTAGAAAAAACTCCCTTGAATTTATTTCCTCTGGAAGTAGTGAAGAGGAAGTTTCATACAATGACCATGTCCCCATCGCTAAACTAAATATGGTGGTTAGTGATGAGGATCTCTCGGATAATAGAGGAGGTCCGTGGAAGCAGGTCAAATATTGGAGATGGGGGAGACATCCACATGGTCGTGGTGAAAGTGTCCAACATCATAGCACGAGTACTAGATCTCTAGCACATTGAGTTTTGTTCTCTATTATTGTTGTTATCTGTGATCCTTGGATGTTTTGTATGTTTCCCCCTCTTATGGTTTTTATATAATAAATGGGGCCTTTGAGCCCCAATATTTTTTTAAAAAAAGTTTTTATGAGAACATAATACCTCCCTGGGAACATGAGTGATTCATATACACTAAGTAAAGTATAGATCATAAAAAATGAGTCATCATATAAACAGACTACATGAATAGTAATGAGAGTTTAATATATAAATGAACCTTCATGATGAAAACATAACATATGACAGCCACTTATATTCACGCATCAATTGACCAAATTCACTAGAAACATATATTTATTTAAATATATATATTTTTATTATGATAATTATAATTATAAATATACAATTTTAAAAAGTATTTATATATAGTTATAATTATACATATTTAAAAAGTATTTATATATTATTATAAATAAATATATTTAAAAATTATTTATTTATAAACATAAATATATCAATATATCAATATATCAATATAATAAATAGAATAAATAAATTGATTATTTAATTAAATTTATTATATATATATATATATATTTGAATTATTAAAAAAATATATTAATTATAAACATGTGTTTTTTATTTAATGTAAACAAAAAAATTATTTTTGAATATAAATATAATAATTTTATATAAAGTAATAATAATTTATTAAAACTTTTATCACCACTAAAAATAGCGCTGATAAATCTACACTTTATCACTGTTAAAAAAGTGATGATAAAGGGTACACATTTATTCGTGCTGATAAATGGTAGATTTATCAGCGTTTTTTGATAGTGCTGATAAATGTTCTCTTATATTAGTGCTTTCTGCTTAGCACTGATAAAACCCAGTGCATCCCCTACATAGATATGTTGTAATGTGAAAACACATGTCATTTATGTTGTAGTGTTTTTATTATTTTTTCAATATAAGATTCCTCTTCACATCTCTTATAAACATACACAGTTTTATTCCTCCTCATTTTTTCCAATGAGAGACTCCACAACACTATTTTAATATTCAAAATATGAATTTATTGATAAAAATTAATTAAATAAAAAGCATAGAAAAATAATATGGAAATTTAAATTCAAATCGTGTGATTTATTATGAAAATTAATATTATTTAGTTTCATTAAGATAGTTATATTTGTATAAAATTAATATGAATATACAAGGAATATTAATTTTGTTTTAACAAAATTAAAAATCAAGCTTATCACTTGCTTAACTGATTTTCCTGATCCGAACATGACCAACTCCCCTGATTCAATGACCATCATGATTCTAATAATTTTGATCTCAGGAAATAAAACATGTGTTTTTCCTCCAATAATATATCACGTTTTTAGTGTATTTCATTAACAGAATTTCTCATAAAAAAATAAAAAATTGTGATAATCATGCTTAAAAAACAATGGAATTGTTAATGAATAAAAACCATTGAATCTATCTATTCATAAGAGAATGTGTATATAATTTGACCATACAATAAAAGAATTTAAGTTCAATTATAGAATGATTTGGTTGTCAGATGGAGTTTGACCTACAATACATATATAAATTGACCCTACAAACATATTTATTACATTTAAATATAAGAAATGTATATATATTTATTTATAGTTATATTCATATATATATATATATATTTTAATAATTATAAAATTTTAACAAATATATTTATTGCATTTATAATTTTATAAATATATATATTTAATATATTTATAACAATTTAATAATTATTTAAATATATATATATATTATATAGAACATTAATTATAAATATTTATATATATTTATAAATATATTTATTTAATTTATATATTTATTATAAATTGATATTCATTTAAACATAAATATATATTTATTAAATATATATTTTAATTATAGTGTGTGATTTATAATGAAAATTAATTTTATTTATTTTCATTAAAATAGTTATATTTGACTATAATTAATATGAATATATAATTAAATAATAATATTGTTTTAACAAATAAAAAATTGATTTGCTCACCTGTTTAACCTATTTTCCCGATCTGAACATGACTAACTCCCCTTATTCAATGACCATCCCCATTATATATGAGTCTATGTATAATTTGACCACAAAATAAAATAATTTTTGGCTCAATAATTGTGAAATCGAGTTTGACCTACCATACATATATAAATTGACCCTACAATAAAAGAAATTTAAGTGCAATAGAGTGATTTCATTGAGAGATTAGTCATGTGACCATTTTAATATGAATTTTGACACTAACCATCATTAAATTAATTCATCAATATATGAAATAATTGAGTCGTTCTATAAATTAGATACCCTTCCTCATCCCCTTTCATTCTGCAGCTCTGCAAATTTAACTGTAATTCTCACTCACCCTTCCACCTCCCTAGTACAAGCGCCCGTCTCTCCGATCCAACAAAACAAAAAGGTGCTTCTAGTGATGAGGACGTTAACAGCGAAGTTGATGAGTGACGCCAATTCTTTCTTCCCTGGCTCCCTGAAAAGGAAGAGGAGAACCACGACGTCTGACCTGTTCTTAGCAGACTCCACTAACCCGATGATTCCAAAATGGCAGAGGACAGTGCCCCACACTGAGAAGGCGATGCCGATGATGCCGAAAACCTATTTTGATCTACTTTTAGCAGACACATCCTACCAGGCGATGCCATAATGTAAGAAGAAGACGACGATGGCTGATTTGGTGATGCCAAAATGGCAGATGAAGGAAACCCACATTAATCTTCTCTTAGCAGACTCATCCTAACAGGAGACAATGAAAATGATGAAGAAGATGACGCTGGCTGACCCAGTGATGCAGGAAAGGAAGAAGAAAATGACACTGGCCGACTAGGTGATGTGAGAAAGGATGAAGAAGCCGACACTGGCCAACCCAGTGATGCCAGAAAGGAACAAGACGATGGCATTGGCCATCCCGATGATGCCGGAATGGAAGAGGATAGCGCCGCACACCGAGCAGGTGATGCCGGAGATGCCAGAAACCTACTTCGATCTGATCATAGTGGAAACTTCCTACTAGGCAATGTAGGAAAGGAAGGAGAAGAAGAAGTTGGCCCACCTAGTGATTCAGGAATGGCAGAGGAGGGAAACCAACCTCGATCTGATCTTTGCAAACACTTCAAACCAGGCAATGCCAGAATGGAAGAAGAAGATGATGCTAGCTGGCCCATTTATACCCCAATACCTAGAGATGGAGGATCGAAAGAAGGGGAGCACCCCGGGTGGCCTGTTCACTGCCGAAGACCTTGGGATGGAGAAAACGCAGAGGAGAGCGATGCACACTGACCTGCCCTTAGCAGACTCTTGTGATCAGGAGACGCCAGAAAGGAAGAAGAGGAAGACGGTGGGAGACCTGTTAATAGCCCAAGACATGATGATGGAGGATCAGAAGAATAAAATTACGGTTTTCATGGATGAAAGTAAGAGGAGAGCTCTACACACTGAGCATATCTTACCAGAATCTTGCAATCAGGTAACGCTGGAAAGGAAGAATTGGATGACACTGGGTGACCTGTTTGTAGCCCAAGACCTGGTGATGGAGGATCATAAGAAGAGAAGTATGATGTTCATGGTATAAAAGCAGAGGAGAGTGCCCCACATCGAGTAGCTCTTACTAGACTCTTGCGATCATGCGATGCCATAAAGGAATAATAGGATGACCCTGGGTGACCTATTTATAGCCCAAGACCTGGAGATGGAGGATTGAAAGATGAGAAGTATGATGTTCATGGCAGAAAGGTAGAGAAGAGTGTCTCACACCTAGCACCTCTTACCAGACTCAGTGTTCATGGCAAAAAGGTAGAGGAGAGCGCCACACACTGAGTAGATCTTACCAAATATATATTTAAGAATTAATATAATGAAGTTAAAAATATAATGTTTAAATTAGGAATTTATGTTTAACATTTTGGAAATCTATGTAAAATTTTTATTCGAATAATTTT
Organism: Viscum album; assembly: GCA_963277665.1. Classification (NCBI taxonomy): domain Eukaryota; kingdom Viridiplantae; phylum Streptophyta; class Magnoliopsida; order Santalales; family Viscaceae; genus Viscum; species Viscum album. The sequence goes on from OY728131.1 coordinate 1,930,852,665, forward strand.
TTTTGTTTTTTATCTTTTAATCGTGTATTCACAAGATTCAATTTGATTTTTTGCTTGGATTGAAAAACAATCAAGTGTTTTTTGATTTAACATAATCCAATTAATTCAATGAGAATCAAAATTATACATGGTTTTTTATAATATTATTTTTATACATAAAACATGTTCTTTTTCAAAAAATCGTTCTTGTGAATTTATATTAAAAATATTTTTTTACCACTTCTTGAAATTAAATATTATAAAATGGGTTCCATATTTCAAATCATTATAATTAATATTAGGTAATAAGATAAACTTAAAAAATATTTTTTCATTGAGAAGAATCATAGAAAATTATAAAGTAGGGTTCAAAGCAGTGACTAGTCAGGATGAAATGAAATTATATCCATGTTAAGTACAACAAAACAAATATTCTTTTCACATTTTTTTAGAAAAAAAGTTAGAGGTACCTCACACAAAATATGAAAAGAATATTTCATTGATTTTTTTATTAAATTTCAATCATGTATAAAAATGAATTAAAAACTATAGGAGAATATTAAAATCATTCTTGATAACATTTTAAAAAAAAAGATTAAGATGGAAGAAAATGATTCCCAAAAGTATATTTTTCCTTAAAAAAATTCTTATCATTCTAAGTACTAAATAAATGAAAATTGTACTATTACTTGAACACGCCATGAATAAATGAAGGAAAATAAAATCTAATGTGTTTATCATATAAAGATCATATAATTTCACTCAGTCTAAACTAAAGTATTGTCAATAGAAATTAAAATGAGATTGAAACATAAATCACTTACAACTTTGGATATCACTAAATAAAAATCTCATGAAAGAGAGAACCATATATCCATTTTTAAATCTCCATAGTTTCAATAAATAGAATCATAAATTGCATTGATGATGTCACACCCTGACATTTTAATTTATTATTATTATTTATGGCTTCCATGTACTCGCATCATGGATTGGGCTATGTCCCAGTTTAAAAATTTCTAACTTTTTATGTTTTCGGCGGGTTTCAAACCTGGGCATGGGCACTGCATGGTTAGTAGTGACCGTGCGGTCACCCTAGGTGCTTGTGCCGGTGCCCATGAAGACTGCGTTGAGGTGCACAATCTGCATGTGTGTTTTTTTAAGTCGTGTGATTAGCACATGGGTACCCATTAATATTAAGTTATTATTATTATTATTATTATTTCTATTATTATTGTCATTATTTTTTTATTTTCTCTATTCTTTATATTATTACTTCTGTCATTATTGGATTGCTATTATTATTATTTTTTATGTTACTATTTTTATTATTTTTATAATATTTTATTTTCATATAATGATTATAAGATAAAAAAACAACAATGCCCCCTAACCCTAATTCAACCCCCCCCCCCCCCCCCCCCGTTTTCATCTTCCTCCTGCACGAGCCATGCCTATGGCTCCTTGCGCCAGCCCAAGCGACCTCCGTCTTACCTCCTACCTGCAGCCGGCATCCGCACCTCACCGTGACACTGGACTCCCCCTTTCCTAGGCCCTTTGCCTTGATCCCTTTCCCTTCTCACACACAGCCTCAACGTTAATCCCAGATGCCCCGCTACCCACGGCCATCGCCTCCAGGACCCCTCACTAGCACCGACCTCTCTCCCACAGCACTTTCTCTCCGCCACCAGCTCTCACCCATACCTTCCGCCGCCGTCGCCTGCTCACTCACCACCTCCCTCACCGTCCCTGACTCACCCCCTACATTAGGTCACGTCCTGGCCTCCGCACTCCCGCACTGGTCCCCTCGTTTCCCCACTCACCGCCTCCCAGTTTTTTGTGTGCCGTGCCCAACAGCCCACTCTGCCTCCCCCACCAGACACTCTAGCTCGCCACAAACCTCCGATGGCCGCACTCATCACCCTCGCTCAGTACCCCCACCTTCATCCAGTTCCTACAGCCCCTGCCTCACTCGCCCTCTTCCACTCCCGACCCCCTTGTTATTTCCATTCTCCGGTAGCCCATAAAACCCCCTGACCTTCTTGCTTTGGACCCCGCCAGCCTCGTTGCACCTCATTCGCGCTTCCACTTCTGCTCTAGTTGGCAGCAGCCTCCTCCGGTATAATCTTTTATTAATTTATTTATTTATTCTTCAATTTATTTATTTTTTTAATTATTTATTTACTTATTCTTTTATTCGTTTATTTATTTATTCTTTTATTTATTTATTCTTTTAATTATTTATTTACTTATTCTTTTATTTATTTATTTATTTATTCATACATTTATTTATTCTTTTAATCATTTATTTATTTATTTATTTATTTTCCCATCATTTCAACTTCGGTGTTTTTATTTAATTTAGATAATTCCTAATATTGACATGGCTTTCATGTAGTGTGTTTTTATTGCTATTCAGCGTGCACGGTTGGTCCTCGGGGCACTGTTCAACCTTCTACCGAGGTTCATTCGCATCTGCTCTTGGTTTGTGGTAGGTAATTCCAGTATTTTCCTTTCCTTAGTAAAATTGATGCTTGGGTGTTTAGATAATTTTATTTTATGTGATTCGAAACTTTTTTATATACATAAATTTGCTTGCTATAGTGATTTTTTATTTTTAAAATTAGTCAAAAGAATGTATTGAATAAATTCCTGGTTCGAGTATGCAATTATTTGATTATGGGCCAAATCTTGTTTTGATATTTTTTTATGGCTATTTTTTGGTGCATTTATTTTTATTTCAATACAGTTTGATAAAAAAATTGAAGGCAAATATTTGGTTATGATAATGTTTATGTGCACTTGGCGCATTTGATAAAATATTATAGTGTTCATAGTGGAATTGAGGGTTTTTATGAAATTCTTAGCCTTGATTGTGTTGTGTGTTGGCATTGGTTATTTATTAACTTGGTTTGGGTTATAATTTTGGTATTGAGATAACTTTCTAATAGTGTTAAGGTGTTAAAATAAAAAGTGGTCTCTTTGGTTTATAATGTGATGGTGTGAGTTCTTTTCAAATAAAGTGAGCAGTTGGTTTTAGTTTCAAAGTGGTAGTTTTTTGGGAATAATGTTGGTTGTTTTCTTGATGAAAAGGCTTTCCATTGGATGTTGTCACATCCATGGGTGCACTCGGTGCACCCATGAACGTGCCATCAAGTGACAATGACACCATTAAACTAGTGTTTTCTTAAAACGATGGTTTTGTAAATGGTTTTTGTTTTCTAAGTAAGATTCGTTGGTTTTTGTGGTTTTTGTGAAAGGTTTGAAGTGTGTTCTCAAGGGTGTTCTAGTTTGGCTTTGAAAATATAAAAGTTTTATTTGTGTAATGTTTTGGGTAATGTTTTTTGACATGACAACTTAAAGGCCCTTTTGGCTCTTCCAATTCATGGGTGGAGTTGTGTAAATTTTTGAAAGGATTGTTTTTTTAAATTGTGTGTGGCTGGTTGGGACTTTAAAATGTTTTTAGAATAATGATTTTGACATGGGTGGGTCATGATGCCCGTTTGGAACATTCATCTTTAAAGTATTGTATGTGTTGACTCATTGAAATGACGACGTTTTGATTACTATATGCCCATATAACAAATTTAATATTTTGAAAAAGGTATCAAATGGTTTTAATGATTTCCTTGCATGAAGACCCGGTTGGAACCATTGATTATATGTTATATATATATATATATATATATATATATATACTGGGACACCTCTATAGGGAGGATATCCCTTAGGGGTTATCGTACGGAGTGTCCGTGTTTGGGGTAGGAAAGTGCGGTGAGATGATTCAAGTGCGTGAGGGCCTCCTACTTACACAGTATTATAGTAACCACCATGGGTTCCTGGAATTCGTTTATAGATCAAGTAATGGTTTTTGACCAACCCTGATTAGACGGGTTGGTACCCTCTGAATTTGTTTTCAGGCTGCGTGGGCTTTGCCACTGGATTGGTCAGTTAGCGCGGCCAGTTGGTTATAGACTTAAGAGCTTCACCATATGCCGAAATGTGGTTCTGAAACTGAGTACAACTAGGGGTATTATAGGGTTATTTATGATCACCCATGGTGACTGGATTATTTTCATTTATTGATTTTTTTTTGTGAAATAGTGTATTTTCAACTTTTACTCTTACTTGTTTTACTCTAGCACAACATTGGTATATTCTGTTTTGGATTTTATTTATAAAATTAAATATGATTTTTTAAAATGTTATGTAGCATGTGTTGGGTTTTTCAATGTGAAAACATGTTTCTTATTTTCAAATGTGCAAACCCTAATTTTATAATTGTATTTCAAACTTGTGTTAATGGATTGTTTCGGGAAAGGAGATATTAGATTCTTTGGTTTATCACAGAAACCCTCATGAGCATCTTTAATTCTCATGCATATCTTTATCATTTTAGTTTCAGGTTTCCTTACTCATGTTTTTTCTTGGCTGAGTTTCTCTGTATTGAAGCAAGTCAGCCATTGGTAAGGAGGTGACCTAAAAGGTCACGTGGAGTTACGTTCGGTTTTATTTTCATTTCTACTACTGCCATTATGTTTATCGATTGTTTATTTTTATCTGTTTTCTTGTTTATTTGTTTATGTTCATGGGACAAATCATTCCCAATGATTAAAATGTTGATTCCCGACACTGGTTTCTAGCCCCTGGGGATTGGGAAATCCATTCGGGCCATGTCACGGACAGGCTCGGGTGATCAGTTCAGGGTCGAACTGGGTTGGTTTGTGAAAAAATGGTATTAGAGGGCCCATGTTTTTTGGGGTTTTTGATAGAGGGAGATTAGGACTTTCGGGAATTGAGAGGTAGGTATGAGAAGGATGTCATGAACCCTCGCCAGTTCCAAACCTCGAAACACTAGGGGTAGTCAGAGAATTGAGTTATTGTATCATTATTATTTGTTTTGGATTGAGGGATGACAATGGAGGAAAACTGATGTTACATTGTGATTTTACATTGAGTAGTGACCCATGTGGAGTCATCATAGATGGTTTAAGATCCTTCTAGTCATTGACGCTTGCTTGGGGCGTGGCCCACTACTATATTGCTAGGTTAAGCATGGCTACTAGTCCCTCCCTTACGTTATTTGATGCAAGTAAAGAGTATTCTTGGTTTTGGTTAGTTTAAGTGAATTCTTGAAATTGAAAAATGGTTTTTGAAATGAGAATGATTTCTTTTAAATGGCTTTAAATTTGTGAAATGGATTTTAAAACTGAAATTTCTTGGCCAAAAAATCCCGTGGTTTCTTGTAACTGGTATAGATATGGTTTGGGTGCAACCAAGTGTACTCTTTATGAAAATTTTCACATGTGAGGGAATGCATGGGAAGTGCATGTTGGTGCATATGAATAAAAGTGGATGAAGGCATGTGGAACAGTTCGTGGGATTACCGGGGTATACACTTTGAATTAATGGCTTGACCTTGTTTTTTAAATAGATTTTTAAAAAAAGGTAAATTATTTTTGGAAATTGAATTTGGTTTTAAAAGTGGACATGGTATTTGGAATGTGGCCTTGAAGGAAGAAGGTTATGAAATTTAAAATTGAAAGGGGATTTTGAAAGAGGAATTTTTGAGTTGTGTTTGTTTTTGCCTATTTATTTTGAGCCGGTTGTTTTGGATGAAGGCACTTTCTTTGTCGTTGCTTCGTCTTGATGTAAGTTTTAGATCTTTGTATTATATGTTGTTCAGAAAATGTGGCCCAGAAAGGTCACCAAGGTTTCCGATAAGTCATGCCCAGTTTTTGGTCCTTCTTCGACATTGCCTATCGATGGAGTTATCAGGGTCCATTTGAAGAAATAGAATAGATTGAAGGGTTGGAGCATGCCTTTAGGGTTTGGGGAACTCTCGAAGCTATCAGAGTGCATGCTATTTTCAGTCTGTTTAAAAGTCCAGCTCTAGATGAATGGGAGTTAGTTACCACACCATCAATGCGACTTGGTATGACATGGGATATCTTTAAATCTGTCTTCGTCTGATGGTTTATACCTGAAGAGGTAACAATGAAGAAAAGCGAAGAGCTCATGCATATTCAACAAGGCCAATGGATAGTGAAGGAATATGTTGACCATTTCAAGGACCTTTTTTCCTTTTCTCTAGAGGTAGAATCTCATGATTTGATTATGACTTCTCTCTTCATTGGGGGTCGTCATCCAGAGATCAAGTAGTGAGTCCTCATTTCTAAAGACCATTGTTTCGAGAAGTTGTTGGATGAGGAGTTCATAGCTGAACTGGTCTCCACAGTGTATGTTCTTGGCAATATAGCATATCAAGTTCCTCGTGAAGGTTCCCCATCTGGCGATCACGATGTTCTAGAGGGACCTATTTCTAAAGAGTCATCTACAGTTGTTTTTGTTTCCAATTCATCAGATCGTTCAATGGTGTGCCACTGGTGTGGCCGTTTCGGGCACATGAAACTATTATGTTGCGTCCCTCCAAGGACATGTCATTGTTGCGGGTGTCTGGGTCATCAAGAAATGTTTTTTAAGAAGTGTCTCGAGAAGAAGTCATTGTGACCAGAGAATCCTAGTGACTGACTATGAGGCAGGAGATACATCAGCCATCAGAGCCCCAGCCATAGGTCTTGTGGTGAAGGTCACACGTAGTCAGGAGTTTCCAATGGTGTGAAGTTTTGGTTTGGGTTTGGAGTTTCGTTTTGTCAATGGAACATTTAAATTCTTTTCATTCTTGCTTTCTGATGCTAATTTTTTGACATTATTTTATGTTCATTTTTTAATCGCAGGGTTTTGTATGAAATAATCTATTATAATCTAAATAATTTTGTTTTTCTGGTCATGATTTTCTGAATTGTGAAATTTTCTTAAAAGTGTGTTAGGACCTTGTGTGGGTTAATCTGGGTTGGGCTGTGTTCATTTGGAGATTTAAGTGTCTGTAGAGGAATCAATGTTTCTGGTTATGCTCATATTCACAGTTTGGGTTACGTTATGCTCAGAGGATTTTATCAAGTGTTTGGGTTTTGGTCTGGTCGTGGGTTATAGGTTTAAGTGGAGGTGTTGTTCACTCGTTCTATAGAACTTAGTTCAGATCGGTTGGGAGTTCCCGCATCAGCCCCCTTCCTGGGGTTGTATGTTTGGGTGTTAATTTTCAGCGATAGACGAGTTCTTATGGTGGGGATAACCCTATAATGTTCTCCCATTCTCTTGTGTTGTGTTTTCATTCGGTCTCAATCAGGCATGGATCCTTGTTTTGTCTATTGTTCAGTTGGGTGGATTTCTGGGGGAATAAAGTGTCTGTGGTGGGAAGAATTGTCACACCCCAAATTTTTAATTTGTTTTTATTTTATAATATCTAGGCTCCACATGCTCATGTCAAGGTTCGGGCTGGGTCCTCGTTTAAAAATTTCTGACATTTAATGTTTTTGGTGGGTTTCAGACCCGTGCATGGGCACCGCATGGTTAGCAGTGATTGTGCGGTCGCCCCAGGTGCTTGTGCTAGTGCCCAAGCAGCCTGCATTGAGGCGCGCAATTGGCGTGCATGTTTTTTTAAGTCATGAGATGAGCGCTTGGGTACCCGTTAATATTATTTTGTTGTTTTTGTTATTATTATTATTATTATTATTATTATTTTTATTATTGTCATTATTATTATTATTTTTATTGTCGATATTCTTTATATTATTACTTCTATCATTATTGTATTATTATTATTAATCATTATGTTACTATTATTATTAGTTTTATCTTTTTTGATTTTATTATTATTATTATAAGATAAAAAAACAACAAAAAACCCCTTAACAATAATTCTACCCCCCCCACCCTGTTTTCAACTTCCTGCTATGCGAGCCACCCGTACGGCTCCTTGCGCCAGCCCATGCGACCTTCGTCTTGCCTCCTGCCTGTAGTCGGCTTCCGCACCTCACCCTAATGCCAACCTCACCCTTCACCAGGCCCTCTGCCTTGCTCCCTTCCCTTATCACACCCAACCTCATCGTGAATCACAGTCGCCCCACTCCTCGCGGCCATTGCCTCAAAGACCCCTCGCCCGCACTGGCCTCTCTCCCGCAACTCCTTATCTCTTCCACCTACTCGCACCCTGGGCTTCTGCTGTCAGCTCCCGCTCACTCATCACCTCCATCGTTGTCCATGTGTCACCCCCGGCTATAGGCCGTGTCCCGGCCTCTGCACTCCCACACTCGTCCCCTTGCTACGCCTCTCACCACCTCCCAGTTCTTGGTGTGCCACGCCCAACAGCCCACTCTGCCTCCCTCACCTCACACTCAAGATCGCCCTCGACCTTCGCCGACCTCGCTCAGAACCCTTGCTCAGTGCCCCTACCTTCATCCTGTTCCTCTAGCTCTTGCTGCACTCACCCTCTTCCACTCCCGATCCCCTTTATCTTTTCCTTCTCTGGTCGCCCAGAAAACCCCATGCCCTCCTTGCTTTGGACCCCACCAGCCTCATCGTGCCTCTTTCGCGCATCCTCTTCCACTCTGGTAGGTATCAGCCTCCTCTGGTATATTATTTTATTAATTTATTTATTTATTGTTTCACTTATTTCTTATTTTAATTATTTATTTACTTATTCTCTTATTCATTTATTTATTTATTATTTCATTTATTTATTCTTTTATTTATTTATTTACTTATTATTTTATTTATTTATTTATTTATTATTTTAATCATTTATATGTTTATTTTCCCTTCTTTTCATCTTTGGTGTTTTTATTTAATTTAAATAAATTCTAATAATATTTTGGGTTTTGTGTTTTTATTGTTGTTCAGCCTGTGTGGTTGGTTCGTGGGGCATTGTTCAACCTTCCATTCAGGTTCCTTCATGACTTCTCTTGGACTGAGGTAGGTAATTCCCTGGTTTTCCATTCATCAGTTTAATTGATGCTTGGTTTTTTAGATAATGTCATTTTATGTTCTTTTTAGCTTTGTTATATCCATAAATTTTCCTATTATAGTGCTTTTGAATTTTTATAATTAGTCAAAATAATGTTTTGAGTCAATTCCTGGTTCGAGTCTGCTATTATTTTATTACGTGCCAAATCCAATTTTGATATTTTTTATGGCTATTTTGTTGGGGTGTTTCTTTTTATGTCAATATAGTTTGATAAAAAATAATACTTTGAAGAAAAATATTTTGTTATGATTATTTTTATGTGCATTTGGCACCTTTGATAAAATACTATAGTGTTCAAAGTGGAATTGAGGGTTTTTATGAATTTTTTATACTTGATTGTGTTGTGTGTCAGAATTGGTTATTTGTAAACATGATTTGTTTTATAATTTTGGTTTTGGTATAACTTTCTAATACTGTTAAGGTGTTAAAAAAAGGGGGATCATTGTTTTTTAATGTGATGGTGTGACTTATTTTCAAATAAAGTGAGCAGTTTATTTTAGTTTCAATGTGGTAGATTTTTAGGAATAGTGTTGGTTATTTTCTTGAAGCGCAGGCGTTCCATTGGATGTTGGCACATCCATGGGTGCACTCGGTGCACCCATGAACGTGCCTTCAAGTGACAATGACAACTTTAAACTAGTGTTTACTTAAAAACATGGTTTTCTAAATGGTTTTTGTTTCCTAAGTATGATTTGCTCCATTATGTGGATTTTGTGAATGGTTTGAAGTGTGATCTCAAGGGTGATCTAGTTTGGATTTAAAAATATAAAAGTTGTATTTGTGTAATGTTTTGGGTAATGTTTTTGGACATGAAAACATAAAAGCCCATTTGGATCTTCCAATTCATGGGTGGAGTTGTGTTAACATTTAGATTGTATTTTGTTTGGAAATTGTGTGTGGCTATTTGGGACTTTAAAGTTATTAGAATAATGATTTCGACATGGGTGGGTCATGACGACCAGTTTGGAACTTTTAGCATTAATCTAATGTTTGTGTGGACTCTTTGAAATGACGATGTTTTGATTATTGTATGCCCATATAACAACTTTAGTATTTTGAAAAAGTTATCGAATGGTTGTAATGATTTTATGGCATGAAGGACAGGTTGGCACCTTTGATGATATGTTATATATATATATATATCTATATATATATATATATATATCTATATATATATACTGGGGAACCTCTATAGGGGGGATATACCTTATGGGTTATCGTATGGAGTGTCTGTGTTTGGGGTAGGCAAGTACGTTGAGTTGAGTCACACGTGTGAGGGTCTCCTACTTACATAGTATTATTTTAACCACCATGGGTTCATGGGTGTCTTTTAGAGATCGAGTGATGGTTGCTGACCAACCCCGATTAGACGGGTTGGTACCCCTAGATTTGTTGTTAGTCCATACGGGCTTTTCCACTGGATTGTTCCATTAGGGCAGCCAATTGGTTATAGACTTAGAAGCTTCACCATATGATGATAGGTGGTTCTGAAACTAAGTACATCTAGGGGTCTTCTAGGGATGTTTAGGATCACCCATGGTGACTTTATAATATTCATTGCTTGTTTATTTTTTGTGCACTAGTGTATTTTCAGCTTTCACTCTTACTCATTTTACCCTAGAACAACATTTGTATATTATGTTTTGGATTATATTTATACAATGAAAAATGATTTTTTAAAATGGGATGTAGCGTGTGTTGGGATTTTAATTGGGAAAAACATGTTTCTTTTTTCAAATGTGAAAACCCTACTTTTATAATTATATTTCAAACTTGTGTTAATGTATTTTTTTGGGAAATGAGACGTTGGATTCTGTGGATTGTCTTGGAAAACCTACTAATAATATTTAATGCTCACACCTATCTTTATAATTTTAGTTTCAGGTTTCCTTGCTCAGGTTTTCTTGGATGAGTTTCTCGTTATTGGAGCAAGTGGGCCTTTGGTCGGGAGTTGACCTAACAGGTCACGTGGAGGTATGTTCAGTTTTATTTTTATTTCTACTGCTAGAGTAATGTATATCAACTGTTTAAATTTATCTATTTTCTAGTTTATTTGTTTTTTATGTTCCAAATTGTTCCCAACAATTAAAACTTGTTTTATGACACTAGTTGCCAAACCATGGGGATCTAGAACGCCCTTCGGGCCATGTCGTGAACCGACTCTGGTGACAGGTTAATGGTTGACCCGGGTTGGTTCGTGAAAAAATGGTATCAGAGGGACCATGTTATTTGGGGTGTCTAGTAGATAGATACTAGGACTGTCGGGATTCGAGAGGTAGGTACGCAAAGGACTTCATGAACCCTCACCTGTTCTGAACCTCAAGTCGCCAGGGGTAGTCCGGGAATTGAGGTCATATCTCGTTCTGATTTTTTTTGGATTGAGGGATGACAATGGAGGAAAACCAATGTTATATTGTGATTTTACATGTAGTAGTGACCCATGTGGTGTCAACATACATGGTTTAAGTTCCTCCTAGTCGTTGACGCTTGCTTGGGGCATGGCCCACTACCATGTTGCTAGGTTAAGAATGACTACTGTCCTTACCTTCAGTGATTTGATGCAATTCAAGTGTCATCATGTTTCTGGTTAGTTTAAGTGCATTCTTGAAAATGAAAAAAGTTTTATAAAATGAGAATGATTTCTTTTTAATGGATTTGAATTTGTAAATTTGATCTTAAAACTGAAAGCTCTTGGCCTAAAAATCTGGTGGTTGCTTGGAACAGGTAGAGATAGGGTTTGGGTGCATCCTCAGGAACTCTTTATGAACGTTTGAACATGTGAGGGAATGCATTGGAAGTGTGTGTGGGTGCGTATATATGAAAGCAGATGAATACATGTACAACGGCTCATGGGATTACTGGGGTGTGCACTTGGAATTAATGGCTTGAACTTGTTTTTTTAAAGTGATTTAAAAAAAGGGAAAATGATTTTTGGAAATTGAATTTGTTTTGAAATGTGGACTTGGTATTTAGAAAGTGACCATGAAGGAATATATTTTTGAAATTTAAAATGGAAAGGGGATTTTGAATGAGGAATTTTTGAGTTGTGTTTATTTTTGCGTGTTTCTTTTTAGCTGGTTGTTTTGGATGATGGTGATTTTGTTGATGTTGCTTTGACTTGAAGTCAGTTTTGGATCTATGTTTTATATTTTATTCAGAAAATTCTACCTAGAAATATCACCAAGGTTTCGAATAATTCATGCCCAGTTTTTGGTCCTTCTCAGACATTGCCTACCCTATATAGTGATCGCGGTGCATTTGAAGCAGCAGAATGGCTTGAAGGGGTCGAGTGTTTCTTCAGAGTTTTGGGAACCTCAGAAGCTTTCGACGTGTATGCTATTTTGGGTCTGTTTGAATGTCTGGATCTTGAAAAATGGGAGTTAGTTTTCCCACTGTCAAGGTGAGTTGGGATGACATGGGATGTCTTTAATTTTGTCTTCATCTGATGTTTTATACCTGAAGAGGTAAAAACGAAGAAAAGTGAAGTGCTCATGCATATTCAACATGGCCAACAGATGGTGAAGGAATATGTTGACCATTTCAATGATCTTGTTTCCTTCTCACTGAAGGTAGAGTCACCAGATTTGATGAAGAATTATCTCTTCATTGGGGGTCTTCATATAGAGATCAAGGAGAGGGTATTCATTTCTAAAGACCATTGTTTCGAGAAGTTTGTGGATGAGGAGTTCAATGTTGAACTGGTCTCCAGGGCATAGGTGCTTACCAATCCAGCATATCCATTTACTCATGAAGGTTCCACATCTGATGAGCAGGGTGTTCCGGAGGGACCTGTTTCTGAAGATTCATCAAAAGTGTTTTTGGTTTCCAATTCATCGGACCGTTCAGTGGTGTTCCACCAGTGTGGCCGGTTCTGACACGCGAAACTGTCATGACGTGTCCCTCCATGGATGTGTCATCATTGTGGGTGGTTGGGTCATATAGAAACGTTTTTTAGGAAGCGTCTCCTGAAGAAGATGTTGTGACTAGAGAATCCCATTGATTGACTGCGATTCAGGAGATACTTCAGCCATCAAAGCCCCAGCCATAGGTCTTGGGGTGAAGCTCATGCGCAGTCCGGAGTTTCTAGGGGTGTGATGTTTTGGTTTGGGTTTTGAGATCCTTTTTGTTAGTGGAACACATAAACATTTTCATTCTTGTTTTCCACTAAAAAAGTTTTGACATTGTTTTATCCTATATTTTTGATAGATATTATCTATTATAATCCTAAAAATTTTGTTTTTCTAATCATGGTTTTCTGAATCATGTGCTTTTTTTTAAAGTGTGTTTGGACCTTTTGTGGGTTAATCTCAGTTTGGATGTGTTCGTTTGGAGATTTAAGTTTCTGTTGAGGAACTGATGCTGTTGGTTATGCTTGGATTCACTATTTGTGTTATGTTATGCTTGGAGGATTTTCTCTAGTGTTTGGGGTTCTTTCCTGGGTCTAGAGTTACATGTTTAAGTGGAGGTGTTGTTCACTCGTGCTATAGAACATACTTCAGATCGGTTGGGAGTTCCTGCATCGCCCCCCATCCTGTGGTGGTATGTTTGGGTGTTAATTTTCATGACTATTCGAGTTCATGTGGTGGGGTGAAACCTCTCGTGTTCTCATGTTCTCTTGTGTTGTGTTTTATTTTTGTCTCAACTGGGCATGGATCCTTGTTTTGTGTAGTGTTCATCTAAGTAGCATTTTGGGGGAAGAAAGTGTATGTGGTGGGAAGAATTTTCACACCTGGCTTTTTTATTCATTTTTTTATTATTTATATGCTCCACGTCCTCGCATCAAGGATCGGGCTGGGTCCCGGTTTTAAAATTTCTGACATTTAATATTTTTTGGTGGGTTTCAGAACTATGAACGGGCACCGCATGGTTAGTAGTGACCATGTAGTCGCCCCAGGTTCTTGTGAGGGTTCCCATGCCGACTGTATTGAGGCGTGCAATTTGCGTGCGTGTTTCTTTATGTCATGTGATCAGTGCACAGGTACCCATTAATATTATGTTGTTGTAATTATTATTATTATTATTATTATTATTATATTTTCATTATTATTATTATTTTTATCGTCATTATTCTTTATATTATTACTTATATCAATATTATATTGTTATTATTATTATTCTTTATGTTACTAAAATTATTATTTATATCATATTTTATTTTATTATTATTATAAGATAAATAAAGAAAACAACAAACCCCCCTAACCCTAATTCATCTTGTGGTGCCCCCTGTTTTCATCTTCCTCCAGCATGAGCCGCCCCTGCAGCTCCTTGCGTCAGCCTAGGAGACCTCCTCATTGCCTTCAGTCTGTAGCGGGCTTCAACAACTCACCCTCACGCCGGTGTCACCCTTTCCCAGGCACTCCAACATTCTCCCTTGACCTTCTCGCACCCATCCTTGGCGTTAATCACAGTCGCCTTGCTCCCTACGACCATCGCCTCCTGGACCCCTTGCCAGTACCAACCTCTCTCCTGCAGCTCCTGCTCTCTGCCACCTGCTCGTGCCCAGGCCCACCGCCACCATCTCCCACTCACTCACCACCTCCCTCGTTATCCCAGGCTCACACCCTACTGTAGGCCGCATCCATGCCTCTACACTCTCGCACTCGTACCCTCAGTACCCCCTTGCCAACTCCCTGTTCTTGGTGTGACGTGCCCAATTGCCCACTTGGCCTCCCTCACCTCATGCTCCGGCTCACCCTTGACCTCTGATGGCCTCGATCAACACCCTAACTCAGTTCCCCCACGTTCATCCATTGCCTCCACCCCCTGTGCACTCACCCTCTTCCACTCTTGACCCCCTTGTTGTTTCCCATCTTCGGTAGCCCAGAAAACCCACTGCCCTCCTTGCTTTGGACCCCGCCAACCTTGTCGCGCCTCCTTAGCGGTTACTCATCCGCTCTAGTCAGCAGCGACCTCCTCCAGTATATTATTTTATTCATTTATTATTTCATTTATTTATTCATTTAATTATTTATTTACTTATTCTTTTATTTATTTATTTATTTATTATTTCATTTATTTATTCTTTTAATTATTTATTTAATTATTATTTTATTCATTTATTTATTTATTCTATCATTTATTTATTATTTTAATCATTTATATATATATATATATTCATTTATTTTCCCTTCATTTCATTTTGGTGTTTTTATTTAATTTAGATAAATCTTAATACTACCGCGGGTTTTGTGTAGTGTGTTTTTATTACTATTCAGTGTGTGCGGTAGGTCTACGGGGCATTGTTCAACCTTTGGTTGAGGTTCCTTCACATATTATCTTGTTTTGGGGTTGGTAATTCCATGGTTTTTCATTCCGTAGTCTAATTGATTCTTGGTTGTTTCGATCATTTTATTTTATGAGATTCACAGCTTTATTATATCCATAAATTTTCCAACTACAGTGCTTTAAAATTTTTAGAATTAGAAAAAAGAATGTTTTGAGTCAATTCTTGGTTTGAGTCTGCAATTATTTGATTATTTTCCAAATCCTATTTTGATATTGTTTATGGATATTTTTTGGGGCGTTTCTTTTTATGTCAATACAGTTGGATAAAAAAATAATACTTTGAAGTTAAATATTTGGTTATGATAATTTTTATGAGCACTTGGCGCAATTTATTAAATACTATATTTTTCAATGGGGAATTGAGGGTTTTTATGAAGTTTTTATCCTTGATTGTGTTTTGTTTCTGCATTGGTTATTTGTAAACTTGGTTTGATTTATAATTTTTGTATTGGTATAACTTTCTAATAGTGTTAAGTTGTTAAAATAAAAAGTGTTTGCTTTTTTTTTAATTTGACGGTGTGAGTTCTTTTCAAATAAAGTGAGAGTTTGGTTTTACATTCAAAGTGGTAGTTTTGTGGGAATAGTGTTGGTGGTTTTATTGAATCCCAGGCTTTCCATTGAATGTTGGCACATCCATGGGTGCACTTAGTGCACCCATGAACGTGTTTTCATGTGACAATGAATCCTTTAAACAGGTGTTTCATTAAAACTATGGTTTTGTAAATGGTTTTTGTTTCCTAATTAATATTAGGTATTTTCTGTGGATTTTGGGAAAGGTTTTAAGTGTGATCTCAATGGTGTGCCATTTTTCATTTGAAAATATAAAATTTGTATTTTTGTAATGTTTTGGGTAATGTTTTTGGACATGAAAACTTAAAGGCTCGTTTGGATTTTCCAATTCTTGGGTGGAGTTGTCTTAACATTTAGAATGGTTTGTTTTTGCAAATTGTTTGTGGCTAGTTGGGACTTTAAATTTTTTTAGAATAATGATTTTGACAATGGTGTGTTGTGACGACCTGTTTTTCACTTTTGGATTTAATGTAAAGTTTGTGTTGACTCATTGAAATGACAACGTTTTTATTACTATATGCCCATATAACAACTTTAGTATTTTGAAAAGGGTATCAAATGGTTTTAATGATTTCATGGAATGAATGCTTAGTTGGAACCTTTGATGATATTAATATATATATATATATATATATATATATTGGGGCACCTCTATAGGGGGGATATCCCTTATGGGTTATCGTATAGAGTGTCTGAGTTTGGGGTAGGAAAGTGTGGTGAGATGAGTCACATGTGTAAGGGCATCCTACTTACACAATAGTATTATAACCACCATGGGTTCTTGGGCATCTTTTAGAGATCAAGTGATATTTTCTGACCAACCCCGATTAGACAGGTTGGTACCCCCTGGATTTGTTATTAGGCCAGGCGTTCTATGCCACTGGATTGGTCAGTTAGGGTGGCCAGTTGGTTATAAAATTAGGAGCTCACTATATTTCATCAGGTGGTTCTGAAACCGAGTACATCTAGGCGTATTATAGGGATGTTTAGGATCACCCATGGTGACTAGATTATTTTCATTGCTTGTTTATTTTTTGTGCACTAGTTTATTTTCAGCATTCACTCGTACTCGTTTTCCTCTAGCACAACATTAGTATATTATGTTTGGGATTTTATTTATAAATTTGAAAAATGATTTTGGAAAATGGTATGTATCATGTGTTTTTATTTTTAATGGGAAAAATGTGTTTCTTATTTTCAAATGTGAAAACCCTACTTTTATAATTCCATTTCAAACATGTGTTAATGGATTGTTTCGGGAAAGAAGATGTTGGATTCTGTGGTTTATCTTGGCAACTGTAATGAGCATCTTTAATGATCACTCCTTTCTTTATCATTTTAGTTGCAGGTTTCCTTGCTCAGGTTTTCATGGCTGAGTTACTCATTATTGGAGAAAGATGGCCTTTGGTCGGGAGGTGACCTAAAAGGTTACGTGGAGGTACGTTCAGTTTTATTTTCTTTCCACTGCTAGCATTATGTTTATCGAATTTTTAAATTTATCTATTTTCTTGTTTATTGGTTTTTTTCATCGGCCAAATCATTCCCATCAAATAAAATTTTGATGGCTGATACTGGTTGTCAGCCTGTGGGGATCGGGAACACCCTTCGGGCCATGATCTGGACCAAATCAGGTGAACAGTTCAGGGTTGACCCGGGTTGGTTCATGACAAATGGGTATTATATACACCAAAAAATATAAATAATCGGTGAATATAGCATATTTCTTATAGAAATAAAATTAAGACGAGAAACACTTACCTCAAGTATCATATTTTTCATACATGTTCAAACCTACATTATAAAAAACATATATTAATTATAAATTTATTACATAACCATTATCATATATATAATACAATATATTATTTATTTATAAAAACATATCACCCATTTATTGAGAATTATTTATTAAAATTATTGTTCAAGGTGATAACTATTTCATTTTTCATGCGTGTTTCTATTCGGTAGTCCCATTCATTGTACTTTGAGCATGCTTACATTACCTCCAGAATTCTTATAATATTATTAGTATCATATTTAATCATCATATACACTATTATAAATATTCATATAATACGATTATGAAAAAGTAATTACATCACATCGTTAAATAAAACATAATGTACTATGTTAAGTGTAAAAATGGGCCAAAAAAACTATAGTAATATAATAATAATCATATATATTAATTAAATTAATTTTTAGAACAATTAACATGAAGTGGTTATGAAAAATTAAATGCATCACTTCGTGAATGTGATAATCCACTCGCACGCTCGAGCGATGTTTTCTTTTTTCCATACAATGAAAATGGGGTGGATAATGGTTGTTCTATCATCATAATAAAAATTCAATATATTTGAGAAATTAAATTCATTATTTTATAATGGATAACATATATTTATAGATGTTATAAGATAAAATAAAACTTAATGTACACTTTTAAGTGTCATAACTATTGGTTGTAAAACCTCACTTGGATTACAACTTAAGCATTTAAGGGATTGTATTTTGACAAGAAAACAAGATCTAGGACATGGGAATAGAATATAAAATGATATTAGGGTATATATTTATTAATATTTATTGACCAACCTTTATGAATAAGGGATGATATGATGTTCCCTTTAACAAATAAGTGGATGGGAACCCTCGGAATTACATAAAGTATTAAATTAAAATAAATCAAAATTCATGTTCTGGTGGATCAAAATTAATATTTTTAGAATCTATGTTGAATATAAGTTGATATAATCTCATCCAATAATATTTTTACAAGTGTAGGTTATATTATAACCCTTATCTCTGAGTTTTAATTGCTATTAACCCTTTGAAAATTATCGTGATATCAATGATTTTACTATTTTTGAATCAATAATGTTAATATAAAAGGGAAATTGACCCATAAGTGGATAAGGGATGAATTTTCAGACTATATACAACTCAATTGGATGAATATGATATATTTTATAAATTAATTTTTATTTAATAAAATATTATATAACATAAGATACCATTAAAGTCATTTCTAGGACTATTCGTGTAGTTTGACGTTAAAGACATTAATACTTGTATAGAATTTGAATATAAACTCTTTTTGAAAATATTATACATAATTATTAAAAATATAATTCACATTTCACCATAATTCAACCATAAATTATTGTTTTTTATGTTTTTAAAATCATTAACTTTGATTTTTACACTGCTTCCACAAACATTATTTTAGCATTGTGTAAGAATTTAAAGTAATTATACAATAAAAAAACAAAAAATTAATTAAAATGAAAAATAAATAAATTATATTCTAAATAATCTTTAATATTCTTCAATATCATATTCTTATCTGTATGTGAACATATAAATGAAAGAGAGTGGTATTTTAAAATTTTTATTTACATAAAATATTAAAAAGGTCTCTATCAAAGACTAATGACACAAAAATGACATATTTTTTAATATTTGAATTAGGTGGTAAAATTAAAATAATAAAATGAAATATATTCAAGTGTATGGTTGATTTTTAATCCTTGTTTAATATTTTAAATGTTTTTCTACATATTTTACCCTTACAACAGTGATAACATTTGTAGCAATGTTATTATTCATTATGACCAAAAATAAATGTTTTATATTTACCAAATTTTAAAATACCAGTTCCAAACATGGTATCCATTTTTTAATATTATATCTCTACAAGTTGAGGAATTATATATTAATATATGTGTGAAAAATGCAATGAAAACAGTTTTTACAAAAAAAGGGTTTTTAAGCATAAAAATTAACATCTATCAAAATCAAGAATATTGATAATTAGAATCGAATTAATTAGAATATACTAAATAAAATGAATCATATGTAAATTTAAGATCAAATCCCAATTATAATGATAATTTTAAATTACTTAATCTAATGAAAAGAAATGATGACATTTGAAAAATTGGTATTTTTCACTATTCAATGAAAATTCAGTCAAGTCAAAGAAATACCAAAATTTCACCATAAGTTAATTTTCATTTGATGATTTTTAAAATTCAATTAATTTTATAAAATAATATATCTGAAATTGGTATAAATTAATTCTAATTTCCACACACAAAATCCTATAATAATCATTTTTTAATAAAATCAATTTTTGAAGCATAAAATTACTTCACTAAAAATTAAGTGATTATTTACTAAGACCTAATCAATATATATGTATTGAGTATGAACATTGTACATATATATAATAATTTAATTACTTATACTTATAACCACTTGTTAAACAACTTTATTATAATGGTCACATTTAAATAGTAATATTTTTATAAAATATCTTAATTAACTTAAATATTGATGTTTCTTGTTAAGTAATCTAGTGAGATTATTATTATTTTAAACTAAATTTCATGGTCTGACATGAATCCTCTTGAATGATGTTATTATATTTCATATGTAAGGCGTCTAAACTCAAGTAAGTGATCAACTTCAAAACATAGTCTCCTTTGGATGCAAGAAGGTCGACAACCATATTCCCTCTATTCTAACCGTAGAGGGTCTCAACATATATATGGAGTGTAAACTATAAATTTTGGATAATGTATTCCTTAGTCCAGTGATTAAAAGAGAGCATCCCTGGTGATTTAACCATCAAGGATAAATCAAACTCAACTGAGGAAATATTGATATTATGAGACTTGTAAAGATCAACACGTGTATGCATAGCATGAGATTTAGTTTATATAGAGGATCCTTATGTATAAAAGGTTGATAATGAAAAAATGATAGATCATATTCCATCTTAGACAAAACCACCTATACCACTCTCTAAACACATGTTTCATTAATATTCTGCTTATATCTCCACTTTAGAGCCTTCCACATTATCAGACACCGAACATATCATCTGTGGATCAGGTAGATAGATGACTAGAAATATGGATCTTAGTAGACCTGGTTAGTATGGATATCTAGTAAATAGTGTTGATATATTATACCCGTGAAAGGATCCTACTTTAAAAATATGTGGTGTAGTGATTGACTCCTTGACGTTGTGTTACATTACGAGAAATGCATATAACTGAGCATCAAAAATACCCCAGGACTCCCTAGCATAATAACACCAATATTATTGATATTATGTAATGTTATTATATAATTGAATAAACCATTTTTAAAACCATTTAATCCACCATTAAAAATAAAATAAAATCAATCGTGCGTAGATGAAAATTACCACCTCCATGAAATGATGCACATATCTTTTCATAACCACCTCTCATGGATGGTGAAAAGGATTGATTTCACAAAATAAAAAAACTGAAATTTAAAAATTATAATTATAAAATAATAATCTATCATAATTGTTTATTCCACTTCATTTGTTAACAAACAGAATCATTATTCATGCATACGTATAGACTACCGCCTCCACAAATGAATAATTTGATTTTTCATCATGAATATTTTTGTATGATTATAAGAATTAATTTAATGAAGGTAAACTATATTAATGAAAATTTTAAGATTCTATAAAATTTATACTCACAATATAAAAAAAAATCCCTTACTCGATAAGTCATTGTAACATGCCACCATTTGGGTTGGTTTTACAACATACATAAATGAGGTTATAATATTAATATTATGAATGAATAAGGAATGTTTTATAATGATAATTTAATATAAAAATAATTTATTTTATATTTTTTTAATTACTATGGATAGGTTTTATTTTTATTTAATATATTTATTAATATATCACCATTTGATCGTTAAAGATTCAGAAACATATTATTCAAAATTATAATTTTTGAAAACGATACATTTTTTATTACCCATACTAAAATGAGATATGGATAATAATTTAAACACCAATATTATTGTATATTGAAATTTTTTTCAATTATTTACTTTTTTTAATAAAAATTAATCAACCACGCCATTACAAAACTAGTACGAAACAGGCAATCAATTTTTCTAGCACCCAATGTGGAAAATGAACTATAACTGGATAATATATTTATAATAAATGGTTATGAATGATTTTTATAATGAAAATATTCATTAATAAGGATGTGAAATATTTTATGAATAATTTTTTATAAATATGGTCATAACACATTTTGACTAAGAAGAAAATGAGGTAATGTTGTTTTTGTCTCAATTTTCACCGCTAGAGACAAATTTCTTATTAAAAACTTGTTTTATTGTTTATGGTGTATATATGATCACTATATATTTATTGTCATTATCCTATAATTTTTTATGGTTTTTAAATTTTTATTTGAAATTATAGCCTTAAATGGGTTTTTATTAGAAATCTTCTAATGGCGTAAGGGGTTCTTTGTTATAAATTTAATTTCCTGGGAAATATTTCATATTGTGCACCATGATCTCATTTATATGGTTCAAATACTACCTAATTATGATCTTTTACCATATACATAAAATTAATTTGGATTTTTGAGATATATCTTGTTCCCTATTTTAATAGTGTTTGATTTAATTGATCCCATGTTTGTAAGTGTTTATTTTCTCAATATTCACCCCTTGAGACATATTTCTTATTATACACAATGTTTTTTATGTTGTATCTAATAAACCATTAATATTTTTATAATTATCCAATAATTATTTATGGTATTTAATGTTTTATTTGAAATTATATTCTCAAAGGGGTTTTGATTCGAATGATTCTAATGTTGTAAGTGTTATTCGATGAAAATTTTATTTACTTGATACATGTTTCTCTAATACAATATGTTTTATATTATATGGTGTACTTACTACCCCTTTGGTATATCATTATTCTATCATTATTATTTTTATTTTATATACATTTTATGGCAGACCCTTCAAGGTGTTTTGATAATAATGTTTATAAAATCATACGTGTTATTTGTATTGTTTTTAAATTCCATGAGACATGTTTTATATTTCACAACATAATTTCTTTTATATATTTTATTCACTACCAGATTTATTTCAATTATAATTAACATATAACATTCCATTATATTTAAATTTCATGGTATCTCTATCATATTATTTTAATTATTATGTTACTATAACAATAAGGGTGTTTGTATCTCAATTTTTCTTTATTGAGATATGATTTTTATTCATCACTTGTTTCCTTTTTATAACTAAGTATTAATTTCTAAAATATCTCAAACTATTTTCCATTGTATTTATATTGTTATGGAAATCCATCGCAACTTTTGTCTTTCCAAATAATCTGCTTTCATAGACATGATCTTTCACATAATTCATTCTCTCTATAAATGCATTATTTTTCATTATATTGTTTGAAGGTAAATCTCTAAGATAGTCATCAATCAATTAATTTATAAAATATTTACATTAAAATATACCATTACTATATATTTTATTAGTTTTATATTTCTTACATTTAATGTTATTAAACTTATAGATTAGGGGAAATATTAAAAATTGATATACTTGTTATTCTGATATGAATATTTATTAACTATTATGGAAAGATAATTATGCACCATTAAACCATACACATTTTTTCTCTGAATATCTTATATTCATTTTTTTATTAGAAAATTATTGACATTCCATATTTTTTCTCTTAATATATATTTGTATGATTTACTATGTAAATTTGATTGTGCACTGTATTGATATTCATATATTGGAAAATATAAATGCACTAGACTAAATGATGTGATAGGTGGGGCCTAATATTATATTTCTCGTAAATGAATTGGTTGGTTTCATGGGATAAAAGTTTTGGATATTCAGTTTATTCCTACCAATTGAAAGAATGATGTGTTTGTTGTGACCATGATTAAAATAATGATGTCTTTCCTTCAGTATTGATGGAAAGAATAATGTATTAGCAAAGGCCTTTATGATAAAGATCAATCTGTTCGACATTATGTATTCCATAACCATGAATTATGTTATTATTTTCTATCTATTTATTAATATAGTTTACCATGGATTTGTTTCAAGCTCATGTGATCATTTATATGACATTATTTTATTATATTTTTTCCTTCCATATTATTCATTCCATGTTTATGCATTGATAAATTATGATATAAATTTCCACGTAATGCTTGTATGATCTCACTATTAATTTATTTCCATTTCCAGAGTACATGTCTAGAGAACTATAGTTGGTAACAATGGAGGTTTTAGATATCATTAGATATTCAGACGATATTGCTCAAAGATTATTTAGAATAATATATGTCATCAAGGTTTGATATATTAAGGCTGATCATAATTTCAATGGAATGGATAACCCTTTTGGATTGGTTGAGGTAGTATTTGATACAATATATCTTTTGAGGATTAGGATGAGGGAGCTTTATAGAAAACCCTAGGTATGGGTCTATGTACAATAAAACATCTAAAATATTGGAAGAGTATGGTGTTTTTTGTCTCTTAGAAATTACAACCCTATATGGATTAGGGAAAATGGATATAGTTGTAGTAGATATACACCTAAGGGTAATCTCCCAATAAAAGGTTGGTTAATTATGAAATTATTCTTCAATCGGTGCATAGTGAGTGTGCCTAAGAGTCCACACCTTGATAATAAATCATAGGGGATATGATTTAGATATAAACATGTACTTTAAGAATTATTATAAAAGATTATAATAAACTAGTTAGCTAACATAATGAGATAATGACCATGTAAAACATAGATTAAAATGAAGAGATTCATAAGATACGATATATATTAATTAATATTCTAATTTTTAGATATTTCAAGAATTTAATTTATAGATCATATATTTCAATGACTTTTCAATTTTAAATATTGTAAAAAAATCCTTGAAAATTTTTGAGTGTTAGTTTTTTATTATTATGAGAATTAATAAACCAAACAAAAAAACATAGGTTGAACCAAGAGTGATTTATCATTAACTAAAATGAAATTTAACAAACATGATGTTGTCATAGAGTAGGACATATTGAGGTTAAATTTTTCATAATTTCTTATGATTCTAATTTTATATAACTCAATTTAAATGTTTTCATTTTAGTAATGGATAGACCTAGGAAGAACCATATTAACATTCGATATGATGGGAAATTCAGTGATGATTCTAATGAGAAACCAAATGGGATAATAGATGGTGTTATAAATCATGTGATGATACCAAACATGATATCATGACTTAAGGATAACAACATGAATATAGTTGAATTCTAATATACACCAAAGAGTTGAAGCAAGCGATCCAGTGGAAGTTCGGTTGACAAAGATGACAATGGAATAAAGATTAAATTTTCTACATGTAATATTTTTGGAAGAAACACAAAAGGTAATGTCTCAAAAGAACTAGAATTTTGTACTGGTTTTTAAAATGAGGGTATATAGTAAAATTATGCAAAGTAAAGATGAAGAAGTTGATTAACATAATAAGGAGAAAATATGTGTTTTCTAGTCATACCTAATATCACTACTGGAAACATGATCTTTCCCAACACTTCTATACCAACGGTTTGTAAAAACCGTTGGTATAGCTAACCTTTCCCAACGGTTCATCAAAACCGTTGGGAAAGGGCCTAAAAACACACCCTTTCCCAACGGTTTTGGTGAACCGTTGGGAAAGAGTGACCTTTCCCAACGGTTCACCAAAACCGTTGGGAAAGGGGTGGATTTTTTTGCCACTTTTTCCCAACGGTTCTTGAGAACCGTTGGGAAAAAGTGGCAAAAAATCCAGCATACAGCGTGATAAAATTACACCCACCCAAAACCTATCCCAACGGTTGTCAAAACCGTTGGGATAGGTTCATTGATGTTTTTCCAGATCTACTAACGGAGAACATTATATAAATCAAAAATTTATATAATTATGATAATACATATATATATTTATGAAATTATATTTACAAAGTGATGTTAGCCTAGTGGTTAAGTCGTTCGATTATAAACGAGGGGGTCCTGGGATCAAATCCCAGCGGTGATTTTATTTTTGGAATTTATATACCAACGGTTCCATTACCGTTGGTATAGATTTCATATTACCTATACCAACGGTTTCCAAAACCGTTGGTATAGGTCTATACCAACGGTTTTCGGAGAACCGTTGGTATAGACCTATCCCAACGGCTTACTTGGCTACGGTTCTCCAAACCGTTGGTATAGGCTATACCAACGGTTTGGAGGCCTATACCAACGGTTCCAAACCGTTGGTAAAGGTTGGTTTTCCAGTAGTGTATATTAAGATATAAACATCATTTGAAAATATATCTTGAGTTTTGTATGTCTTTTAGATAACCTAGAATAAATTTATTATTAAATGATAATTATAATTGTGAGGACATTTTTTATTTATGTTTGTGGGAATATAACATCCTGATATTTTAAAGGATATATTCCATTAAGACTTAATATATTCAATTGGATATGATAAATGAAATTCAAAACTATAATGAACCACAATACATTATATAACCATTAAAGTTCATATATGTAATTTGAGGGTAAAATATAGGTATCAAAATTAGGAAATAATTTTTTTTAAAATAAAGGTCATTATTGATACTAAGAATGTAATGAAATTCAACGAGTGTAGCTAAATAACTATTAAGACTGATTTTTGATTTCAAATATATATTTTTTTGAAATTGTCATGTATGCATTTTATTTTAAGATACAAAATATATTATTGATATAAATATAATATTAACACCAATCTATATATTAATGGATAGGAAATGAGAATGAAATAACTTAAAATTATAAAAGTAATTTTCCTATGAAAACAATTTTCACTATATTTTTAGGTTATTATTTGCAAATTTGCAAATTTTCAAATTTTAATTTAACAAAATTCACTTAATTTTTGGATTTATGTTAACAATATTATCTTAATATGAATTTTTATGATTTTTTAGAAATAATATATTTTTAAGTGAATAGTATAAAATATAGTTTTTACAAAATTCATTGTTTTTATGGATGTATCATGAAGTAAGTATATTTTAAACACTTATAAAAAATACATAATAAAAAATTAATTTAAGTAGTGAAAAGATACATTTAATTTTTTTTTTTTGTATTTCAAAAACCTAACTTTATCATTTTATAAACATAAGTAATATATCCCAATAAAAGAAACTATTTTAACTCTTTAGTTTAATTAAATATTTTTTTTATAAATTTTGGTTTTCTATTTATTTGAAAGGAATAATTTTTTATCATAAAAAAATTATATTATAAAAATATAAAACATTGATAATTTTATTAAACACATAAATTTTAATCATAGAATACACTTTCTAAAAATAGGTTTTTATGCGTTATATGCACTAGGGTTAAAATTAATTTTTCATACACATCAAAATATTATTTTATAAGATATATCTTAGATCTATAATGATTAGTTAAAAATTATTTAATATGGATAATTATATTTTTCGGCATTAAAACGTAAATTACTTACGTAAAAATTAATTGGCATGCTAAAAACAAAAATGATAATATATTGACAACTCAAGAAAGTTGATTTTTTTATTATTTAACCATAAAACTTTTCAATTCAAATATATTATGGTAAAATATTTACTATAAATTTTTTGACAATCAATATGTTTTTTTATCAATATGGATTCTTATTAACTACTAAGTCATGTTGATCATGAATAGTATTGACTCCAATTCCCGAAGGCTTTATTTATTTCTTTTTATATAATACACTTTTTAATTGGGTTGAGGGGGAGCCTTATATAGACAGCAAGGCTAGTCAAACAAATCCCATTACATGAACCAAAGGCTTAAATACCAGACACACAAAACAACCCCAGCTTTGCTTCTACTTCATGATACACCTATGTTCTGTGGTCTTGAAAGGGTTATTGGATAACATTTCCGCATGAAGAAATGCAAGGTTTCTGGTACCAATGACCAAATTCATACCCTCTCATCATTCCAAATTCAATTATCCTACTCGTGGATGCTTCCCACTCTAAGTTTTTTCCACTTCTGGGGTTTCACATGAGGATCCAAACTGGCCTGTAGCTCATATTCCAAAACCTATTTTGTGACCTGACTCCACAAACCACTTGCTAAGCCTCACCACCCTGACCCATCAATGATCTCCAAAACATTTTAACACATTTTTTTCTACCAACCACCATAATACACCATCGGTTAGGTGAAATACTATGCCAACTCCATCGACACAAACCCCCAATGTCGATGCCTCTCACACACCTCTATCATGGTCACCCCATATAATTTTTGACCTGTGTCTTCCTTACTCATCATCGACATAATCGATACTAACCCTCGATCCTGATGAGTTCCCTCTACCACTGTGCAGAACCATGGCTAACATCCCACTTATAATAACCCCAAAATTGTATTCATATTCATATAGTTTATTTAGTGAATGTATTATACTTAATGAAGTGAAAGGTGGGGCCCAATATTATATAGCCCTTTGATGCATTGATTGGTCTCATGGGGAAAATATTTGGGTGCTTATTGTATGCCTACCTAATGTAAGCATGATGCCTTGGTTGCAACCTTGATGATATGTATAATTTATTAGTTGTGGCCTTAATAGAAATAAAAATGTCTTGGCAGAGGTCATGATGGTAAAGATATGGATGTCTAGTTTTATAAATTCCATCACCATTAATTTAAATATTGTTCTCCTTGTGTTTATATATATTATTAACCATATATTTGATTCAAGATCATGTGATATGTTATATGACATTGTATTATTATCAAATATTTCCTATAATATTTTTCATGCCATGTTTATGCCTTGATAGATTCTGATAAATATTTTCTCTTATTGAGCATTTGAGATAACCCTTATTATGTTGACATTACCATTTGTTTTGAAGTGAGTTATTACACAATATATTTCTAGATGAGTAGCGTATATGGAGAATTTTTTGGAAGGTATTTAAGGCTTAATATGGATTAAATATTTTCTTATATAGTGGAAAAATTTCTATCTGATGAGAAAGAAATGGGTTTTGTTGGTTAATTTGTTTTTCCAAAATCACTATATTATATTCCTAAAATGTCCATAAAATTTAAGTGACTCCATAGTTATTAGTGATATTGTATTTATTGATGGTTAAAATTGGGTCCCCTTGGTTCATTTCAAAGTCGTTATGTAAGGAAGTTTTTAATGAGAACTGAATCCCGAGAGAGCACGTCTGTGGTATCACACGCACATCATTATTGTATGCACATTATATTAAACTAGTTTGGTTGAAACAAGTAAAAATTACTTGTATCTTTCATTATTCACTTTACCAATTCATATTTTTTGTGACGGTGAGAAGTGTTCGTATTAAAAATAGAGCAGGATCATTGGAAGTCACTACAAGCACTACACTTTATCTGTGCTAAAAAAGAACTTATAAAGGTAATCCCATTACTAGCACTAATAAAATGTATATTTAATTTACAAACAAATTATATACTATTATATATCATATTTTTTAATATAAATATATATAAATTGTTATAGATATAATATATTTTATTATATACAATTTATATATAATTAAATACACAATTATACATAATATATAATAGATTTAATGAAAATGGATTGTTAAATAATTAAAATTTACTATTAAGTAAAAAAGTAGTAATTATATAGCACCATTATGATTTATTTTAAAATAATATTATGCTTTATGTCTTACGATACACACAATAGTGATCTTTAAGTGAACTATGATATATGATAAAAATATTATTATTTAAACGTTACCATTATTACTTAGCTATTAAATTAGAGTGAACAATATGAATTAGAAAATTATGAAAAATATGTATAATGGTATTATATAATAAAAATATATTTATTATTTCCTAGAAAATATTTATTCAATTTTCAGTAAAGTTATTTTATGCTTAAAAAACATATTTTCTCTAAAAATGGCTTTTATTGTCTTTTGTGCATGTAAATTATTATTAATTTGTAGAATATTTTATAAACATTATTTTAGGGAATAAATTATGTTTTGAAATAATTATGTAACAATTATATTACGGTGAATTTATGGGTTTTTTCTGATAATATTTATTTTTGAGTGAATAGTGAAAAATACGTTTTTTTGTTAAAAAGTCATTTCTTTTATTTAAATAAATTAATTTAAATGTCACCTTATATTTTGAATTGGATCTTAAATTAACTTGTGAATCATTTAATTATAAAAAATCAAATTAATTAAATATAAATCATGAATAGAATTTATTTTGGTATGAGTTCATTTTTTTTCTTAAATGCCCATTTATCTAAAAAATGGTTTTTCGTTCAGTTTTATGAATTTATATTAAAATTGATTTATTAAAATTATATAAATTTAATCATAAAAAATGGAATTCATATTTTTATTCATTATGTTCATATTTGGTAAATAGTTCCCTTGTATATTTCATCTCGATGAATAGTAACCTTGTTTAAGAATTTTCACCAACTTAAAGGGTAAATTAGGTAATTAAGGTTAAATATAAAGTGATAAATATTTAGAAATATATATAGTACCTACCTATTTTTCCTTATTATAATTTTAAATCAAAAAACAATTCAAATATTTTAAAATGTGGCATTTTGCTGTCATTTCTCTTTGATAATGTACTTTTTTATTATTTTAAGTAAAAGAAAATTCCAAAATGTCTCTTCCTTACATTTAATATCAATATTATTTTATGAGAGAGACAAAATGATTTTATAAATGGTTCTAAAATTTTATTTTAAATATTTTTTTATGATTGTAATTTATTTTAAATTTTTCATGATGACATAATTAGCTTAAATACTTACAAAATGTTGACACAGTTCTAGTGCAAGTTGTAGATTAATCAAGTAACTATTATTAAAAACATAAAATGTTGTGTTTTTGGGTGGTTTATGGTTTCCTATTATTTTTTAGATATATATAACATATTATTAATATTTTAAAATTCATTATTTGAAATACATTTTTGTCTTGATATTTTCTAAAGTCAAATTATGTGAATAGTCTATAATATTAATTTAATGGTATTTTATATTAATTAATATATTATTTAATGATTTAAAATTAATAAAAATATTTTATTTGGACAAATTATTGCAATATAGTTTAGTATATCAATAATTTCCCAAATATGGGTCAATTTTCTTTTATAGTGACATTATTGACCCCTAACACGTAAACAACTTGTGATCAGGGTAATCTTTAAATAATGATAATGGGGGGGGGGGGTAAACTATTAGATAAGTGATTAAACAAAACTTAATCTTGTTTAAATTTTATTTGATGAGATTATCACCACTTATATCAATCCTATATTATAAATCTAACAATTAGGTTCCAAATGAAGATGAAAATTAATTTATATTAATTTAATAATTTATGTAATTCTGAGGTTTCCACTCCCTTCACTTATAAAAGGAATCCACCTCTCTTCTATTCCTAACAATTCAAGATCCATTTAGCTCAAGAAAGATCTAACCAAATCTATTTCAAACCAAACTCCCCATGATATAAAGGATCATTTCTCATCAAAATAATAACCTATATGTCTTAATGTGTAATCCAAATATTGTTTTTTGATGAAGAGGTATAAATTTTAATTGAGTGTTTGCATTATATTTATTCTTCTATCTCCTTCCAATATCCTTAAACCATGATAATATAATAACAAAATTATATCATATTGTAATGAACCGCCTTCACCAAGATGAGGGAAAGGACAACAGATTTCCAGAACCTTCTTTCTTCATGTTGAAGAAGAGATAATGACCCCCGAGACTTGCCTTCAATGTGTCCTAGAGTTGTGACTAGCACCAATGGTATAGAATCACACAAAAAAATAGAAGGTGTTACCCTTTTTATTTAGTAGTATCGAGAGATAAGATAGTAAATCCCAAACAACAACCAAACTGAAGGAAAAAGTAAAGAAAATTTTTTATTATTCCCATATGCATGTTCCAAAAGTAAGTGCTACAAATTACAAGAAAATCCTTCAGAAAGTACCAAATAAAAGAATAAAATAGAAACAACAACTGTCCAAAATTCCAGACTAGTATGGTCCTGCATGATCCTTGAAGTCCTTCTAGAAACCTGAAATCAGTTTTATATATAGGGTTAGTATACAGGTATAGTCATTAGGGAAAACCAAAAACTATCGTGCGCAAGTGGGGAGGTATTATAATTCTTGTGAGAAAAGGATATAACACTTAGCAAGGAAACTATCCACCCAAACCTCACCAAGGAACACTCACCAAATACCGCAAGCCAATTAATGTAATATTAATTACACATCGATGAAATTATACATGGATTGAAATATAAACAATGAAATTTCACATATAGACAGCCACACTTTCCAAAATATATGCTTATAAAATTATACATGGATTAAAATCAGAATTGGGTCATGCTAAATTAATTTGTATTCAGTTTCATAGTATTCAATGTGTATTATCATGTTCAATGTTAAAGGAATTTTTCCTTCCATTTATACACAATTTTTTGCAAATTATTTTTTTCACACAAAATCAAATTTTTTATTTCATCACCACCCAAATTAAAATAATAATGTCCCTAGTGCTTGAAGAATAGAATATTTATAAGGGATAGAGGAAGATAAGGGGAGTTCAAAAAGGAAATTGAAATATAAGGATCATGGAATGAAGTCACCTGGTGATTGATGTTGAAGTTCTTGCTGCTCCAATTTAGTCTGTTGATATCCATATCACAATCAGAGTTCCATAGTGGAAAAAGGAAAAAGGAAAAAAACAAATAAAACAATATATATATTAATTCATATAATAAAAATATTATATATACAAAGATTATAGAATTAGGAAGTACTATAAGTTGTAGGTCAGTGGTAAGCGCGCGCCCCTGTCTCCCTTCAGTCCCGGGTTCGACTCCGCATGGCTTCACTAGTTGTGATGTGGATTGACCCATGAACTATGAAATGTCCTTATATATATATTTTTAATTATTATTATATTATTATTTTTATTTTTATTTTCATTTTCACCAACAAACACATAAAAATAAAATAAAATAAAATGATGATACATTGTCTTCTTTTTAAATTTCTGGGTAAGGTATTACTCAAGGATCACACCACAAGACACAGATGAATATGTTGCTCCCCTTTCATACCCATCCATACTCATAAGAGAATAACAAGTCAACAATCTATATTTTTTTATATTTTTTCAATATCGAAATTTTTAATTAATATTATTTGAAAAATAACTATTATTCAAAAATATTGGAAACATGAAAACCATGGGTGGCCTCCTGTATAGCACTTTTTTTAATGTCGTTAGCCTGACATGGGTCCTAAATCTATCAATTTTTTCCTGGATCATAGGTTGGACCAGTTAACTCAACCTCTATTTCTTGTTTATTGAATGATTCGATGAATGGTTTTAACATATGATAATTGACCTTGAAAATGTGACCACTTGTGGGATCTTGAATCTCTACCAACCCATGGGTGTACACCTGATGCACTATGAAAGGACATGACCATCTAGACCATAACATTCCTGGGTATAAATGATGTTTTGAACTATACAAGAGCCCATTGTTTCCTGGTTCAAAATATTTGACTTTGATATTCATGGATTGGTAGGCTTGAAATAATGCTTTATTGATCCTTGAATTTTCATAAGCCTCCATCCTAAGTTCCTCAATTTCATTAAGATCTAATTTCCTCTTTTCATCAGCCAAAGAAATGTCAAAGTTTATTTTTCTGATTTCCCAAAATATATTATGCTCAATTTCAATAGTAAAATTGTATGATTTTCTATAAACCAACCTATATGGTGGCATGCCTAGGATAGTTTTTAATGTTGTACGATATGATCAATGATCATCCAAGAGTTTCTCAGACCAATCATTCATATAGGGATTCATTGTTTTCTCAAGAATTTTCTTAATCTCCTTATTCTCTAACTCATATTGACAATTGGTTTGAGGATTGTATGCAGTGTAAAATTTATGAGAAATAGCATACTTAGACTTGAGTGAAGAGAATGGACAGTTGAAAAAATGGGTTCCTCGGTCACTGATTATATCCCTAGGAATTCCAAATCGAGAGAATATGTTCTCTTTTAGGAATTGGATAACAACATGATTGTCATTGGATTTAGTGGTGGTCATTGGATTTAGTGGGAATGACCTCAAGCCATTTCAAGACATTATCAATATCTAATAGGATTTAGAGGTATCCCTAGGAGTTTGGGAAGGGTCACAAGAAATCAATTCCCCAACAATCAAATATTTCAATGAACAGAATGGGAGTGAGGGGAATTTGGTTCATTTTGGTAATGGATCCGAATTGCTGACACTGGGGATAACTTTTGCAGAATTAGAAGGAATCCTTCGTGAGGTTAGGCTATTAGAAACAACTTTTGATGACCATTTTAGTGGTTTCATTTTTTGAAAATTGGCCACCACATGGCTCTCTATGAAATTATTTTAGAATTGACTCTTTCTCGGACTTGAGAACAAATATCCTGATGATGTGATAAAGACATAACATGAAGAGGTAAGGGTCATCGGACACATAGTGTTTGACATCAGAAAGGAATTTCCTCTTATCTTGGGTCCCCTTGATTTTGGAATGTCACCCATCACCAACTGGTTTGCTATGTCATCATACCAAGGGCAATCACTCACTGAATAGAAGTACTCATTAGGAAATTAATCAGAAACAGAGAGGGGGTGTGAGTTGTCTTTGAATTCCATCCTAGATTGGTGATAAGCTTCAAAATTTTCAACACCCTTTTTATCGTTAATGGTTAAATCAAAATCTTGAACAATAAGTACCCACCTAATCAATCAAGACTTGGCATCTTGTTTTTGGAAAATGTATTTTATTGATGAATGGTCTGTGAAGAAAATGATGGGTGATCCTAATAGATAAGACTTGAATTTATCTAAGTCAATGAAAATAGCAAGAATCTCTTTCCCAATGGTGGTTTAGTTAATTTGTACATTATTTAATGATTTTCTTTCATAGGCAATGAAACATGGTGTTTTCTCACATTGTTGTCCTAGGACTTCTCCTACAGTAAATTCACTAGCATCACACATGAGTTCAAAAGGAAGTTTCTAATTTGGAGATTTAATGATTGGTGGAGATACAAGAGATGACTTGAGTGTATATAATGATTCCTCGCAGCATTCTGTCCCTAAAAATGGAGCAACATTCACTAATAGAGCACAAAGTGATCGATAAATAGAGGTCAAATTTCTAATGGACCTTCTATAGAAACCAGCAAGTCCTAAGAAGGACCTCACATCCTTAATAGTTTTAAGATAAGGAAGGTGACGAATAATGTTGAACTTATCTTTATCAACATCAATCCTTATACTAGAAACCAGATGTCCTAGATCAAGTCCTTCATTTACCATTAAATTACATTTTCACAATTTAGGATGAGATTCTTATCCTCACATATTGAAAACCCCCTTTAAACATTTAGAATGAATCCCTCAAAATTATTCCTAAATATGGAAAATTCATCCAAGAAGACCTCTAAACAATCCCTACCATGTCTGAGAAGATTCCCATCATGCACTGCTGAAAGGTACTAGGTGAATTACATAACCCAAAGGGAATGCACTTGAAGGAAAAATATTCGAATGGACAAGTGAAGGATGTTTTTCCTTGATCCTCTAAGGAGACCTTGATTTGATTATACCTTATGAATTCATCTAGGAAGCAATAGAATTGATGACCCACCACTCACTCGAGGACTTGACTAATATAGGGCAAGAAGAAATGGTCTTTGTTGGTACAAGAGTTTAGATTCCTATAGTCAATACAAACTCTCAATCCACTACTTACCCTTGTGGGGAGAAGGTCACCATCCTCATTGGTGATCAT
Source organism: Viscum album (assembly GCA_963277665.1). Lineage (NCBI taxonomy): Eukaryota > Viridiplantae > Streptophyta > Magnoliopsida > Santalales > Viscaceae > Viscum > Viscum album. The sequence continues at coordinate 1,930,888,226 of OY728131.1, forward strand.
GATGATTCCAACTTTATTTGGGAAAACTTGAATTGGGCTTACCCACTCACTCTCAGTAATGGGGTAGATGATTCCAGATTTTAACAAATTAAGAAGTTATTTCCTTACCACATCCATAAGATTTGGATTGATTAACCTTTGAGGATGATGACATGGTTTGGATTCAAATTCAATAACAATCATATGAGTCCCAATGAGTGGGCTAATACCAGGAATATCAGAAAGGGTCCATCCAATTGTTTTATTATTCTTTCTTAGGACATAAAATAGCATCAACTTTTTGTTGGCTTCAAGGGAAAAAGAAATGACAATAGGAAATGATCTTTTCTCCCATAATAATTTATACTTGAGTGATGAAGGTAAGACCTTAAATTTGAGATCAGATTGGTTATCACATTCCAATGAAGGATGAGACTTTGTATTGATCTTATTTTCCATGTTCATATTTCTTGACAAAATTGGTTCCTTGTGAACATAATTTTCATCCACAAAATTAGCCAGGTCAGTGTCATGAATGGGTATAGACTCAATGATATTGATTTCACCAAGGATAAAATTGATTATTGATTCTATAAAATCCTCAATAGATCTATCTAAAAGAGATTCTAGCCAAGGACACAAATTTCCCTATTGTACAGAAATAAAATCAATATATTTATGACTTAATCATCATTCAGTAATTCCTCAATGTTCCTCTAGTTCACAATCAACACTACCAATCCAATTAACCTCATGTATTTCCTCATCATCACGAATTTCAGAGTTTTCATTATAGATGTTCAATTCTAGACTCATGTTTCTAAAGGTTAATGACATGTTCCCATTTCTTACTCAGATAAAAGATTTTTTTGTTGAAAGGAAGGGATTACCAAGAATGATTAGGGTTTGCTCCTTCGGACCTAAGCATGGGTAATTTTCAAGGATAATGAAGTCAGCTGGGTAGGTGAAATTTTTTACAATCACCAAAACATCCTTTAATATCCCCTTAGGAACTCTAATGCTATGATCAACAAGGTGAAGAGTGACATATGTTGGTTGGAGTTCTTTGAGCCCTAATTGACAATACATGGTATAAGGAATGAAATTCACACTAGATCCTAGGTCATTCAGGGATTTTACAAGGTTGTTCTCTCCTAGTTCAACATTGATGTAAGGGCATCTTGAGTATTTCATCTTTGGAGGAAGGGTTCCTTGGATTGGTGTGCTAACATTTTCTGCCAAAAGGACTTTGTTCTTATGTGAGTATTTCCTTCTAAATGTGCAGAGGTCCTTAAGGTATTTTGAGAATGTAGGAATGTTTTTAATGGAATCAAGGAGTGGAATGTTCAACTTTACATGTGAGAATATGTCCCCTAATGTTTCACTCATTTTTGGCTTGGGTTTCCCAGTCATGAAATGAGGAAATGGGGCAGGTTGTGGGATTGTCTTTTTAAGAGTTGTTTCTTTTACATTTTTATTAGATTCTTTAGTTTGGTCTTGTGGTTCATTTGAATTTTAATTAGATTTTGATTCTTCAGATGTTTTTTGAATTATAAGTACAGGTTTATCAATTGATTTCTCACTTCTTAAAACTATCACAAAATTTAGTTATTCTTGATTTATTTGAGTGTAACCTGACTATCCAATTAATGTTGAGGATGGATCTGCCTGAGTAGGCATGGGTGCTTTCTCAATTTTAATTTTTTGTTTTTCATGTTTACAGGATGAGACTTCTGAGTTCATTTTCTCCATTTGTTAACACAACTACTCAAGTATTGGAAGAGGGATAGATTGAGTATGGGCTTATGTGGTTGGTTTATCCCAGGAGGATTCATTGGTTGTTGGATTGGTTGGTTCAGAGGTTTCTGGATGGGTTGATGGTATTGGACAAGAGGATGTTGGTATTGGTCTTGTTGTGGTTGTAATTGGTTATGGTTTTGGAAATTTTTTGGAGGGTAGTGGTTTGGTCCTTATGGATGACTAGGTTGTTGGTTATATTTCCAACAGAATCCTGGATGGTCATTATAACTTGGATTGAATGTGTTTTGGTACAGTGTCTTATGAATGTTCAGAGCATTGACCTCCACTATTGGTCCTCCCAAAAAAACATCTTTAATGTAAGGTATTTACAGGAAGTTGTCAGTTTTGTGGTCATGTTTGTCACAAATTGTGCAAACAGGGTCAACAGTTTAAATTTCATGGACATTCCTAAGATCTATCTCCTCGACCTTCCTAGTGAGTACAACAAGTTTCTACCTAAGGATTTCCTCCTACCTATGTGTGTTTATTCCACCATATTTTGGTGGCTTCTCATAGTAAGGTGATGTTCCCCATGTTTGGTTTTGTTCAACAAGGATTTCCAGATACTCATAAGCATCATTTAGGGGATTGTTTTTAAAGGTTCCATTACACATCATGTCAATGAATTGTTTGTTCCTCGGACCCAACCCTTCATAGAAAATTCTCACTTATTCAGGAATAGAAAAACCATTGTGTAGAACCATGTTTATAGTGTCTTTGAACCTCTCCCATGTTTCGTAAAATGACTCCCCCTCTTTTTCAAAAGAGTTTTGGATGCACTTTTTATGTTCTTTGGTTTTATAGTGGGGAAAGTATTTTTTGTAGAATTCTCTTTGTAGTTGGTCCCAATAGTTGATGGATGATGGTATCAAATTTTTTTTCCAATTTTAAGCTCGTTCATTTAATTAAAAATAAAGTAGCCTCATCTTATTTAATTCTAGTTGATGTGGGGGACACATGGTTTCTACAATGTCATTTAACTCCTTAACCTGATGGTAGGGCATCTCGGACTTCATTCCATGGAATGTGGGAAGGTGGTTTAGGACATGGGTTTAAAGATGTAGTTGGTATCTTTTACGGAATTGTGTCTAATTCATGAGTGGGCATTGGTCCATGTTGGAGTGAGGTAGTTATTCATGGTTTGATTGACTGAATTCCCCAAGTTTGGGGCTACCTCATTTGGGTTCCCATTTTGGCTCCCACCCGGGTTTATGAGTTTATTTCATTGATGATACTCAATTGAAATTGGATAAATTTTTGAATATAGAGTATTAGGAAGGTTAGGATCTAATGGAAATAGTTTCCTTGGTGTACTTGACTCCCCAACCCCAGGACTACCCACCCTAACTAGACAGTTTGATTGGTCACGAGTGTAAGCAGACATGTGCCAAAAGAAACAAAAAACATGAAATGGAAAAGACAAGAGAATTTGGATGAAAAAATATGAAATGGGGGAGAATATAATGGGGGTTAAGATTAATTAATTAGGTCACAATAAATAGGTCCAAAACCCAATCCAAGCTCAAATTTACCCAAGAGATGAATGTCTAACGGTCCTTGTAGTCTAGCTTGGGTTGTCGATTCCTCATAGACCTAAGAAGAAACCTATAGACACATACATTCTATGGACTATTTTTGGATATGAATTTTCCAACATGGGTTGATTTTATATGGGTTTCAGTGAACTATAAGAGACTTATGTGAATTCTATTTAAAATAATGAGTTGATCCTAGGATATCACTTGCGGTGGATTGGATGCATTCCTTTTTCAACTATTTCAATTTTTTATTTTTGAGAATAGTTCATTAATGAAGATACAAAACCATAATCACTTACTGGTTTAATGCCTACACACCTTAATACTAATCACATTTACACTTTTAGGATTATTTTTATGATCACTCCAAGGTAAATTTTTATATTAGCACTTGAAGTGAGTGGCCTTAAAATTCAATAAGGATGAAGAAGTTTTAAAATCATCAAATAAAAATCTCATTTAAAAAAAGTGATTATAGATTAATTCAGTGATAAATAACATTAAATCCAACCCCTTTCTCCTCCATTTTATCAAACCATTAGTTGGTTATTGCTCCATTGATCTTATGGTTTTAATGAAAACGGGAAGTAGACTCAGGAGGGCGGAATTGGAGAAGTAAAAAAATAATGAAATAATGATCACTCCATCATTGTGTGATAATATCACAAGGTTTTGGGTGAACAAGTTCACCCCTTAAGCAAACGGTATCAAAGTGATCATAATAATATAAAATAGAGAATTTGAATAACTTTTATAAAGAAGCTAAAGTAATTCAAGAACTATCAATTTGAAGGAATGCTATTACAACATCAAATTGACAACATTACATTAAAATGAAACAAAGTTCAAAGATGCCCAACTCCTCCACCACAACTACCTTAAATAGAAATTTTTTAAGCCTTGGGTATATCCTTTAATATCTCTCGTCTCCAAAATTAATTTTGGTAGGCCATAAGTGGGTGGAAAGTTGAGGGATATTTTATTTTCCCACCATTGAAAAACAATCTGACCTAAATTGAATGACTCGAACGATGTGTTCCAAAGAGTATCTAGATGGCCTAATTATGGTGGACCATAGAAGAAAAAAATTAATATAAGCACGTCCACTGATATCCTTTAAAATTTCATCCTAAAATAGTTTATGGATTGATATATATGATTAAATGTGTGGGATGATATTCTGGGCCGCAGAATCTGGACCAGAGTTTTATCTTTAAATTGGGTCTGATTAAAATCTATTTAAAACACAGAATTAGATCTTTTCTCTATTAGATTAAATGTTCCCCCTGATGTCCACTATCTGTAGATAAATTTTCAGAATTATTGGGCTTGGATCGTGGCCTCTACAGTCTATTTATTAGGATGTTTTCCAGTTTTTTTGGCCGAGAATGTTATTGATTCAAGACCCACTTTGGTGGTCTTATAATGAGAATCATCAAGTGATAAAAAATCATGAATTGTTTTTTATAGCTTGGGGGATCTGAAAATAAAATCAAGACCAATTTGTATTTTAGGAGTTTTTTCAAAAAAGGACAAGGTAATAGTGCACTTTAACAATGAATTACAATCATAATGTAAAATAATGTTCAATGTGTAAAATGCATTAAAATGGTGTTTATGAATAATTAATATAATGAATATTATAAATATTAACAATGAATATTAGACTATTTCAGTGGCTAATCATCACTACTATTTACCAATTTAGGATGTTTTTTTGGAAGTTTTGTTATGAATCTTTAACTTTCTAGACCCATAAGCAACCATATGACCATCATGGACTGGAAATGCTCAAATCCTGACTCCTGATACATCACAATATAATCCATACTCATTACCCTGCTCATTTATGGATAAGATAGGTTTTTTCATCATTCTACAATTAATGATCCTAGATGGACCTATCATGAACACCTAAGGAAAGGAACTATAACACATTATTGGTTAAGGTCTTCTCAGCGCTTCCAATTCGGAAGACTCTCGGTTGACCCTATTGTGATAACTGGAAATTCCCAATGAATATTTTGATATCAAAAACATTCTTTGTCCTCTCTAAATAAACTATGACATCAAACATATCAGGCTCTAAAAATAGTCGATCCAATAATATAATTTTTCCCATGAAGTTTACATTATCAATCTAAAACATACACTTTGAGATCATGGCATATAGTTGATGATCCTTATGATTTCTCCAAATGATCTCCAGATATCGAGCATGTTCCTACCTCGATCCAAGAGAACACTTTAGCACCTATAAGTTGATCAAATCATCTGTCACTATGTATAAGTGTATATAAGTTCATTTCTATCAAATAGAATAACCATTAATCATCCACAGATATTCTCAAAGATCCATTTGAATTTTTATGGAAAAAACAACGGCACCCTAGGGGGATATAATCATTTCTATGAACCCCTTTGCCTTGAAGTCGTTCAATTGAGCCTTCGTCTCTCATAGCTCAACAGGATCCATCTTATATGGTGGAATATATATATTCCTCACACCTAATAATAACACAATCATACACTCAACCTATCCCTTGGGTGGTAATCTAGGGATGTCCTTGGGATATACATCTAGGAACTTTTCAATTATAGTATGACATATTGAATGATGTTTCTCTCTATCATCCAAAATTACTTGAGAAAAATGGGTTGAGATTCTACCCAGCTAAAAAAATATTGGTCCTACATAACTAGTTTTCATATCTAACTCTCCAATATAGACATAATCATCAACTTCAAAAAATATAATTCAACCCATCGATGAAAACATTGGATATAGTAGATAGATCACTACATGGGGGGTTTTAATTATAGTAACAAAGTAAACTAATAGTTTTCATGTCACCAGAACCTTCCCTTTCCATTTTTTTGTCTATATTAAGTGGGAAGTAATGATTTTAATGGTCAAATTGTCAAATAGTTATGAGACATTATATGCATCCATTTTTTATATATGTGAACTTTTTATCTCCCTCTTGTATTTACCTCCAACTTTCAATCAAATTATACATCAACTGACATGAATAATTCATATGCCATATAAAAAAAATTATACATTAAGAGTCATGAAACATTCATAATAATTATATACGAATATTTATACACATATACAAATATTTAATATGTGGGGAACATTTTTTCCACTTTTAGTAAATTGATTAGCAATAATTGAAATATCCTACGAACTGACATGAAACATTCATGTGCCATTAATTATCATGAAAAATAAACAATACATTCCTACTAAATTGAATAAAAATATTGATGAAAAACTAACATCGCTATATGAATGCATTCAGAAACAATAAACCGTATCCATATTTAAATAAATAACAGAAAACATCTGAAACTGCACAGAAAAAACATAACTAAAAATAGATGGGTTGAATTCTATGACATGATCTCCAGTCAATGATGGCCACGATTATCAAAATCACCATACAAACAATCCAATTCCTTTGACACTAAACATCAATTGGGGTACAAGCATCCAACAGCTAACCATATATTTATTGGACCAAAAATTTACTTAGAGCATTACAACAATACTCACAGTGGTAGAACCCCGGGAGCTGAGTTCGCGATGGAGGTGGGTTCACAGAGGATGAGGGCTTCGCAATAGAGGTGGGGTTTGATGGTAGAGTTGGGGTATGTTAAGGAGAGATTCATGGAGAATGAGTGCCTTGCGGAGGAGGAGGAGGGCTTCACGGAAGAGGAGGTGGAGGAGGGCTTCAAGGTGGAGGAGGAGGTTTTCACGGCAGTAGGAGTTGGTGAAAGAAGAGGAGTAGGGTTTCACAACTGAAGAGGAGGGCTTCACGATGATGGAGGAGGATGAGGAGGTGGAAAAGGAGGATATGGAGGAGGAGGCAGTGAGGTTCGGCTTCCGCGAGAGATTGAGTTGGGTGATAGGAGAAGACTGTTATAGTTTATTTATAAAATCAGGTAAACCATTTATCAGTGCTAACTAAAAAATTGATAAATGTTTGTTTTATCAACGTTAAAATAGAATGTGTTGATAAAACATGCCTTTATCAGCACTAAAAAAGATCTGATAAAACTATAATGATGATATATTGTTTATATTTATATATATCTATATATTTAAAATTATATGTATAATAAATAAATAAGTATTTATTTATAATAATAACTATAAATAAATGTATATTTATTTATATTTATATATATAATGAGTATATATTAATTTATAATTATAAAGTTTTTATAAATATATTTATTATATTTATAATCATATATAATTAATATCTGTATTATAATTTTGTAATTATTTAAATATATCTATATTTATTTAGAATTATAATTTTAAATATTTTTATATATTTATTACAATTTTATAATTATTTAATAACTATAAACGTAGATTTATATATTTATAGTTATAATCATATATATATATATATATCAATAATTATAAAATTTTAACAAATATATTTATTACATTTATATTTTTATATATATATATAATTTATTTATTTATATCAATTTAATAATTATTTAAATATATATGCATTATATAGAATTCTAATTATATATATTTATATATATTTATAAATATATTTTTTTAAATAATATATTTATTTTATTTTGATAATTATTTAAATATAAATATATATTAATAACATATATAATTTAATTAAAGTGTGGTATTTATTATGAAAATTAATTTCATTTATTGTCATTGAAATAGTTATATTTGACTATAATTAATATGAATATATAATTATATAATAATATTATTATAACAAATAAAATAATTGGTTTGATCAACTATTTAACCGATTTTCCTGATCCAAACTTGACCTACTCCCATGATTCAATGACCATCCTGATTCTATATGAGTGTGTGTATAATTTGACAACACAATAAAAGAATTTTAGGCTCAATCATTTTGATAGGGAGTTTGACCTACCAAACATATATAAATTGACCCTACAATAAATGAATTTTAGGCGCAATAGAATGTTTTGATTGAGAGATTAGTCTCTTGACCATTGTAATATGAATTTTGACGCTGACCATCCTTAAATGCATTCATAAATATATGAAATGGACGAGTCATTCTATAAATTAGATACCCTTCCTCATCCCCTTTCATTCTGCAACTCTACAAATTTAATGGTGGCCATGGTGGCCTATGACCAAGCGGGGCCCTGTAGGATCGGGTGGATAAGATGTTCTACATTAGCTTCCAGTAGCTACACTACTCTCATAACCAGGTGAGGTTTTCTACCATTGGCCATTAGAGTTTCCTTTTTGTACTTTGTGTTTTTCAGTTCTTTTGTTGTGTTTTTATTCTATCCCACTTATAATAGTTGTACGTGTACCAAGCATTGTCTTAGTGATACTTGTTTCCTTTTCTGTGTGGGGGAATTTTTTGGGTGTGTGTGTGTGTGTAAGTATTTATTAAAATGCCTCCCACTTGTAGGTTGACACCTTTAGCGCTAATCACCAGCCCCTAGCCTTTGAAAGGCAATCATGGGGTAGTCACGACATAGGCCCTGGGGGATGATTTGTGACACTGCCCTATGTGATGTGATTTTAGTAAACCAATGCCTTCCACACTAGAGAGGTATTCAGTACATAATTCAACGGCTTCCTCAACAATATATTGTTCTACAATACAACCCTCTTCCCAAATTTGACTTTTGACATAACCATTCAAAATATTCATGTACCGTTCAATGGTGTACATCCATCTATAGTGTAAAAGACCACATAGTCAAATCTCTCTCACCAAGTGAACCATCAAATCCAATAATTTTGGTGGGAATTACATTTCCAATTCACATAATATGATGGCACATTCTCTTTCCATAGTCAGCAATTTCAAATGATCGATTCTATTTAATATGTGGTCCAAAATTTTCCCACTTTGAGTAAATTGATAAGCTATAATTGAAATATCAAAATAACCAACATGAAACATTCATTTTCCATAACTTCTTGAGAAAAATAAATAATACATTCCACTATAATTGAATAAAAATATAGAATATACACCAACATCACTATATGAATGCAGTCAGAAACAAAAAACCATATCCATATGTAAACAGACGATGAAACACATGAGAAACTACACTAAAAAACATAACTAAAAATGTGTGGGTTATATTCTATGACATTATCTACAGTCAAACATGGTCTCCATTCTCAAAATCACCTAACCAACAAACCAATTCCTATGAAACTAAACATCAATTGGGCCACATGCATCCAATAGGTAACTATATACTTATTGAAACAAAAAATATACTTAGAGAATCACAAGAATACTCACGTGGTAGCACCTGAGGGGCTGGGTTTGCGACGGAGGAGGTTTCACAGAGGAGGAGGGCTTTGCATCAGAGGTGGGGTATACTGGGGAGAGCTTCATGACATAGTAGAGCTTTGTGGTAGCAGATGAGGGCTTCACAGTGATAGAAGAGGAGGAGGAGGCAGTAGAGGAGGCGGCGGCAGGGATCAACTTCTGTGAGATTTTGAGTCGTGCGTCAAGTGGAGGAGACTATTAGAGATTACTTAGAAAACTAGGTAAACCTTTTAACAAGGCCAGCTAAAAAATGCCGATAAAGGTATGTTTTGTCAATGCTAAAATAGAAACCGCTGATAAAACATCCCTTTATCAACCCTAAAAGGCACTGATAAAACTATAATGATTATAAATTATATATATATATATAATTATATGTAAAATAAATATATATATAAATTTATAATAAATATTATACATAAATAAATATTTATTTATATTTATATATATAATAAATAAATACTTATTTATATTTATAAATGTATAATAATTATATTTATTATATTTATATTTATATATAATTAATATCTTTATTATAATTTTATAATTATTTAAATATATCTATATTTATTTAGAATTATAGTTTTTTATATTTGCATAAATATATTATAATTTGTTTGTTATTTAATAACTATAAATTTATATATGTTTATATATATATATATTTATAGTTATAATCATATATATATATATATATATATATATCAATAATTATAAAATTATAACAAATATATTTATTAAATTTATAGTTTTATAAATATATAAAATTAATATATTTATAATAATTCAAATATATCTGTATTATATATAATTTGAATTATAAATATTTGTATTTATTTATTAATATATTTAATTAAATTTTTTATTATAAATTGATAATTATTTAAATATAAATATAAATTTATTTAAATAATAATGAAATTCTTATGAAATAAATATATATTTATTACATATATATTTTAATTATAGTCATAAATATAAATAAATTTTTATATATATTTAAATACTTATCAAATTAAAATCAATATATTAATTATATATAATCACAAATATAAACATATATATATAAATGTAAAAAATTATGAAATTAAAATAAATATTTTTTTTAAATTTTCGAATTATTTAAATTAATATTCATTTATATTTAAATAATTATGAAATTATAATAAATATAATTATAATAAATATATTTATTAAACTTATAATTACAATTTTAAATAAATATATATTTATTTATAGTCATAAATATAAATAAATATATATATATACATAAATACCTATTAAAGTAAAATAAATATATTAATAATATATATTTTTTATAATTTATAATTATTTAATTAAATATATAAAAATATATATTTATAATTATATTTATAAATATAGAAAATATATTTATTATAATTTCATAAATATTTAATATAAATATATATTTCTTTAAATAATTGTGAAATTATAAATTATATAGAATTAATATATTTTCTTTAATTTAATTTGTATTTAAATAAATATATATATGTGTGTGTGTGTGTGTATTTATTTATATTTAGGACAATATATAATTAATATATTTCTTTTTCTAGGGGATCATTTGCATCGCTCAACAATTTTATTGTACATAGGATCATCAAAAAAGGTACTTCCTCCCATGTTTGTACATCTGATGGCGCTATCTCTGAGCGTATCAATCTCTATAAAATCTCATTCATTTCTCTGATTTCATTGTCAAAAGGCATGGAGTCCTGGAAAACTATTAACCTAGAAGAGCTATTAGTCTCATCATGGGGTTTTCCTGATTTTAAATGTGTATCCATTGGAAGAGGTTTCCTCTATATCCTTTTTCCCTCAACAGAGCTAAAAATCAAGGCTTGGAGTATATAGGATTGATCAATTCAAGATTGGTAATTCTTAGGATCCACAAGTGGAACTTGAACTTGAATCAGAACAGATTTTGAGAAACTAGCGCATAAATTTGGGTGAAGATTCATGGCTTAAACTGGGTATTTTGGCAACCAAAAATTCCCTTTGAAATTTCTTCAGCTATTGCTATTCCTATTAGAATGGATAACCCCGTTGAAAGGGACACATTTGGCCACTTCACTCGGGTTCTAGTAGAAGTATATTTCAGTATCATCTTGATTGATAAAATAACTCCATCTGTATCACATGATGATATTCATCATCAAGTAGAGTATGAAATAACCCCTTCCCCTAATTTGGGGAATCCTGTAAAATCATTGGTCATATGAAATTTTTTTGTAGAGCTTGTATAGTTTTCCCCAATTTCCATTTAAATGGTCAAGATCTACTCCATTTCCGTAGGAAGAAAAGAAGTGGGACTCTTCAAAATTTTGGAGACAAAACAGATGAGTCAGCTAAAAATAATGATGCGCTGGCCTCAGTTAGATTAAAATAGATTGATGACCAGAAGCATATAGATGTTGAGGAATCTTATCAGGGTTTTAATGCCACTGACTCTGATGGTCCTCTACAAGAATATAGGGACACAATAGCTACTACTGATTTTCCTCAACACAATGATATTGGGAGTGCCCGTTGCCCAAATAGAATTTTCGAAGCCCAATGAATCCTTGGATGAATTGGCAGAGCAATGTCACATGGATTCTCATGTTTCTTATAGAGATTATTTGTCTCATAGAATTTATAATGACCATGAGGTAATGGAGTATGACAATGGTCAATCAGATAAAGTGCTTTATGTACAAGCACAATCATATTACAACCTTTGGCAGGAACAAAAAATCATGGCCTCCAGAGCTCACAAAGGGAAAGATAAATATGAGACTGCCATCCTAGGGAAATCAAAAAAGGGTTATGCCTTTTCTGGGAGGAGTAATAAAGAGGTCTCGACTCCCTCATAGCCTTCTCATAATGTGATCCAGATGCAAGAAAATCATGGGAAACAACAACCATTGAGTGAGTTGGTTCCCTCCAACAATACTCTTGTGGCTGCTACCCATGGTTTATGTAGTTTTGTAATTGTACAATAGTGTTTCATTGATTACGATGGAAAAATCCACCCAATTAGATGGAGATATTGAAGGTAAATGTTTTAAATCAAGTATTGGAATGCAGTATGAGATGGTTTTAGAATCATCCCAGAATCGGGAGCTTCAAACTGTGGATGCTGCAACACCTCTTCCATGTGAGAAAAGGACAAAAGTCATTTTTGACTATGTCAGAAAATGTATTAATTCCACTTCAATTTAAATTGCTCATGTTTTAAACATGAGTTCAAAAAAACTCCATCAAACTGCTTGCCTCTAGAAGTAGTGAAGAGGAATTCTCATACAATGACCATGTCCCAATCGCTAAATCGAAGATGATGGTCAGTGATGAGGAGCTCTTTGATGATGGAGAGGGTAGTGGATGCCGGTCAAAACATGGAGAAGGGGGATACATCCACAAGGTAGTGGTGGATGTGTCCCACATCATAGCATGAGTACTATATCTCGAGCACATTGAGTGTTGTTCTCTTTTATTTCAGTTATCTGTGATCCTTGGATGTTTTGTATGTTTCCCCCTCTTATGGATTTTATTTAATAAAAGGGGAATTTGAGAACCAATATTTTCTTAAAAAACGATTTTATCAGAACATAATAGTTTCATGGGAACATGAATGAATCATATACACTGATTAAAGAATAGGTCATAAAAAAATAGTCATCATATAAACAGACAACATGAATAGTAATGGGTGTGTAATATAAAAATGAACATTCATGATGAATACATAACATATTAACACCACTTATATTCACGAATCAATTGACCAAATTCATTGGAAACATATATTTATTTAAATATATAATTATTTATTTATAATTATAATTATAAATATACACATTCAAAAAGTATTTATATATAATTATAATTATACATATTTAAAAAGTATTTATATATAATTATAAATATATATATTTAAAAAGTATTTATTTATAAACATAAATATATCAATATACCAATATAATAAATAGAATAAATATAATGATTATTTAATGAGATTTATAATATATATATATATATATATTTATTAAAAAAAATATATTTATTATAAACATGTGTTTTTTATTTAATGTATACAAAAATACATTATATTTGAATATAAATATAATAATTTTATATATAGTAATAATAATTTTTATTAAAAACAATTATCACCACTAACAACAGCGCTGAAAAATCTACCCTCTATCACCATTAAAAAAATGATAATAAAGGGTAAACCTTTAATACTGCTGATAAATGGTAGATTTATCAGCATTTTTCGATAGTGCTGATAAAAGTTCTCTTTTAATAGTGCTTTCTACTAAGCGTAGGTAAAACCCTGTGCATCCCTTTCCCGGATATGTGGTAGTGTGAAATCATCGGTCATTTATGTTGTAGTGTTTTTATTATTTTTTCAATATAATATTCTTCTTCACATCTATTATAAACATACTTGGTTTCATTCCTCCTCCTTGTTTTCAATGAGAGACTCCACGACACTATTTTAATAATCAAAATACGAATTTATTGATAAAAAATAAATTAATTAAAAGCATGGAAAAATAATATGGAAATTTAAATATAAAGCGTGTGATTTATAAGGAAAATTAATTTTAATTATTGTTATTAAAATTGTTATATTTGACTATAATTAATATTAATATACAAGGAATAATAATATTGTTTTAACAAAAAAACAATTCAGGTTGATCACATTCTTAACTGATTTTCCGGATCCAAACTTGACCAACTCCCCTGATTCAATGACAATCATGATTCTAATAATTATGATCTTAGGCAATAAAACATGTGCTTTTCCTGCAATAATATAACAAGTTATTAGTATATTTCCTTAAAGGAAATTTTCATCAAAAATTAAAAAATTGCAACAATCATGCTTAAAAACAATGGACTTGGTAATAAATGAAAAACATTGAACCAATCAATTCATATGAGCATGTGTATATAATTTGACCACAAAATAAAAGAATTTTAGGATCAATAATAGAATGATTTGGTTGTGAGATAGAGTTTGACCTACCATACATATATAAATTGACCCTACAAATATTTTTATTGCATTTAAATATAAGAAATATATATATATTTATTTGTAGTTATAATCATATATATATATATATCAATAATAATAATATTTTATCAAATATATTTATTGAATTTATAATTATGTGAATATATATAATTAATATATTTATTAAAATTTAATAATTTTTTAAATATATATGTATTATATATAATTCTAATTATAAATATTTTTATATATTTATATATATATTTATTTAATTAACATATTTATTATAATTTGATAATTACTTAAATATAAATATATATTTAT
This sequence comes from Viscum album, assembly GCA_963277665.1. Classification (NCBI taxonomy): domain Eukaryota; kingdom Viridiplantae; phylum Streptophyta; class Magnoliopsida; order Santalales; family Viscaceae; genus Viscum; species Viscum album. The sequence goes on from OY728131.1 coordinate 1,930,903,246, forward strand.
TACATATATATTTTAATTATATTGTGCAATTTATAATGAAAATTAATTTTATTTATTGTCATTAAAATAGTAATATTTGACTATAATTAATATGAATATATAATTATATAATAATATTGTTTTAACAAATAAAAAAATTGGTTTGATCACCTATTTAACTGATTTTCCCGATCCGAACATGACCTACTCCCCCGATTCATTGACCATCCTGATCCTATATGTGTTTGTGTATAATTTGACCCTATAATAAAATAATTTTAGGCTCAACAATTGTGATATGAAGTTTGACCTACCTTACATATATAAATTGACCCTACAATAAAATAATTTTAGATGCAGTAATATGATTTGATTGAGAGATTAGTCTCATGACCATTTTAATATGAATTTTGACATTGAACATCATTAAATTCATTCATAAATATAAGAAATGGATGAGTCATTATATAAATAAGATACCCTTCCTCATCCCCTTTCATTCTGTAGCTCTGCAAATTAAACTTTAATTCTCACTCACCCTTCCTCCTCCCTAGTACGAGTGCCCGTCTCTCTGATCCCCCCAAACAAAATGGTGCATCGTGTTATGAGGATGTTAATAGAAAAGATGAGGAGTGTCACCAATTCCTTCTTTCATGGCTTCGTGAAAAGGAAGAGGATAACCACAATGTCTGACCTGCTCATAGCAGACTCCACTGACCCGGGGATGCTGGAATGGTAGATGACAGCGCCGCACACCGAGCAGGCGATGCCAGCAATGCCGAAAACCTTCTTTGATATTCTCTTAGCAGACACTTCCTACTAGGAGATGCCGTAAATGAAGAGGAATATGTTGCTGGCCGACCCGGCGATGCTTGAATGGCAGATGATGGAAACCCACATCGATCTGCTCTTAGCAGACACATCCTACCATGCGATGCTGAAAATGATGAATAAGACAACACTGGCCAACCCGGTGATGCCAGAAAGGAAAAAGAAGACGATTCTGTCCAACCTAGTGATGTGGGAAAGGAAGAAGAAGACGGAGCTGGCCGAACCAACGATGCCGAAAAGAACAAGAAGGCGGCGTTGAATGACCCGGTGATGCCAAAATGGAAGAGGATAACACGGCACACTGAACAGGCGATGTCGGTGATATCGGAAACCTAATTCGATTTGCTCTTAGCAGACACCTCCTACTAGGAGATGCAGAAAATGAAGAATAACATGATGCTGGCCCACCTGGCGATGCCAGAATGGCATAGGAGGGAAACCCACATTGATATTCTCTTTGCAAACACTTCCTACCAGGCGATGTCGGATTGGAAGAAGAAGAGGACGATGGCTGACCCATTTATATTCCAATTCCTGGAAATGGAAGATCGGAAGGAGAGAACCATGGGCAGCCTATTTATGGTCGAAGAACAGGAGATGGAGAAAAGGAAGAGGAGAGCGACACACACCGACTAGCCCTTAGCAGACTCTTGCTATCAGGCGACATCGGAAAGGAAGAAGAGGACGACGGTGGGTGACCTATTTATAACCCAAGACCTGGTGATAGAGAATATGAAGAAGAGAATTACGTTATTAATAGAAGAAAGGTAGAGGAGAGCGTCGCACACTGATCATCTCTTACCAGTCTCTTGTGATCAGGAGACACCGAAAAGGAAGAAGAGGACAATGCTGGGTGACAAATATATAGCCCAACACCTGGCGATGGGGGATAGGAAGAAGAGAAGTATGATTTTCATGGCAGAAAGGCAGAGGAGAGCATCTCACACCGAGCAGCTCTTACTAGACTCTTGCGATCAAAAGACGCCCGAAAGGAAGAAGAGGATGACCCTGGGTGACCTATTTATAGACCAAGACATGGAAATGGAGGATCAGAAGAAGAGAAGTACGGTTTTCATGGAAGAAAGGCAGAGGAGAGCACCACACACCTAGCACCACTTACCAGACTCGGTGTTCATGGTAAAAAGGTAGAGGAGAGCGCCGCACACTGAACAGCTCTTACCAGATATATATTTAAGAATTAATAAAATGAATTTAAAAATATAATGTAGAAATTAGAAATTTTGGTTTAATGTTTTGGAAATCTATGTAATATTTTTATTCAAATAAAATATATTTTTGTTTTTTCTCTTTTAATAAAGTATTCACAAGATTAATTTTTATTTTTTTCTTTGTTTGGAAAACAATCAAGTGTTCATTGATATAACATAATCCAATTAATTCAATGAGAAACAAAATTATACTTGGTTTTTATTTATGATTATTTTTATACCTAAAACATGTTCTTTTTCAAAAAAAAATTCTTGTGAATTTATATTAAATATTTTTTTACCATTTATAGAAGTTAAATCATATAAAATGGGTTCCATATTTCAAATTAGTATAATTAATATCAGGTAATAAGATCAACTTAAAGAAAAAATTTTCTTTGAGAAGAATCATAAAAATTATAAAGGAAGATTCAAAGAAGCAAGTAGTCAAGATGACATGAAATTCTATCCATGCAAAGTACAAAAAAACAATTATTATTTTCACATTTTTTTTAAAATGTTTAAATTACCTCGCTCAAAATATGAAAAGAAGATTCCATTGATTTTTTTATTAAAATTTGTACATTGGTAAAAATTAATTTAAAAAACCATAGGAGAATATTAAAATCATTCTTTAAAACATTTTTAAAGAAAAGACTAAAATAGAAGAAAAGGATTCCCAAAAGTATATTTTTCTTTAAATAAAATTTCTGATCATTCTAAGTACTAAATAAAAAAAATTTGTACTATTTCTTGAACATTCCTTGAATAAATGAAGGAAAATAAAATGAAATGGGTTTATCGTATAAGGAACATATAATTTTTCTCAATCTAAGCTAAAGTATAATCAATACAAATTAAAATGATTTTGAATCATAAATCACTTACAACATTTGGAAATAAACAAATAAAAAACTCATGAAATAGAGAACCATATATGGATTTTTAAATCCCCATAGTTTCAATAAGAATAATCGTAAAATACATTAATGGTGTCACACCCCAATTTTTTAATTTATTATTATTTTATTATTTTGGTCTCTATGTCATAATGTCATGGATCAGGTTGGGTCCTAGTTTAAAAATTTCTGACATTTAATGTTTTTGGTGGGTTTCAAACCTGTGCATGGGCACTGCGTGGTTAGTAGTGACCATGCGGTCACCCTAGGTGCTTATTATTTTTATTATTTGCGTTATTCTATAACTTATTACTTCTATTAATATTGTATTGTTATTATTATTATTCTTTATGTTGCTATTATTATTATTTTTATCATATTTGAATTTATTATAAATATTATAAGACAAAAAAACAACAAATCCCCCTAACCTTAATTCTCTCCCCCCATTTTCAGCTTCCTCTTGCGCAAGTTGCCCCTGCGACTCATTGTGCCCGCCCAAGCGACCTCTGCCTTACCTCTTTCAGGCAGCCGGCTTCCACACCTCACCCTCACTCTAGCCTCACCCATTCCCAGGCCCTCCACCTTGCTCCATTTCACTTCTCACACACAGCCTTGGTGTAAATATCAAATGGCCCAGTCCCCGCAGCCATCGCCTCCAGGACCCATCACCAGCACCGACCTCTCTCCTGCAGCTCCTTCTCTCTACCACCAGCTTGTGCCCAGGCCCTCCACCACCGACTCCCACTCATTAACCACCTCCCTCACCATCCCTACCTCACCCCTACTTTAGGCCACATCCCAACCTCCACAATCCCGTACTCATCCTCTCGCTACCCCCCTCGTCGTCTCCCTGTTCATGGTGTGCCGCGCCCAACATCCCACTCTGCCTCCCTCACCTCATGCTCTGGCTCACCCACAACCTCCAATGGCCTCGCTCAGCACCCTCGCTCAGTGCCCCCACCTTCATCTTGTTCCTCTTGCCCCTGCCACACTCACCCTTTTCCACTCCCGACCCCTTATTGCTTCCCTTCTCCGGAAGCCCAGAAAACCCCATGCCATCCATGCTTCGGACCCCGCCAGCCTCGGCAAGACACATTCACGCATCCTCTTCTGCTCCATTCAGCATCGGCCACCTCTGGTATATTTCTTTATTCATTTATTTTTTTATTCATTAATTTATTTAATCTTTTAATTATTTATTTACTTATTCTTTTATTCAATTATTTATTTTTTCTTTCATTTATTTATTTTTTTAATTTTTATTTACTTATTCTTTTATTCATTCATTCATTTATTCTTTCATTTAATTATTCTTTTAATCATTTATTTATTTATTTATTTATTTCCCTTCATTTCATCTTTGGTGTTTTTATTTAATTTAGATAAATCCTAATACAGTCGTGGGTTCTGTGTAGTGTGTTTTTATTTTTGTTCAGCATGTTCGGTTGGTCCATGGGGCATTGTTCAACCATTTGTTGAGGTTCTGTCGTGTCCGCTCTTAGTTTAAGGTTGGTAATTCAATGGTTTTTCTTTTCTGCGGTTTAACTGATGCTTGGGTGTTTCGATAATTTTATTTTATGTGATTCGAAACATTGTTATATCCATAAATTTTCCAGATATTGTGCATTTAAATTTTTCAAATTAGTCAAAAGAATGTTTTGAATCATTTCTTGGTTCGAGTCTGCAATTATTTGATTATGTGCCAAATCCTGTTTTGATATTGTTTATGGATATTTTTTGGGGTGTTTCTTTTTATGTCAATACATTTTGATAAAATAATATTTTGAAGGTAAATATTTGGTTATGATAATGTTTATGTGCACTTTGTGCATTTGATAAAATACTATAGTTTTTAAATTGGAATTTTGGGTTTTTATGAAATGTTTAGCCTTGATTGTGTTTTTTGTTGGCATTGTTTATTTCTATACTTGAATTGGTTTATAATTTTGGTAGAACATGATAATAGTGTTATGGTGTTAAAATAAAAAGGGGGCTCTTTAGTTTTTAATGTGAGGGCATGAGTTCGTTTCAAATAAAGTGAGCGGTTGGTTTTAGTTTCAAAGTTGTAGGTTTGTGGGAATAGTGATGGTTGTTTTCTTGAAGCACTAGAATACCATTAGAAGTTGTCACAACCATGGGTTCACTTGGTGCACCCATGCACATTCCTTCAAGTGACAATATCACCTTTAAACTAGTGTTTCCTTAAAACCATGGTTTTCTAAATGGTTTTTGTTTCAAAAGTAAAATTTTGTCCTTTGTGTGGATTTTTTGAATGGATTGAAGTGTTATCTCAAGGGTGTGCTAGTTTAGCTTTGAAAATATAAAATTATTATTTGTGTAATGTTTTGGGTAATGTTTTTGGACAAGACAACTAAAGGGCCTGTTTGGCTCTTCCAATTCATGGGTGGAGTTGTGTTACCTTTTAGAATGGTTTGTGATTGGAATTTTTGTGTGGCTGGTTGGGACTTTAAATGTTTATAGAATAATGATTTTGACATGGGTCGGTCATGACGACCTGTTTGCCACAATCAGCTTTAATGTAATGTTTGCATTGAATCATTGAAATAAAGACATTTTGATTACTGTATGCCCATATAACAACTTTAGTATTTTGAAAAAGGCATCAAATGGTTTTAATTATTTCATTTTATTAAGGCCCGGTTGGCACCTTTGAAGATTTTATATATATATATATATATATATATATATATATATATAATGGGGAGCCTCTATAGGGGGGATATCCCTTATGGGTTATTATATGGAGTGTTCGTGTTTGGGGAAGGAATGCGCGGTGAGATGGTTCACGCATGCGAGGGACTCCTACATACACAGTATTATTGTAACCACCATGGGGTCCTAGGCATCTTTTAGTGATCGAGTGATGGTTTCTGACCAACCTCGATTAGACAGGTTGGTACCCCTTGGATTTGTTTTTAGGCCAGTCGGGCATTGCCAGTGGATTTGTCAGTTACAGTGGAAAATTAATAATATATTTAGGAGCCTCCCCATACGCCTGTAGGGGGTTATGAAACCAAGTACATCTAGGGGTCTTCTAGGGATATTTAGGATCACCCATGGTGACATGATTATTTTCATTGCTTGTTTATTATTCGTGCACTAGTACATTTTCTACTATCACTCTTAATCGTTTTACTCTAGCATGACATGGTATATTATATTTTGGATTTTATTTATAAAATGAAAAATGATTTTGTAAAATGGTATGTTGAATGTGTTGGGTTTTTAAATAGGAAAAATGTGTTGATTATTTTCAAATGTTAAAACCCTACTTTTATAATTGTATTTCAAAGATGGGTTGATGGATTGTTTCAGGAAAGGATACGTTGGATTCTTTGGATTGTCTTGAAAACCCTACTAAGTATCTTTAATGCACATGACTATCTCTATCATTTCAGTTGCAGGTTTCCTTACTAATGTTTTTTCTTGGGAATGATGCTCGTTATTGGAGCAAGTCGTCCTTTGGTCAGGAGGTGACCTAAAAGGTCACATGGAGGTAAGTTCAGTTTTATTTTCATTTCGCTGCTAGAATTATGTTTATCGAATGTTTATATTTATATGTTTTCTTGTTTTCTTGTTTATGTTCATGGGCCAAATCATTCCCAATGATTAAAATTTTGATGCCTGACACTGGTTTCCAGCCCGTGGGGATTGGGAATGCCCTTCGGGCCATGTCGTGGACCGACTCGGGTGACCGGTTTTGGGTAGACCAAGGTTGCTTTGTGAAAAAATGGTATCAGAGGGCCCATGTTATTTTGGGTGTCCGGTAGATGGAGATTAGTACTTTCAATACACGAGTGGTAGGTAGGGGAAGGACATCATGAACCCTCAACTGTTCCGAACCTCGAGTCGCCAGGGGTAGTCTGGGAATTTAGTTCTTGTCTCATTATTATTTGTTCTGTATTGAGGGATGACTATAGTGGAAAACCTTACATTGTGATTTTACATGGAGCAGTGACCCATGTGGAGTCAGTGTACATGGTGTAAGTTCTTCCTAGACATTGATGATTTCATGGGGCATGGACCACTACCATGTTGCTAGGTTAAGCATAACTACTAGTCCCCCCACCCTCAGTGATTTTATGCAAGTCAAGTGTCATCTTGGTTCTGGTTGGTTTAAGTGCATTATTAAAAATTAAAAAGGGTTTTTTGAAATGTGAATTATTTCGTTTAAATGGATTTAAATTTTTGAAATGGATTTTAAAACTGAAATCTCTTGGCCTAAAAGTCCTGTGGCTGCTTGGAACCGGTAGAGATATGGTTCGGGTGCAACTTCATATACTCTTTATGAACATTTTCACTTATGAGGAAATGCATGGGAAGTGCATGTTGGTGCATATGGATGAAAGCAGATGAAGACATGTGAAAAGATCATGGTATTACTGGGGTGTGCACTTGGAATTAAAGGCTTGACCATGTATTTCTAAAGTGATTTTAAAAAAAAGTAAAATGATTTTTGGAAATAGAATTTGGTTAGAAAAGTGGACTTTTTATTGGGAATGTGGCATTGAAGGAAGACAGTTTTGAAATTTACAATGGAAAGGGGATTTTAAATTAATAATTTTAGAGTTGTGTTTTTTTTCTTATTTCATTTGAGCTGGTTGTTTTGGAAGAAGGCACTTTATTTGATGTTGCTTCGGCGTGATGTTAGTTTTAGATCTATGTTTTATATGTTGTTCAAAAAATGTTTCCCTGGACGGTCACCATGTTTTCTGATAAGTGATGCCCAGTTTTTGGTCCTTCTCAGACATTTCCTATCTTTTGCGGTTATCGGGGTCTGTTTGAATCAGAAAAATGGATTGAAGGGGTTGAGCATGACTTCAGGGTTTTGGGAACTCCCGAAGCTATCAGAGTGCATGATATTTTGGGTCTGTTTAAGGGTATGGCTCTGGACAAATGGGAGTTAGTTACCCCATTGTCAATGAAAGTTGGGATGAAATGGGATGTCTTTAAACCCGTCTTCATCTGATGGTTTCTACCTGAAGAGCTAAAGTCAATGAAAAGTAATCATCTCATGAATATTCAACAAGGAAAACTAATGGTGAAGGCATATGTTGACAATTTGAATAATCTAGTGTCTTATTCTCCAGAGGTAGCATCACATTATTTGATGAAGACTTCTCACTTTATTGGGGGTATTCATCCTGAGATCAATGAGTGAGTCCTCATTTCTAAAGACCATCGTTTTGAGAATTTGTTGGATAAGGAGTTCATAGATGAACTGGTCTCTAGAGCGTAGGTTCCTGGAAATCTATCATATCTAGTTATTCATGAAGGTTCCCCATCTGGAGAGTAGGGTGTTCTAGAGGTACCTATATCTAAAGATTCATATCCATTGGTTTTGGTTTCCAATTCATCAGATCGTTTAGTGGTGTGCCACCAGTGTGGCCAGTTTGGGCACGCGAAACAGTCATGTCGCGTCCTTCCAAGGATGTGTCATTGTTTCGGGTGCCTGGGTCATCTAGAAAAGTTTTGTAGGAAGCATCGCCTGAAGAAGACGTTGTGACCAGAAAATCCCAGTGCTAGATTGGGAGGTAGGAGATGCTTCAGCCATCAGAGACCTAGCCATAGGTCTTGTGGTGATGGTCACATGCAGTCAAGAGTTTCCAAGGGTGTGAAGTTTGGGTTTGGGTTTGGTGTTTTTTATTGTCAGTGGAACATTAAAATTATTTTCATTCTTGTGTTCTGCTACAAAACTTTTGACATTGTTTTATGTTAATTGTTTTATCGTGGAGTTTTGAAAATTTTGATCTATTATAATCCAAGCAATTTTTTTATGGTCATGGTTTTCTGAATCATGCGCTTTTCTTAAAAGTGTGTTTGGACCTTATGTGGGTTAATCTCAGTTGGGCTGTGTTCGTTTCGAGATTTAAGTTTCTGTCGAGGAATCAATGTTTTTGGTTATGCTTAGATTCACTATTTGGGTTAAGTTATGCTCAGATGCTTTTCTCAAGTGTTTGGGGTTTTGGTCTGGTCAAGAGTTATAGGTTTAAGTGGAGGTGTTGTTCGCTCTTGATATAGAACATAGTTTGGATCAGTTGGGAGTTCCCACATCTGCCCCCCTTCTTGGGGTGGTATGTATGGGTGTTAATTTTCAGCGCTAGTCGAGATCTTGTGGTGGGAAGAACCCTCTCATGTTATCCCTTTCTCTTGTGTTGTGTATTCATTTGGTGTCAATTGGGTATGGATCCTTGTTTTGTTTATTTTTCAGCAAAGTGACTTTCTTGGGGCAGAAAGTGTCATTGGTGGGGAGAATTGTCACACCCTGACATTTTAATTTATTTTTATTTTATTATTTATGGGATCAACATCCTCGCATCAAGGATTGGGCTAGGTACTCGTCTAAAAATTTCTAACATTTAATGTTTTTGGTGGGTTTCAGACCCATGCACAGGCACCGCGTGGTTGGCAGTGCCTGTGCGGTCGCCCCAGTTGCCTGTGTGGGTGCCCAAGCAGACTACGTTGTGATGCACAATTTGTGTGCATGTTTTTTTAAATCATGTGATGAGCATGTGGGTACAAATTAATATTATGTTGTTAGTATTATTATTATTATTATTATTTTCATTATTATTATTATTATTATCATTATTATATATATTATTACTTATATCATTATTCTATTGTTATTATTATTAATATTTATGTTACTATTATTATTATTTTTGACATATTTGATTTTATTATTATTATTAGAAGATAAAAAACATCAATAAACCCCCTTATCCCTAATTCTACCCATGCCCCCTAACCCGTTTTTAGCTTCCTCCTACGTGATCCGCCCCTTCAGCTCCTTGCAGCATCCCAAGTGACCTCCGCCTTGCCTCGTGACTGCAGCCGGATTCCGCAACTCACCCTCACGCCAGCCTCACCCTTTCCCAGTCCCTCAACCTTACTCCCTTTCCCATCTCGCACCCAGACTCGGTGTGAATCCTAGTATTCTAGCTCCCTACGGCCATCATCTCTAGGACCCCTCTCCAGCACCAGCCTCTCTTCTGCAGCTCCTTCTCTCTGCCACCTGCTCATGCCCAGGCCCTCCGCCATCTGCTCCCGCTCACCACCTCCCTCGTTTTCCCTGCCTCACCCCCATCTATATGCCACTTTTCGGCCTCCGCACTCCCACACTTGTCCCCTCACTATCTCCTCGCCACCTCCATGTTCTTGGTCTGCCACGCCCAACAGCCCACTCTACCACCCTCACATCACACACAGGCACTCCCTCGACCTCCACCGACCTCACTCATCACTATCTCTCAGTGCCCCTGCATTCATCCAGTGCCTCTAACCCCTGTCGCACTCACCCTCTTCCACCCAGACCCCTTGCTGTTTCCCATCTCAGGCATCCCAGAAAACCCCCAGCCCTCCATGCTATGGACCCCGCCACCCTCGTCCCGCCTCCTTCACACTTCCTCATCCACTCCGGTCATTAGCAGCCTCCTCTGATATATTAGTTTATTCATTTATTTATTTACTCTTTCATTTATTTATTTACTTATTATTCTATTCATTTATTTATTTATTCATTTATTTATTTATTCTTTCATTTATTTATTCTTTTAATTATTTATTTACATTTTATTTTATATATATATTTATTTATTTATTCTTTCATATATTTAATCTTTTAATCACTTATTAGTTTATTGTCCCTTCATTTCATATTTGGTGTTTTTATTTAATTTAGATAAATCCTAATTTGTCACGGGTTTTGTGTGGTATGTTTTTATTACTGTTCAGCCTTTGTGGTTGGTCAGTGGGGTGTTGTTCAAACTTCTGTTGATGTTCATTCACATCTACTCTTGGTTTGAGGTAGGTAATTCCATGTTTTCCCTTTCCAAAATCTAATTGATGCATGGGTGTTTCGAAAATTTTATTTTATGTGATTCCCAGCATTGACATATCCATAAATTTTCCTTCTATAGTGGTTTTAAATTTTTAGAATTATTCAAAATAATGTCTTGAGTCAATTGCTGGTTCTAGTCTGCAATTATTTGATTATGTGACAAATCCTATTTTAATATTTTTTATGGCTATTTTTTGGGTCATTTTTTATGTCAATATATATTGATAAAAAAGTAATACTTTGAAAGAAAATATTTGGTTAAGATAATTTTTATGTGACCTTGGGGCATTTGATAAAATACTATAATGTTCAAAGTGGAATTGAGGGTTTTTATGAAATGTTTAGCTATGATGGTGTTGTCTGTCGGCATTCGTTATTTTTAAACTTGGTTTGGTTTATAAATTTGGTATTGGTATAACTTTCTGATAGTGTGAAGGTGTTAAAATAAAAATGGGTCTATTTGGTTTTTAATGTGACGGTGCAAGTTCTTTTCAAATAAATTGAGTAGTTGGTTTTAGTTTCAAAGTGGAAGATTTGTGGGAATAGTGTTGGTTGGTTTCTTGAAGTGAATTCTTTCCATTGAATGTTGGAACCTCCATGGGTCCGCTCGGTGCACCCATGAACGTGCCTTTAAGTGTCAATAATTTCTTTAAACTAGTTTTTCCTTATAACCTTGGTTTTCTAAATGTTTTTTGTTTCCTAAGTAAGATTCAGTCATTTATATGGATTTTTGAATGGTTTGATGTGTGATCTCAAGGGTGTGAAATTTTGGATTTGAAAATATAAAAGTTGTATTTCTGTAATGTTATGGGTAATTTTTTTGGACATGACAACTTAAAGGCATGTTTGGCTCTTAAAATTCTTGGGTGGAGTTGTGTTAACATTATGAATGGTTTTTGTTTGGAAATTGTATGTGTCTGGTTGTGACTTTAAATATTTTTAGAATAATGATGTTGACATGGGTGGGTCGTGATGGCCCATTTGGCACTATTAGCTTTAATGTACTGTTTGCATTGTCTCTTTGAAATTACGACGTTTTGATTATTGTATGGCCATATAACAACATTAGTATTTTGAAAAAGGTATCGAATGGTTTTAATGATTTCATGGCATGAAGGACCGGTTGGCACCTTTGATGATATGTTATATATATATATATATATGTATATATATATATATATATATATATATATATACCGGGGCACCTCTATAGGGGGGATATCCCTTATGGGTTATAGAATGGAGTGTCCGTGCTTGGGGTAGGCAAGTGCAGTAAGATGAGTCACACATGCGAGGGTATCCTACATACACAATATTTTTGTAACCAATATGGGTTCTTGGGAATCTTTTAGAGATCGAGTTATTGTTGCTGACCAACCCTGATTAGATGGGTTGGTACCCCTAGGATTTGTTGTTATGCCAGACTGGCTTTTCGACTGGATTGGTCAGTTAGGGTGGCCATTTGGATATAGATTTTGTAGCTTCACCATACACAGATAGGGGGTTCCAAAACTGAGTATGTATAGGGGTCTTCTAGGGATTTTTAGGATCACCCATGGTGACTAGATTATTTTCATTTCTTGTTTAGTTTTCATGCACTAGTGTGTTTTCATCTTTCACTCTTACTCGTTTTACTCTAGCACAACATTGGTATATTCTTTTTTGGATTTTATTTATAAAATTACAAATGATTTTGTAAAATAGTATGTAGTGTGTGTTGGGTTTTTAAATGGGAAAAACGTGTTGCTTATTTTCAAATGTGAAAACCCTACTTTTATAATCGTATTTCAAACATGTGTTAATGGATTGTTTTGGGAAAGGAGACGTTGGAGAAGGTCGGCCTTTGGTCGGGAGGTGGCATAAAAAGTCACATGGAGGTACATTCAGTTTTATTTTCTTTCCACTGTTAGCGTTATGTTTATCGATTATTTATATATATATTTTTCTTGTTTATTTTTTTTGTTCATGTGCCAAATAATTCCCAACAATTAAAATTTTTATTCCTGACACTGGTCGTCAGACCGTGGGGATCGGGACGTGAACCATCTTGGGTGACCGGTTAAGGGTGGACCCAGGTTGGTTCATGAAAAAAAAGGTATCAGAGGGCCCTTGTTATTTGAGGTGTCCGGTATATAGAGATTAGTACTGTCGGGACTCAAGAGGTAGTTACAGTAAGGATGTCAAGAAACCTCACATGTTCTGAACCTCGAGTCGCCAGAGGTAGTCCGAGAATTGACTTCTTATCTCCTTCTTATTTTTCTGGAATTAGGGATGACAATGGAGGCAAACCGATGTAACATTGTGATTTTACATAGCATAGTGACCCATGTGGAGTCAGCATATATAGTTTAATTTCCTCCTAGTCATTGAAGCTTTCTTGGGGAATGGCCCACTACTATGTCACTAGGTTAAGCTTGACTACTAGTCCCTCCATTCGGTGATTTTATCCATGTCAGGTGTATCCTTGGTTCTGGTTGGTTTTAGTGAATTTTTGAAAATGAAAAAGGGGTTTCAAATTAGAATGATTTCTATTAAATGGCTTTGAATTTGTGAAATGGATTTTAAAAATAAAACTCTTGGCCTAAAAATCTGGTGGTTTCTTGGAACCGGTACATATATGGTTTGGGTGAAACCTCAGGAACACATTATAAATGATTTCACATGTGAGTTAATGCATGGGAAGTGTATTTTGGTGAGTATGGATGAATTTGGATGAAGACATATGCAACGGTTCATGGGATTACTGGGTTGTGCACATGGAATTAATGGCTTGACCTTGTTTTTCTAAAGGGATATAAAAAAATGTAAAATGATTTTTGGAAATTTAATTTTGTTTGAAATGTGGAATTGGTATTTTGAAAGTGGCCTTGAAGGAAGACAGTTTTGTAATATAAAATGGAAATGGAATTTTGAAAGAGGAATTTTTGAGTTGTGTTTGTTTTTTCTTGTTTCTTTTTAGCTGGTTGTTTTGGATGAAGGCGCTTTCTTTGATGTTTCTTCGACATGAAATCAGTTTTGGATCTATATTTTATATGTTGTTTAGAAAATGCAGCCCAGAATGGTTGCCAAGTATTTCGATAAGTCATGCCCAATTTTTGGTCCTTCTCAGACATTGCCTCTCATTTGCGGTGATCGGGGTCCATTATAAGAATCAGAATGGATTGAACGGGTGGAGCCTGTCTTCTGGGTTTTGGGAACTCCCGAAGCAGTCAGAGTGCATCCTATTCTAGGTCTATTTGAAGGTCCATATCTGGACTAATGGGAGTAATTTTATCCATTGTCAATGCGATTTGGGATGACATGGGGTTTCTATAAATCCTTCTTCATCTAATGGTTTATACCTGAAGAGGTAAATATGAAGAAAAGTGAAGATCTCATGCATATTCAACAAGGCCAAAAAATGGTGAAGGCCTATGTTAACCATTTCAAGGAGATTGAGTCCTTTTCTTCATAGGTAGCATCACATGATTTGATGATGACTTCTCTCTTCATTGGGGGTCTTCGTCTAGAGATCATGGAGCGAGTCCTCCTTTCTAAAGACCATTGTTTTGTGAAGTTGATGGATGAGGCGTTCTTAGCAGAACTGGTCTCCAGAGCATAGGTGCTTAGAAATCTAGCATATACATTTACTCATGAAGGTTCCCAACTGGTGAGTAAGGTGTGCCAGAGGGACCTATTTCAAAAGAGTCGTCTGCAATGGTTTTGGTTTCCAATTCATCAGAACGTTTAGTAGTGTGCCACCAGTGTGGCTGGTTCGGGCATGCAAAACAATCATGTCGCGTCCCTCCAAGGACGTGTCATAGTTGCAGGTTTCTGGGTCATCTAGAAAAGTTTTGTACAAAGCGTCACCTAATGAATATGTTATAAACAGAGATTCCCAGTGCCTTACTATGATGCAGGAGATGTTTCAGCCATTGGAGCCTCATCCACTGCTCATGGGGTGAAGCTCACGCGCAGTCAGGAGTTTCTAGGGGTGTGATGTTTTGGTTTAGGTTTGGAGATCCGTTTTGTGAGTGGAACATTTAAACATTTTCATTATTATTTTCTACTGCTAATGTTTTGACATTTTTTTATGATCATTGTTTTATTGTGGAGATTTGACAAATATGATCTATTACAATCCAAATTTTTTTTTATCACGGTTTTCTGAATCATGTGCTTTTCTAAAAAGTATGTTTGGACCTTGTGTGGGTTAATCTCAGTTGGGCTGTGTTAGTTTGGATATTTACGTGTCTATGGAGGAATCGATGTTTCAGGTTATAATCAGATTCACTTATTGGGGTAAATTTATGCTTGGAGGATTTTCTCTAGTGTTTTGGGTTTTGGCCTGGGTCGAGAGTTACACGATTAAGGGGAGGTGTTGTTCTCTCATGCTATAGAACTTAGTTCAGATCGGTTGGGAGTTCCCACATTGCCTCCCCTTCCTTGGGTGGAATGTTTGGGTGTTAATTTTCAGTGATAGTCTAGTTCTTATGGTGGGGAGAACCCTCTTGTGTTCTCCCATTCTCTTGTGTTGTGTTTTATTTCTGTCTCAATCGGGCATGGATCCTTTTTTTGTCTATTGTTCAGCTGAGTGACTTTTTGGGGGTAGAAAGTGTCTGTGGTGGGTAGAATTTTCACACTTCAACTTATTAATTTATTATTATTATTTTATTTTTGGGGTCCATATCCACGCGTCAAGGATCATGCTGGGTCCCGGTTTAAAAATTTCTGACATTTAGTGTTTTTGGTGGGTTTCAGACCCATGCACGAGAACCGCGTGGTTAGCAGTGACAGTGTAGTCGCCCCAGGTGCTTGTGACGGTGCCCAAGCAGACTGTGTTTAGGCATGAAATTTTCATGCATGTTTTTTTAAGTCATGTGATGAGTAAATGGGTACCCATTAATATTATGTTGTTATTATTATTTTTGTTTTTGTTGCTGTTGTTAATATTATTATTTTTATTGTCATTTTTCTTTTTATTTTATTACTTCTATCATTATTTTATTGTTATTATTATTATTCTTTATGTTACAAAAATTATTATTTATATCATATTTGATTTTATTTTTATTATTATAAGATAAAAAAGAAAACAACAAACCCCCTAACCCTAATAATACCCGTGGATCCCCCCCCCCCCCCCCGTTTTCAGCTTCCACCTGCACGAGCTGCCGTTGCGACTCCATGCGCCAGCCCCGAAAACCTCCGCCTTACCTAATGTCTGCAGTCAGCTTCCGCACCTCACCCTCACGCCGTCCACACCCTTTCACATGCCCTCAGCCTCTCTCCATTTCCCTACTTTCACCCAGCCTCGGCATGAATCCATGTCGCCCCACTCCCTGCCACCTTCGCCTCCAAGACCCCTCACCAGTACCAGCCTCTCTCCTGCTGCTCCTGCTCTCTGCCACCTGCTCTCGAACAGGATGTCCGCTACCAGCTACTACCCACACACCACCTCCCTCGCCATCCTTGCTTCACCCTCTACTGTATGCTGCTTCTCAGCCTCTGCACCCCCACACTCGTCCCCTCGCTACCCCCTTGCTGCCTCCCTGTTCTTTTTCTGTTGCGCCCAACAGCCCACTCCGCCTCCCTCACCACACACTTCGGCTCGCCCTTGACCTCCACTGGCCTCGCTAATCACCCTCGCTCAGTGCACCCACCTTCATCCAGTTCCTCCAGCCCCTACCTCACTCGCCCTCTTCCACTCCCGACCCCCCTTGTTGTTTCCCTTCTCCGGCAACCTAAAAAACCCCCTACCCTCCTTGCTTTGGACCTCGCCAGCCTCGTTGCTCCTCCTTTGCGCTTCCTCTTCGGCTCTAGTCTGTAATGACCTCCTCCAGTATATTCTTTAATTCATTCATTTATTTATTCTTTCATTTATTTATTCTATTAATTAATTATTTACTTATACTTTTATTTATTTATTATTTCATTTATTTATTCTTTTAATTATTTATCTACTTATTCTTTTATTCATTTATTTATTTATTCTGTCATTTATTTATTCTTTTAATAATTTATTTATTTATTTTCCCTTCATTTCGTCTTTGGTGTTTTTATTTAATTTAGATAAATCCTAATAACACCACGGGTTTTGTGTAGTGTGTTTTTATTGTTGTTCAGCGTGTGTGGTTGGTCTGCGGGGCGATGTTCAACCTTCTGTTGAGGTTTCTTCACGTCTGCTCTTGGTTTGAGGTAAGTAATTCCATGATTTTCCTTTACATAGTCTAATTGATGCTTGGTTGTTTCGATAATATTATTTTATGTGATTCGCAGCATTTTTATATCCATAAATTTTCCTACTATAGTGCTTTTAAATTATTATAATTAGTCAAAAGATTGTTTTGAGTCAATTTCTAGATTGAGTCTATAATTATTTGATTATGTGAAAAATCATATTTTGATATTGTTTATGGATATTTTGTTGGGTGATTACATTTTATGTCAATATAGTTTGATATGAAAATACGTTGATGGTAAATATTTGGTTATGATAATGTTTATGTGCACTTGGCGTATTTGATAAAATACTATAGTGTTCAATGTGGAATTGAGGGTTTTTATGAAATGTTTATCCTTGATTGTGTTGTGTGTCAGCATTAGTTATTTGTAAACATGTTTTGGTTTAGAATTTTGGTATTGGTAACACATGTTATTATTGTTAAGGTTTTAAAATAAAAGGGGTCTCTTTGGTTTTTAATGTGACGGTGTGAGTTCTTTTCAAATTAAATTAGCAGTTGGTTTTAGTTTCAATGTTTTAGTTTGTGGGAATAGTGTTGGTTGTTTTCTTGAAGCACAGGCATACCATTGGATGTTGGCACCTCCATGGGTGCACTCGGTTCACCCATGAACATGCCTTCAAGTGAAAATGGCACCTTTAAACTAGTGCTTCCTTAAAACCTTAGTTTCTAGATGGTTTTTGTTTCCTAAGAATGGTTTGGTCCTTTATGTGGATTTTATGAAATGTTTGAAGTGTGATCTCTTCTAGTTTGAGTTTGAAAATATAAAAATTGTATTGCTGTAATGTTTTGGGTAATGTTTGTGGACATGACAACTTAAAGGATTGTTTGGATCTTCTAAATCCTAGGTGGAGTTGTTTTAACTTTTAAAATGGATGTGTTTGGAATTTGTGTGGGGCTGGTGTGGAATTTAATTTTTTTTAAAATAATGATTTCGATATGGGTGGGTCTTGATGAACCATTTTTCACATTCACCTTTAATTTAATGTTTGTGTTGACTCTTTGAAATGATGACATTTTGAATACTGTATTCCCATATAACAACTTTAGTATTTTGAAAATGGTATCAAATGGTTTTAATGATTTAATGGAATAATGTCCTAGTTGGCACCTTTGATGATATGTTATATATATATATATACTAGGGCACCTCTATAGGGGGATATCTCTTATGGTTTATTGTATGGAGTGTCCGTGTTTGGGGTAGGCAAATGTAGTGATATGAGTCACACGTGCGAGGTCCTTATAGTTACACTATATTATTGAAACCACCATCGGTTCTCGGGAATCTTTTAGATATTGAGTGATGGTTTCTAACCAACCCCGATTAGACAGGTTGGTACCCTCTAGATTTTTTGTTCGGCCAGGCAGGATTTTCCACTGGATTGGTCAGTTAGAGTGGCCAATTGGTTATAGACTTAGGCGCTTCACCATATGATGATAGGTGGTTCCAAAACCAAGTACGTCTAGGGGTATTCTAGGGATGTTTAGGATTACCCATGGTGAATGGATTATTTTCATTTCTTGAAATTTTTTCATACACTAGTGTATTTTCAGCATTCACTCTTACTCGTTTTACTCTAGCACAACATTAGTATATTATGTTTTGGATTTTATTTATAAAATGACAAATGATTTTATAAAATGCTATGTAGAATGTGTTGGGATTTTAAATGGAAAAAATGTGTTTCTTATTTTCAAATGTGAAAACCCTACTTTTATAATTGTATTTCAAGATTGCGTTAATGGATTGCTTCGGGAAATAAGACTTTGGATTCTGTGGTTTATCTTGGCAACCCTATTGATCATCTTTAAAGCTCATGCCTGTCTTTATCATTTCAGGTTCATGTTTCCTTGCTCTGGTTTTCTTGGATGAGTTGCTCGTTATTGGAGCTAGTTGGCCTTTGGTCGGGAGGTGACCTAAAAGGTCACATGGAGGTACGTTCGGTTTTGTTTTCTTTAAACTGCTAATGATATGTTTATTAAATGTTTATATTTATCTTATTTCTTGTTTATTTGTTTTTGTTCCTGGGCCAAATCATTCCCAACAATTAAAATTTTTATGCCTGGCACTGGTTGCCAGCCCGTGGGGATCGAGAACGCCATTCGGGCCATGTCGCAGATCAGATCGGGTGATTGGTTCAGGGTCAACCCGGGATGGTTCATGAATAATGGGTATTATATACAACACAGAAAATAAATAATTGGTGAATATGGAATATGTCTTGTAGAAATAAAATTAAGACGTGAAACGCATACCTCAAGTCTCATCTTTTTTGTACATGTTCAAAAATAATTTATAATAAATATATATTTATTATAAATATATTATATAACCATTTTCATATATATAATACCATATATTATTTAATTAATAAAACTTATCACCCATTTATTGAAAATAATTTATTAAAACTATTGTTCTAGGTGATAACTATTTCATTTTTTATGCGTGTTTCGGTTCAGTAGTCCCAATAATTGTACTTTGAGCATGGTTACATTATCTTCCGAATGCAAATAAGTTTATTATAGTCATATATAATCATCATATACACTATTATAACTAGTCATATAATACAATGATGAAAATGTAATTATATCACTTCATTAAATAAAACATAATGTACTACAATATGTGTAAGAATTTACCATTAGAAACTATAGAAATTTAATAAATATCATATATATTAACTAAATTCATTATTAAAACCATTAACATGAAGTGGTTATGAAAAAAGAAATGCATCACTTCGTGAAGGTGATAATCCACACGCATGCTAAAGAAATGTTTTCTTGTTTCCATATGATTGAAAGGATGTTGATAATGGTTGTTCCATCTTCATAATAAAAATTTAGTATATTTAAGAATCTAAATTCATTATTTTATAATTGAAACCATATATTTTGTTGGTCAGAGTAGTTCACTCTAGAGGGGGGGGGTGAATTGAGTGACTATAAAAATTTATGTTACAAAAATTATTATTTTAAAAGAAAATGTTTTCCCAAAAGAAAATACATCCCTGTTAATAAAGGTTATACTATTATAATATTTTTAATGTTTAATCAACTTCTTATAAGAATGATTAATTCTCAGTAATCTTAATGTGTATTATTAATATAACTTTTGAATTTATCCAAGTAAGACAAATCAGTTATAGCATTTTTACAAGACTAACTATCAAAGTGAAATTATAGTTTTTTAGATTATGCAATTGGCACGCGCGTCGCAACGCGTGCAAATTTGCAATATTTATTTACCTACTAACTACTGTAGAAGTGGCGAGCAGGGTCGAACCACAGAGAGAATGTGAGTAGACACTAGAAATGTCCTTTTGGAGGAATGTTCAGGCGAATGGGCTTTAATTGTGTGATTAACAACTATGTTCTAAAAACAAAATGACTATTTTAAAAAATGACTAATTAAATTAACTAAAACTATCTAAGTGAATTAAGCTATGAAAGAAACTGGCGGAGATGGAAGTGTCAGAGTCGTGACGTCCGTTCAAGTGCATGCAATGTCAATTATTTAGTCCCCACATTTGAATATTTATTTATTCAATTATCACCGATTCCAAATTTAATCAAAATACTATCTGGTCTCGTTCTCTGATGTTAAACAATATTTTAATGTTTACACAAATTATCCGTCATTTCGTTCTCTGTCCTGACGAATAATTTGTGCATCATTAAAGCAATGAATCACTTGGTGAAATACAACGACCCGTTTCTCACAAAGTCGAAGTATCTACCTGCGTTGGGTTCGCTCACATGAGATTACTTATTAGGTATCACTCATGCAAGTTTGAAGGAGAGCGCACACAAAATATTAATTTTTCAATTAATATATTTATTTATTCAAAATTCGATCGCGCGCTTGATCGAATTCCAGATAAATAAATTCTCTGATGAACTCCCGTTCGTGATTACTTATTAGGTATCACACGAACGAGCACCAAAGCACATGTGCAGAGCCCAAATGATAATTAATTTAAACGCGGATATAATTAATTAAATAAACAACCAATTAAAATTAATTTAAAAGGCAATCAAATGTAGAAATAAATTAAAGACATGCATTCACCATCACTTTCATCACAACTCCGACACAAAGAAAGTTAGCATGCCATCGCGACGACAACACGACACATAAAATAATAAACAGATATCACCGTGCTCATGTTGTCGTAGTTGTCACCACATGACGCCGTCAACGATCGCAAAATAATAATCATCGCTCCGCTCTGTGAAGTCGCTGACGCCGCACCCGAATCAAACCACCGCGCCGCTGAAAAATATGTTTTGATCTGCGCTCGCTCTTGCCGTGCGACGTGAATCTCCGGAGGCCAAGAAAATCGCTGCGCACGTCGATGAGAGCTCCCGGATTCTTGGTGTACTTGTTGCACTTGAAGTGGCCGAGAAGGTCAGTTGGGAAATGAGAGCAGGAAGCCGAGGAGGGAGTTGCGGATTAGAGCAGGAAGTTGGGGGCCGTGGGGTTGAGCGGGTAAAAGGAGAGAAAGGGGAGAGCCGAGTTAATGGGGAGGAAAAGGGGAGAAGGGGGGGGGTTCCAGCCGGAGAGGCCGGTAGGCGGGGTCGGCGTGTAGTGGAGATGAGGGTGAGTGGGGTGCGGGTTTGGCCGAGAGATGAGAAGGGGAGGCGGGTCGGCGGGGTAGGGAGGATGAGGGGGCTGGGCGCTGGGAATGGAAGGGGAGGCCGCCTGGGATAATTGGAGAGAGGGAGGTTCGACGGGTAGAGAAGAGAGGGGGGTCCGGCGGGTAGAGAAGAGAGGGTGGTCCAGATTGGAGAGAGGTTTTTAAAAAAAATAAAAAGCAGCGTGGGTGATTGAAGAGAGGAGGGGGAGTGCGGATGGCGGGTGTGGAATGGGTCAAAAGAAAAAAAAATAAAACAAAAGGGGGAAAAAGGTTGGGGCGTGGGAAATAGGGGGAAGAAAGAAAAAAGAAAAAAAACAAATTCAAAATATAAAACAAATGTTAATTAAACTAATACTAATATATAAAATTAATATAAACTAATAAAAATACTAGAATATTAATATCAAAATATAAATTAACTAAAAATTATCAAAATAACTAAATTACTATAATACTACAAAAATAAACTAAAAAAATATTAAAAGTGTTTAAACTAATTAATTAAAACTATGTTAAAAAATAAAAATACATGTAAAAATCCATGTACATCAAATCCCCCACACTTAAACTTTTGCACTCCTGGGAAAAACAATCAGAAAGAGAACACAAGTGGCCGCAGACAAATCAAAACATCAAAATTACATGTTCAAAATTTTCCAATCTCTTTCCTCATAATATATCATTCTTCATTTAAAACTTTAGTTTCAAAAACAATTTTTCTTTCACTTGCATTTTTTCAAAACAAGTATGTGCACTCATCAATCATGTGACCTACCTTGCCATTACACTCATCGCTCGAAAAGATTTGATCAAAGTTTTTCTCAGTTCTCATACACATGCAGGCTTACCATAGGCTTGCCATGAATTTCACATCTCCACTAGTGGAAATCAAAAGAATGCACCAATCTCAAGGACTTTACATGAGGTTCAAATGTTTCTGAAGCTGTGGGACGGTGGGTAAAAACAAAAATTGACATTTTTTTGGTAAAAAGGAGGGTTGAATCTTGAAATAAATGCATGATAAATCAATCTAAATGTCTCCCTCAAACTCTCGCTCCCCCACACATAAAACACTTCTTGTCCCCAAGCATTTGATAATCCAATGTTTCGCTCTTTTTTTTTTACACAACTCACTCAAATAAGATGGGTAGGAAAAACAACTGAGTATCAGTTCCAAAACCCCATGAAATAAATGTCAGACAATAATCCCAAAGAAAGGTACACAAGTAGCGTATACGATGTAACATCTCAATGAAGGTAGGTCATATAGAAAACTTTCTAGTTCCTGGAGTAATGGATCATCACTTTAATAGGTATCCCCAAAGTCGAGGGTTACCGCGCAATGACCACCAATGTACTCATTGTTGGAACTGAAAAGGATTCTATATTCCTATATTAAAATAATATGAAATGAATGTGGCTACTGTGAAAAAGAACTCATATTATCAGGATGGGATAATGTCAATCCAAGTACATCAAATGACTCACTGCCCCTCGAAGAACCCTCTCCATGAGTAAGTCTCTCTCCCCCACACTTAGATTGTAATCATCATGCAAAAATCCAAGAAATTGGTAGGGAAGGGTATCGGCTTGGGCTCATCCTAAAAGGCTCCTGCATGGCTTCTAAGGGCTATATGACGGAGACAATGTAAGGGTGGCTCAGTGGGTCAACGGGGCTGAAAAATCAAACAGATGCCTCGATCATTTTGGTGAAACTTTCAAAAATTCCTATCGCTTTGATGGAAAAACATGGCAAGTTCTAGAATACAAAACATGGTTGAGATTCCCTCAAGAAATAAGAGAAATAAGAGATGATTGTAAAATAGCTCAGAGTCCTCACGGGTATGGAAATATAATTTTGGACAGCACAGATGATCATGAGTGCAAATAAGTGTAAAAAAAATACAAGTTTTTGAAAAACATTTTCGAAGCATGAAATAATATCAGCAATCATCTAAGTCATGAGAGAAAGGATCAGATAATTCCAAAACAAGAATCAGGTGCTCAAACTGCCTAGGGACACAAGTGTTATGTTCCTGACTGTGTTGTGACAAAAATACAATGGCTTTTATGTGGGTTCATCAATGACAAGAATGTTAGTTTTTTTTCAAATTTTTCAAAAATTTTCTCTCTCTTTTTTTTGTTTTTTTTACATGGTGTTTTTGGAAGCATAAAATATGGAAGAAAAAAAAATAGAACACTTCCCTGTGTAAGTGCAGATTGACGCGGAGAGGGTGTTTGTATCCGATGAAGCTCCAGAAATGGTATACCTGTAAAACCTACACATTGACAGCACATACTCGCATCATATCAAAGAAGTCACACCATAATCAAAATCATGTGGATGATAAAAATATTTATGATGAATTTAAATCCACTGCAGTTTCAGGAGAAAAGAGATTGCGGTAAATGCATGCCTTTTTATTTTAAAATAAAACTAAATGAAATGAAATTAAATGCAGTGAAAGAAAACAAACAAATGATGGGTTGCCTCCCATTGAGCGCTAAGTTTACTTCGTATTCAGCCAGACGTTATTGAAACTCCACCAGGATCGAATGGAAATGTAAACCATGCATCTGCTTCTTTTTCAGTAGGAGCGCGGAATCCATTCGTTGAAGAAGAGTGTATCCTGCAAGCTGCAAAAAATCTCAACGGAATCTTGTTAGAATAATGGATGTGTGGAATGAAATGAAAATATGCCAACTCACAAGGGAATGAATATACCTCACCTGAAGAAAGACTCATCGAATTGTTGAATTTTTGGAAAAGGTTGTCAATGGAAAGATCAAGAAGATTACCTCCTTGAACATACATAGGTGAAAAAGTGCCATTACCGGACTCCTTCAGTTGTTCGCTTATATCCATCACATTCTTGAATGCAGTATCTGGGTTGATGATGTATCCCAATTCGTTTTCACACCCAACTACTAGCATAGAAAAATCCACTGGTTTCCAACTCAATTCATGCTCGATGGTTTCATTGATTGTGCCAAGTTCAAAAATATTGTTAGAATATGTGGGTATTTCAAGTGAAGTGTTTTTAACCTCGACGCATAGAGCAAGTGGCTCAGGATCAATTGGAGAAGATGACTCCATTATGTCAATAATGACATCTTTTTCAAAATTTTCTTCTATACCACCCTCATCATATTTCTCTATTGGTACATGTTTCACCACAAACTCAGGATCCTCCAAGCAATCCCATTCTTCCATTGTTTCTAGAAAATTATGAGTGTTCTCTTCCTCCAATGCTGATTGATTCTCCGACTCCAGAAAAGTATTAGATGTCTCCATTTTAGAAAAAGTTTCGGACTCACAAATATTTTCATAAAGAGGTGATTCGATGTCATTTGAAGTGATGTCCTCTTGAGTGTGGCAATCCAATGTCTCTTGGTTCAATTCTAAATCTATCATGGTAAAGAATGATCCTAGTTCAATGTCCTCTTCATCCTCAAAAGGTGCAGTTTGATATACATTGAATGTGTCCTTTTTCACATTGGGATGACTAGGTTGTGAATTCACAGAAGAAGGACATGAAATCACATTTTCTGAGGGACCATTATGTTCAACAGGGCGGAAGACCAAGCTCTCATATTCTTGAAATGTGATTAGATTGGAAGAATTATTTTGTGATGGAGGGGAGTCATCAATTGTATGATAAGAAGGCAGATCAATCCCATTATCAGACTCAGGACATAGATGTTGTTCAAATGGACCCTCTATTGCACTCTCCTTAAAAGAATTGTTTTGAATTAGATCATCAAGGGGTAATGAAGCAGCTAGTTCGGAAATATGATTCATTTGATCTACTAAATTATTCAATTGATTTTCTAGATCTTTTGTTGAGGAAAGCAACTTTGCATTGCATTCATATTGAAGTTCAAACCTCCGATTGGTCTCAGTGATAGCACAATGCAACATGTGTTCAATTATTGAATCATTTGTTTGACATGAATTTTCAAGTTCTAAATTTTCAGGAATGCATTGACTTTGAAAATGATTAACAGATGTATAAGGACTTGTTTCATAGCATGGTGAAATGTTCTCATATGGATCATAGCATGGACTTGAATAAAGATCATTGAAATAAATAGGATTACCTGGATAGATCATGTGCGGTGAATCGTTATACGTCATACCTTGAGTTGGGGCTGCATAGGGCGGGTACTTGTTGTAATTGTGTGGTGCAGCCCACGTCATTCCGAGCTTCTGGGTGTTTTGAAAATTCCTGCAATGAAAAATTCCCAGAGTAGTAAACTGTTGTTTTTTTTTGTTGGTTTGGTTTTTGGTTTTTTTTTAATTTTTTTTAATTTTAATTTTTTTTGACCTAAATCACTATTTTAAAGGAACTCCTAATGCTACTATTCTCCCCGGAAACGGTGCCAGAAATTTGGCACGCGCGTCGCAACGTGTGCAAATTTTCAATATTTATTTACCTACTAACTACTGTAGAAGTGGCGAGCAGGGTCGAACCACAGAGAGAATGTGAGTAGACACTAGAAATGTCCTTTTGGAGGAATGTTCAGGTGAATGGGCTTTAATTGTGTGATTAACAACTAAGTTCTAAAAACTAAATGACTATTTTAAAAAATGACTAATTAAATTAACTAAAACTATCTAAGTGAATTAAGCTATGAAAGAAACTGGCGGAGATGGAAGTGTCAGAGTCGTGACGTCCGTTCAAGTGCATGCAATGTCAATTATTTAGTCCCCACATTGGAATATTTATTTATTCAATTATCACCGATTCCAAATTTAATCAAAATACTATCTGGTCTCGTTCTCTGATGTTAGACAATATTTTAATGTTTACACAAATTATCCGTCATTTCGTTCTCTGTCCGGACGAATAATTTGTGCATCATTAAAGCACTGAATCACTTGGTGAAATACAACGACCCGTTTCTCACAAAGTTGAAGTATCTACCTGCGTTGGGTTCTCTCACATGAGATTACTTATTAGGTATCACTCATGCAAGTTTGAAGGAGAGCGCACACAAAATATTAATTTTTCAATTAATATATTTATTTATTCAAAATTCGATCGCGCGCTTGATCGAATTCCAGATAAATAAATTCTCTGATGAACTCCCGTTCGTGATTACTTATTAGGTATCACACGAACGAGCACCAAAGCACATGTGCAGAGCCCAAATGACAATTAATTTAAACGCAGATATAATTAATTAAATAAACAACCAATTAAAATTAATTTAAAAGGCAATCAAATGTAGAAATAAATTAAAGACATGCATTCACCATCACTTTCGTCACAACTCCGACACAAAGAAAGTTAGCCTGCCATCGCGACGAAAACACGACACATAAAATAATAAACAGATATCACCGTGCTCATGTTGTCGTAGTTGTCACCACAGGACGCCGTCAACGATCGCAAAATAATAATCATCGCTCCGCTCTGTGCAGTTGCTGACGCCGCACCCGAATCAAACCACCGCGCCGCTGAAAAAATATGTTTTGATCTGCGCTCGCTCTTGCCGTGCGACGTGAATCTCCGGAGACCAAGAAAATCGCTGCGCACGTCGATGAGAGCTCCCGGCTTCTTGGTGTACCTGTTGCACTTGAAGTGGCCGAGAAGGTCAGTTGGGAAATGAGAGCAGGAAGCCGAGGAGGGAGTTGCGGATGAGAGCAGGAAGTTGGGGGCCGTGGGGTTGAGCGGGTAAAAATAGAGAAAGGGGAGAGCCGGGTTAATGGGGAGGAAAAGGGGAGAAGGGGGGGGGGGGGGCGGTTCCAGCCGGAGAGGCCGGTAGTCGGGGTCGGCGTGTAGTGGAGATGAGGGTGAGTGGGGTGCGGGTTTGGCCGAGAGATGAGAAGGGGAGGCGGGTCGGCGGTGTAGGGAGGATGAGGGGGCTGGGCGCTGGGAATGGAAGGGGAGGCCGCCTGGGATAATTGGAGAGAGGGAGGTTCGGCGGGTAGAGATGAGAGGGGGGTTCGGCGGGTAGAGAAGAGAGGGGGGTCCAGATTGGAGAGAAGTTTTTAAAAAAAATAAAAAGCAGCGTGGGTGATTGAAGAGAGGAGGGGGAGTGCGGATGGCGGGTGTGGAATGGGTCAAAAGAAAACAAAAATAAAACAAAAGGGGGAAAAAGGTTGGGGCGTGGGAAATAGGGGGAAGAAAGAAAAAAAGAAAAAAAAACAAATTCAAAATATAAAACAAATGTTAATTAAACTAATACTAATATATAAAATTAATATAAACTAATAAAAATACTAGAATATTAATATCAAAATATAAATTAACTAAAAATTATCAAAATAACTAAATTACAATAATACTACAAAAAATAAACTAAAAAAATATTAAAAGTGTTTAAACTAATTAATTAAAACTAAGTAAAAAAATAAAAATACATGTAAAAATCCATGTACATCAGCAATAAAGCAATAAAATAGAGAATACGAAATTGAACAACACAGTGGATATAAAACAAGTGGTTCATTCTCAAGCTGAGACCTAATCCACTCCACGTGGTGATCACTTGCCACCAAGAAGTTTATATAAATAAACATTGATCCACACCCTGGAACGGGGTTAATAATAGTACACAGACTGTCTAGGTCACACAGGGACCTCTTCCACAGTTTTCATGGGTAGATACAAACAATTACTAGGCAAAAAAGGGACCTCTTCCACAGTTGTCATGGGTAAACATAAATAGAGAGTTTTGTGTAAGGATTTAGAAATCCTTCAGTTTAGCACATGAGTAAGTGTGCGTAGAATATACAGAGTACACACACTGCTCAAAGTATAAGTAAATGAATCACTAAGAGAGAGTAGATGTGAGTTTAGAAAGGCTCTAGTGATTTGAGGTACAGCTCTGGACTCCTTTGTTTGAGAAAAATTTATTCTAAGCCCTTCTCTAGTTTTATCTTGAAAAATAGAGTGTCACGATTCCGCTTATGTTCTCCACGAGCTTTGAGAATGTTAATATATTCTTTGGATTCTAGTGTACTTTGAGTATTCTTCAGCAGATTCAGATTGTACGCTTTTGAAAAATTATTTCTTTAAAAATAATACAAATTTTTCATTGTAGTCGTGCTCACACGCTTGTTTTCTGTTTGGTATCACATGCTGTTGTCGTTGGGAACTCTCCAATATTTATCTTCAAAATGTATTAGATTTAGCCAACATGATCCATATGTTTCAAACCTGATACCTTGTACTATGTCTACAAAGAATCATTAATTATGTTAGTTCATTAAAGGCATCAAATATGACCGTTAAACATTAAATTTAAAGAATAACAAATAGTTTAATAAATGGTGTCATAGTAAGTTGAGAAAACAGTGTCTCCTTCTTGGTGTCTGAGTGTCACGGTCTGAGAATCACGGTATCTGATCTTCACAGTGTCTTGTCTCACAGTGTCTTGGTCATAGTGTCTCAGTTATAGTGTCTCGATCACGGTTTCTTCTTCATGGTGTCTTGCTTCACTATGTCTGGCAAACTTAGTCTTGCTTCATGGTGTCTGGGTAACTGTGTCTGGCTTCACTGTGTATGGCTAACTATGTCTAGCTTTACAGTGTCTGGCTACATGGTGTCTTTGCTCATGGTGTCTTGTAGTTAAGAAAATAAATATAATCAGACATAAATAGTAATATGCATGAAATGGATTGATCTTAACCATTATAAATCATGAGTGAATTTGAAACATAAATACACATGATTGAATATAATTTATAGGATTCAACTAGGTTGAATGAGATTTTTGATCATTAATGATATGTGATAATTAAAGGGATTTGTGATCATTAAACCATGAGTAATACATGAGGATTCCAACAATATCCCCCTTTTGTATGATCACAAATCATGTATAGTAAGAGTGTAAATTGGATGCAACAATAGAGAATATTACATAGAATATCATTTCTCCCCCTTTTGGGATTATCAAAAGGCTAAAAAAAGAGGGTAATCAGTCCACATTCTATTAAAATTAATCAAAGTGTAGTAGAAATACAAAAATAGTTGATATCATCATCAAACAGTTGTAAGCACTGGTCTTCTTCAAGTATTGGACTTCACTTTGCTTTTATCAACCACATATGAAGAAGCCATAGGTGCAATGGTGGATGTGGAAGAAGGCAGAGATGCGATGGAGAGAGTGGGTAAAGGGAGACCTTTGAAGACTGAGGGATCAAATGCTGGAGTAGTAGAATATCGAGGCAGTTGTTGGTCAAGGATGACAGACCTGATTTTACTAAGTTCCTAGCCAACAAACATGGTTGTTGAAGCTAAGGCAGAAGTAAAAGTTGGTAATCCAGGTCTGAGAGGAGCATCTGCTGGAGAAACAATTGTTGTACATCGAACATGAATATACAGTCTCAGAATATTAATGATGTTTCCAATAATCTCTCCTTTATAGTGCATTGCCTTTTCAAAATCATCTTTGTTTTCCATGAACCTGTCCAAAAATCTAGTAAACTCGGTTAGCTTCTAGACATGGTTTTGGAAGGATTCGGTGAAAGGAGGAATTATCATATTCTCTATAGGGTTATTGAAGTGATTAGTCATACCAGTCTTGGAGAAAATATGGTTGAAATAGAAGTCCACATTCTTAGAGATATCCTTTTGGGAATCATTGGAAATTTTGGAATGGTTTTGCACAAGATCAAGAACTCTATCATTGTTCATGATAACTTCAGATAAATAAGTCACATTGAAGCCACTTAAATCATTCTGAAGATCTTCATGGAATATTGATCTGAGCAAAGAACTGTCCAAGGTAGGTGTAGAGGAGTCACAAGAGGTATGAGAAGCTTTGACTGCTGTGGTTAGAGACTTGAGCAGATTCTGTACTTTTTGAATAAAACCAGTGTATTCATTAGTGAGTTTGTTTATGTTCACCACAAGACCTCTCATTTCGTTCAACAACTATTTGTGCCTTTTTTCAATATTATCATCAAAGGATAATTCGTAAGGGTGAATCTGAGACTCAAAATCTTGAGAAACTTGAGACCCAGAAGGTTTTAGAGAGGCAGCAACAGGTTCTGATCTGGAATGAAGCACCTTCTACATATCTACTACTATGATTTTTATGGTTGAGACTTCATTAATCAGAAAATTATTTTCAACTCAAACTTCCAGAATTTCATGGAGCATTTTGGGTTGGATATGCTAGATAATTTTCTTCAGAAGAAGTGAGGAATATCTCTCACTTAGGAGTGTCACACCATGAGGCTGGGAACTCAAAATCTTCTCATCTCTAGACAAGATTGTGTCTCCAAAATCTTTCAAATCATCATTGATGAAAAAGGAAAGATGTTCAGGTAGTGGTTCAGGTGTAGGATTTGGTATAGGGGTAGGTTCAGGATCTTGTTCTTTCTTAGATGCAAAGTTAGGAACTTACTTCAACTGAAATAGTGAGGAAAGGTCAATCCCAGTGGTAGTAAATTGCTGGGACTCACTCACATCATAAATGATAGTAAATTTATACTATGTTTCCACAAGAATAGAATCTTCCAGATGGGATGCTTTATCAGTCTCATGATTTTGGGATTCCTCACCCTCAACAGATGCTTCCATTTCAGGATCTAGAGGCTCAGGAACTAGTTCTAAATTCACATATTCATCTCTTAATTCCTCATTCATCTCTTGACTAGCCAACTGAAAGGCAATCTATATCCTCTCTTCAATAGAGGGTATTATCTCAAGAATAGGTTGTTCCTCAAGGAGTTCTTCCAGATTTTCTTCTTCCATAATTGGTTCTTCTAGATTTGTTTCTTTCATAGCAGGGAGTTCTCGTACTATAACCTCTTCCATGACAGGGAGTTGTTCTAGAATAGGTTCTTCTTCAAGAACAAGAGGAAGAATAATTAAACTTTCTTGTTTAATAACATCTTCTTCCCTTTTAGGTACTTCAGCTTATTCTTCCTCTTCTTCTGAATGCTCAGCAATGTCATCTGGTTCCAAACTAGATTATAAATGTCGTTCAGCCTTGAAGGATAATCCATAGGATTGAACTTCTCATAAATCTTATCGTTATCTTCTACCCACTTTCTATTAAAGGGTTACAGTAAATATTAATTCTCTTGATGATGGGTATAGAGAGACAGTACTTACAATCCACAAGAACTTCTTAATTGTGTCCAACTACTCCTTTGAAAACAAGCATGGCAGAAATCAGATGAGAGTAGAACAGAGAGGTGGATTTGGATGTGCCCTTGATCAACTCACACATATGGTAAATGATGTACTTTAAAATGAAGATTTTGAATCCCTTATTAATAAGATAAAGCAGAAACACATCTTGATACATTAATAAAAAAAATTCACCTTTCCTTGGGCTAACTAGATTTAGAACAAATTTAATTACTAGCCATGTTTCTACATCATGTTCTGCATCTATGGCCCTTCTCTTGGTTCCATTTATGGTTAGAGTTTTCAAAGAATCTTCGAGGTCAAATAAATAAGTTGTAGGTGGGGGTTCTCTTTGATAATCATCCCAAATCTTTCGTGAGTAACCCTAAGGCATGAAACCCATAACCACGATGAGAATGAACATCTTTGGCCACTAATCTAGCTCCTCACAACAGAGCATTCACAAGATTCAAAAGAAAACTAAGCATACTGGTAGAACTGAGCAACTAACCTCGGATAAATGGGTCTATTCTCCCTTGAGAACCATGCTAATCAGGATTTTTCCCTTAACACTTTCAGGACTAGAGATTTTCTGGATAACAGCCATTCCAGGTAGATTTATTTTTCAGGTACGACACTGTGATTTACCAGGTTCGGATTCAGAGGCCCATCGGGTGTCAGCATGGTTGTTATCTTCTTATTTTTTGAGTGGTGCTTCTCAAGTGTGGATGAAGATGGTCTCTTCATTGTTGGCATCCACGAAAGATCACAAGAAAACATGAGGTTTGGAAGGTTGAAAGGGTTCGAATCGAGTGAGTAGGGAAAATTCTAGGTGAAGAACCGAGTGAAACTCTTTGTTTTATCATTTGGGAATGTCAGATGTCACAAAAAACAAAAACACGGGAAAGTAAAAGAGGTGGAAATAAAAATTATCACGATACGGGTTTTAAAGAAAAATATAAGGAATTTTCATGGTGAGACCATGAGTGATTGTTACAGTGAGACATTGAGCAGTCATCACGGTGAGACAGTGAGCGAATGTCATAGTGAGACATTAAGTGAAAGCCACTGCATGTTACGGTGAGACAGTAAGTGAGAGTTATGGTGAGATAGTCAATGTCAGACCGTGAATGAAAAGTGATAACTATGAGACCATAAACGCGAGAGACAGTAACTTAGAAATTGTAATCATGAAACTGTAAAGTAAAACATAGTAAATTATTGAACAGTAAGGAAAGTAATATATCTATTAAAATTTATCATGCCAGGATCATGTATGAGGCAGTCTATTATCTCAAAATTTAATGGTTTAGTGAATATATCAACAAGTTGATATCCAGTGCTAATAAATTCCAAGTTAATATCACCTTTTTGATAATGATCTCTCAAAAAGTGATGTCTTAAATCAATATTTTTTGTCCTAGAATGTGAAATAGGATTTTTTTTGAGATGTTAATATCACTTGTGTTGTCACAATTTATTGGTACATGTCTAAATTGATATCCATAGTCTAGTAATGTGTGTTTCATCCACAAAATTTGTGCACAACAACTTCCAGTAGTTATGTATTCAGCTTCAGCAATAGATAATGCAACAGAGTTTTGTTTCTTACTACACCCTGATTCCAGTGACTTGCCTAAAATGTGACATTTTCCAAAGCCTCTCTTTCTATCTAAATTATAGCCACCGAAGTTAGTATCAGAATAAATAACTAGTTCAAATGAATGTCATTTAGGATAGAATAGTCATAGATTCAGTGTATGCTTGAGGTATTTCAAAATTCTCTTTACAACAATTAAATGAGATTCTTTAGAATTTTCTTGAAAACAAGCACACATACACACACTAAACATAATTTCTGGACGGCTAGAAGTTATATAGAGTAAACTTCCAATCATTCCTCGATATGTGGTTTGATCAACAAATTTTCCAAATTCATCAAGATCCTACATAGAGATGGTACTCATGGGAGTGTCACTACTTTTTGTTCTATCCAATATAAAACGTTTTAGAATATATCTAGTGTATTTAATTTGATTAAAACAATTCCATCATTATTTTGAAATATTTGACATCCAAGAAAGAATTTTATTTCACCAATTAAACTCATTTCAAATTCTTTTTGCATTATTTTAGAAAAATCAATACATAATGAATTTTTTAAAGATCCAAAAAATAATATAATCTACATAAATTTGAGAAACTAAAACATCATTAGAAATTAGTTTTATATAGAATGTAGGATCAGCTATTCATTTTGTAAAACCATTGGAAATAAGAAGAGTACTTAATCTCTCATACCAAGCTCTTGGAGCTTGTTTTAAAACATATAATGCTTTTGATAGTTTGAAAATATGATTTAAAAAATTAGGATTTTTAAATATAGGGGGTTGTTCAACAAAGACATCCTCAGCTATATACAAATTTAAGAATGCACTCTTAACATCTATTTGATATAGTTCGAAATTCATATGTGTAGCATAAGCAAGAAGAATTCTGATGGCTTCAAGACTGGCTACTGGAGCAAGGGTCTCCTCATATTAAATTACTTATTTTATACTATAGATTTGTGCAACTAATCTATCCTTGCTCCTAACTATGTTTCCAGCTTCATCTACATTATTTTCAAACCTTTTTAGTGCATATGAGGAATGTGTCCTTGGGTCTTTCAACAATTTTCGAAAAATTATTTCTTTCAAACTGATTACGTTCTTATTGTATAGCCATTAACGAAAATTTATCATTGATGGCATCATCAATGTTTTTAGGTTCACATTGTGACAATAAGGCTTGATGTTCAACATAATTTCTAAGAGAATCTCTAGTTTGTGTTTATTTCTATAATTTTCCTACAACAACATATAAGGGATGGTTTCTAAGGGTTCAATTATTTTTAGATAAAGAGGGACTAGTGATTTCAAGTTCATCAATGGATTCTGGTTCATTATGATTCAATTGAAGAGAATTTCCAGAATTGGAAGTTGTCATAGATTCCTTCACAGAGAAATTTGAGGATTTTGATTTGATGTTCAAATTTGACACATCATCCTCTAGATTTTCTAGGATGTTTATAGGCTCATGTCGATCTGTTTCCTGAAACATGATATGAACAAATTCTTCAACACATTTAGTTATTTTATTTAATACTCTATAAGCATTACATAAAATTGAGTAACCTAGGAAAATTCCTTCATCACATTTGGATGCAAATTTATCATGATTACCCTTAGTGTTGAGAATACGGACTTTACAACCAACAAATCTAAAGTAATTAACCATAGGTTTCCTATTGTTCCAGAGTTCATATGGGGTCTTTTTGAGAATTGGTCTAATCAAGAATCTTTTGTTTATGTAGCATGTTGTATTAATAAATTCAGCCCAAAAGTAAATAGGTATGTCATATTCACTAAGCATTGTTCTTGAAATTTCTTGCAAGATTCTATTTCTTCTTTATACAACACCACTCTGTTGAGGTGTTCTAGGAGTATAGAAATTGTGAGTATAGCCATTCTGTGAGAAAAATTATTCAAATTCTTGATTTTAAAACTCACAGCCACAGTCACTTATTAAAGATTTAATTTTAAGGCCACTATGGTTTTCTACAGGCTTGGCCTATTTAGTAAAATAAGGTCAAGACTCACTTTTGTGAGCCATGAAAAAGGCCCAGGTGTTTCTAGAGAAATCATCTACTAGAACATAAACATAGTGCTTCCCATTTATGCTAGAAACTCTAGTTGGTCCAAACAAATCCATGTGAACCAACTAGAGAGGTTAAGAAGTAGAGACTTATTTATTTGATTTGAATGATATTTTGGGTTGTTTTCCCTTTTGACAAGGATTACACACTTTGTAATTTGGAAACTCATGTTTGGGTAAGTCTTTAACTAGGCCTTTTCTAGTTATCATTCTAAGGGATTTAACATTACGGTGTCCTAGTCTCCTATTCTAGAGCCAATATTCGTTATGAGAAACACTTAAACATGAAACAGTTTGAGATATTAATGAATCTAAATTAGTAGAATAAATGTTCTCATTCCTTGATGCAGAAAATACTAATTCATCTTTAGAATTAATGACTTTACAAGAATCATTTTGAAATTTAACATTATATCCATCATCACATAATTGTGAGATACTAAGAAAATTATAAATTTTAATCCATTAAAAAATACTACTTTAGAAGTTAATATTGAATAAGAGTCACTAATCTAGCCTAAGACAATGATCTTCCCTTTGGAATTATCCCCAAATGTGACACGTCCTCCATCTAATTTTATCAGATTCTTGAATCATGAATAGTCTCATGTCATGTACCTTGACCACCCACTATACATGTACCATAGATTCTTGCAGGATCTCTTTAATCAGCTTCCCTATAACATTATCAAGAAAAGACATATTTTGGTAACAATAATTGTTTGGGTCCAGTAACATTAGTAATAAGTTCTTTAGGAACCCATATTTGTCTCATTGGTTTTATATAAGCACTATGTAAAGTGTTTGAAAAATAATCTGTATTTGATCCACAAAAACATGAAACAATAGAATATGTATCATGACTCGAGCTATATGAGTTGTGTCCAGAACTAGGAACAAACTTATAAGTCCTTGACATGAAAATAAAATTTGTTCTACCAAGGTTTCTTTTACTAGTATGATAACCAATGCCAGTATTGTATTTAAGGGAATTTTTTTTCCTGGCATTTTGGTAAGGGTATTTTTCCCATTAGTAAACTTTTCTAAATCATTTTTTAATTGCTCATTAGAAATTTTTAATTCATTATTTTCTTTGAGTAGTTGAGAATTTTTCTCCGTTTCAGTAGAAAGTTTAGACTTAACATTTGCAGTGATATCATGTTGTTTGTTCAAAGATTTATAATTATATTTTAATTCCCTGCATGTCTCTTCAAGAATGATGCAATATTAAAACATTTCTTCATTAGTCATATTTTTAGAGTCACTTTCCTCATCAAAATAGTATGAATTATTCATACAAGAGTTCAGTGTTACCTTAGATGTGTTCTTTATAAAACACATATGGATTTGTTATCCTGTTCATCATGTGATGTCTTTGAATCGCTTGAACTATCCTCATAGGCACTACATGTTTATTTCATTTCATTTTTTTACTTATTTTCCTTATCCTCGTATTTATTCTTATATTTGATCTTTGGACAGTTAGCCTTTATATGTCTTTTGAATTTACATTCATAGCATAAAATTTCATCAATTTTGTCATATCCTTTCCAATCCATTTTCCATTTTTCTTTTTGATCATACTTTCTCTTGAAGTTTGGCTTTCTAAAAAAGTTCTTATTTTTTAAAAATCATTTGAATCTTCTGGAAAGTTGTTCCATCTCCTCTTCACTGTCAAGTGATTGTTGTTCAGTGGTAGAGCTTTCTACAAGACATTCCAGTTTCCCTTTGTCTTTGTGCTTTGAGAAGGTGGTCTTGAATGCTATAGATTTTCTCTCTAGTTCATCCTCTTCTTCTTTGTTTAATTTCAGTTCTTCGACATACATCATCAATTTTATGATGTGTTTGTTTACAATATTCTTGATGATGTCGCATGATTCTATAATAGAGACAGATATTCCCCTCTATCTTTCATGTAGAAAACAAAGGATTCTCATAATTTGTTCTTTTGTAGTGACTTCTCTCCATGTGAAATCATTGTATTCAAAATCTCATTGAACCTGAGATACATGTCATAAATAGGCTCATTAGGTTTGATCATAAAATTATCATATTTTATAGTATAAGTATTATGTCTCATTTCTTTTATACTAGATGTGCCTTCATGTGAGACAGATAAGGTATCCCAAATTTCATGGGCAGTTTTACAAGCAGAAATCATATTAAATTATACATCTCCTATGGAATATTATGAAGCATTCATGGAATTGCAATTGTTATTGAAAGAAAGTTTTGTAGGATCATCCCATGTAATTCTATCAGTCACATGATGTTTGTATTCATCTATAATGGATGACCAAATCTCAAAGCTCATACTCTCTAGATTCATTTTCATTTTAATTTTCCAATAATCATAGTTGAATCCATTAAAGAAAGGTGGTTTGTTGGTTTCATCACCTTCCAATCTATTATCTATACTAAAAAATTACTTTAAAGGATATATAAATTTATAATTGACATAAATTTACAGATCATTAATGTACAACTACAATCACAGTTGAGTAAGATTACACAGAGTCCTAATAAAGCACCCTCTGATACCAAATGTTGGTCGGAGTAGTTCACTCTAGAGGGGAGGGTTGAATTTAGTGACTATATTAATTTCTATTACAAAATTTATTATTTTAAAAGAAAATGTTTTCCCAAAAACTAATACAGCCCAGTTAATCAAGGTTATACTGTTATAATTGTTTTACTATTTAATCAAATTCTTAGTTGATTAATTAATTCTCAGTAATCTTAATGTGTATTATTAATATTACTTTTGAAGTTATCCTATTAAGACAATTCAGCTATAATATTTTTACCAGACTAACTATCAATGTAAAATTAGTATTTTATGGATTATACAATAAAGCAGTAAAATAGTGAATAAGAAATTAAACAACACAGTGGATATAAAACAAGTTTTTTATTTTCAAGCTGAGACCTAATCCACTCCACATGGTGATCACATGCAACCAAGAAGTTTATATAAATATACTTTGATCCATACCCTGGATCAGGTTAACAATAGTACACAGACTGTCCAGGTCACACAGGGACCTCTTCCACAGTTTTTGTGGGTAGATAAAACCAATAACAAGGCCACACATGGACCTCTTCCATAGTTGTTGTGGGTAAACAGAAATTGAGAGTTTGGTGTAAGGATTTGGAAATCCTTCAGTTTAGCATATGAGTTAGTTTTTGTGTAGAATATACAGAGTACACAAACTGCTCCAAAGATAAGTAAAATAATCACCAAGAGAGAGTAGATGTGAGTTTAGAAAAGCTCTAGTGATTTTAGATGTAGCTCTGGACTCCTTTGTTTGAGCAGAAATGCTTCTGAGTCCTTCTCTAGTTTTGTCTAGAGAAACAAAGTGTCGTGATTGAGCTTGTGTTCTCCACAAGCTTTGACAATGGGAAGATGTTCCTTGGATTCCAGTGCACTTTGTGTGTTCTTTAGTAGAGTCGGATTGTTCACATGTGAAAAATGTTTTCTTTAAAAATATTGCAAATTTTTCACTGTTCTCATGCTCACACGTTTGTTTTCTGTTCAGTATCATGCGCTGTTGTTGTTGGGTACTCTCCAATATTTATCATTGAAATGTATGGGATTTAGCCAAAAGGATCCATATTTTTCATACCTCGAACCTCATACTATGTCTGGAAAGAAATATTAATTATTTTAGTGCACTAAAGGCATCAAATATGACCGTTAAACATTAAATAGAATGAAGAAAAAATAGTTTAAGAAACGGTGTCACATTAAGGTGAGAAAATGGTGTCTCCTTCATGTTGTCTGAGTGTCACGGTATGAGTATCACGATGTATGACCTTCATAGTGTCTTGGATTACGGTGTCTTGGTCACGGTGTCTCAGTAACGGTGTCTCAGTCATGGTATCTCGGTCACGGTGTCTTTCATCACGGTTTCTGGCTAACTATGTCGTGCTTCACAGTGTCTAGCTAACTGTGTCTGGTTTCACAGTGTCTGGCTAACTATGTCTGGCTTCACGGTGTCTGACTACACAGTGTCTTTGCTCATGGTTTCTTCTACCTAGGAAAATAACTATATTAATACTAAAACTGTAATATTAATGAAATATACTATTCTTAACCATTATAAAGCATGAGTGAATTTGAAACATAAATACACATGATTGATTATTATTTATAGGGTTGAACTATGTTGAATGAGATTTGTGACCATTAATGACATGTGATAATTAATGCGATTTGTGATCATTAAAACATGAGTAATACATGAAGAGTCCATCATATTTAGAAGAGGTATAAGAAGAAAAAATAATAATTTATTCTATTAAGCGACACATCTATTCGTTAAGAATCCTTATTTTGATTACACCATAACATTTAAGGGATTGTATTTTGACAAGAAAAGAAGATCTAGAACATGGGAATGGAATATAACATGATATTAGGTTATTTATTTACTAATATTGATTGATAAGACTTTATGAAAAAGGGATGATATGATGTTCCCATTAACAAGTAAGGGGAGGGGAACCCTTGGAATTACATAATGTTTTAAATTAAAATAAATTAAAATTCATGTTCAAGTGGATCAGAATTAATATTTTTAGAATCAATGTTGAGTATATGTTGATATAATGTCATACAATAAAATTTTTACAAGTTTAGGTTATATTTTAACCCTTATCTCATAGTTTTAATATCTATTAACCCTTTGAAAATTTTTGTGATATTAATTATTTTACTATTTTGGCATCAATAATGTTAATATAATAGGGAAATTGACCCATAAGTGGATAAGGGATGAAATTTTACACTATATAAAATTAAATTTGTTTAATATAATATATGTTATAAATTAAAATTCATTTGATAAAATATTATATAGCATAAGATACCATTAAAGTCATTTTTGGGACTATTCACATAGTTTGACGTTGAAGGCAACAATACTTGTATAGAATTTGAATATAAACTCTTTTTTAAAAAATTATACATTATTATTAAACATATAATTCACATGTCACCATAATTCTTCCATAAAATATTAATTTTTATGTTTTTAAAATCATTAACATTGATCTTTTATACTACTTGCACAAACATTATGTTAGCATTGTGTAAGAATTTAAGGTAATTATACCATTAACAAATTAAAAAATAAATAATATAAATAAATTAATTAATTTTATTCTAAATAAACTTTAATATTCTTTAATAAAATATTCTGGTCTGTATGTGAACATATAAATGATGGAGAGTGGTATTTTGAAAATTTCCTTTACTTAAAATATTACAAAGTTCTTTATGAAAGACTAATGACACAAAAATTCCATATTTTTTAATATTTGAAGGAGGTGGTAAAATTATTATAATAAAAGATAATATAGTCAAGATTATGGTTGATTTTTAATCCTTGTTTAATATTTTTAATGTTGTTCTACATATTTTACCCTTACAATAGTGATAACATTTTTACCAATGTTACTATTCATTATGACCAAAAATAAATGACCCATATTTACCAATTTTTAAAAAAACTGTTCCAAACATGGTATCAATTTTTTAGCATTCTATCTGCAGAAGTAGAGAAAATAAATTTTAATATATGTGTTAAAATTGAAATGAAAAAAAAAATTAGAAAAAAAAGTGTTTTTATGCATATAAATTAATTTCTATAAAAATCAAGAAAATTGATAATTCAAATGGAATTAATTAGATTATAATAAATTAAATTAAACATATGTAAATTTAAGTCTAAATCCCAATTATAATGAGAATTTTAAATTACTTTATTTATTGAAAATAAATGATGACATTTGAAAAATTGTTATTTTTCACTATTCAATGAAAATTCTGTCATCTCTTAAAAATACTGAAACATCACAATAAATTAATTTTGATTTAATGAATTCAAAAATTAATTTTATTTTATAAAATAAAATTTCTAAAATTGTTATAATTTAATTCTAATTTCCACACAAAAGATCCTATAAAAATATTTTTTGAAGAAAATCAATTTTTGAAGCATAAAATTACTTCACTCAAAATTAAGTGATTATTTACTAAGAATTAATCAATACATATATATATATTGAGTATGAAAATTTTACACATATATCATAATTTAATTTCTCATACTTATACCCACTATTTAGAAAACTATATGATAATGGTCAAATTTAAATAATAATATTTTTATAATATATCTTAATTTACTTAAATATTGATGATATGTGTTAATAAATCTATTGAGATTATTATAATTTTAATCTAAATTTCATGGTGTAACATGAATCCCCTTGAATTATGTTATTATATTTCATATGTAAGGAGTCCAAACTCAAGTAAGTGATCATCTTCACAACATGGTATCCTTTGGATGTATGTAGTTCGACAACCATATTCCCTCCATTCCAACTGTAGAGGGTCTCAACATATATATGAAGAGTATTCTATAAATTTAGGATAATGTATTCATTAGTCCAATGATTAGAAGAGATTATCCCTGTTGATTTAACCAGCAAGGATGAATCAAACTCAACTTAGTAAATATTGATATTACAAGACTTGTAAAGATTAACACTTGTATGCATAGCATGATATTTACCATATATAGAGGATCCTTATGTATAAAAGGTTGATAATGACATAATGATAGATCCTATACCATATAAGAAAAAACCACTTGTACAACTCCCTAAACACATGATTCATCAATATTCATCTTATATCTCCACCTTAAAGCCTTCTAGCTTATCACACACCACCCATATATTCTGGGGATCTGGTAGATAGATAATGAGAAATATGGATCTTAGTAGACCTGCTTTGGGTGGATATATAGAAAATATATTTGATATATTTTACCCGTTAAAGTATCCTACTTTTCAAATATGTGGGGCAGCGATTGACTCCTTGACGGTGAGTTGCATTACGAGCATTCTATATAACTGAGCATCCAAAATACTCCAGGATGCCCAAGCATAATGACAGCAGTATAATTAATATTATGTAATGTTATTATATTAATGGATAATCCATTTTTAAAACCATTTAATCCACCATTAAAAATAAAATAAAATCGATCGTGCAAAAATGAAAATTACCACCTCTATGAAATAATGTGCTTATCTTGCCATCACCACCACTCATTGATGGGGAAAAGGATTGATTTCATGAATTAATAAAACAATAATTTAAAAAATATAATTATAAAATAATAATCTATCATATATTTTTTATTCCAATTCATTTTTTGATAAGCGTAATCATTATTCATGTATACGTACGGACTACAGCCTCCACAAATGAAGAATTTCATTTGTCATCACCACAATTTTTTAATGATTAAAAGAATTAATTTAATAAAGGTAAATTATATTAATAATTTTTTTATGATTCTATAAAATTTATACTAACAATATATAAAAAAATCCATTACTCGATAAGTCTTTATAACATGCCCCCGTTGGGTCGGTTTTACAACCTTCATGAACGATGTTATAATATTAATATTATGAATGAATAAGGAAAATTATATAATGATAATTAAATGTAAAAATAATTTATTTTATATTTTTTAATGTCGATGCAAATGTTTTATTTATATTTAATATATTTATTAATATACCACCTTTTTATTGTTAAAGACGCAAAAACTTATTCTTCAAAATTATCATTTTTGAAAACCACACATTTATGATTAGACATATGAAAATTAGATACAGATAATAATTTAAACAGCATTATTCTTGTATCTGGAACAATTTTTCAATGATAATTTTTTTTAAAAAAAATTAATCAACCACACCATTACAAAACTTGTACAAAACATGCAATCAATGTTTCTAGCACCTGTTGTGGAAAATGAACTATAACTGGATAATATATTTATAGGAAATAGTTTTGAATGATGTTTATAAAGGAAAAAATACACTAATAAGGATATGAAATATGTTATGAATAATGTTTTATAAATATGGTCATAACACATTTTGACTAAAAAGAAAATTATGTAAGGTTTTTTTGTCTCAATTTCCACCCCATGAGACAAATTTCTTATTGAAAAACATGTTTCATTTTATATGGGGATTTATGAGATATATCTTGTTCCCTATTTAAATAGTGTTTGATTTAATTGATCCCAATTATGTAAGATTTTATTTTCTCATTTTTCACACCATGAGATATATTTCTTATTATAAACAATGTTTTATTTTTTATGGTGTATCTAATAAACCATTAATATTTTTATAATTATCCTCTCATTATTTATGGTATTTAATTTTTTTTTGAAATTATATTCTTCAATGGTTTTTGATTCGTATGACTATATTGTCGTAAGTGTTATTCGATTAAAATATTATTTACATGAGACATGTTTATCTAATACAATATGTTTTATATTGTATGGTGTACTTACTTCCACTTTTTTATATCATGATTCTATCATTATTATTTTTATTTAATATTCATTTGAA
The DNA here is from genome assembly GCA_963277665.1 of Viscum album. NCBI lineage: Eukaryota > Viridiplantae > Streptophyta > Magnoliopsida > Santalales > Viscaceae > Viscum > Viscum album. Next base: position 1,930,947,150 of record OY728131.1, read on the forward strand.
ATTATATCTTTTAAGGTGTTTTTATTAGAATGTTTATAAAATCATAAGTGTTATTTATATCTTTTTTAAATTCCATGAGTCATGTTTTATATTTCAAACCATATATTATTTTATATATTTTATACACTACCATATTTATTTCAAGTATAATTAACATATTACATTCAATTATATTTAAATTTCATGGTATCTCTATTATGTTATTTTTATTCTTATGTTACTATTACCATAAGGGTGTTTCTATCTCAGTTTTTCTTTATTGAGATATAATTTGTATTCACCACTTGTTTCCTTTTTATAAGTAAGGATTACTGTCTAAACCATCTAAAACTATTTTCCTTTGTTTTTTTTTAAATTACAGATATCCATCGCTTCTATTGTCATTCCAAATCATCCACTTTCAAAGACATGATTTTTTATATAATTTTTTCTCTCTATAAATTCAATATTTTTCATTTTACTGTTTGAAGGTAAATCTCCAATATAGTCATACATCAATTAATTTATAAAATATTTACTTTAAAATATACCATTACAATATATTGTGTTAGTTTTATTATTCTTACATGTAATGTTATTACACTTATATATTGGGATAAATATTAACAATTTATATACTTGTTATTTGGATATGAATATTTATTAACTACTAAGGAAAGTTAATTATGAATTGTCAAACCATACACCTTATTTCATTAAATGTCTTATATTAATTTTTTTATTATAAAATTATTGACATTTCTTAATTTTTTCTCTTAATAAATATGTTTATGAATTACTAAAGAAATTTGATTGTGCACTGTATTGAAATTCATATGTTTGAAAAGATTAATGAACTAGACTAAATGATGTGATATGTGGGGCCTAGAATTATATTTCTCATAAATGAATTGGTTGGTTTCATGAGATAATAGTTTTGGATATTTGGTTTATTCCTACCCATTAAATGAATGATGTGTTAGTAGTGACCATGATGAAAATAATGATATCTTGGCTCCGGTATTGATGGAAATAATAATGTCTTAGCAAATTCTTTTATGATAAAGATCATTCTGTTCGACATTATATATTCCATAACCATTAATTATGTTATAGTTTTTTGACTTTTTGTTAATATAGTTAACCATGGATTTGTTTTAATCTCATGTGATCATTTATATAAAATTATTTTATTATATTTTTTCCATCCATATTATTCATTCCATAATAATTCATTGATAAATTATGATATAAATTTTCACTTAATGCATGTTTGATCTCACTATTAATTTATTTCCAATTCCATAGGTTTTGAAGTAAATTATTGTACATGATATCTCTAGAAGAGTAGAATATGTTTAGATTTTTTTAGATGTTTTTGATGAATTAATAGTTTCTTATATAATTGAAGCAATGTTAAAATAATGAGAAATACATTAGAGTTTTTTAGTTTTATGTTTTTTCAAGATATCTAAAACTCTAAAATTAGACGTTAATTCAAATGAAAGTGACCTAATATTTTAAGTGATATTTTATTTATTGATGGATAAAATTGGTTCAATTTAGTTCATTTCAAATACAGTATGAAATGAAGTTATTTATGAGAACCACTTCACCAAAGTACATGTCTGTAGATTCACAGTTGGTACCAATAGAAGTTTTAGATATCATTCTATATTCAGATTTTATTGTTCAAATATAATTTAGAATAAAAAATGTCATCAAGGGTTGATATATTAAGATTGATCATATCTTTAATGGAATGGATTACCCTTTTGGATTTGTTGAGGTAGTATTTGATACTTTATATCTTTTGAGGATTAGGATGAGGGATCCTTATAGAAAACTCTAGGTATGAGTCTATGTACAAAAAAACATCCATTATTTTGGAAAATTATGGAGTTTTCTGTCTCGTAGAAATTACAACCCTTCTTGGATTATAGAAAATGTATATGGTTGTAGTAGAGATGCACCTAAGGGTAATCATCCAAAAAAATATTGGTTAATTATCATATTTTTCTTTAATCGGTGAATAGTGAGTGTGCCTAAGACTGCACACCTTAATAATAAATCATAGGGGATATGGATTATAAATTAACATGTAATTTTAGAATAATTATAAAGGATTATAATAAAATAGTTAGGTAACATAATGGATTAATGAACATAGAAAAAATATATTAAAATGAATAGAATCATAAGATATGGTATATATTAATTGATATTTTGAGTTTTAGATAATTCAAGAATTGAATTTTTAGATCATAGATTTAAATGATTTTTCGATTTGGAATATTGTAAAAAAGGCCAGGCTAATTTGGGAGTGTTATTTTTTTTTAATATTATGAGGATTAAAAACCCAAAAAAAATTAATCTAGGTTGAACCAAGAGTTATATATCTTTAAATAAAATGAAATATAAGGAAACATGATGTTTTTACAGAGTAGGACATATTGAGATTAAATTATTCATAATTATCTTATAATGATAATATTATACAACTTAAATTAAATGTTTTCATTTTAGTAATGGCTAGAGCTAGGAAGAACCAAATTAACATTGGATATGATGGGAAATTCAGAGATGGTCCTAATGAGCAACCAAATGGGATAATAGATTGTGTTAGAAATCAAGTGATTCTACCAAACTTGCTATCATGACTTTTGGATAACAACATCAATGTATTTGAATTATAAAATACAATAATGAATTGAAGGAAGGGATCCGATGGAAGTTTGGTTGACAAAGATGACATAGGAATAAAGATTAAATTTTCTACATTTAATTTTATTGGATGAAACAAAAAATTTAATGTCTCAATAGAACTATAAGTTCATACTAGTTTGTATAATGAGGGTATATATAAAAATTCTGCAATGGAAGGATGAAGAAATCGATTAACATAATAAGGTTAAAATATTTTTTTTCTAGTCATACATAATATATTAAGATAGAAACCTCATTTAAAAAAATATCTTGAGTTATGTATGTCTTTTAGATTACCTAGAAAAATTTATTATTAAATGATAATTATAATTGTGGGAAAAAATTTATTTATGTGTGTGGGAATATAACACCCTGATATTTTAAATGATATATTTCTTTAAGAATTAATATATTCAATTGGATACTATAAATGGAATTCAAAACTGCAATCAACCAAAAAACATTATATAGCCATTAAAGTTCATAAATTTAATTTGAGGGTAAAATATAGGTATCAAAATTAGGAATTTTTTTTAAAAAAAATAATGGTCATTATTGATACTAAGAAATTGATAAACTTCAATGAGTCTAGCTAAATAACTATTAATAATTATTTATGATTTCAAATATAACTTTTTTTTAAAAAAAATTCATGTATGCATTTTATTTCTAGATACAAAATATATTATTGATAAAATATATTATTGATATAAGTATTATATTAACAAAAAACTAAATATTAATGGATAAGAAATGTGAATGAAAACACTTAAAATTATAAAAGTTATTTTCCTATGAAAATAATTTTCACCATATTAGGTTCTTATTTTCAAATTTTCAAATTTCAATTTAACCTAATTCACTTAATTTTTTGATTTATATTATCAATATTATCTTAATTTGATTTTTTTTTAGAAATAATATATTTTTAGGTGAATAGTATAAAATACCGTTTTTAATAATTCATTGTGTTTATGGATATATCAAGAATTATGTATATCTTAAACAGTTATAAAAAACTCATAATAAAAAATTAATTTAAGGAGTAAGAAAATACATTTTAATTTTTTTTAGGGATTTACAGAACCTAACATTATCATTTTATAAACATAAGTAATATTTCCCAATAAAAGAAACTACTTTTACTCTTTATTTTAATTAAATATTATTTTGATAAATTTTGGTTTTTTATTTATTTGAATGGAATGAATTTTTTATAATAAAAAAAATATATTATAAAAATATAAAACATCGATAATTTTATTATACACATAAATTTAATTCTTATAATACACTTTATAAAAATGGTTTTTTATGCGTTATATGCAATAAAGTTAAAAATAATTTTTCATACACATCAAAATATTATTTTATAAAATGTATCTCATATGTATAATGATTATTTATAAATTATTTAATAAGTATAATTATATTTTTAGGCATTAAAATTAAATTACTTATCTAAAAATTAATTGGCATGCTACAAACAAAAAAGCCAAAATATTGACAACTCAAGAAACTTTTTTTTATTATTTAACCAATAACCTTTTTAATCAAAATAGATTGTGGTAAAATATTTTCTGTAAATTTTTTGAAAATTCATATGTTTTTTATCGATATGGATTTTTATTAATGACTAAGTCAAGTAGAACATGAATAGTATTTACTTTAATTCCTAAAGGCTTTATTTATTTATTTTTAGATAATATACTTGTTAATTAGGTTGAGGGGTAGCCTTATATAGACTATAATGCCAATCAAACATAGTCCATTAAATGAACCAAAGGCTTAAATACCAGACACACAAAACAACCCCAACCTAGCTTCTACTTCGTGATACACCTATGCTCTTTGGCCTTGCAAGGGTGACTGGCTTCCATTTATCAATGAACAACTACACGGTGTCTGGTACCAATGACCAAATTAATACCCTCTCATTATTCTAGATTCAATTATCCTACTGGTGGATGCTTCCCACTCTATTTGTTTTGTCTTCTGGGGTTTCACTTGAGGATCCAAACTGTCCTGTATCTCATATTACAAAACCTATGTAGTCACCTGACTCCACAAACGACTTGTCTAGCCTATCCACCTTGACCCATCGATGATCTCGACAACTTTTCACCACATTTTTTTTCTACCCACCACCGTAACCCACCATTGCTGAGGTGAAATACTATGCCAACTCCATCGACACCATCCCTTAATGTCGACGCCTCTCACCCACCTCTATTGTGGTCACACCATCGAATTTTCAACCTGTGTCTTTCTTCCTCATCGTCGAGCTAATCGATACTAACCCTCGATACTGATGAGTTCCCTCTACCACTGTGCAGAACCATTGCTGACATCCCACTTATAATAACCCCCAAATTGTATTCATATTCATATAGTTTAGATAGTGAATGCATTATACATAAAGAAGTGATAGGTGGGCCAAATATTATATATCCCTTTGATTCATTGGTTGGTATCATAGGGAAAATGATTTGGGTACATAGTGTATGCCAACCTATGGTAATCATGATGCCTTGGTTGAAACCTTGATGATAAGTATAATTTCCTAGTTGTGGCCTTGATGGAAAGAAAAATGTCTTGGCAGAGGACATGATGTTACAGATATGGATGTCTAGTTTTATAAATTCCATCACCATTAATTTAAATATTATTTTCCATGTGTTTATTTATAATACTAACCATGTATTTGATTCAATGTCATGTGATCTTTTATATGACATTATTTTGTTATCAATTATTTCTTATAATATTTTTCATTCCATGTATATGCCTTGATAGATTTTGATATATATTTTCTCTTACTGAGCAATTGAGATCACCCTTCATATGTTTACATTTCCATATGTTTTGAAGAGAGTTATTACACAATTATTTCTAGAAGAGTAGCATATATGGAGAAATTTTTTGGATGATATTGAAGGCTTAATATGGATTAAATATTTTCTAATATAGAGGAAATATTTCCATATGATGAGAAATAAATGGGCTTTGATGGTTAATTGTTTTTCCAAAATCTCTAAATTTTATTCCTAAAAGGTCATTAAAATTTAAGTGACTCCATATTTAGGAGTGATATTGTATTTATTTATGGTTAAAATTGGTTCACCATGATTAAATTCAAAGTGATTATGTAAAGAAGTTTTTTATGAGAACTGAATCCCGAGAGAGCACGTTTGTGGTATCACAAGCACATAATTATTATATGAATATTATATTAACCTAGTTTGGGTGAAGCAATTAAAAATTACATATATCTTTCTTTATTCACTTTACCAATTCATATTTTTTGTGAGGGAGAGAAGATTTCATATTTAATGTGGAGCAGGATCATTGGAAGTCGCTAGCAGCACTACACTTTATCTGTGCTAAAAAATCACATATAAATGTAATCCAATTACAAGCACTAATAAAAGTTATAATTAATTTAAAAACAAATTATATACTATTAAATATCATATTTTTCAATATAAATATATTTAAATTGTTATAGATAAAATATATTTTATTAGATATAATTTATATAACATTAAATATATAATTACACATAATATATAATACATTTAGTGAAAATGGATTATAAAATAATCAAAATACAATACTATGTAAAACATTAGTAATTATATAGCACCATGAAAATTTATTTTTAAATAATATTATTCTTGATGACTTACGATACATGCAACAACGAACTTTAAGTGAACTGTGATATTGATAAAAATATTCTAATTTAAACGTGACCATTATATCTTAGCTATTAAAATAGCTTTAAAAATATGAATAAAGGAATTATGAAAAATATGTATAAAGGATTTATAAAATAAAAATATATTTATTAATTATAATAAAATATTTACTCAATTTTCAGTAAAGTCATTTTATTCATAAAAAATATATTTTCTCCAAAAATGGATTTTATTGTCTTTTGTACACAGAAATTATTAGAAATCTCTAGAATATTTTATAAATATTATATATGGGCATTAATTAATATTTGAAATCATCATTTAAATATTATATTAGGGTGAAATGATCAGTTTTTTTTGAGAATATTTATTTTTGAGTGAATAGTAAAAAATCCCATTTTTTTATATAAGGTCATTTCTTTTCTCTAATTAAAGTAATTAAAAAGTCACATTATATTTTGAATTTGATCTTAAAGTAAATTATGAATCATTTAATTATAACAAATTTAATAAATTACTTATAAATCATCAATAGACTTAATTTTTGGTATTAGTTCATTTTTTGTCTTAAATACCCATTTGTCTAAAAAATATTTTTTCGTTTAGTTCTATGAATTTATGTTAAAATATACTTATTAGAAATCCGTAAATTTAATCATAAAAAATTGATTTCATATTTTTAATTAATGGGTTCAAATTTGGTAAATAGTTCCCTTTTATTTTTCATCAATATGAATAGTAACGTTGTTTAAGATTTGTCACCATAGTAAAGGGTAAATTAGGTAATTTTGGTTAGAAATAAAGTGATAATAGTTTAAAAATTTATCTAGAACATATATGTGTTTCGTTATGATAATTTTAAATCTAAAAACCATTCAAATATTTTATAATATGTCATTTTGGTTTCATTCCTCTTTGATAAAGTTTTTTTTATTATTTTAAGTAAAAGAAAATTCCAAAATGTCACTTTCTTACATTTAATATCTTTAATATTTTATGAGAGAGACAAAAACCTATTATGAATGGTTCTAAAATTTTAGTTTAAATATTTTTTTTATGATGGTAATTTATTTTAAATTTTTCATGATTACATAATTATCTTAAATACTTAGACAATGCTGACATAGTGCTTGCAGAAGTTGTAGAATAATCTAGTAACTAATATTTAAAACATTAAAAGTACTGTTTTTGGGTGATTTATGGATTCCTATTATTTTTTTGATATATATAAGATATTATTAATTTTTTAACAGTCTTTATATGAGATACATTTTTGTCATGATATTTTTTAAAGTAAAATTATGTGAATATTCTATAAAATGAATTTAATGGTATTTTCTGTTAAATAATATATTATTTAAGGATTTTATATTAATAAAAATATTTTATTTGGACAAATTAATGAAATATGGTATAGAATATCAATAATTTCTCAAATATGGGTCAATGTTTCCATTATAGTGACTTTCTTGACCTCTAACACGTAAACCACTTGTGATCATGGTAATCGTCAAATAATGTTAATGGGGGGGGGGTTAAAACTAATAGATAAGTGTTCAAATAACACTTAATCTTGTCTAAAGTTTATTGGGTGAGATTATCACTACTTATATAAATCATGTATTATAAATATATCAACTATGTTCTAAATGAAGATGAAAATTAATTAAAATTAATATAATAAATTAAGTAATTCTGAGGTTTCCCCTCCCTTCACTTATAAAAGGCAACCACCTCTCCTCTACTCCTCACACTTCAAGATCCATTTAGCTCAAAAAATATATAACCATATATCTTTTAAACCAAACTCCCCTTGACTTAAAGGATATTTTCTCATCAAAATTCTAACATATATGTCTTAATGGGTAAGCCAAATATTATTTTCTAATGAAGACGTATAACTTTTAATCGAGTGTTTCCATTTTATTTATTCTTCTATCTCCTTAAAATATCCTTAAACCATGTTAATATAATAACAAAATTATAACATATTTTTAAAACCCTCCTTCACCAAGATGAGGGAAGGGATAACAGATTTCCAGTACCTTCTTCAATTTTATGAAAAGATAATGACCCCCGAGACCCGCCTTCAATAGGTCCCGGAGTGGGGACTACCACCAAGGGTATAGAATCACACCCAAAATAGAAGGCATTACCCATTTTATTTAGTAGGATCATGATATTAGATATTAAATCCCATACAACAACAAAACTGGAGGCAAACGTAATGAAAAAAATAAACCATTCCCATATGAATGTTACAAAGGTTAGTGATAAAAATTACAAGAAAACTCAAATGGAAAGTACCAATGAAAAGAAGAAAATAGAAAAAACTTTTGTCCCAAATTCCAGACTATTATGGTCTTACATGATCCTCGAAGTCCTCCTAGAACCCTAAAATCAGTTTTATATACGTAGGGTTACTATACAGGTATACTCATTAGGGAAAACCAAATGCTATCTTGCATAAGGGGGGAGGCATTCTAATTCACGTGAGAAAAGAAGATAACAACTAGAAAAGAAACTATCCACCCAAACCTAACCAAGTCACACTCCAAAAATAACTCAAGTCAAGTAATGAAATTGTAATAACACATTGATGAAATTATACATGGATTGAAATATAAGCGATGAAATTCCACATATAAACAGCCACACCTTCCAAAATCTATGCTCATGAAATTATACATGGATTAAAATTATAATCAAGGCATGATAAATTATTTTTTATTCAGTTTCAATGTTTTCAATGTGTATTATCTTGTTCAAAGTTAAAGGAATTTTTCCTTCAATTTAAACACTTTTGTTTCAAATCATTATTTTCACACAAAAGATAATTTTTTATTTCATCTCCCCACCAACATAAATTAACACTACCCCAAGTGTTTGATGAAAAGAAAATTTATAAGGGTTAGAGGCAGATAAGGGGAGTTAAAAGGAAATTGAAATATAAGGATCATGTAATGAAGTCACCTGGTGGTTGAAGTTGATGTTCTTGCGACACCAATCTAGTCCTTTGATATCAATGTCACTTGAAGAGTTCCTTCGTGAAAAAATGAAATAGAAAAAAACAAACAAAACAATATATTTATTTATTCATATAATAAAAATAGTATATATACAAAGATTACTAATTAAGGAATCACTATAAGTCATAGGTCCGTGGTAAGAGCACGCCCTTGTCTCCTATCCGTCTCGGGTTCGATTCCACACTGCTTCACCGGTTGTGACAGGGTTTGACCCACGACCTATTTAATGTCATTTTATATATATATATAATTATTATTATATGTTTATTTATTTTTTATATTTTCATTTTATCCTACAAAAACATAAAAATAAAATAAAATAAATTGATGATACATTGTATTCTTTTTAAAGTTCTCAGTAAGGTTTTACTCAAGGATCACACCACGTGACACGGATGAATATGGAACTCCCATTTCATTCCCATCCATACTCCTAAGAGAAGAACAGGTCAACAATATATATATTTTTATATTTGTTTTTATATCAAAATTATTAATTAATTCTATTTGAAAAATAAATTTTATTCAAAAATATTAGAAACATGAAAAAAAATGGGTTGCCTCCCATGTAGTGATTTTGTTTAACGTTGTCAGCTCGACATGGATCCTAAATATATCAATTTGTTCCCGGTTCATTGGTTGGGTCAGTTAAATCAACATTTTTCTTGTTTATTGAATGATTCAATGAATGGTTTTAACCTATGACCGTTGACCTAAAAAATGAGACCACTTATAGGATCTTGAATCTCTAATGCCCCATGGGGGTACACCTGATGTACAATGAATGGACCTGACCATCTAGAACATAACATTCATGGGTGTAAATGAAGTTTTGAACTATAAAAGAGCATAATGTTTCCTGGTTAAAAATTTCAGAGACCCGGTTTCTGGCCTAATAAGACATTGAAATATTTCTATGAATATTTCTAGAGCTGGGTGCTGAGACGATGTGCAATTCCAAGGCACAGTTTTCCCGGAACTAATTTTATAAAAACGTTAACTGTTTTTATATTATGTGAGCGCAGTTAACAAATGAAAATGGGATATATCTTAAACGGTGGATCAGATCAGAAATTTGATACCACGGTTGGGTCCAGAACGCAATGTTTCCCTTTGGCGTGACATAAAATAAGTCGGCACGGGATGTTCGGACCCCTTGCTCATTGGCGATGTATTAAATGGATAAATTAATTTATTAATTTATACATTTAATATCTCAATCCTGAATATCTCTCAAGCAGAGACTCAGATGAAAAATCTAAGGCCACTGATGAGCTCAGAACATAAGGTTTACCCTATGAAAGGTATAACCTTTGTCCACGTTGGGTGTTTGGCATATGCGCCATCACGGGAGAATAATTAAATAATTAAATAATTGTTTATTTTGTATTTTATTTTTTCTTTCAATATAGATATAGGTTATAAATTATTTGTTTAGAGGGGGCTGGCCTCATAATTCATTTTGGCCAATGACGGTAAATCCCCCTTCCTCTCCTCTCCTTCTCTCCCCGTTGATGAATGGAGAATAAAGAACAATGAAGCCTCAAATACAGGAGAATAAAATAGTGATGAACACAACATCTTCTTCTCATCCTTGTGCAAGTTCTATCTTTTTCAACACTGAATGGATTTTGGTGAATGTGATATTCACCAACGATCGATCCAAACCTAATGTAGGATTTATCATTGTGGATTCCATACCCCAATTAAATTTTCATGATGAACGCGAATTAAATGAATTAATTAGCGGATCGAAAACCATGGGTTGAATCAATTTATTATTCTTTTTCATGAAAATATTAAAGTATGATAAATATTTTTTTTCAATTCTACATGTTCTTGATTCTCAATAACGATGGCCAAACAAAAACAACCATCGATCCGCACACATACCATGCCCTTTTCAATTTCATTCTTTGCGCGTTCATTCCATGTTCTTCATCGCAAAATAATTAAGCATGCTAAAACCTTAATGTTTCATTGAGCACCAACTATAAATGCGGGGCTCTCGTCCTGAGGATCTCAAATATCTGGTCGTCACAATTTTCAGACTTACAACGGAGATGCGACTACCCATGGAAGGGGATATGTGGAATTGTGATTACCGACCCTTTTGTGCGTGGGTCGAGCAGGGCGAGCCGAGGCGACTTTAGGAGATGTGTCTAGCTTGAGGGGCAGCGGCATGGCGTGCTTGAGGCACAGCGGTGTGGGTAGCTGACGTTGGTGGTGGTTATGGCCTTTGGAAGGAGGCCAGGTGATTGGGACTCTAATTGGGACAACAAAATCTTGAATGAATATTAGATTGGAGAGAGAGATTTAAAGGTGATGAAATAATAAAGGAGATAATAATAAAAATGATAAAGGTATGGAGGTTTGGGGCATGCTTCATGGAGTAAGGAGCCAACAATATAGGTGGTACATGGAATTTTTGGGTGTGATAAGTTAAAGGATTAAATTAAATTAAAAAAATAATAATATAATAATGATATTATTATTTTCATTGGGAAAACCGTATTTTGGCAGTATTTTCTTCGTGGAACCTCGGTTTCATGAACCATCAGTCGCAGTGCAAACCTAACTTCGAGATGGAATTTTTGATTCCAATATTGGAAGTATTTTTCGGGTTTTCGGATCGGGTACCTGAAACATTCATGAATTAACAGATTTAACATTATTATCAAATCTTAGTCCCGACATAACTCATGTCTGCGACATCCAATTGTCAGGATGTCAGCGGCAATCTGACCATGTCTTCAAGAAGGTTGATTCATGTTTAATGTTGGATACTAAATTATGGTTTGTGGCTCAGGTCCACGAAACACCAAATAATAATATTATTAATATTATTATGGGATCTTGTATCTGACATATCTCCATCATACGATGTTAGAATGACGAACTGTATATGAAGTTGCAACCCTGAAATTAAGATGAATGTTTCAAGAACAATTTTGGATATTCTTGTTGAGGTTGAGGTGCAGGCCCATGAGGCCTGGATCATGCATGTTGCGTTGAAATGTATCTTTTTCACAGGCTATCTGTTTTGGACAAATGGGTAGTCCATCTCGTGTGTTTTTCCATGTGGATCATAATAGTGTGACCCATTTGGTTATCTGGGGTCGTTTGAAGTATGACCGGGATGGATCAAACAAAAATCTAACTAGGCCCTCAGTATTAAAATGTCTATAACTTACATACTATGCATCCTATTGGCTCACCGTATGTCATGATGGAACCTTTATGACATAGCAGTCCTTCAGGTAGCTCCCTTATGGAACTTCATGGCGATTGAGGTGTGACCGATAACCTCAGGAGCAGAACTAGGGCGTTTCTTTTATTAATGTCTAGGATGTCTACTTCTTTGATGACTCAAAGCTCAAGTATTCTTTACTACTCTACTCTGGTAGAGATAAGACTCAACACATCATGGGTGTAGGTCCGTTTTCCTCTAAGATGTTTTTCCTATCTTTGGACTTGATACTCCACCACATGGCTAGACCAGGCCAGTTTTATTGGTCACCCTATGAACCGATTTCACGGGTTGGAATACATGGGTTCAGGCCGTGGATGGGAACATTGCTATCATACACGGAGCGGACCCCAAATACCTTGACACAACTGGTGATCCTTTCTACATGATGTGTAGATACTTTTTATATGAAAATAATGTAGACATGGGTCATTTACACAGGCAGTACTCAGAGTCAAGGAACACAACATTTGATCCTACTACACGCCGTGTAACTTGATTTACATGGCTTCAGCCATTTGTCTTCTATGACTTGGACTATCATTCTTAGGGTTCATACCCTTGGTCTTTCCCCTGAAAGTTTCTGGTATCATTTCCTGTGTACAAGAGTATGATCCCTTCAGTAGGAATTCCTGAATAGAGTTGTGGAAATTTACTCTGTTTTACTTGGAGCCAGATCCTCTATTCCTTCCTAGTACCCTAGGTAGAGTTCTTGGTATTGACTTGACAAACGTTACCTGGGCATCGATCCTCTTCTTATCAGATTAGTTCAGACTGATTTTTTGGAATCACCCCATAGCTATTTGTTGTGATCCTCATGTTAACATTGTATTCTTAATTATATGTGGAGTGAGTTCTCCCGGAATGAGTGCATCATGTATCTCTCTTCAGAAATGGGAGTGTGTACTCTATGTTATGAGTACTTCATGGAAATCATTGAACTGGATCCCTAGCATGGTTATTTAGTTTTGTAACATGTCTCTAGAATACAGGTCTGAGTTACGAGTATATCTACTTGCCCTGGGTATATGTATGGTCATATACCTAGTGTGAGCTATGAGATGAAGATCCCCTTACTCTGTCATTTGGGATTCTTTGAGCGATCAAGTCTATTATTTGGGGGATTTCTACTCTTTTTTTTCGAACTTGTTGTACCTTGTTCTCTCTTACTACTCTCCTATCAGTTCATCTCTTTTTTCTACCTTAGTACTTCGGTGCATCCTACTGAGTATTCTTATACTCACCCCTTATTGTTATTTTCCTGCATTTGGTGTGCCCTTGCAGATGACAGACACGTTGATCATGACATTATAGGATCTTTGGGATATGGGGTGCTTGGACCATGTGCGGTGGTCGTATCTTGGGATTCAAGAGTGAGACTCTTCCAGATATTTTACTTTTTCACCTGTTGCCGGGTTGTGGCACTTTTTTAGTTGGGTGTGTATTTTTTCCCCCTTCCCTTTCAGCTTTACTTATCTTGTAATTGTACTAATAGAGGTCGATGCTTTTTTGTTTGGTTCCCTTTTTATACTAGAGTGGATCCTTGATTTCATCTTTTTATCTACACTTTTACATTGAGTTAGTTACATGTGTGTGTATACGTTCTTATGAAAAAAGGCCTCCCTAAGATTTTTGTGCCTTCGGTGCTAGTCGCCAACCCCTGGCCTATAGAGGCGGGCTTGGGGTAGTTGCAGTTCGATCCCTAGTATGGGTCGGGTCGTGACAGAGTGGTATTACAGGTGGATCGATCCTTGGGACGTTGTTCAGACTTTTCACTAAAATTCTCTTAGTTGGGTTTTGGGAAATAGTGTCGATGTGTATCGAGAGCGGCTATCAGGCCAGGGAGTCCAGTGATGGTGTGGGTGGCCGACGTATCCATTCACCGGGACCCTGATTATCCGCTTTTCGGCTCGGCAGCCTGAGACTCCTGTTGCAGGGAACAATGGTATATGCATCATATAAGATTGAGTATTTTATTTTCCTTCTCGGTTCAGATCCCCATCATTGTTGATATATGTATATATGCTCATCCAACTATGGTACTCCTTGATAACATTCAGGATGTCCCCGCGATGACATTCATCTACGATACTAGCTACAGTTCGTGGTGACGATTGTGTGAGCGACGATAGCTTAGTTCAGGACCCATCATGCGGGCCCCTTTCTCTAGGTGGGCAAGTAACATCACCCCTACCTATTGAGATGAAGAGAACCCCAGCTGAGCAGGCTGATGATGTGTGCAGGTTGAGCACACTACGTGAGTTCCAGTACCAGAGACCACTGAGGTTCCATAGTAAGCCATTCCCTCAGACAGTAGAGGTTTGGATAGAGTTGGTGGTCCACTAGTCTATAATGGTAGTTTCCAAGAACAGATGCTCGAGTGGGGACTCTGTAGAGAGATCTATTCTATCATAGTTCCCTTTTGAATCACCACTTATGTCGATGTTCAATTTTAGGCACTGGTGGTTGAAATATTCTTGTC
This sequence comes from Viscum album, assembly GCA_963277665.1. NCBI lineage: Eukaryota > Viridiplantae > Streptophyta > Magnoliopsida > Santalales > Viscaceae > Viscum > Viscum album. The sequence continues at coordinate 1,930,962,297 of OY728131.1, forward strand.
ACGCCATACAACTGGTCTTGATAGTGAGCACAACAGAGCTGAGACATCTACTATAGCTAGAAGATACCAGACAATGAGATATCAATGTAGGAGATCTTAAGGATCAATCATAGGCACTTGGTCATAAATGACCTAGGTAGAGCAGGGAAATAAAGGTGAAATAATCTCTCAAACTTGTGCACTCAAGCTGTGGTTGGGTAGAAGATTCCCTTAGCGGAATGTGCGAGATGTACCAGACTCACATTGTGTGGGAAGTTTCATAGAGGATTACTTCCTTGTACCAGACCCTGGTAGAACAAGTGGGTACAACTTTTCCTCAGTTGACAGTGTGGACTCCTTCACTTCTCGATCATGTATGAGAGTCTCGGTTGTGATTCATTTACTATGAAATCATGTTTGACCAGATATCGTTAGGGGTTTCACCATATGTATGTTCTGAAGGAGGGAATCATGATACTTTTTCTTAGTGAAAAACAATGATTTCAGTTGTGAAATGTGAAGTAGAGGTTCGGTCGGGGAGGAAAACTTTCCACCGAGTTCTATCAGGTCATTCGAGGCTATGTAAGGAGATGAAAGGGTTTCATATTACATTGCCTTGTCCCAAATAGTTAGAGTGGATAAATAATGCCTTACACATGTCGCAACTGGGATGATATGTGTGTGTTCCTACACATGTCATCAACTGAAGAAAGCCTTATGAGGGTGGACAACCCCTTTGGTCCATATTCTTTGGAAGCACTGAAACATACAGGTGTCTCCAAGAGTGGGAGAGCTATGTGTGGGCTCGAATTCTTGAGTGGTTTCCCTAGTATTTCTTTTCGAGGACGAAAAACTTGATGGAGGGAATAATGTAGGGACCTGGTTCTTATACTAATGAGACTTTGAAATATTTCTAATAATATTTCTAGATCTAGGCGTTGAGACGATGTGAAATTCCATGGCCTGGTGTTCTTGGAATAAATTTTATAAAAATGTTAAGTGGTTTTATATTACGCACATGCAATTAACTAATGAAAACGAGATATCACTTAAACGGTTGATCTAATTTGATATCTGAGACCACGGTTGGGTCCGTAACGTAGTGTTTCCCATAGGAGCGACATAAAATAAGTCGGCGCAGGATGTTCAGACCCCTAGCTCGTTGGCGATGTATTAAATGGATAAATTAAATTATTAATTTATTCATTTAATATCTCAAACCAGAATATCTCTCATGTAGGGACTCAGATGAAAAAACTTGAGGCCACAGATGAGATCGAATCGTAAGCTTTACCCTATGAAAAGTATAACCTTTTTCCGCGTCGGGTGTTTAGCATATGCGCCATCACGGGAGAATAATTAAATAATTAAATAGTTGTTTATTTAGTTATTTAATTTATTTCTTTTAACCTAGAAAATGGTTATAAATTCTTTGTTTAGAGGGGGTTGGCCCCATAATTCATTTTGGCCAATGATGGTAAAACCTCCCTTCCTCTCCTCTCCACTCCCTGTTGATGAACGGTGAATGAAGAACAATGTAACCTCTGATCCAGGCGAATCAAAGAGCGACGAGCGCAATATCTTCTTCTCATCCATGTGCACGTTCTCTCCTTGTCAACACCAAATGGTTTTTTCTGATTGCGATCTTCACCATTGATCGATCCAAACCTAAGGTAAGATTTATCTTTGTGGATTCCTTACCCCAATTAAATTTTCATGACTAACACAAATTAAATGAATTAATTCACGGATCGAAAATCCATGGGTTGAATTAATTTCTTATGGTTTTTCTAGAAAATATTGAATTATGGTGAATATATTTTTGTCAATTCCACATGTTCTTGATTATCAATAATGATGGCCAAACAAACACGGCCATTGATCCGCAAACAAACCATGCCCTTTTCAATTTCATTCTCCGCGCTTTCATTGCGTGTTCTTCATCGCAAAATAATTATGCATGGTAAAACCTTAATGTTTCCTTGATCGTGACATATGAACATGGGGATCTTGACCTAAGGATCACAAATCGGTGGTTGTCAAAATTTTCTAACTAAGAATGGAGATGCGACATCTCGTGGAAGGGGTGACGTGGCAGTGTGATTACCAACCCGGCGGTGCGTGGGTCGAGTAGGGCAGGCCAAGGCGGCTTTAGGCAGGCCATCTAGCTTGAGGGGAAGTTGCATGGTAGGCTGGAGGCGCAGTGGCATGGGCAGACGAAGTTGGTGATGGTTCTGGCCATGTGGAAGGAGGCTGGGTGATTGGGGCGCTAATTGGGAGAACAAAATCATGAATGAAGATTAGATTAGAGAGAGAGAATTGAAGGTGATGAAATAATAAAGGACAAAAATAATAAAACCAATAAAGGAATGGAGGTTTGGGGAATGCCACATGGAGTAAGGAGGCGCCAATATAGGTGGTTCATGGATGTTTTGAGTGTGATATTTTAAAGGATTAACTTAAATTAAAAACAATAATAATATAATAATTTTATTATTATTTTCGTTGGGAAAACCGTATTTTGATGGTATCTTATTCATGCGACCTCGGTTTAATGAAACATCAGTTGAAGCAAGACCCTGACATCATGACGGAATTTATGAGTCCAATATTGAATGTATTTTTTGGGTTTTCAGATCGGGTACCTAAAATGCTCATGAATTAATAGATTTAAAATTATTATTAAATCATCAACCTTCCATAACTCCTGTGTGCGACGTCCAATTGACTGGCCGTCAGTGGCAACGTGACCCTATCATTAAGAAGGTCGATTCTAGTCTAATGATGGATACTAATTTCTAGTTTGTGTCTTAGGTCCATGAAACACTGAATAATATTATTATTAATATTATTATGGGATCTTGTATTTGACATATCTCCCTCATATGGTGTCGGAATGATAAATCATCTACGATGTTGCGACCCTGAAATTAAGACGAAATTTTCAAGACCAATATTGGATATTTAAGTTGAGTTCGAGGCACGGGCCCTATGAGGCCCATTTTGAATGTGATGTGGTGAAATGAAAATGTTTCACCAGATATCCAATTTGGAAAAAAGGGTAGTCCCTCTCTTGTGTTTTTTCATATGGATCACAACGGTGTGACCAATTTGGTTATCTGGTGACATTTGAAGGATGATTGGGTTAGATCAAACAAGAATCTAACCAGGCCCTCGATATTAAAATGCCTATAACTTACAGACTGAGCGTCCAATTAGCTAATCATCTGTCGTGGTGGAACCTTTATGACAAGACGGTCCTTCAGGTTTCTCCCTTATGGAACTTCATGGTGGTTGAGGTATGACAGATAACCTGAGGAGTAGAACCAGGTAGTTTCTTTTAGTAAGATCTAGGATGGATACTCCCATGATGACTCAAGGCGTGAGTATTATTTACTCCTCTTCTCTTGTAGAGACAAAAATCCCCACCTAATGAGTGTGTGTTCGTTTTCCTCTAAGATGGTTTTCTTATCTTTGGATTTGATACCCCACCACATGGCTAGACCACGCCGGTTTCATGGGTCACCTTGTGAACCGATTTCATGGGTTGACATACATGGGTTGAGGTCGTGTACGGGAACATGTCTAGCATACATGGGGTGGACCCCAGATAGTTTAAAATGACTGGTGATCCTTTATACATGTTGTGCATTTACATTTTATACAATAAGACTGGAGACAGAGATAGTTTACACAGGAAGTACCCAGAGTCAAGGAACATGGCGTGTGATCCTACTACACACCGTGTAACTTGTTCTACAAGGCTGGATCCATTTGTCTTCTATTACTTGTACTATATTTCTTAGGGTTCATACCCTTGATATTTCCCATGAGGGTTTCTGGTATCATTTCTTATGTACAATAGTATGATTCCTTTAGTAAGACTTCCTGAATAGAGTTATTGGAGTCCTCTCTGTGAGACTAGGAGCCAAATCCTCTATTCCTTCCTAGTACCCTAGGTAGAGATCTTGGTATCGATGAGACCAACTTTAGCCAGGCACCGATCCTCTGCATAATGGATTAGTTCAGACCATGTTATTGGAATAACCCCATAGCTATTGGTTGTGATCCTCACCTGAACATCGTATTCTTAAGCACATGTGGAGTGAGTTATCCCAGAACGATTGCTTCGTGTCTCTCTCTTCAGACCTGGGAGTGTGTTCTCCCTGTTATGAGTACTTCATGTAAATCTTCGAACTAGATCCCTAGCATGGTTATGTAGTTGTGTAACTTGTCTCTAGACTACAGGTATGAGTTACAAGTATATCTTCTTACCCTGGGTATATGTATGGGCATATACCTGGTGTGAGTTATGAGATGAAGATCCCCTTACTAAATCATTTGGGTTTCATTGAGCGATCATATATATTATTGGGAGGATTTGTACTCTTTTTGTTCATACTTGATGTACCTTATTCTCTCTTACTGCTCTCCTCTTCAGTACATCTCTTGTTTCTCTCTCAAGCCTTCGGGGCATCCTACTGAGTATTATTATACTCTCCCTTTCTTGGGCTTTTCCCGCATTTGGTGTGCCCTTGCATATGATAGATAGGATGATCTTGACATTAGAGGAGCTTGAGGATACTAGGTGCTTGGACCACGTGTGGTGGTTGTAGCTTGGGATTCAGGAGTGGGATTCTTACAACTGTTTTACTTTTTCACATATTGCCGGGTTGTTTCACTTTTTTAGTTGGGTGTGTATTTTTTCCCCTTTCCCTTTTAGCTTTAATTTTCATGTACTTTTACTATTAGAGGTCGATGCATTTTTGTTTGGTTATCTTTTTATAGTAGTGTGAAACCTTGCTTTCTTCCTTTTCTCTACACATTTTCAATGATTTAGTTGTGTGTGTGTGTGTGTCGGTTCTTAGGAAAAAGGCCTCCCTGAGTTTGTTGTGCCTTCAGTGCTAGTCGCCAACCCCTGGCCTATACATGTGGGCTTGGGGTAGTTGTGGTTCGAGCCCTGGTATGGGTTGGGTCGTGACAAAAATGTTTGACATTGACATTTCTGGATTGGTAGGTTTGAACTATATCTTTATTTATCCATGAATTTTCATAAGCCTCCATCCTAAGTTTCTCAAGTTCATTAAGATCTAATTTCATCTTTTCTTCAGCCAAAGAATTGTCAAAGTTCATTTTTTTTATTGCCCAAAATGCTTTATGCTCAATTTAAATAGGTAAATGGAATGATTTTCCATAAACGAACCTAAATGGTGATATTCCTTGGATAGTTTTGAATATTGTACGATATGCTCAAAGAGCATCGAAGAGTTTCTCAGACCAAACATTCCTGGAGGGATTCACAGTTTTCCCATGAATTTTCTTAATCTCCCTATCCAATAACTCATATTGACCATTGTATTGAGGATGGTATGTAGTAGAAACATATTGACAAATATCATACTTAGACATGAGTGAAGTGAATGGACAGTTGCATAAATGGGTTCCTCGGTCACTGATTATAGCCCTAGGAATTCCAAATCGAGAAAATATGTGCTCTTTTAGAAATTGGATAACAACATGATGGTCATTGAATTTAGTGGGAATGGACTCAACCAATTTTGAGACATAATCAATATCTAATAGGATGTAGTGGTATAACATGGAGTTTCAGAAGGGTCCCATGAAATAAAATCCCCAACAATTAATGATTTCAATGACCAGAATGGGAGTGAGGGGAATTTGATTCATTTTGGTAATGGATCCTAATTACTGACACTGAGGAAAAATTTTGCATTATAAGAAGGAATCCATAGAGAGGGTAGGCCAGTAGAAACCACTTTGTAGTACCTTTTCATTGGTTTTATTTGTAGAAAAGTGGCCTCAATATGGATCTCCATGAAAAACTTTTAGAATGGACTCTTGCTTAGACTTGGGAACACATCTCTTAATGATTTGATCAAGACAAAATGTGAAGTGGTGGGGGTCATCAGACACATAGTGTTTGACATCAGAATGGAATTTCCTCTTATCTTGGATTTTGGAATGTCACCCGTCACCAAATGGTTTGTTATGTCAACATACCATGGGAAATCACTCACTGAATAGAGGAGCTCAACGAGAAATGAATCAGACACAGAGAGGTGGTGTGAGTTGTCTTTGAATTCCATCATAGAGAGGTGATAATATACAAAATTTTCCAAACCCTTTTTATCATTAATGTTTAAATCAAACTCTTGAAGAAGAAGTACCCACATAATCAATTTAGCCTTAGAATCTTGTTTTTGGAAAAGGTATTTTATGGATGAATGGTCGATGAAGACAATGATGGGTGATACTTAGAGATAAGACCTGAATTTCACAAAGTCAAAGTCAATATCAAGCATCTCTTTCCCAGTGGTGGGGTGGTTAATTTGTGAATCATTTAAATATTTTATTTTACAAGCAATGAAACATTGAGTTTTCTCACACTTTTGTCCTAAGGATGCTCCTACAGTGAAGTCACTAGCATCACACATGACATCAAAATGAAGTTTCCAATTTGGATATTTCATGATATGTGGAGAGACTAGAGTTGACTTGAGTGTAGAGAATGATTCCTCATATATTTGTGTCCATAAAAATGGAGCATTATTCACTAATAGAGCATAAAGTGATTGAGAAATAGAGCTAAAATTCCTAACAGACCTTCTTTAGAAACCATCATGTCCTATGAAGTACCTCACTTCCATAACAGTTTTAAGAGAGGGAAGGTGACAAATGATGCCAACCTTATCTTTATCAACATTAATCATTCTACTAGAAACCAGATGTCCTATAACAAGTCCTCCATTTACCGTTAAATAAAAATTGTCCCAATTTAGAAGGAAATTCTTATCCTTGCATCTTGACAAAACCCTTTAAACATTTAGAATGAATCCCTCAAAATTTTCACTAAAAATGGAAATTTCATCCATGAAGACCTCTAAACAATCACTCACTATATCTGAGAAGATTACCATCATGCACCGCTAGAAGGTACTAGGGGAATTAAAAAACCCAAAGGGGATGCACATGAAGGAAAAAGTGTCGAATGAACAAGTGAAGATTTTTTTCCTTGATCCTCTAAGGATTCCTCAATTTGATTATACCTTGGGAATCCATCTAGGAAGCAATATAATTGATGACCCACCACTTTCCCAAGGACTTGATCAATAAAGGTAAATGGGAAATGGTCATTCTTAGTACAAGAGTTGGGCTTCCTATAGTCAATACAAACTCTCCGTCCACTACTGACCCTTGTACGGAGAAGGTCACCATCCTCATTGGAGATCACGGTGATTCCAACTTTCTTTGGGACAACGTGAATTGGGATTACCCACTCACTCTTAGCAATGGGGTAGATGATACCTGATTTTAACAACATAAGAAGTTCTTTCCTTACAACATCCATAAGATTTGGATTGCATCTCCTTTGAGGTTGATGACATGGTTTGGATTCATATTCAAGAAAAATTATAAGAGTCCCAATGAGTGGTATAATCCAAGGAATATCAGAAAGGGTCCATCCAATTTCTTTCTTATGATTTCTTAGGATATAAAAAAGAATCATCTCTGGATTGGATTAAAGAGTGGAATAAATGACAACAATAAAAGATTGATTATCCCCTAATAATTCATACTTTTTTGATGAAGGTAAGACCATAAAATCAAGAACATATTGGTTATCACATTCCATGAAAGTATGAGACATTGTATTGAACTTTGTTTCTTTATTCAGATTTCTGGACAGAATTGGTTCCTTGTGAACAGAATTTTCATCCACAAAATTAGCTAGAGTAGTGTCATGAATGGTTATGGACTCAATGTTATTGATTTCATCCATGGTATAATTGATTTTTGATTCTATAAAATCCTCAATAGAGCTATCTAAAAGTGATTCAATCCAAGAAGACAAATTTCCCTCATGTGAAGAAATAAAATCAATATTTTCTTGACTTAAACATCCTTCAGTAATTCCTTGATGTTCCTCATGTTCACTATCAAAAATAACAATAAAATTAACCTCATGTATTTCCTCATCATCCCTAATTTGAGAGTTTTCATTATTGATTTTCAAGTCTAGACACTTGTTTCCAAAGGTGATGGTTATGTTCCCATTATGTACTAGGATAAAAGATTTTATTGGGTTATTTATTATCATTAAAATTGTTATATTTGACTATAATTAATATGAATATATAATTATATAATAATATTGTTTTAACAAATAAAAAAATGTGTTCGATCACCTATTTAACCGATTTTCCCAATCTGAACTTGACATACTCCCCTGATTCAATGACCATCCTAATTCTATATGACTGTGTTGTATAATTTGACCCCACAAAAAAATAATTTTTGGCTCAATCATTGTGATATGGAGTTTGACCCACCATAAATATATAAATTGACCCTACAATAAAAGAATTTTAGGTGCAATAGAATGATTTGATTGAGAGATTAGTCTTGTGACCATTATAATATGAATTTTCATGCTGACCATCCTTAAATGCATTCATAAATATAATAAATGGATGATTTGTTCTATAAATTAGATTACCTTCCTCATCCCCTTTCATTCTGCAGCTCTGAAAATTTAACGGTGGACATGGTGACCTATGACCAGGTGGGCCCCAGTAGGATCGGGTGGATAAGAAGTTCTACTTCGGCTTCCAGTAGCTACATGACACTCATAACCAGGTGAGGTTTTCTACCGATGACCATCAGAGTTTCCTTTTTTTACTTTTCTATTTTTTGTTCTTTTGTTGGGTTTTTATTCTGGCCCACTTATATTAGTTGTACTAGTACCAAGCATTGTTTTAGTGATACATGTTTCTTTTTCAGTGTGTGGGATTTGGTTGGGCGCGCGCGCGCGCGCGCGTGTGTGTGTGTGTATAGGTGCTTATGAAAATGCCTCCCACTTATAGGTTGACACCTTTTGCGCTAATCACTATCCCCAAGCCTTTGGGAGGCAGGCTTGGGGTAGTCACAGCATAGGCCCTAGGGGATGGGTTGTGACACCGCCCAATGTGGTGTAATTTCAGTAAACCAATTCCTTCCACACCGGACAGGTATTCAGTACAAAATTCAATGGCTTTTTCAACAATATATCCTTCTACAATACAACCCTCTCGCCATATTTTATTTTTGACATAACCTTTCGAAATCATCATGTATCGTTCAATGGGGTACATCCATCTATAGTGTACAAGACCACATAGTCCAATATCTCTCACCAAGTGAACCATAAAATCAAATAATGTTGGTGGGAATAACATTTCCAATTGATATAATATGATGGCAAGTTCTCTTTCCATAGTCAGAAATTTCAAATGACAAACTCTATTTAATATTTGGGGCAAAATTTTCCCACTTTGAGTAAATTGATAGGCTATAATTGAAATATCCTAAGAACCGACAAGATACATTCATTTTCCATAAATTCGTGGGAAAAATAAATAATAAATTCCTCCATAATTAAATAAAAATATAGAAGAAACACCAAAATCACTATATGAATGCAGTCAGAAACATGAAACCATATCCATATTTAAACAGACGATGAAAAACATGTGAAACTACTCTAAAAAACATAACTAAAAATTTGTGGGTTATATTCTATGACAGGATCTCCAGTCAAACATGGCCTCCATTATCAAAATCACCTAACAAACAGACCGATTCTTATGTCGCTAAACATCAATTTGTCTACATGCATGCAATAGCTAACTATATACTTATTAAACCAAAAAATATACTTAGAGCATCACAAGAATACTCATAATGTTAGCACCTGATGGGCTGGGTTTGCGACAGAGGAGGGTTCACAGAGGAGGAGAGCTTCTCATCAAAGGTGGGGTTTGATAATAGAGTTGGGGTACACTGAAGAGAGCTTCACGACATAGGAGTGCTTCGTGGCAGCAGATGAGGGTGTTGTAGTGACAGAGCAGGAGAAGGAGTCGGCGACGGCGGGGTTCAGCTTCTACAAGAGCATGAGTCGTGCGACATGAGGAGGACACTGTTAGAGTTTATTTATAAAACCAAGTAAACATTTTATTAGGGCTAGCTAAAAAACACCGATAAAGGTATGTTTTATCAATGCTAAAATAGAAACCGTTGATATAACATGTCTTTATCAACACTAAAAAAGTACTGATAAAACTATAATGATAATAAATTATTTGTATTAACATATATATATTTATAAAATTATATGTATAATAAATATATATATAAATTTATAATATTAATTATAAATAAATATTTATTTATTCATATATATATATAATAAATAAATACTAATTTATAATTATAAATTTATAATAAATATATTTATTATATTTATAATTATATATAATTAATATCTTTTTTATAATTTTATAATTATTTAAATATGTCTATATTAATTTAGAATTATAATTGTAAATATATGCATATATTTATTGTAATTTTATAATTATATAAAAACTATAAATTTATATATATTTATATACATTTATTTATAGTTATAATCCTAAATATATATATTTATATATTTATTTATTTATTTCAATAATTATAAATTTATAACAAATATATTTATTAAATTTAAAATTTGATAAATATATAAAATTAATATATTTATAATAATTTATTAATAATTTAAATATATCTATATTATATATAATTCGAATTATAAATATTTTTATTTATTTATAAATATATTTATTTAATTATATATATTAATTTAACTAATATGTCTATTATAATTAGATAATTATTTAAATATAAATATATATTTACTTAAATAATTATGAAATTCTTATGAAATAAATATAAATTTATTATAAATATACATTTATTATATATATAAATTTATTAGACATAAATATGAATAAATTTATATATATATATATTTAAATACTTATCAAATTAAAATGAATATATTAATTATATAAAGTCATAAATATAAAATATATATAAATTTAAATAATTATGAAATTAAAATAAATATATTAATTATATTTATATTTTTTAATTTCATTATTATTTAAATTAATATTCATTTATATTTAAATAATTATGAAATTATAATAAATATATTTATAATAAATATATTTATTATATTTATAATTATAATTTTAAATTAATATATATTTATTTATATTCAAAAATATAAATAAATAAATATATATATATATATATTTAAATGCTTATGAAAGTGAAATAAAAATATTAACAATATATATTTCCTATAATTAACAATTAATTAAATATATATATATTTATATTTAAATAATTATGAAATTATAATTAATATATTTTATAATAAATATATTTATTATATTTATAATAATTATTATAAAGAATTATTTATTTATTTGCAGTCATAAATATTAATTACTATCTATATATTTAAATAGTTATGAAATTAAAATAAATATATTAATTATATATATTTTTTATAATTTATAAATATTTAAGAGTATATATATATATTTATAATTATATTTATAAATACAATAAATATATTTATTATAAATACATTTATTATAATTTATAAATATTTAAATATATATATATATTTCTTTAAATAATTTTGAAATTATAATATATATATATATATAATTAATATATTTTCATTAATTCAATAATTATTTAAATATATATATGTATGTGTGTGTGTGTGTAGTAGATTATATTTATGACTGTATAATTAATATATTTATTTTATGGGGGCTCATTTGCGTCGCTCAACAATTGTATGGTACATAGGATAATCAAAACGGTACTTACGCCCATTATTCTACATCTAATAGTGCTATCTCTGAGCGTATCGATCACTGTAAATATTAATTCATTGATCGGATTTCTTTGTCAAAAGGCATGGAGTCTTAGAAAATTGGTGACATAGTAGAGTTATTAGTCTCATCGTGGGGTTTTCCTGATTTTAAATGTGTATCCCTTGGCAGAGGATTCTTCAATATCCTTTTTCCCTCGAAAAAGCTAAAAATAAGGTCTTGGATTATATAGGATTGATCATTTTATGATTGGGAATTCTTAGGATCCACAAGTGGAACATGAACTTGAATCTAAACGAATTTAGAGAAACTAATGCACAAATATGGGTGATGATTCATGGCTTAAACTGGGTATTTTGGCAACCATAAATTCTCGTTGATATAGCTTCAGCTATTGGTATTCCTATTAGATTGGATAACCCCATTGAAATGGCTACATTAGGCCATATCACTCAGGTTCTAGAAGAAGTAGATTTCAGCTCCATCTTGATGGATAACGTAACTCTAACTATACCCCATGATGATATCCATCATTAAATTGAGTATGAAAGAACCCCCCCCCCCCAATTTTTGGAATCCTATAAAATCATTGGGAATATGAAATCTGTATGCAGTGCTTATATAGTTTTCCCCAATTTCCATATAAATGGTCATGATTTGCTCCATTTTCATAGGAAGAAAAGAAGTGGGACTGTTCAAAATTCTAGAGACAAAATATATAAATCTTCTCAAAATAATGATGCGCTAGCCTCAGTTAGTTTAAACTAAAATCATGACCAGAAGAATATAGATTTTGAGGAATCTTTTCAGTTTTTTAATTCCACTGCCCCTAATGGTTTTTTACTGGAAAATAAAGACACAATAGATACTAATGATTGTCCTCCACTGTAATGACCCGGACCCAGCCAGCCTCCCGAACAGTGCCAAACGGGTCGGGTGTTACTACCTTAGGCGCACCTCCCCAGAATGCCAAAGGCTGCCGACTAGCAGTGAGGGTCTGAATCGGTATAGTGGGGAGGCTATAAACTCTCATAGGAATTAAAGGTGATAGTCCAAGTAGTAAACTAAAATATGCAGCATAAATAAATGACTCAGTAGACTCGAACAATACCCGAAAAGCAGAAACACATTCAATAACAATAAAGAGTGGAAGAAATATAGAAACAACAGCAATGGAGATTAAACCAAAACATTATGCTCAGAATCAACTGCAATAACTGCTAAAACAACCAAGCATGCATCCAAGCAAGCCTTATAAATCAGTAATTATATAATGGCACCAATGTCTAACCAGTAGTATCTGCAATATAAATTAAACATGCTGATGCAAGAAAAAGAATACTGAATAGGTAACTCCAGTATAGCACGACCTCAAGGTCCATGCCAGTCTCCAAGTCAACAGCACTAAAGTCCAGCTCCCGAGGCTGACCATCTACCTGCACAAAATTTCATAATGTCTACACGCATACGAAAGGGCCCGTGTAGGGTGTGAGACAAGTCTCAGTAGGATACCACCCAGAGGTGCAAACCTAATATAAGTGTTTTAGGAAGACATGCTTATATAAGAAAACAATAACCATGCAATGCCCAAAAGTAAAAAAAGACTTCACTGGTGCTCAGAAGCCACCAGGAAGTGTCACCTACTTCGCCCAACGTCGGAAAATCTGATCTGCAGCTCATCACCTCGTTCCCCATGACACCATGTGTCTCAAGTACCGACGCCCTGAAGGCACGCCCAACTGTCATAACCCAGCTCGAAGGATCAACCTTCCCATAGCACAACATCCGGAGGAACAAAGATACCTATCCTCAAAAGATAACCGGAGGGACAATGATGTCTGCCCTCAAATCACAGTGAGCCTCTGCCCCCAACCTGACCGCCTCAAAGCTGTCTCCTGAAGGCTCCTCACCTTCCATGTGGCTTCCTATGGCAAGAACCCCCAAAACAAATATACCTAATCACATCTACTAGGGGTCTATACCTAGCGAGTGGTCGTACCACCTCATCTCGGAGTCTATCTGTGTGCACACTACTCAAAAATACCCGGTGAGCGGTAATGACCTCAGTATGTCCCATGCCACAATACCTCCAACACCTCGTGTCCCTGCGAACTTGTCACTCAAGTCAGATGGTCTCTCCATCTATGTAACCCAGGCCCAAGCCCATCCTGACAGTCCAACAACCTCAACCAACATCCATGACGCCCAATCCCGTCGTAGCAACCACCAAAAGTATCCCGAGCCAAGGCCCCAACCTGTGATCCCCATCACTCAACAATATATCTGGGTCATGCCCAAAACAACAAGAAGTTCATCACAGGAAATACCACACATTGCATATTCACACTTGGAAGCATCACTTTAAATAGGCAATTACTAAACAGTCAAATTGCACAAACCTGTGCAATCCCATACCAGCACCTAACTCATTCCCGATTTAACAATTGAACTAAACAGTTTAACTCGAGACATTCAATAAGCAGTATAAACACATTAGTTTAAAAAATGGTCCAATTCACATGCATTTCGTCACCTCCGTCTGAATTTCCCCAAACGAGCAATAACCTCTAACCCGGTCTCTCTCAATCACAACAGGGTTTGGGAATACCCCGAGGCATTCCACAATGCATATAATTAAATAAAAACAAATAAACAGGGTCTCTCTCAATACCTGACGTCGCTCTCGAAGGTCGTAACCCCAAATTGTCTACAAAAACACAAAAGAAGGTACGCACCACCCACCTCGTACTCGTACGATGACACTCCATTGATTTCAGCCTCTGAATCAGACTGAATCACTGTAGATTTGTGTTTCTATCAAATCTGGAAATTCCATTCGGATAGAATCTGCGGAGGAAAAGTTGAGGAATCAAGGAAGAAGAAGGGTGCGTGAGGTTAGCCTTTCTGATACGGTCCCGCTACCATTGACAGATCGAAGAACGGTGGTCGTATGAAGATTCTAGAAGGGTTTTAGATTTTGGAGTTTTTTCGGATGAAGGGTTATTCCAAAGGGAAAGAAGAAGTGGTTTTCTACAATAAGACGTGACGGCGTCTCGGACGATCAAATAAAAATAAAAAAATGTACATGACGTGTATCTACAAAGTACATGCCGTGTATGTGTGTTTCCGTACTCCGACTTAAGCGGAGTCCAGCACACGGCTGGGACCGTGTTCATGGTCAATAGACGGCCAGGGTCTCGGCCACTACACGGGACAAGGGTACATGGCGTGTCAAGGAAATCTACTCGCTGTGTAGATGGAAATTTACACCTGGGCACCACACGACATGTACCTAACCTCATACGGGTAAGGGATACACGGTGTGTCTATAAATACACGTCGTGTAGTAGGAAAGTTCTACACGGTCTTCACAGGGAATGTACTCGGCGAGCACACGGCCAGTCACTCGGGTAACTCATACATGGAGAGTACTTAAAGTTCACGGTGTGTATTTTGGAAATTTCCATAAATAGCCTAGATTTTCCAGACATGTCAAAAACCAGTCAAAAGTTTAAACAGTGTCGGGTTTTGACCCCTTTCTAAAAACTTGGGTTCATACAAACTCTCCACCTTAACGTAGCTCGTTTCTGAGCTACCAAAAGAAACCAGGAGATGTCACTGAACACGCCCATTCCGGTTAAACAACCCAGATTACCTCAGTCTCAAGGTTCTGGTTAAAATCCTAAAAAGGACTCCCCACCTTAGGAATCACCTAATCGGTCTAAACCCGAGCAAAGCTCTAAGAAATCATATAAACAAACAAGGCCCAACGACCTATTTCCCTGACCCATGGTCCTCCTGTGACGCATCGCCACCCCCGCACCTCCTCGATGCTCACGTGTCGCTTTCGACACCCAACATAACTCTCACTGTATCAGAATCTGCCTCCCTGATGTCCATCATCTAATAGTTGATCAATTTAAACCTGGTGTTATGCACCTTAAGTAACCCACATCCACGATGCCCTGATTCCAACGACACCTAAAGTAACCTGCATCCTTGATGCTCCTGATGCCACGCATCTCAAATATAATAATAAAACATAAAACACTTCTGATACGATGAAAATCCCACTAAATAACATCTATTTAGTCCAAAAGTATCATGTGCATCCTGTGCACTCAACCGTAAATACCTCAAGAGGCCATGCCAAAAGTAGTAAAGAAACTCACAGCCACATCCGCAGTGTACCTGCCACCGTCGTCGGCTCTCCGGCCTGCTCATTCACTGGTAGCTCTACAGCGTAAACCTGGCCTGAAGCCCAACTGCCTAATGCCTAAACTCCCTACGGTGATGCTCCAGTCACCGGCCACTGGCCCCTTAGCTGAAACCCACTATCCCGGTCACGTCCTCCGAATGCAGCTGAGCCTTGACTACCCTCTCCTTGTACCGAACCTGACCCAGCTCCTGAAGCCATAGTCTGTCTTGTTCCCTTCCTACCTACTGTCTGAGAAGGCTGCCTGCAAAACCTCTCCATATGGCTGACATGTGCACACCCATGGCACTCCTTCGGGGGACTATCACAGAGTGCCCGAACATGTCATGTCTGTCTGCACTGAAAGCAAACCACCGTTGAACTGCCACAAGGTGGTCTAGTTGAGTCCCTGGCCTACCCGCCCTATTAGAACTCATCTCTCCCTCGCTTCCTGCTGTCCGAACCGTCACCTGGGGTTGTCACCCGGCCAAAATGACATTTCTCTCTCTCTCTCGTTGCCCTTGGCTATGAGCGCCTGATTCACTGCCTCAGAGAAAAAAACCCAGCCTAAAGATGTTCACCGAGACCTGAATGGCATGTCGTAAGCCATCCTCAAAGCTCCTCACCCTAGCTGCATCATCGCTCACGACACTAGGTGAAAAGCGAGAAACTCTGTGAAAGTAGCTGTGTATTCCATGACAGACATACCTCCCTACTGAAGACCCATGAACTCTGGAGTTCTCTCTTCCCTTAGCGTCTCTGAAGAGAAGTACTCAAAGAACCTATCCTTGAAGTCCTTCCACGCCAGTCCCTCGTGCCCACGAGCCTATACCTACACATCCCACCAACGTTTCACCGGTCCTCTCAGCATGTACGTCGCCAGTTTGACCCTCTGCCCTGAAGGCATCTCGAGATGCTAGAATATCAAGTGCATACTCTCTATCCAATTCTCTGCTGCCTGTGGACCACCCTAACCCTGAAAAAGCAGTGGGTTCTTTGACTGGAACTCTCATGTCAGATACGCCATAGAAGGCTCTGTACCCTGAGCGCCTCTGTCAATCCCCTGTAAGACGCGTACTAGCCTAGCTCGAAGCTGCTCATCAAGCCACGGTCCGAATGCTGCCAAATCCGACTGTTGCCCTGCCTGCACTAGATCATGAACCTGATCCTCTCCCTGAGCCTGTACCTGCGGATCATGCTCTGCCTGCACCAGATTCTAATCCTAATCTTGCAGTACCATATCCTCTCCTACCTGTCGCTCCATCGTGATGTGATGAAGTAACCCGCTAAATACCATAAATGGTCAGACATCCCTCATAAATCTATATAAAAATATATTCTACGCAGATATGGAAAGCAGTAAAAGGCAGTGCATAACAACTACCCCTACCCCCCCTAACCCCAACCCATGCGCCACGACATTCCGACCTCATAGCCTCCACACCTACCCTCAACAGATCCATGTATCATTAGCACCTTGGGATATGCCCATCCTGGCAACCAACGTTGCCTCAATCTCGACGACCGAGTCACCCAATCCTAACAGTTACACTGCCTGAACCATAGTACCTGTCTGCTCTCATATGAGCTAGACCCAAATATCCTGTAACATGCAATTCTACAAAAATAAAAAGCATGACATATACATTTCCATATACAAGAAATTCTATCAGGAGTTTTACCTATCCACATTTTAGAGCATACATAGCTTGGCAATTGATTTTATTCAGAGGGTATTGTCACTTCACAAAGCATGCGTGCAGTTATGAAATTAAAATACCCTAAAATGTGCCTCTCAAAAACCAAGCAAGCAACCCTTGCCATACCGGCCAAGGTTTACATATCCTAATCAATAACATCGCACAACAAGTGAGCCACCAAAGAGGAAATCATATCAACTGTAATCTAAGCAAAAAGCAAACAGCAATTCCCACCCCCAGAAACTCAATCCATCCATTGTAGATGGGGCTCTAGGCACCCAAGCACAAGTTCAAAAATCCAGTTCCAACAAGATCCTAACTTCATTCTACCATATCCCATATAGTAAAACCAGAAGAAAATGAAAAGGGAAGTCTCAAACTCATTAGTAGCTAGCAAAGCAACGCTACTAAATCCTTGTCATGAAAACCTCCCTCTGATACAACTTTGTAACGACCCGGACCCGTCCAGCCACCCGAACAGTGCCAAACAGGTCGGGTGATACTACTTTAGGCGCACCTCGCCTAAACTCCAAAGGCTACCGACTAGCAGTGAGGGTCTGAATAGGTATATAGGGGAGTTTATACCCTCTCGTATGAATTAAAGGTGCTGGTCCAAGTAGTAAACTAAAATATGCAGCGGAAATAAATGACTCAACAGACTTGAACCAGACCCGTAGAGTGGAAGAACATTCAATAACAATAAACAGTGGAAGCAATATAGAAACAACAACAGCAGAGTGTAAACCAAAACATTATACTAGGAATCAACTACAATAACTGCTAAAACAACCAAGCATGCATCCAAGAAAGTCATACAAATCAATACATATATAATGCCGTCAATGGATAACCTGTAGTTGCTACAATATAATGTAAACATTATGATACAAGAAAAAGAATACTAAAAAAGTAACTCCAGTATGGCATGACTTCAAGGGCCATGCTAGTCTCCAAGTCAACAGTACTAAAATCTAGATCCTAAGGTTGACCCTCTACTTGCACACGATTTCATAAAGTCTACACGCATCCCGAAGGGCCCGTGTAGGGTGTGAGAAATGTCTCGGTAGGATTCCACCCAGACGTGCATACCAAATATAAGTGTTTTAGGCAGACATGCTTAAACATGAAAACAGTAACCACCAAAATTAAACCAAGACTTCGCTGGTGCTCAGCAGCCACCAAAAAGTGTCACCTGCTTTAGCCAATGTCGGAAGGTCTAATCTGCAGCCCGACACCTCGTGCCACCTGACACCATGTGTCTCATGTACCGACGTCCCGAAGGCATGCCCAACCATCATAACCCAGCTCAAAGGCTCAACCTGCCCATAGCACAACATCTAGAGGAAAAACGATACATGTCCTCAAAAGATAACCGGAGGGACAGCAATGTCTGCCCTCAAATCACGGCGAGCCTCTGCCCCCAACCTGACTGCCTCAAAGCTATCTCCTGAAGGCTCCTCATCTTCCACGTGGATTCCTATGGAAATCACCCCCAAACCAAATATACCTAACAACATCTACCAGGGGTCTCTACGCAGCGAGTGGTCGTACCACCTCATCTCGGATTCTATTTGTGTGTACACTACACAAAAGTACCCGGTGAGCGGTAATCACCTCAGTATGTCCCATTCCACAACACATCTGACACCTTGTGCCCCTGCGAACCTATCTCTCAAGTTAGATGGCCTCTCCATCCATGTAACCCAAGCCAAAGCCCAACCTGGCAGTCCAACTACCTCAACCGACATCCATGATGCCCAATCCCATGGTAGCAACCACCCAAAGTATCCCGAGCCAAGGCCCCAACCTGTGATCCCCATCACTCAACAATATATCCGGGTCACGCCCAACACAACAAGGAGTTTAACACAGGAAATACCACACATTGCATATTCACACCTGGAAGAATCACTTTAAATAGGCAATTACTAAACAGTCAAATTGCAAAAACCTGTGCTATACAATACAAGCACCGAACTCATTCACGATTTAACAATTAAAATAAACAATTTAACTCGAGACATTCAATAGGCAGTTTAAACACAACAGTTTAAACAATGGTCCAATTTACACGCA
Organism: Viscum album; assembly: GCA_963277665.1. Lineage (NCBI taxonomy): Eukaryota > Viridiplantae > Streptophyta > Magnoliopsida > Santalales > Viscaceae > Viscum > Viscum album. The sequence continues at coordinate 1,930,981,985 of OY728131.1, forward strand.
TTTCGGCACCCTGACTGAATTTCCCCAAACGAGCAACGACCTCTAACCTAGTCTCGCTAAATCGCAACAAGGTTAGGGAATTCCCAGAGGCATTCGACAATGAATATAATTAAATAAAAACAAATAAACAGGGTATCACTCAATACCCGACGTCATGCCTGAAGGTCGCAACCCCAAATTATCTACGAAAACACGAAATAAGGTATGCACCACCCACCTCGTACTCATACGATGACACTCCTTTGATTTCAGCCTCTGAATCAGACTAAATCCCAGTAGATCTGTGTTTCCATCAAATCAGGCAATTCCTTTCAAATGAAATTTTTGATGGAATAGGTGAGAAATCAAGGACGAAGAAGGCTGAGTGGGGTTAGCCTTTCCGATGTGGTCCTGCTGCCACTGACAGATCGAAGAACGAAGGTCTTATAGAGATTCTGGAAGGGTTTGAGTTTTCGAAGGATTTCAGATGAAGGGTTCGTCCAAAGGGAAAGAGGAAGATGTTTTCCATAATATGACGCGACAGCATCTCGGACAATCAAATAAAAATAAAAAAAAGTTCATGGCGTGTATTTAAAAATTACACACCATGTATATGTGTTTCCATACTCTGACATAAGCGGAGTCCAGCACATGGTCGGGACCAAGTACATGGTCAACACATGGCCAGGGTCTCGGCCGCTACACGGGGCAAGGGTACACGGCGTGTCAAGGAAAGATAGACGCCGTGTAGATGGATGTTTACATCTGGGCACCACACAACATGTACCTGGCCTCGTACGTGTAAGGGATACATGGCGTGTCAATAAATACACGTTGTATAGTAGGAAAGTTCTACACGGTCTTCACACGACATGTACTCGGCGAGCACACGGCCGGTCACTCGGGTAACTCATACATGGCGTGTACTTAAAGTACATAGCGTGTAGTCTGGAAATTTCCAAAAATTGCCCAGATTTTCCAGACTTCTCAAAAACCAGTCAAAAGTTTAAACAGGGCCGTGTTATGACCCATTTTTAAAAAATAGTGTTCTTACATCCACAAAATTATATTTGGACTTCCCCATTGCCCAAATGGAATTGTCTAATCCAAATGAATCCTGGGATGACTTGGGAGAGGAATGGAACATGGATTTTCATGTTTCCTATGTAGATTATTTGCCTCATGGAATTTAAAATGACCATGAGGTAATGGAATCTAAAGATGGTTAATCAGTTAAAGTTATTTCTGTACAAGCACACACAGATTACAACCTTTGGCATGAACAAAAAATCATTCCCTCTAGAGCTCGGAAAGGGAAAGATAAATATGAGATGGCCATCCTAGGGAAATAGAAAAAGGGTTATGCCATGTCTGTGAGGAGTAATAAGAAGATATCGATTCCTCATAGCCTTTTCATAATATGAGTCAGATGCTGGAAATTATTGGGAAACAAGAACCATTGAGTGAGTTGGTTCCCTCTAAAAAAACTCTTGTGGATGCCACCCAAGGTTTATGTAGTTGTGTAATTGTACAACAATGTTTCAATTATTGCGTTGGAAAAATCCACCCCATTGGCTGGAGATATTGCAGGTACATGTTTTAAATCAGGTATTGGAAAGCAGTATGAGATGGTTTCAGAATCATCCCAGAATCGGGAGCTTCATACTGTGGATGCTGCAACACCTCTTCCTTGTGAGAAAAGGATAAAAGACATTGATGTTTGTGTCATAAAATTTATTAATTCAACTTCAATTGACACTGCTTGTGTTTTAAACTTGAGTACAAATAACTTCTTTGAACTGCTAGACTCTAAAAGTAGTGAAGTGGAAGTCTCATACAATAACCATGTTGATATCACTAAGCCAAAGATGGTGGTCAGTGATGAGGATCTCTCGAATAATGTAGGTGGGCCATGGATGTGTGTCAGAATTGGAGAAGGGGGAGACATCCACATGGTCGTGGTGGATGTGTCCCACATCATAGTATGAGTACTAGATCTCGATCACATTGAGTGTTGTTCACTTTTATTGATATTGTCTGTGATCCTTGGATGTTTTGTATGTTTTTCCATCTTATGGTTTTTATTTAATTAAAGGGGCCTTCGAGCCCCAATATTTTCTTAAAAAAAGTATTTTTGAGAGCATAATAGCTTCTTGGGAACATGAATATATCACATACACTGAGTAAAGTATATATCATAAAAAATGAGTCATCAAACAAATATACAACAGGAATAGTAATGAGAGTGTAATATATAAATGAAAATTCATGATGAATACATAACATATGACCACAACTTATATTTACGCATCAATTGAACAAATTCATTGGAAAGATATATTTATATAAATATATATTTATTTATTTATAATTATAATTATAAATATACACATTTAAAAAATATATATATATAATTATAATTATACATATTTAAAAAGTATTTATACATAATTATTAATATATATATTTAAAAAGTATTTATTTATAAATATGAATATATAATTATATAAATATATCAATATAATAAGTAGAATAAATATATTTATTGTTTAGTGAAATTTATTATATATATATATTTGAATTATTAAAAAAATATTAATTATAAACTTCTGTTTTTTATTAATTTATAAAAAAACATTATTTTTGAATATAAATATACCAATTTTGTATAAAGTAACAATAATTTTTATTAAAAACATTTATCACCAATAATAACAGTGTTGATAAATCTACCCTTTAACACTGTTAAAAAAAGTGATGATAAAGGGTAAACCTTTATTAGTGCTGATAAATGGTAGATTTATCCGAATTTTTCAATAGTGCTGATAAAGGTTCTCTTTTATAAGCACTTTCTGCTTAGCATTGATAAAACCCAATGCATCCCTTGCCCAGATATGTGGTAGTGTGCAAACATATATCATTTATGTTGTTTTTTTTTATTTTTTCAATATAAGATTCTTCTTCACATCTCTTATAAACATATTTGGTTTCATTCCCCATCCTTTTTTCCAATGAGAGACTCCATGACACTATGTTAATAATCAAAATATGAATTTATTGATTAAAAATAATTAAATTAAAAGCATAGAAAAAGAATATGAAAATTTAAATTTAAAGCGTGTGATTTATAAGGAAAATTAATTTTATTTAATGTCATTAAAATAGTTATATTTGACTATAATTATTATGAATATACAAAGAATAATAATATTGTTTTAACAAATTAAAATGCAGGTTGATCACTTGCTTAACTGATTTTTCTGATCCAAACATGACCAATTCCCCTTATTCAATGACCATCATGATTCTATTAATTTTGATCTTAGGCAATAAAATAATTTTTTTGACTCCAATAATATAACATGTTTTTATTGTGTTTGATTAATGGAAATTTTCATCAAAAAAATAAAAAATTGTGATAATCATGCTTAAAAAACAATGGACATGGTAATAAATGAATAACATTAAATTTATCAATTCATATGATCATTTGTATATAATTTTACCATACTATAAAAGAATTTTAGGTTCAATAATCGAATGATTTGCTTATGAGATGGAGTTTAACCTAACACACATATATAAATTGACCCTACAAATATTTTTATTGCATTTAAATATAAGAAATTTATATATATTTATTTATAGTTATAATCATATATATATATATATTTCAATAATTATAAAATTTTAAAAAATATATTTATTACATTTATAATTTTATAAATATATATAATTAATATATTTATAATAATTTAATAATTTTTTAAATATATATGTATTATATAGAATTATAATTATAAATATTTCTATATATTTATAAATATATTTATTTAATAAATATATTTATTATAATTTGATAATTATTTAAATATAAATATATATTTATTAAATATATGTTTTAATTATAGTGTCTGATTTATAATGAAAATTAATTTTTTTATTGTCATTAATGTAGTTATATTTGACTATAATTAATATGAATATGTAATTATATAATAATATTGTTTTATCAAATAAAAAATTGGTCCGATCACCTGTTTAACAAATTTTCCCTATCCAAAATTGACTTACTCCCCTGATTCAATGACCATCCCGAGTCTATATGAGTCTGTGTATAATATGACCCTACAATAAATTAATATTAGGCTCAGTCATTATGAGATGGAGTTTGACCTACCATACATATATAAATTGACCCTATAATAAAATAATTTTAGGTGCAGTAGAATGATTTGATTGAAAGATTAGTCCCATGACCATTTTAATATGAATATTGACACTGACCATCCTAAAATGCATTCATAAATGCATTTATAAATATAATAAATGGATGATTTGTTCTATAAATTAAATACCTTTCCTTATCCCCTTTCATTCTGCAGCTCTTAAAATTTAACTGTAATTCTCACTCACCCTTCCTCCTCCCCAATAAGAGAGCCCATCTCTCTGATCCCCCAAAAAAATGGTGCGTCGAGCGATGAAGATGTTAATAGTGAAGATAAGGAGTAATGCCAATTACTCCTTCCCTAGCTTCGCGAAAAGGAAGAGGAGAACCACGACGTCTGACCTATTCATAGAAGACTCCACCGACCTAGCGATTCCAGACTAGCAGAGGACAGCACCGCACACCGAGCTGGTGATGCGGACAACGCTGAAAACCTAATTTGATATGCTCTTAGAACACACTTCCTACTAGACGATTCCGAAAAGGAAGAAGAAGACAGTTCTAGCTAACTCAACGATGCCGAAATGGCGGATGATGGAAACCAACATTGATTTTCTCTTAGTAGAAAATTCCTAACAAACGATGATAGAAATGAAGAAGAAGATGTTGCTGGTCGACTCGGTGATGATGGAAAGGAATAAGAAGACGACGATGGCTAACACAGTTATGCCGGAAAGGAAGAAGAAAATGGCACTGGCCGACCCAGTGATGCTGGAAAGGAACAAGAAGACCGCGCTGGCCGACCCGACGATGTCGGAATGGAAAAGGATAGCAACGCACACTGAGCAGGCGATGCCAGAAACCTACTTCAATATTCTCTTAGAAGAAAATTCCTACCAGGAGATGCAGGAAAGGAAGAAGAAGACAACACTTTCCAACCTAGTAAGGAAGAAGAAGATGACACTGGTGGACACTGTGATACTGGAATGGACGAGGAGGGAGACCTACTTCGATCTGCTCTTAGCAAACACTTCCTACTAGGCGATGCAGGAATGGAAGAAGAAGACGAAGCTGGCCCACTCAGTGATGACGGAATGAAAGAGGAGGAAAACCCACATCGATCTGCTATTTGCAAACACTTCCTACCAGGCGATGCTGGAAAAGAAGAAGAAGAGGTTGTTGGCTGGCCCGCTTATACCCCAAGACCTAGCGATGGAGGATCAGAAGAAGAGGAGCACCCTGGGTGGCCTATTTATGGCCTATGACCTGGGGATGGAAAAAAGGAAGAGGAGAGAGACGCACACTGAACATCCCTTAGCAGACTCTTGCGATCAGGAGATTCCAGAAAATAAGAAGATGGCTACGGTGGGTGACCATTTTATCACCCAAGACATAGGGATGGAGTATTAGAAGATGAGAAGTACGACATTCATGGAAGATAGATAGAGAAGAGCACCACACACCGATCATCTCTTACCGTACTCTTGCGACCAGGAGACGTCTGAAAGGAAGAAGTGGAGGATGTTGGGTGACCTGTTTATAGCCCAAGACCTAGTGATGGAGGATATGAAGAATATAAGTGTTGTGTTAATTGCAGAAAGGCATAGGAGAGTGCCACAAACCAAGAAGCTCTTACCAAACACTTGAAATTAGGAGACGCTAGAGAGGAAGAAGAGGACAACCTTGGGCGACCTATTTATAGCCCAAGTCCTAGGGATGGATGAACAGAAGAAGAGAAGTACAATGTTCATGTCAGAAAGGTAGAGGAGAGCACCACACACCTAGCACCTCTTACCAGACTTGGTGTTCATGGTAGAAAGGCAGAGGAGATCACCGTACATCGAGTACCTCATACCATATATATGTTTAAGAATTAATATAATGAATTTAGAAATATATTGTTGAAATTATAAATTTATGTTTATAATTTTAGAAATCTATGTAATATTTTCATTCTAATAATTTTTTTTCTATTTTAATCAAGTATTTAGATGATTCATTTTGATTTTTTTCTTGCTTTGAAAAACAATAAACTGTCTGTTGATTTAACATAATCCAATTAATTCAAGGAGGAACAAAATTATACATGGTTTTTCTTTATGTTTATTTTTATACATAAAACATGCCCATTTTCAAAAAATTATTCTTGTGAATTTATATTAAAAATATATTTTTACCACTTCTAGAAATTAAATATTATAAAATGGGTTCCATATTTTAAATCTGTATAATTAATATCAGGTAATAAGATAAACTTTAAGAATAATTTTTCATTGATAAGAATCATATAAAATTATAAACGAAGGTTCAATGCAGTGATTAGTCATGTTGACATGAAATTCTATCAAAGCGAAATAAAAAAAAAGAAAAGAATATTTTCACATTTTTTTAATAAAAAAGATAAAACTACCTTACTCAAAATATAAAAAGAAGATTCCATTGATTTTTTTATTAAAATTTAAACATGGATAAAATTTAATTAAAAACCCCATAAGAGAATATTAAAATCATTCTTGAAAAAAAAATATATATAGAAAAGATGAAAATGGATGAAATGGATTCCCAAAAGACTATTTTTCTATAAAAAAATTTCTGATCATTCTATGTACTAAATAAAAGAAAATTGAACTATTACTTGAACACACCATGAATAAATGAAGGAAAATAAAATGAAATGGGTTTATCGAATATGGAACATTTAATTTCTCTCAATCTAAACTAATGTATATTCAATACAGATTAAAATGAGATTGAAACATAAATCACTTACAACTTTGGTAATCTCGAAATCAAAAAATCATGAAAGAGATGACCATATATGGATTTTTAAATCCCCATAGATTCAATAAAAATAATTGTACAATACAATAATGGTGTCACACCCCCACTTTTTAATCTATTTTAATTTTATTATTTATGGGCTCCACGTCCTCATGTCAAGGATTGGGCTGGGTCCTGGTTTAAATATTTCTGACATTTAATGTTTTGGTGGGTTTCAGAGCTATTCACAGGCACGGTGTGGTTAGTAGTGACCATGCAGTCACCCTAGGTGCTTGTGAGGGTGCCCAAGCAGACTGCGTTGAGGGGCGCAATTTACATATGAGTTTTTTTAAGTCGTGCGATGAGTGTGCGGGTACCCATTAATAATATGTTGTTGTTCTTATAATTATTATAATAATTATTATTGTCATTATTATTATTATTATTATCGTTATTCTTTATATTATTACTTCTACAATTACTGTATTGTTATTATTATTATACTTTATGTTTTTATTATTATTATTATTATTATTATTATTATCATATTTGATTTTATTTTTATTATTTTAAGATAAAAAAACAAAAAACAAACCCCCTACCCCTAGTTCAACCCCCCCCACCCCCCCCCCCCCCCGTTTTCATCTTCCTCCGGCACGAGCCGCCCCTACAGCTCTTGGTCCAGCCCAAGCGACCTCTGCCTTGCCTCCTGCCTACAGCTGACTTCTGCACCTCACCTTCATGCCAACCGCACCCCTGACCAGGCCCTCTGCATTGATCCCTTGACCATCTCACACCCAACCTTTGTGTGAATCCCAGGCTCCCTGCTCCCCACGACGATCGCCTCCAAGACCCGTCACCAACCCCAGCCTCTCTCCTACAACTCCTGCTCTCCGCCACTCGCTCGTGCCCATGCCCTCCACCGCCGGCTGCCACTCACTCACCACCATCATTTCCATCCCCGCCTCACCCACTACTTTAGGCCGTGTCCTGGCCTCTGCACTCCCTCACTCATCCTCTCTCAACCCCCCTCACTGCCTCCCTGATCTTGGTATGTTGTTCCCAACAGCCCACTCCGCCTCCCTCACCTCACCCTCCAGCTCACCCTTGACCTTCACCAGCCTCGCTCAACACCCTCTCTCAATACCCCCACCTTTATACAGTGCCTCCATCACCTTCCACACTCACCCTCTTCCACTCCATACCCCCTTTCTATTTCCCTTCTCCAGAAGCCCATAAAACCCCCTTCCCACCTTGCTTCAGACCCCACCATCCTCTTTGTGCCTCCTTTGCACATCCTCTTCCTCTCCAGTCGGTAGCAGCCACCATCGGTATATTATTTTTTCATTTATTTATTTATTCATCCATTTATTTATTATTTTAATTATTTATATACTTATTGTTTTATTTATTTATTTATTTATTATTTCATTTATTAATTCTTTTAAATATTTATATACTTATTATTTTAAACATTTATTTATTTATTCTTTCATTTATTTATTCTTTTGATAATTTCATCATTTATTTATTTATTTATTTATTTTCACTTCATTTCTTATTTTGTGATTTTATTTAATTTAGATAAATCCTAATACTATCTCGGGTTTTCTGTAGTGTTTTTTTATTGTTGTTCAGTGTGCACGGTTGGTCCGCAGGGCGTTGTTAGACCTTCCATTGATATTCCTTCATGTCCATTCTGGGATTGAAGTAGGTAATTCCAAGGTTTTCCTTTCCACAATCTAATTGATTCTTGGGAGTTTCGATAATTTAATTTTATTTGGTTTGAAACTTTGTTATATCCATAATTTTTCCTACGATAGTGCTTTTAAATTTATAGAATTAATCAAACAAAATTTTTGAGTCAATTCCGGGTTCGAGTATGCAATTATTTGATTATGTTCAAAATCCTATTTTGATATTGTTTATGGAATTTTTTTGGGGTGTATCTTTTTTATGTCAATACAATTTGATAAAAAAAACAATACATTGAATGTAAATATTTGGTTATGATAGTGTTTATGTGAACTTGGAACATTTGATAAAATACTATAGTGTTCAAAGTGGAATTTAAGGTTTTTATGAAATGTTTAGCCTTGATTTTAATGTGTCTCGACATTGGTTATTTGTAAACATGGTTTGGTTTTCAATTTTGTTATTGGCATAACTTGATTATAGTGTTAAGGTGTTAAAATAAAAAGGGGGCTCTTTCGTTTTTAATGTGACGGTGTGAGTTCTTTTCAAGTAAAGTGAACACTTGGTTTTAGTTTCAAAGTTGAAATTTTGTGGGAATAATGTTGGTTGTTTTCTTGAAGCGTAATCAAGCCATTGGATGTTGGCACATCTATGGGTGCACTAGGTGCACCCATGAACCTGCCTTTAAGTGACAATGACACCTTTAAAATAGTGTTTCCATAAAACCATGGTTTCCTAAATGGTTTTTGTTTCCTAATTATGATTCAGTCATTAATGTAGATTTTGTGAAAGGTTTGAAGTGTTATCTCAAGGGTGTGTCAGTTTGGATTTGAAAATATAAAATTTTTATTTTTGTAATGTTTTGGGTAATGTTTTTGGAAATGACAACATAGAGGCCCGTTTGGCTCTTCCAATTCATGGGTGTAGTTGTGTTAACATTTAGAATGATTTGTGTTTGGATATTGTGTGTGGATGGTTGGGACATTAAATTTTTTTAGAATATTGATTTAGACATGGGTGGGTCATGACGACACGTTTGGAACTTTCATCTTTAATGTAATGTTTTCATTGACTCTTTGAAATGATGACATTTTGATTATTGTATGCCCATATAAAACATTAGTATTTTGAAAAAGGTATTGAATGGTTTTAATGATATCATTGCATGAATACCCAGTTAGAAAATTTAATTATATGGTATATATATATATATATATGTATATATATATACTTGGGAACCTCAATAGGGGGGATATCCTTTATGGGTTATCGTATGGAGTGTTCGTGTTTGGGGTAAGAAAGTGCGGGGAGATGAGTCACACATGAGAGGTCCTCCAACTTATATAGTATTATTGTAACCACAACGGGTTCTTAGGTGTCTTTTAGAGATCAAGTGATGGTTGCTGAACAACCCTGATTAGATGGGTTGGTACCCCCAGGATTTGTTGTTAGGCCAGGCGGGCTTCTCCACTGAATTGGTCAGTAAGGGCAGTCTGTTGGTTATAGACTTAGGAGTTTCAACATATGATGGTAGGTGGTTCTGAAACCGAGTACATCTAGTGGTATTTTAGGTATTTTTAGGATCACCCATGGTGACTTGATTATTTTCATTGCTTGTTTATTTTTTTGCACTAGTGTATCTTCATCTTGCACTCTTACTCGTTTTACTCTAGCTCAACATTGGTATTTTCTTCTTTGGATTATATATATATAATGTCAAATGATTTTTTAAAATGATATGTATCATGTGTTGGGTTTTAAAATGGGAAAAACATGATGCTTATTTTCAAATGTGAAAACTTTAATTTTATAATTGTATTTCAAACATGCGTTAATGGATTGTTTTGGGAAAGGAGACGTTGGATTCTGTGGTTTATCTTGGAAACCCTACTGAGCATCTTAAATTCTCATGCCTATCTGTATCATTTCAGTTACAGGTTTCCTTGCTCAGGTTTTCTTGGCTGAGTTGTTCGTTATTGGATCAAGTCATCCTTTCTCCAGGAGGTGACCTAAACGGTCAAGTGGAGGTAAATTGAGTTTTATTTTCTTATCGCTGCTACTGTTATGATTATAAACTATTTATATTTATCTGTTTATTTTTTTTTATTTTTTTCATGGGCCAAATTGTTCCCAATGATTAAAATATTGATGCCTGGCATTGGTTCCCTGCCCGTGGGGATCGTGAACACCCGTCAGGCCCTGTCGTGGACCAGATTGGGTCACCGGTTTAGGGTCGACCATGGTTGGTTCAAGAAAAAATGGTATCAGAGGGCCCTTGTTATTATGTGGTGTCTGGTAGATAGATATTAGGAAATTCGGCACTCAAGAGGTAGGTACAGGAAGGATGTCATGAACCCTCGCCTGTTCCGAACCTTGAGTCACCAGGGTTAGTCCGAGAATTGAGTTCTTGGCTCATTTTTATTTGTTTTGGATTGAGGGATGATAGGAAAACCGATGTAACATTATGATTTTACATGGAGTAGTGACCCATGCGGAGACATCATACATGGTTTAAGTTCCTCCTAGTCATTGACACATTCTTAGGGCATGGACCACTACCATGTCACTAGGTTAAAATGACTACTAGTCTCTCGCTTCGGTGATTTGATACAAGTCAAGTTTTGCACTAGTTTTAGTTAGTTTAAAGGAATTATTGAAAATGAAAAAGGGGTTTTTGAAATGAGAATGATTTCTTTTAAATGGATTTAAATTTGTGAAATGAATTTTAAAATTGGAAGGTCTTTTCCTAAAAATCTAGTGGTTTCTTGGAACTGGTAGAGATATGGTTTTGGTGCAACCATGGATACTCCTTATGAACATTTTCACATATGAGGGAATGCATGGGAAGTGTGTGTTGGTGCGTATGGATGAAAGCTGATCAAGACATCTGTAATGGTTCATGGGATTACTGGGATGTGAAATTGGAATTAAAGTCTTGACCTTGTTTTTTTAAATATCTTTAAGAAAATGGTAAAATGATTTTTGAAAATTGAATTTGGTATGAAAAATGGACATGGTTTTTGGAAAGTGTCCTTGAAGGAAGATGGTTTTGAAATTTAAAATGGAAAGGGGATTTTTAAATAGAAAATTTTGAGTTCTGTTTTTTTTCTTATTTCTCTTGAGTCGATTATTTATAATGAAGGTGCTTTCTTTGACGTTGCTTTGGCTTGATGTCAGTTTTGGATATATGTTTTATATGTTGTTAAGAAAAATCAACCTAGAAAGATCTTCATGTTTTTCCATAAGTCATGCCTAGTTTTTGGTTCTTCTTGGACACTGCCAATCCTTTTCAGTGATTTGGTCCATTAGAAGCAGCAGCATGGTTTGAAGGGGTTGAGCGTGTCTTTAAGGTTTTGGGAACCCTCAATGCTATCAGAGTGCATAATGTTTTTGTTCTTTTTGATGGTTCAACTATTGACAAATGTGAGTAAGTTTCCCCACAATCAATGCGAGTTGGGATGACATGGGATGTCTTTAAATCCTTCTTCATCTAATGGTTTATATCTGAAGAGATAAAGACGAAGAAAAGTAAAGAGCTCATGAATATTCAACAAGGAAAACAGACGGTGAAGGCATATATTGACCATTTCAAAGATCTTGTGTCCTTTTCTCCAGAGGTAGTGTCACAGGATTCGATTAAGACTTCTCTCTTAATTGTGGGTATTCGTCTAGAGATCATGGAGTGAGTCCTAATTTATAAAGACCATCATTTCGAGAAGTTGTTAGATGAGGCGTTCTTAGTTGAATTGGACTCCAGATTGTAGGTTTTTGGAAATCTACCATATACAGTTACTCATAATGGTTCCCTATATGGTTAGAATGGTGTGCCAAAGGTACCTGTTTCTAAAGAGTCATCTACAGTGGTTCTGGTTTCCAATTAATTGGGTCGTTCAGTGGTGTGCCACCAGTTTGGCCGGTTTGGGCACGCGAAACCATCATATCGCATCCCTCCAAGGACGTGACATTAATGTGGGTGCTTGGATCATCTATAAAAGTTTTGTATGAAGTGTTTCTTGAAGAAGATTCTATGACTAGAGAATCTCAGTGCGTGACATCACAGTAGGAGATTCTTCAGCCGTTAGAGCCTGAGCCACAGGTCTTGGGGTGAAGCTCGCACACAGTTAGAAGTTTCCAGGGGTGTAAAGTTTTGGTTCGAATTTGGAGTTTCGTGTTGTCACTAGAACATTTAATGTCTTTTCATTCTTGTTTTATGCTTCTAATGTTTTGACATTGTTTTAAGTTCATTGCTTTATCGTGGAGTCTTGACAGATACGATCTATTATAATCCAAACTATTTTGTTTGAATGATCACGGTTTTTGGAATCGTGTTCTTCTCATAAAAGTGTGTCTAGGCCTTGTGTGGATTAATCTCGATTGGGCAGTGTTCGTTTGGAGATTTAATTGTCTGTGTTGGAATGTATGTTCTTGGTTATGCTCGGATTCACTGTTTATGTTAAGTTATGCTCGGAGTCTTTTCTCTAGTGTTTAGGGTTTTGGTCTGGGTCGAGAGTAACATGATTAAGTGGAGGTATTGTTCACTCGTGCTATAGAACATAGTTCGGATCAGTTGGGAGTTCCCGCATCGCCCCCCTTCATGGTGTAGTATGGTTGGGTGTTAATTTTTAGCACTAGTCGAGTTCTTGTGGTGGGGAGAACCCTCTTGTGTTTTCTTGTTCTCTTGTGTGGTGTTTTATTTCGGTCTCCATCAGGAATGGATCCTACTTTTTAATTTTTTTTTTTAATTTTTTTTATTTATGGGCTCCACATCCTCGCGTCAAGGTTTGGGATGGGTCCTGGTTTAAAAATTTCTAACATTTAATGTTTTCATTGGGTTTCAGAACAGTGCACAGGTACCGCGTGGTTAGCAGTGATCATGCGGTCGCCACAAGTGCTTATCCGGGTGCCCAAGAAGACTATGTTGAGGAATGCAATTTTCATGTGTTTTTTAAGTCATCTGATTGGTTCATGGGTACCCATTAATATTATGTTATAATAATAATAATAATAATAGTAATTATTATTATTATTATTATTATTATTGTTATTATTATTATTGTCATTATTGTTATTATTATTATTATCGTTATTCTTTATATTATTACTTCAATCATTATTGTATTTAATATTCATTATGTTACTATTGTTATTATTTTCATCATATTTGATTTTATTAATATTATTATAAGTTAAAAAAATAGAAAACCCTCTAACCTTAATTGTACCTGTGACACCCCCCCATTTTCAGCTTCCTCCTACGCGAGCCGCCCCTTCAGCTCCTTGCGCCAACCCAAGCGACCTCCGCCTTGCCTCTTGCCTACAGTCGGCTTCCGCACCTCACCCTCACACCGACCTCACCCTTGACCAGGCCCTTTGCCTCACTCCCTTGCTAGTCTTGCACTCATCCTCAGCGTGAATCCTAGTCACCCTGCTCCCCACAGCCATCACCTCCAGGACTCCTCACCAGCACCGACCTCTCTCCTGCAGATCTTTATCTCTGCCACCTTCTTGTGCCCAGGCCCTTTGCTGCCGGCCACCACTCACTCACCACCTCCCTCAACGTCCCTACCTCTCCCCCTACTATAGGCTGCATCCCAGCCTCCGCACTCCCGCACTCATCCCATCGCTTCCCCCCTCTCTGCCTCCATGTTCTTGGTGTGTCGCACCCAACAGCCTACTCTGCCTCCCTCACCTCACGCTCTGGATTGCCCTCGACCTCCGCCGGCCTCGCTCAGCACCCCTGCTCAGTGTCCCCACCTTCATCAAGTGCCTCCCACCCCTGCTTCACTCACCCTCTTCCACTCCCGACCCCCCGTAATGTTTCCCTTTTCCATCGGCCTAGAAAACCCTCTACCCTCCTTCCTTCGGAACCTGCCAGCCTCGATGTGCCTCCTTCATGCATCATCTTCAACTCCGGTTAACAGTAGCCTCCTCCGGTATATTTTTTTATTCATTTATTTTTTTTATTATTTCATTTATTTATTATTTAAATTAATTATTTACTTATTATTTTATGCATTTACTTATTATTATTTCATTCATTTATTCATTAATTATTTATTTACTTATTCATTTTTTCATCTATTTTATTCATTTAATTATTTAATTATTTATTTATTTTCCCTTAATTTCATCTTTGGTGTTATTATTTAATTTAGAAAATTCTTAATACTATCACGGTTTTCATGTAATGTTTTTTTATTATTATTCATCATGCGTTGTTGGTCCGCAGGTTGTTGTCCATCCTTCCGTTGAGGTTCCTTCATGTCCACTCTTGGATTGAGGTAGGTAATTCCATGATTTTCTTTTTTGCAGTCTAATTGATGCTTGGGTGTTTTGATAATTTTATTTTATGTGATTTGCAGCATTTTTATATCCCTAAATTTTCCTGCTATAGTGATTTTAAATTTTTAGAATTAATTAAAAGATTTTTTTGAGTCAATTCCTAGTTCGAGTCTACAATTATTTTATTATGTTCCAAATCCTATTTTGATATTGTTTATGGATATTTTTTGGGTGTTTCTTTTTATTTAAATACAGTTTGATAAAAAATAATACTTTAAAGGTAAATATTTGGTTATGATATTGTTTATGTGCACATGGCGCATTTGATAAAATACTATAGTTTTCAAAGTGTTATTTAGGGTTTTTATGAATTGTTTAGCCTTGATTGTGTTGTGTGTTGGCTTTGGTTATTTTTAAAATTGATTTGGATTATAATTTTGGTATTGGTATAACTTTCTAATAGTGCTAAGGTGTTAAAATAAAAAGGGGCTCTTTGGTTTTTAATGTCATGATGTCAGTTCTTTTCAAATAAAGTGAGCGGTTGGTATTAGTTTCAAAGTGGTAGTTTAGTGGAAATAGTGTTGGTTGTTTTCTTAAAGCACGAGCATGCCATTGAATGTTGGCAGATCCATGGGTGCACTCGGTGCACCCATAAATGAGACTTCAAGTGACAATGGCACCTTTAAACTAGTGTTTCCTAAAAACGTTATTTTTATAAATAGTTTCTGTCTCCTAATTATGATTCAGTCCTTTATGTGGCTTTTGTGAAAGGTTTGAAGTGTGATCACAAGGGTTTTCCAGTTTGGCTTTGAAAATATAAATGTTTTATTTGTGTAATATTTTGGGTAAAGTTTTTAGACATGAAACTTAAAGGCCATTTTGGCACTCCAATTCATGGGTGGAGTTATGTTAACTTTTAGAATGGTTTGTGTTTGGAAATTGTCTGTTGCTGGTTGGGACTTTATGTGATTTTTGTTTAAAAATTTTGACATGGGTGGGTCATGATGTCATGTTTGGCACTTTCAAATTTAATGCATTGTTTGCATTGACTCTTTGAAATGATGATGTTTTGATTACTGTATTCCCATATAACAACATTAGTATTTCGAAAATGGTATCGAATGGTTTTAATGATTTCATGGGATGAAGGTCCAGTTGGAACCTTTGATGATATATTTTATATATATGTGAATATATATAATGGGGAACCTCTATAGGGGAGATATCCCTTATGGGTTATCATATGGAGTATCCGTGTTTGGGATAGGCAAGTGTGGTGAGATGAGTCACACGTGGAGGGGCCCACTAATTACACAGTATTGTTGTAACCACCACGGTTTCCAGGGTATCTTTTAGAGATCGAGTGATGGTTTCTAAACAACTCCAATTAGATGAGTTAGTACCCCCTGGATTTGTTGTAAGGCCAGGTGGGATTTTCCATTGGATTTGTAAGTTAGGGCGGCCAGTTGGTTAAAGACATAGGAGCTTCACCATATGCCGACAGGTGGTTCCAAAACTGAGTACGTCTAGGGGTCTTCGAGGGATGTTTAGGATCACCCATTGTGACTGGATTATTTTCATTACTTGTATATTTTTCATACAATAGTGTATTTTCAGCTTTCACTCTTACTAATTTTACTCAAGCACAACATTGGTATATTTTTTTATGGATTTTAATTATAAAATGAAAAATGATTTTGGAAAATGGTATGTAGCGTGTGTTGGGATTTTAAATGGGAAAAACATGTTTCTTATTTTCAATTGTGAAAACAATACTTTTATAATTGTATTTCAAACTTGAGTTAATGGATTGTTTTGGGAAATGAGACGTTGGATTTTGTGGTTTATCTTGGAAACCCTACTGTGCATCTTTAATGATCATGCATATCTTTATCATTTCAGTTGCAGATTTCATTTCATAGGTTTTCTTGGATGAGTTGATCGTTATTGGAGCAAGTCAACCTTTAATCGGGAGGTGACCTAAAAGGTCACGTGGAGGAATGTTCATTTTTATTTTCTTTCCAATTCTATCGTTATTTTTATCGAATGTTTATATTTATATGTTTTTATGTTTATTTGTTTTTGTTCATGGGGAAAATCATTCTCAACGATTAAAATTTTGATGCCCAGCACTGGTTTCCAGCCCGTGGGGATCGGGAACACCCTTCGTGCCATGTCGCAGACTGGATCGGGTGACTGGTTCCAGGTCGACCCATGTTGGTTTGTAAAAAATTGATATTATATACACCACACAAAATAAATAATTGGTCAATTTGGAATATGTCTTACAGAAAAAAAAATTGAGACGAGAAACGCTTACCTAAAGTCTCATCTTTTTCATACATTTTCAAACCTACTTTATAATAAATATATATCTATTATAAATATATTATATAACCATCATCATATATATAATACAATATATTATTTAATTATAAAAACTTATCACCCATTTTTTGACAATTATTTATTAAAATTATTTTTTCTGGTGATAACTATTTCATTTTTCATGTGTGTTTCGGTTCTATAGTCCCAATCATTGTACATGTATCAGGGTTACATTATCTCCAGAATGATAATTATTTTATTAGTATCATATTTAATCATCATATACACTATTATAACTATTTATATAATATGATGATGAAAAAGTAGTTACATCAATTCATTAAATAAAACATAATGTACTATGTTAAGTGTAAGGATTGACAATTAAAAACTATTATAATATCATAAATATTATATATATTCATTAAAATCATTATTAAAACCATTAACATGAAGTTGTTATGAAAAATGAAATGCATCACTTTGTGAAGGTGATAATCCACACACATGCTCGAGCGTTGTTTTATTTTTTCCATACGATGGAAAGGAGGTGGATAATTGTTGTTCCATCATCATAATAAAAATTCAGAATATTTAAGAAACTAAATTCATTATTTTATAATAGATACCATATATTTATAGGTATAATAAGAAGAAATAAAACATAATATACCCTGTTAAGTGTCATATCTATTCGATGAGAAACCTCATTTGTATTACACCTTAATATTTTAAGGGACTGTATAATGACAGGAAAAGAAGATATAGGACATGAGAAAGTGATATAAGATTTAATTAGGGTAGTTATTTACTTATATTTAGTGATCAAACATTATGAATATGTGAGGAGATGATGTTCCTTTTAACATGTAAGGGGAGGGGAACCCTTGGAAAAACATTAAGTATTAAATTTAAATAAATTAAAATTCATGTCTAGTTGAATCAAAATTAAGATTTTTAGAATCTATGTTGAGTATAATTAGATATAATATCATACAACAGTATTTACACAAGTTTAGGTTATATTTTAACCATTATCTCTTAGTTTAAATTTCTATTAACCTTTTGAAAATTATCATCATATCAATGATTTTACTATTTTGGCATCAAGAATGTTAATATAAAAGGGAAATTGACCCATAAGTGGATAAGGGATGAAATTTTAGAATATAAGCAATTCAATTCGATGAATATAATAAATTTTATAAATTTAAATTCATTTAATAAAATATTATATGACATATGATACCATTACAGTCATTTCTGGGATTATTCAAATAGTTTGATGTTAAAGACATCAATACTTGTATAGAATTCGAATATAAACTCTTTTTTAAAAAAATTATACATTATTATTAAACATATAATTCACATTTTCAAATAATTCATCCATAAAATATTATTTTTTATGTTTTTAATATCATTAAATTTTATTTTTACACTACTTGCACAAACATTGTGTTTTTATTGTGTAAGAATATAAGGTAATTATACAATAAAAAAATAAAAAAATTAATTAGCATATAAAATAAATAAATTATATTATAAATAAACATTAATATTATTTAATAACATCATCTTTTCTGTATGTGAGCATATAAATTCAAGAGATTGGTATTTTGAAATTTTCCTTTACATAAAATATTACAAAGGTCTTTATCAAAGACTAATGACACAAAAATGCCATAATCTTTAATATATGAAGAATGTGGTACAATTAAAATAATGAAATGAAATATATTCAAGTGTATGGTTGATTTTTAGTCCCTTTTTAATAGTTTTAATGTTGTTCTACATATTTTACACTCATAATGGTGATAACATTTTTCCCAATGTTACTATTCATTATGACCAAAAATAAATGTGGCATATTTACCAAATTTTAAAATACCTATCCCAAAAATGGTATCCATTTTTCAATATTATATCTATAGAGGTTGAGGAAATAAATTTTAATATAAGTGTGAAAAATGCAATGGAAACAGTTTTTAGAAAAAATGTTTTTATGCAAAATATTAACTTCTATCAAAATCAAGAATATTGATACTCCAAATGGAATTAATTATATTATACTAAATAGAATGAATCATATGTAAATTTAATAACAAACCCCATTTATAATGAGAATTTTAAAATAATTTATTTAATGAAAAGAAAAGATAACATTTGAAAAATTGCTATTTTTCAGTATTTAATTAAACTTCAGTCATCTCATAAAAATACAAAAATTTCACCATAATTTAATTTTGATTTGATGATTTCAAAAATGTAATTAATTTTATACAATAAAATTTCTAAAATTGGTATAAATTAATACTAATTTCCAAAAAAAAATCCTATAAAAATCATTTTTGATGAAAATCAATTTTTGAAGCATAAAATTACTTCACTAAAGATTAAGTGCTTATTTACTAAGAATTAATCAATATATATATTTATTGATTATGAAAATTGTACATATATATATCATAATTTAATTACTCATACTTATACCCATTTGTTAAACAAAAGTTTTATAAAGGTCAAATTTAAATAATAATATTTTTATAATATATCATAATACACTTAAACATTGATGTTTCGTGTTAAGAAATATAGTGCGATTATTATTATTTTAAAATAAATTTCATGGTGTGACAAGAATATTATTGAATGATGTTATTATATTTCATATGTAAGGATTCCAAACTCATGTAAGTGATCAACTTCACAGCATGGTCTCCTTTGGATGCAAGAAGGTTGACAACCATATTCCCTTCATTCAAATTGTAGAGGATCTCAACATATATGTGAAGCTAAATCTATAAATTTTGGATAATGTATTCATTAATCCAGTGATTATAAGAGAGTATCGTTTGTGATTTAACAGGAAATGATTAATCAAATTCAACGGAGGAAATATTGATATTATGAGACATGTAAAGATTAACACTTGTATGCATAGCATGAGATTTAGCTTATATAGAGTATAATTATCTATAAATGTTTTATAAAGAAATAATGATATATACTATACCATCTTAGATAAAAACACCTATACAACTCCCTAAACACATGATTCATCAATATCCTGCTTATATATCCACCTTAGAGCCTTCCAGTTAATCAGACACTACATGTATCATCTACAGATCTGGTAGATAGAGAACTAGAAATATGAATGTTATTAGACCTGGTTAGGATGGATATCTAGTAAATATATTTGATATATTATACTCATGAAAGGATCCTACTTTTCAAATATGTGGTGTAGTGATTAACTCCTTGATGGTGAGTTTCATTACTAGTATTCCATATAACTGAGCATACAAAATACTCTCGGACGCCCTAGAATAATGACACCAGTATTATTAATATTATGTAATGTTATTATATAATGGAATAAAACATTTTTAAATCCATTTAATCTACCATTAAATATAAAATAAAATCGATCATGCATAAATGAAAATTACCACCTCCATGAAATGATGCGCTTATCTTGTCATCACCGCGTCTCATGGATGGTGAAAAGGATTGATTTCACGAATTAATAACACTCTAATTTAAAAATTATAATTATAAAATAATAATCTATCATATTTTTTTATTCCACTTCATTTTTTTCTAAACAGAATCATTATTCATGCATATGTGCGGACTACCGCCTCAAAAAATGAAAAATTTCAATTGTCATCACCACCATTTTTTGATGATTATAAGAATGAATTTAATTAATGTAAATTATTTTTATAACATTTTTAAAATTATATATAATTTAGACTAAAAATATATTAAAAAATCTCATACTCAATAAGTCATTATAGCATGCCCCCATTTGGCCAGGTTTTGCAACCTACATGAACAATGTTATAATATTAATATTATGAATGAATAAAAATTTTATATAATGATAATTTAGTTTCAAAATAATTTATTTGATATTTTTTAATTACTATGGAATGTTTTTATTTATATTTCATATATTTATTAATATATCGCCTTTTTTTCGTTAAAGACGAAAAAAATTATTCTTCAAAATTATCATTTTTGAAAACGATACATATATAATTAGCCATATCAAAATGAGATATGGATAAAACTTTAATCACCATTATTCTTGTATCTTGAACAATTTTTCAATGATGAACTTTTTTTTAATAAAAATTAATCAGCCACACCATTACAAAACTAGTACGAAACAAGCAATCAATGTTTCTAGCACCCGATGTGGAAAATGAACTATAAATGGATAATATATTTATAGGAAATGGTTATGAATGATTTTTATAAAGGAAAATAAACATTAATAAGGATATTAAAAAGGTTATGAATAATTGTTTTTAAATATGGTCATTGAACATTTTGACTAAGAAAAAAATGAGGTGAGGTTTTTTTGTCTCAATTTTCACCACTTGGGAAAAATTTCTTATTAAAAATCATGTTTTATTTTGTATGGTGTATCTATGATCCATAAATATTTTATGTCATAATCATATCATTTTTTATTGTTTTAATTCTTTTTGAAATTATAGCCTTCAATGGGTTTTCATTGGAAATCTTCTAATGTTGTAAGGTGTTCATTGTCTTAAATTTAATTTCCTAAGAAATATTTCATATTCTACACCATGATATATTTGATATGGTTCAAATACTAAATAATCATGATCTTTGAACATATACATGAAATTCATGTGGATTTTTGAGATATATCGTGTTCCCTAATAAAATAGTGTTTTACTTAATTGATCCCAATTTTGTAAGTGTTTATTTTCTCAATATTCACCCCTTGAGACATATTTATTATTATACACAATGTTTTATTTATTATGGTGTATATAATAAATCATTAATATTTTTATAATTATACTCTCATTATTTATGGTATTTAATGTTTTATTTGAAATTATATTCTTCAAGGGGTTTTGATTTGAATGATTCTAATGTCGTAAGTGTTATTTGATTAAAATTTTAATTACTTGATACATGTTTATCTTATACAATATGTTTTATATTTTATGGTGTAATTACTACCCCTTTTATATATATTAATTCTATGAATATTATTTTTATTTAATATTCATTTGAAATTATATCCTTGAAGGTGTTTTGATTATAATGTTTATAAAATCATAAGTGTTATATGTATCTTTTTTAAATTCCATGAGACATGTTTGATATTTCACACCATCATTTCTTTTATATATTTTGTTCACTACCATATTTATTTCAAGTATAATTAATATATTTCTTTCCATTATATTAAAATTTGATGGTATCCCTATCATCTTATTTTAATTCTTATGTTACTATTACCATAAGGGTTTTTGTATCTCAATTTTTCTTTTTTGAGATATGATTTTTATTCACCACTTGTTTCATTTTTATATCTAAGGATTACATTCTAAACAATCTCACACTATTTTCCTTTGTATTTTTAAACTTATGGAAATCCATCGCTACCGTTGTCTTTCCAAATCATTGACTATCATAGACATGATTTTATATCTAATTCCTTCTCTCTATAAATGCCATATTTTTTATTATATTTTTTGAAGGTAAATCTCCATAATAGTCATACATTAATTAATTTAGAAAAATATTGACTTAAAAATATACCATTACTATATATTGTGTTAGTTATAATATTATTACATGTATAGTTATTACACTTATAGATTGGGGGAAATATTGACAATTGATATACTTGTTATTCTGATATGAATATTTATTAACTACTATGAAAAGTTAATTATTCATTGTTAAATCATACATCTTCTTTCTCCGAGTGTCTTACATTCATTTTTTTGTTAGAAAATTATTGACATTCTGTTTTTCTTATCATCATATATATGTTTATGAATAACTAAGTAAATTTGACTGTGTATTATATTGGAATTCATATATTTCAAAAGGTTAATGTAATGGAATAAAGTATGTTACAGGTGGGTCCTATTATTATATTTCTCATAAATTAGTTGGCTGGTTTCATGAGATAGAAGTTTTGGATATTTGGGTTATTCCTACCCATTGAAATAATGATGTGTTGGTTGTGACCATTATGAAAATAATGATTTCTTCGCTCTAGTCTTGATGGAAAGAATAATTTCATAACTATGTCCTTGACGATAAAGATCAATATGTTTGACATTATGTATTCCATAACCATGAATTATGTTATTGTTTTTTGACTATTTATTTATATGGTTAACCATTGATTTGTTTCAAGCTCATGTGATCATTTATATAACCTTATTTGATTATCTTTTTTTCCTTCCATATTATTAATTCCATTATTATGCATTGATAAATTATGATATAAATTTTCACTTAATGTATGTTTGATATCACCATTCATTTATATCCATTTCCATAGGTTTTTAACTAAATTCTTAAACATGATATCTCTAGAATAGTATAATATGTTTAGAATTTTGTGAAAGTTGTTTATGAGTCACTTGTTTCTTATATAATGGAAGAAATGATCAACTAATGAGAAAGACACTGGATTTGTTAGTTTTCTGTATTTTAATGCTATCTAAAACTCTTTACATAAATGTTAATTCAAATATATGTGACCTAATATTTTATAGTTATATTTTATTTATTAATGAATAAAATTGGTTTACTTTAGTTCATTTCAAATATAGTATGAAAAGAAGGTATTAATGAGAACCTCTTCCCAAGAGTACATCTCTGGAGCATCATAGTTGGTACCAATGGAGGTTTTAGATATCATTAGATATTCTGATGTTATTTTTAAAAGATAATTTAGAATAATAAATGTTGTCAAGGTTTGATTTATTAAGGTTGATCATAATTTCAATGGAATTGATAACCTTATTGGATTGGTTGTGGTAGTATTTGATACTTTATATCATTTGAGGATTAGGATGAGGGAGATTTATAGAAAACCCTGTGAATGAGTCTATGTATAATAAAACATCCATGATTTTGGAAAAGTATAGAGTTTTTGGTTTCTTAGAATTTATAACCCTATTTGGATTATGGAAAATGGATGTAGTCGTAGTAGGGATGCACCCAAGGGTAATCTCTTAAAAAAAGATGGTTAATTATCAAATTATTCTCCAATCGGTTCATAGTGAGGGTTCCTAAGACTACACACCTTGATGATAAACCATAGGGGATGTGGTTAATAAATTAACTTGTACATTAAGAATTATTATAAAGGATTATAATAAACTATTTTGGTAACATAATGGGATAATGAACATGGAAAACATAGATTAAAATGAATAGATTCATTAGTTAATGTATATATTAATTGATATTTTAATTTTTAGATAATTCAAGAATTGAATTTTTTAGATCGTAGATTTCAATTATTTTTTTATTTGGAATATTGTAAAAAAATTTATGGTAATTTTGGAGTGCTATTTTTTTATGACTATGAGGATTAAAAAACCAAACAAAATAAAACATAGGATGAACCAAGAGTGATATAACTTTAACTAAAAATAAATGTTAGAAAAAATGATGTTGTAATAGAGTTTGACATATTGAGGTTAATTTTTTCATAATTCTCTTATGATGCAAATTTTATATTAATAACATTAACTTTAATCATTTTAGTAATGGATAGATCGAGGATAAACCAAATTAACATTGGATATGATGGGAAATTCAGTGATGGTCCTAATAAGAAACCTAATGGGATAATAGATGGTGTTAGAAATCATATGATGCAACCAAATTGGATATCATGACATATGGATAACAACATGAATATAGTTGGATTATAAAATACACCAAAGAAGAGAAGCAAGCGATCCGATGGAAGTTCGGTTGATAAAGACGATAAATAAATGAAGATTAAATTTTCTACATGTAATTTGTTTTTTGAAGAAACACAAAATTTAATGTCTCAAAATAACATGAAGATTGTACTGGTTTGTAAAATATGGGCATAGATTAACATTCGGAAAAGGAAATATGAAGAAATTTATTATCATAATAAGGGGAAAATTTGTGTTTTCTAGTCATACATAATAAATTAAGAAAGAAACCTCATTTAAAAATATATATGGAGTTATGTTTGTCTTTTAAATAACCTAGAATAAATTTTTTTATTAAATTATAATTATAATTGTGAGGACATAATTTATTTATGTGTGTGATAATATAACACTCTGACATTTTAAAATATATATTCCTTTAAGACTTAATATATTCGATTGCATATGATAAATGAAATTCCAAACTACAACGAACCACTAAACATTATATAAACATTAAAGATCATACATGTAATTTTCGGGTAAAATAGATGTATCCAGATTATGAAATAATTTTTTTAAAAAATTAATTTCATTATTGATACTAAGAAATTGATAAAATTTAATTAGTGTAGATAAATAACTTTTAAGACTGATTTTTTATTTCAAATATGTCTTTTTTAAAATTTTCATGTATGCATTTTATTTTATGATACAAAATATATTATTGATAAAATATATTATTGATTTAAATATTATATTAAATCCAATCCAAATATTAATAGAAAGAAAATATGAATAAAAACACTTAAAATTATAAAAGTTATTTTCCTATGAAAACAATTTTCAATATATTTTTAGGATATTATTTTAAAATTTTAAAATTTTAATTTAACGAAATTCACTTAGTTTTTGGAATTATAATAACAATATTATCTTAATATGAATTTTTGTGATTTTTTAAAAATAATATATTTTAGGTGAATAGTAAAAAATACAGTTTTTACTAAATTCATTGTGTTTATGGATATATGAAGAAGTATGTATATTTTAAACAGGTATAAAAAACCCCATAATAAAAAAAATAATTTATGTATTAAAAAAATACATTTAAAAAAATTATTATGGATTTATAAAACCTAACTATATCATTTTATAAACTTGAGTAATATTTCTTAATAACTGAAACTATTTTTACTCTTTATCTTAATTAAATATAATTTTGATAAATTTTGGTTTTTTATATATTTGAAAAGAAAAATTTTTTTATAATAAAAAAATATATTATAGAAATATAAAACATTAATAATTTTTTCCTACACATAAATTTTAATCATAGAATACACTTTTTAAAAATGGGTTTTTATTTGTTATATGTACTAGGGTTAAAATTAATTTTTCATACACATAAAAATATTATTTTATAAAATGTATCTCATATCTATAATGATTAGTTAAAAATTATTTAATAAGGATAATTATATTTTTAGGCATTAAAATAAAACTACTTATATAAAAATTTATTGGAACGCTAAAAAAGAAAATGGTAAAATATTGACAACTAAAGAAAGTTGACATTAATTATTTAACCCTCAACCTTTTTAATCCAAATATATTAATATAAAATATATACTATAAATTTTTTGACAATCCATATGTTTTTTATCAATATATATTTTTATTAACTACTAAGTCAAGTTGATCATGAATAGTATTAACTCCAATTCCCAAAGGCTTTATTTATTTATTTTTAGAAAATAAACTTTTTAATTGGGTTGAGGGGGATCCTTATATAGATTGCAAGGCCAATCAAACATATCTCATTACATGAACCAAAAGATTAAATACCTGACACACAAAACAACCCCAACATATCTTCTACTTTATGATACACCTATGCTCTATGGCCTTACAGGGCTGATTGGATAGAATTTACCCATGATGAACTGCAAGTTGTCTGGTACCAACGAACAAATTCATACCCTCTCATCATTCTATATTCGATTATCCTTCTAGTGGATGCTTCCCACTCTAAATTTCTTCTTCTTCTGGGGTTACACATGAGGATCCAAACTGGCATGTATCTCATATTCCAGAACCTATGTTGTGACCTGACTCCACCAACTAGTTGTTGTGCCTCACCACCTTGACCTATCAATGACCACCACAACTTTTCACCACCTTTTATTCTACCAACCACTGTAACCCACCATCACTGAGGTGAAATACTATACTAACTCCATCAACACTGACCCCCAATGTTGACGCCTCTCACTCACCTCTATCGTAGTCACACCACCGAATTTTCGACCTGTGTCTTCCTTCTTCATCGTCGACACAAGATACTAACCCTCGATGTTGATGAGTTACCTCTACCACTGTGCAGAACCATGTCCAACATCCAACTTATAATAACCCCCAAATTGTATTCATATTCATATAGTTCATTTACTGAATGCATTAGACATAAATAAGTGACAGGTGGGGCCCAATATTATATATCCCCTTAATGCATCGATTAGTCTCATGGGTAAAATGATTTGGGTACTTAGTGTATGCCTACGTAATGTAAGAATGTTGCCTTGGTTACAACCATGATGATAAGAATAATTTCTTAGTTGTATCCTTAATAGAAATAAAAATGTCTTGGTTGAGGCCATGATGGTAAAGATATGGATGTCTAGTATTATAAATTCCATCACCATAAATTTAGTTATTGTTTTCCATGTATTTATTTATATTATTAACCATGTATTTTATTCAAGATCATGTGATATGTTATATGAATTATTTTATTATCAATTATTTCCTATCATATTATTCGTTCCATGTTTATTCCTTGATAGATTCTGATATATATTTTCTATTACTGAGCGTTTGAGCTCACCCTTCTTATGTTCACATTTCTATATGTTTTGAAGAGAATTATTAAGAAAATATATCTATAATAGTAGTGTATATGGATAATTATTTGTATCATATTGAAGGCTTAATATGGATTATATATTTTCTTATATAGTGGAATATTTTCCATCTAATGAGAATGAAATGGGTTTTTTTGGTTAATTTTTTTCCAAAATATCAAAATTTTATTCCTAAAAGAACTAAAAATTTTAAGTGACTCTATAGATATTAGTGATATTGTATTTATTGATGGTTAAAATTGGGTCACATTGGTTCATTTCAAAGTTGTTATGTAAAGAAGTTGTTTATGAGAATGGAAACCCGAGAGAGCAAGTCAGTGGTATCACAAGCACATCATTATTTTATGCATATTATATTAACCTATTTTGTGTGAAAAAATTAACAATTACTTGTATCATTCTTTTTTCACTTTAACAATTCATACTTTTTGGGACGGAGAGAAGTCTTCATATTAAAAGTGGAGAAAGATCATTAGAAGTCGCTACTAGCACTACACTTTATATGTGATAAAAAAGTACATATAAACTTAATCCCATTACTAGAACTAATAAGTGGAATAATTAATTTAAAAACAAAATATATAATATTAAATATCATATTTTTGAATATAATTATATTTAAATTGTTATAGATATAATATATTTTATTAAATATAATTTATATAACATTAAATACACAATTACACATAATATATAATATATTTGGTGAAAATGGTTTATAAAACAATTGAAATTTAATATTAAGTAAAACAATAGTAATTATATAGCACTGTTAAAATTTATTTTTAAATAATATTATGCTTTATGACTTACAATACACACAGCACTGAATTTTAAGTGAACTGTGATATATGATAAAAATATTCTTATTTAAACTTGACCATCATATCATAGCTACTAAATTATCATTAAGAATAGGAATAAGGAAATTTTAAAAAATATTTATAAAGGTTTTATATTATAAAAATATATTTATTAATGCATATAAAATATTTACTCAATTTTTAATAAAGTCATTTTATGCTTGACAAATACATTTTCTCCAAAAATGGTTTTTATTGTATTTTGTACTAGGAAATTACTATTAGTTTCTAGAATATATTATAAATATTATTTTACGGAAAAAATTTATTTTTAAATCATCATTTAAATATTATATTAGGGTGAATTAATGTGTTTTTTACTGAGAATATTAACTTTTGATTGAATAGTAAAAATACCAATTTTTGTTAAAATGTCATTTCTTTTTTTTAAATAAATTAATTTAAAAGTCACATTATATTTTGAATTTGATATTTAAGTAACTTATGAATCATTTAATTATAAACAATATAATTAATTATGAATAAATCGTCAATTGAATTTTTTTTGGTATAAGTTCATTGTTGGTGTTAAATACCCATTTAACTAAAAACAATTTTTTCATTCAGTTTTATGAATTTATGTTAAAATTTATTTATATCAATTCTATAAACATAATCATAAAAAATGGATTTCATATTTTTAATCATTAGGATCAAATTTGGTTAATTGTTTCCTTGTATTTTTGATCACTATGAATAGTAATCTTGTTTAAGATTTGTCACCACAAGAAATGGTAAATTAGGTAACTAAGGTTAAAAATAAAAAGATGAGGATTAAAAAATATATCTAGCTCTTACCTGTTTTTCCTAATGATAATATTAATTATAAAAAACATTCAAATATTCTAAAATATTGTATTTTGGTGTCATTTCTCTTTGATATAGACCTTTTTATTATTTTAAGTAAATGAAAATTCCAAAATGTATCTTTTATACATTTAATATCTATAATATTTTCTGGGCGAGATAAAAAACTGTTATGAATGGTTCTAAAATTTTATTATAAATATTTTTTTATGATGGTAATTTTTTTTAATTTTTCATGATGAAATATTTACCTTAAATACTTACGTTACGCTAACACGTTGCTTGCACATGTTGTAGAAGAATTTGTAACATATATTAAAGACATTAAAAGTGGTGTTTTTGGGTGATTTTTGGTTTCATATATTTTTTAGATATATAACATATTAATAATTTTTTAAAAGTCTTTATTTGAGATACATTTTTGTGATGATATTTCCTTAATGTCAAATTATGTGAATAGTATGTAAAATAAATTTAATGTTATTTTATATTAAATAATAAATTATTTAATGATTCAGAATTAATAAAAATATTTTATTTGGAAAAATTAATGCAATATGGTTTAGAATATAAATAATTTCCCAAATATCGGTCAATTTTTTTATAGTGACTTTCTTGACCCCAAACACATAAACCACTTGTGATCATGGTAATCATTAAATAATTTCAACGGGTGGGGGGAGGGGGGGGGGGTTTAAAAATAATAGATAATTGTTCAAACTACACATAGACTTGTCTAAATTTTATTAAATGAGATTATCACTAATTATATCAATCCTATATTATAAATATATCAATTATTTTCCAAATGAATATGAACATTAATTTATATTAATTTAATACTTTAATTAATTCTGAGGTTTCCCCTCCGTTCACATATAATAAGAAACCACCTCTCCTCTGTTCCACACAATTCCTGATCCATTTAGATCAAACAAGATCTCACCATATCTCTTCCAAAACAAACTACCCATGACATAAGGATCTTTTCACATCGAAATTATAATCTATATGTCTTAATGTGTAAGCCAAATATTATTTTCTGATGAAGAGGTATAACTTTTAATTGAGTGTTTCCATTTTATTTATTCTTCTATCTCATTCCAATTTTCTTAAACCATGATAATATAATATCAAAATTATATCATATTTTCACAACCCTCCTTCACCAAGATGAGGAAAGGGACAATAGATTTCTAGACCTTTCCTACATCAAGTTGAAGAATAGATAATGACCCCTGAGACTCGCCTTCAATAGGTCTCGGAGTGGCGACTAGAACCATGGGTATAGAATCACACACAAAATGGAAGGTATTAACCTTTTTATTTAGTAGGATCGGGAGATAAGATAGTAAATCCCAAACAACACTAAAACTAGAGGCAAAATTAAACCCAAAATTAAACCATTACCATATTCATGTTCTAAACGTAAGTGCTACAAATTATAAAAAACTACAATGGAAAGTTCCAAAGAAAAGAAGAAAAGAGAAACAGCAACTGTCCCAAAATTCAGACTAGTACGGTCCTAGACGATCCTCAATGTCCTCCTAGAAACCTGAAATCAGTTTTGTATACATAGGGTGAGTATAAATGTATACTCAATAGGGAAAACCAAAAGTTCTTTTGCACAAGTGGGGATGAATTCTAATTCCTGTGAGAAAAGGAGATAACACCCAGTAAGGAAACTATCCACCCAAACCTCTCCAAGTTACACTCTCCAAATAACATATGACAAGTAATGTAATAGTAATAACACATCGATTTTTGGGTACCCCAGACCACTTTCCCACTGGTTATTGAAGACATCCTAAGTGTCAGACCTCTCTCATCATTCTCACAATAGTCTCACTACCAGACCCCGCCCGCACACACCTGGGTTGTCACAACCACATATTCCACCTGAAAACACCTGGGATATCCCTACAACACATACCACCCTCAAACACCTGGGCCATAACAACCATATGTTACCACTCCCACACACACATGGCTCCAAACAACTACTACCATGCATGAAGGCACCTAGGCCTCTTCCTCAAGACACTTGGGAAAGAACCTGCCCTCACACATCTGGTCCAAACACCACCACGTAACCTACCCGATGAATCTAGAGATATAATGGACCTCAGCCCATCACAGCCTGATAAAATAATCTTTAGCTACTTGGTAATGGTGTCAGAAAAGGAGCTACTAACCATCCACTCATATGAGTGTTGGAAAAAACACCCTCCCCCATGAATGAGAGTGTTTGGTACAAATTACTCAACTTGGGTGGGGTGAAAACAATATACATAGGAACTAAATTATACAAACTGGTAACAAGAACTCATCCCAACGAAGGGGTTATAAAACCATCCCATACACAAACACCCTCATTACTATTCATTCATAATGACAACAACACCCATGACAAAGTCAGAACACATTGAAAAAATAAACAATTCCCCATTGAACATGTTCTTGTTTTCATATTCATGTGATTCCATTTATGTAATTTTTTACTACTAGGATACTAACATGCATAGTCACAAGCCAAGGAAGCAGAAATCAACCAAACAACAATTTAATCACTGACACCAAGTTCTCTTGTAAGGTCACAACAACAAAAGGGGTCCGTGAGATCCCTCAATGTACTGGATCCAAACCAAGCCCCACCATACGGCCCCACATGACCTCAGATCCCAAAACAAATGACTGCACAACAACAGGGGATCTCATCCCCACCCATGTAACCCCACAAGCATCAAGTAAATCAACCAACCATGTTACCAAGACAGAGTAAGGGAGTTTTCAGATTCAAACACATCATTAATTAAGTTCCTTCTTTCTGTTTGATTAACCAGGGTGATCACACAAGGATTGTTGTTCACTAGAGATCCATTTAATTAACCAATATTATGTGACTATACAATTCATATGCCACAACCACAAAATCATCATAGAATACATGGGATCATTATTGTGCAAGGAAGGAACACCAGTGGCAATGATTTTCAGTGGACATGAGCCCATACAGATCAAATCATATAGAAGAAGATAAATGAGTACAAAATCATCACCAAACACACCACTTCACTATTTAAAAGTCATTTTATTGAATTTATTAAGGTTTGGTTTCATACATTCCCAAAGGAACATCATCGTACCCACCCCGCAAGATACACAATAAATTGAGATGATGGAAAAAACCTACTTGGATGATCAACTATCGAAGTTTCTCTCCACACACCAAGAACTGGGGATGCGTGATTTGTAAGGGATGAAGTATGGGGGCTCCAAGAGTGGGAAAGAAGGCTCTAGCATAGGCACAGCATTTTCCCTGGGAAGGGTGGATCCAATCGTACCAAGGAAGGAAAAAGAGGCCATCCAAGAAAAAGAAATAATTCCTCTCTGATAACAAGGTGAGATCTTGGAGTTATGGGATATCAAAATGTTGAATGGTTTTAAAAGGCGGATAATGGATTCACCACACGGTTGGACAATTACCCATGATGGGATTAATTATTATTTAATAATTCTAATTGAATAGTGGTTATAACAGCTGTGCATTTAAAAAATTTCCTTTAATCAGAGGGAAATTTGTAACAGGGGAGGAACTGGAAAGTACGGGAAAAAGATGTGACACCAAGGGAAGACACATGTTTTTGTAAGTCAAGGGTCGCCTGGCTCTTGGAGAAAAATTTAGATATCATTTATCGGCTTTTAATAGCTTTGAGAGAGGTATAAAACCATTTCTACATCAAAAGATACATTGCGGGAGCCTAAAAAGATAGAAACTAAAAAAAGAATGAAGGGTGGGACATGGTTCTGTGAGACACCATATTGTTGCCATAGTCACAGTTCCACCATAAGTGGTGCCACTGTTTCAGTGTGTGAATGTGATGTTGCGGACCTCATGGTGCCACCATCACGGTATCACCGTAAGTAGTGCCACTGTTTCGGTGTGCGACCGTGATGATGTGACCCTCACGGTGCCACCATCACGATTCCACAGTGAACAGTACCACCACTTCGATGTACGAATGTGAGGGTGTGATCGTCACGATGCCATCATCACAGTTCCACCGTAAGTGGTGCCACATTTTCAGTGGAACCATTTTATGAAAAAAAGTTTTTTTGGAAAACTCATTAATGAGCCAATACCCCGGCCGTTACATCAGATACCTCTCAAACTACTCTCATCCCGAGAATCGAAACTAGACCAGAAGGAAAGAGAGAGGTCTGAACAACCACCTTATATGATGCCTCTCAGAAGTAAACCACCCTGAAATCTAGGAACACCTCTCCCTCAAGCAACCAGACAAGCCTATAAAGTTTTCACTATCCTGACATATAGATTAGGGAGTCCTTTCTCCCAAGCCAAGATAATATCTGCTTTGGGTGGCACTGAATCACCTGCAAGGGTTTAATCACATCCATATTAATACGTATTGATTAGGGTTGGGTCCTCCCTTCCCCACAGTCAGGACTCTTCACACACATTCAGAGATAAAGGGAAACAATACCCCTCATAGTCAATAAGGTCAAATACTACATAAAAGATAAGTACAAAACAGAACATAAAAAACTCAAAAAAAAACACTGGGTACTGGGCGTGCATTTGTGTCTCTTGTTCCCAGGTACTCTCCTTGAGGCCACCATTCCTCCACAACACACAAACGAAAGAGATGGTTTCTCCACGAAGAACTTTCTCCTTTCGACCCTCGATCATCACTGGTCTCTCTACAAACATCACGTCATCCTTGATATACAACATTCCCCAGTCTAGGGCATGTCAATTGTCTTGTAGATACTGTCAGAGCTGAGACACATGGGAGATTTTGTGCACTCTCAGTAGCGGTGGTGGTAGCACTAGCTGATAAGACAATTCGCTGACCCTCTGCAACACTTCGAACAGTCTTATGAACCTAGGAGAAAGATTAATCTACCTGTTGAACCTCCATTGCCCATTTCAAGGGGATACATTCATTAAACCATGGTCCCTGACCTCGAACTCTAATGGTATCTTACTATTATCAACATATGACTTCTATTGGTCCTAAGCCGCCTTCATCCTCTCTCGCATAAGTTAAACCTTCTTTATTGTTCTCTATACCATTTCTGGGCCATGAACACCTGCTTCCCCAACCTCTATCTAAAACACAGGTGAGTGACACGACCTTCCATACAACGCTTTGAATAGAGCCATGCCAAATATAGAGTGATATATATTATTGTTGGAACACTACACCAAAGGTAAGTGTTGCAAGCACAATCCCTAAAGTCCAAGAAACATTCCCATAGTATATCCTCCATCGTCTGGATGTTCCGTTCTATCTGTCCATCTGTCTGGGGGTGGAAAGTAGTGTTGAGGCATAGATGGCTTCCAAATGCATGTTTCAATCCTTTCAAGACATGTGAGGTAAACTGAGTATCCCGATTTTATTCTATGGACCTCGAAACCCCATGCAACCACACCACCTTGTCCACGTACCGTTGTGATAGGAAATCCATTGTACTTGAATACTTGATTTCTAGGAAGTGAGATGATTTTGTCAACTGTTCCACCACTAACTAGATAGAATAACCACCCCTTGAACTCTAGGTAGTCCTGGGATGAAATCCATTGATATGACATCCCACTTACACTCAGGGGCATCTAAAGGTTGTATCAGATGTCTTGGGACGCGGTGTTCAGCCTTCACCTACTGAAACATGATGCAATTTTCTATGAACTCCGCCACTTCCTGCTTCACCCTAGGCCACCGAAACTGACCACTCAAGCACCGTTACATTTTGCAAACATTTGGGTGTACTGCTAGGAGTGAGTTTTGGTGCTCACCAAGAACTCTCTCATGCATTTCCACTAGGATGAACAATTTCCACGAAACAACATCTATTTCCGCCCATCTTCCAACCATCCCTATGGAGCATCACCTTGGAAAACATGATTGTGCATCACCTCAGCCTCTAAGTCACCCCAATAAGACTTCTCCACCTACTGCAACCGAAAGAACTGCACTATCATCTGAAACATACATCCTCTACCACACTTCATCCTTGTATCCAGGTGTAGGGCCGCCAACTCTTCCCTCGCCTTCCAAGCATCTTCCGAATCATGAACCGCATCCTTCTGCAACTTCTTGATCAAGGTGTCATACACCACATTACCCTTTCCTAAGGTGTAGAAAATCTCGATGTTGTAGTCCTGAAATTACTCCATCCACATATAATTTCGCACGTTTAGGTCCTGTTATAAGAAGATATACCTCAAATTATTTTGATCCATGAAGACCATGAAGTGATCCTAGATGAGGTAGTGACGCCACAAATTTAGAAAAAAACAAAACCATTGCAAGTTCAAAGTAATGGGTGTCATAGTTACGCTCTTCCGGATGTAACTTCTTAGACCCGTAAGAGATCACCCCTGTTGTTGCATTAGCACACACCCCAAGCCTTGACCCGAATCATCACATAATATCGTAAACATCACACCCTCTTCTCGAAACCTCAGCACTAGGGCACTAATCAACATCCAATTCAGATAACTAAAGGATTCCTTGCACTATCCACTCTACACGAAAGTATGAACTTTCTTGGTCAAGGCTGTCAAAGGTGCTGCAACTGGGGAGAATTTGGGCACGAATCTTGGATAGTAACCTTTTAGTCCCAGGAAAATATGAACCTATACCATGTTCTTAGGTGCTTCCCAAGAATAAATAGCTTCAACCTTTGATGGGTCCACCACTATCCCCTGCTCAGACACCATGTTTCCAAAGAAGTGGAATTATCATGTCCCAAACTTGAAGTTGGATAATTTCCCATATAGTTGGTACTGTCGTAGGACCTCTAAAACCGTTCCTAGATGCTCAGTGTGATCCTCCTATAATCTTGAGTAGATCCGGATTTCCTAAATAAACACAACTGTGAAATAGTCCTAATATTCACAAAAGATGGAGTTCATGAGCCCCATTAACACAGATGGTGCCTTCTTAATGCTGAACGACATGACTACAATCTCAAAGTGCCCATATCTGCACCTAAAGGCAGTCTTCATGATGTCCCCCTATTTCAACCCCTACTGGTGATATCCTGACCACAGGTCTATCTTGGAGAACCATCCTTCCCCCTTAAACCAGTCAAAGAGGACGTCTATCCTCAGGAGAGGGTAATGGTTCTTGATCGTTACCTGATTGAGTCTCTGGTAGTCTATGCACAGCCTGATCCCACCATCAACCTTCTTCACGAACAATACTACAGCACCCCATGGTGACACGCTTGGTCAAACAATACCCTTCTTCATTACATCATCAATCTAAAATTGTAACTCCCATAGCTCTGAAGGCGCCATCTAATAGGGATCCATATAAATCGAATGAGCACCATTTTTCAAGTCTATCCCGAACTCAATATCAAGACGAGGGGGTAGAGTCACCACCTTCTCATGAAGGAAGTCCATGAACTCATTGATGATCCATGGGATTTCAACCATCTATGTATCTTCCAAATCTAATGACAGCTCAACTAACAAGGAAAGGAGGGGCTCTACTCCCTAGATGCCCCCTGGCAACGTTGCTCACTGATGAAAGTCACAAATCAGCCACCCATATCTGAAAACATGATCCTCCTTCAGAAGCAGTCGACAATGGCACATATAGAGAAAAACAATTTGATGCCTAGAATCACATCATACAACTAAATCTGTAGAAAAATAAGGTCCCCACATGATTAATGTGGTCCCACATCAGTTTACACCATCGGTAAACACGAGACAAGCCGGTCTGACCTCCGAATGGAGCACTCAAAACTAGGGTTATGGGAAGTCTATATAAGTCTAGACCCAAGGAATGGGATAGAATGGGTGAAAAAAGGAGTTCGAAGATCCTAAATCAAACAAGGAATAGGAAAGAGTACTAAACAAGATGATCACACCTTGAATGACTTCTGGCCCTATTGGAACCGCTACAACTGTGGCATGTAACTTCCCACACCTAGCTCCTCTACTACTTGGCTATCGACTGTCTCCCTAACCATACCCTAGTCATGGTTTCAAAAGAGCGCCATGAGGTCTTCCTCCTACCTCAAAATCTTCCTTCGGAGGATAGGCAGCTCACTTTCCTTGCTACTACTGCTGAATGGGCCTGGCTGGAAACTGCTGCTGCTGAGGTGGGTGCTGCACCGGCCCACCCCCATTGTACTGCACTCTGTCCAGGAACTGATTTTGAGGGTGTCCACTGTGACCACAGATGATGCATCTCGGTCCCGAGCCTACAAGGAAGGGGCAAGGACCAGGAGATTGAAACTGGAACATCTGGGGCCTTCTCCCAACTGGTTGTAATTTGGATGGCCCTAACATTATAGGCTTTCTGCTGACTGCCTTCCCCTTTGACCATCCCAAATGGATTCCCTCTTGCGACACACCTCCTAGCATGTGCATCCTTTCCACAACTTCATCCTTCTTCTAGACCTCAAAGTACGTCGGTAGAGTGAAGGGTGTAACAACATACTAAAGAGAAGGTCGTAGTGCCTCCTCTAAACATCTCTCCCGAGACTGCTTATCCAGAAAGTGGTCTGGAGTAAAGTGAAGAAGATCCTTGAACATGATCCTCAACTCCCACACTAATATGCTCCCATGTTGAAGGGAGAGTTTCTCCTGCCTCTTCTTTAACTTCATTGTGGAAGAGAGGAATTCTTCTTAGAAGTCCCTCTCAAAGTCAGCCCACAAAACCTCAACCTACCTCTTCTCCCCAATATAAAGAATCCACCAATAACACGCTACACCCCACATTTGGATTAAATCTAGAGGAGCCCAGTTCTTCATCTGAGCCTGGATCATATTGAAAGTTGTCACCAGCTCCTCGAGCCAGCCCTCCATCTCCATGTGTGATATGCTTCCCTCGTACTTCCTCAGGGTCTGCCGCTTAAAGGAATGAAGCATCCTCTACCACTGATTGTACTCATCCTCTTAGTCATCCCTCTACTAATCATCCAAAACAATCTCGTGGACATCAATTGCCTTTACTACTCATGTTCGTCTTCAAGGTTCTATAGCTACAAGATAAATAATGAATTCCTAAGCCTGAGTAGTGTTGAAGATTGCTTTTAAATTTTTTTCTTAAACTTCTTATTCATTTTAAACCCCTATAATACCCATGAAATACAAGAACATAAATCATTATGATGCATGTACATTTCCTAGGGTCTCTACCATGCAATCAGTGTAGCCTCACTTGGTGGTTTGGTAGGCCCAGAGTCCTTGAATCGGATCACTAGGGGCCCTAAAATCCTATGTCCTAGCCAGTCTTCTCTGGCCTATTTCAGTCACTAAGATTTCCTAACACTATTGACCTACCATCCCATGCAATCCTCACTATGCCTAACCCCAAGCTCCATCATATCTCTCAACCTCCCTTTGATACCATTTTGTCATGACCCGCCTTCACCAAGATGAGGGAAGGGACAACAGATTGGAAGAACCTTCCTTCATTAAGTTGAAGAAGAGATAATGACCCCCCGAGACCCACCTTCCATATGTCCCAGAGTGGAAAATATCACCAAGGGTATAGAATCACACACAAAATAGAAAGAATTACCCTTTTTATATAGTAGGATCGAGAGATAAGATAGAAAATCCCAAACAACACCAAAACTGGAGGCAAAAGTAAAGGAAACAAAATAAACCATTCCCATATGCATGTTCCAAAAGTAAGTTCTACAAAGTAAAAGATAACTCCAATGGAAAGAACCAATGAAAAGAAGAAAACATCATCAAAAACTGCCCCAAAGTCCGGACTACTATGATCATGCATGATCCTTGATGTCATCCTGGAAACCTGAAATTAGTTTTATATACGTAGAGTGAGTATACATGTATACACTATAGGGAAAACCAAAAGCTCTCATTCACAAGTGGGGAGGAATTCTAGTCCCTGTGAGAAAAGGAGATAACACATAGAAAAGAAACTATCCAGTCAAACCTCACCAAGGCACACTAACCAAATAATTCATGTCATGTAAAGTAATAGTAATAACACATCTATGTTTGGGTACCCTGCGCCACTTTCGCACTAGTTATTGAAGACATCCTTCATGTCAGACCGAACCCACCATTCTCACTGTATTCCCACTGCCACTCCCCACCCACAAACACCCGGGCTATCACAACCGCACATTCTGCCCACAAACACCTGGGATATCACTACCCGACATCCCGCCTATACACAATTGTGCCACAAAAAACAACCATAACCATGCCTTCACACACCTGGGTCCGAACAACTACTACCACACCTAAAGACACCTGGTCCTCATCCCTAAGACACTTGGGAATCAAACTACCCACACACAGTTGGGCCAACAACCACTAAGTACCCTACTTGAAGAATCTAGGACTATAATGGACCTCAGGCTGTCACATCCTGCAAAAAAAATCTTGGGATACTCAGGAAAAGGTGTATAAAATGATCTAATAACCATCTAAACAAAAGAATGTTGGAAAAAACAACCCTCCCCCATGAATGGGAGTGTTCGGTAAAAATTACTCAACTTGGGTGGTGTGAAAACAAGAAACATAATAACTAAATTATACATATAGGTAACATGCACTCATCCCGACCTAGGGGTTCCAAAATCAGCCCATACACAAACACACTCATTACTATTCATTCATAAAGAGTACAACACCCATGTCCAAGTCACAACTCATTCCCAGAAAAAAATTCACTATTGAAACCATTCTTGTTATTATATTCATGTGATTCCATTAATGTAATTCTTCACTACTGGGCAACTAACAGCCATAGCCACAAACCATGGTAGGGGAATATAAGAACCCGTGTTTTTAGGACTATCGTTTTGAATATTATGTTGATTTTTTTCTATTGGATGCTCGTGAGGGTTAAAATGCTCATTTTCCCCTACCATCTGATAATGGATTTACATTCTAACAACTCTGTTGGTCCCGAAATAGGGTGTTTACACTAGGATTGATGCCTGGTGGAAATCTGAGCTGTTTGAATTTTAGCAGGATATTTAATATTTAATATTATTAAATTTAATATTAAATTCTTCGCGTAGGTTTTTTTGAAAATAAATTTTTAAAGGAGAATTATATTGAGATTTTGTCTTCCCCGTTGATTCCGTAATGAAATGTTTAGCCTAGAGAAGTCATAAACTCGTGTCGGGCATTAGGGTCGACCTGGGCCCCTTTTTTCGCTTTTCTTTTCGTATTTCCTTTTGTTTTCTTCCCTCTTCCTTCCTCATCCTTCATGCACACACTCCGTATGTGCTCCTCCTTGGATATGTCTTTTGGGGGGATTTGGATATTGAGAAAGAGAGAGAGTTGGGAGGCAAGATGGGTACCAATTTGATGATTTCGACGTGATAAGTCGGCGTGCGACAACTGGGAGCTGTGAAATCAACTGAAGCATCGGTAGTTTGCTCCCAAAGGTATGCCCGTTTATGTTTTTTTCCATATATACCATTTAAAAATTTTGTTTATTGTCTTTAAATCCTTATATTTCATTCCTGTAATCCCAGGGGGATTGATCTGTTGTTTCAGGGGTCAAAATTAGTGTTTTGGGCGTTTTGAGGGATTTCCCATTAGAAAACAGAGAATACACTGTGCGTGTTCCAAGGGAACACGCCATGTGTTTTTCCCATTTGGGGAAGAAATTTTTTTCCAATGTACATGTTGTGTACTTTGTGTACACGCCATGTAGTGGTGTCTGTGTGACCGATTATGTGAAATAAAACACGGAATGGTGGTTTTTAAGGAGTACATGTTGTGTACTTTATGTACACACCGTGTAGTGGTACATGGGAATGTATTTTAGTGAAAAAACACACGGGTGACTTTTTGGAATAGTACAT
Organism: Viscum album; assembly: GCA_963277665.1. Taxonomy (NCBI): domain Eukaryota; kingdom Viridiplantae; phylum Streptophyta; class Magnoliopsida; order Santalales; family Viscaceae; genus Viscum; species Viscum album. The sequence continues at coordinate 1,931,023,356 of OY728131.1, forward strand.
GACATGTACAATAATGTACATGCCGTGTACTTTTACACCGGCATGCGCAAATGTGTTCTGGCCATGTGCACTGGCTATATTCTACTTCCGTTTAGTAGTATTGGGATATATTATGCTCTGGAAGACAGAATTGGGCATGTGAGTAGTAGATTCTGAGTGTTTTTCTGCATAGATCGCAATGGAGGAATTATTTTGACTTTTAAAGGTCACATAAATGGGGTGTTTGGGATTTTTATCTAAATGCAGGGGTTCTTCCTCCGGTTATCAATTTCAGTTCACACATATGAGTGAAACATGGCATGGATGATAGGTTGAGTGTTCAGAACAACTTAGTTGAGACTTTTAATAGGAGATGAGTTGTGAGCTATCTTCTATAACCTATTATTTAGAGGACGTTCCGCTTGTGAGACGTTCCCTTCTTGCCTATGATGCTTTGAGACCAAGAACTTCCAAGGATCCCCTAAGGGATGCCTTTACTTGTTACTAACCTTGGGAGTCCCTTGAAGGATCTCTCTCCTGTTTTCCTTTGATATGACCCATGTTATGGAATGCCTATGTTGTCCTTCCTTTGAGGATCCTGTGTAGGATTCCTCCCTTTCTCTTCACTAAGGATCCCATGTAGGATGCATTGGCTCATATTTACCTATAGAATACCGAGTATGATACCTCTTCTGTGTTTGACTCGAGGGACCTAGCGGGTGCCCATTGTTTGACCTACCATGAGTAGTTACATCAGGTTTGGGTATAGATGGAATTCATGTGTAACTGAGAACCCATGCCAAAATGTTAATTCCATGGGGCTATGGATATATTTTTGGGTTAGGTGTTCGGTCCACCCTCACTATTTGTTTTTTATATGACTTGGGTTGCTGATGCTGTATTGGCTACCAATGGTGCTTCCTGGTTGGTGGCTGTTGATCCTAACACAGTGAGTCTTCTTGATTTTTGGGATTCCTACCTTTCCTCATGTTCCTGAGTAGTTGGTGGTCTTGTGTTTAAATCCAACTGTCGAGTTGATTTTGTGTACCACTATACCATGCGCCCATGTTTGGGTGTCGTGTGTCTGGGACTTAAATTGTTGAGATACCTATAAGTTCATAGGTAATATAATAATAAAAAATAAAACTAATGTTGGAGATCATTGCTTTTATATATGGCCACCCCGAGGGTGTGTTTCCCTTGTTTAGTTGTTTGGCCAGGATACCCTTGGATATGCTTTTGTGATAGCATGATTTCAGTTTTCATGAGATGACATGTAAATGAATTGCATGATTATGTGTTGGGATCAACCTGTTTGTTTTGTTAGCCTAAGGGAAATTTTCTTCTTGGCATGAGGGCAAGTTCTTGATTAGCCTGTGGGTAAGGTTTTATCAACTTGGGGGAGATGTTCAGTTGAGCCTGAGGGCATGGTTATGATTAGCCTGAGTGAAAGGTTCTATTTCACCTAAGGGAAACGTTCTTATTCCTGAGGGCAGTATCTTCCATTCTTGAGGGCAAGATTCTTATACACCTGAGGGAACTATTCATTATGCCTGAGGGTAGTCACCTAAGGGTTTCGTTTCTGTTTTCCTGAGGGTAAGGATTCACATGTATGAGGATAATGGTTACTTGTTTTTGTTTAGCTATTTTAGAGACATATTTTTCATCTTTTGACGAAGTAGGTACGTGTCGATGGGATTATGGACCCATAGATTGACATAATGTTACACATCAAGAGTGGAATGACGTCCAGCTCAATGCCCTTTCACAAAATTTCCAGAAGATTAGTCTTATTGACCTAGGGATCGACTGCTGATGTGGTTTCTTGTTATTTGAATCACCTAATAATGAAGATTCATATTTATGTATATGTATAAATGTATGGGACTATACATGTGAAGGTATATAGATATGGACATCCAAGGTGGCACTTGCCTAGTTGAGAGGGATTACAGACCCTAAGTTAGATTATAGTTTCCTGTAGGGTTACTTCCATTTGTTGTGTTCCAGCTAGGCTACGCACATTGTTGTTGCATACACTTTTAGTATCATAGTTATAGGTTTCTTGTCAGGGTGCCCTACTGATAGTATTTCTCACCCATGCACGTGCACCTCGGTGTACGTGTAGACCTTATGTCTTATTTTCTGGTTGAACATTAGTTGCATGGTGGATAGGGCTGAGGCCTAGTGTTTCATTATTGAGCGGAGCAACTCTAGTGGTCTTACTGATCGGGCTGCTATAGATCAACAGTGTCTTGAGATTAGGAACGTGGATTTTCTCAGACTTAGTAGAAGAGCCCTATTCTTTTACTTTAAGTTCTTTTGTACTTGTATCTATATGGTCATCCCGATGGGTGACTAGTGTTGTATTGTATTTCATAGATGTTCTGAATTTTACATCATTTTACTATTACATCTTTTCCTATTTCAGTTGATTATAACATCTACAATTTGGTTACTTTCTACTATGTATAATACTTAGTTATTTTCACTGTTTTCTTACTTTGGTATGAGGGCATAGTCTCCCTACTATCACTCCCATGGACCTCGCTACTAGTTGGTTACCTCTGTCGTACGGGGAGGCGTGCATGAGGCCTTGTGGAGAAAAGGCTTGGAGCACTGGTTTAGTGGATTCCGGTACAGGTCGTTATAAAGAAAACAGACAAACATAAATTTAAGCATTCACACCTGGTTCTCTTGTAAAGTCACAATAACAAAAGGGGTCTATGAGATCACTCAATGTACTGGAACCAAACAAAACCCCACTATACGGCCCCACACATCCTTAGATCCAAAAACCAATGACTGCACAACAACAGGGGATCTCATCCCTACCCATGTCACCCAACACGCATCAAGCAGATCAACCACCCATGTTACCAAGATAGAGCAAGGGAGTTTTCATATTAAAACACACCATTCATTAAGTTCCTTCTTTCTGTTTGATTAAAATGGGTGATCAAAAAATGATTGTAGTTCACTGGACATCCATTTAATTAATCAAGTTTACATGATTAAACAATTCATATGTCATAGCCATTTAATCATCACAGAATACAGGGTTTCATTAGTGCACATGGAAGGACCACCAATAACCATAATTTTCAGAGGATATGAGCACATACAAATCACAACATATATATGAAGATGAAAGAGTAAAACAACATCATCAAAAACACCCATTCATTCTTTAAAATTCCATTTATTATCTCTATTAAGGTTTTGATTCATCCATTCCTAAAGTAACATCATCGTACCTACACTGTATAATACAAAGTAAAGTGATACGAAGGAAAAAACCCTACTTGGATGATCAACGATCAATGTTTCTCTCCACGTGCCAAGAACTATGGATGCATGATTTTCAGGGTATAAACTCTTGGGGATCCAAGATTGGGAAGGAAGGCTCCAGCACAAGCGCACCACATGCCCCGAGAAGGGGGGATCCAAACGCAGCAAGGAAGGAAAAAGAGGCCAACCAAGGAGGAGAAAATAATTCTCGTGCGATTAAAAGTTGAGATCCTGGAGTTACGGGATATCATAATCTTGAATGGGTTTAAATGTTGGATCATGGAATCACCACATGGTTGGAAGATTACCCATGATAGGATAAATTTTTATTTAATAATTATCAATATAGAGTGGTCTTAACGGCTGTGTGTGAAAACTTTCCATTAATCAGAGTGAAACGTGTAATAGGAGAAGAACTGGAAAGTATGGGAAAAAGGTGTGAAACATAGGGAAGCCACATGTTTTGGTAATTCAAGGGTCACCTGACTCTTAGGAAAAAATTTAGATATCATTTATGGGATTTTTATAGCTTTGAAATGGGTATAAAAACATTTCTATGTTAAAAGATACATTGTGGGAGTGAAAAAGTCAGAAACAGGAAAATGAATGAAGGGTGGGACAGAGTTTGGTGAGACATTGTAACAGTGCCATGGTAACGGTGCCACCATAAATGGTGCCATTGTTTGGGTGTGAGACTATGACAGTGTGACCCTCATGGTGCCACCATCAAAGTGCCACCGTAAGTAGTGCCACTATTTTGGTGTGCGACCGTGATGGTGCCACCATCACGGTTCCACTGTATGCGGTGCCACTGTTTCTGTGTGTGACCGTGATGGTGAAACCATCATGATGCGAATGTAATTGTGCCACCATTACGGTGCCACCGTTTTGGTGGAACCGTTTGTTGGAACCAAGTTTTTTGGAAAACTACTTAACAAGCCACTACCCTGGCCATTACACACATATATATAAATTTTATTATGATTATGATACAACCTTTTTCATCTCATTTTCCACTTTATGAGGATATAAAACATCCATCACGTTTATGTGTGGACTATTGCATCCACAAAAAAATGTGTGTTATTTTTTATCAACACCCACAAGGATGGATAATATGATTTATTTAATGAATATATGTGATATTAATGACATAATCATTATTTTATAATTAAAATATATTACTTACCTTCATACTCTTTTTCCTATAAAAAATGATAATGTCGCTCATGAGTATATGTAGACTATCACCACAATAAAGCAATGTGATTACTTATTCATGTAGGAATATCATGGATGATTCTAAAATTGTATTTAATATATAATCATGATAATAATGTTATGTTGAATATTTTTTAGATTATAGAACCATGAACCCTTTGACCATGGTCATCCAACCGAAGTTGTTTTGCAATCATGAACCAAATCTCTTGAAAGCATCTAACATGAACTTATCATAATCAATAACTATATAAAGTATGGATATGAATGAAATACAATGGATAATAATAAGGTAATAATCATGAAAACGTTCTTAAAAAAGTATAAAATTATTATATGTTTATTATACATGTGAGGAAGTATGTACTTGGTGAGTAAGACTTGTGGTAAGCTGTTACATAACTCAATTTCTTTTTAACGGATTTTATTAATTATTCATTTTCAATGTTATGTCATGATTATGAGTGTTATAATCTCTAATTATTTTATGTTTTATTTCCCATTTTTTATGTGTATTTACATTTTTATAAATAACCAATTCATAGATTAATTCCCACTTTAATTTTATGATCCTTTTAAGGGTTTCTCATCTCAAATTTGTTTTTGTGAGACATATCTCATATTAACCACTAATTTTCATCATGTGTTGTATAAACTATCCCTTTAATGATATAATATAAAACTAAATGATATGATAGAATGTATAGAAACATTTTATATTCCATAATGATATAAGATAAACCTAAAGTGTTATGGTTTGATAATTTTATGGATACTTATAAATTTTAAGGCATAGATACACCTTTGAGGTTTTATGTTATGGGGTATTACTATGATTAAGGATATTTTTGATGGTATTTATGGGAATAAAACCCTTTGGTTTAGTATGGGTTTTAGTGAAAAGGTTATTGGATGAAGAATGATTTAATATTTTGTGGACATAAGTTGATAGATATTTATTACCTTTAAGATTAATATGATATTTGATGTTAATTTGGATAATTTTGATAAAAGAGTTACTACATTTTGATATTATATGTTTTATCATATAGATAACCATGGGATTAAGAAGTGACTTGGTCACAAAGTGATTAATGTTATTTTCGATGAAGTTCCTATATTGTGAACATTATATGATTAATGGAAATGGAAATATTTTTGCATAATATGGGATTTTATTTAAGGAATAAAGGGTGAATTATCATTTGGAATCATTTGTGATTTAATTATATCATTATGGATATTATATATATTTATGAAAATTATTAGAAAAATTTAGAGATTATATGATTAGGTAATATACTTTTTTTGTATACATGAGTGATTCATATTGTTTATATATTATTGTGAAGTTGTTCATGGAAGAATATGTGACAGAATCATTATTATAATTTGGATTCATTCCTATCGAAGTATTATGAATAGTTTTAAGGTTAGTTAATTATGGAATGATTTATGTTAGAATTTGGGTCGTTTTGTTGAGGCTTTGGGTATTAATGTAATATTTATTTATTTAAAGGTTTATTCATATTGAATATTATCTAAACATGTGATTACCTTTTTTATTTTGTATAGATATCATGGGAATAAATTTCTACCCATTAATGGATATTATAATTCACTAAAAGTTAATTTTGGTGCTTTGGTAATAAAAAAATCATCTTGAATATTCATTTCTTATAGTGGAAGATATAATAGAAGTTGAAATTTATTGATGCATAAATGAAGGATGAAATATTTCATATAAAATATAATGAAATAACATAAGTATATTTTATATTTACCTCTATATTTATAGAAAACTAATCCTTCAAATAATGGAAAATGGTCTTAAAATAAAAATATAATCCTATTACATTCATTTTTTATGAATTTATAGTCCTCTTTTACCCCTTACTTATATATGGTTTAGTGGCCATTAACATTCTCACGATCATGTTCTCTATCACTCTCTAGTATTCAATGGACATTATTTTTCTCTTCTATATCAATATTTTCACATCACCATATTATTTTTTGTTAGAGATAGAATATATTCCCCAAAATTCATTCATATAATTATTATGGTTTGTGAATTTTAATGTTTTTCATATTATAGTGTTATTCATAAATTAATATATAAATACATCTTTATATATTTGAAAATATATGCATATAAAACAATAATTTCATAAAAAAATAAATTAACATATATATATTTAAAATGTATTTTTAAATATAAAATACCATATGAAAATAAACATTTATTGCCCATTTTATTTAAAATTTTAAATTTAGCCATTTAATTTACCTTAAAATCTTTTATTAATATATATATACTGATAAAAATGTATATATAATGTTTATATTTTAATTTGTTTGTGTATGTGTATTAAAAAAATACACACACACACACATATATATATATATATATTTGAATATATTCTAATATATGTGTGTAAATATATATTTATACACTAAAATAAATATACATTGTAATATTATATACACATGATTAAATATGTCAATATATAACAGGTAATATCTTCTAGGCTAGTGGAGAGTGTGTTTGTTGTGGGTCAATATATATATGTATCTATCTTTATAAATTGCAACAAATATTTGTTAAAATACAAAAAAAAATCATATAGGTGGACACACACACATTTACAAACACACACACAGACACCGATACAAATACCCACACATAGAAATATATTAAAATAAATGTGAATGATTTGTTGTCTGGGTACTTTAAGGTGGTTTTTGGATTGGTTTTTTGAGGAAAACATGGCTCGATTGTGGCATCTCTTCATAAGTCTTTTGGTTCCAACTAGTGTCACCTTTCTCTCCTTAATTGGAACACAATCATCATTTAAATCATACATATTTTCCCACTATAAATTAATGGTCCATTCCCCTGAATTTTAACAAACCTACATAAATGAAAGTTTTTAAAACATGTAACCAACGGTGTCAAAGTTTCATCCAACAAATTTAAGAACGTCAAATTTTTATACTGTATTAAATATTCCACAGATTTCAATTGTTTCAACTGTAGACATATTAATTAAAAGTGTCTGATTTATAACAGGAATTAATTTATTTTAATTTTTTTAAAATAGTTATATTGGAATATAATTAATATGAGTTTATAAGGAATAATAATATAGTTTTAAATAATTTGTCTAGTTCGAACTTGACCTGCTTTATTGGTTCAATGACCATCCCAATTATGCATATATAAATTAATCGCACAATAAAATAATTTTAGGTTCAATAGAATGATTTTATTGTGTGATGGACTTTGACCTATTATTCATGATTTTATTACATGCATCATTATAATTTAAAAATGTACATAGAGAGAGAGAGAGTGATTATTCTTGTGATCTTTTTAATTTTAATTTTGATACAAAGCATCCATAAATGAATTCATAATTATATTTTAATTTTTTATGATAATATTTTTTGTGTAAGTAATGGATAACTTGTTCTATAAATAAAATTGTGACTACTATACCCTTCATCATACACTTTCATTCAGTAGCTCTACAAATTCAACATTTACTATCACTCACCCTTCCTCATCCCCAGTATGAGTGCCCATCTCTCTAATATACAGCCCTCTGCCCCAACATAATTGATGAATCGGCCAATGAGGACATTGGTAAAGCACAAGATTATTGGTGATTCCTTCTTCCCCAACTCCGATGATCAGGTGATGGAGAAAAGGTATAGGGGAACCACAAAGCCCTTTGACATCAGGCTAGGCTCTAGGGATTCTAAACCAAATATATATTTATGAAGTAATATAATGAATTTAAAAATTTAATCTCGATCATAGAAATCTATGTTTAACATTCTCGAAATATAACTAATTCTTTTATTCAAATAAAATCTATTTTATGTTTTAATCATTTAATCAAGTATTCACAAAATTAATTTCAATTTTTGGATTTGTTTTTAAGACAAACATGTTTTCTTTTATTTAACATAATCCAATTAATTCAATGAGAAACAATATTATACATTAATTTGGTGTAAGATAATTTTTATACATAAAACATGAGTTTTTTGAAAAATGATTTTCATTGCGTATTGTGAATTTATATTAAAATTAATTTTTACCGCTTCTAGAAAATAAATAATATAAAATCCATTCCATATTTTAAATAATCATAATTAATATTTGGTAATAAGGTCAACTTAATTTTTTGTCATAATGAATAGTAACCATGATAAATATTTATCACCAAAATGAGTAAAATTGGTTAAAATAAAGGAAAAATAATTCAAGATAACACAAAACAATTTATTAAATGAGTTAAATTGGTTAAAACCCAACGCACCCCTTTCCCAAATATGTGGTAGTGCGCAAATATATGTCAATTATGTGGTAGTGTTTTTATTGTTTTTTCAATATAAGATTCTTCTTCACTCCCCTTATAAACATACTGGATTTCATTCCTCCTCCTTTTTCAATGAGAGACACCACGAAAATATTTTAATAATCAAAATATTAATTTTTTGATAAAAAATAATTAAATTAAAAGCCCTGGAAAATAATATGAAAATTTAAATTTATAGTGTGTGATTTATAATAAAAACTAATTTTATTTATCATTATTAAAATTATTATATATGACTGTAATTAATACGTATATATAAGGAATAATAATAATTTTTTTACAAATAAAAAAATTGGTTCGATCACCTATTTAACTGATTTTCATGATCAGAACTTGACCTACTCCCTTAATTCATTGACCATACCGATTCTAATAATTTTGATATTAGGTAATAAAACATGTGTTTTTACTCAAATAATGTAACATGTTTTTTGAATATATCATTAAAGCAAATTTTAATCACAAAATAAAAAATTACGATAATCATGCTTAAAAACAATGAACATGGTGATAAATGAAAAAAATTGAATCCATCTATCTATCCATATGAGAGTGTGTATATAATTTGACCTTATAATAAAATAATTTTAGTCTAAATCATTGTGGGATGGAGTTTGACCTACCAGGCATAAATAAATTTAACCTTCAATAAATCAATTTTAGGGTCAATTATTCTCCTAACCATTGTAATAATAATTTTTACACTGACTATCCTTAAATGCATTCATAAATTTATGTAATGGATGACTCGTTCAATAAATTAGATACCTTTCCTCATCCCCTTTGATTCTGTAGATTTGAAAAATTAAACTGTAATTATCACTCTCCCTTCCACATCCCTAGTACGAGTTCACGTTTCTATGATCACCCAAAACAAAATGATGCATCAGGCAATGAGGACGTTAGCGAAGTTGAGGAGTTTCGCCAATTCCGTTTTACCTGGATCCGAAAAAAGGTTGAGGAGAACCACATTTTCTGATAGGATCTTAGCGAACTCCACTAACCCAACAATAGTGAAAAGGCATAGGAGGAAATCCGCACCAATATTCTCTTATAAGACACTTTCGATCAGGTGATGGCAGAATGTTAGGTGCCATGAGCAGTTTTGAGATGTTGGATGAAAAAGACATGTGATCCAGTACTCTAATATATTAGTTCTCAATTCAAGGTGGTACGATTGGACTTCTGACTCTATTGAGATTGATGGTTTTTATTATAGTTGAACCAATTATCCTACTACCATTTAATCCCCAAATACACGTATAGGGGAATGGGACCGAGGTTGCGTTTAAGCCTCCTTCACTGAACTCCAAAGGAGAGCCTCCGACCATGTGATAGTGGACATTTACCATCCCTCTTCTGACCATCTCCACTCACACATGGGGGGGGGGGCTTCCTTACCACCCTTGGGATCATATCGATTTAGATGTTCAAGACTTTCCCATCTTGACATAGGTAGAGATCTTGGTTACTCTCACATGAAGGTTTCATAAGGAAACTTTTTCCATTTTGGGGAAACAAATTGATTGAATGAAATCGAAAGGTAGCTCAACCATTAATCCTATCATCCACTGGGACCACATGTATGACTTGGAGATGGTGGTCTGAGCAATATCATAGTCATTGGTGTTTCATCAGGTATTGTGGGAACTCTATATAATATAGGTAGTAGAGGTAGGGGGTTCTAATCAAGAGCTACTCTAAAAAACTCAACACATGGTAGGATTTCATTCGGATGATCAACAGTATGAACACCTATCAGGAAAAGAACAATCTCTATCCTCTATCACACGAGAGTTCCTTGGAAGTCGCAAGATTACACCTTTGTTTCTCCTTTATCTAAATAGATTTGGAGCTTGTCCATTTTCAGACCATTCAACAACCCTGAAAGGGCTCGACTCAACACACCTAAACTGTTTAGGGGAGAGACGGTCTAATAGAACTGTAACCTTAAAACACTTCCATAAGATCACATGAGGTAGGGTTTTCATTCTTCTTGACTTGTTTCTTCTAGATCATAATGACTATAGAACCTATTTTACTCTAGAACTATGGGAGACCCATGGGATGACTCTTAATCCTACTCATACTCAATACAGTATAGGTAGTATACTTACAATATAACTTTCCATTGCTAACATTGAATCACCTGGGTGACATGCTTTCTTGGGCGGCTTTTATAGATGAGCAGGATATGGATTTGAGTTTGTTACATCCTTAGTAGTGGAATATAAATACTAGGTCTAATATAGGTAGCGGTATTGTCAAATGGTTATAGGGTAATTGATGAGGTTAGATGAGGTTTAGAGAGTGGACACGTTCTCCTAATACAATGAGGATAGAGGGACAGACTCATACACTAGCACAAGCGGTGATAATGTGGACTATCTCTAAACATTTGTGTGATAGTGTATGAGTGTTGGATGACTTATGAACTACACCTACAAGGCGGTTCACTGTCATCCCTAACCCATTGAATCCAGTTTGAGTGTGTATCCTTTTCATGAATACCTATATAATATTATTAAAGAGAGCTATAAGGAAAATTATGAGAATTTACTCTTTACGGTATATGATGTAACACGTTCCGTCCAGGCATTCCGAGTGCAGAGCATTAGGAAAAGGGGTAGCCATTGGGAAAAGGATGAAGGAAGAGTTTTTGAATAATGGAATGTGGGCTACAAATGCATTGTCTCATCAAGTGCTCAATATGCTATTTTTTCTATAATCCATTCGATTAACCTTTGATGAATTAAATAGAGAATAGGAAATAATAAATTCAAGTCTTTCTTGTAATTCTCATGTCAATACAGATTTTAGGCAAAGCACTTTGAGTTAAATATGATGTCATGATTGCTAGTGTAGAATCACAGATCTTTTTTTGGGGGAGGATGTGAATCATTATAATATAGTATGCAGACTATGTCGATATAATATAGGTAGTAGAATATCATGTGATTTTTGATCAATATCTTTGGGCACTCAGTTGACTGGTGATGTGTCCGGAGGTCGTCACATCCCTCAAAATATTATTTTTAACTCCTACACTAGCACAGTGGTGCAGGGTCAATCCCAAGGGAAGGCAGGTGAGAAATCTAAGGTTTTATTTGATATTAACTCAACTGTTGTCAGTATTCAATATAGTGAACATTGTTTAGTTTTAATTATATTAATATTTTAAATGATTAAGTGGTAACAGAATGAGGAGACATGATTTTTTTTGCAAAGAAACTAAAATTTACACTAAATACTGATAAACTAATGAAATACAGTAAAATAATATTAAGTAGTAGGGAAAGTAACAATGATCAATTGTAATACTCAGGAATTCCAAAATACTGGTTTAAAGGATATCTTCCCCACTACAGTTTATTGAATCATACCTCAAGAAAAAGGTGAAAAGTCTCACTCACCAGAAAACTCAACATAAAGAAGATTGAATTAAGGAGTTCACCACTCCAAAATCAGTCGAACTTCTTGACAATTATAAAAGGATAACATATGAAATGAAGCTTTTCGTTAAAGATGATTTAAGAAAACATTTGAGGTATGAAACAACTGAAGAGAGAATCATTAATCAATCTCACCTATTAATTATGATTCTGAAAAATGTAAAGTGAATGAAGATGTTTAAAAGATTATCCAAAAGAATTGAATTCTTGATCTAATACAATTCACCCTCTTTTCATCATTGTTAAAGAAGAGAAAAACATCCATGAAAAGAGGACAAAAATTAAAGACGGAGTGAAGAATAACTCCCCAAATACTACTCTGCTCTTGGGATCCTCGACCTCCAGCTCATCTCCAATGTTGCTCCCATGAGTCCTCTCTCAAATCTAGTGTGTTCATTGAAGGAGAATGAGAGTCTGAATCAGATTCCCAATCAGAGTACAATTTTTTCTATTGCTGATCTACTTAAAATATCATATGTCATATGTTCTATGTCACTGCAAATTTCCATCGACTTCAAAAGTCCATCACTTATGCATCACACATGTGTGTTTTTTCATGACTGACACGTCATGCTTGTTTTTCCCTCGTAACTAACTCCTGCTGAGTTAGATGAATGTATTTAGACATGTTCCTAGCTCTTGTGTTAACGTTTATAGTTAGAACAGAAAAATAAATAAACAAATCAACGTTTAAATGTTAACTATTATGAAAAAATAAAAAATTCATTAAAGAATGCATAACTGTTATTAAATTTAAATTAATAATTATTAGTTATTATTTTATTTCTTAACTATCTTATTTCATTTAATGTTGTTAAATGTTATTATTTATATTTATTTAATTATGAAGCCGATTAATTAATAATTATATTAAATTAAAAATATAGTATTTATTAAATTATTAAGTTAATAATTTCAGAATTTAGTTTTATTTTTGAATTTTTATGTTTTTTAGATTATTATTTATGTTTAGCACAATAAATAATTATATTTTAATTATTAACATTTATTAAATTGTATATAGTTTTTAAATTTTATAATTATTTTATTCAAAAAAGAAAAAAAATTAAAATTATTATATTCATTAATGTATTTAATTTTTTTTAATTATATTAATAATTATAAGATTAGAATTTATTTAATTAATTAGTTTTGTAATTTATTCTATTTTTATTGATTAATTTAAATTATTATTATTATATTTTACCTTTTCTCTTAATATTTTTTTAGAATTATTTTAAATCCCCGCTATCTACATCACCAATGCACTACAGCGGGGTTGCAATGGATCGTCTTCTTCAATGTAGAAGACCCATGGAGTTTGCAAGCCAGACATCAGCCACTCCGCATTTTCTTGATATCCACATCGACATTAGATCGGCTACAGGCAGTGAAAATTCCTTCATGCGGTGGCCTAAAAGGGATTCCTTCGAGCAGCGGCAAGGCTTCAATCAGCGCAGTTCGGCCTCCTCGGATTCCTGAAGGCTTCAAGGTTCCTATCCCGACTCACAATGTCAGCGGCACTCAACGAAGGAAGAATGCATAGACGACTACCGAAGGCTCGTCGCAACGACTCCTCCTATTACTGCAACTTCAATGGAACTCCCATCAAGCAACCACAACCCACAGTGGCCTGCTTCCATAGCAAGTTCCAGATCATCAAAGGTAGCCTTGATTCATCAACCAAGCCTCAATTTTAATATCGTTAAATGTTAAATTGTTGGTGGAGTTTGAGGATATGGAATGATGGATGTAGGGTTTGGATGTGGATGTAGTTTTGTGTGGCTTGGAGGTAGGGTAACTGTCTGAGTCTTCTTCTTCTTTGATGTCGAAGGCTTGTTGTGACTGGAGGTAAATGGTTGGAAGTGGTGAGATAGAGTTCCGGTTTCTCAAGGATGAGAAATTGTGGTAGAGTTTGTGGTGCTGGGGGATGAATGTGTGGCACCATAATAGGGATACGGTGGCAAGGAGATCAAGTTTACGGTGAGACAGTGAAACAGTGATGATGAAACCGGTACAGAAGATAGATTTTGGTGGATAGAATTATGGTTTGGATGAAACCATGAGGAGGTGGAATCGTGAAGTAGGTTTACGATGTCAAGGGGAAAGTGGTGGTAGAGATAAATCGAAAACGAAACGGTGTGTGGTGGATGAGGTGCAACCGGGAATGAAGGAACTGGTGGGACAACAGAAACGGTTTCACATGAATGAGATGGTTTGAGGAGTTATCTATGCCATCAGTAGAATAAAAAACAAAAGATATTAAAAAATATAATAAAACTAAAATTAAAACTGAACAAAATAATTAATTTAAAGTAATAATTAAAAATATTAATTTAAAACTAAGGAACTAATAAACATAAATAAATTTATTAAACAAACAAAACATAAATTAATTAATAGAAACATAAAGTTATAAAACAAAAATTAAAACTAAATATATACTTAGATTAAAATAAATTAAGGTTAATATATATAGAAAGTGAATTTAAAATAAAAAATTATCAATCAAAATTAATTAATCATGAATAAATTGAAGTAGAAGTATTAAATTTAATAAGAGTGGTTGAAATAAATTAATAGAGTGGTTACATGTTAAAAAGAAAAAACTAAAAGATCAATGATTGAAAAACTGAATTAATTATTTAAATGCAAATAATTTAGGTTAATTGATTAACTAATATGAAAGTCAATTTTTAATAAAGAGGTTGTACTTATAAACTAAATTTTAATTTATAAAACATATTTAAATTAAATCAAGTCATTAATTCATTACATTAAAGAATAAAATCACAGAATTATTGTAAAAAATTGATTAGTAAAAAAATTTAGTTATAAAAATTAAAATGTATACTTATTAAAAAAGGTGTAATAATAATTAAATAAAAAAAAATAAATTAAAAATATGAGGCAAAACTATGTAAAAATAAGGCCACATCGAATGGAATCCTATCCGGTAGATGATACCATACCATAATGAAGTTCAGTGTAAAGTCCCTTCATTTACCACACATACAGACATAATCAATTGAGTAGAGAAGTTCATACTCAGATATGTTCCTATCATATCCTTTTAGAGACTTCCACATAATCAACAGGTAACCGAGTATGTGAAATTCCTCAAGAGTCTCCAATTAAATTTATCTACTACAAATAGGGAAGATTTTAGAGACCTAGACATCAAAAGGTGGAGGGAATCAGTGATTAGAAATGCACTAAGAGGTACTATAATTGGTGGCTCAATCGCAAGGCAGTGATGAGATTTATGGTAGAAGCCTCATGTATCTTATGATGGTAAAATGACCCTACCCTACACATACATATGCTTCAGTATACTTTCCCAATGAAATAGGCTTGCGTCCAGTTAATTACCTACAACGAGATTTGATCTTGTCATTGCATTCTCTCACATAGATTTCACTTTATGAATCGATATATGGTTAAGAAGAAAGTGTAACACCCCGACCCTAGTTACCTAGAGTCGGTGCATTATTACATAACATTGGCATGATCACGAGAAAGATCAAGTCTCGAAAGACCGATTAGTTTAGTAGCCTTCGAATAACTAGATACATCCATAAATTTTTACATTACATCATAAAAAAAACATCTTGTCTTCATATCCCCTCATACTATCCCTACAGGTCATTTGTAAATTACATCTTCATAATCCTGGGAAAAATAAAACATTGAAAGGGGTGAGCTCAGATGCTTAGTAAGGATAACATTATAGCAGAAGCTTTCATAAATAAGAATACACACTTAAGGCAGTTTATAACTAAAACAAAAGCATTTTAAACTTGAACTTCGGCATAAAATGGCAAAGATAAAATAAAATAATGCCATTTACTTACTCACATGGATATTCTACTAGACGAACAATCCCATGCATTATCAATAACCACTTTCATAATGATGGAATGCATAATGCCAGGCTATCATAACCACATAGCCAAGGCCTCGTGCCAAAACTACAAATAAGATTTTTCCAAGGCCTTGTGCCAAGACACTAGTTTGTCTCATGAGACCTACCGATGCATCGAGGAGCTATAGCGGGCTCCACCCATCACTTATTAAGTCCAATTCATTCCTCATATGAACAGGTTTAAACATAACATAAACATTCGTATTAAAACTAGAATACGAAATGTCAATACTTTAATCACAAACCATGAATGGTATAAAAATAGCACATCCACAGTCAAACATAACTCATTCGATACAATATGGATGATTGTATTGTATCACATTAACCTCAATCATGAAGAATGAAGGATGTTGACATAGATGAAAATAATCATCAAAACTATTTGAGAGAAATATCTCCCTTTTCTTGAAATCATTTAAAAGTCACAGTATTTGTCAAGAAGACATTTCAAAATAGATTTTTGAATCAAAGTGTCCCATAACACTTTGAAACTTTTTAAAAGGAGTTTCAATTTCTAAACTTTAATGTCCATATAAATAAATCCTTAAAACAATTTTTAAAACATGGACATTAATGAGAAAGATTTAGAAGAATAAGTCTTTAAAACATTTAAAAATGGTATTTTAGTTAGAGATTCTAACCAAAAGAGAGACACTTGAATACAAATAACTGAGGTAATCAAAACTTTGTAATATCATGAGAATAATGTAATTCATGATATACTATGTCAAAGTACATTATATACACCACATAAAAGTGATTTTGTGCATAACAACAAGGAAGTATCAATGGAATTTAAATTGAGATGAAATCTCTCATAAAGGCCGTATCCTTAGGTTAAGGATAAATCAACGACATAATTATGTGTGAAAAATATAAATACAATCAATATTATTGGATATTTAGTGTAAATCAATCTGATGACGTTCACACATATTCTTGTAAAAACAACACCAATGAATTGGATATTTAACTCAACAAATGGAGATTGAGTTAAAATTACTCTTATCAAGTTCATACCGATCACTTGAGAATTTATCAATGGAGTGATTATGTGTATCAAAAGTGTATACACAGAAAGGGGAGTGGAAAATATGACATAAGAAAATTAATAGTAATTCCACACATAATCTCGGAGTAAAATAATAAATGAAGTTTGCGTAAAGCCGAATAATTGGAAATTGAAATTTCAAATTCCCTTATCCATTTGGTAACTTATGAAACATGCACCCATGAAATAAGGATCATACAATTATGATGTAAATACCCATAAATTGAAGTATACTACACAATGAATACAATCATGGGAAGTACACATACACCACATGCAATAAATAAGTGGGGAACAATGGGATTCTCACAAAATTAAGAGTGAGATAAGAAACTCCTTACCACGTTAATCAACTGAGTCGTATGGCCAAAATTTAATAACCACAAAATGATTTACAGAATAACATAAATATAAAGAGAATCATGATAATTTATATCAAATGGCAGTACACAATACACCACTTTCAATAATTTAGTGGCGAACAATGGAAATCTCACGAAATTGAAAGTGAGATAAGAAAATCCCTTAATTGTACTTTTTCCTTGGTCGATGGTAGGTTTACCTACTATATAATGGTGAAATAATTGTTATTTAATAATACATGAATCATTTACTTTAATATGATATCATATATGATCTTTTAACATTGATTTGTTAATAATATCTTAGAATTATCGTTATTTCGGGTGTTAACGGGTTCATTTTACTTTATATTCTTTGTTATGTGAGCCATATTCGTTATTAATGGGATGTATATTATTCATATCCAGAATTATATCAAGTCCTTAGATACTATTTTTAAATCATCAAATTATAATTATACTTTAATGGATATAATGGACAATGAATCTCATCGCGTTCGTGGAGACGGTAGTTCGTACATACGCACGAGCGACAATATCATTCTTTTGATATTAAAATAATATATAATTGGATTTTATATCATATATACAGAATCATTATCACGTTATATTTATTATTTACATGAGTTACACATCATTATTATACCCATCCAAATAATAATATATTGAATAACAATTACACCACGACGTGGTGACGGTAAGCCATACGTACGCACGTATGGTGACATGTTATTCAAAGGATGGATAGAATACTGAATATAGTTGTAGCATATTTATAATAACATCACAGTATATATATGATAATGGATTTATTATTTTATAATGGTAATAACAAAGAATGAGGAAGTGGAAGAATAAAGGAACTTAAAAAGGGGTGGTGAAAACATTACCTCTTCTTCGGGTTCTTCCATTTGATTTGATCAAAAGGGCTCCTTAGGTTGGCTTTATGATCAAAATAAGGCCTCTAGGTTGTAGTGAGGGAAGTTGGGAGAGTATATGGGCAGATTTTGGCTGAACCAAAAGGCTTTGAAGGTGTGAATTATTGAGAAGGAGGAGTGCCTTTTTATAAGAGGGGTGAGGGGCACCTTTGGAAAAGCTAGAAATATTAATTTATAATAAATTCATATTCAGTTTCTAATGGCTCCAAAGTTGACTATTCAAAGTCTAAGGTGGTGATAGGTTGAAAACCACTCAACCAATAGAATTTAGACAGGTTTGGGTACTTATATTAACCTTATCTTTAAGTATTAACTCTAAGTTAATTAGTTTCACTTTTACAATGTCTCTTTGTATTTTTATATAATATGGTTAATAAACATACTATATACATCCAAGAGACCCCCAAGTGGTCCATTAATTATGAACCTATCATGATATAAGTCTCTTGGCCTATCCTTAGATTTTTAGGAATTTAATATCAATTAATAATATAATATTTTTTTAAGAACTCTTTTATGACAATTTTGACACTATTCAATAGTTGATTTTTGTGAAACTCATAACAGATTTATTACTTCGAAAAAAGTCAATTAAATAAATCCTAATATATCATATTATCCTATAAAATTAGTTTAATTCATTAAAAGTTTCATATTATATTTATTTGGGTATTTATAATATCAATTATTTTAAGTTTTCACTATTATAGTAATTACTGCATCATCATTGTGTCATAAATAAAATAAATTATTAAATGTCTAAAAATTATAAATAAAATATCATTATGTAATAAATCTTTTTATATTTCTAATGAATATTTATAATTGAAAATCCAACATATATAACCCTATGTAAAAATTGTTTTTCTAAAAGATATATGCTTGTGTCATTTTTGTATTCATTTTAACTTAATTAAAATAAAGTGTCATTATCACTTACAAGTTGATCCATGGGATCCCAAAATCGACACAATGATTCCCATGGTAGACCATGTATCAACCAATAGGGTTAAGACACGTTTTAGGGTAATTTAGTATTATTATAATATTATTTTTTAACCCTTATTTACTGGATTTACCCTTAATCATGGTAAATAAAATATTTACCGCAGTAATTATTCAAAATGTCTAAAAATAAAAGTTACCTATTTACACAATTTGAACATCCTGATTCCAAATATGGAATCCATTTTCCTAAATTCAAAACACAGAAGTGGAAGAAATTAATTTAAAATTAATTCCCGCTGTCAAAACAAAAAGCGTGTTTTTAAGAGATAATAACTATCAAAAGATTGACACTTGTTTATGTTCGGTTTAATTGTAAAATTATGTCCAATGACCAACATTATATTAAATGGTAAAAATATATTCTAAAAATACTTTAAAACAACTAAAATTCATAATTTATCACTATTAATTATTTCAATTAAAAAAGTTGTTTTTAATTAAAATTTAGTAATTTTCACTATTCATCAAAATATGAAAGTTATCTGAAAAGTACCAAAATTTCACCTTAGGCTAAATTAGATATTCTGAATACAAAAATGAAGTCCATTTTGAAATATAAAATATATATAATTTTAAAAAGTAGGTATTACTATTCATAACGGCTATTTTGATCGGTTGTGGTGTGTGTTAAAACTCGAAGTTGCGTACAACACACGCTACTGTTTTATTCAAAGGAAAGCATACCGTGGAAGCTTGGGAGGTTTCATTTTAAATTTTTTTGATGTCTCCATTTAGTCAAAAAGTTTAAAATATTGTATTTAAAAAGTTTTTACTATTAAAAGTTGATAAAAGTGCAATACAAAAAATGAATTTGTTCTTGCATTATGACTAAGAAACTCATAATATGGATTCTAAAATTATAAGGATTATATAATGTTTAAATTTTAGTTAATACTATTCATGACCTCTTTTAATGGATTTTTTTGTAAGTCAAGCTGTGATTGAACTCGGTGTTGCGTGTAGTGCAAGTTATTGAATTATTTTGAAGAAACAAAACACTATGAAATCTTGGGGTGTTACATTCTCATCTCCTCAATAAATTGCGTCCTCGCAATTTGAAATTGTTCTTCGAAAATAAAAGGTTGAAAATAGAAAATGTATTTGTGGGAAAACCCACATCAGAAATTGGGTTACTAAAATTTAGTCTTAGTATTAGGAAAAGAGAAATGAAAGTGTCACCATCGAATTATGATCTTGATTAGGAGAACATTGGTGGTAATTAGAGACATATAATTGGACGAAAAACTTAAATATTTATAGGTAGTGATTGAGGTCATCAATCACAAAAAAGTATAAAATTGAGGTCCTTAAACTCATCAATCTATGATGATTTGAAATACCATCGGTCCAACAAAACATAGGGTATTGGGATAACACATTTTTGACGTTTCAAAAATATCTTAGTTGAAATCCCACATCGAAAAAATGAATTAATGAGGCCTCTATTTAAAATAAAGAGTGGAAAGTATGAAGATTACCGAAAATAACACATACTAGGGTTCCATGTAGGAAAATATGGATATGGAAGAGAAATATAACCATCAATTATCTGATGGAGAGTGGTAGAGAACATGGCTATGAAAAGGCCAACAATCCAAAAGCCATAAATTAGTGATGATTTAAGGTACCATCTAGGACAACATTTTTTTTAAAGTTACATTACATAAGGAAGAGGAATTCATTTATGATATTGACTAAGAAAATTATGAGATATACTTACATTTTAAGTATATTTTCATTTTTTAATAAATATCCACCACTAACTCATTTTTTTTAAAACGATAAGTATTCAAGAAGACTTGGTCACAATGGAAGAGATAGAATAAAATTCTATAGAATCACATGATCCATGCAGGATAAACCATATATTTACATTGTCTTTGAAGATTAATCAAAACCAAAATGGTTAGTGAATGATCTAATGATCCCCCAAAAGGATATTCATTGAGATAAATATGTACTAATCTTAATTTCTAAAATTAAACCAACAATACCCCAAAGTTAAATAGATACCATTTAATAACCAATTGTCCTTAAAATCCTTTAATATAATCCAAACTAATATTGAAACCCAAAACATAGAAGAATTTGATTATGTAGTCTCCCATGTTACATTGTATCTCCAAATGACATCAAATACTCTTAAAGTCACATACTTAAAAGTAATTAACATCATCACATATTCTCTGTTATAGGTTAATAATTTACATAAATAACCCAAATCACTATAAATCAACAATAAAAACGTAGATAAAAATCCACCATTACTCTACAAATGAAACCTCATTGTATTCTATTTTCCTTGGTCATATAGTGTTCCTAACAAAACGAACATCTTCCAAAATAACATTTATCACTTAATCACCAAATCATTTTCCTATACCAAGGGTATTCATTTGATAAGACATAAGAACCCAAATCATCTTATTATTGATCAATAAAATCGTTTAACAAAAAAAAATAGTCACACTAACCAGGGACTTCACGTAGTCCAGTGGTAGGCGATAAATCCCAACCGCACTTTGGTTGTGGGTTCGATTCCCACAGCTTTGTCCGACGCGACGGGTTGTCACATGGTCTACGTGTTGTCCTTTTTCAAAAAATATATTTTATAATATTACCAAAATAAGATAAATTCCTCAAAATAACATAATTTAACCACAAATGTTATATCATACTTTGCATTTTCATACCAAATTATAATAACTTATCATTTTCTCAAACCCCAATGACCATATAAAACCAAATGGTTATTTATACCTATATCCACAAGAGAAGAGACAATTCTTCCTCAAATATCATTGTCACATGGAAAACAGCGGGGTTACAAATACAAGGGAAAATTATTCCAAAGTAAACCCATCAACAAGGAGTGCTAATACTTTTTAAATTTATCTCCAACCATTTATTTCCACATAGCTTCTTCTTTGACCAAGAAAATATTATATAGAATAGGACATTCATTCGGGTAATGGCCAGGTCCCCTACATTTACGGCAAATGACTGTAAATGGACTCTTGGGACCATTTTTATCTTCTTCCACAGTACTCTTAATTTTTCTTCGGCAATTATTCTCTTTATGTCCTTCCTTCCCGTACGTAAAACATTTCGTTGTCCCATTGAGACACTTTCCTGGGTGTCTCTTTCCACATTTCCGGCATGATGAAAATTGAGGTTTGTTTTATCCATGGTCTCCATTGATGGAGATCTTATCATTTATCATCTTTCTCTTCCTTGATGAGTCTGGGAGTTGGTTAATATATATGTTGTTGATCATATTTTTGGAAAAATGATTTGGCATAAAGACGATATCTTTTACGCCTATCAACATTCCATTTTGTTGCTCATTTCCACCACCGTTCCCACCTTGTACATCATTCTCAAAGTCATATGACTTCCTTGGAATCCCTCCATTGACTAAAACCAGAAAGCATTGTGTGAGTAATAGTAGACGTAAAATCATTTAGATATTAAAATGTCGCCATATTCTCAATTTGAAACATATTAGGATTAACCAAGGTCATTTACTCTCATCTTATGTATATATTACTTTAATCGGTTTGTAATGAAAATGTAAATTATCCTAAGCATATCCCCCGGGAGTGTCGTAACCAAGAGTGCAGCAAGGCCCATTGTCGTGCACTAGTTCTCGTTCGAGTCTAGCTCAAAGCTGTGTTTTCGGGTTTTACCCCTAGGTACATCTGTGCTATAGCCGCCTCTACCTGCTCGTATCCAGACAGGGATGTATTGCTCGGAAAACTCACAAAATCTCCACAATACCAAAATTCTAGGATGTTCTTTAATACTAATCCTCAAAGTTCATCTTAGGTCTACGTGCTCTAATCAGAGTTTATCTAAATCTAGCTATAAAGGTTTGTACTAAACTTCCTCTGATACCAACTGTAACGCCTCGACCCTAGTTACCTAGAGTCGGTGCATTATTACATAACATTGGTATCATCACGAGAAAGATCATGTCTCGAAAGACCGATTAGTTTAGTAGCCTTGGAATAACTAGATACATCCATAAATTTTTACATTACATGATAAAAAATCATCTTGTCTTTATATCCCCTCATACTATCCCTGCAGGTCATTTGTAAATTACTTCTTCATAATCCTGGGAAAAATAAAACATTGAAAGGGGTGAGCTCAGATGCTCAGTAAGGATAACATTATAGTAGAAGCTTTCATAAATAAGCATAAACACTTAAGGAAGATTATAACTAAAACAAAAGCCTTTTAAACTTGAACTTCAACATAAAATGGCAAAGATAAAATAAAATAATTCCATTTACTTACTCACATGGATATTCTACTAGTCGAACAATCCCATGCATTATCAATAACCACTTTCATAATGATGGAATGCATAATTCCAGACTATCATAACCACATAGCCAAGGCCTCGTGCCAAGACTACAAATAAGATTTTTCCAAGGCCTTGTGCCAAGACACTAGTTTGTCTCATGAGACCTACCGATGCATCGAGGAGCTATAGCGGGCTCCACCTGTCACTTATTAAGTCCAATGCATTCCTCATATGAACAGGTTTAAACATAACATAAACATTCATATTAAAACTAGAATACGAAATGTCAATACTTTAATCACAAACCATAAATGGTATAAAAATAGCACATCCA
The DNA here is from genome assembly GCA_963277665.1 of Viscum album. Taxonomy (NCBI): domain Eukaryota; kingdom Viridiplantae; phylum Streptophyta; class Magnoliopsida; order Santalales; family Viscaceae; genus Viscum; species Viscum album. Next base: position 1,931,047,623 of record OY728131.1, read on the forward strand.
CAGTCAAACATAACTCATTCGATACAATATGGAAGATTGTATTGTATCACATTAACCTCAATCAAAAATAATGAAGGATGTTGACATAGATGAAAATAATCATCAAAACTATTTGAGAGAAATATCTCCCTTTTCTTGAAATCATTTAAAAGTCACAGTATTTGTCAAGAAGACATTTAAAAATAGATTTTTGAATCAAAGTGTCCCATAACACTTTGAAACTTTTTAAAAGGAGTTTTAATTTCTGAACATTAATTTCCATATAAATAAATCCTTAAAACAATTTTTAAAACATGGACATTAATGAGAAAGATTTAGAAGAATAAGTCTTTAAAACATTTAAAATGGTATTTTAGTTAGAGATTCTAACCAAAAGAGAGACACTTGAATACAAATAACTGAGGTAATCAAAACTTTGTAATATCATGAGAATAAAGGAATTCATGATATACTATGTCAAAGTACATTATATACACCACATAAAAGTGATTTGGTGTATAACAACAAGGAAGTATCAATGGAATTTAATTGAGATGAAATCTCTCATAAAGGCCGTATCCTTAGGTTAAGGATAAATCAACGACATAATTATGTGTGAAAAATATAAATACACACAATATTATTGGATATTTAGTGTAAATCAATCAGATGACATTCACACATATTCTTGTAAAAAATAACACCGATGAATTGGATATTTAACTCAACAAATGGAGATTGAGTTAAAATTACTCTTATCAAGTTCATACCGATCACTTGAGAATTTATCAATGGAGTGATTATGTGTATCAAAATTATATCCACAGAAAGGGGAGTGGAAAATATGACATAAGAAAATGAATAGTAATTCCACACATAATCTCGGAGTAAAATAATCAATGAAGTTTGCGTAAAGCCGAATAATTGGAAATTGAAATTTCAAATTCCCTTATCCATTTGGTAACTTATGAAACACGAACCCATGAAATAAGGATCATACAATGATGATGTAAATACCCATAAATTAAAGTATATTACACAATGAATACAATCATGGGCAGTACACATACACCACATGCAATAAATAAGTGGTGAACAATGGGATTCTCACAAAATTAAGAGTGAGATAAGAAACTCCTTACCACATTAATCAACTGAGTCGTATGGCCAAAAGTTAATAACCACCAAATGATTTACAGAATAACATGAATATAAAGAGAATCATGATAATGTATATCAAATGGCAGTACACAATACACCACTTTCAATAATTTAGTGGCGAACAATGGAAATCTCACGAAATTGAAAGTGAGATAAGAAAATCAATTACTTGTACTTTTTCCTTGGTCGATGGTAGGTTTACCTCCTGTATAATGGTGAAATATTTTTTATTGAATAATACAAGAATCATTTACTTTAATATGATATCATATATGATCTTTTAATATTGATTTGTTAATATTATCTTAGAATTATCGTTATTTCGGGTGTTAACGGGTTCATTTTACTTTATATTCTTTGTTATATGAGCCATATTCGTTATTAATGGGATGTATATTATTCATATCCAGAATGATATCAAGTCCTTAGATACTATTTTTAAATCATCAAATTATAATTATACTTGAATGGATATGATGGACAATGAATCTCATCGCGTTCGTGGAGACGGTAGTCCGTACATACGCACGAGCGACAATATCATTCTTTTGATATTAAAATAATATATAATTGGATTTTATATCATATATACAGAATCATTATAATGTTATATTTATTATTTACATGAGTTACACATCATTATTATACCCATCCAAATAATAATATATTGAATAACAATTACACCACGACGTGGAGACGGTAATCCATACGTACACACGTATGGTGACATGTTATTCAAAGGATGGATAGAATACTGAATATGGTTGTACCATATTTACAATAACATCACATTATATATATGATACTGGAGTTATTATTTTATAATTTTAATAAAAAAGATAGAGGAAGTGGAAGAAGAAAGGAACTTAAAAAGGGGTGGTGAAAACATTACCTCTTCTTCGGGTTCTTCCTTTTGATTTGATCAAAAGGGCTCCTTAGGTTGGCTTTCTAATCAAACTAAGGCCTCTAGGTTGTAGTGAGGGATGTTGGGAGAGTATTTGGGCAGAGTTTTGCTGAACCAAAAGGCTTTTAAGGTGTGAATAAATGAGAATTAGGAGTGCCTTTTTATAAGAGGGGTGAGGGGCACCTTTGGAAAAGCTAGAAATATTAATTTATAATAAATTCATATTCAGTTTCTAATGGCTCAAAAGTTGACTATTCAAAGGTTAAGGTGGGGATAGGTCGAAAACCACTCAACCAATAGAATTTAGACAGCTTTGGGTACTTATAGTAACCTTATCTTTATGTATTAACTCTAAGTTAATTAGTTTCACTTTTACAATGTCTCTTTGTATTTTTATATAATATGGTTAATAAACTTACTATATACATCCAAGAGACCCCCAAGTGGTCCATTAATGATGAACCTATCATGATATAAGTCTCTTGGCCGAACCTTAGATTTTTAGGAATTTAATATCAATTAATAATATAATATTTGTTTTAAGAACTCTTTTATGTCAATTTTGACACTATTCAATAGTTGATTTTTGAGAAACTTATAACAGATTTATTACTTCGAAAAAAGAAAATTAAATCAATCCTAATATATCATATTATCCTATAAAATTAGTTTAATTCATTAAAAGTTTCATATTATAAATAAAATATCATTATATAGTAAATCTTTTTATCTTTCTAATGAATATTTATAATCGAAAAACCAACATATATAACCCTATGTAAAAATTGTTTTTCTAAAAGATATATGCTTGTGTCATTTTTGTATTCATTTTAACTTAATTAAAATAAAGTGTCATTATCACTTACAAGTGGATCCATTGGGTCCCAAAATCGACCCAAAGATGCCCATGGTCGACCATGTATCAACCAATAGGGTTAAGACATGTTTTAGGGTAATTTAGTATTATTATAATATTATTTTTTAACCCTTATTTACCGGATTTACCCTTAACCATGGTAAATAAAATATTTACCGCAGTAATTATTCAAAATGTCTAAAAAATAAAAGTTACCTATTTACACAATTTGAACATCCTGATTCCAAATATGGAATCCATTTTCCTAAATTCAAAACACAGAAGTGGCAGAAATTAATTTAAAATTAATTCCCGCTGTCAAAACAAAAAAGCGTGTTTTTAAGAGATAATAACTATCAAAAGATTGACACTTGTTTATGTTCGGTTTAATTGTAAAATTATGTCCAATGACCAACATTATATTAAATGGTAAAAATATATTCTAAATATACTTTAAAACTACTAAAATTCATAATTTATCACTATTAATTATTTTGATTAAAAAAGTTGTTTTTAATTAAAATTTAGTAATTTTCACTATTCATCAAAATATGAAAGTTATCCGAAAAGTACCAAAATTTCACCTTAGGCTAAATTAGATATTCCGAATCCAAAAATGAAGTCCATTTTGAAATATAAAATATATATAATTTTAAAAAGTAGGTATTACTATTCATAAAGGCTTGTTTGATCGGTTGTGGTGTGTGTTAAAACTCGAAGTTGCGTACAACACACACTACTGTTTTATTCAAAGGAAAGCATACCGTGGAAGCTTGGGATGTTTCATTTTAAATTTTTTTGATGTCTCCATTTAGTCAAAAAGTTTAAAATATTGTATTTAAAAAGTTTTCACTATTAAAAGTTGATAAAAGTGCAATACTGAAAATGAATCTGTTCTTGCATTATGACTAAGAAACTCATAATATGGATTCTAAAATTATAAGGATTATATAAAGTTTAAAATTTAGTTAATACTATTCATGACCTCTTTTAATGGCTTTTTATGTAAGTCAAGGTGTGATTGAACTCGGTGTTGCGTGTAGTGCAAGTTATTGAATTTTTTTGAAGAAATAACACACTATGAAATCTGGGGGTGTTACAGAAAGTAAAAAATACGATTGATTCGAAAGTAGGATTGAGTGAGAAAATGGAAGGATGTGATATTTAATATGACTTCCTATAATAGTGGACCTCTCAAAGACAACAAGAACTAAAACTACAGGAATGAATGATAGACTAGTGTTTGGGATAGAATACATGAATCATGTTTCCCAGGTACAAACTGAGATATGATACTTCACGTATCCCAGTGAGGACCCAGTGCTCACTACCTAGGAAACGCACGTGATACTTGAAGTGTCCTAGTGCATAATACCTCTATTATTTCTGAGAAATGGCCAGGACATACTAGGGTACCCATCCGTTCCATCACCTATTATATCAAAGGTGTTGAATTGAAACTACTTAGGTAGTTGAACATTTTCCATATCATTTCACCGCCAGTGCTGAAGGAAGGATACACGCCACCGTACCACCATTCTAACTACCATGTTCCACTTTTTTTATCTCTTCTTGACCAGGCCCAACCCAAGATTCCTGAAGATTTCATTTTCATAGAATTTGGCACCAATAATAAATAGGTACACCTCCTTTAGATATGATTTGATGCCCATGGGGTAGGATGGGAACAACAACTATTTGGTGGAAGAGGCGCATGACACATGTTTTTGAGGTATGGTGGTGTGGTAGATAGGATCATATTTCGAGATGGGGTTGTCACCATATACTACCAATATTATACTGATGGTGAGCTCCATCATGTGAAGGAAACCACCCAGTAGAGCCTAGATCCCTTAGAAAAGTGGAAGAAGCCCCTGATATGTGAATTTGAAAACCATTCCACAAGCTATATGATTTTTTTCCTCTGGCGTCCATGGTTCCCATTCCAGCTTCAATCACATGCACGATTCCATAGAAGTAGACACGCAAGGGTGCGTGTGTCCTTGATGTACCTTTCTAATCATACTATCATGACTGTCAATGTGGTATATAACTTTTTAGGTTGAGCCCGCCAAAACTCTCAGGACCTCATTCACCATCGAATCACTGTGATGACCACTTACCTAATTCAGTGGTAGCCCTTGGTGTTGACTGCTACCCTATTCAATAATGGAGCATCGTGTACCATCATAGTATAGATCATGCCATCCTCATCAGTCGCCTACCTATTCCCGCTGACCTATCGACTTGCTAGTAGTCAAAGGAATTATTCCTAGCTGATTGGGTCAAAATGAAGAGATATGTTTTGTAACCTCATAGAGTCTACTAACTATATTAAAACGACCCCAATACCCTCTTGTCTATTTCAACTTCACACCCCCTAACTCATAGACCTCTAAGTGTCCATGGTATCCATCTTGCTATAACTCACCTGGTTCTAATATATATTGACAGACCACTAGTAGTAAACATTAGGTTAACACGGGGTATAAAACCAACCAACGGACTCACATGTGTCGTAGTAACCCCAAGAATATATTGGTAGATCTCACGGGTCTCGTTTATAAATGGAGACGATTCAACTACACGAAAAAAACCAGAGGGTGTTTCATAATCTATCTCTTGCTCGGATATGCACAATATACATACACCAGGCAGCCTTAGGGGAAACCAATGAACTACATTGGTCTTGAACCTCCATTGATACATATATGGACATTAAAATCCCTTTAAAGGGCCATTTGTAGTGCAAGAAAAGCATTGTTAATCTCCGCCAATATAAAGGGGGGTCCGTTTTATCAGCGCTAAAAAAGTTCTGATTAAGACCCCAATTAACAGTGCTAAAAAAAGCACTTATAAAAGGGGGCTTTTATCAGCGCTAAAAAAGCGTTGAAAAAAGGGCCCTCTATCAGTACGACTTTTTAGTGCTGTTAAAAGACCACTTCTATCAGTTCTTTTTTAAAAGCGATTATAAAAGCTTAATTTTTTTTTAAAAAGTAAAAAATTCTCTAGATCGGAGGGGGGTTTTAACAACGCTTAGCCCCTCTTCAACAGCAATATGAAGCACCCCCACCCGCCACCCGCACGCCCCTACCACCACAATACTCCCCCATCCCCACCACCACAGCCCTTTAAGAGCATTACGACCCCCCTTTAAGAGCGCTAGAACAACCCTTCACCATCATGTGCACCCCTGCCTCCCATAGCACTATGGGAAAAACCCGCTTTTGCAACGTGTTTTTTGTGATGGGAATTAATCCCGTCTGAAAAAAGTCAATCGCAGAGGTTATAAATAGGAACAATTAGTAATAAATAAGAATAATTACTAATAAATAAGAATAATTAGGAATAATTAAGAATAATAAGGAATAATTAGGAATAATTAGTAATAATTAATAATAATTGGAAATAACTAGTAATAATTAATTATAATTAGTAATAATTAGGAATAATTTGTAATAATTAGGAATAATTAGGAATAAATAGGAATAATTAGCAATTATTATGAATAAATAGGAATAATTAGTAATAAATAGGAATAATTAGGAACAATTAGTATTAATTTGTAAAAAATATGAATAATTAGCAATAAATAGGAATAATTAGCAATAAATATGAATAACTAGTAATAATTATGAATAATTACTAATAATTATGAATAATTAGTAATAATTAGTAACCAAATTGAATAAATATGAATAATCAGTAATGATTAGAAATAATTAGGATTAAATAATAATAATAAGTAATAATTAGTAATAATTAGTAATAAATAGTACTAATTTGGAATAAATAGTAATAATTAGGAATAATTAAGAATTAATAGAAATAAATAGTAAAAAATAGGAATAATTAGTAATAAATAGGAATAATTGGTAATAAATAGGAATAATTAGTAATAAATATGAATAATTAGTAAAAAATAGGAATAATTAGTAGAAAAATATGAATAATTAGTAAAAATTGGAATAATTAGTAAAAAATAAAAATTATTAGTAATAATTAGGAATAATTAGGAATAATTAGGAATATTTAGAAATAAATATAAATAATTAGTAATAATTAGGAATAATTAGCAATAAATAGGAATAATTAGCAAAAAATAGCGATAATTAGCAATAATTTATAATAAATAAGAATAATTATTAATAAATAAAAATTATTAGGAAAAATTAGAAATAAATATTAATAATTAGGAATAATTAATAATAATTAGTAAAAATTAGTTATAATTAGTAGTAAATAGTAATAAATAGGAATAATTAGGAATAAATAGTAATAATTAGTAATAATGAGGAATAAATAGTAATAATTACAAGTAATTAGTAATAATTTGGAAAAATTAGTAATAATTAAGAATAATTAGTAAAAATATGAATAATTAGTAATAATTAGTAATAAATTGTAATAATTAGGAATAAATAGGAATAATTTTCATTAAATATGAATAAATAAGAATAAATAAGAATAATTAGGAATAATTAGTAATAAATAGGAATAATTAGTAATAAATAAGAATAATTAGGAATAATTAGAAATAATTAGGAATAATTAATAATAATAAGGAATAAATAGCAATAAATAGCAATAATTACGAATAATTATCAATTAAGAGGAATAAATAGCAGTAAATAGAAAAAATTAGGAATAAATATGAATAAATATGAATAATTAGTAATAATTACTATTAATTACTATTAATTAGTAGTAATGTGAAATAATTAGTAACAAATAGGAATAATTAGTAATAAAGATGAAAAATTAGTAATAAATACTGATAAATAGGAATAAATAGAAATAATTAGGAATGATTAGTAATAATTACTAATAAATATGAATAGTAAGTAATAAAGAGAAATAATTAGTAATAAATAGGAATAATTAGAAATAAAAAAAATTATTAGCAATAAATAGGAATAATTAGAAATAAATATGAATAATTAGTAATAAATAAAAATAATTAGTTACAATTAGAAACAATTAGAAATAAATAGGAACAATTAGGTAGAAAACCAATTGTAATAATTTTTAATAACTTCTAATAACATGGCACAATTTTCCGTGGATCTACCGAACTCCTTTTTCTCGATAACACTTCTCCTATCAACTTTCAACGACTCAAAAAATTATGAAAATTATGCTTCTATGTATGCATATCCAATCTTGAATGCATGAGTTTGAATATGCATTCGTATGACCACATTTTTTATAATGTGTTCAGGCGGTGACAGTTGCAAGAAGATGATTCATCGACGAAAAGGGGGCTTTTTTGTCCGACGAATCATTTACTTGCATCATTCCCACACTGAAATCACAATGAAGAATCTTCTCGGGGGTACATTCATTCATTCTCGTGCATATGAGTATGAATAAGTCTCCCTCCGAGTAGATTCTTCATTGTAATTTTAGTGTGAGATAGATGCAAGTAAATGAGCCATCAGACAAAAGTGTCACTACAAAAAAATAGTACATTAGAGGGGGATATTTAGAGGGGGTTCGGAACTACCTCCTCTATATTCATTAATCTATAAAAATTAGAGAGGTATTATGCACAACTACAACTAAAATATTTAGCATTGTTTTTTTAATATTTGGTTTGATTTTAGATCTGGTTACATTAGAATGTTGCACAGAATTTACCTCATTAGAGGCGGTTGTAAAAAAAACCACCTCTAATATAGGGATTTAGAGGTGGTTCAAACCTCCCCTAACACATGACACCCATCCCATGAATCCTGCATGCCCGCATGCCCCCATAACACCCCACCCTGACACCCGCACCCCCCTAACACCCCGCCCTCACACCCGCGCATTGACACCTACACGCCCCCCTTGACACCACCTATGGACACCCACGTGCTGCCCTGACACCCCCTGTCGATGCCCCAGCACGCCTGACACCCCCTGTTGACATGCCAACGCCACCCTGACACCCCCTGTTGACACCCCAGTGCTGCCCTCACACCCCAGCATGCCCCCTTGACACCCCGCTCGGACACCCACTGTTGACACCCCAGTGCGCCCGAGGGTGTTGCATAGCGTAATAAAGATCCCCCAGTGTTTCGAACCCAGAACCTATTCCATCCAGCGAACATCAGAGAACCACTTGGTTGTGAGCGCTTCTTTGTATAATATATACTGCATTATATTTAATTATATCCAGAAGTATTATATTATATTATATATATATATCTCTGTGTGTGTGTGTGTTTATATTTGTGTTTACAAATATAAAAAATATAATTTATTTGTATATATACAATATATTTCTCAAAAATATAATATATATTTGTGTATAATATTTATATATAATATGTATTTATATATTATTATAATATATTTGTGTATAATATATATATATATACACACACATGTTTGGTTATATTTAATATATATAAATATATATTTATACATATATTAATAAATATATTTATATTTATGTGTGTGTATATTTTTGTATTTATAGATATAATATAATTATAATATATATTATACATATATTATATTAAATACGTTTATATTATATATTAATGTATTTAATTATATACATTTATATTATTTCACCATCACACATATATACACACACAAAATTAAATGCATTCACATAATTAGAAATAAATAATATAATTAAATGATATATATTTACTAAATATATTTATAATTAATATTCTATACAATAATATACATAAAATAAATAATAATACATATAAATTTATTCATAATAAAATATTTATAATATAATATATAATATAAATAAATAATAAATTTATATTTATATTTATATTTATATTTTGTCTAAATTATGTAAATTGGTATACCTAATCTAAAATAAATTTATTTATACATAAGTATACAATAAAAATGTATTTGTATTATATTTTATATTATAAATTTTTTATTACGAATAAATTTATATATATTATATAATTATTTTATGTATATTTTAGTATATTGTATTAATTATATAATAATTTATTATATATATATATCAATGAATTATATTATTTATTTCCAATTATATGAATGCATTAAATTTTGTCTATATATATATATATGTTATGGTGATATTATATAAATGTATTTAATTAAATACATTAATAAATAATATAAATGTATTAAATATAATATAATTATAATATATATTATAATTATATTTTATCTATAAATACAATATAATATAATATATAAATAAATAATATATTAATATTAATATTTATATTTAATTTTGCCTAAATTATTTAAATTAGTATATATACTCTAATATAAATGTATTTAAACATAAGTATACTATAAAAATTTATTTATATTATATATTATTTTATAAATATTTTATTATGAATAAATTTATATGTATTTTATAATTATTTTATGTATATTTTATTATAACATATTAATTATATATTAATTTGGTATATATATAATATAATTTATAATATAAATAAATAATATGTTTATATTTATATTTATAATTAATTTTTTCTAAATTATGTAAATTAGTATACATAATCTTATATAATTGTATCTATACATAAGTGTACAATACAAATGTATTCATATTATATATTATATTATAAATATTTTATTATGAATTAATATATATTTATTTTATAATTATAATATCTATATATTTGTACAGCATATTAATTATATATTAATTTATTGTGTATATTGTTATCATTTAATTATATTATTTATTTCCAATTATACGAATGCATTTAATTTTGTTTTTATATATATCTGTGAAGATGATATAATATAAATGTATATAATTAAATACATTAATATATAATATAAATATATTTAATATAATATATGTATAATACATATAATAATTATATAATATCTAAAAATACAAAAATTCAGCCACACACACAAATATAAATATATTTATTAATATATGTATAAATATGTATTTATATATATTAAATATACCCAAACATGTATATATATATATATATATATTATACTCAAATATAGTATAATTATTCATAAATACATATTATATATAAATATTATACACAAATATATATTATATTATAGTGAAATATATTTTATATAGAGAAATATATTATATTTTTTATATTTGTAAACACAAGTTTATATATATATATATATAATACTTCAGGATATAATTAAATATAACGCAGTGTGTATCATACACAGAAACGTGCATAGCCTAGTGGTTCTCTACTGTGCGTTGGATGGAACATGTGAAGGGTTCAAATACTAGGAGATGCATTTTTATGCCACAGTCATGGGACACTCTCGGGCGCGCTGGGGTGCCACTAGTGGGTGTTAGTGGGGTATGGTTGTCAGGGTGGGGTGTCATGTTGGCGTGCTAGGGTGTCAGGGCAGGGTGTCATGGGGGCACGTGAGTGTTAGGGGGTGCGGGGGTGTTAGGGAGGGGTGTAATTGTAAGGTGTCATGGGGGCGCACGGGTTTCCGGGGTGTGCGGGGGTTTGAGGGCAGGTTGTAATGGGGGCGCACAGGTGTCCGGGGGTGCAGTTGTGAGGGAAGGGTGTCACGAGGGCACACGGGTGTCAGGGGGTGCATGCGTTTGAGGTCGGGGTTTGATGGGGGCACGCAGGTTTCAGGGGGTGCGGGTGTGAGGTCGGGGTGTCATGGCGGCGCACGGGTGTCAGGGGGTGCACGGGGTGTCCCTGGAGGTTTCATGGGGTCGTGCAGGTGTGAGGGTGGGGTGTCCGGGGGCGGGAGGGTGTCATGGGGGTGTTAGGGGGGCACGCGGGGTGTCTGTGTCATGGCAGCGTGCGAGGGTGGGTGTCCATGGTGTTAAGGCATGGTATCAAGGGGGCACGCGGGGTGTCAACAGGGGTCCACTGGGTTGGGTGTCCAGGGGTTATAAGTGGTTTAAACCACCTCTAATGTGGTAAATTTCGAGCAACAACAGAGGGGGTTTAAACCCCCTCTAAAGTAATCGCCACTAAATTCACTATGAATTTAGCATCACTTTCTCACAACGACCTATAATAATTGTAGGTGGGCACATTAGCGGCAGTTTCCCACAACCACCGCTATTGTCTTTTGAAGGGGTTAATGTAAAAAATAACCCCTTCTAAAAGGGAAATTTTTTTGTAGTGAGTAGCCGTCAATCCCCTGGAAATTGTGTTGCCCAAATTTAATGGTAATTATAAAGAAGGATTTGTAATTATTTATTTTCTTTTTTCAGATAGTGTTTTTATAATTTCAAATTATTCAAAAAAATGATGAATTTATTTTTTGTAGAAAAATACGGAACGTAGAAATCGTCATCCATCATTATTAAATGACCGTGCTTGGATAAATCAACCTAGAAATCCAAATGGATCTAGCTTAAATCCTGTATATATTGAGGGTGTTGAAACATTCTTATCATTTGCATCATCAAAACTTGAGTATGTTTTAGAAGGAACAATAAAGTGTCCTTATAAATGATGTGCTCTGTGAACTTTTGACACATTTGACAAGGTTGGGAGACATCTCTTGCAGTTTGGTTTAGAACAAGATTATGTTTTTTGGTATCAACAATTTTAATATAGTTCCAGATAAGATACTAATAACATTATTCCAGATCCATCACAATTATAAAATTTAGTACATGATGTTGCAAGACCATCTCCTCAACAAACTGAAACTCAATATAATATTTATTTAACTCCTGAGTTGGCACCATCCGAATTTTATGAGTTGTTGAGGTTTGCTGAGGATTCATTATATGCTGGTTGCAAGATAAAAAAATTAAAAGCAGTTGAAAAATTTATTATTATTATATTAGATAATTCAATGTCAAAAAACAGTTTTGATTAATTTGTCTCCTAAGCATTGTAATAATAATTTTGATATTGACCATCCTTAAACGCATTAGCAAATATATGTAATGGATTACTTGTTATATAAATTAAATACCCTACCTCATCCAGTTTCATTATGTAGCTATGCAAATTAAACTATAATTATCACTCACACATCCTCATCCCTGGTACGAGATCCTGTTTCTCTGATCCCCCAAAACAAAATGATTCATCAGGAGACGAGGACATTAGCAAACCTAAGGAGTGTCGTCGATTCCTTCTTCCCTTGATCCAAAAAATTTAGAGGAGAACCACGATGTATGATCTATTCTAAGTAGACTCTACTGACCCGGTGATGGAGAAACGAAAAATAAGGTAATCTCGCACTGATCTTCTCTTAGCAGACACTTGCGACTAGGTGATGACCGAAATTTAGGTGCCACAAGTAGTTCTAAGATATGGGATGGAGAAGACATGTGATCCAGTACTCTAATGTAATAGACCTCAATTCATGTTGATACGATTGGACTTATGAATCTATTAGAAACGGTCCTCAATGGTTTCAAATAAACATCAATTGCACGTTTCTACTGAAGGTTTCTGTCTGTTTGGTTCTTATAGTAGTTAGTATTCATGTTGTCTTATCTTTATGACTCCGTATAATTTACCACCATGGATGTTGATGATGTAGCCCCATATTTGTTTGACTATATTAATCCTAGGACATCCAAAAAATAATATTGATTTTTATTTGAAACCATTTTTGATGAGTTAAATGCATTGTGGGGTGATGGTGTTAGTACATATGATGTTGATGAGAAAAAAAAATTCATATTAAAAGATGCATTGATGTGGATGATTAGTGAATTTCTGGAATATGGAATGTTATCTAGTTGGAGTACACATGGTCTGAAATCATGTCCTTACTGTTTGAAAGACAACAAATCCTTTATGCTCATCAATGGAAAAAACCTTGCTATTTTGACTATCTCCGGAGATTTCATCCAACTGATCTTTATTTTCATTGGAAAAAATCACTTTTCAGAAAAGATAAAATTGAATGAGATGAACAACCAAATATGATCTCAGGTATAGAGTTAAAATTAGTTGTATTTTCATTACCTCACATCACATTTGGGCCAACAGTAAACCAACAGGAAATTCATGGCTTTTAGAAAAAACATAATTGGATAAAATATAGCATTTTTTGGATATTTGATATTGGTTTGATTTGTTTCTCTGCCACATGGTGGATGTTATGAATATTGAGAAGAACTATTTGATAATTTATTTCTTACGGTTTTGGATACACCAAGTAATACCAAAGATACTATAAAGGCATGATTAGATCTTTCTAAAATTTGCAGGCAACCAGAACAAGAACTATTTGAAAATGTAAGATCATAGAGGTTAATGAATCCAAAAGTAGCTTATACACTATCCAAAGACAGTTGCTTATTATTCTGTTAGTGGATTGTATAATTGAGACTTTTTGATTGCTATGTTTCCTATTTGGGAAGATGTGTTAAGAATGGTTATATTACTAGATTAAAAAGTTACGATTGTCATGTTATAATGGAAATACTTATAATGATTGGATTCAAAAGATTGTTGAATTCTATGATTTGGGATTTGATAACAGACATATCATATTTTTTTGAGAAATTTGTGCATTGACCACAGACTACGATGCGCAAAGAAAACTGGAAGAAGATTTTGTTGTAATTATATGGAAATTAGAATAAAATTTATGCCATAATTTTTTAACTTAATGCAACATCTGATATTACATTTTACACATAAAGCTAAATGTGGAGGTCTAGTACAATTTCTATGGATGTACTCATTCGAGAGATGCATGCATAAATTGAAGAAAAAAGTATGTAACAAAGCATTAGTTAAAGGGTCAATTGTTGAAGCTTATTTTCACGAGGAAATTTCTTTTTTCTGCCCTCATTATTTTTAATCACAATATCCCTAAAAAATAACATGATATGAAATGAGGGTAAATTTAATGAATAAATGTCAATAAATAAGCTATTTTTAATCATCCAAATCATGGTTTTGGTGGAGTTCATGAATGATGGATTTCAGATGATGAACATCACATAGCTCATACAAATGTTCTGCTCAACTATGATGAAATGAAATCATTTTTCTTGAGAGTAATTCTATCACATATTCTATAATTTATGTTACAGTATGTAAACTTATTTTATTTTTAAGTAATATGATAATCATATCAATAAATAACTTCCACAAATTACAGTAGCTTCTCTTGAAGAATGCAGAATTTATTTTTTCTCAGTGGTTTCAAAAACTGGTAACATAAATTATTGATGGTTTAATATCAATTCTGTTTATTATTTATTATATCGATAATGGTTTTACAAATTTTAAGTTGTTTCAATATATTGATAAAATTGATAAGCGACTGTGTATATTGAGTAACCCACTATCCAAAATGGTTAAACCATATAATTAATATATAGTGAATGGTTTTATATTTCATAAACATGCATATAGGGAATCAAAAAAAATGAAAAGTGGAGTTTTCTTGAGAGGATCGCATCACAGAGAAACTGAAGTTGACTTTTATGGCATTCTAGATGAAATTATTGAGCTGTGTTATCTAGGACAGAATTATATAACAATGTTTAAATGTCGGTGGTTGGATACTAAGAGAGTCATGCGTGTTCATCCCACTCCTAGAATAGTCGATATTTAATATAAAATTAATATTTCAGTAAATGAACCATTTTTACTGGCTCAACAGGCACATTAAATTTATTACGCAAAGTATTGTTCTACTTCAAGAGACTTGAGTGATTGGTGGATCATAATAAAAATAAAATTTAGGGAATATATGTTTACTCAAACTGAATATGGTTCTGCTAAAGTGGAAGGAATTGAAATTTTTCAAGAAACTACTCAAAATCCATCTGATTCACAAAGAGACGTGAATATCGATGAAGACACCCCACAATTAAGTATCGATGATGAAGAATATATTACCAATGAATTTGAAATGACCAGAGGCAATGAAAAAGAAACTCATATAAATATTGATGATGCTGAGGAGGAAGATGAAGACAATGACATTGGCATCTATAGAGAAGAGGATGAATATGCACATTGACGTAATTAAATGCGGGTTATAATCATAACTAATATATATCTATATATGTTAGTTATTTTCAACTATCTTATTACAATAATCATTTTGTGTTTCAGATGGACGATGATCTATTTAGCAAGTTGTAGGAGGTTGAGCTGCCGTTAGATGAGGGGGATTTTGGAGCATCTAACCCTCAATGTACTGGCGGTTCGTGGGGTACATGGAGGGGGTGCGGTCTTGCATGACTGATGATTCCTAACCCTATCCCTGAGAAACGTCCACGTCTTGGCTTTGATTGAAACACACAGAGGTATGGTAACCTGTATATTTTAATTAGCTTTCATTAATTTAGTTATATATATATATACTAATTGTTTGATGATTTTTTTTCATAGTTTTGTGCATGTAACTATTGGACAGAGGAGCGCTATCTTGCACAATTATTTTTATCAGCCATGGATCACATGAGAATAGATTCCCATTGATGTGAAATGATACATGTTTCATATTTGGCTGGTACGTAAATAAATAATATTTATTTTGAAATTTATATTATTAATAACTTGATATTATAAATTATTTGTAGGGTTTATGGTATCCTATCGATGATATCATGCATGACGCTATCCACACGGCATGGTAGGTTTAAATGCATGACCATTTCTGTCAGTTTTATCACAATTTGAGAAGGGAATCCATTAAGAAAGTAGGAGTGACTGAATTTAATGAGTCGTGTAGAGCCCACCGAATAGAGTACATTTCAACTCAAGTTTGGGATGGATTATGTTTACATAGGTCGGGTGGTGGATTTTAGAGGAGATCTTTATTAGGATGGTAGAACTAGGGGTGATAGGAGGTGAAACATCGAGCTGGTAGCCATACATTTAGTTCACATAGGGAGCATCTGGTAAGTATATTTTCTTAAATATTTTATATAACTACAAATATAAATAGTTTGTTTTATATTTCTATAGGCAGTCGAGCATCCCGATATTACGGAGTTCGATGTTTATTGGATGATGTAAAGTGGTACAGCCACTAGAGAGATTAGAGGTGATCGCTAGCATCAGATTGTGGTTAGTATTATTTTTTCAGTTTTACAATTTACTTCATAAAATACATTCACAATTTTAATTTCAAAATGGAATTGAAGGAGTCATATGAGGCTGTGACCTCTCAAACACAGGCTGAGGGTTAGAACGAGATGATTAGGCAGACCAGTGCCCACCATTTTGATGAGGCGACATGAATGCAAGCAACTCAGTATGGATTTGAGAAGGGGGAAGTAGTTGGAATTGGCTCTAATTTGACTCCTAGTATTTATTATGGTACTACTACGATGTCGGCGTCGAGCACGAGAGGAGCTCAGGGAGATGCATCATCTTCTGTCTCAGAGTATCAGGAGTAATTGCGAACTCAGGCTGAGCTTATAAGGACTTTGTAGATGTATCATTAAGAGATATGTTAATGGTATCAGCAACAACAACAACATCATGAGGAGGAGATGCATCGATTGGAGCAGTAGTGACAGTAGGAGCAGCACGAGCATATGCAGTACATGCGCCGTCTGACTCGTAGTTTAGGGATGGAGTTTCCTCCACCATCTCCTACAGCTCCTCCACCTCCTCGAGAGGATGACCCCCCATTGATTTGTTTTTTATGTTAAAAATAATTTGAATTCAATATTTTTAATAATATTAACTATTTACATTATGTCTTTTATATTGGTGTTACAATTTTTTTATATTTTTTTTGTAATCATTGAGAAATTTAATAAATTCTTATTATTTTTTTAATTATATTATATTAATATTATTAATATTATTTTTTTATTAATCAAAACTTTATTAAATATATTCTTTTAGTATTATTTTTTTAATGTTTGTTTATTTTACTAATAATTATATTTTTTATTTTTTTATTTTTTTAATAATAATAATATAATTTTATCATTAATCATAATTTTATTAAATTTATTTTATTATGTTTACTATTCGAGAAAGGGCCTTTTGCGACAAGATCCCATCATAAATAAGTTAAATATAATTTTGAATACTAATATTTGTGACAGGGCGACATGTCGTCGCAATTCGTATATGTGAAGGGCCCGTCGCAAATGTTTATATATATATATATATCATGTATATAATCCGATGTTTATTTGCGATGGGGAACTTAACTGTCACAAATAAAATTTGATATGGGCCCATCACAAAAGGATTATTGATATATAATGTATATAATTTGATGGTTTTTTTCGATGGGAAACTTTCCCGTCACAGAAGTTATTTTATGCGATGGGTCTGTCGTAAAAAATGTATTTGCGACGCCGTTTACTGTAACGAGCTATTTGCGACGGGGCCCTGTCGCCAAAGTCTATTTTCAATAGGATCCCTTTGAAAATATCCCATCACAAATACCAGTAATTCTAGTAGTGTAGGATTCAAACTTGTGACCTCCCACTATGTGTCTAGACCTTTTACCACTCCTCTATATTACTTTGATGTCAATTTAATGATATATATATTTATATTTATATATATATTTAGTTATATTTATTCATATCTTAATATATATTTATATTGACATATATATTTATTTATATTTATATTAAAATATATATTTAGCTATATTAAGATATATATATATATATATAAACATGTACATTTATATTTATATATTTATATATCTATATAATTATTCGTATATTAATATATATTTATATTAATCTATTTATATATATTTAGTTATATTTTTTGTCTGTATATTTATTCATATATTAATATCTATCAGTTGTTAATATAGACACACAAAAATACACACAGACACAAATTATATATCTATATAAATATTCATATATTTTTATTATAAATAAAATAGACATTAATTTTATATTTAGATAAAGCTTATATATTAAGAAATATATTTTATATTAACATATATATATTTATATTAAAATATATATTTAGTTATATTAATATATATATATATATTTATTTATTAGTATGTTAATATATATATATATTTATTAAAATATATATATATATACATGAATAGTTATATTTATATATTTATATATCTATATATCTATATATTTATATATCTTTATATTTATACATAAATATATTTAGTCATATATTAATATATATTTAGTTATATTTTTTATTTCTATATTAATATATATCAGTTGTTAATATAGACACACACAAATACACTCACGTTATATCAGTATATAAATATTCATATATTTGTATTTTAAATAAAATTAATATAAGTTTTTTAAGATAAATAATATATATTGGGAAATATATTTTATATGTAAATAAGATTAATTATATATTTATTAAATTAAATTTTTTATATCTGAATATATAAAAAATGTATATATCGTTATGTATTTGATTATAAATAAATGTACATTGTTAAAAATGATAAAATTTCAAATCCATAATATCAATATGAATGTAATACCTATTAATAAATTCATTTCCCACTAAAAAGGGGAAACAATCCCTAAAAGGATGTTAAAATTCCATCGAATGTTAAACTATTTGGGTAGCCGACTAAAAACTCAGTTTTGAAGGCCTTATAATTTCCTTCTGACCTAGAAAAAAGAAACAAATGGTTTTATTGTGTTGTTATCATGTAGATCTCATCGTAGGATTAGATTTGATATGATGTAGAGCTCAAACAGACACCCAATTCATAAGTTATGACCGTTTTAAGTTTTAGTTATGTTTTCAACTTATTTTAGATCTTCTATTAGTTTTTTTATTTTATGTGTCTTTACATTTTTATTAAATGACTAAAACTAAATTATAATTAAAAAATTCTTAATAAATAATATTTTTTAAAATATTATATTATCCAATTTCACTACATATCTTATATATTAAGTGTAAATGTCTATTTTTACTAATCTACAACATATTTAAAATATGTATTATATTTATATCAACATAAATATATTTATATATTTATATTTTATTTTCAAATATACCCTTTACCAATTCTAGTAAAAAATTATTGATAAAAAACACCTTTTATCAGTGCTACTATAAAAGCGCAGATAAAGGGGTACTTTTAACAGTGCTTTTTTAGCGCTGTTAAAAGTAGCCATTTATTATCACGTTTTTAGCAGTCATAAAGGTACCCCTTTATTATTACTTTCTATTTATCTTTGATAAAAGAGGATATTTCCCTTGCCCCATTTTGTGGTAGTGCACTTGGTATCACAAGGATGCTCAACCCCACCTCCAAGACACCGAATCATCATTCCCAAGGTGCACTAACAAAACACCTAGTCCTTTTGGTTGCTCATCTGCCTAAAGTTCATCCAATATTTGGCCACTTTTTAGAGTTGGCTAGGTGATTTGTGTTCCTGGCGGTATATATCTACTAGACCACTTGATCCGTCAACCACACCTGACCTGTTTTCCAACTCATCATCAGGTTTCTCATCGCTATCCCTTTCCCAACCATCTAATACTCGAGATGAGTTTCAAGCAGACCCATCCGTACTCTAATCTTGTAGTCTTCTTCCAAATCAGTCTGGTAAACTTCTTGGCATCACGAGTAACCAAGGAACCACACTGATGAGATGTCGTGTTCCATCTCATGATTCCTCACCATTAACCCACCATTTCCACCCATTGTTCATTCTGATAATTATAAGATTCCCAAAAAACACAACATGAGGAACCATTCTAGATATAGGCCATTCACCCCATGAACCACAGGTGACTTGCCCTATCGGTTCCCGAGATGTGTCTATGTGGTAGGTAAGGTCAGTATATGAATAATCATATCAAGGTCATGTTTGAGAATCTATGCTGATATAATATAGGTAGTATACTAGTACAAAAGTGAAAAATTAACCTTCATAATGACCAAACGGAGCACCCATTATCATCGAAATGGAACTCAAACCACCACCGGGTAAACTAATATGCATATAAAGCCCCATTTTACTTTGTAATTTGGGGCTAGAGGAAGTCGAAATGAGGAGAAACGAATTGGAACTGATACTTGATCTTGGTACTAATATATATTGATTGATGGGACAGAGTCTGATTTTTTGTTTCTGAGTAGAAACTCAGTGTTTGTAAAGGCATGTGTTTCACTAGAATCCACTTGTTCATGTCTAGTCAAAATGTTTTGCATCATAACAAGAAAACCTCTATCATTCATAGATGGATTCTTTTAGCTCATTGAACCTTATATTCCATAATATCAACTACACCCTTGAAGAAAAAACCCTAGGATCTACCAAAAAGAGTGAGTGCATCATGACCTTCAAATGGTTATGGCCGTAGAGACTATTCAAATAGAATCATAGAAGTGAAGCAAGCTAAATTTTCCACAGTGTCATGACCTACCTATCATGATGAACATCCTGAGCTTTTAGTACTATACTTTAATAGTCTTGATTTTCTATCACTTCAATCAATTTTGTTTCATCATGTTTAGCTTATGACCTCTACTCATATAAGACAAACAAACTGGTTGTGATAGTACATGTAAAACATTTCAATTTATCCACTACATTGAGATAGCTAAGTTTGAAACCTACTCTTTGAAGCCCCTATATAGCATACCTGGTAATTTGGATAGAGATATGAAATAACAAGGCACATGAAATACTAGATATATTCAATCACTTTTCTTCTAAAGATATGACCCTATGATAGTCATTTTTCTTTGTCCTGTTTCTGCTGGCGATCTATATAGTATTTGTATATGAATGAGAAATTATATCATACATATGATGCAAAAATATAATATGATACGTCAATGAAGAGAAAATGAATTCCATGATGGAGGCCCCAAACCATAGAAAAAGCTACCTACCTCATTTTTCTAATGTTAAACTAGTATACTTCCTATATTATACCAAGTGATATTTTTAAATTTCATTATCTATAATTTCTGAACACTTCCAATACCTCACCACACAGATTTCACAGCTTGATTAGAGTATCTTTACTTTCTTGTGGATTTTGATTCAAAACGACGAAGGTAGAAGGACTAGAAGTGACAGGAAATGAAAATCGCTTGTTCACAGGGGTAAGAGACAGTGAAGGATGACCTAGGATGGGTCTTGACCCATTAAATTCCTTACTAGAAAGGGATTAGACTAGTGTAATTATGTCATACCTTTGAGTCAGATATCATCCTATTGGATTCCTCTATCCCAGAGGGGTAATGAGAGGGAAGGAGATCAAAAATAAAAATTTTCCGGCTTTAGGGAGTGTCGAATAAGATAATCGAACAAACTCTACACTTTCCGGTCACCCTTGGAGATTACATGCCTCCCATCATGATTTCCACCCTACCTTCTAAAGGTGACTTCTCTCCCAACTAGCCTGGGAAATTTACTTACATGAATAAGGAGTTATCATATCACAATAGGGGTTAGAGAACTCATCTATGCAGTTCATAAGAAACCCACCTGGTTCTGAAACCTATCCATATTTTCCCTCAAGAATGGGTACACTGATACCTACATCCAAAAGGAGTGGTTGTTATTACTATTTGTATCTTCTGGTCTTCATCTATAGGTTTAGATAAATAAAGAATGCATTATAATTCCTTCTATACATCCCTCTCTTGTTAGTAGCTCTTCCTTATAGGGATCTATCAACGTAGGATAGTCATAGATCATTCTTCCCTTTAGAAGCAAGCTACCTTCCATATCATCTAGTGGGGTTTTGGATTGAAGATACCAACAACATACTAGTATTATATCTATCTTCTAGGTGAAGAGAATAGGATCTTAAAACAATTAGATTCATTTTTACCTTTCCTTTTGAGGCCTGGTATTGAGTTTATTCCTAACAAAGGATAAGGTCTCATTGGTTTAAGTATCCTATGACTTGAGAAAGATCTGATCAAGCATAGGAGATTTCCTAGTCAAATAATGGGACCTCTCATTAGAATTAGGAGGAAGTCCACTTTGTCCATGACCACTTTAGTATATAAATTCTTATATAATAAAATAGGTGGTTCTTGTATTAGTACAACAACGTCATCTCTCCCTGAGTGCATTAACAAGAGAATGAGAAGTTGTACATCTTAGTACACACCTAATTGTGTAATAAATGTTTATGTTCCTCCCTCAACAGGGATCGAATCCTATTATTGTGTGGTTGGTAGTTGAAAATGGAATAATGGGTATTTCACTTTCTTTTTTAGAAAACCCATTATTCTCCTTCCATTTTGACACAATAGTCTTAGGGATTATATTAACACATATAACATTAATTATTGATATCCATGATTTACTAACATAAGAATTATATTTTAATTTCACATCAGCATCTTTCCTAGTCTATAAAAAATCAATCATATAAATATATATTTCTTCATAATTATAATTATAAATATAATAATTATATTTATTATAATTATATTTATTATAATTTCATAATTATTTTCATATAAATATGTATTCATTTAAATAATTATGAAATTATAATAATTAAATATAATTAATATATTTTTTTTAACTTCATAAGAATTTAAATATATATGTATATGACTATAAATAAATAAATAATTATTTATAATTTTAAATATAAATATAATAAATATTTTTATTATAATTTTAAAATTATTTACACAGATATATATTATTTATAATTATTAATATAAATATTTGTATATATGTATAAATATTTTTAAATTTTTATAAATATATTTATATAATAATATGTATTTATAAAATTAAAATTATTATAAATATATTTATCATTATTTTAAGTATTTATGAGAACATAACAGATTTATGGGAACATGAATGAATCATATACACCAAGTAAAGTATAGATCAAAAAAAAAGGAGTCATCATATAAAGGGACAACATGAATATTAATGAGAGTGTAATGTACAAATGAACAATCATGATGAATACATAACATATTAATGTCACTTATATTCACGCCTCAATTGAAGAGAACCATGATGCATGACATATTCTTAGCAGACTCCACCAACCCGGCGATGCTGAAGAGGCAGAGGAGGGAAACCCGCATCGATCTACTCTTAGTAGACACTTGCGACCAAGCGATGTCAGAAAGGAAGAAGAAGATGATGTTGGTCAACCCATTTATACACAAAGACCTGACGATGGAGGATCAGAATAAGAGGAAAACATTGGGTGGTCTATTTATGACTGAAGACCTGGAGATGGAGGATTGTCAGAGGAGGGCGATGCACACCGACTTGCCCTTAGCAGACTCTATCCATCAGGTGAAGCCAGAAAGGAAGTAGAAGACAAAATTCAGCGATAAGTTTACTGCCAAAGACCTGGATATGGAGGATCAGAAGAAGTGAAGTACAGTGTTCCTAATATACTCTAGCGAACTGGGGATGGTAGAATGGTAGAGGAGAGTGAAACACATTGATCCGCTCTTAGATGAATCTTGTGATTAGGTCACACCGATAAGGAAGAAGAGAATGAAGTTGGCCAACCGGTTCATGCCTCAGACATTGGACGACCTGTTTTTTCTAAAATCTCATGTTCTTACCGAAAATGGCAGATTGTATTGGTTTTTACTAATGCCTATAATTATATGAGAATTAATTTCATGTTTATGAAAAATATTTTCTAAGCCATAAGGCTTTGAAACCAAAAAAGTGTCATTTAATTTAACAAAATCCAATTAATTCCATTGGCTTATTCCTTAATATAATGATGTAATTATGTTAAGGTATTTGAAAAAGACGTTTACCAATCATTTAAAAGTAGATTTAATCTTCCATGAAATAACATGAAAGGTGTGTTTATGGAAGAAAAATAATCTTGACCTAAAAGACGAAATATGATTGGTTTTTCTTAAAACAAATAATTCTTTCTATTGTTGAGTTAAAAATAGAGGAAAAGATGAAATTAAAAACATATAATCTAGAGAAGTAATAATAGGATAATAGTATATCTATGTTTTAATATCATAAAGAGTATATATTTCTTCTAATGTAAATTTAAACAAGAACAATACTGAATTATAAGAGTGAGATTGTAAAATAGGCCTATATGACTATAATAACTTTTTAATGAAAACACCTTAAAAGTGAAAAGATGAATTGAAACTTTAAATACCTTGAATGTTAATGAATTCATGAAAAAATATCACCAAGGGGTAGTATAAACTCTATATGAAATAAATTACGTTTATAATATAAAATATGTCTCAATCAACTGAAATTGAGATGAAAAACCATTCCCATGGATTCCTCCAAGGTCGAATGCACTATATCCTCTTGAATAATGCTTTTAATTTTATTAAATAATTTATTAATATTTTGTTATATATATCTTCCATTTTTTAAGATATTTCTTTTCATAATCATTTGACATCCATTCAATGAATATTCCTTGTTTATGTGTTCCACTTAAGGTTGTTTAGTCCATTTTCCCAGAATTAATTACATATATTGATTTAGGTTAAAGGTGTTATGAAATGGTTTTATCATCTCATGAATATAATTTTCATTCATTATATTCAATTTTAGAATCATCCATGCAATGCGGTAATAATAAAATGAATCACATCGTTTCATAGAGGTGATAGTCAACACGTGGTGTTATCATTTTTTAATGGATGGGAGGGTAAGTAATTAGGTTATATATTATATTTATAGATTCATAATTATTTCTTAAATATCATATATATTAAATAATTCTATATTTTCATGTATCCAAGTCATGAAGCGATGTAATAACAAATAACACCATTATGTGGAGATAATAGTCTGTATTTATTCACAAGTGATATTTTAATTTTCTATAGTATAGAAAGAAGATAGAAAATGAATGCGCCATTTACATAACAACATCTCAATATAGTTAATTTTCCGATGTAATTAGGATAATATTCTTTTTGAATATTTAGATGTGGTTTAAGAATAAATGAGCATGGAAAAACTCGATAAGAATATATACTTCCTCCATTGGTATTTCCATTAGATCATTCCTTATGAATTCTTTGAAAAATATATTTTATTTGATAATGTAATTATGTAAAGCTTTCATTTCCTGACCTCATTTTACCACATGTTAATCTTGGGCTATTTGGATTGTTCATGGTGCTCCACTAAAAAATGTTTTTGTTTCTGATTCTAATTAGTTCATTGCCATTGAAATTGATTTGAGATGAGAATAAAACTAATGGTTGCATTGATGAAAAGATAGGTCATTGAAGTGAATAGTTTCTAGGACTCTTAAGTCGGTCTAGGGCCAAATCCACTTAGAATAACCCCATTCACAAGGGTTTCAATCCTCATTTGAACCTTTTCCATATAAATAATATAGGCAGTTGTTTAGAATTTGGGTTCTTTCTCCCTCCATAGGTTTAAGGCAATGACATGGTAGTCTTGAATAGTGGATGTTGGGGTATGTAGAGCAAATATGTGATCCATTATTATAATATAATAGTCAGGTTGCATGAAAAATTTTGAGATATGGGATATTGCAGATATGTGATCTAGTACTTTAATCTAATAGTCTTCAGTTCGAGGTGGTACGATTGGACTTATGACTCAATTGAGATCCATGCTTTCGAGTATAGTTTATCCATTTATCTGACTAGAATTTCATCCCCAAATACACCTATTGGGTAATTGGCTTGAGTGTGTGTTGAAGCCTCCTTCACTCAACTCCAAAAGAGTGCCTCCGACCTTGTGATAGTGGATGTTTACCATCCCTCTTTTGACTAACTTCACTCACACTTGGGGGGGATGGTGATTCTGTACCACCCTTAGGAGAATATCGAGCTTGATGTTCAAGGCTTTCCCATCTTGACACAGGTCAAGACCTTGGTTACTCTCCTTTGAAGGTTCCATATGGCTACTTTTTTCTATTTGGGGGAAAAACATGTTGTAATTCAATCAGTAGGTAGCTCAACCCTTAATCCTATTCTCCACTAGGACCACTTATATGACTTAGAGATGGTGTTCTGAGGGATATCATAGTCATTAGTGTTTCATCTGGTATTAGGGGAACTCATTATAATATAGGTAGTATTTTTAGGGGTTATGCTCAATAGCTACTTCGAACAACTCAACACATGGTAGGATAGCATTTAGATGGTCAATGGTCTAAACACCTATGAGTAAAAGATCAATCACTATCATCTATCACACAAGAGTTCCTTGTAAGAAACAAGAGTACACAATTATTTCTCCTTCATCCAAATGGATTTGGTGCTTGGCCATTGTCAGACCATTTAATGAATCCCAAAGTGATCGACTTGACGTACCTACGGTGTTTACGGGAGGTACATTCAAATAGGACTATAACCTCCACCCACATCTTTAAAATCTCATGAGTTTGGGTATTCATTCTTCTTGAATTATTTCTTATAGCTTAGATTGTCTCTAGAACCTTTCTCACTCTAGAACTAGGGAAGACTCACTAGATGACTCCAGATCCTACACATATTTGGTATAATATAGGTAGTAGAATTGAAAGAAAACTTTCTCTTTATAACATTGAATCACATGGGTGACATGATATCTTGGGCGGATTGTATGGATAAATAGGATAGGGATTTGAGTTTTTTAATTCCTTACTAGTGGGATATAAATAATCAGTATAATATAGTTAGTGGTATTGTCGAATGGTTAAAGGGACATAAATGAGGTTAGATAAGGGTTAGTGTAATGGGACAAACCCTCCTAGTCCATTAATATTCCAAATTTTTGGTGACTGGGAAACCTGGGGACCATCGATAACCTATTAAGATGATTTCTAAAATTTAGGATCGAACAAACGGTGGCAACGATGGGCGTTGGTGGCACCAATAGACATCAATGGAACCAATGGGAATCGGTAGCACCAATAGGCATCGATGGCACCAATGAGTATCAGTGGAACCAACGGGTATCAGTGGCACTGATGGTTATCGGTGGCACTGATGGGTTATCCGTAGAACCAATCCGCAATGGTGCTAGGGTGATATTGCCAGCGAGATGGTGCTAGGGTGACAGTGACTCACATAACGATGAGTCCTTCCTTATTTTTCTAGGACATTATAGTTTTTCCCCAATAGCATATATTTTGACATAAAAGTGTATTAATACCCATTATAAATACATTTAAATCTGTTAAAAGATGTTTTAAACCCACAATAGTTTGGTGACCATTGAGTTACCAAAATGTGTGTCCATTTTCCTCAGTGTCATACCTTTGAAGTGTTTTACAGTATTTTCCATGGTACATATTTTTCTCCATTTAAAGGAAATCTATTAACTCACAGCTATTATCTCCAACATTTCCACGGAGAATTATTAAATCTAAGTTAATCCCAACATGTGAAACCACCCAACCATGTGGTTGAGCCATGATCTGACTTTTATGTACATTGAAATTGTCTCCTTAATTTTTGGATCTATCCTTTTCTTAATCCAAGAAACTATCTTCATAATTCCATTCCATTCTCTAAAGTAAACCATATAGACTTACTTCGGAGACAAATCGTGCACCAGTGCTGGAGCCCTTACTGCTCAACCTTTAAGCCTTTGAGTTTTCCTTTCCTACAAGCAGTGCACCCTTAGTTCTTGATGCGTGGATAAAAACTTTGATCCTTGATCATCCAGTTAGGGATTTTTCATCTATCTTTACTGTGTATCATGTGGGGCGGTGGGTATGATAATGCTTCTCTCAGGACATGGATGAAACCAAAAATTAACAAAGATAATAAACATAATATAAAGAATGAAGGGGTATGTTTTATGATGATGATGTTGTATTTATTTTATCTTCATTTTTTTGTTCTTAATTGTATGGGCTTATTCCCACTAAAAATAGTGTCCGTTGGTGGTCTTTACTTATGCAATAATGAACAATTTTTTTTCTGGATAATTTTGTGATTGAATCGATGTAACATGGAAACCAGTTAATCACGTGAATTTGGTATATAAAATGGATGCACAATGGATAATAATCCTTGTGTTATTACCTTGGATAACCAAATAGAAAGAAGGAACATGATGAATGGTGTGGTTAAAATATAAAAACTCTCATGCTCTATTCTGCGAATACACATGGTTGTTCTGGTTGATGCTTGAAGGGTGATGTAGATGGGGATGAGATCTCTTATTGTTCTATTGTTTCTTATGGATTTGATATTGTGTGGGGATATATGTTTGGTACTCGTTTTGTTGTAGTACATTGAGTGATATCAATAGTCCATTTTGATATTGTGACATTAAAAAAGAACTGGGTGTGAATGCTTAAATTTATTCATGGTTTTTTTCCTTTAGTTGTTGTCTTAGATTGTGGATATTAGTTTCCCAGTAGTGAAGGAATATTTAAATGTAATCACTTGAAAATGATAAAAATAATGGGATCAATGGGTAATTGTTTTTTAGAAATGGGTTGCGCTCTGGTTGTGGTTGTTGTGTATTTGTTCATGTAGGAAAAGTAACAACAAAGTTTGTTTATGGAATAGTTTCAGAACCCTTAGTTTAGGGTGAGTTCTTGTTCAAATATATGTATAAATTTAGTACTTTTGATTATTATTTTCACCCCACCCATCTTGATACATTTGTGACGAACACCCCCAATCTTGCTGGAGGGTGTTTTCCCAACATTCTTATGAGTGGCTAGTAATTAGCTCATTTCTTCTCCCTCTCCCAGGTAGCCCAAGATTCTTAGGGCTTGATGTGATGACCTAAGGTTTATTATGGATCAATACTCTTTATGTAGTGTGTGTTGTGGTGGTTAGCCCAAGTGTGTGCGGGATGATTTGTTTCCCAAGTGTCATTGAGATGAGGCCCAGGTGTCTTCGGGCTTGATAGTGGTTGTTCAGGTTGAAGTGTCTATAGGCATGGCAGTGATTTTTATGTCCTAGGTGTTTGTGGTTGGGGACATATTTGTTTCTAGAGGCCCCGGTGTGTGTTGGTGGGATGCATGGTGATGGACTATATGGTTGTTTTTTGGGCAGGAATGGGACTACAATGAGACTTGTGAGGGAGGTCTGACATATATGATGTCCTAAATAACTGGTGGGAAAGCGGTGCAGGGTACCCAAATATCAATGTGCTATTACTATTACTTTACCAGACTTGTGTTATTTGGGGACTGTTCCTTGGTGAGACTGGGTTGATATTTTCCTTTCTAGGTGTTTTGTTTATCTCTACTTCTCATGAGGAATTAGAATTCCTCCCCACTTGTGTACGAGAGCATTTGGTTTTCCCTAATGAGTATTTCTGTAGACTCACCCTAATTATATAAAACTACTTTCAGGTTTTTAGGAGGATTTTGAGAACCATGATGGACCTTACTAGCTCTGGAATTGATATTTTTCATTTCTTATCTTCTTTATTTTGTTACTTTTAATCAGAGTTTTCTTGTCCCTCGTATCAGTTTATCTTGAACACAAAAGTGGGAATGGATTTTTGGCTTTACCTTTACATTCATTTTATGGTGTTGTTTTGGATTTACCATATTCTCTCTTGATATTATTAAATAAAAGGGTAATTACTTCCATTTTTAGGTGAGAATATATACCCTTAGTTCTAGTCACCACTTTGGGGCCTATTAAAGGTGGGAATCAAGGGTCATTATCTCTCCTTTAACTTGAAGAAGGAAGGGTCTGACAGTTTTTTGTCCCTTTCCACATCTTGGTGAAGGCGGGTTGTGACAGAATGGTATTAGAGTGATGGTTGAGAGATAGGATTGATTTATAGGTTAGGCATAGTGAGGATTTCATGGTATAATAGGGTAATAGTGTAAGGAAATCTTGGTTTTTGATGTAGGAAATTGAGGACTGGCTAAGAACTGAGATTATAGGGGCCCCCGTGATCCGATTCAAGGGCTCTGGACCTATTGAACAACCATGTGAGGCTATATTTATTTCATATTAGATACTATAGGAAAGGTACCTGCATCATAATGATATGTGTTCCTATGTGATCTGGGTGTTTGGGGAGTTTAAAACAAATAAAAAATTTAAGAAAAATTTAAATGGAATATTCTACACTACTCAGGCTTAGGAATTCATTGTTTACCTTTAAGCTATGGCAGCCGAATGATGAACATGAGTAGTTAAGGAGATAGAGGCAAAGGAGGCTGATTTGCCTGATCAACAATGTGATGATCAAGTGGAGGAGGATGAACAGTGGCAGAAGACACTTTGTGCCTTTAAGCAAGAGACTCTTGAGAAGAATGAGGGGAGCATCTTAGGCATGGAGATGGAGAAATGGATCGAGGAGTTGGTGATAGATTTCATCTTGATCCAGGATCTAGCTGAGTACTGGGTTCCTCTGGCTGTATGCCAGATGTGGGGAGTGGCGCATTAGTGGTGGACTCTCTATCTCGGGGAGAAGAAGTAGGTTGAGGTTTCGTGGACCAACTTTAGGTGGGAGTTCCGGGTGTAATTACTCTCTTCCCCAATGAAGGGTGAGAAAAGGAAAGAGTTGATCTCCCTTCAGTATGGTAGTATGTTAGTAATGGATTTGGTGATGACATTCAAGTATCACTTTAGTTTTTCTCTATACCTCTTCATAGAATCACAGGAAAGGCTCTTATAGGATGTACTCCTACCTTCCCTATAGTACGCTATTACTACCTTAACATTATCGACGTATATAGAGGTTCATATGATAGCCAAAGTGTTGAAGAGGATGCAAATGCTGAGTGGTGAGCTGTGAGAGGGGATCCAATTGAGCTCGTTGAAGGGGAAGGTCATTAGCAGTAAGCTTCCATCCTTAGGGCCATCCATGATTCGTCCAATGGGGAGTAGGCCCCAGCAATTCCAGTTTCGATATCTCTGTCCTCACTCTTTATCCATGATCCTAGGACCAAGGTGTTTTATCAATAGAAGTTGTTGTATTCTTTGGAATCAGTGCCTAGACTGAGTGTAGTATAATGGAGGTGGGGAGGTTCAGCTCCCACATCAGCAGTAGTAGTTTCCAGACAGACTCATTCAGCATCATCAATAGGGACATCGAGCTCCCTCTCATTCAAGATTAGTTGTTGCATGATGATTCCAACCTCAGGGAACTCCTTAGAGACATCGATTAGGGAATGGTCGGGGAGGGGGATGATAGTTGAGGGGGAAATAAGCGGGATATGGGCAGTTTCATGTGATAGAGGAAGCAGTTCCAGTAGGGCTAGAGGTCGTTTGAGGTACGATCATCTTGTTTAGTACTCTTGCTTCTACCTAGTTTGATTCAGGAGATTTGAACTCCTTTGTTACACCCAGTCTATGTAATGGTCTGGTTATATATGCAGAGATAATTCCCATTCTCCTTGCATTGATTATGCCTGTCGAAGGTCATACCAACTTGTCTTACGTTTATCGAGGATATAGACTAATGTTGGGGGCACATCATTCAATTGGGGACCTTCATTTTCTATATAAGAAATCCATATGATTTCATTTTATTCATCGACTGGCTGTTATCTATGTTTTCCATTATCAACTGCTTCTAGAGAAGGGTTGTTTTTTCAGTTATGGGTTTCCATCGTGTGACTTTCATTGGAAAGTGGGGTTTCTAGGAGGGATGCTGACTAGTGGAGCCCCATAATTCAATGCTAGTGGAGATTCTAGTGGAACCAACAAACTCAGAGATTGTGGAAGTCATTGGGATCTTTAGTGAGTTCCTGGAAGACATCCTTGAAGAGGTTGTGAACCTAGCCTCTTGATGTGACATTGAGTTCGGGATAGACTTACAACCAAATGCCCATCCAATTTTGATGGATCCCTATCAGATAACACCTTCTCAGTTATGGGAGTTGTGGATCCAGGTTTATGACCTAATGAAGAAGGGTTTTATCCATCCAAGCACGTCAACATAGGGTGCACCAGTATTGTTCACGAAGAAAGAGGTCGGTGGTCTCAGGTTGTGCATAGACTACCGAAGGCTGAATTAGGTACCAGTCAAGAACCGTTACCCCCTCCCGAGGATCGGAGACCTTTTTGACTAGTTGAAGGGATCATGTTGGTTCACTAATATTGAACTATGGCTGGGATATCACCAGTTGAGGGTGAAGGAGGGTGACATCTTGAAGATTGCTTTTAGATGCATATTTGGGCACTTTGAGTTAGTGGTCATGTCGTTCGGAGATAGGAACACACCATCAATATTCATGGGGCTCATGAAATCTGCTTTCCATGAATATATGGACTGGTTTGTAGTCATGTTTATTTACGACATTTAGATCTACTCAAAATTAGTGGAGGATCATGTCGAGCATCTGAGGAAAATTTTGGAGGACCTCTAACACCACCAGTTATATGAGAAGATGTCCACGAGAATGTTCTATACATGATAGTTGAACTTCCAGGGACATGAGGTGTCCTAGCAGGGTATAGTAATGGTACCGTCGAATATCAAAGTGATTTTTTCATGGGTAGCACCCAATAACGTGGCATAGGTTCATTGTTTCTTAGGTCTAACAAGTTACTACTAGAGGTTTTTTCCTAAATTCTCTCAAGTTGTAGCACCTTTTATAGCCTTGGCCAAGCAAGAATAGGTTTTAGTTTGGAGTGAGTATTGACAAATAGCTTTCAATTATCTAAAGGCGAAACTTGTCAGTGACCCAATACTAAGGTTTCTAGAGGAAGGGGTAGTGTTTTAAGTGTTTTGTGATGCTTCCGGTCTAGGCTCAGGGTTTGTGCTGATGTAGAAGTGGGAAGTGATCTCTTATGGGTCTTGAATGTTACGTCCTCACAAATGTAACTACACCACCCGTGACGTTGAGCTTATAGTAGTTGTGTCCGCTCTAAAGTTGTTGTGGAATTACCTCATTGGGGAATTATTTGTTGTTTTCACATATCACAAGAGCTTGAGGTATGTCTTCTCCTAGTCAGACCTAAAAATGTGGCAGTGTAGGTGGATGAAGATTATTTAGGACTACGGCTTTGATATATCCTACACATCATGAAATGGAAATGTGGTTGTCGATGCGTTGAGAAGGATGTCACATAGGTATATGGTTTGAGATTTAGAATATTCGTGAAAATCAATGGAGGAGTTTGTTTCTTTAAATATTATCATGAGAGTGGAGGATGGTAGAGTCTGTCTTTTTCAGATGATGGTGCAGTCTTCCTCGGTGCGACTTGTGGAGGAGTCTTGGTGGGGGAATTAGAGGCAGAAGTGATTTGTTATTGTGTTATCTAAGGAAATTATTTGAAAGGATGACCCATAAGTTTCCAAGATGTACCGAGTCTTGAGGGGTCAGTTTTGGTGGCCCTGGGTGAAGCCGACAGTGATAGATTTTTTGGAAAAGTGTCTTGTGTGTCAAAAGATGAAGGATGAGTGCCATGTTCTGGGAAGTCTATTTCATCCCTTAGACATTCCCTAGTGGAAGTGGGACGAAATCTCAATGGATTTCATCCTGGGACTACCCAGGGTACAAGGATTATGCAATGTTATCTGGGTATTGGTGGACCAGATGACAAAATCAGCTCACTTCCTGGAAATGAAAGAGTCTAGTGCGGTGGAAGACTTATCACGTAAGTACATGGTTGAGGTATTGGAGATACATGGAGTTCCCATAATCATCATTTAGGATCAGGATACACGATTTACTTTGTGGATCTGGAGGGGGTTACAACATGCTTCTGGCACCCAGCTATGTCTTAACACTGCTTTCCACCCTCATATGGATGGGAGGATAGAGAGGACTATCCAGACATTGGAAGATATGATGTGGGAATGTTTTATGGACTTCAGAGGATCATGGGTAAGACACTTTCCTCTGGTAGTGTTTTCCAACAACAATAATTATCACTCTATCATTAGCATGGCTCCGTTCTAAGCCTTGTATGGAAAGTCGTGACATTTTCTTGTGTGCTAGATCGAGGTTGAGGAAGCAGGTCTTCTTTTCCAAATGGTAGTGAATAGAATGATTGAGAAGGTTCAGCTTATGCATGATAGGATGAAGGTGGCTCCGGAATAGCAGAAGTCTTATGCTGATCATAGAAGTAGACCCTAGGGTTCTAGTTTGGGGACCACATGATCTTAAAGGTCTCCCTTTTCAATGTGGAATAATGGTTTGGTAGGGGAAGTATGCTTTCTACCATATTTAGTGGTCCCTTTGAGGTGCTACGGGGGTTGGCAAAGTGGCTTATCATCTAGCACTACCACCACCAATATATAGGGTCCACAACATCTTCCATGTGTCTCAGATCTATCGTTATCTATATGATTACTCACACGTCCTCAAATGGGGAGAGTTGGACATTGAGGATGATGCAATGTTCGTTGAGCAACTGGTGAGTATCAAGGACCATTAGAAGAAGGTGCCTCGTGGGAAGACCATTCCCCTGGTTTGTGTTTTGTGGAGGCATGTTGGCCTCGAGGAGAGTACCTAGGAATGGGAGGCACAAATGTGTGCTTAGTACCCATAGATTTTTTGAGTTTTGTTTTGTGTTTTTGTGTACTTAGGTGTGATGTAATGCATGAAATTGTTCACTATGAGATGATATGTGTTTCTTATTCCTTGAATGTGTGTGAAATGTACACACTATGGGGAGGGAAGGATGTGATCCCTAATCAAGACACATTAAGGTGGATGAAACTAAACCCATATGGGTGAGTTAGTGCCGCCCAAAGTGGATAGTATCTTGACATAGAGGAAGGGACTCCCTAACCTATATGTCTAGATGGTGTGTACTTTTTATGTATGCGTGGTGAAATGGGAGATAGGGGAGGTATTCTATCCGTAGTTGTTTAAGAGATAGATGAGGGATAGGTGTTTGTAGATATTGAGGCTTATTACAGATTTCGATCAACTCTAGGGTGGATTGTCCATGAGAGGTATCTTGTGAGGTGGTTGTTCGGAACCCCCCTCTTTTCTTCGAGTTTACTCCTGATTTCTCGAGGGTGAGAATAGTTTGAGAGGTATCTGATGGAATGGACTAGACCCTCCTGGTCCATTAATTCTCCGAATTATGGTGATTGGGGATACCTGGGGTCCATTAGTGACTCATTAAGGTGTTTTCCAATGTTTTGGGTTTAATGAATGGTAGCTCCGATGGGTGTCGGTGGCACTGATGGGCGTTACTGGGACTAATCGACATCAGTGGCACTCATCGAAATCGGTGGCACTGATGGGAATCGGTGGCACCAACAAGTATCGGTGGCACTGGTGGTAATCGGTGGCATCGATGGGTTATCCATATCACCAATCAGAAATAGTTCAAGGACGACGGTTCTTGGGAAACTGTGCTCGGGTGACGGTGCCAGGGTGATGATGCTAGGGTGACGTTGTCAGGGTGACTGTTTTAGGGCGACAGTGCTCTGGCGACAATGACTCTTTTAATGGTGAGTCCTTCCCATATTTTCCAAGACATTCCAGTTTTTCCCCAGTAATATAGTTTCTTATGTAAAAGTGTTTTAATACCCATTATAAAGCCATTTAAATCTGTTAAAATATGTTTTAAACCCTCAATAGTTGGGAGACCCTTGTGTTACCAAAACGTGTGGACTTTTCCCTTTGTTTCAGACCTTTGACGTGTTTTACACTTTCACACCTCTTACACATTTTTCTCCATTTCTGGGAAATCGTTTGACTCACAGTAATTATCTCCCCCGTCTCTGAGAAGAATTATTAAATCTCAATTTATCCCAATGTGTGAAACCCCCCAACAGCACGGTCATGCAACGATTCGTCTTTTATGTACTTATAAATCGTCTACCTAATTTTAGGATCTGGACTTTTCTTAAGATGAGATCTTATCTTCATAATTCCATTACATTCTATAAATTACTCCCTAGAGAATTATTCTAGAGATGGATCGTGTGCCCATGATGGATCCCTTCCTGCTATGCCTTGAAGCTTCGAGTTTTCCATTTCTGCAAGCTGTGAAACCTCAGTTCTTTACATGAGGACAAATACATTGATCCTTGAACATCCATGTATGGTTTTCCTTTGTCTCTCTTTACTGTGTATCATGAGGGGCGGGTATGAAAATGCTTCCCTTAGGATGTGGATGAACCCAAACCTTAATGAAGAAAATTAATGGACTCTAATGAATTAAGGGGTGTGTATGATGATGATGTTGCTGTATTTATTTTATCATCATTTTTTTAATTGTATGGGCTTCTGCCCACTGAAAATATTGGTCGTTGTTGGTCCATTCTTTCTCAGTAATAAACCACTGTTTTTCTGGATAATCTTGTGATTGAATGGATATAACATGGAAAATGGTTAAACATGTAATGTTGGTTGATAAAATGGATACCCAATGAATAAGAATCCTTGTGTGATCACCATAGTTAACCAAATGAAAATAAGGCACATGATTAATAGTGTGGTTAAAATATGAACACTCTTTTTCACTGTTCTACTACTACACATGGTTGTTCGGCTTGATGCTTTTTGGGTGACATGGATGGGGATGTGATCTCTGGTTTTTCATTTTTTGGTTTTGGATTTGAGGCTATGTGAGGGCTTATATTGGGGCCTGGTCTGGGTCTAGTTTTTCAATGGATCTCACTAGTCCCTTTTGTTATTGTGACTTTATAAGAGAATTAGGTGTGAATGCTTAAATTGCTATTTGTGTGTTTTCATTCAATTATTGTCTAGACTTGTGGTAATTAGTTGCTCGATAGTGATGGATTATTTAAATGGAATCAGTTGAACATGATAACAAGAATGGGTTCAATAGAGAATTGTTTAATAAAAATGGGTTGTGCTCTGGTTGTGGCTGTTGTGTATTTTTTGATGTAGGAATAATAATGGGAGTGTTTTTGTATGGGCTGGTTTCATAACCCTTAGGTTAGGGTGAGTTTTTGTTCAAATATATGTATAAATTATGTTCTTGTGTTTCTTATTATCACCCCACCAATGTTGAGAACTTTGTGTCGAACACCCCAATTCATGGGGGAGGGTTTTTTTCCAGCATTCATATGAGTGGCTGGTTATTAGCTCCTTCATGCTCCCTCTCCCATGTATACCAATATTCTTCAGGTAGGTTGTGATGGCCCAAGGTTCACAATGGCCGAAGACTCATCGGTTTGGGTGTGTTTTAGTGGTTGGACTATGTGTGTGCGGGCGTATTTTTTTCCCAAATGTCCTTAGGATGAGGCCCAGGTGTCTTTGTGCATGGTAGTGGTCATTGTGGAAAAGATTCCTGTGGGTAGGGATGTGTGTGGTTGTGGCAGCCCTGGTGTGTGTGTGGGTGGGATGCACGGTGATGGCCCATAATGTTTTTGTTGTGGTGGCATTGGGATTGTAGTGAGACTTTTGGGGGAGGTTTGATGTGTAGGATTTCCTAAATAACCTATGGGAAAGCGGTGCAGGGTACCCAAATATGATGTTCTATTACTATTACATTTCCTAATATTCATAATTTAGAGAGTGTTCATTGGTGAGGTTGGGTGGATCGTTTCCTTGCTAGGTGTTTTGGTTATCTCTACTTCTCATGGAGCATTAGAATTCCTTCCCACTTGTGCATGAGAGGTTTTTTTCACTTATGAGTATACCCATATACTCACCTGAAGTATATAAAACTACTTTGAGGTTTTTAGGATGATTTTGAGTACCGTTCTAGACCTTACAAGCTCATTATTTGGGATTTGTCATTATTTTTTATCTTTTTTTGGTACTTTTAAGTAGTGTTTTCTTGTACCTTGTATAAGTTTATTTGAGACATTCATATGGGAATGGATTTTTGGATTTAATTTTACTTTCGGTTTTTGGTGTTGTTTGGTATTTATCGTCTTATCTCCCGATCTTATTAAATAAGAGTGTAATGCCTTCCATTTTTATGTGATATTATAAACCCTTGGTGCTAGTAACCACTCTAGGGACTATTGAAGGTGGGAATCAATTGTCATTATCTATCTTTCAACATGACGAAGGAAGGGTCTAGCATTTTTCTGTCCCTTTCCTCATCTTGGTGAAGGCGGGTCGTGATAGTTAGAGAGTGGACTGGTTCTCTTAATATAATGATGTTAGAGGGATAAACTCATACACCAACACAAAGGGTTATAATTTGGAATACTCTAAACATTTGGGTGATAGGGTTTGAGTGTGTGATGACTTAAGAACTATACCTACAATTAGATTCAATTTTATCCCTAACCTGTTAAATGCTGTTTGAGTGGGTCTACTTCTCAAAAATACCAATATTTTATTATTAAAGAGATATGCAAGGAAAAATTTGAGTATTTCCAATTTATGGTATATAATGCATCATGTTCCATCCAAGCATCTCCGAGTGAAAATCATTGGGAAATGGGGTAGCCATCGTGAAAAGGATGAAGAAAAAGTTCTTGAACAACAGAAAGAGGGCTCAGAATGTATTGGCTCATCAACTCCTCAATAAGATATTTTTTCACCATAATCTATTCGAGGAACCTTTGATTAATTTACTAGAGAGTATGAAATGATAGATTTAGGTCTTTTTAGAGAAACTAATGCTGGAAAATCGTTTAGGTTAAGTGCATTGACTTAATTATGATGTCATGATTACTAGTGTAGAATCACATATCATTCATTGTGGGAGGATTTGAATCATTATAATATAACTAGTAGACTATGTTGATATAATATAGGTAGTATAATATAATTTTCTTGTTGAGAAATAGCTTTGGGCACACTATTAATTGGGATCCTATCTGGTAGATGAGGCCATACAATAAGGAAGGTCGGTAAAAAGTCCCTTCCTGTACCACACACATAAACAGAATGAATTGAGTTGAAAATATCATATTCAGATATGTTCCTATCTTATCATTACAAGGACTTTGACACAATTAATAGGTCACTGAGTATGTGAAATTCCATAAGCATCTCCAATTACTTCTATCTAGCTCCAATAGGGAATCTTTCAGGGACCTAAACATCAGAAAGTGGAGGTAATAGATGAAGAGAAATGTGCTAAGAGGTAGTAGAATTTGTGGATCCATCGCAAGGAGGTGATGAGATTTAGGGTGCAAATATCATGCCTCTTATGATGGTTAAATGACCCTATCATACACATACATATGTTTTGGTATACATTCCCAACGAAATAGGCTAGCATCCAGTTAATTACCTACCCTGATATGTGATCTTTTCATTGTATCTCATCCCATTGATTACAGTTGATGAATCTATCTATGGTTGATAAGAAAGAAATACTATTGATTCCAAATTATGATCAAGGGAAAAAAATATAAGGATGTGCTATTGAATTTGAATTCCTATAACAGTGGACCTCCCAAAGACAACAAGAACTAAAACTTTTGGGAAGAAAGACAGAGTAGTGTTTGGGATACAATACATGAATCATGTTTCCAAGTTACTCACTGGGATAAGATACTTCACATATCCAAGTGAGGGCTTGGTGCTCACTACCTAGGGAGCTCCCGGGATACATGAAGTATCATAATGTCTACTACCTATATTATTTCTGAGAAATGACCTGAACATAGTAGGGTACCCATCTGTTTCATCACCTAGTAGATCAAATGAGTTGAATTGAACGTACTCAGGGAGTTGAACCTTTTCTATATCATTCATCTTCCAGTGCTGAAGGAAGGATACACGACCTATACCTTCATTCAAACTTCCATTTTCCACATTTTTTTTATCTATTCTTGACCAATCCCAACACAATAGTCATAAAGATTTCATTTTCGTTGACTTTCATGCCACTAATGAAGAAGTACACCTCCTGTAGATATGATTTCATGCCCATGGGGTAAGATGGGAACAACATCTATTTGGTGGCCGAGGCACATGGCCCATGGTTTTTGAGGTACGACGGTGTGGTAGGCGGTGGAAAATGTTGAGTTGGGGTTGTCACCATCTACAACCTATATAATACTTACTATGAGCTCCATCATGTGAAGGGAACCACCCAGAAAAGCTCGGACCCCTTATGAAAGTTTTAGTATCCCCTAATGTGTGACTCTCGAAACCATTCCACAAACTAGATGAGGTTTTTCCTCTATCATCCATGGTTACCATTCCAGCTTCAATCACATGCATGGTTCCACAGAAGTAGACACACATGGGTGAGTGTGTCCTTTATGTACCTTTCAAAACATACTATAATGAATGATAATCTCGTAAACTACTTTTTAGGTTGATCCCGCTGACACTCTCATGACCTCATTCATTATTGACTCACTATGATGACCACTTATCTCATCAATGGTAGCCCTTAGTGTTGAATATCACCCTCTTCAATGATGGGGAATCATGTACCATCATCATATGGATTTTTTCAATCTGACCAATCCACATACCTATTTCCTCTAACATGTCTACATGTTAGTGGATGAAGGCATTATTCTGAGCTGATTGGGTCTAAATGATGTGATAAGTTTCAAAACCTCATGGATTCTACTACCTATATTATATCTGCCCAAATACCCTCTTGTCTACTTCAACTTCACACCTCCAAACTCATAGGCCTCTAGTTTTCCATTGTAACCAACTTGCTATAACTCATATGGTACAAATATATATTGATGGACCACTAGTAGAATATGTTAGGTTAACACAGGGTACACAACCCACCAATGGAATCAAACGTGTCATAGTAACCACAATCATATTTTGTTGGATCTCATGGGTATAGTTTATGGATGGTTCTCAATTCATCTACATGAAAAATAAACCATAGGGTGTTCCATCCTATTTATCTTG
Organism: Viscum album; assembly: GCA_963277665.1. Classification (NCBI taxonomy): domain Eukaryota; kingdom Viridiplantae; phylum Streptophyta; class Magnoliopsida; order Santalales; family Viscaceae; genus Viscum; species Viscum album. The sequence continues at coordinate 1,931,089,027 of OY728131.1, forward strand.
CTTTAGTATACACAATATACATACACCTGGAAACCTAAAGGGAAACCAACGAACAACATTGGGCTTAAATCACCATATATACATATATGGACATTAAATGAGCTATAAAAGGCCACATACAATGCAAAAAAGGCATTGTTAATCTCATCCAAGATAAAGGGGGTCCCTTTTATCAGTGAAAAAAAAGTTTTGATAAAGATCCCATTTGAAAGCTTTAAAAATGCATTGATAAAAGGGTTCATTTATCAGCACTAAAAAAAGTGTTGATAAAAGGGTCATTTATCAATTCTTCTTTTTAGCATTGTTAAAAGACAACTTTTATCAGTTCTTTTTGAAATGTGATGATAGAAATATAATTAAAAAAATAAAAAACAATTCTGCATATCAGAGGGGGTTTTAATGCTTGACCCCCCCATTTTATAGTACTATGAAGCACCCCCGCCCACCCCCCATACGCCCCTACCACCTCAACACACCCCCATAACCCTTCAATAGTGCTAACACCCCCTTTATCAATGATAGCACAACCCTTCACCCCGTGTGCACCCGTTCCTCCCCCAGGATTCGAACTCGAGACATCCCACTATGCGTCTGGACCCTTTACAACTCTATATTTCTTTGATGTCCATTTATGATATATATATATATATATATATATATATATATTACTTATATTTATTTTTATATTAATAAATATTTATATTCAAATATATATATTTATATTAAAATATATATTTATTTATATTAAGATATATATATATATTAATATATATATATATATATATATATTAATATATATATACACATGTATAGTAATATTAAAATAATTATATAATAATATTTTTATATTTTTATATTTTTTTATATCAATATATTTATTTCGTATATTAATATATATTTATTTCTATCTATTTATATATATTTAGTTATATTTTTTATCAGTATGTTTATTTGTATATTAATATATATCAGTTATTAATACAAACACACAAAAATTAAATATGTATATAAATATTCATATATTTGTATTTTAAATAAAATGTATATTCATTTTTTATTTAGATAAAGATTATATATTGAGAAATATATTTTATATTAACATATATATATTTATAGTAACATATATATACATATTTATATTAAAATATATATTTAGTTGTATTATTACATATATGTATTAATATATATATATGAAAATATAGTTATATTTATATATTTATATATCTATATATCTATATATTTATTTTTATATTAATATATATTTAGTTATATTTTTTTATTAGTATATTTATTTGTATATTAATATATATCAGTTATTAATACTGACACACACAAATACACAAACACGCACCCATTGTATAGGTATATAAATATTCATATATTTGTATTTTAAATAAATTAGATATTACTTTTTTGTTTAGATAAAACTTATATACTGAGAAATATATTTTATATGTAAATAAGTTTAATTATTTATTTATAAAATTAAATTTTTTTTCTGTGAATATATATAAATTATGTTTATATTGATATATATTTGATTATGAATAACATTAGATTATGGAAATCAATAAAATTTCAAATCTATAATATCAATATGAATGTAATCCCTCAGAATAAATTAATTCCCCAATGAAAAGGGAAAAACACCATAAAACGAGGTTTAAATTCCATCGAATGTTAAAATATTTAGGTACTCGACTAAAAACATAGTATTGGAGGCCTTATGAATATTTTTTAACATTTAAGGATGTGATAGAAGGTTCCCTTGTGATGTCAGTTTGTAGAGCTCGACACAAGCCTCGATTTGATATGTTGTAGAGCTCAAACGGACATCCAGATCAAAAGTTATGTCCATTTGAAGTTTTAGTTACATTTATAACTTATATTATATATTTTATTAGTTTTTTTTATTTTTATTTTCTCTTCAAATTGTTATTAAATGACTATTACTCAATGATAATTATCAAATTATTAATTAATAATATTTTTTTAATATTTTATATGCCATTTTTACCACATATCTTATAAATTATGTGTAAATGTCTATTTATACTAATCTAAAACATATTTAAAATATATATATTATATTTATATCAATATAAAAAGATTTATATTTTTATATATTTTCAGTTTATTTTTATTAAAATATAATTTCTCTTCAATATACCCTTTATGAGAGATTGTAAAAAAGCGTTGATAAAGGCCACCCTTCATCAGTGCTACTAAAAAAAGCGCTGATAAAGAGGTATTTTTAACAGTGAATTTTTGAGCACTATTAAAAGTACCCCTTTATCAACAATTTTTTTAGCACTGATATTGGTACCCCTTTATCAGCACTTTCTATTTAGCATTTATAAAATGTGGCATTTCCCTTGCCCCATTTTTTTGTAGTGCACTAGGTATCGCAAGGATTCTCAGCACCACCTCCAAGACACTGGAACATTGTTCCCTAGGTGCATTGACAAAACACCTAGTCCTTTTTGTTTCACATCAGCATAAAGTTCTTATAATATTTGATGACATTTTAGAGCTTTATAGGTGCGTTGTTTTCCCGTTGGTATAGATCGACTAGACCACTAGATCCATGAACCACACCTGACCCATTTTCCAACTAATCATCAGGTGTCCAATCACCATCCCTTTCCCAACCATCCAATACCATAGATGAGTTTCTAGTCGAGCCATCAATACTCTAAACATTTACTCTTCTTCTGAAGAAGTCAGGTAATATTCTAGGCCTCACATGTAACCATGGAACCACACTACAGTGATGTCATGTTCCATCTCATTATACCTCTCCACTACCCCAACATTTCCACCCCTTGTTCATTTTGATACTTCTAATATTCCCATGAAACACCACATGAGAAACCATACTAGATATTGGCCATCCACCACATGAACCATATGTGCCATGAACTGTCGATTCCTGAGTAGTGTCTAGGTGGGAGGTAAGTTTAGTATATGAATAAGCAGATCATGGTCACATTCGAGCATACATGTCGGTATAATATAGGTTGTATACTAGGATATGAGTGCAAATTGATCCTTTGGAACGACCTATCGGCACACCCATTATCATCGAAATTAAACTCAAACCACCAATGGGTAAACTGATATGCATTTCAAGCACCAGTTTACTTTGGAATTTGGGGCTGGAGAAAGACAGAATGAGGAATAAAAAAGTGGAACTGATACTTGATCTTGGAATATATATATATTAATTGATGGTAAAAAGTATGTTTTTTTGTTTCTTAGTAGAAATTTTGAGTTTGTAAATGCATGGTTTTCACTGGAATCCAATTGTTCAAGTCTTGTAAAAATGTTGAGCATTGAAACACGAATACCTCTATCAGTCTTTGAGGAATTATTCGACCTCATTTAACCTTATATTTGATAATATAAACTAAACCCTTGAGGTAAAACTCCCTGGATCTACCAAAAAGAGTGAGAGTATCATGACCTTCAAAGCGGTGCAGCCGTAGAGGCTGCTCAAAGAGAATCCGAGAAGGGAAGCAAGCACAACTTTTTGCAGCATCACCACATACATATCATTCTGACCTCTCATAGATTTCATAACTATACTTTAATTGTATTTATTTTCTATCAATATAATCGATTTCCTACTTCATGTTAAGCATATAATCTATACTCATATAAGATAAAAAAACTAGTTGTGATAGTACGCATACTACCTGTCAATTTATCCACTAATTTGGGCTAGCTTAGTCTGACACCTACCCTTTGAACCCCCTACATAGAATACATGGTATTTTGGATAGAGATATGAAATAACTAGCTACTTGAAATACTAGAGATACTCAATCACTTTTCTTCTCTCAAGATATGACCCTATGATAATCATTTCTCCTTGTCATGTTACTGAATATGAGCTATATAGTCAATGTATAGAAATGAGAAATGATATCATACATATGATACATTAACATAAAATGATATATCAATAATGTGAAAATGAATTCCATGATGGAGGTCCCAAAAACATAGAGAAAGATACCTACCTCATTTTTCTAAAGTTATTCTAGTCAAAATCCTATATTATACCAAGTGATATTTTTAGATTCTTTCTCTGTATTTTCTGAACACTTCCAAAACCCCACCACACTGATTTCACAGCTCAATTAGAGGATCTTGACTTTCTTGTGGATTTTGATTTGAAGGGATAATGGTAGACAGACTAGAAGTGACTAGAAACAAAAAACATTTGTTGAAAGGGAAAAGTAACAATGAAGGATGACCTAGGATGGGTCTTGACCCATAAACATCCTTACTAGAAAGGATTAACCTAGTTAAACTATGGCATAACTTTGAGTCAAAGATCAACCACTTGGATTCATCTCTCCCAGAGGGGTCCGAGAGGGAATGAGATCAAACATAAAAGTTCTCCAGCTTTAGGGAGTTCCAAACAAGATAATAAAATAACCTCCTGGCTTTCTAGTCACTCTTGAAGTGTACAAGCCTCATATCATGCATTCTAGTCAACCTCTTATATGATGGTGTCTTCTCTCCCAACTATCCTGGGAAAATGGCTTACTTGAATGGGGAACTATCATATCACAATAGGGGTCAGATAACTCCTCAATGCAGTTCATATAAAACCCTCTAGGTTCCAAAACCTATCCATATTTTCCTTCAAAAGCAGGCACACTGATACCTCCAACAATGAGGAGTGGGATTTATTACTATTTGGGTATTCTCTTTTTCATCTATAGGTTTAGATAAATAAGGAATGAATTAGAATTCTTTTTATCTATCCCTCTTTTGTTAGTCGCCCTTATTTATAGGTATTTATCAATATAGGATGGTCGTAGATATTTATTCCATTTAGGATCAAGTTGTATTCCATATCTTATAGTGGGGTTTTTTCTTGATGATACCAATAATTTTCTGGTATTATATTTATCCTCTTGGAAAAGAGATGAGGAACTTAAAACAATTAGCTTCCTTTTTTACCTTTTCTTTTGAGTCCAGGTGTTGAGTTTGTTCCTGGAAAGGGATAAGGTCTCATTGGATTAAATATCCTATTATTTGAGAAAGATTAGATCAAGTATAGGGGATTCCATAGTCAAATAATGGTACCTCTCAATAGAAGCAAGAAGAAGTTCACTTTTTCTATGACCATTTTAGTACAAAAATTCTTTTATAACAAAATAGGTGGATCTTGTATTAGTAAAACAATGACATCTCTCTCGAGTGCATTAACAAGAGAAGCAGTAGTTTTACATCTTATTCCACACCTAATTGTGTAATAATGGTTTTCTTTCTCCCTCAATAGGGATAGAAACCTATTATTGTGTGGTAGGTAGTTAAAAATTAAATAATGGGTATTTTACTTTCCGTTTCAGAAAGCCTATTCTTCTCTTTCCACTTTGAGCAAATAGTATTAGGGATTAGATTAAAATATATAACATCAATTAAAGTTATCCATGGTTCACTTACATAAGAATAATAAGTTCATTTCACATCAGCATCTTTCCGAGGGAATAAAATATCGATCCCAGAAATATATACATATTTATAATTATAAATATGAATACAAAAAATATATTTATTATAAATATGTTTATTATAATTTCATCATTATTTAAATTTAAATATTTATTTATTTAAATAGTTTTGACATTATAAAAAAATATATATTCAATATATTAATTTAAATTTCATTAGTTTTTAAATTTATATATATGACTATATATAATTAAAATATTAATTTTAAATTCATAAGTATTTAAATATATATATAAATATAAATATTTATATTTATGACTATAAATAAATTAATATATATTTATAATTATAATTATAAATATAATAAATATATTTATTAAAATTTTATAATTATTTATAGATATATATATTATTTATAATTATAAAAATAAGTATTTGTAAATATTTATAAATATTTGTATATATTTATAAATACATTTCAATAATTATATGTATTTATAAAAATAAAATTATTATAAATATATTTATCATGATTTTATGTATTTATGATAACCTAATGGCTTCATGGAAACATGAATGAATCATATAAAACGAGTAAAGTATAGATCATAAAAAACGAGTCATCATATAAATGGACAACATGAATAGTAATGAGATTATAATGTATAAATGAACATTCATGATGAATAAATAACATATGAACGTCACTTATATTCACACATCAATTGAACAAATTTATTGGAAACATATATTTATTTACACACAAATATATATATATAATTATAATTATAAATATACATATTTAAAAATTATTTATTTATAATCCAAATTTTACATATATAAAAAGTATTTATATATAATTATAAGTATATAAATTTAAAAAGTATTTATATATATATAAATCAATATATAAATATATAAATATATAAATATATAAATATTATTAATATAATTTTTATTTAATGAAGTTTATTATATATATATATATATTAATTCTTAAAAAATATATATTAATTCTAGAAATACATTTTTTTATATGAAGTATACAAATATACATTATTTTTGAATATTAATATAATAATTTTATATAAATTAATAATATTTTTTATTAAAAACATTTATCAGCACTTTTCGATTATGCTGATAAAGGTTACCTATTATCAATGATTTCTGCTTAGCACTGATAAAACTTTGCGCATCCTTTGCCTAGATCCGTGGTAGTGTGGAAACATATTTCATTTATGTACTAGTATTTTTTTTCTTTTTTCAATATATGATAATTCTTTACTCCTCATATAAACATACTTGATTTCATTCCTCTTCCTTTTTTCCAATGAGAGACTCCACAACACTACTTTAATGAGAAAAATATGAATTTATTGATAAAAAATAATTAAATTAAAAGCATGGAAAAAGAATATGAAAATTTAAATTTAAAGATTGTGATTTATATTAAAAAATAATTTTATTTTTCTTCATTTAAATAGTAATATTTGACTATAATTAATATGAATATATAAAGAATAATTATATTGTTTAATAAAAAAATCGTTTCGATCACATTTTTAACCGATTTTGCTGATCCCAACATGACCTATTCCCATGATTCAATGACCATCCTGATTCTAATAATTTTGATAATAGTAAATAAAACACGTGTTTTTCCTCCAAAAATGTAACATGTTTTTTGTATATTTCATTAAAATAAATGTTCATCAAAAAAAATGTGTGATAATCATGCTAAAAAAACAATGGACTTGGTAATAAATAAAAAACATTGAATCTATCAATTGATATGAGGATGACGTCAGAAATGAAGAAGATGACGGTGCTGGCCGACCTATTTATAGCCCAAGACCTGGCGATGGTGGATCAGAAGAAGAGTACAACACTGGGTGACCTGTTTATAAACCAAGACCTGGCGATGGAGGATCGGAAAAAGAGAAGTACAATGTTCATGGCAGAAAGGCAGAGGAGAGCACCGCACATTGAGCAGATCTTAGCATACTCTTACGATCAAGTAATGCCAGAAAGGAAGAAGAGGATGATGTTGGCTGACCAGTTCATGCCTCGGATGATGGCTAGACAATTTTTCCTGAAATCTCATGTTCTTACAAAAAAATGTCATTTTTCATTGGTTTTTACCAACAACTATAGTCATATAAGAATTACTTGAAGTTTATGAATAATATTTTCCAAACCAAATATATTTTTCAAATGTTAGACACATGAATGTAGTTGTGGAGACTTAAACACCAGACCTCTCTAACACCCCACATTCCCCTTTGACATTGGGCTAAGACCTAAGCGTTTAAGCCCTAATCAAGTGTCCTTTGATTTAACAAAATCGAATTAATTCTTTCAGCATAATCATTAATATAAATATGTAATTATTTTATGGAACTATAAAAAGACCTTTACCAATAATTTAAGATTATATTAATACTTCCATGAAATAACATGAGAAATGTGTATATAGAAGGAAAATAATCTTGACCTAAAAGATGAAATATGATCAGTTTTTCTTAAAAACATTTTTTCGATTGGTGAGTAAGAAAGAGAAGAAAAATTGAAAGAAAAAACATGGAGTTTGGAGAAATAAAAATACTAGAAGAATATGGGTATGTTTTAACAAGATAAATAGTATATATATCTTTTAATCTAAATATAAAGAATAACAATCCTAAATAAGAGTGAGATTGTAAAACAAGCCTTTATGACATTAATAACATTTTATTCAAAACCCATTAAAAGAGAAAACATGAATTTAAAGATTAAATACCATGAATATTGATGAATTCATGACATAATATAACCAAGGCATATTATATACACAATATAAAATAAATTATCAGTATAATATAAAATATGTCTCAATAGACTGAAATTGAGATGAAAAATCATTCCATTGGATTCCTGGAAGGTCGAAAGCATTTTATAATATTGAATAATGAATTTGAATTTATTAAATAATTTCTTATGAACTTTTTTATATATATTACATTTCTTAATATATTTCTTTTAATAATAATTTTACATCCATTCATTGAATAGTCCTTGCTTATGTTATCCACATAAGGTTGTTTAGTCAATTTTCCTAGAATTACTTACATATATTGAATGAGGTTTAAGGTGTTATGAAATGGTTTTATCCTCTCATGAATTTTAATAATTTCATGAATATAATTTTCATTCATTGTATTCAATTTTAGAATCATCCATGCAATGTGAAAATAAAAAAAATTAATTGCATCGCTTCATGGAGGTAATAGTCAACACGTAACAATGAATAATGTAATCATTATTAATGGATGGGAGGGTAAGAAATTAGATTATATATTATATTTCCAGAACCATAATTATGTCTTAGATATCATTTATATTCATTAATTTAGTATTTTTAACCATCCAAGTGATGTGGCAATGGAAAATGGATTCACCATTTACATAACAACATCTCAATATAGTTAATATACTGATGTAATTATGATAAGATTCTTACTAAATATTTAGAGGTGGATTAAGAAAAAAAAGTGCATGAAAAAACATGGTATGAAGATATAGATCCTCTGGTAATTTCCATTCGCCTTCACCTTAAGCCTTCATTAAAAAACACAGATAATATACTAATGTAATTATGTTAAGACTTCATTTCCTATAATCATTTCACCATATGTTTCTCTCTGGCTATTTGTGATTGTTCATGTTGCTCAACCTCAAAAATGTTTATTTGGATGATTTTATTTAGCGTTTTGACATTGGAATTGATTTGGGATGTGAATAAAACTTTAGGTTACATCAAGGAATAGCTATGTCACTTAAGTGGCTAGTTTCTACGACACTTGACTAGGGTTGGGGCCAAATCCACTCAGAAGAACCCATTTGCAAGGGATTCAAACCACATCTAAGGACTTTAGGTATAAATAATATAGGATTTTGATTATCCTTTGGGAATATTCTCCCCCCTTTGGTTCAAGGTTGTGACATGGTGGCCTGGAAGATAAATGTTGGGGTATGGAGAGCGAACATTGTAGGTTCCAGGTGTAGCGGAAGCGCATTTGTGGGATTCCCAACTATTATTTTTTCATTAAACTATGCTCAAACTGAGATTTGTCCTGATATAAATCTTTGGATCTTCCGAATATAATGAAGAATGAAAAGAAATAGGGAATCCTAGAACTATAGAGATATGATCATCATATGTTGGTTATAATTAATTAAATTAATTCACAAGAATTACCTTGTTGGAATTCTTTCTTTTTTGATGTGTCCGATGATGATTTGGTGATATGTCATTATGTCATAGAATCAATGTTTAGGATTCCTCAAGTGGTGATACACATGTGTGCCATGTATCTCCGGACGTCACCGAAGGGACCTCTGGGTGCTAGAGCGAAAGAACCTTCGCTTGAGATGTCCACCTTGATCACCTTGATCTTTCAGTCATGAGAGCATTCTTGGAGGAAGGAGTTCTTTCGGGATTGAAAGAATTCTTCAGAATTTTTGTGTACAATGATTTTTTTGTGGAAAAGTGTTGGGGTTGTGAGGATATTTAAAATCGAGTTTGAGGTTATAAATTTATGACAATAAATAAATGTGTTACGCGATTTATTTACATCATTAACTCTTATTAAAACCCCCCATATAGAATTATTAATTCCTTGACATGCACCCACACTGATTATATAAATATCATTTAATAAAACAATATTATATCTCAAAATCCAAACTGGAAAAACTACACGGCATATAATCATTAATACACGGTGTATACTCATTTTCCATAAAACTACATGGCGTGTACTTTTATTTTCCTTTATTTCCTCCACCACATTTATTAGACCTTCAGTAATCTCTATTTATTTCTTAAATAAATGTAACTAAATTACTCACTAATAAACATATTATTTCACCCCTAATATATTCTCTCGAATAACTAGTGTCAAAATAAATGTGATCAGGAATCCGTAAATAATTATTAAACCATAGTTGGGAATAATCTTTATTTAACTTGTTAAATTAATATTTAACTGAGATACATGGACCCACTTAGTGTGTGACCCTCTAGGACTCTTTCTCAGTGGAATTAGGCAAAGCCTACCTAAAGTCTAAGGTTAGTGTCTAGAAACACACCAAGGCACCCATAGAGAAACAAATTAACTCTGAAATGACGTGTCACCTCATATGAACACTTACCATGTAATATAATACCTTTGTCTCGATATCATTAATCAAGTGTGTTGAATGCTAGTTCCATCAACCCATGTGCTCGATTATTCTTTCTTTGAATTCCTGGAATTGAACTCACACATACCTTACCATGGATATGAATTTATTTGGACTATATCAATTCCATCAAAGGGCCTGATATATCTACTACTTTTATGGAATAGAAGGGACAAATACTTTCTCTCATTATCTATAAATGTAGTATTACTCGAGACGCACCCAACGTATCCTATCCCGCTGCGAATAGTGTGTCGTCATAGTTTTTTTTCAATACATCTATGTGTGTGAGTTGTAATACCCATTAATAATAATCTTAAAGTCTAAGGACCAATACACAAGTCTGCAGATAAGAACATCCAATGACACAATGAAATGTGGATTTCCAACTGGCGGTCCTCGATCTCATAATATCCTCCTAGATATTACCAAGGGTTCACACCATGAGAATGTGCCTCAATGTTTTAAATTCCTCACCCCTAATGACCTGTATTATTTGTGCCCATCAATATATATCATCCGGCCATAGAACATATATTCAAAAATAGTGTTATGGCACTTCTTGATTCTCATAATAGTAGGGATCTACTATGAACCTTTAATGCAACAGTTGTCCTTAGGACATTATCACATGCATAGTCATGAAGAATAACAATCAAGATGTGATATGTTATTATTAATGAATAAAGTACAACATAGTTGGTTCTAGGCCACCAACTTCTTCAGACTCCCACTTGGACTAGAGCTAACTACTAACAACCATTACCCTTCTAGCTCTCATGTGATATTTATGCTTCTGCTGAGATAGGAAATTAGTCGTGGGGTCCGCCACGTTCTCTTCTGAGGACACTGTACTCACTGCAACTTCACCCCTTTGATAAAATCCCTCAAAGGTGATTCTTTCGAAGTATGTGCTTTGTCAGTTGGTGTGACCTTGGTTCTTTTGAAAGATCCACCACTGCAATGTTATCACAATACAATGTAATGGGATCTTTACTTCTAGGCACCACATCAAGCTCATGGACAATGTTCCAAATCCAGATGGCCTCCTTGGATGTATCAGAAGCCGCTATATATTTAGACTCATCTGTAGAATCATCAAAAACTGGTTTCTTTGAACTCTTCCAGCTCACATCTCCTCCATTGAAAGATAAAACATATCCAGATTGTGACATCAGATCATTCAAATCTGTCTAAAAACTAGCATCAGCATATCCTCTAATGACAAGCTCCTCGTCTCCTCCATACACCAGGATCATATCCTTAGTTCTACTCGGATACTTAAGGATAGTCTTAACAACAATATAATGTTGTTCTACTGGTTCTACTTGATATCTTCCTACCATGCTCAGTGCATAGGAAACATCATGCCTGGTACATAACATGGCATACATGATGGATCCTATAGCCGAAGAATATAGGATCTTACTCATTCAATCTTTCTCTTGTTGTGTTTGAGGACACATTTTCATAGAAAGATGGTGGCCATGTGACACTAGAACTAATCTCCTCTTGGATTATTCCATACTAAATTTCATTAGTATTTGGTCAATGTATGTACCCTGACTTATTCCAAGCAGCCTCTTGGATCTATCACGAATGATCTTGATCCCTAGAATGTAGGATGCTTCTCCTAAGTCCTTCATGGAGAAACACTTATTCAACCAGTCCTTAACTGACTATAATACTTGTACATAGTTTCCAATAGGTAATATGTTGTCAACATATAATACTAGGATAACGATAAAATTCCCATTAAACCGATTATAATCACATGGATCATATTCATTCTTAATGAAACCAAATTCCATTATGGCTTCATCAAATCCAATGTTCCATGACCTGGATGCTTGCCTCAATCCATACATGGATTTCTGCAACTTTCAAATTCATTTGGCTAATATAAACATCTTCTTGATGGTTCCCATTAAGGAATGATGTTTTGACATCCATTTTCCAAATCTCATTGTCATGGTAAGCTGCTATGGAATGTATGATTCTTATGGATTTTAACATGGAAACTGTCCAGAAGGTTTCATCATAGTCAATTCATTTATGCTCCCTGAATCCTTTACAACTAGCCTTGATTTATAGGTGCTAACTCGACCTTCCATATCCATTTTTCTTTTGAATACCCATTTTCATCCAATAGGATTTACATTAACTGGCTCATTGACCAGAACCTAGAATTGGTTCTGATACATGGAATCCATCTCAGAATTCATAGCATCTAGCCATCTTGCATCTTCAATGATTTCTACTTCTTCCTTGTATGATAGAGGTGTATCATTGTCCAACAATAATGATTCACCATCCTCAATGACTAGGAAACCAAATCTCTCTAGTTCCCTTACCTCTCTTGAGCTCCTAAATAGTACTTTTGTTTCTAGAACCTCTTCCATGGGGATATTTGGAACTTGTTACTATACCAACTCTTGTGTATCATGAGCATTAACTTCGTGGAAGTCAATCTTTCTCCCACTATCCTTTTGAGGATGTGCTCCCTCTCAAGAAAGATGACTTGTCTAGCAATAGTCACTTTTTTATCTTGAGGGTTATATAGGTAATATACTTTCGTTTCCTCAGGATATCCTATAAAGACACACTTCATGCCCCAGGGTGCTAGTTTGTTTCCTGAGAAGTCCTTAACAAATTCCTCGCATCCCCATACACGTGTATGTTACAAAATGGGTTTCATTCCATTCCATAACTTGGAGGGAATTCCATTTTCCGCCTTATTTGGTACTCGGTTTAATGTGTATGCGGAAGTTTGTAATGAATATCCACAAAAGGATAATGGAAGATATTCATGACTCATCATCGACCACACCATGTCAAACAAGGTTCGATTCCTCCTTTCACTGACACCATTCCACTGTGGTGTATAAGGAGGAATGAGATGAGACAGAATCCCAAACTACCATAGAAGATCGATGAACTCTTGGTTCAGATATTCTCCCCCTTGATCCGATCAAAGCTTCTTTATCCTTTTACCAAGTTGATTATCTACTTCATTCTTAAAGTCATTAAATTTCTGTAAGGAATCTGAATTATACCGCATTAAGTAGACAAATCCATATCTAATCATATCATCAATAAAAGTAGTGAAGTAAAAATATCCACCTCTAGCTACTACTGGAAATGGTCAACACACATTCGTGTGTACCAATCCTAGAAGCTCTGTGGCCCTTTCACCTCGTCCACCAAAAGGAGGCTTAGTCATTTTTCCTTGTAAACAAGCGTGACATGTATCAAGTGGTATTATCTCAGTAGAATCTAAATACCCATCTTGGTAGAGCTTTTTCATGTGCTTCTCATTTACAAGACTAAGACGGTGATGCTCAACTAGGTGTTTTATGAGTCATGTGAGTTTATTTCTTTATCGATTTACAACACTTTGTTTTCCTAATTTAATACATATAAACAATTATTTAAATGTGCCATACCATAACATACATTGTTCTTATAAAAAAGACAACCCTTATTTCCAAACATGAAAATAAATCCAGCCATATCCAAACAAGATATAGAAATTATGTTCTTGGTAACACTATTCACGTAATACCAGTAATGTAAAACCAAAATCATTCTAGTCGTCAATGAGAGGTGGTAATCACCAATAGCCAACACAGCCAGCCTTGCGCCATTGGATGCTCGAAGATCCACCTCTCCTCTGGAAATCCTTCTAAATATACTTGGTCGTTGCATTTGAATACATATGTGCACCCCACAAGTTATATCTAATACCCAATGTGTAGAAATGGAATGATTACTCTTGATAAAGAACACATCTTTAGTGCCCCACACTTCTGGGTGCAGTTACTCTTCTAGTAGCCCTGCTTGCCACATGAAAAACACACCGTCCCTTGTTCCTTGCCCTGCCTCTGGATCATCCCCTTCTTGGAGGGATGGTGCTCGGGGGCTTCAGACCATTTATAAGTCTTTGGACCCTTTTCCTTGTCCTTCCTTTTCTTGTTCACCATAAAGATTGTAGGTTTGCACGCACCATGTCCTTGTCTACCTGGAGAATCAAGGTCAGAAGCTCTGATAGACTCTTCTAATTGCCACTCATGTTATAATTGACAATGAAGCTAGAGAAGGTCATGAGCTGTGATGATTGGATGATATCTGGAGGCAATACATCTGGGAATTTAATCCCTAAGATGTCCAGTCGTTCAACATACACAATAATCTTCACTAATTGAGGCCCAGCTGGCATAGAATCTTCAAGCTTAGTTGTAAACAATGCATTTGAGATCCCATATCTCTCTTTTATTGACTTTTCCTGGTAGAGATCCTTAAGGTGAAACATCATGATATACATGTCCTTGTTTTCATGTTTCTTCAAGAGCTCATTAGACATGGCTAATAGTTTGAAACACTAGACATATGTGGCATTATCCATGCATTTCATATAGAGATATATTTCCTCATCACTGGCCTCTTTCCCAAGTGCAACTGGAATAGGCTCTTCCAGTACAAACAATTTTCTTTCATGGCGAAGGATGACGTGTACACGCCTCTACCACTCATGGAAATTGGTGCTAGTGAGAAGGTTTTACTTCTCAATTATGGTTCACAATGATACGTCTGAAGTCATTTTCTTACCGTTTCTACAAATTAAGATGATCAAAGGTTTATTACTATATTAAAAAATTGATAGAAATAAATAAATTAATACTTATTATTCTCCCACTATTTTATCGAAATCTAATTTCCCTCACCATTGACTTCGGAATATTCTGTTTCCTGAATATTCTAGTGGAAATGATCCATATTTCTCTTCGCATTACCCCAACTAGGGTTGGTCATGCAACTTGATGGGTTTTACGGTAATAATTCCAAATGCCAACTGCATTTAACTCACAACTCCTTGATCCACTAAGTGGACTCTCCAATCCGGAAATCCTTTTATTTTGGATTTATGTAACCTTTTCCACTTGGACACACCAAGTATTGCGGTGTAAATCAATCCATGATGTTATCCAAGTTATATCAACCCAAAACCTTGATTTAGAATTCCCCGATAATTGATAGCACCCCAACTATGGTTGGTCAAGCACTATGAACTATGGTTCGATTCTAACAAATATTATAGAAGGATATAACAACTTAATACATATTTGAGGGATTTTATCTTTATACGTAAATTTCGAATTTATTATATTTGATTACATGCTTGTTAATATTAAGTGGTATATAATTAAGTGATTAACCATGCCTAAGATAATTTTTATGCATAAGCTGGTTTTATTTTAGTTCCATTTTCCATTCTTGTTTAATTCATTAATTGTGTGATCGTGACAACACTCCCACAATAAATAAATGATGAAATTGACAGAAATAAAATAAATGGTATGATATTGTGCATTTTCTATTGGTTAGTTTATCTAGCGGTTGATAAACTAACCCATGACCTTGGGGAGAAACACCTGGAACCTTGTAGGTTCATGTTTACATCTTTCCACCTTTCCACCTTTGTATCTCCTTGGATTGGTTTCACCATGGCTCCTAACTTGAGCCACCTCCTATAGCTTTAGAGATCCATCCATTACATATGATTTTATCTCACACGTAGGTGATGGGTAAAAGGGGATTTTTACATAAAATAATCCTTGGGCGCACAGGACCTACATATTAATGAGGAGATGGCTCGCCGACTAACAAATTTAATTTAAATAAATAAATTAAAAGGAACCATTCTCATAAAAAGGTCTCGGTCTAGCTCATGATAATCCATACATGCAATGATATTTACTTATAAATAAAACTAGCATTCAATTCATTAATCATTCTTGTTTTGGATAAATCATGCTCGAATTAATTAATTATCTTTTATTAATCAATCAATTTATCATAAACCCTTTTTCTGAATTTATGGGAGATTTTCATCCATCATAATTTTAGATAAACCAATTCATTTAAAATTATCCTTGGAAATAACTTGTACCTTGGAGGCAACCCGGTGATTTCTTGGTCATTTCGTAATTTGAACGAGTACACGGTGTGTAGTTCTGACTACACGGTGTGTACTTTTGTTCACGTCCATTCGAAGTACATGATAGGGGACATGGCGTGTTAATGTAATTCGGAAATTTTCGGAGTACACGATGTGTTCCATTGGACACACACCCTATAGTTTCCGCATTACACAGTTTCTAGCTGGGCAAGCCATGTACGGGGTATACGGCCCAACCCTAACACAAAGGGACTACACGCTATGTTCATTGCACCACACGGTGTGTAATCCGGAAATTGTTTGCCAATTTTTTCTGGTCAACACACGGTGTCATTAATGAATTAGATAAGATCTAATACATAGCTATATTTGGCGGATCAGTCAGATGCCTGAATCTAGACCACACGACATGTACTTACAAATACAATCCGTGTATTTTGGTGTTGTATGACCAGAAATGTTAGGCTGCTCCAGATGAGTTCCTCTATTTTATTTTAATCAACATTAAAATAAAAATTCGTTTTAGTGAGGTGAACATGAAACGATGGAGGAGGAAAAAATATTGAGTTTCATATTTCCAGAACGATTAAAAATGAATTGAAACAACTAAAATATTAAATGCGTAAAACATCAATGAAAAACTAAACAATTATAATCATTTATATGACCCCTCTGATACCACTTGTAGCTTCCAGGCTCAGCGGAAGCATGTTGGTGGGTTTTCCCAACATTAATTTGAATGTTAAACAACATTAAAACCATGATCTGTCATGATATAAAATATCATATATTTGTAATATAACGAAGAAAGAAAAACAAAATAGGGAATCCCGAAAACTAAGAGATAGGATCATCATATGTTGGTTATAATTAATTTAATTAATTAATAATAATTACCTTGGTGGAATTCTTTCTTTGTTGATGTGTCCAATCACGATTCGGTTATCCATAGTTGCTTCATAGAATCCAAGTGTTGAATTCCTCTAGCAGTGATCCACACATGTGCCACGTATCTTCGGACATCACCGAAGGGATCTCTGGGTGCTAGCGTGGAAGAACCTTCGCTTGTGATGTCCGCCTTCGATTTCCTTGATCTCTAGGACTTGAGAGAATTCTTGGAGAAATGTGTTCTTTCGGGCTTGAAATAATTCTTCAAAATTGTTGTGCACAATTATTCTCTTGTGGAAAAGTGTTAGGGTTGTAAGGATATTTAAAATTGGGATTGAGGTTATAGATTTATGATAATAAATAAACACATTATGTGTTTTATTTATTTCATTAACTTTTATTGAAAACCCCCTTGTCGAATTATTAATTACATGACATGACTCCACGCGGATTATAATAAATATCAATTAATAAAACAATATTATATCCTCAAAATCCCAAATGGAAAAACAGCCCGACATGTAATCATTAATACACAGCGTATAATCCTTTTCCATAAAACTACATGTTGTGTATATTTAATATACACAGTGTGTACATTTATTTTCCTTTATTTCCTCCACCACATCTGTTAGACCTTGAGTAATTGATATTTATTTCTTAAATAAATGTAACTGCATTACTCACTAATAAAAATATTATTTTTCCCACAACATATTCTGTCGAATAACTAGTGTCGAAATAAATGTGACCAGGAATCCTTAGATTATTATTAAACCATAGACGGGAATAATATTTATTTAACTTGTTAAATTAATATTAAACTGAGATACATGGACACACTTATTGTGTGACCATCTAGGCCTCTTTCTCAGTGGCATTAGGTGGGGCATACCTAAAGTCCATGGTTAACATCTAGAAACACGGCAAGGCACCCATAGAGAAAGAAGTTAACACCACAATGACATGTCACCTCAAACGAAATCTTACAGTGTAACATAATATCTTTTTCTCGATATCTCTAATCAAGCGGGTTGCATGATACTGCCTTAAACCCATGTTCTTGATTATAGTTTCTTTGACATCCAGGAATTGAACTCAGACATACCTTACCATGGACATGGATTTATTTAGGCAATACCAATTCCATCAAAAGGCCTGAGATATCTACTTCTATTAGGGAACATAAGGGACAATTCCTTTCTCATATTATCTATTAATGAATTATTACTCGTGATGAAACCAATGTATCCTACCTCCCTAAGAACAGTGTGTCATCATAGTTTTCATAAATACATCTATGTGAACGAGTTTTAATACTCATTAATAATAATATTAATGTCTAAGGACCAATACAGACATTCACAGATAGGAACATCCAATGACACTATGAAATGTGGATTTCTTACTGGCGGGCCTCATTCTCATAATATCCTCCAGGATATTTCCAAGGGGGCACACCATGAGAAGGTGCCTCAATGTTTTAAGATTATTCATCCCTAATGACCAGTATTATTTGTTCCTCTCAAATAATATCACTCGGCTATTGAACATATATTCAAGAATAGTGTTATGGAACTTCTTGGTTCTCATCATAGTAAGGATTCGTTGTGACCCTTTAATTCAACAAAAGTCCTTAGGACATTATCACATGCATTGTTATACTGAAGACCAATCAAGATGTTATAAGGCTTTTATAACTAAATATAGTACAAAGTAGTTGAATCTAGGACACCAACTCCAACAGACTCCCTATTGAACTAGAGGAAACATCTAATAACCTTTAACCCACTAGCTCTAACATGATATTCATGCTTCTGCTGAGATAGGCCTTTAGTCTTGGGGTATACCACGTTATCTTCCGTGGACACTCTGATAATTGGAACATCACCCCTTTGAAAGAAATATCTCAAGAGGTGATACTTCCTGAGTATGTTTGTTGTCTGTTTGTGTGACCTTGGTTCTTTTGCAAGAGCCACCACTGTCGTATTATCACAATACAATGTAATGGGATATTTATTACTATGCACCATATCATGCTTCTAAACAATGTTCTGAATCTAGACAGATTTCATGGTTGCATCAGAAGTAGCTATATATTCAGACTCTGCTATAGAATCAGTGACAACTAGCTTCTTTGAACTCTTCCAGCTCACAGATCCTCCACTGAGATAGACAACATATCTAGATTGCAACCTCAGATCATTTTGATCTGTCTGAAAACCATCCCCAACATACCCTCTAATGACAAGCTCCTCGTCTCCTCCATACCCCAGGATCATATCCTTAGTTCCTCATAGATACTTAAAAATATTCTTAACAACAGTCCAATGACGTTCTCCTAGATCTTCTTGATATCTTCCTACTATGCTCAGTGCATAAGAAAAATCTGGCCTGGTACATAACATGGAATACATGATGGATCCTATAGCCGAAGTGTATGGGATCTTACTCATTCCATCTTTCTATTGACATGTCTAATGACACATTTTCTTAGAAAGATGTAGTCCATGTGACACTGGAACTAATCCCCTCTTGGATTATTCCATACTATGTCTCTTTAGTATCTAGTCAATGTATGTGCCCTGACATAGTCCATGAAACCTCTTGGATCTATCATGAATGATCTTGATACCTAGAATTTAGGCTTCTTTTCCTAAGTCCATCATGGAGAAACACTTGTTCTGCTTGTCCTTAACTGACTGTAATACTGGTACATCATTTCCAATAAGTAATATGTCGTCAACATATACTATTGTGATAATGATCGCATTCCCATTAAACTGCTTATAAACAAATGGCTCACATTTGTTCTTAATGATAACAAATTCCATTATGTCTTCATCAAATCAAGTGTTCCATGACCTGGATGCTTTCTTCAATCCAAAAATGGATTTATGCAACTTGAAACCCATTTGTCTTCACCTAGTGTCACAAACCCTTCTGGTTGTGACATATAGACATCTTCCTGAAGGTTCCCGTTAAGGAATGCTATTTTGACATCAATTTTCCAACTCTCGTAGTCATTGTAAGCTGCTATGGAAAGTAAGATTCTTATTCATTTAAACATGGAAACTGGCAAGAAGGTTTCATCATAGTAGATTCCTTAACAATGTCGGAATCCTTTATCCACTAGCCTTGCATTATAGGTGCTAACATGACCTCCCATGTCCAGTTTTATCTTGAATACCCATTTGCATCCAACATGATTTACATTAACTGGCTCATCGACCAGAACCTAGACTTGGTTCTGATACATGAAATCCATCTTAGAATTCATATCTTCTAGCCATCATGCATATTCTGATATTTCTACTGCTTTTTTATAGGGGATAGGTTTATCATTGTCCAACAATAATGATTCACCATCCTCGGTGATGAGGAAACCAAATCTCTCTGGTTCACTTACTTCTCTTGAGCTCCTACAGAGTACTTTTGTTTCTGGAACCTCTTCCATGGGGACCTATGGAACTTATTCCTTTACCAAATCTTCTGTATCTTGAGAATTAACTTCGTCGAAGTCAATCTTTTGCACACTATCCTTTTTTAGAATATGCTCCCTCTCAAGAAAGATGGCATGTCTAGCGACAGTCAATTTCTTTTCTTGAGGGTTATATACGTAATATCATTTTGTTTCCTTAGGATATCCTATAATGATACACTTTGTGCCCCGTGGTGCTATTTTGTTGTTTGAGAAGACCATATCAAATTCCTCACATCCATATACACATGTATGTGACAAAATCAGTTTCTTTCCATTCGATAACTCGGAGGGAATTACATTTTCTGTCTTAGTTGGTACTCGGTTTAATGTGTAGGCTATAATTTGTAATTCATATCCCAAAAATGATAATGGAAGATCTGCATGGCTCATCATCGACTTCACCGTTTCCAACAATGTGTGGTTCCTCCTTTCACTAATACCATTCCACTATATTGTATATAGAGGAGTGAGCTAAGATAGAATCCCAGACTCCCATAGAAGATCAATGATCTATTGGTTCAGATATTCTACAGCTTGATCTGATCGACACTTCTTTATCTTTTTACCAATTTTATTCTCTACTTCATTATTGAATTCCAAAAATTTCTCTAAGGACTCTGACTTATACCTCATTAAGTAGACATAGCCATATCTAATAAAATATTCAGTAAATGTAATAATGTAAGAATATCTACCTCTAGCTTCTACTATAAATGGTCCACAATGATCCGTGTGTACCAGTCCTAGAAGCTCTGCGGCCCTTTCACCTCATCCACCAAAAGGGGGCTTGGTAATTTTTCTTTATAAACAAGAGTGAAATCTATCAAGTGGTTTTATCTCAGTAGAGTCTAAATATCCATCTTGGTAGAGCTTTTTCAAGTGCTTCTCATTTACATGACCGTGACGGTGATTCCACAACCGGGTGATGTATGAGTCATGTGAGTTTGATTCGTTATCAATTGCCAACACTAGCTTTTCATAATTTAATACATAAAAACCATTATTTAAATGTGTCATACCATAACATACATTGTTCTTATAAAAGAGACAACCCTTATTTCGAAACATGAAGATAAATCCATCCATATCAAAACAAGATACAAAAATTATTTTCTTCATAACACTTGGCACATAATAACAGTTATGCAAAACCAAAATCATTCCAGTCAGTAATGAGAGGTGGTAATCGCCAATAGCCAACACATCCAGCCTTGCACCATTGGTAGCTCAAAGATCCACCTCTCCATTGGAAATATTTATAAGTCTACTTGGTTCCGGCATTTGAATACAGATGTGAGCTCCACAAGCTGTATCTAATACCCAATGTGTAGATATGGAATGATTGCACTCGATAAAGAACACACCTTTAGTGTCACCATGGGTCTGGGTGTAGGTCCTCTTCCAACGGCCCTACTTGACACATGGAAAACACAACGCCTCCCATTCCTTTCTCAACCTCTGGATCTTCCCCTTATTGGAGGGACGGTGCTTGGTGGCTTCAAACAATTTATAAGTCTTTAGACCATTTTCCATGTCCTTCCTTTTCTTGTTCACCATAAGGACATCAGATTTTTCATGCCCCATGTCCTTGTCTACCTGGATAATTAATGTCAGAAGCTCCGATAGACTATTCTCATTGTCTCTCATGTTATAATTGAAAATCTAGCTAGAGAAGGTCGTGTTCATTGATGATAGGATGAGATCTGTACACAACTCATTCGGGAATTTAATCTTTATGATGTCCAGGCATTCAATGTAGCCAATAAGCTTTACTACATGAGGCATAGCTCGCGCAGACTCTCTAAGCATAGTTGTAAAAAAAAATTGGTGATCTCATATCTCTCTTGTCTTGCTTTCTCTTGGTAGAGATCCTTAAGGTGAGACATCATGCTATATGCGTCCATGTTTTAATGTTGGTTCAAGAGGACATTAGACATGACCAATATCATGAAACACTAGACATATGTGGCATCATCCATGTGTTTTTCATAGAGAGATATTTCATCATCACTGGACTCTTTCCCAAGAGAAACTAGAATTTTCTCTTCCAGCACATACAATTTCCTTTTGTGGTAATGGATGACACGTAAACGCCTCTTCCACTCTTGGAAATTGGTGCTTATGAAATGGTATTCCTTCCCGAGTATGGTGCACAATAATATGTTCGAATTCATTTTATTTTCATTTCTACAAATTAAGATGAGCAAAAATTTAGTACATTATTACAAAATTGAGAAAAATAAATAAATTAATACTTATTTGTCTCCACTATTTTATCAAAATCAAATATCCCATACCATTGACTTCAGAATCTTCTATTGCATGAATATTCTGGGGGCAAGGATCTATATTTCCCATCGCATTACCAATACTAGGGTTGGTCAAGTAACTTGAAGGTTTTTTAGGTAGGCATTCCAAACGCCAAATGCATTTAACTTGTAGCTCCTTGATCCGCAGAGTGGACTCCCCAATCCTGAAATCCTTTTATTTATTATTTCCTAAACCTTTGCCTCATGGCCACACCATGTCTGGCTGTGGCAGTCAGCTTTTGATTCAAACCATGTTAAGTCAACCCAAAAACATTAATTAGAATTTCCCAATAATTGAAAGCACCCCAACTAGGGTTGGTCAAGCACTTTTAACAATGGTTCAATTCTAACCAGGATTATGGAAGGCTATACTGACTTAATATATATTTGAGGGATTTTATCATTATATGTAAATTTCCAATTTATTATCTTTTATTACATGCTTGTTATTATTATGTGGGATCTACTTAAGTGATTAACCATCTCTACGATAATATTTACGCATAAGCTAGTTTTATTTTAGTTCCATCTTACATGCTTGTTTAATTTAGTAATTATGTGATCATGAAAACACACCCACAATAAAAAAACCATGCCAATGATAGAAATAAAATAAATCATATGATCATGAGATTTTTCTATTTATTAGTTTATCAAGAATTTGATAAACTATCCCAAGACCTAGGGTAGAAACTCCTTGAACCATGGGGGTTCATGTTTACACCTTCCCACCTGTCCACCTTTGTATCTACTTGGATTGGTTTCACCTTGGCTCCTGACTTGAGCCGGCTACACTAGCTTGGGAGCTCCGTCCATTACTTATGAATTTATCTCACACACAGGTGCAGTGTAAAAATGGGTTTTTTCATAAAATAATCCTCGGGCACGCAGGCCCTACATATTAATGAGGAGATGACTCGTATGCCAACAAATTTATTTTAAATAAATTAATTAAATGAAACAATTCACATACAAAGGTCTCGGTCTATCTCATTAGCATCCATACATGCAATGATATTTACGCAAAAATAAAACTAGCATTCAATTCTTTAATCGTTCTTGTTTAAGATAAATCACGTTCGAATTAATTAATTATCTTTAATTAATCAATCGTTTAATCGTAAACCCTTTTTCTGAATTTCCTTGAGATTCTAATCCATCATAATTTTAAATAAATCAATTCATTTAAAATTATCCTTGTACATAACTTATACCTTGGAGGCAACCTGGTGAAATCTTGTTCATTGCGTAATTTGAACGAGTACACAGTGTGTAGTTCTGACTACACAACATGTTCTTTTGTTCACCGTCCATCCAAAGTACACACCCGGGGACATGGCGTGTTAATTTACTTTGGAAATTTTTAGAGTACACGACGTGTCCAGTGGGACACACGCCGTGTTGTTTCTGCATTACACAGTTTCCAGTCAGGCAACCCATGTACGGGATATACAGTCCCACCCTAACCCGAAGGGACTGCACGTCACATTCATTGGACCAAACGGTGTGTAATCCAGAAACAATCTTCCACCTATTCCTAGTCAACATTCTGTGTTGCTAATGACTTGGATAGGATCCAATACACGACCTAATTTGGAAGATTAGTTTGATGCATGAATCTAGACTGCATGACATGTACTTCTGAATACCCACCGTGTATTCTAGTGTTGTATGGCCTGAAATGTATGGCTCATATGGATGATTTCCTCTATTTTATTTTAATCAAAATTAAAAGAAAAATTCATTTCTGTGAGGTGAACGAGAAATGATGGAGGAGGAACAGATCTCGAGATTCATACTTCCAAAATGATTAAACATTAATTGAAACAACTAAATTATTAAATGCGTAAAACATCAATGAAAAACTAAATAATTATAATCAATGATAGGACCCTTAAGACACCACTTGTAGGTTTCGAGCACAATAGATGTGATTTTGTGGGTTTTACCAACTTTAATTTTAGTGTTAAAAACCGTTCAAACCGAGATCATTCACGATATAAAATGCTAGATCTTCAGAATAGAAGAAAGAATGAAAAAAGAGAAAATCCTAGAACCATAGAGATAGGATCATCATATCTTGGTTATAATTAATTTAATTAATTCGCAAGAATTACCTTGGTGGAATTCATTCTTTGTCGATGTGTCTGGTCATGATTTAGTGATCCGTCATTGCGTCGTAGAATCCAAGTGCATGATTCATCTAGTGGTGATCCAAACGCGTGCCATGTATCTCCGAACATCGCCAAAAGGATCTCCGGGTGATAGCATGGAAGAACCTTCACTTGTGATGTACTCCTTCAATTGCCTTTATCTCCCAGTCTTGAGAGAATTCTTGGAGGAAGCATTTCTTTTGGGCTTGAAATAATTATACAGAATTGTTGTGAATAACGATTCTCTTGTAGAAAAGTGTTGGGGTTGTGAGGATATTTATAATCGAGTTTGAGTTTATAGAGTTGTGAGAATAAATAAACATGTTACACATTTTATTAATTTCATCAACTCTTATTTAAAACCACCATGTCAAATTATTAAATCCTTGAAATGCGCCCATTCTGATTATAATAAATATAATTTAATAAAACAATATCATATCCTTAACATCCCAACTGGAAAAACTACATGGTGGGTAATCATTAATATACATCGTATACTCATTTTCCATAAAACTACACTACCTGTATATTTAACATACACAGCGTGTACTTTTATTTTCCTTTATTTCCTCGACCACATTTATTAGGCCATGAGTAATGGCTATTTGTTTCTTAGATAAATGTAACTACATTACTCGCTAATAAACATATTATTTTTCCCACAATATATTCTCTTGAATAAATAGTGTCTAAATAAATGTGATCAGTAATCCTTAAATAATTATTAAACCATTTTTGGGAATAATCTTTATCTAACTTGTTAAATTAATATTTAACTGAGAAATATAGAGACACAAAGTGTGTGACCCTCTATGCCTCTTTCTCGGTGGCATTAGAAGGAGCCTGCCTAAAGCATGAGGTTAGCATCTAGCAAAACACAGAGGCACCCATAGAGAAAGATGTTAACGCCGCAATGACGTGTCACCTCATTTGAACACATACCATGTAATATAATCCCTTTGTCTCAATACCAATAATCAAGCATGTTGCATTCTAGTTCCATCAACCCATGTGCTCGATTATTCTTTCATTGACTTCCTAGAATTGAACTTGCACATACCATACTATGGCCATGTATTTATTTAGGTTATATCAATTATATAAAAGGGCCTGAGATATATAATTTTGTTATGGAATAGAAGGGATAAATCCTATGTTGCATTATCTATTAATGCAGTATTACTCGTGACGCACCCAAAGTATCCTACCTCACTACGAATAGTGTGTTGTCACAGTTTTTATCAATACGTCTAAGTGCGTGAGTTGTAATATCCATTAATAATAATCTTAAAGTCTAAGGACCAATATACGTGTCCTCAGATAGGAACATCCAATGACACTATGAAATGAGGATTTCTTACTAGCGGGGCTCATTCTCATAATATCCTCCTGGATATTACCATGGACGCACACCATGAGAAGGTGCCTCAATGTTTTATGAGTCCTCACCCCTAAGGACCAGTATTTTTTGTGCCCCTCAAATAATATCATCCAGCCATCGAACATATACTCAAGAACAATATCATGGAAATTATGGGTTATCATCATAGCAGGGATCCTCTATGACCCTTTAATGCAACTATTGTCCTTAGGACATTATCACATGCATTTTCATGTAGAATAACAATAAAGATTTGATCAGGCTTTTATTAATGAATAAAGTACAAAGTAATTTGTTATAGGCCACCAAATCCAACAAATATGTGATCTGTACTCTAATCTTATAGTCAAGTGGCATGAGCTATTATGGAATATGTGATGAAGAAGACATGTGATCCAATACTCTAACTTAATAGTCCACAGTTATAAGTGGTATGATTGGACATCCGTCTCTATTGAGATTCATGCATTCATGTATAGTTGAACCAATTATCTGACTACCATCTAATCCCCAAATACACCTACTAGGTAATGGAATTGAGGGTGCATTGAAGCCTTCACCACTCAACTCCAAAGGAGTGACTCTAGCTTCAAGAAAATGGACGTTTACCATCTCTCTTTTGACCATATCCACTCGCACCTAGGGGTGCTTCTATACCGCCGTCGGGAGCATATCGAGATTGATGTTTGAGACTTTAAAATCTTGACACAAGTTAATACCTCAGTTACACTCCATTGACGTTTCCATATGTTTACTTTTGGCATTTAGGGGTAAGAGGTTGTTAGAATGCTATCGACATGCAGCTCAGCTATCATGACCCATCCCCTAGGGACTGTGTCCTGACTACCCCAAGCCTGCCTTCCTTAGGCCAGGGGCTGGCAACTAGCACTGAAAGGATTATTCACTAAAAAGGTAAGGCATAGCCTTTATAACCTATAAACTCAGAAAACCCAACCACAAAGTAAACTATATAGTAAATAGTGTGTGTACAGTAAGAAAAAGGGCCAGAATTCAACCCCAACTGAAAAGTACAAGTAAAACTGGGATGTACAAGTACATCTGAAAACAGCTCTTGTGAACACCCACCAATGATCCTACTTGAAGGGTAGGTACAACTCTTGAATGGTCATATGTGAAGATAATCTTGTCTAATGACCACCTCCGAGCAGCCTCCAGCCTAGTTACCCTCATCCTCATTTAGTGTTGTCCATCGTCTGCACCAGACACAAGAAGGTGCGAGCGTAGCCTGTGCAGGGGTGAGTATAACAATACTTAGTAGGGACCCCGAGACCCCCAAAGGACTCTCAATATCCCCAAGGATAAACCCCTTGAAAGCCATCAACTCTAATTAGGTATGTTCCCATACATATACCTAATTTATCAAAATATAATCATCTAACACAAGACGGAATAATACCACAATTATATAACCACGAAGGTAAGAGTACCACATAGGTAACACCTCGAAGATATAGTACCACACAGGTACACCACAATGGTAGGAGTACCAAAAAGGTATCACTTCGAAGTTATAGTACCACATAGGTACACAATGATGATATATGACTCAGATCACACATGTATAAGTGATTTATAGAAGTACAGATGATCAGTCGCGGAGTTGGATCATCTTATTCCGTCAAGAGGCACTACTGCTATTTATACGGAGTCTGACCCACACAGGACCGATATGTACTACCCCCTGCCATGATCCACATAGGATCTGACACAAATAGTATCGGTATGCACTGACCCACATAGGATCACCGAGTAATGACCCACACAAGATCTGACCCACACAGGATCGGTATGCACTGACCCACATAGGATAGCTGAGCACTGAACCACACAGGATCAGTATGCGCTGACCCACATAGGATCACTATGTGCTGACCCACAAAGGATTGATAGGTGCTAACCCCTGCAATGACCTACATAATATCCTACCTGCACAGAGTCAATAGGTAACTAACGTTTCTATAATCTGTTTCCAATCTCTACCTCACTGCCAGTCCTTTTTTCCGCACTAAGCATGCTTGATTCCGGGATATTCCACTCATCAAGCCATAGGTAGATACTTAAACTTTCAATAAGAGTCACAAAAAATTATCCCAAAGGTCTGTCACTTCATAAGGGACCTAACACAATAGAAGGTGTGTCAATCAGATGTTCGGTCTGTATGTTATTAGCATTTCTTCTCTGAGGGTCGGGTTGGATTCAAGGTTCGATCCAACCTGACCATACACCTTTATAATCCAAAACTAAATTCGGGAATACCAAAAGGACCATCTTGATCCAAGTATTCTAGCTCCAAAAACCGTTCTTCAAACGGATGACCGGTTCTCAATATATTTCCATAAAGGCGAAAATGGGTCTGGATGGGCCCGGGTCTAGTCTGACCCGGTCGAACCGACCTCTCCTGACCTGACTAGGGATGATTAAGCATGGTTTGGGTCGACCAATCCCAACATGAGTCTAGGCCCCTGGGTCGTGGTCCAGCCCAGCTCACGTAGGGGATGACCAGGTGGTGCAACCTGGTGGCGTGGCTCACCTGAGCTGGCGTTGAAGGGGGAGGGTCCCCATTCAGTTCGGAATGGAAATGAGCAGTGGATTTAGGGGATTCCAAGTCACCACGAGACCCATGAGGGTCTCACCGAACCACAACTGTCATCTGGTGTTCTGGCCAGTCCTCATCGCCGCGACTGACAGGGTGTGGCCTCCTCATCATCTGGCAGTGTGGACGCACACCTCCCTTCCATTCTCGTGGTCGGTCAGGTGCCGACTACTGCATTCTCCCGCGTGCCATTGCAGCTACGTTCTAATCACAAAAATAATCTCATTTTCATATTAACGATCCTCAGGTTGGGGGATCCATTCCCATTTGTCTCTCTCTAAAAAACATTGTGTTTCCATCGTCATTAAATATTTGACATCGAAGAATACTCAAAGAACTTACGATGAAAAAAAGAAAAAGGGGGAAAGTTATATGTGTGGGATAATGGCCTTGTTTATTTTTCCATCATCATTATGAATTCAGAACAATAAGAATCAACAAAATATATTGAATCATAATCAAATTAAAACCCCTACCTCCTTCGCCTGTAGGAGAATTTGCGAGGAAGACGACAAAGTTGATGAGATGGTGATGTCAGCATTCATTTCCCCCACAATATCTTTCTAATCTGGGATCATGCTTCGTCCTCATTTTCAGATTCCAAATGATTCTCTTCATTCGAGGGTGTTCTTCGTTGAAGAAGATGATCCTCCAAAATCTCTCCCCAAAACTTCTCTCCATTGCCAACACAAATTCCCCAACAAGAAATTAGGATGCAACTTAATATGTAATGTTTATTAATTAACCAATTGAAGGATGGCTAATTAATTATGTTGAAGTTTTCACAATAGAGTTTGGAGGATTCCAAGTTTTTCCCTACATTAATGAAGTGGTCGGGTGGTCCCCACCTCCAGAATTTAAAAAGGTGGTTTCAATTTCAAAAATAAAAAAACATGTTTATTTTATTTTCTCACATAACATTCTGAAAAACTAACATTAAAACTCGACCTACTGTAGTTAAGGTGAAGGTATCTTAAAGAGAATATCAGCACTGCATATTCAACGGTATCTTGAAATTTCAATTTCGAGAACTAGTTCCAAATTCACAAAAACCCGCTCACATGTTTACTAAACCTACCCGATTTTTTTTAGATATTAATTCCGGGCACACTGTGCCCCAGAATCATGCGCCTTCAATTTTCACAGACTCTTAAAATTTAAATATATTTAAAAAAATATACATTGGAATATTTGGGTATTTTCATTCTCTCCACCTCAGGGATTCGCATCCCAGAAATGCACAACACAAACTAGGGAAACAAGTGGGCGTACTAATTACAAATATGAGCCTCCCACAACCATGTGATCTCTTATACGTTCCCATGCTGCCAGCGTATTTTCACCAGAGTAATCGACCACCGAAAAAGGACAGTCTCATGTCGATCCTCATTCTCTATTGGAACCACCGAAAACGTCAACCTATCATCGATTTCCAGCTCTCCACAGTCAATGATGTGCAAAAGATCATGTACATATCTCCTCAGTTGGGATATGTAGAAAACATCATTCACCTGGTGCAACTGAAGTGGAAGAGCTAAGCGGTTATCCACCTTGTCCACTCTACTGAAGACCTAAAAGGGTCCGATGAACCATGAGTATAACTTTCAACCTTGGCCAAATCTCTACAAACCTCATCGAGGTGAGACCTATTGAAATACATGGTCTCTATCCTCAAACTCCAGAGGTTTCTGTCTCCTATCACCATAGTATTTCTACCTACTTTTTGCTGTCTTCCTCTGCTTCTGGATGATCTGCACCCTCTCCATGGTAGCATGTACCATCTCCGGTCCCACAAGTGCGGAATCACCTAGGTTAGTCCAACACAAAGGTAATATGCAAGGTCGGACATACAACGCATCGAATGGTGTCATACCAATAGTGGACTGATAACTGTTATTGTATGCGAACTCCACCAAAGGCAAGTGATCCTCTCATCTATGGACAAAATCAAAGATTCAAGCAAATAGCACGTCCTCGAGGGTCTGAAAGGTCCGCTCTGTCTGACCATCCATTTGAGAATGGATGGCGGTGCTCAACCGAAGTTTATTCCTAAATGCCTCATGCAACCCCTTTCATAAATGGAAGTGAAACATGCACCATGATCAAAGACAATCGTAGATGGAACTCCATGAAGCCACACAATCACCTGCCCGTAGAGGCGTCCAAATCTCTCTACTGATCCCAGCTCTGTGATAGGTAGGAAGTGGGATGACTTGGTGAGTCAGTCAACAATCACCCAGATAGAATCATGACTCATAGACATGTGTGGAAGACCTATAATTAAGTGCATTGAAATTCCATCCCAATTCCACTCTGGAATATCTAATGGCTGAACTAAGCCTGTTGGGACATAATGCTATGTCTTCACTTCCGGACAAGTGAGCCACCAATAGGCAAACTCTACCACTGCTTTCTACTTTCCCGGCCATCAGTGCTGATACTGATGGTCCTGGAACATCTACGCCACTACTGGATGTACCGCTACAGGGGACGTATGTAACTCCCTCAAAACATCCTCCCATAGAGACACCAGTACAATAATACTCTCTTTGAAGAGGATAACA
Organism: Viscum album; assembly: GCA_963277665.1. Classification (NCBI taxonomy): domain Eukaryota; kingdom Viridiplantae; phylum Streptophyta; class Magnoliopsida; order Santalales; family Viscaceae; genus Viscum; species Viscum album. Next base: position 1,931,121,080 of record OY728131.1, read on the forward strand.
TGCTCCCCACCTTTAGAAAATCTATCAGTTGCCTGTCCTATGGATATTTGAGCATGTCGAGCCTCACAATCAGCATCCCCAAGAAGCGACTCCCTGACTCACTAGAGGAGCGGGGGATTGACTGTTAGAGAATGAATATATAAGATACTTCATCTCTATCCATGTAGGATATCTGCAAAGTAGTTAGCTATTCCACTCACTCACTCAACAAATGTATACCATATCTCCTGCTGAGTGAATATACTACTACGTTCCCCTTCCCAGGAGTATAGACTATCTCGACGTCATAGTCCAGGAGGAACACAAGCCAATGCCATTGTCTCAGTTTCAGGTCCTTTTGAGAGAAAATATACCTGAGACTCTTGTGATAAAAGTAGACTGTAAAACATTCATCCATAAAGTAATGTTTCCACATCTTCACGATTAAGAACACTGCTACTAACTCCAGGTCATTGGTAGCGTAGTTCTGATCATGTTATCTCAAACTTTGAGAACTATATGAGATCATTTCTCACTCTTGAATCATGAAACATTCATGTTTGTTCCCTGATATTCCATAGTAGATATTGTACCAAACACCCTCATCTAGTATCCTTAGTATGGGGCACTCGTCAGTCTCTGCCTCAGCTCTTGGAAACTCAGCTGTCATCTCTCCGACCACAAGAAGGGTTTCCCCTTCTTCATCAACAATGATAAGGGTGTCACAACTTTGGAAAAGTCAAGCAGAATCCTTCAGTAGTAACTGGCCAATCCCAAGAAAATCCACACCTCTGTCTCACTCCTGGGTGGATCTTAAGAAAGAACAACCTCAATTTTCACTGGATCCACTAAAACTCCAGCCTTCGAGATAACATGTCCTAGAAAGTGAACCTCTCTAATCTAGAACTGGAACTTCGAGATATTACCATAAATCTGGTGGTCAATGAGTGGGTCCAGGATTATCTGTAGATGATAGGCAAGTTCCTCCTCCATTGCTGAGTATATCAGGATGTCATCGATAAAGACTACCACAAAGCTATTGAGATATGGATGGAAGATCATATTCATGAGTCCCATGAAAACGTCTAGGGCATTGGTCATGTCTAATGGCATAAACAAGAACTCATAATGGCCATAACAACATCTGAAGGGAATCTTCTTCACATCCTTGCCTCGTACCCTGAGCTGGTGATTTCCTGATCTGAGGCCTATCTTTGAAAACCATCATGCTCCCTTCAGCTGATCGAAGGAATCATCAATACTTGGGAGTGGGTACTTTTTCTTAACAGTTACCTGATTTAGGTTCCAATAGTCCACATAGAGTCTCACAATACCATATGCCTTCTTGGCAAACAAAATCAGGGCTTCCTAAGGTGAAACAATTGGCCTAATGAACCCCTTTCCCTAAAAGCCCTCCACTTGTACTTGTAGCTCTCAAATCCTTGTGGGATCCATCCGATATGATGGGGTAGATATCAGTGTCATCCCGGGGTACAAGTCTATGTAAAAGTCCACCTCTCTTTGAGGAGGTTGACCTGGAATATTAGTAGTGAAAAAATAAGCGTACTGGTCCACCACTACAGGATAGCTCAGACTCTCTACATCAACCACTCTGAGGGTAAGGCTTGCCAACTGATTTATGATTGGATGCACCCTCTTTCGGGTAAGTCCATCCCGCGCTACAAAGGTTCCCTTCTCATCGGTGAAGGAATACCTATTCCCAGCCATGTGGACACACTACACTTTACACCTAATACTGTCAATATGATCATGGACTATAGATAACTAGTATATACCCAATATGACGTCGTAAGGAACACAGCCAGAGGTTCTCAGCATAAGATCATGCCTCCTAGAGTAAGATTGCACTGCCAGAACTAGTGTGGAATCATCGAGTCTTCTCCTGTAAGAGTCTCTAGATATAAGGATCAAGCCAACTGATCCACCAAAATATCCGAGATCTGAACGAGGGTTGTGGAAATAAAATAATGAATGGAACCTGAGTCTATAAGAACTATAACTAGGGTGGATTAGACACAGATCGTATCTCGTATCTTCTCCAGAGTTCCGTGGTCATAAGCCTCAGCTTCCTAGAGATGTGATCACCCCTATCCAGTTGCTTCATATGGTTAGGGTGGACCGCCTGGTGGTGGTGGCGGTAGAACCTCGAATCGCTACCCACCACTTGCTGCATGGCCTGCTCCTCTGCCACCTCTGCCTCCTCCCTGTGAACCTTCTTGATCGAACCTTCACCTCTACATAGGTGGTCCTTCAACCATCTGCTGGTTGTCAGTATGGCAGTTCAGGTAGTCATAAGCAATGTGACCCTGCCCGCCACACGAATAACACTGCTTGTTTCTTATCAGTCCTGCTCTGTATCGAGAGACCCACACCACCAACCATGAATCCTACGATCATCCACCTATAGGTCTGGTCCTGTTGGACCTCTTCATCATCTGTCTACTACCAACTGCTAATGACTCTGCAACATGTCATCTGATGGTGGGTCTCACTACTAATGACCGCTCACCAAGGAATCTCTCTACTAAGGTTGCTCTCTCTAACACCCCCACCTGCGTCATGATGATATGAGAAACCATCGAAGATATAATCTCCTATCTGATCCCCTGCTCGAAGGTCCAGGCCTTGAAAAAAGAACCCCACACCATGTCAATAGAATAGCTGGAGCGGTCGGTAAACCTCTCTAAATACTGAGCCACAGTCATGATACCCTAATATAAGTGGAGAAGATCATGTATACGCACTGAGTATAGGGTTGCTGGAATGAAATCTACCCTAAAAAGTCTCTCAATGTCCACCCAGACGAGAGTCACCTCGTCATGAACCTGGCGCATCATGCTTCACCATCTTCCCATTACTTCCTAAAGATGACTGGCAGCAAGGATCATCATGAGATCGGATGGTGTCCCTACCTGTCGAAAAACTCTAACCACATCCCCCAGCCAGTCCTCAGCCTCCTGTGGATCTGTCTCGCCCTAGAACGTTGGTGGCCTCTAGTGCTAGAGCTCGTGCAACGTGCTTATGCGGCATGTACCCTCTTCTGCTAGGGCTGGTGGCAATGGCTGCCCATTGGGTAGTGGTGTTGCTGGTACACCACCCAATGGTACAATTCCCGTAAGGGGGCCCTACATAGAAGCCTCGTCGCTCAGTGGGATGTCATCAAGTACAATACCCAAATCCCTACCTAGCTATCTGTGTGGAGACATCTTGAAAAGGAACATATATGCCATGATCATTAAGTTGTACCTGGTGAGATGAATCAAAGATATAACTAAGTAATCCTTTCAAAAACACATACGCAATCAGTGTTTTCATGTATTGAGTTGGTAATCAGAAGTCAGGGTCCTAGTGTATGGATACATTGGCCTCCATACCAACACTGGACTCCCTGAACTGAAAACTTCACTCAAAACACTTAACACTATTTCTCCACAATGAAAATATCAGAGTCTTATTTTGTCGGTAGAACCGATCTCCTCTGATACCAATTTTTCACGACCCATCCCTCGGGGCCCATGCCGTGACTACCCCAAGACCTCCATCCACCTGCCAGGGGCTAGAGACTAGCACTGAAAGTCGTATTCCCTAAAACAAGAAGCCATTTCCTTTATAACCTGTAAATTTACACAAACCATGAACCTGGAAAGATACAAGCACAGAGTAACCTATATAGTAAACAGGGCATGTACAGTAAGTAAAGGGGTCGGAATACAATCCCTACATGAAATTACAAGTAAAACAGGGAAGAAAAAGTAAAATTGAAAACAAATCTTATGAACACATGCCAATGATCCTACATGAAGGGTATGTACATCTCTCGAATGGTTGTCTCTGTGGATCATCTAGTCTAATTACCACCTCCGAGCAACCTGCAGTCCAGGTATGCTCATCCTTAGTCAGCATTGTTCATTGTCTACCCCAAACACAACAAGGTGCAAACATTTCCTGTGCAGGGGTGAGTATAACAATACTCTGTAGGGACTGCAAGACCACCGATGGTCTCTCAAAATCCAAAAAGAATAAACCAAAAGAAATAAATCAACATTACTTAGGTATATTCCCATACATATACCTAAGTTATCAAAATAGACTCATCTCACACAAGAGTGAAGAATACAACAAAGGTAAGACCATGAATGTAAGAGTACCACACAGGTAACACCTCGAAGATATAGTACCACACAAGTACACCACCAAGGTAGGAGTACCACATAGGTAACAACTCGAAGATATAATACCACAAAGTTATACCATGAAGATATAATACTCAACTCACATAGATATAATTGAAGTATAGAAGTACAGATGATCAGTCGTGGAGCTGGATCATCTTCTTCTGTCAAGAGGCACTACTGCTGTTTATACGGAGTCTGACCCACACAAGATCGATAGATACTAACCCCTGCAATGACCCACACAATATCAGACATACACAATACTGGTATGAACTAACCCACACAGGATCGTTGAGTGCTAACCCACACAGGATCGATAGGTGCTGAACCCTTCAATTATCCACATAGGATCTTACCTTCCTAGAGTCGATAAGTAACTAACCTCCATATAATCTTTCTCCAACCTCTGCCTCACTGCCAGCCACTAGGTTCCCGCACTAAGAATGCTTGATTCCGAGAGGTTCCTCTCCTCAATCCATTGATCAATACTAAAACTTCCATGAAGTTCTATGAAGAAGTATCCCAATGGCCTGTCACTTCATACAAGACCTAACACAATAGATAGCGTGTCAATCAGACAATTGGTATGTATGATATTAGTGTTTCCACTATGAAGGCCCAGTTAGATTCGAGGATCGATCCAACCCAGCCATAAACCATATTTATCCAAAAATCATGTATAGTATACCAAAAGTACCTTCTCTATCCAAGCATTTTGGCGCTGTAGACGGATCATCAAATGGACCGTCGGTTCTCATGATATGGCCACAAAGGAGAAAATGGGTTTGGATAGTCCTGAGTCCGGTCTAAACAGGTCCGACCCGGTTCGTGTGGACAAAGACGAACATGGGTCTGCCCCAACCTATGTGGGGAAGGCTTGGTATAGCCCATTTGTGTAGTCCACCTGAGTTAGCACAGTCGACACGAGCTGGCACAGTCCACCCGAGCTGGAACCGAAGGAGGAGCTTCCCCTTCCTTTCAGAATGGAAACTAGCAGTGCCTTTAGGTGCTCCCAAGTAACTGCTGGACCCGAGAAGGTCCTACTGAAATGCAACGAACAGCCGGTGTTCTAGCCGGTCCTCCTCCCAACGGTGCGGTTGTGCAGTGGTGCTTCATCATGGCTAGCACGGCTGGCCATTCTTCGGCATCCGCTGTGGCGAAGTGGCCACGACCTCCTGCTCCACCGGTGGTGTGGATGCGCACCGCCATACCGCCACACTGGAATTCGGATGTCGATCACCGCCATGACCCACCGTGGCCGATGAGTCGTGACCTTCTCATCATCCAGCGGCGCGGATGCGTTCCACCCTTCCTTCCTCACAGTCGGACGGGTGCCATTCGTCACGTTCTTCTACGAGCCATTGCGGCTTCATTCTAAGATAAAAAATTATGTTGTTTACATATTCATGATCCTTGGGTCTAGGTATTCATTTCCATATGTCTTTCTCGGAAAAACATTTTGTTTCCAGCATCATTAAATATTTGATGTCGAAGAACACACAAAGAACGCACGAAGAAAAAAAGATAAAGGGGGCAAAGTATATGTCTGGGGTTATGGCCTTTTTTGTTTGTCCATCATCACTAAGAATCTAGAATAGAATGAATCAGAAAAATAGATTTAATCATAATCAAATTAAAACCCCTACCTCGTTCTCCCATAAGGGATGTTGCAAGGAATAAGAAAAAGTAAATGAGATGGTGACATCGGTGTTTGTTTCTCCTGCAAGATGTTTCTGATTCGGGATCAAGAATCATCATCGTTCTCCGATTCTAGAGGATTATCATCATCGGAGAGCGTTCTTCATTGATGAAGATGATCCTCCAAAAGCTATACCCAAACCTCCTCTCCTTTTCCAACACAAGTTTTCCCACATGAATTGAGTAGGTAACTTAATATGTTATGTTTATTAATTAAAAAATTAAGGGTTGGATCATTAATTAAGTTGATGTTTGCACTATAAATTTGGGAGGATTCCAAGGGATTCCCTACAATAAATTATAGTTCGTATGGTCCCCAACTCCAGAATTGAAAAAGGATGTTTCAATTTCAAAAATAAAATAAACACATGTTTATTTTATTTTCTCCCACGAAAGTCCAAAAAACTAACATTCACCCTCGACCTACTATGGTCAAGGAGAAGGTATCCTTAAGTGAATATCTGCACTACGAGTTCAAAGGATTCCTCATATTTATAATTCTTAGCACCGTTTCAAAATTTACAAAAACCAACTCACACTTTTACAAAACGTACCTGATTTTTTTTCAGAATTTCATTCTGGGAACACCAGGCCTCAGAATCATGCACCATCAATTTTCACGGACTCATAAAATTACCATATAATAAAAAATATACATGTAAAAATTAAGGTATTTACATCATCACATATGATTGTCATCTACTGGGACCACTCATATGACTTGGAGATGGTGGTATGGGACATATCATTGTCATTTGTGTTTCATATGGTATTGGGAGATCTCAGTATTATATAGGGAGTAGAGGTAGGGGGATCCACTCTAGAGATACTCCATAAAACTCAATACATGGTAGGCTTGCATTCACACAATCAACGGGATGAAATCCTATGAGGAAAAGACCAGTCACTATCATCTATCACACAAGAGTTCATTGGAAGTATCGAGTGTACACCATTGTTTCTCGTTTGTTTGAATGGAGTTGGTTCTTGTCCATTTTTATACCATTCGAAAACTCTGAAAGGGCTTGACTCAACACACCTAAGGTTTTCAGGGTAGGGACTATCAAATAGAACTATAACATACACCTTACTCCTTAAAATAACATGATTCATGGTCTTCATTCTTCTTGACTTGCTTCCTCTTGCTCGAAATGACTCTTGGACCTTGATCACTCTATAACCAGGGGAGACTCACTGGACGACTCCAACTCCTACTCATACTCATTATTATATAGGTACTATACTTACAAGATAACTTTCTCTAGCTAACATTGAATCCCCAGGGTGACATGCTATCATTGGCAGCTTGTATGGATGAGCGGACTAGGGATTTGAGTATAATGATTCCTAGATAGTGGTATCGAAATACTCAATATAATATAGGTAGCGGTATATTAGATGATTTAGAGGGAGAAAGATGATGTTATATGATGGTTAAAGGGTATACTAGTTCTCCCACTACAATGAGGTTAGAGGGATAATCCCATACACCAACACTAGGGGTGACAATGTAGCCTAACTCTTGACATTTGGGTGATAGGGTTTGAGTGTGTAATGACTTAAGAAGTTTGCCCACTAGGAGGTTCAATGTCATCCCTAACCCATTGAATTTCGTTTGGGTGGATCTACTACTGAAGACTACCTATATTATATGACTAAAGAGAGAGACAAGGCATAATATGGTCATTTCCACATTGATGGTATATGATGCTGCATGTTTCGAACAGACATCCTTGAGTATAGATTATTGGGAATTGGGGAAACCATAGTAAAAAGTTGAAGAAATGGTTCTTGAACAACAACAAAAGGGCTCAAAATGCATTGTATCAACAACTGCTAAATGAGCTATTTTTCTCCACAATACAGATGCGGAACCTTTGACAATTTAACTCTAGAGTAGGGAATGATAGATGTTGGTCTTGTTTGTGATTCTCATACTGACAGAGAGTAGAGGCGGAGCACACTGAATTGGGTATGATGTCCAACATCACAGGGTAGAATCATAGATCTTACTTAGTGGGAGGTTACAAATAAGTATAATATAGGTAGTAGACTATATCGGTATAATATATGTAGTAGAATATCATGTTCTTGTCAATAAATAGCTTTGGGAACTTAGTTGACTAGAATCATATCCGATATATGAGCACATAATATAAGGAAGGTCAGTGAAAGTTCCCTTCGTGTAACACACATAGTCAAAATCAATTGATTAGAGAAGATCCTACAAAGATATGTTCATATCGAATCCTTTTGGAGTCTTTGACACAATCAACATTCCACAAATTATGTGAAATTACTCATGCTTCCAGAAATTACCTTCATCTAACTCCTAGACGGAAGCTTTCAGAGACATTATCATCAAGAAGATGATGGAATCATTGTGGAGTAGAGTGTTAAGAGGTTCTATAATTTTTGGCTAAATCAAAAGGTGGTGATAAGATTTAGGGTAGAAACCTCAAGTCATTTATTATGGTGAAATGAATCTATCCTACACATACATATGCTTTAGTAGAGTTTCCCAATGAAATAGGCCAGCCTCTGGTTAATTACCAACTCAAGAGATGAGAGCGTGTCATTGTATTCTATCACATCAATTAAACTATATTAATCTATCTATGGTTGTAAATAAAGAAGAAAATTTGACTCATTAAAAATAAGTATTGGGTGAGAAAATAGAAGGATGTGCTATTGAATATGAATTCTTATTATAGTGTTCCTTCTAGAGACAAAAATAACAAAAATAGCTATAATAAAGATATAATAGTGTTTTGGATACAATACATGCATCATTTATCCCAGGAACTCATTTGGATATGATACATCATGTATCCCAGTGAGGACCTGAAGCTCACTACCTAGGGTGTACTTGGGATACATGAAGTATCTCAATCCCTAATACATATATTATTTCTAAGAAATGACCAGGACATACTAGGGTACCCATTTCAATCATCCCTCAGTTTATTGAATGAGATGAATTGAAACTACTTAGGGAGTTGAACCATTTCCATATCATTCCACTCCCAGTGACGAAGGAAGGATACACGCCATCGTACCTTCATTAGAACCTTGATGTTCTACTTTTTTATCTATTATTGACTAGGCCCAAACCAATAATCCCAAATATTTCATTTTCATTACCATTCACACAACTAATGATGAGGTACACCTCCTCTAAATATGATTTGATGCCCATGTGGTAGTTCGAGAACAACATCTATTTGGCGGTAGAGGTGCATGGCCCATGGTTTTTGAGGTGAGGCGGTGTGGTAGGCAGGAGCATCCATCGACTTTGGGATATCACCATCTACTACCAATTTTATACCGAAGGTGAGCTCCATCAAGTGAAGGAAACCACCCATTAGAGCCCGAACCCCCTATGAAAATGGTTTTATTCCCTATATCATGAATTTGGAAACAATTCCACAATCTAGATGTGGTTTTCCTTCGGTATCCATAGTGCCCATTCCAGCTTCAATCACATTCACGGTTTCAATGAAACAGACACACAAAGGTTCATGTGTCCTTAGTATACCTTTCTAATACTACTAGCCTTACATCCAATCCGATATACTAATTTTCATGTTGATCCCACTGACACTCTCCAGAACCCATTCGCTATCGACTCGCTGTGATGACCACCTATCTCATTCAATGGAATCCCATGGTGTAGACTAATACCCTCTTCAATGATGGAGCATCGTGTACTAGTCATATAATGTTTTAGATTGAGGTGCGGATGACTAATAAAATCACAAATGAGTTATGGATCATTTTCCAAAAATATCAAAACTTTCTGAATGCGTTTTCTCAGTTTTGATTATGTCACTAGTTCTTTTACTAAAATTAATGTCAATTTTAAATAATGACACATTTGGAGTTATACTAGCCACAACGTGCATTTTATTAAGGTAAGGATGATTCCTACCTGTCAAAAATTACTGATGGATTGTTTTTCTATAGTATTAAAACATTCAAAATAATTTTTATTAGATTTTAGTATGTCAATTTTTTTTATATCTAAAATGTCATTTCAAAATCGAAACATGTATTATGAGTCATACTGGTAATATCGTTCATATTTTTTTGTGAGACAACTTCATACACATCAAAAATGAATTATGAATCATTTTCCTAAATTATCATGATAATCAAAGCATGTTTTATTGGTTTTCAGTAATTAACACGTTTTCAACTAAAATGTCAATTTTAAACTAATGAGAAATAGTTTTAGTCATATCAGTCACACTAAGAATTGGATTATGGTGAGGTTATCTTCTACACATTGAAAATGTCTCATGGATCATTTTACTAAGTATAAAAATAATCTGAATGCATTTTCTTAGTTTTTAGTATATCTCTTGTTGTTTTTAATTAAATTAATGTAAATTAAAAATAAAAAGATAGACTTTGGGTTATATCAGCCACATCATGAATCTTATTGACCCAATACTGATTATTACACATAAAAAATGACTAATAGATCATTTTACTAAAATATCGAAACAATCTGAATTTTTTTTCTTGGATTCTGGTATGTCACTTGTTGTTTTTAATTAAAATAATGAAAATTTTAAATAGAAAGAGACCCTTTGAGTTATACCAGACACAATGTGAGTCTTATTGACGTGTGTTTTTTACTATATTTCAAATATTACTAATAGATAATTGGAATAAAGTATAAAAACAATATGAATTATTTTTTTGGTTTTCATCATTCCATTTGTGTTTTTTATTAAAATGTCATTTCAAACTGGAAAAACCCATTAGGAGTCATACCAGTCACATCATGCATCAGTTTGATGTGAGACTTCTTCGTACACATCAAAAATTACATTTGAATCATTTTACTAAATTATCAACATAATCAAAGTGTGTTTTCTTGTTTTTCATTGAGTGACTCATTTTGAACTAAAATGTCTATTTTAAACTCATAACAGACTGTTTTAGTCATACCAGTTACACCATGCATTGAATTGAGCATAAATAAAGGGTTATAATAGATACTAAATATGATGAAAAATCGAGATATCAATGATCTTATAATTATAACAATATCATAATGATTTTAGAAGGTGATATTAACATTATAAATTCATCCATTGCATATCATAGCTCATAATAATGAGTCATGGATAAAAGAATGGTAGTTCAGAAGACATGAATATTAAAGGATCAAATAACATTATAAACATAAAACATATAATTCGAGTCATACCGAGAACACTTTGTATCAAATTGAGGTGAGGTTGATTGAGTTGTGGATGATTAGTACAATGTTAAGGAAAATATTCATGAAAGGTCAGTTGGGAAGTCATACTTTTCATTCAAATACGGATAATTAATACTTTAAATTAAACATGTTCTCTATTTTATATATTTTTAGAGATAGTTGAAAGGAAAATCTGACTTCCCAAATTATCTTATAAAAAAACTAAATAAGTATTACATAAAAATTATAAGAAATTAACTTACAAATATTTTATAAAATAATGAAACAATTAATTAATTACATAAGTTGGATGAATTAAAATTTATAAATTCATGAACCATTTCCTTGTCTTCATTATATCATTTGTTGCCTCAAATTATAATCTCTCACAAGCATGATATTTTTCAAACAAATCACCCAGACTCAAATAAAAGAATCTATATGTATACGAAAATAATTCTTATGTGTGTAATACTAAAAAGAAGTAAATAAAACATAAATATGAAAAAATACACTACTTATATGGATGTCACAACTTCATGATATTCGTATATATTCTTCTATAAGGTATGCTACCCATTCATTTCATAGCACATCTATATCATATTATGAATATGAGTTTTTTCAACAGTCATAGTAGTACTGGAAAAATATAAATACACAAAGGATTAATAAATATTTTAAATGAAATAGTAATTATCATCAAAAAATACATGTTCAAAAATTATTGTTTGTTCATGGAATATAACCTCTCTCATAAATTTACAAACATAATAATTTAATTCTTTTCCATTGGTTTGTTTTAGACACTATAGAATCATTGAGTAGAATAAGTAATTTGTTTTGATATGTTCTTCTATAGTGAAATCATATTATATATACCCTAATATTTATCTATTATTAGAAATTGCCTTCATCATTATGCTTATCCCCTAGTCACATTATTATTTTTTGATGATAGTGATGGACCACCCTATCATAACAGAATCCTCATTAAAGGATAATATAAATAATATAACATGATGTTTATTTTTAAAAAGTTGGTTGTATTGTATTACATATTGACAAATGCCATAATATGTGGATAGTTTGTTGTATATCCATGCATTTAATCCATGAAATAAATCTTTGGATTGTAAAAATTTACTACAATGAATATCCAATGCTTCCTAAAAAAATAAGTAATGAAATAAATGAAAATATATTTGATATGATTGAATTGTAGAGTTTTACCCCTACATCATTGGTATTAAATAGTTTTTTATTCATTAAAAATTATTCTTGCAATTGATTTGATCAGACCTTCCACTATTTCATTCTTTTTTACTATCTATTTCAGTTTGTTATATAGAGGAGATGTGAGGATTAACGAGTCCTAATTGTTTTTCATGGAAACATACCTTAATATATTTTTTCATATATACATCTTCCAAAAATATGAAATGTATTTAGTCATAATTAACATAGTATATTAGATTTTTCAGAATAAAATAATTCAAGACATACCTCATGTATACATTTACAACTGAGCTATCTAGCCAAGCATAGTCGAGGATTTCAATTACACTCTCAACACCAATGAAGTTTTGATATTTCAATCCATACATATTTTCATCAAAATCAACTATGTGATTATGCCCATTTTTTTACTTTGTATCAACATGACCCTTCAATGATAATAAATGTTGATATATAACGGGCAAGATGATGGTTCTTTAGTATAACTCTTCGATCAGTTGGTTGAATATTTATATAGTTTTCAGGTGGTCTTCTGTTTCACCCCCTTGTATTTTTTTGTATTTAATAACATTAATTAGTTTAAACCTTTTTTTATTAATTTTTAAATATTTCTCATGAAAATTAAATTGGAAATGAATACATCATTGTCGATATGTTTGTTTATAAGATTTGATAACCATGTGCTGAATGTTCCAATGTTTTTTTCAACTGTATGAATATCTTCATCATCAATTGGAATATGTAACTTTTCACTTGGCTCATTGGCTATGATAATTGACACTAAAATGTGACCTTTTGAAAGTATCCTATTGTGTTGCATTTCATTTTCAATATTAAAATCACAACCCTCGCTACAAGGTGATGAGTGGGTGTTTCTAGATATAAATCAGAGTCAATATCACCCTATATAATATCAGTGCAGAAAATATATTAGTGTCTATATGGTTCACATTTCACATAAAAATTTACTAGACTATTGATTACCTTAGCTAGGGAATCTCTTTTATGAGAATATATAGCCTCATAGTTGGTGGGGGTGGGGTAGGATCTCCATGTAGTGGTTGTCCTTGAGATGCTTCTTCTCTTTGCATCCCACCCATTAATGTTTTCATCATCTCTCTCTACCATTATAATTCTTCTTCAAGGATAGATATTCTTTCTCTCATCTGTTTTATTAATTCACATTGATCATCATCTTGATTTTTCTCAGAATTTGTTTTGGGTGTTGCCTTGAAACCTGCACCTCTGATGTGACCATATTATTTTGGCCGCATCAAGGCTGCTGATAGTATGTGTTCATCTGACACAGGTGTTACTAATTCCTATGACTATGTCGGATAGAAAATATAGAAAAATATGCGATCATTATTTTTTAATAGTGATTTAAATAAAAACAGATTTTTTAAGATAAAATAATTACACTTGTTTCCCACACTTTTTGTGTCTTTTAATATATTAGTATCCTGTCATTATTTACACATGCTTCCTTCAATAGAACATGGCGTGGGATGGAAGTAGATTTGGATTTTTAGTCATAAATATTTATATAAATACATTAACATAATTATGGTGTTTCTTCATGTCATATAAAAGTATTATGGTAGATTTAAAATACATACCAGTTTTTTTTCAAGATAAGTATTCCTCATCCATGCTTTACAGTAGGGGTACACAAGTTTTTCTACTCATTCCATATTTTCAAAACTCATTTTATATTTTATAAATTAAAAATTTTCAAACAAAGTGATGAATACATATATCATCAAACAACATTTACTAGCCACAATGTTCATGAAAAACACATTTTCACGATAGCTAGTAAATATGCCCCACACTTATTTGTTTATCAGATGTGTATAAATAAGTGGTGTGAGTGGGTTTATTTTCCCTTAAATATCATTAATATGATATCTTGTTAGAATTGTGTGAAATACTTTTTCAATCCTTCCAGCAAGAAATAATACATATTTCTTATGGGAGTCATGTACTATAAATTCACTCTAAAATGTATGATGAAGAGTATGTAAATGTTTAATTGTTTTATTTTTTAGTAAAATAAAGAAATGATATCATAATGTTACCATAATACCTTCCACAATTTCTCTTTTATGCCTAGAAAAAACATGACGTCAATAATCTAAATCAATTAGAACTTATTTCTCAGTGACGATTCTAGTGTAACCATTGAACATGGCCTTGTTGTTGTTAACATGTTGGCCCCACACATTCCATCCGACCTTGTATTTGATGCCTTTGGATTTCTACTTGATGATTTTTTCTAACACCATCAAACTACAATGCACATGTTTTTTCTTTTTTGTCATTCCTTTTTAGGTTACTAGTTCCCTAGAATAATCATCATCAATATGTTTTCTGGAGTAGTAGAATTGACATGTGTAGATGGTCATTGTACCTTTTCACTGGGATTATCATCTGGTTGAGAAAAATATAGTTCCTCAAGAATGGGAGCATTAGAACGTGCATAAGGTTGTTCCAATTCACTGCGAGTGGTAGCAGGTTGAGATATATGTTAGACCTTGGGATTGGGAGCACTATTACATGCATAATTCATTATCTCTAGAAGTAGTTTAACATTTAATTTAGATTATATAAATGTAGTAGCATGTGGGTAATAATATGAAGTAACACGTTGAATATTACAAAAAGTAACCTGATTATTGAACACTATTTTTATTTTTTAAAGGGTGAAGGGATATTAACCCTTTATCAATGATCCAAATATCTTTATTATGGTATCCTCTCAGATTCAAAATTCCGTCTACTTTGGGACCACTGTGAAATGATTGTGATGTCATAATTAAAGGATCATCCTCAGTTGAATTTTCATTTGACCCTTCTGTGGTTTTGGTCAAAAATTGAAAAAAATTGAAAAAATTAAGTTTTATGGATCTATAATATAAAATACATATATTATATTTGATTCCATTATAAAAGGATCATATTTGTACCCTTACATACTAGAATCAACTTTCTTGAATCACAATTCATCTATTTTAACAACAATTCTATTATTAACACACTGTTATTGAAAAATCGGTGAATGGAATATTGTATAATCTAGCTCCCATATTTGTTTGATGATGAAAAAGTATAAATTATTCTAAAAAATTGGATTTTGGTCCTTAGTACCAGAAACATACATTTCTTCAACCACGAGTGTAACTCCACTATTTGTCCTGATACAGTCTTCATCATGCTCATTTTAATACAATGTATAACCATTAATTACATAACCATTATAATATAATACATACACACATGGACCTCCATCTAGCCATCGATGTTGTTTCGAAATTGAATCTATATTTTCATACATTTCCTTTAAAATATGGTCCCAAAACCCTCTTATAAACTATTGAGTATGGGTATTTTATATCCATCTTTCATTATTTGATGGATTCAAATTCATATGAATTTCATTGTGGGTTTAAACATATGGGGAAACCTCTAAACTATTATAAAAAATGTAAAGGCGTTCCTTATACTGATCTATAATACTGATTGTCACAACATCTCTTCAAAAATTACTTCACCTATAAGTTGGTCAGTGTGATGAGATTTCAATAATCAAATACTTTCTACACCAGACATTTATTCAGAATAGAATTTAATGGTGTCATCAATAATATATCACTCCATAATAAAAAACTCTAGAAAACATTTATTTTTAACAGTCCCTTTCAAAATCTTTATATTGTATTCAATGGGGTACATTTATCTATAGTGTACAAGACCACATAGTTGAATATCTCTCACCATGTAAACCATAAAATCAAAAAAATTGGTACGAAGAACTTTTCCAATTCACATAATATGAATGAAATTTCCTTTTCCATAGTCAAAAATTCTAATGGGTTTATAACTTTGCTGTATATAGCATTGAAGAAGAAACATAACTTGGTTATTGTATGATGGACATTCTTGGAAAAAATTCAATGTTGAGGTATAGGCATTAGATCTTACATCAAAACATGGAAGTCATGCGATTTTAGACCCTTTATCATTAAACCTGTCATTAACATGATATTCTTGATATTCAATGAATAACCATCTAGAACCTTTAGGTCATTCAAGATGTTTCAAAACTGATATCTTTCTTGCCTAGAAAGAGTGTAAATAAATATAGGATAATTTTTTTTTTCACCCTTCACTGGTTCCAACTCTTCTTGTATTTGAATTTAAACCATGTCCAATGTTACCTTAATTCCATCATTCGTTTTTAGGTGTATTTAGAAACAAATCAATGAAACTATCACAAAAATCATTTATCAACATGCATAACATCAAGAAAATTTCTGATGTATAGACAATTCCAATATGCTAATTAAAAAAACTGATCTCTTTTTCCAACCACAATTTGTAAGATTTTTTGAAAATTGTTTACCAACAGAAGTGTCCACATATTTTAATTTTCCAAATAATTTATCACTTTTTAGTGGATACAATTATGTACATTCTTATGAACTTCCATTAAATTATGTCATCAAATATTAGTACTTATGTTGTCAGGGTGGAATTCTATGATGTCATAAAAACAATGTTTTTGATTATTTTTTCAACCTAATTGATTGTGTACCTTATTTGTATATAGAACACCCTTGAGTTACTTTTATGCTATATCTTGAAAATTTTCAATAAGCATGAAATTCCTTTATCGTTTTGTAAAACATGTATCTCAACATTAAATATTCATTTCTATAAGCATCATACAACATAACACCTGAATCCCCCAATAATTTAAAACCCCTGAACAATTGATCTGAATAAACATCAATATCATTACTATGTTGTTTTTATCCGGAGATAAACATATTTAATAAGATGTATTTTTATTTCATACATAACCATAGTTGAAAGTTAAAATATACCAACATAGCTTGTCATGTATTGTGAGTGCTTCTTTAAAATCCAAAAGATTTAATATATCTATAGATAACACAAGATGAAGGTTTCTGAGCTCATTTCTAAATTTAGGATACTCATGAGCAATTCTCTTCCACTAAGGAGAGTCTACTAAGTGATGTAGTTTCTCATATTTAATTCTGATGTCTGCGTTCCATATTAATTTCTCTATAGTCACCCCATTTCCATTTAGGCGCATAAACCATTGAATGATTGGAAAGTGTTATACAACTTTCATATGATGGGATTAATCTTTCATATATCGATAAGAACCCCACTTTGTTCATTCTCTAAGTGATTTTTGGTCCGTTAAAAACAATATAAAGTCATTCAAGTAGGCATGTATTCTTTCATAGATCATACCCATCGGGCGCATTATTTTTTTTGGTGTCATTTTTTTCATGGGAGCTCATTATCTTATTGGGAGCATGTAATTCATGATAGAAAGCAATTCTATAAAACTATCATCACCCCAACCATTTCCGAATTTTAGATTATATAGCTTTATTATGGCTGATAATACTATATATTTAGTGAAACAACCATAAAATGTCTTTTATGCACAATTATTTAATTTCTGAAACAATTTTAGGAAATCATGAAGTTTATCTTCAACTATCCTTTTCATTTATTCAATATGATCTTCATCATCATTCACATAGGTAATGAAATCCTCGATACAATTTTCTTTAATGTGCACACTTGTAATCATATCAAATGATCAATAAAATGCAGTTTTATCCCATCCACTAGATACATTAGATTTTACCCATGTTTATTCTAGCATTTATAACTTCAATCTATTCTATGACAGATCAAGTGTTCTCCCAACTCCTCTAGAATAATTTTTCTTGAACAATAAAAGTGTAAACATAGAATAGAATTTGAGAAGGGACATATGCATGATATTTTTCAAACACAATGAACTCTTTCACTCCATCTTAATATTGTGTTGTCAAACGATTGGAATATATCCATTACATACTCATGACTATCCTATTAGATTCGGTAATATTAATGTTGTACAAAATAAATACTCAAAACCTTGATATAAAAATTAACCAGGGATAAAAAAAATTACAGACTTTTAGCCTCTTTACATATTTATCCCCAATAACCACTTTTTGGAACCAGGGTCCTTCATTTTGGATATTTTAGATAACATTGCTAGAAATATATGATATACCAATAGTTTTAAACCATTGGTATAAGCTGGAATAATTTTGTTATAATATATTCCAATGGCTGTCCAAACTATTGGAAACCAAGATGTGGGGATAGAAATATACCATTGGTTATTCCTAAACCATTGGGGTATGTGATTTTAATGCACATTATACCTATGATTTTCTATAACCATTGGTATATATAATTTCCAATGGTTTTACACCATTGCAATATAACTCAGTTTATATATATACCAATGGTTTGTAAACCGTCAGTAAATACTTTTACCATTGGTTTATAGAAACCATTAGTAACAATTTAGTTAATACATCTATACCAATAGTTTACAAAAGGATCGTATATACTTTTACTAATTTTTTCATCAATACATTAGTATAGATTCAATTTTCACATCTATACCAACGGTTTTGAAACTGTTGGCATAGATTTGCTGCAACTTCAGCAGTAGTAGCCAGTACCAGCCTCCCCTTCTGCTTAATTCAGAACCTCCAATTCCTTGTGCAATTACCTGCAATTACAATACACTATACAAAATTCAAAAAAATCTCCAATGAAGACAAATATTATCCAAATAGTGTTCCATCAAAATAACATCAATGAAATTGTAGTACACTATAAGAATTTTAAATAACACAAATACACCCAACAAAATACTTCATAATAACACCAATACACCCAAAAAATACAACACTGGAAACAAGAACACCTTGAAAAGAGGCATATCCATAAACAAACCACTTCCAACTTTGATCCAAGGGGATGAGGGTGGGGGTGTCTAGGGGGTGGGGTCGGTCCAGGGGTGGTAGCTGTCTAAGGGGGTGGGGGTATCCGGGGGTGGAGGGATACCCAGGGGGTGGGGGCATCTACGGGGTGGAGATGTCCAGGGGGTGTGGCGGCTATCCATGGATGTGGTGGCTGTCTATGGATGTGGGGGTGTCTAGGGTGTGGGGGCGGTCTAGGGGGTGGGGCTGTCTAGGGGGGTGGGGTGTCTCGGGGGTTGGGGATGTCCAATGTGGTGCGTGTGTCCAAGGGGTGTCCATGGGGGTGTGGTGATAGTCCATGGGGGTGGGGGTGTCTAGGGGGTGGGGGTTGTCCAACGGGGTGGGGTGTCCAGGGGTGGTGGGGTCTGTCTAGGGGTTGTGGGTTGTCTAAAGTGTGGGATTGTTCAGGGGGTGGGGATGTTGGTGTCCAGGGGTGGGGGTTGTCTAGGGGGTGGGGGTGTCCAAAGGCGGTGGGGGTGTCCAAATGGGTGGGGGTGTTGAGGGCGGTTTACAGGGGGTGGTGGTTTTCATAGGGGTGGAGGTTTCCAAAGGGGGTGGGGGTGTCCAAGGTGGTGGGGGTGTCTAGGGGGTCGGGGCCTATCCAAGGGGGTGGGGGTGTATAGGGGGTGGGGCTATCCAAGGAGGTGGGGTGGTGTCTATGGGTGTGGGTGTCCAAGGGGGTGGGGGTGTCCAGGGGGTGGGGTGTCCAAGGGGTTGGGGTGTCCAAAATGGTGTGGGTGTCCAAGGGGGTGGGGGTGTCGAGGGGGGTGGGGGCCTATCCAAAAGGGTGGTGGTGTCCAGGGGGTTGGGGATTCCCAGGGTGGGGGCTGTCTATGTGGGTGGGGGTGTCCAAAGTGGTTGGGGGTGTCCAAGGGGGTGGGGGTGTCTACGGTATGGGGCTATCTAGGGGGTGGCAGTATCCAGGGTGTGTGGTGTCTAGGGGGTGGGGGGGAGGGCTGTCCATGGGGGTGAGGATTTCCAAGGGGATGGTGGAGTTTCGTGGGGTGGGGGTGTCTAGGTTGAGGAGGAGGGATGTCCCTGGGGTGGGGGTTTCTTGGGGGTGGTGGTGTCCAGTGGTTGGGGGTTTGTCCAAGGGGGTGTGTGGTTTCCAAGGGGGTAGGGTGTCTAAGGGGGTCGGGGGTGTCTATGGGGGGTGTGTGGGCTTTCCAATGGGGTGGGGTGTCCAAGGGGTGGGGGATGTCCATGGGGGGGACTATACAGGGGGTGTGGGCTATCCAAGGGGGTGACGGTGTCCAAGGGGTGGGGGTTGTATGGGGGGTTGGGGGGATGTCTAGGGGGTAGGGGGTGTCCAAGGGGTGTGGGGGATATCTAGGGGTGTGGGGGTATCCATGGGTGGGGGTTGTCCATGGTGTGGGGGTGTACAGGGGGTGGGGTTTTCTAGGGGTGGGGGTTGTCCAGTGTGTTGGGGATGTCAAGGGGGTTAGGGTCTATCCAATGGGTTGGGGGTTGTCCATGGGGTGCTATCCATGGGGTGGGTGGGGTGTCCATGTGGTGGGGGTGGTGTCTAATGGGGTTGTCCAAGTGGTGGGAGAAGGGGGGGGGGGCTGTCCAGGAGGGTGGGGCTATCTAGTGGGTAGGGGTGTCTAGGGGTGGGGGGTGCTATCCATGGGGAGATTTACAAGGGGTTGGGGAGGGTGTGGGTTTGTCCAGGGGGTGTGGGTTTCCATGTTGGTGACAGGTGTCATGGGGGTGGAGGTGTACAGGGGGATATGGGTTGTACAAGGGGGTCGAGATGTCTAGGGGAGGGGAGAATCAGTCACACATTTATTCAGTCATATAAAATAATGAAATCAAGTTTTATTATTTAAAGATAAATAAATAATGATAATGTGACCTACCTAACCACACATATATTTAAGCACAAAAATCATCAAACATCAAATGTCAGTAATATCAGTAAAAAATGCAATGAATCAATCTGTCTGTCATCACCATCACTTTCATCACCATCATCATAAGACTCATCCCTATCCACATGATCATCCCTATCATCATACCCTCCCTCCTCAATTCCCTCCTCCTCACCCTTTTACTCTACCTCGGCCTCCACCTCACCCTCCTCCTCTACCTTGGACTCCTCCTCACCCTCTGCCTCTACCTTGGCCTCCTCCTCACCCCCCCCTCCTCCTCGACATTATCCTATCCATTTTGTTGATCAAAACTAGAACATACACCTTGTGCACCATATATAGATTGAATCAATGACATATATTCATCACACGGTGTTCTGGCCTCTAGTGGATGTGTTGGATGTAAAACTTCCATCAGTTTCCTAAATGCAGGGTTTTCCCTAGTAGACTGTTCTGCCATCACTCTGGCACATTTTTCATCTTGTTCTACCTGTTCCTTATATTATTGGAACATAGAGGAAGTATAACTCATACCCGAGGAGGGACAATACATCGTAGGGACTATACCCTTCCTATGTCCACAGCGTACTCTGCTAGGGTTTTTATCTCTCAACACCTAATGTAAGTAATAATTTGGCCAAAAATTTCCATGTTCAAGGGAATCAAGGGCCTCTAAAGTATCATGTTACAAATTTAAAAAGATTATTTAGTTACAAAATAGATATTAAAATTTGAAACCAAAAAATTGAAACTTAAAATCTACTGTTGAGTTGGTTCATTATCTTTACTTCTATCTTGCTTCAAACTACTCGAGCAAAACAATTTTACTCAAGGCACACATCCTTCAATATTCAATGTTTTCCTCTACAATGACATTGAATGTAGAAAACCATAATTAAAAATAGGTTACCGATAATTAATTTCCTAAATAATATTTTATGAAAACTTTAGAAATTGAATAAATTATATAAGAAACAACAGGAAGTGCTAGTTGTAAAGAAAAATTTTAAACTTTCATACCTGCTTCCTCTCTGATCTGACACTGTAGTACGCCCCAATGTGTCATGGTGCTTCCTAGAATCAATATTTTTATAATTTCTTATTGATGATTCCTAAATAAAATTCAATAATAAAAAAGAGAGTATTAATTAAAACATGAAAATTTTCATTTAAATACCTCAAATTTTATTAATACCTTAAACTGGATAGTCATCCAATGAGTATTCATCTGTCGATAATGTTCTAATGTACAATAATCCAAAACATGTTCCACCTCTAACTCTATTATAATACTATCATGTCATCGAATATACTACTCATGTTTATAGGCTCTCCAAATCTCACCTAAATCATTTAGACGAGCTGGTCATGCACCCACACCATCAGGGAAATTTAACTGAAGCTAACACCAAAATATTAATCAATATAAATTTGAAAATGATATATTGCTTTAAATACAACATATTTCATTACCCATATGTCTTCCCAATAAATATCCTTAATTTCTTTTAGAAACTATCTTCATGAGAGCGGGCTGACAGGAATTATGTCGGAGTATTTGGAAAGCATCACCAAAAAACTCTGACATTGCTACCCTATTTTTCAATCATTTGACTATCTTCATTGTAGTCCACCATTAAATGCATTTGGAGGTTCCACACCACCTGCATGCATGTACTCCCCTACCCCCACCTCCTATCTGTATATGTATTTGTTATGAAATAAAAACAAATATTTTATCAATACATACTATAATGAAAATAAATAATGGTATAAAAATTTGTTAGGGTTCTATAAATATACCTATGGAAGTTAGATTAATGGGCATCACTGGATCTACAGAAATTGAAGGGAAACCCTGTACAAGTGGATTTTGTCCCAATGTATGCTCCGTAGGGATATACTGTGGAGGAGCAGGTGTCGAAGAATATGTAATATGGAATCTCAGAAAGAAGGAAGTATAAGTAAAAGAAGATGGCATGGATGGTTGGCCGAATGATGGATGGGTAGTGGGAATCATCATCGGATATGGTAAATATGATTAAGGAGACTCAGATGTAAAGGTTGGTGAAATCATGGGAGGCCTAAATATCCCGTGTGTCCCTAACAATACATTGGGATCAGAATGTGGTATAGATGGAATATTAGTGGGAGGGCTAGGGTCTAATCTGGTACGCTGACCAGATCAGATTGCTCTCGTACCCCCCCATATGAACACCCTAAGCACTAGGACCACTACTAGGCTACTCATCAAATAAATTTCACCAAATAGGTGGATCCTAAAAAAATGTTTAAAACAAAATTAATAACATGAAATTATATATTATTTAAATATATATTGGAAATAAAATACTCACTACAGGCGCTAGTGGTGGAATGCCCATCTCAACCAAGTGACGATTGTTGTTCGTCATCTTTTTCTATTGCCTATCTTCATTTGGTTTTATTTCCTGCATTTGAAAACAAATATGGATTTAATTATAAAAGGATAACTAATGTGTAACCCAATAAAATGAGAGGGAATAGGGGGATTCATGGATAATTTAACTTTTAATTGTTTTAGGTTATCATTAATGGATATATAATGAATTAAATTAATCGTACAGGATGTAATAACAAAATTTAATTTTTTGAAGGATGGTTATTTACTAAGATTCATTAGTCTATTAAAATCAAATAACATTAATTATAAGGCTTTATTTCACTCAACATCCAAGAGAGAGAGCATACTGAATTATTCCTCTAGAAAATTCAGTAAGGTATATATTATGAATGATTAAACCCGTAATATAGTTGTAAATGATGATATAAACATATGAACATGGATAATATATCAACTATATTCATAATAGTTAATGAACATGTCAAAATAAAAGAAAAATTTTATTTCTTTATCCTAGGTAGATGATGCAGGTTTCTATGCATGTTTTGTAGAAGAAGACAAATCATCTTGTTCATTAACCGGTGAAATGTTAAAGGAGGTCTTATAGTTATACTAATTTAATACATGGTCAATAAATCATTGAAATTTTCACCATGTTTTAAATTTTGGTTTCGTAGGTTTGAATACAATTCAATTCCAAATTAGAAAATTGAATTCAAAAAAAAATTGCAACCAATAAATATTGAGAATTCAAATAATGGTCAAGTCAGATACAATATATTTGTAATCAATATTAAATAAATTTTAATAGTACCCACCTTAACAACCCATGTGAAGATAAACCAAAATAATTGAGAACATAGATAGATGTTTCTATATATTTCCCACCGAACTTCGGGTTCACAATCAACTATAACAATTGAGATATTAGAGTCAAAAGTAAAAAATGGACCATTCCCAAAGGCATCAGAGATACTTTCAATTATATCAACACCATAATAAAAAATATGTCTTCAAATTACATCAATAATGACACCAAATTCAAGTCAAACATGGTCTTTGACATAAAAACTTATCTCTCCATTGATGCCAATACATATGTTTCATCAGTAGAAAGAGTGAGAGTCATATCAATTACTAAAAATACCTATTTGCCAATAAATGTGTTATTCCTTGTCATTAAATAAAAGCAATGGAATTTCATCATCGTGACAAGTCCATGAGAGAAATAATCCAATATTATTATTATTTCAATGACTCCATAATAACCTACATTTTATAATCCTTGTCTACTATCTGATGCACTGGAATAACAGTCTGTTGTGGCAGTAACCATAACACTATATTGATGTGTTCTCATGTTCTTTTCTCATTATGTGATAATAAATATGTACACATTGATAATAATTGAATTATAGTCACAAACCCTAGTATTAGGATCAAAATCAAAATCTATTATTTCCTCAGAGAAAGAGTAAGCAGGAAAACTCAATACCTAAAATATAAATGAATATGAAACTTAATTAAATATGCATTTTATTATTTTAAACATTAATATTTTTACCTTAAATTTAAACCATGTAGAAATCTATTTGCTATGAAAAATATCCCTCCTTCTCAAATATAAATAATGATGATTTATATTTTTCATTTCTTTATCTTCTCTGTAGATAAAAATATGAATAGATTAAAAGTTATATATGTAATATATACATATTCAATTTACTTACCTGATATAGTCATTGAAAAAATCATAGTTGAACAAATTTTTTTGATGTGCCATCTCCCGCTCTTCAAGGATTAATATCGTCAATGTATATAATCCAAGAATTCATCCTGTTTGAGAAAGTGATGGAAGACTGGGTTCAATTTTCTCATACTGGTCTTCTTCATTTCTCATTGGTTTTTTCATTCTTGTAGTAAGATCATACAAATACATAGAGAGTAAATCCATACATTTTTGTTCCATGTAACTGTTCATGATAGAACCTTTGGGATGATTCATGTTTTGAACATAAAATTTCAATTTTTACATATTTCTTTTAGTTGAAACATATAAAAAAAATAAATAGGTCCTTTATGAAGTATTTGAGTTGGAATATGGATAGTCGGATGCATCATGCATGTGAAAAATTATGGAGTAAATATTTTCTCTAA
Organism: Viscum album; assembly: GCA_963277665.1. Taxonomy (NCBI): domain Eukaryota; kingdom Viridiplantae; phylum Streptophyta; class Magnoliopsida; order Santalales; family Viscaceae; genus Viscum; species Viscum album. The sequence continues at coordinate 1,931,146,690 of OY728131.1, forward strand.
CTCACATAAATTTAATGGGGCATCTGCCATCATTTTTTTCAAGAAATACTTGGAAAACTTCCTAACAGAATTATCTTTAAGAAAAGGAACAACCGAATAAAATCCAACATTACATTATTTGAAAAAATATGACGGATTTATTTTGGAATAAACTCATGCAGAATGACATGATAATCATGAGTCTTCAAATATTTTATCTTCAACTCTCTTATATTGACCCGTTTAGATATGTTTATTGAATATCCATCAGGAACTTTAGTAGTCTCTAGTACTTCCCAAAATTTCTTTTTTTTGTAGGTGTCATCACATTAGGATAAAATATATCTTCCCATTTATTTTCACTGATACACACAGGATGCAATTCTGGTATGATGCCCCAATCCAACAAGTCATGCCGAGACTATAAATCATCTTTTGTCATTCCCTTAACATTTATAAGAATTGAAAGCAACATTTCAAATTTTTATTCAATGTGCATTATGTCTATGTAACGATGTAACAAATTGGTTGACAAATAAAGAATATAAAAGAAGATACTCCTCTTATTCCAATTTTAACATGTTCAGTGCTAACATTATTTCTCTTTCTAGATTTCATTTGACCCTACCCAAATAAAAAATTAAAATCTTTCAATTCATTAAGAACATTTGTTTGAAAAAGGCGCTTAGATGGATCATCGATATCAATGGTATAGTCAAATATTCGATGATTATTTAAATATGGATGGTCCATTAGCAATAATCGATGATGTCCCGTAAAACTAAAACTATAGTGATTTTTTAGTATTATGAATCATGTATTATTCATACAAATATGACATGATATTTTTCCCATCGTGCTCTATCCATACATTATTTCATAAGCAGAAAAATCATTGATCATCCACATAAGTGCATCACGAATCTGAAATATGTCTTTAGAACATGTATCATAAGTGCACACACCAACATACCCAGAAGTTTCAACTCTTTTATTAAAAGTTTCATGTATACATCTATATCATTGTCGGGATTTGAAGGGCTAAATATGAGTATAATCATGAAATTGAAAGGTTTTTTTCGTACACATTCATGGAGGAAAGTTATAAATGTGTATAAGAACCAGCCATGTGTTGTGAAAAGTAAACATCTTCCCAAACAGATTTAAACCATCACATGAGAGACCCAGCCTCACATAACACACATCAGTTAAAAAATCAGGATATCAAGTCTCAAATCTCTACCATGAAAATCCATTTGTAGGGTGAACCAACTCATTATTATTATTCATTCTATTGGTATCATTCCATCAATTTTTTATTGATATTTCATTAGACATAAAATTATTCTGGAGACTAGGGATCAATGGAAGGTGACACATTACTTTCTATGGCACACAAGATGGTGTTCCATCCGCTTTTGGCTTCCAGGGGGATGTGCCACATTTTACACAATAATTTTTTTCAGAAATTTCATCCCACAATAAGTTTCACTGTTTCAGGAAAACTTGAATTTTCTTTCTTAGAAATTCAAGTTCCCTAACTAACTTCCATTCCATATAGTGGTTTGAGGAAATATCTACATCATCAAAAAGTAATTCCTTCTAGAAGGTAAGAATGTAATCAATGGCTTTATTATAAATCCCATACATAGTTTCCCCATGATGAAATCAGATTAAAAATTCCATCCATTTCATTTTATCACATTGTCGATATACTGGAGTCCTGGTATCATCATTCAATTTTTTTACCATGAAAACATCATAATTTTCAATAGACACATCATGTGTGCTCATATAGAAGACTTAATGGGTCAGAATTAATTCCTTTTCATGATGACAAATAAATAGAAACTGGTCATATAACAAATTCTCCAATCTAGTCCTCTCATTTGGATCATCAACAACTTGAGATTTCATGTTGTCCCCATTGTGATACCACACATAGTAGTTTTCTTGAAAACCATATTTGGTTATGTGTTATCTGACCTCTTCATGGATCAACCAAGGTCTTCCAACACAATTGTAACATGGTAAGTTTATATGACCACTATCTGAAGCATTTTGAAATGAAAAATTTAAAAATTTCTCCAAATTGTTTCGAAAATCAATTGAGATCCTATCAGTTTCATAAATCTATCATCAATATCTTCTATAAAAAAATTGTTATAAGTCATTTTGTTAAATAATATTCAATAATATTAAATTTTAATCAAATAAGTATTTTGGTATATGAAATTTTTTCAATTTTTATGAAACCATAGCTAACACACTACTCTATATGAGAATAATAATATAAAATACAACAAAATATTTTATTTATAACAAATTACTATAAGGTAATATAAATAAATGATATTTACATGATTTATAAATATAATACCATTAATGTTAAGAATTTTGAGAGAAAATATATAATCTATGGAGAAATCTATAGTGTCCTACACAAATTTTTTCAAAGAGAAAGAGATATTTCAAATCCATGATCCTTCGAAGGAGAAGAATCCCATTATTCTAAAGTATTCAATGAACTAAGTAATAAATTGATCAAGTGAGATTTGAAGAGTGTTTTGAGACCAAAAAATGTTCATGGAAGGTTTTTAATAGCTTTGAATAACTATAATATAGTGCCAAAGATTATGTACACTTGTGGAAGAGAATGATTCAGGAGTTGAGTAAATTATAGATCAAACCAATTTTTTATTTTAGTATATTATTTAAGTGATATTAATAATATGTATTCTAAATAAATAGGAAATATAATCTGAAAATGATGGTAAAAAGTTCCTGAAGGATTGAAATATCACAATCATACATGTGGATTAGGATCCAAGAAATATTAAATGGATGTAAGATGAGTTTGATGTCATAAAATGAAGGTTCCATGGGGAAAAAAATCATGATTCCATGTACATGGAGATTTCTCATGATGAAATTTAAATTTATTTTCCAAATGGGATAATCTATCCCCATTTTAGACATACATAAAGGAATGGGATTATAGTTGATGTAGTGAACTATTCTAGGGTTGATAACATATTATTAAAATAATGTAACGATATACGAATTCTGTTATGTGTGCCTAATTTTGAGGTGAAACGTGTTTTGGAATTTTTTCATTTATCACATACAAGAGTACACCACGGACCTTATAGAACATTTTTCAAGATATTAAAAAGTGTATTAATTTTATCAAAGATGATTAATGTGGGAAGAGAGTTTTTTAAATAAGTAATTGATGCAAAAAATGGAAATATTTTGAACTGTTAGGATATTTCATAACCCCAATACCAAAAGTCGATGTATTCATTGTGTGGGGGATTCCAGGGGTGGTTCAAGGTGGTGGGGTGTCCAGGGGGTGCGGGTGTCTAGGAGGTGGGGTGGTGTCTAAGGGGGTCTATCCAAGGGGTGAGGGTGTCTAGGGGGTGGGGTCTATCCAATGGGGTGGGGGTGTCTAGGGGGTGTGTTGTCCCTGGGGTGGGGTGGTGTACGGGGGGGGGGGGTATCCTGGGGGTCGGGGACTATCCAGGGAGGTTGTCCAAGGGGGTGGGGGTGTCCAAGGGGTTTGGGTGTCCGGGGGGTGCAGGTGTCCAGGGGGGCTATCCAGGGGGTGGGGGTGTCTAGGCGTGGTGGGGGACTGTCTAGGTGAAGGGGATGTCCAAGGGGATGGAGGGTGTCCATGGGGGTGGGGTTGTCTAGGGGGTGGGGGTGTATAGGGGGTGGGGGTGTCCATGGGGTAGAGGGGTGTCAAGGTGGTGGGGGTTTCCAAGGGGTGGGGGTTTCTAAGGTGGTGGGGTGTCCAGGGGGTGGGGTTTGTCCAGGGGGTGGGGGTGTCTAGGGGGTGGGGGTGTCCAAGGGGTGGGGGAGAGGGGATGTCCATGAGGGTGAGGGGTGTTTAGGGGGTGGGGGTGTCCAGGTGATGGGGGTGTCTAGGTGGTGGGGGTGTCAAGGGAGTGGGGGTTGTCCATGGGGTGGGGGGTCCAGGGCGGTGGGAGGATGTCCATGGGTGGGGTGTCCAAGGGGTGGGGGTGTCAAGGGTGTGGGGGTGTCCATGGGGGTGGGGGAGGGGGTTGTCCATAGGGGTGAGGGGTGTCCATGTGGGTGTGGGGGATGTCCATGGGGAGTGAGGGTTGTCCTGGGGGTGGGGGATGTCCAGGGGGTGAGGGGTGTCCAGGGGGTGGTGGTGTCTAGGTGGTGGGGGTGTCTAGGGGGTGGGGGAAGTTGAGTGTGGTGGGTATGTCCATGGTTGGGGTTGTCTATGGGGGGTGGGGGTGTCCAGGGGGTTGGGGTGTCTAGGGGGTGGGGTTTCTAGGGGATGTGGATGTTTAGATGGTATGTTTGAGTATGATATACTCTCTAATACCAAATGTAGGATTGAAAAAATAATGATATTATCAGATACAAGAGGGGGGTGAATTGTACATTTTAAATAATTCCTTTAGAACTTTTAAAGTTGATTATGTTTAACAAGGTTAAACAATATAATTCACGTGACCTATTATAGGTTCTAAAAAAAATTAAGATTCCATACAATTAATTCCATAAATGAAACATAATAAAAGTTAAAAAGATTTTGATTCTACCTTAAAGCGTATAGAATCTAACTATATCAGACTATAAGAGTGAGGAAGTATTAGATAGTTTACATTCCTTAACAATAAAAAATGAAGCTATAAAACTTGTATAAAAAACAAGTAACAAGTAATAAGTCATTTAACCAAAAGAGAAGGATATCCATCAAACGTTGATAAAGGTCCCTTGATTTTACTTTCAAGAATGACCGTCTTACCCACACCAGGGTAATCCCTCGATAATAAGATAGGAGTCTGTCTTGCTATCCCCACAGGCCCTCAGCTATCAGTAAGTCGGCCCCTCTGTCTCCCTCTACAAGGAAACCCTCAACTTCAAGGTGTTGGAACCTCTTTCTTTCTATCCCCATAAGCCCCTGATTGTACATAGAAACAATTGGAGTCGCATGAAGAAATGAAAATATGCACAAGGAAAAGTTTGAACCAGCTGTTCAAACATTATTCATAAAGATTGAGAGTTGATAAGAACATATCCCTCTATAAATTACTTCAACAACATATAGGAACAGATGTCAAAGTAATGTCATAAGCTCTTTTCAAATGAGCTCCTATTTATAGGCATCGATCCAACGGTCATCTCTATCTTCCAATGGTCGAATTCTTAATTGAATTTCAGAGGGACCTATACACATGTCACATAAAAAATTATTAGTTAATAACTGAAGGCACGAAATTGTTTTGTAATAGAACAAGTGAAAGAATAAAAAATACTGATATTCAGAATGAAGGTAAATGAATGTTCAGAAAGTAAGTAAATATGAATTCAAAATGTAAGTAAATGTGAATTCAAAGATTGCAGTACTAAGATATTCTGATTCTATTTTGTAGGAATTTGGAACCTGAATTTTGTGGACATATGGAGTCTGAATTTCATGGAAATTCAGAGTCTGGTTTCACCAGAATTAAAAACCAGAACTTACAATGTTCGGAGTCAAAGTTCATGAGAATTTGGAGTGAGAACTCATCAGAGTTCAGAGTCTGAATTTAGAGAGCTCGGAGTCAGAACATAGAGAAGTTGCTAACTAGAATTCGGATTTGAACTTTTCATAAGTTCGTAATCAGAATTTGGATTCGAACTTCATGAGAGTTCGTATCCATAATTCGGAGTTGAACTTTATAGAAGTTTGTATCCATAATTCAATGTTGAACATCATGAGAGTTCATATCCATTATTCGGAGTTGAACTTTTCCTATGTTCGTAATCATAATTCAGAGTCGAATTTCATGATAGTTTTTATCCATAATTCAATGTTGATCGTAATGAGAGTTTGTATCCAGAATTCGGAGTCTTAAATAGAATACCTCATGTCTACGTATTATACGATTCCAAGGTTTTTTTTGGTTTCAATAAATGTTTGTATACTTAGAAAATTTATGACATGAATAATGAAATCTAGGCAAGGTTAAATTTCTTGGGGAAGGAAATTTTACTTATAGAAGTAAAACCTGGGTAAAATAGTATTTGCCTTAAAATAAAGTGTTTTTGATTTTCAAAATAAAAGGAATGAAAAATTCATATGAAAAACCATATTGACTCAACAACCTTCCACTTTTTGGAAACCACAATCATCTTTACAAAATAGAATTTAAGGACTTAGAATAAATTTCTAGACTTTGAAATTAATCCTTATCTCCATTTGTTTATAGACAATGGTGAATATGACTAACTTCCCCTTAGGCTTTGGAACTCTAAGGATCATATTCCAGATTTCCAGAATGATAAATTTTATTTGAATATAGAAATATTCGTAATGACAACTCCCCCTTAAATAAACTCCCCCTTACTTAAGGATAGTTCTTCTTAGAAATGTTTCATCTCCCTTTTAGGTTTTTCCTTCTCCCTTTTTAGTTCTTTTTCCTTCTCCCCCTTTGTGTTATTCAAAAATAGTTTTAGGGAATGGAAGAAAATATGAAGCATGAAATATTAAGGTAGACAACTAAACACACAAAAATATTTCTATTACGATTTAATGATTTAGTACATAGGAAAAAATACAAAAAAATATCCGAGTGGTATATTTTGTTTATTTTTCCTTGGGAATTAGCATTTTGAAAATGGGTTTCAACTTCTTCAACACTTTATGATCTTCCTTTGCTTAATCTTCTAATGCCTTGATCCTATCTTCATCTGCCTTCATAACCTTTTCCTGAGCAACCAGCAATTCATTTTTCTTTAAAATCTTTTCTTGTATCTCTCTATGAAGATCCTTCTCTGTTTTCAGGCTTTGAACAATATAACTCAGTTTCCCATTCAGATATTTAACATTCCGAATTCGAGTATTTTTTTCTAAACTATGCTTTGCCTGAAAAATGTCTGAATGATTCTTCATCATGGAATCCTCTATATCAAAATCTTCTTTTACATCATTCAGGAAGTGATCAAGATCTGACAACACTTCATTTACTTTCTTTGACCATAGAGTCATTTTTCTGTATGATTTTCAATGGTCCTCATAATTGATTTGAAAATTTTTATGTTCTGCCTCAATCATTACACATTTATCCATCCCCATGGACCAGATTCTATCTTCTGATTCATGTTGTGCTGAAGCATCTGACATCTGGAGACTATTGTAGGAAAGATCGAAATTGTATCTACCAACTTCTTCAGGGACTCAACAAAAAAATAATATCCCAATGTAGATGACTTTGAATCCGAAAACTTCTTAAGAGATTTTTCTTCTTCTATTTCCACCAGCTTCTTTTTAGAAGAGCCTCCAATATCATTCTTCCTTATGATATCATTCCTTGGGGTGTCAATAAGGACTTTCTTACCCTTGTGATTTTTGGTATGGCGTCCTCATCCGAGTATTGGTGCTCACTCTTGGATAACTGTACAATCTTGTATTCATCAGTTTTTTCTTTTTGAGCTCCAACTTCGACATACTTAGGATGGATAAAGTAATGATTATGACTCTCTTATGACAATTTTTTCACTTCTTCTTCTTCTTCATTCTCATCAACTCCCAGGGTAGTAATTTTTGAGGATCCATCTTGAGAATTCGGGATTGAAAACTTCTCAGATGGGGTTCCCTTATCTTGATATTATTCAACTTTCTTTATTATATCATCAGAACCTCCACTCATCTTAGCTTGGTGAACATCCTCTATAACTTTCTGACCTTTATCCATCACTACTTTCTCAATATACTTCTCCATGGGATTTTTCGGAGTCTTCTTACCTGGAGTCTCAGGAAATTGTTCCATCATAAATGATTTTGGAAAACAGAATATTTTCAGAAGCTATATCAGCATCCCTTAGAAGGGATTAAAAAATTTCAGCCTCTATCATATTCCACTTCATCTTTTTCTCTTTGGCCTGTTTCTCTAGCTCATCAGCAACTTTTTCTTTAAAGGCTTTAGCCTCAGCAGGATCCAAACCAAACTATTGCTCCCCATCATTTCTATTCTTATTTTCCTCTCTCCACTTTTGTACCACCTTATCCAGGAATGCCTTTTGATCCATTGGTTTAGGGGGTGTGGATTGGATTTCCATATACTTGGGAGTTTTATCTTGAGCTTCCACTTCTTTTAATTTCCTTTTCGTACCAGACTTCTTTGAGGGTTCGACCTTTTCCACAGTTTCTGGAATGGGTTCTGCCTCCTCCTCTGGAAAATCATAAAATTCACTTGAATCCTTTGAAAAACATAATTTCATTCTCTTAAGGGTGTCATCAATGATCAGAATCACCTTGCAATTCCTCCTCTTGGAGCTGGATGGAATTTTGAAGAACTCCACACACTGAACTATCAACTTTGAAAGCAATGTAGGATACATAATGATCTAAGCTTTATGATTTCCATTCTTGATGTTCTGGATCGTAATGAGTATATGTATAATGAGAATCACTCTCATTAGATTTACCATGAAATCTTGAATATAAATATCACTCTTCATAAGTGTATCCCTATCACACTTCATTGGTACGATAAATCCTTGTACCCAAAGCTGTATAATCTGATTATTGGTTGATAGATGGGAAATCATCGCTGTCTTCACATCTGTTAGCCCAAGGAATTCCATATCCTTCACCATGATGAATCTTCCTCCAACATTTGATAACTTGTGGGAGCAAAACTCAGCCTCTACTTCATAAGGTATGCCAACCAAGCTATCCACCTTGGTATAGGATAAAGCATACATCATCCCATAGCTTTTGAAGGAGTAATTCTCCCTTTCATCTTATTTAAAAAAAGTTGATGACTCATAAAGCTCTATATGCATGTCTAGATACACTACAACTTGATCTTGAGTTTTAGAAAAGGATAAAACTTCCCATCCTATATGTGGATGTTCTTGAAAATTAGAGAGTCATACTTATTGATGATGTTTGGGTGTACCAAACTCTCTCTATATATCTGCCACTACGAGATTGGCTTGGCTAAATACATATCATGAGAAGGTGCTTTTGCAAACATTCAGAATGAGCACTTCTGAAGAATTCAGAACGGGCTTTTGTAGAGGAGCAGAGCTTCGAGATTCAAGATCTTGGAAACTGATGTGGGACAACCATCAAGGTTCCCCATTATATAGACATTGAAGTAATCTTTCAGCATCCAAAAACAATATAACCATTGAGAAACTATTTGATTTGATCAGACAGTTGATATGATAGCAGCAAGGAAAAATTTGATGAATCCGATCTTTTGATGTTTTTAGAGTAAATCAAATTTGAGAAAACTAGAAACTGAGAATTTGAAATACAAAAGAAAATACCAGTAATGAAATAATGACTACGAAGAACATAAGAAGGTAATCATACCGTTCAGATTGCTAGGAAGGTTATTCATTATAGGTGATATTCTTCTTAAAAAAAATTGAATATGAAAGGCTCATTATGAAAAGAAACATACAAAGAAATACTCATTATGAAAATAAACACTAAGAAGATTTTGACTACGCAAAATTTTAATTACAAAAATTCCGAGTATTGAAAATTCTCATTACAAAAGTTATAATTCTGAAAATTTCCGTTATGAAAATTTAAGGTCTAAATAATTTCATTATGAAAACTTCTATTCTGAACATTTAATTACGAAAATTTTTAGTTCTGAAAATTCCCATTACAAAAATTTAAGGTCTGAATATTTCCATTACAAAAAAATCAGTTCCGAACATTTCATTACAAAAATTTTCAGTTCCAAAAATTTCCATTACAATTATTTAAGGTATGAATAACTCCAATATGAAAACTACAGTTCCAAACATTTCATTATGAAAATTTTCATTTCTGAAAATTTCCATTATGAAAATTTATGGTCTGAAGAATTCCTTTATGAAAACTCCAGTTCTGAACATTTCAGTACAAAAAGTTTTAGTTTCAAAAATTTCAATTACAAAAATTCCTATTACAAAACTTTTCATTATGAAATTATTTTGAAAAATTAACTTTGAAAAAATATGAAAACAATCATTATGAAAAACATGTAAAACTTCATTAAGAAAAATTTAGAAAAACTAGCTTTGAATTTTTTTTAAAAACTTATAAGGAGATGTACTCCCCCAAGGAAAAAGAATTTATTACTATAAGTAGAATGGTTAAACAATGAGTTAATGAAGGAAGATTACCTCATGGTTATCATTCCTAAAATCTGTTTAATGTATTCAAATCTATCGAAAGGTAATGATTTTGTGAAAATACCAGATATTTGATCATTCGTTCTGATGAATTGAAGAACGATATCTTCTTTTGTGTGTGATCCCTAAAAAATTGATGTCTAATATCTATGTGTTTTTCATGAGAGTTATGTTCAGGGATTTTACTAAGGGAAATGGCACTTGTGTTATCACACAAAATTTGAGTCTTATTAAAACTGAGCCATAGTCTCTGAGTCTCTGTTGCATCCACAACACTTGAACACAACAAATTCCAACTGCTACATATTCAACTTTAGCAGTAGAGAGTGCTACATAATGTTGCTTCTTTCAAGACCAAGAAGCTAATGAATCTCCTAAGAAATGACAAGTTTCATATATACTCTTTTTTATCTATTCTACTTCCACCAATGTTAGAATCATAAATACTCTTTAAAGCAAAATAATTTCCAGATGTATAAAAGAGTCCAAAATCCATGGTTTCTTTTAAGTTGCAAAAAATTCTTCTCACTTACGTTAAATGAGATTTCTTTGGATTGGATTGATATCTTGCCCATAAGCATACTGAAAACATTATGTCTACATGACCAGCTATCAAATATAGAAGACGTCCTATCATGCCTCTAAAATATGATTGATCTATTAGTATCCCAACATCATCATTATCAAGTGTGTTTGAGGTACATATGGGAGTACTTATACTCTTAGTGTCTCATATCCATACTTTTTAAGAATATATTTAATATAATTATGTTGGGATATGTAGATTCATTCTGGATTTGTGAAATTTGTAAATGAAGGAAAAATGATAACTCACCCATCATACACATTTCAAACTCAAATTTCATTAGATCTGCAATGGAATGAGTTAATGACTAATGATTTGAACCAAATATAATGTCATAAAAATAAATTTGAACAATCAATTTTTTTTTCTTATCTTTAATTATAAAAAGGGTTGGATCTGCAATTCCATTAACATAGTTATTTTGAAGCAAAAATAATATAAGTCTATCATACCATGCTCGAGGGGCTTGTTTAAGGCCATTCAACGCTTTGGTAAGCCTAAAAACATGATCAAGATGTTTTGTGTCTTCAAAGCTAGGAGGTTGTTCAACAAAAACATCCTCTTGAACATAACCATTAAAAAAAATCACATTTTACATCCATTTTAAAATGCTTGGAATTTAAGAATGCTATAAAGGCAAGTAAAATATGAATAGATTCAAGTCTAGGTACTAGGGCATAGGTTTAATCATAGTATATTCCTTATTGTTCATTTTAGACTTTAGTAACAAATCTAGCTTTATTCCTAATTATGACTCCATTTTCATCACACTTATTTCTGAAGACCCATTTTGCTCCAATTACAGAGGTTTCCTTAGGTCTTTCAACCAAGGTCCCATCTTTATTCCTTTTGAATTTATTTAGTTAATCTTACATGGATTTAATATAATCATCATCACATAACACTTCATCAGTGCTTTTTGGTTCCAATAGGAAAAGGAATGCTAGATTTTCTACTTCATTTATTAAGGAACTTATAGTCCTTACAAGTTGATTAACATCACCAATGATACTATCACTAGGATGATTCTTAAGAAACGACTGACATGGGTTTTGAAAAACCTATTCATCAACATAGGGTAGGAAATCTTATGGGGTAAATGTTTCAGAAGTATCTTCTTGTACATTTTTTTATTAGAAGGATCCTCTATCATAGGTTGATCATTAGTTTTTGAAAACACATATGAGGATGGAGGTTGAGGTTGTTTAAAAACAAAAGGATCAGTTTCGTCAAATTTGACATGTACTGTCTCTTCCACAGTACAAGTGTTTTTGTTAAAAACTCTATAAGCCTTAGTTGTTGTGCAGTATCCTAAGAAAATTCTTTCATTAGATTTTGGTGAAAATATGGGTAAATTATTTTTAGTATTCAGAATGAAAACCTTTCAACCAAAATCCTTAATGTTGAAAAGTCTATGTTTTCTACCATTCCATAACGCATAAAGAATTATATTAAGAAAATGTCCAATCAAAACTTGATTTTTAGTTTAACAAGTAGTACTTATAGCTTCAGACAAAATATGCTTGGCAACAGAATACTCACTCAACATGGTTTTAGTAATCTCCTGAAGAATTCTATTTCTTCTTTCGACAACACCATTCTGTTGAGGTGTTCTGGGTGCTGAAAGGTTGTGATTGATAACTTTTCTACTAATAAAAGTTTCAAAATCAGAATTTTGAAATTCTCCTCCATGATCACTATGAATAATGTTCAATGGAAGTTTTTTTTCATTTTTGACTTGGTCTCTAAAACTTTTGAAATAACAAAAAGCTTCAGACTTCTTTTCTATAAAATAGACCCATGTAAATCTTGTGTAATAATCCAACAAAACATATACATAATATTTTCCCCCAATGCTTTAAGTTTGTGTTCGACCAAAAATATCCATATGCACTAGTTGTAATGCATTAGTGGTTGAGACTTCACCAATGGATGAAAAAATTGATTTAGGTTTCTTTCCATATTGACAATGTATACAAACTTTTAATGAATCAAATCTATGTTCCGATAGATCTTTAACTAGTCTTTTCTTAGACATTTTTCATAGGTTTCTAAGGTTACAGTGTCCTAACCTTCTATTCCATAACCAAGAATGATCTTCCATTGCACTAAGGCAAGGTAAGTCTTGGATTCTAACATCGTCTATGTTTAGTGTGCAAACATTCTCTTGCCTATTTTTAGAAAGAATAAATTCTTCCTTGGAATTGTGTACTAAGAACTTAACATTCCAAAAATTCACAAGATAGACTTCATCACATAATTGACTTATGCTGATGAGGTTTTTCTTATGACCCTTAACAAATAAAACATTTGAAATCAATGTTTTTCCAAGATGAAAAATGATACATATACAAATAATTTCTCCCTGGGAGTTATCTCCAAAAGTTACTTTTCATCGTTTCATCTTGATAATATTTTAAAAATAGTTTTTGTTACTAGTCATATGTCGAGAACATCCACTATCCACGTACTAAGTATTGTTGTTGGTACTTTCCCTATTTTCCTGAAAATAAGAAAACATTAGATTTTTAGAATCCATAATTTCATGGATCCAGAAGATTTAGAAATCAAAATTTTGGGTACCCACATCTTCTTAGAAAAATAATCCTTATGAAATCCTAATTATTAGGTTCTGTTTAAGGAAAAATTCTTTGCTCAGTGACCACCACACTAACATTTAGTACAGAATGGGGAACATTGAGGAATAAAGTTGTTGTTACTAAAAACTGGTTTAGAACTAGTGTAACGAAAACAAGAAGTAATCCTTCGAGGTCAGTTTTCTAAATACATTCTATCAAAATTTTCCTTACCTAGGGTACACTTTGACAAACACTTCCTCAAGGAAAATATTTCTAATTTGAGTAAGATAACTATGTTCTTGTCTTCAAAGAAATCTAATTTTGAGCTACAGTTAGGCTCGAAAACATTTTTCTTAGAAATTACATTTTCTAGATCTTTAGAATGTTTATTTTTCTTATAATATACTTACTCAAGATTTTTTTAAATTCATTAAAAATCATCATTTTTATTATCAAGATCTTTAGAATGATCCAATATTTCCCTTATAATAATAGTATTCCCAGAATTTGATTTATCATGTTTCTTCATGAGTTTTGAATTCTCATTATCAAGGAGTTTGGAAAACCTAGAAAAATTTTCATTGGTAGGTAAAGTATTATCTTCATCAGAAGTGGATTCTTCATCCAAAGAGTTATATTATTTATTATGATTATAATTCAAAGAAACATTGGTCAATGATTCATCACTGTGTACCTTATCCATTAATAAATAATTATTAATAGTTAGTCATGCTATTAAACCAATATTATCTTGTCCAGAAGATTCATAATCCAAAGATTCATCTGAAGTGTCTCTACCACTAGCACTCCATGTGTCATTATATTTCAACACTTTCCCAACTTTGGAATTGTAATACTACTTTCTTATTTTCTTAGAATGCCTTTACTTTCATTATTATCTCTTGAGCATAGGGTAGTCAGGTATTATGTGTTCATCTCTCTTACATTCATAGAATGTAACTTATGAATCTTTCTTGTCTTTACTTTCCTTATTCATATATCTAGATTGAAAGTTCCTCTATCCAGTTATCTTGTTCATACTTCGAGCAATATTTGCAAATTCATTTTCTTAGGATTCACATCCACTATATCGGAATGGATAAAAACTTTCATAGATGTTGATCTAGTAACTCTCTTAGGAGTATTGGATTTCATATGATTGGAAGTCGTAGTAAAATCTACACTACCATTTCCATTCTTCTTCTTCACAATATCAGCATATCTCTTCATTCTAGACTCATGTTGTTGAAGAGTTCCAAACAGCTCATCATGGTTAATCTGAGTAACCTACCTATTCTCATCAATTTCAGTCCTTTTAGATTCCCACTAATTTGGCATGATGTCGACAATCTTGTCAACAAGAGCCTCATTATCTAATCCTTTTTCACCCATTGATTGTAAACTATTCAAAATAGTCATGAATCTTTATTACACCTTGAATATGGGTTCACCATAAGAAAAACTAAATCCATGATATTCATCTCTAATCATGGCACTTCTGGTCTCAATTACATTGGAAGTTCTAAAGTTAGTATCTTCAAGTTTCTTCTATATAGTTTTTGCAGCTTCTCAAGATGAAATTTGGCTATATATATTTCTAGTCATTGAACAATGTAAAGTGTTGCATACCTTATAATTCAATTGATATTCATGATTTTATTGATTTGTAAAGGCAATTACCTCTTTATCAAGAACATTGTATCCACCGGTAATCATAAAAAAATATTAAACCTAGTGTTGATAATGAAAGTCTTCATACGATCTCTTCAATATTTGTAATCATTACAATCAACGATTGGTGGTCTCGTTGGATTATTATTGTCTATGGAACCATCATTGATTCATATTGTCTTTAAGAAAAGTATTTCCATAAAAACTTGTTAGTATAAAATGTTTGTATCAAGGATAATATTCCTATTCATGAAAAGATAGAGCATAATTATATATATGTAAAAATGAATCCGAACTATGAGTCTGAAAAGAATATTTTGAAAAATATGATTCCAAAAAATGTAATTATGATAATTTACTTTTGAATCTTATCATGATATCAATTCAGATTGAACAAAATTATCTGATAAAAATTGTTGATAAGGTATATCTGAGTATGATATACTCTATAATACCAAATGTAGGATCGAAATAAGAATGAGATTCTCAGATACAAAAGTGGGGGGGGGTTGTAACTTTTAAAAAATTCCTTTCGAAATTTTAATGATGGTTATGTTTAACAAGGTTAATCAAAATATATCACAAGACCTATTATAGGTTCTAAACTCTTTCTAGATTTAGGAAAAATAATTATAAAAACGAATCATAAAAAAAGTTACAAAGATTAAGATTCTACCAGAAAGCATATAGAATCTAACTATGTCAGAGTACAAGAGTGAGGAAGTATAAGATATTATACATTACTCAACAATACAAAATGCAGCGGAATAACATTTAACAAAAACAAGTAACAAGTAATAAGTGTTTTAACCCAAATAAAAGGGTATCCAACAACCTTGTATAAATGTCCCCTGATTTATACATTCATGAAATTTTGTCTTACCCACACCTGGGTAAGTGCTCAATACTAATATCAGATTATATCTTGCTATCCCTGCAAGCCCTCAACTATCAGGTAGTCGACACCTTTGTCTTCCTCAGAAAGGAATCCCTCAACTTCATGGTGTTGGAACCTTTATCTTCCTATCCCGGGAATCCCTTGATTTTACACAGCAACAATTGGAGTCGCACAAAGAAATGAAAGTATGCACAAGGAAATGTTTGAACAAGTTGATCAAACATTCGGCATGAAGCTTGAGAGTTGATAAGATCCACTCTCTCTAGAAATTACTTCAACAGCATGTCAGAATAGATGTCTAAGTAATGTCATAATATCTTTAAAATGAGATCCTATTTATAGGCACAACTCCAACCATCGGCTCACTCTTCCAATGGTCGAATTCTTCCTTGAATTTCTGAGGGACCTGTAGACGTGTCACTTAAACAATGGTTAGTTAATAAATGAAGTCACGACATCATTTTGTAATAGATCAAGTGAAAGCATAACCAAAATTGATATTCAAAATGGAGGTAAATGAATGTTTGGAATATAAGTAAATATGAATTCAAAATGTAAGTAAATATAAATTCAGAGTCTATAGTACTAATATATTAAGATTCAGTTTTGTAGGAATTCAGAACTGGAATATTGTAAAAATCCGGACTCTGAATTTTAAAAAAAATCAGAGTCTAGTTTCATCAGAATTCAGAACCAGAACATACAATGTTCGGAGTCAATGTTTGTGAGAATTAGATGTCAGAAATTATCAGAGTTCAATGTTTTAATTCAGAGAGCTCTGAGTTAGAACATCGATAATTTCGTAACAATATTTCAGAGTGGAACTTTTCATAAGTTCGTAATAATAATTCAGAGTCGAACGTCATGATAGTTCATATCTGGAATTCGCAGTTGAACATTATGAAAGTTCGTATCCATAATTCGGAGTTGAACTTCATGAGATTTTGTATCCATAATTTGGAATTGAACTTTTCATAAGTTTGTAATCTGAATTTGTTGTCGAACATCATGAGAGTTCGTATCCATAATTCAGAGTTGAACATAATGAGAGTTCATATCCATAATTCAGCGTCTTAAACCGAATACCTCATATCTATGTATTATATGATTCTGAGGTTTTTTTGGGTTTCAATCCATGTTTTATACATAGAAAATTTATGATAGGAATAATGAAATCTCGGAAAGGGTAAATTTCCTTGGGGAAAGAAATTTTATTTATATAATTAAAACATTAGTAAAATAGGATTTTCCTTAAAATAAGGTGTTCGTGATTTTCAAAAAGAGAGGAATGATAAAGTCATAAGGAAACCCTTATTGACTCAACAGGGGGGAGGGGTAGGGGGATATCCATGGGGGTGGGGGAGTCCAGGGGGTGACGGTTGTCCAAGGGGTGGGGGATGTCCAAGGCGGTGGGGGTTTCCAATGGGTGGGGGTTGTCCAAGGGGGGTGGGGGTGTGCAGTGTGGTGTGGGGGTGTCTAGGGGAGGAGGGGGTGGGGTGTGCAGGGCAGTGGGGGGGGGGGTTGTCCAATAGGGGGTGTCCAGGGGGTGTCCAGTGTGGTGGGAGTTGTCTTGGGGGTGGTGGTGTCTAGGGGGTGGGGGTGTCCAGGGGGTGGGGTGGTGGTGTTCCGGGGAGGAAATAACCATTTAATACCTTGAAAAATTCCTATACCCAATCCAACCAACATCAAAATTCCCAATCAACACCCAATTCATCCTCATTATCACTACCCTTCCCATTATTTCATGAACAAAAACTATAAATACAAAATCCAAATCCAATTTTCAACTAAACTAAAGTCCATAAAAACTACCGTATCACCCCACTAAAAATGGAAAAACACCAACACCACTACCCCAATGGTCTCCAATCCCTTCACATGGATCATCCTTATATCCATTACCCACATCAAGACAATATGACTAAATAATCCCTTTACCATCTTTAAGTGGGGATATACCAACATCTCCATTAGTTCATGTTGTTCACTAACTCTACACAGGATTGGATATGAAGACTTAAAATTAAGGTGATTAACAATATGATGACACATAAAGTGTAGAAAATAAACAAAAAACTAATCAGAATGCACTTATTGGTTATACCATGCCACAGACCACACAGACCTCTGGTTGAGGCCAAATAAAAATGGAAAAAAATAGATTGAGAACATTAAAACTAAGGTTTCACAAACCTATTTGAATTTTTGAACAAAAAAATTACATGATTGAAGATATATTTATCAGGTGGAAGGAGTTTTTTATCCTAGGGTAAAGAGATAGCTTTATAAGAGCTTCTGTTTAGGGCTCCAATCGCACAGATGGGGGAACTCGAGTTGCTGTGTTTTTGGGGGAAAACATTAACATTAGTTTTTTAAAACCATTGCGAAAAATATTGTTTAGAAATGGTTATTTAAAACCATTGGTATACATTAGTAAAATAAAATCATTCACAATGGATTACTCAAACCAATGGGAATGGTGGATTCTAAAACAATTATACTAACAGTATGTGCAAACCGTTAGGAAAGGTTGATCTAAAAACAGTTCCCCAACGGTTTGAACAAACTGATGGAATAAAAATATTGGGAAAGACATGATAAAACACATTTTTATTGAATATTTTATTTTTAATAAATGATAAAATTTCCTCACATCGTGTTAAATATTTTTTTATAAAATATTTCGTATTAGATCTTGCATTTGAAAATTTGATGGAAATTCCAATTTTATCCTTTATAGTGCACTATATTATTTCAAAGTTAAATATTTTAATATTAATTATTTGAACTTGATATTTTGTAAATATGTTCTTTACTTAATGGGATACAACTTATGTTCAGGACATTGGATCTAAATCATGCATTTGGTTGGACTAAATGGATAATGAAGTCAAAGGTAGGATGGACCCGCCAGATTGGACATCTGTTCTATATTTGGGCCATAACTTCTTCATTCATGCATGTATTAGGACCAACATTTGAGAGGATATCTCCAAAAAAATTTAACTTATCATTATTCTGAAAGAACAGATGGTGAAAGAATTTTGGAAGTCAATTGGGTAGTGCAAGTTGGCCTAAAATATTTGTTTGAGATTCCCCATTCACACTTGAAACCACTTTGAACCTAGCCTCCCCTTCAATATTTAAATTGCTTTTTTTCTCATTTGGAAGGGTTGGGACGTGAGTAAGGATATTTGGAGTATATTATAAGTGGTTCTACACTTTTTTTAATTCAACATTGGAGGAGGGAAGTGACCAAGCTAGGATCTCCTCCAAAATTCTCTTCTTTTCCACTTCTTTATTGTTATGTTGTTGTGCTTTCAATAAATTCATAATTTCTATTCCATTTATTTTGTTATTTTCAATTTTATTATTCCTATTAATTTTCCAATTTTGTATGTAATTATAGAGTAGAAACAATATTTGGTTTTACTTTTCTAATGTTGTTCACTTGCAGAATGTTTCTATTATGACCACACCACCCATGGAAGAGTAATTTTTTTAGTAATCCATCGACCTATATCATTATTAATTGATTTATTTTGAATAAATGATATAATTTGTTTTAGAGAATATGATATATTAATTTATTTTTTAATTTAATTGAATCTAATCATGAAATTGAACAATTAACACAAAAAACATGAGGCCAAGAATTATTTGAATTGTGAGAGTGCAACCTTAATCAATAATATAAAACCTGAAAGGATCAATTTATAGTGTTCAAATATAATCCATAAACTCAATTAATTATAATTTCCAGAAATTAAATGTTCATTAATTTAACAATTACTATAATATAACCTTATAACATTAATCAAAGTAGGTTTCTATGATTGCATGTTTTGAAGTTAGCATAGGGTTAAACTCACATCATATTTTTGGAATGGTTAAATTTCAAATTTTTTGAGATTTAACAAATTAAGGGATCATAATGAAGTGGATATTAATTAAAATGAGAATTATAAATAAATTGTTGAAGTGGAATAGTTATATTGACTACGCCTTTTAAATATTTTCTAAAAAACATCTTCTTGTTGTGTCTTTTTAATCGAAATTCATTTCAAAAATAAAAACAAAAAAATACAAACGTATTCCAGAAAACTTCTCCTAGATTTATAAATGATAAAAATCCATCATTTTTATTATTATTATTATATCATTTTATTTTATTTTCAAATTACCTTTATTAAGTTGTGTTAATTACTGCCTCTTTGGAGATGACCTAGGTCAGCCACCTTGCTGCACCTAAATAACCCCAAACTATATATCATTTGAGAGAACCCATGACAATACCTTTCAAATTGGTGTCATTTTCAGAGAGGAATGTAATTATTTCAACCAATTATAGGTATTTATTTTATTTTACATTTTATTCACTTCCTCTCTTCTTTCTTCCTTCTTTACCCAATTTGAATTTTTTATTCTTATTTTATTTTCTTCTACTTATTTTTGGACCATAATCTCAAACTTCTCATTTTTATTTTAATAAGGTCCAATTTACTTATTTTAATTTTTATTTGATTTATGACATGAAAAAATCCTGAGGATCTCTTAGATCATGACCCTAATATTTAACGTAACCTTCTAGATTGAATCAGGCATTCTCAGTCTATGGGAAGTTTCAACATTCTACCAGTTATAGAATTACTTCACTCCAAGAACATTAAAATTGGAATCCCTTATAAGTAAAACTTAAAACAAGAAAAATTGGATGAAAATAATGGAAATGAACTTTATTGAACCATTAGAGAGTTTACTGCACAAGATATTATCTATCAATAAAATTGTATTCCATACCCAAATCTCGAATCAGATTATGAACTGAAATCTGAGTTAATTCACCTTCTTCCAAAATTTCATGGACTATTTGGTGAGGATCCAAATAAAAATTTAACATAATTTAATGTTGTCTTCTAAAACATAAAATTGAGAAATGTTTCTAAAGATTAAATCAAAATAAGAGCATTCCCATTCTAACCCAATGGCACTCCAAAATATTGGATGTATTATTTACAACCTAAAGATGTAACTTGTTGTGATGATTTGAAACATCTTTTATTTTAGAAATGTTTTCAAGCATCAATATACACTTCCATTCATAAGGTGACCTTTGGGATCAACCAATCATAAGGGGATTCAATGTATGATTACTGGGAGAAATTAAATAAGTTGTGTGCAAGCTGCACACATCACCAAATCAGTGAGAAACTCCTCATCCAGTATCTCTATGAAAGAAACACACCTATAGAGAGAGGAATGGTGGATGATGCGGTTGGAGGAGAATTGGTTGGGAAGACACTAGTATCTCTATGTATATTGATTGACAAGATGGCCCAAAACTCCAAACAATTTGGAGATTGGGGTACACCGTATGTCAGGGGAGTACATCAGGTATGTCTTTATTCTCTTGAGATTTATTTAATTGATACCAAGTTGGAAGAATTGACCACTAGGGTGAGGTAGATTTATTTGGCTCGAAAGACATCCCAACTCACTCCTTCAATACCTTGGGGAATTTTCACTAATACAAGCCACTCAACATACTGTTGCCCAAAAATACAAGAAATAAAAGATTGGCAGCAGTGTTCCCTGGACGACCATATCCTCAGCAACAATCATATCCCCCAAAAAAGGTTGATTACTTTTCTCCAACATTCAACCAAGGGTGGAAGGATCAATAAGACATGAGGTACGACTCTGGAAAACATCAAATTCCTCCATTTAAACAAAACTTACAGCATCCTCCACCTTACCAACAAGGTTTCCAACAACCCCAAAGGTTATTTGAAACTCAAGTATCAACAATTCAACAACAAGGGAATCCCCAAACCAAGGCATATTATAAAAATGAAAATCATATGAAAAAATGTTCTTAATCAATAGAATGAGCTGAAGAGTCAAGGTTTATAGTTGAGAGAGTTGAAGACACAAATGATCCATATTACCACTTCCCTTAATGAACTGGTAAGTAAAAATTCTGGAAATATACCTTCCAAAACTACTCCAAATCCTAAGTGGAATGTCAGTGCCATCCCATGGAGAAGTGTGAAGCAAAAAACATATATATCTACACCATTTGTTCCCCATGTATTCACCTCAACTCTGGAGAATCCCAATTCAAAACCATCTAATGACAAACCCAAGGAGAAAGATAATGCTAATAAAAATATTAATGATGTTCCAATTAAACCCCTTCCCTTTCCAAATAGGGTAGAACAAACAAATAAGATGGCTGAAGAAGTGATGTAAAAAGAAGTTTTTGATACATTCAAGTGTGTGGAGATCAATATCCCTCTACTTGATTTGTCAAGAAAATACCAAGGTATTAAAAATTCTGAAAAAACATTTTACCAATCAAGGATGGATAAAGGGAAATGAGAGGATCAATAAATGAAGGAATGTGTCATCAAACATTACACAAACTCTAGCAATTCCAAAAAAGTGCAAGGGTCCTTGGACATTCACCATACTATGCACCATATGGGTGTAACACTTTTCTGATGCTCATTGTGATTTAGGATCTTTCATAAATGTGATGCCTCAATCTGTATTCTCTTCTTTACTGGTTGATGTGTGGAAACCATCGAGAGTAGTGGTGTAGCTGGTGAATAGAGCTACGACATATCTGGCAAGAGTCCTTGAGGATGTACTTGTCCGAGTAAGAGACATGATCCTTCTTGTAGATTTTTACATTCTTAAAATGGAGGACAATAAGGTATGTTCACATGATCCCATTTTCATATGTAAGACCTTCGTCAAAACTAAAAACCCAATAAAAATGTCCATGAAGGTACACTTTCCATGGAATTTGGAGATGAAGTCTTTATATTTAATGTTATGAACTCCATCCAGTATGCCTTAGATGACTATTCTGCTTTTGTTTCTCCCATTTTAAAACACCATGTAATAACCCCATGGATATTTATTGTTATATGCTTAAGGAGATTATGAGAATGAGTTCTAGGTTGATGCCAAAGAGTACTTCCACACCCATTTATAATGCACAAGAATCTCTTATATTTTATTTTGAAATGGATTCATATTCTGATTTTGATCATGTGAACTCTGATTTTGACATGTTTGTTGAGTATTATGATGTATTTGATTCATTATTCTCTAATTTTAATGATGCATATTCTGATACTGATGTTTATTGTGCACATATTTCAGTTCCTTCAATTTCTCCATCCATACATCACACCCCAACATTAGAACTCTGACCATTTCCTCTTAATATCAGATACTCAAACTTGTTATGTGGTGAGAAATTACCTATTATCATTTCAAACAATCCCCATTTTTAACATGACGAAAAAATTTTAAATATTTTTAGGGAGAAAATTTCGGCAATCGAGTGGATCATGGCTAACATATCAGGAATTAGCCCATCTATTTTCATGAATTTGATTATTTTGGAGGATGGGGAAAACCAGTTAGGCATCCATAAAGGATACTCAATCCATCCCTTCTGTAAGTTGTTAAAAAGAGGGTGAAATTTTTCTCAAGGTAGGTAATATTTATCCCATTTCAGATTCTCAGTGGGTGAGTCTAATTCGGGTTGTGCCTAAGAAAAGTGGTGTTACTGTTGTTAAAAATTATAATGAGGAGTTAGTTCCAATGAGGTTTCTAAACAGTTGGTGTGTGTGTATTAATTCTAGGAAACTAAATCAGTCCACTCGTAAGGACCATTTCTCCCTCCCATTTAGTGATCAAATGCTTGAGATACTAGCTAGAGAAAACCCTATTATTTCATGGATGGGTTTTCTAAATATTTTCAGGTTCCTATTACTTTGGGGGCTTAGTAGAAGAAAAAAAATCAATTTTCCATTCGGTATGTTTTCCTACCGGATGATGCCATCTGGACTTTGCAATGCCCTGGGTACCTTCCAAAAATGCATGGTGAGTATTTTTTCTAATTTTATTGAGACCTGCGTTGTGGTATTTATGTATTATTTTATAGTGTATGGGTCTTCAATTGATTTTTTTATATATAGTTTGAGAAAGGTGTTGAATCATTGTATTGAGAAGAATTTGTCTTAAACTTTGAAAAGTGTCATTTTATGGTAGAGTATGGAATTGTCTTTAGGCGTGTAGTGTCAAAACGTAGGATAGAGGTTGATAGATCTAAGGTAGATATTTTTCTATCCTTACCCTATCATTCATATGTGCGTAATTTTAGATATTTCATAGGGAATGTAGTATTTTATCAGTGCTTCATCAAATATTTTCATAATATTTCTCTTCTTATGTTATGAATACTTCAAAAGGATTGCAATTTTGTTTTCTATGATTATTTCAAGACTTTCTTTGATGAGATAAAAAAGTTTCTAACCAATACAACAATCATGCAGACCCCACGGTGAGAGAATCATTTTGATTTTATGTGTAACAATGCAAACTTTTCAGTTGGAGATGTCTTATCTTAGAGGGTGGGGGGATGCTCACATGTGATTTTCTATGAATATAGGACATTGGATTCAGCCCAATAAAACTAAAAAACCACAGAAAATTAGTTTCTTACTGTCATATTTTCTTTAGATAAATTATGTTCATATTTATTGGGATCTAAATTAGTATTTTTTTCTGACCTTGCAGCTCTGAGTTACCTCTAGAAGAAGCCGAATGCAAATACTAGGCTAATCCGATGGATTCTCCTTATTCAAGAATTTTATATTGAGATAAAGGACAAGAAGGGGATAAAAAACCTTGTGTAGGACCACTTGATTAGGATTTCTCACGCACTTGAGGCTGACACCATGGACCAAGTACCACTTCTAGACACATTCCCCGATGAGCATCTTTATGTAATCTCAGGTACGCATCCATGGTATGAAGGATTAGTAAAATACCTTGTTTCCTATGAAATTACTATAAATTTAACGAATCGTCAAGTCCAAAAGGTAAATAGTGAGTCTATATTTTATGTGTGGGATGATCCATACTTATGTCTCTTGGCAGTGAAAAATTTATTAGGAGGTGTTCTCCTGATCATGAATTTGAGTCTATTTTACATTTTGGTCATACACTTGCTTGTGGTGGACACTTTGGACCCAAACAGACTTCTAGTTAAGTTTAGACTTTGGATAATATTAGCCTAGCTTATTCCATGATGCCCAAGTGTTTTGTATGTCATGGTCACATTTCAAACAAGTAGGGAACATTTCTAGGAGACATGAGATTCCCCAAAAACCCATACTATTCCATGAGATTTTTGATGTTTGGGGAATGAATTTTATGGACCTTTTCCTAGTTCCTTTGGTTTTTTTATATTTTTTACACTATTGATTATGTGATTAAATGGGTGGAGGCTTAGGCCACCAGGACTGATGATTCTTATGTTGTAGTGGACATTGTCAAGACACAGATTTTTTGTAGGTTTAGAGTATGAAAGGCCATCATCAATGATTATTGGACACAATTCTACATTTATAATTTGGATTCCCTCATTATAAAGTATGGGGTGGAACACAAAACATCAACACCATACCATGCCCAAACAAATGGCCAGGATGAAGTTTCAAATCGTGTGTTGAAACAAATTTTGATGAAAATTGTGCAACCGAATTAGAAGGATTGGAGAAAGCACTTGGATGATGCACTATGGGTTTATAGGATATCATATAAGACATCCATCAGTATATCCCTATTCCAGATTTTTTTGGTAAATCCTATCATCTCCTCGTGGAAGTCAAACATTAGGATTATGGGGCCACAAAGAAATGCAACATGGATTTGGCCCAAGTTGGAATCCAAAGGATGCTGCAAATTAAAGAGTTGGACGAGATTATATTGTCTTTATATGGGAACTCAAGGCTCTATAAGGAATGATAAAAATAAACACAAGACAAATGATCCAAAAAATGGAATTGCAAGTCGGAGATAAAGTCTTGCTCTATAGTTCATAACTGAAGTGGATTCCTGGTAAGATGCATTTAGGTGGTTAGTTCCTTATGTTGTGATGAATGTTTTTCCTTATGGTGTTGTGTAGATATCACAAGAGGCCACTGAAAAGATATTTACTGTCAATGAGAAATTTTTGAAGAAATGCATTGAGGGACGTCCTACTGATCAAGTGGATTTCATCACACTGCATGACCTCGTCATCACTTGAGCATATCAGGTTGTTTCTAACCCTTTCACTTTTATATTCATTTTCCTATTTAAAATTATACATTTCATGTGCATATATCATATCATATGTTCACATTGAGTATAATGTAATATTTTAAGTGTGGGTGAGGGGAAAACATTTTGGGTATATATTTAGGATTTTCATTTCTGGGTATTTTTTGTATTTTATATTATGTTTTTGGTTAAAATTTTCGATAAAAACAAACAAAGAAATCATTAATAAATAAATAAAAAACAAAAATATCATGTGACAATCTCATGTGGAACATAAGAAAAATGAATGTTTTTAAAATTCATTGGTAGAATTATAAGCCTGAGTAGGATTTCATCATCAAGGGTTGATTTTTAAAAAAATAGAATCTCTCGATGATATGAATGGTTATGTCATTAAAAACATTTTAGATTTTGACATCATTATTTGTGATATTGGTTCATGGTAAATTGTGGCATTTATTTCTCCACACAAATTCTCACTCAACCATGAATTGTGAATTTTTAACTACTCAATTGAAGTTATAGTCAAGTTAGGTAAAAAAATAACTATTTTATCCATATGTTTGTTTCTCTTCCAATCAGTTTTATTACTGTATTAAATATACCTATGTGTGTGTACCTGTTATCCGACTATTGTACACCCTCAAAACAAATATGGGTAGTGTCCTGGACAGGTCAAAAACCACTCTCCATAGACCTTTTATCTTGTTATAACTATTACAATTAGTGTTGTGAGGAGATCAAACATGAGTTGAGAGTTGAGTGTGATATTTTCTCCAAGTAAAACATAAAAAACACAAAAATATTAATAAATGAGGGGAGTGATGAAATGTACAACTTATGGGGATATCTTGGTCAGGAGCTTAAGGTTTGAATTTCGGGAATGATTAAGTGAGTGGGTCTTGAAATTCGATTACAAAGGAATGTAGAATTGGATCGGTGAATTAAACTAGGTATGATTAACAGTTTTACATGACCAAAACATACTAAGTAAAGGGTGGATTTATGAGCTTGGAATGGTTGGCTCACACACATGTGGAGAATTACTGGCATAGTAGACCCATGACATGTTTCTCTTTAATTAGTGTACTAAATTTCATTGGATTTTTTTACACAATTAATGAGACAGTGAATTTTAAATTTATTTATATTTACTCTTGAAGGGATTATTACTTTTCATGTATTTTCACAGTGGGTTGAGAAAAATGAATATGCATATTTTTTTCACAATTTTTTTGAATACCAGAAATGTGGTTTTTTCAAGAGTGAAAAAGCGTAAGTGTGGGGGAATTTATAAAACACATTTTTATTAAATATTTTTTTGATAATAAATGATAAAATTTCCCCACATTGTGTCAAATATTTTTATTTATAAAATATTAGGTATTAGATCATTATTTTGAAAATTTGAAGGAAATTCATGTTTTATCCTTTATAGTTCACTGTAGTATTTTGAAGATAAATATTTATATATATATTATTAAAAGATGAAATTTTGTAACTGTAACACCCCAAGCTTCCACGGTACGTTTCCCTTCGAATAATGCCATAGCGTGTGTTGTACGCAACCTCGAGTTCTAACACACACCACAACTAATTAAACTAGCCGTTGTGAATAGTAATACCTAATTTTTGAAATCATATATATTTTATATTTCAAAATGGACTTCATTTTTGGATTCGGAATATTGAAATTACCCTAGGGTGAAATTTTGGTACTTTTCGGATAACTTTTATATTTTGATGAATAGTGAAAATTACTAAATTTTAATTAAAATCAACTTTTTTAATCAAAATAATTAATATTGATAAATTATGAATTTGAGTGGTTTTAAAGTATATTTAGAATATATTTTTACCATTTAATTTAATGTTTGTCATTGGACATAATTTCACAATTAAACCAGACATAAACAAGTGTCAATCTTTTGATAGTTATTATCTCTTAAAAACACGCTTTTTATTTTAACAACGGGAATTAATTTTAAATTAATTTCTACCAATTCTGTGTTTTGAATTTGGAAAAATGGATTACATATTTGGAATCAGGATGTACAAATTATGTAAATAGGTAACTTTTTTTTTACACATTTTGAATAATTACTGCGGTAAATATTTTATTTACCATGGTTAAAGGGTAAATCCGGTAAATAAGGGTTAAAAAATAATATTATAATAATAAAAAATTACCCTAAAACGTGTCCTAACCTTATTGGTGGACACAGACCCGACCATGGGCATCCTTGGGTCGATTTGGGGTCCCCTTAGAGCCACTTGTATGTGGTAGGGACACATTATATTAATAAAGTTAAAATAAAAATAAAAATGGCATAAGCTTACATCTTTTAGAAGAACAATTTTTACATAGGGTTATACATGTTGGATTTTCGATTATAAATATTCATTAGAAATCTAAAAAGATTTCCTACATAATTATATTTTATTTATAATTTTTAGACATCAAATAATTTAAATTATTAATGACACAATAATGATGCAATGTTTACCTCATTAATAAATCATTTAAATAAATAAGATTATAATGATTAAAATATTATCTAAAACCTGTCCAATTCTTATTGGTTGATGTTATTTAGAATATGAGTCATCTTATCCTCGACCTCAATGATTTTTTGACCATTATAAACCGAATATAATTATATTATAAAATAATACTTTCACTCTTTCCTAAATATCCCCTCCTCTCCCTTATAAAAGGAGACCACTCCTTCTCATTTCTTCACACCTTCAAAGCCTTTTGGTTCGGCCAAACTGTGCCCAAATACTCTCCCAACTTCCCTAACTACAACCTATAGGCCTTAGTTTGATCAGAAAGCCAACCTAAGGAGCCCTTTTGATCAAATCAAAAGGAAGAACCCGAAAAAGAGGTAATGTTTTCACCACCCCTTTTCAAGTTCCTTTCTTCTTCCACTTCTTCTTTCTTTGTTCTTACCATTCTGAAATAATAACTCCAGTATCTCACATATACTGTGATGTTATTATAAATATGTTACAACCATATTCAGTATTCTATCCACCCTTTGAATAACATGTCACCACACGTGCGTACGTACGGCTTACCGTCTCCATGTCGTGGTGTAATTGTTATTCAATATATTATTATTTGGATGGGTATAATAATGATGTGAAACTCATGTAAATAATAAATATAACATGTTAATTATTCTGTATATATGATATAACATCCATTTATATATTATTTTAATATCAAAAGAATGATATTGTCGCTCGTGCGTACGTACGGACTACCGTCTCCACGAACGCGATGAGATTCATTCTCCATCGTATCCATTCAAGTATAATTATCATTTGATGATTTAAAAATTATTTTTAAGGACTTGATATAATTCTGTATATGAATAAGATACAACAAACATGGCTTATGAAACAAAACCTATAAAAGAAAATGATTAAGTTCACACCCGAAACAACAATAATACTAAGATATTATTATCAAATCAATATTAAAAGATCATATATGATATCATAATAATGTATATGATTATTTTATAATTTAATAACGATTATTTCACCATTATACAGGAGGTTAACCTACCCCAACCAAGTAAAAGTACAAGGTAAGGGTTATTTCACAATCTCTTCATTATCCGAGGTTGTTTATACGTAATAATCTACTGGGATCTCGTTATCATCCACATCCATGTTTCTTCAAAATGTATTTCAAAAAAAATTAATATTTAAAAGAATATGGGTTAAATTCATTTATACCATTGTTTGACTTTTTATAAGAGGTTTATAAGGGAATATTTCCGTCGTTTTCCAAACAAGGTGCTTTTTAACCTTTTCGACAGAATTATGATAAGAATGTTTTTTTAAACTTATACGGCGGGTGTGGTTATTTTCCGCCGTTATAAAATATTCAAATCATTCATTACAAGCTTATAAGAATATTTTCAAAGAAAATGTTTTATTTTATATTGATCTTAAATGATTTCAAAATAAAAGGAGATATTTCCTAAAAAAGAATTTTGATTTCATCTATGTCAACATCCTTTGATGGATTTTAAGATTATTTGAAGTTGATTTATTATGATACAAAACTTCTATATTGTATTGAAGGTTTTGTGATATGTTTGACTGTGGATGTGCTGTTTTTATACCATTCCTAGTTTATGGTGAAAGTATTGACATTTCGTATGCTAGTTTTAATACGAATTTTTATGTTATGTTTAAACCTTTTCATATGGGAATGCATTGGACTTAATATGTGACGGGTGGAGCCCGCTATAGCTCCTCGATGCATCTGTAGGTCTCATGAGACAAACTAGTGTCTTGGAACAAGGCCTTGACAAAATCTTATTTGTAGTCTTGGCACGAGGCCTTGACTATGTGGTTATGATAGTCTGGCATTATGCATTCCAACATTATGAAAGTGGTTATTGATATTTCATGTGATTATTCGATTAGTAGAATATCCATGTGAATAAGTAAATGGAATTATTTCATTTTATTTATGCCATACTATGTTGAAGTTAAAGTTTAAAAGGCTTTTGTTTTAGTTATACATTGCCTTAAATGTTTATTCTTATTTATGAAAGTTTCTGCTATATTGTTATCCTTACTGGGCATTTGAGCTCACCCCTTTTCTATGTTTTATTTTCCCAGGATGTGATGAAGTAAATTATGAATGACTTGCAGGGATATTATGAGGTGTTAATAGTGTGGACTATGGAGACAATATGTTGTTGTTGTAGTTCTTTTTTATTTTGATGATGTAATGTAAAACTTATGAATATATCTAGTGTTTCCAAGGATACTAAACAAATCGGTCTTTCGAGATTTGATATTTCTTGTGATCATGCCAATGTTATGTAATTAATGCACCGAATCTGGGTAACTGGGGTCGGGGTGTTACAGTTGGTATCAGAAAATGTTTAGTACAAACCTTGGATGCTAGATTTAGATAAACTCTGATTAGAGCATGTAGACCTAAGATGAACTTTGAGGATAAGTATAGAAGAACTTCCTAGAATTTTGGTATTGTAGAGATTTTTTGAGTTTTCCAAGCAATACATCCCTATCTGGATACGAGCAGGTAGAGGCGGATCTGGCACAGATGTACCTAGGGGTAAAACCCGAAAACACCGCTTTGAGCTAGACTCGAACGGGAACTGGTGCACGACAACGGGCCTTGCTGCACTCTTGGTTACGACACTCCCGGGGGATATGCTTAGAATAACTCTCATTTTTTTACAAATCATTATGAAGGGTTTATGAGTATATACTTCCTCAAGAAAACATTTTTATGATTATGGATTATATCCATAAATAGTTCAATTTATGTTGGGTGATTTATAAGTATGGGATTATGTATTTTGATTCATAAAACGATCTAGTTTATTCCATTGTTTAGAAATGGCGCCTAGTGGAAGAAATGGAAACCGTATCAATGCACACACTCCATGTAGGGATTGCCCTCCTGCTCAAGATAATTATAGTGGGGCTGGTGATGCAACTGGTGCCGATCAGCTAATCACCATACTGGGGCAACTTACTCAGGTTATGAATAATAACCTTAACCGTATGGAGCGCCCTGATCCGTAGCGTGGAGGATCAATGTAAGATCGATTCATGAGGCAAAACCCACCAACGTTCAATGGGAATACGAATCCCTTAGTAGCTGAGCAATGGATATTTTCCCTAGAGAAAATATTTCAGGCTTTGGGGAGCAGTGAAAGGGAAAAAGTTATCATGGCAGTTTACCGCCTCACTGGAGATGCTGATCAATGGTGGTCATTGATTCAAAATATGAAGGAAGATGATGAAGTATCAAATATGGAATGGAGGGAGTTCAAAGATCTGTTTTTAGAAAAATACTTTCCTCGCGACCATCGAGCAGATATGGAAAGGCAATTTCTAAGTCTGAGACAAAAGGAGGATGAGAATGTCACAAAGTATGAGGCTAACTTTACAAGGTTAACAAGGTACGCTGGTGATTATATACCTAACCAAAGAAGTAATATTTATCGTTTCTTTGATGGGTTAAAACCATTTCTCCGTCGAGCATTAGTCTCACAATCCTTTTCATCGTACGAAGACATTGTCTCATGTGCTATCAAGACCGAAAAGGAATTATCTAAGTCTTATGACTTTAAAGCAAAGCAAGAGAAGAAGAGACCTGCTGATCAATCTGGGAATGGAAATAAGGGGAAGAAGGGAATGGTTGAATATCCATCCTGTGGTAAATGCGGGAAGAAACACCCTGGTACTTGCTTGAAGGGAATGAGAGTCTGTTACAAGTGTGGTGAAAAAGGCCACCAAGCTCGTGATTGCAAAGGGAAGAAGGAATCCACCAACGTTCAGTGCTACAATTGTAGGGAGATGGGACATTATGCAAATACATGTCCTAAGCATCAGGAGAAATTACCTCAGAAAAGGCCAAGGGATCAAGGCCAGGCTTATGCTATCACTACTGCTAAGGTAGAAGCTCCGAAAGACGTGGTGGCAGGTAATTTAATGGTTTCCTCAAGTTTAGCAAATTCATTATTCGATTCTGGATCATCGCATTGTTTCATATCTTCCCAGTTTGCTAAGAAAATTAGATATTTCCAATTTGATTTAATAAGGGAGTTGTTAGTTAAAACTCCTATGGGAAGTATCATTGCAACAACGTTTTGTGAATCAGTCCCCATTATAGCACATAAATTTTCTTTATCTGTTGATCTCATCGTTATACTTATGATTGAGTTTGATATAATCCTCGGTATGGACTGGCTTTCGGACTATGATGCGAAGATTTATTGAAAGAAGAAAGAGGTTACGATTCTTGATGATAATGATAAAGAACACCTTATTTTTAGAGCAGAATCGTCACCACCTAATTCTTATTTAGATCCACCCCCAGTAGCTAACTTAATTCAATTATTGGGGAGGAAGAGAAGGAAATAATTGTCGGTGAGGAAAGGAATGTTCAAATAGAAGATGTACCTGTTGTGAAAGAATTTGTAGATGTATTTCCGTAAGATTTACCTGGACATCCTCCAGAACGAGAAGTTGAGTTTTCCATTGATTTGATTCCTGGGTCAAGGCCTATATCGAAGACCCCTTATAGAATGTCCACTGTAGAGTTAGTCGAACTAAAGAAACAACTAGATGAATTGAGTAATAAGGGATTTATTCGCCCTAGTGTTTCTCCATGGGGATCCCCTGTTCTTTTTGTTAAAAAGAAAGATGGATCTATGAGGTTATGTATCGACTACAGGGAGATCAATGCTATAAAGATAAAGAACAAGTATCCCCTACCTCGTATTGATGATTTATTTGACCAACTATATGGAGATCAATACTTTTCAAAGATTGACCTTCGATCTGGATACCATCAGTTGTGTGTAAAGAAGTAAGACATTCCGAAGACAGCATTTCGAACCAGGTACGGGCATTACGAGTTTACTATAATGCCTTTTGGATTGACTAATGCACCCTCTGTATTCATGGATCTGATTAATAGAGTTTTCAAGGAGTATCTCGATGAATTTGTGGTGGTATTTATTGATGATATCTTGGTATACTCCAAAACCTATGAAGATCATGAAAATCACTTGCGCATTATCTTGAAGACTCTGAGGAGGCATGAATTATATGGGAAGTTTAGCAAGTGTGAATTCTGGCTTCAGGATATTTCTTTTCTTGGCCATATTGTCTCTAAAGATGGAATCTCTGTTGATCCTTCTATGACCAAGGAAATCCAAGAATGGCCAGCACCTACGAGTATAACTGAGGTACGTAGTTTTATTGGTTTGGCAGGTTATTATCGACGTTTCGTGCAGAATTTTGCCCGATTGGATAACCCATTAACGAAGCTCACACGTAAAGGGGTTAAATTTATTTGGAAAAAAGAGTGTGAAGAATGTTTCGAAGAACTGAAGAGAAGATTATTAAATGTTCCTATATTGACTCTATCATCGGGGAATGATGGGTTCGTTATTTATAGTGATGCATCAAAGAAAGGAATTGGTTGTGTCCTTATGCAGAATGATAGAGTTATTGCCTATGCATCACGACAGTTGAAAATTCATGAACAAAACTATCCTACTCCTGATCTTGTGTTAGCAGCTGTGATCTTTGCTTTGAAGATATGGAGACACTACCTCTATGGTGAAAAATGTGTGATTTATACTGATCACAAGAGTTTGAAGTATATTTTCTCACAAAAAGAACTCAACATGAGGAAAAGGAGATGGCTTGAATTACTCAAGGATTATGATTGCATGATACACTACCACCCGGGGAAAGCAAACAAGGTGGCAGATGCTTTGAGCAGAAAAGACCATGGAGCTTTGAACAATATGAGAATTGAAAGGGATCCAATTTTTATGGATCTAGTGAAGATGGACATGGGAATAACCAGGGAAGGTGAAACATCAATGCTTTTTCAAATGGTTGCCAAACCATCTTTACTAGAAAGGATTAAGAGTTCTCAGACCGATGATGAAGAATTCCAAAAGAAGATTAAATCTGTGAATTATGGGAGATTGAGAGACTTTGTGTATGAAGATGGAATTTTGAAATTCGGGAATAGACTTTGTGTTCCCGATTTACCTGATCAAAAAAGGGAATTGCTGGATGATGCTCATAGTTCCAATTTCTCTATAAACCCTGGGAGCACAAAAATGTATAGAGATTTGAAGGAACATTTTTGGTGGGACAACATGAAGAGGGAGATTGCTGATTTTGTGTCAAGATGTATGGTTTGTCAACAAGTGAAAGCTGGAAGGCAACAGCCTGGAGGAGTCATGCAACCTCTTCCCATACCGGAGTGGAAATGGGACAATATTATGATGGACTTTGTCATGGGGCTACCAAAGACTCCTAGAAGGAATGATGCAATATGGGTTATTGTTGATCGTCTTACCAAGTCAGCACATTTTCTTGCTATAAGAGAAGATCTAACCCTGGAACGTCTAGCAAGACTATATATTAATGAAGTTGTGAGACTTCATGGAGTACCGTTATCAATTGTTTCTGATCATGATCCATGTTTTACTTCAAGATTTTGGAAAAGTCTTCAGAAATCCCTGGATACTGAACTTCATTTGAGCACTGCTTACCACCCTCAGACAGATGGACAATCAGAACAGACTATTCAGACCATAGAAGACATGTTGAGATCTTGCTCACTTGACTTTCAGGGTATGTGGGATCAATATTTACCACTAGTAGAATTTTCCTATAACAATATCTTCCATTCGAGTATTCAGATGGCACCATATGAAGCGTTATACGGAAAGAGATGTCGTACACCAACCTGTTGGGATGACGTCGGTGAAAGAAAACTTGTAGGTCCAGAACTGGTGGAGGAAACGATGGAAAAGGTGAAGGTAATCCGAAATCACATCAGAGCAGCTCAAAGTAGACAGAAGAGCTATGCTGATAATCGAAGGAAGGATTTGGAATTTCAAGTCGGTGATCATGTTTTCCTGAAGGTATCTCCATGGAAGGGAGTCATACGTTTTGGTAAGAAAGGTAAATTGAGTCCCAGGTACATCGGACCTTTCGAAATTCTAGAACGAATTGGGGTTGTAGCTTACCGATTGGCAATGCCGCCAAGTCTCTCCAAAGTTCACGATGTGTTCCACGTATCT
The DNA here is from genome assembly GCA_963277665.1 of Viscum album. NCBI lineage: Eukaryota > Viridiplantae > Streptophyta > Magnoliopsida > Santalales > Viscaceae > Viscum > Viscum album. Next base: position 1,931,182,318 of record OY728131.1, read on the forward strand.
CTGTTGAGAAAATACATGCCTGACCCAACGCATGTACTCACCTATGAGGAATTAGAACTGGAACCCGATCTGTCTTATTGTGAAGAGCCTGTCAGGATTCTTGATACAAGAGAACAAGTACTGAGAAACCGGACGACGCGTCTGGTAAAAGTTTTGTGGATAAATCATAAGATGGAAGAGGCAACGTGGGAACACGAGGAACTATTGATGAAGAACCACCCAAGTCTTTTTATGCAGTAATACCCTAGAAATTGCGAGGACACAATTATCTGAAGGAGGGGAGAATGTAACACCCCAAGCTTCCATAGTACGTTTCCCTTCGAATAATGCGATAGCGTGTGTTGTACGCAACCTCGAGTTCTAACACACACCACAACTAATTAAACTAGCCGTTGTGAATAGTAATACCTACTTTTTGAAATCATATATATTTTATATTTCAAAATGGACTTCATTTTTGGATTCGGAATATTGAAATTATCCTAGGGTGAAATTTTGGTACTTTTCGGATAACTTTTATATTTTGATGAATAGTGAAAATTACTAAATTTTAATTAAAATCATCTTTTTTAATCAAAATAATGAATATTGATAAATTATGAATTTGAGTGTTTTTAAAGTATATTTAGAATATATTTTTACCATTTAATTTAATGTTTGTCATTGGACATAATTTCACAATTAAACCAGACATAAACAAGTGTCAATCGTTTGATAGTTATTATCTCTTAAAAACACCCTTTTTATTTTAACAACGGGAATTAATTTTAAATTAATTTCTGCCAATTCTGTGTTTTGAATTTGGAAAAATGGATTACATATTTGGAATTAGGATGTCCAAATTATGTAAATAAGTAACTTTTATTTTTACACATTTTGAATAATTACTGCGGTAAATATTTTATTTAACATGGTTAAAGGGTAAATCCGGTAAATAAGGGTTAAAAAATAATATAATAATAATACAAAATTACCCTAAAACGTGTCCTAACCTTATTGGTGGACACATACCCGACCATGGGCATCCTTGGGTCGATTTGGGGACCCCTTAGAGCTACTTGTATGTGGTAGGGACACATTATATTAATAAAGTTAAAATAAAAATAAAAATGGCATAAGCTTACATCTTTTAGAAGAACAATTTTTACATAGGGTTATACATGTTTTATTTTCGATTATAAATATTCATTAGAAAGCTAAAAAGATTTCATACATAATTATATTTTATTTATAATTTTTAGACATCAAATAATTTAAATTATTAATGACACAATAATGATGCAATGTTTACCTCATTAATAAATCATTTAAATAAATAAGATTATAATTATTAAAATATTATCTAAAACCTGTCCAATTCTTATTGGTTGATGTTATTTAGAATATGAGTCATCTTATCTTCGACCTCAATGATTTTTGGACCATTATAAACCGAATATAATTATATTATAAAGTAATACTTTCACTCTTTCCTAAAGAGCCCCTCCTCTCCCTTATAAAAGGAGACCACTCCTTCTCATTTCTTAACACCTTCAAAGCCTTTTGGTTCGGCCAAACTCTGCCCAAATACTCTCCCAACTTCCCTCACTACAACCTAGAGGCCTTAGTTTGATCAGAAATCCAACTTAGGGAGCCCTTTTGATCAAATCAAAAGGAAGAACCCGAAGAAGATGTAATGTTTTCACCACCCCTTTTCAAGTTCCTTTATTCTTCCACTTCTTCTTTCTTTGTTCTTACCATTATAAAATAATAACTCCAGTATCTCACATATACTGTGATGTTATTATAAATATGGTACAACCATATTCAGTATTCTATCCACCTTTTGAATAACATGTCACCATACGTGCGTACGTACGGCTTACCGTCTCCACGTCGTGGTGTAATTGTTATTCAATATATTATTATTTGGATGGGTATAATAATGATGTGAAACTCATGTAAATAATAAATATAACATGTTAATTATTCTGTATATATGATATAACATCCATATATATATTATTTTAATATCAAATGAATGATATTGTCGCTCGTGCGTACGTACGGACTACCGTCTCCATGAACGCGATGAGATTCATTCTCCATCGTATCCATTCAGGTATAATTATCATTTGATGATTTAAAAATGATGTTTAAGGACTTGATATCATTATGGATATGAATAAGATACAACAAACATGGCTTATGTAACAAAACATATAAAATAAAATGAGTAAGTTCACACCCGAAACAACGATAATACTAAGATATTATTATCAAATCAATATTAAAAGATCATATATGATATCATAATAATGTATATGATTATTTTATAATTTAATAACGATTATTTCACCATTATACAGGAGGTTAAACTACCCCAACCAAGGAAAAGTACAAGGTAAGGGTTATTTCACAATCTATTCATTATCCGAGGTTGTTTATACGTAATAATCTACTGGGATCTCTTTATCATCCACATCCATGTTTCTTCAAAATGTATTTCAAAACATTTTTAATATTTAAAAGAATATGGGTTTAATTCATTTATACCCTTGTTTGACTTTTTATAAGTGGTTTATAATGGAATCTTACCGTCGTTTTCCAAACAAGGTGCTTTTTAACCTTTTTGACAGAATTAAGATAAGAATGTTTTTTTTAAACTTATACGGCGGGTGCGGTTATTTTCCGCCGTTATAAAATATTCAAAGCTTTACTTACAAGATTATAAGAATATTTTCAAAGAAAATGTTTTATTTTATATGGATCTTAAATGATTTCAAAATAAAAGGATATATTTCCTTAAAAAGAATTTTGATTTCATCTATGTCAACATCCTTTGATGGATTTTAAGATTATTTGAAGATGATTTATTATGATACAAAACTTCTATATTGTATTGAAGGTTTTGTGATATGTTTGACTGTGGATATGCTATTTTTATACCATTCATAGTTTATGGTGAAAGTATTGACATTTCATATGCTAGTTTTAATACGAATGTTTATGTTATGTTTAAACCTTTTCATATGGGAATGCATTGGACTTAATATGTGACGGGTGGAGCCCGCTCTAGCTCCTCGATGTATCTGTAGGTATCATGAGACAAACTAGTGTCTTGGCACAAGTCCTTGACAAAATCTTATTTGTAGTCTTGGCATGAGGCCTTGACTATGTGGTTATGATAGTCTGGCATTATGCATTCCAACATTATGAAAGTGGTTATTGATATTGCATGTGATTATTCGATTAGTAGAATATCCATGTGAATAAGTAAATGGCATTATTTCATTTTATTTATGCTATACTATGTTGAAGTTAAAGTTTAAAAGGCTTTTATTTTAGTTATACATTGCCTTAAATGTTTATTCTTATTTATGAAAGTTTCCGCTATATTGTTATCCTTACTGGGAATTTGAGCTCACCCCTTTTCTATGTTTTATTTTCCCAGGATGTGAAGAAGTAAATTATGAATGACTTGCAGGGATATTATAAGGGGTTAATAGTGTGGAATATGGAGACAATATGTTGTTGTAGTAGTTCTTTTTTATTTTGATGATGTAATGTAAAACTTATGAATATATCTAGTGTTGCCAAGGCTACTAAACCAATCGGTGTTTTGAGATTTGATCTTTCTTGTGATCATGCCAATGTTATGTAATTAATGCACCGACTCTGGGTAACTGGGTTCGGGGCATTACAGTAACTATGTTACTGAATTAATGGGATAAAACATTTTTTCAGGACATTAGAGCTAAATCATGCATTTTTTTGGACTAAATGAACCATGAAGTCAAAGGTGGGCTGGACCCGCCAGATTGGACAACAGTTCTATATATGGGTCATAACTTCTTTATTTGTGCTTTAATTAGGCCGAATTTTGATATTATGTATTAAAAAACTGAACGAGTAAATATTATGGAAGAATAGTTATTTCACGCATTTAGGAGGTCAAATTGGTGGCCAAAATTGGATTAAAATATTTGGATGAGATTCCTGATTCCCACTTGAAAATACTCTGAACCTAGCCTCCCTACTACTCTATAAATTGATATTACTAACATTTGGAGGGAATTGGACATGAATTGTTATATTTTGATAAAAATAGAAGTTGTTTTACACCATTTAAATTCACATTTAGAAGAGGGATACTACCAGGCTAGTATCTCATCCAAAATGCTATTTTTTTCCTCTTCTTTGTTATAATGTTGTTGTGATTTCAGTAAATTCTAAGTTTCTCTTCCATTTCTTCTGTTATTTTTAATTTTATTATTCTCTTAATATTCTTATTTGGTATAGAATTCATGAGTAGAAAAAATATGGGGTTTTACCCTTTCTAATCCTTTACACTTGCATAACTTTTCTATGATGACTACACCACCCATAGAAGTGTAGTTTTTTAGTAATTGATCGAACTATGTCCTTATTCATTAATTTATTATGAATCAATGATATAATTTAATTCAAATAATATGATATATTAATTTAGATTTTAATTTAATTTAAACTAAGAAAGAAATTGACCAATCATCACAAAACACGTGAGGTCAAAAATTGTGTGAATTGTGAGAGTGCAACCTTAATCGGTAATACAAAACCATACGGGATTAATTTGTAGTGTTCAAATATAATCCCAAAATTCATTTAATTCTAATTTTCAGGGATTAAATTTGACTTAATTTACCACTTACCGTAAGGTATCCTTAGAACATCAATCAAAGTAGGGTGCTGCGAATGTATGTTCTGAAGTTAGACTAGGGTTAAAGTCACTTCATCTTTATGGTATGATTAATTATAAAAAGGTTTAGGATTTAAAAAATTAAGGGATCATAATTATGTGGATATTAATTTAAATGATAATTATTAATAAATTACTTAAGTAGTAGAGTTAGATCGATTACGCCTTATAAATATTTTCTAAAAACATCTTCTTGTTGTGTATTTTTAATCAAACTTCATTTATAAAATAAAAACAAAAAAATACAATCTTATTCTAGGAAACATCTTCTAGATTTATAAACAATAAAAAACCCATAATTTTAATTATTATTCTTAATTCCTTTTATTTTATATTCAAATTAGCTTTATTATGTTGTGTTAAATACTGCCTCTTGAGAGACAACCTAGGTCAGCCACCCTACTACACCAAAATAACACCAAACTAAATACCATTTGAGAGCGCCCATGAAAGCGCATTTCGAGCCTACATTTCCACCAGTGTAAATCAATCATAATCTATTCCATCCATTCCTTTATTGGACCAACTAAGGTAAATTCACCAAAATAATGAAGTAAAATGAAAAAACTCTCGTCATAATACACCTTCATATAATAGAAATTATTTACATTACACCACATGAACATTAATTCTATCATGAAAGCATTGAAATTCTAGTTAAACTATCTTAATGCCTACTTAATCCCATGAAACAGCAGTTGAGAATGTAACCTAAACTTTTATTCCATTTATCATGAAAACTTTTAGTTGATCTATGTATATCTATTCCTCAAAACCATTGATAAGGAATATATGCATGACATCTATTTGTTCTAGAAATGACCCTTAAATTGAAACCAAGTTGAGAACCATCTAAATTATTATATGCTTTACTACATGAGATAGAATCTAACTAAAATATAATCCTTATAATTATTGAAATAGATTTACCCATTATATGGTGTTGTTATCAATCAACATGTCTTTCTTATATAATGTAATTGTTTTCCTAATTCTATAAAAATCAAAACATAAAAGATTTTGGAAAATATACATTTCAAATGTCCTTTTAAAAATATTTATAAAATTACAGTTGAAAATATCTCACCCTAAAGATATTTCAAGCAATTTTTTACGTTTGTTCATAAAATATCTCACTATAAAGATAATATCAATAACACCTCATGCAAAGAACTACTATTTCTAAATCTAGGAAACAATTTGGGAGGTTTCTCTCATGCGTCGTTAACTATCTTGACCCATAAGAAACCATAAGACCACCATGGAATGGAACTGTTCAAATCATGAATCTCGCTACATCATAATATAAGGTATACTCATTCCCCAGCTCAATTATTGTTAATATTGGTGTTTTCATAGATCTCCCATTAATATATTAGAAGGATATCTCATGAACATCTAAGAAATGGAACCGTACCACATTATTGGTTAAGTCCTAATTTACACTTCCAATCAGGAAAAATCCAGATTGACCCTCTGGTAATAACTGAAAATTCCCAAAAATATTAGATCTCGAAAAAATTATATGGCCTCTCTAAATAAACTATAACATCAAACATATCAGGATCTAAAAATATTATATCCCCTAATAACATTTTACTCCTGAATTTTATATTATCAATAAAAATTTATACTTTGAGATCATGGCATATAGTTGATTCTCCCAAAGTTTTCTCCAAATGATATACATATATATAGCATGTTCCTCCCTCGATCTTAGAGAACACTTTTGCACCTCTAATTTTATAAAATAGTACATCACTATGTATAACTGGATATAAGTTCATTTCTATCAGTATAATAATCTCTAATATTCCACACATATTCTCAATGATCCATTTAAATTTTTATGGAAAACACTAAGGCACCCCAAGGGGGCATAGTCATTCATATGAACCCCTTAACCACAAAGTCGTTCAATTGAGCCTACTTCTCTCATAGTTCTATATGATCCATATTATATGGTGGAATAGATATATTATACACAACTATTAAAAACATGATTATAAACATAACTTATCCCTTGGGTGGTAATCAAGAAAATTCCTTGAGAAAAACATCTTGGAACATGTCAATGATAATATGAAATACTAACTAGTGTTTCTCTCTGTCATCCAAAATTAATATAGAAAAATGGGTTATGATTCTACCCAAATATTGAAATATAGATCCTACGGAACCATTTTTCATATCCAACTCTCCAATATAGACATAAGCATCACCCCATAAAAATATAATTCCACCCATCGAGGAAAAAAATTAATATAGTAGATATATCACTACATGGAGAGTTTTAATTATAGTCAAAAAGTAGGATCACAGTTTTCATTTCACTGGATCCTTCCCTTTCCAGTTTTTATGTCTATATTATATGTGAATTATTTAGTTTAAAGGTAAAACGGTCAAATAGTTGTGATACATTCTATACATCCATTTGAATTTGATTTTTATATATGTAAAATTTTTATCTCCCTCTTTTATTTACCTCTTACTTTCAATCACATTATAAATGAACCGACATGAAATGTTCATATTCCATATAAAAAATTATGCATGAACTAACATGAAACATTAATAATAAATATATTCAAATATTTATACATATATACAAATATTTAAAATGTGGGGCACAATTTTTCCACTTTGAGTAAATTGATAAGCTATAATCGAAATATTCTAAGAACCAACATGAAACATTAATTTTACATTAATACACAAGAAAAATAGGTAATATATTCTTCTATAATTGAATAGAAATGTAGTAGAAACACCAACATCACTATAAGAATGCAGTTAGAAACAATAAACCAAATCCATTTGTAAACAGATGATGAAAAACATGTGAAACTACACTAAAAAAACATAACAAAAAATGGTTGGGTTATATTCTATGACATGATCACCAGTCAAACATGGACACCATTCTGAAAATCACATACCAAACAAACCAATTCATATGCCACTAAACATCAATTTGGCCACAAGAATCCAATAGCTAACTATATACTTATTGAACCAACAAAATGTAGTTAGAGCATTACAAGAATACTCATAGTGGGAGCACATGAGGAGCTGGGTTCGCCGTGAAGGTGGGTTCGCTGAGGAGGAGGGATTCACAGTAGAAGTGGGGTTTGACGGTAGTGGTGGGGTACACAGAGGATAGTTTCATGGTAGATGAGATATTTGTGGAGGTGGAGGGGGGCTTCACGGTGACCGAGGATAACGAGGAGGAGGCGAGAATGGGATTCAACTTCTGTGAGAGCTTGAGTTATGCGAAAGGAGGAGACTTTTAGGGTTTATTTATAAAATCTGGTAAATAATTTATTAGTATTAGCTAAAAAACGTGGATAAGGGTTTGTTTTATCACATCTATATTAGAATGCACTGATAAAAAATGCCTTTATTATTGCAAAAAAATCACTGACAAAACTATAATGACAACAAATTATTTATATTTGTATATATATATATGTACAAAATTATATATAAAATAAATATATATATATAATAAAAACAACAAATAAATAAATAATTATTTAGATTTATATTTATAATTAATATATATTTAATTATAATTATAAATTTATTATAAATATATTTATTATATTTATAATTATATATAATTAAAACATTAATTATAATTTTATAATTATTTAAATATATCTATTTTTATTTAGAATAATAATTTTAAATATTTGTAAATATTTATTATATTGTTATAATTATTTAATAATGATAAATTTATATATATTTATTTATAGTAATAATAAATATATATTTATTTATATTTATAATCATTTATTTATTTATTTATTTATTTATTTCAATAAATATAAAAGTATAACAAATATATTTTTTACATTTATAATTTTATAAATATATATAATTAATATATTAATAATTATTTGATAATTATTTAAATATATCTGTACTGTATAGATTTCTAATTATAAATATTTGTATTTATTTATATATATTTGTATATATTTATAAATTTATTTATTTATATATATATATATTTTTAATTAATATATTTATTAAAATTTAATAATTTTTTAAATATAAATATATATTTATTTAAATAATTATGATGTACTGATGGATTAAATATATATTTATTATAAATATATATTTATTAAATATATATTTTAATTATAGTCATAAATATAAATAAATTTATATATATATTTAAATACATATCAAATTAAAATGAATATATTAATTATATATAGTCATAAATATATATATATATATATATATATTTATTTATATGTAAATACATATAAAATTAAAATAAATATATTAATTATAAGTTGAAGACATTGAATTTATCTGTCTATCTATATGAGCGTGTGTAATTTTAGGTTCAATAATAGAATGATTTGATTGTGAGATGTACTTTAACCTACCATGCATATATAAATTGACCATATAATAAATTAAATTTAGGTTCAATAGAAAGATTTGATTGAGAGATTAGTCCTATGAACATTTTAATTTCAATTTTGACACTAACCATCCTTAAATGCATTCATAAATATAAGTAATGGATGACTCAGTCAATAAATTATATACCCCTCCTCATCCGCATTCATTCTGTAGATTTGAAAATTAAAATCTTATTCTCACTCACCCATCCTCATCCCCAGTACAAGCGCCCATCTCTCTGATCCCCCAAAATAAATGATGAGGAAGTTAGCGAAGTTGAGGAGTGTTGTTGATTCCTTTTTCCCTAACTCTGACGATCTGGTGATGGAGAAAAGGTAGAGGAGAACCACAATGTCTGACCTGTTCATAGCAGACACTAGCTACCCGATGACGGAGGAAAGGAAGACGAGGTAAACCCACAACGATCTGCTCTTAGCATACACTTGCGACCTAAAAATGCCAGAAAGGAAGAAGAAGAAGACTATAGTTGGCCCATTTATCCTAGACATTGCTAAGTCGACTAGTAAACATGTAATGCAGATACAACATGATGTGTATCCCACTATACATGCCATGTAATTCAAAATTTCCAAAGTACACCTCGCATGTCGAGTCCCTAGGAATGTACTTTGGGAAGGACGGTGAAGGTAGTACATTTTGTGTAGTCGGAACTACATGTTGTGTACATTACCAAATTACACAAAGTTAAAAAATTAATGTTTGTGTAATGTTAAAAACTTCATATCATGTATAAATCGTACTAGAGTTTTTTACTCTATTCATTGAAGCATCATGCATTCCATATGTCAGAAGAGTAAAATAGTATATGAATATAATACATGTTGGGTATATTCAAATAGGTATTCACTAGCTTACATCTACGGGGAATTTATGTACAGCGATTAGAATCTCAAGGAAATTTAGAAAAGAAATTATGATAAAAGTATTGTTTAATTAAATATAGTAATTAAATGATTCGAGAGCGATTTATCTTAATAATAATGATTAAATAATTTAATTCTAGTTTTATTAATTGCATAATTTGTTGAATGTATGTGGATGATCATTAGCTAGACTAGAACTCTGTATGTGATTGGTTTTTCTTTTAATTTATTTATTAAATTAATTTATTTTCCTACAAGACATCTCCCCTCATTAATATATAGGGTAAGTGTTCCCATGGTTTCTTTTATGTAAACCCCCTTTTACCCCTTACTTACATGTGAGTATAAAAGCATATGTAATGGATAGAACACCCAAGCTAGTGGAGGTGGTTCAAACTATAGCCAAGATGAAACCACTCCCCAGAGAGATATAGGTGGATAGGTGGAAAGCTGTAAACATGAACCCAAATGTTCAATGTGTTTCTCCCCTCGTATAGGGTTAGTTTATCTATCACTAGATAAACTAACCTTTAGAAAATCTCATGATCATGCCCTTTACATTATTTTATTTCTACCAATTTCATGGTTTATCATTATAGATGTGTTGTCGCGACCACATAATTAACGAATTAAACAAGCATGCAAGATGGAACTAACATAAACCAGGTATATGCATAAATATTATCAAGACATTTTCAATCACTTAACTAAGTTCCACTTAATATAAACAATCATGTGATAATGATAATAATAAATTCATGCATAAGAGATAAAAATCCCTCAAATAAAATATTAAGTCAGACCAAGCCTTTTGTTACATGATTAAGGGTAAAACTCAATAATACTATGTTTTTGACCAACCATTGTAGGTAAACTTACTTTTATGCAGGAAGCCCTTATGAAAGGTTTTGGGTTGACTTAACCATATTAAACCATGAGGAGTATCCATTTATATACTTTTTGTAATATTGGAGGCAAGAGTTGAGGAAATCCAAAGTTGGGATTTCAGGATTGGGGAGTCCACTCAATAGATCAAGGAGTTGTAAGACTATAGTCGGAAAAGACCCACCTACCTAAATACCATTAAATAGCTTGAACAACCCTTATTGGGTTTATGAAAAGGGGAATATAGATCCTTTCCATAGGAATTTAAGGGCAACTGGACATTCTGAGTTCAATTGTGAGGGCCATTGGGACTTGCTAAATAGTTGTAGACGTAATAAAATTAATTTATTATTTTTCATAATATGTAATTAAGATAGTAAAAATGACACGATCTTGTAATTATAGAATAAAAATGACAAGCCCATCAACCACACTATACATATGCCCAGTTCTGGATAATGACAGCATCTTTAACATTAGAAACATCCATGAATGGTTTAGATGCCTTTGGGTTGTCCTACACCATGAATGAAAGTCTTACATATTGGAGTCAATGTTACCTGATCTGCTTTCCAAATAGGTGAGTGATAAGGATTTCTTATTATTTGATAAACATATGAACAATGCAGTCAGCATTCAATGTTTGATGTTATCATCAATGTCTAGTGATCTCATGAAGTCTCATGAAGACATGGATGCTTATAGCATGATCAAGCACCTCTATGTTCATTACTAGAAGAGAGAAAGATAGTAAGGGTTTGAGATCTCCAAGTCACTCTTTCATAGTAAGCTTGGAGAGGGATCCCTAAATAGGCCTCATGTAGTCATGCTCATTGGCTACATTGAGTGCTTAGAGGTTCTAGGGTTTAAACTCTCTGAATAACTGGGCATTGATCTCATTCACACATCACTCCCTTGGATCTTCTTTATATTTTTTTATTAATTTCAATATTAATAGAGTTGATAATTCTTTATCTAATTTTCTTATCCTCATTTTCCAAGTAGACTAATATATGAAGTGAGACAAGAATTATGTCTTTATGGTGAATAAGTGGAAAGGTAATGTAAATAGATTTAAGCCTAATGCATCTTCACTCGCATCCAATAAAAAGAATATCAAAGGGGAGGAAAGGGAATAGGAGGTTGTTTGTTTTTCTTGTGGAAGTAAGGGCCACTGGAAGAAAAATTGCACCCAGCCAAAGACAAAAGTGGAATCTTTAGGTGAATTTGTTATCAAGTGCAATTTATCTTCTTCTACAAATTGGGTATTGGATACAACTTATGGTGATCACATATGTTTTAAAATACAGGAACCAAGTATATTCATGAAAATTTTCTAAGGGGAGGCGGATCTACGAGCTGCCAATGGATCCATACTTGTTGTTGCAGCTATCAAGGACTACCCCCTCACATTTCCAACTAGAATGATCTTGGTGTTATATGGTTGTTTTTTTATGCCTTATTTAACCAAAAACCTTATTTCTATGTCTAGACTAGATACCTATGGTTTTTTTTGTTAAGAAATTAATGATTCTTCTTTTACAAAGATAACATTTGTTTTGGTAGTGCATAATTATACAATGGTCTTTACGTGTTATATTACACAAATCATGTAATGGAAATCTGTAACAAAGATACTTCGCATGACTCATACCACACCCAACTTTGGAATCATCAGCTAGGTCATGTAAATGAGAATTTCATGACAATGTTACATCAAGATGGATATTTAGATTCTTTTGAACTAAAACCACTTGGCGTATGTCATGCATGTTAACAAGAAAAAATGACCAAATAAATATTTAGTGGGAACAGTTAAAGGGCCAAATATCTTCTTTAATTGGTTCATAATGATGTGAGTGGACCATTTAAAATTGAATCATGGGGTGGGTACTCAAACTTTATAACTTTTACTGATGATTTTAGTAGATATGGATATATCTACTTAATGAGGTATAAGTCATATTATTTTGATATGTTTAAATAATTAAATAATGAAGTGTAGAACAAGCTTGGTAAGAAGATTAAGAAACTCTACTTAGGCCAAGGTGGAGAGTATCATAATAAAGACATTATTGATTACTTATGGGAGTTTTGGATCTTATCCCAACTCACTCCTCCTTACATGCCTCAGTTGAATGGTGTAAGGAAAAGGAGGAATTGCAACATGTTGGACATGGTGAGATTAATGATGAGTCATGAAAGTATTCCATTTTCATTTTGGGGATATTCGTTACAAATAGAAACACACATACGAAAAAAAGTACCAACTAAATCAATAAATGGTATTCAATACGAGATTTGGAGTGGAATAAAATCAATGTTATCAAATTTACATGTGTGGGGATGCAAAGAATTTGTTAAGGCCTATTTAGGTAACAAACTTTCACCTTGAGGCACAAGGTGTGATTTTATATAATACCCCAAGGAAACAAGTTGATATTACCTATAAAATCTCTCATACAAAAAGGTTATAATGGAAAGACATGCCATATTCATTGAGAGTGAACACATCTCCAAAAGAGAGAGTGGGAGTGAGATAGACTTCTATGAAGTCGAGGCTCAAGGTACACAAGAGTTGGTACAAGAATAGATTCCAAAAAGCCCCATGGAAGAAGAATTTATTCCTAAGACACAAGTACTACGTATGAGTAAAAGAGATGTTAGAGAACTAGAATGGTATGGTTTTCTAGTTAATGGTGATTGTGACTCATTATTGTTTGATAATAATGATCATATTTCCTATAAGGAATTAGAATGTGGAATAGATGTTTCCATGTGGAAAGAATCCATGAATTATGAAATGGATTACATGTACCAAAACCAAGTCTATATTTTGGTAGATCCACTAGTTGATGTAAAGCCTGTTGGTTGCAAATGGGAATTAAAGAAGAAACTAGACATGGAAGTACAAGTTATTACCTATAAGGCATGACTGGTTGAAAAATGGTTTAAACAGCCTCATGGTATTGAATACAATGAAACTTTTCAACCAGTTTCGATGATGAAATCCATCAGAATTATATCGACCATTTCTACTTACCATGACTATGAGATTTGGAAAATGGATGTCAAAATATCCTTCCATAATATCAGCCTTCAGGAAGATGTCTACATGACACAACCTGAAGGTTTTATGACACCAAAGGATGCCAATGGGCTATGAAAGTTGTAGAAATCCATTTATGGAATAATGAAAGCATCTAGGTCATGAAACATTTATTTTGATGAAGCCATAACAAAATTTTGTTTTATTAAGAATGAATGTGAGCCTTGGGTCTATAAATGGTTTAGTGGTAGTGCGGAAATTTTTCTAATAGTATATATTGATGACATATTAGTTATTGGAAATGAGATACTAGTCTTACAATCTGTTAAGGCATGGTTGAATCAATGCTTCTCTATGATGGAAATAGGCAAGGAAGTATATATTATTGGGATCAAAATCCATCATGATAGATCCAAGAGATTTCTAGTCCTATGTTAAAGTACATATATTGAAAATATTCTAAAGATATTTAGTATAGAAAAATCTAAGAGGGGATTATTTGTAGCATCACATAGCATTCATCGTTACAAGAAAATGTGTACATAGAAACATGAGGAAAGAGAGAGAATGTCAAGGACTCCATATTCATCTGTGATTGGGTCAGTCATGTATTCTATTCTATATATTAGGATAGATTTTTCCTACACATTGAGTGTCGTAGTAAAATATCAAGCTAACCCAAGTGACCACCATTGGATGGAAGTCAATACTATACTTAAGTATCTGAGGCATACTAAAGATATGTTCCTTGTTTTTGAAGGAGATGAGGGACTTGTCAACATAGTATTTGAAGATGATAGATTCCAGACTGATCAAGATGACATGAAGTCACAAACTGGATACATATTCACTTTTAATGGAGGTGTTGTGAGATTGAAGGGTACAAAGAAGTGTGTTGTTACAGATTTTATAATGGATTTCAAGTACATCACACCTTCTTAGGAAGCTAAAGAAGATGTTTGGATGCGAATCTTTATCTAGGATCTAGATGTGGTACCTAGAAAAAAATATCCCATCACAATCTATTGTGATAATACTGCAGTAGTGTCTCTTGAATAAGATCCAAGGTCACGTCAGCAAACGGAGAACATACATTGGAAGTATCATATATTGAGGGATTTCTCTCAGAGAGGTGAAGTTTTAGTGAGTAGTATTTCTACAGAAGACAACATGGAAGAACCCTTAACTAAATCCTTGACTTAGTATAAACATGATCATCATGTGTGGACTAGATTACTGAAAATTGTAGGTAGTTGGCTCTAGTCTAAGTGAGAGTTTGTTAGAGATGAGGTCCTTGAACCAACTATTTTTACATTGATTACGTGGATATTTCATGTATTTAAATATTAAATATCTTATTACATATTATTCATTTTTCTACATGAAAATTGTGTAATAATGTCCTAGAGTATTTGTTTCATTTATAAGGTCATGGAAGTTATCTATTATGATGAGAACCCTAAAATTCTATTAATTTTTTTTAAATATAGTATTGTGGTTGGATTGCATACTATGATGGGACACATAGTATACAGACCATTAGGTGTGATTACTCATAAGTAGATGAGTCTTCTTCTCATGAAGTTCACACTTGGAAATCTCCAAGATAGAAGATTATGAGAACAGACCCACTAGTAGAAATATTGTATTTTTTGGTGTCATCAGATATTCCTATATGAAAGCGTGTGTAATGGTCCATAGACTATAATATTGTAATTAATAAGTGTCACGAATCAATCACTTTGATTTACTAACAAAAACTGTCACGCCATATGTTTGAGGGAAGTAGGGTATGCTGGTTGTGTCACGAGTGGTATATTATTAATGGAAAGTCGAGGAAGGAATTTTCCCTTCCATTTATGGAAGTTGATATCTCAGCCCTTTGATTGAAATAGAACCGTAGTGCCAAATTTCATGGGCATGGTGTAACAATGAGTTTATTTCAGGTAGTCAAAAAACGATGTATCGAGCACAAAGTTTGATCAAAATATCATGAAACCTTCTTGATGACTATTGAGACAAAGGGATTATATTTCACAGTGAGCGTTAGTATGTGGATTTTGGGGTGGTGACTTTATATTCTTTCTCTTGGGTTCTTTAACCCGTTTCTAAATATTACTCTTGGACTTTGAGAAATTCTACCTAATTCCATTGAGAAAGAGTCCTAGAGGGTCACACACTAGGTGTTTTTGGTGGTCTCAGTTAAATTCTATTTGAATTTAATTAATGAAATAAATATTATTTACAAGACCGTGGAATAATTTTATTCAATTAAAAATGATTGTAAAAATTAAATAAATATTTATTCACCAAAGTGTGAGTAAAATATATTTATTTTTTTCATTGAACATTTAATAAATTTTTATTTACTAGTTTGTAAATAAAAATTTTATTTAAGAAAATAAATTATTTATTTATTTATTCAGGTGTTCAATAAATGGAAGTGGAGTTCGAGCAGACCATGGATGGACCTGTAGTAAATTAATTATTAGCAATATGGTAAATAATTATTCAACTAGTTTCAATGAGTTAAAATAATAATAACACTATTATTATTTTGTGACATAGAATTTTATTTATAATTATGTTTTGTGAAAGTTTTCATACAATAAATAACAACACGGTATTATTATTAAGAACATCAGTTTTCTCTAAATTTATTAATGTATTTAATTGTTATTACACAATTAAATATTGTAACTGAATCCCCATGTCAATAAATAGACAAGTACGCCTATTGTTCAACGTACCGAACTGTACGCCTGGTGAATTGAGAATTGTTGAGTCACACAATTTCATTCTTGGTTCCACTTCCCTCCCCTCTCATGAATGAGAGACATTCTTCAATACCAAAGATGAAGGGATCAAGAACGACCAACATAATACACTCAATTCACCGCACTAGAACCCAAAGAACGAGTAGTGTTGATCGAAGACCATCAAATCATGAGTTGATCACTGCCTAAGGGATTCTAGTTTGGATGCTAACAAGTGAAACGAGACAATCGGGAAGGTTCATTCCAGATGATTAACACCATCGAAGAAGAATGTTTCAAAGATCTAGGTATTCTGTTATTTATGAAATTAATTGATTTAATTATTAACCTGATGTGCAAGGTCCATTCTCTCTTAGATATGGTGTCTTTATTCTTTTATCTATGTCTTTGATTTTAATCCATTGATACTATCATTCATCATCGTAACGATCCCAAATTGGCCATCGATTACAAAAAAGGCAACATTGGGAACCACCCAACGTTGCGCTGTCGCTGCATCCAGATCCATCACAACCACCCTTTCTCAGATTTTATATATAAGAAAAATGAAATAAGGTATGAATATTTACATAAACAATTACTATTTAATAGAAAAAAAGTATAAAGAAAAATTTTCATGCCTTACCTTTATATCACCTACTATAACATGTTTAATATAACACAAATCATGTTTGAATTGTCAATGAATAATTTATGAGACATGCAATGTGCACATTTTTAACAAAACAATTCTATTTAACATGAGACTTGGTACACATAACCATTCTGCACACCATATAATTATTCAATGATCAAACAATAATATTCAGATTGTATAGAAGTTGAGAATATCATGAAACAATGAATCTTAAATTAAAATGTTACATGCAAGGGGAAGCCTATGTCGAATTCAAGGAGCGATGTCAAATAAAACTCGAGACCGCTCTGTGAGGGTTTCAAAACCCCTAACCTATAAATAAAAAACCTAAAATATAAAAAACTAACCCCTAAACAATCAAAACTACCATCACAAACAAGGAAAAATAAATTGAGAAGGGGTTACCGGAGGTGCGAAGGAGGTGCTGGTCAGAGCAGGACTAAATAAAAATGGCGCTAGTCTGAGGAGGACTGCACAAACAATGGTGGGACACACCGCTAGTGTGTCGCACTGAGCAGAGGGGGTGCGTGCCAGCAGGGGTGGTAGGAGGAGAGAGTGGCACCGGTAAGGGCGGTCAGAGGAGGAACAACTAGCGTTGGGAGCGGAGAGGGGGGTCGTGACTGGCAGGGGTGGCATCAGTGCTATGTGGGCCGGTCAAGAGAGGGTCACACAACTGAAGGGGTGTCGTTTGGGGGGGGGGGGGGGGGTTGTGCCGCTGGAAGAGGGGAGGTGTGTTGGCCAGATAGGTCACTGTTAGGGAGAAGGGGCGACGTCGGGGCTATTGCATGAGAGGGAGTCGGCCGAGATGGGGAGAGCACTCCAAGGGGTGTTGGGTTAAGCCGTACAAGAAGGGAGGGAGAGGAGATTGGAGAGGTTGGAGGTGTTTTGTGGGAAAGGGGTTTAATTAGGGTTTCTATTTTTTGAAATAAATACCCTAAAATGAAAACTAATTAAAATTTTAACAAAATAATAATAATAATAATAATAATAATAATATCTTAATAATGATATTAGTAATAATATTAATAATAATAGTTAATTTTTATAATATTTATATTATTTATAATAAAAATAATAAGATTATAAATAATCATAATAACTTTAATATTAACTATAAAAATTCTAAATGACATAATAATTAACGTTTGTTTTAAAATACAAAATTTACTCATTTTAATTTTTTTAGAAAACGGACAAGTCGCAGAGTTGTCTGGCTGAAGCCACGCGGTTTAAAAAATGTGACCTGCCCGGGCGCCCAAAAATGTAAACTCAAAATGTACACATTTTAATATAAAATCAAAAATTTCATTCAAGACTGAACCCGAACCCCAAGAAAATTTATTCAAAACAAAGAAAGAATAAAATAAAATATAATAAAAGGATCACAGAGGTCGGGGTGTGTCATGGGGTACATGAAAGAGAGCTTCACGGTGGAGGAGAGATTTGTGGTGGTGGAGGGGGGATTCACGGTGATGGAGGAGGAGGAAGAGGCGGCAGCGGAGGAGTAGGAGGAGGATGAGGCACTACAAAAGAACATCCTGATTAGAGGGGGTTATAACCCCTTCTAAACACATTTGTTGTGGTTGTGAGGAAACACCACTAATTTTCCAGCCCACTCTTGTTAAAGGCGGTTTTGAGTAACCGCAGGTAAAGTAGTGTAAAATTTAGTTGTGATTCATTTAGAGATGTTTAAAATCCCCTTTAATTTCACCACATAATCTCAGTTTATAGGGGGTTTTAACCCCCTCTAATTTATTGATCAAACTAGCTATAGTTTCTAATCTCTACTTGGTGATTTCCATGAGCCATTTTAGAGGCAGTTCTTAAAACTACCTCTATTTAATACTTATTTTTAAGGGATCAAATCCCCCTATAAATAAACCATATTACACGCAGTTCTAGGAACTTCCTCTAAATAATATTTATTTTGATTTTAAAACCCATGGCCCCCACCCTTCTTCCCTCTAGTTCGTGGCACCCCCCTCAAGTTCCCATACTCTAATCCTTCCCCCTTCCGGTTCACAAGGGGCCTACCCTCCATTTCACTACTGTCACTCATTCTTTCTCCCTTCGATTCCAGAACCCAACTCTCACCTATGGATTCCCGCATGTAGTATGCCTCACCTGCGAACCCAGGCCCTCCCATTCACCCACCTCACCCGTTGAACCCAGACCCTCCCATTCACCCACGAACACATCCCTCCCTCATGTAATTAAAATTTGAGCATGGCATGATTTGATGTGTGGACCAGGTTTACGAACCTCCTACAAATATACCACTATGACAACTTAATTTTGATATTATATTTAGAAATCATTATATTTATATATATTACAAAATTAATTAAAATGAATATTATTACAATAAATATTTATATACATATATAATTATTTCAATTAATATATACATTTTTATGATATATATTAATGTATTTATATTATAATAAATTAATATTAAATTAAATTTATACATTTATTTAAACTATATATTATATATGCGTATTCACATAAATTTGTTTATATGTTTTATAATTATATTTATGTTATGTATGTACACATATATTTATGTATTTATAAATATATTTATGTATATTATTTATATACATAAATACTTATTTACATATTATGTACATGCTTATTTATATAATATATATATATGTATTTATTTAATATATTTATTTAATGTCTTTAAAAATATAGTTATATAATTTATTTCAATACATATGTTAATTATATTTTAAATTAATATATATTTATTTGTAAAAAATTTATTATATTATATATATATAATATTACGTGAAATAAAATTTAGAAAAATATATATATGAAGTAAAATTTATACAAATATTTATATAATGTTATATGAAAATCAATTTATAGAAATATTTATATAATGTATTTCAATTAATACATATATTTATTATTATGCACATTAATATATATGTATTTCAATAAATATAATTGTATAATATTATATACATTAATATGTGTGTGTGTGTGTTTATTTTAATAAATATAGTTGTATAATATTGTGTAAAATAATATATATTTATTTGTATAAATTGTATATGATATTATATTAATTATATATATTATAAAATTATTAAAATTTTATTTAAAAATATATTTTTATTATTTTAATTAAAATTATTAAAACTACAAACTTGTGTTTATATATGAGTTTTTTTAAATATATTTATGTATATATATATATATATTTATATAATATGTTATGCATTATTGTTATATATAGTTAAGATTATATGATATAAAATTTATACAAATAAATATATATAAATGTTCAAAAAATTATACTATTATATTTATGTATACATATAAATACAATTAAATAAAATTATATAATTGGAAATATATAATATAATTAATTTTTATATATATATTAAATCAATTTATATTAATATGGTATACTGAAATATATATATAACATTTAGATAATATATATAAATTTATATAAAATAATATATTTATAATATAATATATATAATATAAATATACAATATATAATATATATATTTATATATAAATTTGCCTATATTATATTTATTTGTATACATAATATAATATAAATGTATTAATGCATAAATATACAATAAAAAGGTATTTAATATAAAATATATATAATATAAATCAAAATATAAATGCGTGGTATTTCAAAACCACTATATAAATTTTATATATTTTAATAAATATATTTCTAATTTCATTTATATAATGTATTCCAATATATGTATATATATATTTATACTTTTTTTGATTATATATATATGTATTTATTTAAAGTATTTATATAATGACTTTATATATATGTTTATAATGCATTTAAATACATTTATACAATGTTTTTATATAATATGTGTGTGTGTGTGTGTGGACACACACAGATGCACACCCACACATATGTATTATAAAATTTGAATTTATATGTTACTAGTTTTAAAAAATAAATAAAAATTATGAGGTGGTTAAAAAAACCCATCTAATTAAAGGGATTAACGATGATTCATGAACCAACTGTAATTTCATGAATTAGTGTGGGATGAAAACCCCCTCTAATGGCATAATTTGGAGGGGGTTCACCACCCCATCCAATATCTTAAATTAGAAGGGGTTCAGAACCCCCTCTAATCTAAGGGATTAACAAAAGTTCATGAACCCCCTCTAATTTAAGAGATTAAAGGGAGTTGTGAACCCCAACTATTTCTATTAAAAAAGTGTGTTATATATATAACCTCTAATATATATCCAAATGAATATTATATATATATATAGCAACATAAAAACCAATCAAACATATAAGGCCACTAATTATTAAATGTGTAGTGGTTTTGACTCTACTACCTCTAAAATCAAACAAAATATTACAAAGAAAAAATTCTGAAAAATTTAGAGGGGGTTGTGGAGACCCCCCTCTAAAATGCTTTTAGAGGGTGTTTTTAATAACCCCTTCCAAAAAACTGCCGATAAACCGTTGTTATTTTTTTAGTGAGGTAGCAGGGTTCGGCTTCCGCGAACGCTTGAGTCGTGTGACATGAGGTGGAGACTGTCATGGTTTATTGATAAAACTGGGTAAACCTTTTATCAGTGATAGCTTAAAAACACTAACAAAGGATTGTTTTGTCAGTGCTAAAATATAAAGGGTTTATAAAACATGTCTTTATCAATGCTAAAAAAGTGATGATAAAACTACAGTGATAATAACTTATATATATATATATAATTATATGTATATTAAATATATATACATACTGATTTATAATAATAACTATAAATAATTATGTATTTATATTTATTTATATATATAATAAATATATATTTATTTATAATTATAAATTTATAATTATAAATTTATAATAAATAAATTTATTATATTTATAATTATATATAATTAATACCTTTATTATAATTTTATAATTATTTAATAACAAAAAATTTATATATGTATATATATTTATTGTTATAATAATATATATACATATATCAAAGTAGATCTGATCATGGATTTGGTAACCCAAATCCATGACCCCGCAAAGTTTTATTAAAAAAGTAAAGACAAACATACAACACACATCATGGCCTCAAGACCTGCAAATAATACAAAAAAATCCCAAAATCCCAAAACATCAATACACATTCTAGAACTGAATACAAAGTCCAGATGACCCAATTAAACAAGAACCACCAACAATTGCCGAGTCCGCAAAACATGCGGACAGAATCCCTACCAGCAAGTGAATCACAAACCCGTCGCCAGCCTATCCACTGCACCAAACCCAACCAAACAAATTGCCCCTCCTTGAAGTCATCACTTGAATCCTAAGTGACAGCAGATCCGAGCAATGACCCAAGAAATTTCCATAATCCCATGAACATGTCAATGGCCTTCCCCATCTCCAATCAGGCACACCAGGTGTCAGCACTTGAGCCGATAAGTGCATCCCGAGGACCCCGCATCCCGAAGTCATCACATCTTTGCGTTTCGCTAGCACACATCGCATACAAAGTCTCCTCCCGCCAATCATTAGATTTGTTGACACCCCAAATTGTTAGTAAACAACACCCCGTAATCCAAGGACATCACCGTCCGCATCTTGTTGTTGGTGGAAGCCCAACCTGAGGTCACCCTCGGGTGAAAACATGTTCCTACCAGCTCTGATCCCAGACACCACCGGCATACCCTCCATCCGAATGACACACATCTCATGCGTCGTCGCTGCATCACATCGACTGCCGATCCCCCAGCCGGAATCCCATATTGTCCTGCTCTGCCAATGCGACTCGGCAACCATAGTTGCAAATCAACACATCGCCTCACCCCTGTCATCTTTTCTTCAAGGATGGCCACCCACAACACCATTCATCACCTGTCGCCAGCATATCTGGTTGTCGCCTTCGATTCATCGGCTCAACCCCACCACGTTGCTTCCATGACAGCCTCACTGACCCTAAGCCACCATGCCACACCTAATTCAAGCAACAACAAGAATGTTGGTTCCATGGATTCCTCCATGTGAGATCATGATGATCCTTCATAAACTGAGTAATCTCTGAATCATAAAAATCGCTAGGGACATTACAATGATTCAAAAAATCCCATGGATACATGACACAGCATTGTGTGAACATCCCAAAGTTCCCAATGATTTCATCATTTGGGATTTGGAAAACATGATTGCATTTTCCATTGTAGTGGCCAATATGAAAGTGAAGCTCTCTACTATAGAAATAGGAACTCTCCATCTTGTATTCAACCAGATTGCATTTTCCATTTCAGTGGCAAATATGGGAGAGAAGCTCTCTATTATAGAGAGAGGACCTCTACATCTCATATTCATATATTTATTTCCATAAATATACTATTACTAAAAATATATTTATTACATTTATAATTTTATAAATATATATAATTGATATATTTATAATAATTTTATAATTAATTAAATATATTTTTATTATTTAGAATTCTAATTATAAATATTTTTTTATTATTTATAAATATTTTTATATATTTATAAATATATTTATTTAATTATATATATTTATTTAATTAATATATTTATTATTATTTGATAATTATTTAAAAATATATTTATAGTCATTTAAATAATTATAAAATACTTATGAAATAAATATATATTTATTAAAAATATTAATTTATTACATATATATTTTAATTATAGTCATAAATATAAATTAATTTATATATATATATATATATATATATAAATTTAAATACTTATAAAATTAAAATGAATAAGTTAATTATATAGTCATAAATATAAATAAATATATATATATAAATTTAAATACTTATGAAATAAAAATAAATATATTAATTAAATATATTTTTTATAATTTCATAATTATTTAAATAAGTATATATTTATATTTACATAATTATGAAATTATAATAAATATATTTCATATATTTATAATTATAAATATATTTAAATATTTATTTATTTGTAGTCATATATATATATATATTAATGAATGTAAAATAAATATATTAATTATATAATTTTTTTTGAAATTTTATATTAATTAAATAAATATTCATTTATATTTAAATAATTTTGAAATTATAAAATATATTTATTATATTTATATTTATAATTATAAACAAAATTAATTTACTTATAGTCCTATATATAAATATATATATATACTTAAATACTTATGAAAGTAAAATAAATATATTAATTATATGTATATATATATTTATAATTTATAATTAGTATAATAAATATATATTTATTATTTAAATAAATATATATTTATTAATAATTATAATTATAAATATAGAAAAATATATTTATCATAAATATATTTATTATACTTTCATAATTATTTAAATATAAATAAATATTTCTTTAACTAAATAAATAAATAGTTGTTGTTTTATGAAATTAAAAAATTGGATTGATCACTTGTTTAACCGATTTTCATGATCCGAACATGACACACTCCCCTGATTCAAGGACCATTATGATTCTAATAATTTGGATCATAGCCAATAATACATGTGTTTTTCCACCAATAATGTAACATGTTTTTTGAAAATTTCATTAAAGGAAATTTTCAACACAAAATAAAAATTATGATAATAATTATTCTTAAAAACCAATAGACTTGGTGATAAATGAAAAACATTGAATCTATCTATCTATCTATCTATACGAGCGTGTGTTTATAATTTGACAATAAAATAAATGAATTTTAGGTTCCATAATATAATGGTTTCATTCTGAAATGGGTGCATATATAAATTGACCCTACAATAAAAGCTTTTTAGGTTGAATAGAATGATTTGATCGGGAGATTAGTCGGGTGACCATTGAAATTTGAATTTTGACGCTGACCATCCATAAATGAATTCATAAATATAAGTAATGGAAGAATCGTTTAATAAATTATACACTCTTCCTCATCCCCTATCATTCTGTAGCTCTCCAAATTGAACTATAATTCTCACCCAAACATCCTCATCCCCATTATAATCTCCTATCTGTCTGATCCACAAATTAAATGATGCATCAGGCGATGAGGACATTAACAACAAAGATGAGGAGTGTTTCCAATTCCTTCATCCATAACTCAGTGAAAAGTAAGATGTGAACCACGCTGTATGACCTATTCTTAGCAGACTCCACCGACCCAGGTATGAACAGGTCATCCGACGTCGTTTTCTTCTTGTAACAACCCAATGTTTCATTAATGGAAATCCCTCTTGATCTAATTAAGTGTCTCTTTATATAAAATGTTTTATAAAATGTCAACTTCTTTGGTTTTATGATATGATTTGTGACCGTTACTTTTATAGTCGTTGAACAGTGATCACATGATTAGTATAAATATAAGGCTTTAACAAACCCAATTTTACTCAGACAAAGGAAGCGATGGCCTCATCCAGTAGAATTTTCCCATACGAAGCCCATTTGTCGGAGCTCGGAAAAGAGGTGTCATCCCTGGGCTTTTCCCTTGATGAAGCCCAAGCTGAGCTTCAATGTGTTAAGCTCGAACGTGACCGTCTACGAAAAAAGTGGATGTTGATTGAAATTACCACTCGAGCGATGTTATCCGAGCCGCCCCAAGAATCTGTCACCATCGCACACCTTACCCTTAGGTCTTATGCGGCTATTTTAAGGGGTTATTTAAAAAATAATTAGTACTATGTTCATGTACATTATTGTTTTGTATATAATAATGAATATAATTTCTAGTCATTTTTGATACATTGTAAATAGTTTTTAAAGTACAAATGGTGTTTTAGTTATTATTTAATTAAGAATTATATTTTATTAAATTAAGGGATTTTTTAACTAAATAATATTTTAATAAAATAATAATATTATTATTATATTATTTTATAAATATAAATGTTCTTTTAATTTTATGAATGCAATTAAAATTTTATATTAAGGTTTGAAAGCCATTTCTGTCAAAAGCCATGAATTTTTTATAAATGTTGGTTTTTATTTTAAAAGTGAAAATTAACATATTTAGAAATTTTTTTAGATAAAATAAATGTCATTTCTGAAATCAGGATGTCAAAATTATCAAACGGTGAATTTTTCATAATTTTCTGAGACAATCAAATTTTTAGGTAAAAATTAAATACCATTTAAATATATGATGTGTTTTATGACATCATAATGACCCAATGGTGATGTAATAAAATACCATAATCCATATGTTCTCCCAATATATGTTTTATCATTAAAATAATGTTAATTTTGGTTGGTTTGACTTACTTTTCAAAGCATTAATGAACCCCTCATGACTTATTCAACACATTGCCTTTTTAAATTAATTTCCATGGGAGTGTAACTCACCTCCACATAGGAAACCCTAATTTTTTAATAAGTTCGGAACTTGGACTTATAAAATATTTTTTTCCTCTTTCCTTTTCTAGAAACCAAGGGCAAATACCATGGGATGGTTTCTGGATTGGATAATTTTAATATAAGGGGTCCCAAACCTAAATAATAAGGAATTCTCTCACCTTTCCTATATAAACCCACCAAAGATACCACTTCCTCATCACTAAAATACCTTGTAGTTCGTCCAAACTCTTCCATACTCTCTCTAAAAGCCTCTTGAGGTTCCCCAATCTCCCAAGAATCCTCTCACAAGCCTCTCTCTAGCCATTGGAAGCACACTTCCAAGTAAGGGTTTTTTCTTCCTTTCTCATTTTTGTCAATTTTATTTATGTTGTATTGCCCTTCTAATTTAAATTATGAATGTTGGGGTATGGTTTCAAACCTCCCCCATACTGCCCTCTTTTGTTTTGAATGATGGGATACCCCTTTCTCTCTCATTACATGCCTCCCATGTACACCCGATACTATGCCGAAATTCCGAAAGGAACTTCTCTCTCCTCTTTTACATTCAAGAAATACTTTTGTATCATGAATCTAAATTCCATTACAATTTTTGGGACATGTATCTATATGACCTCCTTACTGTCCATTACATGTAAATATGATGAGGAACCCCTTTCTCTCTCATCAACCTTTTTTATGAATTCTTATGTCACGCTGTTACGCTGCCGAAATCGCACCGATTTTCTAAGCCAATGTCATTGTGTAGTGAATACCATGACCATTTCTCCATCAAGGGTATTCACCTTTATGCACATTTAATTATTGATTGTAAAGTTTCATGTATGAATTACACATTACTTTTTCATGTAATAAATGATTATGTTTTATGAATCCATGTTTTCTGATCCATGTGGCACACTTATGCATGAAATGAAATATTTAGGAAGGGTTCACCCTTATAGTGCTCCAATGCATTGGGAAAAGTATTGTATCATGATACATCAAGTGAAATGAGTGTTGAATCATTATAATTCAACTGTAATGAGGTTTTACTCGTCCTTCATGTGTAATGAGGGTTTACTCATGCTTTATGTGCAATGGGAGCGGGAATCGTGAACATTATCACGCTTCTCTCTCAACTAACTCATGTTTTGAATAGAACCACAGGTCAAGAGGAATGTTCAACCCCCCGTAAGAAAGAAAAGGTCACTATCGAGAGATTCTTGAGACAAAGGCCTCCTACTTTTAGTGGATCATCCGATCCCACAATTGTTTAACAATGGATCAACTCCATTGAAAAGATCTTATCTATCCTTCAATGTTCTGAACAAGAGATGGTTCTACTAGCTGCTTATCATATGTAGGGTGAAGCTGATCAATGGTGGATGTTGATAAAAAAATACAGAACCTGAGGAGGAGATCGAGGCTTTGGAATGGAAGGAATTTCGGAATATGTTTTTTGATAAATATTTTCCGTGCACCCTTCGGCATAAGATGAAAAGGGACTTTCTTTCCCTCTAGCAAAAAGATGAAGAATCTGTGGGAGCGTACGAGGAAAAATTCACAAGGCTTGCATGATATGCTTCCGGCTTTGTCATTACCCCCGAATGCAAGGATGACAACTTCTTTGGTGGGATAGAGCCAATCTTACAGAAAGAATTAGCGATCCATGAGTTCGACAGCTATGATGAATTTGTCTAATATTCCCTCAAGGTTGAAATAGAGATCAGATAATCACAGGGGTATCAGTGGGACAAGAATCATAAGGTGTACTTCAATTCTGGTGGTCTGATGGATAAATCCAATAGCACTAAAAAGTTCCAGCACCCAACTTGCCAAAAGTGTGGAAAGAAGCACCCTGGAAATTGACAAAAGGGGACGAGAAAATGCTTTAGGTGTAGAAGAGAAGGGAACCTAGCTATTAACTATCGGCAAGAAGGACCCTCGGCTGTGGTAGAGGAGAGGAACGCTCCGTTTGAACCTCAACGCGTTGTTCAATGCTACAAATGCAAAGAACCGAGTAATTTTTCAAATCAGTTCCCTAATACAAGTGTTATCGGAGGCAACCAACAACCTCCAAGACAACAAGGAAGAGCTTTTTCCATCACTTCTGCGGAAGTGAACCCCGACAAAGAAGTGGTGACAGGTACACTAGTTATTCATTCAAAAATAGAGGACATATTCTTTGATTCTGGTTCTACGCATTATTTTAAATCTCAAAAGTTTTGTAGAACAATCCCAGCACCACAACAAATAATGGAAGTAAAGATGTCGGTGAGTACGACAAATGGGGAAATCATTGCATCCCAGGAATATAAGTCCTCCCCTATTATAATCAGTGGATTGAATTTCCCAGTGAACCTCATCATAATCCCTTTGGTGTAATTTGATGCAATTCTTGGCATGGATTGTCTTTCTTTATATATATCCAACATAAATTGTCGGGAGAGGAAAATCACATTCTATATGGAGAATCGACCCCCGATTCTTTACAAGTGTCAGGAGGAAGATGAATCTCCTTTAGCTCCATCATCTCAAGCATGGATATTAATAAAATATGAGCATTCGTATCTGGCTCAGATGATTGAGTCCAAAGAAGAAACCATCTTTGAAGAAATGCCTATTTTGAGGGAATTCGCAGAAGGGTTTCCCGAGGAACTGCCTGGTCTTCCTCCTAGAAGAGATGTTGAGTTCTCAATTGAACTTATACCTGGGGTGCTACCAATATCCAAGAATCCATATAGAATGGCTTTTGTTGAGCTTGATGAGCTAAAGAAACAACTACAGGAGAATCTTGATAAAGGGTTTATACGCCCTAGTGCTTCACCATGGGGTGCACCGGTCCTCTTCATCAAGAAGAAGGATGGATCAATGCGGTGTTGCATTGATTATCGTGAACTTAACAAAATCATGATAAATAACAAGTATTCACTCCCACAAATTGATGACTTGTTCGATCAGTTGCATGGAGCACAATACTTCTCCAAGGTGGACTTGCAGTCGGGATATTATCAAGTAAGGGTGAAGAAGGAAGATATCCCCAAGACTGCTTTTTGTACATGATATGGGCACTATGAATTCATAGTAATGCCTTTCGGACTCACCAATGTCCCAGAAATATTCATGGACTTGATGAATAGAGATTTAGAGATTACCTTGACAAATTTGTGGTAGTCTTTATAGATGATATTCTAATATACTCCAAAACCAAGGAGGACCATGAGGAGCATTTAAGAATTGTACTAGAGACTTTGCGCAAGGAGAAGCTCTATGAAAAGTACAGCAAGTGTGAGTTCTGGTTGAAGGAAGTCTCATTCTTGGGCCATATCATCACAAGCAATGGGATATCTGTGGATCCCTCCAAAACAGATGCAATTGAGGGATGGCCGAGGCCAACATCGGTAACCGATATTCGTAGCTTCTTGGGGTTAGCTGGATATTATCGATGATTTGTGAGAAATTTCTCATGATTATACAACCCTCTTACTAAGCTAACTTGAAAGGAAGTAATGTTTTCTTTGAGTGATTAATGCGAAGAAATCTTCAAGGAGTTGAAAAGTAAGATTATCACTGCGCCCGTGCTCACTTTACCCACAAGTGGGGAACATTTTGTGGTATTCAGTGATTCTTTGATTAAGGGATTAGGATGTTTGCTGATGCAAAATGATAAAGTGATATCCAATGCCTCAAGGCATTTGAAAATCAATGTGAAAAACTATCCAACGCATGATCTGGAGTTGGAAGCGATGATCTTTGCCTTGAAAATATGGCGACATTATCTCTATGGAGAGAAATGTGATATATATACTGACCACAAGAGTCTTAAATATATATTCATACAGAAAGAGATTAATATGCACCAGAGAAGATGGATAGAGCTCATCAAGGATTATGACTGTTCAATACATTACCACCCTGGGAAAGCAATCAAGGGGGTGGATGCTCTAAGTAGAAAGGATCCAACGATTCTAACAATGATGAGAATTGAGAAGGATCCAATCTTATTAGAATTGATGAAGATGGATGTGGGAATCATAAATAAGGGAACATCATAAATCCTTTCACAAATTATTGCTCAACCATATCTTTTGGAAAGGTTAAAGGATGATCAAAAGGATAATGTGGGAATTCCAGAAAAAGTGGGAGCTATTAAAAAGGGAAAATCCTTGGATTTTAATGTTAATGAAGAAGGAATTGTGCGGTTCAGGAAAAGACTATGTGTTCCATAATTTCCGGAGATGAAGAAGGAACATTTGGATGATGAACATAGTTCAAATTACTCTATTCACTGAGGGAGCAACAAGATGTATCAAGATCTCTAAGAAAACTTATGGTGGGATAATATGAAGAAGGAGATCGCCGAATATACATCAAAGTGCCTGGTGTGTCAGCAAGTGAACGCAAAGAGGAAGAAGCCTAAGGGGATGATGCAACCATTGCCCATACCAGAATGGAAATGGGAGAACATCACTATGGATATTGTCACCGGACTTCCAAGGAAATCCAAAGGATACAATGCAATTTGGGTGGTTGTGGATCGTATTACAAAGACTGCACACTTCATTGCTATTCGAGAGGATTTCTAATTGGATGAACTGGCGCGAATATATATCAGGTATGTGGTACGGTTGCATGGAGTACCACTATCTATTGTGTCTGACTGAGATCCAAGATTCACCTCTAAGTTTTTGAAGAGTCTTAAACATGCTCTG
The DNA here is from genome assembly GCA_963277665.1 of Viscum album. Taxonomy (NCBI): domain Eukaryota; kingdom Viridiplantae; phylum Streptophyta; class Magnoliopsida; order Santalales; family Viscaceae; genus Viscum; species Viscum album. The sequence continues at coordinate 1,931,213,754 of OY728131.1, forward strand.
AATACTGAACTGAACTTTAATACATCCTATCACCCTCAAACTGATGGCCAATCCGAGCGGACTATCCAAACGCTTGAGAATATGTTGAGAGCGTGCTTAAAGGACTTTAAAGGAGAATGGGATCAATATATTCCTCTAGTTGAGTTCTCTTATAATAACAGTTTCCACTCGAGCATCCAAATGGCACTATATAAAGCCCTTTATGGGAAAAGGTGCAGAACACCAGCATGTTGGGATGAGGTCGGTGAACATAAGCTGCTTGGACCATAAATGGTCGAAGAAATGGTGGAGAAGGTGAAAACCATTCAGCAGCATATCAAGGCAGCCCAAAGTCGACAAAAGAGTTATGTAGATAATCGTCAATGAGACCATGAGTTTAAAGTTGGAGACATGGTGTTTTTATGCATATCTATGTGGAAGAAGGTAATGAGGTTTGGAAAGAAAGGGGAGTAAGTCCAATGTATATCGACCCCTTTGAGATTCTTGATCGTGTTGGGGCTGTGGCCTATCAACTAGAACTTCCACCTATAATGGCCAAGGTGCATGATGTCTTTCATGTATCCCTCTTAAGGAATTACATACCGGACCCTTCACATGTACTCTCTTCTGAGGTGGTACAATTGGAAGATGATCTTTCTTATGAGGAGCAACCAGTGAAGATCTTAGATCGTAGAGAAAAATTTCTATGAAATAAGACAATTCTCCTCATCATGGTGTTGTGGAGAAACCACAAGTTTGATGAAGTGACTTGGGAGTCAGAGGATATGATGAAGCTGAGTTACCAACTTTTGTTTTAGTGTGGGAAAAGGAAAATTTCGAGGGGGAAATTTCTTAAGGGGGGAATATTGTAACAACCCAAAGTTTCATTAATGGAAATCCATCTTGATCTTATTAAGTGACTCTTTATATAAATTTTTTTATAAAATGTCAACTTCTTTGGTTTTATGATAAGAGTTGTGACCATTACTTTTATAGCCGTTGAACAGTAATCACTTGATTAGTATAAATATAAGGATTTAACGAACCAAATTTTACTCAGACAAAGTAATCAATGGCCTCATCTAGTAGAATTTCCCCATACGAAGCCCATTTGTCGGAGCTCGAAAAAGAGGTGGAATCCCGGGCTTCTCCCTTGACCAATCCCAAGCTGATCTTCACTCTGTCAAGCTTGAATGTGACCGTCTATGGGAAAAGTTGAAGTTGATTGAAATTACCACTCGAGTGATGTTATCGGAGCCACCCCAAGAATCGGTCACCATCGCACACCTTACCCTTAGGTATTATGCGGCTATTTTAAGGGGTTATGTAACAAATAAGTAGTCCTATGTTCATGTACATTATTTTTTTTATATAATAACTAATAAAATATCTAGTCATTTTTGATACATTTTTAATAGTTTTTAATGTACAAATGGTGTTTTTAGTTATTATTTAATTAAGAATTATATTTTATTAAATTAAGGGATTTTTTAATTAAATAAATTTTAATAAAATAATAATAATATTACTATATTATTTTTTAAATATAAATGATATTATAATTTTATGAATGCAATTAAAATTTTATATTAAGGTTTGAAAGCCATTTCTGTCAAAACCCGTGAAGTTTTGATAAATGTTGGTTTTTATTTTAAAAGTGAAAATTGACATATTTAGAAAAAAATTTAGATAAAATAAATGTCATTTCTGGAATTAGGATGTCAAAATTATCCAACAGTGAATTTTTCATAATTTTCTGAGACAATAAAATATTTGGGTAAAAATGAAATACCATTTAAATATATGATGTGTTTTACGACATCATAATGACCCAATTGTGATTTAATAAAATACCATAATCCTTATGTTCTGCCAATATATGTTTTATCATTAAAATAATGTGAATTTGGGTTTGTTTGAATTAGTTTTAAAAGCATTAATGAACCCCTCAAGACTTATTCAACACTTTTCATTTTTAAATTAATTTCCATGGGAGTGTGACTCACCTCCACATAAGCAACCCAGATTTTCTAATAAGTTCGGACCATGGCCTTGTAAAATATTGTTTTCCTCTTTCCTTTTCAAGAAACCATGGGAAAATACCATGGGATGGTTTGTGGTTTGGATTATTTTAATATAAGGGGTCCTAAACCTAAATAATAAAGATTTCTCTCACCATTCCTATATAAACCCACCCAAGCTCCCACTTCCTCTTCACTAAAATTCCTTGGAGTTCGTCCAACCTCAGACCTACTCTCTCTAGAAGCCTCCCATAGTGCCCCAAGATCCCAAGAAGCCTCTCACAAGCCTCTATTTAGCCTTTGGAAGCAAACTTCCAAGTAAGGGTTTTTTCGTACTTTCTCATTTTTGTCAATTTTCTTTATTTTGTATTGCCCTTTTAATTTAAATGATGAATGTTGGGGTATGGTTTTGAACCTCCCCCCTACTTTCCTATTATGTTTTGAATGATGGGATACCCCTTTCTCTCTCATTACATGCCTCCCATGTACACCCGATACTATGCCAAAATTCCGAAAGGAACTTCTCTCTCCTCTTTTACATTCAAGAAATACTTTTGTATCATGAATCTAAATTCCATTACAATTGTTGGTACATATATCTATATGACCTCCTTACTTTCCATTACATGTAAATATGATGAGGAATCCATTTCACTCTCATCAACCTTTTTTATGAATTCTTATGTAACGTCGTTACGCTGCCGAAATCGCACCGATTTTCTCAGCCAATGTCATTATGTAGTGAATACCATGCCCATTTCTCCATAAATGGTATTCACCTTTATGCACATTTACTTATTGATTTTAAAGTTTCATATATGAATTCCACATTCCTTTATCATGTAATAAATTATTATTTTTTATGAATCCATGTATTATGATCCATGTGGCACACTTATGCATGAAATTAAATGTTTAGGAAGGGTGCGCCCTTATAGCGCTCCAATGCATTGGGTAAAGTATAGTATCATGATACGTCATGTTCAATGAGTGTTGACTCGTGATAATTCAAGTGAAATGAGGGTTTACTTATGCTTCATGTGTAATGAGGGTTTACTCATGATTTATGTGCAATGAGCCTTGGCTCATGCTAAATCCATGTTAAGTGTTCTTGCCACATTTCCATGTTATGATTATCATGCTTTATCATTCCTTTATGTTCATGTTTCTATTATGCTATATTGACATTCATATTGCCTAACATGTATTGTAATCCTCATGTTATTCCATGTGTACTCCCTTACTGGGCTTTATAGCTCACCCTTTTCTTATGCATGTCCTCAGGTTATCCCATGCAATGCTAAGTACGAGGGAATGTAGTAGTCATGTAAAGGATTTTTTCAATAAAGATGTTGTATTTCATGTTTAAATTTTTTATGTAATGATCCTAGGCCCCAAAGACACTAAACCTCTTGATCTTCTTTGTTGTATCAAGTGATGTTTTATGTAATATAGCATGTTTAAGTTGTAATAAAAAGAAGGGTTGCCATACTTCTTACGTTCTCGCATTACTTGGGTGGAAAGAAAGAAGAGGATGAAGTTGGGTGACCTATTCTTGTACGAAGACCTGGAGATGGAGTACGGTGGGTGACATGTTCTTATACGAAGACCTAGGAATGAAGGATTGAATGAATAGAAGTACTGTTTTCATTGAGGATTCCACCGACCTGGTGATGGCGGAAAGGCATAGGAGAGCACTGCACGCCGACCTGCTCTTACCAGACTCTTTCGATCAGGTGATTCCCGAAAGGAAAAAGAGGAGGACGCTAGCCGACCGGTTCATTCCTCAGACGATGGGCGACCTTTTTTTCTAAAATCTCTTGTTCTTAGAAAAAATGGCATTTTTCATTGGTTTTTACCGACTCCTATAATTATATAACATTGACTAGAATGTTTATGAAACACCTTTTCTATACCAAATATAAATTACAAACCATACACAGATGAAGGTAGTTGGGGAGACTTAAACACAAACATCTCTAACACCCCACTTTCCCCTTTTATGTTGGGTTAATCTCTAAGCTTCAAATCCCTAAACAAGTGTCCTTTGTTTTATCAAAATCAAATTAATTACTTCATCATAAACATTAATATAATGATGTAATTATTTTATGGTACTAGAAAAAGTCCATTACCAATCATTTAAGAGTAGATTAAAACTTCCATGAAATAAATTATATATGAGTATATACAAGAAAAATAATCTTGACCGAAAAGATAAAATATAATTGGTTTTTCTTTAATGCATTCTTTCGATGGTTGAGTAACAAAGAGATGAAGATTTTAAATAATGGAGTTGGTTATTGGTAATTATCATACCATTCAACAAATCCAAAAAGGGCATGAGTCAACCCACCAATGGTTTTTAGGGGAGGTACTATCAAATAGAAATATAACCTCCACCCACTTTCTTAAAATCACATGAAGTAGGGTCTTTATTCTTGTGTACTTTCTTCCTATAGCTAAGAATGACTCTAGAACCTTTCTCACACTAAAACAAGGGGGGCTCACTGGATGACTCTGAATCCTACACATACTCGATATAATAATGGCTATAGACTTACAAGATAACTTTGTATCACTAGATTTGAAGCACTTGGGTGACATGCTATCTTGGGAGGCTTGTATGGATGAGCGGGATATGGACTTGAGTTTGTTACTTCCTTACTACTGGGATATAAAGACATAGTATAATATAGGTAGCAGTATAGTTGAAGGGTTATAGTGAAAAGGATGACATTAGATAAGGGTTTAATAGTGGACTGGTTCTCCCACTACAATGAGGTTAGAGGGATAAAATCATACACTATCACTAGGAGTGCGAATGTACCCTAATTCTCAACTTTTGGGTGATAGGGTTTGCGTGTGGGATGAATTAAGAACTATGACTAAAAGGCAGTTTATTGTCATCCTAAACCCCTTAAATGCTATTTGAGTGGATCTATTACCCAAGAATACCAATATTATACAATTAAAGTGAGGTAAAAGGCACAATATGTTCATTTCCTCTTTGATGGTATATGATGCATCATGTTCAGGCTAGACATCCACGAGTGCATATATTTAGGAAATGGGGAATCGAACAGGACAAGGATGAAGGAACGGTTCATGAAAAATAGAAAGATGGATCATAATGCATTTTTTCATCAACTTATCAATATGTTATTTTTTCTCCAAAATACAATTGAGGAACCTTTGATTAATTGACTCATGTGTAAGGAATCATATATGTAGGTCTTGTTAGAAATGCTCATGTTGACCAAAAGCAGAGGCAAAACACATTGACTTTGGTATAATGACCTTATTTCTAGTATAGAATAACATATATTACTTTAGGGGAGGATGTGAATTAGTTTAATATTGGTAATATACTATCTCGGTATAATATAGGTAGTATAATATAATGTGACTGTTGAGAAATAGATTTGGGAACTCAGTCGACTGGAATCTTATTCAGTAGATAAGCCCATATTATAAAGAAGGTCAGTGAAAGGTCCCTTCCTATACCACAAACATAGAGATAATCAATTGAGTAGAGAATATCCTACTTAGATATGTTCTTATCATATCCTTCTAAACAATTTGACACAATCAATAGGTCACCGAGTATGAGAAATTCCTCAAGCATCTCTAATTAACTTCATCTAGCATCGAGAGGGAAGCTTTTAGAATCCTAGATATCCAAAAGTGGAGGGAATTAGCAATGAGAAGAGTGCTATGAGGTACTAGATTTGGTGGCTCAATCACAAGGCATCAACGAGTTTTTGGGTAGAAACCTCAAGTCACTTATAATTGTGAAATGACTCTATCTTACACACACATATGCTTCAGTAGACTTTCCCAATGAAATAGGTTTACATCCAGTTAATTACCTACCAGTGATATGTGAGCATGTCATTGAATTCCATCACATCAATTTCACTAGATGAATCTATCTATGGTTGAGAAAAAAGAAGAAAAATCAACTTATTTGAAAGTATGATTGAGTGAGAAAATTGAAGGATGTGATATTGAATCCTACCTCCTATTGTAGTAGATCTACCAAATACAAAAAGAACTAAAAAAACTGGAAAGATAGTCAGACTAGTGTTTGGGATAGAATACATGAATCATGTATCCCATGTAATCACTAGGATATGACACTTCATGTATCTTAGTGTGGACCTGGTGCTCACTACACAGGGAGTGCCTAGGATACATGAAGTATCCCAATGTCAACTACCTATATTATTTCTGAGAAATGAGAAGTATATACCATGTTACCTATCCATTTAATCACTTATTCAATCGAATGATTTGAATTGAAACTACTCAGGGAGTTGAACCATTTCAATATCATTCCACTGCTAGTACCGAATGAAAGATACATGCCATTGTACCTTCATTCAAACCACTGTGTTCCACTTTTTCCATCTGTTCATGACCAGGCCCAACCCAAGAGTCACAAATATTTCTTTTTCCTTTCCTTTTACACCCTTAATGAAGATTTATGCCTCCTATAGAAATGATTTGATTCCCACAAGGTAGGGTAGGAACAACCTCTATTTAGTGGAAGAGGCGCATGGCCCATGGTTTTTTAGGTTATGCGGTGTGGTAGGTGGGAGAATCTGCCGATTTGGGAATATCACCATCTACTACCTATATTATACCGATGATAAGCTTCATCAAGTGAAGGAAACCACCCAACAGATCCCTAACCCCCTATAAAAATGGTTGTATCCCCTAATGCATGAATTAGGAAACAATTCCACAAGCTAGATGAGATTTTTCCTCCATCATCCATGGTTCCTATTCCAGCTTCAATCACATTCACGGTTCCACAGAAATAGACACAAATAGGTGTGCGTGTCTTCAAGGTACATTTCCAACCATACTAGCATGAATTTCAATACAGTATACTACTTTTCAGGTTGAGCCCGCTGACACTCTCAGGACATCATTTTCTATCAACTCACTATAATGACCACATATCTCATTCAATGGTAGCCCTTGGTGTTGACTACTACCGTATTAAATGATAGACAATCATATACCATCATCGTATAGATATTGTTAACCTCACTAGCCCGCTTACCTATTTATACTAACCTACATGCTTGTTATTGGTCTAGGGCATTTTTCCCACCTAATTGGGTCTGAATGATGTTATGTGTTTCTAAACATGATGGAGTCTACTGCCTATATTACACCGAACCCAATACCCTCTTGTCTATTAAACTATCATACCCCCTAACCTGTAGGCCTCTAGGTTTCCATGGTACCCATCTTTCTATAACTCACCTAGTACTGATATATTTTGATGGACCACCCACAATAAATGTTAGGTTGACATGGGGTACCCAACCCACCAATGGACTCACACGTGTCGTATTAACCCCACAGTTATACTGGTAGACCTCATGGGTATTGTTTTTGGAAGGTTCTTGATTTAACTATATGAAAAAAATCAGAGGGTCTTCCATCATCTTTCTCCTTCTTTGGTGTGCATAGTATTCATACACCTAACAACCTAAAGGAAAACTATTGAACTGTATTTGGATTGAACCACTAAGTATCACAGGGATGCTCATCAAAATCACCAAGACACTATATCATTGTTCCCTAGGCCCACTAAAAACCCACAGTCCTTTTGGTTGCACACCAAATTGAAGGTTGTCTAATATTTGGCCACATTTCATAGCTGCCTAGGTGCTTTGAATTCCTTGTGGTATATCTCGACTAGACCACAGGATCCATGAACCAGACATTATCCATTTTTGACTCATAATCAGTTTTCAAATCGCTATCCCTTTCCCAACCTTCCAATACCAAATACTAGTTTCCATTATACCCATCGGAACTCTACCATAGTAGTATTCTTCCAAACTAGCTTAGTAAACCGCATGGCCTTGCGAGTAAACATTAAACTGCACTTTCATGACACCATGTTCAAATTCATGATACCTCAACACTACCCCACTGTTTCAACCCCCTATTTATTATAAAAGTTCCTACATTACCAAGAAACACCACATGAGCAACAATAGTTGATATAGACCATCCTCCCCACAAACCATAGGTTACTTGCCCTGTCGGTTCCTGAGTTGGGTCTAGGTGGCATGCAAGTTCACTATACGAATCAGTAGATCAAGGTCATGTTCTAGAATCTACGTCAATATAATATAGGTAGTATACTAAGAGATAAGATAAAAATGAACCTTTTGAATGACCTATAGCCACACCCATTATCATTGAAATGGAATCAAACCCCCACTGGGTACACCGTTATACTTTTCAATCAGCAGTTTACTTTGCAATTTGGGGCTGGATAAAGTAGAAATGTGGAGAAATAGATTGGAACTACTACTTAAGCCTGGTAATTATATATATTGATTGATGGGAATGATTCTGATTTTTTGTTTTTGAGCAGAAACTCTGGGTTTATAATGGCATAGATTTTATTGGATTCCACTAGTTCTATTCCATTAAAAATGTTGTGCAATGGAACACGAAGGCCTCTTTCAGTCTTCAAGCAATTCTTTAAGATTATGGAAAATTATATGATATAATACCTACTACACACTTGAGTATGAAATCCTTGGATCTACCATATAGATTCAGTGCATCATAACCTTCAACCGGTGTGGCCGCAAAGACTACTCAAAGAGAATTAGAGAAGGAAAACTATCTCAACATCCCACAATGTCACTACCTATCTCTCATGATGACCTTTCCTAGATTTTAGAACCCAACTCTAATAGTCTTTCTTTTTTGTCACTACAATCACTTTCTTGATTTGTGTTAAGAATATGACCTCTACTCGTATAAGACAAACAAATTGGTTGTGATAGTACCTATACTACATATCGATTTATCCCTTAATCTTATCTAGCTCAATCTATCTCCTACTCATTGAACCCTTATAAATCATACTTCATATTTTGGATAGATATATGAAAGAAATATCTTCTAGAAGTACTATAAATATTCAATAACTTTTATTCTTTGAAGATATGACCTAATAATAGTCATTTCTCCTTGTCTCGTTACCCACGAAGACTTATATAGTCTATTTATATTAACCAGAAATGATATCATATAAATGACACAAATACAGAATATGATATTTTAAGGAGGATAAAATGAATTCCATAATGGTGGTCCCAAAACCATAGATAAAGCTACCTACCTTATTTTTTTAGAGCTCTTCAAGTCTACTACCTATATTATACAATGTTGTATTTTTTATTTTCATTCTCTATATTTTCAAAACACTTACAATACCTAACCACATTGATTTCACAATTCTATTCGAGTATCTTCACTTTATTGTGAATTTATATTCAAAGGGACGAAGGAAAAAGAACTAGAAATGACTGAAAATGACAACCACTTGTTGACAGGGGAAACTGAAAAAGAAGGATGACGCGGGTTGGGCCTTGACCGATACACTTCTTCAATAGAAAAGGATTATTCTAGCACAACTATGGCCTACCATTGAGTCAGAGATCAACCAATTGAATTCCACTATTCCATAGGGTTCAAGAGAGGTATGGAGATCAAACATAAAATGCTTATGGCTTTAGGGAGTTCCAGAAAAGATACTCGAACAACTTCCACTCTTTTATGTGACCACTGAATAGTACATGCCTCCTATCTTGCCTTCCACCATGCCTTCCTTCTTAAGGTTAATTTTCTCAAAACTATCCCAGGAAAATGAATGACATGAATGGGGAGCTATCCTATCACAACAGAGGTTGTAGAACTCCTCAATGCAATTCATACACAACCCACCAGGTTCTAAAACCTATCCATATTCTCCCTTAGGAAGGGGGACACTTTTACCTTCACCGAATAAGATTGGGATTCATTTCTATTTGTGTCTTCTCATCTTCATCTATTTGTTTACAAAAATAAGGAATGCATTATACTTCCTTATATCTAACCCTCTATTGTAATTATCTCTTCTTTCTATGGATATAATAATATATAGGATGTTCATAGATCATTCTTCCCTTTAGGATAAAGCTACATTCTATCTCTTCTAGTGTGTTTTTGGATTTATGATACGAGTGAGCTACTGGTATTATATCTATCATCTTGGAGAAGATCTTGGAATCTTAAAACAATTAGCTTTCTTATTACCTTTCATTTCAAGGCCATGTATTGAGTTTGTTCCCAATAATGGATAAGGTCTCGTTGGTTTAAATATCCCATTCCTTGAAAAAGATTAGAACAAGCAAAATGGATTCCCTTGTCAAATAATGGGGCATCCTAATGGAAGTAAGAGCATGTGCTCTTTGTCTACGACTACTTTATTACAGAAATGCATGTATCATAAAATAGGTAGTTCTTGTATTAGTAAAATAATAACTTCTCTTTTTAAGTCCATTAACAAGAGAAGTAACATTTGTACATATTAGTCCAAACTTAATTGTTCCATAAAGGTTTTTATTACTCTCACAATAGGCATAAAAACCTATGTTTGTGAGGTTGGTAGTTGAAAATTTAATAATGGGTTTTCTCTTTCTCTTTCAAAATGATTATACTTCTCTTTTAAAATTGACCCAATAGTCTCATGGATTATATTCTCACATATAACATCAATTAGATCTATTCATGATTCACTTAATTAATAATAATAAGTTCATTTCATATTAGCATCTTTTCTAGGTTATGAAAAATTGATCTCCGAAATAAATACTTAATATTATTAGCTATAAAACATAGTCCTTGTCTTATTTTGGTCATAAAATGGATCATTCTCCTTATGGTTCCTATCCATTTGACTCCTCTCATCTGGCATCCCAGAGTACCCTATTATGTAATGGCCTTCCCTAAATATGTTTAGAATTAAACCTGGTGAATGAGCTCTTCTTGTGCTTTCATAAGTCTTTATTAGGACCGAACCAATAAACTGATGGAGATATAATATAAGGCTCATATACCTACATTTATGAAATAGAGTTTTCCTATATGCTCTTATATCTCCCTATTAAACCCTCTCTCACAAACCAAAAATAGAAAAAATATCTCTTGCCTATCTATTTCATGCTCGTTCAAGCCATTTGACATCTTTGCTTCACTCTCCTCTTTCTTCCTTTGTTCCAGCATATTACTTGGCCTTTTATAAGACTTACTTTAGTCAGTAATAAAATTTTCAAATCACTTAAAGCATGAATTTTCAATCCTTTCTACATTCCCTAGAAAATGGTACTCTTCCTCTCATATCCATTCTTTCTAACATTCCATTCTTTCAACCTGGGTGGTAAAGATGTGCTCAACTATGATCTTTATGCCCTAAAAGGTTAGATGGCCTTATTAAACATGTAAATTTTCTTAATTTCTCCCATAAACATGAACAATGTCTTAGGCCCCCATATATAGTAATAATATTTACTTCGTTTCTCTATCTAGACATTCACTTTCTTAATTAGTAGTTGAGACAAGAATTCACTGAAAAAATGGCGTACTTGACTTGGGAGGATTTCAACCGAATAAGGAAAGTTTGATGTGAGTGGATTTATATACACTACTTATACTTTTAAGATTTAACTACAATATTTTACTATTAATATTTAGATATCATTAGTCACTCAATTGATTAAGAATCCATAAAAGAGATTTATTCTTTAAATATTTTTCATTTTATAATTGACTTTATATACTTTTGTGTGGAAAGTAAGAGCTTGTAAAACTACATATATATAGTAATCATGGAGGTAGACTCCTTCTCATATGTAGAGTATAAATGTGTTCATGATCTGATCGTCTTTCTATTGATCGAGTCTTCCTCCATATTGTCTTCATCTCATACTAATCAATTAGAGACCCACATAGGTACTTTGAATTCCAAGAAACCAATTAGAAATTTTATCAGAGTTATCCAAGAAATATAGGTGTTATGAGAACCAAAACCAATCATGACTATAGGAAGAAATCCTGGTCTCAAATGAACAATGCGGGATTTCACACTTTCCAAAAGGGAGAGTGAAATACCTTATTCAACCATGAGTTAACGAGGGTATCGTTTTGTCATGTCAAAATATATTAGCCCATTTCTGTACTGATCAATCCTTTTTAGAGGCCTTCACATGAATAGTGATAAAAGAATTTTATATCCAATATTAAAATATTTCTAGGAAAAAGATACCTCTACCAAATATTCTACTTCAAGAATATTTCATGGAAGAACCCATTTCATAGATGGAGAGATGAACAAACAAACAAATAATAAATACATTGACATGTTCTCTATCAAATCACTGAAATATAGTTATGTTAAGAATGGTTTATGAGATGTCTTTAAAATAATTAAAGTAAGAAAAAAATTGTTTTTCTCCCAATGTGAGACAAAGCTATAAGAGGAATCTGTCTCTTTATAAATTTCATTCCATCCTTATATATTTGTATTTTTTGTTTAAGAGGACGACCTAGGAGAGCCTCATTGCAAATATGTTGTTGTAGTTTACTTGTACTATTTATATTTTAGTAAATATGGGGTTATTGATATGTTTACTATGATACTATATCAAAATTGATAAGTAATATGACCAAAAATCTTGACTATCGAATCACTTGAACTCACTCACATACACTTGAAGTGTACAGGTCAATAAAGAAAATATACCCCCCTTTGATGAGGTATTACAAATATTCCTTTTTATTTTTAGATTTTTTTGAAAATAAAACAAGTTTAATTTTATTTAACATATCCCTATTAATTCCTTGATAAAAAACATTATATTTGATTTTGCTGTCAAAACATTTTTATAATAATTGATTTAATTGTTCCCTTTGAATTTATATTAAATGTAATTCTTATAACTTATATAAATTAGAACTTATAAAATCTTCTCCATATTTTAAATAAACAAACTTAATATTAGTGATAAGGTCAACTTAATTTTTTGTCAAAATGAATAGTATCCATGATAAATATTTATCACCTCGGGTAAGGGTAAAATGAGTTAAATAGGTTGAAATAAAGGGATAAGACATCTAGATAACACAAAAAAAATATTAAATATCATAGGTTAGTTGGATGTAGAAATTACCCTTATCATATTTGAAACTATCACAACATTGATCAACATGACTTTAGTATGATATATATCTTATAACAAATTTCGAAATACTTTTAATTTTCCCACCCACCTCACTTAAATAAGGAATCCTCATCCCCTCAAATTTCAAGACTTTGTGAGCCACATACTATGAAATATTCTTGAAAAAAATATATTCCCAACATCCATAGACACATCCTAGAGGTTTTGTTATTCCCAAAAGATCACTCTAAGAATGATTAAGGCATAATCCAAACGAGATAACCCAAGGTGGTGGTATATATTCTTACTGAGTTTTTTCAAACCCCTTCTTCTTAAACCACCTATAAATATTAAATAATAATATTATCATAATTAAATCATTATATTAACTATATTGAGATGTTGTTATGTAATTTGTGCATCCATTTTCTATATCTTTTCCATCCTAGAGAAAATGAAAACATCTCTCGTGAATACATACGAACTACTATATCCATGTTGAGGTGTAATTTTTTTTCATCAACGCATCACATGGCTAGTTAAAAATATGAAATTAACAAATCTATATGATATTTAAGACATAATTATGATTTTTTAAGTATGATATATAATCTAATTTCTTACCCTCCCATCCATTAAAATATGATAACATCACTCATATGTCTGTGTGGACTATCACCTCTGTGACGTGATGCGATTCATTATTTAATTACCACCTTGCATGGATGATTCTAATATTACATAAAATGAATGAAAATTATATGTATGAAATTATCAAAATTTATGAGATGATGTTACCATTTAACAACACATTTAACCTCAAAAATATATCAAATTAATTCTAAAAAAATTGACTAAAAAACCTCTAGTGGACAACATAAGAAAGAACTATTCATTGAATAGATGCCAGATGATTATAAAAAGACATTAAAATGGAAGATATATATATATATATATATATATACTTAATAAAGTATTTAATAAATTTAAATTGATTATTTAAAAGGATATAACATGTTTGACCTAGTAGGAATCCATGGAACTAGTATTTCATCTCAATTCCAATCTATTGATACTTATTTTATATTATACAAAAAATCTATTTTATATGGTGTATATACTTCACTTTGTCATATTATATCATTAATTCATTCATATTCATGATATTTAATGTTTCAATTCATTTTTTAACTTTTAATGGGTTTTTATTAAAAATTTATTAAAGTCGTAATGGTTTATTTTACAATATCATTCTCATTCAGGATTGTTCTTGTTTGAATTTACATTGGAATAAATATATACTCTTTGTCTTATTAAATCAAACCTGTATTATTATCCTTTGATTATTTCTCCATATTACATGTTTTTTAATTCAAATTTTCCTCTCTTTGTTACTCAACAATCAAAATACTGTTTTTAAGAAAAACTATCCATATTTCATCTATTTGGTTGAGATTATTTTTTTCCCATATAAACATTTCATGTAATTTCATGGATGTTTTAATCTACCAATAAATGATTGATAATTATCTTTTTCTACTACCTATAAAAATTTTTATATTGTTTTAAAATTATTTTATAAATTTTCATCCAAATAGTTCAATTTTTAATTTTAAAAAATGTATAAAAGGAATGTTTTTTTTAACAAATATGGAGTGAATACATTTTCCTACCACCAGGAATGCTATTTTCAATTTATATTAATCTAAAACTTTCTATATATTTCTAATAAATTTTTTTTATTATTCTATTGATTTTTATTTTTTTTATTAAAATAAAAAATAATAATTTTCTTAATGGATAAAAATATTTTTTTTAATTATTTTATAAGTTATTTTTTACAACAAATCTATACAAGCCTTGTGTAATTATTTTTTTATCTTTTTCTTCTATTTTCCTCTAAAATAATCAAAATAATTTATTTTATTTAAAAACCTAATTTTTGATCAACTGGTGGCATTTTATCAAATTTTACTTGTTTAAAGATTTTAACTTATTTTTAGATTAATCACTTTTCTGTGATCATGCTCTCTATCACCTTATATTATTCATTAGAAATTACATTTCCCCTCTATTTCTATATTTTTAGTTTCAGGGATATATTCAATATCATTCCTATTAATTTTATTGTAAATTACCGGATCATATAAGTCATTACTTTGTGAGTTATGGGTGTTAGAGGCACCGAGAAGTATTTCCTCATGGGTTGTAGGGTGTTTGAGGAGTTTTGGGGGAGCCACTACATCAAAAAAATTCATGGCTACAACATGGATGTTTATACAATGCCTTTTTTCTAGTGGTTGCAATGTAGCAGATCCATGTTGTGGCATATGGGATCTTGGGAGGATAAATGAGGCTGATTTAAAATTTGGTGGGGGTAGCTGCACCATGGACTGTAGGTCGCGACATGGACCATTTCTTGGCAGAGGGGTCTCTACAACGGGGTGCTTATGTTTGAACCATATCTCCCAGATCCACTTTTATAGGTTCTGGGCTGGAATATCTAAATCCACTATGACCTAGAGTGGCTACAACATGGTCCCTCAAGCTGGTCTATAAACTTATCTATGTTAGACAGAGATGGGGCATGGTCAATGGAGCTACACTGTGATCTTCAAATTTTCTGGTTTCCCATGAATGCTATAGCATATCTAAAACCCATTCTTTTCCACATCTCTCCCTTGAACCCAAGATAAAAAAAGAGTAGTTTTTGAATCCCATTTAAGGCCCTTATAATAGGGTTTGATCTCGAATTCCAGAGGTTAATCCTTGCTGAACAAATGTGGATTCTACCTATTCTCTTTAGCAGTTTATTTCAATTTTTTTCATGTTGTTTATTCTCACCATGCTATAGAACTAGATCTTCACTATTTTAATGAGGTATCTTTGATTTTAGTTCTTTAAATTTTTGATTGACATGTTTTGGAGATCGTAGTTCCTCTTAAGAGAGGTTATCAGAGAACCACAACGTTGATCAGTTCTCAAGTAAAGAATTATGACACCTTTGAGATAGGGAATTCATTTCTTCTCCTATTTATTTATGTGAAATAATAAAATTTTAATTTTTTATCCCACAGTATAGTAATTAAATTAAACTAATAATATTGAACTAGATTAATAAATAATTTGATAGCGATCACATGTTGTTGATGATTAATACCACAACAATAGATTTCCTCTTGTTTTAATAGATATTGTGTTATCTATACTTTACTTGTGTAGAATGTTTTTATGTTTTTTTATCATGTTGTTTGTGATGGAAAATTGTAATGAACATAAATATGGAATTGATTAGTTAATTTTATAATTAATTTTACATGAGTCATGTTTGTAGTATGATGATTCTTACAAATTGATGGTAATTCAAATTGATTAAATACACAAGTTTAATTGAATATATTGGTTCATGTGTTAATGAAATTTGATATATAATAGTAAGAATGATAATTATTATTGGGAATGATTAAAAAAAGGTAGGTTAAATGATAATGGTGTTTCTATAGTTTTTTAAAACCCTAATTAATGATAATATCGTGTTAAAACTTTTGATAGCTTGTTATATCTGATGCCTTAGGTTTCCCATAGTTGGAACCTATGAATAAGGAATTATTTATTCCCATGATTCAATCCAAATTATTTTATTAGACCTTCCATTGTTTCAATTTTTTTCTCTATATTTTTTTTTGTTCTATGGAGGAGATGTGAGGATTAACGAATTCAAATTTTTTTCATGGGAAAATACCTTCAATTGTTTTTCATATATTTTTCTACCAAAAATATGAAATTTATGTAGTTATAATTAGAAAATTATATCATCTTTTGGAAATTCAAATCATGAAAACAAACCTCATGTATACATTTACAGCCGTGCAGCCTTGATAAAAATAGTTGATGATTTAAAATACAATCTCAAAACCAAATAAGTCTTGATATTTCTCACTGAACATATTTTCATCAAAATCAACATTGTTATTACAACCATATTTTAACTTTGTATCCACACGATCCTTTAGTGATAGTAAATGAGGATATAGAACATGCATGGTAATGTTGCTTCGGGTAGATCTATTCGATCGGTTGGTCGATTCTTTATATGGTTTTGATGTGGTATTTTGTTTCATCCCCTTATCTTTGTCTATCTATAATATATTTAATCAGTTTAGAACTTTTTCCATTAATTTTTAATGCTTTATCTTGAAAATTAAATTAAAAACTAATACCTCCTTGTTGACATGTTTTTTTATCTGTTGTGACGGTCATGCGATGAATTTTCTAATAGTTTTCTCAAACTTATGAATATTTTCACCATCAATTGGAACATGTCATTCTATGCTTGGTTCCTGGGATATTCTAATCAATACATACACATTACCTTTGGGATGTGGTATACTATATAGCATGTCGTTTTGAATGTTGAACATCGTAGCCCTCACTACAAGGTGAGGGGTTGGTGTTGCTATATATAAATGATAGTCATTATCACCCTATAGAATATTAGTAAGGGAAATATATAATTGTATTTCTAATTTACATTTCATATAAAAATTTATTATAACATTTATTACTTTGGCTATGATATCTCTTTGAGGGGAATGGCTAGCCTTATATCTTGTGGGGGTAAGTGGGATCTCCACATGGTGGTTGTTCTTGAGTTGCTTCTTCTCTTTACTTACCCCCCATTAAAATTTACATCATATCTCTCAGTCATTGGAATTATTCATCAAGGGTATATATTATTTCTATAATCTGTTTTATTAATTTAGTTTGATCCACCACTTGTTTTTTTCTCAAAATATTTTCAGGGTGTCACAACAAAACCAGCACCTCTGACGTAGCCATACTATTCTGGTTGCTTCAAGAACGCTGATAGTATGTGTTTCTCTGGTACAAGTGTTATTGATTATTGTGACTATTTCAAATAGAAAATATAGGAAAATAATTTATGATTTTTATATAATAGTGATTTAAAGAAAAAATATTATTATATAATACTTACACATGTTTCCCACACTTTTTGTGTATTTTCATCTATTAGTATCTCATATTTATTTAAACGGGTCACCTTCTATAGAACATGGCATGGGATGGAAGTGGATTTGAATTTGTAGTCATCAATATGCATATAAAAATAGAATCATAATCATAGTGGTGGATCATGTCACATAAAAGTATTACGATAGATATAAAAATCGTACTAATTATTTTAAGTGATGTGTACCCCATCCTTGCTTTACAGTAGGGGTACATTGGTTCTCTTTCTCGTTCCATAATTAAAACATGTGGTTGCTATTTCATAAATAAAAACTTTCAATCAATCTCATGAATACACATATCATCAAAAAACATATTAGTAGCCAGAATATACCTGAAATGAAACATCTGCACAACAACCATAAAATACGTCTCATGCTTCTTGGTTTATCACATGGGTATAGATATGTGGTGGGTGCCGACTTATTTTCTCTTCAACATCTTTATGATTCTCTCTTATTATAATTGTGTGAAATCCTTTGTGAATCATTTTAGAACCATTAATACATATTTCATGTGGGAGTCATCTACTATAAATTCAGTCTACAATGGATGATAAAGAGTATATCAATGTTTCATTATATTATTTTTTTAGTAAAATAAAGGAATGATATCATAATGTTACTATAATCTCTTCCCACATCAGTTTCTTAATTCTATACACAAAACAATTCCACAAATATATATTAATTGGAACATGTTTCCGTGTGAATATTCCAATGTTAATATTGAACATAGCCTTTTCGGGGTTAACATGTTAGCTCCACGCATTCCATATGACCTCATATTTGATTCTATTAGCTTTCACTTTGATGTTTTTTGCCAACACCATCAAACTATGATACTCTTATTTTTTGTATTGTTGGTCCTTTGTCAGGTACCATTTCCCTGAAATCATAATCGTTAATATGTTCTTATAGAATGGTAGCATCTACATGTGCATATTTTCGTTGTACCTCTGTACTGGGAGTAACAATAGGTTGAGAAACATGTTGTTCATCAAGAATGGAAGCATCATCACATACATAAAGATGTTTATATGAACTACGTACAATATTTGGTTGAGATACGTATTGTTCCTTAGGATTGTTAACACTGGAACATGCAGAAGTCATTATTTGAAGATGTGGTTTAACATTTAATTTAGAATATAGAAATACAGCAGAAAACAGATAATAACATGAGGTAACATGATGTATATTAAAAAAAGTAACCTGATTATTAAACTCTCTTTTTCTCATTTAATGTTTTAAGGGATTTGAACCCTCTATTGATGATCCAAATCCCTTCATTTTGGACTCCTATGACATAAAAAATGCCATCTACATTAGGACTAATACAAAATTATTGTGAAATCCCAATGAAAGGTTCATCCTCTATTGAATTTTCATCTTACCCTTCCTCAATGAAATCTACTTTAATGAATCCTAATTCATCTATTTTAATAGAACTTCTTTTATCAATCCAAATTCATTGAAAAATCATCACATCGAATTTGGTATAATCTAACTACCATATTTATTTGATGATTCCAAAGTATGAAATATTCACATAAATTAGATTTCTACCCTTAGTACCAGAAACATGATTCTATTCAACACTGAGTGTAACTACAATATTTTTCATGGTACAGTCTTTATCATGCTCATTTGTATAGAAAATATAACCATTAATTACATAATAAAATAATGATAATACATACAAACTTGGTTATCGGGCTAGCTATCGAATTCTTTTGGAAATTGAATCTGGATTTAAATATGACTCCTTTAAAATATGGTCTCAAACCCATTCTATAAACTATTGATTATGTGTATTTGATTTCCATATTTCATCCCTTCATGTATTCTAATGCCTAATAATTTATTTGTGGGTTTCCACATATGGGTAAACCTCTAAACTGTTATTTAAAACATAACGGTGGGCCTACTCCAGATCTCTAATATTGATTATCATGAAATCTATTCCTGAAATTACTTCACCCATAAGCTGCTTGTAATGTCTTAGAAATGATGTGTAATTTTTTTTAATTATATGGAATTATTGTGAGTCCAAAATCTCTGATGGCACATGATTCTGAGGCCTGGAGATCCCAAAATGGAACTTTGAAGTTTTTCAAGGTATATTTAATAAACATGTGAGTGGTTTTTTCTAACTTTTGAATCGGTGCTCAGATCAGAAATCTGAGGGCACCATTGAACTTGAAACTCCAAAATGCACCTGTAATGGACATAAATATGGCCGATAAGGGCTGAATAGAAATGTTTACTTGTAGTCTTTTTGAAAAATAATAAAATAACATTGAAAAAAGATATTTTATTTCTTTTGTTAACTGATGAGTGTAGACATGGCGACACTGTAGTGCCGCGATGATATGGAACAAGTTTTAACACTCTTTGACACATCCTTTTCGTATTTTCTATTGACATTTTTGTATTAAAATGTTGTTTTTTATTAAATAATTGATAAGTGTTGTGTTTTTGTACATTCTGTTTAAAATAATATGTTTTTATTTTAAAACATGTGTCTTGATATGAATTAGTGTCATTTTAAATAATTCTTGAAGTAAATTAGTTTAGTGAATTAGACTTTTATTTATTTATTTATTTTTTTTTTATTTTTCATTCTAGCTAGTTTATTAAATAATTTGTTAAATTAATTAATTAATTATTATTTAAATCGTCAGTAAATAACTCATTTTAGTTTTTTAGTCTTTTAATAACTAAATTAATTTTAACAATTTAATTTTATTCAATTAATTTTTCTTATTATTTAATTTAATTTAATTAATTCTTTAATTTAATTTAATTAATTCTTTAATTGGTTAATTAATTTATGCATGTTACTGTAAATATTTAAATTTGTTCTTTTTGTAATTTGTTTATAATTTTTAATACAAATGAATTCATTCATAAAAATAAAACACAATTAATTTTATTATTGAACTTTTTTTATTTTCTTTTTAATTCCATTCTATTTAATTTTTTAATTTATTAATCTATTTTTAGTTTTATTCAATTATTTATTTTCTTATGTTGTTGTTGTGTTTTTTTTGCAGGTGTTATGGTCGCTCAAGATCCTATTGTCCTGATGCCACCATTTTAAAGTTGTCACAGTGCTTCTGTTCCTATCTCACTGTTTCCCCAACACCCATTGTTTCATTATGGTCGCACCGTGACACTCACAGTGCCTCTATTACAGTCTCATAGCTTCATCACTATCTCACAGTATCTATTCCCCTTGACCATTACAAACCCATTTTTCAGGGTTTCACCATGAGTTTCACTTATAGTCACTGTCTCGCCATTTTAAAATAAAATGGTTACACGTTGCACTCCTCCACCTGCACGAAACTCCTCTCCTACCTTCTCATCCCCAGAAGAACCACCAAAATCACCAATCAATACTACAACAAAGAATTCCAAATCCTAAATAGAAGAATTCAATGATTCGACACTGAATTCCAACCATAAAAAATCAAGGATTCTAAAAAAATCAACACACACCAGCAAACTCAATATTCAATTAAGAATCGCACAATCAGGTCTCATAAAAATGAAAGCCCCAAATCGTACCCTAACCGTACCTCACCCTACCTTCTCCATACCTCCATAACCACTGCCTCTATGCGTTGTAGCCATAGACAAGCTGTACACTCCCTGAACCCTCCTTCCTCTCCTTCATGCCACACCGCTTTCCCCTCTTGAAACCCTAACCCGAACCCATGCTCGGTCACGTACCACTTCATCCCTCCATCCGAGTTGTCAGACCTCGTTAAAATGCACATAGCCGAGACTCTCTCCTTTTACCCCTTCACACAACACAACGCCGAGATCCCATGCCTCCTTCCATGCCACACGAACGGACCCGAGCCGCACCACTTCACTTCCTCTCCAACCCACGGCCGAAACTCCCTAGATATTGCCGACACATCCTTGAGCTGCATCTCACCCTATTGTGCGCTGATTTCGGCTTTACCCTTTCCCCTCATCCCCCATTCTATCTATGCCAAACCAATCCCCCCAAATCCATCCTTTTTTATTTTATTTTTTATAATTATAATATTAAGCTAATTATTTTTAAAACACCATAATATTTATAATACAATATATATTTTACATAATATTAAATAATTAGATTCATATATTTATAATAATTATTAATTTTGTAAATATTTAAAAATATAATATTTATTAAATCTCATATTACTAATAATTTTAGATATTATATATATATACATTTATTAATAATAGTTTTCATTAATTTTAATTATTAATATAAAATATATAATTCTTATTTAATTATTTCATTTTTTACAGAAGCTCATGTGCATTTTTTGAAGAGGGAGGGTGATAGCTCGCCACGCGCGCCCCATTTCATTCAATTAGGAGAAACTACTCCACTGAAAAGCACAGGAGACATGTAGCTGTGAAAGAGCCACGTGGAGGTTAGGGAACACTTTAGATTAGATTCAAGAGACTTCGGTTATTAGTGATTAAAATTCATCACAGGAAGGAGCAGGGGGATAACAGGGTCTATCTAGTGAAATCAAAGTAGAGAGTATTGAATACAGAACTTCATTCTATAGGGGGAAAACATCCGTTATTTCATCTCGATCAACCCTTGATCAATCTCATCACCAAAAAGGAGGAATAAAGACACAGATCAGGAGATCAGAATCAATGAATTTTCTGGAGAGAGGAGAAATATCATGGGAGATGTTTCTTGATTCATTATATTTTTCTTTTTATTTTATGATTTTAATTTGTAGTTAAATAGATTAGGGGAATAATGCTGTAGAGAATTGATCATCCATATATCCATTATGTTTTATTAGTTTGATGGCTCAGTGCGATTCTATTACCCAGTTTTATCTTCTGTTTATTCTGAGTTTCTTTTTACATTACCATATGATTGAAGGGTGTGGAAATGAATCATTTCACCATGGATCATTGACTGAAGTAATCAGAATTGGAAAAGGTTAATGCATATTTTTCTAGTTTATGTAGGTTTATCAAAGGGACAAGATCGAAGGATCAAGACTCATGGAAGTTAATCGAGTAGTGTTGATCCAATAAAGTGACATCTAATTGGATTAACTCCATTTTTCTATGCACTAAATAAAACAATTAAACCAAGAAGAAGAAAATAATATATTTTTAATCATTTCAAAGTAGCTTGAGGACACTAAAAGCATCATTATTATTTTCTCTCTGTTCAAGCCACATATTTCACCATATGACCTTCATTTTTACACACACTATTAGTGTTTGTTTCACTATTTTAATACAATTTTTTTATCGTTCTATTTTATCTTGTTTTTGTTTTTGTTTTAATTTGTTCTAGAACAACGTATGTCCTTATCTGTGGTTCGAAACCCTTATTAACACAATACTAGTAGTTTTTAGTGTTAATAAATTTTATATTTGTGCGTACTCAATGATTGTGAGAGCAAATGTTCTCTTCCTGTTTATCTTTTACATTCTTTCTTTTTTTATTTTCTTTTGTTTCCTCTTTTTGTTATTTTTTTATAGTTTCCTTTTTTTCTCTTTTTTTTTATTTCTTTTTTTTTCATTATTTTTTTTCTTATCTTTCTTATTTTTTATTTTTTCCCTTTTGTTTATTTTTCTTCTTTTAGTTATTTTTTCCATTTCTCTTTTTTTCTTATTTTTCATTTATTTTATTTTCATACATTTTTCTTTTCTTTTTCTTTTTTTCTTTTTTTTTATTTTATCATTTTTAGATTTTATTATTTTCTTTTTTTTCTTCTTTAAATTCTTCTTTTATTTTTTTATTTTTAATCTTTTTTTCTAATTTTTCTATTTCTTTATAGAGGGTTCATTCTTGTGTCAGGTTTAGTTTCCCCTTCTTGAACCTAAGTTTGTAATTGTTTAGAAAATGGACAAATTTTGGCTTTGTTTCTGTGGAAGGCACATGCAACCATGTTTTAAGAAAACAACAAAAAAATATTAAATATAACACAAAAAAAATACAAGACATAAAACTATATAAAAAAATATCATGATAAGATTGTTGTTGATGCTGTTCGCACACTATAACATCTAAGTCATAACTTGAAACTCCTATTTAAGAAATCAACAAGCATTGTTATGCATTTAGAAAACAACTGAAACATGTAATGGAGAATTTGGATAATATTGGTGGAAAAACATTCAATGGGCCATAGCCCTTAGTTCCTGCCCCTTAGAGACCTAATCATAGGAAGTTTCAAATTCCTACTGTGTCAAACAATCCATCCTACATCAAATTGTTTACTAGGTCTAAGAGTTGTGAGATCAAAAAGTCTCATCTTTCACAACTACCATCATTTAATGGTCTTCCAACAGAGGGATCCTTAGTGTTTATCAGAGATTTTTATTGTTTTGTCGAGTAGTTTCCTCTACGATATTTTGGTGAGGAGAAGTTGAGGCTGAGGTTGTTTCTATTCTATCTAAAGGGGAGGGATAATACTTGGATTTAAAATTTAGATGAGGAAATCTTTGAATCATGTGAAGAGGTGTGCAATGCCTTTGTATCTATATTCTATCCAAGGAACACCACCACAGAGTTTAGGCATAAGATCACTAGATTTATCTAGGATATGGGGGACCTCTTTCACGAAGCATGAGAATAGTTCAGAGGACTTCTTAGACAGATCCCCAACCGTCAATTAGCTCCCCATATTCTCAGGAAGACTTTCTATAATGCACTCACCCCCTACAATCAGAACTTAGTTGATCAATCTTGTAGAGGTAATTTCTCAGATTCTACTGCTGATGAGCTAAAACAGTTGTTTAATAAGTAGTCTAAAAAATATCAGCACAAGTTCTATAGGTAGAGAGTCATCCATGGGGATTATACAAATCCTCAAGCAGCTGTTGTTAATTATTGGGTCCCTAGGGAGTAGTGATATTAATGTAGGATGTTTGGTCACACTGAGAGATATTGCCTAAATGTTGACCTCACTAGTTCATGTGATGAGAGTGACCAGTTTGTTGATTATAGATTTAGGAATCAAGGTGTCCATGGTCAAATCTAAAATCCATACCACTTTGGATATCATGGTCAGCCCAATCTATCATGGAATGCGATAGGGGTCACAAAGTAGCACACTGCCCCAAACAAGCATCCCATTGCCCCAAATTTCCACCCACATCCCAAACAATTTTTCCAGAATCAACATGAGGCTGAATCTTCTAATTATCAAGGGGAGTTAAAGGGGATGTTTCAACAAGTGTTGAGTGAGGTAAACTCATATAAGGACACAAATCATAAGATAAAAAATTTATAACTTCACTTGAGTCAAATGGCTATGAATCAAGCTGGTATGGAAAAGAGCAAGATGCCTAGAACTTCAACCCCCAATCTAATTGAAAATGTGATGTTAGTAACAACTAGGTTAGGGATTAAACTTAAGGGACCATATAAGGAACCACCTAGGAAAGAGGAAAACAATGTTCAAGATGAAATTGAAAATGAATATATAGAAAATCCCAATTCTGGAAATCTGGAATGCAAGTTTCAAACTGAGAATATTATGCAACCGACTCCTAATTAAGCTAAGAAACCAAAGAAAATGAAGTTGGAATTTACTAAGGAAGCAAAGAAGTATGTGGGGTCTGAGGAGAAGGTGAATAAACTCCCTGTTTTAAAACATTATTCCCTTCCCATTCCCTTACCTGAAAGATTGAAGCAAACTGATGATCCGAATTACCTGATATTTTTGAAACTGATTAGAATCTTCAACATCATCATGACTTTCTTATAATCCTTATATAAAATACCTTCATATGTTTCATTCACAAAATGGTTTCTGAAGAAAAATAATTATTGGAAGAAGTGGTAATAAATCGATCTCAATGTAGAGTGTAGTGAAATTGTCAAAACAAATATTCTTCCCAAATTAAAGGACCCTGGTGGCT
The DNA here is from genome assembly GCA_963277665.1 of Viscum album. Lineage (NCBI taxonomy): Eukaryota > Viridiplantae > Streptophyta > Magnoliopsida > Santalales > Viscaceae > Viscum > Viscum album. The sequence goes on from OY728131.1 coordinate 1,931,239,734, forward strand.
TCATAATTTAGTACTAAATAGGAGAAAGTGGGAAACTGAATTGTCTGTGTGACATTGGAGTGAGTATCAATATTATGTCTTTCTCCTTGTTCAAAAAGAATGGTCTTAGGGATATCCAACTAACTTCTGTTTGTCTTCATCTTGCTAATAGGTCACTCACACACCCTTATAGGAGAGTGGATGACTTATTAGTAAGTGTAGGAAAACTCACATTTCCCACTGATTTCCTTATCCTTGATATAGAATGTGTTGAAAAGGTTCCAATCATCTTAAGCGGACCCTTCCTTGCTACTGGTGGTGCCATCATTGATGTCTCCAAAGGTAAACTCACCCTCCATGTTGTAGATGATGTGGATGAAATTTTGTTGTCTGAAAGGACTCGATATGAGTTTACTTGTGATGTGATAGATGTGGCTACAAATCAATGTTAAAAAATTGAGGTTAGATCAATGTATGAGTCTTTCAAACTAGAGGTCTTGGAGATACTAATTCTTCAACCCACTGAAATTTCATTACTTGCTACTGCTCTTTCCCCACACCCTCGTGTTGATGAACAAATTCTTTCTTTGCAACCCATTCTGGAGAGTGAGTAAAAAAAATTTTCCTACACTGTCTCAACCTGTTTAAGAATATTTCCCTTGTGGAATTGACTATTAAAGAGTTCCTGAAGCTGGAGAAAGCTATGGGTTGATCCCTGCTGAAACACATGATGATTTACATTATGAACAAGTGCATTTCCTTGATATCATCTTACATGCCCAGTTTGATGTTGTGAGTGCTGATTTAGATTTAAAACATAAACATGAAAGATTCACATCATTTGAGTCCTCTATGGAAATGTAGAATAATTTTTTGAAAACTAAATTTGATAAATTCTTATAAGAGATTTATGAGTTGATAGAGTTGGAAGCTATTATGGGACATGATGAGGGGTTTTCAATGTTTCCTCATCTATTTTTGGGTATGAGAAAAACTCTATGTGTGGTGGAAGCTTTGGAAGTATTCCTGATCTTATCAATGATTTTCAGGGGAAACTGTTGAACTTTTTAAGTGCTTATGAACTGATTTTTAGAGACACAATTTAACTGGGAAACGTGAATCCTCTTAGTGATCTGGATAAATTTTGGAGAATTATAATTGGTGCTAGAAGATGAAAATGCCTTTAGTGTTCCTTCTCATGATTCCGTAGACAATTGTGATGTTCTCACCATTGAAAATTATTCCCATTAAATGATCATAGATAGGAATATTTTGAGGAATAAGGTCTAGCTAGGGACTTTAAACTAAGCACTGCATGGGAGGCAACCCATCGTTTACTTTGTTTTCTTCTTTAAATTTTTAGTTTTAATAAATTATCTTTTCTCAGTTTTTTGTCTCACTATTTGGTAAACAATAATGTCTTAATTTACTTATCATATGATGGAAGTGGTCTGGTGGTCCTCGTTTGCTAAGAGAATCATGTTTTAGTGGTTTCCACATGTGAAAAACTCATGATGGAAGGAGGTTGTCATTAGAGAACACATTATTAATGGATAAAACTTACAATATCACACTTTGTAGCTGCTTTTTATTTGAGATTTAAATCATTAACACTAATTTTAAATTATTTCATCATGTAGGTGATAAACTGGAGTAGCTAGAGCCATGCTCTAGGTGAATAAATGGATGTATAAAAAAAAATAAGAAGCATCACATTTAGGGGTGTATTGTTTTATGTTTCAATGTTTTACTCTTTATATTTTCATTTCATACTAATGTGAATTAAATGTGGGGGAGTTACCAACGGTTTTTGAAACATGTGAACTGTATTTCCAACATGGGTGTTTAGCTAATAATATCTAGAGATTTGGAAATTTTTCTTAAGCTGATTTCCTGACACATGCTTCCACCCACTACATTCAATTTCATTATGCTACTGCTACACATCATCGTTAATCATACAACTATTTGAAGTAAATTGATAAAATATTTTGTCTTCTTATAATGATTCAGGCATGAATAGTTTAGGAATAGAACTGCACATGGTTGATGGTGATGGTTAGTGGGGTTGGGCTCTTTTTTTGTTTGTTTTTGTTTTTATCTTCATTCACTTTTTTTGTGAAAAATAAATTTTTTGAACTTCCTTGATACCCCTACATATCCTTTTTCAGCGGAAATGTCCACCTGTTATCAACACAAACAATCTTCCACCTTAGAATACATCATTGGGGACAATGTTGGGTTTTATGTGTGGGGTATAGGGGTCATTCTAGTGTCAAGTTGAATTCCCCCTTCTTGAACTATAGTTTTTAATTGTTTAAAAAAGGGTCAAATTTTTTCAAAAAAATGGTTTAAAATTCAGTTGATTTTTTTCATATTATTTCATCACATGATAGTCATTGGAGGTTCAATGGTACTTCATTATTGTCCCTATTTGGTGGATAGCTTCTCACTAGTTTTTGAGAGTGGTACTTAGTCAGAAACTGTTAAGTATGAATGATTGTTGAGTGCATTTGTTCACTATCTATATGGATCTGTCTTTTTAGGAACTGAGGATGAGTGTACAAGAGGATAGGTTTTGTGTGATGATAATCATGACTTAGAGTTACGTGATGTTCCCAATAAAAACCATGGGACTCACATTTTTATAAAATTATATTCAATCACTTTAGGAAGTCAATACGAATGATTATTAATTATGTCCTTTGTAACTGGAGTAAAATGGGAAAATGGGATCCCATAGTGAGTATCTAAGACAAGGTGCATTAGGTGCATTTCTGTGAATAAAAAAATCCAATTTCAATCTTAATAAGTGCTATTCACAATGCTTTACACATGGAATATTTCTGGGAAAAAGTAAAATAAAGTTCCCTTGTCAAAAATGAACTCATTAATGTGAGGAGAATTTTGAACCCTGAAGTAAAAGGGTTCATTTCACATGGTTAATTTTCATTTGAGTTGACTCAATAAAGTGATCAAATTAATGGATTTAAATTTTTGGAATCGGGGGGAAGGTGAGAATAAAAGGTGCACTTGGTTATGTTTGGAGTTCCATTTCATCTAACTTGTCAACACTCCTTGAATCAGTACATGAATTGGAAGGTGAAGTTGGACAATTAATGAGTACAAGTTGGAGGCATGACATACTTGACAGTGTGACGATTTTTTATGCTCTTGAATTCCAGTGGGTTTTTGAAGCTAAACAAGACATCATTTTTGAAAACCATTGGATAGCATAACCTACTGTTGGTCCTTCTCATTTGGATATTAATGTTTAATCATGAACCTTTTAAGATGTAACCCACTAAACATCTTTCTGTTTTAAGGTCAAAGGAATGTACTTGTTTGAGGACAAACAAATCTTTAAGTGTGGGGTATTTTGATGTGGCACTAGTTTTAACACTCTTTTCCGCATTCTTTTGGTATTTTCTATTGACTTTATTGTATTAAAATGTTGTTTTTTATTAAATAATGGATAATTGTTGTGTTGTTGAACATACTGTGTAGAATAATCATTTTTTTGTTTAAAACATGTGTTTTAATATGCATTAGTGTAATTTTAAATAATTCTTTAATTAAATTAGTCTTGCGAATTATAATTTTATTTAATTATAATTTTATTTTTATAATTATTCATTCCAGATAGCTAATTAAGGAATTAATTAAATTAATTAATTCATTATTCTTTAAATTTTAAATAAATAAGTCATTTTGGTTTTTTACTCTTTTAATAACTAAATTAATTTTAACAATTTAATTTTATTCAATTAATTTTTCTTATTCATAATTTAATTTAAATAATGATTTAATTGGTTAATTAATTTAAGCAAGTTACAGTCAATATTTTAATTTTTTCATTAAGTAACATTTTTATAATTTTTAATACAACTAAATTCATTCATTCAAAAAAACACAATTAATATTATCATTTAACTTTGTTTTATTTAGTTTTCAAATAAATTCTATTGAATTTATTAATTGATTAACATATTTTTAGTTTTATTAAATTATTTATTTACTTAAGTTGTTTTTATGTTTGTTTAGTATGTGTTACAGTCACTCCAGATCCTACTCTCCCAATGCGACCATTTTCAAGCTGTCACGGTGCTTCTGATGTTGTCTCACTGTTTCACCACCATCCACTGTTTCTTCCCGGTCGCATCGTGACACTCACAGTGCCTCTATTACGGTCTCACTAATTCATCACTATCTCACTGTATTTATTCCTCTTCACCTTGTCAAACCCAGTTCTTACAGTTTCATAGTGAGTTTTACTCATGGTCATTGTCTAACCGTTTTAAAATAAAATTGTGGCAGGTCGCACTCCTCCACCTGCACGAACCTCCTCTCCTCCCTCACCATCCACATCAGCAACACCACAATCACCAATCAATTCTGCAACAAATAATTCCAAATCCTCAATAGCATAAATCATTGATTTAACACTGAATTCCAACCATAAAAAATCAACAATTCTGAGAAAAAAATTATCACACACACGCAAACTCAAGTTTCGAAGAATAATCGCACAATCAGGTCTCAGCAAAATGAAACCCCCAAATCGAACCCTAACCAAAACTCACCCTACCTTATCCATACCTCCATAACCCCTGCCACATTTCACAGCAGCCACATGTATGCCACAAACTCCATGAACCTTCTTTCCTCTCCTTCATGACTCACTATGTTTTCCCCTCTTGAATCCTTAACATGAACCCATGCTCGGCCATGTACCACTTTATCCCTCCATCCGAGCCGCCGAACCTCGCCGATGTGGACATAGCCGAGACTCTCCCCTTCTACCCCTTCGCACAACACAGTTCTGAGATCACCTACCTCTTTCCTCGCCACATGAACAGACCCAAGCCACACCACTTCACTTCAACTTCAAACCACGGCTGAACCTTCCTGTATATCGTTAGAACCGCCTTGAGCCGCTTCTCTCCCCACTGTGCGCTGAAGTCGGATTTACCATTTACCCTCATCCCGCTTTTTGTCTGCGCCAAACGAATCCCCCCAAATCCAGCATTTTTTATTATATTTATTATAATTATAATATTAAGATAATTAATTTAATAACACCATATTATATATAATATGATATATATTTTACGTAATATTTAATAAGCAGATTCATATATATATAATATAGATTACTTTTGTAAATATTGATAAATATAATAGCTATTAAAACTTATATTAGTAATAATTTTAGATATTATATATATATACATATATTAATATTTGTTTTCACTAATTTTAAGCATTAATATAATATATTTATTACTTATTTCATTATTTCATTTTTTCCAACAGCTCACGTGCGTTTTTTACGGGGGGGGGGGGGGGGTTGTAGCTCGTCACACATGCACCATTTCATTCAGTTATGAGCAACTACTCTAGTGACAGGCACGGGAGACATGGAACTATGAAGGAGCCACGTGGAGATCGGGGAACACTTCAGATGAGATTCCAAAGACTTCAATTACTAGGGGATTAGCATTCATCACGGGAAGAAGTAGGGGAATGGAAGGGTCTATCCAGCAAAAAAGCAGAGATAAGTAATGGTAGAACATCATTCTGTAGGGGAGAACATCCATTCTCTCATCACCATCAACCCTTGATCCATATCATCACCAAAACAAAGGTAGACAGACACAGAGAAAAATATCATAATCAAAGCAGTTGGTGGAGAGAGGAGCAATCATGCGGAATATGTTTCTCGATTTATTATCTGTTTCCATCTATTTTACGATTTAATGTGTAGTTAAATAGATTAAGGGAATCAGGATATATATAACTGATCATACATATATTCGACATTTTTTATTTGTTTGATTGCTAAGTGTGATTTCATTGCTTGGTTTTCTCTTCTGTTTATTCTGAGTGTCTTTTTACATTACCTAATGATTGACGGGTGTGTTAATGAATCATTTCACTGTGGATCTTTGACTGGAGTTCGGAGAATTGGAAAAGTTCAGTTTATCATTTCTCCATTTTAAGCAGGTTTATCTAAGGGTTATGATAGACAGATGAAGACTCAAGGAAGTTAATCGAGTTGTGATGATCCACTGAAGTGACAACATATTTTATTAACACCATTTTTCTATGCACTGAGTAATTGAATTAAACCATGAAAAAGCATAGAATATATTTTTAATTAGTTCAATGAAGCCTGAGGAACCTAAAATCATCAATATTGTTTGCTCGATGTTCAAGCCACATATTTCACCATATCACCTTCATTTTTACACCCACTATTATTGTTTGTTTCACTTTGTATATACTTTTTTCTTATTATCATTCTATTTCATCTTTTTGTTGTTTTAGTTTTAATTTGGTCTACCCCAACATAAGTCCTTCTCTGTGGTTCGACACCCTTCTTACCACAATACTAGTAGTTTTTAGTGTTTATAAATTTTAAATTTGTGTGTACTCAAGGACTGCGTGAGAAAATTTTCTCTTCTTTCTTTTTCTCTTCCTTTTTCTCTTTTTTTTCTTCTTTTTTTGTTTCCTCTTTTTTTTTCTTTTTTTTTCTTTTTCTTTTTTTCTCTTTTTCTTCTTTTTTGTTTTTCAGTTGTTTTCTTTCCTTTTTATCACTTTATTTTTATTTTCTATTTTTTTCTTTTATTATTTTCTTCTTCTTTTTTAATTCATTTTTTTTGTTTTTTTTTTGTTTTTTTTTTGTTTTTTTTGTTTTTTCTTTCCTTTTCTTTCCTTTTTTCCTTTTTCTTTTTTCTTCTTTTTTTTATTTTTTTTATTTTTTTAATTTTCTCCTTTTGTTTCTTTTTCTATTTCTATTTGTATTTTCTTGTTCTTTTTTTTCTTTTTATTTTATTTTATTTTCTTAATTTTTTCTTTTCTCTTTCTTTTTTTTTCTATTTTTCTATTTTTTCTATTTTTTCTTTTTTTCCTTTTCTTTTATTTTCTTCTTTTTATTCTAATTTTCTTATTTAGTTTTCTTTTTTTTTCTTTTTTTCTTCTATTTCATTGTGGAGGGGTTATTCTAGTTTCATATTGAATTCCCCCTTCTTGATCCTGGGTTGTAATTGTTTAAAAAATGACCAAATTTTGTCACCGTTTCCTGAGAAGGCATGTGAAACTGAGTTTAAAAAAACCATCACAAAATAATATGAAATAGAACACAGAAAAATACAAAACTTAAAACTCTATAAAAATATCAAGAAAAGCTTGTTGTTGAAGCCGTTTTCACACTATAAATTCGAAGCTAGAACATGAAACTCTTATTCAAGAAATCAAGATGCACTGTTCTGCACTTAGAAAACAAAAGAAACTTGAAATAGAGAATTTGGATAACATTGCTGTAAATCAAAATGTCAATGGACCATAGCCCTTAGTTCCTACCCCTGAGAGACCTATGCTTAGGGAGTTTTAAATTTATACTATGTCAAACAATCTATCCTATATAAAATTGTCCCCTAGGTCTTGGAGATATTAGATCAAACAGTCTCATCATTCTCAACTGCCATAATTTAACGGTCTTCCAACAGAGGACTCCATAGAGTATAATAGTGATTTTTATGGTTCTTTCCAGTAGTTGCCTCTGTGAGATCTTACTGAGGATGAGTTGAGGCTTAGGTTGTTTCTATTCTGTCTGATGGGAAGGGCTTGGACTTGGATTCAAAATTTAGATGAGTAAATCTTTAAAACATGGGAAGAGGTGTGAAATACATTTGTATCTAAATTCTATCTCAGGAACACCTCCATGGAGGTTTTTCATAATATCACTGGATTTGTCCAGGATGAGGGGGAACTCTTTCATTAAGCATGGGAATGGTTCAGAGGTATTCTTAGACATTGCCCCAACCATCAATAAGTTCCCCATCTTCTCATGGAGACAATCTATTATGCCCTCACCCCTACAATCAGAACATAGTTTATAGATCTTGTGGAGGTGATTTCTTTGATTCCACTGCTAATGAGTTTAAACAATTGTTTGATAAGATGGATCAAAAATCTCAACACAAGTGAACTAGGAAAATATTCAGCCATAGGGTTGATGAAAATCCTCATGCAGTTGTTTTTAATGATATGGTCCCAAGGGAGTCGTTCTATCACGGTGTGATGTTTGGTCACACTCATAGATAATGTCCAAACATTGACCTCCCAGGTTCATGTGATGAGAGTGCCTAATTTGTTGATTACAGGTCTAGGATTCATGTGTCCACGCTCAACTCTCAAGACCATAGTACTATGGATATCAAGGTCAGCCCAATCTATCATGGAATGAGAAAGGGGTCACAAAGCAGCCCACTCCCACAAAACAAGTCTCCCATTGCCCCAAATTTCCTCCCACAGCCCAAACAAATTTTCCAGAATCAATATGAGGCTGAATCATCTAATTCTCAAGGGGAGTTAAAGGGGATGCTGCAACAAGTGTTCAGTGTGATAAGCTAATTTATGAAGGACACATATTCTAATATTCAAAATTTAGAACTTCAAACGAGTCAAATGTCTAAGAATCAAACTTGTAAGGAAAAGATCAAGCTGACTATCACTTCAACCCCCAATCTAAGAGAAAATGTGATGGATGTAACAAACAGGTCAGGTCTTAAACATAAGGAACTAGTTAAGGAACCACCCAAGTAATAGGAAAACAATGTTTAATCTAAATTTTAAAATGAAAAATAGGAAAATCCCAATTCTGGAAATCTATAAAGAGAGTTTCAAATATAATATATTGTGAAACCCACACCTGATAAAGCTAAGGAACCAAATAAAATGATGTGGGAATTCATTAAGGAAGCAAAGAAGAAAGCGAGGTCTGAGGAGAAGGTGAATAACCAAACTGTTCGGAAACATTATTCTCCTCTCATTACCATCCCTGAAAGAGTAAACAATGTGATGATCCCGATTACCTGAGATTTTTTAAACTGATTCAACGCTTCACCATCAACATGAATTTCTTAGAAGCCTTGGATAAAATCCATTCATATGTTTCATTCACAAAAACGGTTTCTGATGAAGAAGAATGATTGGAAGAATATGGATAAAATTGATCTCAATGCAGAGTGTAGTGCAATTTCCCAAAAAAATATGCCTCGCAAATTAAAGGACCCTGGTGGATTAATCATTCAATGCCGAATAAGTGGAAGTGGGAAACTGAATTGTATGTGTGACTTCTAAGTGAGTATCAATCTAATTCCTTTCAATTAGTTCAAAAATACGGGTCTTAGGGATATCCAACAAACATCTGTTTGTCTTCATCTTGCTAATAGGTCACTCACACAACCTTATAGAAGAGTGGATGAATTATTAGTAAGTGTAGGAAAATTCAAATTTCCCACTTATTTCATGATCCTTGATATGGAATATGATGAAAAGAATCTAATCATATTAGGAAGACCCTTCCTTGCTACTGTTAGTGCCATTATTGATGTATCCAATAGTAAACTCAGAATCTATGATGTAGATGATGTGGAGGAAATTTTGTTCTTTTAAAGGCCTTGACATGAGGTTACTTGTGATGTGATTGATGTGGTTATGAATCAATGTTACTAAATTGAGGTTAGATTTGAGTATGGGTCTTTCCCACATGAGGTTATAGAGATACTAATTCCTTAACCGACTGAAAATTTTTCCCTCGCTAATGTTCATTCCACACACCCTCTTGTTGATGAACATATTATTTCATTAGAACGCATTCTGGGGAGTGAGTCACAACTTTTTTTTACACTGTCTCAACATTTTTATGATATTTTCCCTTGTGATGTTGATTGTCACAGAGTTTCGGAAGTTAGAGAAAGCTCTGGGTTTAGCCCTGCTGAAAAACATGATGAATTCCATTATGAACAAGTACATTTCCTTGATATCATCTTACCTACCTAGTTTTATGTTTTGAGTGATTATTTATATTTCAAACCTGAACTTGAAATATTTGCATCATTTGATTCCTTTGTGGACATTCAGAATAATTTGTTGAAAATTGAATTTGTTAACTTCTTTTGGAAGATTTCTGAGTTGTCAGAGATGCGAGCTATTCTGGGACTTGCTGAGGGTTTTGTCAATGATTCCTATTCTATTTTTGGATTTCAGAAAAACTCTAATTGTGGTGGAATATCTAGATGTATTCTTGATTTGATCGATGATTTTAATGGGAAACTATTGAACTTTTTAAGCACTTATGAACTGATTTTTGGAGACACAGTTGAGCTGGGAAACATGAATCCTCTTAGTGATCTAGATAAATTTTTGAGAATTCTGATTGGTGTTGAAGATGTAAATGTATTGAGTAATCCTTCTCTTGATTCCTTAGATAGTTTTGAAGTTCACACCATGGACAACTCTTTCCGATTAAATGACCGTGGTTTGAAATATTTAGGGGAATAAGGTCTATCTAAGGACTTTATACCTAGTGCTACATGGGAGGAAACCCATGGTTTTCATTGATTTCTACTATAAATTTTTAGTTTGAATAAATGATCCATGATCAGTTTTTTATCTCTCTATCTGGGTAATAATAATGTCTGCATTTCCTTATCATATGATGCAAGTGGTCTGGTTGTCCTGGTTTGCTAAGAGAATCATGTTTTAGTGGTAGCCACATGTGGAACATTCAATGTGGAAGGGGGATGTCATCAGAGAACACTGGATATATGTATAAAACTCTCAATCTCACACTTTTCAGCTGCTTTTTATTTGAGATTTAAATCTTTAACAATAATTTTAAATTGTTAAATCGTGCATGTGAAAAAATAGAGTACCCAGAGTCATGTACTTTACAAATACTGGGAGGTATAAAAAAATTATGAAGCTACACATTTAGGGGAGTTTGGTTCTATGTTTTAATGTTTTACTCTTCATATTTTTATTTCATGGTACTGTGAATTAAGTGTGGGGGAGTTCCCACTGGTTTTGGAAACTCGTGAACTATATTTCCTGTAAGGGTGTTTAGCTGCTAGTATCGAGAGAGTTGAAAATGTATTTTTGGTAGATTTGCTGACAAATTCTTCTACCCACTGCATTCAATTTCATTATGCTACTGTTGAACATCACTGCTAATCGTGCTACTATTTGATGTAAATTAATACAATCTTTTATCTACTCACAATGATTCAAGCATTAATAGTTTAGGAATAGCACATCACATGGTTGATGGTGATGGATGGTGGGACTGGGCTCCTTTGTTTTTTTATATTTGTTTTTATATTCTTTCACTTTTGGTCTGGAAAAGAATATTTATCAACTTCCTTGTTACCCCTCCATATCATTTTTCAACTAAAATATCCATTTGTATTGAATATAAACTATCTTCCACCTTAGAATACAACATTGGGGACAATATTGGGTATTAATTGTGGGAGAGAGGGGTCATTCTAGTATCATGTTGAATTCCCCCTTTTTGAAATTATGTATATAAATGATTAAAAAATTGTCAATTTTTTTCAAAAAAATGGTTCAAAATTCCGTCAATTTTTTTTTCAAATCATTTCATCACATGATGGTCATTGGAGGTTCAATGGTACTTAAATTTTGTCATGTTTAGTGGATAACTGCTCACTAGTTGTTGAGAGGTTTACTAAGTCAGAAATTGTTAAGTATGAATGATTGTTGAGTGTAATTGTTCACTATCTCTATGGATCTGTATGTTTAGGAACTGAGTATGAGAGTATGATTGGATAGGTTTTTTGGGATGATGATCATGACTTAGGGTAACTTTATGTTCTCACTAGAACCCATGGGACTCAAATTTTTTTAAAATTATATTCAATCACTTTAGGAAGTCAATCCGAATGATTATTAAATATGTCCTTTGTAACTGGAGTAAAATGGGAAAATGGGATCCCACGGTGAGTATCTGAGACAAGGTGCTTTGGGTGCATTTTTGTGATTAAATAAATCCAATTTCAATCATAATAAGTGCTATGAACAGTGCTTTCCGTATGGAATATGGCTGGGAAAAATTAAAATAAAGTTCCCTTGTCAAAAATGAACTCATTAATGTGTGGGGAATTTTGAAACCAGATGAAGAAGTGTGAAATTGACTAGGTTAATTTTCATTTTTTTTTGAATCAATAAAGTGATCAAATTAATGGACATTATTTTTTAGAACCTGGGGGAAGGTGAGAATGGAAGGTGTACTTAGTTAATTTTTGAGTTCAATATCATATAACCTGTCAACACTCCTTGAATCAGTTCATGAATTGGAAGGTGAATTAGGACTATTAATGAGTATATGTAAGAGAGATGACACACTTTACATTATACGAATTTGTGATGCTCTTGACTTCCATTGGATTTTTGAAGCTAGACAGGACATCATTTTTGAACACCTTTGGACAGCCTAACATAATGTTGGTCCTGACCCTTTGGATATTAATGTTTAATCATGAACCTTTTAAGTTATAACTCACAAAACATCATTCTGTTTTAAGGTTAAAGGCATGTACTAATTTGAGGACAATCAAAGATTTATGCATGGGAGAGTTTGATATGGCACTGGTTTTAACACTCTTAGCCACATCCTCTTTGTATTTTCTATAGACTTTTTTGTATTAAAAACTAAATTTTATTAAATAATTGATAAGTTTTGTGTTTTTGTTATTGCTGTGTAAAATAATCCGTTTTTAGATCAAAATATGTGTTTTAATATGCATTAGTGTCATTTTAAATAATTATTGAATTAAATTAGTCTTGAGAATTAGAATCCTATTAATTTATTCTTTTATTTTTATATTCTTTCTTTCGAGTTAGTTTATTAAATCATTTATTAAATTAATTAATTATATATTCTTTAAATTGTAAATAAATAAGTCATTTTAGTTTTTTAAAATTTTAATAACTTAATTAATTTTAACAATTTAATTTTATTCAATTACTTTTTCTTATGATTTAATTTACATTAATTAATTCTTTAATTGGTTAATTAATTTAAGCAATATACTGTAAATATTTTAATTTTTTATTTATATAATTTGTTTTTAAATTTTAATACAAATTAATTCATTCATTTAAATAAAACAAACTTAATTGTATTATTTAACTTTGTTTTATTCAGTTTCTAATTCTATTCTTTTTAATTTATTAATGGATAAATCTATTTTTAGTTTTATTAAATTATTTATCTACATAAGTTATTGTTGTGTTTGTTTTGCAAGTGTTACGGTCGCTCAGAATCATACTATCATGATGCCACCGTTTTCAAGCTATCATGATGCTTCCGTTGTTGTCTCAGTATTTCACCACCATCAACCATTTCATTATAGTCGCACCTTGACAGTCATAGTGCCTCTATCACTGTCTCACCGCTTCATCACTATCTCACTGTATTTATTCCCCTTCACCTTGACAAACCGATTTCTCATGGTTACACCATGAGTTTCACTCACGGTCATTGTCTCGCTGTTTTAAAATAAAGCGGTGGCAGGTCGTAGTCCTCCACCTGGACGAACCTCCTCTCCTCCCTCCTCATCCACAACAGCACCACCACAATCACCAATCCATACCTAAACAAAGAATTAAAAATCATTAATAGCATAAATCAATGATTACATATTAAATTATGACCATAAAAAATTAACAATTTTGAGAGAGAAAAAATCAACACACACTATGAAACTGAAGATTCGAAGAAGAATCGCACAATCATGTCTTAGAAAAATGAAACCCCCAAATCAAACCCTAACTAAATATCATCCTATCTTCTCCATACCTCTATAACCGAAGCCTCTTTGCACAGTAGCCATGGGAATCCACACACTCCATGAACCCTCCTTCCTCTCCTTTATGCTTCACCGCATCCCTCTCTTGAAACCCTAACCCAAACCCATGCTCAGCCACGTACCACATAATTTCTACATCCGAGCGATTAGACCTCACCACTGTGCACATAATCGAGACTCTTCCATTCTACCCCTTCGCACAACTCAGTGCTGAGATCCCCTGCCTCTTTCCTCGCCACACGAACAGACCTGAAACGCACCACTTTACTTTCACTCCAAACCACGGCCAAACCTCCCTAGATATCACCAGCACCACCTTGAGCCACATCTCTCCCTACTATTCACCGATAACGGCTTTACCCATTCCCATCATCCCCCTTTCTGTCTGCACCAAACCAATCCCCCCATTCCAGCCGTTTTTTTCATTATGACAATTATAATATGAAGCTAATTATTTTAATAAAACCATAATATATAGAGAAAATATATATTTTACATAATATTTAATAATCAGATTCATATATATATATAATATTGATTAATTTTGTAAATATTAATAAATATAATAGATATTGTTGTGGTATGTTGGGCCAACAGAACAAAGATACAGCAGTGTAAACAAGCCAAACAACCACAAACTAAACATAGAACGACCTGGAGTTGAAATATCGATAATTCAAGATTCAAAACAGAATTGAAAGAGTGAAGAATAATAAAAGGACACACTGATTTAACATGCTTCGTCCCCTTAGGGGACCTACATGCATGGAAAGAACACCACACACACACACACCTTTTTTTAATTGCTCAAAAAAGAAAAAGATTACAAACGGTAGCAACAAGTAGCAGATAGAGAAGGTTCAACAATCAACATGCAGCAAAAAAACTGTGCATCAAACCGCATGCAAGAAATCAGATCTGGGTTATAAAACACTTACAATGCAGGACAAAAATCCGGCCGTCAAGATCTCTTCGAGCAGAACCTCGTCGCTGATGCAGATCCTCGCCTTCAAACCAAAATCTCACCGCGCAGCAACACAACGTCAAGAAACTCTACCCTTTTCAGTGAAATAGCTCTTTAGTGCGTAAGAGACCCTCAATTCAAAACAGGTCTGACGCCATGCAGGTCTGATGTGGAGTAGGTCTTTTGCAAGAATCTCACGGATCTCGACTCGTCAGGGTCAGTGGTCAGAAGATTTGAACTCCCGCTGCCAGCAACAGTGGATTCGAATAGAAGAGGAGTCGAGGATGATGCAATTCATGGAATCGTTCCAAACATAGCACACCATCGCGATAGAACCAAGAAGCTGAAAGGTGAAGTGATTCACTGCCTAAGAAAGAGGCGCAGCAGGGGTGATGAAACCCCCTGCAAATGACCTCGCCCCCGTAACCATACGCCCTATCCGCAGGCGCCACAAAACCAAGGCTGAACGGCCTACCCAACAAACCTGAACAGAACACCAAGCAACACAAATGGATAGAGGGCTAGGATGATTTGGGTGGCTAATCTCATCAACGGCTAGTATTGAAAGCAATAAGACACCCGGATCACCACAATAGACAACGGCTCAAAAAAATACGGTAAAAGAAAACAGTGTGGAAAAAAATTAAAAGACTGGAAAATATATTAAACAAATTTAATATGAAAAATTAATTAAGAAAAAAATTTAATTCACAAATCTCCACCTTTTCAATTAAAATTTGGTTATGTTCTTACACCTATCCAATTAATTGAATCGGGAAATCACGTTAAAAAACCTAAGCAAAACAAAAACAATGTTAAACAAGGCTAGTCAAATTATTCCCTGCTTATGTCCAACATGTGTATTAATGTGATACACATTTTCCCTCATCAATTCCATCTAGACTACTACTTAAACATGATTAGAAGTAAACTCTATAAACATAGACATAAAACATACCTGCACTTACCTGAGCCGACCTCTGAAACGATGTCATCGAGAAGGTCTCACACTACTAACAAGAACCTACACATAAGTAGCAAACACAACAGTACCGATCCTCAATGTATAATGACAATACAAGACATGAACATAAACTCGACAGTGCATATGCAAACAGTAGTAGCAAAGAAAACAGCTCCTCTAAAAGAAAGCATACAAAGACAAGACTCAGAGCAAGAAAAGCACTTACTCCACCTGAATCTAAGATAGACATAGAAAACTCTCCACCTAAGGACAAGACACTTCCTAGACACATGTAACAGGGGAAGACACCTCCAATCCTCAACCGCTGTAAAAACCATATAGCCCCAATCCTAGAGCCAACTCGTAACCTTGTGGAAACACACCCAGCAAACAAGGGCAGCCCGCTACCGACCTAGGGGAAAAACCATCCTTGTCTGGCCCAACCACGACATCAAGAACCTTATTCCCAGGTACCCATCCAACATCGACAAAGAGATACTAGCAGCACCCCCATCATGAAGACTGGTGACTAGTCAGACTTCTCCCTCGATCTACTTCTCTTATCTACAACCCAACGCTACACTGTCCTCACACCAAGTTACCTTTCGAGAGGCCTAACACACCTAGGACACAAAGAAGGAAACAAAACCATAGTTGGACCCACAACATTTCCCCCTACAGCACAGTAGGCACACTACAAAATGACGACATCGTCGAAACCGGGATCAACTACATTAGACTGAGCTCCATCACCCCTTGAACCATTCCTTTCAGGACAATCCCTTTTAAAGTGTCCTGGTTTCCCACACTGATAGCACATTAGTGTTCTAAACAAACCAACACCTTTCTTTTTACCCTTATCATTGTTTTTCCCTTGTCCCCTATCATTTGTTCTACCCACAACATTAAGCCCCTCTCTCACTGATCCTAACCCATTCTTAACCTCCAAATATTTTAAAAGAAGGGCGGACTTAACCTATTCTAAAGTCAGCGAGTCGCTACCATACATCATAGTCTCTACCAAAGAACTATAACTATTGTCAAGATAAATTAAGAGAATCATTGCCTGATCCTCCTCACCGACTACTACATTTATATTGGCACGATCTAGCATGATTTTATTAAACTCATAAAGATAGGATTCAATAGAACTACCATGTTTCGTCTTATATGTAAACATGTGATGTTTTTTATACAATCTGTCAACTAATGAAGTAGTCATATATAATTTCTCTAATTTCAAACAAATTTCGGTAGCAGTGGACTCGAATGCAACTTCTCTAAGGACTTTATCTCCTAGGGAAAGCAAAAGGGATCTATGGGCTTTTACTTTCACATCATGTGGGTACATCTTGGTATTCTACAATAGTCTGACCAGCTTGATTAAAAGTCGTAATGGGTTTCTTGGGCCCAAATAGGGCATCAATTAAACCTTTCTGAACGATCAGGGCTCTCATTTTAAATCTCCACAAATTGAAATCGTTGTGTCCATCGAATTTCCCAATTTTGTATCGCATTGTAGTCATGTTTATCCAGATGAGTAGATGCCGAGTGGTTGGTGACAACGTTAGGCATACGCCCCCAAGAACCGACCAATCTCACTGGGGAAACGTGTACCATGAGATAAAAAAATCAAGGGATTTAAATGAATACAATGGTTTCTATTAACAAATAGAATCAATTTAAACAGGCAGAATTAAATAGAGATGAAGATGAAAATAAGATGCAAGAAAACTAAAATTAATAAGCTGTACTGAGACTGCAATAAACTATAAACAGAATAAAACAAGGCTGTAAACAGTGGCAACATGCAGGAAATGACAATAGCAGTGGAAGCAAGCAATAAATGCCAATATAAGATTGTAGAAATCACAAGAGGACCTAATCCATACCATGAAAATATCGAAATAAAAGAAACACAGCAGCCAGTAAGGCTCTGATACCACTTGTTGTTGTATTTTGGGCCAGTGGAACAAAGATACAGCAGTGTAAACAAGCCAAACAACCACAAACTAAATAAGGACCAACCTACAGTTGTATTTTTGATAATGAAAGATTCAAAAAAGAATTGAAAGAGTGTAGAATAATAAAAGGAAAGGATGATTTAACGTGCTTCGGCCCCTTAGGGGACCTACGTGCATGACAAGAACACCACACCCACACACACCATTTATTAATTGCTCAAAAAAAAACCAGATTACAAACGGTAGCAACAAGCAGCAGATACAGATGGTTCAACAATCAACATGCAGCATGAAAACCCTGAAAAAAAAACCGCAAGCCAGAAATCAGATCTGGGTTAGAAAACACTTACAACGCTGGACAAACATCCGGTCTTCCAGATCTCTTCGAGCAGAACCTTGTCGCTGATGAAGATCCTCGCCTTCAAACCAAAATCTCGCTGTGCAGCAACTCAACATCAAGAAACTATACCCTCTTCAGTGTAGTAGCTCTTCGGTGCTTAAGAGACCCTCAAGGAAAAATAGGTCTGACGCTAAGCAGGTCCGATGCGAAGTAGGTCTTCTGCAAGAATCTCATGGATCTCGACTCGTCGGGGTCGGTGGTCACAATATTTGAACTCTCGCGGCCAAAAACTGAAGATTCGAATAGAAGAGAAGTCGAGGAAGATGCGATTCAAGGAATCGTTCCAAACACAGCACACCATCGCAAGAGAACCAAGAAGCCGAAAGGTGAAGTGATTCACTTCCTCAGAAAGAGGCGCATCAGGGGTGATGAAACCCCCCACGAACAGCCTCGCCCCCATAACCGCATGCCCTATCCGCAGGCGCCACGAAACCAAGGCTGAACGACCTGCCCAACAGACCCGAACAGAACACCAAGCATCACAAAGGGATTGAGGGCTAGGATGATTTGGGCGACCATGCTCATCAACTTCCAGGAATGAAAGCAATAAGACAGCCGGATCACCAGAATGGACAACGGCTCAAAAAAATACGGTAAAAGAAAACAGCATGGAAAAAAATTAAATGGCTGGAAAATATATTAAAAACATTTAATATTAAAAAGAAATTAAGAAAAAAACTTAATTAACATTTATTAAAATTATATTATTAATAAAATTATATATTATATATATATAGATATATTTATAATTGTTTTCATTATTTTTAAGCATTAATATAATATAAATAATACTTATTTTATTTTTTTATTTTTTTCGAGCAGCTCATGTGCATTTTTTGCAGAGGGAGTGTTCTAGCTCGCCACGCGTGCACTATTTCATTCGGTTAGGAGCAACTACTCCGGTGACAAGTGCGAGAGACATGGAACTGTGAAGGATCCACACAGAGGTTGGGGAAAACATCAGATGATATTTTAGAGACTTCAATTACTGGGTGATTAGCATTCATCACAAGCAGGAGTAGGGGGATGGCAGGGTCTATCCAGTGAAAGCAAAGCCGATATAAGTGATTTCAGAACTTCAATCCATAGGGGTTGAACATCCATTATTTCATCGAAATCAACCGTTGTTCCATCTCATCACCAAAACACAGGCAGACAGACATAGATTCAAAGATCAGAATCAAAGAAGTTTTTGGAGAGAGGAGAAATGTTGCGGGAGATGTTTGGTGATTCATTATATGATTCATTATATTTTATTATTTTAATGTGTAGTAAAATAGATTAGTGGAATCAAGCTGTATAGAACTGATCAGTCATATATTTGTTATGTTTTATTAGTTTTATTGTTTAGTGCTATTCCATTTCTCATTTTTCTCTTCTGTTTATTCTAAGTAATATTTTACATTACCTAATGAGCGATGGGTGTGGTAATGAGTCATTTCACCATGGATCTTTGATCGAAGTATTGATAATTGGAAATGGTCAATGCATCCTTTCTCCAATTTATGTAGGTTTATCCAAGGGTCAAGATCGAATGATCGAGACTCAATGAAGTTAATCAAGCTATGTTAATCCATTGAAGTGAAAACTCAGTGGATTAACACCATTTTTCTATTCATTCATTAGTTGAATTAAACCAATAAGAAGTGGAGAATATATTTTTAATTAGTTCAAAGCAGCCACATGACCCTAAAATCATCACTACTGTTTTCTCTCTGTTCAAGACACATATTTCACCATATCACTATCATTTTCACACCCACTATTAGTGTTTGATTCAATGAGTACATAAATTTTTTTATTATCATTCTATTTTATCTTTTTGTTGTATTAGTTTTAATTTGGTCTAGCACAACATAAGTCCTTCTCTGTGGTTCGACACCCTTCTTACCACAGTACTAGTAGTTTGTAGCGTTTATAAATTTTAAATTTGTGTGTACTCAATGACTACATGACCAAGAAACAAGGTAGTGGAGAGGTACATTAATGAGGCTCATTAATTACTCATATCACGCATCATAACTATTAAATAAAGTAATAATAACAGTGACGTTGTTTCATAATTGAAACAATGTAATGACATGACATCGCAGCACAACTTAAACAATGCAACGTGTTTCCTTTTAATTGTTTGATGCATTGGTGGAATGAGGATAAAACCTTGGAAATTCTCTAATGAACCTCTAATGGTCTTCCTATCCAATCAAGAAACACACACAGACAGATCATCACCATCTTCGACACAAATCGAAGAACAGTGCCGGAAGCGACGAGCGACATCAACATCTTTAATCCTCGAGGATAAAACACCACGACATCGAATGTCAAAGAGCTAGGGGTTTTTTTATTTTGATGAAATTTCTCCAATATTTTCTAGAAAATATTAACATGGATCAACCCACGAACATGTTGATCCGCAATTCATGCGTTTATGCGGGAGGGATAACTTTTTTGGGGATTTCTGTATTTTGGATTCAAACATTACTTTATTTGATTGAACAAAAATCCCTAAGACTCTCCTTATGTTAAACCTCTAACATGGAGGGCACATGCTGACATGAACATGGAGTAAAAACCACATCCATTCACATTATATGCGGTCATACTCTCAAAATGGAGGGAAGATGTTTTAGGGACATTCGCGGTGAATAGGACGCTCCCCAGAGACAGTAGGAGAAGGCGGCTTGAAGAACAGACCACCAGAGTGCATTGGGTGGTCCACCGAAGGTTTTTCCAGCGTTCCAGCACAAACCGCGTGCCAGATGGCAGGAAAGAAGGCTTCCAGATGTGTAGACAGTTGGTAGGAGCAACGCACTGTAGTGGCAAGAGGCGGTGGCCAACTGGCTTCCGCGGCAGAAGTCGCTGCTCCAGGCGGGCGCCGTGTGGAGGGACGACCAACGTCTGGGCCATCTGAATGGATGGAGAGCTATGGTCCATTGACCATGACATGTGGTGAGACCACACATCTCTGGGGCCATCTGGGGCTAGATGTGGAAACCTTCCGCATCCCTGTTGGATGGCGCACCACGAGCCGCACTAAGCGGTCGGGCTTCAGGATGGAAAGTTTCACCCCCAGCCAGTGGTCTGGGCCTGTGGTGTGCCCAGCAGGCCTGACCCGCACTGATAGACTAGACCTACGATCTAGTGGGCTAGGCTAGACTAGACTAGGTCAATGGGAAACCCGGCGGGCTGGGCCCTCAACCAAATCGGGTATGGTACAATAAGGCCCACTGGGCTTCACCCACAGGCTAGGCCAAACAGGATGGACCCAAACCAAAATTAGGTCATGTAATGTTAGTTGGAACTAAACCAGGGTATGTGGGACCCCCGGGCTGAGTTGGTCAAATCAGTCCGACCGGGTCTGATCGAACTGAGACGCAAATGGCCCATGTTTACTAAAACACTAATAACATGATAACTGGGCATCAGATTGGCGAATTGTTTGCGGCGATGGGACTATGTCAATTTGGAAGATCTTTTGGCATGACCTAATGAGGCTTTCCTGGTTTTTTATATGTAACGAATGTCTTGAGGAGCAGTTATCCCAGGCGGGATACATTTGGAACCCTGCATTTGGATGAGATTTTAGGACTGCTGACTTTTGACTCTATGAGACTTGACTATGGACCAATGGGATGAAATTTATTGTGACTATTCAAGCCCATGGTGGGAATCACTTCTGTGTGACTTTGTAGGCCCACGATATACGCGACGAGGTGGAGTACATCAATTGGCCAAGATTACTGGGAAGCACTTTTATGTGACTTTGCAGGCCCATGGTATGTGATGAGGAGGTGTACCTAAGCAGTCCAAGAATAGTGGGAAGAACTTTTGTGTGATTATATAGGACCACTGTACAAGATAGAGGAAGAGTTCTCTAGCATCCGAGGTGTTCGATGATATGACTGATGATTCTTCTATCACAACACTAAATGTATAACTGGTGTGAGATGTCTTGTGCTTCATAATTTACTTTGAGGATTCTTGTGTGGTCTTTACTTTTTGTTTTGGGGTCCTAACTAAGTACTTTGTTACTCACCCCTGCATGGGCTTTTCCTACACATGATATGTCTGGTGCATGCGATCTACATTTCAATAGAGAATTTGGTAATCCAGGACATAGAGGTGCTCAGAGAGACAGGACTGATGGACGCTACGGTAGTGGACATGGTGGCCTATGACCAAGCAGGGCCCGGTAGGATCAGATGGATTAGAATATCTACTTCGGATTCTATTAGCTATACTACTCTCATGACCAGGTGTGGTTTTCTGCAGATGGCCATCAGAGTTTCCTTTTTGTACTTTGCTATTTTTAGTTCTTTCTTTGGGTTTGTATTCTGGCCCACTCATATTAGTTTTAATTTTTCCAAGCCTTGTTTTAGTGATACTTGTTTCCTTTTAAGTGTGTGGGACTTGGCTGAGCATGTGTGTGTGTGTGTGTGTGTACTTCAGAAAATGCCTCCCACTTACAGGATGACTCCTCTAATGCTAATCACTAGCCCCTAGCCTTTGGGAGGCAGGCTTAGGGTAGTCACAACACAGGCCCTGGGGGATGGGTCATGACACCACCCAGTTTGATGTGATTTTAGTAAACCAATGCTTCGCAGACAGGACAGGTATATAGTATAAAATTCAATGGATTCCTCAAAAATATATCATTCTCCAATACAACCCTCTTGCCAATTTTGATTTTTAAAAAACCCTTTCAAAATCTCTATTTACCATTTAATGGGGTACATCCATATATAGTGTACAAGACCACATAGTTTAATCTCTCTCACCAAGTGAACCATAAAACCAAATAACATTTGACGAAATAAAATTTCCAATTCACATAATATGATGGGATGTTCTCTTTCCATAGTGTGCAATTTCAAATGACATATTCTATTTAATATGTGAGGAAAAAATTCCTACTTTGAGTAAATTGATAAGCTATAATCAAAGTATCATAAGAAAAGACATGAAACATTAATTTTCCATAAATTCTCAAGAGAAATGGTGATGGAAAAAAGGTATAGGAGGGTGACACACATTGACCTTCCCTTAGTAGACTCTTGCAATCTGGCGGCACTGGAAATGAAGAAGAGGATGACGTTGGGTGGCCTATTTGTGGCTGAAGACCTAGTGATGGAGGAATGGGAGAAGAGAAGTAGAGTGTTCACGAAGACTCCAGCGACCTAGAAATAGAGTAAAGGTATAGGAGAGCGACACCCACCGACCAACACATAGTAGACTCTTGCCATCCGGCAATGCTGGAAAGGAAGAAGCGGACAACATGGGGTGACCAGTTTATAACCCAAGACATGGCGATGGAGGATCATAAGAATAGAAGTACGGTGTTCATGAAGACTATAGTGACCTAGAAATAGACGAATGTTATAGGAGAATGACACTCATCGACCTTCCCTTAGTAGTCTCTAGTGATTAGGCGATGCCTAAAAATAATGAGTGGACGATGTTGGTCGACCTATTAATATCCCAAGACCTGGTGATAGAGGATCAGAAAAACAGAAGTGCGATGTTCATGGTAGACTCAACCGACCTGGTGATGGCGAAAAGGCAGTGGAGAGCACCGCACTCTGACCTACCCTTACTGGACTCTTACAATCAGGCAATTTAGGAATGGAATAAGGGGAGGACGATGGCCGACAGGTTCATGCCTCGGACGACGGATGGACTATTTTTTCTAAAATCTCATGTTCATAAAAAATGGATTTTTTCATGCTTTTTTACCAACACCTACAATTGTATAACAATGACCATTGTTTATGAAAAATATTTTCCAAACCAAATATATATTACAAACGGTACACACATGAAAGATGATCGGGAGACTCAAACATGAGACCTCTCTAACACCCCACATGGCCCCTTGACATTAGGCTAAGTAGTAATGCTTCGAAACCAAACATGTTTCCATTGATTTAACATAATCCAATTAATAACATTGGAATTAAACATAATATACTGATTTAATTATGTTATGTTACTAGAAAAATACCTTTACCTGTAATTTAAAAGTATATAAAAACATCCATGAAATAACGTGAAAAATTTGTCTATGGGAAAAAAATAGTCTTCACATAAAAGATGAAATATGATCGGTTTTTATTAAAAAAATTGATTCTTTCGATTGTTGAGTAAGAAATAGAGGAAAGTTTGAAAAAAACATGGAATATAGAGAAATAATCATAGGATAAGAACATAGGAATGTTTTAACAAAATAACGAGTATATATTTCTTTAAATGGAAATTTAAACAAGAAAAATTCTGACTAATAAGAGTGAGAATGTAAAAAATATCTTTACAGCTTTAATAATTTTTTAATCAAAACCCTTTAAAAGTGAAAATATGAATTGAAACTTTAAATACCACAAATATGGATGAATTAATTATAAAATATGACAAATAAAAAATATGTACACCATATAAAAGAAGTTAGGTGTATAATATAAAATATGTCTCAATAGAGTAGAATTGATATGAAAAACCATTCATTTGGATTCTAGCTTGGTCGAATGTGCTATATCATATTGATTAATGAATTAAAATATATTAAATAATATATTAATAATTTTTTATATATATGTTCTATTTTTTATGATCATTCTTTTATAATCATTTTACAGCCATTCATTGAATAGTCCTTTCTTATGTGGTCCACTTAAAGTTGTTTAGTCCCTTTTCCCAGAATTACTTACATATATTGATTGATGTTAAAGGTGTTATGAAATGGTTTTATTATCTCATGAATGCTAATAATTTCATGAATATAATTTTAATTCATTTAATTCAATTTTAGAATCGTCCATGCATTGTGAAAATAAAAAAACAAATCGCATCGCTTTGTGGAGGTGATAGTCAACACGTACGCATGAATGATGTTATCATTTATTAATGGAAGAGAGAGTAAGAAATTATATTATAAATTATATTTCCAGAATCATAATTATATCTTAAATAACATATAGATTCATTAATTCCATAATTTTAACTATCCAAGTGATGCAGTGATAGAAAATGGATGCACCGTTTACAAAAAAAAACATCTCAATATAGTTAATATATTGATGTAATTATGTTAAGATTCTCACTGAATATTTTGAGGTGTTTTAAGAATAAGGAAACACGGAAGAACTTGGTAAGAACAAATTCCCCATGTTTATTTCATAATTCATAACTACGATCTATTCTGTGATAGATAAAGTGTTCTTCCAAATCCTCTAGAATAATTTTTCTTAAATAATAATAGTGTAAACATAGACCAAAGATTTGAGAAGGGTCATATGCATGATCTTTTACAATCTTGATGAACTCTTTCACTCCATATTCATACTATTTTTTCAAATAATTGGTGTCCATCCGTTCTTTATTCATATTTATCCAATTTGATTTGGTAATATTAATATTTAACAAAATGAATATGCAAAACATTGATATAAAAATTATCTAAGGCTAAAAAAATTATAGACTTTATGTATCCTTCAGTATTTACACCTAATATCATCTTTTCGAAACCAAGGTCCTTCATTTGGGATCTTCTATATAAATCAATATACAACTCTTCTAGTTTTTCCTTAATTGATCAAACTAAGAGAAATTCATCCACATAAAGAAGTAGAATGAAAAAACTCCTCTCATAGTACACCTTCATATAGTATAAATTATTTACATTACACTACATAAACATTAATTCTATAATGAAAGCATTGATATTCCAATTACACTATCTTGGTTCCTACTTAAGCCTAAAAAAACACCATTTGAGACTGGAATCGAACATTCTAAACCATTTAAAATGAACCCTTCTAGTTGATCTATGTAAATCTATTCCTCTGAATCTCCATGATGGAATATAATCATGGCATCCATTTGATCAAGAAATAATGATTCAAATAGAAACCATGTTGAGAACCATATGAATTATTATATGCTATGAAACATGAGATAAAATCTACCTAAAATCTAATCCTTCTAAGTATTAAAAGCCATTTACCCTTCTATGTTGTTATTATCAATCTACTTTCCTTCCCTATATAATCTAATGGTTTTCATATTTCTATAAAAATATAAAAAAAAATATTTTGGAAAAAAAATTTTCATATATCCTTTGAAAACTATTTAGAAAATCATAGTTGAAAATATATCATCCTAAATATATTTCAAACACTTTCAATAGTATAAAAAATGTTTTTTACGTCGTTTTTTTCTTTTTAAGGTCGGTTTTCTGTCAGCGTTGTGGTGATGTTATTGTGACCGATGTAAAAAATATGTTTTTTAACATTGGTTTTTTAATAAACGACGTTAAAAATGTTTTTTTAATTATTTTTCACATCAGTTTTTATAAAACCGATGTGGAAGGACATATTTTATACAAAATAAATCATGTTGAAATGCTATTTTTAAAGTCAGTTATTTAAAAAAAAATTATAAAAGCCATTTTTTACGTCGGTTTTTAAAAAAACTGATGTTAAAAGTCAGTTTTAACGTTGGTTTTTAAATAAATGAGGTTAAAAATGTTTCTCAGTTTTTAGATAATTTCACGAGCTATGATTTGACAGATCATAGAGCTCAAACAGAGCTACGGATCCAAAGTTATGACCATTAGAATTTTGTTGTATTTTTTTCCGAGGAAATATCGAATGAGCCAACTAATGCTTCATCTGAGAAGGAAATTTAGAATCCAAATGAGGATTTGTAGTTTTCCCATGATATAAAGAAGAAATAGTGAATCCAAATAATTATATGGTATATAAATTATGAAAACTAATCATAACAAAACATAAATCCTGGAAACATAATTACGAATACCTTAAGGAGATTGCAGAAAGAAGAAATAGTTTATTAATGTTGAAGATCAAATGGGTTGAGTCAGCGGAATGATAATGGTTGAATGAAAGTATCATTAGATTACTATTTTTGTATAATGAAACCATATAAATGATATAGAAAAAGAAAATGTTGTATTAAAAATTTAGGTGGCAACTAAAAAATTTGAGCCCACGCTGTGAAAAATTGAAATCATGCGTCAGTGGGATATAAATATAATTTTTCACGTCGGTTTTTATGATATCAAATATGAAAAATATTAAAAATTTTGCTGATTTCTCACATCGGTTATATAAACACCAATGTGAAAAATCAATCTTCGTGACTTTTTTCACGTCTGTTATTAAATAACTGACGTAGAAATTTAATATTTTAGAAAAAATTTGAAATCCTACATTGGCGGGATATTAATATCATCATTAAAATCAGTTTTATAACAACCGACATAATATATTTTGAAATTGTTTCAGATTTATTACGTTGGTTATATAAAAACTGACTTGAAAAATCAATTTTCGCTGATTTTTTATGTCGGTTCTTATAAGAACAGGCATAAAAAATTAATTATAATGACTTTTTTATATCAGTTATTTAATAACCTATGTATAAAATGTTTAAAATCATTTTGTTTATTTCCTGATATTTTATTTGATAGGTCATGGAGCTCAAACAGATTTATGGATCAAAAGTTATGGCCATTGCAGGTTGATCATCCCTAAATGAAGTCTTAGAGAAGGCCAACTTTAGAGGTTCATAAATTTTGATTCATAACTCCATTTGAGATTCGTGACATATAAAATAAAATCTTATGAAATGTAATACTTTTTTGTAATCATTTTTAATGTTGGTTATTTAAAAATCGACTTTGAAAAGTCATGAAACCGAATTTTTTACATCAGTTCTTATAATAACCGACGTAAAAAATTGAGTTTCATGAATTTTTAACGTCGGTTTTTACATAACCGACGTTTAAAATGCTTAAAAAAAATTATTTAGGTTCGTTAGCTTTGATTTTATAGTTTACAGATCTCAAATTAAGTTACAGATCAAAAGTTATGGTCCTTTAAATTTGGCGTTCTCTAAGACTTTTGATCCGTAAATCCATTAGAGCTATAAAACCTATCAATTCAAAGCTCAGGAATTAAAATACAATATTGTAAACATTTTTTACTTTGGTTATGAAATAAACGATTTAAATAAGTCATTATAATTTATTTTTGAAGTTTTTTCATAGAAGAACCGACGTCAAAAATCGGGGAAAATTTATTTTTAATGTCGGTTATTAAATAACCAATGAAAAATGTCAACATAAATGATTATTCACATCTATTATTTAATAAATAATGTTAAAAATATGTGAAAATGGAATTTTTCGCTGGTTATATAATAACCAACGTGGAAAATCAAAATTCGTAGATTTTCACGTCGGTTTTAAAAAACCGATGTGAAACAGGTGATGTTAAAAATACTATTTGTACTAGTGTTTTTTTAGTTCATTCCAAAAATATCTCACTATAAAGATAATACCAATAACACCTTGTTTAAATAAGCAATATTTTCAAATCTGAGAATGGATTTTAGAAGTTTATCTTATGCGTCCTTAACTATCTAGACCCATAAACAACCATATAACAATTATGAACTGGAACTATTCAAATCCAAACTATAGATACATCACAATATAAGCCATACACATTACTAATCTCATATATGGTTTATATTTATTTTTTTATCAATCTTCCATTGATATCATAGAAGGATATCCCATTAACATCTATGGAAAGGAACCATACAACATTTTTGTTTAAGGCCTTCTTAGCGCTTCCAATCAGGAAGAATCCTAGTAAATTCTCTGGTAATAACTTGAAATTTCCCAAAAGATTTGGATCTCAAAAGCATTCTTTGGCCACACAAAATAAACTATGACATAAAAATTCTCAGTTTCTAAAATGATGCTATCAACTAATATCATTTTCCCCATGATGTTAACATTATCAATCCAAAGCATAAACATTTAGATCATGGCATATAGTTGATGATCCGTATGTTTTCTAAAAATTACCTCCATATATCGACCATGTTTCTCCCCCAATACTAGAGAACACTTTAGCACCTCTAAGTTGATCAAATAGTCCATCACTAAATATATGTGTATATAAGTTCATTTATATCACATAGAATAACCTCCAATATTCCACACATATTCTCAATGTTCCCTTTTAATTTATATGGAAAAAACTATGACACCCCAAGGGTAAATAATCATTTATATGAACCCCTTCACCTTGAAATCATTCAATCGAGCCTTCTTCTCTCACATCTCTACAAAATCCTTCTTATATGGTTTAATAGATATAAGATCAACCCCGGGTAATATCACAATAATAAACTCAAGCTATCCTTTTTGTGGAAATATAGAGAAGTCCTCGGGAAGTTCATTTAGGAACTTGTCAATGATTGTAGGACTTACTGACTGATATTTCTCTCTAACATCCAAAATTACTCTAAAAAAATGTGTTATGATTTTACATAGATACAAAAATATAGGTCCAACATAACTAGTTTTCATATCCAATTTTCCAATATATACATAATCATCACCCTCAAAAATATAATTCCACCAATCGATGGAAACAATTGATATAATAGATAAATCACGACTTGGGGGGTTTTAATTATTGACACAATGTAAACTTGCAGTTTTCATGTCACTAGAACCATACCTTCCCATTTTTGTGTGTATTTTATGTGTAAATTAATGAGTTTAATGGTAAAACTATAAAATAACTGTGAGACATTCTATGCATCCATTTGCATCAATTTTTTATATATTTGAAATTTTTATCTCCCTCTTGTATTTAACTCCTCCATTCAATAAAATTATACGTTAAATGACATGAAACATTCATATTCCATATATAAAAATTATACATGGACCAACATGGAACACTTATAATAAATATATGTAATTATTTATACATATATACAAATATTTAATATATAGGGCACAATTCTCCCACTATGAGTAAACTGATAAGCTACAATAAAAATATCCAAAGAACGGACATGAATCATTCATTTTCCATAAATTATTGAGAAAAATAAATAATACATTCCTCTATAATTGAATAAAAATATAGAATAAACACCAACATCACTATATGAATGATTTTAGAAACTATAAACCATGTCCATATGTAAAAAAGATGAGGAAAATCATGTTAAACTACACTTAAAAAACCTAACTAAAAATGGATGGGCTATATTCTATGACATGATCTCGAGTCAAACATGGTCTATATTCTCAAAATCACCTAACAGACAAACCAATTTCAATGCCACTAACATCAATTGGGCCACAAGCATCTAATAGATAACCATGTACTTATTGGATTCAAAAATGTACTTAGAGCATTACAAGAATACTCACAGTGGTAGCACATGAGGAGTTGGCTTCACGATGGTGGTGGGATCACAAAGGAGGAGGGCATCACAGTAGAGGATGGGTTTGATTGCAAAGGTGGGGTATGTGGAAAAATGCCTCACAGTAGAGGAGAGCATCACGACATTGGTGGAGGGCTTTGCGACGATAGAGGAGGAGGAGGCGATTGAGGAGGAGGAGGAGGAGGCGCCATGGTTCAGTTTTCATGAGAGCGTGAGTCGTGCAACATGAGGAAAAGACTATTAGGGTTTATTTATAAAACCGAGTAATCCTTTTATCAGTGAAAGTTAAAAAATGCCGATAAAGGTATGCTTTTTCAGTGCAAAAATATTAAGAGCTAATAAAACATGTCATTGTTGGTGCTAAAACAATATTGATAAAACTATAATGATAATAAATCTTATATATATATATATATATATATTTATAGAATTATATGTATAAAATATAAATATATATTTATTTATTTATAATAATAACTTTAATTAAATATATATTTATATATATTTATATATATAATAAATATATATATATATTTATAATTATAAATTTATAATAAATATATTAATTATATTTAGAATTATATATAATTAATATCTTTATTGTCATTTTAAAATTATTTAAATATATCTATACTTATATAGAATTATAATTGTAAATATTAGTAAATATTTATTATAATTTTATAAATATTTAATAATTATAAATTTATATATATACATATATATATATATATAGTTTTGATAAATATATATTTATTTATTATTATAATCATTTATATATATATATATCAATAATTATACAATTATAAAAAAATATATTTATTACATTTATAATTTTATAAATATATATAATTAACAAATTTATAATAATTTAATAATTATTTAAATATATTTGTATCATATAGAATTGTAATTAAAAATATATATATATATATTAAATATAATTATTTAATTATATGTATTTAATTAATTAATATATCTATTATAATTTGATAATTATTTAAAATATATATATAATTAAATAAATATGAAATACTTATGAAATAAAAATATATTTATTATAAATATATATTTATCACATATATATTTTAATTATAGTCATAAATATAAATATATATATATATATATATATGCAAATCAAATTAAAATGATTTTAATAATTATTTATAGTCATAAATATAAATAAATAAACAATTAAATATATATATATATATATATATTTAAATAATTATGAAATTAAAATAATTATATTAATTATACATATATTTTGATAATTTCATAATTATTTAAATTAATATATATTTATATTTAAATAATTATGAAATTATAATCAATATATTTATAATCAATATATTTATTATATTTCTAATTATAATTATAAATAATTATTAATATATTTATATTCATAAATATAAATATAAAGATATATATTTAAATACTTATGATAGTAAAATTAATATATTAATAATATATATTTTTATAAATTTATAATTGTTTAAATAAATATATACATATATATAAATAATTATGATATTATAATAAATATATTTTTTATATTTATAATTATAATTATAAAAAAATATTTATATATTTATAATCATATATATAAATATATATATATGTATACTTAAGTACTTATGAAAGTAAAATAAATATATTAAATATATAATTAATATATTTTTTTTATATCATTAGTATTTAATTATTTATATATTTATTTATATTTATGACTACATATAATTAATATATTTATTTAAATTTCATAAGTATTTAAATATATATATATATATATACATATATATACGACTAAATGTTAATATATATTTAGCTAAAATTATAATTATATGTATAATAAATATATTTATTATAATTTTATAATTATTTACATATAGATATATTTTTTATATTTATAAATATAAATATTTTTATATATGTTTAAAAATTTGTATATATTTATAAATATATTTCTGTAATTACATATATTCATAATATTATAATTATTATAAATACATTTATCATGATTTAATGTATTTATGAGAACATAATAGCTTCATGGAAACGTGAATGAATCATATACACTAAGTAAAGTTTAGATCATAAAAAATGAGTCATCATATAAATGGACAACTTAAATAGTAATGAGAGTGTAATGTATAAATGAACTTTCATGAAGAATACATAATTTATGAATGTCACTTATATTTATGCATCAATTGACCAAATTCATTGGAAACATATATTTATTTTAATATATATTTATTAATTTATAATTATAATTATAAATATGCATATTTAAAAAGTATTTATATATAATTATAATTATACATATTTAAAAAAAGTGTATATATATATAATTATAAATAAAAATATTTAAAAATTATTTTTATATAATTATAAATAAATAATTATAAATATATAAATATAATAAAAATAATAAATATGTTTATTATTTAATGAAATTTATTATATATATATTTGAATTATTAAAAAATATATATTATTTATAAACATGCGTTTTTTATTTAATGTATATAAAAAAACATTATTTTTTAATATATATATATATATGGTTACATTATATAAAGTGATAATATTTTTTATTAAAAACTTTTCTCATCACTAAGAATAGTGCTGATAAATCTACCTTTTTCAGCGCTAGAAAAAGAGCTGATAAATGGTATATTTATCAGTAATTTTTGATAGTGCTGATAAAGGTCCTCTTTTATCAGGGATTTCTACTTAGCACTGATAAAACCCAGTGCATCCCTTTTCCAAATATGTGGTAGAGTGAAAACATATGTCATTTATGTCATAGGGTTTTTATTATTATTTAAATATAACATTCTTCTTCACTCCTCTTATTAACACACTCGATTTCATTCCTCCTCATTTTCCAAATGATAGACTCCACAACACTATTTTAATAATCAAAATATTAATTTATTGATAAAAAATAATTACATTAAAAGAATGGAAAATGAATATGGAAATTTATATTTAAAGCCTGTGATTTATAATGAAAATTAATTTTATTTATTTTCATTAAAATAGTTATATTTGACGATAAATAATATTAATATATAAGGAATAATAATATTGTTTTAACAATAAAATTTTTTTTGATCACATGTTTAATTTATTTTTCCAATCCGAACTTGACGTACTCCACTGCACTCAGAGTAGCAGGCAGTTAAGAAACCTATTACTCCTCAGGATTGGGAGCATCATCATGTGCATAAGGTTATTCCAATGCAATGCGAGCAGCAAAAGATTGAGAGACCTATTGTTCTTCAGGATCGGGAGAACATTATGCGTGAAAGACATTATCTATAGAAATGGATTAATATTTAATATAGAGTGCATAAATATAGTAGTTAATGAATAATAACATGAGGTAACATGATGCATATTACATAAAAAGTAACCCAATTATTGAACTCACCTTTTCTTTTTTAAAGGATGATGGGATTTGACCCCACTATTGACAATCCAAATAACTTTATTGGTGTCTCTTCTAACATTCAAAATATCATCTACATTGGGACTACTGTGAAATGATTTTGATGTCCCAATGAAAGGGTCATCCTCATTTAAATTATCATCTGACCCTTTAGTGGTTTTGGTTGACAACAGGACGAATGACTACTTTCAATTTGCAGGGTTTGGAACATAAAATACAAGTACTATCTATGATGTCATTATAAATGGTTCACCTTTGTACCATTCTTTACTAAAATCATCATTCAAGATTCCCGATTAATATATTTTAATAACAATTTTGTTATCAACCCACATGGATTTAAAAGTCTTTACATGGAATGCAATATAATCCAACTACCATATTTGTTCGATGATCCCAAAGTATGAAATATTCGCATAAATTGGATTTTTCCCTTAGTACCAGAAACATGCATCGCTTCAGCCACGAGTGTATCTCCACTATTTCTTATGGTAGTGTCTTTATCATTCTCATTTTTATAGAAAGTATAACCATTAATTACAAATCCATTGTGTAACACCCCCAAATGATAAAGGTTTAAATAACTAAATGATATGCCTTATGTCAACAAGGTGCACCTTCCTTTTCGAGAGGCTGTCTGATTAATACTCCACAGTTAAACGTGCTTGTCCTAGAGTAGTGATTAGGATGGGTGATATTCTAGGATGTTTCCCAGGGTGTGTGTGAGTGAAGAGAAAGCATAGTGGAAAGGAGATGTGTTGTCTTGTGGGGACTATCATTAGTCAGATGACCCATTCGGGTGTATGGGTGGTACGCACGGTGGAGACCGCGTGTCTGTGGGGAAACTGGTGGTACCTAGCATGCCAAGACACGATGACCATGTTATGGAGAGGTGGTTGTGCTATTAGTGGGACCCAATTGTTACAAATTGTAATATAATACATACACACATGGTCTTCTGGGTATTCATCGAAGTCGTTCTGAAATTGAATCTGGATTTTCATCTATCTCCTTTAAGATATAGTCTCAAAACCATCCTATAAACTGGTTTTTATGTTTATTTGATATCTGTATTCTAACCCTTGATGGATTCAAATGCCTAAGAATTTCATTATGAGTTTTGACATATGGGGAAACCATTAAACTGTTATGAAAAACGTAAAGGGTGTCCTGATCCTGATTAGTAATATTGATTGTCACAAAAAATCTTCTAGAAATTCTTTCACCTGCAATCCTCCCAGTGTGATGATATTTTAGTAGACCAATGATTTCCACACAAGACAAGTATTTGGTACAGAATTCAATGGCTTCCTCAACAATATGTCACTCTACAATACAACCCTCTTTCCAACTTCAAATTATTACATACCCATTCAAAATATTCATATACCTTTCAATGGGGTACTTACATCTATAGTATACATGACCACATATTGTAATCTCTCTCACCAATTGAACCATCAAATAAATGAATGTTGTCAGAAATAACATTTCCAATTCAAATAATTTGGTAACAATTTCTTATTCCATAATTAGATGTTTTTCTGGGTCTATAACTTTTTTGCACATAGCTTTGAAGAAAAAACAGATCTTAGTAAACATATTAAGGACATTCTTAGGAAAAATCAATGTAAAGCTATATGAATTAGATATTTCATTAAAACATGGTAGTAATATGATTTCTTAACCTTTATCTTTAAATCTACCATTAGCACGATGTTCTTGGTATTCTACGAGTGCCCCTCTAGAATATTTACGTCATTTAATAAGTTTCAAAAATGATATCTCTCTTTCCTAGAAAGAGTGTAAACAACTAGAGGATGAAAAAAAAATTAACTCTTAACTGGCACCAACTCTTCTCGTATTCCCATGTCAACCATGTCAAGCCTAGATTTAATTCTATCCTTTGTTTTCTTGGTGAATTTATAAAAATGTTGATGACGATGTCACATAATTTTTTTTCAACATGAAAAATTTTAAGAAAATTTCTGACTTATAGATAATTCAAGTATGGTAACTAAAAAAACAGATCTCTTTTTCCAACCCTATTTCATATGGTTTTTAAAAAAAGGTTTATCAAAAGCAGTGTCCACATGTTTTACATCATCAAATAGTTAATCACCTGTTAGTAGAGATGGTGATGTATGTTCTTCTGGACATCCATATAATGATTTCGTCAAAAATTGGTACTTATGTCATCGAGGTAGAAATCAATAATATCCTAGAAAATTAGTTTTCGAAGAATGTTTCAACCTAATTGAATATATACCTTCTTTACAAACAGTACACATTATAGTTCCTTTAGATATATATCCTAACAAGATTCCATAATAAGGAAAGTAATGTATCTTCCTATACAACATGTCTCTCAACGTGAAATATTCATTTTTATAGGCATCATACAACGTAACACCTGAATCCGACAATAATTTCAAATCTGCGGTTAGTGGTTCCAAATAAACATCAATATCATTACTTAGTTGTTTTGGTCCTGATATAAGAATAATTAACATGAGGTATTTTTTCTAGCATTAACATAGTGGAAAGTTATAATTTACCAACATAAGAAACGATGTATTGTGAGTGCTTCCTTGAAAACCAAAAGGATTCATTCTGTTTATAGATAACACAAGACGAATGTTTCTTGGCTCATTTCCAAATTCATGATACACTAGATCAATTCTCTTCCAGTGAGGAGGGTCTATTAGTTGACCTATTTTACCATATTTAATTTTTGTGTCCACATGCAACATCAATTTCCCTACATTCTCGTCACTTCTATATAGGGGCTTAAACCTTGGACTGATAGGAAAGTACCATACAACATTCGTAGGACCATATTCCTCTTTCTATATCAATAATATCCACAATTTTTGAATTATCTATGTAATTTGTAGTCCCTTTGTAAACATATATAGTCATTCAGGAATGCATTTATTCATTCAGAGATCATACCCTTCGAGGAGATTATTGTTTTGGCATCATATGTTTGGTTTGGGAGCTCATTATCTTCTGGGTGCATGTCATTTAAGATAGAAAGTAATTATATAAAACATGGGTCACTCCATCTATTGCCTAATTTTAGATTATACATCATTAGTATGGGTTCCAATGTTTTATATTTTCTGCAACCACTATACAATGTCATCTTTTCACAACTCTTTATCTTCTCAAACAATTTTGGGAAATCACGAAGTTTATCATCAACTGTCCTTGTCATTTCTTCAATACGATCATCATAATAATTCACATCTATTATGACATACTCGACACAGTATTCTTCATTTTATACACTTTTAATCATATCATATGATCCATAAAACACAATGTTTTCCCAACCTTTTGTTACATTTTATTTTCACTGTGTTTATTCCAGAATTTATAACTTCGATCTATTTTGTGATAGATCAAGTGTTCTTCCACCGCCTCTAAACTAATTTTTCATGAATAATAATAGCGTAAACATTGATAATGCATTTGAGAAGGGTCAAATACACGATTTTTTTCAAACATAATGAACTATGTCCTTCCATCTTCATACTCTTTTATCAGACAATTAGAAACCTTCCATTCTTTATTCATATCCATCCTATTTAACGTGATAATATTAATATTTAACCAAATAAATAGATAAAATGATGATATGAAAATTAACCAAGTCTAAAAAAAATTATATACTTTTATTATCCTTCAATATTTATCTCCAATATCCACTTTTCAGATCCAAGGTCCTTCATTTGGGATCTTCAAGATAATTCAATCTTCATCTATTCTGGTCATTTCTTCATTTTTCCAACTATGATAAATTCATCCACATAAATAAGATAAATGACAAAACACTAATCATAATACATCATCATAGAGTGGAAATTATTTTCATTACACTATGTGAACATTAATTCTACCATAAAATCATTGAAATTCCATTTATACTATCATGGTGCCTACTTAAGCCCAAAAAACATCATTTGAGACTGGAACTTAACCATCTATTCGATTTATCATGAAACATTCTAGTTTATCTATGTATATCTCTTCCTATGAATCGCCATGAATGAGTATAATTGTGAAATCCATTTGTTTTAGAAATAAATCTTCAATGGAAACCAAGTAGAAAACCATCTGAATTATTATATGTTTTACATCATGAGAGAAAATATAATGGAAATCTAATCCTTCTAATTATTGAAATTAATTTACCCTTTCCATGGAGTTATTATTGATCTAATTTTCTTCCCTATATAATTTAATGGTTTTCCTAATTTTATAAAAATAAAAACATAAAAGATTACATTAAAACTACATTTCAAATCTCCTTTGAAAACTATTTATAAAATCATAGTTGAAAATATCTCACCATAATTATAGATCAAAAACATTTTCAGTGTATTCCAAAAATATAGCACCCGAAAGATAATACCAATAACACCTCATGTAAAGAACTAATATTTAGAAATTTAGGAAATTATATTTGGAAATTTCTCTTATGCATCCTTAATTATCTGGACCCATACACAACCATATGACTATCATGGACTGGAACTGTTCAAATCTAGACTCCTAATACATCACAATATAATCCATAATCATTACCCAACTCATTTATGATTATGATTGGTTTTTTCATCAATATAACATTAATGATCATAGAAGGATATCTCATGAACTTCTAAGGAAAGGAACTATACCACATTCTTGGTTAAGGTCTTCTCATAGCTTCAAATTAGGAAGAATATTGGTTGACCTTCTTGTAATAACTGGAAATTACCAAAAAATATTTGGATATCGAAAACATTATTTGGCCTCTCTAAATAAACTATAACATCAAACTTATCAGGTTATAAAAATATGATATCCGCTAATATAAATTTCCCCATGAAGTGTACATTATCAATCCAAAACATAGACTTTGAGATCATGGCATATTGTTGATGCTCCCTAAGTCTTCTCAAAATGATCTCTATATATCGAGCATGTTCTTCCCTCGATCCTGGAGAACACTTTAGCACCTCTAAGTAGATAAAATAGTCATTCAATATCTATAAGTGTATATAAGTTCATTTCTATCACATAGAATAACCTTTAACAGTCCCCCTAAATTTTCAATGATCCATTTGAATTTTTATGGTAATAACTAAGGAACCCTAGGAGGAAATAATCATTCATATGAACCCCTTCACATCGAAGATGTTCAATTGAGCCTTATGATCTCATAGCTCTATAGGATCCATCTTATATGGTGGAATATATATTTTCCCT
This sequence comes from Viscum album, assembly GCA_963277665.1. Lineage (NCBI taxonomy): Eukaryota > Viridiplantae > Streptophyta > Magnoliopsida > Santalales > Viscaceae > Viscum > Viscum album. The sequence continues at coordinate 1,931,278,682 of OY728131.1, forward strand.
ACACCTTGAAATAACAAAATCATAAACTCAACCTATACCTTGGTTGGTAATCTAGATAAGTCCTTGGTAAATACATCTTGGAACTTGTCAATTAATGTAGGACATAATGAATGATGTTTATCTCTATCATCCAAAATTACTCTTGAAAAATGGGTTTTGATTCTACCCAGATATAGAAATATAGGTCCTAAATAACTAGTTTTCACATAAAACTCTCCAATATAGACATGATCATCACCATTGAGAAATATAATTCCACCCATAGATGAAAACAATTGTTATAGTAGATACATCTCTAAATAGGGGGTTTTAGTTGTAGTCACAAAGTAGACTCATAGTTTTCATGTCACCATAACCTCCGCTTTCCATTTTTGTGTCTGTATTAAGTTGGAATTATTGAGTTACAAGGTAAAATTGTCAAATATTTGTGATACATTCTATGAATCCATTTTTTATTTATGTGAAATTTTTATCTCCCTCTTGTATTTACCACCTACTTTCAATCTAATTATACATGAACCAACATGAAACATTCATATTCCATATATGAAGATTATACATTAACCCGCATGAAACATTCTTAATAACTATATAAAAATATTTATACATATATACAAATATTTAATATGTGGGGCACAATTTTCCCACTATAGGATTATTGATAAGCTATTAATGAAATATCCTAAGAACTGACATGAAACATTATTGTTCATAAATTCTCGATAAAAATAAAAAATATATTCCTCTTTAATTCAATAACAATATACGAGAAAAACCAAAATCACTATATGAATGCAGTCAGAAACAATAAACCATATCCATATGTAAACAGACAACATAAAACATGTGAAACTACACTAAATAAAACACAACTAAAAATAGACGGGTTGTATTATATGACATGATCTTCAGTCAAAGATGTCCTCCATTCTCAAAATCACCTTACAAACAAACCACTTCCTATGCCACTAAACATAAATTGGGATTCAAGCATCGAACAACTAACCATATATTTATTGAACCATAAATGTACTTAGATCATTACAAGAATACTCATAGGGGTAGCACATGAGGAGCTATGTTCATTACAGAGGTTGGTTTGTAGAGGAAGAGGGCTTCAAAATAGAAGCAATTTTAGATGGTAGAGGTGGGTTATGTAAAGGAGAGATTCACGACAGATGAGAGCTTTGCGATGGCGGAGGAGGGCTTCACATCGGTAGGAGTTAGCTGTAAAGACCCGCAAATTTCAAGGAAATTTTTTTCTTAATTTTCTTTGGAATTTTACAAGAGCGCAGCTTCAGACGGCACCTGATTCCGAGGCCCGGTGTGCCCGGAATCAATTTCCGAAGTTTGGCTCGGGTACGTTCAGTGAACGGACGAGCGGGTTTTTCTATCTTTTGAACCGGTGCCCGGAATCGAATTCTGAGGGCACCGATGAAATCGCAGTGCCGGTATTTGCTTAGAAACGCTTCTTTCGGAGTTGCGTTTGCTCAACCGTGGTTTTTAAATTTTGCGGCTTTAAGTCAGAAATAAAATAATGTTTGTGCGACAACTTTATTTTATTTCACTTAAGCTGCTTGGAAGCCACTTGAATCCACTTAAGGGCGGCTTGAACTGAGTTGAACTGGATAGGATGCTATCCAGAAAATATCCTACCCCCTTGGTAGGATATTTGTGCGGTGGGGCCCGCACGAGCCCCGCCGTTTCTTTCGCTAAGTAACGCACCCGCAAAAACCCGTCAAAGTAACTGAAAAGTCAACCGACGCGTTTTCTTTAATTCTTAACAGACCATTTAATTGGGCGGTTTATTTCGTGAATTAAATGGGATGTTTCTTTCGTGAATTAATTGGGCTGTTTCGCTCGTTGAATTAATTCAACGAACTGATGGGTCGTTACTTACGCGTTTGCGTTCGTTGGCAAAATAATAAAATAAGACCAACTCTTTCTTTTGGAGGATTACTCGTTGTGCGAGATTCTCTGGACCTCCACCCTCCCCGCGAAGAACGCGAAAAACGCGAAGAACGCGAAGAACGCGAAGAACGCCGGCGACCGGAATTCGACGACGCACACCGTGATCTGCGACGTCGACGAGCTCTACCCGCGACGTTCTTCGGCGACGCCTCTTCTTCCGCGGCCGATCCTCGTTCGGCAATTAAGGTGAGAAGCGAATCATTTATTTCTCCCCTTTTTATAATTCAATATCAATGGATTTAAATTAATCCGTTTGATCTTGATCCGGAGATTGGCGACGCGACGCCGGATACCGCGACGACGCGACGATCTCCTTCATCCGCGACGAGCGATTCCGCGACGACCTCTCGTCCGACGACGACGACAAGTAAGGTTTGATTTGAAATATTTTCCTTTCCGGTGATTTTATTTCTTTTAAAATAAGGAACCGATCACGGAACAATTTTAAATTTATTTAAAATTGTTGATTGGTCGTTTCTTGTTTCTCCCGTTGTTTATGACTAACGCGGAGGGTGCGGGTCTAACGAACAAGACCCGACAACCCTCCTCCGATCTTCCTTTTTGTGCGGATTTGGCGGGCGACGGCAAAGGCACGACGCAAGGGCTATTTGTTGATTCTGCAGTGAAGTACGCGTCCCGGGAGGAACAATGGCGCAGACGGGAGGCAAAACGGGCCACCGGAGCAACTCCGGTGGCGCCGGCGACCGGAGGCGGCGGCGCCCGGCGCGCCGCCGGAGGAGTCCGCCGCGGCCGAGCCGCGGCGGCGGCGAACCGCCGGACCACGTCCGCGGTCCGGCCACCTAGCACGCGGGCCGCGTTTCTCCAAAGCCGAGGGTTTGACCCGCGGCGGCTCACTCGGCCGCTCGGCCGAGGCCGAGCCGGCCGGTCCGGTCGGCCGGGCCGCGCCCAGGCCGGACCGGACCCGGCCTAGCCGGGTCGGGTCGGGCCGACCCGGTTCGGCCGACCCAGGGGGGGTTCGGGCCGGGTCGCCCCGGGCCCAGAACCCCCGTTTCGGGCCCTCTTCGGTCTTTCGCCCATATCTGGGGCCTGGGACCTCCGATTGACGAACCGTCAGCGGCTACGCGATCCTTGGATCGAGACGGTCGTTTCGGTATATTATACTCAAGGTTTCAGAAAACTTTTGGTTCGGCAGGTTTGGTTCGTACACGAAACCAACCGGGCCCTCGGAGCGGAAACGCTCATAACCTGAGCTACGGACGTCCGATCGACGTACCGTCAGCTGTGGTAGTTTCCTCTAAGTGAGACGGAACTTTCGGCATACTCCGCCCGAGGATCGGATACAGGCGGAGTACGGTCGGGTTGGTTTTTCCCTAAAAACCAACCGGGCCCCTGGGACGAAAATGCCAATAACTCTCAGACCGGGCGTCCGATTGACGCGCCGTCTGTTGCGTTGAGATCCTGTGGTCGATACGGAACTTTTGGATACATCAACTTCGGACTACGTGTCAGTTGATGTATCAGCCTCTCGGCTCGTGGAGCGGACCCTCCTAAATGAGCTCGCTATGTGCGGGAACCCTAGCGCTGGCTGCGACGACGGCAGAGCAGAGATCCTCCGTGGACTGCGACGACGGCAGAGCAGAGATCCTCCGTGGACTGCGACGACGGCAGAGCAGAGATCCTTCGTGGACTGCGGCGACGACTGTGCAGAGATCCTCAGTGGACTGCGTCGACTACTGCACTCAGCAATCCTACGCGGATCAGTGCCCGATCCTGTGTGGGTCCTACTACCGGTTCTGTGTGAGCCACTGCCTACCGGTTCTGTGTGAGCCATTGCCTACAGGTTCTGTGTGAGCCCGATCCTGTGTGGGTCTTTTGCGGGGGTTAGTACCTATCGATCCTTCGTGGGTCCGACGACTTAGATGGATCAGTGATCATCTTTGACGTCATCTGAAAAAGTATACCTGGTTGAGCTGAATCTTATGTTACTCTCCTTTGTGGATTGTGTTGAACTATCCTTTGTGGATTTACTATTTACTCTCCTTGTGGATTTGAGTCTTGCTTTCCTTTGTGGATTGAGTTGTTCTTGAGCTCGTGAGCAGAGCTATAATTGGGGACTTAGGTATATGTATGGGCATATACCTAAGTCGAGTCAGATGTTACTTCGTGATTGCATCTTTCTTTTGTGCTATATCCCTTGTGGATTTTGGGAGACCTTCGGGGGTCTCGGGGTCCTTACTGAGTAGCTTATACTCACCCCTGCACGGGCTATGCCCGCACCTTGTTGTGTTGGTTGCAGACGACGGACAGCGCTGATCACGGTTGGGGCGTGGAGCAGGACGGTACCTGGAGGTGGACTACTGGGCGGGACGTGCTCGGAGCGGACGTGGGACCCGAGGAGCCTGGAGGCTATCTGTACCCACCCTTCAGGTGGGATTGCCAGTGGACGACACGAGGCCGTCGTCTTTTCTTCAGTTGCTGTTCTTTACTTTTTCAGTTGTACTTTACAGTTGGGCTTGTATTCCGACCCCTTTACTTTTCTGCACTTGTAGTTACTTTCCGCTTGCTGACTCTGTGTTGTTGTTACTTATAAAGGCAATGCCTTCACTGTTTACTGGGATTTTACGCCTTGGTGCTAGTCGCCAACCCCTGGCCTATGGAAGGCGGGCTTGGGGTAGTCACGGCACGGGCCCCGAGGACGGGTCGTGACAAATTGGTATCAGAGGTGGTCGGTTCTACCGCAGACTCTGATTGTCTTTTCTTTCTATGTGAAGCAATAGTGTTTAGTGTATTGAGTGTGGTTATCAGTTCAGGGAGCCCAGTGTTGGTGCGGCGGCCGATGTATCCGTACACCAGGACCCTGACTCCTGATTTCCGACTTAATGCATGAAAACATTGATTGCGTGTGTGTTTCAAGTTTTCTTTGTGATTACTTGTGTCAGCTCACCGGGTATACTGATCTGCTTCATGAAAGTCTCAAGTTTTCCTTGTGATTACTTGTGCCAGCTCACCAGGTATACTGTTCTGACTGTGGTGCTCTTGTTCTCCTTTTCAAGATGGCCCCGCGACGACAGCCAGCTAGGGTTCCGAGTGTAGGGCGCGACGACAGCCCACCGAGCAACGAGGCCTCGGTACAGGGCCCTTTGCCAGCAGTGGCACCGGCGGTAGCCTTACCCGCCGAGCCACCGATGCTACCAGTACCAGACGCTGACGATGCACGTCGCCTCAGGGCACTGCATGAGTTTCAGAGCCAGCGACCGCCCAGGTTTCGCGGTGAGGCGGACCCCCAGGCCGCCGAGGACTGGCTAGAGGCGGTGGTACGGATCTTTATGCTAGTGAGGACACCCGCGGATCTCATGGTGATTCTCGCGGCGAGCCTCCTGCAGGCGGCGGCAGGACGATGGTGGAGCCTGATGCTCCAGGTTCACGATGAGGCATCCTTGCTCTGGGCGGACTTCGAGAGCCTCTTCCGCTCTGAGTTCGTCCCGGCACCCTCCGAGCGGTGCGCATCCAGGAGCTTCTCCAGCTGCGCCAGGGCAGCATGACGGTCGCTCAGTACGCGGCGAGGTTCACTGACCTATCTCGCTACTCGACCGACATGGTACGGGACCCCTTCTTCCGGGCCCAGACCTTCGAGCAGGGCTTGCGACAGGAGATTCGGGCGTCGCTGATCTCCCTCAGTATTCCGACCCAGGCGGGAGTGCTGGAGCGAGCCCTCCTGATCGAGAGCTTCCTGGCAGAGCCTTCTTCAGCGGCGAGACCTAGCGCAGGGCGGCAGGTAGCTGAGTCTTCGGCAGCAGGTAGCCGACGGATGACTCTCGGGTCCAGGCAGACCAGACCCCCACACAGACGGCCTCAGGACACCGGCTCAGCAGTACGGGGCACACAGCGGAGTACCAGCCTTCCGAGAGGCAGGCTATGCTACTCCTGCGGCGGGCAGGGTCACATGGCTCATGACTGCCCGACCCGCCGATCAGAGGAGCAGCAGACGGTGGAGGGGCCACCCAGGAAGAGGCAGAGGGTCGACCGTGGCGGTCCGCAGGGAGGAGGCGGACGAGGCAGAGGAGCTGGCCGAGCAGCGGGTGGTGGGCGACGCTTCCAGGCTCTACCCCCACCACCACCAGGAGGGCCACCTCGACCACAGGGAGCTGGCGGGCAGGGACAGGCCCAGCTCCAGGCAGTGGAGGCCTACGACCCCGACTTGCCAGAGATGATTCGAGGTACGATCTGTGTCTATTCCACCCTTGCTGCAGTACTTATAGACACAGGAGCGAGTCACTCTTTCATAGCCTCTGCCTTTGTTCGGAGCTCGGAGATTCCGACTGAGCCGTTGGCTCGATCCTTACGGCTAGAGACTCCTACGGGAGCAGACTCGACGATTACACACTGGTGCCGGCAGTGTGAGCTTACTCTAGGAGGCGAGAGCTTCGGCTGGGATCTCCTTGTAGCGGCGTCGAGGCCTTACGACGTCATCTTGGGCATGGATTGGCTATCCACGGTTCATGCCCAGATCGACTGTTTTAGGCGCAAGGTGCGATGTGTTCGCACCGACGGGAGCAGGTTTACCTTCACCGGCGAGAAGGGAACCTTTGCAGCACAGGATGGACTTCCGCGGAGGAGAGTGCAGCCCATCTCTCATCAGTTGGCTAGCCTCATCCTAGGAGCAGTGGACGTGCGGAGTCCAGCTTTTTCTGCAGTGGTGGACCAGTACGTGGACGTCTTTCCCGACGACGTTCCAGGGCTACCTCCTCGTAGAGAGGTAGACTTTTACATCGACTTGTACCCTGGGACAGCCCCGATATCTACTCCAGCATATCGGATGGCCCCCGCCGAGCTTCGGGAGCTGCGGGTACAGTTGGAGGACTTGCAGAGCAAGGGGTTTATCCGACCCAGTGTTTCACCCTGGGCTTCCCCGATTTTGTTCGCCAAGAAGGCGGACGGGAGCTTGCGAATGTGTGTCCACTATCGTCGCCTGAACCAGGTGACAGTGAGGAACAAGTATCCGCTGCCACGGATTGATGACCTCTTCGATCAGCTCAAGGGAGCGCGGTGGTTCTCGAAGATAGACCTCCGGTCAGGCTATCATCAGCTCAGAGTTCGAGACGAGGACGTGCAGAAGACGGCCTTCAGGTGTCGGTATGGCCATTATGAGTTCCTGGTTATGTCGTTCGGCGTAACCAATGCTCCAGCAGTGTTCATGAGCCTCATGAACAGGATCTTCCAGCCATACCACGACCGATTTGTCGTCGTCTTCATTGACGACATTTTGGTATACTCGACGACTGAGGAGGAGCATGCCTACCACCCGCGAGTTGTGCTAGACACACTCCGAGAGCACCATCTTTGTGGCAAGCTCTCAAAATGCCAGTTCTGGTTACGTGAGGTCCATTTCTTGGGGCACGTCATTTCTGAGGCGGGAGTTGCAGTGGATCCCGCGAAGATCGAGGCAGTGCTAGCTTGGGACCCACCCAGGAGCGTGACAGAGGTGCGGAGCTTCTTGGGCCTAGCCGGATACTATCGGAGATTTGTGCCGGACTTCTCCAGAGTTGCGGCACCACTCTCAGCTTTGACGAAGAAGGGTAAACCCTTCGTGTGGTCAGACAGATGTCAGCAGAGCTTCCAGGAGCTGAGACAGAGATTGACCAGCGCACCTATCTTAAGGTTGCCTGAGGAGGGAGTTGGGTACGTAGTTTACTGCGATGCATCAGGGACTGGACTCGGGTGCGTCCTGATGCAGGAGCGGGCCGTGATCGCCTACGGATCACGTCAGTTGAGGCCGCATGAGCAGAACTACGCCACTCATGACCTGGAGTTAGCAGCAGTGGTCTTCGCTCTGAAGACTTGGCGGCACTATCTGATGGGCGAGCGCTTCACAGTCTTTTCTGACCACCAGAGTCTCAGGTATATCTTCTCTCAGAAGGACCTGAACCTGAGACAGCGAAGATGGCTTGAGTTCCTCCAGGACTATGACTTTGAGATAGTCTATACTCCTGGGAAGGGGAACGTGGTAGCCGATGCCCTCAGCAGGAGGACGGGCATTCAACTACTTGAGGAGGCGACGGAGCAGCTAGCCTCCTTACAGATATCCTTCGTGGATAGAGACGGAGCAGCCTTTCTTCAGTCTCTCACAGTCTCTCCTCAACTTCTACAGCGGGTCAGAGAGGCTCAGCATAGGGACGCTGACTGTGAGACCCAGCGTGCACTGATATCCTCAGGTCAGGCGCCTGATGGCTTCTCCTTTGGAGCAGAGCATGACATCCTTTTTAGAGGACGTACCTTCGTACCAGTCGCTTTACGAGAGGAGGTGCTGAGAGAGTTTCACACTTCTCCCTTGGCGGTACATCCCGGAGTGGCGAAGATGTACCAGGATCTCAGACGACAGCACTGGTGGCCGGGCATGAAGAAAGCTGTGGCGGAGTTCGTTTCACGATGCCTCACCTGCCAGCAGGTGAAGGCAGAGCATCAGGTACCAGCAGGCTTGGTACAGCCCTTGGAGGTCCCAGAGTGGAAGTGGGATGCCATATCTATGGACTTCGTGACTGGACTTCCACACACTTCCAGTGGTCACGACTCCATTTGGGTGATTGTCGACCGACTCACCAAGTCGGAACACTTCTTACCCATCAGAGAGCAGGGCTCAGTGGAGAGCTTGGGACGTCTTTACGTCCAGGAGATCGTACGGCTTCACGGTGTGCCATCGTCTATCGTCTCCGATCGAGATGCTCGTTTCACTTCCCGGCTCTGGAAGGGGTTGCAGGAGGCGTTCGGGACGCGGCTCCATCTGAGCACAGCCTTCCACCCTCAGACGGATGGTCAGACGGAGAGGACCATACAGACACTCGAGGACATGCTCCGTGCATGTGTTCTCGACTTTGGTCGCAGCTGGGAGGACCACCTACCCTTGGTGGAGTTCGCGTACAACAACAGCTACCACTCCACCATCGGGATGGCACCATACGAGGCGTTGTACGGCAGACCCTGCAGATCACCGTTGTGCTGGACAGACCCTGGGGAGTCAGCACTCGTGGGACCAGAGATGGTCCGAGCCACGACAGAGAAGGTCCAGATCATCCAGGAGAGGATGAGGATAGCTCAGAGCCGGCAGAAGTCATATGCTGACAGGAGGCGGAGGCCACTAGAGTTCGAGGACGGCGACCACGTCTTTTTGCGTGTCTCACCTCGACGTGGTTTACGGAGATTTGGCCGAGGCGGAAAGTTGTCTCCACGCTTCATCGGGCCTTTTCAGGTCCTCAGCAGGATAGGAGAGGTGGCTTATCGCCTGGTTCTACCACCTCAGTTGCACCGGGTGCACGACGTCTTCCACGTGTCTCAGCTGAGGAGATACGTGCACGACCCGATGCACATCATCGACTTTGGGGAGCTGGACGTGGACGATGGGGCGACTTTTGCGGAGGTCCCAGTGGAGATTGAGGATCGACAGGAGCGGGTCCTACGTGGGCGGTCGATTCCTCTTGTGCGCGTCAGATGGCAGCACAGGAACCTCCAGGAGAGCACTTGGGAGCGGGAGGCTCAGATGCGTGCTCAGTACCCCCAATTGTTCCCCTAGTTTTTGATGTATCTTTACGGGGACGTAAAGCCCTGAGGTGGGAGTAATGTAAAGACCCGCAAATTTCAAGGAAATTTTTTTCTTAATTTTCTTTGGAATTTTACAAGAGCGCAGCTTCAGACGGCACCTGATTCCGAGGCCCGGTGTGCCCGGAATCAATTTCCGAAGTTTGGCTTGGGTACGTTCAGTGAACGGACGAGCGGGTTTTTCTATCTTTTGAACCGGTGCCCGGAATCGAATTCTGAGGGCACCGATGAAATCGCAGCGCCGGTATTTGCTTAGAAACGCTTCTTCCGGAGTTGCGTTTGCTCAACCGTGGTTTTTAAATTTTGCGGCTTTAAGTCAGAAATAAAATAAAGTTTGTGCGACAACTTTATTTTATTTCACTTAAGCTGCTTGGAAGCCACTTGAAGCCACTTAAGGGCGGCTTGAACTGAGTTGAACTGGATAGGATGCTATCCAGAAAATATCCTACCCCCTTGGTAGGATATTTGTGCGGTGGGGCCCGCACGAGCCCCGCCGTTTTTTTCGCTAAGTAACGCACCCGCGAAAACCCGTCAAAGTACCTGAAAAGTCAACCGACGCGTTTTCTTTAATTCTTAACAGACCATTTAATTGGGCGGTTTATTTCGTGAATTAAATGGGCTGTTTCTTTCGTGAATTAATTGGGCTGTTTCGCTCGTTGAATTAATTCAACGAACTGATGGGTCGTTACTTACGCGTTTGCGTTCGTTGGAAAAATAATAAAATAAGACCAACTCTTTCTTTTGGAGGATTACTCGTTGTGCGAGATTCTCTGGACCTCCACCCTCCCCGCGAAGAACGCGAAGAACGCGAAGAACGCGAAGAACGCGAAGAACGCGAAGAACGCGAAGAACACCGGCGACCGGAATTCGACGACGCACACCGTGATCTGCGACGTCGACGAGCTCTACCCGCGACGTTCTTCGGCGACGCCTCTTCTTCCGCGGCCGATCCTCGTTTGGAAATTAAGGTGAGAAGCGAATCGTTTATTTCTCCCCTTTTTATAATTCAATATCAATGGATTTAAATTAATCCGTTTGATCTTGATCCGGATATTGGCGACACGACGCCGGATACCGCGACGACGCGACGATCTCCTTCATCCGCGACGAGCGATTCCGCGACGACCTCTCGTCCGACGACGACGACAAGTAAGGGTTGATTTGAAATATTTTCCTTGCCGGTGATTTTATTTCTTTTAAAATAAGGAACCGATCACGGAACAATTTTAAATTTATTTAAAATTGTTGATTGGTCGTTTCTTGTTTCTCCCGTTGTTTATGACTAACGCGGAGGGTGCGGGTCTAACGAACAAGACCCGGCAACCCTCCGCCTATCTTCCTTTTTGTGCGGATTTGGCGGGCGACGGCAAAGCCACGACGCATGGGCCATTTGTTGATTCCGCAGTGAAGGACGCGTCCCGGGAGGAACAATGGCGCAGACGGGAGGCAAAACGGGCCACCGGAGCAACTCCGGCGGCACGCGGAAGGGGGCGGCGGCGCGGGTCGCCGACGCAGCGGCGGCGGCGACCGGAGGCGGCGGCGCCCGGCGCACCGCCGGAGGAGGCCGCCGCGGCCGAGCCGCGGCGGCGGCGAACCGCCGGACCGCGTCCGCGGTCCGGCCACCTAGCACGCGGCCCGTGCGGGCCGCGTTTCTCCAAAGCCGCGGGTTTGACCCGCGGCGGCTCACTCGGCCGCTCGGCCGAGGCCGAGCCGGCCGGTCCGGTCGGCCGGGCCGCGCCCAGGCCGGACCGACCCGGTTCGGACCGACCCGGTTCGGCCGACCCAGGGGGGGTTCGGGCCGGGTCGCCCCGGGCCCAGAACCCCTGTTTCGGGCCCTCTTCAGTCTTTCGCCTATATCTTGGGCCCGGGACCTCCGATTGATGAACCGTCAGCGGCTACATGATACTTGGATCGAGACGGTCGTTTCGGTATATTATACTCAAGGTTTCGGAAAACTTTGGGTTCGGCCGGTTTGGTTCGTACATGAAACCAACCGGGCCCTCGGAGCGGAAACGCTCATAACCTGAGCTACGGACGTCCGATCGACGTACTGTCAGCTGTGGTAGTTTCCTCTAAGTGAGACGGAACATTCGGCATACTCCGCCCGAGTATCGGATACAGGCGGAGTACGGTCGGGTTGGTTTTGCCCTAAAAACCAACCGAGCCCCTGGGATGAAAATGCCAATAACTCTCAGACCGGGCGTCCGATTGACGTGTCGTCTGTTGCGTTGAGATCCTGTGGTCGATACAGAACTTTTGGATACATCAACTTTGGACTACGTGTCAGTTGATGTATCAGCCTCTCGGCTCGTGGAGCGGACCCTCCTAAACGAGCTCGCTATGTGCGGGAAGTCTAGCGCTGGCTGCGACGACGGCAGAGCAGAGATCCTCCGTGGACTGCGACGACGGCAGAGCAGAGATCCTTCGTGGACTGCGACGACGGCAGAGCAGAGATCCTTCGTGGACTGCGGCGACGACTGTGCAGAGATCCTCAGTGGACTGCGTCGACTACTGCACTCAGCGATCCTACGCGGATCAGTGCCCGATCCTGTGTGGGTCCTACTACCGGTTCTGTGTGAGCCACTGCCTACCGGTTCTGTGTGAGCCATTGCCTACAGGTTCTGTGTGAGCCTGATCCTGTGTGGGTCTTTTGCGGGGGTTAGTACCTATCGATCCTTCGTGGGTCCGACGACTTAGATGGATCAGTGATCATCTTTGACGTCATCTGAAAAAGTATACCTGGTTGAGCTGAATCTTATGTTACTCTCCTTTGTGGATTGTGTTGAACTATCCTTTGTGGATTTACTATTTACTCTCCTTGTGGATTTGAGTCTTGCTTTCCTTTGTGGATTGAGTTGTTCTTGAGCTCGTGAGAAGAGCTAGAATTGGGGACTTAGGTATATGTATGGGCATATACCTAAGTCGAGTCAGATGTTACTTCGTGATTGCATCTTTCTGTTGTGCTATATCCCTTGTGGATTTTGGGAGACCTTCGGGGGTATCGGGGTCCTTACTGAGTAGCTTATACTCACCCCTGCACGGGCTATGCCCGCACCTTGTTGTGTTGGTTGCCGACGACGGACAGCGCTGATCACGGTTGGGGCGTGGAGCAGGACGGTACCTGGAGGTGGACTACTGGGCAGGACGTGCTCGGAGCGGACGTGGGACCCGAGGAGTCTGGAGGCTATCTGTACCCACCCTTCAGGTGGGATTGCCAGTGGATGACACGAGGCCGCCGTCTTTTCTTCAGTTGCTGTTCTTTACTTTTTCAGTTGTACTTTACAGTTGGGCTTGTATTCCGACCCCCTTTACTTTTCTGCACTTGTAGTTACTTTCCGCTTGCTGACTCTGTGTGGTTGTTACTTATAAAGGCAATGCCTTCCCTGTTTACTGGGATTTTACGCCTTGGTGCTAGTCGCCAACCCCTGGCCTATGGAAGGCGGGCTTGGGGTAGTCACGACACGGGCCCCGAGGACAGGTCGTGACATTAGCAGTAGAGGAGGAGGAGGAGGGCCTCAAGGCGGAGGAGGAGGTTTTCATGGTGGTAGGAGTCAGAAACAGATCAGGAGGAGGTGGGTTTCATGATGGTGGAGGAGGGTTTCATGGTGATTGAGGAGGAGGAGGAGGCGACAAAAGAGGAGGAGGAGGAGGAGGCAACGAGGTTCGGCTTTTGTGAGTGATTGAGTTGTGCTATAGGAGGAAGATATTGTTAGATTATATATATAAAATTAAGTAAACCATTTATCAGTGCTAACTAAAAAACACTAACGATGGTTTGTTTTATCAGTGTTAAAATAGAAAGCGTTAATAAAAAATGCATTTATCAGTGCTAAAAAAGCACTAATAAATCTATAATGATAATAAATTATTAATATATATATATATTTATATATTTATATGTATTATAAATAAATAAATAATTGTTTATAATAATTAATATAAATAAATAAATATTTATTTATATTTATATATATAATGAATATATATTAATTTATAATTATAAATATATTTATAAATATATTTATTATATTTATAATGATATATAATAAATATCATTATTATAATTTTATAATTATTTAAATATATCTATATTTATTTATAATTATAATTGTTAATATTTGTATATATTTATTATAATTTTATAATAATTTAATAACTATAACTTTATATATATTTATTTAACGTTATAATCATATATATATATATTTTAATTATTATAAAATTTTAACAAATATATTAACTAAATTTATAATTTTATAAATATATATAATTAATATATTTATAACAATTTAATAATTATATAATACAGATGAATTATATAGAATTATAATTTTAAATATTTGTATATATTTATAAATATATTTATTTAATTAATATATTTATTATTATTTGATAATTATTTAAATATAAATATACATTTATTACATTTTAATTATAGTGTGTGACTTATAATGAAAACTAATTTTATTTATTTTCATTAAAATAGTTATATTTGACTAATATTAATATGAATAAATAATTATATAATAATATTTTTGTAAAAAATAAAAAATTTGTTCGATTACTTGTTTAACTGATTTTCCCGATCAGAACATGACCTACTCCCCTTATTCAATGACCATCCCAATTATATATGATTCTTTGTATAATTTGACCCTTTAATTAATGAATTTGAGGCTCAATCATTGAGAGATGGAGTTTGACCTACCGTAAATATATAAATTGACTCTATAGTAAAATAATTTTAGGCACAATAGAATGATTTGATTGAGAGATTAGTCCCATGACCATTTTAATAAGAATTTTCATGGTGACCATCCTTAAATGCATTCATAAATATAAGAAATAGATGTGTCGTTCTATACATTAGTTACCCTTGCTCATCCCCTTTCATTCTACAACTCTGCAAATATAGCTGTAATTCTCACTCACCCTTCCTCCTCCCAAGTTTGAGCGCCCATCTCTCCGATCCCCAAAAACAAAATGGTGCATCGTGTGATGAGGACGTTAACAACGAAGCTGAGGAGTGTCGAAAATTCCTTCTTCCCTGGTTCTGCAAAAACGCAGTGGAGAACCACACCATCTGACTTGTTCTTAGCAGACTCCACCCACCCGGCCATGCTAGAATGGTAGAGGAGAGTGTCGCACACCGAGCAGGCGATGCCGGTGATGTCAGAAACCTATATTTATTTTCTCTTAAAAGTCAATTCCTACCAGGTGATGCTGGAAAAGAAGAAGAAGACTACGCAGGACAACCCAGTCTTGCCAGAATGGCAGATGATGGAAACCCACATCGCTTTTCTCTTTGTAGACACTTCCTACCTGGATATGCCAGAATGGCAGAGGAGGGAAACACACATTGATATGGTCTTTTCCAATCGGAAGAAGGGGATCACCCTAGGCGACATATTTATTGCAGATGTCATGGGGATGGAGAAAAGGTAGAGGAGAGTGACGCACAGTTACCTGCCCATAGCAGAAACATGTGTTCAGGCGACGACGAAAAAGAAGAAGAGGACGATGGTGGGAGACCTGTTTATAGCCCAAGACCTATCCATGGTTGATAGGAAGATGAGAAGTATGGTGTTCATGGCAGAAAGGCGGAGGAGTGAACCGCACCCCAAGAAGCTCTTACCAGACTCTTACGATCAGGCGACACCAGAATGGAAGAAAAGGATGACACTTAGTGACCTATTTATAGACCAAGACCTGGCTATGGAGGATTGGAAGAAGATATGTATGGTGTTCATGTCAGAAAGGTAGAGTAGACAACATCACACTAATCAGCTCTTACTAGACTCTTGCGATCAGGCAATTCCAGAAAGGAATAAGAGGACGACCCTGAGCAACCAATTTATATCCCAAGACCTAGCGATGGAGGATTAGATGAATAGAAGTATAGAGTTCATGGTAGAATGTTAGAGGAGAGAACCTCACACCTAGCACCTCTTACCAGACTCAGTGTTCATGGCAGAAAGGTAGAAGAGAGAACTGCACACTGAGCATCTCTTACCAGAAATATATTTAATAATAAATATAATGAATTTAAAAATATAATGTTAAAATATAAATTTATGTTTAACATTTTGGAAGTCTATGTAAAATTTTTATTCAAATAAAATATATTTTTGTTTTTTCTTGTTAAATAAAGTATTCACAAGATCCATTTTAATTTTTTTCTTTGTTTGAAAAACAATCAAGTGTTCGTTGATTTAACATAATCCAATTAATTCAATGAGAGCCAAAATTATATGTGGTTATTCTTTAATATTATTTTTATACTTAAAACATGTGCTTTTTCAAAAAATTGTTCTTGTGAATTGATATTAAAAATATTTTTTACCACTTCTAGAAATTAAATCTTATAAAATGGGTTCCATATTTCAAATTAGTATAATTAATATCAGGTAATAAGATCAACTTAAAGAATAATTTTTCTTAGAGAAGAATCATAGAAAATTATAAAGGAAGGTTCAAAGCAGTGATCAGTCATGATGATAAGAAATTATATCCATGTGAAGTACAACAAAACAAATATTCTTTTCACATTTTTTTGTAAAAAAGTTAGAATTACCTCGTTCATAATATGAAAAAAATATTGCATTGATTTTTTTTATTAAAATTCAATCATGAATAAAAATTAATTTAAAAATGCAAAGGATAATATTAAAATCATTCTTGAATACATTTTTACAGAAAAGATGAAAATGGAATAAAAGGGTCCCAAAAAGTATATTTTTATTTAAAAAATATTCTGATCATTATATGTAATAAATAAAGGAAAATTATACAATTACATGAACACTCCATGAATAAATTAAGGAAAATAAAATGAAATGGGTTTATCGTATAAGTAACATATAATATCTCTCAATCTAAACTAATGTATAATCAATACAAATTAAAATGATATTGAAACATAAATCCATTAAAAATTTGTTAATCACTAAATCGAAAACTCATGAAAGAGAAAACCATATATGGATTTTTAAATCCCCATAGTTTCAATGAAAATATTTGTAAAATACATTAATGGGTATTATATACACCACAAAAACTAAATAATTGGTGAATATGGCATATGTCTTACAAAAATAAAATTGAAACGAGAAATGTTTAACTCATGTCTCATTTTTTCGTACATGTTCAAACCTAATTTATAATAAATATATATTAATTATAAATATATTATATAACCATTATGATATATATAATAAAATATTTTATTTAATTACAAAAACCTATCACCCATTTAATGACAATTATTTATTGAAATTATTGTTCCTGGTGATAACTATTTCATTTTTCATGTGTGTTTCGGTTCGGTTGTCCCAATCATTGTATTTTGATCATGGTTGAATTTTCTCCAATATGATAATAATTTTATTACTATCATATTTAATCATCATATACACTATTATAACTATTCATATAATAAGATGATGAAAAAGTTATTACATCACTTTATTAAATAAAACATAATGTATTATGTTAAGTGTAAAAAATAACCATTAAAATCTATAGTTATATCATAAATATCATAAATATTCATTAAATTCATTATTAAAACCATTAACATGAAGTGGTTTTGAAAAATGAAATGCATCAATTCATGAAGGTGATAATCCACAAGCATGCCCGGGCGATGTTTTCATTTTCCCATATGATGGAAAAGAGGGGGATAATGGTTGTTCCACCATCATCATAAAAATTCATTATATTTAAGAAACTAAATTCATTATTTGATATTGGATACTATATATTTAGAGGAGGAATAAGAAGAAATAAAATGTAATGTACTCTGTTAAGTGTCATATCTATTCGTTGAGAAACCACATTTTGATTACAACTTAAGCCTTTAAGGGACTGTATTTTTACAAGAAAAAAAGATATAAGACATGGGGATAGAATATAAGATGAAATTAGGGTAGTTATTAACTAATATTTATTGATCAACCTTTATGAATAAGGGAGGATATGAAGTTCTCTTTAATAAGTAAGGGGAGGGGAACCCTTGGAATTACATAAAGTATTAAATTAAAATAAACTAAAATTCATGTTTTGGTGGACCAAAATTAATATTTTTAGAATCTATGTTGAGTATAAGTTGATATAATCTCATCCAATAAATTTTTTAAAAGTTTACATTTTATTTTAACCCTTATCTCTTAGTTTTAATTGCTATTAACCCTTTGAATATTATTGTGATATAAATTCTTTTACTATTTTGGCTTCAATAATGTTACAATAAAAGGGAAATTGACCCATAATTGGACAAGGGATTAAATTTTAGACTATATCCAATTCAATTGGATGAATATAATATATTTTATAAATTAAAATTCATTTAATAAAATATTATATATCATAAGATACCATTAAATGCATTTCTGGGACTATTCATATAGTTTGACGTTAAAGACATCAATACTTGTATGGAATTTGAATATATACTATTATTAAAAAAATTACACATTATTATTGAACATATAATACACATGTCACTATAATTAATCCATAAAATATTATTTTTTATGTTTTTAAAATCATGATCTTTGATTTTATATACTGCTTGCCCAAACATTGTGTTTACATTTTGTAATAATTTATGGTAATTATAAAAAAAATTAAAAACTGATTGACATAAAATAAATAAATAATATTCCAAATAAACATTAATATTATTTAATAAAATCTTCTAGTCTGTATGTGAACATATAAATTAATGAGAGTGGTATTTTGAAATTTTCTTTTACTTAAAATATTACAAAGGTCTTTATCAAAGACTAATGACACAAAAATGCCATTTTTTTTTATATTTTAAGGAGGTGGTAAAATTAAAATAATAAAATGAAATATTTTCAAGTGTATGGTTGATTTTTAATCCTTTTTTAATAGTTTTAATGTTTTTCTACATATGTTACGCTTACAATAGTGATAACATTTTTACCAATGTTACTATTCATTATGACCAAAAATAAATGTGGAATATTTACCAAATTTTAAAATACTAGTTCCAAACATGGTATCCATTTTTTAATATTCTATCCCCAGATGATGAGGAAATAAATTTTAATATAAGTCTCTAAATTGAAATGGAAGCAATTTTTAGAAAAAAATGTGTTTTCATGCATAAAAATTAACATCTATCAAAATCAGGAATATTGATAATTCAAATTTAATTAATTAGATTATACTAAATAAAATGAATAATATCTAAATTTAAGAACAAATCCCAATTATAATGAGAATTTTCAATTTATTTATTTACTAAAAAGAAAAGATGACATTAGAAAAATTTCTATTTTTCACTATTCAATGAAAATTCAGTCATCTCATAAAAATACAAAAATATCATCATAAGTTATTTTTGATTTGATGATTTCAAAAATTACTTTAATTTTATAAAATAAAATTTATAAAATTTTTATAAATTAATACTAATTTCCAGACACAAAATCATATAAAAATCATTTTTGAAGAAAATAAATTTTTGAAGCATAAAATTACATCACTAAAAATTAAGTGCTTATTTACTAAGAATTAATCAATAAATATGTATTGAATATGAACATTGTATATATATATATCATTATTTAATTACTCATATTTATACCCACTTGTTAAACAATTATATTATAATTGTCACATTTAAATAATAATATTTTTATTATATATATTAATTCACTTAAATATTGATGTTACATGTTATAAAATCTAGTGAGATTATTATTATTTTAAACTAAATTTCTTGGTGAGAAATGAAATATATTTAATGATGTTATTATATTCCATGTGTAAGGATTCTAAACTCAAGTAAGTGATAAACTTCACTACATGGTCTCCGTTGGATGCAAGAAGGTCGACAACCATATTCCCTTCATTCCAACAATAGAGGGTCTAAAAATATATATGAAGTGTAATCTATAAAATTCAGATAATGTATTAATTACTCCAGGGATTAAAAGATTGGATCCCTGGTGATTTAACTAGAAAAGATGAATCAAATTCAAACTAGGAAATATTGATATTATGAGACTTGTAAAGATTAACACTTGTATGCATAGCATGAGATTTAGCTTATATAATGGATCCTTATCTATAAATGGTTGATAATGAAATATTGATAGATCCTGTACCATCTTAGACAAAACTACCTCTACTACTCCCTAAACACTTGATTCATCATTATTATGCTTATAGCTCCACCTTAGAGCCTTCCAGCTTATCAGACACCACCTGTATCATCTGTGGATCTGGTAGAAAGAGAACAAGAAATATAGATCTTTGTAGACCTGGTTAGGATGGATATATTTTAAATAGTTTTCAGATATTATACTCGTGAAAGGATCCTACTTTTCAAATATGTGGTGTCGTGATTGACTACTTGATGGCGAGTTGAATTATGAGCATTCCATAAAACTGAGAATCCACAATACTATAGGACACCCAAGCATAATGACAGCAGTAGTATTAATAATATGTAATGTTACTATATTAATGGATAAAGATTTTTAAATCCATTGAATCTACTATTAAAAATAAATTACCATTAATCATGAATAAATGAAAATTACCACCTCCATGAAATGATACTCTTATCTTTTCATCACCACCTCTAATGGATGACGAAAACCATTGTTTTTTGGAATTAAAAAAAATATAAGTTAAAAATTATAATTATAAAATAATAATATATCATATTTTTGTATTCCAGTTCATTTGTTTGTAAATGGAATCATTATGCATGCATATGTGCAGACTACCATCTCCACAAATGATGAATTTCATTTTTCATCACCACCATTTTTAGATGATTTTAAGAATGAATTTAATGAAGGTAAATTATATTGATAAAATTTTGATGATTATATAATATTTATAATAAAAATATATAAAAACAATTCCTTACTCCATAAGTCACTATAACATGCCCCCATTTGGGTTGGTTTTAAAACCTACATGAACGATGTTATAATATTAATATTATTAATGAATAAAGAATATTATATAATGGAAATTTAATGTAAAAATAATTTATTTGATATTTTTTTAATGATTATGGAATGGTTTATTTTATATTTAATATATTTATTAATATATCACCTTTCGATCTTTAAAGACGCAAAAACATATTCTTCAAAATTATCATTTTTGAAAACCATAAATTTATGATTAGCCATATGAAATTTAGATATGTATAATAATTAAAAGGCTATTATTCTATTATCATGAAAAATCATTCAATGATGATTTTTTTAATAAAAATTAATCTACCACTCCATTAAAATACTAGTACAAAACAAGCAATCAAGGTTTTTAGTACCTGGTGTTGAAAATGAACTATTATTGGATGATATATTTATACGAAATGGTTATGAATAATGTATATAAATTAAAATATACATTAATTAGTATATAAAATATGTTATAAATAATTTTTTATAAATATGGTTATAACACATTTTAACTAAGAAGAAAATGAGGTAAGGATTTTTTGTCTCAATTTTCACACCATGAGAAAATTTTCTTATTAAAAACCAGATTTAATTTTGTACGGTGTATCTTTGATCCCTAAATATTTTTTCCATGATCCTATCATTTTTTATGGTTTTTTAATTTTTATTAAAAATTATATCATTAAATGAGTTTTCATTGGAAATCTTCTATTACTGTAATGGGTTCTTTGTCTTAAATTTAATATCCTAAGATATATTTCATATTGTGCACCACGATATCCTTGATCTGGTTCAAATACTAACTAATTATGATCTTTTACCATATATATAAAATTCATGTGGATTTATGATATATATCTTGTTCCCTATTTAAATAGTTCTTGATTTTATTGATCCCATGTTTCTAAGTGATTCTTTTCCCAATTTTCACCCCTTGAAAAATATTTCTTATTATAGAAAATGTTTTATTTTTTATGGTGTATCTAATAAAAAATTAATATTTTTATAATTATCATATAATTATTTATGATATTTAATGTTTTATTTGAAATTATATCCTTCAAGGTGTTTTGATTCGAATAATTCTAATGTCGAGATTGTTCTTTGATGAAAATTTTAATTACTTGAGACATGCATATCTAATAAAATATATATTATACTGTATTGTGTACTTACTACCCCTCATTTATATCTTCATTATATCATTATTATTTTTATTTAATATTAATTTGAAATTATATCCTCTAAGGTGTTTTCATTAGAATGTTTATAAAATCATAAGTTTATCTGTATCTTTTTTAAATTCTATGAGACATGTTTGATACTTCACACCATCATTTCTTTTATATATTTTATTCACATACATATTTATTTCAAGTATAATTAAAATATTTTATTCCATTATATTTTCATTTTTTTGTATCCCTATTGGGTTATTCTAATTCTCATCTTATTATTACCATAACCATGTTTGTATATCAATTTTTCTTTATTGAGATATGATTTGTATTCACCACTTGTTTCCTTTTTATAACTACAGATTGCTATCTAAACCATCTCAAAATATTTTCCTTTAAATTTTTAAACTTATGGAAATCCATCACTAACGTTTTCATTCCAAATCATCCACTTTCATAGACATGATTTTTCATCTAATTCATTCTCTCTATAAATGCTCAATTTTTCATTATATTGTTTGAAGGTAAATATCCAAGATAGTCATACATCAATTAATATTGAAAATTATTGACTTAAAATTATAGCATTACTATATAATGTGTTAGCTTTAGTATTCTTACATGTAAATTTATTACACTTATAGATTGGGGTAAATATTAACAACTGATATACTTATTATTATGATTTGAATATTTATTAACTATTATGGAACGTTAATTATGCATTAATAAACCATAAAAATTCTTTCATTGAATGTCTTATATTCATTTTTTATAAAAAAATTATTGACATTCAATATTTTTTTCTTAATATATATGTTTATGAATTACTAAGGAAATTTGATTGTTCATTGTATTGATATTCATATATTACAAAAGGTTAATGCACTAGACTAAATGATGTGACAGCTGGGGCCTAGTATTATATTTCTCATAAATGAATTGGTTGGTTTCATCAGAAAAAAGTTTTGGATATTTGGTTTATTCCTACCCATTGAAAGAATGATGTGTTGGTTGCGACCATGATGAAAATATTGATGTCTTGGCTCTGTTCTTGATGGAATGAATATTGTCTTAGCTGTGGAATTTAATATAATGATCAATCTATTTGAAATTATGTATTTCATAACCATAAATTATGTTATTGTTTTCATTATGTTTATTAATATAGTTATCCATGTATTTTTTTCAAGATCATGTGATCATTTATGTGACATTATTTGATCATCTTTTTTTCCTTCCATATTATTCATTCCATGTTTATGCAATGAAAAATTATGATATAAATTTTCACTTAATGCATCTTTTATCTCAAAATTAATTTATTTCTATTTCCATATGTCTTGATGTAAATTATTATACATGATATCTCTAGAAGCGTAGAATATGTTTAGAATTTTGTGGATGTTGTTGAAAATTTACTAGTTTCTCATATAATAGATGCAATGATCAACTAATGATAAAGACATTGGATTTATTAGTTTTATGTTTATTCAAGATATCTAAAACTATTAACATACAAGTTAATTAAAAAGGAAGTGATCTAATGTTTTTTAGTGATATTTTATTTATTGATAGATAAAATTAGTTCACATTAGTTCATTTCAAATATAGTATGAAAAGAGGGTATTTATGAGAACTATTTCTCCAGTGAACATGTCTAGAGCATCATAGTTGGTACCAATGGAGGATTTAGATATCATTAGATATTAAGATGTTATTGTTCAAGGATAATTTAGAATAATAAATGTCATCAAGGTTTGATATATTATGGTTGATCATAATTTCAATGGAATGGATAAACCTTTTGGATTGGTTGAGGTGGTTTTTGATACTTTATATAATTTAAGGATTATGATGAGGGAGCTTTATAGAAAACCCTAGGTATGAGTCTATCTACAATAAAACATCCAAAATTTTGGAAAAGTATGGATTTTTTGGTCTCTTAGAAATTACAACCCTATTTTGATTATGGAAAATGGATGGGGTTATAATAGAGATTACCATAAGGGTAATCTCTCAAAAAAAGGTTAGTTAATTATCAAATTATTATTCAATCGATGCATAGTGAGTGTGCCTAAGATTTAAAACCTTTCTAATATATTATAGGGGATATGGTTTAGAAATTAACATGTACTTTAACAATTACTATAAAAGATTTTAATAAACTAGTTATGTAACATAATGAGATAATGAACATGTAAAACATAGATTAAAATGAAGAGATTCATATGTTATGGTATATATTAATTGATGTTTTAATTTTTAGATAATTCATGAATTTAATTTTTAGATAATAGATTTAAATGGTTTTTCAATTTGGAATATCGTAAAAAAGTCAATCATAATTTGGTAGTGTTATTTTTTTATGATTATGAGGATTAAAAAACCAAACAAAAAGAATCATAGGTTGAACCAAGAGTGATATATCTTTAGCTAAAAAGAAATGTAAGAAAACATGATGTTTTCATAGAGTCTGAAATATTGTTGTCAAATTTTTTATAATTCTCTTTTGATTATAATTTTATATAACTCACATTAAATGTTTTCAATTTAGTGATGGATAGAGCTAGGAAGAACCAAATTAACATTGGATATGATGGGAAATTTTGTGATGTTCATATTGATCATCCAAATGGGATAATAGATGGTGTTAAAAATCATGGGATGCTACCAAATTGGCTATCATGAATTATGGATTACAACATGAATATAGTTGAATTATAAAAAACACCAAAGAAGAGAAACCAGCGATCCGATGGAAGTTCGGTTAACAATGATGGTAAAGGAATAATGATTAAATTTTCTACATGTAATTTTTCTAGGAAGAAACACAAAAGGAAATGTATCAAATGAACATGAAGATTTTACTGGTGTGTAAAATGTGTGCATAGAGTAAAATTATTCAATGGAATGATGAAGAAATTGATTAACATAATATGGAGAGAATCTATGTTTTCTAGTCATACCTAATATATTAAGATAGAATCCTCATTTAAATATATAACTTGAGTTACGTATGTCTTTTATATAACCTAGAATAAATTTATTATTAAATTATAGTTATAATTTAGATGACATAATTTATTTATGTGTGCTATAATATAAGACACTGATATTTTAAATTATATATTAATTTAAAACATAATAAATTTGATAGGATATGATAACTGAAATTCAAAACTACAACGAACCACAAAACATTATATAACCATTAATGTTCTTACATGTAATATGTGGGTAAAATAGAGGTATCAAAAATATGAAATAGTTTTTTTAAAAAATAATGGTCATTATTGATACTAAGAAATTGATAAAATTCAATGACTGTTGCTAAATAACTATTAAGACTGATTTATGATTTCAAATATAACATTTTTAAAATTGTCATGTATGCATTTTATTTTATGATACAAAATATATTATTGATACAATATATTATTAAAATAAATATTAAATTAAAACCAATATAAATATTAATGGATAGGAAATGTGAATGAAAATACTTAAAATTTTGAAAGTTATTTTCCTATGAAATCAATTTTCACTATATTTTGAGGTTATTATTTTCAAAATTTCAAATTTTTATTTAACCCAATTCACTTAATTTTTTGTTTTATATTAACAATATTATCTAAATATGAATTTTGGTGATATTTCAGAAATAATATATTTTTAGGTGAATAGTAAAAAAAAATAGTTTTTACAAAATTCATTATGTTTATGAATATATCATGAAGTTAGTGTATTTTAAACACATATAAAAAAATCCATACAAAATTAATTTAAGGAGTAAAATAAAACATTTTAAATTTTATATGGATTTAGAAAATCTAACTTTTTCATTTTATAGAAATAAGTAATATTTCCTAATAAATAAAACTATTTTTAGTCTTTATTTTAATTAAATATTATTTTAATAAATTTTGGTTTTTATTTATTTAAAAGGAAAAAATATTTTTATAATAAAAAATGTTATATTATAAAAATATATAACATCGATAATTTAATCCTACACATAAATTTTAATCATAGAATACACTTTCTTAAAATTGATTTTTCATACACATCAAAATATTATTTAATAAAATGTATCTCATATATATAATTATCAGAAAATAATTATTTAATAAGGTTAATTATATTTTTAGTAATTAAAAGTAAATTAATTATGTAATGATTAATTGGCATGCTAAAAAGAAAAATTCTAAAATATTTACAACTCAAGAAATCTGATTTTTTATTATCTAACCATTAAACTTTTTAATCCAAATAGATTATGTTAAAATATTTACTATAACTTTTTTTCCAATCCATATGTTTTTTTATCAATATGGATTTTTATTAAGTACTAAGTCATGTTGATCATGAATAGTATTAACCCCAATTCCCTAAGGATTCATTTATTTATTTTTAGATAACAATCTTTTTAATTGGGTTGATGTGGAACCTTATATAGACTACAAGGCCAATAGAACATTGCCCATTAAATGTCCCAAAGGCTTAAATACCAGACACACAAAATAACCCCATCCTAGCTTCTACTTCATGACACACCTCTGCTCTATGGCCTTGCAAGGCTGATTGGATAGCATTGTCCCATGAAAAACTATAAGGTGTCTAGTACCAAAGACCAAATTCATACCCTGTCCTCATTCTATATTCTATTATCTTGCTGCTGGATGCTTCCCACTCTAAATTTTTTCATCTTCTAGGGCTGCACTTGAAGATCCAAACTGGAATGTAGCTCATATTCCAAAACCTATGTTGTGACCTGACTACACTAACCACTTGCTGAGCCTAACCACCTTGACCCATCGACGATGGCCACAACTTTTCACCAAATGTTTTTCTACCAACCATTGTAACCCACCATCGCTGAGGATAAATACTATTCCAACTCCATCGACACCGACCCCCAATGTTGTTGCCTCTCACCCACCTCTGTCATCGGAGCACCATTGAATTGTCGACATGTGTCTTCCTTCCTCATCGTCGACACAACTGATAATAACCATTGATGTTGATGAGTTCCCTCTACCACTATGCATAACCATGGCCAACATACCACTTATAATAACCCCCAAATTTTATTCATTTTCATATAGTTAATTTATTGAATGCATTAGACTTAAAGAAGGGACAGGTGGGGCCCAATATTATATAACCCCTTGATGCATCGATTGGTCTGATGGGGAAAATGGTTTGGGTACTTAGTGTATGCCTATGTAATGTAAGCATGATGCCTTGGATTCAACCTTGATAACAGGTATAATTTCGTAGCTGTGGCGTTAATAAAAAGAAAAATGTCTTGGCTGAGGCCATGATGGTAAAGATATGGATGTCTAGTATTATAAATTCCATCACCATTAATTTAAATATTGTTTTCCAAGTGATTATTTATATTATTAACCATGTATTTGATTCATGATCATGTGATCTGTTATATGACATTATTTTATAATCAATTATTTCTTATCATATTATTCATGCCATGTTTATGCCTTGATATATTCTGATATATATTTTCTCTTACTGAGCATTTGAGCCCACCCTTCGTATGTTCACATTTCCATATGTTTTGAATAGAATTTTTACAAAATATATTTCTAGAAGAGTATCGTATAAAGTGAATTTTTTGGAGGATATTGATGGCTTAATATGGATTAATTATATTATTATATAGTGGAAAACGTTCCATCTGATGGGAAAGAAATGGGTTTTTTTGTTTAATTTGTTTTTTAAAAATCATTAAATTCTATTCCAAAAACCTCCTTAAAATTTAAGAGACTCGATATTTAGTAGTGATATTGTATTTAATGATGTATAAAATTGGGTCACCTTGGTTCATTTCAATGTCGTTAGGTAAATAATTTGTTTATGAGAACTGAATCTCGAGAGAGGATGTCTGTTGTATCAAAAGCACATAATTATTGTATGCACCTTATATTGACCTATTTTGGGTGAAACAAATAATAAATACTTGTATAATTCTTTATTCACTTTAACAATTCATATTTTTTTGGTGAGAGAGATAAGTTTTCATATTATAAGTGGAGTAAGATCATTAGAAGTCGCTACCAACACAACAATTTATCTGGGCTAAAAAACACTTATAAAGGTAATACAATTACTAGCACTAATAAACGGTATAATTAATTTAAAATCTATTTATATACTATTAAATATCATATTTTTTAATATAAATAAATTTAAATTGTTATAGATATAATATATTTTATTAAATATAATTTATATTACATTAAATACATAATTACACATAATATACAACAGATTTAGTGAATATGGTTTATAAAATAATAAAATATAATATTAAGAAAAAAATTAGTAAATATTTAGCAACGTTAAAATTTATTTTAAAATTATATCATGCTTGATGTCTTACGATACATGAAAAATTGAACTTTAAGTGAACTATGATATATGATAAAAATATGTTATTTAAATGGGAACATTATATCTTATATATTTAATTAGCATTATAAATATGAAGAAGAAAATTATGATAAATATTTATAAAGGTTTTATATAATAAAAATATATTTATTAATCCATAGAAAATATTTACTCAATTTTTAGTAAAGTTGTTTGTGCTTAAAATATATATTTTCTTAAAAAATATATATTTTTTTATTTTGTGCAAGGAAATTATCATTATTTTCTAGAATATTTTATAAATTTTATTTTAGGGAATAACTTAATTTTTGAAGTCATAATTTATATATTATATTATGGTAAATTATTGGGTTTTTTCTAAGAATGTTTATTTTTGAGTGAATTGTGAAAAATACAAATTAATGTTAAAAAGCCATTTCATTTCTTTAAATAAAGTAATTTAAATGTCTCATTATACATTGAATTTTATCATAAAGTAACTTATGAATCATTTAATTACAAAAATTATAATTAATTATGTATAAATCATCAATAGAATATATTTTGGTAAAAGTTTATTTTTTGTCATAAATACCCATTTATCTAAAAAATGTTTTGTCATTCAGATTTATGAATTTATTTTACAATTTATTTATTAAAATTCTATAAATTTAATCATAAAAAATGGAATTCATATTTTTAATTAGTAGGTTAAAATTTGGTAAATAGTTCCCTTTTATTTTTTATCAATATGAATAGTAAGCTTGTTTAAGATTTGTCACCATAGTAAAGGGTAAATTAGGTAATTAAGGATAAAAATAAAGTGATAAGGATCTAAAAATATATCTAGCACTTACACGTGTTTCCTTATGATAATTTTAATTAAAAACCATTCAAATATTCTAAAATATGGTATTTTGGTGTCATTTCTCTTTGATAAAGTCCTTTTTATTATTTTATGTAAAAGAAAATTCCAAAATGTATCTTTCATATAGTTAATATCTATAATATTTTATAAGAGAGAAAAAAAATATTATGAATGGTTCTAAAATTTTATTTTAAATTTTTATGGTAATTTTTTTTAAATTTCCATGATGACATAATTACCTTAAATACTAACGCAACACTGACACAATTCTTTTTCTTGTTGTATAAGAATCAAGGAAGTAATATTAAAATCATTAAAAGTGGTGTTTTTTGGGTTATTTATGGTTTCCTATTATTTTATTGATATATATAACATATTATTAATTTTTTAAAAGTATTTATTTGAGATACATTATTGTCTTGATATTTTTTAGAGTACAATTATTTGAAGAGTCCATAAAATAAATTTAATGGTATTTAATGTTAAATAATATATTATTTAATGATTAAAAATTAATAAAAATACTTTAATAGGACAAATTAATGGAATATGGTTTAGAATATCAATAATTTCCCAAATATGGGTCACATTTTCATTTATAGTGAATTTCATGACCCCTAACTTGTAAAACACATGTGATCATGGTAATGGTTAAATTATGTTAATGGGGGGGTGTAGAAATAATAGATAAGTGTTAAAACAACACATAAACTTGCCTAAATTTTATTGGATGAGATTATCAATACGTATATCAATCTTATATTATAAATATATAAATTATGTTCCAAATTAAGATGAAAATTAATTTATATGAATTTAATACTTTCTGTAATTCTGAGGTTTCCCCTCCCTTCATCTATAAAAGGAAACCACCTCTCTCTATTCCTCACAATTCATGATCTATTTAGCTCAACCAATATTTAACAAAATATCGTTCACACCAAACTCCCCATGACATAAAGGATCATTTCTCATCAAAATTTTAACCTATATGGCTTAATGTGTAAGCTAAATATTAATTTCCGATGAAGAGGTATAACTTTTAATCGACTGTTTCGATTTGATTTTTTTTTATATCCCCTTCGAATATCTTTAAACCATGATAATATAATAACAAAATTATATCATATTGTAACAACCTGCCCTCATCAAGATGAGGGATGGGACATCATATTTCCAGACCCTTTCTTCATCAAGTTGATGAAGAGATAATGACCCCCGAGATCTGCCTTCTATAAGTCACAGAGTGGTGACTAGCACCAAGGGTATATAATCAGACAAAAAATGGAAAGCATTACCCTTTTTAATTATTAATATCAGTAGATAAGATAGTAAATCCCAAAAAAACAACAAAACTGAAGGCAAAAGTAATGAAAAAAACCACTCCCATATGAATGTTCAAAAAGTAAGTGTAAAAATGTACAAGAAATCTCAAATGGAAAGTACCAAATAAAAAAATAAAATATCAACATCAACTATCCCAATGTCTAGACTATTACGGTCCTGCACAATCCTTTAATTCCTCCTGGAAACCAAAAAGAAGTTTTATATATGTAGGGTGAGTATACATGTATACTCAGTATGGACAACCAAAATCTCTCATGCACATGTGGGGAGACATTCTAATGCTTATGAGAAATGGAGACAACACCTATCATGGAAACTATCCACCCAAATCTCACCAAGACACACTCCAAATATAACTCAAGTAATGTAATGTGATAGTAATGAAATATCAATGTTTGGGTACGCCACACCACTTTCCCACTGGTTATTGACGACATCCTACACATCAGACCTCTCCTGTTATTCTCATCGCAATCCCACAGCAACCCCCAGCCCGCACACACATGGGTTGTAACAACCGCACATTCCATCAGCAAACAATTGGGCTATCACTACAACACATTCGACATGAAAACACCTAGGCCACAACAACAAAACATAACATTGCCCTCACACGCATGGTTCCAAATTATTACTACCACGCTCAAAGACACCTGATCCTCATCCCGAAGAAACTTAGGAAACAACCTGCCCACATACACCTGGGCCAACCACCACCACATACCATGTCTAAAGAATCTAGGGATAAAATGGAACTCAGAGCATCACTATCTACCATAATAATATTTAGCTACTCGATAAAGGGAGAAGAAAAGGATCTAATAACCAACCACTAATAATAGTGTTTGGAAAAACACCCTCCCACATGAATCAGAGTGTTCGGTACAATGTACTCAACATGGTTGTGGTGCGAACAAGAAACATAAGAACTAAAATATAAATATAGGTAAAAATATTTCATCCCATCCTAGGGGTTCCAAAACAAGACCATACAGAAACACCCTCATTACTATTCATTCATAAAGAGCACAACACCCACAACCATGTCACAACTCATTCCCGAAAAATAATTCCCCATTGAACACATTCTTTTTTTCATATTCAGGTGATTCCATTTAAGTATTTATTCACTACTGGGCAACCAACAGGCATAACCACAAGCCAAATAAGGAGAAAATATCCAAACAACAATTTAAGCAATCACAATTGGTCTCATCTAAGGTCACAACAACAAAATGGGTCTATGAGATCCCATAAAGTACTGGAACCAATCCAAGCCCCACCATATGGCCCCACACGGCCTGAGATCCAAAAGCCAATGACTACACAACAACAGGGGATCCAATCCCCACACATGTCACCCCACAAGCATCAGGAAAATCAAAAACCCATGTTACCATGACAGTGAAAGTGAGTTTTTATATTCAAAGATGTCATTCATTAAGATTCTTCTTTCCGTTTGTTTAACCATGGTGATCACACAAGGATTGGTGTACAACGATCATCCATTTAATTAACCATGTTTACATGATTAAACAATTCATATGTCACAACCATTTTATCATCACAGAAGGTAGAGGTTTGTTAGTGCACAACTAAGGACCACCAATGGCCACGATTTTTAGCAGACATGATCCCAAACATATCACAACATATAGTGAGAGATAAAAGATTACAAAAACATCATCAAACATAACCCTTCATTCTTTAAAAGTATATTCATTATCTTTATTAATGTTTGTTTTCATCTATTTCAGATGTAACATCATCGTACCCACCTCGTATGATACATAGTAAATAGAGACAAAGGAAAAACCATACTTATTTGATCAACAATTGAGGTTTCTCTCCACGTGCTAATAAATTAGGATGCACAATTTTAATGGGATGAACTTTGGGAACTCCAAGAGTGGGCAAGAAGACTCCAGCACAGGTGGACCACTTTTCCTGGGAAGGGGGCTCCAAACACAAAAAGGAAGGAAAAAGAGGTCATCCAAGAAGAAGAAAATAATTTCTATGTGACAACCATGTGAGATCTTGGACTTATGGGATATCAAAATCTTGAACGGTTTTAAAAGGAATATTGTGGATTCACCATGCAGTTGGAAAGTTACCCACGATGATATTAACTATTATTTAATAATTATCTTCAAAGAGTGGTCATAACAGTTGTGCATTTAAATGATTTACTTTAATCAGATGGAAAATAGTAACATGGGTGGAACTGGAAAGTACAGGAAAAAGGTGTGACACCAAAGGAAGCCAAATGTTTTGGTATTTCAAAGGTTTCCCGAATCATAGAAAAAAATGTAGATATTATGTATGGGATTTTAATAACATTGAATGTGGTATAAAAACATTTCTATGTCAAAAGATACATTGAATGAGCTAAAAAATTCGGAAACTAAAAAAACAAATATGGTTGGGACATGGTTTGGAGGGACACTGTAATGGTGACATGGTCATGGTGCCACCATAAGTGGTGCCACTATTACGGTGTGCGACCATGATGGTGTTACCCTCATGGTTCCACCACAAGTGCTTCCACCGTTTTGGTGTGCGATTGTGATGGGGAAAGCCTCACGGTGCCACCATTTCAATGTGTGACCATGATGGTGCGACCATCACGATGCCACCATCATGGTGCCACCTTATCCGGTGCCACTGTTTAAGTAGAACCGTTTGATGGAACCATGTTTTTTGGAAAAATCCTTAATGAACCACTTCCTGGGCCATTAAATCAGATACCTCTCAAACTATTCTCATCCAAAGAATTGAATCTAAACTCAATAGAAAGAGAGGTGTCAAAACAACAACCTCAGAAGATACCACTTGGGAGTAATCCTCCATAACATCTAGGAACACCTCTCCCTCAAGTAACCACACAATCCTATAAATCTATCATTGTCTAGACATATAGATTAGTGATTCTTTTCCACCATGTCAAGATAATATCCACTTTGGACAGCACTAATTTTCTTGCACAGGTTCAATCAAATCCACCTTAATACGGCATGATTAAGGATTGGGTCCTCCCTTCCCCATAGTCAGGATTCTTCACACACATTCAGAGAGAAAGGGAAACAACACACCTCATAGTCAACAAGGTCAAACACTATATCAATGATAAGTACAAAAAAAAAGAAAAAACTCAAAACAACTCTAGGTAATGTGCACGCATATGTGCCTCTAATTCCCAGGTACTCTCCTGGAGGCTATCATGCCTCCACAATACAAGAATAAAAGGTATGGTTCATCCACGAAGAACATTATCCTTTCGACCGTCAATCATCATTGGTCTCTCTATAAAAGTCACTTCATCCTCAATATCCATCTTTCCACAGTCTAGGAGGTGTGAATTGTCATGTAGATAATGTTGGGGCTAAGACACATTGAAGATATCGTGCACTCTTAGTAACGGTGGTCATAGAACTAGCTGATAATCCACTTCACAGACCTAACTCATCACTTTGAACGATCTGACGAACCAGGGATTAAGCTTACTCACCCTGCCAAACCTCTGTTGGCCACGCTGAGGGGAGACATACAAGAAAACACGGTCCCTGACCTCAAACTACAAGGGTCTCCTCATATTATCAACATATGACTTCTACCTGTACTGAGCCACCTTTATGCTCTCTCGTATAACATGATCCTTCTCTATCATTCTATGACCATTTCCAGGCCATGAACAACTGCTTTTCCAACCTCTATCCAGCACACGGGTGAGCGACATAGCCTCCCATGTAAAGCTTCTAATGGATCCAATACAATGGTAGAGTGATAGCTATTGTTGTAGGAAAACTCAACCAGAGGTAAGTGTTGCACCCATGATCCCCCAAAGTCCAAGACACATGCTTGTAGCATATCATCTAGCATCTAGATGGTCCGTTCTGTCTGCCCATCTATCTGGGGGTGGAATGCAGTGCTGAGGCATAGCTGGGTTCTAAAAGCACATTGCAATCCTTTCCAGACCCATGAGGTAAACCAGGTATCATGATCGTAGACTATGTGCCTCAGAACCCCATGCAACCGCACCATCTCTTCCATGTATCATTGTGCGTGGGAATCCATCGTACTTGACTCCTTGATTTCTAGAAAGTGATCTAATTTTGTCAACAAGTCCACCACAACCCAGAGGGAATCACCACACCTTGAACTCTAGGTTCTCCCATGACGAAATCCATCAAGACGTCTTCCCACATACCCTCAGGGATATCTAAAGGTTGTAACAGACATTCTGGGATGTGGTGTTCAGCCTTCACCTGTTGACACACTAGATAATTTTCTACGAACTCTACCACTGCCTACTTCACCCTAGTCCAACAAAACTGACCCCTCAAGCCCCGATACATTTTGGAAACTCTTAGGTGTACTGCTAGGGGTTATTTTTTATGCTCACCAAGAACTATCTCCCACATTTCCACTTGGAATAACAACCTTCTGTGAGACAACATCTAATTCTGCCTGTCTTCTGACCATCCCTCTAGAGCATCACCCATGATAACATGATCGTCTATCACTTTAGCCTCTATGTCCCCCCACTGAGACTCCTCCACCTACTTCAATAGAGAGTACTACACTATCATCTAAAATAGATAGCCTCTACCATCCTCCACCCAGGTATCCAGGTGTAGGTCAGCCAACTCTTCTATTGCCTTCCAAGCATCTGCCGACTCTCGAACCACTTCCTTATGCGACTTCTTGCTCAAGGATTCAGCCACCACATTCCCCATTCCTATGGTGTAGGAAATCTCATAGTCATAATCCTAAGATAACTCTATCCACCTCAACTATCTCAAGTTTAGGTCCTGCTAAGAGATGATATGACTCACGCTATCATGATCCGCGAAGACCACAAAGCACTCCCTGATAAGGTAGTGCTGCCATGACTTTAGCGCGAACACAATCGATGTGAGCTCTAATTCGTGGGTGGAATAGTTATACTCATGGGGATGTAATTGCCTAGACATGTAAGAGATCACGTATTCTGTTGCATCAGCTTACACCCCAATCCTTAGACAGATGCATCACATAAAACCTTAAACATCAATCCTTCTTCTAGAAACCTCAACTCTAGGGAACTAAACAACTTCCAATTCAGATAAATGAAGGCATCCTTCCACTTCCCACTCCACACGAAAGTCTGGTCTTTCTTGTTCAGGGTAGTAAAAGGTGCTGAAACTCAGTAGAAGTTGGGAATGAATCTCCGGTACTAACACGATAGTCCCAGGAAACTAAAAAAATTCTCCGTGTTCTTAGGTGATTCCCAACAAACAACCACTTTGACCACTGATGGGTCCACCTCAATCCCATTCTTAGACACCACATGTCAATGGATGTTCACTTCTCGTGTCCAGAACATGAACATTGACAATTTTACATAGAGTTGGTGCTATCGTAGGACCTCTAAAACCATTCTCATATGCTCAGTGTGATCCTCCTCTGATCATGGGTAGATCAGAATGTCTTCAATAAACACGACTACTAACGGGTCCAGATATTTCTAGAATACGGAGTTCATGAGCTCCATGAACACAGATGGTGCATTCATAACACCGAACGACATGACAACAAACTCAAAGTGCTCATATCTGCACCTGAAGGTAGTCTTCGAGATGTCCCCCTCTTTCACCCTCATCTGGTGATATCCTGACCGTACGCTTATCTTGGAGAACCATGTTGCCCCCATAAATTGGTCAAAGAGGTTGTATATCCTCGAGAGAGGGTAACAGTTCTGGTCTATTACCTAATTTGCTCTCTATTAGTCTATGCACAACATGAGACCACCATTTACCTTCTTTATGAACAATATTAGGGCACCCCATAGTGACGTGCTTGGTCGAACAAAACCCTTATTAATCAGATTATCAATCTGAATTTGTAACTCCTACAGCTCATAAGGTGCCATCTAAAAGTAAGCCATCAAAATCAGATGGGAAAAAGTTTGCATGTCTATTCCAAAATCAATGTCATGTCGATGGGGTAATGTACCCACCTCCTTGGGAAAGAAGTTCATGAACTCACTGATGATCCCTGGGATTTACACCATCTCTGTATCTGCTGACTCTACTGACAACTCAGCCAATATGGAAATGAGGGGCTCCACTCTACAGATGCCCCCTAGAAACCCTAATCTCTGATGAAAGTCATATGTCAGACACCCATATCTGAAAACACAATCCTCCTTATGAAGAAGTCGATAATGACACATATAGAGAATGATCATTAGATTCCATGAAACAAATAATACAACTAAATCTATTGAAAAAGAAGGTCCCAATCGACTAATGTGGTCCCAAAATTATTCTACACCCTCAGTAACCACGAGAGAAGCTGGTCTGACCTCTGACAATCACACTCAAAACAAGGGGTATGAGAAGTCTCTCTATGTCTAGACCTATGGAATGGGCCAGAATGTGTACAATAAAGGAGTGTGAAGCTCCTGAATCAAACAAGGAATATGAAATAGTACTAAACATGTAAATTGTACCTCGAATGACTTCTAGAACTACTAGAACCGCTACCTCCATAGTGAATAACTGCCCACACCCAGCTCCTCTGCCCCTCAAAATTTGGCCACCTCCCCGACCATGCCCTGATCGAGGTCCGTGAAGAGATCCCTGAGGTAAGACTCCTCCCTCAACGTCTTCCATCAGAGGGGCTAGATTTCACTTTCTTTGCTGCTACTACTAAAAGGGCCTGGATGGAAACTGTTGCTGCTGAGGTGGGTGTTGCACCGGCCCACCCCCACTGTATTGCACTCGGTGCGGGCACTAATTTTGTAGGTGACCATGGCTGCCACAGATGAAGAATCTTAGTCCTCGCCCCACAAGGAAGGGGTGAGGACTGGGAGATCGACCCTAGAACTACTAGGGCCTACTCTCCACTGGTCATAACATGGATGACCCTAATGTTGGAGGCCTGCTACTGATTGCCTTCCCCATCAATGAGCCCAAATGTATTCCTCTTGTGATACACCTACCAGCATGTGCATCCTTTCCACCAATTCAGCCTTCTTATGGACCTCCAAGTATGTCGGTAGTGTGAAGAGGGTAACAACATACTGAAGAGAATGTTTGAGTGCCTCCTCTAAACTTCTCACCCGAGACTCCTCATCCGAAAAGAGGTCCAGAGCGAAGAGAAGATGATCCTTGAACATGATCCCGAACTCTATCCCTAAAATTCTCCCATACTGAATGGAGAGTATCTCCTACCCCTTCTCTTCCTTTATTGTGGAAGAGAGTAATTCTACTCAGAACTCCCTCTCGATGTTAGCACATGAAACATCAGCCTCCCACTTCTCCACAAGATAATGTGTTCACCACTGACACACTGTTCCCCACATTTGGCATACATCACTAGGAAGCCAGTACTCTGTTAGAGACTGGATCAAGCAGAAATATATCACCAAATCCTCAATCCATCTCTATGTCTCCATGTTTGAGATGCTGCCCTCATACTTCCTGAGGGTCTGATGTTGAAAGGCACGAAGCTTCCTCTACCACTGATCATCCTCCTCCTATAAGTCAGCCCTCTGCGGGCCATCAGAAACAACCTTTTGGGCCTCGATCACCCGTACTACTCATGGTCGTAATCTAGGTTCCACTGTTGTAAGGTAAACAATGAATGTCTATTCCTGAGTAGTGTAGAAGATTACTTTTAACTTTTTTCATAGACATATTATACATTTTAAATCATCAAAATACCTATGACAGGAAAGAACAGAAGCCATTTTGATGCGTGTACCTTTCCTAGGGTCTCTACCCTGCAATTAGTGTTCCCTCACTTGGTTATTTTGTAGGCCCAGAGTCCTTTCATCGGATCACAGGGGGCCCTAAAATCCCATGTCCTAGCCGGTATTATCTGGTCTATTTCACACACCAAGATTTCCTAACACTATTTCCCTACCATCCCATGCAATCCTCACTATGCCTATCCCCGAGCTCCATCATATCTCTCAACATCCCTTTGATACCATTCTGTCATGACCTGCCTTCACCAACATGAGGTAAGGGACACCAGATTTCCAGAGGCTTCCTTCTTAATGTTGAAGAAGAGATAATGTCACCAGAAACCCTCCTTCAATAGCTCCCAGAGTGTTGAATAACAACAATAGTATAAAATCACACACAAAATGAAAGGCATTGCCGTTTTTATTTAGTAGGATCTGGAGATAAGATTGTAAAACCCAAACAACACTAAAACAGGAGGAAAAAGTAACACCTATGATAAACCATTACCATATTCATGTTTGAAAAGTAAGTGCCACAATGTACAAGAAAACTACAGTGGAAAGTACCACTGAAAAGAATAAAATAGCAACAACAACTGTCCCAATATCCAGACTAGTACGGTCCTGCATGATCCTCAAAGTCCTCATGGAAACCTGAAATCAGTTTTATATATGTAGGCTGAGTATATAGGTATACTAAGTAGAAAAAAAAGCTCTCACGAACAAGTGGGGAAGAATTATAATGCCCATGAGAAAAGGAGATAACACATAGCAAGGAAACTACCCACCCAACCACACCAAGGAACACTCCCCAAATAAGGCAAGTCAGAAATTATAATAGTAATAACACATCGAATTTTGGGTACCTCGTGCCATTTTCCCACTGGTTATTGAAGATATCCTATGCATCAGACCTCTCCCACCATTCTCGCCACAGTCCCACTACCACACCCCACCTACACACACATGGGATGTCACAACCACACATTCCTCCCGCAAACACCTGGGCTATCACTACCACACATCCCATCCGAAAGCACCTGGTCCACAACAACCAAATACAAACATGCCCTTACACACCTTGGTCAGAACAACTACTACCACGCTCGATCACACTTGGTCTTCATCCCAAAGACACTTGGGAGACAACCTGCCCACACAATCTTGGACCAACCACCACCATGTACCCTACTCGAAGAACCTAGGTATATAATGGACCTCAGGTCATCACAGCCTCCCAAAGAATCTTTGGATACTCAAGAAAAGGAGTAGAAAAGGAGATAATAACCAGCCACTAATAAGAGTGTTGGAAAAAACACCCTCCCCCATGAATGGGAGTGTTTGATACAAAGTACTCAACTTTGGTGGGGCACGAACAAGAAACGTAGGAACTAAATTTTACATATAGGTAAGAAGGACTCATCCCAACCTAGGGATTCCAAAACCAACCCATACACAAACAACCTTGATACTATTCATTCATAAAGTGAACAACATCCACATCCATGTCACAACTCATTCCTAGAAAACAATTCCCCATTGGACACATTTTTGTTTTCATATTTAGGTGATTCCATTTATGTAATTCTTCACTACTGGCCAAATAACATGCATATCCACAAGCCAAGGAAGGAGAAAACAGACAAACATCAATTTAAGCATTCACTCCTAGTTCTCTTGTAAGGTCACAACAATAAAAGAGGACCGTGAGATCCCTCGAATTATTAGAACCAACCCAT
This sequence comes from Viscum album, assembly GCA_963277665.1. NCBI lineage: Eukaryota > Viridiplantae > Streptophyta > Magnoliopsida > Santalales > Viscaceae > Viscum > Viscum album. The sequence continues at coordinate 1,931,318,425 of OY728131.1, forward strand.
GCCCCACCATATGGCCCCACATGGCCTCAGATCCAAAAACCAACAACTGCACAACAATAGGGGATCCCATACCCACCCATGTCACCCCAAAAGAATCAGGAAGATCAACCAGCCATGTTACCAAGACGGAGCAAGGGAGTTTACATATTCAAACACACCATTATTTAACATTATTCTTTCCATTTGATTATCTGCGGTGATCACACAAGGATTTTTGTTCACTGGACATCAATTTAATTAACCAAGTTTACATGATGAATCAATTCATATGTCAGAACCATTAAATCATCAAAGAAGATAGGTGTTCATTAGTGTGCTAGGAAGGACCACCAACGACCATGATTTTCAGTAGACATAATCCCATACAAATCAAAACATATAGTGGATGATAAAAGAGTAAAACAACATCATCAAAAACACCACTTCATTATTTTAATGTATGTTTATTATATTTATTAAGTTTTGGTTTCATCCATTCCTAAAGTAACATCATCATACCCACCCCTCATGATACACAATAATGAGAGTCGAAGGAAAAAACCCTACTTATATGATCAACGATCAAATTTTATCTCCACGCTACAAGAACTGGGGATGCATGATTTGAAAGGTATGAAGTATGGGGGATACAAGAGTGTACAGGAAGGCTCCAACATAGGAAAACCAATTTCCCTAGGATGGGTGGAACCACATGAACCAAGGAAGGAAAAGGAGGCCAGACAACAAGATGAAAATAATTCTTATGTGATAACAAGTTGAGATCCTAGAGTTATAGGATATCAAAATCTTGAACGGATTTAAAAGGAGGATCATGGATTCACCACATGGTTGTATTGTTAACAATGATGGGATTAATTGTTATTTAATAATTCTCATCGAAGTGTGTTCATAACGGCTGTGCATTTAAATTAGTTCCTTTAATCATAGAGAAACACGTAATAGGGACAGAACTGTAATATACCAGAAAAAGGTGTGATACCGAGGGAAGCCACATGATTTGGTAAGTCATGGGACACCAGAATCTTAGGGAAAAATTTATATATCATTTATGGGATTTTAATATCTTTGAAAGGGGTATAAAAACATTTCTACATCAAAACATATGTTATGGGAGTGAAAAAAGTAGAAAAATGGAAAAATAATGAAGGGTGGGACATGGTTTGGTGAGACACCGTAATGGTTCCAGGGTCACGGTGCCACCGTAAGTAGTGCAACCATTTTGGTGTGCGACTGTGATAGTGCAACCCTCACAGTGCCACCATCACAGTGCCACCATTTCAGTGTGCGACCGTGATGGTGTGAACCTCATGGTGCCACCATCACGGTGCCACCGTTTCGGTGTGCGACCGTGATGGTGCGACCCTCCCGATGTGACCGTCATGGTGCCACTGTTTTGGTGGAACTGTTTGTTGGAGGACCATTTCTTAGAAAACTTCTTAACAAGCCACTACCCAAGCCCATACACACACATATATAAATTTTATTGTGATTATGTTACAACCTTTTTCATCTCATTAATCATCGTGTGAAGATCTAAAACATCCCTCAAGTGTAGGTGTGGGCTACTTCATCCACAAAGCAATGTGTGTTGTTTTTTATCACCACCCCAAAAGGATGGATATTATGATTTATTTAATGAATATTTGTGATATTAATGATATAATTGTTTTTTATAGTTAAAATATATTACTTACCTTTATACCCTTCGTCCTATTAAAAATGATAATGTCACTTATGAGTATATGTGGACAATCACCACGACAAAGTGATGTGATTCATTATTCATGTATTAATATCATGGATGATTCTAAAAATGTATTTAATATATATTCATGATAATTATGTAATGTTGAATATTATTTAGATTATGGAACCATGACCCCTTTGACTTGGGTTATCCAACCGAAGTTGTTTTGGGATCATGAACAAAATATCTTGAAGGCATCTCACATGAACTTATCTGATTCAATAATTATATAAAGTATGGTTATAAATGAAATAAAATGGATAATAATAAGGTAATAATCATAAAAAATGTAGTAAAAAAGTATAAAATTTAGATATATTTATTATATAGGTTATTAATTACGTACTTGGTGAGTCAAACATGAGGTAAGCAGTTACATAACTCAATTTATTTTCAATGGATTTTGTTAATTATTCATTTTCAAGGTTATTCCATGATTATGTGTGTAATTATCTCTAATTAATTTATGTTTTATTTCCCTTTTTATGTGGATTTACATTTTATATGAATAACTAACTCATATATTAATTCTCACTTCAATTTTATGATCGTTTTAAGGATTTCTCATCTCAAATTTGATTTTGTGAGATATATCTCATATTCACCACATATTTTATTCTTGTGTTGTATAAACTACCCCTATAATGATATATGATAAACCTAAATTATAGGATAGAACATCTAAAAACATTTTATATTACATAATGATATAAGATAAACCTAAAGGGTTATGGTTTGATAAATTTATGGATACTGGTAAATGTAAATGCATAGATACCCCTTTTGAGTTTTTATGTAGTGGGGGATTAATATGATTAAGGATATTTTTGAAGGTATTTTTGGGAATAAAACCTTTTAGTTTAGTATGCATTTTAGTGAAAAGGTTCTATGAGGAAGAATTATTTAATATTTTGTTTACATAAGTTGATAGATATTGATAACCTTTTGGGTTAATCTGATATTTGATGTTAATTTGGTTAATTTGGATAAAAGGGTTACTAAATTTTGAGAGTATAAGTTTTATCATATAGATAACCATGGGATTAAAAAGTGACTTGTTCACAAAGTGATTAATGTTATTTTTGATGAAGTTCCTATATTGGGAACATTATATGATTAATGTAAATCAAATATTTTTTCTTAAGATGGGATTTTATTTAAGTAATAATGGGTGAACTATCTTTTAGAATCATTTGTTATTTAATTATATCATTATGGATATTATTGATATTTCTGAAAACGATTAGAAATATTGATAGATTATATTATTAAGGAATATAATTTTTTTGTATACATGAGTTATTAATATTGTTTATATATTAACGTTAAGTTGTTCTTGGAAGAATATGTGACAGAATCATTCTTATAATGGGTTTTCATTCCCGTCTAAATATTATGAATAGTTTTAAGTTTAGTTAATTATGGAATGATTTAAGTTAGAAGGTTGGTGGTTTTGTTGAGGATTTGGTTATTAATGTAATATTTATTTATTTATTTATTTAAAGGTTTATTCATATTGGATATTATCTAATCTTGTGATTACCGTTTTGGTTTTATATAGATATTATAGGAGTAAATTGTTACACTTTAATGAATATTATAATTCCCTAAAATTTAATTTTGGTGATTTGTGAATAAAAAAATCTTCTTGAACATTGATTAATTAGAGTGAAATATGTGATATAAGTTGAAATTGATTGAATCATAAATGAAGGATGAAATACTCCATATAATATTTAATGAAAAAAGTAAGTATATTTTATATTAACCTCTATTTTTATAGTAATATAATTCTTCAAATCAAGGAAAATGTTCTTAAAATAATAATATTATCCTATTACCTTCATTTTTGATGAATTTATAGTCTTTTTTATCCCTTACTGATTTATGGTTTTGTGTTCATTAACATTCTTATGATCATGTTCTCTATCACACTCTATTATTTCTAGGACATTATTTTTGTCCTCTATATCAATATTTTCACATCCAACAATAATTTTTTGGTAGAGACAGAATATTTTCCCCAATATTACATGCATATAATTATTATGGTGTTCTAATTTTAATGTTTTTCATATTATAGTGTTATTTATTAATTAATATATAAATAAATTATTACATATTTGAAAATATATTCATAGAAAACATTAATTTCATAAAAAAATATTTGAACACATATATATTTAAAATTTATTTTTAAATATAAAAGACCATATGAAAATAAACATTTATTATCCATTTTATTAAAAAATTAAAACTTAGTCATTTAATTTACCTTATAAAAATTTAATAATATATATATATATATATCAATAAAAATTTGTATATAATGTTTATATTTAAATTTGTGTGTGTATGTGTATTAAAAACATATATATATTTATGAATATATTCTAATATATGCATGTGTATATAAATTTATATAATAAAATATATATATATATTGTAAAATATATATACACATATATAAATATGTCAATATATAATAAGTATTATCTTCTAGGCTAGTGTAATTTTTTTTGTTGTGTGTCAATATATATATGTATGTATCTTTATACATTGCAACAATTTTATATCAAAATACATATAGATTCATATATGTAGATGCACACAAACTTATAAAAACACACACACAAACACCAATACAAATAATCACACATACAAATATAATAAAAAAAATGTTGATGCTTCATTGGATGGGTACTTTAAGGTGGGGTTTGGATTTGTTGCATGAGGCAACCATGGATCGATTGTGGCTGCTCTTCATAAGTATTTTAGTTCGAACTAGTGTCACCTTTCTCTTCTTAATTGTCGCACAATCATCATTTTAATCATGAAGATTTTGCCACCATAAATTAATGGTCCATTCCCAAGAATCTAAACAAACCTACATTAATGAAAGTTTGTAAAACATGGAACCCAGGGTGTCAAAGTATCTTCTAAAAAAGTTATGAACATCAAATTTTTATACCTTATTAAACATTCTTCATATTTCAACTGTAAACATATTAATTAAAAGTTTGTGATTTATAATAGTGATTAATTTTATTTAATGTTATTAAAATATCTATATTAGAATATAATTAATATGAATTTTTACGGAATAATAATATAGTTTTAAATAATATTCCTAGTTTGAAATTGATCTTCTCACTTAGTTCAATGACCATCACGATTATGCCTATATAAATTAATCATATAATAAAAAAATTAGTTTTAAAAGAATGATTTAATTGTGAGATGGACTTTGACCTACTGTGCATGATTTAATTACATGAATCATTATAATTTAAAAAAGTACATAGAGAGAGAGATTAGTTTAGTGATATTTTTAATTTGAATTTTGATACTAAACATCCTTAAATGAATTCATAAATATATTTAAATGTTTTATGATATACTTCTTTGTTTATGTAATGTATGACTTGTTCTATAAATTAAATAGTTACTATTATACCCTTAATCATCCCCTTTCATTCAGTATCTCTAGAAATTATACTATAACTATCAATCTCCCATCCTCATCCCGATTAAAAGTGCACATCTCTCTAATCTCTAGCTCGCTGCCCCAAAATAAATAATGAATCAGGAAATGATTAATGTAGTGAAGGACAAGACTGTCGGCGATTCCATCTTCCCCGACTCCGATGATGAGGTGATGAAGAAAATATATAGGGGAACCACATAGACCTTGGGAATTAGGCTAAGTTCCATGGATTCTAACCCAAATATATAATTAAGAAGTAATATAATGCATTTAATAATATAATTTAGAATTTAGAAATCTATGATTAACATTCTGGAAATATTACTAATGCTTTTATTGAAAAACATATATATTTTCGGTTTTTATCTTTTAGTCATGTATTCACAAAATTCATTACATTTTTTGGGTTGGTTTAAAAAACAATCATGTTTTCTTTGATTTCACATAATTCAGTGAATTCAATGAGAAACAATATTATAGATGAATTTTTTGTAAGATTACTTTTATACATAAAACATGCATTTTTTGGAAAATGGATTTCATTTCGTATAGTGAATTTATATTAAAAATAATTTTTACCACTTTTAGATATTAAATATTATAAAATGGGTTCTATATTTGAATTCATCATAATTAAAATTAAGTAATAAGGTCAAAATAATTTTTTTTCATAATGAATAGTAACCATGATAAATATTTATCACCTAAATGTGTTATATTGGTTAATATAAAGGTACAATACTTCAAGATAACATAATAAAATTTATTAAATTATTTAAATTTGTTAAAAACCAATGCAACCATTTCCTAGATATGTGGTAGTGTGCAAACATATGTCATTTATGTGGTACTATTTTTATTATTTTATCAATATAAGATTCTTCTTCACTCCTCTTATAAACATTCTAGATTTCATTCCTCCACATTTTTCAATGAGAGAAACCATTGTAGGATTGAATTTGGGCGGTCAAAAGTCTGAACAACTATGAGGAAAAGACCAATTGATATCCTCTATCACACAAGAGTTCCTTGGAAGTAGCAAGAGTATACCTTTGTTTCTCCTTCATCAAAATGTATTAGGTTCTTGTCCATTGTCAGACCATTCAATGACTCCCAATGGGCTCGACTCAACACACCTAAGGTGTTTAGGGGAGGTAATGTCTAATAGAACTATAACCTCCACCCACTTCCTTAAGATCACATGAGGTAGAGTCTTCATTCTTCTTGACCTATTTCTTCTAGCTCCGGATAACTCAAGTACCTTTCTCACTCTAGAACTAGGGGGAGAATCACTGGATGACTCTGAATTCTACTCATAATTGATATAATATAGTTAGTAGACTTAAAAGATAACTTTCCCTATCTATCGTTGAATCACCTGGGTCACCTGCTATCATGGGCAGCTTGTATGGATAAGCAGGATAGGGATTTGAGTTTATTACCTCTTTACGAGTTGAATAGAAATACTCAGTATACTATGGTAGTGGTATTGTCAAAGTGGTAGAGGGGCATCTCTGAAGTTAGATGAGGGTTAGAGAGTGGACTGGTTCTCCTACTACAGTGAGGTTAGAGGGATAAAATCATACACTAGCATAAGGGTTGATAATGTGTTCTAACTCTAAACTTTTGTGTGATATGGTTTCAATGTGGGGTGACTTATGAAATGCACCTACAAGGCAGTTCACAATCATCCCTAACCCATTGAATTCAGTTTGAGTATATATACTTCTCAATAATATCTATATTATATGATTAAAGGGAGCTATGAGGGTCAATATGAGCATTTCATATTTATGTTATATGATGCATCACGTTCCATTCAGGCATTCCCAAGTGCATAACATTGATTAATGGGGTAGCCATCGGGAAAAGTATGAAAGACTAGTTCTTGAAAAATGGAAAGAAGGATCAAAATGTATTGGCTCATCAACTGTTCAATAGGATATATTTCTCCTTAATCCATTTTAGTAACCATTAATGAATTGACTAGAGAGTAAAAAATGATAGATGTATGTCTTTTTAGCAATGATCATGTTGACTGAGAGTTAAGGAGATGCTCTTTGACTTAATAATGATGTCATGATTGTTATTGTAGAATCAAAAATATTTTTTGTGGGAGGATGCAAATAATTATAATATAGTAAGTAGACTATGTTGATATAATATAGGTAGTAGAATATCATGTTCTTTTTGATCAATATCATTGGGAAATAATTTGACTGGTGATGTAGCCAGAGGTCATCACAACCCTAAAAATATTATGTACAACTCCTACACTAGCATAGTGGTGCAGGGTCAAACACAAGGGAAGGCAGGTGAGAAATCGAATGATTTATTTGAAATTAATTCATCTGTTGTCAGTAGTAAAGATATTGAACATTGTTTAGTTTTTATTTTTTTTATTTTTTATATGATGAAGTTGAAACAGGATGAGAAAATTTGATTTTTTACAAAGAAACTAAAATTTACACTAAATTCTGATAAACTAAATAAATATAGTAAACTAATATTAAGCAGTAGGGCAAGGAACAAGGATCAATTTTAATAATCGAGAATTCCAAAATACTGGTTTAAAGGATATCTTTTCCACTACACTTTATTGAATCATACCTCATGAAAAAGGTAAAAAGTCTCCATCACTATAATACTCAACACACTGAAGATTGAATTAAGGAGTTCGCCACTCCAAAATCAGTCAAACTACATGAGAATTATAAAAGGATAACATGTTGAAATAAACATGAGGTTAATTTCCAAAGCTAAATACATTAACGCTTCGATAAATGTATATAAGAAATAACTCACCAGTAGATCTCAAATTAAGGATTTAAGAAGACATTCGAGGTATGAAACAACTAAACAGAGAATCATTAATAAATCTTGTTGATCGATTATGATTCTTAAAATTGTAAAGTGAATGAACATGATTAAAAGAATAAGAATCAGAATTTTATTCATGAGCTAAGACAATTCATCCTCTGATCATCATGATTATAGAAGTGAAAAATGTCCAAGAACAGAGGAAAATAATTAATGATATAGGGAAGAAGAAATCCACAAATATTTCTCTCCTATTGGGCTCCTTGGCCTCCAACGCGTCTCCAATGTTGCTCCTAGGAGTCCGATCTCGAATCTAGTGTGTTCATTGAAGGAGAATGAGAGAAGACCTTCACATAAGCACCACACATGTGTGTTTCTTCATGATTGACACGTCACACTAGTTTTTCCCTCGTAACTAACTCCCGCTGACATAGTTGAATGTATTTAGATGTGTTTCTAACTCCTATGTGAACCAGCACAATTAGAACATGAAAATAAATAATTGATTCAATGTTTAAATGATAACTTTTATGATCAAATAAAAGATTCATAAAAGAATGCATAAATGTTACTAAATTTAAATTAATAATTATTAGCTATTATTTTATAAGATAACAAACTTATTTTATTTAATGTTGTTACATGTTATTATTTATACTTATTTAATTATGAATTTGATTAATTAAGAATTAGATTAAATAAAAAATTTAGTATTTATTAAATTATTAAATTAATAATATTACTATTTAGTTTTTTTTAATATTTATGTTTTTTTAAGATTTTATTATCACAATAAATAGTTCTATTTTAATTTTTACAATTTATAAAATTTTATATAGATATTATATTTTATAATTATTTTATTCAAAAAATAAGATAAATTATAATTATTATATTTTTTAAAGTATTTAATTTTTATTTTAATTTCATTTATATGTTTAACATTTGAATTTGTTTAATTAATAAGTTTTATATTTTATTCTATTTTATTAATTTATTTAAATTATTATTATTATATTTTAATCTTTTATCTTTATATTTTTTTAGACTTATTTTTTAATCCCCATCGTCTTTTTCTCTAACGCGCTCTAGGGGGGTTTCTGTGGACTAACTTCATTGGAGCAGAAGACCGATGGAGTTTCCCAGCCTAACATCAGCAACTCCACATTGGATTGAGATCAGTAGCGATCTCAGATCGACTACATGTGGTGTAGACTCCTTCGTGTGGTGGCGTAAAAGGGGTTCCATCAAGCAGTGGTGAGGCTTCAATCAGCATAGTTCGACCTCCACGGATTTATGAAGGACTCGAGGTTCCTATCCCAAATCACAATGTCAGTGGAACTCAACCAAGGTGGAAAGCTTAGATGACTATCGACACCTTTCCATAGTGACTCCATATATTACTACAACTCCAATGGAACTCCCTTCGAGCAACCAGAACCAGCAGTGACCTGTGTCTGTAGCAAGTTCCAGATCTTCAATGGTAGCCGTTATTCGTCAACCACTCCTCAATTTTCATTCTTTAATTGTTAAACTTTTATTAGTGTTTTATGATCTGGAACGATGGTTGTAGGCTTTGGATGTGAATGAAGCTTTGTGTGGCTTGGTGGAAGGGGATCTGTCTGAGTATTCTTCTTCTATGCTTTCTAATTCTTGTTGTGACTAGAGGTAAATGGTTAGAAGCAGTGTGATAGAGTTATGGTTTCACAAGGATGAGAAATGGTGGTAGATATTGCGGTGTGAGGGGAGGTGAAACTGTGGCACCATAATAGGGATATGGTGGCAGGGAGATCAAGTTTGTGGTGAGATAGTGAAACATTGAAGATGAAACTGGTGCTGCGAAAGATAGGTTTCAGTGGATAGAGTTATAGTTTTGATGATACCATGAGGAGGGGGAATCATGAAGGGGGTTTACGGTGTCAAGGGGAATGTGTAGGCAGAGATAAATTGGAACGGAAATAGTGTGTGGTGGTTCCGGTGCCACCGTGAATGAAGGAACTGGTGGAACAACAGAAAGGGTTTGACGGTGGCACCATGAACGAGATGGAGTGAGGAGTCATCTGTGCCACCGGTACACTGCAAAACAAAGAAAAATTAAAAATAGATTATAACTAAAATTAAAAATAAACAAAATAATTAATTTAATGTAAAAATTAACTAAAATAATTATAAACTAAGGTACTAATATACATAAATAAATTGATTAAACAAATAAAACATAAATTAATTAATTAAAACATCAAGTTATAAAACTTGAATTAATCTAAATAGATACTTAGATTAAAATACAATAAGGTTAATATATATAAACAGTGAATTTAAAATAAACATGTATAAATCGAAATTAAAAAATCATTAATAAATTGAATTAGAAGTATTATATTTTAAAAGAGTGATTGAAGTTATTTAATAGAGTTTTTACATGTTGTAAAGAAAAAATTAAAAGATCAAAGATTGAAGTAATGAATTAATTATTTAAATGCAAATAAAATTGGTTAATTGATTAAATAATAAGAAAGTCATTTTTTAATAAATCAATTGTACTTCTATTCTAAATATTAATTTATAAAACTTATATAAATTATAGAAATTCTTTAATTAAATAAATTAAAAACTAAAATCAGAAAATGTATTATAAAAATTAATTAGTTAACAAATGTAGTTATAAAAATGAAAAATTACACTTATTAAAATATTGTAATAATAATTAAATAAATATATAAAAATTAATTAAAAATATGTGTAAAAACTATGTAAAAATAAAGCCACATGAACTGGAATCCTATCTGGTAGATGATCCCATACCATAATGAAGGTTAGTGAAAAGTCCTTTCATATACCCCACACGTAGATATAATCCATTGAGTAGAGAAGATAATACTCAGATATGTTCCTATTATATCCTTTCAAGAACTTTGACATAATCAACAGGTCACCGAGTATGTGAAATTCCTCTAGAGTCTCCAATTACCTTCATCTAGTTCCAATAGGGATGATTTTAGAGAACTAGACATCAAAAAGTAAAGGGATTCAGTGATGAGAAATGTGCAAAGAGGTACAAGAATTGGTGGCTCAATCACAAAGCATTGATGGCCATTACGATAAAAGCCTCAAGAATCATATGATTGAGAAATGAACCTATCATACACATACATATGCTTCAAAATAATTCCCCAATGAAATAGTCCAGCGTTCAGTTAATTACCTACCATGGTATGTGATCTTGTCTTTTATTCTATCACATATAATTCACTTGAGGAATCTATTAATGGTTAAGAAGAAATTTGAAAATACAATTGATTTGAAAGTAGGATCGAGTGAGAACATGGTAGGATGTGATATAGAATATGACTTCCTATAATAGTAGATATCCTAGAGAAAACAATAACTACAACTACTAGAAAGAATGATAGACAAGTGTTTTGGATACAATACATGAATTATGTTTCCCAGGTACTCACTGGGATAGGATACTTCACGTATCCCAGTGAGGACCTAGTGCTCACTGCCCAGGGAGCACCCATGACAAATGAAGTATCATAGTGTATACTACCTATATTATTTATGAGAAATGAAAAGGACATAATAGGGTACCCATCAGTTCCATCACCTAGTAGTTCAATGTAGTTGAATGGAAAATACTCAGGGAGATGAACCTTTTCCGTATCATTCCACCGCCAGCGTTGAAGGAAGGATACATGGCACCGTACAATCATTCGAACTACCATGTTCCACTTTTTTCGGTTCTTGATCAGGCCCAACCCAAGTGTCCCAAAGATTTCATTTTCTCTGAATTTCGTGCCACTAATGAATTCGTAAACTCTTGTAGATATGATTTTTATTCCCATGGGGTAGTATGGGAACAACATGTATTTGGTGAAAGAGGTACATGGCCATTCGGGTTTGAGGTTCGTTGGTGTGGTAAATGGGAGCATATTTTGAGTTGGGGTTGTCACCATCTACTACCAATATTATACAAATGATGAGCTCCATCATGTGAAAAATAACACCCAGTGGAGCCTGGATCCCTTATGAAAGTGGTAGTATCCCCCAATGTGTGAATTTGAAAACCATTCCACAAGCTAGATGAGTTTTTTCCTCTGGCATCCATAGTACCCATTCCAGCTTCAATCACATGCACGGTTCCATAGAAGTAGACACACATGGGTGTGTGTGTCAATGATATACCTTTCCAATCATACTATCATGACTACCAACCTGGTATACAACTTTTTAGGATGAGCCCACCCAAAATCTTTGGACCTCATTCGTTATCGAATAACTGTGATGACAGTATAACTCATTCAATGGTAGCCATTGGTGTTGACTACTACCCTATTCAATAATAAAGAATCATGTACCATCATCATATGGATATTGTCAACCTCACCAGTCTGCAAACCTATTCCTGCTAACCTATCGAATTGCTAGTCATCAAAGGCATTATTCCTAGCTGATTGGGTCTAAATGATGTGATATGTTTCGTAACCTCATGGAGTCGGCTACATATATTATACTAACCCCAATACACTCTTGTCTATTTCAACTTCACACCCCTAACTCATAGGCCTCTAGTTGTCAAAGGTATCTATCTTGCTATAACTCACCTGGTACTAATATATATTGATAGACCACCAGTAGAAAACATTAGGATAAAACGGGGGTAAAAAATCCACCAATGCACTCACATGTGTCATAAAAACCCCAGACATATATTGGTAGATTCAATGGGTCTAGTTTATAGATGGTGCTTGACTCAACTACAAGAAAAAATACCAGAGGGGGTTTCATCAACTTTCTCTTGCTCGGATATACACAATATACATACACCTGGTAACATAAAGGGACCCAATGAACTGCATTGGGCGTGAACCCCCACTGATATAGATATGGACATTAAAAGCACAATAAAGGTCCATTTGTAGTGCTAAAAAAGCATTGATAATCTTAGCCAAGATAAATGGGGTCCATTTAATTAGTGCTAAAAAAAGTTATGATAAATACCCCTATTAACAGTGCTAAAAATGCACTGATAAAAGGGGTCTTTTATCAGCACAAAAATGTGTTGATAGAAGGGTCCTTTGTCAGTGCTTCTTTTTAGTGTTGTTAAAAGACCACTTTTATCAGTGATTTTTGAAAAGCGATGATAAAAGATAAATTTTTTTTAAAAAAAATAGAATAAAATTCTGCAGATCGGAGGGGGGTTTTAACAATGCTTGACCCCCCCCCCCCCTTCAACAAAAATATGAAGCACCCCCACCCCCCATCCCAACCCCCACAACCCTTTAACAGCAGTAACACCCCCTTAAACAGTTCTATAACAACCCTTCACAATCATGTGCACCCCTACCTCCCATAGCACTACAGGGAAAACAAGCTTCTGCGATAGGTTTTTTGCAATGGGAATTTATCCTTTCACAAAAAGTTCATCCTAGAGGTTATTTACGATGAGTTTTGGGATCCAGCTGCAAAAAATAGTGAGCGATTTGGCGAGGTTTTCTCGCCAAAGTGCGAGAATGGTTATTTGCGTTTGGATTTTGGATCCCGTTGAAACACCTATGGCCCAGTTTCACACGGATGGCGCGCAATAGCGCGCGACGGGTTATTTGCGATGGCGGGTTCCCCCGTCACAAATAGTGTATGGGTTGAAGGGTATTTGCGACGGGTCCCGTCACAAATATCGGCAGCTGTAAATGGGTTTTTGCGATGTGATGTTGTCTCGTCGCAAAAGATGTGTCGACATGTCACTTTTTTGCAATGGGACCCATCACAAATACCCTTTCAACCATCGCCTGCAAATAATGCGAGTGAAGTTTTTTGTGACGGGCCCCATCGTAAAAAGTACCTTTTGCAACAGCAATATCGTCGCAAATAGTTCTGTCACAACTAATCTAACCTTTATATACCCTCTTCGTTTTCATTCTTCTCTTCTCATTTCTCACTTGGTCTCTCTGTTTCAAAACACTATTTTTAGTGTCATAAGTTCTCTGATTTAGTTTTTTTGTGGAGAAGTTGTGAAGTTGCTTCCATCAATAGCAGATCACGCATCAAAGTATTTATATTTTATTTAATTTAATAATTGTTTCATTTTTTTTCTTAATTTAAATTATTGTTGATTAGTTGTAATTAAATTATATTTAAATTGTTTTATTATCTGTATTTATTTGTAACAATAAATTGAAATTATTAATATTAGTTCTTAATAATTCGAAACAATTATAAATTAATAGGAATATTTAGTAATAATTAGAAATAATTAGTAATAAATAGGAATAATTAGTAATAAATAGGAATAATTAGCAATAAATAAGAATATTTAAGAATATTTAACAATAATTAGTAATAATTAGTAATAATTAAGAATAACTAGTAATAATTTGGAATGTGTAATAAAAATTAGGAACAATTAGGAACAATTATTAATAATTCGTAATAAATATGAATAATTAGCAATAAATAAGAATAATAAGAAATAAATATGAATAATTATTCATAAATATGAATAATTAATAATAATTAGTAATAATTAGCAATAAATAATAATAATAATAATAATTAGTAATAATTAATAATAAATAGGAATAATTATGAATAAATAGTAATAATTAGGAATAATTAGGAATAAATATTAATAAATAGAAACAATTAGTAACAAATAGGAATAATTATTAATAAATAGGAATAATTAATAATAAATATGAATAATTAGTAATAAATAATAATAATTAGTAATAATTAATAATAAATAGTAATAAATAGTAATAATTAATAATAATTAGGAATAATTAGTAATAATTAGTAATAATTTGGATTAATTAGAAATAAATAGGAATAATTAGTAATAAATAATAATAATTAGCAATAAATTGGAATTAATAGAAATAAATAGCAATAATTAGAGAAATTATGAATAAATAAAAAAATTAGTAATAAATAGGAATAATTAAGAACAATTAGTAATAAATAGTAATAATTTGAAATAAATAATAATAATAAATAATAATTATTAATAATTAGTAACAAATAGTAATAATTATGAATAATTAGAAATAAATAGTAATAATTAGGAATAAATAGTGATAATTAGGAATAAGTTGTAATAATTTGGAATAATTAGTAATAAATATGAATAATTAGTAATAATTAGTGATAGATTAGAATAATTAGGAATAAATAGGAATAAATACAAATAAATACGCATAATTAGGAATAATTAGTAATAAATAGGAATAATTAGAAATAAATACGAATAATTAGGAATAATTAGAAATAATTAGAAAGAATTAATAAAAATTAATAATAATTCCTAATAAATAGAAATAATTAGGAATAATTAGCAATAATTAGGAATAATTAGAAATAAATATCAATAATTAGGAATAAATATGAATAAATATGAATAATTAGAAATAATTAGTAATAATTAGTAATAATTAGTATTAATGATAATTAATTAGTAATGAATAGGAATAATTAGTAATAAAGAGGAATAATTAGTAATAAATACTGATAAATAGGAATAAATAGTAATAATTATGAATAATTAGGAATATTTAGTAATAAATAGGAATAATTAATAATAAATAGGAATTATTACTAATAAATATGAATAATTAGTAATCAATATGAATAATTAGTAACAAATAGGAATAATTATTTACAATTAGAACCAATTATAAATAAATAAGAATAATTAGGAAGAAAATAAATTTTAATAATTTGTAATAACATGTAATAACTTAGCACAATTTTCAATGGATGGATGACACTCCTTTTGATCGATGACTCTTCTCCTTTCAACTTTCACCGACTCTTAACATTATGAAAATTATGCTTCTACATATGAATAACCTATCTCGTATGCATGAGTTTGAATATGCATTCATAAGACCACATTTTTTATAATGTCTTCATTCGGTGATAATTGCAAGAAGATGATTCATCGACGAAAAGGGGGTTCTTTTGTCTGATAGCTCATTTACTTTCTTCTTTCTCACACTGAAATCACAATGAAGAATCTTCTCAGAGGTACACTTATTCATTCTGGTGCATATGAGTATGAATAATCATACCTTTGGATAGATTCATCATTGTGATTTTAGTGTGAGAAAGATGCAAGTAAATAAGCTGTTGAACAAAAGAGTGGCTATCAATCCACTGGAAATTGTGTCGCCCAAATTTATTATAATTATTGATTGGTTGTAATTATTTATCTTATTTTTTCAGATAGTGTTTTTATAATTTCTAATTATTCAAAAATAATGATGATTTTATATTTTGTAGAAAAATATGGAATAAAAAATCAACATCAGTCATTATTAGATGATCACACTGGGATAAATCAGTACAAAAATCCTAATGGTTCTGGTTTAAATCCTATATATTTTGATGGTGTTGAATCTTTCTTATCATTTTCATCATCAAAACGAGAATATGTTTAAGGAGGAACGATAATGTTTCCTTGTAAAAAATGTGCTATGAGAACATTTTAAACATTTGACAAGGTTGGGGGACATCTCTTGCGATTTAGTTTTCAACCAGATTAGGATTTTTCGTATTAACATGGTGAATGGAGTTCCGAAAAAGATACTAATAACTTGATTCTAGATCCATCAAAGTTTAAATATTTAGTACATGATGTTGCAAGATCATCTGTTCAACAAACTAAAACAGAGATGATATTGATTTAACTCCTGAGATGGCACTATCTGAATTTTCTGATTTTTTGAGGTCTATTGAGAATGAATCATTTCATGGTTGCAAGATAAGAAAATAAGAAGCAGTGGAAAAATTTAAGGTGGTTAAATTAGATAATGCAATGTCAAATAATTGTTTTGATCAATTAGTCTCCTGACCACAGTAATAATCATTTTGACGCTAACCATCCTTAAATGCATTCATAAATATAAGTAATGGATGAATCGTTCTATAAATTTAAATCCATTCCTCATCCCCTTTCATTCTGTAGCACTGCAAGTTAAAGTATAATTATCACCCACCCTTCCTCATCCCTAGTACGAGCAACCATTCCTCTGATCCCCCAAAATAAAATGATGCATCAGGTGATGAGGATGTTAGTAAAGCTGAGGAGTGTCGTCGATTCCTTCTTCCCTAGATCCTCAAAAAGGTAGAGGAGAACCACGTTGTCTGATCTGTTCTTAGAAGAATCCACTGACCCGGTGATGGAGAAAAGGCAGAGGTGGTAATCCCACACCGATATTCTCTTAGCAGAAACATGCGACCAGGTGAGGGAGGAAATTTAGGTGTCATGAGCAGTTCTGAGATATGGGATGGAGAAGATATGGGATCCAGTACTCTAATATAATACTACTCAATTCGAGGTGGTATGATTGGACTTATGAATCTATTAGAATTGGTCCTCAATGGTTTAAAATAAACATCAATCGCATGTTTCTACAAACAGTTTCTATCCGTTTGGTTATTATGGTAGTCATTATTCATGTTGGACAATGTTTATAACTCCATACAATTTACCTCCATGGATGTTGATGAAGGATCCCTATATCCTTTTGACTTTATTAATCCCAGGATATCCAAAAAAAATATTGATGTTCATTTGAATCCATTGATTGATGAGTTGAACTTATTGTGGAGTGATGGTGTTAGTACATAAGATGTTACGGCAAAACAAAATTTTAGATTAAAATATGCATTGATGTGGACGATTAGTGACTTTCTGGCATATGGCATGTTATCTAGTTAGAGTACACATGGTCTGAAATCATGTTCTTACAAATTGAAAGACAACAAAGCATTTTTGCTCATCAATGAAAAAAAACCGTTCTATTTTTACTGTCACAAGATATTTCTTCCAACCGATCACCCTATTCAGAGGAACAAATCTTATTTCAGAAAAGGTACAATTGAAATGGTTGAACCTCCAATGATGATCTTAGGTACAGAGTTAATATTAGTTTTATTTTCTTTACCTCCCATCACATTTGGGTCAACAATAAACCAATATAAAATTCATGGCTTTAGAAAAGAACATAATTGGATAAAACATAGCATTTTTTGGGATATTTCATATTGGTCTGATTTGTTGGTCTACCACATGTTGTATGTTATGAATATTGAGAAGAACTATTTTGATAATTTATTTCATATAGTTTTGGATACACTAGGTAAGACCAAAGATACTGTAAAGGCACAATTAAATCTTACTCAAATTTGCAGGCGACCAGAACTTGAACTATTTTAAAATGTCAGATTATAAAGGCTAATGAAACCAAAGTAGATTATACATTTTTTTAAAGATTATCGATTATTAATTTTTTATTGGATTGCAGATTTGAGACTTCTAGATGGCTTTGCTTCTAATTTGGGATGATGTGTAAAAAATGGTTATATTACAGGATTAAAAAGTCATGATTGTCATGTTATAATGGAAATACTTATGAAGATTGGATTCAAATTATTATTGAATTCTATGATTTGGGATTCGATAACAGACATATCTTATTTTTTTGAGTCATTTGTGCATCGACAAGAGACTACGATGCACTAGGAAAACTGGAAGAAGATGTTGCTGTAATTATGTGTAAATTGGAAAAAATATTACCGTCGGAATTTTTTGACTCAATGGAACTTCTAATATTACATTTTCCAATTGATGGTAAATATAGGGGTCCAATATAGTTTTGATGGATGTACTCATTTGAGAGATGAACTCAGAAATTTATGAAAAAAGTATGTAACAAAGCATCAGTTGAGGGCTCAATTACTGAATCTTATTTGTAAGAGGAAATTTCAATTTTTTTCTCTCATTATTTTAAATCTCAATATCCCTCAAAACACAATCGCTTGGGATGAAGCGGGGGGAATTTTAATGAAGATATGGAAAATCAGTTATCAGTTTTTAATCATCCAAATCTTGTTTTTGGTGGAGTTCATGAATAATGGATTTCAGATGATGAACATCATAGAGCTCATACCTGTGTTGTTCTCAACTGTGAAGAAATTACATCATTTTTCATGTGAGTTATTCTATCACTTATTCTATAATTTAAGTTACATTATGTAAAAATATTTTATTTTTCGGTTATATGACAATCATATCAATAAACGACTACTATAAATTACAGCAGCTGCTCTTGAAGAACGCAGACAAAAAAAATCCTCAATGGTTTCGAAAACTGGTAACATAAATTATTGATTGTTTAATATCAATCCCATTTATTATTTATTATATTGATTATTTTTTTATAAATTTTCTATTGTCTCAATATGCTAATATAATTGATAAGAGACTGTGCATTTTGAGTAACCCACCATCCAAAATGGTTAAATATTATAATGCATATGTAATGAATGGTTTTTGATTTCATACACGTGCATATGGGGAATAAAAAATCATGAACATTGGAGTTTTCTTGAGAGGATCGAATCATAGAGAAACTTAAGTCGACTTTTATGGCATACCGGATGAAATTATTGAGTTGTGTTATCTAAGATAGAATTACATAACAATGTTTAAATGTCAGTGGTTAGATACTGAGAGAGGCTTTCAAATTCATCTGACTCATGGAATCGTCGATATTAAATATAAAATTCATCTTCTAGTGAATGAACCTTTATATTGTCTCAACAGGCACATCAAATTTATAATTCAATGTACTATGATACTTCAAGAGAATTGAGTGATTAGTGGATCAAAATAAAAATGAAATCTTGGGAAAATCGATTTACTCAAACTGAATGTGGTCCCACTGAAGTGGAAGGAATTGAAATTTTTCAAGAGACTTCTCAAAATCCATCTGATTCCCAAAAATATGTGAATATCAATGATAACACCCCACAATTAAATATTGATGATGAAGATGATGTTACAAATTAATTTGAAATTACAAGAGATGAAGAAACTGAAACTCATATGAATATTGATGATGCTGGGGAGGAATATAAAGACATTGACATTTACATATATGGAGAAGAGGATGAATATGAACATTGACAGAATTAAATTCTGGTTATAATCAGAATCAAAATATATCAATATATAATAGTTATTTTTAACTATCTGATAAGAACCATCATTTTTTGTTTTAGATGGATGATAAACTATTTCTTGAGTTGCAGGACCCTGAGATACCATTGGATGAGGGGGATTTTGGAGCATCTGACCCTCATCCTACTGGCGGTTCCGGGGGTTCCTGGAGGGGGAGTGGTCTTTCACGACTGTTGATTTTAGACCCTATCCCTGAGATACATCCACATCTTGACTTCGATCCACACACAAAGAGGTATGATAATCTGTATATTTTAATTAACATTCATTAATTTAGTAATATATATACTAATAGTTTGATTATATTTTTTTAAAAGTTTTGTGCATATAGCTATTGGACAGGGGAGTGGTATCTTGTGCAATTATTTTTCTTAGCAATGGATCAAATGGGAACATATTCCCATAGATGTGCGGAAAGACATGTTCCATCATTGGTTGTTACATTAATAAATAATATTTATTTTGAAATTTATTTTATTAATAAATTGATATTATAAATTGTTTGTAGGGTTTATGGTATTATATCGATGATAGAATGCGTGATGCTATCCACACGGCATGGCAGGTTTCTATGCCTGACCATTTCTGTTAGTTTTTTCACAATTTGAGGACATCCATTAAGAAAGAAGGAGTGACAGAATTTGATGAGTCATATAGAGCCCACCGACCATAGTACATTTTATCTCACTTTTTGGATGGATTATGTTTACACTGGTTAGGTGGTATATTTCAGAGGAGATCTTTATTAGGATGACATAACCAGGGGAGACAGGAGTTGACGCATCGAGCTGGTAGTCATACATTCAGTTCACATAGACAACATCTGGTAAGTATATTTTTTAAATATTTTATTTAACATTAAATATAAATAGTTTATTTTATATTTTTGTGGTCCATTGAGCAACCTGATATTATAGAGTCGAACATTTATCGGAGGATGTATAGTGATTCAGCCACTAGAGAGATTAAAGGAGATCACTAACATCAGATTGTGGTTATTATTATTTTTTCAGTTTGATAATTAACTGCATATTATACATTCAAAATTTTAATTTTAAATTGGAATTGAAGGAGTCATATGAGGTTGTGACCTCTCAGACACAGGCATAGGCTTAAAAGGAGATGACTAAGTAGACAAGTGCCCACAATTTCGATGAAGCAGCATGGATGCGGGCGACTCAGTATGGCTTTGTGAAGGGCCAAGTAGTTGGTATTAGCTCTCATTTGACTCTTGGTACTCATTATGGTACTGCAGCGATGTCAGTGTCCAGATCGAGAGGAGCTCGTGGACAGGCATCAACTTCTATCTCATAGTATCAGGAGAATTTGTGAACTGAGGCTATGCATTTAGAGACTTTGCAGAAGCATCATGAAGAGATGTGTTGGTGGCAAAAGTAGCAACATCAACATCACAAGAAGGAGATGCATCGATTGGTGAAGTAGTGACAGTAGGAGCATCATGAGAAGATGTAGTACAAGCAGCGTCTAACTCGTACTTTAGAGATGGAGTTTCCTCCACCATCTCCTACAGCTCATCCACCACCTCCAGAAGACGACCCCCCCTAGTGATTTGTTTTTTATGTTAAAAAAAATTTGAATTCGATATTTGTAATAATATAAACTATATATAGTTTATGTCTTTTACATTGGTTCTTTGATTTTTTTATATTTTTTTGTAAGCAATGACAATTTTAATAATAATTTTTTATTATAATTTTTTATTAATTTAATTATATTAATATAAATTTTTTATTAATCATAATTTTATTAAATATATTTTTTTATTATATTTTTTAATGTTTGTTTATTATAATAGTAATAATTTTTTTAATTTTTTTTTATTTTAATAATAATAATATAATTTTTTCATTAATCATAATTTTATTAAACTTTTTTATTATGTTTACTATTTGCAACGAGGATTTTTGTGATGGAATCCCATCCCAAATAATTTAAATATAATGTTTAATACTAATATTTGCGACGGGGTGATGGGTCATCACAATTTGTATTTGCGACGGGACTATCGCAAATGCTTATCTCTATATATCATGAATATAATCGGATGTTTATTTTTGATGGGGAATGTACCTGTCGCAAATACTATTTGCGGCAGGCCCATCGCAAAAGTTTTAATGACATATAATGTATATAATTGGGAGGTTTTTTGCTACGGGAAACAATCCTATCGCAGAATCTATTTTTTGCGAACGGGCCCATTGTAAAAAATGTATTTGCGACGCCATTTTCTACAAAGGGCTATTTGTGACAGGACCCCGTCGCAAAAGTCTATTTGCGACGGGATCCCGTCACAAATACTTCTAATTCTAGTAGTGTAGGATTCAAACTCGAGGCCACCCATTGTGCGTCTGGACCTTTTACCACTCCTCTATATTACTTTGATATCAATTTAGTGATATATATATATATATATTAATATATATATATATATTTAGTTATATTTATTCATATCTTAATATATATTTATATTCACATATATATATATTTATATTAAAATATATATTTAGTTATATTTTGATATATATATATATATATATATTAATATATATATATATACATTTATTGTTATATTTAGATATTTATATATCTATATATTTATTCGTATATGAATATATGTATATATCAATCTATTTATATATATTTAGTTATATTTTTTATCAATATATTTATTTTTATATTAATATATATTAGTTGTTAATATAGACACACAAAAATACATAGACAAACACAAATTATATAGGTATATCAATATTCATATATTTTTATTTTAAATTAAATAGATATTAGTTTTTTATTTAGATAATGCTTATATATTAAGAATTATATTTCATATTAATATATATATATATTTATATTGAAATATATATCTAGGTATATTAATATATATATATTTGTCAGTATATTAATATATATATATATACATGAATAGTTATATTTATATATCTATATATCTATATATTTCTAATTATATATATTTATAAATAAATATATTTATTCATATATTAATATATATATATATATTTATTTATTTATTTGTATATTAATATATATTAGTTATTAATATAGAAAAATACACACACACACATTATATAGGTATATAAATATTCATATATTTCTATTTTAAATAAAATGAATGTTAATTTTGTGTTTAGATAATGATTATATATTGAGAAATATATTTTTTATGTATATAAGGTTGATTATTTATTAGTTTTATGATTTTATGTGGCATTAAATTGTTATTAAAGGACTATTTCTAAATTATAATTAACAAATTATTAATTAATAATAATTTATTTATTTATTTTATAATCCATTTTCACAACATATCTTATATACTAAGTGTAAATTACTATTTGTAATTAACTAAAACATATTTAAGAAATATATATTATACATATATCAATATAAAAATATTTATATTTTTATACATTATTTTTAATAATATATTTTTTTATCAAATATACCCTTTATCAGTGCTAGTAAGAAAATCATTGGTAAAAAACACCTTTTGTCAGTGCTACTAAAAAAAGCACTGATAAAGGGGATCTTTTAACGGAGCATATTTTAGCATTGTTAAATGTAGCCCTTTATCATCACTTTTTTTATCACTGATAAAGGTGCTCCTTTATTAGAACATTATTTTTAGCATTGAGAAATTATGATGCTTCCCTTGACCCGTTTTGTGGTAGTGCACAATGTATTGCAAGGATGCTCATCACCACCTCCAACACACTAAACCATCATTTCCAAGGTGCAGTAACAAAAAACCCAGTCCTTTTGGTTGCAGATCAGCCTAAAATTCATTTAATATTTTGCAACATTTTAGATCTTGCTAGGTGCTTTGTGTTCTTGGAGGTATAGCTGGACCCGACCACTAGATCCCTCAACCACACCTGACCAGTTTTCCAACTCATCATCAGGTGTCCCATCGCTATCCCTTTCCCAGCATTCCAACACCATAGATGTGTTTCTAGTGGACCCATCAGTACTATAATCTTGTAATCTTCTTCCATATCAATCTGTTAATCTTCTTGGCATTACGTGTAACAATGGAACCACACAGTTGTGATGTCGGGTTCCATCTCATGATACCTCATCACTAACCCACTATTTCCACCCCGTGTTCATTCTGATAATTCTAATATTACCAAGAAACACCACATGCAGAACTATACTAGATATAGGCCATCCACCCCATGACCCATAGGTTCCTTTCCCTATCGGTTCCCAAGTTGTGTCTAGGTAACATGTAAGGTTAGTATACGAATCATCAGATCAAGGTCATGTTCGAGCATCTATGCTGATATAATATAGGTAGTATACTAGGATACAAGTGAAAAATGAACCTTCAGAATGACCTATGGGTGCACCCATTATCATCAAAATTGAACTCAAACCACCACTGTGTAAACTGATATGCATTTCAAGCACCATTTCCTTTTGGAATTTGTGGATAGAGAAAGAAGAAATGAGGAAGAATTAATTGGAACTAGTACTAGAGCTTGGTACTTATATATATTGATTTATGGGATAGAGTCGGATTTTTTGTTTCTGAGTAGAAACATTGAGTTTGTAAAGGCATTGGATTCACTAGAATCTACTTGTTCAAGTCCAGTCAAAATATTGTGCATCGGAACAAGAATACCTATATCATTTTTCAATGGATTCTTCAAGCAAATTTTACCGTATATTCCATAATATCAACTAATCCCATGTGGAAAAAACCCTTGGATCTACCAGAAATATTGAGTGCATCATGACCTTCAAATCAGTGCAGCCGTAAAGACTAATCAAATAGAATCAGATAAGGGAATCAATGTAAATTGATTATAGTGTCACCACATACTTATCATGACGAACATTCCTAGATTTTAGTACTCTACATTAATAGTCTTGATTTTCTATCACTACAATCGATTTCAGGCTTCATGTTAAGCATATGACCTCTACACATATAAGACAAACAAACTGGATGTGATAGTACCTGTACTACCTATCAATTTATCCACTACTCTTAGCTAGCTCAGTATGACTCCTACTCTTTGAACCACCAACATAGAATACCTATTATTTTGGATAGATATATGTAATAACAAGCTACTTGAAATACTAGAGATATTCAGTAACTTTTTTTGAAGATATGACCCTATGACAGTCATTTTTCCTTGGCTTGTTACTGATGGAAAGTTATATAGTCTATGTATATGAATGAGAAATGTTATCATACATACGATACCCAAATATTATATGATATGTCAATGAAGAGAAAATTAATTCTATGAAGGAGGTCCCCAAACCATATAAAAAGCTACCTACTTAATTTTACTAAAATAATTCAAGTATACTTCCTCTATTATACAGAGTGATATTTTTGATTTTATTTCACAATTTTTTTTGAACACTTTCAATACCTCACCAGACTGATTTCAATGCTTGATTATATTAGCTTGAATTTCTTGTGGATTTTGATTCGAAGGGATGAAGGTAGATGGACGAGAAGTGACCGGAAACGAAAACCGCTTGTTGATAGGGGAAAGATACATTGAAGGATGACCTAGGGTGGGTCTTGACCAATAAAATTCCTTACTATAAAGGGATTATCCTAGTGAAATTATGTCCTACCTTTGAGTCAGATATCAACCACTGGGATTCCTCTATCTCGGAGGGGTCGAGAGAGGGAAAGAGATCAAACATAAAATTCTCCAGCTTAATGGAGTGCCCGACAAGATAATAGAACAACTTCCATGCTTTCCTGTCACCCATGAATAGTACATACCTCCTCTCAATCGTTCCACCCTACATTCTGAAGGTGACTTCTCTCCCAACTAAACTTGTAAATTGACTTACTTGAATGAGGAGTTATCCTATAACAAGAGGGTTCAGAGAACTCTTAAATGTCGTTCATATGAAACCCACCAGGTTCTGAATCCTATCAATATTTTCCCTTAGGAATGGGCACACTGATACCTCCATCCAAAGTGTAGTGGGAGTTGTTACTATTTGTATCTTCTGGTAATCATCTATAGGTTTAAAGAAATAAGTAATGCATTGGAATTCCGTCTATCCATCCCTCTCATGTTAGTAGCTCTTCTTTCTAGGGATCTGTCAACATAGGATGTTCATTGATCTTTCTTCCCTTTAGAAGAATGCTACCTCCCATATCATCAATTTGGGTTTTGGATTGAAGATACCATCAATCTACTAGTATTATATATATCTTCTAAGTGAAGAGCTAAGGAACATAAAACAATTTGCTTCATTTTTACCTTTCCTTTTGAGTCCAGGTATTGAGTTGGTTCCTGATAAGTCCTATGGTCCCATTGGTTTAAATATCCTATTAATTGAAAAAGAACAGATCATGCATAGGGGATTTCCTAGTCAAATAATGGGACCAATCAATAAAATTAAGAGGAAGTTCACTTTGTCCATGACAACTTTTGTACAAAAATTCTTGTATAAGAAAATATGTTGTTCTTATATTAGTACAATAATTACTTACCTCGCTGAGTGAATTAACAAGAGAAGGAAAAGTTTTACATCTTAGTCCACACATAATTGTCTAAGAAATGTTTTTATTCCTCCCTCAAAATGGATATAAACCTATTCTTGTGTGGTTGGAAGTTGAAAATGGAATAATGGGTATTTCATTTTCCCTTTCAAAAAACCCATTCTTCTCCTTCCATTTTGAACCAATAGTCTTAGGGATTATATTAACACTTATAACTTTAATTATTGATATGCATGATTTACTTACATAAGAATTATAAGTTCATTTCACATCAGCATCTTTCCTAGTTTATAAAACATCGATGCTATAAATATATATTTATTTATAATTATAATTATAAATATATTAAATATATTTATTATAAATTTATAGATCATAATTTCATAATTATTTGAATTTAAATATATATTTATTTAAATAATTATGAAATTATAAAAAATATATATATTTAATATATTTATTTTAATTTCCTAATTATTTAAATATATATATATATATATATTTATATTTATGAATGTATATAATTAAAATATTTATAATAATTTCATAAGTATTTAAATATACATATATATGACTATAAATAAATGTATAGTTTTTTATAATTATAAATATAAATATAATAGATATATTTATTATAATTTTATAATTATTTACACATATATATATTATTTATAAATATTAATATAAATATTTGTATATATTTATAAATTTATTTGAATAATTATATGTATTTATAAAATTAAAATTATTATAAATATATTTATCATGATTTTCAGTATTTATGAGAATATAGTATCATTATGGGAACATGAATGAATCATATACACCGAGTAAAGTACAGATCATAAAAAATGAGTCATCATATAAATGGGGAACATGAATAGTATTGAGTGTTTAATGTATAAATGAACATTAATGATGAATACATAACATATGAACATCACTTATATTCACACATCAATTGAAGAGAACCACAGTGCCTGACCTATTCTTAGTAGACTCCACTGACCAGACGATACCGAAAAGGTAGAGGTGGGAAACTCGCATCAATTAACTCTTAGTAGACACTTGTGACCAAGTGATGCTAGAAAGGAAGATGAAGACGATTCTAGCCAACCCGTTTCTACCTGAAGACCTAAAGATGGAGGATCAGAATAAGAGGACAACACTGGGCGGCCTGTTTATGGCCAAATACCTGGCGATAGAGGAATGGTAGATGGGAGCGATGCACACTAACTTTCCCTTAGCAGACTCTTGCCATCAGGCGAAGCTGGAAAGGAAAAAAAGGATGAAATTGGGTGACATGTTTATAGCCCAAGACTTGCTGATGGAGGATCAGAAGAAGAGAAGTACAATGATCATAGTAGACTCCAGTGAACTAAAAATGGAAGAATGGAAAAGTAGAGTGCTGCAAACTGACCAACTCTTATAAAACTCTTTTGATTAAGCAACACCAGATAGGATGAAGAGGAGGATATTGGAAGACAAGTTCATGCCTCAGATGATGGCCGACCTGTTTTTTCTAAATATCATGTTCTTAGAAAAATGGCATTTTGTATTGGTTTTTACCTATGCCTATAATTATATGAGAATTAATTTCATGTTTATGAAAAATATTTTCTAAGCCCCGAGGCTTTGAAACCACACAAGTGTCATTTGATTTAAAAAAATACAATTAATTCCATTGGCTTAAACCTTAATATAATGATGTAATTATGTTATGGAATTAGAAAAAGAACATTACTAATCATTTAAAATTAGATTAAATCTTCCATGAAATAACTTAAAAAATGTGTATATGGAAGAAAAATAATATTGACCTAAAAGATGAAATATGATTGGTGTTTCTTAAAAACATTAATTCATTAGATTGTTGATTAACAAATAGAAGAAATGATTAAATAAAAAACATGGAATCTAGAGAAATAATCATAGGAGAATAATATAGGTATGTTTTAATAACACAAAGAGTATATATTTCATCAAATTTAAATTTAAACAAGAAAAATCATGAATAATAAGAGTGAGATTGTAAAATAGGGCTTTACGACTTTAATAACTTTTTAATCAAAACCCCTTAAAAGTGAAAACATGCATCAAAACTATAAATACCATGAATATTGATGAATTCATGATATAATATGATTAATGGGTAGTATAAAAACCATATTATTGAAATTAGGTGTATAATATAAAATATGCCTCAATAGATTGAAATTGATACAAAAAACCATTCCCATGGATTACTTCAAGGTCACATGCGCTATATACTATTTAATAGTGTATTTAAATCTATTAAAAATTTTATTAGGAAATATATATATATATATATTCCATTTTTTAAGATATTTCTATTTAAATCATTTGACATCCCTTCATTTAATAGTCCTTGCTTATGATGTCGACATAAGGTTGTTTAGTTCATTTTCCCAGAATTACTTACATATATTGATTGAGATTAAAGGTGTTATGAAATGGTTTTATCATCTCATGAAGGTTAATAATTTCATGAATATAATTTTCATTCAATATATTCAATTTTAGAATCATCCATGTGATGTGGTAATAAAAAAATTAATCACATCGCTTCATAGAGGTGATAGTCAAAACATGATGTTATCATTTTTTAATGGACAGGAGGGTAATATATTAGATTATATATTATATTTCTAGACTCATAATTATGTCTTAAATATCTTATATATTCATCAATTCCATACATTTTACATGCCAAGCCATGCGGTGATGGAAAAACAAATTACACCTCTACGTGGAGATAATAGTGTTTATTTATGCACAAGCGATGTTTTAATTTTCTATAGGATAGAAAGAAGATCGAAAATGAATGCACCATTTACATAAAAACATATCAATATAGTTAATATACTAATGTAATTATGTTAAGACTCTTATTAAATATTTAAAAGAGGTTTAAGAAGAAAGGATCTTCAAAAAACTCGATAAGAGCATATACTTCCTCCATTGGTAATTTACATTAACTTAATCCTTAATGCATATTTGAAAAACATAGTTAATATGCTAATTTAATTATGTTATGCATTCATTTCCTAACCTCATTTCACCGCATGTTTCTCTTAGTCTATTTTGATTGTTCATGGTGCTCCCCCATAAAATGTTTTTGTGTCTGCTTCTACATAGTGCATTGCCAATTGAATTGATTTGATATGCGAATAAAACTAAAGGCTACATTGATGAATAGATAGGTTATTGAAGTGGATATATTCTAGGACTCTTAACTCTGTATGGGGACAAATCCACTAAGAAAAACCCCATTTTCAAGGGTTTCAAACCTCATTTGATGCCTTTCGGTATATATAATATAGGCAGTTGATTAGCATTGGGGTTCTTTCTCTAGCCTTCGGTGTAAGGCTATGACATGGTGGTCTAGAATAGTGGATGTTGGGGTATGTAGAGAAGACATGTGATCCAGTACTTTAATATAATAGTCCTCAGTTCGAGATGGTACGATTGGAATTCTGACTCCATTGATATCCATGCATTGGAGTATAGTTAAACCACTTATCCGACTAGCATGTCATCCCAAAATACACCATTTGGTGAATGGGATTGAGGGTGTGTTGAATCCACCTTCACTCTCAACTCTAAAGGAGTGCCTCCGACCATGTGATGATAGATGTTTACCATCCCTCTTCTGACCATCTCTACTCAAACATGGGGGGAGGGTTATTCTGTACCACCCTTAGGAGCATATCGGGCTTGATGTTCAAGACTTTCCAATCTTGACACTGGTCAAGACCTTGGATACTCTGTTTTGATGGTTCCATAATGCTACTTTTCCCATTTGGGGACAACAACTTGTTGTAATGCAATCAGTAGGTAGTTCATCCCATAAGCCTATCATCCACTAGGACTACTTATACAACTTAGAGATGGTGGTATGAGTGATATCATAGTCATTAGTGTTTAATATGGTATTAGGGGATCTTTGTATAATATAACTAGTATTGGTAGGGGTTCCGCACAAGAGCTACTTCGATCAACTCAACTCACAGTAGGCTTACATTCAGACAGTCAATGGTCTAAACACCTAGGAGGAAAATATCAATCACTATCATCTATCACACAAGAGTTATTTGGAAGAATCAAGAGTAAAACATTGTTTCTCCTTCATCAAAATGGAGTTGGTTCTTGGACATTGGTAGACCATTTAATGACTCCCAAATGGAACGAATCAACGCACCTAAGGTGTTTTGGGGAGGGACTATCAAATAGAATTATAACCTCTGACCACTTCCTTAAAATCACATGAGTTAGGGTCTTCATTCTTCTTGAATTATTTATTATAGATCAGAATGACTCTAGAACCTTCCTCACACATGAACTATGGAAGAATCACTAGATGACTCTGAATCCTACTCATACTTGGTATAATATAGGTATTAGACTTTAAATAAAACTTTCTCTCTATAACATTGAATACCTTAGTTGACGTGCTATATTGGGCGGCTCGTATTGAGGAGCAGGATATGGATTTCAGTGTGTTACTTCCTTACTGTTGGGATATAAATACTCAGTGTAATATAGGTAGTGGTTTTGTCGAAGGGTTATAGGGACATAAATGAGGTTAGATGAGGGTCTGTGTAATGGCCTGGACCCTCCTAGTCCATTATTTTTCCAAATTTCTAGTGACTGGGAATCCTGGGGACCATCGGTGACCCTGTATGGAGTTTTTGTAAATTTTGGATCAAATGAAAAGCGGCAATGATGGACATCGGTGGCACCAAAGGGTAGCAATGGCACCGATGGGAAGTAATGGCACTGATGGGAATAGGTGGCACCAATAGGAATTGGTGGCACTAACAAGTATCAGGGGCACCAACAGGTATCAGTGGCACTGATGGTTGTCGGTGGAACTGATGGGTTGTCCATACCACCAATTGGCAATGGTGACAGGGCGACAGTGCCAGGTCGATGGTGCTAGGGCGATAGTGACTCACCTAATGGTGAGTCCGTCACTATTTTTAAAGGACATTCCAGTTTTTCCCCAATAACATATCTTTTCACATAAAAGTGTTTTAATACCTGTTTCAAAGACCTTTAAAACTGTTAAAAGATGTTTTAAACCCCCAATAGTTGGCTGACCCTTGAGTTTCCAAAATTTATGTCCTTTTTCCTCAGTGTAATATATTTGATGTGTTTTATATTTTCTCCCATGGTACACATTTTTCTACATTTAAAGTAAGTCTATTCACTCATAGCCGTTATCTCTACAATCTCCAAGGAGAATTATTAAATCTCCATTAATCCCAACATGTGAAACCACCCAACCACATGGTTGAGCCACGATACAACTTTTGAGTAGTTTGAAATCATCTCCCTATTTTTAGGATCTATCCTTTTCTTAAGCTGAGATAATCTCCTCATAATTCCTTTCCATTCTCTAAAGTACACCCTAGACACTTATTCTGGAGATGAATCTTGCGCCTGTGCTGGAGCCCTTACTGCTCAACTATAAAGCCTTTGATTTTTCCTTTCCTGTATGCTGTGCAACCTCAGTTCTTGATTCATGGATAAAAAAATTGGTCCATTATCATCCATGTATGGTTTTTTATTCTCTCTTTACTATGTATCATGCAGGGTGGCGGGTATGATAATGCTTCCCTTGGGACATGGATGAAACCAAACCTTAACGAAGATAATAAATAGACTCTAATAAATGAATGGGTGTGTTTGATGATGATTTTTTTATTTGTTTTATCTTCATTTTTCGTTTATAATTTTATGGAATTATTCCCACTGAATATAGTGGCCATTGGTGGTACTTTATTAGGCACTAATGAACCATTTGTTTTCTAGACAGTTTTGTGATTTAATGGATGTAACATGGAAATTGGTTGATCACATGAAGTTGGTTAATACAATGGATTCACAATGAATAGTAATACTTATGTGATCACCTTGTTTAACCAAATAGAATGAAGGAACCAGATGAATGGTGTGGTTAAAATCTACAAACTCCCATTCTCAGTTCTGCTAATACACAAGGTTGTTCTGCTTGATGCTTACAGGGTGATGCTGATGGGGATGGGATCTCCTATTTTTTAGTTGTTGGTTGTAGATTTGAGGTTATGTGGTGTCATATTTTTGGTCTTGTTTTGGTTCTAGTACTTTGAGGGATATCAATATTCCCTTTTGTTATTATTACTTTAAAATATAACTGTGTGTGAATGCTTAAATTACTGCTGTGCTGTTTTCCTTCAGTTGTTGTCTTGGATTGTGGATATTAGTTTCCTGGTAGTGAAGGGATATTTAACTGGAATCACATGAAAATGATTACTAGAATGGGTTTAATGGGTAAATTTTATATAGAAATGGGTTGTGCTCGGGTTGTGGTTTTTGTGAATTTGTGTATGTAGGAATAATAACAAGAGTGTTTGTTTATGGGATAGATTCGGAACCCTTAGGTTGGGTTGAGTACCTGGTCAACTATATGTATAAATATAGGTCTTGTGTTTATTATTCTCACCCCACCCATGTTGACAACATCTTGACGAACACCCCCATTCTTGGGGGAGGGTGTCTTTTCCAACATTATTATGAGTGGCTAGTTATTAGATCCATTCTGTTCACTCTCCCAGGTAGCCCAAGATTTATAGGGAAAGATGTGATGGCTTAAGGTTCACTATGGCCCAAGACTCTTTGGGATGGGTGTGTTGTGGTGGTTGGGACAATTGTCGGTGGGATGATTTGTTTCCCAAATGTCCTCGTGATGAGGCCCAGGTGTTTTCGAGCATGGAAGTGGTCGTTCGGGATGAGGTGTCTTCAGGCCCGGTAGTGG
Organism: Viscum album; assembly: GCA_963277665.1. Classification (NCBI taxonomy): domain Eukaryota; kingdom Viridiplantae; phylum Streptophyta; class Magnoliopsida; order Santalales; family Viscaceae; genus Viscum; species Viscum album. The sequence goes on from OY728131.1 coordinate 1,931,351,859, forward strand.
TTGTTATGGCCCAGGTGTTTGTAGGAGGGGACTTCTGTGGTTTTTGCAGCCTAGTTGTGTATGTGTGGGATACGTGGTTATTGACTATAAGGTTGTTTCTGGGGCGGTAATGGGACTACAATGAGACTTGTGGGGTAGGGTTGACATGTATGATGTCCTAAATAACTAGTGGGAAAGCGGTGTGGGGAACCCAAATATCGATGTGCTATTACTATTACATTAACTGACTTCTGTTTTTTGGGGAGTGTTCCATGGAAATACTGGGTGGATAGTTTCCTTACTAGGTGTTTTGTTTGTCTCTACTTCTCATGGGGAATTATAATGTTTCCATACTTGTGTGCGAGAGCTTTTGGTTTTCTCTAATGAGTATTCCCGTACACTCACCCTACTTATTTAAAATTGCTTTCAGGTTTTCAAGAGGATTTTGAGAACCATGACAGACCTTAATAGATTTGGCTTTGAGAGTTGTCATTTATTATTTTCTTTATTTTTTTACTTTTCCTCTGAGTTTTCTTTTTCCTCGTATCAATTTTTCTTGAACATGCATGTTGGAAAGTATTTTTGGCTTTACTTATACATTCAGTTATTGGTGTTGTTTTCGATTTACAGTATTATCTCTCGATATTATTAAATAAAAATGGTAATTCCAACTATTTTTACATGAGATTATATTCCCTTGGATCTAGTCACCACTCTGGGGCATATTGAAGGTCAGACATAGGGGTCATTATCTCTACATTAACTTGAAAAAGGAAGGGTCTGACAGTTTTCTGTCCCTTTAGTCATCTTGGTAATGGCAGGTTGTGAAAGAATGGAATTAGATGAATGGTTGAGAGATAAAATGGAGTTCGAGGTAAGGCATAGTGGGGATCACATGGGATACTAGGGTGACAGTGTTAGGGAATCTTGGAGAGTGAAATATGCCCGTGAAGACCGGCTAGGACACGAGATTTTAGGGCCCCCATGATCTGATGCAAGGAATCTGGACCTACCGAATGACCATGTGAGGCTACACTGATTTCATAGTTGATAAAATAGGAAAGGTAAATGAATCATAATTACATGTGTTCTTGTGTGTTTTGGGCATTTGGGGAGTTTAAAATAAATAAATATTTTAATAAAAATTTTAAATGAATCTTCTACACTACTCAGGCTTTGGAATTCCTTGTTTACCTTATAGCTATGGCACCCAGATGATGACCTTGAGTAGTTCAGAAGATCGAGCCCCAAGAGGCTGATTTGGCAGATCAATGGTGGGATGATCAAGAGGAGGAGGATGAACACTGGTATAAGACACTTTCTGCCTTTCAGCAACATACTCTCGGGAAGTATGATGGCAGCATCTCAGACATAGATATGGAGAACTAGCTCAAAGAGTTGGTGATAGCTTTCATCTTGATCTAGGATCATGGTGAGTTCTGGGTTCCTCTGGATGTAATCTTGATTTGGGGAGCGGCGCATTAGTGGTGGACTCTCTATCTTGGGGAGAAGAAAGAGGCTATGTTTTCGTGGACTAACTTCAAGAGGGAGTTCTAGGTGGAATTACTCTCTTCCACAATGAAGGGTGAGAAAAGGAAGGAGCTACTGTCCCTTCAGCTGGGGAGTATTTATGTAAGGGATTTTGAGATCATTTTCAAGGTTCACTTTAGTTTTTTTCAGACCTCTTCTCAGAATCGCGGGCTAGGAGATTAGAGGTTACACTCTGACCTTACCTACAGTACGCTGTTACACCCTTCACTTTATCGATGTACATAGAGGTTTTGAAGAAAGACGAAGTGGTAGAGAGGATTCATATAATTGGATGTAACAGCCCGAGATTTTATGAAAAATATTCTTTTTAATATTATTAATGTCTTGTGTTTTACGTTACACCAAAAGGAGCTTGCACAACACGCATCCTTGACTTGCCTTGCATTACACGCAATCGCAACCTTCCTTGATAGCGTGTGTGGTACGTAATACTGAGTTTCACGAAACAATGATATGCTATTAAAATATTATTAAAACTAGCCGTTATGAATAGTAATAACCATTTTTTTTAAATTTTAGAAATTTTAGCTCTCAAAATGAACTTCATTTTTGGATTCGGAGTATCGAATTTAGCCTAAGGTGAAATTTTGGTACTTTTCGGATAACTTTCATATTCTGATGAATAGTGAAAATTACTAAATTATAATTAAAAACAACTTTTTTAATCGAAATAATTAATGGTGATAAATCATTAATTTGAGTGGTTTTAAATTATATTTAGAATATATTTTTACAATTTAATACAATGTTGGTCATTGGATGTAATTTCACATTTAAACTAGACATAAACAAGTGTCAATCTTTTGATAGATATTGTTTCTTAAAAACACGCTATTTGTTTTAACAGCGGGATTTAATTATAAAATTAGTTAATGCAACTTTTATGTTATGAATTTGGTAAAATAGACTTCATTTTTGAATTTGGAATATGAAATATAGCTTGGGGTGAAATTTTGGCATTGTTCTGAAAAACATCAATTTTTGATGAATAGTGAAACTACTAAGTGGTAGGTTAAAAAACTGAATTTTGCATAAAACTTAATTTTACCGCTTCTGTGAATGGAATTTCGAAAATCCGAGAGACACGGTTAATATCAAGGACTAAAATTTGGTTCAATGAGATGAAAATAATTTTTTGGTGAATAGTAACTTTTTACTTTTTTTACCGTGGTTAATAGTAAATAGGGTAACTAAGGGTAAATATGATATTAATATTACCCTAAAACATGTCCTAATTCTATTGGACAAGTGTAATTCGACCAAAAACAAACTTAGGAATAAAATATGACCATTTAGGCCCACTTGTATTAGATTAGGACATTTATCATTAATTTATTTAAAGAAGGGTTAAAATAGTTAAAATCAAAGTTTAATAAGTAAATCATTTTTAATATGGGGTTATACATAAGATAAATTCGATTGTAAATATTAATTAGAAAGCTAAAAAAATTTCCTACATGATGGTATTTTATTTGTAATTTTTAGACATAAAATAATTTAATTTATTTATGACACAACGATGATGCAGTAATTATCTTATTAATGAAATATTGACATAATTGATGTTATAAACACCGAAATAAATGTAATTTGAGATTTTTTATGAATTCCACTAATTTTCTAGGTTACTATGATATATTAGTGTAGATTTAATCAACTTGGTTCGAACATATAATTCTGTTATGACTTTCACAAAAATCATATATCAAATAGTGTCAAAATTGAGACAAAATAGTTTTTAAATCAAATATTATATTATTAATTGTTATTTTATTCCTAAAAATCTAAGGTTCGGCCAAATGACTTAGATAAGGATATATATATTAATAATAAACAATTTGGGGTTCGTTTGGCATGTTATAGTAAGTGTATTAACCATATAGTGAAAGAAAACAAAAAGACACGGTAAAAGTTAAAATAATTAACTTAGAGTCAAATCTAATTGATAAGGTTAAAATAATACACTAAACTTGTCTAAACCCTATTGGTTGATAGGATTTCGACCCATCCCCACTTTATCTTTGAAATAAGACCCTTTGGAACCATTATAAACCGATTTTGACTTTAATATAAAATAATATTTTGAGATATTCCTAAGGTGCCCCTCTCCTCCCTTATAAAAGGGCACCTCCTCCCCCTCCTCCTCACACCAATTTGAGCACTCAAGCTCGGTCACCCCCTGCCAAAATCTCTTCTCCACTTCCCTAGAAACATCCTAGAGGTTCTGGTCTTCCTCAAAGACCAATTTTAGTGCACTAAGAGGAGGTCTCAAAGAGGCGCTTCAAAGAAGAGGTAATTACCGTTACCAATTCTTTCATCTTTATTTCTTCTTCCACTTCTTCTTCTTAGGTTGTTTTATTATGAAGTAATAACATCAGTATCACTCATATACTGATATGTTATTATAAGTATGAAACATCCCTATTTCACCATCTATCCATCCTACGGAAAAAGAAATCACCGCGCGTGCGTACGTACGGAATACCGTCTCCACGCCGTGGTGTAATCTATTTTCCACCACCACCTTACATGGATGGGTATAATGGTGTAAAGAATAACTATACATAGTTATTACAACATCATATTGATTCTGATATATTGTATAATCCACTCCAATTCAATTCAATATTTATAGAAATGATATCATCGCTCGTGCGTACGTACGGACTACCGTCTCCACGACGCGATGAGATTCATTCTCCATGTTAACCATTTAAGAATGATTATAATGTATATATAAGAAATAATAATGAAATATATGACATTATAAAGCTACTGGATTTATGTATATATATACATATGTATGTCATTTACTTACTTCCATTTCAAGACAATAAGGAAAGAAAAACAGCGTTCATGCGTACGTACGGACTACCGTCTCCATGAACGGTGTTTTTCATTTTATTTATATATCTATTATATATATATATATACTGAATATATATGATATATAAATCATATTTTATATTCTGGAAGTAAGTAAATCATGATATAAGTAATAATGATGTCAAGAACAACAAGTCAAAACACCCACGATAAATGAAACGATTTTACCCAAAACGCTTCTTTAACATAGAATTTACAATAGAACGGGTAATATAATGTCATAAGTGAACCATATATGATATCATAACAATGAATATGATTCTGTAATAAGTCAATGACATTATTTAAATCATTATACAGGAGGTTCGGACACATACGAAGCAAATTGGACCTAAGGTAAGGGAAATATCACAATCTCATTTTTATCCGAGATTGTTTATTCGTAAGTATTTACTGGGGTGTATTTTATCATCCACATCCATGTTCCCTCAATATGAAATATTGTTTCCATCCACTTGCAATAGTTTAAATCCAATTTTACCCTTAGGTGAGTTTTTAGTAAAGAATATGAAAGGAATCTTTTGTCGTTTTTCCGTACGAGGTACTTTTTGACTTTTCCGACAAAAGTACGAAGAATGTTTTTTTTAACTTATACGGCATGAATGGATTTTTAAAACATTATTTCCAAGAAGCTTCCTTTACAAGTTTTCAAGTTTATTTTTAATCAACTTCTTTCAGTTTATAATTGTATGACATGTTAAGAAAAGAAAAGTGTTTTTGAAAAAGAAAGGATATTTTCCTCAAGAATGGAGTTCAAGTGTTTTATCAAAATTATTTTCCATCTAAGATAATAAAGGGTTCTGTTTTTATCCCTTTAATTACATTGATTTGATTATGTTGTGAGGGAATTATTTTTATGAATTCATTTGCCTTATATGATTTTATGATGTCATGATGTTTCAAGAATCCCATTTTTGTTACATGTGTTAGCGATGATGTATGTTTTATGATTATGTGGCACACATAAGAAAGGATTCATTATAAGATGGGTGGGACCTATATCTCCCTCCAATGCATTGGGTAAAGATTTTATATCTCATGAGATAGACATGGTTGGAACGGAAGGTTATTTCGGTTCAGTGATACAGGACTGAAACGAGGAGTGAACTCGGTTCAGAAAGGGACTTTGCCCACTAAGATAGTCTTGGCAATGAGTCATGACTAACAAGAAATGATTTTCCATGATTATGTGAGCATGCCACAAAGTTTCCAGTTTTATGTTATGATTTTGGGGATCTCATTTTCACTTCTATGATTTATTCCATGTTAAGATATTATGATCTCTTTTGCAGGTTTTGATTTTCAAAAAGATATGATATGATTTTTATTTCCTTTATTTGCCCTTGCTGAGCATTTGAGCTCACCCTTTTATGTTTTCTTTTCCCCAGGATATAAAGGAAGGTTTTAGGTAAAAAAAAGGGGAAGATCTTTATGGGAGATATTGAAGATCTTTCACCACGATTAGAAGATTACGTTCCGAGTTTCCGAAGACACTAAACTATTACGATCCTTGTGTGTGTGTGTTTTTGTTATGTACTAAGTATTCCGCAAAAGTAATGTAAAGTCTATGTACGTCAGGCTTCGGGTCTCTACAGTTGGTATCAGAGGAAAGGTTTAGTCAACCTTTGGAAACTAGGATGCGAGAACTTTAGTGAGATCCTTAGAGATATTTATAAGGTATAGGGATGTCCCTAAGGATAAGTATACATATAGGATAGAGTCCTAGAACTACGGTAACGATCATAGAATTTAACCTAAGATGTTAGATATTGAGGATACTCCACCTTTATTATGTTGTTTTCCCTAGCATGATTTTTGCCTCTCACACTATTCTTTTATTTGGGTTTTAGAAAATGGCTGGAAACAAGATGATTCACGATAATGGAGGATATGATGGACAATGGAATGATATTCTTCATAATGAAATGGGATTTGGAAGTCCAAACATCATTATTATGCCAAATCAGCAATCTCATAATATGATCAATAAAGTAAAATTTGGTAAGTTTCCTGACTCGGCTAATAAGATAAATATGGAGTTTCATGATGATCATAGAGGAAAGAAAGTTCAATTTCCCCTATGTAAATCATGTGGGAAGAGTCATCAAGGAGAATGTTTCAAAGGAACTGGAAGATGCTTTGGGTGTGGAAAAGAAGGACATAAAGCAAGTAAGTGCAAAGGAAAAGGTTCAGTTAACACCATGGATGAGGATAATGGTATTGCTACGACATCAACAATGGTTAAAGGTTTTAAATGTGGAATGTTACCAGTATCCATGAAAGGTTATTCAGATATTTTTGGAATGTAGATGATATGCGCATAATGAAGGGATAAGGAGAAAATTAAATGTTTGATAGTATTCATGAGCTCATGATTGATATAAGGACTAAGTGATATCATGGTTTGAGTATATAGAATTTTGAGGATTTCGGTATGTGAAAAGTGTTAACTTTTAACTGCATTCAAGTTTTCACTAAGGTTCAATGGGTATTCAAGAGAGTACAAGATTAAGGCCTTTGAATGTTTGGAATGTGACCAACAAGATATATCTTATGATATATGGGGATCAACGATGGTATTAAATCTCTGGTAATCGTTTTCACTATGTTATGAGAATGGACTGCAGTATTATGGATAAGCCTAAAGATTGGAATGGATTATGTTGGACAGAAGTTAGTATTGTTTAAGGATAGAAGTTTTTTCGATATTATTGATGGGATGTTATAGTAATATAGTTTTATAAAAAGGACAACCTGCAGGACGGGCGACAGCCCATCGCGTCGGACAAGGATGTGGGAATCAAACCCACAACCGAAGTGCGACTGGCCTTTATCGCCTACCACTGGCCAACAGGAAGTCCCTGTTTAGTAGAAACTAGTTTTATTATATTAATCAGTATGATATATGAAGTATAAGTCCATTTTAGGAACCATATATGATTAATCTCACTATAGATCGACTTATGCATATAATTTTTGCTAACCTTTTGTTTGAGACAGATGGAATGACCCGTCGTTCTATCACATAATCTGCTAACACTTCACGAATAACAAATTCAACTTCATTTATTTAAGAGATGAAGTGGAAATTGTTCAAGACACGAACAACAGTGAGATTGTACCAAAATAAATTAAGTATTTATTCTAATTCAAATTTTCAACTTTAGGGAAATGATCTTGAAAACCAAAAATGTTGTCCTAGTGATCTTAGACCTGATGAATCAGATGGTACCTTATATCATCACAAATCTATGGATTTGTGATTACTGGCTTTTCCATAGCCATGTTCTCTACCACTCTCCATCAGAACATGATGGTTAGATTTCTCTTCCATATCCATATTTTCACCTATGTGGAAACCCAGTGATTAGTTTATTTGTGTAATCGTTACATTTCATACTTTAGTTTTTAAAGCCAAGTTTTGGTATTCTTTTTTACGATGTGGGTTTCTATTAAAGAAACTTTCGAATAGTAAACCATTTATAACCCCGACGAATTTCGAGGGCGAAATTCATTTTAAGGGGGGTAGAATGTAACAGCCCGAGATTTTATGAAAAATATTCTTTTTAATATTATTAATGTCTTGTGTTTTACGTTACACCAAAAGGAGCTTGCACAACATGCATCCTTGACTTGCCTTGCATTACACGCAATCGCAACCTTCCTTGATAGCGTGTGTGGTACGTAATACTGAGTTTCACGAAACAATGATATGCTATTAAAATATTATTAAAACTAGCCGTTATGAATAGTAATAACCATTTTTTTTAAATTTTAGAAATTTTAGCTCTCAAAATGAACTTCATTTTTGGATTCGGAGTATCGAATTTAGCCTAAGGTGAAATTTTGGTACTTTTCGGATAACATTCATATTCTGATGAATAGTGAAAATTACTAAATTATAATTAAAAACAACTTTTTTAATGGAAATAATTAATGGTGATAAATCATTAATTTGAGTGGTTTTAAAGTATATTTAGAATATATTTTTACAATTTAATACAATGTTGGTCATTGGATGTAATTTCACATTTAAACTAGACATAAACAAGTGTCAATCTTTTGATAGATATTGTTTCTTAAAAACACGCTATTTGTTTTAACAGCGGGATTTAATTATAAAATTAGTTAATGCAAATTTTATGTTATGAATTTGGTAAAATAGACTTCATTTTTGAATTTGGAATATGAAATATAGCTTGGGATGAAATTTTGGCATTGTTCGGAAAAACATCAATTTTTGATGAATAGTGAAACTACTAAGTGGTAGGTTAAAAAACTGAATTTTGCATAAAACTTAATTTTACCGCTTCTGTGAATGGAATTTCGAAAATCCGAGAGACACGGTTAATATCAAGGACTAAAATGTGGTTCAATGAGATGAAAATAATTTTTTGGTGAATAGTAACTTTTTACTTTTTTTACCGTGGTTAATAGTAAATAGGGTAACTAAGGGTAAATATGATATTAATATTACCCTAACACATGTCCTAATTCTATTGGACAAGTGTAATTCGACCAAAAACAAACTTAGGAATAAAATATGACCATTTAGGCCCACTTGTATTAGATTAGGACATTTATCATTAATTTATTTAAAGAAGGGTTAAAATAGTTAAAATCAAAGTTTAATAAGTAAATCATTTTTAATATGGGGTTATACATAAGATAAATTCGATTGTAAATATTCATTAGAAAGCTAAAAAGATTTCCTACATGATGGTATTTTATTTGTAATTTTTAGACATAAAATAATTTAATTTATTTATGACACAACGATGATGCAGTAATTATCTTATTAATGAAATATTGACATAATTGATGTTATAAACACCCAAATAAATGTAATTTGAGATTTTTTATGAATTACACTAATTTTATAGGTTACTATGATATATTAGTGTAGATTTAATCAACTTGGTTTGAACATATAATTCTGTTATGACTTTCACAAAAATCATATATCAAATAGTGTCAAAATTGACACAAAATAGTTTTTAAATCAAATATTATATTATTAATTGTTATTTTATTCCTAAAAATCTAAGGTTCGGCCAAATGACTTAGATAAGTATATATATATTAATAATAAACAATTTGGGGTTCTTTTGGCATGTTATAGTAAGTGTATTAACCATATAGTGAAAGAAAACAAAAAGACACGGTAAAAGTTAAAATAATTAACTTAGAGTTAAATCTAATTGATAAGGTTAAAATAATACCCTAAACTTGTCTAAACCCTATTGGATGATAGGATTTCGACCCATCCCCACTTTATCTTTGAAATAAGACCCTTTGGAACCATTATAAACCTATTTTGACTTTAATATAAAATAATATTTTGAGATATTCCTAAGGTGCCCCTCTCCTCCCTTATAAAAGGGCACCTCCTCCCCCTCCTCCTCACACCAATTTGAGCACTCAAGCTCGGCCAACCCCTGCCAAAATCTCTTCTCCACTTCCCTAGAAACATCCTAGAGGTTATTTTCTTCCTCAAAGACCAATTTTAGTGCCCTAAGAGGAGGTCTCAAAGAGGCGCTTCAAAGAAGAGGTAATTACCGTTACCAATTCTTTCATCTTTATTTCTTCTTCCACTTCTTCTTCTTAGGTTGTTTCATTATGAAGTAATAACATCAGTATCACTCATATACTGATATGTTATTATAAGTATGAAACAACCCTATTTCACCATCTATCCATCCTACGGAAAAAGAAATCACCGCGCGTGCGTACGTACGGAATACCGTCTCCACGCCGTGGTGTAATCTATTTTCCACCACCACCTTACATGGATGGGTATAATGGTGTAAAGAATAACTATACATAGTTATTAAAACATCATATTGATTCTGATATATTGTATAATCCACTCCAATTCAATTCAATATTTATAGAAATGATATCATCGCTCGTGCGTACGTACGGACTACCGTCTCCACGACACGATGAGATTCATTCTCCATGTTAACCATTTAAGAATGATTATAATGTATATATAAGAAATAATAATGAAATATATGACATTATAAAGCTACTGGATTTATGTATATATATACATATGTATGTCATCTACTTACTTCCATTTCAAGACAATAAGGAAAGAAAAACAGCGTTCATGCGTACGTACGGACTACCGTCTCCATGAACGGTGTTTTTCATTTTATTTATATATCTATTATATATATATATATACTGAATATATATGATATATAAATCATATTTTATATTCTGGAAGTAAGTAAATCATGATATAAGTAATAATGATGTCAAGAACAACAAGTCAAAACACCCACGATAAATGAAACGATTTTACCCAAAATGCTTCTTTAACATAGAATTTACAAAAGAACGGGTAATATAATGTCATAAGTGAACCATATATGATATCATAACAATGAATATGATTCTGTAATAAGTCAATGACATTATTTAAATCATTATACAGGAGGTTCGGACACATACGAAGCAAATTGGACCTAAGGTAAGGGAAATATCACAATCTCATTTTTATCCGAGATTGTTTATTCGTAAGTATTTACTGGGGTGTATTTTATCATCCACATCCATGTTCCCTCAATATGAAATATTGTTTCCATCCACTTGCAATAGTTAAAATCCAGTTTTACCCTTAGGTGAGTTTTTAGTAAAGAATATGAAATGAATCTTTTGTCGTTTTTCCGTACGAGGTACTTTTTGACTTTTCCGACAAAAGTACGAAGAATGTTTTTTTTAACTTATACGGCATGAATGGATTTTTAAAACATTATTTCCAAGAAGCTTCCTTTACAAGTTTTCAAGTTTATTTTTAATCAACTTCTTTTAGTTTATAATTGTATGACATGTTAAGAAAAGAAAAGTGTTTTTGAAAAAGAAAGGATATTTTCCTCAAGAATGGAGTTCAAGTGTTTTATCAAAATTATTTTCCATCTAAGATAATAAAGGGTTCTGTTTTTATCCCTTTAATTACATTGATTTGATTATGTTGTGAGGGAATTATTTTTATGAAGTCATTTGCCTTATATGATTTTATGATGTCATGATGTTTCAAGAATCCCATTTTTGTTACATGTGTTATGCGATGATGTATGTTTTATGATTATGTGGCACACATAAGAAAGGATTCATTATAAGATGGGTGGGACCTATATCTCCCTCCAATACATTGGGTAAAGATTTTATATCTCATGAGATAGACATGGCTGGAACGGAAGGTTATTTCGGTTCAGTGATACATGACTGAAACGAGGAGTGAACTCGGTTCAGAAAGGGACATTGTCCACTAAGATAGTCTTGGCAATGAGTCATGACTAACAAGAAATGATTTTACATGATTATGTGAGCATGCCACAAAGTTTCAAGTTTTATGTTATGATTTTGGGGATCTCATTTTCACTTCTATGATTTATTCCATGTTAAGATATTATGATCTCTTTTGCAGGTTTTGATTTTCAAAAAGATATGATATGATTTTTATTTCCTTTATTTTCCCTTGCTGAGCATTTGAGCTCACCCTTTTATGTTTTCTTTTCCCCAGTTCAGGAAGATGGATATTAAGTAGAATATGCTAAAAGGGACCCTAGATATGATGAAATAAATGGGAGACACTGTAGAAGATTTATGAACCAGTTGTTTATGTTTCCCGGTTTCTAAAGACACTATACCTATACGGTCCTTTGTGGTTTTGTCATATGTTGTAATAAGTGTGCTTCAACTTTTGAAGTATTAAAAATGTATGTAAAGTATGGGTCGTTATATTGGAGGTGTGGTATGAGAGGGGAGCCAGTTTAGCTCATTGAAGGGGGAGGTCGTTTGTAGTAGACCTCAAGCCTCTGGGGCATCCATGTTCCGGCCGATGGGGTGTAGGCCACAACAAATCAAGTTTCGATCTCCAAATCCTCACCCTTCATACATGAGCCAAATAACAAGGTGTTTTATCTGTGGAAGCTATGTGAATATTTGGAACCAGTGCCCGTACCGAGTTCAGTTCTGTGGAGGTGGGCAAGTTCAGCTCCCACCTCAGCAGTAGTAGTTTCCAGCCAGACTCTTTCAGCAGTAGCAATAGCGATAGAAAGCTCCAGCTGCTTCGCGAGTAAATGTTGCAAGAGGAGGCCGACCTCATGGAACTCATCAGGGACCTCAATCAGGGCATGGTCAGGGAGGTGGATGATAGATGAGGGTCATAGGAGCTGGGTGTGGGTAGTTGCATGCCACAGAGGCAATAGTTCCAACAAGGCCAGAGGTCATTCGAGGTATAATCAGCTTGTTTAGTACTCTTGATTCTACCTTTATTTATTCAGGAGCTTCAAACTCCTTCGTTACACCCAGTGTATCACATTATCTGGGTCTAGACATAGATATAATTCCCATTCCCCTAGTATTGAGTACGCCAGTCAAAGTTCATACCATCTTTTCATTCGTTTATCAAGGATGTAGACTGATTTTGGGGCCACATCAGTCCTTTGGGGACCTTTTTTTATATAGATGATTCCATAGGATTTCATTTTTTGCATCTAATGGAAGTTCTCTATGTTTTCCATTATCAACTTCTTCTAGAGAAGGTTCATGTTTTCAGATATGGGTGGCCAGTGTGTAACATTAATTGGTGAGTAGGGTTTCCAAGAGGGTAGCTGATATGTGTAGCCCCATATATCTATGCTAGTTGAGCTGTTAGTGGAACAAACAGTCTCAGAGATGGAGGAAGTCATCAGGGTCATCATTGAGTTCCTGGAAGCCTTCCCTGAAGAGGTTGCGACCCTACACTCATGACATGACATTGAGTTTGGGATAGAATTACAACTCGATGCCCATCCGATTTTGAAGGATCCCTTTTAGATAACACCTTCTAAGTTATGGGAGTTGTGGATCCATGTTGATGACCTAATGAATAAGGGTTTTATCCAATGAAGCATATCACCATAGGGTGCACCGGTCTTGTTTGCAACGAAATAGGATGGTGGTCTTAAGCTGCGCATATACTACCGAAGGCTGAATTAGGTGACATTCAAGAATCATTACCCACTCTCGAGGATCGGAGACCTTTTTGACCAGTTGAAGGGAGCTAGTTGGTTCTCTAAGACCAAACTGTGGTTGGGATATCACCAATTGAGGGTGAAGGTGGGTGACATCTCGATGACCGGATTCAGATGTAGATATGTTCACTTTGAGTTCGTGGTCATGCCGTTCGGCATTACAAATGCACCATCCATATTCATGGAGATCATGAACTCTGTTTTCCATGAATATATGGACCAGTTCATAGTCATATTTATTTTCAAAATTATGATCTACTCCAAATTACAGGAGGATAATGGCAAACATGTGGAGACAATTTTTGAGGTCCTACGACACCACCAGATCTACGGGATGTTGTCCAATTGCATGTTCTGTACATGATATGTAATCTTCTATGGACACGTGGTGTCTCAGTAGGGAATAGTAGTGGAACCGTCAAATTTTGAAGTGATTTTTTCTTGGGAAGCAACCAAGAACGTGGTAGAGTTTTGTTGTTTCCAAGGACTATCATGTTACTACCAGAGGTTTGTTCTTGACTTCTCTCAAGTTGTATCACCTTTGATAGCCTTCAACAAGAAAGACTAGGATTTTGTTTGGGGTGAGTAGTGATAGAGAGCCTTCAGTTATCTAAAGGGTAAACTGGTCAGTGCCCTAGTACCGATGCTTCTAGAGGAAGGGGTAGTGTTTCAAATGTTCTGTGACGCTTCTGGTCTAGGCTTTGGGTTTGTGCTAATGAAGTAGTGGGGAGTGATCTCTTATGGGTTTTAGAAGATAAATCCTCAAAAATGTAACTATTCCACCCATGACCTGGATCTTATAGCAGTTGTGTTCACACTGACGTTTTGGTGGTATTACCTCATTGGAGAATGCTTCGTTGTCTTCACAGATCATAAGATCTTGAGGTATCTCTTCTCCCTGTGAGACCTAAACTTTTTCTAGTGGAGGCAGATGAATTTTCTTTAGGACTACGACATCAAGATATCCTACACATCAGGAAATGGGAATGTGGTGGTTGATGCCTTGAGAAGGAAGACACAGATGGATATGGCTTGAGATTCACCCGATGCTTGGAATGAAAAGGAGGAGTTGGTTGTTTTACATATGAGTTTGAGAGTGGGGGATGGTAGAGTATGTCTATTCCAGATGATGGTGTAGTCATCCTTGGTGCGACATGTGGAAGAGTCTTGATGGGGAAATTAGAGGTTGAAGTGATGTGTGATTGAGTTATTTAGATAAATTCTCTGAAATTATGGTTGGAAGATGGTTAGAACTAGACGGTTTTTCGTGGAAAACTGTTTGTCACGGTGGAAATGCGTGAGAGGGTTCTCGGTGAGTTCCATAACACACCCCTTGTGGTATAGCCATGAGTTTCCAAGATGTAACGGGGCATTAGGGGTCAGTTCTGGTGGCCCCCCGAGTGAAGTGGGTAGTGATGGAGTTTGTGGAAACGTGACCTGTGTGTCAGTAGATTAAGGTTGAGTGCCATGTTTTGGGAAGTCTATTGTATCCCTGAGATGTTTTCGAGTGGAAGTGGGACAAAATCATGATGGTATTAATCACAGGACTTCCCAGGGTTCAAGGATTATGTGATTCAATTTGGGTATTGGCGGACCAGATGACGAAATCATCACACTTCCTGGAAATCAAGGAGTCGAGTGTGGTGGGCGACTTAGCACATAATTACGTGGGAGAGGTTGTGCTGCTATATGGAGTTCCCATAATCATCATTTTGGATCGTGATACACAATTTACTTCATGGGTCTGTAGGGGATAAAAGCATGCTTTTGGCACCCAGCTTTTTCAATGCACTGTTTTACACCCTCAGATGATTGGGAATATAGAGAGGACCATCCAGACATTGGAGGATATTCTGCGGGCATGTGTTTTGGACCTCATAGGATCATGGGTATAACACTTTCCTCTGGTAGAGTGTTCCTACAACAATAAATATCACTCTATCATTGGAATGGATCTATTCAATGCCTTTAATGGAAGGTCATGACATTTTCCAGTGTGCTAGATCAAGGTTGGGGAAGCATGTGTTCTTGTCCCAGAGGTAGTCCAGAGCACGACAGAGAAGCTTAAACTTATGCATGAGTGGATAAAGGTGACTCAGGACCAGTAGAAGTCGTACGCCAGTCATAGGAGGAGACCCTTGGTGTTTGAGGTTGGGGACCACATCATCTTAAAGGTCTCCCCTTGGCATGGGAAACAAAGGTTCTACCGGGGGAGTAAGCTTTCTCCCATGTTTGGTAGTCCCTTCAAGGTGATGCGGTGGGTCGATAAAGTGGCTTATCAGCCGGTGCTACCACCGCCACTACAAAGGGTCCACAACATCTTCTATGTGTCTCAGATATGTTGGTATCTATATGATGACTCACGCATCCTCAATTGGGGAGAGTTCGACATCGAGGATGATGTGATGTTTGTCTACCAACTGGTGAAAATCAAGGAATATCAGAAGAAAGTGAATCGTGGGAAGACCATTCCCTTGGTTTGTGTTCGTTGGAGGCTTGTTGGCCTCAAGGAGAGTACCTATGAATAGGAGGCACAAGTGTGTTCTCAGTACCTAGAGTTGTTTTGAGTTGTTTTTGTGTTTTTTTGTACTTGTGTGTAATGTAGTGATTGAACTTGTTAAATATGAGATGGTATTGTTTTCTTATTCTGTGAATGTTTGTGAAAAGTACACACTTTGGGGATAGGAGTACCTGATCTCTAATCAAGAAACATTAAGTTGGATGCAATTAAACTTGTATGGGTGAGTTGTTCCGTCCAAAGTGGACAGTATCTTGACCTGGAGGAAGGGACTCCTAACCAATATGTCTAGACAATGCGTCCTTTTTATGTTTTTTGTGGTTATATGGGAGATGGGGGAGGTAGTTTATCCATAGTTGACTAGGATATAGATTGGGGAGATTTGTTACTTGATATCGAGTCTTGTTCCAGATTTCGAACAACTCTTAGGTGGTTTTTCCATGAGAGTTATCTTGTGAGGTGGTTGTTTGGACCCCCCTCATTTCATTGAGTTTACTCTTGAATTATCAAGGGCGAGAATAGTTTGAGAGGTATCTGATGGAATTTTCTAAACCCTCTTGGTTCATTACTTCCCCAAATTTCTTTTGAAAGGGGAAACTTGGGGACCATTAGTGACTCATTAAAGAGATTTCCAAACTTTTGGGTTGAACGAACAGTGGCACTGATGAGCATCGGTGGCACCAATGGGTATTGGTGGCACCAATGGGTGTCTGTGGCACTAATCAGTGTCGGTGGAACTGATCAGAATCGATAGCACAAACGGGCATCAGTGGAACAAACAGGTATCGGTGGCACTGATAGTTATCAGTGGCCCTGATGGGTTATCTTTATCACCAATCGGAAACGGTGACAGGGCGACAGTGCTTGCACAATAGTGCCAGGGTGATGGTGCCAGGGCGATGGTTCTAGGGCGATGGTTTCAAGGCGACAGTGCCAGGGTGACAGTGACTCTCTTAATGGTGATTCCTTCCTTTATTTTCCAATATGTTAAAGTTTTTTCTCCAGTAATGTATCTTTTGATGTAACATTGTTTTAATACCCATTACAAATTCATTTAGATCAGTTAAAATATGTATAAAACCCTCAATAGTTGGGTGACCCTCGAGTTACCAAAATGTGTGGCCTTTTTACATGGTGCACACCTTTGATGTGTTTTATTGTTTCACCCCTCTTACACATTTTTTTCCATTTAAAGGAAATATATTAACTCATAGTCATTATCTCCACCATCTTCAAGGAGGATTATTAAATCTCAATTAATCCCAATGTGTGAAACCCCCCCAACTGCATGGTCAAGCCATGATTTAACTTTTATGTGCTTATAAATCATCTCAATGATTTTAGGATCTCGAATTTTCATACATTGAGATCATATTTTCATAATTTCATTCAATTCTATAATGTATTCCCTAGAGACTTATTCCAGAGATGAATCATGCGCCCATGTTGCAGCCCTTCCTACTTAGCCTAAAATCCGTCGAGTTTTCCTTTCCTGTAAGTTGTGCACCCACAATTCTTGACATGAGGATAAAAAAATCGATCAAGGACCATCCAAGTAGGGTTTTCCTTCCTCTATCATTACTATGTATCATGAGGGGTGTGTATGAAAATACTTCCCTCAGGATGTGGATGAAATCAAACCTTAGTAAAGATAATAAATGGACTCTAAACAATGAAGGGGTTGTTTAATGATGATGTTGCGGTATTTATTTTATCTTCATTTTTATTTATTTAATTGTATGGGCTTCTACCCACTAAAAATAGTGGTCGTTGGTGGTCCTTTATTTCTCACTAATGAACCTCTATATTTATGTATAATCTTGTGATTGAATGGATATAACATGGAAAATGGTTAATCATGTAAAGTTGGTAGATAAAATGGATACAGAATGAATAATAATCTTAATGTGGTCACCCTAGTTAACCAAACCAAAAGATGGAACTTGATTAATGGTGTGGTTAAAATCTAAAAACACCCTTTATCAATTCTTCTAATAGACATGTTTGTTCTACTTGATGCTTGTGTGGAAACATGGATGAGGATGGGATCTCCTATTGTTCATTTTTTGGATGTGGATTTGAGGCTATGTGGGGCCTTATGTTGGTTCTTGGTCTGGTTCTTGTACTTCGAGGGATCCCACTGGTCCCTTTTGTTGTCGTGAATTTATAAGAGAATCGGGTGTGAATGATTAAATTGCTACTTTGATGTTTTCCTTCAGTTTTTGTCTTGGAATGTGGTTATTAGTTTCCAGATAGTGACAGAATATTTAAATTGAATCACATGAAAATGATAACATGAATGGGTTCAATAGAGAATTGTTTTCTAGAAATGGGTTGTGCTCTGGTTCTGGTTTTTGTGTATTTTTGCATGTAGAAATAACAATGAGAGTGTTTTTCAGTGGGCTAGATTCATAACACTTAGGTTGGGGTGAGTTCATGTTCAAATTTATGTATAAATTTAGTTCTTGTGTTTCTTATTAGGACCCCACCCATGTTGAGAACTTTTATTCGAACACCCCCATTCATTGGGGAGGGTGTTTTTTACAGCATTATTATGAGTTCCTGGTTATTAGCTGCATTATGATATCTCTCCCAGGAATCCGAATATTCTTCCGGAATGTTGTGATGGCCAAAGATTCACTATGGACCAAGACTCTTCATTTTGGGTGTGTTTTGGTCGTTAGACTATGTGTGTGCGTGCATATTTGTTTCCCAAGTTTTATCGGGATGAGGCCTAGGTGTCTTCGAGCATGGCAGTGTTTGTTGTGGACCAGGTTCTTGGGGATAGGGATGTGTGTGGTTGTGGTGGCCCAGATGTGTGTGCGGGTTGTATGCATGGTGATGGCCCATAATGATTTTGTTAGGGCATCATTGGGATTGTAGTGACACTTTTGCGGGAGGTCTGACGTGTATGATGTCCTAAATAACTAGTGGGAAAGAGGTGCGGGGTACCCAAATATCGATGTTCTATTACAATTACTTTACCTAACGTTCATAATTTAGAGAGTGTTCCATGGAGAGGATTGGTAGATTGTTTCTTTGCTAGGTGTTTTGGTTATCTCTACTTCTCATGGGGCATCAGAATTCCTCCCTACTTATGCATGAGATATTTTGGTTTTCCCTTCTGTGTATACCCTTATACTCACCCTATGTATATAAAACTACATTCATGTTTTCATGAGGATTTTGAGCACTGTGCTAGACCTTACTAGCTTACGATTTGGGAGTTTTCGTTGTTTCTTTTCATTATTTTGGTACTTTTCATCAGAGTTTTCTTGAACCTTGTATTTTTCTATTTTGAACATGCATATGGGAATGGTTTTTGATTTACATTTACTTTCAGTTTTTGGTGTTGTTTCGTATTTACCATATTATCTCATGATCTTATTAAATAAGAGTGTAATGCCTTCCATTTTTACATAAGATTCTATACCATAGGTGCTAGTCGCCACTCCGAGGCCTATTGAAGGTTCGAATCAGGGGTCATTATCTATCTTTCAACTTGACGACGGAAGGGTCTGGTAGTTTTTTGTCCCTTTCCTCATCTGGGTGATGTCAGGTTGGGATAGTTAGAGAGTGGACTGGTTATCTTACTACAATGAGGTTATAGTCATAGACTCATACACCACACAAGGGGATATATTGTGGCCTAACTCTCAACTTTTTGTGATAGGGTTTGAGTGTGCGATGACTTAAGAACTACACTTGAAATGTGGTTCACTGACATCCCTAACATTTTGAATGCAGTTTGAGTGGGTCTACTTCTAAAAAATACCTATATTTTAGGATTAAAGTGAGATATATGGCCAAATGTGATTATTTCCTATTTATGGTATATAATGCATCATGTTCCATCCAGGCATCCCTGACTGCAGAGCATTAGGAAATGGGGTAGCCATCAGGAAAAGGATGAAGTAAAAGTTCTTGAAAAATGGAATGAGGGTTTAGAATGCATTGGCTCATCAACCACTCAATAAGATATTCTTCTCCATAATCCTTTCATGTAACCTTTGATGAATTTACTAGTGATTATTAAATGAGAGATGTAGGTCTTTTTAGATATTCTCATGCCGACAAAGAGTTGAGGTTAAGCTCATTGACTTAAGTATGATGTCAAGATTACTAGTGTAGAATCACATATCGTTCTTTGGGAGAGGATGTGAATCATTATAATATAACTACTAGACTATTTTGATATAATATAGGTAGTATAATATATTGTTCTTGTTGATAAATATCTTTTATCACTCTATTAACTGTAATCATATTTGGTTGATGATAACATACCATAAGGAAGGTTAGTGCAAAGTCCCTTCCTATACATCACATGTAAAGAGAATCAATTGAGTAGAGGAGATCATACTCAGATACGTTCCAATCATAACATTGTGGGGACTTTGACACAATCAACAGGTCAATGAGTATGTGAAATTCCTTAAGCATCTCCAATTACCTTCATCTAGCTCCAAGAGGGAGGCTTTTAGAGACCTAGAAATAAAAAAGTGGAGGTAATTGATGATGTAAAATTTTAAAGAGGTACTATAATTTGTGGCTCAATCGTAAGGTGGTGATGATATTTAGGGTAGAAATATCATGTCTCCTATGATGGTGAAATGAATCTATCCTACACATACGTATGATTCAGTATACATATCAAACAAAAAAGGCTAGTGTCCAATTAATTACCAACCATGATATGTGATCTTGTCATTGTATTCTATCACATTGATTGCACATGATGAATCTATCAGTGGTTGAGAAGAAAGAAAAAAATAAAATTGATTCGAAAGTAGAATCGAGTGAGAAAATTATAGGATGTTCTATTGAACATGATTTCTTATAATAATATACCTCCCAAAGACAACAAGAACTAAAACTATTGGAAAGAAAGAAAAACTCGTGTTTGGGATATAAATACAGGAATCATGTTTCCATGGTACTCACTTGGATAAGATACATCACGTATCCCTATGAAGACCTGGTGCCCACTACCTGGGGAGCGCCTATACATGAAGTATCTTAGTTTCTACTACCTATATTATTTCTGAGAAATGACCCGGACGTAGTAGGGTACCCATCTATTTCATCACCTAGTAGATCAAGTGAGATGAATTGAAACCACTCAGGGAGTTGTACCTTTTCCACATCATTCCACTTACAGCACTGAAGGAAGGATACATGCCCAGTACCTTCATTCGAACTTCCATGTTTGAATATTTTTATCTCTTCTTGACCAATACCAACCCAATATTTTTAAATATTTCATTTTCTTTGACATTCATGCCACTAATCAAGTGGTACACCTCCTGTAGATATGATTTTATTCCCTTGAGGTAAGATGGTTATAACATCTATTTGGTGGCTGAGGCGCATGTCCCAGGGTTTTTGAGGTTCGACGGTGCGGTACGCAGGAGCAGATGTCATGTTTGGGTTTTCACTATCTACAACCTATATTATATCGATGATGAGCTCCATCAAGTGAAGAAAACCACCCAGCAGAGCTCAGACCCCTTATGAATGTGGTAGTAGCCCCTGATGTGTGAATTTGGAAACCATTCCACAAGATAGATGAGGATTTCCTCTAGCATCCATGGTTCCCATTCCAGTTACAATCAAATGAATGGTTCCAAAGAAGCAGACACACATGGGTGAGTGTTTCCTTGATGTACCTTTCCAATCATAATATCATGAATGATAATCCGGTATACTACTTTTTTAGGTTGATCCCGCTGACACTCTCAGGACCACATTCATTATCAACTCACTATGATGACCACTTAGCTCATAAATGGTATCCCTTAGTGTTGACTATCACCCTCTTCAATGATTAAGCATCATGTAACATCATCATATAGATTTTTTCAATCTCACCAATCCAAATAACTATTCCTGCTAACCTATCGACTTTCTAGTGGATGAAGGCATTATTTCACGCTGATTGGTTCTGAATGATGTGATACGTTTTGAAACCTCATGTAGTCTACTACCTATATTATACCTACCCCAATAACCTCTTTTCTATTTCATATTCACACCCCCTAACTCATAGGCCTCTAGGTTTCCATGGTATCTAGATTTCTATAACTCAAATTGTAGTAATATATATTGATGGACAACTAGTAGAAAACATTAGGTTAACATGGGGTAGACAACCCACCAATGGACTCAAACGTGTCATAGTAACACCAATAATATATTGGTCGATCTCATGGGTATAATTTATGGATGGTGCTCGATTCAACTACATTACAAAAACCATAGGGTGTTCCATCCTCTTTATCTTGCTCGAGTATACAAAATATACATACACCTGGAAACCTAAAGGGAAACCAACGAACTACATTGGGATTGAACCACCACTGATACAGATATAGACTATAAAAGATCTAGAAAAGGCCATTTACAGTGCTAAAAATGTTGTTAATCTCATCCAAGATAAAGGGGGCCCCTTTTATCATCACCAAAAAAAGTGTTTATAAGGACCCCTTTTAACAGCATTAAAAAAGCACAGATAAAAGGGGTCTTTTATTAGTGCTAAAAAAAGTCTTGATAAAAGGGTCATTTATCGGTTTTTATTTTTAGTGCTATTAAAATTCCTCTTTTATCAGTTCTTTTTTAGAAGAGATGATAAATGTTTAATTAAAAAAACAGTCTACAGATCAGAGGGGGTTTTAACACTTGAACCCCGTTATGTAGTACTATGAAGCACCCCCACCCACCCCCCACACACCCCTACCCCCTTATCACACCTCTGAAACCCTTTAATAGCGCTAACAACCCCTTTTATCAATGCTAGCACAACCCTTCACCATCGTCTGCATCACTGCCTCCCCCAAGATTCGAACTCGAGACCTCCCACAATGCTTCTGGAACCTTTACCAATCATCTATATTTCTTTGATGTCCATTTATGATATATATATTTATTTATATATATATATTTACATAAATTTTTTATATATTAATATATATTTATATTCACATATATATTTATATATTTATCTTCAAATATATATTTAGTTATATTAAGATATATATATATATATATTAATTTATACACACACATGTATAGTTAAATTTATATATTTATATATTTATATATTTATATATTTATATATTTATATATCTATATATTTATTTCGTATATTAGTATATATTTATATCTATCTATTTATATATACTTATATTTATTTATCTGTATATTTAATTGTAAATTATTATATATCAATTTTTAATACATACATACACAAATACACACACACACACACATTATATAGATATATAAATATTCATATATTTGTATTTTAAATAAAATAGATATTAAATTTTTTATTTATATAAAGCTTATATATTTACATATATATATTTTATATTAAAATATATATATATATTATATTAACATATATATATTTATATTAAAATAAATATTTAGTTATATTAATATATATATATTAATATATACATATACTTGTATAGTTATATTTATATATTTATATATAAATATATCTATATATTTATTTATATAATAATATATATTTAGTTATATTTTTTTATCAGTATATTTATTCGTATATTAATACATATCAGTTGTTAAAACCAACACACACAAATACACACACACACTGTATAGGTATATTTATATTCAAATATTTGTAATTTAAATAAAATAGATATTAGTTTTTTTAGATAAACTTATATATTGAGAAATATATTATATACGTAAATATGTTTAATTATTTACATATAAAATTTATTGTTTTTATGTGTGAATATATAAAATATATTTATATATATTTATATATTTTATTATAAATAATAGTACATTGTAAAAAATGATAAAATTTCAAATCCATAATAACAATATGAATATAATACATTCGAATAAATTCATTCCCCAATTAAAAGGGAAAAAGACCCTAAAACGAGTATCAAATTCCACCGAAATTTAAAATATTTGAGTACCCGACTAAAAACATAGTATTGGAGGCCTTCTGGACCTTTTATGACCTTGAAATATGTGAAAAAAGGTTCCCTTGTGCTGCTAGTGTGTAGAACTCGTCACAGGATTCGACTTGATATGTTGTAGAGATCAAACGGACACCCAGATCAAAAGTTATGGCCGTTTGAAGTTTGAGTTTTGTTTCTAACTTATTTTAGATATTTTATTAGTTTTATTATATTTTTGAGTCTTTAAATTGTTATTAAATGACTATTACTCATTTATAATTAGCAAATTATTAATTAATAATTTTTTTAATTATTTTATAAGACATTTTCACAACATATCTTACATATTAAGTGTAAATGTCAATATATACTAATCTAAAACATAATTAAAAATATATATTATATTTATATCAATATAAAAATATTTATATATTTATATATTTATATTTTATTTTTAATAATTTTTTTTAAAATATACCATTTATGAGCACTAGAAAAAAAAGTGCCGATAAAGAACACCTTCTATTAGTGATACTAAAAAAATCACGGATAAAGAGGTACTTTTAACAACTCATTTTTAAGAAATATTAAAAGTACCCCTTCATCATAATTTTTTTTAGAACTGATAATGGTATCCCTTTTTCAGCACTTCCTATTTAGTGTCGATAAAATGAGGCATTTTTCTTGACCAATTTTTTGTTAGTGCACTAGATATCGCAATGATGCTCATCACCACCACCAAGTCACTGGATCATTTTTTCCTAGGTGCACTAACAAAACACCTAGTCCTTTTTCATTCACATTATCCTCAAGTTCTTCCAATAATTGGTCACATTTTAGAGCTTTCTATGTGCTGTGTGTTCCCAGCAGTATAGCTCGACCTGACCACTAGATCCCTAAACCACACCTGAACCACTTTACAACTAATCATCAGGTGTCCAATCACTATCCCTTTCATAACCTTCTAATACCAGAGATGAGTTTCTAGTGAACAAATCAGTAATCTAATCTTGAAGTATTCTTCCAATGTAATTTGGTAATATTCTTGTCCTCATGAGTATCCATGGAACCACACTATCGTGATGTCGTGTTCCATCTCATGATACCTCTCCACTACCCCACCCCTTCCACCACTTGTTCACTCTGATGCTTCTAAGATTCTCAAGAAACACCACATGAGAAACCATACTAGATATAGGCCTTCCACCCCATGAACCATAGGTTTCTTGCCCTGCCAGTTCAAGTGTTGTGTCTAGGTGGTAGGTAAGGTTAGTATATGAATTAGTAGATCAAGGTCATGTTCTAGCATTTATTTCAGTATAATATAAGTAGTATACTCAGATATGAGTGCAAACTGAACCTTTAGAATGACCTATGGGAAAACCCATTATCATCAAAATGAAACTCAAACCACCACGAGGTAAACTGATATGCATTTAAAGCACCGGTTTACTTTGGAATTTGGGGCTGGTGAAAGACGGGATGAGGAAAAACAAATTAGAACTCATACTTGATCATGGTACTTATATATATTTATTTATGGGAAAAAGTTTGATTTTTTGTTTCTAAGTAGAACTTTTGAGTTTGTAAAGCCATGGGTTTCACTTTAATCCACTTGTTCGAGTCTAATAAAAATGGTGTTCATAAAAACATGAAGACCTCTATCAGTCATTGAGGAATTCTTCAAGCACATTGAACCTTATATTCCATAATATAAACTCACCCTTGAGGTAAAACTCCTCAGATATACCAAAAAGAGTGAGAGCATCATGACCTTCAAATAGGTTCGGCTGTAGAGACTGCACAAAGAGGATTAGAGAAGGGAAGCAAGCTCAACTATTTGCAGTGTCACCGCCTTCCAATCATGCAGGCCTTTCCTAGATTTCAGTGTTATACTTTAATAGTATTTCTTTTCTATCACTTAATCAATTTATTATATCATCTTAATCATATAACCTCTAATCATATAAGACAAACAAACTAGTTGTGATAGTACCCATACTCTCCCTATCAATTTATCAACTACAATGAGCTAGATCATTCTGACACCTACTGTTTAAACCCCCTACATAGCATACCTGGTATTTTGGATAGAGATATGAAATAACTAGCTACTTGAAATACTAGATATATGCAATCACTTTTATTCTCTGAAGATATGACCCTATGATAATAATTTTTGTTTGTCCTGTTACAGACGATGAACAATGGAGTCTATGTATATGAATGAGATATGATATCATACATATGATAAATTAAAATAATATGATATGTCAATGAAGTGAAAATTAATTCCATGAAGGAGGTCCCCAAACCTTAGAGAAAGCTACCTACATCATTTTTCTAATGTAATTCTAGTCAACGTCCTATATAATACCTTGTGATATATTTTAGTTTCTTTCTCTATATTCGCTGAACACTTCCAACACCTCACCACACCAATTTCACAACTCAATTAATTTATCTTGACTTTCTTGTGGATTTTGATTTGAAGGGATGAAGGTAGAAGTACTAGAAGTGATGGGAATCAAAAACTGATTATTGATAGGGGAAAGAGACAATGAAGGATGCCCTAGGATGGGTCTTGACCAATAAACTTCCTTACTATAAAGGGATTAACCTAGTGCAACTATGGCCTAACATTGAGTTAGAGTTCAACCAATTGGATTCCTTTCTCCCAGACGGGTCAGAGAGGGAAGGAGATCAAACATAAAAGTTCCCCAACTTTAGGGAGTTCCAGACAAGATAATAAAACAATCATCATGCATTCTAGTCACCCTTGAAGAGTACATTCCTCATATCATGCCTTCCGCTTTACCTTCCTTCTGGAGGTGACTTCTGTTAGGGTTGGTGTCCTCAGAACCAACTTATTTTTACGTTGATTACATAAATGTTCATTTATTATATATTTTTCATTGTTCTGCATGACTATAATATAATAATGTCCTGGAATATTTTTTTCATTAATAAGGTCATAGAAGATCCCCGCTATGATGAGACCCTTGAAATGCTATAACAATATTTTTAAATAAAGTTTTGTGGTTGGATGACATACTATGATAGGAGACATATTATACAGACCGCCATGTGTGAGTACTCATAAGAAGATGAGACTCTATCTCATGGAGTTCGCACTTGGTAATCTCCAAGAGGGGAGATTATGAGAACAGACCAGCCAGTAGTAATTCCGCATGTCTTGGTGTCATCAGATATTGTTATCTGCGAGTGTGTGTAATGGTCCTTAGACTAGAAGATTATCATTAACACATGTCATGAATTTCACACTTAGATTTACTAACGAAAACCATCACGCAGACAGTTGGTGGGAAGTAGGGTATGTTGGGTGCATCACGAGTGACAAGTTGTTAATGGATAAGTCAAGGAAGGATTTTTCCCTTCCATTTATGGAAGTTGATATCTCGGCCCTTTGATTGAAATAGAACTATTACATTAAATTCCATGACCATGGTGTAAACGACGAGTTTATTTCAGGTATTCAAAGAACGACGAATCAAGAATATAGGTTTATGACACTTCCATGAAACCTTCTTAGTGAGATATCGAGACAAAGGGATTAAATTACACAGTAAGTGTTTGTATGAGGTGATACGTCAATGCGGCGTCAACTTCTTTCTCTTGGGTGACTTGACCCGTTGCTAGACATTAATCTTGTACTTTAGGCAAACCTGCCTAATGCCAATGAGAAAGAGGCCTAGAGGGTCACACACTACGTGTATCCAAGTATCTCAAGTTGAATAAATATTATTCCACTACTTGGATTAATAATTATTCAAGGAAGCCTAAGTTGTTTTAAATGATGGATGAAAAATATAATAAAACAAGTACACGTTGTGTATTATTAAATTCACATGCCGTGTAGTTTTATTTTGGAATGGAAATGAATAAATGAAAACAAGATATAAATGTCGTGTACATTTAATGTACACGCAATGTAGTTTTCAATGAAAAACAAGTACATGCCGTGTATTTATTATTACACGCCGTGTAGTTTTTCCAGTCGGGATTTTGTTGATATAGTATCATTTTATTTAATGATATTTATTATAATCAGCATGAGCGCATGTCAAGGTATTAATTATTAGACATGGGGGTTTTAAATAAAGAGTCAATGAAATAAATAAAATGCGAAACATGTTTATTTATTGACATAACTCTATAACCCCACACACCCGATTATAGATATCCTCACAACCCCATCTCTTTTCCCACACACAATAGAATCGTTGTGGAGAACATCTCTAGAGAATTCTTTCAAGGACGAAAGAACCTCTTCCTCCAAGAACACACTCAAGACCAAGAGTGATCCTCTTCTATCAGATCAAGATGATCTAAGGTGGACAACGCAAGAAAATGATTCTCCATGCTAGAACCCAGAGAATCCTTTGGCGACGTCCAGAGATATGAGGTACATGTGTGGATCACCGCTAAAGGGAGTCTACACTTGGCTTCTACGACGCAACGACGAATCACATCGACAACATGATCGATAACATCAACGAAGAAAGAACACCCAAAAGGTACTTTTTTATAATTAATTAAATTAATTATAATCAACCTGTAATGATCCCTGTTTGTGGTTCTGGGACAAACCATATTCTTTGTCTTTTTCTGTGATTCAATCTGTGGAGACTGGCATTTATCATCGTATTGATCCTGGATTGCTCATTGCTAATGACAAAAAGCAAAGTGGGCACATCCACCCACACTCTTCCGCTGCACCTGGAACCATCTAATGGTATTAGAGGGAGGTCACAATGTTTATTATAGTTATTTAATTTTCATTGATAATTTACGCATTCATATTTGATTCAATTCGAAATGAATCGTTCTATAAATCTAAATTAACGAGATCTGTTCTCCCTCCTTCATTTCTCGATTCATATCACAGAAATGACCTTTTAATTTCAATTTTGATTAAAATAAAAATGAGGAACTCATCCTGAGGAACCGATCTTTCTATCTGTACAACACAAGATTACACGGCGTATAATTAAAATTACACACTGTTTACTTAGGTTCAACGAACCGGTAATGGTCCACCAAACCATGCCGTGTGAATTGATTAGGCCTAATTTTTAATCACTCCGTGTTGAAAAGAATAGAACAACACATGGAAACCGGAATACATGGCGTGTATGTTGGAACAACATTCCGTGTAGTCTGTTCTGACCCAGGTGAAGCCATGTATAATGACATGCCGCGTACCGCATACACGAGATCGCCAGGCCGGTTACCCCGTAACAAGGAAGTACACTCCTTGTATGATTCATCTACACGCTGTGTAATCTAAAATTTACAAAGTACATAAAACACACCAAAACCCCGGCGTGTACTTTGGATAAAGGGTTAAAATAAAAATACACGCCATGTAATTATAAACTACATGCTGTGTACTTTCCAGAAATGGAATTTCACCAGGTTTCCTCCAATGTACAAAGACCCGTACAAGGAATATAGATGAGAAGAATCTCAAGGAAATTCAGAAAGGAATTTATGATAATGAATTTATTAATTATAAGATCATAATTAATTGAATTCGAGCGCGTCTTATCTTAAATAAAAGAACAATTAAATGAATTTGAATTCTAAATATGCATAAATGTCGTTGTATACTATGGATGATCATGAGCTAGACCAAAGACCGTTAGTATGTGTATGGTTTCATTTAAATTTATTTAATTAAAATTTGTTAGCCTATGAGCCTTCTTCCAATAAAATGCAGGGCCTGTGTGCCCATAGTTTCTTTAATGTAAACCCATGTAATGGATGATCTCCCAAGAAAGAGGAGATGGTTCAAATCCCAAATCCGAGGTGAAACCGACGCAAGAAGATACAAAGGACGACAGGTGGGAGCTGCAAAACATGAACCATCAGGTTCACGGCGTTTTCCCTAGGTCAGTGTTATCTTATCAAAACCGCTAGATAAGCTAACCAAATAGAATCTCATGATCATGCCAACTTAATTAATTTCTGTCTGATTTCATGGTTTATTTATTATGTATGTGTTGTCGCAATCACATAATTAATAAAATGAACAAGCATTCAAAGATGAAATAAAATAAAAACCGGACGATGCATCAACATTATCAGAACATGGTTAATCACTTAATAAAGAATCACTTAATATTAAAAAGAATGTGATAACGCAAGAATACGCATAAAGAATAAAATCCCTCAAATACCATATTAAGTATGACCAAGCCTTCCGTTACATGAATAAAGGAAAGACTTAATAAAACTATGTTTTTGACCAACCCTTGTTGGGACACTTACTTTTATAAAGGAAGCCCTTATGAAATGTTTCGGGTTGACTTAACCATATTACATTAAGAGAAGTAGCCCTTTCTAGACTTGATGTAATATTGGAGGAAAGAGTTGAGGAAATCCAAGTCAGGATTTCAGGATTGGGGAGTCCACTCAACAAATCAAGGAACTGTATGCTCACAGTTGGCAAAGATCTGCCTACCTAAAAACCTTCAAATAGCTTGACCAACCCTTGTTGGGGTTATGCGAAGGGAAATATGGATCCTTGGCACTAGAATGTCAAAGCAACTTGACATTCCAAGTTCAATGGTGAGGGCCATTTGGACTTGATAAAATAGTGGGAGAAGTAATAAAATTTATTATTTCTCATAAAAATGTAATCAAGAAAGTACTAATAAATCTGCTCTTTTAAATTGAAGAATCAAGATGACAAACTCATCAACCACTATTTCTCTGTGATCAATTCTGGATAAAGACAACATCCTTACTGGCAGTAACTTTCAAGAATGGTTTAGGAACCTTTGGGATTTCCTACCCCATGAACGAAAGTTTTGCGTGCTGGAGTCCTCACTTCCTGATTCCCCTACCCAAGGGGCAAGTGATGAAGATTTCATAGTCTATGAACAACATTTGAACGACGCTCTCAACGTTCAATGTTTGATGCTGTCATCTATGTCTAGTTAGCTCATGAAGACTCATGAAGACATGGATGCCTACATCATGCTCGATCACCTCCCTGGTCTATACCAGGAGAGAGTAAGACAGGAAAGGATTGAGATCTCCAAGGCATTATTTCAGAGCAAGTTTTGAGAGGGTGCCCCAGTCGGGCCTCGTGTTGTCAAGCTCATTGGCTACATTGAGCTCTTGGAGGTTCTAGGTTTTAAACTCCCCAATGAACTGGGCACCTATCTCATTCTTGCATCACTCCTCCAGAGCTTCTCAAACATTGTTGTGAACTTCAACATGAACAACATTGAGAAGTCTCTGTCTGATCTTTTTATCCTTATTCGCAAAGTGGACAATGACATGAAGCGTGAAAATCCTTCTGTCCTCATGGTGAATAAAAGGAAAGAGAAGGTGAATATATTTAAACCCAAATCATCTTCAAGGCCTTCCAAGAAAAGGAAGATCAAAGGGGAGGCAAAGGAACAGGAATCTATTTGTTTCGCATGTGGCAAGATGGGCCACTGGAAGAAAAACTGCACCCAGCCAAGGATGCAAGGGGAAGCATCAGGTGCGTTTTTTTATCGAATGCAATCTATCTGTTTCTACTAATAGTGTATTAGATCCTGCTTGTGGTGCTCAAATCTGTATCAAAATACAGGAATCAAGTAGATTCAGGAAGATTGATTGAGGGGAGGTTAATCTACGAGCAGCCAACGGAGCCAGACTTGATGTTGTAGCTGTCGGGGACTACCACCTCACATTGCCTACCGGGATGGTCTTGGTTTTTAAAGGATGTTATTATGCACCCTCTGTAACCAAAAACATTATTTCAGTATCCTGATTAGATACTGATGGATTCATCTTCAAGTTTGGAAGTGGATGTTGCTATTTTTATAAAGATAGCATTTGTTTTGGTAGGGAACATTTATATAACGACCTTTATGTGTTAGACTACACAAACAAAGTAATGGAAATCGATAACAAAGTTAATTCACATGACTCATACCACACCCAACTTTGGCATCACCGGTTAGGTCATGTCAATGAGAAACGTTTGACAAAATTACATCAAGATGGGTATTTATATTCTTTCGAACTAAAACCACTTGGTGTATGTCATGCGTGTCTACAAGGAAAAATGACCAAAGCCTCATTTAGTAGGAAAGGTGAAAGAGCTAAAGTGCATCTATAATTAGTTCACACAGATGTGTGTGGACCATTTCTAGTTGAAGCAAGGGGTGGATTCTCGTACTTCATAACTTTTACTAATGATTTTAGTAGATATGGATACATCTATTTAATGAGGTATAAGTCAGATTCGTTTGATCGGTTCAAAGAATAAAAGAATGAAGTTGAGAACCAGCTTGGTTAGAAAATTACGAAACTCCGCTCAGGCAGAGGAGGAGAATATCTTAATTAGTAATTCATTGATTTCTTACGGGATTTTGGGATTCTATCTCAACTCACTCCTCCTTACACACCGCAGTGGAATGGTGTATGTGAAAGGAGGAACCGCACCCTATTGGACATGGTGAGATCAATGACGAGTCATGTGAGTCTTCCATCATGCTTTTGGGGATATGCATTACAAACAACAACACACATACTAAACCAAGTACCATCTAAATCGATAAATGTTATTCCATACGAATTATGGAGTAGACATAAAGACATGTTATCGAATTTACAAGTGTGGGGTAGAAAAGAATTTTTTATGGCCTCTTCAGGTAACAAACATGCACCCCGAGGAACAAATTGTATCTTTATAGGATATCCCAAGGAAACAAGGGGATATTACCTATACAACCCCTCAGACAAAAAGGTTACAATGGCAATACACGACATACTCCTTGAGAGGGAGCACATCTCCAAAAGAGATAGTGGGAGGGAGATAGACTTAGATGAAGTCGAGGCTCAAGATACACATGAGTTGGTACAAGAACAGATTCCACATAGCTCCGTGGAAAAACAATTTGTTCCAGAGACACTAGAACTGCATATGAGCACGAGAGAGGTGAGAGAACCAGAACGATATGGTTTTCTTGTCACCGAGGATGGTGACTCATTATTGGTTGACAATGATGATCCTCTTACCTACAAGGAAGAAGTTGAAGGCACAGATGTTTCCAAGTGGCAAGAAGCCATGAATTCTTAAATGGATTCCATGTACCAAAACCAAGTCTGGATTTTGGTAGATCCTCCTGTTGATGTAAAGCCTATTGGTAATAAATGGGTATTCAAGAAGAAACTGGACATGTAGGGGCAAGTCAGCACCTACAAGGCACGATTGGTTGCAAAAGGTTTTAGATAGTGTCAAGGAATTTACTATGATGAAACCTTTTCATCGGTTGGAATGCTGAAGTCCATCAGAATCATATTGGCCATTGCTGCTTACCATGACTGTGTGATTTGGAAAATGGATGTCAAAACAGCTTTCCTTAACAGGAACCTCCAGGATGATGTCTACATGACACAACCTGAAGGGTTTTTGACTCCAAAGGATGCCAACAATGTATGCAAGTTGCAGAAATCCATTTATGGATTAAAGCAAGCATCAAGGTCATGGAACATTCGTTTTGATGAAGATGTTACGGAATTTGGATTTGTTAAGAATGAATGTCAGCCTTGTGTCTACAAAAGGTTTATTGGGAGTGTAGTCATCTTTCTAATAGTATATTTTGAAGACATATTGCTAATTTGAAACGAAGTACCTGTCTTACAGTCAGTTAAGGCATGGTTTCATAAATGATTCTCCATGAAAGACTTGGGAAAGGAGGCATATATTATTGGGATCAAGATCCATCGTGATAAATCCAAGAGAATGCTGGGCCTGAGTCATAGTACATACATTGACAAGATACTGAAGAGATTCAGTATTGAACAGTCTAAGTGGGGATTGTTGCCAGTGTCACATGGCATTCATCTTTCAAAGAAAATGTGTCCTCAGACACATGAGGAAAGAAAGAGAATGGCAAGGATCCCTTACTCATCCGTGATTAGGTCTGTCATGTATCTTATGCTATGTACGATTCTAGATGTTGATTACGCATTAAGTGCAATAGGAAGATATCAAGATGATCCAGGAGACCGTCATTGGATGGCAGTCAAGACTATCCTTAATTATCTGAGGCGTACTAAGGATATGTTCCTAGTTTATGTAGGATATGAAGAACTAGTCATTAGAGGACATGTAGATGCTAGTTTCCAGACTGATCAAGATGACATGAAGTCACAGACTAGATACATCTTCACTTTGAATGGAGGTTCAGTGATCTGGAAGAGCTCAAAACAAAGTGTGGTGGCAGATTCTACAGTGGAGTCCGAGTATATCGCAGCTTCTGAGGCAGCTAAAGAAGCAGTATGGATGAAAATCTTCGTCCAAGAGCTGGATGTTGTAATGAGTAGTAAAGATCCTATCACACTCTATTGTGATAATACTGCAGCGGTGGCACTTGAAAAAGAGCCAAGTTCACATTAGCGGACAAAGCACATACCTCAGAAGTATCATCTCTTGAGGGATTTTTCTGAGATAGGTGAAGTTGCAGTGAGAAGTATTTCCACAGAAGACAACGTGGCAGACCCATTGACTAAAGCCTTGACAAAGAAGAAAAATGATCATCATGTGAGTTCAAGCGGACTAAAATTCGTAGGCAGTTGGCTCTAGTCCAAGTGGGAGTTTTTTAGGGTTGGTGTCCTTAGAACCAACTGTTTTTTAATTTGATTACATTAATGTTCACTTATTATATATTGTTCATTGTTCTGCATGACTATAATATAATAATGTCCTGGAATATTTGTTACATTAATAAGGTCATAGCAGATCCCCACTATGATGAGAACCATGAAATGATATAACAATATTCTTAAATAAAGTTCTGCGGTTGGATGACATACTATGATAGGACACATAGTATACAGACCGTCATGTGCGAGTACTCGTAAGAAGACGAGACTCTCTCTCATGGTGTTCGCACTTGGTAATCTCAAAGATGAGAGATTATGAGGACACACCCACCAGTAGTAATTCCGCATGTCTTGGTGTCATCAGATATTGCTATCTACGAGCGTGTGTAATGGTCATTAGACTGAAAGATTATCATTAACACATGTCATGACTCGCGCACATAGATTTACTGACGAAAACCGTCACGCAGACAGTGGGCGGGATGTAGGGTACATTGGGTGCGTCACAAGTGACATGTTGTTAATGTATAAGTTGAGGAAGGATTTTCCCCTTCCATTTATGGAAGTTGATATCTCGGCACTTTGATTGAAATAGAACTGTCGCATTAAATTCCATTTCCATGGTGTAAACGACGAGTTTATTTCTGGTAGTCATAGAACGACGAATCAAGCATATAGGTTTATGAGCCTTCCATGAAACCTGCTTGATGAGATATCGAGACAATGGGATTAAATTACACAGTAAGCGTTCGTATGAGGTGATACGTCAATGCGGCGTCAACTTCTGTCTCTTGGGTACCTTAACCCATTGCTAGACAGTAATCATGGATTTTAGGCAAACCTACCTAATGCCAACGAGAAAGAGGCCTAGAGGGTCACACACTAAGTGTATCCAAGTATCTCAAGTTGAATAAAGATTATTCATGTATGTGGTTTAATAATTATTCAAGGAAGCCTAAGTTGTTTTAAATGATGGAGGAAAAATAAAATAAAACAAGTACACGCCGTGTATTATTAAATGTACATGCCGTGTAGTTTTATTTTGGAAAGGATATGAATAAATGAAAACAAGATATACACGTCGTGTACATTTTATGTACACGCCCTGTAGTTTTCAAGGAATAACAAGTACACGCCGTGTTTTTATTATTACATGCCGTGTAGTTTTTCCAGTCGGGATTTTGAGGATATAATATTGTTTTATTAAATGATATTTATTATAATCAGCAGGAGCGCATGTCAAGGAATTAATTATTCGACATGGGGGTATTAAATAAAGAGTCAATGAAATAAATAAAATGCGTAACACGTTTATTTATTTTCATAACTCTATAACCCCACACACCCGATTATAAATATCCTCACAACCCCAACTCTTTTCTTACACACAAGAGAATCGTTGTGCACAACATCTCTGGATAATTCCTTCAAGGCCGAAAGAACCTCTTCCTCCAATAACACTCTCAAGACCGAGAGATATCCTCTTTCATCGGATCTAGACGATCTAAGGCAGACAACACAAGCAAAGGCTTCTCCACACTAGCACCCAGAGAATCCTTTTGTGACATCCAGAGATACGAGGTACACGTGTGGATCACCGCTAGAGGGAGTCTACACTTGGATTCTACGACGCAATGACAGATCACATCGACAACGTGATCGATAACATCAATGAAGAAAGAACACCCAAAAAGTACTTCTTTATAATTAATTAAATTTATTATAATCAACCTATAACGATCCTTGTTTGTGGTTCCGGGACAAACCATCTTCTTTGTCTTTTTCTGTGATTCGATCCGTGGAGACTGGTGTTTATCATCGTATTGATCCCAGATTGATCATTGGTAATGACAAAAAGCCAAGTCGGCAAATCCTCCCATGGGCTTCTACTGCGCCCGGTACCTTTAACTTATCTCCAAAATAGCCTTGGAAAATGGATTACTTGAATGGGGAGCTATCCTATCACAAGAGGGTTAGTGAACTCCTCAATGAAGTACATATGAAACCCACTAGGTTTCGACACCTATCTATATTTTCTATCAGGAACGAGCACACTGATACCTCAATCCAAAAGGAGTGGGATTAATTACTATTTGTGTCTTTTTGCCTTCATCTATAGGTTTAGAGAAATAAGGAATGTATTATAATTCATTATATCTATCCCTATCTTGTTAGTCGCTCTTCTTTCAAGGGATCTATCAATGTAGGATGATCATAGATATTTCTTCCCTTTAGGATCAAGCTGTATTCCATATCATCTAGTGGGGTTTTGGATAGAAGATACCAACAATCTACTAGTATTATATCAATCTTCTAGGTAAAGAGTTAAGGAACATAAAACAATTAGCTTCTTTTTTACCTTTTCTTTTGAGTCCAGGGGTTGAGTTTATTCCCAGAAAGGGCTAAGGTCTCATTGGTTTAAATATCCTATTTCTTGATAATAATCAGATCAAGTAAAGGGGATTCCCTAGTCAAATAATGAGACCCCTCAATAGATGTAATAGGAAGTTAACATTGTCCATGAACACTTTAGTACAAAAATTCTTCTATAAAAAAATATGTAGTTCTTGTATTAGTACATCAGTGACTTCTCTCCTAGAGTGCATTAACCAGAGAAGGAGAATTTTTACATCTTAGTCCATACCTAATTGTGTTCAAAAGGTTTTTTTTGTCACTCAATAGGAATATAGACCTATTCTTGTGTAGTTGGTAGTTAGAAATGGAATAATGGGTATTTTACTTTCCCTTTCAGAAATCCTATTCTTCTCCTTCCACATTGACCCAACAGTATTATGGATTATATTACCACATATAACATCAACTAAATATATCCATGAGTCACTTATAAAATAATAATAAGTTCATTTCACATTAGCATGTTTCCTAGGATATAAAACATTGATCCTGAAAATATATATTTATTTATAATTATAATTATAAATATAATGAATATATTTATTATAAACAAATTTATTTTAATTTCATAATTATTCAAATATAAATATGTATTTATTTAAATAATTATGAAATAATAAAAAAATATATATAATTAATATATTTATTTTAATTTCATAAGTATTTAAATATATAAATATATGACTATATATAATTAATATATTTATTTTAATTTGATATGTATTTAAATATATTTATATTTATATTTATATTTATGACTATAAATAAAAAATATATATTTATAATTATAAATATAAATATAATAAATATATTTATTATAATTTTATAATTATTTACACACATATATATTATTTATAATTATAAATATAAATATTTTTAAATATGTATACATATTTTAATATATTTATAAATACATTTCTATAATTATATGTATTTATAAAATTAAAATTATTATAAATATAATTATCGTGATTTTAAGTATGTATGAGAACATAATAGCTTCATCGGAACATGAATGAGTCATATACACCGAGTAAAGTATAGATCATAAAAAACGAGTCCTCATATAAATGGACAACATGAATTGTAATGAGAGTATAATGTATACATGAACATTCACAATGAATACATAACATATGTCTGTCACTTATATTCACGCATAAATTGACCAAATTCATTGGAAACATATATTAATTTAAAAATATATATTTATTTATAATTACAATTATAAATATACATATTTGGAAATTATTTATATTTAATTATAATTATACATATTAAAAAAGTATATATATATATATAGATTTTTAAATATACATATTTTAAATATATATATATATATATATAAATATATATATATAATAAATATATTTAATATTCAATGAAATTTATTATATATATATTTTTTAATTATTAAAAAAAATATTAATTATAGACAGACATTTTTTATTTAATGTATACAAATATACATTATTTTTGAATATAAATATAATAATTTTATATAAAGTAATAATATTTATTATAAAAAACATTTCTCAGAACTTTTCGATTGTGCTGATAAAGGATATCTTTTATCAATGCTCTTTACTTGGCATTGATAAGACCCAACATATCCTTTTCCTAGATCCATGGTAGTGTGGAAAAATATGCCATTTATTTTGTAGTGTTTTTTTATTATTTTTACAATATATGATTATTCTTTACACCTATTTTAAACATACTTTTTATTTCCTTCCTCATCCTTTTTTGCAATGGGAGACTCCACAACAATACATTAATGAGAAAAATATGAATTTATTGATAAAAAAATAATTAAATTATAATCATGGAAAAAGAATATAGAAATTTAAATTTAAAGTGTGTGATTTATAATAAAAATTAATTTTATTTATCATCATTAAAATAGTTATATTTGACTATAATTAATATGAATATATAAGGAATAATAATATTGTTTAATAAAAAAATCGTTTTGATCACTTGTTTGACTGATTTTCCCGATCCCAACATGACCTACTCCCATGATTCAAAAACCATCCTGATTCCAATAGTTTTGATATTAGAAAATAAAAAATGTGTTTTGCCTCCAATAATGTAACATGTTTTTAGTATATTTCATTAAATGAAATTTTCCTCACAAAATAAATTTTTTTTATAGTCATGCTTAAAAAACACTGGACCTGGTAATAAATAAAAAACATCGAATCTTTCTATTGAAATGAGGACAACTTCGGAAAGGAAGAAGAGGACGATGTTGTCTGACCTGTTTATAGCCCATGAACCGATGATGGAGGATCAGAAGAAGAGGACGATGCTGGGAGATCTGTTTAAATCCCATGACCTGGAGATGGGGAATCAGAAGAATATAAGTATAGTTTTCATGGCAAAAAGGAAGAGGAGATCACCACACACTAAGAAGATCTTAGTAGACTCTTACAATCATGTGACACCAGAAAGGAAGAAGTGGAGGACGTTGGCTGACCAGTTCATGCCTCAGATGATGGATGACCTTTTTTTAAAAAAATATCATGTTCTTACAAAAAAATGGCATTTTTCATTAGTTCTTACCAACACATATAGTCATATAAGAATGACTTTCAATTTTGTGAAAAATATTTTCTAAACCTAATAAGTTTTACAAACAGTACACACATGACGTATGTTGGGTAGACTCCAACACCAAGCCTCTCTAACACCCCACATGCCCCTTTGACATTGGGCTAAGCCCTATACATCTATGCCCTAACTAAGTGTC
This sequence comes from Viscum album, assembly GCA_963277665.1. NCBI lineage: Eukaryota > Viridiplantae > Streptophyta > Magnoliopsida > Santalales > Viscaceae > Viscum > Viscum album. The sequence goes on from OY728131.1 coordinate 1,931,391,573, forward strand.
CTTTGAATTAACAAAATCGAATTAATTCCTTCAACTTAAACATTAATATAATGATGTAATTATTTTATGGTACTAGAAAAAGACCTTTACCAATCATTTGTGAGTACATTAATAATTTCATGAAATAACATGAAAAATATGTATATGGAAGAAAAATAATCTTGACATAAAAGATGAAATATAGTCATTTTTTCATAAATTTGTTTTCGATTGGTGAGTAACAAAGAAAAGAAAAATTAAAAAAACATGGAATTTGGAGAAATAATAATCTGAAAAGAATATAGGTATGTTTTAATAAGAAAAATAGTATATATTTATTTCAATGTAAATTTAACGAATAACAATCCAAAATAAGAGTGAGATTGTAAAACAGGCCTTTACAACATTAATAAAATTTTATTCAAAACCGATTAAAAGTGAAAATATTAATTGAAACATTAAATACAATGAATATTGATGAATTCATTATATAATATAACCCAGGTGTTTTATATACACCATATGAAATAAATTATCATTATAATATAAAATATTTCCCAGTAGACTGAAATTCAGATGAAAAACCATTCCATTGGATTTCTTCAAGGTCGAACACACTATATCCTATTGAATAGTGAATTTAAATTTATTAAATAATTTCTTAATAATTTTATTATATATGTTACATTTGTTAATATATTTTTTTATAATCATTTGACATCCATTCATTTAATAGTCCTTGCCTATGTTATCCACTTTATGTTTTTTAGTCAATTTTCCCAGAATTACATGCATATATTGACTGAGGTTAAAGGTGTTATGAAAACGTTTTATTATCTTATGAATGTTAATAATTTAATGAATATAATTTTCAATCATTTTATTCAATTATAGAATCATCCTTGATATGTGATAATAAAAAAATGAATTGCATCGCTTCGTAGAGGTGATAGTCAACACGTACGAATGACCAATGATATCATTTTTAATGGATGGGAGGGTAAGAAATTAGATTATATATTATATTTCTAGAATCATAATTATGTCTCAAATAACATATACATTCAGTAATTCAATATTTTTAACTATCCAAGTGATGAAGTGATGGAAAATTAATTCACCATTTACATAACAACATCTCAATGTAGTTAATATACTAATTTTATTATGTTAAGATTCTTACTGAATATATAGTGGTGGTTTTAGAAGCAAATATCCTGACAAAACTTGGTAAGAACATATAACTCCTCTGGTAATTTTTTTTGTCCTACACCTTATGACTTCTTTAGAAAATATAGTAAATATACTAATGTAATTATGTTAAGACTTCATTTCCAATACTCATTTCACCGCATGTTTATCATGGTCTATTTGCGATTGTGCATGGTGATTCCCCTGAAAAATGTTTTTTTGGATGATTCTAGTTAGCGTTATTCCATTTAAATTGATTTGGGTACATCAAGGAATAGATAGGTCATTGAAGTGGCTAGTTTATAGGACTCTTGACTAGGGTTGGGTTCAAATACACTCAGAAGAACCCCATTCTCACAGGTTAGAAACCTCATCTAAAGACTTTCAGTATAAATAAATAGGTGGTTGATTAGACTTTGGGTTTTTTCACCCGCCTTTGGTTCAAGGCTGTGACATGGGGGTTTGGAATATTAAATGTTGGGGTATGGAGATTGAACATGTGATCTGGTACTCTAATCTTATTGTTAATTGGCATGATCTGTTCTGAGATATGGGATAAAGCAGACATGTAATCCAATACTCTAATCTAATAGTCCTCAGTTCGAAGTGGTATGATTGGACTTCTGACTCTATCCAGATTCATGTTTTCATGTATAGTTGAACCACTTATCCGACTACCATTTAATCCCCAAATACACCTACTGGGTAATAAAATTGAGGTTTCATAGAAGAATTCACCACTCAACTCCAATAGATTTCATATGTCCTTATGACAACAGATGTTTACCATCTCTCTTTTAACCATACCCACTCACACCTGGGGGTGATTCTGTACCGCCCTTGGGAGAATATCGAGATTGATGTTTGAGACTTCACCATATTGACACAGGTTATGTCCTCAGTTACTGTCCATTGACGGTTCCACATGGTTCCTTTTGGAATTTAGGGGAAAGATGTTATTTGAATGCAATCGACATGCAGCTCAGCTGTCATGACCCGTCCCTCGGGGCCCGTGTCGTTACTACCCCATGACCACCTTTTATAGTCCAGGGGATGGCGACTAGCACCAAAAGGTGTATTTTGTAAAACTGGAAGGTGTTGCTTTTATAACACATAAACTCTCACAAACCAAGAACAAAGTAAACTATATAGTAAACAGGGTGTGTATAGTATGTAAAGGGGCTGGAATACAACCCCAACTAAAATTACAAGTAAAACAAGGATGTACACGTAAAACTGAAAATATCTCCTATGAAAACCCGCCAATGATCCAACCTGAAGTGTAGGTACGGATCTCGAATGTTCATATCTACAGATCATCTTCTCTAATGACCACCTATGAGTAGCCTCTATTCTAGGTACCCTTGTCCTCAATTAGTGTTGACTGTCGTCTTCACCAGACACAACAAGGTGCGAGCATTGCCCGTGTAGGGGTGATTATAACAATACTCAGTAGGGACCACAAGACCCCTGAAGGTCTCTAAAAATCCACATGGATAAACCACAAGCAAGATATCAACTCTATATAGGTATATTCCAATAAAAATTCCAATGTTATCCAAATATACTCATCTCACACAAGAGAGAAGAATACCATAATGAAAACACCATGAAGGTTAGAGTACCACATAGTTAACACCTCAATGATATAGTACCACATAGGTACACCACAAAGGTATGAGTACCAAAAAGGTAACACCTCGAGTATATAGTACCACATAGGTACACCATGAAGATATAAGACTCATCTCACATAGGTATAAGTGAAGTATAGAAGTACATATGATCAGTCGTAGAGCTGGATCATCTTATTCTGTCAAGTGGCACTGTTTCTATTTATATGGATTCGAACCCACATAGTATCGATAGGTACCAACCCCCACAATGATCCACACAGTATCTGACCCACACAAGATCAGTATGTGCTAATCCACACAGGATTGCTAAGTGTTGTCCTGCACAGGATCTGACCCACATTGGATCGGTATGCACTGACCCACATAGGGTCGCTGAGCACTGATCCACATAGGATCGTTATGCACTGACCCACACTGGATCATTGAGAGATGACCTACTCTTTATTGATAGGTACTAACCCCCTAAATGACCCACTCAAGATCCAACCCGCCCAGATTCGATAGATATATAACCTCTATAAAATTTGTCTCCAACCTCTGCCTCACTGCCAGCCTCTAGGTTCCCACACTAAGAAAGCGTGATTCCTAGAGGTTCCACTCTTCAATCCATCCGTCGATATAGAAACTGTAATGATGTTCCACGAAGATGTACCTCAAAGGTCTGTCAAGTCATAAGGGACCTAACACGATAGACGGTGCATCAATTAGATGCTCGGTCTGTTAGTTATTAGCATTTCTGCTCTGAGGGCTTTGTTGGATTCAAGGTTCGATCCAACCTAGCCATACTCCATATTTATCCAAAACTCATATTGTTTATACCAAAAGGATAGTCTCTATCCAAGGATTCTAGCTTCATAGAATTTTTGTCAAAAGGACACCTGGTTCTGATGATATGGCCATAAATACAAAAATGGGTCTGGATGGGCCTGGGTCTAGTCCGACTTAGCCCGACCCAACCTGGCCCAACCCAGCACGGTTCGGGTCGATTCGTCCCAACATGGGCTAGACCTAGATGGTCTGGGCCTTGGCAGGGCCAGCCCTGCCCATGAAGGGGACGACCTGGTGGCGCATCCTGATGGCATGGCATGCCCGAGCTGGAGCCGAAGGGGGAGCATCCCCCTTCCGTTCGGAATGGAAACCAACAGTGCCTTTAGGCGCTGCCAGGTCATAGAGAGTCCCGATTGGGTCTCACCGAACTACAAAATTTGGCCGATGATCTAGCCGGTCCTCCTCTTAGCGGCGCGGTCACGCGCCGCTACTCTACCATGGTTGGCCTGGCTGACAGCTTTGATCGTACCACGATTCACTATTTTAATCCACCATTACACCGCAGTTTTAAACATGTTTTGTAATGAATATTTCAAATATAAAAATAAATTGAACTTTATGTTTGAATTGATAAATTAATGTTAATCAATATTATAATGGGCAATGTTACTTGTTTTTATTATTTCAATGTAGGTGGAGTTGATTTGGAGGGCCTTTGATGAAGTGGAAGAAAAATGGGCCAAAATTGCATGGATCCATGGACATGTTTCCACTGTTATGCATTGTACACAACATACATGATTCCATATGGGGTGAAATTTTGTATTCCTGTCCAAAATTTTATATTCTATATTTCATATTGAGGATCCCAATTCAGATTCTGTTTTTATGGGGCCCATCCGAACTAATCGTTCCAAGCCACCTAATATGGACCAAGTCAAATGCGGTGTTCTGTATTTTATCAATATCCTGAGCTGTAGTTGTCCAAAGGGTTCCAAACATTCGGTGGAGATATTAAAGAGGTAGGTTTATATCTTTTCTATTTTCTCCAAATCAAGAGAAGACTTTATGAAGGCTGAAACGCATTGTACAAGAGGATTGATGAAATATGTGTGCTTAAAACCACCTTCAAATTTTCCGATAAAATGACACCTTGGGCTCCCGATTTTCAATTTCTGCTTGAAGGAAACTTGATGCCTTTATTGGAGTTCCCAAGGAGTCTTCTCAACATCACTAGCAGTTCTGGAGGCTATGGTATGTGATACTTCAACATCTTCTTCTTCTTCCTCTCCCATGGGTTTCTAAACCCCTTGTGATCACCCGGGGATGAATGTGATGCAATCCTGAGCTTCAAATTTGTATTATTTTGAATGATCTTTTTAATTCAGTGTTTTATGTTGTTTTTACTCATTCTATATTTTTATTTAATTGAGTTATTTATTTTTATGTTATACTCAACTCAAATGATCATGTTTGGGGGTACCCTTTCATGTGATGTTTCACACACTTTTCATCCACTTTTCATCCATCATTCAATTGTGGTGTTTATGTGGTTCATATTGGAAAATTGAACTCCCATAAACACTATTACGATCATGCACATTTATTTCATGGTATCACAAAGAAGTAACATTAAAACTTGAACATCACATCGAGTTCTTCGTGTGTTGCCTTAGTGAGTTTCGGTTATGACGTCGATCACAAATAACTCAATCATCAGGTGTGTCTGGTGAAACATTGTGTGTTTTCGACTGATCCCTAGAAGGTATCATAGAATAAAATTATTAAAAAATTGTAAATATGTATTGAAAATCAGGTATTAAATGATCATAACCCCATCCCTTGAAGCGATGAAGGATGAGAATCACGAGACATCCCCAGGTTGATCACGTTTAATCAATCCTGTTCGTTTCTACTTTGATTTATCGCTTTCATTTCCTATTTCCATAATTAATCATAAAACCACCAAGTTTTAAAAAACCTAATTCACCTTCTACTTCCACAATCAAAACCCTCTTTTTAAATTAATTGTCTAAGGCTCCATCGAGAGACGACCTAGGGTTGCTGCTATGCAGCAGAAATTCTAGTCAAAATTAAACAACTAATTTGATGCTCTCGACAATGTGATCAAATTTTGGAGCCATTGCCGGGGATAAAAGATAATTTTTTCGTTTATTTCCTTTTATTTAGTTATTTTACTTTTTAATTAGTACTTTATTAAATACCCCACACCCATTTTATTGTTTTTGTTTTTGGTTTTGTCTTTATTTTTGGTTGTTTTTGCTGTGTTGTATATCTCTCTCTCTATCTCTCTTCTTTTCCATCTCCCTCTATAATTCTATATTATAACATTATATTATTATTTCACCCTTATTAAGTTTCTATTTTATCCATATCAAATAAGAAAACACAAAAAACAATCAATCAATCAAATTGGACATCATTGTTGCATGAGAAGATCTGGTAAAGGAACACTACTTGAATTTGATCCTGAAATTGAAAAGTCACTTCACACACAAATCAAGGGATATAGATAAGGTCAATCAAGTAACATTGTGGAACCCCATATAGAACCTCAAGTGGTTCTAAGACAACCTAAAATTTATCCCAATCAAACCCAAGAACACATGGGTGCAAATAATCGAACTTTAAAAGAACTTACCACCCCTGATATGGAGTACCAACCAGCGTACATCCAATATCCCGAGGAAGCAGCCAACTATGAGTTTAGATCAGGTCTCATCCACCTTCTTCCAAAATTCCATGGTTTTCCTCGTGAGGACCCTCACTAACATCTAATGGAGTTTCACATAGTGTGCTCTACCATGAACCCCCAAAATGTGTATGAGGACCTCATTATGTTTAGGGCCTTCCCTTTCTCCCTTGATGCTGTAGCCAAAGGTGGGATATACTATCTTCCAACCACAATTGGGGGCTGGAATGACCTAAAAATACTTTTTCTAGAGAACTTATTCACTGCCTCCAAAACTACATCAATTAGGAATGAAATCTGTGGAATTAGGCAATCACAAGGTGAGACCCTTCATGAATACTGGGAGAGATTTAAGAGACTTTTGTCAAGCTTCCCCCACCACCAGATTAGTGAACAACTATTAATCCAATACTTCTATGAGGGACTTATCCACATGGATCGTGGAATTATTGATGCTGCAACTAGTGCTTCCCTAGTTGATAAAACTCCTTCTGCCACTCATGACTTAACATCTAACATGGCTCAAAATGCACAACAATTTGGTACACGAGAAATTGCACCAACCCGAGGAGTTAATGAGGTAAGTCATTCAGCCCTAGAACAAAAGGTAGAGACTAAACTTGATGAGATGCATACCCTTCTAACGAAACTAGCTCATGCACAAGGTAAATCGCACTGTACTTCTATTCCATTACATTGTGGTATTTGTTCTGATAATAGTCATTTTTCTGACCAGTGCCCACAACATCAAGATTCATCTGAGTCTTGTGTAGCTGTGTTCCCAGGGTGTCCATTCCAACAAGCACCTCCCTTAAAGCAAGAAAAATTCAGGCCAAATCCAAATCTATGGTGGCAAGCACAGCCACAATACCGACAAGGAGGAAACTCAAGCTACCCCAAGCAGAACCGGTATCAACAAGGCCAAGGTATGCAACCTTATTATCCTTCAGCTTCTCTAAACAATCATCATTCTCCTCCCAAATCTGAACCAAGCCTCGGGGACATGGTGAAAAAAAATGCCAACCCAGAACCTCCAGTTCCAACAGACCACACAATCAACAATTCAATAACTACGAACTCAAGTAGGGCAGTTAGAAAACACCATCGGTGAGCTTAAGATGCAAGGGTCTGGACAACTACCATCTCAACCCATTTCCAATCCTAAGGAAAAAGGTCATGTATGTGCAATTACAATTCATATTGGAAAAGAAGATTCTCCTTCAACTGATTCTACTCAACAGGTATGTCCACCTTGTGAAAACACTCTTTCTCCACCCATAAAATATTCCAATGAAAAAAAACAAAAAATATTATAATAAAATTATCATTATGGATTCCCATGAACAATAAATTCCTCTTCCTTTCCCTCAAAGACTATCTAAATTTAAGAAAAACATTGATAATGAGATTGACACTGAAATAATGGATACATTTAAAAAGGTTCAAGTTAAACATCCCTTATTAGATGCAGTTAAACAAATCCCTCGATATGCCATATTTCGTAAAGAGATTTGTACCCATAGAAGGAGGCTAAAGGGGATTGAGAGAGTCAACCAGGGAAATAATGTCTCGGCCATGATTCAACAAGAAATGCCAACCAAATGCAAGGATCAGGGCACATTCACGATACCTTCTACCATAGGGGAGACCTTATTTTCTGATGCTATACTAGATTTAGGTTCTTTTGTTAATGTAATTCCTCACTATGTGTATACTTCTTTATAGGTTGGAGAGATTCAACCAAAAGGAATTATCGTGCAACTTGGCAACCGAAGCACAACACAACAATCAGGAGTGGTTGAGGATGTCCCCATAAAAGTTAAGAATCTCATCTTCCCTATAGAATTTTACATTCTTGAGATGGAAGATACCTGATCCCAAGGACATGCCCCTCTCATACATGGGAGGCCATTCCTCAAAACAACAAAGATGATCATAAATGTTCACAATGGTACATTGTCCATGGAGTTTGGTGGAGAAAAGGTATGTTTTAACATCCCTGATGATATGAAACACCCCGTTGAAGAGCACTACAATCTTCATGTCTATTCGATGGAAGTGCTCTCACACGATGAAAACACACACAATTATCTCCTCAACCCAAACTATGATTCATTTTTGTTTTCTTCACCCTTGGATTATTTGAGTTTTGATTCATGTTTTGAGTGTTTTTTTTATTATGAAAAGTGTAAATTTTGTGCTTTAATTGATGAATGTGTTCATTCTGAGGTACCCATGACCGTCGATGATTCTGCAATTCTCATTTCTATAGATTCTCTATCTTTAAAGAATAAACATGAGCAGATAGATAGTTTAATGGTCCTCACACCCCCTAAAACCCCTCCCACAATCCAGAAACCACTGGTGTTGGAACATAAACCACTTCCTTCAAATTTAAAATATGCATATCTTGAGGGTATTGAACAATTGCCCGTCATTATTGCCAATAACTTCTCTCCACAACAAAAATCGAAACTGATCAAACTTTTGAGATATTGTAAAAAGGCAATAGGATGGACATTGGATGATTTCCCTAGGATTATCTCATCTATTTGTATGCACCATATACTTTTGGATGATAAGGCTAAACCCATAATACAATCTCAATGCCAGTTTAATCCCCCTTTACTTGAAGTATTAAAATTGGAAGTCAACAAATTACTTACTGCTAGGATCATTTATACCAAATTTAAAAGTAAATGGTTTTGCTCGGTTCATATTGTGCCTAAAAATAGGAATAAATTTTGTTTCAAATGAAAGGAATGAATTGGTTCCTATGCGTGTGCAAAACAGTTGGCGAGTCTGTATTGACTACAGTCGACTGAATCAAGCCATGTGGAAAGACCACTTTCTATTACCTTTCATTGACAAAATATTAGAACGACTAGCTGGTAAGTCCCATTATTGTTTCCTTGATGGCTATTAGGGTTATTTCCAAATCCATATAGCCCCTGAGGATAAATAAGAGACCACATTTACCTTTCCATTCAAAAAATGTTCATATAGAAGAATTTCATTTGGCCAATGTAATGCTCCTGGTACTTTTTAGCGATGTATGTTGAGTATTTTTTCTGAGTAACTTGAGAGTTGTATGGTAGTATTTGTTGATGATTTCATGGTTTATGGTTCTTATTTTAATGATTGTTTGGAAAACCTAGGTTCTATCCTCCACCACTGCATTAAAAAATATATTGTTTTAAAGTATGAAAAATGTCATTTCATGGTTGAGAGGTGGACAGTTCATTGTAATATCATTTCAAATAAGGGAATTTAGGTTGATAAATATAAAATTGAATTTGTTTCAGCCCTTCCATTTTCAAAAAGTGTTTTTGAGGTGTGGTCTTTCTTGGGTCATGATGGTTTTTATCACTTATTCATTAAAGACTTTAGTAAGATCTAACATCCCTTATATCAGCTGTTACAAAAGGATTCTGAATTTGTTTTTGATAAAAATTGTGAGGATTCTTTCAATTCACTAAAAATGAGTCTCATATCACCTTCCATCATCCATCCACCAATGTGGGATCTGCCATTTGAACTTATGTGTGATGCCTCTAACATTGCAGTTGGGCAGTTTTATCACAAAGGGTTGAGAATTCTTCTTATGTCATTGTTTATGCCTCGCGTACCCTTGTCCCTGCCCAGGTAAACTACACATCCAAAGAAAAATAACGCCATTCTATTGTGTTTTCCTTGGAAAAATTTCATTCATATCTCCTTGGGTCAAAAGTGATTGTGTTTTCTGAACATGCTTCCCTTCGATTTCTCTTAAAGAAACTTGAAGCCAAACCCCATCTCCTATGGTGGATGCTCCTCCTCCAAGAGTTTGACCTTGAGATTAGAGATAAGAATGGGGTGTAGAATGTTGTAGCTGACAGCATTAGTAGGATTTACCCACCATTGGACCGTCATGTTGACTCACCCCTACCCATTGGAGAATTCTTCCCTCATGAGGACCATTGTGATGTTGTGGACCTTCCCCCCCTGGTATGCGGACATTGTGAATTTTCTAGAAACATCTAGGGTCCCCAATAGTTTTAGCACTTCACAATCCCAGAGACTTAAGCATGATTCGCGTTGGTACATTTGGGATGACCCAAACTTGTGGAGAATTGTCCGTGACCAATTAGTTCATCGGTGTGTCCCTGACCATGAGTTCACCTCTGTTTTGACCTTTTGCCACACCTTGGCATGTGGGGGACACTTTGTCTCTCAACATACTGATCGAAAGGTCCTTGACATAGGATTATATTGGATAACATTGTATGGAGATGCCCATAGGTTTTTTAAATCATGTACGCGATGTTAATTTACATGGAATATCTCTATGAGGAATGAAATGCACCAACAACCCATTTTATTCTGTGAAATATTTGATGCATGGGGCATTGACTTCATGGGGCCTTTTCCAAATTCATTTGACATTGTGTACATATTACTAGCTATTGACTATTTTTCTAAATGGTTGAAAGCAATGGCTACTAGAACTGATGATTCTTGAGTTGTTGTTGATTTTGTGAGGTCACAGATTTTATGTAGGTTTGGGCTACTAAGATTCATCATTACTGACCCGGGTTTACTTTTTTGCAATAATAACATGAAAAACATACTTCATAAGTATGGGGTTGTTCATAAATATTCTACTGCATATCATCCCTAAACTAACGGACAAGTGGAAATTTCAAATCAGGAAGTTAAGCGGATCTTGGAGAAAATGGTACAACCCAATAGGAAAGATTAGAGATTTCAATTGGATGATGCACTTTGAGCACACCGTACAGCTTTTAAAACCCCAATCGGAATGTCACCATAAAGAATTGTGTTTGGAAAGGCTTGTCACCTCCCAATGGAGGTATAACACCATGCATACTGGGCTGTTAAACAATGTAATATGATCCTTTCAGATGCAGGTGAGCAATGAAAGCTGTAGATTCAAGAGTTTGAATAAATTCGACATGATGCATATGCGAACACCAGGATCAATAAAGAGAATAAAAAGGCTATTTATGATAGCATGATTCACCGGCAGAAGTTCCATATTGGTGAGAAGGACCTCATGTAAAATTACATGCTTAAGCTCCACCCAGGTAAGCTTCGTTCCTAATGGCTCGGTCCTTATATTGTTACTAATGTTTACCCTTTTGGTGCAATATAGGTTTTGCACGAGTAGAGTGGAAGAAGTCTTACCGTCAATTGGAAGTGACTTAAACACTTCTATGAGGATTATCCGAAGAATCTGGTGGAAGAAATCGACCTTATCGATGCATCATACTAATAAAACACACCAGGTTTTATCCTTTCTTCTCACATTATCAATTATTTTAGTGAGGACACTGCACATTCTAGGTGTGTGTGGGGGGGGGGGTGGATACATTCCTGTGTTAGTTAGGAATTTTCATCGTTTTTTGGCCTTATTTATGGTATTTTTATTTTTCCCCATCAACAATTTCGATGTTCCATGATTTGGCGACCATAAAATGGGGAAAGTAAAAATACCATAACAAAGGATAAAAAGAATATTTGTATTAAGGAGTGATATTCATAGTGAATTGGTTTTCTTTCAATGATATTAAAGGTTGTATCTATGTGAAACCTTTGAGATGATTGATGCCCTTTGTGTGAGTAGTTTTTGGGAAAACTGTGTCACTAATATCTCCACAAATTTTTGCACCAAACCACAAAGTGTGATTATTTCATACTTAATATAAGGTAAATATATGTTGGGTTAATATTTTTTAGATTTCAATGATATATTATTGTTCTTTATCTGATCTGTTTCATTATTGTACCAGATTGACCTATGTGTGTGTACCTAATGTTCGACTGTTGTAAACCCTAAAAAACAAAAAATTGTTGTTTCTTGGGCTGGTCGAAAACCAATCCTCCTCAACCTTTGATCTTGTTATAACTATTGAAATTAGTGACATGAGGAGATCAAACAAGGGTTGAGAGATGGCTGTGAGATTTGTTCCAATTTCAACTTCAAAAAAATAATAAATGAGGGGAGTGATGAAATGTGAAACATATGGGGATATCTAGGTCGGGAGCTTATGGTTTGACTTATGGGAATTCTTAAATGAGTGGGTCTTGAAATATGATTACAAAGGATGTAAGAAAGGTTCGGTGACAAAGTAATTAAAGCTGAAAAATGTTAAAATAACATATATTTATTGGATAGCAAGTGGAAAGAATAGCATGGAATGGTTTACACACACGCACATGGAGAGTTAGTGTCATGGATTACTTCTAAATTCCTTTTTCAATTGGGTATCATAAATCCTTTTTAATTTCTCTATGATACGATTTATGAGACATCTTTTTCTATTTTTACTTGGATGAACTCCTTGGTGTGGTTTGTGCATTGATCACTTTACATTAAATAAAATTTAATAAAATTCTAAAACCTTATGATGTTGGAAATATATATATATATATACATATTCATCATTTTATTTGAATATGTGAATTTTCCCAAGAATGCAAATGTTTAGGTGTGGGGGTGTGATCGTGCCACGATTCACTGTTTTTATACACTCTTACACCGCAGTTTTAAACTAGTTTTGTAATGAATATTCCAAATATAATATTAAATTTCACTTTATGTTTGAATCAATAAATTAATTTTAATCAATATTAGATTGGGAAATGTTACTTGTTTTTATTATTTCAATGTAGGTGGAGATGATTTGGAGGGCCTTTGATAATGTGGAAGAAAAATGGGCCAAAATTTCATAGATCCATGGATATTTTGTCCACTGTTTTTCATAGTACACGAAACAATTGAATCCAAATGGGATGAAATTTTGTTTCCTTGTCCAAAATTTAATATGATACATTTCATATTAAGGAAACCAATCCTGATTCGGCTTCTATGGGGCCCATCCAAACTGATCTGTCCAAGACTCCAAATATAGACCAAGTCAAATGTGGTGTTCTATATTTTATCAATATCCTGAACTGTAGTTGTCCAAAAGGTGCTAAAAATTTGGTGGATACATTTAGGAGGTAGGGTTACAACTTTTCTATTTTCTCTAAAGTAAGATAAGATTGTATGAAGGCCGAAACTCATAGTACAAGTGGATTGATGAAATCTGTGTGCTAAAAACCACCATTCAATTTTTCTATAAAATGACACCTTGGGCTCCCCATTTTCAATTTCGGCCAGAAGGAAAGGTGCTTCCATTTTGGAGTCCCCATGGATTCTTCTCAACATCCCTATCAGTTATGGAGGCTATGGGAAGTGCTACTTCAACATCTTCTTCTTCTTCCTCTCCCATGGGTATCTAAACCACTTGTGATCACCCGGGGAGGAATGTGATGTAATCCCGAGCTTCAAAGTTGTATTATTTTGAATGATATTTTTAATTCAGGGTTTTATGTTGTTTTTCTTCATCCTATTTTTTATTTAATTGAGTTATATACTGGTATGTTATACTCAACTAAAATGATCATGTTTGGGGGTACCGTTTCATGTGATGTTTCACACACCGTTCATCCACATTTCTTCCCTCATTCAATTGCGGTGTTTGTCTTGTTCAATTTTTCAATTGAACTCACATTAAAACTATCGAGATCATGCACATTTATGTCATGGTATCGCAAAGAAGTAACATACAAACCTGAACAGCACATCGAGTTCTTCGTGTGCTGCCTTGATGAGTTTCATTTATGATGTCGAACACAAATCACTCAATCATCAGTGGTGTCTGGTGAAACATTGTGTGTTTTTGACTGAACCCTAGGTGGTATCCTAGAATAAAATTACTAACAATATGTTAATATGTGTTACAAACCACTTATTAAAATATCATAACCCCATCCCTTGAAGCGATGAAGGATGAGCATCAAGAGACTTCCCTGGGCTGATCACGTTTAATCAATCTTGTTCATTTCTACTTTGTTTTATCACTTTCATTTCATATTTTAATCATTAATCATAAAAACCACAAGTTTTTCAAAACATAATTCACCTTTCACTCCATAATCAAACCCCTCTTTTTAAATTAATGATCTAAGGCTCCGTTGAGAGACGACCTAGGGTTGCTGCTATAATGAAGATATTCTAGTCAAAATTAAACAACTAATTTGACGTGCTCGACAATGCAATCAATATCGTAGGCCTCCTTCACGACCAAGTGGTAGTAGCATCCTACTCCGCTGGCAGTGGGGATACGTGCTGCTGCTCCACCACGCGGCCAGCCAGATGCCGGCCGCCACCCTACCCCGCCTCCTTCTTCCACGATCCATTGTGGCTCTGTTATATTCAAAACAAATATGCCTTTTCCATATTCACGATCCTTAGGTCGAGGGATCTACATCCAAATGTCACGTTCGGAAGAAAATTTTGTTCCAGCATCATTAAATATTTGACTTTGAAGAATGCACAAAGAATGCGGGAAGAATAAATGATAAAGGGGGAAAGGTATATGTTTGGGATGATGGCCTTGTTTTTTTCCCATCATAATTTTGAATCCAGAATAAGAAGAATCAACAAAATAGATTTAATCATAATCAAATTAAAACCCCTACATCATTATCCCGTAAGAGATGTCATGAGGAACAAGAAGAAGTTGATGAGATGGTGACATCAGCGTTCATTGCTCCCGTAAGGTGTTTCTGATATGGGATCATGCTTTATCCCCATTCTCTGATTCTGGAGGATGCTCTTCATTGGAGAGTGTTCTTCATTGGGGAAGATGATCCTCCAAATGCTCTCCAAAAAACTCTTCTCCTTTTCCAACACAAATTTCCCTATATGAAATGAGGTGGCAACTTAATATGTTATGTTTTTTAATTAAACAATTAAAGGATGGCTCATTAATTATGTTGAAATTCTCACAATATTGTTTGGAGGATTCCAAGGGTTTACCAACAATTAAGAAGGGTTCGGGTGGTCACCAACTCCTGAATTCAAAAAAGAGGTTTCAATTTCAAAAATAAAATAAAAACATCTTTATTTTATATTCTCTCATGAAATTCTGAAAAACTGACTTTCGACCTTGACATATTGTGGTCAAGGTGAAGGTCTCTTTAAGATAATATCAGCTCTACAAGTTCAACAGTATCCTCAGAATTCAAATCCGAGCACCGGTTCAAAAGTTATAGAAACCAGCTCGCCTGTTTACTGAATGTAACCAAATAAAAAAGATCAGAAATTCATTCCAAGCACACCAGGCCTCGGAATCACGCGCTGTCAATTTTCACAGACTCATAAAATTCCAATATTATTAAGAAAATATTCATGTAAAAATTCATGTATTTACATTCTCTCCACCCCATAGATTTGTGTCCCCGAAATCCATAACACAAAATCAAGAAACTATGGGGGGTACTGCGGACAAATCTGAGTCTGCCGCTCCCATGTGATCTCCTATAGGTTCTTGTGCATCCAGCGTATACGCATCAGAGGTATCGACCACCCATGAAGGACCCGCTCCTGTTGATCCTCAATCTCCACAAGATCCTTTGAAAACATCTCCCCATCATCGATGTCCAGTTCAACCCAGTCAATGATGTGTGATGGATCATGTACGTATCTCCTCATCTAGGATATGTGGAAAACGTTGTGCACCCTGTGCAAGTTATGTGGAAGAGCTAAGAGGTAAGCCACCATTCAAACTCTAATGAGGACCTAAAAGGTTCCGATGAACCTTGGAGATAACTTGTCACCTCATCCATATCTCAGAAATCCTCATCGAAGTGAGACCCGTAGAAAGACATGGTCTCCATCCTCAAACTCCAGAAGTTTCAATCTCCTATCAGGATAAGAATTCAACCTGCTTTGTGCAGTATTCATCTACTCATGGATGATATGAAATTTTTCTGTTGTAGCCTGTACCATCTCTGGTACCAAAAGTGCAGACTCCCCTGGGTTAGTCCAGCACATAGGTTATCAGCAAGGTCAGTCGTACAATGCCTTGAATGGTGCCATACCAATAGTGGAGTGATAACCTTTGTTGTATGTGAACTCCACCAAAATAAAGTGATCCTCCCAGATAAGGAAAAATAAAAAGAGGCACATATGTAGATTGTCCTCGAGGGTTTTAATGGTCCTCTATGTCTGACCATCCATTTGAAGATGGAAGTTGTTGCCCAAGTGATGTTTTTTTCGAACGTCTCCTACATCCCCTTCCATAGAAGGTAAGTGAAACATGAATCATGATTAGAGAAAATCCAAGATGGAACTCCATGAATCCGCACAATATCTTGCACGTAGAGGCATCCCAAGCTCTCTACTGATCCCTAATCTTTGATAGGTAGGAAGTGGGATGATTTGGTGAGTCAGTCGAGGATCACCGAGATAGAATCATGACTCTTGGACATGCATGGATGTTATGTCCTGATGTCCAGGGAAATTACATCCCACTTCTTGTATGGAACCTCTATTGGATGAAATAAGCCTGTTGGAATCTAATTCTCTACCTTCACTTGCTAACATGTGAGGCACTGAGAGACAAAATATTATAGTGATTTCTTCATTCCCTGCCACCATTGCTGATGCTGAAGGTCCTGGTACATCTTATCCACTCTTGGATATATCACTTGATTGGATTTATGCAACACTTTCAAAACTTCCTCCCAAAACCTCTAATGAGGATGAAATTCTACCCACCTTCGAAAAATCAATCAGTTTCCTATCCTCTGGATATATGAGCATGTCGAGCTGCGCAGTCAGCATCCCCAAGCTGCACCTCCCTAACTCGCTAAAGGAGTTGGGGAGATACTATCAGAGACTGAAGATAAGATACTTCATCTCAATCCATGTTGGATATCTACAAAGTGGTAAGCTGATCTATTAACTCACTCAACAACTGTATACCAGATCTACTACTGAGTGAATCTACTACTAAATTCCCCTTCCTAGGAGTATAGACTCTCTCGATGTCATAGTCTAGGAGAAACTCAAGCCAACACCGTTGTCTCAGGTTCATGTCCTTCTGAGAGAAGATATAGATGAGACTCTTGGGGTCAAAGTAGAATATAAAATGTTATCGCATCAAGTAATTTCACCACATATTCAAAGCGAAGACCACTGTTGGTAACTCTAGGTCATGGGTAGCATAGTTCTAGTCATGTTTTCTCAGAGGTCGATAACTGTATGTGATCACTGCTCGCTCCCACATCAAGACACTTCCATGTTTGGTCCCTGATGTGCCATAGTAGACGACGTACCCAACCCCCTCCTCTGGTATCCTCAAGATGAGGGCACTCGTCAGTGTCTGCCTCAGCTCATGGAAACTCCGCTGGCATCTCTGTGACCACATGAAGTGTTGCCCAATATTCATGGACACTGATAAGGGTGTCACAACTCTAGAAAAGTCAAGCAAAAACCTCCGATAGTAACCAGACAAAACCATGATACTTCACTACTCCATCACACTCATGGGTGGCTGCTAAGATAGAACAACCTCAATCATCACTAGATCTACTACTACTCCAGCCTCCGAGACAATATTCCATGGAAAGTGAACCTCTCGGATCCAGAACTGAACTTCGAGATCTTACCATAAATCTGCTGCTCACAGAGTGTGTCCAATACTGTCTATAGATGATAGGCATGCTCCTCCTCCATTGCTGAATATATCAGGATGATCTCGATAAAGACTAACACCAAACGGTTGAGGTATAGATGGAAGATCAAGTTAATGTGTCCCATTAATACATTTGGGGCGTTGTTGATGGAGAATGGCATAACCAAGAACTCTTAATGGCCATACTGACATATGAAGGTCATCCTCTACACATCCTCATCTCATACACTGAGCTGGTGATTTCCTGATCTGAGGCTTATCTTCAAAAACCATTGTGCTCCCTTCAACTGATCTAAGAGATCATTAATCCTTGGAAGTGGGTACTTGTTCACAACGATCACCTGACTCAGGTGCCGATAGTCCACACAGAGTCTCAAAATACCATTCACCTTCTTGGCGAAAAAATTTGGGCTTCCCAAGGAGAAACAATGGGCCAAAAGATCCCATTGCCCTGCATGTCCTCTAAATGTACTCACAGCTCTCGAAGCTCTATGGGATCCATATGATATGCTGGGGTAGATATCAGGGTCATTCTAGGATAAAAGTTGATGTAAAAGTCCACCTCTCTGCCAGGAGGTAGACCTAGAATATCATCATGGAAAACATAAATCTACAGGTCCACCACTACAAGACAGCTCAAACTCTCTACATCAACCAATCTGATGGTAAGTCTAGCCAACTGATGTGTGATCAGCTGTACCCTCCTCTGGGTAATTCCATCATGCACTACAAAGGTTTCCCAATTACCGGTGAAGGAAAAACATGTCCCATCCATGCAGACACACCACACTTTGCGCCTAATATAGTCAATGTGTGCACGGACTGTAGATAACTAGTCCTTACCCAAGGTGACTTCGTAAGTCCTCAACACTACCACTAGAGGATCCCAGCTGAAGATATCACCTCTTATAGTATGCTCGCACATCCATCACCAATGTGTAATCATTGAGTCTTCTCCCATAGGCGTCTCTATCCATAAGGATAGAGCCAACAACTCCACCAAAATCTCCGAGCTCCAAACGAGGGTCATGGAAATAAAATAAATGAATGGCACATAACTCTATAAGAACTGCAACTAAGGTGGATTAGACAAAAATCATATCTCATATCGTCTTTGAAGTTCCATGGTCACAAGCGTCAGCTACCTAGAGCTAAGCTCGCCCCTATCCAGCTTCTCTATGTGGTCGGGGTGGACCACCTGGTGGTGGTGGCAGTAGAACCTCGCATCACCACCCACTACCTACTGTATGGCCTTCTCCTCTACCATGTTCACCTCCATCCTATGAACCTTTTTGATCAAACCATCGCCTCATCCTAGGCGGTCCTTCAACTATATGCTGGTCATCTGTACAGTAGGTCAGGCAGTCACGAGACATGTGACCCTACCCACCACATGAATAACACAGCTTGTTCCTCGTCAGTATCGCTCTGTATCTAGATCCCCACCCCACAGAACTTGTATCCTATTGTCATCCACCTTTAGGGATGGTTCTCTTAGACTTCTACGTCATCTGACTTCTGCCAGCTACCAATGACTCTACTACGTGTCATCCGATAGTGGGTCTCACTGCCGATGACTACTCAGCAAGGAATATCTCTACTAAGAGTGCTCTCTCTAACACCCCCTCCTGCATCGTAATGCTAAGAGGAACCATCGATGCTCTAATATCCCATCCGGGCCCCTGCTCGAAGGTTTGGGTCTTGAAAAAAGGGACCTGCACCATGTCAGTGGATTAGCACGAGAGGTTGGTGAACCTAGCTAAATACTGAGACACCATCATGCTACCCTATTACAAGTGGATATGCTCTTGTATACGCACTGTGTGCAGGGTTTCCCAGACGATCTCTACCTGGAAAAGTCTCTCGAAGTCCACCCAGATGAGATTCACCTTGTTGTGAACCTGGAGCATCAAGATCCACCATATGCCCACTACTGCCTGAAGAAGACTGGCAGCAAGGATCACCATGAGACCAGTTAGTGTCCTTACCAGGTGAAAAAATATAACCACGACCCCCAGAAAGTCCTCAGCCTATTATGGATCTATCTCGCCCTAGAACCTAGGTGGCCTCTAGTGCTGGAACTCATGCAACATGCTCAAGTGGCATGCACCCTCTACTGCTAGGGCTGGTGGCATCGACTGGCCATTGGGTGGTGGTGCTGCTGGTACACCACCCAGTGGTAAAACTATCGTATGGGGGGCCTACCCCAATGCCTTGTCGCTCGGTGGGCTATCATCAAGTACTATTCCTAGAACCCTGCATGGCTATCTGTGTGGAGGCATCCTGAAAAAGAACAGGTGGGCCACGATCATTATGTTTTACCTTTCGAGATGACTCAAAGAGATCACAAAAAAAAACTTTTCGAAAACACATACGTAACCAGTGTTTTCATGCACTGAGTCGGAAATCAGATGTCACGATCCTGGTGTATGGATACATCAGCTGTTGTACCAACACTAGACTCCATGATCTAAAAACCACACTCAAAACACTAAACACTATTTCTCCAAACAGAAAATATCAGATTCCTTATTATTCGGTAGAATCTAACTCCTCTGATACCAATTTGTCACAACCCATCTCCCAAGACCCATGGCGTGACTACCCCATGCCTGCCTTCCATAGGCCAGGGGCTGGCGACTAGCACCGAAAGGTGTATTCCCCAAAATGGGAAGGCATTCCCTTTATAACCTATAAACTCACACAAACCAAGCACATGGAAAGATACAAGAACAATGTAAACTATATAGTAAATAGGGAGTGTATAGTAAGTAATGGGGTTGGAATACATGCCCAACTTGAAAGTACAAGTATAACTAAGAAGCACAAGTAAAATTGAAAACAACTCCTATGAACAACCTCTAATGATCCTACCTGAAGGGTAGTTAAATCTCTATAATGGTCGTCTCTACGAATCATCTCGTCTAATGACCACCTTCGAGTAGCCTGTAGTCCATGTATGCTCATCCCCAGTCAGTGATGTCTGTCGTCTACACCAGAAACAACAAGGTGTGGACGTAGCCCATGCAGGGGTGAGTATGACAATACTCAGTAGGGATATCGAGACCCCCAAAGGACTCTCAAAATCCAAAAAGGATAAATCACAAGCATCAAATAAACATTACTTAGGTATATTCACATATATATACCTATGTTATCAAAATATAATCATCGCACACAAGAGGGAATAAATCCAAAAATGTAACACCATGAAGGTAAGAGTACCACACAGGTAACACATCGAAGATATAATACCACACAGGCACCCCAAGAATGTAGGAATACCACCCAGGTAACACCTTGAAGATATTGTACCAACCATTTATACCCCGAAGAAATAAGACTCAGCCCACATAGGTATATGTGAAGTATAGATGTACAGATGATCTGTCGTAGAGCTGGATCATCTTATTCTGTCAAGAGGAACTGCTGCTGGATATACAGAGTCTGACCCACAAAGGATAGATAGGAACTAACGCCCACAACGACCCACACAGAATATGATCTGTACATAAATTGGTATGAACTTAACCACATAGGATTGCTGAGCGCTAACCCGCACAGGATCTGACCCACACACAATCAGTATGCACTAACCCACACAGGATCGCTGAGTGCTGACCCCCATAGGATCAGTGTGTGTTGTCCCACACAGGATCACTAAGCGCTCACCCACACAGGATCGATAGGTGATAACCCCCTCAATGAAGCATACATGATCCAACAAGCCTAGAGTCTATAGGAAACTAACCTCTATATAATCTGTCTCCAAACTCTGCCTCACTGTCAGCCACTGTGTTCCCACACTATGCATTATGGGTTCCAAGAGGTTCCTCTCCTCAATCCATCGGTCAATACATCATCTTCTATGAACTTCGGCGAATAATTATCCCAAAGGTCTGTCACTTTATAAGGGTCCTAACATAATAGACATCGCTTCAATCAGATGCTTGGTATGTAAGTTATTAGTGTTTCTGCTCTGAGGGCCCGGTTAGATTTGAGGTTCAATCCAAGAAAACCATACTACATATTTATCAAAAACTCAAGTAGAGTATACCCAACGGACCGTCTTGATCCAAGAATTTCGTCACTATAGTCGGTTCGTCAAATGGATGCATGGTTCTCAAGATATGGCCATAAAGATGAAAATGAGTCTGGATGGGTCCTGGTCCGGTTTGACCTGGGCTAACCTAGATCGGGTGGACCTGGCCGAACATGGGTCTAGCCCAGCCTATGAAGGGGATGCCCTGGCCTAGCTTGTTGGCATGTTCCACCTGAGTTGGCACAGTCCACCCGAGCTAGGGCAGTCCACCCGAGCTGGTGATGAAGGGGGAGCATCCCCCTTCTATTCAGAATGGAAAAGGGCAGTGCCTTTAGGTGCTTCCAAGTCACTATGGGACCTGAGAATCTCCCACTGAAATTCAACAATCAGATAGTGTTTTGACCGGTCCTCCTCCCAGCGGCATGGTTGCACGGCTCTACTCCACCGCGGACTGCACGACCGTCCACTCCTCGGCCTCCGCCATAGCCAAGTGGTAACAACCTCCTACTCCACCGGTGGTGCAGATGCATGCCGCTACTCTACCATGCGGCCCATCAGATGTCGGCTAACACCCTGACGTAAAGAAGCTAATGAGCCATGGACTCCTCATTATCCAGAGGCACAGACGTGGGCCACCCTTCCTTCCTCACGGTTAGCTGGGTGCCAGCTGTCATCTTCCTTTAGGAGCCTTTGCGGCTTCATTCTAAGACAGAAAGTTTGTTGTTCGCATATTCAGAATCCTTGGGTCTAG
Organism: Viscum album; assembly: GCA_963277665.1. Classification (NCBI taxonomy): domain Eukaryota; kingdom Viridiplantae; phylum Streptophyta; class Magnoliopsida; order Santalales; family Viscaceae; genus Viscum; species Viscum album. The sequence goes on from OY728131.1 coordinate 1,931,414,185, forward strand.
GTCATGGAATCCATATTTCGTGCTCGAAGAATCATTCTGTTTCTAGCAACATTAAATATTTGACGTTGAAGAATGCATGACGAACACGCGAAGAACAAAACTGAAAGGGGGAAAATTATATGTGTAGGATTATGGCCTTGTTTGTTTGGCCATCATAAATGTGGATCCAGAATAGGAAGAATAAAAAAATAGATTTAATCATAATAAATTTAAAACCCCACCCATGTTCACCCATATGAGATGTCGTGAGGAAGAAGATGAAGTCAATGAGATGGTGACGTTGGCGTTTGTTGCTCCCACAAGATGTTTTCAATCTGGACTGAAGCTTCATCCTATTTCAATGATTCTAGAGGATTCACTTCATTTGAGATTGTTCTTTGTTTAAGAATGTGATCCTCCAAACGCTCTCCCCAAAACTCTTGTCCTTTTCCAACACAAATTCCCCAACCGAAAATGAGGAGGCAACATAATATGTTGTGTTTATTAATTAAACAATTAAGGGTTTTCTCATTTATTAATTTTTAGTTGGAACAATAAATCTGGGAGGATTCCAAGGGTTTACCTACATTAAAAAAGGGTTTGGGTTGTCCCCACCTCCAGAATTAAAAAAGGAGGTTTCAATTTCAAAAATAAAATAAAACATGTTTATTTTATTTCTCCCACGAAAGTCTGAAATAATTATCGTTCATCCTCATATTACTGCGGTCGAGGTGAATGTATCATTAAGATAATATCGGCACTCTATGTTCAATTGTTTATTGAGATTTTAATTCTGAACACCAGATTAAAAGTTACAAAAACCCGCTCACACGTTTATTGAATTTACCCAAAAAACTTTTAGAAATTCATTCCAAGAACACCAGGCCATGGAATCACACGCCATCAATTTTCACGGACTCATAAAATTCCCATATAATTAAAAATAATATAAACGGAAAAATTCTTGTCTTTACAACATCCCATAACCCTATCATCCACTGGAACCACTCATACAACATGGTGATGGTGGTCTGGTAGATATCATTATCATTTGTGTTTCATATGGTACTCGGAGAACATTGTATAATATAGGTAGTAGAGGTATGAGGTTACACTCAAGATATACTCCTTATATCTCAAATAATTGTAGGCTTTAATTTAGATAATCAACGAGATGAACACCTATGGGGAAAATAGCATTCACTATCATCTATCAAACAAGATTTCATTGGAAGTAGCGAGTGTACACCTCTGTTTCTACTTCGTCCAAATGGAGTTGGTTCGTGGCCATTGTCATACCATTCAACAACTCTGAAAGGGCTTGAATCAACCCACCTAAAGTGTTCAAGGTATGGACTTTAAAATAGAACAATAACCTACACCCAATACCTTAAAATCACATGAGTCGTGGTCTTTGTTATTCTTGACTTGCTTCCTCTAGCTCGAAATGACTCTATAACCATGATCACTCTATAACCAGGGGAGACTCACTAGCTGACTCTGACTCATACTCATAATTGATATAATATAGGTACTAGAATTACAAGATAACTTTCTCTAGCTAACTTTGAAGCACCTGGGTGACATGCTATCTTTGGCGGCTTGAATGGATGAGCAGACAAGGTATTTGAGTTTGTTTCTTCCTTAATAGTGGGATACAAATACTTGGTATAATATAGGTAATGGTATATTTGAATGTTTATAAGGACAATGATGATGTTTAATGAGGGTTAAATGGTGGACTGGTTCTCTCACTACAACGAGGTTAGAGGGATAAACCCATACACCATCACTAGGGGTGAGAATGTAGCCAAACACTTCACATTTGGGTGATAAGGTTTGAGTGGGTAATGACTGAAGAACTATGCCTTCAATGAAGTTCACTATCATCCCTAACCCATTGAATGCCGTTTTAGTGGATATAATACCCAAGACTACCTATATTATACAACTGAAGAGAGAGACAAGGCATAATATGGTCATTTACTCGTTGATGTTATATGATGCATCATGTTCCGACCAGAAATCCTTGGGTATATATCATTGGGAAATTGGGAAACCATAGGCGAAGGATGAAGGAATGGTTATTGAACCACGAAAAAAGGGCTCAAAATTCATTGGAGCATCAACTGCTCAATGGGTTATTTTCCCCATTATACCGATGTTGAACCTTTGACAATATAACTTGAGAGTAGGGAATGATAGATATAGGTCTTTTTTTGATACTCATACTGACAGAGATTTGAGGAAAAGCAATTTGACTTTGGTATGCTTTCCATATTTCTAGTGTAGAATCACATATCATACTTTGGGGGAGGATACAAATCAGTATAATATAGGTAGTAGACTATCCCGGTATAATATATGTAGTAGAATATCATGTGCTTGTCGAGAAATTTCTTTGGGTACTCAGTTGACAAGAATCCTATCTGGTATATGATCCAATACAATAAAGAAGTCCAGTGAATGGTCCCTTCCTATACCACACACATTTTCAAATTCAATTGATTAGAGAAGATCCTAATTAGATATGTTATTATCATATCCTTTTGGAGGATTTGACGCAATCAACATGCCACTAAGTAAGTGAAATTCCTCAAACTTCTCCAATTACTTTCATCTAGCTCCAAGAGGGATGCTTTTAGAGACCTAAACATCAAAAGGTGGAGGGAATTGGTGAGGAGAAAAATGTTAGGAAGTACTAGAATTGTTGGCTCAATCGAAGGGTGGTGATGCGCTTTAGGGTAGAAACCTCAAGTCACTTATGATGGTGAAATGACTCAATCCTTCACATACATAGGATATAGTATAATTTCCCAATGAAATTGGTTAGCCTCTAGTTAATTACCTACTCGTGAGATGTGATCTTGTCATTGTATTATATCACATCAATTATACTAGATTAATCTATCTATAGTTGAAAATAATGAAGAAAAACTAAATCATTCAAAATTAGGATTGAGTGAGAAAATAGAAGGATGTGCTATTGATTCTAAATTCTTGTTATAGTCGACCTCCTAAGGACAATAATAACTAAAATAGCTATAATGAAAGATAAACTAGTGTTTGGGATACAATACATGAATCATGTATCCCAGGTACTCATTGGGATATGATACTTTATGTATCCTAGTGAGGACCTGAAGCTCACTACCTAGGGAGTTCTTGGGATACATGAAGTATCCCAATGCCTACTACCAATATTATTTCTACAACATGACCAAGAAATACCAGGTTACTCATCTGTATCATCACCTAGTCGATCGAATGTGTTGAATTGAAACTACTCAGGGAGTTGAACTTTTTCCATATAATTCCATTGCCAGTGCCGAAGGAAGGATACTCGCCACCGTACCTTCATTCGAACCTCCATGTTCAACTTTTTTGATATATTCATGACTAGGCCTAACCCAAGAGTCCTAAATATTTCATTTTAATTTCCTTTAAAACCACTAATGAAGAGGTACACCTCCTATAGACATGATTTTATGCCCATGTGGTAGTACATGAACAACCTCTATTTGGCGGTATAGGCACATGACCCATGGTTTTTGAGGTTAAGAGTTGTGGTAGGCAGGAGCATCCACCAACATGGGGATACCATCATCTACTACCTATATTATACTGATGGTGAGCCCCATCAAGTGAATGAAACCACCCATTGGAGCACAAAACCCCTATGAAAATGGTTGTGGACCCTATTGCATGAATTTGGAATCAATTCCACATGCTAGATGAAGTTTTTCCTCTGGCATCCATAGTGACCATTCCAGCATCATTCACATTCACAGTTTCACAAAAATAGAGGCACAAAGGTACATGTGTCCTCAATATACCTTTATAATCATATTATCCTTACTTCCAATATGGTATACTACTTTTCATGTTGAGCCCACTGACACTCTCTTGAACTCATTCACTATCGACTCACTATGATGACCACCTATCTCATTCATTGGAATCCCTTGGTGTTGACTGATACCCTCTTCAACAATGGAGCATCATGTACTAGTCATATCATGTGTCATAATGAGGTGTTCTTGTCTAATAAACATCACAAATGAGTTATGGATCATTTTCCAAAAATATCAGAACACTCTGAATGTGTTTTCCCAGTTTTGAGTATGTCACATGTTCTTTTACTAAAATTAATGTCAATTTTCAATAATGACACATTTGGAGTTATACTAGCCACACTGTGAATTTTATTGAGCTATGGATGACTCCAACCAATCAAAAAATTACTTATGGGTTGTTTTCCTAGAGTATCAAAACAATCCTAATATTTTTTCTGGGTTTTAGTATGTCAGTTGTACTTTTTTACTAAAATGTCATTTCAAACTTGAAACACACATTATGAGTCATACTAGTCATATCGATTGTATTATTGATGTGAGACTACTTCATACACATCACAAATGAATTATGAATCATTTTCATAAATTATCAAGATAATAAAAACATTTTTATTGGTTTTCAATAATTCACATGTTTTGAAATAAAATGTCAATTTTAAAATGATGACAAATAGTTTTAGTCATATCAGTCACACTTCGAATTTTATTAAGGTAAGGTTAACATAGACACATCAAAAATGACTCATGGATCATTTTCCTAACTATAAAAACAATACAAATGCATTTTCTTGGTTTTTAGTATATCAATTGTTATTTTTACTTAAATTAATGTAAATTTGAAATAAAAAGATAGAATTCAAGTTATATCGGCCACATCGTGCATCGTATTGAGGATAAAGTGATTACTCCACATAAATAATGACTAATATATCATTTTACTAAAATATAATTAAAATATGAATATGTTTTAATGGTTTCTGGTATGTCACTTGTTGTTTTTACATAAATTAATGAAAGATTTAAATAAAAAGCGACCATTTGTGTTATACGAGACACACTATGAGTATTATTGATGTGTTTTTTATTCCTATATGTCAAAAAATACTAATACATCATTGTAATAAAGTATTAAAACAATACGAATACATTTTGTTTTGGTTTTTAGCATGCAATTTGTGTTTTTTTATTAAAATGTCATTTCGAACTGAAAACACCCATTAGGAGTCATACCAATCACATAATTCATAGGTTTGAAGTGAGACTTCTTCATAAACATCAAAAACAACATATGAATAATTTTCCTAAATTATCAATAAAATCAAAGTGTGTTTTCATGTTTTTCATTGAGTGACACATTTTGAACTAAAATGTCTATTTTATACTGATAACAGACACTTTTAGTCATACTGGTCACCCCATGCTTCAAATTGAGAATAAATAAAGGTTGATAATAGATACTAAATATGTGTAAAAAATGGGTCATTCAATGATCATATAATTATAAAATGATCATGAAGATTTTATAAGGTGATAATTACATTAGAAATTCATACCCTGCATCTGATAGCTCATAATCTGGAGTCATCAATGAATTGTAGTTTAGAAGACATGAATATTAATTGATCAAATAACATTATAAACTAAAAACATACACTTTGAGTCATACTGACAACACATTGAATCAAATTTAGGTGAGGTTGATTGAGTTGTGGCTGATTAGTGCACTATTTAGTAAAATATTCACAAAAGGTCATTTGGGAAGTCATAATTTGCATTAAACTACTGAGAAGTTATACTTTTCATTCATCATTTTATATATTTTCTTTTTTTAGAGATAGTTGAAAGGAAAATATGAATTCCCAAATTATCTGTAAAAAACTAAATAAGTATTAAATAAAAATTATCAGCAAATTAACTTACAAATAGTTGATAAAAATATGAAAAAATTAATTATTACATAAGTTGGAGGAATTCACATTTATACATTTGTGAACCCTATTTTAATTATCTCATTGGTAGCCTCTATGTCCAATCCCTCATGAGCATGATCTTTTTCAAACAAATCACCATGACTCGAATAAAAGAATCCACATGTATAAGAAAACAATTCTTATGTGACTAATACTAAAAAGATGTAAATTAAACATAAATATGAAACAATACAATACTTCTATTGAAGTCACATCATTATGATATTTTTATATATTATTCAATCAGGTATGCTACCCATTAATTTCTAAGCACACCTATATCATATTATGAATATGTGTTTTTTCAACAGTCGTTGTAGTACTATAAAAATATAAATTCACAATGGATTAATAAATATTTTAATTGAAATAGTAATTATCATTGAAAATACATGTTCAAAAATTATAGTTTGTTCTTGGAATATGACCTCTCTTATAAATTTACAAAAATAATAATTTAATTTTATTCCATTAGTTTGTTTTAGACACTATAGAAACATTGATTAGAATATGTAATTTTTTTATATGTGTTTGGATAGTGAAATATTATTATATATACCCTCATACTTATCTAGTATTAGAAATTGTCTTCATCCTTATGCTTAGCCCCTGGTCTCATTATTTTTTTTTCATGATAGTGATGCACCACACTATCATAATAGAATCCTCATTAAAATATAATATAAATAATATAACATGAAGTTTAGTTTTAAAATGTTGGATGTATTGTATTACATATTTACAAATGCAATCATGTGTGGATGGTTTTTTGTATATCTAGGTATTGAATCCAAGAAATAAATCTTTGGAGTTTAAAAATTTACTGCAATTAGTATCCAATGCTACCTAAAAACACAAAAATGAATAAGTAATGAAATAAATGAAAACGTATTTGATATGACTAAATTTTAGAGTTTTACCCATGAATCTTTGGTATTAAAAAGTTTTTTTAATTTGAAATTATTCTTTCAAATGATATGATCAGACCATCCACTATTTCATTATTTTTTTCTATCTATTTATGTTTTTTCTATATAAAATATGTGAGGATTAACGAGTCATAATTTTTATTCATGGGAAAATCCCTTATTTTTTTCATATATACATCTGGCAAAATATGAAATGTATTTAGTTATAATTAACATAGTATATTATATTTTTGAATATAAAATCATGTAAACATACATCATGTATACATTTACAACTGAGCCATCTATCCAAGCATAGTCGAGGATTTCACATACACTCTCAACACCAATGAAGTCTTTATATTTCTCTCCATACATATTTTCTTCAAAATCAACTATGTGTTTATGCCCATTTTTTAACTTTATATCAACATGAACCTTCAATGATAGTAAATGTAGATATATAATGGGTAGGGTGATGGTTCATTTATTATATCTCTTCGATCAGTTCATCGATTATTTAGATGGTTTTTAGGTGGTCTTTTGTTTCATCCACTTGTCTTTTTTTTGTATTTACTAACATTAATAAGTTTAATCCTTTTTATTAATTTTTTAAGGTTCTTCTTGAAAAGTTAATTTTAGATGAATACCTCATTTTCTAAATGTTTGTTTATAAGATATAATTATCATGTGATGAATGTCCCATTTTTTCAACTGTATGAATATCTTCATCATCAATTGGAATATGTAGATTTGCACTTGGCTCATGGGATATGCTAATTAACACTCACATGTGACCTTTTTGAATTAGTCTGCTATGTAGCATATCATTTTCAATATTTAACATCATATCCCATGCTACAAGATGATGAGTGGGTGTTTCTAGATATAAATCATAGTCATTATCACCCTATATAATATCAGTGTAGAAAATATATCACTGTCTATCTGAATATCATTTCACATAAACATTTATTAGAACACTGATTACCTTAGCTAGGATATCTCTTTTAGGGGAATATATAGCCTCATAGTTGGTGTGTGTGAGAAGGGATCTCCAGGTAGTGGTTGTTCTTGAGTTTCTTATTCTCTTTTTCTTCCACCCATTAAATTTTTCATCATCTTTCTCTGCCATTAGAATTCTTCTTCAAGGATAGTTATTCCTTCTCTCATCTGATTAATTAATTCAATTTTATCCTCATCTTGTTTTTTCCCTCAAAATATGTTTTCGGTGTCGCCCAAAAAACCACACCTCTAACGTGACCATATTTTTTTGGCCGCTTCAAGGATGATGATAGTATGTGTTCATCTGATACAGGTGTTACTGATTCCTATGACAATGTCAGATAGAAAATATAGAAAAATAAGTGATCATTTTTATTTAAGAGAGATTTAAATAAAAACTAATTTTTACTATGCAATAGTTACACTTGTTTCCTACACTTTTTGTGTCTTTTAATATATTAGTTTCCCATCATTATTTACACATGCTTCCTTCCATAGGTCACGGTGTGGGATGGAAGTAGCTTTGGATTTGGAGTCATAAATCTTCATATAAATAGAGTAACATAATTATGGTGTTGTTTCATGTCATATAAATGTATTATGGTATATTTATAATACATAAACATTTTTTCATGATATGTTTACCTCATCCTTGCTTTACGGTAGGGGTACACTAGTTTTACTACTCGTTCAATATTTTTAGAACTTATTTTCTGTTTCATAAATAAAAAATATATAATCATAGTGATGAATACATATATCATCAAACAATGTATTACTAGCCAAAAATTTCCTAAAAAACTCATTTCCACTATAGCCATTAAATGTGTCCCACACTTCATGGTTTATCATATGTGTATTAATAAGCGTTGGGAGTGGGTTTATTTTCCCATCAATATTGTTATAATGATATCTTGTTTGAATTGGGTAATTTTTTTTGAATCCTTCTAGAAAGAATTAATAAATATTTCTTATGGGAGTTATCTACTGTAAATTCACTCTGTAATGCATGATGAAGTGTATTCCAATGTTTAATTATTTTTTATTTTAGTAAAATAACGAAATGATATCAAAATTTTACCATAATAACATCCCAAATATGTGTCTCACAACATGATGTAATGAATCTAAATAAATTAGAACGTGTTTTTGAATGATGATTCTAGTGTAACCATTTAACATGGCCTTGTTGGGGTTATCATGTTGGCCCCACCCATTCCATCCAAACGTGTATTTGATGCCTTTGGATTTCTCCTTAATGACTTTTGCTAACATCGTCAAACTGCAATGATCCTATTTTTTTTGTGTATGCATTCCTTTTCCTGTTATCAGTTCCCTGGAATCATCATCATCAATATATATTTTTGGAGTAGTAGCATCGACATGTGTAGATGGTCATTGTACCTCTTCACTGTGATCATTAGTAGGTTGAGAAAAATATTATTCCTCTAGAATGGGAGCATTAGCACGTGCATAAGGTTGTTCCTATACACTGCGAGTAGTAGAAGGTTGAGGGACTTGTTGTTCCTTGGGATTGGGAGCACCCGTACATGCAGAATTCATTATCTATAGAAGTGGTTTAACATTTAATTTAGAGTACATAAATGAAGAAGCTGGCGGATAATAATATGAAGTAACACGGTGAATGTTACCAAAAAATTATCTTGATTATCGATCACTCTTTTCTTTTTTAAAGGATAATGGGTTTTTAACCCTTTATCAATGATCCAAATCCATTCATTTGGTTATCCTCTCACATTAAAAATTCCATCTACTCTAGGACCGCTATGAAATGATTGTGATGTACTAATGAAAGGGTCATCTTTGGTTCAATTTTCATTTTACCCTTCAGTAGATTTGGTCAATAACTGAAAACAATTGACAAATTTAATTTTTAAGGAACTGTAACATAAAATACATATACTATCTATGATTCCATTATAAAAGGATCATCATTGTACCCTTACTTACTATATTCAACTTTCTTGAAATACAATTCATCTATTTTAACAAAAATTCTGTTATCAACCCACTTTCATTGAAAAATAGGCACTTGGAATATTTTATAATCTAGATCCCATATTTTTTTTGATGATTAAAAAGTATAAAATATTATAAAAAATTGTATTTTTGTCCTTATTACCAGAATCATACATTGCTTCAGCCCCGAGTGTAACTCCACTATTTTTCATGATACTATCTTCATCATGCTTATTTTCATAGAATGTATAACCATTAATATAATAACCATTATAAGATAATATATACACACTTGGTCCTCCATATATTTGTCAAAGCTGTTCTGAAATTGAACTTATATTTTCATCCAACTCTATTAAAATATGGTCGAAAAACCAACGTATAAACTGTATATTATTTGTATTTAATATCCATCATTCAGCCCTTGATGGATAAAAATTCCTAATAATTTCTATGTGGGTTTCAACATATGGGGAAACCTCTAAACTGTTATAAAAAATGTAAAGGTGTGCCTTCTACTGATCTGTAATATTTATTTTCACAATATCTCTTCAATAAATTACTTCACCTATAAGCTGGTCAGTGTGATGATATTTCAGTAAACTAATGTTTTCCACACCAGATATTTATTTGGTATAAAATTCAATGGCGTCCTCTATAATATATCACTCCATAATACAACCCTCTAGAAAAATTTGATTTTTAACATACCCTTTCAAAATCATTATATAGTATTTAATGGAGTACATCCATCTATAGTGTACTGGACCACATAGTTGAATATCTCTAAGAAAGTGAACCATAAAATCAATAAAATTGGTAGGAATAACATTTATAACTCACATAATATGGCAGAAATTTTCCATTCCATAGTCATAAATTCTAATGGCTCTATAAATTTACTGTATATAGCATTGAAGAAGAAATAGATATTTGTTAATGTGTGATGGAAATTCTTGGAAAAATTCAATGTTGAGCTATATGCATTAGATCTTACATAAAAACATGGTAGTCATCTGATTTGAGACCCTTTAACTTTCAATTAGTCATTGACATGATATTATTTATATTCAATGAATAACCCTGTAGAACCTTTACGTCATTCAATATGTTTCAAAACTGACATCTCTCTTACCTAGAATGAGTGTAAATATATATAGGATGAAAAGTTTGTTAGTCACCCTTCACTGGTTCCAACTCTTCTTGTATTTTCATTTAATCCATGTCCATCCTATCCTTAATTACAACCCTTGTTTTTTACAGATTATTTAGAAACACATCAATGACATTATCACATATTTTTTTTCAACATGGATAACATCAAGAAAATGTCTGACGTATTTACAATTCCAGTAATCTAATTCAACAAAAAAACTGATCACTTTTTCCAACCAGATTTTGTATGGTTTTTGGAAATGGTTTACCAATAGAAGTGTACACAACTTTTACTTTTTCAAATAATTAACCACTTGTTAGAGGAGATAGTGATGTAAATTCATCTAAACATCCATTTTATGGTGTCTTCTAAGATCGGTACTTATGTTGTTTTGGTAAAAATTTGTGATGTCCTAAAAAGAATGTTTTTGATGATTTTTTCAACCTAATTGATTGTGTACCTTTTTGTATATGGAACAAACTTGAGTTCCTTTTATGCTATATAATGAAAATTTTCAATAACAAGTAATGTAATTTATCGTTTTTTACACCATGGATCTCAACATGAAATATTCATTTATATAAGCGTCATACAACATAACACCAAGATCCCCCAGTAATTTTAAATCCATGATCAATTGATCCAAATAAACATCAATATCATTACTATGTTGTTTTGTTCCTAATAGAAGCATGTATAATAAGATGTATTTTAATTTCATACATAACCATAGTGGAAAGTTATAATTTACCAACATAACCTATAATATACTATGAGTGCTTCTTTGAAAACAAAAAGTATTCAATCTATCTATAGATAATGAAAGATGACGGTTTCTTAGCTCATTTATAAATTTTTGGATACTCATGATCAATTATATTCAACTATGGAGAGTCTATTGAGTGATTTAGTTTCTAATATTTACATCTTTTGTCTACGATCCTTGTTAATTTCTCTACAGTCTCCCCATTTCCATTTAGGTGCCTTAACCATTGAATGATTGGAAATTACTGTTCAAATTTCATAGGATGGGATTCATCATTCTTATATCAATAGGAACCACAATTTTTTCATTCTCTATGTAATTTTTGGTCCTTGAGAAACAGTATAATGTCATTAAAGTAGGCATGTATTCTTTCCGAGATCGTACCAATCGAGCATAGTATTTGTTTGGCGTCGTATGTTTTTCTTCGGAGCTCATTATCTTCTTGGAGCATGTAATTCAAGATAGAAAGAAATTATGTAAAACTATCATCACCCCATCTATTTACATCTTTTAGATTATATATCTTTAATAAGGCCGATAATACTATATTTTTAGTGAAACCCCCACACAATGGATTTTATGCACAATTCATTATCTTATGAAACAATTTTTGGAAATGATGAAGTATATCTTCAACTATCCTCGTAATTTCTTCAATATGATCTTCATCATCGTTCACATATGTAATGAATTCCTCGATACAGTCTTCTTTAATGTCCAAACTTGTAATCATATTAGATGGTCCATGAAATGAATTTTTATCCTATCCACTAGCTACATTCGATTTTCCCCATGTTTATTCTAGCATTTATATCTTTGATCTATTCTGTGATATATCAAGTGTTCTTCCAACTTCTATAGACTAATATTTCTTGAATAATAATAGTGTAATCATAGAAAAGGATCTCATAAGTGACATATGAATGATATTTTGCAATCATGATGTACTCTTTCACTCTATCTTAACACTATGTTGTCAAACGATTGGAATGTATCAATTATTTACTATTATCCATCCTATTTCATTTGGTTATATTAATATTTAACCGAATAAATACACAAAACATTGGTATAAAAATTAACTAGGGCTAAAAAAATATAGACTTTAGATCTCTTTCAATATTTATCCCCAATAACCACTTTCTGGAACCAGGGTCCATCTATTTGGATATTTTAGATAACACTGCTAGAAATCGTTGATATACCAACAATTTTTATCAATTGATATAAGCTGGGAAAATTTTGGTATAGTATATACCAATGGTTGTCCAAAATATTGGAAACTATGCTTTGGGGATTATAATATCCCAAAGGTTATTCATAAACCATTGGGGTATGTGATTTTACATCACTTTATACCAATGGTTTTCTATAACCATTGGTATAAATTTTTATCAATAGTTTTTCACTGTTGCAATATAACATGGTTATATATATATACCAACGGGTTTTTAAACCGTTGGTAACAATTTAGATAACACATCTATAGAAATGGTTTAAAAACCGTTGATACAGACTTTTACCAATGGTTTCATCAAACCATTAGTATACATTCAATTTTCACATCTATATCAGCGGTTTTGAAACTATTGGAATAGAGTTGCTGCAACTCCTGCAGTAGTGGCCAGTACCAGTCTCCCATTCAGCATAATTCAGAACCTCCAATTCCTTGTGAAATTACCTGTAATTACAATACTCTATACATAATTCAAAATAAGAAAAATGAAGACAAATATTATCTAAATAGTATTCTAACATAATAACACTAATGCACTTATAGTACACTAAATAGAATAATAAATAATACTAAAACACCCAACAAAATACTTCCTAATAGAACCAATACACCCCAAAAAATACACCACTGGAATATAGAACATCCCGAAAAGAGATAAACCCATAAACACAACACTTTCAAATTTGATCCAAGGGGGGTGACGGTGGGGGGTCCCGGGGGTGGGGTCGAACCATGGGTGGCGTATGTCTAAGGTGGTGGGGGTATCTGGGGTTGTGGGGCTACCCAAGGGGGTGGTGGTATCTAGGGTGTGCGGTGCCTAGGGTGTGGGGGTGTTCAGGGGGTGGGGGCTGTCCAAGGGGGAGGGGTGTCGAGGGGGTGTGGCATCTCTCCATGGATGGGGGGTGTCTAGGGGGTGGGGGCTGTCCAAGGGAGTGGGGGTGCCGATGGGTTGTGGGTGCAGTCCAAGGGGGTGTCCAGGGGGTGGGGGATATCAAAGGGGGTGGGGGTGTCCATGGGGTGTCCATGGGGGTGGGGTGTCTTGGGGTGGGGGTCTTCCATTGGGGTGGGGGTGTCCTGTGGTGGTGTGGCTATTAGGTTGGTGGGGGTTGTCCAAGGGGTGGGGGTGTTTAGGGGGTGGGGGTGTCTAAGTGGTGGGGGGCTGTCCAGGGGGTGGGGTGTCTAAAGGGGGTGGGGGTGTCCAAATTGGTGGGGGTGTTGCGGGGGGTTTCCAGGGGGAGGGGGTTGTCCAAGGGGGGGTGTCCAAATGGGGTGGGCGTGTCCAAGGGGGTGGGGGTTTTTAGGTAGTCGGGGCCGATGTGTCCAAGTGTGGTGGGGCTGTCTAGGGGGGTGGGGGTTATCCAAGGTGTGGGGGTGTTTAGGGTGCGGGGGTATCCAAGGGGTGGGGGTGTCCAGGGGTGGGGGGCTGTCCAAGGGTTGGGGTTTCCAAATGGGGTGTGGTGTTGAGGGGGTGTACAGGGGGAGGGGGTTGTCCAGGGGGGGAGGTGTCCAAATGGGTTGGGGTTGTCCATGGGGGTCAAGGTTTCTAGGGGGTTGGGGCCTATCCAAGGGGGTGGGGGTGTTCAGGGGGTGTGGTGTCTATCCATGGGGGTGGGGGTGTTCAAGGGGGTGAGAGGCTGTCAATGTAGGTGGGGTGTCCAGGGGTTGTGGGGGCTTTCCAGGGGGTGGGGCTATCCAAGGAGGTGGCGTGGTGTTTAGCGGTGGGGGTGTCCAAGGTGGGTGGGGTTGTCTAGTGGGTGGGGTGTCCAAGGGGTAGGGGTTTCCAAAGGGGGTAAGGGTGTCCAAGGGGGTGGGGTGTCACAGGGTTAGGGGCCTATCCAGGGGGTGGGCGTGTCCATGGGGTGAGTATTTACTAGGGTGGGAGATATCTAAGAGGGTGGGGTTGTCCAATGTGGGTGGGGTGTCCAAGGGGGTGGGGGTGTCTAGGGGTGGGGGCTGTCTAGGGGGTGGGCTGTCTAGGAGGGTGGGGTGAGGGTTGTCCATGGGGGTGGGGCTATTCAAGGGGGTGGGGGTGTTGAGGGGGGGTGGGGTTTTCCAGGGTTGGGGGGAGGGATGTCCTTGGGGTGTGGATGTCCTGGGGGTGGGGGTGTCCAGGGGGTTTGGGGGGCTATCAATGGGGGTAGGGGGTGTCCAGGGGGTGGGTGGTGTCCATGGGTGTGTGGTGTCCATGGGGGTGGGGGTGTCCAAGGGGGGTGTTGGGGCTATCCAAGGGGGTGGGGTGTTCAAGCGGTGGGGGATGTCCATTGAGGGGGGACTGTCTAGGGGAGGGGGATGTCCAAGGGGGGTGGTAGTGTCCATGGGTGTGGGCTATATAGGGGGTTGGGGGATGTCCAAGGGGGTTGGGGGTGTCCAGGAGGTGTGGGGGCTGTCTAGGGTCATGGGGGTATCCAGGGGTGGGGGTTGTCCATGGGGGGTGGGGGATTCCAAGGGGGGCGGTGGGGTTGTCCAGGGTGTGGGGGTGTCTAGGGTGTGGGGTTGTCTGGGGGGTGGGGTTGTCTGGGGGGTTGGGGGCTATCCAGGGGGGGTAGGATCTATCCAGGGGGTTGGGGGTTCACTGGGGGCTGTCCATGGGGTGGGTGGGTTGTTCAGGTGGTGGGGGTGTTGTCAAGGGCGGTTTTCCAAGGGGTGGGGGAGGGGGTGGAAACTGTCCTGGAGGGTGGGGCTGTCCAGGTGGTAGGGGGTGTCCAGGGGGTGGGGGTGGTGTCCATGGGGGGATTTCCAAGGTGGTGGGGGAGGGGTGGGGCGGTCCAGGGGGTGTGGGTTGTCTATGTGGGTGAGGGGTGTCCAGGGGGTGGAGGTGTACAGGGGGTTGGTGGTTTTCCAAGAGGGTGGGGTTGTCCAGGGGTGTGGTGAATCAGTCACACATATATTCGGTCATAACAGGTAATATATGTCCAAAATGTAATGAATCAATCTGTCCCTCATTACTATCACTATTATCACTGTCATCATAAACCTCATCCCTATCCACATCATCATCTCTATCATCATACCCTCCCTCCTCAATTACCTCCTCCTCACCCTTGTACTGTACTTCGGCCTCCTCCTCACCCTGCTCCTCCACATTGGACTCCTCCTCCCCCTCCCCCTCTGCCTCGACCTCCTCCTCTCCCTCCCCCTCCGCGTCGACCTTCGCCTCACCCTTATCCTCTCCACTATCTTGATCACCACTAGAACATCCATTTTTTTCACCATATATAGAATTCATTGATGAAATATATTCATCAGAAGGTGCATTGATCTTTTGTGGAAGTGTTGGATGTATAACTTCCATCTGTTTCATAAATGTAGTGTTTTCCCTAGTAGATTGTACAGCTATCTCTATGGCACTTTATTCAGCCTTTTCTACCAGTTCCTTAACCTTCTAGAACTCAGTGGCACTACAACTTGTAACTGAGGAGGGCCAGTACCTCGTCGGGAATATACTCTTCCCAGATCGGAAACGTACTCTTCCAGGGTTTTCATCTCCCAACACCGAATGTAAGTAATCATTCGGCCCAAAATTGCCAGGTTCTAGGGAATCAAAGTCCTCTAAAGTAGTATGTTACAAATATAAATACATTATTAAGTTACAAAATATATATTAAAATTTCAAATCATCAAATTAAAACATAAAATCTACTATTGAGCGTGTTCATTAAATGCACTTCCTTCTTTCATCTTTCTACTCGAGAAAAACAGTTTTGATCATGGCACACATCCCTCAATATTCAATGTTTTCCTCTACAATGACATTGAATGTAGAAAATAATAATTAAAATTAGGTTACCAATAATTAATTTCATTACCAATTTTTTTTGAAAACATTAATAATTGAATAAATTATAGAGGAAACAATTGAATGTGCAACTTGTAAAGAATAATTATAAATGGTCATGCCTGCTTCCTCTTATGATATGACGTCGTACTACGCCATAATGTGTGGAGGTCCATCTTAGAATAATTTTTTTTATTTCTTCTGGATGATTCTTAAATAAACTTCAATAATAAAAAAGATAGTATAAATCAAAACATTAAAATTTTCATTTAAATACCTCATATTTGATTAATACCTTAAACTGGATAGTCATCCAATGAGTATTCATCTATCGATACTGTTCTATCATAAAATCATCCACTAAAGTTACTGCCTTTAACTCTGTTCCAACTCTATCATGCCAACTAATATGAAAATCGTGTTTATAGGCTCTCCAAAGCTCACCTAAGTCATTTAGATGTGCTGGTCGTGCACCCTCAACATCGAGAAAATTAAACTAAAGCTAACAGAAAAATATTAATCAATATAAATAAAAAAATTATATATTTCATTAAATACAACATATTTTTTCCCTTATATATTATAAAGAATTATAATTAGTTTTATTTAGAAATTGTTCATATGAGAGCTGGATAACATGAATGATGTCGGAGTATTTGGTAAGCATCGCCAAAAATCTCGGACATTGCTGCCTTATTTTTCAATCATTTGTCAGTCTTCATTGTATTCCACCATCAACTACATGCAGCGGTTCCATAGTGCATGTATTCATGTATTCCCCTACCCCCACCTCCTATCTGTATATGTATCTGTTAAGAAATGAAAACAAATATTTTATCAAAACATGTTATAATGAAAATTAATAGTGGTATAAAATTTCTTTAGGGTTCTATAAATATACCTACGGTATTCAGATCAATGGTCATCACTGGATCTTCAGAATTTGATGGGAAACCCTGTACAGGTGGAGTTTGTCCCAATGTATGCTCCGTAGGGACATACTATGGATAAGTAGGAGTCGAAGAATATGGAATATACAATCTCAAATAGAATGAAGTATAAGTAAAAGAAGATGGTATGGATGGTTGGTTGAATGATGGATAGGGAGTGGGAATCATCATCAGTTATGGTAAATACGAGTAAGGAGACTCAGATGTAATGGTTTTTGAAAACAAGGGAGGCCTAAATATCCCGTGTGTCCCTAACGATACATTGGGATCAGAATGTGGGATAGATAGAATGTGAGTGGGAGGGTCAGGGTCTAATCTGGTATGCCGACCAGATGAGATTGCTATCGTACCCCCCCCCCCCCCCCGCATATGAACACCCTGAGTATGGGGACCACTACTACCCTACTCATCAAATAATTGTCACCTAATAGGTGGATCCTGAAAAAATGTTTAAAACAAAATTAATAACATGCCATTATATGTTATTTAAATATATATTTGAAATAAAATACTCACTACAGACACTACTGGTGGAATTCCCATCTCACACATGTGATGATTGTTGTTCGTCATCTCTTTCCATCACCTCACTTCAATTGGTTGCAATTCCTACATTTGAAAACAAATATGGAAGAAATTAAAAAAGGATAACTGATGTGTAACCCATAAAAATATGAGTGGGAATATGGGGATTCATTGATAAATTAATTGTCCATTGTTTTAGGTGATCTTGAATTGATATATAATGAATTAAATAAATCGATAAATTTGTAAAAAAAAATTTAATTTTGAGTAGGATGGTTATTTAATAAGTGTCATTAGTCTATTAAAATCATAGAACATTGATTCTGAGGCATTTTTTCACTCAAAAACTAAGAGAGAGAGCATAATTAATTATGCCTCTAGAAAATTCATTAAGGTATATATTATGAATTATTAAACCATTAATATACTTGTAAATGATGATATAAACATATAAACAAGAATAATATATCTAATAGATTCATAATAGGTAAAGAACTTTTCAAAATTAAGAAAAAATTTATTATCATTATCCCAAGTTGATGATGCAGGGTTCTATACATGTTTTGCAGTAGAAGAAAAATCATCAAGTTCATTATCTGGTGAAATGTTAAAGGAGCTCTTAGAGTTATACTAATTTTCTATATTTTCAATAAATCATTGAAATGTTCACCATGTTAGAAATTTTGGTTTCATTGTTTTGATTATAGTTCAATTGTAAATTATAAATTGAAATTCAAAAATTGAAATCAATAAAATTTGAAAATTCAAATAACGGTCAAGTCGGATACAATATATTTGTAATAAATATTAAATCAATTTGAATAGTACCCACCATAACAACCCAAGTTGAGATAATACAAAATAATTGAGAACATAGATGGATGATTCTATATATTTCCCACGACAACTTCAGGTTAACAATAACTCTTAGAATTCAGATATTAGAGTCAAAAGTAATAACTGGATCATTTCTAAAGGAATTAGGGATAATGTCAAATCCACTATCACCATAATCAAAAATATTTCTTTGAATTACTTCAATAATTTCACCAAATTCAAGTTGAATAGGGTCTTTGACATAAAAAACATATTTCTCTAATGATTCCAATACATATGGTTCATCAGTAGAATTATTGAGAGTTATATCAATTACTCGAAATCCAAAATAGCTAATAAATGTGACATTACTTGTCATAAAATCATACCACTGGAATTTCATCATCATTACGAGTCCATGAGAGTAATAATCTAATATTATTATTATTTCAACGACTCCATAATAACCTACATTTTCATATTTTGGTCTACTCTCTGATGCACTGGAATAACAGTCTGTTGTGGAAGTAAACATAACACTATCTTGTTATGTTATCTTCTACTTTTCTCATTCTGTGATAATAAATATGTACTCATTGATAATAATTGATTTACAGTCACGAACCATAGTATAAGGATCAAAATCAAAAGCTCTTATTTCCTTAGAGATAGAGTCAGAAGGAAAACTCAATACCTAATATATAAATTAATATTAAACATAGTTAAATATTGATAAGATTTTTTAAAAAATTAATATTTTTATCTTAAATTTTTTTCCAAGTAGAAAACTATTTTCTATGAATGGTCTACCTACTCAAAGATCACGAATGATTATTTATATTAATTGTTTCTTTATCTACACTGTAAATTAAAATATGAATAGTTTAATTGATATATATTAATGATATACATATATAATTTACTTAGTTGATGTAGTCATCGAAAAAATCATAGTTGAACAAATTATGCAATGTGTCGTCTCCCTCCCTTCAAGGATTAATGTCATCAATGTATATGATCCAAGAATTCCTGCTATTTGAGAATGTGATGGAAAAATGGGTTCAATTTTCTCATACTTGTGTTCTTTATTTCTCATTGGTCTGTTCATTCTTGTAGTAAGATCATACAAATAAATAGATCATAAATCCATAAACTTTTTAGCCAAGTAACTATTCATTATAGAACCTTTCGGATGATTCCTATATAGGACATAAGAATTTAATGTCTGAATACTTATTTTAGTTAGATACATCTAATAAAAAAAAGAGGTTCTCCATGAAGTATTTTAGTTGGAATATGGTGAGTCAGATGCAGCATGCATGTGAAAAATGATGGAGGAAATATTTTCACTAACTCACACAAAATTAATGGGGCATCTCCCAACATTTTTTTTCAAGAAAGACTTGGAAAACTTCTAAACAAAAGTATCTATAAAAAATGGAACAACCGAATAAAATCCACCGTTAAATTATTGAAAAAAATATGATAGATTTCTGTTGGAATAAAATCATGCAGAATGACGTTATAATCATGAGTCTTTAAAGATTTTAGAATAAAATCTCTTATGTTGACCTATTAAGATATGTTTTTTGAATATCCATCGGGATCTATAATAGTCTCTAGTACTTCTCAAAAAAAAATTCTATAGGTGTCATCACATAAGAAGCACATGGAACTTCCCATTTATTTTCACTGATACACACAAGATGTAATTCTGGTCTAATGCCCCAATACACCAAGTCATGCCAAGACTGTAAGTCATATTTTTCCTTTACCTTAACATTTAGAAGAAGTTAAAGCTACATTTCACATATTTTTTTTCAATGTGCATTATTTATATGTAATGACGTAACAAACTGGTTGACCAGTAAGAAAAATCAAAGAAGATACTCCTATTATTCCAATTGTTACATGTTTAGTGCTAACATTATTTGTATTTCTAGATTTCATTTGACCCTTCATGAATGAAAAATCAAAAGCATTCAATTCAATAAGAACATCAATTCCAAATAGATGCTGAGATGGATCATCTGTATCCATGGTATTGTCAAGTATTTAACGATTATCTTTTGTATGGATGGTCCATTAGCAAGAATCATCGATGTCGCGTAAAACTAAAACAATTGTGATGTTTCAGTCTATTGAATAGTGTATTATTCATTCATATTGGACATGATATTTTTTATTTAGTGCTCCATCCATATATCATTTCATAAGCAGGAAAATCACTGATCATCCACATAAACACATCACGCATCTGAAATATGCCTATAGAAGATGCATCGTATGTGCACACACCCACACCCCAAAGAAGTTTCAACTCATTTAATAAAGGTTTAATGTATACATCTATATCATTGATGGGATCATAAGGGCTATATATTAGTATACTCATGAAAGTAAAAGGTTTTTTCAAACACATCCAATGAGGAAGGTTATAAATGTGTTTAAAAACCAGCCATGTATTTTGAAACGTAAACATATGCCTAAAAAAATTAATACTATCAGATGAATGACACATCCACTCATTACACACATCAGTTAAAAAATAAAGATATCAAACATCAAATATCTCCCATGAAAATCCATATTTACGGTTTATGAACTTATCATTAGTCTTCATTCTCTGGGAATCATTCCATCACATTTTTATTGATATTTCATTAGACATTAAAAGATTATAGATATTAGGGATCAATGGAAAGTGGCACATCAATTTTTTGTCACACATGATGGTGTTCTATCCGCTTTTGGCTTCCAGGGGGATGTGCCACATTTTATACCATAATTTTTTCGAGCAATTTTCTCCCACAATAAGTTGCACTCTTTTAGGAAATCATGAATCTTGTTTCTTGAAAATTCAATTTCCTCAACTAACAATCATTACATAATGTGGTTTGAGGGAATATATACATCATCAGAAATTAATTCCTTCAAGAAGGTCAAAATGTAATAAATGGTAGAATTATAAATCCCATATAGTGTTTACCCATGAAACAATCAAATTAAAAATTGTAGCAAATTTTTTATCGCATTGTCAATATAGTGGAGTCGTGGCAGCATCATTCAAATTTTTTTACCCTAACAACATCATAATTTTCATTAGATTCATTATGTGAGCTCATATCAAAGTATTATTGGGTCATAATCCTTTCTTTTTCATGATTAAGAATAAATTGAAACTGGTTATATAAGAAATTCTCAAATCTAGTCCTCTCATTTGGATCATCAGCAATTTGAGATTTCATTTTCGTCCCATTATGATAACACACATAGTAGTTTTCTTGAATATCATTATTGGTTATGTGGTATCTGAATTATTCATGGCTCAAACAAGGTCCCCCAACAGAATTGTAACATTTGGTGTTTATATGACCACTATCGAAAGAACTGTGAAATGAAAAATCTAAAAATATATCCAAATTGTTTTGAAAATCTCTTGAGATCTGATCAGTTTCATACATCCAACATCTATCCATTCTATAAAAAAATTCTTATAATTAATTTTTTCAGAATAAATTCAATAATATTAAATTTTAATCGAATATATATTCAGGTAAATGATTTTTTTTCTCATTATATGAAATTATTTCTAACACACTACTATATATGAGAATAATAATATAAAAGACAAAAAAATAATTTATTTATAACAAAATACTATAAATTAATATAAATACATGATATTTACATCAATTATAAAGATAATACCATGATAGATATGCATATTGAGAGGACATATATAATCTATGGTTGAATTTTGAGAGTCATATACATCTTGTGTCAAAGAGAAAATGATATTTCAAATCCATGACCCTTTGAAGGAGAAAAATCCCATTATCCTCATGTATTCAATGAACTCAGTAATAAGATGATCATGTGAGATCTGAAGAGTGATTTGAGATAAAAAAAATGGTCAAGGAAGGTTTTTAATATCTTTTAATAATTATAGAACAATTTATAAAATTATGTACTCTTGAAGATGAGAAATATTCAAGAGTTGATTAAATTTTTGATCAATGAAATTTTATATTTTAGTAGATTATGTGAGTGATTTTAATAATATCTATTCAAAATAAATGGGAAATATAATCTGAAAATGATGGTAAAATGTTCCACATGGATTGAAACATCATGGTCGTACATGTGGATCAGGATCCAAAAAATATTAAATGGAAGAAAGTGGAGTTTGATGTCATAAGATGAAGGTTCCTTGGGGAAAAGAAGCATGATTCCATGTCCATGGAGATTTCTAATGATGAGATTGAAATTTATTTTCCAAATGAGAAAATCTATCCCCATTTTTTATGTCCATAAAGGAAGGGGTTTCTAGTTGATGTAGTGAACTATCCATGGGTTGATACCTTATTATTAAAATAATGGAAAGTTATACTATTTCGTTTTGTGTGCATATATTTGAGGTGAAATGTGTTTTGGAATTTTTTTCATTTATCACATACAAGAGGAGACCATGGAACTTATTAAAAATTGTTCGGGATATTAAAATGTAAATTATTTTCATCAAAGATGAATAATGTGGGAAGAGAATTTTTTAAATAAGTATTGATGCTAAAAAATAGAAATATTTTGAAAAGATAGGAGATTTCATAACACTAAATACCCAAATTCTAATTATTCTTTTTGTGGGGGTCTCAAGGGGGTGGGGGTGTCCAGGGGTGGGGGTGTCTAGGAGTTGGAGTGGTGTCTAGGGGGGGCTATCCAAGGGGTGAGGTTTTCCAATGGGTGGGGTTGTCCAAGGGGGTGGGGGTGTCTAGGGGGTGGGGATTCCATGGGGTGGGGTGGTGTCTAGGGGGGGCTATCCCGGGGGTAGGGGACTATCTAGGGGGGTTGTCCAATGAGGTGGGGTGTCCATGGGGTTTGGCTTTCTGAGGGGTGGGGGTGTCCAGGGGGCTGTCTAGGGGGTGGGGGTGTCTAGGGGGTGGGGGTGTTGAGGGGTGGGCCGGTGTCCAGGGGGGATGTCCAAGGGGGTGGGGGTGTCCAGGGGGTGGGGGACAGTCTAGGGGCAAGGGCGAGAAGGGGGTGGAGGGTGTCTATGTTGGTGGGGTTGTCTAAGGGGTGGGGGTGTATAGGGGGTGGGGGTGTCCAGGGGGTAGAGGGGTGTCTAGGTGGTGGTGGGGTCTCCAGGGGGTGGGGGTCTCCAGTGGGTAGAGAGGTGTCTAGGTCGTGGTGGTGTCTAGGGGGTGGGGGTGTCTAAGGGGGTGGGGTGTCTAGGGGTGGGTGGTTTTCCATGGGGTTGGGGGTGTCCAGGGAGTGGGGGTGTCTAGGGGTTGGGGGAGGGGGGCTCCCCATGAGGGTGAGGGGTGTCTAGGGGGAGGGGGTGTCCAGGTTGTGGTGTAGTCTAGGGGGGGATGTCCATGGGGTGGGGGTCCAGGGGGTGGGGTAGTGGGGTTGTCCATAGGGGTTAGGGGTGTCCAGTTGGGTGGGGTAGGGGTGAAGTCCATGGGGAGTGAGGGGTGTCAAGGGGGTGGGGGTGTCCAGTGGTGAGGGGTGTCTAGGGTGTGGGGGTGTTTAGGTGGTGGGGTTGTCTATGGGGTGGGGGCTCTCGGGGGGGGGGGGGGATGTCCAGGGGTGGGGGCTGTCCAGGGGGTGGGGGTGTCCCAGAGTGGGGGTGTTCATGGGTTGGGTGTCTAGGGGAAGGGGGGAAAGGGAGGGGGAGGGGGTATCCTTAGGTGGTGAGGGGTGTCCAGGGGGGTGAGGTTTGTTCAGGGGGTGGGCGATGTCCAAGGGGGTGGTGGTTTCTAAGGGAGTGGGGGTTGTCCAAGGGGGTGGGGTGTACAATGTGGTGGGTGGTGTTCAGGGGATGTGGGGGTGAGTTGTTCAGGGTGGTGGGGGGGGGGGGTTTCCAATAGGGGGTGTCCAGTGTGGTGGGGTGTTGTCTAGTGGGTGGGGGTGTCCAGGGGGTGGGGGTGTCGAGGGGGTGGGGGTGGGTGTGTTCAGGGGACGAAATACCCATATAATACCTTGAAAAATACTTATACTCAATCCAACCAACATCAAAACTCCAATACATCACCCAACCAACACCCAATTCGTCCTCAATATTACTACCCTTCCCATTATTTCTTGAACAAAAACTATAAATACAAAATCCAAATCCAATGTTCAAATAAACTAAAGTCTATATAAAATACCATATCACCCCACTAAAAATTGAAATCCACCTACAACACTACCACAATGGTCCCCAATAAATTCACATGGATCATCCTTATATCCATTACCCATTTCAAGGCAATATGACTAAACAAACCCTTTACCATCTTTAAGTGGGGATATACCATCACCTCCATTAGTTCATATGGTTCACTAAATCTAGACAAAAGGAGTGGATATAAAGATTTAAAATAAAGGTGATTCACAAAATCATGAAACTTAATGAGTATAAAAAAACAAAAAACAAATCAATGTGAACTTATTGGGTATTCCATGACACAGACCACACAGACCTCCGATTTAGGCCAAATCAAAACGGAAAAACAAAAAAATAGATGTAGAACATTAAAACAAAGGAAGAAATTACTGATTTGAAGTGTAGAACTAAATAATTACTTTAATGAAGATGTATTTATCAGGTGGAAGGAGTTTCTTATCCTAAGGTAAATAATTTTCATCAGTAGAGCTTCTGTTTAAGGCTCCAATCGCACAGACGGGGGAACTCAAGCTGCTATTTATTTGGGGGAAAACATTAACATTAGTTTTTTAAATCCATTGAAAAATATATTTTTTAGAAATGTTTATTTAAAAACATTGGTATAAATTAGGAAAATTGAAGCGTTCATAATGGTTTACTCAAACCATTGGGAATGGTGGATTCTAAAACAATTATACCAACGGGTTGTGAAAACTATTTGGAAAGGTTGATCTAAAAACAGTTCCCTAACAATTTGAACAAAACGATGGAATAAAACTATTGGGAAGGACTTGATTAAAAACATTTTTAAATATTTTATTTTTAATAAATGATAAAATTTCCACACATTGTGTTAAATATTTTTTTATAAAATTTTTGGAATTAGATCATTCATTTGAAAATTAGATGGAAATTACAATTTTATTTTTTATACTGTACTATAGTATTTCAAAGATAAATATTTTTATATATATTATTTGAACTTGAAAGTTTGTAAATATGTTGTGGAATTAATTGGATACCACTTTGTTTTAGCAAAATTGAGCTAAATCATGCATTTGGTTGAACTAAATGGATAATGAAATCAAAGGTGGGCTGGACCCACCAGATTGGACATCAGTTCTATATTTGGGCCATAACATCATCATACATGCCTGTATTAGGCCCAATATTTTAGAGGATATCTCCTACCAAATTTTAACTTATCATTATTCTGAAAGGACAGCTGGTTCATGTGTTTTGGAATTCAAATGGGCAGTGCATGTTGGCTTGAAATATTTGGTCGAGATTCCCCATTCACACTTGAAACCACTTTGTACCTATCCTTCCCTCTACTCTATAAATTTTTGTTTTCCTCATTTAGAGGGGATATGACGTGAATAAGGATATTTGGATTATAAGATAAGTGGTTCTACTATTTTTTAATTCATAATTGGAGGAGGGATGGTACAAAGCTAGGATCTCCTCCAAAATGGTCTTCTTTTCTTATTCATTGTTGAAATGTTGTTGTGCTTTCAATAAATTCTTAGTTCAACTTCCATTTATTTTCTTTATTTTAAATTTTATTCCTCTATTAATTTTCTTTTTTTTTTATCTTATTAAAGAGTAGAAAAAATATTGGGTTATACCCTTTGTAAACATTTTCACAAGCTAACGTTTCTATGATGACTACACCTCCCATGGAAGAGTAATTTTTTTAGTAATCCATTGACCTATATCATAATTCATTAATTTATTTTGAATAATTTATACACTTTAATTAACATAATAGGATTAATTTATTAATTATTTAATTTAATTGAAACTAATCATGAAAGTGAACAATTAACACAAAACACGTGAGGTTAGGAATTATGTGAATTGTGAGAGCGAAACATTAATCGGTAATACAAAACCATATGAGATCAATTTTTAGTGTTCAAATATAATCCCTAAACTAATTTAATTCTAATTTACAGAGATTAAAATGTACCTTAATTTACAAATAATTATAAACTAGACTTAGAACATCAATCAAAGCATGTTGCTACGATTGCATGTTTTGAAGTTATCCTAGCGATAAATTCACTTCATCATGGTGGTAAGGTTAATTTTTATAGGGTTCAGGATTGAAAAAATTAAGGGATAATAAGGAAGTTTATATTAAATTACATGATAATTATTGATAAATTTTTTAATAGGTAGAGTTTGATCAATTACACCTTTTAAATATTTTCTAAAAAACATATTCTTGTTGTGTCTTTTTAATTGAACTTCATTTCAAAAATAAATACAAACAAATACAAACTTCTTCCAGAAAACTTTTTCTAGAATTATAAATGATAAAAAAATCCTTTTAATTATTATTCTAATTTTATTTTATTTTATTTTCAAATTACTTTAATTAGGTTGTGTTAATTACTACCTCTTGAGAGACGACCTTGGTCGACCACCCTGATGCACCTAAATAACCCCAAATTATATATCATTTGAGAGAAACCACAAAAGATCCTTTCAAATTGGTTCCATTTTTGGGATGGAAAGTAATAATTTCAATCAATTATATTTATTTATTTTATTTTTCATTTTATTCTCTTCCTCTCTTGTGCCTTCATTCTTTACCCAATCTGAATTTTTTCTTCTTCTTTTATATTCATCTACTAATTTTTTTGACCATTATCTCAGTCTTATCATTTTTATATTAATATGGTACACTTTACTTATTTTAATTTTCATTTTATTTATGACATAAACTAATCACAAGGATGTCATAGATCATGACCCTGATATTGAATATATCCTTCTAGCTTGAATATGAAATTCTTAATCTATAGGAAGTTTCAATATTCAACCAGTTGTAGAATTTCTCCAATCTAAGAAAATTGAAATTGGAAACCATTCTAAGTCCAACATAAAACAAGATACAATGGAAGAATATAATGGAAATGAACTTAATAGAACAATTCTAGATTTGGCTACACCAGATATTAACTATCAACCAAATTGTTTTCCATACACAAACCTCAAATCGGAATTTGAACTAAAATATGGGATATTTAACCTTCTTCCAAAATTTCATGGAATATCTGGTGAGGATCTAAATAAACATTTAAAATAATTTAATGTGGTCTTATCAACCTTAAAAATAAGAAATTTTTATTAAAATTAAATCAAACTAATAGCATTCCTATTCTTACATGATGGAGCTACAAAAAATTGGATGTATTATTTATAACCTGAAGATGGAACTTGTTGGAACAATTTGAAACATCTTTTATTCATAATTTTTTCCACTATTAATAACCAATTCCATTCATAATGAGATCTTTGGGACTGACCAAGCATAAGGGGATTTAATGTATGAATACTGGGAGCAATTTAATTAGTTGTGTGCAATATGCCCATATCAACAAATCAGTGAGAAACTCCTCATCTAGTACTTCTATGATGGAATCACACCTATGTAGAGGATCATGGTGGATTATGTGTTTGGAGGATCATTAGTGGACAAGACACAAGTAGTTCCACGTACATTTATTGAAATGATGGCCCCAAACTCCCATCAATTTGGAGATAGAGGTATACCACATATCAAGGGAGTACATTAGGTAAGTCCTTATTCTCTTCAGAGTCATTTAATGGATACAAAGTTAGAATAATTTAACAATATGGTGAGGTAGATTTCATTGGCTCAAAAGACATCCCATCTCACTCCTTCAATGCCTTGGGGAATTTTCACTGAGACATGCCACTCAACTGACCGTTGCCCCCAACTACAATATTTAGATTATTGTGTTGTAGTGTTTCCTAGGATACCATATCAGCAGCAACAGCCATATCCCCAAAAGAAGTTTGAGACTTTTTCTACATCATACAACCAATGGAGAAAGGGTCAATCAGACCTGAGGTATGGATCTGGAAAACAAAAAAATTCCTCCATTTCAACAAAACTTACAGTATCCTCAACCTTAACAACAAGGTTTCAAAAAACCCCAAAGGTGATTTGAAGCTCATGCATCAACAATTCAACAATAAGGGAATCCCCAAACCAAGGTAGATGCTAACAAAGTTGATCTTTTGGAACAAATTTTTCTTAATAAATAGAATGAGTTGAAGAGTCAAGGATCATAGTTGAGAAAGTTAATGACACAAATGATCCATATTGCCACAACCCTTCATGAACATATAAGTAAAATTTCTAGAAATATACCTTCCCATCATACCCCAAATCCCAATGGGAATGTCAGTGCCATCACATTGAGAAGCGAAAAAAAACTTATATATCTACACCCATAGTTCCACCAGGATTCACGACAACTCTGGAGAATCCCCATTCAAAACCAGCTAATGAGAAACCCATGTAGAAAGATAATGGTAAGAAAATGATTAATTATGTTCCTATTAAACACCGTCCCTTTCCAAATAGAGTTGAAAAACCATGTAGATGTATGAAGAGGCGATGCAAAAATAGAAGTTTTGGATACATTTAAACGTGTGGAGATCAACATCCCTCTACTTGAAGCTGTCAAAAAATTCTCAAGGTATTCATAATTCTTAAAATAACTTTGTACCAATCGAAGAGGGAAAAAGGTAAATGGGAGGATTAATCATGGAAGGAATGTGTCATCACACATCAAACCTACTCTAGAAATTCCATAAAGTGCATGGATCCTCAGACATTCATCGTACCATGAACCATAAAGCAGTTGCACTTTTCTGATTCTATTTGTTTTTTAGGATCTTCCATAAATGTTATTCGTCACTCTGTATTCTCTTCTTTACATGTTGGTGATTTGAAACCGTTGAGAGTAGTGGTGTAGTTGGCTAATTGAGAAATGACATATCCGGCAGGAGTCCTTGAGGATGTAGTTGTCCATGTAAGAGACATGATCTTTCCCGTAGATTTCTACATGCATAAAATGGAGGTTAATCAGGTATGTTCACATGCTCCGAATATCTTGGGTAAGACCTTCATAAATATTACAAAACCAATCATAAATTTCCATGACAGTGCAATGTCCATGGAGTTTGAAGATGAAGTTGTTATATTTAATGTTATGGACTCCATCAAGTACCCCTTAGAGGACCATTCTTCTTTTGTTTCTCCCATTTTGAACCACCACATTAAAACCCCATGAATTTTTATTTTCCTATACATAGGTAATTTATGACAATTAGTTCATGTTTTATGCCTAAGAGTACTTACACACATATTTATAATGTATAATACTCTCTTATATTTGATTTTGAAAGGGATTCATATTCTAATTTTGATCATGTGAACTCTGTTTATGACATGATTGTTGAGTATTCTGATGGATTTGATGCTTTATTCTCTTATTTTGATGATTTATATTCTGATACTGATGTTTATTGTGCATATATTTTAGTTCCTTCAATTTATCCATCCATACATCACCCCATACATTGTAAGTCAATTCATTTCTACCTAATCTCAAATACTCATACTTGTTAAATGGTGAGAAATTACCTATGATCATTGCTAACAATCTCCATATTGAACATGAAGAAATGTTTTTGAATATTTTTAGGGAGAAAATTAAGGCAATCGAGTGGACCTTGGCTGACATATCAGGTATTATCCCCACTATTTTCATGCATAGGATTATTTTGGAGGATGGGGATAAACCAGTTAGGCAGCCACAAAGGATAATCAATCCAAGCCTTCTGTATGTTGTAAAAAAGTGGTTGAAAATTTTCTCGAGATAGGTAAAATTTATCCCATTTCAGATTCTTAGTGGGTGTGTCTTATTCATGTTGTGCCTAGGAAAAGTGGTGTTACTGTTGTTAAAAATGATAAAGAAGAGTTAGTTCCAATGAGCTTTCAAAATATTTGGCGTGTGAGTATTGATTCTAGGAAACTAAATCAGTCCACTCGCAAGGACCATTTCCCCCTCTAATTTATTGATCAAATGCTTGAGAGACTAGCTGGGAAAAACACTATTGTTTCATGGATGGATTTTCTATATATATTTCAGGCTCCTATTGCTTTGTGGATCTAGAGAAGACAACATTAACTTGTCCATTCAGTATGTTTGCGTAATGGAGGATGCCATTTTCACTTTTCAATGCCCCGGGTACCTTCCAGAGATTCATGGTGAGTATATCTTCAAATTTTATTGAGACCTACATGGAGGTATTTATGGATGATTATACAGTGTATGGGTCTTCATTTGATGATTTTTTATATATCCAGAGGAAGGTGTTGAATCATTGTATTAAGATTAATTTGGCCTTGAACTTCAAAAAGTGTCATTTTATGGTAGAGCATGGCATTGTCTTAGGGCGTGTAGTGTCAAAACATGGGATATAGTTTGATAGATCTAAGGTAGATATTATTTCATCCTTACCCTATCCTTCATTTCTGCGTAATGTTAGATATTTCCTAGAGCATATAGAATCTCATCGGTTCTTCCTCAATGATTTTATTAAGATTTCTCTAACTATGTCATGATTACTTCAAAAATAATTATGATATTGTGTTTTATGATTCTTTTAGGACATCCTTTTATGAGATAAAGATGTTTCTAACCAATCCACCAATCATACAACCCTCATGGTGGGAGATTTCTTTATGAGCTTATGTGTGACACCACTAACTTCACAGTTGGAGATGTCTTATCTTAGAGGGTGGAACAATACTCACATGTGATTGAATACACATCTAGGATATTGGATCCATCCCTATAAAACTACACAACCATGGATAATGGACGACTTACTATCATATTTTCTTTATATAAATTCTGTTCATATTTATTGGGCTCTAAATTAGTGGTTTTTTTACAATGTAGCTCTGAGGTACCTCATGATGAAGCCAGGTAAAATCCCAGGCTAATGCGATTGATTATCCTTATTTAGGAATTTTGAATTGAGATAAATGACAAGGAGGTTTGGAAACATTGGGGCAGACCACATGATTAGTACTACTCATGCACTTGAGGCTGACACCATAGACCAAGAACCACATCAAGACACTTTCCCCAATGAGAATATTTTTGTCTTCTCAGGTACTCATCATTAGTATGAAGATTTAGTTAACTACCTGTTTCCTTTGAAAATACTATAAATTTAAAGAAACATTAATTCCAGAAGTTAAAGAGTGTGTCTAGATTTTATGTGTGGGATGATCCCTACTTATGGCGCATGTGTAGTGACCAATTTATTATTAGGTGTGTTCCTGATCATGAGTTTGAGTCAGTTTTGCATTTTTGTTATACACTTACTTGTGTTAGACACTTTGGACCCCAATAGTCATCTAGAAATGTCATTGACTCTGGATTATATTGGCCTAGTTTATTCCCTGATGCCCATGTGTTTTGTAAGTTGTGCTTACGTTGGAAAAAAATTTGGATCATTTCTAGAAGACATGAGATTCCCCAAAAACCCATACTATTTTGTGAGATTTTTAATGTATGGGGAATAGATTTTATGAGTCCTTTTCTTAGTTCCTTTGGTTTTTTGTATATTCTGTCCACTTTTTATTGTGTGAGTAAATGGGTGGAGGCTAAGGCCACCAGGAATGATGATTCTTATGTTGTAGTGGATTTTCTCAAGAAACATATTTTTTGAAGGTTTGAAGTACCAATGTCCATCATTAGTGACCATGGGACACACGTCTACAATTAGAATTTAGATTCCCTCCTTCTAATGTATGGGGTGACAAAAAAACATAAACACCATACCACTCCCAAATAAATGGCCTGGTTGAGGTTTCAAATCGCGATTTGAAACAAATTTTGGGGAAAATTTTGCAGCTGAATAGGAAGGATTGGAGAAAGCACTTGTATGATGAACTATGGGATTATAGGATATCATATATTTCACCCATCGGTATGTCCCCATTCCCGATTGTTTTTGGGAATGCCTGTCATCTCCTCATGGAATTCAAACATCAGGTTTATTGGGCTATAATGAAATGCAACATGGATTTGGCCCAATCTGGAATCCAAATGAAGCTACAAATTCAAGAACCGGAGGAGATTCAATTGTCATTATATGAGAACTCAATGATATAAATGGAAATATCAAAAGAAACTTATGAAAAAATGATCTAGGAATGATAATTTCATGTCAGAGATAAATTCGTGCTCTATAGTTCATGACTGAAGCTGATGCTTAGTAAGTTGCATTCTAGGTGGTTAGGTCCTTATTTTGTGACTAATGTTTTTCATTATGGTGTAGTGGAGATAAAACAAGAGGACACTGGAAGGATCTTTACATTAAATATGCAATTTTTGAATAAATACATTGAGGGACATCCTACTAATGTAGTGGATTTCATTACATTGCATGACCCCATCATCAGTTGAGCATATCAAGTAGTTTCTAACCCTTTCACTTTTATATTCTATGTACTATTTAAAATTATACATTTAATTTTCATATATCATCTCTTAGGTTCACATTGATGACAATGTAATATTTTATGTGTGGGGGTGGGGACAACATTATGGGTAGATATTTAGGATTTTTATTTCTGTATTTTTTGTGTATTTTCTATTAATTTTTTGGCTAAATTTTTCCAAAAAAACAATCAAACAAAACAATCAATAAAAAATCAATAAAAAAATATATCATGTAACATTCTCATGTGGAACATATGAAAAATTCTTGTTATTAAAAATCATTAGTAGAATTATAAGCATGAGTAAGATTTCATCATCGAGGGGTGATTTTTATAAAAATTGAAGTTGTCGATGATATGAATGGTTGCGTCATTATAAAACCCTTTTAATTTTGACATCGTTATTTGTGATATTTGTTCATCGTAAATTGTGTCATTTATTTATCCACAAAAATTTTCAATCAACCATGAATTGTGAAATATTTACTAATCAATTGAAGGTATAGTCAAGTTAGGTAAAAAAAATTCATTGGTTGATCCATTTGTTTGTTTCTATTACAATTGTTTTCATTATGTAATGGATTGACCTATGAATGTGTACCTATTAACCAACTATCATATGCCCTCAAAAAAATTTGGGTAGTGTCTTCGACAGGTCAAAAACCACTCTCTATGGACCTTTTATCTTGTAATAACTATTACAATTAGTGTTGTGAGGAGATCAAACACAAGTTGAGAGTTGAGTGTGATATTTTTTCTAAGTAAAAATTAAAAAAACACACAAAAAAATTAAATGAGTGGAGTGATGAAATGTACAACTTATGTGGATATCTTGGTCAGGAGCCTAAGGCTTGAATTTTAGGAATGCTTAAGTGAGTGGGTCTTGAAATTCGATTACAAAGGAATGTAGAACAGGATTGGTGAATTAAAACATGAAAGAGTAATTGTTTTGTGTGAGTTGAATATATTAAATAAATGGTGGATTTATGATCTTGGAATGGTTGGCACACACAGATGTGGAGAATTAGTGGAATAGTAGACCCATGCATTGTTTCACTATGATTAGTATTATGAATCACAATAGATATTTATTGACAGAATTTATGAGACAATGAATTTCAATTTTATTTATATTCACTCTTGAATGGATTCTTACTTTGCATATATTTTCACTATGGGTTGAGAAATATGAATATGTATATTTCTTCATAATTATTTCGAATACATGATATGAGGTTTTTTGAGGAGTGAAAAAGAGTAAGTGTGAGGGATTTGATAAAACACATTTTTATTTAAATTTTATTTGATAATGAATGATAAAATTTCCTCACATTGTGTTAAATATTTTTATTTATAAAATATTTGGGATTAAATCATTATTTTGAAAATTTGAAGGAAATTCCAGTTTTAGCCATTATAGTGCACTGTATTATTTTGAAGATAAAAATTTTTATATTTATTATTTAAACATTTAATTTTGTTACTGTATTATTGGCTTAATGGGAAACAACTTTTGATCAGGACATTAGAGAAAAAACTTTCATTTTTTGGACTAAATGAACCATGAGGTCAAAGGGGGTCTGGACCCGCCAGATTAGACATCAGTTCTATATTTGTTTCATAAATTCTTTATCCATGCTTCAATTATGCCCAAATTTTGAAAGGATATTAAAAAAAAATCTAACAAATAATTCTTATGGATGAAAAGCTATTTTATGCGTTTAGGAGGTCAAATTGTTGGTGAAAATTAAATTAAAATATTTGGATGGGATTCCAGATTCACACTTGAAACCAAGTTGAAAATAGCCTCCCCTCAACTCAATAAATTGATATTTTTATCATTTAGAGGGTTTGGGACGTGAATTTGTATATTGGGAGAAAATAGAAGTGGTTCTACACCATTTTAATTCTCCATTAGAGGAGGGAATCTACCAATCTAGTATCTCTTCCAAAATGCTCTTCTTTTCCTCTTATTTGTTTTAATGCTGTTATGATTTCAATAAATTCTATGTTTCTCTTCTATTTCTTCAGTTATTTTTAATTTTCATCTTCCCTTTATCATCCTATTTGGTCTGGAATACAAGTGTAGTCAAAATATTGGGTTATACCCTTTCTAAACCATTGCACTTGCATAACATTTCTACAATGACTACACCACCCATGGAAGAGTAGTTTTATCAGTAATTGATCGACCTCTCTCTTTATTAATTAATTTATTTTGAATTAATGATATAATTTAATTCACATAATATGATATATTAAATGGATTTTTAATTTAATTGAAACTAAGAAAGAAATTGAACTATTATCACAAAACACGTGATGTCAGGAATTATGTGAAATGTTAGAGTGTACCCTTAATCGGTAATACAAAACCATAGGAGATCAATTTTTCGTGTACAAATATAATCCCTAAACTAATTGAATTCTAATTTCCAGAGATTAAGTTTGACTTAATTTACCACTGACCATAAGTTAACCTTATAATATCAATCAAAGTAGGGTGATGCAAATGTATGTTCCGATGTTAGCCTAGGGTTAAATTCACATAAAATTTGTTGTATGGTTAATTTTAATAGGTTTCATTATTTAGAAAATTAAGGGATCATAATTAAATGTATATTAATTTAAATTAAAATGATTAATAAATAATTGAAGAAGTAGAGTTAGATCGATTACACCTTTTAAATATTTTCTAAAAAACATCTTCTTGTTGTGTCTTCTTAATTGGACATTATTTTATAAAGTAAAAAAATACAATCTTCTTCTAGGAAACTTCTTCAAGATTTATAAACAATAAAAAACACCATCATTTTAATTATTATTCTTATTTCCTTTTATTTTAAATTTAAATTACCTTTATTATGTTGTTTTAATTATTTCCTCTTGAGAGATGACCTAGGTTACCCACCCTACTTATCCTAAATAACCCCAAACTAAATATCATTTTAGAGCACCCATGAAAGCACATTTCAAGACTCCATTTCCACCAGTGTAAATCAATATTAAGAAATTACATTCAATCCTTTTTTAGTCCATCTAAGAGAAATTCATCCACATAAATAAGTAAATTGATAAAAATTGTTTCATAATACATCTTCATATAGTATAAATTATTTACATTACACCGCATGATCATTAATTCTATCGTGAAAGAATTTAAATTATAGTTACACATTATTACTTCCTATATAATCCCAAAAAAAAACCATTTGAGATTTGAACCAAACATTTTATTCTATTTAGAATGAAACCTTCCAGTTGATCTAGGTATATCTCTTCCAAAAAATCATTGTGAAGGAATATAAGAATGACATCTATTTGTTCTAGAAATAAACCTTCAATTGAAAC
Organism: Viscum album; assembly: GCA_963277665.1. Classification (NCBI taxonomy): domain Eukaryota; kingdom Viridiplantae; phylum Streptophyta; class Magnoliopsida; order Santalales; family Viscaceae; genus Viscum; species Viscum album. Next base: position 1,931,450,958 of record OY728131.1, read on the forward strand.
CATGTTGAGAATAATCGAAATTATTATATGCATTACAACATGAGATAGAATCAAACTAAAATCTAATCCTTCTAATTATTTAAATTCATTTAACCTTTATATAGTGTTATTATTGATCTACTTGTCTTCCTTATATAATGTAATGGTTTTCCTAATCCTATAAACATCCAAACATAATAGATTATAGAAAAACTACATTTAAAATGTCCATTATAAATATTTATAAAATTACAATTGAAAATTTCTCACCCTAAAGATATTTCAGAAACTTTTTTTAGTTTATGGAAAAAATATATCACCCTAAAGATAATACCAATAACACCTCATGGAAAGAACCACTATTTCCAAATCTGGGAATCAATTTGGGAAGTTTCTCTTATGGGAATTTAACTATCATGACCCATAAGAAGCCATATGTCCGTCATGGAATGGAACTATTCAAATCTTGACTCATGATACATCATAATATAAGGCATACTCATTTCCCAACTCATTTGTTGTTAAAATTGGAGTTTACATAAATCTCCCATTAATATATTAGAAAGATGTCTCATGAACATCTAAGAAAAGGAATCATACCACATTCTTGGTTAAGGCCTTCATAATGCTTCCAACTAGAAAAAATCCTGATTGAACCTATGGTAATAACTATAAATTCCCAAAAATATTTGGATCTCAAAAAACATCTATGGCCTCTCTAAATAAACTATAACTTCAAACTTATGAGGTTCTAAAATTATTCTATCCAATAATATCATTTTCCCCATGAATTTTATATTATCAATAAAAAATTTACACTTTGAGATCATGGAATATAATTGATTCTCCATTAGTTTTCAAAAAATAATCTCCAGATATCGAACAAGTTCCTCCCTCGATAATAGAGAACACTTTAGCACCTCTAATTTTATTAAATAGTTCATTACTATGTATAAGTGGATATAAGTTTATTTCTGTCACTTATAATAACTTATTATATTCCATACATATTATCAATGATCCATTTGAATTTTTATGGAAAACACTAAGGAACCACAATGGGGAATAATCATTCATATGAACCCCTTATACGCAAAGTTGTTCAATAGAGCCTGATTCTCTCATAGCTCTATAGGATCCATATTAAATGGTGGAATAGATATATGCTCCACACCTAGTAATAACATCATCATAAACATAACCTATACATTGGTTGGTAATCTAGAAAATTCCTTGAGAAAAACATCTAGGAACATGTCAATGACAATATGAAATATTGACTGGTGTTTCTATCTATCTTCCAAAATTACTATAATAAAATTGGTTATGATTCTACCCTAATATATAAATATAGGTCCTACATAATGATTTTTCATATCCAACTCTCCAATATAGACATAAGAATCACCCTTGAAAAATATAATTCCACCAATCGATGAAAACAATTGATATAGTGGATACATCACTACATGGGGGTTTTAATTGTAGTCACAAAGTAGGATCACAGTTTTCATTTCACTGGAACATTCCCATTCCATTTTTTGTGTCTATATTAAGTGGGAATTAATTAGATTAATGGTAAAACTGTCAAATATTAGTTATACATTCTATACATCCATTTGAATCGATATTCTATATATGTAAAATTTTTATATCTGTCTTTTATTTACCTCATACTTTAAATCAAATTATACATGAACAAACATGAAACATCCATATTCCATATAAAAAATTATACATGAACCCACTTGAAACTTTCATAATGAATATATAAAAATATTTATACAAATATACAAATATTTAATTTGTGGGTCATAATTTTCCCACTTTGTTTAAATTGATAAGCTATAATCAAAATATCCTAAGATCAAACATGAAACATTCATTTTCCATAAAAACTCAAGAAAAATAAATAATACATTCCTCTATAACTGATTAAAAATATATATGAAACACCAACATCACTATATGAATGTAGTTAGAAAATATAAACCATATCCATATGTAAACAGACGATGAAAAACATGTGAAACTACACTAAAAACATAACTAAAAATGGATGGGTTGTATTCTATGACATGATCACCAGTCAAACATGGACCCCATACTCAAAATCACCTAACAAACAAACCAATTCCTATTACACTAAAAATAAATTGGGCCATAATAATCTAATAGCTAACCATATACTTATTAAACCAAAGAAATGTACATAGAGAATTACAAGAATACTCATAGTGGTAGCACCGAAGGTGCTAGGTTCGTGGCGAAGGTGGGTTCGCAGAGGAGGAGGGATTCACAGTAGAAGTGTGCAATTCCAGTAGAGGTGGGGTACGTAGAGGATAGTTTCATGCTAGAGGAGAGATTTGCAGCGGTGGAGGAGGGATTTGCGGTGACGGAGGGGGAGGAGGAGGAGGATGCGACGACGAGATTCAACTTCTGTGAGAGATTATGTCATGCGATAGGAAGAGGGGACTATAAGTATTTATTTATAAAATAGGGTAACGTTTTTATTATAACTAGATACAAAATGATGAAAAAGGCTCATTTTATAAGTGCTAAAATAGAAAGCACAGATAAAATATGCATTTATCAGCACTAAAAAAGTGCTAATAAAACTATAATGATAATAAATTATTTATATTTGTATATATCTATTTAAAAAATTATATATATAATAAATAAACACACACATATATATATTAATAAATATAAATAAATAAATATTTATTTATATTTATATATATAATAAATACATATTTATTTAAAATTATAAATTTTTATTAAATATATTTAATATAGTTATAATTATATATAATTAATACCTTAATTATAATTTTATAATTATTTAAATATATCTTTATTTATTTGGAATTATAATTTTAAATAATTGTATATATGTATAATAATTTTATTATTATATAATAATGATAAATTTATATATATTTAATTATAGTAATAATAAAAAAATATTTATTTATAGTTGTAATCAAATATTTATTTATTTATTTATTTCAATTATTATAAAATTATAAAAAAATATATTTATTACATTTATAGTTTTATAAATATATATAATTAATATATTAATAATAATTTAATAATTATTTAAATATATCATTATTATATAGAATTCTAATTATAAATATTCGTATATATTTATAAATATAATTATTTATTTATATATATTTATTTAATTAATATATTTTTTTAATTTGATAATTGTTTAAATATAAATATATATTTATTTATATAATTATGAAATTCTTATGAAATAAATATATATTTTTTATAATTATAAATTTTTTACATATATATTTTAATTATAGTAATAAATATAAATTAATTTATATATATTTATTTAAATATTTCTCAAATTAAAATTAATATATTATTTATATATAGTCATATATATACATATATAAATAAATGTGAAATTAAAATAAATATATTAATAATAAGTGAAAAATGTTGAATCTATTTATCTATCTATATGAGTGTGTGATTTTAGGTTCAATAATAGTATGATTTTATTGTGAGATGGACTTTGACCTACCATGCATATATAAATTGACTCTGCAATAAAATAATTTTATGGTCAATAAAATGATTTGATTGAGAGATTAGTCATGTGACCATTGTAATTTGAATTTTGATGTTGTCCATCCTTAAATTCATTCATAAATATATGTAATGTATGGCTCATTCTAAAAATTTGATACCCTTCCTCATCCCCTTTCATTTTGTAGCTCTACAAATTAAAATGTAACCCTCAATCAACCAACTTCATCCCCAATATGAGGTCCCGTCTCTCTGATCCCCCAAAATAAGTGATGAGGACGTTAGCGAAGTTGAGGAGTGTTATTGATTCCTTCTTCCTTGACTCTGACGATCAGGTGATGGAGAAATGGTAGAGGAAAACCACACTATCTGACCTGTTCTTTGCAGACACCAGCGACCTGATGATGGCGGAAAGGAAGAGGATGGAAACCCACACTGATCTTCTCTTAGCAGACACTTGAAACCTAGAAATTTCGAAAAGGAAGAAGAAGATGATGATGGCCAGCCCATTTATCCCATACATGTCTAAGCCAACTGGTAACCATGTAATGCAGATACAATACGATGTGTAGCCCATTGTACACACCTTGTACTTCGAAATTCCCAATTTACACCTCACACGCTGAGTCCTTAGGCATGTACTATGGGAAAGAAGGTGAAGGTAGTACATGTTTTGTAGTCGGAACAACATGTTGTGTACTTTACAAAATTACACAAAGTTATAACTTTAATGTTTGTGTAATGGTTAAAACTGCTTATCATGTATAAATCGTACTAGAGGTTCTTAGTCTATGCATTGAAGAATCATGTATTCTATAAGTCAGATGAGTAAAATAGTATATAAATATAATACATGTTGGGTAGATTAAAATAGGTATTCACCATCTTACCTCCAAGGTAAATTTATGTACAGTGATTAGAATCTCAAGGAAATTCAGAAAAGAAATTAAGATAAAAGTATTTATTAATTAAAGATAATAATTAAATGATTCAAGATCGATTTATCATAATAATAGTTATTAAATAATTCAATTCTAGTTTTATTACTTGCATAATTTGTTGCATGTATGTGGGTGATCATGATCTATACAAGAAATCTGTATGTGATTGGTTTTTCTTTTAATTTTTTTATTAAATTAATTTATTGGCCTACGAGATATCTCTCCTCATTAATATGTAGTGAATGTGTGCCCATGGGTTCATTTATTTAAACCCCATTTTACCCCTCAAAATGAATGTTAGTTTAAAAGTTCATTTAATGGATGGAACTCCCAAGCTAATGGAATCTGTTCAAACTAGAGCTGAGACGAAACAAATCTCAGGAGATACAGAGGTTGATAGGTGGAAAGCTGTAAACATGAACCCAAAAGGTTCAATGTGTTTCTTCCCTAAGTCATGGATAGTTTATCTACTGCTAGATAAACTGACCATTATAAAATCTAATGATCGTGCCTTTACATTATTTTATTTCTATAATTTTCATGGTTTATCATTATGGATTTGTTGTCGCGATCACATAATTAACAAATTAAACAAGCTTGCAAGATGGAACTAACATAAACCAGTCTTATGCGTAAATATTATCAAGACATTTTCAATCACATAACTATTTTCCACTTAATATTAACAAGAATGTGATTATGATAATAATAAATTCATTCATAAGAGATAAAAATACCTCAAATAAAATATTATGTTAGACCAAGCCTTTTTTTTTCTTCATTAAGGGTAAAACTCAATAAAACTCTGTTATTGACCAACCCTTGTTGGGAAACATAATTTTATTCAAGAATCACTTATGAAATGTTTCTAGTTCACTTATCCATTTTAAATCAGGATGAGTATCCATTTATATACTTGGTGTAATATTTAAGGCAAGAGTTGAGTAAATTCAAAGTCTTGATTTCAAGATTGGGGAGTCCACTCAATAGTTCTATGAGTTTTAAGACTATAGTTGGAAAAGTCCTACATACCAAAATACCTTTAAATAACTTGACCAACCCTTGTTGGAGTTATGAAAAGGGGAATATAGATCCTTTCAACTATAGTTTCATGGAAACTGGACATTCGATGTTCAATAGTGAGGGCCATTGGGACATGCTATATAGTGGGTGACTTAATAAAATTAATTTATTATTTCTCATAAAATGTAATCAAAAAATTAATAATGATATGATGTTGTAATCATAAAATAAAAATAAAATTTTCATCAACCACACTGTCCCTATGATCAATTCTGGATAATGACAACATCCTTACCATCAGTAACATCTAGGAATGTTTTAGAATCCTTCAGGTTGTCGTATGCCATGGATGAAAGTATTATGTATAGTAGTCAGCATTACCTTATGTGCATTCAAAATAGGATAGTGATAATGATTTACTAGTCTATGATAAACATATGAATGATGCACTGAGTTTTCATTGTTTGATGTCTTCATCAATTTCTAGTGAGATCATGAATTCTCACAAAAACATGGATGCTTATAGAATAATAGAGCACCTCTGTGGTCTTTACTAGGAGAGAGTAAGATAGGAAACATTTGAGATCTCCAAGTCACTCTTTCAGAGTATGTAGGGAGAGGTTTCCCCAATTGGGACTCATGTAGTCAAACTCATTTGCTAAATTGAGCACCATAGGGTTCTAGGGTTTAAACTCTCTGAAGAACCGTGCATCTATCTCATTCTCACATCACACCCTTGGAGCATCTCCATCTTTGTTGTTAATTTCAATATGAACAGAATTGAGTAGTCTTTATCTGATTTTCTGATCCTCATTCACCATGTAGAAAAATATATGATGTGAGACAAGAATTATGTCCTTATGGTGAATAATAGGAAATACAATGTAAATAGATTTATGCCCAAAGCATCTTCACGCCCTTCCATGAAAAATAAGATCAAAGGGGAGGAAAGGGAATTTGAGGCTGTTTGTTTTTCTTGTGGAAAGAAGGGCCACTAGAAGAAAAACGGCACCCAGCCAATGAAGCATGGGGAAGCTTCAGGTTCAGTTGATATCGAGTTAAATTTATCTTTTTCTACAAATCAGGTATTGGATAGAGCTTATGGTGCGCACATATGTTTTTAAATACATGAACCATGTAGATTCATGAAAATTTACTAAGGGGAGGTAGATATATGAGTAGCCAATGGAGTCATACGTGTTGTTGTAGCTGTCAAGGACTACCCCCTCTAATTGCCAACTGGGATGATCTTGGTGTTATATGGTTGTTTTTATACGCCTTATGTAACCAAAAACATTATTTTTGTGTCCAAACTAGATACATATGTATTTTTTTCATGTTCACAAATGAATGTTTCTTCTTCTAAAAAGATAAAATTTGTTTTGGTAGGGATCATTTATACAAGGGACTTTATGTGTTGTATTACACAAACCAATTAATGTTAATAAATAAAAAAGATAATTTTCATGACTCATACCACAACCAAATTTCGAATCATTTGCTAGGTCAGGTAAATGAGAAAATCTTGACAATGTTACATCAAGATGGATATTTAGATTCTTTTGAACTAAAACCACTAGGAGTTTGTTATGCATGATTACAAGGAAAAATGACCAAATCCCCATTTAGTGGGAAAGGTGAAGGTGACAAATAGCATCTTGAATTGGTTCATACTGATGTGTTTGGACCATTTCCAATTAAAGCAAGGGGTGGGTACTCAAACATCAAAACTTTTACAGATGATTTTAGTATATATGGATATATCTACTTAATGAGGTATAAGTAGTATTATTTTTATAAGTTCAACGAATTCAATAATGATGTTGAGAAACATATTAGTAAGAAGATTAAGAAATTATGCTTTGGATGTGGTGGAGAGTATCTTAATCAAGCCATCATTGATTACCTATCAGAGTTTTGGATCTTATCCCAACTCATTCATATTTACACACCTTAGTGGAATAGTGTAAGATAAAGGAGTAACTGCAACTTGTTGGACATAGTGAGATCAATGATGAGTCATGCAGGTCTTCCATTATCCTTTTGGGGATATTCGTTACAAACAGCAACACACATACTAAACCAAGTACCAACTAAATCAATAAATGGTATTCAATGCGAGCTTTGGAGTGGATGAAAATCAATGTTATCAAATTTACATGTGTGGGGTAGAAAAGAATTTGTTAAGGCCTATTCAGTTAACAAACATGCACCTCAAGGTACAAGGTGTGACATTATATAATACCCCAAGGAAACAAGGGTATATTACCTATAAAATCTCTTAGACAAAAAGGTTATAGTGGAAAGACACACCATATTACTTGAGGGGGAACACATCTCCAAAAGAGACAGTGGGACTGAGATAGACTTTGATGAAGTCTTCGCTCACGGTACACATGAGTTGGTAAAATAATAGATTCCAAAAAGCCCCATGGAGGAAGAATTTTTCCCAAAGACACAATTACTATGTAGGAGTAAAAGAGATGTTAGAGAACTGAAACGGGATGGTCTTCTAGTTAACGGTGATTGTGACTCATTATTGGTTTATAATAATGATCCTCTAACCTTCATCGGATTAATAAGTGGAATAGATGTTTCTTTGTTGCAAGAATCCATGAATTCTGAAATAGATTTCTAATACCAAAACCAATTCTGTATTTTGGTAGATCCACCAGATGAAGAAAGCCTCTTTGATAAAAATGGGTATTCAAGAAGAAAATAGACACAGAAATACATGTTAGTACCTATAAGGCATGACTGGTTGAAAAAGGGTTTAAATAGCATCAAGTTATTGACTACGATGAATCTTTTTGACCAGTTTTAATGATGAAATCCATCATAATTATATTGGCCATTTCTACATATCATGACTATGAGATTTGTCAAATGGATGTCAAAACAGCCTTCCATAACAGGAACCTTCAGGAAGATGTCTACATGACACAACCAAAAGGTTTTATGACTCCAATAGATTCTAATAAGGTATACAAGTTGTAGAAATACATTTATGGAACAATGAAAGCAACTAGGTCATGGAAAATTTATTTTGATGAAGCCAAAACGAAATTTTGTTTTATTAAGAAAGAATGCGAGCCTTGTGTCTATAAACAGTTTAGTGAGAGTGCTGTCAATTTTTAATAGTATATGTTGATGACCTATTACTTATTGAAAATGAGATACTATTCTTATAGTCTATTAAGGGATTGTTGAATCAATCCTTCTCCATGAAGGACATAGGTGAGATTGTATATATTATTGGGAGAAAGATCCAAGGGGATAGATTGAATAGATTTCTAGGCCTATGACAAAATACATACATTGAAAAGATACAAAAGATATTCAGTATAGAAAAATCCAAGAGGGAAATATTTCCAGCGTCACATAGCATTCATATTTACATGAAAATGTGCACTCAGACACATGATGAAAGAGAGATAATTTCGAGGACTTTATATTCATCAGTGATTGGGTCAGTCATGTATGCCATGCTATATACTACGATAGATGTTTCCTACTTATTGAGTGTGGTAGGAAAATATCAAGCTAAACCAGGTGACCGCCATTGGATGGAAGTCAATACTATTCTTAAGTATCTGAGGCATACTAAGGATATGTTCCTAGTTTATGGAGGAGATGAGGGACTTGTCATCATAGGAAATGAATATTCTAGTTTCTAGACTGATCAGGATGACATGAAGTTGCAAACAGGAGACATATTCACATTGAATGGAGGTGTTGTGATATGGAAGGGTTCAAAGCAGAGTGTTGTTAGGGATTTTATAGTGGATTTCGAGTATACTACAGCTTATGAGGCAGCTAATGAATTAGTTAGGATGAAAAGCTTCATCTAGGGTCTATAAGTGGTACCTAGTTTTTATGATCCCACCACAATCTATTTTGATAATACTGCAGTAGTGGCTCTTGAAAAAGAGCCAAGGTCACATCAGTGAATGATGCACATACATTGGAAGTATAATATCTTGAGGGATTTTTCTCAGATAGGTGATGTTGTAGTGGGGAGTATTTTCAAAGAAGACAACATGGAGGACCCCTTAACTAATGCCTTGAATCTGTATAATCATGATCATCATGTGTGGTCTAGAGGACTGAAAATCATAGGTAGTCGGCTCTAGTCCAAGTGGGAGTTTGTTAGAGTTAATGTCCTAGAACCAACTATTTGTACTTTTATTACATGGATATTTAATTTATTTAAATATTAAACATATTTTTACATATTTATCATTGTTCTGCATAACTATTATGTAATAATGTCGTAAAGTATTTGTTTCATTGATATGTTCATGGAAGTTATCTTCTATGATGAGAACCCTAAAATACTATAACAATATTTTTAAATACAGTTTTTTGGTAGGATTACATACTATGATGGGACACATAGTATACAGACTGTCAGGTGTTATAACTCAAAAGTAGATGAGTCTTCCTCTGAAGATGTTCTCACTAAGTATTCTCCAAGACAGTAGATTATGAGAAAAGGCACACTAGTATGAATTCTGCATGTTTTTATGTCATCAGATATTCCTCTCTATCAGCGTGTGTCATGGTCCATAGACTTTATGATTGTAATTAATAAGTTACATGAATCACTCAGTTTGATTTACTGAAGAAAACTTCCACTCCATATGTTGGTGTGAAGTAGTGTATGTTGGGTGCGTCACGAGTGGCATATTATTAATGGATAAGTTAAGGAAGGATCATTCCCTTCTATTTATAGAAGTTGATATCTCTTCCCTTTGATTGAAATAGAACCGTTGTGCGAAATTTCATGGCCATGGGGTAATAATGAGTTTATTTCAAGTAGTCAAAGAACGACGTATCAAGCACAAAGTCTGATGTCACTATCATGAATCCATATTGATGAGATATTGAGACAAAAGGATTATATTGCATAGTGAGAGTTAGTTTGTGGATTTTGTTGTTGCCACGTTATGTTCTTTCTCATGGGTGCTTTGACCCATTTCTAGACAATACTCTTGGTCTTTGGGAAGGTCTGCCTAATGCCAAAGAGAAAGAATACTAGAGGGTCACACACCAAGTGTTTTTGGTGGACTTGGTTAAATTTAATTTGAATTTAATTAATGAAATAAATATAATTCTCAAGACCATGGAATAATTTTATTCAAGTTAAAATGATCACATTTATTAAATAAATATTTATTCACCAAATTGTGATTAAAATATATTTATTTTTTTAATTAAACATTTAATAAATATTTATTTACTAGTTTGTAAATAAAATATTTATTTAATATAATAAATTATTTATTTATTTATTCGGGTGTTCAATAAATGGATGTAGAGTTTGAGCGGATCAAGACTGGTTTGGAAGTAAAATAATTATTTGCAAGACGGTAAATAATTATTTAAACAGTTGGCATGAGTTAAAATAATAATAACACTGCTATTATTTTATGATGTAGAATTTTATTTATAATACAGTTTTGTAAAAGTTAGTGAAAAATAAATAATGACACGATATTATTATTATGAACATGAGTTTTCTCTAAATTTATGAATGTATTTAATTGTAGTTATGCAATTAAATATTGTAACTGAAGCTCCATGTCGATAAATAGACAAGTATGTTTATTGTTCCACATATCGAAATGCATGCCCAGTGAATTGATAATTGTTGAGCCATGGAATTTTTTTCTTGATTACTCATACATCCTATCTCAAGAATGAGAGACGTTATTTATGACCAAAGATGAATGGATCAATAACGACTAACATATGACACTCGATTCACCACACTAGCACCCCGAGAATGAGTGGTGTTAATCGAAAGCCATCAGAGCATGTGTGGATAACAACTAGAGGGATTCTAGTTTGGATGATCACACGAAAAATGAGACAATCTTGATGGGTCATTCCGGATGATCAAAATCCTCAAAGAAGAATGTACCAATGATCAATGTATTCTGTTATTTAGGAAATTAATTGAATTAAATATAAACTTTATGTTCAAGATCCTTTCTCTCTTGGATCTAGTGTCTATCTTCTTTTATCTAAATATTTGATTTTAATCCATGGATACTGGCATTCATCATCATATTGATCCCGGATTGGTCATCGATTACATCCAAGGCAACATTGGGCCCCACCCAATGTTTCACTTTCACTGCATCTAGATCCATCACAACCACCCTTTCCCAGATTTTATATATATATAAAATACACAAGGCATGAATATTTACCAAAAAATTTTATTTTTAATACAAAAAAACGTATAAACACTAATTTTCAAGACTTAACTTTATTTAACCAACTATACCATGTTTAAAATATCACAAATCATGTGTGAAATGTCAATGAACAATTTATGAGACATGCAATGTGCACATTTTTAACAAAACAGTGCAATTTAACATGAGACTTGGTAAAAATAACCAATTTTCACACCATATAATAATTCAATGATAAAACAATAATATTCAGATTCTATATGAGGTGAAATTATCACGAAATAATTAATATCAAATTGAAAAGTTACATTCAAGGGGAAGCCTACATCGAATTCATGGAGTGATGACAAAGAACACTCGAGACCACTCTATGAGGCTTTTAAAACCCATAACCAATAACGAAAAACCCTAAACTATAATGAATTACCCCTAAACAATCAAAACCCTCCTAAGAATCAAGGAAAAATAAATTAAGAAGGGGATACCAGAGGTGTAAAGGAGGTTCTGGTCGGAGCAGGACTGGACGACAAGGGCACTAGTTTGAGGAGGACCACAAAACCAAAGGTGGGTCGCACCGCTGGTGTGTCATACCAAGAAGAGGGGGTGCATGCTGATAGGGGTTGTAGAAGGAGGGAGTGGCATCGGTCAGGGCAGTCAAAGGAGGGCCAACTCGCGATGGGACTATGGAGGGGGGCCGCGACCGACATGGGAGGTGTCAGCGCTATGTGCGCCGACCAGGAGAGGGTCGCTCAACCGAAGGGGTGTCAGCCAGGGGGGGTTGTACCGCAGGTAGAGGGGAGGCGTCTTGGAAAGACAGGTCACCGGTATGGAGAGGGCGTGATGCCAGGGCTACTACAAGGGAGGGAGTCAGATGAGATGGAGAGAGCCCACCAAGGGGGTTGGGTTATGCCGAACAAGAAGGGAGGGAGAGGAGATTAAAGAGGGGGAGGTGTTACATGGGAACATGGTAGAATTAGGGTTTCCATTTTTAAAAAAATAAATACCCTAAAAATTGAAATAATTAAAAGGATAACAAAATTATAATAATATTATTATTATTCTCATTAATTACATCTTAATAATATTGTTAATAATAATAGTTAATATTTATAATAGTTATATTATTTATAATAACAATACTAAGATTCAAAATAATCATTATTTCATTAGTAATAACAATAAAAATTCTAAATGGCATAATAATTAACATTTGTTTTAAATTAAAAAATTTACTCATTTTAATTTTTTTTTGAAAACGGACAGGTCACACAGTTGTCTGGGCGAAGCCACACGGTTTAAAAAATGTACACTACTCGTGCACCCAACAATGTCAACTCAAAATTCACACTTTTTAACATTAACTTGATAATTTCATCCGAGACTGAACCTGAACCCCAATAATATTTATTCAAAACCAAGAAGGAAAAAAATAAAATAAAATAAAAGGATCACACAAGTCGAGGTGTGACATGGGGTACATGAATAAGAGCTTCATGGTGGAGGAGGGCTTCTCGGTGATGGAGGAGGAGGTTGAGGCAGCATAGGAGGTGGTGGAGGAGGAGGCACTTTAAAAAAAATCCCGATTAGGGGGGGGGGGGTTATTTTTTAGTTTAGAAGGGTTTATAACCCCTTCTAAACACATTAGCGGCGGTTTAGAGGAACCGCTGCTAATGTGCCAGCCCACTATTGTTAGAGGCGGTTTTGAGGAACTGTAGGTAAACTAGTGTGAAATTTAGTGGCGGTTCATTTAGAGATAGTTAAAACACCCTCTAATTCCACCACATAATATAATTCTAGAGGGGGGGTTTAACCCCCTCTAATTTGTTGATCAAACTAGCGGCATTTTCTAACTGCTGCTAGCTGATTTCCATGAGCCATTTTAGAATCGGTTCTTAAAACTGACTCTATTTAATACTTATTTAGAGGTTATTAGATACCCCTCTAAATAAACCATATTAGATGTGGTTCTTAGAACCACCTATAAATAATATTAATTTTCATTTTAAAACCCATGATCCCCCACCATTCTCCCCTCCAGTTCTTGGCATGCCCCCTTTAGTTCCCTTACTCCAACCTTTCCCCCTCCGGTTCACATGGGGCATTCCCTCCATTCCACAACCCCCCACTCATGCGCGCTCTCTTCAGTTCCAGAACCCAACTCTAACCTGTGGATGCCCTCCTGTAGTACGCCTCACCCACGAACCCAGACCCTTCCATTCACCCGCCTCACCCGTCGAACCCATGCCCTTCCATTCACCCACGAACCCATCCCTCCCTCATGTAATTAAATTTTTTAGCTTGGAATGATTTGAAGCATGGACCAGGTGTATGAACCTACAACAAATATACCACTATGACAACTTAATTTTGATATTATTTTTACAAATCATCATATTTATATATATTACAATATTAATTAAAATAAATATTATTTCAATAAATATTTATATACATATATAATATTTAAATTAATATATACATTTTTATGTTATATATTTATGTATTTATATTATAATAATTTTATATTATATTAAATTTATACATTTATAAAAACTATATATTATATATGTCTAAGAATATATATTTTTTAATTATATTTATGTTATGTATAAACACATATATTTATGTACTTATAAATATATTTATGTAAATTATTTATATACTTAAATACATATTTACATAAAATGTACATGATTATTTATATAATATATATATAAGTATATATTTAATATATTTATATAATCTCTTTAAAAATATAGTTATATAATGTATTTCAATACACATATTTATTATTTTGTAAATTAATATATATTTATTTGTAAAAATATTATTCTATTATATATAATTAATATTACATGAAATAAAATTTAGAAAAATATATATATTAAATAAAATTTATAAAAATATTTATATAATTTTATATGAAATAATATTTATACAAATATATAATTAATATTATATGAAATACATTTTATACAAATATTTATATAATGTATTTCAATTAATACAAATTTTTATTTTTATGCACATTAATATATATGTATTTCAATAACTATAATTGTATAATATAATATACATTAATATATATATATATATCTCTGTGTGTGTGTATTTTAAAAAATATAGTTGTATATTTTTGGGTAGATTAATATATATTTATTTTTATAAATTGTATATCATATATTATTAGTTATATATATTATAAAATCATAAAAATTTTATTTAAAAATATATTTATTAATATTGTAATTAAAATTATAAAAACTACAAGCTTGGGTTTTTATATTATTTTTATAAAAATATATTTAGGTATTTATTTATTTATTTATTTATATAATATATTTATGCTTTTATGTTATATACAAATATTATTATATGAAATACAATTTATAAAAATAAATATGTATAAATGTTCCTAAAATTATACAATTATATTTATGTATACATATAAGCACAATTAAATACAATCATATAATTGGAAATATATAATATAATTAAATGATATATATATATATATACAAAATCAATTTATAATTAATATTTTATACTCAAATATATATATAATAGTTAGATAATATATATAAATTTATATATACTAAAATATTTATAATATAATATATATAATATAAATATATAATATTTATATTTATATTTATATATAATTTGGCCTATATTATATTTATTTGTATTCATAATATAATATAAATGTATTTATGCATAAATATAAAATAAAAAGGTATTTAATATAATATAAGTATAATATAAATCATAATAAAAATGCTTGGTATTTATAAAACCATACATAAATTTTATATATTTTAATAAATATATTTATAATATCATTTATATTATGTATTCCAATTTTTATATATACATATATTTATACATTTTTGTTTATATATATACGTATTTATTTAATATATTTATATAATGCCTTTATATATATGTTTATAATGCATATAAATACATTTATATAATGTTTATATATAATATGAGTGTGTGTGTGTGGACACCCACACTTGCACACCCACACAAATATATTATAAAATTTTATTTTATATGATATTAGTTTTAAAAAACAAATAAAAATTATGAGGTCCTTAAAAAACCCCTCTAATCAAACAGATTAACAATGATTCATGAACCACCACTAATTTTTTGAATTAGTGGGGGTTGAAAACCCCCTCTAATGGCATAAATTAGAGGGGGTTCACAACCCCATATACTATCTTAAATTAGAAGGGGTTCAAACCCCCCTCTAATCTAAGTTATTAATGATGGTTCATGAATCCCCTCTTATATAAGAGATTAGAGGGAGTTGTGAACCCCCACTATTTCCATTAAAAAATCATTTTATATATATAACCTATAATATATATCCAAAAGAATATTATATATAGCGACTTAAAAATCCAACCAAACATACAAAGCCACTAGTTATTAAATCTGCAGTGGGTTTGTCATAACTACCTCTAAAATACAACCAAATATTACAAAGAAAAAATTCTAAAAAATTTATAGTGGGTTGTGGAGACCCCCTTATAAAATGAATTTAGAGGGTGTTTTTCATAACCCCTTCAAAAAAAAGGACAATAATCTATTGTTATTTTTGTAGTGAGGCGGCGGGGTTCAGCTTCCGTGAATGCTTGAGTCATGCGACATGAGGAGGGGACTTTTAGGGTTTATTTATAAAACCGGGTAAACCTTTTATCAGTGCCATCATAAAAACGCTAATAAAGGTTTGTTTTATCAGCGCTAAAATAGAAAGGGCTGATAAAACATGCCTCTATCAATGCTAAAAAAGTACTGATAAAACTATAATTATAATAAATTATATATATATATATATTTATAATTAATAAATATATTTATTTATTTATAAAAATAACTATAAATAATTAAATATTTATTAATATTTATATATATAATAAATATATATTAATTTATAATTATAATTTTATAATAAATAAATTTATTATATTTATAATTATATATAATGAATACCTTTATTATAATTTTAATAATATTTTAATATATCTATATTAATTTAGAATTATAATTGTAAATATTTGTTTATAATTGTTATAATTTTTTAATTATTTAATAACTATAAATTTATATATGTTTATTTATAGTTATGATCATATATATATATATATATATATATATCAAAGCAGATCTGATCATGGATTTGGTAACACAAATCCATGACCCCGAAAAGTTTTATTAAAAAGTAAAGACAAACATACAACACACATCATGGCTTCAAGACCCGCATATACAATAACAAGAAGACCAAAATCCCAAAACATCACTTCACATTCTAGAACTGACTGCAATGTCTAGATGACCAAATTAAACAAGACCAACCAACAATTTCCCAGTCCGCAAAACTTGCTGACAGAATCCCTGCCAGCCTATGTATCAAAAACTCATTGCCAGCCTATCTACTACACCAAATGCGAACAAACAAATCGCCCCTCCTTGAAGTCATCACACGCATCCCAAGAGATAGAATATCCGAGAAGTGATCCAAGAAAGTTCAATAATCCCCTTAACATATCAAAGGCCACCCCCATATGCAATCAGGCGCACCAGGTGTCCGTACGTGAGCATATAACCACATCTCGAGGACCCCACATCCTGAAGTCATCACGTGTTTTCCTTTCACAAGCACACATCACATCTGAAGTCTCCACCCACAAGTATGTAGCCTTGTCGACACCCAAAATCATTGGCGACCTGCACCACGTAATCCAAGGACATCCCCGTCTGCATCTTGTTAATGGTTGAAGCCTTGCCCGCGGCCACCCTCAGTTGAAAACACGTCCCTATCGCCTCTGATCCCAGACGCCGCTGGCACATCCTCCATCTGACTGACACACATCCTGTGCGTCGTTGCTGCATCACATCGACTGTCAATTCCCCTGATAGGATCCCATGATTGTCATGCTCTGCCAATGCGACTTGCCAGCAACAGTTGCAAATCAACACATCACCTCACCCCATATCATCGTTGCTTCAAAGATGGCCACCCAAAACACCCTTCATCACCAGTCACCAGCAGATCTGGGCATCACCCACGATTCATCTGCTCAACATCACCACATTTCATCCAAGATGACCCCACCGACCCTAAGCCACCACGCCACACCGAATTTAAGCCACAACTAGACAGGAGGTTCCTTGGATTCCTTAACTTGAGATCATGAGGATCCCCCATAACTAGAGTAATCTCTAAATCATAAAAATCTCTAGGGACGTTAGAAGGATTCACAAAATCCAGAGGATACTTGAAACCGCATTGTGCGAACATCTCAAAGTGCCCAATGATTTCATCATTTGGGATTTGCAAAACATGATTGCATTTTCCATTGCATTGGCCAATATGAAAGAGAATCTCTCTATTATAGAGAGTGGAACTCTCCATCTCGTATTCAACCTGAGTGTATTTTCCAATGTAGTGGCCAATATGAGAGAGAATCTCTCTAATATAGATATAGGAACACTCCATCTCATATTCACACACACACACACACACAAATATCCATAAATATAAAATTATGTCAAATATATTTATTACATTTATAATTTTATAAATATATATAATTAATATATTTATAACTATTTAAATATTGATGTATTATATATAATTCTAATTATAAATATTTTTATTTTTTTAAAATATATTTATTTATTTATAATTATATATTTATTTAGTATATTTATTATAATTTGATAATTATTTAAATATAAAAATATAATTATTTAAATAATTTTTAAATACTTATGAAATAAATATATATTTGTTATAAATATGTATTAATTACATATATATTATAATTATAGTCATAAATATGAATAAATGTATATATATATATATTTAAATACATATAAAATTAAAATGAATATATTAATTATATAGTCATAAATATAAATATAAATATATATATATATATATATATATTTAAATACTTATGAAATAAAAATAAATATATTAACTAAATATATTTTTTATAATATCTTCATTATTTAAATATATATATATTTATATTTAAATAATTATTAAATTATAATAAATATATTTATTACATTTACAATTATAATTATAAATATTATTTATTTATTTATAGTCATAAATATATATATGTATAAATAATTGTGAAAGTAAAATAAATATATTAATTATATATATTTTTTAAAATTTATAATAAATAAATTATATATTTATTTATTTTTAGATAATTATGAAATAATTATAAATATATTTATTATATATATAATTATAATAAAAAAAATTAATTTATTTATAGTCATAAATAAATAAATATATATATATATAATTAAATTCTTATGAAAGTAAAATAAATATATTAATAATATATATGTATATTTTTTTATAATTAATAATTATTAAAATAAATATATATTTATTATTTAAATAAATACATACATATTAATAATTATAATTATAAATATAACAAAATATAATTATAATAAATATATTTAGTATACTTTCAAAATTATTTAAATATAAATATATATTTCTTTAACTAAATAAATAAATATTTATTGTTTTATGAAATAAAAAAATTGGTTTGATCACATGTTTAACTGATTTTGGTGATCCGAACATGACACACTCCCCTGATTCAATGACCATTCTGATTCTAATAATTTGGATCATAGCCAATAAACCATGTGTTTTTCCTCCAATAATCTGACAAGTTTTTATTATATTGCTTTAAAGGAAATTTTAACACAAAATAATAATTGTGATAATAATCATGCTTAAAAAACAATGGACTTGGTGATAAATGAGAAACATTGAATCTATTTATCAATCTTTACGAGCGTGTGTATATAAATTTAGCCTATGATAAATGAATTTTAGGTTCCATAATATGATGATTTCATTCTAAGATAGGTGCATATATAAATTGACCCTCCAATAAAATAATTTTAGGTAGAATAGAATTATTTGATTGAGAGATTAGTCGAGTGACCATTGTAATTTGAATTTTGATGCTGATCATCCTTAAATGAATTCATAAATATATGTAATGAATGACTCGTTCAATAAATTAGACACTCTTCCTCATCCCCTTTCATTCTGTAGCTCTCCAAATTAAAGTGTAATTCTCACCCACCCATCCTCATCCCCAGTACAACTGCCTATATCTCCAATCCCCCAAATTAAATGATGCATCGGGTGATGAGGACGTTAACAGAAAAGCTGAGGGCTGTCGCCAATTCCTTCTTCCCTGACTCAGTGAAAAGGGAGAAGAGAATCACACCGTCTGACCTGTTCTCGGCATTTTTCATTGGTTTTTACCAACGCTGATAATTATATAACAATGACTTGTAATTTTATGAAACACCTTTTCTAAACCAAATATACATTATAAACCGTAATAAAATGAAGTTAGTTGGCGAGACATAAACACAATCCTCTCTAACAACCCACATGCCCCTTTGACGTTGGGCTAATCCCTATGCTTTGAAGCCACAAAGAAGTGTCCTTTGATTTAACAAAATACAATTAATTACTTCATATTATACATTAATATAATGATGTAATTATTTTATGGTACTAGAAAAATACCATTACCAATCATTTAAGAGTAGATTATAACATCCATGAAATAACTTCAAAAATGTGTATATGGAAGAAAAATTATCTTGACCTAAAAGATGAAATATGATCGGTTTTTCTTAAGAGAATTCTTTCAATTGTTTAGTAACAAAGAGACGAATAGTTGAAAGAAAAACATAGAATCTCAAGAAATAATCATAGGAGAAGAATATATATATGTTTTATTAAGATAAAGAGTATATATTTCTTCCAATGTAAATTTAAACAAGAAAAATTCTATAGAAAAGTGAGATTGTAAAATAGGTCTTTACATCTTTAATAACTTTTTAAACAAAAATCCTTAAAAGTGAAAACATGTATTGAGACTTTAAATACCGTGAATATAGATGAGTTCATGATATAATATGACAAAGGGGTAGTATATACAACATATAAACCAATATTGAAACCCCAAATACACTTATTGTTGAATGGGCTCGAGTGTACATTGAAGCCTCCTTCACTCAACTCCAATTGAGTGCCTCCGGCCTCATGACAATGGATATTTACCATCTCCTTTCTAACAATCTCTACTCACACCTGGTGGGTGGGGGTGGGGATAGTGCTTCTGTACCTCCCTTGGGATCACATTGAGCTTGATGTTCAAGACATTCCCATCTTGACATAGGTTAAGTCATCAGTTACTCTTATTCAAGGTTCAATATGGTTGCTTTTTCCATTTGCGGGAAACAACTTGTTGGAATAAAATCTATAGGTAGCTCAACCTTTAAGCCCATAAACCAGTAAGACCACTCGTACAACTGGTATATGGTGTTCTAAGAGAGTTCAAAATCATTAGTCTTTCATATGGTACTGGGGGATCTTCATATAACATAGGTAGTAGTGGTAGGGAGGTCCACTCAAGAGCTACTCTGTACAACTCAACACACGGTAGGCTTCCATTCGGATGGTCAACAGGCTTAACACAAACAAGTAAAAGATCAATCTCGGTCATCTATCACACAATATTTCCTTGGAAGTGACGAGCATACACATTCATTTTTCCTTTGGCTGAATGGATGTTGTTTTTGGCAATTATCAGACCATTCAACAAATCCCAAAGGGCACGACTCAACCCACTAAAGGTGTTCAGGGAAGGTACTATCAAATAAAACTATAACCTCTACCCTCTTCCGTAAAATCACATGATGTAGGGTCTTTATTCTTCTTGACTTGATTCCTCTAGCTCAGAATGACTCTAGAACCTTGCTCAATCTAGAACGAGGGGGGACTCACTGGCTGACTCTGACCCCTAATCATACTCAGAATAATATAGGAATTAGACTTACAAGATAACTTTCTCTATCTATCATTAATGCACTTGGGTGACATTCTATCATGGGCGGCCTGTATGGATGAGCGAGCAAGGGACTTGAGTTTGATTCTTCCAACTTATGGGATAAAAAGACTCAGTATAATATAAGTAGCAGTATTGTTGAACGATTAGGGGGACATGGATGACGTTAGATGAGGGTTAAAGAGTGGACTGGTTCTCCCAGTACAATTTGGTTAGACGAATCGAATCATACACCAGCACTAGAGGTGATAATGTACCCTAACTCTCGACTTTTGGGTGATAGGGTTTGATTGTGGGATGCCTTAAGAACTATGACTACAAGGTGGTTCACTATCATCCTTAAGCCATTGAACTCTATTTGAGTGGATCTATTACACAAGAATACCAATATTATAATATTGAAGGGAGAGAAAATGAAAAATATGTTCATTTACACTTTTATGGTATATGATGCATCACGTTCAGGCCAGACATCCTTCAGTGCATATCATTGGCAAATGGGAAATCCATCATGCCATGGATGAAGGAACGATTCTTGAACAATGGAAAGAGGGATCAGAATGCATTGGATCATCAACTGCTCAATAGGCCATTTTTTCCACAATCCAGTTGAGGATCCTTTTATTAATTAACTCGATAGTATGAAATGATAGATATAGTTCTTGTTAGCAATTATCATGCCGACATAGAGTTGAGGATATGCACTTTGAATTTGGTATAATGACGATATTTCTAGTATAAAATCATAGATCTTACTTTGGGGGAGGATGTGAATCAGTATAATATAGGTAATAGACTATCTCAATATAATATAGGTAGCATAATATCATGTGATTGTCGATCAATAGATTTGGGCACTCAGTCGACTGGAATCCTATTCAGTAGATGAACCCATACTATAAAGAAGGTCAGTGCAAGGTCCCCTCTTATACCACACACATAGACATAATAAATTGAGTAGAAAAGATCCTACATAGATATGTTCCTATCATTTCCTTCTAGATAATTTGACACAATCAACAGGTCACTGAGTATGATAAATTCCTCATGAGTCTCCAATTACCTTCATCTAGCTTCAAGAGGGAATCTTTCAGACACCTATACATCAAAAAGTGGAGGGAATTGTCAATGATAAGTGCGCTATGAGGTACTAGAATTTTTGGATCAATCACAAAGTAGTGATGCGATTTTGGGTAGAAACCTCAAGTCACTTATGATGGTGAAATGAATCTATCTTACACATACATATGCTTCAGTAGACATTCCCAATGAAATAGGTTAGCATCTAGTTAATTAACAACACATGAGATGTGATCTTGTCATTGAATTCCATCACATCAATTTCACTAGATGAATCTATCTATGTCTAAGAAGAATGAAGAAAAATAGACTTATTTGAAAGTTGTATTGAGTGAGAAAATGGAAGGATGTGATATTGAATCTGACCTCCTAATATATTAGTCCTTCAAAATACAAAAAGAACTACAACAACTGGAAAGACAGAAAGATGATTTTTTGGGATACAATACATGAATCATGTATCCCAAGTACACACTGGGATATGATACTTCATGTACCCTAGTGAGGACCTGGTGCTCACTACCCAGGGAGTTCCTGGGATACAAGAAGTATCCTAGTGTCTACTACCTATATTATTTATGAGAAATGACAAGTAAATACCTGGTTACCCATCCATTTCATCACATATTCTATCAAATGATTTGAATTGAAACTTATCAGGGGGTTGAACCATTTCAATATCATTTCACTGCTAGTACCGAAGGAAGGTTACACACCATTGTACCTTCATTCGAACCACCGTGTTCCACTTTTTTCATTTATTCTTGAATAGGCCCAAACCATTAGTCAAAAATATTTCATTTTCATTTCTTTTCACACCTCTAATGAATTTGTACACCTCCTGTGGATATGATTTGATGCCCATGGGGTAGGGTAGGAAAAACCACTATCTGGTGGCATAGGTGCATGGCCCTAGGTTTTTGCAGTTGGGCGGTGTGGTAGGCGAGAGAATCTGCCAAGTTGGGAATATTACAATCAACTACCTATATTATACAGAAGATGGGATTCGTCAAGTGATGGAAACCACCCAATATATCCTGAACCCCCTATGAAAATGGTTGTATCCCCGGATGCATAAAATTTGGAAAGAATTCCACAAGCTAGATGAGGTTTTTCCTCCATCGTCCATGGTGCCCATTCCAGCTTCAATCACATTCACAGTTCCACAGAAATCGACACACATGGGAGTGTGTGTCCCCAATGTACATTTTCATCCATACTAGCCTGACTTCCAATCCAGTATACTACTTTTATGGTTGATCCCACTAACACTCTCAGGACCTCATTCGCTATCGACTCACTATGATGACCACATATCTCATTCAATTCAAACCCTTAGTATTTACTACTACCCTATTAAATGATGTATCACAATATACCATCATCATATAGATTTTTTCAACCTCACCATCCCGCATACCTATTTATACTCACCTACCTACTTGCTAGTGGTCGAAGGCGTTTTTCTAAGCTAATTGGGTCTGAATGATGTGATACGTTTCTAAACATGATGGAGTCTACTACCTATATTACACGAAACCCAATACCCTCTTTTATATTAAACAATGAAACCCCGTAAACTATAGGACTCTAGGTTTCCATGGTACTCATCTTTCAATTAATCACATAGTACTAAAATATATTGAAGGACCACCTGTAGAAAATGATAGGTTGACATGAGGTACCCAACCCACCAATGGACTCACGCGTGTTATATTAACCCTACTCCTATAAAGGTATATCTCTTGTGTCTTGTTTATGTCTGGTGATTGTTTTAAATATATGAAGAAAATCAGTGGGTTTTACATCATCTTTCTCTTTCTTTGGTGTGCAGAATATACATACACCTACGAACCTAAAGGAAAATGACTGAACATCATTGGTATTGAACCACTAGGTATCGCAGGGATGATCATCCCAACCTCCAAGACATTGCATCATCATTCCCTAGGTGCACTAACAAAACCCCCAGTCCTTTTGGTTGCACACCAAATTGAATTTTGTCTAATCTTTGTCCACATTTCAGAGCTTCCGAGGTGCTTTGAATTCCTTGTGGTATAGCTCGACTAGACCACTGGATCCCTGAACCATACTTGACACATTTTTCAACTCATCATCAGTTTTCCAATTTCTATCACTTTCCCAACATTAATATACCAAATATGAGTTTCCATTAGACCCATAGACACTTTACTCTAGTTGTCTTCTTCCAAACTAGCTCGGTAAACCGCTTGGGCTTGCAAGTAACCATAGAACCACACTGTCATGATGTCGTGTTCCATCTCTTGATACCTTGCCGCTACAAAACTATTTCAACCCCATGTTCATTCTAGCATTTCCAATATTACCAAGAAACACCGCATGAGCAACCATACTAGATATGGACCATCCGCCCCACAAAAAATAGGATCCTTGCCCTATCGGTTCCTGAGTTGGGTCTAGGTGGCATGCAAGGTCAGTATGAGAATCAGTAGATCAATGTCACATTCTAGAATATACTTCAGTATAATATGGATAGTATACTAGGAGATAAGAGAAAAATGAACCTTATGAATGAACTATAACCACACACATTATCATTGAAATGGAACTCAAACCCCCACTAGGTACACCGATATACTTTTCAATCAGCAGTTTACATTGGAATTTAGGGCTGGAGAAAGTGGAAATGAGGAGAATTAGATTTTAACTACTACTTAATACTGGTAATTATATATATTTATTGATGGGAAAGAGTCTGATTATTTTTATTAGAGTAAAAACTCTAGGTTTATTAAGGCATGGGTTTTATTAGAATCCACTTGTTCAGGGTCCAATAATAATATTGTGCATCAGAACATGAAGACCTCAATCGGTCATAAAGGGATTCTTTGAGCTTAAGGAACATTGTATGATAGAATTCCAACTACACACTTGAATAATAAAACCTTGGATCTACCAGATAGTGTCAGTGCATCATGACCTTCAAACCGGTGCAGCCACATAGACTACTCAAAGATAATCAGAGAAGGGAAGTTATCTCAACATCCCACAACGTCACTTCCAATATCTAATGCTGACCATTCCTAGCATTCAGTACCCTACTCAAATAGTATTTCTTTTTAGTAAATAAAATCTCTTTCATTGTTCGTGTTAAGCATATGACCTATACTCATATAAGACAAAAATATTGGTTGAGATAGTACCTGTACTACCTATAAATTTATACCCTGGTATTATTTATCTTAGTCTGACACCAACTCTTTAAACCCCTATATATCATACCTCATATTTTGGATAGAGATATGAAAAAACTAGCTACTAGAAATACTAGATATATTCAATCCCTCTTTTTTATTGAAGATTTGTCCCTTCGATAGAAATTTCTTGTTGTCTCGTTACCCATTACGAGCTATATAGTATATTTATATGAAAAAAAAATATATCATACATATGACACAAAAACATAATTTGAAATTTTATTGAAGATAAAATGAATTCCATAATGGAAGTCCCAAATCCGTAGATAAAGCTACCTACCTTGTTTTATTGCAGCTCTTCCAGTCTACCACCTATATTATATAACATTTTATTTTTTAGTTTCTTTCTCTATATTTTCAAAACACTTCCAATACATCGCCACATTGATTTCACATCTCGATTAGTGTATCTTGACTTTATGGTGAATTTTGATTCAAAGGGATGAAGACAGAAGGACTAGATGTGACTGAAAATGACAACCACTTGTTGACAGGGGAAATAGACAAAGAAGGATGACATGGTCTGGGTCTTGACCGATACAATATTTCAATGGAAAAGTATTATCCCAGAACAACTATGGCCTAACATTGAGTCAAAGATCAACCACATGGATTCCTCTGTTCCATAGGGTTTGAGAGAGGGAAGGAGATCAAACATAAAAAGCCTATGGCTTTAGGGAGTGCCAGAAAAGATACTCGAATAACCTCCACTCTTTATGGTCACCATTGAAGAGTACATGCCTCTTATCATGATTTCCACCATTCCTTACTTATGAAGGTTAATTCTCTCTAAACTATCCCGGGAAAATGAATGACATGAATGGGGAGTTATCCTATCAAACAGGGGTTGTAGAACACCTCAATGTAGTTCATACACAACCCACTAGGTTCTGAAACCCATCCATATTCTCCATTAGGAACAGTTACACTTTTACCTTCAACTAATAAGAGTGGGATTCATTACTATTTCTGTCTCCTCAACTTCATCTATTTGTTTAAAAAAAATTAATGCATTATAATGCCTTATATCTATCCCTCTCTTGTTAGTATCTCTTCTTTCTATGGACCTAACAATGTAGGATAGTCATAGATCTTTCTTCCCTTTTTAAGAAAGCTATTTTCAACCTCTTCTAGTGGGGTATTGGCTTAAAGATACCAGTGACATAATGGTATTATAGCTATCTTCTAGGAGAAGATCTTGGGAGCCTAAAACTATTAGCTTCCTTCTTACCTTTCATTAAGAGGCCATATATTGAGTTTATTCCTATTAGGGGATAATTTATCATTGGTTTAAATATCATATTCCCGGAGAAAGATCAGATCAAGCATAGGGGATTACCTATAAAAATAATGGAGCCTCCCAATAGAAGTAAAAGTATGTTCTCTTGGTCCAAGACTACTTTAGTAAGGAGATGCTTGTATATGAAAATACATAGTTCTTGTATTAGTACAATAATAACTACTATCCTTAAGTCCATTAACAAGAGAATGAAAATTTTTACATCTTTGTCCACACCTAATTGTGCATGAAAGGATTTTATTACTCCCTCAATAGGGATAAAAACCTATGTTTGTGTGCTTGGTACTTGAAAATGGAATAATGGGTATTTTTCTTTATATTTCCAAAATATTATACTTCTCCTTTCACTTTCACCCAATAGTCTCAAGGATTATATTCTCACATATACCATCAATTAAAGCTATCCATGATTCACTTACTTAATAATAATATGTTCATTTCACATTATCATCTTTCATAGGATATGAAAATTGATCTCGGAAATAAATACATAATCTTATTATCTAGAAAACATTGTCCTTATCTTATTTTGATCATAAAAGGGAACTTTCTCCCTCTGATTACTAACCATTAGACCCCTCTTATCTTGATTCCCAGAGTCCCCTTTTATGTAATGGCCTTCCATAAATATGTTTAGAATGAAACATGGTGAATGAGTTCTTCCTTTGCTTTCATAAGTCTTTATTGGGGCTGAACCAACAAACAGAAGGAGACAGGATATAAGGCTCATATCCCTTCATTTATGAAATAGAATTTTCCTATATGACATTATCTCTCCCTATTACACACTCTCTATCAAAATGACAATAGAAAAAATATCTCTTTCCTTTCGAGTCCATGATCATTCATTCCATTTGATAGCTTTGCTTCACTCTCCAATTTTTTTCGTTATACCAGCTTCTTACATGTCCTTTTGTAAGACTTCGTTTAATTAGTAATAAATTTTTCAGATCGATCAAAGCTGGAATTTTCAAGCCTCCCTACCTTCCCTGGGAAATGGTACTCTTCCTCTCATATACGTTCTTTCTAACATTTCTTTCTTTCAACCTGGGGGATAAGGATGTACTCAACTATGATCTCTATTCCATTAGAGGTTGGATGGCTATATTAAATAGTTCATTTTACCCATTTTCTCCCTTAAACTTGAAAAATGTCTTAGGCCCCATTATATAGTAAACATATTTACTTCGTTTCTCTATCCTGACATTAACTTTCTTTATTAGTAGTTTAAAAAAGATTTCAATGAAAAAATGGAATACTTGACTTGGAAGGATTTGGACAGAATAAGGAATGTCTAATTTGTGTGGAGTTATATGCACTAGTTCTACATGGAAGATTGAACTAATATATTTTCCTATTAATCTTTAGATATATTTAATCCCTTAACATATTAATAATTAATAAAGGAGAATTATTATTTGAATATTTTTCATTTAATAATTGACATTATATAATTTACTATGGAAAGTAAGAGCTTGGAATCCTACATTTATATAGGAATCATGGAGAGAGTCTCCTTCTCACAGGTAGGGTTTAAAAGCGTTTATGATCTTATATTCTTTATATTGATAGAGTAAACCTCCAGATGGTATTGATATCATACTAATCAATTAGAGATCCACAGGGGTACTTTGTATTCCAAGAGACCAAATGGAAATTTTTTCAGAGTTATCCAGGAAATATAGCTATTATGAGAACTAAAACCTATCATGAATGTGGGAATATATCCTGGTACCATATGAATAACTAGGGATTTAAAACTTTCCAAAAGAGAGAGTGAAAGACCTTATTCATCTACGAGTTAATGAGGGATCCTAGTTTCCAGTTAAAATATATTATCCCATTTCTGTACTGATCAAACCTTTTTAGAGGCCTTCACATGAATAATGATAAAAGAATTTTATGTCCAATCTTTAAAAATTTATAGGAATATAATTCCTCTACTGAATATTCTCCTTCATGAATCATTCATGGAAGAACCCATTTCTTAGATCAAGAGATGAATACACAAGCAAATAATAAAGACTTTGACCAATTCCCCCTCACATCAGTCAAATATTGTTATATGAAGAAATGTTCATGAGATATATTTCAAATAATTCAAGAAGGAAAAACGTTTTTTATCCCAACATGAGACAGATCTATATGAGGAATCTCTCTCTTTATAATTTTCTTTCCAGCCTCATATATTTATATAGTTTGAACAAGAGAATGAACTAAGAGAGCCTATTTGGGCATATGTTGTTGTAGTTGACCAGTACTATTTATATTGTAGTAGATATGGGGTTATTGATCAGTTTAATATGGGACTATATCAAAACTTATAATTAAGATGACCAAAAATAGTGAGTATCTAATGACTTGAACTCACTCACATGCGCTTGAAGTGTACAAGTCAGTTAAGAACATATACCCCCCTTGGATCAAGTATTCACAAGATTACTTTTGATTTTTGGATTGGTTTGAAAACCCAACAATTTTAATTTTATTTAACATAGACCAATTAATTCCTTGATAAAAAACATTATATTTTATCATGTTGTCAAATCATGTTTATGCTAAGAAAATGCATTTTATAATAATTTTTTTAATTGTGCCTTTTGAATTTATATTAATAGTAATTTTTAAAACTTATAGATATTAGAACTTTTAAAATTTATTCCATATTTTAAATAAAAAAAATTAATATTAGGTAATAAGTTCAACTTAATTTTTTGTCATAATGAATAGTAACCATGATAAATATTTATCACCTCAGTTAAGGGAAAAATGATTTAAATAGGTTGAAATAAAGGGATAATACATCAAGATAACACAAAAATTTCTAAAATCTCATTGATTAGTTGGATTTAGACCTTACCATTAACATATTTTAAACTATCACAACTTGGATCAACTTGACTTTAGTATGATATATATCATAAAATAAATTTCAATATATTATCATGTTTTCCACCCACCTCAATTAAAGGAGAAAACATCATCCCCTAAAATTTCTAGACTTTGTGAGCCACTTACCTTGGAAAATTCTTGAAAAAATATATTCCCAACATCCATAGACACATCCTAGAGGTTCTGGTATTCATAAAAGATCACTCCAAGAAGGCTTAAGGTGTAAGCCAAAGGAAATTACCATAGAAGGAGGTATATATCCTTACTAAGTATTTTCAAACCCCCTTCTTCTTAACCCACCTCAAAATTTTCATTAATAATCTTAACATAATTATATCAGTATATTAATTATATTGAGATTTTGTTATGTAAATGGTTCATCCATTTTCTATCTCCATTCCATCCTAGAGAAAATGAAAACATCTCTCGTGCATACATAAGAACTACTATCTCCATGTTGAGGTGTAATTTGTTTTTTCATCAACGCATATCTTGGCTAGTTAAAAATATGTAATTAAAAAATATATATGATATTTAAGCCATAATTATTATTTTTTAAGTATAATATATAATATAATTTCTTACCCTCCCATCCATTAAAAATGATAACATCACTCATATGTCTGTGTGGACTGTCACCTCCCTGAATTGATGCAATTCATTTTTTTATTACCACCTTTCACGGATGATTATAAAATTACATACAATGAATGAAAATTATATTCATGAAATTATCATAAATTTGGAGATGATTTAACAATTTCATAACACATTTAACCTCATTCAATATATCTTTATTTCTAAAAAAATTTACTATAAAACCTCAAGTGGACAACATAAGCAAGAAATATTCATTGAATGGATAACAAATGATTATAAAAATACATTAAAATAGAATATATATATATATATATATATATGTACTTAATAATGTATTTAAAAAATTTAAATTGATTGTTTAATGGCATATAACATGTTTGACCTAGTTGGAATCCAAGGAACTGGGTTTTCATCTCAATTCCACTTTATTGATACATTTTTTATATTATACACATAAATTATTTTATGTTGTGTATATACTTCCATTTTTCATATTATATCATGATTTCATTTATATTCATAATATTTAATGTTTTAATTCATTTTTTCTGTTTTAATGGGTTTTTATTAAAAATTTATCAAAGTCATACTGGTTTATTTTACAATATTACTCTTAATCAATATTGTTCTTGTTTGAATATAAATTGGAATAAATATATGTGATTTTTCTTATTAAAAAAACCTATATAATTCTCCATTGATTATTTCTCCATATTCCATGTTTTTTATTTCAAATTTTCCTCCCTTTTTTACTCAACAATCAAAATAATGTTTTTATGAAAAAACCAACCATATATTATCTTTTTGGCCGAGATTATTTTTTTCCCATATACACATTTCATGTTATTACATGGAAGTTTTAATCTAACATTAAATGATTGGTAATAATCCTTTTCTACTATCTATAACATTATTTATAAATTTTTAAAATTATTTTATAAAACTTTTTCCAAACAGTTCAATTTTAAATTTTTACAAATGTAAAAAAGGAATGTTCATTTTAACATATATGGAGTGAATGCATTTTACTACAACAAGGAATGTAATTTTATATTTATATAAATATAAAACATTATATAGGCTTCCATAGAAAATTATTTTTAATTATTCTAATGATTTTTAGCTTTTATATTAAAATAAAAAATAATCATTTTTAAAATGAGAAAAATATTTTTTTAATTAATTTATTACTTCATTTTTACGACAAATCAAGACAAGCCTTATGTGATTATATTTTTTAATTTTGTCTTCTATTTTCCTCTAAAATACTCAAAATAATTTTTTTAAACCTTTATTTTTGATCAACTGATGGCATTTTATCAACATTTACTGATTTTTGGATTTTACCTTATTTTTAGATCAATCCCTTTTTTGTGATCATGTTCTCTATCACTCTCTATTATTCATTAGAAATTAATTTCCCCCTCTATTTCTATATTTTTAGTGTCATGTAAATATTCAATATAATTCCTACTAATGTTTTTGTAATGTAAAGATTCCTATAAGTCTTTAATTTTTGATTTTTTAGTGATGGAGGCACCCGGTGTAGGTTCCCCATGGGTTGGAGGGTGTTTGAGGAGTTTTTGGGGAGCCACTAATAAAAATTCATGGCTACAACATGGATGTTTTTATGATTACATTGTTCTAGTTGTTGCAATTTAGTGGATCCATGTTGTGGAATATGGGTTTTTGGGAGGATAAATGAGGCTAATTCAAAATTGGGCATGGGGTAGCTGCACCATGCACTGTAGGTCGCGACATGGCCCCTTTCTTGGATGAGGGGTCCCAACAACATGGTGCTTATTGATTAATCATTCTCCCAGATCCACTTTTATAGGATATAGACTGGTTTCTAAAAATCACCTTTGTCCTAAGGTGGATAGAACATGGTCCCTCAAGCTGGTCGACAGACTTCTCTATGTTAGACAGTGATGGGGCATGGTTCATGGAGTTACGCTGAGATCTTCAAATTTTCGGGTTGCTTATAAATTCTTATAGCCTGTCTGAACCCCATCCTTTTCCACTTCTCTCCCTTGAACCCAAGATGAATGAAGAGTTGCTTTTTAATCCCATTTAAGGCCCTTGTAATAGGGTTTGATCTCGAATTCCATAGATCAATCCATGGTGAACCAATGTGAATTATACCTATTCTCTATAGAAGTTTCGCTCAGTTTTATTTTGTTTTCATGTTGATTATTCTCAACATGCTATGGAACTAGATATTCACTGTTTTAATGAGGATTCATTGTTTTTTGTTGGTGAATTTTTTGCTTAAAATGTTTTGGAGATAATAGTTCCTCTTAAGAGAGGTGATCATAGATCCACAACATTTATCTGTTCTCATTCGAAGAACGTTGACACCTTTGAGATAGGTGATTCCATGCATCTGTAATTTATTTATGTGAAATAATAAAGTTATAATTTTTTAATCCTTTGTATGGTAATTAAATTAAACTAATAATGTTGAACTATATTAATAAATAATTGGATAGCGATAACATATTGTTGATGAGTAATACAACAATAATAGTTTGCCTCTTGTTTTAATAGATATTTTTTTATCTATACATTACTTGTGTAGAATGTTTTTGTGTTTTTTATCATGTTGTTTGTGATGGAAAATTCTAAAGAACATAAATATGGAATTGACTAATCAATGTTCATATGAATTTAGCATGAGTCATGTTTGTAGTACGATGATTCTTTCAAATTTATGGTAATTAAAATTGATGAAATACACATGTTTAATTGAATATATTATTTCATGTGTTAAGGAAAATTGGTATAGAATGTGAAGAATGATAATTATTATTGGGAATAATGAAATAAAATGGTATTTTAAATGATAATGGTGTTTCTCTAGTTTTTTGAAACCCTAATTAATGTTATGATCATGTTAAAACTTTTGATAGCTTGTTATAGCTGATGCCTTAGGTTTCTCATAGTTAGAACCTGTGAATAATGAATTAGTTAATCTCATGAGTCAATCCAAATTATTTTTTCAGACCTTCCATTGATTCATTTTTTTCTATTTATTTCTATTTGTTCCATAGAGGAGATGTGAGGATTAACAAGTTCCACTTTTTTCATTGGAAATCCATTCAATTGATTTCCATATATACATCTACCAAAAATATGAAATTTATTTAGTTATAATTAACAAATTATATCAACGTTTGGAAAATAAAATCATGAAAACATACCTCATGTATACATTTACAACTGAGAATCCTTGCCAATAATAGTTGATGATTTCACATACAATCTCAGCACCAAATAAGGTTTGATAATTCACTCTGTACATATTTTCTTTGAAATCAAATATGTGATTACAACCATATTTTAACAATGTATCCACATGAACATTTAGTGATAGTAAATGCGGATAAATAACATGCATGGTAATGTTTCTTTGGGTAGATCTCATTGATTTGTTGGTCAATTCATTATATGGTTTTGAGGTGGTAGTTTGTTTCATCTCCTTCTCATTGTCTATCAATAAAAACATTAACTAGTTTATGAATTTTTTCATTAATTTCTAAATCTTTCTTTTAGAAATTAAATTAAAAATAAATACCTCCTGGTTGACATGTTTTTTATAAGTTGTGACGATGATGTGATCAAAAATATGATAGTTTCATCAAACATATGAATATATTCATCATCAATTGGAATTTTTCATTATATTATCGGTTTATCAGGTATGCTAATCGATACTCCCACATGACCTCTTGGAAGTGGTATACTATGTAGCATGTTGTTTTGAATATTCAACATCATAGTCCTCGCTATAAGGTGAGGGGTGAGTGTTGCTATATATAAATCATAGTCATTATCACCCTGTAGAGTATCAGTAAAAGAAATCTATCATAGTCTTTCTAAATAACATTTCACATAAACAATTATTATAACATTGATTAATTTGGCTAACAAATCTATTTGAGGGGAATGGATAGCCTCATAGCTTGTGGGGGTGGGTGGGATCTCCACACGGTGGTTATTCATGAGTTGATTCTTCTCTTTTCTTCCCCCCATTATAATTTACACCATCTCTCTCTGCGTTTGGAATTCTTCCTCAAGGGCTTATATTATTTCTCTTATTTATTTTATTAATTCACTTTGATCGACAACGTTTTTTTTCTCAAAATATGTTTGATGTGTAACACCAAAACCCACACCTCTGACTTGGTCATACTATTTTAGCTGCTTTAACACCGCCGATAGTATGTGTAAATCTGGTACATATGTTATTGATTCTTGTGACTATGTCGAATTGAAAATATAGGAAAATAACTTATCATTTTTATATAATAGAGATTTAAAGGGAAAAAATTATTATGTAACAATTACAAATGTTTCCCACACTATTTGTGTGTTTTCATCTATTAGTATCCCATATTTATTTACACATTCTGCCTTCCATAGAACATGGCATGGGTTGGATGTGGCTTTGGATTTGGAGTCATCAATATGCATATAAATATAGGGACATAATCATGGTGTTTGATCATGTCACATAAAAGTATTACAATTGATCTAAAATACGTACCAAGTTTTTTAAGTGAAGTGTACCACATCATTTCTTTATAGTGGGGGTACACTAGTTTTCCTGCTTGTTCCTTAATTACTACATGTGGTTTCTATTTCATAAATAAATTTTTTTAATCAATTTCATGAATACCCATGTCATCAAACAACGTATTACTAGCCAAAATGTACCTAAAAAGATACATCTACACAACGACCATAAAATGAATCTCATGCTTCTTGGTTTATCAAATGGATATAGATAAGTGGTGGGTGATTTTTTTTCCCTTCAACAGCTTTAATATTCTCTCTTATTATAATTGTGTGAAATCCATTGTGTATCCTTCGAGAAAGAATTAATACATATTTCTTGTGAGAGTAATCATCTCTAAATTCACTCTGTAATGTATGATAAATTGTATGTCAAGGTTTCATTATTTTATTTTTTAGTAATATAATGAAATGATATCATAATGTTACTATAATATCTTCCCACATCAGTGTCTTAATCCTAGACAAAACATGATGCCACAAATCTACATCAATTGGAACATGTTTCTGAGTGAAGATTCCAATTTAACTATTGAACATAGCCTTGTTGGGGTCATCATGTTGGCTCCAAGAATTCCATATAACCTCATATTTGATGCTTTTATCTTTCTCTTTGATTTTTTTGCTAACACCATCAAACTATGACACTCCTATTTATTTACTGTCGATCCTTTATCAGCTACCATTTCCCTGAAATAATCATCGTTAATAAGATCCTATTGAGTGGTAGCATCGACATGTGCAGATTGTCATTATACCTCTGTACTGGGAGTAACAACAGGTTGACAAACATGTTGTTCCTCATTAATTGGAGCATCATCACATGCATAAGGTTGTTTATATGAACTACGCACAGTAGTAGGTTGAGACACATATTGTTCCACAGGATTGGGAATACTGGCACGTGCAGAAGTCATTATTTTCAGATTAGGTTTATCATTTAATTAAGATTCCATAAATATAGAAGAAAGAAGATAATAACATGAGGTAACACGATTTATATTAAAAAAAGTAACCTTTTTATTAGACTCTCTTTTTCTTTTTTAAGGTTTGAAGGGATTTGAACCCTCTATCTATGATCCA
Source organism: Viscum album (assembly GCA_963277665.1). Lineage (NCBI taxonomy): Eukaryota > Viridiplantae > Streptophyta > Magnoliopsida > Santalales > Viscaceae > Viscum > Viscum album. The sequence goes on from OY728131.1 coordinate 1,931,487,372, forward strand.
AATCCTTTCATTTTGGAATCCTATTACATAAAATTTCCATCTTCATTAGGACCAATACAAAATTATTGTGACATAACAAAGATTGTTTCATCCTCTGTTAAATTATCATCTGACCCTTCAGTAGTTTTGGTTGATAATAAAACAATTGAAAACTTTCAGTTTGTAGGATCTGGAACATAAAATACTTTTACTGCCAGTGATACCATTACAAATGGTTTTTCATTGACACTTAATGAATTCAACTTTCATGAATCCTAATTCGTTTATTATAATAGCACTTATGTTATCAATATACTTGAATTAAAAATTCATCACTTGGAATTTGGTATAATCCAACTCCCATATTTATTTGATAATTCCAATGATTGATATATTCACATAAATCAGATTTTTGTCATTAGTACCAGAAGCATGCATCGCTTCATCAATGAGTGTAACTCCACTATTTTCATGGAACTATATTTATCATGATAATTTGTATTTAAAATATAACCATTAATTACATAACCAATATTTTATAATACATACAAACTTGGTTCTCTGGCTAGCCATCAAAGTCGCTCTGAAATTGAATATGGATTTTCAAAAGGAATCCTTTAATATATGGTCTCAAAACCATCCTATAAACTATTGATTATGTGTATTTGATGTCCATATTTCATCCCGTGATGTATTCAAATTGCTATAATTTTATTTGTGGGTTTCCAGATATGGAGAAACCTCTAAACTGTAATATAAAATGTAAATGTGGGCCTACTCCCAATCTCTAATATTGATTATCACGAAATATCTTCCAAAAATACCATCAACCATAAGCTGCCTATAAAGTCTTGGAAATTATGTGTAATTTTTTTTAATTATATGGAATTATTCTGAGACCAAAATCTCTAATGGCACGGTATTCTGATGCCCGGAGAGCATAAAATAGAATTTTGATCTTTTTTAAGGTACATTCAATAAACGTGCGAGACAGTTGTTCTAACATTTGAATCAGTGCTTGGATCAAAAATCTGAGGGCACCATTGAACATGGAATTCCGTGATTCACCTAAAATGGACATAACTTTGGACTTTAAGGGCTGAATAGAAATGTTTATTTTTAGACATTTCATAAAATTTTAAAATAACTTTAAAAAGATATTTAATTTCTTTTGTCAATCGACGAGAAGAGACACGGCGACGCTGCAGTGCATCGACGAGGATATGGTGATGTACATTAATGAGTCTCATTAATGACCAATATCATTAATCATAACTATTAAATATAGGAAGCATAATAATGACGTTGTTTCATAAATAAAACAATGTAACTATGTGATGTCACAATGTAACTAAAACAATGCAACATGTTTCCTTTTAATTCTTTGACGCATTTGTGGAATGAGGATTAAAACATGGCAATTCTCCTATGAACCCTCAATGGTCTTCATATCTAATGAAGAATGATACATCAATCGATCATCACTGACTTCGACACAGATCAATGAAAAGAGCCGGAAGCGATGAGTAACGTCGACATCTTGAAACCTCGAGGATGAAACACCACAACTTCGAATGTAAATGGGGTAGGGGTTGTTTTATTTTGATGTTCTTCCTCATTAAATTCTAGAAATTATGAACGCAGATCAACCCACAAATAATTTGATCTGAAATTCTTGTGTTTATGCTGGAGGGGTAACTTTATTTGCGGATATCACTATTCGGGTTTCAAATATTAGATGATATGATTATAGGGTCCTGAAAATTCCACAAATAGAAAATCCCACTACCACAAGACATGGAAAAGAACCGAACTGGTCCACGCGCCGGCTCCCAACAATAGCACGCGGCCTGTCTAGCAGACCACCCTCCTGCAATTCCATGGACCAGAATCGTCTGCGAAGTAGAGGCAGAGCACCTCCGCAAGAGCAAATCAAGAAGACCACTGGTCACCAAACCGGTCCACTGCCACAAACCGCAAAAACCTGAAAATGCCTCCGTGAACCTCAACGTTCATGGAATAGAGGCAGATTGGTGTTCTTCCGCGAAGCAACCCCACCACAACTCACCAAATATCCCAGTTGACAGAGTCATCCATGTGTGGGGGATTCCTTCATGGGCTTCCGCAGAAGTTGACATGGGCCCATCAATATACCCCTTCATGACTCTATAAATATCCACCGAGGGGCACCAAAAAAAGAGGGAGAGGAAGGACAGGTGAAATCCCATGGGAAGATGCTGGAGGAATTGCTCCCAGCAGTGTTCTACGGCCATCCGTGGACCCCATATCGTCTGCGGATGAACTCTTCCACAGAGAGGTGAAATCATTCTGTGAGCCACATGCGGCCAGCTCCTCCGCAACCAGACCATAGCGACCATTTCCTTCGCTGATAGTCCCTCCGTGGCCACCCCTTCCGTGGACTAGTTTCGTTCGCCAAATGGAGGCAGAACTCCTCCGTGGGCGCAAAGTAGGACGAGACCAGCCCCTTTGCAGACACCCTTTGCAGACAGCCTCCTTTGTGGGCATCCTTCGCAGATGGCCATCCTTCATGGACATCATCCTTCACGAATGACCATCTCTTCCACAGCCAGCTCCTCCGCAGCCAGATCCTCCGTGGACACCCTTTGTTGACACCCAAACTACGAACCACATGCGGCACCCTCGAGGCCAGTCCTTCGCAAACAACTCCTCCACGTTCAGTCCCTCGCGGTTGGCACCTCGTGGCCAGCTCCTTTGCGGCCAGTCCCATGCTGGAAACCCTAGGAACTCGTTGGTCCATACAGCAGGGGCTAAGCCCCCGCACCCCCTCATGGTCTAACTATCGGGTTTCGGTCCTAGACCTCTGGGTTGGTCCCTTCACTACCGTCATTGACCCCCATGAAATATGGTCAGTCTCACCGCGAACTTTTCGGGCCAGGATGTCGGGATTTTCCATTGCGCTCTTATGCACACCCAACATCAATTCAATACATTCCATTAGTCGAGCTACTCCTCATGACCCTCCGATAACCTCATTACCTAGCTATTCTTTCCAGGTTCATCTAGAAAGGGTTGCCCTTGTGTCTGTCCCACACCAACCATTTCTAGGTCTCTCTTACCTAGTCGTCCTGACCACATGGTGTTAAACTGTATGGCCCTCATACTATCCATATGACATTACGCTATACAGAAACAGTCCTCCCTACATGAATATAAACTGTAGCAATCCATTTAAATCAATAATTGGATACCTATTGCTCCATGAAAGAGATGTATTATGCTACAAGCATATTATTCCTCATTCCATGTTTACAGTGGCATAATTTCAAGAGAGCTGGAATCCGTTCAAACATTCCATCACTCCACCCCATGATTTTCATTTCCTTCATTCAGATATTCATACTCTTCCATGTTTTAAGGGAACCCTTAACAGCCTAGCCTCATGCCGCATCAGCTCACCTACCATCCTGTGCCAACCCCATGGAAGAATTTGGACGACACTTTGAGATAGGTCCTATGTTTTGAACACAGTCAGCAGTCGACCATCATTTGTTCACCACCATTTTATGCTAATGTGATATGAATGTTCTGTTTCAAACATGGTAAACAGTTATCCTCCATCAACATGCCACCCTCATTGTGTTCCGAATGTCAGACATGTAATTCACACTTCTCATCTCCCTTTGTTTGGACTGATTCCAATGCCCTTGGCGTTATTCTGCATGTGCACTTGCGTATAGGAATTGGACCCCATAATATTCCCCAACCAACCAATGGGTTGGGATTCCCTCATGGCTAGACATGAGGAAGAAACCATGGGTATCCACCTAGTAGTATGCCCTGACTTAATGGGCCGTTTCATGCATAAGCCCCAAACCACTTCTCACGGACGTGCTTTTCACGACGTGATCGTCTGGTCCCTACTTCCTCTTGTTTCTCACACCGAGCATGGCTCACGTGGGCTTCGAGTAAGCATCGAACATGACATCCTATTATGGGCCTCCTCAGAGTGTATGCCCTGATCCATCACCCTGGGCATCCACCTAGGATTAATCCCCGACCATATGGGCCGCTCCATGCATAAGCCCCAATACACATCTCACGAACTCACCTTTCGCGACGTGATCATCTGGTCCCTGCTGCCTCTTCTTTCTCACACTGATCATGACTCATGTGGGATTAGAGTAAGCATCGACCATGACATCCTCTTATGGTCTTCCTTAGAGTGTAAGCCCCAATCCAGCATTATGGCCTCCTCAATGTGTAAGCCCCAATCCATCATGGGATTCCTCAGATCATAAGTCCCAACCCAACTCAAACTACATCGACTTTGATCCATGTCTCTTAGGCAGGGTATGTAGGAAGCCTCCACGAGGTTATGCCCAACAACGGGTCATTTTGACTCCCTTTTACGTCGGTTTACCAATATCTTGGGCCTCCATAAAGTGTAATCCCCATTCCATCATGGGATGCCTCAGAGCATAAGTCCCAAGCCAACTCGAACTATGTGGACTTTGATCCCTATCTCCTAGGAATGGTACATAGGAAGCCTCAAAGAGGTTCAAGCCCAACAACCGTTCGATCCGACTGTCTTCACATCGATTCACCGAGCTACTCCTAGGACCGTCTCAATGAGTCCAGACTCCACAGGGTCATTAATGCAATGAGGGATGTTAAACATCAGTCCTAAAAGATTATGAATCCCCTACGTCCAGATGACCATTCCCACTAGGGTTAAATTCATGGATACTATGTCTTGGTATAAACCAAAGATTCTCGAACATATGAATACGTCTTAAATCTATAAGAGAGTCCCATAACAGGCAATAATCCCCCCTTCCCCAAAAGGGTGTGATGAGCTAGACTTCCCATCCTCTCAACCAATCTAAGTTCTTAAGAGTCGCTAGTCAAACTGTCCGATGAACACCTTCCATTGGAATGATGGTCCATCAATCATTGGATACAGAGTTGTTGGTTGTTGCGATGCTGAAATCCAAAGAACAAAATAATTATTAAACAAAAATCCTTGAGACTCTCCTTATTTTAAAACACTATCATGGAAGGCACAGGATGACATGAACAACTCATGAGCACCACCTCCATGTACATTCTTTGTGGTCATACTATCAAAATGGAGTAATGATGATTTCGAGACCTTCACGGTGAATAGAATGCTCCCCAGAGACAGTAGGCGCAGGCAGTGTGAAGAAAAGACCACTGGAGCACGTCTAGTGGTCCGCGAATGTTCTGCCAGCGCGTCTAGGCCAGCCGCATGCCGGATGGCCGGACAGGAGGCTTCCAGACAAGCCGGTGGCGGGGAGGAGCATCACACCATGGTGGTAGGAGGCTACAGCCAACTGGCTGTGGTGGCAGAAGGGACGACTATAGGCAGGCACCGTGTGGAGGGATGGCCTGCATCGGGGCCATCTGAATGACTGGTGAGATGTGGTCCATCGACAACATAAAGAGGTGAGACCCCACATCTGTGAGGATAGCTAAGGCATGATGAGTCATCATAACATGTCCCAGCTGGAAGATGCACCACGAGCTGCACCGAGCAGACGGGCTTCATGCTGGCAGGCTGCGCCCTCAGCCAGCGGGCTGGGCTGGTCCTGCGCCCAGCAGGCCTGACCCGCACTGACGGGCCATACCCGCGGCCCAGCGGGAAATGCTAGACTAGACCAGGTCAATGGGAAACCTAGTGGGCTAGATCCTCGATCAAATATGGCAAGGTCCATCTGGCCCATCAGCCAGGCCAGACTAGACCGACCAGGTCAGATCGGACCCAGACGCAACTGTCCACAGTTTACTAAAATACTAATCACAAGAAAAATGGGCATCCAATTGAGAATCCATTTGCAGCAATGGTACCCTCTAAATGAGGCAGATATTTTGTCATGACCTAATGAGGCTTTCATGGATGTTTATATGTGATGAATGGCTTGAGGAGCAGTTATCCCAAGAACGCTACATATGGAACCCTATGGTTGGATGAGACTTGAGGACTACTGACTTTCGACTCTGTGAGACTCGACTTTGGATCAGTGAGATGCAATTTTCTGTGACTGGTCATTCCCATTGTGTGAAACACTTCTATGTGGCATTGAAGGCCTATGGTATACATGACTGGGAGGAGTACCTCAGTTGTCCACGATAAGTTGGAAGCATTTCAACGTGACTTTGCAGGCCCACAGTATGCGATGAGGAGGTGTACCTAAGCAGTACAAGGATTGTGGGATGCACTTTTGTGTGACTTTGTGGGACGATTGTACTTGATAGAGGAGTATTTCTCCAGCATTTAAGGTGATCAATGATATGAATGATGATTCTTCTTTCACAACCCCAAATATATACCTGGTGTGAGATGTCTTGTGATTCGTGATTTACTTTGAGGATTATAGTGTGGTATTTAGATTTTGTTTTGGGGTCCCTACTGGGTACATTGATACTCACCCCAACATGGACATTGCTTGCACATGTTCTGTCTAGTGCAGGCGATCGAAATTTCGATAGAGACATTGGTGGACCAGGGACTTAGAGGTGCTCATGGAGACAGGACCGACCAACGCTACGATGGTGGACATGGTGGCCTATGACCAGGAAGGGCCTAGTAGGATCGGGTGGATAAGATTTTTTACATCGGATTCTAGTAGTTACACTACTCTCATGACCAGGTGAGGTTTTCTATGCATGTCCATCAGAGTTTCCTTTTTGTACTTTTCTATTTTTAGTTCTTTTGTTGAGTTTGTATTATGGCCCTCTTATATTAGTTTTACGTGTACCATGATTTGTTCTAGTGATAGTTGTTTACTTTTTAGTGTGTGGTACTTGGTTGGGAATGTGTGTGTGAGAGTGTATAGGTACTTAAGAAAATGACTCCCACTTGTGGGTCGACACCTTCAACACTAATCACCAGCCCCTAGCCTTTGGGAGGCAGTCTTGGGGTAGTCACGGCACATGCCCTGGGGGATGGGTCGTGACACTACCCAGTGAGATGTGATTTCAGTAAAACATTTCTTTCCACACAAGAAAGGTATATAGTACAGAATTAAATTGATTTCTCAACAATATATCCTTCTGCAATACAAACCTCTAGCCATCTTTGATTTTTTACATACCCTTCCAAAATCTCTATGTACCGTTCAATGGGGTACATCAATCTATAGTGCATAAGACAATATAGTTGAATCTCTCTCACCAAGTAAACCATCAAATAAAATAATTTTGGTGGGAATAACATTTCAAATTAACATAATATGATGGAATGTTCTCTTTCCATAGTCGGCAATTTCAGATGACAAAATATATTTAATATGTAGGCACAATTTTACCACTTTGATTAAATTGATATGCTATAATAGAAATATCATAATAACCGACATGAAACATTAATTTTACATAAATTCTAAAGCGTATTGGCGATGGAGAAAAGGAAGAGTAGGGAGACGCACACCAACGTACCCTTAGAAGACTCTTGTGATCAGGCGACGCCAGAAAAGATGAAGAGGATGATGCTGGCTAGCCTCTTTGTGGCTGAAGTCCTAGAGATGGAGGAATAGAAGAAGGGAAGTACATTTTTTATGGAGACTCTAGTGTCCTGGAAATGGCGTAAAGGCTGAGGAGAATGACACCCACCATCATTCCCTTAGTAGACTCTTTCCGTCACGAAATGCTGGAACAGAAGAAGAGGACAACGCTGGGTTACCTGTTTATAGCCCTAGACATAGCGATGACAGATGGGAAGAAGATACATAGAGTGTTCACGGAGACTCTAGTGACTAGGTGATGGCAGAAAGGCATAGGAGAGCGATGCCCATCGACCCGCCTTTAGCAGTCTCTTGGGATCTGGCGGCGCCAGAATGGAAGAAGAGGACAACGTTGGTAGACCTGTTTATAGCCCATGAAATAGTGATGGAGGATCAAAAGAAGATAAGTAAGGTATTCATGGCAGACTCCACTGACCTAGTGATTGTGAAAAGGTAGAGGAGAGTGCTTCACACCAACCTGCTCTTACCACACTCTTGCGATTAGTCGACGTATGAATGGAAGAAGGGGAGGATGCTGGCCGACAGGTTCATGCCTTAGACGACTGCCGACTTATTATTTCTAATATCTCATCTTCTAAAAAATGGAATTTTGTAGGGTTTTTGACCAATGCCTATAATTGTATAATATTAACCAAAGTTTATGAAAAATATTTTCTAAACCAAATATATATTACAAACAGTACACACATGAAGGATGTTCGAGAGACTCAGTCATGAGACCTCTCCAACGCCCCTCATGGCCCTTTGACATTAGGCAAAGCCTTGTGGCTTCAAAACCAAACAAATGTCTTTTGATTTAATAAAATACAATTAATTTCATTGGATTATACCTTAAAATACTGATGTAATTATGTTATGGTACTAGAAATATTCCTTTACCAATCATTTAAATGTATATTAAAACTTCCATGAAATAACATGAAAAATGTGTAAATGGGAAAAAATAATCTTTCCCTTAAAGATTAAATAAGATTAGAATTCTTAGAAAAAATATTCTTTCGATTGTTGAGAAAAAAATTGAAGAAAGTAGAAAAAAAATGAAATATGTAGAAATAATCATAGGATAAGAACATAGGTGTGTTTTAATAACATAAATAGTATATATTTATTCCAATTAAAATTTAAACAAGAACAATTCCGAATAATAAGAGTGAGATTATAAAACAAGACTTTACGACTTTAATAAATTTTTAATCAAAACCCCATAAAAGTGAAAATATGAATTGAAACATTGAATACCACAAATATGGATGAATTTATGATATAATATGAAAAAGGGAAAATATATACACCAAATAAAATAAAGTTAGGTGTATAGAATAAAATATGTCTCAATAGAGTAGAATTGAGATGAAAAACCATTCCCTTGGATTCCAGCTAGGTCGAACGCAATATATCCTATTGATCAATGAATTTTAATTTATTAAATAATTTATTAATAATTTATATATATATATATTACATTTTTTAAGATCATTATTTTTATAATCATTTGACATCCGTTAATTGAATAGTCATTTCTTATGTTGTCCACTTAATGTTGTTTAGTCACTTTTCCCAGAATTACTTACATATAATGATTGAGATTAATGGTCTTATGAAATGATTTTATCATCTCATGAATTATAATAATTTCATGAATATAATTTTCATTAATTTTATTCAATTTTAGAATCGTCCATGCAATTTGCTAATAAAAAAACGAATTGCATCACTTTGTAGAGGTGATAGTCAACACGTACGCATGACTGATGTTATCATTTTTTAAAGGATGAGAGAGTAATAAATTAGATTATATATAACATTTCCATAATCATAATTATGTCTCAATTATCATATAGATTCATTAATTCCATATTTTTAACTAGCCAAGTTATGCGGTGATGGAAAATGGATGCACCATTAACATAACAACATCTCAAAATAGTTAATATACTGATGAAATTATGTTAATAATCTCACTAAATATTTAGCAGTGGTTTAAGAAGAAAAGAGCATGAACAAACTTTGTAAGAATATATTCCTCCATGTTTATTCTAGTTTTTTATAACTTCGATCTATTCTGTAATAGATCATGTTTTCTTCCAACTCCTCTAGACTAATTTTTCTTGAATAACAATAGTGTAAACATGGACAATGGATTTGAGAAGTGTCATATGAATGTTCTTTTCCATACTTGATGAACACTTTCACTCCATATTTATACTCTTTTGTCAGAAAATTGGTTTCAATCCATTATTTATTCATATTTATCCTAATTTTTTTGTTAATATTAATATTTAACAATATAAATGTTCCAAACATTGATATAAAAATTATACATGGATTAAAAAATTTATAGAATTATGTATCCTTCAATATTTACACCAAATATCCACTTTTCGAAACCAAGGTCCTTCATTTGGGAACTTTTATATAAATCAATATACCGCTCTTCGAGTTTTTCCATAATTGATCAAACTAAGTGAAATTCATCCACATAAATAAGTAAAATGACAAAACTCCTCTCATAATACAACTTAATATAGTAGAAATAATTTAAAATACATTGCATAAAAATTAATTCTACGATGAATGCATTGAAATTCCAATTTAATTATCTTGGTGCCTACTTAAGCCTAAAAAAGTCTATTCGAGACTGGAACTGAACCCTATAAAACATATAAAATGAAACCTTCCAGTTGATCTATTTAGATATCTTCCTCTAAATCTCCATGATGGAATATAATCATGGAATCCATGTGTTCTAGAAATAAAGCATCAAATGGAAACCAAGTTGATAACCATATGAATTATTATATGCATTACAACATGAGATAAAATCTTACTAAAATATAATCCTTCTAATTATTGAAATACATTTACCCTTTTTGTGGTGTTATTATCGATCTACTTGTCTTCCCTATATAATGTAATGGTTTTCTTAATTCTACCAATATATAAACTTAAAATATTATAGAAAAAATACATTTCAAATGCACTTGAAATATATTTATAAAATCATAGATGAAAATATCTCACCCAAATGATATTTCAAACACATTTTTTAGTGAATTCCAAAAATATCTCACCATAAAGATAATACCAATAACACCTTATGGAAAGTACAAATAATTCCAAATCTAATAAAGTATTTGAGAAGTATCTCTTATGTGTTCATAACTATCTATACCATGAACAACCATATAACCTACATAAACATGAACTATTAAAATCCTAACTCTTGATACATCAAAATATAAGCCATAATCATTACCAATCTCATTTATGGTTAAGATTGGGGTTTTCATCAATCTCCCATTAAGATCATATAAGTATCTCTCATGAAAATCTAAGGAAAGGAACCATACCACATTTTTTGTTAAGGCCTTCTTAGAGCTTCCAATTAAGAAGAATCCCAGTTGACCCTCTGGTAATACCAAGAAATTTCCAAAAAAATTAGGATCTCAAAAACATTATTTGGCCTCTCTAAATAAACTATAACATCAAAATTCTCAGTTTCTAAAAAATTCAATAAACCAATATCAATTTCCCCATGAAGTGTACATTATCAATTAAAAACATACACATTGAGATCATGGAATATAGTTGATGATCCCTATGTTTTCTCAAAATGACTTCCAAATATTGAGCATGTTCCTCCCTTGATCCCAGAGAACACTTTATTACCTCTAAGTTGATCAAATATTCCATCACTTTATATATGAGGATATAAGTTCATTTATATCACTTAGAGTAAACTCTAATAGTCCATACATATTCTCAATGATCCCATTGAATCTTTATGAAAAAAACTAAGGCACCCCAAGGGTAAATAATCATTCATATGAACCCCTTCACCGTGAAATCGTTAAATTGTGCCTTCTTCTCTCACATCTCTACAAAATCCATTGTATATGGTTTAACAGATATATGACCAACAACCAGTAATATCACAATCATAAACTCAACCTATCCCTTATGTGGTAATATAGTGAAGTCTTTGGGAAATTTATCTAGGAACTTGTCAATGATAGTAGGACATACTGACTGATATTTCTATCTATCATCCAAAATTACTTTTAAAAAATGGGTTATGATTTTACCAAGCCATAAAAATATAGGTCCTGCATAACATGTTTTCATATCCAACTCTCTACTATAGTCATAATCATCACCCACAAAAATATAATTCCACCAAATGATGGAAACAATTGATATAGTAGATATAGAACTACATAGGCGTTTTAATTGTAGTCACAAAGTAGACTCATAGTATTCATGTCACTAGATCCATCCCCTTCCATTTTTGTGTCTATATGAAGTGTAAATTAATGAGTTTAATGGTAAAATGGTAATATAGCTGTGAGACATTATATGCATCCATTTCCATCCATTTTTAACATATGTGAAATTTTTATCTCGCTCTTATATTTACCATCTACATTCAATAAATTTATACATGAGCTGACATGAACCATTCATATTCCATATATAAAAATTATACATGAACTGACATGGAGAATTTATAATAAATATATGTAAATATTTATACATATATAAAAAATTTAATATGTGTGGAACAAGTTTCCCACATTGAGTAAATTGATATGCTATAATCAAAATATCCTAAGAACAAAAATGAAACATTCATTTGCCATAAATTATTGAGATAAATAAAGAATTCATTCCTTTATAATTGAATAAAAATATAAACGAAACAACAACATTATTGTATGAATGTTGTCAGAAAAAATAAACCATATCCATATGAAAAAAGATGATAAAAAACATGTGAAACTACACTGAAAAAACCTAACTAAAAATGGATGGGTTATATTATATGACAAGAACTCCAGTCAAACATGTTCTATATTCTCAAAATCACCTAACAAACAAACCAATTTCAATGCCACTAAACATCAATTTGGCCACAAGCATCCAATAGCTAACCATTTACTTATTGAATTCAAAATTGTACGTAGAGAATTACAAGAATACTCATAGTGGTAGCACATGAGGAGATGGGTTTGTGATGGAGTTGAGATCCCAAAAGAGGAGGGCTTCACAGTAGAGGTTGGGTTTGGTGGCAAAGGTGGGGTATGTTGAAAAATATTCATGATAGAGGAGAGCTTCACGATTTTGGTGGAGGGCTTCACGGTGACGGAGGAGGAGAAGGAGGTGACAGTGGAGGAGGAGGAGGTGGCGAGGACCAATTTTCGCGAGATATTGAGTCATGCGACGTGAGGAAAAGACTATTGGGGTTTATTTATAAAACCGAGAAAACCATTTATCAGTTATTGTTAAAAAATGTTGATAAAGGTATTCTTTTTCAGTGATAAAATATAAAGCGCTGATAAAACATGTCTTTATCAGTGCTAAAAAAGTATTGATAAAACTATAATGACAATAAATTATTTATTTATATATATATATATATTTATAAAATTATATGTATAAATATATATATATATATATCAATAATTATAAAATTATAAAAAATATATATTTTAAATTTATAACTTTATAATTATATATAATTAATATATTTATTATAATTTAATAATTATTTAAATATATCTGTATTATATAGAATTTCAATTATAAATATATATATATATATATATATTGTAAATATTTTTATTTAATTATATATTTTTATTTAATTAATATATCTATTATAATTTGATAATTATTTAATATATATATATATATATTTATAGAATTATGAAATACTTATGAAATAAATATATATTTATTACATATATATTTTAATCATTGTCATAAATTTAATAAATAAATAAATATATATATACATCAAATTAAAATAAATATGTTAATAATATATAGTCATAAATATAAATAAATATATATATAATTTAAATATTTATAAAATTAAAATAAATATATTAATTATAGATATATTTTTATAATTTCATAATTATTTAAATTAAAATCTATTAAAATTTATATAATTATGAAATTATAATCAATATATTAATAATCAATATATTTATTGTATTTATAATTATAATTATAAATAAATAAATATTTATTTATTTATATTCATAAATATAAAAAAATAAATATTTATTTATTTAAATACGTATGAAAGTAAAATAAATATATTATTTATATATATATTTTTTAATTTATTATTTTTTAAATAAATATATATTTATATATAGATAATTATGAAATTTTAATATATATGTTTGTTATTATTATAATTATAATTATAAAAAAATATTCATATATTTATAATCATAGATATAAATAAACATATATATATATATATACTTAAATACTTATGAAAATAAAAAAATATAATAAATATATAATTAAGATATCTTTTTATTTTCATAAGTATTTAAATATATATGTTTTTTTATTTATTTATATTTATGACTATATAAAATTAATATATTTATTTTAATTTTATAAGTATTTATATATATATATATATAAATATGACTAAAAATAAATATATATTTAATTATAATTATATTTATATTTATAATAAATATATTTATTATAATTATATCCTTATTTACATATATATATATATATATTATTTATAATTATAAATATAAATATTTGTATATATGTATAAATATTTGTATATATTTATAAATATATTTATGTAATTACATATATTTATAATATTATAATTATTATAAATACATTTATCATGATTTTAAGTATTTATGACAACATAATAGCATCATTGAAACATGAATGAATCATATACACTGAGTAAAGTATATATCATAAAAAACGGGTCATCATATAAATGGACAACATGAATAGTAATGATGGTGTAATGTATAAATGAACATTCATGATGAATACATATCATATGAACGTCGCTTATATTTATGCATCAATCGATCAAATTCATTAGAAACATATATTTATTTAAATATATATTTAATATTTTATAATTCTAATTATAAATATACATATTTAAAAAGTATTTATATATAATTATAATTATTCATGTTTACAAAGTGTTTATATATAATTATAAATAAATATATTTAATAAGTATTTATATATAAATATAAATATATAATTATAAATATATAATTATAATAAATATAATAAATATGTTTATTATTTAATAAAATTTATTATATATATTTTTTAATTATTAAAAAATATATATTATTTATAAACATGCATTTTTTATTTAATGTATACAAATAAACATCATTTTTTTAATATATATATAATAAGATTATATAAAGTGATAATATTTTTTATTAAAAACTTTTCTCAACAATAACAACAGTGCTGATAAATCTACCGTTTTTCAGCACTAGAAAAAGAGTTGATAAATCGTAGATTTATCAGTGCTTTTCAATATTGCTAATAATGGTCTTCTTTTATCAGTGCATTCTACATAGCACTGATAAAACCCAGTGCATCTCTTTTCTGGATATGTGGTTGTGTTCAAACATATTTTATTTATGTCATAGTGTTTTTATTATTATTTGAATATAATATTCTTCATTACTCTTCTTATAAACATACTCGATTTCATTCCTCCTCATTTTTCCAATGATATACCCCACAAAAATATTTTAATAATCAAAATATGAATTTATTGATAAAAAATAATTAAATTAAAATAATGGAAAAAGAATAGGGAAATTTAAATTAAAAGCTTGTGATTTATAATAAAAATTAATTTTATTTATTTTCATTAAAATAGTTATAGTTGACTATAATTAATATGAATATATAAAGAATAATAATATTGTTTTAACAAATAAAAAAATAGGTTCGATCACCTGTTTAACAAATTTTCCCTATCTGATCGTGACGTGCACTACTGCACTGGGAGCAACAGACAATTAAGAAACCTTTTGCCCCTCAGGAATGGGAGCATCAGCATGTGCATAAGGTTGTTCTAATGCACTGCGAGCAGCAATAGGTTGAGAGACCTATTGTTCCTCAGGATTGGGAGCACCATTATGTGTGGAATTCATTATCTATAGAAATGGTTAAACAATTAATTTAGAGTACATAAATATAGTAGTAAATGAATAGTTACATGAGGTAACATGTAGTATATTACAAAAAAGTAACCTGATTATTGAACTCACCTTTACTTTTTTAAATGATGAAGGGATTTGACCCCTCTATCGAATATCAAAATCCCTTCATTATGGTCTCCTCTGACATAAAAAATATCGTTTACCTTCGGACTACTGTGATATGATTTTGGTGTCCGAATGAATGGGTCTTCCTCAGTTAAATTTTAATCTGACACATCAGTGGTTTTGGTTGATAATAGAATAATTGAATACCTTAAATTTGTGAGGTTTTGAACATAAAATACTTGTATTGGGTATGATGTCATTATAAACAATACACATTTGTACCATTCCTTACTAAAATCAAATTTTGTGAATCCCAAATCATATATTTTAATATCATTTTTGTTATCATCCCACTTGGATTGAAAAATATTCATATGGAATATAGTATAATCCAACTCCCATATTTTTTTGATGATGCCAAAGTATGAGTTATTAACAAAAATTTGATTTTTTCCCTTAGTACCAGAAACATGCACCGCTTCACCCATTAGTGTAACTCTGCTATTTTTCATGGTACTATCATCATCATGCTCATTTGTATAGAACGTATAACCATTAATTACATAACAATAGTGTAACACCCCTAGATGATAAAGGGTAAAATGAATAAATGATATGAATCATGTCAACAAGGTGCACCTTCTTTTCGGGAGGTTGTCTGATTAAAACACCACAGTTAAGCATGCTTGTTCGGAAGTAGTACTCAAGATGGATGAACTTCTGGGATGATGGACTGTCATTAGTCAGATGAACCGTTCGGGTGGGTGAGTGGGCCCCATGCTGGGGACCACATGTCTATGGGGAAACTGGTGGTACCTAGTGGGCTTGGACCTGACGACCATGTTATGGCGGGGTGGTAGTGCTGTCAGCGGGACCGATTTGTTACACATTTTATACAATACGTATAGACTAGTTCCTCTGGGTGTCCATCGATGTTGTTCTAAAATAGAATCTGGATTTTAATCTAACTTCATTAAGATATAGTCCCAAAACCATCCTATAAAATGGTTTTATGTGTATTTGATATCAATATTCTAACCCTTGATGGATTCAAATGCCTAAGAATTTCATTATGAGTTTCGAAATATGGGGAATTATTTAAACTATTATGAAAAACGTAATGGTGGGCCTGATCCTGATTTGTAATATTGATTGTCACAAAAAATCTTTTAGAAATTCCCTTACCTTCAATCCATCCAGTGTGATGATATTTTAGTAGACCAATGCTTTCCAAACCAGACAAGTATTCGGTACATAATTCAATCGCTTCCTCAACAATATATCACTCTACAATACAACCTTCTTCTCAACTTCAAATTTTTACACATCCATTCAAAATATTCATATACCGTTAAATGGGGGGCATACATCTAAAATATACATGACCACATAGTCTAATATCTCTCACCAAGTAAACCATCAAATAAAAGTATGTTGTAAGGAATAAAATTTCCAATTCACATAATATGGCGGAAATTTCTCATTATATAGTTAGAAATTTTTTCCTGGTCTATAAATTTGTTTCACATATCTTTTAAGAAGAAATAGATCTTGGTAAATATATTAAGGACATTCCTTGAAAAAAAACAATGTAGATCTCTCGCATTAGATATTTCATAAAAACATGGTAGTCATGTGATTTCTCACCCATTGTCTTTAAATCGACCATTGACATGATGTTCTTTGTATTTGATGAATGCCCCTCTGGAATCTTTACATCATTTAATAAGTTTCAAAAATGATATCTCTCCTTCCTAGAAAGAGTGTAAAAAACTAGAGTAAGAAAAAAAATTCACCCTTAACTGGCGCAAACTTTTCTCGTATTCCAATGTCAACCATGTCCAGCCAAGCTTTCATTCAATCTATGTTTTCTGGGTGCATTTAAAAACATGTCAACGACAGTATCACATAATTTTTTTTTCAACATGCGTAACGTTAAGTAAATCCATAACATACAGATAATTCCAGTATGGTTATTCAAAAAAATAGATCTCTTATTCCAACCATATTTCATAAGGTTTTTTGAAAACAGTTTATCATAAGTAGTGTCCAAATCTTTTACTTCTTCAAATATTTGATCACCTATTAGTGGAGATGGTGATGTATGTTCTTTTGAACTACCATAAAATGATGTCGTCCAATATTTGTGCTTATATCACCGAGTTAAAAATCTATAATGTCCTAGAAATGTAGTTTTTGATGAATGTTTCAACCTATTTGACTTTATACCTTGTTCGCAAATAGTAAACCTTTGAGTTACTTTATTTCTATGTCCTAACAAGTTTCCATAAGAAGGAAAGTAATTTATCTTCCTATAAAACATGTCTCTAAACATGAAATATTCATTTTTATAGGCATCATACAATGTAACACCTAAATCTCACAATAATTTTAAATCCTCGATCAATGGATCCAAATAATCATCAATATCATTACCCAGTTGTTTTTGTCCTATTATAACCATACATTACATGATGTATTTTTTCATGCATAAACACAGTGGAATGTTATAATTAACCAACATAACCTACCATGTATTTTTATTTCTTCTTTAAAATCCAAAAGGATTCACTCCGTTTATAGATAACACATGATGAAGGTTTCCCGACTCATTTCCAAATTCACGATACTCATGATCAATTCTCTTCCACTGAGGATAGTCTATTAGATGACATAGTTTTCCATAATTAATTCTTGTGTCGACATGCCATGTCAATTTCCCTACTTTCTTCTCACTTCCATATAGGCACCTAAACCCAGGACTGATTGGAAAATACCATACAACTTTCATAGGACCAAATTTATCATTCTTGTATCATGAATCACCACAAATTGGGAATTATATAGGTGATTTTTGGTCCCTTTGAAACAATATATTGTCATTTGGGCATGCATGTATTATTTTAGAGATCATACCCATTGAGCAATGATATTTTTTTGCATCATATGTTCGGTTCGGGAGCTCATTATCTTCTGGGAGCATGTCATTTAAGATAGAAAGTAATTCTGTAAAATAGGCATCATTCCATCCATTCCCTGATTTTAGATTATACATATTTAGAATGGATGGAAATGTTTAATATTTAGTGCAACCACTATACAATGACATCTTTACACAACTCTTTATCTTCTCAAACAAATTTTGGAAATCATGAAGTTTATCATCAACTGTCCTTGTCATTTCTTCAATACGATCTTCATAATCACTCACATCTATAATGACAACCTCGACATTGTCTTCTTTATTTTCTACACTTTTAATCACATAAGATGATCCATAAAACACAGTTTTATCCCAACCTCTTGCTACATTTTATTTTCCTCGTGTTTATTCTAGAATTTATTACTTCCATCTATATTGTGATAAATCAAGTGTTCTTCCGAATCCTATGAACTAATTTGTCTTGATTAAAAATAAATGTAATCTTGGATAATGGATTTGATATGGGTCATATGCATGATCTTTTTCAAACATGATGAACTATTTCCTTCCATCTTTATACTCTTTTATCAGACAATTAGAATCCATCCATTCATTATTCATATCCATCCAATTTAACATGGTAATACTAATATTTAACCAAATAAATACAAAAAATGTTGATATAAAAATTAACCAAGTCTAAAATATTTTTAGAATTTTAAGTATCCTTCAATATTTTTCCCCAATATCCACTTTTCAAAACCCAGGTCCTTCATTTGGAATCATCTTGATAAATCAATCTTCATCTATTCTAGTCATTTCATCATTGGTCCAACTAAGAGAAATCCATCCATATAAATAAGTAAAATGAAAAATATACAATCATAATACACCATCATATAGTAGAAATTATTTACATTACACTATATGACCATTAATTCTACCATAAAAGAATTTAAATTCTTGTTACACTATCTTGGTGACTAATTAAGCCCAAAAACACTTCATTTGAAACTGGAACTGTACCTTGTATTCAATTTAGCATGAAACCGTCTAGTTTATAAATGTATATCTCTTCCTAAAAATAACCATGAAGGAGTATAATCATGACATCCATTTGTTTTAGAAATAAACCTTCAATGGAACTCGTGTAGATAACCTTCTGAATTATTGTATATTTTACAGCATGAGAGAAAATCTAATGGAAATCTAATCCTTCTAATTATTGAAATACATTTACCATTTCCATAGTGTTATTATTGAACAAATTTTCTTCCCAATATAATGTAATTGATTTCCTAATTCTAAAAAAATCTAATCATAAATGATTAATGAAAAACTAAATTTAAAAAGTCCATTGAAAACTATTAATCAAATCGGAGTTGAAAATATCTCACCCTAAATATATTTCAAACACTTTTTTAGTGTATTCCAAAAATATCTCATCCTAATTACTATACGAATAACACCTCATCGAAGGAGCCAATATTTCCAAATTTAGGAAATTATTTTGGAAGTTTCTTTTATACATCCTTATCTATCTAGACCCATAGGAAACCATATGTCTATCATGGACTAGTATTGTTCGAATCCTGACTCTTAATACATCACAATATAATCCATACTCATTAACCAAGTCATTTATGATTAAGATTGTTTTTTCATCAATCTCCCATTAATGATCATAGAAGTATCTCTCATGAACATATAAGGAAAGGAACTATACCACATTCGTGGTGAAGGTCTTCTCAGCGCTTCTAATTATGATTAATCTCAGTTGACCCTCTATTAATAAGTTGAAATTTGCCAAAAAATATTTGGATATAAAAACATTCTTTGGCCTCTTTAAATAGACTATAACATCAAACTAATCAGGTTCGAAAAATTTGATATCTACTAATATTATTTTCTCCATGAAGTGTACATTATCACTCCAAAACATACACTTTGAGAAAATGGCATATAGTTGATGCTCTCTATGTTTTCCCAAAATGTTCTCCAGATATCGAGCATCTTCGTACCTCGATCCTACAGAACACTTTATCACCTCAAAGTTGATCAAATATTCCATCACTATGTATAAGTGTATATAGGTTCATTTCTATCACTTAGAATAACCAATAATAGTCCAAACATATTCTCAAATATCCATTTGGATTTTTATGGAAAAACCTACGGCACCATAGGGGGACTTAATCATTCATATGATCCTCTTCACCATGAAGTTGTTCAATTAATCCTTATTCCCTCATAGATCTATAGGATCCATCTTATATGGTGGAATTGATATATACCCCACACCTAGTATATACAAAATCATAAACTCAACCTATCCCTTGGGTGGTAATCAAGAGAAGTCCTTGGGAAATACATCTAGGAACATGTCAATTATAGTAGGTCATACTAAATGATGTTTATCATTGTCATCCAAAATTACTCTTTAAAATGGGTTGTGATTCTACCCTGATATAGAAATGTAGGTCCTACATAATTAGTTTTTACATCGAAATCTCCATTATATACATAATCCTCACCCTCAAATAATATAATTCCACCCATCTATGAAAACAATTGATATAGTAGATACATCACTACATGGGGTTTTTAATTATAGTCACAATGTAAACTCATAGTTTTAATGTCACCAGAACCTTCCCATTATATTTTTGTGCCTATATTATGTGGGAATTAATGAGTTTAAAGGTAAAATTTTCAAATAGTTGCAAGACATTCTATGAATCCAATTTTTATATATGTGATATTTTTATCTCCTTCTTATATTTACCTTTTACATTCAATCAAATTATATATGAACCAACATGAAACATTCATATGCCATATATATATTTTATACATTAACCCGCATGAAACATTAATAATAAATATATAAAAATATTTATACATATATACAAATATTTAATATGTGGGGAACAATTTTCCATCTTTGGGTAAATTGATAATCTATAATTGAAATATCCAAAAAATAGACATGAAACATTCATGTGCCATAAATTCATGGGAAAAATAAACAATACATTCATCATTAATTGAATAAAAATATAGAAGAAAACCCAACATCACTATATGAATGCAATCAGATACAATAAACCATACCCATATGTAAAAAGACAACAGAAATCATGTGAAACTACACTAAAAAAACATAACTAAAAATATATGGGTTGTATTCTATGACATGATATCCAGTCAAAGATGGCCTCCATTCTCAAAATCACCTTACAAACAAAACAATTCCTATGAAACTAAACATCAATTGGGCAACAAGAATAAAAAAACTAACCATGTATTTATAGAACCCAAAATGCACTTAGAGAATTACAAGAATACTCACAGTGGTACCACATGCAGAACTGAGTTCGCGACGGAGGTGGGTTCATAGAGGAGGAGGGCTTTGAAACAGAGGAGGGGTCAGATGGTAGAGGTGGGGTATATGAATGTGAGCTTCATGGAAGATGAGTGCTTCACGGTTGTGGAGTTGGGATTCATGGAAGCAGGAGTTAGCGCTAGAGGAGGCGGTTTTCGCGGTGGCATGAGTCGGTGACAGAGGAGGAGGGGGAGGCTTTCAAGATGGTGGAGGAGGGATTCACAATGATGGAGGAGGAGGAGGAAAAAAGGAGGAGGAGGAGGAGGAGGCAGTAAGGTTCGGCTTCCATGAGAGATTGAGTTGTGTGACAAAAGGAGGGGATTGTAAGAGTTTATTTATAAAATCAAGTAAACCATTTATCAGTAATAATTAAAAAACACTGATAATGGTTTGTTTTATCTGCGTCAAAATAGAAAGCGTTGATAAAACATGCATTTATCAGTGCTAATAAAGAACTCATAAAACTATAAAGATAATAAATTATTTATATTTATATATATATTTATAAAATTATATGTATAATAAATAAATATTTATTTATATATAATAATAACTATAAATAAATATTTATTTATTTATATTTTTATATATAATGAATATATATTAATTTATAATTATAATTTTTTTATTAATATATTTATTATATTTATAATGATATATAATTAATATCGTTATTATAAATTTATAATTATATATATATATATATATATATTTATAATTATAATTGTAATTATTTTTATATATTTATTATAATTTTATAATTATTTAATAACTATAAATGTATATATATATATTTATTTACAGTTATAATCATATATATATATATATATATTTCAATAATTATTAAATTTTAACAAATATATTTATTGCATTTATAATTTTATAAATATATATTATCAATATATTTATAACAATTTTATAATTATTTAAATATATATATTTATTATATATAACTCTAATTATAAATATTAGTATATATTTATAAATATATTTATTTTATTAATATATTTATTATAATTTAATAATTATTTAAATATAAATATTTATTTTAATTATAGTGTGTGATTTATTATGAAAATTATTTTTATCTATTGTCATTAAAATAGTTATATTTTACTATAACTAATATGAATGTATAATTATATAATTATATTGTTTTAACAAATAAAAAAATTGGTTTGGTCAACTGTTTAATCGATTTTCCTGATCTGAACTTGGCCTACTCCCCTGATTCAATGACTATCTTGATTATATATGTGTGTTTGTGTAATTTTATCCTACAATTAAATAATTTTAGGCTCAATCATTGTGAGATGGAGTTTTACCTACCATGTATATATAAATTTAACCTACAATAAAAGAATTTTAGGTGCAATAGAATCATTTGATTGAGAGATTAGTCCCGTGGTCAATGTAATCTGAATTTTGAGGCTATCCATCCTTAAATGCATTCATAAATATATGAAAAGGATGAGTCATTCTATAAATTTGATATCGTTTCTCATCCCCATTTATTTTGTAGCTCTAAAAATGTAATTGTAATTCTCACTAACCCTTCCTCCTCCCCAGTATGAGAGCCCATCTCTCCGATCCCCCAAAACAAAATGGTGCATCGTGCGATGAGGACATCTATAGGGAAGCTTAGGAGTGTCGCCAATTCCTTATTTTCATAGCTCCATGAAAAGGCAGAGGAGAACCACACCATCTGACCTATTCTTAGCAGACTCCACCCACCATGGCGATGACTGAATGGTAGAAGAGAGCGCCATACACCGAGTAGGTGATGCCAGCGATGCCTGAAACCTACTTCAATCTGTTATTAGTAGACACTTATTACTAGGAGATTCCAGAAAGGAAGAATAATAATATGGAGGCTGACCCAGCGATGCTGAAATGTCATATGAGGGAAATCCACATCGATCGGATCTTTGCAGACACTTCCTACCTGGTGATGTCAAAATGACAGAGGTGGGAAACCCACATCGATATTCCCTTTGTAGAAACTTCTTACTAGGAGATGATGGAATGGAAGAAGAAGAGAATGGTGACTGATCAGTTTATACCCCAAGACCTGGTGATGGAGGATCGGAAAAATGGGAGCACCCTAGGTGGTCTGTTTATGGTCAAAGAACTATTGATGGAGAAAATAAAGATGAGAGCGATGCACACCGACCTACCCTTAGAAGACTCTTGTGATTAGGTGATGCTGGAATGGAAGAAGAGGACGACAGGGGGAGGCCTATTTATATCCCAGGACCTGGCCATGGAGGATTAGAATAAGAGAAGTATAGTGTTCATGGTAGAAAGGCAGAGGTGAGTGCTGCAAACCGAGCATTTCTTACCAGAC
This sequence comes from Viscum album, assembly GCA_963277665.1. NCBI lineage: Eukaryota > Viridiplantae > Streptophyta > Magnoliopsida > Santalales > Viscaceae > Viscum > Viscum album. The sequence goes on from OY728131.1 coordinate 1,931,511,619, forward strand.
TCATTCGATCAGAAGATGTTGGAAAGGAAGAAGAGGACGACACTGGGCAACCTGTTTATAGCCCAATACCTAGCTATGGAGGATCGAATGAAGAGAAGTATGGTGTTCATGGAAGAAAGGTAGAGGAGACCACCACAGACTGAGAAGATCTTACCAGACTCGGGCGATCAGGCGACGCCAGAAAGGAAGAAGTGGATGACCCTGAGCAACCTATTAATAACCCAAGACGTGGATATGGAGGATTGGAAGAAGAAATGTATGGAGTTCATGGCTAAATGGTAGAGGAGAGTGCGGCACACCTAGCACCTCATACCAGTATCGGTGTTCATGGCTAAAAGGTAGAGGAGAGTTCCACACACCGGGCAGCTCTTACCAGATATTTATTTAAGAATTAATATAATGAATTTAAAAATATAATGTTGAAATGAGAAATTTATGTTCAATATTTTGGAAATCTATTTAATATTTTTTTTCAATAAAATCTATTTTTGTTTTTTCTCTTTTAATCAAGTATTCACAAGTTCCATTTTGATTTTTTTCTTGTTTTGAAAAATAATCAAGTGTTTGTTGATTTAACATAATCCAATTAATTCAATGAGAAACTAAATTATAGTTGGTTTTTATTTAATATTATTTTTATACTTAAAACATGTTTCTTTTTCAAAAAACTGTTCTTGTTAATTTATATTAAAAATATTTTTTATGACTTCTAGAAATTTAATCTTATAAAATGGGTTCCATATTTCAAATAAGTATAATTAATATCAGGTTATAAGATCAACTAAAATAATATTTTTTATTTGAGAAGAATCATAGAAAATTATAAAGGAAGGATCAAAGTAGTGATTATTCATGATGACAAGAAATTATATCCATGCGATGTATAACAAAACAAAGATTCTTTTCACATTTTTTTATAAAAAATATAAAATTACCTCGCTCAGAATTTGAAAAGAAGATTCCATTTATTTTTTTATTAAAATTAAATCATAGATAAAAATGATTTTAAAAAACCAAAGGTGAATATTAAAATCATTCCTGAAAACATTTTTAGAGAAAATATGAAAATTGAAGAAACAGATCCCCAAAAGTCTATTTTTCTTTTAAAAAAATCTCTTATCATTATAAGTAATAAATAAAGGAATATTGTACAATTACATGAACACTCCATGAATTAATGAACGAAAATAAAATGAAATGGTTTTATCATATAAGGAATATATAATTTCTCTCAATCTCAACTAAAGTATAATCAATACAAATTAAAATGATATTGATACATAAATCCCATACAAATTTGTTAATCACTAAATCAAAAAATCATGAAAGAGAGAACCAGATATGGATTTTTAAATTCCCATAATTTCAATTAAAATAATTTTAAAATTCATTAATTGGTATTATATAAACCAAGAAAAATAAATAATTGGTGAATATGGCATATGTCTTACAGAAAAAAATTGAGACAAGAAACACTTACCTCAAGTCTCATCTTTTGGTACATGTTCAAACATACATAATAATAAATATATATTTATTATAAATATATTATATAACCATAATCATATATATAATACAATATATGATTTAATTATAAAAACTTATCACCCATTTATTGATAATTATTTATTGAAATTATTGTTCTAGGTGATAACTATTTCATTTTTCATGTGCGTTTCTATTCGGTAGTCCCAATCATTATACTTTGATCATGGTTGCATTATCTCTAAAATGCTATTAATTTTATTAGTATCACATTTAATCATCATATATATTATTATAATTATTCTTATAATACGATGATGAAAAAGTAATTACATCACTTCATTGGATAATACTTAATGTTTTTTGTTAAATGTAAAAATTGCCATTAAATACTATAGTAATATCATAAATAACATATATATTCATTGAATTCATTATTAAAACCATTAACATGAAGTGGTTATTAAAAACTAAATGCATCACTTTGTGAAGGTGATAATCCACACACACACCCGAGCGATGTTTTATATTTTCCATTTGATGGGATGGAGGTGGATAATGGTTGTTACATCATCATAATAAAAATTTAGTATATTTAAAATCTAAATTCATTATTTTATAAGGGATAACAAATATTTGGATGAGGTATGAGAATAAATTAAACTTAATGTACTCTGTTAAGTGTCATATCTATTCGTTGAGAAACCTCATATGGATTACACTTTAAGCCTTTAAGCCTTTGAGGTGCCGTCTGGCCGACCATTTCATATTTGATGCCCCGGATGTTGTCGTACGGTTTCGTGGCATTCGGAGGTCGTTCGGGTGGTTTTGACCCCCCAACGCGCCATTTCAGCGCGCGCCGCGCTGCTGAAAACGACACAATCGGGCGTGTCGCGCGCACCGCACGTCCGATGGACGTGCGGCCTCCTCCTGCATCTCAGGAATAATATTCCTGTCGTCCCCGTGCGGTTTCAGGTCGTTCGGAGCACGTTTTCTCCGAATCGGACCGCCGCACGCCGTTTTGGTGTTTAACGGCGCCAGAAACGCGTTTCCGGCCGCCGCGGTCGCACGGCACCTCCGAATGAGGTGCCGTCTGGCCGACCATTTCACAATTGACGCCCCGGATGTTTTCGTACGGTTTCGTGGCATTCGGAGGTCGTTCGGGTGGTTTTGACCCCCCCAACGCGCCATTTCAGCGCGCGCCGCGCTGCTGAAAACGACACAATCGGGTGTGCCGCACGCACCGCACGTCCGATGGACGTGCGGCCTCCTCCTGCATCTCAGGAATAATATTCCTGTCGTCCCCGTGCGGTTTCAGGTCGTTCGGAGCACGTTTTCTCCGAATCGGACCGCCGCACGCCGTTTTGGTGTTTAACGGCGCCGGAAACGCGTTTTCGGCCGCCGCGGTCGCACGGCACCTCCGAATGAGGTGCCGTCTGGCCGACCATTTCACAATTGACGCCCCGGATGTTGTCGTACGGTTTCGTGGCATTCGGAGGTCGTTCGGGTGGTTTTGACCCCCCAACGCGCCATTTCAGCGCGCGCCGCGCTGCTGAAAACGACACAATCGGGCGTGCCGCGCGCACCGCACGTCCGATGGACGTGCGGCCTCCTCCTGCATCTCAGGAATAATATTCCTGTCGTCCCCGTGCGGTTTCAGGTCGTTCGGAGCACGTTTGCTCCGAATCGGACCGCCGCACGCCGTTTTGGTGTTTAACGGCGCCGGAAACGCGTTTCCGGCCGCCGCGGTCGCACGGCACCTCCGAATGAGGTTCCGTCTTGCCGACCATTTCACAATTGACGCCCCGGATGTTGTCGTACGGTTTCGTGGCATTCGGAGGTCGTTCGGGTGGTTTTGACCCCCCAACGCGCCATTTCAGCGCGCGCCGCGCTGCTGAAAACGACACAATCGGGCGTGCCGCGCGCACCGCACGTCCGATGGACGTGCGGCCTCCTCCTGCATCTCAGGAATAATATTCCTGTCGTCCCCGTGCGGTTTCAGGTCGTTCGGAGCACGTTTGCTCCGAATCGGACCGCCGCACGCCGTTTTGGTGTTTAACGGCGCCGGAAACGCGTTTCCGGCCGCCGCGGTCGCACGGCACCTCCGAATGAGGTGCCGTCTGGCCGACCATTTCACAATTGACGACCATTTCCAATACGGAAGACTATAAAAAATACTTTTCTTTTTCCAATTGTGACTGCGCTGCCTACCCGCAGCACGAATATTACGTACTGGAGGAGCCACCAAATCCTGAATTTCATATACCGTGCGGATGTTTTCTTCCTCAATCTGCGATAACATTTCGACTCCTGTCATGATCTTTGGTGCTGGGCTGAACTCTCTAGAACCATCAAATGCCACTCTGTCCTTTCTGAACCTGTGCTGGGGAGGGAGAAAACGCCTGTGACCCATGTATGCCCATTTTTTGGAATGTTTAAGCCATACAGATTTTTTACTTTTATTGCATCAAGGGCAAGCAAATTCCCCTTTCGTACTCCAGCCTAATAAATTTGCATAAGCTGGGAAGTCATTGATTGTCCACAATAAAGCTGCATGCAGTTTGAACATTTCATTTGTTTCGCAGTCATAAGTCATCACACCATCGCCCCAAAATTCATTCAACTCATCAATCAATGGCTGAAGGTAAACATCAATCTTATCCCCAGGACTTTTAGGTCCATCAATAAGAGTGGAAAGTAATATAACTTGTTGCTTCATACAAAGCCACGGAGGAAGATTATATGGAACCAACACCACGGGCCATGTGCTATGAGTTGCACCAACCATAGACTTGAATGGATTGAGACCATCTGCTGCCAATCCCAATCGGACATTACGAACATCTTTAGCAAAGTCGGGATGTCTCTTATCAAAATCCTTCCATGCATGAGAGTCTGCCGGGTGGGTTAACATGTCACTTTCATGAACTCTTTCTGCATGCCATCTCATTAAATTAGAAACTTTAGATGACATAAAAAATCTTTTCAACCTCGGTTTAAGGGGAAAGTAACGCATTTGCTTTACGTCAATCGGTTTCCCCTGTATCGCAATCTGACTTTGATGAGTCTTATTTTCCCTGTTCTCTTTCCACCTGGAAGCGCCACAAACCGTACAGATATCCAAATGAGCAGTTTCATTTCTAAACAACATACAGTTGTTTGCACATGCATCTATAGTCTCATATGTAAAACCTAAGTTCTCTGTCAACTTACGAGCATAGTAATACGACTCAGGAATCTTAGCGTCGACAGGAAGAACTTTTTTCAATAAAACCAAAAGCATGTCGAATGATGTGTCTGACCAATTGTTCAAAGTCTTCAAATGCAACAACTCCACGATGAACGACAGTTTATTGTAAGAAGTACATCCAGGATATAATTCTGTTTTCGCATCATCAAGTACTTCATAAAACCTCCTCGAATCACGATCTGCACCAGAGCGAAGATTTATCTCACTGGTCTCAAGATTCTGGATGTCAATGCCTTCAGGATCAAACCCACGTACCATTTCAGTAAGCATTTCATGCATTGGATTAGTCATCCTTGCATCAACATCCATCTGAGCTGCATCTGTATTTTGACAACGAACATATTCTTCTCCATGACGAGTCCAACTCTTATAATTTTTCAGAAATCCATTAAAGAAAAGGTGCTCCCTCACAGTATCTCGTGTGAATTGATATCTGTTAGCACATTTTCTACATGGACAACTAATATAGTCAATTTCAAATCCTCTCGTGAAGTCAATAAACTGCATAATGCCATTGAAATATTCTCTAGACGTTCGATTTAGAAGATCAATCCAACTCTTATCCATAATAATATCTGTATAACAAACATTTACACAATACTTATTACATTTACATTTTTCAAATCAACTATATTCAAAATAAATATTAATCATTTGTTTATGAACCATTGATAAAATAATAATGTAACTGAAAGCTCATGTTACCTGATTGAGCTACAAACCTGAAAGGGAGGGGAGCCGAAGGCGGTGCTGCGAGGGAGAGGAGCAGCGAAGGGGAGCCGGAGCCAAAGGCGGTGCGGCAAGGGAGGGGACGGGCGGCGGCGGCGGCGGGGAGATGGAAGAGAGGAGGCGGTGAGGGGACGGGGGACAGGCAGCGAGGGGGGGGGGGGTGTCCGGGGTCGGGGGGGGGGGGGGCTGTCCGAGGTGCGGGGAGGGGTGTCCGGGGTGTCGGGGGCCTGTCAGGGGTGCGGGCAGGGGTGTTCGGGGTGCGGGGGTGTCCGAGGTGCGGGGGAGGGGGGGCTGTCTGGGGTGCAGGGGGGCTGTCGGGGGTGCGGGGTGGGGTGTCCGGGGTGCGGGGGGCCTGTCCGGGGTGCGGGGGGGCTGTCCGGGTTCGGAGGGGGGGTGTCCGAGTGCGGGGGGGGGGGGGGGGGGCTGTCCGGGGTGCGGGGGGGCTGTCCGGGTTCGGAGGGGGGTGTCCGAGTGCAGGGGGGGGGGGCTGTCCGGGGTGCGGGGAGGCGTCCGGGGTGCGGGGGGCGGTCCGGAGTGCGCGGGGGGTGATGTCCGGGGTGCGGGGAGGCGTCCGGGGTGCGGGGGGCGGTCCGGAGTGCGCGGGGGGTGCTGTCCGGGGTGCGGGGAGGCGTCCGGGGTGCGGGGGGCGGTCCAGAGTGCGCGCCGGGGGCTGTCCGGGGTGCGGGTGCCGTCCGGGGTGGGGGGGGGGGAGGGCCGAGAGGCCGGAGGGCGGCGGCCGGAGGCCGGAGGGCGGCGGCCGGAGGCCGGAAGGCAGGCGGCGGGGGAGGGCGGGCGGCGGGGGAGGGCGGGCGGCGGGGGAGGGCGGGCGGCGGGGGAGGGCGGGCGGAGGGGGAGGCCGGGAGGCGGGGGAGGCCGGGCGGCGGGGGAGGGGAGGGAGGCGCGAGGGAGGGCGGCGATCTGGTTAGGGAGAGATCGAGAGGGCGCGGGGGGGGGGGGGGGGGGGGGGGCGCAGAAACCCCCCGAATATTTTTAGGGAGGTTAGCGACCGCCATTGGCGGTCGCTAATGGTGGGCTATAGCGACCGCCAATGGCGGTCGCCCGAGTCAGGGGACCTCCACTGCCCCCTTTTCTAGTAGTGTGATGTTCCTTTTAATAATAAAGGGGAGGGTAACACTTGGAATTACATAAAGTATTAAATTAAAATAAATTAAAATTCATGCTTAATTTGATCAAAATTAATATTTTTAGAATATATGTTGAGTATAAGTTGATATAATCTCATATAATAATATTTTTACAAGTTTAGGTTATATTTTAACCCTCATCTCTTAGTTTTAATCACTATCAACCCTTTTAAAATTATAGTGATATCAATGATTTTACTATTTTGGCATCATTAATGTTATGATAAAAGGGAAATAGACCCATGAGGGCATAAGGGATGAAATTTTAGATTATATAAATTTCAATTGGATGAATAGAATATATTTTATAAATTAAAATTAATTTAATAAAATTTTATATCACATAAGATTCCATTAATGTAATTTCTGGGACTATTCACTTAGTTTGACGTTAAAGACATCCATACGTGTATAGAATCTAAATATAAACACTTTTTAAAAAAATTACACATTATTATTTAAAATATAATTTAAATGTCACCATAATTCATATATAAAATATTATTTTTTATGTTTTTAAAATCATTAACTTTTATTTTTTACACTTCTTGCACAAACATTGTGTTAACATTGTGTAATAATTTAAGGTAATAATACCACAAAAATTTAAAAATTGATTAACATAAAAAATGAATAAATTATATTCTAAAAGAACTTTTATATTCTTTAATAATATCTTTTAGTCTGTATGTGAACATATAAATGAAATAGAGGGTATTTGGAAATTTTCCGTTACTTAAAATCTTACAGAGGTCTTTATCAAAGACTAATGACACAAAAATTCCATATTTCATAATATTTGAATGTGGTGGTAAAATTAAAATAATAAAATGAAATGTATTCAAGTTTATGGTTCATTTTTAGTCCTTGTTTTATAGCTTTAATTTTGATCTACATATTGTACCCTTACAATGGTGATAACATTTTTACAAATGTTACTATTGATTATGACCAAAAATAAAGGTGGCATATTTACCAAATTTTAAAATACAAGTTCCAAACATGGTATCCATTTTTAAATATTCTATCTCCAGAATTTGAGGAAATAAATTTCAATATAAGTGTGTGAAAAGCAATGAAAAAAGTTTTTCGGAAAAAAATGTATTTTTAAGCATAAAAATTAACTTCTATCAAAATCACGAATATTGATAATTCAAATGGAATTAATTATATTATACAAAATAAAATGAATCATATGTAAATATAAGACCAACTCCCAATTATAATTATAATTTTAAATTATTTATTTACAGAAAAGAAAAGATGACATTTGAAAATTTGATATTTTTCACTATTCAATGAAAATTCAGTCATCTCATCAAAATACCAAAAATATCACCATAAGATAAATTTGATTTGATGAATTCACAAATTTCATTAATTTTATAAAATAAAATTTCTAAAATTAGTATAAATTAATTCTAATTAGCACACACAAAATTATATAAAAATCATTTTTTAAGAAAATCAATTTTTGAAGCATAAAATTACATCACAGAAAATTATTTTCTTATTTAATAAGAATTAATAAATATATATGTATTGAGTATGAACATTGTATATATATATATATGTCATAATTTAATTACTCATATTTATACCCACTTGTTAAAAAACTATATAATAATGTGCCAACGAGCCTGTAACCAAGTGGTACAGGATCCTTCTTTGAATCTAGAAGACCTGTGGTCAAATCCAGGCATGGATGAATTTACGGGGTACTATAGTAGGATACTATAGCGAGGGCACTGTAGAGGGGCACTGTAGAAGGAAAGTACAGCAACGGTGGAACTGTAGCAACAGTGGCATTGTTGCGGCGGAGGAACTATTGCAGGATACTGTAGCGGCAGTGGGTACTCTATCAGGTATTGTAGCTAAGTGGGTACTGTAGCAGTACTATTCACCAAGGGGTCCTTTGGGCCAAAAAAATGGGATTTCAAGCCTTTTATTCAGGACACATGGCCTTGGACCTTCTGGCTATGTAATGGGTCTCCCTCTACCCACTCTAAAAAGGTCTTTGCCTTAATAATAAAGTGAGGATTTTGCCCCAACTTTTAAAAAAACTATATTATAATGGTCATATTTAAATAATAACATTTTTATAATATATCTCAATTCACTTAAATATTAATGTTTCATGTTAAAAAATCTAGTGATATTATTATTATTTTAAAAAAAATTTCATCTTGTGACATGAATCCTCTTGAATGATGTTATCATATTCCATATGTAAGGAGTCTAAACTCAAGTATGGGATTAACATCACATCATGGTATCCTTTGGATGAAAGAAGTTTGAAAACCATATTCCCTTCATTCCAACGGTATAGGGTCTCAACATATATATGAATCATAATATTTAAATTTCAGAAAATGTATTCATTACTCCAGTGATTAGAAGAGTGGATCCCTGGTGATTTAACTAGAAAAGACGAATCAATTTCAACTGAGGAAATATTGATATTATGAGACTTTTAATGATTAACACTTGTATTCATAGCATGAGATTTATCTTATATAGATTATCAATATCTATAAAAGTTTGATAATGAAAAAATGTTATATCTTATACCATCTTAGACAAAACCACCTATACAACTCCCTAAACGCATGATTCATCAATATTATGCTTATAGCTCCACCTTAGAGCCTTCCAGCTTATCAGACACCACCCGTATCATCTGTGGATCTTTTAGATAGAGAATTGTAAATATAGATCTGTGTAGACCTGGTTAGGATGGATATCTAGTAAATAGTGTGGAGATATTATACCCGTGAATATAACAAAGCATCCAAAAATACTCTAGGACACCCCAGAAAAATGAAACCAATATTATTAATATTATGTAATGTTATTATATTATTGGATAGAACATTTTTAAATACATTGAATCCACTATTAAAAATAAAATAACATCGATTGTGCATAAATGAAAATTACCACCTCCATGAAATGATGCTCTTATCTTGTAATCACCACCTCTCATGGATGGAAAAAGGATTCATTTCATGAATTAATAAATATATAATTTAAAAAATATAATTATAAAATAATAATCTATCATATTTTTTATTCCACTTCATTTGTTTGTAAATAGAATCATTATTCATGCATATGTGCAGACTACCGCCTCTACAAATGATGAATTTAATTTGTCATCACCACCATTTTTAGATGATTATAAGAATGAATTTAATGAAGGTAAATTATATTGATAATATTTTTAAGATTCTATAAAATTTATACTAACAATATATAAAAAACATTCCTTACTTGATGAGTCATTATAACATGACCCCATTTGGGTTGGTTTTACAACCTACATATATGATGTTATAATATTAATATTATGAATGAATAAGGAATATTATATTATGATAAGTTTATTTAAAAATAATTTATTTGATATTTTTTAATGATTATGGAAAGGATTTATTAATATTTAATATATTTAATAATATATGACCTTTCGATCGTTAAAGTTGAAAAAACTTATTCTTCAAAATTAAATTTTTTAAAAACCATACATTTATGATTAGCTATATGAAACTGATATATGGATAATAATTGAAACACTATTATTATTTTATCTTGAACAACTTTTCAATGACAATTTTTTTAATAAAAATTAATCAAGTACGCCATTACAAAACTAGTACGAAACAAGCAATCAATGTCTCTAGAACCTAATGTTGAAAATGAACTATAACAGGATAATATATTTATAAGAAATTTTTATGAATGATGTTTATAAAAGAAAATATACATTAATAAGGTTATGAAAGAGGTTATGAAGAATTTTTTCTAAATATGGTCATAACAAATTTTAACTAAGAAGAAAATTAGGTAAGGATTTTTTGTCTCAATTTTCACTCCCTGTGACAAATTTATTATTAAAAACCAAGTTTCATTATTTATGCTGTATTTATGATCCCTAAATATTTTGTGTCATGATCCTGTCATTTTTTATGTTTTTTAAATTTTTATTTGAAATTATAACCTTCAATGGGTTTTCATGGGAAATCTACTAATGCCATAATGGGTTCTATGTATTAAATATAATTTCCTAAGAAATATTTAATATTGTGCATTATGATATCTTTGACATGGTTTAAATAATACCTAATTATGATAATTTACCATATACATGAAATTCATGGGTATTTATAAGATATATTTTGTTCCCTATTTAAATAGTGTTTGATTTTATTGATCCCAAGTTTCTATGTTTTTTTTTCTCAATTTTTACCCCTTGAGACATATTTATTATTATACACTATGTTTTATTTTTTTATGGTTTATCTAATAAACCATTAATATTTTTATAATGATCCTCTCATTATTTATGGAATTTATTATATTATTTGAAATTATATCCTTCAAGGGATTTTTATTCGAATGATTCTTATGTCAAAAGTGTTCATTCATTAAAATTTTAATTACTTGAGACATGATTATCTAATTAAATTATTTTATATTGTATGGTGTACTTACTACCCATTTTTTATATCATGATTCTGTCATTATTAATTTTATTTAATATTCTTTTGAAAGTATATCCTTCAAGTTGTTTTGATTTGAATGTTTATAAAATCAAAATTGTTATTTGTATCTTTTTTAAATTCTATGAGACATGTTTTCTATTTCACACCATCATTTATTTTATATATTTTATTCACTACCATATTTATTTCATGTATAATTAACATATTTCATTCCATTATATTTAAATTTCATTGTATCCCTATTGTGTTATTTTAATTCTCATGTTACTATTACTATAACGGTGTTTGTATCTCAATTTATATTTATTGAGTAATGATTTCCATTCACCACTTGGTTCCTTTATATAACTACATATTACTTTCTAAACCATCTGATACTATTTTCCTTTGTATTTTTAAACTTATGGAAATCCAACACTATCGTTGCCTTTCCAAATCATCCACTTTCAAAGACATGATTTTTCATATAATTCCTTCTCTCTATAAATTCCCTATTTCAATTATATTGTTTGAAAGTAAATCTCCAAGATAGTCATACACAATTAATTTAGAATATTATTGACATAAAAATATACCATTACTATGTATTGTGTTAGTTTTAGTATTGTTACATGTAAAGTTATTACACTTATAGATTGGGGTAAATATTAACAATTGGTATACTTGTTATTCTGATATGAATATTTATTAACTACTATGGAAAGATAATTATGCATTATTGAACCATAATCCTTCTTTCTTTGAATGTCTTATATTCATTTTTATATTAAAAAATTATTGACATTCCATATTTTTTCTCTTAATATATATGTTTATGAATTACTATGGAAATTTGATTGTGCATTGTATTGATGTTCATATATTTTAAAAGGATAATGCACTGGACTAAATGATGTGATAGGTGGGGCCTAGTATTATATTTATCATAATTGAATTGGTTGGTTTCATTAGACAAAATGTATGGATATTTGGATTATTCCTACCCATTGAATGAATTATGTGTTGGTCATGACCATGAGGAAAAAAATGATGCCTTGGCTCTGGTCTTGATAGAAAGAATATTGTCTTAGATAAGGTATTTTTGATAAAGATCAATCTGATCAACATTATGTATTCAATAACCCTGAATTATGTTATTGATTTCTGTCTATTTATTAATATCGTTATCCATGGATTTGTTTCAATTTCATGTGATCATTTATATGACATTATTTGATTATATTTTATTCCTTCCATATTATTCATTCAATTTTTATGCATTGATAAATTAAGATATAAATTTTAACTTAATTCATGTTTGATCCCACTATTAATTTTTTTCCATTTCCATAGGTTTTAATGTAAATTATTATACATGATATCTATAGAAGAGTAGAATAGTTTTAGAGTTTTGTAGAACTTGTTGATGAATTACTAGATTCTTATATAATGGAAGAAATGTTCAACTAATGTGAAAGACATTAGATTTATTAGTTTTAAGTTTTTTCATGCTATCTAAAACTCTAAACATAAAAGTTAATTCAAATGAAAGTGAACTAATATTTTTAGTGATATTTTATTTATTGATGGATAAAACTAGTTCGCATTAGTTCATTTCAAATCCAGTATGAAAAGATGGTATTTATGAGAAATGCTTCCCCATAGTACATGTCTAAAGCATCATAGTTGGTACCAATGGAGGTTTTATATATCATTAGATAATCAGATTTTATCGTTCAAAGATAATTTAGAATAATACATGTCATCATGGTTTGATATATTACGGTGGATCATAATTTTAATTGAATAGATAACCCATTGGAATTGGTTGAGGTAGTATTCAATACTTTATATATTTTGAGGATTAGGATGAGGGTGATTTATAGAAAACACTAGGTATGAGTCTATGTACAATAAAACATTAAAATTTTTGTAAAAGTATGCAGTTGTTGGTCTCTTAGACATTAATACCCAATTTGGATTATGGAAAATGGATGTTGTTGTAATAGAGATGCACCTAAGGGTAATCTCCAAAAAGGGACGGATATTTTTCAAGTTATTCTTTAATTGGTGGATAGAGAGAGTGCCTAAGATTGCACACCATGATAATAAATTATAGGGGATATGGTTTTGAAATTAACATGTACTTTAAGAATTACTGTAATGTATTTTAATAAACTAGTTAGGTAACATAATGAGATAATGACCCTGGAAAACATAGATTAAAATTAAGAGATTCATAAGTTAAGGTATTTTTTAATTGATATTTAAATTTAATGATAATTCATGAATTGAATAATTAGATAATATATTTAAATGATTTTTTGATTTGGAATATTGTAAAAAAGTCCATGATAATTTGAGAGTGATATTTTTTTATGATTTTGAGGATTAAAAAACCAATGAAAAATAAACATTGGTTGAACCGAGAGTGATATATCTTTAACTAAAAAGAAATTTATGAAAACATGATGTTATCATCGAGTAGTAAATATTGAAGTTAAATTTTTTATAATTATCATATGATGTATATTTATATAACTGACATTAAATGTTTTCATTTTAGTAAAGGCTAGATCTAGGAAGAACCAATTTAACATTGGTTATGATGGGAAATTCAGTGATGGTCGTAATTAGAAACCAAATGGGATAATAGATTGTATTAGAAATCATTTGATGCTGCCATATTGGCTATCATGACCTATGGATAATGACATCAATATATTTGAATTATAAAATACACCAATGAAGAGAAGCAAGTGATCTGATGGAATTTTGGTTAACAAAGATGATAAACGAATAAATATTAAATTTTCTACATCTAAATTTATTTCGAAGAAACACAAAATGTAATGACTCAAAAAAACTAGAAGATTGTACTGGTGTATAAAATGTGGGAATAAAGTAAAATTATGCAAAAGATAGATGAAGAAATAGATTAACATAATAAGGTGAAAATATGGGTTTTCTAGTCATACCTAATATATTAAGATAGAAACCTCATTTAAAAATATATCTGGTGTTATGTATGTATTTTAGATAACCTAGAAAAAATTTATTATTAAATGATAATTATAATTGTGAGGATGTAATTTATTTATGTTTTTGAGAATATAACACCCTGATATTTTAAATTATACATTCATTTAATACTTAATATATTCTATTGGATATGATAAATGAAATTCAAAATAGCAACGAACCATAAAACATTATATAACCATTACAGTTCATAAATGTATTTTTTGGTTAAAATAGATGGATCAAAATTATTAAATAATTTTTTTTTAAAAATAAAGGTCATTATTGATACTATGATATTGATAACATTCAATGAGTGTAGCTAAATAACTATTAAGAATGATTTTGGATGGCAAATATAACTTTTTTAAAACTATCTTGTATGCCTTTTGTTCAATGATACAAAATATATTATTGATAATATATATTATTGATATAACTATTATATTAACACCAATCTAAATATTAATGGATAAGAAATATGAATAAAAACACTTAAAATTATAAAAGTTATTTTCCTATGAAATAAATATTCACTATATTTTTAGGTTATTATTCTCAAATTTTAAAATTTTAATTTAACCAAATTAAAATAATTTTTGGATTTATATTATCAATATTATCTTAATATTAATTTTTTAGATTTTTTAGAAATTATATATTTTTCGGTGAATAGTAAAAAATACAGTTTTTAATAAATTTATTGTGTTTATGGATATATCAAGAAGTAAGTATATTTTAAAAAATTATAAAAAAATCCATAATAAAAAATTAATTTACAGAGTAAAACAATACATTTTAAAAAATTGTTATGGAATTTGAAAAAATAACTTTATTATTTCGTAAACATTAGTAATATTTCCCAATAAAAGACACTATTTTTACTCTTTATTTAAATTAAATATTATTTTGATAAATTTGGTTTATTATTTATTTGAAAGGAACATGTATTATTATAATAAAAAAAAGTACATTATAAAAATATAAAATATCTATAATTTTATTATACACATAAATTGTAATATTAGAATACACTTTCTAAAAATGAGGTTTTATGTGTTATATTAACAAGGATTAAATGTAAACTTTCATAATCATAAAAATATTATTTTATAAAATGTATTTCATATCTATAATTATTATTTAAAAATAATTTAATATGGATAATTATATTTTTAGGCATTAAAATTAAATTACTTACATTAAAATTAATTGGATTGCTAAAAACAAAAATGCTAAAATATTTACAACTCCAGAAAGTTGATTTTTTATTATTTAACCATTGATCATTTTAATCCAAATAGATTAGGGTAAAATATTTACTATAAATATTTGACAATCCATATGTTTTTTTATCAATATGGATTTTTATTAATTACTAAGTAAAGTTGACCATGAATATTATTGACTCCAATTCTGATAGGATTTATTTATTTTTAGATTATACTCTTTTTAATTTGGTTGAGGGGGAGACTTATATATATTGTAAGTCCAATAGAACATATCCCATTACATGATGCAATATTTTAAATACCAGACACACAATACAACCCCAACCTTGCTTCTACTTCATGATACACCTATGCTCTATGGCCTTGCAAGGCTGATTGGCTAGCAATGAACCATGAAAAACTATATGGTGTCTGGTACCAATGACCAAATTCATACCCACTCATCATTCTAGATTCGATTATCCTACTGGTGGATGCATCCTACTCTAAATGTTTTCCTCTTATGGGGCTGCACTTAAGGATCCAAACTTGCCTGAAGCACATATTCCAAAACATATGTTGTGACCTAACTCCACCAAAAACTTTCTGAGCCTCACCACCTTGACCTATCGATGATCGCCACAACTTTTCACCACATTTGTTTCTACCAACCATTGTGACCCACCATCGCAGAGGTGAAACACTATGTCCACTCCATCAACATCGACCCCCAATGTCGATGCCTCTCACCCGCACTATTGTGGTGGCACCATTGAATTGTCAACCAATGTATTCCTTTTTCATTGTCGACACAATAGATAATAACCCTCTATTATAATGTGTTCCCTATACTAGTATGCAGAACCATGCCCAACATCCCACTTATAATAACCCACAAATTGTATTCATATTCATATAGTTTATTTTGTGAATTCATTAGTCTTAAAGAAGTGACAGGTGTGGCCCAATATTATGTAGACCCTTGATGCGTTGATTGGACTCATGGGTAAAATGATATGGGTACATAGTGTATGCATACCTAATGTAAGCATGATTCGTTGGTTTCATCCTTGACGATAAGTATAATTTCTTAGTTGTGGCCTTAATAGAAAGAAAAATGTCTTGGCTAAGGCCATGATGGTAAAGATATGGATGTTTAGTATTATAAATTCCATGACCATTAATTTAAATAATGTTTTTCATGTGTTTATTAGTATTATTTAACATGTATTTGTTTCAAGATCATGTGATCTATTATATGACATTATTTTATTATCAATTATTTCCAATCATATTATTCATGCCATGTTTATGCCTTGATAGATTATGATATATATTTTCTCTTACTGAGCATTTGTGCTCACTCTTCATATGTTCACATTTCCATATGTTTTTTAGAGAGTTATTACACATTATATTTTTAGAAGAGTAGTGTATATGGAGAATTTGTTGGAAGATATTGAAGGCTTAATATAGATTATGTATTTTCTTGTATAGTGGAAAAATTAACATCTGATGACAAAGAAATAGGTTTTGTTTGTTAATTTTTTTTTCCAAAATCATTAAATTTTATTTGTAAAAGGTCATTAAAATTTATGTGACTCCATATTTAGAGACATATAATTGGAGGAAAAACGTAAATATTTGTAGGGAGTGATTGAGGTCATCAATCACAATCAACTGTCAAATTGAGGGCCTCAAAGCCTTCAATCTATGTTGATTTAAAATATCATCAGTTCAACAAGACATAAGGTATTAGGATAACACATTTTTTTGTTTTAATATCCCATTACTAATGTTTAAGAATTAATTTATTCATTGAATAAGAGATAGGTATATATATATTTATGCTTGACAATTAGAGTTTCAACCTTCAACTCATCTTTCACTCAAAAAGATAATAGAACTCAAAAATATTATACTTAAACTAATTGTATAAGGTTCCAAATGTTAACACATACCATTTAGATTAGTAAAATTATTTTGTAATAACTGGGGACTTCCTGTAGGCTAGTGGTAGGAAATAAAGGCCTGGTGCACAATGATTGTGGGTTCGATTCCTGCAGCTTTGTCTGACGCGATGGGTTATGCCCCACCCTGCAGGTTGTCCTTTTCCTAAAAATATATTATCATAATATTCCAGAAATAATCTTCATAAATGCTTTAACCTTAAACAATACTATCCATGGTTCAACTTAATCCATTCCAACCTTAATAGTTATCCAAAATACCTTCGTCCAGACTTTCTCTAAAAGGTCTCTAAATTCCAAAATCAATTGTAACATCAGATTCCCCAAACAAAGAAATGTTTCTCTTATTGTCACATACTAAAAATATTATTACCTTAATCATATTACCTTAATAAAAAAGTACTGCAGTACAATCTTTATATATATCACATTATTCTTATAACCAGAATATAATCCTTGAGTTCAAAATCACCAATACATTAATTATTCCGCTTCAACTGTAGTCACAACATAAGATTGGCCTTGATCCCTTGGTCTTTTCTGAGGTAAGTTTCCTTGACGCTTAGGACATTCATTTGAATAATGCCCCATTTCCCTACAATTGTAGCATTCAACTTTGATAGCCTCTTTCTTTCCCTTGAAATCACGATCCTGGTGACCCTTTTCTCTACATTTATAACAAACTCCCATTCCTTTTAGGCAAGTACCAGGGTGATTCTTACCACAATTATCACATAATGGAGAATCCTTCTTTCCCTTTTTCCCTTTATCTGTCTCTTGTTCCACCGTTCTCTTCTTCTCTTGCTTTACTTTGTTGTCATAAGACTTAGAGAATTCCTTTTCTATCTTGATAGCACATGAGACAATATCTTCGTATGTTGAGAACGATTGTGATACTAAATATCGACGAAGAAATGGTTTTAACCCATCAAAGAAACGATCAATCTTACCTCTTGGGTTACGTATATAATCTGCAGCATACCTCGCTAACCTTGTAAAGTCGGCCTCATACTTTGCGACATTCTCATCCTCCTTTTGTCTCAGACTCAAAAATTGTCTTTCCATATCTGCTCGATGGTCACGAGGATAGTATTTTTCTAGGAAAAGCTCTTTGAACTCCCTCCTTTCCATATTCGATACGTCATCATCTTCCTTTGTGTTTTGAATCAGTGACCACCACTGATCGGCATCTCCAGTGAGGCGGTAAACTGCCATGACAACCTTCTCCCTTTCGCTACTCCCCAAGGCATGGAATATTTTTCTCTAAGGAGTTTATCCATTTCTCAGCTACTAATGGATTTTTACCCCCATTAAATGTTGGCGGTTGTTGCCTCATGAAGCGGTCTAACATTGATCCTCCACATTGCGGATCAAGGTTCTCCATACGAGTAAGGTTATTATTCATAACCTGAGTGAGTTGTCCCAGTATGGTAATAAGTTGATCAGCACTAGTTGTATTTCCAGCTCCACAATAATTATCTTGAGCAGGAGGGCAATCCCTGCACAGAGTGCATGCATTGATACGGTTTCCATTCCTTCCACTAGGCGCCATTTCTAAACAATGGAATAAACTATATTAGGTTATGAATCAAAATACATAATTCCATACTTGTAAAATACTTAACATAAATTGAACTATTTATGGATATAATCCATAATCATAAAAAGTTTTTATTTGAGTAAGTATATACTCATAACCGTTCATAGTGGTTTGTAAAGAAAATGGGAATTATCCTAAGCATATCCCCCGGGAGTGTCGTAACCAAGAGTGCAGAAAATCCGTTGTCGTGCACCAGTTCTCGTTCGAGTCTAGCTCAAAGCGGTGTTTTCAGGTTTTACCCCTAGGTACATTTGTGCCAGAGCTGCCTCTACCTGCTCGTATCCAGACAGGGATGTATTGCTCGGAAAACTCATAAAATCTCTACAATAACAAAATTCTAGGACGTTCTTCTATACTAATCCTCAAAGTCTATCTTTGGGCTATGTGCTCTAATCAGAGTTTGTCTAAATCTAGCTTCCAAGGTTAGTACTAAACTACCTCTGATACCAACTGTAACACCCCGACCCTAGCTACCCAGAGCCGGTGCATTACTTCGTAACATTGGCATGATCACAAAATATCAAGTCTCGAAAGAACGATTAGTTTAGTAGCCTTGGAAACACTAGATACATTCATAAATGTTACATTACATCATAAAGTGAAAAACTATAATAACATAGTCTCCATAGTCCACACTTCTATCCTGTTCGGACTATCCCTGCAGGTCATTCATAAAATACTTCTTCACATCCTGGAAAATATTAAAACATTGAAAGGGGTGAGCTCAGATGCTCAGTAAAGATAACAATAATGCGGAAGCTTTCATAAATAAACATTAACATTTAAGGCAATGTATAACTAAAACAAAAGCCTTTTAAACATGAACTTCAACATAATATGGAAAAAGTAAAATGAGATAATTCCATTTACTTATTCACATGGATATTCTACTGGTCGAATAATCACATGCAATATCAATAACCACTTTCATAATGATGGAATGCATAATGCCAGACATTCTGAAACATTTTGTCAAGGCCTCGGCCAAGACATCTAAAATGATTAAGGCCTCGACCAAAACCATAAATCAAATTGGGAAAGGGCCTCGGCCAATTCCACATCTAGTTGTCTCATGAGACCAACCGATGCATCGAGGAGCTATAGAGGGCTCCACCCGTCACTTATTAAGTCCAATGCATTCCACATATGAATAGGTTTAAACATATCATAAACCATAACATAATCGTATCACATAAAACATGCATAAAGGAAACATAACATTTCCACATTTCAATCACAAGATATCAATAAATCACATTGATATAATAAAAACGCTTTCAAAATAATTTTCAATACCAAAATAAAATAAAGTTAAAACTTTGTATTTATTTTTCATTAAAAAAAGATGGCTTGTAGAGGAATCCAAAACTCAAATAATGGTCACGGCGGCGGAGAAGTCGTTTTTGCCGCATAAGTACGGAAAGAAAAACATTCACTTTTTGTCGTTTAGTAAAACGCTTCATATAAAAAAGATTCCTTTTGAATAAACGTAAATGTCAAAGGGGTTTATACACCGTATAAAAGAAAGTTGTGTATAAAACCAAATATGCCTCAATGAAAGGCGATTGAGACGAAGTCCTTAAAAAGATAATTTTTAAAATAGAATAGGTCTATTATGTGTATTCGCTATAAGTACACACATAAGAAAGTACAAATACAAGATAGGACATAATAATATCATGACATAATTTGAAAGTAGGAGATTAACCCAAATAATGGAAGTTGGGTTAATAATATCCCTTACCTTGCATCTTGTCCTGACTCGACCGTTCTTTAACCTCCTGAATAATAAACTAGAGTTAATTTCTATTTACTTAAGAACCTTTTTCGTGTTCATTATTCCTTTTATATAACTTATTACCTTGTTATGAACATTATGTAATTATTTAAGTTAATAACGGTCGTTTTTGTCGATCTTTGGTACTTGAGTCAACAATAAACTTCTTATAATTACAAGTTGTTTATGTGGTAGAATATCCATTATCTCCAGAATTATATTCATGATTTAGATGTCATATATATCTTATATATCCATTATATACATTCATTTATAATATTACGTAACATTTAGAGGTAAGAAATGAAATACACCGTTCATGGAGACGGTAAGCCGTACGTACGCATGAATGCTACTTTCATTTCAATTTTATATTTAATGGAACGAAATCATAATGATATAAATGTATAATATAATTCCAGTATAATATACTGTATAATACCATTTACTCCATCCTTTATACATCCCACATATGGAATTAACGATTCAAATCACTTTGAGGGGGTGGTAGTCCGCACTTCCTAAAATGAAATTATCGCATTTTACCCATAATGGAAATCATAAAGTATGCCATAAATGAGAAATACAGAAGCAGAAGTAAAACATAAACATATTATATATCATATATAAAAATAGTTACATCTTAATGGCCACCTTTGAAGGTGTTATATGAGTGTTGAACAATCATCATTTCGTGAGGCAGAAATTCGCCATCCACAGAAACCGTATGTTCTTTAACCATTAGATGTAGGTGTGTGTAATTATAGCTCAAATCCATCTTATAACAACATACTAGTATATTTAGGATACTGGTTTTGTTACAAAAGAAATGAATAAAAAGAGTTTAGGGGGTTGGAGAAGAAAAATAAAACAAAACAACATTAGAGAAGACATTACCTCAAAATCGGGTAACTCTTTTTGATTTGATCCAAAGGCTTCCTTGGGAAGAGTTATTCCCAAAGTGAGGCTTCTAGGAGTAAGAGGGGGAATTTGGGAGAGTATTTGGGCAGAGTTTGGCTGAGCAAAATGTCTTGATGGTGTGAATATGGTGGGAGAGGTGGGGGCCTTTTATAAGTGGAGAGGAGGGGCTCTTTTGGAAAGATTGAAATGTTACATTATTACACAATGATTTTCGGATTCTAAAGGTCCCACACTTATAAATTCCTGGATATGGTGATAAGGGTTCGAAATCTACCCATCCAATAGTCTTTGTACAAGTGTAAGCCTTGTATTTTACAATATCTTTTCATTTTATTAAAATCGTTAAATAATTAGGTCATCGTTGCATCATAATGATGTCATAAATAATTTAATTTATATAATGTCTAAAAATTATAAAAAAAATACTATGATGTATGAAATCTTTGTAGATTTCTAATGAATATTTATAGTCAAAATGTGGACTTGTTTAACCCCACTTAAAAACTGTTTTAGTAAAACAACTCATGTTTGTGTCAATTTAATTTTAACATCAAATAAATATATATTAATGTCATTTTCCAACTAAAGTGGCTCCATGGGGTCCCCAAGTTGACCCATGGGTTGTCTTGGTCGGCCATGACTCATCCAGTAGGAGTAGGACATGTGTCAAGCTGATCCCATATTATTAAAACATTATTTTTACCTTAAACTACACTAATTATCTCTAATCGCGATTAAGAACTTAAAAGTTACTATTCACCAAAAAATTATTTTAATCTCATTGAGTCACATTTTACTTATTAATGACAACCATGTATGTCGGATTTTTTAAAATCAAATTACAGAAGTGGTAATATTTCATTTAAACAAAAAATCAGTTATTTAACTACCACTTAGTGGTTTCACTATTCATCAAAAATTGAAGTTTTTCAGAACAATGCCAAAATTTCACCCTAAGCTATAATTGATATTCCGAATTCAAAAATGATGTCTATTTTACAAAATTACAAACATATAAGTTGCATTAATTAATTTTATAATTAATTCCTGCTGTCACAACAATAGCCTGTTTTTAAGAAACAATTTATATCAAAAGATTGGCAATGGTTTATGTCCAATTTCAATGTTAAATTAATTCTAACGATCACCATTAGATAAAATGGTAAAAATATATTCTAATTATACATTAAAACCACTAAATAGTATAATTTATCACTATAAATTATTTTGATTAAAAAATTTGTTTTTAATTATTTTTCAATATTAATAAAAAATTAGAAGTTCACAGAAAATTACAAAAAATTCAACATTGGATAATTTCGATATTACAAATACAAAAATGAAGTCCATTTTGAAATATAAAATTTCTATAATTTTAAAAAGTGGTTATTACTATTCATAACGGCTACTTTGATTAGTCGCGGTGTTTTAAAACTCGAAGTTGCGTACAATGAATGCTATTGCATTATTGAATGAGAAGCGTGTCATGGAATCTCGGGGTGTTACAAGGGAGGCATTCTAATGCCTGTGAAAAAATGAGATAACACCTAGTAAGGAAAATATCCACCCAAACCTCATCGAGGGACACTCCCCAAATAATGAAATTCAAATAATGTAATAGTAATAAAACTTTGATGTTTGGGTACCCTGCACCTCTTTTTCATTGGTTATTTAAGATATCCTATGCATCAGACCTCTCCCATCATTCTCACCGTAGTCCCACTGCCACACCCCGCTCGCACACACCTGGTTTTTCACAACCCCACATTCCTCCCACAAACACCTAGGCCATCAATACCGCACATCTGACCAGCAAACACCTAGGCCACATCAACCAATCATAACCATGCCCTCACACACATGGGTAAAAGCAATTACTACCACGCTTGAAGACACCTAGCCCTCATCCCGAAGACACTTAGGAAACAACTAGCCCGAACACACCAGGGCTAACCACCACCATGTACCCTGCCTGACGAATATAATTCTATAATGGAAATCAGTCCTTCATAGTCTACCTAAATAATCTTGGGCTACTCGTTAAAGGGATAATAAAATGAGAAAATAACAAGCCACTCATAAGAGTGTTTGGAAAAACACCATTCCCCATGAATGAGAGTGTTCGGTAAAAAGTACTCAACTTGGGTGGGGTGCGAACATGACACATAAGAAATAAATTATACATATAGCTTACAAGAACTCATCAAATCCTAGGGGATCCAAAACCATTCCATACACAAACACACTTGTTACTATTCATTCATAAAGAGGGAAACACCCATGGCCTTGTCACAACACATTCCAGGAAAACAGTTCCCCATCGAACCCATTCTTTTTTTCATATTCAGTTGATTCCATTTATGTAATTCTTCACTACTGGGAAACTAACATGAATAACCACAAGCCATGGAAGGTGAAAATAACCAAACAACAATTTAAGCAATCACACTCGGTTCTATTGTAAGGTCTCAACAAAAAAGGGGTCCTTGAGATCCCTCAAAGTACTGGATCCAAACCAAGCCCCACCATACGTCCCCACACAACCTCAGAAAAAAAACCAATGACTGCACAAAAATAGGTGATCCCATCCCCACCCATTTCACCCCACAAGAATAAAGAAGATCAACCAACAATGTTACCAATATAGAGCAAGCGCGTTTTTAGATTCAGTCACACAATTCATTAATTTTATTCTTTCTGTTTGATTAACTGGGGTGATCACACAATGGTTTTTGTTCACTTGACATCCATTTAATTAACCATTTTTAAATGATTAAACAATTAATATGTCTCAATCATTCAATCATCACAAAATGCTGGGGTTTATTAGTGTGCAAGGAAGGACCACCAATGACCATGATTTTCAGCGGACATGAGCCCATATAGATCACAACATATAGAAAGAGATAAAAGAGTACAACAACATCATCAAAAAGACCCCTTCATTCATAAAAGTCTTTTTATTTTCTTTATTATGGTTTGGTTTCATCTATTTCCAATGGAACATCATAGTACCCACCTCTCATGTTACACATTAAAAAGAGATGAAGAAAAACCCTACTTGGATGATCAACGATTGAGGTTTCTCTCCATGCACTAAGAACTGGGGATGCACAATTTGGAAGGGTTGAACTCAGGGGGCTCCAATAGTGGGAATGAAGGCACCAGCATAGGTGGAAAACATTCCCTGGGAAGGGGGGCTCCAAACGCACCAAGTAATGAAAAAAGGGATAACCAAGAAGAAGAAAATAATTCATGAGTGACAAAAAGGTGAGAACCTATACATATGGGATATCAAAATCATGAACGTCTTTAAAAGGAAAATTGTGGATTCACCATGTGGTTGGACAGTTACCCACGATGGTATTAATTATTATTTAATAATTCTCATCAACTAGTGGTCATAATGGCTATGTGTTTAAACGATTTACTTTAATCGGAGGGAAACAAGTAACTCGGGTGGAACTAGAAAGTACAGGAAAAAGGTGTGACACCAAGGGAAGCCACAGGTTTTGGAATGTCAAGGTTCACCCGACTCTTGGGAAAAAATTTAGATATCATTTATCATATTTTATTAGCTTTGAATGTGGTATAAAATCATTTCTATATCAAAAGATACATTGAAAGAGCTGAAAAATTCGGAAACTAAAAAAAAAAGAAAGAAGGGTGGGACATGGTTTTCTGAGACACTGTAATGGTGCCATGGTCATGGTGCCAATGTAAGAAGTGCAACTATTTTTTTGTGTGAACGTGATGGTTTGACCCTCATGTTTCCACCGTAAGTGGTGACACCATTTCAGTGTGTGACTGTGATGGGGTGACCCTCACGGGGCAACCATCATGGTGCCACCATTTCAGTGTGCGACCTTGATGGTGCGACCATCATGGTGCCACTGTCACGGTGCCACCGTATGTGGTGCCACCATTTCAGTGGAACCGTTTGATGTAACAATGTTTTTTGGAGAACTTCATAATGAGCCACTGCTCAGGCCATTACATCAGATACCTCTCAAACTATTATCATCCCGAGAATCGAAACTAAACTTGATGGAAAGGGAGAGGTCCAAACAACCACCTGAGAAGATAAATCTTGGGAGTAAACCTCTTTGACATCCAGAAACAACTCTACCTCAAGTAACCACACAAGCCAATAAAGCTGTCGTTGTCTGGACATATGGATTAGGGAGTCCTTTCCACCATGTCAAGATAATATCAACTTTGGGCGGTACTAATTTTCTTGCATGGGTTTAATCACATCCACATTAGTATGTCTTGATTAGGGATTGGGTCCTCCCTTCCCCACAGTCAGGACTCTTCACACACATCTAGAGAAAAAGGGAAACAACACACCTCATAGTCAGTAAGGTCAAACACTACATCAATGATACGTACAAAACAGAACAGAATAAACTCAAAAAAACTCTGAGTATTGGGCATGCATCTGTGCCTATCATTCCCAGGTACTCTCCTCAAGGATACCATGCCTCCACAAAACACGAACAAATGGTATGTATCATCAATGAAGAACTTTCTCCTTTCCACCTTCAATCATCATCGGTTTCTCTATAAAAGTCACTTCATCCTCGATATCTAGCATTCCACAATCTACGACATGTGAATCGTCATGTAGATACTGTTGGATCTAAGTCACATAGAAGATGTCATGTACAATCAGTAACAGTGGTCGTAGCACTGGCTGATAAGACACTTCATCGACCCGCCAAAACACTTTGAACGGTCCGATGAACCTGGGATAAAGCTTACTCCCCCTGCCAAACCTCTGTTTCCCATGTTGAGGGGAGAAATTCAAGAACACATGTTACCCGACCTCAAACTCCAAGGGTCTCCTCATATTATCGGCATATGGATTCTTCAAGTCCTGAGCTGCCATTATCCTCTCTCTTATAAGATGAAACTTCTCTATCATTCTATGCACCATTTTTAGGCCATGAACACATGCTTCACTGACCTCTGTCCAACACAAGGTTGAGCGACACAACCTCCCATAAAAATCTTCAAACAAAGCCAACCCAATGGTAGAGTGATAGCTATTTTTGTAGGAAAACTCCACTAAAGGTATGTTTGAACCAATGATTCCCCAATGTACAAGACACATGCCCTTACCATATCCTACAATGTCTGGATGGTTCGTTTTGTCTGTCAATCTTTCTGGGGGTGGAAAAAAGTGCTGATACATATCTGAGTGTCAAAAGCACTTTGCAATCCTTTCTAGAACCAAGAGGTAAACCGAGTATCCCGATCATAGACTATGGAACTTAGAACCCCATGCAACCGCACCACCTCATCCATGTATCATTGTGCTTGGGCATCCACCATACATGACTTCTTGATTACCAGAAAGTGAGCTGATTTTCTCAACCGGTCCACCACTACCCAGATAGAAACACCACCCCTTGAAATCATGGTTTTCCCATGATGAAATCCATCATGATTTCATCCCACAATCACTCGAGGTCATCTAAAGGTTGTAACAGACCTCCTAGGACTTAGTGTTAAACCTTCATGTGCTGAAACATGAGGAAATTTTCTACGAACTCTACCACTCCCTGCTTTACCCTAGGCCACCAAAACTTACCCTCAAGACCCGATACATTTTGGAAACTCTTAGGTATACTTATAGGGGTGAGTTTTGGTGCTCACCAAGAACTATCTCACACATTTCTACTGGGATGAACATCTTTCTGTGAAACAAAATAAAATTCTGACCGTCTTCTTACCATCCCTCGGGAGCATCACCCAAGATAACATGATCTCTCATCACTTCAACCTCTATGTCCCGCCACTGAGACTCGTACGCCATATTCAATAGAGAGGCTTGTACTATAATCTGAAATAGATAGCCTCTACCATCCTCCACACTTGTATCCAGGTGTAGGGTAGCCTACTCTTCCATCACCTTCCAAGAATTTTATAACTCTCGAACGTTATCCTTCTATGACTTTCTGCTCAAGGATTTAGCCACCACATTCCCCTTTCATAATGTGTAGGAAATCTCGAATTCGTTGTCCAGAAAGAACTCCATACACCTCCACTGTCACATGTTTAGGTCCCATTGGGAGAAGATATACCTCAATCTATTGTGATCTATGAAGACTACGAGGCGCTCCCCGATGAGGTAGTGTCGCCACAACATTAGCGTGAACACAACAGCTGCGAGTTCCAAGTAGTGGGTGGCATAGATATGCTCATGGGGACGTAAATGCCTAGACTTTTAAGAGATCACCCCTACTATTGCATCATCACACAACCCAATCCTTGCCCAAAAATATCCAAGAACACCTTAAACATCACTCCTTCTTCTGGAAACCTCATCATTAGGGAACTAATCAACTTCCCATTCAGATAACTGATGTCATCCTTCCACTACCCCCTCCACACAAAAATTTTGTATTTCTTTTTTAAGGCTGTCAAAGGTGTTGCAACTCAAGTGAAGTTGGGAACGAATCTTCGGTACTGACCATCTAATCCTAGGAAACTACAAACCTTTTCCATGTTCTTGGGTGATTCCCATGAAACAACCGCTTCGACCATTGACGGTTCCACCTCTATCCCATACTCGGACACCACATGTCCAAGGATGTTCACTTCTTCTGTCCATAACTTTCTCATGGACAATTTTCCATATATTTTGTGTTGTTAGAGGTTCTCTAAAACCGTTATCAGATACTCATCATGATACTCCTCTGATCTTGAGTAGATCAGGATGTCAAAAATAAACATGACTACGAACAGGTTTAGATATTCTCAAAATACAGAGTTCATGATCCCCATAAACACAGCTGGTGCATTTATAACACTAAATGACATGACTACAAACTCAAAGTGCTCATATCTGCACCTGAAGGCAGTATTCGAGATGTCTCCCTCTTTTACCCTCAATTGGTGATATCTTGATCATAGGGCTATCTTGGGGAACCATCCTACGCCATTAAACTATTCAAAGAGGTATTATATCTTTGGGAGGGGGTAATGGTTCTTGACTGTTACCTAATTCAGTCTTCGATAGTCTATGAACAGCTTGAGACCACCATCTGCCTTCTTCACGAACAATACTGGGGAACCCCATGGCAACACACATGGTTTAACAAAACCATTATTCATCATATTATCAATCTGAATTCATAAATCCTATAGCTTAGAAGGCTACATCTGATAGGGAGCCATCAAAATCAGATGGACACTAGGTTTCAATTTTATTCTAAACTCAATGTCACATCGATGGGGTAGAGTGCCCACCTCCTTGGGAATGAAGTCCATGATCTCCCTGATGATCCCTTGGATTTACACCATCTCTGTATCTATTGACTCTACTATCAACTCAGCTAATAAAGAATGGAGGGGCTCCACTCACTAGATTCCCCCTAGCAACCCCACTCGCTGATGAAAGTCCCATGTCGTCCGCCCATATCTGAAAACACGGTCCTCCTTCCGAAGAAGTCGATAACAGCACATACAGAGAACAATTATTTGATTCCTAGAATGAAATAATACAGCTTCATCTATAGAAAAATAAGGTGCCCACTTGACTGATGTGGTCCCAAAATAAGTCTGCACCCTCAGTAAACATGAGACAAGCTAGTCTGACCTCAGACCATCGTACTCAAAAATAGGGGTAAATGATGTCTCTCTACACCTAGACCCATGGCATGGGATAGACTGGGTGAAATAAAGGAGTGTGAAGCTCCTGAATAAAACAAGCCATATGTAAGAGTACTAAACAAGCTTATCATACCTCAAAAGACTTTTGGACCTACTAGAACTGCTACATCCGCGCCGTTTAACTGCCCACACCCAGCTCCTCTGCCCCTCAACATTCAGCGGCCTTCGCGACCATGCCCTGGTTGAGGTCACTAAATAGAGCCTCGAGGTTGACATCCTACCACATCATCTTCCCTCAGAGGAGTAGGGGCTCGCAGTCTTTGCTGCTACTACTTAATGGGCCTGGCTAGAAACTGTTGCTGCTAAGGTGAGGGTTGCACCAGCCCACCCCCACTGTACTGCACTTGGTCCGGGCACTGATACCGAAGGTGCCCACGACTTCCACAAATTAAGAATCTCCGTCCCAAGCCTGCATGGAAGGGGAGAGGGCTAAGAGATCAAAACTGGAACTACTAGGGATTTCTCCCCGCTGGTCATAACCTAGATGACCCTGATGCTGGACTCCTATTGTTGAAAACATTCCCCTTCAACGAGCCCAACTGGATTCCCTCTCATGATAAACCTCCCATAGTGTGCATCTTTTCCACCACTTCAGCCTTCTAATAGACCTCCAAGTATGTTGGTAGTGTGAAGAGGGTAACAATATACTAATGTGAAGGTTGGAGTGCCTCCATGAAACATCTTCTGGAGACTCCTCATCCAAAAAGAGGTCTGAAGCAAAGGGAAGAAGTTCCATGAACATGATCCACAACTCCCTCACTGAAATGCTCCCATTCTGAAGGGAGAGTAGCTCCTACCTCTTCTATTCCTTCATTGTGGAGGAGAAGAATTTTGCTCTGAAATACCTCTCGAAGTCAGCCCATGATACCTCAGCCTCCCACTTCTCCACATTATCAAGCGTCCACCACTGACACGCTGCTCCCCGCATCTGGCTTACATCCAAAGGAACCAAGTACTTAATCAGATCCTGGATCTAGAAAAAATTTATCACCAGCTCCTCAAGACACCTCCTCGTCTCCATGTTTGAGATGGTGCCCTCGTACTTTATGAGGGTCTACTGCTGAAAGGAACGAACCATCCTCTGCTACAGATCATCCTCCCCCTCATGGTCAGCCCTCTACTAGTCAGTTGAAACAACCTCCTATTCCTCGATCTCCAATACTACTCAGGGTCATCATCCAGGATACATAGCTATAAGGTAAACAAGGAATGCCTATGCCCGAGTAGTGTAGAAGATTCATTTTAATTTTTTTATAGAATTCTTATACATTTCATATCATAAAAATACCCATGACACACAAGAACACAATTCATTATGAGGCATGTACCTTTCTTAGGGTCTAAACCCTTCAATTAGTGTACCATTACTGAGTTGTTCGGTAGGCCCAAATCCCTTGTATCGGATCATAGGGGGACCTAAAATCCCATGTCCTAGCTGGTCTTCTCTGGCCTATTTCACGCACAATGATTGTCGAACACTATTGCACTATCATCCCATGAAATCCTCACTGTGCTGAACCCCGAGCTCCATCCTATCTCTTAAACTCCCTTTGATACCATTATGTCATGACACGCCTTCACCAAGATGGGGGAAGGGAAAAAAGATTGTCAGACCCTTCATTATTATA
Source organism: Viscum album (assembly GCA_963277665.1). NCBI lineage: Eukaryota > Viridiplantae > Streptophyta > Magnoliopsida > Santalales > Viscaceae > Viscum > Viscum album. The sequence continues at coordinate 1,931,542,520 of OY728131.1, forward strand.
GTGGATGAAGAGATTATGGCCCCCGAAACCCTCCTTGAATAGGTCCCAGAGATGTGAAGAACACCAATGGTATAGAATCACACACAAAATGGAAGGAATTACCATTTTTATATATTAGGATGGAGATATAAGATAGTAAATCCCAAACAACACCAAAACTGGAGGTAAGATTAAATCCAAAGATAAACCATTCCCATATGCATGTTCCAAAAGTAGGTTCTACAAAGTACAAGAAAACAAAAATGGAAAGTCCCAATGAAAAGAAGAAAATAGAAACTACAACTGCCCTAATGTCCGGACTAGTATGGTCCTGCACGATCCTAAGAGTCCTCTTGGATACCAGAAAGTAGTTTTATATACGTAGGCTGAGTATACAGGTATACTTACTAGGAAAAACCAAAAGCTCTTGTGCACAAGTTAGGAGGAATTCTAATGCCCATGAGAAAAGTAGATAACACCTAGCAAGGAAACTATCCACCCAAACCTAAACAAAGAACACATTCCAAATAAAATAAGTCAAGTAATGTAATAGTAATAACACATCAATACTTGGGTAACCCATAACACTTTCTCACTGGTTATTGAAGACATCCTACACATCAAACCTCTCCCACCATTCTCATCACAGTACCACTAACACACTGCACCGGTACACACCTGGGCTGTCACAATCGCACATTCCTCCCACAAACACTTAGGATATCACTACCACACATCCCACCTGCATACAACTGGTCCACAACAAACAAACATAATCATTCCCACAAACACATGGGTCCAAACAACTAATACCACACCCGAAGACACTTGGGCCTCATCTCAAAGACACTTGGGAAACGACCTGCCCACACACACCTAGGCCAACCACCACCACATACCCCACCTATTGAATCTAGGCCAATAATGGACCTCAGGCCATCACAGCCTACCCAAAAATGCTTGGGCTACTTGGGAAAGGGAGCAAAAAGGAGCTAATAACCAGCCAGTCATAAGTGTTTTGGGGAAAACACCCTACCCCATGAATGGAAGTGTTCGATACAATGTATTCATCTTGGGTGGGCACAAAAAAACATAGGAACTAAGTTTTACATATAGGTAACAAGATCTCAACCCAACCTAGGGGTTCCAAAACCAAACTATAGACAAACACCCTTTTTACTATTCATTCATATAGAGCACAACATCCACGACCATGTCACAACCCATTCTCGGAAAACAATTCCCCATTGGACCCATTCTTATTTTCATATTCAGGTGATTCCATTTAAGTAATTCTTCACTACTGGGAAACTTACAGGCATATCCACAAGCCAAGGAAGGAGAAAATAGACAAAAATGAATTTAATAATTCACAACTGGTTCTCTTGTAAGGTCACAACAACAAAGGGGGTTCGTGAGATCCCTTAAAGTACTAGAAACAATCGAAGCCCCACCATATAGACCCCATGGCCTCATATCCAAAAACTAAAGACTCCACATCAACAGGGGATCCCATCCCCACCTATATCAACCCAGAAGCATCGAGAAGATCAACCACCCATCTTACAAATATAGAGAAAGGGGTTGTTCAGATTCAAACGCACCATTAATTAATTACCTTCTTTCAATTTAATTAACCAGGGTGATCACACAAGGATTGTTTTTCACTTGAAATCCATTTAATTAACCGAGTTTACATGATTAAACAATTCATATGTCACTACAATTCAAACATCACAAAATATAGGGGTTCATTAGTGCACAAGGAAGGACCACCAATGACCATGATTTTCAGTAGACATGATCCCATACAGATCAAAACATATAGAGGAAGATAAAACAATACAACAACATCATCAAACACACCCCTTCATTATTTAAAAGACTATTTATTAGCTTTATTAAGGTTTGGATTCATCCATTTCCGAAGGAAGATCATCGTACCCACCCCAAATTAAACACAATTAAGAGAGTCAAAGGAAAAAACCCTACTTATATGATCAACGATCAAATTTTCTCTTCACACGCAAAGAAATGGTGATGCGCGATTTGCAAGGGATGAACTATGGGTGCTACAAGAGTTGGAAGGAAGTCTCCAGTATAGGAACACCTCTTTCCCTGGGAAGGGGGGCTCCAAATGCACTATTTAAGGAGAAGGATGCCAGCCAAGAAGAAGAAACTAATTCTCATCTGATAACAAGCTGAGATCCTTGAGTTACAAGATATCAAAATCTTGAATGGATTTAAAACGACGTTCATTTTTCCCCACAGGGTTGTATGGTTAACCACAATGGGATTAATTGTTATTTAATAATTCTCATCAAAGAATTTTCATAACAGCTATGAGTTTAATTGATTTCCTTTAATCATAGGGAAACACATAATAGGGATAGAACTGGAAAGTACAGGAAAAAGGTCTGACATCGAGGGAAGCCACATATTTTCGTAAGTCAAGGGATGCCCGACTCTTGGGGAAAATTTTAGATATCATTTATGGGATTTTAATAGATTTGAAATTGGTATAAAAACAATTCTGTGTGAAATATATGTTACGGGAGTAAAAAAAGTCAGAAACTAGAAAAGGAATGTAGGGTGGGACATAGTCCTGTGAGACACCATAATGGTGCCATGGTCACGGTGCCACCATAAATAGTGCCACTGTTTTGGTGTGCGACTATGACAGTGAAACCCACATGGTGCCACCATCACGATGCCACCGTTCTGTCATGCGACCATGATGGTGCGACACTCATGGTTCCACCATCATGGTGCCTCCATAAGTGGTTCCACAGTTTCGGTGTGCGACCATGATGTTACGACCATCACAATGTGACCATCACGGTGCCACCATTTTTGTAAAACTGTTTGATGGAACCAGGTTTTTTGGAAATCTCCTTAATGAGTCGCAAGCCGGGCTATTAAACACATATATATAAATTTTATTATGATAATGTTACAAACATTTTAATATCCTTTTTCATCTTATGAAGATCTAAAACATCCATCAAGTGTATGTGTGGAATACTTAATCCATAAAGCAATGTGTGTTGTTTTTTATAACCACCCCACAAGGATGGATATTATGATTTATTTAATGAATATATGTGATATTCATGAGATAATTTTTATTTTATAATTAAAATATATTACATACCATCATACCCTTTGTCCTATTAAAAATGATAATGTTAATCATGAGTATATGTGGACTATCACCACCACAAAATGTTGTGATTCATTAATTATGTATGAATAACATTGATGATTCTAAAATTGTATTTAATATATCATCATGATAATAATGTTATGTTGAATATTTTTTAGATTATGGAAGTAGGACCCCTTTGACCAAGTTCTAGCAACTGAAGTTGTTTTGCGATCATGACCGAAATATCCTGAATGCATCTGACATGATCTTATCTGATTCAATAACTATATAAAGTATAGTTATAAATGAAATAAAATGGATAATAATAAGGTAATAATCATTAAAAATGTTCTTAAAAAGGTATAAAATAATATATATTTATTATATAGGTGATGAGGTACGTACTTTGCGAGCCGGACTTGAGGTAAGCAGTTACATAACTCAATTTCTTTTCAATGGATTTTATTAATTATTCATTTCAAATGTTATTCCATGATTATGTGTGTAATTATCTCTAATTTTTTTTTATGTTTTATTTCCCATTTTTTTTAAATATTTACATTTTTTATGAATAACCAATTTGTAGATTAATTCTTACTTCAATTTTATGATCTTTTTAAGGTTTTCTCATCTCAAATTTGTTTTTTTGAGACATATCACATATTCACCACTTATTTTCTTCATGTTTTGTATAAAATACCACTTTAATGATATAAGATAAACCTAAATGATAGTATAGAACCTATATGAAACTTTTATATTCCATAATGATATATGATAAACCTAAAATGATATGGTTTGATAATTTTATGGATACTTATAATTGTAAAGGCATAGATACCCCTTTTTAGGTTTTACGTTATGGGGGATTAATATGATTAAGGATATTTTTTAAGGTATTTATGGGAATAAATCCCTTTTCTTTTGTATTTGTTTTAGTGAAAAGATTCTTTGAGGATGAACGATTTAATATTTTGTGGACATAATTTGATAAATATTGATAACCTTTAGGTTTAATAGGAAATTAGATGTTAATTTGATTAATTTTGATAAAAGGGTTACAACATTTTTAGAGTATATGTTTTGTCATATAGATAACCATGGTATTAAAAAGTGACTTTCTCACAAAGTGATTAATGTTATTTTTGATGATGTTCCTATATTTGGAACATTATATGATTAATGGAAATGGAAATATTTTTTCATAAGATGGGATTTTATTTATGGAATAAAGGGTGAATTATCTTTTACAATATTTTTTGATTTAATTATATCATTATGGATAATATTGATATTTATGAAAATGATTAGAAAAATTTAGAGATTATATGATTAGGGAATATAATTTTTTTTTTTACATGAGTTATTAATATTTTTTATATATTAACGTTAAGTTGTTCTTGGAAGAATATGGGACAGAATCATTCTTATAATTTGGTTTGATTCTTGTCAAAATATTATGATTAGTTTTACGGTTAGTTAATTATGGAATGATATATGTTATAATTTGGGTTGTTTTATTGAGGATTTGGGTATTAATGTAATTTTTATTTATTTAATGGTTTGTTCATATGGGATATTATATAAACATGTGATTACCTTTTTGGTTTTGTATAGATATTATTGGAAAAAATTGTTACCCTTTAATGGATATTATAATTTACTTACAGTTAATTTTGGTGTTTTGAGCATAATAAATCATCTTGAACATTCATTTCATATAGTGAAAGATGTGATAGAAGTTGAAATTGATTGAAGCATAAACGAAGGATGAAAATTTTCATATAAAATATAATGAAATAAAGTAAGTATATTTTATATTTACCTCTATCTTGTTGGTAAAATAATCCCTAAAATCTTGTAAAATGGTCCTAAAATAACAATATTATCCTATTAACTACATTTTTTATGAATTTATAGTCTTCTTTTATCCCTTACTGATTTATGGTTTTTTTTCATTAACATTGCCATGATCATGTTCTCTATCACTCTCTATTATTCCAAGGACATTATTTTTCTCCTCTATATCAATATTTTCACATCCCACTATAATATTTTGGTAGAGATAGAATATATTCCCCAAAATTACATGCATATAATTATTATGGTGTGTTAATTTTAATGTTTTTAGTATTATAGTGTTATTTATAAATTAATATATAAATACATCTTTACATATTGGCAAATATATGCATAGAAAACATTAATTTCATAAAAATATATTTGAACATATATATTTTTGAAATTTAAGGTTAAATATAAAATACCATATGAAAACAAGCATTTATTATCCATTTTATTTAAAATTTAAAATTTAGAAATTTAATTTACCATATAAAAATTTATTAAAATATATATAACACTAAAAATGGGTATATAATGTTTATATTTTTATTTTTGTGTGCATGTGTATTAAAAATATATATATATATATATATATATATATTAATATATTTTAATATATGTGTTTATATATATATTTATATACTAAATTAAATATATACTGTAAAATATATATACACATATATAAATATGTCAATATATAACAGGTAATATCATCTATGCTAGTGGAAAGTGTGTTTGTTGTGTGTAAATATAAATATTTATGTATATTTAAACATTGCAACAATTGTATATTAAAATACTTACATATTACTATATGTAGATGCACACACACTTATACAAACACACACACAAACACACCTATACATATTCACACACATAGAAATATATTAAAATAAATGTGGACGCTTCGTTGGCTGGGCACTTTAAGGTGGGGTTTGGATTGGTTGCTTGAGGCAACCACGGCTCGATTGTGGCTTCTATTCATAAGTATTATGGTTCCATATAGTGTCATCATTCTCTTCTTAATTGGCACACAATCATCATTTTAATCATTCTAATTTTCCCATCATAAATTAAAGGTCCATTCCCAAGAATCTGAACAATCTTAAATAAATGAATATTTGTAAAACATGGAACCAAGGGTGTAAAAGTTTCTTCCAACAACTTTTAGAACATAAAATATTTAGACTATATTAAATATTCAATATATTTCAATTGTTTGGACTAAAAACATTTTAATTAAAAGTGTTTGATTTATAATAGAAATTAATTTTATTAAATGGTATTAAAATAGTTATATTAGAATATAATTAATATGAATTTAAAAGTAAAAATAATATATTTTTAACTAATTTTCCCCATTCAAACTTGACCTTCTCCCTTGGATCAATGGCCTTCCTGATTATTCATATATAAATTAATAGTAAAATAAAATAATTTTAGGTTCAATAGAATTATTCGATTGTGAGATGGAATTTGACCTACTGTGCATGATTTAATTGCAGGCATCATTTAAATTTAAAAATTTACCTAGAGAGATAGATTAGTATTTTGATCCTTTTAAATTGAATTTTGATACTAAACATACTTAAATTAATTCATAAATATATTTAATTTTTTTTGATATTCTTGTTTGAGTAAGTAATAGATGACTTGTTCTATAAATTAAATAGTGACTATTATACCCTTCATCATCCCATTTCATTCAGTAGCTCTAAAAATTAAACTATAACTGTCACTTACCCTTACTCATCCCCAATACTAGTGCCCACATCTCTAATCTCTATCTCTCTACCCCAAAATAAATGATATATCGGGCGATGATGACATTAGTGAAGCAGAAGACTTCCGATGATTCCTTCTTCCCCGACTTTGATAATGAGGTGACAGAGAAAAGGTAGAGGGGAACCACATGGCCCTTTGACATTAGGCTAAGATCCAAGGCTTCTAAACCAAATATATATTTATGAAGTAATATAATGCATTTAACAATATAATTTCAAATTTATAAATCTATGTTTAACATTCTAGAAAAATAACTAATGTTTTTATTGAAATAAAATCTATTTTTGGTTTTTATCTTTTAATCAAGTATTCACAAAATTCAATTCAATTTTTGGCATGGTTTGGAAAAGAAACACATTTTCTATGATTTAACCTAATACAACTAATTCAATGAGAAATGATAATATACATGAATTTTCTATAAGATTATTTTTATACATAAACCATGCGTTTTTTGAAAAATGGATTTCATTGTGTATTGTGAATTTATATTAAAATTAATTTTACCACTTCTATAAAGTAAATATTATAAAATGAGTTCTATATTTTAAATCATCATAATTAATATTAGGTAATAAGTTGAACATAATTTTTACTCATAATGAATAGTAACCATGATAAATATTTATAACCTATATAAGTTAAATTGGTTAAAATAAAGGTACAATAATTCAAGATAACACAAAATAATTGATTAAATTGGTTAAATTAGGTAAAACACAACATATCAATTTACCAGATATGTGGTCATGTGCAAACATATGTCATTTATGTGGTAGTGTTTTTATTATTTTTTAAATATATGATTTTTCTTGATCGTAACACGATTCACTTTTTTATTCCACCCTGGCACCGCAGTTTTAAACCAGTTTTGTAATGAATATTCCAAATATAATAATAAATTGACCGATATATTTGAATCAATAAATTTATTTTAATCAATATTATAATGGGAAATGATATTTGTTTTTATTATTTCAATGTAGGTGGAGATGATTTGGAGGGCCTTTGATGAAGTGGAAGAAAAATGGGCCAAAATTGCATGGATCTATGGAAATTCTTCCACTATTTTGCATAGTACACGAAATAAGTGAATAAAAATGAGCTGAAATTTTGTGTACATGTCAAAAATATAATATTCAACATTTCATATTAAAGAACCCAATCCTGATTCGGCTCTTATAGAGCCCATCCAGACTGATCTGTCCAAGCCACCGAATATGGACCAAGTCAAATGTTGTGTTCTGTATGTTATCAATATCTTGAGCTGTATTTGTCCAAAAAGTGCCAAACATTCGGTGGAGACATTCAAGAGGTAGGATTAAAACTTTTCTATTTTCTCTAAAGCATGATAAGACAGTCTGAAGGCCGAAACGCGTGGTACAAATGGATTGTTGAAATCTGTGTGCTTAAAACCACATTCCAATTTTCCTATAAAATTACACCTTGGGCTCCCCATTTTCTAGTTTGTCCAGGAGGCAAGGTGATGACATTTTGGAGTCCCCAAGGAGTCTTCTCAACACCCCTATCAGTTCTGGAGGACATTTTATGTGCTACTTCATCATCTTCTTCTTCCTCTCCCATGGGTTTCTAAACCCCTTGTGATCACACGGGGAGGAATGTGATGTAATCCCGAGCTTCAAAGTTGTATTATTTTGAATGATATTTTTAATTCAGGGTTGTATGATGTTTTTACGAATCCTATATTTTTATTTAATTTAGTTATATACTGTTATTTTATACTCAACAAAAATGATCATGTTTGGGAGTGCCCTTTCATGTGATGTTTCACACACCGTTCATCCACTTTTCTTCCCTCATTCAATTACGGTGTTTGTGTTGTTCATATTGGTATATTGAACACAAATAAACACTAGAAATATCATTAAAATTTATTTAATGGTATCACAATAAAGTAACATTAAAACCTGAACTACACATCGAGTTCTTTGTGTGTTGCATTGGTGAGTTTCGGTTATGATGTCTGACACCAATCACTCATTCATCAGCAGTGTCCGGTGAAACATTGTGTGTTTTCGACTGAACCCTAGGAGGTATACCAGAATAAAATAAATAACAATATGTTAATATGTGTTAAAAACCAGCTATTAAAAGATCATAACCCCGTCCCTTGAAGCGATGAAGGATGAGCATCACGAGACTTCCCCGGGTTAGTCATGTTTAATCAATCCTGTTCTTTACTACTTTGTTTTATCATTTTCATTTTCTATTTTCATCATTAATATTAAAACCCCCATGTTTTAGAAGACCTTATTCACCTTCTAGTTTCATAATAAAAAGCCTATTTACAAATTAATGATCTAAGGCTTCGTCGAGAGACGACCTAGGGTTGCTGCTATACTGTAGAAATTCTAGTCAAAATTAAGCAACTAATTTGACGCGCTCGACAACGCGATCAAATTTTTCTGCCATTTATAGGGATCCAAGATCATTTTATTCTATATATTATTTTATTTAGTTATTTTACTTCTTAATTAGAACTCATTTAAATACCCCACCCACGTTGGATTGTTTTTGTTTTGGGTTTTGTCTTTATTTTCGGTTGTTTTTTGTGTGTTCTTTATCTCTCTCTCTCGCTAACTTATTCTCCATATTCCTCTCTAATTATATAGTATAACATTATATTATTCATTCAACCTTCTTAAGATTTTATTTTATCCATCTCAAATAAAACAAAACACAACAAACAATCAATCATTCAAACAGGACATCATTGTTACATGAAAAGATCTGGTAAAGGAACACTACATGAATTTGATCTTGAAATTGAAAAGTCGCTTCACACAAAAATCAAGGAATATAAATAAGGTCAATCAAGTAACATTTTGGAACCCCATTTTGAACCTCAAGTGTTTCTCAACCAACCACTAATTGAACCCAATCAAACCCAGGAAAACATGGCTGCAAATAATCGAACATTAAAAGAACCTACCACCCCTATTGTTGAGTACCAACCTGCATACATCCAATATCCCGAGGAAGCATCCAACCTTGAGCTTAGATCATGTCTCATACAACTTCTTCCAAAATACCATGGTATTATCGGTGAGGACCCTCACACACATCTAATTGAGTTTCACATAGTGTGTTGCACCATGAAACCTCAAAATGTGTCTGATGACCTCATTAATTTTTGGGCCTTCCCTTTCTCCTGTGATGGTGTAGCCAATTATTGGATATACTATTTTCCTTCCACAATTGGGGGACGAAATGACCTAAAAAGACTTTTTCTAGAGAAGTTCTTCCCTGCCTCCCAAAATGCATCAATTAGGAATGAAATTTGTCGAATTAGGAAATCACAGGGAGAGACCCTTCATGAATATTGGGAGAGATTCAAGAGACATTGCTCAAGCTGCCTACACCACTAGATTAGTGAACAAATATTAATCCAATACTTATATGAGGGACTTATCCCCATGGATTGTGGAATTATTGATGCTGCAGCTGGTGGTTCCATAGTTGATAAAACTCCTTCTGTCACTCATGAAATAATAGCCAACATAGCGCAAAATGCACAACAATTTGGTACACGAGTAATTGCACCAAATCTGGGAGTTCATGAGGTAAGTCATTCAGCCCTAGAATAAATTTTAGATACTAAACTTGATGCTATGCATACCCTTCTATGTCAACTAGCTCAAACACAAGGTAACTCGCACTCTACTTCTATTCCATTACATTGTGGTATTTGTTCAGGTAACACTCATTTCTCTGGCCAGTTCCCACAACATCAAGATTCATCTGAGTCTTGTGCAGCTTTGTTCTCAGGGCGTCCATTCCAACAATCACCTCCCTTCAATAAAGAAAAATTTAGTCCAAATCCAAATTCAGGGTGGCAAGAACAACTCTAGTACTGACTAGGAGAAAACTCAAGCTACCCCAAGTAGAATTGGTATCAACATGGACAAGTTATGAAACCATCATGTCCTTTAACTTCTCAAAACAATCATCCTCATCCTCCCAAATCTGAACCAAGCCTCGAGGACATGGTAAAAAAAATTCACCAAGAACCTCCAGTTCCAAGAAACCACACAATCAGCAATTCAAGACCTTCGAACTCAAGTAGGGCAGTTGGCAAACACCATCAGTGAGCTTAAGATGCAAGGGTCTGGACAACTACCATATTAACCAATTTCCAATCTGAAGGAAAAAGGTAATTTATGTGAAATAACACTTTGTTGTGGTAAAGAAGCTTCTCCTTTGACAGATTCTATGAAACAATTATGTCCTCCTCTTGAAAACACTCCTTCCCAACCCTTAAAAATTTCATGTAATGAAAATCAAAATAAAAAGGGAAATCAAATTATCATTGATGACTCAAATGAACAATCAATGCATCTTACTTTCCCTCAAAGACTCTCTAAATCTAAGAAAAAACATTGATAATGAGATTGACACCGAAATAATGGATACATTTAAAAAGGTTCAACTTAATATTCCGTTATTAGATGCCGTTAAACAAATCCCTCGATATGCCAAATTTATTAAATAGATTTGTACCCATAGAAGGAGGCTAAAGGGGAATGAGAGAGTCAACCTTGGAAGGAATGTCTCTACCTTGATTCAATAAGAAATTCCAACCAAATGCAAGGATCCGGGAACATTCACGATACCATGTACCATAAGGGAGACCTTCTTTTCTAATGCTATTCTAGATTTTGGTGCTTCCATTAATGTAATCCCTCACTCTGTTTATACATCTCTTCAGGTTGGAGAGCTTCAACCAACAGGAATTGTCATTCAAATTTCCAACCAGAGTATAAGACATCTAAAAGGAGTTATTGATGATGTCCTTGTACGATTGAAGAATCTCATCTTCCCTACATACTTTTACATTCATGAGATTGAAGATACCCGAACCCACGGTTATGCCCCTCTCATAGTTGGGATGTCATTCCTCAAAACAACAAAGACGATCATCAATATTGACAATGGTAAGTTGTCCATGAATTTTGGTGGAGAAAAGGTAATCTTTAACATCATTAAGTATATGAAACACCCCATTGAAGATCACTCCACTCTTCCTGTCTATTCGATGGAAGTGCTCTCAAATGATGCACACACACACACAATTCTCTCTTCAACCCAAACTCTGATTATTTTTTGTTTTCTTCACCCATGGATGATTTGATTTTTGGTTCATCTTTTTAATTTTGTGTGGGTTTAGAAAAATGTAATTTTTGTGCTTTAATTGATGAGTGTGTTTATTCTGAGGTACCCATGACTATCGATGATTCTGAAAATTTCATTTCAATAGATTATTTTTCCTTTGAGAATAAACATGAGAAGATTGATAGTTTCATGGACCTCACTTCCTCTAAATCCACTCACTAAATACAAAACCAAGCGGTGTTGGAACTTAAACCACTTCCATAAAATTTAAAATATTAATATCTTGAGGGTATTGAACAATTTCCCATCATTATTGCCAATAACCTCTCTCTACAACAAGAATCGAAACTGATAAAACTTTTGAGAGAGTGTAAAAAGGAAATAGGATGGACATTGGATCATATTCTTAGGATTAGCCCGTCTATTTGTATGCACCATATACATTTGGATGATGAGGCTGAAACAGTAAGACAATCCCAATGGTGGTAATATCCCACTCTCCTTGAAGTATTAAAATTTAAAGTCAGTAAAATATTTGTTGTAGGGATCATTTATCTGATATCTGATAGTAAATGGGTTACCCTAGTTCAAATTGTGCCTAAAAAAATAGGAATAACAGTTGTGTCAAATGAAAGGAATTAATTGGTTCCAACATGTGTGTAAAACTATTGTAGAGTCATTATTGACTACCGTCGACTGAATCAAGCCACGTGGAAAGACCCATTTTGTAGAGACCCAAAGCTTGATGTACATGGACATTACATTTATTTTGTGGAATACTTTAATACATAAGAAAAACAGACACATAAGGACCTTAATAGTTTAGTGTCTTTGGGGACATGGAGCGTAATCTTCTAATCATTGTGAATGATCTTCAACATCTCCCATAAAGATCTTCCCCCTTTTTTTCTTAACTAAAACATTTCTTTATATCTTGGGGAAAAGAGAACATATAAAGAGTGAGCTTAAATTCTCATTAAGGGTATGCATGGATAAAATAAAACATACCATATACATTTGAACATAAAAACATGAACATAATGTTTAAACATCAAATGCTTGAGCAATGACATAAAACATGGAAGTACACAAGGAATAGATCATAATGAAACATTAATAATGATAAAATAGCATGGGAATAAAACATGTAATTGTGGAAACCATTAAACGCATGATATGTTTTCCATAGTAGCCAAGGCATTGCTTCCAAGACCATCTTAGTGGACAAAGTCCCTTTCTAAATCAAGTTCACTCCTCGTTCCAGTCCTGTATTGCTGAACCGGTTTAACTTGTTATTCCAGACATGTCTATCTCATGAGATATAAATCATTACCCAATGCATTGGAGGGAGATATAGGTCCCACCCATCTCATAGTGAAATCATTCTTACATGTTCCACAAAATAAACATAAAATATTCATCTTAACCCAAAGAATAAAATTGGTTTCATAAACATCATCCCATCATTTCATAATCCATATAAAACAAATGTACATTTCATCATAAGAAAATTGAACCATGTAAATCATATATACCTTAAACTTGAAACATACACATATCAAATAATTTCATCTTTGATGGAAAATGGTTTTGTCAAAACATTTGAAATGAATTCTTGTGGAAAATATCCTTTCTTCGTCCAAATCATTTTCTTTTCAAAAAATGCCTTGAACATTTAAAATAAAAGTATTTTTTTTGAAAATAGTCATAAAATCATGTAGAGTAAGCTTCATTAAAATGAGGCATTATGAAACCGTAAAAATCCGTTCATGCCGTATAATTTAAAAAAAACATTCTCCTCATACTTTTGTCAGAAAAGTCAAAAATGTACCTCATAACGTAAACAAAGAAAGATTCCTTACATACCATGTAATAAAAGTCAAAATGGGTAAAGAGGACTTTATACATACATGAGAACACTTTTATAAAACATGGACATGGATGATATAAATAACCCCAGTAAATAGTTACGAATAAGAAATCTCAGATAAAAATGATATTTGTAAAATTATCCCTTACCTTAGGTTTGATATGCTTTGTACGTATCCGAACCTCCTGTATAATGATTTAAATAATGTCATTGACTTATTAAAGAATCATATTCATTGTTATGATATCATATATGGTTTACTTATGTCTTTATATTACCCGTTCTTTTGTAAATTCCATGTTAAAAAGTGTTTTGGGTAAAATCGTTTTATTTATCGTACATGTTTGGACTTGTTGTTCTTGATATTATTATTTATAACCTGATTTACTTAATTCCAGAATGTAAAACATGATTTATATGTAATATATATTCATCATATACATATATATATTATATATCGATAAAAGGAATGAAATACACCGTTTATGGATACGGTAGGCCGTACGTACGCATGAACGCTGTTTTCGTTTCTTTATTGAGTTGAATGGAATTAAGTAGATGACATATGTATATATATATACATAAATCCAGTAGCTTTATAATGTCATATATTTCATTATTATTTATCATATATACTTTATAATCATTCTTAAATGGTTAACATGGAGAATGAATCTCATCGTGTCACGGAGACGGTAGTCCGTACGTTCGCACAAGCGATGATATCGTTTCCATAATTGTTGAATTGGAGTGGAGTGGATGATAAAATATATCAGAATCATTATTATTTCATAATAACTATTTATAGTTATTCGTTACACCATAATACCCATCCATGTAAGGTTTTGGTGGAAAAACAGATTACACCACGGCGTGAAGACAGTATTCCGTACGTACGCACGCGCGATGATTTTGTTTTCGGTAGGATAGATAGAAGGTGAAATGGGGTTGTTTCATATTTATAATAACAGATATGTATATTAGTGATACTGATGTTATTACTTTATAATGAAACAGCTAAATAAGAAGAAGTTGAAGAAGAAAGAAGTTTGAAAGAATCGGTATATGAAATTACCTCTTCTTCAATACGCCTCTTTGAAACCTATTATTAGGGCACAAAGATTGGTCTTTTAAGAATACCAGGACCTCTAGGATGTGTCTAGAGAAGTGGAGAAGAGAATTTGGCAGGGGTTGGTCGAGCTTGAAGGCTCAAAGTGGTGTGAGGAAGAGAGGAATGTGGTGCCCTTTTATAAGAGAGGAGAGGGGAACCTTTGGAAAAACAAAAAATATTATTTTATTATAAAGTCATATTCGGTTTTAAATAGCTAAAATTTGATATATGTAGAATATAAGGTGGGGATGGGTCGAAATCCTCTCATCCAATATAATTTATACATGTTTAGTTCATTATATTAACCTTATCATTTAGTTTTAACTCTTAGTTAATTAGATTGACATTTACCATGTCACATTATATTTTTATATTATATAATTAATAATCATACCATATATAACCAAGAGACCCCCAAGTGGTCCATTAATGATAAACCTATCATGATATAAGTATCTTGGCTAAACATTATTTATTTAGGAATAAAATAACAATCAATAATATAATATTTGTTTTGAAAACTGTTTTATTTAAATTTTGACACTATTCAATAGTTGATTTTTGTGAAACTCATAAAAAAATTATTTCTTTGAAAAAAGTTAATTAAATCAATACTAACATGTCATATTAACTTAGAAAATTAGTTTAATTCATAAAAAGTCTCAAATTATATTTATTTGGGTATTTATAATATCAATTATTATAATTTTTCACTATTATGGTAATTACTACATCATCATTGTGTCATAAATAAATTAAATTATTTAATGTCTAAAATTTTTAAATAAAATATCATTATGTAAGACATCTTATTATATTTCTAATGAATATTTAACATCGAATTTATCTTATGTATAACCCTATATTAAAAATGTTTTAGTAAATAAACTTTGATTTCATCTCTTTTAACTCTTCTTTGAATTAAATAATAATAAATGTCCTCATCTAATCCAAGTGGGCTTGAATGGTCATATTTTATTCCTAAGGTTGTTTTTGGTCGAATTAAACTTATCCAATAGAATTAGTACATGTGTTAGGGTAATAATAATATCATTTTTACCCTTAATTACCCTATTTACTTTTAACAGTGGAAAAAAGTAAAAAGTTACTATTCACCAAAAATTATTTTCATCACATTGAACCAAATTTTACTTACTGACGTCAACCGTGTCTCTCGGATTTTTTAAATTCTACTCACAGAAGTGGTAAAATTAAGTTTTATGAAAAATTTATGTTTTTAACTACCACTTAGTGGTTTCACTATTCATCAAAAAAATGAATGTTTCCAGAAAAATACCAAAAATTAGGCCTAATCTATACATGATATTATAAACTCAAAATTTATGTCTATTTTACAAAATTCAAAACATATCAGTTGCATTAATTAATTTAAAAATTAATTCCCGTTGTCAAAACAAATAGCGTGTTCTTAAGAGATAATAACTATCAAAAGATTGACACTTGTTTATGTCTGGTTTAAATGTGAAACTACATCCAATGAACAAAATGTTATTAAATTGTAAAAATATATTCTTAATATACTTTAAAACCATTAATAATTTATCACTATTAATTATTTCAATTAAAAATGTTGTTTTTAATTAAAATTTAGTAATTTTCACTATTCATCAGAATATGAAAGTTATCTGAAAAGGACCAAAATTTCACCCTAAGCTAATTTCGATATTCCGAATACAAAAATGAAGTCCATTTTGAAAAATAAAATTTACAAAATTTCAAAAAGTGGACATTACTATTGATAACGGGAAGTTTTAATAATATTTTAATAGCATATCTTTGTTTAGTGAAACTCGGTATTGCGTACAACACACGCTATTGAGGAAGGTCATGATTGCGTGTAATGCAAGGAAAGTCAAGGATGTGTGTTATGGAAGCTCCTTTTGGTGTAGCGTACAATAGAATACATGAATGAAAAGAATAATTTTTTTGTAAAATATTGGGGTGTTACATTCTACCCCCCCTTAAAATGAATTTCTCCCTCGAAATTAGTCGGGGTTATAAATGGTTTACTACTCGAAAGTTTCTTTAATTGAAACCCACATCGTAAAAAGGAATACCAAAACCAATATTTAAAAACAAAATTATGAAACGTAATGGTTACCCAAATAAACTAATCACTGGGTTTCAACATAGGTGAAAATATAAATATGGAAGAGAAATCTAACCATCATGTTCTAATAGAGAGTGGTAGAGAACATGGCTATGGAAAAGCCAGCAATCACAAATCCATAAATTTGTGACGATCTAAGGTACCATCTGATTCATCAGATATAAGAGCACTAGGACAACATTTTTGGTTTTCAAGATCTTTTCCCTAAAGTTGATGAATTAAAAGAAATACTTATATTATTTTGGTACAATTTCCATGTTGTTCGTGAATTGAACAATTTCCACTTCATCCCTTAATGAAATGAAGTTGAATTTTTTATTCACGATGTGTTAGCAGATCATGTGATAGAATGATGGGTCATTTCATCTATTTCAAACAAAAGGTTAGAAAAAGTTATAAGTCCATATTATGGTTAGATTAATCATATATGGTTCCAAAAATGTACTTATACATTATATATCATACCAAGTAATAAAATAAAACTAGTTTCTACTAATCAGGGACTTCTTATAGGCCAGTGGTAGGCGATAAAGGCCAGTCGCACTTCGGTTGTGGGTTTGATTCCCACAGCTTTTTCTGACGCGATGGGTTGTCGCCCGTCCTGCAGGATTTTCTTTTTCTAAAACTATATTACTATAACATCCCATCAATAATATTGAAAAAAGTTCTGTCCTTAAACAATATTAACTTATGACCAACATAATCCATTCCAATCTTTAGGCTTATCTAAAATACTTTGGTCCAAACTCATAGTATAAAAAAAATTATTACATGAAATGTCACATAACAATCACGTGAATGCCATCATTTATACCCCATATATCATAAGATATATCTTGTTGGTCAAATTACAAACATGTGAATACCTTAATCATGTATTCTCTTGAAAAATGAATACCCAGTAATCCTTAGTGAAAACATGAATGTGGTCAAAAGTTAACTCTTTCCTCATACCAAAATCGAAGAATTTTATATACTCAAACCATGATATAACCTTCTCCTTATATCAATCATGAGCTCATGTATACTATCAAACATTTAATTTTCTCTGTATCCCTTCATTATGTGCATATCATCTATTTTCAAAAAATATCTGAATAACCATTCATGGTTACTAATACCATATATTATACACTTTCAGAACTTAGGATAGACAACAGTGTAACAATCCATAGATGTATCTTTATTCCATAGTACCATGAGATTACTTATACAACATTACACTTGATAAACTTGTAATCATTCCACTACCTTCTTAAACCATTGATCGAGCTTCAATAATTCATACATCTCACATATCATTTGTATTTTCTTCATCATCATCAATATAAATACTACCCATACGACCGTACTGAATCTCTTCATGAGACTTTACCTTAGGGAATTGGATTGTATAGTGCCCGTAAATTCCACATTTAAAGCATTTAACCATTGTTGATGTTATAGCAATACCATTATCCTCATCCATGGTGTTAACTGGACCTTTTCCTTCGCACTTACTGGCTTTGTGTCCTTCTTTTCCACACCCAAAGCATCTTCCAGTTCCATTGAAACAATTTCCCCGATGCCTCTTCCCACATGATTTACATGAGGGAAATTGAACTTTCTTTCCTCTATGATCATCATGATACTCCATATTTCTCTTATTATCTGAGTCGGAAAACGTACCAAATTTGAGATTATTGATCATATTATGAGATTGCTAATGAGGCATAATAACGATGTTTGGACTTCCAAATCCCGTTTCGTTTGGTTTCTCATGATGAATAACATTCCCTTGTCCTTCATATCCCCCATTACCGTGAATCTTCTTGTTTCCAGCCATTTTCTAAAACCCAAAAAGAATAGTGTGAGAGGCAAAAATCGTGCTAGAGAAAACAACATAGTAAAGGGGGAGTACCCTCAATATCTAACATCTTAGGTTAAATTATAAGATCTTTACCGTAGTTCTAAGCCTATATCCTATACGTATACTTATCCTTAGGGACATCCCTATACATACCTTATAAATATCTCTAGATATCCCAATAAAGTTCTCACATCCTAGTTTCCAAATGTTGACTAAACCTTTCCTCTAATTTCAACTGTAGAGATCTGAATCTTGACGTACATGGACATTATATTACTTTTGCGTAATACTTTTTTACATAAGGAAAACAGACACACAAGGACTGTAACAGTTTAGTGTCTTTGGAAACATGGAACGTAATCTTCTAATCATGGTGAAAGATCATCAACATCTCCCATAAAGATCTTCCCCTTTTTTCATACCTAAGACCTTTCGTTATATCCTGAGGAAAAGAAAACATAAAAAGGGTGAGCTCAAATGATCAGTAAGGGTAAGCAAGGATAAAATAAAACATACCATATACATTTGAAAATAAAAACATGAACATAATGATTGAACATCAAAATCTTGAGCAATGACATAAAACATGGAATTACACAAGGCATAGATCATAATGAAACATTAAGAATGATAAAATAGCATGGGAATAAAACATGTAATTGTGGAAACCATTAATCACATTATATGATTTCAATAGTAGCCAAGGCATTGCTCCAAGACCATCTTTGTGGACAAAGTCCCTTTCTGAATCGAGTTCACTCCTCATTCCAGTCCTATATTACTGAACCAG
Source organism: Viscum album (assembly GCA_963277665.1). Lineage (NCBI taxonomy): Eukaryota > Viridiplantae > Streptophyta > Magnoliopsida > Santalales > Viscaceae > Viscum > Viscum album. The sequence goes on from OY728131.1 coordinate 1,931,562,161, forward strand.
TATAACTTTCCATTCCATCCATGTCTATCTCAAGAGATATAAATCTTTACCCAATTCATTGTAGGGAGATATAGGTCCCACCCATCTCATAGTGAAATCATTCTTACTTGTGCCACAAAATAAACTTAAAACATTCATCATAACCCAAAGAATAAAATGGGTTTCATAAACATCATCCCATCATTTCATAATCCATATAAAACAAATGGAAATTTCATCATAAGAAAATTGAACCATGTAAATCATAGATACATTAAACTTGAAACATACACATATCAAATAATGTCATCTTAGATGGAAAATGGTTTTGATAAAACATTTGAAATGAATTTTTGAGGAAAATATCCTTTCTTAGTCAAAATCATTTTCTTTTCAAAAAATGCCTTGAACTTTTAAAATAAAATTATTTTGTTGAAAATAGTCATAAAATCATGTAGAGTAAGTTTCATTAAAATGAGGCATTATGAAACCGTAAAAATCCGTTCACGCCGTATAAGTTAAAAATAACATTCTCCTTGTACATTTGTCAGAAAAGTCAATAAAGTACCTCGTAATGTAAAAAAAAGAAAGATCCCTTACATACCATGTAATAAAAGTAAAAAATGGGTAAAAAGGAATTGAAACATACATGAAAACATTTTTATAAAACATGGACATGGATAATATAATTAACCCCAGTAAATACTTACGAATAAGAAATCTCGGATAAAAATGAGATTTGCAAAATTATCCCTTACCTTAGGTCCAATAATCTTCGTACGTATCCGAACCTCCTGTATAATGACTTAAATAATGTCATTGACTTATTACAGAATCATATTCATTGTTATGATATCATATATGGTTCACATATGACTTTATATTACATGTTCTTTTGTAAATTCCATGCAAAAGAGTGTTTTGGGTAAAATCGTTTTATTTATCGTACATATTTGGACTTGTTTTTCTTGATATTATTATTTATAACCTGATTTAATTAATTCCAGAATGTAAAACATGATTTATATGTAATATATATTCATCATATACATATATATTATAGATCCATAAAAGTAATGAAATACACCGTTCATGGAGACGGTAGGTCGTACGTACGCATGAACAATGTTTTCGTTTCCTTATTGAGTTGAATGGAATTAAGTAGATGAAATACATATATATATATATACATAAATCTAGTAGCTTTATAATGTCATATATTTCATTTTTATTGCTTATATATACTTTATAATCATTCTTAAATGGTTAACATGGAGAGTGAATCTCATCGTGTCGTGGAGATGGTAGTCCATACGTACGCACAAGCGTTGATATCATTTCCATAATTATTGAATTGAATTGGAGTGGATGATACAGTATATCAGAATCATTATGATGTTATAATAACTATGTTTAGTTATTCTTTACAACATAATACCCATCCATGTAAGGTTTTGGTGGAAAACGGATTACACCACGGCGTGGAGACGATATTCCGTATGTAAGCATGCGCGGTGATTTTGTTTTCCGTAGGATGGATAGAAGGTGAAATGGGTTTGTTTAATATGTATAATAACATATCTGTATATTAGTCATACTGAAGTTATTACTTTATAATGAAACACTAAATAAGAATATGTTGAAGAAGAACGAAGTTTAAAAGAATCGGTAGAAGAAATTACCTCTTCTTCGATACGACTCTTTGAAACCTATTATTAGGGAACTAATATTGGTCTTTGAAGAATACCAGGACCTTTAGGATGTATCTAGGGAATTGGAGAAGAGAATTTGGCAGGGGTTGGACGAGCTTGAAGTCTCAAAGTGGTGTGAGGAAGAGAGAAAGGTGGTGCACTTTTATGAGGAGAGGGGCACCTTTGGAAAAAACTAAAAATATTATTTTATTATAAAGTCATCTATGGTTTTAAATAGCTCTAAATTGATATATTTCGAAGATAAGGTTGGGATGGGTCGAAATCCTCTTTTCCAATAGATTTTAGACAAGTTTATGTCATTATATTAACCTTATATTTTAGTTTTGACTCTTAGTTAATTAGATTGACATTTACCTTGTCACTTTGTATTTTTATATTATATAGTTAATAAACTTACCATATACATCCAAGAGACCCTCAAGTGGTCCATTAATGATACACCTATCATGATATAAGTATCTTGGACGAACCTTAGATCTTTAGAAATAAAATAACAATCAAAAATATAATATTTGTTTTAAAAACTAATTTATGTCAATTTTGAGACTATTCAACAGTTGATTTTTGTGAAACTCATAACAGAATGATTTCTTCAACAAAAGTAAATTAAATCAATACTAACATGTCATATTAACCTAGAAAATTATTGTAATTCATAAAAAGTTTCAAATTATATTTATTTGGGTATTTATAATATCAATTATTCTAATTTTTTACTATTATTGTAATTACTACATCATCATTGTGTCATAAATAAATTAAATTATTTACTGTCTAAAAATTATAAATAAAATATAATTATGTAGGAAATGTTATTATCTTTCTAATAAATATTTACAAAAGAATTTATCTTATGTACAACCCCATATTAAAAATGTTTTAGTAAATAAACATTGATTTTAACTCTTTTAACTGTTCTTTGAATTATATAATAATAAATGTCCTAATCTAATTCAAATGGGCCTAAATGGTCATATTTTATTCCTAAGGTTGTTTCTGGATGACTTACACTTATCCTATAGAATTAAGACATGTGTTAGGGTAATAATAATATCATTTTTACCCTTAATTACCCTATTTACTTTTAACCGTGGTAAAAAAAGTAAAAAGTTACTATTCACCAAAAATTATTTTCATCTCATTGAACCACATTTTACTTTCTGAAATCAACCGTGTCTCTCAGATTTTTGGAATTATACTCACAAAAGCGGTAAAATTATGTTTTATGAAAAATTCATTTTTTTAACTACCACTTAGTGGTTTCACTATTCATAAAAAAATGAAAGTTTCCAGAAAAATACCAAAAATTAGGCCCAAGCTATATTTGATATTATGAAATCAAAAATGATTTCTATTTTAACAAATTCAAAACATATCAGTTGCATTAATTAATTTAAAAATTAATTCCCATCGTCGAAACAAATAGTGTGTTCTTAAGAGGTAATAACTATCAAAAGATTAACAATTGTTTATGTCTGGTTTAAATGTGAAATTACATACAATGACCAAAATTTTATTAAAATGAAAAAATATATTCTAAATATACTTTAAAACCATTAATAATTTATCACTATTAATTATTTTGATTCAAAAGGTTGTTTTTAATTAAAATTTAGTAATTTTCACTATTCATCAGAATATGAAAGTTATATGAAAAGTACCAAAATTTCACCCTAAGCTAATTTCGATATTCCGAATCCAAAAATGAATTCCATTTTGAAAAATAAAATTTAAAAAATTTCAAAAAGTGGTTATTACTATTCATAACGGCTAGTTTTAATAATATTTTAATAGCATATCGTTGTTTAGTGAATCTCAGTATTGCGTACTACACACGCTATCGAGGAAGGTTGTGATTGCGTGTAATGCAAGGAAAGTCAAGGATGCGTGTTGTTCAAGATCCTATTTGTGTAGCATACAACACAAGACATTAATGAAAAGAATATTTTTTTTGTAAAATCTTGGGGTGTTACAAATTTCCATTACATTTCATTAACCAAATGTTAGAACGACCAGCTGGTACGTCCAATTATTGTTTCCTTGATAGCTATTTTGGTTAATTCCAAATCCATATAGGCCATGAGGACCAAGAAAAGACAAAATTGTCCTATCCATTCGGAACATTTTCTTACTGAAGAATGCATTTTGGCCTATGTAATGTTCATGGTACTTTTGAGCGATGTATGTTGAGTATTTTTTCTGAGTACCTTGAGAGTTGTATGGATGTATTTATGGATTATTTCATGGTTTATGGTTCTTCTTTTGATGATTGTTTGAAAAACCTAGGTTCTATCCTCTGCCGCTACATTAAAAAAGATCTTGTTTTAAATTATGATAAATGTCATTTCATGGTTGAGTTGGGGATAGTTCATGGGCATATCATTTCAAATATAGGAATTCTGGTTGATAAATTTAAAATTGAATTAATTTCATCCCTTCCATTTCCAAAATGTGTTTTTGAGGTGCGGTCTTTCTTGGGTCATGCTGGTTTTTACAGCCGATTCATTAATGACATTAGTAAGATCGCACATCCCTTATCACAGTTTTTACAAAAGGATTCTGAATTTGTTTTTGATAAAAAAATGTGAGGATGCTTTCAATTCACTAAAAATGAGTCTCATAGAACCTCCCATCATCCAACCACCAATGTGGGATTTTCCCTTTGAACTTATGTATGATGCCTCTAACATTGCAGTTGGGGCAGTTTTATCACAAAGGGTTAGGAAGTCTTCTGATATCATTTTGTATGCCTCACATACCCTTGAACATGCCCAGGTAAACTTCACAACCATAGAAAGAGAACTCCTTTATATTGTGATTGACATGGAAAAATTCGATTCATATCATCTTGAGTCATAAGTGATTGTGTTTTCTTACCATGCTGCCCTTCAATTTCTCTTAAAGAAACCTGAAGCCAAACCCCGTTTCATACGGTGGATGCTCCTCCTCCAAGAGTTTTATCTTGAGATTAGAGATAATAAGGGGGTGGAGAATGTTGTAGCTGACCACAATAGTAGGATTTACCCACCATTGGACTATCATGTTAACTCACCGCTACCCATTGGAGAATTCCTCCCTCATGAGAACCTTTGTGATCTTGTGGACCTTACCCCCTGGTATGTAGACATTGAGAATTTTCTAGCAACATCTAGGGTCCCCGCTAAATTTAGCACTTCACAATCCTAGAGACATAATCATTATTCTTGTTGGTACATTTGGGATGACCCTTACATGTAAAGAATTTGTAGTAACCATGTAGTTTGTCGGTGTGTCCTTGACCATGAGTTCACCTCTGTTTTGACCTTTTGCCACACCTTGGCATGTGGGGGTCACATTGGCTCTCAAGATACTACTCGAAAGGACTTCGACTCAGGATTAAATTTGACAACATTTTATAGAGATGCCCATAGGTTTTTTAAATCATGTACTCGATGTCAATTCACAGGTAATATCTCCAAGAGGAATGAAATGTCCCAATAGCCCATGTTATTCTATAAAATCTTCGATGCATGGGGCATTGAATTCATGGGGCCTTTTCCAAATTAATTTTGCATTGTGTACATATTACTATCTCTTTACTGTGTTTCTAAATGGGTGGAATCAAAGGCTACTAGAACCAATTATTCTAGAGTTGTTGTTGATTTTTTGAGGTCACTGATTTTCAGTAGGTTTGGTCTACCAAGATTCATCATTAGTGACTAGGGTTCACATTTTTTCAAACATTAAACTTTCTTAGTAAGTATGGGGTTGTTCATAAATATTCCACTACATATCATCCCCAAACTAACACACAAGTGGAAATTTCAAATCGGGAAGTAAAGAGAATCTTGGAAAAAATGGTACAACCCAATAAGAATGATCTGAGTTTGCACTTGGATGATGCATTTTGGGCATACCGTACAGCTTTTAAAACCCCAATCAGAATTTCATCGTACCAAATTGTGTCTAGAAAGGTTTTTCACCTCCCATTAGAGGTAGAACACCGTGCATATTGGGCTGTTAAACAATTTTATATGAACCTTTCAGATGCAGGTGAGCAAATAAGGATACAGATTCAAGAGTTGTATGAAATTTGACGTGATGCATATGAGAACTATTGTATCTATAAAGAGGAGACAAAGGCTTTTGATGATAGCATGATTCACCAGCAGCATTTCCATATTGGTGAGAAGGTCCTCATGTACAATTCCAGGCTTAAGATCCACACATTTAAGCTTCATTCCTGATGGATCGGTCCTTATACTATTACTAATGATTACACTTTTGGTGCAATACATGTTTTTCATGAGCAGAGTGGATGAAGTCTTAGTGTCAATGGGTAGAAACTTAAACACATCTATGAGGATTTTTAAAGAATCTCGTGGTGTAAATCCACCTTATCAATGCATCATACTAATAAAACACACCATGTTTTATCCTTCCTTATCACATTCTCAATTATTTCATTTAGGACACTCCACATTCTAGGTGTGTGGGGGTGTGTGGATATATTCCTCGGTTAGTTAGGAATTTTCATCGTTTTTTTCTTTTTGGCCTTCTTTATGGTATTTTCATTTTTCCCCATCAACAATTTCAAAGTTCCATGATTTGGTGACCATATAGTGTGGAATGTAAAAATACCATAACGAAGGCTAAAAAGAATATTTGTATCAATGAGTGATTTTCATAGTGAATTGGTTTTCTATCAAGGATATAAATGGTTGTATCTATGTGAAACCTTTTAGATGATTGATGCCCTTTGTGTGAGAAGTTTTTTGGAAAACCGTGTCACAAATATCTCCACAAATTCATGCACCAAACCACAAAGTGTGATTATTTCTTACTTAATATAAGGTAAATATATGTTGGGTTAATATTTTTTATCTTTGAATGATATAAATTCGTTCCTTATATGATCTGTTTAATTATTGTACCAGATTGACCTATGCATGTGTACCTAATTTCGGACTGTTGTATGCCCTAAAAAAATATATAAAAAAAATTGTTGTTTCTTGGGCTGGTCAAAACCCACTCCTCCTAAACCTTTGATCTGTTTATAACAATTGCAATCAGTGTCCTGAGGAGATCAAACAAGGGTTGAGAGATGAGTGTGACATTTGTTCCAATTGAAATTTCAATAAAAATAATAATTGAGGGGAGTGATTAAATGTGAAACATATGGGGATATGTAGGTTAGGAGCTTGTGGTTTGACTTCTTAAAATTCTTAAATTAGTGGGTCTAGAAATATGATTGCAAAGGATGTAGGGAAGGTTCGGTGACAAAATCAATTAAGCTGAAAAATGATAAAATAACATATATTTATTTGATAGAAAGTGGAATGAATAGCATGGAATGGTTTTCACAAACACACATGGAGAGTTAGTTTCATGGTTTACATCTGAATTCCTTTCTCAATTGGGTATCATGACTCTTTTTGAATTTTTCTGTGATATGATTTATGAGACATATTTTTCTACTTTTACTAGGAAGAACTCCTTTTTGTGGTTAGTGCATTGATCACTTTAATTTAAATAAAATTTCCTCAGATGATAAATCTTCAGGATGTTGGAAATATATATTTGCATCATTGTATTTGTACATGTTACATTTTTCAGGAGTTAAAATGTTTAGGTGAGGGGGTGTGATCGTACCATGATTCACTGTTTTATTCCACCCTTACACTGCAGTTTTAATCTAGTTTTGTAATGAATATTCCAAATATAATAATAAATTTATATTTATATTTGAATAAATCAATTAATGTTAATCAATATTATAATTGGAAATGTTACTTTTTTTAATATTTCAATGTAGCTGGAGATGATTTGGAGGGCCTTTGATGAAGTGGAAGAAAAATTGGCCAATATTGCATGGATCCATGGAAATCTGTCCAATTTTTTGCATAGTACACGAATTAAGTGCATCCAAATGGGCTGAAATTTTGTGTTCCTGTAAAACATTTAATATGATAAATTTCATATTTAGGATCCCAATCCTGATTCGGCTTCTATGGGGCCCATACGAACTAATCTGTCCAAGCCAAAGAATATGGACCATGTCAAATGCGGTGTTATGTATTTTATCAATATCTTGAGTTGTAGTTATTCATAGGGTCCCAAACAATTGGTGGAGATAGTCAAGAGGTGGGGTTACAAATTTTCTATTTTCTCTATTGTGAGATAAGACTGTCTGAAGGCCAAGACGTGTGTTACAAGTTGATTGATGAAATCTGTGTGCTTAAAACAACCTTCCAATTTTCCAATAAAATGACACCATGGGATCTCCATTTGAATGTTCGGCCAGGTGGCAAGGTACTTCCATTTTGGATTCCCCAAGGAGTCTTCTCAATGTCCATAGAATTTCTAGATGCAATGAGAAGTGCTACATCAAAATCTTCGTCTTCTTCCTCTCCCATGGGTTTCTAAACCCCTTGTGATCACCCGGGGAGGAATATGATGTAATCCTGAGCATCAATGTGGTATTATTTTGAATGACCTTTTTAATTCAGGGTTGTATGTTGTTTTTCCTCATCCTCTATTATTATTTAATTGAGTTATATACTGGTATGTTATACTCAACTCAAATGATCGTGTTTGGGGGTACCCTTTCATGTGATGTTTCACACACCGTTCATCCACTTTTCTCTCCTCATTCAATTGCGGTGTTTGTGTGATTCATATTGGTCAATTGAACTCACATAATCACTATCAATATCACGAAAATTTTTGTCATAATATCACAAATAAGTAACATACAAACCTGAACAGCACATCGTGTTCTTCTTGTGTTGCCTTGGTGAGTTTCTGTTATGATGTCGAACACAAATCACTCAATCATCAGCGGTGTCTGATGAAACATTGTGTGTTTTCAAATAAACCCTTGGAGGTATCCTATAATAAACTCAGTAACAATATGTTAATATGTGTTACAAACCTGGTATTAAAATATCATAACCCCATCCCTTGAATCGATGAAGGATGGGCATCATGAGACCTCCCTTGGTTGATCACGTTTAATCAATCTTATTCTTTTCTAAATTGTTTTATCACTTTAATTTTCTATTTTCATCATTATTAATAAAACACCCAAGTATTCCAAAATCTCATTCAGCTTCTAGTTTCATAATCAAATCCCTCTTTTTAAATTATTGATCCAAGGCTCCGTCGAGAGATGACCTAGGGTTGCTGCTATACTGCAAAAATTCTAGTCAAATTTAAATAACTAATTTGACACGCTCGATAATGCGATCACTTCTTCAATCCACTTATACACAAACTTGATTTCATTGCTCCTACTTTTTCAATGAGAGGCACCAAGAAACTATTTTAATAATCAAAATATGAATTTATTGATAAAATATAAATAACTTAAAATCGTAGGAAAATAATATGGAAATTTAATTTTAAAGTGTGTAATTTATATTAGTTTTTTTTATTTATTGTTATTAAAATATTTATATTTTACTATAATTAATATGAATATATAAGGAAGAATAATATTGTTTTAACAAATAAAAAAATTGGTTCGATCATATGTTTAACTGATTTTCCCGACTTGAACATGACCTACTCCCCAGATTCATTGACCACCCCGATTATAATAATTTTGATCTTAGGCCATAAAACATGAGTTTTGAATAAAATTATGTAACATGTTTTTATAATATTTCATTAAATTAAATTTTCATCAAAAAAAATTGAGATAATCATGCTTAAAAACAATGGACTAAGTTATAAATGAAAAACAATGAATCCATCTATCTATCCATATGAGAGTGTGTATATAATTTTACCCTATAATAAAATAATTTTAGGCTCAATAATTGTGAGATTGAGTTTTACCTCCCATGAATATATAAATTGACCCTTCAATAAAATAATTTTAGGATCAATTAGTCTCCTGACCATTGTAATTATAATTTTGTTGCTGACCATCCTTTAATGCATTCATAAATATAAGTAATTGATGACTTATTCTATAAATTAAATACCCTTCCTAATCCCCTTTATTTCTATAGATCTGAAAATTAAACTATAATTATCACTCACCCTTCCTCATCCTCAGTACGAGCACCCGTTTCTCTGATCCCCTAAAAAATGATGCTACAGGAAATGAGGATGTTAACAAAGTTGAGGAGTGTCACCGATTCCTTATTCCTTGGTTCCGCAAAAAGGTAAAGGAGAACCATGTTGTCTGATCTGTTCTTAGAAGACTCCATTGACCCATCGATGTTAAAATGGCAGAAGAGGTAATCTCGAACTGATCTTCTCTTAGCAGACACTTGCGACCAGGTGATGGTAGAAATTTAGGTGCCTTGAGCAGTTTTGAGTTATGGGATGGAGAATACTTGTGATCCAGTAATCTAATATAATACTCCTCAATTAAAGGTGGTATGATTGGACATATGACTCGATTAGAAGTGGTCCTAAATGGTTTCAAATAAACATCAATTGCACATTTCTACTAACAGTTTCTGTCTATTTGGTTCTATGGTAGTCAATATTCATGTTGGCCTATCTTTAGAACTCCGTAGAATTTACCTCCATGGATGTTGATGAAGGATACCTATATCTTTTTTACTCTATTAATCACAGGACATCCGAAAAAGAATATTTATGTTAATTTGAAACCATTTATTTATGAGTTAAATGCATTGTGAAATGACGGTGTTAGTACATATGATGTTGCTGGGAAACAAAATTCCATATTAAAAGATGTATTGATGTTGATGATTAGTGAATTTCCAGCATATGGAATGTTATCTAGTTAGATTAAACATGGTCCGAAATCATGTCCATACTGCTTTAAAGACAACAAAGCCTTTATGCTCATCAATTGAAAAAACCTTGCTTTTTGGACTTTCACTGGAGGTTTCTTCCAACTGATCATCCTTTTCAGAGGAACAAATCTCATTTTAGAAAATGTACAATTGAAAGGGATGAACCTACAAAGATGATGTCAGGTATTGAGTTAAAATCAGATCTATTTTCATTACCTCCCATCACATTTGGGCAACAATAAACCAAGAGAAAATTCATGGCATTGGGAAAGAACATAATTGGATAAAACATATCATTTTTTGGGATATTCCATATTGGTATGATTTGTTGGTTCACCACATTTTAGATGTTATGCATATTGACAAGATCTATTTTGATAATTTATTTCATATAGTTTTGGATACACCAGGTAAGACCAATGATACTGTAAAGGCATGATTAGATACTACTCAAATTTGTAGGCGACCGGAACTTAAACTATTTTAAATTGTCAGATCATAGAGGTTAATGAATCCAAAATTAGTTTATACACTATACAAAGTGAGTCGCTCATTATTTTTTCATTGGATTGCAGATTTGAGACTTCTAGATTATTATGATTCCAATTTGGGAAGATTTGTTAAGAATGGTTATATTACCAGATTAAAAAGACATTATTGTCATGTTATAGTGGAAATACATATGCTAATTAGATTCAAAAGATTATCGAATTCAATGATTTGGGATTCTATAATAGAAATATCATATTTTTGTAAGAAATTTGTGCATCGACAACAGACTACGATGCGCTAAGAAAACTGGAAGATGATGTTGTTGTAATTATATGTAAATTGGAAAAAATCATTCCGCTGGATTTTTTTGACACTATGGAACATTTGATATTAGATTTTCCACATGAAGCTAAATGTGGAGGTATAGTATAGTTTTGATGGATGTACTCATTTGAGAGATTCATACAGAAATTGAAGATAAAAGTACATAACAAAGCATCAGTTGAAGGCTCAATTATTGAAGCTTATTTTCAAGGAGAAATTGATTTTTTATTCTCTCATTATTTTGAATGTCAATATCCCACATAACACAATCACATGGGATGAAATGAGGGGAATGTTAATTATGAAATAGAAAATCAATTACCAGTTTTTAATCAGCTAAATTGTGGTTTTAGTTGAGGTCATGAATGATGGATTTCAGATGATGAACATCACAGAAACTACTTGGAATTGATGATATAGCCATACTTATATAGCCATGGCTTAAAAAAACCATGGATAAAGTTTAAGGTAACGCCACGAGTCATAAAATACCCATGGATTTACCCCTGTTCTTCCTATATATTCGTGATCCCCACTGCCTTCTTCCCATGTGCTCGCGATCCCCACCACATTTCTGCCCTACTCCCCACTCGCGATCCCCACCTTCCTTACATTCTGCCCTACTCCCCTCAACCCTCCTCGCTTGGGGATGTTACCCAAAACATCTATCAATCTACTCTGAAGATGTGGCAACCCACTTTGGGATGATTCTCCTCCGATGATGTGATCATCCCACCTCCCTATCGGTATTTGTCTTCCTCTTTCAACTCTTCACTGCAGTCAGCCCACCTCCCCACCGACGTGGCTCTGATGCGGCCTCCCCACCTCCCTGCTGATGATGTTCCGACATTGTGGTGTGAGATCAGCCGAACCCTTTGGTACTCATATGGTTCGATTCTTGTGGATTCTCCTTACAAGCTAGTCTTTCATCTATATTGCAGGCTTCCTTGGACCAGAGTGAGGCCAGATTAGGTCTCACTTAGACCCAATTGTAGCATGATTGATCTCATCTCAAATTACAGTTTTTTCATCACTTTTTAATTAATGCAACACATATTTATATTTCTACTCATATGAAGCAAATACTCACCATTAAATATTGACACAAAATTCAATATCATGGTCAATTGGTTTAAACACTGGGTAGGAAGTTTACACTTGGGAACACAACTTTTTTGACCATTCATCCTTGTTTGGTTTGACCACTATGAGAAAATCGCATTTTTATCACTTCTGCATTGTAAGGCTTTGTTTGAATGAGTTTTTCTATACATGGTGTTTTTTTAGATTATCTTGTGTGTTTTTAAGACTCTTAGAACCAATTTTATGTACATATGCATGTTTAAATAGATAAACTCCCCCTTATTGTCTATATATCTAGATGACCAGGTACCTATGGTGAAACCCATCTTTACTTGGGTTTGGTATTTTATTTACCCCAAGGTTCATGCTGAATATTTATTATTGAATATACTTCGTTATATTTCATTCCCATAAGATAAACCACCACCCACATTAGTGTCTTTTATCCCTGGAAATTTATTCCAACCTCTCGAAATTAGGATGTCTGGCTAAGATGTTATCGAGACCTGACCCAGTGATTCTTGGGTGATTGGGTCATAGTTGTTAAAAAATAGTATCAAATCCCACACTTTTAGGCTCTTGGTTTTGTAACTCAAAATTATCTAAGAGGAAAATGTCATTTAAAATTAATTTATTATAGAGTATGAAACCGATATGGCCACTGCTTGCCGATAAGGATAAATTAGACGAACATGCTCCACCCAGTCTATCTGTAGTGGACCCTTACATTTTCACATGTCTTACATGATTTCCCTAATCCTTCAAAGTAGAATAATAGAAAATTTCAACCTACTCAATATCATAAAATGTATTTTCATTCACTTTAGAGATGATAATATCCTCATTTTGAGAAAAAGTAGGGTCTCTATACCGAAGGGAGTCATACATAATTTATTGATCTCAAAAGGTGTAGGGGGACTGGGTCAGGGGGGGACTGGTGCAGGGGCAAGGGGGGACTGGTGTGGGGGGGGGGGGGGTTGGGGGCTAGAATAAAAGAAGGAAAAATCTCTACTTTATAAAATTGATAAACCAATATAACATAATAATAAAGGTTAATTCCAGAAGAAGAACATGCTAAAAAATGAGGTTGAAATCTAAAAAATTAAGAAGGATATAGGCATGAAGAGTTTTAGGTATTTTATAAAATCAAGGAATGAATTTTCTAGGTTAAGAACAATGTCTAATCCCTATTTCTCGCATTTAAGTGATGATGGAGGTTTAATTTATTCTCGTATTTCGGTGATTTTTGATTTTTGAATAGGAAACTGAAGGTGATGTTTGAAAAATAAAGAGCTTTATTGATGATAATGTTATTTAGTATTGGGATGTACATATCAATTTTAATATTATTTGTTCATTGTTGGTTATTGATTAATGTATCATTTATCATGTACAGTTGACACACTGATCACATATATATAAGAAGTTGTTATATCTCATTTATTTTCCCACAATTTTCTTATAAGAGGTTACATATGATAATACTGGTTCTATCCACCACCAACGAAGACAATTATTTCAAGATTTGGGTAAGGTTTATTCCGTTTTTACTCTTTGGCCCAATTTTATTTAGGGGTTTTTTGATTTTTAGGTTCCTTATATTTTTTTTGTGTGTTTTGGATTTCATTGAGGTTGATTCGAGTAACTGTTGACGAAGGCACACATGTGTATGAATAGGTAGGCATATGAATATATAAGTTCCCCCTTTATATATATTCACTCATGGCAATATGAATATATATATTAGGGAAAGTTGTTCTTATATATAGATATGAAAAATGAATACACTTGTAAGTATAAAGGGGTATATTCAAGTATAAACATATATCTAAGGACACCCTTGTGCATATTTGGCCATGAAAATATGTACGTAGGGGCTAGGTGTCCTTATATATTTGTTAAGTTGCATATGTGTACATGTAGAAAAAAAGAAGGTTCAAGTTGTCGTCGTCAAAAGAAAACACACCTTGAGGTTGAGGTAGGGTCACTATCCTAGACTATTTAATTCAAGAATGTTTTAAATTTCATTTAGGTTCCTTCTTAATTTTGCATGTTTATATTAAATTTCAATTCTTGAATAAGTATTAGTTAAGATAATTGTTTCGTTTGATAAATAATCATGGTTTTATAATAAAACCCCAACAACGAAGGTGTGTTGTCTGCTAAAACTCACAGTGGTATACCTTGATTAACATTATTGCATTGATGTTTTCATTATACATGATTTCATTGTTAGTCATAAAGCACACATCATACTTGACCCGTTTTGTATCCCTTTATGGGGTTTCCCTCTTTTTATTAAAACTGTTGTTTGAACCAAGACACTCATTAAGTGATAATAGAATTTTAAGATGGGTCCCATGTTGTGTGACCTTGTCACATGGCATGTGATTTTTAAATCCCACCAAAATCCTAGTTCCACAGCCCGGGGGTCCCACAGTACTAGTAATGTCAGATTACATGTTATGTAACTTGTGATTTTTCTCATTCCATGGGGTATTCCTCTAGGTATTCCTACACATTTCTAGATCTCCAATCCTCAATGAATTAGGTTTATCAGGGGTCATCCAATCCTCTAGTCATCAAGTATTAGCATTCATTTCTTTAAATATTATATGAAAACATCTTCTCATGCCATCTATATCATTCTATTTGAAACTAAGTAGAAGATACTGCCCCGCAGATGTCGTTATACCGGGCCAACACGTTGTTGTCATGCTGCGATCATGCTACGGTCATGCTGCGGTCACAGTACGGTCACACCGCGGTCATGCTCCAGTCAAACCGAGGTCACGCCGCAGTCACGCTATTGTCACGTTGTGGTCACGCTGCGGTCACGCCGCGGTCATGCCACGGTCACGCCTCGGTCATGCCTTGGTCACGCCATGATTTTGCACCGCTCTAGGATGACACCATGTAGCGGTTTACTGTGATAGTATTCCATGAGTCTTGTGATCAATGTTGAGACTGACTAATCACAATTTCAGCCAGTGTGGAAATGACTTGAATGTTTCCCCACCTCCTCTTGCTCCCTTCGCTCCTGACCGGAAGATGCTGCCCTGCAGATGTCACTAGACTAGGCTAACACACCACGGTCACGCCGCGATCCTGCCATAGTCACGCCACAGTCACGCCGTGGTCAGGCCACAATCACGCTGTGATTTGGCCCTTCTCCAGGATGACACCCTGTGGTAGTTCATAGTGATTATATTCAATGAGTCTTGTGATAAATGTTGAGACTGGGTAATCACAATTTCTACAGACGGTTTGACGAACAGAATGTTGCCTCTCCTCCTCCTGCTCCCTTTGCTCCTGGCCAAATGATGCTGCCTCGTGGATGTTGCTGGACTGGGCCAACATGCCGCGGTCACGTCGCGGTCACGTCATGGTCATGCCGCAATCACACCACGGTCACGCTGTGGTCACACTGCGGTCACGCCACTGTAATGCCATGATTTGGCCCTACTTCAGGATGAAACCCCACGACGGTTCACAATGATAGTATTCTATGAGTCTTGTGATCAATGTTGAGACTGTCAAATCACAATTTCTATCGGCGGGGTGATGATCAGAATGTTTCCCCACCTCCTCTTTCTCTCTTCGCTCCTTGTTTGAAGATGCTTCCCTGTGGATGTCACTAGACCAGGCCAAAATTCCACGATCACGCCGTGGTCATGCCGTGGTCATGCCGCGATCATGCCACGGTAATGTCATAATTTGGGCCTGCTCCAGCCACATCCATCCCACACTAGCCCCCTTCCACCTTCATTTTAGTTTGCTGCCCCCAGTATTCCAGCCTACAACATCCCCCCCTACCGCCTTCAAATGAGGCCGCACCACCCCCCCCCCCCCCCCCAACACCTGCAACCAGCCCCCTTCCACTATCATTCCAGCCCCCTTCCACCTGAATTTGAGCCCGTACCATCCCCCAGCCACTTGCAATCCAGCCCGCACCATTTAGGACATTCCCTTTGGATTAAATAATTATGACAATACATACCAACACTACACACATTATATCATTAATACCTTCTTAGAAAGAATATATGAATGATTTTTTAATGACATTTTTATCAAATCTCAATAAATATGTGATTATTTCAAGGATATTTAAACAATATTTAACAAGTTGCATTAGCACACCCTAAAAATGAATCTGGTAAAAGGTTTTTTTAGGGTAACGCTAGAGAAATTCGAAATATTTGTGGTGTGATGCAATGAAATTGAGTTTGAATCTGAAAAAACAAGTTCAGTTTTACCAATTTCACTCCCTCATAGTCTTAACACATTGAGGGGGCTCTAAATGAACCTTTCATACATTTTAACTTCATAGATAAACTAGATGACATGTCGATGAAGTTTGGAAGGGGGAATAATAAAGGGGGGATATTGTTTTTTAGAAAATGGATCTGTTGTGCAGATACAGGGGCAGCGGCCATCATCCTCACTGTGCGACCATGGGGAGTCCTTTCTATTAGTGGAGGATGAAATAAAATGAAAAAGATTGTTGGTTAACATGACCTCTTCTTGAGGAATATTCCTTAGGATTTCACTAAATCCACACAAGGTTGGATTTGTATCCAATATACAGATTCTAGTATTTGGTTAGGGATGTTGGTAGGTGATTTGGGTTGAAATTCATTAATCCAAATGGTTTCAATGGTGTAAATTAGTGGGATGATTGAGCATTATCCTTCTTTGGAATGAGGGAAATGAATCATGAATTCATCCCGTGGGGTATATATGAATGTATGAAGAAATGTCTTATAGCATGATCAATACCATCCGGCACAATATCCTAGTATAACATAAAAAAATTATTAGTGAATCCATTTGGGCATGGGGTACAGTCAAGATTATGAGAGAGGAAAGCAGATCTGATTTCCCCCTTGAAAGGGGTGTTATGAGAAACTGATTTATATGCTCATCAATACAGGGGTTGATGTTGTCCACCAGGTTATAGGAGAATGGCATCCCATGGTCTGAGTATATTCCATTGAAATAGTCAACAACAGCTAATGCATTCTCATTTTCATCAAAATAAATGTGGTTATCAATTCTGATCACGTGGTTTCTAGCACACGCTCCTATCCATATGCAATCTATTGAAGAGCATAGAATTCCTGTCACAAGCCAATCATTATTAAACCGAAAGGTTGTGGGGACTGACCTCATCAATTGAAAATTGAAATCCACTATAATTGGATTACGATCAGAGTGATACTTGGGAAGAGTAAATCCAGAGACCCCATGGCTATCATTCTGTTCATCAATTTGCGCAAGGCATCTATCAAGATTGCTGCCCTGCTATCCTTTTCATGTGTATCTACACCATGTAAAGTTAGTAACATCAAGAGGTATCTGGATTAAATTATAAGAATCAATTCACTTAGAGAATTCATAAGCTGTTTTCCCATTAAAATAAGTCCCAGTTGTTTCCTCAGGTGTCAAGATAGTGTTGAAGTCACCAACAAGCATCCACCTCTGATCCATACTTAGTGATGTTTCTTTAAGA
This sequence comes from Viscum album, assembly GCA_963277665.1. Lineage (NCBI taxonomy): Eukaryota > Viridiplantae > Streptophyta > Magnoliopsida > Santalales > Viscaceae > Viscum > Viscum album. The sequence continues at coordinate 1,931,580,025 of OY728131.1, forward strand.
TCCACCCATAGCTCCCTCCTCCTCAAATAAGAAGTGGAGGAATAGATAAAAAAGAAAGAGATATTCTGCCCAGTATTTTTTGAAATTATCAGTATACTACAGGGTCCACTAACAAATGAGTTAATTTGAATGCTATCATGTCTCAGGACCCACAAAGGATCCTTGATCGAGATATTCTGATTGCTGGATATCAGAATAAAGCCATGATAACTCCTTTGTATACCTTTTTAGTTTTTAAAGATATGATTTGGCTCTGCAATACTAATAAGAATTGGTTTATAGGTCATGATATATTGTCAAAGGGCCTTGATCGTACGAGGATTTACTAACCCTTAACAATTCTAATATAATATCCTCATTAAAGATGGACCCTACCCTTTTTCTGGGGGCCCTCTATTTTCTCAGTAGCAATTTGTACATTACCTTTCTTACCATTACCTTTTTCCCTCCATTAGAGGAAAATTTGGAGTCCTTTTAAGGTTTTTTAGCCTCACTGCTCTCTTTATATCCGCTAGCATCACTCACTTCACCCTGACCTTTTAGGGAAGCATCATCTGCACCAGAAGAAACCTCTGGGCATGTCATCCTTTTAGCATCAGCCTCCTCCATTTCATTAGACCAGAACATCCCACTCAAGGGAGGGAACATGTTCTTGCCTTTCATATGGGAGGGGTCATTGTTTTTCTCCTATTGATTCATAGCCACTTTGGAAGGAGGAACCATTACAAAAACTCCAGCTGGGTCAGATGTAGCTACATGGGCAGTGTTTGGACCACATCCATTATTTCTATTGAAAAGAATTTCAACTTGTTCAGGCACAAACCAACCAACACCATGCACCACATATGTGTATCCTATACTAAACCATGTAGAAAAATCTAAACTGCAACACTCCCAGCTGAAATCCATCATCAAAGGTCCTATCATTCCAAAAAGAAACATGAAACTCACAACCTCACCTCTTAAATCCTCCACAAGAAACATATAACCCCACTATGAGAATATCTATAAGTCTCAATATGATAAACCCATCATCACCTAGCCTCAACCTTAAGAAGCATCCGAAGTAGGCGGGGCAGCTGTCTAGGGGGGTCCAGCAGGGGGGAAGCTGTTCAGGGGGGTCCAACAGGGGGGGTAGCTATTCAGTGGGTCCTAGCAGTGGGGGGTCTATGTCGGGGGGAGGGGCGAGCTGCGGTCCAGGGGGCTACATTATAGGGGTTCTAGTAGGGGTGTTTTTGTCCGGGGGGGGGGGGGCTGCGGGTTTTTGACCAGGGGGGCTTCTTTCCTGGGGGTCTGGGGGGGGGGGCTACTGTCTAGGGGGTCCACCAGTGGGGGGGGTGTCCAGGTTCGTTGGGGGGGGGGGGGTTCCACGGTCTGTCCAGGAGGGGGGGGGGGTGTCCAGTGGAGTGGAGTTCTAGGCTTTCCAGGGGGATTTGTCCAGGGTCTGGGGGGTCTAGGGTGTGGGTGGGGGTGTCAAGGGGCTAGGTGGGGGGTGTCAAGGGTCTGTCTGGGGGGGTGTCTAGGGTCTGTCTGGGGGGTGTCCATGGTCTGCGGGGGGTGTCCAGGGACTGTCTGAGGGGTGTCCAGGGTATGTCTGGGGGTGTCTAGGGTCTGTCTAGGGGGGGGGGGTGTACAAGGTCTGTCTAGGAGGAGGGCTATCTAGGGGGCTGTCCAGCGGAGGGGGGGGGGGTTATGTAGGGTGGGGGTGTATAGTGTCCAAGAGGGTGGGTCTGTCATGGGGGGGTGTCCAGCAGGGGGGTTTTCCAGGTGTGGTTTTCTTGAGGGGGGGTGTCCAGGGGTGCTGTCCAGGGGGTTGAGTGGGGTTTGTCCAGGGGAGGGGGGTCCCAAATCCTAATCCTTATATGAAGCCAGATTAGTTTATCACAATCCATAAATGCTTAATTATTAACTAGAGACCAAACATAGTCAGAAATATTCAAATCATGTGAAATTCGATATGAGAGATAACCCAAGATGGAAAATAAAGTAACATCAGATGGGACATTTATAGAATGTAAGGGTTGATCCTGCCCGAAGGTGTTCCAGAAACTATGAGTGGAGTCTCTACTGGCCAAACATTTAGTATACTGTATTATCATTTCATAGGCTTACTTAAGGGAATCCCATACAGAGAATTCATGGTAGTCTTTATATCCATTATATAGCCATTTTATGAACTATATAGACAGAAACTCATCATCAACGCCATTTGAGACCAGCCTCCAAGTGAATTTTCCAATCATACCATTATTAATCGTACAAAGATCCTTGGACCCTAATCCTCCAATTTCCGTAGGTTTTGTACATTCATTCCACATCACTGTGACCAACTTCCTCTAAAATATTGATCATGTCCATATAATGTTTCTCACCAGGATTTGATATTCCTTAATTAGCCATCACGACCATTTGTGTCAAGAGAAAGGGAAAGGATCCCTCTTCACCCCAAAATATTGAAAGGTCATGGATCCCCTCTTCACCCCATGGTTTCAAGTGATCCTATTCTTTTTTCAAACAAAATTTCCATTGCTAAAAACAATTGAAGATTTGTCCCAACTTATGGCCTATCCAGCCACATCCTCATAGTGAGTGAAAAGATCCTTTATATTGGATATGGTTCTCTTTGAATACTTCCCCAAGAATACAATGTCATCAACATAGCGGATATTGGGTGGGTCCTAATCATTAAAAGAATCTCTAATCCTCTTATAAATACCCAGATGAACAAGCTAATTGATGAATTGACATATGTAATCCTCTGCATTTGTAAATATACACCTTTAATTCTTGACCAATTCAATAGTATGATTGACAAAAAGGGGAGGATATGTGCCTGAAATATTTGTAGCAAGGTTGTCATGTAAAGTACCTGAATGTTTTCCATCTTTTTTCTAGAACCTGGGGGAATTTTTGGTGTGTCCACTAGGTTGAGTTTCTCTTGATAAGATGAAAATATACACCTCTAATTCTTGACCAATTCAATAGGCATATTTGGGTTGGCATCTTTCTAATCTTGCAAACCCGAGGCAACCAATTTTTGATTTGGGTTACTATCTAGAGCAGTCTTTGAAACACCCAGAACATCAGGTGCCACTTCTGTACCACACCCCATCAAAGAGGCATCCTTCACGACACAAAAAGACCGCCAACAACCCATTTACCAACTCACAGTCAACAATAGCACCCAATCTCTGTTAACAAACTAGTCCACAGAAAGAGAACATCTATCACCTCTAAGCCAACACCAGCCATAACATTAGCCTCTACTCTTATCCATCACCAAACATCCGTCTTGATGTTCTTATCTAGAAGCTCAAAGAACTACTCAACAACATCTCCCTGTATCTGTAGCACCAAAAATAATCACCTAATATTTTGGAAATCTCCCAGCAGCCACACCACCTCCTTTGATTATGTATTCAATGAATCAAATTATTGTTCATTTGTTTTGTTAGATGATTGGCCTCTATCAACAGTGTGATAAGATTGATCTCCAATTTTTTAAATAGAGGAAAAGAATTTAGTCTCAAAAACTACATTAATATCAGTATGAATAAAGTGTTTCGTGTCTATGTAATCATTTATGAAAGAAATTGATTGGATTTGGACGATCATTTTAGTGTCAAAGACTACTAGTTGATCTAAATGATTTCATTTATCATTGCCTTTAAATTGTTCTTTACTAAATCACCTTTGATTCTTATTCTCATCATGATTGATAATAAAAGCATATTTCTATTTTCTGTTCTATGGTTGAGTAATTTCACTATATAATGAAACCACTATGTTTTTTGCAAGAACTGTAGTACGCTAAAATGTATGTTTGTTCCTCTGACTATTCCATATTACAAGGTCCTCAAACTATGTTTACCCCAAATGTTATTCTATAGATTAAGGTAATATATTTCAGGTTCTATATTAGAGATGTTGTATCTAATTATTTTTCTCTTTTCTTGAACATGGAAATATATTATGGACATTGAATTATCTTCTTCTTGAATATGCACTGAATGTGCAGATCCTAAAATCCCTCACCCATCCTATGAAATATGAACCAATCTTTTTTGGTATTTGTTCCCCAAAAGTTAGTAGTTTCAGAATCACATAATCCCAACAATAGACCACCCATCTCACCTTTAATAATCACCATCAATCAAACCAACCGTCTTGTTCCCTTACAAAACCACAAACCATCCACCTACCACCCAAACACAACAACACTACCTTAAACACCAATAACTGCAGTCATCCCACCCAACACCAAAAAAAACCCAACCCTCCTAGCCACTCACACCAGAATAGCTACTGTAACCCAAAAGGATGACATAAAGAACCCATCCAATTAAGAAAACCTTCCTCTAGGAACATCAACACTAGTCCATATGAAACTCGAACCACCTACTACTTCATGAACCTTGAATCCAAGGAAACATTCTACAATATCATGGCACCAGACCACCACCTTCGACCAGTCAAATACTAAAGAAAACAATATCTTAACAGCACCATATGAAAAAGACCAGACACCAAAGGAATGCCCAACTGTTCAACCACAAACTCAACCACAACAGTCCACAACAAATCCCCTACATGTATCCATGTAGCTGGAGAACAATAACCAAAAAAGAAACCAATCAACCAAAAACTAGAAATCCCTTCTTGAATCACCCACACCATGAACCCTATCCTCTACAACTGCACCATGAATAATAACATGTGACTCTATCCAAACCACACTATATGCCCCTCTAGAATCATCCCCACACACTAAAATCAGGCATCCTCTGCACAGGATGATTGCACTCTAAACATCCCACACCCACCCAAAACCATTATAGGATGAAGAACACCCACAAGAACATCACATGCATGTCCCACAGAATCTGAGAACCATCCAAAAAATCCAATCTACATTTATATCCCATTCCAACGGATAAATACAGCACAAAAATCCCACAATGAACCCAAAGGCAGCACAATAGTATATAGTTTCTAGGAGGGGGGGTTGTTGTCTGGGTAGGGTGGTCTAAGGGGGTTTCCAAGAGTGAGGGGGGTATCCAAGAGGGAGGGGTGTCCAGGAGATGGGGGGTGTTTAGAAGGGGTGGTGCAAGGGTTGTCCAGTAGGTGGTTGTCCGGGTGGGGTTGTCTTGGCGGGTATGTTTAGGTGGGTTTCCAGGAGGGGGGCTGTCTAGGTATGGGGGTGTCCAGCATGGGTGGTGTTGTCTAGGCAGGGGGGAGGGGTGTCCAGCAGGGGTTGTGCTGTCCAGGCTGGGGGTAGGGGTGTCCAAGAGGGGGGAAGGGGTGCTGTCCAGGAAGGGGGGAGAGGTGTCCAGGAGGGAGGGAGTGAGGGGGGCTATCCAGGTATGGGGTTGTCCATGCAGGGGGGAGGGGTGACCAGTAGGGGTGGTACTGTCCAAGCAGGGGGGATAGGTGTCCAGGAGGGAGGGGGTGCTGTCCAGGATGGGGGGAGGGGAGTCCAGCAGGGGTGGTGCTGTCTAGGTAGTGGGAGGGGTGTCTAGGAGGGAGGGGGTACTGTCCAGGTAGGTGGGAGAGGTGTCTAGGAGGGAGGGGTGCTGTACATGGAGGGGGGAGAGGTGTCCAGGAGGGAGGGGGTGCTATCCAGGCAGGGGAGAGAGGTGTCCAGGAGGTAGTGAGGGGGGGGGGTCTATCCAGGCGTGGGGGTGTTTTCTAGGCAGGGGGGAGCGGTGTCCAGCAGGGGTGGTTCTACTAGGCAAGGGGGAGAGGTGTCTAGGAAAGAGGGAGGGGGTTCTGTCCAGGCAGGGGGGAGGGGGTGCTGTCTAGGTAGGGGAAGAGGTGTCCAGGAGGGAGGGGGTGTTGTCCAGATAGGGGGGAGGGGTGTTTAGCAGGGGGTGTTGTCTAGGAAAGGGGGAGAGGTGTCCAGTAGAGAGGGAGTGTGGTGTTGTCCAGGAAGGGGGGGTGTACAGGGGGAGGTGTCTAGGAGGGGGGGTGCTGTCCAGGAAGGGGGGAGAGGTGTCCAAGAGGGTGGGGGCTATCGAGGCAGGGGGAGGTGTCCAAGAGGGGGGTGCTGTAGGGGGGTGGGTACCATATTAGATGATTTTTTTAATTCCATTCAGAATAACTTCTTAACTAAAAATATTGATTGTTGTAATGACATCATATATCTCTTCATTGAACATCAATCAGTACATAACAATTTTTGGGAACCATAGTTCTATTCATCTCCACCTTAACTTAAATATCATTATGACTTAATCTTTTTTCAACCACTCATCAATCTCCCATGTTGGAATAAGATGATTAAACTATTATTAAATTTACGGGGGCTGTCCAGAGGGGGATTTGTAGGGGGAGGGGGGGGGGGCTGTCCAGCGGAGGCCTTGCAGGGGGAGGGTTGTCCAGGGTAGGCTTTGCAAGGGGGAGGGGTGCTGTCCCAGGATTCTTTGCAGGGGCAGGGGCTGTAGGGGTGTGGGATGGGCAGGGGAGAGGGTGGGAGCTATTTTTTGGGGGGAGAGGGACTATCTAAGAAGGGGGTGCTGTCTAGGAAGGGCTATACAGGGGGATGGGTCTTTCCAGGGGGGCTTTGTAGGGGGGATGGGGGCTTCAGGGCGGTTGTCTACTGCAAGGGGAGTGCGGGTGGCATTATAGGGGGTCTTTATAGTGGTGGGGGATGTAGGTGGAGGGGGGCTGTAAGGGGAGTGGGGGGGGGGGGTTGTGCAGTGGTGTTGGGGGTATTTTTTATGGATTTTTAGACCCTATAGCCACAATTTTTAACCGTGGCTCTCGTTTAATTACCACCGTTTTTAATAATGGATATAGGTCTAATGCCACTGTTTAAAATCGTGGCAATAAAGTGTGTTTTTCCTCTTGTATAGCCATGGTTCTAAACCGTGGCTATAGTGATATTACCAATGTTTGAACCATGTTTGTATACCTACAGCCACGGTTCAAACCGTGGCTATAGATATAGAGCCATGGTTTTGAACCGTGGCTATAGGTCTAGGCCTACAGCCACGCCAAACATAGCCAAGGTCTGAGGATCTATAGCCATGGATTAAAACCGTGGCTATAGCCTCAATTTCCAGTAGTGAGAGCTCATACATATGTTCTTCTCAACTACGACGAAATGACATCATTTATCATATGAGAGATTCTATTACTTATTCTATAATTTATGTTATAGTATGTAAACATATTTTATTTGTATGTTATATTATAATCATATAAAGAAATAACTTCCTAAAATTGTAGCATCTTCTTTTGAAGAACACAAACAACAATTTTTTTTCAATGGTTTCAAAAACTGTTAACATAAATTATTGATGGTATAATATCGATTTAGTTTATTATTTATTATATTGATAATTTTTTACAAATATTTAGGTGTCTCAATGTGCTAATAAAATTGATAAGTGGCTGTGTATATTGAGTAAACCACCATTCGAAATGGTTAAATATTATAATGCATATGTAGTGAATGGTTTTCAATGTCATACACATGCATATGGGAATCAAAAAAATCAATGAACAGTGGTGTTTTCTTGAGAGGATCACATCACAGATAAACTAAAGTTGACTTTTATAGTATTCTGGATGAAATTATTGAGCTGTGTTATCTAGGATGGAATTACATAACAATTTTTAAATGTCAGTGGTTGGATACTAAGAGAGGCATGTGTGTTCATCCGACTCATGTATTCGTTGATATTAAATATAAAAGTCATCTTGTAGTAATTGAACCATTTTTACTAGCTCAACAGTAACTTCAAATTTATTATGAGAAGGGTTTTGCTACTTCAAGAGACTTGAAAGATTTGTGGAGCATAATAAATAATAAATCGTGGGAAAATTAGTTTACTCAAACTGAATTTGATTCCACTTAAGTGGATGTAATTTAATTTTTTCAAGAGACTGATCAAAATCCATATGATTCACAATGAGATGTGAATATCGATGATGACACCCCACAATCAAGGATTAATGACGAAGAAGATGTTACAAATGAATTTGAATGGTGAATAAATGATGAAACTAAAACTCATAAAAATATTGATGATGATGAGGAGGAAGATGAGGACATTGAAAATGACATCAATGGAGAAGAGGATTAATATGCACACTGACACAATTAAATACTTGTTATATTCATAACTAATATATATCTATATATAATAGTTATTTTCAACTATCTGCTAACAACAATCATTTTGTGTTTTAGATGGACAATGATCTATTTCACGAGTTTCTAGAGGCTGAGCTACAATTGGATGAGGGGGATTTTGGAGCATCTGACCTTCAACATATTGGCGGTTCAGGGGGTATGTGGAGGGGGCGTTGTCTTGTGTTACTGATTATTCCTGATCCTATCCCTGAGCAACGTCCACGTCTGGGATTCGATCTACACACACGGAGGTATGGTAACTTGTATATTTTTATTAGATTTTATTAATTTAATTATATATATAATAATTGTTTGATTATTTCTTTTCACAATTTTTCACATGTATCTATTATAGATGGGAGTGTTATCTTGTACAATTATGTGTCTCTTTCGTGGATCACATGGGAACATATTCTCATTGATGTGCGGCACGACATGTTCCATCATTGGTTGGTACGTATATAAAAAATATATATTTTGAAATTTATTTAATTAATAACTTGATATTATAAATTATTTATAGGGTTTATAGTATCCTATCAATGATAGCGTGCACGATGCAATCCACATGTCATGGCAGGTTTCTATGCATGACCATTTCTTTTAGTTTTTTCACAATTTGAGATGGACATCCATTAAGATAGCAGGAAGGACAGAATTTGATGAGTCGTGTAGTGCCCACCAACCAGAGTAGATTTCATAACACGTTTGGGATGGATTATGTTTACACTAGTTGGGTGGTATATTTCAGAGGAGATCTTCATTAGGGCTATAGAACCAGGGAAGACAGGAGGTGAAGCATCTAGTTGGTAGCCATACATTCAGTTCACATATAGAGAATCTGGTAAGTAGATTTTTTAAATATTTTATATAACTTTAAATTTAATCAGTTTATTTTATATTTCTCTAGGCATTCGATCATCCCGATATTGTGTTGTTCGACGTTTATTGGAGGATGTACAGTGATCCAGTCACTGGAGAGATTACAGGGGATCACCAGCATCAGATTTTGGCTTGTATTATTTTTTTAGTTTGATAATAAACTCCATATAATACTTTCACAGATTTAATTTCAAAATGGAATTGAAGGAGTCCTATGAGACTGCCACCTCTCAAACACAGGCTGAGGGTCAGGACGAGATGACTGAGCAGACCAGTGCCCCCCATTTCGATGGGGCGACATTGATGAAAGAGACTCAGTGTGGATTTGAGAAGCGACGAGTAGTTGGTATCATATCTCATTTGACTCCTAGTACTTATTATGGTACTACTATAATGTCGACATCCAGCTTGAGAGGAGCTCGTGGAGAGGCATCATCTTCTGGCTCACAGTATCCGGAGCAGTTGCAAACTCAGGCTGAGCTTATAGAGACTTTGCAGAAGCAGCATGAAGAGATGTGTCGGTGACAACAGCTACAACAACAGCATCATGAGGAGCATATTCATCAATTGGAGCAGCAGTGATAGCAGGAGCATCACAAGCAGATGGTGTACATTCGTCGTCTGACTCATAGTTTAGGGATGGAGTTTCCTCCACCATCTCCTACAACTCCTCCACCTCCTCCAGAAGATGACCCCCCAGTGATTTGTTTTTATGTTAAAAAATCATTTTAATTCAATATATGTAATAATAAGAACTATTTACAGTTTATGTATTTTATATTTTTGATATAATATTTTTTATATTTATTTGTAAAAATTGATATTTTTTTTTATTATTTTATTATTTTATTATTTTATTATTTTAATAATATTAATATTAATTTTTTACTAATATTGATTTTTTTATATATATATTTTTAGTATTATATTTTTTAATATCTTTTTATTTTACAAATAATAATATTTTTTATTTTTTTACGATTTTAATAATAATAATAATATTTTTCATTAATCATAATTTTATTAATTTTTTTATTTTGTTTACTAATTGTGATGGGGCCTTCTGCGATGGGCTCCCATTGCAAATTAGTTAAATATAATTTTTAATACTAATATTTGCGATGGGGCGATGGGTCATCACAATTCATATTTGCGACGGACTCGTCACAAATGTTTCTCTATATATATCATGTATATAATCTGATGTTTATTTGTGAAGAGGAACATAACCGTCACAAATAATATTTGCAATGGGAACGTCGCAAATAGTTTATTGATTTATAATGTATATAATCGGAAGGTTTTTTGAGACAGAAAACTTTCCGGTCACAGAAGCTATTTTGTGTGGCGGACCCATTGCAGAAATATGTATTTGTGACACCATTTTCTACAAAGGGATATTTGTGATGAGGCCCTGTCAGAAAATTCTATTTACGATATGATCCCTTCAGAAATAGCCCGTTGCAAATACCACTAATTCTAGTAGAGTAGGATTCAAACTGAGACCTCCCACTGTGCGTCTGGACATTTTACCACTCCTCTATATCACACTGATGTCCATTTAAGGATATATATATACATATGTACATTTACTTATATTTATTCATATCTTAATATATATTAATATTCACACATATATATATATTTATATTAATATTTATATTTTGATATATTAATATATATATATTAATATATATATATATATACATGTATTTTTATATTTATATATTTATATATCTATATATTTATTCATATATTAATATATCTTTATATTAATCTATTTATATATATTTAGTTATATTTTTTTATCTGTATATTTTTTTGTATATTAATATATATATATATATATCAATTGTTAATATAGACACACAAAAATACACACACACATACAAATTATATAGGTATGAAAATATTCATATATTTGTATTTTATATAAAATAGATATTCGTTTTTTATTTAGATTAATCTTATATATTATGAAATATATCTCATATTAACACATATATATTTATATTAAAATATATATAAATTTAGTTAAATTAATATATATATATATATAAATATTAATATATATATACATGAATAGTTATATTTATATATTTATATATAAATATTTTTATATATTTATAAATCTATATATTTATACATAAATATATTTATTCATATATTAATATATATTTAGTTATATTTATTTATTTGTATATTAATATATATCAGTTGTTAATATAGACAGACACAAACACACACACACACGTTATATAGGTATATAAATATTCATATATATATTTTTAAATAAAATGGATATTAGTTTTCTGATTAGATAAGGATTATATATTGAGAAATATATTTTATATGTAAATAAGTTTAATTATTTATTTATAAAAATAAATTTTTTATGTGTGAATATATAAATAAATGTATATATTGTTATATATCTGATTATAAATAATTGTACATTGTTAAAAATGATAAATTTTCAAATCCATTATATCAATATGAATGTAATCAATGAGAATGAATTCATTCTCCACTGAAAAATGGAACAAATCCCTAAAATGATGTTGAAATTCCATCGAATGTTAAAATATTTGGGTAGCCGACTAAAAACTCCATTTTTAAGTCCTTATAGTCCCTTCATGACCAAAACAAACGTGACCAATGATTTTCATGTGTTGTTATCATGTAGATATCATTACAGGCATTGATTTGATATGTTGTAGAGCTCAAATAGACACCCAAATCAAAATATATGTCCGTTTGAAGTTCGAGTTATATTTACAACTTATTTTAGATCTTTTATTAGTTTTTTGATTTTATGTGTCTTTAAATTGTTATTAAATGACTATTAATAAATTAAAATTAACAAATTTTTAATTAATAATATTTTTTTTATATATTTTATATTCCATTTTCACAACATTTCTTATATATTATGTGTAAATGTCTATTTATACTTATTTAAAACATATTTAAAAATATATATTATATTCATATCAATATAAAAATATTTATATATTTATCTTTTATTTTTAATAAAATGTTTTATTTTCAAATATTCCCTTTATCAGGGATAGTAAAATAATTGTTGATAAAAAACCAATTTTATCAACGCTACTATACAAAGTGCTGATAAAGGGGTACTTTTAGCAGTGTTTTTTTAGCACTGTTAAAAGTAGTCCTTTACCATTAATTTTTTTAGCACTAATAAAGGTACCCCTTTATTAGTACTTTTTTTAGGATTGATAAAACAAGATGCTTCTCTTGGCCCGTTTTGTGGTTGTGCACTAGGTATCGCAATGATGCTCATCACCACCTCCAAGACACTGAATCATCATTTCCAAGGTGCACTAACAAAACTCCCAGTACTTTTGGTTGCACAACATCCTAAAGGTCATCCAATATTTTTCCACATATTAGAGCTGGCTAGGTGGTTTGTGTTCCTAGTAGTATAGCTCGACCAGACCACTAGATCCCTCAACCACACAATACCTATTTTCTGACTCATCATCAGGTGTCCCATCGCTCTCCCTTTCCCAACCTTCCAATACTAGAGATGAGTTTCTAGTGGACCCATCAGTACTCTGATCTTGTAGTCTTCTTCCAAATCAATCTTGTAATATTCTTTGCATCACAAGTAACCATGGAACCAACTTGTTGTGATTTCATGTTCTATCTCTTGATACCTCACCAATACCCCACCATTTCCACCCCTTGTTCATTTTTATAATTATACGATTCCCAAGAAACACCAATTGAGGAACCATACTAGATATTGGCCATCCACCCCATGACCCATAGGTGCCTTGCCCTATCAGTTCCCGATTTGTGTCTAGGTTGTAGGTAATGTCAGTATATGAATCAGCAGATCAAGGTCATGTTCGATCATCTATGTCAGTATAATATAGGTAGTATACTAGGATACAAGTGAAACATAATCCTTCAAAATGACCTATGGGTGCACCCATTAACATCGAAATGGAACTCAATCCACCACTGGGTAAACAGACATGCATTTTAAGCAACATTTTACTTTGGAATTTGGGGCTAGAGAAAGGCAAAATGAGGAGAAATGAATTGGAACTGATACATGAGCTTGCTACTTATATATATTGATATATGGGATAGATTCAGATTTTTTTTGAGTAGAAACTCTATGTTTGTAAAGGCATGGCATTCACTTGAATCCACTTTTTCAAGTCCAGTCAAAATGTTGTGCATCGGAACAAAAATTCCTCTATCATTATTCAATTTATTCATCAAGATCATTTAACATTATATTTCATAATATCAACTAAACCCTTGAGGGAAAAACCCAAGGATCTTACAAAAATATTGAGTTCATCATGAAATTCAAATTAGTGCGGTCATAGAGACTGCTCCAATAGAATCAGAGAAGGGAAGTAAGCTCAATTTTCTGCAGTGTCACTACCTACCTATCAAGATGACCTTTCCTAGCATTCATTACTCTACTTTAATAGTCTTTATTTTCTATCATAGCAATTGATTTCCTGATTCATGTTAAGCATATGACCTCTACTCATATAAGACAAACAAACTAGTCATGATAGTACCGATACTACCTATCCATTTATCCACTACATTGAGCTAGCTCAGTCTGAATCCTTGTATTTGAACCCCCAACATAGCATACCTAGTATTTTGGATAGAGATATGAAATAACAAGATACTTGAAATACTAGAGATATTCAGTCACTTTTTTTCGAAGATATGACCCTATGATAGTCATTTCTCCTTGTCCTGTTACTGATGGTGAGCTATATAGTCTATGTATATTAATGAGAAATTCTATCATACAAACAATACAATAATATAACATGATAAGATAATGAAGAGAAAATGAATTCCATGATGGAGGTCCCCAAACCGTTGAAAATTCTACCTAGCACATTATGTTAATGTTATTCTAGTATACTTCCTATATTATACCGACTGATATTTTTTATTTTATTTATCTCAAATTGCTAAACACTTCCATTACCACACCATACCAATTTCACAGATTGATTAGAGTATCATGTCTTTTTTGTGTATTATGATTTGAAGGGATGAAGGTAGAAGTACGAGAAGTGACCGAAAACAAAAAACTACTTGTTGACAGGGGAAAGAGACAATAATAGATTACCAAGGATGGGTCTTGACCAATAAAATTATTTACTATTATGTTATTATAATACTATTTTTATTTCCTACATTTGAGTCAGATATCAACCACATGGATCCCTCTATCCCAAAGGGGTCGAGAGAGGGTAGGAGATTAAACATAAAAATACTCTAGCTTTAGGGACTACCCAACAAGATAATCAAATAACCTCCATGATTTCTGGTAACCCTTGGAGAGTACATGCCTCCTATCATGCTTTCCACCCTACCTTCTGAAGGTTACATATCTCCCAACTAACTACGGAAATTGACTTACTTCAATGAGTAGTTATCCTGTCACATGATGGGTCAGAGAACTCCTTAAAGCAGTTCATATGAAACCCACCAGGTTCTGAATCCTATTCATATTTTTCCTCAGGAATGGGCACACTGATAACTCCATAAAAGAGGAGTGTGGGTTGTTACAATTTGTATCTTTTGGTATTCATCTATAGGTTTAGAGAAATAAGTAATGTATTAGAATTCCTTCTATCCATCCCTATCTTGTTAGTATCTCTTCATCCAAGGGATCTATCAATGTAGTATGGTCATAGATCTTTTTTCCCTTTAGAGGCAAGATACCTTCCATATCTTCCAGTGGGGTTTTTTATTGATGATACCAACAATCTAGTAGTATAATATCTATCATCTAAGTGAAGAGAATACGATCTTAAAAAAATTAGATTCCTTTTTACATTTCTTTTTGAAACCAGATATTGATTTTGTTCCTGACAAGGGCTAAGGTCTCATTAGTTTAAATATCCTATTATATGAGGATGATCAGATCAAGCATATGGGATTTCCTAGAAAAATAATGGGACCTCACAATATAATTAAGAGGGAGTTCACTTTTCCCATGACAACTTTAGTACATAAATTCTTGTATAAGAAAATAGGTGGTTCTTGCATTAGTACAATAATGACCTCTCTCCTCGAGTGCATTAACAAGAGAAGGAGAATTTTTACATCTTATTCCACACCTAATGGTGTATGAAATGTTTTTATTCCTCCCTCAATAGGGATAAAAACATATTCATGTGTGGTTGGTAGTTGAAAATGGAATAATGGTATTTAACTTTCCCTTTCAGAAAACCCATTCATCTCCTTTTATTTTGACCATATAGTCATAGGGATTATATTAACGCATATAACATTAATTATTGATATCCATTATTTACTTACATAAGAATTATAAGTTAATTTCACATCAGCAACTTTCATAGTCTATAAAACATCGATCCAATAAATATATATTTATTTATAATTATAACAATATATATAATAAATAAATTTATTATAAATAAATTTATTATAATTTCATAATTATTTGAATATAAATATGTAATTATTTACAAAATTGTGCAATTATAAAAAATATATATTTAATATATTTATTTTAATTTCATAAATATTTAAATATATATATATATATATATATATTAATTCATTAATATTTATGACTATATATAATTTATATATTTATTTTGATTTCATTAGTATTTAAATATATATATATATATATTTAAATTTATAACCATAAATAAATAAATATTTATTTATAATTATAATTATAAATATAATATATATATTTATTATAATTTTATAATTATATACACACATATATATTATTTATAATTATTAATATAAATATTTGTATATATGTATAAATATTTGTATATATTTATAAATATATTTCTATAATTATATGTATTTATAAAATTAAAATTATTATAAATATATTTATCATGATTTTAAATATTTATTTGAACATAATAGATTTATTGGAAAATGAATGAATTATATGCACTGAGTGAAGAACAGATCATAAAATACTAGTCATCATATAAATGGACAACATGAATTGTAATGAGAGTGTAATGTATAAATGAACATTCATTATGAATACATAACATATAAATGTCACTTATATTCATGCATCAATTGAAGAGAACCACACTGCATGGCCTATTCTTTACCAACCCGGTGATGCCGAAAAGGTAGTGGAGGGAAACCCACTTCGATTAACTCTTATTACACATTTGCGAAGAAGTGATGATAGAAAGGAAGAAGAAGATGATATTGGCCAACCCGTTTATACCCGAAGACCTAATGATGGAGGATCAGAATAAGAGGAAAACATTGGGCGGCCTATTTATGGATGAAGACTTGGTGATGGAAAAAAGGCATAGGAATGCGATGCACATCGACTTGACCTTAGCGGACTCTTTCTATCTGGCGAAGCCGAAATGGAAAAAGAGGAATACATTGGGAGAAATGTTGATTGCCCAAGACTTGGTGATGGAGGATCAGAAAAAGATAATTACGGTGTTCATGGTAGACTCCAGCGAACTGGGAATGGCAGAAAGGTAGAGGAGAGTGCTACACACTGACCAACTCATAGAAGACTCTTTTGATTAGGCGACACTAGAAAGGGAGAAAAGGAGGACACCGGCTGACCAGTTCATGTCTCAGACGATGGCCAACATGTTTTCTCTAACATATCATGTTCTTACAAAAAATGGCATTTTTTATTGGTTTTTACCGATGCCTATAATTATATGATAATTAATTTTATGTTTATGAAACATATTTTTTAAGCCCTGAGGCTTGGAAACCAAACAAGTGTCCTTTGATTTAACAAAATCCAATTAATTCCATTGGCTTAAACCATAATATAATAATTTAATTATGTTAAGGTATTAGAAAAAGACCTTTACCAATCATTTAAAAGTATATTAAAACTTCTGTGAAATAACGTAAAAATTTTTATATATTGAAGAAAAATAATCTGGTCCTAAAAGATTATGTATGATAAATTTTTCTTAAAAACAGTAATTCATTCGATTTTTGAGTAACAAATAAGGGAAAATATGAAATAAAATACATGGAATATATAGAAATAATTATAGGAGAATAATATAGCTTTGTTTTAATAACAAAAATAGTATCTATTTCTTCCAATGTAAATATATACAAGAAGAATCTCGAATAATAATAGTGAGACTGTAAAATAGGCCTTTATGACGTTAATAACTTTTTAATCAAAACCCCCTTAATAGTGAAAACATGAATAGAAACTTTAAATACCTTGAATGTTGATGAATTCATGATATAATATGACCAAGGGGTAGTATAAACACTATATGAAAGAAATTAGGTGTATAATATAAAATATGTCTCAATAGACAGAAATTGAGATGAAAAACCATTCCCATCGATTACTGCAAGGTCAAATGCACTATATCCTATTGAATAATGAATTTAAATTTATTAAATAATTTATTAATAATTTGTTATATATATTCCATTTGTTATGATCTTTCTTTTTATAATCATTTGACATCCATTCATTGAATAGTCCTTGCTTATGTTTTCCACTTAAGGTTTTTTAGTCAATTTTACTAGAAATAATTACATATAATGATTGAGGTTAAAGTTGTTATAAAATGGTTTCTCATATAATGAATGTTAATAATTTCATGAATATAATTTTCATTCATTGTATTCAATTTTAGAATAATTCATGCAATGTGGTAATAATAAACTAAATCACATCGCTTCAGAGAGGTGATAGTCAACACATGATGTTATCATTTTTTAATGGATGGGAGGGTAAGAAATTATATTATATATTATATTTACAGAATCATAATTATGTATTAAATGTCATATTTATTAATTAATTCCATATTTTTAACTAGCCAAGTCTTGAAGCGATGGAAAAAAAAATTACACCTCTACGTTGAGATAATAGTCTGTATTTATGCACAAAAGATATTTTAATTTTCTATAGGATAGAATGAATATAGAAAAAGAATGCACCATTTACATAACAACATATCAATATAGTTAATATACTGATGTAATTATGTTAATATTCTTATTTAATATTTATAGGTTGTTTAAGAATAAAGGATCATGAAAATAATCAATAAGAATATATACTTCCTCTATTGGTAATTTCCATTAGCATACACCTTAAGCCTTATTTGAAAAACATAGTTAATATGCTAATATAATTATGTTTATCCTTCATTTCCTGACCTCATTTCACTGCATGTTTCTCTTGGTCTATTTGTATTGTTCATGGTGCTCCACAACAAAATGCTTTTCTGTGTGATTCTACTTAGTGAATTTCCATTGGAATTGATTTTAGATGTGAATAAAACTAATGGTTGTATTTAAGAAAAGATAGGTCACTGAAGTGGATAATTTCTAGAACTCTTAACTCAGTCTAGTGCCAAATACACTCAGAATAACCCCATTCAAATTGGTTTCAATCCTCATTTGAAGCCTTTTGGTATAAATAATATAGGCAGTTGATTTTCCTTTGGGTTACTCATCCCACCTTCGGTTTAAGGCTATGACATTGAGGTCTGGAATAATTGTTTTGGGGAATGTACAGCGGACATGTGATCTAGTATTGTAATCTAATATTTAGGTGGAAAGATCGAATTTGAGATATGGTATGGAGCAGATATGTTATCCAGTACTTTAATATAATAGTCCTCAGTTTGAGGTGGTATGATTTGACTTCTGACTCTATTGAGATCCATGCTTTCGAGTATGGTCGAACCACTTATCCGAATAGAATTTCATCCCCAAATACACCTATTGGGGAACAGTCTTGAGGTTATGTAGAATCCTATTTCACTCTACTCTAAAGGAGTACCTCAGACCATGTGACAACAGACGTTTACCATCCTTCTTCTAACTATCTCTACTAACACTTGGTGGGGGGAGGGTAATTCTATACCACCCTTATAAGCATATCGAGATTTAAGGTCAAGACTTTCCTATCTTGACACAGGTCCAGACCTTGGTAACTCTCATTTGAAGGTTTTATATGGCATATTTTTTCATTTGGGGGTAACAAATTGTTGTAATACAATTAGTAGGTAGATCAACCCTTAATCCTATCATCCACTGGGACAACTTATATGACATAGAGATTGTGGTCTAAGTGATATCATAGTCATTGGTGTTTCATCTCGTATTAGGGTAACTCTTTATAATATAGGTAGTATTAGTAGGGGTTCTTATCAAGAGCTACTTTGAACAACTCAACTCAAGGTAGGCTTGCATTCAGATGGTCAACGGTCGAAACACCTATGAAGAAAAGATCAATCACTATCATCTATCACACAAGAGTTCCTTGGAAGCAGCAAAATTAGACCATTGCTTCTCCTTTATCCAAATGGAGTTGGTTATTGGCCATTTTCAGACCATTTAATGACTCCCAAAAGGGATAAACATGACGCACCTAAGGTGTTTAGGGGAGGGACTGCAAATAGAATTATAACCATTATCCACTTCCTTAAAATCACATGAGTTAGGGTCTTCATACTTCTCGACTTATATCTTACAACACATAATAACTCTAGAACCTTGCTCACTCTAGAACTACGGAAGAATCACTAGATGAGTCTGAATCCTACTCATACTTTGTATAATATAGGTAGTATACATGAATGAAAACTTTCTCTATATAACCATGAATCACTTGGGTGACATGCTATCTTGGGCGGCTTGTAGGGAATAGCATGATAGGGATTTCAGTTTGTAACTTCCTAACTAGTGGGATAGAAATACTCACTATAATATAGGTAGTGGTATTTTCAAAGGTTTAGAGGGACATCAATGAGGATATATGAGGGTCAGTGTAATGGCCTAGACCCTCCTAGTCCATTATGTTTCCAAATTTCTAAAGATTGGGAATCCTGGGGACCATCGGTGACCCATTAAGGAGTTTTCCAAAATTTAGGTTCAGACGAATGGTGGCAACGATGGGCATCAATGGAACGGATGGGAAGTAATGTCACTGATGAGCATCCGTGGAACCAATAGGCCTTGGTGGCACCAACGAGTATCGGTGGTAACAACGAGTATCAGTGGAACTGATGGTTATTGGTGGCACCGATGGAATGTCTGTAGCACCAATCGACAATGGTACCAAGGTGATATTGCTGGGGTGATGGTGCTAGGGTGATAGTGACTCACCTAACGGTGAGTTCTTCCCTGTTTTTCTAAGACATTCTAGTTTTTCCCCAGTAACATATCTTTTGACATAAAAGTGTTTTAATACCTATTTCAAAGACATTTAAAGATGTTAATAGAGGTTTTAATCCCCAAATAGTTGGGTGACCCATGAGTTACCAAAATGTGTTTCCTTTTTCCTCGGTGTCATAACTTTGATGTGTTTTATTGTTTCTCCTAGGGTACACATTTTTATCCATTTAAAGGAAGTCGATTAACTCACAGTCGTTATCTCCACCATGTCCAAGGGGAATTATTAAATCTCAATAAATCCCCACATGTGAAACCACCCAACCACGTGGATAACCCACGATACAAATTTTATGTACTTTAAGATCAGCTCCCTTATTTTAGGTTCTATCTTTTTCTTAATCCGAGATACTCTTTTAATAATTCCTTTCCATTCTCTAAAGTAAAACCTAGATACTTATTCCAGAGATGAATTGTGTGCCCCTATTAGATCCCTTACTACTCAACCTTAAAGCCTTTGAGTTTTCCTTTCCTACAAGTTGTGCACCCTTAGTTCATGATGTAAGGATTAAAATATTGATCCTTGATCATCCATCCAGGGTTTATTTTCATCTCTCTTTACTGTGTATCATGTGGGGCAGCGGGTATGATAATGCTTCCCTCAGGACATGGATGAAACCAATCCTTAACAAAGATAATAAATACACTCTAAAGAATGAAAGGGCGTGTTTGATGATGATGTTTTTTATTTATTTTATCTTCATTTTTATGTTGTTAATTGTATGGGATCATTCCCACTGAAAATAATGATCGTTGGTGGTCCTTTCTTATGCACTAAAGAACAACTTTTTTCTGGATAATTTTGTGATAGAAAGGATGTAACATGGAAACTGGTTAATCACGTAAATTTGGTCTATAATATGGATGCCCAGTGAATAATAATCCTTGTGTGATCACCCTTGTTAACCAAATAGTAATAAGGAACCTGATGAATGGTGTGGTTAGAATCTGAAAAATCCCATGCTTTGTTCTACTAATACACATGGTTGTTCTGCTTGATGCATGCGGGGTGATGCAGATGGGGATGGGATATCTTATTGTTCAGTTGTTGGTTGTGCATTTGAGGCTGTGTGGGGATATATGTTTTCTCTTGGTTTAGTACTAGTACTTTGAGGGATATCAATAGTTCCTTTTGTTATTGTGACTTTAAAAGAGAACTGGGTGTGAATGCTTAAATTGATGTTTGGTTGTTTTCCTTCAGTTGTTTTCATGGATTGTGGATATTAGTTTCCTGGAAGTGAAGGAATTTTTAAATAGATTAACTTTAAAATGACAATAATAATGGGTTCAATGGGGAATTTATTTCTAGAAATGGGTTGTGCTCTGGTTGTGGTTGTTGTGTATTTGTGCATGTGGGAATAGTAACAAGTGAGTTTGTTTTTGGGCTAGTTTTGGAACCCTTAGATTGGGGTGAGTGCTAGTTTAACTATATGTATATATTTAGTTCTTGTGTTTATTATTCATACCCCACAAATGCTGAGAACATTGTGACGAACACACCCATTTATGGGGGAGGGTGTTTTTTCCAGCATTCTTATGCGTGGTTAGTTATTAGATCCTTTCTTCTCCCTCTACCAGGTAGCCCAAGATTCTTAGGGTAGGGTGTGATGGCCTAAGGTTCACTATGGACCAAGAATCTTCAGGTAGGTTGTGTTGTGGTGGTCGGACCAAGTGTTTTCATGATTATTTGTTTCCCTAGTGTCCTCGAGATGAGTCCCTGGTTTTTTCAGGCATGGCAGTGGTTGTTCTGTTCGAGGTGTCTTTAGGCATTGCAGTGGCTGTTATGGCCTAGGTGTTTGCGGGCGGGGACTTGTCTAGTTGTGGTAGGCCAGGTGTGTGTTGATGGTATGCATGGTGAAGGAATATATGGTTCTTTTGGGCCAGTAATAGGACTACAATTAAACTTTTTGGGGAGGTCTGACATGTATGATGTCTTCAATAACGAGTGGGAAAGCAGTGAACGGTACAAAATTATCAAAGTGCTATTACTATTAATGTACCTGGATTGTGTTATTTGGGGACTGTTCCTTGGTGATACTGGGTGGATATTTTCCTTGATAGGTGTTTTATTTATCTATACTTCTCACGGGGCATTAGAATGCCTCCACACTTGTGTACGAGAGCTTTTGGTTTTCCCTAATGAGTATTCCCGTAAGCTCAACCTACATATATAAAACTGCTTTCAGGATTTTAGGAAGATTTTGAGAACCATGATAGACCATACTAGATTTATCTTAAAGAGTTTTCATTTATTATTTTATTTATTTTGGTGCATTTCATCAGAGTTTTCTTGCAACTTCTATTAGTTTATCTTGAACATGCATGATGGAATTTATTTTTTTCTTTACGTTTACTTTCAGTTTTTGTTGTTGCTTTGGATTTACCATATTATATCTCTGTATTATTAAATAAAAAGGGTAATTCCTTCAATTTTTACGTGAGATTCTATACCCATGGTTCTTGTCACCACTCTGGGTCCTATTGAAGGAGGGACTCAGGGGTCATTATCTCTCCTTTAACTTGAAGAAGGAAGGATCTGACAGTTTTCTGTCCCATTCCTCATCTTGGAGAAGGCGGGTTGTGACAGAATGGTATCAGAGGGATGGTTGAGATATTGGATGGAGTTAGGGGTTACGAACAATGGGGATTTATGGGACAGTAGGGTAACAGTGTTAGGAAATCATGGTGTGTGAAATAGGCCAGTGAAGACCAGCTAAGACACTAGATTTTAGGGCCCCCTGTGATCTGATGCAAGGTCTCTGGACCTACCGAACGACCAAGTGAGGCTACACTGATATTAGAGTAGATAATATTGGAAATCTACATGAATCATAATGACTAGTGTTGTTGTGTGTTCTGGAAGTTTGGAGAGTTTAAAATAAATAAAAATTATAAGTATAATTTAAAAGGAATATTCAACGCTTCTCAGGCATAGGAACTCCTTTTTTACCTTATAGCTATGGCACCCTGATGATGAACATGAGTAGTTCAGGAGATCAAGGCCTAGGAGGCTGATTTGGATGATCAAGAAGAGGAGGACAAACAGTGGAAGAAGACACATTGTGGCTTTCAGCAACAGACTCTCGGGAAGTATGAGTGAAGCATCTCAAACATGGATTTGGAGAACTGGCTCGAGGAGTTGGTGTTAGCTTTCAGATTGATCTAGGATCTGGCTGAGTACTGAGTTCCTCTAGCTGTAATATAGATGCGGGGAGTGGTGCGTTAGTGGTGGACTCTCTATCTCGGGGAGAAGAAAAAGGATGAGGTTTCGTGGACCAACTTCAAGAGGGAGTTCCTGGTGGAATTAATCTCTTCCACAATGAAGGGTGAGAAAAGGTAAGAGATTCTCTCCCTTCTGAAGGGGAGTATGTTATTAAGGGAGTTTTAGATCATGTTCAAGGGTCAATTTAGTTTATTCTCCATACCACATTATAGAATCACGGGTAAGGAACTTAGAGGATACAATATGACCTTCTATATAGTACGATGCTACTCCCCTCACTTTATTGATGTACTTAGAGGATCAGAAGAAAGAAAATATGGTATAGAGGATGCATATTTTGGGAGGTCTGCTATTATAGGGGATCTATTTCAGCTGATTAAAGGTGAAGGTCATTAGTAGTAGGCCTCCAGCCTTAGATCCATCCATGTTTCGGCCGATGGGAAGCAGGCCCTAGCAATTCATGTTTCGATCTCATGGTCCTCACCATTTATCCATGACCCAAGGACCGAGGTGTTTTATCAGTGGGATCTATGGGAATCATTGGAATCAGTTCTCGGACCATGTTCAGTACAGTGGTGGTGGGCAGGTTCAGCTCCCACATCAGTAGTAGCAGTTTCCAGCCAGATTCTTTCAGCAGCAGCAATAGGGACAGCGAGCTCCCACTCCTTCGAGAGTAGTTGTTGTAGGTGGAGGCCGACCTCAGGTAACTCATTAGGGACCTCGATCAGGGCAAGGTTGTGGAGATGGAAGATAGATAAGGGGTAGAAGAGCTGGATGTGGGTAGTTGCACGCCGTAGAGGCAGCAGTTCTGGCAGGGGAAGAGGTCATTCGAGGTATGATCGGCTTGTTTAGTACTATTGATTCTAACTTGTTTGAATGAGGAAATTCGAAATCCTTCTTTACACACAGTCTATCCCAGGCTCTGGTTCTAGACGTAGAGATAATTCCCATTCCCCTAGTATTGAGTACGCCCGTCGAAGGTCATACCAATTAATATTACGTTTATCGAGGATTTAGACTGATGTTGGGGCCATATCAGTCCATTGGGGACCTTCTTTTACTACAGATGGAGCCATATGATTTCATTTTTTTCATCGACTGACTGTTCTCTATGTTTTCCATTTTCATCTTCTTCTATATAAGGGTTTTGTTTTCAGATATGGGTGGCTAGCATGTAACATTCGTTGGTGAGTGGGGTTTCCAGGAGGGAAGTCGACATGTAGAGCCCCTTATTTCTATGCTAGTCTAGATGTCAGTGGAACCAACAAACTCAAGGATGGTGGAATTCAATGGGATCATCAGTGAGTTCCTGGACATCTTCCTAGAAGATGTTGTGACCCTACCCTCTTCATGTGACATTGATTTTGGGATAGACTTGCAACTCGATGCCCATCGGAGCTTGATGGATCCCTATCGGATATCACCTTCTGAGTTATGGGAATTCTGGATACAGGTTGATGACTTGATGAAGAAGGGTTTTATCCAACCATTCATGTCCCCATAGGGTGCACCAGTCTACTTCACAAAGAAAGAGGATGGTGGTCTCAGGCAATGCCTAGACTACCGAAGGCTGAATTAGGTAATGATAAAGAACTGTTACCCCCTCCCGAGGATCAAAGACCTTTTTGACGAGTTGAAGGGAGCAAGTTGGTTTTCTAAGATCTAATTGTGGTCGTGATATAACCAGTTGAGGTTGAAGGAGGGTGACATCTTGAAGACTAATTTCATATGCAGATATGGGAACATTGAGTTCATGGTCATGATGTTCAGCATTACGAACATACCATCCAAATTTTGGGGGATCAGGAACTCTATTTTCCATGAATATATAGACTTGTTCGTAGTCATACTTATTTATGACATTCTAATCTAATTAAAATTATAAGAGGATCTTTCCGAGCACTTGAGGACTATTTGGGAGGTTTTTTAACACGACCCGTTCTATGGGAAGTTGTCCAAGTTCATGTTCTATACATGAGTGGTGAACATCCTTGGACATGTGGTGTCCCTATAGGGAATAGTAGTTGAACTTCAAATGGATTTTTTCTTGGGAGACACACAAAAACATTGGTAGAGGTTCGTAGTTTCCTAGGTCTAACATGATACTACATGAGGTCTGTTCCTGACTTCTCTCATGTTTTAGCGCATTTGATAGCCTTAATAATGAAAGATTATGATTTTCTGTGGAGTGAGCAGTGAGAGATAGCCTTCAGTTATCTAAAGGGGAAACTGGTCAGGGACCCAGTACTAAGGTTTCCAGAGGAATGGGTAGTGTTTCATGTGTATTGTGATTCTTCTGGTCTCGGCTTGGGGTGTGTGCTGATGGAGTATCTAGGAGTGATCTCTTAAGGGTCTAGGCAGTTATGTCCTCAAAAATGTAACTATTCCACCCATGACCTGGATCTTACAATTGTTGTGTTTGCAATGATGTTGTGGTGTCATTACCTCTTTGGGGAATGCTTTGATGTCTTCACAGATCACAAGAGCTCGAGGTATGTCTTCTCCCAGTGAGACCTAAACTTGTGGGATTGGAGGGGGATGATGTTTATTTAGGACTACGACTATGAGATATCCTACACATCGTGAAATGGGAATGTGGTGGTCGATTCCTTAAGAAGGGCGTCACAGAGGGATATGGTTTGAGATTCAACAGATGCTTGGAAAGAAATGGAGGAGTTGGTTAATTTACATATGAGTATGAGAGTGGATGATAGTAGAGTCATTCAATTCTAGATGATGGTGCAGTCTTCCATGGTGCGATAAGCGGAGGGGTCTCGGTGGGGGACATAGAGGCCGTAATGATTTCTAATTGTGTTATCCAGGGAAATGATCTGAAAGGATGGTCACAAGATAGTTATAACCAGATGGTGTTTTGTGAAAGACTATTTGTAATGGTGGAAATTCATGAGAGGGTTCTTGGTGAGTTCCATAACACACCCCTGGCGGTACATCCAGGAGTTACCAGGATGTACCGGGGCTTGAGGGACCAGTTTTGGTTGCCCCAGGTGAAGCGGGTAGTGACAGAGTTTGTGGAAAAGTGTCTTGTGTATTAGCAGATGATAGTCGAGTGCCATGTTCCAGGAAGTCTATTGCAGCCCTTAGACATTCATGAGTGGAAGTAGGACGACATATCGATGGATTTCATCACGGGAAAACCCATGGTTCAAGTATTATGGGATGCAATCAGGTTATTTGTGGACCAGATGATGAAATCAGCTCATGTCCTAGAAATCAGGGAGTCGAGTGAAGTGGGTACCTTAGCACAAAAGTACATGGGTGGGGTTTTGCAGCTACATGGAGTTCCCATAATCATCATTTAAAATCAGGATACATGATTTACTTTGTGGGTATAGAGGGGATTACGACATGCTTCTGGCACCTAGCTATGTCTTGTCACTTATTTCCACCATCAGATGGATGGGAAGATAGAGATGACCATCCTGACATTGGAGGATATGTTGTGGGAATGTGTTTTGTACCATAGAGGATCATGGGTATGACACTTTCCTATGTTAGTGTTTTCCTAAAAAAACAACTATCACTCTATCATTGGCATGGATCCATTCTAAGCCATGTATGGTAGGTCGGGTCATTTTCATGTGCTCTAGATCGAGGATGGGGAATTAGGTGTTTTTGTCCCAGAGGTAGTGCAGAGCACAACAGAGAAGGTTCAGCATATAAACGAGAGGATGAAGGCGGATCAGGACCTGTAGAAGTCACATTCCGATCATAGGAGGAGACCCATGGGGTTTGAGGTTGGGTACCACGTGATCTTAACAGTCCCCCTACACATGGGAAACAATGGTTTGGTAGGGGGAGTAAACTTTCTCCCATGTTCGATGGACCCTTTATGGTGCTACTGCTGGTTAAAAAAGTGGCTTATCAGCTAGAAATACCACCGCCACTACAGAGGGTCCACAACGTCATCCATGTGTCTCAGATCTGTCGTTATCTACATGATGACTCGCACGTCCTTGACTTGGGAGAGTTGGACATTGAGGATTATACGACATTCATTGAGGAACTGGTGAAAATCAAGGACTGTAAGAAGAAGGTGCCTCATGGGAAGACCATTCCCTTGGTTTGTGATTTGTGGAGGCATAATAGCCTCGGGGGGAGTACCTAAGAATAGAAGTCACAAATGTGTTCTCATTACCCAGAGTTGTTTTGAGTTTTGTTTTGTGTTTTTTTGTACATGGGTGTGATTTAATGCTTGAACTCATTAACTACGATATTGAATATTTTTCTTATTCTATGAATGTGTGTGAAAAGTACACACTATGGAGAGGGGCGGACCTGATCCCTAATAAAGACACATTAAGATGGATGAAATTAAACCCATATGGGTGAGTCAGTGATACCTAAAGCAGATAGTATCTTGACCTGGAAGAAGGGACTCCCTAAACTATATTTCTAGATTGTGTGTCCTTTTTATGTTTGTGTAGTTACATGGGGATATGTGAGGTAGTGTATCCGTAGTTTTCTAAAAGATAGATGAGGGAGAGGTGTTCCTAGATATTGAGGCTCGTTCCTGATTTCAAAAAACTCTAGGGTGGTATTTCGCTGAGAGGTTTCTTCTGAGGTGGCTATTCCGACCCCCCCCCCCTTTTCTTCCAGTTTACTCTTGAATTCCCGAGGGTGAGAATAGTTTGAGAGTTATATGATGGAAGAGACTAGATTCTCTTGGTCCATTACTTCTCCAAATTTCTGGTGATTGGGGAAACTTGGGGACCATTAGTGACTCGTTAAGGAGTTTACCAAAATTTTAGGTTGAACGAATAGTGGCACTGATGAGCATAGGTGGCACTGATGGGCGTTAGTGGCACTGATGGTAGTTAGTGGCACTAATCATCATCGGTGGGACTGATCGGAATTAGTGGCACCAATGTGAATATGTGGCAGCAATGAGTATCGATGGCACTTGTGGTTATCAGTGGCACTTATTGGTTATCCATAGCACCAATAGGAAACGGTTCCAAGGCGATGGTGCATGGGAAATAGTGCTAGGGTGATGGTGCCAGGGTGATGGTTCCAGGGAAATGGTTCCAGGGTGATAGTTTCAGGGCGATAGTGTTAGGGCGACGATGACTCTACTAATGGTGAGTCCTTCCCTGCTTTTCTAAGATGTTCTAGTTTTTCCCCAGTAACATATCGTTTGACGTAAAAGTGTTTTAATACCCATTTCAAAGCCATTTAATTTTGTTAAAAAATGTTTTAAACCCTCAATAGTTGGGAGACCCTTGAGTTACCCAAATGTGTGGCCTATTTCCATGGTGTAACACCTTTGATTTGTTTTACAGTTTCACCTCTCTTATATGTTTTTTCCATTTAAAGGAAATATATTAACTCACAGTTGTTATCTCTACCATATATGAGGAGAATTGTTAAATCTCAATTACTCCCAATGTGTGAAACATCTCAAATGCATAGTCGAGCAATTAGTTGGATTTTATGTACATATAAATCATCTGCATTATTTTAGAATATGGCCTTTTCATAATTTGAGATCATATCATCATAATTTCAATCCATTCTATAAATTACTCCCTACATATTTATTCTAGAGATGAATCATGTGCCCATGCTGGAGCCCTTTCTCCTCCACCTTGAAGCCTTCGAGTCTTCCTTTCCTGCATGTTGTGCACCCTCAGTTCTTGAACTGAGGATAAAAACATCGATCGTTGACCATCCAAGTAGGATTTTCCTTCGTCTCTATTTACAGCGCTTCATAAGGGGTGGGTATGAAAATTCTTCCCTCAGGATGTGGACGAATCTAAAGCATGATTAAGATAATAAATGGACTCTAAGGAATTAAGGGGGTGTGCTTGATGATGATGTTTCAATATTTATTTGCTCTCATTTTTATTTTTTGAATTGTATGGGATTCTACCCACTAAAAATAGTGGCCGTTGGTGGTCCTTTCATGCTCCCTAATGAACCTCTGTTTTTTTGGAGAATCTTTTGATTGAATGGATATAACATGTAAAATAGTTAATCATGTATTGCTGGTTGATAAAATTGATACCCAATGAATAAGAATCCTTGTGTGATCACCTAGGTTAACTAAGCGGAAATAAGTAACTTGACTAATGGTGTGGTTAAAATCTGAAAACTTCCTTTCTCTATTTTAATAATACACATGGTTGTTATGCTTGATGCTTATGGGGTGACATGGATGGGGATGGGATCTCTTGTTGTTCATTTTTCTGTTATTGATTTGAGGCTGTGTGGGTCCTTATATTGGGGATTTCTCTGATTCTAGTACTTCTAGGGATCTCACTAGTCCCTATTATTATTGCGACTTTATAAAAGAATCATGTGTGAATGCTAAAATTTTGTACATGGATGTTTTCCTTCAGATGTTGTCTTGGGTTGGGGTTATTAGTTTCCCATTACTGAAGGAATATTTAAATTGAATAGCTTGAACATGATAACAAGAACGAGTTCAATGGAGAATTTTTTTCCAAAAATGGGTTGTGCTCTGGTTGTGGCTGTTGTGTATTTGTGTATTTAGGAATAATAATGACAGTTTTCTTATATGTGGTAGTTTCAAAACACTTAGTTTGGGGTGAGTTCTTGTTCAAATATAAGCATAAATTTAGTTCTTTTGTTTCTTATTAACACCCCACCCATATTGAGAACATTTTTTCAAACACCCCATTTCATGGAGAAGGGTGTTTTTCCCAACATTCTTATCTGTGGATGATTATTAGCTCTTTTATGATCCCTCATCCAGGTATCCCAATATTTTTAGGTAGGATGTGATGGACCAAGCTTCACTATGGCCCAAGACTCATTGGTTTGGGTGTGTTTTGGTGGTTGGACTAGGTGTGTGCCTATATATTTGTTTCCCATGTGTCCTCGGGATGAGGCCCATGTGTCTTCGGGCACGGCAGTGGTCATTCTAGACCAGGTTCCTGCGGACACAGATGTGTGTGGTTTTGGCGGCCCAGGGTTGTGTGCGGGTGGGATGAATGGTGTGGTACATAAGGTTTTTTGGGGCAACAGTGGGATTGTAGTGAGACTTTTGGGGGAGGTCTGACACGTAGGATGTCCTAAATAACTAGTGGGAAAGTGGTGCGGAGTAGCCAAATATTGATGTGCTATTAAAATTAATTTACCTAACAGGCATAATTTAGGGAGTGTTCTTTGGCGAGGCTAGGTGGATAGATTCCTTGCTAGGTGTTTTGGTTATCTCTACATCTCCTTGGGCATTAGAATGAATCCCCCCCATGTGCATGAGAGATTTTGGTTTTCCCTTATGAGTATACCTATATAATCACCCTACGTTTATAAAACTACTTTCAAGTTTTCAAGAGGATTTTTTAGACCATGATAGACCTTACTAGCTCCGGATTTGGGAGTTTTCATTGTTTCTTTTTTTTCTTTTGGTACTTTTCATCAGAGTTTTCTTGTATTTGTATCAATTTATTTTGAACGGGCATATGGGAATGGACTTTTGGATTTACTCTTACTTTCAATTTTTTGTGCTGTTTGGTATTTACCATCATATCTGCTGATATTTGTAAATAATAGTGTAACGCCATCCATTTTTATGTGAGATTATATACACTTGGGGATAATCGCCACTCTGGGGCCTATTTAAGGTGGGACTCAGGGGTCATTATCTAACTATCAACATGATAAAGAAGGGTCTAGCAGTTTTCTGTCCCTTTCCTCATCTTGGTGAAGGTGGGGCGTGACAGTTAGAGAGTTTACTAGTTCCCCTAATAAAATGAGGCTTTATGGATAAACTCATACACCAACACAAGGGGTTATAATGTGGCCTAAATCTCAACTTTTGGGAGATATTGTTTGAGTGTGTGATGACTTAATAAATACACATACAATGTGGTTCACTGTCATACCTAACATGTTGAATGTAGTTTTAGTGGTTTTACTTCTCAAAAATACCTATATTTTATGATTAAAGAGAGATACAAAGAAAAAATTTGAGTATTTCTTCTTTATAGTATATAATGAATCATGTTCCATTCAAGAATCCCTGAGTGCAGAGCATTGGGAAATCGGTAGCCATCACGAAAAGGATGAGGGAAAAGTTTTTAAACAATGGAAAGAGGGATTAGAATTCATTGTCTCATCAACTGATCAATAAGATTTTTGTCTCTATAATCCATTCGAGGAAACATTGATGAATTAACATGAGAATATGAAATGATAGATATATTTATTTTTAGAGATACTCATGCCGAAAAATATTTGAGGTTATGCTATTTGACGTAAGTATGATGTCAATATTACTAGTTTAGAATCACATATATTTCTTTGGGGTAGGATGTGATTCATTATAATATATCTAGTTGACTATTATGATATAATATAGGTAGTATAATATCATGTTACGGTTGAGAAATAGCTTTGGGCACTCTAATAACAGGGATCATATCTGGTAGATGAGCCCATACCGTAAGGAAGGTCAGTGAAAAGTCCCTTCCTGTACCACACACGTAAATAGAATCAGTTGAGTAGAGAATATAATACTCAGATATGTTCCAATCATATCATTATGGAGTCTTTTACACAATCAACAGGTCACTGAGAATGTGAAATTCCTTAAGCGTCTCTAATTACCTTCATCTATCTCCAAGAGGGAATCATTCAGATACCTATACATCAAAATGTGGATATAATTGATGATGAAAAATGCGGTAATAGGTACTAGAATTTTTGGCTCAATCGCAAGTCAATGATGAGATTTAGGGTAGAAATATCACATCTCTTATGATTTGAAATTACTCTATCCTACACATACATATGCTTTGGTATACATTACCAACGAAATAGGATAGCATCTAGTTAATTAATCACCATGATATGTGATCTTGTAATTGTATTCTATCACATTGATTGCACTTGATGAATCATTATATGATTGAGAAGAAAGAAAAACATAAGATTGATTCGAAAGTAGGATCGAGTGAGAAAATTGAAGGATGCACTATTGAATATTAATTCCTATAATAGTGGACCTCCCAAAGACAATAGGAACTAAAACTATTGGAAAGAAAGTCATAGTAGTGTTTGGGATACAATAAATGAATCATGTTTCCAAGGTACTCACTTGGATAAGATACTTCATGTATCCCAGTGACGACCTGTTGCTCACGGCCTAGGGAGCTCCTGGGTTACAAGAAGTATCCTGATGTATACTACCTATATTATTTCTGAGAAATGAACCAGACATAGTAGGGTACCCATTTGTTTCATTACCTAGTAGATCAAATGAGTTGAATTGAAACTACTCAGGGTGTTGAAACATTTCAATATCATTCCACTTCCAGCACTAAAGGAAGGATACACACCCCGTACCTTTATTCAAACTTCCATGTTCCACTTTTTTTATCTTTTCTTGACCAATACCAACCCATGAGTCCTAATGATTTCATTTTATTTGACCTTCATTACGCTAATGAAGAGGTACACCTTATGTAGATATGATTTTATGCCCATGTGGTAAGATGGGAACAACATCTATTTGGTGGCCAAGGCGCATTGCCCATGGTTTTTGAGGTTTGGTGTTGTGGTAGGCAGGAGAAGATGTAGAGTTGGGGTTGTCACTATCTACTACC
This sequence comes from Viscum album, assembly GCA_963277665.1. NCBI lineage: Eukaryota > Viridiplantae > Streptophyta > Magnoliopsida > Santalales > Viscaceae > Viscum > Viscum album. The sequence continues at coordinate 1,931,613,086 of OY728131.1, forward strand.
TATATTATACCAATGATGAGCTCCATAAAGTGATGTAAGTCATGCAGTAGAGATCAGACCCCTTTTGAATGTGGTAGTAGCCCTTGATGTGTGAATTTGGAAACCATTCGACAAGCTAGAAGATGTTTTCCTCTAGCATCCATGGTTCCCATTCCAGCTTCAATCACATGCATGATTCCACAGAAGTGGACCCACATGGGTGAGTGTTTGCGTGATGTACCTTTCCAATAATACTATTATGAATGGTATTATGGTATACTACTTTTTAGGTTGAGCCCGCTGACATTCTCAGGACCTCATTCATTATCGACTCACTATAATTACAACTTAGCTCATCAATGGTAGCCCTTAATGTTGACTATCACCCCCTTCAATTATGAAGCATCATATACCATCATCATATGGATTTTTTCAATCTCACCAATCTGCATACCTATTCCGGCTAACCTGTCGACTTTCTAGTGGATGAATGCATTATTCCTGGCTGATTGGGTTTGAATGATGTGATACGTTTCATAACCTCATGGAGTCTTCTACCTATATTATGCCGAACACAATACTATATTGTCTATTTCAAAATCAGACCCCTAACTCAAAGGCCTATAGATTTCCATGTAATCCATCTTTCTATAACTCACATGGTACTAATATATATTGATGGACCACTGTCAGAAAATGATAGGTTAACATGTGGTACACAACCCACCAATGGACTCAAATGTGCTGTCGTAACCCCAAAAATATACTAGTAGATCTAATGAGTATAGTTTATGAATGTTGCTCGATTCAACTACATGAAACATACCATAGGGTGTTTCATCCTCTTTATCTGGCTTGAGTATACACAATATACATACACTTGGAATCCTAAAGGGAAACCAACGAACTGCATTGGTCTTGAACCACCACTGATACATATATGGACATTAAAAGAGCTATAAAAATCCATTTATAGTGCTAATAAATGTTTTTAATCTCATCCAAGATAAAGGGGGTCACTTTTATCAGCGCTAAAAAAAGTGCTGATAATGATCCCTTTTAAAAGCATAAAAAAAGCACTGATGAAATGGGTCTTTTATCAGTGCTAAAAAAAGTGTTGATAAAAGGGTCATTTATCAGTGCTTCATTTTGGCACTGTTAAAAGACCACTTTTATCAGTTCTTTTTGAAAAGTGATGATAAATGTTTAATTTTTTTAACAAAAAAATTCTTCATATCGGAGGGGGTTTTAACACATGCCCCCCCTTCTACAGTACTATAAAGAACCCCCTCCAGCCACCCGCCTGCCCCCCGCCCGACCCTACCGCCTCAGCACACCTCCACAACCCTTTAATAGTGCTAACACCCCCCTTTATCAACGCAATCACAACACTTCACCATCGTGTGCTCCCCTTCCTCCCCCGGGATTCGAACTCAAGTCCTCCTACTATGCGTCTCAACCCTTTACCACTCCTCTATATTGCTTTGTTGTCCATTTATGATATATATATATATGTATGTATTTACATATATTAATTCATATATTAATATATATTTATATTCACATATATATATTTATATTAAAATATATATTTAGTTATATTGAGATATATATATATATATTAATATATATATATATACACATGTATAGTTATATTTATATATTTATATATTTATATATCTATATATTTATTTTGTATATTTCAATATATTTATATCTATGTATTTTTATATATTTAGTTATATTTTTTTTCGTATATTTATTTGTATATTAATATATTTCACTTGTTAATAGAGAGACACACAAATACACACACACATACACATTATACAGGTATATAAATATTCATATATTTGTATTTTAAATAAAATGGATATTCATTTCCTATATAGATAAATCTAATAAATTTAGAAATATATTTTATATTAACATATATATATATTTATATTAACATATACATATTTATATTAAAATATATATTAAGTTATATTAATATATATATATACATGTATAGTTATATTTATATACTTACAAATCTATATATCTATATATTTATTTATATATTAATATATATCTAGTTATATTTTTTTATCGGTATATTTATTCGTATATTAATATACATCAGTTGTTAATACTAAAACACACAAATAAACACACACACATTGTATAGGTATATAAATATTCATATATTTTTTTTAAATAAAATAGATATTAGTTTTTTGTTTAGATAAACCTTATATAATGAGATATATATTTTAAATGTAAGTAAGATTAATTATTTATTTATAAAATTACAATTTTTATGAGTCAATATAAAAAAATGTATATATTGTGATATATTTGATTATAAATAATAGTACATTGTAAAAATGATAAAATATCAAATCCATAATATCAATATGAATGTAATCCCTCGGAATAAATTCATTCCCCACAGAAAGGGGAAAAGTCCCTAAAACGATGATTAAATTCCAACGAATGTTAAAATATTTGGGTACCCAACTAGAAACATAGTATTGGAGGCTTTCTAGACCTTTTTTGACCTTTAAATATCCAACAGACGGTTCCCTTGGGCTATCAGCGTGTAGATCTCATCACAGGATTCAATTTTGTATGTTGTAGTGCTCAAACAGACACCTAGATCAAAAGTTATGGCAGCTTGAAGTTTGAGTTATGTTTTTAACTTATTTTATATATTTTATTAGTTTTTTGATTTTTTTGTGTCATCAAATTGTTATTAAATGACTATTACTCATTGATAATTAGCAAATTATAAATTTATAATATTTTTTTAATATTTTATAATACATTATCACCACACATCTTATATATTAAGTGTAAATGTCTATTTATACTTATATAATTAATATTTAAAAAATATATATTATGTTTATATAAATATATAAATATTTATATATTTATATATTTATATTTTATTTTTAACAATATATAATTTTTTTAATTATACACATTATGAGCGCTAGAAAAAAAAACCGCTGATAAATTACACCCTTCATCAGTGCTTCTAAAAAAATCAATGATAAAAATGGACTATTAACAATGATTTTTTACCACTTTTAAAAGTACCCCTTTATCATCACTTTTTTAGCACGGATAAAGGTACCCCTTTATTAGAACTTTCTATTTAGCGTCGATAAAATGAGGCATTTCCCTTGTCCCATTTGTTGGTAGTGTACTATGTATCACAAGGATGCTCATCACGACCTCCATGACACTGGATCGGTTTACCCTAGGTGCACTAAAAAAAAACCTAGTCCTTTTTTTGCACATTATCCAAATGTTCGTCCAATATTTGGCCACATTTTAGAGCATCCAAGGTTCTTTGTGTTCCCGACGATATAGCTCGACTAGACCACTAGATCTCTGAACCACACCTAACCCATTTTCCAACTATTCATCAGGTGTCCAATTTCTATCCCTTTCCCAACTTTCCAATACCATAGATGAGGTTCTAGTTAACCCATCAGTACTCTAATCTTGTAGTCTTCTTCCAAAGGAGTCTGGTAATATTATTGGCCTCATGAGTATCCATGGAACCACACTATCGTGAAGTCATGTTCCATCTCATGATATCACTCCACTACCCGACCCTTTCTACCCCTTCTTCAGTCTAATACTTATAGGATTCTCCAAACACACCACATGATCCACCATACAAGATATAGTCCATCCACCCCACAAACCATAGGTTCCATGCCCTGTCGGTTCCTGAGATGTACCTAGGATGGAGGTAAGGTCAGTATACGATTCAGCAGATGAAGGTCACGTTCGAGCATCCATGTCTATATAATATAGGCAGTATACTAGCATATGAGTTCAAAATGAACCTTCAGAATGACCTATGGGCACAACCATTATCATCGAAATGAAACTCAAACCACCACTGGGTAAACTGATATGCATTTCAAGCACCAGTTTACTTTGGAATTTGGGTCTGGTGAAAGGCGGAATGAGGATAAACAAATTGAAACTGATACTTGAGCTTGGAACTTATATATATTGATTTAGGGGACAAAGTCTGAATTTTTGTTTCTTATTAGAAATTTTGAGTTTGTAAAGGCATGGGTTCCACTAGAATCCACTTGTTCAAGTCTAGTCAAAATGATATGCATCGAAACATGAAGACCTCTATCAGTCATTGAGTAATTATTCAAGATCATTGAACCTTGTATTCCTTAATATAAACTAACCATTGAGGTAAAACTCCTCAGTTATTCCAAAAAGAGTGAGAGCATCATGACCTTCAAATCGGTGCGGCCATAGAGGCTGCTCAAAGAGAATCAAATAAGGTAAGCCAGCTCAACTGTTTGTAGCGTCACCACCTACCTATCTTGTGGATCATTCCGTGATTTCTGTACTATACATTAATAGTATTTATTTTCTATCAGTATAATCAATTTCTTACTTCTTGTTAAGAATATGACCTCTACTCATATAAGACAAAAAAAACTAGTTGTGATAGTACATATACTACCTATCAATTTATCCACTACTTTGAGATATCTCAGTCTGACACATACTCTTCGAACCCCCTACATAGCTTACCCTGTATTTTGTATAGAGATATGAAATAACTAACTACTTGAAATACTAGAGATATTTACTCACTTTTCTTCTCTAATGATATGACCCTATAATAATCATTTATCCTTGTCCTATTACTAACTATGAGTTATATAGTCTATGTACATGAATGAGAATTGATATCATACGTTCGATACATTAAAATAATATGATATTTTGATGAAGAGAAAATGAATTCCATGAAGGATGTCCCCAAAACATAGAGAAAGCTACCAACCGCATTTATCTAAAGTTATTCTAGTAAACATCCTATATTATACCAAGTGATGATTTTTTATTTTCTTTCTCTATATTCGCTAAACACTTCCAACACCTCACCACACCGATTTCACATCTCGATTAGAGTAGCTTTTCTTTCTTGTGGATTTTGATTTGAAGGGACGATGGTAGAAGGACTAGAAGTGACCGGAAACTAAAACTGCTAGTTGAAAGGGGAAAGAGACAATGAAGGATGGCCTAGGATGGGTCTCTACCAATAAACATTCTTATTAGAAAGGGATTAGCCTAGTGTAACTATATCCTAACTTTGAGTTAGAGATCAACCAAGTGGATTCCGCTCTCCCAGAGGGGTCAGAGAGGGAAATAGATCAAACATAAAATTTCTACAGCTTTAGGGAGGGCTAGTAAATATAATCAAACAACGTCCATGATTTTTAGTCACCCTTGAAGAGTACACGCCTCATATCATGCTTTCCACTCTACCTTCCTTCTAAATGCGACTTCTCTCCCATATCGCCTGGGAAAATCGATTACTTGAATGGGGAGCTATCATATCACAAGAGGGGTTAGTGAACTCTTCAATGTAGTTCATATGAATCCCACTAGGTTCTGACACCTATCCATATTTTCTATCAGGAACGGGCACACAGATACCTCCATCCAAGAGCTGTGGGATTCATTACTATTTGCATCTTCTCATCTTTGTCTATAGGTTTAGAGAAATAAGGAATGAATTGGATTTCCTTTTATATATCCTTCTCTTTTTACTCACACTTATATCTAGTGATATGTCAATGTAGGATGGTCATAGATATTTTCTTCACATTAGGATCATGATTTATTCCATATCACATAGTGGGGTTTTGGCTAGAAGATACCAACAATCATGTGGTATTATATCTATCTTCTTGGAAATGTTCTGAGGAACTTAAAACAATTAGCTTCATCTTTAACCTTTTTGTTTGAGTCTAGGTGTTGAGTTTCTTCCAAAAAATGGATAATGTATCATTGGTTTAAATATCACATTACTTGATAATGATCACATCATGTATAGGGGAATCCATAGTCAAATAATCGGACCTCTCAATATAAGTAAGAGAAAGTGCACTTTGTCCATGACCACTTTAGTATAAAATATCATGTATAATAAAATAGGTGGTTCTTGTATTAGTACAATAATGACTTCTCTTCTCGAGTTCATTAACAAGAGAAGGATAAGTTGTACATCTTATTCCACACCTAATTGTATAAGAAATGTTTTTATTCTTCCCTCAATAGGGACATAAACCTATTCTTGTGTGGTTGGTAGTTAAAAATGGAATAATGGATATTTTACATTCCCTTTCAGAAATCCTATTATTCTCCTTCCACTTTGACCCAACAATATTAGGGGTTATATTAACACATATAACTTCAATTAAAGATATCCATGGTTCACTTACATAACAATAATAAGTTCATTTCAAATCAGCATCTTTCCAAGGCTATAAAACATCCATCCAAGAAATATATATTTATTTGTAATTATAATTATAAATATAATAAATATATTTATTATAAATATATTTATTATAATTTCATTATTATTTAAATATAAATATGTATTTATTTATAAAATTATGAAATTATAAAAAATATATATAATTAATATATTTATTTTAATTTCAGAAGTATTTAAATATATATATATTCGACTATATATAATTAATATATTTATTTTAATTTCATAAGTATTTAAATATATATATATATATATATATTTATGAATATTAATAAATCAATATATAATTATAATTATAATTATAATTATAATAAATATATTTATTATAATTTTATAATTTATTACACATATATATATTATATATAATTATAATTATAAATATTTTTATATTTTTATAAATAATTGTATATATTTATAAATACATTTCTATAATTATCTGTATTAATAAAATTAAAATTATTATAAATATATTTATCGTGATTTTAAGTCTTATGAGAACATAATAGCTTCATGGGAACATGAATGAAGCATATTCCCTGAGTAAAGTATAGATCATAATAAATGAGACATCATATAAATGGACAACATGAATAGTAATGAGATTATAATGTATAAATGAACATTCACAGTGAATACATAACATTTGAATGTCAGTTATATTCACGCATCAATTGACCAAATTCATTGGAAACATATATTTATTTACATATATGAATTTATTTATTATTATAATTATAAATATACATATTTAAAAATTATATATATATATTTTTAATTATACATATTTAAAATTTGTGTATATATATAAATATATAAATATAATAAATATATTTATTATTTAATTAAATATATTATATAGATATTTTTTATTATTAAGTAATATATATTATTTATAGAGAGACATTTTTTAATTAATCAATACAAATAAACATTATTATTTAATATATATATAATAATTTTATATAATGTAATAATATTTTTTATAAAAAAAGTTTAGCAGCACTTTTTGATTGCACAGATAGCGGTTCCCTTTTATCATTGCTTTCTTCTTACAACTAATAAAACACTGCACATCCTTTGCTAAATTCGTGGTAGTGTGCAAATATATTCCATTTATGTTGTAGTGTTTTTTTTATTTTTTCAATATATGAATCTTCTTCACTCATCTTATAATCATATTTGATTTCATTCCTTGTCCTTTTTTCCAAAGAGAGACTCTACAACACAACATTAATGAGAAAAATATGAATTTATTTATAAAAAATAATTAAATTAAAAGAATGGAAAAAGAATATGGAAATTTAACATTAAAGTGTGTGATTTATTATAAAAATTAATTTTATTTATCATCATTAAAATAGTTATATTTGACTATAATTAAACTCTATATATTAGGAATAATAATACTGTTTAATAAAAAAATCAGTTTGATCACTTGTTTAACCGATTTTCCCGATCCTGACATGACCTAATCCAATGATTCAATGACCATCCTAATTCAAAAAATATATTTATTAGAAAATAAAACATGTGTTTTTTCCCCAATAATGTAACATATGTTTAGTATATTTCATTAAAAGAAAATTTTCATCACAGCATAAAAAATTTTGATAGTCATGATTAAAAAAAAATAGACTTGGTAATAAATAAAAAACATCAAATCTATCTATTGATATAAGGACGTCTTCGGAATGGAAGAAGTAGAAGATGATGGACGGCCTCATTATAGCCAAAGACCCGTAGATAGAGGATCAGATGAAGAGGACGATGTTGGGCGACCTGTTTATAGCCCAAGACCTGGAGGTGGAGGATCAGAAGAAGAGAAGTACAATGTTCATGGAAGAAAGCTAGAGGAGACCACCACACACTAAGCAGAACATAGCAGACTCTTACAATCAGGCAAAATCTGAAAGGAAGTAGAGGAGGATGCTGACTGACCAGTTCATGCCTCAGATGATGGTCGAGCTGTTTTTTCTAAAATCTCATGTTATTAAAAAAACGTCATTTTGCATTGGTTTTTACCAACACCTATATTCATATAAGAATGACTTTCAAGTTTATGAAAAATATTTTCTAAACCAAATATATTTTACAAATGGTACACACATGAAGGAATTTGTGGAGACTAAAACACAAGACCTCTCTAACACCCCATATTCACCTTTGAGGTTAGGCTATGCCCTAAGCTTATAAGCCCTAAACAAGTGTCCTTTGATTTAACAAAATTGAATTAAATCCTTCAGCTTAAACATTATTATAATGATGTAATTATTTTATGGTACTACAAAAATACCATTACAAATAATTTAAGAGTATATTAATACTTCCATGAAAAAACATTCAAAATTTTTATATGGAAGAAAAATAATCTTGACCTAAAAGATGAAATATGTTCAGTTTTTCTTAAATTTTTTTTGATTGGTGAGTAACAATGAGTGGAAAAATTGAAAGACAAAACATGGAGTTTGGAGAAATATTAATAGGATAAGAATATAGGTATTTTTTAATAAGATAAAGAGTTTATATTTATTACAATGTAAATTTAAATAATAAAAATCCTAAATAAGAGGGAGATTGTAAAACAGGCCTTTAAGACTTTAATAACATTTTATTCAAAGCCCATTAAAAGTGAAAACATGAATTGAAACTTTAAATACCATGAATATTGGTGAATTCATGATATAAAATGACCAAGATGCAGTTTATACACCACATGAAATAATTTATCTGTATAATATAAAATATGTCTCAATAGACAGAAATTGAGATGAAAAACCATTCCATTATATTTTTGTAAGGTCGAACGCGCTATATCCTATAGAATAATAAATTTAAATTTTTTAAACAATTTTTTACGAATTTTTTTATATATTCCATTTGTTAAGATATTTCTTTTAATAATCATTTGAAATCCATTCATTGAATAGTCCTTGCTTATGTTATCCACTTAAGGTTGTTTAGACAATTTTCCTAGAATTAATTACATATTTTGATTGAGGTTAAAGGTGTTATGAAATGGTATTATCATCTCCTGAATGTTAATAATTTTATTAAAATAATTTTCATTAGTTTAATTCAATTTTAGAATCATCCATGCAATGTGATAATAAAAAAATGAATTGTATCCCTTTGTGGAGGTGATAGTCAACACATACGAATGACTGATGTTATATATTTTAATGGATGGGATGGTAGGAAATAAGATTATATATTATACTTCCAGAATCATAATTGTGTCTTAAATATCATATATATTCATTAATTAAAATTTTTTAACTATACATGTCATGTGGTGATGGAAAATGGATTCACCATTTACATAACAACACCGCAATATAGTTAATACATAGATGTAATTATGTTATGTTTCCTACTGAATATTTAGAAATGGCTTAAGAAGAAAATAGCTTTAAAAAACATAGTAAGAACATATACCACCTCTGGTAATTTTAATTCGCCTTCACCTTAATCATTCTTTAAAAAACATAGTTAATATACTAATGTAATTATGTTAAGACTTCATTTCCTAGACTTGTTTCACCTCATGTTTCTCTTGGGATATTCCCAATTATTCATGGTGCTCCAAATCAAATATGTTTTTTGGCTGATTCTATTTAGCATGTTGCCATTGGAATTGATTTGGGATGCAAATCAAACCGAAGGATACATCGAGGAATAGATATGTCATTGAAGTGGCTAGTTTCAAGGACTCTTGACTAGGGTTGGTTCCAAATCTAATCAGAAGAACCCCATTCTCAAGGGTTTAAAACCTCATCTAAATAATTTCGGTATAAATAATAAAGGTAGTTGATTTTCCTTTTGGTTTTTTCTCCCACCTTTGGTTCAAGGCTATGACATTGTGGTCTAGAATATTTAATGTTGGGGTATGGAGAGAGAACATGTGATCTGGTAATCTAATCTTATATTCAAGTGGAATGAGCTATTTTGAGATAGGGGGTGAAGGAGACATGTGATCCATTACTCTAATCTAATAGTCCTCGGTTTGAAGTGGTATGATTAGACTTCAGACTCTATTGAGATTCATGCTTTCAAGTATAGCTGAACCACATATTCGACTACCATTGAATCCCCAAATACACCTAGTGGGTACTGTAAATGAGAGTGCATTGAAACCCTCACCACTCAACTCCAAAGGAGTGCCTCTGGCCACATGACAGCGGACATTTACCATCTCTCTTTTGACCATCAGCACTCGCACCTAGGGGTGTTTCTGTACCACCCTTGGGAGAATATCGAGCCTGATGTTTGAGACATTACTATCTTGACATAGGTTATGTCCTCATTTACTCTCCATTAAAGGTTCCATATGGATTCTTTTGTAATTTGGGGCCAATTAGTTGTTGGAATGCAATCAACATGCAGCTAGGCTATCACAACCCGTCCCTCGGGGCCCATGATATGACTACCACAAGACCTCCTTCCACAGGCCAGGGGATAACGACTAACACTGAAAGACATATTCCCAAAAACGGTAAGTCATTGCCTTTATAACCTGTAAACACACACAATAAAATAACAAAGTAAAAAATATAGTAAACATGGTGTGTAAAATAAGTAAAGGGGCTAGAATACATGCCCAACTGAAAAGTAAAATTAAAACTGGGAAGTACAAGTAAAACTGAAAACAACTCCTTTGAACACCCGCCAATAATACTACCTAAAGGGTAGGTATAAATCTCAAATGGTCATATCTATGGATCATCTCATCTAATGCCCACATCCGAGCTGCCTCCAGTCTAGCAACCCTTGTCCTCAGTTAGTATTGTCTGTCATTTGCACCAAACACAATAAGTTGTGAGCGTAGCCTGTTCAGGGCTGAGTATAACAATATTATGTAGGGACCGCGAGACCCCTAAAGGTCTCTCAAAATTCATAAGGATAAACCAAAAGAAAGATATAAAATATACTTAGGTATATGTCCATATATATACCAAAGTTATCAAAATATACTCATCTCACACAAGAAGGATGAAACCCACAATGAAAACACCATGAAGGTAAGAGTACCACATAGGTAACACCTCGATGATATAGTACCACATAGGTACACCACGAAGGTAGGAGTACCAAAATGGTAACACCTCAAAGATATAGTACCACAAAGGTACACCGTGAAGATATAAGACTTAGCTCACACGGGTATAAGTGAAGTATAGAAGTACAGATGATCATTCATGGAGCTGGATCATCTTATTCTTTCAAGAGGCACTATTTCAGTTTATACGGAGTCTGAACCACAAAGGATTGATATGTAAAAACCCTCAAAATGATCCACACATGATCTGACACACAAAGGATCGGTATGCGCTGACCCACACAAGATCGCTGAGTGTTGACCAACACAGGATCTGACCCACATAGGATCGGTATGCACTGACCCACAATGGATCGCTGATCACTAACCAACACAGGATCAGTATGCACTAACCCGCACATGATCATTGAGTGCTGAACCACACCGAATTGATAGGTGATAACCCCCACATGACCCATATAAGATCCAACCTGCCCAGAGTTGATAGGTAATTAGCCTCTGTATAATCTGTCTCCAACCTCTACCTCACTACCATCCACTGTGTTCCCGCACTAAGCATGCTTCATTCCATGAGGTTCCACTACTCCATCCATTAGTCGATACTTCAAAAACCAATAAGTTATACAAATAAGTATCCCAAATGTATGTCACGTCATAAAGGACCTAATGCAATAGAGGTTGCGTCAATCAAACTCTCGGTCTGTAAGTTATTATCATTTCTGCTTTGAGGGCCTGGTTGGATTAGAGGTTCGATCCAACCTATCCTTAATCCATCGTTATCCAAAACTCAATTGGTGTATACCAAAAGGACCTTATCGATCCATGGATTATGGCTCCATAGACGGTTCATCAAACAGATACATGGTTCTCATGATATGGCCATAAAGGTGAAAATAGGTCTCGATGGGCCCGAGTCCGGTCCGACCTTGTCGGACCGACCCGGCCAGACCCGATCTTGGCCGACCCGGCACGGTTCGGGTCTGCCTGGCCCGACAAGGGTTTAACATGGATGGCCTGGCCCGTTGGGCCGTAGTCCAGCCCGGCCTACGAAGGGGATGACCTGGTGGCGCAGCCTGCCAGAGCTGGTGACGAAGGGGGAGTTTCCCCTTTCCATTTGGAATGGAAATGGGCAGAAACATTAGGCACTTGCATGTCACCATGGGAGCCGAGAGGGTCCAACCGAACAACAACAGTCAGTCGGTGTTCCGGCCGGTCCTCCTCCCAGCGGCATGGTCACACGCCGCTGCTCCACCATGGCTGGCCCAGCCTATAGCTCTTCATTCTCCATCGCGACCAAGTGGTCGCTGCATCCTGCTCCTCCAGCGGCACAGAAATGCGCTGCCACTCCACCAAGCAGCCAGCTAGATGTCGGCCGCCACCATACCCAGCCACGGTAGACAGGTCATTCCCTCCCCATCATCTAGCGGTGCAGACGGACACCACCCTTCCTTCCTCATGGTTGGTCGGGTGATGACCATCATATTCTCACAATCTATTGCAGCTCCATTCTAAGCCCAAAAATTAGGTCGTTTTCATATTCACGATCCTCATGTCGAGGGATCCACATCCATAAGTCGCATTCGGAAAAACGTTATGTTTACAACATCATTAAATATTTGACGTCGAATAATGCAAAAAGAACGCGTGATGAATAAAAGATAAATAGGTAATGATATATGTGTGGGATGATGGCCTTGTTTGTTTTTCCATTATTATTGTGAATCCAAAACAATAAAGTTCAACAAAATAGATTTAATCATAATCAAATAAAAACCCCTACCTCAATCGCCAGTAAGAGATGTCGCGAGGAAGAAGATGAAGTCGATGAGATGGTGAAGTTGGTGTTTGTTGCTCCCGCAAGATTTTTCTAATCTAGGCTCATGAATCATCCACGTTATCTGATTCCAGATGATTCTCTTCATTGGAGACTATTCTTCATTGATGTATATTTTCCTACAAATGCTCTCCCCAAAAATCCTCTCCTTTGCCAACACAAATTCCCCAAAATGAAATGAGGAAGCAACTTAATATGTTATGTTTATTAATTAAACAATTAATGGTTGGCTCATTAATTATGTTGATGTTGACACAATAATGTTTGGAGGATTCCATGGTTTTACCTACATTAATGAAGGGTATGGGTGCTCCCCACCTCTCAAATTCAAAAAGAAGGTTTTAATTTCAAAAATAAAATAAAACATGTTTATTTTTATTTCTCGCATGAAATTATGAAATACTAGCTTTATCCCTCAACCTATTTCAGTTGAGGTGAAGGTCTCCTTAAGAGAATATCAGTGATGTGACTTCAACGGAATCATCATTTTTCAATTCCGAGGACCTGTTCAAATGTTAAAAAAACCCACTCGCACGTTTACTGACCGTACTTGAAAAAATTTCAGAAATTCATTCTGGGCACACCGGTCCTCAAAATCAGATGCCTTCAATTTTTTCAAACTTTTAAAATTTCCAAATAATTAATAAAATATACATGAAAAAATTCAGTTATTTAAATTCTCTCCACCTTAGGGCTTTGCGTCCCAGAAATCCACTACACAAATTAGAAAAACATGTGGGGGTATTGGGTATGAATCTAAGCCTCCCACATCCATGTGATCTCCTAGAGGTTCCTATGCTACCAGTGTATGCACACCTTATGTATCGACCACCAACAAAGGACCTACTCCTTTCGATCCTCAATCTTCACTAGAACCTCCGAGTGTAAACCTTTGATTCTCTTTCGTCCGAATGGAGTTAGTTCTTGGCCATTATCATAAAATTCAACAATACTGAAAGGGATTGACTCAACCCACCTAAGGTGTTCCGGGTAGGGACTATCAAATAGAACTTTAACCTACACCTTATTCCTTAAAATTACATGAGTCATGGACTTCGTTCTTCATGACTTGCTTCCTCTAGCTCTAATTGACTCTAGAAACTTGCTCACTCTATAACCAGGGGAGACTCACTAGATGACTCCGAATCCTACTCATACTCATTATAATATAGGTACTATCCTTAAAAGATAACTTTCTCTAGGTAACTTGGATGCTCCTGGGTGACATGCTATCATTGGAGCCTTGAATGGATGAGTAGTTCAATAAATCAGACACTCTTCCTCATCCCCATTCATTCTATAACTCCCCAAATTAAACTGTAAATCATACCCACCCATCCTCATCCCCAGTACGAGTGCCCATATCTCTGATCCCCCATATTAAATGATTCATCAGGTGATAATGACATTAACAAAAAAGCTAAGAATTGTCACCAATTCCTTTTCCCAAACTCAGCGAAAAGGCAGAGGAGAACCACACTGTCTGACCTATTCTTAGCAGACACCACCCACTCCGGTATGAACGAGTTGGCCAGAATCGTCTTCTTCTTTCTTTCCGGCATCACCTGGGCATAATGGAAGAAGAGGACGATGATGGTCGACTACTTCTTGTACGAGGACCTGGCGATGGAGTACGGTGGTTGACCAGTTCTTGTCCGTGGACCTGACGGTGGAGTACGGTGGGCGACCAATTCTTGTATAAAGTCCTAGTGATGGTGCATTGGAAGAAAAGATGTATGGTGTTCAAGGCAGACTCCACCGACCTGGTGATGGAAGAAAGGCAGAGGAGAGCATCGCATGCTGACCTGCTCTTACTAGACTCTTGCAATCAGGCAACACCCGAAAGGAAGAAGAGGTGGTCACTAACCGACCGGTTCATGCCTCAGATGATGGCTGGCATATTTTTTTCTAAAATCTCATGTTCTTACAAAAAATGGCATTTTGAATTGGTTTTAACCAACACATATAATTATATCACAATGAATTGAATGTTTATGATACACCTTTTCTAAACCAAATATATATTAAAAATTGTACACATATGAATATAGCTGGTGAGACTCAAACAAAAACCTCTCTAACACCCCACATGCTCCTTCGACGTTGGGCTATGCCCTATGATTATAAGCCCTAAACAAGTGTCCATTGATTTAACAAAAACCAATTAATTCTTTCATCTTAAACATTAATATGATGAAGTAATTATTTTATGTTACCAGAAAAAGACCTTTGACAATCATTTAAGATTAGATTAAAACATCCATGAAATAACTTGAAAAATGATTATATGGAAGAAAAATAATCTTGACCTAAAAGATGAAATATGATCAGTTATTTATAAAATAAATTTTTCGATTTTTGAGTAAAAAAGAGATGAAGAGTTGAATGAAAAAACTATGAATCTAGAGAAATAATCATAGGAGAAGAATATAGATATGTTTTAATAAGATAAATAGTATATATTTCATCCAATTTAAATTTAAACAAGAAAAATATTGAATAAAGTGAGATTGAAATGTATCCATTTATAGCTTTAATAACAATTTAATCAAAACCCCTTAAATGTGAAAACATGGATTCAAACTTTAAATTCCAGGAATATAGATGAATTCATGATATAATATGACAAAGGGGAAGTATATACTCCATATAAACCAATATTGTAGTGCCAAATACACCTATTGGGCAATGGGCTCGATGGTGCGTCGAAGACTCCTTCACACAACTCCAAAGGAGTGCCTCTGACCTCATGACAATGGATTATTTCCATCTACCTTCTGACCATCTCCATTCGCACCTACTGGGGGGTGGGGGGTAGTGCTTCTGTACCACCCTTGGGAGCACATAGAGCTTGATTTTCTAGACTATCCCATCTTGACATAGGTTAAGTCATCAGTTACTCTCCTTTAAAGGTTCTATATGTTTTCTTTTTCCATTTTGGAGAAACAAATTTTTTGGAATGCAATCAACAGGTAGCTCAACCCTTAAGCCTGTCATCAACTGAGACCACTCGTATGACTTGGAGATGGTGGTCTGAGAGATATCATAATCATTTTTCTTTCATCTAGTAATGGGGGAACTCGATATAATATAGGTAGTAGTGGTAGGGGGTTCTGCTCAAGAGCTACTCTGTACAACGAAACACAAGGTAGGCTTGCATTCGGATGGTCAACCAGCTGAACACCAATGAGGAAAATATCAATCACTGTCATCTATCCCACAATATTTCCTTGGAAGTAATGAGCATACACCTTCATTTCTCCTTCGGCCGAATGGATTTGGTTCTTGGCCATTATCAGACCATTAAATGAATCCCAAAGGCTGGACTCAACCCACCAAAGGTGTTCAGGGGAGGGACTATCCAATAGATCAATAACCTCAACCTACATCCTTAAAATCACATGAGGTAGGGTCTTCATTCTTCTTGACTTTCTTCCTCTATCTCGGAATGACTCTATAACCTTGCTTACTTTAGAACTAGGGGTACTCACTAGCTGAATCTGACTCCTACTCGTACTCGGTACAATATATGTAGTAAACTTATAAAGATAACTTTCTCTATCTATCTTTGAAGCACTTTGGTGACATGATATCTATGGCACCTTGTTTAGAGGAGTGAGCTAGGGACTTGAGGTTTTTTCTTCCTTACTAGCGGGATATAATGAATCTATATAATATAGGTAGTGGTATAGTTCAAGGGTTAGAGGGACAAGGATGACTTTAGATGAGGGTTAAATAGTGGACTGGTTCTCCCACTACAATGAGGATAGAGGGATAGAATCATACACCAGCACTAGGGGTAAGAATGTAACCCAACTCTCAACTTTTGGGTGAAAGGGTTTGAGTGTGGGATGACTTAAGAACTATGACTACAAGGTTCTTCACTGTTATCCATAACCCGTTTAATGCTATTTGTGTGGATATATTACTCAAAAATACCAATATTATAAGATTAAAGAGAGTGAAAAGGCACAATATGTTCATTTCCTCTTTGATGATATATGATGCATCACGTTTAGTCTAGACATCCTCGAGGGCATATATTTGGGAAATGGGGAAGAAATTAGGCCAAGGGCGAAGGAATGGTTCTTCAAAAATGAAAAGAGGGATCATACTACATTGCCTCATCAACTGCTCAGTAAACTAATTTTCTCCACAATCTAGTTGAGTAGCGTTTGATGAATTGACTCGAGAGTAGGAAATGATAGATGTAGGTCTTGTTAGCGATACTCATGCTGACAGAGAGTTGAGTTGAAGCACTTTGACTTTGGTATATTGACTAGATTTATAGTATAGAATCACATATCTTACATTGGGGGAGGATGTGAATCAGTATAATATTGGTAATAGACTATCTCGGTATAATATAGGTAGTTGAATATCATGTGATTGTTGAGCAATAGATTTGGGCACTCAGTTGACTGGAATCAATTCTAGTAGATGAGCCCATACTATAAAGAAGTTCAGTGCAATGTCCCTTCTTATACCATACACATAGACAGAATCAATTCAGTATAGAAGATAATACTTATATATTTTACCATCATATCCTTCTGGAGAATTTGACATAATCAATAGGTCATAGAGTATGATAAATTCTTCAAGCGTCTCTAATTACCTTCATCTATCTCGAAGAGGGAAGCTTTCAGACACCTATACATAAAAAAGTGGAGGGAATCAACAATGAGAAGAGTGCTAAGAGGTACTAGAATTGGTGGCTCAATCACAAGGCAGTGATGGGATTTTGGGTAGAAACCTCAAGTCACTTATGATGGTGAAATGACTCTATCCTACATAGAAATATGCTTTAGTAGTCATTCCAAATGAAATAGGTTAGTATCCAGTTAATTACCTTCCAATGAGATGTGAGCTTGTCTTTGAATTCCATCACATCAATTTCACAAGATGAATCTATCTATTGTTGAGAATAATGAAGAAAAATTGACTTATTTGAAAGTAGAATAGAGTGAAAAAATGGAAGGATGTGATATTGAATCTGACTTCCTATTATAGTAGACCTCCCAAAGACAAAAAAGAACTACAACAACAAAAAGACAGACAGACAAGTGTTTTGGATACAATACCTGAATCATGTATCTGAAGTACTCATTAGGATATGATACTTCATGTTCTCAGTGAGGAAATTGTGCTCACTACCCCGTTAGTGCCTGGGATACATGAAGTATCTCAGTTTCTACAACCTATATTAATTCTGAGAAATGACTAGTAAATACCAGGTTACCCATCCATTTCTTCACCTATTCGTTCAAATTATTTGAATTTAAACTACTTAGGGAGTTAAACCTTTTCCATATCATTCCACTGCTAGTACCTATGGTATAATACATGCCATCGTACCTTCATTCGAACCACTATGTTACACTTTTTTCATCTATTCATGACTAGGTCCATCCCAAGATTCTGAAATATTTCATTTTAATTGTCTTTCACAACATTTATGATGATTTACCCCTCCTATAGATATGATTTGATGCCCATGGGGTTGGTTAGGAACAACCTCTATTTGGCGGCAGAGGTGCTTGGACCATGGTATTTTTAGGTTAGGCGATGTGGTGGGCCGGAGAATCCGTCGAATTGGGAATATAACAATCTACTACCTATATTATACCGAAGATGAGATCCTTCAAATGAAGGAAACCACCCAAAGGATCCCAAACCCCCTATGAAAATGGTATTATCCCCAAAGGTGTGAATTTGGTAATAATTCGACAAGCTAGATGAGGTTTCTCCTCTGTCATCCATGGTGCCGATTCTAGCATCAATCACATTCACACTTCTACAGAAATAGACAAATTTAGTAGTGTGTTTCCTCAATGTACAATTACAACCATACTAGCATGACTGCCAATCCAGTATACTACTTTTCAGGTTGATCCCACTGGTACTCTCAGGACCTCAATCACTATCGACTCATTATGATGACCACCTATCTCATTCAATGGAATCCTTTAGTGCTGATTGATACCCTATTAAATGATTAAACATCATATACCATCATTGTATAGATCTTTTCAACCTCACCAGTCAACATACCTATTTATATTGACCTACCTACTTGGTAGTGGTCGAAGGAATTGTTCCTAGCTAATTGGGTCAAAATGATGTGATACGTTTCTAAAAATGATGGAGTCTACTACCTATATTACACTGAACCCAATACCCTCTTTTCCATTGAAACATCACACGCCCTAAACTGTAGGCCTCTAGGTTTTTATGGTACCCATATTCCTATAACTCACCTTCTACTAATATATATTAAAGGACCACCCGCAGAAAATGTTAGGTTGATATGGGGTACTCACCCACCAATGGACTCACACGTGTTGTATTAAGCCCAATCTTATACCAGTAGATCTCATGGGTCTAGTTTATGGTTGGTTCTTGATTCAACTATATGAAAAAAAATCAGAGGTCCTTCCATCCACTTTCACTTTCTTTGGTATGCAAAATATAAATACACCTGACAACTTAAAGGAAAATGAATGAACTACATTAGTATTGAACCACTAGGTATCGCAGGGATGCTCACCACAACCACCAATAAACTGGATCATTATACCCTAGGTGCACTAAGAAAACCCCTAGTCCTTTTGGTTGCACAACAAATTCAAGGTCGTCCAATCTTTGGCCACATTTTAGTGTTGCCTAGGTGCTTTTAATTCCTTGTGGTATAGCTCGAATAGACCACTGGATCCCTAAACCAGACATGACCCATTTTTCAACACATCATCAGTTTTCTAGTCTCTATCCCGTTCCAAACTATCCAATACCTAATATGACTTTGTAATGGACCCATCGACACTATACTCTAGTATTCTTCTTCCAAACTAGCTCGGTAAACCACATGGCCTTGCGAGTAACCATAGAACCACACTGTCATGACATCATGTTCCATCTCATTATACCTCACCACTACTACAATATTTCAACCCCAATTTAATTTTAACATTTCAAATATTACCAAAAAAACACCACAGAGAAACTATACTAGATATAGACCATACGGCTCATAAACCATAGGTTCCTTGCCCTGTCGGTTTTTGAGTTGGGTCTTGGTGGCATGCAAGGTCAGTATACAAATCAGTAGATCATGTTCATGTTCTAGAATCTACATCGGTAAAATATATGTAGTATACAAGGAGATAAAATTAAAATGAACATTATGAATGACATATAGCCATACCAATTATCATCAAAATGGAACTCAAACCCCCCCTAGGTACACTGATATACTTTTGAATCAGCAGTTTACTTTGGAATTTGGGGTTGGAGAAAGTGGAAATAAAAAGAATAGATTGGAACTACTACATAAGACCAATAATTATATATATTGATTGATGGGAAAGAGTCTAATTTTTTGTTTCTGAGTAGAAACATTGGGTTTATAAAGGCATGGGTTTTATTATAATCCACATGTTCAAGTCCAGTAAAATTATTGTGCATCGAAACACGAAGACCTCGATTAGTCTTCGATGGAATAATTGAGATTACAGAACATTATATGATAGAATATTTACCACACACATGAGGAAGAAAACCTTTGATGTAGTAGATAGAGTCAAAGAATCATAACCTTCAAACTGGTGCAACCACAAAGACTACTCAAAGAGAATCAGAGAAGTAAATCTATCTCAACATCCCATAACATATCTGCCTATATCTCATTCTTATTGTTCCTATATTTATGTAACCCACTCTAATTGTTTTGATTTTTTGTCACTGGAATCGCTTTCTTGGTTCATGTTAAGCATATGACCTATACTCATATAAGACAAAAAAATTGGTTGTGATAGTACATGTACTACCTATCAATTTATCCCCTAATTTAATCTAGCACAGTCTGACACCATCTCATTGAACCCCTATATATCATACCTCATATTTTGGATAGAGATATGAAAGAACTAGCTACTAGAAATACTAGATATATTCAATCACTTTTATTATATGAAGATATGACCCTATGATAGTCATTTATCCTTGTCTCATTACTCATGAAGAGCTATATAGTCTATTTATATGAACAAGAAATGATATCATATATATGACCCCTAAAACAGAATATGATATGTTACTAAAGATAAAATGAATTCCATGAAGGAGGTCCCAAAACCTTAGAGAAAGCTGCCTACCATGTTTTATTGGAGATCTTCCAGTCTACAACCTATATTATATGATGTTTTTTTATTTTCATTCTCTATATTTTCAAAACACTTCCAATACCTCACCACATCTATTTCACAACTTAATTATAGTATCTAGACTTTCTTGTGAATTTAGATTCAAAGGGACGAAGGCATAAGGACTAGAAGTGATTGAAAACGACAACCGCTTGTTGATAGGGGAACATACTGTAACACCCCAGGTAAATAAAGACTAAGAAATTTTCATATTTATCCATATTTTTGAAAAAAATATTAATATGACTTTAAAGGGGACGCTATGCTCGATGGCGTACCCAACACGCAACAACGAGTTTCTTGGGAATCTAACGTTGCACTCTAATAATAAAATAATAATATTTTAAATGGTAGTTAACATGTTGTCGTTTTATTGACAGGAATGGATATAAATAACTAAAATATGATTATATATGTTTTTAAATGTTTTTACATTTATCCAATAAAAGATAAAGGCTTAAAATACTGAAAGAATTCAATTTTAGGCGTATATGCCCTAGTTTTCACTAAAGCTCACTTATCACCTTTTGATGGAAAAACGTCATTAAATATAGTTTTTTTAACTCTTATACATTCTATTGGACCAAATAAAACTCTTCTTAATAATCGGGACATCAAAATTTACTTTGTGTAAATTTTTGGTATCTTTCCGACAAAGTTAATTTTTTTAATGAATAGTGAAAAATGTTGTATTTTAATTCAAAACCTCTTTCTAATATAATATATTTATATGATTAGATTATCTTATTAATTGGTTTTAAAAATAAATTAGAATATATTTTTACAATTTAATCTAATAGTGGTCATTGGAATTAATTTCACATTGAAATCGGACTTAAACTAGTGCCAATCTTTTGATACAATTTGTTTCATAAAAACACGCTATTTGTTTTGACAGCGGGAGTCAATTATTAAATCAATTAATGTAACTTTTTTGTTTTTAATTATTTAAAATAGACATCTTTTTTGAATTCGGAATATAAAATATAGATTAGGGTTAATTTTTGGTAATTTTCTTAAAAACTTCAATTTTTGATGAATAGTGAAACCACTAAGTAGTACTTATAAAAACTGATTTTCCGTTTAAATGAAATTACTCCATTTTTGTGTTTTGAATTTAAAAAATTCGACATACATTGTTGTTATTAAGAAGTAAAATTTGGTTCAATGGGGTTAATATAATTTTTTGGTGAATAGTAACTTATTAAGTTTTTAATCGCGAATAGAGGTAATTAGTGTAGTTTAAGGTAAGAATAATGTTTTAATAAAATAAAATGACCTAGACACATGTTCTAAACTCATTTGATGTCTCATGGCCGACCAATACAATCCATGGGTAAACATGGGGAACCCATGGAGCCACTTTGGTTTGAAAATGACATAAATACCTTTTTATTTAATGATAAAGTAAAAATGACACAAACATGAGATGTTTTACTAAACAAATTTTTACATGGGGTTATACAAGTCATATTTTTGACAATAAATATTAATTATAAATCTAAAAAGATTTAATACATCATAGAATATTTTTTATAATTTTTGGACATTAAATAAATTAAATTATTTATGACATCATGATGATGCAGCGATGACCTCATTATTTAACGATTTAAATAAAATGAAAAGTTAATGTAAAATCTTTGACCTACACATGTAAAAAACCTATTGGATGTGTATATTTAGAACCCATATCACCTTATACACTAATTATATTTATGTGGTACCTTTTAAATCCGAAACTCATTTTCAAATAAAGTAATATTTCTTTACATTCCAAGAGTTCCCCTCCTCTCCTCTTATAAATGGCCCCACCTCTACCTCCTTACCCACACTCCCAAAGCCTTTGACTCATCCAAAACCAGCCCATTTTTCCTCTCCACATCCCTCTATAACTCCTAGATCCTCACTTTGGGCATAAGTCTTCCCAAGGAAGCCTTTGAGCTCAAACCAAAGGGAGTTACCCGATTTTACGGTAATGTCTTCAGTTGAGTCCTTTTGTTTTAATTTGCTTCTCCAACCCCCTAAAATATTTTTATTCATTTCTTTTGTAACAAATACAGTATATTCAATATACTAGGATGTTTTTATATGAATTATTCAAGCTACACATACACACACCTACATCTAATGGTTAATGAACATACTGTTTCTGTGGATTGTGAATTTCTGCCTCACGAAACGATGATTGTTCAACACTTATATAACACCTTCAATGGTTTACATTAAGATGTCACTATATTTAAATATGATATATAATATGTTTATGTTTTACTTAATCTTCTGTATTTTTCATTTAAGGCATACCTTTATGGTTTCTATTACGGGTAAACACGATATCATCATTTTAGGAAGTGCGGACTACCGCCCCCTCAAAGTGATTTGATTCGTTAATGCCATATGTGGGACCTATACAGGATGGATTTAAAATTATTATATATGATGCTTTAATGGAATTATAATATACCATTATATCATTATGATTTTATTCCATAAAAATACGAAATAGAAATGAAAGTAGCGTTCATGGGTACGTATGGCTTACCGTCTCCATGAACGGTGCATTTCATTTGTTACCTCTAAACGTTATGTAATATTATAAATGCATGAATATACTGGATATATATGATATATATGATATATTAATCATGAATAAAATTATGGATATAATAAATATTTTACCACATGAACAACATGTAATTATAAAGAGTTTATTTTTTACTCAAGTACCAATGATCGTTAAAACAACCATTATTAACATAAATAATAACATAGTGTTCATGACATAGTAATAAGTGATATAAAAGGAATAATGAACTTGAAAAATGTTCATAAGGATGTAGAAATTAACTCAAGTTTATTATTCAGGGATTAAAGAACGATCGAGTCAAGTCGGACCCGAGGTAAGGGATCATACTCCTCTCTTTCATTTTAAGTACACTCTCTTATTTCATTCCATTTAAAGCTCATCTTTCTTGTTCTTGGATGTTCTTTTATATTACTCTTACTGTAATTTTTATGTTCATATGAGAGACCCTATTCTATCTCATCAATCTATTTTGGATGTTTTGAGTGGCGCCGTTAGGCTGCCCAATTTTCGTAAGAGATCTAACCTCTCTCTTTCTTTTTAAGTACTCTCCTTTTGTCACTTACTTTAAGATCCCCTTTGTTATGTTTGGGGATGTTCTTTTATATTCATCTTTCTGTAAACATTATGTTAATATGATGATATACCCTATTTTCTCTCATCAATCCATTTTGGAAGTTTTAAGTGGCGATGTTAGTCTGCCGAGTTTTTGTAAGGGATTTTTCATCTCACTCTTATTCCCGTGAGATTTATGATACATTTGCCACAATTTCCTTCGAGTGGTGTATGTAATGCCCATTATTTTACTCATTGTGTATAATACTTTCATTTATGAGTATTTACATCAATGTTGTATTGTCCTTCTTTCACGGGGTGCATGTATTGAATGATACCCATGTCTGTAAGGGAACCTTTCACCCTCCTCATTTAAAAGACTTCTTCTGTTGGGTCTTTTAATTTACATATTGTTATGTTGGGATATGTTATCATATATCCTTATTGATGTAAATTTTATGTCCAAGTGATGAGATCCCCTTTTTATCTCTCATCAACTCATTTTCTGAATTTTGTAGTGACGTCGTTAGGCTGTAATATATTTGCAAGGGAACTTCTTAACCCAAATTTGATTCTTTGGGATAATCTTGTACTCCTTGAATATGTCATTCTATGAATTTGTTTGAATAACCTCTGATTTTTTTACACTTAATATCCACTTATATTGGGTGTATTCGTTTGTCACACATAATTATGTAATTGATTTATCCTTAAACCAAGGATACCGTCTTTGTATGGGACATCGTCTCAATCTCCTTTCATTGAGGCATATTCTGTTTTATACACAACCTTATTTTATACGGTGTATAAACCCCTTTGATTTTTATGTTTATTCAAAAGGAATATTTTTTTATGAAGCATTTACTAAATGAAAAAAGGAATGTTTTTGATGTACGTATGCGGCGACAATGACTTCTCCGCTGCCGTGACCATTTTTTGAGTTTCGGCTTCCTCTACAAGCCATACCTTGTTTTTAAAAGAAAAATAAATACCATTTTTTACTTTTTCTGTATTTTGGTATTGAAAATGGTTTTCATAATGTTTTTATATCAATGTGTTGTATTTATATCTTGTTATTGAAAGGTGGGAATGTTATGTTTCCTTTTTTGCATGAGTTATGTGATACGATTATGTTGCGATTCTTGGGAATTATTATGAAGACGGGTGGTTCCGTGATAAACTAAGGGCGGGTGAGCCCGATATAGCTCTCCAATGCATTGGGTAACCCGAAGGAGTGAAACGTTAAGGTTTCTCCGAAGAGATTTAGGGAATATACTGTGATGGGTATTGTAAATGTAACTAAGAGGGTTACTCCCTACGTAAGAATGTTATGAATGCCTCAACTAACCTTATATGTCTTATAATTTCTATGATTTATTCATGATTTGATGAGGTATGTTAAAGTGCCTATGTTTTATGGGTAAAGTATGATTTCATTCTTATGTGTATATGAACTCATGTTTCTTTTCCATATTTTAATAACCCTTACTGAGCTTTTTATGCTCATCCCAAGTTTTTTGAAATGTTTTTCACAGGGCATAAAGTTGAATAGGGGTCAAAGATGGGATAAAGGAAATGTTAGGCTGTCTAAAACAAGGAACTAGACATGACTCTTTTGTTCAAGAGTTTTTATTTTTTAGAAAAAAATGGAAGCTGGGTAGATGTGTCTACTTTGTAATCATTGAAATGTAATAGTTATGTCCTAATTCTCTAAAACTCTAAACCTTAAAAGATCCTCAATGTGTAATCTTGTAATAACTCAAGATTAAGTAAGGTTTAAGGTTGGGGCCTTATAGTTGGTATCAGAGGTTGGTTTAGACAACATTAGTTATTATGAGTTTTTGTGAGACACATGAATAGTCCCTATATCTATTATTTCAGTTAAATCCTTGTTTTATAACTTTTTTTTCAGGTCAAGTAAAGTTTGTTATGAATGGAAGGAGAAGGATCTCAAACGACATTCCTATCTCTTCCTGATGACATGCTTGCAAAAATTATTGCAATGTCATCTTCGGATGATTGTGAAACTTTTTCTAGCATACAACTCACTTGCAAGCAGTTTTTTGAGATATCGAACACCTCCACTATACCTTGTTATCATTGCGGATCATGGGTTGTTTTTAGACAAATACTATTTTCACAATATTCTAATATTTTCATGAAAGGTAAATATTATCAAGGTATTTTCAAATATTTTACCTTATCACAAGAATTTGAAGCATATTATGATTTTAAAAATGGTGTTGAGGAAGGAGACCCTTGCACAACCTATTTAAATTTTCTTTTAAAATATAGTCTCACATCACATACTTATGGTATTTTAAAATGACCAATAATAGAATGTTTAAACTCAATTTTGGTCTGACTATTTTTTAGAAATCATGTTTTATCAGATGTTTTGGAATTATATGTCATACATGATTATTTTCCAAAACTGTTTTTCTGTGAACACCCATATGACCCATGTCGTACGAGCTGTATTTTGATGGAAGAAGAAAATTATTTTGATGGATCTATAAATCATTGTTGTAATGAATGGGACTTCTAAATTATAATCATGTTTATCAAATAAAACATTTTTGTTGAGTATAAAAATAAAATAAAATAACACATGAAATTATGAAACAAGATTTATTCAAAATTTTGGGCAGTTACAATCTCCCCCCCCCCTTAAGAAATTGCGTCCTTGCAATTTTAAAAATTGGTTTTTGAAATTTCATTGAAAGTCCCACATCGAAAAAAGAGTCCATGACACAATTACTTTAAAAGAAAGAAAAGGAAGTACAAAGGCCACCTGAGTTTACTCATACTAGGATTCCATGTAGGAAACATGGACATGGAGGAGAAAACAAAGGGTCGCGACATAAAGGAGAGTGATAGAAAACAAGATTAGGAGGAAGTTAACCACAAGAAAATCCAAAAATTATGATGTGTACAAGCGGTCTTTGATTACCTAGTAGGAAACATAAACCAACAACGTTTTTGTTTTAAGTTCCTTTTCATAACTTTGAGGAATTCATTTACAACATAGAAAAAAACATAAGGAAATATACCTACCTTCATGTAGAGTTTCATCCTTTAATAAGTTTCTACCCAAAACTAATCTTTTCTCTAAACTATGAGCATTCAAAACTACTTGGTCTCATCAAAACACAAGAATAATCTTCTAGAGAATCACATAATCCACAAAAGATTAACTATCTATTTCTTTTATCTTTAACCATTATCCCAAAAACCTAAAGGGTAAGGTAAAACAACTCTTCAAAAAGAAATAATCCCATAGGAATGGAAACTACTTTTAAATCTTCAAAGTTCCATGGTACTACCCAAAGTTCATCATAGTCCATTCCATAAATAACGGTCCTTAAAATTCCTCAAAATAAACCAAACTAATATTGAAACCCACATACAAGAAGGATTTGATAACATAGTCTTCCAAAATATACTTCATTGTTCATCTCCAAACAACATCAACCACTCCTAACATCTAATAACATAAGTATCTAACCCAAACATATTTAACCCAAGATAGGTTAATCATTCCCATAAGTAACCTAAATTACTATAACTCCACCTTAAATTCATCGATTCTTCAAATATAAGTCAACCTTACTCCTCAATGAAAATAACGTAGTAATCTATTTACCTCGATCATATAGGGTCCCCAAAATAGTGAACGTCTTCCAAAATAAAAATCATATTTTAATCCCCTAATCATATCTGTCATATTAATACAGAAATCGTAGCATTTCCTATCACATTGGTTGTTGAGACATGTTCTTCCATTTCCCTCCATTAACTAAGAAAAGAAACTATAATTAGGGGCTTAAATACTTAGCCAATAATCATGAAAAGAAACTTAAAGCATATAAGGATAACTTGTAGTTGAAAAGTATACCCTATCTTGCGATCCCCTAGGTTCCCATCTATGATCATTTATTCTTATGTGAATCTTCATTTTATTTTATCTTTGTTCCTTTAACAATGGTTCATACTAAGCTTATGAATTTACCAAAGCATATCCCCCAGGAGTGTCGTAACCAAGAGTGCAGCAAGGCCCGTTGTCGTGTACCAGTTCCCGTTTGAGTCTATCTCAAGGTGGTGTTTTCAGGTTTTACCCCTATGTACATATGTGCCAGAGCCACCTCTACCTGCTCGTATCCAGACAGAGATGTATTTTCTTGGCAACCCCTTACTCAATACTCACCAAAATACCAGGAAGATTTCCTATATTTTAACTTTTCTATAGGCTTCTTTCTAAAGTTTTCATATCCTAATTTCCACAAATAACTAAACCATCCTTTTATACCAACTATATCATCCCGCCTTTTTATCACATAAACTTTCATTACATTTTACAAAACCGAGTATCTTTAAGGTCTAGTGTCTTGGAAACCAGGAACATAAAACATGAAACAACAAAAAAACATTCTTCTTAAACACTTGAAAGGCTTATCCTTATGTTCATCCTAGGTTCATTACTGCATCTCAGAACCTGTGGACATACATCAATGGAAAGGGTGAGCCGAATGCCCAGTAAGGAAAACAAGAGAAACATTTTACATGTGAACTTGAGATACTTCAATAAGGTCATGAAAAGAACTTTAAGGCATGAGAAAGAAATCATGAGATATATCATAATAAAAGTAACATTTTTCATAACTTGAATATGTGCCTACAACATTTAACATATACAATCATGAACATATCACCAAGGTCCATCCCCGATGTGTCATTTGAAAATTACCAAGGTTATTCACCAAGGTATCGTGAAAATTGTAATCTCTAGTGGTTACATCATTACCCAATGCACTGGAGCGCTATCAGGGCGCACCCTTAATTTTTCCTTTATTATCATGTGAGCCACATATATCATCATCAAACATTTCATAAATAACCCATATAGCATAAAATAAATGTGTTTCATTTCATAATCACAACGTTTTAAAAACTGCTTTACAGACATGATCTTTACGTCACTTTAAAACCCAAAGAAAATGAAGGTGGGTCTCATGTATGTAAATCCCAAAATTTAAAATAGAACATTTCGGTATATATTTGAATACCCCTTTAGAAGAATGATATTTGATTATTCACTTAATAATATAAATTAACTTTAGAAAAAGAGAGAGACATTTTGAGACGGAAATTCTGCAGCATAACAGCTATGTTATGAGGTTTTAGAAGACATTAAAAAGAGAGGGAAAATGGGTCAAACATTCATAAATGACCCATAAAACAGTATATGGACAGAATTAGAAGGATAAATGATCATGGTAATGAAATTTCAAGGACATAACATTTGAAATGAAAAACATGGAAGGAAGACAAAAATTAGATTTCTCTTATGAATGTTCGGCAGCCTAACGGCGTTACATAAACTTCAACAAAAATGATTTGAAAAGATCAAATAGGGTCTCTCATCATTTGAAAATAAGAGTTATTTATTATAGATATAGAGATAATTCCCCATCATAATTAAAAAGGAACATGAAATACTTGACATGAAAGTAGAACTTTGAAAAGAATGAGAAGGGTGAAAGAATCCCCTAAAAAAATTCGGCAGCCTAACAGCGCCACTTAAAACTTCAAAATACTGAATTGAAGAGATCAAATGGGGTCTCTCATCTTATGAACATAAGACTCCAGTATGATAGATATAGAGATCATACCCCAACATAACAAAAAGGAACTTTAAAGAATTGACATGAAAGTAGAACTTCAAAACGAGAAGGTTGAAGAACCACTTAAAAATTCGGCAGCCTAACGGCGCCACTTAAAACTTCAAAATACTAAATTGAAGAGATCAAATGGGGTATCTCATCATATGATCATAAAATATAAATATTATAAATTTAGAGATAATACCGCAATATAATAAAAAGGAACTTGAAAGAATTGACATGGAAGTAGAACTTCAAAACGAGAAGGGTGAAAACCCACATAAAAATTCGGAAGCCTAACAGCGCCACTTAAAACTTCACAACACTGAATTGAAGAGATCAAATAGGATCTATCATCATATGATCATAAAATATCAGTATGATAAATTTAGAGATCATACCCTAACATAATAAAAAAGGAACTTGAAAGAATTGACATGGAAGTAGAACTTCAAAACGAGAAGGGTGAAGAACCACTTAAAACTTCGGCAGCCTAACAGCGCCACTTAAAACATAAAAATACTAAATTGAAGAGATAAAATGGGGTCTCTCGTCATATGATCATAAAAGATAAGTATGATAAATTTAGAGATCATACCCCAACATAATAAAAAAGAACATGAAATACTTTACATGAAAATAGATATTGAAAAAATGAGAATGGGGAGAGAATCCGTTACAAAAATTTCGGCAGCCTAACGGCACCACTTAAAACTTCATAAAACGAAATAATGAGAGTAAGAGGGGATCACTCATTATATGAACATGAAAAGGGTAGTAAGAGGATTATATAATAACATCCTCCAACAAAAGAACATGGAGCATAAAAGGAATGACATAAAAGAGATTACTTGAAATGAAAGAGAGAGGTCGGATCCCTTACCTTAAAATGTAACTCTTAAACCTCAAAGGATGGGACCATGAGGGCTTGGGGGCACCATGGGAGGAAACCATGGGAGGTAATGAGACCAGAACTTCGTTGGGGAAGAGTGGGAAGTGGAATGGATGAGAGGAGGGCTTGGTATTTATAGGGAAAGTGAGGGGACAAGGCATTAATAACGAAGGGACACCTCAAAAGTGGTTTTCTCAAAAGCATGGCCCCTCCCATGGTACTTCCCATAAAGTTAGGCCAAATGGGGACCCCCACACAATAATTCATCACCCTTGGCCGGCCAACCCTTAAAAAAATCTCATGACATCATCATGACACAGTTATGATGTCATTAAACATACTGAAACCCTAAAACTGTATTTTCACTATTCACTGAAAATTCAACTTTCTCAGAAAGATCCCAAAATTTCACTTTAATCAAATATCAATCCTCTGATTTCAATAATGAACTCCATTTTATAAAAATAATTTTTTCAATATTTTTAATTTATTTTTAAAATAAATACACTATTCACCGAAAATTCATTTTTTTAGAAAAAACCACAAAAATTACCATAACATAATATCGGTGCTCTGAGTTCAAAAATGAAACACATTTTATAAAAATATTTTTCTAAATATTTTTAATTTAATTTTTAATTAAAAAAACACTATTCACCCGAAAAAACTAATACTTGAATAATAATTTATGAAACCGTTATTTAACCATTTTATTGAATCACATTACTTAATCAAGGTGCCTAGATTATTTTAAAGCGTTCTTTAAGTGAGATTACTAATCCATTTTGTCATATTACTAATCCTAATAATAAAATCACTATTCATAATTTACTATTCATCAAAAATAAAGTTGATCTTATTAGACTCCAAATTTTGTACTGAACATAATTGTAGAAGACACTTTTTTGAAAATCATTACACATTTTTAATTATTTAATGTTTACATATTTTTTTTTAAATATCCTTTTTCTAAAATTCATCAAAAATATGCATACTATATTTATCCAGTCATTTAAAAATTCGTAAACTTCATCATAGGAAGAAATCCCAATTTTTATTTAAAACAAAGGATTACACAAGGTAGTTACGGTCTCCTTACATAGCCTCTTATCACACCAGCATAGGACCTAAGTGTAAGGTGTGCTAAGGTGAGAGAGTCCGAGGGAGGCTCGGCCAACATTGCCCGAGTAGTAATTTCTATCAGTTTGAACTTCTCGCGAAGGCGATTCCGTTCTAGCTTCACATGATGACGTTCGGCTTGGGTTTGGTCCAGAGCAATGCCCAATGGTTCTACCTCCTTCCCAAGTTCTGTTAGATGGGCTTCAATCGGTCCAAGACTACTAGGTGAGGCCATCAAATCTTCTTTCTATAATAATTAACCAAGATTACTTGTATTTAGAGACAATAATCAAAACATTTTGTTCACGGTGGTCATATTGACTGATGGTCATAGAACAATCAGAACCCAATGGTCTCATTTTAATTATAATCATGTTTATCAAATAAAACATTTTTGTTGAGAATAAAAATAAAATAAAATAACACATGAAATTAGGAAACAAGATTTATTCAAAATTTCGAGCTGTTACAGAACAAGGGAAATGACTTGTACTTTTCTTTTGAGTAACATGTAGAAAGCCTTACTTTTATATATTGTAGTTAAAACCCGAATATGATCATTTTTTTGTTTAAAGGAAATGCATTTGGGAATAGATTTCTTAGGAACACATACTGAGTTTTAATACTCATGCCAATACTTCATTCTTGTTTTTAGTCACAGTTGTAGGTTTCAGCATGATCTCAATTGTCTTGGGAGATGTTGTGTCTTGTGATCAGAGAGGGACCCATGGGGTCAGGTGGAGTTTAGTGGTCATTAGGTCTGGTCAGTTTTTTTTCTTTTCAGTTATTTCTTTGTTGATTTGTTTGGTTTTTTTATTTTTGGGCTGAATTTTTTTATTTTTCTACTTCTGTTTATTTTTATGGGGGGAAATCATTCCCATCGTCACTCTGTTGATGCACTTGGCACTTATTTCCAGCCTAGGAGGATTGGAAACGCCTCTCGGGCCTTGTCGCGGATCGACTCGGGTGACCGGTTCACTGTCGACATGTGTTGGTTTGTGACATTCTCAATAAAAGAAACTATTTTTAATATTTATTTTAATTAAATTTATTTTGATATTTTTTTATTTATTTAAAAGGAATATTTTTTTATAATAAAAATATTTATATTATAATAATATAATACATCAAGAATTTTATTATACACATAAATTTTAATCTTAGAATACAGTTTCTAAAAATGGGTTTTTATGCATTATATAAACTAGGGTGAAAATTAATGTTTCATAGACAACAAATATTTTTATAAAATGTATCTCATATATATAATGATTAGTTAAAATATATATAATAATGATAATAATAATTTTTGGAATTAAAATTATATTACATACGTAAAAATTAATTAGCATGCTATAAACAAAAATTCTAAAATGTTGACAGCTCAATAATGATGAGTTTTTGTTATTTAACAATCATCCTTTATAATATAAATAGAATATGGTAAAATATTTACTTTAAATTTTTTTACAATCCATATTTTTTTATCAATATGGTTTTTTATTATCTACTAAGTCAAGTTGATAATGTATAGTATTGAATCTAATTCCTAAAGGCTTTAATTATATATTTTCAGTTAATACGTGTTTTAATTGGGTTTAGGGGGAGCCTTATATAGACTGTAAGGCCAATCGAACATAGCCCATTACATGAACCAATGGCTTAAATGTCAGACACACAAAACAACCCCAACCTAGCTTCTA
Organism: Viscum album; assembly: GCA_963277665.1. NCBI lineage: Eukaryota > Viridiplantae > Streptophyta > Magnoliopsida > Santalales > Viscaceae > Viscum > Viscum album. Next base: position 1,931,647,000 of record OY728131.1, read on the forward strand.
CTTCATGATACACCTATGCTCTATAGCCTTGCAGGGGTGATTGGCTAGAATTTCCACGTGAATAACTACAAGGTGTCTGGTACCAATGACCAAATTTATACCCTCTCACCATTCTAGATTCTATTATCTTGCTGGTGGATGCTTCCCGCTCTAAATTTTTTCCTCTTCTAGGCTGCACTTGAATATCCAAACTGGCTTGTAGCTCGTATTCCAAAACTTATGTTGTGACCTGACGCCACCACCCACATCATGAGCCCTACCACCTTGACCCATCGACGATCACCATAACTTTTCACCACCATTTTTTCTACTAACCACTGTAACCCACCATCATTGAGGTGAAATACTATTCCAACTCAATCAACACTGACCCCCAATGTCGATGCCTCTCACCCGCCTCTATCATGGTCGCACCATCGAATTGTTGACTTGTGCCTTCCTTCCTCATCGTTGACACAATCGATACTAACCGTCGATGCTGATTAGTTTCCTCTTCCACGATGAAAAACCTTGTCCAACATCCCACTTATAATAACCCCCAAATTGTATTCATATTCATATATTACATTTAGTGAATGCATTAGAATAAAAGAAGTGATATGTGGGGCACAATATTATATAGCCCCTTGATGCATTGATTGGTCTCATGGGGAAAAGGATTTGGGTACTTATTGTATTCCTACATAATTTAATCATAATGCCTTTGTTGCAACCTTGATGATAAGTATAATTTCTTAGTTGTGGCCTTAATAGAAAGAAAAATGTCTTGGTTGAGGCCATGATGGTAAAGATATGATTGTCAAGTATTATAAATTCCATAAGCATTAATTTAAATATTGTTTTCCATGTGTTTATTTATATTATTAACCATGTATTTGATTCATGATCATGTGATATGTTATATGGCAGTATTTTATTATCAATTATATCCTATAGTATTATTCATGCCATGTTTATGCCTTTATGGATTCTGAAATATATTTTCTCTTACTGGGTATTTGAGATCACCCTTCTTATGTTTACATTTCCATATGTTTTGAAGAGAATTATTAAACAATAAATTTCTAGAAGAGTAGTGTATATGGATAATTTTTTGGAATATATTGAAGGATTAATATGGATTAAGTATTTTTTTATATAGTTTAATAATTTCCATATGATGAGAAATAAATGAGTTTTGTTGGTTAATTTTTTTTCCAAAATCATTAAATTTTGTTCCTAAAAGATCCTTAAAATATAAGTGACTCCATAGTTATTAGTGATATTATATTTATTAATAGATACAGTTTTTACTAAATTCATTGTGTTTATGGATATATCAAGAAGTAAGTATTTTTCAAACACTTATAATAAATCAAAAATAAAAAATTAATATAAGGAGTTAAAAAATACATTTAATTTTTTTATGGATTTAGATAACATAACTTTATGATTTTATAAACATATATAATATTTCCCTGTCACACCCTGACCTAATATTCGCGGATATTTTATTTATTCTTGAGTTTGAATTAAATTTTATTGATTTTGGAGTTTCCTTTTATTATTAAATCATTTGATTTAAAATTAAATTAGAATGAATTAAAAAAATGGAAACCTAAACTAACCCCACTCCCTTTACCTGACGGCCTCCCCCTTTTTCCCCTACCTCACAATGCTGAACCCCCCTACTTCCCTTGCTCTGTTCACGTGATGACCCCCAACCCTCCAGGACCGCTGACGCTCCCTCCTCACAGCGAACCTCCCTCTCCGCAGCCTTCTCCCTTCGGTGGCCTCCTCTCCCTTGTGCGACCTCTCCGACACCCTATTGCACAGTTAACTCCCTCATTTATTGTCTCAGCCGAACCCTAGGTCATGTGTTGATTGGGTTTTTTTTGTTTTCTTCCACTTATAGTGCGTGTGGCGGGTCTTGCAGGTATTCATTGTGTGGATTTCATCGTCTGCTACAAAAGACGAAGTGCATCGGTCCGTTTCGGTTCATCCGCCGTTATTTTAGGTTGATTTATTTTACCCTCTAATTTGTTTAGTTAAACTTAATGAGTTATAAATGTAATTTGGGTAGTGCGAAGTGTGAATTGGTAGTGTTATAATATGTTTATGGGTTGGAAATTGAGATTTTGCAAATGAAATGACTATGTGTTGTGATATGGTTTTGTAATGTTTCGTGAAAAGTGATTTATGCCATATTTTCAATGTCAAAAATAAGTTTTCAATGGAATTTGAGGTGATTTTTGGATCAAAATAAGTTTTTATTGAATAAGGGGGTAGTTTTGGCATCTCTGCTTTGTCATGTCTTTTTACGTATGAATTTTAGATTTGTTTAACTATTAAAATGGAATTTCTAGGGAACAAGTTGGGAAAGTGTGTATACTTTAGGTGTAAAATATTGTTTGGCCTTTTTAAAGGGTTTTTATAAATTGTGTAAATGGTTTATTATATTGTTTTAGTAATTCTAAATACGTCTTTGAAGGGTTTGACATGCTCGTGTTTTGGGCTCGGGTTTTGTATCAAAAAGTGGTTATGTATTTTGTGAGTGTCTATGTGTGGAGTTTCATGAAGATGTTTTGGGGTTATTTAGTGGGTGTAGACCTTTTTTTAAGGGAACAAAATCTGTGGATGATTTTGGAAAGAGTTTTTGAAGGAAAATGAAATATTTGACATGTGAAATTAATTGGTATTTTTTTATATCAATTGTAGATGGTATTGAATGGTGAGAGTAATATTTTTAACTGGTCTTGGTTTGTATGATGTTTTACAAGGGTACTTGGACCAACATTGGTTTATTGCTTATACATTTTTTAATATATATTGTTTCAATTTTATTTAGAGTTTTTTGGAAATCTTCTATTCTCTTTTGGGGTTATTAGATTGTTCGACGTCCTCTCAAAGGGTTATACACACATTCATACATATGAATACCTATATATATATATAAATACTACTTACCCTTATTCCCTAATGGAATGAGGAATATGTGTATTGGATTAAGGGGTGTATATATATAGGGGTGTATGTGTGCACCACTACGGGACGGTCTTCGTCAAAGGTGTCCAGTGTCGAGTTGTTAGTCTTTCTCTACTCCCTTTTTGAGGTAGGTTTGCCTATGAATTTTCCTTTAAATTTAAGAATCATTTATTTCTTGCTTTCAGCACCTGGTCCTAATATAAATTATTGATATTGAACTATTAGTAAATTTTCCGCCTTGAATTAGAGTGATTGATTTCTTGAAATGTGTTGAAATAAATGGTTTGATCTTTTTTTCACATTAATTTTCTGACTAAATGACCCTTTGGAATTTTTGAACATGTTTTAGATTAAAAATTTTGGTTTTGGTTTCTTAAATTGGATTTGAAGTGTATTTCTGCTATTCAAAGTGCTGTGTGTGCAATTCTTATGAAATGGTTTAGCATGTGAAAATACTGTAATATCCAGTTGACACTTTTGTAAAACTAGATATATCAAGAAAACCCTCCTCAGATGTGGTCCCTTGCTTTGGATGAGATATATGTTATGGGGGTCTCCTGTGTAGGACATCCATGTGATCTATAGTAGAAAGGTGAGGTACATATTCCTTGGGGTGGTTTGGGGTGTTGCATGATGTGCTATATTATTATATGTAATGTGATTGGATGCTCGGATGGCATCGGTAGGCCCACCGCCTTTCTAAATACACTAGACATGGGAACATGGCATATTGAGAGAATATTCTATGAGTATTGATGCACTGGTAGGTTACGGTACTGACTAGTGGCCCATAGTAGGGGGATATATTGGGTTTATTGTTATGGGATATTTCCCTCGGCATGCCTGAGAATGGATAGTCGAGCGTATTGAGAATTTCGATTTCATCGTGATTAAAATGTCAATGAGGATGAAGTATCATGTATTGGTGTCTTCTGGATTGTTCTAGATCTCATGGGTTCACCTCTGTCTACTCAGATTTTGTTGCTTGTAATAGTGATTATGATTCTTATATATAAACCTACATTGCCCTTATTATGTGATTTCTTTTGTGAATTTTTTTATACTATTTTCCATTGAATGTGATAAATTGATTTTGACATGTTTTCTAGAAATATTTTTCAAATGGATGTATTTAATCCCATTTTTGCAAATTTAAAATGTAAACATCACATCCACTTTGAAAAATGCTAATGTCTCACTGAAAGATTTATTTGGGTTTTGAGAAAAGGACAAGGGCAATGAATAGTACATTGCATCTGAGTAACATGAATAAAGCCTTACATTTATATATTGTAGTTCAAACCTGATGTTGATGAGTCATTTGTTTAAAGGATATGCGTTTAGGAATAGATTACTTAGGCACACCTACTGAATTTTAATACTCACACCTATACATCATTCTTGGTTTTAGTCACAGGATGAGGTTTAATGTTTATCTCAATCATTGTGGGTGATGTTTTGTCTTGTGATCAGATCGCGACCCGCGGGGTCACATTTATTTTAGTGATCGGTAGGTTCGGTTAGTTTTTTTCAGTTCTTTCTTAGTGTATTTGTTCGGTTTATTTATTTTTGGGCTGAATTTTATTTCTTTCGTTGTTCTGTTTATTTATATTGGGTGAAATCATTCTCATCGTCACTCTGTTTATGCCCTTGGCGCTTGTCGCCAGCCCGAGGGGGATCGAGAATGCCTCTCGGGCCTTTTCACGGACCGACTCGGGTGACCGGTTCAGGGTCGACCTATGTTGGTTCGTGACAAAATGGTATCAGAGGTAGTTCTTTATAGGACCTAGCATTCAGACCAACCTTTATTATTCGGGTTGTCAAGGTAGATGGAGTAGGACTGTCAGAGCTTGGGTGTAGGTTTTGGAGAGTGTCTGGACAACAATTTCTGGGCCAAACATTTAGTTACTATGGGATGTCGGGTTTTCATGGTTTATTTGGATCTTGTGGGTTGCTTTGTATTTAGAGAAATGCAATGATAGTCGGGCATGTTGTCTCAGTGAGCTCACAGGGCCTGGCAAGCCATGTGGATCCATGGATGTGGTCCAGAAAGACTCTTTGTGATGGTGGTTTATTGGCATATGTCCGCCAATCATATGTCCAACTGACCCATCAACACTAGTTTCCCCCTGGTATATTGTTTTGGATCCTTTTGTGCTTTTGAGATTTTGGACCTGTTGAATGGTAGGATTCATTCAATTTTGCTTAATGATGGTTGGGGATGAATTTGGGGTGTCTTGTTTAGATTTTAAAATGATATTTGGTTTGACAAAATGATGATTGGCCGGTCAGAAAAGTGATTTCAAAAACCAAAACCTTTAATCATTTGAAAGTGAAATGGTTTTTTTGAAAATGAGGGTAATTTTGGAAATTGTTTTGGAGGATTTTGAATGGTTTTTTGAAATGTGAAATTGGAATGTAAATATAGAACTCTAAAATGTTTTTCTTTGATGATGATGTGTGGTATTAAAATTGGTTGAGGTATTTTTATGGTTGTTTTGAATGTGATAATGTTTCTTTTATCCGTATCTTGGTATTCCAACAAGTGCTCACATATAAGTATATGGATGTATGTATGTGGTGAGTGGATGGTTATTGGTATGTATGGGTGAGATCTTCAGCTAGATCAAGAGTGTATATATGTGATCCTTAAGGGAATGCCAATAGTGGGTGATTGGTTTGTAAGGCTTGTAATGCTTTCTGAAAATGTTCTTCAAAAGGGGGGTTTTAATGTTTTAATATGTGTGTGTGTGATGGTGACCAATGGTTTTTGGTGTTTTCCTTTTTGGACATTGACTTTGGTGATTTGGTTTCATGCTACTCGTTTTTATGTTTCGTCCCCACTTATTTCTAAGGGATTTTGAAAAGTATCTGCGGGTAGTTCTGTCACTGTGTTCCTTTTAGTTTATGAAGACTTGCTTTAGGTGTTTTTTTTTCCTTTTTGGATATGGAACCTGGTGGTTCTCATTATCAAGAGTTCATCCAGAGGTTTTGATAGTCAAACCGTCCTCATTTTCTTAGGCAGATGGAACCAGGGAATGTAGATGGATGGCTATGAAACATCAAGGAGATCATTGTTCAGCTTGAATATCCCAAACCTCTCAAGTTAGAGATTGCCACCTTGACATTGGAAGTCCCTAGTCAGGAATGGTGGAAATCTGTTCTTCAGGCCGATCCACAGAAAAATTACTCTTGGGAATGCTTTAAATCCTTGTTCATAAAACAATATTTCCCCGATGATGTGAAGATACCAATGGGTTATAGGTTTTATGGTCTCAAGCAGAGAAATTCAACGGTGTTGGAGTATGCTAAGAGCTTCACCAAGCTGCTGTCGTATCTCCCAAACCTTGTCGGGGATGAATTTTTGAATGACCGATTCTTTGAGAGGGGTCTCCGATCATAATTCCTCCTAGTTGTGCCTACATTTCCTGATGATTATGAAGATAATGTGAGGCAATATGTTCAATTCGAAGCTGATTTAGCATCGTCTGGCCAGTTGATAAGAGGCACAAAAATGCCATTGTTTTTTTCCTCACCAGATTCATCCGAGAGGAAGTACTGGTTGTGTTTTTAGGGTGGGAAGATGGGGCATTAAAAATTTTCATGTCATGAAGCACCTAAGATCTATAATACCTATGGCCATTTAGTAATTTGAAATGGTTTTTCCAGGGCGGCACCAGGAAGTGACATGGGGCCAGATCTGCTCCCTTGGAGAACTTTTTAGCACAGTTGGATGAATGTAGCACTGGCGCAAGCTCAATCAAAAGTTTCTTTTGTTGTGTAATCATTTTTTTCTCTAATTAATGTAATATGTGGTGTTGAATTATTCTGTTTTTGAAGAATGTGTTTCACATCCTCCTAGAACCTTGTTTTAATGCGAATGTCTTTGTAGTGTTTCGAATGTTGCTGATGTTGATTGGTGGTACCTGTTTCCCCATGTTTCATTTATTTGGGATTTTCAGCTTCCGTTAGGATTTGAGAGCTATTCCAGCTTCCGAAATCAATGTTTTTATGGAATCATAATATGGTGGGGAGACGAACATGTGATGAACTCAGGATGAATCGATCATTCAGGTGCACTGCATTTTCTTGTTTTAGCTCCGCTCGACCCTGACCGTAGTTGTTTGTTGGTTGGGAAAATGGGTTGTGTAATGGATGCTCGTAGTGATCTCGAACATGTTATGACTGGTTTCTTCAGTGGTTTTTTTCTGTTAGGGGTTGGGGTGTTCCTTGTTGGATTGTGTTTAGAAGATAGGGAGTCATCATCATCACCTCTTCATCATTGTTTGCTCGAGCTCTATTGTCTTATGTGTTGACTTCCTTGGATGTGTGGATTCTTTTGAGGGTGGTCTCGTAGTTTCTTTTTGGGAATCTATAGTTCTAGGTTTTGAATGTAATCGAGTGTTGGTTCTCTGGACATTGAGTTCTTAGGTTTTTCCTTGGTTGTAAATTAACATTGCTTTGGTTTTGATCAACTGAATCTCGGGGGGTACTTTATGAGGGTAGAAAGTGTCATGGTGGGGAGATTTGTCACACCCCAACCCGATATTCGCGATTATTTTATTTATCCTTGAGTTTGAATTAAATTTTATTGATATTTGAGTTTCCTTTTTTTATTAAATCAATTGAATTAAAATTAAATTATAATGAATTAAAAAAATGGAATCCTAAACTGACCCAAACCCCCCATTACCTTGTGGCCTCCCGCCTTTTCCTATGCCTCGTGAATCTGAACCCCCCTCCTCTCCCTCCATTCGCACAACGACCCTCGCCCCTCTCGGACTGACGATGATCCCTCCTCGCGGCGAACCTCCGTCTCCGTGGCCTTCTCCCTCTGGCAGCCTCCTCTCCCTTGCACGACATCTCAGACGCCCTATTGGATAGGTAACTCCCTCAGTTTTTGTCTCGGCCGAACCCGAGGTCATGGGATGACAGGGTGTTGTTGTTTTCTTCCACTTATAGGTTGTGCAGCTGGTCTTGTAGGTCATCCTCTTGCGGATTTCTTCATCTGCCACTGAAGGCGAAGCACTTCGGTCCATTTTGGTTCATCCACTGTTATTTTATGTTGATTTCTATTACCATCTAATTTTATTAGTTAATTTTAATGAGTTATAAATGTTAATTGGGTAGTGTGATGTGTGAATTGGTAGTGTTTTAAAATGTTTATGGGTTGGAAATTGAGTTTTTGCAAAATAAATGACCATGTGTTGTGATATGGTTTTGTAATGTTTCTTGAAAAGTGTTTTATGCCATATTTGAAACGTGAAAGTATATTTTCAATGGAATTTGAGATGACTTTTGGTTTAGAATGAGTTTTTATTGAACAAGGGAGTAGTTTTGGCATCAATTCCTCATCGTGTGTTTTTACGTATGAATTTTAGATTTTTTTTAATTATTAAAACAGACTTTTCGAGGAATTGGTTAGGAATGTGTGTGTAAATTAGGAGTAAAATCTTGTTTTTCCCCTTTAAATGGTATTTATAAACTATTTAAATGGTTTCTTATATTTTCTGAGTAATGCAAAATACGTCTCTGAAGGGTTTGACATGCTCGTGTTTTGGGCTCAGGTTTTGTATTGAAAATTGGTTATGTTATGTGTGAGTGTCACAGTGTGGAGTTTCATGAGGATGTTTTGAGGGTTATTTGGTGGGCGCGGACCTTTTTTTATGGGCACTTAAGGTGAGGTTTATTTTAGAAAGGTTTTTTTAAGAAAAATGAAATATTTGACATGTGAACATAATTTATATTTTTTATATCAATTGTAGATGTTTTGAATGGTTAGAGTCATGTTTTCAATTGGTCTTGGTTTATGTGATGTTTTACAAGGGGGCTTGGACCAGCTTGGGTTGATTGCTTCTAATTTTTTTATGAATATTGTTTCAATTTTATTTAGAGTTTTTGGAAATCTTCGATTCTCTTTTGGGTTAATTAGATTGTTCGGGGTATTCTCGAAGGGTTGTACACACATACATAGGTATGTATAAATATATATATAATTCCTCATTAACTATATTCCCTCAAGGTTCGTGGAATATGTGTTTTGGGTTATGGAGTGTATATATATATAGGGGTGTATGTGTGCACCACTGTGGGGTCGTCTTCATCAAAGGTGTCCAGTGCCGAGTTGTTCGTCATGCTCCGCTCCCTTTTTAATGTATGTTTCCCTATGCATTTCCCATTAAATTTAAGAATCATTTATTTCATTCTTTCAACACCTAGGAATAATATAAATTATTAATATAGAATTTTTATTAAATTTTCTACCTTGAATTAGAGTGATTTATTTCTTGAAATGTGTTGCAATAAATGGTTTGATCATGTTTTCAAATTAATTTCCTGATTAAATGACCCTTTGGACATTGTGAACATATTTTAGATTAAAACTATATTTTGGGTTTCCTAATGGGATTTGAAATGTATTTCTGGTTTTCATAGTTGTGCATGTGTAATTCTTAATAAATGATTTGACATTCGAAAATCATGTGAGGCCTGGTTGGCACATTTTTATAACTTGTTATATCATGAAAAATCTCCTCAGATGTGGTCCCTTGCTTTGGTTGAGATATATGTTATGGGGGTCCGCGGTGTAGTAATTCCCTATGATCTATGGTAGGAAGGTGAGGGACATATTCCTTGGGGTGGCTCGAGGTGTTCCATGTTGTGATATATTATTATATATACTGTGATTGGATGCTCGGATGGCATCTGTAAGCCCACCCGCTTTATAAATACACTACACATGGGAAGCTGGCATATTGAGAGAATATTCTAAGAGGATTGCTACACTGGTAGGTTGTGGTACTGACCAGTGGACCATATTAGGTAGATATATTGGGTTTATTACTATGGGATTTTTCCATAGGCTTGCCTGGGAAAGGATGGTCGAGTGTATTGGGTGTTTTGATTTCATCGTGTGTGACATGTTAATGAGGATGAAGCCTCATGTATTGGTGTATTATGGATTGTTCTCGATCTCCTGGGTTCACCTATGTCGACATGGTTTTTGTTTCATGCAGTACTGACTATTATTCTTATATATACACCCACACTGCCCTTAATGTGTGATTTCTTTTATTGATTTATGTATATTGTTTTCCTGGGAATGTGATAAATTGGGTTTGACTTGTTTTATAGAAATGGTTTTCAAATGGAAGTGTTTAATCCTCTTTGTGAAAATTGAAAATGTAAAAATCACTTCCCCTTTGAAAAATGCTAATGTCTAACAAAAAAGTTTGATTTCGTTTTTGAGAAATGAACAAGGGAAATGAATTGTACTTTGCTTTTGAGTAACATGTAAAAAGCATTAATTTTATATATTGTATTTCAAAACTGACGTTGATGATTTTTTTGTTTAAAGGAAATGAATTTGGGAATAGATTACTTAGGCACACCTACTGAGTTTTAAATATCACTCCTATACATCATTCATGCTTTTAGTCACAGGTGCAGGTTTCAGCTTGATATCGATTGTCATGGGAGATGTCCTATCTTGTGATCAGAGAGAGACCCATGGGGTCATGTGGAGTTTAGTGGTCGTCAGGTCCGATTAGTTTTTTTTCATTTTAGTTCATGCTTTGTTGATTTGTTCGGTTTATTTATTTTTGGGTTGCATTTTTTTATTACGCTACTTCTGTTTATTTATATGGGTGTTAAATCATTCCCATCATCACTCTGTTGATGCACTTGGCACTTGTCGCTAGCCTGGGAGGATTGGGAATGCCTCTCGGGCCTTTTTGCGGATAAACTTGGGTGATCGGTTCAATGTCGACCTGTGTTGGTTCGTGACATTCCCAATAAAAGAAACTATTTTTACCCTTTATTTTAATTAAATTTATTTTGATAAATTATTGTTTTCTATTTATTTTAAAGTAAAATTATTTTTATAATAAAAAAAATTATATTATAAAAATATGAAACATCGAAATTTTATGATACAAATTAATTTTAATCTTATAATACACTTTCTAAAAATGGGTTTTTATGCATTATATACACTAGGGATAAAATTAATGCTTCATACACAACAAAATATTATTTTATAAAATGTATCTCATATCTATAATGATTAGTGAAAATATATTTAATAAGGATAATTATATTTTTAGGCATTAAAATTAAATTACTTACGTAAAAATTAATTAGCGTGCCATAAACAAAAATGCTAAAATATTGACAACTCAAGAATATTGCTTTTTTATTATTTAAGAATCAATTTTTTTAATCTAAATACATTATGGTAAAATATTTACTATAAATTTTTTGAACATCCATATATTTTTTATCAATATGGTATTTTATTAACTACTAAGTCAAGTTGATCATGTATAGTATTGAATCCTATTCCTAAAGGCTTTAATTATATATTTTCAGATATTACACTTTTTAATTTGGTTGAGGGGTAGCCTTATATAGACTATAAAGCCAATCAAACATAACCCGTTACATGAACCAAAGGATTAAATACCAGACACACAAAATAACCCCTACATAGATTCTACTTGATGATACACCTATGCTCTATGGCCTTTCAATGGTGATTGGCTAGCATTACCACATGAATATCTGCAAGGTGTCTGGTACCAATGACCAAATTCATACCCTCTCATCATTCTAGATTCGATTATCCTACTGGGGGATACTTCCCACTCTAAATTTTGTCCTCTTCTGGGGCTGTACATGGGGATCCAAACTGCCTTGTAGCTCGTATTCCAAAACCTATGTTTTGACCTAACGCCACCAACCACTTGTCGAGCCTCACCACCTTGACCCATCAACGATCACCATAACATTTCACCACATTTTATTTCTACCAACCACTGTAACCCACCATCATTTATGTGAAATACTATGCCAAATCCATCAACACTAACCTCCAATGTCGATGTCTCTCACCCGCCTCTATCGTGGTCTCACCATCGAATTGTTGACCATTTCCTTCCTTCCTCATCTTTGACACAATCGATACTAACCATTGATGTTGATGAGTTCCATATTCCACTATGAAAAACCATTTCCAACATCCCACTTATAATAACCCCCAAATTGTATTCATATTCATATAATACATTTAGTGAATGCATTATAATTTCCGAAGTGACTGGTGGGGCCCAATATTATATATCCCCTTGATGCATTGATTGATCTCACGGGGAAAATGATTTGGGTACTTAGTGTATGCCTATATAATTTAAGCAAAATACCTTGGTTTCAGCCTTGATGATAAGTATAATTTCTTAGTTGCAGCCTTTATAGAAAGAAAAATGTCTTTGCTGAGGCCATGAAAGTAAAGATATGGATTTCTAGTATTATAAATTCCGTAACAATTAATTTAAATATTGTTTTTCATGTGTTTATTTATATTATTAACCATGTATTTCATTCAGGATCATGTGATCTGTTATATGGAATTATTTTATTATCAATTATTTCCTATAATATTATTCATGCCATGTTAATGCCTTTATATATTCTAATACATATTTTCTATTACTTGTTATTTGAGATCACCCTTCTTATGTTTACATTTCAATATGTTTTGAAGCAAATTATTACACAATAAATTTCTAGAAGAGTAGTGTATATGGATAATTTTTTGGAAGATATTGAAGTATTAATATGGATTATGTATTTTCTTATATAGTGGAATAATTCCATATGATGAGAAAGAAATGGTTTTTGTTGGTTATGTTTTTTTCCAAAATCATTAAATTTTATTCCAAAATGCTCCTTAAAATTTAGGTGACTTCATAGTTATTATTGATATTGTATTTATTGATGGATACATTTTTTACAAAAATCATATTATTTATGGATTTATCAGAAAGTATGTATAATTTAAACACATATAAAAAAATCCAAAATAAAAAATAAATTTATGGAGTCAAAAAATACATTTCAAAAACCTATTATAGATTTACAAAACATAACTTTATCATTTTATAAACATAAGTAATATATCCCGGTCACAACCCGAGCTGATATTTGCGGTTATTTTATTTATTCTTGAGTTTCAATTAAATTTTATTGATTTTTGAGTTTTCTTTTTTTATTAAATAATTTTAATTAAAATTAATTTATAATAAATTAAAAAAATGGAAACCTAAACTAACCCCACCTCCTTTACCTCATGGCCTCCCCCCTTTTCCCCTGCCTCGCGATGCCAAAACCCCCTCCTTCCCTCGCTCCATTCATGCAATGACCCCCACTCCTCCCAGACTACCAACGGTCTCTCCTCCCAGAGAACCACCCTCTCCGCGACCTTCTCCCTCCAGCAGCCTCCCCTCCCTTGTGTGACCTTTCTGACACCCTATTTCATAGGTAACTCCCTCATCCTTTGTCTTGGCTGAACAGAAGGTCATGGGTTGATCGGGTTTTGTTGTTTTCTTCCACTTATATGTTGTGTGGTGGGTCTTGCAGGTATTCCTCATGCAGATTTCATCATCTTCCGCCGAAGGCGAAGCGCATCGGTCCGTTTTGGTTCATCTGTCGTTATTTTAGGTTGATTTCTTTTACCCTCTCATTTGTTTAGTTAATTTTAATGAGTTATAAATGTTATTTGGGTAGTGATAAGTGTGAATTGATAGTGTTTTAATATATTAATGGGTTGGAAATTGTGTTTTTTCAAATGAAATGATTTTGTGTTGTGATATGGTTTTGTAATGTATATTGAAACGTGTTTTATTCCATATTTTCAAGGTGAAATGTATGTTTTTAAGGTAATTTGAGGTGATTTTTTGTTCAAAATGAGTTTTTATTGAATAAGAGAGTATTTTTGGCATATATGCCTCGTCGTGTATTTTTATATATGAATTTTAGATTTGTTTAATTTTTAAAACGGACATTCTAGGGAATTGGTTGGGAAAGTTTGTGTACTTTATGTGTAAAATCTTGTTTAGCCACATTAAAGGGGTTTTATGAATTCTGTAAATGGTTTATTATAATTTTTTAGTAATGCTAAATATGTCTTTGAAGGGTTTTCCATGCTCATGTTTTGGGCTCAGGTTTTGTATCAAAAATAGGTTATATATTGTGTGAGTGTCTAGGTGTGGACTCTCATGAAGATGTTTTGGGGGTTTTTTATTGGGTGCAGACCTTTTTTAAGGGAACATAAGGTGAGGATGATTTTGGAATGATTTTTTGAATGAAAATGAAATATTTTACATGTGATCTTAATTGGTATTTTTCTATATCAATTGTAGATGGTTTTGAATGGTGAGAGTCATGTTTTCAAATGGTATTAGTTTATGTGATGTTTTAAAAGGGGGCTTGGACCAGCATTGGTTTATTGCTTCTACTTTTTATATATATATTGTTTCAATTTTATTTAGAGTTTTTGGTAATCTTATATTATCTTTTGGGGTAATTAGATTGTTCGGGGGTCTTCTCGAAGGCCGTACACATATACATAGGTACGTATACATATATATATATATAAATCATCCTTACCCATATTCCCTCATGGCGCAGGGAATATGTGTATTGGATTAAGGGGTGTGTGTATATATATTGGGGTGTATGTGTCCACCACTGCGGGGTGGTCTTCGTCAAAGGTGTCTATTACCAGTTGTTCGTCTTGCTCCGCTCCCTTTTTGATGTTGATTTACCTATGAATTTTCCTTAAAATTTAAGAATCATTTATTTCTTTCTTTCAACACATATTCTTAATATAAATTATTGATATTGAACTGTTAGTAAATTTTCCTCCTTGAATTGGAGTGATTTATTTATCGAAATGTGTTGAAATAAATGGTTTGATCTTTTTTTTCACATTAATTTCCTAACTAAATGACCTTTTGGAATTTTTGATCATGTTTTAGATTAAAAATATTGGTTTCGTTTTCTTAAATGGGATTTGAAATGTATTTCTGGTTTTCAAAGTGCTGCGTGTTTAATTCTTAAAAAATGGTTTGGCATGCGAAAATCGTGTAAGGCCCAGTTGGAACTTTTGTTAAACTAGTTATATCAAGAAAACTCTCCTCGGATGTGGTCCCTTTCTTTGGTTGAGATATATGTTATAGGGGTCCACTGTGTTGGACATCCATGTGATCTATGGTAGAAAGGTGAGATACATATTCCTTGGGGTGGATTGGGGTGTTGCATGTTGTGCTATATTATTATATATACTGTGATTGGATGCTCAGATGGCATCGGTAGGCCCAACCCCTTTCAAAATACACTAGACATGGGAACCTAGCATATTGAGAGAATATTCTAAGAGGATTGTTGAACTGGTAGGTTATGGTACTGACCAGTGTCCCATAGTCTGAGGATATATTGGGTTTATTTCTATGGGATTTTTCCCATGGCATGCCTGAGAAAGGATAGTCGAGCGTATTGAGCGTTTTGATTTCATTGTGAGTGACCTGTCAACAAGGATGAAGTCTCATGTATTGGTGTCTTCTATATTGTTCTCGATCTCCTGGGTTCACCTATATCTACAGGGTTTTTGATGCTTGATGTAGTGACTATGATTCTTATATATACACATAAATTTCCCTTACTATGTGATTTCTTTTGTGAATTTTTGTATACTGTTTTCCTTGGAAAGTGATAAATTGATTTTTTATTGTTTTCTAGAAATGGTTTTCAAATGGAAGTATTTAACCCCCTTTGTGCAAATTTACAATGTAAACATCACTTCCCCTTTTTCAATTGATAATGTCTAACTGAATGATTAATTTGGGGTTTGAGAAAAGAACTAGGGAAATGAATAGTACATTTCTTTTGAGTAACATGTTGAAGGCCTTACATTTATATATTATAGTTCAAACCTAAAGTTGATGATTCATTTGTTTAAAGGATATGTATTTTGGAATAGAATACTTAGGCACACCTACTGAGTTTTAATACTCATGCCTATACTTCATTCTTGTTTTTAGTCACAGGTGGAGGTTTCTGGTTTATCTCGATTGTTGCGGGTGATGTTGTGTCTTGTGACCAGAGAGTGACCCGCGAGGTCACATGGAGTTTAGTGGTCATCAGATCCAGTTAGTTTTTTTTCTTTTCAGTTCTTGCTTAGTTTATTTGTTCAGTTTATTTATTTTTGGGCTCCATTTTTTTATTCCGCTACTTCTGTTTATTTCTATTAGGTGAAATCATTCCCATTGTCACTCTGTTGATACCCATGGTTCTTTTCACCAGCCCGGGAGGATCGCGAATTCCTCTCAGGCCTTGTCGTGGACCGACTTGGGTGACCAGTTCAGATTCGACTTGTGTTGGTTTGTGACAAAATGGTATCAGAGGTAGTTCTTTATAGGAGCTAGCTTTTAGATCGCCCATTGTTATTTGGGTTGTCAAGGTAGATGGAGTAGAACCGTCAGAGCTTAGGTGTAGGTTTTGGGGAGTGTCTGGCCAATAATTTCTGTGCCGAACCTTGAGTTACCATGGGATGTTGGGTTTTCTTGGTTTTTTGGATCTTCTGGGATGCTTGGTATTTGGGGAAATGAAATGATAGTCGGGCCTGTTGTCTCAGTGAGCTCGCAGGGCCTGGAAAGCCATGTGCAGCTGGGGATGTGGTCCAGAAATACTCTTTGTGATGGTTTTCTAATTGGCATATGGTTGCCAACCATATGTCCAACTCACCCATCAACACTAGTTTCCCCCTGGTATATTGTTTTGGATCCTTTTGTGATTTTAAGATTTTTGACCTGTTGAATGGTAGGATTAATTCAATTGTGATTAATGTTGGTTAGGGATGGATTTTGGGTGTCTTGTTTAGATTTTAAAATGATGTTGGGTTTGACAAGATGATGATTGGTGGGTCAGAAAGGTGATTTACAAAACCAAAACATTAAATCTTTTGAATGTAAAATAGGTTGTTTGAAAATGAGGGTTACATTGGAAAATGTTTTGGAGGTTTTTGAAAGGTTTTGTGAAATGTGAAATTGCACTGTGAATATAGAATTATAAAATTATTTTCTTTAACGATGATGATTGGTATTAAAATTGGTTGAGGTATTTTTAAGGTTGTTTTGAATGTGATAACGTTTCTTTTATCTGACTCTTTTTATTCCTACATGTTCTCACATATATGTATATGTATGTATGTATGTGGTGAGTGGATGGTTATTGGTATGTATGGGTGAGATCTAGAGCTAGCTCAAGAGTGTATATATGTGAACCTAAAGGGAATGCCAATATTGGGTGATTAGATCGTATGGCTTGTAATACTTTTTGAAAATGTTCTTCAAATAGGGGGTTTTAATGTTTTAATATGTGTGCGTGTGATGTTTCCCATTGGGTTTCGGTGTTTTCCTTTTTGGACTTTGACTTTGGTGTGTTAGACGTGTGATTGAAATTATGTTTTGAGTTTGGGTTGTTGATTTGAAAATGGGATGTGTAATTTTGATTTATGATATGTTTTGATTTGGTTTCATGCTACTCATTTTTAGGTTTTGTCCCCACTGAATTCTAAGGGATTTTGAGAAGTATCTGTGGGTAGTTCTTTCACCATGTGACTTTCAGTTGATCAAGACATTCTCTAGGTGTTTGGTTTGTCCTTTTCGGATATGGATCCTGGTGGTTCTCATTATCAGAAATTCATCCAGAGGTTCCGAGAGTCGAACCCTCCTCATTTTCATGGGTAGCTAGAACCAGGGAAAGTAGAGGGATGTCTATGAAACATCAAGGAGATCATTGTTCGTCTTGAATCTCCTGAACCTCTCAAGTCAAAGCATGACACCTTCACATTGGAAGGCCTAAGTCAAGAATGGTGGAAATCCGTTCTTCAGGCTGAACCATAGAAAAAATAATCTTGGGAATTCTTTAAAGCCTTGTTCATCCAACAGTTTTTCCCCAAAGACGTGAAGATACCGATGGGTTATAGGTTGTATGGTCTCGAGCATGGAAATTCAATGTTGTTGGAGTATGCTAAGATATTCACTGAGCTGCTGTCGTATCTCCCAAACCTTTTTGAAGATGAATTTTTGAAAGCCCAATTCATTGAGAGGGGACTCCAATCAGAATTCCTCCCATATGTGCCTTCATTTCCTGATGATTATGAAGAAGTTGTGAGGCGGCCTGTTCCAGTCAAAGCCGATTTAGCATCATTTGGACACTTTTGAAGAGGGAAAAAAAGGTCATTGTTTTTTGCGTCACCATATTCATCCTAGAGGAAGTACTGTTTGTGTTTTCAGTGTGGGAAGATGGGGCAAAAAAGTTTTAATGTCGCAAAGCACATATGATCTGTAATACCTATGGCCGTTTAGGACATTTGAAATGGTTTTTACAGGGTGGCACCAGGAAGTGACATGGGGCCAGGTCTGCTCTCTTGGAGAACCTTTTTCCTCAGTCGTATGAATATAGTGCTGACACAAGCTCAATCAAAAGCTTCATTTGTTGTGTAATCATTAGTTGCTCTAATTAATTTAATATGGGGTGTTGACTTATTTTGGGTGTGAAGAATGTGTTTCATGTCCTTCTGGTACCTAGTTTTAATGCGAATGTCTTTGAAGTGTTTTTAATGTTGCTGATGTTGAATGGGGGTACCCGTTTCCACATGATTCGTTTCTTTGGGATTTTCAGCTTCCGTTAGGATTTGAGAGCTATTCGAGCTTCCGAAATCAATATTTTTTTGGAATCCTAATATGGTAGGGAGACCACCATGGGATGAACTCGGGATGAATCCATCTTCCAGGTGCTCTGCATTTTCTTGTTTTATCTCTCCTCGACCCCGACCGTAGTAGTTTGTTGGTTGGGATAATGGGTAATGTAATAGATGCTCGTAGTGATCTCGAACAGGTCACGACTGGTCTATTCGGTGGTTTTTTTGTTAGGGGTCGGGGTGTTTCTTGTTGGATTGTGTTTAGAAGAGATTTAGTCATCATCATCACCTCTTCATCATTGTTTTCTCGAGCTCTATTTTCTTATATGATGTCTTCCTTGGATGTGTGGCTTTTTTTGAGGGTGGTCTCGTAGTTTCTATTTGGGAATCTGTGGTTCTAGGTTTTGAATGTAAGCGAGTGTTGGTTCTCTATTAATTGAGTTCTCAGGTTTTTCCTTGGTTGGAAATCAAATTTTATTTGGTTTGGATCCACTGAATCTCCTGGGGGACTTTCTAGGGGTAGAAAGTGTCATGGTGGGTAGATTTGTCACACCCCGACCCAATATTCGTGATTATTTTATTTATTCTTGAGTTTCAATTAAATTTTATTGATTTTTGAGTTTTATTTTTTTTATTAAATCAATTGAATTTAAATTAAATTATAATGAATTAAAAAAATGGAATCCTAATCTAACCCCGCCCACCCTTTACCTCATGGCCTTCCCCCTTTTCCCCTGCCTCGTGATGCCAAACCCCCCTCCTCTCCTCCCTCCATTCGCGCAATGACCCTCACCCCTCCCGAACTATCGATGCTCCCTCCTCGCGGTGAACCTCCCTCTCCACGGTCTTCTCCCTCCGGTAGCCTCCTCTCCCTTGCACGACCTCTCTGATGACCTATTGGACAGGTAACTCCCTCATTTTTTGTCTCGACCGAACTTGAGGTCATGGGTTGACTGGGTTTTGTTGTTTTCTTCAACTTATAGGGTGTGCAGCTGGTCTTGCAGGACTTCCTTGTGCGGATTTCGTCATTCGCTACCAAAGGAGAAGCGCTTCAGTCCATTTCGGTTCATCCGCCGTTATTTTAGGTTGATTTCATTTACCCTCTCATTTTTTAGTTAATTTTAATAAGTTATAAATGTTAATTGGGTAGTGAGAAGTGTGAATTGGTAGTGTTTTAATATGTTTATGGGTTGGAAATTGAGTTTTTGCAAAAGAAATGACTATGTGTTGTGATATGGTTTTTTAATGTTTCTTGAAAATTGTTTTATGCCATATTTTCAATGTGAAAAGTATATTTTCAAAGGAATTTGAGACACTTTTTGGTTCAATATGAGTTTTTATTGATGAAGGGAGTAGTTTTGTCATTTATTCCTCATCATGTATTTTTACGTATGAATTTTAGATTTGATTAATTATTAAAATGGACTTTCCTCGAAATTGGTTGAGAAAGTGTGTGTAAATTAGGTGTAAAATCTTGTTTGGCCACATTAAAATGTTTTAATAAACTGTGTAAATGGTTTATTATATTGATTGAGTAATGAAAAATATGTCTTTGAAGGGTTTCACATGCTCGTGTTTTGGGCTCAGGTTTTGTATCTAATATTGGTTATGTTTTGTGTGAGTGTCTTAGTGTGAAGTTCTATGAGGATGTTTTGAGGGTTATTTGGTGGGAACAGACCTTGTTTTAAGGTCTCTTAAGGTGCAACTTATTATGGAAAGAGTTTTTGAAGGAAAATTAAATATTTTACATGTAAACTTAATTTGTATTTTTTTATATCAATTGTATATGGTTTTGAGTGGTGGGAGTCATGTTTTCAATTGGTCTTGGTTTATGTGATGTTTTACAAGGGGGCTTGGACCAGCTTTGGTAGATTTATTCTACTTTATATATATATATATTGTTTCAATTTTATTTAGAGTTTTTGGTAATCTTCGATTCTTTTTTGGGTTAATTAGATTGTTCGGGGTATCCTTGAAGGGTTGTACACAAAAACATAGGTACGTATATATATATATATATATATATATATATATATATATAAATCCTCCTTAACCATATTCCCTCAAGGTGTGGGGAATAAGTGTTTTGGATTAAGGGGAGTATATATATAGGGGTGTATGTCTGCACCACTGTGGGGCGGTCCTCGTCAAAGGTGTCCGGTGCCGAGTTGTTCGTCATGCTCCGCTTCCTTTTTAATGTAGGTTTCCCTATGCATTTACCTTTAAATTTAATAATCATTTATTTATTTATTTCAGCACCTAGTACTAATATAAATTATTAATATATAATTGTTATTAAATTTTCCACCTTGAATTAGAGTGATTTATTTCTTGAAATGTGTTGCAATAAATTGTTTGATCATGTTTTCACATTAATTTCCTGACGAAATAACCCTTTAGACATTGTGAACATGTTTTAGATTTAAAAATTTGGTTTGGGTTTCATAAACGGGCTTTGAAGTGTATTGATGGTTTTCATAGTGGTGCGTGTGTAATTCTTAATAAATGGTTTGGAATGCGAAAATCTTGTGAGGCCCAGTTGGAAATTTTGTAAAACTAGTTATATAAAGAAAACCCTCCTCAGATGTGGTCCCTTTCTTTGGTTGAGATATATGTTATGGGGGTCCGCGTTGTAGGACTTCCCTGTGATCTATGGTAGGAAGGCGAGGGACATATTCCTTAGGGTGGCTCAGGGAGTTGCATGTTGTGCTATATTTTTATATATACAGATATTGGATGCTCAGATGGCATCGGTAGGCCCACCCCCTTTCTAAATACACTAGACATGGGTACCAGGCACATTGAGAGAATATTCTAAGAGGAGTGATGCACTGGTAGGTTCTGGTACTGACCAGTGGACCATAGTAGTTGGATATATTGGGTTTATTGCTATGGGATTTTTCCATTGGCCTGCATGAGAAACGATGGTCGAGTGTATTGATCATTTTTATTTCATTATGTGTGACGTGTCAATGAGGATGAAGTCTCATGTATCGGTGTCACCTGGATTGTTCACGATCTTCTGGGTTCACCTATGTCTACTCGGTTTTGGATGCTTTCAATAGTGACTATGATTCTTATATATACACCCACATTTCCCTTACTGTGTGATTTCATTTGTGGATTTTTCAATATTGTATTCCTGGGAATGTGATAAATTGGTTTTGACTTGTTTTCTAGAAATGGGTTTCAAATGGAAGTGTTTAATCCATTTTGTGCAAATTGAAAATGTAAAAATCACTTCCCCTTTGAAAAATGCTAATGTCTCACAAAAAATTTGATTTTGATTTTGAGAAATGAATAAGGGCAATGACTTGTACTTTGATTTTGAGTAACATGTAGCAAGCCATGCTTTTATATATTGTAGTTCAAACTTGAAGATGATGATTTTTTTAAAGGAAATGCATTTGGGAATAGATTACTTAGGCACACCTACTGAGTTTTAATACTCACGCCTATAGTTCATTCTTGTTTTTAGTCATAGGTGCAGGTTTCAGCTTGATCTCGATTGCTATGGGAGATGTTTTGTCTTATGATCGGAGAGGGACCAATGGGGTCACGTGGAGTTTAGTGGTCATCAGGTCTGGTTAGTTTTTTTTCTTTTCAGTTATTTCTTAGTTGATTTGTTCAGTTTATTTATTTTTGGGCTGCATTTTTTTATTCTGCTACTTCTGTTTATTTTTATGGGGTGAAATCGTTCCCATCGTTACTCTATTGATGCACTTGGAACTTGATTCCAGCCTGTGAGGATTTTGAATGCCTTTCGAGCCTTGTCGTGGATCAACTCGGGTGACCGATTCAATGTCGACCAGTGTTGGTTCATGAAATTCCCAATTAAAGAAACTATTTTTACTCTTTATTTTAATTAAATTTATTTTGATAAATATTTGTTTTTTATATTTTTAAAAGAAATATTTTTTTATAATAAAAAAATTTATATTATAATAATATGAAACATTGAACATTTTATTTTACACATACGTTTTAATCTTAGAATACACTTTCTAAAAATGGGTTTTTTTTCATTATATACACTAGGGTAAAAATTAATGTTTCATATAGAAAAAAATATTATTTTATAAAATGTATCTCATATCTATAATGAGTAGTTAAAATTTATTTAATATTGATAATTATATTTTTAGGCATTAAAATTAAATTACTTATGTAAAAATTAATTATCATGATATAAAAAAATGTTATAATATTGTCAAATCAAGAAAGTTGATTTTTTATTATTTAATAATCAACATTTTTAATCTAAATAGATTTTGGTAAAATATTTACTATAAATTTTTTGACAATCCATATGTTTTTTTTTCAATATGGTTTTATATTAACTACTAAGTCAAGTTGATCATGTATAGTATTTAATCCAATTCCCAAAGGCATTAATTATATATTTTCAGATAATAGTCTTTTTAATTAGGTTGTGGGGGAGCCTTATATAGACTGTAAGGACAATCGAACATAGCCCATTACATGAACCAACGACTTAAATACCAGACACACAAAACAACCCCCACGTGGCTTCTACTTCATGATACACCTATGCTCTATGAGCTTACAAGGGTGATTAGCTAGCATTTCCACCTGAATAACTGCATGGTGTCTGGTACAAATGACCAAATTTATACCCTCTCATAATTATAGATTCGATTATCCTACTGGAGGATGCTTCCCACTCTAATGTTTTTCCACTTCTGGGGTTTAACTTGAGGATTCAAACTGGCCTGTAGCTTATATTCCAAAATCTATGATGTGACCTAACTCCACAAACCACTTGCTGATCCTCACCACCTTAACCCATCGATAATAGCCACAACTTTTCAACACATTTTTTTCATCCATCCACCATAACCCACCATCGCTGTGGTGAAATACTATTCTAACTCCATCGACACTGACCACCAATTTTTATGCCTCTCACTCACCTCTATCGTGGTCGCAACATCGAATTGTTGACCTGTTTCTTCCGTCCTCATTGTCGAGACAATCAATACTAACCCTTGATATTGTTGAGTTCCCTCTAGCACTGTGAAAAACCATGGCCGACATCCCACTTATAATTACCCCCAAATTGTATTCATATTCATATAGTTTATTTAGTTAATGCATTAGAATTAGTGAAGTGACAGGTGCGGTATAATATTATATATCCCTTTGATTCATTGATTGATCTCATGGGGAAAATTTTTTGGGTACTTATTTTATGCATACCTAATGTAAGAAAGAGGCCTTGGTTTCAACCTTGATGATAAGTATAATTTCTTAGTTGTGGCCTTAAGAGAAATAAAAATGTTTTCGCGGAGGCCATGATAGTAAATACATGGATTTCTAGTTTAATAAATTCCATCACCATTAATTTAAATATTGTTTTCCATGTGTTTATTTATATTATTCACCATGTATTTGATTCAAGATCATGTGATCTATTATATAACATTATTTTATTATCAATTATTTCCAATAATATTATTCAATACATATTTACGCCTTTAAAGATTCTGATATATATTATCTATTACTGAGAAATTGAGATCACCCTTATTATGTTTACATTTACATATTTTTTGAAGAGAATTATTACACAATATATTTCTAGAAGAGTAGAGTATATGGAGAATTTTTTTGGGTGATATTTATTGCTTAATATGGATTAAATATTTTATTATTCAGTGGAAAATTTAACATTTGATGAGAATGAAATGGGTTTTGTTGGTTAATTTTTTTTCCAAAATCTTTAAATTTATTCCTAAAAGGTCCTTAAAAATTAAGTGACTCTATAGTTATTAGTGATATTGTATATATTGATGGTAAAAATTGGTTCGTCGTGGTTCATTTCCATGTCGTTATGTAAAGAAGTTTTTTATGAGAAGTAAATCCCGAGAGGGGACGTATGTGGTATCACCCGGAAATCATTATTTTATGCACATTATATTAACCTAGTTTGGGTGAAACAGGAAAAACATACTTGTATCCTTCTTTATTCTGTTTACCAATTCATATTATTTTGTGAGGGAGAGAGGTGTTCATATTAAAAGTGGAGCAGGATCATTGGAAGTTGTTACCATCACTACACTTTATCGGTGATAAAAAACACTTATAAAGGTAATCCCATTAATAGCACTAATACAAGGTATAATAAATTTAAAAAAATTATATACTATTAAATATCCTATTTTTCAATAAAAATATATTTAAAATGTTATAGATATATATATTTTATTTAATATAATTTATATAACATTAAATACACTATTAAACAAAATATAAAATAGATTTAGTGAAAATGGATTATAAAATAATTAAAATTTAACATTAATTAATACATTAGTAATTATATTTCACCGTTAAAATTTGTTTTAAAATAATATTATACTTGATGACTTACGATACACACAACAGTGAACTTTATGTGAACTGTGATATATGATAAAAATATTCTTATTTAAACATGGCCATTATATCATAGCTATTAAATTAGCTCGAAATATATGAATACAGAAATTATGAAAAATATGTATAATGATTTTATATAATAAGAATATATTTTTTAATGCATTGAACATATTTAATCAATTTTCAGTAAAGTCATTTTATGCTTAAAAAATATATTTTCTCCAAAAATGGCTTTTATTGTCTTTTGTGCATGGACATTATTATTAATTTTTATAATATTATATAAAATTTATTTTAGGGAATTAATTAATTTTTTAAATCATCATTTAAATATTATATTATGGTGAATTGATGGGTTTTTGTTCTGATAATATTTATTTTTGAGTGAATAGTGAAAAATACAATTTTTTGTTAAAAAGTCATTTCATGTCTTTAAATAAAATAATTTAAAAGGCGCATTATATTTTTAATTTGATCTTAATGTAACTTATGAATCATTTAATTATAAACAAATTAATTAATTACATATACATCATCAATAGACTATATTTTGGTATATGTTCAGTTTTTTTCTTAAATACCCATTTATCTAAGAACTATTTTTTCGTTCAGTTTTTTGAATTTATAGTAAAATTGACTTATTAAAATTCTATAAATTTAATAATAAAAAATGGATTATTTATTTTTAATCAATAGGTTAAAATTTAGTAAATATTTTCCTTTTATTTTTTATCAATATGAATAGTAACCTTGTTTAAGATTTGTCACCACAATAAAGGGTAAATTATGTAATTAAGGTTAAAAATAATGTGATAAGTATTTAAAAATATATCTAGCACTGACCCATGTTTCCTTATCATAATTTTAAATCAAAAAAACATTCAAATATTTTAAAATATGAAATTTAGGTTTCTGTTCTCTTTGATAAAGTCCTTTTTATTATTTTATGTAAAAGAAAATCCCAAAATGTCTCTTTCTTACAATTAATATCTATAATATTTTATGAGAGAGACAGAAACATATTATGAATGGTTCTAAAATTTTATTTTAAAATTTTTTTATGATGGTAATTTATTTTAAATTTTTCATGATGACATAATTACCATAAACACTTACACAACGCTGACATGGTGCTAGCGCAAGTTGTAGAATAAACTTGTAACTAATATTAGAAACATTAAAAGTGGTGTTTTTTGGTAATTTATGGCTTCCTATTATTTTTTAGATATATATAACATATAATAATATTTTAAAAATTCTTTATTTTAGATAAATTATTACATTGATATTTTTTAAAGTCAAATTATGTAAATAGTCTATAAAATCAATTTAATGGTATTTTATGTTAAATAATATATTATTTAAAGATTTTATTTAATAAAAATATTTTATTTGGGAAAATTAATACAATATGGTTTAGAATATCAATAACTTCCCATATATGGGTCACTTTTTCTTTTATAGTGACTTTCTTGACACCTAACACGTAAACCACTTGTGATCATGGTAATCGTTAAATAATTTTAATGGGGGGGGGGGGGTTAAAACTAATAGATATGTTCTTAAACAACACTTAAACATGTATAAATTTTATTGGATGAGATTATAACTTTTTATATCAGTCCTATATTATAAATATATCAATTATGTTCTAAATGAAGATGAAAATTAATTTATATTAATTTAATACTTTAAGTAATTCTGAGGTTTCCCCTCCCTTCACATATAAAAGGAAACCACCTCTCCTATATTCCTCACAATTCATGATCCATTTAGATCTAAAAATATCTAACCAAATATCTTTCATACCATACTCCCCATGACTTAAAGGATCTTTTCTCATCAAAATTTTATCCTATCTATCATAATTTTTATGCCAAATATTATTTTCTGATGAAGAGGAATAACTTTTAATCAAGTGTTTCCATTTTATTTATTCTTCTATCTCCTTCCAATATCCATAAACCATGATAATATAATAACAAAATTATATAATATTGTCATGACCCAACTTCACCAAGTTAAGGGAAGGGACAACAGATTTCCAGACCCTTCCTTCTTCAAGTTGATGTAGAGATAATGATCCCCGAGACCGTCCTTCAATAGGTCCCGAAGTATTGACTAGAACCAAGGGTATAAAATCACACAAATAATATAAGTAAATACCCTTTTTATTTAGTGGGATTGGGAGATAAGATAGTAAATCCAAAACAACAACAAAACTGGAGGTAAAAGTAAAGAAAAAGTTTAATCATTCCCATATGCATGTTCTAAATGTAAGTGCTAAAAATTACAAGATAACTCCATTTGAATGTACCAAACAATGTAAGATAACAGAAACAACAAATGTCACATGTTTCAGACTAGTACCGTCACGCATGATCCTCAAAGTCCTCCTAGAAACATGAAATAAGTTTTGTATATGTAGGGTGAGTATACAAGTATACTCATTAGGGAAAACCAAAATATATTGCACACAAGTTAGGAGGCATTCTATTTCCCATGGTAAAATGTGATAACACATAGAAAGGAAACTATCCACCCAAACCTCACCAAGGAAGACTCCCCATATAACACAAGTCATGTAATGTAATAGTAATAACACATCGATGAAATTATACATGGATTGATATATAAAAGATGAAATTTCACATATAGACAGCCAAACATTCCAAAATCTATGATCAAGAAAATATACATGGATTAAAATATGTATCAGGGCATGGTAAATTATTTTATATTCAGTTTCAAAGTTTTCAATGTGTATTATCATGTTCAATGTTAAAATAAATTTCCCCCCATTTACACATATTTGTTTTCAAATTATTTATCTTCACTCAAATGAATTTTTTTATTTCATCTCCCCCACAATATAAAAAAACACGGTCCCTAGTGTTTGAGGAAATGATAATTTATAAGGGGTGGAGGCAGATATGGGGAGTTAAAAAAGAAAATTGAAATATAAGGATCATGGAATTATGTCACATGGTGGTTGAAGTTGAAGTTCTTGCTTATCCAATATAGTCATTTTATATCAATGTCACTTGAAAGGTTCTATATTAGAAAATGGAAAATGAAAAAAAAACAAAAAAAAAACAATATATTTATTTATTCATCTAAAAAATAGTATATATACATATATTATAGAATAAGGAAGCACTATCAGTTGTAGGTCAGTGGTAAGCATGCGCCCATGTCTCCCTTTGGTCCCGGTTTTGATTCCCCACAGCTTCACCAGTTGTGACGGGGATTGAACCACGACCTTTGACATGTCATTTTATTTTAATTTTTGATTATTATTTATTTTAATTTTAATTTTAAACAAAAACACATAAGAATAAAAAAAAATAAACTGATGATACATTGTCTTATTTTTAAATTTTTTTTGTAAGGTATTACTCAAAGATCACACCACGTGACATGGATGAATATAGCGCTCCCCTTTCATACCCTACCATACTCATACGAGAAGAAAATGCCAACAATCTATATTTTATTAATATATTTTTCAATATAAAAATTATTAATTAATCCTATTTGGAAAATAAATTTGATTCAAATATATTGGAAGCATGAAAAACATGGGTTTCGTCCCATGTAGCGCTTTTGTTTAACGTCGTTAGCCTGGCATGGATCCTAAATCTATCAATTTTTTCCTGCTTCATAGGTTGGCTCAGTGAACTAAACCTCTGATTCTTGTTTATTGAATGATTCAATGAATGGTTTTAACCTATTACCATTGAACATGAAAATATAACCACTTATGGGATCTTGAATATCTACTACCCCATGGGGGTACACCTGATGCACTATGAAAGGACCTAACAATTCAGACCTTAACATTCCTTGTGTAAATGATTTTTTGAACTATACAAGAGCACAAAGATTCCTGTTTCAATATGTAGGGCTTCGATATTCTTGGATTGGTAGGCTTGAACTCGAGCTTTATTTATCCTGGAATTTTTATAAGCCTCTATTTTATGTTCCTCATGTTCATTAAGATCTAATTTCCTCTTTTCTTCATCGAAAGAAATGTCAAAGTTCATTTTTTCTGATTGCCCATAATATTTATGTTCAATTTAAATAGGTAAATGGAATGATTTCCAAACACAAACCTATATGGTGATATGCCTAGTATGGTTTTGAATGTAGTAAGATATTCTCAAAGATCATCCAAGAGTTTCTCAGACCAATCATTTATAGTGGGATTCACAGTTTTCTAAAAAAACTTCTTAATCTCCATATTCACTTACTCATATTGACCATTGGTTTGAGGATGGTATGTAGTAGAAACTTTATAAGAAATACCATTATTATACATGTGTGAAGAGAATGGATAGTTGCAGAAATGGGTTCCTTTGTCACTGATTATAACCCTATATATTCCAAATTGAGAATATATATGCTCTGTTATAAATTGGATAACAACATGATGGTCATTATATTTAGTTGGAATGGCCTCAACCCATTTCGAGACATAATCAATATCTAATAGGATATATAGGTATCCCTTGGATTTTGGGAAGGGTACCATAAAATCAATTCCCCAACAATTATAGATTTCAATGGATAGAATGAGAGTGAGGGGAATTTGATTCATTTTGGTAATGGATCCTCATTGATGACACTGAGGAATAATTTTTCAGAATTAGATATAATCCTTAGTGAAGTTAGGCTAGTAGAAACCACTTTGGAGGACCTTTGTAGTGGTTATATTTATAGAAAAGTGGCCTCCTCATGGCTCTCCATGAAAAAAATATTATAATGGACTCTTGCTCAGACTTGGGAACAAATATCCTGATGATTTGATCAAGATAGAACTTGAAGAGGTAAGGATCATCAGACACATAGTGTTTGACATCAAAAAGGAATTTCCTCTTAGCTTGGGTCCCCAAGAATTTTGGAATGTCACCCACCACCAAATGGTTTGCAATGTCAGTATACTAAGGGAAATCACTCAATGAATAGAGGTGCTCATCCGGAAGTGAATCAAACATAGATAGGTGGTGTGAGTTGTCTTGTAATTTCATACAAGAGGGTTGATATTCTACAACACTTTCAAAAAACTTTTTATCATTAATAGTTAAATCACACTCTTGAAGAAGAAGTACCCACAAAATCAATCTAGCCTTGGAATCTTGTTTTTGGAAAAGGTATTTTATTGATGAATGGTCGGTGAAGAGAATGATTGGTGATCCAAATAGATAAGACATGAATTTATTTAAGGAAAATACAATAGAAAGAAACTCTTTCAAAATGGTGGTGTAGTTAATTTGTGGTTCATTTAAAAAATTTCTTTTATAAGCAATGAAACATGGATTTTTCTCACACTATTCCCCTAAGAATTATCCTATAGTGAAGTCACTAGCATCACACATGAGTTTAAAAAGAAGTTTCCAATTTGGATATTCCATGATAGGTGGAGAGATAAGAGCTCACTTGAGTGTAGAGAATGATTCCTCACAAATTTCTGTCCATAAAAATGTATCTTATTTTCCCAATAGAGCACAAAGTGATCAAGAAATTGAGTAGAAATTCCTAATGGACCTTCTATAGAAACCATCATGTCCTAATAAGGACCTCACTTCCTTAACATTTTTAAGAGAGGGAAGGTGAAAAATGATGTCGACCACAGCTTTATCAACTTCAATCCTTCTACCAAAAACCAGATGGCCTAGAAAAATTATTTCATTTACCATTAAATGTCATTTTTACCAATTTAGGGTGAGATTATTATCCTTGCACCATGAATAAACCCTTTATACATTTAGAATTAATACCTCAAAATTATCCTTAAATATGAAAAATTCTTCCACAAAGTCCTCTAAACAATCCCCCACCATGTCTGAGAAGACCCCCATCATACACTGCTGGAGGGTACAAGGGGAATTACATAAGACAAATGGAATGAGCTTGAAGGAAAAATTTCCAAATGGAAATGTGAATGTTATTTTTCCTTGATCCTATAAGGTGACCTTAATTTGATTATACCATGAGAATCCATCTAGGAAGCAATATAATTGATGACCCGCCACTCGCACGAGGATTTGATCAATAAAGGGAAAGGGGAAATGGTCTTTATTTGTACAAGAGTTGAGCATCCTACAGTCAATACAAACTCTCCATCCACTTCTGAACCTTGTTGGGAGATGGTCACAATCCTCATTAATGATCATAGTGATTCCTGCATTCTTTGGGAAAACATGAATTGGGCTTACACACTCACTCTTAGCAATGTGGTAGATGATACCCTATTTGAACAACATAAGAAGTTAATACCTTTCCACATCCATAATATTTTGATTTATTATCATTTGAGGTTGATTACATGGTTTGGATTCAAATTAAAGTACAATCATATGAGTCCCGATGAGTGGGCTAATCCCAGAAATATCATAAATGGTCCATCCAATTGTTTTCTTATGCTTTCTTAGGACATAAAAAAGCATCATCTCTTGATTGGATTCAAGAGAAGAATAAATGGAAACATGAAAGGATTAATTGTCCCCTAATAATTCATACATTAATGATGATGTTAAGACCATAAATTAAAGATCATATTGGTTATCACTTTCCATGAAAGGATAAGACTCTGTATTGAACTTAATTTCTTTGTTCAGATTTCTTGACAGAATTGGTTCCTTGTGAACAGAATTTTCATCCACAAAAATTGCCAGAGTAGTGTCATGAATGGGTATGGACTCAATGTTATTGATTTTACCCCTGGTATAATTGATTTTTGATTCTATAAAATCCTAAATAGATCTATCAAAAAGATATTCAAGCCAAGGGGACAAACTTCCCTCATGTTAACAAATAAAATATATATCTTATTAACATAAACATCCATCAGTAATTCATTGATGTTCCTAAATTTCACTATCAACACTTCCAATCCAATTAACCTTATGTATTTCCTCATCATCCCCAACTTGATATTTTTTATTATATATGTTCTATTCTAGACTCATGTTTCCAAAGGTGATGGTCAAGTTCCCATTTTGTACTCAGATGACAGAGTTTATTGTTTCACGGGAGGGACGACCAAGGATGATTGGGGTTTTCTCCTTAGAACCTAAGATTTAGTGATTGTCAAGGATAATTAAGGTAGATGGGTAAATGAAATTTTTGATTTTCACCAAAACATCCTTTAATATCTCCTTAGGAACTCTAATGATATGATCAGCAAGTCAAAGAGTGATAGATGTGGGTTGGAGTTCTTTGAGCCCTAATTGGTAATACATGGTATAAGAAATGATATTCCTACTAGATCCTATGTCATAAAATGCTTTTAAAACTTTTTTCTCTCCTAGTTCAACATTTATGTAAGGGTATCCTGAGTATTTTATATTTTGAGTAAGGGGTCCTTGGATTTTTCTGCTAACATTTGCTACCAAAAGGACTTAATTATTATTTGAGAATTTCATTTTAAATGTGAAAAGGTCCTTAAGGTATTTTGAGTATGCAAGAATGGTATGAATGGAATCAAGGATTGGAATGTTCAACATGACTTTTGAGAATATTTCCTTTAATGTTTCACACAATTAAGGCTTGGGTTTCCCCTTCATGCATTGAAGAAATAGATCAGGTTGTGGGATTGTTTTTGGAATAGTTGTTTCATTCACATTGTTATTAGTTTATTCAGTTTTTTATGTGGTTCATTTGAATTTTGATTAGAGTTTGAATCTTAATATGGTTTTTTATTTTATTTTTTTCAGGTTTCTCATTTGATTTCCCACTTCATAAAACTATCACAGCCTTTATTTTTTCATGATTTGTTTAAGTGCAACTTGACTCTCACCTTAATGTTGAGGATGGAACCATCTGTGTTGGCATGGGTGCTATACCAGTATTAATGGTTTGTAGTTCATGTTTAAGGGATGAGACTTCTGAGTTTATTTTCTCTATTTGTTTACACCACTGCCCAAGGTTTGGAAAGGGGATAGATTGAGTAGGGGCTTAGGTTGGTTGGTTTATCCTAAGATGATACTTTAGTTGTTGGATTGGTTATTGCATAGGTTTCTGGATGGGTTGTTGTTATTGGATACGAGAATGTTGGTATTGGCATGGTTGTGGTTTGAATTGGATATGGTTTTGGATATTTTGTAAAGGGTAGGGGTTTGTTCCTTATTGTTGACTAGGTTATTGGTTATATATCCAATGAAATCTTGGACGGACATTTTACTTTGGATTGAATGTGTTTTGGTACTGTGTCTTCTAAAAGATTATATAATTGACCTCCACTAGTCGTCCTACTATAAAAACATATTTAATGGAAGGGATTGTCGTGTTTTTGTTAGTCTTGTGGTTATTTTTGTCACCAATTGTGCAAATAGGGTCAACATTTTGAATTTCATGGACATTCCTAAGAACGATCTCCTAGACCTTTCAATTGAATGATGTAAGTTTCTACCTAAGGATCTCCTCCTCCCTAAGTGTGCGAAATCAACCATATTTGGGTGTCTTCTCATAGTAAAGTGTTGTTCCCAATGTTTGGTTCTTTTCAGTAAAGCTTTCCAGATACTCATAAGCATCATTTGGGGATTTCCTTTTAATGGTTCCATTACAATCATGTCAATTAATTGTTTGTTCACAGAACCCAACACTTCATATAAAATTCTCACTTGTTCAGGAATAGAAAATCCATGGTGTAGAACCATGTTTAGAGTTTCTTTAAACCCCTCCCATGTTTCGTAGAATGACTCCCCCACTTTTTCAAAAATATTTGGATTCCCTTTTTAAGTGAAATAGTTATAAGGCGGGGAAAGTATTTTTTGTAGAATTATCTTTGTAATTGGTCCCAAGATTCGATGGATGATTGTCTTAATATTTTTAGCCAATTTTTAGCTCGATATTCTAAATAGAAAGGAAATAGCCTCATATTAGCTGATTCTAGTTGATGTGAGGGACACATGGATTCTACAATGTCCTTGAACTCCTTAATGTGAAGCTAGGGAATCTCGGACTCCATTCTATAGAATATGGGATGGTGGTTTAGAACATGGGTTTTAAAGATGAATTTGGTATCTCCTAGGGAATTGTGTATAATGCATGAGGGGGCATTGGTCTAGTCATGTGTGAGGTAGTCATTCACGGTTTGATTGACTGAATTCCCCATGTATGGGGCTACCTCATTTGGGTTTCTATTTTTGTTCCCGCCCATGTTTATGAGTGGATTTCTTGAAGAACCTCCATTTAAAATGGCTCAATTTTTTAATCTAGTGTATTAGTAATGTTAGGATCTAATGGAAATAGTTCCCTTGGTGTAATTGAATCCCCAACCCCAGTACTATCCACCATAACTAGACGGTTTGATTGGTCACGAGTGTAAGAAGACATGTTCCAAAAGGAAGAAAAATAGAAATGGAAAAGATAAGAGAATTTGGATAAGAAAAGAATAAATGGAGGAGAATAGAATGAGGGTTGACATTACTTACTTTGGTCCCCAAAAAATGGGTCCATATATTGATTCACGCTCAAATTTACACAAGAGATGTAGGTAGAACTGTCCTTGTTGTAGGTTCTGGGCGCAACAGAAGCGCATTGGTGGGTTTTCCCAACATTAATTTTAACATTAAACAACATTCAATTCAAAATCTATCATGATTTAAAATGATGAATATTTAGAATTGAAAAAGGAATGAAAAAATTTATAGGGAATCCCAAAACCATAGAGATAGGATCAATATATGTTGCTTATAATTAATTTTAATTAATTCACAAGAATTTCCATGGTGGAATTCCTTAATTGTTGATTTCTCCGGTCACGATCCTATGATCGGTCGTTGCATCATATAATCCAAGTGTATGATCCCTATAGTGGTGATCCACACATGTGCCATGTATCTCCCGACATCACAGAAGGGATCTCTGGGTGCTAGTGTGGAAGAACAATCTCTTGCGATGTCCATCTTCGATCACCTTGGTCTCTCGGTCTTGAAAGCGTTCTTTGAGGAAGGAGTTATTTTGGCCTTGAAAGAATTCTACAGAGTTATTGTGCACAATGATTCTCTTGTGGAAACATGTTGGGGTTGTGATGATATTTATAATCGAGTATGAGGTTATAGATTTGTGACAATAAATAAACGTGTTACATGTTCTATTTATTTTATTAACTCTTATTGAAAACCCCGATTTCGAATTATTAATTCCTTGAAATGGGCCCACGCTGATTATAATTAATATCATTTAGTAAAATAATATTATATCCTGAAAATCCCAACTGAAAAAACTACACGATTTGTAATCATTAATACACGGTGTATACTCATTTTCCATAAAAATACACGACGTGAATATTTAATATACATGACATGTACATTTATTTTCCTATATTTCATCCACCACATTTATTAATCCTTGAGTAATAGATATTTATCTGTCAAATTAATGTAACTACATTACTCACTAATAAACATATTATTTATCTAACAATATATTCTCTTGAATAACTAGTGTCAAAATAAATGTGATCAGGCATTCTTAAATAATTATTAATCCACATTCGGAAATAATCTTATTTAACTTGTTAAATTATTATTTAACTGAGATACATGGACACACATAGTGTGTGACCATCAAGGCCTATTTCCTAGAGGCATTATCTAGAGCCTGCCTAAATTTCAAGGTTAGCGTCTAGAAACATGGCAAGGAACCCATAGAGAATGAAGTTAATGCCGCAATGACGTGTCACCTCATATGAACGCTTACCGTGTAATATAATCCCTTTGTCTCTATATCTCTAATAAAGTGGGTTGAGTGATAGTGCCATCAAGCCATGTGCTCGATTATTCTTTCTTTGACTTACCAGAATTGAACATGCTCATACCTTACCATGGCCATAGATTTATTTAGGCTATATCAATTCCATCAAAGAGCCTGAGATATCTACTTATGTTATGGAACAGAAGGGAAAAATCCTTTCTCACATTATCTATTAATGTAGTATTACTCATTATGCACACAACGTATCCTACCTCGCTGCGAATAGTGTTTCGTCATAGTTTTCATCAATACATCTAAGTGTGTGAGTTGTAATACCCATTAATAATAATCTTAAAGTCTATGGTCCAATACACATGTCCACAAATAAGAACATCCAATGAAATTATGAAATGTGGATTTCCTACTGGCGGCCCTCATTCTCATAATATCATCCTAGATATTACCAAGGGCACACACCATGAGAAGGTTTCTCAAAGTTTTATGAGTCCTTACCCCTAATGACCTGTTTTTTTATGCCCCTCAAATAATATCATCTGGCCATAGAACATATATATTCAAGGATAGTGTTATGGAACTTCTGGTTTCACATCATAGTAGGGATCCACTATGATCCTTTAATGCAACAGTTGTCCTTAAGAAAATATCACATGCATTGTCACTCAGAAGAACAATAAAGATGCGATAAGGATTTTATTAATGAATAACGTACATTGTAGTTGGTTCTAGGCCACCAACACCATGAAAATCCCAATTGGTCTAGAGATAACTACTAAAAACCATTAACCCGCTAGCTCTCACATGATATTCATGATTCTGCTAAGATATGACTTTAGTAATGGGGTCTGCCACGTTCTCTTTGGTGCACACTCTGCGCACTGCAACGTCACACCTTTGATATAAATCCCTCAAGAGGTGATAATTCCAGAGTATGTGCTTTGTCCGTTGGTGTGACCTTGGTTCTTTTGCAAGAGCCACCACTGTTGTATTATCACAATACAGTATAATGATATCATTACTGATAGGCCCCACATCAATCTCCTGGACAATGTTCCAAATCCAGATGGCTTCCTTGGCAACATCAGAAGCAGCTATATATTCTGACTCCACTATAGAATGGACTACAACTAGCTGCATGGAACTCTTCCAGCTCCCAAATCCTCTATTGAGACAAAAAACATATCAATATTGTGACTTTAGATCGTTCTGATCTATCAGAAAACCAGCATCAGTATACCTCTGATGAAAAGATCCTCGTCTCCTCCAATAACCAGAAACATATCCTTAGTTATTCTCAGATACTTAAAGATAGTCTTAACAGCATTCCAATGCTATTCTCCTGGATCTTCATGATATCTGCCTACCATGATCAATGCATAGGAAACATCAAGCCTGGTACACAACACAATATACATGATAGATCCTATAGACGAAGTGTATAGGATCATACTCATTCAATCTTTCTCTTGTTGTGTCTAAGGACACATTTTCTTAGAAAGAGGTAGGCCATGTGACACTGGAACAAATCCCATCTTGGATTGTTCAATACAAAATCTCATTAGTATCTGGTCAATGTATATACCCTAACATAGTCCAAGAAGCCTCTTGGATCTATCATGAATGATCTTGATCCCAATAATCTAGGTTGCTTCTCCTAAGTCCTTTATAGAGAAACACTTGTTCTACCAGTCCTTAGCTGACTGTAAGACTGGTACATCGTTTCCAATAAGTTATATATCATCAACATATACCACTTGGATAACGATCACAAAACCATTAAACCACTTATAAACACATGGCAGAAATTCATTCTTAATGAAACCAAATTCCATTATGGCTTCATCAAATCGAATGTTCCATGACCTGGATGCTTGATTCAATCCATAAATGGATTTCTGCAACTTTCAAACACATTTGGATTAACCTAGTGTCACAAACCCTTCTGTATGTTCCATATAGACATCTTCCAAAAAGATCCCATTAAGGAATGTTGTTTTTCATCCATTTTCCAAATCTCATAGTCATGGTATGCTACTATGTCATGTATGATTCTTATGGATTTAAACATTGAAACTGGAGCGAAGGTTTCATCATAGTTAATTCCATGACACTGTCTGAATCCTTTATCCCCTAGCCTTGTTTTTTTAGGTTCAAACATGACCTTCCATGTCTAGTTTTCTCTTGAATACCCATTTGCATCCAATAGGATTTGCATTCACTGGATCATCGACCAGAACCAAGACTTGGTTATGATACATTGAATCCATCTCAGAATTTATAACTTCTATCCATCATGCTACTTCTAATATTTCTACTGATTCCTTATAGGTTAGAGGTTCATCATTTTCCAACAATAATTATTCACCATCTTCAGTGACTAGGAAACCAAATATCTCTAGTTCCTCTACCTCTCTTAAGCTCATACGCAGTACTTGTGTTTCTGGAACCTCTTCCATGGGGACCTGTGGATATTTTTCCTGTACTAACTCTTGTGTATCTTGATTATTAACTTCATCAAAGTCAATATTTCTCCCACTATCCTTTTTGAGGATGTGCTCCCTCTTAAAAAAGATAGCTTTTCTAGCGACAGTCACATTCTTGTCTTGAGGGTTATATAGGTAATATCTTTTCGTGTCTTTAAGATATTATATAAAGATACACTTCGTGCCCTGGGGTGCTGGATTGTTTCCTGAGAAGGACATAAATAATACCTCGCATCCCCATAAAAGTGTATGCGACAAAATGGGTTTCTTTCCATTCCATAACTCAGAGGGAATTCCATTTTCCGCCTTTGTTGGTACTCGATTTAAGGTGTATGCTGCAGTTTGTAATTCGTACCCCCAAAAGATAATGGAAGATCTGCATGACTCATCATCGACCTCACCATGTCCAACATGGTGCAACTCCTCCATTCACTAACACCATTCCACTATGGTGTATAAGGAAGAGTGAGCTAAGATAGAATCCCAGACTCCTGTAGAAGATCGATGAACTCTTGGATCAAATATTCTCCACCTCGATCTGATCAAAGCTTCTTTATCTTCTTACCAAACTGATTCTCTACTTCATTCTTGGATTCCTTAAATTTCTAAATGGTCTCTGACTAATACCTCATTAAGTAGACATAGACATATCTACTCAAATCAATAGTAAAAGTAATGAAGTAAGAATATCCACCTCTAGCTTCTACTAGAAATGGTACACACACATCCGTGTGTACCAATATTAGAAGCTTTGTGGCCCTTTCACCTTTTCCACAAAAAGGTGGCTTGGTCATTTATCCTTGTAACGAAGCGTTACATCTATTAAGTTGTTTTAGCTCAATAGAGTCTAAATAGCCATCTTTTCAGAGCTTGTTCAAGTGCTTCTTGTTTACCTGACAGAGATGGTGATGCCATAACTGGGTGATGTATGAGTCATGTGAGTTTGTTTCAATTTCGATTTCCAACACTTGGTTTTTGTAATTTAATAATGCAAAACATTATTTAAATAATCCATACCATAACATACATTGTTCTTATAAAAGTGACAACCCTTATTTCCAAACATGAAATAAAATACATCCATATCCAAACAAGATACATAAATTATGTTTTTGTTAACACTAGGCACATAATAACAGTTATGTAAAACCAAAATCATTCCGGTCGGAAATGAGAGGTGGTAATTTCCAATATCCAATGCAGCCATCCTTGCGCCATTGGCATATCGAAGATCCACCTCTCTTTTGGAAATCATTCTAAATCCACTTGGTTCTTGCATTTGAATACAGATGTGAGCCCTATAAGATGTATTCAATACCCAATGTGTAGAAATAGAAAGATTACACTCTAAAATGAATGCACCATTAGCATCCCAATGCTTCTAGGTGTAGTTCCACTTCCAGTGGAATTGATTTCCACATGATAAACACATTACATCCCATTCCTTGCCCTGCCTCTAGATCTTCCCCTTCTTGGAAGGACAGTGCTTGGGGGCTTCAGACCATTTATATGTGTTTGGATCCTTTTCCTTGTCCTTCTTTTTCTTATTCACCATAAGGACTACAAGTTTGTCATCCCCCGCATCCTTATCTACCTGTTGAGTTATGGGTAGAAGTTCTGATCATGGCGCAACTAGAACAGGCTCATCCTGCACATAAAATTTCTTCTCATGGCGATGGATAACGCGTAAACACCTCTGCCACTCTTGGAAATTGGTGCCAGTGAGAAGGTTTTCCTTCTCAACAATGGTGCACAATGATGTGTTAGATGTAATTTTCCGGCTGTTTCTACATATTAAGATGAGCAATGGTTTGGTAATTTATTAAAAAATTGATACAAATAAATAAATTAATACTTATTAGTCTCCCACTTTTTTATCGAAATCTTATAGCCCTCACCATTGACTTCGGAATATTCTGTTTCCTAAATATTATAATGGAAAGGATCAATATTGACCTTCATATTACCCCATACAGGTTCGGTCCAGCAACATGAAGGGTTTTTAGGTAGGCATTCAAAATGCCAACTACATTAAACTCGCATCTCCTTTATCCATTGAGTGGACTCACTAATCCTGAAATCCTTTTATTTTTGATTTCCTCAACCTTTGCCTCTTGGTCTCACCATGTCTTACTGTGGTAGTCAACCAATGATGAGAACCAAGTAAAGTCAACCCAAAAACATGAATTATAATTCCTTGATAATTAAAATCACCTCAACTAGGGTTGGTCAAGCACATTGAACTATGGTTCGATTCTAACCGAGATCATTGATGGCTGTACCGACTTAATATTTATTTTGATGGATTTTATCCTTATAAATAAATTTCCAATTTATTGTGTTTTATTACAAGCTTGTTAATATTATGTGGAATATACTTAAGTGATTAACCATGTCTAAGACAATACCTACATATAAGCTGGTTTTATTTTAGTTCCATCATGCATGCTCGTTTAATTCATTAATTGTGTGATCGTTACAACACACCCACAATAAATAATCAATGAAACTAACAGAAATAAAATAAATGTTATGATCATGAGATTTTTCTATTGGTTAGTTTATCTATCCGTTGATAAACTAACCCAAGACCTAGGGGAGAAACACCTTGACCCATTCTTGTTCATGTTTATAGCTTTCCACCTATCCACCTTTGTATTTCCTTGGATTGGTTTCAACTTGGATCTTGACATTAGCCACCTCCACTATCTTGGGAGCTCCTACATTACATATGCATTTATATCACATGTAGTTGAGGGGTAAAAATGGGTTTTTACATAAAAGAATCCTTGGGTGCGCAGGCCCTACATATTAATGAGGTGATGGCTCGTAGGCCAATAAATTTAAAATAAATAAATAAAGAGAAACCATTCATTAAAAAAGGTCTCAGTCTAGCTCATAATCATCCATATATTCAATGATATTTACTCATAAATAAAACTAGCGTTCAATTCATTAATCATTCTTGTTTAAGATAAATCAAGATGAATCAATTAATTATCTTTAATTAGTCAATCCTTTTATCTTAAACCCATTTCTAAACTTCCTTGAGATTCTCTTCCATCATAATTTTAAACAAATAAATTCATTTAAAATTATCCTTGTACGTAACTTGTACCTTGGAGTAAACCTAGTGAATTCTAGTTCATTACGTAGATGATAAATTAAACACATATATATAAAACACCTATCACGTGTTGTGCCTTGACCTTATGCCTACATCATGGTACACGTCTCAAGGTTTTTTATAATATAATAACAAATTTTAATAAATCTGAATAATTTAGGTGAGTACATGTCATGTAGTTATGACTACAAGGTGTGTACTTTTCTTCATCGTCCATCCGAATTACACGCCTGAGGACAGGGCGTGTTAATGTACTATGGAAATTTTTGGAGTACATGGCGTGTTTTGAGGGACACACGCCATGTAGTTTTTGTGTTACACGGTTTCTAGCTGGGCAAGCCATGTACGGGGTATACGATCCAACCTGAACCCAAAGGGAATAAACGCCGTGTTCAGTTGGACCACATAGTGTGTAATCTAGAAACCATGTGCCACATGTTCCTGGTCAACACATGGTGTCATAAATGGAATAGGTATACTCAAATACACGGCATGATTTGGCGTATCAATCAATGCATTGATCCTAGACTACACAACATGTACTTCTAAATACACACCCTGTATTCTAATGTTGTACGACAAGAAATGTTTGGCTCCTTTGGATGAGTACCTCTATTTTATTTTAATCAAAATTAATATAAAAATTAATTTCTGTTAGGTGAACGAGAAGCGAGGGAGGAGGAACAGATCTCAATATTCATATTTCCAGAATGATTAAACTTGAATTGAAATAGCTAAATTATTAAATGCGTTAAACATCAATGAAAAACTAAATAATTATAATCAATGATATGACCCCTTTTGATACCACTTATAGGTTATGGGCGCAGCAGAAGCATGTTGGTGGGTTTTTCCAGCTTTAATTTTTATGTTAAACAATGATCAATCCGAGATCCGCCACGATGTAAAACGCCGAATATTCAGAATAGAATGAGTAATGAAAAACCTAAGAGGGAATCCATGAACAATATAGATAGGACCATCATATGTTGGTTATAATTAGTTTAATTAATTCACAAGATTTACCATGGTGGAATTTGTAACGCCCCGACCCCAGCTACCCAGAGTCGGTGCCTTACTTCGTAACATTGGCATGATCACAAAAGATCAAGTCTCAAAAGACCGATTAGTTTAGTAGCCTTGGAAACACTAGATACATTCATAAACGTTACATTACATCATAAAGTGAGAAACTACAATAACAAAGTCTCCATAGTCCACACTCATATCCTCTTCTCACAATCCCTGCAGGTCATTTATAAAATACTTCTTCACATCCTGGAAAATATTAAAACATTGAAAGGGGTGATCTCAGATGCTCAGTAAGGATAACAATATTGCGGAAGCTTTCATAAATAAAAATTAACAATTAAGGCAATGTATAAATAAAACAAAAGCCTTTTAAACATGAACTTCAACATAATATGGAAAAAGTAAAATGAGATAATGCCATTTACTTATTCACATGGATATTCAACTGGTCGAATAATCACATGCAATATCAATAACCACTTTCATAATGATGGAATGTATAATGCCAGACTATCATAACCACGTAGTCAAGGCCTCGTGCCAAGACCACAAATAAGATTTTGTCAAGGCCTCGTGCCAAGACACTAGTTTGTCTCATTAGACCTGCCGATGCATCGAGGAGCTATAGCAGGCTCCACCCGTCACTTACTAAGTCCAATGCATTCCTTATATGAAAAATGGTATATAAACATTTAGGAATACCATTTTTTTAAAATACCATTTAAAATTAAATGCGGTATCAAAATACCAGTTTAATTTTTTTAGAAGATACTTACAATTAAAATTGCTCATACATACTCCAGTGTTTTTCTGAAAACATTATGCAAGCTTCTGAAAACAAAATAACTAATTCTGAGACTGCTCGACTAATTGCAGGCCATGATGGGTCCATGCCCAATCCCTTCCTGTCTACCATACTCGAGAGTAGGGTTTTCTAACAACATTTTTAAGCTTGCGTTAAATACGTATACATTTTCACTGGATTTTCATACATTTGAGAGAAATATATCTTTTTTTTAAATCATTTAAAAACAGTTATGGCTTGTAGAGGAAGCTGGAACTCAAATAATGGTCACGGCGGCGGAGAAGTCATTGTCGCCGCATATGTATGAAAAAAAAAACATTCCCTTTTTTTCTTTTAGTAAGACGCTTCTTATAAAAAATATTCCTTTTGAATAAACGTAAAAGTCAAAGGGGTTTATACACCGTATAAAAGAAAGTTGTGTATAAAACCAAATATGCCTCAATGAAAGGAGATTGAGACGAAGTCATTAAAAGGTCATTTTTAAAATAAAATAGATCTATTATGTGTATTCACTATAGCTACACATAAAGAAAGTAAAAATACAAAATAGGACATAATAATATCATGACATAATTTTAAAGTAGGAGATTAACCCAAAGAATGGAAATTGGGTTAAGAAGTTCCCTTACCTTGTGTCTGACTTCACTCAACCGTTCTTTAACCTCCTGAATAATAAACTAGAGTTAATATCTACCTTATTAAGAACCATTTCCAATTTCATTATCCTTTTTATATCACTTATTACAATGTTATGAACATTATGTAATTATTTAAGTTAATAACGGTCGTTTTGTCGATCTTTGGTAACTTGAGTCAACAATAAACTTCTTATAATTACAAGTTGTTCATGTGGTAGAATATCCATTATATAAAGAATTATATTCATGATTTAGATGTCATATATATCATATATATCCATTATATACATTCATTTATAATATTACGTAACATTTAGAGGTAAGAAATGAAATGCACCGTTCATGGAGACGGTAGGCCGTAAGTACGCATGAACGCTACTTCCATTTCAATTTCATATTTAATGGAACTAAATCATAATGATATAAATGTATAATATAATTCCAGTATAATATAGTGTATAATATCATTTACTCCATCCTTTATACATCCCACATATGGCATTAACGATTCAAATCACTTTGAGGGGGCGGTAGTCCGCACTTCCTAAAATGAAATTATCGTGTTTTACCCATAATGGAAATAATAAAGTATGCCATAAATGAGAAATACAGAAGCATAAGTAAAATATAAACATATTATATATCATATATAAAAATACTGACATCTTAATGGCCACCTTTGAAGGTGTTATATGAGTGTTGAACAATAATCGTTTCGTGAGGCAGAAATTCGCCATCCACAGAAACCGTATGTTCTTTAACCATTAGATGTAGGTGTGTGTAAGTTTAGCTAGAATACTTCTTATAAAAACATCCTAGTATATTGAGGATACTGGTTTTTTTACAAAATAAATGAATAAAAAGAGTTTAGGGGGTTGGAGAAGAAAAATAAAACAAAACAACATTAGAGAAGACATTACCTCAAAATCGGGTAACTCTTTTTGATTTGAGCCAAAGGCTTCCTTGGGAAGAGTTATTCCCAACTTGAGGCTTCTACGAGTAATAGAGGGATGTTGGGAGAGTATTTGGTTAGAGTTTGGCCGAGCCAAATGGCTTGAAAGTGTAAATGAGGTGGGAGAGGTGGGGTCCTTTTATAAGAGGAGAGGAGGGGCTCTTTTGGAAAGATTGAAATGTTACATTATTACACAATACTTTTCGGATTCTAAAGGTCCCAAACTTA
Source organism: Viscum album (assembly GCA_963277665.1). NCBI lineage: Eukaryota > Viridiplantae > Streptophyta > Magnoliopsida > Santalales > Viscaceae > Viscum > Viscum album. The sequence goes on from OY728131.1 coordinate 1,931,691,894, forward strand.
TATAATTAGAGGATAAGGTGATAAGGGTTCGAAATCTCCTCATCCAATTGGCTTTGGATAAGTGTAAGCCTTGGATTTTTCATTATCTTCCCATTTTATTTAAATCGTTAAATAATGAGGTCATTGCTGCATCATCATGATGTCATAAATATTTTAATTTATTTAATGTCTAAAAATTATAAAACAAATACTATGATGTAGGAAATATTTTTAGCTTTCTAATGAATATTTATAGTCAAAATTTTTACTTGTGTATCCCCCCTTAAAAACTATTTTAGTAAAATAACTCATGTTTGTGTCAATTTAATTTTAACATTAAATAAATATATATTAATGTCATTTTCAAACTAAAGTGGCTACATGGGGTCCCCAAGTTTACCCATGGGTTTTCTTGGTCGGCCATGACTCATACAATAGGAGTAGGACAAGTGTCATTCTCATCTCATATTATTAAAACATTATTTGTACCTTAAACTACACTAATTACCTCTAATCGCGATTAAGAACTTAAAAGTTACTATTCACCAAAAAATTATTTTAATCTCATTGAACCAAATTTTACTTCTTAATGACAACCATGTATGTCGGATTTTTGAAAATCAAATCACAGAAGTGGTAATATTTCATTTAAACGAAAAAGCAGTTATTTAACAACCACTTAGTGGTTTCACTATTCATCAAAAATTGAAGTTTTTCAGAACAAGGCCAAAATTTCACCCTAAGCTATAATTGATATTCCAAATTCAAAAATGATGTCTATTTTTCCAAATTACAAACATATAAGTTGCATTAATTAATTTTATAATTAATTCCCGCTGTTACGACAAATAGCGTGTTTTTAAGAAACAATTTATATCAAAAGATTGGCAATTGTTTATGTCCAATTTCAATGTTAAATTAATTCTAATGACCACCATTGGATAAAATGGTAAAAATATATTCTAATTATACCTTAAAACCACTAAATAGTATAATTTTTCACTATAAATTATTTTGATTTAAAAAGTTGTTTTTAAGTATTTTTTCACTATTCACAAAAAAATCGAAAGTTCTCAGAAAGTTACAAAAAATTCAACTTAGGATAATTTCGATATTACGAATACAAAAATGAAGTCCATTTTGAAATATAAAATTTCTATAATTTTAAAAAGTGGTTATTACTATTCATAACAGCTACATTGATTAGTCGCGGTGTTTTAGAACTCGAAGTTGCGTTCAATGCAAGCTATTGCATTATTGAATGAGAAGCATATCGTGGAAGCTCGGGGTGTTACATTCTCCCCTCCTTCAATAAATTGCGTCCTCACAATTTGAAATTTTTCTTTGAAAATAAAAGGTTGAAAAGAGAATATACCTTTGAGGAAAACCCACATCGGAAATAAGGTTAATAAATATATAACATTAAAAGAAAGAAGGATAAGTACAAAGGTCACCCGATATAGCCCATTATAGGATTATATGAAAATATGGATATAGAGGAGAAACAAACCATCAAGGTCTGATGGAGAGTTATAGAAAACAGGATTAGGAGAATGTTTAACCAGAAGAAAATCACAAACTTGTGATTGGTTAAACGGTCATTGAATCCCCAGTTGGAAAAGTTAACCGACAACATTTTTGTTTTAAGTTATCTTTTATAATGTTGAGGAATTTATTTAGGAGATTTTCTAAGAACGTAAGGGAATATACATACTTGTCATGTATACTTTCATTCGTTAATAAATTTTTACCACAAACCCAACTTTTACTCCAAATGGTAACGGAACTCAAAAATATTCTATTTATCCTAATTGTATAAGGTTCAAAATGTTAACACATACCATTTAGATTAGTAAAACTATTTTGTAATAACCAGAGACTTCCTGTAGGCTAGTGGTAGGAAATAAAGGCTTGTCGCACTATGGTTGTTGGTTCGATTCCTGCAGCTTTGTCCGACGCGACTGGTTATTCCCCACCTTGCAGGTTGTCCTTTTTCCTAAAACTATAGTATTATAATATTCCAAAAATAATCTTCAGAAATTCTTTAACCTTAAACAATACTATCCATGGTTCAACTTAATCCATTCCAACATTAATAGTTATCCAAAATACCTTTGTCCAACTCACAGTACAGATTTTATGAGGAAGGTAAACATAGTGAAGCTCCTTTTTTTTCTGTGTAACAACATGTGAACACCTTCATCATGTATTCTTTTAAAACACTGCAACATACTGTATTACCATAAATCATTATTGATTACATTCATGATCCCTTATTACTTATAGAAAACTAGATATACTCCATCTATCCAAAAATGTATACAAATCATTAATAAGTTTCAAGGATGTTAAGAATATCCAACATAATTTATCCGAATCAATCATGTCTTATTCCAAAATCACTATCTTGGTATCAGAACCATATTATGGTTTATCTTTCTCTCAACCATATATTTTCCAAAAATTTAACCTACTGTGGAGTCACTTTTCTTGGTTCCACACAGTCTCAAGTCCTAGATGAAATAGTACTGCAGTACAATCCTTATATACTCCATAATTATTATAACAAGTACATCATTGATACAACACTCAAATTACAAAATTCATTAATAACAACATAAGAACTCTAATCATTCCTCCTCATCTGTGGTAATATCATAACTTTATTATTATCCAATAACATCATTTGGGGCATACTCTGATGATTTGAACATTGGTTTGCGTAGTGTCCCCACTCCTTGCAGATGAAGCATTGTACATTTGAAACCTTTTTCTTACCCTTGCAGTCACGCACTCGGTGTCCTTTTTCACCACACTTATAACAAACTCCCATTCCCTTCAGGAAAATTCCAAGGTGCTTCTTCCCACAGTTATCACATATTGGAAAATTCTTCTTTTCCCTCGTCCCTTTATCCATCATTCTCTCTTCCATCCTTTTCTTCTCTTTCATCCCTTCAAATCCATAAGACTCAGAGAATTCTCTACTTATCTTATTAACACATGATACTATTTCTTCATATGTTGATAACACATGGGAGAATATTTCCCTTCTAAATGTTGGCTTAATACCATGAAAGATATGATCCTTCTTACTCTTTGGATCATACGTATTGATGGAGTTCACATTCCTTCTATTGGGCGCCATTTCTATACAATTCCATAAACTAGATTAGTTTATGAATCAAAATACATAATTCCATACTTATAAAATACTTAACATAAATTGAACTATTTATGGATATAATCCATAATCATAAAAAGGTTTTCTTTGATGAAGTATATACTCATAACCATTCATAGTGGTTTGTAAAGAAAACGAGAATTATCCTAAGCATATCCCCCGGGAGTGTCGTAACCAAGAGTGCAGCAAGGCCCGTTGTCGTGCACCAGTTCCCGTTCGAGTCTAGCTCAAAGCGGTGTTTTCGGGTTTTACCCCTAGGTACATCTGTGCCAGAGCCGCCCCTACCTGCTCGTATCCAGACAGGGATGTATTGCTCGGAAAACTCACAAAATATCTATAATACCAAAATTCTAGGAAGTTCTTCTATACTAATCCTTAAATTCTATATTGGGGCTATGTGCTCTAATCAGAGTTTATCTCTGATACCAACTGTAATGCCCCGACCCCAGCTACCCAGAGTCGGTGCCTTACTTCGTAACATTGGCATGATCACAAAAGATCAAGTCTCGAAAGACCGATTAGTTTAGTAGCCTTGGAAACACTAGATACATTCTTAAACGTTACATTACATCATAAAGTGAAAAATTACAATAACAAAGTCTCCATAGTCCACACTCATATCCTCTTCTCACAATCCCTGCAGGTCATTCATAAAATACTTCTTCACATCCTGGAAAATATTAAAAAATTGAAAGGGGTGAGCTCAGATGCTCAGTAAGGATAACAATATTGCGGAAGCTTTCATAAATAAACATTAACAATTAAGGAAATGTATAAATAAAACAAAAGCCTTTTAAACATGAACTTCAACATAATATGGAAAAAGTAAAATGAGATAATGCCATTTACTTATTGACATGGATATTCTACTGGTCGAATAATCACATGCAATATCAATAACCACTTTCATAATGATGGAATGCATAATGACAGACTATCATAACCACGTAGTCAAGGCCTCGTGCCAAGACCACAAATAAGATTTTGTCAAGGCCTCGTGGCAAGACACTAGTTTGTCTCATGAGACCTGCCGATGCATCGAGGAGCTATATCGGGCTCCACCCGTCACTTACTAAGTCCAATGCATTCCTTATATGAAAAATGGTATATAAACATTTAGGAATACCATTTTTTTAAAATACCATTTAAAATTAATTGCGGTATCAAAATACCAGTTAAATTTTTTTAGAAGATACTTACATTTAAAATTGCTCATACATACTCCAGTTTTTTTCTGAAAACATTATGCAAGCTTCTGAAAACAAAATAACTAATTCTGAGACTGCTCGACTAATTGCAGGCCATGATGGGTCCATGCCCAATCCCTTCCTGTCTACCACACTCGAGAGTCAGGTTTTCTAACAACATTTTTATGCTTGCGTTAAATACGTATACATTTTCACTGGATTTTCATACATTTAAGAGAAATATATCTCTTTTTTTTAAATCATTTAAAAATAGTTATGGCTTGTAGAGGAAGCCGGAACTCAAATAATGGTCACGGCGGCGGAGAAGTCATTGTCGCCGCATATGTATGGAAAGAAAAACATTCCCTTTTTGTCGTTTAGCAAAATGCTTCGTATAAAAAAGATTCCTTTTGAATAAACATAAAAGTCAAAGGGGTTTATACACCGTATAAAAGAAAGTTGTGTATAAAACCAAATATGCCTCAATGAAAGGAGATTGAGACGAAGTCATTAAAAGGTCATTTTTAAAATAAAATAGATCTATTATGTGTATTTACTATAGCTACACATAAAGAAAGTAAAAATACAAAATAGGACATAATAATATCATGACATAATTTGAAAGTAGGAGATTAACCCAAAGAATCGAAATTGGGTTAAGAAGTTCCCTTACCTTGTGTCCGACTTGACTCAACCATTATTTAACCTCCTGAATAATAAACTAGAGTTAATATCTACCTTATTAAGAACCATTTTCAATTTCATTATCCTTTTTATATCACTTATTACAATGTTATTAACCTTATGTAATTATTTAAGTTAATAACAGTCGTTTTGTCGATCTTTGGTAACTTGAGTCAACAATAAACTTCTTATAATTACAAGTTGTTCATGTGGTAGAATATCCATTATATCAAGAATTATATTCATGATTTAGATGTCATATATATCTTATATATCCAGTATATACATTCATTTATAATATTACGTAACATTTAGAGGTAAGAAATGAAATGCACAGTTCATGGAGACGGTAAGCCGTACGTGCGCATGAACGCTACTTCCATTTAAATTTCATATTTAATGGAACTAAATCATAATGATATAAATGTATAATATAATTCCAGTATAATATATTGTATAATACCATTTACTCCATCCTTTTTACATCCCACATATGGCATTAACGATTCAAATCACTTTGAGGGGGCGGTAGTCCGGACTTCCTAAAATGAAATTATCGCGTTTTACCCATAATGGAAATCATAAAGTATGCCATAAATGAGAAATACAGAAGCATAAGTAAAACATAAACATATTATATATCATATATAAAAATAGTGACATCTTAATGGCCACCTTTGAAGGTGTTATATGAGTTTTGAACAATCATCATTTCGTGAGGCAGAAATTCTCCATCCACAGAAACTGTATGTTCTTTAACCATTAGATGTAGGTGTGTGTAAGTGTAGCTCGAATCCTTCTTATACTAACATCCTAGTATATTGAGGATACTGGTGTTGTTACAAAAGAAATTAATAAAAAGAGTTTAGGGGGTTGGAGAAGAAAAATAAAACAAAACAACATTAGAGAAGACATTACCTCAAAATCGGGTAACTCTTTTTGATTTGAGCCAAAGGCTTCCTTGGGAAGAGTTATTCCCAAAGTGAGGCTTGTAGGAGTAATAGAGGGATCTTCGGAGAGTATTTGGGCAGAGTTTGGCCGAGCCAAATGTCTTGAAAGTGTAAATGAGGTGGGAGAGGTGGGGGCCTTTTATAAGAGGAGAGGAGGGGCTCTTTTGGAAAGATTAAAATGTTACATTATTACACAATTCTTTTCGGATTCTAAAGGTCCCACACTTATATATTTCGAGGATAAGTTTATAAGGGTTCGAAATATCTTCATCCAATTGGCTTTGGACAAGTGTAAGCCTTGGATTTTTCATTATCTTCCCATTTTATTTAAATCGTTAAATAATGAGGTCATCGCTGCATCATCATGATGTCATAAATAATTTAATATATTTAATGTCTAAATATTATAAAAAAAATACTATGATGTAGGAAATATTTTTAGCTTTCTAATGAATATTTATAGTCAAAATTTGGACTTGTGTAACCCCACTTAAAAACTGTTTTAGTAAAATAACTCATGTTTGTGTCAATTTAATTTTAACATTAAATAAATATATATTAATGTCATTTTCCAACTAAAGTGGCTACATGGGGTCCCCAAGTTGACCCATGGGTTGTCTTGGTCGGCCATGACTCATCCAATAGTATTAGGACAAGTGTCATGATCATCTCATATTATTAAAACATTATTTGTACCTTAAACTACACTAATTACCTCTAATCGCGATTAAGAACTTAAAAGTTACTATTCACCAAAAAATTATTTTAATCTCATTGAACCACATTTTAATTCTTAATGACAACCATGTATGTCGGATTTTTGAAAATCAAATCACATAAGTGGTAATATTTCATTTAAACGAAAAATCATTTATTTAACTACCACTTAGTGGTTTCACTATTCATCAAAAATTGAAGTTTTTCAGAACAAGGCCAAAATTTCACCCTAAGCTATAATTGGTATTCCGAATTCAAAAATGATGTCTATTTTACAAAATTCCAAACATATAAGTTGCATTAATTAATTTTATAATTAATTCCCGCTGTTACGACAAATAGCGTGTTTTTAAGAAACAATTTATATCAAAAGATTGGCAATTGTTTATGTCCAATTTCAATGTTAAATTAATTCTAATGACCACCATTGGATAAAATGGTAAAAATATATTCTAATTATACCTTAAAACCACTAAATAGTATAATTTTTCACTATAAATTATTTTGATTTAAAAAGTTGTTTTTAAGTATTTTTTCACTATTCATAAAAAAATCAAAAGTTCTCAGAAAGTTACAAAAAATTCAACTTAGGATAATTTCGATATTACGAATACAAAAATCAAGTCCATTTTGAAATATAAAATTTCTATAATTTTAAAAAGTGGTTATTACTATTCATAACGGCTACTTTGATTAGTCGCGGTGTTTTAGAACTCGAAGTTGTGTACAATGCAAGCTATTGCATTATTGAATGAGAAGCATATCGTGGAAGGTCAGGGTGTTACAGAATTCTTTCTTCGTTGATGCCTTCGGTCAAGATCTTGTGATCCTTCGTTGCATCATAGAATCCATGTGTAGGATTCCTCTATCGGTGATCCACACGTGTGCCACATATCTCCGGAAATCACCGAAGGGATATCTGGGTGCTAGCATGGAATAACCTTCTCTTGCGATGTCCTCCATCAATCACATTTGTCTCTCTATCTTGAGAGCGTTCATGGAGGAAGGAGTTCTTTCAACCTTGATAGAATTTTCCAGAGTGGTTGTGCACAACAATTCTCTTCTGAAAAAGTGTTGGCGTTGTGACAATATGTATAATCGGGTTTGAGGTTAAAGATTTATGATAATAAATAAATGTGTTACACAATTTATTTATTTCATTAACTCTTATTGAAAACCCCCATGTTGAATTATTAATTCCTTGAAATGCGCCCATGCTGATTATAATAAATATCATTTAATAAAACAATATTATATTCTCAAAATCCCAACTGGAAAAACTACACGGAGTGTAACCATTAATACACGGTGTATACTCGTTTTCCATAAAACTACATGACATGTATATTTAATATACATGACATGTACTGTTATTTTCCTTTATTTCCTCCACCACATTTATTAAACCTTGAGTAATGGTTATTTATTCGTTAAATAAATGTAACTGCATTACTCACTAATAAACATATTATTTCTCCCACTATATATTCTCTTGAACAAATAGAGTCAAAATAAATGTGATCAGGCATCCTTAAATAATTATTAAACCACAGTCGAGAATAATATTTATGTAAATTATTAAATTAATAATTAACTGAGATTCATGGACACACTTAGTATGTTACCCTCTAGGCCTCTTTCTCGATGGTATTAGAAAGATCATACCTAATTTCCATGGTTAATGTCTACCAAAACAAAATTGAACCCATAAAAAATGAAGTTAATGATGCAATGACGTGTCACCTCATACGAACGCTTACTGTGTAATATAATCCCTTTGTCTCGATATCTCTAATCAAGCAGGTTGGGAGCTAGTGCCATCAACCCATGTGCTCGATTATTATTTCTTTGACATCCCAGAATAGAACTTGCTCATACCTTACCATGGACATGGATTTATTTAGGCTATATCAATTCCATAAAAGGGACTAAGATATCTACTTCTATTATGGAATATATGGGACTAATCCTTTCTCACGTTATCTATTAATGCAGTATTACTCATGACACACCCAATGTATCCTACCTCACCGTGAACAGTGCGTCTTCATTACATCTAATCTTGTGAGTTGTAATACCCATTAGTAATAATCTTAATTTCTATGGACCAATAAACACGTCCGCAGATAGAAACATCGAATGACACTATGAAATGTGGATTTCTTACTGGCGGGCCTCATTCTCATAATATCCTCCTGTATATTACCAAGGGTGCACACCATGAGAAGGTTGCTCGATGTTTTATGAGTCCTCACCTCTAATGACCTTTATTATTTGTGCCCCTCAAATAATATCATCCAGCCATAGAACATATATATTCAAGAAAATTGTTATGGAACTTCTGGGTTCTCATCATAGCAGGGATCCGCTATGACCCTTTAATGAAAAAGATGTCCATAGTAAATTATCACATGCATTGTCTTGTAGAAGAACAATCATGAAGTGATAAGGCATTTATTAATGAATAAAGTACAAAGTAGTTGGTTCTAGGCCATGAAATCAAACACTGGTAGTCTAGCTTGGGTTTTCGATTCAACAATGACCTAAGAAGAAACCTATAGATACGTACATTCTATAGAATATTTTTAGCTATGATGTGGCCAACATGGGTTGATATTATGTGGTTTGAAGTGAAATCTAAGATAATTAAGTGTATTATATTTAAAATAATGATTTTATCCTATGTTATCAGTTGGGGTGGATTGGATGCTTCCCTTTTTCAACTATTTTATTTTCTTATATTTGAGAAGAGTTCATTAAAGAAGATAAAACTACACCATCACATACTGGTTTAATGCCTACATACCTTAATACTAATCATCTTTTCACTTGTATTATGATGTTTAAGAGCACTCCAAGGTAAAGTATCATATTAGAAATTGAAGATATTGGCCTTAAAATTCAATAAGGATGGATATGTTTTAAAATCATCAAATGAAAACCTCATTAAAAAGAAGTTATTATAGTTTAATTGAGTTTTAAAAAACATGAAATCCATCCCCTTTATTCTCCCTTGGATCAACCCATATGTTTATATCCCTCCATTGATCCTATGGTTTCAACCGAAGTGGGAAGTAGACTAACAAGGGAGGAATTGGAGAAGTATAAAAAACAACGAAATAACGATCCCTCCACCATTGTGTGATAATCTTACAAGGTTTTGTGTGAAAAATTTCACACCATGAAGCAACAATATCAATGTGATAAGAAGAATAATATAAAAATAGAAGATGAATAACTTTTATAAAGAAGCTAATGTAAATCAAGAACTTACAATTTGAAGGAATGAGATTACAACTTCAAATTTGCAGCATAACATTAAAATGAAACAAATCACAAATATTCCCAACTCCTCCACCACCACTACCTTAAATAAAAATTTCTGATGTCTCGGGTCAATCCTCTTATATTCCAAGTAACCTAAATAAATTTTGGTAGGCCATAAGTGGGTGGAAAGTTGAGGGAGAGTTGATTTTTCCACCCTTGACAAAAAATCTGATCCAACTAGCACAACTCGACAGATGTGTTACAACGAGTATATATATTGAATAATTGTGGTGGGCCATAGAAGATAAAAATTAATATAAGGTTGTACCCTGATATCCTATAAAATTTCTTCCCAAAATATTTCTTGGTATGGTATATATTATTAAATGTCTGGGATGTTTTTCTGGGCTGCAGAATCTGGCCCAAAATTTTATCATCAAATTGGGGTGCATGATACTCCATTTAAAAGAACAAATTAGATCTTGATGATGTTGTATGAAATGTTCCCCATGATTCCCCCTATCTATAGTTTATGTTTCAGAATTATAGGGCTTGGATAGTGGCCACTATACTCTATTTATTAGGATGTTTTCCAGTTTGTTTGGCACAGAATGTTGTTGATTCAAGACCAACATTGGTGGTCTTCTAATGAGAATCTTCAAGTGATCCAAAATCATGAATTCGTCCTTATACAATGACGACCTGAAAATAAAATCAAGACCATTTTGTAGTTTATGTGTTTTTCAAAAAAGGGACAAGTAATAGTGCACTTTAACAAAGAATTACAATTATAATGTGAAATAATTTTCAAAGTGTAAAATGAATTAAAATAGTGTTTATGAATAATTAATATCATGAATATTATAAATATTAAAAATTAATATTATCTAATTTCAGTGGAAAATCATCACTATTATTTCGAAATTTAGGAAAATATTTTTGATGTTTCTCTTATGCATCCTTAACTGTTTGGACCCATAAGCAGCCATATGACCATCATGGACTGGAACTGTTCAAATCCTAACTCTTGATACATCACAATATAATCCATACTCATTACCCAGGTCATTTATGGTTAATATTGGTTTATTCATCAATCTCCCAATATTGAAATTAGAAGGACCTATCATGAACATCTTTGGAAAGGAACTATACCACATTATTGGTTAAGGTATTCTCAGCACTTCCAATTAGGAAGAATCTCAGTTGACCCTCATGTAATAACTATAAATTCCCAAAAAAATATTTGGATATCAAAAAAAATATTTGGAGTCTCTAAAACGCTATGAAATCAATCATATCAGGATCTAAAATTATGTTATCCACTTATATAATTTTCCCCATTATGTGTACATTATCAATCCAAAACATACACTTTGAGATTATGGCATATAGCTGATGCTCCCTATGATTTCTCAAAATGATCTCCAGATATCGAGCATGTTCTTACCTCAATCCTAGAGAACACCTTAGCACATAAAAATTGATAAAATAGTCTTTCACTATGTATATGTGTATATAAGGTCATTTATATCACCTAAAATAATCACTAATAGTCCACACATATTCTCAATGATCCATTTGAATTTTTATGGAAAAAACAATGGCACCCTAGGGGACATAATAATTCATATAAACCCTTTCACCTCGAAGTCATTAAATTGTGCCTTCTTCTCTCATAGCTCTACAGGATCCATCTTATATAGTGGAATAGATATAAGCACCACACCTAGTAATAACACAATCATAAACTCAACCTATACATTGGGTTATAATCTAGAGCTGTTATTGAGAAATACATCTAGGAACATGTCAATTATAGTAGGACATACTGAATGATTTTTCTCTCTATCATCCAAAATTAATCAAGAAAAATGGGTTGTGATTCTACCTAGATACATAAATATAGGTCCTACATAACTAGTTTTAATAACCAAATCTCTAATATAGACATAATAATCACACTCGAAAAATTTAATTCCACCCATCGATTAAAAAAATTGATATAGTAAATACATCACAACATGGGGGGTTTTAATTTTAGTCACAAAGTTGACTCATAGTTTTCATGTCACCAGAATTATCCCTTTCCATTTTTGTGTCTATATTAAGTGGGAATTAATGATTTTAAAGTGAAATTTTCAAATATTTGTGAGACATTCAATGTATCCATTTTTATATATTTGAACTTTTTATCTCTCTCTTGTATTTACCTCCTACTTTCAATCAATTTTTACTTGAACCGACATGAAACATTCATATTCCATATATAAAAATTAAACATTAAGTGACATGAAACATTCAAAATAAATATATATTAATATTTATATATATACACAAATTTTTAATATTTGGGGCACATGTTTTCTACTTTGAGTAAATGGATAAGCTATAATTGAAATATCCTAAGAACCGACATGAAATATTCATGTGCCATAAATTATCAAGAAAAAAAAACAGTACATTATTGTTTAATTGAATAAATATGTAGAAGAAAAAGCAACATCACAATATGAATGTAGTTAGAAACAATAAACTATATTCATATGTAAATAGACAACAGATAACATGTGAAACTAGACTGAAGAAAACAAACTAAAAATAGAGGGGTTGGATTCTATGACATGATCTACAATCAGTCATGGACTCCATTCTCAAAATCAACATACAAAAAAACCAATTCTTATGCCACTAATAATAAATTGGGCTTCATGAATCCCATAGATAAGAATATATTTATCGAACCAAAAATGTACTTAGATCATTACAATAATACTCATAGTGGTAGAACTAGAGGATCTGAGTTCGCGATGGAGGTGGGTTCGCAGAGGAGGAGGGCTTTGAAACAGAGGTGGGGTTTGATGGTAGAGGTGTGGTTTGTGAAGGAGAGCCTCACAGAGATTGAGAGCTTCGTGGTGGAGGAGGAGGGATTCACAGTAGAGGAGGAGGAGGAGCACTACAAGGCTGAGGAGGAGGTTTTTGCAGCAGTAGGAGTCAGCGATAGAGGAGGAGGAGGGTTTCACGACGACAGAGGAGGGATTCATGACGATGGAGGAGGAGGAGGAGGCGGGAAAGGAGGAGAAGGAGGAGGAGGAAGTGGGGTTTGGCTTCCGTGATAGATGAGTTGTGCGACAAGAGGAGTGTTAGAGTTTATTTATAAAATCTGGTAAACCTTTTATAAGGTCTAAATAAAGAAAACTGATATATGTTTGTTTAATCAGCGTTAAAATAGAATGTGTTGATAAAACATTCCTTTATCGACACTAAAAATTAACTGATAAAACTATAATTATAATAAATTATTTATATTTATATATATTTATAAAATTATATGTATAATAATTAAGTAAATATTTATTTATAAAAATAACGATAAATAAATGTATATTTATTTATATTTATATATATAATTAATATATATTAATTTATAGTTATAATTTTGTTTATAAATGTATTTATTATTTTTATAATTATATATAATTAATATCTTTATTATAATTTATAATTATTTAAATATATCCATATTTATTTAGAATTATAATTTTAAATATTTGTATATATTTATTATAATTTTATAATTAATTAATAACTATAAATGTATATATATTTATTTATAGTTATTTTCATATATATATATATATACATATATTTCAATATGTATAATATTTTAATAGTTATATTTATTGCAATTATAATTTTATAAATAAATATAATTAATATATTTATAACAATTTAATAAATATTTAAATATATATGCATTATATAGAATTATAATTATAAATATTTTTACATATTTATAAATATATCTATTTAATTAATATATTTATTATAATTTGATAATTATTTAAATATAAATATATATTTATTACATATATATTTTAATTAGAGTGTGTGATTTTTAATGAAAATTGTTTTTATTTATTGTTATTTAGATATTTATATTTGACTATAATTAATATGAATATATATATATAATATTGTTTTAACAAACAAAAATATTGGGTTGATCGCATGTTTAACCGATTTTTCCGATCCGAACATGACCTACTCCATTGATTCAATGACCATCCTAATTCTATTTGAGTGTGTATATAATTTGACCCCATAATAAATGAATTTATGCTCAATAATTGTGAAATGATGTTTGACCTACCATACATATATAAATTGAAACTACAATAAAAGAATTTTATGCGCAATAGAATGATTTTGATTGAGAGATTAGTCCCGTGACCATTGTAATATGAATTTCGACGCTGACCATCCTTAAATTCGTTCATAAATATAAGAAATGGATGAGTCGTTCTATAAATTAGATATCCTTTCTCATCCAATTTCATTCTGCAGATCTGCAAATTTAACGGTGGACATGGTGGCCTATTACCAGGCAGGGCCTAGTAGGGTGAGGTGGATAATAAGTTCTTCTTCATCTTCTAGTAGCTACACTACTGTCATAACCAAGTGAGGTTTTCTGCTGATGGCCATCAGAGTTTTCTTTTAGTACTTTTCTATTTTCATTTCTTTTGTTGGGTTGTAATTTTGGCCTAGTTATATTAGTTGTACTTGTACCAATCTTGGTTTTAGTGATACTTGTTTCCTTTTCAGTGTGTGGGACTTGGTTCGGCTGTGTGTGTGTGTGTGTGTGTGTGTCTAGGTACTTAAAAAAATGTCTCCCACTTTTAAGTTGACACTTATAGCGCTAATCACCACCCCTAGCCTTTGGGAGGCTAGGATGGGGTAGTCACGACACAAGCCCTGGGGGATGGGTCGTGACACTGCCCAATGTGATGTTATTTTAGAAAACCGAATCATTCCACACCAAACTGTTATTCAGTAAAAAATTCAATGGCTTCCTCAATAATATATCGTTCTACAATACAACCCTTTGGATAACATTTATTTTTGACATAACCTTTCAAAATCATCATGTCCCGTTCAATGGGGTACATCTATCTATAGTGAACAAGATCACAAAGTCGAATCTCTCTCACCAATTGAACCATAAAATAAAATAATATTGATGGGAATAACATTTCTAATTCACATAATATTATGGAAAGTTATCTTTCCATAGTCGGCAGTTTCAAATGATAGACTCTATTTAATATATGGGGCACAATTTTTTCACATTGAATAAATTGATAAGATATAATTGAAATATCCTAAGAATCGACATGAAACATCCATTTTCCATAAATTCTTAAGAAAAATAAATAATGTATTCCCCTATAATTGAGTACAAATATTGAAGAAACACCGACATCACTATATGAATGCAATCAGAAACAATAAACCATATCCATATGTAAATAGACGATGAAAAACATTTTAAAGTACACTAAAAAACATAACTAAAAATGTGTGGGTTATATTATATGACATGATCTCTCGTAAAACATGGTCTCCATTCTCCAAATCACCTAACAGACAAACCAATTCATATGCCGCTAAACATCAACTGGGTTACAAGTATCCAACAAAAAACTATATAATTGTTGAAACAAAAAAATATACTTAGAGCATGACAAGAATATCTTTATTATATTTTCATAATTATTTAAATATATCTATATTTATTTTGAATTATAATTTTAAATATTTTAATATATTTATTATAATTTTATAATTATTTAATAACTATAAATTTATATATATATGTATATTTTTATTTATACTTATAATCTTAAAAAAATATATTTATTTATTTATTTATTGCAATAATTATAAAATTATAACCAATATATTTATTAAATTAATAATTTTACAAATATATATAATTTATTTATTTATAATAATTTAACAATAATTTAAATATATCTGTATTATATATAATTCGAATTATAAATATTTGTATTTATTTATAAATATATTTATTTAAATACATATATTTATTTATTTAATATGTCTATTAAAATTAGATAATTATTTAAATATAAATATACATTTATTTAAAAAATTATGAAATTCTTATGAAATAATCATAAATTTATTAAAAATATATATTTATTAAATATATATTTTAATTATAGTAATAAATATGAACAAATTAATATATGTATTTAAATACTTTTCAAATTAAATTTAATAAATTTATTATATACAGTTATAAATATAAATATATAAATAATTTAATTTAAATAATTATGAAATTAAAATAAATATATTAATTATATATTTTTTTAATTTCATAATTATTAAAAATAATATACATTTATATTTAAATAATTATGAAATTATAATAAATATATTTATTATATATATAATTATAATTTTAAAACATATATATATTTATTTATAGTCGAATATATATATATATTTTTAAATACTTATAAAAGTAAAATAAATATATTAATAATATATATTTCTTATAATTTTCAATTATGTAAATAGATATATATTTATATTTAAATAATTATGAAATTATAATTAATATATTTTATAATAAATACATTTATTATATTTCTAATAATTATTATAAAAATTATATATTTATTTATATCCATAAATATAAATAAATATATTTGTTATAAATATATTTATTATAAATTCATAAATATTTAAATATAAATATATATTTCATTAAATAATTATCAAATAATAAAATATATATATAATTAATATATTTACAGTAATATAATAAGTATTTAAAATTGTGTGTGTGTGTATTTATTTATATTTATGACTATATGTAATTAATATATTTATTTTTTGGGGGGCTCATTTGTATCGATTAACAATTTTATTGTACATAGGGTCATCAAAAAAGGTACTTTTGCCCATGTTTCTCCATCTGATGGCACTATCTCTGAGTGTATCGATCTCTGTAAATTTTCATTCATTGCTTGAATTTATTTGTCAAAAGAAATAGAGTCCTAGAAACCAGTTTACCTTTTAGGGTGATTACTCTCATCGTGGGGTTTTCCCGATTTTAATTGTGTATCACATGGCAGATGTATCTTCTATATCCTTTTTCCATCGAAAGAGCTAATAATCAGGGCGTGGAGTATATAAGATTGATCAATTTAAGAATAGGAATTCTTAGGATCCACAAGTGGAACATGAACATGAATCAGAACGAATTTAGGGAAACTAGCATAAAAATATTGGTGAAGATTCTTGGATTAAACTGGGTATGTTGGCAATAAGAAATTCTCATTAACATTGCTTCAGCTATTGGTATTCCTATTATAATGCATAATCCCATTGAAATGGCCACATTTGTCCACATCACTCAGATTCTAGTAGAAGTATATTTCATCTCCATCTTGATTGATAAAATCACTATATCTATACCCCATGATGATATCCATCTTCAAATCGAATATGAACCCCCCCCCCCAATTTTTTGGAATCCAATAAAATCATTGGGGATTTGAAATTTGTCTGTAGAGCATATATACTTTTCCCCAATTTTCATTTAAAGGATCGTGATCTTCTCCACTGTCATAGGATGAAAAGAAGTGGGACTGTTCAAAATTCTAGAGACAAAATAGATGAGTCTGATCAAAATAATGATGCTCTAGCCTCAGTTAGTTTAAACTAGATTGATGATCAGAAGCATATAGATGTTGAGGCATCTAATCAGGGTTTTAGTGACACTTCCCCTGATGGTCCACTACAGGAAAATAGGGACACAATATCAACTACAGATGACCCTCCACAGAATGATATTTGGACTGCCCCCTTGACCAAATGGAATTCTCCAATCCCAATGAATCGTGGACTGACTTGGAAGATAAATGTCACATGAATTCTAATGTTTCCTATAGAGATTCTTTGTCTCATGTAATTTCAAATGGCCATGAGGTAATAGAATCTGACGATGGTCAATCAGATAAAAAACTTTATGTACAAGCACACACAGATTACAACCATTAGTAGGAACAAAAAAATCATGCCCTCCAGAGCTCGCAAAGGGAAGGATAAATATGAGATGACCATCCTAAGGAAGTTGAAAAAGGGTTATGCCATGTCTGTGAGGAGTAATAAAGAGTTCATATCTCCCTCATAGCCATTTCATAATGTGAGTCAAATGCAAGAAAATATTGGACAATAATAAACATTGAGTGTGTTGGTTCCCCCCAACAAAACACTTATGGATGCTACCCATGGTTTAAGTAGTTTTTTAATTGTACAATAGTGTTTCAATGCTTGCGCTAGAAAAATCCACCCTTTTGACAGGAGATATTGCATGTACATGTTTGAAATCAAGTGTTGGAAAACAGTTTGAGATGGTTTCAGAATCATCCCAGAATCGAGAGCTTCAAACTGTGGATGCTGTAACACCTCTTCCATGTGAGAAATGGGAAAAAGATATTGTTTACTATGTCATAAAATGTATTAATTCCTCTTCAATTTACACATCTTGTGTTTTAAACATGAGTACAAAAAAACTACATTGAATTTCTTGCCTCTGTAAGTAGTGAAGAGGAAGTCTCATACAATGATCATGTCCCTATCGCTAAATCGAAGATGGTGGTCAGTGACGAGGAGCTCTCAGATGATGAAGGTGGGTCATGGATGCTTGTCAAAACTTGGATACGGGGGAGACATCCACATGGTCGTGGTGGATGTGTCCAACATCATAGCATGAGTACTAGATCTCAAGCACATTTAGTGTTGTTCTATTTTATTGCGGTTGTCTGTGATCCTTGTATGTTTTGAATGATTCCCCGTCTTATTGTTTTTATTTAATAAAAGGGGCCTTCGGGCTCCAATATTTTCTTAAAAAATTTATTTATGAGAACATAATAGCTTCATGGGAACTTGAATGAATCATATACACTGAGCAGAGTATTTATCATAAAAAAGAGTCATCATATAAATTGAGGACATGAATAGTAGTGAGAGTTTAATATATAAATGAGCATTCATGTTGAATACATAACATATAAACTCCACTTAAATACATGCATCAATTGACCAAATTCATTAGAAAAATATATTTATTTAAATATTTAAATATTTATTTATAATTATAATTATAAATATACACATTTAAAACGTATTTATATATAATTATAATTATATATATTTCAAAAGTATTTATATATAATTATAAATATATATATTTAAAAAGTATTTATTTATAAATATATCAATATATCAATATACCAATATAATAAATAGAATAAATATATTTATTATTTAATTTAATTTATTATATATATATATATATATTTGAATTATTAGAAAAATATATTAATTATAAACATGTGTTTTATATTTAATGCATACTAATTTTTTTGGAATACAAATATAATAATTTTATATAATGTAATAATAATTCTTATTAAAAAATTGTATCACCACTAACTACAGCACTGATAAATCTACCCTTTATCACCATTAAAAAATTGATGATAAAGGTTAAACCTTTATTAGTGCTGATAAATGGTAGATTTATCAGCGTTTTTCGATAGTGATGATAAAGGTTCCCTTTTGTCAGTACTTTCTGCTTAGCACTGATAAAACCCAGTGCATCCCTTTCCCGGATATGTGGTTGTGTGCAACCATATGTCATTTATGTTGTAGTGTTTTTAATATTGTTTCAATATAAGATTCTTCTTCACTTCCCTTATAAACATACTCAGTTTTATTCCTCCTCCATGGTTCCAATGAGAGACTCCACGACAATATTTTAATAATCAATATTCGTATTTATTGATAAAAAAATATTTAAACTAAAAGCATAGAAAAAGAATATGGAAATTTAAATTTAAAGCGTGTGATTTATAAGGAAAATTAATTTTACTTATTTTCATTAAAATAGTTATATTTGACTATAATTAGTATGAATATACAAGGAATATTAATATTGTTTTAATAAATAAAAAAATCAGGTCGATCACTTGCATAATTAATTTTCTTGATCCGAACATGACCAACTCCCCGGATTCAATGACTATCATGATTCTAATAATTTTGATCTCAAGCAATAAAACATGTGTTTTTCCTCCATTAATATAACATGTTTTTAGGGAATTTCATTAAAAGAAATTTTCATCAAAAAAAAATTGTGATAATCATGATTAAAAAACAATGGACATTGTAATAAATGAAATACATTGAATCTATCTATTCATATGAGAGTGTGTATAAAATTTGACCATACAATAAAAGAATTTTAGGCTTAATAATATAATGATTTAATTGCGTGGTGGAGTTTTACCTACCATAAATATATAAATAGACCCTACAAATATATTTATTGAAATTAAATATAAGAAATGTATATATATTTATTTATAGTTATAATCATATATGTATATATATTAGTAATTTAAAATTTTAACCAATATTTTTATTGCATTTATATTTTTATAAATATATATAATTAATATATTAAAAAAAATTAAATAATTGTTTAAATATATGTTTTATATAGAATTCTAATTATGAATATTTTTATATATTTTTAAATATATTTATTTTATTAATATATTTATTATAATATGATAATTATTTAAATATAAATATATTTTTATTATATATATATTTTAATTATAGTGTTTGAATTATAATGAAAATTATTTTTATTTATTTTCCTTAAAATTGTAATATTTGAAAATAATTAATACGAATATATAATTATATAATCATATTGTTCTAAAAAATAAAAAAAAATTGGTTCGATCACACTTTTAACCGATTTTCCAGATCTGAAATTGACATAATCCCATGATTCAATGACCATCACGATTCTATATGAGTCTGTGTATAATTTGACCCTACAATAAAAGAATTTTAGGCTAAATCATTGTGAGATGGAGTCTGACCTACAATACATATATAAATTGACCCTACAATAAAAGAATTTTAGGGGAAATAGAATAATTTGATTGAGAGATTAGTCTCGTGACCATTTTAATATGAATTTTGATTCTGGACATCATTAAATGCATTCATAAATATAATAAATGGATGTGTCGTTCTATAAATTAGATACGATTCCTCATCCCCTTTTATTCTACAGCTCTGCAAATTTAACTATAATTCTCACTCACCCATCCTTCTCCCCAGTACGAGTGCCCATCTCTCCGATTCACCAAAAAAAATGGTGCAACAGGCAATGAGGATGTTAACATCGAAGCTGAGGAGTGTCACCAATTCCATCATCCCTGGATCTATGAAAAGGCAGAGGAGAACCACGACGTCTGACCAGTTCTTAGTAGACTCCACCGACCTGGTGATGCCAAAATGGTAGAGGACAGTGCTGCACACTAAGATGGTGATGCCAGCGATGACAAAAACCTACATCGATCTACTGTTAGTAGACACTTCCTACCAGGTGATGCTGGAAAGGAAGAAGTAGAAGACGTTGGCCGACCCGGCGATTCCGGAATAGCAGATGATAGAAACCCACTTCAATCTGCTCTTAGAAGACACTTCCTACAAGGCGATGCCAGAAATGAAGTAGAAGACAACACTGGCCAACCCGGTTATGCCGTAAAGAAAGAAGAAGACGACACTAGACGACCCGGTGATGTGGGAAAGGAAGAAGAAGACGACACTAGCTGACCCGGTGATGCCAGAAAGGAACAAGAAGATGGCGTTGGCCGACCCAGCGATGTCGGAATGGAATAGGGTAGCATCACACACCGAGCAGGTGATGCCGGAGATGCTAGGATCCAACATCGATCTTCTCATAGCATAAACTTCCTACCAGGAGATACATGAAAGGAATAAGAAGATGAAGTTGGCCCAACCAATGATGCTAGAATGGAAGAGGAGGAAAACCCACATCAATATGCTCTTTGTAAACACTTCCAACTAGGAGATGCGGTAAATGAAGAAGAGGATGATGCTGGCTGGCCAGTTTATACCCCAAGATCTGGCAATAGTGGATCAGAAGAAATGGAGCACCCTGGGCATCCTGTATATGGCCGAAGACCTAGGGATGGAGAAAATTCATAGGGGAGTGATGCACAATGACAATCCCTTAGTAGAATCTTGTGATCAGGCGATGCTGGAAAGGAAGAAGAGGATGATGGTGGGTGCCCTGTTTATATCCCAAGACGTGCCGATGGAGGATCGGAATAAGAGAAGTACAGTGCTCATGGTAGAAAGGAATAGGATAGCACAGCACACTGAGCTGATCTTACCGGACTCTTGTGATTAGGTGATGTTGGAAAGGATGATGAGGATGACGCTGGGTGACCTGTTTATTGCCCAAGACCTAATGATGGGGGATCTGAAGAAGAGTAGTATGATGTTCATGGCAGAACGGTAGATGAGAGCACTGCACAACGAGCATCTCTTACCAGAATCTTTCGATCTGGTGACACCAAAAAGGAAGAACAGGATGACCCTGGGTGACCTATTTATATCCCACGACCTAGCGATGGAGGATTGGAAGAAGAGAAGTATTGTGTTCACTGTAGAAAGGCAGAGGAGAGCGCCACACACCTATCACCTCTTACCAGACTCAGTGTTCATGGAAGAAAGGCAGAGGAGAGCGCCGAACACTGAGAAGCTCTTACTAGATATATATTTAAGAATTAATATAATGAATATAAATATATAATGTTGAAATTATAAATCTATGTTTAACGTTTTGGAAATCTATGTAATATTTTTATTCAAATAAAATATATTTTTTGTTTTCTCCCTCTTAATCATGTATTCACAAGATTCATTTTGATTTTTTTCTTGTTTTTAAAAACAATCAAGTGTTCATTGATTTAACATAATCCAATTAATTCAATGAGAAACAAAATTATACTTGGGTTTTCATTAAGATTATTTTAATACTTAAAACTTGTGCTTTTTAAAAAATAGTTCTTATGAATTTATATTAAAAATATGTTTTACCAGTTCTAGAAATTAAATCTTATAACATGAGTTTCATATTTCAAATCAGTATAATTAATATCAGGTAATAGGATCAATGTAAAGAATAATATTTCATTGAGAAGAATTATAGAAAATTACAACGGAAGGTCCAAAGCAGCGAGTAGTCATGATTAGATGAAATTCTATCCATGAAAAGTATAACAAAGCAAATATTATTTTATCATTTTTTTGTAAAAAAGTTAAAAGTACCTTGTTCATAATATTAAAAGATGATTCCATTTATTTTTTATTAAAATTCAGACATGGCTAAAAATGAATTTAAAAAACCATTGGAGAATATTAAAATCATTCCTGAAAAAAATTTAAAGAATAGATGAAAATGGAAGAAAAGGATTCCCAAAAGTATATATTTCTTTTAAGAAAATTCTGATCATTCTATGTACTAAATATAGGAAAATTGTACTATTACATGAACATTCCATGAATAAATGATGGAAAATAAAATGAAATGGGTTTATCATATAAGGAACATATAATTTCTCTCAATCTAAACTAAAGTATAATCAATACAAATTAAAATGAGATTGAAACAAAAATCACATACAAATTAGGTGATCATTAAATCAGAAACTCATGAAAGAGAGAACCATATATGGATTTTTAAATCCCAATAATTTCAATAAAAATAATCATAAAATAAATTAATGGTGTAACACCCCGAAATTATAATTTATTTTTATTTTATTATTTATGGGCTCTACGTCCTCACCTCAAGTATCGATTTGGGTCCCGATATAAAAATTTCTGACATTTTATGTTTTTGGTGGGTTTCAAAACCGTGCACGGGAACCGTGTGGTTTGTAGTGACCGTGCATTCACCCAAGGTGCTGGTGCGGGTGCCCAAGTAGACTGCGTTGAGGTAGAAAATTTGCGTGCGTGTTTTTTACGTCGTGCGATGAGCTCATGGGTACCCATTAATATTATGTTGTTATTATTATTATTATTATTATTTCTATTATTATTATTTTCATTATTTTTGTTGTTGTCATTATTATTTACATTATAACATCTATCATTATTTTATTGGTATTATTATTAATCTTTATGTTACTATTATTATTATATTTATAATATTTTATTTTATTATAAGTATTATAAGATAAAAAAACAACACAGCCACCTAACTCTAATTATACCCCCCCTGTTTTCATCTTCCACGTGCAGGAGTCGCCCCTGCGGCTCCTTGCGCCAGCCCAAGCGACCTCCACCATACCTCCTGCCTGCAGTCGGCTTCCGCACCTCACCCTCACACGACCTCTCCCTTTCCAAGGCCCTCCACCCTGCACCCTTACACTTATCACACCCATCCTCTATGTGAATCCCATACGCCCCGCTCCACACAACCATTGCCTCCAGGACCCGTCACCAACACCAACCTCTCTCCTACAGCTCCTACTCTCCACCACCTGCTCTCACCCTTGCCCTCCGCCGTCGGCTCCCGCTCACTCACCACCTCCCTCACCATCACTACCTCATCCCCTACTTTAGGCTACGTCCCAGCCTTCGCACTACCGCACTCATCCCATCGCTACCCCCTTGCCTCATCCTTGTTCATGGTGTGTTGCACCCAACAACACACTCCGCCTCCCTCACCTCACACTCTATCTTGCCCTCGACCTCCACTAGAATCTCTCATCACCCTCTCTTAGTGGCCCCACATTCATCTAGTGCCTCCCGCCCCTGCCACGCTCACCGTCTTCCAATCCTAACCCCTTGATATTTTCCTTCTCCGGCAGCCTAGAAAACCCCCTTCCCTCCTTGCTTCAGACCCCGTCAGCCTCGTTGTGCCTCATTCACGCTACGTCTTCTGCTCTGGTCTACAACGGCCTCCTCTGGTATATTCTTTTATTCATCTATTTATTTATTCTTCAATTTATTACTTATTTTAATTATTCATTTACTTATTCTTTTATTCATTTATTTATTTATTATTTCATTTATTTATTCTTTTAATTATTTATTTACATATTCTTTAATTAATTTAATTTATTATTCTTTCAATAATTTATTCTTTTAATAATTTATTTAGTTATTTATTTATTTTCCCTTCATTTAAAAATTTGAGTTTTTTTTATTTTAGATAAATCCTAATACTATCGTGGGTTTTGTGTAGTGTGTTTTTACTGCAGTTCAGCGTGCGTGGTTGGTCCATGGGGCACTGTTCAAATATCCTTTGAGGTTCCTTTGTGTGCGCTCTTGGTTTGAGGTAGGTAATTCCATGGTTTTCATTTCCTTGGTCTAATTGATGCTTGGGTGTTTCTATAATTTTATTTTATGTGATTCTCAACATTATTATATCCATAAATTGTCCATCTATATTGCTTTTAAATTTTTAGAATTAGTCAACAGAATGTTTTGAATCAATTCCTGGTTCTAGTCTGCAATTATTTCATTATGTGCCAAATCCTGTTTTGATATTGTTTATGGCTATTTTGTTGGTGATTTTCTTTTTATGTCAATAAAGTTTGACAAAAAAATATTATGAAGGTAAATATTAGGTTTTGATAATTCTTATGTGCACTTGGCGCATTTAATGAAATACTATAGTGTTCAAAGTGTAATTGAGGGTTTTTATGAAATGTATACCCTTGATTGTGTTGTGTGTCATCATTGGTTAATTTTAAACATGGTTTGGTTTATAAATTTTGTATTGGTATAACTTGCTAATAGTGTTATGGTGTTAAAATAAAAAGGGGGCTCTTAGGTTTTTAATGTGATGTTGTGAGTTCTTTTCAAATAAAGTGAGCGGTTGGTTTTAGTTTCAATGTTGTAGTTTAGTGGGAATAGTGTTGGTTGTTTTCATGAATCACATGCATTCCATTGGATATTGTCACATCCATGGGTGCAATCGGTGCACCCATGAATGTGACTTCAAGTGACAGTGACACATTTAAACTGGTGTTTCCTTAAAACCTTGGTTTTCTAAATGATTTTGTTTCATAAGTATGATTCGGTCCGTTATGTGGATTTTGTGTATGGTTTGAATTGTGATCTCAAGGGTGTTCTAGTTCATCTTTGAAAATATAAAAGTTGTATTTTTGTAATGTTTTGGGTAATATTTTTTGACATGACAACTTAAAGGCCCATTTGGCTCTTCCAATTCATGGGTGGAGTTGTGTTAAATTTTAGAATGGTTTGTGTTTGAAAATTTTGTGTGGCTGGTTAGGGATTTAAATGTTTTTAGAATAATGATTTCGACATGGGTGGGTCGGGGTGGCCCATTTGGCATTTTCATCTTTAAAGAAATGTTTGTGTTGAATCATTAAAATGATGAGATTTTGATTTCTGTATGCCCATATAACAACCATAGTATTTTGAAAAAGGTATCGAATTGTTTTAATGATTTCATGGCCTGAAGGCCCGATTGGAACCTTGGATGATATGTTATATATATATATAAATATATTTATATATATATATATGTCATGGGGCACCTCTATAGGGGGGATATCCCGTATGGGTTATCGTATTGAGTGTTTGTGTTTGGGGTAGGCAAGTGTGGTGATATGATTCATGCATGTGAGTGCCTCCTACATAGACAATATTATTATAACAACCATGGGTTCCTGGGCATCTTATATAGACCGAGTGGTGGTTGCTAACCAACCCCGATTTGACGGGTTGGTACCGCCTAAATTTTTTGTTAGGCCAGGCAGGCTTTGCCACTCGATTGGTCAGTTAGGGCATCCAGTTGGTTATAGAATTAGGAGCATCACCATATGCCAATAGGTGTTCTGAAACCGAGTACCTCTAGGGGTATTCTAGGGATATTTAGGATCACCCATTGTGACTGGATTATTTTTATTTCATGTTTATTTTTTGTGCACTAGTGTATTTTCATCTTTCACTCTTACTCATTTTACTCTAGAAGAACATTGGTATATTTAGTTTTGGATTTGATTTATAAAATTAAAAAAGATATTGTAAAATGGTATATAGCATGTGTTGGGTTTTTAAATGGGAAATGTTTCTTTCTTATTTTAAAATGTTAAAACCCTACTTTTATAATTGTATTTCAAACTTGGGATAATGGATTGTTTCAAGAAAGGAGACGTTGGATTCTTTGATTTATCTTGTAAACCCTACTAAGCATCTTTAATTCCCATTCCTATCTTTATCATTTCAATTGTAAGATTCCTTAATCATCATTTTTCTTGGCTGAGTTTCTCACTATTGGAGCAAGTTGGCCTTTGGTTGGGAGGAGACCTAAAATGTCACGTGGAGGTAAATTCGGTTTTATTTTCGTTCTGCTGCCATCATTATGCTTATCGACTATATATAATTATCTATTTCCCAGTTTATTTGTTTATTCTCATGGGCCAAATCATTCCCAATGATTAAAATTTTGATGCCCAACACTGGTTTCCAGTCCGTCGGGATCGGGAATGCCCTTCGGTCCATATCGTGGACCGGCTCAGGTGACTAGTTCAGGGTCAACAGGGGTTGGTTTTTGATAAAATGGTATCAGAGGGCCCCTGTTTTTTGGGGTGTCTGGTAGTTGGAGATCAGGAATTTCGGGACTCGAGAGGTAGGTACGGGAAGGACGTCATGAGCCCTCACCTGTTTCGAACCACGAGTCGCCAGGGGTAGTCCATGAATTGAGTACGTGTGTCGTTATTATTATTTTTGGATTGAGCGATGACAATGGAGTCAAACCGATGTTAGATTTTGATTTTACATGGACTAGTGACCCATGTGGAGTCAGCATACTTGGTTTAAGTTCCTCTTAGTTGTTGTCGCCTGCTTGGGGCATGGCCCACTACCATGTCTCCAGGTTAAGCATGACTACTAGTCCCTCCCTTTGGTGATTTGATGCATGTCAAGTGTCATCATTTTATGGTTGGTTTATGTGCATTCATGAAAATGTAAAAGGGTTTTTGAAATGAGAATGATTTCTTTTAAATGGATTTAAATTTGAGACATGGATTTTAAAACTAAGAGATCATGGCCTAAAAATTTGGTGGTTTCTTGGAACTCGTAGATATATGGTTTGGGTGAACCCTCATGTACTCTTTATGAACGTTTGCACATGTGACGGAATGCATGGGAAGTGCATGTTGGTGCGTATGGATGAAAACGGATGAAGACATGTGCAACAGTTCATGGGATTACTGCGGTGTGCACTTGGAATTAAATGCTTGACCTAGTTTTTCTAAAGAGATTTTTAAAAAAAGGGAAAATGATTTTTGGAAATTGAATTTGGGTTGAAAAGATGACATGGTATTTGGAAATTGGCCTTGAAGGAAGATGATTTTGAAATTTAAAATGGCAAGGGGAATTTGAAAGTGGAATTTTGGAGTTGTGTTTGTTTTCTCTTGTTTCATTTAAGCTGGTTGTTTTGGATGAAGGTGCATTCTTTGTTTTTTCTTAGGATTTATGTTAGTTTTTTATATATGTTTTAAATATTGTTCAGAAAATGTGTCCCAGAAAGGTCTCCAAGTTTTCCGATAAGTCATCACCAGTTTATGGTCCTTTTAAGAAATTGCCTATCCATTGTGGTGATCGGGGTCCATTAGAAGCATAAAAATGGATTAAAGGGGTCGAGTGTGTCTTTAGGGTGTTGGGAACTCCCGGAGCTGTCAGAGTGCATGCTGTTTTGGGTATATTTTATGGTCCAACTCTAGAAGAATGGTAGTTAGTACCCCACCATTAATGCGAGTTGGGATGACATGGGATGTCTTCAAATTTGTCTTCTTCTGATGGTTTATACCTAAAAAATTAAAGACAAAGAAAATTAATGAGCTCATTCATATTCAACAATGCCAACGGACGATGAAGGCATATGTTGACCATTTCAAAGAGCTTGTGTCCTTTTCTCCAGAGGCAGCATCCCATGATTTGATGAAGACTTTTCTCTTCATTGGGGGTCTTTGTCCAGAGATCAAAGAGCGAATCCTCATTTATAAAGACCATCATTTTGAGAAGTAGTTTGATGGGTCATTCTTAGCTAAACTAGTCTCCAAAGCGTAGGTGCTTGGTAATATATCATATCCAGTTACTCATGAAGGTTCCTCATATGGTGAGTAGGGTTTTCTTGAGGGACTTGTTTTTAAAGAGTCATCTACACTGTTTTGGATTCCAATTCATCGGATCGTTTAGTGTTGTGAAACATGTGTGGCCGGTTCGGGCATGTGAAACCGTCATTCCAAGGACGTGTCATCGTTGTGGTTGACCAGGTCATCTAGGAACTTTTTTTAGGAAGCGTCGAATGAAGAAGACGCTGCGACTAGAGAATCCCACTGCATGACTGTGAGGCAGGAGATGCTTTATCAATTAGAGACCTATCCGCAGGTCATATGGTGAAGGTCACGTGTAGTAAAGAGTTTCCTAGAGTGTAATGTTTTGGTTTGGGTTTGGAGTTCTGTGTTGTCAGACGAACATTTGAATTCATTTTGTTATTCTTTTCTGCTGCTAGTGTTTTGACATGGTTTTACGTTCATTTTTTTGTCGTGGAGTTTTTAAAGATATGATCTATTATAATCCATACAATTTGGGTTGTCTAATCTGGTTTTCTGAATTTTGCGCTTTTCTTAAAAGTGTGTTTGGACCTTGTGTGAGTTAATCTCAGTTGGGATGTGTTCATTTGGAGATTTCAGTGACTGTAGAGGAATCAATGTTTCTGGTTATGCTCAGATTCACTGTTTGGGTTATGTTATGCTCGGAGGCATTTCTCAAGTGTTTGGGGGTCTTGTTCTGGTCGAGAGTTATAGTTTAATGTGGAGGTTTTGTTCGCTCGTGCTATAAAACATAGTTCGGATTGGTTGGGGGATCCTGCATTGGCCCCCTTTACTAGGGTGGTATGTTTGGGTGTTAATATTCAGCAGTAGTCATGTTCTTGTGGTGGGGAGAGCCATCTTGTGTTATTCTATTCTCATGTGTTGTGTTTTCTTTCGGTCTCAATCGGGCATGGATCCTTGTTTTTTCTATTGTTCATCTGGGTGAATTTCTGGGGGCGGAAAGTGTCTACGGTGGGAAGAATTGTCACACCCCGACTTTTTAATGTATTTTTATTTTATTATTTCGGGGCTCCACATCCTCGCATCACAGGTCTGACTAGGTCCTTGATTAAAATATTTTGACATTTAATGTTTTTTTTGGTTTTCAGATCTGTGCACAGGCACCACATTGTTAACAGTGACTGTGCGGTCACCCAAAGTTCTTTTGCAGGTGCCCATGTGGACTGCATTGAGGCGCGCAATTTGTGTGCATGTTTTTTAAGTCATTGGATGAGTTCATGGGTACCCGTTAATATTATTTGTTTATATTATTATTATTATTATTATTATTGTCATTATTATTATTATTAATGTCATTATTCTTTATATTATTACTTCTATCATTATTGTATTGTTATTATCATTAATCGTTATGTTAATATTATTATTATTTTTATAATATTTCATTTTATTATTATAATAATAAGATAAAAAACAACAAAAAACCCCCTAACACTAATTTTACCTACTCCCACACCCCATTTTCAGATTCCTCTTGCACGAGCTACCCCTGCGGATCCTTGCGCCAGCCCAAGCGACCTCCGCCTTGCCTCCTACCAACAGCCGGCTTCCGCACCTCACCCTCATGCTAGCCTCACCCTAGCCTAGGCCCACTGCCTTGCTCTCTTTCCCTTCTCTCACCCATCCTTGGCATGAATTCAAGTCGCCCAGCTCCCTACGGCCATCGCCTCCAGGACCCCTCTCCAGCACTGACCTCTCTCCCACAGCTCCTCCCTACCACCTGCTCACACCAAGGCCCTCCGCTGACAGCTCCTTCTCACTCACCACCTCCCCTGGTGTCCTTTCCTCACCCCCAGATATAGGTCACGTCCCATCCTCCACATTCCCACACTCGTCCCCTCGCTACCCCCCTCACCACCTGCCGACTCATGGTGAGTCGCGCCCAATAGACCACTCCGTCTGCCTCACCTCATGATCAGGCTCACCCTCGACCTTTAACAACCTCGCCCAGCACCCGCGCTTAGTTCCCCCGACTTCATCCAGTGCCTCCAGCCCCTGCCGCACTCACCCTCTTCCACTCCCGACACCCTTGTTATTTCCCTTCTCCAACAGCCCAGAAAACCCCCTGCCCTCCTTGCATTGGACCCCGCTAGCCTCATCATGCCTCCTTTGTGCTTCCTCTTCCACTCCGGTTGGTATCATCCCCCTTCGTTATATTATTTTATTGATTGATTTATTTATTCTTTCATTTATTTAATATTTTAATTATTTAATTATTTATTCTTTTATTCATTTATTTATTTGTTCTATCATTTAATTATTATTTTAGGTATTTATTTACTTATTTATTTATTTATTTATTTATTCATTCATTCATTTATTATTATAATCATTTATTTTTTTATTTTCCCTTAATTTCATCTTGGGTGTTTTTTTTAATTTAGATAAATCCTAATATTGTTGTGGGTTTTGTGTGGTGTGTTTGTATTACTGTTCAGCCTGTTCGTTTGGTCCGTGGGGCATTGTTTAGCCTTCTATTGAGATTCATTCACACATAATCTTGGTTTGAGGTAGGTAATTCCATGGTTTTACTTTCATTTGTCTAATTGATGCTTGGGTGTTTTTATAATTTTATTTTATGTGATTCCCAGCTTTGTTATATCCATAAATTTTCCTACTATAGTGCTTTTAAATTTTTAGAATTATTCAAAAGAATGTTTTGATTCAATTACTGGTTTGAGTTTGCAATTATTTCATTATGTTCCAAATCTTGTTTTGATATTGTTTATGGATATTTTATTGGGTTGTTACTTTTTATGTCAATATAGTATGGTAAAAGAAATAATACATTGAAGTGAAATATTTGGTCATGATAATTTTTATGTCCACTTTGCACCATTGATAAAATAATTTAGTATTTAAAGTGGAATTCAGGGTTTTTATAAAATGTTAATCCTTTATTGTGTTGTGTATTGGTATTGGTTATTTGTAAACTTGGTTTGGGTTATATTTTTTGTATTGGTATAACATGCTAATAGTGTTAGGGTGTTAAATTAAAAAGGGGGCTGTTTGTTTTATAATGTCATGGTGCGAGTTTTTATCTAATAAAGTGAGCAGTTGGATATAGTTTCAATGTGGTAGATTTGTGGGAATAATGTTGGTTGTTTTCTTGAAGCACAAGCGTTCCATTGGATGTTTTCACATCCAAGGGTGCACTCCGTGTAGCCATGGACGTGCCTTCAAGTGACAATGACACCATTAAACTAGTTTTTTTTAATCCTTGGTTTTCTAAAAGGTTTTAGTTTCCTATGTAAGATTCTGTCCTTTATGAGGAATTTGTGGAAGGTTTGAATTTTGATCTCAAGGGTGTGACAGTTTGGATTTGAAAATATAAAATTTGTATTTGAGTAATGTTTTGGGTAATGTTTTTGGACTTGAAAACTTAAAGGCCCATTTGGATCTTACAATTCATGGGTGGGGTTGTGTTAACTTTTATAATGGTTTGTGTTTGGAAATTGTGTGTCACTGGTTGGAACATTAAATGTTATTATAATAATGATTCCAACATGGGTGGGTCATAATGGCTCATTTGTCACTTTTTTCTTTAATGTAATGTTTGCGTTGACTCCTTGAAATGATGATGTTTTGATTATTGTATGCCCATATAACAACTTTCGTATTTTGAAAAAGATATCGAATGGTTTTAATGATTTCATGGCATGAAGGACTGGTTGGAACCTTTGATGATATTATATATATATTTGTATATATATATATATATATATATATATACTGGGGCACCACGATAGGGGGGTATCCCTTATGGGTTGTCATATAGAGTGCCCATGTTTGGGGTAGGCAAATGTAGTGAGATGAGTCACATGTGCGAGGTTCTCCAAATTACTCAGTATTATTGAAACCACCATGGGTTGCTGGGTATCTTTTAGAGGTCGAGTGATGGTTCCTAACAATCCTTGATTAGATGGGTTGGTAACCCTAGATTTATTGTTAGGCCAGGCGGGTTTTTCCACTGGATTGGTTAGTTAGGGCGGCCAGTTGGTTATAGACTTAGTAGCTTCACAATACAGCGATAGGTGGTTCCAAAACCGAGTATGTCTAGGGGTCTTCTAGGGATGTTTTGGATCACCCATGGTGACTGGATTATATTCATTGCCTGTTTATTTTTCGTGCACTAGTGTATTTTCTACTTTCACTCGTACTCATTTTACTCTAGCACAACATTGGTATATTCTATATTGGATTATATTTATAAAATGACATATTATTTTATAAAATTATATGTAGCGTATGTTGGGTTTTTAAATGGGAAAAACATGATGCTTATTTTCAAATGTGAAAACCCTACTTTTATAATTTTATTTCAATTTTTTGATAATGGATTGTTTCAGGATAGGAGACTTTGGATTCGGTGGTTTATCTTGGAAACCCAAATGATCATCACTAATTCTCAATCTATCTTTATCATTTTTGTTACAGGTTTCTTTGATTAGAATTTCTTGGATGAGTTTCTTGTTTTTTGAGCAAGTCGGCCTATAGTCAAGAGTTGACCTAAAAGGACACGTGGTGGTCCTTTCATTTTTATTCTCTTTATGATTCTAGCATTATTTTTATCGACTGTTTAAATTTATCTGTTTTCTTGTTTTTTTTGCTAATGGGACAAATCGTTCCCAACAATTAAAATTTTGAAGCCCGAAACTGGTTGCCAGACCGTGGGGATTGATAACGCCGTTTAGGCCATGTCGCGAAGCGGCTCGGGTGACCGGTTAAGGGTCGAACTGGGTTGGTTCATGAAAAAGTTTTATCAGATGGCACTTTTTTATTTGGGGTGTCTAGTAGATGGAGATCAGGACTGTCAAGAGTCGAGAGGTAGGTACGGCAAGGACTCCATGAACCCTCACCTGTTCCAAACCTTGAGTGGCGAGGGGTATCCCGAGAATAGGGTTCTTATCCCCTTCATATTTTTTTTGGATTGAGGGATGACAATAGAGGAAAACCAATGTTACATAGTGATTTTACATATTGTAGTGACCCATATAGAGTCAGCGTACACGGTTTAATTTCTTCCTATTCGTTGATGCTTTCTTGGGGCATGGCCCACTACCATGGCGCTAGGTTAAGGATGACTACTAGTCCCTCCCTTCGGTGATTTGATAAATGTCATGTGTCGTCTTGGTTCTGGTTGGTTTAAGTGCATTCATGAAAATGAAAAAAGGGTTTTAAAATGAGAATGAATTATTTTAAATTACATTGAATTTGTGAAATTGATTTTAAAACTAAAAGCCCATTGTCTAATAATCCAGTGGTTTCTTGGAACAGGTAGAGATATGGTTTTGGTAAAACCTCAGGTACTCTTTATGAATGTTTTCACATGTGAGGGAACACTTGGGAAGTGCGTCTTATTGCATATGGATGAAAGAGGATGAAGACATGTGCAAAGGTTCATAGGATTACTGGGGTGTGCACTGGGAATTAATGGCTTGACCTTGTTTTTCTAATGAAATTTAAAAAAGGGAAAATGGTTTTTGGAAATTGAATTTTGTTTGAAATGTGGACTTTGTATTTGGAAAGATTCCTTGAAGGAAGATATTTTTGAAATTTAAAATGGAAAGGGGATTTTGGTAGATAAATTTTTGAGTTGTGTTTGTTTCTGCTTGTTTCTTTTTAGCTGGTGGTTTTAGATGAAGGTGCTTCTGTTGACGTTTCATCAACATGATGTTATTTTTGGATCTATGTTTTATATTTTGTTCTAAAAATGCAGCCCAGAAAGGACTCCATGGTTTCTGATATGTCATGCCCAGTTTTTGGTCCGTCTCATACATTGCATATCTTATGCGGTGATTGGGGTCTGTTAGAAGTAGCTGAATGGCTTGAAGGGGTCGAGCATGTCTTCCGGGTTTTGGGAACTCCCAAAGCAGTTACATTGAATGTTGTTTTGGGTATGTTTGAAGGTCTGGCTCTGGATGAATGGGAGTTATTTTCCCCACCGTCATTGTGAGTTGGGATGACATGGGATGTCATTAAATATTTCTTCATCCGATGGTTTATACTTGAAGAGGTATAGACAATGAAAAGTGAGGAGATCATTCATATTCAACAACTCCAATGGACAGTGACGACATATGTTGACCATTTCAAATTGTTTGTGTCTTATTCTCTAGAGGTAGCATCACGTGATTTGATGAAGACTTCTCTAATCATTGGGGGTCTTCATCTAGGGATCATGGAGCAGGTTCTCATTTCTAATGACCATTGTTTCGGGAATTAGGTGGATGAGGCGTTATTAAATGAACTGGTCTACATAGCATTAGTGCTTGGTAATCCATCATATCCAGTTACTCATGAAGGTTCCCCATCTGGCGAGCAGGGTGTGCCAGAGGGACCTATTTCTAAAGATTCATTAGCAGTGGATTTGGTTTCCAAATCATCCAACTATTCAGTGGTGTGCAACCAGTGTGGCCAATTCCGGCACATGAAACCATCTTGTCGTGTCCCTCCAAGGACCTGTCATTGTTGCGGGTGCCTGGGTCATCTAGAATGTTTTCTAGGAAGTGTCACCTAAATAAGTTGTTGTAACCAGAGAATCCTAGTTCTTGACTATGATGCAAGAGATGCTTTAGCCATCAGAGCCCCAGCCACCAGTCTTGGGGTGATGCTCGCGCGTAGTCATGAGTTTCCAGGTGTGTGATGTTTTGGTTCATGTTTGTACATCTGTATTGTCATTGGAACATTTAATCTTTTTTGTTCTTATTTTATGCTACTAAAGTTTTGAAATTATTATAAGTTCATTGTTTTATCATGGAGTTTTGATAGATATGATATATTATAATCCAATCAATTTTGTTTTACTGATCATTTTTTTTCTGAATCATGCATTTTTATTAAAATTGTGATTGAACCCTGTGTGGGTTAATCTCGGTTGGGCTGTGTTTGTTTGTAGATTTAAGTGTATGAGGAGGAATCGATATTTTGGGTTATGCTCAGATTCATTGTTTTGGTTATGTTATGCTTGGTGGATTTTCTCTAGTGTTTGGGGTTTTGGCCTGGGTCTAGAGTTATAGGTTTAAGTGGAGATGTAGTTCACTTGTGTTATAGAACTTAGTTCGAATGGGTTGGGAGTTCCTGCGCCACCCCCCTCCTGCGGTGGTATGTTATGGTATTAATTTTCAGCTCTAGTCGAGATATTGTTGTGGGGAGAACCCTACCGTGTTCCCCCATTCACTTGTGTTGTGTCTTCTTTTGATCTATATTGGGCATGAATCCTTGTTTTGTCTGTTGTTCAGTTGAGTGACTTATTTGGGGAAGAAAGCTTGTGTGGTGGGGAAAATTTTCACACCCTGACTTTTTGATTTATTTTTATTTTATTTTTCATGGGCTCCACGTCCTCACGTCAAGGATCGAGATGGGTCCCAGTTTAAAAATTTCTAACATTCAATGTTTTTGCTGGGTTTCAGACCAGTGCATGGGCACCACATGGTTATTAGTGACTGTGTAGTCGCCCCAAGTGCCTGTGAGGGTGCCCAAGCAGACTACGTTGAGGCATGTAGTTTGTGTGTGTGTTTTTTTAAGTCATGTGATGAGTTTGCGGGTACCCATTAATATTATGTTATTATTATTATTATTATCATTATTATTATTATTATTATTATTGTCGATATTATTTATATTATTACTTATATCATTATGGTATTGTTATTATTATTTTTATTTATGTTACTAAAATTAATATTTATATCATATTTGATTTTATTAATATTATATTAAGATAAAAAAGTAAAAAACAATCCCCCCTAACTGTAGAGACCGGAAGCCTGACGTACATGGACATTACATTACATTTGCAGAATACTTAGTACATAAAAAAAACACACACACAAGGATTATAATAGTTTAGTGTCTTTGGAAACTCGGAATATAATCCTCTAATCGTGGTGAAAGATCTTCAACATCTCCCATAAAGATCTTCCCCCTTTTTTACCTAAAACCTTTCCTTATGTCCTGGGGAAAATAAAACATAAAAGGGTGAGTTCAAATGCTCAGTAAGGGTAAAAAAATTAAATATCAATCACATCTTATTCATCAGAACATAACATTTTGGAAATCTTAACCTGCAAAAGAGAGCATAATTTCACAACATGGGATAAATTACAGTAGTGAAATGAAATTCCAATAATAATAACTTAAGACATGAAACTTTGTGGCATACACACATAATCATAGATAATCATTTCTTGTTAGTCAATACTCATTGCCAAGACTATCTTAGTGGACAAAGTCCCTTTCTGAACCGAGTCACCCTCGTTCCAGTCCTGTTTTGCTGAACTGGTATAACCTACCATTCAAGCCATGTCTATCTCATGAGATATAAAATATTTACCCAATGAATTGGAGGGAGATATAGGTCCCACCCATCTCATAATGATACCATTCTTATGTGTGCCAGAAAATCATAAATCATACATCATTGCATAACCCATGTAATACAAATGGAAATCATAAAAATCATGACATCATAAAACAATTCATATAAGATAAAGGAATTCATAAAAATAATTCCATTACAACATGATCAAATAAATGTAATCATAGCGATAAAAACATAACCCTTTATTATCTTAGATGGAAAATAATTTGGATAAAACACTTGTACTCCATTCTTGAGGAAAATATCATTTCTTCTTCAATTTTTTTTTCCTTTCTTAACATGTCATACGACATTAAACTAAAAGAAGTTCATTAAAAATAAACTTGAAAACTT
The DNA here is from genome assembly GCA_963277665.1 of Viscum album. Taxonomy (NCBI): domain Eukaryota; kingdom Viridiplantae; phylum Streptophyta; class Magnoliopsida; order Santalales; family Viscaceae; genus Viscum; species Viscum album. The sequence goes on from OY728131.1 coordinate 1,931,729,447, forward strand.
GTAAAGGATGCTTCTTGGAAATAATGTTTTAATAATCCATTCATGCCGTATAAGTTAAAAAAAACATTCTTCATACTTTTGTCGGAAAAGTCAAAAAGTACCTCGTATGAAAAATGAAAAAAGATTCCTTTCATATTCTTTACTAAAAACTCACCGAAGGGTAAAATTGGATTTAAAAAATTGTAGGTGGATGGAAATAATATTACATATTCAGGAAACATGGATGTGGATGATAAAATACACAGCAGTAAATACTAAAGTGTAAACAATCTCAGATAAAAATGAGATTTTGATATTTCTTTTACCTAAGGTCCGACTTGCTTTGTAAGTGTCCAAACCTCCTGTATAATGATTTAAATCATGTTATTGACTTATTAAAGAATCATATTCATTGTTATTATATCATATATGGTCCACTTATGACTTTATATTACCCTTTTGTTTGTAAATTTATGTTAAAGTAGCGTTTTGGGTAAAATCGTCTCATTTGTCGTTCGTGTTTTTAACTTGTAATTATTCATATGATTACTTATATCATGATTACTTAATTCCAGAATATAAAACATGATTTATATATATATATATTCAGAATATACATATATATAATAAATCAGTAAATGGAAAGAAATACACCGTTCATGGAGACGGTAGTCCGTACGTACGCATGAACGTTGTTTTCGTTTCCTTATTGAATTCAATGGAATTAAGTAGATGACATAAATATAAATAAATACATTATCATTATTATGTCATATATTTCATTAGTACTATATATATATACTTTATAATCATTCATGAATGGTTAATCATTGAGAATGAATCTCATCGTGTCGTGGAGACGGTAGTCCGTACGTACGCACGAGCGATGATATCGTTCCCATGGTCATGGAATTGTGTTGAAGTGTATGTATACTATTTCAGTATCAATATCAATTTATAATAATCATATATAGTTACTCATTACACCATTATACCCATCTAATTAAGGTGGTGGCGGAAAATAGATTACACCACGGCGTGGAGACGGTATTCCGTACGTACGCACGCGCGGTGATTTCCTTTTTCCGTAGGATGGATAGAAGGTTAATTAGATTTGTTTCATATTTATAATAACATATCAGTATATAATAAATACTGATGTTATTACTTTATTATGAAACAACTAAAGAAGAAGAAGTTGAAGAAGAAATAAATTGAAAAAGATCGGTAATGGATATTACCTCTTTTTGACGCGCCTTTTCTTAACCTCCACTTAAAGAACTAAGGATGGTCTTTGAAGAAGACCAGGACCTCTAGTATTATACTAGGGAAGTTGAGAAGAGATTTTGGAAGGGGTTGTCCGAGCATGAATGCTCAAATTGGTGTGAGGAGAAGAGGGAGGAGGTTCCCTTTTATAAGGGAGGAGAGGGGCACCTTTGGAATAACTAAAAATATTATGTTATTATAAAGTAAAGTTCGATTTTAAATAGCTCCAAATTGATTTATTTCAAGGATAAGGTGGGGATGGGTCTAAATACGCTCATAAAATAGGATTTAGACAAGTTTAGGTTATTATTTTAACCTTATCAATTAGATTTAACTCTAAGTTAAATAATTTAACTTTTACCGTGTCTTTTTGTTTTCTTACACTATATGGTTAATAAACTTACCATAACAAGCCAAACGAACCCCAAGATGTTAATTATTAATATATATATCTTTATCTATGTCATTTGGCCGAACTTTAGATTTTTAGGAATTAAATAACAATTGATAATATAATATTTGTTTTAAAAACTAATTTATGTCAATTTTGACACTATTTTGTACATGATTTTTATGAAATTTATAACAGAACGATAAGTTCGAACCAAGTTACTTAAATCAACAATAGCATGTCATATTAACCTATGAAATTAGTTTAAGTCATTAAAAGGATCGAAGTACATTTATTTGGGCATTTATAAAATCAATTATGTTAATTTTTCTTAAAAAAGTAATTACTGTATCATTGTTGTGTCATAAATAAATTAAATTATTTAAAGTCTAAAAATTACAAATAAAATACCATTATGTAAGAAAGATTTTTATCTTTCTAATTAATATTTATAGTTTAATTTATCTTATGTATAAACCCATATTAAAAATGTTTTAGTAAACAAACATTGATTTTAACTCTTTTATCTCTTCTTTGAATTAAATAATAATAAATGTTCTAATCTAATCCAAGTGGGCCTAAATGATAACATTTTACACAAAAGTTTGTTTTTGGTCGAGATAAACTTTTCCAATAGAATTAGGACATGTGTTAGGGTAATATTAATATCATTCTTACCCTTAATTACTCTATTTACTTTTAACCGTGCTAAATAAAAGTAAAAAGTTACTATTCACCAAAAATTATTTTCATCTCATTGAACCAAATTTTACTTACTGACATCAACCGTGTCTCTCAGATTTTTGAAATTCCATTAAAAGAAGTGGTAAAATTAAGATTTATGAAAACATTAATTTTTTTAACTACCACTTAGTAGTTTCTCTATTCATCAAAAATTGAAGTTTTTCAGAAAAATGCCAAAATTTCACCCTAAGCTATAATTGATATTCCGAATTCAAAAATGATTTCTATATTAAAAAATTACAAACATATAAGTTGAATTAATTAATTTTATAATTAATTTCCGTTGTCATAACAAATAGCGTGTTTTTAAGAGATAATAACTATCAAAAGATTAACACTTGTTTATGTCTGGTGTAAATGTGAAATTACATCCAATGACCAACATTGTATTGAATTGTAAAAATATATTCTAAATATACTTTAAAACCAATAAAATTAATAATTTATCACTATTAATTATTTCGATTGAAAAAGTTTTTGTTAACTATAATTTAGTAATTTTCACTATTCATCAAAATATGAAAGTTATCCGAAAAGTACCAAATTTTCACCTTAGGCTAAATTCGATACTACAAATCCAAAAATAAAGTCCATTTTGAGAGATAAAATTTCTAAAATTTTAAAAGGTGGTTATTACTATTCTTAACGGCTAGTTTTAATAATATTTTAATAGCATATCGTTTTTTAGTGAAACTCAGTATTACGTACTACACACGCTATTGAGGTAGGTCGCGATTGCGTGTAATGCAAGGCAAGTCAAGGATGTGTGTTGTGAAAGCTCTTTTTGGTGCAGCGTACAACACAAGACATTAATAAAATTAAAAAGAATATTTTTCATAAAATCTCGGGCTGTTACATTCTACCCCCCTTAAAATTAATTTCGCCCTCGAAATTCGTCTGGGTTATAAATGGTTTACTACTCGAATGTTTGTTTAATAGAAACCCACATCGTAAAAAGGGAATACCAAAAACAATCTTTAAAAAAAGGTATGAAACGTAACGGTTACCCAAATAAACTAATCACTAGGTTTCCAGAAAGGTATATGGAAGAGAAATCTAACCATCATGTTCTGATGGAGAGTGGTAGAGAACATGGTTATGGAAAAGCCAGTAATCACAAATCCATAGATTTGTGATGATATAAGGTACCATCTAATTTTCCGGATATAAGGGCACTAGGAAAATTTTTTTTTTGTTTTCAAAATCATTTCCCTAAAGTTGAAGAATTTGAATTAGAATAAATACTTACTTTATTTTGGTACAATCTCACTGTTGTTCGTACTTTGAATAATTTCCACTTCATATCTTAAAGAAATGAAGTTGAATTTGTTATTCATGAAGTGTTAATTGATCATGTGATAGAATGATGGGTCATTCCATCTGTCTCAAACAAAATGTTAGAAAAGTTATTAAATATAGATAAGTCATTCTATAGTAAGGTTAATCATATATGGTTCCTAAAATGGACTAATACTTCATATATCATACTGCATAATATTATAAAACTAGTTTCTACTAAATAGGGACTTCATGTAGGCCAGTGGTAGGCGATAAAGGCCAGTCGCACTTCGGTTGTGGGTTCGATTCCCACATCCTTGTCTGACGCGATGGGTTGTCGCCCGTCCTGCAGGTTGTCCTTTTTCTAAAACTATATTACTATAACATCCCATCAATAATATCGAAAAAACTTCTATCCTTAAACAATACTAACTTATGTCCAATATAATCCATTCAAATCTTTAGGCTTATCCATAATACTGCAGTCCTCTCTCATAACATAGTGAAAATGATTACCAGAGATTTAATACCATCGTTGATCCCCATATATCATAAGATATGTTTTATTGGTCACATTCCAAACAGGAAAAGTCCTTAATCGTGTATTCTCTTGAATACCTTAGTGAAAACATGAATGAAGTTAAAAGTTAACACCTTCCACATACCAAAATCCTCAATATTCTATATACTCAAACCATGATATCACTTAGTCCTTATATCAATCATGAGCTCATGAATACTGTTAAACATTTCATTTTCTCGTTTTCCATTCATTATGCGCATATCGTCTTATTTCCAAAAAATATCTCAATCAAATTGAATACCACATTAGGCCAACACATAAATATTCCAATACTTTATGATACCACATTATTTTGGAATCCCATTACATAAACACTTAATCATTCCACCACATCGTTGTCATAATCAACATCGCCAATAGTGATCGCATGTGACTTCCCTTTTTCCTTTTCCTTTAGTGGTTGCTCATGTTGATCATCACTAACCCTTGTATTAGGGAATTTATTATCATAATTACCCATTTCCTTGCACTTGAAACATTGAAGTGTTGGTGGTGCGTTCTCTGCAGTCTTTTCTTTATTCACATCATTAGAAACCCTTTTCCATTACTTCGACACTCAGCTGCTTGATGACCTTCTTTTCCACACTTAAAACATTTTCTAGTCCCTTTAAGACAATCTCCACCATACTTCTTTCCACACTTTGTGCATAAGGAAACATTCATCTTCTTTTCACCATTATTTTTAGATTTCTCCTTGAACTCCATCTTTCGTTTCTTGTCAAAACCATGAGATGGATATGTAACACCAAATTCTATTTCTACCTTGATAGCACAACGCACAATTTCATCATAGCTAATGAAGTCTCTTATAGCTAATTCCCTTCGAAGACTTGGCTTTAAGCCACTGAAAAATCGATCAACATTACTTTCAGGTTGGATGATAATGCCAGATGCATACCTTGCAAGTCTTGTAAAATTCTCTTCGTATATACCAACAGATTCCTCAACCTTTTTCTTTAGTTCAAGAAACTCCTTATCCATATTTGTTCAAAGAATACGAGGGAAGTACTTATTGAAAAATAAGTTCTTGAACTCGTCCCATTCCATGGACTCAATTTCAACTCTTGGCCTCGAATTCTTGATCAGATTCCACCATTGATCAGTTTCACCTTCCAAACGATACACTGTTAAGATGACTTTATCATGTTTAGAACATTGAAGAACTGAAAATATCTTTCCAGTGGTACTGATACATTGTTCAGCAACAAGTGGATTAGAAGGCCCACTGAATGAAGGTGGATGTTGCCTCAAGAATGACTCAATAGAATATTGTTCCCTTCTCTGCTCATTTGGATGTCCAGAATGATTCATAGCTTGTTTATGTATAGAAATAAGATTTTTCACTCTATCTCCCATAACATTTGTTTGTTCAGGAGGACAATCATTGCATTGTCCATTGCATTGATCAACACGGTTCCTTCGGGTTCCAGCCATCGTCTAAAACCCAAAAAGAATAGTGTGAGTGGCAAAAATCATGCTAGGGAAAACAACATAATAAATGGGTAGTACCTTCAATATCTAACATCTTAGGTTTAATTCTATGATCGTTAGTGTAATTCTATTACTATAACCTATACGTATAATTAACCTTAGGGACATCCCTAGACATACCTTAGAAATATCTCTAGGGATCTCACTAACGTTTTTGCATCCTAGTTTCCAAAGGTTGACTAAACCTTTCCTCTGATACCAACTGTAGAGACCCGATGCCTGACGTACATGGACATTTCATTAATTTTGCGGAATACTTAGTACATAACAAAAACACACACACAAGGATCGTAATATTTTAGTGTCTTTGGAAACTCGGAATATAATCTTCTAATCGTGGTGAAAGATCTTCAACATCTCCCATAAAGATCATCCTTTTTTTACCTAAAACCTTTCCTTATCTCCTGGGGAAAAGAAAACATAAAAGGGTGAGCTCAAATGCTTAGTAAGGGTAAACAAATTAAATATCAATCACATCGTATTCATAAGAACATAACATTTTGGAATTCTTAATCTGCAGAAGAGAGCATAATTTCATAACATGGGATAAATCATAGTAGTGAAATGAAATTCCAATAATCATAACATAAAACATGAAACTTTGTGGCATACACACATAATCATAGAGAATCATTTCTTGTTAGTTAAGACTCATTTCCAAGACTATCTTAGTAGACAAAGTCCCTTTCTGAACCGAGTCACCCTCGTTCCAGTCCTGTTTCACTGAACCGGTATAACCTACCATTCCATCCATGTCTATATCATGAGATATAAAATCTTTACCCAATGCATTGGAGGGAGATATAGGTCCCACCCATCTCATAATTATACCATTCTTATGTGTGCCACAAAATCATAAATCATACATCATTGCATAACACATGTAATAAAACTGGAAATCTTAAAAATCGTGACAACATAAAACAATTCATATAATATAAAGGAATTAATAAAAATAATTCCATCACAACATGATCAAATCAATGTAATAATATGGATAAAAACAGAACCCTTTATTATCTTAGATGGAAAATAATTTTGATAAATCACTTGAACTCCATTCTTGAGGAAAATATCCTTTCTTCTTCAAAAACATTTTTCCTTTCTTAAAATGCCATATGACTTTAAACTAAAAGAAGTTGATTAAAAATAAACTTGAAAACTTGTAAAGGATTCTTCTTGGAAATAATGTTTTAAAAATCCATTCATGTCGTATAAGTTAAAAAAAACATTCTTCATACTTATGTCAGAAAAGTCAAAAAGTACCTCGTATGAAAAACGACAAAAGATTCCTTTAATATTCTTTACTAAAAACTCACCAAAGGGTAAAATTGGATTCAAAAAATTGTAGTTGGATAAAAATAATATTACATATTCAGGAAACATGGATGTGGATGATAAAATACACCCCAGTAAATACTAAAGTATAAACAATCTCGGATAAAAATGAGATTGTGATATTTCCTTTACCTTAGGTCCGACTTACTTTGTAAGTGTCCCAACCTCCTGTATAATGATTTAAATCATGTTATTGACTTATTACAGAATCATATTAATTGTTATTATATCATATATGGTCCACTTATGACTTTATATTACCCGTTCTTTTGTAAATTAATGTTAAAGTAGCGTTTTGGGTAAAATCGTCTCATTTGTCGTTCATGTTTTTAACTTGTAATTATTCATATGAATAATTAGATCATGATTACTTAATTAAAAAATATAAAACATGATATATATATATATATATTGATAATATACATATATATAATAAATCAGTAAATGGAAAGAACAACACTATTCATGGAGACGGTAGTCCGTACGTACGCATGAATGCTGTTTTCGTTTCCTTTTTGAATTGAATGGAATTAAGTAGATGACATAAATATAAATAAATCCAGTATCATTATTATGTCATATATTTCATTATTACTTACAATATATACTTTATAATCATTCATGAATGGTTAATCATTGAGAATGAATCTCATCGCGTCGTGGAGACGGTAGTCCGTACGTACGCACGAGCGATGATATCGTTCCCATGGTCGAGGAATTGTGTTGAAGTGTATGAATACTATTTAAGTATTAATATCACTTTATAATAATCATATATAGTTACAAATTACACCATTATACCCATCCAATTAAGGTGGTGGCGGAAAATAGATTACACCACGGCGTGGAGACGGTATTCCGTACGTACGCACGCGCGGTGATTTTATTTTTCTGTAGGATGGATAGAAGGTTAATTAGAGTTGTTTCATATTTATAATAACATATCAGTTTATAATAAATTCTGATGTTATTACTTTATCATGAAACAACTAAAGAAGAAGAAGTTGAAGAAGAAATTAATTGAAAAAGATCAGTAATGAATATTACCTCTTTTTGACGCGCCTTTTCTTAACCTCCACTTAAAGAACAAAGGATGGTCTTTGAAGAAGACCAGGACCTCTAGGATGATACTAGGGAAGTGGATAATAGATTTTGGCAGGGGTTGGCCGAGCTTTAATGCTCAAATTGGTGTGAGGAGGAGAGGGAGGAGGATCCCTTTTATAAGGGAGGAGAGGGGCACCTTTGGAATAACTAAAAATATTATTTTATTATAAAGTCAAGTTCGGTTTTAAATAGCTCCAAATTGATTTATTTAGAGTCTAAGGTGGGTATGGGTCTAAATCCTCTCATACAATAGGATTTAGACAAGTTTAGGTTATTATTTTAACCTTATCAATTAGATTTAACTCTAAGTAAAATAATTTAACTTTTACCGTGTCTTTTAGTTTTCTTACACTATATGGATAATAAACTTACTATAACAAGACAAAAGAACCCCAAGTTGTTTATTATTAATATATATATCTTTATATAAGTCATTTAGCTGATCCTTATATTTTTAGGAATTAAATAACAATTGATAATATAATATTTTTTTAAAAAACTAATTTACGTCAATTTTTACACTATTTGGTACATGATTTTTATGAAATTTATAACAGAATGATAAGTTCGAACCAATTTACTTAAATCAACAATAACATGTCATATTAACCTAGAAAATTAGTTTAAGTCATAAAAAGGCTCTAAGTACATTTATTTGGGCATTTATAACATCAATTATGATAATTTTTCTTGAAAAGGTAATTACTGCATCATTGTTGTGTCATAAATAAATTAAATTATTTAAAGTCTAAAAATTAAAAATAAAATACCATTATGTAGGAAAGATTTCTAAATTTATAATGAATATTTATAGTTGAATTTATCTTATGTATAACCCCATATTAAATTTTTTTTAGTAAATAAACATTGATTTTAACTCTTTTATCTCTTCTTTGAATTAAATAGTAATAAATGTCCTAATCTAATCCATTTGGGCCTAAATGTTAATATTTTACACTTAAGTTTGTTTTTGGTCAAGATACACTTTTCCAATAAATTAGGACATATGTTAGGGTAATATTAATATTATTCTTACCCTTAATTACCCTATTTACTTTTAACCGTGGTAAATAAAAGTAAAAAGTTACTATTCACCAAAAATTATTTTCATCTCATTGAACCACATTTTACTTACTGAAATCAACCGTGTCTCTCATATTTTTGAAATTCCATTAACAGAAGCAGTAAAATTAAGATTTACGAAAAAATAAAATTTTTATAACTACCACTTAGTAGTTTCACTATTCATCAAAAATTGATGTTTTTCAGAAAAATGCCAAAATTTCACCCTAAGATATAATTGATATTCCGAATTCAAAAATGATTTCTATTTTAAAAAATTACCAACATATAAGTTTCATTTTTTAATTTTATAATTAATTTCCGCTGTCACAACAAATAGTGTGTTTTTTAGAGATAATAACTATCAAAAGATTAACACTTGTTTATGTCTGGTGTAAATGTGAAATTACATCCAATGACCAAAATTGTATTGAATTGTAAAAATATATTCTAAATATACTTTAAAACCACTCAAATTAATAATTTATCACTATTAATTATTTCGATTGAAAAAGTTGTTTTTAACTAAAATTTAGTAATTTTCACTATTCATCAAAATATGAATGTTATCCGAAAAGTACCAAAATTTCACCTTAGGCTAAATTCGATACTACGAATCCAAAAATGCAGTCCATTTTGATAGATAAAATTTCTAAAATTTTAATAGGTGGTTATTACTATTCTTAACAGCTAGTTTTAATAATATTTTAATAACATATCGTTGTTTAGTGAAACTCAGTATTACATACTACACACGCTATCGAGGAAGGTCGTGATTGCGTGTAATGCAAGGAAAGTCAAGGATGTGTGTTGTACAAGATCCTTTTGGTGTAGCGTAAAAAACAAGACATTAATAAAATTAAGAAGAATATTTTTCCTAAAATCTCGGGCTGTTATACTAACACTAATTATACCTGTGGTTTCCCCCACCCCCGTTTTCAGCTTCCTCCTGCGCGAGCCGCCCCTGCGGCTCTATGCACCGGCCCAGGCGACCTCCTCCTTGAATCTTGTCTGTAGCCGGCTTCCGCACCTCACCCTCTCATCGGCCTCACCCTTTCCCAAGCCCTCAACCTTGCTCCCTTTCCCTTTTCGAACCCAGCCTCGGTGTGAATCCTAGTCGCCATGCTACCTATGACCATCGCCTATAGGACCCCTTGCCAGCACCAGCCTCTCTTCTACAGCTCCCGCTCTCTACCACCTAATCTCATCCAGGACCACCACCATCGGCTCCCTCTCACTCACCACCTCCCTTTCCATACCCTCTTTACCCCATGCAGTAGGCTGCATCCCAACCTCTGCACTTCTGCACTCGTACCCTCACTACCCCCTTTCCACATCCTTGTTCTTGGTGTGTCGTGCCCAACAGCCCACTCTGCCTCCCTCACCTCACACTCCGGCTCACCCATTACCTTCGCCATCCTCACTCATCACCCTCATTTAGTTCCCCTGCCCTCATCCAGTGCCTCCAACCCCTGCCGCACTCACCCTCTTCCACTCCTAACCCCCCTTGTTGTTTCCCATCTCCGGCAGCCCAGAAAACCCCTTACCCTCCTCACTTTGGACCTTGCCAGCCTCGTCGTGCTTCCTCTTGTACTCTAGTCGGCAACATCCTCTTCCATTTTATTCTTTTATTAAATTATGTATTTATTCGTTCATTTATTTATTCTTTTAATTATTTTTTACATATTCTATTATTCATTTATTTATTTATTCATTCATTTTTTTATTCTTTTAATAATTTATTTACTTAATCTTTTATTAATTTATTTATTTAATCAATGGTTTATTTGTTATTTTAATCATTTATATATATATATATATTTGTTTTCCATTCATTTCATCTTTGGGGTTTTTATTTAATTTAGATAAATCCTAATACTGTCGTGGGTTTTGTGTAGTGTTTTTTTATTGCTGTTCAGCGTGTGCGGATGGTCCACGAGGTGGTGTTCAACCTTCTGTTGAGGTTCCTTCACGTCAACTCTTGGTTTGAGGTAGATCATTCCATGGTTTTCCTTTACATAGTCTAATTGATGATTGTTTGTTTCGATAATTTTATTTTATGAGATTATCAGCTTGGTTATATCAATAAATTTTCCTACTATAGTGCTTTTAAATTTTTATACTTAGTCAAAAGAATGTTTTGAGTCTATTCATGGTTTGAGTCTGCAATTATTTGATTATGTTCCAAATCCTATTTTTGAATTGTTTATCAATATTTAGATGGGGTGTTTCTTTTTATGTCAATAGTGTTTGATAAAAAAATAACACTTTGAAGGTAAATATTTGGTTATGATAATGTTTATGTGCACTTGGTGCATTTGACAATATACTATATTGTTCAATGTGGAATTGTGGGTTTTTATGAAATATTTAGCCTTGATTGTGTTGTGTGTCACCATTGGTTAATTGTAAATTTGGTTTGGTTTATAATTTTTGTATTGGTATAAATTGATAATAGTTTTAATGTGTTAAAATAAAAAGGGGTCGCTTTGGATTTTAATGTGATGGTGTGAGTTCTTTTCAAATAAAGTGAGCGATTGGTTTTAGTATCTAAGTGGTAGTTATGTGGGAATAGTGTTGGTTGTTTTCCTAAAGCATTGGCATGCCATTGGATGTTGGCACATCCATGGGTGCACTCGGTGCACCCATGAACCTTCCTTCATGTGACAATGACACCTTTAAAGTAGTGCTTCCATAAAACCTTGGTTTTCTAAATGGTTTTTGTTTCCTATGTATGATTATGTCCATTATGTGGATTTTGTGAATGGTTTTAAGTGTGATCTCAAGGGTGTGGCATTTTGGCATTGAAAATATAAAAATTGTATTTCTGTAATGTTTTGGGTAATGTTTTTGGACATGACAAGTTAAAGGCCCATTTGGCTCTTCCAATTCCTGGGTGGAGTTGTTTTAACATTTAGAATGGTTTGTGTATGGAAATTGTGTGTGTATGGTGGGGAATTTTAATGTTTTTAGATTAACAATTTCGACATGGGTGGTTTGTGATGACCCGTTTTTCACTATTAGATTTAATGTAATGTTTGTGTTGATTCTTTGAAATGATGACGTTTTGATTAGTGTATGCCCATATATCAACATTAGTATTTTGAAGAAGACATCTAATGGTTTTAATGATTTCATGGAATGAAGGCCTAGTTGGCACCTTTGATGATATGTTATATATACATACATATATATATATATATATATATATATATATACTAAGGCACCTCTATGGGGGGGATATCCCTTATTGGTTATCATATGGAGTGTCTGTGTTTGGGGTAGGCTAGTATAGTGGGATGAGTCACACGTGAAAGGGCCTCCTACTTACACAGTAATATTGTAACCACTATGGGTTCTTGGGTTTCTATTAGAGATTGAGTGACAGTTGCTGACCAACCCCGATTAGATGGGTTGGTTACCCTTGGATTTGTCGTTAGGACAGGTGGGCTTTGCCACTGGATTGTTCAGTTATATAGGCCAGTTGGTTATAAACTTAGGAGCTTCAGCATATGTCAGTAGGTGGTTATGAAACCGAGTACATCAAGGGGTCTTCTAGGGATGTTTAGGATTACCCATGGTGACAGGATTATTTTCAATGCATGTTTGTTTTTCAGGCACTAGTTTATTTTCAGCTTTCACTCTTACTCGTTTTACTCCAGCACAACATTAGTATATTATGTTTTGGTTGTCATTTATAAAATGAAAATTGATTTTGGAAAATGGTATGTAGAATGTGTTGGGATTTTAAATGGAAAAAATGTCTTGCTTATTTTCAAATGAAAAACCCCTACTTTTATAATTCGATTTCAACCATGCATTAATGGATTGTTTCGGGAAAGAAGACGATTGATTCTTTGGTATATCATGGAAACCCTACTGAGCTTCTTTAATGCACACACCTATCTTTATCATTTCAGTTGTAGGTTTCCTCGCTCAGGTTTTCTTGGCTGAGTTGCTCGTTATTAGAGCAAGTCGGCCTTTGGTCGGAAGGTGACCGAAAATGTGATGTGGAGGTACATTCGGTTTTATTTGCATTCCACTACTAGCATTATGTTTATTGAACGTTTATATTTATCTGTTTTCATGTTTATTTTTTTTCGTGGGACAAATTATTACCAACGATTACAATTTTGATGCAGGACATTGGTTTCCAACCTGTGGGGATCGAGAATGCCCTTCGGGCCATTTCGCGGAACGAATCGGGTGACTAGTTCAGGGTCGACCCTGGTTGGTTCATGACAAATGGGTATTATATATACCACACAATATAAATAATCGGTGATTATGGAATATGTCTTATAGAAATAACATGAAGATGAGAAAGGATTACCTCAAGTCTCATCTTTTTAATACATGTTAAAACCTACTTTATAATAAATATTTATTTATTATAAATATTTTATATAACCATTATCTTATATATAATACTATATTTTATTTAATTATAAAATATTATCATGTATTTATTGAGAATTATTTATTAAAATTATTGTTCTTGGTGATAACTATTTCATTTTTCATGCGTGTTTCGGTTCAGTAGTTCCAATAATTGTACTTTGAGCATGGTTACAGTGTCTCTAGAATGCTAATAATTTTATTAGTATCATATTTAATTATCATATACACTATTAAAACTATTTATATAATTCGATGATGAAAAAGTAATTACATTAATTTGTTAAATAAAACATAATGTACTATGTTAAGTGTAAAAATTGACGATTAAAAAATATAGTAATATTATAAATATAAAATATATTAATTAAATTCATTATTAAAACCATTAACATGTAGTTGATATGAAAAACGAATTGCATCACATTGTGGACGTGATAATCCACACGCACGCTCGAGCGATGTTTTCTTTTTTCCATACGATGGAAAGGAGGTGGATAATGGTTGTTCCATCATCATAATAAAAATTCAATATATTTAAGAAACTAAATTCGTTATTTTATAGCGGATAACAAATATTTAGAGGAGGTATAAGAAGAAAAAAATCTTAATGTACTCTGTTAAGTCTCATATCTATTCGTTGAGAAACCTCATTTGGATTACAGCTTAAGAATTTAAGGGATAGTATTTTGACAAGAAAAGAAGATCTAGGACAAGGGAAAGGAAAATAAGAAAATATTAGGGTAGTTATTTTCTGATATTTTGTGATCAACATTTATGAAAAAGGGATGAGATGATGTCACCTTTAACAAGTAAGGGGAGGGGAACACTTGGAATTTCATAAAGTATTAAATTAAAATAAATTAAAATTCTTGTTCAAGTGGATAAAAATTAATATTTTTAGAATCTATGTTATGTATAATTTTATATTATCTCATCCAATAATATTATTAAAAGGTTATCTTATTTTTTAACCCTTATCTCTTTGTTTTAATCACTATTAACCCTTTGACAATTATCGTGATATCATTGCTTTTACTATATTGGCATTAATAATGTTAATATAAATGGGATGTTGACCCATAAGTGGATAAGGGATGAAATTTTAGACTATATCCAATTAAATTGGATGAATATAATATATTTTATAAATTAAAATTCATTTAATAAAATATTATATAACATAAGATACCATTAATGTCGTTTTTGGGACTATTCACAATTTTTGATGTAAAAGACAAAAATACTTTTATAGAATTTGAATATAAACTCTTTTTTTAAAAAAAAATATATATTTTTATTAATCATTTAATTCACATGTCACCATAATTCATCCATAAAATATTATTTTTTATGTTTTTAAAATCATTAACTTTGATTATTACACAACTTGCACAAACATTTTGTTAGAATTGTGTAGGAATTTAAGGTAATTATATAATTAAAAATTTAAAAATTAATTAACATAAAAAAATTAAATATTTATATTCTAAATAATAATTAATATTCTTTAATAACATCTTCTTTTCGGTATGTGAACATATAAATTAAACAGAGCGGTATTTTGAACTTTTTATTTACTTAAAATATTTCAAAGGTCTTTATCAAAGACTAATGACATAAAAATTCCATATTTTTTAATATTTAAAGGAGGTGGTAAGATTAAAAAAATAAAATGATATATAGTCAAGTGTATGGTTGAATTTTAATCCTTGTTTAATAGTATTAATGTTGTTCTACATATTTTACCCTTACAACAGTGATAACATTTTTTCCAATGTTACTATTCATTATAACCAAATATAAATGTGGCATATTTACCAAATTATAAAATAAAATTTCAAAAAATGGTGTTAATTTTTCATTATTCAATTTCCAGACGTTGTGGAAATAAATTTTAATATAAGTGTGAAAAATGCAATTAAAATAGTTTTTAGAAAAAAACGTGTATTTAAGCATAAATATTAACATCTATAAAAATATAGAATATTGATAACTCAAAAAGAATTAATTATATTATACTAAATATAATGAATGATATGTAAATTTAGGACAAAAATCTCAATTATAATGAGAATTTTAAATTACTTTATTTAATGAAAATAAAAGATGACATTTGAAAATTGCTATTTTTCACTATTAAATGAAAATTTAGTCATCTCAAAAAAATACCAATATTTCACCATAAGTTAATTTTGATTTGAGTATTTAAAAAATTATGTTAATTTATAAAATTAAATTTCTAAAATTGGTATAAAATAATTCAAATTTCCACGCAAAAAAATCCCATAAAGATAATTTTTGAAGAAAATCAATTTTTGAAGCATAAAATCACTTCACTAAAAATTAAGTGATTATTTAATAAGATTTAATCAATATATATATATATATATATATTGTGTATGAACATTGTACATATATATCCTAATTTAATTACTCATACTTATACCAAATTGTTTAACAACTATATTATAATGGTCACATTAAAATAATAATATTTTTATAATATATCATAATTCACTATAATATTGATATTGCGTGTTAAGAAATTTAGTGTTATTTTTATTATTTTAAAATAAATTTCTAGGGGTGACATGAATCTCCTTGAATTATGTTATTATATCTCATAATATCAATATTCCCTCAATTGAGTTTTATTCATCCTTGCTGGTTAAATCACTAGGGATGCTCTCTTCTAATCACAAGAATAATGAATAAATTATCCCAAATTTAGAGATTACGCTTCATATATATGTTGAGACCCTCAACTTCACAGCATGGTCTCTTTTGGATGCAAGAAGGTCGACAACCATATTCCCTCTATTCCAAATGTAGAGGGTCTCAACATATATATGAAGCGTAATCTCTAAATTTTGGATAATTTATTCAATATTCTTGGGATTAGAAGAGAGCATCCCTAGTGATTTAACAATCAAGGATGAATAAAACTCAATTGAGGGAATATTGATATTATGAGACTTGTAAATATTAACAGTTGCATGCATAGCATGAGATTTAGCTTATATAGAGGATACTTATGTATAAAAGGATGATAATGACATAATGATAGATAATATACCATATTAGACAAAACCACCTATACCACTTCCTAAACACATGATTCATCAATATTCTGCTTATATCTCCACCTTAGAGCCTTCAAGCTTATCAGACACCACCCATATCATCTGTGGATTTGGTTGATAGATAACTAGAAATTTGGATATTAGTATACCTGGTTAGGATGGATATATAGTAAATACTGTTGATATATTATACTCGTGAATGGATCCAACATTTCAAATATGTGGTGTAGTGATTAACTCGTTAATGGTGAGTTTCATTATGAGTATTCCATATAACTGAGCATCCAAAATACTCCTAGATTCCCTATCATAATGACACCATTATTATTAATATTATCTATTGTTATTATATTAATGGATGAAACATTTTTAAAACCATTTAATCAACCATTAAAAATAAAATAAAATCGATCGTGCGTAAATGAAAATTACCACCTCCGTGAAATGATGTGCATATCTTTTCATCACCACCTCTCAGGGATGGTGAAAAGTATTGATTTCATGAATAAATAAAACTCCAATTTAATAATTATAATTATAAAATAATAATCTCTCATATTTGGTTATTCCACTTCATTTGTTGATAAATGGAATCATTAGTCGTGAATATGTGCGGACTACTGCCGCCAAAAAAGATGATTTTCATTAGTCATCACAACTATTTTTGGATGATTATAAGAAATAATTTAATGAAGTATAATTATATTAATATAATTTTTAAGATTCTATAAAATTTATACTAAAAATATATAAACAAAATCCCTTACTAGATAAGTCATTATAACATGCCCCCATTTGGGTTGGTTTTACAACCTACATGAATGATGTTATAATATTTTATATTTTGAACTAATAAGGAATGTTTTATAATGATTATTTAAAGTAAAAATATGTTATTTTAAATTTTTTTAATGACTATGGAACGAATTTATTTATATTTAATATATTTTATAATATATCACCGTTTGATCGTTAAGGACACAAAAACTTATTCTTCAAAATTATCATTTTATAAAACCATAAATTTATGATTAGCCATATGAGAATGAGATATGGATAATAAATTAAACACCATTATTATTGTATGTGGATAAATTTTTCAATGAAGAACTTTATTTTGATAAAAATTAATCAACCACACCATTACAAAACTAGTACGAAACAAGCAATCAATGTATCTAGCACATGATGTGAAAAATTAACTATAACTGGAAATCATTTTTATAGGAAATGGTTATGAATGATGTTTATAAAGGAAAATATACTTTAGTAATGCTATGAAATATGTTATGAATAATGTTTTATAAATATGGTCATAACACATTTTGACTAATAATAAAATGAAGTAAGGTTTTTTTGCCTCAATTTTCATCCCAAGATACAAATTTCTTATTAAAATACACATTTTATATTCTATGGTGTATCTATGATACCAAAATATTTTTAGACATGATCTTATCATTTTTTATGGTTTTTAAATTTTTATTTGAAATTATAGCCCTCAATGGGTTTTCATTACAAAATCTTCAAATGTCGTAAGGGGTTCTTTGTCATAAATTTAATTTCCTATGAAATATTTCATATTGTGCACCATGAAATGTTTTATATGGTTCGAATACTACCTATTTATGATCTATTACTATATTCATGAAATCCATGGGGATTAATGAGATAAAACGTGTTACCTATTTGAATATTGTTTGATTTAATTGATCCCGAGTTTGTAAGTGTTTATTTTCATAATTTTCACACCTTGAGACATATTTCTTATTATACACAATGTTTTTTTATGGTTTATCTAATAAACCATTAATATTATTATAATTATCCTCTCATTATTTATGGTATTTAATTTTTTATATGAAATAATATTCTTCAAGGGGTTTTTATTAGAATGATTCTAATGTCTTAAGTGTTATTTGATTAAAATTTTATTTACTTGATACATGTTTATATAATACAATATCTTTTATATTGTATGGTGTACTTACTACCCCTTTTTTATATCAAGATTATATCATTTTCATTTTTATTAAATATTCATTTGAATTTATATCCTTCAAGATGTTTTGATTAAAATGTTTATAAAATCCAATGTGTTATTGTTATATTTTTTAAATTCCTTGAGGCATATTTGATATTTCACAACATAATTTGTTTTATATATTTTATTCACTAAAATATTATTTCAATTATAATTGACATATTACATTCCATTATATTTAAATTTCTGGGTATCCCTATCGTGTTATTTTAATTCATATGTTACTATTACCATAAGAGTGTTTGTATCTCAGTTTTTCTTTATTGAGATATTATTTGAATTAACCACTTGTTTCCTTTTTATAAATAAGGATTACTTTCTAAACCACCTCAATCTATTTTCCATTGTATTTTTAAACTTATGGAAATCCATCACTACTATTGTCTTTCCAAATCATCCATGTTCATAGACATGATTTTTCATATAATTCCTTCTCTATATAAATACCCTATTTTTCAATATATTGTTTGAAGGTAAATCTCCAAGAAAGTCATACATCAATCAATTTATAAAATATTTACTTAAAAATATACCATTACTATATATTGTTTTAGTTTTAGTATTCTTACATGTACATTATTACACTTATAGATTGGGGGAAATATTAACAATTGAAATACATGTTATTATGATATGAATATTTTTTAACTAGTATGGAATGTTAATTAAGCATTGTTAAACCATACAACTTATTTCTCAAAATGTCTTATATTTATTTTTTTATTAGAAATTTTTCGACATTTCATATTCTTTCTGTAAATATATATGATTATTAATTACTAAGAAAATTTGATTATGCACTGTATTGATATTCATATATTTGAAAAGATTAATGCACTAGACTAAATAATGTCACAAGTGGGGTCTAGTATTATATTTATCTTAAATGAATTGGTTGGTTTCATGATATAAAAGTTTTGTAAATTTGTTTTATTCTTACCCATTGAAATAATGATGTATTGGTTGTGACCATGATGAAAATAATGATGTCTTGGTTTCAGTATTGATGGAAAGAATAATTTCTTAGCTTAGGCCTTTATGATAAAGATCAATCTGTTCGACATTATGTATTCCATAACCATGAATTATGTTATTGTTTCCTGACTATTTAATAATATATTTTACATGGATTTGTTTCAAGCTCATGTGGTCATTTATATGACATTATTTTATTATATTTTTTTCCGTCCATATTATCCATTACATGTTTATGCATTGATAAATTATTATATAAATTTTCACTTAATGCATGTTTGATCTCACCATTCATTTAATTACATTTCCATAGGGTTTTAAGTAAATTATTATACATTATATCTCTATAGGAGTGGAATATGCTTAGAATTTTTTAGAAGTTGTTGATGAATTACTATTTTCTAATATAATAGAATCAATGTTCAACTAATGAGAAAGACATTGGATTTGTTAGTTTTTAGTTTTTTCAAGCTATTTAAAACACTAAACTTAATAGTTAATTCAAATGAAAGTGACCAAATATTTTTTAGTGATATTTTATTTATTGATGGATAAAATTGGTTCACATTAGTTCATTCCAAATCCAGTATGAAAAGAAGGTATTTAGGAGAACTACTTCTGCAGAGTACATGTCTGGAGAATCACAGTTGGTACAAATAGACTTTTTAGATGTCATTAGATATTCATATGTTATTGTTCAAAGATAATTTAGAATAATAAATATCATCAAGGTTTGATATATTACGGATAATCATAATTTCAATGGAATTGATAACCCTTTTGGATTGGATGATGTATTATTTGATACTTTATATATTTTGAGAATTAGGATGAGGGAGATTTATAGAAAACCGTAGGTATGAGTCTATATACAATAAAATATCAAAAAATTTGGAATAGTATGAAGTTTTTTGTCTCTTAGAAATTTCAATTCTACTTGGATTATTGAAAATGGATATGGTTGTAGAAGAGATGCACCTTAGGGTAATATTCCAAAAAAGGTTGGTAAATTATCATATTATTCATTAATAGGTGCATAGTGAGTGTGCCTAAGACTGTACACCTTGATATTAAATCATAGGGGATATAGTTTAGAAATTAACATGTACTTTTAGAATTATTATAAAGGATTGTAATAAAATAGTTATGTATCATAATGGGATAATGAACATGGAAAACATAGATTAAATTGAAGAGATTCATAAGTTAAGGTATATATTAATTTATTTTTTAATTATTAGATAATTCAAGAATTGAATATTTAGATCATAGATTTCAATGATTTTTTGATTTTTAATATTGTAAAAAAGTCCATGGTAATTTGGGAGTGTTATTTTTTAATTATTATGAGGACTAAAAAACCAAAAAAATTAATCATAGGTTGAATCAAGAGTGATATATCTTTAACTAAAAAGAAATTTAAGAAAATATGATTTTGTCATAGAGTAGGACATATTTAGGTTAAATTTTTCATAATTCACTTATGATTCTAATTTTATATAACTAAAATTAAATGTATTCATTTTAGTAATGGATAGAGCTTGGAAGAACCAAATTAACATTGGATATGATGGGAAATTTAGTGATGGTCCTAATGAGAAACCAAATTGGATAATATATGGTGTTACAAATCATGTGATTCTTCCAAACTGGATTTTATGACTTATAGATAACAACATGAATATAGTTCAATTATAAATTACACCAAAGAATTGAAGCAAGTGATCTGATGGAAGTTCGGTTGAAAAATATGACAAAGGAATAAAGAATAAGTTTTCTAGATGTAAATTTTTTTGGAAGAAACACAAAAGGTAATGTCTCAACAGAACTGGAAGATTGTACTAGTTTTTGAAATTACGGTATATAGTAAAATTCTGAAATGAAAAGATGAAGAAATCGATTAACATAATAAGGATAAAATATGTGTTTTCTATTCATACCTGATATTTTAAATTATATATTCCTTTAAGACTTAATATATTCGATAGGATATGATAAATGAAATTCAAAATAGAAACGAACCACAAAACATTATATAACAATTAATGTTCATAAATTTATTTTTCTGGTAAAATAGATGTATCAAAAATATGAAATTTTTTTTTTAAATAATGGTAATTAATTATACTAACAAATTGATAAAATTCAATGAGTGTAGCTAAATAACTATTACGACTTATTTTTTATTTGAATGATAACTTTTTTTAAAAATTATCATGTATGCATTTTATTTTAGGATACAAAATATATTATTGAAAAAATATATTATTGATATAAATATTATATTAACACCAATCAAAATATTAAGGGATAAGAAATGTGAATGAAAACACATAAAATTATAAAAGTTATCTTCCTATGAAAACAATTTTCACTATATTTTTAGGTTATTATTTTCAAAATATTAAATTTTAATTTAACCAAATTCCCTTAATTTTTGGATTTATATTAACAATATTATCTTAATATGAATTTTTGTTATTTTTAAGAAATAATATATTTTTATGTGAATAGTATAAAATAAAGTTTCTACTAAATTCATTTTGTTTATGTATATATCAAGAAGTAAATATATTTTAAACACATACTAAAAAATACATAATAAAAAATTAATTTAGGGAGTAAAAATATATATTTAAAAAAATTGTTATGGATTTAGAAAAAATAACTTTAATATTTTATAAACACAAGTAATATTTCGTAATAAAGGAAACAATTTTTAGTCTTTATTTTAATTAAATATTATTTTAATAAATATATTTTTTATTTATTTGAAAGAAATAAATTTTTTTATAATAAAAAGAATTATATTATAAAGATATAAAACATCAATAATTTAATTATACACATAAATTTTAATCTTAGAATACACTCTCAAAAATTGGGTTTTGATGCATTATATGCACTAGGGTTAAAATTAATTTTTCATACACATCAAAATATTATTTTATAAAATGTATCACATATCTATAAATATTTGTTAAAAATTATTGAATAAATATAATTATATTTTTAGTAAATAAAATTAAATTACATACATAAAAATTAATTGGCGTGCTATAAAAAATGATAAAATATTGACAACTCATGAAAGTTGATTTTTTATTATTTAACCACCCGATTTTTTAATCCAAATATGTTATGGTAAAATATTTTCTATAAATTTTTTTACAATCCATATGTTTTTTATCAATATGGATTTTTATTAAGTACTATGTAAAGTCAATCACAAATAGTATTTTATCCAATTACCATAGGCTTTATTTATTTATTTATAGATAATACACTTTAATAGGGTTGAGGGGGAGCCTTATATAGACTATAAGGCCAATTGATCATAGCCCATTACATGAACCAGAGGCTTAAATTCCAGACACACAAAAAAACCCCATCCTAGGGTCAACATCATGATACACCTATGCTCTATGGCCTTGAAAGGGTTATTGGCTAGCATTTATCCATAATGAACTTCAAGGTTTTTTGTACCAAGGACCAAATTCATACCCTATCATAATTCCAGATTCAATTATCCTATTAGGGGTTGCTTCCCACTGTATTTCTTTCCTATTATGGGGGTTCAATTGAGAATCTAAACTGGCCTGTAGCTCATATTCAAAAACCTATGTTGTGACCTAACTCCACAAACCACTTGATGAGCCTCACCACCTTGACCCATCGATGATTGCCAGAACGTTTCACCACATTTTTTCTACCAACCACCATAACCCACCATTAATGAGGTGAAATACTATTCCAACTTTATCAACACCAACCCCAATATTGATGCCTCTCACACACCTCTATCGCGGTCGCACCATCGAACTGTCGACCTATGTCTTCCTTACTCATCATCGAAACAATCAATAATAATCCTCGATGTTGATGAGTTTCCTCTACCACTGTACAGAACCATTTCTGACATCCCACTTATAAGAATTCCAAAATTAAATTCATATTCATATAGTTTATTTAGTGAATGCATTAGATATAAAGAAGTGACAAGTGGGGCCCAATATTATATATCCCTTTGATTCATTGATTGGTCTCATGTGGAAAATGTTTTAGGTAATTAGTTTATTCCTACCTAATGTAAGCCTAATTTCATGGTTGAAACCTTAATGATAAGTATAATTTCTTATTTGTGGCCTTAATAGAAAGAAAAATGTCTTGGAGGAGGACATGATGGTACAGATATGGATGTATAGTTTTATAAATTCCATCACCATTAATTTAAATATTGTTTTCCATGTGTTTATTTATATTATTAACCATGAATTTGATTCAAGATCAGGTGATCTATTATATGACATTATTTTATTATCAATTATTTCCAATAATATTATTCATGCCATGTTTATGCCTTGATAAATTATGATATATATTTTCTCTTACTGAGCATTTGAGATTACCCTTCTTATTTCTACATTTACATATGTTTTGAAGAGAACTTTTACAGGGTATATTTCTAGAAGAGTAGCGTATATGGAGATTTTTTTGGAAGATATTGAATGCTTAATGTGGATTAAATACTTTCTAATATAGTGGAAAAATTTCAATCTGATGAGAAATAAATAGGTTTTGTTGGTTAATTTTCTTTTCCAAATTCTCTATATTTAATTCCTAAAAGGTCCTTAAAATTTATTTGACTCTATAGTTATTAGTGATATTATATTTTTTTTATGGTTAAAATTGGGTCTCCTTGGTTCATTACAATGTCATTATGTAAAGAAGTTTTTTATGATAACTGAATATCAAGAGAGCACGTTTGTGGTATCACAAGAACATCATTACTGTATGCACATTATATTAACCTAGTTTGGATGAAACAAGTAATAATTTCTTCTATCACTCTTTATTCAAATTACCAATTCATATTCTTTTGTTAGGGTGAAATGTTTTCATATTAAAAGTGGGGCAGGATCATTGGAAGTCGCTACCAGCACTACACTTTATCTATGTTAAATAAGCACTTAAAAAGTTAATCCCATTACTAGAACTAATTGAAGTTAGAATTAATTTATAAACAAATTATATACTATTAAGTATCATATTTTTGAAAATAAATATATTTAAATTGTTATAGATATAATATATTTTATAAAATATAATTTATTTAACATTAAATACATAATTTCAAATAATATATAATACATTTGGTGAAAATAGATTATAAAATATTAAAAATTTAATATTAATTAAAACATTTTTAATTATATATCACCGTTAAAATTTATTTTAAAATAATATTATGCTTGATGACTTATGATACATGAAATAGTGAACATTAAGTGAAATGTGATATATGATAAAAATATTATTATTTAAACATGACCATTATATCTTAGCCATTAAATTGGCGTTAGAAATATGAATAAGAAAATTATTAAAAATATGTATAATGGTTTTATATAATAATAATACATTTATTAATTCATAGAAAATATTTTCTAAATTTTCAGTAAAGTCATTTTATTCTTAAAAAATTTATTTTCTCCAAAAAATGGCTTTTATTGTCTTTTGTGCACTCAAATTATTATTAATTTCTAGAATCATTAATAAATTCTATTTTAGGGAATAAAATAATTATTTAAATAATTATTTTAATATTATATTAGGGTGAATTGATGTGTTTTTTCTGAGAATATTTATTTTTGAGTGAATAGTTAAAATTACCATTTTTTGTTAAAAAATAATATCTTTTCATTAAATAAAGTAATTTAAAAGATGCATTATATTTTGAATTTGATCTTAATGTAACATATGAATCATTTAGTTATAAGAAATCGAATTAATTACGTATAAATCATATGTAGACATTATTTTGGTTTAACTTCTTTTTTTCATAAATACCCATTTATCTAAAAACTGTTTTTTCGTTCAATTTTATGAATTTATATTAAAATTTATTTATTACAATTCAATTCATTTAATCATAAAAAATAGATTTCATATTTTTAATCAGTAGGTTCATATTTGATAAATAGTTCAATTTTATTTTGGATCACTATGAATAGGAACTTTGTTTAAAATTTTTCAGCACAGTAAAGGGTAAATTAGGCAATTGAGGTTAAAAATAAAGTGATACAAACTTAAAAATATATCTAGCACTTACTTGTGTTTCTTTATGATAATTTTAAATCAAAAAACCATTAAAATATTTTAAAATATGGCATTTTGGTACCATTTCTCACTGATAGTGTTATTTTTTATTATTTAAAGTAAAAGAAAACTCCAAAATGACTTTTTCTTATAGTTAATATCTGTAATATTTTATGAGAGAGACAAAAACCTATTATGAAAGGTTCTAAAATTTTATTTTAAATAATTTTTTATGATGGTAATTTATTTTAAACATTTCATGATGACATAATTACCTTAAATACATACACAACGCTTACACGGTGCTTGCGTATGTTGTAGAAGAAACTAGTAACTAATATTAAAAACATTAAAAGTGGTTTTATTGGGTGATTTATGGTTTCCAATTATTATATATATATATAACATTTTATTAAATTTTTAAAAGTCATTATTTGAGATAAATTATTGTCTTGATATTTTTTAAAGTCAAATTATGTGAATAGTTTATAAAATGAATATAATGTTATTTTATGTAAAATAATATATTATTTAATGATTCAAAATTAATAAAAAGATTTTATTTGGACATATTATTGCAATATGGTGTATAATATCAATAATTTTCGAAATATAGGTAACCTATTCTTTTATAGTGACTTTCTTGACCCCTGACACGTAAACCACTTGGGATCATAGTAATCATTAAATAATGTTAATGGGGGGAGGGTTAAAACTAATTGATAAGTGTTCAAAAGACAGGTAAACTTGTCTAAATTTTATTGGATGAGATTATCACTACCTATATCAATCCTATATTATAAATATATCAATTATGTTCCAAATTTATATGAAAATTAATTTATATTAATTTAATACTTTACGTAATTCCGAGGTTTTCCATTCCATCACTTATAAATGGAAACCACCTCTCCTCTAGTCCTCACAATTCATGATCCATTTAGCTCAAACATGATCAAACCAAATCTCTTTCAAAACAAACTCCCCAAGAATTAAAATATATTTTCTCATAAAAATTATAACCTTTATGTCCTATGGTGTAAGGAAAAAATTATTTTCTGACGAAGAGGTTTATCTTTTAATTGAGTGTTTCCATTTTATTTATTCTTCTATCTCTATCCAATATCCTTAAACCATGAAAATATAATAACAAAATTATACCTTATTGTAACGACCCGCATTCAAAAAGATGGAGGAAAGGACAACCGATTACCAGACCGTTCCTTCATCAAGTTGAAGAAGAGATAATGACACCCAAGACCCACATTCAATAGGTCCCAGAGTGGAGACTAGAACCTAGGGTATTAAATAACACAAAAAATAGAAGGCATTACCCTTTTTATTTAATAGGATTGAGAGACGAGAAAGTAAATCCTATATGACAACAAAACTAGAGGCAATAGTTAAGAAAAAAATAAACCATTCTCGTGTGTGTGTTCCAAAAGATAGTGCTGAAGATTACAAGTAAAATTTTTCGGAAAGTACCAAAGAAAAGAAGAAAATAGAAACAACAACTGTCCCAAATTCTGGACTAGTACGGTCCATCATGACACTTGATGTCCTCATAGAAACCTGAAATCAGTTTTATATTTGTAGGGTGAGTATACAGGTATACTTATTAGGGAAAACCAAAAGCTATCATACACGATTGGGGAGGCATTCTAATTCCCGTGAGAAAAGGAGATAACACCTAGAAAGGAAACAATCCACCCAAACCTCACCGAGGCACACTCCCCATATAAAATAAGTCATGTAATGTAATATTAATTACAAATCGATGAAATTATACATGGATTGAAATATAAACGATGAAATTTAAAATATAGACAGCCACACTTTCCAAAATCATTTTTCATGAAATTATACATAGATTAAATTCATAATTAAGTTTCAATGTTTTAAATGTGTATTATCATGTTCAATGTTAATGGAATTTTTCCTTCCATTGAATTTTTTTTTAAATCATTTTCTTTCACAAAAAGCAAATTTTTCATTTCATATCCTCCTACCCCAATGTAAAAAAACAATGTCCCTAGTGAGTGAGGAAAAGAATATTTAGAAGGGTTAGAGGCAGATAAGGGGAGTCCAAAAAAGAAATTGAAATATAAAGGTCAAAGAATGAAGTCACCTTGTGGTTCAATTTGAAGTTCTTGCTACTCCAATTTAGTCCTATGATATTCATGTCACTTTTAGAGTCCCCTAGTGGAAAAAGGAAAAGTAAAAAAATAATAAAACAATATATATATTTATTCATATAATAAAAATAGTATATATACAATGATTATAGAATAAGTAAGCACTATAAGCCATAGGTCAGTGGTACCCACGCACCCTTGTATCCCTTCAGTCTTGGGTTTGATTCCTCATGGCATCACTGGTTAGGAGGGGTTTGACCCATGTCCTATGAAATGTCATTTTATATATATTTTTAATTATTATTATATTTTTATTTATATTTTCATTTTCATTTTAACCTACAAAAACATAAAACTGAAATAAAATAAACTGATGATACATGGTCTTATTTTTAAATTTCTGTATAAGGTATTACACAAAGATCACACCACGTGACACAGATGAATATGGTACTCCCCTTTCATACCCATCCATACTCATTAGAGAAGAACAAGTCAATAATATATATATATATATTATAATTTTTTAATATCAAATTTTTTAATTAATCCCATATGGAAAATAAATATGATTGAAGAATATTGATAAACGTTGAAACCATGGGTTTCCTCCCATGTAGTGCTTTTGTTTAACGTCGTTTGCCTGAAATGGAACCTAAATATAGCAACTTTTTTCTAGTTCATAGGTTGGATCAGTTAAATCAAACCCTTTTTTATTGTTTATTGAATGATTCAATGAATGGTTTTAACCATTGACCATTGACCTTGAAAATGATACCACTTGTTGGATCCTGAATTTCTACTACCCCATGGGGGTACACTTGATGCACAATGAAAGGACCTCACCATCTAGACCTTAACATTCCTGGGTGTAAATGATGCTTTGAACAATAAAATATCACAAAGATCCATGGTTCAAAATGCTTTACTTTGATATTCCAAGATTGGTTGGCTTGAAATCTATCTTTATTTATCCTTGAATTTTTATAAGCCTCCATCCTATATTCCCCAAGTTCATTAAGATCTAATTTCCTCTTTTCCTCAGTCAAAGAAATGTCAAACATCATTCTTTTTGATTGCACAAAATGATTTATGCTCAATTTTCAACAAGTGAATGGAAATATTTTCCATAAACCAACCTATATGATTACATGCCTAGGATGGTTTTGAATTTTGTATTATATGCTCAAAGAGCATCCAAGAGTTTCTCAGACCAATCTTTCCTATAGGGATTCACAGTTTTCTCTAAAATTTGATTAATATCCCTATTCACTAACTCTTATTGACCATTGGTTTGAGGATGGAATGTAGTGGAAACTTTATGAGAAATATCATACTTATACATGAGTGAAGAGAATAAAAATTTGCAGAAATGGGTTCCTTGATCACTGATTGTAGCCCTATGAATTCCAAATCGAGAAAATATGTTCTCTTTTAGAAATTAGATAACAACATGATGGTCCTTGGATTTAGTGGGAATGGCCTCCACCCATTTTGATACATAATAAATATATAATAGGATGTATATGTATCCCTTGGAGTTTAGGAAGGGCCCCATGATATAAATTCCCCAACAATCAAAGATTTCAATGACCAGAATGGGAGTGAGGGGCATTTGATTCATTTTGGCAATGGATCTTAATTTCTGACACTGAGGAAATATTTTTCAGAATTAGAAGGAATCCTTAGTGAGGTTAGGCTAGTAGAAACCACTTTGGAGGACCTTTTAAGTGGTATTATTTGTATAAAATTAGCCACCACATTGATCTCCATGAAAATTTTTTAGAATTGACTCTTGCTCAAAATCAGGAACACATCTCTTGATGATTTGATCAAGACAGAACTTGAAGAGGTAAGGATCATCAGACATATAATGTTTGACATCAGAAAGTAATTTCATCTTAGCTTGGGTCCCCATGAATATTGGAATGTCACTTGACACCAAATGGTTTTCTATGCCAGCATACCAAGGGAAATCACTCAATGAATAGAGGTTCTCATCAAGAAATTAATTAGACACAGAGAGGTGGTGTGAGTTTTCATTGAATTCCATACCAAAGAGGTGATAAGTTACGACATTTTCAAAACCATTTTTATCTTTAATGCTTATATCAAACTCTTTATGAAGATGTACCCACATAATCAATATATCCTTGGCATCTTGTTTTTGGAAAAGGTATTTTATGGCTGAATGGTCGGTGAAGAAATGATGGGTGATCATAAGAGATGAGACCTGAATTTCTCTAAGGCAATGACAATAACATGAAAATATTTTCTAGTGGTGGTGTAGTTAGTCTATGCATCATTTAATGGTTTTCTTTCATAAGTAATGAATCATGGAGTTCCCTCACACTGTTGTCCTAAGACTGCTCCTACAGTGAAGTCACTAGTATCAGACATGAGTTTAAAAGGATGTTTCCAATTTAGATATATCATGATAGGTGGAGAGACCAGAGCTGATTTGAGTGTAGAGAATAATTCCTCACAACTTTCTGTCCATAAAAATGGATTGTCATTCACTAATAGAGTACAAAGTGATCGATAAATAGAGCTGAAATTCCTAATGGACCTTCTATAGAAACCAACAT
Organism: Viscum album; assembly: GCA_963277665.1. NCBI lineage: Eukaryota > Viridiplantae > Streptophyta > Magnoliopsida > Santalales > Viscaceae > Viscum > Viscum album. The sequence goes on from OY728131.1 coordinate 1,931,760,008, forward strand.
GTCCTAATAAGTACCTCACTTCCTTAACAGTTTTAAGAGAGGGAAGGTGCAAAATTATGCTGACCATAGACTTACCAAATTCAATCCTTATACAAAAAACCAGAAGTCCTAGAACAAGTCCTTCATTTTCTATTAAATGTAATTTTTTCTTAATTTAGGATGAGATTATTATCCTCACATCTTGAAAAAACCCTTCAAACATTTAGAATTAATCCCTAAAATTTATCCCTAAATATGGAAAAATCATCCATGAAGACCTCTAGACAATCCCTCTCCATGATTAAGAACATTCTCATCATGCACCACTTGATGTTACTCTGGGAATTACATAACCCAAAGGGGATGTTCTTGAAGGAAAAATTATCAAATGGAAAAATGATGGTTGTTTTTCCTTGATCCTCTAATGAGGCCTCGATTTGATTATACCTTGAGAATTCTTCTAGGAAGCAATATAATTGATTACCTGCCACTAGCTCGAGGACTTGATCAATAATGGGAAATGGGAAATGGTCTTTCTTAGTACAATATTTGAGCTTCCTATAGTTAATAAAAACACTCCATCCACTACGTACCCTTGTGGGGAGAAGGTCACCATCCTCAATGGTGTTCTCATGGATTCTATATTTCTGAGGGACAACATTAATTGGGCTTAACCACTCACTCTCATTAATTGGGTAGATGATACCTGATTTTAACAACATAAGAAGTTCATTCCTTACCATATCCATAAGATTTTCATTGATTCTCTTTTGAGGTTGAAGATATGGTTTGGATTCAGATTCAAGAACAACCATATGAGTCCTATTGAGTGGGCTAATCTATGTAATATCGGAAAGGGTCTATCTAATTGCATTAATTATGATTTCTTAGGACATAAAAAAGAATCATCTTTTTGTTGGCATCAAGAGTGGAAGAAATGACAACAGGAAAGGATCCATTGTCCCCTAATAACACATACTTGAGTGATGAAGGTAAGTCCTTTAATTGAAGATCAGATTGTTTATCAGTTTATAAAAAAGGAGGAGACTTTGTATTGAACATAGTTTCTTTGTTTAGATTTCATGAGAGAATTGGTTCCTTTTGAATAGAATTTTAATCCAAAAAATTAGCTAGAGTCATGTCATTAATGGGTATGGACTCAATGTCATTGATTTCACCAATGGTATAATAGATTGCCGATTCTATAAAATCTTCTATAGAGAAATCTAAATGTGATTCAATCTATGGAGACAAATTTCCATCATCTGAACAAAGAAAATCAATATCTTATTGAATTAAACATCCTTCAGTAATTCCTTGAACTTCCTCAAGTTCACTATCAACCCTACCAATACAATTAACCTCGTGTATTTCCTCATCATCCCCAATTTGAGAGTTTTCATTATAGATGTTCAAGTCTAGACACATGTTCCCAAAGGTGATGGTCATGTTCCCATTTCGTACTCGGATAAAAAATATTATTGTTACAAGGAAGGGACGACCAAGGATGATTGTGGATTCCTCCTTCGAACCTATTCTTGGGTTATTTTCAAGGATAATGAAGTTAGCTCAGTAAATGAAATTTTCGACATTCACCAAAAAATACTTTATTATCTCATTTTTAACTCTAATACTATGATCAGCAAGTTGAAGAGTCATATATGTGGGTTCAAGTTCTTTGAGCCCTACTTGAAAATACATGGTATAAGGAATGAGATTCACACTAGCTCTTAGGATACACAAGTCTTTTACAACTTTCTTCTCTCCTAGTTCAACATTGATGTAAGGGCATCCATGGTATTTCATCTTTGGAGAAAGGGTCCCTTGGATTGTTGTGCTATCATTTTCTTCCAAATGGACTTAGTTATTATGTGTGAATTTCCTTATAAAATTCCAGAGTTACTTATGTTATTTTGAGTATGAAGGAATGATTTTAATGGAATCAAGGAGTGGAATGTTCAATTTGACTTGTGAGAATATTTCTCTTAATGTTTCACTCAATTCAGTCTTTGGTTTCACCCTTATAAGTTGAGGAAATGGGGTAGGTTATGGGATATATTTAAGTGTTGTTTCATTAACATTGTTATTAGTTTCTTCAGTTTGTTTATGTGGTTCATTTGAATTTTCATTAGAGTTTGAATCTTCACATGGTTTTTGAATTATTTTTTGAGGTTTCTCAAATGATTTTCCACTCCTTAAAATTGTCACAGCCTTTAGTTATTCAGGATTTGTTCGAGTGAAACTTGACTTGTCCCATAATGTTGAGGATGGAACCTCCTGAGTAGGCATGGGTGCTTTTCTAGTTTTAATGGATTGTAGTTCATGTTTAAGTGATGATAATTATAAGTTCATTTTCTCTATTTTTTTACACAATAGATCAAGGATAGAAGAGGGATAGATTGAGTAGTGGCTAATACTGGTTGGTTTATCCCAGTATGAGAGTTTGGTTGTTGGATTGGTTGTTTCATAGGTTTCTGTATGGGTTGTTGGTATTGGAAAGGAGGATGTTGGTATTGGGATGGTTGTGGATGGAATTGGATATGGTTTTGGAAATTTTGTGGAGGGTAGGGGTTTATTCCTTATGGCTGACTAGGTTGTTGGTTATATTTCCAACGAAATCCTCGATGGTTATTGTACCTTGTATTGAATGTGTTTTGGTATAGTGGCATCTGAAATTTCAGAGAATAGACCTCCAAAGTTGGTCCTCATTTAAAAAATTCTTCAATGGAAGGGATGGTTGGGTAGTATTCAGTCTTGTGGTCATGTTTTTCACAAATTGTGAAAACAAGGTCAACAGTTTGAATTTCATGGACTTTCCTGAGATCGATCTCCTCGACCTTCCTAGTGAGTGAAATAAGTTTCTACCTAAGGATATCCTCCTCCATATGTGTGTAAATTACACCATATTTTGGTGGCTTATCACAGTAAGGTGATGTTCCCCATGTTTGGTTTTGTTCATCAAGGCTTTCTGGAAACTCATAAGCATCATTTGGGGCTTTGTTTATAAAGGTTCCATTACACATAATGTCAATGAATTGTTTTTTCCCAGGACACACCACTTCATAGAAAATTATCACTTGTTCAGGAATAGAAAAACCAAAGTGTCTAACTATGTTTAGAGTGTCTTTGAAACTCTCCCATGTTTCTTATAATGACCCCCCCGCCATCTTTTTCAAAAATGTTTTGGATGCTCTTTTTATGTGCAATTGTTTTACAGTGGGGAAAGTATTTTTTGTAGAATCCTCATTGTAATTTTTCCCAAGAGTTGATATATGTTGGTCTCAAATATTCTATCCAATTTTTAGCTCAATATTTTAATGAAAAAGGAAATAGACCCATCTTAGTTGGTTCTAGTTGATTTGGGGGACACATGGTTTCTACAAAGTCATTTAACTCCTTAACGTGATGGTAGGTCATCTCAGACTCAAATCCATGGAATGTGGGAAGGTGGATTAGGAAATGGTGTATAATGATATAGTTGGTATCTCCTAGGGAATTGTGTCTAATGCATGATGGGGAATCGTTCCAGGTAGGTGTGATGTATTTATTCATGGTTTGATGGACTAAATTCCCCATGTTTGGGGCTACCTCATTTGGGATTCCATTTTGGTTCACACTCAGGTTTAACAGCTGATTTATTTGAAGAACCCGCATCGAAATTGGCTCATTTTTTGACTCCAGAGTATTAGGAAGATTAGGATCTAATGGAAATAGTTCCCTGGATGTACTTGACACCCCAACCCAAGGACTATCCACCTTAACTGGACAGTTTTATTGGTCATGAGTGTAAGAAGACATGTGAAAAAAGAAAAAAAATGAGAAATATTAAAGATAAAAGAATTTGGATGATAAAATAATAAATGGGGGAGAATAGAATGATGGTTTTTATTACATACTTGGGTCTTAGAAAATGGGTCCAAAATATGATTCATGCTTAAATTTACCCAAGAGATAAAGGTTGAACAGTCCTTGTAGTCTAGCTTTGGTTGTCGATTCCTTAGAGAACTAAGAATAAACCTATAGAAATGTACATTCAATGGGTTATTTTTGTCTATTAAGTGGAAAAAATGGGTTCATTTTATAATGATTTAAGTGAACTCTATGAGGCTTAAGTGAATTATATTTAAAATAATGAGTTGATCCTATGTTATCACTTGGGGTGGATTGGATGCATTCTTTTTTCTACTATTTCAATTTCTTATATTTGAGAAGAGTTCATTAAATAAGATAAAACAACATTATCACTTAATGGTTTAATGCCTACACATGTTAATACTAATTACCTTTACACTTGGATGATCATTTTTATGAGTACTCAAAGGTAAAGTTTCATATTAGCAATTTAAGTGAGTGGCCAAAAAATTCAATAAGGATGAAGAAGTTTTAAAATCATTAAATAAATATCTCATTTAAAAGAAGTCATTATAGATTAATTGAGTTATAAATAAAAACAAATACAGAATCTTGCTACTCCCTTGGATCACAACATAAGTGGTTTATCCCTCCATTGATCCTTTTATTTTAATGGAAGTGGGATGTAGACTCATTAGGGAGGAATTGGAGTAGTAAAAAAATGAAATAACGATCACTCCACTTTTGTGTGATAATATCACATGGTTTTGAATGAAAAATTTCACAACATGAGGAAACAATATAATAGTAATAAGAATAATAATATAAAAATAGAAGAGGAATAACTTTTAAAAAAATCTAAGGTAATTTATGAAATTACAGTATGATGGAATGTGATTACAACATCAAATTGGCTGCATAACATTAAAATAAAAAAAACTCAATGATACCCAACTACTCCACCAACAATACCTTAAATAAGAATTTTTTAAGCCTTGGGTCGAGCATCCAATAATCCAAGTCTCCTAAATTAATTTTTTTAAGCCAATAGTTGGTGGAAAGTTGAGGGACAGTTGATTTTTCCACCCTTGACAAACAATCTTTTCCAACATGCACAAGATGACATATGCATTCCAAAGCGTCTATAGATGGCCTAATTGTTGTGGACCATAGTATAAAAAAATTAATATAATTATGTCCCCTAATATCCTATAAATGCTCTGCCCCAAATAGTTTATGGTTTTATATATATGACTAAATGTGTGGGATTTTTTTCTGGGCGGCAGAATCTAGCCCAAAATTTTATCTTCAAATTGGTCGCATGAAACTATATTTAAAACAAAGAATTTGATCTTGTGTGTTTTTTATTAAATTTTCCCCTTGATGTCCCCTATCTTCAGTTAAATTTCCAGAATTTTTATGCTTGGATCGTGGCCGCTACAGTCTATTTATTAGGCTGTTTTCCTGTTTGTTTTTCCCAAAATGTTGCTGATTCAAGACAATCTTTGGTGGTATTCTACTGAGAATATTCAAGTGATCCAAAATCATGAATTTTTCCTTATATCATAGGGGACCTAAAAATAAAATCAATAACATTTTTTATTTTAGGAGTTGTTCAAAAACAGATCAAGTAATAGTGAACTTTAACAATGAATTACAATCATAATGTGAAATAATGTTCATAGTGTAAAATGCATTAAAATGGAGTTTATTATTAACTAATATCATGAATATTATAAATATTTACAATTTATATTAGCCTATTTTAGTTGCTAATAAGCACCACTATTTCCATATTTTGTAAATTATTTTGAATGTTTCTCTTATGCATCTTTAACTATCTAGACCCATAAGCAACCATATGACCATCATGGACTGGAACTGTACAAATCCTGACTCCTGATACATCACAATATAATACATACTCGTTACCCAGCTCATATATGGTTAAGATTGGTTTTTTCATCAATATCCCATTAAAGATCATAGAAAGACCTATCATTAACTCATATGGAAAGGAATAATACTTCATTCTTGGTTAAGTTATTCTCAATGCTTCCAATTAAAAAGACTCTCGGTTGACCCTCTGGTAATAACAGGAAATTCCCAAAAAAAAATTGGAAATAAAAAACGCTCATTGGAATCTCTAAATAAACTATGACATAAAACTAATCAGTCTCTAAATATATTCTATCCATTAATATAATTTTCTCCATGAAGTGTACATTATCAATCCAAAACATACACATTGAGATCATGGCATATAGTTGACGCCCCTTATGTTTTCTCAAAATGATCTCCAGATATCATGCATGTTCATACCTCGATCCTAGAGAACTCTTTTTCACTTATAAGTTGAGAAAATATTTATTCATTATGTATAATTGTATATAAGTTCATTTCAATCACATATAATTACATTTAATAGTCAACACATATTCTCAATGATCCATTTTATTTTTTTTTGGAAAAAACTAAGGCACCCAAGGGGGACATAATCGTTCATATGAAAACCTTTACCTCGAAGTCATTTAATTGAGCCTTCTTCTCTCATAGCTCTGATGGATCCATATAATATGGTGTAATAGATATATGCCCCACCCCTAGTAAATCACAATCATAAACTGATCCAATACCATGGGTGGTAATCTAGAGAAGTTCTTGGGAAATACATCAAGGAACTTGTCAATTACGGTAGGACATACTGAATGATGTTTCTCCCTGTCATCCATAATTACTCTAGAAAGATGGGTTGTGATTCTACCCAGCTACTGAAATATTGGTCCTACATAACTAGTTTTCATATCCAACCCACCAATATAGTCATAATCATCACCCTTGAAAAATATAGTTCCACCCATCGATGAAAAAAATTGATATAGTAGATACATTACTACATGGGGGTTTTAGTTATAGTCAAAATGTAGACTCATAGTTTTCATGTCACCAGAACCTTCCCTTTCCATTTTTGTGTCTATATTAAGTGGAAATTAATGAGTTTAAAGGTAAAATTTTCAAATATTTGTGAGACATTCTATGCATCCATTTTTTATATATGAGAACTTTTTATCTCCCACTTGTATTTACCTCTTACTTTCAAATAAATTATACATTAACGGCATGAAACATTCATATTCCATATAAAAAATTAAACATTAACCAACATGAAACATTTATAATAAATATATTTTTATATTTTTACATATATAGAAATATTTAATATGTGGGGAACAATTTTCACACTATGAGTAAATTGATAATCTATAATTGAAATATCCAAAGAACTGACATGAAACATTCATGTGCAAAAAATTAAACATTAAGCGACATCAAACATTCATAATAATTATATATGAATATTTTTAAATATAAACAAATAATTAATATGTGGGGACAAATTTTCTCACTATGAGTAAATTGATAAGCTATAATCGAAATATCCTAAGAACCGACGTGAAACATTCATGTGCCAGAAATTCTTGTGAAAAATAAATAATACATTCTTCTTTAATTGAATAAAAATATAGAATAAAAACCAACGTCACTATATGAATGTAGTTAGAAACAATAAACCATATCATTATGTAAACAAACAAAGAAGAACATGTGAAAATACAATGAAAAAAACATAAAAAAAATAGATGGGATGGATTCTATGGCTTGTTATCAAGTCAATGATGGCCTCTAGTCTCAAAATAACCTTACAAACAAACCAATTATTATGATAGTAAACATCAATTGAGTTAGAAGCGTCCAATAGATAACCATATAATTATTAAACCAAAATTGTGCTTAGAGAATTACAAGAATACTCATAGTGGTAGAACCTGAGGAGATGAGTTCACAATAGAGGTGGGTTCACATAGGAGTAAGGATTCACAATAAAGGTGGTGTTCGATGGTATAGGTGGGGTATGTGAAGGAGAGATTCATGGTGGATGAGAGCTTCGCAGCGGCGGAGTAGGGCTTCACGGAAGAGGAGGGGGGGGAGGGAATCATGGTGGAGGAGGAGGTTTTTCCAGTGGCAGGAGTCCGCAGCAAAGGAAGTGGAGGAGGGTTTGAAGACGACGGAGAAGGGCTTCATGATGATGGAGGAGGAGGAGGAGGTGGAAAAGGGGGAGAAGTAGGAGGTGGTGGAAAAGGGGGAGAAGGAGGAAGAGGCAGAGAGGTTCGTCTTCAATGAGAGATTGAGTTATACGACAGGAGGAGGAGACTATTAGTGTTTATTTGTAAAATCAGGTAAACCTTTTATCCGTCCTAACTTAAAAACACTTTTAAATGTCTGTTTTTTCAATGTTAAAATAGAAAGTGATGATAAAACAAGCCTTTATCAGCCCTAAAAAAGCACAGATAAAACTATAATGATAATGAATTATATATATATATATATATATGTATAATAAATAAATATTTATTTATTTATAATAATAAATATAAATAAATTTTTATTTATTTATATTTATATATATAATTAATATATATTAATTTATAATTATATTTTTTTTAGAAATATATTTATTATATTTATAATTATATATAATTAATATCATTATTATAATTTTATTATTATTTAAATATATCTATATTTATTGAGAATTATAATTGTAAATAATTGTATATATTTATTATAATATTAAAATTATTTAATAACTATAAATTTATATAAATTTATTTATAGTTATAATCTTATATATTTATATTTCAATAATTATAAAATTTTAACAAATATATCTATTGCATTTATAATTTTATAAATATATATAAATATTATATTTATTATAATTTAATAATTATTTCAATATATGTGCATTATATAGAATTCTAATTAAAAATATTTTTATATATTTATAAATATATGTATTTAATTAGTATATTTATTATAATATGATAATTTTATTATTATAAATATGTATTGATTACATATATATTATAATTATAGTCTACGATTGATAAAGAAATTTGAATTTATATATTTTCAATAAAATAGTTATATTTGACTATAATTAATATGAATATATAATATATAATAATATTGTTTTAACAAATAAAAAAATTGGTTCGATCACTTGTTTAATCGATTTTTCCAATCGAAACTTGACCTACTCCCCTGATTCAATGACCAACCCAATTCTATATGAGTGTGTGTATAATTTGACCCCATAATAAAATAATTTTAGGTGCAATGATTTGATTGAGAGATTAGTCTCGTGACCATTGTAATATGAATTTTGATACTGGAAATCCTTAAATGTATTCATAAATATAAGAAATGGATGAGTCATTCTATAAATCAGATACCCTTCCTCATACCCTTTCATTATGTAGCTCTGAAAGTTTAATGGTGGACATGGTGGCCTATGACCAGGTGGGGCCTAGTAGGATCGGGTGGATAAAAAGTTCGACTTCGGCTTCTAGTAGCTACACTACTCTCATAACCAGGTGAGGTTTTCCACTGATGGCCATCAGAGTTTCCTTTTTGTACATTGCTGTTTTTAGTTCATTTGTGGGGTTTGTATTTTGGCCCACATATATTAGTTGTACTTGTAACAAGCATCGTTTTAGTGATACTTGTTTCCTTTTCTGTGTGTGTGACTTGGTTGGGTGTGTGTGTGTGTACTTGAGCAAATGACTCCCACTTGTAGGTTGAATCCTTTAGCACAAATCACCAGCCCCTAGCCATTGGGAGGCAGGATTGGGGTAGTCACGGCACATGCCCTAGGGGATGGGTCGTGACACCTCCCAATGTGATGTGATTTTAGTAAACTAATGCTTTCCACACCAGACAGGTATTCAGTATAGAATTCAACGGCTTCCTCAATAATATATCATTCTAGAATACAAACATCTATCAAACTTTGATTTTTGACATAACCTTTCAAAATATTCATGTATCGTTCAATGGGGTACATTCATCAATAGTGTACAGGACCACATAGTTGATTCTCTATCACCAAGTTAACCATCAAATCAAATAATGTTTGTGGGAATGACATTTCCAATTCACATAATATGATGGAATGTTTACATTCCAAAGTCAGCAATATAAAATGACATACTTTATTTAATATGTGGGGTACAATTTTCCCACATTGAGTAATTTGATAAGCTATAATTCAAATATCCCAATAACCAACATGAAACATTCATTTTCCATAAATTCTCGTGAAAAATAAAAAATTCATTCCCCTATATTTGAATAAAAATATAGAATAAACACCAACATCACTATATAAATGCCGCCAGAAACAATAAACCATATCCATATGTAAATAGACGATGAAAAACAAGTGAAAGTACACTAAAAACATAACTAAAAATATGTGGGTTATATTCTATGACATGATCTCCAGTCAATTATGGTATCCGTTATAAAAATAACCTAACAAACAAACCAATTCCTATGCCGCTAAACATCAATTGGGCCACACGCATCCAATAGATTACTATATACTTATTGAACAAAAAAATATACTTAGACCATCATATGAATACTCACTGTGGTAACACCTGAGGGGTTGGGTTTGCGACGGAGGAGGGTTCACATAGTAGGAGAGTTTCACATCAGAGGTGTGGTTCGCTGACCGAGGTGGGGTACACTGTGGAGAGCATCACGACATATGAGAGCTTTGCAGTAGAAGATTAGGGCTTCGCGGTGACATAGGAGGTGGAGGAGGTGGTAGAGGAGGTGGCGACGGGGTTCAGCTTTTGTGAGAGCTTGAGTCGTGTGACATGAGGAGGAGACGGTTAGAGTTTATTTATCACACCAGGAAATCCTTTTGTCATGGTTAGCTAGAAAACGCCGACAAATGTATGTTTTATCAATGATAAAATAGAAACCACTAATAAAACATGGCTTTATCAACACTAAAAAAGCACTGATAAAACTATAATGATAATATATATATATATATATTTAAAATAATAATTATAAGTTAATATTTATTTATTTATATTAATATATATATTAAATAATTACATATTTATATTTATAAATTTACAACAAATTAATTTATTATATTTATAATTATATATATTTAATATCATTATTATAATTTTATAATTATATAAATATATCTATATTTATTTAGAATTATAATTGTTAATATTTACATATATTTATTATAATTTTATAATTATTTCATAACTATAAATTTATATAAATTTATAAAAAAATTTACAGTTATAATCATAAATAAATATTTATTTATTTATTTATTTCATAAATTATAAAATTATAACAAATGTATTTATTAAATTTATAATTTTATAATTATATATAATTAATATATTTATAATTATTTTATAATAATTAAAATATATCTATATTATATATAATTCGAATTATAAATATTTTTATTAATTTATAAATATATTTATTTTATTATATATGTATATATTTATTTATTTAAATATTTCGGTTACAATTTGATAATTATTTAAATAAAAATATTAATTTATTTAAATAATTATGAAATTCTTATGAAATAAATATACTTTTATTATGAATATATTTTTGTTACATATATATTATAATTATAGTCATAAATATGAATAAATTTATATATATATTTAATTACTTATCAAATTAAAATGAATATATTAATTATATATAGTCATAAAAATAAATAAATAAATATATAAATTTAAATAATTATGAAATTAAATTAAATATATTAAATATATATATATATATATATATATTAATTTCATAATTATTTAACTTAGTAAACATTTATATTTAAATAATTATGGAATTATAATAATAATATTTATAAAATATATATTTATTATATTTATAATTTTAATTTTTAATAAATATATATATATATTTATAGTCATAAATATAAAAAATATAATATATATATATTTAAATACCTATGAAAGTAAAATAAATATATTAATAATAAAAATTTCTTACAATTTTCAATTCTTTCGACAGATATATATTTATATTTAAATAATTATTAAATTATAATTAATATATTTTATAATAAATATATTTATTAAATTTTTAATAATTATTATAAATATATATATATTTACTTATAGTCATAAATATAAATTAATATATATATACTTAAATACCTATAAAAGTGAAATAAATATATTAATTATATATATTTTTTTATAATTTTTTATTATTTAAGTAAATATATATATATTTATAATTATATTTATAAATACAATAAATATATTTATTATAAATATATTTATTATCATTTCATAAATATTTAAATATAAATATATATATCTTTAAATAACTTTGAAATTATACAATATATATATAATTAATATATTTAATTTAATTTAATAAGTATTAAAATATATATATGTGTGAGTGTGTGTATTTATTTATGTTATGACTACATATAATTCATGTATTTATTTTTTGGGGGGATCATTTTCATTTCTCAACAATTTTATTGTATATAGGATCATCAAAAAATGTACTTCCGCCCATGTTTCTACAATTGATGGCGCTATCTCTGAGCGTATCGATCTTTGAAAATTTTCATTCATTGCTCAGATTTCTTTCTCAAAATGCATGGAGTTCTTGAAAACTGTTGACCTAGTAGAACGATTAGTCTCATCGTGGGGTTTTCCCGATTTTAAATGTATATCCCATGGCAGAGGTTTCTTCCATATCCTTTTCCCTCCATGGAGCTAAAAGCCGGGCTTGGAGTATATAGGATTGATCAATTTATGGCTGGGAATTCTTAAGATCCACAAGTGGAACTTAAACATGAATCTGAAAGAATTTAGAGAAACTAACACACAAATATGGGTGAATATTCATGGCTTAAACTTGGTATTTTGGCAACCATAAATTCTCTTTGACATAACTTCAGCTATTCGTATTCCTATTAGAATGGATAACCCCATTGAAATGGCCACATTTGGCCACTTCACTTGGGTTCTAGTAAAAGTATATTTCAGATCCATCATGATTGATAAAATCACTCCATCTATACCCCATGATGATATCCATCTTCAAATAGTGTATGAATGACCCCCCCCCCCCCAATTTAGAGAATCTTTTAAATTCATTGGGCATATGAAATCTGTCTGTAGTGCTTATATAGTTTTCCCAATTTCCATTTAAATGGTCATGATCTACTCCATTGTCATTGGAAGAAAAGATGTGGGACTGTTCAATATTCTGGATACAAAATAGATTAGTATGCTCAAAATAATGATGTGCTAGCCTCAGTTAGTTTAAACTAAATTGATGAACAGAAGAATATTGACGCTGAGGAATCATATCAAGGTTTTAATTCCACTACCTCTGATGTTCCTCTACAAGAAAACTGGGACACAACAACTACTAATGATCATCCTCCACAGAATGATATTGTGACTTCCCCCGTGCCCAAATAAAAATTTCTAAGCCCAATGAATCCTGGGCTGACTTGGCAGAGGATGGTCACATGGTTGCTCATGTTTCCTATAGATATGCTTTGTCTCATGGAATTTCTAATGACCATGTGGTAATGGAATTTGACGATGGTCAATCCGATAATGATCTTTCTGTACAAGCACATGCAGATTACAGCCTCTGGTAGGAAGAAAAAATCATGGCCTCCAGAGCACGCAAAGGGAAAGACAAATATGAGATGGCCATCCTAGGGAATTCAAAAAAGGGTTATGCCTTGTTTGTGAGGAGTAAAAAGGAGGTCCTAACTCCCTCATAGCCTTTTCATAATGTCAGTCATAGGTAGGAAAATCTTGGGCAACAACAACGATTGAGTGAGTTGTTTCCATCCAACAAATATCTTGTGGATGCTACCCATGTTCTAAGTAGTTGGGTAATTGTACATCAGTGTTTCAATGCTTGCGCTGTAAAAATACACCCCATTGGATGGATAAATTGAAGGTACATGTTTTAAATCAATTATTTGAAAGTAGTATGAAATGGTTTCAGAATCATCCCAGAATCAGGAGCATCAAACTGTGGATGCTGCAACACCACTTTAAATTGAGAAAATGTCAAAAGACATTGTTGACTATGTCAGAAAATGTATTAACTCCTCTTAAATTGACAATTCTTGTTTTTTAAACATGAGTACAAAAAACTCCTTTGATATACTTGCCTCTGGATATAGTGAAGAGGATGTCTCATACAATAACAATGTCCTTATCGCTAAACCGAAGATGATGGTCAGTGATGGGGAGCTCTCGGATGATGGAGGTGGGCTGTGGATGCGGGTCGAAACATGGAGAAGGGGGAGACATTCACATGGTTGTGGTGGACATGTCCCACATAATATCATTATTAGTAGATCTTGATCACATTGAGTGTTGTTCTCTTTTATTACTGTTGTCTGTGATCCTTGGATGTTTTGTATGTTTCCCCCTCTTACAGTTTTTAATTAATAAAAGGGGCCTTTGATCCCAAATATTTTCTTAAAAAAGGTATTTATGAGAACATAATAGCTCCATGGGAAGATGAATGAATCATATACACTGAGTAAATTATAGATCATAAAAAACAAGTAATCATATAAACAGACAACCTGAATAGTAATGAGAGTGTAATATATAAATGAACAGTCACGATGAATACATAACATATGAATACCACTTATATTCACACATCAATTGACCAAATTCATTGGAAAGATATATTTATTTAAATATATATTTATTTATTTACAATTATAATTATAAATATACATATTTAAAAATTATTTATATATATTTATTATTAAAAATATTTAAAAAGTATTTATATATTATTATATATATATTTATTTTTAAAAAGTTTTTATTTATAAAAATAAATATATAATTATATTAATATATCAATATAATAAATAGAATAAATAAATTGATTATTTAATGAAATATCCTATATACATATATATTTAATTATTAAAAAAAATATTAATTATAAACATGTGTTTTTTATTTAATTTATACAAAAATACATTATTTTTTAATATTAATATAATAATTTTATATAAAGTAATATTAATTTTTATTAAAAACATTTATCACCAATAACTACAGTGCGGATAAATCTACCCTTTTCACCGTTAAAAAAGAGAGGATAAAGGGTACACCTTTATTAGTTTTTATAAATGGTAGATTTATTAGCCTTTTTCGATAGTGCTGATAAAGGTTCTCTTTCATCAGCGCTTTCTTCTTAGCACTGATAAAACCCAATGCATCCCTTTCTCGAATATGTTATAGTGTGAAAACATAATTCATTTATGTTGTAGTGTTTTTATTATTTTTTCAATATATGATTCTTCTTCACTTCTCTTATAAACACACTCGGTTTCATTCCTCCTCCTTGTTTCCAACGAGAAACACCAAGACACTATTTTTATATTCAAATTACGAATTGATTGATAAAAAAAATTAAATTAAATTCATAGAAATATAAAATGGAAATTTAAATTTAATGCATGTGAATTATAAGGAAAATTAATTTTATTTATTGTCATAAAAATATTTATATTTGACTATAATTAATATGAATATACAAGGAGTAATAATATTGTTTTAACAAATAAATAAACTAGGTCGATCAGTTGCTTAATTGATTTTCTTGATCCGAACAATAAAAAATCCCCTGATTCAATGACCATCATTATTCTAATAATTTTGATCTCTGGAAATAAAACATGTCTTTTCCATCCAATAATATAACATATTTTTAGTGTATATCATTAAAAGAAATTTTCATCCAAAAATAAAAAATAGCTATAATCATGCTTAAAAAACAATGGACTTTGTAATAAATGAAAAACATTGAATCTCTCTATTCATATGAGCATGTGTATATGACCATACAATAATAGAATTTTAGGTTCAATAATAGAATTATTTGGTTGTGATATGGAGTTTGACCAACCATACATATATAAATTGACCATACAAATATGTTTACTACATTTAAATATATGAAATGTGTATATATTTATTTATATTTATAATCATATATATATATATATATTTCAATAATTATAAAATTTTAACAAATATATTCATTGCATTTAATATTTTATTAATATATATAATTATTATATTTATAACAATTTAATAATTATATAAATATATATGTATTAGATAGAATTCTAATTATAAATATTTGTATATATTTATAAATATATTTACTTAATTAATATATTTATTATAATTTGATAATTATTTAAATATAAATATATATTTATTATATATATATATTTTAATTATAGTGTGTGATTTAAAATTAAAATTAATTTTATTTATTGTCATTAAAATAGTAATATTTGACTATAATTAATATGAATATATAATTATATAATAATATTTTTTTTAATAAATAAAAAAATTGGTTCGACCACCTCTTTAACCGATTTTACCAATCCAAACTTGACCTAATCCCCTGATTCATTGACCATGTTATATCTATATGAGTCTGTGTATAATTTGACCGTACAATAAAAGAATTTTAGGCTCAATCATTGTGGGATGGAGTTTGACGTACCATACATATGTAAATTTACCCTACAATAGATGAATTTTAGGCGCAATAGAATGATTTGATTGAGAGATTAGTCCCATGACCATTGTAATATGAATCATGATGCTGACCATACATAAATGAATTCATAAATGCATTCGTAAATATAAGAAATGGATGAGTCGTTCTATATGTTAGATACGTTTCCTCGTCCCCATTCATTCTAAAGCTCTTCAAATTTAACTGTAATTCTCTCTCACCCATCCTCCTACATAGTAAGAGCTCGTGTCTCTCTGATCCCCCAAAAGAAAATGGTGCATCGTGCGATGAGGAAGCTAACAGGGAAATTAAGGAGTTTCGCCAATTCCTTCTTCATTGGCTCCGCGAAAAGAGAATGGAGAACCATGATGTCTGACCAGTTCTTAGCAGAATCCACTGACCCGGCGATGCCCAAATGGACGAGGACATCACTGCACACCGAGAAGGGGATGTCGGCGATGATGAAATCCTACTTCAATCTACACTTAGAGGACACATCCTACCAAGTGATGTTGGAATGGAAGAAGAAGACGAAGATGACTGACCCTGCGATGCCGGAATGGAAGATGAAAGAAACCCACATCAATCTACTCTTAGCAAACACTACATATATGGAGATGTCAGAAATGAAGAAGAAGACGACGCTAGCCGACCCAGTGATGCCAGAAAAGAAGAAGAAGATGGCCCTGGCCGACCCGGTGATGTTGTAAAGGAACAAGAAGATGATGATGGCTGACCCGATGATGCCGGAATGGCAGAGGATAGCATTGCACACAGAGCAGGCGATGTCAATGATGCCGGAAACCTATATAGATATTCTCTTAACAGACACTTCCTACTAGGTGACGCAGGAATGGAAGAAGAAGACAACGTTGGCCGACACAGTAAGGAAGAAGAAGACGACTCTGGCGGACCCGATGATACTGTAATGGACGAGGAGGAAAACCTACTTAGATCTAATCTTAGCAAACACTTCCTATGAGGCGATGCATGAAATGAAGAATAAAATGATGCTGGCCCACCCCGAGATGACAGAATGGCAGAGAAGGGAATCCCCCATCGATCTTCTCTTCTCAATCACTTCCTACGAGATGATTTCTGAAAGGTAGAAGTAGAGGACACTGGGTGGCCCATTTATACTATAAGAACTGGCGATGGAGGATCGGAATAAGGGGAGCACACCGGGTTGCCTGTTTACGACCGAAGACCTGGGGATGGAGGAAAAAAAAGAGGTGAGTGATGAACACCAACCTGCCCTTAGAAAACTCTGGTGATCAGGTGACACTGGAAAGGAAGAAGAGGATGACGGTGGGCGACCTGTTTATAGCCCCAGACCTGGAGATATATGTTCACAAGAAGAGAAGTATGGTGTTCATGGATCAATAGAAGAAGAGGGAACCGCACACCGAGGAACTCTTACCAGACTCTTCTGATTAGGCGACACCGGAAAGGAAGAAGGGGATGATGTGGGGAGACCTGTTTATACCCCATGTCCTGGCGATGGAGGATCAGAAGAATAGAAGTACAATGTTCCTAGCAGAAAGGTAGAGGAGAGCGCCAAACACCAAGCAGCTCTTACGAGACTCTTGTGATCAAGTGATGTCAGAATGGAAGAAGAGGACAACCCTAGGCAACCTATTTATATCCCAAGACATGGCGATGGAGGATTGGAAGAAGAGAAGTACGGTCTTCATGGTTGAAAGGCAGAGGAGAGAACCGCACACATAACACCTCTTACCAGACTCGATGTTCATGGAAAAAAGGTAGAGAATATCACCGCACACCTAGCAGCTCTAACCAGATATATATTTAAGAATTCATATAATGAAATTTATAAAATAATTTTGAAATTAGAAATTTATGTTTAACATTTTGGAAATCTATGTAATATTTTTATTCAAATAAAATATATTTTTGTTTTTTCTATTTTAATCAAGTATTCACAAGATTCATTTATATTTTTTGCTTGGTTTGAAAAACAATCAAGTGTTTGTTGATTTAACATAATCCAATTAGTTTAATGAGAAATAAAATTATACTTGGTTTTACTTTAAGATTATTTCTATACTTAGAACATGTTCTTTTTCAAAAAATGGCTATTATATATTTATATTAAAAATATTTTTTCCCACTTCTATAAATTAAATCTTATAAAATGGGTTCCATATTTAAAATTAGTATAATTAATATCAGGTAATAATATAAACTGAAATAATAATTTTTCTTTGAGAAGAATCATATAAAATTGTAAAGGATGGTTCAAATTAGTGAGTAGTCATAATGACATGAAATTCTATCCCAGCGAAGTACAGCAAAACAAAGATTCATTTCACATTTTTTTGTAAAAAAATTAAAAGTACCTAATTAAAAATATGAAAAGAATAGTCCATTGATTTTTTATTAAAATTAAATCAGGGATAAAATAAATGTATAAAAACCATAGGAGAATACTAATGCCATTCATGAAAACATTTTTAAAGAAAAGATGAAAATGTATGAAAGGGATTCCCAAAAGTCTATTTTTCGTTAAATTTGTTTTTATCATTTTAAGTACTAAATAAAGGAAAATTGTACTATTATTTTAACATTCCATGAATAAATGAAGGAAAATATAATGAAATGGGTTTATCATATAAGGAACATATAATTCCTCTCAGTCTAAACTAAATTATAATCAATAAAATTTAAAATGAAATTGAAACATATTTCACCTACAACTTTCGTAATCACTAAATCAAAAACTCATGAAAGTGAAAAACATATATAGATTCTTAAATCCCAATAGTTTCAAAAAAAAATGAATTGTAAAATACATTAACGGTGTCACACCCCCACTATTTAATTTATTTTTATTTTATTATTTATGGGCTCCGGGACCATGAGTCAAGGATTGGGTTGGGTCCTAGTTTTAAAATTTCTGACATTTATTATTTTTGATGGGTTTCAGACCCATGCACCAGCACTGCATGGTTAGGAGTGACCGTGTGGTTACCCCAGTTTCCTGTGCAGGTGCCCAAGAAGACTATGTTGAGGCACACCGTTTGCGTGCGTTCTTTTTTAAGTCGTGCGATGATCACGTGAGTACCCATTAATATTATGTTATTATTATTATTATTATTATTATTATTATTATTCTCATTATTATTTTTATTTTTATTGTCGTTATTCTATATAATATTTCATCTATCATTATTGTATTGTTATTATTATTATTTTTTATGTTACTATTATTATTAGTTTTATCATATTTGATTTTATTATTATTATTATTTTAAGATAAAAAAACAAAAAATCAAACCCCCGAACCCTAATTCTACTCCCCCCTATTTTAGATTCCTCCTATGTGAGCCACCCCTATGACTCCTGCGCCAGACCATGAGGCCTCCGCCTTTTCTCCTACATACAACTGACTTCCGCACCTCACCCTCATGTCGTCCTTACCCTTGTCCAGGCCCTTCACCTTGCTCACTTTCCCTTCTCGCACCCAGACTTGGCATGAATCCCAGCAGCCTGCTCCCCGCGACCATCTCCTCCAGGACCCCTCACTAACAATAGCCTCTCTCCACCAGCTCCATATCTCCTCCACATGCTCGCGCCTAGGCCCTCCGCCACCGGCTGCCACTCACTCTCCACCACCTTCGTTGTCCCAGCCTCACCACCTATTATTGGCAACATCCTGGCCTCCGCACTCCCACACTCATCCCCTCAATACCCCACTCGTTGCCTCCCTGTTCTTACTGTGTCGCACCCAATATCCATCTCCTCCTCCATCACCTCACCCTCCGGCTCACCCTCAACCTTTTCCGGCCTCTCTCAACACCCTTTCTCAGTGCCCCCACCTTTATCCAGTGCCTCCATCCCCTACCACACTAACCCTCTTCCACTCCCAACCCCCTTGTTCTTTCCCTTCTCCGGCAGCCCATAAATCCCCCTTCCCTCCTTGCATCAGACCCCACCATCTTCCCCGCACCTCCTTCATGCATTCTCTTACACTCCGGCCGGAAGCGTCCTCCTCCGATATATTATTATTTTTCATTTATTTATGTATTCTTTCATTTATTTCTTCTTTTTATTATTTATTTAATTATTCTTTTATTCGTTTATTTATTTATTCTTTCATTTATTAATTCTTTTAATTATTTATTTACTTATTATTTTATTCATGTATTTTTTTATTCTTTTATTTATTTATTATTTTAATCATTTAATAATTTATTTGTTTATTTATTTATTTTCCTTTCAATTCATCTTTGGTGTTTTTAATTAATTTTGATAAATTTTGATACTGTCGTGGGTTTTGTTTAGTGTGTTTTTATTGCCGTTCAGCATGCACGGTTGGTCTGTGGGGCATTGTTCAACCTTCAATTGAGGTTTCTTTGTGTCCACTCTTGGTTTGAGGTAGATAATTCCATGGTTTTGCTTTCCATAGTCTAATTGATGCTTAGGTGTTTCGATAATTTTATTTTATGAGATTCTTAGCTTTGTTATATCCATAATTTGGCCTTTTATAGTGCTTTTAAATTTTTAGAATTAGTTAAAACAATTTTTTGAGTAATGTCCTTGTTCAAGTCTACAATTATTTGATTATGTTCCAAATCCTATTTTGATATTGTTTTTGGCTATTTTGTTGGGGGGGGGGGTTTATGTTAATACAATTTGGAAAAAAACAATACTTTGAAGGTGAATATTTGGTTATGATAATGTCTGTGTGAACATGGTGCATTTGATAAAATACTATAGTGTTCAAGTGGAATTGATGGTTTTTATGAAATGTTTAGCCTCGATTGTGTTGTGTGTTGGCATTAGTTATTTGTATACTTGGTTTGGTTTACAATTTTGGTATTGGTATAACTTGCTGATAGAGTTAAGGTGTTAAAATAAAAAGGTGCCTCTTTGGTTTTTAATGTGATGGTGTGAGTTCTTTTCAAATAAAGTGAGCAATTGGTTATAATTTCAAAGTGGTAGTTTTGTGGGAATAGTGTTTGTTGTTTTCTTGAACTTCAAGCATTGTATTGGATGTTGTCACATCCATTGGTGCACTCGGTGCACCCAGAACGTGCCGTTAAGTGACAATGACACCATTAAACTAGTGTTTCTTTAAAACCATGATTTTATATATAGTTTTTGTTTCCTATGTAGGATTCAGTCCTTTATGTGGATTTTGTGAAAGGTTTGAAGTGTGATCTCAAGGGTGTGTTAGTTTGTATTTGAAAATATAAAAGTTTTATTTGTGTAATGTTATGGGTAATTTTTTTGGACATGACAGCATAGAGGCGCATTTGGCTCTTCCAATTCAGGGGTGGAGTTTTGTTAACATTTAAAATTATATGTTCTTGAAAATTGTGTATGGATGGTTGGGAATTTAAATTTTTTTAGAATATTTATTTCAACATGAGTGGGTCATGACAACCCATTTGGCACTTTCAGATTTAATGTATTGTTTGTGTTGACTCTTTGAAATGATGACGTTTGGATTACTATATGCCCATAAAACAACGTTATTATTTTTAAAAATGTATAGAAAGGGTTGAATGATTTCATTCCATGAATTCCTGATTAACACATTTGATGATATGTTATAGATATATATATATATATATGTATGTATATAAATATAATGAGGAACCTCAATAGGGGGATATCACTTATGGGTTATCGTATGGAGTGTTTGTGTATGGGGTAGGCCAGTGCGGTGAGATGAGTCACACGTGCAAGGGCCTACTTCATACACAATATTATTATAACCACCACAGGATTCTGGGTGTCTTTAAGAGATCGAGTGATGGTTGTTGAGCAACCCTGATTAGACGGGTTGTTACCCACTAGATTTGTTGTTAGGCCAGGTGGGGTTTTCCACTAGATAGGTCAGTTACGGCAGCCAGTTGGTTATAGACATAAGAGATTCACCATACGATGGTAGGTGGTTCCGAAACCGAGTACGTCTAGGGGTATTCTAGCGATTCTTAGGATCACCCATGGTGACTTGATTATTTTCATTGATTGTTTATTTTTTATGCACTAGTGTATTTTAATTTTTCACTCTTACTTGTTTTACTGTAGAACAACATTGGTATATTCTGTTTTGGATTTTAGTTATAAAATGACAAATGATTTTGGAAATTGATATGTAGTGTGTGTTTTGTTTTAAATGGGAAAAACATGTCGCTTATTTTTAAATGTAAAAACCCTACTTTTAAAATTGTATTTCAAGCATGCGTTAATTGATTGTTTCAGGAAATGAGACATTGAATTCTTTGGTTTATCTTGGAAACCCTACTAAGCATATTTAATGCTCACTCATATCTTTATCATTTCAGTTGCAGGTTTCCTTGATCAGGTTTTCTTTACTTAGATGCTCGTTATTGGATCTAGTCGGCCTTTGGTCAGAAGGTGACCTAAAAGGTCATGTGGAGGTACGTTCGGTTTTATTTTCTTTCTACTATTAGCTTTATGAATATCTTCTATTTATATTTATCTGTTTTCATGTTTATTTCTTTATTGTTCGTGTGCCAATTCGTTCCCAATGATTAAAATTTTGATGGCTACACTGGTTGGTAGCCTGTGGAGATCGGTAACACCCTTTGGGCCATGTCGCGGACCGAATCGAGTGACTTGTTTAGGGATGACCCGGGTTGGTTCATAAAAAACAGTATCAGAGGGCCCTTGTTATTTGTGGTTTCCGGTAGATGGATATTAGGACTTTCGAGACTCACGAGGTATGTACAGGGAGGATGTCGTGAACCCTCACATGTTCCGAACCTTGAGTCGCCAGGGGTAGTCCGAGAATTGAGTTCATGTCTCATTCTTATTTGTTTTGGTTTGAGGAAGGAAAATGGAGGAAAAATAATGTTACATTGTGATTTGAAATGGAGTAGTGACCCATGTGGAGTTTTCATACACAGTTTATGTTCCTCGTAGTCATTGAAACTTTCTTGGGGCATGGCCCACTACCTTGTCGCTAGGTTAAGAATGACTAATAGTCCCTCCCATGGGTGATTTGATGCAAGTGAAGTTTCATATTCGTTCCGGTTGGTTTATGTGAATTCTTGAAAATGAAAAAAGGTGTTTCGAATGATAATGATTTCATTTAAATGGACTTAAATTTGTGAAATGATTTTTAAAACTGAAAGCTCTTGGCCTAAAAATATGGTGGTTTCTGGGAACTGGTAGAGATATGGTTTGGATGCAACCTCAGGTACTCTTTTTAAACGTTTTCACAAGTGAGGTAATGAATGGGAAGTGCGTATTGGTGCAAATGGATGATTGCAGATGAAGAAATGTGAAACCGTTAATGGGATTACTGGGCTTTGAACTTAGAATTTAAGGATTGACCTTGTTTTTCTATATCGAAATTAAAAAAATGGAAAATGATTTTTGGAAATTGAATTTGGTTGGAAAAGTGGTCTCGGTATTTGGAAAGTGTCCTAGAAGGAAGATGGTTTTGAAATTTAAAATTGAAATGAGATTTTGAAAGTGTACTTTTTGTGTTGTGTTTGTTTTTTCTTGTTTATTTTGAGCTGGTTGTTTTGAATGAAGGTGATTTGTTTGACGTTACATTGGCTTGTTGTCAGTTTGCGATCAATGTTTTATATGTTGTTTATAAAATGCATCCCGGAAAGGTCATCAAGGTTTTCGATATGTCATGCCCAGTTTTTGGTAATTATCAGAAATTTCCTATCCTTTGTAATGATTGGGTCCATTAGATGTAACAGAATGGCATAAAGGGGTCGAGTGTGTCTTCTTGGTTTTGGGAACTCCTAACTATATCAGAGTGCTTGCTATTTTGGGTCTGTTTGGAGGTTCGACTTTGGATGAATGGGAGTTATTTTCCCCACCATCTATGCAAGTTGGGAAGACATGGGATTTCATTAAATACTTCTTCGTCCGACAGTTTATACCTAGAGAGGTAAAGATGAATTAAATTGAAGAGCTCATGCATATTCAAAAAGTCTAATGGACGGTGAAGGCATATGTTGACCATTTCAAAGAGCTTGTGTCCTTTTCTCCAGTGGTAGTGTCATAGGATTTGATGATGAATTCTCTCTTCATTGGGGGTATTTTTCCAAATATCAAGGAGCAGGTCCTCACTTATAAAGACCATCTTTTTGAGAAGTTGGTGGATGAGGCGTTCTGAGCTGAACTGGTCTCCAGAGAATAGGTTCTTGGAAATCTAGTATATCCAGTTACTCATGAAGGTTTCCTATATGGTGATCAGGGTGTGCCAAAGGGACCTATTTCTAAATAGTCATCTGCAGTGGTTCTAGTTTCCAATAAATCAGACCGTTCAGTGGTGTGCCACTAGTGTTTCCTGTTCTGGCATGCAAAACCATCATGTCACATCCCTCCAATTATGTTTTATCAATGCAGGAGCCTGGGTCATATTGAAATGTTTTGTAGGAAGCGTCGCCTGAAGAATATTTTGTGACAAGAGAAACCCAGGGCCTGACTGTGAGGTAGGAGATGCTTCAGCCATCAGAGCCCCTGCCATAGGTCATGGGGTGAAGTTTTCACGCATTCAGGAGTTTCCAGGGGTGTAATGTTTTGGTTCAGGTTTGGAGTTCTGTGTTGTCAGTGGAACATTTAAAGTCTTTTCATTCTTTTTTTCTTGATGCTAATGTTTTTACATTGTTTTAAGTTCATTTTTTATCGTGGAATTTTGATATATATGATCTATTATAATCCATACAATATTTTTTGTCTTATCATGGTTTTCTTAATTGTTTTCTTTTCATAAAAGTGTGTTTTGACCTTGTGTGGGTTAATCTCGGTTGGTCTGTGTTTGTTTGGATATTTTTGTGCCTTTGGAGGAATCGATGTTTCTGGTTATGCTCAAATTCACTATTTGGGTTAAGTTATGCTCAGAGGCTTTTCTATAGTGTTTGGGGTTTTGTTCTGGGTCGAGAGTAAATGGCTTTAGTGGAGGTGTTGTTCGCTCGTTCTATAGAAATATGTTTGGATCGGTTGGGAGTTCCTGCATTTCCCCCCTTCCTGGGGAGGTATATTTGGGTGTTAATTTTAATCTCTAGTCATGTTTTTGAAGGGGGGAGAACCCTCTCATGTTCTCCTATTCTCCTGTCTAGTGTTTTATTTTGGTCTCAATCGGGCATGGATCCTAGTTTTGTCTATTGTTCAGTTGAGTGACTTTCTAGGGGAAAAACGTGTCTGTGGTGGGGAGAATTGTCACACCTAGACATTTTAATTTACATTTATTTTATTATTTTTGTGCTCCATGTCCTCATGTCATGTATCAGGCTGGGTCCCAGTTTAAAAATTTCTATGAGTTAATGTTTTTGGTGGGTTTTAGACCCGTGCATGGGCACCGCATGGTTAGCAGTGACTGTGCGGTCGCCCCAGGTGCTTGTGCAGGTCCCCAAGCAGACTATGTTGAGGCGCGCAATTTGCGTGCATGTTTTTTTAAGTCATGCGATGGGCACTCGGGTACACATTAATATTATTTTGTTGTTATTATTATTATTATTATTATTATTGTCATTATTCATTATATTATTACTTCAATCATCATTGTATTTATTATTCTTTATGATACTATTATTATTATTCTTATCATATTTGATTTTACTATTATTATTATTATAAGATAAAAAACATCAAACCCTATAACCCTAATTCTACCCACGGTGCCCCCACCCATTTTCAGCTTCCTCCTGCGCGAGCCGCCCCTGTGGCTCTTTGCGCCAGCCCAAGTGACCTCTGACTTGCCTCCTACATACAGTCAGCTTCCACACCTCACCCTCACGCTGACATCACAATTCACATGCCCTTTGCCTCACTCTCTTTCCCTTCTCAGACCCAGCCTTGACTTGAATCCCAGCCGCCCCACTCCCCACAGCGATCACCTCACGGACCCCTCACCAGCACCGGCCTCTCTCCTACAGCTCCTCCTTTCAGCCACCTTCTAGCACCCAGGCCCTCCACTATCGGCTGACACTCACTCACCACCTCCCTCACCATCCCTACCTCACCCCCTGCTATAGGCTGCATCCCAGCCTCTGCACACCCGCACTCATCCCCTCACTTCCCCCTCGCCCCCTCCATGTTCTTGGTGTGTCGCGCCCAACATCCCACTCTGCCTCCCTCACCTCATGCTTCGGCTCGCCCTTGACCACCACCGAACTCGATCAGCACCCTCACTCAGTGCCCCCGCCTTCATCCAGTGCCTCTAGCCCCTACCACACTCACCCTCTTCCACTCTTGACCCCCCTTGTTGTTTCCCTTCCCCAGTAGTCTAGAAAACCCCCTGCCCTCTTGCTACAAACCCTGCCAGCCTCACCGTGCCTCCTTCGCACTTCCTCTTCCACTACGGTCAATAGAGGCCTCCTCCTATATGTTCTTTTATTCAATTATTTATTTATTATTTTATTTATTTTAATTATTTATTTTGTTATTATTTTATTCATTTATTTATTTATTTATTCATTTATTTATTCTTTTAATTATTAATTTACTTTTTATTTTATTAATTTATTTATTTATTCTTTAATGTATTTATTCTTTTAATAATTTATTTATTTATGTACCTACTTATTTTCCATTAATTTCGTCTTTTGTGTTTTTATTTAGTTTAGATAAATTCTAATACCATCGCAGATTTTGTGTAATGTGTTTTTATTGCGGTTCAGCATGCGTGGTTGGTCTGAGGTACATTATTCAAACATTTGTTGAGGTTCTTTTGCATCACCTCTTTGTTTGAGGTAGGTAATTCCGTGGTTTTCCTTTCCACAACCTAATTGAAGCTTGGGTGTTTCGATAATTTTATTTTATGAGATTATCATCTTTGTTATATCCATAATTTTTTTACTATAGTGCTTTTAAATATTTAGAATTAGTCAAAATAATGTTCTGACTCAATTCCTGGTTCGAGTCTGCAATTATTTGATTATGTCCCAAATTTTGTTTTGATATTGTTTATTGATATTTTGTTGGGTTTTTTCTTTTTATGTCAACACAGTTTGATAAAAAACAATTCTTTGAAGGTAAATATTTGGTTATAATAATGTTTATGTGCACTTAGCGCATTTGATAAAATACTATAGTGTTCAAAGTGGAATATAGGGTTTTTATGAAATGTTTAGACTTGAATGTGTTTTGTGTCAGAATTGGTTATTTGTAAACCTGGTTTGGTTTATAATTATGGTATTGGTATA
Organism: Viscum album; assembly: GCA_963277665.1. Lineage (NCBI taxonomy): Eukaryota > Viridiplantae > Streptophyta > Magnoliopsida > Santalales > Viscaceae > Viscum > Viscum album. The sequence continues at coordinate 1,931,787,493 of OY728131.1, forward strand.
ACTTTCTAATAGTGTTAAGATGTTAAAATAAAAAGGGGGCTCTTTGGTTTTTAATGTGCTGGTGTGAGTTCATTTCAAATAATTTGAGCAGTTGGTTTTAGTATCAAAGTGGTAGTTTTTTGGGAATAGTGTTGGTTGTTTTTGTGAAGCTCATGCATTCCATTGGATGTTGACACATCCATGGGTGCACTCAGTGCACCCATAAATGTGCCATCATGTCACAATGACACCTTTAAACTACTGTTTCCATATAACCTTAGTTTTCTAAATGGTCTTTGTTTCCTAAGTAAAATATTGTCCTTTATATGGATTTTGTGAAAGGTTTGAAGTGATATCTCAAGGGTGTGCCATCATGGCTTTGAAAATATAAAATTTGTATTTGTGTGATGTTTTGGGTAATGTTCTTTGACATAACAACTAAAAGGCTCTTTTGGCTCTTCAAATTCATGGGTGGAGTTATGTTAACATTTAGAATGGTTTGTGTATGGAAATTGTGTGTGTTTGGTTTGGACATTAAGTGTTTTTAGAATAATGATTTCAAAACAGGTGGGTCATGATGGCTCGTTTGCCACATTCCTCATTAATGTAATGTCTGTGTTGACTCTTTGAAATGATGACGTTTTGATTTCTATATTCCCATATAACAACTTTAGTATTTAGAAAAAGGTATCGAATGGTTTTAATGATTTAATGGTATTAAGGCCCAGTTTGAACCATTGATAATATGTTATATATATATACACTATGACACCTATATAGGGGATATATCCCTTATGAGTTATCGTATGAAGTGTCCGTGTTTGGGGTTGGGAAGTGCGGTGAGATGAGTCACGTATGCAAGGGGATAATAATTACACAGTATTATTTTAACCACAACGGGTTCCTGGAAGTCTTTTACGGATCGAGTGATGGTTTCTAACCTACCCCGATTAGAAGGGTTATTACCCCCTGGATTTGTTGTTAGGCCATGCGGAATTTTCCATTTGATTGGTCGGTTAGGGAGGCCAGATGGTTATAGACTTAAGAGCTTCACCATATTCCAATAGGTGGTTCTAAAACCGAGTATGTCTAGGGGTCTTCAAGGGTTGTTTAGGATCATCCATGGTGACTGGATTATTTTCATTACTTGTTAATTTTTCATGCACTAGTGTATTTTCAGCTTTCACTTTTACTCATTTTACTCAAGCACAACATTCGAATAATTTTTTATGGATTTTATTTATAAAATGAAAATTGATTTTGGAAAATGGTATATTGCGTGGGTTGGGATTTTAAATGGGAAAAACATGATTCTTATTTTCAATTGTGAAACCCCTAATTTTATACTTGTATTTCAATATTGCGTTAGTTTACTGTTTCGGGAAAGGATACGTTGGATTCTGTGGTTTATCTTGTCAACCCTACTGAGCATCATTAATGCTCACAAATATCTTTATCATTTTAGTTGCAGGTTTCCTTGCATAGTTTTTCTTGGCTGAGTTGCTCATTATTGGAGTAGGTCAGCCATTGTTTGGGAGGTGACATAAAAGGTCACGTGGAGGTACATTCAGTTTTATTTTCTTTCCGCTTGTAGCGTTATGTTTATCGAATGTTTATATTTATCGGTTTTCTAATTTATTTGTTTTTGTTCATGGTCCAAATCATTCCCAACGATTAAAATTTTAATGCCCGACACTGGTTGCCAGCACGTTAGGATTGGGAACGCCCTTCGGGCCATGTCGTGGACCACATCGGGTGACTAGTTTAGGGTCGACCGATGTTGGTCCATGAAAAATGGGTATTATATAAACCACACAGAATAAATAATTGTTGAATATGGCATATGTCTTATTGAAATAAAATTGAGACGAGAAACGCTTACCTCAAGTCTCATCTTTTTCATTCATGTTCAAACCTACTTTATAATAAATATATATTTATTATAAATATATTATATAACCATTATCATATATATAATACAATATATTATTTAATTATAAAAACTTATAACCCATTTATTGACAATTTTTTATTAAAATTATTGTTTCAGGTGATAACTATTCCATTTTTCATGTGTGTTTTGGTTCGGTAGTCCCAATCATTGTACTTTGATCATGGTTACATTATCTTCAGAATGCTAATAATTTTATTAGTATCATATTTAATCATCATATACACTATTATAACTATTCATATAATATGATGATGAAAAGGTAATTACATCACTTAATTAAATAAAACATAATGTAATACGTTCAGTGTAAAAATTGACCATCAGAAATTATAGTAATAAAATAAATATTATATATATTCATTAAATTATTTATTAAAACAATTGACATGATGTTGTTATGAAAAACGAAATTCATCACTACATGAAGGTGATAATCCACACGCATGCTAGAGTGATGTTTTCTTTTTCCCATAAGATGGAAATGAGGTGGACAATGGTTGTTCAATCATTATAATAAAAATTCAATATATTTAAGAAACTAAATTAATTATTTTACAATGGATACCATATATTTATATGAGATAAATAAGAAATAAAACATAATGTAACCTATTAAGTGCCATATCTATTCATTGAAAAACCGCATTTGGATTACCTTAAGCATTTAAGGGATTGTATTTTGAAAAGATAAGAAGATCCAGGACATGGGAAAGGAATATAAGATGACATTAGGGTAGTTATTTACATATATTGTGTGATCAACCTTTATGAATAAGGGAGGAGATGATGTTCCCTTTTACAAGTAAGGGGAGAGGAACCCTTGGATTACATAAAGTATTAAATTTAAATAAATTAAAATTCATGTCAAGGTGGAAAAAAATTTAGATTTTTAGAATATATGTTGAATATAAGTTGATAAAATATCATCCAATAACATTTGTACATGTTTAGGTTATATTTTAACACTTATTTCATAGCTTTAATCTCTATTAACACTTAGAAAATTATCATGATATAAATGGTATTACTATTTTGGCATCAATAATGTTAATATAAAAGATAAATTGACCCATTGGTGGATAAGGGATGAAATTTTAGACTATATAAAATTCAATTGGATGAATATAATATATAGTTTATAAATTAAAATTCATTTAATAAAATATTATATGACATAAGATACCATTAATGTCATTTTTGGGACTATTCACATAGTTTGACGTTAAAGAAATCAATACTTGTATAGAATTTGAATATAAACTCTTTTTAAAAAAATTATACATTATTATTAAACATATAATTCACATGTTACGATTATTCATCCATAAAATATTATTTTTTATGTTTTTAAAATCATTAACATTGATTTTTACACTACTTGCACAAACATTGTGTTAGCATTGTGTAAGAATTTATTATAATTATACCATAAAAACAAATAAATAATTACCATAATAAAATTAAATAATTATATTCTAAATAAACATTAATATTATTTAATAACATCTTCTTGTCTATATGTCTTCATATAAATTCATGAGAGTGGTATTTTGAAATTTTCCATTACATAAAATATTACAAAGGTCATTATCAAAGACTAATGACACAAAAATGCACTATTTTTTAGTATTTGAGAAATTTGGTAAAATTAAAGTAATAAAATGAAATATATTCGAGTGTATGGTTCATTTTTAATCCTTTTTTTAATAGTTATAATTTTGTTCTACATATTTAAATCTTACACCAGTGATAACATTTTTCCCGATGTTTCTATTAATTATGAACAAAAATAAATGTGGCATATTTACCTAGTTTTTAAATAACTATCCCAAAAATTGTATCCATTTTTCAATATTCTATCTCCCGAGGATGTGGAAATAAATTTTAATATAAGATTAAAAAATGAAATGAAAATAGTTTTTAGAAAAAAAAGTGTTTTTATGCATAAAAATTAACTTCCATCAAAATCAAGAATAATGATAATTAAAATGGAATTATTTAGATTATACTAAATAAAATGAATCATATCTAAATTTAATACCAAACCCCAATTATAATGAGAAATTTAAATTACTTTATGTATTGAAATGACATGATGACATTTGAAAATTTCTATTTTTCACTATTTAATGAAAATTCAGTCATCTCTTAAAAATATTAAAATTTAACCATAAGTTAATCTTTATTTGATGATTGAAAAATTTTCATTAAATATAAAAAATAAAATTTATAAAATTGGTTTAAATTAATACAAATTTCCACACACAAATCCTAAAAAAATAATTTTTGAAGTAAATCATTTTTTGAAGCATAAAATTACTTTAGTGAATATTAAGTGCTTATTTAATAAGAATTAATCAAAATATATGTATTGAGTATTAAAATTGTACATATATATCATAATTTAATTACTCATACTTATAATCACTTATTAAACAACTATATTATAATGGTCACATTTAAATAATAGTATTTTTGTAATTTATCTTAATTCACTTAAAAATTGATGATTCCTATTATGAAATCTAGTGATATTATTATTATTTTAAACTTAATATCATGGTGTTAAATTAATACTAAAAAATTATGTTATTATATTTCATATTTAAGGATTCAAAACTAAATTAAGTGATCTACTTCACATCATGGTCTTTTTTGGATGCAAGAAGGTCGACAACCATATTCCCTTAATTCTAATTGTAGAGGGTCTCAACATATATATAAAGCTAAATCTAAAAATATTGGATAATGTGTTCATTACTCCAGTGATTATAAGAGAGGATCCCTATTTATTTAACCGCCAATGATGAATCAAATTTAACTGAGGAAATATTGATATAATGAGACTTGTAAAGATTAACATCTGTATGCATAGCTTGAGATTTATCTTATATAGAGGATCCTGATATATTAAAGTTTTATTATGAAATAATTATAGATCCTATACCATCTTAGACAAAACCACCTATACAACTCCCTAAACACATTATTCATCAATATTCTGCTTATATCTCCACCTTAGAGCCTTCCAGCTTATCAGACACCACCAGTATCATCTGCGGATCTGGAAGATAGAGAACTAGAAATATGTATCTTAGTATCCCTAGATAGGGTGTATATCTAGTAAATAGTGATGATATATTATACCTGTGAAAGGATCCTACCTTTCAAATATGTGGTGCAGTGATTGACTCCTTGATGGTGGTTTGCATTACGAGCATCCCACATAACTAAGCATCCAAAATAATCTAGGAATCCCTAGCATAATTACAACAGTATTATTAATATTATGTAATTTTATATTATTAATATATAAACCATTTTTAAATCCATTTAATCAACCATTAAAAATAAAAAAAAATTGATCATACAAAAATGAAAATTATAACCTATATGAAATGATGCGCTTATCTTCTCATCACCACCTCTCATGGATGGTGAAAAGGATTGATTTCACGAATTAATATAGCTCTAATTTAGAATTATAATTATAAAATAATAATATATCATATTTGTTTATTCCACTTCATTTGTTGATAAACAGAATCATTATTCATGCATACGTATAGACTACTCCCTCAAAAATGATGATTTTTATTTGTCATCACAACCATTTTTTGATTATTATAAGAATTAATTTAATTAAGGATATTATATTTCTAAATTTTTCAATATTCTATAAATTTTATACTAACAATATATACAAAAATCTCTAAATTAATAAGTCAGTATAACATGCCCCCATTTTGGATAGTTTTACAAGCTACATGAATGTTGTTATAATATTAATTTTATGAAGGATTAAGGAATGTTATATAATGATAATTTAATGTAAAAATAATTTATTTGATATTTTTTTAATTACTATGGAAATTTTTTATTTATATTTTATATATTTATTAATATATCACCTTTCGATCATTAAAGATGGAAAAACTTATTCTTCAAAATTATCATTTTTGAAAACCATACATTTATGATTAGCCATATGAAAATGAGATATGGATAATAATTGAAACACCCTTATTCCTGTATCTTGAAAATATTTTCAATGATGAACATTTTTTCAATAAAAATTAATCAACCCCTCCATTACAAAACTAGTACGAAACAAGCAATCAAAGTTTCTAGCACCCGATGGGGTAAATAAACTATAACTGGATAATAGATTTATAAGAAATGGTTATTAATGATGTTTATAAAGAAAAATATATATTAATAAGGATATTAAATAGGTTATGAGTAATATTTTATAAATATGGTCGTAGAACATTTTGACTAAGAAGAAAATGAGGTAAGGTTTTTTTTGTCTCAATTTTCACCCCTTGAAAAAAATTTATTATTAACAAACATGGTGTATTTTGTATTATGTATCTATGATCCCTAAATATTTTGTGTCATTATACTATCATTTTTAGGGTTTTTAAATTTTTAATTGAAGTTATAGCCTTCAATGGGTTTTTATTGGAAATCTTCTAATAGCGTAAGGGGTTCTTGGTCTTAAATTTAATTTTCATAGAAATATTTCATATTATGCACCTTAATATCTTTTATATGGATAAAATACTAAATTATTATTAACTTTGACCATATACATGATATTCATGGATATTTATGGGATATATCTTCCTTCATATTAATACAGTGTATTATTTAATTGATCCCATGTTTGTAAGTGTTTCTTTTCTCAATTTTCACCCCTTGAGACATATTAGTTTTTATACACAATATTTTATTTTTTATGGTGTATCTAATAAACCATTAATATATTTATAATTATCCTCTCATTATTTATGGTATTTAATGTTTCATTTGAAATTATATTCTTTAATGGGTTTTGATTCGAATTATTCAAATTTCATTAGTGTTATTTTTTAAAAATTATAATTAATTGTTACATGTTTATCTAATAAAACATGTTTCATATTGTATTGTGTACTTACAACCCCTTTTTTATATAATGATTTTATCATTATTATTATTATTTAATATTCAATATAAATTATATCCTTCAATGTTTTTTGTTTAGAATGTTTAAAAAATCATAAGTGTTATTTGTATCTTTTTTAAATTCCATGAGACATGTTTTATATTTCACACCATCATTTCTTTTATAAAATTTATTCTCTACCATAATTATTTAATGTATAATTGGCATATTTCATTCCATCATATTTAAATTTCCTAGTATCCCTATCGTGTTATTTTAATTCTTATGTTACTATTACCATATGGGTGTTTGTATCTCAATTTTTCTTCATTGAGATATCATTTGTATTCATCACTTTTTTACTTTTTATAACTAAGGATTACATTTTAAACCATCTCAAACTATTTTCCTTTGTATTTTTAATCTTATGGAAATCCATCCCTACCATTGTGTTTCCAAATCATCGACTTTCATAGACATTAATTTTTATCTAATTCCTTCTCTCTATAAATGCCCTAATGTTCATAATATTTTTTGAAGGTAAATCTCCAAGATAATTATACATCAATCAATTTAGAAAAATATTGACTTAAAAATATACCATTACAATATATTTTGTTGGTTTTAATATTATTACATTTACAGTTATTACACTTATATATTGGGGGAAATATTGACTCTTGATATACTTTTTATTCTGATATGAATATTTATTAAATACTATGGAAATTTAATTATTCATTGTTAAACCATACACCTTCTTTATCCAGATGTCATATATTCATTTTTTATTAGAAAATTATTTACATTCGGTATTTTTTATCTTGATATATATGTTTATGAATTACCAAGTAAATTTGATTGTGTATTGTATTGATATTCATATATTTCAAAAGGATAATGAAATGGAATAAATTATGTGATAAGTGGGGTCTATTACTATATTTCTCATGAATTTATTTAGTGGTTTCAGGAGACAAAAGTTTTCGATATTTGGTTTATTCATACCCATTGAAAGAATGATGTGTTGGTTTTGACCATGATGAAAATAATGATGTCTTGGCTCCGGTCTTGATGGAAAGAATAATGTCTTAGATAATGCCTTGATGATAAAGATCAATCTGTTCGACATTATGTATTCCACAACCATGAATTATTTTATTGTTTTTTGTCTACTTATTTATATAGTTATCAATGGATTTTTTCAAGCTCTTGTGATAATTTATATGATGTTATTTGATTATCTTTTTTTCCTTACATATTATTCCTTCCATGTCTATGCATTGATAAATTATGATATAAATTTTCACTTAGTATATGATTGATCTTGCAATTCATTTATTTCCATTTCCATATGTTTTTAAGTAAATTCTTATACGTGATATCTATAAAATTGTATAATATGATTAGAATTTTGTGGAAGTTGATGATGAATTACTAGTTTCTTATATAATGGAAGCAATGTTCAACTAATGATAAAGACATTGGATTTGTAAGTTTTATGTTTTTTCAAGTTATCTAAAACTATAAACATAAGATTTAATTCAAATGTAAGTTACTTAAAATTTTAATAGTGATATTTTATTTGTTGATGGAAAAAATTGGATTACATTAGTTCATTTCAAATCTAGTATGAAAAGAAGGTATTTATGAGAACCTTTTCCCCATAGTACATGTTTGGAGTGTCATAATTGGTACCAATGGAGGTTTTATATATCATTATATATTATGAAGTTTATTTTTCAATGATAATTTAGAATAATAAATTTCATCATTGTTTGATATACAAAGGTTGATCATAATTTCAATGGATTGGATAAACTATTTGGATTGGTTGTGGAAGTATTTGAGACTTTATATCATTTGAGTATTACGATGAAAGAGCATTATAGAAAACCCTTGGTATGAGTCTACATACAATTAAACATCCAATATTTTCAAAAAGTAATGATTTTTTGGTCTCTTAAAATTTACAACCCTATTTGGATTATGGAAAATGGATGTTGTTGTAGTAGAGAGGAACCAAAGGGTAATCTCCCAAAAAAAGGATGGTTAATTATCTTATTTTTCTTTAATCAGTTCATAGTGAGTGTTCCTAAAACTGACACCATGATAATAAGTTATAGGGGATATGGGTTAGAAATTGACATGTACTTTATGAATTCTTATAAAGGATTCTAATTAACTAGTTAGGTAACAAAATGGGATAATGACCATGGAAAAAAGTATTAAAATGAAGTGATTCATTAGTTAAGTTATATATTAATTTATATTTTAATTTTTAGATAATTTAGGTAAATAATTTTTTAGATCATATATTTCAATGATTATTTGATTTGGAATATTGTAAAAAAGTACATGGTAATTTAGGAGTGCTATTTTTTAATGATTATGAGTTTTAAGAAACCAAACAAAAAGAAACATAGGTTGAACCAAGAGTGATATATCTTTAACAAGAAATAAATATAAGAAAACATGTTTTTGTAATAGAGTAGGACAAATGGAGGATAAATTTTTCATAATTCTCTTATAAAGCTAATTTTAGATTAATCACATTAAATTTTTTTATTTTATAAATGGCTAGAGCAAGGAAGAACCAAATTTAAATTGGATATGATTGGAAATTTAATAATGGTCGTAATGAGCAGCCCAATGGGATAATAGATAGTGTTAGAAATCATGTGATGCTACCAAATTGTCTATAATAATTATGGATAACAACATGAATATAGTTGAATTATAAAATACACCAAATAAGAGAATAAAGTGACCTGGTGGAAGTTAGTTGACAAAGAGGATAAATGAATAATGAATAAATTTTCTACATGTAATTTTTTTGGAAGAAACAAAAAATGAAATGTCGAAAAAGAACATGAAGATTGTACTGGTGTGTAAAATGAGGTTATTGAGTAAAATTATGCAAAGGAAATATTTAGAAATTGATTAACATAATAAGTGGAAAATATGTGTTTTCTAGTCATACCTAATATATTAAGAAAGAAACCTCATTTAAAAATATATCTAGAGTTATGTCTATCTTTTGGATAACCAATAATAAATTTAATATTAAATGATAATTATAATTGTCAGGACATAATTTATTTATGTGCCTAATAATATAACACTATGACATTTTAAATTATGTATCCCTCTAAGAAATAATATATTTGATTGCATATGACAAAAGAAATTTCAAACTGTAACGAACCACAATACATTATATAACCATTAAAGATTATACATGTAATTTTGGGGGTAAAATACAGGTTTCCAAATTATTAATTAATTTTTTTAAAAACTATTGGTCATTATTGATACTATAAAATTTATAAAATTCGATTAGTGTAGCTAAATAACTATTAAGATGGATTTTTGATTTCAAATATATCTTTTTTAAAATTCTCATGTTTGTATTTTATTTTAATATACAAAATATATTGTTGATAAAATATATTATTGATATAAATATTATATTAAAACCAATCTAAATATTAATAGACAGGATATATTAATGAAAATGCTTAAAATTATAAATGTTATTTTTCTTATGAAAAAAAATTTCACTATATTTTTATGTTATTAATTTCAAATTTTCAAATTTTAATTTAACAAACTTTTCTTAATTTTGGGATTTATATTAACAATATTTTTTAATATTAATTTTTTTATTTTTATAAATAATATATTTTTAGGTGAAAAGTAGAAAATACAATTTTTACTAAATTCATTGTGTTTATGGATATATCAATAAGTTAGTATATTTTAAACACTTATAAAAAATTCCACAATATAAAATTAATTTATGTTGTAAAACAATACATTTAAAAAAATTATTATTGTTTTAGAAAACCTAAATTTATCATTTTATAAACATAAGTAATATTTTTCAATAAAAGAAACTATTTTTACTCTTTATTTTAATTAAATATTATTTTGATTAATTTTGGTTTTTTATTTATTTGGAAGGATCATTTTTTTCTATAATAAAAATAATATTATAAAAATATTAAACATTGATTATTTTATACTACACATAAATTATAATCATAGAATACACTTTCTAAAAATGGGGTTTTATTCGTTATATGCACTACGGTTAAAATTAATTTTCCATACACATAAAAATATTATTTTATAAAATGTATCTCATATCTATAATTATTAGTTGAAAATAATTATATAAGGATAATTATATTTTTATGCATTAAAATTAAATTAAATAGTTAATAATTAATTGGAACACTAAAAATAAATGGTAAAATATTTACAACTCAAGGAAGATGATTTTTTATTATTTAACCATCAACCTTTTTAATCCAAATATATTTTGGTAAAATATTTACTATAAATTTTTTGAAAATCCATATGTTTTTTATCAATATCAATTCTTATTAACTACTATGTCAAGTTGATCATGAATAGTATTGACTCCAATTCCCAAAGGCTTTATTTATTTATTTTTATATAATATTATATTTAATTGGGTTAAGGGGGAGCCTTATATAGACTATAAGACCAATGAAACATATCCCATTACATGACCTAAAGGATTAAATACTTGTCACAGAAACCACCCCAACTTAGCTTCTACTTCATGATAAACCTATTCTCTATGGCCTTGTAAGGCTGATTGTCTATCATTTCACCATGAAGAATGACAAGGTGTCTAGTACTAATGACCAAATTCATACCCTCTAATCATTCTAGATTCGATTACCCTACCGGTGGATGGTTCCCACTCTAAATTTTTTCTTCTTCTGGGGCTGCACTTGAGGATCCAAACTGTCATGTAACTCATATTCCAAAACATATGTTGTGACCTAACTCCATCAACCACTAGATGAACCTCGCCACCTTGACTCATCAACGACCGCCACAATATTTCACCACCTTTTTTTCTACCAACCACTATAACCCACCATCGCTGAGGTGAAATACTATGACAAATCCATCCACACTGACCCCCAATGTCGACGCCTCTCACCTGCCTCTGTCATTGTCGCACCACTGAATTTTCAACTTGTGTCTTCCTTCCTCATTGTCAACATAGTCAATACTAACCCTCGATGCTGATGAGTTACCTCAACCACTGTTCAATACCATGGCCAACATCCTACTTATAATAACCCCCAAATTATATTCATATTCATATAGTTTTTTAGTGAATTCATTAAACTTAAAGAAGTGACAGGTGGGGACCAATATTATATAGCCTCTTGATGCATTGATTGGTATAATGGGGAAAATTATTTGGGTACTTAGTGTATGCCTACCTAATTTAAGCATGATGCCTTGGTTGCAACCTTGATGATAAGAATAATTTCTTTGTTGTATCCTTAATTGAAAGAAAAATGTCTTGGTTGAGGCCATGATGGTAAAGATATGGATGTCTAGTATTATAAATTCAATCATCATTAATTTAGTTATTGTCTTCCATGTGTTTATTTATATTATTAACCATAAATTTGATTCAAGATCATGTGATCTATTTTATGAAGTTATTTTATTATCCATTATTTCCTATCATATTATTCATTCCATGTTTATTCCTTGATAGATTCTGATATATATTTTCTATTACTAATCATTTGAGCTCACCCTTCTTATGTTCAAATTTCCATATATTTTCAAGAGAATTATAACAAAATATATTTCTAGAAGAGTAGAGTATACGGAGAATTTTTGGAATATATTGAATGCTTAATATGGATTTAGTATTTTCTTATATAGTTGAAAAATTTCCATCTAATGAGAAAGAAATCAGTTTTGTTTGTTAATTATTTTTTTCCAAAATCTCTAAATTTTATTCCTAAAATCTATATAAAATTTATTTGACTCCATATTTATTAGTGATATTGTATTTATTTATAGTTACAATTGTTTCACCATGGTTTATTTCAAAGTCCTTATGTAAAGAAGTTGTTTATGAGAACTGAATCCCGAGAGAGCACATTTCTGGTATCACAAGCACATCATTGTTGTATTCATCTTATATTAATCTAGTTTGGGTGAAACAAGTAAAAATTACTTGTATCTTACTTTATTCACTTCACAATTCTTATTTGAGGGAGATAAGTGTTCATATTAAAAATGGAGCAAGATCATTGGAAGTCGCTACTAGTACTACACTTTATCTATGCTAAAAAAAGAACTTATAAAGGTAATCCCATTACTATCACAAATAAAAGTTATAATTAATTTAAAAGAAAATTATATACTATTTTATATCATATTATTGAATATAAATATATCTAAACGATTATAGATATAATATATTTTATTAAATATAATTTATATACCATTAAATACATAATTACACATAAAATATTATATATTTATTGAAAATGGTTTATAAAATAATTAAAAATTAATATTAAGTAAAGCATTAGTAATTATATAGGACCTTTAATATTTATTTTAAAATAATATTATGCATTATGACTTATGATACACGCAACACCTAACTTTAAGTGAACTGTGATATTTGATAAAAATATTCTTATTTAAATGTGAAAATTATATCTTAGATATTAAATTAGAATTAAGAATAAGAATAATAATATTATGAAAAATATGTGTAATGGTTTTATATAATAAAATATATTTATTAATGCATAGAAAATATTTAATCAATTTTTAGTAAAGTCATTTTATGCTTAAAAAATATAATTTCTCTAAAAACGGTTTTTATTGCCTTTTGTGCATGGACATTATTATTAATTTCTAAAATATTTTATAAATTTTTTTCTAGGGAATAAATTAATGTTTGAAACACTCATTTAAATATTATATTTGGGTGAATTAATGAGTTTTTTCTAAGAATATTTATTTTTGAGTGATAGTTAAAAATACCAATTTTTTTAAAAATGTCATTTCTTTTCATTAAATAAACTAAATTAAAATTTACATTATATTTTGAATATGATATTAGAGTAAATTATGAATCATTTAATTATATGTAAAATAATTAATATTTATAAATCATCAATAGAATTTATTTTGATATAAGTTCATTTATTTTCCAAAATAACCATTTCTCTAGAAACAATTTTTTCGTTCCGTTTTATAAATTTATATTAAAATTTATTTATTAAAATTATATAAATTTAATCATAAAAATGGATTTAATATTGTTATTCATTAGGTTCAAATTTGGTAAATATTTCCCTTTTATTTTTTATCACTATGAATAGTAAGCTTGATTAATATTTTTCTCCACATTAAAGGGTAAATTAGGTCACTGAGGAAAAAAATAAAATGATAAGGATTTAAAAATATATCTAGCACTTAATTGTGTTTCCTTATGATAATTTTAATTCATGAAAACATTCAAATATTCTAAAATATGGTATTTTGGTGTCATTTCTCGTTGATAAAGACTTTTTTATTATTTTAAGTAAATGAAAATTCCAAAATGTCTATTTCTTACATTTAATATCTATAATATTTTATGATAGAGATAAAAATCTTTTATGAATGGTTCTAAAATTTTATTTTAAATATTTTTTTATGATGGTAATTTATTTTAAATTTTTCATGATGACATAATTATCTTAAATACTTACGCAACACTGACATGATGCTTGAACATGTTGTAAAAGAATCTAGTAACAGATATTAAGAACGGTAAAAGTGATATTTTTTTGGTTATTTATGGTTTTATATTATTTTTTAGATATATATAACATATTATTAATTTTTTAAAAGTCATTATTTGAGATAAAATATTGTCTTGATATTTTTTAAAGTAAAAAAATCTGAATAGTCTGTAAAATAAATTTGATGGTGTTTTATGTTAAATAATATATTATTTATTGATTTAAAATTAATAAAAATATTTTATTTGGAAAAATTAATGAAATATGGTTTATAATATCAATAAGTTCCCAAATATGGGTCAATTTTACTTTTATAGTGAATTTCTTGACCCCAAACACGTAAACCACTTATGATCATGTTAATTGTTAAATAATTTTAACGGGTGGGGGGTTAAAACTAATAGATAAGTGTTAAAACAACACTTAGACATGTCTAAATTTTATTGGATAATATTATAACCACATATATAAATCCTATATTATAAATATATCAATTATGATCCAAATGAAGTTGAAAATTAATTTATATTAATTTAATACTTTAAGTAATTATGTGGATTCCCCTCCCTTCACTTATAAAAGGAAACCACCCTCATATATTCCTCACAATTCATGATCCATTTAGCTCAAACAAGATCTAACCAAATCTATTTCAAACCAAACTCCCACTAACTTAAATTATCATTTCTCATCAAAATTATATCATATATGGCTTAATGTGTATGCCAAATATTATTTTCTAGTGAAGAGATATAACTTTTAATCGAGTGTTTCCATTTTATTTATTCTTCTATCTCCATCCAATATCCTTAAACCATGATAATATAATAACAAAATTATATCCTATTTTCACGACCCTCCTTCACCAAGATGATGGAGGGGACAAAAAAATTTAGACCCTTCACACTTCAAGTTTATGAAGAGATAATGTCCCTAGAGACCCGCCTTCAAAAGGTCTCGGTGTGGCAACGAGCACCAAGGGTACAGAATCACACACAAAATGGAAGCCATTACCCATTTTATTTAGTAGTATTGGGAGATAAGATAGTAAATCCCAAACAACAAATAAACTAGGGGCCAAATTAAATACAAAATTAAACCATTCATATATGCAAGTACTAAAAAAAGTTCTACAAATTACAAGAAAACTCCAATAGAATGTACCAAAGAAAAAAAGAAAATAGAAACAAAAATTGTCCCAAAATTCAGACTAGTATGGTTCTGCACGATCCTCAAAGTCCTTCTAGAAACCTGAAATCAGTTTTATATATGTAGGGTGAGTATACATGTATAGTCATAAGGGAAAACCAAAAGCTCCCGTGCACAAGTGGGGAGGCATTCTAATTCCTGTGAGAAAATGAGATAACACCTAGCAAGAAAACTATCCACCCGAACCTCACCAAGGCACACTCTACAAATCACGGAAGTCAAGTAATGTAATAGTAATAAAAAAATCTATGTTGGGGTACCCAACAAAACGTTACCACTATTTATTTAAGACATCATACTTGTCAAACCTCTCTCGTCATTCTTGCAGTAGTCTCACTGCCACACGCCGCCCGCACACACTTGGGTTGTCACAACCACACATTCTTCCCATAAACACAAGGGATATCACTACAAAACATACCACCCTAAAACACATGGTCCATAACAACCAGATGTTACCACTCCCACACACAGATGGGTCCAAACAAGTACTACCACGCCTGAAGACACATGGGCCTCATCCTGAAGACACTTGGGAAATAACCTACCCACACACACCTAGGAAAACCACCACCACATAAACTTTCCAAAGAATATAAGTATATAATGGACCTCAGTCCATCACAACCTACTAGAATAATATTGAGATACTCATTAATGGGAGAATAAATGGATCTAATAACCATCCACTCATAAGGGTGTTGGGAAAAACCCCCACCCCCATGAATGGGAGGGTTCGGTACAATGTACTCAAATTGGGTGGGGTTTGAACAATAAACATATGAACTAAATTATACATATAGGTAACAAGCACTCGTCCCAACCTAGGGGTTCCAAAACCAACCCATACACAAACACCATTGTTACTATTCATTCATTAAGAGCACAACACCCATAACCTAGTCACAAATCATTCAGAGAAAACAATTCCCTATTAAACCCGCTCTTGTTTTTATATTTAGGTGATTTTATTAAATTATTTACTCTCTACTAGGAAACTAATAGGCATAGTCCCATTCCAAGGAAGGAGAAAACAACCAAAAAACAATTTAAGTATTCACACCCAGTTCTCTTTTATGGTCTCAACAACAAAAGGGGTCCCTGAGATCCCTCAACATAATAGAACCAAACCAAGCGCCACCCTATGGCCCCCCACGACCTCAGATCCAAAAACTAATGACTGTACAACAACAGGGGATCCCATCCCCACCCATGTCACCCCAAAATCATCAATCAAATCACCACACATGTTACCAAGATAGAGTAAGGGAGTTTTCAGATTCAAAAACACCATTCATTATGTTCCTTCCATCCGTTTGATATCGGTGTGGTCACACAAGGATAGTTGTTCACTGGACATCAATTTAATTAACCAAGTTTATGTGATTAAACAATTCATATGTCATAGCCATTCAATCATCATAGAATATAGGGGTTCATTAGTGTGCAAGGAAGGACCACCAACAACCATGATTTTTTGCGGACATGTGACCATACTGATCACAACATATAAAAGAAGATAAAAGAGTACAACATCATTATCAAACACACCGCTTCATTCTTTAAAAGCCATTTTATTATATTTATTAAGGTTTGGTTTCATCCATTCCCAAAGGAACATCATCGTACACACACCACATGATACATAGTAAATAAAGATGAAGTAAAAACCCTACCTGGAAGATAAATGATCAATGTTTATCTACACACACCAAGAACTGGGGATGCACGATTTGCAAGGGATGAAATATGGGGGCAGCAAGAGTGGGTAATAAGGCTCTTGCACAAGTGCACCATTTTCCCTAGGAAGGGGGATCCAAAATAACCAAGTAAAGAAAAAGATTCCAACCAAGAAGAAGAAAATAATTAATATGTGATAACAAGGTGATATCCATGAGTTATGGGATATCAAAATAACAAATGGTTTTAAAAGGTGGATCATGGATTAACCACATGGTTGGACAGTTCTCCATGAAGGGATTTATTGTTATTTAATAATTCTCATCGAATAGTGGTCATAATGGCTATGCATTTAAATGATTTCCTTTAATACTAGGAAAACACGTAATTGGGGTGGAACTGGAATTAATGGGAAAAAGGTGTGACCCCAAGGGAAGCCACATGTATGGGTAATTCAAGGGTCTCCCTGCTCTTGAAAAAAATTTGATATCATTTATGGGCTTTTAGTAGATTTTAAAGGGGTAAAAAAACATTTTTACGTCAAAAGATACATTGCGGGAGCTGAAAAAGTCAGAAACTGAAAAAAGATTGAAGGATAGGAAACGATTCAGTGAGACACCATAATGTTTCCATGGTCATAGTGCCACCATAAGTAGATCCACCGTTTTGGTGTGCTACCGGGACGGTGTGAACCTCTTGGTTCCACCATCACGGTTCCACTGTAAGTGGTGCCACCGTTTTGATGTGTGACCTTGACGATTCAACCCTCACGGTACCACCATCATGATGCCACAGTGAGAAGTACCACCATTTCGGTGTGCGACCATGAGGTTTTGATCTTCACGGTGCCACCGTCACAGTGCCACTGTAAGCGGTGCCACATTTTCGGTGGAACCGTTTGATGGAACCATGTTTTTTTTTGAAAACTCATTAATGAGCCACTACTAGGGCCATTACATCAGATACCTCTCATACTATTATCATGCTAAGAATCGAAACGAGACCATATGTAAAAAGAGAGGTCCGAAAAACCACCTTAGAAGATACCTCTCATGAGTAAACCTCCCTGAAATCAAAGAACTCCTCTCCCTCATGTAACCAGACAATTCTATAAAGTTTTCGCCATCTAGACATATGGATTAGGGAGTCCTTTCCCCCATGTCAATATAATAAATACATTGGACGACACTGAATCGCCCAGATGGGTTTAATCGCATCCACATTAATACATCTTGATTAGGGTTCGGTCCTTCCTTCCCCTCGGTCAAGAAATTTCACACACATTCAGAGAGAAAGGGAAACAACACACCTCATAATCAACAATGTCAAACAATACATAAAAGATAATTAAAAAATAAGATAGAAATAAAATCAAATAAACTTTGGCTACTGGGAATGCATCAGTGACTCTCTTTCCTAGGTACTCTCCTCGAGGCCACTATGCCTCCACAACACACAAACCAAAGGGATGGTTTGTCCATGAAGCACTTTCTCCTTTCCACCTTCAATCATCATTGTCCACTCTACAAACATCACGTCGTCCTCGATATACAACTTTCCCCACTCTAGGGTGTTTGAATTGTAATGTAGATACCATCAGAGTTGAGACACATGGACGATGTTGTGCAATCACAGTAGCGGTGGTGGTAACACTAGCTGATAAGCCACTTTTCCGACCCTCCGCAACACTTTGAACGGTCCGATGAACCTAGGAGAAAGATTACTCCACCTATTGAGCCTCTGTTGTCCATTTCAAGGGGAAACCTTCAAGAAAACGTGGTACCTGACCTCAAACTCCAAGGGTCCCATCCTATTATCAGCATATGACTTCTTGCCGGCCATGAGCCACCTTCATCCTCTATCATATAATTTGAACCATCTCCATTGTTCTATATACCATTTCGAAGCCAAGAACAGCTACTTCCCCGACCTCTATCCAACACACGGGTGAGGGACATGGCCTTCAATACAAAGATTCAAATGGAGTCATGCTAATGGTAGAGAGATATCAATTGTTGTATGAAAACTCCACCAGAGGTAATTGTTGCACCCAAAATCCCCCAAAGTCCAAGACACATGCCCATAACATATCCTCCATCCTTTGGATGGTTCGTTCTTTCTGTCCATCTGTATGGGGGTGGAAAGTAGTTCCGAGGCATAGCTGGGTGCCAAAATCATGTTGCAATCCTTTCCAGACCCATGAGGTAAACCAAGTATCCTAATCGTAGTCTATGGACCTCGGAACCCCATTCAACCACACCACCTCGACCATGTATCGTTGTGCTAGAGAATCCACTATACTTGACTCCTTGATTTCTAGGAAGTGAGCTGATTTTGTCAACCGATACACCGCAACCCAAATATAATAATCAGCCCTTGAACTATGGGTATTCCCATGATGAAATCCATTGATATATCATCCCAATTACACTTGGGGACATCTAAATGTTATAACAGACCTCTTGGGAAGTAATTTTCATCCTTAACCTACTGACACATGAGGAAATTTGCGACAAAAGCTACAAATGCCTACTTCACCCTAGGCCACCAAAACTAACCCCTCATGCCCCATTACCTTTTGGAAACATCTGGGTGTACTGCTAGGGGTGAGTTGTGGTGCTCCCCAAGAAATCACTCAAACATTTCCACTAGGACAAAAAACATTCTGTGAAACAACATCTGATTTCGCTTATCTTCCAACCATCCCTTCAGATCATAACCTAGGATAGCATGATCACACATCACTTCAGCCTATAAATCCCCACACTGAGACTTCTCCACCTACTGCAACAGAGAGGACTACACTATCATCTGAAACAGACAACCTCTACCACCCTCCATCATTGTATCCAGGTGTAGGGAAGCCAACTCTTCCATCAACTTCTAAGCATCTGGCAACTCTCGAACAACATCCTACTGGAACTTCCTGCACAAGGTGTCATCCACCACATTCCCATATCCTGATGTATAGTAAATCTCAATGTCATAGTTCGGAAAGAACTCCATCCACATCTACTATCACAAGTTCAGGTCTCACAGGGAGAAGATATACCTCAAACACTTGTGATTCATGAATACTATGAAGCGTTCCCCAATGAGGTAGTGTCGCCAAAACATTAGCATGAACACAACCGCAACAAGCTCCAAGTTGTGGGTGGCATAGTTATGCTCTTGGGGATGTAACCTCTTAGACCCATAAGAGATCACCCCTGTTGTTTCATCAGCACACACCACAAGCCTTAGCCCAAAGAATCACATAACATCTTAAACATCACTTCTTTTTCTATAAACCTCATCACTTGGGAACTAATAAACATCCACTACAGATAACTGAAGGATGCCTCACACTATCCAATCCACATGAACGTCTGGTATTTCTTGTTAAATGATGTCAATGGTGCTGCAACTCGAGAGAATTTGGGCACGAATCTCTGATAGTAACATGCTAGTCCCAGGAAACTACGAACCCCTCCCTTGTTTTTGGGTGCATCCCAAGAAACAGCCAATTCTACCATTGATGGGTCCACCACTATCTCCTACTCATACACCACTTGTCCATGGAAGAGGGCTTCTCTTGTCCCAAACATGCACTTGGAAAATTTACCATATAATTGGTGCTGTTGGAGGACCTCTAAAACCATTCTCAGATTCTCAGCATGATCCTCCTCTGATCTTGAGTAGATCAAGATGTCATTAATAAACACAACTACAAACTTGTATAGATATTCCAAAAAATAAGGATTTCATGAGCCCCATTAACATAGTTAGTGCATTCGTAACGCCAAACGACATGACTACAAACTCAATGTTCCCATATCTGCACCTGAAGGTTGTCTTCAAGATGTCTCCCTATTTCACCCTCAACTAGTGATATACTGACCATGGGTATATCCTAGAGAACCATCATGCCCCCTTCAACTAGTCAAATAGGTTTTCTATCCTTGGGATAGGGTAACAGTTCATGACTGTTACCTGATTCCGTCTCTGGTAGTCTATGAACAGCCTGAGACCACCATCTACCTTCTTTGCGAACAAATTTAGGTCACCCCACGGTGACACGCTTCGTCGAACAAAACACTTCTTAATCAGATCATCAATCTAAATTCATAAATCCCGCAGATCAGAAGGCATCATCTGATAGGGCGCCATTGAAATAGAACGAGAACCAGGTTTCATGTCTATCTCGCACTCAATGTCACGTCTAGGGGGTAGAGTCACCACCTCCTCGAGAACAAAGTCAATGAACTCATTGGTGATCCCTGGGATTTCCACAATCTCTATATCCATATAATATACTGACAGCTCGACTAACATGGAAAGGAGGGGCTCCACTCCCTGAATTCCCCCTTGAAACCCTGCTCGCTGATAAAAGTCACACGCCGGCCACCCATATCTAAAAACATGATCCTCTTTAAGAAGAAGCTGGTAACGACACATATAGAGAACAACAATTTTATGCCTAAAATGACATCATACTACTACATATGTAGAAAAAAAATGTTCCCACTTGATTGATGTGGTCCCAAAATCAGTCTACACCCTCGGTAAACATGAGTCAATCTGGTCTGACCTTTGACTGGAACACTCAAAACTAGGGGTACGGGAAGTCTCTATACGTCTAGACCCAAGGCATGGGCTAGACTGGGTCCAAAAAAGGTGTGGGAAGCTTCTGAATCAAACAAGGCATTGGCAAGAGTACTGAACAAAATGATCATACCTCGAATGACTTCTGACCCGATTGGAAATGCAACCTCTACGGCGTGTAACTACCCATGCCTAGCTCCTCTTACCCTTGGTTGTTGACTGCCTCCCCGACCATGAACTAGTCAAGCTCCCTGAAGAGTTCCATGAGGACTACCTCCTAACACAACATCTTCCCTCAGAGGATCGGGTGCTTGTTGTCCAACCTGTTGTTGCTGAAAGGGCCTGGCTGGAAACTGCTGCTGCTGAGTTGGGAGCTACCCCGACCCACCCCCACTGTATTTCAATCGGTTCGGGCAATGATTTCGAAGGATCCCACCACTGCTATAGATGTATCATCTCGGTCCCGAGCCTGCAAGGAAGGGGAATGGACCAGGATATCGAAATTGGAACTGCCCGGGCCTTCTAACCACTGGTTGTAATCTAGACGACCATAACAATGGAGGCCTAATGCTGACGGCCTTCCACTTTGATGAACCCAACTGGATTCCCTCTCGTGATACACCTCTTAGTCTGTGCATCCTTTCCACAACATCTGCCTTCTTATGGACCTCCAAGTACGTCGGTAGAGTGAAGTGTGTAATAACATACTGAAGAAAAGGTCGTAGTTCCTCCTCTAAACATCTCACCCAAGACTCCTCATCCGGAAAGAGGTCTGAAGCATATCGAAGAAGATCCTTGAACATGATCCCCAACTCCCACCCTGACTTGCTCCCCTACTAAAGGGAGAGCAGTTACTGCCTCATCTCCGTCATCATTGTGGAAGAGAGGTATTCCGCTCGGAACTCCATCTCGACGACCACCCATGAAACCTCAGCCACCCTCTTCTCCCCAATATAATGCATCCAACACTAACGCACTGCTCCACGCATTTGGATTACATACAGAGGAACCCAGTACTCCATATGAACCTAGATCAAAATGAATGCTATCACCAGCTCCTTGAGCCAGCGCTTTGTCATCATGTCTTAGATGCCTCCCACGTACTTCTTGAGGGTCTACTGCTGAAAGGCATGAAGCATCCTCTACCACCAATCGTACTCATCCTCTCATTCATCCCTCTACTGATCAGAAGAAACAATCTCTTAGACCTCGATCGCATGTACTACTCATGGTCGTTGTCCATGTTCCATATCTACATGATAAATAAAGAATTCTTAAGCCTGAGTAGTTTAAAATTTTTAGTTTTATTTTTTTCTTATACTTATTATTCTTTTTAAATCCCCAATATACCCATGGAACACAAGAACACAATTCATTATAATGCATGTACCTTTCTTAGGGTCTCTACACTGCAATCAGTGTATCATCACTTGGTTATTTGTTATGCCCAGAGTCCTTGAATCAAATCATGGTGGGGACCTAAAATATTGTGTCCTTGCCGGCCTTCCATGGCCTATTTCACCCACTATGATTGCCTAACACTATTAAACCAGCATCCCCTATAATCCTCAACATGCCTAACCCCACGCTCCATCATATATCCCAACCTCCCTTTGATACCATTCTATTATGACCCCCCATCACCAAGATGAGGGAAGGGACAACATATTGCCAGACCCTTCCTTCTTCAAGTTGGTGAAGTGATAATGACCCCTGAGACTAGCCTTCCATAGGTCCCAGAGTGGTGAATAACACCGAGGGTATAAAATCACACACAAAATGGAAGGAATTTCCCTTTTATTTAGTAGGATTGGGAGATAAGATAGTAAATCCAAAACAACACCAAAATTGGAGGCAAAATTAACGAAAAAAAGAAACCATTACCATATGGATTTTCTAAAAGTAGGTGCTACAATGTACAAGAAAACTCCAATGGAAAGTACCAATGAAAATAAGAAAACAACATAATAAACTACCCCAAAGTCCGAACTAGTATGATCCTACATGGTTTCTAAAGTCATCCTGGAATCCTGAAAGCACTTTAATATACATAGGGTGAGTATACAAGTATACTCAATAGGGAAAACAAAAAGATCTCATGCACAAGTGGGGATGCATTCTAATTCCCCTGAAAAAAGAATATAACACCTAGCACAGAAACTATCCACCCAAACCTCACCAAGACACACTCCCCAAATAATGAATGTCAAGTAATGTAATAGTAATAATAAATTGATGTTTGGCTACCTCAATCCACTTTCCCAATAGTTATTGAAGACATCCTTCGCATCAGACCTCTCCCACAATTCTCACAGCAGTCCCACTACCACACCCCACCTGCACAGACCTGGGGTTTCACAACTGCACATTCTTCCCACAAACACCTAGGCTATCAATTCCCCACATTCCAAGTACAAAAAAATGGTCCACAAAAAACAAATATAACCACACCCACACACACCTGGATCTGAGCATCCACTACCATGCCTGAAGACATGTGGGAATCATCCCTAGGACACTTGGGAAACAACCTGCTCGCACACACCTGGGCCAACCACCACCACATACCCTACATGAAGAATATAGGTCTATAATGGACCTCAGGCCGTCATATCCTACCGGAAGAATCATGAGATACATTGGAAAGGGAGAAGAAAAGGAGCTAATAACCAGCCACTCATAAGAGTGTTTGGAAGAACACCCTCCCTCATGAATGGGAGTGTTCGGTACAATGAACACAACTTGGGTGGGGTGCAAACAAGAAACATAAGAAATAAATTATACATATAGGTAACAAGAACTCATCCCAGCCTAGGGGTTCCAAAACCAACCCATACATAAACACCCTCATTACTATTCATTCATAAAGAGTACAACACCCATGTCAAAGTCACAACTAATTCTAGGAAAACAATTCTTCATTAAAACCATTCTTGTTTTTATATATGGATTATTCCATTGAAGTAACTGTTCACTAATGGGAAACTAACATGCATAGTCACAATCCAAGGAAAGAGAATGTAAGAACCTAGGTTTTTCAAGACTCTCGTTTTGAGCAGTAAGTTGATTTTTTTTTTGGATGCTCATGAGGGGTAAAATGGTCATTATACCTTACCATATGATCTCTTGTTTTTTTTCTAACAAATCTGTTGGTCCTAGGATAGGGTTTTTACCCTAGGATAAGAGTTTGGTGGAAATTTTAGTTGTTTAAATTTTAGAAGAGTATTTAATATTAAATTATTCGCATAGGCTCGTTTGGAAATAAATTTTAATCAAAGCATCAGATTGAGATTATTTCTACGCTGTTGAGTCCGTAATTGATATTTTAGACTAGGGAAGTAATAAATTCATGTCGGGCATCAGGGCTGGTCCAAACCCCTTTTTCTTCCTTTTCTTTTCTTCTTTCCTTCTCTTTTGTTCTCTCTTCCTTCCTCCTCCTTATTGCGCATTCTCCATATGTGCTCATCCATGGCCATGTCTTTGGGGGGGATTTGAATATTGAAAAAGAAATAGAGTTTGGTGGCATAATGGATACAGATTTGAAGCTCTCGACATGCTGAGTCAGCATGTGACAACTGGGAGTTGTGAAATCAACAGAATCTTCGGTGGTTTCCACCCAAAGGTAGGGATGTTTATGTTTTTTCCATGCATACTCTTTAAACATGTTTTTTATTGTCTTTAAATCCTTATATTTTTTTATTGTGATACTATGGGGCTTGATCTGTTGTTTCGGTGGTGAAAAAAGGGGTTTTGGACGTTTTTGACGGATTTCCCATCGGAAAACCCAGAAGACATGGCGCGTGTTCCAAGGGAACATGCCGTGTGTTATTCCCGTTCAGGGAAGAAAAAATTTTCCAAATTACACACTGTGTACATTGAGTACACACCCTGTATTGGTGTTTGTGTGACCAGCCGTGTGAAATAAGATACAAAATGGTGGTTTTTAATGAGTACATGTCGTGTATTTTAAGCACACGTTGTGTAGTGGTACATGGAAATGTGTTTTAGTAAAAAACACATGGAGTAACTTATTTAGAATAGTTCATGTTGTTTACTGTAAAGTAAATGTTGTGTACTATTACATGGGCATTCTCAAATGTGTTATGGCCTTGTGCTCTGGCTATGTACTACTTCAGTTTAGTAGTTTTTGGGAAATCTAATGCTCTGGAGGTCAGAATTGGGTGTGTGAGTAGTCGATTCTGAGTTTTTTTTCTGCGTTTATCATAATGGTTGAATCATTTTGACTTTTTATGTCATTTTAATGGGGTTTTTGGTTTTTTATATCTAAATGGAGGGTTTCTTCCTCCAGTTATCATGTTCAGTTGACACCTAAGAGTGAAACTTGTTGTGGATGATAAGTTGGGATTTTAGAACAACATAGTTAAGACCTTTAATGGGAGATGATCTATGAGCTATCTCCCATAACCTATGATTTATAGGGCGTTCCTCTTACGAGACGTTCCCTTATGGCCTATAAGGTTTTGAGATTGGTCATTTCCATGGATCCCCAATTGGATGCCTTTACTTTTTACAGACCTATGGAGTCCCATGTAGGATCTCTCTCATGTTTTTCCTTTGAAAGGACCCATGTTATAGAATGCCTATGTTTTCCATCCTTTGAGGATCCTGTGTAGGAATCCTCCCTTTCTCTTCGCTAAGGATCCCATGTTGGATGCCTTCACTCATGTTTACCTAGAGAATCCTGAGTATGATGCATCCTCTGTGTTTGACTTGAGGGACCCAGTGGGTACCTGTTGTTTGACTGACCCTGAGTAGTTACGTCAGGTTTGGGTAGAGATTGTATTTGGGTGTCACCTAGAACCCATTCCAATCTGGTAATTCCATTGGGCTATGGATGTGTTGTAGGGTTGCGTGTTCGGACCACCCTCATTGTTTGTTTATATCTGTCATGGGTTGCAGATGATGTAGTGGTTACCATAGGTTGTTCCTGTTTGGTGGCTGTTGAGCCTGACATGAGGCGTCTTCTTGTTTGTTGGTATGCCTATCATTCCTTGTGTGCCAAATATAAAGGTGGTCTTGTATTTAAATCCAAATGTTGAGTTGATTTTGTGTACCTCTGTGCAACGCGCCCATGTTCGGGTGTCGTGTGGATGATCCTTTAATTGTTGAGATACCTAGAACTATACATGTAATCTAATAATTAATTATAAAACTAATGTTTGAGATCGTTGCTTTGATCTAGGGCCACCTCGAGGGTGAGTTTCCCTTGTTTATATATTTGGCCAGGATTCCCATGGGTATGTCGTGATGATAGCACGATTTGAGTTTTCTTGAGGGGACATGTATATGAATTTCTTGCTTATGTGTTGGGCTCAGCACGTTTATTCTATTAGACTATGGGAAATGTTCAGTTTGTCCTGAGGTCATAGTTCTGATTAGCCTGTGGGAAAGGATTGATTAGCTTGAGAGAAATATTTGGTTGATCCTGAGGGAAAGGATTTGATTAGCTAGAGGGAAATGTTTTGTTTCACCAAAGGGCAACATTCTTATGCCCGAGGGCAGTATCTTCCATTCCCGAGGGAAAGATTCTTATACACTTAAAGGGAACTATTCATTATGCCCGAGGTCAGTCACCTGAGGTTTTCATTTCTGTTCGCCTGAGGGTAAGGATTCACATGTATGAGGAAAATGGTTACTTGTTTTTTTTTAGTATGGTCAGAGAAATATTTTCAGCATTGGCCGAAGCAGGTACATGTCGATGGGATTACAGACCCATAGATCGACCTAATGATACATGACTTGAGAGGCACGACGTCCAGCTCAATTCCCTAGGACAGGATGTCCAAGAGATCCGGCTTATGGTCCCAAGGATCTACTACTGATGTGGTTTCATGTTATTTAAATCACCTAATCATGAATATTCATATTTATGTATATGTAAATAGGTATGGGACTATACATGTGTACGTATGTAGATATGAACATCCATGGTGGCACATGCCATGTTGACAGGGATTACAAACCCTGAGTTCAAATATTGTTTCATGTTGGGTTACTTCCTTTTGTTGTGTTCTAGATAGGTTGATCACATTGCTGTTTCATACACTTTTAGCAGCACAGTTATAGGTTACCTGTCGGGGTTCCCTAATGAGATTATTTCTAACCCCTGCACATGAACCTCAGTGTACGTGTAGAACTTATGTCTGCTTTTCATGTTGAAAACGAGTTTCATGGTGGATAGGGATGAGTCCTATTGTGGCATGATCGAGCAGAGCTGCTCAAGTGGTTCAAATGATCGGGCTACTGTAGTTCAATACTGTCCATAGAGCAGGTACGTGGATTTTCTCAGAGTTAGTAGCAGATCCCTTTATTTTTAATTTTAGTTCTTTTGTACTCGTATCTATATGGTCGTCTCGGTGGGTGACTAGTGTTGTATTGTATTTCATTGTTGTTCGTAATTTTACTACATTTTACTATTACAACATGTTCTATTTCAGTTTTTTTATTACTTCTTCAATCTGTTTACTTTCTACTATTTATGATACTTAGATATTTTCACTATTTTATTACTCTAGTATGAGGGAATAGACTCCCCACTATCACACTCTAGGCCCTCATGGTTAGTCGATTGCCTCTGGCATAGGAGGAGGTGTTCTTGAGGCCTTGTGGAGAATCGGCTCAGAGAACCAGTTTAGTGGCTTCTAGGTCGGGTCATTACAAAGAAAAAGGCAAATATAAATTTACGTATTCACACATGGTTCTCTTGTAATGTTACAATAACAAAAGGGGTCTATGAGATCATTCAAAGTACTGGAACCAAACCAAGACCCACTATACAACCCCACGCGACCTCAGATCCAAAAACCAATGACTGTACAACAATAGGGGATCCCATCCCCACCCATGTCACCCCACAAGCACCAAGTAGATCAACCAACCATGTTACCATGATAGAACAAGGTATTTTTTAGATTCAAACACACCATTCATTAAGTTATTTATTTTTGTTTGATTAACCATGGTGATCACACAAGGATTTTAATTAACTGGACATCCATTAAATTAATTGAGTTTACATGAGTAAACAATCCATATTTCATAGCCCTTAAATCATCACATATGACAGGGGTTCATTAGTGCACATGGAAGGACCACCAAGGACAACTATTTTCAAAGGACATGATCCCATAAAGATCACAACATATAGAGGAAGATAAAAGAGTACAACAACATCATCAAACACACACATTCATTCTTTAAAATTCCATTTATTATCATTATTAAGGTTTGGTTTCAACTTTTCTTGAAGGAACATCATTGTACCCACCCCGCGTGATTCACATTAAAGAGATATGAATGAAAAAACCTACTTGGATGGTCAACGAGAAAAGTTTCTCTCCACGCGCCAATAATTGCAGATGCACGGTTTGCAAGGTATGAACTCTAGGGGCTCCAAGAGTGGACAGGAAGGATCCAGCACAGTCGCACCACATTCCCCTAGAAGGGGGGATCCAAACACACCATGGAAGTAAATAGAGGCTATCCAAGAAGAAGAAAATAATTCCCATGTGATAAAAAGTTGAGATCTTGGAGTTATGGGATATCAAAATCTTGAATGGATTTAAAAGGTGGATCATGGATTCACCATGGGGTTGGATAGTTACCCACGATAAGAAAAAATTGTTATTTAATAATTATAATCATAGAGTGGTCATAATGGTTGTTCATTTAAAAAATTTCCTTAAATCAAAGGGAAATGCGTAATAGGAGTAGAACTGGAAAGTAGGAGAAGAATTTGTGACATTGAGGGAAGCCACATGTTTTGGTATGTCAAAGGTCCCCGACTCATATGGAAAAATTTAGATATCATTTATGGGATTTTAATAGATTTAAAAGGGGTATAAAAACATTTCTATGTCAAAAGATACATTTTGGGAGTGAAAAAAGTTGGTAATAGGAAAAAGAACGAAGGGTGGGACATGGAACTGTGAGACATTGTAATGGTGCCATGGTTACGGTGCCACCATAAACGGTGCCACCATTTTGGTGTGTGATTGTGACAGTGCGACCCTCACGGTGCCACCATCACGGTGCCATCGTATGTTTTTCCACTATTTTGGTGTGAGACTATGACGATGCGACCCTCATGGTTCCACCATCATGGTTCCACTGTATGTGGTTCCACTGTTTATATGTGTGACCATGATGGTGAAATAATCATGATGTGACCGTCATGATGCCACTATCACGGTTCTACCGTTAGGGTGCCACCATTTTTGTGGAACCATTTGATGGAACCATGTTTTTTTGGAAAAATCATTAACGATACACTACCTAGACCGTTAAACACAAATATATAAATTTTATTGTGATTATTTTACAACCTTTTTCATCTTATTTTCCATCTTATGAGGATCTAAAACATCCATCAAGTTCATGTATGGACTACTGCATCCACAAAGCAATGTGTGTTGTTTTTTATCACCACAAACAAGGATAGATATTATCATTTATTTCATGAATATATGTGATATTTATGACATAATAATTATTTTTTAATTAAAATATATTACATGACTTCATACCCTTTATCCTATTAAAAATGATAATGTCTCTCATGAGTATATGTGGACTATAACCACTATAAAGCGATGTGATTCCTTATTCATGTAGGAATATCATGGATGACTCTAAAATTGTATTTAACATATAATCATGATAATTATGTTATGTTGAATATTTTTTAGATTATGGAACCACGAACCCTTTGACAAGGGTCATCTAGCCGAAGTTTTTTTGAAATCATGAACCAAATATCCTTAATCCATTAGACATGAACTTATCAGAATCAATAACTATATAAAGTATGTTTATGAATGAAATAAAATGGATAATAATAAGGTAATAATCATGAAAAAAATTCTTAAAAAGTATAAAATTATCATATATTTATTATAATGGTGATGAAGTACATACATGGCAAGTCAGACTTGAGGTAAGTTGTTACATAACTCAAGTTCTTTTCAATGTCTTTTATTATTTATTCATTTTCAATGTTATGCCCTGATTATGTGTGTAATTATCAGTAATTATTTTATGTTTTATTTCCCCTTTTTTTGGATTTACATTTTTTATAAATAACTAATTCATAGATAAATTCTCACTTCAATATTATGATCTTTTTAAGGGTTTCTCATCTCAAATTAGTTTTTGTGAGACATATCTCATATTAACCACTTATTTTCATCATGTGTTTTATAAACATCCCCTTTAATGATATAAGATAAAACTAAATGATAGCATTGAACCTACAGAATAATATTATATGCCATAATGATATAAGATAAACCTAAAGTGTTAGGGTTTGATAATTTTATGTATAATTATATGTTTAAAGGCATAAATACCCCTTTCGAGGTTTTATGTTATGGTGGATTAATATGATTATGGATCTTTTTTAAGGTATTTATGGGAATAAAACCCTTTAGTTTAGTATGTGTTTTATTGAAAAGGTTCTTTGGGGAAGAATGGATTATTATTTTGTGGACATAAGTTGATAGATATTGATAACCTTTAGGTTTAATATGATATTTTATGTTAATTTAGTTAATATGGATAAAAGGGTTACTACATTTTGAGATTATATATTTTATCATGTATATATAACCATGGGATTAAGAAGTTACTCG
The DNA here is from genome assembly GCA_963277665.1 of Viscum album. Classification (NCBI taxonomy): domain Eukaryota; kingdom Viridiplantae; phylum Streptophyta; class Magnoliopsida; order Santalales; family Viscaceae; genus Viscum; species Viscum album. The sequence continues at coordinate 1,931,819,077 of OY728131.1, forward strand.
GCCACAAAGTGATTAATGTTATTTTCGATGAAGTTCCTATATTGGAAACATTATATGATTAATGGAAATGGAAATATTTTTTCTTAATATGGGATTTTATTTTTGGAATATAGGGTGAATTATCTTTTGGAATCATTTGTGATTTAATTATATCATAATGGATATTTTTGATATTTATGAAAATAATTAGAATAATTTATATATTATATGACTAGGTAATATACTTTATTTGTATACATGAGTAATTAATATTCTTTATATATTAATGTTAAGTTGTTATTTGAAGAATATGTGAAAAAATCATTATTATAATTTGGATTCATTACTATATAAATATAATTAATTTTTTTAATGTTAGTTAATTATGGAATTATTTAAGATAGAATTTGTGTGGTTTTGTTGAGGCATTGGGTATTAATGTAAAATTTATTTATTTGAAGGTTTATTCAGATTGGATATTATCTAAACATCTGATTAGCATTTTGGTTTTGTATAAATATCATTGTAAAAAAAATTTACCTTTTAATGGGTATTATAAGACACTAAAATTTTATTTTGGTGCTTTGGGAATAAAAAAATCATCTTGAATATTCATTTCTTATAGTGAAGGATATGGTAGAAGTTGAAATTGATTGAAGCATAAAAGAAAGATGTAATATTTCATATAAATATAATTAAACAACATAAGTACTTTTATATTTACCTCTATCTTGAGGGAAAACTAATCCCTCAAATCTTGAAAATGGACTTAAAATAATGAAAACATCATATTACCTTCATTTTTGATGAATTTATAGTCTTCTTTTATCCCTTACTGATTTATGGTTTTGTAGTCATTAACATTCTCATGATCAAGTTCTCTATGACTCTCTATTATTCTAAGGACAATATTTTTCTCCTATAAAACAATATTTTCACATCACAAGATAATTTCTTGGTAGAGACAGAATATATTCCCCAAAATGTCATTCATATAATTATTATGGTGTGTGAATTTTAATGTTTTTCATATTATAGTGTTAGATATAAAGTAATATAGAAATACATCTTTACATATTTGAAAATATATTCATATAAAACATTAATTTCATAAACAAAATATCAGAACATATATATATATATATATATATTGTATTTTTAAATATAAAATACCATATGAAAACAAACATTTATTGCCCATTTTATTTAAAATTTATAATTCAGCCATTTAATTTACCTTATAATAATTTATTAATATATATATATATACTGATAAAAACTATATATATAATGCTTATATTTAAATTTGTGTGTGTATGTTTATTACAAAACATATATATATATATATATATTTATGAATATTTTATAATATATGTGTGTATATATATATTTATATATTAAAATATATATATATTGTAAAATTATATACACATAATAAAATCTGCCAATATATAATAGGTAATATCTTCTACGCTGGTGGAATGTGTGTATGTTGTGTGTAAATATATTTATATGTATGTATCATTATACATTTCAACAATTCTATATTAAAATTCATACAGATTCATTTATGTAGACGCACACACACTTATACAGACACACACTCACACCTATAAAAATACACTGACATACAGATATATTAAAATTAATGTGAATGCATGGTTGGATAGGTTCTTTAAGGTGTGTTTTGGATTGGTTTCTTGAGAAAAACATGGCTCGATTGTGGATTACCTTCATAAGTGTTTTGGGTCCAACATGTCTCACCTTTATTTTCTTGATTGGCACACAATCTTCATTTGAATCATGTGTATTTTCCAACCATAAATTAATGGTCCATTCCCAATAATTTTAACAAACCTACATAAATTCATGTTTCTAAAACATGGATCCAAAGGTGTAAAAGTATCTTCAAACAAACATAAGAACATAAAATGTTTACATATTATTAAAGATTCCATAGATTTCAATTTTTTTGAGTGTAAACATATTAATTAAAAGTGTGTGAATTATTATGGGAATTAATTAAATTTATTGTGTTTAAAATAGTAATATTCTAATATAATTAATATGAATTTATAAGGAATAATAATATAATTTTAACTAATTTCTCCATTTCAAACATGACCAGCTCCCTTATTTCAATGACCATCCCAATTATGCATATATAATTTAATCACACAATAAAATAATTTTAGGTTCAATAGAATGATTTTATTGTGAGATGGACTTTGACCTACTCAACATGATATAATTGCACGCATCATTAGAATTTAAAAATTTACATAGAGAGAGAGAAAGAGTGATTATTCATATGATATTTTTAATTTGAATTTTGATACTAACCATCCATAGATGAATTCATAAATATATTTTAATTTTTTGTGATATTATTTTTTGCATATGTAATAGATGACTTGTTCTAAAAATTAAATAGTGACAACTTTACCCTTCATCGTCCCCTTTCATTCAGTAGCTCAACAAATTCAACTATAACTATCACTCACCCTTCCTCATTCCCATTATGAGTTCCCATATCTCTAATATCCATCCCTCGACCCCAAAATAAATGATGAATCGGGCAATGAGGACATTAGTGAAGCATAAGCCTGTCTGTGATTCCGTCTTCCCCAACTCAGATGATCAGGTGATGGAGAAACGGTATAGAAGAACCACAAGGACGTTTGACATTAGGCTAAAATCAAGGGATTCTAAACCATATATATGTTTAAGAATTAATATAATGCATTAAAAAATATAATTTCAATATTAGAAATCTATGTTTAACATTCTAGAAATATAACTAATGCTTTTATTAAAATTAAATATATTAATGGTTTTTATCATTTAATCAAGTATTCACAAATTTCATTTCAATTATTTGATTTTTTTGAAAATTGAAAAGGTTTTTTTATTTAATATAATACAATTAATTCAATGAGAAACAATATTATACATGAATTTGATGAAAGATTTTTTTATACTTAAAACTTGCATTTTTTGAAAAATGTATTTCATTGGGTATTTTGAATTTATATTAAAATTAATTTTTACCACGTCTAAAAATTAAATATTATAAAATGTGTTCCATATTTGAAATCATCATAATTAATATTAGGTAATAAATTCAAATTAATTTTTGGTCATAATGAATAGTAACCATGATAAATAGTTATCACCTAAATGAGGTAAATTGGTTAAAATAAAGGAAAAATACTTCAAGATAACACAAAACAATAGATTAAATGAGTTAAATTGGTTACAACCCAACACATCCCTTTCCTAGATATGTGGTAGTGCGCAAACATATGTCATTTATGTGGTAGTGTTTTTATTATTTTTTCAATATAAGATTCTTCTTCACTCCTCTTATAAACATACTGGATTTCATTCCTCCTCCATTTTCAATGAGAGACACCATGACACTATTTTAATAATCAAAATTTGAAATTATTAATAAAAAATAATTAAATTAAAAGCATTGTAAAATAATATGGAAATTTAAATTCAAAGTGTGTGATTTATTATAAAAACAAATTTTACTTATCGTTATAATAATATTTATATTTGACTATAATTAATACAAATATATAAGGAATAATTCTAGTATGTTAAAAAATAAAAAAATTGGTTTGATCACCTGTTTAACAGATTTTCCAGATATGAACTTGACCTACTGCCCTGATTCATTGATCAACCTGATTCTAATAATTTTGATCATAGTTAATAAAACAAGTTTTTTGACTCCAACAATGTAACATGTTTTTAGAATATTTAATTAATGGAAATTTTCATCTCAAAATAAAAAATTGCGATAATCATGCTTAAAAACAATGGACATGGTGATAAATAAAAAACATTGAATCCATATATCCATCCATAGGATAGTGTGTATATAATTTGACCATATAATAAAATAATTTTAGGCTCAATCATTGTGAGATGGAGTTATGCTTATATAAATTGACCCTTCAATAAAACAATTTTAGGTTCAATTAGTCTCCTGACCATTGTAATAATATTTTTGACACTGACTATCCTTAAATGCATTCATAAATTTAAGTAATGGATGACTCATTCTATAAATTAGATACCCTTCCTCATCCCCTTTGATTTTGTAGTTCTGCAAAATTAAACTATAATTATCACTCACCCTTCCACGTCCCATGTATGAGTTCCCGTTTCTATGATCCCCCAAAACAAAATGATGAATTAGCCGATGAGGACATTAGAGAATTTGAGAAGTGTCACCAGTTTTTTCTTCCCTAGATCTGAAATAAGGTAGAGGAGAACCATGTTGTCTGATATGTTCTTAACAGACTACGCTGACCCGGCGATAGCAGAAAGGCAGAGGAGGGAATCCCGCAATGATATACTCTTAGAAGACACTTGCAATCAGGAGATGGTGTAATGTTAGGTTCCATGAGCAGTTATGAGATATTGGATGGAACAGAAATGTGATCCAGCACTCTAATATAATATTCCTCAATTCTATGTGGTACGGTTGGACTTCAGACTCTATTGTGATCCAAGATTTCGATTATAGTTGAACCCCTTATCCGACTACCATTTCATCACCAAATACACCTACTGGGGAATGGGATCAAGGGTGATTTGAAGCCTCCTTCACTCAAATCCAAAGGATTGCCTCTGACTATGTGATTGTGGACATTTACCATCCCTCTTCTGACCATCTCCACTCACACTTGGGGGGGGGGGGGTGCTTCCTTACTCCCCTTGGGATCATATCGATCTAGATGTTCAAGACATTCCCATCATGACATAGGATGAGTCCTTGGTAAATCTCATTTGATGGTTTCATATTGATCCTTTTTCTATTTTGGGGAAACAATTTATTTGAATGCAATCTAAAGGTAGCTCAACCCTTAATCCTATCATCCACTAGGACCACATGTATGAATTGGAGATGGTGTTCTGAGCAATTTCATAGTCATTGGTGTTTCATCTGGTATTGGGGGAACTCTCTATAATATAGGTAGTAGAGTTAGGGGTTCTTCTCAATATCTACTCTATAAAACTCAAAGCATTGTTGGCATTCATTCGGACGATCAACGGTCTGAACACCTATGAGGAAATGATCAATCACTATCCTCTATCACACAATAGTTCATTAGAAGTAGCAAGAGTACACATTTGTTTCTCCTTCATCCAAATGGATTTTGTGCTTGGACATTGTCATACCATTCAACAACTCCCAAAGGGATCGACTCGACACACCTAAGGTGTTTTGGGTATGGACTGTCTAATAGAACCATAACCTCAAACGACATCCTAAGATCACATGAAGTTGGGTATTCATTCTTCCTGACTTGTTTCTTATAGCTCAAAATGACTCTAGAACCTCTCTTAGTCTCGAACTAGGGGGAGACTCAATAGATGAATCTTAATCCTACACATACTCGGTATAATATAGGTAGTAGACTTACAAGATATCATTCTCTTACTAACATTGAATCACTTGGGAGACATGCTATCTTGGTAGAATTGTATAGATGTGTGGGATATGCATTTGAGTTTGTTAATTCCTTACTATTGGAATAGAAATACTAAGTATAATATATGTAGAATTATTTTCAAATTGTTAGAGGGGAATCGAAGAGGTTAGATGAGTGTTAGAGAATGGACTAGTTCTCCTTCTACAATGCTGTTAGAGGGATATACTCATACACTGGCACAAGGGGTTAGAATGTGTCCATATAGTAAACACATGTGTGATACTGTTTGAGTGTGGGATGACATAAGAACTACACCTACAAGGCGGTTCACTGTCATCCATAACCCATTGAATGCAGTTTTATTGGGTATACTTTTCTAGAATACCTATATTATATGATTAAAGAGTGCTATAAGTTACAACATGAGAATTTATTCTTTATGGTATATGATGTATGACATTCTGTCCAGGCAACCTTGAGTGCATAGAATTGGGAAATGGGGTAGCCATTGTGAAAAGGATAAAGGAATAGTTCTATAATAATGGAAAGAGTGATCAAAATGCATTGGCTCATCAACTGCTCAATAGGATATTTTTCTCCGTAATCCATTCAAGTAAAATTTGATGAATTCAATAGAGAATAGTAAATGATAGATGGAGGTATTTTTAGCAATGCTCATGTCGACAGAGAGTTTAGGCGAATCTCTTTGACTTAATTTTGATGTCAAGATTACTAGTGTAGAATCACATATCTTTCTTTGTGGGAGGATGCGAATCATTATAATATAGTAAGTAGAATATTTTGATTTTATATAGGTAGTATAATATAAGGTGATTTTTGATCAATATCATTGTGAACTTGGTTGACTTTTGATGTTTCTAGAGGGTTTTACATCCCTCAAAATATTATTTATAACTCTTATAATAGCAGATTGGTGCAAGGTCAAACCCAAGGGAAGGCAGGTGAGAAATCGAAGGTTTTATTTGAAATTAACTCAACTGTTGTCAGTAGTGGAGAAGTGAAAATTGTTTTGTTTTTATTTTTTTAATTTTATAAATGATGATGTGGAAATATGATGAGGAAACATGAATTTTTTACAATGAAACTAAATTTTACTCTAAATACTGATAAACTAAAGAAATATAGTAAAATAATATTAAGCACGAGGGAAAGTAACAATGATCAATTGTAATACTCAGGAATTCCAAAATACTGGTTTAAAAGATATCTTCCCCACTACCCTTTATTGAATTATACCTCATTAAAAAGGTGAAAAGAATCCCTTACTAGAAAACTCAACACACAGAAGATTGAATTAAGGAGTTCAACACACCAAAATCAGTTCATCTACTTAATAATTATAAAAGGATAAATATGGAAATAATCATTCCATTAATTTTTAAAGTTAAAGACATTAACTCTTTGATAAATGTATTGAAGAACTACCTCTCCAATTGATCTCGAAGTGATGATTTAAGAATGCATTTGTGGTATGAAACAACTAAACAGAGAATCAATAACCAATCTCACCAATCGATTATGATTCATAAAAATGTAAATTGAATGAGGATGTTTAAAAGATTAACCACCAGAATTGAATTATTGATCTAAGACAATTCCACCTCTGATCATATTGATTAAATCAGTGAAAAACGTCCAAGAAAAGAGGACAAAAATTAATGATAGAGTGAAGAAGAACTCCCAAAATACATCTATGATATTGGGCTCCTTGACCTCTAGCTCATCTCCATTGTTTCTCCTAGGAGTCCTCTCTCAAATATAGTGTGTTCATTGAAGGAGAATGAGAGTCTGAATCAGAGTCCCAATCAGAGTCCAATTTTTTCTATTGCTGCTATGCTTAAAATATCATCTATCATCTACTATATGTCACCGAACATTTCCATCGACTTCAAAAGTCCTTCACTTATGCACCACACATGTTGATTTTTTCATGACTGACACGTCGTGCTTGTTTTTCCCTCATAACAAACTCGTGCAGAGTTATTTGAATGTATTTAGATGTGTTTCCATCTCTTCTGTGAACCTATATAGTTAGAATAGAAATCTAAATAAAGAAATTAGCATTTAAATGTTATCTTTTAAGAACAAATAAATATTTCATTAAAGAATGCATAAATGTTATTAAATTTAAATTAATAATTATTAGTTATTATTTTACTAGTTATTTAACTTATTTTATTTAATGTTGTTACATGTTATTATTTATATTTATTTAGTTATGAAATTGATTAATTAATAATTAGAATAAATTTAAAATATATTATTTATTAAATTATTATGTTTATAATATTAGTTCATAGTTTTTTTTGTAATATTTATGTTTTTTTAGATTATTATTTAAGTTTATCACAATAAATAGTTATATCTAAATTATTAAAATTTAAGAAATTGTATATAGTTATTATAATTTATAAAAAAATAAGATAAATTATAATTATTATATTTATTAACATATTTAATTTTTATATTTATTTTATTAATATTTTTAACATTTGAATTTATTTATATAATTAGTTGCATATTTTATTATATTATTATTAATTTATTTAAATTATTATTATATTTTATCTTTTACCTTTTTATTTTTTTAGAATAATTTTTAATCCCGCCCCCCCAATCTTTTTCTCTAACATGCCATAGGGGGGTGTTGTGGACTGTCTTCATTGGAGCAGAAGACACATGGAGTTTCCCAGCCTGACTTCGGCAACTCCTCGTTTTCCTGAAATCAGTAGTGATTATAGATTGGCTACAGGCAGTGCAAACTTCTTTGTGTGGTGGCGTAAAAGGGGTTCCTTCGGGTAGCGACAAGTCTTCAATCAGCACAGTTCGGCCTCCTTAGATTTCTGAAGGATTCAAGGTTCATATCCCGACTTACAATGTCAAAGGTACTCAATGAAGGCAGAAAGTTTAGACGGCTACCAGTGGCTTATCGCAACGACTCCTCCTATTACAATAACTTCAACATAACTCCCTTTGAGAAACCACAACCAATAGTGGCCTACTTCTATGGCAAGTTCTATATCTTCAACGGTTCCCTTGATTCGTCAACCAAGCCTCAATTTTCATATCATTAATTGTTAAATTGTTGGTGGAGTTCGAAAATCTGGAATGATGGATGTACTGTTTGGATGTGGATGCAATTTTGTGAGGCTTGGTGGTAGGGGTCTGCCTGAGTCTTCTTCATCTTTGATGTCAATGTCTTTATGTTATATGAGGTAAATGGTTGGAAGTGTTGATATTGAGTTGTGGTTGCTGAAGGATGAGAAATGGTGGTAGAGTTTGCGATGCTGGGGGATGAAATTATGGAACCGTAACAGGGATACGGTTGCTAAGAGATCAAGATTGCAGTGAGATAGTGAAATAATGAAGATCAAACTGATGCTATAAGAAGATAGGTTTCGGTTGTTAGAGTTATGGTTTGGATGAAACCATGAGGAGGTGGAATCATGATGTAGGATTACGATGTCAAGGGGAAAGTGGTGGTACAGATAAAATGGAAAGGAAACAGAGTGTGGTGGTTGTGGTGCCACCGTGAAGGAAGGAACTGCTGGGACAACAGAAAGGGTTTGATGGTGTCATCATGAATGAGATGGTCTGAGGAGTTAGCAATACCACTAGTACACTGAAGAACAATGAAATATTAAAAATATTTTAAAACTAAAATTAAAACTAAAAATAATAATTAATTTGAAGTAAGAATTAACTAAAATAATTGAAACCTAAAGAACTAATAAACTTAAATAAATTTACTAAAAAAATAAAACATAAATTAATTAATATAAACATCATGTTATAAAACTGAAATTAAAACTAAATAGATATTTAGATTAAAATACATTATGGTTAATATATATAGAAACTAAATTTAAAAAAAAAATTATAAATCAAAATTAATTAATCATTAATAAATTGAATTTGAACTATTAAATTTAATAAGAGTGATTAAAATTAATTAATATATTTATTACAATTTACAAATAAAAAATTAAAATATCTAAGATTGAAGAAATGAATTAATTATTGAAATGAAAAAATAGGTTAATTGATTAAATAATAAGAAAGTCAATTTTAAATAAAGGGTTTGTACTTATAAAATAAATTTCAATTTTTAAAACTTATATAAATTAAATCAGGTCATTAATTAATTACATTAAACTATAAAATCCCACAATTGATTATAAATATTTATTAGTTAACAAATTTAGTTATAAAAAATGAAAAAGTGTACTTATTAAAAAAAATTGTAATAAAAATTAAATAAATCAATAAAAATTATTTAAAAATATGACACAAAAATATGAAAAAATAAGGCCACATCAACTGGAATCCAATCTGATAGATGATCTGATACCATAAGAAAGGTTAGTGCAAAGTCCCTTCCTTTACCACACATGCAGACATAATCAATTGAGTAGAGAAGATCATACTCAGATATGTTCCTATCATATCCATTTGGAGATTTTGTCATAATCAGCAAGTCACCCAGAATGTGAAATTCCTCAAGCGTCTCCAATTACCATCATCTATTTACAAGAGGGAAGCTTTTAGAGAACTAGACATCAAAAAGTGGAGGGAATCAGTGATGAGAAATGTGCTAAGAGGTACTAGAATTGGAGGCTCAATCACACGGTGGTGATGAGATTTATGATAGAAGCCTCAAGTATCTTATGATGGTGAAATGACCCTATCCTACACATACATATGCTTCAGTATACTTTCTCAATGAAACAGGATAGCATCCAGTTAATTACCTATCATGAGATGCGATCTTTTCATTGTATTATATCACATAGATTTTACATGATGAATCTATCTATGGTAAAGAATAAAGTAGAAAATATGATTGATTCGAAAGTAGGATCGAGTGAGAAAATGGAAGGATGTGATATTGAATATGACTTCCTATAATATTCGACCTCCCAGAGACAACAAGAACTAAAATTACTAGAAAGAAAGATATACTAGTGATTGGGATACAATACATGAATCATGTTTTCCAGGTACTCAATGAGATATGATACTTCACGTATCCCACTGAGGACCTGGTGCTCACTCCCTAGGGATCACACGTGATACAATAAGTATCCTAGTGCATACTACCCATATTGTTTGTAAGAAATGACCAAGACATACTGGGGTACCCATCTGTTCCATCACCTAGTAGATCAAAGGAGTTGAATTGAAACTACTCAGGGAGTTGAACCTTTTCAATATCATTCCACCACCGGCGATGAAGGAAGGATACACGCCACCGTACCATCATTCGAACTACCATGTTCAACTTTCATTATCTGTTCTTGACCAGGCCCACCCCAAGAGCCCCAAAGATTTCATTTTCCTTGAATTAAATTCCATTAATGAATAGGTACAGCTCTTGTACATATAATTTGATGCTCATGGGGTAGGATGAGAACAATATCTATTTGGTGGAAGAGGTGCATGGAGTCTACTACCTATATTAATGCGACCCCAATACCCTCTGGTATATTTCAACTTCACAACCCCTAAATCATAGGCCTCTAGGTGTCCAGGGTAGCAATCATGCTATAAGTCACCTGGTACTATAATATATTGACAGACCACTAGTAGAAAACATTAGGTTAACACGGGGTACCAAACCAACCAATGGACTCACATGTGTCGTAGTATCCCCAGGCATATATTGGTAGATCTCATGGGTCTAGTTTATAGATGGTGGTCGATTAAACTACAAGAAAAAAACGAGAGGGTGTTTCGTCATCTTTCTCTTGCTCGGATATGCACAATATACATACACCTGGCAACCTAAAGGGAAACCAATGAACTACATTGGGCTTGAACCACCACCGATATCGATATGGACATTAAAAGCTCAATAAAGGGCCATTTTCAATGCTAAAAAGCATTTTTAATCTCAGCCGATATATAGGGGGTCCCTTTTATCAGCGCTAAAAAACATTCTGATAAAGACCTCTATTAACAGTGCTAAAAAAGCACTGATAAAAGGGATATTTTATCAGTGATAAAAATGAAATGATAAAAGGGCCCTTTATTAGTGCTTCTTTTTAGTCCTGTTAAAAGAAAACTTTTGTTAGTTCTTTTTGAAAAACAATGATAAATGTTAAAAATTAATAAAAAATAAAAAAACATCTGTAGATCGGAGTGGTGTTTTAACAATGCTTAACCCCCCTTCAAAAGCAACATGAAGAACCCCCACCCGCCCCCCGCACGCCCCTACCACCTCAGCACACCCCCATCCTCACCCCCACCCACCTTTAACAGTGTTAACACCCCCCCTTTAACAGTGCCAGAACGAACCTTCACCATCGTTTGCACCACTGCCTCCCATAGCACTGTGGGAAAAACAAGCTTTTGCGATGTGTTTTTTGTGATGTGAATTAATCCCATCGCAAAAAGTCCATTCCAAAGGTTATTTCTGATGGGCGGTTCACCCCATCGCAAATAACTTCTTATTGGTGACGTGTTTTGGGATCTCGTTGCAAAAAATAGTGCGAGGTTTTCCCGGGTTGCGCATCAAAGTTCGAGTATGGTTAATCGCAACGAGATTTCGGATCCTGTTGCAGCACGTATAGTGCGGTCTCACACGGAAGGCGCACAATAGCGCGCGACGGGTTATTTGCTATTGGGGTCCCCCTATCGAAAATAGTTTGTGGGTCGAAGGGTATTTGTGATGTGTCCCGTAAAAAATATCAGCGGAAGTAAATGGAATTTGGCGAGATGATGTTGTCCTGTCGCAAAAGATGTGTCAGCGGGTCACTTTTTGAGACAGGACCAGTCCCAAATTCCCTTTCATCCACCTCCTACAATTAATGCGGGTGAAGTTTTTTGTGATGGGCCCCGTTGCAAATAGTACCTTTTGTGAAGGTAATGCCATCACAAATAGTCTCGCCGCAACTAATCTAACCTATATATACCCCTCAGTTTTTCATTCTTCTCCTCTCATTTCTCAGTTGCTCTCTCTCTTTCTAAACTCTATTTTTAGTGTGAAAAGTTCTCTAATTTAGTTTTTTTGCGGAGATGTTGTGAAGTTGCTTACATCAATAGGAGATCGAGTTTAAAGGTATTTATATTATATTTAATTTAATAATTATTTCATTTTTATGTTAATTTTAATTATTGTTGATTAGTTGTAATTAAATCAGAATTACGATGTTTTGTTTTCTGTATTTAGTTGTAAAAATAAATTTAAATTAATAATATTAATTCTTAATAATTATTAACAATTATAAATAAATAGGAATAGTTAGTAATAATTAGAAATAAATAGTAATAAATAGTAATACTTTGTAGTAGTTACTAATAAATAGTAATAATTAGTAATAAATAGGAACAATTAGTAATAAATAGGAATAATTAGTAATAAATAGGGATAATTAGTAATAAATAGGAATAATTTGCAATAATTAGTAATAATTAGTAATAATTAAGAATAATTAGTAATAATTTGGAATAATTGTTAATAATTAAAAATAATTAGCAATAAATATCAATAATTAGCAATAAATAGGAATAAATAGGAATTATTAGTAATAAATAAAAATAATTCGGAACAATTAGTAACCATTTGTAATAAATATGAATAATTTGAAATAAATAAGAATAATTAGAAAATAAATATGAATAATTAGTAATAATTATGAATAATTAGAAATAATTATGAATAATTTGCAATAATTATGAATAGTTAGTAATAATTAGTAACTAATATTAATAAATATGAATAAATATGAATAATTAGTAATAATTAGAAAGAATTAGGAATAAATAATAATAATTAGTAATAATTAGTAAAAATTATTAATAAATAGTAAAAATTATGAATAAATATTAATAATTAAGAATAATTATGAATTCATACTAATAAATAGTAAAAAATAGGAATAATTAGTAATAAATAAAAATAATTAGTAATAAATATGATTAATTAGTAATAAATGTGAATAATTAGTAATAAATATGAATAATTAGTTATAAATAGGAATAAGTAGTAATAATTTGGAATAATTAGGAATAATTAAGAATAATTAGTAACAATTAAGAATAATAAGTAGTATTTAGGAATAATTAGCAATAATTAGGAATAATTTGTAATAATTAAGAATAATTAGCAATAAATAGAAATAATTAGCTACTAATAGTGATAATTATCAATAATTAGGAATAAATAAGAATAATTAGTAATAAATAGGAATAATTATGAACAATCAGTAATGAATAGTAATAATTAGTAATAAATTAAAATAATTAGTAATAATTAGTAATAATTAGTAATAAATATTAATAATTAGAAATAATTAGAAATAAATAGTAATAATTAGGAATAATTGTGAATAAATACTAATAATTATGAATAATTAGTAATAAATTGGAATAACTAATATTAATTAGTAATAAATATGAATAATTAGAAATAATTATTAATAAATTGGAATAATTATGAATAAATAAGAATAATTAGTAATAAATAGGAATAAATTTGAATAACTAAGAATAATTAGTAATAAATTGAAATAATTAGTTATAAATACAAATAAATTAGTAATAATTATAAATAATTAGGAATAATTAGTAATAATAATGAATAATTAGCAATAAATAGCAATAATTAAGAAGAATTAGCAATAAATAAAAATAATTAGCAGTAAATAGAAATAATTAGAAATAAAAATGAATAAATAAGAATAATTAGTAATAATTAGTAATAATCATTTATAATAAGAAATAATTATTAATAAATATGAATAATTATTAATAAAGATGAATAATTAGTATTAAATTCTGATAAATTGGAATAAAGAGTATTACTTTAGAATAAATAAGAATAATTAGTAATAAATAGGAATAGTTGGTAACAAATAAGAATAATTAGTAATAAATAGGAATAATTAGTAATAAAAAAGAAATAATTAGCAATAAATAAGAATAATTAGAAATAAATATCAATAATTAGTAATAAATAAGAATAATTAGTAATAGTTAAGAAAAAATTATAAATAAATAGGAACAATTAGGAAGAAAATCAATTGTAATAATATGTAATAACCTGTAATAACTTGGCATAATTTTCAATGGATAAACGACACTATTTTTGCTTTATAACTCTTCTCCTTTCAACTTTCACCGACTCAAAACATTATGTAATGTATGCTTCTAAGTATGCATATCCAATCTCATATGCACAAGTTTGAATATCCATTTGTAGGATCACATTTTTTATAATGTGTTTAGGTGGTGATAGTTACAACAAGATGATTCCTAGATGAAAAGGGGGATCTTTTGTCTGATGGCTCATTTACTTGCATATTTCTCACACTAAAATCAGAATGAAGAATATACTCAGATGAACACTTATTCATTCTCGTGCATAAGAGTATGAATAAGCCTACCTCTGAGAAGATTCCACCTTGTGATTTCAGTGTGAGAAAGATGCAAGTAAATGAGCCATCAGACAAAAGATTCACAAAAAAACAGTACAAAGGTGGGGTTTATTTAGAGGGGGTTTTGCAAAACCCCCTCTAAATTCATTATCTATAAAAATTAGAGTGGGATTATGCACAACCACCAGTAAAAGTTTTAGAAATTTTTTTAATATTTGGTTTGATTTTAGATCTAGTTACATTATAGGTGGATTAAACCCCCTCTAATGTTGCTCGAAATTTACCACATTAGAGGAGGTTATAAAAAACCTCCTCTAATATAAAAATTTAGAAGCGGTTCAAACCGCCCCTAACACATGACACCCCGCCCATAACACCTGCATGCCCGCACTCCCAAATTCCCCCATGACACCCCGCCCTGACACCCGCACCCCACTGACACCCCGACCTCACACCCACACTCGGACACCCACACGCCCCTTGACACCCCCTGTGGACACCCGCGCGCCACCCTAACACCCCCTGATGACACCCCAACACCATTGACACCCCTTTTTGACACGCCAACACCGCCCTGACACCCCCTGTTGACAGCCCAGCGCCGCCCTGACACCCATGCGCGCCCCCTTAACACCCCGCCCTGACAGCCGTTGTTGACACCCCAGCGCGCCAGAGGGTGTCGCGTGGCATAAAAAAGATCCCCAAGGGTTTCGAACACTGCACCTATTCCATCTAGCGAACATCAGAGAACCACTAAGCTATGATTGCTTCTATGTATAATTTACACTGCATTATATTTAATTATATCCTGAAGTATTATATTATATTATATATATGTATGTATATATTTTTCTTTACAAATATAAAAAATATAATATATTTGTATAAATACAACAAATTTCCCTAAAATATAATATATATTTATGTATAATATTTATATATAATATGTATTTATATATAATTATAATATATTTGTGTATAATATATATAAATATACACATGTTTTGGTATATTTAATATATATAGATACATATTTATATATATAATAATATATATATTTATATTTATGTGTGTGTATATTTTTGTATTTATTGATATAATATAATTACGATATATATTATACATATATCATATTCAATACATTTATATTATATAATAATGTATTTAACTATATAAATTTATATTATATCACAATCACAAATATATACACACACAAAATTTAATGCATTAATATAATTGGAAAGAAATAATATATTTGAATGATATATATATACTAAATTAATTTATAATTAATATGCTATACCAAAATATACATTAAATAATTATAAAATACCTATTAATTTATTCAAAATAACATATTTATAATATAATATATAATATAAATAAATAATATATTTATATTTATACTTATATCTATATTTTGTCTAAATTATGTAAATTGGTATACATAATCAAATATAAATGTTTTTATACATAAGTATACAATACAAATTTATTTATATTATATATTATATTAAAAATATTTTATTATAAATAAATTTATATATATCTATTATAATTATTTTATGTATATTTTAGTATAGTGTATTAATTATATATTAAATTATTTAATAAATATATATATCAAATAATTATATTATTTATTTCCAATTTTATGAATGCGTTTAATTTTGACTGTATATATATGTGTGATTGGGATATAACATAAATGTTTATAATTAAATACATTAATATGTAATATAAATGTATTTAATATAATATTTATATAATATATGTTATTATTATATTTTATCTATAAATACAATATAATATGTAATATAAATAAATATTATATTTGTATACGAATTTATATTTAATTTTGTCTAAATTTTTTAAATTGGTATATATAATCAAATATAAATGTATTTATACATATGTATACAATACAAATGTATTTATATTATATATTATATTATAAATATTTTATTATGAATAAATTTATATTTATTTTATAATTATTTTTTGTATATTTTAGTATAACATATTAATTATATATTAATTTAGTATATATATAATATAATATAGAATATAAATAGATAATATATATATATATATTTATAATTAATTTTGTCTAAATTATGTAAATTAGTATACATAATCTTATATAATTGTATCTATACATAAGTATACAAAACAAATATATTTATATTATATCGTATATTGTAAATATTTTATAATGAAAAAATTTATATATATTTTATAATTATATTATGTATATTTTTGTATAGCATATTAATTATATATTAATTTAGTGTTTGTATATATATATTTCACTTCATTATATTATTTTTTACCAATTATATGAATGCATTTAATTTTGACTGTATATATATGTGTGATGGTGATATAATATAAATGTATATAATTAAATACATTAATATTTAATATAATTATATTTAATATAATATTTGTATAAAAATACACACACACACAAATATAAATATATTTATTAATATATGTATAAGTATGTATTTATATATATTAAATATACACAAACATGAGTATATATATATATATATTATACAAAAATATATTATAATTACTCATAAATACATATTATATATAAATATTATACAGAAATATATATTATATTATAGGGAAATATATTGTATATATAAAAATATATTATATTTATTATATTTGTAAACACCAATATATATACACATATATATAATACTTCAGGATATAATTAAATATAAAGTAGTATGTATCATACACAGAAGCGTGCATAGCCTAGTGGTTCTCTACTGGGCGTTGGATGAAACATGTGAAGGGTTCAAATCCCGCAGGATGCTTCTTTACCCCACATGTGTGGGACACTCTCTGGCTCATTGGGGTGTCAACAGAGGGTGTCAGTGGTGTGCGGGTGTCAGGGCGGGGTGGCAAGGGGGTGCGCTGGGGTGTCAGGGGGGTGCGCAAGTGTTAGGGGGTGCGGGGGTGATGGGGCGGGCTGTAATGGGGGTGCACGGGTTTCAGGGGGTTGTGGGGGTTTTATTTCTGGGTGTAATGGAGGCGTGCGGGTGTCAGTGGGTGAGGGTGTGAGGGTGGGGTGTCATGCGGGCACAAGAGTGTCAGGTTAGTGTGGGGGTTTTAGGGAGGGGTTTAATGGCGGCGCGCGGATGTCAGGGGCTGTGGGTGTGAGGGAAGGGTGTCCTGGGGGAGCACAGGTGTAAGGGGAGCGCACGAGGTGTCCTGGGGGTGTCATGGGGGCACGCAGGTGTGAGGGCGGGGTGTCTTGGTGTGGGCAAGTGTTAGGGGGTGTCATGGGGGTGCGTGAGGTGTATGTGTCATGGAAGCGTGTGATGGTGGGTGTCCAGGGTGTCAGGGTGGGGTGTCAAGGGGGCACGCAGGGTTTCAACAGGGGTGCTCTAGGGTGGGTGTCCAGGGGTTTAAGGGGGTATAAACCACCTCTAATGTGGTAAAGAACCCCACCTAAAGGGGTCATTTTTTGTAGTGAGTAGTCGTCAGTCCACTGGAAATTGTGTCGCCAAAATTTAATGGTAATTATTTAGAAGGAGTTGCAATTATTTATCTTCTTCTTTTTAGATAGTGTTTTTATAATTTCAAATTATTCCAAAACAATGATGATTTTATATATTGTAGAAAAATATGGAACAAAGAAATCGACATCAGTCATTAATAAATTATCAAACATTGATAAATAATGCCAGTAATCCAAATGGTTCTAGTTTAAATCCTGTATATATTAAGGGTGTTTAATCTTTCTTATCATTTGCATCTTCAAAAATAGAATATATTTTAGAAGGAACAATAAAGTGTCCTTGTAAAAAAATGTTCTCTATGAACTTCTGACACATTGGACAAGGTTGGGGACATCTCATACAATTTGATTTTCAACTAGATTATGTTTTTTGGTATCAACACGGTGAATGGAGTTCCAGTGAAGATACTGATAACTTGATTCTGGATCCATCCAAGTTTCAAAATTTAGTACATGATGTTGCACGAACATTTGTTCGACAAACTGAAACTCAAGATGATATTGATTTATCTCCTGAGATGGATCCATCCGTATTTTATGAGTTTTTGAGGTTTACTGAGGATGCATTATATCCAAGTTGGAAGATAAAAAACATAGAATCTGCTGAAAAATTTATTACTATTAAATCATAACATGAAATATCAAAAAACTATTTTGATCAATTAGTCTCATGACCATTGTAATAATAATATTGATGTTGACTATCCATAAATTCATTAATAAATATATGTAAGGGATGACTTGTTCTATAAATTAAATACACATCCTGATCCAAATTCATTCTGTAGCTCTGCAAATTAAACTATAATTATCACTCAACCTTCCTCATTCCCGGTATGAGCACCTGTTTCTCCGATCTAAAAAAACAATATGATGCATCAGCCGATGAGGACATTATCAAAGCTGAGGAGTGTCGCTGATTCCATAATCCCATGATTCCAAAAAAGGTAGAGGAGAACCATGTGGTCTGCTCTATTCTTAGTAGACTCCACTAACCCGAAGATGGCGAAAAGGAAGAGGATGTAATCCTGCACCGATCTTCTCTTAGCAGACACTGGCAACAAGGTGATGGCGGAAATTTAGGTGCCATGAGCAGTTCTGAGATATGGGATGGAGAAGAAATGTGATATGATACTATAATTTAATAGTTCTCAATTCAAGCTGATACGATTGGACATATGACTCTATTAGAAGCGGTCCTCATTGGTTTCAAATAAACATCAATCACACGTTTCTACTGATGGTTTTTGTCTGTTTGGTTCTTATGGTTGTCAGTATTTATGTTGGCCTATCTTTATAACTTTGTATAATTTACCTCCATGTATGTTGATGAAGGAGCCTTATATTTTTTTGACTCTATTAATCCAAGGACATCCGAAAAATAATATTGATGTTTATTTGAAACCATTAATTGATTATTTAAATGCATTGTGGAGTGATGGTGTTAGTACATATGATGTTGCTGTGAAAAAAATTTCATATTAAAATTTTCATGGATGTGGATGATTCGTGACATTCTGTAATATGTCTTCTTATCTGGTTGGAGTACACATGGTCTTAAATCATGTTGTTACTGTTTGAAAGACAGAAAATCCTTTATACTCATCAATAGAAAAAAAATTGCTATTTTGACTATCACCAGAGATTTCTTCCAACCAATCATCCTTTTCCAAGGAAAAAATTGTTGGATTTGGTGGTCTAGATCTAACTAATTTGTACTTTATTCATTAATAAATGCCTTATAACATCTTGATTGTTCTTATTCGTGACAATGCATGTGATAATTTCCTAAGCACAACTATTTCATTAAAGGGTCATAGCAGATCCCTGCTACGATGAGAACCCAGAAGTTCCATAACATTGTTCTTGAAAAATTGTTCTATGACCAGATGATATTATCTGAGGGACACAAATAATAATGGTCATCAGGGGTGAGGACTCATAAAACATTGAGACACCTTCTCATGGTGTGTGTCCTTGGCAATATCAAGGAGGATATTATGAGAACGAGACCTGCCAATAGAAAATCCACATTTCATAGTGTCATTGGATGTTCCTATATGCGGACGTGTTTATTGGTGATTAGACATTATGATTATTATTAATGGGGTATTACAACTCACACACTTAGATGTATTGACAAAAACTGTGATGACACACTGTTTGTAGTGAGGTAGGATGCGTTGGGTGCGTCACGATTAATACTGCTTTAATAGATAATGCGAGAAAAGATTTGTCCCTTCTTGTTCCATAATTGAAGTAGATATCTAAGGACCTTTTATGGAATTGATATAGCCTAAATAAATCCATGGCCATGGTATGGTATGGAAAAGTTCAATTTCAGGAAGTCAAAGAAAGAATAATCAAGCCCATGGGTTTATGGCACTAGCATGCAACCCAATTGATTAGAGATATTGAGAAAAAGGGATTATATTACATGGTAAGCGTTTGTAAGAGGTGAAACATCATTGCGGCATTAACTTCTTTCTTTATGGGTTCCTTGGCATGTTGCTAGATGCTAACCTAAAAATTTAGGCAGGCTCTGCCAAATGCCACTGATAAAGAGGCGTAGAGGGTCATACACTAAGTGTGTCAATGTATCTCAGTTAAATATTAATTTAACAAGTTAAATAAATATTATTCTTTACCGTGGCTTATTAATTATTTAAGGATTCCTGATCACATTTATTTTGACACTAGTTATTCAAGAGAATATATTGTGGGAGAAATAATATATTTATTAGTGAGTAATGATGTTTCATTTATTTAGAAATAAATAGCCATTACTCAAGGTCTAATAAATGTGGTGGACAAAAATGGAAAATAATAGTACACGCCGTGTACATCAAATATACACCCTGTGTAGTTTATGGTAAAACAAGTTCACACCACGTATTAATTATTACATGCCGTGTAGTTTTCCATTTGGGATTTTTAGGATATAATATTGTTTTATTAAATGATATTTATTATAATCATCTTGGGCGCATGTCAAGGAATTAATAATTTTACATTGGGTTTTTAATACGAGTTAATGAATTAAATAAAATGTGTAACATGTTTATTTATTGTCATAACTCCATTAAACTCAAACCTGATTATAAGTATCCTAACAACCCTAAAACCTTTTCGAAGAGCCATTGGTGTGCACAATGGATTTAGAAATACTCTCAAGCCAAGAGAGAATTCCCCTTCCAACAAGAACACTCTAATTTTATGAGAGCGAGATCCTCCACCATATCAAGGCAGTCGAAGGTGGATATCGCAAGTGATGGATCTTCCACACTATAACCTGGAGATCCCTTCAGCGACGTTTAGAGATATGTGGAGCATGTGTGGATCACCGCTAGAGGAATCCTATACTTGGATTCTATGATGAAACAACGGATCACAGGATCGTGATCGGAGACATTGACGTAGAAAGAATTCCACCAAGGTAATTCTTGTGAATTAATTATATTAATTATAACCAACATATCATGATCCCATCTCAATGGTTCCCAGACACTTCTTTTCTTTTTCGTTCTTCATTCCATACCAACGATCCGGAATTTTATATTGTGATAGATCTTGGATTGAACGTTGTTTAACGCTAAAATTAATGTTGGAAAAACCCACTAACGTGATTCCGTTGTGCCTAGAACCTACAAGTGGTATAAAATGGGTAATATCGTTGATTATAATTATTTAGTTTTTTTGTTGGGGATTTGCGCATTTAATAATTTAGTTATTTCAATTCTTGTTTAATCGTTTTAGAAATATGAATCTCGAGATCTGTTCATCCACCCTTGTTTCTCGTTCACCTGAATGAATCAAATTTTTCTTTTTAATTTTGATTAAAATAAAATATAGGAACTCACCAGAGGAGCCAAAAATTTATGGCCGTACTGCACCGAAATACACAGTGTGTATTCGGAAGTTCATGTTGTGTAGTCTATGTTCAATGCATTGACTGATCCGCAAAATTCGGCTATGTATTGGATTATTTCTAATAATTTAAGACATCATGTGTTGACCAGAAACATGTGGCACATGGTTTTTCGATTAAAGGTTGTGTGGTCAAAAAAACATGGTGTGTAGTCCCTTCGGGTTAGGGTTGGGTCGTGTACCCTGTACACAGCTGTCCCAGATGGAAACCGTATAACGCGATAACTACACGTCATGTGTCCCACATAACATGTCGTGTACTCCGAAAATTCCTAAAGTACATTAACACACCCTGTCCCCAGGTGTGTATTTCGGATAGATGGTGAAGAAAACTACACGCCGGGTTGTCGGAAATACACTCCGTGTACTCACCCAAATTACACAAATTTATTAAAATTTATTACTATATTATACAAAACCTTGAGACGTGTACCATGGTGCAGGCGTAAAGTAGAGGCACAACACGAGATAAGTGTTTTATATATATGTGTTTTATTTATTATATGCGTAATGAAAGGGAATTCACCGAGTTTCATCCAAGGTATAATTTATATACAAGGATAATTTTAAATGAATTTATTTGTTTGAAATTTCTATGGATGATAATCTCAAGGAAGATCATAAAAGGGTTTGTGATATAAGGATTGATTAATTAATGATAATTAATTAATTCGAGCGTGATCTTTCTTAAACAAGAACGATTAATGAATTGAATGCTAGTTTTATTTATTCATAAATATAGTTTCATGTATATATGATCATGAGCTAGACCGAGACCTTTGTATGTGAATGGTTTCTTTTAATTTATTTATTTTAATTAAATTTATTGGTCTGCGTGCCATCTTCTCATTAATATGTAGGGTCTGTGCACCCAAGGATTATTTAATGTAAAAACCCCTTTTACCACTCACCTGCGTGTGAGATAAATGCATATGAAATGGATGGGGATCCCAAGCTAGTGGAGGCGGCTCAAGTCAGGAGCCAAGTTGAAACCAATCCAAGGATATACAGAGGTGGACAGGTGGAAAGTTGTAAACACATACTAGAAAGATTCAATGTGTTTCTCCCCAAGGTATTTTGTTAGTTTATCAACCACTAGATAAACTAACCAACTAAAAAAGATCATGATCATACTATTTATTTTATTTCTTTCCGTTTCATTGTATATTTATTGTTGGTGTGTTGTCACGATCACACAATTAATGAATTAAACGAGCATGCAAGACGAAATAAAAATAAAACCGGCTTATACGTAAATATTATCTTAGACATGGTTAATCACTTAAGTATATCCCACATAGTATAAAAAAGCATTTAATCAAAGATAATAAAATGGAAATTTATGAATAATGATAAAATCCCTCAAAATAAATATTAAGTCGGTATAGCCTTCCATAATCTTGGTTAGAATCGAACCATAGTTCAAAGTTCTTGACCAACCCTAGTTGGGGTGCATTCATTTATCGGGGAATTATAATTCAAGGTTTTAGGTTGACATGACTTGGTTTGCATTAAGGGTTGACTGCCACTAGAGGACTTGGTGTTACCAAGAGGCAAAGTTGGAGGAAATCCAAAAGAAAAGGATTTCGGGATTTGGATGTCCCCTCAGCGGATCAAGGAGCTGCGAGTTAATGTAGTTGGAATTTGGAATGCCTACCTAAAACCATTCATGTTTCTTGAACAACCATACATGGGGTAATGCGATGGGTAATATGGATCCTTTCCACTAGAAATTTAAAGAAACAAAATATTCCAAAATCAATGGTGAGGGATATTGGATTTCGATAAAATAGTGGGAGAATAATAAGTATTAATTTATTTATTTGTCTCAGTTTTGTAATAAATTACTAAAAAATTTCTCATTTAATTTGTATAAAAAAAGAAAATGACTTCAAACATATCATTGTGAACCATACTCTGGAAGGAAACCCTTCTCACCAGCAGCAATTTCCAGGAGTGGTTGAGGCTTTTACGCATTATCTGTCACCACAAGAGGAAATTATATGTGTTGGAAGAGCCTATTCCAGTTGCACCTAGATCAGAACTTCTACCCTTAACTCACCAGGTAGACAAGGACATGGGGCTTGACAAACCTATAGTCCCTATGGTCAATAGGAAAATGAAGGATGAGGCAAAGGGGATAAAGACTTATAAATGGTCTGAAGCCCCCGAGAACCATCCCTCCAATATGGGGAAGATCCAGAGGTAGGGCTAGGATAGGGAGGCAATGTGTTTTGCATGTGGCAAGCAAGGCCACTGCAAGAGGAAATGCACCCAGAAGCATCAGGATGCTAATGGTGCATTCGTTATCAATTGAAATATTTCTATTTCAACACATAGGTTATTATATAAATCTTGTGGGGCTCACATCTGTATTCAAATGCAAGAACCATGTATATTTATAAAGATTTCCAGAGGAGAGGTGGATCTTTGGTCTGCCAGTGGCACAAGGCTGGCTACGTTGGCTATTGACGACTACAACCTCTCACTGCCGGCTGACATGATTTTGGTTTTACATAATTGTTATTTTGTGCCTAGTGTTACCAAGAACATAATCTCTGTATCTTGTTTGGATATGGATGGATTTATTTTCATGTTTCGAAATAAGGTTTGTATCTTTTATAAGAACAACGTATGTTATGGTAAGTAAAATTTAAATAATGGTTTGTATGTTTTAAATTATGAAAACCAAGTGTTGGAAATTGATAAGCAAACAAAATCACATGGTTCATACATCACCCAGTTGTGTCATCACCATCTCGGTCATATAAATGAGAAGCGCTTGACAAAGCTATGCCAAGATGGCTATTTAGACTCTACTAAGCTAAAACCACTTGATAGATGTCACGCTTATTTACATGGTAAAATGAACAAGATGCCTTCTAGTGGACAGGGTTAAAGGGCTATAGAGATTCTAGGATTGGTACACATGGATGTATGGGGACCATTTCCAATAGAAGCTAGAGGTGGATATTCTTAAATCATTACTTTTAGTGATTATTTTAGTAGATACATATTTTTCTAATTAATGAGGTATAAGTCAGAAGCCATATAGAAATGTAAGGAAATCATGAACGAAGTAGATAATCACCTTGGTAATAAGATAAAGAAACATCGATCGGATTGAGGTGGCGAATATCTGATCCCAGAGTTCATAAATCTTCTACAGGAGTCTTGGATTCTATCTCATCTCACTCCTTCTTATACACCACAGTGGAATAGTTTTAGTGAATGTAGGAACCAGACCTTGTTGGACATGGTGAGGTCGATGATGATTCATGCATATCTTCCATTATCCTTTTTGAGATATGCATTATAAACTGCAACATACACATTAAACCAATTACCAACTAAGGCGGAAAATGGAATTCCCTCCGAGTTATGGAATGGAAAGATACACATTTTGACGAATAAACGTGTATTTGGATGAGAGGAATTTGTTAAGGACTTCTCAAGAAACCAAATAGCACCCCATGGAACAAAGTGTATCTTTATAGGATATCCTAAGGAAATGAACGGATATTACATATATAAGCCTCAGGACAAGAATGTGATTGTCACCAGACAAGTCATCTTTCTTCAGAGGGAGCACATCCTCATAAAAGATAGTGGGAGCATGATTGACTTCGATGAGGTTAATGCTCAAGATACACAGAAGTTGGTACAAGAAAAAGTTCCACAAGTCCCCATGGAAGAGGTTCTAGAAACACAAGTACTGCGTATGAGCTCAAGAGATGTAAGGGAACTAGAGAGATTTGGTTTCCTAGTAACTGATGATGGTGAATAATTATTGTTGGAAAATGATGAATTTCTCTCCTACAATGAAGCTGTAGAAAGCTCAAAAGTTGCAAGATGGCTAGAAGCAATGAATTCTGAGATTGGTTCCATGTATCAGAACCAAGTCTGGGTTCTAGTTGATGAGCCAGTTGATGTAAAGCCTGTTGGATGAAAATGGGTATTCAAGAGAAAGATGGACATGGAAGGGCATGTTAGCACCAATAAAGAAAGTCTAGTGGCTAAAGGATTCAGACAGCCTCAAGGAATTGACTATGATGAAAGATTCACACCAGTTTCCATGTTTAAATCCATAATAATCATACTAGCCATATCATCTTACCACGACTATGAGATTTGGAAGATGGATGTCAAAACAGAATTCCATAATGGGAAGCTTCCGGAAGATGTCTATATGACACAACCAGAAGGGTTTGTGAGACCAGGTGAAGCCAAACAGGTGTGAAAGATGCATAAATCCATTTATGGATTGAAGCAAGCATCCAGGTCATGGAACATTCGATTTGATGAAGCCATAAATGAATTTGGGTTCATTAAGAACAAATGTGGGCCATGTGTTTATAAGTAGTTTAATGGGAATGTGGTCGTTATCCTAGTAGTATATGTTGATGAAATATTGCTTATTTTAAACGACGTACCAGCCTTACAGTTAGTTAAGGACTGGTTGAACAATTTTTTCTTCATGAAGGACATAGGAGAAGCAGTCTACATTCTAGGGATCAAGATCATTCGTGACAGATCCAAGAGGTTACTTGGACTATGTCAGGGTACATACATTGATCGGATACTAAAGATATTTAGTATGGAACAATCCAAGAGGGGATTGATTCCAATTTCACATGGCCTACATCATTCTATGAAAATGTATCCTCAGTCACAACAAGAGAATGATAGAATGAGTAATATCCCATACGTTTTGTCTATATGATCCATCATGTATTCCATGTTATATACTAGGCTTGACTTTTCCAATGCACTGAGAATGGTTGGAAGATATGATGCAGATCCAGGAGAATAGCATTGGACTGGTGTTAAGACTATCCTTAAGTATCTGAGAAGAACTAAGGTTATGTTCCTGGTGTATAGAGGAGACAGGGAGCTTGTCATCAGAGGGTATGCTGATGCAGGTTTTCAGAAACATCAGAATGATTTGAAGTCGCAATATGGATATGTTTTCTTTCTCAAAGCAGGAGTTGTGAGCTGGAAGAGTTCAAAGCAACCAGTTGTCGCCAATTCTACAGTGAAGTCTGAATATAAAGAGGCTTCTGATGCAGCCCAGGAAGCCATATGGATTCGGAAATTTTTCCAGGATCTTAATGTGGTTCCTAAAATTAATGATCTCATTACATTGTATTATGATAATACTAAAGTGGTGGCTCTTGAGAAAGAGCCAAGGACACATCAACGAACAAAGAACATACTCCGGAAGTATCATCACTTGAGGGATTTCTATCAGAGGGGTGAAGTTGTTGTGAGGAGAGTGTCTATGGAAGAGAATGTGGTGGGCCACATGACGAAAGGCCTATCTCAGCAGAAGCATGAATATGATGTGATAGATAGCGGGTTAATGGTTGTTAGTAGTTGGCACTAGTCCAAGTGGGATTCTGTTGGATTTGTTTGTCTAGAACCAACTACTTTGTACATTATTCATTAATAAAAGCCTTATCACATCTTGTTTGTTCTTCTGCGTGACAATGCATGTGATAACTTATTAAGGATTTCTGTTGTATTAAAGGTTCATAGAGGATCCTTTCCATGTTGAGAACCTAGAAGTTCCATAACACTGTTCTGGAAAAAATGTTATATGTCCAGATGATATTATTTGAGGGACACAAATAATACAGGTCATTAGGGGTGAGGACTCCTAAAACATTGAGGCACCTTCTCATGGTGTGTGCCCTTAGAAATATCCAGGAGGATATTATGAGAACGAGACCCGCCAATACGAAATCCACATTTCATAGTGTCATTGGATGTTCCTATCTGCGGACGAGTGTATTTTTCCTTAGACTTTACGATTATTATTAATGGGTATTACAACTTGTGCACTTAGATGTATTGACGAAAACTATGATGAAACATTGTTCGCAAGGAGGTATGATACATTGTGTATGTCACGAGTAATAATTCATTAATAGATAATGCGAGAAATGATTTGTCCCTTTTGTTCTATAATGGAAGTTGATATCTTAGGCCCTTTGATGGAATTGATATAGCTTAAATAAATCCATGGTCATGCTAAGGTATGGGAAAGTTTAATTTTGGGATGTCAAAGAACGAATAAAGAGCACATGTGTTGATGGCGCTAGCATGCAACCTGCTTGATTAGAGATATCAAGACAAAGGGATTATATTACACGGTAAGTGTTCGTAGAAGGTGACATGTCATTTTGGTGTTAACTTCTTTCTTTATGGGTGCCGTGGCGGGTTTCCAAACGCTGACCATGGACTTTAGGCAGGCTCCGTTTAATGGCACTGAGAAAGAGGCCTAGATGGTCGCACACAAAGTGTGTCCATGTATCTCAGTTAAAAATTAATCTAACATGTAAAATAAATATTATTCCTGACTGTGGTTTAATAATTATTTAAGGATGCATAATCACAATTATTTCGACACTAGTTATTCAGGAGAATATATTGTGGGAGAAATAATATATTTATTATTGTGTAATGCAGTTACATTATTTTTAAGAAATAAATAGTTGTTACTCAAGGTCTAATAAATGTGGTGGATAAAAATGGAAAATAAATGTACACGCTGTTTATATTAAATATAATCGCTGTGTAGTTTTATGGAAAAATTGTACACACCATGTATTAATTAGTACACGTTGTGTAGTTTTACAGTTAGGATTTTGAGGATATAATATTGTTTTATTAAATGATATTAATTATAATCAGTGTGGGTGCATATCAATTAATTAATAATTATACATGGGGGTTTTAATAAGAGTTAATTAAATAAATAAAATGTGTAATACATTTATTTATTGTCATAACACTATTAACCTAAAACCAGATTATAAATATCCTCACAACCGCAGCACCATTTCGAAGAGCCATTTTTTTCACAGCGGATTTGGAAATACTCTCAATCCATGAGAGAATTCCTTATCCACCAAGAACGCCCTCAAGTTACAAGATCGAGATCCTCTACCATATCAAGGTGGTCGAAGGAGGACATCGCAAGCGACGGTTCTTCAGCGCTAGCACCCTGAGATCCCTTCGACGATGTCCAGATATACGTGGAGCACGTGTGGATCAGCGCTAGAGAATCCAATACATGGATTCTACGATGCCAAAATGGATCACATGATCGTGGCCAGAGACATCGACGAAGATACAATTCCACCGAGGTAATTCCTATAAATTAATTAAATTAATTATAACCAACATATGATGATCCTATCTCAATGGTTCTGGGACTCTTCTTTTCTTTTTTGTTCTTTGTTCCATTATGAATATTGGGCGTTTTATATCATGATGGATATTGGATTGAACATTGTTTAACACTAACATTAAGGTTCGGAAAAACCATTAACGCGCTTCCGCTACGCTCTAAACCTACACAAATCTCATTTTAGAAAATGTACAATTGAAATGGATGAACCACCAATGATGATATCAGGTACATAGTTAAAATCGGTTGTATTTTTATTACCTTCCATCATATTTGGTCCAATAGTAAACCAACAGAAAATTCATGGCTTTGGGAAAGATCACAATTGGATGAAACATAGCATTTTTTAGGATATTCCATATTGGTCTGATTTGATTTTCCACCACAAGTTAGATGTTATGCATAATGAGAAGATATATTTTGATAATTTTTTTCATACTATTTTGGAGACACTAGGTAAGACCAATGATACTATAACGGAATGATTAGATCTTGCTCAAATTGGCAGGCGACAAGAACTTGAACTGTTTGAAAATGTTAAATCAAAGAGGTTAATGAATCCAAAATTATCTAATACACTGTCCAAAGAGAGTAGCTTATTATTTTGTCACTGGATTGCAGATTTGATACTTTCTGATGGATATGCATCCAATTTGGGTAGTTGTTTTAAGAATAGTTATATTTCCAGATTAAAAAGTCATGATTGTCATGTTATAATGGAAATACTTATGCTGATTGGATTCAAAGGTTTGTTAAATTCTATGCTTTTGGATTCGATAAAAGACATATCATTTTTTTTTGAGAAATTTGTGCATTGACAACAAACTAATATGCAAAAAGCAAACGTGAAGTAGATGTTGGTGTAATTAAATGTAAATTAGAAAAAATCATTCTGCTGACTTTTTTTTGATTCAATGGAACATATGATATTACATTTTCCACAAGAAGATAACTGTAGAGGTCTAGTACCTTTTTGATGGATGTAATAATTCGAGAGATGAATGTATAAATTGAAGAAAAAAGTACTTTACAAAGCATTAGTTGAAGGATCAATTGTTGAAGCTTATTTGAAAGAGTAAATTGATTTTTTCTGCTCTCATTATTTTGAATGTCAATATTCCTAAAAAATAATTGCATGGGAAAAAATATGGAGAATGTTAATGATGAAATGGACAATCAACTAGTAGTTTTTAATCATCTAATTCTTGGTTTTAGTGAAGATCATAAATGATGGCTTTCAAATTATGAACATCACAGAGCTCATACATATGTTCTGGTCAACTATGAAAAAATGACATCATTTGTATTATGAGTGCTTTTATCACATATTCTATATGTTATGTTATAGTATGTAAGCATTTTTTATTTGTAGGTAATATGATAATCATATCTAGAAATAACATCAGCAAATTACAGCAGAAGATCTTGAAGAATGCAGAAAAAGATGTTTTATCAATGGTTTCAAAAACTAGTAACATAAATAATTAATGGTTTAATATCAACTCTATTAATTATTAATTATATTGATAATTTTTTTACAAATTTTCAGGTGTATCAATATGATGATAAAATTGATAAGCGACTGTGTATATTGAGAAACCCACCATCCAAAATGGTTAAATCTTATAAAGAATATGAAGTGAATGGTTTTTGATTTCATACACGTGCATATGGGGAATAGGAAAACAATTAACAGTTGAATTTTCTTGAGAGGATCGCATCACAAAGAAACTGAAGTTGACTTTTATGGAATTCTAGATGAAATTATTGAGCTATGTTTTCTAGGAAAGAATTACATAATAATGTATAAATGTTGGTGGTTGGATACTGAGAGAGGCTTGCGTGTTCATCCAACGCATGGAATCATCAATATTAAAAATAAAAGTCATCTTGAATTAAATGAACCATTTTTACTAGCTCAATAGGCACATCATATTTATTACACAATGTACTATGCTACTTCAAGTGATTTGAGTGATTGGTGGAGCATAATAAAAATGAAATTTCGGGAAAATCAGTTTACTCAAACAGAATGTGGTTATGCTAAAGTGGAATGAATTGAAATCTTTCAAGAAACTGCTCAAAATCCATCTGATTCACAATGAGACGTGAATAGCAATGATTACACCCCACAATTACGGATCGATGATGAAGAAGACGTTACAAATGAATTTGAAATGACAAGAGATGATGAAATTAAAACTCATATAAATATTGATGATGCTAAGGAGGAAGACGAAGATAATGAAATTGACATATATGGAGAAGAGGATGAATATGCATATTGACACAATAAAATGTTGTTTATAATCCTAACTAATATATATTTATATATATTAGTTTTTTTAACTATCAGCTAACAATAATAATTTTTTGTTTCATATAGATGAAGATCTATTTCGTGAGTTG
The DNA here is from genome assembly GCA_963277665.1 of Viscum album. Taxonomy (NCBI): domain Eukaryota; kingdom Viridiplantae; phylum Streptophyta; class Magnoliopsida; order Santalales; family Viscaceae; genus Viscum; species Viscum album. The sequence goes on from OY728131.1 coordinate 1,931,850,979, forward strand.
CAGGAGGCTGAGATACTGTTGAATGAGGGGGATTTTGGAGCATCTGACCCTCAGCCTACTAGCAGTTCAGGGGGTATATAATGGGGGTGCAGTCTTGCGAGACTGATGATTCCTCACTCTATCCCTGAGCGACATCCACTTCTTGGCATTGATCCACACACACAGAGGTATGATAACCTATATATTTTAATTAGCTTTCATTAATTTCGATATATATATATATTAATTGTTTGAATTTTTTTCCATAGTTTTGTGCATGTAGCTATAGGAAAGGGGAGCGATATCTTGTGCAATTACTTTTCTCTGCCATGGATCACATGGGAACAGATTCCCATTGATGTGTGGCTCGATATGTTCCAACATTGGCTACTATGTAAATAAATAATATTTCTTTTGAAATTTATTTTATTAATAACATAATATTATAAATTATTTGTATGGTTTATGGGATCTTATCAATGATAGCATTAGCGACGCTATCCACACGGCATGGAAGGTTTCTATGAAAGACCATTTTCATCATTTTTTGCACAATTTGAGATGAACATCCATTAAGAATGCATGAGTAACAGAATTTGATGATTCGTGTAGAGCCCATCAACAATAGTACATTTCATCTCACATTTGGGATGATTATTTTTACACTAGTTGGGTGGTGGATTTAAGAGGAGATCATCATTAGGAAGGAAGAACTGGGGGAGACAGGAGTTGCCACATCGAGCTGGTAGCCATAAATTCAGTTCACATAGAGACCATATGGTAAGTATATTTTTTAAAAAATTTATATACTAAAAATATAAACAATTTATTTTATATTTTTGTAGGTAGTCGAGCATCCAGATATTACGAAGTTTGATGTTTATCGGAGGATGTATAGTGATCCAGCCACTTGAGAGATTAGAGGTGATCACCAACATCAAATTGTGGTTAGTATTATTTTTTCAGTTTGATAATTAACTACATACAATACTATCACAAATTTAATTTCAAATCGGAATTTAAGGAGTCATATGAGGATGCAACCTCTCAGACACAAAATGAAGGTCAGAATGAGATGATTGAGCAGACCAGTTCCCAAAATTTCGTTGAGGCGACATGTATGCAGGCATCTCAGTATGTATTTGAGAAGGGCCGAGTAGTTGGTATCAGCTCTCATTGGACTCTTGGTACTTATTATGGTACTACTACGATGTCGACATCGAGTTCAAAAGGAGCTCAGGAAGTGGCATCATCTTCTCGCTTAGTGTATCAGGAGTAGTTGCGAACTCAGGCTGAGCTTATAGAGAATTTGCAGAAGCAGCATGAAGAGATGTTTCTGTGGCAGCATCAACAATAACAACATCACAAGGAGGAGATGCGTTGATTGGAGCAGCAGCGATAGTAGGAGCATCTTGATCAGATGGAGTACATGCGACGTCTGACTCGTAGTTTAGGGATGGAGTTCAGTCCACCATCTCCTACAGCTCCTCCACCTTCTCCAAAAGATGACCCCTATTGATTTGTTTTTTACGTTAAAAAAACATTTGAATTCAATATATTTAATAATATGTACTATTTACATTATATGTCTTTTATATTGGTGCTATGATTTTTTTATATTCTTTTTGTAAACATTGATAATTTTAATAAATTTTTTATTTTATTATTTTATTATTTTAATAATATTAAGATAATTTTTTTAGCAATCATAATTTTATTTAAAAAAATTTAGTCTTATATTTATTAATGTTTTTTTAATTTTACTAATAATAATATTTTTTATTTTTTAATTTTAATAATAAGAATATAATTTTTTTCATTAATCATAATTTTTTTATATTTTGTTTATTATGTTTACTATTTGTGAATGGGACTTTTGAAATGGGATCCCCTTGTAAATAAGTTAAATATAATTTTTAATACTAATATTTGTGACGGGGTGACAGGTCATCGCAATTCGTATTTGCAAAGGGCCCGTCACAAATTTTTATCTATATATATCATGTATATAATCGGATGTTTATTTGCGACGGGGAACATAACCATCAAAAATACTATTTTTGATGGGCACATCACAAAATATTTATTGATATATAATGTTTATAATTGGAAGGTTTTTAGCGATTGGAAACTTTCCCATCGTAGAAGGTATTTTTTGCGATGGGCTCGTTGTAAAAAAATATATTTGTGATGTCATTTTCTGCAATGGGCTATTTGTGACGGGGCCCCGTCACAAAAGTATAATTGTGATAGGATCCCGTCGCAAATATCCCATCACCAATACCTCTAATTCTCATAGTGTAGGATTCAATCTTGAGACCTCCCACTCTGTGTCTGGACCTTTTACCACTCCTCTATATTACTATGATGTCAATTTAACGATATCTATATATATATATTTAATTATATTTATTCATATCTTAATATATATTCATATTGACATATATATTTATTTATATTTATATTAAAATATATATTTAGTTATATTAATATATATATATATATACATGTATAGTTATATTTATAAATTTATATATCTATATATTTATTTATATATTAATATATATTTATATTAATTTATTTATATATATTTAGTTATATTTTTTATCTGTATTTTTATTCATATATTAATATATATCAGTTGTTAATTTAGACATGCAAAAACAGACACAGACACAGACAAATTATATAGGCATATAAATATTCATATATTTGTATTTTAAATAAAATAGACATTAATTTTTTTATTTAGATAATGCTTATATATTTAGAAATATATTATATATTAAAAAATATAATTTTGTATTAAAATATATATTTAGTTATATTAATATATATATATATATTTATTTGTATGTTAATATATATATATATTAATATATATTGATACATGAATAGTTTTATTTATATATTTATAAATCTATTTATCAATATATTTAAATATATATATATATATATTTATACATAAATATATTTATTCATATATTCATATATATTTAGTTATATTTTTTTATTTTTCTATTAATATATATCAATTGTTAATACGAACACACACAAATACACACACATTATATAGGTATATAAATAGTCATATATTTGTATTTTAAATAAAATTAATATTAGTTTTTTGTGTAGATAATGATTATATATTTAGAAATATATTTTATATGTAAATGAGTATTGTTATTTATTTATAAAATTAAATTTTTTATGTGTGAAAATATTAAAAAATGTATATATTTTAGGTATTTGATTATAAATAACTGTACATTGTTAAAAATGATAAAATTTCAAATCCATAATATCAATATGAATGTAATACCTGAGAATAAATTCATTCCCCACTGAAAAATGGAAAAAATCTTTGAAACGATGCTGAAATTCCATCGAATTTGAAAATATTTGGGTGGCCGACTAAAAACACAGTTTTGAAGGCCTTATGGTCCATTTTTACCTCAAAAAATATAAAAAAAGGTTTTTATGTGTTGTTATCATGTAGCTCTCATCATAGGCTTTGATTTGATATGTTGTGAAGCTCAAAAGGACACCGAAATCAAATGTTTTGACCGTTTGAAGTCCGAGTTATGTTTTCAACTTCTTTTAGATCTTTTATTAGTTTTTTTATTTTATGTATCATTAACGTGTTATTAAAGGACTATTAGTAAATTATGATTAACAAAATAATAATTAATAGCATTTTTTAAAATATTTTATAAGCCATTTTCACTACATATCATATATATTAGGTGTAATTGTCTATTTATAGTTGTCTAAAACATATTTAAATTTTATATATTATATTTATATCAACATAAAAATATTAATATTTTTATATTTTATTTTTAATAAAATATTTGATTTTTAAATATACCATTTATCAGTTCAAGTAAAAATTCATTGATAAAAAACACTTTTTATCAGCGCTACTAAAAAAGTGCTGATATAGGGGTACTTTTAACAGTGCTTTTAAAAGTAGCCCTTTATCATCAATTTTTTTAGCTCTGATAACGATACCCCTTTATTAGTACATTCTATTCAGCATTAATAAAACAAGATGCTTCCCTTACCCCATTTTGTAGTAGTTCACTAGGTATCGCAAGGATGCTCAACACCACCTCCATGACACTGAATCATCATTACCAAGGTGCACTAACAAAACACCCATTCCTTTTGGTTGCACATCCACCTAAGGGTCATCCAATATTTTTCCATATTTTAGAGTTGGCTTGCTAATTTTTGTTCTTGGCGGTATAGCTATACTAGAACACTAGATCCCTCAAGCACACCTGACCTGTTTTATGACTCATCATCAGGTGTCACATGGCTATCCCTTTCCCAACCTTCCTATAATAGAGATGAGTTTCTAGTGGACCCATCAGTATTCTAATTTTATAGTCTTCTTCCAAACTAGTCTAGAAATCTTCTTGGCATCACGAGTAACGATGGAACTACATTGTTGTGATGTCATGTTCCATCTCATGATACCTCACCACTACCCCACAGTTTCCACCCCGTGTTCATTATGATAACACTAAGATTCCCAAGAAGCACCACATGAGGAACCATACTAGATATATTACATCCACCCCCTGAACCACATGTGTCTTGCCCTATCGGTTCTCGAGTTGTGTCTAGGTGGTATGCAAGGTCAGTATACAAATCAGTAGATTAAGGCCATGTTCGAGCATCTATGATGGTATAATATAGGTAGTATACTAGGATACAAGTGCAAAATGAACCTTCAAAATGAGCAATAGGCACACCCATTATCATAAAAATGGAACTCAAACCACCACTGGGGAAACTGGTATGCATTTCAAGAACCATTATAAATTGGAATTTGGGGCTAAATAAAGATGAAATTAGGAGAAACTAATTAGAACCGATACATGATCTTGGTAGTAATATATATTGATTTATGGGACAGAGTCTGATTTTTTGTTTCTAAGTAGATACTCCGAGTTTGTAAAGGCATGGGTTTCACTGGAATCCACTTGTTCAAGTCCAGTCAAAATGTTGAGAATTGGAAAAATAATATCTCTATCATTATTCAATGGATTCTTCGAGATCATTGAACATTATATCCCATAATATCAACTACACCTTTGAGGAGAACACCCTAGGATATACCAGAAAGTGTGTGTGAATCAGGACTATCCAATCAATGTGACAGTAGAGACTGTTCAAATAGAATCAAAGAAGTGAAGATAGCTCAATTATCTGCAGTTTCACCACCTACCTATCACAATGACCATTCCTAGTTTTCAATACTCTACTATAATAGTCTTGATTTTCTATCACTGTAATCTATTTCTTTCTTCATGTTAAGCATATGACCTCTACTCAAATAAGACAAACAAACTGGTTATTATAGTCCATGTACTACCTATCAATTTATTAACTATGTTGAGCTTGTTTAGTCTGACACCTACTCTCTAAACCCCTTACATAGTATACCTTGTAATTTGGATAGAGAAAATTAATAAAAAGATACTTGAAATACTATAGATATTCAATCACTTTTTTTCTAATGATATGACCCTATGATAGTTATTTATCCTTATTCTATTACTAATGTCGATCTACATAGTCAATGTATAAAAATGAGAAATTAAATCATTCATATGATACAAAAATATAATATGATACGTCTATGAAGAGAAAATTAATTCCATGACAGAGGTCCCCAATCCTTAGAAAAAGCTACCTACCTCATTTTTCTAAAGTTATTCTATTATACTTCCAATATTATACCGAGTGATATTTTTTTTATTTTCATTATCTATAATTTCTAAACACTTCAAATACCTCACCACACCTCTTTCAAATATTGATTAGAGTATCTTGAGTTTCTATGGGATTTTGATTTAAAGCGATAAAGGTAGAAGGATGAGAAGTAACTAGAAATGAAAACCGCTTGTTGACAGGGGAAAGAAACAATGATAGATGACCTATGATGGGTCTTGAACAATAAAATTCCTTACTATAAAGAGATTATCTTAGTGCAACTATGTCCTACCTTTGAGTCATATATCAACCAATTGGATTCCTCTATCCCAAAGGGGTCAAGAGAGGTAAGGAGATCAAAAATAAAAATTCTCCAGATTTAGGGAGTCCCCGACAAGATAATCGAACAACCTACATGCTTTCTGGTCACCTATGAAGAGTACATGCCCCCTATCATGATTTCCACCCTACCTTCTGAAGGTGACTTCTCTCCCAACTAGCCTGGGAAATTGACTTACTTGAATGAGGTGTTATTTTATCACAATATGGTTGAGATAAATCCTCAATGTAGTTCATACAAAACTGATAAGGTTCTGAAACCTATCCATATTTTCCTTTAGGAATGGGAACACTAATACCTCTATCCATGAAGAGTGGGAGTTGTTACTATTTGTATCTTCTAGTATTTATCTATAGGTTTATAGAAATAAGGAATTCATTATAATTACTTCTATCAATTCTTCTCCAATTAGTAGCTCTTCCTTCTAGGGATATATCAATGTAAGATGGTCGTAGATCTTTCATCCCTTTAGAAGCAAGCAAACATCCATATCTTCTAGTGAGGTTTTGTATTGAAGATACCAACAAGTTACTAATATTATATCTATATTATTGGTGACGATATGAGTAACCTAAAACAGTTAGCTCCCTTTTTACCTTTCTTTTTGAGGCCAGGTATTGAGTTTTTTCCTGAAAAGTGCTAAGGTATCATTGGTTTAAATATCCCATTTCATCAGAATGTTCAGATTAAGCATAGGGGATTTCCTAGTCAAATAATGGGACCTCTAATTAGAATTAAGAGGAAGGGAACTTTTTCCATGACAACTTTATTACAGAAATTCTTATATAAGAAAATAGGTGGTTCATGTATTACTACAACAATGACTTCTCTCCCTGAGTGAATTAATAAAAGAATGAGAATTTGTACATATTTGTCCACACATAATTGTGTAAGAAATGTTTTTATTCCTCCATCAACAGTGATAGAAACTTATTCTTGTGTGGTAGGTAGTTGAAAATGGAATAATGGGTATTGAACTTTCCCTTTCAGAGAACCCATTATTCTCCATCAATTTTGTCCCAATAGTCTTATGGATTATATTAACACATATAATTTAATTATTGATATCCATGATTTACTTACATAAGAATTATAAGTTCATTTCATATCAGCATCTTTCCCAGTCTATAAAACATCGATCATATAAATATGTATTTCTTTATAATTATAATTATAATTAAAATAAATATAATTATTGTAAATTCATAATTATTCGAATATAAATATGTATTTATTTAAATAATTATGAAATTAAAATAAATATATATATTTAATATATTTATTTTAAATTATTATATATATATATATATATATATTAATATTTATGACTATATATAATTAATATATTTATTTTAATTTCATAAGTATTTAAACATATATATATTTATATATGACTATAAATAAATAAATATATATTTATAATTATAATTATAAATATAATAAATATATTTATTATATTTTTATAATTATTTACACACAGATATATATATTATTTATAATTATTAATATAAATATTTTTATAAATTTATAAATATTTGTAAATATTTATAAATATAATTCTATAATTATATGTATTTACAAAATTAAAATTATTATAAATATATTTATCATGATTATAAGTATTTGTGAGAACATAATATCTTTATGGGAAAATGAATGAATCATATACACCGAGTAAAGTATAGATCATAAAAAATGAGTAATCATATAAATGGACAACAAGAATAGTATTGAGAGTTTAGTGTATAAGTGATCATTTATGATGAATACATAACATATGAACATCACATATATTCATGCATCAATTGAAGAGAACCACACTGCATGTCCTATTCTTTGTAGACCCCACCGACCCGACAATGCCGAAAAGGAATAGGAGGGAAACCCTTATTGACCTACACTTAGTAGACACTTGCGACCAAGATATGCCCGAATGGAAGAAGAATATGATGCTGGCTAACCCATTTATACCCGAAGACCTGACGATGAAGGATCCGAATAAGATAAAAAAAAATTGGGTGGCCTATTTATGGATGAAGACCTGGCGATGGAGGAATGGCAGAGGAGAGCGATGCACACTGACTTTCCCTTAGCAGACTCTTGCCATCAGGTGAAGCCGGAAAGGAAGGAGAAGACGACATTCAACAACTAGTTTATTCCAAAAGACCTGGCAATGGAGGATCAGAAGAAGAGAAGTGTTGTGTTCATGGTAGACTCCAGTGAACTGGTGATTACCTAAAGGTATAGGAGAGTGCTACAAACCGTCCAGATCATAGATGACTCTTGTGATTAGGTGACACCAAAAAGGAAGAAAAGAGGGACGTTGGCCGACTGGTTTATGCCTCAGATGATGGACGACCTATTTTTTCTAAAATCTCATTTTCTTATAAAAAATGGAATTTTGTATTAGTTTTTACTGATGCATATAATTATATTAAAATTAATTTCATGTTTATGAAAAATATTTTCAATCCCAGAGGATTTGAAACCAAGCATGTGTCCACTGATTTAACATAATATAATTAATTCCATTGGCTTAAACCTTAATATAATGATGTAATTATGTTAAGGTATTAAAAAACCATTATCAATAATTTAAATGTATATTAAAACTTCCATGAAATAAAATGGAAAATATGTATATGGAAGAAAAATACTGTTGAACTAAAAGATGAAATATGATCGGTTTTTCTTAAAAACATTAATTCTTTCGATTGTTATGTAACAAATAGAGGAAAAGATGAAATAAAATACGTGGAATATAGAGAAATAATCATAGGAGAATAATATATCTATGTTTTAATATCACCAAGAGTATATATTTCATCTAATGTAAATTTAAACCAGAACAATCCCAAATAATATGAGTGAGATTGTAAAATAGGCCTTTATGACTTTAATAACTTTTTAATCAAAACCCCTTAAAAATGAAAACATGAATCGATACATTAAATACCCTAAATGTTGATTAATTCATGATATAATATCACCAAGGGGTAGTATAAACACCATCTGAAAGAAATTAGGTATATAATATAATATATGTCTTAGTAGACTAAAATTGAGATGAAAAACCATTCCCATGGATCACTGCAAGGTCGAATGTGCTATATTCTATTGAATAATGAATTAAAATTTATTATATAATTTATTAAGAATTATATATATATATATATATATTCTATTTGTTAAGATATTTATTTTTATAATCATTTGACATCCAATCCTTGAATAGTCCTTCTTTATGTTTTCCACTTAAGGATGTTTAGTCCATTTTCCCATAATTACATACATATATTGATTGAGGTTAAATGTGTAATGAAATGGTTTTATCATCTCATGAATGTTAATAATTTCATGAATTTAATTTTCATTAATTATATTAAATTTTAGTATCATCCATGCAATGTGGTAATAAAAAACGAATCACATCGCTGAATAGAGGTGATAGTCAACAGATGATGTTATCATTTTTTAATGGATGGGAGGGTAATAAATTCGATTATATACTATATTTACAGAATCAAAATTATGTCTTAAATATCATATATATTCATTAATTACATATTTTTAACTATCCAAGTCATGTGGCGATGGAAAAACAAATAGCACCTCTACGTGGAGATAATAGTCTGTATTTATTCAAAAGTGATGTTTTAATTTTCTATAGGATAAAAAGGATATAGAAAATGATTGCACTATTTAAATAACAACATCTCAATATAGTTAATGTACTGATTTAATTATTTTAATATTATTATTTAATATTTATAGGTGGTTTAATAATAAAGGATCTTGAAAATACTCAATAAGAACTTATACTTCCTCTGTTTGTAATTTCCATTATCTTACTTCTTAAGCCATATTTGAAAAACATAGTTAATATGATAATTTAATTATGCTAATCCTTCATTTATTGACCTTATTTCATCGCATGTTTCTCTTGGGCTATTTCGATTGTTCATGGTTCTCCACCACAAAATGGTTTTGTGTCTGATTCTACATAGTTCATTGCCATTGGAATTGATTTGAGATGTGAATAAAACTAAAGGTTTCATTAATGAATAGATAGGTCATTTAATTGAATGGTTTCTAGGACTCATAACTTGGTCTAGGGACCAATCCACTCAGAAGAACCCCATTTGCAATGGTTTCATTCCTCATTTTAATCCGTTCGGTATAAATAATATAGGCAGTTTATTTGCCTTTGGGTTCTTTGTCCCGCCTTCGGTTTAAGGCTATGATATGGTGTTCTGGAATAGTGGAAGTCGGGCTATGTAGAGAACACATGTGATCTAGTATTATAATACAATATTCAGGTGGCACGAGCAATTTTTAGATATGGGATGGAGCAGATATTTGATCCAGTACTTTAATAAAATAGTCCTCAGTTCGAGGTGGTACTATTGGACCTTTGACTCTATTAAGATCCATGCTTTCGAGTATAGATAGACCACTTATCTGACAAGAATTTTATCCCCAAATATACCTATTGGGGAATGGTCTTGATGGTGTGTTGAAGCCTCCTTCAGTCAACTCCAAAGGAGTGCCTCCGACCATGTGATAGTGGATGTTTACAATCCCTCTTCTGACCATCTAAACTCACACTTGGGGGGAGGGTGATTCTGTACCACCCATAGAAGCATATTTATCTTGATGTTCAAGAATTTCCATCTTGACACAGTTTATGACCTTCATTAATCTCCTTTGATGGTTCCACATGGCTAATTTTTCTATTTGGCGGTAACAACATGTTGTAATGCAATCGGTATGTAGCTCAACCCTTAATCATATCATCCATTGGGATCACTTATACGACTTATCGATGGTGGTCTGAGAAATATCGTAGTCATTGGTGTTTCATCTAGTAATTGGGGAACTCTGTATAATATAGGTTGTTTTGGTAGGGGTTCTTCTCACGACCTACGTCGAACAACTCAACTCATGGTAGGATTGCATTCAGACAGTCAACGATCTGAACACCTATGAGGAAAAGATCAATCACTATCATCTACCAGACAAGAGTTCCTTGTAAGCAGCAAGAGTACAACATTATTCCACATTCATCCAAATTGAGTTGGTGCTTGGCTATTTTCATACCATTTAATGACTCCCAAGGGGATCGACTTGATGCACCTAAGATTTTTAGGGGAGGGACTGTCAAATAGAACTGTAACCTCCACCCACATCCTTAAAATCACATGAGTTAGGGTATTAATTCTTCTTGACTTATTTCGTATATCTCAGCATGACTCTAGAAACTTGCTCACTCTATAACATGGGAAGAATCACTAGATGACTATGAATCCTTATCATAATTGGTATAATATAGGTAGTAGGCTTGAATGAAAACATTCTCTATATAACTATGAATCACTTGGGTAACATGCGATCTTGGATGGCCTGTTTGGATGAGTAGGATAGGGATTTGAGTTCTTTACTTCTTTACTAGTAGGATATAAATACTCAGAATAATATAGGTAGTGGTATTTTCGAAGGATTAGAGGGACATGAATGTGTTTACATGAGGGTCAGTGTAATGGTCTGAACCCTCCTAATCCATTACTTTTCCAAATTTATGGTGACTGGGAAACCTGGGGACCATTGATGACCCATTAAGGAGTTTTCCAAAATCTAGGATCGAACGAATAGTGGCAATGATTTGCATTAGTGGCAACAATGGGAATCAATGGCACCGTGGGGATTGGTAGCACGCATAGGCATTGGTGGGACCAACGAGTATCAGTGGCACCAACGAGTATTAGTGGAAATGATGGTTATCAGTGGAACTGATGGGTTGTCCGTAGCACCATTGAGCAATGGTGCCAGGGCGACAGTGCCAAGGCGATGGTTCTAGGGAGATAGTGACTCACATAACGGTGTTTCATTCCCTTTATTTCTAGGACAATCCAGTTTTTTCCATGTAATATATCTTTTGACGTAAAAGTGTATTAATACCCATTTTAAAGATATTTAAAGCTTTTAAAAAATGTTTTAAACCCCTAATAGTTGGGTGACCCTTGAGTTACCAAAATTTGTGTCCTATATTGTTGGTTTGATACCCTTGGTGTTTTTTATAGTTCTTCCATGGTACACATTTTTCTTCGTTTAAAGGAAATTTATTAACTCACATCTGTTATCCCCACCATCACCATGGAGAATTATTAAATCTCAATTAATCCCAACATGTGAAACGACCCAACCACATGGTTGAGCCACGATCTGACTTTTATGTACTTTGAAATTGTCTCCCTGATTTTTGGATCTATCCTTTTCTTAAGCCGATATACTCTCTTTATAATTCCTTTCCATTATCTAATGTACACCCAAGAGACTTATTCCGGAGATGAATCGTCCACCCGTGCTAGAGCCCTTACTGTTCAACCATGAATCCTTTGAGTTTTCCTTTCTTGCGAGCTGTGTAACCTCAATTCTTAATGAATGGATAAAAATATTGATCCATGATCATACAAGTAGGGTTTTTTTCATCTCCCTTTACTATGTATCATGTGGGGCGGCGGGTATGATACTGTGTCCCTCAAGACCTGGATGAAACCAAACCATAACGAAGATAGTAAACTGAATCTAAGGTATGAAGCGATGTGTTAGATGATGATGTAGTTGTATTTAATTTAAACTTATTTTTATGTTGTTAATTTTATGGGATTATTCTGGCTAAGAATAGAATCTGTTGGTGGCCTTTTCATACGCACTAATTAACCACTTATTTTTAGATAATTTTGTGATTGAATGAATGTAACATGTAAACTGGTTAATCATGTAATGTTGTTCGATAAAATGGATGCCCAATGAATAATAATCCTTGGGTTGTCACCCTTGTTAACCAAACAGAAAGAAGGATCCTTATGAATGGTGGGGTTAAAATATGAAAACTCCAATGCTCTGTTCTGCCAATACACAAGGTAGTTCTACTTCATGATTTCAGGGTGATGTAGATGGGTATGGGATATCTTGTTCTTCCGTTGTTAGTTTTATATTTGTGGTCGTGTGGGGCCTTATGTTTGGTCGTTGTTTTTTTAGTACTTTGAGGTATATCAATAGTCCCTTTTGTTGTTGAGACATTAAAAGAGAACTGACTGTGAATGCTTAAATTGTTTCTTGGATGTTTTTCGTTTAGTTTTTGTCTTGGATTGTGGATATTATTTGACCAATAGTGAAGGAATATTTAAATGGAATCACTTGAAAATGATAACAAGAGTGGGATCAATGGAGAATTGTTTTCTAGAAATGGGTTTATCTCTGGTTGTGGTTGGTGTGTATTTGTGCATGTAGGAATAGTAACAAGAGTGTTTGTTTATGGGGTTGTTTCGAAACCCTTAGGGTGGGGTGAGTGCTTGTTCAAATATATGTATAAATTTACTTCTTCTTTTTTATTTTTCTCATCCCACCAATGTTGTGCACTTCGTGACGAACACCCCCATTCATGGGGGAGGGTATTTTTCCCATCATTTGTATCAGTGGATAGTTATTATCTCTTTTATGCTCCCTCTCCCTGGTAGCCTAGGATTCTTAGGGCAGGATGTGAGGTATATGATTCACTATGCCCCAAGACTCTTCTGTTAGGGTGGGTTGTGGTTGTTGGCCCATGTTTGTGTCGGATGAATTTTTTCCCAAGTGTCCTCGAGATGAGGCCCATGTGTCTTTTGGCATGACAGTGGTCATTCTGGCCGAGGTTTCTTCAGGCATGGTAGTGGTTGTTATGGCCTAGGTGTTTGCGGGAGTGGACTTGTGTTGTTATAGCATCCCAGGTGTGTGCGGGTGGGATGCATGGTGATAGACTATATGGTTGTTTTTTGGGTGGGAATGACACTAAAAAGAGACTTGTGGGGGAGGTCGCACGTGTATAATGTCCTAAATAACCAATGTGAAAGCAGTGCGGGGTACCCAAATATCGATGAGCTATTACTATTACTTTATCTGACTTGTGTTGTTTGGTGACTGTTCCTTGGCGATACTGGGGGGATAATTTCCTTTCTAGGTGTTTTTTTATCTCAACTTCTCACGGGGCATTAGAATTTCTCCCTACTTGTGTACGAGAGATTTTGGTTTTCCCTAATGAGTATTCTCGTAGACACACCCTACATATATTAAACTACTTTCAGGTTTCCAGTAGGATTTTTAGAACCATGATGGACCATACTATAGGAAAGGTACATGAATTCTAATGACATGTGTCCTTATGTGTTCTTGTTGTTTGGGGAGATTAAAATAAATAAATATTTTAAGAAAAATTTAAAAGGAATCTTCTACACTACTCGGGCATAGGAATTCCTTGTTTACCTTACAGTAATGGCACTATGATGATGATCATGAGTAGTTCGGGAGATCGAGCCCCATGAGGCTGATATAGAGGGTCAACGGAGGGCTGATCTGGTGGAGGGGGATGAACAGTGGAAGAAGATATTGTGTGCCTTTCAGCAACAGACACTCAGGAAGTATGAGGGAAGCATCTAAGACATGGAGATGGAGAACTAGATTGAGGAGTTGGTGATATCTTTCAGCATGATCCAGCATCTGGATGAGTATTGGGTTCCTCTGCATATAATCCAGATGCCGGGAGTGGCGCATTAGTGGTGGACTCTCTACCTCGGATAGAAGAAGGAGGCTGAGGATTCGTAGACCAAATTCAATAGGGTGTTCTAGGTGGAATTAATCTCTTCCACAATGAAGGGTGACAAATGGAAAGAGATTCTCTCCCTTCAGCAGAGGATTATGTTAGTAAGGGAGTCAGAAATCATGTTCAAGGATAACTTTAGTTTTTATCAAGACCTCTTTTCGAAATCGCGGGCAATGTTCTTAAAGGATGCACTCTGAGCTTCCCTGCAGTACGTTGTTACTCCCTTCACATTATCAATTTAATTAAAGGTTCCTAAGAGAGCTGAAGTGTTGAAGATTATTCATATGCTGGGAGGTGTGCTGCGAGAGGGGAGCCAGTTGATCTCATTGAAGGGGAAGTTCATTAGCAGTAGGCCTCCATCCTCAGGGCCATCCATGTTTCGACCGATGGGGAGTAGGCCCCAGTAAATCCAGTTTCGATCTCCAAGTCATCACCCTCTATCCATAATCCAAGGACTGAGGTGTTTTATCTATGGAAGCTATGTGAATCTTAGAAATTAGTTTCCGGACTGAGTGCAGTACAATGGAGGTGGGCAGGTTCATCTCCCACCTCAGCAGTATAAGTTTCCAGCCAAACTCATTCCTCATCAGCAATAGGTACAGTGAGCTCCCTCTCATTCGAGAGTAGATGTTGCAAGAGGAGGCCATCCTCAGGGAACTTTTTAGGGACCTCGATCAGGGCATGGTCAGGGAGGTGGATGATAGCTGAGGGGCATAGGAGCTGGGTGTGTTCAGTTTCATGTCGTAGAGGCAGCAGTTCCAGTAGGGCCAAAGGTCGTTCGAGGTAAGATCAACATCTTCACTACTCATTCATCTACCTTTTTTGATTCAGGAGGTCCGAACACCTTCGTTACACCCAATCTATCCCATGATCTGAGTCTAGACACAGATATAATTACCATTCCCCTGGCATTGAGTATGCCAGTAGAAGGTCATACCAGCTTGTCTTATGTTTATCGAGGATGTAGATTGATGTTGTGGCCACATCAATCCATTGGGGACCTTCTTTTTCTACAGATGATTCCATAAGATTTCATTTTTTGAATGAACTGGATGTTCTTTATGTATCATATTATCAAATTCATCTAGATAAGGGTCGTGTGTTCAGATATGGGTGGCTAGTGTGTATCTTTTATTGGCGTGCGGGGTTGCTAGGAGGGTAGCCGATGTGTGGAGCCCCATTTTTATGCTAGTCAATCTGTTAGTGGAATCAATAAACTCAGAGATGGTGGAATTCATCATGATCATCAGTGAGTTCCTGGATGTCTTCCCTGAAGAGGTTGTGACCGTACCCTCTTGACGTGACATTGAGTTCGGGATAGACTTACAACCTGATGCATATCCAATATTGATGTATCTCTATTCTATAGCGCCATTAGAGTTATGGGAGTTGTGGATCTAGGTTTATGACCTGATGAAGAAGGGTTTTATCCAACCAAGCGTGTCACCATAGGGTGGACCAGTCTTATTCACGAAGAAAGAGGATAGTGGTCTCATGTTGTGCAAAGTCTAGTGAAGGTTGAATTAGGAAACTGTAAATAAATATTTCCCCCTCCTGAGGATCGGAGACCTTTTTGACTAGTTTAAGGGACTACGTTGGTTCTCTAAGATCAAACTGTGGTCGGGATATCACCAGTTGAGGGTGAAGGAGGGTGACATCTCTAAGACTACTTTCAGATGTAGATATGGGCACTTTGAGTTCGTGGTCATGTCGTTCAGTTTTAGTAACACAACATCCAAATTCATGGGGCTCATGAAATATATTTTCCATGAATATATGGACCGGTTTGTAGTCATGTTTATTTACAACATTCTGATATATTCAAATTTATAGTATGATCATGCCGAGCATCTTAGGACAATTTTGGAGGTCCTCAGACACCACCAGTTCTACGAGAATTTGTCTAAGTGCAAGTTCTATACATGATAGGTGAACTTAATTCGACATGTGGTTTCCAAGTAGGGAATAGTAGTGGAACCATCTAAATTTGAAGTGATTGTTTCTCGGGAAGCACCCAAGAACGTGGAAAAGGATCATAGATTCTTAGGATTAACAGGTTACTACCAATGGTTTGTTCCTGACTTCTATCAAGATGTAGTGCCTTTGATAGCCTCGACCATCCAAGACTATGATTTTTTTTGGAATGAGTAGTGACAAATATCCTTCATTTATCTAAAGGTGAAATTGGTCAGTTCCCCAATACTAGGGTTTTTAGAGGAAGGGGTAGTGATTTAAGTGTTCTATGATGCTTCCGGTCTAGGCATGGGGTGTGTGCTGATGTAGCAGTGGGTAGTGATCTCTTATGGGTCTAGGAAATTGTGTCTTCACAAATGTAAAAATTCCACCCCTGACCTGGATCTTACAGTAGTTGTGTTTTCACTAAAGTTGTGGTGACATTACCTCATTTGGGAATGCTCTGTTGTCTTCATAGATCACAAGATCTTGAGGCATGTCTTCTCCCAGTGAGACCGAAACCTGTGGTAGTGGAGGTGGATGAAGTTTCTTTAGGACTACGACTTCTATATATCCTACACATCAAGAAATATGAATGTAGTGGCCGATGACTTTAGAAGGATGTCACAAGGGGGATATGTTTTGAGATTTAGCAGATGCTTGGAATGCAATAGAGGAGTTGGTTGCATTACATATGAGCATGAGAGTGGAGGATGGTAGAGTATGTCTTTTCCAGATGATGGTTCAGTCTTCCTTGGTGCGACATGTGGAGGAGTCTCGGTGGGGGACTTAGAGGCTAACGTGATGTGTGATTGTTTTATCATGGTAAATTCTTTGAAAGGATGGTCGTAATATTGTTAGAACCAGATGGTGTTTCGTGGAAAACTATTGGTCTTGGTGGAAATGCAAGAGTGGGTTCTCAGTGAGTTCCATAACACACCCCTAGCAGTACACCCAGCACTTTCCAAGATATAATGGGGCTTGAGGGGTCTGTTTTTGTGGCCCAGTGTGAAGCCAGTAGTGATAGATTTTTTTGGAAAAGTGTCTTGTGTGTCAGCAGATGAAGGATGAGTGCCATGTCTCGGGAAGTCTATTTCATCCCATATACATTAACAAGTCGAAGTGGGAAAACATATCGATGGATTTCGTCATGGGACAACCCAGGGTTCAAGGATTATGCAATTTTATCTGGGTATTGGTGGACCAGATGTCAAAATCAGCTCACTTCCTGGAAATTAAGGAGTCGAGTGTGGTGGGTGCCTTAGCACAGATGTATGTGGTTGAGGTTGTGAAGCTACATGGAGTTCCCATAATAATAATTTTGGATTGGGATACAAAATTTACTTCATGGTCCTGGGGGGGATTACAACATGATTCTGGCACCTAGCTATGTCTTAGCACAGCTTTCCACCGTAAGATGGATTGGAAGATAGAGAGGACCATCCAATCATTGGAGGATATATTGTGGGCGTGTGTTATGGACATCATAGGATCATGGGTATGACACTTGCCTCTGGTAGTGTTTTCCTACAACAATAACTATCACTATATCATTAGCATGGATCTATTCTAAGCCATGTGTGGATGGTCGTGTCATTTTCTTGTGTGCTAGATGGAGGTTGGGGAAGCAGGTGTTCTTTTCCCAGAGGTAGTGCATAGCACGACGGAGAAGGTTCAGCTTATGCATGAGAGGATGAAGGCGGCTCAGGACCAACAAAAGTCGTATACTGATCATAGGAGGTGACCCTTGGGGTTCGAGGTTGAGGGCCATGTGATCTTAATGGTATACCTTTGTCATGTGGAACAATTGTTCGCTAGGGGGAGTAAGCTTTCTCGCATGTTCTGTGGTCCCTTCGAGGTGCTGTGGTGGGACGGTAAAGTCGCTTATCAGATGGCGCTACCACCGCCACTATAGAGGGTCCACAATGTCTTCCATGTGTCTCAGATCTATCGGTATCTACACGATGACACATATGTCCTCATCAAGGGAGAGTTGGACAACAAGGATGATGCGATGTTTGTCGCGCAACTGGTGAAAATCAAGGACCGTCAGAAGAAGGTTCCTCGTGTGCAGACCATTCCCCTGGTTTGTGTTTTATGGAGGCATGTTGACCTCAAAGATAGTACCTGGGAACGGGAGGCACAAAAGTGTGCTCAGTACCCAGAGTTTTTTATTTTTGTTTTGTTTTTTTTACTTGGGTGTGATGTAATGATTGACCTTGTTAACTGTGAGATGATATTTTTTTCTTATTCTCTGAATGTGTGTGAAAAGTACACAATTTGGGGAGTGGAGGACATGATCCCCAATCATGAAAAATTAAGGAGGATGCAATTAAACCCATATGGGTGAGTCAGTGCTTCCCAAAGTGGATAGTATCTTGACATGGAGGAAGGGACACCGTAACCTATATGTCTAGATGATGTGTTCTTTTTATGTTTGTGTGGTTACATGGGGGATAGGGGAGGTATTATATCTGTAGTTTTCTAGAAGATAGATGAAGTAGAGGTGTTCATAGATATCGAGGCTTTTTCCAGATTTTAAACAACTCTAGGGTTGTTTGTCCTTGAGAGGAATCTTGTGAGGTTGTTGTTAGAAACCCTCATCTTTTCATTGAGTTTTCTATTAAATTCTTAAGGGTGAGAATATTTTGAGAGGTATATGATGGAATGTCCTAGACCCTATTGGTCAATTACTTCTCCATATTACTTTTGACTGGGGAAACCTTTGGACCATTAGTGACTCATTAAGGAGTTTGCCACAATTTTGGGTTGAATGAACGGTGGCACCAATGAGCATCGGTGGAACTGATGGGCGTCAGTGGCACCAATGGGAGTCACTGGCACTAATCGATGTCAGTGGTACTGATTGAAATATGTGGCACCAATGGACATCAGTTGCACCAACATGCATCAGTGGCAATGATGGTTATCAGTGGCACTGATGGGTTATCCGTAGCACCAATCGGAAATGGTGCCAGGGAGATGGTGCATGGGAAATGGTGCCAGGGTGATGGTGCCAGGGTGACGGTGCCAGGGTGACTGTTCCAAGGCGATAGTATTAGGGCGACAGTGCTAGGGTGACGGTGACTCTCCTTATGGTGAGTGATTCCCTACTTTTCCAAGAAGTTCATGTTTTTCCCCAATAACATATCTTTTGACATAAAAGTGTTTTAATAATAATTTCAAATCCATTTAAATCCATTAAAAGATGTTTTAAACACTTAATAGTGGGGCTACCCTTGAGTTACCAAAATGTGTGGCCTTTTTCATTGGTGTTACTCCTTTGATGAATTTTACAGTTTCACCCCTCTTACAAATTTTTTTTCCATTTAATGGAAATATATTAACTCACAGTCATTATCTCCACCATCTATGAGGAGAATTATTAAGTCTCAATTATTCCTAACATGTGAAACCCCCCAACCGCATGGTCAAGCCACGATTCGTCACTTATGTACTTATAAATTTTCTACTAGATTTATATTATCTGGCATTTTCTTAAGCTGAGATCCTATCTTTATAATTCCATTCCATTCGATAATGTACTCCCTAGAGACTTATTATAGAGAATAATTGTGCGCCCATGATGGATCCCTTCCTGCTCAGCCTTGAAGCCTTGTATTTTTTCCATTCCTGCAAGATTTTCACCCTCAGTTCTTTACACGAGGATAAAAACATTGATCGTTGAACATCCAAGTAGGGTTTTCCTTCGTCTCTCATTACTGTATTTCATGAGGGGTGGGTATGAAAATGCTTCCCTTAGGATGTGGATGAAACCAAATCTTAATGAAGATAATAAATGGACTCTAAAGAATGAAGGTGTGTGTTTGATGATGATTTTTCTGTATTTATTTGATCTTCATTTTAATTTTTTGAATTTTATGGGCTTCTTCC
Organism: Viscum album; assembly: GCA_963277665.1. Classification (NCBI taxonomy): domain Eukaryota; kingdom Viridiplantae; phylum Streptophyta; class Magnoliopsida; order Santalales; family Viscaceae; genus Viscum; species Viscum album. Next base: position 1,931,871,510 of record OY728131.1, read on the forward strand.
CATTGAAAATATTGGTCATTGGCGGTCCTTTCTTGGTCCCTAATGAACCTATTCTTTTCTGGATAATCATTTGATTGAATGGATATAACATGTAAAATGGTTAATAATGTAAAGATGGTTGATAAAATGGATACCTAATGAATAATATTCCCTGTTTGATCACCCTGGTTAACCAAACGGAATGAAGGAACTTGATTAATGGTGTTGTTAAGATATGAAAACTCCCTTTCCCTATTCTACTAATACACATGGTTGTTCAGCTAGATTCTTCCGGGGTGACATGGATGGGGATGGGATCTCCTATTATTCATTTTTTGGTTGTGGATTTGAGGCTGTGTGGGGCCTTATGTTGTGGATTGGTATGGTTCTAGTACTTTGAGGAATCTCACTGGTCCTTTTTGTTAATGTGACATTATAAGAGAATCAGATGTGAGTGCTTAAATTTATACTTGGATGTTTTCCTTCAGTTGTTGTATTGACTTGTTGTTATTAGATTCCTGGTAGTGAAGGAATATTTAAATGGAATCTCTTGAACATGATAAGAAGAATGGGTTCAATAGAGAATTTTTTTCTAGAAATGGGTTGTTCTCTGGTTGGGGTTATTGTGTATTTTTGCATGTAGGAATTATAATGAGAGTGTTTTTGTGTGGGCTAGTTTCATAACCATTAGGTTGGGGTGAGTTATTATTCAAATATATGTATAAATTTAGTTCTTTTGTTTATTATTAGCACCCCACCCATGTTGAGATCATTGTACCAAACACCCCCATTCATGGAGGAAGGTGTTTTTTCCAACATTCATTTGAGTGGCTAGTTATTAGCTCTTTTAAGCTCCATCTCCCAGGTATCCCAATATTCATTAGGCAGGCTGCGATGGCCCAAGATTCACAATGGACCAAGACTCTACGGTTTGGGTGGGTTTTGTGGTTGGACTAGGTGTGTGCATGCGTATTTGTTTCCCAGGTGTCCTCGTGATGAGGCCCAGGTGTCCTCAGGCATAGATGTGGTCATTGTGGACCAGGTTCCTGTGGGTAAGGATGTATGTGGTTGTGGCAGACCAGGTGTTGTGTAGGTGGGATGCATGGTGATGGCCCATAATGTTTTTGTTGGGGAGACAGTGGGTCTATAGTGAGACTTTTGGGGGAGGTCTGACGCATAGGATGTCATATATAACCAGTGGTAAAGTTGTGAAGGGTACCCAAAATATCGATGTGTTATTACTATTACATTACCTAACTATCATAATTTAGAGAGTGTTCCTTGGTGAGGTTGGGTGGATAGTTTCCTTACTAGGTGTATTGGTTATCTATATTTCACAGGGAGCATTAAAATGACTCCCCACTTGTGCACAAGAGATTTTGGTTTTCCCTTCTGAGTATACCCATATACTCACCCTACATATATAAAACTACTTTTAGGTTTTCAAGAGGATTTTTAGTACCATTTTAGACCTTACAAGCTTAGGATTTGTGATTTTTCATTGTTTCAATTCTTTCTTTTGGTACTTTTCATCATATTTTTCTTGTACCTTGTATAAGTTTATTTTGAAAATGCATATGGGAAGGGATTTTAGGATTTACTTTTACTTTTAGTTTTTGGTGTTGTTTGGTATTTACCATCTCATCTCCCGATCATATTAAATAAGAGTGTAATGCCTTCCATTTTTACTTGAGATTCTATACCCTTGGTGTTAGTCACCACTCTGGGGCCTATTGATAGTGTGAATCAGGGTTCATTATCTATCATTCAACTTGAAGAATGATGGTTTTGGCAGTTTTATATCTTTTTCCTCATCTTGGTGATGGCGGGTTGTGACAGTTAGAGAGTGGACAGGTTCTCCTAATGCAATGAGTTTAGAGGGAAAGACTCATACACCAACGCAAGGGGTTATAATGTGACCTAACTCTCAACATTTTTGTGATAGGGTTTGAGTGTGAAATGACTTAAGAACTACAACTACAATGCGATTCACTATCATTCCTAACCTTTTGAATGCAATTTGAGTGGGTGTACTTCTCCAAAATACCTATATATTATGATTAAAGAGAGAGATATAATAAAAAATGTGAGTATTTCCTCTTTATGGTATATAATGCATCACGTTCCATCTAGAAATCCCTAAGAGCAGGGCATTGGGAAATGGGGTAGCCATTGGGATAAGGATGAAGGAAAAGTTCTTGAACAATGAAAAGAGGGCTCAGAATGCAATGGCTCATCAACTGCTCAAAATGATACTTTTCTCCATAATCCATTTAAGGAACCTTTGAGGAATTGACTAGAGAGTATGTAATGATTGATGTAGTTCTGTTTATAGATACTCATGACAAAAAAGTGTAGAGGATAATCTCTTTGAATTAATTATTATGTGAAGATTAAAAATTTAGAACCACATATATTTATTTTGGGGACGATGCGAATCATTATAATATAGATAGTAGACTATGTTGATATAATATAGGAAGTATAATATCATGTTCATGTTGAGAAATATATTTGGGAACTCTATTAACTAGGATCCTATCTGTTAGATGAGTACATACCACAAGGAAGGTCAGTGCAAAGTCCCTTCCTATACCACACACGTAAACAAAATCAATTGAGTACAAAATATCATACTCATATATGTTACTATAATATCATTATGGGGACTTTGGCACAATCAAAAGGTCACTGAGTATGTGAAATTCCTTAAGCATCTGCAATTACCATCATCTTGCTCCAATAAGGAAGATTTCAGAGACTTAGACATAAAAAAGTGGAGGTAATATATGATGATAAATAAACTAAGAGGTACTAGAATTTGTGGCTCAATCACGAGGAGGTGATGAGATTTAGGGTAGAAATATCAAGTCTCTTATGATAGTGAAATGACTCTATCCTACACATACATCTTCTTTGGTATAAATTCCCAATGAAATAGGCTAGCGTCTAGTTAATTAAATTCCATGATATGTTATCTTGTCATTGTATTTTACCACATTGATTGCACTTTATGAATCTATCTATGGTTGACAAGAAAGAAAAAAAATTGATTGATTAAAAAGTAGGATCGAGTGAGAAAATTTATGGATGTGCTATTGAATATGAATTCCTATAACAGTGGACCTCCCAAAGAAAAAAAGAACTAAAAATATTGGAAGGAAAGATAGGCTAGTGTTTAGGATACAATACATGACTCATGTTTCCAAGGTACTCACTAGGATAAGATACTTCATGTATCCTAGTGAGGACCTGGTGCTCACTGCCTAGGGAGTGCCTCGTATACATGATGTATCATAGTTTCTACTACCTATATTATTTCTATGAAATGACTCTGACATAGTAGGGTACCCATCTATTTCAAAACCTAGTAGATCAAATGAGTTGAATTTAATGAACTCGAGCAGTTGAACCTTTTCTATATCATTCCACTTTCAGAGTTGAATGAAGGATACACGCCCTGTACCTTCATTAGAAATACTGTTTTCCATTTTTTTATCTATTATTGACCAATCCCAACCCAATAGTCCTAAAGAATTCAATTTCATTGACTTTAACAACACAAATGAAGAGGTGCACCTCTTGTAGATATGATTTTATGCACATGGGGTAAGATGAGGACAACATCTTTTTGGTGTCCGAGGCACATGGCCGATGGTTTCTGAGGTTCGGCACTGTGGTTGGTAGGAGCCAATGTCGAGTTGGGTTTGTCACCATCTACTACCCATACTATACCGACGATGAGCTCCATTAAGTGAAGGAAACCACCCATCAGAGCTCAGACCCCTTATGAAAGTGGTAGTGGCCCCTGATGTGTGCATTTTGAACCCATTCCACAAGCTAGGTGAGGATTTTCTTTTGGAATCCATGGTTCCCATTCCAGCTTCAATCACATGCATGGTTACACAGAAGTAGACACATATGGGTGAGTGTGTCCTTGATGTACCTTTCCAATCATACTATCATGAATGATAATCTGTTATACTACTTTTTCGGTTGAGCCCACTGACACTCTTAGGGCCTCATTCATTATCGACTCACTATGAAGACCACTTAGCTCATCAATGGTATCCCTTAGTGTTGACTATCACCCTCTTAAATGATGAGGAATCATTTACCATCATCGTATGGAATTTTTAAATCTCACCAATCCGCATACCTATTCATGCTAACCTGTCGATGTGCTAGTGGATGAAGGCATTATTCCTGGCTGATTGGGTCTGAATGATCTGATATGTTTTGAAACCTCATGGAGTCTACTACTTATATTATACTGACCCCAATACCCTCTTGTCTATTTCAACTTCACACCGCTTAACTCATAGGCCTCTAGGTGTCCATGGTATCCATCATGCTATAACTCACATGGTACTAATATATATTGATGGACCACTAGTAGAAAACATTTGGTTAACACGGGGTACACAACACACCAATGGAATAAAACGCATCTTAGTATCCCCAATCTTATTTTGGTAGATCTCTTGTGTATAGTTTATGGATAGTGCTCGATTCAACTACATGAAAAAAACTAAATGGTGTTCCACCCTCTTTATCTTTCTTGAGTATACACAATATACATAAACCAGGAAACCTAAATGGAAACCAATGAACTGCATTGGTCTTGGACCACTACTGATACAGCTATGCACTTTAAAAGTGCTATAAAAGGCCATTTATAATGCAGAAAAATGTTGTTAATCTCATCCAAGATAAAGGGGGTCCCTTTTATCAGTGCTAAAAAAGTCCTGATAAAGACTCCATTTAACAGCATTAAAAAAGCACTGATAAAAGGGTTATTTTATCAATGCTAAAAAAATGTTGATATAATGGTCATTTATTAGTTCTTCTTTTTAGCGTTGTCAAAAGACCACTTTTATCAGTTATTTTTGAAAATAGATGATAAAAGTTTAATTTATTTAAAAAAATTAAAAAAAAATATGTAGATCGGAGGGGGTTTTAATGCTTGACCCCCACCCTTCTATTGTACTATGGAGCACCCCCTCCCACACCTCGTACGCCCCTACAATCTCCGCACCCCCCCCCCCACAACCCTTTAATAGTGCTAACACCCCTATTTTACAATGCTAGAACAGCCCTTCACCATCGTGTGCACCCCTACCTACCACCGGATTCAGACTCGAGACATCCCACTATGCGTTCGGACCGTTTACCACTCCTCTATATTACTTTGATGTACATTTATGATATATATATATACATTTATATATATATTTACTTATATTTATTCATATATTAATATATATTTATATTCACATACATATATTTATACTAAAATATATATTTAGTTATATTAAGATATATATATTAATATATATATATATATATACACACACATGTATAGTTATATTTATATTTTTATATTTTTATATTTTTATATATCTATAGATTTATTTCGTATACTAATATAAATTTATTTTATCAATTTATATATATATAGTTATATTTTTTATCCGTATATTTATTTGTATATTAATATATATCAGTTGTTAATACACACACACACAAATACACACACACGCACATTATATAGGTATATAAATATTCATATATTTGTATTTCAAATAAAATGGATATTCGTTATTTATATAGGCAAAGATTATATATTGAGAAATATATCTTATATTTACATATATATATTTATATTTAAATATATATTTAGTTATATTAATATATATATATATATAGATATATTTATATGTAGACATGTATAGTTATATTTATATACATATATATCTATATATTTATATATTTATTTATATAATAATATATACTTAGATATATTTTTTATCGCCATATTTATTTTTATATTAATATATATCAGTTGTTAATACTGACACACACAAACACACACACACACATTGTATAGGTATATAAATATTTATATATTTTTATTTTCAATAAAATACACATTAGTTTTTTTTCTAGATAAGCTTATATATTGACAAATATATATTATATGTAAATATGTTTAATTATTTATTTATAAAATTAAATTTTTTATTTGTGAATATATAAAAAATATGTATATATTTTTATATATTTGATTATAAATAACATCACATTTTAAAAAATGATAAAAGTTAAAATCCATAATATCAATATAAATGTAATCACTCGGAATAAATTCATTCCTCACTGAAAAGGGAAAACGACCCTAAAACAAGGTTTAAATTACATCGAATGTTAAAATATTTGGGTACCCGAATAAAAACATAGTATTGGTGGTCTTCGGAACCTTCTATGACCTTGAATGATGTGACAGACTCTTCCCTTGTGTCGTTAGTGCATAGAGATCGACACGGGGTTTGATTTGATATGTTGTAGAGCTCAATCGGACACCCAGATCAAAAGTTATGGTGGTTTGAAGTTTGAGTTATGTTTTTAACTTATTTTATATATTTTATTAGTTTTTTGATTTTTTTTCTGTCTTCAAAGTGTTTTTAGATGACTATTACTAAATGATAATTATAAAATTATTAATTAATAATATTTTTTTAATATTTTATATCCCATGTTAACAACATATCTTATATATTAAATGTAAATGTCTATTTATACTAATATGAAACATATTTTAAACATATATATTATATTTATATCAATATACAAACATTTATATATTAATTTTTTATTTTTTATTTTTATTAAAATATAATTTGTTTAAATATACCCTTTATGAGTGCTAGTAAAAAAGAACTGATAAAGATCATGGTTTATCAGTGCCAATAAAAAAAGCGCTGATAAAGAGTTACTTTTAACAACTATTGTTTTAGCACTATTATAAGTACCCCTTTATAATCACTTTTTTGAGCAATGATATAGGTACCGCTTTATCATCACTTTCTATTTACCGTCAATAAAATGAGGTGTTTCCCTTGCCCCATTTTTTGAAGTGCACTAGGTTTCGCAAGGATGCTAATCACCACCTCAAAGACACTGGATCATTGTTCCCTTGGTTCACTAACAAAACACCTAGTTCTTTTTGTTGAACATCAACCTAATTTCCATCCAATATTTGGCCAAATTTTAGAGCTTCCTAGGTGATTTGTTTTCCCTTTGGAATATCTCAACCAGACCACTAGATCACTGAAACACACCTGACCTTTTTTCGAAGTAATCATCAGGTGTCCAATCACTATCCCTTTCCCAACCTTCCAATACCAGAGATGAGTTTCTAGTGGACCAATCAGTACTATAATCTTGTAGTCTTCTTCCAAAGGAGTCTAGTAATATTCGTGGCCTCACGAGTAACCATGGAACCACACTATCATGATGTCATGTTCTATCTCATGAAACCTCTACACTACCCCACCCTTTCAACCCCTTGTTAATTCTGATACTTCTAATATTCACAAGAAACACCACAAGAGGTACCATACTAGATATAGGCCATCCACACCACTAACCATAGGTTCCTTTCCCTGTCAGTTCCTAAGTAGTTTCTAGGTGGGAGGTAAGGTTAGTATATGAATCATTAGACCAAGGTCACGTTCGAGCATCCATGTCAGTTAAATATAGGCAGTATACTAGAATATAATTGCAAAATGAACCTTCAAAATGACTTATTGGAACACCCATTATCATCAAAATGAAACTCAAACCCACACTAGGTAAACTGATATGCATTTCAAGCACCAGTTTACATTTCGGATTTGTGGTAGGAGAAAGACGGAATGAGGATAAAGTAAGTGGAACTGATACTTGATCTTGGTACTTATATATATTGATTGATGGTAAAAGGTCTGATTTTTTGTTTAATAATAGAAATTTCGAGTTTGTAAAGGCATGGGTTTCACTGGAATCCACTTGTTCAAGTCTAGTCAAAATTTTGAACATTGAAACATGAAGACCTATTTCAATCTTCGAGTAATTCTTCGAGCTCATTGATCGTTATATTCCATAATATAATCTAAACCCTTGAGGTAAAACTCTTCGCATCTACCAAAAAGAGTGAGAGAATCATGACCTACAAATCTATGCAGCCGTAGAAACTACTCAATGTTAATCAGAGAATGAAAGCAAGCTCAACTTTTTGCATCGCCACCTCACAGCTATCATGCTGACCCTTCCTAGATTTCAGTAATATAATTTAATTGTATTTGTTTTCTATCACTATAATCAATTTCTTACTTCATATTAAGCATATGAACTCTACTCATATAATACTAAAAAAGTGGTTGTGATAGTACCCATAATACCTATCAATTTATCCACTACTTTGATCTAGCTCTATCTGACATCTAAATTTGAACACCCTACATAGAATACATTTTATTTTGGATAAAGATATGAAATAACTAGCTACATGAAATACTAGAGATACTGAATCACTTTTCTTCTATGAATATATGACCCTATGGTAATTGTTTCTCTTTTTCATGTTACTAATGATGAGTTATAAAGTCTATGTATATGAATTAGAAATTATATCATACATATGATACATTAACATAATATGATATGTCGATGAAGAGAATATGAATTCCATGAAGGAGGTCCCCAAACCATAGAGAAATCTACCTACAACATTTTTCTAAAGTTATTATAGTCAACAACCTATATTATAACGAGTGATATTTTTTAGTTTCTTTCTCTGTAACTGTTAAACACATTTGACACCTCACCACACCTATTTCACAGATCGATTAGAGTAGCATGACTTTTTGTGGATTTTGATTCGAAGGGAATAAATTTGAAGGCTAGAAGTGACCGAAGAAAACACTTGTTGAAAGGGGAAAGAGACAATGAAGAATGACCTAGGATGTGTATTGACAAATAAAAATCCACAAAAGAAAGGGATTAAACTAGTGAAAATATGGTCTAACATTGATTTAGAGATCAAGCACTTGGATTCCACTCTCCCAGAGGGGTCGGAGAGGGAAGGAGATAAAACATAAAAGTTCTCTGGCTTTAGGGAGTGCCAGACAAGATAATCAAACAACCTCAATTCTTGATAGTTACTCATGAAGAGTAAAAGCCTCATATCATTCTTTCCACTCTACCTTCCTTCTGTAGGCGACTTCTCTCACAACTAGACTGTGAAAATGGATTACTTGAATGGGGAGTTATCCTATTACTAGAGGGTTCAGAGAACACCTCAATGCATTTCATATGTAACCCACTAGGTTCTGACACCTATCCATATTTTCCATCATGAATGGGCACACTGATACCTCCATCTAATAAGAGTGGGAGTCATTACTATTTTGTGTCTTCTTCTCTTCATCTATAGGATTAGAGAAATAAGGAATACATTAGAATTCATTCTATTTATCCCTCTCTTGTTAGTCGCTCTTCTTTCTAGGGATCTATCAATGTATGTTGGTCGTAGATATTTATTCCCTTTAGGATCAAGTTGTATTCCATATATTCTACTGTGGTTTTGTCTTAAAGATACCAACAATCTACTGGTATTATATCAATATTCTAGGCAATGAGCTAAGGAACTTAAAACAATTAGTATTCTTTTTTACCTTTTCTTTTGAGTCCAGGTGTTGAGTTTGTTCCCGGAATGGGATAAAGTCTCATTGGTTTAAATATTCTATTACTTGAGAAAGATCATATCAAGTATATGGGATTCCATAGTCAAATAATGGGTCCACTCATTAGAAGTAAGAGGAAGTGCACTTTTTCCATGACTACTTTAGTACATAAATTCTTGTATTAGAAAATAGGTGGTTCATGTATTAGTAAAATAATGACCTTTCTCCCCATGTGAATTAACAAAAGAAGGAGGAGCAGTACATCTTAGTCCACACCTAATTGTGTTAGAAAGGTTTTTATTCCTCCCTCAATAGGGATATCAACCTATTATTATGTGGTTGGTAGTTAAAAATTGAATAATGGGAATTTTAATTTCCCTTTTAGAAAGCCTATTCTTCTGCTTCCACTTTGACCCAACAATCATAGGGATTAGATTAAAAAATATAACTTCAATTAAAGATATCCATGATTCACTTACATAATAATAAGAAGTTCGTTTCATATCAGCATCTTTTTGAGGCTATAAAACATCGATCTTGGACATATAAATATAAATATATATATAATTATAAATATACATATAATAAATATATTTATTATAAATATGTGTATTATTATTTCATCATTATTTAAATATAAATATGTATTTATTTAAAACATTATGAAATTATAAAATATATATATAATTTATATATTTATTTTAATTTCATAAGTATTAAAGTATATATATCTATGACTATATATAATTAATATATTTATTTTAATTTCAAAAGTATTTAAATATATATATATATATATATATATTTATGACTATAAATAAATAAATATATATTTAATATTATAACTATAAATATAATAAATATATTTATTATAATATTATAATTATTTACACATATATATATTATGTATAATTATAAACATAAGTATTTGTAAATATGTATAAATATTTGTATATATTTATAAATACATTTCAATAATTATATTTATTTATAAAAATACAACTATAATAAATATATTTATCATGATTTTATGTATTTATGAGAACATAATATCTTCATGGAAACATGAATGAATGATATACATCAAGTAAAGTATAGATCATAGAAAACGAGTCATCATATAAATGGACAACATGAATTGTAATGAGAGTATAATGTATAAATGATCATTCATGATGAATACAAATCATATGAACGTCACATATATTAATGCATCAATTGACCAAATTCATTGGAAGCATATATTTATTTACACACACACACATATATATATATAATTATAACTATAAATATACATATTTTAAAATTATTTATATATAATTCTAATTATACATATTTAAAAAGTATTTATATATAATTATAAATATATATATTTAAAAAGTATATATATATATATATAAATATTTAAATATTTAAATATTTAAATATATAAATATATAAATATAATAAATATATTTATTATTTAATGAAATTTATTATTTATATATATATATGAATTGTTAAATATATATATATTAATTATAAACATACATTTTTTATTTAATCTATACAAATAAAAATTATTTTGGAATATAAATATTATAATTTTATGAAAATTAATAATAATTTTTATAAATACATTTTATCAGCACTTTTCTATTTCACTGATAAAGGTTACATTTTATCAATGCATTCTACTTAGCGCTGATAAAACTCGGTGCATCCTTTGCCCATATCCGTGGTAGTGTGCAAACATATGTCATTTATGTTGTAGTTTATCTATTATTTTTTCAATATCTGATTATTCTTCAATCCTCTTATAAACCAACCTGATTTCATTCCTCGTCATTTTTTCTAATGAGATACTCCACAACACTACATTAATGAGAAAATTATGAATTTGTTGATAAAAAATAACTAAATTAAAAGCATGGAAAAAGAATAGAGAAATTTAAATTTAAAGTGTGTAATTTATAATAAAAATTAATTTTATTTATCATCATTAAAATAGTTATATTTGATTATAATTAATATTAATATATAAAGAATAATTAAATTTTTTAATAAAAAAATCGGTTCGATCACTTTTTTAACTGATTTTCTCGATCCCAACATGTCCTACAACCATTATTCAATGACCATCCTCATTCAAAAAATTTTGATAAAAGAAAATAAAACAAGTGTTTTGCCTCCAATAATTTAACATGTTTTTAGTATGTTTCATTAAAAGTAATTTTCATCACAAAATAAAAAATGTGATAATCATGTTTAAAAAACAATAGACTTGGTTATAAATAAAAAATATTGATTCTATCAATTGATATGAGGGTGACATCAGAAAGGAAGAATAGGATGATGATGGATGACCTATTTATATCCCAAGACCTGACGATGGATGATTGAAAGAACAGTACAATGCTGGGTAACCTATTTATAGCCTAAGACCAAACGACGGAGTATCAGAAGCAGAGATGTATAATGTTCAGGGCAGAAAGGCATAGAAGAGCACTACACACCGATAAGATCTTAGCAGACTCTTACGATCAAGCAATTATGGAAAGGAATAAGTAGAAGACAGTGGCTGACTGGTTCATGCCTCAAACAATGGCCGACCTATTTTTTCTAAAATCTCACTTTCTTATAAAAAATGTCATTTTTCTGTGGTTATTACCAACACCTATATTCATATAATAATGACTTGAATCTTTTTGAAAAATATAATCTAAACAAAATATATTTTACAAATGGTACACAAATGAAGGATGTTGGGGAGACTCAAACACCAGACCTCTCTAACGCCCTACATTCCCCTTTGACGTTGGGCTAAGCCCTATGCTTCTAAGCCCTAATAAAGTGTCCTTTTATTTAACAAAATTGAATTAATTCCATCAAATTAAACATTAATATAATGATGTAATTATTTTATGGAACTAGAAAAAGACCTTTACCAATCATTTATGAGTATATTAATACTTACATGAAATAACATGATAAATTTGTATGTGGAAGAAAAATAATCTTGACCTAAAAGATAAAATATTGTTTGTTTTTCATAAAAACATTTTTTCAATTGGTGAGTAATAAAGAGAGGAAAACTTGAATGAAAAACATAGAATTTCGAGAAATAATAATAGGAGAAGAATATGGGTATGTTTTAATAAGATAAAGAGTATATATCTCTTCCAATGTAAATTTAAATAAGAACAATCCTAAATAAGAGTGAGATTGTAATACAAGCCTTGATGACTTTAATAACATTTTTTTCAAACCCAATTAAAAGTGTAAACATGAATTGTAACTTTAAATACCATAAATGTTGATGAATTCATGATATAATATGACCAATTGGTAGAATGTACACCATATGAAATAAATTATCTGTATAATATAAAATATGTCTCAATAGACTGAAATTGAGATGAAAAACCATTCCATTGGATTTCTGCAAGGTAGAACACGCTATATCCTATTGAATAATGATTTAAATTCATTAAATAATTTCTTAAGAATTTTTTTATATATATTCCATTTGTTCTGATCTTTCTTTTTATAATCATTTGACATCCATTCATTGAATGGTCATTGCTTATGTTAACCACTTATGGTTGTTTAGTCAATTTTCCCCGAATTACTTACTTATATTGATTATGGTTAAAGGTGTTATGACATGGTTTTATCAAGTCATGATTGTTAATAATTTCATGAATATAATTTTCATTCATTTTATTAATTTATATAATCATCAATTCAATGTGATAATAAAAAAACGAATTGCATTGCTTTGTTAAGGTGATAATCAACACGTACGAAGGACTGATGTTATCATTTTTAATGGATCGGAGGGTAAGAAATTAGATTATATATTATATTTTCAGAATGAAAATCATCTCTTACATATCATATGTATTCATTAATTCAGTATTTTTAATAATCCATGTGATGTAGAGGTGGATAATGTTCTCACCATTTACATAACAACATCTCAATATAGTTAATATACTAATGTAATTATGTTATGATTCTTACTGAATATTTAGAGGTGGGTTATGAATAAAAGAGAATGAAAAAACATTTTATAAACATATACCTCCTCTGGTAATTTCCTATGGCCTACACCTTAAGCCTTCTATTAAAAACATAGTTAATAAACTAATGTAATTATGTTAAGACTTCATTTTCTAGACTCGTTTCACCGCATGTTTCTCTTGGGATATTTGCGATTGTTCATGGTGCTCCACCTCAAAAATGTTTTTTTGGAAGATTCTATGTTCCGTGTTGCCATTGGAATTTATTTGGGATGTGATCAAACTAATGGTTACATCGAGGAATAGATATGTCATTGAAGTGGCTAGATTCTAAGACAATTAACTAGGGTTGGGGCCAAATCCACTCAGAAGAACCCCATTCGCAAGGGTTCCAAACCTCATCAAAAGACTTTAGTAATAAATGATATAGGTAGTTGATTAGACTTTGGTTTTTTTCTTCTGCCTTTGGTTCATGTTTGTGACATGGTGGTTTGGAATATTAAATTTCAGGGTATGGAGAGCAAACATATGATCTGGTACACTAATCTTATAGTCATGTGGAATGAGCTGTTTTGAGATATGGGATGAAGCATACATGTGATCCAATACTCTAATCTAATAGTCCTCAGTTCGAAGTGGTATGATTGGACTTCCGACTCTATTTAGATTCACGCTTTCATGTATAGTTGAACCACTTTTTTGACTACTATATAATACCAAAATACACCTACTAGGTAATGGACATGAGGGTGAATTGAAACCTTCACCACTCAGCTCCAAAAGAGTGCCTCTGGCCTCATGACAGCGGATTTTTACCATCTCAATTTAGACCATATCCACTCGCACCTAGGGGTGTTTCTGTACGGCCCTTGGGAGCATATCGAGCTTGATGTTTGAGACTTTACCATCTTGACACAGGATAAGTCCTCAGTTACTCTCCATTGAACGTTATATATGTTTACTTTTATCATTTGGGGGAAATAAGTTGTTGGAATGAAATCGACATGCAGATCAGCTGTCACGACTCATCCCCTGGGGCCCGTGTCGTGACTACCCCAAGCCCGCCTTCCATAGGCCTGGGGCTGACGACTAGCACCGAAAGGCGTATTCACTAAATTGGTAAGGCATTGCCTTTATAACCTGTAAAGACACAAAACCCGAGCAAAAATTACACTATATAGTAAATATGGAGTGTAATGTAATTAAAGGGGCCAGAATACAAGGCCAATAGAAAAGTATAAGTAAAACTGTGAAGTACAAGTAAACCTGGAAACAGCTCTTGTGAACACCCACCAATGATCCTAGCTGATGGGTAGGTATAACACTCGAGTAGTCATATCTACGTATCATCTCTTCTAGTGACCACCTCCGAGCAGCCTCTAGTCTAGGTACCCTCATCCTCAGTTTGTGTTGTTCGTCGTATGCACCAGACACAACAAGGTGCGAGTGTATCCCGTGCAGGGGTGAGTATAATAAAACTCAGTAGGGACCCCGAGACCCCATATGGTCTCTCAGAATCCATAAGAATAAACCTCAAGCAAGACATATACTCTACTTAGGTATATTTCCATACATATACCTATGTTATCAAAATATACTCATCTCACACAAGAGGTATGAAAACCACAATGATAAAACCACGAAGGTATGAGTGCCACGTAGGTAACACCTCGATGATACAGTACCACACATGTACACCGTGAAGGTAGGAGTACCAAAAATGTAACACCTCGAAGATATAGTAGCACATAAGTACACCATGATGGTATAATACTTAGCTCACAGATGTATAAGTGAAGTATAGAAGTATAGATGATCAGTAGTGGCGCTGGATCATCTTATTCTGTCAAGAGGCACTTCTGCTTTTTATACGGCGTATGACCCACAGAGGATCGATAGGTACTAATCTCCGACATGATCCACATGGGATATGACCCACAAAGGATCAATATGTGCTTACCCACAGAGGATCATCGAGTAGTGACCCACAAAGGATCTGACCCACACAGGATTGGTATGCGCTGACCCAACAGGATCGCTGAGCGCTGATCCACACAGGATCAGTATGTGCTGACCCACACAAGATCGTTGTGCGCTGACCCACATAGGATCAATAGGTTCTAATGCCCGAAATGACCCACACATTATCCGACCCGCCCAGAGTCAATAGGTAACTAACCTCTGTATAATCTGTTTCAATCCTCTGCCTCACTGCCATCCACAATGTTCCCGCACTATGCATGCTTGATTCTGGGAGGTTCCACTCCTCATGCAATTGGTAGATACTTAAACATCCAAAAAGTTCTATGAATAAGTATCCCAAAGTTAAGTCATGTCATAATGGACCTAACGCAATAGACGTTGCGTCAATCAGACGCTCAATCTGTAAGTTATTAGCATTTCCGCTCTGAGGGCCCGATTGGATTCGAGGTTCGATCCAACCCGACCATACTCCATCTTAATCCAAAACACAATTGGTGTGTACCAATAGTACCGTCTTGATCCATGTATTCTGTCTCGATAGAATGTTCATGAAACGGACGCCCGGTTCTCAAGATATGGCCATAAAAACAAAAATGGGTCTCGATGGGCCCTGGTCTGGTCTGACCCTGTCAGACTGACCTGGCCCAATACATCCTCAGCCAATCCAGCAAGGTGCGAGTCGACCCGGACCAAAATGGGTCCAGCCCAGATGTCCTAGCACTTGGTGGTCCTAGCCGGTTGGGCCGTGGTCCGGCCCAGCCCACGAAGGGGACGACCTGGTAGCGCAACCCGGTGGATTGGCATGCCTTTGATAGTGCTGATGGGGAGCATCCCTATTTAGTTTGGAATGGAAACTAGTAGTGACTTTAGGTGCTTCCATGTTACCACGGGACCCGAGTGGGTCTCACCGAACCGCAATGCTCAGCCGGTGTTCAGGCCTGTCCTCCTCCCAATGGTACGGTCGGGTGCTGCTGCTCCAGCACGACGGGCCTGACCGACCGCTTTTTGGTCACCACCACAACCAATGGGTTGCGGCCTCCTACTCCACCGGTGGCATGGACATGCTCTGCCACTCCGCCGCATGGCCAGCCTGATGTCGACTGCCACCCTGCCCCACCACAGCTGATAGGGCGTGGCATCCTCATCTTCTGGTGGTGCAGACGCATGCCGCACTTCCTTCCTTGCGGTCAGTCGGGTGCCAACCGTCGCCTTCTTTCTCCTGTCATTGTGGCTCTGTTCTAAGATCCAAAATTATTTCGTTTGCATATTCACAATCCTCAGGTCGAGGGCTCCGCATCCATATGTCTCTCTTAGAAAAACCTTGTGTTTTTAGTGTAACCAAATATTTGACGTCAAAGAATGCACGATGAATAAAAGATAAAGGGGGAATGGTATATGTGTGGGATTATGGACTTGGATGTTTTTCCATCATCATTGTGAATTCAGAACAAGAAGAATCATTAAAATATATTTAATCATAATCAAATTAAAACATCTACCTCATTCACCTGTAGGAGATGTCATGAGGAAGAAAACATAGTTGATGAGATGGTGACATCGGCTTTTTTTCTCCCGCAAGATGTTTCTGATATGGGATCATGCTTCGTCCTCATTTATTGATTCTGGAGGATTCACTTCATTGGAGAGTGTTATTCATTGAAGAAGATGATCCTCCAAATGCTCTCCCCAAAACTCTTCTCCTTTGCCAACACAAATTTCCCCACAGTAAATGAGGAGGCAACTTAATATGTTAGGTTTATTAATTAAAAAATTAAAGGATTTCTCATTAATTAAGTTGAAGTTGGCACAATAAATTTTGGAGGATTCCAAGGGTTTCCCTACATTATAGAAGGGTTTGGGTGGTGCCCAACACTAGAATTCAAAAAGGAGGTTTCAATTTCAAATATAAAATAAAACATGTTTATTTTATTTTCTCTCTTGAAATACAAAAAAATTAACATTCATCCTCGACCTAATGTAGTGAAGGTGAAGGTCTCCTAATGAGAATATCAGCTCTGTGAGTTCAATGTTATCCTCAAATTTCAATTATGAGCACCGGTTCAAAAGTTACCAAAACCCGCTCACATGTTTACTGAACGTATTGGAAAAAACAGTTTAGATATTCATTCCGGCCACATAGGGCCTCAGAATCACACACTGTCAATTTTCTAATACTCGTAAAATTACCATATAATTAAACAAATATTCATTGAAAAATTTGGGTATTTACATTCTCTCCACCTCAGGGCTTTGCATCTCTTAAATTTATAACACAATATAGGGAAACAAGTGGGCATACTGAGTACAAATCTGAGCCTCCAGGTCCCATGTGATCTCTAAGGGGTTCATGTGCTTCCATCGTATTCACACCAGAGGTATCGACCACCCACAAAGGACCTGCTCATGTCGATATTCAATCTCCCTTGGATCCTCCGAAGACTTCACCCCATCATCAATGTTGAGCTCTCCCCAGTAAATTATGTGCAGAAGATCGTGTACGTATCTCCTCAGCTGGGATATGTGGAAAACGTCATGCATCCCGTGCAACTGAAGTGGAAGAGATAAGTGGTAAGACACCTTGTAAACTCTACTGAGGACCTGAAAGGGTCTGAGGAACCTTGCAGATAACTTTTCGCCTCATCTAAATATCTGCAAACCTCGTCGAGGTGAGACATTTAGAAAGACATGGTCTCCATATTCTATCTCCAGAGCTTTCCATATCTTATCATCATAGTATTTCTACCTACTTTGTTCAATATTCATCTTCTTCTGGATGATCTAAACCTTCTCTGTGGTTGCATGTACCATCTCTGGTCCCAAAAGTGTGAACTCCCCTATGTCAGTCTAGTACGAAGGTGATCTGCAATGTCAGCTGTACAATGCCTAAAATTGTGCCATACCAATAGTGGCGTGACAACTGTTATTGTATGAGAACTCCACCTAAGGAAAGTGATCCTCCTAACTATGGATAAAATCAATGATTTACGCATGTGGCATGTCCTGGAGGGTCAGAATGGTAAGCTCTGTATGACCATCAATTTGAGGATTGAAGGTAGTGCGCAACTGAAGTTGTGTCCTAAACGCCTCCTGCAACCCCTTCCATAGATGAGAAGGGAAATGTGCATCAGGATCGAAGAAAATCGTAGATGGAACTTCATAAAGACAAACAATCACCTACACGTAGAGGCGTCCCAATATCTCTTCAGATCCCAGCTCTTTGATAGATAGGAAGTGGGTTGACTTGGTGAGTCGGTCAACGATCACAAAAATTGAATCATGACACCTGGACATGCGTGGAAATCCTGTCATGAAGTCCATGAAAATTCCATCCCACATCTACTCTGGTACATCTAATGGTTGAATGAATCCTATTGGAGACTAAGGCTATGCCTTCACTTGTTGACAAGTGATACACCGAGAGGCAAACTCTGCCACTACTTTCTTCCTTCTCGGCCACCAGTGCTAATGTCGAAGGTCCTGGTATATCTTCGCCACTATTGGATGTATCGCTAGAGGGGACATATGGAACTCCCTCAACACATCCTCCCGTAGTGACACCGGTACCATAGTACACCCTCTAAAGATTATGACATGATCCCCACATTTAGAAAATCTATGAGTTGCATGTACTGTAGATATCTGAGCACGTTGAGCCTCGTCGTCAGTGTCCCCAAGCTGCACCTCCATGACTCGTGGATGGAGTGTAGGAGTGACTGTTAGAGACTGAAGATAAGATACATCATCTCTATCCACGTAGGATATCATCAAAGTGGAAAGCTACTCCATTGACTCACACAATAACTATATACCAGATCTCTTACTGAGTGAATCTGATACAAGGTTCCCCTTCCTAGAAGTATAGACAATCCTGAGGTCATAGTCTGGAAGAAACTCAAGCCAATGCCACTGTCTCAGGATCATGTCCTTATGAGAGTTAATATACTTGAGAGTCTTGTCATCAGAGTAGACTCTAAAACATTCTCCCATCATGTAATGTCGCCACATCTTCATGGTGAAGACCACTACTGCTAACTCCATGTCATGGGTAGCTTAGTTCTACTCATGTTGTCTCAGCTATCAAGAACTATATGCAATAACTTCTCTCTCTTGCATCAGCACACATCCAAATTTGGTCACTGATGTGCCATAGTAGATGACATACCCAACACCCACCTCTAGTATACTAAAGATGGGGAACTCACCAGTCTCTGCCTCAGCTCTTAGAATCTATTCTGGAATCTCACCTACCACACGAAGGGTTTCCCCTTCTTCATCATCACGGATAAGGGTGTCACAACTCTGGAAAAATCAAGAAGAAACTTCTGGTACTAATAGGACAATCCCACGAAACTCCACACCTCTGTCACACTCCTGGGTGGCTCTTAAGAACGAAAAACCCCAATCTTCGTTGGATCCACTGCAACTCCAGCCTCCGATATAACATGTCCTATATAGTGAACCTCTCAGATCAAGAACTGCAAAATAAAGAGAATACCATAAATTTGGTTCTCAAGGAGTATTCCCAGGATTATCTGTAGATGATATGGATGCTCCTCCTCCATTGCTGAGTATGTCAGGATGTCATCAATAAATACTACCACAAAGCGATTGAGGTATGGTAGGAAGATATTGTTCATTAATCACATGAAAACATCTGGGTCATTTTTCATGATGAATGTCAGAATAAAGAACTCATAATGGAAATACAAACATCTGAAGGCCATCTTCAACACATCGTTGTCTCGTTTCCTTAGCTGGTGATAGCCTGATTAGATGCCTATCATTTAATACCATCATTCTCCCTTCAGCTGATCATAAAGATCTTCAATCTTGGGGTGTTGGTACTTGTTCTTCATGGTAACCTTAATCTAGATCCGAAAGTTCACACAATGTCTCAAACTACAATCCTCCTTGTTGAACAAAATCGGGGCTTCCCAATGAAAAAACTGGGCCTAATGAACCCCTTTATCTACAAGTCCTCCATCTATACATGCAGCTCTCAAATCACTGCGGAATCCATCTTATATGATCGGGTAGATATCTGTGTCATCCTACGGTACAAGTCGATGTAAAATTCCACCACTTTGTGTGGAGGTAGACCCAGAATATCATCAGGGAAAACATAGGAATACCGGTCCACCACTATAGGATAGATCAAACTGTCTACATCAACCACTCAGATGGTAAGGCTGGCCAACTTATGTGTGATCAGCTGCACCCTCCTCTGAGTAAGTCCATCCTTCACTACAAAGGTTACCTTTTCATTGGTGAAGGAAAACTTGGTCCTATCCATGCAAACACACACCACACATTGCGCCTAATACTGTCAATATGAGCATGGACTATAGATAAACAGTCCATACAAAAGATGATGTCGTAAGGCCTAGACAACGCTACTAGAAGATCCCAACTGAAGATATCGCCTCCTAGAGTAAGCTTGCACTGACAGAACCAGTGAGTAATCATAGAGTCTTCTCTCGAAAGAGTCTCTAGCTGTATGGATAGAGCCAACAGATCCACCAAAATCTCTAAGCTCCGAATGAGGGTCATGGAAATAAAAGAATGACTGGAACTTGAGTCTATATGAACTAAATATAGGGTGGATTAGACAAAAAAATTTACTTGCATCATCTTCGATGTGCCATAGTCATAAGCCTTAGCTTACTGGAGCTCATCTTTCCCCTCTCCAGCTGCTCTCTATGGTCAGGGTGGACCACCTGGTGGTAGTGGCGATAGAACGTTGAATCGCTGCCCAATGCCTACTACACGACCTGCTCAAATGCCACATCTGCCTCTTTCCTACGAACCTTCTTGAACAATCTTTTACTTCTACCAAGGTGGTCCTTTAACTGTCTGTTGGTTTTCTATACGGCTGGTCGGGTAATCGCGAGTCATGTGACCCTGCCCTCAACACGAATAAAAATTCTTGTTCCTCATCAGTATTTCCTTGTATCTAGAGCCTCACACCACCGACCTTGTATCCTACGGTCATACACTAGTAGGTTTGGTCCTCTTGGGCCTCTGCGTCATTTGTCTATTTCCAACTACTGATGACTCTACTATGTGTCATCAGATGTTGGGTCTCACTACCGGGGACTACTCAGCAAGGAATATCTCCCCTAAGAGTGCTCATTCTAACACCTCCTCCTGCGTCAAGATGCTAAGAGAAACCATCGAAGCTCTAATCTCCCATCTGAGCCCTTTCTCAAAAATCCAGGCCCTAAAGAAAGGGCCCCACACCATGTCATTGTATTAGCACGAGGGGGCGGTGAACCTCACTAAATAATCAGCCACATTCATGCTACCCTGCTTCAAGTGGAGATGATCCTATATATGCAGTAACCGTAGGGTTGCTGGGATGAACTCTACCCTGAAAATTCTCTCGATGTCCACCTAGATGACAGTCACCTCATCATGAACCTACCACATAAATCTCCACCATCTTCCCACTGATTCTTGAATAAGACGAGTAGCAAGGATCACCATGAGATCAGCTAGTGTCCCTACTTGTTGAAAAACTCTTACCATGGCCTCCAGTCGGTCCTCAGCCTCTTGTGGATTTGTCTCACCCCAGATCCTCGGTGGACACTAGTGCTAGAACTCGTGAAACATGCTCATGTGGTGTGCACCCTCTACTTCTAGGGCTGGTGGCATCGGTTGCCCATTAGGAAGTGTTGATGCTGGTATACCACCTAATGGTACAACTGCCATATGGTGGCCCTGCATCGAAGCCTCATCGCTCGGTGGGGTGCCATCACATACTATACCCATAACCCTACCCGGATGTCTGCATTGAGAAATCCTGAAAAGGAACAGTTGTGCCACGGTCATTCAGTTATACCTCGTGAGATCACTCAAAGAGATCACAAAGAAAACATTCCAAAAATACATACGCAATCAGTGTTTCCATGCACTGAGTTGGAAATTAGAAGTCAGGGTCCTGGTGTAAGGGTACATCGGCCACCGCACCAACACTGGAATCCCTGAATTGAAAACCACACTCAAAAAGCTGAACACTAATTCTCCGAACATAAAATATCAGAGTCCTAGTTCTTTAGTAGAACCGATCACCTCTGATACCAATTTTTCATGACCCATCCCCCGGGGCCTGTGTTGTGACTACCCCAAGTCTGCCTTCCACATGCCAGGGGCTGGAGACTAGCACCGAATGGCGTATTCCATAAAATGATAAGGCCTTGCCTTTATAACCTGTAAACTAAAAAAAATCAAGAACATGGAAGGATAAGAGAAAAAGTAAACAATATAGTAAACAGGGTGTGTACAGTAAGTAAAGGGGTCGGAATACAATCCCTACATGAAAGTAGATGTAAAACTGTGAAGCTTAAGTAAAATTGAAACCTTCTCCTATGAACACCCACCAATGATCCTACCTAAACAGTACGTAAATCTATCTAATGGATGTATCTACGGATCATATAGTCTACTGACCACCTCCGAGCAGCCTGCAGTCCAGGTATGCTTATCCTTAGTCAGCATTGTCCGTCATCTGCACCAGACACAAAAAGGTGCGGGTGTAGCCTGTGCAGGGGTGAGTATAACAATACTCAGTAGGGACCCCGAGACCCCCTAAGGTCCCTAAAAATCCACAAAGGATAAACCAGAAGAAATTATTCAACTTTACTTAGGTATATTCCCATACATATATCAATGTTATCAAAATATACTCATCTCACACAAGAGGGAAGAATACAACAAAGGTAACACCATGAAGGTAAAAGTATCACACAGGTAACACCTAGAAGATATAGTACCACACAGGTACACCATGATGGTAGAAGTACCACATAGGTAACACCTAGAAGATATGTTACCACACAATTATACCACTATGATATAAGACTCAGCTCACATAGGTATACATGAAGTATAGAAGTACAGATGATTAGTCGCGGAGCTGGATCATCTTATTCTATCAAGAGGCACTGCTTCTGTTTATACGGAGTCTGTCGCACACATGATTGATAGGTACTAACCCCCAAAATGACCCACAAAGGATCTGACCTACACAAGATTAGTATGCATTGACCCATACAGGATCGCTGAGCGTTGACCCACAAATGTACTGACCCAAACCTGATCGGTATGTGCTGACCCGCATAGGATCGCTGAGTGCTGACCCACACAAGATCAGTATGTGCTGAACCACACAAGATCGCTAAGCGCTAACCCACACAGGATCGATTAGGGATAACCCCCTCAATTACACACAAAGGATCCGACCAACCCTGACTCGATAGGTAACTGACCTCCGTATAATCTGTCTCCAACCTCTGCCTCACTACCAGCCATTGGGTTCCCGCACTAAGCATGCTTGATTCAAAGAGGTTCCAAACCTCAATCCATCAGTATATACATCAAATTCCACAAAGTTACATTAATAAGTATCCCAATGTCCCATCACGTCATAAGGGACCTACCACAATAGATTGCGCGTCAATCAAACTCTCGTTATGTAAGTTATTAGCGTTCCCGCTCTGAGGGCCCGGTCAGATTCGAGGTTCGATCCATCCCAGATGTACTCTATATTTATCCAAAACATATGAAGAGTATACCAAAAGGACCATCTTGATCCATGAATTTTGGCTCTGCAGACGGTTCGTCAAATGGGTGCTTGGTTCTCAAGATATGGCCATAATGGCAAAAATGGGTCTAGATGGGCCCAAGTCTAGTCTGACCAGGGCTGACCCAGATCAGGTGGACCTAGCCGTAAATGTTTTTGGACCAGACTGTGAGGGGGATGACCCGGCCTATCCCATTGGCATAGTCTTCCAGAGCAGGCACAGTCAACCAGCGCTGGCGCAGTCCACCCGAGCTGGCGCCGAAGGGGGAGCATCTCCATTCCTTTCAGAATGGAAAATAGCAACACTTTTAGGCTCTAACAAGTCAATGCATGACCCAAGAATTTCCTACTGAAATTCAATGGATGGTCGGAATTCCAGCCAGTCCTCCTTCCAATGGAACAGTTACGCGGCGTTGTTCCACCACAGCCGGAACGACTGGCCATTCTTCAGCCTCCTCCGCGACCAAGTGGGTGCGACCTCCTGCTCCACTGAAGGTGCGGATGCGTGCTGCCACTCCACTCTGCGGCCTGTCGGATGGTAGACACCACCCTGACCTATCGCGACCGACGATCTGTGACCTCTTCATCATCTAGGGGCATGGATGCGTTCCGCCCTTCCTTCCTTGCGGTCAGTCGGGTGTCATCTATCACCTTTTTTGGCAAGCCTTTTTGGATTCATTCTAAGTTTGAAAATTATGTCGTTCACATATTCACGATCATTGGGTGGGGTTCTTCATGTCTATAGGTCGTGCTTATAAATTTTTTTTGTTTCCATTGTCATTTAATATTTGACGTCGAAGAACACACGAAGAACACGTGAAGAACAAAAGATAGAGGGGGAAAATATATGTGCGGGATTATGGCCTTGTTTTTTTGGCCATCATCATTTTGAATCCAGAATAGGAAGAATAAACAAAATAGATTTAATCATAATCAAATTAAAACCCCTACCTTGTTTTCCTATAAGAGGTGTCATGAAGAAGAAGTTGATGCCGATGAGATTGTGACGTCGGCGTTTTTTGCTCCTGAAAAATGTTTCTGATCTAGGCTCAAGCATCATCTCCGTTATCCAATTCCAGAGGATTCTCTTCATTGGAGAGTGTTCTTCATTGAAGAAGATGATATTCCAAAATCTCTCCCCAAAACTCCTCTCCTTTTCCGACACAAATTCCCCCATAGGAAATGGGGGCCAACTTAATATGTTATGTTTATTAATTAAACAATTAAGGGTTGGCTCGTTAATTAAGATAAAGTTTTGAAAATAAATTTTGGAGGATTCCAAGGGTATCCCTACATTAAAGAAGGGTTCGTATGGTCCCCACCTCCAGAATTCAAAAAAAAGGTTTCAATTTTAAAAATAATATAAAACTTTTTTATTTTATTTTCTCCCACGAAAGTCTTAAAAACTAATATTCACCCTTGACCTACTGTGGTCGAGGTGAAGGTATCCTTAAGCAAATATCGACACTATGAGTTCATAGGTTTCCTCAAATTTTAATTCTGTGCACTGGTTAAAAAGTTACAAAAACCCGCTCAAACTTTTACTGAATAAACCAAAAAAAAGTTCATAAATTCATTCCGGGCACACTGGACCTCGGAATCATGCACCATCAATTTTCAAAGACTCATAAAATTTCCATATAATTAAAAAAACATGGAAAAATCTGGGGCTTTACATCATCCCATAAGCATGTCATCCACTGGGACCACTCATATGACTTGGAGATGGTGGTCTGGGATATATCATTGTCATTTGTGTTTCATATGGTAGTGGGAGAAATCAGTATAATATAGGTAGTAGAGGTTGGTGGTTCCACTTGAGAGCTACTCTGTACCACTCAACACATGGTAGGATTTCATTTAGCAAAACAATTGGACGAACCCCTATGGGGATAATATCTGTCACTATCATCTATCACACAAGAGTTCATTGGATGTAGCATGTGTACACCTTTGTTTCACCTTCGTCCGAATGGAGTTGGTTCTTGGCCATTGTCATACCATTAAAAAACTCTAAATGGGCCTAAATCAACCCACCTATGGTGTTCAGGGTAGGTACAATCAAATAGAACTATAAACTACACCTTATTCCTTAAAATCACATGAGTCATGGTCTTCGTTCTTCTTGACTTGCTTCCTCTAGATCAAAATGAATCTAGGACCTTGATCACTCTATAACCAGGGGAGACTCACTGGCTGACTTCTACTCCTACTCATACTTTGTATAATATAGGTATTATACATAAAAGTTAACTTTCTGTAGCTAACTTTGAAGCACCTGGGTGACATGCTATCTTTGTCGGCTTGTATGGACGAGTGGACTAGAGATTTTTCTCTGATGATTCTTAGCTACCGGGATAGATATACTCTGCATAATATAGGTATAGGAATAGTCGAAGGATTAGAGGGACAATGATGATGTTAAATGATGGTTAAAGGGTGGACTGGTTCTCCCACTACAACGGGATTAGAGGGATATACCCATACACCATTACTAGGGGTGAAAATGTATCACAACTCTTGACTTTTGGGTGATATGGCTTGAGTGTTTAATGACGTATGAACTATTCCTACAAGGTGGTTCACTTTCATCCCTAACCCTGTTGAATGTCATTTGAGTGGATCTACTACTCAAGAATACCTATATTATACGACTGAAGAGAGATACAAGGAATAATATTGTCATTTCCTCTTTGATGGTATATGATTCATCATGTTCCGACCAGACATCCTTGAGTATAGATCATTTGGAAATTGGGAAACCATAGAAAAAGGACGAAGAAATGGTTCTTGAAAAACGAAAAAATTGCTCAAAATGAATTGGATCACCAACTTCTCAATGGGTTATTTTTCTCCACAATACTAATGAGGAACCTTTGACAATTTAACTCTAGAGTGGGGAATGATAGATGTAGGTCTTGTTCTTGATGCTTGTTCTGATAGAGTGTATAGGTGAATCACTATGACCTTTGTATGGTGTCCAACCATCTAGTGTAGAATCACTGATCATACTTTGGGGGAGGATACAAATCATTATAATAATGGTAGTAGACTATCTCAGTATAATATATGTTTTATAATATCAAGTGCTTGTTGAGAAATAGATTTGGGCACTCAGTTGACTAGAATCCTATCCGGCATATGAGCCAATACCATAAGGAAGGTCAGTGTAAGGTCACTTCCTATACCACACACATAGTCAAAATCTATTTATTAGAGAAGGTCCTACTTAGATATTTTCTTATCACATCCTTTTGGAGACTTTGACACAATCAACATTCCATTGAATATGTGATAATTTCTCATGATTCTCCAATTACCTTCATCTAGCTCCCAGAGGGATGATTCTAGAGACCTAAAAATCAAAAAGTTGAGGGAATTGGTGTGGAGCAGAGTGTTAATAGGTAATAGAATTAGTGGCTCAATCGAAAGGTGGTGATGAGCTTTAGAGTAGAAACCTCAAGTCACTTATGATGGTGAAATGACTCTACCCTACATATACATATGCTTTAATAGACATTCCCAACGAATTAGGTTTTCTTCGGCTTAATTAACTACTTGTGAGATTAGAGCATGTCATTGTACTCTATCACATTAATTACAATAGATTAATCTATCTAAGGTTTTAAATAAAGAAGAATAACTAACTCATTCGAAATTAGGATTGAGTGAGAAAATAGAAAGATTTGCTATTAAATATGAATTCTTATTATAGTGGACCTCCTAGAGAAAAAAATAACTACAATAGAGAGAATAAATGATATACTAGTGTTTGGGATACAATACATGAATAATGTATCCCAGGTAGTCATTGGGATATGATACTTCATGTATCCCAGTGAGGACCTAAAGCTCACTACCCAGGGAGTGCTTGGGATACATGAAGTATCCCAATTCCTACTATCTGTATTATTTATGAGAAATGACCAGGACATACTAGGGTACACATTTGTATCATCACCTAGTTTATTGAATGAGTTGAATTGAAACTACTCAGGGAGTTGAACCATTTCTATATTATTCCACTCCCAGTGACGAAGGAAGGATACACACCACTATACCGTCATACAAACCTCTATGACCCACTTTTTTTATGTATTCATGACTAGGCCCAACATAAGTGTCCCAATGATTTCATTTTCATTTCCATTCACACCACTAATGAAGAGGTAAACCTCCTCTAGGTATTATTTGATGCATATGTTGTAGTACAGGAACAACCTCTATTTGGCAGTAGAGGCGCATGGCCCATGGTTTTTGAGGTTAGGCGGTGTGGTAGGTAGGAGAATCCACCGACTTGGGGATATTGCCATCTACTACCTATAATATTCCGATGGTGAGCTTCATCATGTGATGGAAACCACCCATTGGAGCCCAAAACCCCTATGAAAATGTTTGTAGACCCTATTGCATGAATTTGGAAACAATTCCACAAACAATATGAGGTTTTCCTTCAGCATCCATTATGCCCATTCCAGCATCAATCACATTAATAGTTTCAAATAAACAAACTCACACAGGTGCATGTGTCCTCAGTATACCTTTCCAATCATACTAGCATTACTACCAATCAAGTATACTACTTTTCATGTTGAGCCCAGCGACACTCTCCTGAAGTCATTCGCTATCGACTCACTATGATGACCACCTATCTCATTCAATGGAATCCCGTGGTGTCAACTGATACCCTCTTCAACAATGGAGCAACATGTACTTGTCGTATCATGTGTCAGATTGAGGTGTGGTTGTCTAAAAAATTTCACAAATGAGTTATGGATCATTTTCAAACAATATCAAAACATTCTAAATTTGTTTTCTCGTTTTTGAGTATGTCCCTTATTCTTTAACTAAAATTAATGTCAATTTCAAATAATGACACATTTGGAGTTATACTAGCCCCAACATGCATTTTATTAAGGTATAAAAACAATCCAAATATTTTTTCTTGTTTTTTAGTATATCAGTTGTGTTTTTTTACTAAAATTTCATTCCAATTTCAGAACACTCATTATGAGTCATACCGGTCATATTGTTCATCTTTATAATGTGAGACTACTTCGTACACATCACAAATTAATTATGAATCATTTTCCTAAATTATCAATTAAATTAGAGAAAATTTTATTAGTTTTCAGTAATTGAAACGTTTTGTACTAAAATTTCAATTTTGAATGGATGACAAATAGTTTTAGTCATACCAGTCACACTATGAATTGGATTAAGGTGTGGTTAACTTCTACACATAAAATGTGACTATGGTATCATTTTCAAATGTATAACAACAATCTGAATGTGTTTTATTCGTTTTTAGTATATCAATTGTTGTTTTTACTTAAACTTATGTCAATTTAAAATAAAAAGATAAACTTTGAGTTATATCAGCCACATCATGAATCATATTGGGGCGATACAGATTCATGCACATAAAAAAGGACTAATATATAATTTTACTAAAAATCAAAATTATCTAAATCTTTTTTCATGGTTTCCGATATGTCCCTTTTTGTTTTTACATAAATTAATGTCAATTTTAAATAAAAAGAGACCCATTGAGTTATACACGTCACAATGTGAGTTTTATTTATGTTTTTTATATTCCTATATGTCAAAAATTACTACTAGATCATTGGAATAATGTATAAAAACAATATTAATACATTTTATTGGTTTTCATCATGATAGTTGGGTTTTTTTTAAATGTCATTTCAAACTTGAAACACCCATTATGAGTCATACCAGTCACATTGTGAATCAGTTTGATGTGATTCTTCTTCATACTCATCAAAAATTAAATATGAATAATTTTCATAAATCATCAATATAATTAATGTGTGTTTTCTTGTCTTTCATTGAGTGACACATTTTGAACTAAAATGTAAATTTTAAACTGATAACAGACACTTTTAGTCATACCAGTCACACCATGCATATAATTGATCATAAAGAAAGGGTGATAATAGATACTAATATGTCCAGGGGTGGGGTGTCTAGGTGGTGGTGGAGGGCTGTCCATGGGGGTGGGGCTGTCCAAGGGGGTGGGGTGTTGAGGGGGGTGGCCGTATCTAGGGGTGAGGGGGAGGGATGTCCCTGGGGTGGGGTTTTCTTGGGGGTGGGGGTGTCTACGGGGTTGGAGGTTGTCGAAGGGGGTAGGGGCATCTAGGGGGTGGGTGGTGTCCAAGGGGGTGGGGTGTCGAAGGAGGTAGGGATTTTCCAAGGGGTGTGGGGGCTATCCAAGGGCATGGGGTGTCCAAGGGGTGGGGGATGTCAATGGGGGGGGATGTTCTATGGGGTGGGGGGCTATCCAAGGGGGTGGGGGTGTCCAGGGGGTGTGGGATATAAACGGGGTTGGGGGATGTCAAAGGGGAAGGGGTGTCCTGGGGGTGTGGGGGCTGTCTAGGGGTGGGGGGGGTATCCAGGGGTGGGGGGCTATCCATGGGGGGGGGGGGGGTTGTCCAGGGTGTGGGAGGGTCCAAGGTGTGGGGTTGTCTTTGGGTGGGGGTTGTCTAGTGTGTTGGGGTGGTCTAGGGGGATAGGGGCTATCCAGGGGTTGGGGGTTGACCAAGGGGGCTATCCAGGGGGTGGATGGGTGTCCAGGTGGTGGGGGTGTTGTATAGGGGGGTTGTCCAAGGGGTGGGGAGGGAGTGGGGGCTATCCTGGAGGGTGGGGTTGTCTGGGGGGTAGGGTGTGTCTAGAGAGAGGGGGGTTCTATCCATGGGGGGATTTCCAAGGGGGAGGGGAGGGTTTGGGGTTTCCAGGGGGCGTGGGTTGTCCACATTGGTGAAGGGTGTCCTGGGGGTGGAGGTGTACAGGGGGCTATGGGTTGTCCAAGGTGGTGGGTATGTCGAGGGGAGGGTTGAATCGGTCACACATATATTTAGTCATTGAAAATAATCAAGTCGTGTTTTATAATTTATATATAAAAAAATAAAGATAATGTGACCTACCTAACCACACATATATTCATGTACAAAAAATCATCAAACATCAAATATAATTAATTTCAGTCAAAAATGTAATCAATCAATCTGCCCCTCATCACCATCACTATCATAACTGTCATCATAAGCCTCACCCTTGTCCACATCATCATCCATGTCATCACAACCTCCCTCTAAAATTCGCTCCTCCTCACCCTCGTACTGTACCTTGGCCTCCACGTCACCCTCCTCTTCCGCCTTGGACTCCTCCTCACCCTCCTCCTCCGCCTCGGCCTCCTCCTCACCCTTCCCCTATTAGACTTCTCC
Source organism: Viscum album (assembly GCA_963277665.1). Taxonomy (NCBI): domain Eukaryota; kingdom Viridiplantae; phylum Streptophyta; class Magnoliopsida; order Santalales; family Viscaceae; genus Viscum; species Viscum album. The sequence continues at coordinate 1,931,902,807 of OY728131.1, forward strand.
TCTACATTGTCTTGATCACAACTAGAACATCCACCTTGTGAACCATATATAGAATTCGTCGATGAAATATACTCATCAGAAGTTGTGATGTCCTCTGGTGTAAGTGTTGGATGTAAAACTTCCATCAATTTCATTAATGCAGTGTTTTCCCTTGTAGACTATTCTACCATCTCTGTGGCACTTTTTTCAGCATCATCTACCTGTGCCGTAACCTACTGGAACTCAGTGGAACTAAAACTCCTACCTTAGGATGGGAAGTACCTCGTTGGGACTATACTCTTCCTAGGTGGGCAATATACTTTGCTTGGGTTTTCATCTCCCAACACCTAATGTAAGTAATCATTTGGCCAAAGTTTCTAGGTTCCAGGGAATCAAGGGCCTCTAAATAAGAATGTTACAAATATAAATAGATTATTATGTTTCAAAATAGATATTAAAATTTGAAATAACCAAATTAAATCTAAAAATTTACTATTGAGACGGTTCATTAACTACACTTGCAACTTTCTTCTTTCTAGTTGAGAAAAACAATTTTTCTTGAGGCACGTGTCCTTCAATATTCAATGTTTTCCTCTAGAATAACATTGAATGTAGAAAAACATAATTAAAAATTGGTTACCAATAATTAATTTCATAGTTAAAATTATATTAAAACTTTAGCAATTGAATAAATTATATAAGAAACAATATAATGTGCAAGTTGTAATGAAAAATTATAAACTATCATACATGCTTCCTCTCATGATCTGAAATTGTAGTACGCCCCAATGTGTGGAGGTACATCTTAGCATCAATAATTTCTTTATTTCATCCGGACGATTTCAAAATAAAATTCAATAATAAAAAATATAGTATTAATCAAAACATGAAAATTTCATATAAATACCTCAAATTTAATTAATACCTTAAACAGAATAGTCATCCACTGAGTATTCATCTATCGATAATATTCTATCGTACAATCATCCATGATAGGTACCACCTCTAACTCTGTTCCAACTCTAGAATGACATCCAATATACAACTCATGTCTATAGGCTCTCCAAAGCTCACCTAAATCGTTTAGACGTGCTGGTCGTGCACCCTCACCATCGGGGAAGTTAAACTGAAGGTAAGACCAATATATTAATCAATACAAATAAAAAAATGATATATTTCATTAAATACAACATATCTTTTTACCCATAAATATTCCAAATAATTATACTTAATTTCTTTTGAAAACAGAATCCATAAGAGCGGGCTGATTAAGGAGACTCAGATGTAAAGGTTGGGAAAAACATGGGAGGCCTAAATATCTTGTGTGTCCCTAATGATATATTGGGATCAAAATATGGGATAGATGGAATGTTAGTGGGAGGGGTAGGGTCTAATCTGTTATGCTGACTAGATCGGATTGCTCTCGTACCCCCCACCCCAATATGAACATCCTGAGTACTAGGACCACTACTAGGATACTCATCAAATAATTGTCACCTAATAGGTGGGTCCTACAAAAAAATTTGAAACAAAAATAATAACAAGACATTATATATTATTTAAAAATTTATTTGAAATAAAATACTCACTACAGGAACAAGTGGTGGAATGCCAATCTCAACAATGTGACGATGGTTGTCTATAATCTTTTTCCATCACCTATCTTCAATTGGTTGCATTTCCTACATTTGAAAACAAATATGGAATTAATTAGAAAAGGATTACAAATGTGTATCCCAAAATAATATGAGAGGGAATAGAGGGATTCTTGGATAATTTAACTATCAATTGTTTTAGGTGATCTTGAATAAATATATAATGAATTAAATAAATTGAATAAGATGTAATAAAGAAATTTAATTTTGAGTAGGATGGTTATTTACTAAGTTTCATTAGTCTATTAAAAACATTCAACACTGATTCTGAGGCTTTATTTCACTCAACAAACAAGTGAGAGAACATAGTGAATTATGCCTATAGAATATTTAGTAAGGTATATATTATGAATGATTAAACCCTTAAGATAGTTTTAAATGATGATATAAACATATGAACAAGGATGATATATCTACTAGATTCATAGCGGGTAAATAACATGTCAAAATTAAGGAAATATTTAATTTCATTAGACTATTTAGATGATTTAGGTTTCATTACATGTTTTGTAGAAGTAGAGAAAACATCATGTTCATTATCTAGTGAAATGTTAAAGGAGGTCTTAGAGTTATACTAATTTTATACATGGTCAATAAATCATTGAATTGTTCACCAAGTAAGATATTTAGGTTTCATAGGTTTGAATACAGTTCAATTCCAATTTGGAAAATTCAATTCAAATAAAATTGAATCCAATAAACATTGAAAATTCAAATAACAGTCAAGCCAGATACAATATATTTTTAATTAATAACAAATAAATTTGAATAGTACCAACCTTAACAACCCAAGTTGAGATAAAACAAATGAATTGAGATCATAGATTTATGATTCTATATATTTCCCACCACAACTTCAGGTCCACTGTCAACTCTAACAATTGATATATTGGAGTCAAAATTAAAAAATGGATCATTTCCAAAGTCATTAAGGATAGTGTCAATTCCTTCAACACCATCAACAAAAATATGTCTTGGAATTACATCAATAATGACACTAAATTGAAGTCAAAAATAGTCTTTCTCATAAAAACATGTTTCTCCGTTGATGCCAATACATATGGTTCATCAGTAGAAAGAGTGAGAGTCATATCAATTACTCAAAATCCCCAATTTCCAATAAATGTGAGATTCCTTGTCATCAAATCAAACCACTAGAATTTCATTATCGTGACTAGTCCATGAGATTAATAATCCAATATTATTATTATTTAAACAAATCCATATCAACCTAAATTTTCAAATTGTGGTCTACTATCTGATGCACTAGAATAATAGTCGGTTGTGGCAGTAACGATAACACTATCTTACTGTGTTGTCATGTTATTTTATCATTCAATGATAATAAATATGTACTCAATGAAATTAAATGATTTACAGTCATGAGTAATAGTATTAGGATCAAAAACCAAATCTCTTATTTACTCAGAGATAGAGCCAGCAGGCAAACTCAATACCTAAAATATAAATGAATATTAAACTTAATTAAATACTGATTTAATTATTTTGAACATTAATATTTTTACCTTCAATTTTAGCCAAGTAGAAAACTATTTTCTATGCAATATTTCCCTCCTTAATAATAAACAACAATGATTTCTATTTATGATTTCTTTATCTTCCCTGTAGATAAAAATATGAAAATATAAATAGATATATATGTAAGATATACATATTCAATTTACTTACCTGATATAGTCATCCAAAAAATCATTGTTGAACAACATTGTGTGATGTTCCATCTACCACTCTTCATGTATTAATGTTGTCAATGTATATGATCCAGGAATTCCTCCTGTTTGATTAAGTGATGGAAAAATGTTTTCAATTTTATCATACTGTTCATCTTTGTTTCTCCTTGCTCAGTTAATTCTAGTTGTAAGATCATACAAATACATAGAGCAGAAATACATACATTCTTGACCCAAGTAACTATTAATGATTTAACCTTTGGGATGATTCCTTTTTCAGACATAAGACATTAATTTGTAAATATTTCTTTCAGTTGGATACATCTAACAAAAAGAAATATGTTATCCACAAATTATTTTAGTTGGAATATGGACAGTCAGATGCAGGATGCATGTGAAAAATGATGGGGTAAATATTTTCTCTAACTCACACATAATTAATGGGGCGTCTGCCAACATTTTTATCAAGAAAGACTTGGAAAACGTCTTAACACAAATATCTAAAAAAATGGAACAACTGAATAAAATCAACCCTTACATTATTGGAAAAATATTATGGATTTCTATTTGAATCATGTCATGAAGAATGACGTGATAATCATGAGTCTTCAAAGATTTTATCTTCAACTATCTAATGTTGACCAGTTTAGATATGTTTATTAAATATCCATCAGTAACTTTAATAGTCTCTAGTACTTCCTGAAATTTCTTTTTTTCTATATGTTTCATCACATAAGAAGTACATGGAACATCCCATTGAATTTCAATGATACGCAAAGAATGCAATTCTGGTCTGATTCCCCAATACACCAAGACATACCGAGATTGTAAATCATCTTTTTTCTTTCCCTCATCATTTAAAAGAATTCTAATGAACATTTCAAATATATTTTTTTCAATGTTCATTGTGTATAAGTAATGATGTAACAAATTGGTTGACCAATAAGGAAAATAAATGAAGATACTCCTCTTATTCCAATTGTAACAAGTTCAATGAAAACATTATTTCTCTTTCATGATTTCATTTTATACTTCCCGAATGAAAAAAATAAAATCTTTCAATTCAATAAGAACATCAGTTTCAATCATAAGAGGAGATGGATCATCAGTATCCATGGTATTGTCAAATATTCGACGGTTATTTCTATATGGATGGTCCATTAGGAAGAATCGTCGATGTCTCGTAAAACTGAAACTACAGTGATGTTTCAATCATTTGAATCATGTATTATTCATACAAATAGGACATGATATTTTTTCCATCATGCTACATCCATTCATAATTTCATAAGCAGGAAAATCATTGACCATCCACATAAGTATATCACTCATCTGAAATATGCCTTTAGAACATTCATTGTATGTACACACACCCACATCCCAAAGAAGTTTCAAATCATTTATTAAAGGTTTCGTGTATACACATATATCATTGTTGGGATCAGAAGGGATATATATGAGTATACTCAAGAAATTGAAAGTGATTTTCATACACATCCATGGGGGAAGGTTACAAATGTGTATAAAAATTGGCCATGTGTTGTGAAAAGTAATCATCTGCCCAAACAGATTAAACCTTTCACATGAAAGACCCAGCCTCAAATTACACACATCAGTTGCAAAATCAGGATATCAAGCATCAAATATCTTCCATGAAAATCCATCATTAGGGTTAACCAACTTATTATTAGTATTCATTATCTTGGTATCATTCCATCACATTTTTATTGATATTTCATTAGACATAAAAAGATTCTAGAGACTGAAGATCAATGGAATGTTACAAATTACATTAGTTGGAACACATGATGGTGTTCCATCAGATTTTGGCTTTTAGGGGGATGTTCCACATTTTATACAAAAAAATGTTCAGCAATATCTTCCCAAAATAAGTTTCACTCTTTCAGGAAAGCATGAATTTTTTTACTTGAAAATTTAAGTTCCTCTACTAACATCAATTCCAGGTAGTGGTTTGAGGAAATATATACATCATCTTGAAGTAAGTCCTTCAGGAATGTAAGAATATAATCAATAGCAGTATTATAAATCCCATGAATAGTTTTCCCATGAAACAATCAGATTAAAAATTCCATCTTCTTCATTTTATCCCATTGTCGATATACTGGAGTCGTGGAAACATCATTCAATTTTTTTTACCATGAAAACATCATAATTTTTATTAGACGCATCATGTGTGCTCATATCGAAGTCTTCTTGTGTCAGAATACTTTTTTATTCATGATGAAAAATAAATAGAAACCGGTCATATAACAAATTTTAGAATATTTTCCTCTCCTTTGGATCGTCAGCAATTTGGGATTTCATTTTCTCCCCATTGTGATACCACACATAGTAGTTATTTTAAAACTATATTTGGTTATCTCGTATCTGACTTCTTCATGGCTCTAGAATAGTCTTCCAACACATCTATAACATGGGAATTTCATATGACCACTATCTGAAACATTGTGAAATGAAAAGTCTAAAAAACTTTCCAAATTGTTTTGAATGTCTCTTGAGATCTAATAGGTTTCATATATCCAACTTCTATCCATTCTGTAAAAAAATTGATATAAGTCATTTCGTTAAAAGAAATTCAATAATATTAAATTTTAATCGAATATATATTTAGTTAAATGATAATTTTTCAGTTTTTATGAAACCATATCTATCAAACTACTCTATATGAAAATAATAATATAAAAGAAAACAAAATACTTTATTTATAAAAAAATACAATAAATAAATATAAATACATGTTATATACATCAATTATAAATATAATACCATGACAGTTATGCATATTGGGAGAACATATATAATCTATGGACAAAAATTTAGAGTCTTATACATTTTTGTCAAAGAGAAGGAGATATTTCAAATCCATGAGCGTTTGAAGGAGAAGAATCCCGTTATTCTCATGTATTCAATGAACCAAGTAATAACATGTTCAAGTGAGATCTGGAGAGTGTTTTGAGACAAAAAAAATTCAAGGAAGGTTTTGAATATCTTTGAATAACTATACAATAGTGTAAAAGATTATGTACACTTGTGGATGAGAATTATTCAAGAGTTGAGTAAATTTTAGATCAATGAAATTTTATATTTTAGTAGATTATTTTAGTGATATTAATAATTTATATTCTAAATAAATGGGAAATATAATACGAAATTGATGGTAAAAAGTTCCTCAGGGATTGAAACATCATGGTCATATATGTGGATCCGGATCTAAGAAAGATTAAATAGAAGTAAGAGGAGTTTGATGTAATAAGATGATGGTTCCATGGGGAAAATAACAATGATTCCATGTATATGGAGATTTATAATGTTGAGATTGAAATTTATTTATGAAATGGTAAAATCTATCCCCATTTTAGATATCCATAAAGAATGGGTTTCTAGTGGTTGTAGTGAACTATTCCTAGGTTGATACCTTATCATTAAAATAATATAAAGATATACTAACTCTGTTATGTTTTCCTAAATTTGATGTTAAATGTGTTTTGGAATTTTTTTCATTTATCACATACAAGAGGACACCATCACTATGAGAAAAATGGTTAATAGCGATGTGGTATTTGCGACGGGAATAATTCCCGTCGCGAATACCTTACGCAAAGGATTATTTGCGACGGGAAACTATTCCCGTCGCAAATAATCTGTTATTTGCGATGGGTTTTTTATCCGTCGCAAATGGTTTGGCGTGAAATGCGCGCCAAACCACGCGAAGTTTATTGGCGACGGGGATAGAACCCCGTCGCAAATAAGTGGTGGCGGTTAATGATTATTTGCGACGGAGCTGCAGTGCCATCGCAAATACCCCCGCGGCAGGGGTTATCTCCGACGGGACCCGTCGCACATAACCGTTTTAATGCCGACCATGATTAAATGCGGCCGAGGATATTTGCGACGGGACCCGTCGCAAATAATGATATTCGTGACGGGAAGCCCATCACAAATAAGCCCGTCGCTATTAATCTAACCTATAAATACTGCCAACGGTTAAAGATTTTTCACTCTGAGCCTTTTACGACTATCAGTTGTAATTTTTTTTTCTCACTTCGAGAATTCATTTGGTGGTGTCTTACAATTACAGCGGCTCGACATTGACCTCAAGTTTAAAGTTTTTATCTGAATTTTAATTCGATATTAATTTTATTTATTTTTTTATTTATTTTAAATATTTATAATTTTTTTTCTGATTTCTAATTAGAAATAATTATGAATAAGTATTAATGATTAACAGTAATTAGTGACAATTAAACACTAATTAATTTAAAATAGTTAGCTGTAGTTACAATTAATTATCAGTAATTATGAAAAATTAAAATTAATTTGAATTAATTAATAATAATTAGAAATAAATAACATTAATTTGTAATAATTACTAATAATTTGTAATAATTAGTAATAATTAATAATAATTAGTAATAATTACTAATATTTATCAATAATTGCCAATATTTGTCAATATTTGTCAATATTTTCCAATAATTACCAATAATTACCAATATTTACCAATAATTGCCAATAATTGTCAATATTTGCCAATAATTAAGAATAATTACAAATAATTAGGAATAATTACCAATAATTAGGAATAATTACAAATAATTAGGGATAATTACCAATAATTAGGAATAATTACCAATAATTAGGATTAATTACCAATAATTAGGAATAATTACCAATAATTAGTAATAATTACCAATAATTAGTAATAATTAAAAATAATTACCAATAATTAGTAATAATTAGAAATAATTAGTAATAATTAGTAATAATTACCAATAATTAGTAATAATTACAGATAATTAGTAATAATTACCAATAATTAGTAATAATTAGTAATAATTAACAATAATTACCAATAATTAGTAATAATTATCAATAATTAGTAATAATTACCAATACATAGTAATAATTACGAATAATTAGTAATAATTAGTAATAATTACCAATAATTACCAATAATTAGTAATAATTAGTAATAATTACCAATAATTACCAATAATTATTAATAATTAGTAATAATTACCAATAATTCGGAATAATTACCAATAATTAGTAATAATTACAAATAATTAGTAATAATTAGAAATAACTACCAATAATTATCAATAATTAGTAATAATTAACAATAATTACAAATAATTACCAATAATTAGTAATAATTGATAATAATTACCAATATTTACCAATATTTACCAATATTTACCCATAATTAGTATTAATTAGTAATAATTACCAATAATTATTAATAATTACCAATAATTAGTAATAATTACCAATAATTAGCAATAATTAAAAATAATTAACAATAATTACCAATAATTAGTAATAATTACAAATAATTAGTAATAATTAGTAATAATTAACAATAATTACCAATAACTAGTTATAATTACCAATAATTAGTAATAATTACCAATAATTATTAATAATTACCAATAATTATTAATAATTACCAATAATTAGTAATAATTACCAATAATTACCAATAATTAGTAATAATTACCAATAATTAGTAATAATTACAAATAATTACCAATAATAAGTTATAATTAGTAATAATTAGTAATAATTAGTCATATTATTAATAATTATTATGTATTACAATCAATTACCAATAATTAGTAATAATTAGTAATAATTACCAATATTTATCAATAATTATTAATAATTAGTAATAATTACCAACAATTAGTATTGATTACCAATAATTAATAATAATTAGTAATATTTAATAATAATTAGAAATAATTACAAATAATAATTAACAATAATTAGTAAGAATTACCAATAATTAGTAATAATTACCAATAATTATCAATAATTAGTAATAATTAATAATAATTACCAATAATTAAAAAATAATTAGTAATAATTACCAATAATTACCAATAACTAGTAATAATTACCAATAATTAGTAATAATTAGTAATAATTAGTAATAATTAGTAATAATTACCAATAATTACCAATAATTAGTAATAATTAGTAATAATTACCAATAATTTCCAATAATTAGTAATAATTAGTAATAATTACCAATAATTAGTAATAATTACCAATAATTAGTAATAATTACCAATAATTAGTAATAATTATTAATAATTACCAATAATTACCAATTATTAGTAATAATTAACAATAATTACCAATAGTTAGTAATAATTAGTAATAATTACCAATAATTACCAAAAAAATTACCAGTAATTAGTAATAATTAGTAATAATTACCAATTATTAGTAATAATTATCAATAATTAGTAATAATTACCAATAATTAGTAATAATTACCAATAATTAGTAATAATTACCAATAATTAGTAATAATTACAAATAATAAGTAATAATTAGTAATAATTACCCATAATTAGTAATAATTAGTAATAATTAGTAATAATTAGTAATAATTACAAATAATTAGTAATAATTAACAATAATTACCAATAATTAGTAATAATTACCAATAATTACAAATTATTACCAATAATTAGTAATAATTAGTAATAATTATTAATAATTATTAATAATTAGTAATAATGAGTAATAATTAACAATAATTAGTAATAATTTCTAATAATTACCAATAATTAGTAATAATTAGTAATAATTACCAATAATTAGTAATAATTACCAATAATTAGTAACAATTACCAATAATTAGTAATAATTACCAATAATTAGTAATAATTACCAATAATTAGTAATAATTACCAATAATTAGTAATAATTAGTCAAAATTACTAATAATTAGTAATAATTAGTAATAATTAGGAATAATTAGGAATAATTACCAATAATTAGGAATAATAATTTCCAATAATTTTGAATAATTACCAATAATTAGGAAAAAATTCCAATAAATAGGAATAATTACCTATAATTAGGAATAATTACAAATAATTATGAATAATTAGTAATAATTAGCAAATTGGAAAAAACTAGTGTGATCATTATCTTTCTCAATTATCTTTTTATCACTGTATTGGTTTTAAGAAAACTTTTGTCTCCATATGTAATATTTTCATTATTTTTCAAAATTATCAATCTACTCACCAATAGAAATGTGAAAGTGAATGCAAATATTTCATGTGGAGACAGAATGTTAAACACACAGATGAAAGGAGAATTGTATATAATATAGAAAATTATATTATTTTAATATTAAGAATAAAAAATACTAATAATGTAATGATTTTATTATTATATAATTAATATTTATGAAAAAATAATATTAGTATTATTAAAATAATAAAAAATTTATATAATATTAAAATTATCAATATTTGTAATAGGTTTTTCTTTATTCTCAACATGTTCAATTCTTAAATGGTCAATTTTTAGGTCTATTAATATAGAAAATTATATTATTTTAATATTAATAATAAAAAATACTAATAATGTAATAATGTTATTATTATATAATTAATATTTATGAAAAAATAATATTAGTATTATTAAAATTATAAAAAATTTATATAATATTAAAATTATCAATATTTGTAACAGATTTTGCTTTATTCTCAACATGCTCAATTCTTAAAGGGTCAATTTTTAGGTCTATCCCAATAAAAAGCTTCTGATAGTCGTGTCAGATGTAAACTCTATAATTATCCTTGCTTGAGTGTTTTTTTAACAAATTATTCAAAACCAGTCATGTTTTTATATTTTATAGAAAAATATGGAACAACGAGGTCATCAACAATCATTATTAGATGACTACATATGGATAAATCAATATAGAAATCCAAATAGATCTGGTTTAAATCCAGTATATATAGAGGGTGTGGAGACTTTTTTATCATTTGCAGAATCAAATCCAGAATTTGTTTTAGAAGGAAAAATAAAATGCCCTTGTAGAAAATGTGCATTGAGAACGTTTGACAGGTTTGACAAAGGGGGACATCTCTTGCGTTTTGGTTTTCAACCAGATTATGATTTTTGGTATCAAAATAGTGAACACAGTTACAGAGTAGGTGATACCAAATTGATTTTAGATCCATCCCGGTTTCAAGATTTAGTACATGATGTTGCAGGTTCATCTGTTCAACATACAGAAACTCCGGCTGATATAGCTTCAAATCACGAGTTGGCACCGTCTGAATTTTATTAGTTGTTGAGGTCTGTTGAGGATACATTATATCCTAGCTGAAAGATGAGAAAATTAGAAGCAGTTGCAAAATTTATGGCTATCAAATCAGATAACGGAATTTCAGACACCTGTTTTGACCAGATATTTTCATTTCTTAAAACACTGTTACCCGAAGGAAATGTTTTGCCTGCAAATTACTATGAGAGTAAGAGGCTGGTTCAAAATTTGGGACATACTTGTCAGAAGATTCATGCATGTTCAAATGACTGCATTTTATATTCTGGAGAAAATCAATCGTTGGATTGTTGTCCCACATGTGGGCAACTGAGATATAAAGAAGGGCAACATGGGATGTATGGTTTGATTCCTATAAAACAGTCGTGATATTTTCCGCTTACATCAAGACTTCAGCGTTTATTCATGTCTAAGAATACATCGACAATGATGTCATGACATAAAGTGAATATTTCAACCGATAAAAGCATGAATCATCCGGCCAATGGTGATTCATGGAAACATTTTAATAGAGTGCATCCATACTTTGCTTTAGAAGCTAGAAATGTTCGACTGGGCCTTTCCACTGATGGTTTCTATCCTTTCGGATCTTATGGTAGTCAGTATTCATGTTGGCCTATTTTTTTAACTCCTTACAATTTACCTCCATGGATGTTGATGAAGGAGACATATATCTTTTTGACTTTAACAATTCTAGGACATCCGAAGAAGAATATTGATGTTTATTTGAAACCATTGATTGATGAATTAAGTTTATTGTGTAGTAATGGTGTCAGTACATATGATGTTGCTACGAAAAAGAATTTCATACTGAGATAAGCATTGATGTGGACAATTAGTTAATTCCCGGCTTATGAGATGTTATCTGGCTGGAGTACACATGGTTAGAAATAATGTCATTACTGTATGGGAGAGAACAAAGCATTTATGCTCATTCATGGAAAGAAACCTTATTATTTTGACTGTCATCACATATTTCTTCTAGCTGATCATCCTTTTCGCAGAAACAGATCTCATTTCAGAAAAAGAACTGTTGAAAGGGATGGACGTCCAAAAATGCTATCAGGTTTGGAGTTAAAATAATTTGTATATTCATTACCTCCCATCACTTTTGGTCCCACAAAAAACCAACAGAAAATTCCTGGTTTTGGGAAAGAACACAATTGGATTAAACGTAGCATATTTTGGGATTTTCTATATTGGTCTGATTTGATGGTCCGACACATGTTGGATGTCATGCATATTGAGAAGAACTGTTTTGATAATTTGTTTCATACAGTTTTGGATACGCCGGGAAAGTGTAAAGACAATGTAAATGCATGTTTAGATCTTGCCCAATTTTGCAGGCATCTAGAACTGGAACTGTTTGAGAATGTCAGAACAGAAAGGTTACTAAAACCAAAAGCAGCATAGACATTGTCTAAAGAAAACTGTTTATTATTTTTTCAGTGGATTACTGATTTGAGACATCCAGATGGATGTGATTCTAATATGGGTAGATGTGTAAAGAATGGTCATATTACTAGATTAAAAATTCATTATTGTCATGTCATAATGGAATGAATTCTACCCATTGGATTAAGAGGTATATTGAATTCTATGATTTGGGATTCCATAACAGACATGTCCTATTTTTTTCGATACATTTGTGCGGCTACAGCAGATTATGATGCTCTATACAAACTTGAAGAAGATGTTGTTTTAATTATATGTAAAATAGAAAAAATATTTCCGCCATCTTTCTTCGACTCAGTGGAACATTTTATATTACATTTCCCATATGAAGCCAAATGTGGAGGTCTAGTACAGTTTCGATGGATTTACCCATTTGATAGATGCATGTAAAAATTGAAAAGATAAGTACGTAACAAAGAATCTGTTGAAGGATCTATTGCAGAATCTTATTTGCAAGAGGAAATAACTTTTTTCTAATCCCATTATTTTGAATCCGAGTATCCTTCAAAACACAACTGAATGGGACGGAACGAAAGGAATATTGATGATATCAATAATAAATTATCTATTTTCAACCATCCAGAGCTTGGTTTTGGTGGAGTTCATGAATGATGGCTTTCAGATGATGAACATCACAGAGCTCATACATATGTTCTGCTCAACTGTGAAGAGATGACATCAGTTGTACTGTAAGTGTTTATATCACTTGTTCTATAATTTATGTAACATTAAATTACATTGTTTTTTATCGGTTATATGATAATCATATCAACAAACAAATTCCACAAATTATAGCAGCTGCTCTGGAAGAACGCCGACAGAAAAATTTCTCTCAGGGGTTTCAAAAACTGTTATCATAAATTCATTATCTTTTAAAAACTCATTCAATTTATAGTTTACTATATTGATAATTATTTCACAAATTTTAAGGTGTCTTGACATGCTGATAAAATTTACAAACGGCTGTGTATATTGAGTAACGCACCTTCCAAACATGTTAAAACTTATAATGCATATGTGGTGAATGGATTTTGATTTCATACACATGCATATGGGGAATCAAAAAAAACAATGAACAGTGGAGTTAGCTTGAGAGGATCTCATCATCGAGAAAATGAAGTAGACTTTTATGGCAGACTTGATGAAATCATTGAACTCTGTTATTTTGGACAACATTACATAACCATGTTCAAATATCGGTGGTTGGATACAGAGAGAGGCATGCATGTTCATCCGACTCATGGAATCATCAATATTAAATGTAAAAGTGTTCTCGTAGTAAAAGAACCATTCTTATTAGCTCAATAGGCACATCAAGTTTATTATTCAAAGTACTGTGCTACGTCAAGAAACTTGACTGATTGGTGGAGTATAATAAAAGTCAAAATTCAAGACAATCAGTTTAGTCAATGTGAATGTTCTTTCACTGATGTGAAAGGAATTGAAGTTTTTCAAGAGAGTACTCAAAATAAATCTTTTTCACAAAGAGACATGAGTATCGATGACGACACCCCACATTTAAGAGTCGGTGATGACGATGATGTTAATGATGTCACATATGAATTTGAAATGGTAATAGATGAAGCAACCGGAACTCGAATGGATATCGATGATGTTGAGGAGGAATATGAAGACATATATGAAGATGATGATGAAGATGAACACTATTAGAATTCCATGGTAGTTATATAATCATAACTAATATATATGTACATATAATAGTAACTATCAATTATTTTCAAAAAACATTTACATTTTCTGTTTCAGATGGACGACAATGCAATTTGTGAGTTGACGAATGATGAACTGTCTTTAGATGCAGATGAGTTGCTGGAAGATGACCCTCAGCCTGCAGGTGCTTCAAAGAGTACGCGGAGGGGGCGCGGTCTTGCACGATTGATGATTCCTGACCTCGTCCCCGAGCGAAGTCCACGTCTTGGGTTTGACCCACACACACAGAGGTGTGATAACCTGTGGATTTGACTAATATTTCATTAATATATTCACATAATAAATGTTTATTATTTTTACAGTTTTCCGCATATAGTAGTCGGACAGGGAAACAATATTTTGCGCAACTATTTCTCTCATCCTTGGACAACATGGGAGCAGATTCCCATTGAAGTGCAGCAGGCCATATTTGGCTATTGGTTGGTATTTCCGTAAATAAATAAATTCTATTTTGAATATTTTTTCATTTCTAACTTGATATTTTGATTTATTTTTAGGGTTTATTGTATCCGATCGAGGATACCATGCGTGACACCATCCACGAGGCATGGGAGGTGGTCATGCGTGATCACTTTCATTAGTTTTTGCACAACTTGAGGAGAGCCGCCATAAAGAAAGAAGAAGTATACATTTTTGCTAACTCTTGTAGAGAGCACCGACCACAGTACATTTCATCCCAAATATGGGATGGATTATGTGCGCACTGGTTGAGTGATGCCTTTCATAGGAGGTCATCAGTGGGGAGGCAGAATCGGGCGAGACAGGAGGTGACTCATCGAGCTGGGAGTCATACATTCAGTACTCATAGACAGCATCTGGTACGTACAATATTTATAAATATTTTATATAACTATAAATATTAAAAGTTTTTTTATTCTTATAAGCTGTCGAGCACCCCGATATTACGGAGTACGACATATATCAGAGGATGTATAATGATCCTGCTAATGGGGATCTCAGAGGAGATCGTCAGCGTTACATCGTGGTTAGTATTATTTGTTTTAATGTTTTAAAATTAACTGCATATAATATATTAACAATTTTAATTTTAAATTACAACTACATGAGTCATATGGGGCCGCAGCGTCACAGACCCGGCCTGAGAGTCAGGCCGAGTCACCAGATCAGACCAGTGGTCATCAGTTTGATGAGGCGGCATGGATGTAGGCCACCCAGTATGCCTTCGAGAAGGGCCGGGTAGTTGGTATCAGCTTTCGAATGACTCTCGCAGAATATTATGGCAATGCTGCGATGTCGGCGTCCAGCTCGAGAGGAGCTCGTGCATCTTCTTATGCTACACAGTATGATGATCAGTTGCGATCTCAGACTACACTTATAGAGAGTCTTCGACAGGAGCAGGAGGAGATGCGTTAGCAGCAGCAGTAGCATGAGGAGGAGCGTCGATTCCATCAACAGCTGTACGAGCAGTAGATGAGTCGGTGGAAGCAGCAGCAAAAGGAGCAGATGGAGTACATGCGCCGACTCACTCGTGCTTTAGGGATAGAGTTTCCTCCACCAGCATCTGCAGATCCCCCCCTCCCCCCTCCCCCCTCCTTCAGATTAGAGTTTGTTTTTATGTTATAATGTTTGTTAAATCAAAATATGAATTTTTTTCTATTCGTAGTTTCTGTCTCATTATAAAATATAAATAATATTATATTTTGAAATAACACTAATAATATAAATAACAATATTATTTATATTTTATAATATTAAATTATATATGTATATATTAAAATTTTATAATTCTATAATGTAATTATATTTTTTTGTAATATTTGAATTATTTTAATATTTGAATGTAAAATAATTTTATTATTTTTATATTAATTAAAATAACTTATAAATTTTTTTTTAATGAATTATAATTCTAATATTATTATATTAATTAATATCATTTATTAATATTTTATTATATTTTATTTTTTAATTATAATTCTTTTATTATTATATTAATTAAAATAATTTATTAATAATTTATTTTTTTTATTTGTGAATTAAAATTCTATTATTATATTAATTAAAATAATTTATTAATATTTTTTTATTTTTTAGTTTTTGAATTATAATTGGATTATTATTATATTAATTAATATAATTTATTAATAATTTATTTATTTTTATTTATTAATATTATTTGCGACGGGATACTATGTAAGTCGCAAATAGTATTTTTATATTAATTAAAATGATTTATTAATATTTTTTTATTTTTTTTAAATGTATTCGCGACGGGTCCATCGCAAATATTAATTATGACGGGCCCGTCACAAATAGTAATTGCGATGAGTCCGTTGCGAATACTTTTTAAAAAGTTTTTTTAAATATAATGACTAATATTTGCGATAGGAATAATTCCCGTCGCAAATAATACATTTAGCGACAGGCCCATTACAAATAATTGTTGTTGCGACGCCGTTTTCCGCAACTGGCTATTTGCGACGGACCCCCGTCGCAAAAGCCCATTAGTGACGGGATCCCAATGCAAATATCCCCTCACAAATGTCATTATTTACAGTAGTTCATGGACCATATAAAACATTGTTCAAGTTATTAAAACATGAATTCATTTTATCAACGATGATTAATGTGGGAAGGTGGTTTTTTAGATAAGTTATTAATGCTAATAAATGGAAGTATTTCGAAAATTTTGGATATTTCAAAACACCAAATAACCAAAGTCAAAGTATTCATTTGTTGGGATTTCCAGGGGGCAGTCCAAGAGGGTGGGGGTGTCCAGAGGGTGGGGTTTCATGGAGGTGCGGTGGTGTCTAGAGGGGGGGCAATCTAAGGGGTGAGGGTGTCCAGGGGTGGGGGCTGTCCAAGGGGGTGGGGGTGTCTAGGGGGTGGGGTGTCCACGGAGTGGGGTAGTGTCTGATGGGGGGCTATCCCGGGGGGTCTGGGACTATCCAGGGATGTTGTCTAATGGGGTGGGGGTGTCAAATGGGTTTGGGTGTTTGGGGTGAGGGTGTCGAGGGGGGCTGTCCAGGTGATGGGGGTGTCCAGGAGTGGGCCGGTGTCCAAGGGGATGTCCAAGGGGGTGGGGATTTCCAGGGGTGGGGGACTGTCTAGGGGAAGGGGCTGACCAAGGGGGTGGAGGGTGTCCAGGGGGTGGTGTTGTCTAGGGGGTGGGGGTGTATAGGTGGTGGGGGTGTCTTTGGGGTAGAGCAGTGTCCAGTTGGTGGGGTGTCCAGGGGGTGGGGGAGGGGAGCTCTCCATGAGGGTGAGGGGTGTCTAGGGGGGTGAGGGGTGTCCAGGGGGTGTGGATGTCGAGGTGTTGGGGGTGTACAAGGGGTGGGGGATGTCCAGGGGTTGGGGGGTCTAGGGGGTGGGGGGATGTCCAGCGGGTGGGGTGTCCAGCGGGTGGGGGTGTCCAGGGTGTGGGGGTGTCCATGGGGGTGGGAGAGGGGGTTGTCGATATGTGTGAGGGGTGTCCAGGTTGGTGGGGGAGGGGAGGATTTCCATGGAAAGTGAGGGGTGTCCAGGGGGTGGGGGTGTTTAGGTGGTGGGGGTGTCTAGCGGTGGGGGATATTGAGTGGGGTGGGGATGCCTAGGGTGGGTGCTGTCTAGGGGGTTGGGGTGTCTAGGGGGTGGGGGTTTCTTGGGGCGGGGTGTCTTGGGGCTGGGGGGAGGGGGAGGGAAGGGGCTATCCATGGCGGGTGAGGGGTGTTCAGGGGGTGAAGGATGACTAGGGGTGTGGTATGTCAAGGGGTTGGGGGTTTCCACGGGGTGGGGGTTGTCCAAGGGGGTGGGGGTGTGCAGTGTGGTGGGGGTGTTCAGGGGAGGTGGGGTTGGGGTGTGCAGGGTGGGCTGGGGTTTCCAATAGGGGTTTTCTAGGGGGGTGTCTAGTGTGGTGGGGGTTGTCCAGGGGTAGCGGTGTCTAGGGGGTGGGGGTGTCCAGTGGGTGGGGGTGGGGGTGTTCAGGGGAGGCAATAACCATATAATACCTTGAAAAATACCTATACCCAATCCAACCAATATCATAATTCCAAACCAACTCCCAATTCATCCTCAATATCACTACCCTTCCCATTATTTCCTGATCAAAAACTATAAATAAAAAATCCAAATCCAATTTTCAACTAAACTAACATCCATAGAAACTACCATATCTCCCCACAAAAAATGGAAAACCACCTACACCACTACCCCAATGGTCCACAATTCCTCCATATGGATAATCCTTATATCCATTACCCACATCGAGACAATATGACTAAACAAACCCTTTACCATCTTTAAGTGGGGATATACTAGCACCTCCATTAGATCATATGGTTCAATAATCTACATAAAAGGATTGGATATGAAGTCTTAAAATATAGTTGATTCACATAATCATGAAAATTAAGGTGTATAAAAAAACAAAAAACTAATCAAAGTGATCTTATTGGGTATACCACACCGCATACCACACAGACCTCCGGTTTAGGAAAAATCAAAATAGAAAACAAAAAAATAGATGGAGAACAATAAAACTAAGGTAGTAGTTACTAAATTGAATTTTAGAACTAAAATATTACTTTATTTAAGATTTATTTTCTGGTGGAAGGTGTTTCTTATCTTATGGAAAAGAGAGAGATTTAGAAGAGCTTCTGTTTAGGGCTCTAATCGCACAGATGGGGGAACTCGAGCTACTATGCATTTGGGGGGAAAATTTAACAACAGTTTTTTGAAATGGCTGGGAAACATATTTTTTAGGAATGGTTATTTAAAACCGTTGGTATACATTAGGAAAATTAAATCATTCACAATGTTTTAATCAAATCCTTAGGAAAGGTGGATTCTAAAACAATTATACCAACAGTTTCTGCAAACTGTTAGGAAACATTGATCTAAAAATAGTTCCCCAACGGTTTGAAAAGAGCTCTTGAAAAAAACTGTTGGAAAAAGACCAGATAAAACACATTTTTATTGAATATTTTATTTATAATAAATGATAAAATTTCCTCACATGGTGTTAAATATGTTTTTTAAAAAATACTTTGGATTAGATCATTCATTTGATAATTTGATGGAAATTCCAATTTTATCCTTTATAATGCACTATAGTATTTTGATGAAAAATATTTTTATATTTATTATTCTAACATTATATTTTGTAAATATGTTCTTGAAATAATGGGATACAACATTTTTTCGGGAAATTCAAGCTAAATAATGCATTTGTTTGGACTAAATGGATAATGAAGTTAATAGTGTGCTAGACCCGCCAGATTGGTCATCAGTTCTATATTTGGGACATAATCTCTTTATATGTACTTGTATTAGGACCAACTTTATAGAGGATCTCCCCAACCAAATTTTTAACTTATCATTATTATGAAAGAACATCTAGTTCATGCATTTTGTAAGTCAAATGGGCAGTGCAAGTTGGCTTAAAATATTTGGCCGAGATTCCCCATTCACAGTTGAAACCACATTGAACCTAGCCTCCCCTCTACTCTATAAATTGATTTTTTTCTCATTTGGAGCGTTTTGGACGTGTATAATTATATTGAGAGTATAATATAAGTGGTTCTACACATTTATTAACCCAAAATTGGATGAGGGAAGCTACCATGCTTGGATCTCCTCCAAAATGCTCTTCTTTTCCTCTTCTTTGTAGTAATGTTGTTGAGATTTCAATAAATTCTTAGTTTCTAATCCATTTATATTGTTATTTTCAATTTAACTATTCTATTAATTTTTCTATTTGGTATGTAATTAAATAGAAGAATCGATATTGGGTTATACTCTTTCTAAACCCTTTTACTTGCATAATGTTTCTATAATGACTACACCGCCCATGGAAGACTAATTTTTTTTGGTAATCCCTCGACCTATAACATTATTCATTATATTATTTTGAATAAATGATATAATTTAATTCACATAATATGATCTATTAATATATTTTTTAATTTATTTGAAAGTAAACAAGAAATTTAACAATTAACACAAAACACGTGAGGTCAGGAATTATT
This sequence comes from Viscum album, assembly GCA_963277665.1. Taxonomy (NCBI): domain Eukaryota; kingdom Viridiplantae; phylum Streptophyta; class Magnoliopsida; order Santalales; family Viscaceae; genus Viscum; species Viscum album. The sequence goes on from OY728131.1 coordinate 1,931,923,403, forward strand.
TGAATTGTGAGAGCACAACATTAATCGGTAATACAGAACCAGACGGGATCAATTTTTAGTGTTCAAATATAATCCATAAACACAATTAATTTTAATTTATTGAGAATAAATGCGCCTTAATTTACTAATTACTATAATCTAGCCTTAGAACATCAATCAAATTAGGTTACTAAGATTGCGTCTTTTGAAGTTAGTCGTGCGTTAAATTCAATTCATCTTTGTGGTAAGGTTAATTCTCATAGTGTTCAAGATTTAACAAATTAAGAGATCATAATGAAGTGGATTTTAATTTAAATTATAATTATTAAAAAAATTGAAGAGGTAGTGATAGATTGATTACGCCTTTTAAATATTTTTTAAAAAACATCTTTTTATTGTGTCTTTTTAATCAAACTTCATTTCAAAAAAAAACACAAACTTCATCCAGAAAAGATCCTCTAGATTTATAAATGATAAAAACCCATTTTTTTAATTAGTATTCTTATTACCCTTTATTTTATTTTCAAATTACCTTTATTAAGTTGTGTTAAATACTGCCTCTTGAGAGATGACCTAGGTCAGCAACCCTACTGCACCTAAATAACACCCCACTATATATCATTTGATAGCACCCATGATAGAGCCTTTAAAATTGGTGTCGTTTTTGGGGTGTCATGTAATTATTTCAACCAATTAGATGTATTTGTTTTATTTTACATTTTATTCCCTTCCTCTCTTATTTCTTCCTTCTTTACCCAATCTGAATTTTTTCTTCTTCTTTTATTTTACTCTACATATTTTTGGATAATCAACTCAAACATCTCATTTTTATTTTAATATGGTCTACTTTACTTATTTTAATTTTTATTTGATTTAGGACATGAACTAATCCCGATGATCTCTTAGATCATAACCCTGATACTGAACATAGCCTTCTAGCTTGAATCATACATTCTTAGTCTATGGGAGGTTTCAACATTCAACCAGTTAAGGAATTACACCACTCCAAGAACCTTGAAATTAGAATCCATTCTAAGTCCAACTAAAATCAAGAAAAAATGGATGAAAATAATGGAAATGAACTTAATATAACCATTTTAGAGTTTTCTTCCCCATATATTACCTATCAACCATGTTTTATTCCATACCCAAACCGCAAATCGGACTTTGAACTGAAATCTGGGTTAATACACCTTCATTAAAAATTTCATGGACTATATGGCGAGGATCGAAATAAACAGTAAAAATAATTTAATGTTGTTTACTCATCCTTAAAACTGAGAAATATTTCTGAAGATTAATTCAAACTAAGAGAATTCCCATTCTTTCTTGATGGTGATTCAGAATATTGGATGTATTATTTATAATCTGAAGATGTAACATGATGGAATGATTTGAAACGTCTTTTATTTTAGAAATTTTTCCCATCATCAATAACTACTTCCATTCATAAGGAGATATTTGGGATCAATAAAGCATAAATGGATTCATTGTATGAGTACTAGGTGCAATTAAATAAGTTGTGTGCAGGCTTACCACATCACCAAATCAGTGAGGAAATCCTCATCTAGTAAATCTATGAAGGAATCAAACCTATGGAGAGGATCATGGTGGATGATGCGGTTGGAGGAGAATTGGTGGATACGACACCAGTACCTGCGCGCAAATTGATTGATAGGATGGCCCAAAACTCCCAACAATTTTGAGATCGAGGTACACTACATGTCATGGTAGTGTATCAGGTATGTTCTTATTCTATTGAGAATAATTTAATTGATACCACGTTCGAAGAATTGACCACTAGGGGAAGGTATATTTCTTTGTCATGAAAGACATCCTAACTCACCCTTTCAATGCCATGGGGAATTTTCACTGAGACAAGCCACGCAACTGACTATTGTCCCCAACTACAAGAAATATATGATTATGCAGCATTGTTCCCTGGGTGACCATATCAGCAGCTACATCCATATCCCCAAAAAAAGTTTGATTCCTTTTCTAAGACATATAACTAAGGGTGGAAGCATCAATCAGACATGAGGTATAGCTCTAGAAAACAATAAATTCCCCCATTTCAACAAAACATACAGCGGCCTCTACCTTACCAATAGGGTTTCCAACCGCCACAAAGGTGATTTGAAGATCAAGTATCAACAATTCAACAACAAGGGAATCCTCAAACCAAGTTACATTGTAACACTAATTATATTTTGAAACAAATTGTTCATAATCAATAGATTGAGCTGAAGAGTCAAGGTTCAGAGATGAGAGAGTTGAAGACACAAATGATCTATATTGCCACTTCCATTAATGAACTGTTAAGTAAAAATTATTGAAATCTACCTTCCCAACCTACTCCAGATCCAAAGGGGAATGTCAGTGCCATCACGTTGAGATGTGTGAAGCAAAAAACATATATATCTACATGTATCGTTCCACCAGGATTCACTCAACTCCGAATAATCCCTATTCAAAACCAGCTAATGAGATACCCAAGGAGAAAAATAAAGGTAAGAAAAAGATAAATTATGTTCCTATTAAACCACTTCTATTTCAAAATAATATTGTACAAACAAAGAATATGGCTGAAGAGGTGATGCAAAAAAGATGTTTTGGATACATTCAAGCATGTGAAGATCAGCATCCCTCTACATGAAGCCATCAATAAAATCCCAAGGTATTCAAAATTCATAAAAGAACATTGTACAAATCGAATAAGGCTAAAGGTAAATGAGAGGATAAATCTTGGAAAAAATTTGTCATCACACATTACACCAACTCTAGAAATTCCAAATAAGTGCATCAATCATTGGACATTCACCATACCATGCACCATAGGAGAGTTACACTTTTATGATGCTCTTAGTGATTTAGGATCTACCATAAATGTGATGTCTCACTCTTTATTCGATTCTTTACAGGTTGGTGAGTTGAAACTGATGAGATTAGCATTGTAGTTGTGGAATAGAGCAATGACATGTCCGATGGGAGTACGTGAGGATATACTTGTACGAGTAAGTGACATGATCTTTATAGTAAATTTTTTACATGCTTAAAATGGAGGAAAATCAGGTAAGTTCACATGTCCCCATTATCTTAGGTAATACCTTATCAAAACTACAAAAAAATCATAAATGTCCATGAGGGTACACATTCCATGGATTTTGGAGATGAATTTGTTATATTTAATGTTATGAACTCTATCAAGTACCCCTTAGAGGACCATTCTGCTTTTGATTCTCCCATTTTTAACCACCATGTAAAAACCCCATGGATTTTGATCGTACAATTCATAGGGAGATTAAGAGAATTAGTTATGGTTTGATGCCTAAGAGTACTTCCACACCCATTTATAATGCAAAAGACTCTCTAATATTTGATTTTTAAATGGATTAATATTCTAATTTTGGTTATGTGAACTCTGATTATGACATGGTTGTTGTGTATTCTGAGGTATTTGATGCTTTATTCTCTGATTATGATGATTTATATTCTGATACTGATGTTTATTGTGCATATATTTCAGTTCCTTCAATTTCACCATCCATACATCACACCCCTACATTGGAACTCTAGCCATTTCCTCCTAATCTCAAGTAATCATACTTGTTAAGTTGTGTGAAATTACCTATTATCATTGCTACAATCTCCCTTTTGATCATGAAGAAAATCTTTTGAATATTTTGAGGGAGAACATTAAGGAAATCGAGTGGACCTTGCCTGACATATCAGGTATTAGCCCCTCTATTTTCATACATAGTATTATTTTGGAGGATGGGGCTAAAATGGTCAGCTAGCCATAAAGGATACTCAATCAAACCCTTCTATATGTTGTTTAAAAGAGGATGAAAAATTGTTCATGGTATGTAAAATTTATCCCATTTCAGATTATCAGTGGGTGAGTCTAATTCAGGTTGTTCCTAAGAAATGTGGTGTTACTGTGGTTAATAATGATAAAGAGGAGTTAGTTCCAATGAGGATTCAAAACAGTTTGTGAGTGTGTATTTATTCTTGGAAACTAAATTAGTCCACTCACAAGGACCATTTCCCCCTCCCATTTACTGATCAAATTCTTGAGAGACTAGGTGGGAAATAACACTATTGTTTCTTAGATGGATTTTCTATATATTTTCACGTTCCTGTTGCTTTAGGGGATCATTAGAAGACAAAATTAACTTTTCCATTTATATGTTTTCCTACAGGAGGATGTCATCTGGACTTTGCAATGCCCCGGGTACCTTCCAAAGATGCATGGTGAGTATTTTCTTCTAATATTATTGAGACCTCAGTAGAGGTATTTATATATTATTTTACAGTGTATGGGTATTCATTTGATGATTTTATATATAGTTTGATAACGGTGTTAAATCATTGTATTTAGAAGAATTTGGTCTTGAACTTTTAAAAGTGTCATTTTATTGTAGAGCAAGGCATTGTCTTAGGGCATGTAGTGTCAAAACATGGGATAGAGGTTGATAGATCTAAGGTAGATATTATTTCATCCTTAACCAATCCTTCATGTGTCCGTAATGTTAGATATTTCCTAGGTCATGTAGTATTTTATCGGTGCTTTATCAATTATTTTATTAAGATTCCTCTTCCTATTTCATGATTACTTCAAAAGGATTATGATTTTGTATTTAATGATTCTTTTAAGGATTTCTTTGATGAGCTAATGAAGTTTCTAACCAATCCACCAATCATACAGCCCCCACAGTGGGAGATTTCTTTCGAGCATATGTTTGACACTGCCAACTTTTCAGTTGGAGCTATCTTATCATAGAGGGTGGAGTGAAGCTCACAGTTGATTGACTATGAATATAGTACATTGGATTCAGCACAATAAAACTAAACAACCATGGAAAATGAATTTATTAATATCATTTTTTCTGTATATAAATTCCGTTCATATTTATTTAGATCTAAATTAGTTTTTTTTTCTGACCATGCAGCTCTTAGGTACCTCTTGAAGAAGTCAGATGCCAATCCTAGGCTAATCCGATGGATTCTACTTATTCAAGTATATTATATTGAGAAAAAGGACAATAATGGTTTAGAAAACCTTGTGGCGGACCACATGATTAGGATTACTCACGCACATGAGGCTGACACCACAGACCATGTGCCACTTCGAGACACTTTCCCCGATGGGCATATTTATGTCATCTCAGGTATGTATCCTTGGTGTGATGATTTAGTTAACTACCTTGTTTCTTGTGAAATTACTATAACTTTAAAGAAATGTCAAGTCCAAAATTTAAATAGTGAGTTTAGATTTTATGTGTGGGATGATCCCTACTTATGGCGCATGTGTAGTGACCAATTTATGAGGAGGTGTGTTCTTGATCATGAGTTTGAGCCTGTTTTACATTTTGGTCACACACTTTATCGTGGTGGACACTTTTTCCCCAACAGACAGCTAGGTAAGACTTACACTCTGGATAATATTAGCCTAGCATATTCCCGGATGCCCGTGTGTTTTGTAAGTCATGCTCACATTGCCAACACACTGGGAACATTTCTAGGAGACATGAGATGCCCCAGAAAACCATAATATTCTATGAGATTTTTTATGTAAGTGGAATGAATTTTATGTGTTCTTTTGCTAGTTCCTTTGGGTTTTTGTATATTTTTTTCACTGTTGATTGTGTGAGTAATTGGGTGGAGGCTAAGGCCACTAGGACTAATGATTCTTATGTTGTAGTGGACTTTGTCAAGACATAGATATTTGGTAGGTTTAGAGTACCAAAGGCCATCTTCAGTGACCAAGGGAAACACTTCTGCAATTAGAATTTGGATTCAATCCTTCTAATTTATGGGGTGACACACAAAACATCAACACCATACCACACCCAAACAAATGGTCAGGCTGAGGTTTCAAATCTTGAGTTGAAACATATTTTGGAGAAAGCTGTTAAGCCGAATATGAAGGATTGGATCAAGAATATCGAAAAGGCACTACGGGCTTATAGGATATCATACATGACACCCATTAGTATATCCCCATTCCAGATTGTTTTTGGGAAATCCTGCCATCTCCTCGTGGAAGTCGAACATTGGGTTTATTGGGCTATAAATAAATGCAACATGGATTTGGCCCATGCTAGAATCCAAAGGAAGCTGCAAATTCAAGAGACAGAGGAGAATAGATTGTCTTTATATGAGAACTCAAGGCTCTAAAGGGAATTATCAAAAGAATCTCATGAAAAAATTATCCAAAAAAGTGAATTTCAAGTCTAAGAGAAAATCATTCCCTATAGCTCATGACTGAATCTGATGTCTAGTAAGTTGCATTCTATGTGGTTAGGTCCATATGTTGTGACTAATTATTTTACTTATGGTAGAGTGTAGATATCACAAGAGGAAACTTGAATGATATTTACAGTCAATAGGCAATGTTTGAAGAAATACATTGAGGGGATTCCTACTGATGCAGTGGATTTCATCACACTTCATGACCCCATAATCACTTGAGCATATCATGTTGTTTCTATCCCTTTCACTTTTATAATCTTTGTCCTATTTAAAATTATATATTACATGTGAATATATCATCTCATAGGTTCACATTGGGGACAATGTAATATTTTATGTGTGGGGAAGGGGACAACATTTTTGGTAGATATTTAGGGTTTCATTTGCATTTTTTGTGTATTTTAAATTATGTTTTTGGTTAAAATTTTCAAAAAAAAACAATCAAACAAAAAAACAAATATAAAAACAAATATATCATGTAACATTCTCATGTGGAACATATGAAAAATGAATGTTTTTAAAATTATTTTGTAGAATTATAAGCATGAGTAATATTTTATCATCAAGGTTTGATTTTTATAAAAATTGAAGTTGTAGATGATATGAATTGTTGTTTCATTATAAAACCTTTTAGATTTTGACATCACTATTTGTCATATTTTTTCATGGTAAATTGTGTCATTTATTTCCTGACAAAAATATTCACTCAACCATGAATTTTCCAATATTTACTACTCAATTGAATGTGTAACAATTTTAGGTAAAAAATTCATTGGATGATATATTTTTTTTTTCTCTTCCAATCTGTTTCATTATTTTACAGAATTTACCTATTCCTATGTACCGGTTATCTGACTATTGTACTCCCTCAAAACAAATATGGGTAGTGTCTTGGAAAGGTCAAAACCCACTCTCCATATACCTTTTATCTTGTTATAACTATTTAAATTAGTGTTGTGAGGTGATAAAACATGAGTTGAGAGTTGAGTGTGATATTTTTTCCAAGTGAAACTTAGAAAATCACAAAAAAATTAATAAATGAAGGGAGATATGAAATGTAAAAATTATGGGGATATGCTGGTCAGGAGCTTAAGTTTTTTCTTTCGATAATACTTAAGTTAGAGAGTCTTGAAATTCAAATTCAATGGAATGTAGAATAGGATTTGTGAATTAAACCAGGTAAGAATAATTGTTTTACATGACCTTAATATACTAAATAAATGGGGGATTTATGATCTTGCAATGGTTGGCACACACACATGTAGAGAATTAGTGGCATAATAGACCCTTGACTTGTTCGATGTGATTAGTGCAATGAATATCAATGGATTTTTTTGACACAATTTATGGGAAAATTAATTTGAAATTTATTAATATTTAATCTTGAAGGGATTATTACTTTGCATATATTTTCTCTGTGGGTTTAGAAATATGAATATGCATATTTTTCACAATTCATTCGAATACATGATATAAGGTTTTTTCAAGAGTGAAAAAGCATAAGTGTGGAGGAGTTGATAAAACACATATTTATTAAATATTTTTTTGATAATATATGATTAAATTTCCTCAGCTGTGTTAAATATTTTTATTTATAAAATATTTGGGATTAGATCATTATTTTAAAATTTTGAATGAAATTCCAGTTTTAGCCTATATAGTGCACTACAGTATTTTGAAGATAAATATTTTTATAATTATAATTCGAACATGAAATTTTGTAATTGTGTTACAGTCTTAATGGGATAAAACTTTCTTTTAGGACATTAGAGCTAAATGGTGCATTTTTTTGGACTAAATGAACCATGAAGTCAAAGGTGGGCTGGAACCGCTGGATTGGACATCATTTTTATATTTGGATCACAACCTCTTCATCTGTGCATAAATTAGGCCAAAATTTGAGAATATATCTCAAATAAAATTATCCAAATAATTCTTATGTAAGAAAAACTATTTCATGTTTTTAGGAGGACAAATTTGGTGTGATAATTGGATTAAAATATTTGGTGGCGATTCCCGATTCACACTTGAAACCACATTGAACCTAGCCTCCCCTCCACTCTATAAATTGATATTTTTATCATTTTTAGGGTTTTGGATGTGAAATAGTATATTGGGAAAAAAATATAAGTGGTTCTGCAACATTTCTATTCACAATTAGATGAGGGAAACTTCCAAGCTAGTATCTCCTCTAAAACGCTCTTCTTTTCCTCTTCTTTGTCGTAATGTTGTTGTGCTTTCAGTAAATTCTAAGTTTCTCTTCTATTTCTTTAGTTATTTTTTATTTTCTTCTTCTCTTAATCTTCATATTTGGTGTGGAAATCAAGAGTATAAAAATTATTGGGTTTACCCTTTCTAAACCTTTGAAATTGAATAAAATTTCTACGATGACTACACCACCGATGGAATAATAGTTTTTTTTAGTAACTGATAAACCTCTATCCTTATTCTTTAATTTATATTTACTCAATGATATAATTTAATTCACATAATATTATATATTAATTGAGTATATAATTTAAATGAAACTTAATAATCAATTGATCAATTAACACAAAACACATGAGGTCAGAAATTGTGTGAATTGTGAGAGTGCAACCCTAATCGGTAAGAAAAAATCATACAGGATCAATTTGTAGAGTTCAAATATAATCCCTAAACTCATTTAATTCTAATTTTTAGAGATTAAATTTGAATTAATTATTCACTGACCATAATCTAACCTTATAACATCAATCAAAATAGGGTGTTGCGAATATATGTTCCGAAGTTAACCGAGGGTTAAATTCACTTCATCTTTGTGGTAAGGTTAATTATCAATGGTTTTATGATTCAACAAATTAAGGGATCATAATTAAGTGTATATTACATTAAATGATAATTATTAATAAATTATTGAAGATGTAGAGTTATATCTATTAATCATTTTAAATTTTTTCAATAAAACATCTTCTTGTTGTATCTTTTTAATCAAAATTCCTTTAAAAAATAAAAACAAAAAAATACAATCTTCCTCCAGGAAACTTCTTATAGATTTATAAACAATAAAAAACCCATCATTTTAATTAGTATTATCATTTATTTTTATTTTATATTCAAATTACCTTTATTATGTTGTGTTAATTACTGCCTCTTGAGAGACGACCATGGTCAGCCGCCTTGTCGCACCTAAATAGACCCAAACTAAATATCATTTGAGAGCACCCATGAAAGTGCATTTCAAGACTCCATTTACACCAGTGTAAATCAATCTTAAGATATTAAATTCATTCCTTTATTGGTCCAACTAAGATAAATTCATCCACAGAATGAAGTAAAATGAAAAAACTCCCGTCATAAAACACCTTCATATAGTAGAAATTATTTACATTAAACTGCATGAACATTAATTATATCGTGAAATCATTTAAATTATAGTTACACTATTATACTGCCTAATTAATCACAAAAAAAATCCATTTGATATTGGATCTAAACCTTCTATTCCATTTATCATGACACCTTCCAGTTGATCTATGTATATCTCTTCCTCAAAATCTATGTGAAGGAATATAAGCATGACATCTATTTGTTCTATAAATAATCCTTCAATTGAAACCATGTAAAAAACCATCTATATTCTTGTATGATTTACTAAATGAAATTGAATCTAACTAAAATATAATCCTTCTAATTATTGAAATACATTTACCCTTTATATGGTGTTATTATTGATCTATATGTCTTCCGTATATAATTTAATGGTTTTACTAATTCAATAAAAATACAAACATAAATGATTATGTAAAAACAACATTTCAAATGTCCTTTGAAAAGTATTTATAAAATTATAGTTGAAAATATCTCACCCTAAAGATATTACCAATAACACATCATGGAACGAACCACTATTTCCAAATCTTGGAAATAAATTGGGAAGTTTCTCTTATGTGTCCTTAACTATATTGACCCATAAGAATACATATGACCATCATGGATGAAACTATTCAAATCATGACTCTTGATACATCATAATATAAGGCATACTCATTGCCCATCTCATTTATTATTGATATTGGGGTATTCATAAATCTCAAATTAATATAGTAGAATGATATCTTGTGAACATATAAGAAAAAAAACCATACCACATTCTTGGTTAAGGCCTTAATAGTGCTTCCAATTAGGAAGAATCCTGATTAACCCTCTCGTAATAACTGAAAATTCCCAAAAATATTTGGATCTCAAAAAAATTCTTTGGCCTCTATAAATAAACTATAACAACAGACTTCTCTACTTATAAAAATATTCTATCAACTAATATCATTTTCCCAATAATGTTTATATTATCAAAAAAAAATTTACACTTTGAGATCATGGAATATAGTTGATTCTCCCTTTGTTTTCACAAAATTATCTCTAGATATCGAGCATGTTCCTCCCTCGATCCTAGAGAACACATTAGCACCTCTAATTTTATCAAAAAGCTCATCACTATGTATAAGTGGATATAAGTACATTTATATCAACTATAATAACCTCTAATATTACACACATATTCTCAATTATCCATTTGAATTTTTATAGAAAACACTAAGCCACCCCACGGGGGCATAATAATTCATATGAACCCCTTAACCTCAAAGTTGTTCAATTGAGCCTTCTTCTCTCATAGCTCTAGAGGATCCATCTTATATGGTGGAATAGATATATGATCAACACCTATTAATAACATTATCATAAAATTAACCTATCCCTTGGGTGGTAATCTAGAAAATTTATTGAGAAAAACTTCTAAGAACGTGTCAATGACAATATGAAATAGTAACTGGTGTTTCTCTCAATAATCCAAAATTACTCTAGAAAAATGGGTACAGATTCAACCCAAATAATGAAATATAGTTCCTACATAACTATTTTTCATATCCAAATCCAAAATATTGACATAAGAATCACCCTCTTAAAATATAATTCCACCCATCAATGAAAAAAACTGATATAATAGATACATCACTACATGGGGGGTTTTAATTGAAGCCACAATGTAGGCTCAAAGTTTTCATTTCACTAGAACCTTCCCGTTCCATTTTTTCTGTCTATATTAAGTGAGAATAAATTACTTTAAAGTTAAAACTATCATATAGTTGGGATACATTATATACATCCATTAGCATTAATTTTTTATATATGTAAAATTTTTATCTCCCACTTTTATTTACATCTTACTTTGAATGAAATAATACATGAACCGACATGAAACATTCATATTACATATAAAAAATTATACATGAAAAAACATGAAACATCCATTATACATATATACATATATTTATACATATATAAAAATATTTAATATGTGGTGCACAATTTTTCCACATTGAGTAAATTGATAAGTAATAATCGAAATATTCTAAAAACCAACATGAAACATTCATTTTCCATAAATAATCAAGAAAAATAAATAATACATTCTTGTATAATAGAATAAAAATATAGAATAAACACCAACATCACTATATGAATGCAGTTAGAAATAATAAACTATATCCATATGTAAACAGAAGATGAAAAACATGTGACACTACACTAAAAACATAACAAAAAATGGATGGGTTGTATTCTATCACATAATCACCAGTCAAACATGGACTCCATTCTCAAAATCACATATGAAAACAAACCAATTCTTATTACACAATAATCCAATAGCTAACCATATACTTATTGAACCAAAGTTATATAGTTAGAGAATTACAAGATTACTCACAGTGGTAGCACCTGAGGAGCAGGGTTAGCAGTGAAGGTTGGTTCGTAGAGGAGGAGGGATTCACAGTACAAGTTGGGTTTTACCATAGAGGTTGGGTACACAGAGGATAGTATCATGGTAGAGGGGATATTTATAGCAGTGGAGGAGGGATTCGCGGTGTCGGAGGAGGAGGCGGAGGCGGTGATGGTATTCAACTTCTGCGAGAGCTTGAGTCATGCGATAGGAGGAGACTGTTAGGTTTTATTTATAAAATTGGGTAAATCCTTTATCAGTACTAGCTAAAAAATGCTAATAAAGGTTTGTTTTATCACTGCTAAACTAGAAAGCACTGATAAATCATGCATTTATTAGTTCTAAAAAGCACTGATAAAACTATAATTATAATAAATTATTTATATTTGTATATATATATTTATAAAATTATATATAATATATATATATATATATAATTATTAATATTTATATATATAATAAATATATATTTATTTATAATTATAAATTTATAATAAATATATTTATTATATTTATAATTGAATATAAATAATACATTAATTATAATTTTATAATTATTTAAATATATCTATTTTTATTAAGAATTACAATTTTAAATATTTGTATATATTTATTATAATTTTATAATTATTAAATAATGATAAATTTATATATATTTATTTATAGTAATAATAAATATTTATTTATTTATAGTTATAATCATATATATTTATATATTTATATATTTATTTATCTATTTATTTGAATAATTATAAAATTATAACAAATATATTTATTACATTTATAATTATATATATGTATAATTAATATATTAATAATAATTTAATAATTATCTAAATATATTTGTATTGTATAGAATTCTAATTTTAAATAATTTTATTTATTTATAAATATTTGTATATATTTATAAATATATTTATTTATTTATATATATTTATTTAATTGATATATTTACTATAAATTTATAATTGTTTAAATATAAATATATATTTATTTAAATAATTTTGAAATACTTATGAAATAAATATATATTTATTACATATATATTTTAATTATAGTCATAAATAGAAATAAATTTATATATATATTTAAATACATCTCAAATTAAAATGAATATATTAATTATATATAGTCATAAATATAAATATATATATATATATGTAAATACTTATGAAATTAAAATAAATATATTTATTATAAGTTAAAAACCTTGAATCTATCAATATATCTATATGAGGGTGTGTAGTTTTGGGTTCAATAATAGAATGATTCGATTTTGAGATGGACTTTGACCTACCATGCATATATAAATTGACCCCACAATAAAAGAATTTTAGGTGTAATAGAATGATTTGATTGGGAGATTAGTCCTATGACCATTGTAATTTTAATTTTGACACTGACCATCATTAAATGCATTCATAAATATAATGAATGAATGACTCGTTCTATAAATTAGATACCCTTCCACATCCACTTTCATTCTATAACTGTGTGAATTAAAATGTAATTCTCACTCACCCATCCTCATCCCAAATATGAGCACCTATCTCTATGATCCCCCAAACTAAACGATGAGGATGTTGGCGAAGTTGAGGAGTGTTGTTGATTCCTTCCTCCCTAACTCCGATGATCAGGTGATGGAGAAAAATCAAAGGAGAACCACACTGTCTGACCTGTTCTTAGACGACACTAGCGACCTGGTGATGGCGGAGGGGAAGAGGAGGGAAACCCACACTGATATGCTCTTATAAGACACTTGCGACCTCGAAATGTCAGAAAGGAAGAAGAGGAAGACTATGGTCGGCCCATTTATCCCATACATGGCTAAGCTGACTGGTATCCCTGTAATGCGGATACAACCTGATGTGTAGCCCACTGTACACACCATGTAATTCAAAAATTTTAAAGTAAACCTCAAACACCGAGTCCTTAGGCATGTACTTTAGGAATGATGGGGAAGGTAGTACATGTTGTGTTGTTGGAACTACATGTTGTGTACTTTACCAAGTTACACAAAGTTAAAACATTAATGTTTGTGTAATGTTCAAAAGCTCTTATCATGTATAAATCGTACTAGAGGTTGTTACTAGATGCATTAAAGTATCATGTATTCCATATATTAGAAGTGTAAAATAGTATATGAATATAATATATGTTGGGTAGATTCAAACAGGTATTCAACAACTTACCTCCAATGTGAATTTATGTACAGTGATTAGAATCTCAAGTAAATTTAGAAAAAAAATTAAGATAAAAGTACTAATTAATTAAATATAATAATTAAATGATTCGAGAGTAATTTATCTTAATAATAATTATTAAATAATTGAATTCTAGTTTTATTAATTGCACAATTTGTTTCATGTATGTGTATGATCATGAGCTAGACTAGAACTCTGTATGTGATTGGGTTTTCTTTTAATATAATTATTAAATTAATTTATTTTCCTACGAGACATATCTTTTCATTAATATGTAGGGTATGTGTGCCCATGGTTCCTTTTATGTAAACCCCCTTTTACCCATCACATTTGTGTGAGTTTAAAATCATTTATAATGGATGGAACTCCCAAGCTATTAGAGGCGGTTCGAACTAGTGCCGAGATGAAACCACTCCCTGGAGATAAAGAGGTGGATATGTGGAAAGCTGTAAACATTAACACAAAATGTTCAATGTGTTTCTTCCCTAGGCCAGGGTTAGTTTATCTACCACTAGATAAACTAACCATTATAAAATCTCATTATCATGCCCATTACTTTATTTTATTTCTATCAGGTTCATGGTTTATCATTATGGATGTGTTTTCATGATCACATTGTTGGAGTTGGTGGACTAGAACAAACTACATTGTACTTTATTCATTAACAAAATCCTCATCACATCTTTATTGTTCTTCTATGTGACAATGCATGTGATAATGTCCTAAGGATAGTTGTTTCATTAAAGGGTCATAGTGGATCTATACTATGATGAGAACCCATAAATGCCATAACACTGTTGTTGAATATATGTTCTATGGCTAGATGATATTATTTGAGGGGCACAAATAATATAGGTCATTAGGGGTGAGGTCTCATAAAACATTGAGGCACCTTCTCATGTTGTGCACCCTTGGTAATATCCATGAGGATATTATGAGAACGAGTCCCGCTAGTAGGAAATCCAAATTTTATATTGTCATTGGATGTTCCTATCTACGGACATGTGTATTGGTCATTAGACATTAAGATTATTATTAATGGGTATTATAACTTGCACACTTAGATGTATTGACAAAAATTGTGACGACACACTATTCCTAGCGAGGTAGGGTACATTGGGTGTGTCATGAGTAATACTGAATTAATAAATAATCCGAGAAAGGATTTGTCCATTCTGTTCCATAACAGAAGTAGATATCATAGTCCCTTGGATGGAATTGATATATACTAAATATATCCATGTCCATGATAAGGTATGGGCAAGTTCAATTCTGGGAAGTCAAAGAATGAATAATCAAGCACATGGATTGATGTCACTAACATTCAACCTTCTTTATTAGAGATATTGAGACAAAGTGATTATATTACACGGTAATCATTCATATGAGGTGACACGTCATTGCGGCGTTAACTTGTTTCTCTATGGGTTCCTTGGCATGTTTCTAGACGCTAAACTTGGACTTTAAGCGGGATCTGCCTAATGGCATTGAGAAAGAGGCCTAGAGGGTCACATAGTAACTGTGTCCATGTATCTCAGTTAAATATTAATTTAAAAAGTTAAATAAAGATTATTCTAGACTGTGGTTTAATAATTATTTAAGGATGCCTAATCACATTTATTTCAACACTAGTTATTTGAGAGAATATATTGTGGGAGAAATAATATGTTAATTAGCGAGTAATGTAGTTAAATTTATTTGTGAAATAAATAGCCATTACTCAAGGTCTAATAAATGTGGTGGAAAAAATAAAGGAAAAAAAGTACCCACCGTGTCCATTAAAAATACATGTCGAGTATTTTTATGGAAAATGAGTATACGCCGTGTATTAATTATTACTTGCTGTGTAGTTTTTCCAGTTGGGATTTTGAGGATATAATATTGTTTTTTAAAATGATATATATTATAATCAGTGTGGGAACATGTCAAGGAATTAGTAATTATACATTGGGTTTTCAATAAGAGTTAATGAAATAAATAAAACGTGTAAGTCGTTTATTTATTGTCATAACTCTATAACCTCAAACCCACTTATAAATATCCTCACAACCCCAACAATTTCCCATAAGACAATCGTTGTGCACAACAATTCTGATGAATTTTTTCATGCCCAAAAGAACTTCTTCCTCCATGAACGCTCTCAAGACCGAGAGATCAATGCGATCGAAGGCGGACAAAGCAAGTGGAGATTCTTCCACACTAGCACCCGAAGATCCCTACGGTGACATCTGAAGATACATGGAACACGTGTGGATCACCACTAGAGGAATCCTACACATGGATTATATGAAGCAATGACAGATCACCGAATCGTGACTGGACACATCAACAAAGAAATAATTCCACCAAGGAAATTCTTGTGAATTGATTAAATTAATTATAGACAACATATGATGATCCTATATCTATGGTTCCAGTATTCCCTCTTTTGTTTTTCATTCTTCAATATATTTCGAAGATCTGACATTTTATATTATGACGGATCTTTGTTTTAACGTGGATTAACGCTAAAATTAAAGTTGGGAAAACCTACCAATGCGCTTCTGTTGTGCCTGGAACCTATAAGTGGTATCAGAGCGGTCATATCATTGATTATAATTATTATGTTTTTTGTTGATGTTTTATGAATTTAATAAATAAGATGTTTCAATTCATGTTTAATCGTTCCGTAAATATGAATCTCGATATCTATTCCTCCTCTATTGTTTCACATTCACCTCACAGAAAAAAAAATTTCTTTTATTTTTGATTAAAATAAAATAGAGGAACGCATCCAGAGGATCCAAATGTTTCTGGACATTCAACACCAGAATACACGGTGAGTATTCTGAAGTACGCACTATGTAGTCTAGATTCATGCATTGGACTGATCCACCAAATCAGGTCGTGTATTGGATCCTATCTAAGTCATTAATGGAACCATGTGTTGACCAGGAATAGGTGGCACATGGTTTCCAGGTTACATGTCGTGTGGTCCAATGAACATGGCATGTAGTCCCTTCGGGTTAGGTTTGGACCGTGTACCCCGTAAACGGCTTGCCCGACTGGAAACTGTGTGACGTGTAAACTACACGGAGTGTGTCCCACTGAAAAACTATGTACTCTGAAAATTTCCAAATTATATTAACATGCCATGTCCCCGGGCATGTACTTCAGATGGAAAATGAACAAATTTACACGCCGTGTAGTCGGAACTACACGTCATGTACTGGTTCAAATTATGCAATGAATGAGAATTCATTGGGTTGCCTCCAAGGTTCATGTTATATATAAAGATAATTTTAAATGATTTTATTTTTTATAAATTATGATGGATGTGAATCTCATGGAAATTCAGAACGATTAAAGAATTGAATTCTAGTTTTATTTATATGTAATGATCGTTGCATGTATGGATGATCATGAGCTGGATTGAGACCTTTGTAAGTGAATGGTTTATTTTTATTTATTTATTTAAATTAAATTTGTTTTCTTGCGGGCTATCTCCTCGTTAATATGTAGGTCCTGTGCACCCAAGGATTATTTTATATAAAAACACCTTTTTACCCCTCGCCTGCATGTGAGATAAATGCATATGTAATTGATGGAGCACGCTAGCTAGTAGAGAAACCTCAAGTCAGGATCCATTGTGAAACCAATCCATGGAGATACAAAGGTGGACAGGTGGAAAGCTGTAAACATGAACTCTCAATGTTCAAGGTGATTCTCCCCATGGTCTTGGGTTAGTTTATCAACCACTAGATAAACTAACAAATAGAACAAGCTCATGAACATACCATTTATTTTATTTTTTGCAGCTGCATGGCTTATCTATTGTTGATGTGTTGTCACGATCACACAATTAATTAATTAAAAAATCATGAAAGATGGAACTAAAATAAAACTGGATTATGCATAAATATTATCTTAGACATGGTTAATTACTTAATTATATCCCACTTTATATTAACAATTATTTTGATAAATATTATAAATTGGAAATTTATGTATAAGTATAAAATACCTCAATGAAATACTATGTCGGTATAGCCTTCCATAGTCTTGGATAGAATTGAACAATAGATCAAAGTGCTTGACCAACCCAAGTTGGGGTGCTTTAAATTATCAGGGAATTATAATTAAACGGTTTGGGTTGACTTTACATGGTTCGCATCAAGGGTTTACTGCCACAATAGGATTTTGTGTGGCCAAGAGGCAATGGTTGAAAAAAATTCAAAATAAAAGGATTTCATGATTGGGGAGTCCACTCAGTAGATCGAGGAGCTACGAGTTAAATGAAGTTGACATCTAGAATGCCTACCTAAAAACCTTCATGTTACTTGACCAACCCTAGTTTGGGTAATACTAAGTGAAATATGGATCCTTTCCACTAGAATATTCAGGCAATAAAATATTCTGAAGTCAATGGTGAGTGATATTGGATTTGGATATAATAGTGGGAGACTAGTAAGTATTAATTTATTTATTTATCTCAATTTTTTAATAAATTATTAAAACTTTTAGCATCATAATTTTTAGAAACGGAAAGAAAATAACTTCAAACATATCATTGTTCACCATACTCAAGAAGGAAAACCTTCTCACTGACTCCAATTTCCAAAAGTGGCAGAGGCGTTTACGGGTCATCCTTCACTAGGAAAGAAAATTGTATGTGATGGAAGAGGCTATTCTAGTTACACCTAGGAAAGAGGCCAATGATGAGGAAATATCTCTCTACAGGAAACACATGGATGATACCACATATGTCTAATGATTTATGCTATCGGCCATGTCTAATGAGCTCATGAAGCAACAAGAAAACATGGACGCATATAGCACAATTTCATACCTTAAGGATCTCAACCAAGAGAAGGTGAGATAAGAGAGATATGAGACCTCCAATGATCTCGTTTACAACTATTCTTGGAGAGTCTATTCCAGATGTGCCTCATGTAGTCATGCTTATTGTCTAAATTGAACGTCTAAACAACTTATGGATCAAATTCCCACATGTGTTGCATACATATCTCATCTTATCATCACTTCCTAAGACCTTCTCTATCTTAATTGTCAATTATTAAATGAGATGCAATGAGAAGAGTCAATCAGAGATTCTGAACTTGATTATCCAAGTAGAGAAGGACATGGGGCGTGAAAAACCACAATCCTTATAGTGAAGAAGAAAATGAAGGAAAATTAAAAGGGGCCAATGACTTATAAATGTTCGAAATCCCCCAAGAACCATCCCTCCAAGAAGGGAAGATCCAAAGGCAGGGCAAGGAATAGGAGTACATGTGTTTTTCATGTTTCAAGCAGGGCCACTGAAAGTGGAATTTCCCCTAGAAGCATGTGGAAGCTAATGGTGCATTCATTACCGAGTGTAATCTTTCCATTTCAACACATTGGGTATTAGATACAGCTTGTGGATCTCACGTCTTTATTCAAATGTAGGAACCAAGTAGATTTAGAATGGTTTCCAGAGGATAGGTGGATCTTTGAGCTGCTAATGGTGTCAGGATTGTTGCATTGGCTTTGGTGATTACCACCTCTCATTGTCGACTGGAAATATTTTCATTTTACATAACTGTTATTATGTTCCTAGTGTTACCAAGAACATAATTTCTATATCTTGTTTGGGTATGGATGGATTTATTTTCACATTTGGAAATACCTGTTTTCTCTTTTATAAGAACAATGTATGTTATGGTATGGAACATTTAAATAATGGTTTGTATGTATTAAATAATGAAAACCAAATGTTGGAAATCGATAACGAAACAAACTAACATGCCTCATACATCACCTAGTTGTGGCATCACCGTCTCGGTCAAGTAAACGAGAATCACATGAAAAAGCTCTGACAAGATGACTATTTAGACTCTACTGAGCTTAAACCACTTGATATAAGTCACACTTCTTTACAAGGAAAAATTACCAAGATTCCTTTTGGTGGACAAGGTGAAAGGGCCACTGAGCTTCTATGATTGGTACCCACAGATGTGTGTGGACCATTTTTTGTAGAAGCTATAGGTGGATATTCTTCCCTCATTACATTTACTAATGATTTGAGTGAATATGGATATGTATGCTTAATGAGGTATAATTTAGAGTCCTAAGAGAAATTTAAGGAATTCATGAATGATGTAGAGAATGAGATTGGTTAGAAGATAAAGAAGCATCGATCATATCGAGCTGGAGAATATCTGAACCAAGAGTTCATCGATATTCTAAGGGAGTCTGGGATTCTATCTCATCTCACCCTTCCTTATAAACCACAGTGGAATGGTGTTAGTGAATGTGGAACCACACCTTGTTGGACATGGTGAGGTCGATGATGAGTCATGCAGGTCTTCAATTATCATTTTGGGGATATGCATTACAAACTGCAGCATACACATTAAAACGAGTACCAACTAAAGTGGAAAATGGAATTCCCTCAGAGTTATGGAATTGAAAAAAACCAATTCTATCACATACACGTGTATGGAAATGCGAGGGATTTGTTAAGGCCTTCTCAGCAAATAAACTAGCACCCCAGGGCATGAAGTGTATCATTATAGGATATCCTATGGAAACAAAAGGATATTACCCATATAACCCTCTAGATAAGAAATTGAATTTCAATAGACAAGCCATCTTTCTTGTGAGGTATCACATTTAAAACGGATGGTTGGATAAAGATTGAATTTAATGAATTTAATGCTCAAGATACAAAAGATTTAGTATAGGAACATGTTCTACAAGTACCAATGGAAGAGGTTCCAGAAACACAAGTACTAAGTAGGAGCTCAAGAAAGGTAAGGGAACCAAAGAGATTTGGTTTCCTAGTCACTGAGGATGGTGAATCATTATTGTTGGACATTGATGAACCTCTATCCTAAAAGGAAGCAGTAGAAAGATCAGAAGCTGCACGATGGCTAGAATCTATGAATTTTGTTATGGATTCCATGTATCAGAACCAAATCTGGGTTTTGGTCGATGAGCCAGATAATGTAAATCCTGTAGTATGAAAATGAGTTTTCTAGAGAAAACTGGACATGGAAGGTCAAGTTAGCTCCTATAAAGCAAGGCTAGTGGATAATGGATTCAAACAGCGTCAAGGAATTTCCTATGATGAAACTGTCTCAGTAGTTTCCATGTTTAAATCCATATGAATCATACATTCCACAGCAGCTAACATTGACTAGGAGAATTGGAAAATGGATGTCAAAACAGTATTCCTTAATAGGAACCTTCAGGAAGATGTCAATATGACACAACTAGAAGGATTTGTGACACTAGGTGTAGCCAAATGGGTTTGCATGTTGCAGAAATCCTTTTATGGATTGAACCAAGAATCTAGGTCATTGATCATTTGATTTGATGATGCCTTAACAGAATTTTATTTCATTAAGAACGAATGTGATCTATGTGTTTATAAGTGGTTTAATGGTAATGTGATCATTATCCTAGTAGTATATGTTGACGACATATTACTTATTGGAAAAGATGTACGGGTGTTACAGTAAGTTAAAGACTATTTTAACAAGTGTTTTTCCATGATGGACTTAGGAGAAGCAGCCTACATTCTAGGGATCAAGATCATTCATGATAGATCCAAGAGGCTGATAGGACTATGTCAGAGTACACACATTGAACAAATACTAATGGGATTTAGTATGGAACAATCCAAGAGGGGATTAGTTCCAATGTCACATGGCCTATATCATTCTAAGAAAATGTGTCCTCAGAAACAACAAGAGAATGATAGAATGAGTATGATCCCATAAACTTTGGCTACAGGATCCACCACGTATTCCATGTTATATACCTGGATTGATGTTTCCTATGCACTAAGCATGGTAAACCGATATCAAGAAGATCCAGGAGAATAGCATTGGACTACTGTTAAGACTATCCTTAAGTATCTGAGCAGAAATAAGGATATTTTCCTGGTGTATGGAAGAGATGAGGAGCTTTCCATCAAGGGGTATGGTGATGCTGTTTTTCAGACATATTAATACAATCTGAATTCACAATCTGGATAGGTTTTCAATCTCAATGGAGGAGTTGTGAGCGGGAAGACTTCAAAGCAGCCATTTGTCTCAGATTCTACAGTGGAGTCTGAATATATAGCGGCTTCTTATGCAGCCATGGATGCTGTCTCTATTCATAACATTTTCGAGGAGCATGAAGTGGTGCCTAGTATTAAAGATCCCAATACATTGTATTGTGATAGTACGACAGTGGTTGCTCTTGAAAAAGAACCAATTTCACACCAATGGACAAAGCACATACTCCAGAAGTATCACCTCTTGAGGGATTACTATCAAATGGTTGAGGTTGTAGTGAGGAGAGTGTCCACGGATGAGAACATGGTAGACCCCATGACTAATGTCCTATCTAAGAAGAAGCATGAATTGCATGTGAGAGCTAGCTGGTTAAAGGTTGTTAGAAGTTGTCTCAAGTCCAATTGGGATTCTGTTCATGTTGGTGGCCTAGAACCAACTACCTTGTACATTATTCATTAATAAAAAGCCTTATCACATCTTGATTGTTCTTCTGTGTGACAATGCATGTTATAATGTCCTAAGTACAATGGTTTCATTAAAGGGTCATAGTGGATCCCTGCTATGATGAGAATCCCGAAGTGCCATAAAATTATTCTTGAATATATGTTCTACGGATGGATGATATTATTTGAGGGACACAAAAAATACAGGTCATTATGGGTGAGGACTCATAAAACATTGAGGCACCTTCTCATGGTGTTCACCCTTGGTAATATCCAGGAGGATATTATGAGAACGAGGCCTGTCAGTAGGAAATCAACATTTCATTGTGTCATTGGATGTTCCTTTCTATGACTGTGGGTATTGTTTCTTATAATTTAAGTTTATTATTAATGGGTATTACAAATCTCGCACTTAGATGTAGTAACGTCAACTATGATGACACACTATTCGCAACGAGGTAGGATACATTGGGTGTGTCATGAGTAATACAGTATTAATAGATAATGAAAGAAAGGATACGTACCTTATGTTCCATAACAAAAGTAGATATCTCAGGTCCATTGATAGAATTTATATTTCCAAAAAAAATCCATGGGCATGGTAAGGTATGGGAGAGTTCAATTCCGGTAAGTCAAAGAAACAATAATAGATCACATGGGTTGATGACCCTAGCATGCAACCCGCATGATTAGTGTTATCGGGAAAAAGGGATTATATTACATGGTAAGTGTTCGGATGAGGTGACAAATCAGTTCAGCATTAACATCATTATCTATGGGTGCCTTGGCGTGTTGCTAGATGCTAACCTTGGACATTAGGAAGGCTCTGACTAATGCCATTTAGAAAGAGGCCTAGAGGGTCACACACTATGTGTTTTCGTGTATCTCAATTAAATATTAATTTATCAAGATAAATAATGATTATCCCAAAATGTGGTTTAATAATTATTTAAGGATGCCTGATCACTTTTATTTCGAAACTAGTAATTAGAGAGAATATATTATGGGTGAAATAATATGTTTATTAGCGAGTAATGTAGTTACATTTATTTAAGAAATAAATAGCCATTACTCAAGTACTAATAAATGTGGTGGGAGAAATAACGGAAAATAAAAGTACACGTTGTGTATATTAAATATAAACGTTGTGTAGTTTTATGGAAAACAAGTATACACTATGTATTATTGATTACACGCCGTGTAGTTTTTCCAGTTGGGATTTTGATGATATAATGTTGCTTTATTAAATGATATTTATTATAATCATCGTGGGAACTTGTCAAGGAATTAATAATTTGACATGGGGGGTTTCAATAAGAGTTAATGAAATAAATAAAACATGTAACAAGTTTATTTATTGTCATAACTCTAAAAATTAAAACCCAATTATAAATATCCTCACAACCCCAACACTTTTCAACAAGATAATCGTTGTGAAGAACAATTCTGAAGTATTATTTCAAGCCCGAAAGAACTCCTGCCTCTATGAACTCTCTCAAGACTGAGAGATCAAGGTGATCGAAGGCGTACATCGCGAGAGAAGGTTATTTCGCGCTAGCACCCAAAGATCCATTCAGCGACTTCCAGAGATACATTACATACGTGCGGATCTCCGCTAGAGGAATCCTACACTTGGATTCTACGACGCAATGCCAGATCATCGAAACAGGACTAGACACATCAACAATGAACGAATTCTACCAAGTTAATTCTTGTGAATTAATTAAATTAATTATAACCAATATATGATTATCCTATATCTATGGTTCTGGTATTCTCTCTTTTTTTTGTTCTTCATTCTATAATGAAGATCGGGCATTTTATATCATGATGGATCTTGGTTTGAACCTTTTTTAACGCTAAAATTAATGTTGGGAAAACCGACCAACGCGCTTCCACTCTACCCAGAACCTAAGCACATAATTTACAAATTAAACAAGCAAGCAAGATGAAACTAACATAAATCAGGATTATACGCAAATATTATGAAGACATTGTCAATCACCTAATTAAGTTCCACTAAATATTAACATGCATGTGATAATGATAAAAATAAATTCATGAATAAGAGATAAAAACCAATCAAATAAAATATTAAGTTAGATCAAGCCTTTTGTTAAATGATTAAGGGTAAAACACAATAAAACTATGCTTTTGACCAACCCTTGTTGTGAATCATAATTTTATGAAGGAAACCCTTATGAAATGTTTCACGTTTACTTAACCATATTACTTCAAGAGGAGTGGCCATTTATATACATAGTGTAATATTGGAGGAAAGATTTGAGGAAATCCAAATTTGAGATTTCGGGATTGGGGAGTCCACTCAATAGATCAAGGAGTTTTAAGATTGTAGTTGGCAAAGACCTACCTACCTAAATACCTTTAAATAGTTTGACCAACCCTTGATTGTCTTATGAAAAGGCGAATATAGATCCTTTCCATAGGAATTTCATGGAAACTGGACATTTCGAGTTCAATGGTGAGTGCCATTGGGCCTTGCTAAATAGTGGGAGACTTAATAATATTTATTTATTATTTATCATAAAATGAAATCAAGATAGAAATAATGATCTGATCTTTAAATTGTAGAATAAAAATGACAAGCTCATCAACCACACTATCCCTATGATGAATTCTGGACAAAGACAACATCATTACCATCAATATCTTCTAGGAATGGTTTAGATGCCTTCGGGTTGTCCTATGTCATGAATGAATGTCTTACGTTCTAGAGTTAGCATTAACTGATCTTCTTTCCAAATAGGAGAGTGATAAGTATTTCCTAGTCTTTGATAAACTTATGAACGATGCAGTCATAATTCAATGATTGGTGTTCTCATAAATGTCTAGTGATCACATGATGTCTCACGAAAACATGGATGCTTATAGCATGCTCAAGAACATATGTGGTATTTACTTGGGGAGAGTAAGATAGGAATGTTTTGAGATCACCATGTCACTCTTTCAGAGTAAGCATGGAGAGGGTTACCCAACTGGGCCTCATGTAGTCAAGCTCAATAGAAAAATTGAGAGCCTAGAGGTTCTAGGGTTTAATCTCTCTGATGAACTGGGCACCGATCTCATTCACACATCACTACATTGGAGCTTCTCCATTTTGTTGTCAATTTAAATATAAACAGAATTTAGAAGTCTCTATCTGATTTTCTAATCCTCATTCGCCAAGTAGAAAAATATAGGATGTGAGACAAGCATTCTGTCCTTATGGTGAATAAGAGGAAAGGGAATGTAAATAGAATTTTGCCCAAAGATTCTACATGCCCTTCCAAGAAAGAGAAGATCAAAGGGGAGGCAAGGGAATAGGAAGTTGTTTGTTTTTCATATGGAAAGAAGGGCCACTAGAAGAAAAACAGAACCCAACAAATGAATCAAGGGGAAGATTTTGTTGCATTTGTTATCAAGTAAAATTTATCTTTTTGTACAAATTGGGTATTGGATACAGCTTATGGTTGTCACATATGTTTTAAAATACAGGAACCAAGTAGATTCATGAAAATTGTCAAAGGGGAGGTAGATCTACGAGTTTCCAACGGAGCCATACTTGTTGTTGGAGCTGTCAGGGACAACCCGCTTCACATTGCCAACTGGGATGATCTTGATGTTA
Organism: Viscum album; assembly: GCA_963277665.1. Classification (NCBI taxonomy): domain Eukaryota; kingdom Viridiplantae; phylum Streptophyta; class Magnoliopsida; order Santalales; family Viscaceae; genus Viscum; species Viscum album. The sequence goes on from OY728131.1 coordinate 1,931,949,697, forward strand.
TAGGGTTGTTTTTATATGGAATATGTAACCAAAATCATCTTTTATGGGTCCAGACTAGATACATATGGATATTTTTTCATGTTCAGAAATCATTGTTGCTTCTTTTACAATGATAACATTTGTTTTGGTAGGGCACATTTATACAATGGTCTTTATGTGTTGTATTGAACAAACCATGTAATGGAAATCAGTAACAATGATACTTCACATGACTCATACCAAACCCAAATTTGGAATCATCGGCTAGGTCATATAAATGAGAAACTCTTGACAAAGTTACATCAAGATGGGTATTTAAATTCTTTTGATCAAAAATCACTTGGCATATGCCATGCATGTTTACAAGGAAAAATTACAAAATAACCATTTTGTGGGAAAGGTGAAAGGGCCAAAGAGCTTCTTGAATTGGTTCATACTGATGTGTGTAGACCATTTCCAATTGAATCAAGGGGTGGCTACTCAAACATCAAAACTTTTATTGGTGATTTTAGTAGATATGGATATATCTACTTAATGAGGTATAATTCATATTATTTTGATAATTTCAATGAATTAAATAATGAATTTGAGAATTAGATTGGTAAGGAGATTAAGATACTCTGCTTAGGCTAAGGTGAAGAGTATCTTAATCAAGAATTCATTGATTACTTATGGGATTTTTGGATCTTATCCCAACTCACTCCCCACTACACACCTCCGTGTAATAGTTTAAGAAAAAGGAGGAACTACGACTTTTTGGACATGGTGAGATCAATGATGAGTCTTGAAAGTCTTCCATTATACTTTTGGGGATATTCGTGACAAATATAAACACGCATAATAAACCATGTACCAACTAAATCAATAAATGGTATTTAATATGAGCTTTGGAGTGAAAGAAAATCCATGTTATGAAATTTACATGTGTGGGGTAGCGAAGCATTTGTTAAGGACAATTCAGGTAACAAACTTGCACCTCAAGGCACAAGGTGTTGCTTTATATAATACCCCAAGGAAATAAGGTGATATTACCTATACAATCTCTCAGACAAAAAGGATATAGTGGCAAGACACGCCATATTCTTTGAGATGGAACACATTTCCAAAAGAAAGAGTGGGAGTGAGATATACTTCGATGAAGTCAAGGCTCAACGTACACATGGTTTGGTACAGAAATTGATTCCAAAAAGCACAATGGAAGAATAATTTGTTCCAAAGACACAAGTACTATGTAAGAGTAAAAGAGATGTTAGAGAACCGAATCAGTATGGTTTTCTAGTTAATGATGATTGTGACTCATTATTTTTTGATAATAATGATCCTCTAACCTAAAAGGAATTATTAAGTGGAATAGATGTTTCCATGTGTTAAAAAGCCAAGAATTATGAAATGGATTACATATAACAATACCAAATCTATATTTTGGTAGATCCTCTAGTTGATGTAATTCCTGTTGGTTTCAAATGGATATTCTATATGAAACTAGACATGGAAGTACAAGATAGTACATATAAGGAATTATTGGTTGATAAATGGTTTAAACAGCATCAAGGTATTGAATACGATGAAAAATTTTCATCAGTTTTGAGGATGAAATCCATCAAAATTATATTGGCCTCTTCTACTTATCATGACTATGAGATTCGGAAAATGTTAGTCAAAAAATCCTTCCATAATGGGAACCTTCAGGAAGATGTGTACATGTCACAACCTGAAGGTTTTATAACTCCAAAGGATGCCAATTATCTATGAAGGTTGTATAAATCCATTTATGGAATAACGAATGCATCTATGTAATGAAACATTTATTTTGATGAATCCATAACGAAACATGGTTTTATTAAGAAAAAATGTGAGGCTTGTGTCTATAAATGGTTTAGTTGAAGTGCGGTCATTTTTCTAATAGTATATATTAATGACATTTTACATATTGGAAATGAGATACTAGTCTTACAGTCTATTAAGGCGTAGTTGGATCAATGCTTCACCATGAAGGACTTAAGCAAGGTAGTATATATTATTGGGATCATGATCCATCTTGATAGATCCAAGATATTTCTAGGCCTAAGTCAAAGTACATACATTGAAAAGATACTAAAGAGATTTAGTATAGTAAAATCCAAGAGGGGAATATTTCTAGCACCACATAGGATTCATCTTTACTTGAAAATTTGTACTTAGACATAAGAGTAAAGAGAGAGAATTTCAAGGACTCCATATTCATCAGTGATTGGGTCATTTATGTATTCTATACTATATAATAGGATAGATGTTTCCTACACATTGACTGTGGTAGGAAAATATCAAGATGACACAGGTGACCGCCATTGGATGGAAGTTAGTACTATCCTTAATTATCTGAGACAAACTAAGGATATATTCTGGGATTATGGAGGAGATGATGGACTTTTCATCATATGATATGCAGATTCTAGTTTCCAGATTGATCAGGATGGAATGAAGTCGCAACCAGGATACATATTCACTTTGAATGGAGGTGTTGTGAGATGGAAGTGTTCAAAGTAGAGTGTGGTTGAAGATTTTATAGCAGATTTCAAGAATATCACAGCTTTTGTTGCTGCTAAAGAAGTAGTTTGGATGTGAAGCATCATCCATGATCTATATGTGTTACCTAGTAGTAAAGATCCCATCACAATCTATTGTGATAATACTACAGCAGTGACTCTTGAAAAAGAACCAAGGTCACGTCCGCGAATGAAGCACATACTTTGGAAGTATAATATCGTGGGGGATTTTTCTCTAAGAGGTGATGTTGTAGTGAATATTATTTCCACAGAAGTCAACATGGAGGAACCTTTAACTAATTCCTTGAATCATTATAAACATGATCATCATGTGTGTTCTAGAGGACTAAAAATTGTAGGAAGTTGGCTCTAGTCCAAGGTGGAGTTTGTTAGAGTTGATGTCCTAGAACGAACTATTTTTATGTTGATTAAATGGATATTTAATGTATTTAAATATTAAACAACATATTACATATTTTTCTTTATTCTACATGAATATTATGTAATAATGTTCTAGAGTATTTGTTTCATTGATGAGGTCAAGGAAGATATCCGCTATGATTAGAATCCTAAAATGATATAACAATATTTTTAAATATAGTTTGGTTTTTGGATTATATTCTATGATGGGGCACATATTATACAAACCATCAGGTGTGATTACTCATAAGTATATGAGTCTTCCTCTCATGAAGTTCACACTTTGTATTCTCTAAGATAATAGATTATGAGAACAGACCAACTAGTAGGAATTCCTCATGTTTTGGTGTCATCAAATATTCCTATCTACGAGCCTTTGTAATGGTACTTATACATTATGATTGTAATTAATATGTTCCACGAATCACTCACTTTTATTTATTGATGAAAACGGTCACGCCATATGTTGATGGGAATTAGGGTATGTTGGGTGCATCACGACTGGCATATTATTGTTGGATAAGTCTAGGAAGGATTTTCCCTTCCATTTATGGAAGTAGATATCTCAGCAATTTGATTGAAATAGAACCGTCGTGCGAAATTTCATGGACATAGTGTAATAATGAGTCTATATCAGGTAGTCAATGAACTACGTATCAAGCACAAAGGTTGATGACACTATCATGAAACCTGCTTGATGAGATATTGAGAAAAAGGAATTATATTGCACACTGAGCATTAGTATGTGGATTTTGTGGTTGCGACTTCATATTCTTTCTCTTGGGTGCTTTGACCCATTTCTAGATAGTACTTTTGGTTTTTGGGAATGTCCACCTAATTCCAATGAGAAAAAATCCTAGAGGGTCACACACTAAGTGTTTTTGGTGGTCTTAGTTAAATTCTATTTGAATATAATTGATGAAATAAATATTATTATCAAGAGCATGGAATAATTTTATTCAAGTTAAAAAAATCACATAAATTAAATAAATATTTATTCACCAAATTGTGAGTAAAATATATTTATTTTTTTCATTGAACATTTAATAAATATTTATTTACTAGTTTGTAAATAATATTTTTATTTAAGAGAATAAATATTTAATTATTTCTTTGAGTGTTCAAAAAATGGAAGTGTAGTTCGAGCAGACCAAGGCTGGTCCTGTAGTAAAATAATTATTTGCAAAACAGAAAATAATTATTCAACTAGTTGGCATGAGTTAAAATAATAATATCACATTTATTATTTTTTGAGTTAGAATATTATTTATAATTCTGTTTTGCGCAAGTTGCCACACCATAAATAATGACACTGTATTATTATTAAGAACACGAGCTTTCTCTAAATTTATGAATGTATTGAATTGTTGTTACACAATTAAATATTGTAACTAAATCCCCATGTCGATAAATAGACAGGTACGTCTATTATTCAATGTACAGAACTTTACGCCCGATGAATTGATAATTGTTGTGCCACACTATTTCTTTCATGATTTCTCTTCCCACCCCTCTCAGGAATGAGAGACGTTCTTCAAGCGAAAAGATGAAGCTATGCAGAACAACCGACATAAGACACTCAATTCACCGCACTAGCACCCAATGAATGGGTGGTGTTGATCGAAGGCCATCAGAGCACGTGTCGATCACTACTAGAGGGATTCTATTTTGGATGCTCACAAGTGCAATGATACAATATGAATGGTTCATTCTGAATGATCAACATCATCAATTAAGAATGTATCAATGATCCAAGTATTCTGTTCTTTATGAAATTAATTTAATTAATTATTAACATGATGTGTAAGATCCTTTCTCTCTTGGATCCGGTGTCATTCTTCTTTTATCTAAATCATTGATTTTAATCCATGGATACTGGCATTCATCGTCGTATTGATACCTAATTGGTCATCGATTAAAACCAAGGCAACATTGGGCCCCACCCAACATTGTGCTATTGCTGCATCCAGACACTTCACAACTACCCTTTCCCAGATGTTATATTTATGAAAAAAGACAGAAGGCATGAATATTTACCAAAAAAAATTCTATTTAATACAAAACAAATTATAAACACCAATTTTCATTCCTAAACCTTACTTCACCTACAATACCATGTTTAAAATATCACAAATCACGTGGGAATTGTCAGTGAACAATTTATGAGATATGCAATGTGCACATATTTAACAAAACAATGCAATTTAACACGAGACTTGGTACAAATAACCATTTTAAACACCATATAATTATTCAATGATCAGAACATAATATTCAGATTGTATTGAAGGTAAAAATATCATGAAACAATGAATCTTAAATTAAAAAGGTACATGCAAGGGGAAGCCTACATCGAATTCAAGGTGAATTGACAATGAAAACTTGGGAACGCTCTTCGAGGGTTTCAAAACCCCTAACCTATAAAGAACAACCCTAAAATATAAAAAACTAACCCCTAAAAAATCAAAACTCCTATCACAAACAAGGAAAAATAAACTAAGAAGGGGCTATCGGAGGTGCGAAGGGGGTTCTGGTCGGTGCAGGACTGGACGAAAAGGACGCTGGTTTGAGGGGGATCGCACAACCAAAGGTGGGATTCTCTACAGGTGTGTCGCACCGAATAGAGGGGGTGTGTGCTGGTAGGGGTGGTAGGAGGATGGAGTGGCACCTGTTAGGGTGGTCAGAGGAGGGCCAACTCACAATAGGACTTGAGATGGGAGGTCGCTACTAGCAGGGGAAGAGTCGGTGCTATGCGCGCCAGTCAAGAGAGGGTCACGCAACCAAAGGGGTGTTGTCCTGGGGGGTTGTGCCTCTGGTAGAGGGGAGGTGTGTTGGCTAGACAGGTCACTATTAGGGACAGGGGGCGACGTTGGGGCTGTTGCATGGGAGAGAGTTGGCCGAGATGGGGAGAGCGTACAAATGGGGGTTGGGTTATGCCAAACAAGAAGGGAGGGAGAAGATATTGGAGAGGGGGGATGTGTTGCGTACGAAAGGGGTAGAATTATGGTTTTCCTTTTTGTTAAATAAATACCCTAAAAAGAAAACTAATTAAAAGGTTAACAATTTAATATTAATAATAATAATAAAATCTTAATAATAATATTAATAATAATAGTTAATAATAATAGTTAATATTTATTATAGTTATATTATTTATAATAACAATAATAAGATTCTAAATAATCATAATTACTTTAATAATAGCAATAAAAACATTAAATGAAATAATAATTAACTTTTGTTTTAAAATATAAAATTTACTCATTTTAAATTTTTTTGAAAATGGATAGGTCATGTAGTTGTCTGGGCGAAGCCACATTGTTTACAAAATGAGTTATGCCCATGCGCCCAACATTGTCAACTAAAAATGGACACTATTTAACATAAACTTTAAAATTTCATCTGACACCGAACCCGAACCCCAAAGAAAAAATTATTCAAAACCTAGAAGGAAAAACATAATATAAAAGGATCACACAGGTCGAGGTGTGATATGGGGTACATGAAGGAGAGATTCACAGTGGAGGAGAGATTTGTGGTGGTTGAGGAGGGCCTCATGGCGATGGAGGAGGAGGAAGAGGCAGCAGAGGAGGAGGAGGAGGAGGTGCTACAAAAAAACTTTTCAATTAGAGGGGGTTATTTTTTAGTTTAGAAGGGGTTATAACCGCTTCTAAACACATTAGCAGTGGTTGTGAGGAACCGCCACTAATGATCCAACCCTCTCTTGTTATAAGAGGTTTTGAGGAACTGCATGTAAACTAGTGTGAAATATAGTGGCGGTTAATTTAGATATGGTTAAAACCCCCTCTAATTTCACCACATAATCTCATTTTAGAGGGGGTTTTAACCCCCTCTAAATTTTTTATCAAACTAGCGACAGTTTCTAACCGCTGCTTGCTGATTTCCATGGGCCATTTTAGAGGCAGTTTTTAAAACTGCCACTATTTAATACTTATTTAGAAGTGATTAAATCTCCCTCTAAATAAACCATATTAGACACAGTTCGAAGAATCGCCTCTAAATAATATTTATTTTAATTTTAGAACCCATGACCCCACCCTTCTCCCCTCCAGTTCTTGGCACCCCCTAGTTCTCTTACTCCAACCCTTCCCCCTCCGGTTCACATTACGCCTACCCTCCATTTCACTACCCCCCACCCATGCATGCTCCCTTCGGTTCCAGAACCCACCTCTCACCTGTTGACTCACTCATGTATTATGCCTCACCCGCAAACCCATGCCCTCCCATTCACCCATGAACCCATCCCTCCCTCATGTAATTAAAATTTGAGCATGGTAAGATTTGATTCATCAACCAGGATTATGAACCTACTACAAATATACCACTATGACAACTTAATTTTGATATAATATTTACAAATCATTATATTTATATATATTACAAAATTAATTAAAATAAATATTATTTCAACAAATATTTATATACATATATAATTATTTAAATTAATATATACATTTTTATGTCATATATTTCTGTATTTATATTATAAAACATTAATATTATATTAAATTTATAAATTTATATAAACAATATTTTATATATGCATATTCTCATAAATTTGAGTATATAATTTAGAATTATATTAATATTATGTATATACACATATTTTTATGTATTTATAAATATATTTATGTAAATTATTTTTATACTTAAATACATAATTACATAATTACATATTATGTACATGCTTATTTATAATATATATATATATATGTATTTATTGAAAATATTTATATAATGTCTTTAAAAATATAGTTATTTAATGTATTTCAATACAAATAATTATTATTTTTGTAAATTAATATATATTTATTTTTAAATTTTTTATTATATTATATATAATTAATATTACGTGAAATAAAATATAGAAAATTATATATATGAAATAAAATTTATACAAATATTTATATAATGATATATGAAATACAATTTATACAAATATATAATTAATATTATATGAAATACATTTTATACAAATATTTATATAATGTATTTCAATTAATACATATATTTATTATTATGCACATTAATATATATGTATTTCAATAAATATAATTGTATAATATTATATACATTAATATATATATATATATATGTGTGTGTGTGTGTGTGTATTTTAATAAATATAGTTGTATAATATAGTGTACATTAATATATATTTATTTGTATAAATTTTATATCATATTATATTAATTATATATACTATAAAATCATTAATATTTTATTTAAAAATATATTATTTATTATTGTAATTAATATTATAAAAACTACAAGCATGGGTTTTTATATGATTTTAAAAAAATATATATTTATGTATATATATATATAATTATATAATATGTTTACACTTTTATGTTATAAATAATTAATAATATATGAAATAAAATTTATACAAATAAATATATAAAAATGTTCATAAAATTATATTATTATATTTATGTATACATATAAATACAATTAAATACAATCATATAAATGGGAATGTATAATATAATTAAATGATATATATACATATATATACTAAATCAATTTATAATTAATATGTTATACTAAAATATATATATAATAGTTAAATAAATATATATAAATATATATTTAATAAGATATTTATAATGTAATATATATATAATATAAATATATAATATATAATATTTATATTTATATATAATTTTGTCTATATTATATTTATTTGAATATATAATACAATTTAAATGTATTTATGCATAAATATATAGTAAAAAGGTATTTAATATAATATATGTATACTATAAGTCATTATATAAATGCATGGTATTTATAAAACCACACATAAATTTTATATATTTGTATAAATATATATATAATTTCATTTATATTATGTATTCCAATATTTATATATATATACATTTTTTATATATATACAAATTTATTTAAAGTATTTATATAATGACTTTATATATATGTTTATAATGCATTTAAATGCATTTATATAATGTTTTTATATAATATGTGTGTGTGTGTGGACACACACACATTCACACCAACACATATATATTATAAAATTTGAATTTATATGATAATAGTTTAAAAATAAATAAAAATCATGAGATGGTTAAAAAACCCCTCTAATCAATGGGATTAATGGTGATTAATGAACCACATCTAATTTCATGAATTATGGGGGTTGAGAACCCCCTCTTATGGCATAAATTATAGGGGGTTCACATCCCCATCCAATATCTTAAATTAGAAGGGGTTCAAAACCCCCTCTAATCTAAGGGATTAATGATAGTTCATGATCCCCCTCAAATTTAAGAGATTAGAAGGAGTTGTGAACACTCACTGTTTCCTTTAAAATAATCATGTTATATATAAAACCTATAATATATATACAAATGAATATTATATATATATAGCGACTTAAAAATCCAACCGAACATATAAGCCACTAATTATTAAATCTGTGGTCGTTTTGACATAACTACCTATAAAATCCCACCATATATTACAAAGAATAAAATGATAAAAAATTTAGAGGGGGTTGTGGAGACCCCCCTCTAAAATGAATTCAAAGGGTGTTTTTCATAACCCCTTCTAAAAAACTGCCGCTGGCTTCTGCGAACGCTTGAGTCATGCGATATAAGTGGGAGACTGTAAGGGTTCATTGATAAAACCGGGTAAACGTTTTATCAATGCTAGCTTAAAAATGCTAATAAAGGTTTGTTTTATCAGTGCTAAAATAGATAGGGATGATAAAACAAGTCTTTATCAATGCTAAAAAGGTGATGATAAAACAATATTGATAATGAATTATATATATATATATATAATTATATGTATAATAAATAAATATAAATATTTATTTATAATAATAACTATAAGTAATTAAATATTTATTTATATTTATATATATAATAAATTTATTTTTATTTATAAATATATTTTATAAAAAATAAATTTATTATATTTATAATTATATATAGTTAATACCACTATTATAATTTTAAAATTATTTAAATTTATATGTATAAATATATATTTAGAATTATAATTGTAAATATTTTTATATAATTCTTATAATTTTATAATTATTTAATAACTATAAATTTATATATATATTTTTTTATTGTTATAATCATATATATATATATATATCAAAGCATATCTGATCATGGATTTGGTATCCCAAATCCATGACCCCACAATGTTTTATTAAAAATTAAAGACAAACATACAACACACATCATGGCCGCAAGACTAGAAAATACAACAACAAAAAGCCCAAAATCCCAAAACATCACTGAACATTCTAGAACTGACTGCAAAGTCTAGATGACCCAATTAAACAAGACCCACCGACAACTGCCCAGTCTGCAAAACCTGCTGACAGAATCCCTACCAGCCTCTGAATCACAAACCCGTCGCCAGCCTATCCACTACACCAAACCCGACCAAACAAATTGCCCCTCCTTGAAGTCAACACCCACATCCCGAGCGACAGTAGATCTCAGCAATGACACAATTAAGGTATATAATCCCATGAACATATCAAAGGCTTTCCCCATATGCAATCAGTCACACCAGGTGTCAACACTTGAGCCGATGACCACATTCTGAGGACCCTGCATCATGAAGTCATCACGTGTTTGCCTTCCGCCAGCACACATCGCATCCGAATTCTCTGTCCGCCAGTCTGTAGCCTTCCAGACACCCCATATCATCGGCGACCTACACCCCGTAATCCATGGACATCACCGTCTGCATCTTGTTACTGGTAAAAGCCCAACATGAGGTCACCCTCGGCTGAAAACATGTCCCTATCGGCTCGGATCCCAGACGACGCTGGCACATCCTCTATCTGACTGACTCACATCCCGTGCATTCTCACTACATCACGTCGACTATCGATCCCCTCACAGGGATCCCACGAATTTCCTGCTCCGCCAATGCCACTCGCCAACCACAGTTTCAAATCAACACATCGCCTCGCCCCCTATCATCTTTGCTTCAAAGAAGGCCGCCCACAACACCCTTCATCACCTATCACGAGGAGATCTTGGTATCGCCCCCCGATTCATTGGCTCAACACCACCATGTTGCTTCTAAGAAGGCCTCACCGACCCTAAGCCACCATGGCACGCCGAATTCAAGCCACAACCAGACTAGAGGTTTCGTGGATTCCTCCACTTGAGATAATGAGGATACTTCATAACCAGAGTAATCTCTGAATAATAAAAATTTCTAGGGACGTTACATGGATAGAAAAAATCTCGAGGATACTTGACACCGCATTGTGCGAACATCTCAAAGTGCCCAATGATTTCATCATTTGGGATTTGCAAAACCTGATTGCCTTTTCCATTATAGTGGCCAATATGAAAGGGAAGCTCTCTATTATAGAGAGAGGAACTCTCCATCACGTATTCAACCGGATTGCATTTTCCATTGCAGTGGTAAATATGAGAGAGAAGATCTCTATTATAGAGAGAGGAACTCCCTATCTCGTATTTATATATATATTTCCATAAATATTAAATTATTTCAAATATATTTATTACATTTATAATTTTATAAATATATATAATTAATATATTTATAATAATTAATATATTTATTATAATTTGATAATTATTTAAATATAAAAATATAGTTATTTAAATAATAATGAAATACTTATGAAATGAATATATATATTTTTATAAATATTTATTTATTATATATATATTTTAATTATAGTCATAAACATATATATATATATATATATATATATCTAAATACATATCAAATTAAAATGAATATATTAATTATATAGTCATAAATATTAATATATATATATAAATTTAAATACTTATGAAATAACAGAAATATATTAATTAAATATATTTTTTATAATTTCAAAATTATTAAAATAAAAATATATTTATATTTAAATAATTATGAAAATATAATAAATAAATTTATAATAAATATATTTACTATATTTATAATTATAATTATAAATATTAATTTATTTATTGATAGTCATAAATATATATATATATATATAAATACTTATGAAAGTAAAATAAATATATTCATTATATATATTTTTTATAATTTATAATTAATTAAATATTTATTTATTTATATTTAAATAATTATGAAATTATAGTAAATATATTTATTATATTTTTATTTATAATTAAAAAAATTTATTTATTTATAGTCATAAATATATATATAGATACTTAAATACTTATGATAGTAAAATAAATATATTAATTATATATATATATATTTTATAATTATTAAAATAAATATATATTTATTATTTAAATAAATGTATATTTATTAATAATTATTATTATAAATATAACAAAATATATTTATTATACTTTCATAATTATTTAAATATAAATATATATTTGTTTAACTAAATAAATAAATATTTATTGTTTTAAGAAATAAAAAAAGTTGTTTGATCACTTGTTTAACAGATTTTCGTGATCCTAACAGGACACACTCCCATGATTCAATGAGCATTCTGATTCTAATAATTTGGATCTTAGCCAATAAAACATGAGTTTTGCCTCCAATAATGTTACACATTTTTAGTATATTTCTTTAAAAGGAAATTTTCTTTACAAAATAAAAATTATGATAATTATCATGCTTAAAAAACAACCGACATGGAGAGAAATGAAAAACAATGAATCTATCTATCTATCTATCTATATGAGTGTGTGTATATAATTTGACCCAACAATAAATTAATTTTAGGTTCCATAATATAATGATTTCATTATGAGATGAGTGCATATATAAATTGACCCTACAATAATTGAATTTTAGGTTGAATAGAATGATTTGATGGAGAGATTAGTTGGGTGACCATTTTAATTTGAATTTTGACACTGACCATCCATAAATTCATTCATAAATATAAGTAATGGATGACTCGTTCTATAAATTTGACACTATTCCTCATCCCCTTTCATTATGTAGATCTCCAAATTAAACTGTAATTCTCATCGACCCATCCCCATCCCCAATACGAGCACCTGTCTCACCGATCCCCCAAATTAAATGATGCATTAGGTGATGAGGACGTTAACAGTGAAGGTGAGGAGTGTTTCCAATTCCTTCTTCCCTAACTCAGTGAAAAGGCAGAGGATAACCACGCCGTCTGACCTGTTCAAAGTAGACTCCACCGACCTGGGTATGAACGGGTCTGCCAAAATCTTCTACTTCTTCCATTCCGAAATCACCTAGGTGGAAAAGAAGAAGAGGATGACACTGGGTGACATTTTCTTGTATGAAGACTTGGTGATGGAGTACGGTGGGCGGCCTGTTCTTTTATAGATACCTAGAAATGGTGGATGGAAATAAAGAAGTATTGTGTTCAAGGAAGACTCCACCGACCTGGAGATGACGGAAATGCAGAGGAGAGCACCGCATTCCTACCTGCTCTTACCAGACCCTTGCGATCAAGCAACACCCGAATGGAAGAAGTGGAGGACACTAGAGGACTAGTTCATTCCTCGAACCATGGCCGACCAGTTTTTTTATAAAATCTCATGTTCTTACAAAAAATGGAATTTTCCATTAGTTTTTACCAATGCCTATAATTATATAACAATTAATTTCAAGTGTATGAAACACCTTTTCTAAACCAAATATATATTACAAACCATACACAGATGAAGGTAGTTGGGTAGACTTAAACACAAACATCTCTAACACCCCACATGCCCCTCTGATTTTGGGCAAAACCCTATGCATCAAAGCCCTAAACAAGTGTCCTTAGATTTAACAAAATCCAATTAATTCTTTCATATTAAACATAAATATAATGATGTAATTATTTTATGGTACTAGAAAAAGACCTTTACCAATCATTTTATAGTAGATTAAATCTTCCATGAAATAACATCACAAATATGTATATGGACTAAAAATAATCTTGACCTAAAAGATGAAATATGATCGGTTTTTCTTAAAAGCATTATTTCGAGTGTTAGAGTAACATAGAGACGAAGAGTTGAATAAAAAACATGGAATCTAGAGAAATAATCATAGGAGAAGAATATAGATATGTTTTAATGAGATAATGAGTATATATTTCTTCTAATGTAAATTTAAACAAGAAAAATCCTGAATAACTGTGGGATTTTAAAATAGGCCTTTACAGCTTTAATAACATTTTAATCAAAACCCCTTAAAAGTGGAAACATGAAATGAAACAATAAATACCATGAATATAGATGAATTCATGATATAATATGATAATGGGGAAGTATATACACCATGTAAACAAATATTGCAGCCCCAAATACACTTATTGGGGAATGGTCTCGAGGGTGTGTTGAAGCCTCCTTCACTCAACTCTAAAAGTGTGCCTCTGGCCTAATGAAAATGGATATTTACCATCTATTTTTTAACATCTTCACTCTCACCTGGTGGTGGTGGTGGGGGGAGGGGTGGGGGTGGGGGTAGTGCTTCTGTGCTTCCCTTGGGAGAACTTCGAGCTTGATGTTCAAGACTTTCAAATCTTGAGACAGGTTAAGTCATCAGTTACTATCCATTGAATGTTTCATATAGTTGATGTTTCCATTTGGGTGTAACAAAATGTTGAAATGAAATCTACAGGTAGCTCAACCCTTAAGCCTATCATCAACTGAGACCACTCGTATGACTTGGAGATGGTGGTCTTAGAGATATCATAATCATTTTTATTTCATCTGGTACTGGGGGAACTCAATATAATATAGGTAGTAGATGTAGGGGTTCCTCTCAAGAGATACTCTGTAAAACTCAACACAAGGTAGGCTTCCATTTAGATGGTCAACAGGCAGAACACCAATGAGGAAAAGATCAATCACTATCATCTATCACACAATAGTTCCTTGGAAGCAACTACCGTACACCTTCATTTCTCCTTCGGCTGAATGGAGTTAGTTAATGGCCATTATCAGACCATTCAATGAATCCCAAAGTGCATGACTCAGCCCAACATAGGTGTTTAGGGGATGGAATATCAAATATAAATAAAACTTCCACATGATTTATTAAAATCACATGAGGTGGGGTCTTCATTCTTCTTCACTTTCTTCCTCTAGATCAGAATGAATTTAGAACCTTGCTCCCTGTAGAACTAGGGGGAATCACTGGATGACTCTTACTCCTATTCATACTCAGTATAATATAGGCAGTAGACATACAAGATAACTTTCTATAGTTATCTTTGAACCACTTGGGTGACATTCTATCTTGGGAGGCTTGTATGGATGAGCGGGCTAGGGACTTGAGTTTGTTACTTCCTTACTATCGGGATATACAGACTCAGTATAATATAGGTACCAGTATAGTTGGAGGGTTAGAGGGACAAGGATGATGTTAGATGAGGGATAATGAGTGGATTGTTTCTCCCACTACAATGAGGTTAGAGGGATAGAATCATACCCAAGCAGTAGGGGTGAGAATGCACCCTAACTCTCTATTTTTCAGTGATAGGGTTTGAGTGTGGGATGACTTAAGACCTAGGACTACAAGGCAGTTCACTGTCATCCTTAACCTGTTGAATGCTATTTGAGTGGATCTATTACTCATGAATACCAATTTTATACGATTGAAGAGAGAAAAAATTCACAATATGTTCATTTCCTATTTGATTGTATATGATGCATGACATTCAGGACAAATATCCTTGAGTGAACATCTTTGGGAAATGGGGAAGCCATTAGGCCAATGATGAAGGAACGGTTCTTGAACAATAGAAATAAGGATCATAATGCATTGGCTCATCAACTTCTCAGTAAGATATTTTTCTCCAAAATACAGTTGAGGAACCTATGATTAATTAACTCAAGAGTAGTAAATTATAGATTTTGGTCTTGTTAGCAATGCTCATGCTGACAGAGAGTTGAGGCGAATCACATTGACTTTGGAATAATGACCAGATTTCTAGTATTGAATCTATGATCTTACTTTGGGGGAGGATGTGAATCTGTATAATATATGTAATAGAGTATCTCGGTACAATATAGGTAGTATAATATCATGTGACTATCGAGCAATAGATTTAGGCACTCAGTCGACTGTAATCATATCCGGTAGATGATCCCGTACTGTAAAGAAGGTCAGTGCAAGGTCCCTTCCAATACCACACACATAGACAAAATCAATGGAGTAGAGAAGATCCAAAATATATATGTTCCTTTCAAATCCATCTGGAGAATTTGACCCAATCAACAGGTCACCGAGTATGAGAAAGTCCTCAAGGGTCTCCAATTACCTTCATCTAGCTTCAAGAGGGATGCTTTGAAACACCTAGATATCAAAAAGTTGATGGAATCAGCAATGAGAAGAGCGCTAAGAGGTACTAGAATTGGTGGATCAATCACAAGGCAGCGATGAGAATTTGTATAGAAACCTCAACTCGCTTATGATGGTGAAATGACTCTTTCTTACACATAAATATGCTTTAGAAGACTTTCCCAGTGAAATAGGTTAGCATCCAGTAAATTACCTACCCTTGAGATGTGAGCTTGTTGTTGAATTACATCACATAAATTTCACTAGATGAATCTATCTATGGTTTAGAATAAAGAAGAAAAATCTACTTATTCGAAAGTAGGATTGAGTGAGAAAATGGAAGGATGTGATATTGAATCTGACCTACTATTATAGCAGACCACCCAAAGACAAAAAGTACTACAACAACTGGAAAGACAGTCAGACTATTGTTTGGGATAAAATACATGAATCATGTATCCCATGTACTCACTGGGATATGATACTTCATGTATCCCAGGGAGGACCTGAGGCTCACTTCCCAGGGAGTTCCGAGGGTACATGATGTATCCCAGTGTCTACTACATATATTATTTCTGTAAAATGAAATGTATATAGAAAGTTACACATCAATTTAATCACTATTTCGATCGAATTATTTGAATTGAAACTACTCAGGGAGTTGATCCTTTTCAATATCATTCCACTGCTAGTACCAAAGGAAGGATACACACCACAATACCTTCATTAGAACCACTATTTTCCACTTTTTTCTTCTATTCTTGACCAGACCAAACCCAAGAGTCCCAAATATTTTATTTTCATTGCCCTTGAACCCAATAATAAAGATGTATGCCTCATGTAGATATGATTTTATGCCCATGGGGTAGGTTAGGAACAACCTCTATTTTGAAGCAGAGGTGCATGGCCCAAGGTTTTTGATGTTAGGCGGTGTGGTAGGCGGGAGAATCCACTGAGTTGGGAATATCACCATCTACTACCAATCTTTTTACTAAAGACGATCTTCATCAATTGATGTAAACCACCCAATGCATCCCAAACCCCCTATGAAAATGGTTGTAGTCCCTAATGCGTGAATTTGGAAACAAGTCCACAAGCTAGATGAGGTTTTTCCTCCGTTGTCCATGGTGCCCATTCCAGCTTCAATCACATTCACATCTCCACAGAAATAAACCCACATAGGTGTTTCTGCCCTCAATGTACATTTCCAACACTACAAGCCTGACTTCATATCCAGTATACTACTTTTCAGGTTGATCCCACTAACACTCTCAGGAACTCCTTTTCAATAGACTCACTCTGATGACCACATATCTCATTCAATGGAAGCCCTTGGTGTTGGATTCTACCTTATTAAATTATGGAGTAGCATATACCATCATCGTAAAGATCTTGTCAACCTCACCAGCCCGAATACCTATTTATACTGACCTACCCACATTTTAGTGATTGAAGGTGTTTTCCCCAGCTAATTGTGTCTGAATTATGTGATACGTTACTAAACATGATGGAGTCTACTACCTATATTACACCGAACACAATACCATCTTGTCTATTTTACCGACATAACCCCTAAACTGTAGACCTCATGGTTTCCAAGGTACACATATTTCTATAAATCACCCGGTACTAATATATATTGAATGACCACATACAAAAAATGTTAGGTTGACATGGGGTACCCATCCCACCAATGGACTCACGTGTGTCATATTAACCCCACTCATATACCGTTAGATCTCATGGGTCTCGTTTATGGATGGTACGTGATTCAACTATATGAAAAAAAATATGAGGGTATTCCATCCTCTTTCTCTTTCTTTGGTGTGCAGAGTATACATACACCTGACAACCTAAAAGAAAACGATTGAACTGCATTGGTATTAAACCACTAGGTATCGTAGGGATGCTCATCACAACCCCCAAGACACTATATCATTGTTCCCTAGGTGCACTAACAAAACCCCCAATCCATTTGGTTTCTTACCAAATTTAATTTTTTCCATTATTTGGCCACATTTCTGAGCTGCCTAGGTGCTTTTAATTCCTTGTGGTATAGCTTGACTAGACAACTGGATAACTGAACCATACATGACCCATTTTTTGAATTGTAATCATTTTTACAATCGTTATCCCTTTCCCAACATTCCAATACCAAATATGAGTTTCCATTGTACCCATTAATAGTCTACTATAGTAGTCTTCTTCCAAACTAGCTCAGTAAACTACTTGGCCTTGTGAGTAACCACAGAACCACATTGTCAGGACACCGTGTTCCATCTCATGATACCTAAACACTACCCCACTGTTTAAACCCCATGTTTATTCAAACATTTCCCATATTACCAAGAAAAACCATATGAGCTACCATACAATATATAGACCATCCTCCCCACAAACCATAGCTTCCATGCCTTCTCGGTTCCTGAGTTGGGACTAGGTGGCATGTAGGGTCAGTATACGAATTGGTAGATCAATGTCATGTTCTAGCATATATGTCGGTATAATATAGGTAGTATACTAAAAGATAAGAGAAAAATGAACCTTATGAATGGCCTATAACCACACCAATTATCATTGATATGGACTCAAACCCCCACTGGGTACACTGATATACTTTTCAATTAGCAGTTTACATTACATTTTGGGGTTAGAGAAAGTGGAAATGAGGAGAAATATATTGGAACTAAAACTTAATCCTTGTAATTATATATACTGATTGATTGGAAAGAGTTTGATTTTTTGTTTCCAAGCAGAAAATTTGGGTTTATAAAGGCATGTGTTTCATTGGAATCCACTTGTTCAAGTCTAGTAAAAATGTTGTGCATTGGAACATGAAGACCACTATCAGTATTCAAGGTATTATTTGAGATTATGGAACATTATAAGTTTTTATACCTACTAGACACTTGAGGAAGAAAATATTGGATCTACTAGATAGAGTCAGTGCACCATGACCTTCAAATCGGTGTAGTAGTAAAGACTAATCAAAGATAATCAGATAAGGGAAGGTATCTCAACATCCCATAACGTCACTACCTATCTAACATACTGACCTTTCCTAGTTTTCAATATACTACTCTAATAGTCTTTCTTTTTTGTCACTATAATCGCTTTCTTGTTTCACGTTAATCATATGGCATCTACTCATATATGAGAAACAAATTGGTTGTGATAGCACATATACTACCTATCAATTTATCCCCTAATATTATCTCGCTTAGTCTGACCCCTATTCATTGAACCCCTATATAGAATACCTCATATTTTGGATAAATATATGAAATAATTAGCTACATGAAATACTAGATCTATTCAATCACTTTTATTCTTTGAAAATATAACCCTATGATAGTCCTTTCTCCTTATCTCGTTACCCACGATGAGCTATATAGTCTATTTATATGAACAATAAATGAAATAATACAAATGACACAAAAATAGAATATGATATTTTAATGAATATGAAATGAATTCCATGAAGGAGGTCCCAAAACCTTAGATAAAGCTACCTACCTTGTTTTCTTGGAGCTCTTCCAGTCTACTACCTATATTATACAATGTTTTATTTTTTAGTTTCTTTCTCTATATTTTCAAAACACTTCTAATACCTCACCACATAGATTTCACAACTAAATTAGAGTATCATGACTTTCTTGTGAATTTAAATTCAAATGGACGAAGGCAAAAGGACTAGAGGTGACTAAAATTGACAACCGCTTGTTGACAGGGGGATCAGACAAAGAAGAATGAATTTGGTTGGGTCTTGATCAATACAATTACTCAACAAAAAAGAATTATTCTAGTGCAACTATGGACTTCCATTGAGTCAGAGATAAACCACTTCGATTCCTCTATTCTATAGGGTTTGAGAGAGGGTAGGAGATGAGACATAAAAAGCCTATTGCATTAGGGAGTACCAGAAATCATACTCGAACAACCTCCACTCTTTCTTGTCACCATTGGATATTACATGCCACAAATCATGCATTCCACCATGACTTTGTTCTGAAGGTTAACTATATCCAAACTATCTCAGGAAAATGAATGTCTTGAATTGGGAGCTATCCTATCACAAGAGGGGTTGTAGAACTCCTCAATGCAGTTCATACACAACCAACCAACTTCTGAAACCTATCCATATTGTCCCTTAGGAACTAACACACTATTACCTTCTCCTAATAAAAGTGGGATTCATTCCTATTTGTGTCTTCTCATCTTAATCTATTTGTTTACAAAAATAATGAATGCATTATAATGCCTTATATCAATCCCTCCCTTGATAGTATCTCTTCTTTATATGAATCTATCAATGTAAGATGGTCATAGATCTTTCTTCCCATTAGGAGAAATCTATATTCTGTCTCTTCTAGTGGGGTTTTGTCTTTATGATATTAGTGAGCTACTAGTATTATATCTATCTTCTAGGAGAAGAGCATGGGAGCTAAAAACAATTAGCTTCAATCTTACCATTAATTTCGAGGCCATGTATTGTGTTTGTTCTTAATAAGAGATAAGGTCTCATTGGTTTAAATATCCTATTCCTTGAGAATGATCGGATAAAGCATATGGGATTCCCTAGTCAAATAATAGGGCCCCCAATAGATATAGGAGAAATTCCTCTTTGTCCATCACTACATTTTTACAGAAATGCTTGTATAGGAAAATAGGTAGTTCTTGTATTAGTACAATAATGACATCTATCCTTAAGTCCATTATCAAGAGAAGTAATAGTTGTACATATTATTCCACACCTAATTGTGAATGAAATGTTTTTAATACTCCCTAAATATGGATAAAAAACTATGCATGTGAGGTTGGTAGTTGAAAATGGAATAATGGGTATTTCGCTTACTGTTTTCAAAAATCCAATACTTGTCCTTTCAATTGATCCAACAGTTTCAGGGATTATATTCACACATTTAACATCAATTAATGTTATCCAAGATTCACTTACATAATAATAATATGTCCATTTAACATTATAATCTTTCCTAAGATATGAAAAATCGAACTCAAAAATAAATACTTAATCTTATAAGCTATAAAACACAGTCATTGTCTTATTTTGGTCATAAAAGTGAACTTTCTCACTCTGATTCCTATCCCTTTGACTCCTCTAATCTTCTTTCCCAGAGACCCCTATTAGGTAATGGCCTTCCACAAATACATTTAGAAAGGAATTTGGTGGACGATCTCTACCCGTGCTTTCATAAGACCTTATTAGGACCGAACCAAAAAACCAAAAGAGACAAAATATAAGGCTCATTTCCCTTCATTTATAAAAGAGAGTTTTCCTATATTCTCTTATCTCTCCCTATTACACCCTCTCTCTCTCAAACCAACAATAGAAAAAATAACTCTTGCCTATGTATTTCATGATAGTTCAAGCCATTTGATAGCTTTGCTTCACTCACATATTTCTTTCATTGTCCCAGCTTTTCACTTGTCCTTTTATAATACATCCATCAATCAGTAATAAAGTTTTCAAATCGCTCAAAGATAGAATTTTCAAACCTCCATACCTTCCATTGGAAATGGTACTCTTCCCCTCATATCCTTTCTCTCTAATTTTCCTTTATTTCAACCTGGGTTGTAAGGATGTGCTCAACTATGATCTCTACACCCTAAGAGGATTGATGACCTTATTAAACATTTAAAATTTCATATTTTCTCCCTTGAACATGAAAAATGTCATAGGCCCCCTTATATAGTAATCATATTCACTTCCTTTCTCTATCCAAACATTCACTTTCATAAGTAGTAGTTCAGAAAAGAATTCAATGAAAAAATGGCATACTTGACTTGGAAGGATTTAGACAGAATAATGAAGTTCATACATGAGTGGATTTATATGAACTAGTTTTACTTTTAAAATTGAACTACTATATTTTCCTATTAAATATTAGATATCTTCAGTCACTCAATTGATTAAGAATCCATAAAAGAGACTTATTATTTGAATATTTGTCATTTTATAATTGAATGTATATACTTAAATGTGGAATGTAAGATCTTGTAAACCTATATATATATAGTAATCATGGAGGTTGAATCCTTCTCAAAGGTAGGGTCTAAAAGAGTTCATGATCTGATCTTCTTTCTATTGATTGAGTCTTCCTCAATATGGTCTTTATCTCATACTAATCAATTAGAGATACACAGGGGTAATTTGAATTGCACGAAACCAATTGGAAATTTTTTCAGAGTTGTCCTGAAAATATAGATGTTATGAGAACCGAAACCTATCATTTCTGTAGGAAGAAATCCTGGTCCGAGATGAACATCTAGGGATTTCACACATTCCAAAAGAGAGAGCGAAAGACCTTATTAAACTACGAGTTAACAAGGGTATCCTGTTGTCTAGTCGAAATATATTAGCCCATTTTTGTACTGATCAAACCTTTTCTAGAGACCTTCACATGAATGGTGATAAAAGAATTTTATGTCCAACATTTAAAAATTTCTTGGAAGAACATAACTCTAATGAATATTCTCCTTCAAGACAATTTCATGGAAGAACCCATTTCTTAGATGAAGACATGAACACACAAACAAATAATAAAGACATCGACGAGTTCTCCATCACATCAGTCAAATATAGTTATCTTAAGAAAGGTTCATGAGATCTATTTAAAATAATTCAAGATGGAAAACAATGTTTTTATCCCAACGTGAGACAAAGCTATAAGAGTAATCTCTCCCTTTATAAATTTCTTTCTAGCCTTATATATTTGTATAGTTCAAACAATAGGACGAACTAAGAGAGCCTATTTGGGAATATGTTGTTGTAGTTGGCCTGTAATATTTATATTTCAGTAAATATGGGGTTATTGATCACATTACAATGGTACTATATCAAAATTGATATGTAATATGACCAAAAATATTGACTCTCTTATCACTTGAACTCACTCACATGCACTTGAAGTGTACAGGTCAATTAAGAACATATACCCTCCCTTTGATCAGGTATTCACAAGATTCCTTTTGATTTTTAGATTTTTTAGAAAAAAAACATGTTTCCATTTATATAATATAACCCTATTAATTCCTTGAAAAAAAAACATTATATTTTATTTTTCTGTCAAATCATTTTTATGCTAAAAACATGCATTTTTCAAATAATTTTTTTAAATATGCCTTTTGAATTTATATTAAATGTAACTTTTGCAACATATAGAACTTATGACTTATAAAATTTTTTCCATATTTTACATAAAAATAAATAATATTAGGTAATAAGGTCAAATTAATTTTTTGTCAAAATTAACAGTATCCATGATAAATATTTATCATCTTAGTTAAGGGTAAAATGAGTTAAATAGGTTGAAATAAAGGGATAAGACTTCAAGATAACACTAAAAAAATCTTAAATCTCATTGGTTAGTTGGATTTAGAACGTTCCCTTATCATATTTGAAACTATAATAACATTGATCCACATGACTTGAGTATGATATAAATCATATAATACATTTCAAAAATATTTTCATGTTTTCCACCAACCTCACATAAAGAAGGAAACCCCATCCCCTAAAATTTGAAAACTTTGTGAGCCAATTACCATGAAAAATTCTTGAAACAAGATATTCCAAACATCAATAGACACATCCAAGAGGTTCTGGTATTACCAAAAGATCACTCCAAGAAGGCTTAACATGTATGCCAACAGAAATTACCAAAGGATGAGGTATATATTCTTATTGAGTTCTTTGAAACCCCCTTCTTCTTAAACCACCTCTAAATATTCAATAATAATATTTATATAATTACATCAGTATATTAACTATATTGAGATATTTTTATGTAAATGGTGTATCGATTTTCTCTCTTTTTTCCATCCTAGAGAAAATGAAAACATCTCTCATGCATACATACGTACTACTATCTCCATGTTGAGTTGTCATTTATTTTTTCATCAACACGTCACTTGGATAGCTAAAAATATGTAATTTAAAAATATATATGATATTTAAGACATAATTATGATTTTAAAATTATAATATATAATTTAAATTCTTACCCTTCAATCCATTAAAATATGATAACATCACTCATATGTCTGTGTGGACTATCACCTCTGTGAAGTGATACAATTCATTTTTTTATTACCAGCTTGCACAGATGATTATAAAATTACATGTAATGAATGAAATTTATATTCATGAAATTATCAAAAATAATGATATGATGTAATCATTTCACAACACATATATCCTCAATAAATATAACAAAGTAATTCTAAAAAAATTGACTAAAAAACCTCAAGTGGACAACATAAGAAAGAACTATTCATTGAATGGATGCCAGATGATTATAAAAAGATATTAAAATGGAATATATATATATATAAATATATATTTAAGAAGGTATTTAATAAATTTAAATTTATTATTTAATATGATAAAACATGTTTGACCTAGAAGAATCTAAGGAACTGGTTTTTCATCTCAATTCCACTCTATTGAGACATATTTTATACTATACAAAAAATTTATTTTATATAGTGTATATACATCCATTTGTAATATTATATCATGAATTCATTTATATTCATTATATTTAATGTTTCAATTCATATTTTTACTTTTAATGATTTTTTATTAAAAATTTATTAAAGTCATAATGGTTTATATTACAATGTCACTCTTATATAGGATTGTTCTTGTTTGAATTTACATTGAAAAAAATATATACTCTTTGTCTTTTTAAAACACTCCTATATTATTGTCCTTTGATTTTTTCTCCACATACCATGTTTTTTAATTCAAATTTTCTTCTCTTTGTTACTCAACAATCAAAATAATGTTTATAAGAAAAACCAACAATATTTCAACTTTTGCTTCGAGATTATTTTTTTCCCATATACACATTTGAAGTTATTCCATGGAAGTTATAATATATCTTTAATTGATTGGTAATGATATTTTTCTACAATATCTAATATTATTTATAATGTTTTAAAATTATTTTATAATTTTTTTCCAAACAGTCCAATTTTTACTTTTTACAATTGTATAAAATGAATGTTCATTTTAACATATATGGATTGAATGTATTTTCCTACCACCAGGAATTTTATTTTCTATTTATATTAATCTAAAACATTCTATAGATTTTTAGAAAAATTATTTTTCATTATTCTATTGATTTTTAGTTTTTATATCAAAATAAAAAATAATCACTTTCTAAAAGGATAAGAATAATTTTTTAAATTAATCTATAACATTATTTTTACAAAAAATCTAGACAAGACTTATGTAATTATATTTATTATGTTCTTCTTCTAATTTCCTCTAAAATACTTTAAATAATTTATCTTATTTAAAACCTATATTTCAGAGCAACTGATGGAATTTTATCAACTTTAACTGATTTTTGGATTTTACCTTATTTTTAGATCAATCACATTTCTGTGATCATGTAATTTATCAATATATATTATTCATTAGACATTACTTTTCCCCTATATTTCAAATTTTTAGTATCATGGATATATTCAGTATCATTCCTACAAATTTTACTATAATGTACCAGATACTATAAGTCTTTACATTGTGAAAACTGGGTGTTGGAGGCACCCAGAGGAGGATCCTCATAGGTTATAGGGTGTTTGAGGAGTTTTGAGGGAGCCACCTAAAAACAAATTCATGGATACACAATGGATGTTTATACTATTCCTTGGTTCTAGTGGTTTCAATGTAGTGGATCTATGTTATGGCATATTGGATCGTGGGAGGATAAATAAGGCTATTTCAAAATTGGTTGGGGGTAGCTGCACCATGGAATGTAGGTCAGGACATGGACACTTTCGTGGTAGAGTGGTCTCTACAACGTGGTTCTTATGGGGGAACCATATCTCCATCACAAAAAACATGACAAAACTCCTGAAAAAGTGTCCATGTCCTGAACCAATCAATTCCATATTTATTTCATCATTCTGAATAAGAATTATCATTCTTCTAATTCTATATCAAATATCATTAACACATGAAACAATATATTCAATTAAACATGTGGATTTCATCAATTTTAATTACCATCAATTTGCAAGAATCATCCTACTGCAAACATGACTAAAGTTATATTCATAAGAAAATTAACCAATCAATTCCATATTTATGTTCTTTACCAATTTCGTGGTAGAGTGTTCTCCAATCAATTCCATATTCTTATGGGGGAACCATATCTCCATCAAAAAAAACATGAAAAAACTCCTGAAGCTGGTCCATAGACTTCTCTGTGTTATACAATGATAGGGCATGGTCCAAAGAGTTGCACTATGATCTTCAAATTTTTTGGTTTCCTATAAATGACTATAGACTATCTGAACTCCATTATTTTCCACTTCTCTCCCTTGAGCCCATGTTGAAATATTGTAGTTTTTGAATCCAATTGAAGGCCCTTGTAATAGGGTTTGATCTCGAATTCCAGAGATCAATCCATGGTGAACAATTATGTATTCTACCTATTCTCTTTCGCAGTTTCTCTCAATTATCTATTTTTTTCATGTTGATTATTATAACCATGATATGGAACTAGATGGTCAATGTTTTATTAAGTTTTATTTGTTTTTTGTTGATGAATTTTATTCATGACATGTATTGGAGATCATAGTTACTATAAAGAAAGGTGATAGGAGATCCACAACGTGATTTGTTCTCATGCGAAGAATGTTGACCCCATTGAGATAAAAGATTCTCTAATTCTCCTATTTATTTATGTGAAATAATAAATTTATAATTTTTTATCCCTTTGTATGGTAATTAAATTATGCTAATAATATTGAACTAGATTAATAAATATTTTGATAGAGATCACATGTTGTTGATGATTAATACCGCATTAATAGTTTGCCTCTTGATTTAATAGATATTGTGTTATCTACACTTTACTTGTATAGAATGTTTTTTTGTCATGTTTTTTGTGATGGAAATTGGTAAAGAACATAAATATGGAATTGATTGGTTAATTTTCTTATGAATATAACATCAGTCATGTTTGTAGTAGGATGATTCTTGCAAATTGATGGTAATTAAAATGGATGAAATCCACATGTTAAATTGAATATATTGTTTCATGTGTTAATGATATTTGATATAGAATTAGAAGAATTATAATTCTTATTCAGAATGATGAAATAAAAAAGGTAGGTAAAATGATAATGGTGTTTCTCTAGTTTTTTGAAACCCTATTTAATGTTAAGATCATGTTAAAACTTTTGATAGCTTGTTATAGCGGATGCCTTAGGTTTCCTGTATTTGGAACCTATGTATAATGGATTCGTTAATACCATGAGTCAATCCAATTTATATTATCATACCATTCATTGTTTCAGTCTTTTTTTCTCTTTATTTCTATTTTTTCCATTGAGGAGAGGTGGGGATAAACGAGTTCCAATTTCATTAATGGGAAAATCCCATCAATTGTGTTTCATATATTTGTCTACAAAAAATATGAAATTTATTTAGTTATAATTAGAAAAATATATCATCTATTGGAAAATAAAATCATGAAAACATGCCTCATGTATACTTTTACAATTGAGCAGCCATTCCAAGAATAGTTGATGATTTCACATACAATCTCAACACCAAATAAGTCTTGGTATTTCTCTCCGAACTTATTTTCTTCAAAACCAACTATGTGATTACAACAATATTTTTAATTTTTATCCCCATGAACCTTTATTGATAGAAAAGGCGGATATAGAACATGATAGGTAATTTTTCATTGGTTAGATCTATTCGATCGGTTGGTCGATTCTTTATATGGTTTTGAGGTGGTCTTTTGTTTCACCCCCTTCTCTATAACCATCTATAATAACATTAATCTGTTTAGTATTTTTTTCATTAATTTTTAAAGCTTTTGCTTGAAAATTATATTAACAATTAATACCTCCTTATTGACATGTTTTTCTATCATTTGTGATGGTCATGCAATTAATGTTTTGATAGTTTTTTCCAATGTATGAATATCTTCATCATCAATTGGAATAGGTCGTTCTGTGCTTGGTTCATGGGCTATGCTCATCGATACTCACATATGAATTTTTTGAATTGTTCTACTAAGTAGAATGTCGTTTTGAATATTGAACATCGTAGCCCTCATTACAAGGTGAGGGGTGGGTGTTGCTATATAAAAATCATAGACATTTTCACCATGTAGAATATCAGTAAAGAAAATCTATCAGTGTCTTTATAATTAACATTTCACATAGACATTTTTTATAACATTGATTAATTTCGATAAGATATCTCTCTGACGGGAATGGCTACCCTCATAGCTTGTGGGGGTGGGTGGGATCTCCACATGGTGGTTGTTCTTGAGTTGCTTCTTCTCTTTTCTTACCCCCCATTAAAATTTACATCATCTCTCTCTAACATTGGAATTCTTCTTCTTCGTTATATATTATTTCTCTCATATATTTTATTAATTCACAGAGATCCACCATTTGTTTTTTTCTCAAAATATGTTTGGAGGGTCACCTCAAAACCTGCACCTCTCATGTAGCCATACTATTCAGGCTGATTCAAGATGGCCGATAGTATGTGTTTATCTAGTACAAGTGTTATTGATTCCTGTGACTATGTCAAATAGATAATATTGGAAAATAAGTTATCATTTTTATATAATAGCAATATAATGAAAAAAACTATTATGTAATAGTTACAAATCATTCCAAAACTTTTTATGTGTTTTCATCAATTAGTATCCTGTCCTTATTTACACAAGCCGCTTTCTAAAGAACATGGCATGGGATGGAAGTGGCATTGTATTTGGAGTCATCAATATTCATATAAAAATAGGAACAAAATAATGGTGTTGGATCATGTCACATAAAAGTATTACGATAGATTTAAAATACGTACCAATGTTTTAAAGTGAAGTGTACCCCATCCTTCCTTTACAGTAGGGGTACACTGGTTTTTCTGTTCATTTATTAATTAAAACACGTGGTTTCTATTTTATAAATAAAAAAATTAAATCAAAGTCATGAAACTACATATCATCAAACAACGTATTAATAGCCACAATGTACCTGAAAAGAAACTCTTGCACAATGACCATAAAATACGTCTCATGCTTCTTGGTTTATCAAATGGGTATAGATAAGTGGTGGGTGAAAATTTATTTTCACTTCAACAACAATAAGATTATCTATTGTTAGAAATGTGTGAAATACTTTGTGAATCCGTCTAGAAAGAATTAATACATATTTCTTGTGGGTGTCATCTACTATAAATTCACTCTACAATGGACAATAAAGAGTTTGTAAAGGTTTCATTATATTATTTTTAGTAAAATAATGAAATGAAATCATAATGTTACTTTAATATCATCCGACATTAGTGTCTTAATCTAAGACACAACACGATGACACAAATCAACATCAATTGGAAGGTATTTCCGAGTGAAGATTCCAATGTTACTATTTAACCTAGCCTTGTTGGGGTAAACATGTGGGCTCCACACATTCCATATGAAATCATATTTGATGATTTTAGATTTCACAATGATGTTTTTTGCTAACACCAAAAATCAATGAATCCATTATTTTTTTGTACTATTGGTCCACTGTCAGCTACCATTTCCCTAAAATCATCATCATTAATATTTTCATATAGAGAGGTAGCATCGGCATGTGCAGATTGTCGTTGTACCTCTGTACTGGGAGTAACAACATTTTGAGTAACATGTTGTTCCTCAATAATGGTAGCATCATCACGTGCATAAGGATGTTTATATGTACTACGTACAGTAGTACGTTCAGATACATATTGTTTTTCATGATTGGGAACACTGGCATGTACATAAGTCATTATTTGCAGATGTGGTTTAACTTTTAATTTAGAGTACATAAATACAGAAAAAAATAGATAATAACATGAGGTAACACGATGTATATTAAAAAAAGTAACCCTATTATTAAACACTATTTTTATTTTTTAATTCGTGAAGGGATTTGAACCCCTTATTGATTATCTAAATCCCTTCATTTTGGACTCCTATGAAATAAAAAATTCCATCTACATTAGGACCACTGCAAAATTACTAGGAAATACAAATGAAAGGTTCATCCTCTGTTGAATTTTTATCTGAACTTTCTATTGTTTTGGTCGATAATAGAACAATTGAAAACATTCAGTTTGTGGGATCTGAAACATAATATACTTTTACTGCCTATCATACCATTATAAACTGTTTTTCTTTGGACCCTTCCTTAATGAAATCAACTTTCATGAATCCTAATTCATCTATTTTAAAAGAACTTCTGTTTTCAATCCACTTTAATTGAAAAATCATCACATGGAATTTCATATAATACAACTCCCATATTTATTTGATGATTCCAAAGTATGAAATTTTCACATAAATTAGATTTCTTCCATTAATACCAGAAACATGCATCACTTCAGCAATAAGTGTAACTCCACTATTTTTTAGGGTACTATCTTAATCATGATCATTTGTTTCAGAAATATAACCATTAATTACATAACCAATATAAGATAATACATACACACTTGGTTATCTGGATAGCCATCAAAGTCATTCTGAAATTGAATCTGGATTTTCATATGACATTATTAAAAAATGTTCTCAAAACCATCCTATAAACTATTGATTATGTGTATTTGATGTCCATATTTCATCCCTTGAGGTATTCAAATGCCTAATAATTAATTTGTGGGTTTTCACATATGGGGAAACCTCTAAACTGTTATATAAAACGTAAAGTTGGGCCTACTCACGATCTCTAATAATGATTAACACGACATCTCTTCTAGAAATTCCTTTACCCATAAGCTTCCTGTAATGTCTTAAAAATTATGTGTAATTGTTTTTAATTATATGGAATTATTCTGAGACCAAAATCATTGATGACACGTGATTCTAAGGCCAAGAGATCACAAAATGGAATTTTGAAACTTTTTAATGTACATTCAATAAACATGTGAGTGAGTTTTTATAACTATTTAATCGGTGCTTAGATCAAAAATATGAGGGCACCATTGAACTCGGAACGCTGAGATTCACCTTGAATGGACATAACTTTGGCCAGTAAGGGCCGAATAGCAATGTTAATTTTTAGACTTTTCAGAACATAATAAAATAACATTAAAAAAGTTATTTTTTTTCTTTTTTCAACCGACGAGCGAACACATGGTGACGCTTCAGTGCAGCGATGATGTGGCACTGGTTTTAGCACTCATTTACATATCCTTTTTGTATTTTTATTGACTTGTTTGTATTAAAATGTTTTTTATTAAATAATTGTTAATTTTTGTTTTTTTGTACTTGTTGTGTAAATTAATCAGTTTTTTGATTAAAACATGTGTTTTAATATGCATTAGTGTCATTTTAAAAAATTCATGAATTAAAATAGTCTTGCAAATTATAATTTTATTTATTTATTCTTTTATTTTTATAATTTTTCATTCTAGTTAGTTTATTAAATCATTTATTAAATGAATTAATTATTTATTCTTTAAATTGTAAATAAATAACTCATTTTTGGTTTTTAGTCCTTTAATAACTAAATTAATTTAAAAAATTTAATTTTATTTATTTAATTTTTCTTATACTTTAATTTGATTTAATTAATTCTTTAATTGGTTAACTAATTTATGCATGTTACTGTAAATATTTTAATTTTTTCTTTATGTAATTTGTTTATAATTTTTAATACAAATTAATTGATTCATTTAAATAAAACACAATTAATTTTGTTATTTAACTTTGTTTTATTCTATTTTTAATTCAATTCTATTTAATTTATTAATTGATTAATATATTTTTATATTCATTAAATTATTTATTTACTTAAGTTGTTGTTGTGTCTTTTTGCTGGTGTTACGGTCAATCAGGATTCTAATGTCCTGATGCCACCATTTTCAAGCTGTCACGGTGCTTCCGTTGTTGTCTCACTATTTCACCACCATCCAGAGTTTCTTTACAGTTTCATCATGACACTCACAGTGCCTCTATTACGGTCTCACCGCTTCATCACTATCCCACCATAACTATTCACCTTCACCTTCCCAAACCCATTTCTCATGGTTTCACTCCCGTTCCTTATCTCACCGTTTTAAAATAAAACGGTGTAACGTCGCACTCCTCCACCTGGATGAACCCCTGTCCTCCCTCCTCATCCACAGAAGCACCACCACAATCACTAATCAATACTGCAACAAAGAATTACAAATCCTCAATAGCGAAAATTAATGATTCAAAACTCAATTATAACAATAAAAAATAGATGATTCTGAGAAAAAAAATCAACACACACCAGCAATATCAAGATTTAAAGAAGAATCGCACAATTAGGTCTCAGAAAAATGAAACCCCCAAATCGAACCCTGACAGAACCTCACCCAACCTTCTCCATACCTCCATAACCCATGCATCTTTGCATAGCATCCACGGGAAAGCTGCACACTCCTTGAACCCACCTTCCTCTCCATCATGCATCACCGCTACCCCCTCTTGAAACCCTAAGCCGAACCCATGCTCGGCCCATACCACTTCATCTCTCCATCTGAGCCGCCATACCTCGCCGTTGTGCAAATAGTCGAGACTCTCCCCTTCTCCCCCTTCACACAACACATCATTGAGATCCCCTACCTCCTTCCTCGCCACATGAATAGACCTGAGCCGCACCACTTCACCTCCGCTCCAAACCGCGGCTGAACTTCCCTGGATATCACCAGAACTGCCTCAAGCTGCTTCTCTCCCCGTTGTGCACCGAAGCCGGCTTACCCTTTCCCCTCATCCCCATTTCTATCTGCGCCTAACCAATCCCCCCCAAATCCAGCCTTTTATTTCATTAATGTAATTATAGTATTATGTTAATTATTTTAATAACACCATAATATATATAATAAAATATATATTTTATATAATATTTAATAAGCATATATATATATATATATATCTAATATTGATTACTTTTGTAAATATTAATAAATATAATATTTATTAAACATATATTATTAATAAAATTAGATATTATATATATACATATATTAATAATTTTTTTCATTAATGTTAAGTATTTATAAAATATATATAATAATTATTTACATTTTTCAATTTTTTCCAGCAGTTCACGTGAGTTTTTTGCAGAGGGAGGGTTGTAGCTCACCGCGTGCACACCATTTCATTTAGTTAGGAGAAACTACTCATGTGACAAATGCTGGAGACATGGAACTATGAAGGATCCAAGTGGAGGTCATGGAACACATCAAATGAGATTCTAGAGAAATCGATTAGTTGGTGATTAGCATTCATCACGGGTAGGAGCAGGGGGATGGAAGGGTCTATCTAGTGAAAGAAAAATAGAGATAAGTGATTGCAGAACTTCATTCCATCAGGGGTGAACATCCATTCCTTCATCGCGATCAACCCTTGATCCATCTCATCACCAAAATGGTGGCATACTTACATAGAGAAGGAGATTAGAATCGAAGTAGTTATTGGAGAGAGGAGCAATCTTGTAGGATATTTTTCTTGATTAATTATTTGTTTCTTTCTGTTTTACAATATTAATGTTTAGTTAAATATATTTGGGGAATATGTCTGTAGAGAACTGATTATCCATATATCCATCATGTTTTATTGGTTTGATTACTCCGTGCGATTCCATTGCTCAGTTTTCTCTACTGTTTATTCTAAGTATTTTTTTTCATTACATAATGACTGACAGGTGTGGTAATGAATCATTTCACCATAGATCGTTGACAAATGTACTGAGAATTTGAAAATTTCAATGCATCTTTCTTCCAGTTTAAGAAGGTTTATCTTAGGGTAAGGATCGAAAGTTCGAGACTCAAGGAAGTTAATCAAGATGTGTGCATCCACTGAAGTGACAACTCATTGGATTAACACCATTTATCTATGCACTGAGTAATTGAATTAAACCAAGAAGAAGCAGAGTATATCCTTTTAATCAGATCAAATCATTCTGAATACCCTAAAATCATCATTACTATTTCCTCTCTATTCAAGCCACATATTTCACAATATCACCTACTTTTTCACACCCACTATTAGTGTTCGTTTCACTGTGTACGTACAAGTTTTTTTATCATTCTATTTTATCTTTTTTTTTGATTTATTTTTAATTTGGTCATGCACAACGAAAGTTCATCTCTGTGGTTCGACACCCTTCTTACCACAATACTAGTAGTTTTTAGGGTTTATAAATTTTAAATTTTCACATACTCAACTAATGCATGACCAAATTTTATCTCTTTTTTTTATTTCATTATATCTTTTATTTCTTTTATTTCTCTTTTATTTCTTTTTTATTTTTATTTTTCTTTTTTTCTTTTTCTTTTTCTTTTTTTTTCTCTTTTTTTTGGTGTTTTTCACTTTTTTCTTTCTTTTTTTATGTTTTTTTTTCATTTCTTATTTTTTTCTTCTTTTTTATTTATTTTTTTCGTCATTCCTTTTTTTATCTTTTTATCGTTCCTATTTTTTTATTTTTTTTCCGTTTTTCCTTTTTCTTTTTTATTCTTTTTTTCTTTTTCTTTGTTTTTTTCTTTTTTTTTCATTTGAATCTATTTATTTATTTTCATTTATTTTCTTTTTTTTTGATTTTTTTATTTTATTTTCTTTTCTTACTTTTATCTTTTACCTTTTCTTTCTTTTTTTCTTTTTTTTTATTTTTTTTCTTTTTTTTCTTTTCATCTATTTCTTTTTAGAGGGTTCATTCTAGTGTCATGTGGAATTCCCCCTTCATGAACTTGAGTTTTTAATTGTCTACAAAATGGCAAATTTTGGCATTGATTCCAGGGAAGGCACATGAGACCATGTTTATGAAAAACAACACAAAAAAAAATATTAAAGAGAAAAAAAACCTTAAATTTTATAAAAAATCTCAAGAAAAGATTGTTGTTGAAGTTGTATGCACACTATAGATTCTATGTCAGAACTTGAAACTCCTATTCAAGAAATCAACAGGAAATGTTTTTCCCTTAAAAAAAAGAAACTTAAAATGGGGAATTTTGATAACATTGCTAGAAATCGAAATGTCAATTGTCCACAATCCTTAGTTCCTGCCCCTAAGAGACCTATGCTTAGGGAGTTTCAAATTCTTACTATTTCAAACAATACATCATGCATCAAATTATCCCCTAGGTCTAGGAGCTATGAGATCAAACTGTCTCATCATTCTCAACTAATTTCCTTTATTTGTCTTCCAACTGAGGACTCCTTAGAGTTTATCAGAGATTTTTATGGATCTATCCAGCAGTTTCCTCTACGAGATCTTAGTGAGGAGGATATAAGGCTGGGTTTGATTCCATTCTGTCCAAAGGGGACAGCTAGGACCTGGTTTCAAAATTTTGATGAGGAAATCTATGAAACATGGAAATATGGGTGCCATGACATTGTATATAAATTCTATCCCAGGAACACCACCTTTGAGGTCAGTCATAAGATCACTAGCTTTGTCCAGGATGAGGGGGAACTCTTTCATGAAGCATGGTAAAGGTTCATAGATCTTCTTAGAAAGAGCCCCAAACATAAATTATCTTCCCATATTATCATGGACAATTTCTATAATTACATCAACCCCTACAATCAGAACATAGTTTATCAATCTTGTAGATTTGATTTCTTTGATTCCACTACTGATGAGATGAAACAATTGTTTAATAAGTTGGCTCAAAAATCTCTGCACAAGTGCACTAGGAATAGAGTCATCCATAGATCTGATGCAAATCCTCATGTAGTTGTTGTTAATGATAGCGTGATTAGGGAGCAGTGCTATCACTATGGGATGTTTGGTCACACTCAGAGATATTTCCCAAACTTTGACATACTTGGTTCATGTGATGATAGTGCCTAGTTTGTTGATTACAGGTCTAGGAATAAAGGTGTCCATGCTCAAATCTGAAATCCATACCACTCTGGATATCAAGTTCATCCCAATCTATTATGGAATGGGAAAGGGGTCACAAACAATCCCACTACCCCAAACAATCATCCCATTGCCCCTACATTCCTCCCATAACCCAAAATATTTTTCCAGAATCGATATGAGGCTGAATCTTTTAATTCTCAAGGGAAGATAAAGGGGGTGCTACAACAAGTGTTGAGTGAGATTAGCTCATTTAAAAGGACATAGATTCTATTATTTGAAATTTAGAACATCAAATGAGTCAAATGGCTAAGGATCAAGCTGGTAATGAAAACAGAAAGTTTCCTAGCAATTTAACCCCCAATATAAGAGAAAATGTGATGGCAGTAACAACTAGGTCAGGGCCTAAACTTAAGGAAACAGTTAAGGAACCACCTAGTAAATAGGAAAAAAATGTTCAAGATGAAATTAAAAATAAAAATATGGAAAATCCCAATTCTATAAATCCAGAATACGAGTTTGAAACTAAATAGATTGTGAAACCTACACCTGAGAAAGCTAAGGAACCAAAGAGAATGAAGTGGGAATTGATTAAGGAAACAAAGATAAAAGTGGGGTCTAAAATGATGGTGAATAACCTACCTGTTATGAAACACTATGCACCTCTCATTCCCTTCCCTGAATGGGTGAAGAAAAGTGATGGACCCGATTACCAAATATTTTTGAAACTGATTCGAAGAATCACCATCAACATACCTTTCTTAGAAGCCTTGTATAAAATCCCTTCATATGTTTCATTCCGAAAAAGATTTCTAATGAACAAGAATGATTATAATAAGTTGGATAAAATTGATCTCAATGCATAGTGTAGTGCAATTTTCCAAAAAAAAATATTCCCCCCAAATTAATGGACCCTGGTGGATTTATCATTCATTGCCGAATAAGAGGAAGTAGGCAACTGAATTGTATGTGTGACTTAGGAGCAAGTATCAATCTTATGCATTTATCCATGTTCAAAAAGTTGGGTGTTAGGGATATCCAACCAACTTTTATTTGTCTTTAGCTTGCTGATAGGTCACTCATACACCCTTATGGGAGAATGGATGACTTATTAGTAAGTGTATGAAAACTCACATTTCCCACTGATTTCCTGATCCTTGATATGGAATGTGATGAAAAGGTTCCAATCATCTTAGGAATTCCCTTCCTTGCTACTGGTTATACCATCATTTATGACTCCAAATCCAATCTCACCCTCCAAGATGTAGATGATGTCGATGAAATTTTGATGTTTGAAAGGCCCTGATATGAGGGTACTTGTTATGTGATAGATGTGGTTGTGAATAAATGTTACAAAATTTAGGTTAGAGCTGAGTATAGGTATTTCCAACTTGAGGTCACTGAGATACTATTTCCCGAACACACTGAAATTTTTTCCATAGCTACTGCTCTTTCCCCACACCCTCCTATTGATTAAGAAATTCTTTCTTTGGAACCCATTCTGGAGAGTGAGTCACAAAATTTTCTTGCACTTCCCAACCTGTTTATGAAATTTTCCCTTCTGATGTTGAATATCTAAGAGTTCCTGAAGCTGGAGAAAGCTCTGGGTTGAGCCCTACTAAAAAATGTGATGATTTCCATTATAAACAAGTGCATTTACTTGATATCATCTTACCTACCCAATTTGATGTTGTGATTGATGATTTATATTTAAAACCTTAACTTGAATGATTCACATCATTTGAGTCCTCATTGGACATTCAGAACAATTTGTTGAAAACTGAATTTAATAACTTTTTTTGGGAGATTTCTGAGTTGTCAGAGTTGCGATTTGTTCTAAGACTTTCTGAGGGGTTTTTAAATGTTTCTTATTCTATTTTTTATTTTGAGAAAAACTCTATGTGTGTCAGATGCTCTTGAAGTATTCTTGATCTGATCAATGATTTTCATGGAAACTTTTGACCATTTTATGTGCT
Organism: Viscum album; assembly: GCA_963277665.1. Taxonomy (NCBI): domain Eukaryota; kingdom Viridiplantae; phylum Streptophyta; class Magnoliopsida; order Santalales; family Viscaceae; genus Viscum; species Viscum album. The sequence goes on from OY728131.1 coordinate 1,931,987,762, forward strand.
TATGAACTGATTTTTAGAGACATAGTTGAGTTAGAAAACATGAATCATTTTAGTGATCTAGATAAAATTTGTAGAATTACAATTGGTGCTGAAGAGGAAAATGTCTTGAGTTGTCCTTCTCTTCATTTCTTAGAGAATTGTGAATTTCAAACCATTGAAAAATATTTCCCATTAAATGATTATGGTTATAAATATTTAGGGGAATTAGGTCAGGCTAGGGACTTTAAACCTAGCACTGCAAGGGAGGCCACCCATGGTTTACTTTTTATTCTGCTTAAAATTTTTAGTTTGAATAAATTCGACATGTTAGATTTTTGTCTCTTTGTTTGGTAAATAATAATGTCTGCATTCCATTATCATATGATGCAAGTGGTCTTGTGGTCCTGTTTTGATAAGAGAATCATGTTTTAGTGGTAGCCACATGTTAAACATTCATGGTGGAAGGAGGCTGTCATCAGATAACACTGGATTGATGGATAAAACACACAATCTCACACTTTTTATTTTCTTTTTATTTGAGATTTAAATCATTAACACTAATGTTAAATTGTATCATCATGTAGGTGACAACGGGAGTATCCAGAGTCATGCACAAGGTAAATAAAAGGATTCATAAAAAAATTAAGATGGCACACATTAAGGGGAGTGTTTTTTTATGTTTCAATGTTTTACTCTTAGCATTTTCATTTCATACTACTGTGAATTAAGTGTGGGTGAATTCCTACCGGTTTTTGAAACATGTGTACTTTATTTCCTACATGGGTGTTTAGCTTCTAGTATAAAGAGAATTGAAAATGTATTTTGAGCTGATTTTATGACACATGCTTCCACCCACAGCATTCAATTTCATTATACTGCTACTGCATGTCACTGTTAATCATGATGCTATTTGAAGTAAATAGATACTATCTTTTGTATTCTCACAATTATTCAATCATGAAGAGTTTTGGAATAGAACTACACTTTGTTGCTGGTGATGGTTGGTGGGGTTGAGATTTTTTGTTTTTGATTGTTTTTTACTTTTATTTTCATTCACTTTTTGGGTGTCATGGAAAATTTTTGAACTTCATTGATACCCATCCTTATCCCTTATCAACTGAAATGTCCATATGTTTTAAACGTAAACTATCTTCTACCTTAGAATACAACATTGGCGACAATTTTGGGTTTTATTTGTGGGGGAGAGGGGTCATTCTTGTGTCATGTTTAATTCTCCCTTCTTGAACCTAATTCTGTATTTGTTAAACAAAAGTTCAACTTTTTTCAAAAAAATGGTTCAAAATTCCTTCAATTTCATTTCAAATTCATTCATCACATGATGGTCATTGGAGGATAAATGGAACTTCATTTTTTTCTATTTAGTGGATAAAAGCTCACTAGTTGTTAAGAGTGGTACTTAGTCAGAAACTGTTAAGTATGATTGATTGGTGAGTGCAACTGTTCACTATCTATGTGGATTGGACTGTTTGGGAACTGAGGATGTGGGTATGACATGATAGGTTATGTGGGATGATGATCACGACTTAGGGTAACTTGATGTTCTCACTAGAACCCATGGGACTAACATTTTTATAAAATTATATTCAATCACTTTAGGAAGTTGATCTGAATGATTATTAATTATGCCTTTTGTTACTAGAGTAAAATGGGAAAATCAAATCCCATAGAGAGTATATGAGACAAGGTGCATTGGGTGCATTTTAATGAATAAATAAATCTTATTTCAATCTTAATAAGTGCTACACACAGTGCACTACACATAGAATATGGATGGAAAAACGTAAAATAAACTTCCCTTGTCAAAAATGAACTCATTAATGTGAGAGTAATTTTGACCACATATAATGAAAGGAGCAATATAAATAGCTAATTTTCATTTCAGTTGAATAAAACAACTCATCAAATTAATGGTCTATAATTTTTGAAACCTGGGGGGAGGTGAGAATGAAAGGTGCACGTGGTTATGTTTTGAGTTCCATTTCATCTAACCTATCAACGCTCCTTGAATCCGTAATTGAATTTGATGGTGAAGTAGAAAAGTTAATGAGTATAAGTAGGATGAATATCATACATGATAGTGTACGAATTTGTGATGCTCTTGACGTCCTGTGGGTTTTTGAAGCTAGACGGGGCAGCATTTTGGAACACCATTGGATAGCCTGACCTACTGTTGGTCCTTCTCCTTTGGATATTAATGTTTTATCATGCAACTTTTAAGCTGTAACTCACTAAACATCTTAATATTTTATAGTCAAAGGCATATACTTGTTTGAGGAAAATTAATGCTTTATGTGTGGGGGAGTTTGATGTGGCACCGGTTTTAACACTCCTTAACACATTCTTTTTGTATTTTCTATTGACTTTTTTGTATTAAAATGTTGTTTTTATTAAATAATTGATAAGTGTTGTGTTTTTGTTATTTCTGTGTTAAATACTAAATATTTATTTTTAAACATGTGCTTTAATATTCATTAGTGTCATTTTAAATAATTCTTGAATTAAATTAGTCTTGGGAATTAGACATTTATTTATTTATTCATTAATTTTTATAATTTTTCATTCTAGTTAGTTTATTAAATAATTTTTTAAATTAATTAATACATTATTATTTAAATTGTAAATAAGTAACTCATTTTAGTTTTTTAGACTTTTAATAAATTAATTAATTTTAACAATTTTATTTTCTTCAATTAATTTTTCTTATTCATTAAATCACTTTAATTAATTCTTTAATTGCGTAATTAATTTAAGCATGTTACTATAAATATTAGAATTTTTTCTTTAAGTAATTTGTTTATACTTTTTAATACAAATGAATTCATTTATTTAAATAAATCAAATTTAATTTTATTATTTATCATTGTTTTATATAGTTTTTAATTCCATTCTATTTAATTTATTAATTGATTAATCTATATTTAGTTTAATTAAATTATTTATTTCCTTAAGTTGTTTCTAGGTTTGTTTGGCAGGATTTACGGTTGCTCAGGATCCTACTATCACGATGCCACCATTTTCAAGTTGTCCTAGTGCTTCTGATGCTATCTCACTTTTTCACCACCATCCACCATTTCGTTACGGTCGCACCGTGACACTCACAATGCCTCTAATACAGTCTCACTACATCATCATTTTCTCACTGTATCTATTCCCCTTCACCTTGCCAAAACCATTTCTCACTATTTCACTGTGAGTGAACTCACGATAACTGTCTCACCATTTTAAAATAAAATGGTGGCACGTCGCACTCCTCCACCGGCATGAACCTCATATCCTACCTCCTCATCTACAGAACCACCACCAAAATCACCAATCAACACTACAACAGAGAATTCCAAATCCTCAATAGAATAAATTAATGATTAAAAACTGAATTCCAACAATAAAACATAAACAATTCTGAGAAAAAAAAAACAACAAACTCCAGTAAACACAAGATTTGAAGAAGAATCGCACAATCAGGTTTCAAAAAAATGAAACCCCCTAATCAAACCCTAACCGAACCTCACCCTACCCTCTCAATACCTCCATAAACCCTACCTCTTTTCACATCATCCACGGGAAAGTTACACACTCTCTGAACCCTCCTTCTTCCCCTTCATGCCTCACTGCTTCCCCCTCTTGAAACCCTAACCTAAAACCATGCTCGGCCGCATACCACGTCATCCCTCCATCTGAGCTGCCGAACCTCACCACTGTGCACATAGCCGAGACTCTCCCTTTCTACCCCTTCATACAACACAACGATGAGATCCCCAGCCTCCTTCCTCGCCACATGAACAGACCCGAGCCGCACCACTTCACTTCAACTTCAATTCGAGGCCGATCCTCCCAATATATCGTCGGCACCGCCTTGAGACTCTTTTCTCCCCACTATGAGCTGATGTTGGCTTTACCATTTCCCCTCATCCCCCTTTCTGTTTGCATTGAAACAATCCCCCCAAATCTATCGTTTTATATTTTCTTTATTATAAATATAATATTAAACTAATTATTTTAATAACAGCATAATATATATAATACAATATATATTTTACATAATATTAAATAAGCAGATTCATACATATATAATATTAATTAATTTTATAAATATTAATAAATATAATAGTTATTAAAACATATATTAGTAATAATTATAGATATTATATATATTTATAAATTAATTATTGTTTTAATTAATTTTAAACATTAATATAATATATATAATACTTATTTAATTATTTCATTTTTTTCCAGTAGCTCATTTGTGTTTTTCGCAGAGGGAGGGTTGTAGCTCGCTGTGCGCACACCATTTCATTCAGTTAGGAGAAATAGCTCCAGTGAAAATTGCGGGAGACATGGTACTTTGATGGGGCCATGTAGAGGTCAGGAAACACTTCAGATGAGATTTTAGAGATTTCGATTACTGGGTGATTAGAATTCATCACGGTAAAGAGAAAAGGGATGGCATGGTCTATCTAGCGAAAGAAAAGAAGATATAATTGATTTCAGAAATTCATTTTGTAGGGGGTTAACATCCATTCATTCATCGAGATCAACCCTGGATCTGTCTCATCACCAGAACAGAGGCAGATAGACACGGAGCAGGAGAATAGTATCGAAGAAGTTTCCATAGAGAGGAGCAATCTCGCGGTAGATGTTTCTTCATTCATTATATGTTTCTTTCTATTTTACTCTTTCAATGTGTAGTTAAATAGACTAGGGGCATCAGGATGTATAGAACTGATCATCCATATATCTATCATGTTTGATTAGTTTGATTTCTCAGTGAAATTCCATTGATCGTTTTTCTGTTCTGTTTATTCTATGTATCTTTTCACATTACCTAATGACTGGCGGGTGTGGTAATGAATCATTTCACCATGGATCATTGACCAAAGTACTAAGAATTAGAAAAGGTCCATGCATCTTTTCTCCAGTTTAAGCAGGTTTAACCACGGGTCAAGATCAAAATATCGAGACTCAAGGAAGTTAATGGATCTTTGTTTATCCACTAAAGTGACAAATAAGTGGATTAACACAATTTTTATGCACTGAGTAATTTAATTAAACCAAGAAGAATCGGATAATATCTTTTTAATCAGTTCAAAGAATCCTGAGGACCCTAAAATCATCATTACTGTTTTCTCTCTGTTCAAGCCACATATTTCGCCATATCACCTTCATTTTTACACCCACTATGAGTGTTTGTTCCACTCTGTATGTACAATTTTTTTGTTATCATTATATTTTATCATTTTGTAGTTTTAGTTTTAATTTTGTCTAGCACAATGTAAGTCCTTCTCTGTGGTTCGACAAACTTTTTTACACAGTACTAGTAGTTTTTAGGGTTTATAAATTATCAATTTGCGCATACTCAATGACTGCACGACCAAGAGATGAGGTAGTGGCGAGGTACATTAATGAGGCTCATTAATGAACCATATAATGCATCATAACTATTAAATAAAGGAATCATGATAGTGATATTGTTTCATAAATGAAATAGCATAACGACGCGATGTCGTAGCGTAACTGAAACGATACAACGTGATTACCTTTAATTATTATATGCATTGGTGGAATGAGGATTAAACCTTGGAAATTCTATGATGAACCTCCAATGGTATTCCAATCCAATCAAGAATGACACATTGATGGATCATCACCGACTTTGACACACATCGAAGAACAGAGATGGAAGCGACGAGCGAAGTAAACATCTTGAAACCTCAAGGATGAAACCCCGTGACTTCGAATATCAAAGAGGAACACCGATCAACCCACGAACATGTTGATCCTTATTTTGTGTGTTTATGCGGTAGGGGTAACTTTATTTGGGGGTTTCTCTATTCGGGATTCAAACATTACTTGATATTATTGAGCAAAAATCCCTAAGACGCTCTATATTTTAAAACACTATCATGGAGGGCACATGATGACATCAACAAGGCCTATGCACCACCTCCATGTATATTCATTGTGGTCGTACCCTCAAAATGGAGGCAAGATGAATTCTGGACCTTCGTGGGGAATAAGAGGCTCCCCAGAGACAGTAGGCGCAGGCTGCACGAAGAACAATCCACCAGAGCATGTTTGGTGGTCCATCGACGGTTCTGCCAGTGCAGCAGCACTGGCCACATTCCAGATAGCAAGACAAAAAGATGAAAGACGCGCATGCAGCTGGGAGGAGCGGTGCGTCGCTATCATAGGAGGCTGAGGCCAACTGGCTGCGATGAAAGAGGGTGTAGCTCCAGGCGGGCGTCGTGTGGGGGGAAAACCTGCTTTTGGGCCATCACAATGGCTGGTGAGTTGTGGTCCAATGACCATGGAAAGAGATGAGACCCCACATCTGCCGGGCCAGCTGGGGCAGTACGTGTAAACTTTCCGCATCTCGGCTGGACGACGCACCATGATCCACATCGAGCAGTCGGGCTTCAGGCTGGTGGGCTGTGCCCCGATCCAGCGGGCTGGACTGGTCCTGTGCCTAGCAGGCCTGACCCACACTGATGGGCCAGACCCATGGCCCAACGAGCTAGGCAAGAATAGATAAGGTCAATGGGAAACTCGACGGGCTAGACCATCGACCAAATCGTTCAAGGTCCAGCAAGGCCCAATGCGAGTGGCCCACTATCCATGCCAAACTGGACCGACCCATACCCAAAATAGGTTAGGTCAAGATAGTTGGAACTAAACCAAGGTATGTGGGACCCCCCAGGTTGAGTTGTTAAGATCGGTCTGAGCAGGTCAGATCAGACAAAGAGGCCGCTGGCCCCTGTTTACTAAAACATTAATAACTTGCAAACTCGACATCTGATTGAAGAGATGTTTAAGGAGATTGGACACTCTCAATGAGGAAGATCTTTTGGAATGACCTAAGTAGGATTTCATAGAATTTTAGATGTGAATAATGGCTTGAGGAGTAGTTATCCAAGGTGCGCTATGTATGGAACCCTGTGGTTGGCTGAGACTTCAAGACTACTGACTTTTGACTATGATAGACTCGACTATGGACCAGTGAGAAGAAATTTTGTGTGACATTGAATTACCATATTGGTAATAACTTCTGTGTGACTTTTCAAGAACATAGTATATGCGACGAGGAGGAGTACCTCAGTTGGACAAGATTAGTTGGAAGCACTTAAATGTGACTATGCAGGCCCACGGTATGTGATGAGGAGGTGTACCTAAGTAGTCCAAGGTTAGAGGGAAGCACTTGTTTGTGACTTGGTAGGACCATTGTACTCGACATAGGAGGAGTTCTCCAGCATCTGAGACGTTCTATGTAATGACTGATGATTCTTCTATCACAACACTAATTGTATACCTGGTGTGAGTTGTCCTGTGCTTCATGATTTACATTGAGGATTGTTTTGTGGTCTTAACTTTTTGATTTAGAGTCCCTACTGAGTACTTTTTTACTCACCCCTACATGGGATTTTCCCGCACAGGTTGTGTCTCGTGTAGGGAATCGAAATTTCAATAGAGACTTTGGTGGATAAAGACCTAAAGGTGCTTAGGGAGATGGGACCAATGGATTCTATGATGGTGGACATGGTGGACTATTTCTAGGTGGGGCCTTATAGGATTGGGTGGATAAGAAGTTATACTTCAGAATCTAGTAGCTACACTATTCTCATGACCAGGTGAGGTTTTCTGTGGATGATCATCAGAGTTTCCTTTTTTTACTTTTCTGTTTTTAGTTCTTTTGTTGGTTTTGTATTTTGGCCCAAATATATTAGTTTTACTTGTACCAAGATTTGTTTTAGTGATACATGTTTCCTTTTCAGTGTGTGGGACTTGGTTTTTCATCTGTGTGTGTGTGTGTGTGTGTCTAGGTACTTAAGAAAATGCCTCCCATATGCAGGTTGACACCTTCAATGCTAATCAACAACCCATAGCCTTTGGGAAGCAGGCTTGGGGTAGTCACGACACATGACCTGGGGGATGGGCCGTGACACCACCCAGTGTGATGTGATTTCAGTAAACCAATGCTTTCTACACTGGATAGATATATAGTACAGAATTCAATGGCTTCATCAACAATATATCATTCTGCAAAATAACCCTCTTGCCAACTTTGATTTTTGGCATACCCTTTCAAAATCTTTTTATACCGTTCAATGGGGAACATCCATCTATAGTGTACAAGACCACATAGTTGAATCTCTCACACCATGTAAACCATCCATTCAAATAATGTTGGTGCAAATAACATTTCCAATTCACATAATATGATGGCATATTTTCATTCCATAGTCAGCAATTTTAGATGACAGACTCTATTTAATATATGAGGCACAATTTTCCCACTTTGAGTAAATTTTATGTTATAATCGAAATATCATAAGAATCGACATGATACATTCATTTTGCATAAATTTTCAAGAAAAAAGGTAATGGAGGGAAGGCAGAGGAGGGTGACGCACACCGACCTACCCTTACCAGACTCTTTTGATCAGGAGACACCGGAAAGGAAGAAGAGGACGATGTTGGGTGGCATATTTGTGGATGAAGACCTAGCGATGGAGGAACAAAAGAAGAGAAGTACAATGTTCACGGAGACTCCAGTGACCTGGCGATGGCGTAATGGCAGAGGAGAGCGATGCCCACCGACTTGCCCTTAGCAGACTCATTCCATCAAGAAACGCTAGAAAGTATGAATAAGACAACATTGGGTGACCATTTTATAGCCCAAGACATGGAGATGGAGGATCAGAAGAAGATAAGTGCAGTGTTCATGGAGACTCCAGTGACTTGGTGATGGTAGAAAGGGAGTGGAGAGGGACACCCATTAACCTACCCTTAGCAGTCTTTTGTGATCATGCGACGCTGGAAAGGAAAAAGTGGATGATGTTGGGCGAACCGTTTAGAGCCCAAGACCTGGTGATGGAGGATCGAAAGAAAAGAAGTATGGTGTTCATGGTAGACTCCACCGACCTGGTGATGGCCAAAAGGAAGAGGAGAGCGCCGTACACCGACATACTCTTTCCAGACTCTTGCGATCAGGAAATGCAGAAATAGAAGAAGGGGAAGATGCTAGCTGACCGGTTCATGACTCAGATGATGACCATCCTATTTTTTCTAAAATCTCATGATCTTAAAAAATGGCATTTTGCCTAGTTTTTTACAAACTCGTATAATTGTATATTAATATCCAATGATTATGAAAAATATTTTCCAAACAAAATATATATTACAAACTGTACTCACATGAAGGATGTTTTGGAAACTCAAATATGAGACCTCTCAAACACCCCACATGGCCCTTTGACATTAGGCTAAGCCATGAGGATTCGAAACCAAACAGGTTTCCTATGATTTAACAAAATCAAATTAATGCCTTTGGCTTAAACCAAAATATACAAATTTAATTATGTTAAGGTACTAGAAAAAGACCTTTACCAGTGATTTAAAAGTTATTAAAACATCCATGAAATAACTTGACAAATTTATACATGGGAATAAAATAATATTGACCTATAATATGAAAATATGATTGTTTTTTCTTAAAAAAATTGATTCTTTCGATTGTTGAGTAACAAATAGAGGAATGGTTGAAAAAACATGGAATCTAGAGAAATAATCGAAGGAGAAAAACATTGTTATGTTTTAAGAACATAAAGAATATATATTTCTTCCAATGATAATTTAAAAAAGATAAATGTCGAATAATAAGAGTGATATTGTAAAACAGGACTTTACGGCTTTAATAACTTTTTAATCAAAACCCTTTAAAAGTGAAAATTTGAATTGAAACTTTAAATACCAAAAATATGGATGAATTCAAGAAATAATATAACAATGGGGAAATATATGCACCATATAAAAGAAGGTAGGTGTATAATATAAAATATGTCTCAATAGTGTATAAATGAGATGCAAAACCGTTCCCTTGGATTATATCCAGGTCAAACGCGCTATATCCTATTGAATAATGAATTTAAATTTATTAAAATAAATTCTTAATAATTTCATAATATATATTCCATTTGTTAAGATCTTTCTTTTTATAATCATTTGACATCCATTCCATGAATAGTCCTTACTTATGTTGTCCACTTAACGTTGTATAGTCCCTTTTCCAAGAATTATATATATATATTGATTGAGGTTAAAAGTGTTATGAAATGGTTTTATCCTCTCATTAATGTTAATAATTTCATGAATATTACTTTCATTTATTTTATTCAATTTTAGAATCATCAATGCAATGTTCTAATAAAAAAAAAATCGAATCACTTCGTGGAGGTAATAGTCGACACGTATGCATGACTGAAGTTATCATTTATTAATGGATGATATAGTAAGAAATTAGATTATATATTATATTTCCAGAAACATAATTATGTCTTAAATGTTCTATAGATTCATTAATTCCATATTTTTAACTAGCCAAGTGATGCGGTGATGGAAAATGGATGCACTATTTACATAAAAACATCTCAATAAAGGTAATATAATGAAGTAATTATGTTAATATTCTCACTGAATATTTAGAGTTTGTTTAAGAAGAAAAGAGCATGATAAAACTTGGTAAGAACATATTCCCCATGTTTATTCTTGAATTTGTAACTTTGATCTATTCAGTAATAGATCAAGTGTTCTCCCATCTCTTCTAGACTAATTTTTATTAAATAACAATAGTGTAAACTTATACAAAGGGTTTGAGAAGGGTCATATGCATGATCTTTTTAGAACATGATGAACTCTTTCACTCCATCTTCATACTCTTTTGTCAGAAAATTGGTGTCCATCCATTATTTATTCATATTTATCCAATTATATTTTCTAATTTTAATATTTAACAAAATAAATATGCAAAAAATTGATATAAAAATTATCCAAGGCTAAAAAAAGTTATATACATTAAGTGTTCTTCAATATATACACCCAATACCTTCTTTTAAAAACCAAGGTCCTTCATTTGGGATCTTCTATATAAATCAATATTCATCTCTTCCCATTTTTCCTTAATTGAACAATCTAAGATAAATTCATCTACCTAAAGAAGTAAAAAAGACAAAACTCATCTCATAATACACCTTCATATATTAGAAATTATTTACAATACCCTGCATAAACATTAATTCATCAATGAAAGCATTGAAATTCTAATTACATTATCTTGGTGCGTACTTAAGCCTGAAAAAACTCCATTTGAGACTGAAACTGATCTTTCTAAACCATTTAAAATGAAACCTTCCAGTTGATCTATGTAGATCTCTTCCTCCGAATATCCATGATTGAATATAATCATGGCATCCATTTGTTCAAGAATTAAAGCTTCAAATGGAAACCATGTTCACAAACAAATGAATTATTATATGCTTTACAACTTGAGATAAAATCTAACTAAAATCTAATCCTTCTAATTATTGAAATACATATATCCTTTCTGTGGTGTTATTATCGATCTACATGTCTTCCCTATACAATGTAATGGTTTTATAAATTCTATAAAAATATTAACATAAAATATTATGGAAAAAATAATTTTCATATGTCCATTGAAAACTATTAATAAAATCATAGTTGAAAAATATCACCCTAAAGATATTTCAAACACTTTTTTTAGTGCATTCCAAAAATATCTCACCCTAAAGATAATACTAATAACACCATATAGAAAGCACCAATATTTCCAAATATAAGAAAGTATTTGGCAAGTTTCTCTTATGCATCCTTAACTATCTAGACCCATAAACAACCATATAACCATCATGGACAGGAACTATTCAAATCCAGACTCTTGATACATCACAATATAATCCATACTCATTAGTAAGCTCATTTATGGTTAACATTGGTGTTTTCATCAATCTCCCATTAAGATCATAGAAGGATCTCTCATGAACATCTAAGAAGAGGAACCATACCTCTGCCTTCTCAGTGCTTCCAGTCAGGATGAATCCCATTTGACCCTCTGGTAAAAACTAGAAATTTACAAAAATATTTGGATCTCATAATAATTCTTTGGCCTCTCTAAATAAACTATAACAACAAAATTCTAAGATTGTAAAAAGATGCTATAAACTAATATAATTTTCCCCATGAAGTGTACATTATCAATCCAAAACATACACATTGAGATCATGGAATATAGTTGATGATCCCAAAGTTTTCTCAAAATGACCTCCAGATATCGACCATGTTCCTCCCTCGATCCAAGAGAACACATTAACACCACTAAGTTGATAAAACAGTCCATCACTAAATATAAGTGGATATAAGTTCATTTATATCACTTATAATAACCTATAATAGTCCACACATATTCTCAATGATCCCTTTGAATTTCTATGGAAAAAACAAAGGCACCAAAATTATAAATAATCATTTATACAAACCCATTCACCTTGAAATCATTCAATTGAGCCTTCTTCTCTCACATATCTACAAAATACATATTATATTATTTAATAGATATATGATCTACCCCCGGTAATATCACAATCATAAACTCAAGATATCCATTCTATGGTAATATAGTGAAGTCCTTGGGAAACTCATCAAGGAACATGTCAATGATAGCAGAGCATACTGACTGATATTTCTCTCTATCATCCAAAATTACTAAAAAAATGGGTTATGATTTAACCTAGCTATAACAATATTGGTCCTACATAACTAGTTTTCATATCCAACTATCCAATATAGACATAATCATCACCCTAAAAAATACAATTACACCCATCGATGGAAACAATTGATATAGTAGATACATCACTACATGGTGGGTTTTAATTGTAGTCACAAAGTAGACTTGTAGTGTTCATGTCACTAGAACCTTCCCATTCCATTTTTTTAAGTGGAAATTAATGATTTTAATGATAAAATTGTAAAATAGTTGTGAGTCATTTTATGCATCCATATGCATCCATTTTTTATATATGTGAAAATTTTATCTCCATCTTTTATTTACCTTCTACATTCAATCAAATTATACATGAACTGACTTGAAACATTAATATTCTATGAATAAAAATTATACATGAACAGAAATGGAACATTTATAATAAATATATGTAAATATTTATACATATATACAAATATTTAATATGTTGGGCACAATTTTACCACTTTGAGTAAATTGATAAGCTATAAACAAAATATACTAAGAACTGACCTGAAACATTAATTTGCCATAAATTATTGACAAAAAGAAATAATAAATTCCTCTATAATTGAATAAAAATTTAGAATAAACACTAACATCACTATATAAATGTTTTCAGAAACAATAAACCATATCCATATGTAAATAGATGATGAAAAACATGTGAAACAACACTGAAAAAACCTAACTAAAAATGGATGTGTTATATTCTATGACATGATCTCCAGTCAAATATGGCCTATATTCTCAAAATCACCTAACAAACAAACCAATTTTAGTGCCACTAAACATTAATTGGGCCACAAGCATTCAATAGCTAACCATATAATTATTGAATTCAAAATAAACTAAGAGAATTACAAGAATACTAAAAGTGGTAGCACATGAAGAGCTGGGTTTGTGACAGAGGTGGGATCGCAAAGGAGGAGGGCTTCACAGTAGAGGTTGGGTTCGACGACAAGGTGGGGTATGTGGAAAAGAGCTTCACAGTGGAGCAGAGCATCGTGATGGTGGTGGAGGGCTTCGCAACGACAGAGGAGGAGGAGGAGGCGAGAGAGGAGGAGGAGGAGTCGGGGTTCAGTTTTCATGTGAGCTTGAGTCGTGCAATGTGAGGAAAGGACCGTTAGGGTTTACTTATAAAACCGAGTAAACCTTTTATCAACGATAGTTAGAAAACACTGATAAAGGCATTCTTTTTCAATGCTAAAATATAAAGCGTTGATAAAACATGTCTTTATCCGGGATGAAACTGTATTAATAAAACATTAATGATAATAAATTATCTATATATATATATATATATATATTTATAAAATTATATGTTTAAAAATAAAAATATATTTATTTTTTATTTTTAATAATAACTATAAATAAATAAATATTTTTATATATTTATACATATAATAAATAAATATATATATATTTATAATTTTAAATTTATAATAAATATATATATTATATTTATAATTAAATATATTTAATATCTTCATTTTAATTTTACAATTATTTAAATATATCTATATTTATATAGAATTATAATTGTAAATATTAGTATATATGAATAATAATTTTATAATTATTTATTAATTATATATATATATATATATTTATAGTTTTGATAAATATATGTTTATTTATTGTTATAATCATATATATATATATATCAATAATTATAAAATTATTAATAATATATTTATTACATTTATAATTTTATAAATATATATAATTAATATAATTATAATAATGTAATAATTATTTAAATATATCTGTATTATATATAATTCTAATTATAAATATTTTTATTTATTTATATATATATATATATATTATTTATTTATTTATTTATTTATTTATTTATATATATTTAATTAATATATCTATTTTAATTTGACAATTATTTAATATATATATATTTATTTATTTAAATAATTATTAAATACTTATGAAATAAATATATATTTATTATAAAGATATCTTTATTACATATATATAATAAATATAGTCATAAATATAAATAAATTTATATATATTTATTTATAAATACATATAAAATTAAAATGAATATATTAATTATATATAGTCATAAATATAAATATATATATATATATATATATCAATAATTATGAAATTGAAATAAATATATTAATTATACATATATTTTTATAATTTCAAAGTTATTTAAATTAATATTTATTTATATTTAAATAATTAAGAAATTATAATCAATATATTTTTAATTAATATAATTATTATATTTATAATTATAATTATAAATAAATATTAATTTATTTATATTCCAAAAAAAAATAAATATATACTTATATATATTAATTTAAATACATATGAAAGTAAAATAAATATATTAATTATATATATTTTTTATAATTTATAATTTTTTAAATAAATATAAATTTATATATAAATAATTTTGAAATTATAATAAATATATTTTTTATATTTATAATTATATTGATAATTTAAAATATTTATATATTTATAATCATAGATATATATATATATATATATATATATATACTTATGAATGTAAAATAAATATATTAATTATATAATTAATATATTTTTTTAATTTCATAAGTATTTAAATAAATATATTTATTTATTCATATTTCCGACAATATATAATTAATATTTTTACTTTAATTTTATATGTATTTAAATATATATATATATATATTACTAAAAATAAATATATATTTAATTATATTTATAATTAAATGCATAATAAATATATTTATTATAATTTTATAATTATTTACATATATATATTATTTATATTTATAAATATAAATATTTGTATATATGTATAAATATTTCTATATATTTTTAAACATATTTCTGTAATTAAATATATTTATAGTATTAAAATTATTATAAATACATTTATCATGATTTTATGTATTTATGAGAACATAATAGCGTCATGGAAACATGAATGAATCATATACACCGAGTAAAGTATAGATCATAAAAAACGAGTCATCACATAAATGGACAACATGAATAGTAATGAGAGTATAATGTATAAATGAACATTCATGATGAATACATAACATATGAACATCACTTATATTTATGCATCAATTAATCAAATTCAATTGAAGCATATATTTATTTAAATAAATAATTATTTATTTATAATTATAATTATAAATATACTTATTTAAGATTTATTTATATATAATTATAATTATACATATTTAAAAAAGTGTATATATATAATCATAAATAAATATATTAAAAAAGTATTTTTATGTAAATATAAATATATAATTATAAATATATAAATATAGTAAATATAATAAATATGTTTATTATTTAAGGAAATTTATTATATATATATTTGAATTATAAAAAAATATATATTATTTTTAAACATGTGTTTTTTGTTTTATATATACAAATATACATTATTTTTTAATATATATATATAACAAATTTATATAAAGTGATAATATTTTATATTAATAACTTTTCTCAGCACTAACAAAAGTGCTGATAAATCTTCCTTTTTATGCGCTAGAAAATGGTTTGATAAAGGGTTGATTTATCAGTGATTTTTGATTGTGCTGATAAAGGTCCTGTTTTATCTACACCTTCTGCTTAGCACTAATAAAACAAAGTGCATCCCTTTTCCAGATATGTGGTAGTGTGCAAACATATGTAAATTATGTCATAGTGTTATTATTATTTTTTCAATATGATATTCTTCTTCACTCCTCTTATAAACATACTCAATTTCATTCCTCCTCATTTTCCAAATGATAGACTCCACAATACTATTTTTATAATCAAAATATGAATTTATTGATACTAAATAATTAAATTAAAATATTGGAAAATAATGTGGAAATTTAAATTTAAAGTGTGTGATTTATAATGAAAATTAATTTTATTTATTTTCATTAAAATAGTAATGTTTGAATATAATTAATTTGAATATATAAAGAATAGTAATATTGTTTTAACAAATAAAAAAATTGGGTTGATCACCCATTTAACTGATTTTCCCAATCCGAACATGATGTACTCCACTGTGCTGGGAGAAAAAGGTGATTAAGAAACCAATTTCTCCTTAGTAATGGGAGCTTCATCATGTGAATAATGTTATTCCAATGCACTGCGAGCAGCAAAAGGTTGAGAGACTTGTTGTTATTCAGGATTGGGAGCACCATTATGTGTGTAAGTCATTATCTATAGAAATGGTTTAACATTTAATTTTGAGTACAAAAATATAGTCATAAATGAATAATAACATGGGGTAACTTGATGTATATTACCAAAAAGTAACCATATTATTGAACTCACGTTTTCTTTTTTAAAGGATGAAGGGATTTGACCCCTCTATCGAAAATCCAAATCCCTTTCATTGTGGTCTCCTATAACATACAAAATGTCATCTACATTGGGAATATTGTTTAATGATTTGGATATCCCAATGAAAGGGTCATCCTATGTTAAATTTTCATTTGACCCTTCAATGGTTTTGGTTGATAACAGAACATTTGACTACTTTCAATTTGCGGGGTTTGGAACATAAAATACATATAATATCTATGATGTCATTATAAATGGTTCAACATTGTACCATTCCTTACTAAAATCAAATTTCACAATTCCCAATTCATATATTTTAATAACACTTTTGTTATCAACCAACTTGGATTGAAAAATCTTCACTTGGAATGCAGTAAAATCCAACTCCCATATTTGTTCAATGACCCCAAAGTATGAAACATTCACATAAATTGTATTTTTTTCCCATAGTACAAGAATCATGAATTGCTTCATCCATGAGTGTAACACAACTATTTTTCATGGTGATTTCTTCATCATGCTCATTTTTATAGAACGTATAACCATTAATTATGTATCCATTGTGTAACACCGCCAAATGATAAAGGGTTAAATGACTAAATGATATGAATTATTTAAATAAGGTGCACCTTATTTTTCGAGAGCCTGTCTGATGAAAAATCCAATGTTAAATGTGTTTAGCATGGATTAGTGATCAGGACGGGTTACCTTTTGGGAATTTTCATAGGGTGTGTGTGAGTTAGGAAAAAGCACACTAGAAAGGACATGTGTTGGCTTGTGGGGACTATCATTAGTCAGATGACTAGTTCAGGTGCATGGGTGGGCCCCATGGTGGGGACCACCTGTCTGTGGGGCAACTGGTGGTACATGGAAGGCCAGGACCCGACGACCATGTTAAGGCGGGGTGGCTATGCTGTCAGTGGGACCCAATTGTTACAGATTGTAATATAATATGTACACACTTGGTCTTCTAGGTAGCCATCAAAGCTGTTCTGAAATTGAATCTGGAATTTCATCTATCCCCTTTAACATGTAGTCCCAAAATCATATTATAAACTGGTTTTTGTGTGCATTTGATATCCATATTCTAACCCTTGATGAATTCAAATGTCTAAGAATTTCATTATGAGTTTTTACATATGGGGAAACCTCTAAACTATTATGAAAAACATAAAGGTGGTCCTGATTGTGATTTGTAATATTGATTGTCACACAAAATCTTCTAGAAATTCCTTCACCTACAATCCTCCCAGTGTGATGATATTTTAGTAGACCAATGCATTCCACATCAGAAAGGTATACGATACAGAATTCAATGTCTTGCTCAACAATATATCAATCTACAATAAAACCCTCTCTCCAACTTCAATTTTTTACATACCCATTCAAAATATCCATATACAATTTTACGAGGTACATACATCTATAGTATAAATGACAAAATAGGCTAATCTCTCTCACCATGTAAACCATAAAATTGTTGGGATTCATCACATTTATGATGAGAGAGAAAATTATTAATGGAGAGATTTATCTCAACATTAATTGGGGATTTTCTCCCAGCATTATCGAGATTTAATTCTCAATATTAATGGATGGAATAACAGTTGTTGACCGCATGTGGGTGTTTCCAGATTTGAGATAAGATATGTTTTTTGGATATGACATATCTTTTAGATTTGGCTGCATGTGTATCTGCTAGGATGTGATACAAGAGATCTTGTGATATCTTTTTTCCTTGAGATATATTTTCAGATTTCCATTTCAATCAAGATATGCGGCATATGAGAGCCTATAAAAGGGGAAGCAACTGGTGGAGAAAAAAGAGAGAGCAACTCAAGATGTAGTCCACCGAGATCAAGAGAGAAAAGGGCTGCCGCGTCTGCGGTATTCCATGTGGCTCATCTGCGATGGCATACGAGACATCGATGGTGGATCTACAATATTATGGGATATCATGTGTGCATGTGTGCACGACGCTCCTCGCAATATTTGGCGCAGTGCAGTTCAAATTTTACCCAGTGGTTTTAAGATCTGCAACTTTCGGAACTACTCTGATCTGATCGGCTTTCATCTGCAGAGGTTTTTGATCCGATCTCAGTACTTTTTCATCTGCACCTTTTGTTCGGAGACTAATCTCTTGCTTTCACAGTCAGATCTATTTGGGTTTCATTTACAGGCTGCGTTCTCTGTTTTAGGCTGTCTTCAGACTGCATCTGCTTTCTGAATTTGATTCACTATTTTTCTAAGTATTACTTTTGAGATCCCTTTTATTTTTGGGGAGTCTCTACAATGTACTTATCTATTTTAGTGGATTCTCTTTCTGGACTAGGTCCCGTGGTTTTTCCCTTTTGGGGTTTCCCACGTTAAAAAATCATGCGTGCTGATTTATTTATTCTGCTCATATCGCTTCCATATTTCGATGGGTTTCTCACGACATTTTTGGCAAGAAACTTTTCGGCACAGAATCGGGATTCTCCCCAACAAGTGGTATTAGAGGAGGTTGGTTTGTTCTTGCAGTTTAACATGAGGATTTTGGAAGCTTCGAAGAGGATCGCAGATGCGTGCGTGGAGCAGAATAAAGTTTGGAAATTAATGCAGGTTGAGAGAGGTGATGCACATATCTGCTCATGGGATGTTGAGTAGGGGGAGCTGTTTATTCCTGCAGGTGCTCTAGATTATGTGGTAATCACTATTACGGGGGATCCATATGTTTCTGGTTCTTGTCTTGTTCAGCAAGATGAGTAGGATGGTGCATATAAAAATGTGACGAAGACTTTGGCGTTTGATTTCCTTTTTGCAGGAGGAGCTGATTTTTTTTATCAGAAGTGAAAATGGACGTTGTCATATTTTCTGTAGATGAAGATGATTGATGTGATACTGATCTTTTTTCTTTCCAATTGGTTTTGTTGGATATTTTCATTCATTAATGTGCTGAAGGGGAAGATTGTTGGGATTCATCACATTTATGATGAGAGAGAAAATTATTAATGGAGAGATTTATCTCAACATTAATTGGGGATTTTCTCCAAGCATTATCGAGATTTAATTCTCAATATTAATGGATGGAATAACAGTTGTTGACCACATGTGGGTGTTTCCAGATTTGAGATAAGATATGTTTTTTGGATATGACATATCTTTTAGATTTGGCTGCATGTGTATCTGCTACGATGTGATACAAGAGATCTTGTGATATCTTTTTTCCTTGAGATATATTTTCAGATTTCCATTTCAATCAAGATATGCGGAATATGAGAGCATATAAAAGGGGAAGCAACTGGTGGAGAAAAAAGAGAGAGCAACTCAAGATGTAGTCCACCAAGATCAAGAGAGAAAAGGGATGTCGCTTCTGCGGTAGTCCATGTGGCTCATCTGCGATGGCATATGAGGCATCGATGGTGGATATACAATATTATGGGATATCGTGTGTGCATGTGTGCACGGGGCTCCTCGCAATATTTGGCGCAGTGCAGTTCAAATTTTACCCAGTGGTTTTAAGATCTTCAACTTTCGGAACTACTCTAATCTGATCGGCTTTCATCTGTAGAGGTTTTTGATCCGATCTCGGTGCTTTTTCATCTGCACCTTTTGTTCGGAGACTAATATCTTGCTTTCACGGTCAGATCTATTTGGGTTTCTTTTACAGGTTGTGTTCTCTGTTTTAGGCTGGCTTCAGACTGCATCTGCTTTCTGACATTGATTCACTATTTTTCTAAGTATTACTTTTGAGATCCCTTTTATTTTTGGGGAGTCTCTACCATGTACTTATCTATTTTAGTGGATTCTCTTTCTGGACTAGGTCCCGTGGTTTTTCCCTTTTGGGGTTTTCCACGTTAAAAAATCATGCGTGATGATTTATTTATTCTGCTCATATCACTTCCATATTTCGATGGGTTTCTCATGACATTTTTGGCAAGAAAATTTTCGACTCAGAATCGGGATTCTCCCCAACAAAAATAAATGAATGTTGACAGGAATACCATTTCCAATTCACATAATTTGGTAGCAATCTCTCATTCCATAGTTACAAATTTTTACGAGTCTATAACATTGTCACACATAGTTTTGAAGAAGAAAATGAGCTTGGCTAATGTATGAAGGACATTCCTAGGAAAAAAATCAATATATAACTATAGGCATAATATCTTTCATCAAAACATGATTGTCATGTGATTTATGACCCTTTATCTTTAAATCGACCATTGACACGATGTTATTTGTATTCGATGAATGCCCCTCAAGAATCATTACGACATTTAATAAGTTTCAAATATGATATTTCTCCTTCCTAGAATGAGTGTAAGAAGCTAAAGGAAGAAAAAAAATTCATCCTTAACTGGCACCAACTCTTCCCGTATTTTCATGTCAACCATGTCAATACTTTCTTTAAATCCATCCTTTGTTTTATGGGTGCATTTAGAAACATGTCAATGACTCTGTCACATAATTTTTTTTCAATATGCTTAATGTTCAGAATATTTCTGACATATAGATAATTCTACTATGGAAATTCCAAAAAAATCCCTTTTTCCAACCCTATTTTGTAAGATTTTTCATAAATGGTTTATCAAAAGTAGTGTCCACATCTTTTAATTCTTCAAATAGTTGATCGCCTGTTAGTGGACACGGTAATGTATGTTCTTTTGAACTTACATCGAATGATGTCGTCCAATATTGGTACTTATGTCTTCTTGGTAGAAATCTATAATGTCCTCAAAACATAGTTTTCGATGTATGTTTCAACCTAATTGAATATATACATTATTCGCAAATAGTACACCTTTGAATTCCTTTAATTATATATCCTAAAAAGTATCCATAAGAAGGATATTAATTTACCTTCTTATATAACATGTCTCTCAACGGGAAATATTCATATTTATAGGCATCCTACAACGTAACACCTGAATCCCACAATAATTTCAAATCCTCGATCAATGGATCCAAAAAAACATCAATATCATTACCTTGTTGTTTTGGACCTGATATAAGAATAGAAGACATGATGTATTTTTTTTCATTCATAAACACAATGGAATGTTATAATTTACCAAAATTAGCAACCATATATTGTGAGTGCTTATTTTAAAATTCAAAGGTTTCACTCTGTTTATAGATAACACAAGGCGAAGGTTTCTTGGCTCGTTTCTAAAATCACAATACTCTTGATCAATTATCATCCACTGAGGAGGGTCTGTTAGATGACATAGTTTCCTATATTTATTCTTATTCCCACGTGCCACATTAATTTCCCTACATTCTCATCACTTCCATATAGGCACCTAAGCATTGGACTGATTGGAAAGTACTATAAAACATTTGTAGGACAATATTCACATTTCGTGTATCAAGAATCACCACAATTTGGGAAATATCTATGTTATTTGTGTTCCATTTAAATATATATATATTTATTCAGGCATGCATGTATTCTTTCAAAGATCATACCCATCGAGCATAGCATTTTTTGGCATCGTATGTTCAGTTCGAGAGCTCCTTATCTTTTAGGTGCATGTCATTTAAGATAGAATGTTATTCTATAAAACATGCGTCACTCCACCTATTTCCTAATTTTTGATTATACATCATTAGTATCACTGACAATGTTGTATATTTATTGTAACCACTATACAATTGCATCATTTCACAACTCTTTATCTTATCAAACAATTTTGGGAAATCATAATGTTTATCATCAACTGTCCTTGTCATTTCATCAATACGATCTTCATAATCATTCACTTCTATAATGACATCCTCGACACAGTATTCTTCATTTTCTACACTTTTAATCACATCAGATGATCCATAAAACACAGTGTTTTTCTAACTTCTTGCTACATTTGATTTTCCCTATGTTTATTCAAGAAATTAAAACTTTGATCTATTTTGTGATAGATCAAGTGTTCTTCAAACTCCTCTGAAGTAATTTTTCTTGAATAAAAATAGCGTAAACATAGATATAGGATTTGAGAAGGGTCATATTAATGATCTTTTTCAAACTTGATGAACTATTTCATTCCATCATCAAACTCTTTAATCTGACAATTAGAGTCCATCCATTCTTTATTCATATCCAAACTATTTAACTTGGTAATATTAATATTTATCCAAATAAATACACAAAATGTTGAAATAAAAATTTACCATGTCTAAAAAAATTTATATACATTAAGTATCATTCAATATTTATCCCTAATATCCACTTTTCAGAACCAAGTTCATTCATTTGGGAACTTCTAGATAAATTAATCTTCATATATTCTAGTCATTTCTTCATTGGTCCAACAATGTGAAATTTATCCACATAAAGAAGAAAAATGACAAAAATCACATCATAATACACCATCATAGAGTAGACATTATTTTCATTACACTACATGAACATTAATTCTACCATAAAATCATTGAAATTCATGTTACACTATCTTAGTGCCTACGTAAGCCCAAAAAAACTCCATTTGATATTGGAACTGAACCTTCTATTCAATTTAGTGTGAAACCTTCTAATTTATCAATGTATATATCTTTCTATGAATCCCCATGAAAGATTATAATCATGAAATCCATTTGTATTAGAAAAAAATATTCAATGGAAACCAAGTCGAAAACCATCTGAATTATTATATGTTTTACTGAATGAGAGAAAATCTATTGGAAATCTATTCCTTCTAATTATTGAAATACATTTACCCTTTCCATGGTGTTATTATTTATATAATTTTCTTCCCTATATAATGTAATGGTTTTTCTAATTATATAACAATATTAACATAAAATATTATGGGAAAACAACATTTCAAATGTACTTTGAAAACTATTTATAAAATCACAGCTGAAAATATCTAACCATAAATATATTTCAAATACTTTTTTAGTGTATTCCAAAAATATATCACCCAAAAGATAATACAAATAACACCTCATGGAAAGGACTGCTATTTGTAAATTTCGGAAATTATTTTTGGATGATTCTCTATTGCGTCCTTAACTGTCTGGTCCTATAAGAAACCATATGGATATTATGGACTCAAACTGTTCAAATTCTGACTCCAAATACATCACAATATAATCCATACTCATTACCCAGCTCATTTATGATTAATATTGGTTTTTTCATCGATTTCCCATTAAAGATCATAGAATTATATCTCATGAACATCTAAGGAATGTATCTATACCGCATTCTCAGTTACGGTCTTCTCAACGCTTCAAATTAAGAAGAATCTCGGTTGACCCTCTATTAATAATTTTATATTCCCAAATAATATATGGATATCAAAAATATTCTTTGGCCTCTCTAAATAAACTATAACATCAAAGTTATTAGGTTCAAAAAATATTATATACACTATTATAATTTTTTCCATGAAGTTTACATTATCAATCCAAAACATACACTTTGAGATCATGGAAAATAGTTGATGATCACTACATTTACTCAATATTATCTCCAGATATCGATCGTGTTCCTACCTCAATCCAAGAAATCACTTTAGCACCTCTATGTTGATCAAATAGTCCATCACTATGTATAAGTGTATATAAGTTCATTTCAATCACTTAGAATAACCTTTATTAGTCCACACCTATTTTCAATGATCCATTTGATTTTTTTTGGAAAAAACTAAGGCTCCATAGGGGGACATAATCATTCATATGAGCCCCTTCACATCGAAGTTGCTCAATTGAGCCTTCTGCTCTCATAGCACTATAGGATCTATATTATTCGGTGCAATAGATATATGCTCCACACCATGTAATACCAAAATCATAAACTCACCCTATTCCTTGGGTGGTAATCTAGATAATTCCATGGGAAATACATCTAGGAACATGTCAATTATAGTGGGACATACTGAATGATGTTTATCATTGTCATTCAAAATTACTCTTGATAAAAGGGCGGTGATTTTAACCAGCTATAGAAATATAGGTCCTATATAACTAGTTTTCACATCCAACTCTCTAATATAGACATAATCGTCACCCACGAAAAATATAATTCCACCCATTGATGAAAACAATTGATATAGTAGATACATCACTACATGGGGGAGGGGTTTAATCATAGTCACAAAGTAGACTCATAGTTTTCATGTCACCAGATCCATTCTCTTCCATTTTTGTGTCTATATTAATTATGAATTAATGAGTTTCAATGTAAAATTGTCAAATAGTTGTAAGACATTGTATGAATACATTTTTTATATATGTTAAATTTTTATCTCCCTCTTGTATTTATCTCATACATTCAATAAATTTATAAATAAACCAACATGGAATATTCATATTCCATATATAAAAATTATCCATTAACCCGCATGAAACATTCATAATAAATATAAACAAATATTTCAACATATTTACAAATATTTAATATGTGGGGCACAATTTTCGAACTATATGAATATTGAAAAGCTATTATCAAAATATCCTAAGAACAGACATGAAACATTCATGTGCCATAAATTCTCCGGAAAAATAAACAATACATTCCTCATTAATTGAATAAAAATATAGAATAAAACCAACAATACTATATGAATGTAGTCAGAAGCAATAAGCCATATCCATATGTAAATAGATAGTGGAAAACATGTGAAACTAAACTGAAAAAACATAACTAAAAATTAATGGGTTGTATTCTATGACATGATCTCCAGTCAAAGATGGACTCCATTCTCAAAATCAACTTACAAAAAAACAATTTCCTATGCCACTAAAAATAAATTGGGCTACAAGAATCAAACAACTAACCATATATTTATTGCATCGAAAATGTACTTTGAGCATTACAAGTATACTCACAGTGGTAACACCTAAGGAGCTGAGTTTGCGACGGAGGTGGGTTCGTAGAGAAGGAGGGCTTCACAAAAGAGGTGGGATTCGATGGAAGAGGTGGGGTATGTGATGGAGAGCATCACGGAGGATGATTCACGGTGGCGGAGAAGGGCTTCGCGGGGGCAGGAGTCAGTGACAGAGGAGGAGGTGGAGGGATTCAAGGCAGAGGAGGAGGTTTTCACAGCGGCAGGAGTCGGCGATAGAGGAGGAGGAGGAGGGTTTCACGATGGTGGAGGAGGGCTTCACGATGATAGAGGTAGAGGAGGAGGTGAAAAAGGTGGAGAAGAAGGATGAGGCAGCAGGGTTCAGCTTCCGTGAGAGATTGAGTTGTGTGATAGAAGGAGGAGATTGTTAGAGATTATTTATAAAATCAGCTAAAATTTTTATTAGTGCTAACTAAGAAACACTGATAATGGTTTGTTTTGTCAGCATTAAAATAGAAACCGTTAATAAAACATGCATTTATCAGCACTAAAATAGCACTGATAAAACTAGAATGATAATAAATTATTTATATTTATATATATATTTATAAAAGTATATGTATAATAAATAAATATTTATTTATTTAGAATAAGAACTACAAATCAATGTATATTTATTTAAATTTATATATATAATGAATATATATTAATTTATAATTTTCAATTTTTATTAGATATGTTTCTTATATTTATAATGATATATAATTAATATCTTTATTATAATTTTACAATTATTTAAATATATATATATTTATTTAGAATTATAATTGTAAATATTTGAATATATTTTTTATAATTTTAAATTTTTTTAATAACTATAAATGTATATATATTTATTTATAGTCATAATCATATATATATATATATATATTTCAATCATTATAAAATTTTAACAAATATATTTTTTGAATTTATAATTATATAAATATATATAATAAATATATTTATAATAATTTAATAATAATTTAAATATATATGTATTATATAAAATTATAATTATAAATATTTATAAATATTTATAAATATATTTATTTAAATAATATATTTTTTATAATCTGATAATTATTTAAATATAAATATATATTTTAATTATAGTGTGTGATTTGTTATGAAAATTAATTTTATTTATTGTCATTAAAATAGCTATAATAGAGTATAATTAATATGAATATATAATTATATAATAATATTGTTTTAACAAATTAAAAAATTGGTTTGATCACCTGTTTAAATGATTTTTCTGATCCGAACATGACATACTCTTCTGATTCTATACGAGTGTGTGTATAATATGACCATACAATAAAATAATTTTAGGTTGAATAGAATGATTTGATTTATAGACTAGTCCTGTTATCATTGTAATATGAATTTTGAGGCAGACCATCTTTAAATACATTAATTAATATAAGAAATGGAACATTATTTCTATAAATTAGATACCCTTCTTCATCCCCTTTCTTTCTATATCTCTACAAATTTAACTGTAATTATCCCTCACCCTTCCTCCTCCCCAGTACAAGAGCCCATCTCCCTGATCCCCACAAAAAAATCGTGCATCATTCGATGAGGATGTTAACAGCAAAGCTGAGGAGTGTAGAAAATTCCTTCTTCCCTAGATCTGTGAAAAGGCAGCGGAGAACCCCATCGTCTGACCTGTTATTAGCAGACTCCACCCACCCAGAGATGCCAGAATGGTAGAGGTGAGTGCCGCACACTGTGAAGGTGATGCTGGTGATTCCTGAAACCTACTTCGATCTGCTCATAGCAGAAACTTCCTAACAGGTGATGCTGGAAAGGAATAAGAAGGCTATGCAGGCCGACCCGGCAATGCCGGAATGATAGATGACGGAAAACCACATTGATATACACTTTGCAGACACATCTAACCAGGCAATGCCAAAATGGTAGTGGAGGGAAACCCACATTGATCTGGTCATTGCATATCAGAAGAAGGGGAGTACCCTGAGCGGCCGGTTTATGGTCGAGGTCCTGGGGTTAGAGAAAATGTAGAGGAGAGCGATTCCCACCGACCATCCCTTAGCAGAAACTTGCGATAAGGTGACACCAGAAAGGAAGAAGTGGATGACGTTGGGAGAATAGTTTATAACCCAAGACCTAGCCATGGAGGATTGGAAGAAGAGAAGTATGGTTTTCATGGAAGAAAGGTAGAGGACAGTTCCACACACCGAGAAGCTTATACCAGACTCTTGCTATCAGGGGATGCCAAAAAGGAAGAAAATGGTGACACTGGGCAACCTATTTATATCCCAAGTCCTAGCGATGGAGGATCGGAAGAAGAGAAGTATGGTGTTCATGGCAGAAAGAAAGAGGAGGCCGCTGAACACCGAGCATCTCTTACCAGACTCTTACGATTAGGCGACACCAGAAAGGAAGAAGTGGATGACCATGAGTGACCTATTTATATCCCAAGACCTGGCGTTGAAGGATCAGATGAAGTGAAGTAATGAGTCCATGGAATAATGGCAGAGGAGAGCACCACACACCTAGCACCCCTTACCTGACTCGGTGTTCATGCAGAAAGGTAGAGGAGAGCTTTTCACACTGAGCTGCTCTTACCAGATAAATATTTAAGAGTTAATATAATAAATTTAAAAATATAATTTTGAAATTAGAAATTTATTTTTAAAATTTTGGAATTCTATGTAATATTTTTATTCAAGTAAAATCTATTTTTGTTTTCTCTCTTTTAATAAATTATTCACAAGATCCATTTTGGTATTTTGTGTGGTTTGAAAAAAAATCAGGTGTCCATGGATTTAACATAATCTAATTAATTCAATGAGAAACAAAATTATACTTGGTTCTTCATTAATATTATTTTTATACATAAAAAATTTTATTTTTCAAAAAATGGTTCTTATGAATTTATAATAAAAATATTTTTTACCACTACTTGGAATTAAATATTATAAAATGGGTTCCATATTTAAAATCTGTATAATTAATATTAAGTAATAATATCAAGATAAAGAATAATATTTCTTAGAGAATAATCATAGAAAGTTATAAAGTAAGGTTCAAAGTAGCGAGTAGTCATGATGATAAGAAATTATATCCATGCAAAGTACAATAAAAAAGATCATTTCCACATTTTTTGGTAAAAAAGTTATAATACCTCAATCAGAATGTGAAAAGAAGATTCCATTGATTTTTTTAATTAATATTTAAACATGGATAAAAATGAATTTAAGAAACAAAATGAGAATAATAAAATCATTCTGGAAAATTTTTTTACAGAAAAGATGAAAATGGAAGAAAAGGATCCCCAAAAGTCTATTTTTCTTTAAAAAAATTTCTAATCATTCAAAGTATTAATAAATTAAAATTGTAAAATTAGATGAACACTCCATGAATAAATGAAGGGAAATAATATTAAATGGGTTTATCATATAAGGAACATATAATATCTCTTAATCTAAACTAAAGTAAAATAAATTCAAATTAAAATGAGATTGAAACATAAATCACTTAAAACATTCGTAATCACTAAATCAAAAACACATAAATGTGAGAACAATATATGGATATTTAAAACCCCATAGTTTCAATAAAATGAATAATAAAATACATTAATGGGTATTATATACAACACAAAAAATAAAAAATTGGTGAATATGGCATATGTCTTACAGAAATAAAATTGAGACAAGAAACACTTACCTCAAGTCACATATTTTTCATACATGTTCAAACCATCTTTATAATAAATATATATTCATTATAAATATATTATATAATCATTGTCATATATATAATACAATATATTATTTACTAACAAAAACTTATCACCCATTTATTGACAATTATTTATTGAAATTATTGTTCCAGGAGATAACTAATTTTTTTTCATGCATGTTTAGGTTCAGTAGTCCCAATCATTGTACTTTGATCATGGTTGAATTATCTCCAAAATGATAATAATATTATTAGAATCATATTTTATCATCATATACACTGTTATAACTTTCCATATAATACGATGACAAAAAATTAATTACAACACTTCATTAAAGAAAACTTAATGTACTATGTTCAGTGTAAAAATGGAACATTTAAAACTATAGTAATATCATAAATATCATAAATACCCATTATATTCATTATTAAACCCATTAAAATGAATTGTTTTTGAAAAACTAAATCCACTCACTTCATGAAGGTGATAATCCAGACGTATGCCCAAGCAATGTTTTCTTTTTTTCCATATGATGGAAAGGAGGTGGATAATGGTTGTTCCATCATCATAATATAAATTCATTATATTTAAAAAACTAAATTTAAGATTTTATATTAGATACCATATATTTATATGAGGTATAAGAATAAATAAAACATAATGCACTCTGTTAAGTTTCATATATATTCATTGAGAAACCTAATTTTCATTACACCTTAAGCCTTCAAGGGATTGTATTTTGACAAGAAAAGAAGATCTAGGACATGGTAAATGAATATAAGATGATATCAGGGTAGTTATTTACTGTTATTTAGTGATGAACCATTATGAATAATGTAGGAGATGATGTTCCCTTTAATATGTAAGGGGAGGGGACCCCTTGGAATTACATAAAGTATTAAATTAAAATAAATTAAAATTCATGTTTAGGTGGATAAAAATTAATATTTTTAGAATATATGTTGAGTATATGTTGATATAATATCATCAAATAATATTTTTACATGTTTAGGTTATATTTTAACATTTATCTCTTAGTTTTAATCACTATTAACCCTTTGAAAATCATCGTGATATCAATGATTTTACTATTTAGGCATCAATAATGATACGATAAAAGGGAAATTGACCCATAAGTGGATATGGTATGCAATTTTAGACTATATCCAATTCAATTGGATGAATATAATATATTTTATAAATAAAAATTCATTTGTTAAAATATTATATAACATAAGATACAATTAAAGTCATTTCTCAGATTATTTATATAATTTGACGTTAAAGACATCAATACTTGTATAGAATTTAAATATAAACTCTTTTTAAAAAAATTACACAATATTATTAAATAAATAATTCACATTTCACCATACTTCATTGATAAGATATTATTTTTTATGTTTTTAAAATCATTAACTTTGATTTTTTACACTGCTTGCACAAACATTGTGTAAGCATTGTGTAAGAATTTTAGGTAATTATACCAGAAAAATTAAAAATTGATTAACATAAAATAAATAAATAATATTCTAGATAAACATTAATATTATTTAATGAAATCTTCTTGTCTTTATGTGATCATATAAATCAAAGAGAGTGGTATTTTGAAATCTTCCTTTACGTAAAATATTTCAAAGGTGTTTATCAAAGCCTAATGACACAAAAATGACTTATTTTTTAATATTTGAAGGATGTGGTAAAATTAAAATAGTAAAATGAAATATATTCAAGTGTATGGTTTATTTTTTATCCTTTTTAATAGTCTTAATGTTGTTCTAGATATTTTACCATTACAATGGTGATAACATTTTTACCAATGTTACTATTATATATGACCAAAAATAAATTTGTCATATTTACAAAATATTTAAATACTAGTTCCAATCATGTTATCCATTTTTAATATTCTATCACCAGAAGTTGAAGAAATAAATTTTAATATAATTCTGTAAAATTCAATGAACACAATTATTAGAAAAAATGTGTTTTTAAGCATAAATATTAACTTCTATCAAAATCAGGAATATTGAAAATTCAAATTGAATTAATTAGATTATACTAGATAAAATTAATCATATGTATATTTAAAACCAAATCCAAATTATAATGAGAATTTTAAATTTCTTTATTTACTCAAAAGATCATATGACATTTGAAAAATTGCTATTTTTAACTATTCAATGAAAATTCAGTCATCTCATAAAAATACCAAAATATCTCCATAAGTTAATATTGATTTGATGATTTCATAAATTATATTAATTTTATAAAATAAAATTTCTAAAATTGGTATAAATTAATTATAATTTACACACACAAAATCATATAAAGATCATTTTTGAAGAAAATCAATTTTAGATGCAGAAAATTACATCAATAAAAATTATGTGTTTATTTAATAAGAATTAATCAATATATATTTATTTAAAATAAACATTGTATATATATATATCATAATTTAATTACTCGTACATATACCCACTTGAAAAATAACTATATTATAATGGTCAAATTTAAATAATAATATTTTTATAATATATCTTAATTCACATAAATATTGATTTTGTGTGCTAGGAAATCTAGTGAGATTATTATTATTTTAAACTAAATTTCATGGTGTGACATGAATCCTCTGGAAGGATGTTTATATATTCCATATGTAAGGAGTCTAAACTCAAGTAAGTGATCAACTTCACAGCATGGTATCCGTTGGATGCAAGAAGGTCGACAACCATATTCCCTTCATTCCAACTATAGAGGGTCACAACATATATATGAATCGTAATCTATAAATTTCGGATAATTTATTACTTACTCAAGTGATTAGAATAGTGGATCCCTGGTGATTTACCTGGAAAAGATGAATCAAATTTATCTGAGGAAATATTGATATTATGAGACTTGTAAAGATTAACACATGTATTCATAGCATGAGATTTATCTTTTATAGAGGATCCTTATCTATAAAAGGTTTATAATGATAAAATGATAGATCCTATAACATATTAGACAAATCCACCTCTACAAATCCCTAAACACAAGATTCATCAATATTCTACTTATAGATCCACCTTAGAGCCTTCTAGCTTATCAGACACCACCCGTATCATTTGTGAATCTGGTAGATAGAGAACTAGAAATAAGGATCATCGTATACTTGGTTTGGATGGATATATTGTAAATTGAGTTGAGATATTATACCCATGAAAGGATCATACTTTTAAAATATGTGGTGGAGTGATTGACTCCTTTATGTTGAGTTACATTAATAACATTCCATATAACTGAGCATCCAAAATACTGTAGGAAGCCCTAGCATAATGACACCAGTAGTATTAATATTACGTAATGTTATTATATTAATGGATAAACCATTTTTAAATACATTTAATGCACCATTAAAAACAAAATAACATAGATCTTTCATAAATGAAAATTATAACCACCATGAAATGATGCTCTTATATTATCATCACCACCTCTCCTGGATGGCGAAAATGATTGATTTTATGAATTAATAAAAATATAACAATAAAATAATAATTTATCATATTTGATTATTCAAGATCATTTTTTGGTAAATGGAGTCATTATTCATGCATATGTGCAGACTACCGCCTCCATAAATGAAGAATTTCATTTGTCATCACCATAATTTTTAAATGATTATATGAATGAATTTAATGAAAGTAAATAATATTGATAAATTTGTAAAGATTCTATAAAATTTATACTAACAATATAAAAAAATTCCTTACTTGATAAGTCATTATAACATGCCCCCACTTGAGTTGGTTTTACAACATTCATGAACAATGTTATAATATTAATATTATTAATGAATAAGGAATATTATATAATGATAATTTAATATAAAAAAAATTTATTTGTTATTTTATTAATGATTATGTAAAGGTTTCATTTATATTTAATATATTTATTAATATTTCATCTTTTGATTGTTAAATACGCAAAAAAATTATTCTTCAAAATTATCGTTTTTGAAACCATACATTTATGATTAGCCATTTTAAATTGAGATATGGATTATAATTGAAACACCATTAGTCTTTTATCTTGAAAATTTTTTCAATGAAGATTTTTTAATAAAAAATATTCAACCAAACCATTACAAAACTAGTATGAAAAAATCAATCAATGTTTTTAGCACCCGATGTTGATAATGAACTATAACTGGATAATATATTTAAATGAAATAGTTATGAATGTTGTTTATAAAGTAAAATATAGATTAATAAGGATATGAAATAGGTTTTGAATAATTTTTTATACATATGGTCATAAAACATTTTAACTAAGAAGAAAATGAGGTAAGGATTTTTTGTCTCAATTTTTACCCCTTGAGACAAATTTCTTTTTAAAAACCTTGTTTTATTTTGTATGGTCTATATATGATACCTAAATATTTTCTATCATGATCCTATCATTTTTATGGTTTTTAAATTTTTATTAAAATTATAGCCTTCAATGGGTTTTCATTGGAAATCATCTAATTTTGTAATGCGTTCTTTTCCTTAAATTTAATTTCCTAAGAAATATTTCATATTGTGAACTACGATATATTTTGTCACGACCGTCCTCAGGGCCTGTGTCGTGACTACCCCAAGCCCTCCTTCCATAGGCCAGGAGCTGGCGACTAGCACCAAGGTGTAAATCCCAATAAACAGGGAAGGCATTGCCTTTGTAAAGTAAACAACCATAACAGAGTAAGCAAGCGGAAAAAGTAAATACTAAGTAAAAACTGTAACAAGCTGTGATGAAAGTAATAGGGGCCGGAAATACAAGCCCAACTATAAAGTACAACTGAAAGGGGAAAACAACAACTGAAATGAAAAGCTGCAGCGTCGAGCCGTCCTCTGGAAGTCCCACCTGAAGGGTGAGCACAGATAGCCTCCATAGCTCCTCGGTCCAGCCGTCCGTTCCGAGTAGGTCCCGCCCAGTGGTCCACCTCCAGGTACCGTCCTGCTCCGCAAGCCTCCACCACGATTTCCGCTATGCTATCCGTCATCTGCAACCAACACAATGAAGTGTGGGCATAGCCCGTGTAGGGGTGAGTATAATCTACTCAGTAGGGACCCCGAGACCCCCGAAGGTCTCCC
Organism: Viscum album; assembly: GCA_963277665.1. NCBI lineage: Eukaryota > Viridiplantae > Streptophyta > Magnoliopsida > Santalales > Viscaceae > Viscum > Viscum album. Next base: position 1,932,022,349 of record OY728131.1, read on the forward strand.
GAAATCCTCAAAGGATAAACCAAAAGGAAAGATACAATCACGGTGTAACATTCGACACGGCTTATGTATATGCCCATACATATACCTAAGTCTTCAATTCTCGATCGGCTCCAACATCCGAGCTTAAGTTCAACCCAGTCCACACAGGAATGCAAAACGTATACTCACAAAGAAAAGCACAACACAATCCACGAAGGAGAGAAAAAGTAATCCACATAGGAAGGTAAACAGTAAATCCACACAGGATAGTTTAACACAATCCAAAAAAGAGAGTAAACAGTAAATCCACACAGGATAGTTCAACACAATCCACAAAGGAGAGTAACATAGGATTCATCTCACATAGGTATACTTCGTCGAAAAGGAGAAAGGGATGATCAGATATAGATACTGAATCATCTATGCTGGGACCCACTGAGGATACAAGACCAGCCGTCTTCATTGATTCATCTATGCTGGGACCCACATAGGATACAAGACCAGCACTGAATAATCTAGCTGGGACCCATGTAGGATATGAGACCAGCACAGCTGGGACCCGCATAGGATACAAGACCAGCAATCTTCATTGATTCATCTATGCTGGGACACACATAGGATACAAGACCAGCACTGAATCATCTAAGCTGGGACCCACATAGGATACAAGACCAGCACAGCTGGTACCCACATAGGATACAAGACCAGCACTCTTCATTGATTCATCTATACTGGGACCCATATAGGATATAAGACCAGCACTGAATCATCTAAGCTAGGACCCACTGAGGATACAAGACCAGTTGTCTTCATTAATTCATCTATGCTGGGACCCACATAGGATACAAGACCAGCACTGAATCATCTAAGATGGGACCCACATAGGATACAAGACCAGCACTCTTCATCGTCGCAGTCCACTGAGGATCTCTGCACAGTCTTCGTCATCGAAGTCACAGCCAGCACTAGGATTCTGGCACACAGGAAGTTCGTTTGGGAGGGTCCGCTCCATGAGCCGAGAGGCTGATACATCAACTGAAAAAAGGTGCAAAGTTTATGTATCCAAAAGTTCCGTATCGTCAACAGGAACTCAACATCGCAGACGACGCGTCAATCGGATGCCCATTCTGAGAGTTATTGGCTTTTCCGTCCGAGGGGCCCAGTTGATTATTAAGGAAAAACCAACCCAACCGTAATCCACCTGCGTCCAAACCTCGAGCGGAGTATGCCAAAAGATCCGTCTCACATTGAGGAAAAAAACAAAGTCGATGGCACGTCAATCGGACGTCCGAACCTCAAGATATGAGCGTTTCTGCTCCGAGGGCCAGGTTCGTTTCGTGTACGAACCAACCCGGTCGAACACAAAGTATTCTGAAACCTTGAGTGAGATATACCGAAACGACCGTCTCGATCAAAGGATCATGTTTCCGCTGACGGAGTGTCGTTCGGAGACCCGTAGCTCAAGTTACGGGAAAAAGATCGAAATGGTCCGAAGACGGGGGGTCTGGGCCCAGACCGACCCGGCCCGACACCCCCCCCCCCCCCTTGGGTCAACCTGACCCGGGTCCGGGTAGGACCAGATTCGGCGCAGCCCGGTCTGGCCAGGGCGCGACCTGGCCGGTCGGGCCGGCCCCGCTCGTCTTGGCCGAGCGATGCGGCCGCGGGGGGGGGGGGGGGGGGGGTGGGGGTGGGGGGGGGGGGGGGCGACCCCCGTGGGAAGAAGGAGCTGCGTCCAATGTGGGGTCGCGCTGGAGACAACGGACGCGGAATTTTGCTGCTTCCCATACGTGTGAGCCAGACCCGCACGGGCGTTGGTCCGCTGGCCGCCGCCACCGTGGCATCAGCCGCGGCGGCCCAGTTCGACGGTGCGCTGGGGCGCCACCGCGCCGCCGGTGGCTTCCGCGGGCCACCGGAGTTGCTCTGGTGGTCCGTTTTCCTTCCCGTCTACGCTGATGTTCCTCCCAGGTTCCATTCGTCACTATGGGATCATTAAATCTCCCTTGCGTCACATTTTGTCGTCGCCCGCCAAATACGCACAACAACGAAGAACCGCGGAGGGTTGTCGGGCCTTGTTCGTTTGGCCCGCACCCTCCGCGTTAGGCGATAACAATCAGGAAGAATAATTAACATATCCAACAACAATTTTAATAATTTAAAATTGTTCTTAAGAAACTGGGTTCTTTATTTTAAAAGAAACGATCACGGGAATATAAATTATTTCACAACAAACACCTACCTCGTCAAGTCGTCGCACACGTGTTTTTCGCGGATTTGATCGTCGCGGGTGGATGGGATTGTTGCGTCGTCGCGGTATCCGGCGTTGTGTCGACGAACTCAGAGGACCAAGAACAACTGATTTAATTAATAATAATTAAATCTGTGATGTTGTTATAACCCACAATGAGATTTAAAAGAAGGGTAACCCCCTACCTTGTCGTTGACGATCAAAGGTGGTTGCAGGGTTGGATTGTCACGGAAGAACGTCGTGGAAGAAGAACTGTCGGCGTCGCGGTACTTGGCATTGCGTCGTCGATCTCTGAGGGCTTGGCGTTCTTCGTCTCCCTTCATCGAAGGCTGGCGTTCTTCGCGTTCTTCGCGTTATTCTTGTTCTTCGCGATGAAGGATGGAGAACTTGAGGTTTGTCAAATACTCTCAACGAACAACACTTAAGAAGAAAAAGCGTTGGTCTTATTTTATTAACATGCCAACAAATGAAAAAGAGATAAGTAGTGACCCACTAATTCATAGAATTAATTCAATGAATAAAATCACCCAGCTAAATGGTGCGTTAAGAATTTAAGAAAACACGTCAGTTGACATTCATAAAAACGGGTTTTCGCGGGTGCGTTACTTAGGGTTAAAGGAACGGTGGGGCTCGTGCGGGCCCCACCTCACAAATATCCTACCAAGAGGGTAGGATATTTTTGGATTGCACCCTATCCGCATCAACTCAGCTTAAACAGCTTGAAGTGGTCTTTAATCGGCTTTAAGTTAAATAAAAATAAAATTGTCGCACAACTTTATTTTATTTCTTAACATAAAACTGAAAAATTAAAAAAAACCACAACCGAGCAAACGCAACTCCAGAAGAGGTGTTTCTAAGAAAATACCAGTGCTAAGATTCCTTCGGTGCCCTCAGAATTCGATTCTGAGCCCCGGTTCAAAAGTTATAAAAACCCGCTCGTTCGTTCACTAAACGTACCCGAGCCAAACGTCGGAAAATGATTCTGGGCACAACGGGCCTCGGAATCAGGTGCCGTCAGAATCTGCGTTCTTGTAAAATTCCAAAGAAAATTATGAAAAAAATTTCCTTGAAATTTACGGGTCTTTACATTACTCCCACCACAGGTCTTTACATCCCCGTAAAGCTACACCACAAACTTATTGATACAAAGGTGGTATTGAGAACGCATCTAAGACTCCCGCTCCCTAGTGCTCTCCTGGAGGTTCCCGAGCTACCATCTGAAGCGCACTAGAAGAATCGATCGTCCATGTAGGACCCCTCTTATCGATCCTCGATCTCCACTGGTACCTCCGAAAATGTCGCCCCATCATCAAAGACCAGCTCTCATTGGTCAATGATTTGCATCGGGTCATGCACGCATCTCCTCTACTGAGATACGTGGAAGACGTCGTGCACCCGGTGCAACTATGGTGGTAGATCCAGGCGATAAGCCACCTTGCCAATCCTGCTGAGGACCTGGAAGGTTCCGATGAATCATGGAGACAACTCGCCGCTTCGGCCAAACCTACGCAATCCACGTCGAGGTGAGACACACATGAAGACGTGGTCACCGTCCTCGAAATCAAGTAGCCTTCGACTCATGTCAGCATAGGACTTCTGTCGGCTCTGAGCTATACTCTTCCGCTCCTGAATGACCTGGACCATCTCCGATCCCACAAGAACTTCTAAGATTTCTTCTTTGCCGATAATATAAATCGGTCTCATCCCCTGGATGAACCACTTCCTTTGCCTAGTACAGTCAATTCTTACATGGATGTTACTAATCCATACCAAAGATGATGTCGTAAGGCCTCGACGCTACTACCAAGAGATCCAACTGTTACTCTCTCCTCCAAGGGTTGAGTCACACTGTCGTCATCAGTGTGTGGTAACTGGGTCTCCTCCAGTAGATGTCTCACAAGTGAAGGTCAAGTCAATAGTCTAACTGGAACCTCTTAGTAACAACACAAAAGAGGACAAGAATGAAAACATCACAAAGGTAAGCGTCTTTTACTATTGCAGCTCATAATACAAAGACACTACACAACAAAAATAAGGAACTATAATTAAAAAGGACGTATCTACTAGTTCCGCTCCTGTCCATATACTCCCAGATCTCCATGATCGAAGGCCTCAGCTGCCTGAAGCTGAGCTCTCGCATGTACACCATCTCCCTGCGGTCGGGGTGGACCTTATGGTTGTGGTGGTGGCAACACCTCGAAGTGTCGCCCACCATCTACTACTCAGCCAGATCCTCTGCCTCGTCCGCCTGCACCCTGCGGACCACCGTGGCCGAACCTCTGTCTGGGAGGTCCCTCTACCACCTACTGCTCATCTGTAAGACGAGTCGAGCAGTCTCAAGCGATGTGACCTCGCCCGCTGCATGCGTAGTAATGCTTTCCTCTCATGTAACTGGATCTCCTTCGGGTGCCCCGCACAACCGAATCTTCATCCTGAGACTTCCCATCTGATGGTATGGCTCATTTGGACCACTACGTCACTTGTCGACTGGCAGATGTAGAAGACCCTGCTACGGGCCATCCTGTGGAGGGTCCTACCACTGGTGCCTACTCGGCGAGGAAATTCTCTACTAAAAGGGATCTCTCCAACAACTCTTCCTGCGTCAGAATGTTGAGGGAGATCACCGAAGCCCTGATATCGTGCCTCAGTCCCTGGTCGAATGTCCGGGCCTGAAAAAACGGGTCCCGCACCATATCAGTGGAGGAGCGCAAGAGATCAGTAAATCTCACCGAGTACTGGGCCACTGTCATGCTGCCCTGCCGTATCTGTAGCAGATCTTGTATGCGCACCGCATGGAGGGTGGCTAGGACGAACTCGGAGTGGAAGATGCTCTCAAAGTCCGTCCTGAGGAGAGATGTCTCGTCGTGCACCTAGAGCATCATGCTCCACCATCTGCCGCGTGCAGGAGGCTCACTGCAAGGATCACCATGTGGTCTACTGGTGTCCTCATTAACCGAAAAACTCTCACTAATGCCTCCATCCAGTCCTCGGCTGCCTGGGGGTCCGTCTCCCCGCGGAACCTGGGCGGTCGCTGGCGCTGGAACTCATGCAGTGCACTGAGGCGACGTGCATCGTCTGCGGCTGGGGCTGGTAGCATCGGTGAATCGGTGGGTATAGGTACCGCCGGTGCCTCTGCTGACAAAGAGCCCTGCACCAAGGCCTCGTCGCTCGGTGGGCTGTCATCACACTCCACTCTTGAAACCCTAGCTGGCTGCAGTCATGGGGCCATCCTGAAAAGAAACATGTGCGCCACGGTCGGAACTTTATATCTGGTGAGCTAACACAAGTAATCCCAAAGAAAACTTGAACACATATGTAATCAATGTTTCCGTGCATTAAGTCGGAAATCAGAAGTCAGGGTCCTAGTGTACGGATACGTCGGCCGCCAAACCCACACTGGAATCCCTGGACTGATAACCACACCCAATATGCTAAACACTATTGCTTCACATAGAAGAAAGATCAGAGTCTGCGGTAGAACCAAACTCCTCTGATACCAATTTGTCACGACCCGTCCTCGGGGCCCATGTCGTGACTACCCCAAGCCCGCCTTCCATAGGCCAGGGGCTGGCGACTAGCACCAAGGCGTAAATCCCGATAAATAGGGAAGACATTGCCGTTGTAATGTAAACAACCATCACAGAGTAAGAAAGCGGAAAGAGTAAACACTGAGTAAAAATTGTAACAAGCTATGCTGAAAGTAAAAGGGGCCGGAAATAGATGCCCAACTGTAAAGTACAACTGAAAGGGGAAAACAACAACTGAAATGAAAAGCCGCAGTGTCGAGCCATCCTCTGGAAGTCCCACCTGAAGGGTGAGCACAGATAGCCTCCACAGCACCTCGGTCCAGCCATCCTCTCCGAGTACGTCCCACCCAGTGGTCCACCTCCAGGTACCATCCTGCTCCGCAAGCCTCCACCACGATTTCTACTGCGCTGTCCATCGTCTGCAACCAACACAACGATGTGCGGGCATAGCCCGTGCATGGGTGAGTATAAGCTACTCAGTAGGGACCCCGAGACCCCCGAAGGTCTCCCGAAATCCGCAAAGGATAAACCACAAGGAAATACACAATCACGAAGTAACATCCGACACGACTTAGGTATATGCCCATACATATACCTAAGTCATCAATTCTCGATCGGCTCCAACATCCGAGCTCAAGTACAACCCAGTCCACACAGGAAAGAAAAACCTATACTCAAACAGAAAAGCACAACACAATCCACGAAGGATAGAAAAAGTAATCCACATAGGAAGGTAAAAAGTAAATTCACACAGGATAGTTCAACACAATCCACAAAAAAGAGTAAACAGTAAATCCACATAGGATAGTTCAACACAATCCACAAAGGAGTGTAACACAGGATTCAGCTCACACATGTATACTTCATCGAAAAGGAGAAAGGGATGATCATATACAGATACTGAATCATCTAAGCTGGGACCCACTGAGGATACAAGACCAGTTGTCTTCATTGATTCATCTATGCTGGGACCCACATAGGATACAAGACCAGCACTGAATCATCTAGTTGGGACCCATGTAGGATACAAGACCAACACAGCTGGGACCCAAATAGGATACAAGACCAGAAGTCTTCATTGATTGATCAATGCTGGGACCCACATAGGATACAAGACCAGCACTGAATCATCTAAGCTGGGACCCACATAGGATACAAGACTAGCACATCTGGGAGCCACATAGGATACAAGACCAACACTCTTCATTGATTCATCTATGCTGGGACCCACATAGGATACAAGACTAGCACTGAATCATCTATGCTGGGACCCACTGAGGATACAAGACCAGCTGTCTTCATTGATTCATTTATGCTGGGACCCACATAGGATACAAGACCATCACTGAATCATCTAAGGTGGGACCCACATTGGATACAAGACCAGCACAGATGGGACCCACATAGAATACAAGACCAACACTCTTCATCGTCGTAGTCCACCGAGGATCTCTGCACAGTCGTCGTCGTCGAAGTCGCAGCCAGTACTAGGATTCCCGCACACAGCAAGCTCGTTCGGGAGGGTCCGCTCCATGAGCCGAGAGGCTGATACATCAACTGACACAAGGTCCAGATTCTATGTATCCAAAAGTTTTGTATCGTCAACAGGAACTAAACATCATAGACGGCGCGTCAATCGGACACCCGGTCTGAGATTTATTGGCTTTTCCGTCCCAGGGGCGCGGTTGGGTTTTAAGGAAAAAACAACCCGACCGTACTCCACCTACGTCCAATCCTCGGGCGGAGTATTCCAAAAGATCCGTATCACTTAGAGGAAAACAACAAAGTCGACGGCATGTCAATCGGACGTTTGATACTCAAGATATGAGCATTTCCGCTCTGAGGGCCCGGTTGGTTTCGTGTACGAACCAACCCGGCCGAACCCAAAGTATTACAAAACCTTGACTGTGATATACCGAAACGACCATCTCGATCCAAGGATCGCGTTTCCATTTACGGAGCATCGTTCGGAGGCATGTAGATCATGTTTCGGCAAAAGACCGAAACGGTCCGAAGACGGGGGGTCTGGGCCCGGACCGACCCGGCCGCCCCCCCTGGGTTAGCCCGAACCGGGTCGACCCGACCCGGGTCCGGGTCGGACCCCGTTCAGCGCGGCCCGGTCAGTCGGCCAGGCCCGGCTCGGCTCGGCGGAGCGGCCGAGCGAGGAAGCCGCGGGGTGGCGCTGCCCCCGCGGGAAGAAGGAGCTGCGGCCCATGTGGGGCCGCGCTAGAGTAAACCAACGTGGAATTTTTCTGCGTACCGTGCATGTGAGCCGGACTCGTGCGGTAGCGGGTCCGCTGGCCACCGCAGCCGGTGGGTTTTGCGGGCCGCCGGAGTTTCTTCGGTGGTCCGTTATCCTTCCCGTCTGCACCGTTGTTCCTCCCCGGTTCCGTTCTTCCCTGCAGGATCATTAAATCTCCCTTGCGTCACGTTTTGTCATCTCCCGCCAAATCCTCACAAAAACGAAGAACCGCGGAGGGTTGTCGGGCCGTGTTCGTTTGGCCCGCACCCTCCGCATTAGGTGATAACAATCGGGAAGAATAATTAACATATCCAACAACAATTTTAATAATTTAAAATTGTTCTTAAGAATCCGGGTTGTTTATTTTAATAGAAATGATCACGGGAATATAAATTATTTCACGACAAACCCCTACCTCGTCATGTCGCCGCACGTGCGTTCTTCATGGATTTGATCGTCGTGGGAGGAGGGGATTGTCGCGTCATCGCGGTATCCGGCGTTGTGTCGACGAACACTGAGGACCAAGAAAAATATATTTAATTAATAATAATTAAATCCGTGATGTTGTTATAACCCAAAAAAAGATTTCAAAGAAGCGCAACCCCCTACCTTATCGTTGACGATCAAAGGTTGTCGCGGGTTTGGATTGTCGCGGAAGAACGTCGCGGAAGAATAACCATCGTCGTCGCGGTACTTGGCGTTGCGTCGTCGATCTCTGAGGGCTCGGCGTTCTTCGTCTCCCTTCGTCAAAGGCCGGTGTTCTTTTCATTTTTCACGTTCTTCATGTTCTTCACGTTCTTCGCGATGAAGGATGAAGAACTTGAGGTTTGTCAAATCCTCTCAACGAACAACACTTAAGGAGAAAAAGTGTTGGTAATATTTTATTAACATGTCAACAAATGAAAAAGAGATAAGTAACGACCCATTAATTCATAGAATAAATTCAACTAATAAACCCACGCAACTAAATGGTGCATTAAGAATTTAAGAAAACGTGCCAGTTGACTATCATAAAAACGGGTTTTCGCGGGTGCGTTACTTAGGGGAAAAGAAACGGTGGGGCTCGTGCGGGCCCCACCTCAAAAATATCCTACCAAGAGGGTAGGATATTTTTGGATTGCACCATATCTGCATCAACTCAGCTTAAATAGCTATAAGTGGTCTTTAAGCAGCTTTAAGTGAAATAAAAATAAAATTGTCGCACAACTTTATTTTATTTCTTAACCTAAAACCCAAAAATTAGAAAAAACCACAATCGAGCAAACATAACTCCAGAAGAGGCGTTTCTAAGCAAATATCAGCGCCGCGATTCCATCAGTGCTCTCGGAATTCGATTCCGATCACCGGTTCAAAATTTAGAAAAACCCACTCGTTCGTTCACTGAATGTACCCGAGCCAAACTTCGGAAAATGATTCCGGGCACACCGGGCCTCGGAATCAGGTGCCGTCAGAAGCTGCGTTCTTGTAAAATTCCAAAGAAAATTAAGAAAAAAATTCCCTTGAAATTTACGGGTCTTTACATATTTGATATGGTTCAAATACTACCTAATTATGATATTTTACCATATATATGAAATTCATGGGGATTTATGAGATATATCTTGTTCCCTATTTAAATAGTTTTTGATTTAATTGATCCCAAGTTTCAAAGTGTTTATTTTTTCAATTTTCACCACTTGAGACATATTTCTTATTATAGAGAAGGTTTTATTTTTTATTTGGTATCTAATAAACCATTAATATTTTTATAACTATCCTATCAATATTTATGGTATTTAGTGTTTTATTTTAAATTATATCATTTAAGGGGGTTTGATTCGAATGATTCTATTTTCATAAGTGTTTACTGATTAAAATATTAATTACTTGAGACAAGTTTATCTAATTCAATATATTTTATATTGTATGGTGTACTTACTACCCCTTTTTTATATCATGATTCTATCATTATTATTTTTATTTAATATTCATTAGAAATTATATCCTTCAAGGTGTTTTGATTAGAATGTATATAAAATCATAGGTGTTATTCGTATCTTTTTTAAATTCCTTGAGACATGTTTGATATTTCAAACCATCATTTTTTATATATTTTATTCACTAGCATATTTAATTAAAGTATAATTAACATATTTTATTTCATTATATTTAAATTTCATGTTATTGCTATTGTGTTGTTTTAATTCTCATTTTAATATTACCAAAAGGGTATCTGTATCTCAATTTTTCGTTATTAAGATATGATTTGAATTCACCACTTGATTCCTTTTTATAACTATAGATTACTTTATAAACCATCTCACACAATTTTCCATTGTAATTTTAAACTTTTGTAAATCCATCACTACTATGGTATTTCCAAATCATTTACTATCATAGTCATGATTTTTCATCTAATTCATTTTCCCTATAAATTACCTATTTTTCATTATATTATTTGAAGGTAAATCTCTAAGATAGTCATACATCAAATAATTTAGAAAATTATTGACTTAAAAATATAGCATTACTATATATTGTGTTAGATTTAGTATTCTAACCGGTAATGTTATTACACTTATATATTGGGGGAAATATTAACAATTGATATACTTGTTATTCTGATATGAATATTTATTAACTACTATGTAATTTTAATTATGCATTGCTAAACTATACACCTTCTTTATCGGAATGTCTTATATTCATTTTTATTAGAAATTTATTGACATTCCATATTTTTTCTCTTAATATATATGTTTATGAATTACTAAAGAAATTGGATAGTGCAGTTTATTGATATTCATATATTTGAAAAGGTCAATGCACTAGACTAAATGATTTAACAGTTAGGGCCTTGTATTATATTTCTCATAAATAAAATGGTTGGTTTCGTCAAAAAAAGGATGGGATATTTGGATTATTCATACCCATTGACTGAATTATGTGTTGGTTGTGACCATGATGAAAATAATGATGTCTTGGCTCTGGTCTTAATGGAATAAATAATTTCTTAGCTAAGGAATTTATGATAATGATCAATCTATTTGAAAATTATGTATTCCATAACCATGAATTATTTTATAGTTTTCTGTCTATTTATTAATATAGTTAACCATGGATTTGTTTCAAGGTCATGAGATTATTTATATGACATTATTTGTTTATCTTTTTTTCCTTCCATATTATTCATTCCATTTATATGCATTGATAAATTATGATATAAATTTTCACTTAATGCAAGTTTGATCTCACCATTCATTTATTTTCATTTCCAAAGGTTTCTAAGTAAATTATTATATATGATATCTCTATAATCGTAGAATATGTTTAGAATTTTATGTAAGTTGTTGAAAAATTTCTAGTTTCTTATATAATGGAAGAAATGTTCAACTAATGAGAAAGACATTAGATTTGTTAGTTTTATATTTTTTCAAGCTGTCTAAAACTTTAAACATAAATGTTATTTCAAATTCAAGTGACCTAATTTTTTAGTAATATTTTATTTATTGATGGATGAAACTAGTTCACATTAGTTCATTTCAAATCCAGTATGAAAAGAAGGTATTTAAGATAATTGCTTCTCCAGAGTACATGACTAAAGCATCACAGTTGGTACCAATAGAGGTTTTAGATATCATTAGATATTCAAATGTTATTGTCCAATGATAATTTTGAATAATAAATGTCACCAAGGTTTGATATATTAAGGTTGATCATAATTTTAATGGAATGGATAAACATTTTGGATTGGTTGAGGTTGTTTTTCATAATTTATATCTTTTGAGGATTAGGATGAGGGAGCTTTATATAAAACCCTAGGTTAGAGTCTATGTACAATAAAACATCCAATATTTTGGAAAAGTATCGAGTTTTTGGTCTCTTAGATATTACAATCCTATTTTTATTATGAAAAATAGATGTGGTTGTAATATGGATGCATCTATGGGTAATCTATCAAAAAAGGTTGGTTATTTATCAAATTATTCTTCAATCGGTGCATAGTGAGTGTTCCTAAGATTTCACACATTGATTATAAATTATAGGGGCTATGGTTTAGAAATTAACAGGTACATAATGAATTACTATAATAGATTCTAATAAAATATTTAGGTAACATAATGAGATAATGACCATGGAAAACATAGATTAAAATGAAGAGATTCATAAGTTATGGTATATATTAATTGATATTTTAATTTTTAGATAACTCTTGAATTGAATTTTTAAAAAATAGATTTAAATGATTTTTCAATTTTGAATGTTGTAAAAATATCCATGAAAATTTGGTAGTGTAATTTTTTTTATGATTATGAGGATTAAATAACCAAAAAAATAATCATAAGTTAAACCAAGAGTGATATATCTTTAACTAAAAATAAATGTAAACAAAAACGATGTTGTCATAGAGTAGGACATATTGAGGTTAAATTTTTCATAATTCTCTTATGATGCTAATTTTATATAACTCACAATAAATGTTTTCATTTTAGTAATGGCTAGAGCTAGGAAGAACCAAATTAACACTGCATATGATGGGAAATTCAGTGATGGTCCTAATGATCAAACATATGGGATAATAGATGGTGTTAGAAATCATGTGATGCTTCCAAATTGGATATCATGACTTATTGATAACAACATGAATATAGTTGAATTATAAAAAACACTAAAGAAGAGAAGCAACTGATCTGATGGAAGTTTGGTTAACAAAGATGAAAAAAGAATAAAGATTAAATTTTCTACATGTAAATTTTTTGGAAGAAACACAAAATGTAATGTCTGAAAAGAATTGGAAGATTATATTAGTGTGTAAAATGTGGGAATAGAGTTAAATTCTGCAAAGGAATGATGAAGAAATCGATAAAAAAAATATTGAGAAAATATGTGTTCTCTAGTTGTACCTAATATATTAAGATAGAAACCTCATTTAAAAATATATCTTGAGTTATGAATGTCTTTTAGATAACCTAGAATAAATTTATTATTAAATGACAATTATAATTGTGAGGACATAATTTATTTATGTTTGTGAGAATATAACACCGTGATATATTAAATTATATATTCATTTAAGACATAATATATTCGATTGGATATGATAAATGAAATTCAAAACTACAACGAACCACAAAACATTATATAACCATTAAAGATCATACTTCTAATTTGTGGGTAAAATAGAGGTATGACAATTATGAAATAATTTATTTAAAACAATAATGGTCATTATTGATACTATGAAATTGATAAAATTCAATGAGTGTATCTAAATAACTATTAAGACTGATTTTTTATTTCAAATATAAATTTTTTACAATTGTCATGTATGAATTTTATTTTAAGATACAAAATATATTATTGATAAAATATATTATTGATATAAATATTATATTAAAACCAATCTAAATATTAATGTATAAGAAATGTGAATGAAATCCCATAAAATTATAAAAGTAATTTTCAAATGAAATCAATTTTCACTATATTTTTAGGTTATTATTTTCAAAATTTCAAATTTTAATTTAACCTAATTTATTTAATATTTGGATTTATATTATCAATTTTATCTTAATATGAATTTTTGTGATATTTCAGAAATAATATATATTTTGGTTAATAGAAAAAAAAAATTCAATTTTTACTAAATTCATTGTGTTTATGGATATATCAACAAGTAAGTATATTTTAAACACTTATAAAAAGATCCATAATAAAAAATAAATATAAGTAGTAAAAAAATACATTTAAAAATTGTTATGGATTTAGAAAACATAACTTTATCATTTTATAAACATAAGTAATATTTCCAAATAAATCAAATTATTTTTACTCTTTATTTTGATTAATTATTATTTTGATAAATTTTGGATTTTTATTTATTTAAAAGGAAAAAAACTTTGTAACAAAAAAAATTATATTATAAATATATAAAACATCAATAATTTTATCCTACACATAAATTTTAATTTTAGAATACACATTCTAAAAATGGGTTTTTATGCGTTATATGCAATAGGGTTAAACTTAATTTCTCATACAGATCCAAATATTATTTTATAAAATGTATCTCATATCTATAATTATTAGTTAAAAATTATTTAATTAGGATAATTATATTTTTAGTCATTAAAATTATATTACTTATGTAAATATTAATTGGCATGCTAAAAAAACTGCTAAAATATTGACAACTCAAGAAAGTGGATTTTTTATTATTTAACCATCAACATTTTTAATCCAAATATATTATGGTAAAATACTTACTATACTTTTTTTACAATCCTTATGTTTTTTTAATAAATATGGATTTTTATGAACTACTATGTCAAGTTGATCATGAATAGTATTAACTCCAATTCCCAAAGGATTTATTTATTTATTTATAGATAATACTCATTTTATTTGTGTTGAGGGGGAGACTTAAATAGAATGTAAGGCCAATAGAAAATAGCCCATTACATGACCTAAAGGCTTAAATACCAGATACACAAAACAACCCCAACCTAGCTTCTACTTCATGATACACCGCTTCTTTATGGCCTTGCAAGGCTAATTGTCTAGCATTGTCCCATGAAGAGCTGTAAGGAGTCAGGTACCAATGACCAAATTTATACCCTCTCATCATTGTTGATTTTATTATCCTGCTAGTGTATGCTTCCCACTCTAAATGTATTCCTCTTTTGGGGCTGCACTTGAGTATCCAAACTGGCATGTAGCTCATATTCAAAAAACATTGTTGTGACCTGACTCCACCAACCACTTTTTGAGCCTCACCACCTTGTCCCATCGTCGATCGCCATAACTTTTCACAACATTTTTTTCTACCAACCACTGTAATCCACCATCGCTGAGGTGAAATACTATGACCACTCCATCGACACTGACCCCCAATGTCGATGCCTCTCACCCACATCTATCGTTGTCGCACCATTGAATTGTCAACCTGTGTCTTCCTTCCTCATCGTTGACACAATCGATACTAACCCTCAGTGCTGATGAGTTCCCACTACCACTATACAGAAATATGGACAACATCGCACTTATAATAACCCCCGAATTTTATTCATATTCTTATAGTTCATTTAGTTAATGCATTAGTCATAATGAAGTGAAAGGTGGGGCCCAATATTATATAGCCCCTTGATGCATTGATTGGTCTCAGGTGGAATTGATTTGGGTACTTAGTGTATGCCTTCCTAATGTAAGAATGATTTCAGGGTGGAAACCTTGATGATATGTATAATTTCTTAGTTGTGGCTATAATAGAATGAACAATGTGTTGGTTGAGGCCATGATGGTAAAGATATGGATGTATAGTATTATAAATTCCATCTCCATTAATTTAAATATTTTTTTACATGTGTTTATTTATATTATTAACCATGTATTTGATTCAAGATCAATTGATTTGTTATATGACATTATTTTATTATCAATTATTCCTTATCATATTACTCATTCCATGTTTACGACTAGATAGATTATGGTATATATTTTCTCTTACTGTTCATTTGAGCTAAACCTTCTTATGTTCAAATTTCCATATTTTTTGAAGCGAATTATTAAGAAATCTGTTTCTAGAAGAGTGGCGTATATAAAATTTTTTTGGGAGATATTGTAGGATTAATATGGATTAAGTATTTTCATATATAGTGGAAAAATGTCCATCAAATGAGAAAGAAATGGGTTTTGTTGGTTAATTGTTTTTCCAAAATCATTAAATTTTATTCCTAAATGGTCCATAAAATTCAATTTACTCCATTGTTATTAGTGATATTGTATTTATTGATGTTAAAAATTGTGTCACCATGGTTCATTTCAAGGTCGTTATGTAAAGAAGTTGTTTTTGAGAAATGAATCCTTAGAGAGAACGTATGTGGTATCACAAGAACATAATTATAGTATGAACCTTATATTAATGTTATTTTGGTCAAACAAGTAAACATTGCTTGTATCATTCTTTAGTAAATTTACCAATTCATATTTTTTTAAGGGAGAAAGTGTTCATATTAAAAGTGGAGTAGGATCATTGGATGTCGCTACCAACACTACACTTTATCTGTGTAAAAAATCTCTTATAAAGGTAATCCCATTACTAGCACTAATAAAATGTATAATTAATTTAAAAAAAATTACAAACTATTAAATATAATATTTTTAAATATAAATATATTTTAATTGTTATAGATAAAATATATTTTATTAAATATAATTTATATAACATTTAATACATAATTACACATAATATATAACAAATTTAGTGAAAATAGTTTAAAAAATAATTAAATTTTAATATTAAGTAAAACATTAGAAATTATATAGCACCGTTACAATTTATTTTAAACTAATAATATTCTTGATGACTTATGATACATGCCAAACTGAACTATAAGTGAACTGTGATATATGATAAAATTATTTGTATTTAAACATGACCATTATATATTAGATATTTAATTAGTGTTGTTAATATGAATAATAAAATTAGGAAAATTATTTATAACGCTTTTATATAATAAAAATATATTTACTAATGTATAAAAAATATGTACTCAATTTTCAGTAATGTTGTTTTATGTTTAAAAATATATTTTCTCAAAAAATAGCTTTTACTGTATTTTGTGCAAGGACATTATAATTAATTTCTATAATATTTTATAAATTTTACATTAGAGAATAAAGTAATTTTTGAAATCATCATTTAAATATTATATTAGGGTAAATTAATGGGTTATTTTCTAAGAATATTTATTTTTGAGTGAATAGTGAAACATTACAATTTTTGTTAAAAAGTTATTTCTTTTCTTTAAATAAACTAATTTAACCGTCTCATTATATTTTGATTTTTATATTAAATTTACTTATGAATCATTTAATTATAAACAATTTAATAAATTTTGTATAAATCATCAATAGACATTGTTTTGGTATAAGTTCAATTTTTGTCTTTAATACCCATTTATCTGAAAACTGTTTTTTCATTCAGTTTAATGAATTTATAATAAAATAGATTTATTACAATTATATGAATTTAATAAAAAAATGGATTTAATATTTTTAAACAATAGGTTCAAATTTGGCAAATTGTTCTTTTTTATTTTTCATCATTATGAATAGTATGGTTTTTTATGATTTGTCACCACAATAAAGCGTAAATTAGATAATTAAGGTTACAAATAAAGTGATAAGGATTTAAAAATATATCTAGATCTTACCTGTATTTCCTTATGATAATTTTAATTAAAAAATTATTCAAATATTTTAAAATATGGTATTTTGGTGTCATTTCTCTTTGATAAAGTTTTTTTTTATTTTAAGTAAAAGAAAATTCCCAAATGTATCTTCTTTACATTTAATATCTATAATATTTTCTGATAGAGAAAAAAACCTATTATGAATGGTTCTAAAATTTTATTTTAAATATTCTTTTTATGATGGTACGTTTTTTAAACATTCCATGATGAAGTAATTACCTTATATACTTATGCAATAATGACACAGTGCTTAAGAAAGTTGTATAAGAATCTAGTAGCTAATATTAAAAACATTAAAAGTGGTGTTTTTTTGGGTTAATTATGGTTTACTATTATTTTTTAGACATATATAACATATTATTAATTTTTTAAAATTTTTTATTTGAGATACATTATTGCCTTGATAGTTTTTAAAGTGATATTATGTGTAGAGTTTGTAAAATAAATTTAAAGGTATTTTATGTTAAATAATATATTATTTAATGATTTAAAATTAATAAAAATATTTTATTTGTAAAAATTAATGCAATATAGATTAGAATATCAATAATTTCCCAAATATGGGTCATGTTTTCTTTTATAGTGATTTTCATGACCCCTAACATGTAAAACACTTTTAATCATGGTAATTTTTAAATAATGTTAATGGGGGTAAAACTAATAAATAAGTGTTAAAGCAACACTTAAACTTGTATAAATTTTATTGGATTATATTATCACTACTTATATCAATCCTATATTATAAATATTTCAATTATGTTCCAAATGAGGTTGAAATTTGTTTTATATTAATTTAATACTTTATGTAATTCTGAGGTTTCCCCTACCTTCACTTATAAAAGTATACCACCTCTCCTTTATTCCTCATAATTCATGATCTATTTATCTCAAACAAGATTTAATAAAATCACATTTAAACAAAACTCCCTATGACTTAAAGGATCTTTTCCCATAAAAATTCTAACATATATGGCTTAATGTGTATGCCAATCATTATTTTCCAATGAAGAGGTATAACTATTAATCAAGAGTTTCCATTTGATTTGTTCTTATAACTCCTTAAAATATCCTTAAAACATGGTAATATAATAACAAAATTATATCATATTGTCATGACTTTCCATCAACAAGATGAGGGAAGGGATAATAGATTTCCAGACTCTTCCTTATTCATGTTTAAGAAGAGATAATGACCCTCGATATCCACCTTCAATAGGTACTAGAGTGGAAACAATCTCCAAGGGTATAGAATCACACAATAAATGGAAAGAATTACCCTTTTGATTTTTTAGGATCAAAATATATGATTGTAAATGTAACACCCTGAGATTTTATGAAAATTATTCTTTTAATTTCATTGATGTCTTTTATTATACACCACACTAAGTATAGCTTGTACTATACGCAACACCGTATTAGCTTGCAGTATACGCAATGCTATTCTTGGATCGTGTTACACAAAATTTCATGTTCGTTTTATAATAGTAATTCTACGCAACATTGAGTGTGTGTGTGTACATATATGTATTCAATTTATAAATTAAATATGGTTTGATTCTTTTATACGAAACAATGAAGTATTCTTTCACAACATGCAACCCTGACTTGGCTTGCATTACACGCAATCACGACCTTCCTCACTAGCGTGTGTTGTACGCAATACCGGGTTTTACTAAACAATGATATATTATTACAATATTATTATAAACTAGTCATTATGGAAATTATTAACTGAATTTATAATTTAATAACATTATTATTCATCTTACACATTTTCTAGAACATGGTATAAGAACAAAATAAATTTTTCGGGTAAAATAAGTATTTTTTAAAAAAAATGCAGTTTTACCGCCTTTTGATGGAGCACCCACTTTAAATATAGGTTTTTGACATGTTTATAAGATCAATTTTAGAAAATAAAATTATTCGTTTTAATCAAGATATAAAAATTTACATTGGATAAAGTTTTGATATTTTTCTGATAACTTTCATATTTTAATGAATAGTCAAAACACGCTATATTTTAATTAAAAACCACTTTTTCATCATAATAATTTATAAGGTTAAATTATAATATTGAATCGTATTAAAGTATAAATATAATATATTTTTACCATTTAATATAATCTATGTCATTGGCATTGATTTTCCCTTGAATTCATAGGTTAAATAAATTTAATCTTTTGTAATGTTTTAAACAAAAACCCGTTTTCTTTCGACAACAAGATTAATTTTAAATTAATTTCTGAAAATTTTGCGTATTGAATTTGTAAAAATGGATTCAATATTTTGAATCAGTGGGTCCAAATTATGTTAATAAGCTAATTTTTATTTTTGGTCTTTATGATTAGTAAGTACGATAATTTTTATTTACTACGGTTAAAGGTAAATATTGTAATTCAAGGTTAAAAGAATATTATAATAATTTAAAAATACATTGAACCTTGTCCTAATATTTTTCTATAAGTATTTTACGACCATGGGCATCCTTGGGTCGATTTTGGGACCCCATGGAGCCACTTATGAAAGAAAATGACACATTAGATTAATTAATTTAATGTAAAGACAAAATTGGAATTAACAAAAATCGTTTAGTAATTAATATTTATAAGGGGCTATATAAAATATATTTTGGACTATAAATATTCATTGGAAAGATAAAACTATTTCCTATATTTTGGTATTTTATTTATAATTTTCAGACGTCAGATAATATAAATTATTTATGACACAATAATGATGCAGTATTTACCTCATTAATAAATGATTTAAATAAATAAGATTAAAATGATTAAAATAACATCCAAAACATGTCCAATTTCTATTGGATGATTTTATATCTAATACTAGTCATCTTATCTTCGATATTAATGTGTTTTGGACATCTTGAAACCGAAGGTATGTTTATAATAAAATAATGTTTTCACACGTTCCTAAAGAGCCCCTCCACTCCCTTATAAAAGGAGACCACTTCCATGCAATTACTCACACCACTCAAGCCTTTTGGATCGTCCAAACTCTGAACAAATAAGATACCTACATCCCTATACTCCCCCTTTAATCCTTAAATTAGGTAGATAACTCTCCAAGAAGTCCTTTTGGTTCAAACCAAAGGAAGTTACCAAAATTAAAGGTAAATGTTTATCTTAAGTTGTTTTATTTTATTCTACTTCTCCAACCCCTAAACTCTTTTTAATGCATTATTTTTAACAAAAACAATATTAAAAATATACTAGGATGTTGTTATGATAAGGATTCAAACTACACTTACACACACCTCCATCTAATGGACGAAGAACATAATGTTTCTGTGATGGCAAACTAACGCCTCACGAAACTATGATTGTTCGATTTTCTCCTACCGCCTCTCATGGTGGCCATTATGATGGCACATTATTTATATATAATATATATTATGTTTATTATATCCTTATGATTATTTAATTCCTTATTATATCAATCCTTTACGGTTTCCATAGTCGGTAAATACGATAATCTCATTTCAGGACGTGCGGACTACCGCCCCCTAAAAGTGATGTGATTCGATAATACCTTATGTGAGATGTATAAAGGATGTGGTTAATGAAATTATATATGATATTATACTGGAATTATAATATACCTATGTATAATTATGTTTTAATTCCATTAAAATATGAAATATAAATGAAAGAAGCGTTCATGCGTACGTACGACTTACCGTCTCCATGAACGGTGCATTTCATTTTTTACCTCCATATGTTATGTACAATTATAAATGCTTTTATATGCTGGTTATATAATAAATTTATATGATATATAAATCATGATTTGAATTTTTGAGGTATGTAAATCATGATATAATTAATAATAACATCAAGAACAACAAGTCCAAACACGTACGATAAATAAGATGATTTTACCCAGAACACTACTTTAACATTAATTTACATAAGAATGGGTAATATGAAGTCATAAGTGAACCATATATGATATAATAACAATGAATATGATTATTTAATAAGTCAATGACATTATTTAAGTCTTTATACAGGAGGTTCGGACACTTACGAAGAAAATTGGACCTAAGGTAAGTGATAATTTTGCAAATTTCATTTATATCCGAGATTTCTTATTCGTAAGTATTTACTGGGGCTATTTCTATCATGTCCATGTTTTATAAATGTTTTTTCATGTATTTTTAAAGTCCCTTTTACCCATTTTTGAATTTTAATACATGGTATGTATAGAATCTTTCTTTTATTTACTTTATGAGGTACTTTTTTGACTTTTACGACAAAAGTACAAGGAGAATGTTATTTTTAACTTATATAGCGTGAACAGATTTTTACGGTTTAATAAAGACTTATTTTCATGAAGCTTCCTCCAAAATATTTCATGAATATTTTAAAAAATCCTATTCTTTTAAAATTTTATGACATTTTGTGAAAATTAAATGATTTTGAATAAGAAAGGATATTTTTTTCAAGAATTCATTTCAAGTGTTTTATCAAAACCATTTTCCATCTAAGATGGCATTATTTCATATGTGCATGTTTCATGTATAATGTATATATTATTTACATGGTTTCACTTTTCTGATTATGAAATGATATCCATTTCTTTTATATGGATTATGTGATGATGGGATGATGTTTATGAAACCCATTTTATTTGTTGGGTTATTATGAATGATGAATGTTTATTTTGTGGCACAAGTAAGAATGATTTCTTTATGAGATGGGTGGGACCTATATCTCCCTCCAATGAATTTGGTAAAGATTTATATCTCATGAGATAGACATGGCTGGAACGGCAAGTTAAACTGGTTCAGTAATACAGGACTGGAACGAAGAGTGAACTCGATTCAGAAAGGGAATTTGTCCCCTAAGATGGTCTTGGATGAAATTCCACGGCTACTATGGAAATCATATCATGTTCTTAATGGTTTCCACAATTACATGTTTTATTCCTATGCTATTTTATCATGATTGATGTTCCCTTATGATATATGCCTTACGTACTTCCAAGATTCATGTCTTTTGTCAAGATTTTGCTGTTTAGATTTTATGTTCATGTTTTTTCATTCAAATGTTTATGGATTGTTTTATGTTCTCTATGATTACCCTTAGTGGGCATTTGAGCTCACCCCTTTTATGTTTTCTTTTCCCCAGGATATAATGTAAGGTTTTAGGTAAGATAAAAAAGGGAAGATCTTTATATGGGAGATGTTGAAGATCTTTCACCGCGATTAGATGATTTTATTCCGAGTTTCCAAAGACACTAAACTATTACGGTCCTTGTGTGTTTATTTTTGTTATGTACTATGTATTCAGAAAAAGTAATGTAATTTTCATGTACGTCAAGCTTCGGGTCTCTACTTTTGGTATCGGAGGAAAGGTTTAGTCAACCTTTGGAAACTAGGATGTGAGAACTTTAGTGAGATCCCTAGAGATATTTCTATGGTATGTCTAGTGATATCCCTAAGGTTAAGTATAAGTATAGGTTATAGTCGTAGAATTATGGTAACGATATCAGATTAAACCTAAGATATTTGATATTGAAGGTACTTCCCCTTTATTATGTTGTTTTCCTAGCATGATTTTTTGCATCTCACACTATTCTTTTTGGGTTTTAGATGATGGTTGGAACCCGAAGGAACTGTGTTGATCAATGTAATGGACGATGAAATTATTTTCCTCTTGATCAAACAAATGTTATGGGAGATGGAGTGAAAAACCTTATTGCTATACTTACACAAGCTATGAATCATTCTAGACTCCCAAATGAGCAGATAAGGGAACAATATTCAATTGAGTCTTTCATGAGGAAATGTCCACCTTCTTTGAGTGGGTCTTCTGATCCACTTGTTGCTAAACAATGGATCAGTTCCACTGAAAAAATATTTTTTGTTCTTCAATGTTTTGAACATGATAAAGTCATCTTAGTAGTATATCGTCTGGAAGGTGAAGCTGATCAATGGTGGACTCTTATCCAGAATACGAGGCCAAGAGATGAAATTGATTCCATGGAATGGGACGAGTTGAAGAACATATTTTTCAATAAGTACTTCTTTCGTATTCTTCGAACAAAGATGGAGAAGGAGTTTCTTGAGATTAAGCAGAAGGATGATGAATCTGTTGGTATATACAAAGAGAATTTTACAAGGCATGTAAGGTATGAATCTGGCTTTATCATCCAATCTGAAAGTAAAGTTGATCGATTTTTCAGGGGCTTAAAACCAAGTCTTCGAAGGGCATTAGCTATAAGTGAATTCAGTAGCTATGAAGAAATTGTGCATTGTGCTATCAAGGTAGAACTGGATGTTGGTGTAACATATCCATCTCATGGTTTTGACAAGAAATGAAAGATGGAGTTCAAGGAGAAATCTCAAAACAATGATGAAAAGAAGATGAATGTTTCTTTATGCTCAAAGTGTGGAAAGATCATGGTGAAGATTACCTAAAAGGTACTAGAAAATTTTTTATGTGTGGAAAAGAAGGTCATCAAGTAGGTGAGTGTCGAAGTAATGGAAAATTGGTTTCTAATTATGTGAATAAAGAAAATACTGTAGAGAGAACACCACCAACACTTCAATGCTTCGAGTGCAATGAAATGGGGCATTATGCAAATCAATTCCCTAATCCAAGGAATATTGATGATCGACGTGAGCAACCGCTTAAGGCAAAGGACAATGGGAAGTCACATGTGTTCACTATTGGCGATGTTGAATATGACAACGATGTGGTGGAATGATTAAGTGGTTATGTAATGGATTCCAAAATAATGTTGTGTATAGTATCATGGAATATTGGAATATTTATGTATTGGTCTATTGTGGTTTTCAAAACTTTTATGGTACCGGTAACCATGGAAAGTGATTGAGATATTTTTGGAAAGAAGATGATATGAGCATAATGAAGGGATAAGGAGAAAATGAAATGTTTGATAGTATTCATGAGCTCATGACTGATATAAGGAAATAGTTATATCATGGTTTGAGTATGTAGAATTTGTGGGTTTTGGTATGTGGAAATAGTTATCTTTTGATAGCACTCATGTTTTCACTATGATTGAATTGGTATTCATTTTTCAAGAGAATACATGATTAAGGCCTTTGAATGTTTGTAATGTGACCCACAAGACATATCTTATGAAATATGGGGATCAATGATGGTATTAACATGCTTGTTATATAAAATATCGGGTAATTGTTTTCACTATTATATGAGAGTGGACAGCAGTATTATGGATAAGCCTAAAGATTTGAATGGATTACATTGGACATAAGTTAGTATTGTTTAAGAATAGAAGTTTTTTCGATATTATTGATGGGATGTTATTGTAATGTAGTTTTAGGAAAAAGACAACCTACATGATGGATGACAGCCCATCGCGTCGGACAAGGCTGTGGGAATCGAACCCACAACTGAAGTGTGACTGGCCTTTATCACCTACCACTAGCCTACATGAAGTCCCTGGTTAGCAGAAACTGGTTTTATATTATTAAGCGGTATGATATATGAAGTATAAGATCATTTTAGGAATCATATACGATTAACCTCAACATAGATGGACTTATGTATATTTGATAACATTTGCTAACCTTTTGTTTGAAATAGATGGAATGACACATCATTCTATCACATGATATGTTAACACTTCACAAATAATAAATTCAACTTCATTTCGTTAAGAGATGAAGTGGAAATTGTTCAAATCACAAACAACAGTGAGATTGTTCCAAAATAAAGTAAGTATTTATTCTAATTCAAATTATTCAACTTTAGGGAAATTCTCTTGAAGACCAAAAATGTTGTCCTACTGCCTTTATATCTGATGAATCATATGGTACCCTAGATCATCCCAAATTTATGGCTTTTTAATTGTTGGCTTTTTCATAGCCATGTTCTCTACCACTCTCCATCAGAACATGATGGTTAAATTTCTCTTCCATATCCATAATATCACCTATGTTTTCATATGTGGAAACCGAGTGATTAGATAATTTGGGTGACCATTACGTTTCATACATTAGTTTTTAAAGCCATGTTTGGGTATTCCTTTTTACTATGTGGGTTTCTATTAATGAATCGTTTGAGTAATTAACGATTTGTAACACCGACGAATTTTGAGGGAGAAATTCATTTTAAGGGGGGTAGAATGTAACACCCCGGGATTTTATGAAAAATATTATTTTATTTTCATTGATGTATTTTATTATACAGCAAACCAAGTATATCTTGTACTATATGAAACACCGTATTAGCTTGCAGTATATGCAATACTATTCTTGGATCGTGTTACACACAATTTCATGTTCGATTTATAATAGTCGTTCTACGCAACATTGAGTGTGTGTGTGTTTATATATATATATATATATATTCAATGTATAAATTAAATATGGTGGGATTTTGTTATATGAAACAATATACGATTCTTTCACAACACACAACCCTGACTTGGGTTTCATTACACGCAATCGCGACCTTCCTCGATAGCGTGTGTTGTAAGCAATACCGGGTTTTACTAAACAATGATATATTATTATAATATTATTATGAACAAGCCTTTATGAATATTATTAACTAAATTTTGAATTTTATAACATTATTATTCATCTTACACATTTTCTAGAACATGGTATAAGAACAAAATAATTTTTTCGGGTAAAATAAGTATTTTTTAAAAAAATGCAGTTTTGCCGCCTTTTGATGGCGCACCAACTATAAATATAGTTTTTGAAAAGTTTTTAAGTTCAATTTTACAAAATAAAATTATCATTTTGAATCAGGATATAAAAAATTACATTGGATAAGGTTTTGATATTTTTCTGATAACTATCATAATTTAATGAATAGTAAAAACACGCTATATTTTAATTAAAAACAACTTTTTCATCGTAAGAATTTATATAGATAAATTATAATATTGAATGGTTTTAAAGTATAAATAGAATATGTTTTTACCATTTAATATAATATATGTCATTATCATTGATTTTACCATGAATTTGTAGGTTAAATCAATTCAATCTTTTGCAATGTTTTAAACAAAACCCCGTTTTCTTTCGACAACGGGATTAATTTTAGTTTAATTTCTGCAACTTTTGTATAATGAATATAGAAAAATGGATTCCATATTTGGAATAAGTGGGTACAAATTATGTTAATAAGTTAATTTTTATTTTTTGGATTTATAAATAGTAACTACGGTAATTGTTATTTACTACGGTTAAAGGTAAATACGGTAATTCAAGGTTAAAATAATATTATAATAATTCAAAATTACCTAGATACTTGTCATAAACTTATAGGATGAGTAGTGTCCGCCCATGGGCATCCTTGGGACGAATTTGGGACCCCATGGAGACGCTTATGAAAGACAATGACACATTAGATTAATTAATTTAATGTAAAGTCAAAATTGGAATTAACAAAAATCGTTTAGTAATTAATTTTTATAAGGAGATTTATAAATATATTTTGGACTATAAATATTCATTGGAAATATAAAGAGATTACCTAGATGTTGGTATTTTTTATATAATTTTTAGACATCAGATAAATTAAATTATTTATGACACAAGAATGATGCAATATTTACCTCATTAATAAATGATCTAAATAAATAAGATTAAAACAATTACAATAACATCCAAAAACTATCCAATTCCTTTTGGATTATTTTATTTCGAATATTAGTCATCTTATCTTCGACATTAATGTGTTTTGGACCTCTTGAAACCGAAGATATGTTTATAATAAAATAATGTTTTCATACTTTTTTAAAGAGCCCCTCCACTCCCTTATAAAAGAAGACCACTTCTATGCAATTACTCACACCTATCAAGCCTTTTGGCTCGTCCATACTCTGCCAAAATAAGCTCCTTACATCCCTATACTCCCTCTTGATGCCTTACATTAGGTAGATAACTCTCCAAGAAGTCATTTTGGTTCAAACCAAAGCAAGTTACCAAAATTAAAGGTAAAAGTTTCTCTTAAGTTGTTTTTTTATTCTACTTCTCCAACCCCTAAACTCTGTTTAATCCATTCATTTGTAACAAAAACAATGTCCTACATATACTAGGAGTTTTTATGAGATGTATTCAAACTACACTTACACACACCTCCAACTAATGTATAAATAACATAATGTTTCTTTGATGGCAAACTAACGCCTCACGAAACAATGATTGTTCGATTCTCTCCTACCGCCTCTCATGGTGGCCATTATGATGGCACTGTAAATATATATAATATATATTATGTTTATGATTTCTTTATGCTTATTTACTTCCTAATTATATCAAGCCTTTACAGTTTCCATAGTTGGTAAATACGATAATCACATTTGAGGAAGTGCGGACTACCGCCCCCTCAAAGTGATGTGAATCGTTAATACCTTATGTGGGATGAATAAAGGATGTGGTTAATGATATTATATATGATATTATACTGTAATTATAATATACCTATGTATCATTACGTTTTAATTCCATTAAAATAATAAATAGAAATGAAAGTAGCGTTCATGCGTACGTACGACTTACCGTCTCCATGAACGGTGCATTTCATTTCTTACCTCCATATGTTATATACTATTATAAATGCATGTATATGCTGGTTATATAATAAATTTATAGGATATATAAATCATTATTTACATTTTGG
Organism: Viscum album; assembly: GCA_963277665.1. NCBI lineage: Eukaryota > Viridiplantae > Streptophyta > Magnoliopsida > Santalales > Viscaceae > Viscum > Viscum album. Next base: position 1,932,050,233 of record OY728131.1, read on the forward strand.
AGGTATGTAAATCATGATATAAGTAATAATAACATCATGAACCACAAGTCCAAACACGTACGATAAATAAGATGATTTTACCCAAAACGCTACTTTAACATTATTTTACATAAGAATTGGTAATATAAAGTCATAAGTGAACCATATATGATATCATAAAAATTAATATGATTCTCTAATATGTCAATGACATTATTTAAATCACTATACAGGAGGTTCGGACACTTACAAAGCAAATTGGACCCAAGGTAAGAGATAATTTTTCAAATCTCATTTTTATCCGAGATTACTTATTCGTAAGTATTTACAGGGGATATTTCTATCATGTCCATGTTTTATAAAAGTTTTTTCATGTATGTTTGAAGTCCTTTTTACCAATTTCTGACTTTTAGTACATGGTATGTATGGAATCTTTCTTTTATTTACGTTATGAGGTACTTTTTTGACTTTTCCAACAAAAGTACGAGGAGAATGTTATTTTTAACTTATATAGCATGAACTGATTTTTACGGTTTTATAAAGCCATATTTTCATGAAGCATCCTCCAAAATATTTCATGACTATTTTAAAAAAAATCCTATTCTTTTAAAATTTCCTGAAATTTTTTGAATAGAAAATGATTTTGAATAAGAAAGGATATTTTCCTCAAGAATTCATTTCAAGTGTTTTATCAAAACCATTTTCCATCTAAGATGACATTATTTTATATGTGTATGATTCATGTATAATGTCTCTATGATTTACATGGTTTCAATTTTCTGATTATTAAATGATATCCATTTCTTTTATATGGATTAAGTGATGATGGGATGATGTTTATGAAACCCATTTTATTTGTTGGGTTATTATGAATGATGTATGTTTATTTTGTGGAACAAGTAAGAATGAATTCATTATGAGATGGGTGGGACCTATATCTCTCTCCAATGCATTGGGTAAGGATTTTAATCTCATGAGATAGACATGGATAGAACATCAAGTTAAACCGGTTCAGTAATACAAGACTGGAACAAGGAGTGAACTCGATTTAGAAAGGGACTTTGTCCACTAAGATGGTCTTGGCAGCAATGCCTTGGCTACTATGGAAATCATATCATGTGCTTAATGGTTGACACAATTACATGTTTTATTACCATGTTATTTTATCATGATTTATGTTCCCTTATGATATATGCCTTATGTACTTCCAAGATTCATGTATTTTCTCATGATTTTGATGTTTAGATTTTATGTTCAAGTTTTTGCATTCAAATGTTTATGGATTGTTTTATGTTCTCTATTTTTACCCTTACTGGGCATTTGATCTCACCCCTTTTATGTTTTCTTTTCCCCAAGATATAAATAATGTTTTTATGTATGAAAAAAAGGGAAGATCTTTATTGGGAGATGTTGAAGATCTTTCACCACGAATAGATGATTTTATTCTGAGTTTCCAAAGACACTAAACTATTACAGTCCTTGTGTGTCTGTTTTTGTTATGTACTATGTATTCTGAAAAAGTAACGTAATTTTCATGTACGTCAAGCTTCAAGTCTCTACAGTAAATCCAAAACAATAACAAAAATGGAGGGAAAAGTAAAGAAAAAAATATTCCATTCCCATAGGAATATTCCAAAAATAAGTTCAACAAAGTACAAGAAAACTCGAATGGAAAGTACCAAATAAAATAAGAAATAGCAACATCAACTATCCCAATGTCCATACTAGTATGGACATCCATGATCCTCAATGTGCTCCTGGAAACCTGAAAGTAGTTTTATATATGTAGGGTGAGTATACAAGTATACTCAGTAGGGACAACCAAAATCTCTCATGAACAAGTGGGGAGGCATTCTAATTCCTATGAGAAAAAGAGACAACACCTAGTAAAGAAACTATCCACCCAAACCTCACCAAGGTACACTCCCCAAATAACGCAAGTCAATTAATTTAATAGTAATAAAACATCAATGTTTGGGTACCCCACACAACATTCAAACTGGATATTGAATAAATCTCGCGCATCAGACCTCTCCCGTTATTCTCACCTAAGTCCCACTACCACACCCCGCCTAAACACACATGGGTAGTCACAACTGCATATTCTGCCCGAAAACACCTGGGCTATAACTACAACACATCTGAACTGCAAACACCTAAGCCACAACAACCAAACATAACCACACCCTCTCACACATGGGTCTAAATAATTACTACCATGCTCGAAGACACCTGAGCCTCATCCCAAAGACACTTAGGAAACAAACTGCCTGCACAAAACTGGGCCAACCGCCACCACATACATTGCCTGAAGAATCTAGGGATATAATGGACCTCAGGACATTACAATCATCCCGAATAATCTTGGGCTACTCATAAAATGGAGATGAAAAGGAGATAATAACCTTCAACTCATAAGAGTGGTTAGAAAGACACCCTCCACCATTAATGGGAGTGTTCCATACAAAGTACTCAACTTTGGTGGGGTGTGAACAAGAAACATAAGAACTAAATTATTCATATAGGTACCAAGAAGTCATCCAATCCTAGGGGTTCCAATACCAGACCATACACAAACACCCTCCTTAGTTTTCTTTCATAAAGAGCACAACACCCACGGCCAAGTCACAACTCATTTCTAGAAAACAATTCCCCATTGAATCTATTATTTTTCTCATATCCAGGTTATTCCATTTAAATTATTCTTCACTACTAGGAAACTAACAGGCCTAGAAACAAGCCAAGGAAGGAGAAAACAGCCAAACAACAATTTAAGCATTAATACTCGGTTCTATTGTAAGGTCACAACAACAAAAGGGGTTTGTGAGATCCCTCAAAGTACAAGATCCAAACAATGACCCACCATATAGCCCCAAACAACATGAGATCAAAAAACCAACGAATGCACAACAATATGGGATCACATACCCACATATGTCACCCCACAAGAATCAAGAAGATCAACTACCAATGTTTCCATGATAGAGAAATGATGTTTTTAGATTCAAACACACCAATAATTATGTTTCTTCTTTCCATTTGATTAACGGGGGTGATCACACAAGGATTGTTGTACACTGGAAATCCATTTAATTAACGAAGTTTACTTGATTAAACAGTTCATATGTCACAACAATTCAATCAACACAAAAGGTAGGGGTTCATTAGTGCGCAAGGAAGGACCACCAACGACCACCATTTTTAGCTGACATGAGCCCATACATTTCACAACAAATAGAGAGAGATAAAAGAGTATATAAAAATCATCAAAAACACCCATTCATTCTTTATATGTCTGTTTATTATATTTATTAAGGATTGGTTTCATCTATTTCCAAAGGAACATCATCGAACCCACCTCGCATGATACACAGAAATGAGATATGAAGAAAGAAACCTAATAGGATGATCAACGATTGAGGTTTCACTCCATGTGCTACGAACTGGGGATGCATGGTTTGTAAGGGATGAACTCTGGGGGCTCCAAGAGTGGGCAGGAAGGCTTTAGCAGAGGTGAACTACTTGCCCTGGGAAGGGGGGCCCCAAACTCACCATGAAAGGTAAAATAGGCCAGGCATGAATAAGAAAATAATTCATGTGTGAAAACAAGGTGAGATCCTGGACCTATGGGATATGAAAATCTTGAACGGGTATAAAAGTTAGATTGTGGATTCACCATGCAGTTGGACAATTACCCACAATTGTGATTAATTGTTATTTAATAATTATCATCAATGATAGGTCAAAATGGTTGTGTGTTTAAATGATTTACTTTAATCATATGGAAATAGGTAACATTGGTAGAACTAGAATGTATAAGAAAAATGTGTGACACTATTGTAAGCCACATGTTTTTGTATATAAAGGGTTGACCGACTCTTGGGAAAAAATTTAGATATTGTTTATGGGCTTTTAATATCTTTGAATGTGGTATAAAAACATTTCTATGTAAAAAGATATGTTGTAAGAGATGAGAAATTCAGAAACTAAAAAAACAATGATAGGTGGGACATGGTTTGATGAGACACCGTAATGGTGACATGGTCATGGTGCCACCATAAGCGGTGCCAGTATTTCAGTGTGCAACCATGATGGTGTGACCCTCACGGTCCCACCATAAGTGGTGCCACCATTTTGGCGTTCAATTGTGATGGGGCGACTCTCAGGGTGGCACTATTTCAATGTGCGACCGTGATGGTGCGACCATCAGGGTGCCACCGTCACGGTGCCACCGTATGTGGTACCACCATTTCAGTGGAACCATTTGACGGAACCATGTTTTTTAGAAAAATTTTTAATGAGCCACTTCCATGGACATTACATCAGATACCTCTCAAAATATTCACATCCTATGAATAAAAAATAAACTGGAAGGAAAAAAAAGAGAGGTCCAAACAACCACCTCAGAAGATACCTCTCGGGAGTAAACCTGCCTAACATCTAGGAACACCTCTCCCTCAAGTAACCACACAAGCATATCAACCAATATTTGTCAAGACATATGGATTAGAGAGTCTTTTCCACCTTGTCCGGATAATATCCAATTTGGGTGGCACAAACATGCTTGCATGGGTTTAATCACATCCACCTTAATATGTCTTGATTAAGGATTGGGTCCTCCCTTCCCCACAGACAAGACTCTTCACACACATTCAGAGAGAAAGGGAAGAAACAAACCTCAAAGTCAACAAGGTCAAACACTACATCAATGATAAGTACAAAACAGAATAGAAAATAATTCAAAACAACTCTGGGTATTGGGTGCGCATTTATGCCTCTCATTCCCAGGTACTTTCCTCGAGGCTACCATGCCTCCACAATAAATGAACCAAAGGTATGGTTCATCCACTAAGCACTTTATCCTTTAAACCTTCAATCATCACTGGTCTCTTTATAAAAGTCAAATCATCCATGATATCCAGCTTTCCATAGTCTAGGACATGTGAATCATCGTGTAGATACTATGGAATCTGAGACACATAGAAGACATCGTGCACTCTTAGTAACGGCGGTGGTAGCACTAGCTGATAAGCCACTTCTCTTAACCGACTCAACACTTCAAGTGATATGACTAACTTGGGATAAATCTTAATCCCCCTGTCGAACCTCTATTGACAATGTCGAGGGGAGACATACAAGAACACACAGTCCCTGACCTAAAACTCCAAGAATCTCCTCCCATTATCAGCATATGAATTCTGCCAGTCCATAGCCACCTTTATCCTCTCTCATATAAAATGAACCTTCTCTGTCATTCTAGGAACCATTTCCATGCCAAGAACACCTGGTTCCCTGACATATCTCTAGCACACAGGTGAGCGACACAGCCTCTCATACAAATCATTGAACAGAGAAAAGAAAATGATAGAGTGATAACTATTGCTGTAGGAAAACTCCACCAGAGGTAAGTGTTTCACCCATGATCCCCCAAAGTCCAAGACACAAGCCTGTAGAATATCCACCAATGTCTGGATGGTCCATTCTATTTTCCCATATGTATGGGTGTGAAAAGAAGTGCTATGATATAGCTGAGTGCCAAAATCACATTTCAATCCTTTTGAAACCTGTGAGGTAAACCGGGTATCCCGATCGTAGACTATGGACCTCAGAACCCCATGAAACAGCACCAACTCTTCCATGTATAATTGTGCTTGGGAATCCACCGTACATGAACCCTTGAATTCCAGGATGTGAGCAGATTTTGTATACCATTCCACCACTACCCAGATAGAATCACCACCCCTTGAACTCTGGGTTCTCCCATGATTAAATACATCATGATGTCCTCCCACTTACACTCGGGGAAATAAAAAGGTTGTAACTGACCTTCTGGGACACGATGTTCAGCCTTCACCTTCTGACACCCAAGTCAATTTTTTTACAATCTCTACCACCACCTACTTCCCCCTAGGCCACAAAAAATAACCTCTCAAGCCACAGTACATTTTAGAAACTCCTAGGTGTACAGATAGGGGTCAGTTTTTATTCTCACCTAGAACTATCATGCACATTTCCACTGGTACGAACAACATTCCATGAAAAAACATATAATTATGCTCGTCTTCTGACCATCCCTCTAGAGCAACACCCTAGATAACATGATTTCTCATCAATTTGACCTCTAGGTCCCACCACTAAGACTCCTCCACCTACATCAATTGAGAGTAATGCACTATCATTTAAAATAGATAGCCTCTACTATCCTCCACCCGTGTATCTAAGTGTAGGGCAGCCAACTCTACAATCGCCTTCCAAGAATCTGCCAACCCATGAACCACATCCTTCTATGACTTCCTACTCAGGGATTCAGCAACTACATTCCCCATTCCTATGGTTTAGGAAATCTCAAAGTCTTAGTCCTAAAATAACTCCATCCACCTCAACTATCTCATGTTTAGGTCCCCCTAGAAGAAGATATACCTCAAGATATTGTGATCCGTGAAGACCATGATTCTCTCCCAGATGAGGTAGTACCGCCACAACTTTAGCACAATCACAAATGCTGTGAGATCCAATTTGTGGGTGTAATAGTTATGCTCATGGGGAAGTAACTACCTAGACTTGTAAGATATCCCCCTATTGTTGCATCAACACACACCCAAATCCTTTTCCCAAAGCATCGTAGTACACCTTAAACATCACTCATTCTTCTAGAAGCCTCAGCCCTAGGGAACTAAAAAACATCCCATTCAGATAACGTAAGGTTTCCTTCCACTACCCACTCCACACGAAAGTCTGGCCTTTCTTGTTCAAGGCTGTCAAAGGTGCTGCTACTTGGGAGAAGTTGGGCATGAATATCTGGTACTAACCTGCTAGTCACAGAAAACTACACACATTTTCCATGTTCTTGGGTGATTCCCAAGAAATAACTGCTTAGAACTTTGATGGGTCCACCATAATCCCCTTCTATAACACCACGTGTCGAAGGAAGTTATCTTCTCAAGTCTAGAACATGAACATGGACAATTTTCCATAGAGTTGGTGCTGTTAGAGGACCTCTAAAACCGTTCTCAGATTCTTAGGGTAATCCTCCTCTGATATTGAGTATATCAGGATGTTATCAATAAACACAACTACAAACGGGTCTAGATATTCCTAGAATACAGATTTTATGATCCCCATTTACATAGTTGTTGTGTTCTTAACACAGAACAACATGACTACAAACTCAAAGTGCTCATATCTACACCTGAAGGTAGTCTTTGAGATGTCCCCCTCTTTCAACCTCAACTTGTGATATCCTAACCATAGTTCTATCTTGGAGAACCATCATGCCCCCTTAAACTGGTCAAAGAGGTCTTCTATCCTTGGGGGAGGGTAACCGTTCTTGACTGTTACCTAATTTCATCTCTGATAGTCTATGAATAGAATTAGACCACCATCTCCCATCTTCACGAGAAATACTAGGGCACCCCATGGTGACACGCTTGGTTGAACCAAATCCTTCTTCATTAGATTATCAATCTAAATTCGTAAATCCTATATCTCAGAAGGATCCATCAGATAGAGAGGCATCAAAATCAGATGGGCACCAGGATTCAATTCAATCCCAAACTCAATGTCACATCGATGGGGTAGAGTCACCACCTCCTTGGGAATGAAGTCCAGGAACTCACTGATGATCCCAGGTATTTTCACCATCTCTGTATCTACTAAATCTTCTGAAAACTCAGCTAATAATTAAAAGGGGGGATCCACTCTCTGGATGCCCCCTAGAAACCCCCCTCACTGATGAAAGTCACACGACATCAACCTATATCTGAAAACACGATCCTCCTTTTGAAGAAGACGATAATGGAACTTATAGAGAACAATCACTAGATGACTAGAATGAAATCATATGACTATATCTGTAGCAAAAGAAGGTCCCCACTCTACTGATGTGGTCCCAACATCAGTCTATGCCCTCGGTAAACACGATACATGTTGGTCTAACATCTGACTGGAGCACTCAAAACAAGGGGTACGAGAATTCTCTCTACGTCTAGACCCAAGGCATGGGATAGACTGGGTGCAATAAAGGAGTGTGATGATCCTGAATCAAACAAGGAATATGAATGAGTACCAAACAAGCTGATTGTATCTCGAACAACTTTTGGACCCGCTGGAACCGCTACCTCCGCGGCTTGTAACTTCCCACGCCCAGCTTCTCTGCCCCTCAACATTCGGTCGCCTCCCCAACTATGCCCTAGCCAAGGTCCATGAAGAGAGCCATGAGGTCAGCCTTCTCCCACAACATCTTCCCTCAGAGGAGTGGTATCTCTCTATCATTGCTGAAATTACTGAAAGGGCCTAACTAGAAACTATTGGTGCAGAGGTGGGTGCTGCACTAGCCCATCCCAACCGTACTAAACTCGGTCCAGGCACTAATTCCAAAGGTGACCACATCTTCCACAGATGATGCATCTTTGTCCCAAGCCCACAAGGACTGGGAGAAGACTAGGAGATCGAAACTATAACTATTGGGGCATGCTCCCCACTAGTCATAACATTTATGAACCTGATGCTGGAGTCCTGCTGCTAACGGCCTTCCCCGTCGATGAGCTCAACTGGATTCCGTCTCCTGATACACCTCCTAGCATGTGCATCCTTTCCACCAATTCAACCCTCTTATGGAACTCCATGTATGTCGGTAGAGTGAAGAGGGTAACAACATACTGAAGAGAAGGTTGGAGTGCCTCCTCTAATCATCTCTACCCAGACTCCTCATTCGGAAAGAGGTCTGGAGAAAATAGAAGAAGATCCTTGAACATGATCCCAAAATCCCTCACTGAAATGCTCCCCTGCTGAAGGGAGAACAGTTCTTGCCTCTTTTATTCCTTTATTATAGAAGAGAGGAATTCTGCTCAGAACTCCCTCTTGAAGTTATCCCATGAAACCTCAGCCTCCCTCTTCTCCCCAAGATAAAGCGTCCACCACTGACATGATGCTCCCCACATCTTGTATACATCCAGAGGAACCCTTTACTCCGTGAGAGCCTAGATCAAGATGAAAGATGTCACTCGCTCCTCGAGCCAACTCTCCGTCTCCATGTTTGAGATGTTGCCCTCATACTTCCTCAGGGTCTGATCCTAAAAGGCATAAATCATGTTTGTCACTTATCATCATCCTCTTATAAGTCATCCCTCAGCTGGTCAGCTGAAATAACCTCCTGGGCCTCGATCACCCGTACTACTCATGGTCGTCGTCAATGTTCTATAGCTGTATGGTAAACAAGGAATTCATATGCCCAAGTACTATTGAAGAATACTTTTAATTTTTTTCATAGACTACTTATACATTATAAATTCTAGAAATACCCAAGACATGCAAGAACACAAGTCAATATGACACATGTACCTTTCCCCGGGTCTCTACCCTGCAATCAGTGTACCCTCACTTGGTTGTTCGGTAGGCCCAGAGTCCTTGCAATAGATCGTAGGGGGCCCTAAAATCTTGTTTCCTAGCTGGTCTTCTCTGGTATATTTCACACACCAATATTTCTTAACACTATTAACCTACCATCCCATGCAATCCTCACTATGACAAACCCCGAGATCCATCCTATCTCTTAACCTCCCTTTGATACCATTCTGTCATGACCTGGATTCTCAAAGACGAGGTAAGGGACAAAAGATTGCCAGAACCTTCCTTCCTAATGTTGAAGAATATATAATGACCCTTGAAACCCTCCTTCAATTGGTCAAAGACTGTTTACTAACACCAATGGTATATAATCACACACAAAATGGAAGGAATTACCCTTTCTATTTTGTAGGATCAGGAGATAAGATAGTAAATCCCAAACAACACCAAAATTGGAGGCAAAATTATGGAAAATGATAAACCATTCCCATATGAATGTTCCTAATGTAAGTGTTATAGAGTACAAGAAATATCTAATGGAAAATATCATTTAAAAGAGGAAAATATAAACAACAACTGTCCCAATGTCCAGACTAGTACGGTCCTACACGATCCTCGAATTCCTACTTGAAACCTGATAGCTGTTTTATATATGTAGGCTGAGTATATAGGTATACTCAGTAGGGAAAAACAAAAGCTCTCATGCACAAGTGGGGAGGAATTTCAATGCCCATGAGAAAAAGAGATAACACATAGCAAGGAAACTATCCACCCAAACCTCACCAAGGAACACTCCCCAAATAACGAAATTCAAGAAATGTAATTGTAATAACACATCGATGTTTGGGTACCATATGAAACTTTTCCACTGGTTATTTAAGACATCCTATGAGTCAGACATCTCCCACCATTCTCGCCATAGTCCCACTACCACACCCCATCTGCACACACCTGGGTTGTCACAACCGCACATTCCTCCTGCAAACACCTGGGATATCACTACCACACATCTCCCTACAAACACCTGGTTCCTGACAACCAAACATATCCATGACCGCTGTCACCTACGTCTGAACAACTACTACCACACCTGAAGACACTTGGGCCTCATCCCGAATACACTATGGAAACAACCATCCCAAACACACCTGGTCCAACCACCACCCTGTACCCTGCTCGAAGAATATAGGTCTATAATGGACCTCAGGTCATCACAACCTACCCAAATAATCTTGGGATACTCGAGAAAGGGAGCAGAAAAGAAGCTAATAACCAGCCACTCATAAGAGTGTTTGAAAAAACACCCTCCCCCATGAATGGGAGTGTTCGATACAAATTACTCAACATGGGTGGGGCACGAACAAGAAACATAAGAACTAAATTTTACATATAGGTAACAAGAACTAATCCCAACCTAGGGGTTCCAAAACCAACCCATACACAAACACCCTCATTACTATTCATTGATAAAGAGCACAATATCCATGGGCATGTCACAACTCATTCCTGGAAAACAATTCCCCATTGGACCCATTCATGTTTTCATATTCAGGTGATTCCATTTATGTAATTCTTCACTACTAGTAAACTAACAGGCATATCCACAAGCCAAGTAAAGAGAAAACAGACAAACATCAACGTAAGAATTCACACCCGATTCTCTTGTAAGGTCACTACAACAAAAGGGGTCCGTGATATCCCTCTAAGTATTGGAATCAAACCAAACCCCACCATATGGCCCCACATCATCTTAGATCCAAAATCCAATGACTGCACAACAACATGGGATCCCATCCCCACCCATGACACCCCAAAAGCATCAAAAAGATCAACCTCCCATGTTACCATGACAGAGAAAGGGATTTTACAGATTGAAACACACCATTAATTAAGTTCCTTCTATCCATTTGATTAACTTTGGTGATCACACAAGGATTTTTGTTCACTGGACATCAATTTAATTAACTGAGTTTACATGATTATTCAATTCATATGTCAAAACCATGAATTCATCACAGAAGACTGGTGTTAATTAGTGCGCAAGGAAGAACCACCAACGACCACGATTTTCAGTAGACATGATACCATATAGATCACAACATATAGGGGAAGATAAAAGAGTACAACAACATCATCGAAAACACCCCTACGTTATTGAGAAGTATTTTTATTATCATTATTAAGGTTTGGATTCATCCATTCCCAAAGTAACATCACTATTCCCACACCACATGATACACAGTAAATAGAGTCGAAGGAAAAAACCCTACTTATATAATAAACGATCAAATATTCTCTCTACGCGCCAAGAACTGGGGATGCGTGATTTGAATGGGATGAATTACGGGGGATCCAAGAGTGGGAAGGAAGGATCCAACACATGCACACCACATTCTATAGGAAGGGGGGATCCAAATTCACTAAGGAATGAAAATTATGCCAGCCATGAAGAAGAAAATAATTCTAGTGTGATAACAAGTTGAGATCCAGATGTTACGGGATATCAGAATCTTCATCGGATTTAAAAGGTGGATCATGGATTCTCCACGCAGTTGTATGGTTAACCACAATGGGATTAATTGTAATATAATAATTCTCATCGATGATTGTCAATAATAGCTATGCATTTAAATTATTTCGTTTAATAAGAGGGAAACATGCAATAGTGATAGAACTGGAATGTGCGGGAAAAAGGTGTGACACCGAGGGAAGCCACATGTTTTGGTATGTCAAGGGATGCCTGACTCTTGGCGAAATATTTAGATATCATTTATGGGATTTTAATAGCTTTGAAATGTGTATAAAAACTTTTCTACATCAAATGAAATGTTTTAGGAGTGAAAAAAGTCAGAAATTGGAAAAAGAATGAAGGGTGGGACACGGTTCAGTGAGACACCGTAATGGTGCCATGGTCATAGTGCCACTGTAAGCAATGCCACTGTTTCGGTGTGACACCATGACAGTGCAACCCTCATGGTGCCACCATCACGGTGCCACCATTTCGGTGTGCGACCGTGATGGTGTGACCCGCACGATGCCACCATCACAGTGCCACCGTATGTGTTTCCACCGTTTCGGTGTGCGACTGTGATGGTGCGACCATCATGATGTGACCGTCACGGTGCCACTGTTTCCGTGGAACCGTTTGATGGAAGAAAGTTTTATGGAAAATTTTTTAACAATCCACTAACCAAGCTATTATAGACATATATATAAATTTTATTGTGATTATGTTTCAACTTTTTTCATCTCCCTTTAATCTTATGAAGTTCTAAAACATCCATTAAGTGTATGTGTGCACTAATTTATCAACAAAGGAATGTGTGTTGTTTTTTATCACCACCCCAAAAGGATGGATATAATGATTTATTAATGAATATATGTGATATTCATGATATAATTATTTTTTTATAATTGCAATATATTACTTACATTTTTACCCTTCATCCTATTAAAAATGATAATGTCGCTTATGTGTATATGTGGACTATCACCACCACAAATTGATGTGATTCATTATTCATGTATGAATATCATAGATGATTCTAAAATTTTATTTAATATATATTCATGATAATTATGTTATGTTGAATATTTTTATATTATGGAACCATGACCCCTTTGATGAGGGTCATCCAACCGAAGTTGTTTTGCGATCATGAACCAAATATCCTAAAATCATCTGACATGAACTTATCGAATTCAATAACTATATAAAGTATGGCTATAAATGATATAAATTAGATAATAATAAGGTAATAATCATGAAAAACGTAGTTAAAAAGTATAAATTTAATATATGTTAATTATATAGGTGATAAAGCACATACATGGAGAGTCAGACATGAGGTAAGTGGTTATATAACTCAATTTCGTTTCAATGGATTCTATTAATTATTAATTTCCAATGTTATTCCATGATTATGTGTGTAATTATCTATTATTATTTTATGTTTTATTTCCAATTGTTTATGTGGATTTACATTTTTTATATAAAACCAACTCATAGATTAATTCACACTTCAATTTTATGATCTTTTTAAGGGTTTCTCTTCTCAAATTTGTTTTTGTGAAACATATCTCATATTCCGCACTTATTTTCTTTTTGTGTTGTATAAAATATCCCTTCAATGATAAAAGATAAACCTAAATGATAGGATAGAACCTATAAAAACATTTTATATTCCATAATGATATATGATAATCCTAAAGTGTTATGGTTTGATAATTTTATGGATACTTATAAATGTAAAGGCATAGATACCCCCTTTTTAGGTTTTATGTTATGGTAGATTAATATGATTAAGGATATTTTTGATGGTATTTATATGAATAAATCATTTTGGTTTAGTATGAATTTTAGTAAAAAGGTTCTTTGTGGAAGAATGATTTAATATTTTTTGGACATAAGTTGATAGATATTGATAACCTTTAGGTTTAATATGATATTTGATGTTAATTTGGTTAATTTAGATAAAACAGTTGCTTCATTTTGAGATTATATGTTTTATCACATAGATAACTATGGGTTTAAAAAGTGAATTTTTCACAAAGTGATTAATGTTATTTTTGTTGAAGTTCATATATAGGGAACATTATTTGATTAATGTCAATATAAATGTTTTTTCATAAGATTGGATTTTATTTAAGGAATAAAGGGTGAATTATCTTTCAGAATCATTTGTGATTTAATTATATCATTATGGATATTATTGATATTTATGAAAATGATTAGAAAAATTTATAGATTATATGATAAAAGAATATACTTTTTTTTGTATACATGAGTGATTTATATTGTTTATATATTAATATTAAGTTGTTCTTGGAAGAATATGTGAAAAAATCATCCTTATAATTAGTTTTCATTCTTGTCTATATATTATGAATAGTTTTAAGGTTAGTTAATTATGTAATGATTTAAGTTAGAATTTGGGTGGTTTTTTGAGGCTTAGCGTATTAATGTAATATTTATTTATTTATAGGTTTATTCATTTTGGATATTATCCGAACTTGTGATTAACATTTTTTTTATAGATATTATAGGAATAAAATTTTCCACTTTAATGTATATTATAATTAACAATAATTAAATTTTGGTGCTTTGGGCATAAAAAAATATTCTTGAACATTCATTTGTTAGACTGAATGATGTGAAAGATGTTGAAATTTATTGAAGCATAAATGAGGGATGAAATATTTAATATAAAACATAATGAAATAAAGTAAGTATATTTTATATTTACCTCTATCTTGAGGGTAAAATAATCCATCAAATCTAGGAAAATGGTCTTAAAATAATAATACTATCCTATTACCTTCATTTTTGATGAATTTATAGTCTTATTTTATCCCTTACTGATTTATGGTTTTTTGGTCATTAACATTATCATGATCATGTTCTCTATCACTCTCTATAATTCCAGGGACATTATTTTTCTCCCCTATACCAATATTTTCACATCCAACTATAATTTTTTGGTAGAGACAGAATATATTCCCCAAAATTACATCCATATAATTATTAGGGTGTGTGAATATTAATGTTTTTCATATTATAGTATTATTTATAAATTAATATATAAATACATCTTTACATATTTTCAAATATATTCATAGATAACATTAATTTCATAAAAAAATATTTGAACATATATATATTTAAAATTTATTTTTAAATATAAAATACCATGTGAAAATAAACATTTATTATCCATTTCATTTAAAATTTAAAATTTAGCCATTTAATTTACCTTAAAAAATGTATTAAGATATATATATATATCAATAACAATGTGTATATAATCATTATATTTAAATTTTATGTGTGATTGCGTATTAAGAAACATATATATATTTATGAATATATTCTAATATATATGTGTGTATATATATTTATATAATAAAATAAATACATATTGTAAAATATATATACACATATATAAATATGTCAATATATAATAGGTAATATCTTTTAAGCTAGTGGAAAATGTGTCTTTTGTGAATCAATATATATATGTATGTATCATTATACATTATAACAATTGTATATTAAAATATATATAGATTCGTATATGTAGATGCAGACACACTTATACATACACACACACACACACCTTTATAAATACACACCCATACAAATATATTAAAATAAATGTGGATGCTTCGTTGGCTGGGTACTTTACAGTGGGTTTTTTGATTGGTTGCTTAAGTCATCAATGGCTCAATTGTGGCTTATCATCATAAGTATTTTGGTTCCAACTCGTGTCACCTTTCTCTTATTAATTGGCACACAATCATCATTTGAATCATGCTTATTTTCACACCATAAATTAATGGTCCATTCCCAAGAATCTAAACAAACCTACATAAATGCATGTTTGTAAAACATAAAACCAAGGGTGTCAAAGTATCTTCCAAAAAAGTTAAGAACATCAATTGTTTAGACTATATTAAAGAATCCACATAATTCAATTATTTCAACTGTAAACATATTATTTAAAAGTGTGTGATTTATAATAGTGATTAATTTTATTTAATGTTATTAAAATAGTTATAATAGAATATAATTAATATGAATTTATAAGGAATAATAATATAGTTTTATCTAATTTTACATGTTCTGACTTGACCTACTACCTTGGTTTAATGACCATCCCAATTATGCATATATAAATTAATTGTACAATAAAATAATATTAGTTTCAAAAGAATGATTTGATTGTGAGATGGACTTTTACATACTGTGCATGATTTATTTGCAGGCATCATTATAATTTAAAAATGTACATAGAGAGAGATATTAGTCTAGAGATATTTTTAATTTGAATTTTGATACTAACCATCAATAAATGAATTCATAAATATATTTAAATTTTTTATGATATCCTTTTTTGTGTAAGTAATGGATGAATTGTTGTTTAAATTAAACAGTGAATACTATACCCTTCATCATCCCCATTAATTTAGTCGCTCTAAAAATTAAACTATAACTATCAATCACCCTTTCTCATCCCTAGTATGAGTGCCCATCTCTCTAATCTCTAGCTTGTTGCCCCAAAATAAAGGATGAATCGGGTGATGAGGACATTAGTGTAGCACAAGACTGTCAGCGATTCCTTCTTCCCCGAATCTAATGATGAGGCAATGGAGAAAAGGTATAGGGGAACCACATGGTCCTTTGAAATTAGGCTTAGATCTAGGGCTTCTAAACCATATATATATTTAAGATGTAATATTATGCATTTAATAATATTATTCCAAATTTAAAAATCAATGTTTGACATTCTGGAAATATACCTAATATTTTTATTCAAATAATAATCTATTTTTGGTTTTTATCATTTAATCAAGTATTCACAAAATTCATTTAAATTTTTGGCTTGGATTAAAAAACAAGAAAGTTTTCTTTGATTTAACATAATCCAATTAATTCAATGAGAAATAGTATTAAAGATGCATTTTCTGTAAGATTATTTTTATACCTAAAACATGCGTTTTTTTTAAAATAGTTTTCATTGCGTATAGTGAATTTATATTAAAATTAACTTTTACCACTTCTAGAAATTAAATATTATAAAATAGGGTCTATATTTGAAATCATCATAATTAATATTAGGTAATAAGGACAACATAATTTCTGGCCATACTGAATAGTAACCATGATTAATACTTATCACCTAAATGAGTTAAATTGGTTAAAATAAAGGTACAATACATCAAGATAGCACAAAAAATGTATTAAACGAGTTAATTTTTTTAAAACCAAACACATCCCTTTCCCGGATATGTGGCAGTGTGCAAACATATGTGATTTATGTGGCAGTATTTTTATTATTTTTTCAATATAAAATTCTTCTTCACTCCTCGTATAATCATACTAGATTTCATTCCTCCTCTTTTTTCAATGAGAGACACCACAAAACTATTTTAATAATCAATATATGTATTTATTGTAAAAAAATACTTAATTTAAAATCATGGGAAAATATTATGGAAATTTATAATTTATGTGTGTGATATATAAAAAAAATAATTTTATTTATCGTTATTAAAATTGTTATATTTGACTATAATTAATATGAATATATGAGGAATAATATTATTGTTTTAACAAATAAAATTTTTGTTTGATCACATGTTTAACCGATTTTCCCGACCTGAACTTGACATACTCCTCTGATCTATTGACCACCCCAATTCTCATAATATTGATCTTAAGAAATAAAACATGTGTTTGGAATCCAATATTGTAACATGTTTTTTGAATATTTAATTAATGGAAATTTTCATCACAAAATAAAAAATTGAGATAATCATGCTTAAAAACAATTTAATTGGTGATAAATGAAAGAAATTGAATCCATCTATCTATCCATAAGATAGTGTGTATATAATATGACCCTATAATAAAAGAATTCTTGGCTCAATAATTGTGAGATGGACTTTTACCTACCAAGAATATAAAAATTGACCCTTTAATAAAATAATTTTAGGTTCAATTAGTCTCTTGAACATTGTAATAATAATTTTTATGCTGACCATCCTAAAATACATTCATAAATATAAGTAATGGATGACTCATTCTATAAATTAGAAACCCTTCTTCATCACCTTTCATTCTAAAGATCTTCAAATTAAACTATACTTATCACTCGCCCTTCATCATCCATAGTACAAAAAGTCATTTCTCTGAACCCCCAAATGAAAATGATGCATTAGGCGATGAGGACATTAGAAAATCTGAGGAGTGTCACTGATTCCTTCTTCCCAGGAAAACTGAAATGGTAGAGGAGAACCACGCTATCTGATATGTTCATAGTATACTCCACTAACTTGGCAATTGCAAAAAGGCATATGAGGTAATCACAAACCAATCTTCTCTTATCAGACACTTACAACATGGTTATGGTAGAAATTTAGGTGCCATGAGTAGTTATGAGATATTGGATAGAGAAGACATGTGATCCAGTACTCTAATATAGTAGTCTTTAATTCGAGGTGGTACGATTGAACTTATGACTCTATTGAGATCCATGATTTCTTATATAGTGGAACCACTTATCTGACTACCATTTCATCACCAAATACACCAATTGGGGAATGGGCTCGAGGGTACGTGGATGCCTCCTTCACTCTACTCTAAAGGAGTTCCTCCAACCATGTGATTGTGGATGTTTACCATCCCTCTTCTAACCATCTCCACTCACACTGGGGGGGTGCTTCTTTACCTCCCATGGGAGAATATTGATCATGATGTACAAGACTTTCTCATCTTGACACAGGCTAATACCTTGGTAACTCTCCTTTGAAGGTTCCATATGGAAACTTTTTCCATTTGGGGGAAACAACTTGTTGGAATGCAATCAGAAGGTGGCTCAACCCTTAATCCTATCATCCATTGGGACCACTTGTATGACATGAAGATGGTGTTCTAAGAAATATTATATTCATTAGTGTTTCATCTAGTATTGGGTAAACTGTATATAATATAGGTAGTAGAGTTAGGGTTTATACTCAAGAGCTACTCTAAACAACTCAATGTTCGGTAGGCTTGTATTTGGACGGTCAATGGTCTGAACAACTACGAGGAAAATATCAATCACTATACTCTATCACACAAGAGTTACTTGGAAGTATCAATAGTACACCTTTTTTTTTCCTTCATCCAAATGGAGTTGGTGCTTGTCCATTGTCAAGCCATTCAATGACTCCCAAAGGGCTTGACTCGTCACACCAAAGGTGTTTAGGGGAGGGAATGTCTAATAGAACTATAACCTCCAACCACATCGTTATGATCACATGAGTTAGGTTCTTCATTCTTCTTGACTTGTTTCTTCTAGATAATAATGAATCTAGAACCTTTCTTACTCTAGTACTACGGGGAGAATCACAAGATGACTGCGAATTCTACTCATAATCGGTGTAATATATGTAGTATACTTACAATATAACTTTCCCTAGATAACTTTGAATAACCTGGGTGACATTCTTTCTTGGGAGGCTTGTATGGATGAGTGGGATAGGGATTTGGGTTTATTACTTCCTTACTAGTGGAATAGAAATACTAAGTATAATATAGGTAGTGGTATTGTCAAAGGGTTAGAGGGGCATCCATGAGGTTGGATGAGGGTTAGAGAGTGGACTGGTTCTCCTAGAACAATGAGGATAGAGGTATAAACTCATACACTAGCATAAGGGGTGGGATGTGTCCTAACTCTAACCTTTTGTGTGATATGGTTTGAGTGTGGGATGACTTATGAACTACACCTACAAGGCAGTTCACTTTCATCCGTAATGCTTTGAATGCACTTTTTTGGGCATATTTATCAAGAATACCTATATTATATGATTAAAGAGAGATACAAGGAACAATATGAGAATTTCATATTTATGGTATATGATGCGTCATGTTCCATCCAAGAATCCTCAAGTGCAGAGCGTTGAGAAATGGAGTAGCCATCAGGAAAATTATGAAGGAATAGTTCATGAAAAATGGAAAGAGGGATCAAAATGCATTGGCCCATCAACTGCTCAATAGGCTATTTTTCTCCTTAATCCATTCGAGTAACCTTTTATGAATTGACTAGAGTGTAAAAAATGATATATTGTAGGTCTTTTTAGAGATGATCATGTCGAAAGAGAGTCGAGGATAACCTCTTTGACTTATGTATGATGTCAAGATTTATAGTATAGAATCACAAATCTTTCATTGGGGGAGGAAGAAAATAATTATAATATAGTAAGTAGACTATGTTGATTAAATATAGGTAGTAGAATATCATGTACTTTATGATCAATATCTTTGGGCACTCGGTTGACTGGGGATGTGGCCGGAGGTCATCACAACCCTCAAAATATTATCTACAACTTCTACATTAGCATAGTGGCGTAGGGTCGAACCCAAGGGAAGATAGCTGAGAAATGTAAGGTTTCATTTGAAATTAACTCCACTGTTGTCAGTAGTAGAGCTAGTGAACAATGTTTAGTTTTCTTCTAATTTTTTAAATCATGAAGTTGAAACAATATGAGGAAACATTATTTTTTACAAAAAAAATAAAATTTACACTAATTACTGATGAACTAAATTAATACAGTAAACTAATATTAAGCAGCAGGGCAAGGAACAATGATCAATTGTAAAACTTGAGAATTCCAAAATAGTGTATTAAAGGATATCTTCCCCACTACACTTTATTGAGCCATTCCTCATGAAAAATTTAAAAATTCTCCCTTAATAGAAAACAAAACACACACAAAATATTGAATTAAGGAGTTCTCCACTCCAAAATCAGTCGAACTGCTTGACATTTATAAAAGGATAACATATTGAAATAATATTTCTGTTAATATCCAATGTTAAATACAATGACACTTTGATAAATTTATACAGGAACTACCTCACCAGTTAATCTCGAATTGAATATTTAAGAAAACATTTGAGGCATGAAACAACTAAACAAATAATCATGAATCAATCTCGCTGATTGATTTCAGTTCTGAAAAATGAAAAGTGATTTAAGAAGTTTAAATGATTAAGCTGAAAAATTGAATTCTTGCACTATGAAAATTCTCCCTCTGATCATCTTGATTAATACCATGAAAAAAATCCAAGAACAGAGGAAAAAAATTAAAGATATAGGGAAGAAGAACTCCCCAAATACTGCTATGTAATTGGGAACCTTGGCCTCCAGTTCATCTCCAAAGTTTCTCCCAAGAGTCTGCTCCCGAATCTAGTGTGTTCATTGAAGGAGAATGAGAGACTAAATCAGAGTCCAATTTTTCTTGTTGTTTCTCTGATTAAAATGTCATATGTCATCTGCTGCATGTCACCGCATGTTTCCACCCACATCAAAAGTCCATCATTTATACACCTCACATGTGCATTTTTTCATGATTGACATGTCGCACTAGTTTTTCCCTCGTAACTAACTCCCTCTAAGTTAGTTGAATTTATTTAGATGTGTTTTTTCCTCCTGTGTCATCCTTCATAGATAGAACATAACAATAAATAAATAAATCAACGTATAGTATTTATTAAATTATTAAATAAATGATATTACTATTTAGTTCTTTTAATATTTTTGATTTTTTAAGATTATTAATTAAGATTATCACATTAAATATTTCTATTTTAATTTTTAAAATTTATTAAATTGTATATAGTTATTATATTTTATAACTATTTTATTCAAAAAAGATGATAAATTATAATTATTATATTCATTAAAGTATTTAATTTTTATTTTAATTTTGTTTATAAGTTTAAAATTTGAATTTATTTAATTAATTATTTTTCTATTTTATTCTATTATTATTACATTATTTAAATTATTATTATTATATTTTATCTTTTATCATTAGTTGTTTTTAGAATTATTTTTTAATCCCCTTGTTTTCTTCTCCAACGTTCCATAGGGGGGTTGATGTGGACCGACTTCTTCGGAGCAAAAGACCTATGGATTTTCCCTACCTGAATTAAATAACTCTTCATTTACTTGAAATTAGCAGTGAATATAGATCGACTACAGGTGGTGCAGAATCCTTCATGTGGTGGCATAAAAGGGGTTTCTTTGAGCAGTCATGAGGCTTTAATCAGCACAGTTCGACCACCATGGATTCCAGAAGGCTTCAAGGTTCATATCCTAACTCATAATCTCAATGGCACTCAACAAAGGTAGAATGCTTAGACAGCTACCAACGACTCGTCATAGCGACTCTTCATATTATTGAAACTCCAATAGAACTCCCTTTGAGAAACCACAACCAGAAACGGCCTGCTTCTATAGCATGTTGTAGATCTTCAACTGTAGCGTTGATTCGTCATCCAAGCCTCAATTTTCATTCTTTAATTGTTAAATTTTTGGTGGAGTTTGAAGATCTAGAATGATGGTTGTAGGCTTTGGATGTGAATGCAGATTTATGTGGCATTGTGGTAGGGGAGCTGTCTAAGTCTTCTTCTTTTTTGAAGTCTAATTCGTGTTGTGACTGGTGGTAAATTGTTATAAAAAGCGAGATAGAGTTTGTGGTGCTAGGGGGTGAAATTGTGGCACCATAACAGGGATATGGTGGCAAGGAGATCAAGTTTGCGGTGAGACAATGAAACAGTGAAGATAAAACCTGTTCCACAGAAGATAGGTTGTGGTGGCTAGAATTAGGGTTTAGATGAAACAATGAGGAGGTGGAATCATGAAGGAGGTTTACGGTGTCAAGGGGAAAGTGGTGGCGGAGATAAATTGTAATGGAAATGGTGTGTGGAGGTTGTGGTGCCACCGTGAATGAAGGAACCAGTGGGACAACAGAAAGGGTTTGACGGTGGCTCTGCGAATGAGATGGTGTGAGGAGTTGGATATTCCACTGGTACACTACAAAAAAAATATAATTAAAAATTGATTAAAACTAAATTTAAAACTAAAAATAATAATTAATTTAATGTAAGAATTAAATAAAATAATTGAAAACTGAGGAACTAATAAACTTAAATAAATTTATTAATCGAATAAAACATAAATTAATTAATAAAACATCATGTTATAATACTTAATTTAAAACAAAAAAGATTTTTAGATTAAAATACATTATGGTTAATATATATTGAAAGTGAATTTAAAATAAAGAATTATAAATCGAAATTAATAAATCATTAATAAATTGAATTAGAAGTATTAAATTTAAGAAGAGTGATTGAAGTTAATTAATTGAGTTATTACATGATAAAAAGAAAAAATTTAAAGATCAATTATTTTAGTAATGAATTAAGTAATTAAATGCAAACAAATTTGGTTAATTGATTAAAAAATAAGAAATTCAATTTATAATAAAGCAGTTGTACTTATAAACTAAAAATTAATTTTTAAAACTTATATAAATTAAATATATTCTTTAATTAATTAAATTAAACACAAAAATCAGTCAACTAATTATAAAAATGGATTAGTTAACAAATTTAGTAATCAAAATGCAAAAGTACACTTATTAAACAAAAAGTGTAATAATAATTAAGTAAATCAATAAAAATTAATTAAAAATATGTGTAAAAACTATATAAAAATACGGCCACATCAACTAGAATCCTATCCTTTGGCTGATAACATACCATAAGGAAGGTCAGTGAAAAGTCACTTCCTGTACCAAAAACGCAGACATATTAAATTGATTAGAGAAGATCATACTTAGATATGTTCTTATCACCTACTATTGGGGACTTTGACATAATCAACAGGTCACCAAGTATGTGAAATTTCTCAAGCGTTTCAATGTACCTTCATCTAGTTCCAAGAGGGAAGCCTATAGAGACCTAGGCATCAAAAAAGTGGAGGGAATTACTCATGAGAAATGCACTAGTTGGTACTATAATTGGTGGATCAATCACAAGGCAGTGATGAGATTTACGATAGAAACCTCAAGTATATAATGATGGTGAAATGAACCTATCCTACAAATACATATACTTTAGTATACTTTCCCAATGAAATAGGCTAGCATCCAGTTAATTACCTACCATGAGATGTGATCTTATCATTGTATTCTATCACATAGATTTAACTTGATGAATCTATCTATGGTTAAGAAGAAATAAGAAAATACGATATATTCGAAAGTAGGATTGAGTTAGAAAATGGAAGGATGTGATATTGAATATGAATTCCTATAATAGTGGACCTCCAACAGACAACATGAAATACAACTACTGGAATGAAATATAGACTAGTTTTGGGGATACAATACATGAATCATGTTTACCAGGTACTCATTGGGATAGGATACTTCACGTATCCCAGTGAGGACCTGGTTCTCACTGCCCAGGGAGAGCCTGTGATACATAATGTATCCTAGTGTATACTACCTATATTATTTCTGAGAAATGACCAAGACATACTATGGTACACATCCATTCCATCACCTAGTAGATCAAAGGATTTGAATTGAAACTACTCAGTTAGTTGAACCTTTTCTATATCATTCCACTGCCAGCGATGATGGAATGATACACGCCACCATACCATCATTTGAACTACCATGTTCCACATTTATTATCTGTTCTTGACTAGGCCCAACCCAAGAGTCCCAAAGATTTCTGTTTCTATGAATTTCATGCCACTAATGAAAAGGTACACCTCCTGTAGATATGATTTCATTCCCATTAGGTAGGATGGGAACAACATCTATTTGGTGGAAGAGGCGAATAGCCCATGGTTTTTGAGGTTTAGTGGTGTAGTACATGGGAGAATATTTTGAGTTGGGATTTTCAACATCTACTTCAAATATTATACCAATGATGAGCTCCATCATGTGAAGGAAACCACCCAGTGGAGCCTGGATCCCTTTTGAAAGTGATAGCAGCCCATAATGTGTGAATTTGATAACCATTCCACAAGCGAGATGAGTTTTTTTTCTCTGGTGTCCATGGTTCCCATTCCATCTTCAATCACGTGCACATTTCCATAGAACTAGACACACAAGGCAGTGTGTGTCCTTGATGTACCTCTCTAATCATAATATCATGACAACCAATCCGGTATGCAACTTTTTAGGATGAGCCCACCGAAACTCTCAGGACCTCATTCGCTATCGAATCACTGTGACGACCACTTACCTCATTCAATGGTAGCCCGTGGTGTTGACTGCTACCATATTCAAGAAAGGAGCATCATGTACCATCATCGTGTGGATATTTTCAACCTCACCAGTCCGCATACCGATTCCCACTAACCTATCAACTTGATAGTCTTCGAAGGAATTATTCATAGCTGATTGGGTCTAAATGATGTGATACGTTTTGTAACCTCATTGAGTCCACTACCTATATTATACCGACCCCAATACCCTCTTGTCTATATCAACATCACACCCCCTAACCCATAGGCCTCTAGGTTTCCATGGTAGCCATATCGCTATAACTCACATGGTACTAATATATATTGACATACCACATGTAGAAAACATTAGGTTAACACGGGGTACAAAACCCACCCATGGACTCACATGTGTCGTAGAAACCCAAGGAATATATTGGTAAATCTCATGGGTCTAGTTTATAGATGGTGCTCTATTGAAATACATGAAAATAACTAGAGGGTGTTTCATCCTCTTTCTCTTTCTCGAATATGCACAATATACATACACCCGGAAACCTAAAGGGAAACCAATGAACTGTATTGGTCTTGAACAACCACTGAGACAAATATGGAAATTAAAAGCTCTATAAAGGGGCATTTGTAGTGCTTAAAAAGTGTTGTTAATCTAAGACGAGATAAAGGGGGGCCTTTTTATTAGTACTAAAAAAAAGATATGATAATGGCTCCTATTAAGAGTGCTAAAAAGGTACTAATAAAAGAGGTCTTTTATCAATGCTAAAAAAGCACGGATAAAAGGGTCCTTTGTCAGCATTTCTTTTTAGTGCTATTAAAAGACCACTTTTTCAGTTTTTTTGAAATTTGATGATAAATGTTTAAAATTTTAAAAAAATATTGAAAAAAATTGTAGATCGGAGGGGGATTTTAACAATACTTGACTGCCCCTCAACAAAAATATGAAGCACCACCACCCGCCCCCCTCATGCGCCTACCACCTCAGCACACCCCCATCCCCACCCCCACAACCCTTTCCCACCTTTTATAGTGGTAGTACAACCCTTCACTATCGCTTGCACCACTGCCTCCCATAGCACTATGGGAAAAACATGCTTTTGCGACGGGATTTTTGTGATGGGAATTATTCTTGACGCAAAAAGTTCATCCCAGAGGTTATTTGCGATGGGCGGTTCGCCCTTTCACAAATAAGAAGTTATTTTGCGACGGGTTTCGGGATCACGTCGCAAAAAATAGTGCGCGGTTCGGCATGGGTTGAGCGCCAAATCGCAGGAATGGTTATTTGCGATGGGATTTCGGATACCGTTTCAACACGTATGGCGTGGGTTCGCACGAATGGCGCGCAATAGTGCGCGAAGTGTTATTTTGCGACGGGGGGTCCCCCCGTCGCAAATACTGTGTGGGTCAAAGGGTATTTACGAAGGGTCCCATCGGAAATTCCAATGACGATAAATGGGTTTTTGGGACAAGATGTTTTCCCGTCGCAATAGATGTGTCGGCATGTCACTTTTTTGCGATGGGACATATAACGAATACCCTTTCAACCATCACCTACAATTAATGCTGGCAATGTTTTTTGCGACGGGCCCCATCGCAAAACATACCTTTTGGCAACGGTAATACCATTGAAAATAGTCATGTCACAACTAATCAAACATATATATACCTGCCTCCATTTTTCATTCATTTCCTCTCATTTCTGACTTCCTCTCTCTCTTTCTAAACTCTACTTGAAAGTGAGATGTTCTCTGATTTAGTTTTTTTGCGAAGAAGTTGTGAAGTTGCTTACATCAATTGGAGATCACCTTTAAAGGTATTTATATTTTTAAAAATTAAAAATTATTTCATTTTTATGTTAATTTTAATTATTGTTGATTAGTTGTAATTAAAGTAGATTTAAATTGTTTTATTTTCTGTATTTATTTGTAACAATAAATTGAAATTATTAATATTAATTCTTAATAATTTGTAACAATTATAAATAAATATGAATAATAAGTAATGATAAGAAATAAATATTAATAAATAGTAAAAAATAGTAATAATTAGTAATAATTAAAAATAAATATGAATAATTAGAAATAAATAGGAACAATTAGTAATAAATATGTAAAATTAGTAATAGATAGGAATAATTTGTAATAAATATGAATATTTATGAATAATTAGTAATATTTAGAAATAATTATGAATAATTAAGAATAATTAGGAATAATTAGTAATAATTAAGAATAATTAGCAATAAATAGCAATAATTAGCAATAATTAGGAATAAATATGAATAATTAGTAAAAAATAGAAATAATTATGAACATTTAGTAATAATTTGAAATAAATATGAATAATTAGCAATAAATAGGAACAATTACCAATAAATATGAATAATTAGTAATAATTATGAATAATTATAAATAATTATGAATAATTATGAATAATTAGTAATATATATGAATAATTATTAATAAATATGAATAATTAGTAATACTTAGAAATAATTACGAGTAAATAATAATAATTTGTAATATTTATTAATATCTAGTAACAAATAAGAATAATTAAGAATAAATAGTAATAATTAAGAATAATTAGGAATAAATAATAATAAATAGAAATAAATAGGAATAAATAGTAATAATTAGGAATAATTAGTAATAAATATTAATAATTATTACTTAATAAGTTTAATTTGTAATAAATCGGAATAATAAGTAATAAATAGGAATAATTAGTAATAATTAGGAATAATTAGTAATAATTAATAATAATTAGTAATAATTAGGAATAATTACCAATAAATATGAATAATTAGTAACAATTAAGAATAATTAGAAATAAATATGAATAATTAGCAATAAATATTAAGAATTTGCAATAATTAGGAATTAATAAGAATAATTAGTAATAAATAGGTACAATAAGGAACAATTAGTAATAAATTGTAATAACTAGGAATAAAGAATAATAATTATTAATAATTAGTAATAATTAATAATAAATAGTAATAATTAGTAATAATTATAAATAAATAGTAATAATTAGGAATAATTATGAATAAATATGAATAATTAGGAATAATTAGTAATAATTAGGAACAAT
Source organism: Viscum album (assembly GCA_963277665.1). Lineage (NCBI taxonomy): Eukaryota > Viridiplantae > Streptophyta > Magnoliopsida > Santalales > Viscaceae > Viscum > Viscum album. Next base: position 1,932,078,243 of record OY728131.1, read on the forward strand.
TAGTAACAAATATGAATAAATAGTAATAATTAATATTAAATTGGAATAATTAGGAATAATTAGTAATCAATAGTAATAAATACAAATAATTAGGAATAATTAGTAATAAATAGGAATAATTAGTAATAAATACGAATAATTTGGAATAATTTGCAATATTTTGTAATAATTAGTAATAATTAAGAATAATTAGAAACAAATAACAATAATTATGAATAGTTAGAAATAAACAAGAATAATTAGCAATAATTAGAAATAATTAGGAATAAATATAAATAAATATCAATAATTAGGAATAATTAGTAATAATTAGTAATAATTTGTAGTAATGTGGAATAATTGGTAATAAATAGGAATAATTATTAATAAAGAAGAATAAGTCTTAAGAAATATAGATAAATAGAAATAAATATAAATAATTTGGAATAAATAGGAATAATTAGTAATAAATATGAATATTTAGTAATAAATAAAAATAATTAGTATTAAATAAGAATAATTAGTAATAAATAGGAATAATTATCAATAAATAGTAATAATTAGTAATAAATAAGAATAATTGAAAACAATTAAAAACAATTAGAAATAAATAGGAACAATTAGGAAGAAAATAATTTGTAATAATTTGTAATAACTAGTAATAAATTGGCACAATTTTCAGTGGATTGAAAACAATCCCTTTGCTCGACGACTCTTCTCCTTTCAAATTTCACCGACTCATAAAATTATGAAAACTATGATTCTACATATGCATATCCAATCTCGTATGCACGAATTTGAATATACATTCGTAGGACCACATTTTTCATATTGTGTTCAAGCTGTGATAGTAACAAGAAGATGATTTATCGATGAAAAGGGTGCTCTTTTATCCAACTACTCATTTACTTGTATTTTCTCACACTGAATTCACAATAATGAATCTACTTGGAGGTACGCATATTCATTCTCATGAATACGAGTATGAATAAGCACTCCTCTGAGGAGATTATTCATTGTGATTTTAGTGTGAGAAAGATGCATGTAAATGAGCCGTCAGACAAAAGAGTAATCGTCAAACCACTGAAAATTATGTCACCCAAATTTAATGGTAATTATTGAGAAGGAGTTGTAATTATATATCTTCTTTCTTCAGATAGTTTTTTTATAATTCCAAATTATTCAAAAAGAATGATGATTTTATATTTTGTAGAAAAATATGGAATAAAGAAATCTACATCAGCCATTATTAGATGATCGTGATTGGATAAATTAGCGCAAAAATACAAATGGTTCTTGTTTAAATCCAATATATATTGAGGGTGTTGAATCTTTATTATCATTTTCATCATCAAAACCAGAATATGTTTTAGAAGGTACAATAAAGTGTCCTTGTAAAAAATGTGCTCTGAGAATCTTTGACACATTTGACAAGGTTGGGGGACATCTCTTGCTATTTAGATTTAAAGTAGATTATGTTTTTTGGTATCAACACAGTGAATGGAGTTCTAGAGAAGACACTATTAACATGATTCCAGATCCATCACAGTTTCAAAATTTAGTACATGATGTTGCAGGACCATCTGTTTAAAAAACGGAAAATCAAGATGATATTGATTTAATCCTGAGTTGGCACCATCTAAATTTTATGAGTTGTTGAGGTATGCTGAGAATGCATTATATCGTGTTTGAAATATAAGAAAATTAGAAGTAGTTGAAAAATTATAGGCTTTTAAATCAGATAATGCAATGTGAGACAACTGTTTTGATCAATTAGTCTCTTGACCATTGTCATAATAATTTTGAAGCTGACCATCCTTAAATGCATTCATAAATATGAGTAATGGATGAATCTTTCTATAAATTAAACACCCTTCATCATCCACTTTCATTCTGTAGCTCTGAAAATTAAACTATAATTAACACTCACCCTTCCACATCCCCAGAACGAGCACCCGTTTCTCGGATCCCCCCAAAACAAAATGATGCATTAGGCTATGAGGACGTTAGCAAAGCTAAGGAGTGTCACCGATTCCATCTTCCCTGGATCTGAAAAAAGGTAGAGGAGAACCGCATTTTATGGTCTATTCATAGCAGACTCCACTAACCCAATGATGGTGAAAAGGCAGAGGAGGTAATTTTGCACCGATCGTCTCTTAGAAGACACATGCGACCAGGTGATGGCAGAAGTTTGGGTTCCATGAGTAGTTATGAGATATGGTATAGGGAAGACATGTGATAAAATACTGTAATATAATATTCCTCAATTCAAGGTGGTACGATTGGACATATGACTCTATTAGACGCAGTCCCCAATGGTTTCTAATAAAAATCAATTGCTCATTTATAATGACGGTTTCTGTCTGTTTGGTCCGTATGGTAGTCAGTATTCACGTTGGCCTATATTTATATCTCCGTACAATTTACCTCCATGGATGTTGATGAAGGAGCCTTATTTATTTTTGACTTGATTAATCCCAAGACATCTAAAAAAGAATATTTCTGTTTATATGAAACCAGTGATTGATGTGATAAATTCATTATGGAGTGATTGTGTTAGTAAAAATGAGGATGCTACGAAACAAAATTTCATATTAAAAGCAACATTGATATAGACAATTAGTGACTTTATAGCATATGGAATGTTATTTGTTTAGAGTACACATGGTCTGAAATCAAGTTCTTACTGTTTGAAAGACAAAAAAGACATTATGCTCATCAATGTAAAAAACATTGCTATTTTGACTATCATCGGAGATTTCTTCCAACCGGTCATCCTTTTTAGAAGAAAAAATATCATTTCTGAAAAGGTAAAATTTAAAGGGATGAACCTCCAAATTTTATCTCAGGTACAGAGTTAAAATCAGTTGTATTTTCATTAACTCCCATCAAATTTGGGCCAACAGTAAACCAATAGAAAATTCATTGGTTTTGGAGAGAACATAATTGGATAAAACATATAATTTTCTAGGATATTCCATATTGGTATGATTTTTTAGTCTGCTGAATGTTGGATGTTATGCAAATTGAGAAGAACTGTTTTGATAATTTATTTCATACATTTTTGGATACACCAGGTATGACCAAAGATACTATTAAGGCACGATTAGATTGTGCTCAAATTTTCAGGCGACCAGATCTAGAACTATTTGAAAATGTCAGATCACAGAGGTTAATGAAGCCAAAAGTATATTATACATTGTCCAAAGAGAGTCGCTTATTATTTTGTTACTGGATTTGATATTTGAGATGTCCAGATGGCTATGCTTCTAATTTGGACAGATGGGTTAAGAATGGTTATATTACCGGATTTATAAGTCATGATTGTAATGTTATAATAGAAATAATTATGCAGATTGGATTCTGAGGTTTGTTGAATTATATGATTTTCGATTCGATAATAGACATATCATATTTTTTTTGAGACATTTGTGCATCGAAAACAGACTACGATGTGCTAAGCAAACTGGAAGAAGATGTTGCTCTAATTATATGTAAATCAGAAAAAAAATCTTTTCGCCAGATTATTTTGAATCAATGGAACTTCTGATATTATATTTTCCACATGATGCTAAAAGTGGAGGGTTAGTACAGTTTTTATTGATGTACTCATTCGAAAGATGCATACAGAAATTGAAGAAAAAAGTACATTACAAAGCATCAGTTGAAGGATCAATTGTTGAATCCTAGTTTCAAGAGGAAATTTCTTTTTTCTACTCTCATTAATTTGAATCTCAATATCCCTCAAAACAAAATCTTATGGGACGAAACCAGGGGAATGTTACTGATGAAATGGAATATCAGTTAGGTATTTTTAATCAGCTACATCTTGGTTTCAGTGGAGTTCATGAATGATGGATTTTAGATGATGAACATCACAGAGCTCATACATATGTTCTGCTCAACTGTGAAGAAATGACATCATTTGTCCTGTGAGTGCTTCTATGACTTAATCTATATTTTATGTTACAGTATGTCAAAATTTTTTTATTTGTAGGTTATATGATAATCATATCAAGAAACAACTTCATAAATTACAGCAGCTGCTCTTGAAGAACACGGACAAATTTTTTTCAATCGTTTAAAGAAGTGGTAACATATGTTATTGGTGGTTTAATATCAACTCCATTTATAATTTATTATATTGATTATAGTTTTACAAATTTTCAGGTGTCTCAATATGCTGATAAAATTGATAAGCGACTGTGTATATTGAGTAACCCACCATCAAAAATGGTCAAATATTATCATGAATATGTAATGAATGGTTTTTGATTTCATACACGTACATATGTGGAATAAAAAGACAATGAAAAGTGGAGTTTTCTTGAGATGATCACATCACAGAGAAAATGAAGTTGAGTTTTATGGCATTCTGGATGAAATTATAGAGATGTTTTATCTAGGACAGAATTCCATAACAGTGATTAAATTTTAGTTGTTGGATACTAAAAGAGGATTGTGTATTCATATGACCTAGGGAATCATTGATATTAAATATATAAGTCATCTTACAGTAAATGAACCATTTTTACTGGGCCAACAGGCACATCAAATTTATTATGCAATGTTCTGTGCCACTTTAAGAGACTTGAGTGGTTGGTGGAGCATAATAAAAATGAAATCTTGGGAAAATCAGTTTTCTCAAACTGAATGTGGTTCCACTGAAGTGGAAGGAATTAAAATATTTCAAGAGACTGCTCAAAATTCATCTGATTCACAAAGAGGTGTGAATATCGATGATGAAACCCCACAATTAAGGATCGATGATGAAAAAAATGTCACAAATGTCTTTGAAAAGACAAGATATGATGAAAATGATACTCATATGAATATTGATGATGCTGAAGAGGAAGATGAAGATATTGACATTAACATCTATGGAGAAGATGATGAATATGCACATTGACACAATTAAATGCTGGTTATAATCATAACTAATATATATCTATATATAATAGTTATTTTTTATCTATATTCTAACAATAATAATTGTGTTTTTTAGATGGATAATGATCTACTTCATGAGTTGCAGGAGGATGAGCTACTATTGAATGATTGGGAATTTGGAGCATCTGAACCTCAGCCACCAGGCGGTTTAGGCGGTCTCTCGAGGGGGCGCGGTCTTGCACGACTGATGATTCCTGACCCAATCCCTGAGCGACGTCCACGTCTTGGCTTCGATCTACGCAAATGGAGGTATGGCAACCTGTATATTTTAATTTGATTTCATTAATTTAGTTATATATATATATATAAATTATTTATTTATTTATTTATTTATTCATAGTTTTGCACATGTAGCTGTTGGACAGTGGAGCACTATGTTGCACAATTATTTTTCTCATCTATGGATCACATGGGAAAAGATTCCTGTTGATGTGTGGCGCGACATGTTCCATCATTGGCTGGTAAGTAAATAAATAATATTTATTTTGAAATTTATTTTATTAATAACTTGAAATAGTAAATTATTTCCAGGGTTTATGGTAACCTATCGATGATTGCATGTGCGACGCTATCCACCTGACCTGGCAGGTTTCTATGCGTGACCATTTCTGATAGTTTTTGCACAATTTGAGAAGGACATACATTAAGAAAGTAGGAGTGATAGAATTTGATGAGTTGTGTAGAGCCCAGTGACCAAATTACATTTCATCTCATGTTTGGGATGGATTATGTTTACAATGGTTGGGTGGGGTATTTCAGAGGATATATTCATTAGGACGGAAGAACCACGGGAGACAATAGGTGACGCATCGAGCTGGTAGTCGTACATTCAGTTCACATAGAGTGAATATGGTAAGTATATTTTTTAAATACTTTATATAACATTAAATATAAATAGTTTATTTTATATTTCTATAGGAATCTGAGCATCCTGATATTATGGAGTTCGATGTTTATAGGAGGATTTACAATGATCTAGCCACTGGAGAGATTAGAGGTGATCACCAGCATCAGATTTTAGTTTGTATTACTTTTACATTTTGAAAATTAACTGTATATAATACTTTGAAAATTTAGATTTCAAATTGGAATTGAAGGTGTCATATGAGGTTGCGACCTCTTAGACACAGGTTGAGGGTCAGGACGAGATGACTGAGAAAACTAGTGGCCACTATTTCGATGAGGCGGCATGGATGTAGGTGACTTGGTATGGATTTGAGAAGGGCCAAGTAGTTGTTATTGGCTTTTATTTGACTCCTCGTACTTATTATGGTACTACTGTGATGTTGGCATCCAGCTCGAGAGGAGCTCCTGGAGAGGCATCATATTATGGGTCACAGTATTAGGAGCAGTTGCGAACAAAGGCTGAACTTATAGAGACTTTGCAGAAGTAGGATGAAGAGATGTGTCAGTGGTTGAAGCAGCAATAGCAGCATCATGAGGAGGAGATGTGTCGATTGGAGCAGCTGTGACAACAGGAGCATCATGAGCAGATGAAGTACATGCACCGTCTGAATCATAGTTTAGGGATGGAGTTTCCCCCACCATATCCTACAGCTCCTCCACCTCCTCCAGAAGATGACCCTAGGGATTTGTTATTAATGTTAAAAAAACATTGGAATATAATATTTGTAATAATATAAACTATTTAATTCTTATGTATTTTATATTGGTGCTATGATTTTTTTATATTTTTTTTGTAAACATTGAGAATTTTAATAATTTTTTATTATTTTATTATTTTAATAATATTAATATTAATATTTTATTAATCATAATTTTATTAAATATTTTTTTATTATTATAATTTTTATTGTTTTTTTATTTTACTAATAATAATATTTTTTATTTTTTAATATTTTAATAATAAAACCATTTTTTCATTAATTATAATACTATTAATTTTTTTATTATGTTTACAATTTGCGATGGGGCCTTTTGTGGTGGGATCCCATCGCAAATAAGTTAAATATAATTTTTAATACTAATATTTACAATGGGGCGACGGGTCGTAGCAATTTGTATTTGCGATGGGCCCATCACAAATGTTTATCTATTTATATCATGTATATAATTGGCTAATTATTTGCGACTGGGAACTTAACCGTCAAAAATACAATTTCTGATGGGCCCATTGCAAAATGTTTATTGGCATATAATTTATATAAATGGAAGGCTTTTTTGGCGAGAAACGTTACCGTCACAGAAGCTATTTTTTGCGACGAAACCCTTGCAAAAAAATTTCTTTGTGACGCAATTTTCTACAACGAGCTATTTACGACAGGGCCCCATCACAATAGTCTATTACTGATGGGATCCCATTACAAATAGCCCATCACAAATACCTCTATATCTAGTAGTGTAGGATTCAAACTCGAGACCTCCCACTGTTCGTCTAGACCATTTACAACTCCTCTATATTACTATGATGTCAATTTAATGATATATATATGTATATTTGTATTTAGTTAAATTTATTCATATCATAATATATATTTATATTCACATATAAATTTATTTATATTTATATTAAAAAATATATTTTTTATATTAAGATATAAATATATTAATATATATATATACATGAATTGTTATATTTAAATATTTATATATCTATATGTTTATTCGTTTATTAATATATATTTATATTAATATATTTATATATATTTAGTTATTTTTTATCTATATATTTATTCATACATTAATATATACTAGTTGTTAATATAGACACACAAAAATAGACAGAGTCACACGGATTATATAGGTATATAAATATTCATATATTTGTATTTTAAATAAATTAAATATTAATTTTTTATTTAGATAAATCTTATATATTATGAAATATATTTTTTATTAATATATATATAATTATATTAATATATATATTTAGTTATATTAATATATATACATTTATTAGTATACTAATATATATATATACATGAAAATTATATTTATATATTTATATATCTATATATATATATATTTATATGTCTATATATTTATACATAAATATATTTCTTCATATATTAATATATATTTAGATATATTTTATTATTTGTATATTCATATATATCAGTTTTTTATACGAAAATAGACAAATACACACACACACACACGTTATATATGTATATAAATATTCATATATTTGTATTATAAATAAAAGAGATATTTGTTTTTTGTTTAGAAAAATATTATATTTTGAGAAAAATATTTTATATTTAAAAAAGTTTAATTATTTATTTATAAAATTAAAATTTTTATGTGTGGATATATAAAAAATTGTGTATATTGTTATATATTTGATTATAAATAACAGTACTTTGATAAAAATGATAAAATTTCAAATCCATAATTTCAACATGAATTTAATCCATTAATATAAATTCATTCCCAACTAAAAATGGGAAAAAATGCTCGGAAAAGATGTTGAAATTCCATCGAACGTATAAATATTTGGTTACCCGACTAAAAACTCAATTTTGAAGGCCTTTTGGTCGCTTTTTGAAATAAAAAAAATGTGACAAAAGTTTTTCATGTGTTGTAATCACATAGATCTCGTCGCAGCCTTTGATTCGATATGTTGTAGAGCTCAAACGGACACCCAAATCAAAATTTATGACAATTTGAAGTTTGAGTTATGTTTTCAACTTATTTTAGATATTTTTTTTAGTTTTTTGATTTTATGTGTCTTTAAATTGTTATTTATTTACTATTAATAAATTATAATTAATAAATTATTAATTAATAATATTTTTTTAAATATTTTATAATCCATTTTCACTAAATATCATATATATTAAGTGTAATGGTCTATTTATACTTATTTAAAACATATTTAAAAATATATATTATATTTATATCAATATAAAAATATTTATATTTTTATATTATATTATTAATAAAATATTTTATATTCAAATATACCCTTTATCAGTGCTAGTAAAAAAAAATTTGATAAAAAACACCTTTTATCAGCGCTACTAAAAAAATCATTGATAAAGGTGTAAATATAACAATGCTTTTTTTAGCACTGTCAAAAGTAACCCTTTATCAACACCTTTTAGCACTGATAATGGTACCCCTTTATTTGTACATTCTGTTTAGCATTGATAAAACAAGATGCTTCTTTTGCCCAGTTTTATGGAAGTGCACTAGGTATCGCACGGATGCTCATCACCACCTCCAAGACACTGATTCATCATTTCCAAGGTGCACTAACAAAACACCAAGTCCTTTTGGTTTCCCATCACCCTAATGGTCATCTAATATTTGGCCACGGTTTAGAGCTGGCTAGGTGCTTTGTGTTCATGGCTGTATTGCTCGACCGGACCACTAGATCCCTCAACCACACCTAACCTATTTTCTAACTCATCCTCATGTGTCCCCTCACTAGCCCTTTCCCAACCATCCAATACGAAATATGAGTTTCTAGTGGACCCCTCAGTACTCTAATCTTGTAGTCTTCTTCCAAATCAGTCTGGTAAACTTCTTGAAATCACGAGTAACCATGGAACCACACTGTTGTGATGTCGTGTTCCATGTCATGATACCTCACAACTACCCCACCGTTTCAACCCCTTGTTCATTCTGATAATTCTATGATTCCCATGAAACACCACATAAGTAACCATATTAGATTTAGGTCATACACCCCACGACCCATAGGTTCCTTTCCATATCGGTTCCTAAGTTGTGTCTAGGTGGAAGGGAAGGTCATTATACGAATCGATAGATCAAGGTCATGTTTTAGCATCTATGCTGGTATAATATTGGTAGTATACTATGATACAAGTTCAAAAAGAAACTTCATAATGACCTATGGGAACACCCATTATCATCGAAAGGGAACTCAAACCACCAATGGGTAAACTTATAGGATTTTCAAGCACCATTTTACATTTGAATTTGGGGCCAGAGAAAGACGAAATGAGGTGAAACGAATTGGAACTGAAACATGAGCTTGGTACTTAAATATATTGATTGATGGGACAGAGTCTGATTTTTTGTTTCTCAGTAGAAAATCCATGTTTGTAAAGGCGTTGGTTTCACTGGAATCCACTTGTTCATGTCCAGTCAAAATGTTGTGCATCGGAAAAATAATACCTCTATCATTATTCGATGGATTCTTCGATCTCATTGAACCTTATATTTCATAATAACAACTACACCCTTGGGGAAAAACCCTAGGATCTTCACAAAATTGTGAGGGCATCATGACTTTCAAATAAGTGCAGCCACAAAGACTGCTCAAATAAAATCATAGAATGGAAGCAAGCTCAATTGTCTGTAGTGTCACCACCTACCTATCACGATGACCTTTCCTAGCTTTCAGTACTCTACTCTATTAGTCTTTATTTTCTATCACTAAAATTTATTTCATGATTCATGTTAAGTATATGACCTCTACTAATATAAGACAATCAAACTGGTTGTGATAGTACCTGTACTACATATCAATTTATCCACTACTATGAGCTAGCTCAGTCTGACACCTACTCTTTGAACCCCCTACATAGCATACCTGGTATTTTAGATAGGGATATGAAATAACAAGCTACATGAAATACTAGAGATATTTAATAACTTTTTTTCCCTGAATACATTACACTATAATATTCATTTCTCCTTGTCCTATTACTGATGGCGAGCTATATAATCTATGTATATGAATGAGAAATGTTATCATACATATGATACAAAAATATAATATGATACATCAATGAAAAGAAAATGAATTACAAGAAGGAGGTCCCCAAACCATAGAAAAACCTACCTACCCCATTTTTCTATAGTTATTCTAGTATACTTCCTATATTATACTGAGTGATATTTTGTATTTTCTTTCACTATAATTTATGAACACTTCTATTAACTCAAACCATCGATTTCACAGCTTGATAAGAGTAGCATGACTTTCTTGTGGATTTGGATTCGAAGGGACGAAGGTAAAAGGATAAGAAGTTACTGGAAAGGAAAACCTCTTGTTGACAGGGGAAAGAGATGATGAAGGATTACCTAGGATGGGTTTTGACAAATTAAATTTTAAACTATAAAGGGATTAACCTAGTGGAATTATGTTCTACCTTTGTGTCAGATATCCACCACTGTTATTCCTCTATCCTAGAGGTGCCGATAAAGGGAAGGAGATCAAACATAAAAATTCTCCAGCTTTAGGGAGTTCCCTGACAAGATAATCGAACAACCTACAAGATTTCTAGTCACCCTTTAAAAGTACATGCCATCTATCATGCTTTACACCTTACCTTCTGAAGGTGGATTCTCTCCCAACTAACATGGTAAATTGACTTACTTGAATGGGGAGTTATACTATCACAATAGGGGTCAGAGAACTCCTCAATGCAGTTCGTATGAAATCCACTAGGTTATGAAACCTATCTATATTTTCCCTCATGAATGGGCACACTAATACCTCCATCAAAGAGGAGTGGGGGTTGTCACTATTTTTATCTTCTATTCTTCATCTATAGGCTTATAGAAATATGTAATGCATTATAATTCCTTATATCCATCATTCTATTGTTAGTAGCTCTTCATTCTAAGGATCTATTAACCTAGGATGGTCGTAGATCTTTCTTCTCTTTAGAAGCAAGCTACCATCCATATCTTCTTGTGGGGTTTTCGATTTAAGATACCAACAAGATACTAGTACAATATATATCTTCTAGGTGAAGTGCAGAGGAACATAAAACAATTAACTTCTTTTTTACCTTTCCTTTTGTGGCCAGGTAAAGAGTTTGTTCCTGACAAGGGCTAAGGTATCATTGGTATAAATATCCTTTTACTTGAGAAAGATCAGATCAAGTATAGGGGATTTCCTAGTAAAATAATGGGACCTCTCAATTGAATTAAGAGGAAGTTCACTTTTTCCATGATAGCATTAGTATAGACATTCTTATATATGAAAATAGGTGGATCATATATTAGTACAATATTAAATTCTCTCCTCGAGTGCATTAACAAGAGAAGGAGATGTTGTACATCATAGTTCACACCTAATTGTGTATAAAATGTTTTTATTCCGCCCTCAATAGGTATTAATATATATATATATATATTAATATTTATGAAAATATATAATTAATATATTTATTTTAATTTCAAATTTAAATAAATAAATAAATAAATATTTATTTATAATTATAATTATTACTTTAGTAAATATATTTATTATAATTTTATAGTTATTTAAAAATACATATATTATATATAATTATTAAAATAAATATTTGTATATATTTATAAATATATTTCTATAATTATATGTATTTTTAAAATTAAATTTACTAAAAATATATTTATCATGATTTTAAGTATATATATGAACATAATAGATTTATGGGAACATGAATGAATTATATACACCAAGTAATGTATAGATCATAAAAAAAGAGTCATCATATAAATGGACAACATGAATAGTAATAAGAGTAATGTATAAATAAACATTCATGATGAATATATAACATATGAACGTCACTTATATGCATGCATCAATTGAAGAGAACCAAGCTGCCAGACCTATTCATAGAAAACATAACCGACCCGGCAATTCCAAAAATGAAAAGGGGGGAACCCCACAATGATCTACTCTTAGTAGACAGTTGTGACCAAGCGATGCCAGAAAGGAAGAAAAAGATGATGCTGGCCAACCCGTTTATACCCAAAGACCTGACGTTGGAGGATCGAAATAAGAGGAAAAAAATAGGTGGCATGTTTATGGCCATAGAACTGGCGATGGAGGAAAGTATGAGGAGAGCGATGCACACCAACTAGCCCTTATAAGACTCTTTCCATCAGGAGAAGCTGGAAAGGAAGAAGAGGATGACATTGGGCGACATGTTTATAGCCTAAGACCTAGTGATGGAGGATTAGAAGAAGTGAAGTATGGTGCTCATGGTATACTCTAGTGAACTTGTGATGGCGTAAAGGGAAAGGAAAGTGATACAGACCGGCCTACTCATAGAAGACTCTTGTGATTAGGAGACAGCAGAAAAGAAGAAGAGGGGGATGCTGGCTGACCGGTTCTTGCCTCGGACGATGGCCGACCTGTTTTTTCTAAAATATCATTTTCATACAAAAAATGGCATTTTTATTTGTTTTTACTAATACATATAAATATATGAGAATTCATTTCACGTTTATGAAAAATATTTTCTAATCCATGAGGCTTTGAAACCAAACAAGTGTCCTTTGATTTAACAAAATACAATAAATTCCATTGGAATAAAACTTAATATAATGATTTAATTATGATAAGGTATTAGAAATATCCTTTTACCAATCATTTAAAAGTAGATTAAGACTTCCATGAAATAAGTTAAAAAATGTGTATATGGAAGAAAAGTAATCATGACATAAAAGAAGAAATATGGTCGGTTTTTCTTAAAAACATTAATTCTTTTTCTTTTTCAGTAACAAATTGTGGAAAAGTTGAAATAAAAAACCTGGAATCTAGTGAAATAATCATGGGAGAATAACATAGGTATGTTTTCATCATAAATGTTATATATTTCATCCAATACAAATTTAAACAAGAACAATTCCGAATAATAAGAGTGAGATTGTAAAATAGGCCATTAAGACTTTAATAACTTTTTAATCAAAACCCCTTAAAAGTGAAAACATGATTAGAAACGATAAATACCATGATTGTTGATGAATTCATGATATAATATGACAAATGTGTAGTATATACACCATATGAAAGAAATTAGGTGTATAATATAAAATATTTCTCAAGAGGCCAAAATTGAGAGGAAAAACCATTCCCATGGATTATTACAAGGTTGAATGCACTATATCCAATTGAATAATGAATTTAAATTTATTAAATAATTTAATAAAAATTATATATTTATATTCAATTTGTTATGATCTATCTTCTTATAATCATTTGAAATCCATTCATTGAATAGTCTTTGCTTATGTTGTCCACTTAAGGTTGTTTAGTCTATTTTCCCAGAATTACATACAAATATCGATTGAGGTTAAAGATGATATGAAATGGTTTTATCATCTAATGAATGTAAATAATTTCATGAATATAATTTACATTCATTATATTCTATTTTTGAATCATCCATGAAATATAGTAATAAAAAAACGAATCACATCGCTTCATAGAGGTGATAGTCAACACGTGATGTTATCATTTTTAATGGATGGGATGGTAAGAAATTAGATTATATATTAAATTTAAAGAATCATTATTATGTCTTAAATATCATATTTATTCATTAATTGTATAATTTTAACTATCCAAGTCATGCGGCAATGGAAAAAAAATTACACCTCTACAAGGAGATAACAGTCTTTATTTATGAACAAGCGATGTTTTAATTTTCTATATGATTGAAAGAAGATAGGAAATGAATGCACAATTTAAATAACAATATCTCGAAATAGTTAAAATGATGATGTAATTATTTTAAGATTCTTATTGATTATTTATATGTGGATTAATAATAATGGATCTTAAAAAACTCGATAAGAACATATACTTCCACTATCAGTAATTTCCATTAGCTTACACCTTAAGCCTTCTTTGAAAAACATGGTTAATATGCTAATGTAATTATGTTAAGCCTTCATTTCCTGACCTCATTTCATAGCATATTTCTATTTGGATATTTAGATTGTTCATGGTGCTCCACCACAAAATGTTTTTGGGCCTGATTCCACTTAGTGTATTACCATTGGAATTGATTTGAGATGCGAATAAAACTAATGGTTGCATTGATGAATAGATAGATCATTGAAGTTGATAGTTTCTAGGACTCTTAACTCGGTATGTGTCTAAATTCACTCAGAAAGAACCCCATTCTCAATGGTTTCAATCCTCATTTTAGGACATTCAGTATAAATTTTATAGGCAGTTTATTAGCCTTTGGGTTCTTTCTCTCGCCTTCTGTTTAAGGCTATGACATGGTGGTCTAGAATAGTGGATTTTGGGGTATGTACAGAGGACCAGTGATCCAGTATTATAATCTAACAGTCAGGTTTCATGAGTAATTTGGAGATATTGGATAGAGAAGATATGTTATCTAGTACTTTAATCTAATAGTCCTCAGTTTGAAGTGGTACAATTAGACTTCCGACTCTATTGAGATCCATGATTTTGAGTATAGTTGAACCACTTATCCGACTAGAATTTAATATACAATTACAACTATTAGGGATTGGTCTTGAAGGTGTGTTGAAGCCTCCTTCACTCAACACCAAAAGAGTGACTCCGACCTTGTGATACCAGATGTTTACCATCCTTATTCTGACCATCTCCCCTCACACTTGGGTGGGAGGGTGATTTTTTACCACCCTTAGGAGCATATCGAGTGTGATTTTCAAGACTTTCCCAACATGACCTGGGTCAAGACCTTGGTTACTCTCCTTTGAAGGTTGCATATGGATATTGTTTCCATTTGGGGGAAACAAATTGTTGTAATGCAATCGATAGGTAGCTCAACCCTTAATACTATCATCCACTAGGACCACTTATATGACATAGAGATGGTGGTCTGGGTGATATCATAGTCATTGGTGTTTCATATGGTATTAGGGGAACTCCATATAATATAAGTAGTACTGGTTGGGGTTCTGATAAAGATCTACTTCAAACCTCTCACCTCATAGCAGGCTTGCATTCGGACGGTCAATGGTCTAAACCCCTGGGAGTAAAAGATCAATCATTATCATCTATCACTTAGGAGTTCCTTGTATGTTGAAAGAGTATGACATTGTTTCTTCTTCATCCAAATGGAGTTGGTGCTTGTCCATTGTCATACCATTTAATGACTCCCAAAGGGATCGACTCGACACACCTAAGGAGTTTAGGGGAGGGACTGAAAAATAGAACTATAACCTCCACCAACATCCTTAAAATCTCATGAGTTATGGTCTTTATTCATCTGGAATTATTTCTTATAGATCAGAATGAATCTAGAACCTAGAACAGTCTAGGACTAGGTAAGAATCACAATATGAATCCGAATCCTACTCAAACTTGGTATAATATAGGTAGTATACGTGAAAGAAAACATTCTCTATATAACTTTGAATCACTTGGGTGACATGCTATCTTGGTCAGCATGTATGGATGAGCAGGATAGGGATTTGAATTTTTTACTTCCTTAATAGTGGGATAGAAATACTTAGTGTTATATAGGTAGTGGTATTGTCGAAGGGTTAGAGGGACATCAATGAGGTTAGATGTGGGTCAGTGTAATGGCTCAGACCCTCCTAGTCCCTTACTTTTCCAAATTTCTGGTGACTGGGAATCCTGGGGAACATCGGTGACCCATTAAGGAGTTTTCCAAAATTTAGGATAGAACGGACGATGGCAATGATGGGAATATATGGAACTGATGGGCATCGATGGAACTGATGGACATCGATGTCACCAAATGGCATCGATGGCACCAATGAGTATCAGTGGCACCAATGGGTATCAGTGGCACTGATGGTTATTAGTGGCACCGATGGGTTGTCCGTAGCACCAATCGGCAACAGTGCCAAGGTGACAGTGCCATGGTGATGGTGCTAGGGTGAAAGTGACTCACCTAAGGGTGAGTCCTTAACTGTTTTTCTATGACATTCTAGTTTTCCCCAGTAACATATCTTTTGATTTGAAAGTGTTCTAATACCCGTTTCAAAGATATATAAACCCTTTAGAAGATGTTTTAAACTCCCAATAGTTGGGTGACCCTTGAGTTACCAAAATATGTTTCCTTTTTCCTCATTTTCATACCTTTGATGTGTTTTATAGGTTCTCTGATGGTACACATTTATTTCCATTTAAAGGAAATATATTAACTCACAGTCGTTATCTCCACTTTCTTCAAGGAAAATTATTAAATCACAATTATTCCCAACATGTGGAACCACCCAACCACGTGGTTGAACCATGATCTGACTTTTATGTACATTGAAATCGTCTCCCAGATTTTAGGATCTATCCATTTCTTATGTCGAGATACTCTCTTCATAATTCCTTTCCATTCTATAAAGTACACCCTAGATACTTATTGCAGAGATGAATTGTGCACTCGTACAAGAGCCCTTACTACCCAAACTTGAAGCCATTGAGTTTACGATTCGTGCAAGATGTTCACCCTCAGTTCTTGATGTGTGGATAAATACTTTGATCCTTGATCATCCATGTAGGGTTTTCTTTGTCTCTATTTACTGTGTATCATGCGGGGTGGAGGGTATGATAATTCTTACCTCAGGACATGGATGAAACCAACCATTAAGGATGATAATAAACAGACTCTAAAGAATGAAGGGGTGTGTTTGATGATGATATTGTTGTATTTCTATTATCTTCATTTTTATGTTGTTAATTGTATGGGCTTATGCCCACTATAAATAGTGGCCATTGGTGGTCCTTCCATACGCACTAATGAACAACTTTTTTATGGATAATTTTGTGATTGAATGGATGTAACATGGAATCTAGTTAATCACATGAAGTTGGTTTATAAAATGAATTCCCAATGAATAATAATCCTTGTGTGATCACCCTGGTTAACCAAACAGAAAGAAGGGACCTAAAGAATTGTGTGGTTAAAATATGAAAACTCCCATACTCTGTTCTGCTAATACACATGGTTGTTATGCTTGATACTTGTGGGGTGATGCAGATGCAGATGGTATCCCCTATTATTTAGTTGGTGGTTGTTGATTTGAGGCTGGGTGGGGCCCATTATGATGGGCTCCCATCGTAAATAATTTAAATATAATTTTTAATACTAATATTTGTGACGGGGAGAAGGGTCGTAGAAATTCCCTATTTGCTACGGGCCTGTCACAAATGTTTATCTATTTATATCATGTATATAATCAGATGTTTATTCGTGAAAAAGAACATAAACATCGCAAATAATATTTGTGACGGGCCCTTTTCAAAATGTTTATTGGCATATAATGTATGTAATCAGAAGGTTTTTTGTGGCGAGAAACTTTCCCATTACAGAAGCTATTTTTTTGCGATGGGCCCCTGGCAAAAAAATGTGTTTGTGATGGCGTTTTCTACATCGGGCTATTTACAATGGGGTCCATCACAATAGTCTATTAGCGATGGGATCCCATCGCAAATAGCCAGTCACAAATACCTCTAACTCTAGTAGTGCGGGATTCAATCTTGAGACCTCCCACTGTGCGTCTGGACCTATTACAACTCATCTATATTATTGTGATGCCAATTTAATAATATATATATATATATATATTTATATATATATGTAGATATATTTACTCATATCTTAATATATATTTAAATTCACATGTATACTTACTTATATTTATATTAAAATATATATTTAGTTATATTAAGATATATAAATATATTAATATAAATATACATGAATTGTTATATTTATATATTTATATATCTATATATTTATTCATATATTAATATATATTTATATTAATATATTTTTATATATTTAGTTGTTTTTTATCCGTATATTTATTTGTATATTAATATATACCAGTTGTTAATATATACACACAAAAATACACACTCACACAAAGATTATATAGGAATATAAATATTCTTATATTTGTATTTTAAATAAAATAGATATTACTTTCTTATTTAGATAAAGATTATATATTATGAAATATATTTTATATTAATATATATATATTTATATTAAAATATATATTTAGTTATGTCAATATATATACATTTATTAGTAATGAATATATATATATATATATTACTATATATATACATTAATAGTTATATTTATATATTTATATATCTATATATTTATATATTTATATGTCTATATATTTATACATACATATATTTATTAATATATTAATATATGTTTTGTTATATTTTTTTATTTGTATATTAATATATATCAGTTGTTAATACAAAAACACCCAAATACACACACACACACATTATATAGGTATATAAATATTCATATATTTGTATTTTAAATAAAATGGATATTAGTTTTCAGTTTAGATAAAGATTATATATAGAGAAAAGTATTTTATATGTAAATAAGTTTAATTATATATTTATAAAATTAAATTTTTTATGTGTGGATATATAAAAAAAATGTATATATTGTTATATATTTGATTATAAATAATATTATATTATTAAAAATGATATAATTTAAAATCCATAATATCAACATGAATGTAATCACTGAGAATAAATTCATTCCCCACTGAAAAAGGGAAAAAATCCCTGAAACAATGCTAAAATTCCAACAAATGTTAAAATATTTGGTTACCTGACTAAAAACTCAGTTTTGAAGGCCTTATGGTCCATTTTTGACTACTAAAAATGCTACAAAAGGTTTTCATGTGTTGTTATCACGTAGTTCTCATCGCAGGCTTCTATTCAATATGTTGTAGAGTTCAAACGGACACCCAAACCGAAAGTTATGATCGCTTGACTTTTGAGTTATGTTTTGAACTTATTTTATATATTTTATTATCTTTTTGATTTTATGTGTCTTTAAATTGTTATTAAATGACCATTACTAAATTATAATTGAAAAATTATTAATTAATAATATTTTTTAAAATATTTTAAATGCCATTTTCAATACATATTTTATATATTATGGGTAATGGTCTATTTATACTTATCTAGAAAATATTTAAAAATATATATTATAGTTATGTCAATATAAAATAAATTATATTTTTAATAAAATATTTTATTTTCAAATATACCCTTTATCAGTGTTAGTAATAAAATCATTGATAAATAAAACCTTTTATCAGCGCTACTAAAAAAGCATTGATAAAGTGGTACTTTTAACAATGATTTTTTTAGCGTTGTTAAAATTAGCACGTTATTATTACTTTTTAGCACCGATAATGGTACCCCTTTATTAGTACTTTCTGTTTAGCGTTGATAAAACAAGATGCTTCCCTTTCCCCGTTTTGTGGCAGTGCACTATGTATCGTAAGGATGATCATCACCACCTCCAAGACACTGAATCATCATTTCAAAGGTGCACTAACAAAACACCCAATCCTTTTGGTTGGAAAAAACTCTAAAGGTCATCCAATATTTGGCCACATTTTATAGCTGGATAGGTGCTTTGTGTTCCTGGCTATATATCTCAACTAGAACACTAGATCCCTCAACAACACCTGACCTATTTTCTGACTCATCCTCAGGTATTCCATCGCTATCCCTTTCCCAAGCTTCCAATACCATAGATGAGTTTCTTGTGGACCCCTCAGTACTCTAATATTTTAGTCTTCTTCTATATTAGTCTAGTAATGTTCTAGGCATCACGAGTAACCCTGGAACCACACTGTTGTGATGTCATGTTCCATCTCATGATACCTCAAAACTACCCCACCATTTCCAACCGTTGTTCATCCTAATAATTCTATGATTCCCAAGAAACACCACATACGGAACCATACTAGATATAGTCCATGAACGCCATGACCCATAGGCACCTTTCCCCATCAGTTCTCGAGTTATGTCTAGGTGGCAGGTAAGGCTAGTATATGAATCAACAGATCACGGTCATGTTTGAGCATCTATGCCGGTATAATATAGGTAGTATAATATGATACATGTGCAAAACGAACCTTTAGAATGACCTATGGGAACACCCATTATCATCGAAATGGAAGTCAAACCACCACTGGGTGAACTAATATGCATTTCAAGCACCATTTTACATTAGAATTTGGGGCTAGTTATAGATGAAAGGAGGAGAAATGAATTCGAACTAATACTTGAGCTTGGTACTTATATATATTGATTAATGGGACAAGGTCTGATTTTTTGTTTCTGAGTAGAAACTACGAGTTTGTAATGGCATGGGTTTCACTGGAATCCACTTGTTCAAGTCCAGTCAAAATGTTGTGCATCGGAACAAGAATACCTCTATCATTCTTTGATGTATTCTTCGATCTCATTGAACCTTATATTCCATAATATCAACTATAACCTTAATGAAAAAACCCTAGTATCTACCCAATAGACTGAGTGCATCCTGACCTTCAAATCAGTGCGGCCACATAGACTGCTCAAATAAAATCAGAGAATGGAATCAATCTCAATTGTCTGTAGTGTCACCACCTACCTATCACAATGACCTTTCCTAGATTTCAGTACTCTACTTTAATAGTCTTGATTTATTATCACTGCAATTGATTTCTTACTTCATGTTAGTCATATGTCCTCTACTCATATAAGTCAAATTAACTGGTTGTGATAGTACCTATACTACCTATCAATTTATCCACTACATTGAGTTAGCTCAGTCTGATACCTACTCTTTGAACCCCCTACATAGCATAACTGGTATTTTGGATAAAGATATCAAAGAACAAGCTACTTGAAATACTAGAGATATTTAATCACTTTTTTCCTGAAGATATTACCCTATGATAGTCATTTACCCTTGTCTTGTTACTGAAAACGAACTATATAGTCTATGAATATGAATGATAAATGCTATCATACATACGATACACAAATATAATATGATATGTCAAAGAAAAGAAAATGAATTCTAAGAAAGAGGTCACCAGTCCATAGAAAAATATACCTACCTCATTTTTCTAAAGTTATTCTAGTATGCTTCTTATATTATGGTGAGTGATATTTTATATTTTCTTTCACTATAATTTCTGAACACATCCAATACCTCACCACACCGATTTTACAACTTGATTAGAGTAGCTTGACTTTCTTGTGGATTTTGATTCGAAGGGACGAAGGTAGAAGGATGATAATTGACCGGAAATGAAAACTGCTTGTTGACAGGGGAAAGAGATAATGAAGGATGAACTAGGATGGATCTTGTCCAATAAAATTTCTTATTTGAATGGGATTATCCAAATGAAATGATTTCTTACCTTTGAGTCAGATATCAACCACTGAGATTCCTCTATCCCAGAGGGGTCGAGAGAGGGAAGGAGATCAAACATAAAAATTCTCCAGCTTTAGGTAGTGCCTGACAAAGATAATCCAACATCTTCCCATCTTTTTGGTCATCCATGAAGAGTACATTCCACCTATCGTGCTTTCCACTCGACCTTCTGAAGGTGGATTCCCTCCCAACTATCCTAGGAAATTTACTTACTTGAATGAGGAGTTATCCTATAACAATAGGGGGTAGGTAACTACTCAATGCAGTTCATTCAAAACCCACCAGGTTCTGAAAACTATGCATATTTTCCCTCAGGAATGGGCACACTGATACCTCCATCCAAGAGGAGTGGGGGTTGTTCTTATTTGTATCTTCTGGTCTTCGTCTATAGGTTTAGAAAAATGTGGAATTCATTATAATCCCTTCTATCCATCCCTCTATTGTTAGTATCTCTTATTTCTAGGGATCTATCAACGTATGATGGTCGTAGATCATTCTTCCCTTTAGAAGCAAGATACCATCCATATAATCTAGTGGGGTTTTGGATTGAAGATACCAACAAGATACTAGTATTATATCTATCTTCTTGGTGAAGAGTTGAGGAACATAAAACAATTAGCTTCCTTTTTATCTTTCATTTTGAGGGAAGGTATTGAGTTTTTTTTCCTAAAAGGGGCTAAGGTCTCATTGTTTTAAATATCCTATTACTTGAGATAGATCAAATCAAGCATAGGGTATTTCCTAGTCAAATAATGGGACCTCTCAATAGAATTAAGAGAAAGTGAACATTGTCCATGACCACTTTAGTATATAAATTCATATATAAGAAAATAAGATTTTCTTGTATTAGTAGAATAATGTCTTCTCTCCCCAAGTGCATTAACAAGAGAAGTAGAAGTTGTAAATAATATTCCACACCTAATTGTGTTAGAAATGTTTTTATTCTTCCCTCAATAGGGATAGAAACCTATTCTTATGTTGTTGGTAGTTAAAAATGGAATAATGGGTATTTCACTTTCCCTTTCGGAAAACACATTCATCTCCTTCCATTTGACCCAATAGTCTTAGGGATTATGTTAACACATATAAAATTAATTATCGATATCCATGATTGTTTTACAAAAGAATTATATGTTCATTTCACATCAGCATATTTCCTTCTCTATAAAACATCGATCCTATAAATATATGTCTTTTTATAATTATAATTATAAATATAATAAATACATTTATTATAATTTCATAATTATATATATATATATATATGTATATGTATTTATTTAAATAATTATGAAATTATAAATATATATATATATAATTAATATATCTATTTTAATTTCATAAGTATATAAATATATATATTTATTTATTAATATTTATGACTATATTTAATTAATATATTTATTGTAATTTCATATGTATTTAAATAAATTAATAAATATATATTTATGACAATAAATAAATAAATATTTATTTATAATTATAATATAAATATAATAAATATATTTATTATAATTTTATAATTATTTACACATATATATTATTTATAATTATCAATATAAATATTTGTATAAATTTATAAATATATTTCTATAATTATATGTATTTATAAAATAAAATTATTATAAATATATTTGCCATGATTTTATATATTTATGAGAACATAATAGCTTTATGGGAACATGAATGAATCATATAAGCCATGAAATGTACAAATAATATAAAAATGAGTAATCATATAAATGGAAAACATGAATAGTAAAGAGAGTGTAATGTATAAATGAACATTCATGATGAATACATAACATATGAACGCCACTTATATTCATGCATCAATTGAAGAGAACCACGCGGCCAGACCTATTCATAGAAAACTCCGCTGACCTGGCTATGCCGAAAAGGCAGAGGAGGGAAACCCGCAGTGATCTACTCTTAGTAGACACTTGCTACCAAGCGATAACAGAAAGGAAGAACAAGAAAATATTGGCCACCCCGTTTATACCTGAAGACCTGACGATGGAGGATCGAAATAAGAGGACAACATTGGGTAGCCTGTTTACGGCCGAAGACCAGGCGATGAAGGAAAGGCAAAGGATGGAGATCCACACCAACATGCATGTAGAAAACTCTTGCCATCAGAAGAAGCCAGAAAGGAAGAAGAGGATGAAATTGGGAGACATAATTATACCCCAAGACTTGGTGACAGAGGATTAGAATAAGAGAAGTATGATGTTCATGGTAGACTCCCGAGAACTAGTGATGGCGGAAAGGCATAGGAGAGTTCTAATGACTGACCAACTCTTAGAAGACTCTTGTGATTAGGCGACAGCAGGAAGGAAAAAGAGGAGGATGTTGGCTAACTGGTTCATGCCTCGGAAGATGGCCGACTTTTTTTTTAAAATCTCATTTTCTTATAAAAAATGGAATTTTGAATTGGTTTCTACCGAGGACTATAATTATAGAGAATTCATTTCCGGATTATTAAAAATATTTTCTAAGAACAGAGGATTTGAAACCGAACAAGTGTCCTTTGATTTAACAAAATCCAATTAATTCTATTAGATTAAACCATAATATAATGATGTAATTATGTTAAGGTATTAGAAAAATACCTTTACCAATCATTTAAAAGTATATTAAAACTTCCATGAAATAACATAAAAAATTTGTATATGGAAGAAAAATAATCTTGACCTAAAAGATGAAATATGATCTGTTTTTCTTAAAAACATTAATTCTTTTGATTTTTTAGTAAAAAATAGAGGAAAAGATGAAATAAAAAACATGGAATCTAGATAAATAATAATAGGAGAATAATATTGATATGTTTTAATAACAAAAATATTATATATTTCTTCTAATTTAATTTTAAACACAAACAATTTGGAATAATAAGAGTGATATTGTAAAATATGCATTTATGACTTTAATAAATTTATAATCAAAACCCGTTAAACAAGAAAACATGAATATAAAATTTAAATACCATGAATGTTGAATAATTAATGATATAATATGACCAAGGTGTAGTATAAACACCATATGAATGAAATTAGGTGTATAATATAAAATATGTCTCAAGAGATTGAAATTGGGACGAAAAACAATTTCCATGGATTACTGCAAGGTCGAATGCGAAATATCCTATTGAATAATGAATTTAAATTTATTAAATAATTTATTAATAATTATATATATATATATTCCATTTTTTAAGATCTCTCTTTTTATAGTCATTAGACATCCATTCATTGAATAGTCCTTGCTTATGTTGTCCACTTATGGTTGTTTAGTCCATTTTCCCTGAATTATTTACATATATCGATTGAGGTTAAAGCTGGTATGAAATATTTTTATCATCTCATGAATGTTAGTAATTTCATGAATGTATTTTTCATTCATTATATTCAATTTTAGAATCATCCATAAAATGTGGTAATAAAAAAATGATTCACATCGCTTCATAGAGGTGATAGTCAACACGTGATGCTATCTTTTTTTATGGATGGGAGGGTAAGAAATTAGATTATATATTACAATTAAAGAATCATATTTATTCCTTAAATATTATATATATTCATTAATTCTGTATTTTTAACTTACCAAGTCATGCCGCAATGGGAAAAAAATTACACCTCTATGTGGAGAAAATAGTCTGTATTTACGCACAAGGGATGTTTGAATTTTCTATTGGATAGAAAGAAGATAGAAAATGAAAGAACCATTTAAATAACAAAATATCAATATAGTTAATATACTGATTTAATTATGTTATGATTCTTATTGAATATTTATAGGAGGTTTAAGAATAAAAGAGCTTAATAAAACTCGATAAGAATATATACTTCCTCCGTCGGTAATTTCCATTAGCTTACACCTTATGCCTTCTTTGAAAAACATAGTTAATTTTAAAATTTAATTATGTTATGCCTTCATTTTATGAAGTCATTTCACCGCATGTTTCCATTGGGCTATTTGGATTGTTCATGGTACACCACCACACAATATTTTTTGGTCTGATTCTACTTAGTGTATTGCCATTGGAATTGATTTAAGATGAGAATAAAACTAAAGGTTGCATTGAAGAATAAATAGGTCATTGAAGTGGATAGTTTCTAGGACTCTTAACTTGGTTTGGGGCCAAATCCACTCAGAAGAACCCCATTCTCAATGGTTTCAATCCACATCTAAAGCCTTTCGGTATAAATGATATAGGCAGTTGATTAGCCTTTGGGTTCTTTCTCCCGCCTTCAGTTCAAGACTATGACATGGTGGTCTACAATAGTAGATGTTGGGGTATGTAGAGCGGACATGTGATCCAGTATTATAATATAATATTCAGGTTACATGAGCTATTTTGATATATGTGATGGAGCAGATATGTGATCCAGTACTTTAACCTAATAGTCCCCAGTTTAAGGTGGTAAGATTGGGATTCTAACTCTATTGAGATACATGATTTTTTATATAGTTTAACCACTTATCTGACTTGAATTTCATCTCCAAATACACCTACTGGGGAATGGGCTTGAGGTTGTGCTAAAGCCTCCTTAACTCAACTCCAAAAGAGTGTGTCCGACCATGTGATAGCAGATGTTTACCATCCCTATTCTGACCATCTCCACTCACACTAGGGGGGAGGGTGATTTTGTACCACCCTTAGGAGCATATTGAGCTTGATGTTCAAGACTTTCCCATATTGACACGGGTCAAGATCTTGGTTAATCTCCTTTGAAGCTTCCATATGGATACTTTTTTCAATTTTGGGCAACAACGTATTGTAATGCAATCAGTAGGTAGCTCAACCCTTAAGCATATCATCCACTGGGACCACTTATATGACTTAGAGATGGTTGTCATAGTGATATCATAGTCATTGGTGTTTCATATGGTATTATGGTAACTCTATATAATATAGGTAGTACTGGTTGGGGTTCTGATCATGAGCCACTTTGAACCACTCAACGCACAGTCGGCTTGCATTCAGACGGTCAATGGTCTGAACCCCTATGTGGAATAGATCAATCACTATCATCTATCACACATGAGATCCTTGTAAACAGCAAGAGTACACCATTTTTTCTCATTAATTTAAATGGATTTGGTTCTTGGCCATTGTCATACCATTAAATTAATCCCAAATGGATCTAATCGACACACCTAAGGTTTTTAGGGGAGGGACTGGAAAATAGAACAATAACGTCCACCCACATCCTTAAAATCACATGAGTTAGGGTCTTCATTCTTCTTGACTTATTTCTTATAGCTCATAATGACTCTAGAACCTTGGACACTCTAGAACTAGGGAAGAATCACTATATGACTCTGAATCCTACTCTTACTTTGTATAATATAGGTAGTAGACTTGAATGAAAACATTCTCTATATAACTTTGAATCACGTGGGTGACATGCTATCTTGGGCAGCATGTATGGATGAGTTGGATAGGGATTTCAATTTGTTACTTCCTTACTAGTGGGATAGAAATACATAGTATAATATAAGAAGTGGTATTATCAAAGGGTTAGAGGGACATCAATGAGGTTAGATGAGGGTTAGTGTAATGGCCCAGACCCTCCTAGTCCATTACATTTCCATATTTTTGCTGTCTGGAAACCTGGGGACCATCGGTGTCCCATTAAAGTGTTTTCCAAAATTTAGGATCGAACGAACGATGGAAATGATGGGCATTGGTGGCACCAATGGGCATCGATGGCACGGATGGGAATCAGTGTCACCATTAGGCATCAGTGGAACCAACGAGTATCGGTGGCACTATTGGGTATCAGTGGCACTGATGTTTATCAGTGGCACCGATGGGTTTTCCGTAGCACCAATCGGCAACGGTTATAGGGCGACAGTGCCAGGGTGATGGTTCTAGGGTTACAGTGACTCACCTAAGGGTGAGTCCTTCCCTTTTTTTCTAGGACATTCTAGTTTTCCACAGTAACATATCTTTTGATGTAAAAGTTTTCTAATACCTGTTTCAATGAAATTTAAAGCTATTAAAAGATGTTTTAAACCCCCAATAGTTGGGTGACCCTTGAGTTACCAAAATGTGTATCCTTTTTCCTTGTTTTCATACCATTGATGTGTTTTATAGTTTCTCCCATGGTACACATTTTTATAGATTTAAAGGAAATATATTAACTCACAGTTGTTATCTCCACCATCTCCAGAGGAGAATTTTTATATCACAATTAAGCCCAACTTGTGAAACCACCCAACCACATGGTTGATCCACGATCTGACTTTTAAGTACATTGAATTCGTCTCCCTGATTTTAGGATCTATCCTTTTCTTAAGCTGAGATACTCTCTTCATAATTCCTTTCCATTCTCTAAATTACACTCTAGAGACTTATTGTGGAGACAAATTGTGCACCCATGTTGGATCCCTTACTGCTCAACCTTGAAGCCATTGTGTTTTACTTTCCAGCATGATGTTCACCCTTATTTCATGATGCGTGGATAAATACTATTATCCTTGATCATCTATGTAGGATTTTCTTTGTCTCTATTTACTGTGTATCATGTGGGGTGGTGGGTATGATAATGGTTCCCTTGGGGCACAGATGAAACCAAACCTTAACAAATATAATAAACAGACTATAAAGAATGAATGGGTGTGTTTGATGATGATGTTGCTGTATTTGCTTTATCTTCATTTTTATTTTGTTAATTGTATGGGCTTATGCCCACTAAAAATAGTGGCCATTTGTGGTCCTTTTTTATACACTAATGAACCACTTCATGTATGGATAATTTTGAGATTGAATCAATGTAATATGGTAGCTTGTTAATCATGTGATGGTGGTCGATAAAATGGTTTTCCAATGAATAATAATCCTTGTGTGATCACCCTGGTTAACCAAACAGAATGAAGGAACCTGATGAATGGTGTGGTTAAAATATGAAAACTCCCATGCTCTTTTCTGCTAATACACTTGGTTGTTCCCCTTGATGCTTGAAGGGTGATGCAGATGCAGATGGGATCGCATATTGTTCAGTCATTGGTTGTGGATTTGAGGCTATTTGTGTCTGTATTTTCTATCTTGGTTTGGTTGTAGTAATTTGAGGGATATCAATAGTCCCTTTGTTATTGTGACTTTAAAAGAGAACTAGGTGTGAATGCTTAAATTGTAGCTTGGCTGTTTTCCTTTAGTTATTGTCTTGGATTATGGATATTAGTTGCACTATAGTGAAGGAATATTTAAATGGAACCACTTGAAAATGATAACAAGAATGGTTTCAATGTGGAATTGTTTTATAGAAAAGGTTTGTGCTCTGGTTGTGGTTTTTGTGTATATGTGCATGTAGGAATAGTAACAAGAGTGTTGGTTTATGGGATAGTTTCGGAACCCTTAGGTTCGGGTGAGTGCTTGTTCAACTATATTTATAAATATAGTTCTTGTGTTTATTATTCACACCCCACCCATGTTGAGCACTTTGTGAAGAACACCCACATTCATAGGGGATGGTGTTTTTCCCAACATTGTTATGAGTGGCTAGTTATTATATCATTTCTTCTCCCTCTCCCAGGTAGCCCAATATTCTTAGGGCAAGATGTGATGGCCAAAGGTTCACTATGGCCCAAGTATTTCGAGTATGGTGTGTTGTGAAGGTTAGACCAAGTGTGTGTGGGATGATTTGTTTCCCAATATTCCTCAATATGAGGCCTTGGTGTCATTAGGCATGGCAGTGGTCGTTCTGTCCAATGTATCTTTAGTCCTGGCAGTGGTTGTTATGGCCCAGGTGATTATGGGTGGGGACTTCTACTGTTGTAGCGCCCGAGGTGTGTGCGGGTGGGTTGCATGGTGATGGACTATAAGGTTGTTCTTGGGGTGGGAATGGGACTACAATGAGACTTGCGGAGGGAGGTTTGACATGTATGATGTCCTAAATAACCAGTGGAAAAGCGGTGCGGGGTACCAAAATATCAATGAGCTATTACTATTACATTACCTGACTTGTGATATTTGGGGATTGTACCTTTGCGAGACTAGGTGGATAGTTTTATTTTCTAGGTGTTCTGTTTATATCTACTTCTCAAAGGGCATTATAATGCCTCCCCACTTGTGTCAGAGATCTTTTGGTTTTCCCCAATGTGTATTCCCATATACTCACCCTACTTATATAAAACTGCTTTCAGGTTTTTAGGAGGAATTTTAGAACTAAGACAGACCTTACTACCTATGGAATTGAGAGTTTTCATTTTTTATTTACTTTATTTTGGTACATTTCAACAGAGTTTTCTTGTTCCTCATATCAGTTTATCTTGAAATTGCATGTGGGAAGGGATTTTTGGCTTTACTTTTACTTTCATGTTTTGGTGTTGTTTTGGATTTACCACCTTATCTCTTTATATTAATAAATTAAAGGGTAATTCCATCCTTTTTTTATGTGAGATTCTATACCCTTGGATTTAGCCGCCACTCTAGGGCCTATTGAAGGTGGGACTCAGGGGTCATTATCTCTCCTTTAACTTGAAGAATGAAGTGTCAAAAGGTTTTTTGTACCTTTTCTCATCTTGGTGATGGTGGGTTGTGACAGAATTGTATCAGAGGTATGGTTAAGATATATGATGGAGTCTGAGGTTAGTCACAGAGGGGATTTCTTGGGATAATAGGGTAATAGTATTAGGCAATCTTGGTGTGTGAAATAGGCCAGTGAAGACCGACTAGGACATGAGATTTTAGGGACCCCATGATCCGATGCAAGGACTCTAGACCTACCAAACAAGCAAGTGAGACTAAACTGATTTCACATTAGATACTATAAGAATGGTACATGCATCATAATGATGTCTATTCTTGGGTGTTCTGGTGTTTGGGGAGTTTAAAATAAATAAATATTTTTTGAAAAAATTAAAAGGTATTCTCTACACTACTCGGGATTAGAAATTCCTTGATTACCTTACAGATATGGCACCTAGATGATTACCATGAGTAGTTCAAGAGATCAAAGCCTATGAGGTTGATTTGGATGATCAACTAATGGCTGATCAGGTGGAGGAGGATGAATAGTGGGAGAAGACACTTTGTGACTTTCTGAAACACTCTCGGGAATTATGAGGGAAACATCTTAGACATGTAGATGGAGAACTGGCTCGAGGAGTTGGTGATAAATTTCAGCTTGATCTAGGATTTGGCTGAGTAATGGGTTCCTATGGCTATAAGCCAGATGCTAGGAGAAGCACGTTGGTGGTGGACTCTCAAACTCGGGGAGAAGAAAGAGGCTGAGGTTTCGTGGACCAATATCCAGAGGGAGATCCAGGTGGAA
This sequence comes from Viscum album, assembly GCA_963277665.1. NCBI lineage: Eukaryota > Viridiplantae > Streptophyta > Magnoliopsida > Santalales > Viscaceae > Viscum > Viscum album. Next base: position 1,932,109,351 of record OY728131.1, read on the forward strand.
TTACTCTTTTCCAAAATGAAGGGTGAGAAATGGAATGAGCTGTCTCCCTTCAGTAGGGGGGTATGTTAGTAAGGGTGTTGAATATCATGTTCAAGGATCACATTAGTTTTTCTCCAAACCTCTTCCCAGAATCACGAGAAAGTCTCTCAGAGGATACACTCCGACCTTCCCTATAGTACGTTGTTACTCCCTTAACATTATTGACATATATAGAGGTTTAGAAGAATGCCAAACTGGTGATGATGATGCATATACAGGGAGGTGTGCTGTGAGAGGGGAGCCATTTGAGATCGTTGAAGGGGATGGTCATTAGCAGTAGGCCTCTAGCCTCAGGTCCATCCATGTTTCGGCCAATGGGGAGCATGCCCCAACAATTCCAGTTTCAGTCTCCTGGTCCTCACCCTTTATATATGAGCCAAGGAATGAGGTGTTTTCTTTGTGGAAGTTATGGTAATATTTGAAATCAGTTCCTAGATTGAGTTCAGTACAGTGGAGGTGGGCAGGTTCATCTCCCACCTCAGCAGCAACAGTTTCCATCCATATAGTTTCAGTAGCAGTAATAGGGGCAATGAGCTCCCACTCCATCTAGAGAAGATTTTGTAGGAGGAGGCCGACCTCCAATAATTCCATAGGGGCCTCAATTAGGGCATGGTCAGGGAGGTGGATGATAGTTGAGGGGTATAGGAGATGGGTGTGGGAAGTTTCATGCCATAGATGCAGCAGTTCTAGTCGGGCCAGTGGTCGTTCAAGGTATGATCAGCATGTTTAATACTCTTGATTCTAACTTGTATGATTCATGATCTTTGAACTCCTTCGTTACACCCAGTCTATCACAGGATCTGGTTCTAGATGCAGAGATAATTCCCATTCCCCTAGTATTGATTACTCCAGTCGAAGGTTATACCAACTTGTATTATGTTTATCGAGGATGTAGACTGATGATGGTGACACATCAGTCCATTGGGGACCTTCATTTTCTACAGATGATGCCATGTGATTTCATTTTTTGCATCAACTGGATTTTCTCTATGTTTTAAACAATAAAATTGTTCTAAAGAAGGGTCATGTTTTCAGATAAAAGGAGGCTAGTGTGTAACTTTTGATAGCGAGCAGGGTTTCCAGGATGGTAGCCAATGTGTGGATCCCCTTATTTCAATTCTAGTTGAGCTGTCAGTTGAACCAACAAACTCATAGATGGTGGAAGTCATCGGGATTGTCAGTGATTTCCTAGACATCTTCCTTGAAGAGGTTGTGACCCTACCCTCTCGACATGACATTGAGTTTGGGATAGACATACAGCCTGATGCCCATCCAATTTAGATGGATCCCTATCAAATAGAGCCTTCTGAGATATGGGATTGGAAGATCTAGGTAGATGACCGGATGAAGAAGGGTTTTATCTAACCAAGAATGTCACCATAGGGTGCACCAGTCTTGTTTCCGAAGAAAGTGCATGGTGGTCTCAGGATGTGCATAGAAAACAGAAGGATCAATTAGGTAACGATCAAGAACTATTACCCCCTCCTGAGGATCGAAGACCTTTTTTGATCAGTAGAATGTATCATGTTGGTTCTCTAAGATCGAACTATGGTTAGGATATCACCAGTTGAGGGTGAAGGAGGGTGACATGTTGAAGACTGCTTTCAAATTCATAAATGGTCACTTTGAGTTTGTGGTCATGCCATTCGGCATAACTAACGCACCATCCATATTCATGGGGCTCATGAACTCTATTTTCCATGAATATATAGACTGGTTCATAGTCATATTTATTATGAACATTCTGATCTACTCAAAATTAGTGTAGGATCACACCAAGCATCTAAGGACAATTTTGGAGTTCCTCCGACACCACAAGTTCTATGAGAAGTTTTCCATGTGCATGATCTATACATGAGAGGTGAACTTACATGGACACGTGGTGTCCCATTAGGGAATATTATCACAACTTTCAAATTTCGAAGTGATTTTTTCTTGGGTAGCACCCAAAAACATGACAGAGGTTTGTAGTTTCCTTGTTCTAAAAAGTTACTACCATAGGTTCATTCCTGACTTCTCTCAAGTTAAAGCGCCTTTGATATCCTTGACCAAGAATGACTAGGATTTTTTTGTAGTTATTAGTGATAGATAGCCTTTAGTGATCAAAAGGGGAAACTGGTCAGTTCCCTAGTACTAAGGTTTCCATAGGAAGGGGTATTGTTTCAAGTATTCTGTGATGCTTCTGGTCTAGGATTGGGGTGTGTGCTGATGTAGCAGTGGGGAGTGATCTATTATGGGTCTAGGTAGGTACGTACTCACAAATGTAACTATGCCACCCATGACCTGGATCTTATAGCAGTTGTGTTCTTACTGTTGTTGTGGTGGAATTACCTCTTTGGGGAACGCTTCATTGTCTTCATAGATCACAAGATCTTGAGCTACGTATTCGCCTAGTGAGACCTAAACTTGTGTTAGTGGAGGTGGATAATGTTTATTTAGGACTACAACATCGAAATATACTACACATAAGGAAATGAAAATATGGTGGCTGATGTCTTGAGAAGGAAGACACAGAGGGATATGGTTCGAGATTCAGTAGATGCTTCGAAAGCAATGGAGGAGGTGTTTTCTTTACATATGAGTATGAGATTGGAGGAAGGTAGAGTCTATCTATTCCAGATGACTATGCGGTATTTCTTGGTGCGAAAAGTGGAGGTGTCTTGGTGGGGGACTTATAGGATGAAGTGATGTGTGACTATGTTATCCAAGGAAATTCTCTAAAAGTATGGTTGAAAGATGGTTATAACCAGATGGTGTTTCGTGGAATACTATTTTTCACTGTGGCAATGCGTGAGAGGGTCATGGTGAGTTCCATAACACACACCTTGTGGTACACCTAGATGTTTCCAAGGTGTTCTGTGGCCCGAGGGGTCAGTTTTGGTGGGCCCAGGTGAAGCGGGAAGTGATGGAGCTTGTGGAAAAGTGCCTTGTTTCCCAGCATATGAAGGTTGAGTGTCATGTTTTGGGAAGTTTATCTTAGCCCTTAGACGTTACTGAGTGGAAGTGGGATGTCATCTAGATGGATTTCTTCACAGGACTACCCGAAGTTCAAGGATTATGTGATGCTATTTGGGTATTGGTGGACCGGATGATGAAATCTACTCACTTCCTGGAAATCAAGGAGTCGGGTGTGGTGGGTGCCTTAGCACGGAAGTACATGGGTGAGGTTGTGTAGCTACATGGAGTTTCCATAATCATCATTTCAGATCAGGATACACAAATTACTTTTTGGTTATGGAGGGGATTACAACATGTTTTTGGAACCCCGCAATGTATTAGCACTGATTTCCACCCCCAGATGGATGGTAAGATAGAGAGGATCATCCATACAATGGGTGATATACTGCAGGCATGTGTTTTGGGCCTCAGAGGATCATGGCTATGACACTTTCTGCTGGTAGAGTTTTCCTACAACAATAACTATCACACTATCATTGGTTTGGCTCCATTATAAGCCGAGTCTGTATGGTAGTTTCATTTTCCCATGTGCTAGATTAAGGTTGGGTAATATGGTGTTCTTGTCCCAGAGGTAGTGCATAGCACAACGAAGAAGGTTCAGCTTATGCATGAGCTGGTGAAGGTGGCTCAGGACTAGAAAAATATGTATGACGATCATAGGAGGAGACACTTTGGGTTCAAGGTTAGGGACCACATGATATTAAAGTTCTCCCCTCTGCATGGTAAACAATGTTTCGGAAGGGGGAGTAAGATTTCTCCCATGTTCAGTGGTCCCTTCGAGGTGTTTCGGCAGGTCGGCAATGTGGCTTATCAGTTGGCACTACCACCACCACTACAAAGGGTTCCCAACGTCTTCCATGTGTCTCAGATCTGTCAGTATCTACATGATGTCTTGCACGTCCTCGACTGGGGAGAGTTGTAAATCAAGGATGCTGTGATGTTCATCGAGCAATTGGTGAAAATCAAGGACCATTAGAAGAATGTGCCTCGTGGGAAGACAATTCCCTTGATTTGTGTTTTGTGGAGGCATTTTGGCCTTGAGGAGAGTACCTGGAAATGGGAGGCACAAATTTGTGCTCAGTACATAGAGTTTTTTGAGTTTTGTTTTGTGTTTTTTTTGTACTTGGGTTTGATGTAATGCTTGAACTTGTTAACTATAAGATGGTATGTTTTTGTTTTTCTCTAACTGTGTGTGAAAAGTAAACACATTGGGGAGAGGAGGACATGATCCCAAATCAAGACACATTAAGGTGGATGCAATTAAACCTATATGGGCAAGTTAGTGCTTCCCAAAGAGGATATTATCATGACATTGAGTAAGGGACTCTCTAATCTATATGTCTAGATGGTGTGTCATTTTTATGTTTGTGTGGTTACATGTGGGATATGGGAGGTAGTGTATCCGTAGTTGTCTAGGAGATATATGAGGGAGAGGTGTTCCTTGATATCAAGGCTTGTTCCAGATTTTGAACAACTCTAGGGTGGTTTGTCCCTAAGAGGTATCTTACGAGGTGGTTGGTCGGACCCCCTCTTTTATTCGAGTTTACTCTTGAATTCTCGAGGGTGAGAATAGTTTGAGAGGTATCTGATGGAATGGCCTATAACCTCTTAGACTACTAATCCTCCAAATTTCTGGTGAATGGGGATACTTGGGGACCATTAGTGACTCATTAAGGAGTTTTCCAAAATTTTGGGTTGAACAAATGGTGGTAGCGATGAGCATCGATGGAACAGATGGGCGTCAGTGGCACCAATGGGTGTTAGTGGCACTAATCGGTGTCAGTGGCACTGATCAGAATCGGTGGAAACAATGGGAATCAGTGGCACCAACGGGTATCGGTGGCACTAATGGTTATTGGTGTAGCAACTATAAAAAATTTTGCTAGGGTGACAGTGCTAGGGAAACAGTTCCAGGGTGATGTTGTCAGGGTGATGGTGCTAGGGCGACTGTGTTAGGTTGATAGACTCATAGTGACGGTGCTCGGGTGACGGTGACTCTCCTAATGGTGAGCGCTTCCCTGCTTTTCTAAGGCATTCCAGTTTTTCCCCAATAATGTATATTTTGACGTAAAAGTTTTTTAATACCAATTTAAAATCCATTTAAATCTATTAAAAGATATTTTAATCCTAAAATAGTTGGAAAATCCTTGAGTTACCAAAATGTGTGGCCTTTTTCCTTGCTGTCACACCTTTGATGTGTTTTATAGTTTCACCCCTCTTACACATTTTTTTTATTTCAAGGAAATCTATTAACACACAGGCGTTATCTCCACTATCTATAATGAGAATTATTAAATCTCAATTATTCCCAACATGTGAATCCCCACAACCGCATGGTCGATCCATGATTTTAATTTTATGTACTTATAAATAGTAGTCCGGATTTTAGGATCTGGACTTTTCTTTAAGTTAAGATCCTATCTTCATAATTCCATTCCATTCTATAGAGTATAATATAGAGACTTATTCTAGAGATGAATTGCGCGCCCATGCTGAGCCCTTACTACTCAGCCTTGAAGCCTTTGTGATTTCCTTTCATGTATGATGTGCACCTTCAGTTCTTGACATGAGTATAAAAAACATTGATCCTTGAACATCCAAGTAGGGTTTTCCTTCATCTCTCTTTACTGTGTATCAGGAGGGGCATGATAGAAAATCCATCCCTCAGGATGTGGATGAAACCAAAACATAATGAAGATAATAAATGGACTCTAAAGAATGAAGGGGCGTGTTTGATGATGATTTTTCCGTACTTATTTTATCTTCATTTTTATTTTGTGAATTTTATGGTCTTCTAAACACTGAAAATAGCGGTTGTTGGTTGTCCTTTCTTGCTCACTAATGAACCTATGTTTTTCAGGATAATCTTTTGATTGAATGGATATAACATGGAAAATGGTTAATCATATAATGTTGGTTGATAAAATGGATACCCAATCAATAATAATCCTTGTGTGATCACACTGGTTTACCAAATTGAAATAAGAAACATGATTAATGGTGTGGTTAAAATCTGAAAAATTCATTGCTCTATTCTGCTAATACACGTGGTTGCTCTGCTTGATGCTTATGGGGTGACATGTATGGGGATGAGATCTCCTATTGTTCATTTTTTTGTTGTGTATTTGAGTTTGTGTGGGGTCTTATGTTGGGGATTGGTTTGGTTCTAGTACTTCGGGGCATCTCACTGGTCACTTTTGTTGTTGTAACCTTAAAATAGAATTAGGTGTCAATGCTTAAATTTCTAATTGGATGTTTTCCTTCAGTTGTTGTCTTGACTTGTGGTTTTTAATTTCCCTATAGTGAAGGAATATTTAAATGGAATCACATAAACATGATAACAAGAATGGGTTCAATAGAGAATTGTTTTCCAGAAATGGGTTGTTCTCTGGTTGTGGCTATTGTGTATTTGTTCATATAGGAATAATAATGAGAGTGTTTTTGTATAGTCAGGTTTCAAAACCCTTAGGTTAGGGTGGTTTCTTGATCAAATATAAGTATAAATTTAGTTCTTGTGTTTCTTTTTAGCACCCCACCCATGTTGAGAACTTTTTTCCGAACACCCCCATTCATGGGGGAGGGTTTTTTTCCCAACATTCTTATTAGTAGCTGGTTATTAGATCCTTTATTCTCCCTCTTCCAAGTATCCCAATATTCTTGGGGCGGACTGTGATGGACCAAGTTTCATTATTTCCCAAGAATCCTTGTTTTTGATGTGTTTTGGTGGTTGGACTAGGTGTGTGTGTCCGTATTTGTTTCCCAAGTGTCCTCAGTATGATGCCAAGGTGTCTTCAAGCATGGCGGTGGTTGTTGTGGACCATGTGCCTATGGGCAACGATGTGTGTGGTTTTGGCGGACCAGGTGTTTGTTCCGATGGGATGCATGGTGATGGCCCATAATGTTTTTGTTGGTGTAGCTGTGGGACTGTAGTGAGACTTTTGGGGGAGATCTGACACATAGGATGTCCTAAATAACCAGTGGGAAAGTGGTGCAGGGTACCCAAATATCGATGTGTTATTACTATTACTTTACATAACTTGCATAATTTAGAGAGTCTTCCTTGGTGAGGCTGGGTTGATAGTTCTCTTGCTAGGTGTTTTGGTTATCTCTAATTCTCACAGGGCATTAGAATGCCTCCGCACTTGTGCACAAGATATTGTTTTCCCTTCTAAGTATACCTATATACTCACCCTACGTAAATAAATCAACCTTCAAGTTTTCAGGAGGATTGTTTGGATCGTGCTAGACCTTACAAGCTCAGGATATGTGAGTTATCATTGTTTCTTTTCATCAGATTTTTCTTGTACCATGTATCAGTTTATTTTGAACATGTATATGGAATGGTTTTTTGGATTTACTTTTACTTTAATTTTTTGGTGTTGTTTGGTATTTACCATCTTATTTTCCAATCATATTAAATAAGAGTTTAATGATTTCCATTTTTTACATGAGATTCTATACCCTTGGTGCTAGTTGCCACACCGGGTCCCATTGAAGGTGGGAGTCATGGGTCATTATCTATCATTCAACTTGACGAAGAAGGGTCTAGTAGATTTCTTTCACTCTCATCATCTTTGTGAAGGTGGGTCATGATAGTTAGGGAGTGGACTGGTTCTCCTACTACAATGAGGTTATATGGATAGACTCATACCCCAACACAAGGGGTTATAATGCGGAATAACTCTCATTTTTTTGGGTGATAGGGTTTGAGTGTGAGATGACTTAAGAACTACACCTACAATGAGGTTCACTATCATCCCTCATCTGTTGAATGTAGTTTGAGTGAGTCTACTTATCAAAAATAACTATATTTTATGAATAAATATAGATTCAAGGAAAAATGTGAGTATTTCCTCATTATGGTATATAATTTATCACGTTCCATCCAGGAATCCCTGAGTGCAGAGCATTGGGAAATGGGTTAGCCATCAGGAAAAGGATGAAGGAAAATTTCTTGAACAATGGAAAGAGAGCTCAGAATGGATTGGCTCATCAACTACTCAATAAGTTATTTTTCTCCACAACCCATTTGAGAAAAATTTTATGAATTGACTAGAGAGTATGAAATTATAGATATAGGTCTTTTTAGAGACACTCATGCCGACGAAGAGTTGAGGTTGAGCTCTTTGAATTAAGTACAATGTCAAGATTACTAGTGTAGGATCACATATCATTCTTTGGGGGAGGATGTGAATCATTATAATATAGTTAGTAGACTATGTTGATATAATATAGGTAGTATAATATCATGTTATTGTTGAGAAATAACTTTGGGAACTCTATTAACTGGGATCCTATCCGGTAGATGATCCCATTCCATAAGGAAGGTTAGTGCAAATTCCCTTACTATACCACTCACATATTTAAATCAATTGAGTAGAGAAGATCATACTCAGATATGTTCCTATCATTTCATTATGGGTACTTTGACACAATCAACAGGTAACTGGGTATGTTAAATTCCTTAAGCGTCTCCAATTACCTTCATCTAGCTCCAAGAGGGAAGCTTTCAGATACTTAGACATCAAAAAGTGGAGGTAATTGATGATGAGAAATGTGAAAAGAGGTACTATAATTTTTGGCTCAATCAGAAGGAGATGATGAGATTTAGGGTAGAAATATCAAGTTTATTATGATAGTGAACTAACTCTATCCTACACATTCATATCCTTATGTATGCATTCCCAATGAAATAGGTTGTGTTCAGTTAATTACTTACCATGATATGTTATCTTTTCATTGTATTCTATCACATTGGTTACATTGAATGAATCTATATGTGGTTGAGAATAAAGAAAAAAATATGATTGATTTGAAAGTAGGATCAAGTGAGAAAATTGAAGGATGTTCTATTGAATATGAATTCTAATAATAGTGGACCTCCCAAAGAAAACAATAACTACAACTATTTGAAAGATAGACAAACTATTGATTGGGATACAATACATGGATCATGTTTCCAAGGTACTCACTGGGATAAGATACTTCACATATCCAAGTGAGGACCTAGTGCTCACAACCTAGGGACCACCTAGGATACATGAAGTATGCTAGTGTCTACTACCTATATTATTTCTGAGAAATAACCCTGAAATAGTAGGGTACCCATTTGTTTCATCACCTAGTAGATCAAATGATTTGAATTGAAACTATTTAGGGAGTGTAACCTTTTCCATATCATTCCACTTCCATTGCTGAAGGAAGGATACATGCCCAGTACCTTCATTCGAACATCCATGTTCCACTTTTTTTATCTGTTCTTGACCAATTCCAACCCAAGATTCCTAAAGATTTCATTTTCTTTTACATTCACTTCACTAATGAAGAGGTACACCTCTTGTATATATGATTTGATGCCCATGGTCTAAGATGGGAATAACATCTATTTGGTGTCTAAGGCGCATGGCCCATGGTTTTTGTGGTTTGATGATGTGGTAGGTGGGATCAGATGTTAAGTTGGAGTTGTAACCATATACTACCTATAATATACCGATGATGAGCTCTATCAAGTGAAGGAAATAACCAATTGGGTCTTAGACCCCTTATGGAATTGGTAGTAGCCCCTGATGTCTGAATTTGGAAACCATTCAACAACCTAGATGAGGTTTTTTTCTGGAATCCATGGTTCCATTTCCAGCATCAATCAAATGAATGATTCCATAGAAGTAGACACACATGGGTGAGTTTGTCCTTGATGTTATATTCTAATCATACTATCATGAATTATAATCGAGTATACTCTTTTTAGTTTGAGCCCGATGACACTATTAGGACCACATTCATTATCAACTCACTATGATGACAACTTAGCTCATCAATGGTAGAACATAGTGTTTACTATCAACCTCTTCAATGATGGAGCATCATGTACCATCATCATAAGGATTTTTTCAATCTCACCAATCTGCATACCTATTCATGCTAACCTATCGACTTGTTAGTGGATGAAGGCATTATTCTTGGTTGATTGGGTGTAAATAATGTGATATATTTTGAAACCTCATGGAGTCTACTACCTATATTATAGCGACCCCAATACCCTCTTGTCTATTTCAACTTCACACCCCCTAACTAATAGGTCTCTAGGTGTCCATGGTATCCATCTTGCTATAACTCACATGGTACTAATATATATTGATGGACCACTTGTAGAAAATGTTAGGTTAACATGAGGTACACAACCCACCAATGGACTCAAACGTGTTGTAGTAACACCAATCATATATTTTTAGCTCTCATGGGTATATATTATGGATGGTGCTCAAATCAACTACATGAAAAAAAAATCCAGAGGGTGTTCTATCCTCTTTATCTTGCTCGAGTATGCACAATATACCTACACCTAGAAACCTAAAGGGAAACCAACGAACTACATTGGGCTAGAACAATCACTGATATAGATATGGTCATTAAAAGTGATAGAAAAGGCCATTTACAGTGCTAAAAACGTTTCTAATCTCATCCAAGATAATGGGGTGTGTGGGGTCCCTTTTATCTGTGCTAAAAAAAGTGCTGATAAATACCCCTTTTATCAGCATTAAATAAAGCACTGATAAAAGTGGTCTTTTATTAGTCCTAAGAAAAGTGTTTATAAAAGGGTCATTTTTCAGTGATTCATTTTAGCGTCGTTAAAAGACCACTTTTATCAGTTCTTTTTCAAAAGTAATGATAAATGATTAATTTTTTTAAAAAAAATCTTCAGATCGAAGGGGGTTTTAATGTTTGAACCCCCATTCTATAATACTATGAAGCACCCCCACCACCCACATGCTCTGTAATGTCCCAGACCCGGGTTCCACTCAACGGATGCCCCAAAACTGGTTGGTCACACGACCTCAAAGGCATTTCCCCAAACTCCAGAGGCTACTAACTAGCAGTGAGGTCCCAGGTTTGAGAGTGGGAAAATTATGCCCTCATTATTTCAAAGTGTATCGTAGCGGAATGAAATATACAACATACAACAATAGTAGAAGTAATAAACAATACACATTTAAAATAAAAATTGTAGAAAAAGATGGCCAACAGTTATATAGATAATGATTCAACATGTCTCAAGTTCTCAGAAAAATCCAGAACATGTTAGACAATAATATAATGAAATATGATACAATATAAATTACAGGTACAACAGAACAAAACAAAACAACTGGCAGCATCACGAGCCAAAACTCGGTCCCATGCACCCCTACTCTGCATCATCAATCATGTAACTATATAGGGAGACTTTCCCTTATCCCCACCTGTAGCAACATATTCTATTTGGGCTGAATACATGACCCAAATTGGGTGTGAGAAATAAATCCCAATAGGCACCCACCAAATGCACGTGCTCAACTGTGTGAAAATATTCAACAATAGTGTGCAATAGTAAAATGTAATAAACTATGAAGTAATCACAAGTAACAAACATTACAAGTTATATTTACTTTTTAGTATTCATTTAACCATTAAATATAATAACATTCTGTGCTAATCAGAATCAATCCCTCAAGGCAACCAGAATCCTTCCCTCAGGCTAACATAGTAAAACCACGCCCTCAGGATTGCCCTCAGGCTATCGAATATTTCCCTCATGCCATCTAGAACCATTCCATTAGTCATTTCCCTCAAGTGAAATAGAATACTTCCCTCATTCCAAACAGAAACGAAACCCTCAGGTAATCATAATCTTTCCCTCAGGCTAACAGAACTATGCCCTCAGGCTAAACAAAAATTCCCTTAGGCTAAAAACAACACTGCCCTAAGGCCCAAGTAGTCGGGCCGAGACCAAATCATAAACATGCTATTTATATACAATTACTCTTAAGGAAAAATTAATGCATAATATAAAAATGGAATTTCCTTGGGTATCCTGGACAAATGGATAAATAGAGGAACTCACCCCTGGGGTGGTCCTAGATCCAACTAGTGATTCCAAAAAACAGTTTATTATCACATTTAATTACCTATACAATACTAGGTATTCAAAACAGCCAAGTCCTCAACCACATGACACCCCAACATGGGTTCATAGCTCAACAGTTCACAAAAACAAATAGTAGTTGGAATTTAAATACCAAGACACCAACTTCAATCGCCCCTGATCCATATACGTGAATGACACTCATTGAAATGTCCAAGAACGACATTGATCTGGGGTTGTATAATTCCAGTTCAAACACAAATAACATCCCATAGAGGAAGAATTGGAAATAACAGTTCAAGGAGAAGGAAGGGATTACCATCACGGTTCCAACATGATCGACGGAAGAGGAATCAGATTCCGGACGTGCGATCTGGAGCTCCTTGAAGGTTCAATAGTCTCTCCTGACTCCTCCTCTGGTTCTATGTCAATCCCGTGAACAGGTTTGGCTACTACCCATTTTAAGTGAATAAAAACTACACGGCGTGTACTTATTAAGTACATGACCTGTACATTTCATTTTTTAACTCTTCCTCCGGCGGCTTCTTTCCACCTTAGCACTATTCATCCGTAGACATTAGTACATGACATGTATTGCAGAATACACGTCGTGTACTATCGCTCAGCTGGTAGCTTCTTCCACAACCTTAATATTTTTTTTGTCGAGTGAACACATGATTTGTAACATCCCCAAATGATAAAGGGTTAAATGACTAAATGATATGACACATGTCAACAAGGTGCACCTTCTTTTTCGAGAGCATATCTGATTAGAACTCCACAGTTAAGCGTGCTTAGCTTGGAGTACTGATCAAGATGGCTGACCTTCTGGAAAGTTTACCAGGGTGTGTGTGAGTGAGAACAAAGTACACTAGAAAGGACATGTGTTGGCTTGTGGGGATAGTCATTAGTCAGATGTCCCGTTTAGGCATGTTGGTGGACCCTGGGGTGGGCCCCACTTGTCTGCGGGGGGCAACCGGTGGTACCTGGTGGGCCAGGACCCAACGACCATGTTATGGCGGGGTGGCTGTGCTATCACTGGGACCTGGTTGTCACATTAAATGGTCGTCGGGCCGGGACGCCACCCGAGCCGGGTCGACCCAGTTCAGCCGACCCATGGGGTACTGGGTCAGATCGGGCCAGGCCCAGACCCCCTCTTTTCAGAATGAGTTGGTTCAAACACCCATATCTTGGGATACAGACCTCTAATCGACGCACCGTCAGTGGCGACACGATTCTTAGAACAAGGCGGTCGTTTTGGTATATTGCACTCAAGGTTTAAGAGTACTTTGGGTTTGGCCGGGTTGGTTCGTACACGAAACCAACCGGGCCCTCAGAGCGAAAACGCTCATAAATTGAGCTTCGGACGTCCGATTGACGTGCCGTAGACTTTGTTGTTTTCCTCTAAGTGAGACGGATCTTTTGGAATACTCCACCCGAGGTTTGGATGCAGGTGGAGTATAGTCGGGTTGATTTTTCTTTAAAAACCAACTAGGCCCCTAGGACGAAAACGCCAATAACTCTCAGACTGGGCGTCCGATTGACGCACCGTCTGCGACGTTGAGTTCCTGTTGGCAATACGAAAATTTCAGATACATCAAATCTGTACTATGCGTTAGTTGATTTATCAGCCTCGTAGCTCGTGGAGCGGACCCTCCCGAATGAGCTTGCTGTGTGCGGGAACCCTAGTGCTGGCTGCAACTACTGTTGTGATGACGACGACTGTACAGAGACCCTCGGTAGATTCGACTGCGACGATGATGAAAACAGTATGGGAATCCTCCGTGTTTCGGCAGTGACCACTACGGTACATCTTGGGATACATCAACTCTGGACTACATGTCAGTTGATGCATCGACCTCTTAGCTTGTGGAGTGGACCCTCCCGGAACGAGCATGCTGTGTGCGGAAACCCTAGATCTGGTTGAGACTTGACGACTGCTGATCAAACGACAGAGGGTCGCTAGGTTGTAGTGGAATAGGGTAGCTCTTGGTTGTAGCGGCAGACCCACAACAAAGGTGCGCTTGGTTGTAGCGGCATAGGGGAGCGCTTGGTTGTAGCGGTAGACCAACGACAGAGGTGCGCTTGGTTGTAGCGGTACATGGGAGGGCTTGTTCGTAGCGGTAGACCCATGACAGAGGTGCTCTTGGTTGTAGCGGCACAAGGGAGTGCTTGGTTGAAGCGGCACACCCACGACAGAGGTGCGCTTGGTTGTAGCGGCACAGGGGAGCGCTTGGTTGTAGCGACAAACCCACGACGGAGGAGCACTTGGTTGTAGAAGCAGGCCCACAGTACCCGATAGGTGGAGTACTACAGTTGTCCAAGGTAAGAGTGAAGCGCTTGGTTGTAGCGGCATAACCACTGTTCTTGATGGAGAAGGATTTTCCCAATAGCTTTGGGATCAACTTCCTGATCGATCCTATGTAGGTCATTGCGGAGGTTAGTACCTACCGATCCTTCGTGGGTCTGAAGGCTTAGATCAATCAGTGGATACATCTAATCATCTCTATCGTTATTTGAAGAAGTATACATGTGTCAGATGAATCCGCTGTTACTTTCCTTTGTGGATTGTGCTGAGCTATCCTATGTGGATTACTTTTTGTCTCCTTCGTGGATTGTGTTGTGCTATCCTGTGTGGGTATACGTTTTGCTTTCCTGTGTGGACTGGGTTGTACATGGGCTCGGATGTTGGAGCCGAATGGGAATTGATAACTTAGGTATATGTATGGGCATATACCTAAGCAGTGTCAGTTGTTACTTCATGATTGTATCTTTCCTTATGGTTTATACATTGTGGATTTTGGGAGACCATCGGGGGACTCGGGGTCCCTACTGAGTAGCTTATACTCACCCCTACACGGGCTATGCCCGCACTTCGTTGTGTTGGTTGCAGATGAGGGACATTGCTGATCGTGGTGGAGGCTTGCGAAGCAGGACGGTACCTGGAGGTGGATCACTGGGTGGGACATACTCAGAGCAGACGACTGGAACGAGGAGCTGTGGAGGCTATCTATGCTCGCCCTTCAGGTGGGACTTCCAGAGGACGACTCGACGCTCTGACTTTTCTTTTCAGTTTCTATTTTCCCCTTTCAGTTGTACTTTACAGTTGGGCTTGTATTTCAGGACCCTTTTACTTTCAGCATAGCTTGTTACAGTTTTTACTTAGTGTTTACTCTTTCCGCTTGCTTACTCTATGGTGGTTGTTTACTTTACAAAGGCAATGCCTTCCCTATTTATTGGGATTTACGCCTTGGTCCTAGTCGCCAACCCCTGGCCTATGGAAGGCGGGCTTGGGGTAGTCACGACACGGGCCCCAAGGACGGGTCGTGACATGATGTGTATATACGCACTACACGACGTGTGGTATGTTTTTACACCCTTCATCGCTAGCATGTCTACACACACTTTGTACTCATACCACATGACCAAAGTACATGGTGTGTGGAAATTTACATGTCGTGTAGTCACAAATTTTATGATTTTTCCAATATTTCCTTATTTTCTAAAAAAAACTTATGCAAAAGAGAAAAGAAGAAACACGTTCCTCAAAACTAAGAACCACGTTCTTACAAACTTCCCCTCTTAAATAAATTCTTCCCTGAATTTCCCTTCTATGGTTGGTGATGATAAAGTTGTGAACAACTCTAGCCACCGAGCACATACATCAGTCTCCCACACCCAGGTTTTGTCCTGCACTCGGCCATGCTGCCATAGGAGCCATGCGAGAGGAGCTGACCGACCTCAGAGAACATTCGTTCTCCTATCCACGATATGAATCATATGCTCCTCAAAGGATGCAACAATCTTATGCTCAACCTCCTCGGGCTGAAAAACACGAGACATGTCTGAATGATAGCGGTGTAACTGAGATACATGGAAGTCATCGTGCCTAGATCGGTACCTCTGTGGTAACTACAACCAATAGTCAACCTGCCTGACTCTCTCCAGAATATCAAATGGCCCACATAACTTGGTGAATGAATACATTGTCTCGTGATCCGTTTCATGACCAACCTCAGAGAAACACGTAAGAAAACCTGATCCCTAACAAAAAACTCCAAGGTTCATATGCGGCGATCAACATAAGATTTTTGACGAGACTGTGCGGTAGTAATCGACGTATAAATCAACAGGACCACCTCAGAAGTCTCATGAACGAGATGTCATCCCAATAAAGCTGCCTCACCAGCCTCTAACCAGCATAAAGGTGATCGACATGGCCTACCATACAATGCCTTTAACGGTTCCATCTCAATAGTTTCCTGAAAACTGTTATTATAGGAAAAATCGACCATGGGTATGTGCTTCTCCCAAGAGCCCCCAATGTCTTGGATGTATGCAAGAAGCATTTCCTCATGCACCTGTATCATACGCTCTAACTGGCCATCGGTCTAAGGGTGGTAAGTTATGCTCAGAAGCACCTGTGTACCTAGTTCCCTCTGAAAACTCTTTCAGAAACGAGATATAAAACATGCATCCCTATGTGAAATGATAGAATGAAGGACCCCATGAATTCGTACCACCACTCAGATATACAATTTTTTTGAGATCGTAAACACCGAAGGTCTCCTTAATCGGAAAAAAAGAGCTACCTTCGTTAGTCTCTCCAAAACAACCCACATGGAATCATTGCCTCGAGGTGACCTCGACAACCTAGTCACGAAGTCCATCATGACATCATCCCATTTCCACTTCGAGATGGGTAACATTAGTAATAGTCTGGTTGGCCTCTGATGCTCTGCCTTCACCTACTGACAAGTGGAACATCTCGTAACAAAATCATATATCTATCTCTTCATACCCAGTAACAAATACTAACGTATCATGTCATGGTACATCTTGGTAACCCTATGAAGAACTGCCCAAGATGAAGCATGAAACTCCTCCATCCTCTTCTCGCGTATATCCCCAAAAACCCACATTCGTTCAAGGAAATTCATAATTTAATCATCACCTATCACCCATCTAGGAGGAGGGACCTCACTTTCCACCGACTCACGTAGAACTATGCCTTCTGAATCAGATAGTCATCTCATCCTCACTCTATCTAGGAGGGTAGAAGTTACACCCAAATCAAAAAGATATGTCTTCCCCTAACTATCTTGCAACTCCAAATTCTTCTCAGAGAACAAGGACATGAGCTACCACTCACCACTGGCCTCCTACACCGCCTGTATCTGAGTCCTTCTACTCAGTACATCAGCAACTGCATTAACTTTTCCTGGTATATAGGAAAGATCAATATCGAAGGACTGAAGGAATACGACCCACATTCTCTGTCTTAGGTTCATGTCATACTGAGTAAAGATATATTTGAGACTTTTTCGATTGGTGAAAACAACAAAATTCACTCTCAAGAGACAATGTCTCCAACAGCGCAACACATGAACAACTTCAGCCAACTCGAGATTATGTGTCGGATAATTCTTCTCATGTGTCCTCAACTACTGAGAACTATACACAACATGTTGATCGCTATACATCAACACTGCTCCTAGCCCAATACCTGATGCATCATAGTAAACTGTATATCTCTTCTCTGGCTCTAGATGTATCAGGACTGGTCTGATGTCGACCATCCTTTCAGGACATGAAAGGCTGTCTCGCAAGCTTCTAACCAAACGAACTTCACACCCTTCTTAGTCAAACCCATCAACGGCGCTACTAAGTGGGAGAAGTCCGGGATGAAGCAAATGTAGTAACCAAACATCCCCAAGTAACTCCGTATCTCAAACATGTTCATAGTTTGCTCCAATGAAACTAATGCTCTCACCTTCTCTGGGTCTACATCAACTCCTGTCTCTTAGATCTTGGTGTCTGGCTACCACGGCCATGACCACCATCTCTACCTGCACGCCCTGACGTATTCTAATTTTCTGAATGGTAAGAAGCTGCTAGTCCTAATCTCACACACAGAGTCTATACAGAACCCCTCTCGCTAGACACTAGAAGAAACGCCTTGCGAAAGTGTTGAAAATCACCCATCTTGGCATAAGCTCGGCACTCCACTGTGTCACGTGGACACTGTGGTCTCTTGTTACCCTCTTTACCACACTGGTAGCACCTGACCGGGCCACCTAAAGAAATATCATGGCTAGTACTGGAACCATGAGGGAAAATCATCTCTCGCATCCTATTCCCAGAAGAAATAGTGCTAAAACTAGTGCGGAAGCGCTGTGGCCCACACCAATAGCTTCCCAGAGGTTCCTCTTTGTAATCAATGCCTGGATGACAATATCATGTACTGTAGGAAACCTTAAAACATTCACCAGTTGCACAAACGTCATATCAATGACCATCCTCAAAGCGTCCGACCCTCAACATCTCATCACCCACCAGAACGGGTGCAAAACATTGAAGCTCCGTGAAATGAGAAGAGTAATCCATCACGGACATAGTACCCTGCTGCAGGTTCATGAACTCTCAAGCTTGATCTTCCCTCAGTGTATCTGAGAAGAAGAAGTCATAGAAGGATATCTGAAAATCATCCCACGTCATGTCTCTGGGATTATCTATCTGGGTGGAAGCATCCCACCACCTCTTGGTGGAATCATACAGCATATAAGTTGCGAGCGTGACCCTACGCCCTGGAGGCATCTCAAGATGCTCGAAAATAGTCTGCAGAGGCCCCATCCAAGACTCTACAGCCTATGGTCCGCCATCCCCTTTAAATGTAGGTGGATTCTACTTTTGGAATATACAAGTCAGGTCAGCCATAGAAGTGGCAGCTGGCGCTGCTCCCTAAAAGGTCGGCATGAACCACATAAAGCTTTCACGGAACTGCGCATCAACGCCTGTGTTCGGTATAACTGTTGGCACCGCATCTGGCTCTACTATAGGATCTAATCATATCCCATGGCCCACCATATCTAGATTATAATCATTGTCACTCTCTTAGAAAAAAATTTGTGGTCATCTCGGAGTCATGACTCTACAAGGTCAAACGCACACCATAGATCAAGATTAACACTGTCTGAAAACGAATGGAGAAAAAAGGAAATAGAAGAAGAAGGCATTCAGGATATCCAAATCATGACTACATGGCGTGTATACTAACTACATGACCTGTACCTAACATATCTTCCACTGCCCGAGTCCTTCTACATGGCTAAGCCTCACGGGTCCCGTTGAACAAAACTACACGGTGTGTGTATCAACTACACGGGGTGTATGGTGTAATTTCCATCTACCTGTGTAATTCGTGACACAACCAACTACTCGTCTAAGGCTACACTACATGTTACAGCCGCACGCAGTGTGTACACCACCCCATTTCCCCATCCAAACGGCTAAATCCACATGGTCTATCCTCAGACAAGACTACACAATGTGTCCCACAGGTACACAGTGTGTACTGGACGAGCTTCAACGACCTGTGTTGTTAGTTACATGGATGGGTACACGACTCACACTACACGGCGTGTTACAGATGTACATGGCGTGTACATGAAAGGATTACACTGACCCTTGTTCTTAGTTACATGGATGGGTCCCAAGTCAAGACTACACGTTGTGTTCATCATAGAGACGACATGTAATAGAAAAGATTCCCCCAACCAGTGTTTGTTAGTTACACGGTCGGACTCTGGGTCAACACTACATGGCGTGTACATCAGGTACACGACATGTTTTTCCATGGCATTTCCCTTCCCCGTGTCCCAGCCAACATGGTCCATGACACGGGAAGAGACTATACGGCATGTACTGAGGGTACATGGCATGTACTGAAAAAGTTTTCTTTTCTTTCCAAACAGAATAACACACGACGTGTGTCTGAGGAACTACACAGCATGTATCCTGGGATTTATAGATAGTAAGACTTTAAAACTACTCTAGAACACATAAAATACATAAAAACAACACTTGAGTTCCAAATTCCAATCTGTGAGGGCCCATACTCCCTGTGAATACATGTTGGGCATCTTATATGTGTTATGACAAGATAACTGTCAACGATCCACAAAATTCCGGTCAATGAGGGACCATACTCCCCAAAAACCAATGCTTGGAGTCCATTCTATCAATAGTCTCACCAAAAATACTCTATCACATAGCAGGTATTTATGAAAGTAGTTATCACAATAGCCATCTTTTCTAGAACAACAACTATAACAACAACATGCAATTTCTAATGCGCCTACATGACATAGAACTATGCATGGAATGTGATTTCTAACATGTGCCTAAAATGATGCATGATATGGAATATCTTCATATCATTGGGTTGTAACTAACTAGAATCACTGGATAACATATAAATAACAAAATCAATAGTGCATCACCCAACATTCAAAATCAAATCAGCTGTAAAATTTTCAAAATCAGAAGAATTACAATAACTGAGGTAGACTGGATTTTTCCTGTAAACAGGTTAGCTACTCTAGGGCACAAAATATTACCAACTAACATTTCCATATTATCCCTGACTACGGCTCCAAATAGTATGTCAAAGAAAAGAACTCCTCTGATACTACTTTGTAATATCCCAGACCCGGGTGAGACTCAATGGGTGCCCTGAACCCAGTTGGTCACATGACCTCAAGCACATTTCCCCAAATGCCAGAGGCTTCTGACATGCAGCGAGGGCCAAGGTCTGATAGTGGGAAAACTATGCCCTCATTTTTGAAAGTGTATTGCAGTGGAATGAAACAAACAATATATAATAATAGCATATGCAATAAACCAGACACATTTAAAAGAAAAAAATGTATCAAATGATAACCAGCTATTATATAGATAATGATGCAACATGCCTCAAGTTCTAAGTAAACTACCAGAACATGTAACACAAAAATACAATGAAATATGATACAATAGAAAGTATAGGCACCACCGAACAAAATAGAACAATCGGCAGCATTGCGAGCCTAAGCTCGGTCCCATGATCCCCTACTCCTCAACAACAATCATGTACCTGTATAGAGACCATTTCCCATATCAACACCTGCAACAACATAGACTATCTGGGCCAATGAAAAAACCCATACAGGGTGTGAGAAATAAATCCCGGTAGGCACCTACCAAAGGCCCGTGCTCAATTGTGTGAAAATATGAAACAATAGTGTGAAGTTGTAAAATGAAATAAACTAAGAATTACTCACAAGTAACTAAGTTTACCAGTTATATTTCCATTATATTATTCATTTAACCATTACATATAATAATATTATATGCTGATCAGAATCAAGCCCTCAGGCCAATCAAAATCTTGCCCTCATGCTAATATAGTAAAACCACATCCATAGCCTTTCCCTCAAGCTATTTAATATTTCCCTCAGGCCATCCAGAACCTTGCCCTCATGCATTTCCCTTAGGTGAAATAGTATCTTTCCCTCAGGCCAAACTGAAATGAAACCCTAAGTTAATCAGAATCTGGCCCTCAGGCTAATAGAACTACGCCCTCAGGCTTATATAACTACGCCCTCAGGCTAAACAACAATGCCCTTAGGCTAAAAAAACACTACCCTCTATAGCAAGTAACCAGGCTGATACCAAATCATAAACATTTAATTTATATAAAATTCTTGTCAAGGAAAAAGTAATACATAATATAAACATGGCATACCCTCAGGTATCCTGGAAAAATGGCTAAATAGAGGAACCCACCCTTGGGGTGGTCCTAGATCCAAGCAGCGATCCCAAACAACAGTTTATTTTCACATTTAATTACCTATACAATTCTAGTTATTCAAAACAGCCAAGGCCTCAGCCACATGACACCCCAACAAGGGTTTATATCACAACAGTTCACAAAAATGCAGACCAGTTTGAATTTATACACCAAGAAACCTACCTCGATCTCCCCTAATATGTATACGTGAACGAAGCTCTTTGAAACGTCCAAGAACGACGTAGATCTGGGGTAAAATAATTCATGTTCAAACACAAATAACATCCATTAGAGAAAGAATAGGAAATAATGCTTTAAGGAGAAGGAAGGGAATACCTGCATGGTTCCAACAAGATCGATGTAAGTGGAATCGGATTCCCAACGTGCGATATGGAGCGCCTCGATGTTTTGACACTATCTCTCAACTCCTCCAGTTCTATGCCTATCTTGTTAACGTGGTTGGCTACTGTCGATTTTAGTCGAAAAAACAAACTACACGGTGTGTACATTTCATTATTTAATTGTTCCTCCAGGGGCTTATTTCCACCGCAGCACTGTTCATCTATCAACATGAGTACACATCATCTATTGCTTAATACACAATGTGTACTATTGTTCAGCTGCCAGATGCTTCCACCGCCTTACTATTTTCTTGCAGACTGACTACACAACATGTATATACCCACTACACAGTGTGTAGTCAGTTTTTATACCCTTCATCGCCAGCATGTCTACACACCCTATGTACTCATCCCACACGACCAATGTACATGGAATGTGGAACAATACACATCGTGTAGTCACAAATTTTTGGATTTTTCCCCACATTCCTTATTTTCTCAAAAACACTTAAGGAAAAGAGATAACAAGAAACCCGTACCACCATATTTTGGACCGGGTTCTTACATGCCCCTACCACCTCAGCACACCCCCACAATCCTTTAATAGCGCTATCACCCACCTTTCTCAATGATAGCACAACCCTTCACCATCGCGTGCAACCCTGCCTCCCCCAGGATTCGAACTCGAGACCGCCCACTATGCGACTGGACCCTTTACCACTCCTCTATATTGCTTTGATTTCCATTTAAGATATATATATATATATATATATATATATATACTTATATTTATTCGTATATTAATATATATTTATATTCACATATATATATTTATATAAAAAAAATATTTAGTCATATTAAGATATATATATATCTACACATGTATAGTTATATTTAAATATTTATAAATTTATATATCTATATATTTATTTTGAATATTAATATATATTTATATCTACCTATTTATATATATTTAGTTATATTTTATTATTTGTATATTTATTTGTATATTAATAAATATCAGTTGTTAGTAGAAACACACACAAATACACAT
The DNA here is from genome assembly GCA_963277665.1 of Viscum album. Taxonomy (NCBI): domain Eukaryota; kingdom Viridiplantae; phylum Streptophyta; class Magnoliopsida; order Santalales; family Viscaceae; genus Viscum; species Viscum album. The sequence continues at coordinate 1,932,132,255 of OY728131.1, forward strand.
ACACACACATACATTATATAGGTATATAAATATTCATATATTGTATTTTAAATAAAAGGGATATTCGTTTTTTATTTAGATAAAGCATATATATTGAGAAATATATTTTATATTAACATATATACATTTATATTAACATATATATATATATATTAAAATATATATTTAGTTATATTATTATATATATATTAATATATATATATATTTGTGTGTATAGTTAAATTTATATTTTTAGATATCTATATATCAATATATTTATTTATATGTTAATATATATTTTGTAATTTTTTTATCGGTATATTTATTCATATATTAATATATATTAGTTGTTAATACTGACACACACAAATACACACACACACACATTATATAGGTATTTCAGTATTCATATATTTGTATTTTAAATAAAATAGATATTATTTTTTGTATAGATAAAGCATTTATAGTGAGAAATATATTTTTAATGTTAATTATTTAATTATTTATTTATAAAATTAAACTTTTTATGTGTGAATATTTATAAAATATGTATATATTATTATATATTCGATTATAAATAACAGCACACAGTGAAAACTGATAAAATTTCAAATCCATAATATCAATTTGAATGTAATCCCTACGAATAAATTCATTCCCCACTACAAAAGAAAAAAAGACCCTAAAATGAGGATTAAATTCTATCGAATGTTAAAATATTTTGGTACATGACTAAAAAAATATTATTAGAGCCCTTATGGACCTTTTTTGACCATGAAGGATGTGACAAAAGGATCCCTTGTGCTGTCAGTACGTAGAGATTGTCACAGGCTTCAATTTGATATGTTGTAGAGCTGAAACGGACACCCATATCAAAAGTTATGGCCATTTGAAGTTTGAGTTATGTTTTTAACTTATTATAGATATTTTATTTTTTTTGATTTTTTTGTGTCTTTAAATATTTATTAAATGACTATTACTCAATTTTAATTAGAAAATTATTAATTAATAATATTATTTTACAATTTTATAAGCCATTTACACCACATATTTTATATATTAAGTGTAAATGTCTTTTTATACTAATCTAAAACATATTTAAAAAATATATAATATATTTATATAAATATAAAAATATAAAAATATTTATTTTTTATTTTTTATTTTTTAAAAAATAAAATTTATTTAAATATTCCCTTTTATGGGTGCTAGTAAAAAAAGCACTGATAAAGACCACCCTTCCTCAGTGCTACTAAAAAATGAACTGATAAATACGTACTTTTAACAGTGCTATTTTAGCAGTATTAAAAGTAACCCATTATCATCAATTTTTTGAGCACTGATAAAGGTACCACATTATCAGTGCTTTCTATGTAGCATCAATAAAATGAGGCATTTCCCTTGCCCCATTTTATGGTAGTGTACTTGGTATCGCAAGGATGCTCATAACCACCTCCAAGACACTAGAACATTGTTCCCTCGGTGCACTAACAAAACACATAGTTCTTTTTGTTTCACATTAGCCAAATGTTCCTCCAATATTTGGAAACATTTTAGAGCTTCTTGGTGCTTTTTGTTCGCAGCGGTATAGCTCGACCAGACCACTAGATCCCTAAACCACAACTGACCCATTTTACAACTAATCATCAGGTGTCTAATCTCTATCCCTTTCCCAACCATCCAATACCAATGATGAGTTTCTAGTAGAACCATCAGTACTCTAGTCTTGTAGTCTTCTTATGAAGGAGCCTGGTAATATACATGACCTCATGAGAAACCATGGAACCACACTATCGTTATGTCGAGTTCCATCCCATGATACCTCTCTACTACCCCACCCATTCCACTCCTTGTTCATTCTGATACTCCTATGATTCCCAAGAAACACCACCTAAACAACCATAATAGGTATAGGTCATACACCCCACGAACCATTGGTGCCATTCCCTATCGGTTCCTGAGTTGTGTCTAGGTGGGAGGTAAGGTCAGTTTATGAATCAGTAGATCAAGGTCACGTTCGAGCATCTGTGTCGGAGTAATATAAGCAGTATACTAGGATATGAGGGCAAAATGAACCTTCAGAATGACCTATGGTCAAACCCAATATCATCGAAATGAAACTTAAACTGCCACTGGGTAAGCTGATATGCATTTCAAGCACCAGTTTACTTTGGAATTTGGGGCTGGAGAATGAAGGAATGAGGATACAAAAATTGGAACTAATACTTGAGCTTGGTACTTTTATATATTTATTGACGGGACAAAGTCTGATTTTTAGTTTCTTAGTAGAAATTTTGAGTTTGTAAAGGCATGGGTTTCACTGGAATCCACTTGTTCAAGTCTAGTAAAAATGTTTTGCATCGAAACATGAAGACCTCTACTAGTATTTGAGGAATTATTCAAGCTCATTGAACCTTATATTCTATAATATAATCTACACCAATTAGGTAAAAGTCCTAGGATCTAACAAAAAGAGTTAGAGAACCATGACCTTCAAATCGGTGCATCTTTAGAGATTGCTCAAAGAGAATCCGAGAAGGAATGCAAGATCAACTATTTGTAGTGTCATCTCCTACCTATCATGCTGACCTTTCCTTGTTTTCAATAATATACTTTAATAGTATTTCTTTTCTATCACTATAATCTATTTTTTTCTTCATTTTAAGCATATGACCTCTAATCATATAAGACAAACAAACTGGTTGTCATAGTACCCATACTACCTGCCAATTTATCCACTTCATTGAGCTTGCTCAGTCTGACACCTACTTTTTGAACCCCCTACATAGAATACCTAGTATTTCGGATAGATATTTGAAATAACTAGCTACTTGAAATAAAAGAGATATTCAATCACATTTCTTCTATGAAGATATGACCCTATGATAAACATTTATCCTTGTCTTGTTACTGATGAAGAGCTATATAGTTTATGTATATGAATGTGAAATGATATCATACATACAATACATTAACATAATATGATATGTCGATGAAGAGAAAATGAATTCCATGAAGAAGGTATGCAAACCATAGAGAAAGCTACCTACCTAGTTTTTATAAAGTTATTATTGTCAACATCCTGTAATATACCGAGTGGTATTTTTTAGTTTCTTTCTCTATATTTTCTGAACACTTCCAACACCTCACCACACCGATTTCATAGCTCGATTAGAGTAGCTTGACTTTCTTGTGGATTTTGATTCTAATTAATGAAGGTAGAAGGACTGGAAGTGACCATAAACAAAATCCACTTGTTGACAAGGGAAAGAGGCAATAAAGGATGACCTAGGATGGGTATTGACCAATAAAATTCGTTACGATAAAAGGATTATCCTAGTGAAACTATGGCCTAACATTGAGTCATAGATCAACCACTTGGATTCCTCTCTCCCTGAGGGGTTGGAGAGGGAAGGAGATCAAACATAAAAGTTCTACAGCTTCTGGGAATCAAACAACCTCCAGTCTTTCTAGTTACCCTTGAAGAGTACATGCCTCATATAGTGCTTTCCACTCTTCCTTCCTTCTGAAGGTGACTTCTCTCCCAACTATCCTTGGAAAATGGATTACTTGAATGGGGAGTTATCCTTTCACAATAGGGGTCGGAGAACTCCTCAATGAAGTTCATATGATACCCACTAGGTTCTGACACCTATTTATATTTTCCATCAGGAATGGTCACACTAATACCTTCATCCAAAATGAGTGTGAGTCATTACAATTTGTGTCTTCTCACCGTCATCTACAGGTTTAGAGAAATAAGGAATGCATTAGAATTCTTTCTATCGATCCGTCTCTATTTAGTCACACTTCTTTCTAAGGATCTATCAATGAAGGATGGTTGTAGATATTTCTTCACATTATGATCAAGAAGTATTATATATCTTCTTATGGGGTTTTGTCTTGATGATACCTAGAATCTATTGGTATTATATATATCTTCTAGCCAAAGAGTGGATGAACTTAAAAAAATTAGCTTCCTTTTTTATATTTTCTTTTGAGTCCAGGTGTTGAGTTTGTTCCTAGAAAGGGCTAAGGTCTCATTGGTTTAAATATCCTATTACATGAGAAATATCATATCAAGTATAGGGGATTACATGGTCAAATAATGGTACCTCTGAATAGATGTAAGAGGAAGTAGACTTTTTCTATGACCACATTAGTACAAAAGTTCTTGTATAAGAAAATTGGTGGTTCTTGTATTATTACAATAATTACTTCTCTCCATTAGTGAATTAATAAGAGAAGGATAAGTTGTACATCTTATTCCACACCTAATTGTGTAAGAAAAAGTTTTATTCCACCCTCAATAGGGATAGAAACATATTATTTTGTGGTGGGTAGTTAAAAATGGAATAATGGGTATTTTACTTTCCCTTTCAGAATTCCTACTATTTTCCTTCCACTTTGACCCAATAGTCGTAGGGATTAGGTTAACACATATAACATTAATTAAAGATATCCATGATTCACTTATATATGAATAATAAGTTCATTTCACCTCAGTATCTTTCCTAGGCTATAAAACGTTGATCCTAGAAATATATATTTATTTATAATTATAATTATAAATAAAATAAATATATTTATTTTAAATATATTTATTATAATTTAAAAATTATTTAAAAATAAATATATATTTATTTGAATAATTATGAAATTATAAAAAATATATATATTTAATATATTTATTTTAATTTCATAAGTATTTAAATATATATATAAATTTATATTTATGACTATAAATATATAAATATATATATATATATATATATATAATTATAAGTATTTATATATTAAATATATTTATTATAATTTTATAATTATTTACACACATATCGTATATATAATTATAAATATAAATATTTGTAAATATATATAAATATTTGTATATATTTATAAATAAATTTCTATAATTATATGTATTTATAATATTGAAATTAATATGAATATATTTATGGTGATTTTAAGTATTTATGTGACCATAATAGCTTCATGGGAACATGAACTAATCAGATACACCGAGTAAATTATAGATCATAAAAAATGATTCATCATATAAATGGACAACATGAATAGTAATGAGAGTTTAATTTATAAATGAAAATTCACAATGAATACATAACATATGAACATCACTTATATCCACACATCAATTGTCCAAATTCATTGGAAACATATACTTATTTACATATATATATTTAATTATAACTATAATTATAATTATACATATTTAAAAATTATTTATATATAATTCTAATTATACATATTTAAAAAGTATTTATATATAATTATAAATATATATATTTATAATGTATATATATATAAATATAATAAATATATTTATTATTTAATTAAATTTATTATATATATATATATATTTTAATTATTAAAATATATATATTAATTATAGACATACATTTTTTTATTTAATGTAGACAAATAATCATTTTTTTGAATATAAATATAATAATTTTATATAAAGTAACAATATTTTTTCTAAAAAACATTTATCAGAGCTTTTCGATTGCACTGATAAAGGTTCACTTTTAACAATGCTTTCTGCTTAGCATTGATAAAACTTGATGCATCCATTGCCCAGATCCGTGGTAGTGTGAACACATATGCCATTTATGTTATAGTGTTTTTTTTTAATTTTTTCAATATAAGATTCTTCTTCACTCCTCTCATAAACATACGTTATTTCATTCCTCATCCTTTTTTCCAACGAGAGACTCTAGAACACTACATTAATGAGAAAAATATAAATTTATTGATAAAATTTAATTAAATTAAAATGATGGAAAAAGAAAATGGAAATTTAAATTTACTGTTTGTGATTTATAATACAAATTTATATTAATTATCATTATTAAAATAGTTATATGTGACTATAATTAATATGAATATATAAGGAATAATAATATTGTTTACTAAAAAAAATCGGTTCGATCACTTGTTTAACTAATTTTCCCAATACCAACATGACCTAATCCCATGACTCAATGACTATCCTAATTCTAATAATTTTGATATTAGAAAATATAACATGTGTTTTCCCTCCAATAATGTAACATGTTTTTAGTATAAATCATTAAAGGAAAATTTCATCAAAAAATAAAAAATTGTGATAATCATGCTTAAAAAATGAACTTGGTTATAAATAAAATACATCTAATCCATCTATTGATATGAGGACAAAGTACGAAATGATAAAGAGGATGATGATGGCCTACATTTTTATATCCCCAGACCCGGCGATGGAGGATTGGAAGAACATGACGACGCTGGGTGACCTGTTTATTGCCCAAGACCTGGCAATGGATGATCTGAAGAAGAGAAGTAAGTTTTTCCTAGAAGAATGGCAGAAGAGAACACCACACACTGATCAGATCATAGCATACTATTAAAAACAGGCGATACTCGAAAGGAATAAATGAGGACATTGGCCAACTGGTTCATGATTCGGATGATGGCTGACCTGTTTTTTTCTCAAATCTCATGTTCTAACAATAAAATGGCATTTTTCATTGGTTTTTACCAACACCTATAGTCATATAAGAATGAAATTAATGTTTATGGAAAATATTTTCTAAACCAAATATATTTTACAAACAGTAAACACATGAAGGAAGATGGGGAGACTCAAACACCATACCTCTCTAACACCCCACATGCCCCTTTGACGTTTGGCTAAGCGCTAAGCTTCTAAGCTCTCAACAAGTGTCCTTTTATTTAACAAAATCTAATTAATTCCTTTATCATAAAGATTAATATAATGATATAATTATTTTATTTTACTATAAAAAGTCCTTTACCAATCATTTGTGAGTATATTAATAATTACATGAAATAACATGAAAAATGTGTATATGGAAAAAAATAATCATGACATAAAAGATGAAATATGGTCAGTTTTTCTTAAATTTTTTTTTCAATTCATGAGAAACAAATAGAGGTAAAATTAAATGAAAAAACATGGAATTTGGAGAAATAATAATATGAGATGAATATAGGTATGTTTCAATAAGAGAGAGTTTTTATTTCTTCCAATGTAAATTTAAAGGAGAACAATCCTAAATAAGAGTGACATTGTAAAACAAGCTTTACAACTTTAATAACATTTTATTCAAAACCCATTAAAATTTAAAACATTAATTGAAACATTAAATACCATGAATATTGACGAATTCATGATATAATATGACCAAGGGAAAGTATATACACCATATGAAATAAATTATCTGCATAATATAAAATATTTCTCAACAGACTGAAATTGAGATGAAAAACATTCCACTGGAATCTTGCAAGGTCGAACACGCTATATCCTCTTGAATATTGAATTAAAATTTATTAAATAATTTCTTAATAATTTTTTTATATAAATTTCATTATTTTAGATCATTCTTTTTATTATCATTTTACATCCATTCATTGAATAGTCCTTGCTTATGTTATCCACTTAAGGTTGTTTAGTAAATTTTACCAGAATTACTTACATGTATTGATTGAGGCTAAAGGTGTTATGAAATGGTTTTATCATCTCATGAATGTTAATAATTTCTGGAATATAATTTTCATTCATTTTATTCAATTTTAGAATCATCCATGTAATGTGATAATAAAAAAATGATTTGCATCGCTTCTTGGGGGTGATAGTCAACACGTACGAATGACTGATGTTATCATTTTTAATGGATTAGAGGGTAAGGAATTCGATTATATATTTTATTTCCAGAATCATAATTATGTATTAAAGATCTAATATATTCATTAATTCAATATTTTTTACTACCCAAGTGATGCGGTGATGGAAAATGGATTCACTATTTACAAGACAACATCTCAATATAGTTAATATACTGATGTAATTATGTTAAGATTCATACTGAATATCTGGTGGTGGTTTAAGACGAAAAGGGCATGAAAAAACATGGTAAGGACATATTCATCCTTTGGTAATTTACTTTCTCATACACCTTAAGCCTTCTGTAAAAAACATTGTTAATATACTAATGTAATTATGTTAATACTTCATTTCCTAGACACATTTCACTGCATGTTTCTCTTGGGATATTTGTGATTGTTCATGGTGATCCACCTAAAAAATGTTTTTTTGGATGATTCTATTTTGCATGTTGCCATTGGAATTGATTTGGGATGAAAATCAAACAAAAGGTCACAATGAGGAATAGATAGTTCATTGAAGTGACTATCCTCTAGGACTCCTGACTAGGTTTGGGGCGAAATCCACTAAAAATCCCCATTCCCAAGGGTTTCAAACCTCATCTAAAGACATTAGGTATAAATAACATAGGTAGTTGATTAGCCTTTGGGTTTTTTCTCCTGCCAGTTGTTCAAGGTGTGACATGGTGGTCTGAAATGTTAAATGTTGGGGTATGGAGAGAGAACATGTGATCTGTTACTCTAATCCTATTGTCAAGTGGCTTGATCTATTCTGAGATATGGGATGAAGAAGACATGTGATCCAATACTCTAATCTAATAGTCCTCAGTTCAATGTGGTATGATTGGACTTCTGACACTTTTAAGATTCATGCTTTAAAGTATAGTTGAACCACTTATCCGAATACTATTTAATCCCACAATACACCTATAGGGTAATGAACTTTATGGAGCATTGAAGCCTTCACCACTGAACTACAACGGAGTGCCTCTGGCCTCATGACATCGAACATTTACCATCTCTCCTTTTACCATCTCCACTTGCACCTTGGGATGATTCTGTACCGCCCTTAAGAGCATATCGAGCTTGATGATTGAGACTTTACCATCTTGATACATATTATTTCCTCAGTTACTCTCTGTTGAAGGTTCCATATGGTTTCTTTTGGAATTTTGGGGCAAGAAGTTGTTGGAATTCAATCGACATGTAGCTCAGCAATCACGACCCGTCCCCCGGGGCCCGTGTCGTGACTACCACAAACCCACCTTCCATTGGCCAAGGGCTGGAGACTAGCACCGAAAGGTGTATTCCCTAAAATTGGAAGGCATTGCCTTTATAAGCTGTAAACTCAAACAAAACATGAACAAAGTAAACTATATAGTAAAAATGGTGTGTACAGTAAGTAAAGGGGCCGAAATACAAGCCCATCTAAAATGTACAAGTAAAACTGGGAAGTACAATTAAAACTGAAAACAGATCCTGTGAACACCCGCCAATGATCCTACCTAATGGGTATGTACAAATATCGAATGGACATATCTATAGATTGTCTCATCTAATGAACACTTATGAGAAGCCTCTAGTCTAGGTACCCTTGTCCGCAGTCATTGTTGTCCATTTTCTACACCAGACATAACATGGTGTGAGCGTATCCCATGTAGGGGTGAGTATAACAATACTCAGTAGGGACCTAGAGACCCCCAACGGACTCTCAAATTCCACTAGGATAAATTACAAGCATGAAATATACACTACATAGGTATATTACCATACATATACCAATGTTATCAAAATATACTAATCTCACACAAGAGGGAAAATACCACAATGATAACACCTAGAAGGTAAGAGTACCACATAGGTAACACCTTGAATATATAGTTCCACACAGGTACACCGCAAAGGCATGAGTACCAAAAAGGTAACACCTAGAAGACATAGAACAACACAGGTACACAATGAAGATATAATACTCATTTCACATATGTATATGTGAAATATAGAAGTACATGTGATCAGTCTGGAGATAGATCATCTTATTCTGTCAAGAGGTACAACTGTTGTTTGTATGGAGTCTGAACAACATTGGATTGATATGTACTAACCCCCGCAATGATCCACACAGTATCTTACCCAAATAGGATTGTTATGCGCTGACCCATACAGGATCATTGAGTGTTGACCCACACAGGATCTGACCCACACGGGTTTGATATGCACTGACCCAGACAGGATCATTGAGCCCTGACCCACAAAGGATTGGTATACGCTGACCCACAAAGGATTGCTGAACGCTGACCCACACATGATCAATAGGTGATAACCCCTGCATTGACCCCCACAAGAACCAAACCTCCTTGAGTCGATAGAGAACTAACCTCTATATAATCTGTCTCCAACATATGCCTCACTACCAGCCACTGGGTTCCTGCACAAAGCATGCTTGATTCTGGGAGGTTCCACTCTTCAAGATGTTGGTCGATACTTCAACTGCCACAAAGATCAAAAAATAAGTAACCCAAAGGTCTATAACATCATATGGGACCTAACGCAATAGGCGGTGCGTCAATTAGACGCTCGGTCTGTATGTTCTTAGCATTTCTTCTCTGAGGGCTCAGTTGGATTCGAGGTTTGATCCAACCCAGCCATACTACATCTTTATCCAAAACTCAATTGGTGTATACCAAAATGACCGTCTCGATCCAAGGATTATGGCTCTATAGACGGTTCATCAAACGAACGCCCAGTTCTCATGATATGGCCATAAAGGAGAATATGAGTACGGATTGTCCTGGGTCCAGTCTGACCCAGCCCAACCAGACTTGGGCTGACCCAACACGGTTCGGGTCGACCCGACCCATGAAGGGGACGACCTTGTGGTGAAGCTTGATGGTGTGGCCTGCCTCTGATGACACTGAAGGGGGAGCGTCCCCCTTCCATTCAGAATGGAAACGAGAGTGCCTTTAGGCGCTGCCAAGTCACCGTAGGACCCGAGATGGTCCCGCCAAACCGCAACAGTCAGCCGGTGATCCCGGCGATCCTCCTCCCAGTGGCACGGTCACACGGTACTTTTCTACCGTGGTTGGCCTGACTGACAGCTCTTTAGTCTCCGTCATGACCAAGTGGCCGCGCGCTCCTCCTCCACCAATTGCACGGACATGCGTTGCCACTCCGCCACACAACCATCCAGATGCCGGCCACCACACATCCGCACCACGACTGACAAGGTGTGACCTCCTCATAATCTGGTGGTGTGGATACACGCCTCCCTCACTTCCACACGGTCGGATGGGTTCCTACCACCGCCTTCATCCACGATCCATTGCGGCACTGTTTTATGCCCAATAATTATGTTGTTTTCATATTCACAATCCTGAGGTCATGGGCTCCACGTCTATATGTCACAATTGAAAAAACATTACGTTTCCAGCATCATTAAATATTTAACATTAAGAATGGACAAAGAAAGTGCGAAAATAAATGATAAAGGGGAAAAGGTATATGTGTGTGATGATGGCCTTGTTTGTTTTTCCATCATCATTGGGAATCCAGAACAAGAAGAATCAACAAAATAGATTTAATAATAATGAATTTAAAACCCCTACCTCATTCACCTGTATGACATGTCGAGCGGAAGAAGACGAAGTCGATGAGATGGTGACATCAGAATTCATTGCTCTCGCACGAAGTTTCTAATATGGGATCATTCTTCGTCCTCATTCTCAGATTCTGAAGGATTCTATTCATTGGACATTGTTCTTCGTTTGAGAATATGATCCTCTAAAAGCTCTCCCAAAACTCCTCTCCATTGCCAACACAAATTCCCCCATAGGAAATTAGGAGGCAACTCAATATGTTATGTTTATTAATTTAAAAATTAAAGGTTGAATCATTAATTAAGATGAAGTTTTCACAATAAATTTTTGAGGATTACAAGGATTTCCCTACATTAACGAACGGTTCATTTGGTCCCCACCTCCTGAATTCTAAAAGGTGTTTTAAATTCAAAAAATAAAATAAAACATGTTTATTTAATTTTATCGCATGAAATTATGAAAAACTAACCTTCACCCCCGGCCTACTACGGTCGAGGTGAAGGTCTTCTTAAGAGAGCATTAGATCTACGATTTCAATGGTATCCTCAGATTCAATTTTGAGCACCGGTTCAAAAGTTACAAAAACCCGCTCACACGTTTTCTGATTGTACCTGAAAAAAAAGTTCAGAAATTTGTTCTGGGCACACCAGGCCTCAAAATCACGTGCCGTCATTTTTTGAAGACTCATAGAATTCCCATATAATTAAAAAATTATACATTGACTAATTTGGCTATTTACATTCTCTCCACCTTAGGGATTTAAACCCTGAAATCCACAACACAGACTTAGGATACAAGTGGGGGTACTGAGTACGAATCTGAGCCTCCCACTCCCATGTGATCACCTAGAGGTTCTAATTCTTCCAGCATTTGTGAACCAGAGGTATTGAACACCCACGAAGGACCCACTCCTGTCGATCCTCATTCTCCACTAAAACCTCCAAAAATGTCTCCCCATCGTCGATGTCTAGCTCTCCCCAGTCAATGATGTAAGAAGGATAATGTACATATCTCCTCAGATGGGATGTGTAGAAAACATCATTCACCTGGTGCAACTAATGTAGAAGAGCTAAATGGTAAGCCAACATTACAACTCTACTATGGACTTGAAAGGGTCCAATGAACCTTGGAGATAATGTGCCTCCTCGGAAAAATCTCCACAAACCTCATTGAGGTGAGACCCATAGAAAGACATGGTCACCATCCTCGAACTCCACAGGTTTATGTCTCCTATCAGCATAGGATTTCTACCTCCTTTGTGCAGTCTTCATCTGCTCCTGGATGATCTTCACCTTCTCCGTGGTAGCTCGTACCATCTCTAGTCCCATAAGTTTGGACTCCCCTGGGTCAGTCCCACACAGAGGTGATCTGCAATGTCAGCCGTACAACACCTCGAATAGTTCCATACCGATAGTGGAGTGATAAATGTTATTGTATGAGAACTCCCCCAAAGTTAATTGATCCTATTTTCTACAGTTAAATTAAAAAATTTACACACATAGCATGTCCTTGAGGGTCTGAATGGTCTTCTATGTCTGACCATTCGTTTGAGGATGGATGGTGGTGCTCAACCGAAGTTGTTTCCTGAATGCCTCCTGCAACCCCTTCCACATATGGGAAGTGACACGTGCATCATGATTAGAGACAACCATAGATGTACCTACATGAAGATACACAATCTCTTGCATGTAGAGGAGTCCCAAGATCTCTACTGATCTCTACTCTGTGATAGGTTGTAAGTGGACCGACTTGGTGAGTCTGTCAATGATCACCCAAATAGAATCAGGAATCCTGGACATGCGTGGAAGTCCTGTCATGATGTCCATGGAAATTTGATTCCACTTCCACACTGGTTCCTCTAATGGCTGACCTAAGCTTTTTGCAACCTGATTCTCTACCTTCACTTGCTGACAAGTGAGGTACTGAGAGACTAGCTCGGCCACAACATTCTTCATTCTCAGCTACTAGTGCTGATGCTGAAGGACCTGGTACATCTTTTCCACTCCTAGATGTACCACTAGAGGGTAAGTATGGAACTCCCTCAAAATATCCTTCTATAGTGATACTGGAACCAGATTATGCCCTCTTAATAGGATGACATGATCCCCACTTTCAGAAAATCCATCAGTTGCCTATCCTGTGGATATTTGATGACGTTGAGCCTCGCAATGAGAGTCACCAAGATAAGACTCCTTGACTCGCTGAGGGAGTGGGGAAGTGACTGTCAAAGATTGAAGAAAAGATACTTCATCTAGATCCACGTAGGATATCTACAAAGCAGATAGCTTCCCCGTTGACTCACTCAACAATTGTATACCAGATCACCTCCTGAGTGAATCTACTACTATATTCCCCTTCCAAGGAGTATAGACTATCTCGAAGTTATAGTCCGGGAGAAACTCAAGCCAACACCACTATCTCAGGTTCTATTTCTTCTGATAGAAGATATACTTGAGACTCTAGTGATAAGAGTAGACTATAAAATGTCCACCCATCAGTTAATGTCACCACATCATCAAGGTGAAGACCACTGCTGCTAACTCCAGGTCATGGGTAGCAATGTTCTCCTCATGTTCTCTCATCTGCTGAGAACTATACATGATCACTACTCACTCCTGCATCAGGACACATCCATGTTTGGTCCCTGATGTGCCACAATAGACAACGTAACCAAAACCCTCCTCTAGTATCCTCATGATGGGGGCACTCATCAGTGTCTACCTCAGCTCTTGGAAACTACGCTGGCATCTCTCCGACCACACAAAGGGTTTCCCCTTCTTCGTCAACACTGATATGGATGTCACAACTTTGTAAAAGTCAAGCATAAACCTCCAATAGTAACAGGACAAACCCAAGAAACTCCACACCTCTGTCACACTCCAGGGTGGATCCTAACAAAGAACAAACTCAATATTCGTTGGATCCACTATGACTCCAACCTCCGTGATAACATGTCCTAGAAAGTGAACCTCTCAGATCCAGAACTGGAACTTCGAGGGCTTATCATAAATCTGGTTCTCACAAATTGTGTCTAGGACTATCTGTAGATGAAATGAATTCTCCTCCAACATCCCTGAGTATATCAAGATGTTGTCGATGAAGACTACCAAAAAACGCTAGAGGTATGGATATAAGATCCTATTCATGAGTCCCATTAAAACATCTAGGGCATTGGTCACTCCAAATTCCATAACTATGAACTCATAATGACTATACAAACATCTGAATGTCGTATTCTTCACATCCTCATCTCGTACCCTAAGCTAGTGATAGCCTGATCTAAGACCTTTCTTTGAAAACCATCATGCTCCCTTAAGCTGATCAAAGAGATCTTCAATCCTTTGGATTGGGTATATGTACATCATTTTCACCTGATTCATTTGCCGATAGTCCACATAGAGTCTCAAACTACCATCTACCTTTATGGTGAAAAAAATCAGGGCTTCTCAAGGAGAAACACTTGGCCAAATGAACCCCTTGGTCTGCAAGTCATCCAGCTGTACTCGAAGCTCTCGAAGCTCTATGGGATCCATCTGATATGCTGGGGTAGATATCAGTGTCATCCCAGGGTACAAGTCGATGTAAAAGTTCACCTCTCTATGAGGAGCTAGACCCGGAATATAACCAGGGAAATCAAAAGCATTATGGTCCACCACTACAGGATTACTCCAACTCTCTACATCATCTACTCTGAGGGTAAGGCTAACCAACTAATGTGTGATCAGCTGCACCCTCCTCTGGGTAAGTCCATCCTGCACTGCAAATGATCCCTTCTCACCGGTGAAAGAAATCCTTGTCCCATTCGTGCGGCCACACTGCACTTTGTTCCAAATATAGTCCATATGAGCATGGACTTTAGATTACCAGTCCATACCCATGATGACATCGTAAGGCCTTGACCCCGCTACTAGAAGATCCCAACCAAAGATCTCAACTCCTATAGTATGCTCGCTCTGCTAGCACCAATGTGTAATTGTTGAGTCTTCTCCCGTAGGTGTCCTTATCCATAAGGATCAAGCCAATGGCTCCACCATAATTTTCGAGCACCAAACATGGGTTGTGGAAATAAAATAATGGCTTGAAATTGAGTCTATAAGCACTAATTCTAGGGTGGATTAGACAAAAATAGTATCTCATATCATCTTCAGAGTTCCATGGTCGTAATCCTCAGCTACATGGATCTGAGATCACCCCTATCTAGCTACTCCCTCTGGTCAGGGTGGACCACCAGGTGGTGGTGGCGGTAGAACATGGAATCGCCGCCCACCACCTACTACATGGCCTACTCCTCTTCCATATCCGCCTCCTGCCTATGAACCTTCTTGATCGAACATTTACCTTTGCCCAGGAAGCACTTCGGCCATCTGCTGGTCATATGTACGACCGGTCGGGTAGTCGTGAGCCATGTGACCCTTCCTGACACATGAATAACACTGCTTGTTCCTCATCAGTCCTGCTCTGTATTGATATCCACACACCACCAACCCTATATCTTATGGTGGTCCTTTTGTAGGTATGGTCCTCTTGGACCTATACATCATCTGTCTATTTCCAGCTGCCGATGACTCTAATACGTGTCATTCGATGGTAGGTCTCAGTATTGGTGACTGATCAGCAATGAATCTCTCCACCTAGAGTTCTCTCTCTAACACCACCTCATGCATCAATATTCTAAGAGAAACCAATGAAGCACTAATCTCCCATCAGATCCCCTTCTCGAAGGATCGGGTCCTGAAGAAAGGGCCCAACACCATGTCAGTGGATTAGTGCCAGAGGTCGATGAACCTCTCTAAAAACAAATCCACATACATGCTACCCTAATACCAGTGGAGAATATCCTATATACACACTGAGTGTAGGTCGCTCGGATGAACACTTCCCAAAAATGTCTCTTGTAGTCCACCCAGAAGAGAGTCATGTCGTCATGAACCTCGAGCACCAAGCTTCAACATCTGCCCAATTCTGCCTAAAGAAGTCTGACAGTAAGGATCACCATGAGAACAGCTGGTGTCCATACAAGTTGAAAAACAGTAACCATGGCCTCCTGCTAGTCCTCAGCCTCCTGTGGATCTATCTCACATTAGAACATCAGTGGCCTCTAGCATTATAACTCGTGCAACAAGATCAAGTGGCATGAACCCTATGCTGCTAGGGCTGGTGGCATCAGTTTCACATTGGGAAGTGGTGCTACTAGTACACCACCCAATGGTACAACTACCGTAAGGGGTACCTGCACTGAAGCCTCGTCGCTCGATGGGATTTCATCACGTTCTATACCTAGAACCCTACCTGGATGTCTATGTGGAGGCATCCTGAAAAGGAACAGGTGTGACACGATCATTGAGTTATACCTGGTGACATGACTCAAAGAGATCACAAACAAAAATTTTCAAAAACACATACACAATCAGAGATTTCATGCACTGAGTCAGAAATCAGAAGTCAGGGTCCTGGTGTATGGATAGGTTGGCCACCCCACCAAAACTGGACACCCTAAACTGAAAACCACACTCAAAATACTTAACACTGTTTCTCAACATAGAAAGTATCAGATTCCTACTTCTTCGGTAGAACCAAACCCCTCTGATACCAATTTTTCATGACCTGTCCACTGAGGCTTGTGTCGTGACTACCCCAAGCCTGCATTCCATAGAGTAGGGGATAACGACTTGCACAGAAAGGCGTATTCCCTAAAATGGGAAGGCATTTTCTTTTATAACCTGTATACTCACACAAACCAAGTACATGGAATGATACAAGCACAATGTAAATTACATATTAAACAGGGCGTGTACAATAAGTAAAGGGGATAGAATACAATCCCATCATGAATGTACAAGTAAAATTGGGAAGCACAATGAAAATTTCAAACAACTCTTATGAACACCTGTCGATGATC
Source organism: Viscum album (assembly GCA_963277665.1). NCBI lineage: Eukaryota > Viridiplantae > Streptophyta > Magnoliopsida > Santalales > Viscaceae > Viscum > Viscum album. The sequence goes on from OY728131.1 coordinate 1,932,149,418, forward strand.
CTACCTAAGGGTAGGTACACCACTCGAATGGTCATCTCTGTGGATCGTCTTGTCTAATAACCACCTCAGAGAAGCCTGCAGTCCAAGTATTCTCATTCTCAATCAACTCTGTCCGTCTTTTTCATGAGACAATAGAAGGTGCGGGCGTAGCCCATGCAGGTTTGAGAATAACAATACTATATAGGGACCCCACGACACCTAAAAGTCTCTCAAAATCGAAAAAGGATAAACCAAAAACAATAAATAGACTTTACATAGGTATGTTCCCAAACATATACTTATGTTATCAAAATATAGTCATCTCACACAAGAGGGATGAATACCAAAAACGTACCACCATAAAGGTAATAGTTCCACACAGGTAACGCCTCAAAGATATAGTACCCCATAGGAACACCACGAATGTAGGAGTACCACCTAGGTAACACCTTGACGATATTTTACCACACTGGTATACCCCAAAGATATAAGGCTCAACTCAAACAAGAATAAGTGAATTATAGAAGTACATATGTTCAGTCGTGGAGTTGGATCATCTTATTCTGTCAAGAGGCACTGCTGTTTCTTATACAGAGTCTGACCCACATAGAATCGATAGGTACAAACCCCTGCAATGACCCACATAATATCTGAACAACATAGGATCGTATGCACTAACCCACATTTGATCGCTGAGTGCTGACCCACACTGGATCTGACCCACACAGGATTGGTATGCACTGACCCACACAAGATCGCTGAGTGTTATCCCACATAGGATCAGTATGTGATGAAACACACTGGATCAATGAGTGCTAACCCACAAAAGATCGATAGGTGCTAACCCCCTCAATGATCCACACAGGATCCATCCATCCTAGAGTCGATAGGTAACTAACCTCTGTATAATCTATCTCCAACCTCTGCCTCACCACCAGCCACTGGGTTCCCGTACTAATCATGCATGATTCTGAGAGGTTCATCTCCTCAAGCCATCAGTCGATACTTCAACATTCATGAAGTTCCACGACGATGTATCCTAAAGGTCCACCACATTATAAGGGACCTAACACAATAGAAAACGTGTCAATTAGATGCTTGGTCTGTATGTTTTTAGAATTTCCACTCTGAGGGACCGGTTGGAATCATGTTTCAATCCAACATGGCCATACTCAATATTTACCCAAAACTCAAGTGGAGTATATCAAAATGATAGTCTCGATCCAAGCATTACAGCAATGTATATGGTTCGTCAAATGGATTCCCAATACTTAAGATATGACCATAAAGGAAAAAATGGGACTGGATGGGCCTGGGTCCAGTTCGACCCGAGCTAACCCGGTTTGGGTGGACTTAGACGAACATGGTTCTGGCCCAGCCCATGAAAGGGACAGCCTGGACTAGCATGCTGGTGCGGTCCACCGGAGCATGAATAGTCCACTCGATCTGGTGCCGAAGAGGGCACATCCCTCTTCCATTCAGAATGGTAATGGATGATGCCTTTAGGCGCTCTCAAGTCACTGCAGTACCCAAGAAGGTCCCACTGAAATGAAACTGCCTTCCGGTGTTCTGGTTGTTCCTCCTCCCAGCAGCGCGGTCGTACAACGATGCTCCACCTTGGACTGCACGACCGGACACTCTTCGGCCTCCGTCGTAGCCTCCTGCTCCACCGGTGGTGTGGACGCCTTCCACCACTCTGCAACGTGGCTCGTTGAATGCTAGGCACAACCTAACCCACCACAGTTGACATGCCGCAACCTCCTCATAATCCAGCAACACAAACGTGCACCACCATTCTTTCCATGCAGCTGGCCGGGTGCTAGCCCCCGCCTTCTTCCGTGAGCCATTACAGCTTCATTCTTTGACTGAAAATTATGTCGTTCACATATTCACTATCCTTGGGTAAAGGAATTCACGTCCATATGACATGCTCAACAAAACAGTGTGTTTCCAGACTCATTAAATATTTGATTTCGAAGAATGCACAAAGTATGCGTGAAGAACAAAAGATAAAGGGGGAAAAGTATATGTGTGGGATTATGGCCTTATTTGTTTGGCCATCATTGTTGTGAATCCAGAAAAAAAAAGAATAAATAAAATAGATTTAATCATAATCAAATTAAAACCCCTACCACATTCACCCATAAGAGATGTCACGAGGTAGAATACGAAGTTGATGAGATGGTGACATCGATGTTTGTTTCTCCCGCAATATGTTTCCGATCCATGCTCAAGCTTTATCATCATTCTATGATTCTAGAGGATGACCATCATTATAAAGTGTTCTTCATTGAATGATATGGTCCTCCAAAATCTCTCCCCAAAACTCCTCTCCTTTTCCAAGACAAATTCCCCCATAGGAAATGAGGTGGCAACATAATATGTCATGTTTATTAATTAAAAAATTAAGGGTTGTCTCATTAATTAAGATGATGTTGGAACAATTAATTTGGGAGTATTACAAGGGTCTCCTTAAATTAATGAAGGGTTCAGGTGGTCCCCACCTCCATAATTCAAAATGGTGCTTTCATTTTTGAAAATAAAATAAAACATGGTTATTTTATTTTCTCCCACGAAAGTCCAAAAAACTAACCTTCACCCTTCACCTATTGCGGTTGGGGAGAAGGCCCTCTTAAGAGAATATCGGAACTATGAGTTCAAATAATTCCTCGGATTTTAATTACGAGCACTGGTTCAAAAGATACAAAAACCTGCTCACATGTTTACTGAACTTACCTGAATTTCTTTTTTCAAGAATTCATTCCATGCACACTGGGCCTCGGGATCACACACCATCAATTTTCCCAGACTCTTAAAATTCCCATATAATTAAAAAATATATACATTGAAAAATTCAGGTCTTTACATCATCCCTTAAGCCTGTCATCCACTAGGACAACTCATATGACTTGAAGATGGTTGTCTGAGAGATATCATTGTCATTTGGGTTTCATATGGTACTGGGAGAACTCAGAATAATATTGGTAGTAGATTTAGGGGGTTCCGCTCGAGAGCTACTCTGTAAAAATCAAAACATGGTAAGCTTTCATTCAAACAATCAACGGGATGGGCACCTATGAGGAAAAGATTAGTCACTATCATCTATCACACAAGAGTTCATTGGAAGTATCACGTGTACACCATTGTTTCTATTTCATCCGAATGGAGTTGGTTCTTAGCTATTTTCATACCATTGAACAACTCCTAAAGGGCTTGAATCATCCCACATAAAGTGTTCAGGGTAGGGACCTTCATATAGAACTATAACCTACACCTTAATCCTTAAAATCACATGAGTCGTGATCTTCATCCTTCTTGACTTGCTTCTTCTAGCTCATAATGGATCTAGAACCTTGCTCACTCTATAACCATGGGAGAATCAGTAGCTGACTCAGACTCCTACTCATACTCAGTATAATATAGGTACTATACATACAAGATAACTTTCTATAGCTAACTTTAAAGCACCTGGGTGACATGCTATCTTTGGCGGATCGCATGGATGAGCAGACTAGGGATTTGAGTTTGTTGCTTCCTTGCTAGAATGATAGAAATAGTTGGTATAATATTGATAGTGGTATAGTCGAAGGTTTATAGGGATAATGATGATGTTAGATGAGGGTTAAAGGATAGACTATTTATCCCACTACAATCAGGATAGAGGGATAAACCCATACACCATCACTAGGGGTGAGAATATAGCCTAACTCTTGACTTTTGGGTGATAGGGTTTGAGTGTGTAATGACTTAAGAACTATGCGTACAAGGTGGTTCACTATCATCCACATCAATTTGAGTGTTGTTTGAGTGGATCTACTACTCAATACTACCAATATTATATGACTGAAGAGAGAGACAAGGAATAATATGGTCATTTATTCGTTGATGGTATATGATGCATCATGTTCCGACCAGACATCCATGAGTATAGATTATTTGGGAAATGTGGAAACCATAGGCAAAGGATTAAGGAATAGTTCTTGAACAATGAAAAAAGGGCTCAAAATGCATTGGATCATCAACTGCTCAATGGGATATTTTTCTCCACAATACAGATGCGGAACCTTTGACAATTTAACTCAAGATTAGGGAATGATAGATGTAGGTATTGTTCATGATGGTCATACTAACAGAGAGTTGCGTTGAAGCACTTTGACTTTGGTATGATGTCAATATTTCTAGTGTAGAATCACAGATCATACTTTGGGGGAGGATAAAAATCAGTATTATATAGGATGTAGACTATCTCGGTATAGTATATCTTGTAGAATATCATGTTCTTGTGGAGAAATAGCTTTGGGCACTCATCTGACTAGAATCCTATATGATATATTATCCCATACCATAAGGAAGGTCAGTGCAAGTTCCCTTCCTGTAACATGCACATAGTCAAAATCAATTTATTAGAGAAGATCCTACTTAGATATGTTCCTATAATATCCTTTTGGAGACTTTGACAAAATCAACATGCCACTGAGTATGTGAAATTCCTCAACCTTCCCCAATTACCTTAATCTAGCTCCAAAAGGGATGCTTTCAGAGACGTAAACATAAAAAAGTGGAGGGAATTGGTGAGGATTAGAGTGTTAAGAGGTACTATAATTGGTGGCTCAATAGAAATGTGGTGATGTGCTTTAGGGTAGAAACCTCAAGTCACTTATGATGATAAAATGAATCTCTCCTACACATACATATGCTTTAGTAGACTTTCCAAATGAAATATGATAGCCTCTGGTTAATTACATACTCGTGAGATGTGATCTTGTCATGGTCTTCTATCACATCAACTACACTAGAATAGTCTATATATGGTTGAAAATAAATTAGAAAAACTCACTCATTCAAAATTAGGATTGAGTGAGAAAGTAGAAGGATGTGCTATTGAATCTGAATTCCTATTATAGTGGACATCCGATACACATCAATAACTGCAATAGCTAGAAAGAATGATAGTCTAGTGTTTGGGATGTGATACATGAAACATGTATCTCAGGTACTCATTAGGATATGATACTTCATTTATCCGAGTGTGGACCTGAAGCTCACTACCCAGGGAGTGAATGGGATACATTATGTCTCTCAATGCCTAATACCTATATTATTTCTGAGAAATTACCATGACATACCAGGCTACCCATCCATATCATCACCTAGATGATTGACTGAGTTGAACTGAAAATACTCTGGGAGTTGAACCTTTTCCATATCATTCCACTACTATTTCCGAAGCAAGGATACACAGCACTGTACCTTCATTAGAACCTCCATGTTCCATTTTTTTGATCTATTATTGACTAGACCCACCCCAAGAGTCCCCAAGATATCATTTTCACTACCTTTAACACCACTAATGAAGAGGTACAACTTCTATAGATATGATTTGATGCCCATGTGGTAGTATAGGAACAACCTCTATTTGGCAGTAGAGGTGCATGGCCCATGGTTTTTGAGGTTAGGCGATGTGGTAGGCAGGAGCATCCACCGACATGGGGATATCATAATCTACTACCTATATCATACCGACAGTGAGCTCCATCAAGTGAAGGAAATCACCCATTGGAGCCTGATCCCCCTATGAAAATTTTTGTATCCCCTATTGCATGAATTATGAAACAATTCCACACGCTAGATGATGATTTTTCCCCATCATCCATAGTGCCCATTCCAGCTTCAATCTCATTCACGGTTTCACAGAAATAGATGCACACAATTGTGTGTGTCATCAATATAACTTTCAAATCATACTAGAATTACTTCCAATCCGGTATTCTACTTTTCATGTTGATCCCACCGACACTCTCTTGAACTCATTATCTATCGACTCACTGTGATGACCACCTATCACATTCAATGGAATCCATCTGTGTTGACTGAAACCCTCTTCAATGATGGAGCATCATGTACTAGTCATATCATGTGTCATATTAAGGTGTGGCTGACTATTAAACTTTACAAATGAGTTATGGATCATTTCCCAAAAATATCAAAACAATCCGAATGTGTTTTCTTGGTTTTGAGTATGTCACTATTTCTTTTACTAATATTAATGTCAATTTTAAATAATGACACATTTTTGTTATACTATCCATACACTGCATTTTATTGAGGTAAGGATGACTCCACCCTATCAAGAATTACTGATGGATTGATTTCATAGAGTTTCAAAACAATCCAAATTTTTTTTCTTGGATTTCAGTATGTTAATTTTGTTTTTTTACTAAAATGTCATTTCCAATTCGAAACACGCATTATGAGTCATACCAGTCATATCGTTCATCATATTTATTTGAGACTAATTCATACACATCACAAATGAATTATGAATCATTTTCTTAAATTATCAAGATAATCAGAGAATGTTTAGTTTGTTTTCAGTAATAGACACATATTGAACTAAAATGTCAATTTTAAACAGATGAAAAATATTTTTTGTCATATTATTGACACTATGAATTGGATTAAGGTGAGTTAAACTTATACACATCAAAAATGACTCATGGATCATTTTACTATGTATAAAAACAATCCAAATTTATTTTCTTAGTTTTCTGTATAACACTTGTTGTTTTAACTTAACTTAATGTCAATTTAAAATAAAAAGATACACTTTGACATATATCAGCCACATCGTGAAACTTATTGAGGAGAAACTAATTACTACACATAAAAATGACTAATTGATCAACTTACTAAAATATCAAAACAATCTTAACATGTTTTATTGGTTTCTGATACGTCACTTGTATTTTTTACTTATATTAATGTCAATTTTAATTAAAAAGAGACCCTTTGAGTTATACAGGACACAATGTGAGTCTTATTAATTTGTGGATTATTTATATATGTCAAAAATTACTAATAGATAACTGGACTAAAGTATAAAAACAATCCTAATATGTTGTTTTTGGTTTTCATAATGCCAGTTGTGTTTTTTTATTAAAATGACATTTCCAACTAGAAACACACATTATGAGTCATACCAGTGACATCCTGCATCGGTATGATGTGAGAAATCATCATACACATCAAAAATAACATATGAATCATTTTCCTAAATTATAAATATAATCAAGGTTTTTTTTTATTTCATTGAAAACTTATTTTGAACTAAAATTTCAATTTTAAACTAATAACAGACAATTGTAGTCATACCGATCACACCATTCATAATTGAGCATAATGAAAGGGTGATAATAGATACTAAATATGTGTATAAAATAGATATATAAATGATCAGATGAATATAACATGATCATAATGTTTTTATAAGGTGATATTAACATTAGAAATTCATACCTTGCATATCATAGCTCATAATCATGAGTCATGGATCAAAGCATGGTAGTTCAGAAGACATGAATATTAAAGGATAAAATAACATTATAAACTAAAAACATACACTTCGAGTCATACCGAAAACACTTTGTAGCAAATTTAGGTGATGTTTATTGAGTTGTGGCTGATTAGTATACTATTTAGGAAAATATTCATGACAAGTTTTTTGGGAAGTCATACTTTGCATTCAACTACTGAGAAGTCTTACATTACATTCAACATGTTCTCTATTTTCTATCTTGTTTGAGATAGATGAAAGGAATATATGACTTCCCAAATTATCTATAAAAAACTAAATAAGTATTACATAAAAATTATGAGGAAACTAACTTACAAATAGTTGATAAAATGACGAAAAAATTAATTTATTACTTAATTTGGAGGAATTAAAATTTATACATTCTTGAACCATTTCCTTGTTTTCATTATATCATTTGTAGCCTCAAAGTCCAATCTCTCAGGAGCATTATATTTTTCAAACAAATCATCCTAACTCAAATAAAAGAATCCACATGTATAAGAAAACAATGAATATGTGAGTAATACTAAAAAGAAGTAAATTGAACATAAAAAAGAATCAATCCACTACATCTATGGAAGTCGCATCATCATGATATTTGTAAATATTCTTCCATCAGGTATGCTACCCATTCATTTCTGGGCACATCTATATCATATTATGAATATTAGTTTTTTCAATAGTCATAGTTGTACTTGAATAATATAAATACACAATGGATTAATAAATATTTTAAATAAAATAGTAATTATCATCGAAAATACATGTTCAAGAATTATAGTTTGTTCATGGAATATGAAATCTCTCATATATTTACAAACATAATAATTTAAATCTTTTCCATTAGTTTGTTTTAGACACTATAGAAACAATGAGTAAAATAAGTAATTTGTTTTGATATCTGTTTGGATAGTGTAATATTATTATATATACCCTGATACTTATATACTCTTAGAAATTTTTATCATCTTTATGCTTAGGCCGTGGTCTAATTATTATTTTTTCATGATAGTGACGTGGCACCCTATCCTAACAAAATCCTCATTAAAAGATAATATAAATATTATAATTTGATGTTTATTTTTAAAACGTTGGATGAATTGTATTATAGATTGACAAATTCCTTCATGTGGGGACAATTTGTTGTATATCCATGCATTGAATCCATGAAATAAATAATTGGAGTGTAAAAATTTACTACAATGAGTATCCAATGGGCAGGGTGATGTTGATTTTTGTAGATCTCTTCAATTAGTTGGTATATTATTTAGATGGTTTTCAAGCGGTCTCTTGGTTCATCCCCTTGCCTTTTTTTGTATTTAATATCATTCATTAGTTAAAACCATTTTTATTAATTTTTAATGTTTTCTCTTTAAATTTAAATTGGTAATGAATACCTCATTGTCAACATGTTTTCTTATAAGATGTGACGACCATGTGATGAATGTTCCAATGTTTTTTTCAAATGTATGAATATCTTCATCATCAATTGAAATAGGTAGCATTGCACTTGGCTAATGGGATACACTAATTGACACTCACATGGGACCTTCTGGTAGTGGTCTGTTGTGTGGCATGTCATTTTCAATATTTAACATCATGGCCCTCACTACAAGGTGATGAGTGGGTGTTTCTAGATATAAATAACATTCATTATCACACTATATAATATCAGTGAAGAAAATCTATCAGTGAATATCTGATTTACATTTCACACAAACATATATTAGCACATTATTACCGTAGCTACTACATCTCTTATAGCTGAATATATCGCCTCATAGTTGGTGGGGGTGGGGTAATATCTCTAAGTAGTGGTTGTTCTTGAGTTTCTTCTTCTCCTTGCCTCCCACCAATTAATGTTTTCGCCATCTTTCTCTCCCTTTATAATTCTTATTCAAGGATAGATATTCTTTATCTCATCTATTTTATTAATTAACATTGATCATTTTCTTGTTTTTTTCTCAAAATATGTTTTGCGTGTCACCCCAAAACCCGCACCTCTAACATGACCATATTGTTTTGGCCACTACAAGGATGCTGATAGTATGGGTTTATGTAATTTAGGTGTTACTGATTCCTATGACTATGTCAGATAGAAAATATAGAAAAAGTGATCATTGTTATTTAATATCGATTTAAATAAAAACAAATTTTTACTATGTATTACTTACATTGTTTCCCAAAATTATTGTGTCTTTTAATTTATTAGTATCCCATCTATATTTACACGTTCTTCCTTCGATAAAGCATGGTATGAGATGGAAGTAGCATTGGATTTGGAGTCATAAATCTTCATATAAATAGATTAACATAATTATGGTGTTTTTTCATTTCATATAAATGTATTATGGTAGATTTAAAATACATACCAGTTTTTTTTAGGATAATTATACCTCATTCTTGATTTACGGTAGGGGTACACTAGTTTTGCAACTCGTTCCTTATTTTCAGAACTCATTTTTTATTTCCTAAATAAAAAATTTTCAATCTATGTGATGAATACATATATCATCAAATAGCTTATTACTAACCACAATGTTCTAGATAAAACTCATTTGCACGATATCCAATAAATGTGTCCCACACTTCTTGGTTTATCAGATGTGTATAAATAAGCAGTGGGTGTGAGTTTATTTTCCCTTTAATATCTTTAATATGATATCTTGTTATAATTGTGTGAAATACTTTTAGAATCCTTCTAGCAAGAATTAATTCATATTTCTTATGGGAGTCATCCACTTTGAATTAAATCTATAATGTATGATGAATAGTATGTCAATGTTTAATTATTTTATTTGTTAGTAAAATATTGAAATTATATCATAATGATACCAAAATACCTTCCCAAATTAGTGACTTATTCCCAGACACAACATGATTTCAGGAATCTAAATCAATTAGAACATGTTTTTGGGTGACGTTTCTAGTGTAACCATTGAACATGGACTTGTTGGGGTAAACATGATGGCCCTGCACATTCCATATAACATTGTATTTGATGCCTTTGGATTTCACCTTGATGATTTTTGATAACAATGTCAAACTAAAATGATCCTATTTTTTCTTTGTATTCATTCCTGAATCGGATACTAGTTCCCTGGAATCATCTTCGTCAATATGTTTTTCTAGAGTAGTAGCATTAACATGTGTAGATGGTCATTGTACCTCACTGGGATCATTGGAAGGTTTAAAGAAATATAATTCTTCAAGAATGGGTGAATTATCATGTGCATAAGATTGTTCCTATACACTGTGAGCAGTAAAAGGTTGAGAGACATGTTGTTCGTTGGGATTGGGAGCACCGGTACATGAAGAAGTAATTATCTTTATAAGTGGTTTAACATTTAATTTATAGTACATAAATTCAGTAGCATGCGGATAATAATATGATGTAACGCGGTGAATATTACAAAAAACGTAACCTGATTATTGAACTATATTTTCTTTTTTTAATGGATGAAGGGATTTTAACCCTATATCAATGATCCAAAACCCTTTATTATGGTATCCTCTCATATAAATCATTCCGTCTACTTTGGGACCACTATGAAAAGATTGAGATGTCCTAATGAAATGGTCAACCTTAGTTGAATTTTCATTTGACACTTCAGTGGTTTTGGTCAATAACTAAAAACAATTGAAAACAATAAATTTTCAGGCTCTGGAACATAAAATACACATACTATCTATGATTCCATTATAAAAGGTTCATCTTTGCACCCTTTATTACTAGAATCAACATTCTCGAATCCCAATTCATTTATTTTAACAACACTTCTGTTTTCAACCCACTTTCATTGAACAATCGGCACATAGAATATTTTATAATCTACCCCCATATTTTTTTGACTATGAAAAAATATAAAATATTCTAAAAAATTGGATTTTTTTCCTTAGTAATAGAAACATTCATTTCATCAACCACAATTGCAACTCCACTATTTTTCATGATACTATCTCCATCATGCTAATTTGCATATAATGTATAACCATTAATTACATAACCATTATAAGAAAATACATACACACTTGGTCCTCCATCTATCCATTGAAGTTGTTCTAAAATTGAATCTATATTTTCATCCAACACCTTTAAAATATGGTCCCCAACCATCCTATAAACTGTTGATTATGTGTATTTTATATCCATCTTTCATACCTTGATGGATTAAAATTCCTAAGAATTTTTTTTGTGTGATTCAACATATGGGGAAACCTGTAAACAGTTAAAAAAATGTAATGGTGTGCCTTCTACTGATCTGTAATATTGATTGTCACAACATCTATTCAATAAATTACTTCACTTGTAAGCTGGTCAATGTGATGAGATTTCGATAGACCAATGCATTCCACACTAAACATTAATTTGGTATGCAATTCAATGGTGTCCTCAACAATATATCAATCCAAAATACAACCACCTGGACAACTTTTATTTTTAACATACCCTTTCAAAAAATTTATATATAATTCTATGGGGTAAATCCATCTATAGTGTAAAGGACCACATAGTTGAATCTCTCTCACAATGTGAACCATAATATCAAAAAAATTGGTAGGATGAACATTTCAAATCCACATAATATGATAGAAATTTCCCTTTCCATAGACATAATTTCCTATGGGTCTATAACTCTGCTACATATAGCATTGAAGAAGAAACAGAGCTTGGTTAATGTATGATGGGTATTCATGGGAAAAATTTAATGTTGAGCTATAATCATTAGATATTACATTAAAACATGGTAGCCTAGTGATTATAGAACCTTTAAAATTAAATTGGTCATTGAAATTATACTCTTGATATTCAATGAATAACCCTCTAGATCCATTAAGTTATTCAATAAGTTTCAAAACCGACATCTCTCTTGCATAGAAACAGTGTAAATAGATGTAGGAAGAAAAGTATGTTTGTCACCCTTCTCTGGTTCCAACTCTTCTTGTATTTATATTTAAACCATGTCCAACCTATCCGTAATTCAATCCTTTGTTTTTCTGGGTCTATTTAGAAACACTTCAATGACACTATCACATAATTGTTTTTTTCAACATTCATAATATCAAGAAAATGTCTAACGTATAGACAATTCCAGTATAATAATTAAAAAAATTGACCTCTTTTACCAACCAGATTTCGAAAAGTTTTTTGAAAATGGTTTACTAAACGAAGTGTCCACATATTTAACTTTTTCAAATAATTGATAACTTGTTAGTGGAGATAGGGATCTAAATTCTTCTAAACTTACATTGTATGATGTCATCTATGATCGGTACTTATGTTGTTGGGGTAGAAATATATGATGTCCTAAAAACAATGTTTTTGATGATTTTTTCAACCTAATTGATTGTGTAACTTTTTTATGCATAACTCCCTTGAGTTCCATTTATGCTATATCATGAAAAATTTCAATAAGCAGGAAAGTCATTTATCATTTATTACAACATGGATCTCATCTTGAAATGTTCATTTCTATAAGCATCATACTACATAACACTTAAATCCCCCAATAATTTCAAATCTGTGATCAATTGATCCAAATAAACATCAATACCATTAATATGTTGTTTTGATCCTATTATAATCCTGTATACTAAAATGTATTTTCATTTCATACATAACCATAGTGGAAAGTTATAATTTACCAACATAACCTGTCATGTACTGTGAGTGCTGCTTTGAAAAGAAAAAGGATTCAATCTATCTACAGATAACACATAATGAAGGTTTCATAGATCATTTATAAATTTAGGATAGTCATGATCAATTATCTTCCAATAAGGAGAGTCTAAAGAGTGATGTAGTTTCTCATCATTAATTGTTGTGTCTGTATTCCTTCTTAATTTTTCTATAGTCTCCCCATTTCCATTTAGGTGCCTAATTCTTTGAATGATTTGAATGTACTCTAAAACATTCATAGGATGGGATTCAACATTCATATATCTATAAGAATCACACTTTATTCATTTTCTATGTGATTTTTGGACCTTGATAAACAATATAATTTCATTCAAGTAAGAATGTATTCTTTCAAATATCATACCCATTGAGCGTAGTATTTTTCTGGCATCATAAGTATGTCTTGGGAGATCATTATTTTATGGGATCATGTCATTCAAGATAGCAAGAAATTCTATAAAACTAGCGTCACCCCATCCATTTCCTTCTTTTAGATTATAATTCTTTAGTATGGATGATAATACTATATATTAATTTAAACCACCATACAATGGCTCTTATGCACAATTCATTAACTTCTGAAAAAAATTATGGGGAATAATGAAGTTTATCTTCAACTATCCTTGTCATTTCATCAATATGTTCTTCTTCATCATTCACATATGTAATGAAATCCTTGATACAATATTCTTTAATTTCCACACTTGTAATCATATCAGACAATCCATAAAATGAATTTTTATCCTATCCACTAGCTACATTCTATTTTCCCCATGTTTATTCTAGAATTTATAACTTCAATATATTCTATGATAGATCTAGTGTTATTCTAAATCCTCTAGACTAAGTTGTCATTAATAATAACAGTGTAAACATAGAAATGTATTTGAGAAGGGAAATATGCACGATCATTTTCAAACATGATGAACTATTTCACGACATCTTAATACTCTGTTGTCAAACAATTGGAATGTATCCATTATTTACTCATATCCATCCTATTTGATTCAGTAATACTAATATTTAACAATATAAATACACATAAAATTTATATAAAAATTAACTAGACCTAAAAAAATTATAGAATTTATGTCACTTTAAATATTTATCCCCAATAACAAGTTTTTGGAACCAGGGTACTTCATTTTGGATATATTAGATAACACTGCAAGAAAGATATGATATACCTATTGTTTTAATCCATTGGAATAAGCTAGGAAAAGGTTGGTGTAATATATAGAAATGGTTTTCCAAACTATTGGGAACAATGATTTGGGGATAGTAATATCCCAATGGTTATTCATAAACCATTGAGGTATGTGATTTTACAGCACATTATACCAATGGTTTTCTATAACCATTAGTATAAAATTTTACCAGTGGTTTTACACAAATGCAATATAACCCGGTTTATATATAAACCAATGGTTTTTAAACTGTTGGTAAATAATTTTACCAAAGGTTTATAGAAACCGTTGGTAAAAATTTAATTATCACATCTATACCAACGGTTTTCAAACAGCTAGTATAGAATTTTACCAATGGTTTCATAGAACCATTAGTATAGATTCAGTCTTCACATCTATACCAACGGTTTTGAAACTGTTGGCATAGAGTTGCTACAACTCCAGTAGTAGTAGCCAGTTCTAGCCTACCCTTCAGCATAATTCAGAACCTCCAATTCCTTTTGAAATTACATGAAATTACAATACTCTATACATCATTAAAAATAACACCATTGAATAAAAATATGATCCACATAGTATTCCATCATAATAACACCAATCCAATTGATGTACAGTATATAGAATTCTAAATAACAACAATACACCAAACAAAATACTTCAGAATAACACCAAAACACCCAAAAAAATTACACCACTAAAAACTAGAACACCCTGAAAAGAGACATCTCTATAAACACAACACTTGCAAATTCGATCTAAGGGTGTGAGGGTGGGGGTGTCCTGGTGTTGGGGTTGGTCCAAGGGTGGGGTTGTCTAAGGGGGTGGGGGTATCCAGTGGTGGGGGCTACCAAAGGGGTTGGGGTCTCTAGCGGGTGGGTTCTCCCAGGGGTGGGGGTGTCCAGGGGGTGGGGGCTATCTAGTGGGCGGTGGTTGTCTAGGGGGTGGGGTGTCTAGGGGGTGGGGGCTATCCAGGGGGTGTGGGTGGGGTGTCCAATGGGGTGGGGGTGTTGAGCGGGCTTTCCAGGGGGTGGGGGTTGTCCTAGGGGGTGGAGGTGTCAAATGTGGGTGGGGGTGTCCTAGGGTGGGGGCTATCCAGGGTGTGGGGGTGGGGTGTCCGAAGGGGTGGGGGTATCCAGAGGGTTGTCCAGGTGGTGGGGGTTTTCCTAGGGGGTGGAGGTGTAAAAAGTGGTAGGAGGTGTCCAAGGGGGTGGTGTTGTCTAATGGGTTAGGGCCTATCCACGGGGGGTGGGGGTGGCTAGGGCCTGTGGTGTTTATCCATGGGGGTTGGTGTTCAAGGGGGTGGGGGCTGTCCAAGGGGGTGGGGTGTCCAGGGGTGGTGTGGGCTATCCAGGGGATGGGGCTATCCAAGGAGGTGGGGCGGTGTCTAGGGGTGTGGGTGTCCAACATGGGTGGGGTGTCCAGGGGGCGGGGTGTCCAAGGGGTAGTGGTGTCCAAAGGGGGTGAGGGTGTCCAAGGGGGTGGGGGTGTCCATGGGGGGTTGGGGTGTCTGGGGGGTGGGGGCTATCCAGGGGGTGGGGGTGTCTAGATGGTGGGGGTGTTGTGGGGTGGGGGCTATCCAGGGGGTGGGGGTGTCCAGGGGTGGGGGTGTCCAATGGGGGGGGGGTGTCCAGGGGGTGGGTTGTCCAAGGGGTAGGGGTGTCCAAAGGGGGTGAGGGTGACTAAGGGGTTGGGGTGTCGAGGGGTGGTTGGGGTGTCATGGGGGTGGGGGTGTCTAGGGGTGGGGGCTGTCTTAGTGGGTAGGGGTGTCCAAAGTGTGTGGGGGTGAGCAAGGGAGTGGGGGCTGTCTAGGGGTGGGGGCTGTCCATGGGTGGGCGTGTCCAAGGGGTGGGGTGTCTAGGGAGGTTTGGGGGAGGGCTGTCCATGGGGGGTCGGGTTATCCATGGGGGTGGGGGTGTTGAGGGGGTGGAGTGTCTAGGGTATTGGGGGAGGAATATACCTAGGGTGGGGTTATCCTAGGGGTGGGGATGTCTAGGGGGGTGGGGGGCTATCTAAGGGGGTAGGGGATGTCTATGGGGGTGGGTGGTGTCTAGGGGGGTGGGGTGTCCAAGGGTGTTGGGGGTGTCCAAGGGGGGGGGTGTGGGGGCTTTCCAAGTTGGTGGGGTGTCCATTGGGTGGGGGATGTCAACAGGGGGGACTATCTAGGGGATGGGGAGGTAGTCCAAGGGGGTGGGGGTGTCTAGGGGGTGGGGGTATATTGGGGGTTGGGGTAATGTGCAAGGGGGTAGGGGGTGTCCAAGGGGTGTGGGGTTCTCTAGGGGAATGAGGGTATCTATGTGTGGGGGTTGTCCAGGTGTGGGGGTGTCTAGGGGTTGGGTTGTCTAGGGGGTGGGTTTGTTTAGGGGATTGGGGGCTGTCCAGGGGGTAGGGGCTTTCCAGGGAGTTGGGGTTTGTCCAGGGGGGTCTGTCCAGGTGTGGGTGGGGTGTCTAGGTGGTGGTTGTAACACCCCGAGATTTTAAGAAAAATATTCTTTTTAATTTAATTAATGTCTTGTGTTATAAACTAAACCAAAAGGAGCATGCACAACACACATCTCGGACCTGGCTTGAATTACACGCAATCACGACCTTCCACGATAGCGTGTGTTGTACACAACACCAAGTTTTTCTAAACAGCGATATGCTATTAAAATATTATTTAAACTAGCCGTTATGAATAGTAATAACCACTTTTTGAAATTTTGTAAATTTTATTTTTCAAAATGGACTTCATTTTTGGATTCGGAATATCGAAATTAGCTTAGGGTGAAATTTTGGTGATTTTCGAATAACTTTCATATTTTGATGAATAGTGAAATTTACTAAAGTTTAATTAAAAACATCTTTTTCAATCGAAATAATTAATAGTGATAAATTATTAATTTGCGTGGTTTTAAATTATATTTATAATATATTTTTACAATTTAATACAATTTTGATCATTGGATGTAATTTCACATTTAAAACAGTTATAAACAAGTGTCAATCTTTTGATAGTTATTATCTCTTAAAAACACGCTATTTGTTGTGACAGCGAAAATTAATTATAAAATTAATTAATGAAACTTATATGTTGGAAATTTTGTAAAATAGAAATCATTTTTGAATTCGGAATATCAATTACAGCTTAGGGTGAAATTTTGGCATTTTTCTGAAAAACTTCAATTTTTGTGAATAGTGATACTACTAAGTGGTAGTTAAAAAAATTAATTTTTTCATAAATCTTAATTTTACCGCTTCTGTGGATAGAATTTCAAAAATCTGAGAGACACGATTGATGTAAGTAAGTAAAATGTGGTTCAATGAGATGAAAATAAATTTTGGTGAATAGTAACTTTTTACTTTTATTTACCACCGTTAAAAGTAAATAGGGTAATTAAGGGTAAAAATGATATTAATATTACCCTAACACATGTCCTAATACTATTGGACTAGTGTATCTCGACCAAAAACAACCTTAAGTGTAAAATATTATCATTTAGGCCCACTTGGATTAGATTATGACATTTATTATTATTTAATTCAAAGAAGAGTTAAAAGAGTTAAAATCAAAGTTTATTTACTAAAACATTTTTAATATATAGTTATACATAATATAATTTAGACTATAAAAATTCATTAGAAATCTAAAAATATTTCCTACATAATGGTTGTTTATTTGTAATTTTTATACTTTATATCATTTAATTTATTTATGACACAACGATGATGCAGTAATTACCTTTTTAAGAAAATATTAACATAATTGACGTTATAAATGACCAAATAAATGTAATTTGAGACTTTTTATGACTTAAACTAATTTTCTATGTTAATATGACATGATATTGTTGATTTAATTAACTTGGTTCGAACTTATAATTCTGTTAGAAATTTCATAAAAATCATGTATCAAATAGTGTCAAAATTGACATAAATTAGTTTTTAAAAAAAATATTATATTATTAATTGTTATTTAATTCCTAAAAATCTATGGTTCGGCCAAATGACTTACATAAGGATAGATATATTAATAATAAACAACTTGGGGTTCGTTTGGCTTGATATAGTATGTTTATTAACCATATAGTCTAAGAAAACAAAAAGACATGGTAAAAGATAAATTATTTAACTTAGAGTTAAATCTAATTGATAAGGATAAAATAATAACCTAAACTTGTCTAAATCCTATTAGATGGGAGGATTGCGACCCATCCACACTTTATATTCGAAATAAGACCATTTTGAACCAATATAAACCGAATTTGACCTTAATATAAAATAATATTTTGAGATTTTCCTAAGATGCCCCTCTCCTCCCTTATAAAAAGGGCACCTCCTCCCTCTCCTCCTCACACCAATTTGAGCATTCATGCTCGGCCAAAACCTTCCAAAATATCTTCTCCACTTCCCTAGTAACATCCTAGAGGTCCTGGTCTTCTTCAAAGACCATCCTTAGTTCTTTAAGTAGAGGTTAAGTGAAGGCGCGTCAAAAAGAGGTAATATCCATTACCGAACTTTTTCAATTTCATTCTTCATCAACTTCTTCTTCTTTAGTTGTTTCATGATAAAGTAATAACATCAGTATTTCTTATATACTGATATGTTATTATAAATATTAAACAACTCTAATTAACCTTCTATCCATCCTACGGAAAAAGGAAATCACCGCACGTGCGTACGTACGAAATACCGTATCCACGCCGTGGTGTAATCTAATTTCCGCCACCACCTTAATTGGATGGGTATAATGGTGTAATGAGTAACTATATATGATTATTATAAAGTGATATTGATACTGAAATAGTATACATACACTTCAACACAATTCCACGACCATGGGAACGATATCATCGCTCGTGCGTACGTACGGACTACCGTCTCCACGACGCGATGAGATTCATTCTCAATGATTAACCATTCATGAATGATTATAAAGTATATATAATAAGTACTAATGAAATATATGACATAATAATTATACTGTATTTATGTATATTTATATGTATTTCATCTACTTAATTCAATTCAATTCAATAAGGAAACGAAAACAGCGTTCATGCGTACGTACGGACTACCGTCTCCATGAACGGTGTATTTCTTTCCATTTAATGATTTATTATATAAATGTATATTATGAATATATATATATATATATATATATCATTTTTTATATTCTTTAATTATGTAATCATGATCTAAGTAATCATATGAATAATTACAATTCAAAATACGGACGATAAATGAAACAATTTTACCCAAAATGCTCTTTAACATGGAATTTACAAAAGAACGGGTAATATAAAGTCATAAGTGAACCATATATGATATCATAACAATGAATATGATTCTGTAATAAGTCAATGACAATATTTAAATCATTATACAGGAGGTTCTAACACTTACAAAGCAAGTCGGACCTAAGGTAAGGGAAATATCACAATCTCATTTTTATCATAGATTGTTTATACTTTGGAATTTACTGGGGTGTATTTTATCATCCACATACATGATTACTCAATATGTAATATTATTTACATCCACCTACAATTGTTTAAATCCAATTTTACCCTTCAGTGAGTTTTTAGTAAAAGATATGAAAGGAATCTTTTGTCGTTTTTCATACGAAGTTCTTTTTGACTTTTCCGACAAAAGTACGAAGAATGTTTTCTTTAACTTATACGGCATGAATGGATTTTTAAAACATTATTTCCAAGAATCTTCCTTTACAAGTTTTCAAGTTTATTTTTAATCAACTTCCATTAGTTTATAATTGTACGACATTTTAAGAAAGGAAAAGTGTTTTTGAAGCATAAAGGATATTTTCCTCAAGAATGAAGTTCAAGTGTTTTATCAAAATTATTTTCCATCTAAGATAATAAAGGGATCTGTTTTTATTCCTATTATTACATTTATTTGATTATGTTGTGATGGAATTATTTTTATGAATTCGTTTATTTTATATGAATTGTTTTATGATGTCACAATGTTTAAAAATCCCATTTTTATTACTTGGGTTATGCTATGATGTATGGTTTATGATTTTATGGCACACATAAGAATGGTATCATTATGAGATGGGTGGGACCTATATCTCCCTCCAATGCATTGGGTAATGATTTTATATCTCATGAGATAGACATGACTGCAACGGTAGGTTATACCGGTTCAGTAAAACAGGACTGAAACGAGGGTGACTCGGTTCAGAAATGGAATTTGTCCACTAAGATAGTCTTGGAAATGAGTATTGACTAATAAGATATGATTCTCTATGATTATGTGTGTATGCCACTAAGTTTCATGTTTTATGTTATGATTACTGAGATTCCATTTCACTACCATGATTTATCCCATGTTATGAAATTATGCTCTCTTTTGCAGGTTAAGATTTCCAAAAGTTATGTTCTTATGTATATGATGTGATTGATATTTCTTTTTTTACCCTTACTGAGCATTTGAGCTCACCCTTTTATGTTTTCTTTCCCCAGTATATAGAGAAATGTTTCAGATATAAAAAAAGGAAGATCCTTATGGGAGATGTTCAAGATCCTTCAACAGGATTAGAAGATTATATTCCGAGTTTCCAAGGACACTAAACTATTATGATCCTTGTGTGTGTGTTTTTGTTATATACTAAGTATTCCGCAAAAGTAATGTAATGTCAATGTACGTCAAGATTTGGGTCTCTACAGTTGGTATCAGAGGGAGGTTTAGTCAACCTTTGGAAACTAGGATGCGAAAACGTTAGTGAGTTCCCTAGAGATATTTCTAAGGTATGTCTAGGGATGTCCCTAAGGTTAAGTATACGTATAGGTTATAGTACTAGAATTACGCTAACGATCATAGAATTAAACCTATGATGTTAGATATTGAAGGTACTTCTCCTTTACTGTGTTGTTTTCTCTAGCATGATTTTCGCCTCTCACAAGATTCTTTTTGTGTTTTAGTTAATGGAGGGAACCAGAAGGAATTCGGTTAACATTGAATCCAATGGACAAATTGGTGACTATGAGAAACAAAATTGTGTAATTCCTAGAGAGAAAGATATTGTGATTATGTTGAATCAGTCATCTCAATATATGATTAACAAGGTGAAATTTAGTGGTATCCCTAATTCATCAAAGAAGAGGACGATAAACTATTATGCATGTTCCCATGTTGAGGAGCACAAAGAAAGGAAGATTGAGATTTCTAAAGAAGGGAAGAAGAACCTTGAGGAATACCTCAAATGGAGGGACCGATGTTATCTGTGTGGAGAAAAGGGTCATAGAGTGACAGATTGTTATGGACTTCAATGTCTTATTTGTGGAGAATATGGGCATTACCCAATTCAATGCCATGACCTAAAAAGTTACTTCTAATTCAAGGAAGGACTTATTCCAGGACAATCATTGAAGTGGATGGACTGAAGTGTCTATGTATTGGTATTCTAGAATAATGTTGTTGAGGTACATTTATGGTGTATTGAAATATTAATGTAATGGTCTATTGTGGTTTTCAATAATTTTAAGGTACCAGTAACCATGAAAAGTGATTCATATATTTGGAAAGTAGATGATATACGCATAATGAAGGGATAAGGAGAAAATGAAATGTTTAATAGTATTCATGAGCTCATAATTTATATAAGGACTAAGTGATATCATGGTTTGAGTATATAGAATTTTGAGGATTTTGGTAAGTGGAAAGTGTTAAATTTAACTGCATTCATGTTTTCACTAAGGTTCAATGGGTATTCATTCTTCAAGAAAATACATGATTAAGGTATTGACATGTTTGTAATGTGACCAACAAGACATGTCTTATGATATATGGGGATCAACGAATGTATTATATCTCTGGTAATCGTTTTCACTATATTATGAGAGTGGACTGCAGTATTATGGATAAGCCTAAAGATTGGAATGGATTATGTTGGACATAAGTTAGTATTGTTTAAGGATAGAAGTTTTTCGATATTATTGATGGGATGTTATGTAGTTTTTGAAAAAGGACAACATGTAGGACGGGCGACAGCCCATCGCGTCGGACAAGGATATGGGAATCAAACCTACAATCGAAGTGCGACTGGCCTT
This sequence comes from Viscum album, assembly GCA_963277665.1. Lineage (NCBI taxonomy): Eukaryota > Viridiplantae > Streptophyta > Magnoliopsida > Santalales > Viscaceae > Viscum > Viscum album. Next base: position 1,932,171,669 of record OY728131.1, read on the forward strand.
TATCGCCTACCACTGGCCTACAGGAAGTCCCTGTTTAGTAGAAACTAGTTTTATTATATTAAGCAGTATGATATAAGAAGTATAAGTCCATTTTAGGAACTATATATGATTAATCTCACTATAGATGGACATATGTATTTTTTGATAACTTTTCTAACCTTTTGTTTGAGACAGATGGAATGAACCATCATTCTATCACATGATCTACTAACACATCACGAATGACGAATTCAACTTCAAGAGATGAAGTGGAAATTGTCCTAAGAACTACAAACGGTGAGACTATACCAAAATCACGAAAGTATACTTTCTAATTCCAATTTCATCAACTTTAGGGAAATGATTTTGAAAACCAAAAATGTTTTCCTAGTACTCTTATATCTGATGAATCAGATGGTACCTTAGATCGTCACAAATTTATGGCTTTGTGATTGCTGGCTTTTCCATATCCATGTTCTCTACAACTCTCCATCAGAACATGATGGTTAGATTTCTCTTCCATATCCATATTTTCACCTATGTGGAAACCCGGTGATTAGTTTATTTGGGTAACCGTTACGTTTCATACTTTTGTTTTTAAATATTGGTTTTGGTATTCCTTTTTACGATGTGGGTTTCGATTAAAGAAACTTTCGAATAGTAAACCATTTATAAACCCAATGAATTTCGAGGGCGAAATTCATTTTAAGGGGGGTAGAATTTAACACCCCGAGATTTTATGAAAAATATTCTTTTTAATTTCATTAATGTCTTGTGTTATACGCTAAAAAAAGGAGCTTTCACAACACACATCTAGGACTTGGCTTGAATTACACGCAATTGCGACCTTCCACGATAGCGTATGTTGTACGCAACACCAAGTTTCGCTAAACAATGATATGCTATTAAAATATTATTAAAACTAGCCGTTATGAATAGTAATAACCACTTTTTAAAATTTTGTAAATTTTATTTTTCAAAATGGACTTCAGTTATGGATTCGTAATATCGAAATTAGCTTAGGGTGAAATTTTGGTGATTTTCGAATAACTTTCATATTTTGATGAATAGTGAAAATTACTAAATTTTAATTAAAAACAACTTTTTCAATCGAAATAATTAATAGTGATAAATTATTAATTTGAGTGGTTTTAAAGTATATTTAGAATATATTTTTACAATTTAATACAATTTTGGTCATTGTATGTAATTTCACATTTAAACAAGTTATAAACAAGTGTCAATCTTTTGATAGTTATTATCTCCTAAAAACACGCTATTTGTTGTGACAGCGGAAATTAATTATAAAATTAATTAATTAAACCTATATGTTGGGAAATTTTTAAAATAGAAATCATTTTTGAATTCGGAATATCAATTATAGCTTCAGGTGAAATTTTGGCATTTTTCTGAAAAACATCAATTTTTGATCAATAGTGAAACTACTAAGTGGTAGTTTAAAAATTTACTTTTTTCATAAATCATAATTTTACCGCTTCTTTGAATGGAATTTAAAAAATCCGAGAGACACGATTGATGTCAGTAAGTAAAATGTGGTTCAATGAGATGAAAATAATTTTTGGTGAATAGTAACTTTTTACTTTTATTTACCACGGTTAAATGTAAATAGGGTAATTAAGGGTAAAAATGATATTAATATTACCCTAACACATGTCCTAATACTATTGGACTAGTGTATCTCGACCAAAAACAATCTTAAGTGTAAAATATTATCATTTATGCCCACTTGGATTAGATTAGGACATTTATTATTATTTAATTCAAAGAAGTGTTAAAAGAGTTAAAATAGAAGTTTATTTACTAAATTTTTTTTAATATAGGGTTATACATAATATAATTTCGACTATAAATATTAATTAGAAAGATAAAAATATTTCCTAAATAATGGTTGTTTATTTGTAATTTTTATACTTTAATAATTTGATTTATTAATGACACAACGATGATGCAGTAATTACCTTTTTAAGAAAATATTACCATAATTGATGTTATAAATTCCCAAATAAATTTAATTTGAGACTTTTTATGACTTACACTAATTTTCTAGGTTAATATGACATGTTATTGTTGATATAAGTAACTTGGTTCGAACTTAGCATTCTGTTAGAAATTTCATAAAAATCATGTATCAAATAGTGTTAAAATTGACATAAATTAGTTTTTAAAACAAATATTATATTATTAATTGTTATTTAATTCCTAAAAATCTATGTATCGTCCAAATGACTTAGATAAGGATATATATATTAATAATAAACAACTTGGGGTTCGTTTGGCTTGATATAGCAAGTTTATTATCCATATAGTGTAAGAAAACAAAAAGACACGGTAAAAGTTAAATTATTTAACTTAGAGTTAAATCTAATTGATAAGGTTAAAATAATAACCTAAACTTGTCTAAATCCTATTGTATGAGAGTATTTAGACCCATCCCCACTTTATCTTCTAAATAAGACCATTTTTAACCAATATAAACCGAATTTGACCTTAATATAAAATATTATTTTGAGATTTTCCTAAGATGCCCCTCTCCTCCCTTATAAAAAGGGCACCTCCTCCCTCTCCTCCTCACAGCAATTTGAGCATTCAAGCTTGACCAAACACTGCCAAAATCTCTTCTCCACTTCCCTAGTAACATCCTAGAGGTCTTGGTCTTCTTCAAAGACCATACTTAGTTCTTTAAGTAGAGGTTAAGTGAAGGCGCGTCAAAAAGAGGTAATATCCATTACTAGTCTTTTTCAATTTCATTCTTCTTCAACTTCTTCTTCTTTAGTTGTTTAATGATAAATTAATAACATCAGTATTTCTTATATACTGATATGTTATTATAAATATGAAAAAACTCTAATTAACCTTCTATCCATCCTACGGAAAAAGGGAATCACCGCGCGTGCGTACGTACGGAATACCGTCTCCACGCCATGGTGTAATCTATTTTCCGCCACCACCTTAATTGGATGGGTATAATGGTGTAATGATTAACTATATATGATTATTATAAAGTGATATTGATACTTAAATATTATACATACACTTCAACACAATTCCACGACCATGGGAACGATATCATCGCTCGTGCGTACGTACGGACTACCGTCTCCACGACGCGATGAGATTCATTCTCAATGATTAACCATTCATGAATGATTATAAAGTATATATAATAAGTAATAATGAAATATATGACATAATAATTATACTTTATTTATGTATATTTATATTTATGTCATCTACTTAATTCCATTCAATTCAATAAGGAAACGAAAACAACGTTCATGCGTACGTACGGACTACCGTCTCCATGAACGGTGTATTTCTTTCCATTTAATGATTTATTATATATATGTATATTATGAATATATATATATATATATCATGTTTTATATTCTGTAATTAAGTAATCCTGATCTAAGTAATCATATGAATAATTACAAGTCAAAACACGGACGATAAATGAAACAATTTTACCCAAAACGCTCTTTAACATGGAATTTACAAAAGAACGGGTAATATAAAGTCATAAGTGAACCATATATGATATCATAACAATGAATATGATTCTGTAATAAGTCAATGAAATTATTTAAATCATTATACAAGAGGTTCGGACACTTACAAAGCAAGTCGGACCTAAGGTAAGGGAAATATCACAATCTCATTTTTATCCGAGATTGTTTATACTTTGGCATTTACTGTGGTGTATTTTATCATCCACATCCATGTTTCCTAAATATGTAATATTATTTCCATCCACCTACAATTGTTTAAATCCAATTTTACCCTTCAGTGTGTTTTTAGTAAAAGATGTGAAAGGAATCTTTTTTCATTTTTCATACGAGGTACTTTTTGACTTTTCCGACAAAAGTACGAAGAAAGTTTTTTTAACTTATACGACATGAATTGATTTTTAAATCATTATTTCCAAGAATCTTCCATTAAAATTTTTCAAGTTTATTTTAAATCAACTTCTTTTAGTTTATAATTGTACGACATTTGATGAAAGGAAAAGTGTTTTTGAAGCATAAAGGATATTTTCCTCAAGAATGAAGTTCAAGTGTTTTATCAAAATTATTTTCCATCTAAGATAATAAAGGGATACGTTTTTATCCATATTATTACATTTATGTTATTATGTTGTGATGGAATTATTTTTATGAATTCCTTTATTTTATATGAATTGTTTTATGATGTCACAATGTTTAAGAATCCAAGTTTTATTACATGGGTTATGCTATGATGTATGGTTTATGATTTTATGGCACACATAAGAATGGTATCATTATGAGATGGGTGGGACCTATATCTCCCTCCAATTCATTGGGTAATGATTTTATATCTCATGAGAGAGACATGACTGGAATGGTAGGTTATACCGGTTCAGTAAAACAGGACTGAAACGAGGGTGACTCGGTTCAGAAATGGACTTTGTCCACTAAGATAGTCTTGGCAATGAGTCTTGACTAATAAGATATGATTCTCTATGATTATGTGTGTATGCCACTAAGTTTCATGTTTTATGTTATGATTACTGGGATTCCATTTCATTGACAGGATTTATCCCATGTTATGAAATTATGCTCTCTTTTGCAGGTTAATATTTCCAAAAGTTATGTTCTTATGTATATGATGTGATTGATATTTATTTTGTTTACCCTTAATGAGCATTTGAGCTCACCCTTTTATGTTTTCATTTCCCCAGGATATAAATAAAGGTTTTAGGTATAAAAAAAGGAAGATCTTTATGGGAGATGTTCAAGATCGTTCACCAGTATTAGAAGATTATATTCCGAGTTTCCAAAAACACTAAACTATTATGATCCTTGTGTGTGTGTTTTTGTTATGTACTAAGTATTCCGCAAAAGTAATGTAATGTCAATGTACGTCATGCTTTGGGTCTCTACAGTGGTGGTGGTGTCTAGCGGGGTTTTCCATGGGGTGGGAGAAGGTTTGGGCTGTCCAGGTGGGTGGGGTTGTCCATGGGGTAGGGGTTTCTAGGGGTGGGGGTGGTGTCCATGGGGGATTTCCAAGGGGGTGGGAAGGGTTTGGGGTTGTCTAGGGGGTGTGGGTTGTCCACATGGGTGAGGGGAGTCCATGGGGTGGAGGTGTATAGGGGGCTGGGGGTTGTCGAAGGGGGTGGGGATGTCCCGGAGAGGGTTGAATCTATCACATGTATATTCAGTCATAGTAAATAATCATATCAAGTTTTATTATTTATAGATAAATAAATAAAGATAATGTGGCCTACCTAACCACATAAATATTCAGGCACAAAAAATCACCAATCATCAAATGTCAGTAATATCAGTAAAAAATGTAATGAATCAATCTTTCCCTCTTCACCATAACTATCATCACCGTTATCATAAGCCTCATCCTTTTCCACATCATCATCCCTATCATCATACCCTCCCTCCTCAATTTCCTCCTCCTCCCCCTTGTACTATCCCTTGGCCTACTCCTCACCCTCCCCCTCCGCCTCTTCCTTCTCCTCTCCACCGTCTTAATCACCACTAGAACTTCCACCTGGTGCACCATATATATAATGCATCAATGACATATATTCATCACAAGGTGTGATGGCCTCCGGGGGAAGTGTTGGACATAAAACTCCTATCAGTTTCATAAAAGTAGTGTTTTCACAAGTAGGATGTTCTTCCATCTATGTGGCACTTTTCCATATTGGTTTACTTTTTCCTTAACCTACTGGAACTCAGTGGAACTACAACTCAAACCTAAGGATGGAGAGTACCTCGTCGTGACTATACTCATCCCAGTTCGACAATGTACTCTTCTAGGGTTTTTCTCTACCAACATCTAATTTAAGTAATCATTTGGCACAAAATTACAATGTTGTAGGGAATCAAGTGCCTCTAAAGTAGCATGATAAAAATATAAATAGATTATAAAGTTACAAAATAGATATTAAAATTTTAAATCAACAATTTTAAACATAAAATCTATTATTGAGTCGGTTCATTAACTGCACTTCCTTCTTTCCTCTTTCTACTCGAGAAAAATAGTTTTTCTCGAGGCACACATCCTTCAATATTTAATGTTTTCCTCTACAATGACATTGAATGTAGAAAACCATAATTAAAAATAGGTTACCAATATTTAATTTCATAACTAAAATTATATGAAAACTTTGGAAATTGAATAAATTATAGAGGAAACAATAGAAAGTGAAAGTTGGTTAGAAAAATTATAAACTGCCATGCCTGCTTCCTCTCATGATCTGACATCATAGTATTCCACAATGTTTGAAGGTACTTCATAGAATCAATATTTTTTTATTTATTCCAGATGATTCCTAAATAAAATTCAATAATAAAAAATATAGTATTAATCAAAACAAGAATATTTTCATTTAATTAACTCAAATTTGATTAATACCTTACACTAGATAGTCATCCAATGAGTATTCATCTGTTGATACTATTATATCGTACAATCATCCATGATAGTTACTGCCTCTAACTCTATGCCAACTCTAGCATGCCATCCAATATACAACTCGTGTTTATAGGCTCTCCAAAGCTCACCTTAATCATTTAGACGTGCTGGTACTGCACCATCACCATCGTGAAAATTAAACTGAATCAGACACCAAAATATTAATCAATATAAATACCAAAATGATATATTTCATTAAATACAACTTATTTTATTACCCATATATCCTCACAATAATTATCCTTAATTTCATTTGGGTACTATCTCTATGAGATTGGGATAACATGAATGATTTCGGAGTATTTGTCAAGCATCACCAAAAATCTCTGACATTGCTACCATATTTTTTCAATCATTTGACTGTCTTCATTGTAGTCCACCATCAACTGCATGCGGCTGTTTGAAATTTCATGCATGCATGAATTCCTCTTCCCCCACTTCCTATCTGTATATGTATCTGTTATGAAAGAAAATAAAATATTTTATAAATACATGTTATAAAGAAAATAAATAAGGGTATAATAATTTATTAGGGTTCTATAAATATACTTGCAGCAGTTGGATTAGTGGGCATCACTGTATCTACAGAAATTGAAGGGAAACCCTATACAGGTGGAGTTTGTCCCAATGTATGCTCTATAGGGACATACTATGGAGGAGTGAGAGACGAAGAATACAGAATTTAGAATCATGGAGAGAATGAAGTATAAGTAAAAGATGATCGGACAGATGGATGGACGAATGATGGATGGGGAGTGGGAATCATAATCGGATATGGTAAAAATGAGAATGGAGACTCAGATGTAAAGGATGGTGAAAACATTGGAGGCATAAATATCTCTTGTTTCCCTAATGATACATTAGGATTATAATGTGTGATAGATGGAATGTTAGTGGGAGGGTCAAGGTCTAATCTGGTACACTGACCAGATCAGATTTCGCTCATACCCCCACATGATAACCCTCAGTTCTATGACCATTACTAGGATACTAATCAAATAATTGTCACCTAATAGGTGGATCATGAAAAAAAAGTTTAAAAATAATTAACAACATGACATTATATAATATTTAAATATTTATTTGAAATAAAATACTCACTACAGGAACTAGTGGTGGAATGCCCATCTCATCCATCTGACGATTTTTTCTCTCATCTATTTCAATTGCCTCTCACCAATTGGTTTCATTTCCTGCATTTGAAAACAAATATGGAAGTAATTAGAAAAGGATAACTATTGGGAATAAATCCCACAAGGCATCATTGAAACATTATTGAGGTGATTCTGTTTTTTGACAACGTGGGCCTCCATGTTGGGTTTATTGACAAAGAAGACTATGATATATGAGTGTGTCGACAAAGGGGGTTTACATGGTGATTTTCAGAATCAAGGGATGGTTTCATTAATCGATTATTGATTGAAGAACCTCGACAAAAGGAATGGATGATCTGGAGGATGCGCAAAATTAGAGTGATGCGCGAAAAATAATGTGTTCTGTGAAAAATTAGTGGAATGCGCGAAATATTTGTGCAGAGCATGAAATCATTGTGGGATGCGCGACATAGAGGGATGATTTTTTTTGTTCAAGAGCTGTTTCGAGGTTTTAAGCTTCAAAAATGTAAAATGCATGAGGTGCGTGAAATTTTGGAGTAGTGCATGAAATATGGTGTAGCGCGGAATCCTTTTTTCACGCTCAAAGAGAATTACAAGCTCAAGGAGGGTTTCTTCACGCGAGATCTATTTTGCCTATAAATATGAAGTGATTCACCTCCATTTGTCAGTGCTCCAAACGTAGAGAATACCCAAGCAGTGGCACGCGAAATTGAATTTTGCAAGGGAGTTGCGCATAAAAATCAAGCTTGCGGGTAAAGGATTACTTTGCGTGTAAAGAGAAGGAAGTGCATAAAAGAAGGTGGTTGCACGTAAAATTGGTATTGGTGCATAAATGGGTGTTTCGTAGAAATGGGATTTCATGCAAAAGCCAAGTATTACGTGCAAGACAGTTAAGAGGCTGCACATAAAAAGAAGAGGTTGTGCGTAAAAGAGGAGTTGCATGAAAAGTGGTTTTCACAAAAAGAAATGGAATTACAGGCAAGGTGTCATACAGGCTGCGCGTAAAAATCGGGGTTTCCCAGTACATCTGTTGAAAAGTGAGATTCATCTACAGGTAAAATTTGAACATCAACAAAGCATCTATCAACAGTTAAAGATGCAGATTTCATTAGTGATAATGAAGAGACCTATAAGTCTATAAACTGTGAGTGGATACTTTCCAGATCAGTGAGAAAAGGAAGAGGAAAAAGGTGATCCTCCCCATCGATAGTGATCCAGAGAGACAGAGAGAGATAGGGAGTGACACTTGGGAAAGATGTGGGCTCAACCTAAACATTGTAAAGGCAGTGAGCCTGGGAATAGAAGTGATCTATCCTGAACTTTGGTATGACCGGAATCTTGTCGGCGTATGCTTCTTGGATGCAGCCCAGTGAGGGTGAACCAAGTAAAAATATATTTATCTGCTTGTTTTCTACCCAACATTGCATTCAAAGCATCATCAGTAGTTAAAAAGGAAAAGAAGTGATCAACCTAAACAGAAAAGAGAAAACAAAGTGACCCTAATAATAAATAGGTCATGATCCAGTGGGGTATGATGAATTTTAATTAAAATAATATCCATACACTGATTCAACCCCCTCTTAGGGTATATAGGCCCCTAGTGGTCCTAACAATAACTAATGTGTAACCTAATAAAAATATGAGAGGGAATAGGGGGATTCCTGGAAAATTTAACTATCCATTTTTTAGGTAATCTTGAATAGATATATGATGAATTAAATAAATCATACAGGATGTAATAAATAAATTTAATTATGATTAGGATGTTTATTTATTAAGTTTCATTAGTCTATTATAATCATAGAAAATTGATTTTGAGGATTTATTTCACTCAACAACCAAGAGAGAGGGCATACTGAATTATGCCTCTAGAAAATTTAATAAACTATATATTGTGAATGATTAAAACCATATGATTGTTGCAAATAATTATATAAACATATAAACAAGGATAATATATCTACTAGATTCATAATGGGTAAATGAATTGTCAAAATTAATGAATAATTCAAGTTTTTTAGCCTAGGTAGATGATGCAGGTCTCTATACATGTTTTGCAGAATAAGAAAAAAAACATGTTCATTATCTGGATAAATTTGAACGGAGTTCATAGAGTTATACTAATTTTATACGTGGTAAAAAATCATTGAAATGTTCAATATGTAAGAAATTTTGGTTTCATATGTTTGAATACTGTTCAATTACAAAATAGAAAATGCCATTAAAATAAAATTGCATCCAATAAAAAATTAAAAATTCTAATAATGGTCAAGTTAGATATAATATATTTGCAATCAATATTTAATCAATTTAAATAGTACCAGCCTTAAAAACCCAAGTCGATATAAATAAAAAGAATTGAGAACATAGATAGATGATTCTATATATTTCCATCTAATACTCTAGAATCACAGTCAACTCTAACAATTGAGATATTCAACTAAAAAGTAATAAATGTATCATTTTCAATGGCATTAGGGATAGTGTCAATTCCATTATCACCATCATCAAAAATAGTTCTTGTAATTACATCAATAATGACACCAAATTCAAGTCAAAGATGGTCTTTGACATAAAAAACTTGTTTCTCCATTGAGGCCAATACATATGGTTCATCAATAGAAAGACTGAGAGTCATATCAATTACTCAAAATCCAAAATTGCCAATAAATGTGCCATTCCTTTTCATCAAATCAAACCACTGAAATTACATCATCATGACTAGTCCATGAGAGTATTAATACAATATATTTATTATTTCAATGACTCCATAATAACCTACATTTTCAAATCAAGTTCTACTATCTGATGACTGGAATAACAGTTTGTTGTGGAAGTAACCATAATAATATCTTGATGTGTTGTCATTTTATTTTATCATTCATTGATAATAAATATGTACTCATTGATAATAATTGATTTACAGTCACGAACCACAGTATTATGATCAAAATTGAAAGCTCTTATTTCCTCAGAGAGAGAGTCAGTAGGGAAACTCAATACCTAAAATATAAATGAATATTAAACTTAATTAAATATAGATTTTATTATTTTAAACCTTAATATTATTAAATTCAAATTCAATAATGTAAAAAACTATTTTCTATGAAATGTCTCCCTCCTTCTCAAAGATAAAGAATGAAGATTTCTATTTATCATTTCTTTATCATCCCTGTAGATAAAAATATGAATAGTTCAATAGTTGTATATGTAAGATATACAAATTCAATTGACATACCTGATGTAGTCATCACAAAAATCAAATTTGAACAAAATTGTGCAATGTTCCATCTCCCGCTATTCAAGGATTAATTTTGTCAATGTATATGATCCGGGAATTCCTCTTATTTGAGAAAGTGATGGAAAAAGTATCAATTTTCTCATATTGTTCTGCTTCATTTCTCATTGGTCTGTTGATTCTTTTAGTAATATCTTAAAAATACATATATCAAAAATCCATACATTCTTGATCCATGTAACTATTCATGATAGAACCTTTGGGATGACTCATATATCAGACATAAGACTTTAATGTGTAAATATTTCATTCAGTTCAATACATCTAACAAAAATAAATAGGTTCTCAAAGAATTATTCCAGTTGGAATATGGACAGTTAGACGCATCATGCATGTGAAAAATGACGGAGGAAATATTTTCTCTAACTCACACAAAATTAATTGGGCATCTACGGACATTTTTTTCAAGAAAGACATGGAAATCTTCTTAACACAAATATCTCTAAAAATGAAAAAACTAAATAAAATCCACCAATACATTATTGGAAAAAAATATGATGGACATCAATTGGAATGAAATCATGAATAATGACGTGATAATCATGAGTCTTCAACAATTTCATCATCAAATCTATTATGTTGACCCATATAGATATGTTTCTTGAATAGACCTCAGGAGCATTAATAGTCTCGAGTTCTACCTGAAATTTCTTTTTTTCTATAGGTGTCATCACATAAAAAGCACATAGAACATCCCATTTATTTTTCTTGATACGCACTGGATGATATTCTGGTCTGATGCCCCAATCCACCAATTCATCACAAGACTGTAAATCATCTTTTGTTTTTCCCTTAAAATTTAGAAGAATTGAAAGCAACATTTCACACATATTTTTTTAATGTGTATTATGTATAAGTAATGGTGTAACAAATTGGTTGAACAATAAGGAAAATCAAATAAGATACTCCTCTTATTCCAATTGTAAAAAGTTCAGTGCTAAAATTATCTCTCTTTTTAGATTTAATTTTACCTTTCCGGAATGAAAAAATGAAATATTACAATTCAATAAGAACATCAGTTCCAAACATACAATAATTTGAATCATCGGTCTCTATGGTATTGTGAAATCTTCAATGATTATTTCTATATGGATAGTTCATTAGCAAGAATCATCGATGTCCTGTAAAACTAATACTACAGTGATGTATTAGTCTTTTGAATCGTGTATTATTGAAATAAATAGGATATTATATTTTTTCCTTCATGCTCCATCTATACATAATTTCATAAGCATTAAAATCATTGATCATCCACATATGCACATCACACATCGAAAATATGTCTTTAGAACATGCATCTTATGTTCACACACCCACATCCCAAAGAAGTTTCAACTCATTTATTAAAGGATTCATGTATACATCTATATCATTGCTGGGATAAGTAGTGGAAGATATGAGTATACTCATGAAAGTGAATGGTTTTTTCATACACATACACATGGGAATGTTATAAATTTTTATAAAAACTAGCCATGTGTTGTGAAATGTAAACATATGCCCAAATAGATTAAAATCCGCACAAGAAAGACCCAGCCTCACATTACACACATCATTTGAAAAATCATGATATCAAGCATAAAATCACTGCCATGAAAATCCATCTTTATGGTGAACCAACTCATCATTAGTCTTCATTCACTTGGTATAATTACATCACATTTTTATTGATATTTCATTATATTTAATAAGATTCTTGAGACTGGGGATCATTGGAAAGTGAGACATTAAATTCTGTGGGACATAAGATGGTGTTCCATCAGTTTTTGGTTTTCAGGGGGATGTGCCACATTTTATACAATAATTGTTTTCATCATTTTCCTCCCAAAATAAGATTCACTCTTTCAGGAAAGCATGAATTTTGTTTCTTGAAAATTCATGTTCCTCAACAAACTTCCATTCTATATAGTGTTTTGAGGGAATATATACATCATCAGGAAGTATTTCTTTCAAGAAGGTAATAATATAATCCATGGAATTATTATGAATCCCATACATAGTTTTCCCATGAAATAATCAGATTAAAAATTTCATCTTTTTTATTTTATCACATTGTTGATATACTAGAGTCATGGTAGCATCATTCAATTTTTTTACCCTGAAAACATCATAATTTTCATTAGACACATCATGTGTGCTCATATAAAATCTTACTATGTCATAATCCTTTCTTTTTCATGATTATAAATAAATAGAAATTTTTTATATAAAAAATTCTCCAATATAGTCCTCTCATTTGGATAATCAGCAATTTGAGATTTCAATTTCTCCCCATTGTTATCCCACACAGAGTAGTTTTCTTGAAAACCATATTTGGTTAAGTGGTATCTGAATTCTTCAATTATCTACCAAAGTATTACAACACAATTGTAACATCGGAAGTTTATATGACCACTATCTGAAGTATTGTGAAATGAAAAATATAAAAATCTCTCAAAATTGTTTTGAAAATACTTGAGATCTAATAGTTTTCATACATCCAACATCTATCCATTCTGTAAAAATACTTTTATAAGTCATTTCTTCAAAATAAATTCAATAATATTAAATTTTAATCGAATATATATTTTGGTAAATGATAATTTTTAGCATTATATGAAACTATAGCTTACACACTACTCTATATGAGAATAATAATATAAGAGACAACAAAATACTTTATTTTAAAAAAAATACTAAATATTAATTAAAATTCAAGATATTTACATCAATTATAAATATAATACCATGATAGTTATACATATTGAGAGAATATATATAATATATGGAAGAATTATGAGAGTCATATAGATCTTGTGTCAAAGAGAAAGAGATATTTCAAATTCATGAACCTTTGAAGGAGAATAATCCCATTATTCTCAAGTATTCTATGAACTTTATAATAACATGATCAAGTGAGATCTGAAGAGTGTTTTGAGAGAAAGAAATTTTCAAGGAAGTTTTTTAATATCATTGAAAAACTATAAAATAGTGTAAAAGAATATGTACACTTGTGGAGGAGAATTTTTAAGGAGTTGAGTAAAATTTAGATCAAAAAATTTTTATATTTTATTAGATTATTTTAGTGATACTAATAATATATATTCTGAATAAATGGGAAATATAATATAAAAATGATGGTAAAATGTTCTTCAGGGATTGAAACATAATGGTCATACATGTGGATTAGGATCCAAGAATGATTAAATGGAAGTAAGAGGATTTTTAGGTCATATGATGAAGGTTCCATGGGGAAGAGAAGCATGATTATATGAACATGAAGTTTTCTAATGTTGAGATTGAAATTTATTTTCCAAATGAGATAATCAATCCACATTTTAGAAATCCATAGCATTAGGGGTTTCTAGTTTATGAGTGAACTATTCATGTGTTGATACCTTATTATTAATATAATGTAAAGATATACTAATTCTGTTATGTGTGCCTAAATTTGAGGTGAAATGTGTTTTGGAAATTTTTCATTTATCACATACAAGAGGACACCATGGATCTTATAAAACATTGTTCAAGATATTAAAATGTGAATTAATTTCATAAAAGATGATTAATGTGGGAAGAGGGTTTTTTAAATAAGTTATTGATGCTAAAAAATGGAAATATTTTGAAAATTTAAGAGATTTCATAACACCCAATACCCACAGTCAATGTATTCATTGTGTGGGGGTTTCTAGTGGGGAGTTCCAAAGGGGAGGTTGTGTCCAGGTAGTGGGGGTGTCTAGGAGGTTGGGTGGTGTCTAGGGGGGCTATCCCAAGGGTGGGGGTGTCTAGGGGTGGGGGTTGTCCAAGGGGGTGGTGGTGTCTAGGGGGTGGGGTGTCCATGGGGTGGGGTGGGTTCAGAGGGGAGGGGGGCTATCCTGTGGTACGGGGACTTTCCAAGTGGGTTTTTCAATGGGGAGGGGGTGTCCAAGGGGTTTGGGTGTTCGGGGGGTGGGGGTGGGGGTGGGGTGTCTAGGGGGGATATCAAGGGGGTGGGGTTGTCTAGAGTGTTGGGGTGTCTAGGGGTGGGATGGTGTCTAGGGGGGATGTCCAAGGGGGTGGGGGTGTTCAGGGGGCTGTGGACTATCTAGGGGCAGGGGATGTCCAAGGGGGTGGAGAGTGTTCATGGGGTTGGGGTTGTCCAAAGGGTGGGGGTGTAAAGGGGGTTGGGTGTCCAGGGGGTATAGGGGTGTCCAGGTGGTGGGGGTGTCCAGGGGGAGGGGGTGTCTAAGGGGGTGGGGTGTCCAGGGGGTGGGGGTTGTCTATGGGGTGGGGGTTTCTAGGGGGTGGTGGTGTTCATGGGGGGTGGGGGAGTGGGGCTCTTCATGAGGGTGAGGGGTTTCTAGGGGGCGTAGGGTGTGTAGGGTGTGGGGTTGTCCAGGTGGTGGGGGTGTCTAGGGGTGGGGGGCTGTCCAGGGGGTGGGGGTCCAGGGGGCAGGGGGGATGTCCAGGGGTGGGGTGTCCATGGGGTGGGGATGTCTAGGGCGCCGGGGTGTCCTTGGGGGGTGGAATATGGGCTGTTTTCCATAGGGGTTAGGGGTGTCCAGGTGGGTGGCGGGAGGGGGGATGTTCATGGGGAGTGTGAGGTGTAAAGGGGGTGTGGGTGTCCAGGTGGTGAGGGGTGTCCATGGGGTCGGGGTGTCCAGGTGGTGGGTGTTTCTAGGGGGTGGGGGCTATAGAGTGGGGTGGGGATGTCCAGTGGTGGTGGCTCTCCAGGGGGTGGGGGTTTCCATGTGGTGGGGGTGTCCAGGGGTGGGGTTTCTTGGGGATGGGGGGAGGGGGAGGGGAGGGGGAAATCCATGGGGGGAGAGGGATGTCCAAGGGATTGGGGATGTCCAAGGAGGTGGGATATTCCATGGTGGTGGGGGTTGTCAAAGGGAGGTGGGGGTGTGCAGTGTGGTGGGGGTGTCCAGGGGAGGTGGGGGTGGGGTTGTGAAGGGTGGTGGGGGTTGTCTAATAGGGGGTGCCCAAGGGTGTGTCCAGTGTGGTGTGGGGGTGTCCAGGGGGTGGGGGTGTTCAGTGGAGGGAATTCCCATATAATACCATGAAAAATACCTATACCCAATCCAACCAACATCACAATTCCAATCCATCACCCAACCAACACCCAATTCATCCTCAATATCACTACCCTTCCCAATATTTCTTGAACAAAAATAATAAATACAAAATCCAAATCCATTTTTCAACTAAACTAATGTCCATAGAAACTTCCATATCACCCCACTAAAAATAAAAAACCACCTACACAACTACCCCAATGGTCCCCAATCCCTTTACATGGATCATCCTTATATCCATTACCCACCTTGAGACAATATGACTAAACAAACCCTTTGCTATCTTTACGTGGGGATATATCAACACCTCCATTAGTTCATATGGTTTTCTAACTCTACACAAAAGGAGTGGATATGAAGACATCAAATAAAGGTGATTCCCACCATCATGACACTTAATGTGCAGAAAAAAACAAATCAAAGTGCACATATTGGTTATACCACGCCACAAACCACACAAACCTCTATATTAAGTCAAATCAAAATGGAAAACAAAATAAATAAATGGAGAACATTAAAACTAAGGTAAAACATATTGATTTGAAGTGTAAAGAATTACTTTATTAATGATTTATTTATCAGGTGGAAGGAGTTTCTTATCTTATGGTGAATAGATAGATTTTGGAGAGATTTTATTTAGGTGTCCAATCACGCAGACATGGGAACTCGAGCTGTTGTGTATTTGGGGGAATCATTTAAAACCATTTTTTAAAACCATTGGGAAATATATTTTCGAGAAATGTTTATTTAATACCATCGGTATAAATTATGAAATTTAAATCTTTCACAATGGTTTACTCAATCCATTTTGAAAGGTGGATTCTAAAACAATTATACCAACAGTTTGTGAAAACTGTTGGGCAAGGTTGATCTAAAAATAGTTCCCCAATGGTTTGATAAAACTACTGGAATAAAAATATTGGGAAAGACTTGATAAAACAAATTTTAATTGAATTTTTTTATAATAAATTATAAAATTTCTTCACATTGTGTTAAATATATTTTTGATAAATAATTTGTGATTAGATCATTCATTTGGAAATTTAATGGAAATTCCAATTTTATCCTTTATAGTTCACTGTAGTATTTCGAGAATAAATATTTTTTATTTCTTATTTTAACTTGAAATTTTGTAAATATGTTATTTAATTAATGGTATAGAACTTTTGTTCATGACATTGGAGCTAAATCATGCATTTTATTGGACTAAATGGATAATGAAGTCAAATGTGGGCTGTACCTGTCAGATTGTACATTAGTTATATATTTGGCCATAACATCTTCATACATGCTTTTATTCAGCCCAAATATTTATAATATCTCTGCAACAAAATTTTTAACATATCATTTTTTTTAATAACAGTTGTTTCATGCATTTTGGATGTCAAATGGGTAGTGCTAGTTGGCTTACAATATTTGTTCGTGATTCCACATTCACACTTGAAACCACGTTGAACCTAGCCTCCCCTCTACTCAATAAATTGATTTTATTCACATTTGGATGGGTTGGGACGTGAATATGGATATTGGCAGTATAATATTAGTGTTTCTAAACATTTATTTATTTCAAAATTGGAGGAGTGATGCTACCAATCTAGGATCTCCTCCAAAATGCTCTTCTTTTCCTTTTCTTTGTTGTAATGGTGTCATTCTTTAAATAAATTCTTAGTTTCTCTTCTATTTATTTTTTATTTTCAATTTTTTAATTCGATTAATTTTCTTATTTGGTATGTAATTAAATAGTAGGAAAAATATTGGGTTATACCCTTTCTAAACCTTTTCACTTGCATAAAGTTTCTATGATGACTACACTACCCATAGAAGATTAATTTTATTAGTAATCCATCGACCTATATTATTATTCATTATTTTATTTTTGAATAAATGATATTCATTAATTAAAATAATATGATATATTAATTTAGTTGTTAATTTAATTGAAACTAATCAAGAAATTGAACAATTTACAAAAATCAAGTGAGGTCGTGATTTATGTGAATTATGAGAGCGCAACCTTAATTGGCAATACAAAACCACACGGGATCAATTTTTAGTGGTCAAGTATAATACAAAAACTCAATTAATTCTAATTTCTAGATAATAAATGTGACATAATTTACTACTGACTATAATGTAGCCTTAGAACGTCAATCAAAGCAGGTTGCTACGATGGCATGTTTCGAAGTTAGCATAGGGTTAAATTAAATTCATCTTTATTGTAAGGTTAGTTCTCATATGGTTAAAGATTTAACAAATTAATTGATCATAATGATGTGTATATTAATTTAAATGATAATTATTAATAAGTTTTTTAAGAGGTCGAGTTATATTGATTACGACTTTTATATATTTTCTAAAAAACATCTTCTTGTTTTTTATTTTTAATCGAACTTCATTTCAAAAATAAAAACAAAAAAATACAAACTTCTTCCAGAAAACTTATTCTAGATTTATAAATGATAAAAAAACCATCCTTTTAATTATTAATCTTATTTCATTTTAATTTATTTTAAAATACCTTTATTTAGTTATGTGAATTACTACCTCTTGAGAGAGGACCTAGGTCAAGCACCTTGCTGCACCTAAATAACCCCAAACTATATATCATTTGAGAGTTCCCATGACAACACCTTTCAAATAGGTGTCGTTTTCTGGGAGGAATGTAATTATTTCAAACAAGTAGAAGTATTTATTTTATTTTACATTTTATTCTCTTCCTCCATTCTTTCTTCATGGTTTACCCAATCTGACGTTTTTCTTCTTCTTTTATTTTATTCTACAGAATTTTGAACCATCAACTCAAAAATGTCAATTTTATTTTAATATGGTCCCCATTACTTATTTTAATTTTTATTTGATTTACAACATGAACTAATCCTGAGGATCTCTTAGATCTTGACCCGGATATTGAACGTAGCCTTCTAGCTTGAATTAGACATTCTCAGTCTATGGGAAGTTTCAACATTCAACCAGTTCGAGAATTACTCTGCTCCTAGAACATTGAAATTGGAAACCCTTCTAAGTCCATCTTAAAACACAAACAATGGATTAAAATATTGGAAATGAACTTCATAGAACCATTTGAGTGTTGGATGAACAAGATATTAACTATCAACAAAATTGTATTCCATACTCAAACCTCAAATCAGAATTTGAACTGAAATCACAGTTAATTCATCTTCTCCAAAAATTTCATGGTCTATCTAGTGAGGATCCAAATAAACCTTTAAAATAACTTAATGTGGTGTAATCAACCTTAAAACTGAGAAATGCTACTAATGATTAAATTAAACTATGAAAATTACCATTCTTACTTGATGGATCTGCAAAAATGTGATGCCTCACTCTGTATTATCTTCTTTACAGGATGGTGATTTGAAACCGATTAGATTAGTGGCGTAGTTGGCGAATAGATCTACGACATATTCAGCAGAATTCCTTGAGGATGTACTAGTCCGAGTAAGAGACATGATCTTTCCATTAGATTTATACATGCTTAAAATGGAGGACAATCAGGTAAGTTCACATGCTCCCACTATCTTAGGTAAGACCTTCATCAAAACTACAAAACCAATCATTAATTTCCATGACGGTACACTGTCCATGGAGTTTGGAGATGAAGTTGTTATATTTAATGTTATAGACTCCTTCAAGTACCCCTTAAGGGACCATTCTGCTTTTGTTTCTCCCACTTTGAACGACCAAGTAAAAACCCCATGGGTTTTTATTATCCTATGCTTAGGGAGATTATGAGAATTAGTTTTTGTTTGATGCCTCAGAGTAATTCCACACCCATTTATAATGCATAATACTCTATTATATTTTATTATTAAATGGATCCATATTTTTATTTTGATCATGTGAACTCTGATTATGACATGTTTGTTGACTATTCTGATGGATTTGATGCTTTATTCTCTGATTTTGATGATACATATCATGATACTGATGTTTATTGTGCACATATTTCAGTTCCTTCAATTTATCCATCCATATATCACCCCCTACATTGGATCTCAAGCCATTACCACCTAATCTCAAATACTCAAACTTGTTAAGTGGTGAGAAATCACCTATTATCATTGCTAACAATCTCCCTTTTGAACATAAAGAAAAACTTTTCAATATTTTGAGGGAGAACATTAAGGAAATCGAGTGGTCCTTGGCTAACATATCACATATTAGCAACTCTATTTTCATGCATAGGATTATATTAGAGGTTGGGGCTAAATCGGTTAGGTAGCTACAAAAGGATACTCAATCCATCCCTTTTGTAAGTTCTTAAAAAGTGGATGAAAATTTTCTCAAGGTATGTAAAATTTATCCCATTTCAGATTCTCAATGGTTGAGTCTTATTCTAGTTGTGCCTAAGAAAAGTGATGTCACTGTTTTTAAAAATGATAAAGTGGAGTTAGATCCAATGAGGTTTCAAAACAGTTGGTGTGTGTATTGATTCTACGAAACTAAATTAGTCCACTCGCTAGGATCATTTCCCCCTCCCATTTATTGATCAAATGCTTGAGATACTAGCTGGTAAAAAACACTATTGTTTCTTGGAAATATTTTCTATATATTTTTAGGTTCCTTTTGCTTCAGGGTATCAGGAGAAGAAATCATTCACATGTCTATTTAATATGTTTTCCTATCAGAGGATGCCATTTGGACTTTGTAATGCCCTGGGTAACTTCCAGAGATACATGGTGAGAAATTTTTCTAATTTTATTGAGACTTGGGTGGAGGTATTTATGGATGATTTTACAGTGTATGGGTCTTCATTTGATGATTTTATATATAGTATGAGAAATTTGTTGAATCGTTGTATTGAGAAGAATTTGGTCTTGAAGTTTGAAAAGTGTCATTTTATGGTAGAACATGGCATTTTATTAGGGAGTGTAGTGTCAAAACATGTGATAGTGGTTGATATATCTATGGTTGATATTATTTCATTCTTACCCTATCCATCATGTGTGGGTAATGTTTGATATTTCTTAGGGCATGTAGTATTATATCAGTGCTTCATTAACGATTTTATTATGATTTCTCTTCCTATGTCATGATTACATCATAAGGATTATGATTTTATATTTGATGATTCTTGAAGGACTTCCTTTGATGAGCTAAAGAAGTTTCTAACCAATCCACCAATCATATAGCCCCTATTATGGGAGCTTCCTTTTGAGCATATTGGTGACACTGCCAACTTCGTAGTTGGATCTGTCTTATTTTAGATGGTGGAGGGATTATCACATGTGATTGACTATGAATTTAGGACATTGGATTCAGCCCAATAAAACTAAAAAACGATTGAAAATGAGTTTCTTATTTTTTATATTTTTTAGATAAATTCTGTTCATATTTATTGGGCATAAAATTAGTTGTTTTTTCTGACAGTGCAGCTTCGTGGTACCTCTAGAAGAAGCTAGAAGCAAATCCTTATCTAATATGATGAATTCTCCTTATTCAAGAAATTTATATTGATATAAAGGACAAGAAGGGGTCATAAAAACTTGTGGCGGACCACATGATTAGGATTACTATTGCACTTGAGGCTGACACAATGGACCAAGTACCACTTCGAGACACATTCCCTGATGAGCATCTTTATGTCATCTCAAGTACATATCCTTGGAATGAAGATTTAGTTAACTACCATATTTCCTATGAAATTTCTATAAATTTAATGATATATCAAGTCCAATGGTTAGAGAGTGATTCTAGATTTTATGCGTGGGATGATCACTACTTATGTTCCATGTGTAGTGACAAATTTATTAGGAGGTGTGTTCTTTATCCTGAGTTTGAGTCTGTTTTACATTTTTGTTATACACTTTCTTGTGGTGGACGCTTTTCACCCCAATAGATATCTAGGAAAGTCGTAGACTCTGTATTATATTGGTCCAGCTTATTCCATGATGTCGATGTGTTTTGTAAGTCGTGATCACATTGCCAACACACTTGGAACATTTCTAGGAGACATGAGATTCCCTAAAAACCCATACTATTCTATGAGATTTTTGATATATGGGGAATCGATTTTATGGGTCCTTTTAATAGTTCCTTTGGATTTTTTTATATTTTGTCCTCTATTAATTGTGTGAGTAAATTGGTGGAGGCCAAGGCCATCAGGACTGAGGATTCTTAGGTTATAGTGGACTTTGTGAAGATACAGATTTTTTATACATTTGGAGTACCAAAGGCCATAATTAGTGACCAAGAGACACACTTATGCCATTAGAATATGGATTCCATCCTTCTAAAGTATGTGGTGTCACACAAAACATCAACACCATGCAACCCCCAAACAAATGGCCAGGTTAAGGTTTCAAATCGTGGGTTGAAACAGATTTTGGAGAAAATTGTGCAGCCTAATAGGAAGGATTGGAGCAAGCCCATGGATGATGCACTATGGGATTGTTGGATATCATACAAGACACCCATAAGTAATTCCCCATTCGGGATTGTTTTTGGGAAATCATGTCATCTCCTCATGGAAGTCGAACATCAGGTTTATTGGGCTATAATGAAATGCAACATGGATTTAGCATAAGCTGGAATCCAAAGGAATCTAAAAATTCATGAGTCGGAGGAGATTTGATTGACTTTATTTTAGATCTCAAGGAACTACAATGAAATATCAAAAGAAACTCATGACAAAATGATCAAAAAACAAGAATTTCAAGTCAGAGAGAATGTCTTTCTCTATATTTCATGACTGAAGTTTATGCCTAGTTGGTTGCATTCTAGGTGGTTAGGTCCTTATGTCGTGACTAATGTTTTTCCTTATGGTGTAATGGAGATAACACAAGAGGACACTAGAAATAGATTTATAGTCAATAGTAAATTTTTGATGAAATACATTGAGGGACTTCCTACTGATGTAGTGGATTTCATCACATTGGATTACCCTGTCATCACTTGAGCATATTAGGTTGTTTCTAACCCTTTAACTTTAATATTCTATGTCCAGTTTAAAATTATACATTTAATGTTCATATATAATCACATAGGATCATATTGTGGACAATGTAAAATATTAAGTGTGGGGGAGGGGACAACATTTTGGGTAGATATTTAGGATTTTCATTTCTGTGTTTTTTGTGTATTTTCTATTAGGATTTTGGTAAAAAATTTCAAAACAAACAAACAAACAAAAATATCAATATAAATCAATAAAAAAACAAATATATCTTGTAACATTCATATGTGGAACATATGAAAAATGCATGTTTTTAAAATTCATTGTTAGAATTATAAGAATGAGTAAGATTTCATCATCAAGGGTTGATTTTTATAAAAATTTAAGTTGTAGATGATATGAATAGTTGTGTGATATATAACCATTTAGATTTTGACAACATTATTTGTGATATTTGTTCATAGTAAATTGTGTCATTTATTTCTCCACACATATTTTCACAAAACAGTGAATTGTGAAATTTTTACTACTCAATTGAATGTATAGTCAAGTTAGGTAAAAAATTCATTGGTTGATCCATAGTTTTGTTTCTCTTCCAATTGGTTTCATTACTGTACTGAATTGACCTATGCATGTTTACCTGTTATGAGACTATTGTACACCCTCAAAAAAATATGGGTAGTGCCTTGTATAGGTAAAAAACCACTCTCCATAGACCTTTTATCTTGATAAAACTATTACAATTAGGGTTTTGAGAAGATCATACATGAGTTGATAGTTGTGTGTGATATTGTCTCCATTAGAAACTTGAAAAACACAAAAAAAAGTAATAAATTACTGGTGTGATGAAATGTACAACTTATGGGGATATCTTGGTCAGGAGCTTATGGTTTGTCTTTGGGAATTCTTAAGTGAGTGGGTCTTAAAATTTGATTTTGAAGGAATTTATAATTGGATCGGTGAATTACAAAATGTAAGAATAATTGTTTGAAATTACTTGAATATATTAAATAAAGGGTGGATTTATGTGCTTGGAATGGTCGGCACACACACATGTGAAGAATTACTGGTATATTAGACCCATGAATTGTTTCTCTATGATTAGTGTTATGAATCTCATTGGATTTTTTGATACAATTTATGAGACAATGAATTTGAAATTTATTGATATTTACACTTGATGGGATTCTTACTTTTCAAATATTTTCACTGTGGGGTGAGAAAAATGATTATGCATATTTTTTAACAATTTTTTCGAATACTTGATATGGGGTTTTTTCAAGAGTGAAAAAGAGTAAGTGTGGGATAGTTAATAATTTTTTTTTTATTAATTATTATTTTTTGATAATAAATGATAAAATTTCCTCACATTTTGTGAAATCATTTTATTTATAAAATATTTGGGATTAGCTCATTATTTTTAAAATTTAAAGGATATTTCAGTTTTAGCCTTTATAGTGCACTGTAGTATTTTGAAGATAAATATTTCTATATTTATTATTCGAACCTGAAATTTGGTAAATGTGTTACTGACTTAGTGGGATACAACTTTTTTTCAGGACATTAGAGCTAAATCATGCATTGTTTTGGACTAAATGAACCATGATGTCAATGGTGGGCTAGTACCACCCGATTGGACATCAAATCTTTATTTGGGTCATAACTTATTCATATGTGCATAAAATAGGACCCAAATTTGAGAGGAGATCTCACAAAAAATTTACCAAATAATTATTTTTGATGAATAGCTATTTAATGCTTTTAGGAGGTCAAATTGCTGGTGAAAATTGGATTTAAATATTTGGCCGAGATTCCCGATTCACACTTGAAACCACATTAAACCTAGCCTCCCATCCACTCAATAAACTAATATTTTTGTCATTTGGAGGATTTGGGACATGAATTAGTATATCGGGTGAAAAATATAAGTGGTTCTAGACCATTTTAATTCAAAATTAGAGGAGGGAAACTACCAAGCTTGTATCTCCTCCAAAATTCTCTTCTTTTCCTCTTCTTTTTTGTAATGTTGTTGTGCTTTCAATAAATTCATAGTTACACTTCCATTTCTTCTTTTATTTTTATTTTTATTATTCTATTAATCTTATTAATTGTATGGAATTCAAGAGTAGAAAAAATATTGAGTTATACCCTTTCTAATCCTTTTCACAGGCATAACATTTCTAAGATGACTACACCACCCATGGGAGAGTAGTTTTTTTAGTAATGGATCGACCTCTGTCATTATTCATTAATTTATTTTGAATCAATGATATAATTTGATTCACATAATATGATATATTAAATGAGTTTTTAATTTAATAGAAACAATGAAAGAAATTGAACAATTAACACAAAACACGTGATGTCAGAATTTGTGTGGATTGTGAGAGCACAACTTGAAACGGTAATAAAAAACCATACAGGATCAATTTGTAGTGTTCAAATATAATCCCTGAATTAATTTACTTCTAATTTCAAGAGATTAAATTTTACTTAATTTACCACTGACAATAATCTAACATTAGAATATCAATCAAAGTAGGGTGTTGTGAATGTATGTTCTGAAGTTATCGTATGGTTAAATTCACTTCATCTTTGTGGTAAGGTTAATTATCATAGGGTTCATGATTAAACAAATTAATGGATCATAATTAAGTGAATATTAATTTAAATGATAATTATTAATAAATTATTGAATAATTAGAGTTAGTTTGATTACGCATTTTAGATATTTTATAAAAAACATCTTTTTGTTGTGTCTTTATAATCGAACGTCATTTCAAAAAAAAATATACAATCTTCTTCAAGGAAACTTCTTCTAGATTTATAAACAATTAAATAACACCAAACTTTTAATTTGTATTCTTATTTACTTTTATTATATATTCAAATTACCTTTATTATGTTATGTTTACTACTACTTCTTGAGAGATGACCTAGGATAACCACACTGCTGCACCTAAATAACCCCAAACTAAATACCATTTGAGAGTGCCCAGGAAATCACATTTCAAGCCTCCATTTCCACCAGTGTAAATAAATACTATGCCGTTCCATTCATTCATTTATTGGTACAACTAAGAGAAATTCATCCACATAAAGAAGTAAAATAACAAAAATCCCATCACAATACACCTTTAGATAGTAAAAATTACTTACATTATACTGCATGAACATTAATTATATCATGAATGAATTGAAATTATAGTTACACTATCTTACTACAAACTTATGACCAAAAAACTCCATTTGAGATTATAACCCAACCTTCTATTAAATTTATCATGAAACCATCCAGTTGATCTATGTATATCTCTTCCTCAAAATAATTGTGAAGTAATACAAGCATGGAATCAATTTTTTGTAGAAATAAACATTCAATTGAAATCAAGTCAAGAACAATCATAATTATTATATACATTATATCATGAGATAGAATCTAACTAAAATCTAATCCTTCTAGTTATTGAAAATAATTTACCCTTTATATGGTATTATTATTGATCTTCTTGTCTTCCTTATATAATGTAATGGTTTTCCTAATTATATAAAAATACAATATTAAAATATTATCAAAAAACGACATTTCAAATGTCCTTTGAAAAATATTTATAAAATTTCATTTGAAAATATCTCACCCTAATGATATTTTAAACACTTTTTTTAGTTTATTCAAAAAATATCTCACCGTAAAGATAATACCAATAACACCTCATGGAATGAATGGCTATTTAAAGATCTAGGAAACAATTTGGGATGTTTTTCTTATGCGTCCTTAACTATCATGACCCATAAGAAACTATATGACCCTTATCGAATGGAGCTGTTCAAATCCTGACTCCTGATACATCATAATATAAGGTATACTCATTTCCCAGCTCATTTATTGTTAATATTGGTGTTTTTATAAATATCCCATTAATATAATAGAAGGATATCACATGGACATCTATGAAAAGGAACCATACCACATTCTTGGTGAAGGCCTTCTTAGCGCTTCTAATCAGAAAGAATCCTAATCGACCCTCTCGTAATAACTGGAAATTCCCAAAAATATTTGGATGTCAAAAAAAATTATCTAGCCTCTCTAAATAAACTATAACATCAAACTTCTCATGTTATAAAAATATTCTATCCACTAATATCATTTTCCCCAACAATTTTATATTATCAATAAAAAACATACACTTTGTGATCATGGCATATAGGTGATTCTTCCTATGTTTTCTCAAAATGTTCTCCAGATATCGAGCATGTTCCTCCCTCGATCCAAGAGAACACTTTAGCACCTCTAATTTTATCAAATAGTACATCACTATGTATACGTGGATATAAGTTCATTTCTATCACTTTTAATAACCCCTAATATTCCACACATATTCTCAATGATCTATTTGAATTTTTATGGAAAACACTAAGGCACCCCAAGGGGGAATAATCATTCATATGAACCCCTTAACCACAATGTTGTTCAATTGATCCTTCTTCGCTCACAACTCTATAGGATCCATCTTATATGGTGGAATACATATATATTCTCCACACCTATTAATAACATGATCATAAACATAACCTATCCCTTGGGTGGTAATCTAGAAAATTCATGGAGAAAAACATCTAGGAACTTGTCAATGAAAATATGAAATACTGATTGATGTTTCTCTCTATAATCCAAAATTACTCTAGAAAAATGGGTTATGATTCTATCCAAATATTGAAATATTGGTCCTACATAACTATTTTTCATATCCATCTCTACAATATAGACATAAGCATCACCCTCCAAAAATATAATTCCACCCATCGATGAAACCAATTGATATAGTAGATACATCAGTACATGGGGGGTTTTAATTATTGTCACAAAGTAGGCACACAATTTTCATTTCACTGGAACCTTCCCTTTACATATTTTGTGTCCATATTAAGTTGGAATAAATTAGATTTACGGTAAAATTGTCAAATAGTTTTCATACATTATTACATCCATTTGCATACATTTTTTATATATGTAAAATTTTTATCTCCATCTTTTAATTACCTCTTAATTTCAATCAAATTATACATGAACCCACATGAAACATTCATATTCTATATAAGAAATTATACATGAACCAACATGAAATGTTCATAATAAATTTATACAAATATTTATACATATATGCAAATATTTAATATGTGGGGAAAATTTTTCCCACATTGATTAAATTGACATGCTATAATCGAAATATCCTTAGAACCAACATGAAACATTTATTTTCCAAAAATAATAAAGAAAAATAAATTATAAATTCCTCTATAATTGTATAAAAATATAGAAGAAACAGAAAAATCACTATATGATTGCAGTTAGAAACAATAAATCTTATCCATATGTAAACAGATGATGAAAAACATGTGAAACTACATTAAAAAACATTACTAAAAAAGGATGTGTTGTATTCCATGACATGATCACAAGTGAAACATGGACTCCATTCTCAAAATAACCTAACTAAAAAACCAATTCCTATGCCACTAAACAACAATTGGGACACAAGAATCCAATAGCTAACAATATACTTATTGAACCAATGAAATTTATATAGAGCATTACATGAATACTCATAGTGGTAGCACCAGAGGAGCTGGATTCATGTTGACGGTGGGTTCACAGAGGAAGAGGGATTCGTAGTAGATGTGGGGTTTGACAGTAGAGGTGGGTTACGCAGAGGATAGTTTAATGGTAGAGGAGAGATATGTGGCATTAGAGGAGGGATTCATGGTGATGGAGGAGGATGAGGAGGAGGAGGCGACGAGATTCAACTTCTACGAGAGCTTGAGTCATGCAACATGAGGAGGAGACTATTAGGGTTTATTTATAAAATCGAGTAAAGCTTTTATCAGTACTAGCTAAAAACGCTGATAAAGGTTTGTTTTATTAGTGCTAAAATAGAAAGTACTGATAAAACATGCCTTTATCAGCACTCAAAAAGTGCTGATAAAACTATAATGATAATAAATTATTTATATTGTATATTTATATTATTAAATTTTTATATATATATATATATCAAAACTATAAATAAATAAATAAATCTTTATATATATATATATTAATTATATATTAATTTATAATTATAAATTAATAATTAATATATTTATTATATTTATAATTATAATTAATTAATATATTTATTATAATTTTATAATAATTTAAATATATCTATATTTATTTAGAATTATAATTGTTAATATTTGTATATATTTATTATAATTTTATAATTATTTAATAATGACAAATTTATATTTATTTATTTATAGTAATAATAAATATTTATTTATTTATATTTATAATCATATATTTATTTATTTATTTATTTCAATAATTATAAAATTATAAAAATATATTTATTACATTTATAATTCGATAAATATACATAATTAATATATTAAAAATAATTTAATGATAATTTAAATATATTTTTCTTGTAGAAAATTCTAATTTTAAATATTTTTATATATTTATAAATATATATATATTTATTTATTTATATTTATTTATAATTATTTAATTAATATATTTATTATAATTTGATAATTGTTTAAATACATATATATTTATTTAAATAATTATGAAATACTTATGAAATAAATATATATTTATTATAAATATATATTTATTATAAATATATATTTATTACATATATATTTTAATTATAGTCATAAATATAAATAAATTTATAAATATATATTTAAATACTTATCAAATTATATTGAATATATTAATTATATATAGTCATAAAATCATATATATATATATATATATATGTAAATACTAATGAAATTTAAATAAATATATTAATTATAAGTGAAAAAAATGAATCTATATATCTATCTATATGAGTGCGTGTAATTGTAGGTTCAATAATAGAATGATTTGATTGTGAGATGGACATTGACCTAGCATGCATATATAAATTGACCCAAAAATAAATGAATTTTAGGTTCAATAGAATAATTTGATTGCGAGATTAGTCCAGTGATAATTGTAATTTGAATTTTGACGCAAACCATCCTTAATTGCATTCATAAATATATGTAATGGATGACTCATTCTATAAATTTGATACCCTTCCTCATCCCATTTCATTATATAGCTCTGAAAATTAATATTTAATTCTCACTCACGCATCCTCATCCCCAATATAAGCTCTTGACTCTCTGATGCCCTAAAATAAATGAGGAGAACAATAGTGAAGTTGGGGACTGTTGTTGATTCCTTCTTTCCTGACTCCGATGATCAGGTTATGGAGAAAAGACAGAGGAGAACCACACTGTCTGGCCTTCTCTTAGAGGACACCAGTGATCCGGCGATGGTGGAAAGGAATAAGAGGGAAACCCACACTGATCTTCTCTTAGCAGACACTTGCAACCTGGAAATGCTGGTAAGCAAGAAGAAGAAGATGATGGTCAGCCCATTTATCACAAACATGGCTAATCCAACTGGTAACCATGTAATGCGGATACAACACGGTTTGTATCACACTGTACACGCCATGTACATAGAAATATCTTAAGTACACCTCATATGCCATGTCCATAGGCATGTACTTTGGGAATGATAGTGAAGGTAGTACATGTTGTGTAGTCGTAACTACATGTCATGTACATTACAAAATTACACAAATAAAAACATTAATGTTTGTTTAGTGTTCAAAACTGCATATCATGTATAAATCGTACTAGAGGTTGTTACTCTATTCATTGAAGCATCTTGTATTCTATATATCAGAAGAGTAAAATAGTATATGAATATAATACATGATGGGTAGGTTCAAATAGTTATTCACCATCTTACCTCTAAGGTGAATTTATGTACAGTGATTAGAATCTCAAGGAAATTCAGAAAATAAATAAATATAAAAGTAATGATTTTTTAAAGATAATAATTAAAAGATCATATAGAAATTTATCTTCATAATAATGATTACATAATTGAATTGTAGTTTTATTAATTGTGTAATTTTTTTCATGTATGTGGATGATCACAAGCTAGACTAGAACTCTGTATGTGATTGGTTTTTCTTTTAATTAATTTATTAAATTAATTTATTGTCCTACGAGACATCTCTCCTCAACAATATGTATGGTAAGTGTGCTCATGGTATTTTTATGTAATCCCCCTTTAACCCTCACTTGCGTGTGAGTTTAAAAGAATATGTAATGGATGGAACTCCAATGCTAGTGGAGGCGGTTCAAACTAGAGCCGAGACAAAACTAATCCAAGGAGATACCAAGGTGGATAGGTGGAAAGTCGTTAACATGAACCCTAAAGGTTCAATGTGTTTCTCCCCTATGTCAGGGTTAGTTTATCTACCACTTGATAAAATAAAAATTATAAAATATCATGATCATGGCCTTTACTTTATTAATATTTCTATCAGTTGCATCATTTATCATTATGGATGTGTTTTCACGATCACATAATTAATGAATTAAACAAGCATGCAAGATGTAACTAACATAAACCAGTATTATGCGTAAATATTATCAAGACAATTTCAATCACTTAACTATGTTCCTCTTAATATTAACAAGAATGTGATAATGATAATAATGAATTCATTCATAAGATAAAAAATTCCCTTAAATAAAATATTAAGTCAGACGAAGACTTTTGTTACCTGATTTGGGGTTAAACTCAATAAAACTATGTTTTTGACCAAACCTTATTGGGTAACTTAATTTTATGAAAGAATCCGAAATTAATGGTTACAGGTAGACTTAAAAATATTACATAAAGAGGAGTGGCCATTTATATACTTGGTGTAATATTGGAGGCAAGAGTTGAGGAAAACCAAAGCTGGGATTTTAGGATTGGGGAGTCCACACAACATATTAAAGAGTTGTAAGACCATAGTTAGAAAATACCTGCATACCTAAATACCATTGAATACCTTGAACACATCTTGATGGAGTTATGAAAATGGAAATATGGATCCTTTCCACTATAATTTCATGGAAACTAGACACTATGAGTTCAATGGTTGGGGACATTGGGAATTTCTAAATAGTGGGATACATAATAAAATTAATTTATTATTTCTCAAAAAATGTAATCAAGAATGTAATAATGATATTATATTGTAATTTTATAAGAAAAATGAAAAGCTCATCAATCACACTATCCCTATGATCAATTTTGGATAAAGACAACATCCTTACCGTTAGTAACTTACAGGAATGGTTTAGATGCCTTCTGGTTGTCCTATGCCATGAATGAATTTCATACGTACTGGATTCAGCATTACCTGATCTTTCGGCCAAATAGGCGAGTGATATGGATTTCCTAGTCTATGATAAACATGTGAATGATGTATTCATCATTCAATGTTTTATCTTATCATCAATGTCTAGTGATCTCATGAAGTATCATGGAAACATGGATTCTTATAGCATTCTCGATCACTTCTATGATCTTTACTAGGAGTGAGTAAGATAGGAATGGTTTGAGATCTCCAAGTCACTCTTTCAGATTAATCGTGGAAAGGGTTCCCCAACTAGGCCTCATGTATTCAAGCTCATTGGCAACATTGAGCACCTGGAGGTTATAGGGTTTAAACTCTCTGAAGAACTGGGCACCGATCTCATTCTCACGTCACTCCCTTGGAGCGTATCCATCTTTGTTGTTATATTCAATATGAACAGAATTGAGAAGTATTTATCGGATTTTCTTATACTCATTCGCCATGTTTAAAAGTATATGAAGTGAGACAAGCATTCCTATACTTATGGTGAAAAATGGGAAAGGGAATGTAAATAGATTTAATCCCAATGTTTTTCACGCCATTCCATGAAAAAGAAGATCAAGGGGGGGGGGCAAGGGAGTAGTATGTTGTTTGTTTTTCATGTGGAAAGAAGGGACACTGGAAGAAAAACTGCACCCAACCAAAGAAGCAAGGGGAAGCTTCAGGTGCATTTTTTATTTAGTGAAATTTATCTTTTTCTACAAATTGTGTATTGGATACAACTCATGGTTCTCAAATATATTTCAAAATATTAGAACCAAGTAGATTCATGAAAATTGACTAAGGGGAGGTAGATCTACAAGTAGCTAATGGATACATACATGTTGTTGCAGCTATCAGGGACTACCCCTCAAATTTAAAACTGGGGTGATTTTGGTGTTATAGGGTTGTTTTTATAAGCCTTATGTAACCAAAAACATAATTTTTGTGTCTAGATTCGATAAATAAAGATTTTTTTCTAGTTCTAAAATGAATGTTTCTTCTTTTACAAAGATAACATTTGTTTTGTTAGGGCACATTTATACAATGGTCTTTACATGTTGTATTATACAAACCAAGTAATGGAAATAAATAACAAAGATACATCACATAACTCATACCACACCCAAAATTGGAATCATCAGATATGTAATGTTAATGAGAAATACATGACAATGTTACATCAAGATAGATATTTAGATTCTTTTAATCTAAAACCACTAGATATATGTCATGCATGTTTACAAATGAAGAATGACCAAATCCCAATTTAGTGGGAAAGTCAAAGGGCCAAAGTGCTTATTGAATTTGTTCATACTGATATGTGTGGACAATTTCCAATTGAAGGTATGGGTGGGTACTGAATCTTCATAACTTTTACTAATGATATTAGTAGATATGGATATATCTACTTAATGAGGTATAAGTCTTATTATTTTGATATGTTCAAAGAATTCAATAATTAAATTGAGAACCAGCTTGGTAAGAGGATTAAGAAACACTGCTATGGTCGAGGTGGGTGTATCTTAATCATGACATCATTGATTACTTATGGGATTTTTGGATCTTATCCCAACTCACTCCTCCTTACACGCCTTAGTTGAATGGTTTAAGTGAAAGGAGGAACTGCAACTTTTTGGACATGGTGAGATCAATGATGAGTCATGCAAGTCTTTCATTATCGTTTTAGGGATATTAGTTACAAATAGTAAGACAAATACTAAACCAAGTACCAACTAAATTAATAAATTGTATTCAATACAATCTTTGGAGTGGAAGAAAATCCATGATATCAAATTTACATGTGTGGGGTAGCGAAGCATTTTTTAAGGCCTATTCAGGTAAGAAACATGCACCTCGAGGCACAAGGTGTGCCTTTATATAATACCCCATGGAAACAACTTGATATTACCTATACAATATCTCTTACAAAAAGGTTATAGTGTTATGACACGCCATATTCTTTGAGAGATAAAACACCTCCAAAAGTGTGAATCAGAGTGAGATATACTTCGATGAAGTTGTGGCTCAAGGTACACAAGTGTTGGAATAGGAATAAATTCAAAAAAGTCCAGTGGATTAAGAATTTGTTACGGAGACACAAGTACTAATAGGAGTAAGAGAGATGTCAGAGAACTGAAATGGTATGGTTTTCTAGTAAATGATGATTGTGACTCAATATTGGTTGATAATAATGATACTATAACCTATAAGGAATTAGTAAGTGGAATAAATGTTTTCAAGTGGCAAGAAGCTATGAATTCTAAAATGGATTACATGTACCAAAACCAAGGTTGAAATTTGGTAGATCCTCTAGTTGATGTAATGATTGTTGGTTGAAAATGGGTATTCAAGAAGAAACTAGAAATGTAAGTAAAAGTTAGTACCTATAAGGAATAACTGGTTGAAAAAGGGTTTAAACAACATCAATGTATTGACTATAATGAATCTTTTTCACCAGTTTTAAGGATGAAATCTATCAGAATTATATTTACCATTTCTACTTATCATGACTATTAGATTTGGCAAATGGATGTCAAAATATCCTTTCTTAATTGGATCTTTCCGGAAGATGTCTACATGACATAACCAAAATCATTAATGACTCCAAAGGATGAAAATAAGGTATCCTAGTTGAAAAAATTCATTTATGGAATAAATAATGCATCTTGGTCATGCAACATTTATTTTGATGAAGCCATAACAAAATTTGGTTTTATTAAGAATGAATGTTAGCCATGTGTCTATAAATGGTTTAGTGGGAGTGCAGTCATTTTTCTAATAGTATATGTTGATGAAATATAACTTATTGGAAATGAGATACTAGTCTTACAGTCTGTTATGGCATGGATGAATAAATGCTTCTCCATGATGGACTTTGGCGAGGTAGTATATATTATTGGGATCAAGAACCATCGTGATAGATCCAAGAGATTTATAGGCCTAAGTCAAAGTACATACATTGAAAATATACTAAAGATATTCAATATAGAAAAATCCTAGAGGGTAATATTTAAAGCACCACATAGCATTCATCTATATAAGTAAATGTGTACTCAGACACATGAGGAAGGTGAGAGAATTTCATGGACTCCATATTCCTCAGTGATTAGGTCAGTCATGTATGTCGTGCTATATACTGGGCTAGATGTTTCATTTTCATTGAGTGTGGTAGGAAAATATCAAGCTGACCCAGGTGACCACCATTGGATGGAAGTCAATACTATCCTTACGTATCTAATGCATACTAATGATATGTACCTGGTTTATGGAGGAGATGAGGGAATTGTCATCATATGATATTTTCCTATAATATTTATATTTTAGTAGATATGGGGTTATTGATCAGTTTACTATGGTACTATATCTATACTGAAAAGTAAGATGACCAAAAATCTTGACTATCTAATGACTTGAACACACTCACATGCGCATGAAGTGTATATGTCAATTAAGAACATAAACCCCCTCCCCCCTTTGATCATGTATTTACATGATTTATTTGGATTTTTGGAAAGGATTGAATGACAAACAAGTTTCCTTTTATTTCACATATCTTTATTAATTCCTTGATAAAAAACATTATATTTGATTTTGCTGTCAAATCATTTTTATGCTAAAAACATGCATTTTTCTAATAATTGTTTTAATTGTTCCTTTCAATTTATATTAAAATTTATTTTTACAACTTAGAGAAATTAGAAATTGGAAATTGTTTTCCATATTTTAAATAAACATAATTAATATTAGGTAATAAAGTGAACTTAATTATTTTTCATAATGAATAGTAACAATGATAAATATTATCACCCCAGTTAAGGGTAAAATGAGTTTAATAGGTTAAAATAAATGGATATGACTTCATTATTACAAAAAAAATTCTTATATCTCATTGGTTAGTTGGATATAGAACTTACCATTTACATATTTGAAACTATAAAAACATGGATCCACATGACATGAGTATGATATATATATCACATAATAAATATCAAAATATTTTCATGTTTTCCACCCACCTCACTTATATAAGGAAACCCCATCCCCTCAAATTTCCAGACTATTGTGAAACACTTACCCTGAAAAATCCTTGAAGAAATATATTCCCTATATCCATTAACATATCTTAGAGGTTCTGGTATTCCTAGAAGATCACTCCAAGAAGGATTATGGTGTAAGAAAAAGGAAATTACCAAAGGAGGAGGTGTATATTCTTATTGAGTTTTTTCAAACCCCCTTCATCTTAAACCACCTCTAAATATTCAATAATAATATAAAGATAAGTACAATAGTATATTAACTATATTGAGATGTTTTTATTTAAATAGTGTATACATTTTCTATCTCCATTCCATCTTAGAGAAAATGAAAACATCTCTCGTGTATAAATATTATCTACTATCTCAATGTTGAGGTGTTATTTGTGTTTTCATCAATGCATCACTTGGCTAGTTAAAAATATGGAAGTAAATAATATATCTGATATTTAAGAAATAATTATGATTTTTTATGATTAATATATAATCTAATTTCTTACCCTACAATACATTAAAACATGATAACATCACTTATATGTTTGTGTGGACTATCACCTCCATGAAGTGATGTAATTAATTTCTTTATTACCACCACACACAGATGATTCTAAAATAACATAAAATGAATGAAAATTATATTCCTGAAATTATCAAAAATTAGAACATGATCTAACTATTCATAACACATTTATCTTCAATCAATATATCAAATTACTTGTAACAAAATTGACTAAAAAACCTCAAGTGGACAGCATAAGAAAGAACTAATCATTGAATGGATGCCAGATGATTATAAAAAAGACAGTAAAATTAAAAATATATATATATATATATATATATATATAAACTTAACAAAGTATATTATAAATTTAAATTGATTATTTAATAAGATATAACATATTTGACCTTGTAGGAATCCAAGGAACTGGTTTTTCATCTCTAATCCACTCTATTGAAAAATATTTTATATTATCCACATAATTTATTTTATATAGTGTGTATACTTCCCTTTTTCATATTATATCATGAATTCATTTATATTCATGATATTTAATGTTTCAATTCATTTTTTCGCTTTTATGTTTTTTCTATTAAAAATTTATTAAAGTCATAATGGTTTCTTTTACAATATCACAATTATTCAGCATTGCTCTTGTTTGGTTTTACGTTAGAATAAATATATACTCTTTGTATTATTTAAAAAACCTATATACTTATCCATTTATTATTTCTCCATATTCCATGTTTTTAATTTCAAATTTTCCTCTCTTTGTTACTCAATAATCGAAATAATTATTTTATGAAAAACCAGCCATATTTCAACTTTTTGGTCGAGATTATTTTTTCCCATATACACATTTCATGTTATTCCATGGATGTTTAAATCTACCTTTAAATGATTCGTAATGGTCATTTTCTAAAATATATATCATTATTTATAATGTTTTAAAAATATTTTATAAAATATTTTCCAAAATAGATCAATTTTTATTTTTTACAAATGTATAAAAGGAATGTTCATTTTATCATATATGGAGTGAATGCATTTTTCTACCACCAGGAATGTTATTTTCTATTTAAATTACTCTAAATATTTCTCTAGATTTCCAATGAAAATTATTTTTCATTATTCTCTTCATTTTTTGTTTTTATATTAAAAAAAATCAATTTCTAAAATGAAAAATATATTTTTTAATTAATTTATAACTTAATTTTTACAAAAAATCTAGAAGCATTATGTAATTTTATTTTTTATGTTTTCCTTCTATTTTAATTTAAAATATACAAAATAATTTATTTTATTTAAAACCATTATTTCTGATCAACTGATGGTATTTTATCATTTATAAATGATTTATGGGTCTTAGATTATTTTAAGATCAACCACATTTCTGTGATCATGTTCTCTATCACTCTCTATTATTCATTAGACATTACTTTTCCACTCCATGTCTATATTTTTAGTATCATCGATATATTCAGTATCATTCCAAATAATTTTATTGTAATGTACCGGATCATATAAGTCTTTACATTGTGAGTTTTGGGTGTTGGAGTCACCCAGAAGAGGTTCCTCCTAGGTTGGAGCGTGTTTGAGGAGTTTTGGGGGAGCCACTACAAAAACAGTTCATGGCTATAACATGAATGTTTATATAATTCATGTGTGATAGTGGTTGCAATGTAGTGGGTCCATGTTGTGGCATAGGGGTTCATGGGAGTATAAATGAGGCTAATTCAAAATTGGGCATGGGGTAGTTGCACTGTGGACTGTAGGACATGACATGGCCCCTTTCATGGAAGAGGGTCCCTACAACGTGGTGCTTATGGTTGAACCATATCTCATAGATCCACTTTTATAGGTTCTGGATAGGATTCTCTAAATCACCTTTGACCTAAGGTGGCTACAACATGGTCCCCCATGCTGTTCCATAGACTTCCATGTGTTAGACAGTGACAGGGTATGGTCTAAGGTGTTGCACTGCGATCTTAAAATTTTCTAGTTTCCTATAAATGCCCATATACTGTATGAACCCCATTCTTTTCCACATCTCTCCCTTGAACCAAAGTTGGAAAAATATTAGTTTTTAAATCCCTTTGAAGGCCCTTGTAATAGGGATTGATCTCGAATTCCAGAGATCAATCCATGGTGAACCAAAATGCATTCTACCTATTCTCTTTAAAAGTTTCTCTCAATTTTCTTTTGTTGTCATGTTGTTTATTCTCACCATGCTATGGTACTAGATATTCACTGTTTTGATGACGTTTCATTGTTTTATATTGGTTTATATTTTTCTTGACATGTTTTGGAGATCGTAGTTCTTCTTAAGAGAGGCGATCAAAGATCCACAAAGTTGACCTGTTCTCATGCGAAGAACATTAACACTATTGAGATAGGGGATTCAGTGAATCTTCTATTTATTTATGTGAAATAATAATGTTATAATTTTTTTCCCTTTTATGGTAATTAAATTAAACTTATAATATTGAACTTGATTAATAAATAATTGGACAGTGATCACGTGATTTTGATGACTAATACCACGATAACAGTTTTCATCTTATTTTAATAGATATTGTGTTATATATACTTTACTTGTGTAGAATTTTTTTATTTTTTTTATTATTTTTTTGTGATGGAAGCTGGTAAAGAACATAAATATGGAACAGATTGATTAATTTTCATATGAATTTAACACGAGTCATGTTTGTAGTATGATGATTCTTTTAAATTGATGGTAATTCAAATTGATGAAATCCACATGTTTAATTGAATATGTTGTTTCATGTTTTAATTAAATTGGATATAGAATGCGAAGAATTATAATTCTTATGGGTAATGATTAAATAAAATGGCAGATTAAATGATAATGGTGTTTATCTTGTTTTTTGAAACCCTAATTAATGTTAAGATCATGTTAAAACTTTCGATATATTGTTATAGCTGATGCCTTAGGTTTCATGTAGTTGGAACCTATGAATAATGAATTAGTTAATCACATGAGTCAATCCAAATTATTTTATCATACCATACATTGTTTC
The DNA here is from genome assembly GCA_963277665.1 of Viscum album. Taxonomy (NCBI): domain Eukaryota; kingdom Viridiplantae; phylum Streptophyta; class Magnoliopsida; order Santalales; family Viscaceae; genus Viscum; species Viscum album. The sequence goes on from OY728131.1 coordinate 1,932,211,333, forward strand.
ATTCTTGTTTTTCTATTTATTTCTATTTGTTTCATATAAGAGATGTGAGGATTAACGAGTTCTAATTTTTTTCATGGGAAAATCCCTTCAATTGTTTTTCATATATACGTCTTCCAAAAAAATGAAATTTATTTCATTATAATTAAAAAAAATTATCATATTTTGGAAAATCAAATCATGAGAACATACCTCATGTATACATTTACAACTGATCAGCCTTGCCAAGCATAGTTGATGATTTCACATACAATCCCAACACCAAATAAGTCTTGATATTTCTCTCCATACAAATTTTCATCAAAATAAATTATGTGATTACAACCATATTTTAACTTTGTATCTACATGATCCTATAATGATTGTAAATGCAGATATAGAACATGTAGGGTAATGTTGCTTTCGGTAGATCTCTTCGATCGGTTGGCCGATTCATTATATGGTTTTGAGGTAGTATTTTGTTTTATCCCCTTCTCTTTGTCCATATATAATAACATTAATCAGTTTATAACCATTTCATTAATTTTTAATGCTTTCTCTTGAAAATTAACTTGGAAATTAATAACCTTTTATTGACATGTTTTTTTATAAGTTGTGACAGTCATGCGATGAATGTTATGACCGTTTTTTCAAACATATGAACATCTTCATAATCAATTGGAATAGGTATTTCTGTGCTTAGTTCATCGGCTATGATAATTGATACTCGCACACGACCTTTTGGATGTAGTCTACCGTGTAGCATGTCTTTTTGAATATTTAACATTGTAGCCATTGCTACTAGGTGAGGGGGGTGTTGCTATATATAAATCATATTCATTATCACCCTCCAGGATATCAGTACATTGAAAACTATTAGTGTCTTTCTAATTAAAAATTTACATAAACATTTATTATAACATTGATTACTTTGGATAGGACATCTCTTTGAGGGGAATGGTTAGCCTCACAGCTTGTGGGGGTGGGTGGGATCTCCATGCTGTGGTTGTTCTTGAGTTGCTTCTTCTCATTGACCCCCCCCCCATTAAAATTTATATAATCTCTATCTGCCATTAGAATTCTTCTTCAAGGGTATATAATATTTCTCTCATCTCTTTTATTAATTCACATTGATCCACCAATTCTTTTTTTCTCAAAATATGTTCAGGGTGTCACCCGAAAATGTGCACCTCTGACTCTACCATACTGTTATAGATACTTTAATATTCTTGATAGTTTGTGGTTATTTGGTACATGTGTTATTGGTTACAATGACTATGTTGAATAGAAAATATAGGAAAATAAGTTATCATTATTATATAATAGAGATTTAATGAAAAAAAATTAATTATGTAATACTTACACATGTCTATCACACTTTTGGTGCGATTGCATCAATTAGTATCCCATCTTTATGAACACGTTCCGAATTCCATAGAACATGGTGTGGGATGGAAGTGGCATTGGATTTGGAGTCATCAATATGAATATAAAAGGAGGAACACAATCATGGTGTTGCCTCAAGTCACATAAATGTATTACGATAGATTTAAAATATGTACCAATTTTTTATGTTAAGCATACCCCATCATTACTTTACAGTTGGGGTACACTAGTTTTCCTTCTTATTCCTTAAATACAAAACATGGTTTCTATTTCATAATTAAAAAATTTTCATTCATATTCATGAAGACACATATCATCAAACAACATATTACTATCCACAATGTACTTGAAATGATACATCTGCACAATGACCATAAAATGCATCACATGGTTCTTGGTTTATCAAATGGGTATAGATATGTGGTGGGTGCAGATTTATTTTCCCTTCAACAGCTTTAAGATTATGTCTTGTTTTAATTGTCTGAAATCCTATGTGAAACCTTCTAGAAAGAATTAATACATATTTCTTGTGGGAGTCATCTACTATAAATTCACTCTGTAATGGATGATAAAGAGTGTGTCAAGGTTTCATTATTTTAGTATTTTGTAAAATATAGAAATGATATCATAATGTTACTGTAATCTCATCCCACATTATTTTCTTAATCCTAGACACAACATGATGCCACAAATCTACATCAATTGGAACTTGTTTTCGAGTGAAGATTCTAATGTAACTATTGAACATAGAATTGTTGGGGGTTACATGATGGCTCCACAAATTCCATATGACTTCATATTTGATGCCATTTTCTTTCACTTTGATATTTTATTCTAACACCATCAAACTATGAAACTCCTATTTTCTTGTATTGTCGGTCCTTCTTCGGATGCCATTTCCCTAAAATCATAATCCTTAATATGTTGCTATAGAGCGGTAGCTTCGAGATGTGCAGATTGTCGATGTACCTCTTTACTAGGAGTAATAGTTTGTTGAGAAACATGTTGTTACTCAAGAATGAGAGCATCATCACATGTATAAGGTTGTTTATATTCACTAAATACAGTAGTAGGTTGAGATATATATTGTTCCTTAGGATTGGGAACACTGGCACGCGCTGAAGTCATTATTTTCAAAAGTGGTTTAATATTTAATTTAGAGTACATAAATACAGCAGTAAATAGATAATAACATGAGGTAACACAAATTATATTAAAAAATGAAACCTGATTATTAAAATATCCTTTTATTTTTTAATTTTTGAAGGGATTTGAACACTCTATCGATGATCCATATCCTTTCATTTTGGACTCCTATGACATTAAAAATGACATCTACATTAGGACCACTAAAAAATTGTTGTGAGATCCCAATGAATGGGTCATCCTTTATTAAATTTTCACCTAACCCTTTAGTGGTAATGGTCGATAATAGAAAAATTGTCCACTTTCAGTTTGTAGGATTTGGAACATAAAATACTTATGCTACCTATGATACCATTATAAAGTGTTTTTCTTTGGACCCTTGCTTACTGAAATCATCATTAATGAATCCTAATTCATCTATTTTAATTGATCTTCTATTATCAATCCAATTTCAATGAAAATTCAACACATGGAATTTTTTATAATCCAACTCCCATATTTATTTGATGATTCCAATGTAGGAAATATTTACATAAATTAGATTTCTTCCCTTAGTAACAGAAACATGCATCATTTCAACAATGAGTGTAACTCCGCTATTTTTCATGGAACTATCTTCATCATGCTCATTTGTATATAACATATAACCATTAATTACATAACCAATATAAGATAATACATACACACTTGGTTCTCTGTCTAGCCATCGAAGTTGTTCTAAAATTGAATCTGGATTTTCATATGACTCCTTTAAAATATGGTTTCAAAACCATCCAATAAACTATTGATTGTGGGTATTTGATATCCATATTTCATAACATGATGTTTTTAAATTCCTAAGAATTTATTTTTGGGTTTTAACATATGGGGAAAACTTTAAACTATTATGTTAAACGTAATGGTGGGCCTACTCCTGATCTATAATATTGATTATCACGAAATCTCTTCTAGGAATTCCTTCACCCATAGGATTCTCATAATGAATCAAAAATTATGTGTATTTTTTTTAATTATATGAAATTATTATGAGAGCACAATCTCTGACGACACATTATTCTGAGGCCCGAAGAGCCCAAAATAGAATTTTGAACTATTTTATGGTACAATCTATAATTGTTCGAGGAGGTTTTTAAAATATTGAATTGGTGCTCACACCAAAAATATCAGTGCACCGTTGAACTCAAAATGATAGGATTCACCTATAATGGACTTAAGTTTTATCCATAATGGATTAACATAAATGGTTATCTTCATAATTTTTGGAAAATAATTAAATAACATTAAAAAACGTTATTTTATTTCTTTTTTTCAACCGACAAGCGGAGACACGGTGACACTGCAGTGCAGCGATGAGGGAGCAATGAGGTACATTAATGAGGCTCATTAATGACCCTGATCATACATCGTAACTATTAAATAATGGAAGAATAATAGCGATGCTGTTTTAGAAATGAAACAATGTAATTATGTGACGTTGCAGCATAACTGAAATGATGCAACATGTTTCCTTTTAATTGTTTGACGCGTTGGTGGAATGTGGATTAATAGAGGAAATTCATTAATGGAACTCCAATAGTCATCTTATCCAATGTATAATTACAGAATGACAGATCATCACCGAAATTGACACACATCGAAGAACTGAGCCGAAAGCGATGAGCGAAAACTTGAAACCATGAGGATGAAACACCACAACATTGAACGTCAAAGAGGTAGGGGTTGTTTTAATTTGATTTTATTCCCCGTTATTTTCTAGAAACGATGATTTTGGATCAACCCATAAACAAATTTATCCACAATTCGTGATTTTATGTGGGATTGGTAACCTTATTTGGGTATTTCTATATTCGGGACTCAAACACTACATGATATGATTGAAGAACGATCCCTGAGAATCCCCCAATTTTAATCCTCTATCACGGAGGGAAAAGGATGACATGAACAAGGCCTAATCACCACCTCCATTTACATTCTCTATGGTTGTACCCTCAAAATGGAGGCAATATGATTTTGGTACCTTCACAGTGAATAGGATGCTCCCTGGATACAGTAGGCGCAAGCGGTGCGATTAACGGACCACTGGAGCGCATCCGGTTGTCCGCCAAAGGTTCTGCCAGCGTTCCAAAGTCGGCCACCTGCTAGATGGCAGGACAAGAGGCCACCGAATGTTCCAGTGGCTGGGAGGAGCGGTGCGCCGTGGTTGTAGGAGGCTGTGGCCAACTGTCTACGGCAACAAAAGGTGAGGCTCCTGGAGGGCATCATGTGGAGGAACGACCCATGTCTGGGCCGTTCTAATGGCTGGAGAGTCATGGTCTATTGAAAACGGTAGGAGGTGAGACCCCACATCCATGGGGCCAGATGGAGCCAGACGTGGCAGCCTACCGCATCCCAACTGGATGGCGCACCATGAGGCACACCGAGCGGCCGGGCTTCAGGCCGGCGGGCTGCGCCCCCTGCCAGCGGCCCGAGATGGTCCCACACTGAGTAGGCGTAACCCGCACCAATGGTCCGAACCCGTGGCACAGAAGGCTAGGCTAGACTAGACCAGGTCAATAGGTGACCCGGCGGGCTGGACCCTCGACCAAATCAGGCTCGATCCAGCCAGGCCCACTGGGCTTGTCCCACTGGCCAGCCCAGACTGGATTGACCCTAACTTGAACTAGGTCATGTCAATTTAGTTGGAACTAGACCAGGGTATGTGGGACTATTAGGCTACGTTGGTCGAATCGGTCCGACTGGGTCAGATCGGACCCAGATGCAACTGTACCCTATTTACTAAAACACTTATAACATGCAAACTATGCATATGATTGATGAGCCGTTTATAGGGATGAGACCCTATCAATGAGGCAGATATTTTGGCCTGACCTGAGGAGGCTTTCATGTATGTTTATATTCGACTAATGTCTTGAGGAGTGGTTATTCTTGATGTGCTATGTATGGAACCCTGATGTTGGCTGAGACATGAGGACTATATACTTTCAACTCTGTGAGACTCGAATATGGACCAGTGAGAAGAAATTTTGTGTGACCCTTCATTACCATGGTGGGAAGCACTTCTGTGTGTCTTTGTAGGACTGCGGTATACATGATAAGGAGGAGTACCTCAGTTGGCCACGATTAGTGGGAAACACTTCTATTTGACTTTCCTGGCCCACAGTATGCGATGAGGAGGTGTACCTAAGCAGTCCATGGTTACTGGGATGAACATTTGTGTGACTTTTTAGGAACACCATACTCGATAGAGGAATAATTATTCAGAACTTGAGGTGTTTGATGATATGACTGATGATTCTTCTATCACAATTCTTAATGTATACCTAGTGTGAGTAGTCTTGTGAATCGTGATTTACTTTAATGATTGTTGTGCAATCTTTACTTTTTTGTTTTGGGGTCCCTACAAAGTACTTGGATACTCACCCCTACATGGTCTTGCCCGCACATGTTGTGTCTGGTGCATGCGGTCAATGTTTTAATAGAGACTTTAGTGAACCAGGACCTATTGGTGCTCAGTGAGATGAGACCAACGGACGCTAAAACTGTGGAAATGGTGGCTTATAACTAGGAGGGGCCTAGTAGAATAGTGTGGATAAGAAGTTCTACTTTGTATTATAGTATCAAACCTACTCTCATTACCAGTTCAGGTTTTCTAAGGATGGCCATCAGAGTTTCTTTTTTGTACATTTCTGTTTTTAGTTCTTTTGATGGGATGGTATTCTAGCCCACTAATATTAGTTGTACTTGTACCAATATTTTTTATTGATACTTGTTCCTTTTCAATGTGTGGTACATGGTAGGGAATGTGTGTGTTTGTATTGGTACATAAGAAAATGAATCCCAATTTTAGGTTGACAGTTTCAACGCTAATCACCAGCACCTAGCCTTTTGGAGGCAGGATTGGGTTAGTCACAACACAGGCCCTGGGGGATGTGTTGTGACACCACCTAGTGTGATGTGATTTCAGTAAACCAATGCTTTCCACAACGGATGGTTTTCAATATAGAATTAAACGGCTTCCTCAAAAATATATCATTCCACAATACAACAATCTTGCAAACATTGATTTTTGACATACCCTTTCAAAATCTTCATCTACCTTTCAATGGGGTATATCCATGTATAGTGTACATGACCACATAGTTGAATCTGTCTCACCAAGTGAACCATCAAATCAAAAAAATTTAGTGGGAATAACATTTCCAATTCATATAATATGATGGAAAGTTCTCTTTCTATAGTCAACAATTTTAGATGATAGGCTCTATTTAATATGCGGGGCACAAAATTACCACATAGAGTAAATTGATAAGCATTAACAGTAATTTAATATAAACGGACATGAAACATTCATTTTCCAAAAATTCTCAAGCGAAATAGAAATGGAAGAAAGGAAGAGGAGGGCTACGTACAATGACCTACCCTTAACAGACTCTTGCAATCAGGAGATGCCAAAAATAAAGAATAGGATGACGCTGGGTGGCCTATTTGTGGCCGAAGGCCTGGTGATGGAGGAACATAAGAAGAGAAGTACGGTGTTCACGGAGACTCCAGCGACCTGGAGATGGCAGAAAGGACTAGGAGAGTAAATCCCACTGACCTACCCTTAGATTACTCTTTCCATCAGGCGACGCTGGAAAGGAAGAAGAGGATGATGCTGGGTGACCATTTTATAACCCATGACCTAGCGATGGAGGATCAGAAGAAGGGAAGTACGGTGTTCAAGGAGAATCCAGCTACCTGGAGATTGTGAAAAGGTATATAAGAGTGAAGCCCACCAAACATCCCTTAGAAGTCTCTTACAATCAGGTGATGTCGTAAAGGAAGAGGAGGATGACATTGGGTGACCAGTTTATAGCCGAAGACCTAGCAATGGAGGATTGGAAGAAGAGAAGTATAGTGTTCATGGAAGCCTCCACTGACCTGGTGATAGAAGAAAGGTAGAGGATAGAATCTCACACTGACCTACTCTTACTAGACTCCTGTGATCCAGAGAAACAAGAATGGAAGAAGGGGAGGACACTGTCTATCCGGTTCACGCCTCGGACGATGGCCAACCTGTTTTTTTTAAATATCACGTTCTTAAAAAATTTCATTTTTAATGTTTTTTTTCCAATGCCTATAATTTTATAATAATAAAAAAATCTTATGAAAAATATTTTCTAAACCAAATATATATTACAAAGGGTACACACATGAAGGATGTTCAGGAGACTAAAACATGAGACCTCACCAACACCCCCATATGGCTTTATGACATTAGGAAAAGCTGTGAGGCTTCGAAAACAAACATGTGTCCTTCGATTTAACAAAGTCCAATTAAATCCTTTAGATTAAACCTTAATATACTAATGTAATTTTTTTAAGGTACAAGAAAAATACCTTTACCAGTCATTTACAAGTAGATTAAAACTTCCATAAAATAAATTGAAAAATTTATATATGGGAAAACAATAATCATAACCTAAATGTTGAAATATGATTGGTTTTTCTTGGAAAAAAATTGATTCCATCGATTATTGAGTAAAAATTAACGGAAGAGTTGAAAAAAATGGAATTTGGAGAAATAATCATTTGATAAGAACATAAGTATGTTTTAATAACATATAGAGTATATATTTCATTGAATGAAAATCTAAACATGAACAATCCCGAATAATAGGAGTGAGATTTTAAAACAAGCCTTTACATGTTTAATAACTTTTTAATCAAAACCCCATAAAAGTGAAAATATGAATTGAAACATTAAATACCATGAATATGGATTAATTCATGATATAATATGACAAATGGGATATATATACACCATATAAAAGATGTTATGTGTATTATATAAAATATGTCTCAATAGACTAGAATTGAGATGAAAAACCATTCCCTTGGATTCCAGTAATGTCGAACGTGCTATATACTATTGATTAATGAATTTAAATTTATTAAATAATTTCTTAAGAATTTTTTTATATATATTCAATTTTTTAAGATCTTTTTTTTATAATCATTTATCATTTATTCATTGAATAGTCCTTGCTTATGTTGTCAACTAAATGTATTTAGTCCATTTTCATAGAATTACTTACGTATATTGATTGAGGTTAAAGGTGTTATGAAATTGATTTATCATATAAGGAATGTTAATAATTTCATGAATATATTTTTCATTCATTTTATTCAATTTTTTATTAATCCATGCAATGTTCAAATAAAAAAAACAAATTGCATCGCTTCGTGGAGGTGATAGTCAACACGTACGCATGACTGATGTTATCATTTTTAATGGATGATAGGGTATGAAATTATATTATATATTATATTTCAAAAATCATAATTATTTCTTCAATATCATATAGATTCATTTTTTCCATATTTTTAACTATCCAAGTGATGTGGTGATGGAATATGGATGATCCATTTACATAACAACATCTCAATATAGTTAATATATTTATGTGATTATGTTATGATTCTCCTAGAATATTTATAGTGGTTTAAGAAGAAAAGTGCATGAAAAAACATGGTAAGAAAATATTCCCAATATTTATTCAAGAATTTATGACTTCGATCTATTCTGTGATAGATCATGTGTTCTTACAACTCCTATAGACTAATTTGTCTTGAATAACAACAGTGTAAACATAGACAAAAGATTTGAGAAGTGTCATATGAATGATCTTTTAAAAATGTGATGAACTCTTTCACTCTATCCTTATACTAGTTTGTCATACAATTGGTGTCCATCCATTCTATAATAATATTTATCCAATTTTATTTTTTAATATTAATATTTAATAAAATAAATATGAAAAGCATTGATATAAAAAATAACCAATTCTAAATAAAAGTTATTGACTTTAAGTGTCTTCCACTATTTAGACCCAATATCGACTTTTCGTAACCATGATCCTTCATTTGGGATCTTCTATATAAATCAATATTTGGAACATCATGTTTTCCCTTAATGGGTCAAACTAAGAGAAATTCATCCACATAAAGAATTAAAATGACAAAAATACACTCATAATACACCTTCATATAGAAGAAATTATTTACATTACATGGCATGAACATTAATTCTACCATAAAAGCATTGAAATTCCAGTTACATTATTTTGGTTCCTACTAAAGCCTAAAAAACTCCATTTGAGACTGGAACCAAACCATTTAAAAAATTTTAAATGAAACCTTAGAGTTGATATATGTAGATCTCTTCCTCTAAATCTCCATGATGGAATATAATCCTAGCATCCATTTGTTCTAGAATTAAATATTCAAATGGAAAATTAGTTGAGAACCATATGAATTATTATATGCTTTACAACATGAGATAAAGTCTAACTAAAATCTAATCCTTCTAATAATTGAAATACATTTACCATTTCTGTGGTGTTATTATCGATCTACATTGCTTCCCTATATAATGTAATGGTTTTCCTAATTCTATAAAAATATAAACATAAAATATTATGGAAAAAATCAATTTTAGATGTCCTTTGAAAACTATTTATAAAATAATAGTCGAAAATATCTCACCCTGAAGATTTTTCAAACACTTTTTATAGTGCATTCCAAAAATATATCACCTTAAATATAAAACCAATAACACCTTATAGAAAGCACTAATGTTTCCAAATCTAAGAAAGGATTTGGGATGTTTCTCTTATGTGTCCATAACTATCTAGACCCATAGACAACCATATAACTATCATGGACTAGAACTATGCAAATATATAATCTTGAAACATCACAATATAATCCATACTCACTGCCAAGACCATTTATGGTTAAGATTGGTGTTTTCATCAATCTCCCATTAAGATCATAGAAGGATCTCTCATGGATGGTGTAAGCGCATGAAGAATGGACCACCGGAGCACGTCTGGTGGTCCACCAAAGTTTCTACCAGCACGTTGTGACATCCAAATGGCAAGAGAGATGTGGTTCATTAACCGCGGCAGGAGGTGAGACCCTACAACCACGAGGCCAGTTGGGGTCGGGTGTCATAGCCTGCCGCATCCCAGCTGGACAGCACAACACGAGCCACACCGATCGGCCAGGCTTCAGGCTGGCGGGCTATACCACCAGCTAGCGGGATGAACCGGTCCCATGCCCAGTAGTCCTGACACACTCTGAAGGGATAGATCTGCGGCCCAGCAGGCTGGTCTATACTAGACCGGGTCAACAAGCGATCTGGTAGGATGGACTATCAACCAAATCGGGCTAGGTCCAGCAAGGCCCACTCAACCTCGCCTAGTATCAAGGCCAAACTAGACCAAAACAAAACTGAACTGGGTCAGGTCGAGTTGGTTTTCTCTAAACTAGGGTATGTGGGACCCTCGGGCTGAGTTGGTCGGATCAGCCAGACATATTCAGATCGTACCGAGATGTAACTGGCCCCTTTTTACGAAAATTACAATGACATGCAAACTGGGCATCTTATTAACGATCCGTTTGCGGAAATGGGGCCCTCTCAATGAGGCAGATCATTTGGCATGTTCTGAGGAGGCCTTCATGGATGTTTAGATGTGATGAATGGCTTAAGGAGCATTTATCCTAGGGGAGCTATGTAAGGTACTCTATGGTTCTTTAAGACTTGAGAACTGCTGACTTTTCACTCTGTGAGACTCGACTATAGACCAGTGAGAAGCAATTTTGTGTGACATTTCATGCCAATGGTGTGAAGAACATTTGTGTGACTTTGTAGGCCCTTGGTATACATGACAAGGAGGAGTACCTCAGTTGTCCAAGATTAGTGGGAATCACTTCTATGTAACTTTGCAGGACCAAGGTATGCGATGTGGACGTGTAACTATGTAGTCCAAGGTTTGTGGGAATTACTTGTGTGTTACTTGGTTGGACAACTATACTCGATAGAAGAGGAGATCTCCATTATCTGAGGTGTTTGATGATATGAATAATGACTCTTCGATCAAAACCCTAAATGTGTACCAAGTGTGAGCTATCTGGTGCTTCGTGATTTAATTTGAATATTGTTGTATGGTCTTTACTTTTTGTTTTTGGGTCCATATTGAGTACTCTGTTACTCACCTCTACATGGGCTTTTCCCGCTCATTTTGTGGCTGGTGCAGGTGATCGACGTTTCGACAGAGACTTTGGTGGACCAGGACCTCGAGGTGCTCAGGGAGACGGTCTGACAAATGCTATGATGGTGGACATGGTAGCCTATGACCAGTTAGCGTCCAGTAGGATCAGGTGGATAAGAATTTCTACTTCATATTCTAGTAGCTACACCACTCTCATGACTAGGTGATGTTTTCTATGGATGGCCATCAGAGTTTTGTTTTTGTACTTTTTTGTTTTCAGTACTTTTGTTGGTTTTGTATTCTGGCCACTTATATTAGTTGTACATGTACCATGATTTTTTAGTTATACTTGTATCCTTTTTAGTGTGTAGTACGTGGTTGGGAATGTGTATGTGTGTATAGGTACTTATGAAAATGCCTCCCACTTGCAGGTTGACACCTTCAATGCTAATCACCAGCCCCTTTCCTTTGGGAGGGAGGCTTGGGGTAGTCACAGCACAGGCCATGGGAGATGGGTCGTGACACCACCCAGTGTGATGTGATTTCATTAAATCAATGATTTCCACACTAGAAATGTATATAGTAAATAATTAAATTGCTTCCTCAACAATATATCGTTCTGCAAAACATCCCTTTGGAAAACATTGATTTTTGACATACCCGTTCAAAATATCTATGTACCGTTCAATAGGGTACATCTAACTATAGTGTACACAAACACATAGTTGAATCTCTCTCACCAAGTGATCCATAAAATCAAATACAATTAGTGGGAATAACATTTTCAATTTACATAATATGTGGGAAATATCTCTTTCCATAGTCAGAAATCTCAGATGAAAGACTCTATTTAATATATGGGGCACAATTCTCCCACTTTTAGTAAATTGATAGGCTATAATCGAAATATCATAAGAACCAACATGAAGCATTAATTTTTGATAAATTCTCAATAGAACGGGTGATGGAGGAAAGGCCGAGGAGGGCGATGCACACTGATCAACCCTTAGTAGACTCTTGTTATTAGGCGACACCGAAAATGAAGAAGAGGATGATGATGGGCACTCTGTTTTTGGCTGAAGACCTGGTGATGGAGGAATGGAAGAAGAGAAGTACGATTTTCACAGAGACTCCAACGACCAGGCGATGGTGTAAAGGTGGAGAAGAGTGACGCCCACCGACCTGCCCATTATAGATTCTTGCCATCAGGAAATTCCTGAAAGGAAGAAAAGGACAATTTTGGGTGATCGGTTTATAGCCCAAGAAATGGTGATGGGGGATCAGAAGAAGATAATTACAGTGTTTGCAGAGAATCCAGAGACATGGCGATGGTGGAAAGGCAGAGGAGAGAAATTCCCATCAACCAGCCCTTAAAAATATCTTGTGACCAGGAGACACCAGAAACGAAGAAGAGGATGACGTTGTGTGACCCATTTATAGACCAAGACATGGTAATGGAGGATCAAAAGATGATAAGTATTGTGTTCATGCCATAATCCACCGACCTGGTGATGGCGGAAAGGAGAGGAGATCACCACACACTGACCTACTCTTACCAGACTATTGCGATCAGGTGACGCAGGATTGGATGAAGGTGAGGATGCTGGCTGACTGGTTCATGCCTCGGACGACGGCCGACCTATTTTTTCTAAAATCTCATGTTCTAAATAAAATGGCATTTTTAATGGTTTTTTACCAATGCCTATAATTGTATAATAATAACCAATGTTTATGAACAATATTTTCTAACCCAAATATATATTACAAATGGTAAACACATGAAGGAAGTTCAGGATACTCAAACACGACACCTCTCCAACACCCCACATGGCCCTTTGACATTAGGCTATGATGTGAGGATTCTAAACCAAACAAGTGTCCTTTGATTTAACGAAATCCAAGTAATTTCTTTGTCTTAAACCATAATATACTGATGTAATTATGTTAAGGTACTAGAAAAGGATCATTACCAGTCATTTAAAATTAGATTAAAACTTCCATGAAATATTTTGAATAATGTGTATATGGGAAAAAATAATCTTGAACAAAAAGATGAAATATGATCATTTTTTTAAAACTTGATTCTTTCTATTACTGAGTAAATAATAGAGGAATTGATGGAAAATAAGAAGGAATCTGTGGAAATAATCATATGAGAAGAACATGGTATTTTTTTAATAACATAAATAGTATATATTTCTTCCAATGAAAACATAAAGAAGAACAATCCCGAATAATAAGAGTGAGATTGTAAAACAAGACTTCATGGCTTTAATAAATTTTTAATCAAAACACTTTAAAAGAGAAAATATGAATTGAAACATTAAATACCATGAATATGGATGAATTCATGGTATAATATGATAAATGGGAAATATATACAGAATATAAAAGAAGTTAGGTGTATAATATAAAATATGTCTCAATAGAGTAGAATTAAGATGAAAAACCATTCCCTTGGATTCCAGCTAGGTCAAACGTTCTATATCATATTGATTAATGAATTTAAATTTATTAAAAAATTTCTTGATAATTTTTTTATATATATTCCATTTGTTAATATATATTTTTTATAATCATTTGACATCCATTCATTGAATAGTCCTTACTTATGGTGTCCACTTAATGTTGTTTAGTCCATTTTCCCAGAATTGCTTACATATTTTAATTGAGGTTAAATGTGTTATAAAATGGTTTTATCATCTCATGAATGTTAATAATTTCTTGAATATAATTTTCATTCATTTCATTCAATTTTAGAATCATCCGTGCAATTTGCTAATAAAAAAATGAATTGCATCGCTTCGTGGAGGTGATAGTCAACACATATGCATGACTGATGTTATCATTTTTTAATGGATGAGAGGGTATGAAATTAGATTATATATTATATTTCCAGAATCATAATTATGATTTAGATATCATATCGATTCATTAATTCCATATTTTTAACTAGCCAAGTGATGAGGCGATGTAAAATGGATGCACCATTTATATAACAACGTCTCAATATAGTTAATATACTGATGTAATTATGTTAAGATTCTCACTGAATATTTAGAGGAGTTTTAAGAAGAAAAGTGCATGAGAAAACTTGGTAAGAACATGGTCCCCTTGTTTATTCCAGAATTTATAACTTCGATCTATTTTGTGATAGATCAAGTGCTCTTCCAACTTCTCTAGAATAATTTGTCTTGAATAACAACAATGTAAACATAGAAAAAGGATTTTAGAGGGGTCATATGCATGATCTTTTACAAACATGATGAACTTTTCTCTCCATCAACATACTTTTTGTCAGACAATTGGTGTCCATCCATTCTTTATTCATATTTGTCCATTTTGATTTTGTAATATTAATATTTAATAAAATTAAGATGAAAAACATTGATATAAAAATTAACCATGGCTAAAAAGAAGTTATAGACATTAAGTATCCTTCAATATTTACACCCAATATCTATCTTTCGAAACCAAGGTCCTTTATTTTGGATATTCTATATAAATCAATATTCAGCTCTTCCAGTTTTTCCTTAATTGGTCAAACTATGATAAATTCATCCCCATAAATAAATAAAATGAAAAAACATCACTAATAATACACCTTCATATAGTAGAAATTATTTACATTTCACTACATTACCATTAATTCTACCATGAAAGCATTGAAATTACAATTACATTATCTGGGTGCCTACTTAAGCCTAAAAAAACTCCATTTCAGACAGGAAATGAACCTTCCAAACCATTTAAAATGAACCCTTCCAGTTTATCTATGTAGATCTCTTCCTCTGAATCACTATTATGGAATATAATCATGGAATCCATTTATTCTAGAAATAAACATCAAATAGAAACCAAGTTGTGATCCATATGAATTATTATATTCTTTACAACATGAGATAAAATCTAACTAAAATCTAATCCTTCAAATTATTGAAATACATTTACCCCTTCTGTGGTGTTATTATCCATCTACTTGTCTTCACTATAAAATGTAATGGTTTACCAAATTCTATAAAATTCTAAAACTAAATTATTATGGAAGAAATACATTTTAGATGTCCTTTGAAAAATATTAATAAATTCATAGTTGAAAATAACTCACCCTAAATATATTTCAAACACTTTTTTACTGCATTCCAAAAATATATCATCCTAAAGATAATACAAATAACACCTTATGCAAAGCACCAATATTTCCAATTCTAAGAAAGGTTTTGGGAAGTTTCTCTTATGTGTCCTTAACTATCTATACCCATAAACAACCATATAACGATCATGGACTGAAACTATTCAAATCCTGACACTTGATACAACACAATATAAGCCATACTCATTACCAAGCTCATTTATGGCTAAGATTGGTGTTTTCATTAATCTAGTATTACGATCTTTGTATTATCTCTCATGAACATCTAAGAAAAGGAACCATACCACAGTTTTTGATAAGGCCTTTTTAGCTCTTCTAATCAGGAAGAATCCCAGTTGACCATCTAGTAATAACTGGAAATTTCAAAAAATATTTGGATCTCAAAAATATTTTGTGGCCTCTATGAATAAACTATAACATCAAAATTATCAGTTTCTAAAATGATGCAATCAACTAATATCATTTCTCCCATTAATTTTACATTACCATTCAAAAACATACACATTGAGATCATGGAATATATTTTATTCTCCCAATTATTTCTCAAAATGACCTCTAGATATTGAGCATGTTCCTCCCTCAATCATAGAGAACACTTTAGCACCTCTAAGTTGATCAAATAGTCCATCACTACATATAAGTGGATATACGTTCATTTATATCACATATATAACCTCTAATAGTCCACGCATATTCTCAATGATCCATTTGAATTTTTATGACAAAACTAAGGCACCCCAAGGGTAAATAATCAATCATACGAACCCCTTCACCTTGCAATCGTTCAATCGTTCCTTTTTCTCTCTCACATCACTAAAAAATCCATCTAATATGGTTTAATAGATATATGATCAACACCCAGAAATATAAAAATCATAACCTCAACCTATCCCTTCTGTGGTAATATAGATAAGTCCTTGGGAAATTCATCTAGGAACTTGTCAATGATAGTAGGACATACTGACTAATATTTCACTCTATCATCATAAATTACTCTAAAAAAATGGGTTATGTTTTTACCTAGATACACAAATATATATCCTACATAACTAGTTTTCATATCCAACTCTCCAATATAGACATAATCATTACCCTCAAAAATATAATTCCACCCATCGATGGAAACAATTGATATAGTAGAGACATCACTACATGGTGGGTTTTAATTGTAGTCACAAAGTGGACTCACAGTTTTTATGTCACTGGATCCTTCCCTTTCAATTTTTGTGTCTATATTAAGTGGAAATTAATGATTTTAATAGTAAAACTGTCAAATAGTTGTGAGACATTTTATGCATCCATTTGCATCAATTACTTATATATGTAAAATTTTTATCTCCCTCATGTATTTACCTCCTACCTTCAATCAAATTATACATGAACTGACATGAAACATTCATATTACATATATACAAATTATACATGAACCGATATGGAACATTCATAATAAATGTATGTAAATATTTATACATATATAATAATATATAATATGTGGGTAACAATTTTCCCACTTTGTGTAAATTAATAAGCTATAATCAAAATATCCTAATAAATGAGATGAAACATTCATTTTCCATAAATTAATGAGAAAAATAAATAAAACATTCCTCTATAATTGAATAAAAATATAGAAAAAACAGCAACATCACTATAAGAAAGATATCAGAAACAATAAACTATATCATATATACACAGAAGACAAAAAACATGTGAAACTACACTAAAATAACCTAACTAAAAATGGATGGGTTATATTCTATGACATGATCTCCAGTCAAACATGGCCTCTATTCTAAAAATCACCTAACAAACAAACCTATTTCAATGCCACTAAACATAAATTGGGCCATAACCATCCAATAGATAACCATTTACTTATTGAATTAAAAATGTACTCAGAGAATTACAAGAATAATCACAGTGGTAGCACATGAGGAGCTGGGTTCATGACAGAGGTTGGTTCGCAATGGTGGAGGGCTTCACAGCAGAGGTGTGGTTCGATGTCAGAGGTGGGGGTATGTGGAGGAGAGCGTCACGGTGGAGGAGAGCTTCGCAATGTTGGTGGAGGGCTTCGCAGTGATGGAGGAGGAGGAGGAGTAGGAGACGTGGTTCAGTTTTTGTGAGTGTTTGAGTCATGCGATGTGAGGAGGAGACTGTGAGGGTTTATTTATAAAACCGAGTAAACCATTTATCAGTGATATTTAAAAAATGGTGATAAAGACATGCCTTTACAGTGCTAAAATATAAAGCGCTAATAAAACATGTTTTTATCAGTGCTAAAAAAGTATTAATAAAACTATAATAATAATAATAATAAAATATATAATTATATGTATAAAAATATAAATAGATTTATTTATTTATTTATAACAATAGATATAAAATAAATTTATATTGATATATATTTATATATTTAGTATATATATATTTATTTATAATTATAAATTAATAATAAATATAATAATAAAATTTATAATTATATATAATTAATATCATTATTATAATTTTACAATTATTTTAATATATCTATATTTTTATATAATTATAATTGTAAATATTAGTATATATTTATGATAATTTTATAATTATTTAATAACTACAAATTTATATATATATATTTAAAGTTTTGAGAAATATATATTTATTTATTGTTATGATCATAAATATGTACATATACATAACAATAATATTAAAATTATAACAAATATATTTATTAAATTTATAATTTTATGATTATATATATTTAATATATTAAAAATAATTTAATAATTATTTAAATATATCTGTACAATATAGAATTATAATTATAAATAATTATATATATATATATTATGAATATATCTATTTAATTATATATATTTATTTAATTAATATATCAATTATAATTTAATAATTATTTAATATATATATATATATATATATTAAAATAATTATGAAATACTTATGAAGGAAATATATATGTATTATAAATATATATTTATTACATATATGTTTTAGTTATAGTCATAAATATAAATAAATTTATTTATATATAAAAATACAAATAAAATTAAAATAAATATATTAATTATATATAGTCATAAATATAAATAAATATATATATAAATTTAAATAATTTTGAAATTAAAATAAATATATTAATTATACATATATTTTTATAATTTCATAATTATTTAAATTAATATATATTTATATTTAAATAATTATGAGATTATAATAAATATATTTATACTAAATATATTTATTATATTTACAATTTTAATTATAATTATAAAAAAATATTTATTTATTTATATTCATAAATATATATATATATATATATTTTTAAATACTGATGAATGTAAAAGAATTATATTTATTATATATATTTGTTATAATTTATAATTAATTAAATAAATATATATTTATATATAAATAAATATGAAATTATAAAAAATATATTTTTTATTTTTATAATTATAATTATAATAATATATTTATATATTTATAGTCATATATATAAATATATAAATAGATATATATATGCTTAAATACTTATAGAAGTAAAATAAAGAAATTAATTATATAATTAATATATTTTTTTAATTTCATAAGAATTTAAATATATATATTTATATATTTATATTCATGACTATATATAATTAATATATTTATTTTAATTTCTTAAGTATTTATATATATATGTATATGACTAAAAATTAATATATATTTAATTATAATTATAATTATATGTATAATAAATATATTTATTATAATTTTATAATTATTTACCCATATATATTATTTATAATTATAAATATAAATATTTGTATATGTGTGTAAATATTTGTATATATTTATAAATATATTTCTGTAATTATCAATATTTATAATATTATAATTATTATAAATATAGTTATCAATATTTTAAATATTTATGAGAACTTAATATCTTCATGGAAACATGAATGAATCATATACACCGAGTATAGTATAGATCATAAAAAACGAGTCATCATATAAATGGACAACATGAATAGTAATGAGAGTGTAATGTATAAATGAACATTCATGATGAATACATAACATATGAACATCACTTATTTTTATCCGACAATTGATCACATTCAATGGAAACATATATTTATTTAAATATATATATATTTATTTATAATTATAATGATAAATATACATATTTAAAAAGTATTTATATAAAATAATAATTATACATATTTAAAAAGTGTTTATAGGTAATTATAGATATATATATTTAAAAATTATTCATATATAAATATAAATATATAAATATAAATATATAAATATAATAATTATAAGAATTATGTTAATTATTTAATGAAATTTATTATATATATATGAATTATAAAAATATATATATTATTTATTAACATGCATTTTTTATTTAGTGTATACAAATAAACATTAATTTTTAATATATATATAATAATTTTATATAAAGTGATAATATTTTTATTAAAAACTTTTCTCAACACTAACAATAGTGCTGATAAATGTACTTTTTTCAGCACTAGAAAAAGGGTTGATAAATGGCAGATTTATGCGTGCTTTTCGATAGTTCTAATAAAGGTCCTCTTTTATCAGCGCTTTCTTCTTAGCACTGATAAAACCCAATGCATCCCATTTTTGGATATGTGGTAGTGTGCAAACATATACCATTTAAGTCATAGTGTTTTTATTATATTTTTCAATATAATATTCTTCTTCACTCCACTTATAAAAATACTCGACACAACACTATTTTAATAATCAATATATGAATTTATTGATAAAAAATAATTAAATTAAAAGCATGTAAAATGAATATGGAAATTTTAATATAATGTGTGTGATTTATAATGAAAATTAATTTTATTTATTTTCATTAAAATATTTATATTTGACTATAATTAATATGAATATATAAAGAATAATAAATTGGTTTGATAACCTGTTTATCTGATTTTACTGATCCTAACTTGACATACTCTACTGCATTAGGAGCCGTAGGTGGTAAAGAAACCTATTTCTCCTCATGAATGAGAGCATCAGCATGTGCATAAGGTTGTTCCAATGCACTGCGAGCAGCAACAGGTTGAGAGAACTGTTGTTTACCAGGATTGAGAGCTCCTTTACATGTGGAAGTAATTATCTACAAAAGTGGTATAAAATTTAATCTACAGTGCATAAATATAGTAGTATATGAATAATAACATGAGGTAACATGATTTATATTACAAAAAAATTAACCAGATTATTGAACTCGTCTTTTCTTTTTAAAAGGATAAAGGGATTTGACCACTCTATCGATGATCCAAAACCCTTCATTGTAGTCTCCTATGAAATAGAAAATGTCATATACATTGGGACTATTGGGAAATGATTGTGATGCCTCTATGAAATGGTCATCCACAGTTAAATTTTCAGCTTACCCTTTAGTGGTTTTGGTCGATAACATAACGATTGACTACTTTCAATTTTCAGGGGTTGGAACATAAAATACATTTACTGCCTATGATGTCATTATAAACGGTTCACCTTTGTACCATTCCATACTAAAATCAACTATCACGAATCCAAATTAATCTATTTTAATAACACATTTATTATCAACCCACTTCAATTGAAAAATATTCACTTGGAATGCAGTATAATCCAACTCCCATATTTGTTCGATGATGCCAAAGTATGAAATATTTTCACAAATTATATTTTTTCCTTTGTACCAGAAAAAAAAGCATTGCGTCATCCATGAGTGTAACTCCACTAATTTTCATGGTACTATCTTCGTCAATCTCATTTTTATAGAACATATAACCATTAATTTCCTAACCATTGTAATATAATACACACACACCTGGTCCTCTAGGAAGTCATCCAAGTCGTTCTGATTTTGAATCTGGATTTTCATCTAACTCTTTTTTAAAAAAAAGTCCCTAATCCATCAAGTAAACTTGTTTTTATGTCTATTTGATATCCATATTTCAACCCTTGATAGATTCAAGTTTCTAAGAATTTATTTATGGGTTTTGAAATATCGGAAAACCATTAAAGTATTATGAAAAACCTAAAGGTGGGCATGATCCTAATTTGTAATATTGATTGTCACAAAAACTCTTCCAGAAATTACTTCAACTAGAATCCACCCAGTGTGATGATATTTAAGTAGACCAATTCATTTCACATCAGATAGGTATTTGGTACAGAATTCAATGGATTCCTCAACAATATATCCCTCTACAATACACCCCTCTTTCAAACTTCAATTTTTTACATACCCATTCAAAATATTCATATACCGTTCAATGGTGTAAATACATCTATTGTATACATGACAACATATTCTAATCTCTCTCACCTAGTGGACCATAAATTAACATATTTTTGTCAGGAAGAACATTTCTAATTCACATAATATGACGAAAATTTATCATAAATAGTTAGAAATTTTTTCGGGTCTATAACTTTGTTGCACATAGCTTTGAAGAAACAACAGAGCTTGGTTAATGTCTGAAATACATTCATGGGAACAAAATCAATGTTGAACTATAGGAATTAGATCATTCATCAAAACATAATAGTCTTGTGATTTCTGACCTTTATCTTTAAATCGGCCATTAAAACGATGTTCTTGGTATTCGATGAATTCCACTCTTGAATCATTACGTA
This sequence comes from Viscum album, assembly GCA_963277665.1. NCBI lineage: Eukaryota > Viridiplantae > Streptophyta > Magnoliopsida > Santalales > Viscaceae > Viscum > Viscum album. The sequence continues at coordinate 1,932,233,695 of OY728131.1, forward strand.
ATTTAATAAGATTCAAAACTGATATCTCTCCTTCCTAGAATAAGTGTAAACAGCTATAGGAAGAAAAAAATTCACCCTTAACTAGCATAAACTCTTCTCATATTACCATGTCAACCATGTCCAACATGGATTTAATTCTATCCTTTGTTTTCTAGGTGCATTTAGAAACATGTCGATGACACTATCACATAATTTTTTTCAACATGCATAACATTAAGAAAATTTCTTACATATATATAATTCTATTATGGTAATTCAAAAAAACTGATCTCTTTTTCCAACCATATTTCTTATGGTTTTTCGAAAATGTTTTATCAAAAGTAGTGTACACATCTTTTACATCTTCAAATAGTTGATCACATTTTCTTATAATAGTTTATCACCTCTTAGAAATCTACGATGTCCTAGAAACATAGTTTTTGATGAATGTTTCACCCTAATAGACTATATACCATGTTCACAAATAGTACACCCTTGAGTTCGTTTAATTCTATATCATAACAAGTCTCCATAAGAAGTAAAGTCATTTATCATCCAATAAAACATGTCCCTAAATGAGAAATATTAATTTTTAAGGCATCATACAATGTAACAGCTACATTCCACAATAATTTCAAATCCTCGGTCAATGGATACAAATAAACATCAATATCATTACCTAGTTGTTTTGGTCCTAATATAAGAAAGGATAACAAGATGTATTTTTGTTTTATGAATAAACATAGTGGAAATTTATAATTTACCAACATAACCAACCATGTATTGTGAGTGATTCATTGAAAACCAAAGGGATTCACGCTGTTTATAGATAACACATGATTAAGGTTTCTCGGCTTGTTTCAAAATTCACGATACTCATGATCAATTATCTTCCACTAAAGAGAGTCGGTTAGATGACATAGTTTCCCATATTTAATTATTATATCAATGTGCCACATCAATTTTCCTACTTTTTCCTCACTTCCATATTGGCGCCTTAACCATGTACTGATTGGGAAGTACCATACATCTTTCCTAGGACCTGATTCATCTTTATTTTATCAAGAATCACCACAATATGGGAATTATCAATGTGATTTGGGGTCCCTTTGAAACAATATACAGTCATTTGGGAATGCATGTATTCTTTCATAGATCATACCCATTGAGCATAGCATTTCTTTGGCATCGTATGTTCAGTTCAAGAGATCATTATCTTCATGGGGCATGTCATTTAAGATAACAAGTAATTCTGTAGAACAGTAATCACTCCATTTGTTGCCTGATTTTAGATTATACATCTTTAGTATGGCTAACAATGTTGTATATTTAGTGAAAACACTATACAATGACATATTTTCACAACTCTTTAACTTCTCAATCAATTTTGGGAAATCATGTAGTTTTTCATCAATTGCCCTTGTCATTTCGTCAATATGATATTCATAATAATTAACATCTATAATGAAATCCTCGATACAATCTTTTTAATTTTCTATATTTGTAATCATATCTGATGATCCATAAAATGCAGTGTTATCCAATCCTCTTGTTACATTTGATATTCCCCATCTGTATTCCAGAATATATAACATTGATCTATTTTGTGATTGATCAAGTGTTATTCCAAATCTTATTTACTAATTCTTCTGGAATAAAAAAAATATAAACTTGGATAAAGGATTTGAGAATATTTAGGTGCTTGATCATTTTCAAACATGATGAAATATTTCCATTCATCTTCATACTCTTTTGTCAACAGATTTGAATCCATCCATTCTTTATTCATAAGAATCCTATTTAACTTGGTAATATTAATATTTAACCAAATAAATACACATAATGTTGACATAAAAATTAACCTTGTCTTAAAAAAGATATTGACTTTAATTATCAATCAATATTTATCCCTAATATCCAAATTTCATAACCATGGTCCTTCATTTGGGATCTTCTATATAAATCAATCTTCATCTATTCTAGTCATTTCATTATTTCTCCAAAAAAAAATCATCCACATAAAGAAGTTAAATGAAAAAACTCCCTTCATAATAAAACATAATATAGTTGCAATTATTTTCATTACACAACATGAACATTAATTCTACCATAAAAGAATTGAAATTCTAGTTACACCATCTTGGTGTCTACTCAAGCCCAAAAAAACTTCATTTGAGACTAGAACTGAACCTTCCATTCCATTTAGTGTGAAACCATCCAGTTGATCTATGTATATCTATTCCTCTTAATCCCAATGAAGGAGTATAATCATGACAATTATTTATTTTATAAATAAACCTTCAATGGAAACCATGTAGAGTACCATCTGAATTATTATATGTTTTACATCTTGAGGGAAAATCTAATGGAAATCTAATCCTTCTAATTTTTGAAATCCCATTACCCTTTCCATGGTTTTATTATTGATATACTTTTCATCCCAATATAATGTAATGGGTTTACTAATTATATAAAAATATAAACATAAAAGATTAATGAAAAACTAAATTTCAAATGTCCTTTCAAAACTATTTATAATATCACCGTTGAAAATCTCTCACCCAAAATTTATTTCAAAGACTTTTTTAGTGTATTCCAAAAATATCACACCCTAAAGATAATTCCAATAACAACTAATGGAAATCACCACTATTTTTAAATTTAGGAAATTATTTTTGATGTTTCTCTTATGGGTACATAACTTTCTCAACCCATAAGCAACCATATGACCCCCATGGCCTGGAACTATTCAAATCCTATCTCCTAATTAATCACAATATAATCCATACTCATTACCCAGATCATTTATGATTATGATTGGTGTTTTCATAAATATCCCATTAATGATATTAGAAGGATCTCTCATTAACATCTAAGTAAAGGAACTAAACCGCATTCTTTGTTAACGTCTTCTCAGCACTTCCAATTAGGAAGAATCCCGGTTGAACCTCTCGTAATAACTGGAAATTCCCAAAAAAATATTTGGATATCAAAAACATTATTTGGCCTCTCTAAATAAAATATATCTTTAAATTTATCATGTTATAAAAATATGCTATCCACTAATATAACTTTACCCATGAAGTTTACATTATCAATCTGAAACATACACATCGAGATCATGGCATATAGTTGATGCTCCCTAAGTTTTCTCAAAATGATATCCTGATATTGAGCATGTTCCTACCTCAATCCTAGAGAACACTTCAGCACCTCTACGTTGATCAAATAGTCCATCACTATGTATAAGGGGGTATAAGTTCATTTATATCACTTAGAATATACTTTAATAGTCCACACATATTCTCAATGATCCATTTTATATTTTTTTGGAAAAAAACTAAAACACCCTAGGGGACATAATCATTCATACGAACACATTCACCTCGAATTCATTCAATTGTGCCTTCTTCTCTCATAGCGATATAGGATCCATCTTATATGGTGGAATATATATATTCCCCACAACTAGTAATAACACAATCATAAACTCAACCTATCCATTGGGTGGTAATCTAGAGATGTCCTTGGGAAATACATCTTGAACTTGACAATTATAGTAGGACATACTGAATGATGTTTATCTCTATCATCTGAAATTAATCTAGAAAAATGGGTTGTGATTTTACCCAGATACATAAATATAGTTCCTACATAACTAGTTTTCATATCCAAATCTCCATTATAGACATAATAATCACCCTTGAAAAATATAATTTCACTATCACTGAAAACAATTGATATAGTAGACACATCACTACATGGGGGGTTTTAATTTTAGTCACAAAGTAGACTCATAGTTTTCATGTCACCAGATCATTCCCTTTCCATTTTTTGTCTATATTAAGTGGGAATTAATCAGATTGAAGGTAAAACAATCAAATAGTTGTGAGACATTCTATGAATCCATTATATATATATGTTAAATTTTTATCTCCCTCTTGTATTTACCTCCAAATTTCTATCAAATTATATATGAACCAACATGAAACATTCATAATCCGTAGATAAAAATTATACATTAACCGACATGAAACATTCAAAATAAATATATAAAAATATTTATACACATATACAAATATTTAATATGTGGGGAACAATTTTCCAACTTTGAGAAAATTGATACGCTATAAATGAAATATCCTATGAACCGACATGAAACATTCATTTTCTATAAATTCTTGAGAAAAATAAACAGTGCATTCCACTTTAACTGAATAAAAATATAGAATAAAAACAAATCACTTTATCAATGAAGTCAGAAACAATAAACCATATCCATATGTAAACAAACAATGGAAAAAATGTGAAACTACACTGAAAAAACATAACTAAAATTAGGTGGGTTGTATTCTAGAACATGATGTCTAGTCAATGATGGCCTCCATTCTCAAAATCACCTTACAAACAAACCAATTATTAATCCCCTAAACATCAATAGGGATATAAGAATCCATATATTTATTGAACCAAAAACGTACATAGAGCATTACAAGATTACTCACAGTGGTAGCACATGGGGAGGGGAGTTCGTGATGGTGGTGGGTTCATAGGGGAGGAGGGCTTCAATATAGAGGTGGGGTATGTGAAGGGGAGTTTCATGGTGGATGAGTGCTTTGCGGAGAAGGGGGAGGGCTTTGGGGTGACATGAGTCAGTGGCAGAGGAGGAGGAGGAGGGCTTCAAGGAGGAGGAGGGGGTTTTTATGGTGGTAGGAGTCAATGATAGAGGAGGAGGAGGAGGGTTTCACGGCCGTGGAGGAGGGCTTCACGACAATGGAGGAGGAGGAGGAGGCGGAAAAGGAGGAGAAGGAGTAGGAGGCATCGAGGTTAGGCTTCCACGAGAGATTGAGTAGTGCGACAGGAGGATGATACTATTATAGTTTATAATATCAAATAAACCTTTTATGAGTGCTAACTAAAAAACCCTGATAAATGTTTGTTTTATCATTGCTAAAATAGAAAGCGTTGATAAAACATGCATTTATCAGTGCTAAAAAGGGATGATAAAACTATAATGTTAATAAATTATATATATATAAATATATTTATTTGTATGATAAATAAATAAATATTTATTTATAATAATAAATATAAATAAATTTATATTTATATATATTTATATTTATATACATATAATGAATTTATATTTATTTATAATTATAAATTTATTATAAATATAGTTATTATATTTGTAATTATATATAATTAAACACTTTATTATAATTTTATAATTATATAATAACTATAAATGTATATTTATTTATTTATAGTTATAATCATATATATATATATATATATTTAAATAATTATAAAATTTTAACAAATATATTTATTTCATTTATAATTATATAAATATATATATTTAATATATTTATAACAATTTAATAATTATTTAAATATATATGTATTATATAGAATTATTATTATAACTATTTGTAAATATTTATAAATATATTTATTTAATTAATAAATTTTTTATAATTTGATAATTATTTAAATATAAATATATTTTTATTACATATATATTTTAATTGTATTTTGTGATTTATAATGAAAATTAATTTGTTTTATTGTCACTAAAATGGTTATATTTTTCTATGATTAATATGAATATATAATTATATAATAAGATTTTTTTAACAAATAAAAAAATTGGTTTGATCACTAGTTTAACCGATTTTACCAATCCAAACATGACCTACTCCTGTGATTCAATGACTATCCCGATTCTATATGAGTGTGTGAATAATTTGAAACTACAATAAAAGAATTTTAGGCTCAATCATTGTGAGATGGAGTTTGACCTACCATATATATATAAATTGACCCTACAATAAATGAATTTTAGATGAAATAGAATGATTTGATTAAGATATTAGTCATGTGACCATTGTAATATGAATTTTAATGATGACCATCCTTAAATGAATTCATTAATATAAGAAATGGATGAGTCTTTCTATAAATTAGATACACTTCCTCATCCCCTCTCATTATGTAGCTCTCCAAATTTAAGTGTAATTCTCACTCACCCTTCCTCCTCCCCAGCACGAGCGCCCGTCTCTCCGATCCCCCAAAAAAAATGGTGCATCAGGCGAGGAGGACATTAACAGCGAAGCAGAGGTGTGTTTTTAATTCCTTCTTTCGTGGCTCCACGAGAAGGCAGAGGAGAACCACGTCGTCTGACCTGTTCGTACCAGTTTCCACTATCCCGGCCATGACACAAGGGCAGAGGAGAGAACCACACACGGATCAGGGGATGTTGGCGATGCCCAAAACCTTCTTTGATCTACTCTTAGCAGACACTTCCTACTAAGTGATGCTAGAAAGGAAGAAGAAGACTATGCTGGCTGACCCGGAGATGCTGGAATAACAGATGACGGAAACCCATATCAATCTGCTCTTAGCAGAAACATCCTACCAGGCGATGCCGGAAAGGAAGAAGATGACCACACTGGCCAACCAGGTGATTCTAGAATGGTATAGGAGGTAAACCCACATTGATATTCTCTTTGAAAACACTTCCTACCAGCCCATGTCAGAATTGATGATGAAGAGGATGGTGGTCGGCCCGTTCATACCCCAAGACATGGTGATGGAGGATCAAAAGAAGGGGAGCACCCTGGGTGGCCTATTTATGGCTGAAGACTAGGGGATGGATAGAAGGTAGAGAAGAGCGACCCACACATACCTATTTATAGCCCAATACCTGGTGATGGAGGATCAGAAGAAGAGAAGTACGATGTTCATGGTAGAAAGGCAGAGGAGAGCACCGCACACCGAGCATCTCTTAACTGAATCTTGCGATCTGGCACAGCCAAAAAAGAAGAAGAGGATGACCATGAGCGACCTATTTAATTTCGAAGACCTGGTGATGGTGGATTGGAAGAAGAGAAGTACGGTGTTCAAAGTAGAATGGCAGAGGATAGCACCGCACACCGAGCAGCATTTACCAGACTCTTGTGATCAGGCGATGCCAGAAAGGAAGAAGAGGACGACCCTGGGTGACCTATTTAAGGCCCAAGACCTGGAGATGGAGGATTATATGAATAAAAGTATAGTTTTCATGGCATAAAGGTTGAGGAAAGAACTACACACCTAGAACCTCTTACCAGAACTAGTGTTCATGGCAGAAAGGTAGAGGAGAGCGCCGTATGTAACGCCCCAAGATTTTATGAAAAATATTCTTTTTAATTTCATTAATGTCTTGTGTTGTACGCTACAACAAAAGAAGCTTTCACAATACGCATCCTTGACTTTCCTTCCGATAGCGTGTGTAGTACGCAATACTGAGTTTCACGAAACAACGATATGCTATTAAAATATTATTAAAACTAGCCGTTATGAATAGTAATAACCACTTTTTGAAATTTTGTAAATTTTATTTTTCAAAATGGAATTCATTTTTGGATTCGGAGTATCGAATTTAGCCTAAGGTGAAATTTTGGTACTTTTTGGATAACTTTCATATTCTAATGAATAGTGAAAATTACTAAATTATAATTAAAAACAAATTTTTTAATCGAAATAATTAATAGTGATAAATTATTAATTTGAGTGGTTTTAAAGTATATTTAGAATATATTTTTACAATTTAATACAATGTTGGTCATTGGTTGTAATTTCACATTTAAACCAGACATAATCAAGTGTCAATCTTTTGATAGATTTTGTTTCTTAAAAAGACACGCTATTTGTTTTAACAGCGGGATTTAATTATAAAATTAATTAATGCAACTTCTATGTTATGAATTTGGTAAAATAGACTTCATTTTTGAATTCGGAATATGAAATATAGCTTAGGATGAAATTTTGGCATTTTTCTGAAAACATTCAATTTTTGATGAATAGTGAAACCACTAAGTGGTAGGTTAAAAACGGAATTTTGCATAAAACTTAATTTTACCGCTTCTGTGAATGGAATTTCGAAAATCCGAGAGACACGGTTAATATCAAGGACTAAAATGTGGTTCAATGAGATGAAAATAATTTTTTGGTGAATAGTAACTTTTTACTTTTTTACCGCGGTTAATAGTAAATAGGGTAACTAAGGGTAAATATGATATTACTATTACCCTAACACATGTCCTAATTCTATTGTACAAGTGTAATTCGACCAAAAACAAACATAGGGATAAAATATGACCATTTAGGCCCACTTGGATTAGATTAGGACATTTATTATTAATTTATTTAAAGAAGGGTTAAAATAGTTAAAATCAATGTTTAATAAGTAAATCATTTTTAATATGGGGTTATACATAAGATAAATTCGACTATAAATATTCATTAGAAATATAAAAAGCTTTCCTACATAATAGTATTTTAAAAGTAATTTTTAGACATCAAATAATTTAATTAATTTATGACACAAAGATGATGCAGTAATTATCCTATTTATGAAATATTGACATAATTGATGTTATAAACACCAAAATAAATGTAATTTGAGAATTTTTATGAATTACACTAATTTTCTAGGTTACTATGATATATTAATGTTGATGTAATCAACTTGGTTCGAACATTTAATTCTGTTATGACTTTCACAAAAATCATATATCAAATAGTGTCAAAATTGACACAAAATAGTTTTTAAATCAAACATTATATTATTAATTGTTCTTTTTTCCTAAAAATCTAAGGTTCGGCCAAATGACTTAGATAAGGATATATATATTAATAATAAACAATTTTGGGTTCGTTTGGCATGTTATAGTAAGTTTATTAACCATATAGTGAAAGAAAACAAAAAGACACGGTAAAAGTTAAATTATTTAACTTAGAGTTAAATCTAATTGATAAGGTTTAAAATAAGATCCAAACATGTCTAAATTTGATTGGTTGATGAGATTACAACCCTATATCATCTAATCTTTGAATATGAGTCATTTTTGGAGGTTTTTAAGTGGGGTTAGATTTATTATAAATTAATATTTTTAAGAATTCCTAAGGTGCCCCTCTCCTCCCCTATAAAAGGACACCTCCTCCCCCTCCTCCTCACACCAAATTGAGCACTCAAGCTCGGCCAACCCCTGCCATTTTCTCCTCTCCACTTCCCTAGAATAATCCTAGAGGTCCTGGTCTTCTCCAAAGACCAATCTTAGTTCCTTAAGTGGAGGATTCAAAGAGGCGTTCCAAAGAAGAGGTAATATCCATTACCGATCTTTTCAATTTCTTTCTTCTTCAACTTCTTATTCTTTAGTTGTTTCATGATAAAGTAATAACATCAGTATTACTTACATTCTGATATGTTATTATAAATATGAAACAACCCTATTTCACCTTCTATCCATCCTACGGAAAAATGAAATCACCACGCGTGCGTACGTACGGAATACCGTCTCCACGCCGTGGTGTAATCTATTTTCCACCATCACCTTACAAGGATGGTTATAATGGTGTAATGAGTAACTAAATATGATTATTATGAAGTAATATTGATACTGAAATAATATATATATACTCCAATACAATTCCACGATCATAGGAATGATATCATCACTCGTGCGTACGTACGGAATACCGTCTCCACGATGTGATGCGACTCGTTCTACATGATCTTAATTTCATAATGATTATATAAATGAATTGAATGAATTAATATGGTATATAATACACTAATACCATTCTGGAAATGAATTATCTATAACCTAAAGATAAGAATAAGAATTTATTCGACAAAACACGCATAAGAACAAAAAGTTATAAAGACCCGAGTAACAAGTAACAATGAAATATTACTAACAAGAAGCTAATAATATGACCATATATGATATCATATAAATATGTATGATTCTGGAATAAGTCAATAACATTATTTAAACCATTATACAGGAGCTTCGGACACGTACAAAGCTAATCGGACCTAAGGTAAGGGAAATATCACAATCTCATTTTTATCCGAGATTGTTTATTCGTAAGTATTTACTGGGGTGTATTTTATCATCCACATCCATGTTTCCTCAATATGTAATATTATTTCCATCCATCTACAATGTTTTAAATCCAATTTTACCCTTTGGTGAGTTTTTAGTAAAAGATATGAAAGGAATCTTTTGCCGTTTTTCGTACGAGGTACATTTTGACTTTTTCTACAAAAGTAAAAAAGAATGTTTTTTTAACTTATACGGCACGAACGGATTTCTACTGTTTTATGAAGCCTTATTTTCATGAAGCTTCCTCTAAAAGATTTCATGACTATTTTCAATAAAATATCATTCTTTTAAAATTGCATGATGTTTTGTGAAAAGAAATTGATTTTGAAAAAGAAAGGATATTTTCCTCAAGAATTCAATTCAAGTGTTTTATCAAAATTATTTTCCATCTAAGATAATAAAGGGTTCTGTTTTTATCCCTTTAATTACATTGATTTGATTATGTTGTGAGGGGATTATTTTTATGAAGTCATTTTCCTTATAAGATTTATTTTATGATGTCATGATGTTTCAAGAATCCCATTTTTGTTACATGTGTTATGCGATGATGTATGATTTATGATTATGTGGCACACATAAGAAAGGATTAATTATAAGATGGGTGGGACCTATATCTCCCTCCAATGCATTGGGTAAAGATTTTATATCTCATGAGATAGAAATGGCTGGAACGGTAGGTTATACCGGTTCAGTGAAACAGGACTGAAACGAGGGTTACTCGATTCAGAAAGGGACTTTGTCCACTAAGATAGTCTTGGCAATGAGTCATGACTAACAAGAAATGATTTTCCATGATTATGTGTGCATGCCACAAAGTTTCAAGTTTCATTATGGTGATCTTATTTTCACTTCTATGATTTGTTCCATGTTAAGATATTATGATCTCTTTTGCAGGTTATGATTTTCAAAAAGATATGATATGATTTTTATTTCTTTTGTATACCCTTACTGAGCATTTGAGCTCACCCTTTTATGTTTTCTTTTCCCCAGGATATAATGAAAGGTTTTAGGTAAAAAAAGGGATGACCTTTATGGGAGATATTGAAGAACTTTCACCACGATTAGAAGATTACATTCCGAGTTTCCAAAGATACTAAACTATTACGATCCTTGTGTGTGTGTGTTTTTGTTATGTACTAAGTATTCCGCAAATGTAATGTAATGTCCATGTACGTCAGGCTACGGGTCTCTACAGTTGGTATCAGAGGAAAGGTTTTGTCAACCTTTGGAAACTAGGATGCGAAAACGTTAGTGAGATCCCTAGAGATATTTCTAAGGTATGTCTAGGGATGTCTCTAAGGTTAAGTATACATATAGGTTATAGTCCTAGAATTGCTCTAACGATCTTAGAATTTAACCTATGATGTTAGATATTGAGGGTACTACCCCTTTATTATGTTGTTTTCCCTAGTAAGATTTTTGCCTCTCACACTATTCTTTTGGGGTTTTAGACGATGGCTGGAACCCGAAGGAACCGTGTTGATCAATGCAATGGACAATGCAATGATTGTCCCCCTGAGCAACCAAACGATATTGGAGCTGGAATGCAAAATCTTGTAGCTATGCTCACACAAATTTCTCAAGCTATGAATCATGCAGAACTTCCAAACGAGCAAAGGGAGGAGCAACATTCTGTTGAATCCTTCATGAGGCAGCGTCCGCCTTCTTTCAGTGGGTCTACTGATCCATTAGTTGCTGAACAATGGATTAGTACTACTGAAAAGATATTTTCAGTTCTTCAATGTTCTGAACATGATAAAGTCATCTTAGCAGTATATCGTTTGGAAGGTGAAGCTGATCAATGGTGGAATCTTATCAAGAATACGAGGCAAAGAGATGAAATTGATTCCATGGAATGGGACGAGTTCAAGAACTTGTTTTTCAGTAAGTACTTCCCTCGTATTCTTCGAACGAAGATGGAGAAGGAGTTTCTTGAACTAAAGCAAAAGGATGATGAATCTGTTGGTATATACGAAGCGAATTTTACAAGACTTGCAAGGTATGCATCTGGCATTATCATCCAACCTGAAAGTAAAGTTGATCGATTTTTCAGTGGCTTAAAACCAAGTCTTCGAAGGGCATTAGCTATAAGAGACTTCAGTAGCTATGAAGAAATTGTGCGTTGTGCTATCAAGGTAGAAATGGAAGTTGGTGTTACATATCCATCTCATGGTTTTGAAAAGAAACGAAAGATGGAGTTCAAGGAGAAATCTCAGAATAATGGTGAAAAGAAGATGAATGTTTCCTTATGCACAAAGTGTGGAAAGAAGCATGGTGGAGATTGTCTTAAAGGGACTAGAAAATGTTTTAAGTGTGGAAAAGAAGGTCATCGAGCAGCTGAGTGTCGAAGTAATGGAAAAAGGGATTCTAATGAAGTGAATAAAGCAAACACTGTAGAGAACGCACAACCAACACTTCAATGCTTCAAGTGCAAGGAGATGGGACATTATGCCAATAAATGCCCTAATACAAGGGTTAGTGATGATCGACATGAGCAACCGCTTAAGGCAAAGGACAAAGGGAAGTCACATGCGATCACTATTGGCAATGTTGAATATGACAACGATGTGGTGGAATGATTAAGTTTTTATGTAATGGGATTCCAAAATAATGTTGTATCATGGAATATTGGAATATTTATGTATTGGTCTAATGTGGTATTCAAAGTGATTGAGATATTATGCGCATAATGAAGGGAAAACGAGAAAATGAAATGTTTAACAGTATTCATGAGCTCATGATTGATATAAGGACCAAGTGATATCATGGTTTGAGTATATAGAATTTTGAGGATTTTGGTATGTGGAAAGTGTTAACTTTTAACTGCATTCAAGTTTTCACTAAGGTTCAATGGGTATTCAAGAGAGTACAAGATTAAGGCCTTTGAATGTTTGGAATGTGTCCAACAAGATATATCTTATGATATATGGGGATCAACGATGGTATTAAATCTCTGGTAATCGTTTTCACTATGTTATGAGAATGGACTGCAGTATTATGGATAGGACTAAAGATTGGAATGGATTATGTTGGACATAAGTTAGTATTGTTTAAGGATAGAAGTTTTTCGATATTATGGGATGTTATAGTAATATAGTTTTAGAAAAAGGACAACCTGCAGGACGGGCGACAGCCCATCGCATCGGACAAGGCTGTGGGAATCGAACCCACAACCGAAGTGCGACTGGCCTTTATCGCCTACCACTGACCTACAGGAAGTCCCTGTTTAGTAGAAACTAGTTTTATTATATTAACCAGTATGATATATGAAGTATAAGTCCATTTTAGGAACCATATATGATTAATCTCACTATAGATCAACTTATGTATATAAGTTTTGCTAACCTTTTGTTTGAGACAGATGGAATGACCTGTCATTCTATCACATGATCTGCTAACACATCACGAATAACAAATTCAACTTCATTTATTTAAGAGATGAAGTAGAAATTGTTCAAGGCACGAAAAAAAGTGAGATTTTACGAAAATAAAGTAAGTATTTATTCTAAGCAAATTTTCAACTTTAGGGAAATGATCTTGAAAACCAAAAATGTTGTCCTAGTGATCTTATACCTGATAAATCAGATGGTACCATATATCATCACAAATCTATGGATTTGTGATTACTGGCTTTTCCATAGCCATGTTCTCTACCACTCTCCATCAGAACATGATGGTTAGATTTTTCTTCCATATCTATATTTTCACCTATGTGGAAACCCAGTGATTAGTTTATTTGGGTAATCGTTACATTTCATACTTTAGTTTTTAAAGCCATTTTTTGGTATTCCTTTTTACGATGTGGGTTTCTATCAAAGAAAATTTTGAATAGTAAACCATTTATAACCCCGACGAATTTCGTGGGCGAAATTCATTTTAAGGGGGGTAGAATGTAACGCCCCAAGATTTTATGAAAAATATTCTTTTTAATTTCATTAATGTCTTGTGATGTACGCTACAACAAAAGAAGCTTTCACAATACGCATCCTTGACTTTCCTTCCGATAGCGTGTGTAGTACGCAATATTGAGTTTCACGAAACAACGATATGCTATTAAAATATTATTAAAACTAGCCGTTATGAATAGTAATAACCACTTTTTGAAATTTTGTAAATTTTATTTTTCAAAATGGAATTCATTTTTGGATTCGGAGTATCGAATTTAGCGTAAGGTGAAATTTTGGTACTTTTCGGATAACTTTCATATTCTAATGAATAGTGAAAATTACTAAATTATAATTAAAAACAACTTTTTTAATCGAAATAATTAATAGTGATAAATTATTAATTTGAGTGGTTTTAAAGTATATTTAGAATATATTTTTACAATTTAATACAATGTTGGTCATTGGTTGTAATTTCACATTTAAACCAGACATAATCAAGTGTCAATCTTTTGATAGATTTTGTTTCTTAAAAAAACACGCTATTTGTTTTAACAGCGGGATTTAATTATAAAATTAATTAATGCAACTTCTATGTTATGAATTTGGTAAAATAGACTTCATTTTTGAATTCGGAATATGAAATATAGCTTAGGATGAAATTTTGGCATTTTTCTGAAAACATTCAATTTTTGATGAATAGTGAAACCACTAAGTGGTAGGTTAAAAACGGAATTTTGCATAAAACTTAATTTTACCCCTTCTGTGAATGGAATTTCGAAAATCCGAGAGACACGGTTAATATCAAGGACTAAAATGTGGTTCAATGAGATGAAAATAATTTTTTGGTGAATAGTAACTTTTTACTTTTTTACCGCGGTTAATAGTAAATAGGGTAACTAAGTGTAAATATGATATTACTATTACCCTAACACATGTCCTAATTCTATTGGACAAGTGTAATTCGACCAAAAACAAACATAGGGATAAAATATGACCATTTAGGCCCACTTGGATTAGATTAGGACATTTATTATTAATTTATTTAAAGAAGGGTTAAAATAGTTAAAATCAAAGTTTAATAAGTAAATCATTTTTAATATGGGGTTATACATAAGATAAATTCGACTATAAATATTCATTAGAAGGCTAAAACGCTTTCCTACATAATGGTATTTTATTTGTAATTTTTAGACATCAAATAATTTAATTAATTTATGACACAAAGATGATGCAGTAATTATATTATTTATGAAATATTGACATAATTGATGTTATAAACACCAAAATAAATGTAATTTGATAATTTTTATGAATTAAACTAATTTTCTAGGTTACTATGATATATTAATGTTGATGTAATCAACTTGGTTCGAACATTTAATTCTGTTATGACTTTCACAAAAATCATATATCAAATAGTGTCAAAATTGACACAAAATAGTTTTTAAATCAAATATTATATTATTAATTGTTCTTTTATTCCTAAAAATCTAAGGTTCGGCCAAATGACTTAGATAAGGATATATATATTAATAATAAACAATTTGGGGTTCTTTTGGCATGTTATAGTAAGTGTATTAACCATATAGTGAAAGAAAACAAAAAGACACGGTAAAAGTTAAATTATTTAACTTAGAGTTAAATCTAATTGATAAGGTTTAAAATAAGATCCAAACATGTCTAAATTTGATTGGTTGATGAGATTACAACCCTATATCATCTAAGCTTCGAATATGAGTCATTTTTTGAGGTTTTTAAGTGGGGTTAGATTTATTATAAATTAATATTTTTAAGAATTCCTAAGGTGCCCCTCTCCTCCCTTATAAAAGGACACCTCCTCCCCCTCCTCCTCACACCAAATTGAGCACTCAAGCTCGGCCAACCCCTGCCATTTTCTCCTCTCAACTTCCCTAGAATAATCCTAGAGGTTCTGGTCTTCTCCAAAGACCAATCTTAGTTCCTTAAGTGGAGGATTCAAAGAGGCGTTCCAAAGAAGAGGTAATATCCATTATCGATCTTTTCAATTTCTTTCTTCTTCAACTTCTTCTTCTTTAGTTGTTTCATGATAAAGTAATAACATCAGTATTACTTACATACTGATATGTTATTATAAATATGAAACAACCCTATTTCACCTTCTATCCATCCTACGGAAAAATGAAATCACCACGCGTGCGTACGTACGGAATACCGTCTCCACGCCGTGGTGTAATCTATTTTCCACCATCACCTTACAAGGATGGTTATAATGGTGTAATGAGTAACTAAATATGATTATTATGAAGTAATATTGATACTGAAATAATATATATATACTCCAATACAATTCCACGATCATAGGAATGATATCATCACTCGTGCGTACGTACGGAATACCGTCTCCACGATGTGATGCGACTCGTTCTACATGATCTTCATTTCATAATGATTATATAAATGAATTGAATGAATGAATATGGTATATAATACACTAATACCATTCTGGAAATGAATTATCTATAACCTAAAGATAAGAATAAGAATTTATTCGACAAAACACGCATAAGAACAAAAAGTTATAAAGACCCGAGTAACAAGTAACAATGAAATATTACTAACAAGAAGCTAATAATATGACCATATATGATATCATATAAATATGTATGATTCTGGAATAAGTCAATAACATTATTTAAACCATTATACAGGAGCTTCGGACATGTACAAAGCTAATCGGACCTAAGGTAAGGGAAATATCACAATCTCATTTTTATCCGAGATTGTTTATTCGTAAGTATTTAATGGGGTGTATTTTATCATCCACATCCATGTTTCCTCAATATGTAATATTATTTCCATCCATCTACAATGTTTTAAATCCAATTTTACCCTTTGGTGAGTTTTTAGTAAAAGATATGAAAGGAATCTTTTGTCGTTTTTCGTACGAGGTACATTTTGACTTTTTCGACAAAAGTAAAAAAGAATGTTTTTTTTAACTTATACGGCACGAACGGATTTCTACTGTTTTATGAAGCCTTATTTTCATGAAGCTTCCTCTAAAATATTTCATGACTATTTTAAATAAAATATCTTTCTTTTAAAATTGCATGATGTTTTGTGAAAAGAAATTGATTTTGAAAAAGAAAGGATATTTTCCTCAAGAATTCAATTCAAGTGTTTTATCAAAATTATTTTCCATCTAAGATAACAAAGGGTTCTGTTTTTATCCCTTTAATTACATTGATTTGATTATGTTGTGAGGGGATTATTTTTATGAAGTCATTTACCTTATAAGATTTATTTTATGATGTCATGATGTTTCAAGAATCCCATTTTTGTTACATGTGTTATGCGATGATGTATGATTTATGATTATGTGGAACACATAAGAAAGGATTCATTATAAGATGGGTGGGACCTATATCTCCCTCCAATGCATTGGGTAAAGATTTTATATCTCATGAGATAGACATGTCTGGAACGGTAGGTTATACCGGTTCAGTGAAACAGGACTGAAACGAGGGTTACTCGATTCAGAAAGGGACTTTGTCCACTAAGATAGTCTTGGAAATGAGTCATGACTAACAAGAAATGATTTTCCATGATTATGTGTGCATGCCACAAAGTTTCAAGTTTCATTATGGTGATCTTATTTTCACTTATATGATTTGTTCCATGTTAAGATATTATGATCTCTTTTGCAGGTTATGATTTTCAAAAAGATATGATATGATTTTTATTTCTTTTGTATACCCTTACTGATCATTTGAGCTCACCCTTTTATGTTTTCTTTTCCCCAGGATATAATGAAAGGTTTTAGGTAAAAAAAAGGGATGACCTTTATGGGAGATATTGAAGAACTTTCACCACGATTAGAAGATTACATTCCGAGTTTCCAAAGACACTAAACTATTACGATCCTTGTGTGTGTGTGTTTTTGTTATGTACTAAGTATTCCGCAAATGTAATGTAATGTCCATGTACATCAGGCTACGGGTCTCTACACCGTACACCTAGCACATCTTACCAGATATATATTTTAGAATTAATAAAATGAATTTAAAAATATAATGTTTAAATTATAAATTTATGTTTAAAATTTTTCAAATATATGTAATATTTTTATTCAAATAAAACCTTTTTTTCCCTTTTAATCAAGTATTCAAAATATTCATTTTAATTTTTTTCTTGGTTTGAAAAACAATATAGTGTTTGTTGATTTAACATAATCCAACTATTTCAATGAGAAAAATAATTATACTTGGTTTTTCATTAAGATTATTTTTATAATTAAAACATGTTCTTTTTCAAAAAAATGGTTCTTGTGAATTTATATTAAAAATATTTTTTACCACTTCTAGAAGTTAAATCTTATAAAATGTGTTCCATATATCGAATCAGTATAACTAATATCAGGTAAAAAGATCAACTTAATGAATAATTATCCTTTGAGAAGAATCATTGAAAATCATAAAGGAATGTTTAATTCAGCGTGTATCCATGATGACAAGAAATTATATCCATGCGAAGTAAAACAAAACAAATATTCCTTTCACATTTTTTTGTAAAATAGTTAAAAGTACCTTGCTTAGAATATGAAAAGAAGATTCCATTAATTTTTATAGAATCTATTTTGAGTATAAGTTGATATAATGTCATCCAATAATATTTTTACAAGTTTAGGTTATATTTTAACCCTTATCTCTTTATTTTAATCAATATTAACCCTTTTAAAATTATCGTGATATCAATGATTTTTCTATTTTGGCATCAAAAATGATACGATAAAAGGGAAATTGACCCATAAGTGGATAAGGGATGAAATTTTAGACTATATCCAATTCAATTGGATGAATATAAAATATTTTATAAATTAAAATTCATTTAATAAAATATTATATAACATAAGATACCATTAAAGTCATTTCTGGAACTATTCACATAGTTTGGCGTTAAAGACATCAATACTTGTATAGAATTTGAATATAAACTATTTTTAAAAAAATTAATCATTATTATTAATCATATAATTCACATTTCACCATAATTCATCAATAAAATATTATTTTTTATGTTTTATAAATCATTAACATTGATATTTACATAGCTTGCACAAACATTGTGTTTGGATTGTGTAAGAATTTAAGGTAATTATACCATAAAAAAATTAAAAATTGACCAACATTAAAAAATAAATAAATTATATTCATAATAAACATTAATATTATTTAATAACATCTTCTATTCTATATGTGAACATATAAATTAATGTGAGTGGTATTTTGAGATTTTCCGTTACTTAAAATATTACAAAGGTCTTTACCATAGTCTACTGACACAAAAATGCAATAAATTTTAATATTAGAAGGAGGTAGAAAAATTAAAATATTAAAATAAAATATAGTAAAGTGTATGGTTGATTTTTAATCCCTTTTTAATAGTCTTAATGTTGTTCTAAATATTTTCCCCTTACAATGGTGATAACATGTTTACCAATGTTACAATTCATTATGACAAAAAATAAATTTGGAATATTTACCAAATTTTAAAATAAAAATTCCAAACATTGTATCCATTTTTGAATATTATTTTATAAGATGATGAGGAATGAAATTTTAATATAAGTGTGTAAAATGAAATGAATACAATTTTTAGAAAAAAACAATTTGTTTATAAGCAAAAAAATTAACTTCTATCAAAATCAAGAATATTGATTATTCAAATGTAATTAATTAGATTATACTAAATAAAATGAATAATATTTAAATTTATTACCAAATACCAATAATAATTATAATTTTAAATTATTTTATTTACTAAAAAGAAAATATGACATTTGAAAAATTTCTATTTTTCACTATTCAATAAAAATTCACTCATCTCATAAAAATACCAAAGCATCACTATAAGTTAATATTGATTTGATGATTTCAAAAATTAAACTAATATTATAAAATGAAATTTCTAAAATTGGTGTAAAATAATTCTAATTTCCACACACAAAATCATATAAAAATCATTTTTGATGAAAATTAATTTTTGAAACTTAAAATTAATTCACATAAAATTAAGTGCTTATTTACTAAGAATTAATCAATATATATGTATTGAGTATGAAAATTGTATAAATATATCATAATTTAATTACTCATATTTATACCCACTTGTTAAAAAACTATATTATAATGGTCTCATTTAAATAATAATATTTTTATAATATATCTTAATTCACTTAATTATTGATGTTGTGTGTTAAGAAATCTACTGAGATTATTATTATTTTAAACTAAATTTCATTGTGTGACATTAATCCTCTTTAATGATGTTGTTATATTCCATATGTAAGGAGTCCAAAATCAAGAAAGTGATCAACTTCACAACATGGTCTCCTTTGGATGCAAGAAGGTTGACAACTATATTCCCTTCATTCTAATTTTATAGGGTCTAAACATGTATATGAAGCGTACTATATAAATTTTAGACAATGTATTCATTACTCTAGTGATTAGAAGAGTGGATCCTTGGTGATTTAACTGGGAAAGATGAATGAAATTAAACTATAGAAATTTTGATATAATGAGACTTGTAAAGATTAACACTTGTATGCATAGCATGAGATTTAGTTTATAGAGAAGATCTTTATCTATAAATGGTTGATAATGACAGAATGATAGATCATATGACATCTTAGACAAAACCACCTCTACAACATCTTAAATACATGATTCATAAATATTATGCTTATATCTCCACCATAGAGCCTTCCAGCTTATCAGACACCACCCGTATCATCTATGGATTTGTTAGATATAGAACTAGAAATATGGATCTTACTAGTCCTAGTTAGGATGGATATATAGTATTTAGATTCGGGATATAAACCCCTAAAAGGATCCTACAATTCAAATATGTGGTGCAGTTATTGACTCCTTGATGGCGAGTTGCATTATGAGCATTCCATATAATTGAGCATCCAAAATACTCTTGGACGGACTAGCATATTGACACCAATATTATTAATATTATGTAATGTTATTATATTAATTGATAAAACAATTTTAAATCAATTTAATATACTATTTAAAATAAAATAACATCGATCATGCATGAATGAAAATTACCACCTCCACGAAATGATGCTATTATCTTTTCATCACCACCTCTCGTAGATGGTGAAAAGGATTGATTTTATTAATTAATAAAAATATTATTTAAAAATTATAATTATAAAATAATAATCTATCATATTTTTTTATTCCACTTCAGTTGTTGGTAAATGGAATAATTATCCATGCGTACATGCAGACTACCACCTCCACAAATGAAGAATTTTATTTTCCATCACCACCATTTTTATATGATTATAAGAATGAATTTATTGAAGGTAAATTATATTGATAAATTTTTTATGATTCAATAAAATTTATACGAACAATATATTAAAAAAGTCTTTACTCAATTAGTCATTATATCATGCCCCCATTTCGTTTGGTTTTACAACCTACATGAAGGATGTTATAATATTAATATTATGAATGAATAATGAATATTATATAATGATACTTTTATGTAAAATTAATTTTTTTAATATTTTTTAATGATTATGGAATGGTATTATTTATATTTAACGTATTTATTAATATATCACCTATCGATCATTAAAGACGCAAAAAATTATTATTCAAAATTATCATTTTTAAAAACCATACATTTATTATTAGCCATATGAAAATGATATATTGATAATAATTGAAACACCATTATTCATTTATCTTGGTAAATTTTTCTATGATGAATTCTTTTTAATAAAAATTAATCCACCACGCCATTACAAAACTAGTACGAAACAAGGAATCAATGTTTCTAGAACCCGATGTTGAAAATGGACTATAACTGGATAATATATTTATATGAAATAGTTATGAGTGATGTTTTATAAATTTAAATGTACATTATATTGATATTAAATATGTTATGAGGAATTGTTTTATAAATATGGTCATAACACATTTTGACTAAGAAGAAAATGAGGTAAGTATTTTTTGGCTCAATTTTCACCCCTTGAGACAAATTTCTTATTAAAACCCATGTTTTATTTTGTATGGTGTATCTATGATCCCTAAATATTTTGTTTCATGGTCTTCAAATTTTTTATGGTTTTTGAATTTTAATTTTAAATTATAGCCTTTAATGGGTTTTCATTGGAAATATTTTAATGTCGTAATGGGTTCTTTGTCTTAAATTTAATTTCCTAAGAAATATTTCATATTGTGCACCATGATATATTTGATATGGTTCAAATACTACCTAATTTTGATCTATTACCATATACATGAAATTCATGGGGATTTATGAGATATATCTTGTTCCCTATTCAAATAGTGTTTGAATAAACTGATCCCAAGATATTAAGTGTTTCTGTTCTCAATTTTTACCCCATGAGACATATTTCTTATTATAAACAATGTTTATTTTTTATGTTGTATATAATAAATAATTAATATTTTTATAATGATCCTCTCATTATATATGGTATTTAATTATTTATTCAAAATTATATCCTTCAAGGGGTTTTTATTTGAATGATTTAAATGTCGTAACTGTTCTTTGATTAAAATTTAAATTAATTGAGACATGTTTATCAAATAAAATATATTTTATATTTTATGTTGTACTTAATACTCCTTGTTTATATCATGATTCTATCATTATTATATTTATTTATTATTATTTTGAAATCATATCCTTCAAGGTGTTTTGATTACAATGTTTATAAAATCAAAAGTGTTATTTGTTTCTTTTTTAAATTCCATGAGACATGTTTGATATTTCACACCATCATTTATTTTATATATTTTATTCATTGTCATATTTATTTGAAGTATAATTATCATATTTCATTTTATTATTTTTAAATTTCATGGTATCCTTATTGTGTTATTTTAATTCTCATGTTACTACTATGATAAGGGTGTTTGTATATCAATTATTCTTTATTGAGATATGATTTGTATTCAACACTTGATTCATTTTTATTACTATATATTACTTTCTAAAACATCTCAAACTATTTTCCATTGTATTTTTAAATTTTGGGAAATCCATCAGGATTATTGTCATTCCAAATCATCCACTTTCATAGACAAGATTTTTCATCTAATTACTTTTCTCTATGAATGCCCTATTTTTCATTATATTTTTTGAAGGTAAATCTCCAAGATAGTCATAAATCAATTAATTTAGAAAATTATTGACTTAAAAATATAACATTACTATATATTGTGTTATTTTTAGTATTCTTACATATAATTTTATTATACTTATATATTGGGGGAAATATTAACAATTTATATACTTTTTATTCTGATATGAATATTTATTAACTACTAAGGAATGTTAATTATGCATTGTTAAACTGTACACCTTCTTTCTCTGAATGTTTTATGTTCATATTTTTATTATAAAATTATTGAAATTCCATATTTTATCTCTTAATATATAGGTTTATGAATTACTAAGGAAATTTGATTGTGAATTTTACTGATATTAATATATTTCAAAAGGTCAATGCACTGGACTAAATTATGTTATTGATGGGGCGTAGTGTTATATTTCTCATAAATGAATTGGTTCGATTCATGAGACAAAAAGTTTGGTTATTTGGATTATTTATATGCTTTGAACGAATGACGTGTTGGTTGTGACCATGATGAAAATAATGATGTCTTGGATCTGGTATTGAAGGAAAGAATATTTTCTTAGCTAAGGCCTTTATGATAAAAGTCATTCTGTTCAACATTTTTTATTCCATAACCATGAATTATGTTATCATTTTCTGACTACTTATTAATATATTTAACCATGGATTTGTTTCAAGCTCATGTGATCATTTATATGACATTATGTGATTATCTTTTTTTCCTTCCATATTATTCATTCAATGTTTATGCATTGAAAAATTATGATATAAATTATCATTTAATTCATGTTTGATCTCACCATTCATTTATTTCAATTTCCATAGGTTTTGAAGTAAATTATTATATATTATATCTCTAGAAGAGTATAATATGATTATAATTTTGTGGAGGTTGTTGATGAATTACATGTTTCTTATATAAGGGAAGCAATGTTCAACAAATGAGAAAAACATTATATTTGTTAGTATTATGTTTTTTCATGGAATATAAAACTCCAAACATACAATTTAATTCAAATAAAAGTGACCTAATATTTTTATGTGATATTTTATTTATTGATGGATGAAATTGGTTCATGTTATCTCATTTCAAATCAGGTGTGAAAAAAAGGTATTTATGAGAACTTCTTCCCCAGAGTACATGTCTAGAGCATCATAGTTTGTAGAAATGTAGGTTTTATATATCATCATATATTCAAATATTATTGTTCAAAGATACTTTCGAATGATAAATTTCATCAAGGATTGATATATTATGGTTGATCATAATTTCAATGGAATGGATAACCCTATTGGATTAATTGAGGTAGTATTTTTTGTATTATATATTTTAAGGATTAGGATGAGGGACCTTTATAGAAAACCCTATGTATGAGTCTATGTACAATAAAACATCCAAAATTTTGAAAAACTATGGAGTTTTTGGTCTCTTAGAAATTATGACCCTATTTGGATTATGGAAAATGGATTTGGTTGTAATAGAGATTCATATAAAGGTAATCTCCCAAAAACAGGATAGTTAATTATCAAATTATTCTTCAATCGGTGCATATTGATTGTGCCTATGATTTCACACCATGATAATAAATTATATGGGATATGGTTTAGAAATTAACATGTACATTACGAATTACTATAAAGGATTCTAATAAACTAGTTACGTAACATAATGAGATAATGACAATGTAAAACATAGATTATAATGAATAGATTCATAAGATAAGGTATATAATAATTGACATTTAAATTTTTAGATAATTCATGAATTGAATTTATAGATAATATATTTCAATGATTTTTTTATTTGGAATACTGTAAAAAGTCCATTATAATTTGGGAGTGTTGTTTTTTAGGATTATGAGAATTAAAAAAACTAACAAAAAGAAACATAGGTTGAACCAAGAGTCAAATATCTTTAACTAAAATGAAATGTAAAAAAACATGATGCTGTCATAGAGTAGGATATATTGAGGATAAATTTTTCATAATTCACTTATGATGCTAATTTTATATAACTCACATTAAATGTTTTCATTTTAGTAATGGATAGATCTTGGAAGAACCAAATTAACATTGGATATGATGGGAAATTTAGTGATGGTCCTAATGAGAAACCAAATGGGATAATATATGGTGTTAGAAATCATGTGATGCTACCAAATTAGATATCATTACTTATGGATAACAACATAAATATAGTTGAATTATAAAATACACCCAAGAAGAGAAACAAGCGATCCGATGGATGATCGGTTAACAAATATGATAAAGGAATAAAGATTAAATTTTCTACATGTATTTTTTTTGGAAGAAACACAAAAGGTAATGTCTCAAAAGAACTAGAAGATTGTACTGGTGTGTAAAATGAGGGCATAGAGTAAAATTATGCAATGTATAGAAGAATAAATCGATTAACATAATAAGGGTGAAATATTTTTTTTCTAGTAGTACCTAATATATTAAGATATAAACCTCATTTAAAAATTTATCTTGAGTTATGTATGTCTTTTAGATAACATAGAATAAATTTATTATTCAATGATAATTATAATTGTGAGGACATAATTTATTTATGTGTGTGAGAATATAACACCCTGATATTTGAAATTATATATTCATTTAAGACTTAATATATTCAATTGGTTATGATAAATTAAATTCAAAACTGCAAAGAACCACATAACATTATATAACCATTAATGTTCATACACGTAATTTGTGCGTAAAATAGAGGTATCAAAATTATGGAATAATTTTTTTTAAAAATAAAGTTCATTATTGATACTATGAAATTGATTAAATTCAATGAGTGTAGCTAAATAAATATTAAGACTGATTTTTGATTTCAAATATAAGTTTTTAAAAATTGGCATGTATGCGTTTTATTTTAAGATACAATATATATTATTGATAAAATATATTATTGAGATAAATACTATATTAACACTAATTTAAATATTAATGGATAGTCAATGTGAATGAAAACACTTAATATTATAGAAGTTATTTTCCAATGAAATAAATTTTCACTATATTTTTCGGTTATTATTTTAAAATGTTAAAATTTTAATTTTACCAAATTCACATAAATTTTGAATTTATATTAACAATATTATCTTAATATGAATTTTTGTGATTTTTCAGAAATAATATATTTTTAAGTGAATAGTAAAAAAATATTTGTTTTACTAAATTCATTATGTTTATGGATATATCAAGAAGTAACTATATTTTAAACACTTATAAAAAATCGATAATAAAAAATAAATTTATGGAGTAAAACAATACATTTAAAAAAACTAATGGATTTAGAAAACCTAACTTTATCATTTTATAAACATAAGTAATATTTCCCAATAAAAGAAACTATTTTTACTCTAAATTTTAATAAAATATTATTTTAATAAATTTTGGTTTTTTATTTATTTGAAAGGGAAAAAAATTTATAATAAAAAAAATTTATAAAAAAAATATAAAACATCAATAATTTTATCCCACACATTAATTTTAATCGTAGAATACACTTTCTAAAAATGGGGTTTTATGCGTTATATGCACTAGGGTTAAAATTAATTTTATATATACATTGAAATATAATATTATAAAATATATCTCATCTCTATAATTATTAAATAAACATTATTTAACAAGGATAATTATATTTTCAGGAATTAAAATTAAATTACTTACATAAAAATTAATTGGAATGCTAAAAACAAAAATGCGAAGATAATCACAAATTAAGAATGTTGATTTTCTATTATTTATCCATCAACCTTTTTAATCCAAATATATTATTGTAAAATATTTACTATAATTTTTTTAACAATCCATATGTTTTTCTTATCAATATGGAGTTTTATTAAATACTATGTCAAGTTGATCATGAATAGTATTGACCTCATTTCCCAAACAATTTATTTATTTATTTATAGATAATACACTCTTTAATTGGTGTGACGGGGAGCCTTATATAGAAAATAAGGCCAATAAAACATAGCCCATTACATGATCCAAAGGCTTAAATACCAGAAACACAAAACAACCCCAACCTGGCTTCTACTTCATGATACACCCATTCTCTATGGCCTTGCAAGGCTGATTGGCTATAATGGCCCCATGAAAAAATGTATGGTGTCTGGTACCAATGCCAAAATTCATACACTCTCATAATTCTAGATTCGATTATCCTGCATGTGGATGCTTCCCACTCTAAAGTTTTTCCACTTCTAGGGTTGCACATGAGGATCCAAACTAGCCTGTAACTCATATTCCAAAACCTATGTTGTGACCTGACTTAACCAACAACTTGATGAACCTCACCACCTTGACCCATAAACGATCTCTACAACATTTCACCACCTTTTTTTTCTACCAACCACTGTAACCCAGCATCACTGAGGTGAAATACTATGCCAACTCCATCGACACCAACCCCAATGTCGATGCCTCTCACCTTCCATTGTCGTGGTTGCACCATTGAATTTTTGACCTTTGTCTTCCTTCCTCATCGTCAACACAATATATACTAACCCTCGGTGATGATGTGTTCCCTCTACCACTATGTAGAACCACGACCAAAATCTCACTAATAATAACCCCAAATTCTATTAATAGTCATATAGTTCATTTAGTGAATGCATTAGTCTTAATGAAGTGATAGGTGGGGACAAATATTATATAACCCTTTGATGCATTGATTAGTCTCATGGGAAAAATGATTTGGATACTTAGTGTATGCCTTCCTAATTTAAGCATGATTCCTTGGTTGCAACATTCAAGATAATTATAATTTCTTAGTTGTGGCCTAAATAGAAAGAAAAATGTCTTGGCTGATGCCATGATGGTAAAGATATGGATTTATAGTATTATAAATTACATCACCATTAATTTATATATTGTATTACATGTGTTTATTAATATTATTAACCATGTATTTGATTCAAGATCATGTTATCTATTATATGAAATTATTTTGTTATCAATTATTTCCTATAATATTAATCATGACTTGTTTATGCCTTGATAGATTCTGATATATATTTTCTCTTGCTAAGAATTTGAGCTCACCCTTCTTATGATATCATTTCAATATGTTTTGAAGAGGATTATTACACAATATATTTCTATAAGAGTAGCGTATATGAAGAATTTTTTGGAAGATATTAACAGCTTAATATTGATTAAGTATTTTCTTATATAGTGGAAAAATTTCCATCTGATGAGATAAAAATGGGCTTTGTTTGTTTTTTTTCAAATTATTTTAAATTTAATCCTAAAAGGTCTTTAAAATTTAATTTAATCAATAGTTATTAGTGATATTTTATATATTGATTGATAAAATTGGGTAACCTTGGTTCATTTCAATGTTGTTATATAAATAAGTTGTTTATGAGAACTAAATCCCAAGAGAGAACGTATGTGGTATCACAAGCATATAATTATTTTATGCACATTATATTAAACTAGTTTGGGTGAAAAAAGTAAATATTACTTGAATATTTCATTATTCACTTTACCAATTCATATTTTTTTGTCAGGTAGAGAAGTGTTTATATTAAAAGTGGAGCAATATCATTGGAAGTTGCTACCAATACTACACTTTATCTGTGCTAAAAAACTACTTATAAGGGTAATCCCATTTCTAGCACTAATTAATAGTATAATTAATTTAAAAATAAATAATATCATATTAAATATCATATTTTTGAATATAAATATATTTAAATTTTTATAGATATACTATATTTTATTAAATATAATTTATAAAACATTAAATATATAATTACACATAATATATTACAGATTTAGTGAAAATGGTTTATAAAATATTTAAAATTTAATATAATGTAAAAAATTAGTTATTATATAACACCATTAAAATTTATTTTAAAATAATATTATTCTTGATGTCTTAAGATACATGCAAAACCGAACATTAAGTGAACTGTGATATATGATGAAAATATTCTTATATAAACGTGACCATTATATCTTAACTATTATATTAGTGTAAGAATATGAATAATAAAATTATGAAAAATATTTATAATGGATTTATATAATAAAAATATATTTATTAATTCATAGAAAATATTTACTCAATTATCAGTGAAGTCATTTTATGCTTACAAAATTTATTTTCTCCAAAAAATGGCTTTTATTTTCTTTTGTGCACGGACATTATTATTAATTTCTTGAATATTTTACAAATTTTATTTTTGGGAATAAATTAATTTTTGAAATCATCATTTAAATATTATATTTGGGTAAATTAATGGGTTTTTTAAGATTATTAATTTTTTAGTGAATAGTGAAAAATACCAATTTTTGTTAAAAAATCATTTCTTTTAATTAAATAATGTAATTTAAAAGACATATTATATTTTGAATTTTATCTTAAAGTATCTTATGAATAATTTAATTATAAAAAATCTTATTAATTATGTATAAATCATCAATAGACTTTATTTTGGTATAAGTTCATTTTTTGTCTTAAATACCCATTTATCTAAAAATAGTTTTTTCATTCAGTTTTATTAATTTATATTAAAATTTATTTATTAAAATTCTATAAATTTAATCATAAAAAATAGATTTCATATTTTTAATCAGTAGGTTCAAATTTGCTAAATAGTTCCCTTTTATTTTTGAACCCTGTGAATAGTAAGTTTGTTTAGGATTTGTCACCAAAGTAAAGGGTAAATTAAGTTATTAAGGTTAAAAATAAAGTGATAAGGATTTAAAAATATATCTACAACTTACCCATGTTTCATTATGATAATTTAAATTAAAAATCCATTAAAATATTCTAAAATATGGAATTTTGGTGTCATTTCTCTTTGATAAAGTCCTTTTTATTATTTTAAGTAAAGGAAAATTCCATAATGTATATTTCTTACATTTAATATCTATAATATTTTATGAGAGAGACAATAACCTATTATGAGTGGTTCTAAATTTTTATTTTAAATTTTGTTAGGATGGTAATTTATTTTAAAATAATCATGATAACATAATTACCTTAAATTCATATGCAACACTGACATGGTGCTTGTGCAAGTTGTAGAAGAATCTAGTAATTGATATTTAAAAAATTAAAAGTGGAGTTTTTTTGTTATTTATGACTTCCTATTATTTTTTAGATATATATAACATATTATTAATTTTTTAAAAGTCTTTATTTCAGATACAATATTGTCTTTATATTTTTTATAGTCAAATTATGTGAAGAGTCTATATAATGAATTTAATGGTATTTTATGTTAAACAATATATTATTTAATAATTTAACATTAATAAATATATTTTATTTGGACAAATTAATGCATTATGGTTTAGAATATAAATAATTTCTCAAATATGGGTCACTTTTTCTTTTATAGTGACTTTCTAGACCCCTAATATGTAAAACACATGTGATCATGGTAATCATTAAAAAATGTTAATGGGGGGGGGTTAAAACTAATAGATAAGTGTTAAAACAACACATAAACTTTTCAAAATATTATTGGATTATATTATCCCAAGTTAGATCAATCTAATGTTATAAATATATCAATTATGTTCAAAATTAAGACGAAAATAAATTTATATTAATTTAATACTTTAAGTAATTCTGAGGATTCCCCTCCCTTAACTTATAAAACGAAACCACACCTCCTCTATTCCTCACAATTCATGATCTAATTAGCTAAAACAAAATTTAACAAAATATCTTTCAAACCAAACTCCCCATGACGTAAAGGATCTTTTCTCATCAAAATTCTAACCTATATAGAATAATGTGTAAGCCAAATATTATTTTCTGATGAAGAGGAATAACTTTTAATCGAGTGTTTACATTTTATTTATTTTTATATATCCT
Organism: Viscum album; assembly: GCA_963277665.1. Classification (NCBI taxonomy): domain Eukaryota; kingdom Viridiplantae; phylum Streptophyta; class Magnoliopsida; order Santalales; family Viscaceae; genus Viscum; species Viscum album. The sequence continues at coordinate 1,932,264,544 of OY728131.1, forward strand.
TCCAATATCCTTAAACCATGATAATATAATAATAAAATTATATCATATTGTGAAAACCTGCCTTTACCTGGATGAGGGACGAGACAACAGATTTGAAGACCCTTCCTTCTTCAAGTTGAAAAAGAGATAATGACCCCTGAGATCCACCTTCAATAGGTCCCAAAGTGGCGACTAGAACCAAGGGTATAGAATCACACACAAAATGGAAAGCATTACCCTTTTTATTTAGTAGGATCATGTGATAAGATAGTAAAACCCAAAAAACAATAAAACTAGAGGCAAAAGTAATGTAAAAAATTAAACCATTATCATATGCATGTTCTAAAAGTAAGTGCAAAAATATATAAGAAAACTCCAATGGAAAGTACTAATAATAGAAGAAAACAACAACATCAACTATACCAATGTCTGAACTATTACGGTCCTACATGATCCTCGATGTCCTCCTGAAAACCTGAATGTAGTTTCATATATGTAGGGTGAGTATACAGGTATACTGAGTAGGGAGAACCAAAATCTCTCTTGCACAAGTGCGGAGGAATTCTAATGCCCTTGAGAAAAAGAGATAACACCTAGCAAGGAATCTATACAACCAAACCTCACCAAGGCACACTCCCCAAATAACATAAGTCAAGTAATGTAATAGTAATAAAACATCGATGTTTGGGTACCCCACAGCACTAACCCTCTGTTTATTGAAGACATCCTACACATCAGACCTCTCCTTTCATTCTCATCGTAGTCCCACTACCACTCCCCACCCACACACACCTGGGTTGTCACAGTCGCACATTCCTCCCGCAAACACATGGGCTATCACTACAACACATCCGACCTGCAAACACCTAGTCCTCAAAAACCCAATATATTCACGCTCGCACACACAGGGGTCCAAACAATTACTACCATGCTCGAAGACACATGGGCCCTATCCCGAAGACACTTAGGAAAAAACCTTCCCGCACACACCTAGGCCAACCACCACCACGTACCCTCTTCAAAGAATCTAGGGATATAATAGACCTTAGGCCATCACAGTCTACCAGAAGAATCATGGGCTACTCAGTAAAGGGAGAGGAAAAGTATTTAATAACCATCCACTCATAAGAGTGTTTGGAAAAACACCCTCCCCCGTGAATTGGAGTGTTCTGTACAAAGTACTCAACTTGGGTCATGTGAGAACAAGAAACATAAGAACTAAATTACACATATATGTAATAAGCACTCATCCTAACCATTGTGTTCCAAAACCATACCATACACTAACATTGTCCTTACTATTCAATCATAATGATCAAAACACCCACGACCATGTAAGAACTCATTATAAGAAAACAATACCCCAATGAACCCATTATTTTTTTTCATATTCAGGTGATTCCATTTAAGTAATTCTTCACTAATGAGAAACTAATAGTCATAACCACAAGACAAGGAAGGAGACAACAACCAAAAAACAATTTAATCATTCACACTCAGTTCTCTTGTTAGGTCATAACAACAAAAGGGGTCCGTGAGATCACTAAAATTACTAGAACCAAACCAAGCCCCACCATACGGCCCCACACGACCTCAGATCAATAAACCACGGACTGCACAACAACAGGGTATCCCATCCCCACCCATGTCACCCCGCAAGCATCAATATGATCAACCACCCATGTTACCAAGATAGAGAAAGGGAGTTTTCATATTCAAACTGACCATTCATTATGATTATTCTTTTCTATTTGATTAACTGGAGTGATCAGACAAGGATTTCTGTTCACTGGAAAATTATTTAATTAACCGAGTTTACATGATTAAACAATTAATATGTCACAACCATTCAATCATCACAGAAGGAAGGGGTTCATTAGTGTGCAAGGAATTACAACCAACGACCATGATTTTCAGCAGACATGAGCCCATACAGATCACAACATATAGAGAGAGATAAAAGTGTATGACAATATCATAAAACACACCCCTTCATTCTTTAAATGTGTGTTTATTATCTTCATTAAGGTTTTGTTTCATCAACTTCCAAAGAAACATCATCGTACCCATCTCGCATGATACACAATAATGAGTGATGAAGGAAAAACCCTACTTGGATGATCAATGATTGGGGTCTCTCTCCACGCGCTAATAATTGGGGATGCACAATTTGCAATGGATGAACTCTAGGGGCTTCAAGAGTGGGTAGGAAGGCTCCATCATAGGCGGGCCACATACCTAGGGATGGGGGGCTCCAAATGCCCCATGGAAGGAAAAAGAGGCTAGCCAAGAAGAAGGAAATAATTCCAATTTGACAACAAGGTGATATCCTGGAATTATGGGATATCAAAATCTAGAACATCATTAAAAGGTATATTGCAGTGTCACCATGCGGTAGGATAGTTACCCATGATGGGATTAATTGTTATTTAATAATTCTCAGCAATGAGTGGTCATAACTGCTATGCATTAAAACAATTTACTTTAATCACAGTTTAATGTGTTACGTGGGTGGAATTGGAAAGTACAGGAAAAATGTGTCACAGCAAGGGAAACCACATGTTTTTGTATGTCAAGGGTCGACAGTATAGCATCCCGTCTTTTTATATCATAAACATTCATTTCATTACACGGAACTGAGGATCTTTAAGGTTTAGTTTCTTGGAAACAAGGAACATAATACATGAAAACAACAAAAAACATTCTTATTAAATACATGAAAGGATTATCCTTAATTTCATCCTAGGTTCATTACTACATCTCATAACCTGGGGACATACATCAAAAGAAAGGGTGAGCAGAAGGCCCAGTAAGGGAAATAAGAGAAACATTTTACATGTGAACTTGAGATACTTCAATAAGGACATGAAAAGAACTTTAAGGCATGAGAAAGAAATCATGAGATACATCATAATAAAAATAAAATATTTCATAACATGAATATGTGGCTGTAACATTTAATATTGACAATCATTTCGTTTCACCATGGTCCATCCCCAAGGTGTCATTACAAATTACCAAGGTTATTCACCAAGGTATCAGTCTAAAAAGTCATCTCTAGAGATTAAGTCTTTACCCAATGCATTGGAGGGCTATCTGGGCGCACCATTGACATGTCTTTATTATCATGTGAGCCACATATATCATCATCAATAATTTCATAAACAACCCATATAGCATAAAAGAAATGGGTTTCATTTCATAATCATAACATTTTAAAAACTTCTTTAACGACATGATCTTTATGTTACTTTAAACACACGGAAAGGGAAAGAGGGTTTCATGTATTAAAATCCCAGAATTTAAAATAGAACATTTTGATATATATGTGAATACCCCTGTAGAAATAAGATCTTTGAGTATTCACTTTATAACATAAAATAATTTTTAGAAAAGAGAGAGAGGCACTTTGAGACGAAAATTCTGCAGCATAACGGCTATGTTTCAGGGTTTTAGAAAACATTGAGAAGAGACGGGACATGGGTCAAACATTCATAAATGACCCATCAAACAGTATTGGGACAAAATATAAGGGATTTAAGAACATGGTAATGAAATTTGAAAATATACCATATGAAATGAAGAACATGAAAGGAAGAAAAAATAAGATTTCTCTTGTGAGAATTCGGCAGCCTAACGGCGTCACTTAAACTTCATCAAAATTGAATTGACAAGGTCAAATAGGGTCTATCATAATATGAAAATAATATTCTAGTGTGATAGATATAGAGATAATACCCCAACATAATATAAATTAACTTGAAAGAATTGACATGAAAGTAGAACTTCAAAATGAGAAGGGTGAAGAACCACTTAAAAATTCAGCAGCCTAACGACGCCACTTAAACTTCAACAAAAATGAATTGACAAGGTAAAATAGGATCTCTCATCATATGAACATAAGAGTCCAGTATGATAGATATATAGATCATACCCCAACATAATAAAAAGTAACTTGAAAGACTCGACATGAAAGTAGAACTTTGAAAAAGAGAAAGGTGAAAGAATCCGTTACAAAAATTTCGGTAGCCTAACGGTGTCACTTAAAATTTCATAAAATGAAATGATGAGAGAAAGATGGGGGTTTCTAATCATATTAAAATAAAAATTGCAGTAATATGAATATAGAAGAACATCCTCCATCATAAGAACATGGAGTATAAAAGAAATGACATGAAAGAGATTACTTGAAAAGAAAGAGAGGGTTCAGATCCCTTACCATAAAACGTAACTCTTAAAACTCCAAGGTTTGGACCTTGAGGGCTTGAAGGCACCTTGGGAGGACTCCTTGGGAGGCAAGGAGACCAGAACTTCGTTGTGGGAGAGTTAGGAGTTAAGAATAAAGGAGGAAAGGGTGGGTAGTTATAGGGAAAGTGAGGGGACAAGGCCTTAATGGCCAAGGGACACCTCACAAGTGCTTTTCTCAAACCCATGTGCTCTCCCTTGGAATTTACCAGGGAGTTAGGCCACATGGGGCCCCAAAAACAATAATTCGTCACCCTTGTCCTTCCAACCCTTAAAATATCTCATGAAATCATCATGACAGAGTTATGATGTCATTAAACATACCGAAACCCTAAAACTGTATTTTTACTATTCACTGAAAATTCAACTTTCTCAGAAAAATCCCAAAATTTCACCTTAACCAAATATGGATGCTCTAAGTACATTTATGAACTCCATTTTATAAAAATAATTTTCTAAATATTTTTAATTTAATTTTTAAATAAAATCACTATTCATTGAAAATTCATTTTTTTAGAAAAATCCCCCAAAATTACCATACCACAATATCGATGTTCTGAGTTCAAAAATAAAGGCCTTTTTATAAATATAATTATCTAATTATTTTTCATTAAATTTTTTATTAAAAAACACTATTCACCTGAAAAAACTAATAATTGATTAATCGTTTATGAAACTGTTATTTACCCATTTTATTAAATCACATTACTTAATCTAGGTGTCTAGATTATATTAAAACTTTCTATGAGTGAAATTACTAATCCATTTGGTCACATTTCTAATCCTAAGCATAAAATCACTATTCATAATTTATTATTCCTCAAAAATTAAGTTGATCTTATTAGACTCCAAATTCCTTACTGAACACTTTCGTAGAAGACCATTTTTTGAAAATCATTACACATCATTAGTTATTTAGGGTTTTCATAAATATTTTAAAATATATATTTTTCAAAATTCATCAATAAAATACATTCTAAAATTATATGGACATTTCAAATTTCACAGACATCACTAAGGGAAGAAATCTCAATTCATTTATCCCAAAGGATTACACAAAGAAGCTAGGCTCTCGTCACATAGCCCCTTATAACACCAGCATATGACCTAAGTGTAAGGTGTGCTATTGTGAGAGAATCTGAGGGAGGCTCAAATAACATTTCCCTAGTAGTAATCTATACTAACTTGAACGTCTCCCGTAGGCATTTCTGTTCAAGCTTGACACGCTGGAGTTCGGCTTGGGCTTGGTCCAAAGAGAAGCCCAAAGATGCCACCTCCTTCCCAAGCTCTAATAAGTGGGATTCATAAGGTTCGAGTCTGCTGGATGAAGCCATCGACTCCCCTTTCTTCATTAAACATTAACATCTTTTTAAATCATTAAGAGTAAGTTTATATACTACTCAAAAAGATTGGGTCATTACATTCTTCCCCCTTAAGAAATTTTGTCCCCGAAATTTATACTTGAGGCCTAGTCGAAAAGGTGAGGGTACTTTTTCTTCATCGTTTCCTTAGGATCCCAAGTCGCTTATTCATATTTATGATTCCTCCACAGCACTTTCACAAGGTGGGTAGTCTTGTTTCGTAGAACCTTGTCTCTAAGTTCTAAGATCTCCACTGGCTTCTCCTCATAAGAGAGGTCATGTTCCAGTTGTACCACCTCTAGGTTCAGTACATGCGAAGGTTCGGGTATGTACTTTCTCAAGAGAGATACATGGAAGACATTGTGAACTTGAGCTGGGTTCGGTGGAAGTGAGAGATGATAGGCCACTACCCCTATGAGATCAAATATTTCATAGGGGCCAATGTACCTAGGGCTGAGCTTCCCTTTCTTCCCAAAACACATGACTCTCTTCCATGGAGAAATTCAAAGGAAGACTTTGTCAAAAACACCAAACTCCAAGTCCCTTCGATGATTGTCAGCATAGATATTCTGCCGACTCTGAGAAGCCTTTATGTGTTGTTCGATGGAATGAACCTGTTCTGTCATCTCTTGCACAAGACCAGGCACAAGAAGCTTTCTCTCACCTGTTTAATTCCAACAAGTAGGAGTTCTACATCGCTTTCCATACAGAGCTTCATAGGGTGCCATCTGAATACTTGCATGGAAGCTGTTGTTATATGAGAACTCAATTAATGGGAGGTGTTGATCCCATCCACCTTTAAATTCCATTGAGCATAATCTCAGCATGTCTTCGTGTGTCTTAATAGTCCTTTGAGATTGGCCATCAGCTTGAGGATGATAGGACGTACAAAAATTCAATTCAGTATTCAGAGAATGTTGAAGACTTCTCCATATTTTTTATGTGAATCTTGGATCACGATCAGACACGATGGATAGTGGTACCCCATGCAGCCTTACCACTTCCCTTACGTATATCTTGGCAAGTTGATCCAGAGAGAAATCTTCCCAAAAAGAGATAAAATGTGCTATCTTGGTGAGACGGTCCACAATAACACATATCGCATTGTTTCCTTTGAATGTTTTCGGGAGACCAGTTACAAAGTCCATAGTGATATTATCACACTTCCATACTGTTATGGGTAGCGATTGTAATACCCCCTTAGGAAGTTGTCTTTCTGCTTTTACTTTCTGACACACCAGGCACCTTGTAGTGTAATCAACAATCTCCCTCTACATGTTATCCCACCAATAATGATCACGAAGGACATTATACATCTTAGTTCTTCCCGGATGTATAGAGAAAGTCGAGCTATGAGCTTCATAAATCAGTTCTTTCTTTATCTTCGGAATAGATGGAACACATAGTCTTGTATGAAATTTCAATACACCTTCCTGATCAATATTGAAATTAGGGAACTTCCCATCCTTTACAGCCTCAAACTTCTCCTACAGCAAAGGATCTTCTTTTTGAGCCTTCTTGATCTTCTCTAGCAATGAAGGTTTAGAAATCATTTCTGATAGGGTTGATGATGTCCCTTTCCTTATAATTCCCATGTCCAGTTTTACTCGATCTTTAATCAAGGGATCTCCTATGATCCTCATTGTTGTCAGAACAATGGGATCTTTCCTTCTTAATGCATCCACGACTTTGTTTGCTCTTCCAGGATGATAATGAATTGAATAATCATAGTCTTTAATAAGCTCCAACCATCTCCTTTGTCTCAAGTTCAATTCTTTCTGTGTGAAAATATAATTTATACTTTGGTGGTCAGTGTATATATCACATTTCTCCCCATAATGAGAGAGCCTCCGTATCATTAGAGCAAAAACAACTTCCGCCAGCTCTAGATCATGCGTAAGATAATTCTACTCATGAATCTTCAACTATCGAGATGCATAAGCAATTACCTTGTCATTTTGCATGAGGACGCACCCAAGCCCTTTCAGAGATGCATCACTAAAAATAATGAATCCTTCTCCGATAGAGGGTAGTGTTAACACAGGTTTTGTAACCAATCTCTTCTTCAGCTCTTGGAAACATTCCTCGCATTCCTTTGTCCAGATGAACTTAACCCCTTTTTGAGTCAACATGGTTAGTGGATTAGAAAGTCGTGAATAGTTTTTCACAAACCTCCTATAATATCCCGCTAAACCAAGGAAACTATGAATCTCAATTACTGTTGTGGTTTGAGGCCACTCCTCCACAACCATTGTCTTTGCATGGTCAACCGAGATTCCTTCATTGGTTACGATGTGCCCCAATAAAGCCACTTGTTGTAATCAAAACTCACACTTGCTGAATTCCAAAAGAGCCTCTACTTCCGTAGATTTTTCAAAATAACCCTCAGATGATCTTCATGGTCCTCACGACTTTTTGAATATATCAAAATATCATCACTAAAAACTACCACAATGTTATCAAGGCAGTCCTTAAAGACTCTATTCATCAAATCCATGAAAATAGCAGGAGCATTAGTCAAGCCGAAGGGCATAACAGTAAACTCATAATGCCCATATCATGATCAGAAGGAAGTCTTTGGAATATCTTCCTTCTTCACCCTCAGATGATGATAACCAGATCGAAGGTCAATCATAGAGAAGAATTGAGCCCCACGAAGCTGGTCAAATAAATCATCAATTCTTGGAAGAGGATATTTGTTCTTTACTGTGATCCTGTTTAGTTCTCTATAATCAATGCATAGCCGCAGTGATCCATCCTTCTTCTTCACAAAGAGAACTGGTTCTCCCTAAGGAGACACACTCGGTCAGATAAACCCCTTCTCCAACAAGTCTTGGAGTTGTTTCTTTAACTCTTCTAGCTCCACATTTTCCATTCTATACGGAGTCTTTGATATCGGTTGAGACCCAGGTACGAGTTCAATGGAGAACTCTACCACTCTTTCTAGGGGAGGTCCAGGTAACTCCTTGGGAAATACATCCACGTATTCCTGAACAATTGGAACATATTAAATTTGTATGCTCCCTTTCCCTTCTTCATCATCACGGATTTACTCCATAAAGAAAGCTATGTGAGGTTCTTCTAGATAGGGATCAGTTCGGGATATCTCTCCTTGGAAGATAACTGTAGGTCATTTATTCAAGACTACTGAGATTTCCTTACTTCTGCATTTGATCTTAGCATTATACTTTGAGAGCCAGTCCATCCCTAGTATAACATCGAATTCCAACATGGGAATGAATACTAGATTTGTGATAAGATTGTGCTCACAAAAGTAATCACTATAGTCTCTAAACACTGTTGATGCATGGATAATACCACTTGGAGTCTTGACTGACAAATAAACCTCAAGCAATTCCGGGAATGATTCAATATTCTTTGGAAACTTGGAGGAAATAAAGGAATGCGTAGAACCAGAATCAAAAAAATTAGTTGCTAGTTTTGAGAGGACAACAAGAGTACCTGCTACCACGTCATTTGGAGCTTCAACTTCAGTTTTTGTGATAGAAAAAGCATGACCTTGCTCCCCTGGACTTTGCTGAGGTTGATGGTGATTCCCCCCACTGCCCTCGGATTTGGACAGAGATTAGCATAGTGCCCAAGCTGCCCAAACATGAAGCAATGGACTTCAGGTAAGTCCAGAACCATCTTTCCTCAGTCGTTAGTGTTGGGGAGTTGAGGCTTTACCTCACTTTGACAATTCCGAGCAATATGTCCTCCTCTTCCGCACTTATAGCACTTGCCACTTCCGACCAAGCAGTTACCCGGATGATTCTTCCCACATTTATTGCATGTGGTAAGTTGCATTTTCTTTCCACCTCTTCCCTGATCAAAATTCTTCCCTAAACTGGGCTCCAACGATCTCTTTTTGTCATTTTATTTATGAGACCACTGAGTCTCAGCAAACTCCAGCTTGACTTTCATTGCACTCCGCACGATCTCTTCGTAGCTATCGTAGTCCCATTTGGGTAAATTCTTCCAAAGATGTGGTCACAGTCCGCTGAAAAATCTATCAACCATCCCAATTGTATCCATGACAAAGCTAGAGGTATATCGTGAAAGTCAGCTGAAGTTCATCTCATAGCTTCTGACAGATTCATTCTCCCTCTGCTTCAGCTCGAGAAACACTTTCTCCATTCTCGTTCTCATGGAATGAGGGAAATACTTGTTAAAGAATATTTCCCGGAAGTGTCGTAACCAAGAGTACAGCACGGCCCATTATCTTGCACCAGTTCCCGTTTGAGTCTAGCTCAAAGCGGTGTTTTCAGGGATTACCCCTATATACATCTGTGCCAGAGCCACCTCTACCTGCTCATATCTAGACAGGGATGTATTTGTTTGATAAACCACTCACTCAATACTTAAAAAAATACCAGGAAGTTTTCCTATATTTAAACTTTTCTATAGGGCTATAACTAAATTTTTTATATCCTAATTTCAACAAATAACTAAACCATCCTTTGATACCAACTATAGCATCCCGTTTTTTTATATCATAAACTTTCATTTCATTACACGGAACTGAGGATCTTTAAGGTTTAGTGTCTTGGAAACAAAGAACATAATACATGAAAACAACATAAAACATTCTCCTTAAACACTTGAAAGTCTTCTCCTTAAGTTCATCATAGGTTAATTTTTGCATCTCATAACCTGGGGACATACATCAAAAGAAATGGTGAGCAGAAGGCCCAGTAAGGGAAATAAGAGAATCATTTTACATGTGAATTTGAGATACTTCAATAAGGAAATGAAAAGAACATTAAGGCATGAGAAAGAAATCATGAGATACATCATAATAAAAATAACATTTTTCATAACTTGAAGATGTGGCTGAAACATTTAATATTGACAATCATTTTGTTTCACCAAGGTCCTTCCCCAAGGTGTCATTAAAAATTACCAAGTTATTCACCAAGGTATCAGTCTAAAAAGTCATCTCTAGAGATTAAGTCTTTACCCAATGCATTGGAGTGCTATCTGGGCGCACCCTTGGCATGCCTTTATTATCATCTGAGCCACATATATCATCATCAAAAATTTCATAAACATCCAATATAGAATAAAATAAACGGGTTTCATTTCATAATCTTAACGTTTTAAAAACTGCTTTAAAGACATGATCTTTATGTTACTTTAAACCCAAGGAAAGGGAAACATGGTTTCATGTATGTAAATCCTAGAATTTAAAATATAACATTTTGATATATACGTGAATACCCCTATAGAAATATGATCTTTGAGTATTCACTTTATAACATAAGATAATTTTGAGAAAAGAGGGAGAGGCACTTTGAGACGAAAATTCTGCAGCATAACGGCTATGTTTCGGGGTTTTAGAAAACATTGAGAAGAGAGGGGACATGGGACAAACATTCATAAATGACCCATAAAACAGTAGTGGGACAAAATATAAGGGATTTAAGAACATGGTAATGAAATTTGAAAATATACTATATGAAATGAAGAACATGAAAGGAAGAAAAAATAAGATTTCACTTGTGAGAATTCGACATCCTAACAGCGTCACATAAACATCAAAAAAATTGAAATGACAAGGTCAAATAGGGTCTCTAATCATATGAAAATAAGAGTATAGTATGATAGATATAGATATCATACCCCAAAATAATAGAAAGTATGTTGAAAGAATTGACATGAAAGTAGAACTTCAAAATGAGAAGGGTGAAGAACCACTTAAAAATTCGGCAGCCTAACGGTGCCACTTAAACTTCAACAAAAATGAATTGACAAGGTAAAATATTGTCTCTAATCATATGAACATAAGAGTCTTGTATGATAGATATAGAGATCATACCCCAACATAATAGAAAATAACATGAAAGACTTGACATGAAAGTAGAAATTTGAAAAAGATAAGGGTGAAAGAATCCGTTACAAAAATTTCGGCAGCCTAACGGCGTCACTAAAACTTTCAAAAAATTAAATGATGAGAGTAAGAGGGGGGTTCTCATCATATGAACATAAAAATGGTAGTAATATGAATATAGAAGAACATCCTCCAACATAAGAACATGGAGTATAAAAGAAATGACATAAAAGAGATTACTTGAAAAGAAAGAGAGGGGTCGGATCCCTTACCTTAAAACGTAACTCTTAAAACTCCAAGGTCTGGACCTTGAGGGCTTCGGGTGTAAAACCCTAGGTAAATAAAGAATATGACATTTTCATATTTATCCATATTTGTGAATAAAATATTAATATGACTTTATAGGGGACGCTATGCTCGATGGCGTACCCAACACGCAACAACGAGTTTCTTGGGAATCTTATGTTGCACTCTAATAATAAAATAATATTATTTCAAATGGTAGTTAACATGTAGCCGTTGTATTGGCGAGAATGGATATAAATAACTAAAATATGATTATATATGTTTTTTAATGTTTTTACATTTATCCAATAAAAGCTAAAGGCTTAAAATACGGAAAGAATTATATTTTAGGTGTATATGCCCTAGTTTTCACTAAAGGTTCACTTATCGCCTTTTAATGGAGAACTGTCATTAAATATAGTTTTGATCACTCTTATACATTCTTTTGGACCAAATAAAACTCTTATTAAGAATCGAGACATCAAATTTTACTTTGTGTAATTTTTTGGTATTTTTCCGATAAAGTTCATTTTTAATGAATAGTGTAGAATGTTGTGTTTTAATTCAAAACCTCTTTTTAATCTAATTTATTTATATGATTAGATAATATTTTGAATTGGTTTTAAAGTGAAATTATAAAATATTTTTACCATTAAATCCAATAGTGGTCTTTGAAATTAATTTCACTTTGAAATCAGACTTAAACTAGTGTCAATCTTTTGATACTTATTGTTTTATAAAAACACGCTATTTGCTCTGACAACGGGAATTAATTATTAAATTAATTAATGTGACTAATATGTTTTGAATTTTGTAAAACTGACTTCATTTTTGAATTCGGAATATCAAATATAGCTTAGGGTGAATTTTTGGGATTTTTCTGAAAAAAATCAATTTTTGATGAATAGTGAAACCACTAAGTGGTACTTATAAAAGCTGATTTTTTGTTTAAATGAAATTTTACCACCTATGTGTTTTGAATTTCAAAAATCCGACATACATGCTTTTCATTAGGAAGTAAAATGTGGTTCAATGGGATAAAAATATTTTTTTGTTGAATAGTAACATATTAAGTTTTTAATCACGATTAGTGGTAATTAGTGTAGTTTAAGGTAAAAATAATGATTTAATAAAATGAAATGAACTTGACACATGTCCTAACCTCATTGGATGTGTAATGGCCGACCAAGACAAACCATGGGTCAACTTGGGGACCCCATGGATCCACTTTGGTTGGGAAATGACATAAATAACTTTTTATTTAATGTAAAAGTAAAAATGACACAAACCTGATATGTTTTACTAAAACAATTTTTAAGTAGGGTTATAAAAGTCATATTTTTTATTATAAATATTAATTGGGAAGCTAAAACTATTTCCTACATTATAGTATTTGTTTTATAATTTTTATACATTAAATAAATTAAATTATTTATGACATAATAATGATGCAGCGATGACATCATTATTTGACGATTTAAATAAAATGGAAAGATAATGTAAAATCTATGAACTACACATGTCCAAAACTTATTGGATGGGTGGATTTCGAACCCTTAACACCTTATCCACGAATAATATCAATGTGGGACCTTTTAAAACCGAAAATCATTTTCAAATAAAGTAATATTTCTTACTTTCCAAAAGTACCCCTCCTCTCTCCTTATAAAAGGCCCCCACCTCTACCTCATTTCACACACTCCTCAAGACTTTGGCTCGGCCAAACCCTGCCCATTTACTCTCTCAACATCCCTCTCCTCATCCTAGAGGATTCCCTTTGGGCATAATCTTTTCAAAGGAAGCCTTTATGCTCAAATCAAAAGGAGTTACACTTTTAAAGGTAATTCATTCTCTCATGTTCATTTGTTTTATTTTGCTTCTCCAACCCCCTAAACTCTTTTTATTTACTTCTTTTGTAACAAAACCATTATCTTCAATATACTAGGATGTTGGTATAAGATTTATTCGAGCTACACTATCACACAACTACATCAAATGGTTAAAGAACATACGGTTTCCGTGGATGGCGAAATTCTGCCTCCCAAAACGATGATTGTTCAATACTCATTTAACACCTTCAAAGGCGGCCATTATGATGTCACTATTTTTATATATGATATATAATATGTTTATGGTTAACTTATACTTCTGTATTTTTCATTTGTGCCTTAACTTTATGGCTTCCATTATGGGTATACACGATATCTTCATTTTAGGAAGTGCGGACTACCGCCCCCTCAAAGTGATGTGATTCGTTAATGCCATACGTGGGACGTATAAGGGATGGATTTAATGTTATTATATATGATTAATGATACATCTAAATGATTAATATAATTATGGAATTAAAATATACATACCTCTCATTTAGTTTTAATTCCATTAATATGACAAAGAAATGAAAGTAGCGTTCATGCGTACGTACGGCTTACCGTCTCCATGAACGGTGCATTTCATTTCTTACCTATAAATGATTATGTAATATTATAAATACATGTATATGCTGGATATATATGATATATATGATATACAAATCAGGAATGTCATTCTGGATATAAAGAACCTTTGACCACACGAACAACATGTAATTGTAAGAAGTCCACTTTTGACTTAAGAACCAAATATCGGCAAAACAAATATTATTAACTTAAATGATTACATAATGTTTATAACATGTCAATAATTGATATAAAAGGAATAATGAACTTTTAAAATGTTCTTAATCAAGTATAAATTAGCTCAAGTTTATTATTTAGGATGTTAAAGAACGATCGTGTCAAGTCGGACCCGAGGTAAGGGATCCTACACCTCTCTTTCTTTTTAAGTACACTCTTTTATTTCATTCCTTTTAAGATCATCTTTCTTATGACTGGGATGTTATTTTATATTACTCCCACTGTACTTATTATGTTCATATGATGAGATACCCTATTTCCCCTCATCAATCCTTTTTTAAAGTTTTAAGTGGCGTCGTTAGGCTGCCGAGTTTCCGTAAGAGATGTTTCATCTCACTTTTATTCCCGTGAGATTTATGATACATTTGCCACAATTTCCTTTGAGTGGTTTATGTACTAACCATTATTACACTCCTTTTGTAATATAATTCCATTTATGGGTATTTACATATTCATTGTATGACACTTCTTCAATGGGGTGTACTTTTCGAAAGTTACCCAAGTCGGTAAGGGGACCTTTCACCCTCCTCTTTTTTAAAAGACTTCTTTTATTGGGTCTTTTAATTTACATATTGTTATATTGGGATATGTTCTCATATATCCTTATTGATGTAAATTTTATATCCAAGTGATGATATACACTTTTTATCTCTCATCAACTCATTTTGATATGATGCCGTTAGGCTGTCAAGGGAACTTTTTAACCCAATTTCGATTTCTTTGGGTTCAACATGTAGTCATTGAATATGTCATCCTTTGAATATGTGTGAATAAACTTTTATTGTTTTACACTTAATATCCAATTATATTGGGTGTATTTATATTTGTCACACATAATTTTGATATTTATTTATCCTTAATTTAAGGATACCTTCTTTATAAGGGATTTCATCACAATTGACATTTCTATTGAGGGTTCATTGTTGTTATGCACCAATTCACTCTTATATGGTGTATATACTGTAATTTGGAGTACTATATCATGAATCCATTTATTCTAATGATATTATAATGTTCTGACTAAATGTTATTCCTCAATTATTGTATTCAAGTGTCTCTAATTTTGGTAAAACCCCTTTAACCAAAATATCATTTTAAATGTTTTAATCATTTGTTCTTATTAATATCCATGTTTTCAAAATGGTTTTAAGGATTTATTTATATGGATATTAATGGTTTAAAATTTTAAGCTTCAAGGTGGTATGGGACACTTTGATTCAAAAATCTCTTTATTAAATGTTTTAAATGGTTTTGGAAATGGTTTCTTTTTGAATGGATTCATTATTTCAATATACTAAAATGTTATATTGTGATTGAAATGTGGAAATGTTATGTTTCCTTTATGCATGTTTTATGTGATACATTTATGTTATGGTTCTTGGGCATTTTTATTAAAACGGGTGGTTCCGTGATAAACTAAGGGCGGGTGAGCCCGATATAGATCTCCAATGCATTGGGTAACACGAAGGAGTGAAACGTTAAGTTTTCTTCGAAGAGATTTAGGGAATATACTGTGATGGGTATTCCAAACGTAACCAAGAGGGTTACTCCCTACGTAAGAATGTTATTAATGCCTCAAGTTACCTTTATGTCTTATGTTTTCTGTGATTTATTCATGATTTGATATGCCTATGTTTTATTGGTAAAGTGTGATTTCATTCTGATGTATATATGAACTCATGTTTCCTTTCCATATTTTTATAACTCTTACTGAGCTTTTTATGCTCATCCCAAGTTTTTGAAATGTTTTTCACAGGTCAAGGGAAAGTTACTTGATGTGATGATAGTTTCAAGGATGTGTCAAGAAAGAATCCGTGTAGTTCATAGATTTTATATGATATATAATATGTTTATGGCTTCCATTATGGGTATACGTGATATCTTCATTTTATGAAGTGCGGACTACCGCCCCCTCAAAGTGATGTGATTCGTTAATGCCATACGTGGGACGTATAAGGTATGGATTTAATGTTATTATATATGATTAATTATACATATAAATGACGAATATAATTCTGTAATTAAAATATACATACCTCTCATTTAGTTTTAATTCCATTAATATGACAATGAAATGAAAGTAGCGTTCATGCGTACGTACGGCTTACCGTCTCCATGAACGGTGCATTTCATTTCTTACCTCTAAATAGTTATGTAATATTATAAATACATGTATATTATGGATATATATGATATATATGATATACAAATCAGGAATTTTATTCTGGATATAATGAACCTTTGACCACACGAATAACATGTAATTGTAAGAAGTCCACTTTCGACTTAAGAACCAAATATCGGCAAAACAAGTATTATTAACTTAAATGATTACATAATGTTTATAACATGTCAATAATTGATATAAAAGGTATAATGAACTTTGAAAGGGTTCTTAAGCAAGTAGAAATTAACTCAAGTTTATTATTCAGGACGTTAAAGAACGATCGAGTCAAGTCGCACCCGAGGGAAGGGATCCTACACCTCTCTTTTTAAGTACACTCTTTTATGTCATTCCTTTTAAGCTCATCTTTCTTATGATTGGGATGTTATTTTATATTAATCCCACTGTACTTATTATGTTCATATGATGATATACCCTATTTCGTCTCATCAATCCTTTTTGGATGTTTTAAGCGGCGTCGTTAGGCTGCCGAGTTTCCGTAAGAGATGTTTCATCTCACTTTTATTCCCGTGAGATTTATGATACATTTGCCACAATTTCCTTTGAGTGGTTTATGTACTACCCATTATTACACTCCTTTTGTAATATAATTACCTTTATGGGTATTTACATATTCATTGTATGACACTTCTTCAATGGGGTGTACTTTTCGAAAGTTACCCAAGTCGGTAAGGGGACCTTTCACCCTCCTCTTTTTTAAAAGACTTCTTTTGTTGGGTCTTTTAATTTACATATTGTTATGTTGGGATATGTTCTCATATATCCTTATTTATGTGAATTTTATGTCCAAGTGATGAGATACACTTTTTATCTCTCATCAACTCATTCTGATGTGATGCCGTTAGGCTGTCAAGGGAACTTTTTAACCCAATTTCGATTTCTTTGGGTTCAACATGTAGTCATTTAATATGCCATCCTTTGAATATGTGTGAATAACCATTTATTGTTTTACACTTAATATCCAATTATATTGGGTGTATTTATATTTGTCACACATAATTTTGATATTAATTTATCCTTAATTTAAGGATACCTTCATTATAAGGGATTTCATTAGATTTGACATTTCTATTGAGGGTTCATTGTTTTTATGCACCAATTCACTCTTATATGGTGTATATAATGTACTTTGGAGTATTATATCATGAATCCATTTATTCTCATGATATTATAATGTTCTGACTAAATGTTATTCCTCAATTATTTTATTCAAGTGTCTTTAATTTTGGTAAAACCCCTTTAACCAAAATATCATTTTAAATGTTTTAATCATTTGTTCTTATTAATATCCATGTTTTCAAAATGGTATTAAGGATTTATTTATATGGATATTAATGGTTTAGAATTTTAAGCTTCAAGGTGGTATGGGACACTTTGATTCAAAAATCTCTTTATTAAATGTTTTAAATGGTTTTGGAAATGGTTTCTTTTTGAATGGATTCATTATTTCAATATACTAAAATGTTATATTGTGATTGAAATGTGGAAATGTTATGTTTCCTTTATGTATGTTTTATGTGATACATTTATGTTATGGTACTTGGGAATTGTTATGAAAACGGGTGGTTCCGTGATAAACTAAGGGCGGGTGAGCCCGATATAGCTCTCCAATGCATTGGGTAACGCGAAGGAGTGAAACATTAAGGTTTATCCGAAGAGATTTAGGGAATATACTGTGATGGGTATTCCAAACGTAACCAAGAGGGTTACTCCCAACGTAAGAATGTTATGAATGCCTCAAGTTACCTTTATGTCTTATGTTTTCTGTGATTTATTCACGATTTGATATGCCTATGTTTTATGGGTAAAGTGTGATTTCATTCTAATGTATATATGAACTCATGTTTCCTTTCCATATTTTTATAACTCTTACTGAGCTTTTTATGCTCATCCCAAGTTTTTGAAATGTTTTTCACAGGTCAAGGGAAAGGTACATGATGTGATGATAGTGTCAAGTATGTGTCAAGAAAGAATCCGTGTTATATTTTAAATATGTTTCTCTCCATGGGAAGAATGAATACTGTCTTTTATGTAACCACTTTGTTTAAATGTGGAATGTAATGCATGTTTCATGATCTAATTCTCTAAAACTCTAAACCTGAAAAGATCCTCAATGTGTAATATTGTAATAACTCAAGATTAAGTAAGGTTTAAGGCTGGGGACTTATATCGGGGCACCTTGGGAGGACTCCTTGGGAGGTAAGGAGACCAGAAATTCATTGGGGGAGAGTTGGGAGTGAAAACTAAAGGAGGAAAGGCTGGGTATTTATAGGGAAATTGAGGGGACAAGGCATTAATGGCCAAGGGGCACCTCACAAGTGCTTTTCTCATACCCATGTGCTATCCCTTGTCATTTACCATGGATTTAGGCCACATGGGGCCCCCAAAACAATAAATCATCACCCTTGGCCAGAATACCCTTAAAATATCTCATGAAATCATCATGACACAGTTATGATGTCATTAAACATACCGAAACCCTAAAACATTATTTTTACTATTCACTGAAAATTCAACTTTCTCAGAAAAATCCCAAAATTTCACCTTAACCAAATATCGATGCTCAAATTACATTTATGAACTCCATTTTATAAAATTAATTTTCTAAATATTTTAAATTTAATTTTTAAATAAAAGCACTATTCATCGAAAATTCATTTTTTTCAGAAAAATCCCCAAACATTACCATACCACAATATCGATGCTCTGAGTTCAAAAATAAAGTCCTTTTTATAAAAATAATTATCTAATTATTTTTCATTACATTTTTAATTAAAAAACACTATTCACCTGAAAAAACTAATACTTGATTAATTATTTATGAAACCATTATTTTCCCATTTTATTGAATCACATTACATAATCTAGTTGTCTAAATTATATTAAAACATTCTTTGAGTGAAATTACTAATCCATTTGGTCACATTACTAATCCTAAGCGTAAAATCACTATTCATAATATATTATTCATCAAAAAATAAGTTTATCTTATTAGACTCCAAATTCCTTACTGAACACTTTTGTAGAAGACCATTTTTTGAAAATCATTACACATAATTAGTTATTTAGGGTTTTCATAAATATTTTAAAATATCTTTTTTTTTCAAAATTCATCAATAAAATACATTCTAAAATTATCTGGACATTTGAAATTTCACAAACATCACTAAAGGAAGAAATCTCAATTAATTCATCCCAAAGGATTACACAAAGAAGCTAGGGTCTCGTCACATATCCCCTTATAACATCAGCATATAACCTAAGTGTAAGGTGTTCTATGGTGAGAGAATCTGAGGGAGGCTCAGATAACATTGCCCTAGTAGTAATCTCTACTAACTTGAAATTCTCCCGTAGGCGTTTCTGTTCAAGCTTGACACGCTGGAGTTTGGCTTGGGATTGGTCCAAAGAGAAGCCCAAATATGCCACCTCCTTCCCAAGCTCTGATAAGTGGGCTTCATAAGGCTGGAGTCTACTGGATGAAGCCATCGACTCCTCTTTCTGCATTAACCATTAACATCTTATTAAATCATTAAGAGTAAGATAATATACTACTCAAAATGATTAGGCCGTTACAGACTGACTCTTGGAAGAAATTTTAGATATCATTTATGATATTTTAACATATTTGAAAGTGGTATAAAAACATTACTACGTCAAAATATATGTTTCAAGAGATGAAAAATTCGAAAACTAAAAAATTGAAAGAAGGGTGGGACATGGTATGGTGAGACATCGTAATGGTGCTATGGTCATGGTTCCACCATAAGCGGTGACACTATTTTAGTGTGAAACAATGATGGTGTGACACTAATAGCCCCACCGTAAGTGGTTCCACCATTTCAGTGTGCAACTGTGATGGTGCGACCCTCATGGTTCCACCATCATGGTGCCACAATTTCAGTGTACGACTGTGATGGGCGACCATCACATTTCCACCATCACGATGCCACCATGTGTGGTTCCAACATTTCAATGGAACCATTTTATGGAACCATGTCTGTTGTAAAATTCTTTAAGGAGCTACTTTCTAGGCCATTACATTAGATACCTCTCAAACTATTATCATCCCAAGAATTGAAACTAAACTCAAACTCAAAGTCATGTCGATTGGGTAGAGTCACAACCTCCTTCGGAAAGAAGTCCATGAACTCACTGATGATCCTGGGGATTTCCACCATCTATGTATCTACTGACTCTACTGACAACTCATCTAATATGGAATGGAGGAGATCCACTCATCAGATGCCCCCTAACATCCCCGCTCACTGGTGAAAATCACACCTCAGCTGCCCATATCTAAAAACATGATCCTCCTTCCGAAGCAGTCAATAAAAGAACATACAGAGAACAATCGTTTGATGCCTAGAATGAAATAATATGTCTGCATCTGTAGAAAATGAAGTTCCCCACTCAACAGATGTGGTCCCAACATTATTCTACACCCTCAGTAAACATGAGACAACCTGGTCAGACCTCTGACTGGTGCACTCAAAACCATGGGTACAGGAAGTCTCTCTACATCTAGACACATGTAATTGGATAGAATAGGTGCAATAAAAGAAGTTTGAATCTCCTAAATCAAATAAGACATAGGCAAGAGTACTAAAAAAGTTGATCGTACCTTGAACAACTTATGGACCCACTGGAACTGCAACATCTACGGTGTGTAACTGCCCACGTCCAGCTCCTCTACCACTCATCTTTCAGCAATCTCTCAGACCATTCCATGGTTGAGGTCCCTGTAGAGAGCCCTGAGGTTGGCCTCCTCCTGCAACATCATCCCTCAGAGGAGCGGGAGCTCGCTATCCTTACTGCTACTACTGAAAGGGACAAGTTGGGAACTGTTGCTGTTGAGGTGGGTGCTGCACCGGCCCACCACCACTGTACTGAACTCAGTCCATCCATTGATTCCGAAGGTACCCAAGGCTGCCATAGATGAGGAATCTTGGTCCCGTGCCCTCAAGGAAGGTGTGAGGACTCGGATATCAAAACTAGAACTACTGGGTCCTGATCCCAACTAGTCATAACCTGGACGGTCCTGATGCTGGAGGCCTGCAGCTGACGTTCATCCCCATTGATGAGCCCAATTGGATTCCCTCAAATGATACACCTCCCAGAATTTGCATCCTTTCCACCAATTCAGCCTTATTATGGACCTCCAAGTACGTTGGTAGAGTTAAGAGGGTAGCAACATACTGAAGGGAAGGTTGCAGTGCCTCCTCTAAACATCTCACCTGGGACTCCTCATCTGGAAAGAGGACCTAAGTAATAGAAGAAGATCCATGAACATGATACCCAACTCCCTAACTAAAATTCTCCCCTACAGCAGAGAGAGCAGCTCCCGCCTCTTCTCTGCCTTCATTGTGGAAGAGAGGACTTCTACTCGGAACTCCCTCTCGAAGATAACCCATGAAACCTTAGCCTCCCTCTTCTCCCCAAGATAAAGC
This sequence comes from Viscum album, assembly GCA_963277665.1. Classification (NCBI taxonomy): domain Eukaryota; kingdom Viridiplantae; phylum Streptophyta; class Magnoliopsida; order Santalales; family Viscaceae; genus Viscum; species Viscum album. The sequence goes on from OY728131.1 coordinate 1,932,286,551, forward strand.
ATCCACCACTGACACGCTGCTCCCCGCATCTGGCATACATACAGAGGAACCCCGTACTCCATCGGAGCCCGGATCAAGCTGAAAGCTATCATGATTTCCTCAAGACAGCTCTCTGCCTCCATGTTTGAGATTCTGCCCTTGTACTTCCTAAGGGTCTCCTGTTAAAATGCACAAATTTTCCTCTACCATTGATCATACTCCTCCTCTTAGTTTTCCCTCTACCGGCCAGCCAAAACAACCTCTCAGGACTCAATCACCCGTACTACTCATTTTCATCATCAAGGATATATAACTGTATGGTAAACAACGAATTCCTAATCCCAACTAGTGTATAAAATTACTTTTAATTTTATTCATATATTTCTTATAAATTTTAAACGTTCGAAATACCCAAGACATGCAAGAACACAAGTCATTATAATGCATGTACCATTCCTAGGGTCTCTACCCTGTAATCAGTGTACCCTCATGGTGCCTCCATCACGGTGCCACAGTAATTGGTGCCACCGTTTTGGTGTGCGACCGTGATGGTGTGACCGTCACAATTTGAATGTCACGGTGCCTCCATTTCGGTGGAACCATTTAATGGAACCAAGTTTTTTTTGGAAAACTTCTTAACGAACGACTACCCAAGCCATTACACACACACACACACATATATATTTTATTGTGATTATGTAACAACCTTTTTCATCTCCTTTTTCGTCTTATGAAGACCTAAAACATCCATCATGTGTATGTGTGGACTACTTCATCTACAATGCAATGTGTGTTGTTTTTTATCACCTCCCGACAGGGCTGGAAATTATAATTTATTTGATGAATATATGTGATATTCCTGATATAATTATTATTTTATAATTAAAATATATTACTTACCATCATACCCATCGTCCTACTAAAAATGATAATGTCGCTCATGGGTATATATAGACTATCACCACAAAAAAGTGATGTGATTCATTATTATTTATGAATATCATGGATGACTCTAAAATTGTATTTATTATATAATCATGATAGTTATGTTATGTTGGATATTTTTTAAATTATGGAACCATTCCCCATTTCACCAGGGTCATCCAACTGAAGATGTTTTGTGATAATGAAGCAAATATCTTGAAAGCATCTGACATGAACTTATTTGATTCAATAACTATATAAAGTATGGATATAAATGAAATAAAATGGACAATAATAAGGTAATAATCTTTAAAAGAGTTCTTAAAAAATTATAAAATTAATATATGTTTATTATATAGGTGATGATGTACGTACTTGGTGAGTCGGACTTGAGTTAAGCAGTTACATAACTCAATTTATTTTAAAGTATTTTATAAATTATTCATTTCCAATGTTATTCCATGACTATGTGTGAAATGATTTATAATTATTTTATATATTATTTCCAAATTTTTATCTTTATTTATATTTTTTATAAATAACCAATTTATAGATTAATTCTCAATTCAATTTTATGATCTTTTTAAGGGTTTCTCATCTCAATATAGTTTTTCTGACACATATCTCATATTCACCACTTATTTTCATCATGTGTTGTATAAAATACACCTTTAATGATATATGATAAACCTAAATGATCAGATAGACCCTATAAAAACATTTTATATTTCATAATGAGATAAGAAAAAAGTGTTACTTCATTTTGAGAGTATATGTTTTATCATATAGATAACCATGGGATTAAAAAGTGACTTGCTCACAAAGTGATTAATGTTAATTTCAATGAAGTTCTTATATTGGGAACATTATATAATTAATATAAATGGAAATATTTTTTCTTAAGATGGGATTTTATTTAAGGAATAAAGGGTGAATTATCTTTTATAATCATTTGGGATTTAATTATATCATTATGGAAATTATTGATATTTACGAAAATGATCAGAAAAATTTAGTGATTATATGTTTAGAGAATATACTTTTTTTGTATACATGAGTGATTAATATTGTTTATATATTAATGTTAAGTAGTTCTTGGAAGAAGATGTGACAGAATCATTCTTCTAATTGGTTTTCATTCCTGTCAAAATATTATCAATAGTTATAAGGTTAGTTAATTATAAAATGATTTAAGTTTTAAATTGGGTGGATTTTTTGAGGATTTGGGTATTAATGTAATATTTATTTATTTAAAAGTTTAATCATATTGGATACAATCTAAATTTTTGATTACCTTTTTTGTTTTGTATAGATATTATAGGAATAAATTGATACCTTTTAATGGATATTATAATTCAATAAAAGTTAATTTTGGTGGTTTGGATATAAAAAAAATATTTTGGACATTCTATTCATAGAGTGAAATATTTGATAGAAGTTGAAATTGATTCAGGCATAAATGAAGGATGAAATATTTAATATAAAATGTAATGAAATGATGTAAATATATTTTATATTTACCCCTATCATGATGGTAAAATAATCCCGTACTTCTTGGAAAATAGTCTTAAAATAAAAATATTTTCATATTACCTTCATTTTTGATGAATTTATAGTCTTCTTTTATCCTTTACTGATTTCGGGTTTTGTGGTCATTAACATTCTCATGATCATGTTCTCTATCCCTCTCTATTATTCCAAGGACATTATTTTTCTCCTCTATATCAATATTTTCACATCCCACTATAATTTGTTGGTAGAGAAAGAATATATTCCCAAAAATTACATGCATATAATTAATATGGTGTGTGAATTTTTATTTTTTTCGTATTATAGTGTAATTTATAAATTAATATATAAATAAATCATTGCATATTTCGAAATATATGCATAAAAACATTATTTTCATAAACAAATATTTGAACATATATATATATATATATAATTTATTTTTAAATATAAAATACCATATAAAAATAAATATTTATAAACCATCTTTTTTAAAATTTAAAAATTATTCATTTAATTTACCTTATAAAAAGTTATTAATATATATATATATACTGATAAAAATGTGTATATAATGTTTATATTTAAATTTGTGTGTGTATGTGTATTAAAAAACATATATATATATATTTATGAATATATTATAATATATGTGTGTATATATATTTATATACTAAAATAAATATATATTGTAAAAAATATATACACATATATAAATATGTCAATATGTGATAGGTAATATCTTTTAGGCTAGTGGAAAGTGTGTTTGTTTTGTGTCAATATATATATGTATGTATCATTATAAATTGAAACAATTTTTATATTAAAATACATAATGATTCATATACGTAGATGCACACACACACTTATACATACATACACACACACACACCTATAAGTCTTTTGGTTGGGTACTTTATGGTGGGTTTTGGATTGGTTTCTTGAGGAAACCATGGCTCGATTGTGGCTGCTCTTCATAAGTCTTTTGGTTCCAACTACTATCACTTTCCTCTTCTTAATTGGCACACAATCAACATTTGAATCATACTGATTTTCCCACCATAATTTAATGGTCCATTCCTAATATTCTGAAAAAACCTACATAAATTCAACTTTGTCAAACATGGAACCAAGTGTGTTAAAGTATCTTCCAACAATGTTAAGAACATCAAATGTTTGGATTGTTTTAAATATTCCACAGATTTCAATTGTTTCTACTATAAACATATTAATTAAAAGTGTATGATTTATAATAGGAATTAATTTTATTTAATGTTATTAAAATAGTTATATTAGAATATAATTTATATGACTTTATAAGGAATAATAATATAGTTTCAACTAATTTTCCCAGTTCGAACTTGAGCTGCTCCCTTAGTTCAATGACCATCTCGATTATTCATATATAAATTATTCATACAATAAAATAATTTTAGGTTCAATATAATGATTTTATTGTGAGATGGACTTTGAAATACTGGGCATGATTTAATTGCAGGAATCATCCTAATTTAAAAATATACATAGAGAGAGAGCTTAGTCATTTGATCACTTTAATTTGGTTTTTTATACTAATTATTATTAAATGAAATCATAAATATATTTAAATTCTTTATGATATTCTTATTTTTCTAAGTAATGTATGACTTATTTTATAAATTAAATTTTTACTGTTATACCCTTCATCATCCACTTTAATTCAGTAGCTCTACAAATTCATCAGTAACTATCATTTACCCTCCCCCATCCTTAGTACAAGTGCCCATTTCTTTAATCTCCTACTTTCTGCCCCAAAATAAAGGATGAATCGGGCGATGAGTACATTAGTGAAGCACAAGACTGTTGACAATTCCTTCTTCCTCGACTCTGATGTTGAGGCGATGGAGAAAAGGTAGAGGGGAACCACATGGCCCTTTGACATTAGGCTAAGATCCAGGGCTTCTAAACCAAATATATATTTAAGAAGTAATATAATGAATTTAATAATATACTTAACAATGGATTTGTTTCAAGCTCATGTAATCATTTATATGACATTATGTGATTATATTTTTTTCCTTGCATATTATTAATTCCATGTTTATGCATTGATAAATTCTGATATAAATTATCATTAAATTCATGTATGATCTCACCATTCATTTATTTCTATTTCTATAGATTTCTAATTAAATTATTATACAGGATATATCTAGAAGAGTAGAATATGTTTATAATTTTATGGAAGTTGTTGATGAATTACATGTTTCTTATATAATGGAAGCAATGTTCAACTAATCAGAGAAATAATATATTTGTTAGTATTAGGTTTTTTTCAAGCTATCTAAAACTCCAAATATAAAATTTAATTCAAATGCAAGTGACCTAATATTTTTATGAGATATTTTATTTATTTATGGATGAAATTGGTTCATGTAAGCTCATTTCAAATCAAGTATGAAAAGAAGGTATTTATGAGAACTTATTCCCCAGAGTACATGTTTGGAGAATCAGAGTTGGTAGAAATGGAGGGTTTAGATATCATTATATATTCAGATGTTATTGTTCAAAGATAATTTAGAGTAATAAATGTCATCAAGGATTGATATATTAAGGTTGATCATAATTTCAATGGAATGGATAACCCTTTTGGATTAGTTGAGGTAGTATTTGATACATTATATCTTTTGAGGATTAAGATGAGAGCGCTTTATAGAAAAACCTAGGTATGAGTCTATATACAATAAAACATCCATAATTTTGGAAAAGTAAGGAGTTTTTTATCTCATAGAATTTACAACCATATTTAGATTATGGAAAATGGATGTGGTTGTAACAGAGATGCACATAAGGGTAATCTCCAAAAAAAGGAAGGTTAATTGTCAAATTATTCTTCAATCGGTGCATAGTGAATGTGCCCAAGATTCACACCATGATAATAAATTATATGGGATATGGTTTACAAATTAACACGTACATTATGAATTACTATAAAGGATTCTAATAAACTAGTTACATAACATAATGAGATAATGACCATGGAAAACATAGATTAAAATGAATAGATTCATAAGTTATGGTATATAATAATCGATGTTTAAATTTTTTGATAATTCATGAATTGAAATTACAGATAATATATTTCAATGATTTTTTGATTTGGAATATTGTAAAACATCCATGATAACTTGAGAGTGTTGTTTTTTTAGGATTATGAGGATTAAAAAACCAAACAAAAAGAATCATAGTTTGAAACAAGAGTGAAATATCTTTAACTAAAAAGAAATGTAAGAAAAAATGTTGTTGTCATATGCTAGGACATATTGAGGTTAAATTTTTCATAATTCCTCATGATGCTAATTTTATAACTCGCATTAATTTTTTTCATGTCAGTAATGTCTTGAGCAAGGATGAACCAAATTAACATTGGATATGATGGGAAATTCAGTGATGGTCCTAATGAGGAAACAAATTGGATAATATATGGTTTTAGAAATCATGTGATGCTTCCAAATTAGCTATCATTACTTATGGATAACAACATGAATATAGTTGAATTATAAAATACACCAAAAAAGAGAAGAAAGCGATCTGATGGAAGATCAGTTAACAAAGATGATAAAGGATTAAACATTAAATTTTCTACATGTAATTTTTTGGAAGAAACAAAATAGGTAATATCTCAAAAGAACTGGAAGATTGTACTAGTGTATAAAATGAGGCTATAGATTAAAATTCTTCAAAGTAAAGATGATGAAATAGATTAACATAATAAGGTGAAAATATTTGTTTTCTAGTCGTACCTAATATATTAAGATAGAAACCTCATTTAAATATATATCTTGAGTTATGTATGTCTTTTAGATAACCTAGAATATTTTTATTATTAAATGATAATTATAATTGTGAGGACATAATTTATCTATGTGTGTGAGAATATAACACCATAATATTTGAAATTATATATTCATTTAAGACTTAATATATTCGATTGGATATGATAAATGAAATTCAAAACTGCAACGAACCACATAACATTATATAACCATTAAAGTTCATACATGTAATTTTTGGGTAAATTAGAGGTATCAAAATTATGGAATATTTTTTTTAAAAAAATAAAGGTCATTATTGATACTAAGAAATTGATAAAATTCAATGAGTGTAGCTAAATAACTATTAAGACTGATTTTTGATTTCGAAAATAACTTTTATCTAATTGGCATGTATGAGTTTTATTTTATGATGAAATATATATTATTAATAAAATATATTATTGAGATAAATATAATATTAACACCAATTTAAATATTAATGGATATGAAATGTGAATGAAAACACTTAAAAATATAAAAGTTATTTTTCTATGAAATCAATTTTCACTATATTTTTAGGTTATTATTTTAAAATTTTATAATTTTAATTTAACCAAATTCACTTAATTTTTGAATTTATATAAACAATATTATCTTAATATGATTTTTTTTTATTTTTCAGAAACAATATATTATTAGGTGAATAGTCAAAAATACTGGTTTTACTAAATTCATTGTGTTTATGGATATATCAATAAGTTACTGTATTTTAAACACTTATAAAAAATCTATAATAAGAAATTAATTTAAGGAGTAAAACAATACATTTAAAAAAATTATGGATTTTTAAAACCTAACATTATTAATTTAAAAACATAAGTAATATCTCCAAATAAAAGATACTATTTTTACTCTACATTTTAGTTAAATATTATTTTGATAAATATTGGTTTTATATATATTTGAAAGGGACAAATTTATTTATAATAAAATAAATATATTGAAAAAATATAAAACATCGATAATTTTATCCCAAACATAAATTTTAATCATAGAATACGCTTTCTAAAAATGGGGTTTTATGTGTTATATGCACTACGGTTAAAATTAATATTTCATACACATGGAAATATTATTTAATAAAATGTATCTCAAATATATAATTACTAATTAAACATTATTTAATTAGGATAATTTTATTTTCAGGAACTAAAATTAAATTACTTATATAAAAATTAATTGGAATGCTAAAAAAAAATTTGAAAATATTGAAAACTTATGAAAGATGATTTTCTATTATTTAACCATCAACCTTTTTAATCCAAATAGATTATGGTAAAATATTTAATATAATTTTTTTTGACAATCTAGATGTTTTTCTTATCAATATGGATTTTTATTAACTACTAAGTAAATTTGATCATGAATATTATTGTCTTCAATTCCCAAAGGCTTTATTTATTTATTTATAGATAATACACTTTTCAATTGGGCTGAGGGGGAGCCTTATATAGACTATAAGTCCAATCAAACATACCCCATTACATGTTCCAAAGGCATAAATACTAGACACATAACACAACCCCAACCTGGCTTCTACTTCATGATACACCTATGCTCTATGGCCTTGCAAGGCTGATTGGCTAGAATGGCCCCATGAAGAACTGTAAGGTGTATGGTACCAATGAAAAAATTCATACCCTCTCATAATTCTAGATTCGATTATCCCGCTTGTGGATGCTTCCCACTATAAATTGTTTCCACTTCTAGGGATACACATGAGGATCCAAACTAGCTTGTAGCTCATATTCTAAAACCTATGTTGTGACCTGACTCCACCAACCACTTGCTGAGCCTCACCACCTTCACCCATCAATGATCACTAAATCTTTTCACCACCTTTTCGTCCACCAACCACTGTAACCCACCATCGATGTGGTGAAATACTATACCAACTCCATCGACACCGACCCCAAATGTCAAAGCCTCTCACCTACCTCTGTCGTGGTTGAACCATCAAATTGTAGATTTGTATCTTTCTTCCTAATCGTTGACACAATCAATACTAACTCTCGATACTGATGAGTTCCCTATACCACTATATAGAACCATGGCCGAAATCCCACATATAAAAACCCCCAAATTTGATTCATATTCATATAGTTCATTTAGTTAATGCATTAGAATTAAAGAAGTGATAGGTGGGGAACAATATTATATAGCCCCTTGATGCATTGACTGGTCTCATGGGAAAAATGACTTGGGTACTTAGTGTATTCCTACCTAATTTAAGCATTATGCCTTGGTTCCAACCTTGATGATAAGTATAATTTCTTAGTTTTGGCCTTAATAGAACTAAAAATTTCTTGGCTGAGGCCATGATGGTAAATATATGGATTTATAGTATTATAAATTCCATCACCGTTAATTTAAATACTGTTTTACAGGTGTTTATTTATATTATTTACCATGAATTTGATTCATGATCATGTGCTCTTTTATATGACATTATTTTGTTATCAATTATTTCCTATAATATTAATCATGTCGTGTTTATGCATTGATAGATTCTGATATATATTTTCTCTTACAAAGCATTTGAGATCCCCCTTCTTATGATCACATTTCAATATGTTTTGAAGAGAATTATTACACAATATATTTCTAGAAGAGTAGTGTATATGAATAATTTTATGGAAAATATTAAAGGCTTAATATGGATTATTTATTTTCTTATATAGTGGAAAACATCCATCTGATGAGATAGAAATGGGTTTTGTAGGTTAATTTTTTTCCAAAATCTTTAAATTTTGTTCCTAAAAGGTCCTTAAAATTTAATTGAATCCAAATTTATTAGTGATATTTTATATATTGATGGATAAAATTGGGTCACCTTTGTTCATTTCAAAGTCATTATGTAAATACGTTTTTTATGAGAAGTGAATCCCAATAGAGAACGTATGTGGTATCACAGACACATAATTATTGTGTGCACATTATGTTAACCTAGTTTGGGAGAAAAATTAAATATTACTTGAATATTTCTTTATTCACTTTACCAATTCATATTTTTTTTGTGAAGCAGAGAAGTGTTCATATTAAAATTGGAGCAGGATCATTAGAAGTTGGTACCAACACTAGACTTTATATGTGCTAAAAAAGAACGTATAAAGGTATTCCCATTACTAGCACTAATAAATGGTATAATTAATTTAAAAAATATATACTATTATATATCATATTTTTGAGTATTAATATATTTAAATTGTTATAAATATACTATATTTTATAAAATATAATTTATATAACATTAAATATATAATTACACATAATATATTACAGATTTAGTGAAAATGGTTTATAAAATAATTAAATTTTAATATTAAGTAAAACATTAGTAATTATATAGCACCATTAAAATTTATTTTAAAATAACATTATTCTTGATGACTTAAGATACATGCAAAACCGAACATTAAGTGAACCGTGATATATGATAAAAATATTCTTATTTAAACATGACCATTATATCTTAGCTATTATATTATCATTAATAATATGAATAATAAAATTATGAAAAATATGTATAATGAATTTATATAAAAAAATATATTTTTTAATGCATAGAAAATATTTACTCAATTTTCAGTGAAGTCGTTTTATGCTGACAAAATATATTTTCTCCAAAAAATGGCTTTTATGGTCTTTTGTGCAAGGAAATTAATATTAATTTCTAGTATATTTTACAAATTTTATTTTAGGGAATAAATTAATTTTTTAAATCATCATTTAAATATTATATTACGGTAAATTAATTGGTTTTTAAGCGTTTTTATTTTTGTGTGAATTGTGAAAAATACCAATTTTTGTTAAAAAGTCATTTCTTTTCTTTTAATAAAGTAATTTAAAAGTCACATTATATTTTTAATTTGATCTAAATGTAACTTATGAATCATTTAATTATAAAAAATCTAATTAATTAGGTATAAATCATCAAAAGATTTTAATTTGGTATAAGTTCATTTTTTGTGTTAAATACCCATTTATCTAAAAATAGTTTTTTCGTTCAGTTTTATGAATTTATATTAAAATTTATTTATTACAATTCTATAAATTTAATCATAAAAAATGAATTCATATTTTTAATAAGTATGTTCAGATTTGTTAAATAGTTCCCTTTTATTTTTGAAAACTATGAATAATAAGCTTGTTTACGATTTGTCACCATAGTAAAGAGTAAATTAGGTAATTAAGGATAAAAATAAAGTGATAAGGATTTAAAAATATATCTACCACATACCTGTGTTTCCTTATGATAATTGATATTAAAAATCCATTCAAATATTCTAAAATATGGAATTTTGGGGTAATTTCTCTTTGATAAAGTCCTTTTTATTATTTTAAGTAAAAGAAAATTCCAAAATGTATATTTCTTACAATTAATATCTATAATATTTTATGATAGAGACAAAAACCTATTATGAATGGTTCTAAAATTTTATTTTTAATTTTTTTAGGACAATAAATTATTTTAAAATATTCATGATGACATAATAGCCTTAAATACTTATGCATCACTGACATGGTGCTTGTGCAAGTTTTAAAAGAATCTATTAACTGATATTTAAAACTTTAAAAGGGGAGTTTTTTTTGTTATTTATAGTTTCCTATTATTTTTTAGATATATATAACATATTATTAATTTTTGAAATTTTTTTATTTCATATACAATATTTTCTTGATTTTATTTATAGTTAAATTATGTGAAGAGTCTGTAAAATGAATTTAATGGTATTTTATGTTAAATAATATATTATTTAATAATTTAAAATTAATAAAAATATTTTATTTGGACAAATTAATGCATTATGGTTTAGAATATCAATAATTTCCCAAATATGGGTCACTTATTCTTTTATAGTTACTCTCTTGACACCTAACACGTAAAACACTTGTGATCATGGTAATCATTAGAAAATTTTAATGTGGGGGTTAAACAAATAGATAAGTGTTAAAACAACACTTAAACATGTCATAATATTATTGGATGATATTATCACAACTTATATCGATCCTATATTATAAATATATCAATTATGTTCCAAATGAAGATGAAAATTAATTTATATTAATTTAATACTGTAATTATATCTGAGGTTTCCCCTCCCTTCACTTATAAAAGGAAACAACCTCTCCTCTATTCCTCAAATTTCATGATCTATTTAGCTCAAACAAGATTTAACAAAATCTCTTTCAATCCAAACTCCCCATGACATAAAGGATATTTTCCCATCAAAATTCTAACCTATATGGATTAATGTGTAAACCAAGTATTATTTTCTAATGAAGGGGTATAACTTTCAATCAGGTGTTTACATTTTATTTGTTCATATATATCCTTACAATATCCTTAAACCATGATAATATAATAATAATATTATATCATATTATCAAAACCTGCCTTCACCAAGATGAGGGGTGGGACAACAAGATTTTAGACCCTTCCTTCTTCATGTCGAAGAAGAGATAATGACCACTGATATCCACCTTCAATAGGTCCTAGAGTGTCGACTAGCACCAAGGGTATATAATCACACAAAAATTTAAAGCATAACCCTTTTTATTTGGTAGGATTAGGAGATAAGATAGTAAATCCCAAACAACAATAAAACTGGAGGTGAAAGTAATGTTAAAAATAAACCATTCCCATATGCATGTTCCAAAAGTTAGTGCAACAAAGTATAGGAAAACTCCAATGGAAAGTACCAAATATAGAAAAAAACAACAACATCAACTATACCAATGTTTGAACTATTACGGTCATGCACGATCCTCGAAGTCCTCCTATAATCCTGAAAGTAGTTTCATATATGTAGGTTGAGTATACAAGTATACTCAGTAGGGACAAAAAAACTCTCGTGCACAAGTGCGGAGGAATTCTAATGCTTCTGAGAAAAGGAGATAACACCTAGCAAGGAAACTATCCACCCAAACCTCACCAATGCACACTCCAAAATAACATAATTCATGTAATGTAATAGTAATAAAACATCGATGTTTGGATACCCCACACCACTAACCCACTGGTTATTGAAGACATTCTACGCATCAGACCTCTCCATTCATTCTCATCGTAGTCCCACTGCCACTCCCCACCCACACACACCTGGGTTGTCACAACCACATGTTCCTCCCAAAACACCTTGGCTATCAGTGCAACACATCCAACCTGCAAACACATAGTCCACAACAACTAAATATAACCACACCCGCACACACATGGGGCCAAACAATTACTAGCATGCTCGAAGACACCTGGGCCCCATACCGAAGACACTTAGGAAACAACCTGCCCTCACACACGTGGGACAACCACCACCACGTACCATCCACGATGAATCTAGGGTTATAATTGACCTCAGGCCATCACAGTCTACCAGAAGAATCTTGGGGTACCCAGTAAATTGAGAAGAAAAGGATATAATAATCAGCCACTCATAAGAGTGTTTGGAAAAAAACCTCCCCCGTGAATTGGAGTGTTCGGTACAATGTACTCAACTTGGGTGGGGTGAGAACAAGAAACATAAGAAGTAAATTACACATATAGGTAACAATAACTCATCCCAACCAAGGTGTTCCAAAACCAGACCATACACAAACAGCATCATTACTTTTCATTCATAATGAGGAAGACACCCATGACCAAGTCACAACTCAATCCTGGAAAACCATTCCCCATTGAACCCATTCTTTTTTTCATATTCAGCTGAATCCATTTAAGTAATAATTCAGTAATGGGTAACTAATAGGAATAGCCACAAGACATGGAAGGATAAAACAACCAAACAACAATTTAATCATTCACACTAGGTTCTCTTGTAAGGTCACAACAACAAAAGGGGTCCGTGAGACCACTAAAAGTACTGGAACCAAACCAAGCCCCACCATACGGCCCCACAAGGCCTCAGATCAAAGAACCTAGGACTGCACAACAACAGGGGATCCCATCCCCACCCATGTCACCCCACACGAATCAAGCAAATCAACCACCCATGTTACCAAGATAGAACAAGGGAGTTTTCAAATTCAACCTGACCATTCATTAACTTTCTTCTTTCTGTTTGATTAACCGGGGTGATCACACGAGGATTTTTGGTCACTGGAAAACCATTTAATTAACCAAGATTACATGAATAAACAATTCATATGTCACATACATTCAATCATCACAGAAGGTATGGGTTCATTAGTGAGCAAGGGAGTATAACCATCGGCCACGATTTTCAGTAGACATGAGCCCATACAGATCAAAACATATAGAGAGAGATAAAAGTGTACAAACAACATCATGAAACGCACCCATTCATTCATTAAATGTGTGTTTATTAAATTGATTTAGGTTTGGATTCATCTATTTCGGAAGGAACATCATCGTACCCACCTTGCATGATACAGAATAATGAGAGAAGAAGGAAAAACCCTACATGGATGATCAATGATTGAGGTATCTCTCCACGTGCTAAGAACTGGGGATGAACAATTTTCAAGGGATGAACTCTGGGGGCTCCAAAAGTGGGTAGGAAGGCTCCAACATAGGCGGACCACTTACATAGGGATGGGGGGCTCCAAACGCACCATGTAAGGAAAGAGAGTCCAGCCAAGAAGAAGAAAATAATTCCAATGTGACAACAAGGTGATATCCTGGACTTACGGGATATCAAAATATTGAACGCCATTAAAAGGTGGATTGTGGATTCACCATGAAATGGATACTTACCCACGATGGGATTAATTGTTATTTTATAATTCTCATCAAAAAGTGTTCATAACGGATATGTGTTTAATCAATTTACATTAATCATAGGGAAATGCATAACATGGGTTAAACTGGAAAGTATAGGAAAAAGGTGTGACACCATGGGAAACAACATGTTTTTTATGTGAAGGGTCACCCAACTCTTGGAAAAAAATTTAGATATCATTTATGGTATTTTAATAGATTTGAAAGTGGGATAAAAACATTTATACGTCAAAAGATATGATGCAAGAGATGAAAAAATCAGAAACTAAAAAAATGAATGAAGGGCGGGACATGGTTTGGTGAGACACCATAATGGTGCTATGGTCATGGTTCCACCGTAAGAGGGACCACTATTTTGGTGTGCGACAATGATGGTGTGACGCTCAGGGTTCCACTATAAGTGGTGCCACCGTTTCAGTGTGCAACTGTGGTGGTGCGACCCTCACGGTGCCACCATCATGGTGACACCATTACAGTGTACGACTATGATGGTGCAAAACACACGTTGCCACCATCACGACGCCACCGTATGTGGTGCCATGATTTAAATGGAACCATTTTATGGAACCATGTTTGTTGGAAAACACCTTAAGTATCCACTTCTCGGGCCATTACATCAGATACCTCTCAATCTATTGTCATCCCCTGAATCAAAACTAAACTTGAACTCAATGTCACATCGATGGGTTAGAGTCACCACCACCTTAGGAAAGAAGTCCATGAACTCACTGATGATCCCCAGGATTTCCACCATCTCTGTATCTACCAACTCTACTGAAAACTAATCTAATAAAGAATGGAGGGGCTCCACTCATCGGATGCCCCCTAGCAACCACGCTTGCTGGTGAAAGTTACAGGTCACTGCCGATATCTAAAAACATGATCCTCTTTCCGAACCAGTCAATAACAGCACATACAGAGAAAAATCATTCGATGCCTAGAATGAAATAATGCGGCTGCATCTATAGAAAAAGAAGTTCCCCACTGGACTGATGTGGTACCAACATCAGTTTACGCCCTCAGTAAACACGATACAACTTGGTCTGACCTTTGACCAACACACTCAAAACCATGGGTACATGAAGTCTCTCTACATCTAGAACAAAGGAATGGGATAGATTAGGTGAAATAAAGAAGTGTGAATCTCCTGAATCAACCAAGTCATAAGCAAGAGTACTAAAAAATTTGATCATACCTTGAACAACTTCTGGACCCGCTGGAACTGCTACCTCTGCGGCGTGTAACTGCCCACGCCCATCTCCTCTACCCCTCAACATTCATCTGCCTCCGTGACCATTCCCTGGTTGACGTCCCTAAAGAGAGTCCTGAGGTTGGCCTCCTCCCGCAACATCATCCCTTAGAGGAGCGGGAGCTCTCTATCCTTGTTTCTATTACTTAATGTGCCTAGATGGAAATTTTTGCTGTTGAGATGGGTGATGCACCGGCCCACCCCCACTGTACTGCACTCAGTCCATGAAATGATTCCGAATGTGACCAAGGCTGCCAAAGATGAAGAATCTCAGTCCCGAGCCCGCAAGGAAGGGGTGAGGACTGGGAGATCAAAACTAGAACTACTGGGGCCTACTCCAAACTAGTCATAAGCTAGACGGCTCTGATGCTGGAGGCTTGCTACTAACGACCATCCCCATTGACGAGCACAACTGGATTCCCACTAGTGATACACCTCCCAGCATGTGCATTTATTACACCAATTCATCCTTCTTATGGACATCCATGTACGTTGGTGGAGTGAAGTGGGTCATAATATACTGATGAGAATGTTGGAGTGCCTTCTCTAAATGTCTCTCCCGATACTCCTCATCTAGAAAGAGGTCCTATGAAAATATAAGAAGATCCTTGAACATGATCCACAACTCCCTCACTGAAATTCTCCCCTACTGAAGAGAGAGCAGCTCCTACCACTTCTCTGCCATCATTGTGGAAGAGAGGAATTCTTCTCAGAACTCACTCTCAATGTCAGCCCATGAAACCTCAACCTCTCTCTTCTCCCCAAGATAAAGCGTCCACCACTGACACACTACTCCCCACATCTGGCTTACATACAGAGGAAACCAGTACTCCATCAGAGCCTGGATCAAGCTGAAAGCTATCACCAGCTCCTCGAGCTAGCTCTCTATCTTCATGTTTGAGATTTTTCCCTCGTACTTCCTGAGGGAATGATGCTGAAAGGCACTATGCATCCTCTACCACTGATCATACTCCTCCTCTTAGTTAGCCCTCTGCTGGTCAATTGAAACAAGCTCCTGGGCCTCAATCACCCATACTACACATGGTCATCGTCCACTTTCCAAAACTATAATGTAAACAATGAATTCCTAAGCCCGACTAGTGTAGAAAATTAATTTTATTTTATTCATAGACATCTTATAATATTTTATCCTTAAATATACAAAAGACACGCAAGAACACAAGTCATTATAATGGATGTACCTTTCCTAGGGTCACTACCCTGTAATCAGTGTACCCTAACTTGGTTGTTCGATAGGCCCAGAGTCCTTGTATCGGATCATGGGGGGGGGGCTAAAATCTCATGTCTAGAAGGTATTCCATGGCCTATTTCATGCACCAATATTTATTAACACTATTTCCCTACCATCCCATGCAATCCTCACTCTGCCTAACCCCGAGCTCCATCCTAACTCTCAACCTCCCTTTGATACCATTCTATCATGAAACGCCTTCACCATGTTGACGGAAGGGAAAATAGATTGCCATACCCTTTCTTCTTAATGTTGAAGAAGAGATAATGACCCCAGAACCCATCCATCAATTGGTCCCAATGTGGAGACTAACACCAAGGGTATAGAATCACACCAAAAATTTCATGCATTACCCTTTATATTTAGTAGGATCAGGAGATAATATAGTAAATCCCAAACAACACCAAAACTGGAGGAAAAAGTAAAGCCAAATATAAACCATTCCTATATGAATTTTCTAAAATTATGTTCTACAATGTACAAGAAAACATCAATGGAAAGTACCAATGAACAGAAGAAAATAGCCACAACAACTACCCTAATGTTTGGAATTGTATGGTCCTACCAAATCCTCGAAGTCCTCCTGGAAATCTGAAAGCAGATTTATATACGTAGTCTGATTATACAGGTATACTCAGTAGGGAAAACCAAAATATCTTGTGCCCAAGTGGACAGGCATTATAATTCCCATGGTAAAATAAGATAACACCTAGCATGGAAACTATCCACCCAAACCCCACCAAGGAACACATCCTAAGTAATGAAAGTCATGTATTCTAATAGTAATAACACATTGATGTTTGGGTACCCCACACCACTTTCCCCCTAGTTATTGAAGACACCCTATGCGTCAGACCTCTCCCACCATTCTCACCACAGTCCCACTACCACACCTCACCCGCACAAACCTGGGCTGTCACAACCGCACATTCCTCCGGGAAACACCTAGGCTATCACTACCATGCATCACTCCCTAAAAAACCTGGCCCATAACAACCAAACATAACCACGCCCGCACACACCTGGGTCCGAACAACTACTACCACACCCGAAGACACTTGGTCCTCATCCATAAAACACTTGGGAAACAACCAACCCACACACACCTGGGGTAACCACCACAATGTACCCCAACTGAAGAATCTAAGTATATAGTGGACCTCAGGCCATCACAGCCTGCCCAAATAATATGGGGCTACTTGGGAAAGATAACATAAAAGGAGCTAATAACCAGCCACTCATAAGAGTGTTTGGAAAAACACCCTCCACCATGAATGGGAGTGTTCGATACAAACTACTCAACTTGGGTGGGGCACGAAAAAGAATCGTAAGAACTAAATTTTAAATATAGGTAATAAGAACTCATCCGATCCAAGGTGTTCCAAAACAAAACCATACACAAACACCTTCATTACTATTCATTCATAAAGAGCACAATATCCACAGCCATGTCACAACTCATTCTCGGAAAACAATTCCCCGTTAGACACATTTTTGTTTTCACATCCACGTGATTCAATTTAAGTAATTCTTCACTACTTTCCAACTAACAGGAATATCCACAAGCCAAGGAAGGAGAAAACTGACAAATAGAAATTTAAACATTCACACCAGATTCTCTTGTATGGTCACAATAACAAATGGGGTCTGTGAGATCCCTTGAAGTAATGGAACCAAACCAAGATCCACCATATGTCCCCACTCGGCCTCAGATCCAAAAACCAATGCCTGCACAACAGTAGGGGATCCTGTCCCAACCCATGTCACCCCAAAAGCATCAAGAAGATCAACCACCCATGTTTCCTTAATAGAGTAAGGAAGCTTTCAAATTCAAACACACCATTAATTAATTTCTTTCTTTCTATTTGATTAACCGGGGTGATCACACAAGTATTTTTGTTCACTGGACATCCATTTAATTAACTATGTTTAAAGATTATACTATTCATATGTCACAACCATTAAATCATCACAGAAGATAGGGGTTCATTAGTGTGCAAGGACCACCTACAACCACGATTTGTAGCGGACATGATCCCATACAGATCACAACATATAGTGGAGGATAAAAGAGTACAACAACATCATCAAACACACATCTTCATTATTTAAAAGTCTGTTTATTATCATTATTAAGGTTTGGTTTCATGAATTACCAAAGGAATATCATCACACTCTCCCCAAATTTTACACAGTAAAGAGAGAAAAAGGAAAAACCCTACTTAGAGGATCAACAATCAAATTTTCTCTCCACGCGCCAAGAAATGGGAAAGTGTGATTTGCAAGGGATTAACTACAGGGGCTCCAAGAGTGGGAAGGAAGCCTCCAGCACAAGTACACCACTTTCCCCAGGAAGGGGGGCTCCAAATACACCAATGAAGGAAAGGGAGGCCAGCGAAAGACAAAATAATCCTTGTGTGATAACAATTTGAGATCCTAGAGTTACGGGATATCAAAATCTTGAACGAATTTAAAAGGCGGATCATGGATTCACCATGCAGTTGTATGGTTAACCATGATGGGATTACTTGTTATTTAATAATTCTCATCGAAGAGTTGTCATAATGGGTTTTCATTTAAATAATTTCCTTTAATGATATAGAAACACGTAATAGGGATTGAACTAGAATGTATGGGGAAATGTGTGACACCGAAGGAACCACATGTTTTGGTACGTTAAGGGATGCCTGGCTCATGGGTAAAAAATTAGATATCATTTATGGGCTTTTAATAGATTTTAAAGGTGTATAAAAACATTTCTACCTCAAAGGATATGTTATGGGAGTTAATAAATTCAGAAACTGGAAAAAGAATGAAGGGTGGGACATGGATCGGTGAGACACCGTAATGGTGCCATGGTCATAGTGCCACCATATGCAGTGCCGCTATTTTGGTGTGCGACTGTGACAGTGAAACCATCATTGTGCCACCATCACGGTGCCATCGTTTAGATATGCTAACCTGATGGTGCGATCCTCATGGTTCCACCATAAGTGGTGCCACCGTTTTGGTGTGCAACCGTGATGGTGCGACCGTCACGATGTAACTTTCACGGTGCCACCATTTCGGTGGAACCGTCTCATGGAACCCTAATTTTTTTGGAAAACTCTTTAATGAACAACAACCCAGGCCATTACACACACACACACACAATCACACACACACATATATATATATATATTATTATGATTATGTTACAACCTTTTTCATCTCATTTTTCATCTTATGAAGACCTAAAACATCGATCAACTTTATTTGTGGAATAATTCATCCACAAAGCAATGTGTGTTGTATTTTATCACCACCAGACATGACTGGATATTATGATTTATTTAATGAATATATTTGATATTCCTGATATAATTATTATTTTATAATTAAAATATATTACTTAACTTCATACCCATAATCCTACTAAAAATGATAATGTTTCTCATGAGTATATATAGACTATCACCACGACAAAGTGATGTGATTCATTATTTTTGTATTAATATCATGGATGATTCCAAAATAGTATTTAATTTATAATCTGGATAATTATGTTATATTGAATATTTTTTAGATTATGAATCCTTGTCCACATTGACCAAGGTCATCCAACCGAAGATGTTTTGGGATCATGAACCAAATATCTCGAATGAATCTAACATGAACTTATTTTATTCAATAACTATATAAAGTATTGATATAAATTAAATAAAATGGATAATAATAAGTTAAAAATCATTAATAATGTTCTTACAAAAGTATAAAATTAATATATATTTATTATATAGTTGATGAAGTACGTACTTGGAAAGTCGTACTTGAGGTAAGCGGTTACATAACTCCATTTCTTTTGAATGTATTTTATTAATTATTCATTTATAATGTTATTCCATGATTATGTGTGTAATGATCAATAATAAATTTATGTTTTATTTCCCATTTTTTATGTGGATTTACATTTTATATAAATAACAAATTCATAGATTAATTATCACTTCAATTTTATGATCTTTTAAAGGGTTTCTCATCTCAAAATTTTTTTGTGAGACATATCTCATATTCACCACTTATTTTCTTTATGTGTTGTATAAACTTCCCCTTTAATGATATATGATAAACCTAAATGATAAGATAGACCCTATAAAAACATTTTATATTCCATAATGATATAATATAAACTTAAAGTGTTATGGTTTGATAATTTTATGTATACTTATAAATGGAAAGTAATAGAAACCCCATTTGATATTTTATGTTTTGGTGGATTAATATGATTAAGGATAATTTTGAAGGAATTTATGGGAATAAAACCCTTTGGTGTTGTATGTGTTTTAGTGAAAAGGATATTTGAGGGAGAATGATTTAATATATTATGGACATAATTTGATAGATATTGATAACCTTTAGGTTTAATCTGATATTTGATGTAAATTTGGTTAATTTGGATAAAAGCGTTACTACATTTTGATAGTATATGTTTTATCATATAGAAAACCATGGGTTTAAAATTTGACTTGCTCACAAACTGATTAAAGTTATTTTCGATGAAGTTCCTATATTAGGAACATTATATGATTAATTTAAATGGAAATATTTTTTCTTATGATTGGATTTAATTTAAGGAATAAAGGGTGTGTTATATTTTAGAATCATTTGTCATTTAATTATATCATTATGGATATTATTGATATTTAGGAAAACGATTAGCAAAATATGGTTATTATATGATTAGGGAATATACTTTTTTTGTATACATGAGTGATTAATATTGTTTATATATTAATGGTATGTTGTTCTTGGAAGAATATGTGACAGAATCATTCTTCTAATTGGGATTCATTCCTGTCTAAATATTATCAATAGTTTTAAGGTTAGTTAATTATGGAATGATTTAAGTTAGAATTTGTGTGGTTTTACTGAGGATTTGGGTATTAATGTAATATTTATATATTTAAAGGTTTAATCATATTGGATACTATCTAAACATGTGATTACTATTTTGGTTTTGTATATATATTATAGGAATAAATTGATTTAATGGATTATTTTTCCATCATAATTTTGAACATTCATTTGTTAGAGTGAAAGATGTGATAGACATTGAAATTGATTGATTCATAAATGAAGGATGAAATATTTAATATAAAATGTAATGAAATAATGTAAATATATTTTATATTTTCCCCTATCATGATTGTAAAATAATCCCTTAAATCTTGGAAAATGGTCTTAAAATAAAAATATTATCCTATTACCTTCACTTTTGATGAATTTACAGTCTTATTTTATCCCTTACTGATTTAGGGTATTGTGGTCATTAACAGTCTCATGATCATGTTCTCTATCACTCTCTATTATTCCAACGACATTACTTTTCTCCTATATATCAATATTTTCACATCCCGCTATAATTTTTTGGTAGAGAAAGAATATATTCACCAAAATTACATGAATATAATTATTATGGTGTGTGATTTTTTATGTTTTTCATAATATAGTGTAATTTTAAAATTAATATATGAATACATCTTTACATATTTGCAAATATATGCATAGACAAATTTAATTTCATAAACAAATATTTGAACATATATATATATATATTTAAAATTTATTTTTAAATTTAAAATACCATATGAAAATAAATACTTATAATCCATTTTATTTAAAATTAAATATTTATCCATTAAATTCACTATATAAAAATTTATTAATATATATATATAGATAAAAATGTGTATATAATGTTTATATTTAAATTTGTGTGTGTATGTGTATTAAAAAACAAGTATATATTTATTAATATATTAAAATATATTTGTGTATATATATTTATATACTAAAATAAATATATATTGTAAAATATATATACACATATATAAATATGTCAATATATAATAGGTAATATCTTCTAGGGTAGTGGGAAGTTTGTTTGATGTGTGTCAATATATATATGTATGTATCTTTATAAATTGCAACAATAGTATATAAAAATACATAAAGATTCATATATGTAGATGCACACACACTTATACATACACACACACACACCTATAAGTCTTTTGGTTGGGTACATTAAGGTGGGTTTTAGATTAGTTGCTTGAGGAACCCATGGATCGATTGTGGCTTATCTTCAAAAGACTTTTGGTTCCAACAATTGTAACCTTTCTATTCTTAATTGGAACACAATAATCATTTGAATCATTCTAATTTTCCCACCATAAATTAATGGTCCATTCCCAAGAGTCTAAACAAACCTACATAAAAGAAATTTTTTCAAACATGGAACCAAGGGTGTCAATGTATCTTCCAACAAAGTTATGAACATAAAATGTTTGGACATTATTAAAGATTCTATAGATTTCAATTGTTTTGACAATAAAAGTATTAATTAAAAGTGTATGATTTATAATATGAATTAATTTTATTTAATGTTATTAAAATTGTTATATTATAATATAATTAATATGTATTTATAAGGAATAATAATATAGTTTCAACTAATTTTCCCAGTTCAAACTTGATCTGCTCCATTTGTTCAATGACCATCCCGATTATGCATATATAAATTAATCATACATTAAAATAATTTTACGTTCAATAGAATGAATTTTTTTTGAGATGGAATTTTACTTACTGGTCATGATTTAATTGCAGGAATCATAAAAATTTAAAAATGTATATAGAGAGATAGATTAGTCTTTAGATCTTTTTAATTTTATTTTTTATACTAACCATCATTAAATGAATTTATAAATATATTTAGATTATTTATGATATTCTGGTTTTTTTATGTAATGGATGACTTGTTCTATAAATTAAATAGTGACTATTATACCCTTCATCATCCCCATTCATTCAGTAGCTCTACAAATTCATCAATAACTATCACTCTCCCTTCCCCATCCCCAGTACGAGTTCCCATCTCTCTAATCTCCTGCTTGCTTCCCTAAAATAAATGATGAATCAGGCGATGAGGACATTAGTGAAGTACAAGACTGTTGACGATTCCTTCTTCCCCAAATCTGACGTTGAGGCGATGGAGAAAAAGTAGAGGGGAACCACTCGGCCCATTGATATTAGGCTAAGATCCAGGTATTTTAATCCAAATATATATTTATGAAGTAATATAATGCATTTAATAATATAATTTCAAATTTATAAATCTATGTTTAACATTATCGAAATATAACTAATGTTTTTATTCAAATAAAATCTATTTTTGGTTTTTATCTTTTAATAAAGTTTTCTCAAAATTCTTTTCAATTTTTTACTTGGTTAGAAAAAAAAAAGTTTTCTTTGATTTAATATAATCCAATTAATTCAATGAGGAACAATATTATACATGAAATTGATATACGATTATTTTTATACTTAAAACATGTGTTTTTTGAAAAATGGATTTCATTGCGTATTTTTAATTTATATTAAAATTAATTTTTATCACTTCTAGAAATTAAATATTATAAAATGGGTTCCATATTTTAAATCATCATAATTAATATTAGGTAATAAGGTCAACTTATTTTTTGGTCATAATGAATAGTAACCAGGATAAATATTTATCAGTTAAATGAGTTAAATTGGTTAAAATAAAGGAAAAATACTTCAAGATAACACAACAAAATTGATTAAATGAGTTAAATTGGTTAAAACCCAACGCATCCCATTCCCATATATGTGGTAGTGCACATACAAATGTCATTTATGTTGTAGTGTTTTTATTATATTTTCAATATAAAATTCTTCTTCACTCCTCTTATATACATACTAGATTTCATTCCACCTCCTTTTTCAATGATAGACCCCATGAAACTATATTAAGAATAAAAATAATAATTTATTTAATAAAAATTAAATTAAAATCATGGTAAAATAATATGGAAATTTAAATTTAAAGTGTCTGAATTATAATAAAAAATAATTTTATCTATCATTATTAAAATACTTATATTTGACTGTAATTAATATTAATATATAAGGAATAATAATATTTTTTTAAACAATGGACTTGGTGATAAATGAAAAACATTGAATCCATCTATCTATCAATATGAGAGTGTGTATATAATTTGACCCTATAATAAACAAATTTTAGGCTCAATAATTGTGAGATGGAGTTTTACATACCATGAATATATAAATTGAGCATTCAAGAAAATAATTTTAGGTTCAACTATTCTCTTGACCATTGTAATAATAATTTTGACGCTGACCATCCCTAAATGCATTCATAAATATATGTAATGGATTACTCGTTATATAAATTAGTTACCATTCCTCATCCCCTTTCATTTGGTAGCTCTTCAAATTAAATTATAATTATCACTCACCCTTCCTCATTCATATTACTAAGACCCGTTTCTCCAATCCCCCAAAACAAAATGATGCATCAGGCGATGCCGATGTTAGAAAAGCTGAGGAGTGTCACTAATTCCTTCTTTCCTAGATATGTGAAATGGTAGAGGAGAACCATGATGTATGATCTATTCTTAGCAGACTCCACTGACCCGGCGATAGAGAAAAGGAAGAGGAGGTAATCCCGGACCAATCATCTCTTAGGAGACTCTTGCAACCAGGTGATGGTAGAAATTTAGGTGCCATGAGGAGTTCTGAGATATGGGATGGAGAAGACATGTGATCGAGTACGCTAATATAACAGTCCTCAATTCGAGGCGGTATTATTAGACTTGTGACTCTATTGAGATCCATGCATTGGAGTATAGTAAAACCACTTATCTGACTACAATTTCATCCCCATATACACCTACTAGGGAATGGGCTCGAGGGTGCATTGAATCCTCCATCACTCAACTCTAAAGGAGTGCCTCCAACCATGTGATAGTGGACATTTACTATCCCTCATCTGACCATCTCCACTCACACTAGGGAGTGCTTCCTTACTGTCCTAGGAAGCATATCAATCTTGATGTGCAAGAATTTCCCATATTGGCACTATTCATGACATTGGATACTCTCCTTTTAAGGTTCCATATGGAATCTTTTTCCATTTGGGGGATACAACATGTTGGAATGAAATCGGTAGGTGGATCAACCCTTAATCCTATCATCCATTGAGACCAATTTAATGACTTGGAGATGGTGGTCTGAAAAATATCATAGTCATTGGTGTTTCATCTATTATTCGGGGAACAATGTATAATATATGTAGTAGAGGTAGGGGTTCTGCTCAAGTGCTACACCAAACAACTCAACTCAAGGTAGGCTTGCATTTGGACAGTCAACGGTCTGAACTCCTACGAGGAAAATATCAATCACTATCCTCTATCACACAATATGTCCTTCAAAGAAGCATGAGTAAACCATTGTTTCTCTTTCATCCAAATGGAGTTTGTGCCTTTCCATTGTCAGGATATTCAACAGCTCCCAAAGGGCGTGACATGACACACCTAAGTTGTTTAGGGGAGGTAATTTCTAATAGAACTATAACCACCACCCACTTCTTTATGATCACATGAGGTAGGTTCTTCATTATTTGTGACTTCTTTCTTCTAGATTAGAATGACTCGAGAACCTTTCTCACTATAGAACTAGGGGAGACTCACTGGATGACTTTTAATAAAACTCATACTCGATATAATATAGGTAGTAGACTTACAAGATAACTTTCCATAGCTATCATTGAATCACCTGAGAGACATGCAATCTTGGGAGGCTTGTATGGATGAGAGGGATTGGGATTTGAGTTTATTACTTCCATTCTAGTGGAATAGAAATACTCACTATAATATAGGTAGCGGTATTGTAAAAGGGTTAGAGGGCCATCAATGAGGTTAGATGAGGGTTAAAGAGTGGACTGGTTGTCCTACTACAATGAGGTTAGAGGGATAAACTCATATAGTAGCATAAGGGATGAGAATGTGTCCAAACTCTAAACTTTTGTGTGATAGGGTTTGAGTGTGGGATTACATAAGAATTACAACTAAATGGAGGTTCACTGTCATCCCTAACACATTGAATGATGTTTGAGTGTGTATAATTCTCAAGAATAACTATATTATATGATTAAAGAGAGATACATGGAACAACATGAGAATTTCATATTTATGGTATATGATGCATCACGTTCTGTCCAGGCATTGCTATGTGCAGAGCATTGATAAATGGGGTAGCCATCAGGAAATATGTGAAGGAATAGTTCTTGAAAAATGGAAAGAGGGATCAAAATGAATTGGCTCAGCAACTGGTCAATATGCTATTTTTATCCTTAATCCATTTGAGAAACCTTTGATGAATTTACTAGAGAGTAAAAAATGATATACGTAGGTCATTTTAGCAATGATCATGTTGATAGATGTTTGAGGAGAAGCTCTTTGACTTATGTATGATGTCAAGATTTCTACTGAAGAATCACATATCATTCTTTGGGAGAGGATGTGAATCATTATAAAATAGGAAGTAGACTATGTCTATATAATATAAGTAGTAGAATATCATGTCCCTTTTGATCAATATCTTTGGAAACTTGGTTGACTAGGAATGTGGCCAGAGGTCGTCAAAACCCTCAAAATATTATTTACAACTCAGACACTAGCATAATGGTGCAGGGTCGATCCCAAGGGAAGGAAGGTGAGAAATATAAGATTTTATTTGAAATTAACTCCACTGTTGTCAGTAGTGGAGACTGTAAACATTTTTTAGTTATTATTTTATTTATCTTTTTAAATAATGAAGTTGAAATAGGATGAAAAAACATGATTTTTTAACAATGAAACTAAAATTTACACTAAATACTGATAAAATAAGGAAATACAATAAACTAATATTAAGCAGCAGGGAAAGGAACACTGATCAATTGTAATACTCGAGAATTCCAAAATACTGGTTTAAAGGATATCTTCCCCACTACAATTTATTAAATCATACCTCAATAAAAATGTAAAAAGTCTCCCTCACTAGAAAACTCAACACACTGATGATTGAATTAAGGAGTTCACCACTCCAAAAATAGTCAAACTACGTGACAATTATAAAAGGATAACATATGGAAATAAGCATTCCATTAATTTCCAGTGTTAAAGACATCAACGCTTCGATAAATGTATACAAGAACTAACTCTCCAGTTGATCTCGAATTGAGGATTTAAGAAAAAATTTTAGGTATGGAACAACTAAATGGATAATCATTATTCAATCTCACTGATCGATTATGATTCTGAAAAATTTAGAGTGAATGAATAAGTTTAAAAGATTAAGCACCGGAATTGAATTATTGAGCTAAGAAAATTCACCCTCTAATCTTCATGATTAAAGTAGTCAAAACATCCATGAAAAAGGGAAAAAATTAAATATTGGGGGAAGAAGAACTCCCCAAAAACTGCTCTGCACTTGGGCTCCTTGGCCTCCAACTCATCTCCAATGTTGCTCCCAGGAGTCCGCTCTAAAATCTAGTATGTTCATTGAAGGAGAATGAGAGTCTGAATCAGAGTCCCAATCAAGGTCCAATTTTTTCTGATGCTGCTCTAATTAAAATATCATCTGTCTTCTATATCATGTCACCGAACGTTTCCACTGACTTCAGAAGTCCTTTACTTATGCACTGAACATGTGCGTTTTTTTATGATTGACATGTTGCGCTAGTTTTTCCCTTGTAACTAACTCCCGCTGAGTTATTTGAATGTATTTAGATGTGTTTTTTAGCTCTTGTGTGAACCTGAACTGTTAATACATGAAAATAAATAAATAAATGAATCAATGGTTAAATGTTATGTTTTATGAACAGATAATAGTTTCATTAAAGAATGTGTAAATGTTATTAAATTTAAATTAATAATTATTAGTTATTATTTTATTTGTTAAATAATATATTTTCTATAATATTGTTACATGTTATTATTTATACTTATTTAATTATGAAGGTGATTAATTAATAATTATATTAAATTAAAATTTAAGTATTTATTAAATTCATAAATTAATAAAATTAGTATTTAATTTTTTTGAATATTTGTTTTTTTAAAAATATTATTTAAGATTATCACAGTAAATAGTTGTATTTTAATTATTACAATTTATAAAATTGTATACAGTTATTATATTTTATATTTATTTTATTAAAAAAAGAAATAAATTATAATTATTATATTCTTTAAAGTATTTAATTTTCATTTTAATTTTATTTATAAGTTTAACTATTGAATTTATTTAATTAATTTGTTTTATATTTTACTCTACTAATATTAATTTATTTTAATTATTATTATTATATTTTATATATTGTATTATATCTTTTTATTTTATTAGAATTTTTTTAATCCCCCACCCTGTATTTTTCTCCAACGCGCCACAGGGGGGGTTGCTGTGGACTGACATTTTCGGAGCAGAAGACCTGTGGAGTTTCCCATCCTAACTTCAATTACTCCTCAATTGGTTAAAATCAACAGCGACATTAGATCGGCTACAGGTAGTGTAAACTCCTTCATGTGGTGGTGTAAAATGGGTTCTTTAGAGTAGCGATGTGGCTTCAATCATCGCAGTTTGGCCTCCTCATATTCTTGAAGGCTTCAAGGTTCTTATCCCGACTCACAATGACAATGAAACTCAAATAATGCAGAAAGCTTAGACGGATACCGGCGGTTCATCTTAGAGACTCCTCCTGTTACTGCAAGTCCAACATAACTCCCTTCGAGAAACCACAACCAACAGTGGCCTGCTTCTGTAGCAAGTTCCAGATCTTCAATGGTAGCCTTGATTCGTCAACCAAGACACAATTTTCATTCTTTAATTGTTAAATTTTTGCTGGAATTCAAAGATCTGTAATAATGGATGTAGTATTTGGATGTGAATGAAGATTTTTGTGGCTTGGTGGCAGGGGATCTGTTTGAGTCATAGAGTTTGTGTGCTGGGGGATGAAATTATGGCAACATAATAGGGATATGGTGGGAAGGATATCAAGTTTGCGGTGAGACAGTGAAATAGTGAAGATGAAACTGGGGCTGCAGAAGATAGGTTGCGGTGGCTAGAATATTGTTTTGATGAATCCATGAGGAGGTGTAATCGTGAAGGAGGTTTACAGTTTCAAGGGGAATTTGGTGGCAGAGATAAATTGGAAAGGAAATGGTGTGTTGTGTTTGTAGTGCCATCGTGAATTAGGGAACTAGTTGGACAAAAAAATGGTTTGACGAGGGAACCATGAATGAGACAGTGTGATGAGTTAGTTGTGCCACCGGTACACTACGAAACAAAAAAAATAATAATAATAGATTAAAACTAAAATTGAAACTAAACAAAATAATTAATTTGAATTAATAATTAACTAAAATAATTGAAAAATTATGAAGTAATTAACTTAAATAAATTTATTAAACAAATAAAATATAAATTAATTAATAAAAACATCATTTAATAACACTTAAATTAAAACAAAATAGATATTTAGATTAAAATACATTAAGGTTAATATATATAGAAAGTTAATTTTAAATAAATAATTATAACTCGAAATTAATAAATCATTAATAAATTGAATTTGAAGTATAAAATTTAAGAAGAGTGATTAATGTTAACTAATAGAGTTATTACATATTAAAAAGAAAAAATTAAATGATGAATGATTTTAGTAATGAAAAAATTATTTAAATGAAAGAAATTGGTTAATTGATTAAATAATAAGAAACTCAATTTCTAAAAAATCTATTGTATTTCTAAATAAAATATTAAATTTAAAAACGTATATAAAATGAAGAAATTATTGAATTAATTAAATTAAACACTATAATAACATAATTAATTATAAAAATTGATTAGTTAAAAAAATTAGTTAAAAAAATGAAAAAGTACAGTTATTAAAAAAAGTGTAATAAAAATAAAATAAATCACTAAAAATTAATTAAAATTATGAGGAAGAACTATTTAAAATTAAAGCCACATCAACTGGAATCCTATCCAGTAGATGATCCCATACCATAAGGAAGGTCAGTTCAAAGTCCCTTCTTGTACCACACACGCAGACATAATCAATTGAGTACAGAAGATCATACTAAGATATGTTCATATCATATCATTTCGGGGAAATTGACATAATCAATAGGTCACTGAGTATATGAAATTACTCAAGCGTCTCCAATTAACCTCATTTAGTTCCAAGAGGGATGCTTTCAGAGACCTTGACATAAAAAATTGGAGGGAATAAGTGATGAGAAATGCACTAAGAGGTACTAGAATTGGTGGCTCAATCGCAAGGCAGTGATGAGCTTTAAGATAGAACCCTCAAGTATCTTATGATGGTGAAATTACCCTATCCAACACATAAATATGCTTCAGTATACTTTCCCAATGAAATATGCTCGAATCCATTTAATTACCTACCATGAGATGTGATCTTATCATTGTATTCTATCACATAGATTTCACTTGATGAACGAATCTATGGTTATGAAGAATGTAGAAAATACGATTGATTTGAAAGTATGATTGAGTGAGAAAATAGAAGGATGTGATATTGAATATGACTTCCTATAATAGTGGAACTCCCAGAGACAACAAGAACTACAACTACTGGAAAGAAAGATAAACTAGTGTTTGGGATACAATACATGAATCATGTTTCCCAGGTACTCACTAGGATAGGATACTTCACGTATCCCAGTGTGGACCTGATGCTCACTGCCCAGGGAGTTCCCGTGATACATGCAGTATCGTAGTGTATACTACCTATATAATTAATGAGAAATGACCAGGAAATACTAGGGTACCCATCCGTTCCATCAACTAGTAGATCAAAGGATTTGAATTGAAACAACTCAGGGAGTTGAAGCTTTTCCAAATCATTCCACCGCCATCGTTGAAGGAAGGATACATGCCACCATACCATCATTCGAACAACCATGTAATGCTTTTTTATCTGTTCCTGACCAGGACCAACCCAAGAGTCCCAAAGATTTCATTTTACTTGAATACCGCACCACTAATGAATAGGTACAGCTCATGTAGATATGATTTGAAGTACATGGGGTAGGATGGGAACAACATCTATTTGGTGGAAGAGGTGCTTGGCCCATGGTTTTTGAGGTTCGACGATGTGGTAAATGGGAGAATATTTCGAGTTGGGGTTGTCACCATCTACTACCAATTTTATAACAATGATGAGCTCCATCATGTGATTGAACCACCCAGTGGAGCCTAGATCCATTATGAAAGTGGTAGTAGCCCATGATGTATGAATTTGAAAACCATTCTACAAGCTGGATGAGTTTTATCCTCTTGAGTCCATGGTTCCCATTCCAACTTCAATCACATGAATGGTTACATAGAAGTAGACACACATGGGTGTGTGTGTCCTTGATGTACATTTCCAATAATTCTATGATGTCTGCCGATCTGTTATAAAACTTTTTAGGTTGAGCTCACCGAAACTCTTGGGACCTCATTCGCTATTGAATCACTGTGATGACCACTTAGCTAATTCAATGGTAGCCCTTAGTGTTGACTGCTACCCAATTAAATAATATAGCATAATGTACCATCATCATATGGATATTGTCAACCTCACCAGTCCGCATACCTATTCCCAATGACCTATCGACTTGCTAGTTGTCGAAGGAATTATTCCTAGATGATTCGGTCTAAATGATGTGATACGTTTCTTAACCACATAGAGTCTACTACCTATATTATACTGACCCCATTACCCTCTTGTCTATTTCAACTTCACAACCCCTAACTCATAGGCCTCTAGGTTTCCATGGTAGCCATCATCCTATAACACACCTAAAAGTAATATATATTGACAGACCAATATTAGAAAACATTAGGTTAACACGGGGTAGAAAACCCACCATTGGACTCACATATTTCGTTGTAACCCTGGGAATATATTGGTAGATATCATGGGCCTAGTTTATAGATAGTGTTCAATTCAACTAATTAAAAAAACCCAAGGGAATTTCATCCTCTTTCTCTTGCTTAGATATGCACAATATACATACACCTGGAAACCTAAATGGAAACTAATGAACTGCATTGGGCTTGAAGCACCACTGATTCAAATATGGAAATTAAAAGAACTATAAAGGGGAATTTGAAGTCCTAAAAAAGTATTGTTAATATCTGCCATGATAAAGGGGGGTCCCATTTATCAGTGCTAAAAAAAGTTCTGATTAAGACCCCTATTAATAGTGAAAAAATGCACTAATAAAAGAGGTCTTTTATCAGCGCTCCAAAAGTGTTGATAAAAGGGTCCTTTCTCAGCGCTTCTTTTTAGTGTTGTTAAAAGACCACTTTTATCAGTGCTTTTTGAAAAGTGATGATAAAAGTTTTAAATTTTAAATAAATTATAAAAAAATCTGCAGATCGGAGGGGCGTTTTATCAACGATTTCCCCCCCCCCCTTTAACAGCAATATGAAGCACCCCCCCCCCCCCCCCGCAGGCCCCTACCACCTCAGCACACCCCCATCCCCACCCCCAAAACCCTTTAACAGCATTAACACCCCCCTTTTACAACAATATAACAACACTTCACCATCACGTGCACACCTTCCTCCCATAGAACTACAGGAAAAACACGCTTTTGCGATAGGTTTTTTGCGATGGGAATTAATCATGTTGCAAAAAGATCATCCTACAGGTTTTTTGCGATGGGTGGTTCACCCCATCGCAAATAAGAGGTTATATTCACCGGGTTTTGGGATCCCGTCGCAAAAAATAGTGCATGGTTTGGTGCGGGATGCACGCCAAGAGCGAGAATGGTTATTTGTGATGGGATTTCGGATCCCGTTGCTACACGTATGGCGCTGTTTCGCACGGATGGAGCACAATAGCGCGTGACAGGTTAATTAAGACGGGGGATCCACCCGTCACAAATACTATGAGGGTCAAAGGGTATTTGTGACGGTCCCATTGCAAATACCAATTCAAACACCACCTGTAATTAATGCGGGCAGAGTTTTTTGCAAAGGGCCTCGTCGCAAAAAGTACCTTTTCCAACGAAAATACCATTGAAAATTGTCTCGTCGCCAATAATCTGACCTATATATACCCCGCTCTATTTTTCATTCTTCTCCTCTCATTTCTCACTTTCTCTCACTCTCTTTCTAAACTCTATTTTTAGAGTGAGAAGTTCTCTGGTTTAGTTTTTTTTGTGGAGAAGTTGTGACGTTTCATAAATCATTAGGAGATCAAGTTTAAAGGTATTTATATTTTATTTAATTTAAAAATTATTTCATTTTTTTGAGTTAATTTTAATTATTGTTGATTAGTTGTAATTAAATTATATATAAATGGTTTTGTTATCTATATTTATTTGTAATAATAAATTGAAATTATTAATATTAATTCTTAACAATTTCTAACAATTATAAATAAATAGGAATAATTAGTAATAATTAGAAATTAATAGAAATAAACATTAATAAATAGTAATAAATAGTAATAATTAGTAATAATTAGTATTAATTAGTAAAAATTAGTAATAAATATGAATTATTAGTAATAAATAAGAATAATTAATAATAAATAAGAATAATTAGTAATAAATAGGAATAATTAGTAATAAATAAGAATAATTAGGAATAATTAGTAATAATTAGGAATAATTAGTAATAACTAGTAATAATTATGAATAATTAGTAATAATTATGAATAATTAGTAATAATTAAGAATAATTAGAAATAATTAGGTATAATTTTCAATAAGTAGCAATAATTGTCAATAATTAGGAATAAATAGGTTTAATTAGTAAAAAATAAGTATAATTAGGAACAATTAGTAATAATTTGTAATAAATATGAATAATTAGCAATACATATGAATAATTATCAATAAATATAAATAATTATTAATAAGTATTAATAATTAGTTATAATTATGAATAATTAGTAATAATTTGTAATAACTATTAAATATTATTAATAAATATCAATAATTAGTAATAATTAGTAATAATTAAGAATAAATAATAATAAATATTAATAAATATTAATAATTTGTAATAAATTGGAATAATTAGGAATAAATAGTAAAAATTAGGAATAATTAGAAATAAATAGTAATCAATAGGAATAATTAGTAATAAATTGAAATAATTAATAATAAATAGGAATAATTAGTAATAAATATGAATAATTAGCAAAAATAAGAATAATTAGTAATAAATAGAAATAATTTTTAATAAATAGGATTAATTAGTAATAACTAAGATTAATTGGTAATAATTAGGAATAATTAGTAATAATTAATAATAATTATCAATAAATAGTAATAATTAGTAATAATTAAGAATAATTAGCAATAATTTGGAATAATTAGCAAAAAAATATAAATAATTAGAAATAATTAGAAACAAATAAGATTAATTAGTAATAGATAGGTATAATTAGGAATAAGTAGTAATAATTATTAATAATTAGGAATTAATAAAAATAATTATTATTAATTTGTTATAATTAGTAATAAATAGTAATAATTAAGAATAATTAGAAATAAATAGTAAATATTAGGGATAATTTAGAATTAATAGTAATAATTAGTTATAATTAGTAATAATTTGGAATAATTATTAATAAATTTGAATAATTAGTAATATATAGTAAAAAAATCGATTAATTATGGAAAAAGTAGGAATAATTAGTAATAAATAAGAATAAATATGAATAATTAAAAATAATTACTAATAAATAGAAATAATTAGTAATAAAAACAAATGATTTAGAATAATTAGAAATAAGTAGTAATAATTAGTAATAATTATGATTAATTAGCAATAAATAGCAATAATTATTAAAAATTAGCAATAAATAGGAATAATTAGAAATAAATAGCAATAATTTGGAATAAATATGAATAAATATGAATAATTAAAAATAATTAGTAGTAAATAGTAATAACTAGTAGTAATGAGAAATAACTAATAATAAATAAGAATAATTAGTAATAAAGAGGAATAATTTGTAATAAATACTAATAAATAGGATGAAATGTGAATAATTATGAGTAATTAGTAATAAATAAGAATAGTTAGTAAAATTAGGAATAATTAGAAATAAATAGGAATAATTAGAAATAAATAGGAATAATCAGTAATAAATAGAAATAATAAGTAATAAATATGAATAATTAGGAATAATTAGAAACAATTAGAAATAAATTGAAACAATTAGAAAGAAAATAAATTGTATTAATTTGTAATAACTTGTAATAACATGGCATAGTTTTCAGTTGATCGACTGCACTCCTTTTGCTCGATGACACTTCACCTTTCAACATTCACCGACTCAAAAAATTATGAAAATTATGATTCTATGTATGCATATTCAATCATGTATGCACAAGTATGAATATGAATTTGTATGACCACATTTTTTATAATGTGTTAAGGCGGGACAATTGCAAGAAGATGATTCATCGAACAAAAGGGGGCTCTTTTATCTGACGACTCATTTACTTGGATCTTTCTAACACTAAAATCACAATCAAGAATCTGCTCAAAGGTACACTTATTCATTCTTGTACATATGAGTATGAATAAGAATACCTCCAAGTAGATTCTTCATTATCATTTCTGTGTGAGGGTGATTCAAGTAAATGTACCATCAGACAAAAGAGTAGCCATCAATCCAATGGAGATTGTGTATCCCATATTTAATGGTATTTATAAACAAGGAGTTGTAATTATTTATCTTCTCTTTTAAGATAGTGTTATTATAATTTTAAATTATTCATAAACTATGATGATTTAATATTATGTAGAAAAATATGGAACAAAGAAATCGACATTATTCATTATTAGATGACCGCGCTTGGATAAATCACTGCAGGTATCCAAATAGTTATGGTTTAAATCCTATATATATTGAGGGTGTTGAATTATTATTTTTATTTGTATCATCAAAACCAGAATATGTTTTAGAAGGCACAATATAGTGTCCTTGTTAAAAATGTGCTCTGAGAATTTTCGACACATTTGACAAGGTTGGGGGACATCTATTGCAGTTTGGATTTCAACCAGATTATGTTTTTTTGTTTTCATCATGGAGTACGGTGTTACAGAGAAGACACTAATAACCTTATTCTAGATCTATCACAGTTTCAAAATTTAGTTCATGATGTTCCAAGACCATCTATTCAACAACTACAACTCAAGATGATATTGATTTAACTCTTGAGTTGGCACCATCCAAATATTATGATTTGTTGAGGTCTTTTAATGATGCATTATATCCTGGTTGCAAGATAAGAAAATTAGATGTGGTTGCAAAATTTATGGCTATTAATTTAGATAATGAAATGTCAATAAACTGTTTTTTCAATTAGTCTCCTGACCATTTAAATAATATTTTGGACACATACAATCTTTTAATGCATTCATAAATATAAGTAATGGATGACTTGTTCTATTACTTAAATTCCATTCCTCATACCCTTTCATTTTGTAGCTCTACAAATTAAACTATAATTATCACTCACCATTCCCCATCCCAAGTATGAAAACCAATTTTTCCATTCCCACAAAACAAAATGATGCATCAGGTGATTAGGACATTAGCAAAGCTGAGGAGTGTCTCAGATTCCTTCTTCCTTAGATCTGAAAAAAGGTAGAGGATAACCACATTGTATGATCTATTCCTAGTAGAGTCCACTGACCCGACGATGGCGAAATGGCAGAGTACGTAATCCCACATCGATATTCTCTTGACAGACACTTGCGACCAGGTGATGGTGGAAATATAGGTGCCACGAGCAGTTTTGAGATATGGGATGGAGAAGACATGTGATCCAGTACTCTAATATAATAATCCTCATTTCAAGGTGGTACATTTGGACTTATGACTCTATTATAAGTGTTCCTTAATGGTTTCAAATAAATATCAATCACACGTTTCTACTGATGGTTTCTGTTCGTTTGGTTCTTATGGTAGTCAATATTCATGGGCCAATGTTATGTACTTACTGTTTGAAAGACAAAAAATCCCTTATGCTCAACAATGGATAATTCCTTGCTATTTTGACTATCACCGGAGATTTCTTCCAACCGATCATATTTTTCATATGAAAAATTCTCATTTCAGAAATGGTATAATTGAATGGGATGAACCTCCAAATATGATATCAGGTATAGAGTTAAAATTAGTTGTATTTTCATTACCTCTCATCACATTTGGGCCAATAGTAAACCAATAGAAAATTCATGGCTTTGGGAAAGAACATAATTGGATAAATCATAGCATTTTTTGGGGATATTCCATATTGATCTAATTTTTTGTTCTCCCACATGTTGGATGTTATTGAAATTGAGAAGAACTATTTTGAAAATTTATTTCATATATTTTTGGAAACACCATTTAATACAATGAAAGTGTAAAGGCATCATTAGATCCGGCTCAAATTTGTAGGCGCCCAGAACATGAACTATTTGAAAATGTTAGATCCCAGAGGTTAATGAAGCCAAAAGTATCTTATACACTGTCCAAAGAGAGTCTTATTATTTTATTTGTGGACTTCATATTTGGGACATCTGGATGGCTAAGATTCCAATTTGGGAAGATGTGTAAATAATGGTTATATTACCAGATTAAAAAGTTTTGTTTTTCATGTTATAATGGAAATACTTTTACTGATTAGATTTAGAGGTTTGTTGAATTCAATGATTTTGGATTCGATAACATAAAAATATTATTTTTTTTGAGACCATTGAGCATTGATAATAGACAATGATGTGCTAAGAAAACTGGAAGAAGATGTTGCTGTAACTATATGTAAATTTGAAAAAATCATTCTCCAAATTTTATAGACTCAATGGAACATCTGATATTGCATTTGCCACATGTTGCTAAATGTGGAGGTCCCTTACAGTTTTTATGGATGTACTCATTTGAGAGAATCATATAGAAATTGAATAAAAAAGTAAATAACAAAGCATTAGTTGAAGGCTCAATTTCTGAATCTTATTTGAAAGAGGAAATTGTTATTTTATGCTCTCATTATTTTAAATCTCAGTATCCCTCAAAACACAATCTCATGGGACAAAATGAGGGGAATGTTAATGATGAAATGGATAATCAATTAGCAATTTTTAATCATCCATATCG
This sequence comes from Viscum album, assembly GCA_963277665.1. Taxonomy (NCBI): domain Eukaryota; kingdom Viridiplantae; phylum Streptophyta; class Magnoliopsida; order Santalales; family Viscaceae; genus Viscum; species Viscum album. The sequence continues at coordinate 1,932,325,095 of OY728131.1, forward strand.
TGGATTCATTGGAGTTCATGAATGATGGATTTCAGATGATGAACATCATAGAGCTCATATATATGTTCTGTTCAACTGTGAAGAAATGAAAAAATTTGTCCATTGAGTGATTCTATTAAATATTCGATAATTTATGTTATTGTATGTGGAAATATTTAATTTTCTGGTTATATGATAATCGTATCATGAAACAACTTCCACAAATTACAGCAACATCACTTGAAGAACAGAGACAAAAAAATTCCCAATGGTTTCAATAACTGGTAACAAAAATTTTTGATGGGTTAATATCAATTAAATTTATTATTTATTATATTGATAATTGTTTTAAAATTTTTTAGGTGTCTCAATATGCTGATAAAATTGATAATCAATTGTGTAAATTGAGTAACCCACCATAAAAAAATGGTTAAATCCTATAATGCATATGTAGTGAATGGTTTTCAATTTCACACACATGCATATGGGGAATCAAAAAAACAATTAAAAATATTGTTTTCTTGAGAGGATCACTTCACAAAAAAACAGAAGTTGACTTTTATGGCATTCTGGATGAAATTATTGATTTTTTTTATCTAGGACAGAATTACATAACAATGTTTAAATGTTGGTGGTTGGATACTAAGAGAGGTTTGAATGTTCATCCGAATCATGGAATCATCGATATTAAATATAAAAGTCATCTAGCAGTAATGAATCATTTTTACTGGATCAATAGTCACATAAAATTTATTACGCAAAGTATTGTGATACTACAAGAGACTTGTGAAATTTGTGGAGAATAATAAAAATGAAATCTCGGGAAAATAAATTTACTCAAACTGAATGTGGTTCTCCTGAAGTGAAAGGAATTAAATTTTTTAGAGAGACTGATCCAAATCCATATGATTCACAAAGAGACATGAATATCAATGATGACATTTCAAAATTAAGGATCAATGATTAAGAAGACGTTACACATAAATATGAAATGCCAAGATATGATGAAACTAAAACTCATATGAATATAGATGATGCTAAGGAGTAAAATGAAGACATTGACATTGACATCTATGGAGAGGTGGATGAATATGCACATTGACACAATTAAATGTTGGTTATAATCGTAACTAATATATATCTATATATAATAGTTATTTTCAACTATCTACTAACAATAATAATTTTGTGTTTCAGATGGATGATGTTCTATTTCACGAGTTACAGGAGTCAGATAAACAATTGGATGAGGTGGATTTTGGAGCATCTGACCCTCAGCCTACTGGCAGTTTAGGGGGTACGTGGAGGGTGTGCGGTCTTGCAAGACTGATGATTCATGAACCTATCCCTGAGCGACGTCCACGTCTTGGATTTGATCCATGCACACAGAGGTATGGTAACCTATATATTTTAATTATATTTCATTAATTTAGTTATATATATACTAATTGTTTGATTATTTATTTATTCTTTCATAGTTTTGTTCATGTATCTATTGGACAGGGGAGTGCTATCTTGCACAATTATTTTTCATAGCCATGGATCACATGGGAATAAATTCTCGTTGATGTGTGGTGCAACATCTTCCATCATTGGATGGTATGTAAATAAATAATATTTATTTTGAAATTTATTTGATTAATAACTTAAAATTATTAATTATTTGTAGGGTTTATGGTATCCTATCAATGATAGCATGAGCGACACTATCAATGCGGCATGGAAGGTTTCTATGCATTACCATTTCCATTAGTTTTTGTACAATTTGAGAAGGAAAACCATTAAGAATGTAGGAGTGACAGAATTTGATGAGTCGTGTAGAGCCCACCGACCAGAGTACATTTCATCTCACATTTGTGACAGATTATGTTTACACTGGTTGGGTGGTGTATTTCAGTGGAGATTTTCATTAGGACGGTAGAACCGGGGGAGACATGATGTGACACATCGAGCAATTAGTCGTATATTCAGATCACATAGAGAGCATCTGGTAAGTATATTTTTGAAATATTTAATATAACATGAAATATAAACAGTTTATTTTATATTTCTATAGGCAATCGAGCATCCCGATATTACAGAGTTTGATGTTTATCGGAAGATGTACAGTGATCCATCCATTGGAGAGATTAGAGGTGATCACCAACATCAGATTGTGGTAATTTTTATTTTTTAGTTTGAAAATAAACTGCATATAATACTTTCACAATTTTAATTTAAAATTGGAATTGAAGGTGTCGTATGAGGCTGTGACCTCTCAAACACAGGCTGAGGGTTAGGATGAGACGAATGAGAAGAACAGTGCCCACCATTTTGATGAGGCGACATAGATGCAGGAGACTCAGTATGGATTTGAGAAGGGATAAGTACTTAGTATCGGTTCTCATTTGACCTCTGGTACTAATTATGGTATTTCTGCGATATCGGCTTCCAGCTCGAGAGGAGCTCCTAGAGAGGCATCATCTTCTAGCTCACAGTATCAGGAGTAGTTACGAACTCAGGCGGAGCTTATAGAGACTTCTCAGAAGCAGCATGAAGAGATGTGTCAGTGGTAGTAGCAGCAACAAAAACATCATGAGAAAGAGATGCATCTATTGGAGCAGCAACGATAACAAAAGAATCAAGAGAAGATGGAGTACATGCGATGTCTGACTCGTTGTTTAGGGATGGAGTTTCCTCCACAATCTCCTACAGCTCATCCACCTCCATCAGAAGATGACCCCCCACTGATTTTCTTTTTATGTTAAAAAACATTGGAAATAAAAATTTGTAATAATATGAACTATTTACAGCTTATTTCTTCTATAATGTGCTATGATTTTTTTATACATTTTTATAAACATTGTGAATTTTAATAATTTTGTTATTATTTTGTTAATTTATTATATTATTAATATTAATATTATTTTTTTATTAATTATATTTTTATTAAATATATTTTTTTGTATTATATTTTTTAATGATTATTTATTTTAATAATATTTTTTTTATTTATTTATTATTTTAATAATTATAAAATAATTCCTTCATTAATCATCATTTTATTAATTTTTTTTATTTTGTATACGATTTGGGACAGGGCCTTTTTCGATGGGCTCCCATCACAAACAAGTTAAATAAAAATTTAATACTCATATTAGGGATGATGCATCGAGTCGTAGCAATTTGTATTTGTGACATGGAACTTAACCATCGCCAATACAATTTGCGATGGGCCCGTTGCAAAAGGTTTATTGAGATATAATGTATATAATCTGATGGTTTTTTGTGACAGGAAACTTTCCTGCCAGAGAAGCTATTTTTTGAGACGAGCCAATCATAAAAAATTGTATATGAGACATCGTTTTATATAACTGGCTATTTTTGATGGGGCCCCATCGCAAATTTCTATTTGTGACTGGATCCCATTGCAAATAGGCCGTCACAAATACCTCTTATTCCAGTAGTGTAGGATTCAAACTCGAGACCTCCCACTATGCGTCTGGACCTTTTACCACTCCTCTATATTACATTGTTGTCAATTTAAATAAATATATATATTTATATCTATTCATATATTAATATATATTTAGATTCACATATATATTTATTTATATTTATATTAAATTATATATTTAGTTATATTAATATATTTATATTAATATATATATATATATATATATATATCTTCATGTATTGTTATATTTATATATTTATAAATCAATATATTTCTTCATATATTAACACATATTTAAATTAATATATTTATATATATTTAATTATATTTTTATCAGTATATTTATTCGTATATTAATATATATCAGCTGTTAATATAGACACACAAAAATGAAGACACACACACAAATTATATAGGTATATAAATATTCATATATTTGTATTCTAAATAAAATAGATATTTGTTTTTTATTTATATTAAAAATATATATTAAGAATTATATTTTATATTAACATATATATATATATATATTAATATATATATTTTGTTATATTAATATATAAATATATATATATATTTAGTAGTACAATAATATATATATATACATGAATAATTATATATATATATATATATATATTTATATATCTATATATTTATACATAAATATATTTATTCAAATATTAATATATATATATTTAGTAATATTTTTTTATTTGTATATTAACATATATTAGTTGTTAATACAGAGACACCCAAATATACACACACTCACACATTATATATGTATATATATATTTATATATTTGTATTTTAAATAAGATGGATATTAGTTTATTGTTTAGATAATGATTATATATTGAGAACTATATTTTATATGTAAATAAGTTTACTTATTTATATATAAAAATAAATTTTTTATGTGTGAATATATAATAAATGTATATATTATTATATATTTTATTATAAATAACATTACATTGTTAAAAATTATAAAATTTTAAATCCATAATGTGAATATTAATTTAATCCCTGAGAATAAATTCATTCCCCACTGAAAAAGGGCAAAAAATCCCTGAAATGATGTTGAAATTCAATCAAATGTTAAAATATTTGGGTACCCTACTAAAAACTCAATTTTGAAGGCCTTATAGACCATTTTTGACCTTGAAAAATGTGAAAAAAGGTTTTCCTGTGTTTTTGTCACATATATCTCATTGCAGGATTCAATTTGATATGTTGTAGAGCTCAAACAGACACCCAAATCAAAAGTTATGATTATTTGAAGTTTGACTTATTTTTTCAACTTATTTTAGATCATTTATTAGTTTTTGATTTTATGTGTCTTTAAACTGTTATTAAATGACTATTACTACATTATAATTAAAAAATTATTAATTAATAATATTTTTTAAAATATTTTTTAATCCATTTTCACTACATATCATATATATTAAATCTAAATTTCTATTTATACAAAACAAAATCATATTTACAAAATATATGTTATATTTATTTCAATATAAAAATATTTGTATATTTATATTTTATGTTTAATCTAAGATTTTTTTCCAAATATACCATTTATTAAATCTAGTAAAAAACCCGTTGATAAAAATCACCTTTTATTAGCGCTACTAAAAATACCTCTGATAAAGTCGTACTTTTAACATCACTTTTTAGCGCAGTTATAATTATCCCATCGTTATCTCTTTCTTAAACTTCTAATACCAGAGATGAGTTTTTAGTGGACACATCAGTACTCTAATATTGTATTCTTATTCCAAATTAGTCTGGTAATCTTCATGGAATTACGAGTAACCATGGAACCACACTGTTGTGATGTCGTGTTCCATCTGATGATACCTCACCACTACCCCACCGTTTCCACCCCTTGTTCAGTCTGATAATTCTAAGATTCCCACGAAACACCACATGAGAAACCATACTAGATATAGGCTATCCACCCCATGACCCATAGGTGCCCTGCCCTATCAGTTCCAGAGTTTTTTCAAGGTGGAAGGTAAGGTTAGTATATGAATTAGCATATCATGGTCATGTTTGAGCATCAATGCCTGTATAATATAGGTAGTATACTAGGATACATGTGCAAAATGAACCTTCAAAATTACCTATGGGAACACCAATTATCATTATAATGGAACTCAAACAACCACTGGGTAAACTGATATGAATTTCAAGCATCAATTTACATTGGAATTTGGGGCTACAGAAAGACAAAATGAGAAAAAATTAATTGGAATTGAAACTTGATCTTGCCACTAATATATATTGTTTGATGGGACAGAGCATGATTTTTTTTCTTAGTAGAAACTCTGAGTTTTAGCGGCATGGGATTCACTGGAATCCACTTGTTCAAGTCTAGTCAAATTTTTTTTCATCGGAACAAGAATACCTCAATCATTCTTCGATGGATTCTTCTTGCTCAATGAACTATATATTCCATAATATCAACTACACCATTGAGGGAAAACCCCTAGGATCTACCACAAAGTGTGGTGCATCATGACCTTCAAATCAGTGCGGCTGTAGATACTGCTCTAATAGAATCAGAGAAGGGAAGAAAGATCAATTTTCTAAAGTGTCACCACCTACCTATCATGATGACCATTATTATTTTTTAGTACTCTACATTAATAGTATTGATTTTCTGTCACTGTAATCGATTTCATGCTTCATATTAAGCATATAACATGTAATCATATAATGAAAACAAACTAGTTGTGATAGTACATGTACTACCTATCAATATATCCACTACATTGAGATAGATCAGTCTGAAACATACTATTTGATCCCCCTACATAGCATACCTAGTATTTTGAATATAGATATGAAATATCAAGTTACTTGAAATACTAGAGATATTCAATCACATTTTTTGTAGAGATATGACCCTATGGTAGTCATTTCTCCTTGTCATGTTACTGATGGTGAGATATATAGTCTATGTATATGAATGAGAAAAGCTATCATACATACAATACATAAATATAATATGATACATCAATGAAGAGAAAATGAATTCCATGAAGGAGGTCCCCAAACCTTAGAAAAAGCTACCTACATCATTTTTCTAAAGTTATTCTAGTATACTTCCTATATGATACCAAGTGATATTTTTAATTTTATTTATATATAACATTTGAACACTTCCAATACCTCCCTACATCGATTTCACATCTTTATTAGAGTATCTTGACTCTCTTGTGGATTTTGATTCGATGGGACGAAGATAGAAAGACGAGAAGTGACTGGAAAGGATAACCGCTTGTTCATAGGGGAAAAAGACAATGAAGGATGACCTAGGATTGGTCATGACCAATAAAATTCCTTACCAGAAAGGGATTAGCCTTGTGCAATTATTCCCTAACATTGAGTTAGATATCAACCACTAGGATTCCACTATCCCCAAGGGGACGAGATGGGTATGGAGATCAAACATAAAAATTCTCCAGCTTTAGGGGGTTCCCGAAAAGATAATCGAACAACCTCCATGCTTTCCAGTCACCCTTGAAGTGTACATGACTATGATTGTGCTTTTCACCCTACCATCTGAAGGTGACTTCTTTCCTAACTAGCCTAGGAAATTAAATTACATGAATGAGGTTTTATCCTATCATAAGAGAGGTCATAGAACTCCTCAATATAGTTCATACAAAACCCACCAGGTTCTGAAACCTATGGATATTTTCTTCCAGGAATTGGAACACTGATACCTCCATTCAAGAGGAGTAGGAGTTGTTAGTATTTTTATATTATGGTCTTCATCTATAGGTTTAGAGAAATAAGTAATGCATTATAATTCCTTTTATCTATCCCTCTCATGTTTGTAGCCATTATTTCTAGGGATCTATCAATATACTATGGTCGTAGATTTTTCTTCCGTTTAGAAGAAATATGCCTTCCATATCTTCTAGCGGGGTTTTGGTTTGAAGATACCTTCAAGCTACTAGTATAATATCAATCTTTTAGGTGAAGAGCTGAGGAACTTAAAACAATTAGCTTCTTTTTTACCTATCCTTTTGAGGCTAGGTATTGAGTTTGTTCCTGACATGGTCAAATATCTCATTAGATTAAATATCCTATTACTTGAGAAGGATCAGATCAAGCATAGGGGATTTCATAGTCAAATAATGGTCCCTCTAAATAGATTTAAGAGGAAGTGCACTTTTCCAATGACAAATTTAGTATAGAAATTCTTGTATATGAAAATAGGATCTTCTTGAATTAGTACAATAATGACTTATGTCCTCAAGTGCATTAACAAGCGTAAGAGAAGTTGTACATCTTAGTCCACACCTAATTGTGTATGAAATGTTTTTATTCATCCTTCAATATAGATAGAAACCTATTCTTTTTGTGGTTGGTAGTTGAAAATGGAATAATGGGTATTTCACTTTCCCTTTTAGAAAACCCATTATTCTCATTCCATTTTGACCCAATAGTATTATGGATTATATTAACAGATATAAATTTAATTATTGATATCCATGATTTACTTACATAAGAATTATAAGTTCATTTCACATCAGCATCTTTCCTATTCTATATAACATCGATCCTATAAATATATATATATATTTATAATTAGAATTATAAATATAATAAATATATTTATAATAAATATATTTATTAGAATTTCATAATTATTATAACATAAATATGTATTTTTTTAAATAATTATGAAATTATAAAAAATATATATAACTAATATATTTATTTTAATTTCGTAAGTATTTAAATATATGTATATATTACTATATATAATAAATATATTTATTTTAATTTCATAAGTATTTAAATATATATATTTATGTATATATTTTTTACTATAAATAAATAAATATATATATATATTTATAATTATTATTAAAATTATAATAAATATTTTTATTATAATTTTATAATTATTTAAACATATATATATTATTTATAATTATTAATAGAAATATTTGTATATATGTATAAATATTTGTATATATTTATAAATATATTTCTAAAACTATATGTATTTATAAAATTAAAATTATTATAAATATATTTATCATGATTTTAAGTATTTATGAGAACATAATAGCTTTATGGGAACATGAATGAATCATATACACCGAGTAAAGTACAGATCATAAAAAATGAGTCATCATATACATGGACAACGTGAATAGTAATGAGAGTGTAATGTATAAATGAACATTCATGATGAATACATATAATTTGAACGTCACTTATATTCACACTTCAATTGAAGAGAACCACATTGCCTGACCTATTCATAGAAAACTTCACCGACCCGGTGATGCCGAAAAGGTTGAGGATTGAAAACCACATTGATCTACTCTTATTATACACTTGCGACCAAGAGATGCTAGAAAGGAAGAAGAAGATGATGCTTACGAACATGTTTATACCCAAAGACCTAACAATGGAGAATCGGAATAAGAGGACAACACTGGGCGACATGTTTATGGCTGAAGACCCGGTGATGGAGGAAAGGCAGAGGAGAGCGATGCACACCGACTTGCCCTTAGCAGACTCTTTCCATCAGGTGAAGCTAGAAACGAAGAAGATGATGACATTGGGTAACATGTTTATGGCCCATGATCTGGTGATGGAGGATCATAAGAAGTGAAGTACGGTGTTCATGGAAGACTCCAGCGAACTGGTGATGGAGGAATGGCAGAGGAGATTGTTACACACTGACCAACTCTTAGAAGACTCTTGTGATCAGGCAATACTGGAATGGAATAAGAAGAGGACATTGGCCGACCGGTTCATGCCTCTGACAATGGCCGACCTATTTTTTCTAAAATATCATGTTATTAAAATAAATGTCATTTTGTATTGGTTTTTACCGATTCAAATAGGTAAATGAGAATTAATTTCATATTCATGAAAAGTATTTTCCGAGCCTTGAGGCTTTGAAACCGAACAAGTATCCTTTGATTTAACAAAATCAAATTAATTCCCTTAGCTTAAACCTTAATATAATGATGTAATTATGTTATAGTATTAGATAAATACATTTACCAATCATTGAAATTTATATTAAAACATCAATGAAATAACATAAAAAATGTGTATATAGAAGAAAAATAATCTTGACCAAAAAGATGAAATATGAAAAGTTTTTCGTAAAAATATTAATTCATTCGATTGTTGAGTAACAAATAGTGGAAGAGATGAAATAAAAAACATGGAATATAGAGAAATAATTATAGGAGAATAATATAGGTATGTTTTAATAACATAAAGAGAATATATTTCATCCAAAATAAATTTAAGAAAGAACAATCCCGAATAATAAGAGTGAGATTGTAAAATAGGCATTTACAACTTTAATTACATTTTAATCAAAACCCCTTAAAAGTGAAAACATGAACCGAAAATTTAAACACCATAAATGTTGATAAATTCATGATATAACATGGACATGGGGTAGTATAAAAACAATACGAATGAAATTAGGTGTATAATATAAAATATGTCTCAATAAACTGAAATTGATATGAAAAACCATTGCCATGGATTACTACAAGGTTGAATGCGCTATATCCTATTGAATAATTAATTTAAATTTAATATATAATTTGTCAATAATTGGTAATATATATATTCTATTTTTTTGTATCTTTCTATTTAGAATCATTTGACATCCATTCATTGAATAGTACTTGCTTATGTTGTCCACTTAAGGTTGTTTAGTCTATTTTCCCAGAATTACTTATATATATTTATTGAGGTCAAAGGTGTTATGAAATGATTTTATCATCTCATTAATGTTTATAATTTCATGAATATAATTTTCATTCATTATATTCAATTTTGGAATCATCCATGCAATGTGGTAATAACAAACGAATGCAGTCGCTTCATAGAGGTGATAGTCAACACGTAATGTTATCATTTATTAATGGATGGGAGGGTAAGAAATTAGATTATATATTATATTTACAGAATCATAATTATGTCTTAAATATCATATATATTCCTTAATTCAGTATTTTTAACTAGCCATGCCATGTGGTGATGGAAAAAAATTACACCTCTACATGGAGATAAGAGTCTGTATTTTTGCTCAAGCAATTTTTTAATTTTCTATAGGACAGAAAGATGATAGAAAATGAATGCACAATTTTCATAAAAACATATAAATATAGTTAATATATTTATTTAATTATGTTAAGATTTGTATTGAATATTTATAGGTTGTTTAAGAATAAAGGATCTTGAAAAACTCAAAAAGAACATATACTTCCTCTGTTGGTAATTTCCATTAGCTTACACCTTAAGCCTTCTTTGAAAAGCATAGTTAATATGATAATTTAATTATTTTAAGCCTTTATTTACTGACCTCATTACACTGCATGTTTCTCTTGGGATATTTGGATTGTTCATGGTGCTCCACCACAATAAGTTTTTGTGTCAGAATATACTTAGTGCATTGCCATTGGAATTGATTTGAGATGAGAATAAAACTAAAGGTTTCATTGACGAATAGATAGGTCATTGAAGTGGATAGATTATAGGAATCTCAACTTGTTCTGGGGCCAAATCCCCTTAATAATAACCCCATTCTGAAGGGTTTCAATCCTCATTTGAATCCTTTCAGTATAAATAATATAGGCAGTTGGTTAGACTTTGGATTCTTTCTCCCGGCATCGGTTTAAGGCTATGACATGGTGGTCTAGAATAGTGTATGTTGGGGTATGTAGAGTAGAAATGTGATCCAGTATTATAATATAATTTCCATGTGGAATGAGGAATTTTGATATATGGGATGGAGCATATATGTGATCTTGTACTTTAATCTAATAGTCCTCTGTTCGAGGTGGTACGATTGGACTTATAACTCTATTGAGATCCATGATTTCTAGTATAGTTGAAGCACTTATCCGACTAGTATTTAATCCCCAAATACACCTATTGGGGAATGGTATTGATGGTGAGTTGAAGCCTCCTTCACTCAACTCCAAAGGAGGGCCTCTAACCATGTGATACAAGACGTTTACCATGCATCTTCTGACCATCTCCACTCACACATGGCATGGAGGGTGATTCTATGCCACACTTAGTAGCATATCGAGCTTGATGTTCAAGACTTTCACATCATTACACAGGTCATGACCTTAATTACTCTCCTTTTATGGGAGCACATGGCTACTTCTTCTATTTGGGGGAAACAACTTGTTGTAATGCAATCAGTAGGTAGCTCAACCCATAATCCTATCATCAACTGCGACCACTTATACGACTTAGAGATGGTGGTCTGAGTGATATCATACCCACTCTGAATGGCCATAAGACCTTAATTTTAGTGATATCATAGTCATTGGTGTTTCATCTGGTATTAGGGGAACTCCGTATAATATAGGTAGTATTGGTAGGGGTACTGCTCAAGAGCTACTTCAAACAACTCAACACATGGTTGGATTTCATTGAGATGGTCAACGGTCTGAAAACCTATGAGGAAAAGATCAATAACGATCATCTATCACACAAGAGTTCCTTATAATAATTATGAGTACACCATTGTTTCTTCTTCATCCAAATGGAGTTGGTGTTTGGCAATTGTCTGACCATTTAATGACTCCCAAAGTGATCAACTCGACACACATAAGGTTTTAGGGGAGGGATTGTCACGTAGAACTATATCCTTCACTCGCTTCCTAAAAATCATATGAGTTAGGTTCTTAATTCTTCTTGACTTATTTTTTATTGCCCAGAATGACTCTATAACTTTTCTAACTCTAGAACAATAGAAGAATCACTAGATGACTCTGAATCCTACTCATACTTGTTATAATTTAGGTAGTATACTTGAATGAAAACTTTCTCTATATAACATTGAATCACTTGGGTGACATGCTGTCTTGGGAGGCTTGTATGGATGATCAGGATAAGGTTTTTTGTTTGTTACTTACCTAAAAAAGAGATAGAAAAACTAAGTATAATATAGGTAGTTGTATTGTCAAAGGGTTAAAGGGACATCCATGACATTAGAAGAGGTTTAGTGTAATGGCCCGTACCCTACTAGTCTATTACCTTTCCAAATTTCAAATGACTAGGAATCCTGGGGCCATCAGTGACCCATTAAGAGTTTTAAAATATTTAGGATCGAACGAATAGTGGCAATGATGGGAATCGGTGGCACCAAAGGGTATCGATGGCACCTATGGGCATCAGTGGCACCAATAGGAATCAGTGGCACCAACGAGTATCAGTGGCACCAATGGGTATCAGTGGCACTAATGGTTATCGGTGTCACCGATGGTTTTTCCGTAGCACAAAATGGCAATGATTCTAGGGGGACACTACTAGGGCGATGGTGCTAGGGCGATAGTGACTCACCTAATGGGGAGTCATTCCATATTTTTATAGTACATTCCAGTTTTCCCCAGTAACATATCTTTTGATGTAAATGTATTTTAATACCCATTTCACATACATTTATAGTTGTTGAATGATTTTTGAAACCCCTAATAGATTGGTGACCCTTGATTTACCAAAATGTGTGTCATTTTTCCTTGGTTTCATACCTTTGACGTGTTTTATAGTTTCTCCCATGGTACACATTTTTATTCATTTAATGGAAATATATTATCTCACAACCATTATCTCCACCATCTTTAAGGATAATTATTATACCTCAATTAATCCCAACATGTGAAACCACCCAACCACGTGGTTGGGCCATGATCCGAATTTTATTTACTTTGAAATCGTATACCTAATTTTCGGATCTATCATTATCATAAGTCGAGATACTCTCTTCATAATACATTTCCATTCTATAAAGTACACCCTAGACACTTATTCCGGAGATGAATTGTGCACTCGTGCTAGACCCTTATTCCTCAACCTTGAAGCCATTGAGTTTTCCTATCCTGCAAAATGTGCACCCTCTGTTCTTGATGTGTGGATAAAATTATTGATTCTTGATTATCCAAGTAGGTTTTTTACGTATCTCTTTACTATGTATCATGTGGGGGCTGTGGGTATGATAATGATTCCATTAGGACATGGATGAATCCAAACCATAACGAAGAGAATAAATAGACTCTAAAGAATAAATGGGTGTGTCTGATGATGATGTTGTTGTATTTATTTTATCTACATTTTTATTTTGCTAATTATATGGGATTATGCCCACTGAAAATAGTGGTCGTTGGTGGTCCTTTCTTACGCACTAATGAACCACTTTTTGGATGGTTAATTTTGTGATTGAATGGATGTAACATGGAAACTAGATAATAACATGAATTTTATAGATAAAATGGATGCACAATGGATAATAATCCTTGTGTGATAACCCTGGTTAACAAAATATAATGAAGGATACTGATGATTGGTGTGGTTAAAATTTGAAAACACCCATGCTCTGTTCTGCTAAGGCACATGGTTGTTCTGCTTGATGCTTGCGGGGTGATGTGAATGGGGATGGGATCTCCTATTTTTCAAGTGTTGATAGTGTATTTGAAGCCGTGTGGGGTCGTATGTTAGGTATTGGATTGGTTCTAGTACTTTGAGGGATATCAATAGTCCCTTTTTTAATTGTGACACTAAAATAGAACTGGGTGTGAGTACATAAATTTCTACTTGGATGTTTTCCTTCAGTTTTTGTCTTGGATTGTGGATATTAGTGGCCTGGTAGTGAAGGAATATTTAAATGGAATCAATTGAAAATGAAAAAAATAACGGTTTCAATGGGGTATTGTTTTCTAGAAATGGGTTGTGCTCTGGTTGTGGTTGTGGTTGTTGTGTATTTGTGCATTTTAGAATAGTAACAAGAGTGTTTGTTTATGGGATAGTTTCGGAAGTCTTAGGTTGGTGTGAGTTCCTATTCAACTATATGTATACATTTAGTGCTTCTGTTTATTATTTTTACACCACCCATGTTGAGCCCTTAATGAAGAACACCCCCATTCATGGGGGAGGGTGTTTTTCCCAACATTATTACGAGTGGATAGTTATTAGATCCTTTCTTCTCACTCTCCCAGGTAGCCCAAGTTTCTTAGGGAAGGATGTGATGGCCTAAGGTTCACTATGGCCAAAGACACTTAAGGTATAGTGTGTTTTGGTGGTTGTCCCAAGTGTGTATGGGATGATTTGGTTCCCAATTGTCCTCGAGATAAGGCCCAGGTGACTTCGGGCATGGCAGTGGTCCTTCTGGCCGAGGTGTCTTTAGGCATGGCTGTAGTTGTTATGACCCAGGTGTTTACAGGCGGGGACTTTTGTGGTTGTGGCGGACCAGGTGTGTGTGAGTGGGATGCATGGTGATGGACTATAAGGTTGTTTTTGGGGTGGTAATGGGACTACAATGAGACTTTTGTGGGGAGGACTGACATGTATGATGTCCTAAATAACTGGTGGGAAAGCGGTGTGGGGTACCGAAATATCGATGTTATATTACTATTCATTTACCTGACTTGTGTTATTTGGGGACTATTATTTTGCGAGACTTGGTGTATAGATTCCTTGCTAGGTGTTTTTTTATCTATAATTTTCATGGTGCATTAGAATTCCTCCCTACTTGTGTACGAGAGCTTTTGGTTTTCCCTAATGAGTATTCCTCTAGACTCACCCTACTTATATAAAACTGATTTCATATTTTTACGAGGATTTTGAGAACCATGAAGGACCATACTAGATCTGGCTTTGAGATTTTTCATTTCTTATTTTAATTATTTTGGTACTTTTCATTAGAGTTTTCTTGTACCTCTTATCTGTTTATCTTGAACTTGCATGTGGGGATGGATCTTTTTTTCTTTACTATTACTTTCAGTTTTTGGTGTTGTTTTGGATTTACTATATTATCTCTCAACATTATTAAAAAAAGGGTAATTCCTTCCATTTTTACATGAGATTCTATACCCTTGGTTCTAGTCGCCACTCTGGGGACTATTGAAGGTGGGACTCAGGGGTCATTATCTTTCCTTTAGCTTGAAGAAGGAAGGGTTTGACGGTTTTCTGTCCATTTACTCATCTTGGTGCAGGTGGATTGGGACAAAACGGTATCATAGTGATGGTTGAGAGATAGGATTGAGTTTAGGGATAGGTAGAGTGGGGATTGCATGGGATTGTAAGGTAATGTTCTAGGAAATTTTGGTGTGTGAGATAGGCTAGCGAAGACTGGATAGGACATGAGATTTTAGGGCCCCCCTTGATCCGATGGAAGGCCTCTAGACCTACTGAACAACCAACTGAGGCCTCAATGATTTCATTGTAGATACTATAGGAAAGGTACAAGAATAATTATTTCTTGTGTTCTTGTGTGTTCAGGGTGTTTTGTGAGTTTAAAATAAATATAAATTTCATAAAAATTTAAAAGGAATCTTCTACACTACTCAGGCTTAGGAATTCCTTATTTACCTTACATCTATAGAACCTGGATGATTACCATGAGTAGTTCGGGAGATCGAGGCCCACAAGGCTGATTTGGCTAATCAACAGAGGGATGATCAAGAGTAGGAGGATGAACAGCGGAAGAAGACAGTTTGTGCCTTTCAGCAATAGACTCTCAGGATGTATGAGGGCAGCATCTCAGACATGGAGATGGACAATTGGGTCATGGAGTTGCTGATAGCTTTCAGCATGATCCAGGATCTGGTTGAGTATTGGGTTCCTCTGGCTATAAGCTAGATGCAGGGAGTGGTGCGTTAGTGGTGGACTCTCTGTCTCAGGGAGAAAAAGGAGGGTGAGGTTTTGTGGACCAACATCAAGAGGGAGTTCCAGGTGGAATTACTCTCTTCTAAAATGAAGGGTGAGAAATGGCATGAGATGCTATCCCTTCACCAGGGGAATATGTGAGTAATGGATTTAGAGATCAATATCGAGGACCACTTTAGTTTTTCTCCAGAACGCTTTCCAGTATTTCGGGCAAGGCGCTTAGAGGATACACTCCTACCTTACCTACATTACGTTGTCACTCCCTTCACATTATCGACGTACATAGAGGTTCAGAAGAAAGCTGAAGTGGTGGAGAGGTTTCATATTCATGGAGGTGTGCATTGAGAGAGGATCCATTAGAGCTCATTGAAGGGTATGGTCATTAGCAGGAGGCTTCCATCCTCAGGGTCATCCATGTTTTGTCCAATGGGGATCAGGCCCCTGCAATTTCATTTTTGATCTCCCAGTCCTCAACCTTTATCCATGAGCCAAGGACCAAGGTGTTTTATCTGTGGAAGCTATAGGAATATTTGGAATCAGTGCTAGGACCGAGTGCAGTATAGTGGTGGTGGGCAGGTTCAGCTCCCACCCCAGCAGCAGCAGTTTCAAGCCAGACTCTTTCAGCAACAACCATAGGGACATAGAGATCCCACTCTTTCAAGAGTAAATGTTACAGGAGGAGGCTGACCTAAAGGAACTTCATAGGGACCTCAATCAGGTCATGGTCGGGGAGGTGGATGATTGATGAGGTGTAGAGGAGCTAGGTGTGGACAGTTTCATGTTGCAGAGGAAGCAATTCCAAAAGGGCCAGAGGTTATTCGAGGTACGATCGGCTTGTTTAGTACTATTGCTTCTACCTTGATTGAATTAGGATCTTCTAACTCCTTCGTCACACAAATTATATCACATGCTCTCGGTCTAGACACAAATATAATTCTAATTCCCCTGGTATTGAGTATGCCAGTCGAAGGTCATACCAGCTTGTCTTACATTTATCGAGGATGTATACTGATGTTGGGGCCGGATCAGTCCATTGGGGACCTTCTTTCTCTACATATGATTCAATTTTTTGCATCGACTGTCTATTCACTGTGTTTTCTATTATCAATATCTTCTAGATAAGGGTCATGATTTGAGATATGGATGGCCAGCGTGTAACTTTTTTTGGTGAGAGGGGTTTCCAGGAGGGCATTCGACATGTGGAGCCCCTTATTTTTATGCTAGTCGATATGTTAGTAGAACGAAAAAACATAGAGATGGTGGAAGTCATTAGGATCATCAGTTAGTTCTGGAAGTCTTCCCTAAAGAGGTTGTGACCCTACCCTCTTGATGTGATATTGAGTTTGGGATAGACTTACATCCTGATGCCCATATGATTTTGATGGATCCTTATTGAATAGTGCTTTCTATGTTATGGGAGTTGCGGATCCATGTTGATGGGATGATGAATAAGGATTTTATCAAACCATGAATTTCACCATAGGATGCACCAGTATTTTTCAAGAAGATAGAGGATGGTGGTCTCAGGTTGTGCATAGACTACCGAAGGTTGAATTAGGTAACGCTCAAGAACCGTTACCCCCTCTCGAGGATCAGAGTCCTTTTTGTTCAATTGAAGTGAGAATGTTGGTTATCTAATATCAAATTGGTGTTAGGATATCACCAGTTGAGGGTGAATGAGGTCGACATCTCGAAGTCTTCTTTCAAATGCATATATGGGAACTTTGTGTTTGTGGTCATGTTGTTCGGCGTTACGAATGCGCCAACCATATTCATGGGGCTCATGAACTCTATTTTCCATGAACATATATACCGGTTTATAGTCATATTTATTTACGATAATATGATCTACTCAATATTAAAGGATGATCCTAGAATCTGAGTACAATTTTGGAGGTCCTCCAACACCACCAGTTCAACGGGATGTTTTTCAAGTGCAAGTTCTGTACATGATAGGTGAACTTCCATGGACACGTGGTGTTCTATCAGTGAATAGTAATGGAACCATCAAATTTTGGAGCAATTTTTTCTTGGGAAGCACCCATGAATGTGGAAGAGGTTCATAGTTTCCTAGGTCTAACAAGTTACTACTGGAGGTTTGTTCTTGACTTCCCTCAAGTTGTAGTGCCTTTGATAGCCATGGAAAAGATAGGCTAGGATTTTTTTTTAGGGAACAGTTACAAATAACCTTCAATTATCTAAAGGGGAAACTGGTCACTACCCCAGTACTGAGGTTTCCATAGGAAGGGGTAGTGTTTCAAGTGTTTTGTAATTCTTATGGTCTAGGCTTGGGGTGTGTGGTGTTATAGCAGCGGGGAGTTATCTCTTATGGGTCTAGTTAGTTATGTCCTCACAAATTTAACTATGCCACCCATGACTTGGATCTTTCAGTTGTCGTGTTCGCACTAATGTTGTGGTGGCATTAACTCATTGGGGAATGCTTCTTTGTCTTCACAGAACACAAGAGCCCGAGGTGCGTCTTCTCCCATTGAGACCTAAACATGTGGAAGTGGAGGTGGATAAAGTTTCTTTAGGACTAAGACTTCGAGATATCCTAGAAAATAGGAAGTGGGAATGTGCTGATTGATGCCGTGAGAAGGAAGTCATAGAGAGATATGGTTTGAGATTCAGCAAATGGTTGGAAAAAAAATCAGGAGTTGGTTGCTTTACATATGAGTATGAGAGTGGAGGATGGTAGAGTCTGTCTATTCTAGATGACGATGCAATATTCCATGGTACGAAATGTATAGGATTCTCAATGGGTGACTTAGAGGTTGAAGTGATGTTGGAATGTGTTATCTTGGAAAATTATCTAAAAGGATCATTGGATGAGGGATTGAACCAGATGGTGTTTTGCTGAAAACATCTTGGCATGGTGGAAATGTGTGAGAGGTTTCTCGGTGAGTTCCATAACACACCCCTGGAAGTACACCAATGAGTTTCCAAGATGCATCGGGGCTTGAGGGGTCAGTTTTGGTGGCCCCAGGTGATGCGGGCAGTGACAGTGTTTTTGTAAATGTGTCTTGTGTGTCAGCAGATGAAGGATGAGTGCCATGTTTTGGGAAGACTATTAAAACCCTTAGTCAATCCCGAGTGGATGTGGGATGACATCTCGAAGGATATCATCACAAGACTACCCAGTGTTCAAGGATTATGAAATTCTATCTAGGTATTGGTGGACCAGATGACGATATTATCTCACTTCCTAGAAATCAAGGAGTTGAGTTTGGTTGGTTCCTTAGCAAGGATGTACATGGGTGAGGTTGTGCATCTACATGGATTTCCAATAATCATCATTTTATATTGGGATACATGATTTAATTCATGGGTTTGGATGGTATTACAATATTCTTATGGCACCTAGATATGTCTTAGCACTGCTTTCCACCCTCAGATGTTTGGGAAAATAGAGATGACGATCTTGACATTGGAGGATATGTTGTGGGCATGTGTTTTGGACCTAATTGGATGATGGATATGGAACTTGACTCTGATAGATTTTTCCTACAACAAAAACTATCACTCTATCAATAGCATGGATCCGTTTTAAGCCTTGTATGGATGGTCGTGTCATTTTCCCATGTGCTAGTTTGATTTTGTGGAGGCAGGTGTTCTTGTCCCAGAGGTAGTGCAGAGGATGACAGGGAAGCTTCGGCTTATGCATGAGAGGATGAAGACGGCTCAGGACCAGCAGAAGTTGAATGCCAATCATAGGAGGAGACCCATTGGGTTCAAGGATGGGGACCACGTGATCATAAAAGTCTCCCATTAGCATGGGAATAAAATGTTCAGCACGGCGAGTAAGCTTTCTCTCATGTTCTGTGGTCCCTTCGAGGTGCTGCGGTGGGTTAGCAAAGTTGCTTATCAGGTGGCACTACCACTGCCACTAAAGAGGTTCTACAACATTATCCATGTGTCTCTGATCTTCCGGTATCTACACAATGACATGCATGTCCTTGACTGGGGAGAGTTGGACATCAAGGATGATGCGACATTCGTCGAGCAACTGGTGAAAATCAAGGACCATCAGAAAATTATGCATCTTGGGAAGACCATTCCCTTTGTTTGTGTTTTGTGGAGGCATGTAGGCCTCGAGTAGAGTCCCTGGGAACAGGAGGCACAAATGTGAGCTAATTACCAAATTTTATTTTGAGTTTTGTTTTGTGTTTTTTGTACTTGGTTGTGATGTAATTCTTGACCTTGTAAACTATGAGATGGTACGTTTTCCTTATTCTCTGAAAAATTAAACACTTTGGGGAGGATAGGACTTGATCCCTAATAAAGACAGATTAAGGTGGATTCAATTAAACATGCATGGGTGATTCAGTGTCGCCCAAAGAGAATATTTTCTTGACATGGCGGAAGGGACACCATAACCTATATGTCTAGACGGTGTGTTATTTTTATGTTTCTGTGTTTACATGGGAGATGGGGGAGGTAGTGTATATGTAGTTATCTAGGAGATAGATGAGGGAGATGTGTTCCTAGATATCGAGGCTTGTTCTAGATTTCGAACAAATCTAGGGTAGATTTTCCTAGGGAGGTATCTCGCGAGGTGGTTGTTCGAATCCCCCGTCTTTTCATCGAGTTTACTCTTGAATTATAGAGGGAGAGAATAGTTTAAGAGGTATCTGATGGAATGTCTTAGACCCTCTTGGTACATTAATTCTCCAAATTATTGGTGGCTAGGGAATCCTGGAGACCATTAGTGACTCATTAAGAAGTTTTCCTAAATTTTGGGTTGAACGAATGATGGAACCAATGAGCATCGATGGAACCGATGGGCATCGGTGGCACTGATGGGTGTCAGTGGAACTAATCGGCATCAGTGGAACTGATCGGAAACATTTTCCCCAACGGGCATCGATGGGACCAACAGGTATCTGTGGCACTGATGGGTTGTCCGTAGCACTAATCAGAAATGGTTCCTGGACAACGGTGATTGGGAAACGGTGCCAGGGTGACGGTGCCAGGGTAATGGTGCCCGGGCGTCGGTGCCTGGGCGATGGTTCTAGGGTATAAGGCCCTAACCATAGACATTACATCATCTTGGGTTATTTCTAGAATTCACATTGAGGATCTTTTCAGGTAATGAGTTTTAGAGAATTAGATCATAAATGATACATTTCATTCCACATTTAAACAAGGTGGTTACATCAAAAATAGTATTCATTTTTGTCCTCAAAGGAAACATACTTAAAATAAAACACAGTTTCTTTCTTGAAACTTCCTCGATGCTATGATCATATCATGTAATTTTCCCTTAACCTGGGAAAAACATTTCAAAAACATTGGATGAGTATAGAAATCTCAGTAAGGGAAATAATAATACGGAAATAAATAATTGTCCATGTATAAATAATAATCAATGAGATAATACTTTACTCATAAAACATATGCACATTAACATACCTAATTAAATGATAATATTTAAGAAAAACTCTTAGAAATAAAAAGACAAAAAGATAATTTGAAGCATTCATAACATTCTTATGTAGGGAGTAACAATCATGGTTATGTTTGGAATACCCATCATAGAATATTCCTTAAATCTCTTCGAAGAAACCATAGCGTTTAACTCCATTTTTTTACCCAATTATTTGGAGTTCTATCTCAGGCTCACCGACACGTAGTTTATCATGGAACCACCCGACTTCATAAAAAATTCCCAAGAACCATAACATAATCGTATAACATTAAACATGCATAAAAGAAACATAAAATTTTTACATTTCAATAACAAGATATCAATACAACACACTAATATAATAAAACATTATCAAAATGAAATTTCAATACCAAAATCAAAAATATTACAACATGGTATTTATTTTTCATTTTAAAATGTTATGTCTTGTATAGGAGTCCAAAACTCAAATAATCGTCATGGCGGTAGAGAAGTCGTTGTCACCACATACGTAAGACAAAAACATTGCCTTTTTTCATTTAGAAAAACTATTGATGTAAAAAGATTCATTTTTAATGAAATTAGAAGTCATAAGGGTTTATTACACAACTAATAAAAGAAGGTCGTATATAAATTGAAGGATGCCTCAATGAAAGTAGATTGAGACGAAGTCCCTTACCTCAAGTCCGACATGTTCTCATTCATTCATTGTATTCCCGAATAATAAACTCAGGTCAATTTATAATTTCTAAATAACTTCATTTAAAGTTTAATATTCAATTCATATCACATATAATCATGTTATAATAATTAGTTAATCATGTGAGGTCATATCATAATTTTTGTCGATGTTCAGTACATGAGTCAAAAATGAACATGTTTGAAAAGAATTTCCCATGTAGTTATAAGTATATCATCTAAAAATGGTATTAATGATTTAAATAACATATATATCCTTTATATATTCATTTTATACTATTAATTATCATTTGGAGATAAAAAATGAAATGCACCATTCATGGAGACAATAGGTCATACATATGCATGAACGCTACATTAATTTCATTATCATATTAAAGGAATTAAAACTAAATGAGACATATATATATATATTATAATTAAATTATAATATATATTTTATATAGGTAACATATTTTCATTAATTACATTCTTTATAAATTCCATGTTTGGCATGAATGAGTCACATCACTTGAGGGGCGGTAGTCCACACTTCCTGAGATGAAATTATCCCATGTTCACATCATGAAAATCATAAAGGTATGTTTTAAATATAAAATACAGAAGCATAAAGAGGACATTAATATAATATATATCATATATAAATATAGTGACATCATAATGGCCACCATGAAAGGTGTTAAAAGAATATTTTACAATCGTAATTTCTTGAGGCAGTAATTCGCCACCCAGAGAAACATTATGTTCTTTAACCATTAGACGGAGGTGTGTATAAGTATAAATAGAATAATTCTCCTAACAAAATCATTGTATATTGATGATAATGGTGTTGTTATGGAATAAAATAATAATAATGTTAGGGGGAGTGAAGAGGAAAAATAAAACAGATGATTTTGAGAGAAGGTGTTACCTCTAAATCGGATAACTTCTTTTGATTTATGGAAAAGGCTATCTTGAAAAGAATTCTGCCCAAAGTG
Organism: Viscum album; assembly: GCA_963277665.1. NCBI lineage: Eukaryota > Viridiplantae > Streptophyta > Magnoliopsida > Santalales > Viscaceae > Viscum > Viscum album. The sequence continues at coordinate 1,932,348,280 of OY728131.1, forward strand.
AGGCTTCTAGAATGACTGGATGAATGTGGAGAGATTATTTGATCAGTTTTTGGTCTAACCAAGGTGCTTGAGTGGTGTGAATAAGGGGTACACATGAGATATTTTTTATAAGGGGGAGGAGGGGCACAGTTTGAAAGTTATGAAATATTAATTTATTATAAATTGTTTTTCAAATTATAAGGGTTACAAAATGATATATTTCTAGGATAAGAGGATAAGGGGTATAAATACACTCAAACAATTTAGACAAGTTGAGGTCATATAATTCACCTAATCATTTCATTTTAACATTTAGTTAAAAATATTAATTCTTACCATGACTTTTTTTATTTTCAAACAATAAGGTCATAATAATTACTTTAAAATTCCAATAGTCCCATAATTGTATAAATAATGACATTAGTAACATATTATATGTAATTTTGAAGAATATTATAATTTTAAAACTATTATACTATTTAATAAAATAACATTTGTTTTCAAAACTCATTTCTTCCAATTTCGACACTATTTGGTAGTTGAAATTTGATAAAGGCATAAAATCTTTATTCCATCGAAATAAAATAATTAAAATAAATTTAAAATGTCATAATCAACTATAAAATTCGTGGATAGCCTCCAATGCATAAAAATACTATTTTAGCACTTATAATATCATATATTTAGATATTTCATTAATGAGGTAATAACTGCATCATCATTTTGTCATAAATAAATTTATTTATTTAATGTATAAAAATTATAAACAAATACCATTATGTAAAAAAACTTTTTAGATTTGAAATGACTATTTATATTCAAATATATAATTTATATAGACAAAATTAAAATTGTTTTACTGAGGTATTAAATACTTTTATTATATTTCCCTTAATTTAAAAAAATAACATGATAAAAGGCCAATATCACACAAAAGTGATTCCATAGGGTCCCGAAGTTGGCCCAAAGATGTCCATGGTTGGACACGACACAAAAAAGAGTATTTCAACACATGTTTGGGTCATTTTATATTATTATGATGTTATTGTGTTACCCTTAACTACCCAATTACTAATTAATCATGATAATTAAAGATAATTACCATCGTTACTATTAATAATGTTCAAAAAAAGAGACTTAATTACATAATTTGAACCTTATGATTACAAATATGGAATCAATTTTACCAAATTCTAAACATATAAATTTTATTAATTAATTTAATAATAATTCCCGTTGTCAAATCAATAGCGAGTTTTTAAGAAACAATATCTATCAAAATATTTACAATTGTTTATGTCCAATTTCAAAGTAAAATTAATTATAATGACCACCATTGAATTGTGTGGTAAAAATATATTCTAATTACACTTTAAAACCAATTAAGAGGACAATCTATCTATATATGTAAATTAGATTAAAAATAATTTTTGAAGTAAAATACAATATTTTTCACTATTCATTAAAAAAATTAACATTGTTAGAAAAATACAAAAAATTTATCCAAAGTAAATTTCAATGACCCAATTCTAAAGAATATGTATATTTTGAAAAATATGGCTTAAAAATTATCCAAAGACAGTTTTAAAAAATATATTTCCATCAAAAGGTGGTAAAATAATCTTTTAAAAATATTAGAGAGTTTTATGCCCTAGATTGGATTTATTCTCATTTTAAACCTCCAAAACACTATCTAATTCATAAATAGAAATTGATATGAAAAATAATTATTAATTACTTACTTGGGTTGTTACATCCTTCCCCCCTTTAGGAAATTTCATCCCTGCAATTTATTTACTTATCAAATAAGTGGATTATTTATCCCTCATTGCATTTTCAAATTCCCATGTTGCCTCTTCAATCATGTGGATTTTTTACAAAACCTTTACTTGATGAATCACCTTATTCCGCAATAATTGCGCCTTGTGTTCAAGAATATGGACCGGTTGTTCCTTGTATGATTGATTCTCGTCCAGTTGATCTACCTCTGGACTCAAAACATGATATGGATCTGGCATGTACTTCATTAACATTGAAACATGAAAAACATTATGTTTTCAAGATAAACATGGAGGTAATGCCACTCGGTATGCATGTGAACCAAGTTTCTCTAGAATTTCAAATGGTCCAATAAAAATTGTAATCATCTTTCCTTTCTTACCAAATCGCTTCACACTTTTCCATGGTGAAACTTTGAGAAAGACATGATCACCTACCTCAAAAGATAGATCCTTCTTCCTATTGTCCACATAACTTTTCTGCCTACTCTAAGCTGCTATCATGTGTTTCTGTATCCTCTAAACTTTTTCTACCAAATATTCTACCAATTATAGTCCTATAAACATCTTTTCACCCACTTCATCCCAAAAATTAGGAGTTCGACACCACTTCTCATATAATGCCTCAAATGGTTCCATCTGTTTACTGGAATGAAAACTGTTTTTATAAGAAAACTCATCCAATGAATGATGTTGGTCCTAACTTCCCTGATAATCCATTGAAAAAGCACGTAGTGTATCCTCAAATGTCTGAATTGATGTTTATGATTTACTATCTGATTTAGGATGAAAAGATGTACTAAATTTTAATTCAGTACCCAACGAATTCTGAAGGCCTTTCCAAAAGATATAAGTGAACTGGGATTCACGATAAGATACAATGGAGAGTGGTACTCCATGTAACCTGACTATATCTTTAATATACAATTGAGAAAGTTGATCTAGGGAAAAAATATCTAGTATTTCACGGAAATGGGAAGATTTAGTCAAGCGATCAACAATAACCCAGATTGAATTATTACCTTGAGGTGCCTTCGGTAATATTATAATGAAGTCCATGGATATATTCTTCCATTTCTACTTTGACACTGGTAAAGGCTGAAGCATCCCTTTCGGTATCTGTCACTCTGCATTAATCTATCGACAAGTCATACACTTCACAGTAAAATCAGCAACATCTCATTCCATTCGATCCCACCAGTATTACACCCGAAGATCCTTGTACATCTTAGTACTTCATGGATGATTGAAAATAGAGAACTATGAGCTTTACATAACAACTGTCTCTTAAACACTGAATCACAAGGCACACACAATCTCTTCCTAAATCTCAAAACACAATCATTATCAATGTTGAATTCAGGTAACATTCCCTTTTGAACCAGCTCTAACTTTTTCTACAACTCACTATCTGGCTTTTATGCTTGTTTAATTATTTCTGATAAAGAAGATTTCACAGATACCTAAAACAAAATAGAAGAACCTCCATCACCAATAGCTTTTATGCCAATGTTCATCAAATAAAAAACCAAAGGATCTTGTTCCATACATATCACTGTTAATGAAGCATTACTTTTTAGACTCAAATCATGTACCACATTATTTTCTTTTCCTGGATGGTAGTGAATTGTGCAATCATAATCCATAATTAATTCTAGCCATCACCTCTATCTCATGTTCAATTCTCTCTTAGTGAATATATAGTTTAATTTTTTTTGATAAGTATATATTTCACACTTTCCACCATACAAATGATGCCTCCAAATTTTTAAATAAAAAAAACAGCAGAAAATTCCAAATCATGTGTAGGGTAATTTATCTCATGAGTTTTCAACTGACGTGATGCATAAGCAATTACCTGATAATTCTAAATTAGGACGCAACCAAGTCCTTTCAATGAATCATCACAGTAGATAACAAACTAACCATTCCTATAAGGTAGTGCCCATACTAGATCATTCACCTATATTCTTTTCAATTCATGAAAACAATCATCACATTCTTTTTTCTAGATAAACATAACACCCTTCTAAGATAACTTAGTCAATGGGCTGGACAACCATGCAAACCATTTAACAAACCTTCAGTAATAGCCCACCAAACCAAGAAAATGTCGAATCTTGGTTATAATTGTGGGTCTTGTCCATTCTTCAACAACCTTGGTTTTTACAGGATCAATAATTATTCCATCCTTAAAAACAATGTGTCCAAGGAAAGAAATTTGTTGCAACCAAAACTCACACTTGCTGAATTTCCCATAAATTTTCTTTTCTTTTATGGGTTGAATAATGACTCTTGAATTACTTTTGTGCTCCTCTATACTTTTATAAAACACCAAAATATCATCAATGAAAACAACAACAAACTTATCCAAGAACTCATGGGAAATACTATTCATAAGGTCCCTGAATACAGAAGGTGCATTGTTTAACCCAAAAGTCATAACTACAAAATTATAATGGAAACATCTTGTATGAAATGTGGTCATTGGAATATTTGCTTCATTTACCTTAAACTGATGGAACCCCAATCTTAAGTAAATATTTGAAAAATACTAAGCTCTCTGGAGCTGATCAAACTAATCATCAATATGAGGCGAAGGCTATTTGTTCTTAACAATGATGTTATTCAAGGCTCTATAATCAATGAAAAGTCTCATTGAACCATAGTTATTTTTAATAAATAAGACATGAGCTCCCCATGGTGATGTGATAGGTCAATTGAAACCATTCTCTAATAAATCTTTCAATTTCTCCATCATCTCAAAAAGTTAAATTTGATCCATTCGATAAGGGTGTTTTGAAATTGGATTAGAATCAGGAACTAAGTCAACAGTAAATTCAATATCTCTATATGGTATTATTCAAGGAAACTAATCAGGAAAAACATCTAGATACTCATTTACCACTGGAAAATCATTAATCTGAATGGTTCCTTTGTTTTCAAAAATATGTACATCGTATCATTAATTTCAATATTTTACATGTTTCCCAACATCTTGATATGTCATCAACAAAAGGGTTAATTTTTGTAAAAAAACTGAATGTCTTTTTGAAAAGAAACTTCTTTAGCTCTACATTCAATCTTTTCTTGGTAAATAGAGAGTCAATCCACACCCAGGATAACATCAAACTCTACTAGTGGTAAAACAATAAGGTTTGAAAGTAGGTTCTTTCCACAGATAAAGATAAAATATTCTTATAAATTATTTTTGACTCAACATTTCCCCCAGGTGTTTTTACCACAAGTTTAGGAGTAATTTCTTGAGATGTAATTCCCAATTTACTAGAAAATCTTTCGGAGATGAAAGAATGTGCATGCCCTGAATCCAACAAAACAATGTCATAATCTGAAAAAACAAACAAATTACCTGATACCACTTCATTTGATGGCCCAACATCTACTAAAGTTGAGGAAAAAGATTTCACCACACCTTTATGCTTGTAGTCTGACTACTTCCCATCATTCAAGCTCTTTGTCAGACACTCATTTTTAAAATGACCCATCTCATTGCAATTGAAACTTTTCACTAACTATAAATAAAATTTGGTTTCGCCATTACATTGATCTTTTCCAGTTCAATCTCAAGCCTTGTTTCCCATCTCACCACATCAGAAGCAATTTACTGAATTCAAAAGACATTCCCCTGCATTCTTTTTACCACATTTATCAGAAATTGAAAACATAGTTTTCTTTCCATCAATACTTTTTGAAGGATTTTTCCCCTTCTCCTACCACCTCAGTCTCATCTTCTATTGGTTGTCATAGAACACTTGATCATCAAAAAAATCCACTTCCACCTTCTCAGCACATCGAACAAGATTTTCATAACTTCTGAACTCAAATGAATCCAATGCCCTTAGATATTTTGGATTTAATCTTGAGTAAAAATTATTGACTTTACTATCAAGATCCCAGATAAAATTTGGATCATACATTTCCAATCGAGTGATCTTTTATTCATAAACAGCCACTATGTTGTCCTCTAGCCTTAATTCCAATAATTTTTTTTCTATCATATGTCGAGTAGCCTTAGGAAAATATTTCTCAAGAAACATAAAATTGAATTCATCCCAGTCAAGAGCATCAATCTCATCAGCATACCTGATATTTTTAACCATTGAGCACCACTGATCTACTTCACCCTCCAAACGGTAAACAACAATACTAACCTTTCAATTATATAAACACCCTATGACATAAAAAATCTTCTCCAGTACATTAATCCAACCTTCTACCAGCATAGGGGAGATGATCCTCTGACTGATGGGGGATGTTGCTTCATGAAATGTTCCATCACGGACATGTTCCTCTGTGGTTGATCTATCTGATCCCGTGCATGGGTACCACCTCCATTTATCTCTTGATTCATCTATTCCATTACTCCAAAAAACTGTTCAGTTCCAATTCTGACTATCTTTAGATGCTTATTTGGATGGTTATTTCCTTCTGTATGCCTTCCTAGAACCACTTCCCTATTTCCTCTATGGAAAAACATTATGAACCAACATGTCTTAGACAAAACAACATGGTAATCCTCAAATGTTATATCATATCCATTTGACCATAATGTATATATATATATATATATATATATTTCAATAATCATTCACTATAATTCTAACTCCTAATGTTATCTAAACATACCTTTCATACCAACAATAAGGCCCTATCCTTAAACATTAATTAATCTTGGGTTTTTTTTCAATAATTCACTTTGATGATCTTTTCAGGATTAGAGTATTAGAGAATTAGATCATATATCATGCATTCCATTACACATTTTATCAAGGTTGTTACATCAATAATAGAATTCATTTTTTCCATCAAAGGAAACATATATAAAATAAAACATGGTTTCCTTCTTGACACTTCCATAACACTATCATCACATCATGTAGTTTTCCCTTGACCTATTAAAAACATTTCAAAAACATGGGAAGAGTATAAAAAGCTCAGTAAGGGGTATAAAAATATAGAAACAAAACATTAGTCCATGTATACATAAGTGTCAATGAAATCATACTTTACTCATAAAACATATGCACTTTAACATACCTCATGAAATCATAAGATTTATGAATATCTCATAGAAATAATTTGACTAAAGGTAACTTGAGGCATTCATATCATTATTACGTAGGGAGTAACCCTCATGGTTATGTTTGGAATACCCATCAAAGTAAATTCCCTAAATCTCTTTAGAGAAACCATAGCGTTTAACTCCATCGCGTAACCCAATGCATTGGAGAGATGTCTCGGGCTCACCCACCATTAGTTTAACACGAAACCACCCAACTTCATAAACAATTCCCATGAACCATGAAATAATCTAATAACATAAATCATGCATAAAAGAAACATAAAATTTCCACATTTCAATCAAAAGATATCAATACAACACATTGATATAATCAAAACATTATCAAAACCATTTTAAATACCAGAATAAAATTAAAGTAAAAAATGTTATTTAATTTTCATTTAAAAAAAGATATAGCTTTTAGAGGAATCCAAAACTCAAATAATGGTCACGGTGGTAAAGAAGTTGTTGTCGCCACATAAGTAATACAAAATAATTCCATTTTCTTGTTTAGTAAAATGCATCATGTAAAAAGATTCATTTTGAATGAAATTAATAGTCAAAAGGGTTTATTATAAAACTAATAAAAGAAGGTCGTATATAAATTACATTATGCCTCAACGAATGGAGATTGAGACGAAGTCCCTTACCTCAAGTCTGACTTGTTCTCATTCGTTCTTTATATTCTTGAATAATAAAATAATGTTAATTTATAATTTCTTAAAGACTTCCATTAAAGTATATTATTCAATTCACATCCCAAATTATCATGTTATAATAATTAGATAATCATGTGAGTTCATGTCATACGTTTGGTCGATGTTCGGTACAGTAGTCAAAAATGAACTTTTTTTAAATCAATTCCCCATGTAGTTATAATTACATCATCTCTAGAATGGTATTAATGGTTTAAATATCATATATATCCATTATATATTCATTAGATACTATTCTATAGCATTTGGAGATAAAAAATGAAATGCACCACTCAGGTGACGGTAGGTCGTATGTTCGCAAGAGTGATGGTTTCATTTCATTGTCATATTAAAGGAAATAAAACTAAATGAGACATATAGATATATTATACTTACAGTATAATATATATGACATATAGGTAACATAAGTTCATTAATTATATTCTTAATAAATTCCATGTTTGGTATTAACGAGTCAAATCAGATGAGGGGGTGGCAGTCCACACTTCCTCAGATGAAATTATCGCATTTTCACAACATGATAAGCATAAAGGTATGTTTTAAATATAAAATACAGAAGAATATAGAGGACATAAATATAATATATATCATATATAAATACAGTGATATCATAATGGCAACCAAGAAAGGTGTTAAAAGTAGATTGAACAATCATTGTTTCGTGGGGTAGTAATTCGCCACCAACAGAAATAGTATGTTCATTAACCATTAGACGGAGGTGTGTGTAAGTGTCAAAAAAATCCTTCTCATAACAACATCTTTGTATATTTAGGATACTGGTGTTTTTATGGAATCAAATAATAATAATTTTAGGTGGAGTGAATAGGGAAAATACAACAAATGATTTTGAGAGAAGGTGTTACCTCTAGATCAGGTAACTTATTTTGATTTAATGATAAGGAAATCCTAAAATTATTTATGCACAAATTTAGGCTTCAAGGAGGAATATAGGGATGTGGAGAGATTATTTGAGCAATGTTTGAATGAGCCATGGGGCTTTAGAGGTGTGAGTAAGGGGTATAGTTGAGCGATTGTTTATTTGAGGGAGGATGGGCACTCTTGGAAAGTCATGAAATATTAATTTATTTTAAAATGTTATTCAAATTAGAGTGGTTCCAAAATGATATATTTCCAGGATAAGAGGACAAGGGGTATAAATACTCTCATACAAGAGTATTTATACAATTTTAGGTCATATAATGAACTTTATCTTTTCATTTTAACCATTAGTTAAAATTAATAATTCTTACTAGGTCTTTTTTTATTTTTAAAAAATATGGTCATAATAATTACATTAAAATGACAATAGTCCCATAATTGTATAAATAATTATATTAGTAATATATTTAATGTAATTTGGCAGAATAATATATTTTTTGAGTATTATACCATTTAATAAAATAACATTTGTTTTAAAAACTCATATATTCCAATTTCGACACTATTTGGTAGTTGACTTTTTATAAATGCATAAAAGCTTTATTCATTCAAAATAAAATCATTAACATAAATTTAAAAGGTCATAATACTCTATAATATTCATGGTTAGCATCAAAAGTTTAAAACAAAATTATTTTTACACTTATAATATCATATATTTAAATCTTTCATTAATGAGGTAATAATTTCATCATCATTGTGTCATAAATAAATTTATTTATTTAATTTCTAAAAATTATAAATAAAATAACAAGATGTAGTAATTATTTTTAGTTTAAAAATTAATCTTTATATTCAAGGATATCATTTATATAAACAAAATTAATTTTTTTTTACTTATGTATTACATACTTTTGTTATATTTCCATTTCTTTTAAAAAAAATATGATAAAAGGTCACTATCACAAAATAGTGATTCCATGGGGTCCCTAAGTTAGAGAAAGGCTGTCCATGGTCGGCCATGACACAACCAAGAAGATGTAGACACATTTTGGGGTCATATTATATTATTATGATATTATTTTATTACCCTTAACAACCCAATTACTAATTAATCATGATAATTAAAGATAATTACTGTCGTTACTATTCATAATGTCCAAAAACAAAAGAGTTTTAATTACATAATTTGGACCTTATGATTCAAAATATGGAATCCATTTTACCAAATTCTAAACATATAAATTTAAGTTATTAATTTAAAAATAATTCTCATTTTCAAAACAAATAGCCTGTTTTTTAGAAACAATATCTATCAAAAGATTGAAAATTGTTTATGTCAAATTTCGAAGAAAAATTAATTATAATGACAACCATTGAATTGAGTGGTAAAAATATTTTCTAATTACACTTTAAAACCAATTAATAGGAAAATGTAACTATATAATTAAATTAGATGAAAAAACAGTTTTGAAGTAAAATGCAGTATTTTTCACAATTCATTAAAAAATAAACATTGTCAAACAAACACCAAAAATTTATCCAATGTAAATTTCAATGTCCCAATTCTAAATAATAATTTTATTTTGACATATAAATCAAATAAAATATTCAAAATTTAGATTTAAAAAATGGTTTTTTATCAAAAGGCGGCAAAATAATCTTTTAAACATATTAGAGAATTATATGCCCTATATTGGATTTATTCTCATTTAAGCCTCCAAAACAATATATAATTCATAAATAGACATAGATATGAAAATATATTATTCTTTAATTACTAGAGATGTTACACAGGGTGATGGTTTTAGGGCGACGATGTTAGGGCGACGATGAATCTCTTAACGTTGAGTCCTTCCCTGCTTTTCCAAGACGTTCCAATTTTCTCTAGTAACGTTTCTTTGGACATAAAAGTGTTTTAATAAAAATTTAAAATACATTTAAATCTGTTAAAAGATGTTTTAATCCCTCAATAGTTAGGAGACATTTGAGTTACCAAAATTTGTGGCCTTTTTTCTTTGGTGTCACACCCTTGATGTGTTTTATAGTTTCACCCCTCTTACATATTTTTTTCCATTTAAAAGAAATACAATAACTCAAAGGAATTATCTCCCCCATATCTCATGAGAATTATTAAATCTAAATTAATCCCAACATGTGAAACCTCCAATCCACTTGGTCGAGCCATGATTTGACTTTTGTGTACTTATAAATCATCTCCCAAATAGTAGGATCTAGAATTTTCGTATGCTGATATCCAATCTTCATAATTCCTTTCCATTATATAAAGTACGCCCTAGAGACATATTCTAGAGACTAATCATGCACGCATGCTGGAGCCCTTCCTACTCAGCCTTGAAGCCTTCGAGTTTTCCTTTCCTATAAGCTGTGCACCCTTAGTTCATGACATGTGGATAAAAACATTGATCCTTGACCATGAAAGTTGCGTTTTACATCGCATATCTTTACTATGTATCATGAGGGGTGGGTATGAAAATGCTTCCCTCATGATGTTGATGAAACCAAACCATAATGAATATAATAAATGGACTCTAAATATTGAAGGGGTGTGTTTTATGGTGATGTGGCTGTATTTATTTTATCTTCATTTTTATTTTGGGAATTGTATGGGCTTCTACCCACTGAAAATATTGGTCATCGGTGGTCCTTTCTTACTCAGTAATGATCCTCTATTTTTCAGGATAATCTTCTGATTGAATGGATATAACATGGATAATGGTTAATCATGTAATGTTGGTTGATAAAATTGATTACCAATGAAATAGAATCCTTGTGTGATCACCCTGGTTAACCAAACAGAAATAAGAAACTTGATTAATGGTGTGGTTAAAACCTAAATACTCCCTTTCCCTGTGCTGCTAATACACATTGTTGTTCTACATGATTATTTCAGGTTGACATGGATTGGGATGGGATCTCCAGTTGTTCTTTTTTTGTAGTGGATTTGAGGCTGTGTGGGGCATTATGTATTGTATTGGTCAGGTTCTACAACTTAGAGGGATCTCACTGGTCCCTTTTCATGTTGTAACATTAGAAGAGAATCAGTGTAAATGCTTAAATTGCTACTTTGATGTTTTCCTTTAGTTGTTTTCTTGGCATCTGTTTATTAGTTTCCTAGTAGTGAAGGAATATTTCAATGGAATCACTGGAACATGATAACAATAATGGGTTTAATAGATAATTTTTTCCCAGAAATGGGTTGTTCTCTGGTTGTGGCTATTGTGTATTTCTGCATGTTGGAATAATAACGAGAGTGTTTTTGTATGGTATGGTTTCATAACCCTTCGGTTGGGGTGAGTTATTGTTCAAATACATATATAAATTTTGTTCTTTTGTTTCTTATTATCACTCCACCCATGATGAGATCTTTTTGCGGAACACCCCCATTCATGAGGTGGGTGTTTTTCCCAACATTCTTTTATGTGGCTAGTAATTAGCTCTTTTATTCTCCCTATCCAAGGTATCCCAAAATTATTCAGGCCGGATGTGATGGCCCAAGTTTCACTATGGCCAATGAATCTTAGTTTTGGGTGTGTTTTGGTGGTTGGACTAGGCGTGTGCATGCATATTTGTTTCCCAAGATTCCTCGGGATGAGGCCCAGGTGTCTTCGGGCTTGGCAGTGGTCGTTGTAGACCAGGTGCCTGCGAGCAGGGATGTGGGTGTTTGTGGTGGACCAGGTGTGTGTGTGGGTGGGATGCATGGTGATGGCCCCTAATGTTTTTATTGGGTTTCCAGTGGGACTGTAGTAAGCCTTTTGGGTGAGATCTGGCACGTAGGATGTCCTAAATAACCAGTAGGAATGTGGTGCGGTGTACCCAACTATCGATGTTCTATTACTATTAATTTACCTAACTTGAATAATTTAAAGAGTGTTCTTTGGCAAGGCTGGGTGGATAGTTTCCTTTCTTGTTGTTTGGGATATCTATACTTCTCACGAGGAATTATAATGCCTCCCCACTTGGGCACGAGATATTTTGGTTTTCCCTTCTTAGTATACCCATATACTCACCCTACATATATAAAAAAAAATTAGGTTTTCAAGAGGATTTTGCGGACCATGATAGACCTTACTAGCTAAGGATTTCGGATTTTTCATTGTTTTGTTTCTTTCTTTTGTTACTTTTCATCAGAGTTTTCTTGTACCTTGTATCAGTTTATTTTGAACATGAATATGGGAATGGATTTTTGGATTTACTTTTACTTTTAATTTTTTGTGTTGTTTGATATTTACCATATTATATCTCCATCTTATTAAATAAGAGTGTAATGTATTCTATTTTTAGGTGATATTATATTCCATTTGTGCTAGTCGCCACTCTGTGGCCTATTTAAGGTTGGAATCAGTGGTCGTTATCTATCTTTCAACTTGACAGAGGAAGGGTGTGGTAGTTTTCTGTCCCTTTCTTCATCATGGTGAAGGTAGGTCATGACAGTTAGAGAGTGAACTTGTTCTCCTACTACTATGAGGATATAGGAATATACTCATACACCAACACAAGGGGTTATAATGTGGACAAATTCTCATCTTTTGGGTGATAGGTTTTTAGTGTGTGATTACTTAAGAACTACAACTACAATGCAGTTCACTGTCATCCCTAACCTGTTGAATGCAGTTTGAGTGGGTCTACTTATAAAAAATACCTATATAACCTAATTAATGTGAGATACAAGTCAAAATGTGATTATTTAATATTTATGGTATATAATGTATCATGATCCATCCAGGAATCCCCGAGTGCAGAGATTTGGGAATTGGGGTAGCCATCAGATAAAGGATGAAGGAAAAGTTCTTGAACAACGGAAAATGGCTTAGAAGGCATTGGCTCATCAACATCTCAATAAGATATTTTTCTCCACAATCCATTCTAGGAACCATTGATTAATTGACTAGAGAGTTTGAAATGATAGATATAGGTGTTTTTAGAGAAACACATGCCAACAAAGAGTTGAGGTTAACCTCTTTGAATTAAGTATGATGTCAATATTACTAGTATATAATCACATATCATTCTTTCGGGGAGGATGTGAATCATTATAATATAGCTAGTAGACTATGTTGATATAATATATGTAGTATAATATCATGTTATTTTTGAGAAATAGCTTTTGGCAATCTATTACATGTGATCCTATCCGGTAGATGAGCACATACCATAAGGAAGGTTAGTTCAAAGTCCCTTCCTATACCACACATGTAAACCGAATTAATTGAGTAGAGAAGATCATACTCAGATATGTTCTTATCATATCATTATGGGGATGTTGACACAATCAACAGGTCACTGAGTATGTGAAATTATTTATGCATCTTATATTACCTTCATCTAGCTCCAAGAGGGAAGCTTTTAGAGACATAGACATCAAAAAGTGGAGGTAATCGATGATGATAAATGCCCTAAAAGGTACTATAATTTGTGGCTCAACCGCAAGGTAGTGATGATATTTAGGGTAGAAATATCAATTCTCTTATGATGGTGAAATGACTCTATCATACACATAAATATGTTTCGATATACATTCCCAATGAAATAGGCTAGCATCCAATTAATTACCTACCATGATATGATATCATGTCATTGTATTCTATCACATTGATTGCACTTGATGAATCTATCTATGGTTGAGAAGAGAGAAAAAAGACAATTGATTCGAATGTAGGATTGAGTGACAAAATTGAAGGATGTGCTATTGAATGTGAATTCCTATAATAGTGGACTTCCCAAAGACAACAAGAACTACAACTATTGGAAAGAATGATAGACTAGTTTTTGGGACAAAATACGTGAATCATGTTTTGAATGCACTCATTAGGATAAGATACTTCACGTATCACAGTGAGGACCTAGTGCTCAAAAACTATAGAGCGCCTGGGAAACATGAAGTATCCTAGTGTCTAATACCTATATTGTTTCTGAGAAATGACCCGGACATAGTAGGGTACTCATCTGTATCATCATCTAGTAGATCAAATGAGTTGAATTGAAACTACTCCGGGATTTGAACCATTTCCATATCATTCCACTTCTAGTGCTGATGGAAGGATACACACCGCATACCTTCATTCGAATTTCAAGGTTCCACTTTTTTATCTGTTATTAACCAATCCCAACCCAAGAGTCTTAAAGATTTCATATTCTTTGACTTTTACGCCACTAATGAAGAGGTAATTCTCTTTTAGATATTATTTGATACCCATGGGGTAAGATGGGAACAACATTTATTTGGTGGCCAAGGCACATGGACAATGGTTTTTGAGGTTCGACGGTGTGGTAGGTGGGAAAATATGTCAAGTTGGGGTTGTCACCATATACTACCAATATTATACTGACAATGAGATACATCATGTGAAGGAAACCAACCAACAGATCTCGGACCCCTTTTAAAAGTTGTAGTAGCCCATGATGTGTGAATTTGGAAACCATTCCACAAGTTAGATGAGGTTATTCCTCTAGTATCCATGGTTCCCATTCCATAATCAATCACATGAACAGTTCCAAAGAAGTAGACACACATGAGTTATTGTTTCCGTGATGTACCTTTCTAATCATACTATCATGAATGATAATCTAGTACACTACTTTTTAGGTTGAGCCTGCTGAAACTCTCATGACCTCATTCGTTATCGACTCACTATGATGACGACTTATTTCATCAATAGTACCCCTTAGTGTTGACTATCACCCTCTTCAATGATAGAGAATCATATACCATCATCATATGTATTTTTTCAATCCCACTAATCTACATACCTATTCCTACTAACCTGTCAACTTGCTAGTGGATGAAGGCATTATTCTTGGCTGATTGGTTCTGAATGATGTGATATGTTTCAAAACCTCATGGAGTCAAATTCATATATTATATAGGCCCCAATACCCTCTTGTATATTTCAACTTCACAACCCCTAACTCATAGGCCTCTAGGTTTCCATGGTATCCATCTTGTTATAACTCACATGGTACTAATATATATTTATAGACCACTAGTAGGAAACATTAGGTTACCACGGGGTACACAACCCACCATTGGAATCAAACGTGTCTTAGTAACCCCAATCATATCTTTGTAGATCTCATGGGTATATTTTATGAATGGTGCTAGAATCAACTACATGAAAAAAACAATAGCGTGTTACATCCTCTTTATCTTGCTTGAGTATACACATTATACATACACCTGGAATCCTAAAGGGAAACCAATGAACTGCATTGGGATTGAACCACCACTGATACATATATGGACTTTAAAAGAGCTATAAACTCTATTTACAGTGCTAAAAACTTTGTTAATCTCATCCAAGATAAAGGTGGGTCCCATTTATCAATGCTAAAAAAATGATGATAAAGAAACCTTTTAACATCATTAAAAAAAGCACTAATAAAAGGGGTCTTTTATCAGCGATAAAAAAGAGTAGATAAAAAGATACATTTTTCAGTGCTTCTTTTTATAACTATTAAAAGAAAACTTTTATCAGTTCTTTTTGAAAATTGTTGATAAAAGTTTCATTTCTAAAAAAAAGTAAAAATGATCTGCAAATCGGAGGGGGTTTTAATGCTTGACCTCCCCTTCTATAGTACTATTAAGCACCCCCCCTGCACGCCCCTACCACCTCAGCACACCCTGACAACCCTTTAATTGTGCTAAAACCCCCTTTATCAATGCTAGCACAACCCTTCACCATTGTGTGCGCCCCTGCCTCCCCCATGATTCAAACTCGAGACCTCCCACTATGCATCTTGACCCTTTACCACTTCTCTATATTGATTTGATATCCATTTATGATATATATATATATTTATATATATATATATATATATATTTACTTATATTTATTGGTATATTAATATATATTTATATCTATCTATTTATATATATTTAGTTATATTTTTTTATATGTATATCTATTTATATATTAATATATATCAGTAGTTAATAAAGACACACACAAATACACACACACACACAATATAAGTATATAAATATTCATATATTTGTATTTTAAATAAAATAGATATTCATTTTTTATTTATATAAATCTTATATATTGAGAAATATATTTTATATTTACATATATATATTTATATTAACATATATATATATTTATAATAACATATATATATTTTTATTAAAATATATATTTATTTATATTAATATATAGATATATTAATATATATATATACATGTATAGTTATATTTATATATTTATATATTTATATATATATATATATCTATATATTTATTTATATATTAATATATATTTAGTTATATTTTTTATCGGTATATTTATTCGTATATTAATATATATCAGTTGCTAATACTGACACACACAAATACACACACACAGATTGTATAGGTATATAAATATTCATATATTTGTTTTTTTAAATAAAATAGATATTAGTTTTTTGTTTTGATAATGCATATATATTGAGAAATATATTTTTTATGTAAATAAGTTTATTTATTTATTTATAAAATTAAACTTTTTATGTGTTAATATATAAAAAAATGTATATATTGTTATATATTTGATTTTAAATAATAGTACATTGTGAAAATCGATAAAATTTCAATTCTATAATATCAATACGAGTTTAATCCCTTAGAATAAATTAATTCTCACCTGAAAAGGTATAAAGATCCTAAAATGAGGATTAAATTCCATCAAATGTTAAAATATTTTGGTAGCCGAAAAAAACATAATATTGCAGGCCTTCTGTACCATTTTGACCTTGACAGATGCGACATAGGGTTCCCTTGTTCTGTCAGTGTGTAGAACTCATCACAGGCTTTGATTTGATATGTTGTAGAGCTAAAACGGAAACCCAAATCAAAAGTTATTGCCATTTGAAGATTGAGTTATGTTTTTAACATATTTTAGATATTTTATTAGTTTTTTGATTTTATTCTGTCTTCAAGTTGTTATTAAATGACTATTACTCAATGATAATTAGAAAATTATTAATTAAAATAATTTTTAATATTTTATAATCCATTTTCCACACATTTCTTATATATTAAGTGTAAATTTCTATTTATACTAATCTAAAGATTATTTATAAATTATAAATTATATTTATATATTTATATAATATTTTTAATTAAATATAATTTTTTTAAAATATACCCTTTATGAGTGCTAGTAAAAAAAGCACAAATAAAGACCACCCTTCATCTATCATACTAAAAAAACACTGATAAAGTGGTATTTTTAAAAGTGATTTTTTTAGAACTATTAAAAGTACCCCTTTATCATCACTTTTTTGAGCACTAATAATGGTACCCCTTTATCAGCACTTTCTATTCAGTGACAATAAAATGAGGCATTTCCCTTGCCCCATTTTTTGGTAGTGCACTAGGTATCACAAGGATTCTCATCACCACCTCCAAGACACAGGATCATTGTTACCTAGCTGCACTAACAAAACACCTAGTCTTTTTTTTGCACATTAGCCTAATGTTTGTCCAATATATGGCCACATTTGAGAGCTTCCTAGTTGCTTTGTGTTCCCAGCGGTATAGCTCGACCCAACCACTAGATCCCAAAACCACACCAGACCCATTTTCCATATAATCATCAGATGTCCAATCATTATCCCTTTCCCAACCTTCCAATACCAGAGATGAGTTTCTAGTGGACCCATCAGTACTATAATCTGGTAGTATTCTTACGAAGGAGTCTAGTAATATTCATGGCCTCACGAGTAACCATGGAACCACACTATCGTAATGTCGTGTTCCATCTCCTGATACCTCTCCACTACCCATCCCTTTCCACACATTGTTCATTCTGATACTTCTAGGATTCCCAAGAAACACCACATGAGAAACCATACTAGATATAGGACATCCACCCCATGAACCATATGTTCCTTTCCCTGTTGGTTCCTATGTTGTGTGTAGGTGGGAGGTAAGGACAATATACGAATCAGCAGATCAAGGTCACATTCAAGCATCCATGTCTGTATAATATAGGCAGTATACTTGGATATGAGTGCAAAATAATCCTTTAGAATGATCTATGGGCACACCCATTATCATAGAAATGAATCTCAAACCACCACTGGTTATACTGATATGCATTTCAAGCACCAGTTTACTTTGGAATTTGTGGCTAGAGAAAGATGGAATGAGGATAAATAAATTAGAGCTGATACTTGAGCTTGGTTCTTATATACATTGATGGATGGGACAATGTCTGATTTTTTGTTTCCCAGTAGAAATTTTGAGTTTTTAAAGGCTTGGGTTTCACTGAATTAACTTGTTCTATTCTAGTCAAAATGTAGTGCATCGAAACACGAAGACCTATACCAGTCTTCAAGGAATTCTTCAAGACCACTGAACCTTATATTCCATAATATAAACTACATCATTGAGGTTAAACTCCTCGGATCTACCAAAAAGAGTTAGAGCATCTTGACCATCAAATCGGTGTAGCCATAGAGACTACTCAAAGATAATCAGAGAAGGGAAAAAATCTCAATGGTTTGTATCTTCACCACCTACATATCATGATGACCTTTCCTAGATTTCAGTACTATACATTTATTGTATTTCTTTTCTATCACTATTATCAATTTCGTACTACATGTTAAGCATATGACCTCAACTCATATAAGGAAAACAAACTGGTTGGGATAGTACCCATACTACCTGTCAATTTATCCACTACTTTGATCTTCCTCTTTCGGACACCTATTCTTCGAACCCCCTACATAGAATACCTGGTATTCTGGATAGAGATATGAAATAACTAGCCACATGAAATACTAGAGATATTAAATCCCTTTTCATATCTGATGATATGACCCTATGATAATCATTTCTTTTTTTCCTATTACTAACGAAGAGCTATATAGTCTATGTATATGAATGAGAAATGATATCATACATACGATACATTAACATAATATGATATGTCGATGAAGAGAAAATTAATTCCATGAAGGAGGTCCCAAAACCTTAGAGAATGATACCTACCTCGTTTTTCTAAAGTTATTCTTTTCAACATCATATATTATACCGAGTGATATTTTTTAGTTTCATTCTCTATATTTGATGAACACTTCCAACACCTCACCACACTGATTTCATAGATCGATTAGAGTTTCTTGACATTCTTGTGGATTTTTATTCGAAGGGATTTTGTTAGAAGGACTAACAGTGATAGGAAATAGAAACCGCTTGTTGACAGGGGAAAGAGACCAGGAAATATGACTTAGGATGGGTCTTGACCAATAAACATCCTTAATAGAAATGGATTAGGCTTTTTCAACTAAGACCTATCTTTGAGTCAGAGATCAACCACTTGGTTTCCTCTCTCCTAGAGTGGTCAGAGAGGGAAGGAGATCAAACATAAAAGTTCTCCAGCTTTTGGGAGTTCCAGACAAGATAATCAAACAAACTCCATGATTTCTAGTCACCCTTGAATTGTACATGCCTTATATAATGATTTCCACTCTACCTTCCTTCTGAAGGAGACTTCTCTCCCAACTAGCCTTGGAAAATGGGTTACTTGAATGGGGAGCTATCCTATCACAAGAGGGGTCAGAGAACTCCTCAATGCAGTTCATATGAAACCCAATAGGTTCTGACAGCTATCTATATATTCCATCATGAATGGGCACACAAATACCTCCATCCAAGTGGAGTGAGAGTCATTACTATTTGTGTCTTCTCGCCTTCATCTATAGGTTTAAATAAATAAGGAATGCATTATAATTCATTCTATCTATCCCTCTCGTGTTAGTCACACTTCTTTCTAGGGATATATCAATGTAGGATGTTTCATAGATATTTCTTCCCTTTAGGATCAAGCTGTATTCCAAATCATCTAGTGGGATTTTGTCTTGACGATACAAACAATCTAAAAGTTTTAAATCAATCTTCCAGGAAAAGAGCAGAGGAACTTAAAACAATAAGAGACCTTTTTTACGTTTTCTTTTAAGTCCAGGTGTTGAGTTTGTTCCTGAAAAGGGCTAAGGTATCATTGTCTTAAATATCCTATTACTTGAGAAAGATCAGATCATGTATAGGGGATTCCATAGTCAAATAATGGGACCTATCAATAGATGTAAGAGGAAGTACACTTTGTCCATGACCACTTTAGTACAAAAATTCTTGTATTACAAAATATGTGCTTCTTGTATTAGTATAATAATGACTTCTCTCCCCAAGTGCATTAACAATAGAATGAGAAGTTGTACATCTTATTCCACACTTAATTGTGTAAGAGAGGTTTTTATTCCTCCCCCAATAGAGATAGAAACCTATTCTTGTGTGGTTGGTTGTTAAAAATGGAATAATGGGTATTTTACTGTCCCTTTGAAAAAGCCTATTCTTCTCCTTACACTTTGACCCAACAGTATTAGGGATTAGATAAACACATATAAATTCAATTAATGATATCCTTGATTCACTTACATAAGAATAATAAGTTCATTTCACATCAGCATCATTCCTAGGATATAAAACATCGATCCTAAAAATATATATTTATTTATAATTATAATTATAAATATACAAGATATATTTATTATAAATATATTAATTATAATATCATTATTAGTTAAATATAAATATGTATTTCTTTAAATATTTATGAAATTATAAAAAATATTTTTAATTCATATATTTAATTTAATTTCATAAGTATTTAAATATATATATATATAATTATATTTATGACTATAAATAAATATAAATATATTTATAATTATAATTATAAATATAATAAATATATTTATTATAATGTTATAATTATTTACACACATAAATATTATTTATAATTATAAATATAAATATTTGTAAATATATATAAATATTTGTAAATATATATAAATACATTATATAATTATATGTATTTATAAAATTAAAATTATTATAAACATATTTATCATGATTTTAAGTATTTATGAGAACATAATAGCTTCATGGGAACATGAATGAATCATATACACCAAGTAATGTATAGATCATAAAAAAAGAGTCATCATATAATTGGACAACATGAATAGTAATGAGAGTATAATGTATAAATGAACATTCAAGATGAATACATAACATATGAACATCACTTATATTGATGCATCAATAGACCAAATTCATTGGAAACTTATATTTATTTACATATATATATATATATATTTATAATTATAATTATAAATCTACATATTATAAGATTATTTATATATAATTCTCTTTATACATATGTGAAAAGTATTTATATATAATTATAAATATATATATTTAAAAAGTATATATAAAAATATAAAAATATAAAAATATAATAAATATATTTATTATTTAATTGAATTTATTATATATATATATATTAATTATTAAAATGTATATATTAATTATAGACATACATTTTTTATTTAATGTATACAAATAAAAATTATATTTAAAATATAAATATAATAATTTTATATAAAGTAATAATATTTTTTATTAAAAATGTTTATGAGTGCTTTTCAATTGCGTTAATAATGGTTCCCTTCTATCAATGCATTCTACTTAGCGTTGACAGAACCTGGTGCATCATTTGCCCAGATCTGTGGTAGGGTGCAAACATATTACATTTATGTTATAGTTTTCTTTTATTATTTTTTCAATATATGATTCTTCTTAACTCCTCTTATGAACATACTTGATTTCATTCCTCACCCTTTTTTTCGAATGATATACTTTACAACACTACTTTAGTGAGATAAATAATAATTTATTGAAAAAAATAATTAAATTAAATGCATGGAAAAAGAATATATAAATTTATATTTAAAGTGTGTGATTTATAATAAAAATTAATTTTTTATCATCATTAAAATAGTTATATTTGACTATCATTAATATGAATATAAATGGAATAATAATATTGTTTAATAAAAAATTCGGTTCAAGCACTTGTTTAACCGATTTTACCGATCCCAAGATTACCTACTCTCATGATTCAATGACCACCTTGATTCTAATATTTTTGATATTAGAAAATAAATCTTTTTTCCCTCCAATAATGTATAATGTTTTTTGTATATTTCATTAATGGAAATTTTCATCCCAAAATAAAAAATTGTGACAATCAAGCTTAAATAAATGGACTTGGTAATTAATAAAAAACATCAAATCTATCTATTTATATGAGGACGAAGTCGGAAAGGAAGAAGAGGATGATTTTGGCCGACCTGTTTATAGCCCAATACCCGGAAAAGGAGGATCAGAAGAAGAGGACGATGATGGGTGACCTGTTTATAGCCCATGAATTGGCGATGGTGGATCAGAAGAATAAAAGTACAGGGTTCATGGCAGAAAGGCAGAAGAGAGCCCTTCACACTGAGCAAATCTTTGCAGATTCTTCTAATCAAGTGATGCTGGAAAGGAAGAAGAAGAGGATGTTGGCCAACCGGTTCAAGCCTCGAATGATGGCCAGATTGTTTTTTTCTAAAATCTCTTGTTCATACAAAAAATGGCATTTTGCATTGGATTTTACCAACATCTATAGTCAAATAAGAATGGCTTGCAAGTTTATGAAAAATATTTTTTAAACAAAATATATTTTACGAATGGTACAAACATGAAGGAAGCTGGGGATACTTAAACAACAGACCTCTCTAACACCCCACATGCCCCTTTGATGTTAAGCTAAGACCTACGCTTCGAAGACCTAAACAACTGTCCTTCGATTTAACAAAATTGAATTAATTCATTAATCTTAAACATTATTATAATTATGTAATTATTTTAATGTACTAGAAAACTACCTTTACCAATCATTTAATAGTAGATAATCCTTCAATGAAATTACTTGAAAAATTTTTATATGGAAGAAAAATAATCTTTACCTAAAAGATGAAATATGTTCAGATTTTCATAAAAACATTTTTTCAATTGGTGAGTAACAAAGAGAGGAAAGATTGAAATAAAAAACATAGAATTTGGAGAAATTATAATCGGAGAACAATATAGTTATGCTTTAATAATATAAAGAGTATATATTTCTTCCAAAGTAAATTTAAATAAGAACAATCCTAAATAAGTGTGAGATTGTAAAACAGGCCTTTATGACTTTAATAACATTCTATTCAAAACCCATTAAAAGTTAAAACCTGAATTGAAACAGTAAATACCAGGAATATTGATGAATTCATGATATAATATGACCAAGGGGAAGTATATAAACTATATGAAATAAATTATCTATATAATTTAAAATATGTCTCAGTAGAATAAAATTTAGACAAAAAACCATTCCATTGGATTCATTTAAGGTCGAACGTGCTATATCCTATTGAATAATTAATTTAAATTTATTAAATAATTTCATAATAATTTTTTATATAAATTCCATTTGTTATGATATTTCTTTTTATAATCACATGACATCCATTCATTGAATAGTCCTTGCTTATGTTATCCACTAAATGTTGTTTAGTCAATTTTCCCAGAATTACATACATATATTGGTTGAGGTTAAAGGTGTTATGAAATGGTTTTATCATCTCATGAATGATAATAAATTCATGAATATAATTTTCATTCATTTTATTAAATTTTAGAATCATCCATGAAATGTGATTACAAAAAAATGAATTGCATCGCTTCGTGGAGGTGATAGTCAACACGTACGAATGACAAATGTTATCATTTTTAATGGATGGGAGGGTAATAAATTAGACAATATATTATATTTCTAAAATCATAATTATGTCCTAAATGTCATTTATATTCATTAATTCAATATTTTTAACTATCCATGTGAGGTGATGGAAAATGGAATCACCATTTACATAACAACATCTCAATATAGTTAATATGTTGATGTAATTATGTTACGATTCATACTGAATATTTAGAGGTGTTTTAAGAATAAAAGAGAATGAAAAAACATGGTAAGAACATATACCTCCTCTGGTATGTTAATTTTTCCTACACCTTAATCCTTCTTTAGAAAACATAGTTAATATTCTAATGTAATTATGTTAAGACTTCATTTCTTAGACTCATTTCATCGCATGTTTGTCTTGGGATATTTGTCATATTTCATGGTGCTCCACCATAATTGTTTTTGGAAGATTCTATTTAGCGTGTTTCCATTGGAATTTAATTGGGATGAAAATCAAACAGAAGGTTACATCGAGGAATACATAGGTCATTGAAGCAGCTAGTTTCTAGGACTCTTGACTAGGGTTAGGGCCAAATCTACTCAGAAGAACCCCATTCGCAAGGGTTTCGAACCTAATCTATAGGCTTTCGGTGTAAATAATATAGGTAGTTGATTATCCTTTGGGTTTTTTCTCCAGCCTTGGTTCAGGGCTATGACATGGTGGTCTGGAATATTAAATGTTGGTGTATGGAGAGTGAACAAGTGATCTGGTACTCAAAGCCTATAGTCAAGTGGCATGATATGTTCTGAGACATGGGATGAAGTTTTCATGTGATCCAATAATCTAATCTAATAGTCCTCCATTCAAAGTGGTATGATTGTACTTCCGAATCTAATGAGATTTATGCTTTCATGTATAGTTTAAACACTTATCTGAATACCATTTAATCCTAAAATACACCTACTAGGTAATGGACTTGAGGGTGGATTGAAGCCTTCACCACTCAACTCAAAAGAGTTCCTATGGCCTCATGATAGATGACATTTACCATCTCTCTTTTGACCATATCCACTCGCACCTAGGGGTGATTCAGTACCACCCTTGGGAGCATATTGAGCTTGATGTTTGAGACATTACCATCTTGACATAGGTTATGTCCTTGGTTACTCTCCAATGAAGGTTCCATATAGTTGATTTTGGCATCTGGTGGAATGATGTTGTTTGAATGCAATTGACATGTAGCTCAGCAATCATGACCCATCCCCCTGGGGCCCGTGTCATGACTACCGCAATCCTACCTTCCATAGGCTAAGGGATGGTGACTAGCACCGAAAGGCATATTTCCTAAAACGGGAATGTATTGCCTTTATAACATTTAAACTCACACAAAAAAAGCACAGAGTAAACTATATAGAAAACAGGGTGTGTATAGTAAGTAAAGGGGCCGGAATACAAGTCTAATTGAAAATTATAAGTAAAAATGGGAAGTACAATTAAAACTGAAAACAACTCATGTGAACACCCGCCGATGATCAGTCGCGGAGCTGAATCATCTTATTCTGTCAAGAAGCACTGCTGCTGTTTATACGGAGTCTGACCCACACAGGATCGATAGATACTAACCCCCGCAATGATCTACATAGGATCTGACCCAAACAGGATCGGTATGCGCTGACCCACATATGATCACTGAGTGTTGACCCACATAGGATCTGACCGACACACGATCGGTATGCACTGACCCATAGAGGATCACTGATCACTGACTCACAAAGGATGGGTATGTGCTAACCCACATAGGATTACTGAGCGCTGGAAAACACAAGATTGATAGGTTAAAACAACCACAATGACCAACACATGATCCAACATGCCCAGAGTCGATAGGTAACTAACCTCTATATAATCTGTCTCCAACCTCTTCCTCACTGCCAACCACTGGGTTCCCGCACTAAGCATGCATGAATCCAGGATGTTCCACTCCTAAATTCATTGTTCAATACTTCATATTCCATTAGGTTCCATGATTAAGTATCCCAAAGTTATGATACGTCATAAGGGACCTAATGTAAGAGACAGTGCGTCAATCAGACGCTCGGTCTGTACGTTATTAGTATTTCTGCTCTAAGGGCCCTGTTGGATTGGAGGTTTGATCCAACCTAGCCAAACACCATATTTATCCAAAACTCAATTAGTGTATAACAAAAGGAACATCTCGGTCCAAGGATTCTGGCTCTATATACGGTTCATCAAACAGACACTCGGTTCTCATGATATGGCCATAACGGTGAAAATGGGTCTGGATGGGTCTGGGTCCATTCCTACCCGACCCGACCCGACCTGGGTGGAAACAACATGGTTTGGTCGACCCAGCCCATCATGGGTCCGGCCCGAATGGCCTGGGCTTTGGAGGGCCCGGCCTACGGGTTCGTAGTCTTCCCCAACAGGTGAAGGGGACGACCTAGTGGCGCAGCCCGGTGGGGTAGCCCGCTCGAGCTGGTGCCAAAGGGGGAGCATCCCCTTCCAATAGGAATGGCATCAAGAAGTGCCTTTAGGATCACTAAGTCACCGCGGGACTCGAGGGGGACCCGCTGAACCACAAGAGTCGGCTGGTGTTCTGGCCGGTCCGCCTCCCAGTGGTGCGGTCGCGCGCTGCTGCGCCACCGCGGTTGGCCCATCTGAAAGCTCTTTGGTCTTTACCATGACCAAGTGGTCATGGCCTCCTAATCCACTGATGGAGTGGACATGAACTTCCACTCCACCACATTGCTAGCCAGATGCCGACTGCCACCCTACCCGGCCATGGCCAATAGGTCACCACCTCCTCCCCATCTGGCGGTGAGACGTGTGCCGACCGTTCTTCCTCGAGGTAGGCCGGGTACCAACCTCTACCTTATTACATGAGCCATGGAGGCTCCGTTCTATGCCCAAAAATTATGTCATTTTCATATTCATGATCCTCAAGTCTGGGGATCTGCGTCCATATGTCTCGCTCGAAAAAAATTGTGTTTCCAGCATTATTAAATATTTGACATCAAAGAATGTACAAAGAACACGTAAAGAATAAATGATAAAGTGGGAAAGGTATATGTTTGGGATGATGGCCTTGTTTGTTTTTCTATAATCATTGTTCATCCAGAACAATAATAATCAAAAAAATAGGTTAAATCATAATCAAATTCCAACCCCAATCTCATTCGCCTGTAAGAGATGTTGCGAGGAAGAAGACAAAGTCGATGAGATGGTGTTGTCGGCATTCATCACTCCCACAAGATGTTTCTGATCCAATCTCATGCTTTTTCCATTTTCTCTAATTCTACAGTATTCTCTTCATTGGATAGTGTTCTTCATTGAATAAGACGATCCTACAAATTATATCCCCAAAACTCCTCTCATTTGACAACACAAATTATCCCATAGGAAATGAGGAGGCAACATAATATTTTATGTTTATTAATTAAACAATTAAAGGATGGCTCATTAATTTATTTTATTATGGTACAATAAATTTTAAAGGATTTTAAGGGTTTACCTAAATTAAAGAAGGGTTCGGGTGGTCCCCACCTCCAGAATTTATAAAGGAGGTTTCGATTTCAAAAATAAAATAAAACATGTTTATTTTATTTTTTCACATGAAATTATTAAAAACTAACTCTCACCCTCAACCTACTGTTATCTAGGTGATGGTTTCATTAATAGAATATCAGTGATGCGAGTTCAACAGTATCATCATATTTCAATTCCGAGCACTGGTTCAAAAGTTACAAAAACACACTCGCACTTTTACTGAACATACCTAAAAAAAAGATCCGAATTTCAGTCCAAGAAAACTGGGCCTCAAAATCATGCACCGTCAATTTTTTGCAGACTCTTAAAATTCCCATATAATTAAAAAATATAAATGGAAAAATTTGGGTATTTACATTATCTCCACCTTAGGGATTTGCATCCCTGAAATCCACAACACAAACTAGGGAAACAAGAGGGGGTAATGAGTAAGAATCCAAGCGTCCCTCTCCCATGTGATCTCGTAGAGGATCCAGTGCTTCCATCGTATGCACACCAGAAGTATCGACCACCCATGAAGGACCCAATCCTATCGATCCTAAATCTCCACTGGAACATCTGATAATTTTGCCCCATTATCAATGTCCAGCTCTCCCCAGTCAATTATGTGTGAAGGATCATGTAGGTATCTACTCAGTTGGGATATGTGGAAAACGGCATGCACCAGGTGCAATTGATGTGGAAGAGATAAGAGGTAAGCCACCATTCCAACTCTACTGAGGACCTAAAAGGGTCCGATGAATCTTGGAGAAAAATTTCAACCTCGACCAATTCTTTACAAACCTTATCGAGGTGAGACTCGTAGAAAGACATGGTCACCATACTCAAAATCTAGTGGTTTCCATCTCCTATAAGAATAGAATTTCTACTTGATTTGTGCAGTCTTCATCTGGTTCTGGATGATCTGAACCATCTCCATGGTAGTCCATACCATCTTTGGTCCCACAATTGTGAACTCCCCTAGGTCTATCAAGCACAGAGGTGATCTGCAAGGTCGGTCGTACAACACCTCTAATGGTGTCATACCGATAGTGGAGTGATAATTGTTGTTGTATTTGAACTCCACCAAAGGTAAGTGATCCTCCCAACTATGACAAAAATCAATGATGCACACAAGTAGCATGTCCTCGAGGGTCTGAATGGTCCACTCTGTCTGACCATCCTTTTGAGTATAAAAGGTGGTTCTCAATCGATGTTGTGTCTAGAGCACCTCTTGCAACCCCTTCCATAGATGGGAAGTGAAACATGAATCATGATCAGAGACAATAATAAATGTCACTCCATGAAGCTGCTAAATCTCATGCACGTAAAGGATTCCCAAGCTCTCTACTAATCCCTTGTCTTTGATAGTTAGGAAGATGGCCGACTTTTTGAGTCGGTCAACAATCACCCAGATAGAATCATGAATCATGGACATGTGTGGAAGTCCTGTCATGAAGTACATAAAAACTCCATCCCACTTCCACCCTGGAACCTTAATTGCTGAAGTATTCCTCTGGTAACCTGATGCTCTACCTTCACATGCTGACAATTGAGGCATCGAGAGACAAACTCTTCCACTACTTTCTTCATTCCCGGCCACCAGTGCTGATTTCGAAGGTCCTGGTACATCATCACCACTCCGGGATTTACTACTATAGGGTTAGTATTGAACACCCTCAACACATCCTCATGTAGTGACACTGGTACCGTAGTATGCCCTCTAAAGGGGATAACATGCTCCCCACCTTCAGAAAATCCATCAGTTGCTTGTCTTGTGTATATCTAAGCATGATGAGCCTCGCAGTCAGAATCCCAAAGAAGCACCTCCCTGACTCGCTAAAGGAGTGGGGGAGTGACTGTCAAAGGAAAAAGATAAGATACTTCATCTCAATCCATGTATGATATTTGAAAAGCGGCTAGCTACTCTGTTGACTCACTCAACAACTGTATACCAAATCTATTGCTGAGTGAATCTGCTACTACGTTTCCCTTCCCTGGAGTATAGACTATCTCAAAGTCATAGTCCTAGAGAAACTCAAGCCAACGCCACTGTCTCAGGTAAAGGTTCTTCTAATAGAAGATATACTTGAGACTCTTGTGATCAGAGTAGACTATAAAACATTCTCTCATCAAGTAATGTCACCACATATTCAAGGAGAAGTCAAATGCTGGTAACTCTATGTCATGAGTAGTGTAGTTCTTCTCATGTTGTCTCAGCTATTGAGAACTATACTTGATCACCGCTCACTCCTACATTAGGACACATCCATATTTTGTCCCTGATATGCCAGATTATATGGCATACCCAACACCCTCCTTCAGTATCCTCATTATGGGGGCACTTTTCAGTCTCTTCCTCATCTCTTGGAAACACCACTGGCATCTCTCTGACAACACAAAGGGTTTCCCCTTCTTCATCAACACTGATAAGGGTGTCAAACTATAGAAATTTCAATCACAAACCTCCAATAGTAATTGTGCAAACCCATGAAACTCCACACCTCCCTCACACTCCTAGGTGGATCATAAAAAATTACAACCTTAATATTTGTGGGATCCCCTACAACATCATACTCTGAGATAACGTGTCCTTGAAGGTGAACCTCTCAGATCCAGAACAGTAACATTGAGAGCATACCATAAATCTGGTACTCACGGAGTGCATCCAATACTATTTGTAGATGATAGGCATGCTCCTCCTCCATCACTGAGTATACTAGGATGTCATTGATGAAGAATACCAAAAATCAATTGAGGTATGACTGGAAGATCCTATACATGAGTCCCATGAAAACATCTGGGGCGTTGGTCACACTGAATGGAATTACCTAGAACTCAAAATGTCCTTACTGACATCTTAAGGTCATCTTCTTCACATTCTCATCTCGTACCCTGAGCTGGTGATAGCCTAATCTAAGGCCCATCTTTAAAAACCATGATGCTCCCTTCATCTGATCAAAGAGATCGTCAATCCTTTGGAGTGGGTACTTGTTCTTCAAGGTCACCTAATTTAGGTACCAATAGTCCACATAGAGTCTCAAACTACCATATGCTTTATTGGAAAACATAATCAAGTATTACGAAGGAGAAACACTATGCCAAATGAACCCCTTGTTCTGTAAGTCCTACAGCTGTACTCGCAGCTCTCGAAGCTCTGCCGGATCCATCCAATATGCAGTGGTAGATATCAGTGTCATCTTGGGGTACAAGTCGATGTAAATTTCCACCTCTATGCGATGTGGTATACCCAGAATATCATCATGGAATATATAAGCGTATTGTTCCACCACTACATGATAGATCAGACTCCCTTCATCAACCACTCTGAGGGTAAGGCTAGCCAACTGATGTCTGATCGGTTGCACACTCTTCTGGGTAAGTCCATCCTAAGCTGCAAAGGTTCCCTTCTCACAAGTGAAGGAAAATCGGGTCCCATCCACGCAGACACACAAATATTTGAACCTAATATAGTTAATATGAGCATGGACTATAGATAACCAGTTCATACCCAAGATGATGTCGTAAGGCATCGACAGAGCTAAAAAAAGATCCCAGCTGAAGATTTCGCCTCCTATAGTAAGATCGCACTACCAGTACCAGTTTGTAGTCATCAAGTATTCTCCCGTAGGAGTCTCTAGCCTTAAGTATCGAGCCGACGACTCCACCAGAATCTCCTAGCTCCGAACAAGGGTCATGGAAATAAATGTATGATTGGAACCAAAGTCTATAAAAACTGCATAAAGGAAGGATTAGTCAAAAATATAATCTCATATCATCTCCAGAGTTTTATGGTCGTTAGCCTCAGCTTCCTAGAGGTAGGCTCTCCCATATCCAGCTACCTCCCATGGTCAAGGTGGACCACCTGATAGTGGTGGCAATAAAACCTTGAATCTCCACCCACCACCTTTTGCACGGCCTGCTCCTCTACTACGTCTGCCTCCTACCTGAGAACCTATATTATCAAAACTTCACCTCATCCCAGGTGGTCCTTCTACCATCTACTGGTCATTTGTACGGTGGGTCAGGCAGTCGTGAGCCTTGGGACCCTGCCTTCCACAAAAATAACACATCTTGTTCCTCATCTGTCCTGCTCTATATCGATAACCCCACACCACCGACCATGTATCCTATGGTCGTCCACCTCTAGGTATGGTCCTCTTGGACCTCTACGTCATCTGTCTGCTTCCAGCTACCGATGACTCTACTATGTGTTGTCCGATGGTGGGTCTCACTGCAGGTGACTTCTCAACAAGGAATCTCTCCACTAATAGTTTTCTCTCTATCACCATCGCCTACATCGGGATTCTAATAAAAACCATTGAAGCTCCAATCTCCCATATGATCCCCTGCTCGAAGGTCCCATCCCTGAAGAAATGTCCCCACAACTTGTCAGTGGATTAGTTCGAGAGGTCAGTCAAACTCGCAAAATACTGAGCCACAGTCATGCTACCCTACAAGAAGTGTAGATGCTCTTATATGCACACCGAGAATAGTGTCGCTCAGAAAAACACTACCCTGAAAAATCCCTCGAAGTCCACCCAGATGAGAGTCACCTCTTTGTGAACCTAGAGAATCATGCTCCACCATCTGCCCACTTCTTCTTGAAGAATTCTGGCATAAAGGATCACCATGTGATCAGCTGGTGTCCCTATCAGTTGAAAAACTCTAACCACGGCCTCCTGCCAGTCCTCAGCCTTTTATGGATCTATCTCGCCCCAGAACCTCAGTGGCCTCTTGCACTGGAACTCGTGCAATGTGCTCAAGTGGCATGCGCCCTCTGCTACTAGGGATGGTGGCATTAGCTATCCATTGGGTAGGCGCTGCTGGTACACCACCCAATGGTACAACTACCGTAAGGGGGCCCTACACCGAATCCTCATCGCATGGTGGGCTGTCATCACGTACTGTACTTAGTACCCTACATGGCTGTCTATGTGGAGGCATCCTAAAAAGGAACATGTGTTCCATGATCATTATGTTGTACTTGGTGAGATGACTCAAATAGATCACAAAGAAAATTTTTCAAAAACACATACGCAATCAGTGTTTCCACACACTGAGTTTAAAATCAGAAGTCAGGGTGTTGGTGTATGGATAGGTCTGCCGTCGCACCAACACTAGACTCCATGAACTGAAAAACACACTGAAAACACTTAATAATATTTCTTAACAAAGAAAATATCAGAGTCATTGTTTTTCAGTAGAACTGAACTCCTCTGATACCAATTTTTCATGACCCATCCCCCGGGGGCCATGCCATGACTACCCCAATCCCACCTTCAATTGGCCAGGGGATGGAGACTAGCACTAAAAGGCATATTCCCTAAAATGGGAAGGCATTTTCTTTATAACCTGTAAACTCACAGAAACCAAGAACATGACAAGATAAAAGCTCAATGTAAACTATATTGTAAACAGGGTGTGTACAGTAAGTAAAGGGGATTGAATACAATCCCAAATTGAAAGTACAAGTAAAACTGGGATGCACAAGTAAAATTGAAAACAGCTCCTATGAACACCCGCCAATGATCCTACCTAAAGGGTAGGTATATCTCTTGAATGGTCATCTCTGTGGATTGGCTCGTCTAAAAACAACCTCTGAGCAGCCTATAGTCCATGTATGCTCATCCTTAGTCAACGTTGTCTGTCATGAACACAAGATACAATAAGGTGAAGTCATATCCCGTGCAGGGGTGAGTATAACAATACTCAGTAGTGACCCTGAAATCCAAAAAGGATAAACAATGAACAAGAAATCAACATTACGTAGGTATATTCCCATAAATATACCTATGGTATCAAAATATACTCATCTCACACAAGAGGGAAGAATACCACCAAGGTAACACCATGAAGGTAAGAGTACCACGTAGGTAACACCTCAAAGATATAGTACTGCACAGGTACACAACGAAGGTAGGAGTACCACATAGGTAACACCAT
Organism: Viscum album; assembly: GCA_963277665.1. NCBI lineage: Eukaryota > Viridiplantae > Streptophyta > Magnoliopsida > Santalales > Viscaceae > Viscum > Viscum album. Next base: position 1,932,381,831 of record OY728131.1, read on the forward strand.
GAAGATATATTACCACACAGGTATACCCCGAAGATATAAGGCCTGGCTCACATAGATATATGTGAAGTATATAATTACATATGATCAGTCGCGGAGCTGGATCATCTTATTCTGTGAAGAGGCACTACAGGTATTTATACGGAGTCTGACCCACACATGATCGATAGGTACTAACCCCCGTAATGACCCACATAGTATCTGACCAACACAGGATTTGTATGAATTGACCCACATAGGATTGTTGAGCACTGAACCACACAGGATATGACCCACATAGGATCGACATGCGCTGACCCACACAGGATCGCTGAGCGCTGACCCGCACAAGATCGGTATGTGCTGACCCACACCGGATCGTTGAGCGCTAACCCAAAGAGGATCGATAGGTGCTAACCCCATCAATAAACCACATAGGTTTTAACCTCCCAAGTGTCGATAGGTATCTAACCTCCATATAATCTGTCTCCAACCTCTTCCTCTGTACAATCCACATGTTCCCGTACTAATCATGCTTGATCCTAAGAGGTTCTGCTCCTCAATCCATCGGTCGATACATCAACATCCATGATGTTTCATGAAGAAGTATTCCAATGGTCTGTCACATCATAAGGGACCTAACACAATAGGAGGCACGTCAATCAGACTCTTGGTATGTAAGTTATTAGCGTTTTTTCTCTGATGTCCCGGTTAGTTTCTCGGTTCGAGACAACCTTGCGATACTCCATATTTATCCAAAACTCAAGTGGAGTATACCAAAATTACTGTCTCGATCCAAGCATTATGGAACTGTAGACGGTTTGTCAAACAGACACCTGGTTCTCAAGATATGGGGATAAAGGAAAAAATGGGTCTGGATGGGCCCAGGTCTAGTTCGACTTGGGCTGACCGGGTTCGGGTGGACCTCGTCGAACATGGGTCCGGTCGGGCCCGCAAAAGGGGATGGCCTGGACTAGACCACTAGCATGGTCCACACGAGCTAGTACAGTCCACTTGAGATGTCACTGAAGGGGGATTGTCCCCCTTCTTTTCTGAATAGCAATAGGTAGCACCTTTAGGTGGTCCGAAGTCACTGTGGGACCCGATAAGGTCCCACTAAAATGCAATGGTCGGCTGGTGTTCCACTGGTCTTCCTCCCAGTGTCACAGTCGAGTAGCACTGCCCCACCGTGGTCGGCATGGCCAGCCGCTATTCAGCCTATTCCGCTACCAAGCGGCCACGGCCTCCTGCTCTACTAGTGGTGCAGACTCGTGTCGCCGCACCACCACACAGCTCGTTGGATGTCAGCCACCACCCTGACCCTCCACGACTAACAATATGTGGCCTCCTCATCATCCAGCAGCACAGACACGTGCCACCCTTCCATCCTCACAGCAGGCCGGGTGCCAGCTGCCGCCTTCTTCTGCGAGCCATTGTGGCTTCTTTCGAAGACCGAAAATTATGACGTTCACTTATTCACAATCCATGGTTCAAGGTCTTCACGTCCATATTTTATGTTCGGAAAAATATTGTGTTTCCAGCATCATTAAATATTTGATGTTGAAGAACGCACGAAGAACCAAAGATAAAGGGGGCAAAGTATATATACGGGATTATGGCCTTGTTTGTTTGGACATCATCATTGTGAATCAAAAATTTGAGGAATCAACAAAATAGATTTAACCACAATCAAATTATAACCCCTACCTCGTTTGACTATATGATATGTCGCGAGGAAGAAGACGAAGTTGATGAGATGGTGACATCGGTGTTTGTTACTCCCGCAAGATGTTTCCGATCCGAGCTCAAGAGAAATCCTAATTCTACAATTCTAGAGGATTATCTTCATTGGAGAGTGTTATTTGATGAATAATATGATCCTACAAAAGATCTACCCAAAACTCCTCTCCCTTTTGAACACAAATTCCCCCACTGGAAATGAGGAGGCAACTAAATATGTTAGTTTTATTAATTAAACAATTAAGGGTTGGATCATTAATTATGTTGATGTTGGAACAATAAATTTGGGAGGATTCCAAGGGTTTCCCTACATTTAATAAGGTCTCAGGTGGTCCCCAACTCCATAATTCAAAAAGGAGGTTTCAATTTTAAAAATAAAATAAAAAATGTTTATTTTATTTTCTCCCACGATAGTCTGAAAAACTAACATTCACCCTCGAACTACTGCGGTTGAGGTGAAGGTCTCCATAAGCGTATATCTGCATTTGGTGATGAAAGGTTTCCTCAGATTTAAATTCTGAGCACTTGTTTTATAGTTACCAAAACCCGCTCATAGGTTTACTGAACGTACCTGAAAGAAAAGTTCAGAAATTCATTCCGGGCACACCAGGCCTTAGAATCCCGCACCATCAGTTTTCATGGACTTGTAAAATTCCCATATAATTAAAAAAATTATACATAGTAAAAATCAGGTCTTTACATAATCTCTTAAGCATCTCATCAACTGGGACCACTCATAAGACTTGGAGATGGTGGTCTAGGAGATATCATTGTCATTTGTGTTTCATATGGTACTGGGAGAACTCTGTATAATATACTAAGTTGATGTAGGTGGTTCCACGTGAGAGCTACTCCATACAACACAACACATGGTAGGCTTGCATTTAGACAATCAACATGATGATCACCTATGAGGAAAATATGAGTCACTATCATCTACCACACAAGAATTCATTGGAAGTAGTGAGTGTACACATTTGTTTCTCCTTTATACGAATGGAGTTGATTCTTGGCCATTGTCATACCATTCAACAACTCTGAAAGGACTCGAATCAACCCACCTGAGGTGTTCAGGGTATGTACTATCAAATAGAACTATAACCTACACATTATTCCCTAAAATCACATGAGTCATGGTCTTCTTTCTACTTGATTTTCTTCATCTAGCTTGAAATGACACTAGAAACTTTCCCACTATATAACTCGGGGACACCCACTAGCAGACTCTAATTCCTACTCATACTCGGTATTATATAGGTTCTAGACTTATAGGATATATTTCTCTACCTAACATTGAATCACAATTGGGACATACTATCTTTGGCGGCTTGTATGGATGAGCGGACTAGGGATTTGAATTTTTATCTTCCGTTCTAGTAGGATAAAAATACTCTGTATAATATAGGTAGTGTTATAATTGAAGGTTTATAAGGAAAATGATGATTTTAGATGAGGGTTAAAGGGTGGGATGGTTCTCCCACTATAACGAGGATAGATGGATTAACCCATACACCATAACTGGGGATGATAATGTAGCCTAACTCTTGACTTTTGGGTGATAGGGTTTGAGTGTGCAATGACTTACGGACAATGCCTAAAATGTGGTTCATTGTAATCCCAAACTCGTATAATGTCATTTGAGTAGATCTACTACTCAAATATATATATATTATACGACTGAAGAGAGAGAGACAAGGCATAATATGGTCATTTCCTCTTTGATGGTATATGATGCATCATGTTCTGACCAGACATAGTTGAGTATAGATAATTTGGAAATGGTGAAACCATAGGCAAAGGTTGAAGGAATGGTTCCTGAACAATGAAAAATGGCTCAAAATGAATTGGATCATAAATAGCTCAATGGGCTATTTTTCTCCACAGTACAGATGCAGAACCATTGACAATTTAACTCGAGAGTAGGGAATGATAGATGTAGGTATTGTTTGTGATGCTCATACTGATAGAGAGTTGAGGCAAAGCACTTTGACTTTGGTATGATGTCTATATTTCCAGTTTAGAATAACATATCTTACTTTGGGGGAAGATAGAAATCAGAGTAATAAAGGTAGTAGACTATCACGGTATAATATATGTAGTATAATATCATGTGCTTGTCATGAAATTGAATTGGGCACTCAATTGACTAGAATCCTATCTAGTATATGAGCCTATACCATAAGGAAGGAAAGTTAAAGGATCCTTCTTATACCACACACATAGTCAAAATCAATTGGATAGAGAATATCCTACGTAGATATGTTCCTATCATATCCTTTGGAGACTTTGACACAATCAACATCCACTGATTATGTGAAATTACTCAAAAATCTTCAATTAACTTCATCTAGCTCCAATAGTGAATCTTTCTTGACCTAAACATCAAAAAGTGGAGGGAATTGGTGAGGATAGGAGTTTTATGAGGTAATGGATTTGGTGGCTCAATCGAATGGTGGTAATGAACTTTAGGGTAGAAACCTCAAGTCATTTATGATATAGAAATGACTCTATCCTACACATACATATGTTTTAGTAGACTTTCCCAATGAAATAAGTTAGCCATTGGTTAATTACCTACTCATGAGATGTGATCTTGTCATTGTATTCTATCACATCAATTACACTAGATTAATATATCTACAATTGAAAATAATGAAGGAAAACTGACTCATTCAAAATTAGGATTGAGTGTGAAAATAGAAGGATGTGCTATTGAATCTGAATTGCTATTATAGTGGACATCCCAGAGACAACAATAACTACAATTGCTAGAAAGATATATAGAATAGTGTTGGGGATACAATACAAGAATCATGTATACCAGGTACTCATTGGGATATGATACTTCATGTATCCCAGTGAGGACATGAAGCTCAATACCAAGGGAGTGCTTGGGATACATGAAGTATCCCAATGCCTAATACATATATTATTTCTGAGAACTGACCAAGACATACCACTGTACCCATATGTATCATCATATAGTTGATCAAAAGGGTTGAATTGAATCTACTCTGGGATTTTAAACATTTCCTTATTATTCTACTTCCAGTGCCGAAGGAAGGATACACGCCATCGTACCTTCATTCGAACCACCATGTTCCACTTTTTTGATCTATTCTTGACGAAGCCCAACTCAAGAGTCCCAAATACTTCATTTCCATTGACATTCACACCACTAATGAAGAGGTACACCTCCTCTAGATATTGTTTTATGCCCATGTGGTAGTATAGGAACAACCACTATTTGGCGGTAGAGGCGCATGGCCCGTGGTTTTTTATGTAAGGCAGTGTGATAGGTAGGAGAATCCACAGACTTGGGGATATCATCGTCTACAACCTATATTATACCAATGGTGAGCTCCATGAAGTGATGGAAACCACCCTTTAGAGCCCTAACCACCTATGAAAATGGAATTAGCCCCTTTTGCGTGAATTTGGAAACAATTCCACAATTTAGATGAGGGTTTTCCACTAGCATCTGTAGTGCCCTTTCTAGCTTCAATCGCATTCATGGTTTCACAGAAATAGATGCACATAGGTGCATGTGTCCACAATATACCTTTCTAATCATACTAGAATTACTTTCAATCTGGTATACTACTTTTCATGTTGATCCCACAAACATTCTCCTAAACACGTTTTATTAGTTTTTAGTAATTGACATGTTTTGATCTAAAATGTAAATTTTAAACTAATGAAAAATAGTTCTAGTAATATCTTTTACACTATAAATTGGATTAAGGCTAGGATAACTTATACACTTCAAAAATGACTCATGGTTCATTTTAATATGTATAAAACCAATTAGAATGAATTTACTTAGTTTTCAGTATATCACTTGTTGTTTTTACTTAAAATAATGTTAATTTAAAATAAAAAGATATACATTGAAATATATCGGCCATATCATGTATCATATTGAGGTGAAAATGATTCCTACACATAAAAATGACTAATAGATCATTTAACTAAAATATCACAACAATCTGAATATGTTTTCATGGTTTTTGGTATATCACTTGTTGTTTTTACATAAATTATTGTCAATTTTAAATAAAAAGAGACCCTTTGAGTTATACCAGACACAATATGAGTATTATTGATGTGTGGATTATTCCTATATGTCAGAAATTACCAATAAACGATTTTACTAATGTATAAAAACAACCCAAATACTTTGTTTTGGTTTTCAGCATGCCAGTTTGTTTTTATTAAAATGTCATTTCAAACTGGAAACACCTATTACGAGTCAAAATAGTCACATCATGCATCGGTTTGCTGTTTGACATAATCATACACAAAAAATAAATTAAATATGAATAATTTTCCTAAATAATAAATATAATAAATGTGTGGTTTCTTTTTTTTTCATTGAGTGACATATTTTGAACTAAAATGTCAATTTTAAACTAATAACAAACACTTTTAGTCATACCGGTCACACCATGCATCGAATTGAGCTTTAATAAAGGGTGATTATAGACAATAAATTTGGGTAAAATATGGAGATATCAATGATCATATAATTATAACATGATCATAAAGATTTTAGAAGGTGATATTAACATTAAAAATTCATACCCTGCATATCATATCTCATAATCCTGATTCATGGATTAAACATGGTAGTTCAGAAGACATGAATAATAAGGGATCAAATAACATTATAAAATAATAGCATACACTTAGAGTCATACCGAGAACACTTTGAATCAAATTAAGGTGAGGTTGATTGAGTTGTGGATCATTAGTACACTATTTATGAAAATATTCATGATATGTCTTTTGGGAAGTCATTCATTGCATTCAAATACTGAGAAGTCATACTTTTAATTAAACATGTTCTTTATTTTCTATACTGTTAGAGATAGTTGAATGGAAAATATGACTTCTTAAATTATCTGTAGAAAAACTAAATATGTATTACATAAAAATTATAAGGAAATTCACTTACAAATAGTTTATACAATGATTAAAAAATTAATTAATTACATAAATTGGTGGAATTTAAATTTATAAATTCTTGAACCATTTCCATATATTCATTATCTCATTTGAAGTCTCAAATTCCAATTTCTCATGAGCATAATATATTTCAAAAAAATCACCCTAACTCGAATAAAATAATCTCCATGTATAAGAAAAAAATTCTTATGTGAGTAATACTAAAAAGAAGTAAATTAAAAATAAATATGAAACAATCCACTACTTCTATGGAAGTATCATCTTCATGATATTTGTATATATTCTTCCACCAGGTATGCTACCCATTCATTTTTATCACATCTATATTGTATTATGAATATGTTTTTTTTTCAAATGTTGTAGTAGCTCCGGAAAAATATAAATTCACAATGGATTAATAAATATTTTAAATTAAATAGTAATTATAATCGAAAATAAATGTTCATCAATTACAGTTTTTTCATGGAATATGACCTCTCTCATAAATTTACAAACATAATAATTTATATATTTTCTATTAGGTTGTTTTAGACACTAGAGAAACATTGAGTTGAATAAGTAAATTTTTTTAATATGTGTTTGGATATTGAAATATTATTATATATACCATGATACTTATCTAGTCATAGGAATTTTCTTCATCATTGGGCTTATCCCCAGGCCTCATTATTATTTTTTCATGATAGTGGTGCACCCATGTATCATAACAGAATCCTCATTAAAAGATAATATAAATAATATAACTTAATGTTTAGTTGTAAAAAGTTTGATGTATTGTATTAAAGATAGAAAAATTCCATCATGTGTCGATGGTTTGTTGTATATCCATGCTTTGAATCCAAGAAATTAATCTTTGGATTTTACAAATTTACTGAAATGAGTATCCGATGCTACCTAAAAACAAAAAAATAATAATAAGTATTGAAATAACTGAAAATATATTTGATATGATTAAATTGTATATTTTTACCCCTAAATCATTGAAATTAAATAGTTTTTTTCATTTGAAAATATTCTTCCAAATGATTTGATCATAATTTCAACTATTTCATTTTTTTGGTATTTATTTCTGTTTGTTCTATAGAGAAGATGTGACAATTAACGAGTCCTAAATTTTTTCATGGGATAATCCCTTAATTTTCTTTCATATATACATCTACCAAAAATAAGAAATGTATTTAGTCATAATTAACATAGTCTATTAGCTTTTTGAAAATCAAATCATGAAAACCTACCTCATGTATACATTAACAATTGAACCGTCTAGCCAAGAATAGTCAAGGATTTCACATACACTCTCAACACCAATGAAGTCTGGATCATTCTCTCAATACATATTTTCTTCAAAATCAACTATGTCATTATGCCCATTTTTTAACTTTGTATCAACATGAACCTTCAATGATCATAATCTTGGATATATAACGGGCAGGGTGATGGTGCTTTTGGTAGTTCTCATTTATTAGTTGCTCTATTGTTTAGATGTTTCTCAAGCGGTCTTTTTTTTCATCCCCTTGTACTTTTCCATATTTAATAACCTTCATTAGTATAAACCTTTTTTATTAATTTTTAATGGTTTATTTTGAAAAATAATTTGGAAAGAAACACCTCATTGTTGATATTTTTTTATAAGTTGTAACTACCGTTGATGAATGTTAAAATGTTTTTTTCAACTATATGAATATCTTCATCATCAATTATAATAGGTAGCATTTCACTTGGCTCATGGGCTATGCTAATTGACACTCACATGTGACCTTTTGGAAGTGGTCTGTTGTGTAGCATCCCATTTTCAATATTGAACATCATAGCCCTCACTACAAGGTGATGAGTGGGTGTTTCTAGATATAAATCATAGTCATTATCACCCTATATAATATCATTGTAGAAAATATATCAGTGTATCTATGATTCACATTTCACAAAAAAAATTATTATAACAATGATTACCTTAGCTAGAAAATATATTTTAGGGGAATATATAGCCTCATAGTTTGTGGGGGTGGGGTGGGATCTCTATGCAGTAGTTGTTCTTGAGTTTCTTTTTCTCTTTGTGTCCCACCCATTAAAGTTGTCGTCATCTCTATTTTCCATTATAATTCTTCTTCATGGAAAGATATTATATCTCTCATCTATTTTATTAATTCACTTTGATCCTCATCTTGTATTTTTTTCACAAAATATGTTTTGAGTGTCACCCAAAATCCCACACCTCTATCGCGACCATATTGTTTTGGCCGATTCAAGGCTGCTAATATTATATGTTCATATGATACAGTTGTTACTGATTCCTATCACTATGTCGGACAGAAAATATAGAAAAATACGTGATCATTGTTATTTAATAGCGATTTAAATAATTTTTTTACTATTTAATACTTACAGTTGTTTCCTACACTTTTTGTGTCTTTTAATCTATTAGTATCCCGTCTTTATTTACACGTGCTTCCATCCATAGAACATGGTGTGGGGTGGATATAGCTTTGGATTGGAGTCATAAATTTTCTTATAAATATAGTAACATAATTATAGGGTTGTTTCATGTACTATAAAATTATTATGGTAGATGTAAGATACATACCAGTTTTTTGAAGATAATTATACCTCATCCTTGCTTTACGGTTGGGGTACACTAGTTTTGCTACTCGTTCCTTATTTTCAGAACTCATTTACTATTTCATAAATAAAAAATTTTCAATCAAAGTGTTGAATACATATATCATCAAACAATGTATTACAAGCCAAAATGTTCCTGGACATACACATTTTCACAAAATACCTTAAACGTTTCCCACACTTCTTAGTTTATCAGATGTGTATAAATAAGTGGTGGGTGTGGGTTTATTTTCCCTTCAACTTATTTAATATGATATTTTGTTAGAATTGTGTGAAATTCAATATGAATCCTTCCAGAAATAATTAATACATATTTCTTATGGAAGTCATCTACTGTAAATTAACTCTATAATGGATGATGAAGAGTATTTCAATGTTTAATTATTTTATTTATTAGTAATATAATGAAATGATATCATAATCTTACAATAATACCTTCCCAAATTAGTGTCTTATTCCCAGAAACAACATGATTTCATGAATCTAAATCAAATAGAATGTGTTTTTGAGTGACACTTCTAGTGTAACCATTGAACATGGCCTTGTTGGGGTTAACATGTCGGCCCCACACATTCCATCTTACCTTGTATTTGATGCCTTTGTATTTCTCCTTGATGATTTTTTCTAACACTGTCAAACTAAAATTCTCTTATTTTATATTTTTTGTCATTCTGTTGTTAGTTACCTGTTCCCTAGAATCATCATCATCAATATGTTTTTCTGGAGTAGTAGCATCAACATGTGTAGATGGTCGTTGTACCTATTCAATGGGATCATCAGTAGGTTAAGAAAATTTTGGTTCTACAAGAATGGGAGCATTAGCACATGTATAAGGTTGTTCCTATACACTACGAGGAGCAGCAGGTTGAGCGACCTGTTGTTCCTTGGGATTGGGAGAACCATTACATGAAGAATTAATTATATGTAGAAGTGGTTTACCATTTAATTTAGAGTACATAAATTTATTAGCAGGAGGATAAAAATATGAAGTAAAATAGTGAATATTACAAAAAATAGTAACATGATTATTGAACAGTATTTTTATTATTTAAAGGATAAAGTGATTTTACCTCTTTATCAATGATCCAAATACCTTCATTATGGTATCCTCTCACATAAAAAATTCCCTCTACTTTTGGTCAACTATGAAATGATTGCGATGTCCTAATAAAAGGGGAAACCTTAGTAAAATTTTCATTTAACCCTTCAGTGGTTTTGGTCAATAAATGATAAAAATTTAAAACTTTATGTTTTTAGGATATGGAACCTAAAATACATATAATATCTATGATTCCATTATAAAAGTGTCATCTTTGTACCATTAATTACTAGAATAAACTTTCTCGATTCCCAATTCATCTATTTTAACAACACTTCTGTTATCAACCCACTGTCATTGAAAAATCGGCCCTAGAAATATTGTATAATCTAGCTCCCATATTTGACTGATGATGAAAAGGTAAAAAATATTCTAAAATATTTGATTTTTTTCAATAATACTAGAAACATACGTTGCTTCATCCACGACTGTAACTCCACTATTATTCAAGATATTGTCCTCATCATGCTCATTTTCATAGAATGTATAAACATTAATTACATAACAATTATAAGATAATAAATTCAAAATTTCTACTCCATCTAGCCATCAAAGATGTTCTGAAATTGAATCTATTTTTTCATCCAACTCCTTTAAAATATGGTCCCAAAACAATCCTATGAAGTGATGATTTTGTGTAGTTTATATCCATCTTTCAGCCCATGATGAATTAAAAAGCATAAGAATATTTTTGTGGGTTTCAAAATATGGAGAAACCTCTCAAATATTATAAAAAATGTAGAGGTGTGCCTTTTATTGATCTGTAATATTGATTGTCACAACAACTCTTCAATAAATTACTTCACTTGTAATCTGGTCGGTGTAATGAGATTTCGGTAAACCAATGCATTCCACACCAGACGTTAATTCGGTTTAGAATTAAATGGTGTCCTCAATAATATATCACTCCCTAATACAAACCTCTGGAAAACTTTGATTTTTAACATACCCTTTCAAAATCATTATATAGTATTCAATGGGGTACATCCATCTATAGAGTACAGGACCACATAGTTGAATCTCTCTCACAAATTGAACAATAAAATCAAAAAAAATAATAGGGAGAACATTTCTAATTCAAATAATATGACATTAAGCTTCCATTACATAGTATGAAATTCCTATGGGTCTATAAATTTGCTGCATATAGCCTTGAAGAATAAATAAATCTTGCTTAATGTATGATGGACATTCATGGGAGAAATTCAATGATGAGATATAGGCATTAGATCTTACATCAATACATGGCAGTCTTGTGATTTTAGGCCCTTTAACATTAAATCGGTCATTAACCTAATATTCATGATATTCAATGAATAACCCTCTTGAAGCTTTACATCATTCATGAATTTTAAATACTGATATCTCTCTTTCCATGAAATATTGTAAATAGATGTAGGAAGAAAAGTGTGTTAGTCACCCTTCAATTGTTCCAAATCTACTTGTATTTTCATTTAAACCATGTCCAACCTATCCATAATTCCATCCTTTGTTTATTTGGTGTATTTAGAAACACATCAATTAAATTATCACATAATTTTTTTTCAACATGCATAACATCAAAAAATATATGACGTATAGATAATTCTAGTATTCTAATTCAAAAAAAAACTGATCTCTTTTTCCATCCAGATATTGTATGTTTTTTTGAAAATGGTATACCAATAGAAGTGTCCACAAATTTTACTTTTTCAAATAATTGATCAATTATTAATCGAGATAGTTATGTAAATTTTTCTGTACTTCCATTGTAAGATGTCATCTAAGATCAGTACTTATGTTGTCGGGGTAGAAATCTATGATGTCGAAAAAAAATTATGATTCTTTCAACCTAATTGATTGTGTACCTTTTTTTATATGGAACACCCTTGAGTTCCTTTTATGATATATCTTGAAAATTTTCAATAAGTAGGAAATTCATGTATCATTTTGTACTACATGGATCTCACCATGAAATATTCATTTCTATAAGAATCATACAACATAAAATGTGAATCCCCCAATAATTTCAAATACTTGATCAATTGATCCAAATAACCATCAATATCATTACTATGTTTTTTTGATCCTGATTTATTCATGTATACTAAGATGTATTTTCATTTCATACATAACCATAGTGGAATGTTATAATTTACCAACATAACCGATCATGTACTTTTAGTTCTGCTTTTAAAACCAAAAGGATTTAATCAATCTACAGATAATGCATGATGAAGGTTTCATAGCTAATTTATAAATTTAGGATACTCATGATAAATTCTCCTTTACTAAGGAGAGTCTACTGAGTGATGTAGTATCTCATCATTAATTTTTGTGACTGCATTCCATGTTAATTTCTCTATTGTATCCCCATTTCCAATTAGGCACCTAAACCATTGAATGATTGGAAAGTACAGTACAAATATCATAGGATGGGAATCATCTTTCTTATATAGATAAGAACCACACTTTTGTCATTATCTATGTGATTTTTGGCCTTTGAAAAAAAATATAAATTCAATCAATTAGGCATGTATTCTTTTAGAGATCATACCAATCAAGCATAGTATTTTTTTGGAATCTTATGTTTGTCTTGGGATATCATTATATTCTGAGAGCATGTCATTCAAGATAGAAAAAAAATCGTTAAAACTAGCATCACTCCATCTCTTTCCTGGTTTTAGATTATACAGCTTTAGTATGGATGATAATACTATATATTTAGTGAAACCACCATACAATGGATTGTATGCAAAATTCATTATCTTCTGAAACAATTTTGGGAAATCATAAAGTTTATCTTCAACTATCCATGTCATTTCTTCAATATGATCTTCATCATAATTCACATATGTAATGAAATTATCGATATAGTCTTCTTTAATTTCCATACTTGTAATCATATTAGATGATCCATAAAATGATGTTTTATCCTATCTAGTAGCTACATCCAATCTTCCCCATGTTTATTCTAGAATTTATAAAATAAATATATTCTATGATAGATCAACTGTTCTTCTAACTCATATTGACTAATTTTCCTTGAATAATAATAGAAAAAACATAGAAAAGGATTTGAGAAGGGACATATGCATGAACTTTTGCAAACATGATGAACTATTTCACTCAATCTTAATATGCTGTTGTAAAACGATTGAAATTAATCCATTATTTACTCATATACATCCTAATTGATTCAGTAATATTAATATTTAACCAAATAAATACACAAAACATTGGTATAAAAATTAACCAGGGATAACAAATTTATAGGCTTTAAGTCACTGTCAATATTTATCCACAATAACCACTTTTTCGGAACAAGGGTCCATCATTTGGGATATTTTCGATAAGAATACTAGAAATCTATGATATACCAATAGTTTTAAACTATTGGTATAATCTAGAAAAATGTTTGTATAATATATACCAATGGTTGTCAAAACTATTGGAAACTAAGCTGTGTGTATAGAAATATCCCAACGGATTTTCATAAACTATTGGGGTATGTGATTTTACAGCACATTATACCAACGGATTTCTATAACCATTGGTATAAATTTTTACCAATGGTTTTACACCGTTGTAATATAAATCGGTTTATATATATACCAACAGTTTTTTAAACTCTTGGTAAATACTTTTACCAACAGTTTATAGAAAACGTTGGTAACAATTTAGTTAACACATCTATACAAACAATTTACAAACCATTGGTATATACTATTACTAATGGTTTCATCAAACCATTAGTATAGATTCAATTTTCACATCAATACCAATGGTTTTGAAACTGTTAGCATAGAGTTTCCGCAACTCCAATAGTAGTAGCCAGTACCAGCCTCCACTTCTGCATAATTCAGAACCTGTAATTCCTTGTAAAATTACCTGTAATTAAAATACAATCTACATAATTCAAAATAACACCAATGTAGACAAATATGATCCAAATAGTATTCCATAGTAATAACACCAATGAAATTGGAGTACATTATACATAATTCCAAATAACACTAATACACACAACAAAATACGTCATAATAACACCAGTACACCAAAAAAAATAAACCACTGGAAACTAGAACACCCCGAAACGAGACATCTCTATAAACACAACAGTTGACAATTTGATACAAGGGGGTGAGGGTGGGGTTGTCCAGGGGGTGGGGTCGGTCTAGGGGTGGGGGCTGTCTATGGGGGTAGGGGTATCCGGTGGGTGGGGGGGCTACCCAAGGGGGTGGGGGTGCCTCGAGTGTGGGGTCTCCAGGGGTGGAGGTGTCCAGGGGGTGTCCAGGGATTGTCCAGGGGGTGGGGGATTTCCTAGGGGGTGGGGGTGTCCAGGGGGTGTGGCGGGTGTCCATAGATGTGGGGGTGTCTAGGTGGTGGGGTGTCCAAGGGGGGGTGGTGTCTAAGGGTTGTGGGGTCTGTCCAAGGGTGATGTCCAGGGGTGGTGGCTATCCAGGGGTTGGGGGTTCTCCAATGGGGTGTGGTGTCCAGGGGGTAGGGGTTTTCCAAGGAGGTGGGGGTGTCCAGGGGGAGTCCATGGGGCTGTGGTGGTTGTCCATGGGGTGGGGTGTATTGGGGTTGGGGTTTGTCCAAGGGGGTGGGGTGTCCAGGGATGGTGGGTGCTGTCCAGGGTGTGGGGGTTTTCCTAGGGATGGGGGTGTTCAGGGGGTGGGGGTGTCCAAGGGGTGGGGGTGTCTAGGGGTGGGGGCTGTCCAGGGGGGTGGGATTGTCAAAAGGGGGTGGGGTGTACAAATGGGTGGGGGTGTTGTGAGGGTTTACAGGGGGTGGGAGTTGTCCAAGGGGTGGAGGTGTCCAAAGGGGTTGGGGATTCCATGGGGGTGGGGTTGTCTATTGGGTCGGGGCCTATCCAAGGTGGTGGGGGTGTCCAGGGGGTGTGGTGGCTATCCATGGGGGTGGGGGTGTTCAAGGGGGTGGAGTGATGTCTAAGGGGGGTGGGGGTGTCTAGGGGTGGTGGGGGATGTCTAGGTGGTGGGGCTATCCAAGGAGGTTGGGTGGTGTCCAGGGTCGAGGTTGTCTATGTGGGGTGGGGGGAGTCCAAGGGGTGGGGTGTCCATGGGGTGGGGGTATCCAAAGAGGTTGAGGGTGTCCAACGGGGTGGGGTGTCAGGGGGGGTTATCTAATGGGGGTGGGGGTGTCCAGAAGGTGGGGGTGTCCAGGGTTGGGGTCTATCTAAGTGGGTGGGGTGTCCAAAGTTGGTGGGGGTGTCTAGGGGTGGGGGCTGTCCAGGGTGGTGGGGTGTCTAGGGGGGTGGGGTGTCTAGGGGGTGGGGGGAGTGATGTCCATTGGGGTGGGGCTGTCCAAGGGGGTGGGGGTGTTGAGGGGGGGTGTCCAGGGGTGGGGGGAGGGATGTCCCTGGGGTTGGGGTGTCATTGGGGTGGGGGTGTCCAATGGGTTGGAGGGTGGTTTAAGGGGGTAATGGTGTGCAGGGGGTGGGTGGTGTCCAATGGGGTGGGGTGTCCAAGGGGTAGGGGTTGTCCAAGGGGTGTGGGGGTTGTCCAAGAGGGTGGGGTGTCCCTGGGGGTTTATGTCTATGGGGGGGGACTGTCTAGGGGGAGGAGAGGCCGTCCAAGGGGTTGGGGGTGTCCCTGGGTGGGGGCTATAAAAGGGGTTGCGGATGTCCAAGGGGGTAGGGGTTTCCAGGGTGTGTGGGGGCTATCTAGGGGCATGGGAATATCCATGTGTGGGACTGTCTATGGGGGGGGTTGTCCAGTGTGTGGGGGGTGTCCAGGGGTTGGGTTGTCTAGGGGTGGGGGTTGTCCAGGAGGTTTGGGGCTGTCCAGGGTGAAGGGGCTATCCAGGGGTTTGGGGTTGTCCAAGGGGTGGGTGGGGCGTCCAGGTTGTGGGGGTGGTGTCTAGTGGGGTTTTCCAAGGGGTGGGGGAGGGGGTGGGGTTGTTCAGGAAGGTGGAGCTATCCAGGGGGTAGGGGTGTCAAAGGGTGGGGTTGGTGTCAAATGGGGGATTTCTAAGGGGGGGGGGGGGTGGGGCAGTCCAGGGGGTGTGGGTTGTCCACGTGGGTGAGGGGTGTCCAAGGGGTGGAGGTGTATAGGGGGTGGGGGTTGTCGAATGGGGTGAGGATGTCTAGGGGAGGGGTGAATCGGTCACACATATATTCATTCATAGCAAATAATCATCTCATGTTTTACTATTTAAAGATAAAGTAATAAATATAATGTGACCTAACTAACCACACATATATTCAGGGACAAAAAATCATCAAACATCAAATGTCAGTAATATCTGTCAAAAATGTAATGAATCAATATGTCCCTCATCACCATCACTATTACCACCATCATCATAAGCCCTATCCCTTACCACATCATCATCCCTATCATCATACCCTCCCACCTCAATTCTCTCGTCCTCACCCTTGTACTCTGTCTCATCATCCTCCACACCCTCCTCCTCTGCCTGGGACTCCTCCTCACCCTCCCCCTCCTCTTCAGCCTCCTCCTCACCCTCCCCCTATGCCTCGGCCTTCTCACATTTATCATCTTGATAACTACTAAAACATTCACCCAGTGAACCATATATAGAATGCATCGATGACATATATTCATCACAAGGTGTGCTGGCCTCTCATGGAAGTGTAGAACGTAAAGAGTCCATAAGTTTCATAAATGCAGTGTTTTCCCTAATAGACTACTCTGCCATCTCTGTGGCACTTTATTCAGCCTGTTCTACCAATGCCTTACCCTACTAGAACATATTGGCACTACAACTTGTACCTAAAGAAGGCCAGTAACTTGTCAGGACTATACTCTTCCCAGGTCGGCAACGTACTCTTCCAGTGTTTTCATCTCCCAACACCAAATATAAGTAATCATTTGGCCCATGATTGATAGGTTTTATGGAATCATGTTCCACTAAAGAATCATGTTACAAATATATATAGATTATTAAGTTACGAAATAGATATTAAAATTTGAAATCGACAAATTTAAACTTCAAATATACTATTGATTTTTTATATTAACTACACTACCATCTTTCTTCTTTCTAATTGAGCAAAACAGTCTTGCTTGAGGCACACTTCCTTCAATATTCATTGTTTTCCTCTACAATGACATTTAATGTAGAAAACCATAAATAAAAATAGGTTACCAATAATTAATTTCATAACTAAAATTATATTAAAACATTACCAATTGAATAAATTATAGAGGAAACAATAGAAAGTCCATGTTGTAAAGAAAAATTATAAATTGTCATACCTGCTTGCTCTTGTGATATGATATCATAGTACATAACAATGTGTGAAGGTACATATTAGATTCAATATTTTTTTATTTCATCCAAATTATTCCTAAATAATATTAAATTATAAACAAGTGAGTATTTATCAAAACATGAAAATTTTCATTTAGATACCTTAGATTTGATAAATACCTTTAACGGGATAGTAATCCAATGAGTATTCATCTGTCAATACTGTTTTATCATACAATCATTCATTATAGGTACGACCTCTAACTCTATTCCAACTCTAGCATGTCGTCCCATATACAACCAATGTTTATAGGCTCTCTAATGCTCACCTAAATCATTTAGACAAGCTCATCATGTACCCTCACCATCGGGAAAATTAAACTGAAGCTGACACCAAAATATTAATCAATATAAATACAAAAATAATATATTTCATTAAATACAACATATTTTTTACCCATATATCTTCCCAATAATTATCCTTAATTTCATTTGGAAACTGTCTCTATGATAGTGGGATGACAGGAATGATGTCATAGTATTTGTCAAGCGTCGCCAAAAATCTCTGACATTGCTTCCCGATTTTTCAATCATTTGACTGTCTTTGTTGTAGTCCACCATCAACTACAAGTGGCAGGTCCACACCGCATGCATGCATGTAATCGCATACCCCCACCTCCTATTAGTATATGTATCTGTTCTGAAAGAAAACAATTTTTTTATCAATACATGTTATAATCAAAATAAATAATGGTATAAAAAATTGATAGGGTTCTATAAATATACCTACATTAGTCTGATCAATGGGAAACACTGGTTCTATAGAAATTAAAGGGAAACTCTATACAGGTGGAGTTTGTCCCAATGTATGCTCTGTAGGGACATACTGTGGAGTAGAAAGAGTCGAAGAATATGGAATATAGAAATCCAGAGAGAAGGAATTATATGTAAAAGAAGATGGCACAGATGGCTGATCGAATGATGGATTGGGAGTGGGAATCATAATCAGATATGGTAAAGATGAGTAAGGAGACTCATATATAAAGGTTAGTGTAAACTTGGGTGGCCTAAATATCTCGTGTGTCCGTAACAATACATAGGGTTTAGAATATGGGATAGATGGAATATCAATGGTAGGGGTAGGGTCTAATCTGTTACACTAACCAGATCAGATAGCTCTCATACCCCCCATATGAACACCCTGAGTATTCGGACCATTACTAGGCTAATCATCAAATAATGTTCACCATATAGGTGGATCCTGAAAATAAATTTAAAACAAAATTAATAGCATGACATTATATATTATTTAAATTTATATTTGAAATATTTACTCACTACAGAAACTAGTGGTGGAATGCGTATCTCAGCCATGTGATGATTGTTTTCCATCATCTTTTTACATTGCCTCTCATCAATTTGTTTCATTTCCTTCATTTGAAAACAAATATTTAAGTAATTAGAAAAGGATAACTAATGTGTAACCCAAACAAATATGAGAGGGAATATGGGGATTCATGGATAATTTAACAATCCATTATTTTATGTGATCTTGAATGGATATATAATTATTTAAATAAATCATAAAATATGTAATAAATAAATTTAATTTTGAGTAGGATGGTTATTTAATAAGTGTCATTAGTCGATTAAAACCATAGAACATTGATTCTGAGGCTTCATTTCACTAAACTACCACGAGAGAGAGCATACTGAATTATGCCTCTATAAAATTCAGTAAGGTATATATTATGAATGATTAAACACTTAATATAGTTGTAAATGATGATATAAACATATGAACAAGGATAATATATAAACTTGATTCATAACAGGTAATGAACTTGTCAAAATTAATAAAATTTTTAATTTATTTAATCTAGGTAGATGATGTAGGTTTCTATACATGTTTTACAGAAGAAGACAAAACATCATGTTCATTATCTTGTGAAATATTAAAGTAGGTCTTAGAGTTATACTAATTTTATAAATGGCCAATAAATCATTAAAATGTTCACCAAGTAAGAAATTTTGGTTTCATAAGTTTTAATACAGTTCAATTCCAAATTAGAAAATAAAATTCAAATAAAATTTCAACAAATAAACATTAAGAATTCAAATAATGGTCAAGTCAGATACAATATATTTTTAATAAATATTAAATCAAATTGAATAGTACCAAACCTAACAACCCAAGTTGAGATAAACCAAATGAATTGAGAAAATAGATGGATGATTCTATATATTTCCCACCATGACTTTAGGCTCACAGTCAACTCTATCAATTGAGATATTAGAGTCAAAAGTAATAAATGGATCATTTTCAAAGGCGTTAAGGATAGTGTCATCTCCATCATAACCATCATCAAAAATATGTCTTGGACTTACTTCAATAATGACACCAAATTGAAGTCGAAGATGGTCTTCGATATAAAAAACTTGTTTCTCCATTGATGCCAATACATATGGTTCGAAAGAGTGAGAGTGATATATATTAATCACAATTCATAATCTCCAATAAATGTTCCATTCCTTATAATCAAATCAAACCACTAGAATTTCATCATCGTGACTAGTCCATGAGATTAATAATCCAATATTATTATTTCAAAAACTCTATAATAAACAACATTTTCAAATCATGGTATAATATCTGATTCACTTGAATAAAAGTATATTGTGGTAGTAACCATAACACTATCTTGTTGTTTTCTCATGTTATTTCCTCATTTGGTGATAATAAATATGTACTCATTGATAATAATTAATTTACAGTCATGAACCACAATATTTGGATCAAAATCCAATGATCTTATATTTTCAGTGATAGAGACAGCATGAAAACTCAATACCTAAAATATAAATGAATATTAAACTTAATTAAATATTGATTTGATTATTTAAAACATTAATATTTTTACCTTCAATTTTAACCAAGTAGATTACAATTTTCTATGCAATGTCTCACTCCTTCTCAAAGATAAAGAATGATGATTTATATTTATCATTTCATTATCTTCCCTGTAGATAATTGTATGAATATTTTAATAGATATATATTTAATATATACATATTCAATTTACATACTTGATGTAGTCATCGAAAAAATCACAGTTGAATTTTTTTTTGTGATGTGACATCTCCCGCTCTTCAAGGATTAATATCGTCAATGTATATGATCCTACAATTCCTCTTGATTGAGAAAGTGATGGAAAATTGGGTTCAATATTCTCATACTGTTTTTCCTAATTTCACATTGTTATGTGCATTCTTGTAGTAAGATCATACAAATACATAGAGTAGAAATCAATATATTCTTCATCCATATAACAATTAATTATAGAACCTTCAGGATGATTCCTATTTCGGACATAATACATTAATGTGTAAATATTTATTTTTGTTGAATACATATAACAAAAATAAATAGGTTCTCCAAGAAGTATTTTAGTTGGAATATGGATTGTCGGATGTATCTTGTATGTGAAAAATTATGGAGGAAATATTTTCTCTAACTCACAAAAAAGTAATGGGGCATCTGCCAACATTTTTTTCAAGAAATACTTGTAAATAATTGTAAAACAAATATCTCAAAAAAATGGATCAACCGAATAAAATCCATTCATACATTATTGGAAAAAATAAGATGGATTTATATTGGAATCAAATCATGCAGAATGACGTGATAATCATCTTTCTTCAATGATTTTAGCTTCCACTCTCTTATGTTGACCCATTTTGATATGTTTCTTAAATAGACTCAGGTACTTTAATAGACTCTTGTACTTCCCAACATTTTTGTCTATAGTTTTAATCACATAAGAAGCAAATGGAACATCCTATTAATTTTCCCTGATATGCATAGGATGTAATTCTGGTCTGATGCCCCAATCCACCAAGTCAAGCTGAGACTGCAAATCATATTTTATCTTTCCCTTAACATTTAGAATAAGTGAAAGCAACATTTCACATATATTTTTTTTGATGTGCATTATTTATAAGTAATTATGTAAAAAATTTGTTGACTAGTAAGGAAAGTCAAAGAAGATACTCCTCTTATTCCAATTGTAAATAGTTTAGTGCTAACTTTATTTCTCTTTCCAGATTTCATTTGACCCTTTTAGAATGAAAAAATGAAATCTCTTAGTTCAATAAGAACATCAGTTCCAAACAAACGTTGATATGGATCATCAGTCTCCATGGTATTTTCAAATCTTTAACGATTATTTCTATATTCTTTGTGCTCCATCCATACATCATTGCATAAGTAGGAAAATCATTGATCATCCACATAAGCACATCACAAATCTGAAATATGTCTTTAGAACATGCATCATATGTGCACACACCCACATCCCAAAGAAGTTTAAAATCTTTTATTAAATGTTCCATGTATACTTCTATATCATTTCTGGAATCAGAATGGCTAGATACGAGTATACTCATGAAAGTGAAAGGTTTTTTCATACACATCCATGGTGGAATGTAACAAATGTATATAAAAACTGGCTATGTGTTGTGAAAAGTAAACATCGGACCAAATAGATTAAAACTATCACTTGAAAGACCTACACTCACATTACACACATTAGTTGAAAAATTAGGATAAATTTCTTGAAATCTCTACAATGAAAATATATCTATAGGGTGAACCAACACATCATTAGTCTTCTTTCTCTTAGTATCATTCCATCACATTTTTATTGATATTTCATTATACATAAAAATATTCTGGAGACTGGGGATCAATGGAAAGTGACACATTTCTTTCTGTGGCACAAAGGATGGTGTTCTATTAGATTTTGGATTCCCGGGGGATGTGCCACATTTTATATAATAAATTTTTTCTGAAATTTCCTCCCAAAATAAGTTGCACTCTTTTAGGAAATAATGTATTTTATTTCATGAAAATTCATGTTCCCCAGCTAACTTCCATTCCATATAGTGATTTGAGAGAATATATACATCATCAGGAAGTAAGTCCTTTATGAAGGTTAGAATGTAATCAATGGAAGTATTATAAATCCCATACATATATTTCCAATGAAATAATCAGATTAAAAATTTCATCTTTTTCATTTTATCGCATTGTCAATATACTGGAGTCATGGTAGCATCATTCAATTTTTCTTACGCTAAAAACATCATAATTTCCATTAGACGCATCATGTTTTCTTATATAGATGCCTTCTTGTGTCAGAATCTTTCTTTTTTCCTAATGATGAATAAATAGAAATTGGTCATATAACTAATTCTCCAATCTAGTCCTCTCATAAGGATCATCAGCAATTTGAGACATCATTTTCTTCCCATTGCGATATAACACATAGTAGTTTTCTTCAAAACCATATTTTGTTATGTGGTATCAGACTTCATCAGGGCTCAAACAAGGTCTTCCAACATAATTGTAACGTTGTATGTTTATATGACCACTATTAGAAGATTTGTGAAATGATAAATCTGATAATTTATCTAAATTGTTTTGAAATACACTTGAGATCTGACCAGTTTCATACATAAAACTTCTATCAATTCAATAAAAAAATTATAAGTCATTTTTCAAATGAAATTCAATAATATTATATTTTAATCGAATATATATTTAGGTAAATGATAATTTTTCACATTATATGAAACCATATCTAACACACTACTCTATATGAGAATAATACTATAATAGGAAACAAAATACTTTTTTTATATCAAAATACTATAAATTAATATAAATACATTATATTTTCATCAATTGTAAATATAATACCATGACAGTTATGCATATTGAGAGAACATGTACAATCTATGGAAGAATAATTAGAGTCATATACATCTTTTGTCAAAGAGAAGGAGATATTTCAAATCCATGAGCCTTTGAAGGCGAAGAATCCCATTATTTTGAAGTATTCAATAAACTAAGTAATAACTTGATCAATTGTGATCTAAAGTGATCTTTGAAAAAAAAATTCGAGGAACGTTTCGAATAAATTTTAATAACTATACAATAGTGTAATTGATTATTTAAACTTGTGGAGGAAAATTATTCAGGAGTTGAGTAAATTTTAGATCAATGAAATTTTATTTTTTTATATATTATTTGAGTGATATTAATAAAATCTATTCTGAATAAATAGGAAATATAATCTAAAAATGATTGTAAAAATTTCCTTATGGATTGAAACATCATGGTCATACATTTGGATTAGGATCCAAGAAAGAATAAATGGAAGTAAGAGGAGTTTGATGTCAAAAGATAAAGGTTCCATAGGGAAAAAAAGCTTGATTCCATGTACATAAAGATTTTAAATGATGAGATTGAAATTTATTTTTCAAATGGGATAATCTATCTAAATTTTAGATATCCATAAAGGTAGGGGTTTCTAATTAATATAGTGAACTATTCCTGGGTTGATACATTATTATTAAAATAATGTAACGATATACTAATTATGTTATGTGTGCATAAATTTGAGGTGAAATGTGTTTTGAAATTTTTTCATTTATCTCATACAAGTAGACATCGCGGACCTAATAGAACATTGTTCATGATATTTAAACATGAATTATTTTCATCAAATATGATTAATGTGGGAAGAGACTTTTTTAAATAAGTTATTGATGCTAAAAAATGGAAATATTTTTAAAAGATAGGAGATTGCATAACACCCAATACCCAAAGTTGATGTATTCATTGTGTGGGGGTTTCAAATGGGGTGGTCCAAGGGGGTGGGGGTGTCTAGGAGGTGGGGGTGTTGAGGAGGTGGGGTGGTGTCTAGGGGGGATATCCCTGGGGTGAGGGTGTCCAGGGTGTGGGGGCTGTCCAAGGGGGTGGGGGTGTCCTAGGGGTAGGGTGTCCATGGGGAGGGGTGGTGTATGGGGGGGGGGCTATCCTTGGGGTTGGTCACTATCCAGGGGGGTTATTAAATGGTGGTGGGGGTGTCCAAGGGGTTTGGGTGTCAGTGGGGTGGGGGTGTGCAGGGGGGGCTGTCCAGGGGGTGGGGGTTTCTAGGGTGTGGGGTGTCTAGGGGTGGGTTGGTGTCCAGGGGGGTGATGTTCAAGGGGGTGGGGGTGTCCAGGGGGCCAGGGGACTGTCTAGGGGTGGGGTTGTCCAAGGAGTTTTCTAGGGGGAGGGGTGTATAGGGGGAAGGGGTGTCTAGTGGGTAGAGGGGTGTCCAGATGGTGGGGGTGTCCAAGGGTGGGGGTGTCTAAGGGGGTGGGGTGTCCAGGGGGTGGGGGTTTCCCAGGGAGTGGGGGAGTCCTAGGGGGTGGGGGTGTATAGGGGGTGGTGGATGGGGGCTCTCCATGAGGTTGAGGGGTCTCTAGGGGGTGCGGGGTGTCTAGGGGGGTAGGGGTGTCCAGGTGGTGGGGGTGTTTAGGGGGTGGGGGCTATCTAGGTGGTGGGGGGTCCAGGGGTGGAGGGATGTCCAGGGTTGCGGTGTCCAGGGGATGGGGGTGTCTAAGGGGTGGGGGTTTCCATGGGGGTGGGGTAAGGGGGGTATGTCCATGGGGACTGAGGGGTGTCCAAGGGGTGGGGGTGTCCAAGGGGTGAGGGTTGCCTAGGGGGTGGGCGTGTCCTGGTGGTGGGGTTGTCTAGGTGGTGGGGGCTGTCGTGGGGGGTGGTGATGTCTAGGGGTGGGGGTGTCTTAGTGGGGTGGGGGTGTCCAGGGGGTGGGGGTGTCTAGGGGTGGGCTATCTACAGGCTGGGGGAGGGGGAGCGGGAGTGGGCTATCCAGGGGGGTGAGGGGTGTACTGGGGGTGAGGGTTGTCCAGTGGGTGGGGGATGTCCCAGGGGGTGGGGGTTTCCATGGGGGTGGGGGTTGTCCAAGGGGGTGGGGGTGTGTAGTGTGGTTGGGGCGTCCAGGGGAGGAGGGGGTGGGGGAGTGCAGGGTAGTGGGGGGGGGGGGTTTGTCCAAGAGTGTGTCTATAGTGGTGGGGGGTTGTCCATGGGGTAGGGGTGTCCTGGGGGGTGGGGTGGTCAGGGGGTGGGGGTGGGGGTGTTTAGGGGAGTAAATACCCATATAATACCTTGAAAAATACCAATACCCAATCCATCCAACATCACAATTCCAATCCATCACCAAACCAAAACCCA
Organism: Viscum album; assembly: GCA_963277665.1. Lineage (NCBI taxonomy): Eukaryota > Viridiplantae > Streptophyta > Magnoliopsida > Santalales > Viscaceae > Viscum > Viscum album. Next base: position 1,932,407,534 of record OY728131.1, read on the forward strand.
ATTCATCCTTAATATCACTACCCTTCAAATTATTTCATGAACAAAAACTATAAATACAAAATCGAAATCTTATTTTCAACTAAATTAAAGTCCATAGAAATTACCATATCACCCCATGAAAATTGGAAAATCAACTGCACCACTACCACAATGGTCCCCAATCCATTCACACGGATCATCCTTATATTCATTACCCACCTCGAGACAATATGACTAAACAAACCCTTTACCATATTTAAGTGGGGATATACCAGCACCTCCATTTGTTAAAATATTTCACTAACTCTACACAAAATGAGTTTATATGAAGACTCAAAATAAATGTTATTGACACAATCATGACACATAAATTGTAGAACAAAATTAAAAAACAAATCAAAGTTCCCTTATTGGTTATACCATGCCACAGACAACACATACCTCCGGTTTAGGCCAAATCAAAACATAAAAGAAAAAAATAGATAGAGAACATTAAAACTAAGGTAGAAAATACTGATTTGATGATTATAAATAAAAAATTATTTGATTGAATATTTATTTATCAGGTGGAAGGAGTTTCTTATCCTAGGGTAAAGAGAGGACTTCAGGAGAGGTTTTGTTTATGGCTCCAGTCACATAGACGGGGGAACTCGAGCTGCTGTGTATTTGGGGGAAACCATTAAAAATAGTTTTTTAAAACTGTTGGGAAATATATTGTTTAGTAATGGTTATTTAAAACCATCGGTATACATTAAGAAAATTAAAGCTTTCACAATGTTTTACTATAACCATTGGGAAAGGTGGATTCTAAAATCATTATACCAACAATTTGTGAAAACCATTGGGCAAGGTTGATCTAAAAACAGTTCCCCAACAGTTTGAACAAACCACTGGAATAAAACTATTGGAAAATTATTGATAATACACATTTTTATTGAATATATTTTTAAATATAAGATAAAATTTCCTCACATTGTGTTAAATATTTTTTTTATAAAATATTTGAGATTAGATCATTCATTTGAAAATTTGATGGAAATTCCAATTTTATCCTTTATAGTGCATTGTGGTATTTTGATGATAAATATTTTTATATTTATTATATGAACATAAAAGTTTGTAAATATGTTCTTGACATAATGGGATAGAACATTTATTCATGACATTGAAGCTAAATAATGCTTTTGTTTGGCCTAATTGGATAAAGTAGTCAAAGGTTGGATGAACCCACAAGATTGGACATCATTTCTAATTTGGGCCATAACATCTTCATATGTGATTGTATTCGGTCAAAATTTTTAGGGGATATGTGAAACCAAATTTTTAACTTATCATTATTCTTAATGAACATCTGGTTCGTGTGTTTTGGATGTCAAATGGGCAGTGCATGTTTTCTTAAAATATTTGGTCGAGATTCCCCATTCACACTTGAAACTACTTTGATCCTATCCTCCCCTCCACACTATAAATTGATGATATTATCATTTAGAGGGGTTGGGACGTGGATAAGGATATTTGGAGTATAATATAAGGTTTTGTAATCTTTTTTTTAATTCAAAATTTGATGTGGGAAGCTACCAAGCTTGGATCTCCTCCAAAATACTATTATTTTCCTCTTCTATGTTATAATGTTGTTGCGCTTTCAATAAATTCGTAGTTTCTCTACCTTTTCATTTTTTATTTTCAATATTTGTATTCTATTAATTTTCCTATTTGGTATGTAATTAAATAGTAGAAACATTATTTGGTTATACCATTTATAATCCTATTCACTTGCATAACGATTCTATGATGACTACACCGCCCATGGAAGAGTTATTTTTTTAGTAATTCATCAACCTATATCATTATTCATTCATTTATTTTTAATAAATGATATAATTTAAGTCAAATAATATGATCTATTAATTTTAGTTTTTAATTTAATTGAAACTAATCAAGAAATAGAACTATTAACAGAAAACACATGAGGTCATGAATTATGTGAATTGTGAGAGTGCAACCTTAATCAGTAATACAAAACCATACATGATCAATTTGTAGTGATCAAATATAAGACCTAACATAATTAATTATAATTAATAGAGATTAACTACTGACTATAATCTAGCCTTAGAACATCAACCAAAGAAGGTTTCTATGATTGCATGTTTCGAAGTTATCCTAGGATTAAATTCACTTCATCGTTGTGGTAAGGTTAATTATTATATGGTTTAGGATTTAACAAATTAAAGGATCATAGTGAAGTGGATATTAATTTAAATTATAATTATTAATAAATTCTTGAATTGTAATAGTTAGATCTATTATTCCTTTTTAATATTTTCGAAAAAACATCTTCTTGTTGTTTCTTTTTAATCGAACTTCTTTTAAAAAATAAAAAAAATAAAAACTTCTTCCTGAAAACATCTTCTAGATTTATAAATGATAAAAAAATCATCCTTTTAAATAGTATTATTATTTCAATTTATTTTATTTTCCAATTACCTATATTATGTTCTGTTAATTAATTCCTCTTGAGAGACGACCTAGGTCAGCCACCCTGCTCCACCGAAATAACCCCAAACTATATATCATTTGAGAGCGCCCATGACAGTGCCTTTCAAATTGGTTCCATTTAAGAGGAAAAATATTATTTCAACCAATTAGAGGTATTAATTTTATTTTATATTTTATTATAGTCCTCTCTTCATTATTCATTCTTTACCCATTCTAAATTGTTTTTTCTTCTTTTTTTATTCTACTTATTTTTTGACCATCAAATCAAACAACTGATTTTTATTTTAATATGGTCCACTTTACTTCTTTTAATTTTTTTTTGATTTATTACATGAACTAATCCCAAGGATCTCTTAGATCTTGAACCTGATTTTGAACATAGCCTTCTAGCTTGAATCAGACATTCATAGTCTATGTTATGTTTAACATTCAACTAGATGGAAAAATACTCCAATCCAAGGACATTGAAATTGGAAAACCTTCTAATTCCAACTTAAAACTAGAAACAATGGATGAAATTAATGGAAATGAACATAATAGAACCATTTGAGATTTGGCTGCAGCAGATATTAATTATCAACCAAATTGTATTCCATACCCAAACCTCGAATAAGAATTTGAACTGAAATCTAGATTAATTCACTATCTTCCAAAATTTCATAGAATATCTGGTGTGGATCCAAATAAACATTTAAAATAATTTAATTTTGTCTTCCCAACCATAAAACCAAGAAATGTTTCTGAAGAATAAATCAAACTAATGGAATTCCAATTCATACATGATGAAGTTGGAAAATATTGGATGTTTTATTTACTACCTAATGATGTTACTTGTGGGAATGATTTGAAACATCTTTTATTTATGAATTTTTTTTCATAATAAAAAACCACTTATATTCATAAAGAGATATTTGGGATCAACCAAGAAAAAGGGGATTCAATGTATGAGTACTGGGAATGATTCAATAAGTTGTGTGCAAGCTCCCCACATCACCAAATCAGTGAGAAACTCTTCATCCAGTACTTCTATGAAGGAAGAACACCTATGGAGAAGAGCATAGTGGATGATGCGGTTGGAGGAGCATTGCTGGACAAGACAATAGTAGATGCATGCACCTTGATTAACAAGATGGACCAAAACTAAAAACAATTTGGAGATCGAGGTACACCGCATGTCAGGGGAGTACATTCGGTATGTCCTTATTATATTGAGATTCTTTTAATTGATACCAAGTTGGATGAATTGACCACTATGGACCAGTAGATTTCTTTATCTCAAAAGACATCCCAACTCACACCGTAAATGCTTTGGGGGAATTTTCACTAAGACAAGCCACTCAACAGATTGTTTCCCCCATCTACAAGAAACAAAATATTGTGCTGTAGTGTTTCCTAGGTGACCATATCAGCAGCAAAAACCATATCCCCAAAAGAAATTTGATTCCATTTATCCAAAATACAACCAAGGGTGTAAGGAACAATCATAGATGAGTTTTGTCTTTGGAAAACAACAAATTCCCCAATTCCAACAAAATTTACAGTAGCCTCCACCTTACTAACCGGGTCTCCAACAACCCCAAAGGTGATTTGAAGCTCAAGTATCAGAAATTCAACAACAAGGGAATCCCCAAACCATGTTATATTCTATCACTAATGATATTTTGAAACAAATTGTTCTTAATAAATAAAATGAGCAGTAGAGTCAAGTTTCTGAGTTGAGAGAGTTGAATACACAAATGATCCATATTGCAACTTCCCTTCATTAACTGGTAAGTAAAAATTATATTAATATACCTTCCCAACCTACTCTAAATCTCATGGGGAATTTTAGTGCCATCACATTGAGAAGTGGGATGAAAAAAAAATATCTACACCTATTGTTCCACCATGATTCACCTCAAATTCGAAGAATCCCCATTCAAAACTAGCTGATGAGAAACCCAAGGAGAAAAATAAAGGTAAAAAATGATTAATGATGTTCCTATTAAACCCATTCCCTTTACAAATAAGGTTGTACAAACCAAGATGATGGCTGAAGAGGAGATGCAAAAATATGATTTGGATACATTTAAGTGTCTGGAGATCAAAATCCCTCTACTTGAAGCCATCATGAAAATCCCAAGGTATTCAAAATTCGTAAAAGAACTTTTTAAAAATTGAAGAGGGATAAATGGAAATGAGAGGATCAATATTTGAAGGAATGTTTCATCACAGATTACACCAAATCTAGCAATGCCAAAAAACTACATGGATCATGGGACATTCACTCTACCATGCACCATAGGGGAGTTACACATTTTTTAGGCTCTTTGTGATTTCGATCTTCCATAAATGTGACGCCTCTCTCTATATTCTCTTATTTACAGGTTGGTGAGTTGAAACAGATGAGAGTAGTGGTGTAGTCGGTGAATAGAGCTATGAAAAATTCAGTTGGAGTCATTGAGGATGTACATGTCTATGTAAAAGACATGATCATTCTAGAAGATTTATACATGTTTAAAATGGAGGAAAATCAGGTAAGCTCACATGATCCCATTATCTTAGGTAATACCTTCATCAAAACTACAATACTAATCATTAATTTCCATGACGGTACACTGTCCATGGATTTTGGAGATGAAGTTGTTATATTTAATATTATAGACTCCATTAAGTACCCCACATAGGACCATTCTGCTTTTGTTTCTCCCATTTTGAACCACCAAGTAAAAACCCCATGGATTTTGATTTTCCTATGATTAGGGAGATTATGAGAATTAATTCTAGATTGATGCCTATAAGTACTTACACACCCATTTCTAATGCACAGTACTCTCTTATATTTGATTTTGATATAGATTTATATTTTCATTTTGATCATGTGAACTGTAATTATGACATGGTTGTTGAGTATTCTGATGAATTTGATGCTTTATTCTCTGATTTTGATGATGTATATTCTGAAATTGATGTTTATTCTGCACATATTTCTTTTCCTTCAATTTCTCCATCCATACATCACCCCATACATTGGAACTCAAGACATTTCCACCTAATCTCAAATACTCATACTGGTTAAGTGGTGAGAAAGTACTTCTTGTCCTTGCTAGCAATCTACCTTTTGAACATGAAGAAAAACTATTGAGTATTTTGAGGGAGAAAATTAAGGCAATCGAGTGGACTTTGGCTGACATATCAGGTATTAGCCCCTCTATTTTCATGCATAGGATTATTTTGGAGGATGGGACTAAACCGGCTAGGTAGCCACAAAGGATGCTCAATCCAACCATTCTGTAAGTTGTTAAAAAGTGGTTGAAAATTTTTTAAGGTAGGAAAAATTTATCCCATTTTAGATTCTCAGTGGGCAAGTCTTATTCAGGTTGTGCCTATGAAAAGTGGTGTAATTGTTTTTAAAAATGATAAAGAGAAGTTAGTTACAATGAGGTTTCAAAACAGTTGGTGTCTATGTATTGATTCTAGGAAACTAAATCAGTCCACTAGCAAGGACCATTTCCCCCTCCCATTTATTTTTTAAATGCTTGAGAGACTAGCTGGGAAAAACACTATTGTTTCTTGAATGTATTTTCTATATATTTTTAGGTTCCTATTGCTTTGGGATATCAGTAGAAGACATCATTCACTTGTCAATTTGGTATGTTTTCCTACCGAAGGATGCCATTTGGACTTTCTAATGCCCCGTGTACCTTCCGAAGATGCACGGTGAGAATTTTTTCAAATTTTATTGAGACCTGCATGAAGGTATTTATGGATGATTTTACAGTGTATGGGTATTCATTTAATGATTTTATATATAGTTTGACAAAGGTTTTGAATCGTTGTATTGATAAGAAAATGGTCTTGAAATTTGAAATGTGTCATTTTATGGTAGAGCATGGCATTTTCTTAGGGCATGTAGTATCAAAACATGGGATGGAGGTTGACAGATCTATGGTAGATATTATTTCATCCTTACCCTATCCTTCATGTGTGTGTAATGTTAGATATTTTCTAGGGAATGTAGTATTTTATCAGTGCTTCATGAAAGATTTTTTTATGATTGATCTTATTATGTCATGATTACTTCAAAATGATTATGATTTTGTGTTTGATGATTCTTACAATATTTCCATTAATGGGATAAATAATTTTCTAACCAATCCACCAATCATACATCCCCCATGGTGGGAACTTCCTTTTGAGCCTATGTGCAACGCCACCAACTTCACAGTTGGAGATGTCTTATCTTAGAGGTTGGAGGGATGCTCACATGTGATTGACTATGGATCCAGGACATTATATTCAGACCAATAAAACTACACAAACATAGAAAATGAGTTTCTTTCTGTCATATTTTCTTTATATAAATTCCATTCATATTTATTGGGGTCCTAATTAGTTTTTTTTCTGACCATGCAATTTTGAGGTACCACTTGAAGAAACTGGATGCAAATACTAGCCTAATCTAATGCATTATTATTATTCAGGAATTTTATATTGAGATAATGGATATGAATGGATCAGAAAACATTATGGTGGACCACATGATTAGGATTACTCACACACATTAGGCTGACACCATGGAGTGAGTACCACTTCAAGACACTTTCCCTGATGAGCATATTTATGTTATCTCATCTACACATCCTTGGTATGAAGATTTAGTTAACTACCTTATGTCTGTATTACTTATTTGTTATACACTTGCTTGTGATGGAAACTTTGGACCCCATTAGATAGCTAGGAAATACTTAGACTCTAGATTATATTGGCCTAGATTATTCCATGATGCCCATGTGTTTTGTATGTCGTGCTCACATTTCTAACACACTAGGAACATTTCTTGGAGACATGAGATGCCCAAAAAACCTATTCTATTCTATTAGATTTTTTATGTATGGGGAATTAATTTTATGGGTCTATTTAATAGTTCCTTTTTTTGTATATTTATTCCACTATTGATTGTGTGAGTAAATTGGTGGAGGCTAAGTCCACCAGGACTGATGATTCTTATATTGTAGTGGACTTTGTCAAGACACTGATTTTTTGTAGGTTTGGAGTACCAAAGGCCATCATCAGTGACCAAGGGACACACTTCTATAATTAGAATTTGGATTCCCTCATTCTAAATTATGAGGTGACACAAAAAATATCAACACCATACAACCGCCAAACAAATGGCTAGGTTGTGGTTTTAAATCATGTGTTGAAACAAATTTTGGAAAAAATTGTGCAGTCGAATAGGAAGGATTGGAGCAAGCACTTGGATGATGCACTATGGTCTTATAGGATATCATACAAGCCTCCCATCGGTATGCCCCCATTCCAGATTGTTTTTGGAAAATCCTATCATCTCCTCATAAAAGTCGAACATCGGATTTATTGGGCTATAAAGAAATGCAACATCGATATGTCCCAAGCTGGAATCTGATGAAAGATGAAAATTCAATAGCTAGAGGAGATTCAATTCTCTTTAAATAAGAACTCAATGCACTAGAAGAAATTATCAAAAGAAAATCATGAAAAAATTATCCAAAAAAGAAAATTTCAAGTTTGAGAGAAAGTCTTGCTCTATAGTTCGTGACTAAAGCTGATGTCTAGTAGGTTGCATTCTAGGTGGTTAGGGCCATAAATGGTGACTAATGATTTTCCTTATGGTTTAATGGAGATAACATAAGAGGTCATTAGAAGGATATTTACATACAATAAGAGATGTTTGAAGAAATACATTGAGGGACTCCATACTGATGCAGTATATTTCATCACATTGCATGACCCTATCATCAATTGAGCATATCAGGTTGTTTCTTACCCTTTCACTTTTATATTCATTGTCCTGTTTAAAATTATACATTTCATGTTCATATATCATCTCATAGGTTTACATTTAGGACAATACAATATTTTATGCGTGTGTAAGGGGACAACATTTTTGGTATATATTTTGGATTTTCATTTCTGTGTTCTTTGTGTATTTTCTATTATGTTTTTGGTTAAAATTTAAAAAAAACAAACAAACATAAATCAATAAAAAAATAAAAAAAATACCATGTAACATTATCATGTGGAGCATTTGAAAAATGTATGTTTTTAAAATTCATTGGTTTAATTATAAGCATGAGTAAGATTTCATCATTAAGGGTTGATTTTTATAAAAATTCTAGTTGTCGATGATATGAATAGTTGTGTAATTATAAAACCTTTTAGATTTTGACATCATTATTTTTTATATTTGTTCGTGGTAAATTGTGTCATTTATTTCTCCACAAAAATGTTCACTAAATCATGAATTGTGAAATTTTTACTACTCAATTGAAGGTATATTCAAGTTATGTAAAAAATTCATTTTTTGATCCATAGGTTTGTTTCACTTCCAATTGGTTTCATTATTGTACCAAATTGACCTATGCGTGTGTACCTGTTATTCATCTATTGTACGCCCTCAAACAAAATATGGGTAGTGTCTTGGTCAGGTCAAAAACCACTCTCCCTAGACCTTTTATCTTGTTATAACTATTAAAATTAGTATTGTGATAAGATCAAACACGAGTTGAGAGTTGAGTGTGATATTGTTTCTAAGTAAAACATAAAAAACACAAAAAAATAATAAATGAGGGGTGTGATGAAATGTACAACTAAAGGGAATATCTTGGACATGAGCTTAAGGATTGAATTTTAGGAATACTTAAGTGAGTGGGTCTTAGAATTTGATTCCGAAGGAAGGTAGAACATCATTGGTGAATTAAAACATGTAATAATAATTGTTTTAATTGACTTGAATACACTAAATAAAGGGTGGATATATTATTTTGGAATGGTTGGCACCCACACATGTGGAGAATTAGTGGCATAGTAGACCCATGAATTGATTCGCTATGATTAGTGTTATGAATCTCATTGGATTTTTTTCAAAAAATTTATGAGACAATGAATTTGAAATGTATTGAGTTTTACTATTGAAGGGATTCTTAATTTTCATATTTTTTCACTGTGGGTTGAGAAATATAAATATGCATATTTTTTTACAATTTTTTTGAATACATTATAAGAGGTTTTTTTTGGAGTGAAATAGAGTATGTTTGGAGGAGTTGATAATACACATTTTTATTAAATAGTTTTTGATAATAAATGATAAAATTTCCTCACACTGTGTTAAATTTTTTTTTTATAAAATATATGGGATTAGATCATTATTTTGGAAATTTTAAGGAAATTCATGTTTTATTCTTTATAGTGTGTACTGTAGTATTTTTATGATAAATGATTCTATATTTATTATTCAAGCTTGAATTTTTGTAACTATGTTACTGACATAATAAGATACAACTTTTTTTCGGGACATTAGTGCTAAATATTTTATTTTTTTGGAGTAAACAGACCATGAAGTCAAAGGTGGGATGGACCCATCATATTGGACATCAGTTCTATATTTGGGTCATAACTTCTTCATATGTGCTTCAATTTGGCTCAAATATTGGGAAGAGATCTCAAAAAAAATTGAACAAATAATTCTTAGGGAAGAACATCTATTTCACGCATTTTGGAGGTTCAATTGGCGGTGAAAATTGGATTAAAATATTTGGATGAGATTCCCAATTCTCACTTGAAACCACTTTGGACCTAGCCTCCCCTCCACTCTATAAACTGATAATTTTATAAGTTGGATGGATTGGAACGTGAATTATTATATTGGTAGAAAAATAGAAGTGTTTCTACACCATTTCCTTTCACAATTAGAGGAGGTAAACTACCAAGCTTGTATCTCCTCCAAAATGCTCTTCTTTTCCTCTTCTTTGTTGTGATGTTGTTGTTCTTTCAATAAATTATTAGTTTCTCTTCCATATCATATGTTATTTTTAATTTTATTATTCTATTAATTTTCTTTTTTGGTTTGGAAATCACGATTAGAAAAATTATTCGGTTATACTCTTTTTAATCCTTTGCACTTGCATAACATTTCTACGATGACTACACCACCCATGGAAGAGTAGTTTTATTTAGTAATGGATCGAACTCTGTCCTTATTCATTAATTTATTTTGAATTAATGATATAATTTAATTCACATAATATTATATAATAAATAAGTTTTTAATTTAATTGAAACTAAGAATGCAATTGAACAAATAACACAAAACATGTGAGGTCAGGAACTGTGTGAATTGTGAGAGTGCAACCTTAATCGGTAATACAAAAAAATACGAGATCAATTTGTATTGTTTAAATATAAGCCATAGACAAATTTAATTCTAATTTCCAGATATTAAATTTGACATAATTTAACAATGACCATAATCTATCCTTAGAATATCAATCAATGCAGGGTGCTATGAATGTATGTTCTGAAGTTAGCCTAGGGTTAAATTCCCTCCATCTTTTTGGTAAGGAAAATTATCAAAGATTTAGGATTTTTCATATTAAGGGATTATAATTAAGTGGATATTAATTTTAATGATAATTATTAATAAATAATTGAAAAATTAGTGTTAGATCGATTACTCCATTTTAATATTTTCTAAAAAACATCTTCTTGTTGTGTCTTTTTAATCAAACTTCATTTAAAAAATAAAATAAAAATACAATCTTCGTCCAGGAAACAACATCTTGATTTATAAAAAATTAAACAAACACCACCATTTGAATTAGTATTCTTATTTCCTTTTCTTTTATTTTCAAATTACCTTTATTATGTTGTGTTAATTACTACCTCTTGAGAGATGGCATAGGTGAGCCACCCTGCTGCACCTAAATTACCCCAAACTAAATATCATTTGAGAGTTCTCATGAAATCACATTTCAAGCCTCCATTTCTACTAGTCTAAATCAATCTTATGCTATGCCATTCATTCCATTATTGGTCCAAATAAGATAAATTCATCCACATAAAGAAATAAAACGATAAAACTCCTAACATAATACACCTTCATATTGTAGAAATTATTTACATTACACTGCATGAACATTAATTCTATCATTAAAGCATTGAAAATATAGTTACACTATCTTACTACATACTTAAGCCCAAAAAATTCCATTTGAGATTAGAACCAAATCATCTATTCCATTTATCATGTAATGTTCCAGTTTATCTATGTATATCTCTCCCTCAAAATCTTTATGAAAGAATATAAATATGACATCTATTTGTTTTTTAAATAAACCTACAATTGAAACCAAGTTGAGAACCATATAAATTATTATATTCTTTAGAGGATGATAGATAATCTAACTAAAATCTAATCCTTATAATTATTGAAATTCACTTAACCTTTATATGGTGTTATTATTGTTCTACTTGTCTTCCTTATATAATATAATGGGTTTCCTAATTCTATAAAAATCCAAACCTAAAATTATTATGGAAAAACTACATTTCAAATGTCATTTGAAAAATATTTATAAAATTACAGATGAAAATATTTCACTCTAAAGATATTTCAAACACTTTATTTAGTTTATTCAAAAAATATCTCACCCTAAAGATAATACCAATAACACCTCATGGAAAGAACCTTTATTTCCAAATATAAGAAACAATTTCGGAAATCTCTCTTATGAGTCCTTAACTATATTGGCCCTTAAGAAACCAGATGACCATCTTAGAAAGGAACTGTTCAAATTATGAATCATGATATATCATAATATTAGGAATACTCATTGCCCATCTCATTTATTATTAATATTTTTATTTTTATAAATATCCCATTATTATATTAGAAGGATATATCGTGCACATCTAATAAAAGGAACCATACCACATTATTTTTTAAGGCCTTCTTATCACTTCCAATCAGAAAGAATCCTGATTGACCCTCTGGTAATAACTAGAAATTCCCCAAAATATTTGGATCTCAAAACAAACTCCCCAGCCTCTCTAAAAAAACTATAACATCAACCTTCACATGTTATAAAAAAATTTTATCCAATTATATCACTTTCCCCATGTAGTGTATTTTATAAATCTAAAATGTACACTTTGAGATCATGGATTATAGTTGATTCTCCCGATTTTTTCCCAAAATGATCTCCAGATATCGAGCATGTTCCTCACTCAATCCTAGAGAACACTTTAGAACCTACAATTTTATCAAATAATACATCACTATGTTTAAGTGTATATATTTTCATTTATATCACTTATAATAACCTCCATTATTCCATAGATATTATCAATGATCGATTTGAATTTTTATGGAAACACTAAGGCACCCCAAGGGGGCATAATCATTCATATGTAACCCTTAACCTCAAATTCATTCAATTGAGCCTTCTTCCCTAGTAGCTATATAGGATCCATATTATATGGTGCAATTGATATATGCTCCTATAGTAATAACATGATCATAATCATAACCTATCTCCTGGGTGGTAATCTAGAAAATTCCATGATAAAAACATCTAGGAACTTGTCAATGACAATAAGAAATAGTAACTGGTGTTTCTCTCTATCATCCAATAATACTCTAGAAAAATGGGTTATGATTCTTCCCAAATATAGAAATATAGGTAATACATTACTATTTTTCATATCCAACTCTCCAATGTAGACATAAGCATCACCCTCAAAAAATAAAATTGTACCCATCGATGAAAACAATTGATATAGTAGATACATCACTACATGTGGGGATTTAATTGTATTCACGTTGTAGGATCACCGTTTTCATTTCACTGGAACTTTCCCTTTCCATTTTATGTGTCTGTATTAAGTGGGAATTAATTATTTTAAATTTAAAACTATTAAATATTTTTGATACATTCTATACATACATTTGTATCCATTTTATTATATGTAAAATATTTATCTTCCTCTTTTATTTACCTCCAACATTCAATCAAATTACAAATTAACTGACATGAAACTTTCATATTACATATAAAGAATTATACATGATCCAACATGAATCATTCATTATAAATATATACAAATATTTATATATATATACAAATATTTAAGATTTGGGGAACAATTTTCCCACTTTGTGTTAATTGATAAGCTATAATCAAAAGATCTTAAGAACCAACATGAAACTTTCATTTTCCATAAATAATCAAGAAAAATAAATAATAAATTCCTCTATAGTTGAATAAAAATATAGAAGAAACACCAAAATCACAATATGAATGTAGTTAGAAACAATAAAACATATCCATATTTAAACAGATGATGAAAAACATGTGATACTACACAAAAAAACATAACTAAAAATGGATGTGTTGAATTCTATGACATGATCACCAATCAAACATGGAATCCATTCTAAAAATAACCTTTCAAACAAAACAATTCATATCCCACTAAGCATCAATTGGCCCACAAGCATCCAATAGATAGTCATATACTTATTGAACCAATGAAATGTACTTAGAGCATTACAAGAATACTGACAGTGGTAGCACAAGAGGAGCTGGGTTCGCGGCGAAGGTGGGTTCGCATAGGAGGAGGGATTCACAGTAGAATTGGGGTTTGAAAGTAGAGTTGTGGAACGAAAAGGATAGTTTCAGGGTAGAGGAGAGATTTGCAGTGGTGGAGGAGGGATTTACTGTAACACCCCAAGCTTCCACGGTACGTTTCCCTTCGAATAATGCGATAGCGTGTGTTGTACGCAACCTCGAGTTCTAACACACACCACAACTAATTAAACTAACCGTTGTGAATAGTAATACCTAATTTTTGAAATCATATTTATTTTATATATCAAAATGGACTTCATTTTTGGATTCGGAATATCGAAATTAGCCTAGGGTGAGATTTTGGTACTTTTCGGATAACTTTTATATTTTGATGAATAGTGAAAATTACTAAATTTTAATTAAAAACAACTTTTTTAATCAAAATAATTAATATTTATAAATTATGAATTTTAGTGGTTTTAAAGTATATTTAGAACATATTTTTACCATTTAATTTAATGTTTGTCATTGGACATAATTTCACAATTAAACCAGACATAAACAAGTGTCAATCTTTTGATAGTTATTATCTCTTAAAAACACGTTTTTTATTTTAACAACGGGAATTAATTTTAAATTAATTTCTGCCACTTCTGTGTTTTGAATTTGTAAAAATGGATTACATATTTGTAATCAGGATGTCCAAATTATGTAAATAGGTAACTTTTATTTTTACACATTTTGAATAATTACTGCGGTAAATATTTTATTTAACATGGTTAAAGGGTAAATCCGGTAAATAAGGGTTAAAAAATAATATTATAATAATACAAAATTACCCTAAAACGTGTCCTAACCTTATTTGTGGACACATACCCGACCATGGGCATCCTTGGGTCGATATGGGGACCCCTTAGAGCCACTTGTATGTGGTAGAGACACATTATATTAAAAAAGTTAAAATAAAAAAAAAATGGCATAAGCTTACATCTTTTAGAAGAATAATTTTTACATAGGGTTATACATGTTGGATTTTAGATTATAAATATTCATTATAAATCTAAAAAGATTTCCTACATAATGATATTTTATTTATAATTTTTATACATCAAATAAGTTAAATTATTAATGACACAATAATGATGCAATGTTTACCTCATTAATAAATCATTTAAATAAATAAGATTATAATGATTAAAATATTATCTAAAACCTGTCCAATTCTTATTGGTTGATGTTATTTAGAATATGAGTCATCTTAACTTCGACCTCAATGATTTTTGGACCATTATAAACCGAATATAATTATATTATAAAGTAATACTTTCACTCTTTCCTAAAGAGCCCCTCCTCTCCCTTATAAAAGGAGACCACTTCTACTCATTCACCACACCTCTCAATCCACTTGGCTCGTCCAAACTCTGCCCAAATAAGCTTCCCACATCCCTCTCCTCCTACTTGAAGCTTCCCCTTAGGAATTAAGCATTTCAAGAAGTCCTTTGGTTCCAACCAAAGTGAGTTACCTAAATTAAAGGTAATGATTTCTGTTAAATTATTTTCATTTATTTTTCTTCTTCAATCCCCAAAATCTTTTTATTTCCTTTCTTTTGTAACAACACCAGTATCCAAAATATACTAGGATGTTGTTATAAGAAGGATTCAAACTACATATACACACAACTCCATCTAATAGATGATGAACATAATGTTTCTGTGGATGGAAAACTAACGCCTCACGAAACGATGATTGTTCAAATTCATCTTACGGCCTCTCATGGTGGACATTATGATGGAAATGTAATTAAATATGATATTAATTATATATATTTTATATATAAGCTTCTGTAATTCCATTTTATTTCATATCATTATTCGTTTCATGTTGTATATACATACGATAATTTCATTTGAGGAAGTGCGGACTACCGCCCCCTTAAAATGATATGACTCATTCATACCACACATGGAACGTATAAAGGATGGTGTTAATGAACTTAAGAAACATATATAAAATATTATATTATACTTTAATAATAATATACCTATGTATCATTTGGATTCAATTCTTTTAAAATGAAAAATTAAATGGAAGTAGCGTTCGTGCGTACGTACGGACTACCGTCTCCACGAACGCGATGAGATTCATTGTCCATCATATCCATTCAAGTATAATTATAATTTGATGATTTAAAAATAGTATCTAAGTACTTTATATCATTCTATATATGAATAATATACATCCCACTAATAACAAATATGGCTCACATAACAAAGAATATAAAGTAAAATGAACCCGTTAACACCTGAAATGACGATAATTCTAAGATATTATTAACAAATCAATGTTAAAAAATCATATATGATATCATATTAATGTAAATGATTCTTGTATTATTCAATAACAATTATTTCACCATTATACAGGAGGTAAACCTACCATCGACCAAGGAAAAAGTACAAAGTAAGGGATTTTCTTATCTCACTTTCAATTCTGTGAGATTTCCATTGTTCGCCACTAAATTATTGAATGTGGTGTATTGTGTACGGACATTTGATATATATTATCATTATTATCTTTATATTCATGTTATTCTGTAAATCATTTGGTGGTTATTAACTTTTGTCCATACGACTCAGTTGATTAACGTGGTAAGGGGTTTCTTATCTCACTTTTAATTTCGTGAGATTTCCATTATTCACCACTTAATTATTGCATGTGGGGTATGTGTACTGCCCATGATTGCATTCATTGTGTATTATACTTTAATTTATGGGTATTTACATCATCAGGGTATGATACTTCTTTCATGGGTGTATGTTTCGTATGTTACCTAATCGATAAGGGAATTTGAAATTTCAATTTCCACTCATTTGGCTTTACGCATATTTCATTGATTATATTACCCCAAGATTAGGTGTGAAATCACTATTCATTTGATTATGTCATAATTTCCACTCCCCTTCCTGTGGATATAAGTTTGATACACATAATCACTCCATTGATAATTCTCAAGTCATTGATATGAATTTGATAAGAGTAATTTTAACTCATTCTCCATTTGTTGAGTTAAACATCCAATTCGTTGGTATTGTTTTTACAAGAATATGTGTGAATGTCCTTTGATTGTTTTACACTGAATATCCAGTCATATTTAGTGTATTTATATTTTTCACACATAATTATGTCATTGATTTATCCTTAACCTAAGGATACAACCTTTATGAGTCATTTCATCTCAATTTACATTCCATTGAGACTTCTTTGATGATATACACCAAATCACTTTTATGTGGTGTATATAATGTACTTTGACATATTATATCATGATTCCCTTTATTCTCATGATATTAAAAAGTTTCTATTACCTCAATTATTTGTATTCAAGTGTCTCTTTTGGTTAGAATCTCTAACTAAAATACCATTTTTAAATGTTTTAAAGACTTATTCATCTAAACCTTTCTCATCAATGTCCAAGTTTTAAAAATGGTTTTAAGGATTTATTTATATGGACATTAATGTTTAGAAATCAAAACTCATTTTAAAAAGTTTCACAGTGGTATGGGACACTTTGATTCAAAAATCTACTTTAAATGGCTTCTTGACAAATAGTGTGACTTTTAAATGTTTTCAAGAAAAGGGGGATATTTCTCTCAAATAGTTTTGATAATTATCTATGTCAACATCCTTCATTATTCTTGATTGAGGTTAATGTGATACAATACAATCTTCCATATTGTATCGAATAAGTTATGTTTGACTGTGGATGTGCTGTTCTTATACCATTCATGGTTTGTGGTAAAATTATTGACATTTCGTATGCTAGTTTTAATACGAATGTTTATGTTATGTTTAAACATGTTCATATGAGGAATGCATTGGACATAATAAGTGACGAGTGGAGCCCGCTATAGCTCCTCGATGCATCGGTAGGTCTCATGAGACAAACTAGTGTCTTGGCACAAGGCCTTGGCAAAATCTTATTTGAAGTCTTAGCACGAGGCCTTGGCTATGTGGTTATGATAGTCTGGCATTATGCATTCCATCATTATGAAAGTGGTTATTGATATTGAATGTGATCATTCGACTATTATAATATCCATGTGAGTAAGTAAATGGCATTATTTCATTTTACCTTTGTCATTTTATGCTTAAGTTCAAGTTTAAAAGGCTTTTGTTTTACTTATAAATTGCCTTAAGTGTTTATGCTTATTTATGAAAGCTTCTGCTATAATATTATCCTTACTGAGCATCTGAGCTCACCCCTTTTAATGTTTTATTTTTCCTAGGATTATGAAGAAGTAATTTATGAATGAGCTTCAGGGATAGTATGAGGGGATATGAAGACAAGATGTTTTTTTTATGATGTAATGTAAAAATTTATGGATGTATCTAGTTATTCCAAGGCTACTAAACTAATCGGTCTTTCGAGACTTGATCTTTCTCGTGATCATGCCAATGTTATGTAATAATGCACCGACTCTAGGTAACTAGGGTCGGGGCGTTATAGTTGGTATCAGAGGAAGTTTAGTACAAACCTTGGAAGCTAGATTTAGATAAACTCTGATTAGAGAACGTAGACCTAAGATGAACTTTGAGGATTAGTATAAAAGAACTTCCTAGAATTTTGGTATTGTAGAAGATTTTGTGAGTTTTCCGAGCAATACATCCCTGTCTGGATACGAGCAGGTAGAGGTGGCTCTGGCACAGATGTACCTAGGGGTAAAACCCGAAAACACCGCTTTGAGCTAGACTCGAACGGGAATTGGTGCACGACAACGGGCCTTACTGCACTCTTGGTTACGACACTCCCGGGGGATATGCTTTGGTAAATTCACAAGATTAGTATAAACCCTTATTAATGGAATAAAAAAATGCCCCTAAGAATATATGTCGGCAAATAGATAGTGGATAACCTAGATTTTAACATACGGTACCCCAAGTTAGGATATATTGTTCAATTACAAGATTATCATATTATATCTATTTTTTATACATTCTTATTAGATAAGTATTCAAAAACCCTAATTGTATTTTCTTTTGTTAGTTGAAACATGGAGGGAGCAAGATCACGAACAAATCTTCTCTCTCTTCATGAAGAACTACTTACAATTATTATCCAGAAGTCATGCGCAGACGATGTTGAAACATTTTCAAATGTCCAAGTTACATGCAAACAACATTATGAGACATCCAATACCTCTAGCATTGCACGATTCTTTCAATGATCTAGTACCGACTATGGGATAATGTTGCGCTCTCAACTTTCTTACCACTCTAAGCGTGGGAAGTACCATCAGGGTCTTTTCAAATTATTCACTTTATCTCAAAATTACGATGCACTAAATGATTTTCTAGATGCTTCAGAAGAGGGAGACCTTCGAGCAGCCTATATGTATCAAATTATATATTTATATCTTTTTGGATATACGAAAACTGATTTACCAAAACCTTATTTTGAAATATTTGAAGATGAATTTGTGAGAATTTTTCAAAAAAAACATGTTAAAGACGATGTCTCAAAATTATATATAATAAATACCTATTTTTTTATGATGCATCGATGCTTCCATCGATATAATCCAAAATGGATGAGGAGTTTTTGGGTAAAGGAAGTATATGATTTTGAAAAATTCTTGAGGTACCATTGTGACACATGAATGCATTCTACCAAAAGGCAAATCTGCCTAGTCTCTCCAGAGTTCATGTTGTGATCCACATATCTCTAGGGACAAAATACATGCCTGACCCAACGCATGTACTCACCTATGAATAATTATAACTGGAACCCGATCTATCTTATTATGGAGAGCCTATCAGAATTCTTCATACCAAAGATCAAGTGTTGCGGAACCCGATGAATCGTCTGGTAAAAGATCTATGGATAAATCATAATATGGAAGAGGCAATGTGGGAACCCGAGGAACATATGATGAAGAACCTATGTGGAAATAAATAGATGGTGAAATGTTTAAAAGTGTTAGTACTCTTTATTGATGGGTTTACATTGGAATAATTTTCTCTTGTTTTTGTAACCCCGCAGTTTGCCATGTGAGAATGATATTTGAGGAAGAATTGTCTCTTCTCTTGTGGATATAGGTATAAATAACCATTTGGTTTTATATGATCATTGGAGTTTGAGAAAATTATAAGTTATTATAATTTGGGATGAAAATGAAAAGTATGATATAATATTTGTGGTTAAATTATGTTATTTTGAGGAATTTATCTCATTTTGGTAATATTATAAAATATAGTTTTTGAAAAAGGACAACACGTAGACCGTGTGACAACCCGTCGCGTCGGACAAAGCTGTGGGAATCGAACCCACAACCAAAGTGCGATTGGGATTTATCGCCTACCACTGGACTACGTGAAATCCCTGGTTAGTGTGACTATTTTTTTTGTTAAATGATTTTATTGATCAATAATAAGATGATTTGGGTTCTTATGTCTTATCAAATGAATACCCTTGGTATAGGAAAATGATTTGGTGATTAAGTGATAAATGTTATTTTGGAAGATGTTCGCTTTGTTGGGAACACTATATGCCCAAGGAAAATAGAATACAATGGGGTTTCATTTGTAGAGTAATGGTGGATTTTTATCTACGTTTTTATTGTTGATTTATAGTGATTTGGGTTATTTAGGGAAATGATTAACCTATAACAGAGAATATGTGATAATGTTAATTACTTTTAAGTATGTGACTTTAAGAGTATTTGATGTCATTTGGAGATACAATGTAACATGGGAGACTACATAATCAAATTCTTCTATGTTTTGGGTTTCAATATTAGTTTTGATTATATTAAAGGATTTTAAGGACAATTGGTTATTGAATGGTATCTATTTAACATTGGGGTATTGTTGGTTTAATTTTAGAAATTAAGATTAGTGCATATTTATCTCAATGAATATCATTTTGGGGGATCATTAGACCATTCACTAACCATTTTGGTTTTGATTAATCTTCAAAGACAATGTGAATATATGGTTTATCCTGCATGGATCATGTGATTCTATAGAAGTTTATTCTAGCTCTTCCAGTGTGACCAAGTCTTCTTGAATACTCATCGTTTAAAAAAAATTGAATTAGTGGTGGAAATTTATTAAAAAATGAAAATCTACATAAAATGTAAGTATATCTCATAATTTTCTTAGTCAATATCATAAATGAATTCCTCTTCCTTATGTAATGTAACTTAGAAAAATGTTGTCCGTTTACTTTCCTACTAGGAGACTAATGGTCGTTTGTCCCAACAAAAGTTTGTGGTTTTCTCATTGTTAACTTTTTCCTGATCATGATTTCTATTCCTCTCCATCAGAACTTGACACTTAGTTTATCATCCATATCCATGTTTTCTTACATGGAATCCTATTATGGGTTATCTTGGATGACCCTTATACCTCTCTTTCTTTCTTTTAAAGTGATAATTTTATTGACTCTTTTTCCGATGTGGGACTTTCCATTATATTCCAAAGCAAAATTTTAAAAATTGTGAGGACGCAATTTATTGAAGGAGGGGAGAATGTAACACCCCAAGCTTCCACGGTACGTTTCCCTTCGAATAATGCGATAGTGTGTGTTGTACGCAACCTCGAGTTCTAACACACACAACAACTAATTAAACTAGCCGTTATGAATAGTAATACCTACTTTTTGAAATCATATATATTTTATATTTCAAAATGGACTTCATTTTTGGATTCGGAATATCGAAATTAGCCTAGGGTGAAATTTTGGTACTTTTCGGATAACTTTTATATTTTGATGAATAGTGAAAATTACTAAATTTTAATTAAAAACAACTTTTTTAATCAAAATAATTAATATTGATAAATTATGAATTTTAGTGGTTTTAAATTATATTTAGAATCTATTTTTACCATTTAATTTAATGTTTGTCATTGGACATAATTTCACAATTAAAACAGACATAAACAAGTGTCAATCTTTTGATAGTTATTATCTCTTAAAAACACGCTTTTTATTTTAACAACGGAAATTAATTTTTAATTAATTTCTGCCACTTCTGTGTTTTGAATTTGTAAAAATGGATTACATATTCGGAATCAGGATGTCCAAATTATGTAAATAGGTAACTTTTATTTTTACACATTTTGAATAATTACTGCGGTAAATATTTTATTTACCATGGTTAAAGGGTAAATCCGGTAAATAAGGGTTAAAAAATAATATTATAATAATACAAAATTACCCTAAAACGTGTCCTAACCTTATTGGTGGACACAAAACCGACCATGGGCATTCTTGGGTCGATATGGGGACCCCTTAGAGCCACTTGTATGTGGTAGGGACACATTATATTAAAAAAGCTAAAATAAAAATAAAAATGGCATAAGCTTACATCTTTTAGAAGAACAATTTTTACATAGGGTTATACATGTTGGATTTTCGATTATAAATATTAATTAGAAAGATAAAAAGATTTCCTACATAATGATATTTTATTTATAATTTTTAGACATCAAATAAGTTAAATTATTAATGACACAATAATGATGCAATGTTTACCTCATTGATAAATCATTAAAATAAATAAGATTATAATGATTAAAATATTATCTAAAACCTGTCCAATTCTTATTGGTTGATGTTATTTAGAATATGAGTCATCTTATCTTCTACCTCAATGATTTTTGGACCATTATAAACCGAATATAATTATATTATAAAGTAATACTTTCACTCTTTCCTAAAGAGCCCCTCCTCTCCCTTATAAAAGGAGACCACTTCTACTCATTCCTCACACCTCTCAAGCCACTTGGCTCGTCCAAACTCTGCCCAAATAAGCTCCCCACATCCCTCTCCTCCTCCTTGAAGCTTCCCCTTAGGCAGAAAGCATTTCAAGAAGTCCTTTGGTTCCAACCAAAGTGAGTTACCTAAATTAAAGGTAACGATTTCTCTTAAATTATTTTCATTTATTTTGCTTCTCCAACCCCCAAACTCTTTTTATTTCCTTTCTTTTGTAACAACACCAGTATCCAAAATATACTAGGATGTTGTTATAAGAAGGATTCAAACTACACATACACACAACTCCATCTAATGGATGATGAACATAATGATTCTGTGGATGGAAAACTAACGCCTCACGAAACAATGATTGTTCAAATACATCTTACCGCCTCTCATGGTGGCCATTATGATGGAACTGTAATTAAATATGATATTAATGATATATATTTTATATATAAGCTTCTGTAATTCTATTTTATTTCATATCATTATTCGTTTCATGTTGTATATACATACGATAATTTCATTTGAGGAAGTGCGGACTACCGCCCCCTTAAAATGATATGACTCTTTCATACCACACATGGAACGTATAAAGGATGGTGTTAATGAACATAAGAAACATATATAAAATATTATATTATACTGGAATAATAATATACCTATGTATCATTTGGATTCAATTCTTTTAAAATGAAAAATTAAATGGAAGTAGCATTCGTGCGTACGTACGGAGTACCGTCTCCACGAACGCGATGAGATTCATTGTCCATCATATCCATTCAAGTATAATTATAATTTGATGATTTAAAAATAGTATCTAAGGACTTTATATCATTCGGGATATGAATATTATACATCCCATTAATAACGAATATGGCTCACATAATAAAGAATATAAAGTAAAATGAACCCGTTAACACCCGAAATGACGATAATTCTAAGATATTATTAACAAATCAATGTTAAAAGATCATATATGATATCATATTAAAGTAAATGATTCTTGTATTATTCAATAACAATTATTTCACCATTATACAGGAGGTAAACCTACCATCGACCAAGGAAAAAGTACAAAGTAATGGATTTTCTTATCTCACTTTCAATTCCGTGAGATTTCCATTGTTCGCCACTAAATTATTGAAAGTGGTGTATTGTGTACGGCAATTTGATATATATTATCATGATTCACTTTATATTCATGTTATTCTGTAAATCATTTGGTGTTTATTAACTTTTGGCCATACGACTCAGTTGATTAACGTGGTAAGGGGTTTCTTATCTCACTTTTAATTTCGTGAGATTTCCATTATTCACCACTTAATTATTGCATGTGGGGTATGTGTACTGCCCATGATTGCATTAATTGTGTATTATACTTTAATTTATGGGTATTTACATCATCATGTTATGATAATTCTTTCATGGGTGTATGTTTCGTATGTTACCTAATCGATAAGGGAATTTGAAATTTCAATTTCCACTCATTTGGCTTTACGCATATTTCATTGATTATTTTACCCCAAGATTATGTGTGAAATCACTATTCATTTGATTATGTCATAATTTCCACTCCACTTCCTATGGATATAAGTTTGATACACATAATCACTCCATTTATAATTCTCAAGTCATTGATATGAATTTGATAAGAGTAATTTTAACTCATTCCCCATTTGTTGAGTTAAATATCCAATTCGTTGGTATTGTTTTTACAAGAATATGTGGGAATGTCCTTTGATTATTTTACACTGAATATCCAATCATATTTAGTGTATTTATATTTGTCACACATAATTATGTCATTGATTTATCCTTAACCTAAGGATACAACCTTTATGAGAGATTTCATCTCAATTTATATTCCATTGAGACTTCTTTGATGATATACACCAAATCACTTTTATGTGTTGTATATAATGTACTTTGACATAGTATATCATGATTCCCTTTATTATCATGATATTACAATGTTTTTATTACCTCAATTATTTGTATTCAAGTGTCTCTTTTGGTTAGAATCTCTAACTAAAATACCATTTTTAAATGTTTTAAAGACTTATTCATCTAAACATTTCTCATTAATGTCCATGTTTTAAAAATGGTTTTAAGGATTTATTTATATGGAAATTAATGTTTAGAAATCAAAACTCCTTTTAAAAAGTTTCACAGTGGTATGGGACACTTTGATTCAAAAATCTACTTTAAATGGATTCATGACAAATAGTGTGACTATTAAATGTTTTCAAGAAAAGGGGGATATTTCTCTCAAATAGTTTTGATAATTATCTATGTCAACATCCTTCATTATTCTTGATTGAGGTTAATGTGATACAATACAATCTTCCATATTGTATCGAATAAGTTATGTTTGACTGTGGATGTGCTGTTCTTATACCATTCATGGTTTGTGGTAAAAGTATTGACATTTCGTATGCTAGTTTTAATACGAATGTTTATGTTATGTTTAAACATGTTCATATGAGGAATGCATTGGACTTAATAAGTGACGGGTGGAGCCCGATATAGCTCCTCGATGCATCGGTAGGTCTCATGAGACAAACTAGTGTCTTGGCACAAGGCCTTAGAAAAATCTTATTTGTAGTCTTGGCACGAGGCCTTGGCTATGTGGTTATGATAGTCTGGAATTATGCATTTCATCATTATGAAAGTGGTTATTGATATTGCATGTGATCATTCGACTAGTAGAATATCCATGTGAGTAAGTAAATGGCATTATTTCATTTCACCTTTGCCGTTTTATGCTGAAGTTCAAGTTTAAAAGGCTTTTCTTTTAGTTATAAATTGCCTTAAGTGTTTATGCTTATTTATGAAAGCTTCTGCTATAATATTATCTTTACTGAGCATCTGAGCTCACCCCTTTTAATGTTTTATTTTTTGCAGGATTATGAAGAAGTAATTTATGAATGACCTGCAGGGATAGTATGAGGGGATATGAAGAAAAGATGTTTTTTTTATGATTTAATGTAAAAATTTATGGATGTATCTAGTTATTCCAAGGCTACTAAACTAATCGGTCTTTCGAGACTTGATCTTTCTCGTGATCATGCCAATGTTATGTAATAATGCACCGACTCTAGGTAACTAGGGTCGGGGCGTTACATTTACAATGACAGAGGAGAAGGTGGTGGAGGAGGCGGCAACATGATTCAACTTCTACGAGAGCATGGGTCATTCTAAAGGAGGAGGATACTATTAGGGTTTATTTAGAAAATTAGGTAATCCTTTTATTAGTACTAGATAAAAAATGGTGATAAAGGTTTGTTTTATTAGTGCTAAAATAGAAAGAACTGATAAAACATGCCTTTATCAATGCTAAAAAAGCCCTGATAAAACTATAATGATAATACATTATTTATATTTGTATATATATATTTATAAAATTATATATATAATATATATATATAATAACTATAAATAAATAAATAATTATCTATATTTTATATATAATAAATAAATAAATATATATATAATTATAAATTTATAATTAATATATTTATAATATTTATAATTATATATAATTAATATATTAATTATAATTTTATAATTATTTAAATATATCTATATTTATTTATAATTATAATTTTAAATATTTGTATATATTTATTATAATTTTATAATTATAAAATAAAGATAAATTTATATATATTTATTTGTAGTAATAATAAATATATATTTATTTATAGTTATAATATATATATATATATATATATATATATTTCAATAAATATAATATTATAACAAATATATTTATTACATTTATAATTTTATAAATATTTATAATTAATATATTAATAATTATTTAAATGTATTTATGTTGTATAGAATTATAATTATAAATATTTGTATACATTTATATATATATATATATATTAAAATATTTATTATTATTTGATAATTGTTTAAATATAAATAAATGTTTATTTAAATAAGTATGAAATACTTATGAAGTAAATATATATTTATTATAAATATATATTTATTACATATATATTTTAATTATAGTCATAAATATAAATAAATTTATATATATATATATATATTAAAATACTTATCAAATTATAATGAATATATTAATTTTATATAGTCATATATATATATGTTAATACATAAGAAATTAAAATAAATATATTAATTATGAATGAAAAACATTGAATCTATCTATCTATCTATATGAGCGTGTGTGATTTTAGGTTCAATAATAGAATGATTTGATTGTGAGATGGACATTGACCTACCTTGCATATATAAATTGACCCTACAATAAAATAATTTTAGGATCAATAGAATGATTTGATTGAGAGATTAGTCTTGTGACCATTGTAATTTTGATTTTGGCGGGGACCATCCTTAAATGAATTCATAAATATAAGTAATGGATGACTCATTCTATAAATTAGATACCCGTCCTTATCCCCTTTCATTCTGTAGCTTTGGAAATTAAAATTTAATTCTCACTCACCCATCCTCATCCCCAATATGAGCGTCAATCTCTCTGATCCCCCCAAATAAATGATGATAACATTAGAGAAGTTGAGAAGTGTTGTTGATTCCTTCATCCTTGACTCTGATGATAAGGGGATGGAGAAAAGGCAGAGTAGAACCACACTATCTGACCTTTTCATAGCAGACACCAGCGACCCGGTGATGGCGGAAGGGAAGAGAAGGTAAACCCACATCGATCAGATCTTAGCAGACACATGCGACCTGGAAATTCCGGAAGGGAAGAAGAAGAAGATGTTGGTCAGCCCATTTATCCCATACATGTCTAATCTGACTAGTAACCATGTAATGCAGATACAACACGGTGTGTATCCCACTGTACATGCCACATACTTCAAAATTTCCAAAGTACACCTCACATGTCGAGTCCTTAGGCGTGTACTTTTGGAAAGTCCGAGATGGCAGTACATGTTGTGTAGTCAGAACTAAATGCTGTGTACTTTACCAAATTACAAAAAGATTGAACTTTAATGTTTGTGTAATGTTCAAAACTGCTTTTCATGTATAAATCGTAATAGTGGTTGATACTCTATGCATTGAAACATCATGTATTCCATATGTCAAAAGAGTAAAATAGTATATGAATATAATACATGTTGGGTAGGTTCAAACCAGTGTTCACCAACATTCCTCCCAGGTGAAATTATGTACATTGATTAGAATCTCAAGTAAATTTAGAAAAGAAATTAAGATAAATGTATTGATTAATAAAGGATTATAATTAAATTATTTGAGAGTGATTTATTATAATAATAATGATTAAATAACTGAATTCTAATTTTATTAATTGTTTAATATGTTGTATGTATGTTAATGATCATGATCTAGACTAGAACTATGTATGTGATGGATTTTTCATTTCATTTATTTATTAAATTAATTTTTTGGCCTAAGAGACATCTCTCCTTATTAATATGTAGGGTAAGTGTGCCCATGGTTTCATTTATGTAAAACCCCTTTTACCCCGCACTTTTGTGTGGGTTAAAAAGCATATGTAATAGATGGAACTCCCATGCTTGTTGGGGTGGTTCGAACTAGAGCCGAGATGAAACCAATCCCATGAGATACATAGGTGGATAGGTGGAATGCTATAAACGTGAACCCAAAAGGTTCATTTTGTTTCTACCCTAGGTCAGGGATAGTTTATCTACCGCTAGATAAACTAACCATTAGAAAATATCATGTTCATGGCCTTTAATTTAATTTATTTTTATCATTTTCATCGTTTATCATTATGGATGTGTTGTCACAATCAAATAATTAATGAATTAAACAAGCATGCAAGATGGGACTAACATTAACCATGCTTATGTGTAAAGATTATCAAGACATTTTCAATCACTTAATTAAGATCCTCTTAATATTAACAAGAATGTGATAATGATAATAAGAAATTCATTCATAAGAGATAAAAATCCCTCAAATAAAATATTATGTCAGACCAAGCTTTTTGTTACCTAATTAAGGGTAAAACTGAATAAAACTATGTTTTTGAGCAACCCTTCTTGGGAAACATAATTTTATGCATGAATCCCTTATAAAAGTGTCCGGGTTGACTTAACCATATTACATCAAGTGGATTTTCCATTTATATACATTGTGTAATATATGAGGTAAGAGTTGAGAAAATCCATAGTCGGGATTTTAGGATTGGGGAGTCTACTGAACAGATCAAGGAGTTGTATGATCGTAGTTGGAAAAGACCTAACAACCTAAATACCTTTAAATAGCTTGAAAAAACCTTGTTGGAGTTATGAAAAGTGGAATATAAATCCTTTCAACTAGAATTTCAAGGAATCTAGACATTCTGAGTTCAATGGTGAGGGCCATTGGGACTTGCTAAACAGTGGAAGACTTAATAAAATTAATTTATTATTTCTCATAAAATGTAACCAAGAATGTAATAGTCATCTGATCTTGTAATTGTAGAATAAAAATGACATGATCATAAACCACACTATCCCTATGATCAATTCTAGATAACGACAACATCCTTACCATCAACATCTTCCAAGAATGGTTTAGATGCCTTTGAGTTGTCTTATGCCATGAATGAAAGTCTTACATACTAGAGTCAGCATTACCTGATTTGACTGCCAAATAGGCAAGTGATAATTCTTTCCTAGTTTATGATAAACATATGAACGATACAGTCATCATTCAATTTTTGATGTTATCATCAATGTCTAGTGAGCTCATGAAGTCTCACAAAAACAGGGATGCTTATAGCATGCTCGAGCACCTCTGGGGTCTTTAATAGGAGTGAGTAAGATAGTAAAGGTTTGATTTATCTAGTCACTCTTTTAGAGTAAACATGAAGAGGGTTCCCCAATTGGGCCTCATGTAGTCAAGCTCTCTGACTACATTGTGCGCCTGGAGGTTCTTGGGTTTGAACCCTCTGAAGAACTGGGCCCCGATCTCATTATCACATCACTCCCTTGGAGTTTCTCCATATTTGTTGTTAATTTCAATATGAATAGAATTGAGAAGTTTTTATCTTATTTTCATATCCACATTCACCAAGTAGACAAATATATGAATTGAGACAATAATTCTATCCTTATGGTGAATGAGAAGAATATGATTGTAAATAGATTTAATCCCAAAGATTCTTCACAACCTTCCAAGAAAAATAAGATCAAAGGGGAGGCAGGGGAATAGGAGGTTGTTTGTTTTTCAAGTGGTAAGAAGGGCCACTGGAAGAAAAACTGCACGAAGCCAAAGAAGAAAGGGGAAGCTTCAGGTGAATTTGTTATCGAGTGAAATTTATCTTTTTCTAGAAATTGGGTATTCAATACATCTTATGGTGCTCACATATGTTTTAAAATATAGGAACCAAGTAGATTCATGAAACTTGACAAAGGGGAGGTAGATCTATGTGTAGCCAATGTATCCATACATGTTGATGCAACTGTTACGGAATAACGTCTCACATTTCCAACTGGGATGATCTTGGTGTTATAGGGTTGTTTTTATATGCCTTATGTAACCAAAAACATTATTTTTGTGTCTAGACTAGATACATAGGAATTTTTTTTCATCTTCATAAATGAATGTTTCTTCTTTTGGAAAAATAACATTTTTTTCTAGGGAACATTTATACAATGGTCTTTAAGTGTCGTATTACACAAACCATGTAATGGAAATCAATAAAAATGATACTTCACGTGGCTTATACCACACCAAACATAAGAATCATCAGCTAGGTCTTGTAAATGAGAAACACATGACAAAGTTACATCAATATGGATATTTTGATTATTTTTACCTAAAACCACCTGGAGTATGTCATGCATGTTTACAAGGAATAATGACCAAATCCCCATTTAGTGGGAAAGGTGAAAGGGACAAAGGGCTTCTTGAATTGGTTCATAATGATGTGTGTGGACCATTTCCAATTGAAGTAAGGGGTGGGTAATCAAACATCATAACTTTTACTGATTATTTTAGTAGATATGGATATATCTACATAATGAGGTATAAGCCTTATTATTTTGTTAAGTTCAATGAATTAAACAATGATGTTGAGAACCAGATTGATAAGAAGATTAAGAAACTCTGCTAGGACGAGGTGGAGAGTATTTTAATCAAGACTTGATTGATTACTTATGTGATTTTTGGATCTTATCCCAACTCACTCCATCTTACACACCTCGGTGGAATGGTGTAAGTGAATGGAGGAACTATAACTTGTTGGACATGGTGAGATCAATGAGGATTCATGAAAGTCTCCCATTATTTTTTTGGGGATATTCAGTACAAACATCAACACACATACTAAACCAAGTCCCAACTAAATCAATAAATGGTACTCAATACAATTTTTGTAGTGAATGAAAATCCATGATATCAAATTTACATGTGTGGGGTAGCAAAGCATTTGTTAATTCCTATTGAGTTAACAAACTTTCACCTCGAGGCACAAGTTGTGCCATTATATAATACCCCAAGAAAAAAGGGGAAATTACTTATACAATCTCTCTGAAAAAAAGGTTATAGTGGAAAGACATTCCATATTCCATGAGAGGGAACACTTCTCCAAAAGAGATAATGGGAGTGAGATTGACTTCGATGAAGTTGAGGCTCAAGGTACGCAAGAGTTGGTACATGAATAGATTCCTAAAAGGCACGTGGAAGAAGAATTTTCTCTAGAGACACATGTACTACCATGGAGTAAAAGAGATGTTAGAGAACAGAAATGGTATGGATTTCTAGTTAACGATGATTGTGACTCATCATTTGTTGATAATAACGATCATTTAACCTACAAAGAATTAGTAAGTGGAATAAATGTTTCTAAGTGGAAAAAAGCCATGAATTATGAAATGGATTACATGTACCAATACCAATTCTTTATTTTGGTAGATCCTCTAGTTGATGTAGATCATGTTGGTTGAAAATGGGTATTAATGAAGAAACTAGACATGGAAGTACAAGTTATTACCTATACGGAATTACTGGTTGAAAAAGGGTTTAAATAGCATCAAGGTATTGACTACGATGAAACCTTTTCACCAGTTTCGATGATGAAATCCATAAGAAACATATTGGCCATTCCTACTTATCATTACTATGAGATTTGACAAATGGATGTTAAAACAGCCTTCCTTAGTGGGAAATTTCAAGAATATGTCTACATGAAACAACCTAAAGGTTTTATAACGCCAAAGGATGTCAATAAAGTGTGCAAGTTGCTGAAATACATTTGTGGAATAAAGAAAGCATCTAGGTAATGGAATATTTAATTTGATAATGCCATAACGAAATTTTGTTTTATTTAGAACGAATGTGAGCCTTGTGTCTATAAACAGTTTAGTGAAAGTACAGTAATTTTTCTAATAGTATATGTTGATGACATATTACTTATTGGAAATGAGATACTAGTCTTACAGTCTGTTAAGGCATGGTTGAATCAATGATTCTTCATGAAGGACATAGGCGAGGTAGTATATATTATTGGTATCAAGATCCATCATGATAGATCCAAGAGATTCCTAGGCCTAAGTCAAATTACATACATAGAAATGATACTAAAGAGATTAAGTATAGCAAAATCCAAGATGGGAATATTTCCAACGTCACATAGCATTCATTTTTACAAGAAAATGAGTACTCAGACACATGAGAAAAGAGAAAGAACTTCATGGACTCCATATTCATCAGTGATTGGTTCATTAATGTATGACAAGTTGTATACTAGGCTAGATGTTTCCTACGCATTGAGTGTAGTAGGAAAATATCAAGCTGGCCTAGGTGACCGCCATTGGATGGAAGTCAATACTATCCTTAAGTATCTGAGGCATACTAAGGATATGTTCCTGGTTTACAGAGGATATGAGGGACTTGTCATCATAGGATATGAAAATTATAGTATGTAGACTGATAAAGATCACATGAAGTCGCAAATAGGATACATATTCACTTTGAATGGTGTTGTTGTGAGATGGAAGGGTTCAAAGAGGAGTGTGGTTGCAGATTTTATAGCGAATTTTGAGTATATCATTGCTTATGAGGTAGTTAAATAAGTAGTTTTGATGCGAAGCATCATCCAATATATAGATGTGGTACCTAGGAGTAAATATCCCATCACAATCTATTGTGATTATACTACAGTAGTGGCTCTTGAAAAAGAGCCATGGTCATGTCAGTGAACGAAGCCCATCCTTTGGAAGTATAATATCGTGATGGATTTTTCTCAGATAGGTGAAGTTGTAGTGAGCAGTATTTCTACAGAAGACAACATGGAGGAGCCCTTAACTAAAGCCGTGACTTATTATAAACATGATCATTATGTGTGGTCTAGATGACTGAAAATCTTTTGCATTTGGCTCTAGTCCAAGTGAGATTTTTTTAGAGTTAATGTTCCAGAACCAACTGTTTATACTTTGATTACATGTATATTTAAACTATTTAAATATTAAACATATTTTTCATTATTATGCATCACTATTATGTAATAATATCATAGCGTATTTGTTTCATTGATAATATCATGGATGTTTTTTTCTATGATGAAAACCCTAAAATTCTATAACAATATTTTCAAATATAGTTTTGTGGTTGGATTACATACTATGATGGGACACAAAGTATACATACTGTTAGGTGTGATTACTCATAAGCAGATGAGTCTTCCACTAATGATGGTTGCACTTGGTATTCTCAAATACAAGAGATTAAGAGAACAGACCCACTAGTATGAATTCCACATGTTTTGGTGTCATCAGATATTATTAACTGCGAGCATGTGCAATGGTTCATAGACATTAAGATTGTAATTAATAAGTTCCAAGAATCACTCACATTGATTTACGGACAAAAAATGACATTCCATATATTGGCGGGAAGTAGGGTATGTTGGGTGCATCACGAGTGGCATATTATTAATGTATAAGTCGAGGAAGAATTTTTACCTTCAATTTATAAGAGTTGATATCTTGTCCCTTTGATTGAAATAGAACTATCATGTGAAATTCCATGGCCCTGCTGTAACAATGAGTTTATATTATGTAGTCAAAGAACGACATATCAATAAAAAAGGATGATGACACTATCATGAAACCATCTTGATGATATATTGAGACAAAGGGATTATATTGCATAATGATCGTTAGTATGTTGATTTTTTTGTTGTGACTTTATGTTATTTCTTTTGTTTCTTTGACCCATTTCTAGACTCTACTCTTGGAATTTGGGCAAGTTCTCCTAATGCCAAAAAGAAAGAATCATAGAGGGTCACACACTAAGTGTTTTTAGTGGTCTTGTTTAAATTCTATTTGAAATTAATTAATGAAATTAATATTATTCTCAAGACCGTGGAATAATTTTATTCTAGTTAAAATGATTTTATAAATTAAATAAATATTTATTCACCAAATTGTGAGTAAGTTATATTAATTTTTTTCATTGAACATTTTATAAATATTTATTTACTAGTTTGTAAATAAAATATTTATTTAAAAAACTTAATTATTTATTTAAAAAAATAAATTATTTATTTATTTATTCCAGCGTTCAATAAATGGAAGTGGATTTCGAGTGTAGAAAGGCTGTTCTAGTAGTAAAATAATTATTTTCAACATGGTAAATCATTATTTAACTATTTGGGATGTGTTAAAATAATAATTGCACATCTATTATTTTCTGACATAGAATTTTATTTATAATTCTGTTTTGCACAAGTTGGCGCACCATAAATAATGACACGGTATCATTATTAAGAACATGTATTTTCTCTAAATTTATGAATTTTTTTCATTTTATTATGAAATTAAATATTTTAATTGAAACCCCATGTCAATAAATAGACAAGTACGTCTATTTTTCCATGTACCGAACCGTACACCCGGTTAATTGAGAATTATTGAGCCATACAATTTCTTTCTTGATTCCACTTCCGTCCCCACTCTATAATGAGAGACATTATTCAAGACCAAAGATGAAGTGATCAAGAACGACTGAAATTGGACACTCAATTCACCGCACTAGCACCCGGAGAACGAGTGTTGTTGATTGAAGACCATCAGAACACGCGTGGATCACTGCTAGATGGATTCTAGTTTTGATGCTCACAAGTGCAATGAGAAAACCTGGAAGGGAAATTCCGGATGATCCACATCATCAACGAAGAATGTACCAAAGATCCAGTTATTTTGATCATTATGAAATTAATTGAATTAATTACAATCACGATGTGCAAGATCCTTTCTCTCATGGATATGGTGCCTTTCTTATTTTATCTAAATATTTGATTTTAATCCATATATAGTTGCATTAATCATTGTATTGATACCAGATTAGTCATCGATTATTACCAAGGCAACATTAGGACCCACCCAACATTGCGCTTTCATTGCATCTGAATCCTTCACAACCACACATTCCCAGATTTTATATATAAGAAAAAAATACACAAGGCATGAATATTAACCAAAACAACTTCTATTTAAAACAAAACAATGTATAAAAACCAATATTCAGGCCTTAACTTTATTTCACCTAGTATACCATGTTTACAATATCACAAATCATATGTGAATTTTCAATGAACAATTTATGAGACAAGAAATGTGCACATTTTTTATAAAACAATGCAATTTAAAATGATACTTGGTATAGATAACCATTTTTCACACCATATAATTATTCAATGATCAAAAATTAAAATTCAGATTGTATATAAGGTGAAAATTTCATGAAACAATTAATCATAAATTAAAAACGTACATGCAAGGGGAAGACTACATCAAATTCATGGCGTGATGACAAAGAAAACTTGAGATTGCGCTGCGAGGGTATCAAACCCACTAACCTATAAATAAAAACCATAAACTATAAAAAATAACCCACAAACAATCAAAAAACCCATCACAGTCAAGGGAAAAAATTGAGAAGGGGATACCGGAGGTGTGAAGGAGGTGCTGGTCGGAACAGGACTGGACGACAATGGCTCGAGTCTGAGGAGGAACGCACAGCCAAAGGTGGTCCGCGCTGCTGGTGTGTGTCACCGAGCAGAGGGGGTGCGTGCCGGAAGGGGTCTTAGGCGGAGGGAGTGGCGCCGGTTATGGATGTTAGCGGAGGTCCAACTCGTGGTGGGACCGAAGATACGGGCCGCTACTGGCAGGGGAGGTGTTAGTGCTATGCGCGTCGTCTAGGAGAGGGTTGCGCAACCAAAGGGGTGTTAGCCAGGGGGGTTGTACCGCAAGCAGAGGGGATGCGTGTTGTCCAAACAGTTCACCGGTAGAGAGAGGGGGAAAATTGGGGAATCTGCAATGGAGGGAGTCGACCACGATGGGGAGAGCACACCAAGGGGGGTTGGGTTACGCCGAACAAGAAGGGAGGGAGAGGAGATTGGAGGGGGGAGGTGTTGCATGGGAAAGGGGTAGAATTAGGGTTTCCCTTTTTTTAAATAAATACCCTAAAAAGAAAACTAATTTAAACGGTAATAAAATAATAATAATAATATCATCTTAATAATATTATTAATAATATTATTAAATATTTATAATAGTTATATTATTTATAATAACTATAATAAGATTCTACCTAATTATAATAACTCTAATAATAACAATAAAAATTCTAAATGATATAATAATTAACATTTGTTTAAAATTACAAAATTTACTCATTTTAATTTTTTTTAAATGGACTGGTTGGGTAGTTGATTGTGCGAAGCCACACAGTTTACAAAATGTCCTCTACCCATGCGCCCAACAATGTCAACTCAAAATGGACACGTTTTAACATAAACTCGAAAATTTCATCTGAGACCATACTAGAACCCCTACAAAATTTATTCAAAACCAAGAAGGAAAAAATAAAATATAATAAAAGGATCACATAGGTCAAGGGTGTGACATAAGTTACAAGAAGGAGAGCTTCATGGTGGTGGAGGAGGGCTTCTCGGTGATGGAGGAGGAAGAAGAGGCGGCATAGGAGGAGGAGGAGGAGGAGGAGGCACTACAAAAAAACTTCCCAATTAAAGGAAGTTATTTTATAGTTTAGAAGGGGATATAAACCCTTCTAA
This sequence comes from Viscum album, assembly GCA_963277665.1. Taxonomy (NCBI): domain Eukaryota; kingdom Viridiplantae; phylum Streptophyta; class Magnoliopsida; order Santalales; family Viscaceae; genus Viscum; species Viscum album. The sequence continues at coordinate 1,932,444,199 of OY728131.1, forward strand.
ACACATTAAAAGCGGTTGTGAGGAACTTTCGCTAATGTTCCAGCCCACTCGTATTAGAGGCGGTCTTGAGGAACCACAACTAAACTATTGTGAAATTTAGTGGAGGTTAATTCAGATATGTTTAAAACCCTCTCTAATTTCACCACATAATCTCAGTTTAGAGGGGGTTTTAACCCCGTCTAAATTGTTTGTCAAACTATAGGCAGTTTCTAACCGCTGATAGCTGATTCCCATGATCCATTTTAAAGGTGGTTCTTAAAACTGCCTCTATTTAATAATTATTTTGAAGGGATTAAATACCCCTCTAAATAAACCATATTAGACATGGTTCTTAGAACAGCCTTTAAATATTATTTATTTTGATTTTAAATCCCGTGACCCACCACCCTTCTCCCATCCAGTTCATGGCACCCCCCTCTAGTTCCCTTATAATACTTTTTTATTATATTATATTTATACATTTATATAAACTATATATTATATATGTGTATTCACATAAATTTGGTTATATGTTTTATAATTATATATATGTTATGTATATACACATATATTTATGTATTTAAAAATTTATTTATGTAAATTATATATATACTTAAATACATATTTACATATTATGTACATGATAATTTATATAATATATATAAGTATTTATTTAAAATGTTTATATAATTTCTTTAAAAATATTGTTCTAAAATCTATTTCAATACATATATTTATTATTTTGAAAATTTATATATATTTATTTGTAAAAAATTTATTATATTATATTTAATTAATATTATATTAAATATAATTTAGAAAAATATATATATGAAATAAAATTTATAAAAATATTTATATAATGTTATATCAAATACAATTTATACAAATATATAATTAATATTATATAAAATAAATTTTATACAAATATTTATATAATGTATTTCAATTAATACATATATTTATTATTATGCACATTAATATATATGTATTTCAATAAATATAATTGTATAATATTATATACATTAATATGTGTGTGTGTGTGCGTATTTTAATAAATTTAGTTGTACAATATTATGTACATTAATATATATTTATTTTTATAAATTATATATCATATAATATTAATTATATATATTATAAAATCATAAAAAATTTATTTCAAAATATATTTATTTTTATTGTAATTAAAATTATAAAAACTACAAGCTTGGGTTTTAATATGATTTAAAAAATATATATTTATGTATATAATTATATATATATTTATATAATATGTATATGCTTTTATGTTATATATAATTAATATTATATGAAATACAATTTATTCAAATAAATATATATAAATGTTCATAATAGTATACAATTGTATTTATGTATACATATAAATAAAATTAAATACAATCATATAATTGGAAATATATAATATAATTAAATGATATATATATATATATAATAAATCAAATTATAATTAATATGGCATACTGAAATATATGTATAATAGTGAGATAGTATATATAAATTTGTATATAAGAAAATATTTATAATATAATATATATGTATATATAATATAAATATATAATATTTATGTTTATATTTATATGTAATTTTTTCTATATTTTATTTATTTGTATACATAACAAAATATAAATGTATTTATGCATAAATAAACAATTCAACGGTATTTAATATAATATACGTATAATCTAATCATAATATAAATGCTTGGTATTTGTAAAACCATACATAAAATTTATATATTTGAATAAATATATTTATAATTTAATTTATATTATGTATTCAAATATTTATTAATAAATATATTTTAACATACATTTTTGTTTATATATACATGTATTTATTTAATGTATTTATATAATGCCTTTATATATATGTTTATAATGCATTTAAATACATTTATATAATGTTTTTATATAATATATTTGTGTGTGTGTGGACACACACATGCGCACCCACACATATATATTATAAATTTTGAATTCATATGATTAGTTTTAAAAAATTCTTAAAAATTATTAGGTGGTAAAAAACCCCTCTAATCAAACATATTAACGATGATTCATGAACCACCTCTAATTTTTTGAATTAGTGGGGGCTGAAAACCCCCTATAATGGCATAAATTAGAGGGGGTTCACAACCCCATCTAATATGTTAAATTAGAAGTGGTTCAAAACCCCCTCTAATATAAGAGATTAATGACAGTTCAAGAACACCCTCTAATTAATGAAATTAGAGGGAGTTGTAAACCCCCACTATTTTCTTTAAAAAAATCTTTATATATATATAACTTCATGTATATATCCAAACGAATATTATATATATAGAGAGAGACTTAAAAATATTATAGAACATATAAGGACACTGGTTGTTAAATATGCGGTGGTTTTTACACAACTACATCTTAAATCCAACCAAATATTACAATGAAAAAATGCTAAAAAATTTAGAGTGGGTTGTGGGGACCCCCCTCTAAAATGATTTTCAAGGGTGTTTTTCATAACCCCTTCTAAAAACAACAGATAATCTATTGTTATTTTTGTAGTGAGGTGGCAGGGTTTGGCTTCTGCAAAAGAATGAGTCGTGCGACATGATGTGGAGACTATCAGGGTTTATTGATAAAACCGGGTAAACCATTTATCCATGTAAGCATAAAATACCAAATAATGGTTTGTTTTATCAGCTCTAAAATAGAAAGGGCTGATAAAACATGCATTTTTCATTGCTAAAAAAGTGCTGATAAAACTGTAATTCACTACAGGAAATATAGGCATTTGCGACGGGGCATTTGCGACGGGATCCCGTCGCAAATCGCCCGTTGCGGAAAACGCCGTCGCAAAAAAAAAATTTTGCGACGGGCCCGTCGCAAATAGATTTGTGGTTTTTTTTAAAAAACTCTTTTGTGACGGGCCCGTCGCAAATAGTTCCTTCGAAGCAACTATTTGCGACGGGAATATATTCCCGTCGCAAATAATAATAAAAAATTGAAAAAAAAATTAAAAAATATTTATTAATATATAAATCAATAAACCTATTTATATTGATATAAATATAATATTTATTTTTAAAATATGTTTTAGAAAGGATGAATAAAAATCAAATATGAATGTATAAGATGTTCAGTAAATATGGGTTATAAAATATTTTACAAAATATTTTTAATTAATAATTACATAATTTTTATCAATTAATAGTCATTTAATAACACTTTGAATATAAAAAAAAAGTTAATGAAAGATTGAAAATAAGAAGAAAATGAAACCCAAACTTCAAACGCCCATAACTTTTGATCTGGGACTCCGTTTGAGCTCAACAGCATATCAAATCGAAGCTTGCGACGATCTCTACAGCCCTATGGACCGGTGAAACCTGTCTAAGGTTTTTTCGAGGCCCAAAAATGCCCCAAAGGCCTCCAAAACTGAGTTTTTAGTCGGGGCACCCCAGTTTTTAACTGTTCAAACAGCTATAACTTCTGATCCCGATGTCCGATAAACCTCTACCATATATCATGTCGATGATCTTTTAATGTTGTTCGATTTGACTTATTGTGGAGCTGAAACGGACTCCTGGATTAGAAGTTATGGTCCTTTTAACATTCAAACGGCTATAACTTCCAATCCGGATGTCCGTTTGGCCTGTACCGCATATCATATCGAAGATCGTTTCATTTTCTTCGATTTGACTGGTTGTGGAGTTGAAACGGACTTACGGATTTAAAGTTATCGTCATTTTAACATTCTCAGAGGATTTTCACCCCCTCATTTCTATGTATTCATTCATAACTATGCATATATATATATGTGTGTGTGTGTGTGTGTGTGTGTGTGTGTATGTGTGTGTGTGTGTATTGTATATATGTATTTATTTATTTATTTATAAATACCCATAAAAATACATATTTTATAAATTTATTTAAAACTAAGCTTATAAATATATATTAATTAATATACAAATAAATATACGAATAAAAACTTATAACTACATATATATATATATATGTATATATATATATACAAATAGAATAAATATATATTAATATACGAATAAATATATATTAATATACGAATAAATATATATTAATATATGAATAAATATATATTAATATACGAATAAATATATATATTATTATATGAATAAATATATATATATATATATATATATTTATTCATTCATATGACCAAATATATTTATATTGATATAAATCTATATTAATATATGGCTAAATATAACTATATATATATAACTATAATTATTATTAATTATTCCTATTTATTATTAATTATTTCTAATTATTATTAATTACTCCTAATTACCATTAACTATAAACAATGAATACTAATAATTTAAATTTATTAAATAACAAAACAATCTAAACATAATTAAATTACAACCAATTAAAAAAAATTAAAACTAATAAAAAATTAAAAATAAATATTAAATTTAAAATAACATAAATACCTTCAAAATTGATCTGAGGTTGATCTCCGATAATTGTTGAAGACTTCAATATCAAATCTGCAAAAAAAATTAAACATAAGAAACTGTGAACTCTAAAATTAGAGTAGTTGAGAGTGAATGAAAAAAAAACGGCTGGGTGTATTTATAAGATAGATTATTTGCGACGGGACTATTTGCGACGGGTTTCCCGTCGCAAATAATACTATTTGCAACGGGACCCGTCGCAAATACTTTAGCCCGCATTTATTACGGTCAACCGTTAAATAGTTATTTGCGACGGGACCCGTCGCAAATAATAACCTGCCGACATACTATTTGCGACGGGAATATACCCCCGTCGCAAATAGTTTCTACCGCCGCCGGTTATTTGCGACGGGGGTATATTCCCGTCGCAAATACTTTTTACCACCGCCAGTTATTTGCGACGGGTGGTAACCACCCGTCGCAAATAATTTTCCCGCGTTTTGGCGCGCAATGCGCGCCAACCTTTTTGCGACGGGTGGGATTTTCTCGTCGCAAATAACTACTTATTTGCGACGGGAAAATCCTCCCGTCGCAAATACGTTTTTAACAGGACTATTTGCTACGGGATTTATTCTCGTCGCAAATAACTCGTCGCAAAAAGCCCTTTTTCCCGTAGTAATGATAATAAATTATATATATATATATATATATATTATGTAAAATAAATAAATAAATTTATTTATCTATAATTATAACTATAAATAATAAAGCATTAATTTATATTTATATATATAATAAATATATATTTATTTATAATTAAAAATTTATATAATTTATAATTATATATAATTAATACCTTTTTAATAATTTTATAATAATTTAAATATATCTATATTTAAATTGAATTTTAATAGTAAATATTTCTATATAATTGTTATAATTTTATAATTATTTAATAACTATAAATATATATATATATATATATATATATATATATATATCAAAGAAGACCTGATCATGGATTTGGTAACCCAAATCTATAACCCTGTAATGTTTTATTAAAAAGTAAAGACAAACATAAAACACACATCATGGCCTCAAGACCAGCAAATACAACAATAAAAATCCCAAAATCCCAAAACATCATTGCACATTCTTGAACTGTCTATAACGTCTAGATGACCCAATTAAACAAGACCCACAGACAATTGCCCAGTCTGCAAAACCTTCTGACAGAATCCCTACCAGCCTATGAATCACAAACCCATCACCAGCCTATCCACTACACCAAACCCGACCAAACAAATTGCCCCGCCTTGAAATAATCACCCACATCCCGAGCGACAGAACATCTGTGCAATGACCCAAGAAATGTCCTTAATCCCTGAACATATCAAAGGCCATCACTATCTGCAATCAGGTGCACCAGGTGTCAGCAGTTGAGTCGATGACCACATCTGAAGGACCCCACATCCCAAAGTCATCACGTGTTTTCCTTTCTCTAGCACACATCACATCCGAAGTCTCTGCCCTCTATATTGTCGCCTTGCCGACACCACAAATCATCATTGACCTGCACCCATTAATCCAAGGAGATCACCATCTGCATCTTGTTGCTGTTTGAATCCTGGCCTGAGGTCATCCATAGTTGAAAACAAGTCCCTATCATCTCCGATCCCAAACGCCATTGGAAAATACTCTATCTGACAGACACACATCCCATGCATCGTCGCTGCATCACGTCGACTACCGATCCCCCCACCGGAATCCCACGATTGTCCTGCTCTACCAATGCGACTCACCAACCACAGTTGTAAATCAGCACATAGCCTCACCCCCTGTCATCATTGATTCAAATATGGCCTCCCACAACACCCTTCATCACCTGTCACTAGTATATCTGGGCGTCGCCCCCAATTCATCAGCTGAACACCACCATGTTGCTTCCAAGATGTCCTCTCCGACCCTAAGCCACCACGCTATGCCTAATTCAAGCCACAACCAAACTGGAGGATCCGTTTATTCCTCAACTTGAGATCATGGGGATCCTCCATAACTAGAGTAATATCTGAATCATAAAAATTGCATGGGGCTTTACAAGGGTTCCCAAAATCCCTAGGATACTTGACACCGCATTGTGTGAACATCTCAAAGTGCCCAATGATTTCATCATTTGGGATTTTCAAAACTTAATTTCATTTGCAATTGTAATGGCCAATTTTAAAGTGAAGCTCTCAATTAAAGAGAGAGGAACTCTCCATCTTGTATTCAACCAGATTGAATTTTCCTTTGGAGTGGCCAATATGAGAGAGAAGCTCTCTATTATATAGAGTGGATCTCTCCATCTATTATACATATATATACATATATATTTCTGTAAATATAAAATTATAACCAAATATATTTATTAAATTTATAATTTTATAAATATATTTAATTAATATATTTATATAAACATTATAATAATTAAAATATTTCTGTATTATTTAGAATTCTAATTATACATATTTTTATTTATTTATATATATTTTTATATTTTTATAATTATATTGAATTAAATAAATATATTTATTATAATTTGATAATTTTTAAAATATAAATATATAGTTACACTTCAAAAAATATATAAATATTTTGTTATTTAAATATTTATGAAATACTTATGAAATAAATATATATTTATTATAAATATATATTTATTACATATATATTTTAATTATATTTATAAATATAAATAAATATATATATATATATTTAAATACTAATCAAATTAAAATGAATATATTAATTATATAGTATAAATATAAATAAATATATATATATATATAAATTTAAATACTTATGAAATAAAAAGAAATATATTAAAGAAATATATTTATTATATTTATAATTATAATTATAAATCAGTATTTATTTATTTATAGTAATAAATATAAAGAAATATATATATATATATATATATAAATATTTATGAAAGTAAAATAAATATATTAATTATATATATATTTTATAATTTCTATTTAATTAAATAAATATTAATATATATTTAAATAATTATGAAATTATAATAAATATATTTATTATATTTATAATTATAATTATAATAAAATTAAATAATTCATAGTCATAAATATATATATATATTTATATATACAGTAATACTAATGAAGGTAAAATAAATATATTAATTACATATAATGTTTTTTTTAATTTATAATTATTAAATAATATAAATATTTATTATTTAAATAAATATATATTTATTAATAATTATAATTATAAATATAACAAAATATATTTATTATAAATATATTTATTATAATTTCATAATTATTTAAATATAAATATTTATTTCTTTAACTAAATAAATAAATAATAATTGTTTTATGAAATAAAAAATTCATTTGATCACTTGTTTAACCAATTTTCGTGATCCAAAGTTGACGCACTCTGCCGATTCAATGACCATTCCGATTCTAATAATTTGGATCATCGCCAATAGAACATGTGTTTTGCCTCCAATAATGTGACATGTTTTTAGTATATTTCTTTAACAGAAATTTTCAACACAAAATAAAAATTGTGATAATAATCATGCTAAAAAAACAATGGACTTGGTGATAAATGAAAAACATTGAATCTATATACCTATCTATATGAGAGTGTGTATATAATTTGACCATACAATAAATGACTTTAGGTTCCATAAAATGATGATTTCATTCTGAGATGGGTGTATATATAAATTGACCTTACAATAAATAAATTTTTGGTTGAATAGAATGATTTGATTGAAATATTAGTCATGTGAAAATTTTAATTTGAATTTTGATGCTGACCATCCTTTAATGCATTCCTAAATATAAGTAATGGATGAATCGTTCTATAAATTAGACACTCTTCATCATCCTCTTTCATTCTGTAGCTCTCCAAATTAAACTGTAATTATCACCCACTCATCCTCATCCCCAGTACGAGCGCCCGTAGCTCCGATCTCCCAAATTAAATGATGCTTTGGGCGATGAGGACGTTAACAACGAAGCTAAGGAGTGTCGCCAATTCCTTCTTCCCCGACTCATTGAAATGGCAGAGGAGAACCACACAGTCTATCATGTTCTTAGCAGACTCCACCGACCTAGGTATGAACGGGTCAACCAGCATTGTCTTCTTCTTCCTTTCCAAGATCTCCTGGGTGGAAAGGAAGAAGAGGATGATGTTGGGAGATCAGTTCTTGTATGACGACCTGGAGATGGAGTATGGTTGGTGACCTGTTCTTTTTCGAAGACCTATCGATGGAGGATCAGAAGAATTGAAGTATGGTGTTCATGGAAGACTCCACCAACCTGGCAATGGCGAAAATGCAGAGGAGAGCGCCGCACGCCGACCTGCGCTTACCAGACTCTTATGATCAGGTGACACCCAAAATGAAAAAGAGGAAGATGATGGATGACTGGTTCATGCCTCGGACAATGGCCGAAAAGTTTTTTTCAAAAATCTTATTTTCTTACAAAAAATATCATTTTGTATTGGTTTTTACCAATTCCTATAATTATATTACAATTACTTGCATGTTTATGAAACACCTTCTCTAAACCAAATAAATATTACAAACCATACAGAGATGAAGTTATTTGGGGAGACTCTAACACAATCCTCTCTAACACCCCACATGCCCCTTTGACGTTGGGTTAGGCCCTAAGCTTCAAAGCCCTAAACAAGTGTCCTTTGATTTAACAAAATCCAATTAATTCCTTCATCTCAAACATTAATATAATGATGTAAATATTTTATGTTACTAGAAAATTACCTTTACCAATAATTTAAGAGTAGATTAAACCATCTATGAAATAACAAGAAAATTTTGTGTATGGAAGAAAAATAATATTGACCTAAAAGATGAAATTTGATCATTTTTTCTTAAAAGCATTCTTTTGATTGTTGAGTAACAATGAGATGAAGAGATGAAAGAAAAAACATGGAATCTGGAGAAATAATCACAGTAGAAGAATATAGATATGTTTTAGTAAGATAATGAGTATATATTTCTTCCAATGAAAATTTAAACAAGAAAAATCTTGAATAAAAGTGAGATTGTAAAATGGGCCTTTATAGCTTTAATAACTTTTTAATCAAACCCACTTAAAAGTGAAAACCTGAATTGAAACATTAAATACCATGAATATAGATGAATTCAGGATATAATATGACAAATGGGCAGTATATACAACATATAAAAAAATATTTCAGCCCCAAATACACTTATTGGGGAATGGGATCGAGGGTGCGTTGAAACCTCGTTCACTTAACTCCAAAGGAGTTCCTCTGGCCTCATGATAATGGATATTTACCATCTCTCTACTGACCATCTCCACTCAAACCCGGTGGTGGTGGGGGTGTAGTGCTTTCGTACCACCCTTGGGAGCACATCGAGCATGATGTTCATGACTTTCCCATATTGACATAGGTTAAGTCATCAGTTACTATCCGTTGAAGTTTCCATATGGTTGATTTTTTCATTTGGGGGAAACAACTTGTTGGAATGCGATCGAAAGGTAACTGAACACTTAAGCCTATCACCCACTAAGGCCACTTGTATGACTTGGATATGGTGGTATGATGGATATCATAATAATTTTTCTTTCATCTGATACTAGGGGAATCGATATAATATAGGTAGTAGATGTAGGGGGTTCTGCTCAAGAGCTACACTGTACAACTCAAGACATGGTAGGCTTGCATTCAGATGGTCAATCGGATGAACACAAATGAGGAAAAGATCAATCACTTTCCTCTATCACATAATAGTTCCGTGAAAGCAATGAGCGTACAACTTCATTTCTCCTTTGGTTGAATGGAGTTGGTTCTTGGCCATTATCAGACCATTCAACGAATCCCAAAGGGAACGACTCAACCCACCAATGGTTTTCAGCGGAGGTACTATCAAACAGAACTATAACCTCCACCTGATTCCTTAAAATAAGATGAGGTACGGTCTTCATTATTTATGACTTGTTTCCTCTATCTTGGAAGGACTGTATATCCTTTTTCACTCTATAACTAGGGGGTACTCACTAGATGACTCCGAATCATACTCATACTTAGTATAATATTGTCAATAGACTTACAAGATAACTTTCTCCAGTTATATTTGAAGCACTTGGGTGACATTCGATCCTGGGTGTCTTGTATGGATGAGCGGGCAAGGGACTTGAGTTTGTTGCTTCCTTACTAGCCAGATATAAATACTCAATATAATATAGGTGGCGTTATAGTTGAAGGGTTAGAGGGACAATGATGACGTTATATGTGGGTTAAAAAGTGGACTTGTTCTCCCACTACAATGAGGTTTGAGGGATAGAATCATACACCAGCACTAGGGTTGAGAATGTACCCTAACTCTCGACTTTTGGGTGATGGGGTTTGAGTGTAGGATGACTTAAGAACAATGAATAAAAGTCGGTTCACTGTCATCCATAACCCATTGAATGCTATTTGAGTGGATCTATTAATCAAGAATGCCAATAGTATAGGATTGAAGTGAGAAAAACAAGAACAATATGTTAACTTCTTCATTGATGGTATATGATGCATCACGTTCAGGCTAGAATCCTTCAGTGCATATCATTGGGAAATGGGGAAGCCATCAGGCCAAGGATAAGGGAACAGTTCATGAACAATATAAAGTGTGATCATAATGCATTGCCTCATCAACTGCTCAATAAGATATTTTTCTCCACAATCCAGTTGAGGAACCTTTGATTAATTGACTCGACAGCAGGAAATGACAGATGTAGGTTTTGTTAGCAATGATCATGTCGATAGAGAGTTGAGGCGAAGCACTTTGAATTTCCATAATGACCAACATTATAGTATAGAATCATAGATCCTACTTTGGGGGAGGATGTGAATAAGTATAATATAGGTATTAGACTATCTCGGAATAATATAGGTAATATAATATCATGTTATTGTCATGAAATAGATTTGGGCACTCAGTTGACTAGAATACATTCTGGTAGATGAGCCCATACGATAAAGAAGATCAGTGGAAGTTCCCTTCCTATACCACACACATAGACATAATCAATTGAGTAGAGAAGATCCTACTTATATATATTCCTATAATATCCTTCTGGAGGATTTGACAAAATCAACAGGTCACCGAGTATGAGAAATTCCTCAAGCATCTCCAATTACCTTCATCTATCATCAAGAGGGATGCTTTTAGACAACTAGACATCAAAAGTTGGAGTAAATCAATAATGAGAAGAGCAGTAAGAGGTATTATAATTGGTTGCTCAATCACAAGACAGTGGTGAGATTTTTGGTAGAAATGTAATGTCGCTTATGATAGTGAAATGACTATATCATACACTTACATATGCCTCAATAGACTTTCCCAATGAAATAGTGTAACATCTAGTTAATTACCTACCCGTTAGATGTGATCTTGTTGTTGAATTCCATCACATCAATTTCATTAGATGAATCCTTCTATGGTTGTGAAGAAAGAAGAAAAAGTGACTAATTCGAATGTAGGATTGAGTGAGAAAATGGAAGGATGTGATATTGGATCTGACATCCTATTATAGCAGACCTCCCAAAGACAAAATGAACTACAAAAACTAGAAAGACAGACAGACTAGTGTTTGGGATACAATAAATGAATCATTTATCCCAAGTACTCACTGGGATATGATATATCATGTAACCCTGTGAGAACCCGATGCTCACTACCCAGGGAGTGCCTGGGATTCATGAAGTATCCTAGTGTCTACTACCAATCTTATTTCTCAGAAATTTCATGTAAATACCAGGTTACCCATCCATTTAATCACCTATTCAATCTAATGAGTTGAATTTAAACTAATAAGGGATTTGAAGCTTTTCCATATAATTCTACTGCTAGTACTGAAGGAAGGATACACGCCAATGTACCTTCATTGGAAGCACTGTGTTCCACTTTTTTCATATGTTCTTGACCAGGCCCATACCAAGAGTCCCAAATATTTCATTTTCATTTCCTTTCAAACCACTAATGATGTTTTATATGACTCATGTAGATATGATTTGATTCACATGGGTTTGGGTAGGAACAAACTCTATTTGGCGGAAGAGGCACATGGCCCATGGTTTTTGAGGTTAGGTGGTGTGGTAGGAGGGAGAATCCACCGTGTAGGGAATATCACTATCTACTACCTATATTATACCAAATATGAGCTCCATAAAGTTAAGTAAACCATCCAATCAATCCTAATCCTCTACAAAAATTATTGTAGCCCCTTAGGCGTGAATTTTGAAACAATTCCACAAGTAAGATGAGGTTTTTCCTCTGTCTTCCATGGTGCCCATTCTAGCTTCAATCACATTCATAGTTACACAAAAATAGACACACATAGGTGTGTGTGTCCTCAATGTACATTTCCAACCATACTAGCATGCTTTCCAATCAAGTATACCAGTTTTCAAGTTGAGCCCTCCGACACTCTCATGACTTCATTCGCTATCGACTCACTGTGATGACCGCCTATCTCATTCAATGGAAGCCCATACTATAGACTGCTTCTCGATTAAAGGACGGAGCATCATATACTATCATCGTATAGATCTTTTCTTCCTCACCAGCACACATACCTATTTATACTGACCTACCTTTTTCCTTGTGGTCAAAGGGGTTTTTCCTAGAAAATTGGGTTTAAATGATGTGATACATTTATAAACACGATGGAGTCTACTACCTATATTACACTGAACCAAATACCCTCTTGTCTATTAAACCATCACACCCCCTAACCTGTACTCCTCTTGGGTTCCATGGTACCTATCATTCTATAACTCACATAGTACTTATACATATTGAAGGACCACCCACAAAAAATGTTAGGTTGACATGGGATACCGAACCCACCAATGGAGTCATGTGTATCGTATTAACCCCACTCTTATACCGGTAGATCTCATGGGTCTATATTATGGATAGTTCCTGATTCAACTATATGATAAAAATCAGAGGGTTTTCCATCCTCTTTCTCCTTCTTGGGTGTGCACTATATACTTACACCTCACAACCTAACAAGAAAACGACTAAACCCCATTGGGATTGAACAACTAGGTATCGCGGGGATGCTCATCACAACCTCCAAAACAATGGATCATTGTTCCATAGGTGCACTTAAAAAACCCCTAGTCCATTTTGTTGCACACCAAATTAAAGGATTTCCAATATTTGGCCACATTTTAGAGATGCCTAGGTTATTTGAATTTTTTGTTGTATAGCTCGACTAGACCACTGGATCCCTGAACTAGACATGACCAATTTTTCGACTCGTCATCAGTTTCCCATCATTATCACTTTCTCAACCATCCAATCATATATATGAGTTTTAATTGGACCCATCAACACTCTACTCTAGTAGTATTCTTCCAATCGATCTTGGTAATCTTCTTGGCCTTGCGAGTAACCATAGAACCACATTATCATGATGTCATGTTCCATCTCATGATACCTCACCGCTACCCCCATTGTTTCAACCCCCCATTCATTCTATCATTTCATAGATTACCAAGAAACACCACATGATCAACCATAATAAATATAGATCATATTCCCCACAAACCATAGGTTCCTTGCCCTGTCGATTCCGTAGTTCAGTCTAGGTGGAATGCAAGGTCAGTATACAAATTACTAGATCATGGTCATCTTCTAACATCTACGTTAGTATAATATAGGTATTATACAAGGAGATAAGAGAAAACTTTTCCTTATTAATGACCTATAACCACACCCATTATCATCAAAATATTACTCCAACCCCCACTGGGTACACCGATATACTTTTTAATCCGTAGTTTACTTTGGAATTTGGTGCTGGAGAAAGTGGAAATGAGGAGAAATAGATTGGAACTACTACTTGAGCCTGGTAATTATATATATTCATTGATGGGAAAAGTCTAATTTTTTATTTCTGAGTAGAAAATATGTGTTTATAAAGGCATGGGTTTTATTGGAATCCACTTGTTCAAGTCCAGTAAAAATGTTGTGCATTGGAACATGAAGACCTCTATCAGTCTTCAAGGGATTATTTCAGGTTATGGAAAACTATATTATAGAATACCCACTACACACTTGAGGATGAAAAACATGGATCTACTAGATAGAGTCAGTGTATCATGACCTTCAAACCGTTGTAGCAACAAAGACTACTCAAGGAGAATCAGAGAAGGGAATCTATCACAATATCCCAAAACGTCACTTCCTATCTCTGATTCTGACCTTTCCTAGATTTTTGTACCCTAATCTAATAGTCTTCCTTGTTTCACTGCTATCCCTTCCTTGATTCGTGTTAAGCATATGACCTCTACTCATATAAGGCAAACAAATTAGTTTTGATAGTACCTGTACTACCTATCAATTTATCCCCTAATTTTATCTAGATCAGTCTGACACTTAATCTTTGAACCCCTATATAGAATACCTCATATTTTGGATAGAGATATGAATAAACTAGCTATTAGAAATAGTAAATATATTTAATAATTTTTATTCTATGATGATATGACCCTATGATAGTCATTTCTCCTTGTCTCGTTACCCATGATGTGTTATATAGAATATTTATGTGAATAAGAAATGGTATCATACATAAGAAAAAAATGAATATGATAATTTAATGAAGATAAAATGAATTCCATGAAGGAGGTCCCAAAAACATAGATAAAGATACCTACAATCTTTTGTTGGAGCTCTTCTAGTCTACTACCTATATAATACAAAGTTTTGTTTTTAGTTTCTTTCTCTATATTTTCAAAGCACATCCAATACCTCATCACATCAATTTCACAACTCAATTAAAGTAGCTTGACTTTCATGTGAATTTAGATTCAAAGGGATGAAGGCAGAAGGACTAGAAGTGACTGAAAAAAACAACCGCTTGTTGACTGGGGAAATAGACAAAGAAGGATGACATGGGTTGGGTCATGACCGATACACTTCTTCAATGTAAAAGGATTATCCTAGAAACATTATGGCCTACCTTTTAGTCGGAGATCAAACAATGGATTCCACTATTCCATATTATTTGAGAGAGGGAATAAGATCAAAGATAAAAATCCTATGGCTTTAGGGAGTGCCAGAAAAGATACTCGAACAACCTCCACTCTTTCTGGTAAATATTTAAGAGTGCATGCCTCCTATCATTATTTCCACCATGCCTTCATTCTGAAGGTTAATAGTCTCCAAACTATCCCGTGAAAAAGAAGTCCTTGAATGGCGAGCTATCCTACCACAACAGGGGTTGTAGAACTCCTCAATGATGTTTCTAGAAAACCACTAGGTTCTGAATCCTATCCATATTCTCCCTTAGGAACAGGAAAACTATTTCCTTAACCTAATAGGAGTGGGATTCATTACTATTTGTGTCTTCTCATCTTCATCTATTTGTTTTCAAAAATAAATAATGCATTATAATCGCTTATATCTATCCCTCTCTTGTTAGTATATCTTCTTTCTATGGATCTATCAATGTAGGATGGTCATAGATATTTATTACCTTTAGAAGAAAGCTACATTATATCTCTTCTATTGGGGTTTTGGTATGAAGATACCTGTGATCTACTTCTATTATATCTATCTTCTAGGAGAATAGCTTTGGAGATTAAAACAAATAGCTTCTTTCTTACCTTTCATTTAGAGGCCATGTATTGAGTTTGTTCCCAGTAAGGGATAAGGTCTAGTTGGTTTAAATAACCTATTCCTTGAGAAATATCAGATCAAGAATAGGGGATTCCCAAGTCAAATAATGGTGCCTCCCAATAGAAGTAAGATCAAGTGCTCTTTGTCAATGAAAACTTTAGTACAAAAATGCTTGTATAGGAAAATTGGTAGTTCTTGTATTAGTACAATAATAACAGCTATCCTTAAGTCCATTAACAATAGAAGGAATAGTTTTACATATTATTACACCCCTAATTGTGAATTAAAGGATTTTATTACTCCCTCAATAGGTATAAAAGCCTATGTTTGTGAGGATGGTAGTTGAAAATGGAATAATTGGAATTTCACTTTTTGTTTAAAAAATCCTATAATTCACCATTCACTTTGAACCAAGAGTCTCAGGGATTATATTCCCACATATAAATTCAATTAATGATATCCATGATTCACTTAATTAATAATAATATTTTCATTTCACAATATCATATTTCATAGGCTATGAAAAATCGATCTCTAAAATAAATACATAATCTTATTAGCTATAAAACACAGTACTTGTGTTATTTTGGTCATAAAAAGAAACTTTCTCCCTCTGGTTCCTATCCCTTTGACTCCTCTCATCTTGATTCCTAGAGTCCCCTATTACGCAAAGGCCTTCCCTAAATATGTTTTGAATGGAACTTGGTGAATGAGCTCTTCTCGTGCTTTCATAGGACCTTATTATGACCGAACCAACAATCCGAATGAGACAGAATATAAGGCTCAAATCGCTTCATTTATGGAAGAGAGTTTACATATATGCTCTTATCTCTCCCTATTACACCCTCTATTTCAAACAAACAATAGAAAAAATATCTCTTGCCTATGTAGTTCATGCTTGTTCAATCCATTTGATGGATTTTCTTCACTCTGCTATTTCTTTCTTTGTTTCAGCTTCTTACTTGGCATTTTATAAGACTTCAATTAATTAGTAATACATTTTTCAAATCACTCATTTCTGGAATTTTCATGCCTCCCTACATTCACTAAGAAACGGTAATATTCCTCTCATATCATTTATTTCTAACATTCCATTCTTCCAAACTGTGGGGTAAGAATGTGCTCAACTATGATCTCTATTTCCTAAGAGTCTTGATGGTCTTATTAAACATTTTAATTTCCCCACATTCTTCCTTGAACATGAAAGATTTCTTAGGTTCCCTTATATAGTAATAATATTTACTTCGTTTTTATATCCAATCATTCACTTTCTTGAGTAGTATTTGAGAACAGAATTCAGAAAAAAAAATGGCGTACTTGACTTGGAAGGATTTGGAATGAATAAGGAAAGTCTGACATGAGTGGAGATATATGCACTAGTTCTACTTTGATGATTGAACTACTATATTTTACTCTCTATCTTTTGATAACTTTAGTCACCCAATCAATTAGAAATCCATAAAATAGACTTATCCATTGAATATTTTTCATTTTATAATTGAATTTATATACTTTAGTGTGGAAAGTAAGAACTGGGAAACCTACATCTATATAGTAATCATGGAGGGCTACTCCTTCTCACAGGTAGGGTCTAAAAGAGTTCATGATATGAATTTGTTTCTATTGATCGAGTCTTCCTCTAGATGGTCATAATCTCATATTAATCAATTAGAGATCCATATGTGTACTTTGAATTCAAAGAACCCAAATGGGAATTTTTTCATAGTTATCCAGAAAATATAGATGTTATGAGAACTGAAACCTATCATGACTGTAGGAATAAATCCTTGTCCCAGATGAAAAACTAGGGATTTCACACATTCCAAAATATAGAGTGAAATACCTTATTCACCTATTAGTTAATGAGGTTATCAAGTTATCAAGTCAAAATATATCAGCCCATTTATGTACTGATCAATCTTCATTTAGAAGACTTCTCATGAATAGTGATAACAGAATTTTATATTCAATCTTTAAACATTTCTAGGAATAATTTAGCTCTACTGAATATTCTCCTTCATGAATCATTTATGGAAGAACAATTTTCTTAGATAAGGAAATGAACACACAAACAGATAATAAAGACATTGACCTATTCTCCATCACATCAGTCAAATAATGTTATCTTAAGAATGGTTCATGAGATCTCTTTCAAATAATTAAAGTGGGTAAAAGAGGTTTTTATCCAAATGTGAGACAAATCAATAATAGGAATCTATCTCTTTGTAAATTTCTTTCTAGCGTTATATATTTATATAGATTGAACAAGAGGATGAACTAAGATAGCCTATTTGAGAATATGTTGTTGTAGTTGACCTGTACTATTTATATTTGAGTAGATATGGGGTTATTTGATTAGTTTACTATTGTACTATATGAAAATTGATAGGTATGATGACCAAAAATCTTGAATATCTAATGACTTGAACTCACTCACATGTGCTTGATGTGTACAGGCCAATTAAGAACACATACCGCCCTTTGATCATTTATTCACATGATTCCGTTTGATTTTTGGATTGGTTTGAAAAAAAAACAAGTTTCCTTTTATTTAACATATCATTATTAATTCCTTGATAAAAAACAATGTATTTTATTTTTCTATCAAATTATTTTTATGCTAAAAACATGCATTTTTCTAATAAATGTTTTAATTGTTCCTTTTGAATTTATATTATAATTAATTTTTATAACTTATAGAAATTAGGACATATATATTTATTCCATATTTTAAATAATATTAATTAATTTTAGGTAATGTGGTTAACATAATTATTTGTCATAATGAATAGTAACCATGATAAATATTTATCACCTCAGTTAAGGGTAAAATGATTTAAACAAGTTGAAATAAAGGGATAAGAGTTCAAGATAACAAAAAAAATTCTCAAATATCATTGGTTAGTTGGATTTAGACCATACCCTTATCATATTTGAAACTATCACAAATTGTATCTACATGACTTTTGTATGATATATATCATATAATAAATTTCAAAATATTTTCATGTTTTCCACCCACCTCACATAAAAATGGAAACCTCATCCTTTCCAATTTCCAGAATTTGTGAGCCACATACCATTAAAAATCATTGAAAAAATATATTCCCAACATCCATAGACACATCCTAGAGGTTCTGGTTTTCCCAAAAGATCACTCCATTAAGGCTTACGGTGTAAGGGAAAGGAAAATACCAAAGGAGGAGGTATATATTCTTACTTAGTTTTTTCAAACCCTCTTCTTCTTAAACCACCTCTAAATATTCAATAATAATCTTAACATAATTACACCAGTATATTAACTATATGGAGATGTTTTTATGTAAATGGTGCATCAATTTTCTATCTCCTTTCCATCCTAGAGAAAATTTAATCATCTCTCATGCATACATATGAACTACCATCTTCATGTTGAGGTGTAATTTGTTTTCACATCAACGCATCACTTGGATAATTAAAAACATGGAATTAACTAATATATATAATATTGAAGACATAATTATTATTTTTTAAGTATAATATATAATATAATTTCTTACCCTCTGATCCATTAAAATATGATAACATCACTCATATGTCTATGTGGACTATCACCTCTGTGAAGTGATGCAATTAATTTTTTTATTACTACCTTGCACGGATGATTATAAAATTACATAAAAAGAATGAAAATTATATTCAAGAAATTATCAAAAATTATGAGATTATGTAACCATTTCATAACACATTTATCCTCAGTCAATATATGAAATTAATTCTAAAAACATTGACAAAAAACCTCAACTGGACAACATAATAAATAACTATTCATTGAATGAATTCTAGATGACTATAAAAAGGCATTAAAATGGACTATATATAAAAATATACATATTAAAGTATTTTATAAATTTAAATTTATTATTTAATAAGGTATATAATGTTTGACCTAGTAGGAATCCATTGAACTGGTTTTTCATCTCAATTCCACTTTATTGAGACATATTTTATATTATACAAATAATATATTTTATATAGTGTATATACATCACATTGTTGTATTATATCATGAACTCATTTATATTAATGATATTTAATGTTTCAATCCATGTTTTCACTTTTAATGGGTTTTTTATTAAAAAAATATTAATATCATAAAGGTTTATTTGAAAATATCACTTATTCAGGATTGTTCTTGTTTGAATTTACAATGTAATAAATATATACTCTTTGTTTTATTAAAACAAACCTATGTTCTTCTCCTTTGATTATTTATCCATATTACATGTTTTTTATTTTAAATTTTCCTCTCTTTGTTGCTCAACAATCGAAATAATGTTTTTAAGAAAAACCAGCCATATTTCATCTTTTTTGTCGAGATTATTTTTTCTCATATACACATTTCAAGTTATTCCAAGGAAGTTTTAATATTCCTTTAAATGATTGGTAATGATCTTTTTCCACTATCTCTAATATTATTTATAATGTTTTAAAATTACATTAAAAAATGTTTTCCAAACAGTTCAATTTTTACTTTTTACAAATGTATAAAATGAATTTTAATTTTAACATATATAGAGTGAAGGCATTTTACTACCACAAGGAATGTTATTTTCTATTTATATTACCCCAAAACTTTATATAGCCTTCCAGAGAAAATTATTTTTCATTATTCTATTGATTTTTAGTTTTTATATTAAAATAAAAAAATAATCATTTTCTAAAACGATAAAAATATACTATTAATTCATTTATAACATCAATTTTACAAAAAATCTAGACAAGCCTTATGTAATTATATTTTTTAAGTTTTTCTCTTATTTTAATTTATAATATTGAAAAAAATTATTTTATTTATAACCTTTATTTCTGATAAACTAATGGTTTTTTATCATACTATACGGATTTAAGGATCTTAACTTATTTTTAGATCAATCAATTTTTTGTGATCATGTTCTCTATCACTCTCTATTATTCATTAGAAATTAATTTTCCCCTTCATGTCTATATTTTTAGTATCATGGATATTTTCAGTATCATTCCTTCTAATTTTATTGTAATGTACCATATCCTATAAGTATTTACTTTATGAGTTTTGGGTATTGGAGCCACCAAGAGAAGGCTCCTCATGTGTTGGAGGGTGTTTTAGGAGTTTTGGGGGAGCCACTACAATAAAAATTCATGGCTATAGCCTGGATGTTTATATTATGACTTTGTGCTAGTTATCACAATATAGTGGATCCATATTGTGGAAGAGGGGTTCTTAGGAGGATAAATGAGGTTAATTCAAAATTGGGCGGTGGGGGGGGGGGGTAGCTACACCAGTTACTGTAGGTCACGAGATGACCCCTTTCATGGTAGAGGGGTCCTTACAATGTGGAGCTTATGGTTGAACCATATCTCCTAGATCCACTTTAATAGGTTCTCGACATGATTCTTTAAATCACCTTTGACCTAGGCTGGCTACAACATTGTTCCTCCAGATGGTCCAGAGATTTCCTTGTGTTAGACAGTTATGGGGCATGGTCTAAGGAGTTGTGTTGTGATCATAAAATTTTCTAGTTTCCTATAGATGCATATAGAATATCTGAACCCCATTCTTTTCCACATCTCTCCCTTGAACCCAAGATAAAAAAAGGGTAATTTTTGAATCCCATTGAAGGACCTTGTAATAGGGTTTGATCTCGAATTACAGAGATCAATCCATGGTGAAATAATGTGAATTATACCTATTCACTTTAAAAGTTTATCTCAATTTTCTTTTTTTGTCATGATGTTTATTCTTACCATGATATGGTACTACATATTCAAAGTTTTAATGAGGTTTCTTTTTTTTTGTTGGTGAAATTTTTTCTTGATAGGTTTTGGAGATCGTAGTTCCTCTGAAGAGAGGCAATCAGAGATCCACAATATTGATCTGTTCTCATGCAAAGAACTTTGACACCTTTGAGATAAGGGATTCATTGCTTCTCTTATTCATTTATGTGAAAGAATAAAGTCATAATTTTTTCACTTTTTATAGTAATTAAATTAAAATAATAATATTGAAATAGATTAATAAATAATTGGATAGAGATCACATGATGTTAATGATTAATACTGCAATAACAGTTTACATCTTGTATAAATAGATATTCTGTTATCTCTACGTTACTTGTGAAGAATGTTTTTATGTTTTTATAATGTTTTTTGTGATGGAAACTGGTAAAGAACATAAATATGGAATTGAATGATTAATTTTCATATGATTTTAAAATTAGTCATGATTGTAGTATGATGATTCTTGCAAATTGATGATAATTCAAATTGATGAAATCGACATGTTTAATTTAATATATTGTTTCATGTGTTAATGAAATTAGAAATAGAATGTGAAGAATGATAATTCTTATTGGGAATGATGAAATAAAAAGGTAGGTTAAATGATATTGGTGTTTCTAAAGTTTTTTGAAACCCTAATTAATGATAAGATCATGTCAAAACTATTGATATCTTATTATAGATGATGCCTTAGGTTTCCTGTTCTAGGAACCTGTGAATAATGATCTAGTAAATCCCATGAGTCAATCCAAATTATTTTATCATACCTTCCATTGTTTCATTCTTGTTTTTATATTTAATTATATTGGTCCTATATGGGTAATGTGAGGAATAACGATTTCCAATTTTATTCATGGTATAATCCCATCAATTATTTTTCATATATATGTATGCCAAAAGTATGAAATTTATTTTGTTATAATAAAAAAAATATATCATATTTTGGAAAATCAAATCATAAAAACATTCCTCATGTATACATTTACAACTGAGCATCCTTGCTAAGCATAGTTGATGATTTCACATACAATATCAGCACTAAATAAGTATTGATATTTATCTATGTACATATTTTATTCAAAATAAATTATTTGATTACATCCATATTTTATCTTTTTATCCACATGAACCTTTAGTGATATTAAATGTGAATATATAACATGAAGGCTAATGTTTCTTTGGGTAGATCTCTTCGATTGGTTGGCCGATTCATTATATGGGTTTGAGGTGGTATTTTGTTTTATCCCCTTCTATTTTACCATCTATAATTAAATTAATCTGTTTAGGAGTTTCTTCATTTATTTTTGAAGATTTATCTTGAAAATTAAATTGTAAATTATTACCTCTTTGTTGAAATGTTTTTTTATGAGTTGTGACAGTCATGTGATGAATGTTCTGACAGTTTTTTCAAATGTATGAATATCTTCATCATCAATTGGAACATGTCATTCTGTTCTTAGTTCATGGGATATGCTAATTGATACTCGTACATGACCTTTTCAATTTTGTCTACTATGTAGTATGCCTTTTTTAATATTGAACATCGTAGACCTCGCTACAATGTGAAGGGTGGGAGTTGCTATATATTAATCATAGTCATGATCACCCTATAGAATATTAGTACAGGAAATCTATCCGGGTCTTTATAATTATCAGTTCACATAAATAATTATTATAACATTGATTACTTTGGCTAATACATCTCCTTGAGGAGAATGGCTAGCCACATAGTTTGTGGGGGTGGGTGGGATCTCCACATGGTGGTTCTTCTTGAGTTTCTTCTTCTATTTACTTCCCCCCATTAAAATTTAAATCATCTCTCTCTACCATTGGAATTATTCATCAATGGTGTATATTATTTCTCTTATCTTTTTTATTAATTCACTTTGATCCACCACTTTTTTTGTCAAAATATGTTCGGGGTGTCACCCCAAAACCCACACCTCTAACACGGCCATACTATTCTGGCTACTTCAAGACTGCTGATAGTATGTGTTTATCTGGTACATGTGTTATTGATTCCTATGACTATGCTGAATAGATAATATAGGAAAATATGTTATCATTGTTATATAATAGAGATTTAAAGAAAAAAAATTATTATGTAATACTTACACATGTATCCCACACTTTTTGTGTGTTTTCATCTATTAGTATCCCATCTTTATTTACACGTGCAGCCTTCCATAGAACACGGTGTGGGATGGAAGTGGCATTGGATTTGAATTCATCAATATTAATATAAAAACAAGAACATAATCATAGAGTTGGCTCATCTCACATTAAAGTATTACCATAGATTTAAAATATGTACCAATTTTTTTAAGTGAAGAACACCCCATCCTTGCTTTAAAGTAGGGGCACACTGGTTTTCATGCTTGTGCCTTAATTACAAGACATGGTTGCTATTTCATAAATAAAAAATTTTCAATCAAAGTCAGTAATACACATATCATCAAACAACGTATTACTA
Source organism: Viscum album (assembly GCA_963277665.1). Taxonomy (NCBI): domain Eukaryota; kingdom Viridiplantae; phylum Streptophyta; class Magnoliopsida; order Santalales; family Viscaceae; genus Viscum; species Viscum album. Next base: position 1,932,468,583 of record OY728131.1, read on the forward strand.
GACATAATGTACCTGAAAAGATTCATCTGCAGAATGACAATAAAATGCGTCCCATGCTTCTTCGTTTATGAAATGGGTTTTAAAAAGGTGTGGGTGCAGATTTATTTTCCCTTAAATAGCTTTAAGATTATCTCTTGTTATAATTGTGTGAAATCCTTTGTGAATCTTTCTAGAAAGAATTAATACATATTTCTTATGGGAGTCATATTCTATTAATTCACTCTGCAATGGATGATAAAGAGTATGTCAAGGGTTCACTATATTATGTTTTATTAAAATAAAGAAATGGTATCATAATGTTACTGTAATCTCTTCCCACATCAGGGTCTTAATCCAAGACACAACACGAAGCCACAAATCAACATCAATTGGAACGTGTTTCTGTGTAAAGATTCCAATATAACTATTGAACATAGCCTTGTTCGGGTTAAAATGTTGGCTCCACACATTCCATATGACCTCATATTTGATGCTTTTTTCTTTCTCTTTGATGCTTTTTTCTAACACCATCAAATATTGACACTCATATTTTTTTGTATTGTCAGTCCTTTGTTGGCTACCATTTCACTAAAATCATCATTGTAAATATGTTTTTATAGAGCGGTAGCATCAGGATGTGTAGATTGTCATTGTACCTCTTTATTAGGAGTAACAACTGGTTGAGAAACATGTTCTTCCTCAAGAATGGGAGCATCGTCACATGTATAAGGTTGTTTATATGCAATACGTATAGTAGTTGGTTGAGATACATATTGTTCCTTAGGATTGGGAACACTAGAACATGCAAAATCATTATTTGCAGAATTGGTTTAACATTTAATTTAGAGTACATAAATACAGCAACAAATAGATAATAACATGAGGTAACACAACGTATATTAAAAAGTAAACCTGATTATTAAACTAACATTTTTTTTTAAAATTTTGAAGGGATTTGAACCCCCTATCAATGATCCAAATCCCTTCATTTTGGACTCCTATGACATAAAAAATGACATCTATATTAGGACCACTACAAAATTGTTTTGACATCCTAATGAAAGGGTCATCATTTATTGAATTTTCATATAACCCTTCAGTGTTTTTGGTCGATAATAGATCAGTTGACCACTTTTAGTTTGTAGGATTTGGAACATAAAATAGTTTTACTACATATGATACCATTATAAATGGTTTTTATTTGGACCCCTCCTTACTAAAATCAACATTCATGAATCCTATTTCACATTTATTATTGTAAATTCTATTATCAATCCACTACCATTAAAAAATCATCACTTGGAATTTTTTATAATCCAACTCCCATATTTATTTGATCATGCCAAAGTATGAAATATTCACATAAATTAGATTTCTATCCTTTGTACCAGAAACATTCATCGCTTCAGCAAAGAGTGTAACTCCATTATTTTTCATGGTACTGTCTTCATTATTCTTTTTTTCATAGAACATAAAACCATTAATTACATACCCAATATAAGATAATACATACACACTTGGTTCTATGTCTAGCCATCGAAGTCATTTTGAAATTGAATCTGGATTTTAATATGACTCATTTAAAATATGGTCTCAAAACCATCATATAAACTATTGACTATGTGTATTAGATATCCATATTTCATCCCTTGATGTATTAAAATGCCTAAGATTTTATTTGTGGTTTTCAACATATAGGGAAACCTCTAAACTATTATGTAAAATGTAATGGTGGGCCTACTCTCGATCTCTAATATTGATTATCATGACATATCTACCAAGAAATTCATTTAACCATAAGCTTCCTATTATTTATTGGTAATTATGTGTATTTTTTTAATTATATGGAATTATTCTGAGACCAAAATCTCAGACTGCACGTGATTTTGAGGCCCGAAAAGCCCAAAATTGAATTTTGACCTGTTTTTAATGTACATTTAATAAACGTGCGAGCATGTATTTCTAACATTTGAATTGGTGTTTAGATTTAAAATATGAGGGCACCATTGACCTCAGAATGCCGAGATTCACCTAGAATGGACATAACAGTGGCCGGTAAGGGCTGAATAGAAATGTTTATATTTTCCTTTTTGGAAAATAATAAAATAATGTTATTTTTTTTTCAACTGACTAGAGGAGGCACGAAGACACTGCATTGCAGTGATGAGGTAGTGGTGAGGTACATTAATGAGGCTCATTAATTACCTGTATAATGCATCATAGATATAAAATAAAGGAAGCACAATAGTGACGTTGTTTCATAGATGAAATAGCGTAACGACGCGACGTCGCAGCGTAACTAAAATGATGCAATGTGTTTCCTTTTCATTGTTTGAAACATTGGTGGAATGAGGAATAAAACATGGAAATTATCTGATTGTCCTCCAACATTATTCCTATCCAATGATGAATGGCATACCAACGGATCATCACTAACTTCAACACACATCGAAGAATAGAGCCGGAAGTGACGAGCGATGTCAACATCATGAGACATCGAGGATGAATCACCATGACATATAACATCAAAGATGTAGGGGTTATTTTATTTTGATCATCGTACCCGTTATTTTCTAGAAACGATGAATGTGGTTCAACCCACGTACTGGTTGATATTCAATTCATGCATTTATGTGGGAGGGGTAACTTTATATGGGGATTTCTCTATTCGGGATTCAAACAATACTTGATATTATTGGACAAAAATTCCTGAGACTATACCTATTTTAATCCTCTAACATGGAGGGTACATTCTGACATGAACAATGTTTGATCACCACCTCCATGTACATTCTATGTGGTAGTACCCTCAAAATTGAGGCAAGATAATTTTAGGACCTTCGTGGTGAATAAGACGCTCCCCAGAGACAGTAGGTGCATGCGTCGTGAAGAATAGACCATCCGAGCGTGTCTGGTGGTCTACTGAAGGTTTTACCCCTGCACCGGGCCATCTGAATGATTGGTCAGCTGTGGTACATTGACCGCGGTAGGAGGTGAGACCCCACATTAGCAGGGCCAACTGGGGCCTAACATAGCAGCCTGCCACGTCCCAGCTGGACGGCGCACCACAAGCCGCACTGTGCGGACGGGCTTCAGGATAGAGGGTTGCTCCCCTTACCAGAGGTCCAGGATGGTCCCATGACCAGTAGTCCTGAACCGCATTGACATTCTAGACCTGTAGCCTACTGCGATGGTCTAGACTAGACCGGGTCAACAGGCAACCCGGTAGGTTGGACCCTCGACCAAATCGAGCCAGGTCTAGCAAGGCCCACTGGGCTTCTCCAACCGGCCAGGCCAGACTGGACGGACCTAATCCTGAACTAGGTCAGTTCGAGATAGATGGAACTAAACAAGGGTTTGTGTGATGCTCGGGCTGAGTTGGTTGGATCGGTCCGACTGGGTCAGATCAGACCCAAACGCAACTGACCCCTGTTTACTAAAACACGAATAACTTGCAAACTCGGCATCCGATTGACGAGCCGTTTGGGGCAATGGGACCCTCCAAATGTGGCATATCATTTGGAATGACCTAAGGAGTATTTCATGGATGTTTAGATGCGATAAATGACTTGATGATTAGTTATCTCAGGAGCGCTACGTATGGAACCCTGCAGTTAGCTGATACTTCAGGACTGCTAACTTTAGACTCTATGAGATTCGACTATGGACCAGTGAGATATAATTTTGTGTGACTTTGCATGCCCATGGTGGGAATCACTTCTGTGTGACATTGATGGCCCATGGTATACTCGAAGAGGAGGTGTACATAAGTTGTCCTAGATTAATGTGAATCACTTCTATGTGACTTTGCAAGTCCCTGGTATGCAATGAAGAGGTGTACCTAAGCATTCCAAGGTCAGTGGGAAGCACTTTTGTGTGACCTTGTAGGACCATTGTACTCGATAGAGGAGGCTTTCCCCCGCATCTGAGGTGATCAATGATATGAATAATGATTCTTCTATCATAACCCAAAATGTATACCTGGTGTGAGCTGTCTGTACTTCATGATTTACATTGAGAATTGTTGTATGGTATTTGAATTTTGTTTTTACGACCCTATTAAGTACTTTGTTACTCACCACTACATGGGACTTTCCCGCACATGTAGTGTATTGTGCAGGCAATCGACGTTACAACAAAGACTTTGGTAGATCAAGACCTAGAGCTGCTCAGAGAGACAGGACTGATGAATGCTACGATGGTGATCATGGTGGCCTATAACCAGGCAAGGCCTAGTAGGATCGGGTGGATAAGAAGTTCTTCTTAGGAATCTAGTAGCAACTCTACTCTCATGACCAGGTGAGGTTTTCTGCAAATGGCCATCAGAGTTTTCTTTTTGTACATTGCTGTTTTCAGTTCTTTTGTTGGGTTTGTATTCTGACCCACTTATATTAGTTGTACTTGTACCATGATTTGTTTTAGTGATACTTGTTTAATTTTTCAGTGTGTGGGACATGGTTGGGCATGTGTATGTGTGAATAGGTACTTAAGAAAATGCTTCGCACTAGTAGGATGACACCTTAAATTCTAATCACTAGCCCCTGGCCTTTGGCAGGCAGGGTTGGGGTAGTAACGACACATGCCATGGGGGATGGGTCATGACACCACCCAATGTGATGTGATTTTAGTAAACCATTTCTTTCCACAACGGATATGTATTTAGAACAGAATTCAATGGCTTCCTCAAAAATATAACATTCTACAATATAACCCTCTGGCCAACAATGATTTTTGACAAAAACTTTCAAAATCTCTATGTACCAATCAATGGGGTACATCCCTCTATAGTGTACCAGAACACACAGTTGAATATCAGTCACTAAGTGAACCATCAAATCAAATAATGTTGGTGGGAATAACATTTCAAATTTATATAATATGATGGAAATATCTCTTTTCCATAGTGAAAAATTTCATATTATAGACTCTATTTAATATGTGGGGAACAATTTTCCCACTTTGATTAAATTGATAAGCTATAATCAAAATATCATAAGAACCTAAATGAATCATTCATTTTCCCTAAATTATCGAGCGAACTAGCGATGGAGGAAAGGCATAGGGCGATGAACACCGGCCTGCACTTAGTAGACTCGTACAATTAGGACACTTCGTAAAGAAAGAATAGGACGACACTGGGTGGCCTGTTTGTGGCTGAATACCTAGAGGTGGAGGAATGAAAGAAAAGAAGTACGGTTTTCACAGAGACTCCAGAGACCTGGCTATGGCATAAAGGAAGAGGAGAGCAACACCCACCGACCTGCCCTTAGCAGACTATTTCCATCAGGCAACGCCTAAAAGGAAGAAGAGGACAGGGTTGGGTGACCGGTTGATAGACCAAGACATTGCGATGGAGGATCATAGGAAGAGAATTATGATGTTCATGGAGACTATAGAGACCTCGTGGTGGTGAAAAGGCATGTGAGAGCGACGCCCATCGACCTGGACTTAGCAGTATCTTGAAATCAGGTGACGTCGGAATGAAAGAAGAGGACGACACTGTGTGACAAATTTATAGCCCAAGACCTGAAGATGGAGGATCAGAAGAAGAGAATTACGGTGTTCAAGGAATACTCCACCATCATGGTGATGGCGGAATGTCAAAGGAGAGTGCCACAAACCGACCTACTCTTACCAGCCTCTTGCAATAAGGCAATGCATGAATGGAATAAGGGGAGGACGCTGGATGACAGGTTCATGCCTCGGACGACAGCCGGCCTATTTTTTAAAAAATCTCATGTTCTTAAAAAATAGTTATTTTTAATGGTTTTTTACAAATTCATATAATTTTATAATAATAACCAATGTTGATGAAAAATATTTTCTAAAATAAATATATATTACAAATGGTGTACACATGATGGAAGTTCGGGAGACTCAAACATGAGACCTCTTCAACACCCCGCATGGACCTTTAACATTAGGCTAAGCCTTGAGGCTTTGAAACCAAACACGTGTCCTTTGATTTAACCAAATACAATCAATTCCTTTGGCTTAAATCTTAATATAGTAATGTTATTATGTTAAGGTACTAGACAAATACCTTTAACTATCATTTAAAATTAGATTAAAACTTCCATGAAATAAATTGAAAAATTTGTATATGGGAAAAAAATAATCTTGACCAAAAATATGAAATATGATCAGTTTTTCATAAAAAATTGATTCTTTTGATTATTTATTTACAAATAGAGGAAAATTTGAAAAAAAAACATGGTATATGGAGAAATAATAATAGTAGAATAACAAAGGTAGGTTTTAATAACATAAAGAGTATATATTTCTTCGAATTAAGATTTAAATAAGTAAAATCTCAAATAATAAGAGTGAGATTGTAAAACCGGCCTTTACCGATTTAATGACCTTTTAATCATAACCCCTTAAAAGTTAAAATATGAATTGAAACATTAAATACCATAAATATGGACGAAATCATGATATTATATGACAAATGGGAAATATATATACTATATAAAATAAGTTAGGTGTATAATATAAATTATGTCTCAATAGAGTAGAATTGAGATGAAAAACCATTCACATAGATTCCAGCTAGGTCGAACACACTATATCCAATTAATTAATGAATTAAAATTTATTAAATAATTTATTAATAATTTTTTTTATATATTCCATTTGTTAATATCTTTCTTTTTATAATCATTTGACATCCATCCATTGAAAATTCGTTTCTTATGTTGTCCATGTAAAGTTGTTTAGTCAATTTTCCTAGAATTACTTACATATATTGATTGTGGTTAAATGTGGTATGAAAAGGTTTTATCTTCTCATGAATATTAATAATTTCATGAATATAATTTTCATTAATTTTATTCAATTTTAGAATAATCCGTGAAATGTTCTAATAAAAAAATGAATTGCATCGCTTCGTGCATGTGACAGTCAACACATACACATGACTGATGTTATGATTTTTTAATGGATGAGAGGGTAAGAAATTAGATTATATATTATATTTCCAGAATCATAATTATGTCTTAAATATCATATACATTCATTAAATCCATATTTTTAACTAGCCAAGTGATGATGCTATGGAAAATGGATGCACCATTTACATAACAACATCTCAATATAGTTAATATACTGATGTAATTATGTATAGATTCTCGCTGAATATTTATTGGTGTTTTAAGAAGAAAATATCACGAAAAAACATGGTAAGAACATATTCCCTATGATTATTCCAGAATATATAACTTTGATCTATTCTGGGATAGATCAAGTGTTCTTCTAACTCCTCTAGACAAATTTTTCCTAAATAACAATATTTTAATCATAGACAAAGGATTTGAGAAGGGTCATAGGCATGTTATTTTACAAACATGATGAAATATTTCACTCCATATTTATACTCTTTTGTCAGACAATTGGTGCCCATCCATTATTTTTTCATATTTATCCAATTTTATTTTGTAATATTAATATTTTACAAAATAAATATGAAAAAAATTGATATAAAAATTATCCAAGGCTAAAAAATGTTATAGACATTAAGTCTTATTCAATATTTACACCCAATATCCACTTTAAAAATTCAAGGTCCTTTATTTGGGATCTTCTATATAAATCAATATTAAGGACTTCCATTTTTTCCTTAATTGGTCAAACTAAGATAAATTCATCCACAAAAATAAGTAAAATGACAAAACTCCTCTCATAATACACCTTCATATTTTAGTAATTATTTACATTACATTGAATAGACATTAATTCTACCATGAAATCATTGAAATTACAATTAAATTATCTTAGTGCCTACTTAAGCCTAAGAAAACCCCATTTAAGACTGGAATTGATCCTTCTAAACCATTTAAAATGAAACCTTCTAGTTAATCTTTGTAGATCTCTTCCTCTGAAACTCCATGATGCAATATAATCATGGAATCCATTTGTTCTAGAAATAAAGCATCAAATAGAATACACGTGGAGAACCATATGAATTGTTATATTCTTTACAGCATGAGATAAAATCTAACTAAAATATAATAATTATAATTATTGGAATACATTTACCCTTTTTTTGGTGTTATTATCAATATACTTGTCTTCCCCATATAATGTAATTGTTTTCCTAATAGTATAAAAATATAAAATTAAAATATTATACAGAAAATAAATTTCAGATGTCCTTTGAAATCTATTTATAAAATCATAGTTGAAAATATCTCACCCTAAAAATATTTCAAACACTTTTTAGTGCATTCCAAAAATATCACACTCTAATGATAATACCAATAACACAATTTGGAAAGCACAAATATTTCTAAATCTATGAAAGGATTTGGGAAGTTTCCCTTATGCTTCATTAACTATCTAGACCCATAAACAACCGTATATCCATCATAGGCAGGAAAAATTCAAATCATGACTCTTGATACATCACAATATAAGCCATACTCATTACAAATCTAATTCATGGTTAAGATTGGTGTTTTTATCAATCTCCTATAAATATATTATAAGGACCTCTCAAGATCATCTAAGAAAAAGAAACAGACCACATTTTTGGTAATGGCCTTTTTCATGCTTCCAATCAAAAAGAATCTCAATTAACCCTCTGGTAATAACTGGAAATTTCCAAAAAAAATTGGAACTCAAAAACATTCTTTGGCCTCTCTTAATAAACTATAACTTCAAAATTCTCAGTTTCTAAAAAGATGCTATCAACTAATATCATTTCCCCCATGAAGTGTACATTATGAATCCAAAACATACACATTGAGAACATGGCATATAGTTGATTCTCCCTATGTTTTCTCAAAATGACCTCCAAATATCGAGCATGTTCCTCCCTCGATCATAGAGAAAACTTTAGCACCTCTAAGATGATCAAATAGTTCATCAATACATAAAAGTGGAAATATGTTCATTTATATCACATAGAATAACCTCTAATAGTCCACACATATTCTCAATGGTCCCTTTGAATTTTTATGGAAAAAACTAAGGCTTCCCAAGGGTAAATAATCATTCATACGAACCCCTTCACCTTGAAATTCGTCAATTCAGCCTTCTTCTCTCACAACTTTACAAAATCCATATTTTATGGTTTAATAGATATAGGATCAACACCCGGTAAGACCACAATATTATACTCAACCTATCCCTTATGTTGTAATATAAGTAATTACTTGAGAAATTCATCTAGGAACTTGTCAATGATATTAGGACATACTGACTGATATTTATCTCTATCATCAAAATTTTCTCTAAAAAAATGGGTTATGATTTTACATAGCTACAAAAATATAGGTCCTACATAACTAGTTTTCATATCTATCTATCAAATATATACACAATCATAACCCTCAAAAATATAATTCCACCCATTGATTAAAACAATTGATATAGTAGAAACATCACTACATGGGGGTTTTAATTGTAGTCACAAGGTAGACTCACAGTTCTCATGTCACTAAAACCTTCCCTTTCCATTTTTCTGTCTATATTAAGTGGGAATTACTGATTTTAATGGTAAAACTGTCTAATATTATTGATACATTCTATGCATCCATTTGAATACATTTTTTATATATGTGATATTTTTTTATCTCCCTATTGTATTTACCTCCTACTTTCAATCAAATTTTACATGAACAGATATGAAAAATTCATATTACATATATAATAATTATACATGAATGGACATGGAACATTCTTAATAAATAAATGTAAATATTTCTACATATATAAAAATATTTAATATGTGGGGCACAATTTTTCAACTTTGAGTAAATTGGTGTTCTATAATCAAATTATCCTAAGAACTGACATGAAACATTATTTTTCCATAATTATTGAGAAAAATAAATTATAAATTCATCTATAATTGAATAAAAATATAGAAGAAACACCAACATCACTATATTAATGATCTTAGAAACAATAAACCATATCCATATATAAATAGACAATGAAAACATGTGAAAATAAACTGAAATTACCTAACTAAAAATGGATGGGTTATATTCTATAACATGATCTCCACTCAAACATGGCCTCTATTCGCAAAATCACCAAACAAACAAACCAATTTCAATGCCACTAAAAATCAATTAGGCCACAAGAATCTAATAGCTAACCATATACTAATTGAATTCCAAAATTTACTTAGAACATTACAAGAATACTCGCAGTGGTAGCACATGAGGAGCTAGGTTCGCGAAAATGGTGGGTTCACAAATTGGAGGGCTTCAAAACAGAGGTGGGGTTCAACGGCAGATGTGAGGTATGGGGAGGAGAGCTTCACGGTGGAGGAGAGCTTCAAGACATTGGCAAATGGCTTCATGGTGATGGAGGAGGAGGAGGCGAGAGAGGATGAGGAGGCGGTGGGGTATAAATTTCTCAAGAGCATGAGTTGTGTGATGTGAGAAGGTGACTGTGAGGGTTTATTTATAAAACCGAGTAAACATTTTATCAGCAATAGTTAAAAAACGCTGATAAAGGAATGCTTTTCCAATGCTAAAAAGGTATTAATAAAACTATAATGATAATAAATTATTTATTTTTACATATATATATTTATAAAATTATATGAATAAAAATAAAAATATATTTATTTATTTAGAATAATAACAATAAATAAATATATATTTATATATATTTATATATATAATAAATATATAATAATTTATAATTATAAATTTATAATAAATATATTAATTATATTTAAAATTATTTATAATTAATATATTTATTATAATTTTACAATTATTTAAATATATCTATATTTATATAGAATTATAATTTTAAATATTAGTATATATATATTATAACTTTATAATTATTTAATAACTATACATTTATATATATATATTTTTAGTTTTGATAAATATATATTTATTTATAGATATATTCATATATACATATATATGTCAATAATTATAAAATTATAAAAACTATATTTATTAAATTTTTAATTCTATAAATATATATAATCAATATATTTATAATAATTTAATAATTATTTAAATATATCTCTATTGTATAGAATTATAATTATAAACATATTTTTTTATTTATAAAAAAATATATATATATATTTATTATATATATTTAATTATATATATTTATTTAATTAATATATCTATTATAATTTGATAATTATATAATATATATATATATATATTATAAATAATTGTTTATTACATTTATATTTTAATTATAGTCACAAATATATATATATATATATATACATATATACATATCATATTAAATTGAATATATTAATTATATATAGTTATAAATATATATATATATATATATAAATGTAAATAATTATGAAATTAAATAAATATATTAATTATATATATATTTTTATAATTTCATAATTATTTAAATTAATATATATTTATATTTAAATAATTATGAAATTATAATAAATATATTTATTATAAAGATATTTATTATAATTATAATTATAAATAAGTAATTATTTATTTACATTCATAAATATAAATATATATATATATATTTAAATTCTTATAAATGTAAAATAAATATTTTAATTAAATATATTTTTTATAATTTATAATTATTTAAATAAATATATATTTAAATATAAATATTTATGTAATTATAATAAATATATTTTTTATATTTATAATTATAATTATAAAAAACATATTTATATATTTATAATCATATATAGAAATATATAAATAGATATATATATATATATGAATAAAAATAAATATATATTTAATTATAATTATTATTTCATTTATAACAAATATAATATTTATAATTTTATAATTATTTACATATATATACTATTTATAATTTTAAATATAAATATTTGTATGTGTGTATAAATATTTGTATATATTTATAAATATATTTCTGTAATTACATATATTATAATATTATAATTATTATAAACAAATTTATCATTATTTTATGCATTTATGATAACATAATATCTTCATGGAAACATGAATGAATCATATACACCGAGAAAAGTATAGATCATAAAAAATGAGTCATCATATAAATAGACATCATGAATAGTAATGAGAGTGTAATGTATAAATGAACATTCATGATGAATACATAACATATGAAAGTCACTTATATTTATGCATTAATTGATCAAATTCATTTGAAACAAATATTTATTTAAATGTATATATATATATATTTATAATTATAATTATAAATATACATATTTAAAAATTATTTATATATAATTATTATTAAATGTATTTATATGTAATTATTAATATATATATTTAAAAAGTATTTATATATAAATATAAAAATATAATTATAAATATATAAATATAATAAATATAACAAATATGTTTATTATTTAATGAATTTATATATATATATTTGAATTATTAAAAAATATATATCATTTATTAACATGAACTTTTTATTTAATGTATACAAATAAACATTATTTTTTAATACATATATTATAATTTTATATAAAGAGATAATATATTTTATTAAAAACTTTTCTCAGCACTTACAATAGAGCTGATAAATCATCCTTTTTTAGCGCTAGAAAAAGGGTTGATAAAGGGAAGATTTATCCATGCATTTTGATAGTACTGATACATGTCCTCTTTTATCAGCGCTTTTTTCTTAGCACTGATAAAACCCAAAGCTTCATTTTTTCGGATATGTGGTAGTGTGAAAACATATGTCATTTATGTCAGTGTTTTTATTACTCTTTCAATGTAATATTCTTCTTCACTCCTCATATAAACATACTCGATTTCATTCATCCTCCTTTTCCCAATGATAGACTCCACAAAACTATTATAATAATCAAAATATGAATTTATCGATAAAATATAATTAATTTAAATGCATGGAAAAAGAATATGGAAATTCATATTCATTTTGTGTGATTTATAATGAAAATTAATTTTATTTATTGTCATTAAAATAGTATATTTGGCTATAATTAATATGAATATATAAAAAATAATAATATTGTTTTAACAAATAAAAAAATTGGTCAGATCACCTGTTTCGTAGATTTTCATGATCTTAACTGGACTTTCTCCCCTGCACTGGGAGCAGCAGCCAGTTAAGACACCTATTGCTCCTTAGTAATGGGAGCATCAGCATGTTCATAATGTTGTTTCAATGCACTGCGAACAACAACAGGTTGAGAGACCTTTTGTTCCTCAGCAGTGGGAGCACCATTACATGTGGAAGTCATTATCTGCATAAGTGGGTTAACATTTAATTTAGAGTAAATAAATATAGTAGTAAATTAATAATAACACGAGGTAACATGATGTATATTACAAAAAAAAGTAACCTGATAATTGAACTCGATTTTTTTAAAGATGACGGGATTTGACCCCTCTATCGACGATACAAATGCTTTCATTGTGGGAACCTCTAACATAAAAAATGTCATCTACATTGGGACTATTGTGAAATGATTGTGATGTCTCAATGAAAAGGTCAGCCCCAGTTAAATTTTCATCAGTCCCTTCAGTGGTTTTGGTCAATAACAGAATGATTAACTACATTCAATTTTCGGGGTTTGGAACATAAAATACATGGACTGTCTATGATGTCATTATAAACAGTTCACCTTAGTACCATTTCTTATTAAAATCATCATTCATGAATCCCAATTCATCGGTTTTAATAACACTTCTATTATCAATCTACTTATATTGAAAAATCATCACTTGGAATGCAGTTTAATCCCATCACCCATAATTGTTCGATGATTCCAAAGTATGAAATATTTGAATAATTTAGATTTTTTTCATTAGTACCAGAAACATGCATCACTTCATCCATGAGTGTAACTCCACTATTTTTTATCATACTGTCTTCATCATGGTCATTTTTATAGAACATATAACCATTAATTACATAACCATTTTAATATAATATGTACACACTTGGCCCTCTAGGTAGCCATCAAAGTCATTCTGAAATTGAATCTGGATTTTCATCTAACTCCCTTAAAATATAGTCCCAAAACCATCCTATAAACTGGTATTTATGTGTATTTGATATCCATATAAAAACGCTTGATGGATTCAAATTCCTGAGAATTTATTTATGGGATTCTACATATGGGGACACCTTTAAACACTTATGAATAATGTAAACGTGGGTTTGATCCTGATTAGTAATATGGATTGTCATAAAAACTAGTCCAGAAATTCCTTCACCTGCAATCCACCTAGAGTGAAGATATTTCAGTGGGCCAATGCCTTCCATACCAGTCGGGTATTCGGTACATAATTCAATGTAATCCTCAACAATATATCACTCTACATTACGACCCTCATTCAAACATCAATTTTTTACAAACCAATTCAAAATATTCATATACCGTTCAATGGGGGACATACATCTATAGTATACATAACCACATAGTCTAACCTCTCTCACCATGTGAAACATAAAATAAAATATTTTTGAATGGAAGATCATTTCCATTTCACATAATATGATGGCAATTTCACATTCCATAGTTAAATTTTTTTTTAGGTTTATAACTTTGTTGTACATAGATTTTAAGAAGAATCAGAGCTTGGTTAATGTATGAAAGACATTCCGAGGAAAAAAATTAAGGTGGAGATATAGGCATTATATCTTTCATCAAAACATGACAGTCATGTGATTTTGACCCATTATCTTTAAATAAACCATTAACACGATGTTCTTGGTATTCGATGAAAGCCCCTCTGGAATCTTTACATCATTTAATAAATCTCAAAACTGATATCTCTCATTCCTAGAAAGAGTGTAAATAGCTAGAGGAATAAAAACATTTTCACCCTTAACTGGCGCCAAATCTTCTTGTATTAACATGTCAACCATGTCCATCCTGACATTAATTCCATCCTTTGTTTTTGGGTGCATTTAACACATGTAGATGAAACAACCACATAATTTTTTTTTCAACATTCATAAAGTTAAGAAAATATCTGACATACATATAATTCTAGTGTGGTAATTCAAAAAAAACTGAGCTCTTTCTTCTACCATATTTCGTAAGGTTTTTCAAAAACGGTTTATCAAAAGTAGTGTTCACATATTTTACTTATTAAAATAGTTGACCACATGTTCTCCTAATAGTGGATCAACTTTTAGAAATCTATGATGTCCTAGAAACATAGTTTTGATGAATGCTTCAACCTAATTGACTATATACCTTGTTCACAAATAATACACCCTTGAGTTCCTTTAATTCTATATCCTATCAAGTTTCTATAATGAGTAATGTCATTTATATTCCTATACAACATGTCTCTCAATGTGAAATATTCATTTTTATAGGCATTATACAATGTAACACCTGAATCCCACAATAATTTCAAATCCTCGATCAATGGATCCAAATAAACATCTATATCATTACTTAGTTATATTGGTCCTAATATAAGCATAGATAACATGATGTATTTTTGTTTCATCCATAAACACAATGGAAAGTTATAATTTACCAACATAACCAACCTTGTATTGTGAGTGCTTCCTTGAAAACCAAAAGTATTCCCTCCGTTTATAGATAACACAAGACGAAGGTTTCTCGGCTCATTTCAGAATTCACGATAGGCATAATCAATTAACATCCACTAAGGAGAGTTTATTAGATGAAATAGTTTCCCATATTTAATTATTATGTCTACATGCCACGTCAAATTCTCTACATTCTCCTCACTTCCATATATGTGCCTAAACCTTGGACTTATTTGAATGTACCATAAGACATTCCTAGGACCTGATTCATATTTATTGTATAAAGAATCACCACAATTTGGGACTTATCTAATTGATTTGTTTTCCATTTAAAACAATATACAGTCATTCTGGAATGCATGTATTCTTTTAGAGATCATACCCAATGATCATAGCATTGCTTTGGCATCGTATGTTCGGTTCGAGAGCTCATTATCTTCTAGGAGCATGTCATTTAAGATAAATACTAATTCTGTAAAATAGGTGTCACTCCATCTGTTTCCTGATTTGAGATTATACATCATTAGTATGGCTGAAAATGTTGTATATTTAGTGCAACCACTATACAATGGCATCTTTTCACAACTTTTTAACTTCTAAAACAATTTTGGGAAATCACTATGTTTATCATCAAATGTCTTTTTCATTTCATCAATACGATCTTCATAATCATTCACATTTATAATTGCATCCTCGATAGTGTATTCTTCATTTTCTACACTTGTAATCATATCAGATGATCCATAAAACTCACTATTATACCATCCTCTTTCTTATTTTTATTTTCACTATGTTTATTCTAGAATTTATAACTTTGATCTATTTTGTGGTAGATCAAGAGTTCTTCCAACTCCTATGAAATAATTTTTCTAGAATAAAAATAGCATAAAATTGCATAAATGATTTTATAAGGGCCATATGCATGATCTTTTTCAATATTGATTAACTATTTCCTTCCATCATTATACGCTTTTTCCAGAATATTAGAATCCATCTATTCTTTATTCATATCAATACAATTTAACATGGTAATATTAATATTTAACCAAATAGATACAAAAAATGTTGATATGAAAATTAACCTAGTCTAAATGAATTTATAGTCTTAAATTATCCTTCAATATTTAACCCAAATATCCACTATTAAGAACCATGTTCCTTCATTTCGGATCTTCTAGATAAATCAATCTTCATATATTCTAGACATTTATTAATTGGTCCAACTAAGAGAAATTCATCCACATAAAGAAGTAAAATGACAAAACTACCATCATAATACACCATCATATAGTAGAAATTATTTTCCTTACACTACATGAACATTAATTCTACCATAAAATCATTTAAATTAAAGTTACACTATCTTGGTGCCTATTAAAGCCCAAACAAAACTTCATTTGAGACTGAAACCAAACCTTCTATTCCATTTAGTGTGAAGACTACCAGTTGATCAATGTATATCTCTTCCTCTTAATCCCCATCAAGGAGTATAATCATGACATACATTTGATTTAGAAATAAACCTTTAATGGAAACCAAGTATATAACCATCTGAATTATTATATATTCTTTAGCATGAGAGAAAATGTAATGGAAATCTAATCCTTCTTTTTATTGAAATACATTTACCATTTCCATGTTGTTATTATTGATCAAATTTTCATCCCCATATATTTTAATGATTTTACTAATTCTATAAAAATCAAAACATAGAAGATTAAGGAAAAACTAAATTTCAAATGTCCTTTGAAAACTATTTATAAAATCACAGTTGAAAATGTCTCACCCTAAATATATTTCAAAAACATTTTAGTGTATTCCACAAATATCTCACCCTAATGATAATACCAATATCACCTCATGGAAAGAACCAATATTTCCAAATTTAGGAAATTATTTTGGAAGTTTCTCTTATGCATCCTTAAATGTCTAGACCCATAAGCAGACATATGACTATCATGGACTGGAACTATTCAAATCCTGAATCCTGATACATCACAATATAATCCATACTCATTACCTAGCTCATTTATGATGAAGATTGATTTTTTTCATCAATATCTCATTAAATATATTAGAAGGATTACTCCTGAACATATAAGGAAAATAACTATACCACATTCTTGGTTACGACCTTCTTAGCGCTTCCAATTAAGAAGAATCCCGGTTGGCCCTCTATTAATAACTGGAAATTCCCAAAAAAAAATTGGATATCATAAACATTCATTGGCCTCTCTAAATAAACTATACCATCAACCTTATAAGGTTCTAAAAATATGTTACCCACTAATATAATACTCCCCATGAAGTGTATATTATAAATCCAAAACATACAATTTGAGATCATGACATATAATTGATTCTCCTTAAGTATACTCAAAATGATCTCCAGATATCGAGCATGTTCCTACCTCGATCCTTGAGAACACTTTAGCACCTCAAAGTTGATCAAATTTTCCATCACTTTTTAGAAGGGTATATATGTTGATTTCTATCACTCAGAATAACCTTTAATAGTCCATACATATTCTCAATTATCCATTTTTAATTTTTATGGAATGAACTAAGGCACCCCAGGGGACATAATCATTGTTATCAAACCCTTCACCCTGAAGTCATTCAATTGATCCTTCTTCTCTCATAGATCTATAGGATCTACCTTATATGGTGGAATAGATATATTCCCCACACCTAGTAATAACACAATCATAAACTCAACCTATCCCTTGGGTGGTAATCTAGATAAGTCCTTGGGAAATACATCCTGGAACTTGTCAATTATAGCAGGACATACTGGATGATGTTTATCTCTATCATCCGAAATTACTCTAGAAAAATGGGTTGTGATTCTACCCAACTACATAAATATAGGTCCTACATTACTAGTTTTCATATCCAACCCTCCAATATAGACATAATAATCACCCTCAAAATATATAATTCCAACCAACGATGAATACAATTGATATTGTAGACACATCACTACATGAGGGGTTTTAATTGAAGTCACAATGTAGACTCATAGTTATCATGTCACCAGAACCTTACCTTTCCATTTTTGTGTCTATATTAAGTGGGAATTAATGAGTTTAGATGTAAAATTGTCAAATTGTTGTGAGACATTTGATGAATCCATTTATTATGTAAGGGAAATTTTTATCTCACTCTTGTATTTACCTCATACTTTCAATCAAATTATACATAAACCAACATGAAACATTCATATACCATATATGAAAATTATACATTAACCAACATGAAACATTCATAATATATATTTTCAAATATTTATACATATATACAACTATTTAATATGTGGGGAACAATTTTCCTACATTGAGTAAATTGATAATCTATAATCGAAATATCCTACGAATCGACATAAAACATTCATGTGCTATAAATTCTCGGGCAAAATAAACAATACATTCCTCTTTAATTTAATAAAAATATTGAATAAAAACCAAAATCACTTTAAGAATGCAATCAGAAACAATAAACCATATCCATCTGTAAACAGACAATGGAAAAAATGTGAAACTACACTGAAAAAACATAACTAAAAATAGATGGGTTGTATTCTTTGACATGATCTCCAGTCAAAGATGGCCTCCATTCTCAAAATCACCATAAAAATAAAGCAATTTCTATGCCACTAAACATCAATTGGTCTATAAGTATCCAACAACTAACCATATATTTATTTAACCAAAAATGTACATAGAGCATTACAAGGATACTCACAGTGGTAGCACATGAGGAGACGAGTTCGCGATGGAGGTGGGTTTGTAGAGGAGGAGGGATTCACAACAGAGGTGGGGTATATGATGGGGAGCTTCATGGTGGATGAGAGCTTCACAGCGGCGGAGGAGGGCTTCGTAGTGGCAGGAGTTGGCGGCAAAGGAGGAGGAGGCAGGATTTAAGGTGGAGGAGGAGGTTTTCACAGCAGCAGGAGTCGGCGATAGAGGATGAGGATTAGGGTTTCACAACAGTGGAGGAGGGCTTCAAGGCGATGGAGGAGGAGGAGGAGGCATCGAGGATCGGCTTCCACAAGATATTGAGTTGGGCGACAGGAGGAGGAGATTGTTATAGTTTATAAAATCAGGTAAACTTTTTATCAATGCTAACTAAAAAACATTGATAAAGGTTTGTTTTATCATCGTTAAAATAGAAAGCCTTGATAAAACTTGCCATTATCTACACTAAAAAAGTGATGATAAATCTATAATGATAATAAATTATTTATATTTATATTTATATATAATTATAAAATTATTTTTATGATAAATGAATAAATATTTATTTATAATAATAACTATAAATTAATGTATATTTATTTATATTTATATATACAATGAATATATATTTATTTATAATTATAAATTTATTATAAATATATTTATTATATTCATAATTATATATAATTAATATCATTATTATAATTTTATAATTATTTAATATCTATAAATGTATATATATTTATTTATAGTTATAATCATATATATATATATATCAATAATTATAAAATTTTAATAATTATATTTATTTAATTTATAATTTGATAAATATTTATAATTAAAATATTTATAAAAATTTAATAACTATTTAAATATATATGTATTATATAGAATTATAACTATAAATATTTCTATATATTTATAAATATATGTATTTAATTAATATATTTATTATAAATTGATGAATATTTAAATATAAATATATATTTATTACATATATATTTTAATTATCATGTGTGATTTTTAATGAAAATCAATCTTATTTATTTCCAGAGATAAATAAGAATAGATAGTTATATAATAACATTATTTTAAAAAATAAAAAAATTGGTTTGATCTCAAGTATAACAGATTTTACCGATCCGAACATGACCTACTCCCGTGATTAATTGAATATCCCAATTCTATATGAGTGTATGTATAATTTGACCCTATAATAAAATAATTTTAGACTCAATCATTTTGAGACATATTTTTACCTACCATACATATATAAATTGACCCTACAATAAATGAACTTTAGGAGCAATAGAATGATTTGATTGAGAGATTAGTTCTGTGACCATTGTAATATGAATTTTGACACTGACCATCCTTAAATGAATTCAGAAATATATGAAATGGATGAGCCATTCTATAGATTAGATACCCTTCCTCATCACTTTTAATTCTATATCTCTCCAAATTTAACTGTAATTCTCACCCACCCTTCCTTCTCCTAGTACATGCGCCAATCTCTCCGATCCCCCAAAACAAAATGGTGAATCTGGCGATGTGGATGTTAATAGCAAAGCTGAGGATTGTTTCCAATTCCTTATTTAGTTGCTTCGCGAGAAGGTAAAGGAGAACCACATCGTCTAGCCTATTCATAGAAGACTCCACCATCCCGGCCATGTTGCAATGGAAGAGGAGAGCCCCACACACTGAGCAGGCGATGTCGGTGATGCCAGAAACCTACTTTGATCTTCTCTTAGTAGACGCTTCCTACCGTGCGATACAGGAAAGGAAGAAGAAGACAACGCAGGCTGACCCATTGATTCCAGAATGGCAGATGAGGGAAATCCACATCGATATTCTCTTAGCACACACTTCCGAACAAGTGATGCCTAAAAATAAGAAGAACACCACACTGGCTGACCGAGCGATGCCGGAATGGTAGAAGAGGGAAACTGACATCAATCTACTCTTTCCAGACACATTCTACCAAACCATGCCAGAAAGGATGAAGATGAGGATGGTGGTCGGCCCGTTTATACCCCAAGACCTGGCGATGGAGGATCGTAAGAAGGGGAGCACCTTGGGCGGCCTCTTTATGGACAAAGACCTGGGGATAGAGAAGAGGCAGAGGAGAGCAATGCGCACCGACCTATTTATAGCCCAAGACCTATCGATGGAGGATAAGAATAAGTGAATTATGGTGTTCATGGTAGAAAGGCAAAGGAGAACACCACTCACCGAGCATCTCTTACCAGACTCTTGCAATCAGGCGATTCCAAAAAGGAAGAAGAGGACGACTATGGGTGACCTATTTATAGCCCGAAACTTGGCGATGAAGGATTTGAAGAAGAGAAGTATGGTGTTCATGGTAGAAAGGTAGAGGAGAGCGCTGCACACCAAGCAACTCATACCAGACTCTTGCGATCTGACGACGCCAGAAAGGAAGAATAGGGTGACTCTGGGTGATATATTTATAGCCCACGACCTTGAAATAGAGGATCAGAAGAAGAGAAGAATAGTGTTCATGGCAGAAAGGAAGAGGAGAGAACCACAAACCTATCACCTCTTTCCAGACTCGGTGTTCATGTAATAAAGGCAGAGGAGATCTCCTCACACCTAACACCTCTTACGAGATATATATTTAATAAAGAATATAATGAATTTAAAAATATAATGTTGAAATTAGAAATTAATGTTTAACATTATGGAAATCTACGTAATATTTTTATTCAAATGAAATCTATTTCTATTTTTTCTCTTTTAATAATGTTTTCACAAGATTCATTTTGATTTGTTGCTTGGTTTGAAAAACATTAAATTGTTTGTTGATTTAACACAATTTAATTAATTCAATGAGAAAAAATTATACTTGGTTTTTCATTAAGATTATTTTTATACTTAAAACATGTTTTTTTTTTCAAAAAATGGTTCTTGTGAATTTATATTAAAAATACATTTTACCACATAAAGAAATTAAATCTTATAAAATGGGTTCCATATTTTGAATCAGTTTAATTAATATTAGGTAATAAGATAAACTTAAAGAATAATTTTTCTTTGTGAATAATCATAGAAAATTATAAAGGAACGTTCAAAGCAGTGATTAGTCATGATGACAATAAATTCTATCCATGCGAAGTGAAAAACACAAATATCCTTTTCACATTTTTTAATAAAAGTTAATAGTACCTCGCTCAAAATATAAAAAGATGATTCCATTAATTTTTTATTAAAATTTAATCATGGATAAAAATTAAAATAAAAAACCATAGAAGAATATCAAAATAATTATCGAAATTTTTTTTAATGAAAAGATGAAAATTTATGAAAAGGATCCCAAAAAGTCTATTTTTCTTTAAAAAAATTCTGATCATTATATGTACTAAATAATGGAAAATTTTACTATTACGTGAACACTCCATTAATAAATGAAGGAAAATAAAATGAAATGGGTTTATCGTATAAGAAACATATAATTTCACTCAATCGAAACTAAATTACAATCAATAAAAATTAAAATGAGACTGAAACAAAAATCTCTTAGGACATTGGCAATCACTAAATCAATAACTCATGAATGGTAGAACCATATACGATTTTTTAAATCCCTATAGTTTCAATAAAAAGAATCGTAAAATACATTAATGGTGTCACACCCTGACTTTTTAATTTATTTTTATTTTATTATTTATGGGCTCTACGTCCTCACGTCAAGGATCGACCTGGGTCTCAGTTTAATAATTTCTAACATTTAATGTTTTAGGTGGGTTTCAAACCCATGCACGAGCACCGTGTGGTTAGCAGTGACCGTGCGGTCACCCCAGGTGCTTGTGCGGGTGCTCATGCAGACTGCGTTGAGGCACACAATTTTCATGCATGTTTTTTTTAAGTCATGTGATGAGTGTGTGGGTACCCTTAAATATTATATTGGTGGTATTATTATTATTATAATTATTATAATTATAATTATAATTATTTTCATTATTATTGTTATTATTATTTTTATTATTCTATATATTATTACTTCTATCATTATTGTATTGTTATTATTATTATTCTTAATGATACTATTATTATTATTTTTATCATATACGATCTTATTATTATTATTATTATAAGATAAAAACAAACAAACCCCCAAACCGGAATTCTACCTATAGCCCCCCCCCCCCCCGTTTTCAGCTTTATCCTATGCGATCCGCCCCTGCGGCTCCTTGCGCCAGACAATGCGACCTCCGCCTTGCCTCCTGCCTGCAGTCGGCTTCTACCCCTCACCCTCACGCCAACCTCACCCTTTCCCAAGCCCTACGCCTTGCTACCTTTCCCTTCTTGCACCCAGCCTTGGCTTGAATCCCAGTCACCCACAACCATCACCTCTAGGACCCCTCACAAGAACCAGCCTCTCTCCCGCAGCTCCTACTCTATACCACCTACTCGCGCCCAGATCCTCCGCCACCAGCTGCCGCTCAGTCACCACCTCCCTCGCTGTCTCTGCCTCACCCCTATTGTAGGCCGTGTCCCAGCCTCCACACTCCCACACTAATCCGCTCACTACCCCCTCATTGAGTCCCTATTCTTGGTGTCCCACACCAAACAACCCACTCAACCTCCCTCACCTCATGCTCTAGCTCTCCCCCAACATCCTCCGGTCTCGCTCAACACCCTCGCTCAGTGCCCCCACCTACATCCAGTGCCTCCAACCACTGCCGCACTCACCCTCTTCCACTCCTGACCCCCTTGCAGTTTCCCTTCTCCAGCAGCCCAAAAACCCTCTTTCCTCCTTGCTTCAAACACTGACAGCCTCGCAACACCTTCTTCGCACTTCCTCTTCCACTCCGGTCGACATCGGCCTCCTCTAGTATATTCTTTTATTCATTTATTTATTCTTAAATTTATTTATTCTTTTAATTATTTATTTACTTATTCTTTTATTCATTCATTCATTTATTTTTCATTTATTTATTTTTAAATTATTTATTTACGTTTTCTCTTATTCATTTATTTATTTATTATTTCATTTATTGAGTATTTTAATCATTTATTTATTTATTTATTCTTATTCCCTTCATTTCACCTTTTGTGTTTTTATTTAATTTAGATATATCCTAATACTATCGCATATTTTTTGTAGTGTGTTTTTACTACTATTCAGCGTGCGCGGTTGTTCCGCGCGGCATTGTTCAACCTTCCATTGAGGATCTTTTTTGTCCGATCTTGGTTTGAGGTTGGTAATTTCATGGATTTCCTTTCCGATGTCTAATTGATTCTTGGGTGTTTTGATAATTTTATTTTTTTTGTGATTTTCATCTTTGTTATATCCATAAATTTGCCTGTTATAATGGTATTAAATTTTAGAATTAGTCAAAATAATGTTTTGAGTCAATTCCTGGTTTGAGTATTCAATTATTTGATTATGTTCCAAATCCACATTTTATATTTTTAAGGCTATTCTTTGGGGCATTTCTTTTGATGTTAATAATGTTTGATAAAAAAACAATACTTTGAAGGTAAATATTTGGTTAGGATAATGTTTATGTGCACTTGGCACATTTGATAAAATACTAGGGTTCAAAGTGGAATTTAGGATTTTTATGAAATGTTTAGCCTTGATTGTGTTGTGTGTCAGCATTGGTTTTCTAAATGGTTTTTGTGTCCTACGTGAGAATTAGTCCTTAATGTGGCTTTTGTGGAGGGTTTGAAGTGTGATCTCAAGGGTGTGACAGTTTGGCATTGAAAATATAAAAGTTGTATTTGTGTAATGTTTTAGGTAATGTTTTTGGACATGAAATCTTAGAGGCCCATTTGGCTCTTCCAATTCATGGGTGGAGTTGTGCTAACTTTTACAATGGTTTGTGTTTGGAAATTTTGTGCGGCTGGTTGGGACTGTAAATGTTTTTAGAATAATGATTTTGACAATGGTGGGTCGTGACAGACAGTTTGGCACATTCAGCTTTAATGTAATGTTTGCGTTGAATCATTGAAATGATGATGTTTTGATTACTGTATTCCCATATAAAAACATTAGTATTTTGAAGAAGGCATCGAATGGTTTTAATGATTTCATAGAATAAAGACCCGGTTAGCACCTTGGATGATATGTAATATATATATATGTGTGTGTGTGTGTGTGTTTGTGTGTGCCTATATATATATATACTCGGGAACCTCTATAGGCGGGATATCCCTTATGGGTTATCGTATGGAGTGTCCATATTTGGGTTAGGCAAGGGGAGGGAGATGATTCATGCGTGCGAGGGACTCCTACTAACATATTATTATTGTAACCACCCCGAGATCTTGGGCATCTTTTTTAGATCCAGTGATGGTTTTTGACTAACCCCAATTAGACGGGTTTATACCCCCTGGATTTGTTGTTAGGCTAGGCAGGCATTGCCACTGCATTAGTCAGTTAGGGTGGCCAATTTGTTATAGACATAGGAGCTTCACCATACTCCAGTATGTGGTTTTACAACAGAGTATGTCTAGGGAACTTCTAGGGATGTTTAGGATCACCCATGGTGACTGGATTATTTTGATTTCTTTTTTATTTTTCGTGCACTAGTGTATTTTCAGCTGTCACTATTACTTGTTTTACTCTAGAACAACATTGGTATATTCTATTTTTTATTTTATTTATAAAATTAAAAATGATCTTGGAGAATGGTATTTAGCGTGTGTTGGGATTTTAAATGGGAAAAACATGTTTCTTATTTTCAAATGTAAAAACCCTAATTTTATAATTCTATTTCAAATATGCATTAATGGATTGTTTCAGGAAAGGAGATGTTGGATTCTATGGTTTATCTTGGAAACCCTATTGAGAATATTTAATGATAACACCTTTCTCTATCATTTCATTTGTAGGTTTCCATGCTCAGGTTTGCTTGGCTGAGTTGCTTGTTATTGGAGCAAGTCAGCATTTGGTCGCGAGGTGACCTAAAAGGTCATGTGGAGGTACGTTCGGTTTTATTTTCTATCCACTGCTAGATTAATGTTTATCAACTATTTATATTTATCTGTTTTCTTGTTTATTTTTTTCTGGACCAAATAGTTCCCAACAATTTAAATTTTGATACCTAGAACTGTTTTCCACCCCGTGGGGATCAGGAATTCCCTTTCGGGCCACGTCGCGGATTGACATGGGTGACCGGTTCGGGGTCGACCCGTGTTTGTTCGTGAATAAATTGTATCAGAGGGACCTTGCTATTTGGGGTGTCTGGTAGATAGAGATTAGGGCTTTTAGGACTCTAGAGGTAGGTACAAGAAGGATGTCATGAAACCTTGCCTGTTCCAAACCTCAAGTCACTAGGGGGAGCCCAGGAATTGAGTTCTTGTCTCATTATTATTATTTTTGGATTTATGGATGAAATTTGAGGAAACCCGATGTTACATTGTGATTTTACATGGAGTAGTGACCCATGTGGAATCATCATAGATGGTGCTAATTCCTTCTATTCGTTGACACTTGATTGTGGCATGGCCCACTACCATGTAGCTAGGTTAAGCATGACTACTAGTCCCTCCCTACGGTGATATGATGTATGTCAAGTGTCGTCTTGGTTCTGGTTGGTCTATGTGCATTATTTAAAATGAAAAAGGGTTTTTGAAATGACAATTATTTCATTTAAATGGATTCAAATCTGTGAAATATATTTTGAAACTAAAATATCATGGCCTAAAAATACGGTGGTTTGATGGAAATCGTAGAGATATTGATTGGGTAAAACCTCAGTTACTCATTATGAACATTTGAACATGTGATGGAATGCATGGAAAGTGTGTGTTCATGCATATGGATGAATGATGATGAAGACATGTGCAACAGTTCATGGGATTATTGGGGTGTGAACATGGAA
Organism: Viscum album; assembly: GCA_963277665.1. NCBI lineage: Eukaryota > Viridiplantae > Streptophyta > Magnoliopsida > Santalales > Viscaceae > Viscum > Viscum album. Next base: position 1,932,495,629 of record OY728131.1, read on the forward strand.
TTAAAGGCTTCACCTTGATTTTCTGATGAAATTTTAAAAAAAGGAAAATGATTTCATGAAATTGAATTTGGTTTGAAAAGTGGACTTGGTATATAGAAAGTGGTCGTGATGGATGATGATTTTTAAATTTTTAATGGGAAGGATATTTTGAAAGAATAATTTTTGAGTTGTGTTTGTTTTTGATTGTTTCTATTGAGCTGGTTGTTTTCGATGAAGGTGCTTTATTTGATGTTGCTTTGTCTTGATGTATGTTTTGGATATATGTTTTATATGTTGTTTAGAATATGAAGCCCAAAAAGGTCACCAATGTTTCCAATAATTCATGTCCATTTTTTGGTCCTTCTCAAACATTCCCTATCTTTTGCAGTGATCGGGGTCTGTTAGAAGCAGTAGAATAGCTTGAAGGGGTCGAGCTTGTCTTCAGGGTTTTGGGAACTCCCAAAGCTATCAGAGTGCATGCTATTTTGGGTATGTTTGGAGGTCCAACTCTAGACGAATGGGAGTATGTTGTAACACAATAAATGATAGTTGGGATGATGTGGGATGTCTTTAAATCCATCTCATTTTGATGGATTATACCTGAAGAGGTAAAGACGAAGAAGAGTGAAGAGCTCATACATATTCAACATGGACAACGGATGGTGAAGGCATATGTTGATCATTTCCTGGAGCTTGTGTCCTTTTATCTGAAGGTAGAATCATAGGATTTTATGAATACTTCTATCTTCTTTGGGGGTCTTGTTTCAGAGATCAAGGAAAATGCCCTCATTTCCAAAGACCATCGTTTTGAGAATTTGGTGGATGAGGCGTTCTTAGCTGAACTAGTCTCCAGAGCATTGGTGCTTGGCAATACAGCATATCCAGTAACTCAGGAATGTTTCCCATCTAGAAAACAGGGGGATCCAGAGGGACCAGTTTCTAAAGATTCATCTTTAGTGCCTGACTACGTGGAAAGAGAACAGGTTCCTAACTGCGTGGAAAGAGATGCTTCTTCCATCAGAGCCCTAGCCACATGTCTTGTGGTGATTGTCTCCCACAGTCAGGTGTTGTGAGGGGATTGAATATTTGGTTCAGGTTTGGAGTTTCCTGTTGTTAGTTGAACAATTAAGGTCTTTTTGTTCTTTATTTCTGCTTCAAATGATTTGACATTGTTTTAAGTTCATTATTTTATCGTGGAGTTTTGTATGATATGATCTATTATAATTCAAACAATTCTGTTTGTCTGATCATAGTTTTCAGAATCGTGCACTTTTCATAAAAGTGTGTTTAGACCTTGTGTGTATTAATCTCAGTTGGGCTGTGTTCATTTGGATATTTCAGTGTTTGTGGAGGAATCTATGTTTTTGGTTATGCTCAGATTCACTGTTTGGGTTAAGTTATGCTTGGAGTCTTTTCTCTAGTTTTTGGGGTTTTGATCTCATTCGAGAGTTACTGTTATAAGTCAACATGTTGTTTTCCCATGCAATAGAAATTAGATCGAATCGGTTGGGAGTTCCGGCATCACCCCCCCTTCCTAGGGTGGTATGTTTGGGTGTTAATTTTCAGTGCTAGTCGATTTCTTATTGTGGGGAGAACCCTCTTGTGTTCTCCTGTTTTCTTATGTTGTGTTTTCTTTTGGTCTCAATTGGGAATGGATCGATGTTTTGTATATTGTTTAGCTGAGTGACTTTTTGGGGGCAGAAAGTTTCTGTAGAGGGGAAAATTGGCACACCCTAAAATTTTAATTTATTTTTATTTTATTATTTCTGGGCTCTACATCCTCGTGTCAAAGATCAGGCTGGGTCTTGGTTTAAAAATTGCTGACATTTAATGTTTTTGGTGGGTTTCAGACTCATGCACGGGCAGTGCGTGGTTAACAGTGACTGTGCGGTCACCCTAGGTGCTTTGTGCGTGCCCAAGCTGATTGTGTTGAGGTGCGCAATTTGCGTGCATGTTTTTTAAGTCATGTGATGGTCGCATGGGTACCCATTAATATTATGTTGTTGTTATTATTATTATTATTGTTATTATTTTTATTGTTATTATTATTATTATTATTGTCATTATTCTTTATATTATTACTTCTATCATTATTGTACTGTTATTATTATTATTTTTATAATGTATACCATATATTTAGAGGAGGTATAAGAAGAAATAAAACTTAATGTACTCTAATAAGTGTCATATCTATTCATTGAGAAACTTCATTTGGATTACACCTTAAGCATTTAAGGGATTTTATTTTGACAAGAAAAGAAGATCAAGGACATGGTAATGGAATATAATCTGATATTAGGGTAGTTATTTACTAATATTAAGTGATCAACCTTTATTAATAACGGATGATATGATGTTCCCTTGAATAAGTTAGGGGAGGGTAACCGTTAGAATTACATAAAGTATTAAATTAAAATAAATTAAAATTCATGGTAAGGTGGATCAAAATTATGATTTTTAGAATCAATGTTGAGTATAAGTTGATATAATCTCATCTAATAATATTTGTAAAAGTTTAGGTTAAATTTTAACCCTTATCCCTTAGTGATAATCGTTATTAACCCTTTGAAATGTATCATGATATCAATGCTTTTACTATTTGGCATCAATAATGTTACGATAAAAGGTAAATTGACCCATAAATGTATAAGGGTTGAAATTTTATACTATATCAAATTCAATTGGATGAATAAAATATATTATATAAATTAAAATTAATTTAAAAAAATATTATATAACATAAGATACCATTAATGTCATTTCTATGACTATTCACATAGTTTGGCATTAAAGACATCAATACGTGTATAGAATTTGAATATAAACTCTTTTTAAAAAAATAAAACATTATTATTAAACATATAATTCACATGTCACCATAATTCATCCATAAAATTTTATTTTTTATATATTTAAAATCATTAAATTTGATATTTACACTGCCTGCACAAACATTGTGTTAGCATTGTGTAAGAATATAAGGTAATTATACCATAAAAAAAATGAAAAATTGATAAACATAAAAAATTAATTAATTATATTCTAAATAAAATATAATATTCTTTATTAACATCTTCTAGTCTGTATTTCAACATATAAGTGAAGAGAGTGGTATTTTTAAATTTTCCTTTACTTAAAAAATTACAAAGGTCTTTATCAAAGACTGATGACACAAAAATGCCATATATTTTAATATTTGAAGGAGGTGGTAAAATTAAAATAATAAAATGAAATATATTCAAGTGTATGGTTTATTTTTAATCCTTGTTTAATATTTTTAATGTAGGTCTACATATTTTATCCTTACAATGGTGATAACATTTTTACCAATGTTACTATTCATTATGACCAAAAATAAATGTGGCATATTTACCAAATATTAAAATACCAATTCCAAACATTGTATACATTTCTAAATATTATATATCTAGAATTTGAGGAAATAAATTTAAAATGAGTGTGTAAAATGCAATGAAAACCATTTTTAGAAAATTAAATGTGTTTTTAAGCATAAAAATTAACTTCAATCAAAATCAGGAATATTGATAATTCAAATGTAATTAATTATATTATACTAAATAAATGAAGCATATGTAAATTTAAGACCAAATCCCAATTATAATGAGAATTTTAAATTAATTTATTTACTGAAACGAAAAGATGACATTTGAAAAATTGTTATTTTTCACTATTCAATGAAAATTCAGTCATCTCATAAAAATACAAAAATATCACCATAAGTAAATTTTTATTTTCTTATTTCCAAAATTACATTAATTTTATAATATAAAATTACTAAAATTAGTATAAATTAATTCTATTTTCAACACACAAAATCATATAAAAATCATTTTTGAAGAAAATATATTTTTGATACATAAAATTACTTCACTCAAAACTATGTGCACATTTTCTAAGAATTAATCAATATATATGTATTGAGTATAAAAATTTTATATATATATCATAATTTAATTACTAATATTTATACCCACCTTTTAAACAACTATATTTTAGTAGTCACATTTATATAATAATATTTTTATAATATATCATAATTCACTTAAATATGGATGTTTCATGTTAAGAAATATAGTGAGATTATTATTATTGTATAATAAACTTCATGATGTGAAATTTCTCCTCTTGAATGAGGTTATTATATACCATCTGTAAAAAGTCCAAACTCAAGTATGTGATCAACTTAACATCATGGTCTCTTTTGGATGCAAGAAGTTCAACAACCATATTCCCTTCATTCCAATTGTAGAGGATCTCAAAATATATATGAAGCGTAACCTATAAATTTCAAATAAGGTATTAATTATTCTATTGATTAGAATAGTGTATCCCTGAAGATTTAACTGGAAAAGACGAATCAAATTCAAGTAAGGAAAAATTGATATTATGGGACATGTAAAGATTAAAACTTTTATGCATAGCATGAGATTTAGCTTATGTAAGAAGATACATATCAATAAAGGTTTGATAATGACAGAATGATAGATCCTATACCATCTTAGACAAAACCACCTCTACAACTCCATAAACACATGATTCAACTATATTCTACTTATTGCTCCACCATAGAGCGTTCTAGATTATAAGACACCACATGTATCATCTATGGATCTAGTAGATAGAGAACTAGAAATATGGATCTTCGTAGACCTGGTTAGGATGGATATCTAGTCAATAGAGTTGAGATATTATACCCGTCAAAAGATCCTTCTTTTAAAATATATGGTGTAGTGATTGAATCCTTGATGGCAAGTTTCACTATGAGCATTTCATATAACTGAGCATACAAAATAATCAAGGAAACCCTAGCATAATGACATGAATATTATTAATATTATTTAATGTTATTATATTAATGGATAAATTATTTTTAAATCCTTTTAATACACTATTGAAAATAAAATAACATCGATCGTGCATAAATGAGAATTACCACCTCCACAAAATGATGCTCTTATAATGTCATCACCACCATTCATGGACAGTGATAAGTATTGATTTCAAGAATTAATAAAAATATAATTTAAAAATTATGATTATAAAATAATAATCGGTTATATTTTTCTTATTCAACTTCATTTGTTGGTAAATGGAATCATAATTCATGCATACATTCAAACTACTGCCTCCACAAATTAAGAATTTCATTTGTAATCCCCACCATTTTTATATGATTATAAGAATGAATTTAATGAAGGTAAATTATATTGATAAATTTTTTAAGATTATTAAAATTTATACTAACAATATATTAAAATTATTCCTTACTCGATAATTCATTATAACGTGCCCCTATTTGGGTTGGTTTTACAACCTACATGAATAATGTTATAATATTAATATTATGAATAAATAATGAAGATTATATAATGATAATTTAATTTAAAAATAATTTATTTTTTTTATTTTTTAATTATTATGGAATGGTTTTATTTATAATTAATATATTTATAAATATATCACCTTTCGATCGTTAAAGGCGCAAAAACTTATTCTTCAAAATTATCATTTTTGAAAAAAATAAATTTATGATTAGCCATATGAAAATGAGATATGGATAATAATTGAAACACCATTATTCTTTTATCTTGGAAAATTTTTCAATGATTAATTTTTTTTAATAAAAACTTATCAACCACGTTATTACAAAACTAGTACGAAACAAGCAATCATTGTTTGTAGCACCCGAGGTTGAAAATAAACTATAATTGGATAATATATTTATAATAAATGGTTACGAATTAGGTTTATAAAGGAAAATATACATTAATAAGGATATGTAATAGGTTATGATGATTTTTTTTATAAATATAGTCATAACACATTTCAACTAAGAAGAAAATGAGGTAAGGATTTTTTGTCTCAATTTTCACCCCTTGAGAAAAATGTCCTTTTAAAAACCATAATCTATTTTGTATGGTGAATCAATGATCCCTAAATATTTTCTGTCATAATCCTATCATTTTTTATGGTTTTTAAATTTTTATTTGAAATTTTATCCTTTAATGGGTTTTCATTGGAAATCTTCTAATGTCGTAATGGGTTCTTTGTCTTAAAATTAATTTCCTAAGAAATATATCATATTGTGCACCACAATGTCTTTGATATGGTTCATATACTACCTAATTATGATCTTTTACCATATACATGAAATTCATGGGGATTTATGAGATATATCTTGTTCCCCATTTAAATAGTGTTTGATTTAATTGATCCCAAGTTTCTACGTGTTTCTTTTCTCAATTTTCACCCCCTGAGACATATTTCTTAGTATACACAATGTTTTATTTTTTATGGTGTATCTAATAAACCATTATTGTTTTTATAAATATCCTCTAATTATTTATATTATTTAATGTTTTATTTGAAATTATATCATTTAAAGGGTTTCGATTCGAATGATTCTAATGTCATAAGTTTTCTTGGATTAAAACATAAATTATATGAGACATGTTTATCTAAAAAATATATTTGTATATTGTATGGAGTACTTAATACACATTTTTTATATCATGATTCAATCATTATTATTTATATTTAATATTCATTTAAAATTATATCCTTCAAAGTGTTGTGATTAGAATTTTTATAAAATCATAAGTGTTATTTGTATCTTTTTTAAATTCCATGAGACATGTTTGATATTTCACACCATCATTTCTTTTATATATATTTTTCACTACCATATTTAATTCCAGTATATTTGACATATTTCATTATATTATATTTAAATTTCATATTATCCCTATTTTGTTATTTTAATCCTTATGTTACTATTACAATAAGGGAGTTTGTATCTCAATTTTTCTTTATTGAGATATTATTTGTATTCCCCACTTGTTTCCTTTTTATAACTATATATTACGTTCTAAACCATCTCAAACTATTTTCCATTGTATTTTTAAACATATGGATATCCATCACTACAGTTGTCATTCTAAATCATACACCTTCATAGACATGATTTTTCATCTAATTTTTTATCTATATAAATTCCATATTTTTATTATATTGATTGAAGTTAAATCTCCGAGATAGTCATTCATAAAATAATTTAGAAATTTATTGACATAAAAATATAACATTAATATATATTGTGTTATTTTTAGTATTATTACGAGAAAATTTATTACACTTATAGAATGGGGGAAATATTAAAAATTTATATACTTGTTATTCTGATAGAAATATTTATGAAAAATTATGGAATTTTTATAATGGATTGTTAAACCAGACACCTTCTTTCTTTGAATGTCTTATATTAATTTTTTCTTGAAAAATATTGACATTCGTTATTTCTTCTCTTATGAAATATGTTTATGAATTAATATGTAAATTTTATTGTGCATTGTATTGATATTTATATATTTCAAAAGGGCAATTCACCGGACTAAATGATGTGAATGGTGGGGACTAGTATTATATTTCTCATAAATGAATTAATTTGTTTCATGAGAAAAAATGTTTTGATATTTGGTTTATTCCTTACCATTGAAAGAATGAAGTGTTGGTTGTGACCATGATGAAAATAATGATGTCTTGGCTTCGGTCTTGATGGAATGAATATTGTATTAACTAAGGCCTTTATGATAAAGATCAATCCGTTCGACATTGTGTATTCAATAACTGTGAATTATGTTATAGTTTTCTATCTATTTATTAATATATTTAACCATGGATTTGTTTCAAGCTCATGTGATCATTTATATGACATTATTTGATTATCTATTTTTCCTTCCATATTATTCATTCCATGTTTATGCATCGATAAATTATGATATAAATTTTCACATAATTCATTTTTGATGTCACCATTCATTTATTTCCATTTCCATTGGCTTTGAAGTAAATTAGTATACATGATATATTTAGAAGAGTATAATATGATTAGAATTTTTTGGAAGTTTTTTATGAATTACTAGTTTCTTATATAATGGAATAAATGTTAAACTAATGAAAAAGACATATGATTTGTTAGTTTTAAGTTTTTTCAAGCTATCTAAAACACTAAAAATAAAAGATAATTCAAATGAAAGTGACCTAATATTTTTTAGTAATGATTTATTTATTTCTGGATAAAATTGGTTCATATTAGTTCATTTCAAATCCAGTTGAAAAAGAAGGTATTTATGAGAACAACTTCCCTAGAGTACATGTCTAGAGCATCATAGTTGGTCCCAATGGAGGATTTAGAAATCATTAGATATTCATATGTTGTTTTTCAAAGATAATTTAGAATAATATATGTCATCAAGGTTTGATATATTTTGTTTGATCATAATTTGAATGGAATGGATAACCCTTTTGGATTGGTTGAGGTAGTATTTGATTCTTAATATCTTTTGAGGATTAAGATGATGGAGCTTTATAGAAAAAATAGGTATGAGTATATGTACAATAAAATATCCAAAATGTTGGAAAATTAAGGAGTTTTTGGTCTCTTAGATATTACAACCCTATTTGGATTATGGAAATTGGATGTGGTTGTAATAGAGATGCACCTAAGGATAATCTCCCAAAAAAGGTTGGTTAATTATCAAATTATTCTTCAATCGGTGCATAGTGAGTGTGCCTTAGATTTCACACCTTGATAATAAATTATTGGGGATATGGTTTAGAAATTAACATGTACTTTAAGAATTACTATAAACGATTATAATTAACTAGTTAGGTATCATATTGGGATAATGGCCATGGAAAACATAGATTAAAATGGGGAGATTCATAATTTATGGTATATATTAATTGATACGTTAATATTTAGATAATTTATGAATTTAATTTTTAGATAATATATTACAATGATTTTTTGATTTGGAATATTGTAAAAAAGTCCATGATAATTTTGGAGTGTTATTATTTATGATTAGGAAGATTAAAAAACCAAACTAAAAGAAACATGGGTTGAACCAAGAGTGATATATCTTTAACTAAAAAATAAATGTAATCAAACATGATGTTGTCATATAGTAGGACATATTGAGGATAAATTTTTCATAATTCTCTTATGATTCTAATTATATATTACTCACATTTAATGTTTTCATTTTAATAATGGCTAGAGCTTGGATGAACCAAATTAACATTGGATATGATGTTAAATTCATTGATGGTCCTAATGAGCAACCAAATGGGATAATTGAAGTTGTTTGAAATCATATGATGCTACCAAATTTGATATCAAGACTTATGGATAACAACATGAATATAGTTGAATTATAAAATACACCAAAGAAGGGAAGCAAGTGATCTGATGGATGTTCTGTTAACAAAGATGATAATGGAATTAAGATTAAATTTTCTACATGTAATTTTTTTGGATGAAACACAAAAGTTAATTCCTCAAATGAACTGGAAGATATTACTGGTGTTTAAAATGAGGGCATATATTAAAATTGTGTAAAGGAAAAATGAACCAATCGATTAACATAATAAGGGGAAAATATGTGTTTTCTAGTTGTACCAAATATATTAAGATAGAAACCTCATTTAAATTTATATATTGAGTTATTTATGTCTTTTAGATAACATATATTAAATTTATTATTAAATGATAATTATAATTGTGAGGACATAATTTATTTATGTGTGTTAGAATATAACACCATGATATTTTCAAGTATATATTCATTTATGACTGAATATATTCGATTGGATATGATAAATGAAAATTAAAACTACAACAAATCACAAAACATTATATAACCATTAAAGTTCATACATGTAATTTGTGGGTAAAATAGCGGTATCAAAATTTTGACATAATTTTCATTTAAATAAATGTCATTATTGATACAAATAAATTGATAAAATTTAAAGAGTGTAGCTAAACAATTATTAAGTCTAATTTTTTATTTCAAATTTAAATTTTTTTAAATTTTCATGTTTGCATTTTATTTTAAGATACAAAATATATTATTGATATAAATATTATATTAACACCAATATAAATATTAATGGATAGGAAATGTGAATGAAAAAACATAAAAATATTAAAGTTATTTTCCTATTAAATCAATTATCACTATATTTTTAGGTTATTATTTTCATTTTTTCAAATTTTAATTTAACCAAATTAAATTAATTTTTTGATTTATATTAAAAATATTATCTTACTAGTAATTTTTGTGATTTTTCAGAAATAATATATTTTTAAGTGAATAGTAAAAAATACAATTTTACTAAATTAATTGTTTTTATGGATACATCAAGAAGTAAGTATATTTTAATAACTTATAAAAAATACATAATAAAAAATTAATTTATTAATAAAAACAATAATTTAAAAAAATTATGGATTTAGAAATCCTAACTTTGTCATTTTAAAATCATAAGTAATATTTCCCAATAAAAGAAACTTTTTTACTCTTTATATTAATGAAATATTATTTTGATAAATTTTGGTTTTTTATTTATTTGAATGGAACAAAAAAATTTATAAAAAATTTATAATATAAAAATATAAAACATTGATAATTTTATCCTACGAATAAATTTTATTCTTAGAATAAAAATTCTGAAAATGGGGTTTTATGTGTTATATGCACTAGGGTTAAAATTAATTTTTCATACACATTTAAATATTATTTTATAAAATTTATTTCATATATATAATTATTTATTAAAAACTATTTTATAAGGATAATTATATTTTTTGTCATTAAAATTAAATTACTTATGTAAAAATTAATTGGTATGCTAAAAATAAAAATGCCAAAATTTTGACAACTTAAGAAAGTTGATTTTTTATTATATAACCATCAGCCATTTTAATCACAATAGATTATGGTAAAATATTTAATATAATTTTTTTTTACAATCCACATTTTTTTTATCAAAATGAATTTTTATTAACTAATATGTCAAGTTGATAATGAATAGTATTGACTCCAATTCCCAAAGGCGTTATTTATTTATTTTTAGATAATACACTTTTTAATTCGGTTGATGGGGAGACTAACATTGACTATAAGGTCAATCAATCATAGCCCATTATGTGACCCAAAGGATTAAATACCAGACACATAAAATAACCCCATCCAAGCTTATACTTCATGATACACTTATGCTCTATGGCCTTGCAGGGCTGATTTGCTATAATTTCCCCATGAAGAACTATAAGGTGTTTGGTACCATTGACTAAATTCATACCCTCTAATCATTCTAGAGTCGATTATCCTGCTGGTGGATGCTTCCCACTCTAAATTTTTTCCTCTTATGGGGTTGCACTTAAGGATCCAAACTAGCCTGTAGCTCATATTCCAAATCCTATGTTGTGACCGGACTCCAACAACAACTTGTTGAGCCACACCACCATGACCCATCGATGATCACCAAAAAATTTCACCAAATTTTTTCTACCAACAACTGTAAATATAATGCCCCGACCCTTGTTACCCAGAGACGGTGCTTATTACATAACATTGGAATGATCACAAGAAAGATCAAATCTCGAAAGACTGATTATTTTAGTATCCTTGTAAGCACTAGATATATTCATAAAATTTTACATCATAAAAATGAAAACTACAACAATATAATCTCCATAGACCACACTCTTAACCCCTCATACTATCCCTGCAGGTCATTCACAATTTACTTCTTCATATCCTGGGAATAATAAAACATAGAAAAGGGGTGAGCTCAATTTCCCAGTATAGATAACAATATAGCAGAAAGTTTTATAAATAAGAATAAACATTTAAGTCAATGTATAACTAAAACAAAAGCCTTTTAAACTTGAAATTAAACATAGTATGGAAAAAATAAAATGACATAATTCCATTTACTTATTCACATGGATATTCTACTAATAGAATAATCACATGCAATATCAATGACCACATTCATAATGATGGAATGCATAATTCCATACTATCATAACCACATAGCTAAGACCTCGTGCCAAGACTAAAAATAAGATTTTTCCAAGGCCTTCTGCCAAGACACTAGTTTGTCTCATGAGACCTACTGATTCATCGAGGAGCTATAGCGGGCTCCACCCATCACTTACTAAGTCCAATTCATTCCTCATATGAACATGTTTAAACAAAACATAAACATTCGTATTAAAACTAGCATATGAAATGTCAATACTTTAACCACAAACCATGAATGGTATAAAAATAGCACACCCACAGTCAAACATAACTCATTCAATATAATATGAAAGATTGTATTGTACCTCAATCGATAATAATGATTGATATTGGCATAGATGAAAATAACTATCAAAACTATTTGAGAGAAATATCCCCCTTTTCATGAAAACATTTAAAATTCACACTATTTGTCAAGAAGCTGTTTAAAAATAGATTTTTGAATCAAAGTGTCCCATACCACTTTGAAACATTGAAAAGGAGTTTTAATTTTAAAACGTTCCATATAACTAAATCCTTAAATCCATTTTTTAAAACATGGACATTAATGAGAAATATTTAGAAGAATATGTCTTTAAAAAATTTAAAAATGGTATTTTAGTTAGAGTTTCTAACCAAAATAGAGACACTTGAATAAAAATAATTGAGGTAATCAAAAAATATTAATATCATGAGAATAAAACAATTCATGATATACTACTTCAAAGTACATTTTATACAACACATAAAAGTGATTTGGTGTATAAAAACAAAGAAGTCTCATTGGAATGTAAAATTGGGATGAAATCTCTCATAAAGTCTGTATCCTTAGGTTAAGGATAAATTGACGACATAGTTATGTGTGAAAAATATAAATACACTAAATATGATTGGATAATCAGTGTAAAACAATCAAAGGACATTCACAAATATTCTTGTAAAAACAACACCAATGAATTTGATGCTTATCCAAACAAATCGAGATTGAATAAAAATTACTCTTATCAAGTTCATACCGATGACTTGAGAATTTATCAATGGAGTGATGATGTGTATCAAAATTATATCATCATAATGGGGAGTGGAAATTATGACATAATCAAATGAATAATTATTCCACACATAATCTTGGAGTAAAATAATCAATGAAGTATGCGTAAAGCTGAATGAGTGGAAATTGAAATTTGTAATTCCCTTACCAATTTGGTAACATACGAAACATACACCCATGATAGAAGGATCATAAAATGATGATGTAAATATACATAAATTAAAGTATATTACACAATTAATACAAACATGGGAAATACAGACACCACATGCAATAAATAAGCGGTGAATAATGGAAATCTCATGGATTTAAAAGTGAGATAAGAAACCCCTTACATTGTAAATTTTCTTTGGTCGACGGTAGGTTAACCTCCTATATATTGGTGAAATCATTGTTATCGAATTATACAAGAATTATTTACATTAATATGATGTCATATATGATCTTTTAACATTTATTTTTTAATAATATCATAGTATTATCGTCATTTCAGGTGTTAATCAGCAATCATTTTTTCCATTTTCTAAATCCGGTTGAAGGTGTTGCTGGTACCCATTACACAAAAACAACACATTCAAGTGAAATACAATTTTAAGATTTCTTATCAAATTCAAATTCCCCGTAAACCGCCTCGAGCCACAAGCAGCGCCAACTTCACGCGCCCACAATCTTTTCACACCTGCCAGCATATCCCGCGACAGCGCTGAGAGCCTCACGCTGCGCACCATCTAGACCGCACGTCAACCCTTAAACCACCTTCATTCCAATCGAAAGCCACGCGATTTCCCGACCAATATCACACACTGCACATTCTCGAACAACCAGCACGATTCACCGGCTCCCGACGTCGGGTGTTAACTTACTCGTTTTCCTTTATATTATTTGTTATGTAAGCCGTGTTTGTTATTGATAGGTTGTATCTTATTCATATCCAGAATTATATCAAGTCCATAAAAATTATTTTTAAATCATAAAATGATATTTATACTTGAATGGATACGATGGAGAATGAATCTCATCGCTTTCGCGGAGATGGTAGTCTGTACGTACGCACGAGCGACAATATCATTCTTTTGATGTTAAAATAATATATAATTGGATGGTATATCATATATACAGAATAATTATCATGTTATATTTATTATTTATATGAATTACACATCATTATTATACCCATACAAATAATAATTTATTGAATAACAATTACACCATGACGTGGAGACGGTAAGACCTACGCACACACGTATGGTGACATGTTATTCAAAGGGTGGATAGAATACTGAATATGGTTGTACCATATTTATAATAACATCATTGTATATATAAGATACTGGAGTTATTATTTTAGAATGGTAATAACAAAGATAGGAGTAGTGGAAGAAGAAAGGAACTTGGAAAATGGTGGTGAAATCCTTACCTCTTCTTCGGGTTCATCCTTTTGATTTGATCAAAATGGCTCCTTAAGTTGGCTTTATGACTAAAGTAATTCCTCTAGCATGTAGTGAGGTAAGTTGAGATAGTATTTGGGCAGAGTTTGGTAGAACCAAAAGGATGTTAAGGTGTGAGTTAATGAGAAGGGGGAGTGCCCTTTTATAAGAGGCGTGAGGGGCACCTTTGGAAAATCTAGAAATATTATTTTATAATAAATTCATATTCGGCTTATAATGGCTCCAAAGAGGATTATTTAAATGTTAAGGTGGGGATCGGTCGAATATGACTCAACCAATAGAATTTATACAGGTTGGGGTTACTATATTAACCTTATATTTAAGTATTAACTCTTAGTTAATTAGTTTCACTTTTACAATGTCTCTTTGTATTTTTATATTATATGGTCAATAAACATACTATATACATCCAAGAGACCCCCAAGTAGTCCATTAATGATACAAAAATCATGATATAAGTCTTTTGGAAGATCCTTAGATCTTTAAAAATTTAATATCAATTAATAAAATAATTTTTGTTTTAAAAACTCTTTTATGTCAATTTGGACAATATTCAATAATTGATTTCTGTGAAAATCATAATAGAAGGATTACTTCGAAAAAAGTTACATAAGTCAATACTAAAATGTAATAGTAACCTAGAAAATTATTTTAATTCATCAAAAGTCTCAAATTATATTTATTTGGGTATTTATATTATCAATTATTTTAATTTTTCATTATTCTGGTAATTACTGCATCATCATTGTGTCATAAATATATTATTTTATTTAATGTCTAAAAATTATAAATAAAATATAATTATTTATGAAATTTTTTTATCTTTCTAATGAATATTTATAGTCGAAAATCCAACATATATAACTCTATGTAAACAATTTTTATCTAAAAGATATATTCTTATGTCATTTTTGTAATTACCTTAACTTAATTAATATAAAGTGTCATTATTACTTACAACTGTATCCATGGGGTCCCAAAATAGACCCAAAGATTCCCATGGTATGACATGTATAACCCAATAGGGTTAAGACACGTTTTAGGGTAATTTAATATTATTATAATATTATTTTTGTACCATTATTTACCGGATTTCCCCTTTAACAATGGTAAATAAAATATTTACCGAAGTAATTATTCAAAATGTATAAAAATAACAGTTAACTATTTACACAATTTGAAATTCTTGATTCTAAATATGGAATTAATTTTTCCAAATTCAAAACACAAAAGTGGAAGAAATTAATTTAAAATTAATTCCCGTTGATAAAACAAAAATCGTGTTTTTAAGATATAAAAACTATCAAAATATTGACACTGGTTTATGTCCAGTTTAATTGTAAAATTATGTACAATGACTCGCATTGTATTAAATGATTAAATTATAATCTAAATAAAATTTAAACCCACTCAAATTCAAAATTTATCACTATTAATGATTTATATTAAAAAACATGTTTTTAATTAAAATTTAGTAATTTTCACGATTCATCAAAATATAAAAGTTATTCGAAAAGTACCAAAATTTCACCCTAGGCTAATTTCATTTTTCGGAATCCAAAAATGAAGTCTATTTCACCAAATCCAAAACATAAAAGTTTAATTTATTTATGACAACCCTGTTTTTTATTACAACTTAAACATGCTTTATTACATAAAACTTCACTTGATATAACAAAGAAGATCGAGAGGTTTAGTGTCTTTAGGGCTTAGGATAATTACATAAAAATATTAAACTTGAAATACAACATCATTATTGAAAACTACCTTTACATGACCACTACATTCCTTCGTACTTAGCATTGCATGGGATAACCTAAGGACATGCATAAGAAAAGGGGGAGCTATAAAGCCTAGTAAGGGAGTACACAATGAATAAAATGAGGAGTACAATACATGTTAGGCAATAGTAATATCAATAGAGCGTAAGAGTAAAATGAACATAAAGGCATGATAAATCATGATAATCATAACATGGAAATGTGGCAACAACACTTAACATTGAATTAACATGAGCCAAGGCTCATTGCACATGGAGCATGAGTAAACTATCATTGTACTTGAAGCACGAGTAAACCCTTGTTTCACTTGAATTAGCATGAGTCAACACTCATTGCACATTACGTATCATGATACTATACTTTACCCAATGCATTGGAGCGCTATAAGGGTGCATCCTTCTTAATCATTTCATTTCATGCATAAGTGTGCCACATGGATCATAAAACATGGATTCATAAAACATAATCATTTATTCCACGATAAAGGAATTTGTAATTCATACATGAAAATTTACAATCAATAAGTAAATGTGAATAAAGGTGAATACCCTTGATGGAGAAATGGGCATGGTATTCACTACACAATGACATTGGCCTAGAAAATCGGTGCGATTTCGGCAGCGTAACGACGTGACAAAAGAATTCATAAAAAATGTTTGATGAGAGAGAAAGGGTTTCGTCATCATATTTACCTGTAATGGAAAGTAAGGAGGTCATATAGATACATGTCCCAACAATTTTAATGGAATTTAGATTCATGATACAAAAGTATTGCTTGAATATAAAAGAGGAGAGAAAAGTTCCTTTCAGAATTTCGGCATAGTAACGGGTGTACATGGGAGACATTTAATGAGAGAGAAAGGGTTCTCCCATCATTCAAACAATAAGAGGGCAGTATGGGGGAGGTGCGAAACCATACCCCAATATTCATAATTGAAATTAAAAGGGAAATACTACTTAAAGAAAATTGACAAAAAAGAGAAAGGAAGAAAAAACCCTTACTTGGATGTGTGCTTCCAAAGGCTAGAGATAGGCTTGTGAGAGACTTCTTGGGGGCATGGGGCACCTTTAGAGGATTCTTATAGAGAGTAGGGCAGAGGTTGGACGAACTCCAAGAGCATTGAGTGAGGAGGAAAAGGGAGCTTGGGTGGGTTTATATAGGAAATGTGAGAGAATTATTTATTATTTAGGTTTGGGACCCCTTATATTAAAATAATCCAAACCACAAACCATCCCATGGTATTTGCCCATGTTTTCTGGAAAAGGAAAGAGGAAAACAATAGTTTACAAGGCCATGGTCCGATCTTATTTGTAACACCCCGAGATTTTATGAAAAATATTATTTTAATTTCATTAATGTCTTATGTTGTATTCTAAACCAAGATTACCTTGCGCTATACGCAACACCGTATTAGCTTGCAGTATACGCAACACTATTCTTGGACCGTGTTACACACAATTTTGATAATAGTTATTCTACGCAACATTGAGTATATATATATATATTAAATGTATAAATGAAATATGGTTGGATTCTGTTATACGAAACAATGAAGGATTCTTTCACAACACGCAACCCTGACTTGGCTTGCATTACACGCAATCGCTACCTTCCTCGATAGCGTGTGTTGTACGCAATACCGGGTTTTAATAAACAATGTAATATTATTATAATATTGTCATGAACTAGCCGTTATGAATAGTATTAACTAAATTTTGAATTTTATAACATTATTATTCATCTTACACATTTATAGAACATGGTATAAGAACAAAATAAATTTTTCGGGTAAAATAAGTATTTTTCAAAAAATGCAGTTTTGCCGCCTTTGGATGGTGCACCCACATTAAATCTGGTTTTTGACATTTTTATAAGTTCAATTTGACAAAATAAAATTCTTCTTTGGAATCAAGAAATAAAAATTTACTTTGGATAAAATTTTCATATTATTCTGGTAACTTTCACATTTTAATGAATAGTAAAAACACGCTATATTTTAATTAAAAACAACTTTTTTCATCGTAATATCTTATGTGGTTAAATTATAATATTGAATGGTTTTAAAGTATAAATAGAATATATTTTTACCATTTAATATAATGTATGTCATTAGCATTGATTTTACCTTGAATTCGTAAGTTAAATCAATTCAATCTTTTGCAATGTTTTAAACAAAAACCCGTTTTTATTCGACAACAGGATTAATTTTAATTTAATTTCTGCAACTTCTGTGTTTTGAATTTTAAAAAATGGATTCCATATTTGGAATCAGTGGGTGCAAATTATGTTAATAGGATACTTTTTATTTTTGGGAATTATGAATAGTAACTACGGTAAATTTTATTTACCATAGTTAAATGTAAATCGGGAAATTTAGGGTAAATATAATATTTTAAAATTACCCTAACAAATGTAAAAATTCTATTGGATGACTAAAAGTCGACCCATATCACCTAAGGGCCGGATTAGATTAATTTAATTAAATTTTGTCAATGAAAATAATTTAATTATTATTAAAACCAAAGAATGTGACAACATGTCACATTCTTAAATCTTATAAGTATAATAATTTTAATCTAGTGATAAACTTCATGAAACTTCGAACAAGAATAGTATCCAGAAATATAATACAATTATCTACATCATAGGAATTTATTTAGAATTTTTAGGGATTAAATAATTATCATTTATTATGACAGAAAGATGATGCAGTAATTATCTTATTAATGAAATATTGACAGAATTGATGTTATAAATGCCCAAATAAATGTAATTTGAGACTTTTTATGACTTACACTAGTTTTATAGGTTAATATGACATGTTATTGTTTATTTAAGTAACTTGTTTCTAACTTATCATTCTTTTATGAATTTCATAAAAATCATGTATCAAATAGTGTCAAAATTGACATAAAATAGTTTTTAAAAAAATATTATATTATTAATTGTTATTTTATTCCTAAAAATCTAAGGTTCGGCCAAATGACTTAGATAAGGATATATGTATTAATAATATACAATTTGGGGTTCGTTTGGCATGTTATAGTAAGTGTATTAACCATATAGTGAAAGAAAACAAAAAGACACGGTAAAGGTTAAATTATTTAACTTAGAGTTAAATCTAATTGATAAGGTTAAAATAATACCCTAAACTTGTCTAAATCCTATTAGTTAATAGGATTTCGACCCAGCCCCACTTTATCTTCGAAATAAGACCCTTTGAAACTATTATAAACCGATTTTGACATTAATATAAAATAATATTTTGAGGTATTCCTAAGGTGCCCCTCTCCTCCCTTATAAAAGAACACCTCCCCCCCTCCTACTCACACCAATTTGAGCACTCAAGCTCGGCCAACCCCTGCCAAAATCTCTTCTCCACTTCCCTAGAAACATCCTAGAGGTTCTGGTCTTCCCCAAAGACCAATTTTAGTGCCCTAAGAGGAGGTCTCAAAGAGGTGCTTCAAAGAAGAGGAGGTTCGGACACATACAAAGCAAATCGGACCTAAGGTAAGGGAAATATCACAATCTCATTTTTATCCGAGATTGTATATTCGTAAGTATTTACTGGGGTGTATTTTATCATCCACATCCATGTTTCATCAATATGTAATATTATTTCCATCCACCTACAATTGTTTAAATACAATTTTACCCTTCGGTGAGTTTTTAGTAAAGGATATGAAATGAATCTTTTTTCGTTTTTTTCATACGAGGTACTTTTTGACTTTCCGAAAAAAGTACGAGAAGAATGTTTTTTTAACTTATACGGCACGAACGGATTTTTACAGTTTTATAAAGCCTTATTTTCATGGACCTTCCTCCAAAATATTTCATGACTATTTTCAATAAAATATCTTTCTTTTAAAATTGCATGATGTTATGTGAAAAGGAATTGATTTTGAAGAAGAAATGATATTTTCCTCAAGAATTCATTTCAAGTGTTTTATCAAAATTATTTTCCATCTAAGATAATAAAGGGTTCTATTTCTATACATATTTTTACATCGATTTTACTATGTTGTGATGGAATTATGTTTATGAATTCCATTGTCTTATATGAATGGTTTTATGATGTCATGTTGTTTAAGAATCCCATTTTTATTACATGGGTTATGCTATGATGTATGGTTTATGATTTTGTGGCACACATAAGAATGGTATAATTATGAGATGGGTGTGACCTATATCTCCCTCCAATGCATTGGGTAAAGATTTTATATCTCATGAGATAGACAGGGCTGGAACGGTAGGTTATACCAGTTCAGTGAAACAGGACTGAAACGAGGGTTACTCGATTCAGGAAGGAACTTTGTCCACTAAGATAGTCTTGGCAATGAGTCTTGACTAACAAGAAATGATTCTCTATGATTATGTGTGAATGCCACAAAGTTTCATGTTTTATGTTATGATTATTGTGATTACATTTCACTGCCATGATTTATCCCATGTTATGAAATTTTGATCTCTTTTGCAGGTTAAGATTTCCAAAAGTTATGTGCATGTGTATATGATGTGATTGATATTTCTTTTGTTTACCCTTACTGAGAATTTGAGCTCACCCTTTTATTTTTTCTTTTCCCCAGGATATAAATAAAGGTTTTAGGTAAAAAAAGGGGAAGATCTTTATGGGAGATATAGAAGATCATTCACCACGATTAGAAGATTACGTTCCGAGTTTCCAAAGACACTAAACTATTACCACCCTTGTGTGTGTGTTTTTGTTATGTACTAAGTATTCCACAAAAGTAATGTAATGTCCATGTACGTCAAGCTTCGGGTCTCTACAGTTGGTATCAGAGGAAAGGTTTAGTCAACCTTTGGAAACTAGGATGCGAAAACGTTAGTGAGATCCCTAGAGATATTTCTACTGTATGTCTAGGGATGTCCCTAAGGTTAAGTATACGTATAGTCTATAGTACTAGAACTACGCTAACGATCATATAATTAAACCTAAGATGATAGATATTGAAGGTACTCCCCCTTTATTATGTTGTTTTCCCTAGCATGATTTTTGCCTCTCACACTATTCTTTTTGGGTTTTATATGATGGCTGGAACCCGAAGGAACCGTGTTGATCAATGCAATGGACAATGCAATGATTGTCCTCCTGAACAAACAAATGTTATGGGAGATGGAGTGGAAAATATTATTTCTATACTTACACAAGCTATGAATCATTCTGGACTTCCAAATGAGCAGAGAAGGGAACAATATTCTATTGAGTCCTTCATGAGGCAACGCCCACCTTCTTTCAGTGGGTCTTCTGATCCACTTGTTGCTGAACAATGGATCAGTACCACTGAAAAGATATTTTCAGTTCTTCAATGTTATGAGCATGATAAAGTCATCTTAGCAGTATATCGTTTGGAAGGTGAAGCTGATCAATGGTGGAATCTTATCAAGAATACGAGGCAAAGAGATGAAATTGAGTCCATGGAATGGGACGAGTTCAAGAACTTATTTTTCAATAAGTACTTCCCTTGTATTCTTCGAACAAAGATGGAGAAGGATTTTCTTGAACTAAAGCAAAAGGATGATGAATCAGTTGGTATATACGAAGAGAATTTTACAAGCCTTGCAAGGTATGCATCTGGCATTATCATCCAACCTGAAAGTAAAGTTGATCGATTTTTCAGTGGCTTAAAACCAAGTCTTCGAAGGGAATTAGCTATAAGAGACTTCAGTAGCTATGAAGAAATTGTGCGTTGTGCTATCAAGGTAGAAATGGAAGTTGGTGTTACATATCCATCTCATGGTTTTGACAAGAAACGAAAGATGGAGTTCAAGGTGAAATCTCAGAATAATGGTGAAAAGAAGATGAATGTTTCCTTATGCACAAAGTGTGGAAAGAAGCATGGTGGAGATTGTCTTAAAGGGACTAGAAATTGTTTTAAGTGTGGAAAAGAAGGTCATCAAGCAGCTGAGTGTCGAAGTAATGGAAAAAGGGATTATATTGATCTGAATAAAGCAAACACTGCAGAGAACGCACAACCAACACTTCAATGCTTCAAGTGCAAGGAAATGGGGCATTATGCTAATAAATTCCCTAATCCAAGGGTTAGTGATGATCGACATGAGCAACCGCTTAAGGCAAAGGACAAAGGGAAGTCACATGCGATCACCATTGGCGATGTTGAATATGATAACGATGTGGTGGAATGATTAAGTGTTTATGTAATGGGATTCCAAAATAATGTTGTATCATAAAGTATTGGAATATTTATGTATTGGTCTAATGTGGTATTCAAAGTGATTGAGATATTTTTGGAAATAAGATGATATGAGCATAATTAAGGGAAAATGAGAAAACGAAATGTTTAACAGTATTCATGAGCTCATGATTGATATAAGGACTAAGTGATATCATTGTTTGAGTATATAGAATTTTGAGGATTTTGGTATGTGGAAAGTGTTAAATTTTAATTGCATTCATGTTTTCACTAAGGTATTCAAGAGAATACATGATTAAGGACTTTGAATGTTTGGAATGTGACCAACAAAACATATCTTATGATATATGGGGATCGACGATGGTGTTAAATCTCTGGTAATCGTTTTCACTATGTTATGAGAGTGGACTGCAGTATTATGGATAAGCCTAAAGATTGGAATGGATTATGTTGGACATAAGTTAGTATTTTTTTAAGGATAGAAGTTTTCTCGATATTATTGATGGGATGTTATAGTAATGTAGTTTTAGAAAAAGGACAACCTGCAGGACGGGCGACATCCCATCGCTTCGGACAAGGCTGTAGGAATCGAACACACAACCGAAGTGCGACTGGCCTTTATCGCCTACCATTGACCTACAGGAAGTCCCTATTTAGTAGAAACAAGTTTTATTATATTAAGCAGTATGATATATGAAGTATAAGTCCATTTTAGGAACAATATATGATTAATCTCACTATAGATCTACTTATGTATATAATTTTTGCTAACCTTTTGTTTGAGACAGATGGAATGACCCGTCATTCTATCACATGATCTGCTAACACTTCACGAATAACAAATTCAACTTCATTTATTTAAGAGATGAAGTGGAAATTGTTCAAGGCACGAACAACAGTGAGATTGTACCAAAATAAAGTAAGTATTTATTCTAATTCAAATTTTCAACTTTAGGGAAATGATCTTGAAAACCAAAAAATTTGTCCTAGTGCTCTTATATCTGATTAATCAGATGGTACCTTAGATCGTCACAAATTTATGGATTTGTGATTTCTAGCTTTTCCATAGCCATGTTCTCTACCACTCTCCATCAGGAAATGATGGTTAGATTTCTCTTCCATATCCATATTTTCTCTTATGTGGAAACCCAGTGATTAGTTTATTTGGGTAACCATTACGTTTCATACTTTTGTTTTTAAAGATAAGTTTTGGTATTCTTTTTTACGATGTGGGTTTCTATCAAAGAAACTTTCAAATAGTAAACTATTTATAACCCCGACGAATTTCGAGGGCGAAATTCTTTTTAAGAGGGGTAGAATGTAACACCCCGAGATTTTATGAAAAATATTATTTTAATTTCATTAATGTCTTATGTTGTATTCTAAACCAAGATTACCTTGCGCTATACGCAACACCATATTAGCTTGCAGTATACACAACACTATTCTTGGACCGTGTTACACACAATTTTGATAATAGTTATTCTACGCAACATTGAGTATATATATATATTAAATGTATAAATGAAATATGGTTGGATTATGTTATACGAAACAACGAAGGATTCTTTCACAACACGCAACCCTGACTTGGCTTGCATTACACGCAATCGCGACCTTCCTCGATAGCGTGTGTTGTACGCAATACCGGGTTTTAATAAACAATGTTATATTATTATAATATTGTCATGAACTAGCCGTTATGAATAGTATTAACTAAATTTTGAATTTTATAAAATTATTATTCATCTTACACATTTCTAGAACATGGTATAAGAAGAAAAAAAAATTTTTGGGTAAAATAAATATTTTTCAAAAAATGCAGTTTTGCCGCCTTTGGATGGCGCACCCACTTTAATTCTGGTTTTTGACATGTTTATAAGTTCAATTTGACAAAATAAAATTCTTCTTTGGAATCAAGAAATAAAAATTTACTTTGGATAAAATTTTCATATTATTCTGGTAACTTTCACATTTTAATGAATAGTAAAAACACGCTATATTTTAATTAAAAACAACTTTTTTCATCGTAATATCTTATGTGGTTAAATTATAATATTGAATGGTTTTAAAGTATAAATAGAATATATTTTTACCATTTAATATAATTTATGTCATTAGAATTGATTTTACCTTGAATTCGTAAGTTAAATCAATTCAATCTTTTGCAATGTTTTAAACAAAAACCCGTTTTTATTCGACAACAGGATTAATTTTAATTTAATTTCTGCAACTTCTGTGTTTTAAATTTTAAAAAATGGATTCCATATTTGGAATCAGTGGGTCCAAATTATGTTAATAGGATACTTTTTATTTTTGGGAATTATGAATAGTAACTACGGTAAATTTTATTTACCATAGTTAAATGTAAATCGGGTAATTAAGGGTAAATATAATATTTTAAAATTACCCTAAAAAATGTCAAAATTCTATTGGATGACTAAAAGTCAACCCATATCACCTAAGGGTCGGATTAGATTCATTTAATTAAATTTTGTCAATGAAAATAATTTAATTATTATTAAAACCAAAGAATGTGACAACATGTCACTTTCTTAAATCTTATAAGTATAATAATTTTAATCTAGTGATAAACTTCATGAAACTTCTAACATGAATAGTCTCCAGAAATATAATACAATTATCTACATCATAGGAATTTATTTATAATTTTTAGGGATTAAATAATTATCATTTATTATGACAGAAAGATGATGCAGTAATTGTCTTATTAATGAAATATTGACAGAATTGATGTTATAAATGCCCAAATAAATGTAATTTGAGACTTTTTATGACTTACACTAATTTTATAGGCTAATATGACATGTTATTGTTGATTTAAGTTACTTGGTTTGAACTTATCATTCTGTTATGAATTTCATAAAAATCATGTATCAAATAGTGTCAAAATTGACATAAAATAGTTTTTAAAACAAATATTATATTATTAATTGTTATTTTATTCCTAAAAATCTAAGGTTCGTCCAAATGACTTAGATAAGGATATATTTATTAATAATATACAATTTGGGGTTCGTTTGGCATGTTATAGTAAGTGTATTAACCATATAGTGAAATAAAACAAAAAGACACGGTAAAAGTTAAATTATTTAACTTAGAGTTAAATCTAATTGATAAGGTTAAAATAATACCCTAAACTTGTCTAAATCCTATTAGTTGATAGAATTTCGACCCAGACCCACTTTAGCTTCGAAATAAGACCCTTTGGAACCATTATAAACCGATTTTGACATTAATATAAAATAATATTTTGAGGTATTCCTAAGGTGCCCCTCTCCTCCCTTATAAAAGGACACCTCCTCCCCCTCCTCCTCACACCAATTTGAGCACTCAAGCTTGGCCAACCCCTGCCAAAATCTCTTCTCCACTTCCTTAGCAACATCCTAGAGGTTCTGGTCTTCCTCAAAGACCAATTTTAGTGCCCTAAGAGGAGGTCTCAAAGAGGCGCTTCAAAGAAGAGGAGGTTCGGACACATACAAAGAAAATCAGACCTAAGGTAAGGGAAATATCACAATCTAATTTTTATCCGAGATTGTATATTCGTATGTATTTACTGGGGTGTATTTTATCATCCACATCCATGTTTCATCAATATGTAATATTATTTCCATCCACCTACAATTGTTTAAATACAATTTTACCCTTCGGTGATTTTTTAGTAAAGGATATGAAAGGAATCTTTTTTCGTTTTTTTCATACGAGGTACTTTTTGACTTTCCAACAAAAGTACGAGAAGAATGTTTTTTTAACTTATACGACACAAACTGATTTTTACAGTTTTATAAAGCCTTATTTTCATGGACCTTCCTCCAAAATATTTCATGACTATTTTCAATAAAATCTTTCTTTTAAAATTGCATGATGTTATGTGAAAAGGAATTGATTTTGAAGAAGAAAGGATATTTTCCTCAAGAATTCATTTCAAGTGTTTTATCAAAATTATTTTCCATCAAATATAATAAAGGGTTCTGTTTCTATCCATATTTTTACATAGATTTTACTATGATGTGATGGAATTATGTTTATGAATTCCTTTATCTTATATGAATGGTTTTATGATGTCATGTTGTTTAAGAATCCCATTTTTATTACATGGGTTATGCTATGATGTATGGTTTATGATTTTGTGGAACACATAAGAATGGTATCATTATGAGATGGGTGGGACCTATATCTCCCTCCAATGCATTGGGTAAAGATTTTATATCTCATGAGATAGACAGGGCTGGAACGGTAGGTTATACTGGTTCAGTGAAATAGGACTGAAACGAGTGTTACTCGATTCAGAAAGGGACTTTGTCCACTAAGATAGTCTTGGAAATGAGTCTTGACTAACAAGAAATGATTCTCTATGATTATTTTTGAATGCCACAAAGTTTCATGTTTTAAGTTATGATTATTGTGATTACATTTCAATGCCATGATTTATCCCATGTTATGAAATTTTGATCTCTTTTGCAGGTTAAGATTTCCAGAAGTTATGTGCCTGTGTATATGATGTGATTGATATTTCTTTTGTTTACCCTTACTGAGCATTTGAGCTCACCCTTTTATGTTTTCTTTTCCCCAGGATATAAATAAAGGTTTTATGTAAAAAATGGGAAGATCTTAATGGGAGATATAGAAGATCTTTCACCACGATTAGAAGATTACGTTCCGAGTTTCCAAAGACACTAAACTATTACGACCCTTGTGTGTGTGTTTTTGTTATGTACTAAGTATTCCGCAAAATTAATGTAATGTCCATTTATGTCAAGCTTCAGGTCTCTACATTATTAAAAAATTAGGGTTGCTTATGTGGAGGTGAGTCACACTCCAATGGAAATTAATTTAAAAAGGCAAAG
This sequence comes from Viscum album, assembly GCA_963277665.1. Classification (NCBI taxonomy): domain Eukaryota; kingdom Viridiplantae; phylum Streptophyta; class Magnoliopsida; order Santalales; family Viscaceae; genus Viscum; species Viscum album. The sequence goes on from OY728131.1 coordinate 1,932,522,809, forward strand.
TGTTGAATAAGTCTTGAGGGCTCCATTAATGCTTTGAAAAGTAAGTCAAAAAAACCAAAAACCTTATTATTTTAATGATAAAACATATATTGGCCGAACATAAGGATTGTGGTATTTTATTACATCACAATTGGGTCACTATGAGGTCATAAAACACATTATATATTTAATAGGTATTTAATTTTTACCCAACAATTTGACTGTCTCGGAAAATTAAGAAAAATTCACCGTTGGATAATTTTGACGTCCTGATTCAAAAATAATATTTATTTTATTTAAATAATTTTCTAAATATGTTAATTTTCTCTTTTAAAATAAAAACTGACATTTATAAGAAAATTCACGGGTTTTGACAGAAATGCCTTTCAAACCTTAATAAACATTTTAATTGCATTCATAAAATTATAAGATCATTTATATTTCATAAAAATTAATTTAATATTAATAATAATATTTTATTAAAATATTAATTAATTCAAAAATCATTTAGATTAATAATATATAATTGTTAATTAAATAATAACAAAAAAACACCATTCGTACTTTAAAAACTATTTACAATGTACCAAAAATGACTATAAATTATATTCATTATTATATACAAAAATAATGTACATGAACATGGTACTACTTATTTGTTACATAACCCCTTAAAATATCCGCATAAGACCTAAGGGTAAGGTGTGTGATGGTGACAGACTCTTAGGGCGGCTCAGATAACATCGCTCGAGTGGTAATCTCTATCAACTTCCACTTTTCACGTAGACGGTCCCGTTCGAGCTTGACATAATGAAGCTCAGCTTGGGTTTGGTCAAGGGCGCAGCCCAAAGAGGCCACCCCTTTTCTGAGCTCTGACAAATGCGATTTGTATGGGGTAATTCTACTGGATGAGGCCATCACATCCTTTATCTGGGTAAAATTGGGTTCGTTAAAGCCTTATATTTATACTACTCATGTGATCACTGTTCAATGGCTATAAAAGTAACGGTCACAAATAATAACATAAAACCAAAGAAGTTGACATCTTATAAAAATATTTTTCATAACAAGACATTTAATTGGATCAAGAGGGATTTTAATTAATGAAACTTTGGGTCGTTACAATATTCCCCCCTTAAGAAATTTTGCCCTCGAAATTTTCCTTTTCCCACACTAAAACAAATGTGGGCAACTCAGCTTCATCATTTCCTCCGACCCCCAAGTTTCTTCTTCAAACTTATGGTTTCTCCACAACACCTTGATGAGGGGCATTGTCTTATTTCGTAGAACTTTTTCTCTACGATCTAAGATCTTCACTAGTTTCTCCTCATAAGAAAGATCATCTTCCAATTGTACCACCTCGGAAGAGAGTACATGTGAAGGGTCCGGTATGTACTTCCTTAGGAGGGATACATGGAAGACATCATGCACCTTGGCCATAGTTGGTGGATGTGCTAGTCGATAGGCCACGACCCCAACACGATCAAGAATCTCGAAGGGGCCGATGTACCTTGGACATAACATCCCTTTCTTTCCAAACCTCATGACCTTCTTCCACGGAGATATGCGTAAAAACACCATGTCTCCGACATTAAACTCAAGGTCTCGTCGATGATTATCTGCATAACTCTTCTATCGACTTTGGGCTTCCTTGATATGCTGCGGAATGGTTTTCACGTTCTCCACCATTTCTTCGACCATTTCTAGTCCAAGCAGCTTACGTTCACTGACCCCATCCCAACATGCTTGTGTTCTACACCTTTTCCCATACAGGGCTTCGTATGGTGCCATTTGGATGCTCGAGTGGAATCTATTATTATAAGAGAACTCAACCAGAGGAAGATGTTGATCTCATCTTACTTTAAAGTCCATTGAGCATGCTCTCAACATATCCTCAAGTGTTTAGATAGTCCGCTTGGATTGGCCATAAGTTTGAGGATGATAGGCCGCACTGAAGTTCAGTTCAGTATTCAGAGCATGTTGAAGACTCTTCCGAAACATAGAGGTGAATCTTGGATCTCGGTCAGAAACAATAGATAGTGGTACTCCATGCAACCGTACCACTTCCCTGATATATATCCATGCTAGTTGATCCAACGAGAAATCCTCTCGAATATAAATGAAGTGTGCAGTATTTGTAAGACGATCCACAACAACCCAGATTGCATTATTGACTTTGGATGTCCTTGGAAGTCCGGTGACAAATTCCATGGTGATGTTCTCCCCTTTCCATTCTGGTATGGGCAATGGTTGCATCATCCCCTTAGACTTCTGCCTCTCTGCCTTCACTTGCTGACACACAGGGCACTTTGATGTATATTCAGCGATATCCTTCTTCATATTATCCCACCAAAATTTTTCTCGGAGATCTCGATACATCTTTGTGCTCCCTGGGTGAATAGAGAAATTTGAACAATGTGCATCATCTAAAAGTCCCTTCTTTAGCTCCGGACTTGATGGAACACATTTTCTTTTCCCAAACCGCACAATTCCTCCTTCATTAACATTAAACTCTGAGGATTTCCCCTTTTTGATAGCTTCCACTTTTTCTTGAATTCTCACATCATCCTTTTGAGAATCTTTTAACCTTTCCAAAAGAGATGGTTGGGAAATCATTTGTGAAAGGATTGATGATGTTACCTTCTTTATGATTACCACATCCATCTTTATCAAGCCTAAGAAGATTTGATTCTTCTCAATTCTCATCATTGATAGAATCATTGGATCCTTTCTACTTAGGGCATCCGTCACCTTGTTCGCTTTCCCAGGGTTGTAATGTATTGCATAGTCATAATCCTTGATGAGCTCTACCCATCTTCTATGGTGAATATTTAACTCTTTCTGTGTGAATATATATTTAAGACTCCTGTGGTCAGTATATATCTCACATTTCTCTCCATAGAGATAATGCCACCAGATTTTCAAGGCAAATATCACCGCCGCCAACTCCAGATCATGCGTTGGATAGTTTCGCTCATGCATTTTCAACTACATTGAGGCATAGGATATCACTTTATTATTCTGCATCAGCACACATCTTAAGCCCTTCTTTGAAGCATCACTGAATACAACAAAAAGTTCCCCACTTGTGGGTAAAGTGAGCCCGGGTGCAGTGATAAGCCTCCTTTTCAACTCCTTGAAGCTTTCTTCGCATTAATCAATCCAAGAAAACATTACTCCCTTTCAAGTTAGCTTGGTAAGAGGGTTGGACAATCGTGAGAAATTTCTCACAAATTGTTGATAATATCCAGCTAACCCCAAGAAGCTATGGATATCAGTTACCTGATGTTGGCCTCGACCATCCCTTAATTGCATCTATTTTGGAGGGGTCCACATATATCCCATTGCTTGTGATGTTATGGCCCATGAACGAGACTTCCTTCAACCAGAACTCACACTTGTTGTACTTTGCACAGAGCTTCTCCTTGCGCAAATTCTCTAATATAGTTTTTAAATGATCCTCATGGTCCTCCTTGGTTTTGAAGTATATTAGAATATCATCTATAATGACTACCAAAAATTTGTCAAGGTAATCTATAAAGACTCTATTCATCAAGTCCATGAATATTGTTGGATCATTGGTGATTCCAAAAGGAATTACTATGAATTTATAGTGCCCGTACATTGTATGAAAAGCAGTCTTGGGGATATCTTCCTTCTTCACCCTTACATGTTAATATCCCGACTGCAAGTCCACCTTGGAGAAGTATTGTGCTCCACGCAGCTGATCAAACAAGTCATCGATTATTGGGAGAAGATACTTTTTCTTTATCGTGATTTTGTTAAGTTCACGATAATTGATGCAAAGCTGCATTGACCCATCCTTCATCTTGATGAAGAGGACTGGTGCACCCCATCGTGATGCACTTGGGCGTATTAACCCTTTATACTGATTCTCCTGTAGCTGTTTCTTCAGCTCTTAGAGCCTAACAACAACCATTCTATATGGAGTCTTGGATATTGGTAGCGCCCCAGGTATAAGTTCAATTGAGAACTCAACATCTCTTCCTGGAGGAAGACTAGGAAGTTCCTCGGGAAACACTTCAGCGAATTCCCTCACAATAGGCATTTCTTCAAGGGTGGTTTCTTCTTTGGACTCAATCATCTGAGCCAGATATACATGCTCATAAGGCTGTAATATCTATGCTTGAGATGATGGTGCTAAAGAAGATTCATCTTCTTCCTGACACTTGTAAATAATCGGGGGTCTATTCTCCATATGGAGTGTGATTTGCCTCTCCCAACAATTTATGTTGGTTCTATATAAGGAAAGCCAATCCATGCCAATAATTGCATCAAATTCCACCAGAGGGAGTATGATGAGGTTCGCTGGGAAATTCAATCCACATATTATAACAGGGGAGGACTTATACTCATGGGATGCAATGATTGCCCCATTTTCCATACTCACCGACATCTTTACTTCCATGATTTGTGGTGGTGCTGGGATTGGTCTACTAAACTTTTGAGATATAAATGAATGCTTAGAACCTGAATCAAAAAAGTGCGTTCGCTATTCTTGAATGAATAACTAGCGTACCTGTCACCACTTCATTGTCGGGGTTCACTTCGGTAGAAGTGATGGCAAAAGCTCTTCCTTGCTGTCTTGGAGGTTGTTGGTTGCCTCTGAAAACCCTTGGATTAAAGCAATGATTTGAAAAATGACCCGGTTCATTGCATTTGTAGAATTGAACAATGCGTTGTGGTTCGGACGGAGCCTTCCTCTCCTCTGTCGCAGCTGCGGGTCCTTCTGGACGATAGTTAATAGCTAGATGCCCTTCTCATCCACACCTGATGAATTTTCTCATCCCCCTAAGGCAATTTCTAGGTTGCTTCTTTCCACACTTTTGGCAAGTGGGGTGTTGGAACTTCTTAGCATCGTTGGATTTATCCATCGGACCACCATCATTGAAGTCCACCCTTACACTTCTTGTCCTCATGATACCCCTATGATTCTCTGATCTCCATTTCAACCTTGAGGGCACATCGGACAATTTCTTCAAAGCTGTCAAAGTCAAGGATCAACAATGCTTTCCACAAGCTAGGCTTCAGCCCACCAAAGAAGCGGTCAACCTTTAATTCAGGGGTAACGACAAAGCCAGAAGCGTATCGTGCAAGCCTTGTGAAGTTTGCGTCGTACACTCCCACAGATTCTTCATCCATCTGCTAGATGGAAAGGAAGTCCCTTCCCATCTTAAGACGGAGGGTGCGCGGAAAATATTTATCGAAAAAAATCTTCTGGAATTCCTTACATTCCAAATCCTCCATTTCCTCCTCAGGCTTCATATTTTTGATCAACATCCACCATTGATCAGCTTCACCCTCCATACGATAAGTTGCCAGGATAACCATCTCTTGTTCAAAACATTGGAGGATGGATAATATCTTTTCAATGGAGTCGATCCATTGTTCAGCGATCGTGGGATCAAATGTTCCACTAAAAGTAGGAGGCCATTCTCTCATGAAGCTGTCAATAGAGACTTGTTCTTTCTTAGGGGGTTGAACATTCCTCTTGACCTGTGTTTCTATTCGAAACTTGAGTTAGCTGAGAGAGAAGTGTGACAAAGTTCGCGATTCCCAATCCCATTGGATTGGGCATCTCATTAGTACAATCATCACATTGATCTTCACAACAGTTGTTAGCCCGAGTCCTCCTATTACCGGCCATTAGCTGGAATAAAAAGAAATTTAGGGGTAACACATAAAGGGTAATCCAAAGTCAAAAGTTGATGACTTATAAAAAAACTTTAATCTCTTTAACTCATGAGTCTATAGGATTCAATCTAGGCTTTTCATGATCTACCTTCTATTATATATTCTTAGGGGAATTTTTTCCTTAATAATGGTTCATACTAAGATTGTGAATTTATCAAAACATACCCCCTAGGAGTGTTGTAACCAAGAGTTATGCAAGGACAGTTGTCGTTCCCCAGTTCCTGTTCGAGTCTAGCACAAAGCAGTGTTTTTGGGTTTTACCCCTAGGATACATCTGTGCCAGAGCCGCCTCTACCTGCTCGTATCCAGACAAGGATGTATTTGTTTGATAAAACACTTACTTAATATTTACATAAACATAGGGATGTTTTTATTTTACTTAGTCTTGTATCTAAGGCTTTACTAGGGTTTCCTAATCCCAAAAATAACTAAACCTATCCTCTGATACCAACTTTGACAACCCTGCTTTTTATTACAACATAAACATGCTTTATTAAATAAAACATCACTTGATATAACAAAAAAGATCGAGTGGTTTTGTGTATATGGGGCTTAGGATCATTACATAAAAACTTTAAACTTGAAATACAACATCTTTACTGAAAACATCCTTTACATGACCACTACATTTCTTCATACTTAGAATTGCATGGGATAACCTGAGGACATGCATAAGGAAAGGGTGAGCTATAAAGCCCAGTAATGGAGTAAAAAATGAATAACATGAGGAGTAAAATACATGTTAGGCAATAGGAATATCAATAGAGTGGATGATTAACATGAACATAAAGGCATGATAAAGCATGATAATCATAACATGGAAATGTGGCAACAACACTTAACATTGAATTAGCATGAGCCAAGGCTCATTGCACATGGAGCATGAGTAAACCCTCATTGCACTTGAAGCACGAGTAAACTCTCGTTGCACTTGAATTAGCATGAGTCAACACTCATTGAACATGACGTATCATGATACTATACTTTACCCAATGCATTGGAGCACTATAAGGGCGCACCCTTCTTAATCATTTCATTTCATGCATAAGTGTGCCACATGGATCATAAAACATGGATTCACAAAACATAATCATTTATTCCATGATAAAGGAATGTGTAATTCATACATGAAACCTTACAATCAATAAGTAAATGTGCATAAAGGTGAATATCCTTGATGGAGAAATGGACATGGTATTCACTACACAATGACATTGGCTTAGAAAATCGGTGCGATTTCGGCAGCGTAACAGTGTGACATAAGAATTCAAAAAAAAGGTTGATCAGAGAGAAAGGGTTTCCTCATAATATTTACATGTAATGGACAGTAAGTAGGTCATATAGATTCATGTCCTACCAATTTTATAGAATTTAGATTAATGGTACAAAAGTATTGCTTGAATATAAAAGAGGCGAGAAAAGTTCCTTTCGGAATATCGGCATAGTAACGTGTGTACATGGGAGGCATTTAATGAGATAGAAAGGGTTATCCCATCATTAAAACAATAAGAGGGCAGTATGGGGGAGGTGCGAAACTATACCCCAACATTCATAATTGAAATTAAAAGGGAAATACTACTTAAATAAAATTAACAAAAAAGAGAAAGAAAGAAAAAACCCTTACTTGGAAGTGTGCTTCCAAAGCCTAGAGAGGGGCTTGTGAAAGGCTTCTTGGGAGCTTGGGGAACCTTGAAAGGATTATATAGAGAGTAGGGCAGAGGTTGGACGAACTACAAGGGATTTGAGTGAGGAGGATGTGGGATCTTGGGTGGGTTTATATAGGAAAAGTGAGAGAATTATTTATTATTTAGGTTTGGGACCCCTTATATTAAAATAATCCAAACCACAAACCATCCCATGATATTTTCCCATGGTTTCTGGAAAAGGAAAGAGGAAAAAAATATTTTACAAGGCAAAGGTCAGAACTTATTAAAAAATTAGGGTTGCTTATGTGGAGGTGAGTCACACTCCCATGGAAATTAATTTAAAAAGGCAAAGTGTTGAATAAGTCTTGAGGGCTCTATTAATTCTTTGAAAAGTAAGTCAAACAAACCAAAAACTTCATTATTTTAATGATAAAACATATATTGGACGAACATAAGGATTACGGTATTTTATTACATCACCATTGGGTCATTATGATTTCATAAAACACATTATATATTTAAATGGTATTTAATTTTAACCCAAAAATTTGACTGTCTCAGAAAATTATGAAAAATTCACCATTGGATAATTTCGACGTCCTAATTACAAAAATAATATTTATTTTATCTAAAAAATTTTCTAAAGATGTGAAATTTCACTTTTAAAATAAAAACTGACATTTATAAAAAAATTCCCGGGTTTTGACAGAAATGGCTTTCAATCCGTAATAAAAATTTTAATTACATTAATAAAATTATAAAATCATTTAGATTTAATAAAAATTAATTTAATATTAATAATAATATTTTATTAAAATAATATTCAATTCAAAAATCCTTTAATTTAACAAAATATAATTATTAATTATATAATAACAAAAAACACCATTCGTACTTTAAAAATTTCTTACAATGTACCCAAAATGACTAAAAATTATATTCATTATTATATAAAAAATTAATGTACATGAACATGGTACTAATTATTTGTTACATAACCCCTTAAAATAGCTGCATAAGACATAAGGGTAAGGTGTGCGATGGTGATAGACTCTTGGGGCGGCTCGGATAACATCGCACGAGTAGTAATCTCTATCAACTACCACTTTTCCTGTAGACGGTCCCTTTCGAGCTTGACATAATGAGGCTCAGCTTGGGTTTGGTCAACGAAGAAGCCTAAAGAAGCCACCTCTTTTCCGAGCTCTGACAAATGGGCTTCATATGGGGAAATTCTACTGGATGAGGCCATCGCTTCCTTTTTCCGAGTAAAATTGTGTTCGTTAAAGCCTTATATTTATACTACTCATGTGATCACTGTTCAACGAATATAAAAGTAACAGTCACAAATCTTAACATAAAACCAAATAAGTTGACATCTTATAAAAATATTTTTCATAAAGAGACATTTAACTAGATCATGAAGGATTTTCATTAATGAAACTTTGGGTCGTTACATTATTAATTTAAAATTAATTCCCGCTTTCGAAACCAAAAGGCGTATTTTTAAGAAATAATATCTATCAAAAGTTTGACACTTTTTTATATCCAATTTCAAGGTGAAATTACTTAAAATGACCATTATTAGATAAAATAGTAATAATATAATCTATTTATAATTCCAAACCATTAAAATGTATAATTAAAAAATATAAATTATTTTGATTAAAAAAGTTGTTTTCAGATAAAATATAGTATTTCTCAATATTCACCCAAATATGAAAGTTATCAGAAAGACACCAAAACATTATTAAAACTAAATTCTTAGGTCCCAATTCTAATGAAGAATTTCATTTTGTAAAATTGAATATATAAAAGTTTCAAATATTGGATTTAAAAATGCCTCACCATTAAAAGGTGGTAAAATTTCATTTTATGAAAAATACTTCTTTTATTTGAAAAAATAAATGAGTTCATAAATCATGTCTTAAAAACTCATAATACGGATTAAAATTATAAGGATAATATAATATTTAATATTCAGTTAATACTATTCATAACATTTTTGATAGGCTAGTTTGGTAAGTCGTGATGCGCTTGAACTCAGTGTTGTGTACAACACACGCTATTCTGTTATTCAAAGAGAAGTGTACCATGGAAGATTGGGGTGTTACAGTAACCCACACTCACTGAGGAGAAATACTATTCCAACTCCATCAACACCGACCCCGAATGTTGATGCCTCTCACTTACCTCTATCGTGGTAGCACCATCAAATTGTCGACCTGTGTCTTCTTTCCTCATCATCGACACAATCGATACTAAACCACGATGCTAATGCGTTATTTATACCACTATACAGAACCATGGTCCACATCCCTCTTATAATAACCCCAAATTGTATTCATATTCATATAGTTCATTTAGTGAATGCATTAGACATAATTAAGTGATAGGTGGGGCCCAATATTATATAGGCACTTGATTCATTGATTGGTCTCATGGGTAAAATGATTTGGGTACTTAGTGTATGCCTACCTAATTTAAGCATGCTTCCTTAGTTTCAACCATGATGATAAGTATAATTTCATAGTTGTGGCCTTATTAGAAAGACAAATTTCTTGGATGAGGCCATAATGGTAATGATATGGATGTCTAGTATTATAAATTCCATAACCATTAATTTAAATATTGTTTTCCATGTGTCTATTTATATTATTAACCATGTATTTGATTCAAGATCTTGTGATTTGTTATTTTACATTATTTTATTTTCAATTATTTCCTATAATATTATTCCTGCCATGTTTATTCCTTGATATATTCTGTTATATATTTTCCCTTATTGAGCATTTGAGCTCACCCTTCTTATGTTAACATTTCCATATGTTTTTTAGAGAATTATTACACAATATATTTCTAGAAGAGTAGTGTATATGGATAATTTTTTGGATGATATTGAAGTCTTAATATGGATTATGTATTTTCTTATATAGTGGTTAAAATTCCATCTAATTAGAATGAAATTTGTTTTGTTGGTTACTTTTTTTTTCCAAAATCATTAAATTTTATTCCTAAAAGTTCCTTAAAATTTAAGTGACTCCATAGTTATTGTTGATTTTGTATTTATTGATGCATAAAATTGGGTCACCTTGGTTAATTACAAATTTGTTATGTTAAGAAGTTTTTTATGAGAACTGAATCCCGAGAGAGCACGTTTGTGGTATGAAAATCACATAATTATTGTATGCACCTTATATTAACCTAGTTTGGGTGAATCAAGTAAAAATTATTTGTATCTTTCTTTATTCACTTTACCAATTCATATTTTTTTGTGAGGGAGAGAAGTGTTCATATTAAAAGTGAAGTAGGATCATTGGATGTCACTACCAACACTACAATTTATATGTGCTAAAAAAGCACTTATAAAGGTAATCCCATTACTAGCACTAATAAATGGAATAATTAATTTAAAAACAAATTATATACTATTAAATATCATATTTTTTAATATAAATATATTTAAATTGTTATAGATATATTATATTTTATTAAATATAATTTATATAACATTAAATACTTAATTACACATAATATATAACAGATTTAGTGAAAATGGTTTATAAAATAAATAAAATTTAATATTATGTAAATAATTAGTAATTATATTGCACCATTAAAATTTATTTTAAAGTAATATTAGCCTTAAGGAATTACTATACATGCAAAACCGAACATTAAGTGAATTGTGAGATATGATAAAAATATTCTTATTTAAATGTGACCATTATATCGTAGTTACTATATTAGATTTAAGAATATGAATAATAAAACTATGAAAAATATGAATAAAGGTTTTCTATAATAAAAATATATTTATTAATTCATATAAAATATTTACTAAATTTTCAGTAAAGTCATTTTATGCTTAAAAACTTATTTTCTCCAAAAAATGGCTTTAATTGTTTTTTGTGAACAAACATTATTATTAATTTCTAGAATATTTTCTAAATTTTATTTTATGGAATAAATTTATTTTTGAAATAATCATTTAAATATTATATTTGGGTAAATTAATGGGTTTTTTCTAAGAATATTTATTTTTGAGTGAATAGGGAAAAATAGAAAAAAAAATTAAAAGTCATTCCTTTTCATTAAATAATGTAATTTAAATGTCACATTATATTTTGAATTTGATCATAAAGAAACTTATGAATAATTTAATTATAAACAATCTAATTAATTATGTATAAATCATTAATAGTCTTTATTTTAGTATAAGTTTATTTTTTGTCTTAAATACACTTTTATCTAAAAACGGCTTTTCCGTTCAGTTTTATGAATTTATATTAAAAATTATTTAATAAATTTCTATAAATTTAATCATAAAAATTGATTTTGTATTTTTAATCAGTAGGTTCATATTTAGTAAATAGTTCCCTTTTATTTTGGATCACTATGAATAGTACGCTTGCATAATATTTTTCACCACAATAAAGGGTAAATTAGGTAATTAAGGTTAATAATAAAGTGATAAGGATTTAAAAATATATCTAGCACTTACCTGTGTTTCCTTATGATAATTTTAATTTAAAAAACCATTCAAATATTATATAATAGATAATTTTGGTGTCATTTCTCTTTGATAAAGTCCCTTTTATTATTTTATGTAAAACAAAATTCCAAAATGTATCTTTCTTACGTTTAATAACTATAATATTTTATGAGAGAGAAAAAAACCTATTATGAATGGTTCTAAAATTTTATTTTAAATATTTTTTTATGATGGTAATTTATTTAATAAAATCATGATGACATAATTACCTTAAATACTTACGCAACTCTGACACAGTGCATGTGAAAGTTGTAGAAGAATCTAGTAACTGAAATTAAAAACATTAAAAGTGGTGTTTTTTGGGTTATTAATGGTTTTCTATTATTTTTTAGATGTATACAATATATTATGAATTTTTAAAATTATTTATTTGAGATACATTATTTTCATGATATTTTTTAATGTTAAATTATGTGAAGAGTCCATAAAATGAAATTAATTGTATTTTATGTTAAAAAATATATTATTTAATGATATAAAATTAATAAAAATATTTTATTTAGACAAATTCATGAATTATATTTTATAATGTCAATAATTTCCCAAATATGGGTCACTATTTCATTTATAGTGACTTTCTTGACCACTAACACGTAAAACACTTGTGATAATGGTAATCTTCAAATAATGTTAATGGGGGGGGGTTAAAAATAATATATAAGTGTTAAAACAACACTTAAACTTGTCTAAATTTTATTGGATGAGATTATCACTACTTATATCAATTTTATATTATAAATATATCAATTATGTTCCAAATGATGATGAAAATTAATTTATATTAATTTAATATTTTATGTAATTCTTAGGTTTCCCATCCCTTCACATATAAAAGGAAACCACATATCCTATATTCCTCACATTTCATGATCTATTTAGCTCCGACATGATTTAACCAAATCTCATTCAAAAAAAACTCCCCATGACTTAAATGATCTTTTCTCCTCAAAATTCTAACATGTATGACTTAATGTGTATGACAAATAATATTTTCTGATGAAGAGGTATAACTTTTAATCGAGTGTTTCCATTTTATTTTTTCTTATATCTCCTTACAATATCCATAAACAATGATAATATAATAATAAAATTATATCATATTTTCATGACCTGCCTTCACCATGATGAGGGAAGGCATAACAGATTTCCATATCCTTCCTTCCTTATGTTGAAGAAGAGATAATGACCACCGAGATCTGCCTTCTAATAGGTCCCAGAGTGGTGACTAGCACCAATGGTATTGAAGCACACACAAAATGGAAATCATTAAACTTTTTAATTAGTAGGATTCAGAGATAAGATAATAAATCAATAACAAAAATAAAAATGGAGGCAAAATTAAAGAAAAAAATACACCATTCCCATATGCATATTCCAAAATTATGTGCAACAATGTACAAGAAAAATCCAATGGAAAGTACCAAATAAAAGAAGAAAACATCAACATCAACTATCCCAATGTCCAGGCTAGTACGATCCTCCACAATCCTCGAAGTCCTCCTGGAATCTTGAAAGTAGTTTTATATTTTTTGGGTGAGTATACAGGTATACTCAATAGGGAAAAAAAACTCCCATGCACAAGTGGGGTGGCATTATAATTCTTGTGAGAAAAAGAGATAACACCTATTATAGAAACTATCCACCCAAACCTCACCAAGGCACACTCCCAAAATAAAGCATGTCAAGTAATGTAATATTAATAAAACACCATTGTTTTGGTACCCCGCACCACTTTCCCACTAGTTATTTATGACATCCTATGTATCAGACCTCTCCTGTCATTCTCACCGCAGTCCCATTGCCACACCCCGCCCGCACACATCTTGGTTGTCACAACCGCACATTCCACCCGCAATCACCTGGGATATCACTACAACAAATACAACCTACAAAAATCTATTCCACAATAACCAAACCTAACACATCCCACAAACAGTTGGGGCCAAACAATATCTACCACACTCGAAGTGATCTGGGCCTCACCATGAAGACACATTGGAAACAACCTGCCCACACACAACTGGGCCAACCACCACCATGTACCCTACCCGAAGAATCTAGGGCTATAATGGACTTCAGGCCATAAAAGTCTACTCTATGTATCTTGGGATACTCTGTAAAGGGAGATGAAAAGGAGTTAATAACCAGCCACTCATAAGAGTGTTTGGAAAAACACCCTCCCCCATGAATGGGGGTGTTCAGTAAAAAGTACTCAACTTGGGTGGGGTGAGAACAAAAAGCATAAGTACTAAATTACACAAATAGGTAACAAGCACTCATCCCAACCAAGGGTTTCCAAACCCAGACCATACACAAACACCCTCATTACTATTCATTCATAAAGATCACTACACCCACATCCATGTCATGACTCATTCTCGAAAAACAATTCCCCATTGAACCCATTATTTTTTTCATATTCATGAGATTCCATTTATGTAATTCTTCACTACAGGGAAACTAACAGGCATAGCCACAATACATGGAAGGAGAAAACAGACAAACAACAATTCAAGCATTCACAATCGCTTCCCTTTTAAAGTCGGAACAACAAAAGGCATCCATGTGATCCCTCAAAGTACTGAATCCAATCCAAGACCAACCATACAACCCCGCAAAGCATCAAATCAAGAAACCAATGAATGTACAACAAAAGGGGATCCCATCTCCACCCATGTCACCCCACAAGAATCATGCAGATCAACCACCCATGTTAGCAAGACAGAGAAAGGGTGTTTTCAGATTCAAACACACCATTCATTAGGTTTCTTATTTCCATTTGATGAACTAGGGTGATCACACAAGGATTGTTGTTCACTGGACATCCATTTAATTAACCGCATTTACACGATTAAACAATTCATATGTCATAGCCATTAAATCATCACAGAAGGAAGGGGTTCATTAGTGCACAAGTAAGGACCACCAGCAGCCACAATTTTTAGCGGACATGAGCCTATACAAATCACAACATATAGAGAGAGATAATATAGTACAACTACATCATCAAACACACCCCTTAATTCATTAAAAGTTCGTTTATTATCTTTATTATGGTTTGGATTCATCAATTACAAATGTAACATCATCATACCCACCTCGTATGATATATATTAAAGAGAGTCGAAGGAAAAACCTTACTTGGATGATCAATGAATGAGGTTTCTCTCCACACACTAAGAACTGGGGATGCACGATTTGCAAGGGATGAACTCTAGGGGATCCAAGAGTGGGTAGGAAGGCTCCTACATAGGTGGGCCACTTTCCTTGGGAAGGGGGTCTCCAAACGCACCATGGAAGGAAAAAGAGGCCAGTGAAGAAGAAGAAAATAATTCCAGTACGACAATAAGGTGAGATCCTATACTTACGGGTTATCAAAATCTTGAATGACTTTAAAAGTCAGATTGTTGATTCACCAAGCAGTTGGAAAGATACTGACGACGGGTTAATTATTATTTTTAATTCCCATCAACGATTGGTCATAACGGCTATGAGTTTAAATGATTTAATTTTATTAGAGGGAAATGTGTAACATGGGTGGAAATAAAAAGTTTAGGAAAAATGTGTGACACGAAGGGAATACAAATGTTTTTGTATGAAAAGGGTCTCTTGACTACTGGGAAAATATTTAGATATCATTTATGGGATTTTAATAGCTTTTAATGTGGAATAAAAACATTTCTATGCCAAAATCTACATTGCAAGAGGAAAAAAATTTGAAAACTAAAAAAAGAAAGAATGGTGGTATATGGTTTTGTGAGACCCCATAATGGTGCCATGGTCATGGTTCCACCATATGTTGTGCCACTTTTTCTGTGTGCGCCCATAATGGTGTGACCCTCACAGTTCCACCGTATGTGGTGCCACCGTTTTGGTGTGCAACTATGATAGTGCGACCCTAACAGTGCCACCATCACGGTGAAAACATTTCATTGTGCGACCACGATGGTGCGACCATCATAGTGCAACCATTATGGTGAAACCATATGTCGTGGCACCGTTTTAGTGGAACCATTTGATGGAACCATGTTTTATGGAAAACTACTTAATGATCCACTACCCAGGTCATTACATCAGCTACCTCTCAAACTATTCTCATCCTAGTAATTGAAACTAAACTCGAAGGAAATAGAGAGGTCCAAACAACCACCTCAAAAGATACCTCTCAGGAGTAAACCTCACTGACATCCAAAAACAACTCTCCATCAAGTAAAAACACAAACATATAATGTTGTCATTGTCTAGTCATATGGATTAGGGAGCCTTTTCCACCACTTGAAGATAATATCCACTTTGGGTGGCACTAACTTTCTTGCACGGGTTTAATTGCATCAACCATAATACATCTTCCTTAGGGATTGGGTCCTACCTTCCACACAATCAAGACTCTTTAGGCAAATATAGAGAGAAAGGTCAAAAACACACCTCATTGTCAACAAGTTCAAACACTACATCAAAGATAAGTACAAAATAGAACAGAAAAAACTCAAAACAACTCAGAGAACTGTCCATGCATCTGTGCCTCTCATTCCAATGTACTCTCCTAGAGGATACCATGCCTCCAAAACACACGAACCAAAGGTATGGTACATCCACGAAGAAATTTCTCCTTTCAACCTTCAATCATCACTGGTCTCTCTATAAAAGTCACGTCATCCTCGATATCCAATATTCCACAGTCTAGGATGTTTGAATCATCGTGTCGATACTATTGGATCTAAGACACATAGAAGAGTTCTTGCACTCTCAGTAACGACAGTGGTATCACTAGCTTATAAGCCACATTACCGACCTTTCACAACACTTCAAACGGTCCAACGAACATAGGATAAATCTTACTCCCCTTGTCGAACCGCTGTTTACCATGCCGAGGGGAGACATTCAAGAACACATGGTCCCCGACCTCAAAGTCCAAGGGTCTCCTTCTATTATAGGCATATGACTTCTGCCAGTCCTGAGACACCTCTATCATCTCCCATATAAGACAAAACTTCTCCATTGTTCTGTGCACCATTTCCAGGCCAAGAACACATGCTTCCCCGACCACTATCCAACACACAGGTTAGCGACACAACCTCCCATACAATGATTAGAATAAATACAATCCCATTGTAGAGTGATAGCCATTGTAGTAAGAAAACTCCCCAGAGGTAAGTGTTTCACCCACGATCCCCCACTGTCCAAGACACATGCTTGTAGTATATCCTCTAGTGTCTGGATGGTCTGTTCTATCTGTCCATTTGTCTAGGGGTGGAAAGTCGTGATGAGGCATAACTGGGTGCCAAATGCACATTACAATCCTTTCCAAGCCCATGAGGTAAACCGGGTGTCCCAATCATAGAATATGGATTTCAGAACCCCATGAAACCGCACCACATAGTCCACGTATCAATGTGCTTGGGCATCCACCGTACAAGGCCCCTTGATTGCTAGAAAGTGAGATGATTTTTTCAACTGGTCCACCACTACCCAGATAGAATCACCGCCCCCTTGAACTTCGGGTTGTCCCATGACTAAATCCATTAAGATGTCATCCCAATTACACTCGGGGACATCTAAAGGTTTTAATAAACCACCTTTGATGCGGTGTTCAGCCTTTACCTACTAACACATGAATCAATTTTCTATGAACTCTTCCACTTCCAGCTTCACCCTAGGACACCAAAACTAAACCATAAGCCCTGGTACATTTTGAAAACTTTTATTTGTACTGCTAGGGGTGAGTTGTGGTGTCGCTAAGAACTCTCTCATGCATTTCCACTGGGACGAACAACTTTCCGTGAAACAACGTCTAATTCCACACGTTTTCCAACCATACCTCTAGAGCATCACCCTAGATAACATGATCGTTCATCACATCAGCCTCTAATTCCTTCCACTGAGACTCCACGACCTACTTCAATATAGAGGACTGCTCTATCATCTGAAATAGATATCCTCTATCATTCTCCACCCTTGAATCCAGGTGTATGGTAGCTAACTCTTCCATCACCTTCCCAGTATCTTCCAACTATAGAAACGCATCCTTCTATGACTTCCTTCTCAAGGCTTCAGCCACCTCATTCCACTATCCTATGGTGTAGGAAATCTTGAAGTCGTAGTTTTGAACGAACTTCGTCCACCTCCGTTTTCACATGTTTAGTTCCATCTAAGAGAAGAAATACCTCAATATAATATAATCCGTGAAGACCAAGAAGCGCTCACTGATGAGGTAGTGTCTCCACAACATTAGCGTGAACACCACCGTTACGAGATCCATGTCATGGGTGGCATAGTTATGCTAATGGGGATGTAACTGCCTATACTAGTAAGAGATAACCAATTCTATTGCATTTTCACTCACCCCATGCCTTGTCCTAAAGCATCACAGAACACCTTAAACATCACACCTTCTTCAGGAAACCTCAGTAATAGGGAACTAATCAACTTCCCATTCAGATAACTAAAGGATTCCTTCAACTTCCCACTCCAAACGAATGTCTAGTCTTTCTTGTTCAAGGATTTCAATGGAGATGCAACAAGAAATAAGTTGGGCATGAATCTCCGGTATTAACTCATTAGTCCTAGAAATATACAAACATTGTCCATGTTCTTAGGTGATTTCCAAGAAACAACTGCTTTGACCATTGATGGTTCCACCTCTATCCCCTACTCGGACACCACATGTCCATGGATGTTCACTTATCCTATCCAGAACTAGGTCATTGTCAATTTTCCATTGATTTGGTGCTGTCGGAGTACCTCTAAAACTATTCTCAGATGCTCAGTGTGATCCTCCTTTGATCTTAAGTAGATCAGGATGTCTTCAATAAACATGACTATGAATGGGCGTAGATATTCCCAAAATACTTTGTTCATGAGCCCCATGAACACAGCTGGTACATTTGTAACACTGAAAGACATGACTACAAACTCAAAGTGCTCATATCTACACCTGAAGGAAGTCTTCAAGATGTCCCCCTCTTTCACCCTCAACTGGTGATATCCTGAATATAGTTCTATCTTGGAGAACCATCCTACCCCCTTAAACTAGTCAAATAGGTCGTCTATCCTTTGGAAAGGGTAACAATTCTTTACTATTACTTGATTAAGTCTTTGGTAGTCTATGCATAGCTCGAGACCACCATCTGACTTCTTCACAAACAATACTAGGGAACACCATGGAGATTCCCTTGGTCGAACAAAACCCATCTTCATCTGATTATCAATCTGAATTAGTAACTCCTGCAGCTCATAATGCACCATCTTATATGGCACTTCATCAAAATCAGATGGGCACCGGGTTTCAAGTCTATCCCGAACTCAATATCACGTCGATGGGGTAGAGTCATGACCTACATGGGAAAGAATTCCATGAAGTCACTGATGATCCCCATGATTTACCCTATCTTTTTATCTACTGACTCTACTGAAAACTCAGCTAATAAGGAATGGAGGGGCTCCACTCGCCAGATTCCCCCTAGCAGCCTCGCTCACTGATGAAAGTCACATGTCGACCACCCATATATGAAAACATGATCCTCCTTCTAAAGCTATTGATAATGGAACATACAGAGAACAATCATTCGATTCCTAGAATGAAATCATACGGCTGCATCTGTAGAAAAGGAAGGTCCCCACTTGATTAATGTGGTTCGAAAATTAGTCTACACCCTTGGTAAACACTAGAAAAGCTAGTATAACCTCTGACTGGCGCACTCAAAACCAGGGGTATGGGAAGACTCCCTACATCATGACCAATGGAATGGGATAGACTAGGTGAAATAAAGGAGTGCGAATATCCTTATTCAAACAAGGAATATTCAATAGTACTAAACAAGCTGATCGTACCTCAGACGACTTCTGGACCTGTTGGAACTGCTTCCTCTATGGTGATTAACTGCCCATGCCCAGCTCCTCGTCACCTATACCTTCGTACACCACCCCGACCATGCCCTGGTTGATGTCGCTGAAGGGAGATCTGAGGTTGGCCTCCTCCAAAAACATCTTCCCTTAGATGAGAGAGAGCTCACTATTCATGTTGTTACTACTGAAAGGGCCTGGCTAAAAATTGTTTCTACTGAGGTGGGTGCTACACCAGCCCACCCCTATTGTACTGCAATCGGTCCGGGAACTAAGTATGAAGGATCCCACTACTGACACAGATGAAGCATCTCGGATCTGAGCCCAAAAATAAGGGGCGAGGACTGGGAGATAAAAACTGGATCTACTGGGGCCTGCTCCCCACTGGTCATAACCTGGATGACCCTGACGCTGGAGGCCTTCTATTGATGGCCTTCCCCTTTTGCAATCCCAAATGGATTCCCTCTCATGATAAACCTCCCAGCATGTGCATCCTTTCCAAAAATTCAGGCTTCTTATGGACATCCATGTACGTCGGTAGAGTTAAGAGGGTAACAACATACTGAAGAGATGGTTGGAATGCCTCCACTAAATGTCTCACCCGAGAATCCTCATCTGGAAATAGGTCCAGAGCGAATAGATAAAGATCCATGAACATGATCACCTACTCCTTCAATGAAATACTCCCCTGCTGAAGGAAGGGCATCTCCTGCCTCTTCTCTGCTTTCATTGTGGAATAGTGGGATTCTTCTCGGAACTCCCTCTCGAAGATAGCCCATGAAAACTCAGCCTGCCTCTTCTCCCCAAGATAATGCATCCACCACTAACATGCTACTCCCCGCATCTGGCTTAAATCCAGAGGAACCCAATACACCGTCAGAGCCTGGATCAAGTTGAAAGCTATCACCTGCTCCTCATGCCAGCTCTCAGTCTCCATGTTTGAGATGATTCCCTCGTTGTTCCTGAGGGTCTACTGCTGAATGTCATGAATCCTCCTATTCCACTGATCATCCTCCTCCTCTCGGTCAGCCCTATGATGGTCAGCCCAAACAACCACATGTGACTCGATCGCCCGTAATACAAGTGGTCGTCTTCCAGGATCCACAGATGTATGGTAAAAAAGGAATACATAATACCGAGTAGTGTAAAATATTACTTTTAATTTTTTTCATGGACTTCTTATACATTTTAAATCCTCGAACTACCCAAGACACACAAGAACACAAGTCATTATGTTGCATGTACCTTTACTAGGGTCTCTACCCTGTAGTCAGTGTACCATCACTTGGTTATTCGGTAGGCCTAGAGTCCTTGCATCGGATCACAGTGGGCACAAAATTCTCGTGTCCTATCCAATCATCCCTATCCTATTTCATGCACCAAGATTGCCTAAAACAATTTCCCTACCATCCCATTCAATTCTCACTTTGATTATCCCTGATCTCCATCCTATGTTACAACCTCCTTTTGATACCATTATATCATGACCATCCATCACCAAGATGATGGAAGGGAAAAAAGATAGCTAGACCCTTCTTTATTAACGTTCATGAAGAGATAATGACCCCCGAAACCCTCCTTCAATAGGTCCCAGAGTGGAAACTAACACCAAGGGAATAGAACCACACACAAAATGGAAGTCATTACCCGTTATATTTAGTAGGATTAGGAGATAAGATAGAAAATCTCGAACAACACCAAAACTGGAGGCAAAATTAAACCCAAAGATAAACCATTCCCATATGCATGTTCCAACAGTATGTTCTACAAAGTAAAAGAATACTCTAATGGAATGTACCAATGAAAAGAAGAAAATAGAAACAACAAAAATATCAATAACCAGACTAGTATGGTTCGACAAAATCCTCGAAGTCATCCTGGAAACCATAAAGCAGTTTTATATTCGTAGGCTGAGTATTCCAGTATACTTAGTAGGGAAAAAAATTCTCTCGTGCACAGGTGGGGAGGCATTCTAATTCCTGTGAGAAAAAGAGATAACACCAAGAAAGGAAACTATCCACCCAAACATCACCAAGTAACTCTCCCCATATAACGCAAGTCATGTAATGTAATTGTAATAACACATCGATGTTTGGGTACCACGTGCCACTTTCCCAATGATTATTAAAGACATCCTACGCGTTAGAACTCTCCCACCATTCTCGCCACAGTCCCACTACCACACGCAACCCACACACACCTGGGCAATCACAACCGCACATTTATCCCACAATCACCTGGGCTATCACTACCACAAATCCCACCCACAAACACCTGGTCCAAAACAACCAAACATAACCATGCCCACACACAACTGGGTCCGAACAACTACTACCTTGCCCGAAGACACTTGGGCCTCATCCCAAAGACACTTGGGAAACAACATGCCCACACACACTTGGGCCAACAACCACCACATACCCTACCCTACGAATATTGGTATATAATGGACCTCAAGCCATTATAGCCTACCGAATGAATCTTGGGCTACTTGGGAAAGGGAGCATAAAAGGAGCTAATTACCAGCAACTCATAAGAGTGTTGGAAAAAACACCCTCCCCCATGAATGGGAGTGTTCGATACAAACTAGAAAACTTGGGTGGGGAATGAAAAAGAAACACATGAACTAATTTTTAGACATAAGTAACAATAACTCATCCCAACCTAGAGGTTACAAAACAATCCCATACACAAACAACCTCGTTTATATTCATTCATAAAGAGAACTACATCAACAGCCATTTCACCACTCATTCCCGGGAAACAATTCCCCATTAGACCAATTCTTATTTTCATAGTCAGTTGATTCTATTTATGTAATTCTTCACTACTAGGAAACTAACAGGAATATCCACAAGCCACGTAAGGAGAAAAGAGACAAATAGCAATTTAAGCATTCATACTAAATTCTCTTGTATGTTCACAACAACAAAAGTTGTCCGTGAGATCCCTTGAAGTACTAAAACCAAACAAAGCCCCACCATATGTCCCAACACAACCTCAGATCCAAAAACCAACAACAGGAGATCCCATCCCCACCCATGTCACCCCACAAGGATCAAGAAGATCAACCACACATGTAACCAAGACAGAGTAATGGTGTTATCATATTCAGAAAAACCATTAAATAAGTTCCTTCTTTCCATTTGATTAACTGGTGTGATCACAAAAGGATTATTGTTCACTGGAAATCCATTTAATTACCCGAGTTTATATGATTAAACTATACATATGTCACAAAAATTAAATCATCACAGAAGACATGGGTTCATTAGTTTGCAAGGAAGGACCGCCAACGACCACAATTTTCAGAGGACATGATCCCATATAGATCACAACATATAGAGGAAGATAAAAGAGTAAAACAATGTCATAAAATACACCCCTTAATTATTTAATAGTCTGGTTATTATCTTTTTTAAGGTTTGGATTCATCCATTCCTAAAGGAACATCATTGTACCCACCCCGCATGATGCACAGTAAAAATATTTGAAGGAAAAACACAACTTGGATGATCAATGATCAAATTTTCTCTCCAAGCGCCATTAACTGGGGATGTGCAATTTTCCAGGGATGAACTACAGGGGTTCCAAGAGTGGGCAGGAAGGATCCAGCATATGAAAAACACATTCCCCATGATGGGGGGCTCCAAATGCACCATGGATGGAAAAGGAGGGTCTCCAAGAAGAAGAAAATAATTCTCGTGTGATAACAAGTTGAGATCCAGGAGTTAAAAGATTTCAAAATCTTGAACGAATTTAAAAGCCGGATCACGGATTCAACACGCGGTTGTATAGTTAAACATGATGGGATTAATTGTTATTTAATAATTCTCACAAAAGAGTGTTCATAATTGCTGTGAATTTAAATTATTTCTTTAATCATAGGGAAACATGTAAAAGGGATATAACTAGAATGTACGAGAAAAAGCTGTGACACTGATGGAAGCCACATGTTTTGGTAAGTCAGGGGATGCCCGACTCTTGGGGGATGATATTGATATCATATATGGGATTTTAATAGATTTAAATGGGGTATAAACTATTTCTACATCAAAAGATATGTTTTAGGAGTGAAAAAAGTATGAAACATGAAAAAGAATGAAGGGTGGGACACGGTTTGGTGAGACACCATAATAGTTCCATGGTCATAGTGCCACCGTAAGTAGTGCCATCGTTTCGGTGTGTGAATGTGACAGTGAAACCCTCAATGTGCCAACATCACGGTGCCATCATTTTAGTGTACCGTTTCAGTGTGCGACCGTGATGGTGCAACCGTCATGGTGCCACCATTTCGGTGGAACTGTTTGATTGAATCATGTTTTTTGGAAAAATCCATTACGAGCAACTACCCAGGTAGTTACAAACACACACACACACATATATATATATTATTATGATTATGTTACATCCTTTTTCATATCCTTTTTCATCTTATGAAGATATAAAATATCCATCATGTGTATGTGTGGACAACTTCACCCACAAAGTAATGTGTGTTTTTTTTTATCACCACCACATAAGGATGGATATTATGATTTATTTAATGAATATATGTTATATTCATGATATTATTATTATTTTATAATTAAAATATATTACTTACCTTCACACCCTTCATCCTATTAAAAATGATAATCTCGGCCATGAGAATATATAGACTATCACCACTACAAAGTTATGTGATTCATTATTCATGTATAAATATCATGGATGATTCTAAAATTTTACTTAATATATAATCACGATAATTATGATGTTTTGAATATTTTTTAGATTATGTAACCATGACCCCTTTGACTAGGGTCATCCAACCAAAGTTGTTTTTCGATCATGAACCAAATATCCTGAAAGCATCTGACATGAAATTATCTAATTCAATAACTATATAAAGTATGGTTATAAATGAAATAAAATTGATTAAAGTAAGGTAATAATCATTAATAATGTTAATAAAAAGTATAAAATTATTATATGTTTATTATATAGGTGATAAATTATGTACATGGAGAGTCGGACTTGAGGTATGCGGTTACATAACTCAATTTATTTTCAATGGATTTTATTAATTATTCATTTCCAATGATAATACATGACTATGAGTGTAATGATATCTAATTATTTTATGTTTTATTTCACATTTTATATGTGGATTTACATTTTATATAAATATCCAATACATAGATCAATTATCACTTCAATTTTATGATATTTTTAAGGTTATCTCATCTCAAATTTGTTTTTGTGAGACATATATCATATTCACCACTTATTTTCTTTATGTGTAGTATAAACTACCCCTTTAATGATATAAGACAAATCAAAATGATTGGATAGAACATATAAAAACTTTTTATATTACATAATGATATAAGATAAACCTAATGTGTTATGGTTTGATAATTGTATGGATACATATAAATGTAAAGGCATGGATACCCCTTTTGATTTTTTATGTTATGGGGGATTAATATGATTAAGGATATTTTGATGGTATTTATGGGAATAAAACCAATTGGTTTAGTATTCATTTTAGAGAAAAGGTACTTTGAGGTAGAATGGTTTAATATTTTATTGACATAAGTTGATAGATATTGATAACCTTTAGCTTTAAAATGATATTTGATGTTGGTTTGGTTTATTTGGACAAAAAGGTTACTACATTTTGAGAGTATATAATTTATCATATAGATATCCATGGGATGAACAGGTGACTTTCTCAAAAATTCATTAAAGTTGTTTTTGATGAAGTTCCTATATTAGGAACATTATATGATTAATGGAAAGGGAATTTTTTTTCTTAATATGGGATTTTATTTAAGGAATAAAGGGTGAATTATCTAATAGAATAATATGTGATATAATTATATCATTATGGATATTATTGATATTTATGAAAACGATTAGCAAAATATAGAGATTATATGATTAGGTAATATAATTTTTTTGTATACATGAGTTATTAATATTGTTTATATATTAATGTTAGGTTGTTCATGGAATAATATGTGACATAATCATTTTTATAATTGGGTTTCATTCCTATCTAAATATTATGAATAGTTTTAGGGTTTTTTATTTATGGAATGATTTAATTTTGAATTTGGGTGGTTTTGTTGAGGCATTGGGTAATAGTGTAATATTTATTTATATAACGGTTTATTCATATTTTGTACTATCTAAACTTTTTATTACCTTTTCGTTACTGTATAGATATTATAAGAATAAATTGTTACCCTTTAATGAATTTTATAATTCATTAAAAGAAAATTTTGGTGCTTTGGACATAAAAAATCATCCTGAACATTCATTTAATAGAGTTAAAGATGTGAAAGAAGTTGAAATTGATTGAAGCATAAATGAAGGATGAAATATTTCATAAAAAATATAATGAAATAATGTATGTATATTTTATACATACTTCTCTCTTTATGGTAATATAATCCCTGAAATCTTGTAAAATGGTCTTAAAATAAAAATATTATCCTATTACCATCATTTTTGATGAATTTATAGTCTTCTTTTATCCATTACTGATTTATGGTTTTGTGGTCATTAACATTTTCATGATCATGTTCCGTATCACTCTCTATTATTCCAAGGATATTATTTTTCTCCTCTATATCAATATTTTCACATCCCACTATAATTTTCTAGTAGAGACATAATATATTCCACAAAATTGCATTCATATAATTATTATGGTTCCCGAACTTTAATGTTTTTCATATTATAGTGTTATTTATAAATTAATATATAAATAAATCTATACTTATTTTCAAATATATGCATAGAAAACATTAATTTCACAAAAATATATTTTGAACATATATATATTTAAAATTTATTTTTAAATATAAAAGACCATATGAAAATAAATATTTATTATCCAATTTATTTAAAATTTAAAATTTCACCATTTGATTTACCTTATAAAAATTTATTAATATATATATATACAGATTAAAATGTGTATATAATGTTTATATTTAAATTTGTGTGTGTATGTGTATTAAAATACATATATATATTTATGAATATATTCTAATTTATGTGTGTATATATATATTTATATACTAAAATAAATAAATATTGTAAAATATATATACACATATATAAATATGACAATATATAACAGGTAATATATTCTAGGCTAGTGGAATGTGTGTTTGTTGTGTGTCAGTATATATATATATCTGTGTGTGTGTATCTTTATACATTGATACCATTTTATATTAAAACACATACAAATTCATATATGTAGATGTACACAGACTTATACAAACACACACACACATTTATACAAATACTCACACAAACAAATATATTAAAATAAATTTGGATGCTTCATTGGCTGGGTACATTAAGGTGGGTTTGGGATTGGTTTCTTGAGGCAACCGTGGCTCTGTTGTGGCTGGTCTTCATAAGTCTTTTGATTCCAACTAGGTTCACCTTTATCTTCTTAATTGGCACACAATAATCATCTGAATCATGCTGATTTTCCCACCATAAATTAATGGTCCATTCACAAGAATCTTAACAAACCTACATAAATGAAAGTTTGTAAAACTTGTAACCATGGGTGTCAACGTATCTTCCAACAAAGTTAAGAACATGAAATGTTTAGACTATATTAATGATTCCATATATTTAAATTGTTTTGACTGTAAACATATTAATTAATGGTGTTAGATTTATAATATATATTACTTTTATTTAATGTTATTAAAATAGTTATATTAGAATATAATTAATATGACTTTATAAGGAATAATAATGTAGTTTTAACTAATTTTCCCAGTTCGAACTTGACCTGCTCCCTTAGTTCAATGACCATACTGATTATGCATATATAAATTAATCATACCATAAAATAATTTTAGGTTCAGTAGAATGATTTTATTGTGATATTGACATTGAACTACTATGCAGGATTTAATTGCTGGCATCATTATAATTTAAAAATGTACATATAGAGAAAGAGATTAGACTTCTGATATTTTTAATTTGAATTTTGATACTAACCATCATTAAATGAATTCATAAATATATTTATCTTTTTTATGATATTATTGATGTGTATGTAATGGATGAATTGTTCTATAAATTATATAATGACTAATATTCCCTTCATCATCCCCTTTCATTTAGTAGCTCTACAAAATCAACTATATTTTCCACTCACCCATCCTCATCCCTAGTACGATTGCCCATATCTCTAATCTCCAGCACTATGCACCAAAATAAATGATGAATCGGCTAATGGGGACATTAGTGAAGCACAATACTATCGACAATTGCTTCTTCCCTGGCTCTGATGATGAGGCGATAGAGAAATGGTAGAGGGTAACCACATGGCCCATTGACATTAGGCTAAGATCCAGGGCTTCTAAACCAAATATATATTTAAGAAGTAATTTAATGAATTTAATAATATAATTTCAAATTTTAAAATCTGTGTTTAACATTCTTGAAATATAAGTAATGTTTTTATTAAAATAAAATCTATTTTTGGTTTTTAAATTTTAATAAAGTATTCACAAAATTCATTTCATTTTTTTGCTTGTTTTGAAAAAAACAAGTTTTCGTTGATTTAACATAATCCAAATAATTCAATGAGAAACAATATTATACATGAATTTGTTATAAGAATATTTTTATACTTTAAAAATTCATTTTTTGAAAAATGGTTTCCATTGCGTATTGTGAATTTATATTAAAATTAGTTTTTCCACTACTAGAAATTAAATAATATAAAATGGGTTTTATATTTGAAATAATCATAATTAATATTAGGTAATAAGGAAAACTTAATTTTTGGTTATAATGAATATTAACCCTGATAAATATTTATCCCCTAAATGAGTTATATTTGTTGAAATTAAAGTACAATAATTCTAGAAAACTCAAAAACATTATTAAAGGAGTTAAATTGGTTAAATCCCAATGTATCGCTTACCCAGATATGTGGTAGTGTTCAATCATATGTCATTTATGTTGTAGGGTTTTTATTATTTTTTCAATATATGATTCTTCTTTCACTCCTCTTATAAACATATTAGATTTCATTCCTCCTACTTCTCCAATTATAGACACCACGACACTATTTTAATAATAAAAATATTAATTTTTTTTAAAAAAATAATTGAATTAAAATCATGGGAAAATAATATGGAAATTTAAATTTAATGTCTTCGATTTATGATATAAATTAATATTATTTATCGTTATTAATATAGTTATATTTGACTATAATTAATATGAATATATAAAGATGAATAATATTTTTTTAACAAATAAAAAAATTGGTTCGATCACATGTTTAACCAATTTTCTCAACCTGAACTTTACCTACTACCCTGATTCATTGACCACCCTCATTATAATAATTTTGTTCATAGGAAATAAACCGTGTGTTTTGAATCTAATAATATAACATTTTTTTAGAATATTTAATTAAAGGAATTTTTCATCAGAAAATAAAAAATTGCGATAATCATGCTTAAAAATAATAGACTTAGTGATAACTAAAAAAATTTGAATCCATATATCTATCCATATGAGAGTGTGTATATAATTTTACCCTATAATAAAAGAATTTTGGGTTCAATAATTGTGAGATGGAGTTTTACCTACCACGCATATATAAATTGACCCTTCAATAAACAAATTTTACATTCAATTAGTCTCTTGATCATTTTAATAATAATTTTTACACTGACCATCCATAAATGCATTCATAAATATAAGTAATAGATGAATCGTTCTAAAAATTAGATACCCTTCATCATCCCCTTTCATTCTGGAGCTCTTCAAATTAAACAATAATTATCATTCACCCTTCCTCATCCCTAGTACAAACACCCATTTCGCTGATCCCCCCAAACAAAATGATGCATCAGTCGATGGATATGTTAGAAAAGCTGAGGAGTGTTGCTAATTCTTTATTAACTAGATCCATGAAAAGGTAGAGGAGAACCACGTTGTCTGATCTGTTCTTACCAGCCTCCACTAACTCGGGATTGGTGAAAAGGTAGAGGAGGTAATCTCTCACCAATATTCTCTTAGCAGACACTTGAGACTAGAAGATTGTTGACATTTAGGTGCCCTGAGAAGTTCTAAGATATAGGATGGAGAAGACATGTGGTCCAATACTCTTATATAATAGTCCTCAATTCGAGGTGGTACGATTAGACGTATACCTATATTGAGATCCATGCTTTTGAGTATAGTTGAACCACTTATCGCACTACCATTTCATCCCCAAATAAACCTACTGGTTAATGGGAACGAGGGTGCATTGAAACCTTCTTTACTCAACTCTAAAAGATAACCTCCAACCATTTGATAGTGGACATTTACCATCCCTCTTCTGACCATATCCACTCAAACGGGGGGTTCTTCCTTAACTCCCCTGGAAGCATATCTATCTTGATGTTCAAGAATTTCCCATCTTGACACAGGTCAAGACCTTGTTTACACTTTTTTGAAGGTTCCATGTGGAAACTTTTTCCATTTGGTGGAAACAACATATTGGAATGAAATCGGTAGGTGGCTCAAACCTTAATCCTATCACCCATTGGGACCACTTGAATGATTTGGAGATCATGGTATGATAAATATCATAGTCATTGGTGTTTCATCTAGTATTGGATGAACTCTATATAATATAGGTCGTAGAGGTAGGGGTTCTGCTCAAGAGCTACTCTAAACAACTCAACCCACGATAGGCTTGCATTTGGACAGTCAATGGTCTTAACACCTATGAGTAAATGATCAATCACTATCATCTATCACACAAGAGATCCTTGGTAGCAGCAAGAGTACACCTTTGTTTCTCCTTCACACAAATAGAGATGGTGCTTTACAATTGTCAGACCATTCAATGACTCCCCAAGGGCTTGACTCGACACACCTAAGGTGTTTAGTGGAGGGAATTTCTAACATAACTATAACCTCCACCCAATTATTTAAGATCACATGTGGTAGGGTCTTCATTCTTCATGACATTTTTCTTCTAGATCAGATTGACTATAGAACCATTCGAATTCTAGAACTAGGGGAGAATCCCTGGATGACTTTGAATCCTACTCATACTCGATATAATATAGGTAGTATACTTACAAGATAACTTTGCCTAGCTAACATTGAATCACCTAGGTGACATGATATCTTTGGAGGATTGTATTGATGAGCGGGATAGAGATTTGAGTTTAGTACTTCCTTACTAGTGGAATAGAAATACTCAGTATAATATAGGTAGCGGTATTGTCAAAGGTTTATAGGGGTATCTATGAGGTTAGATGAGGGTTAGAGAGTGGAATAGTTCTCATACTACAATGATGTTAGAGGAAAAAACTCATGCACTGGAATAAGGGGTGAGAATGTGTCCTAAATCTAATTTTTTTTGATAGGGTTTTAGTGAGGGATGCCTTAAGAACTTCAACTACAAAGCGGTCCACTATCATCCCTAACCCGATGAATGTGGTTTGAGTGGGTATACTTATAAAGAATAGCTATATTATATGATTAAAGAGAGATACAAAGAACAGTATGAGCATTTCATATTTATGGAATATGATGCATCATGGTACGTCCAGGTATCCACAAGTGCAGAGCATTGAGAAATGGGGTATCCATCGGGAAAAGTATGAAGGAATAGTTCTTGAAAAATATTAAGAGGGATCAAAATGAATTGGCTCATCAACTATTCAATAGGCTATTTTTCTCCTTAATCCATTCGAGTAACCTTTGATGAATTTACTAGAGAGTAAAAAACGATAGATGTATGGATTTTTAGCAATGATCATGTCGACAGAGATTAGAGGAGAATCTCTTTGACTTATGTATGATGTCAAGATTGCTAATGTAGAATCACCGATCTTTCTTTGGGAGATATTGTTAATCATTATAATATAGTAAGTTGACTATGTCGATTTAATATAGGTAGTAGAATATAATTTTATTTTTGATCAATATCATTGGGAACTCGGTTGACTAGTGATGTGTCCGGAGGTAGTAAAAACCCTCAAATTATTATTTAAAACTCCGACACTAGCATAGTGGTGCAGGGTAAAACCCAAGGGATGGTAGGTGCGAAATATAAGGATTTGTTTTAAATTAAATCCACTGTTGTCAGTAGTGGAAACATTGAACCTTGTTTAGTTTTTTTAATTTTTTAAATGATGATGTATAAATAGGATGAAGAAACATGATTTTTTTACAAAGAAACTAAAATGTACATTAAATATTGATAAACTAAAGAAATACAGTAAACTAATATTAAGCAGTCGGGTAAGGAACAATTATCAATTGTAATATTAGAGAATTCCAAAATACTAGATTAAAGGATATCGTCCCCACTACACTTTATTGAATCATACCTCAAGAAAAAGGTAAAAAGTCTCCCTCGCTAGAAAACTCAACACACAGAAGATTTAATTGAAGAGTTCACCACTCCAAAATCAGTCAAACAGTATTAAAATTATAAAAGGATAACATATGGTAATAATCATTACGTTAATTTCGATAGTTAAATATATTAACGCTTCAATAAATTTATACAATAACTACCACTCCAATTGATCTCGAATTGAGGATTTAAGAAAAAATTTAAGGTATGAAACAA
Source organism: Viscum album (assembly GCA_963277665.1). Taxonomy (NCBI): domain Eukaryota; kingdom Viridiplantae; phylum Streptophyta; class Magnoliopsida; order Santalales; family Viscaceae; genus Viscum; species Viscum album. The sequence continues at coordinate 1,932,555,171 of OY728131.1, forward strand.
CTAAATAAAGAATCATTAATAAATCACACTGATCGATTATGATTCTCAAAAATGTAAAGTGAATGAAGAAGTTTAATAGATTAAGTACAGGAATTGAATTCATGAACTAAGACATTCAACCTCTAATCATCTTTATTAAAGTAGTGAAAAATGTACAAGAATAGTGGAAAAAATTTAAAGATAAATGGAAGAAGAACACCCCAAAAACTACTTTTCTCTTGGGCTCTTTATCCTCCAGATCATCTCTAATGTTACTCCCATGAGTCCGCACTCGAATATAGTGTGTTTATTGAAGGAGAATGAGACTCTAAATCAGTGTCCTAATCAGAGTCCAATTTATTCTAATTCTGATCTGCTTAAAATATCATCTGTAATTTGCTACATGTCACTACATGTTTCCATGAACATCAAATGTCCTTCAGTTATGCACCGCACATGTGCGTTTTTTCATGATTGACACGTCATGCTAGATTTTCCTCCGTAACTAACTCCCACTCAGTTATTTGAATGTATTTAGATATTTTTCAAGCTCCTATGTGAACCTGCATAGTTAGAATAGAAAAACAAATAAACAAATAAATGTTTAAATGTTAAATATTATGAACAAATAGAAGTTTCATCAAATAATCTATAAATGTTATTAAATTTAAATTAATAATTATTAGTTATTATTTTATTTGTTAACTAACTTATTTTATTTAATGTTGTTACATGTTATTATTTATACTTATTTAATTATGATGGTGATCAATTAATAATTAGATTAAATTAAAATTTTAGTATTTATTAAGTTATTAAATTAATAATATTAGTATTTAGGTTTTTTTTAATATTTATGTTTTTTAATTTTATTATTTCATTTTATCACAATAAATAGTTCTATTTTAATTATTATAATTTATAATATTCTATATAGTTATTATATATTATAATTATTTTAATCAAAAAAGAAGATAAATTATAATTATTATATTCATTAAAGTATTTAATTTTTATTTTAATTTTGTTTATAAGGTTAGCATTTGAATTTATTTAATTAATTAGTTTTATATTTTATTCTATTATTATTAATTTATTTATATTTATATTATTATCTTTTATCTTTCATTTTTTTATTTGTTTAGAATTATTTTTTCATCACACCCGTCTTCTTCTCCAACGTGCCACAGGGAGGTTGTTGTGGACCGACTTCTTCAGAGCAGAAGACCCGTGGAGTTTCCCAGACTGACATCAGCAACTCCTCATTTTCATGAAATCAACAGTGACATTAGATCTTCTATAGATGGTGCATACTCCTTCGCACAGTGGCATAAAGGGGGTTCCATCGAGCAGCGAAGATGCTTCAATCAGTACAGTTTGGGCTCCTCGGATTATTGAAGCCTTCAAGGTTCCTATCCCGACTCACAATGTCAGTGGAACTCATTGAAGGTAGAAATCCTAGATGACTACCGGTGACTCATCGCAACGACTCCCCCTATTATTGCAATTCCAATGGAAATACCTTCGAGCAACCACAACCAGCAGTGGCCTGCTTCTGTAGAAAGTTACAAATCTTCAATGGTAGCCTTGATTCATCAACCAAGCCTCAATTTTCATTCTTTAAGTTTTAAATTGTTAGTGGACTTTGATGATCTGAAATGATGGATGAAGGCTTTGGATATGAATGCAGCTCAATGGGGCATGGTGGCAGGGGATCTGTCTGAGCCTTATTCTACATTGATAACTAATTATGGTTGTGACTGGAGGTAAATGGTTAGAATCAGTGAGATAGAGTTCTGTTTTCGCAAGTATGTGAAATAGAGGTAGAGTTTTGGGTGTTGGGGGATGAAATTGTGGTAGCATAACAGGGATTTAGTGGCAACGAGATCAAGTTTGCAGTAAGACAATGAAAGAGTGAAGATGAAACTGTTGTCGAGGAAGATAGTTTGTTGTGGCTAGAATTAAGGTTTGGATGAAACCATGAGGAGTTGGAATCGTGAAGGAGGATTACGGAGTCAAGAGGAAAGTGGTGGTTGAGATAAATTTGAAAGGAAATCATGTGTGGTGGTTGTTTTTCCACCGTGAATGAAGGAAATGGTGGGACAACAGAAAGGGTTTGACGGTGAAACCGTGAATGAGACGGTGTGGGGAGTTATCTATGCCACCAGTACACTGCAAAACATAGAAAAATTAAAAATAGAATAAAACAAAAATAAAAAATAAAAAAATAATTTTAAGAAAGAATTAACTAAAATAATTGAAAACTAATGAACTAATAAATTTAAATAAATTTAATAAACAAATAAAACATAAATTTATTAATAAAAAAATCAAGTTATAAAAATTAAATTAAAACTAAATAGACAATTAGATTAAAATACATTAAGGTTTATATATATAGAATGTGAATGTAAAATAAACAATTATAAATAGAAACTAACGAATCATTAATAAATTTAATTAGAAGTATTAAATTTAAGGAGAGTGAATAAAGATAATTATAAGAGTTATTACATGTAAAAAAGGAAAAATTAAAATGTCAATGATTGTAGTAATTAATTAATTATTTAATTGAAAACAAATTTGGTTAATAGATTAAATAATTAGAAAGTGAATTTTTAATAAAGCAGGTGTACTTATAAACTAAATACTAATTTATAAAACTGATATGAATTAAATAAAATCATTAATTAAATAAATTATTCACAAAAATACAAAAATTTATTATAAAAATTGATTAGATAACTAATTTAGTTATAAAAATGCAAAAGTACAATTATTAAAAAAAAGTGAAATAATAATTAAATAAATGAATAAAAATTAATTAGAAATATGTGAAAAAACATTGTAAAAATAAGGACACATCAACAGGAATCCTTTCTGGTAGATGAGCACATAGCATAAGGAAGGTCATTGTAAAGTCCCTTCATGTACCACACACATATACATAATCAATTGAGTAGAAAAGATCATACTCAGATATGTTCCTATCACATCCTTTTGAAGTCTTTTACATAATCAAATGTTCACCAAGTATGTGAAATTCCTAAAGAATCTCCAATTAGCTTCATCTAGTTCCAAGATGGAAGCTTTTAGAGACCTAGACAGCAAACAGTGGAGGGAATCGGTAATGATAAATGCTCTAAGAGGTACTAGAATTGGTGGATCAATTGCAAGGCAGTGATGAGCTTTATGATAGAAGCCTCAAGTATCTTATGATGGTGAAATGACTTTATCATACACATACATATGCTTCAGTATACATTCGCAATGAAATAGGCGAGCGTCCAATTAATTACCTACCATGAATATTGATCTTGTCAATGTATTCCATCACATAGATTGCACTTGATGAATCTATCTATGGCTATGAAGAAAGTAGAAAATACGATTGATTCGAAAGTAGGATAGAGTGAGAAAATGGAAGGATGTGATATTGATTATGACTTCCAATAATAGTGGACCTCCGAGAGAAAACCAAAACTACAACTACTGTAGTGAATGATATACTAGTTTTTGGGATACAATACATGAATCATGTTTCCCAGGGTCTCATTGGGATAGGATACTTCATGTATCCCTTTGAGGACCTGGTGCTCACTGCCTAGGGAGCACCCATGATACATGATGTATCCTAGTTTATACTCCTATATTATTTCTAAGAAATGACTAGGACATACTTGGGTACACATCTGTTCCATCACCTATTTGATCAAAGGAGTTTAATTGATACTACTCATGGAGTTGATCCTTTTACATATCTTTCCACCACCAGCACAGAAAAATGATACACGCCACTGTACCATCATTCAAACTAACATGTTCATAATTTTTTATTTGTTCTTGACCATGCCCAATCCAAGAGTCTTAAAAGATTCCATTTTATTTGAATTTCGTGCCACTAATGAATAGGTACACCTCCTGTAGTTATGATTTGATTCCCATGGGGTAGGATGCGAACAACATCTATTTCGTGGAAGAGGTGCACGGCCCATGATTTTTGAGGATCGGTGGTGTGGTAGACGAGAGAATATTTCATGATGCGGTTGTCACCATCTACTAAAAATATTATAATGATGATGATCTCCATCATGTGAAGGAAACCACCTAGTTGAGCCCGGATCCCTTATGAAATTGGTAGTAGCCCCTGATGTGTGAATTTTTAAACCATTCCACAAGCTAGATGTGTTTTTTCTTTTGGAATCCATGGTTCCCATTCCATATCCAATCACATGAATGGTTCAATATAAGTAGACACACATTGGTGTGTGTTTCATTGATGTACCTTTCCAATTATAATATCACGACCTCCAATCTAGTATAAAACTTTTTATGTTGATCCCGCCGAAACTCCCAGGACCTCATTCGCTATCGAATCACTGTGATAACCACTTAGCTCATTCTATGGTAGCCCTTGGTGTTGACTGCTACCCTATTCAATAATGGGGCATCATGTACCATCATCGTATGGATCTTGTAAGCCTCACCAGTCCGCATACCTATTCCCGCTGACCTAACCACGTGCTAGTCATCGAAGGCTTTATTCCTAGCTGATTGGGTCTAAATTATGAGATACGTTTCATTACCTATTGGAGTCTACTACCTATGTTATACCAACCCCAATACCCTCTTTTATATTTCAACATTACACCCCCTAACTCATAGGCCTCTAGGTGTCCATGGTAGCCATCTTGCTACAACTCACCTAGTACAAATATATATTGACAGACCACTAGTAGAAAACATTAGGTTAACATGGGGTACATAACCCACCAATGGACACACAGGTGTCGTGGTAACCCTTGGAATATATTGGTAGATCTCATGGGTCAAGTTTTTAAATGGTGGTCGATTCAACTACATGAAAAAACTAGAGGGTGTTTCATCCTCATTCTCTTGTTCAGATATGTACAATACACACACACCTGGCAAGCTATAGGGAAACCAGTGAACTGCATTGGGCTTGAACCACCAATGATACAGATTTGGACATTAAAAGTGCTATAAAGGGGCATTTTCATGCTCAAAAAGCGTTTTTAATATTATCCAAGATAGGGGGGGTCCCTTTTATCCACGTTAAAAAATGTTCTGATAAAGACCCCTATTAATAGTGCTAAAAAAAGCACTGATAAAAGGGGTCTATTATCAACGCTAAAAAAGCACTGGCAAAAGGGTCCTTTGTCAGCGCTTCTTTTTAGTGCTGTTAAAAGAACAATTTTATTAGTGCTTTTTGATAAGTGATGATAAACGTTTAAAATTTAAAACAAAATTTAAAAATTTTTGCAGATCAGAGGGTGGTTTTAACAACGCCTGACCCCCCTTCAACAGCAATATGAAGCACCCCCCACCTGCCCCCAACACACCCCTACCACCTCAGAACTCCCTAATACCAACCCCCACAACCCTTTAACAACATTAACACCCCCTTTTACAGTGCTAGAACAACCCTTCACCATCACATGCACCCCTTTACCCAATAGCACTACAGGAAAAACGTGCTTTTGCGATTGGTTTTTTGTGATGGGAATTAATCATGTCTCAATAAATTCATCCCAAAGGTTATTTTCAATGAGTGGTTCACCCCGTCACAAATAAGAATTTATTTACTAAATGATTTGAAATCCCGTCGCAAAAAATATTGCGCAGTTTAGTGTGGGATGCGCGCCAATGTGTCGGAATGGTAATATGCAATGGAATTTCGGATCCCGTTGAAACACGTATGGTGCGGTTCCGCACGGATGGCATGCAATAGCTCGTGACGGGGGGTCCCCGCGTTGCAAATAGTGTGTGGGTGAAAGGATATTTGTGATGGGTCCCATCACAATTACCAGTGGTGGTAAATAGGTTTTTGCGAGGAGATGTTGTCCCGTCGCAAAAGATGTGTCGGCATGTCACTTTTTGCGATAGGACCCGTCACAAATACCATTTCAACCACCGCCTGCAATTAATTCGGGTGAAGTTTTTTGCGAAAGGCCGCGTCACAAAAAGTATCTTTTGCGATGGCAATACCATCGCAAATAGTCCTGTCGCAACTAATCTAACCTATATATACCCCTCATTTTTTCATTCATCTCCCCTCATTTCACACTTGCTCTCTCTCTTTCTATAGTTTTTTTAGAGTGGGAAGTTCTCTGATTTAGTTTTTTTGCAGAGAAGTTGTGAAGTTGCATACATCAACAGGAGATCAAGTTTAAAGGTATTTATATTTTATTTAATTTAATAATTATTTCTTTTTTATGTTACTTTTAATTATTGTTGATTAGTTGTAATTAAATTAGATATAAATTGTTTTCTTATCTGTATTTATTTGTAATAATAAATTGAAATTATTAATATTAATTCTCAATAATTAGTAACAATTATAAATAATTAGGAATAATTAGTAATAATTATAATTAAATAGTTATGAATATTATTATATAGTAATAATTAGAAATAATAAGTAATAAATATGAATAAATACTAATCAATAAGAAGCATTAGTAATAAATAGGAATAATTAGTAATAAATAAGAATAAGTAGTAATAAATAAGAATAATTACGAATAATTAGTAATAATTAAGATTAATTAGTAATAATTAGGAATAATTAGTAATAATTAGGAATAATTCGCAATAAATTGCAATAATTAGAAATAATTAGGAATAAATAGGAATAATTATTAATAAATAGGAATAATTAGGAACAATTTGTAATAATTTGTAATAAATATGAATAATTAGCAATAAATATGAAAAAATTGCAATAAATATGAATAATTAGTTATAGTTATAAATAATTAGAAATAATTAGTAATAAATATGAATAATTAATAATAAAAATTAATAATTAGTAATAATTAGTAATAATTAGGAATTAATAATAATAATTCGTAATAATTAGTAACAATTAGTAATAAATAAGAATAATTTGTAACAAATAGTAATAAATAGGAATAATTAGTAATAAATAGGAATAATTAGTAATAAATAGTAATAACTAGTAATAATTAGGAATAATTAGTAATAATTATGTATAATTATAAATAATTATAATTATTAGTAATAATTAGTAAAAATTAGCAAAAAAATAGGAATAATTAGTAATAAATAGTAATAATAAGCAATGATTAGGAATAAATAAGAATAATTTGTAATAAATATAAATAATTAGGAAAAATTAGTAATAATTAGTAATAATTAGGAATAAATAATAATTATTATTAATAACTAGTAATAATGAGGAATAATTAGAAATAAATAATAATAATTATGAATAATTAGGAATAAATAATAAAAATTTGGAATAATTAGTAATAAATATGAATAAAGAGAAATAATTAGTAATAAATTGGAATAATTATGAATAAATAGGAATAATTTGTAATAACTTGGAATAAATACAAATAATTAGGAATAATTAGTACTATATAGGAATAATTAGTAATAAATACGAATAATTAGGAAAAATTAGAAATAATTTAGAATAATTAGAAATATTTAGGAATAATTAGCATTAAATAGCAATAATTAGGAATGATTAGCAATAAATAGGAATAATTAGCATTAATTAAAAATATTTAGTAATAAATACGAATACATATAAATACATATAAATAATTAGTAATAATTTTTAATAATTAGTGGTAATAAAAAAATTAGTAATAAATATGAATAATTAGTAATAAAGTGGAATAATTAGTAATAAATACTGATAAATAGGAATAAATAGTTAAAATTAGAGATAAATAGGAAAAAACAGTAATAAATAAGAATAGTTGGTAATTAATAAGAATAATTAGTAATAAATAGGAATAATTAATAATAAATATGAATAATTAGTAATAAATAAGAATAAATAGTAATAATTAGAAATAATTAGTAATAAATAGGAATAATTATTAACAATTAGAAACAATTAAAAATTAATAGGAATAATTAATAAGAAATCAACTGTAATAATTTGTAATAATTTGTAATATCTTTGGACAATTTTTAGTGGATCGACGTCACTCCTTTTTCTCAATGAATCTTCTACTTTAAAATTTCACCAAAAAAACATTATGAAAAGTTTGCCTCTACGTTTGCATATCCAATCTTATATGTATGAGTTTAAATATGAATTTGTAGGAAAAAATTTTTCATAATGTGTTCAAGTAGTGACCGTTGCTAGAAGATGATTCATCGATAAAAAGGGGGCTCTTTTGTCTGATGACTCATTTACATGGATCTTTCTAACACTAAAATCACAATGAAGAATATGCATAAAGGTACACATATTCATTCTCATGCATAGGAGTTTGAATAAACGTACCTCCGAGCAGATTTTTAATTGTGATTTCAGTGTGAGTAAGATGGAAGTAAAGAAACCGTCAGAAAAAAGAGTAGCCGTCAATCCAATGGAAATTGTGTCACCCAAATTTAATTGTAATTATTAAGAAGGTGTTTTAATTATTTTTCTACATTTATCAGATTGTGATTTTATAATTTCAAATTATTCATAAATAATGATGATTTTATATTTTTAGAAAATTATGGAACAAAGAAATTGACTTCAATCATTATTTGATGACCGCCCTTGGATAAATAATCATAGAAATATAAATAGTTCTGGTTTAAATCTTATATATATTGAGGGTGTTGAAGCATTTTTATCATTTGCATCATCAAAAACAGAATATGTTTCTGAAGGCACAATAATGTGTCCTTGAAAAAAATGTTCTCTGAGAACATTTGACACATTTGACATGGTTGGGGGACATCTCTTGCTGTTTGATTTTAAGAAAGATTATGTTTTTTGGTATAAACATGGAGAACAGAGTTCCAGAGAAGGTACTAATACCATGATTGTGGATCCATCTCAATTCCAAATATTAGTACATGATGTTGTAGGACCATCTGTTCAACAAACTAAAACTCAAGATGATATTGATCTTGATCCTGAGATGGAACCATCCAAATTTTATGAGTTATTGAGGTCTGCTAAGGATAAAATATATCCTGGTTTCAAGTTAAAAAAATTAGAAGCAGTTGAAAAATTTATGGCAATTAAATCAGAAATTGCAATTTCAAACAACTGTTTTGATCAATTAGTCTCCCAACCATTGTAATAATAATTTTCACGCTTACCATCCTTAAATGCATTCATATATATTAGTAATGTATGAGTCATTCTATAATATAAACACCCTTCTTCATCCCCTTTCATTCTTTATCTTGAAAAATTAAACTATAATTATCAATCAACCATCCTCATCCCCAGTATGACCACCCATTTCTCTGATCCCCCAAAACAAAATGATGCATCAGGCGACGAGGACATAAAAAAAGCTAAGGATTGTTGCTGATTCCTTCTTCCTTGTATCAACAAAAATGTAGATGAGAACCACAATGTCTGATCTGTTCTTAGAAGACTCCATTGACCCGACGATGGATAAAAGGTAGAGGAGGTAATCCCGCACCAATCTTTTCCTAGCAGACACTTGTGACTAGGTGATGGTAAAAATTTAGGTTCCATGAGTAGTTCTAAGAAATGGGATGGAGAAGAAATGTGATCCAATACTCTAATATAATAATCCTCAATTCATGGTGGTATGAATGGACTTATGAATATATTAGAATCAATCCTCAATGGTTTCATGTAAACATTAATCGCACGTATCTATTGATGGTTTCTGTCCGTTTGGGTGTTATGGTATTCAGTATTCATGTTGTCCAATCCCTATAACTACATACAATTTACCTCCATGGATGTTGATAAAGGATTTCTATATCTTTTTGACTCTATTAATCCCAGGACATCCAAAAAATAATATTAATGATTATTTGAAACCATTTATTTAAGAGTTAAATCCATTGTGGGGAGATGGTGTTAGTACATATGATGTTGCTGTGAAACAAAATTTCATATTAAAAGCTGCATTGATGTGGACGATTAGTGATTTTCCAGCATATGGCATGTTATCTAGTAGGAGTACAAATGGTTTGAAATCATTTCCTTATTTTATGAAAGACAACAAAGCTTTTATACTCATCAATAGAAACAACCATGGTATTTTGACTGTCACCAGAGAATTCTTCCAACTAATCATCCTTTTTAGAGGAAAAAATTTCATTTCAGAAAGTTTACAATTGAAATGGATGAACCTCAAATGATGATCACATGTACAGAGTTAAAATTAGTTGTATTTTCATTAACTCCCATCACATTTGGGCCAACAGTAATCCAACATAAAATTCATGGCTTTGGGAAAGAATATAATTGGATAAAACATAGCATTTTTTGGGATATTCTATATTGGTCTGATTTGTTGGTCTGCCACATGTTGGATGTCATGCAACTATTTTGATAATTTATTTCATACAGTTTTGGATACACCAGGTAATACCCGAGATACTGTAAAGGCACGATTAGATCTTTCTCAAATTTGTAGTCGACCAGAACTTGAACTACTTGAAAATGTCATATCACAGAGGTTAAGGAATTTAAAAGTATATTATACACTGTCCAAAGAGATTCGCTTATTAATTTGTCAGTGGATTGCAGTTTTGAGACTTCTAACTGGGTATGCTTCCAATTTGGGAAGATGTGTTTAGAATGGTTATATTACCAGATTAAAAACTCATGATTGTCCTGTTATAATGGATATACTTATGCTGATTTGATTTAGAGGTTTGTTGAATTCAACGATTTAGGATTCAATAATAGGCATATCATTTTTTTCGAGACATTTTTTCATTTACAACAGACTACGATGTGTAAGAAAACTGGAAGAAGATTATGTTGTAATTATATGTAAATTGTAAAAAAAAATCCACTATATTTTTTTAACTCAATGGAACATCTGATATTACATTTTCTACATGAAGCTAAATGTGGAGGTTCAGTATAGTTCTGATTGATGTACTCATTAGAGAGATGCATACAGAATTTGATGAAAAAATACATAACAAAGCATCAGTTGAAGGTTCAATTGCTGAATCTTATTTGAAATAGGAAAATGGTTTTTTCTTCTCTCATTATTTTGATTCTCAATATCCCTCAAAACACAATCACATGGGACAGAATGAGGGGAATATTAATAACTAAATGGATAATAAATTAGCAGTTTTTAATCATCTTAATTGTGGTTTATGTGGAGTTCATGAATGATGGCTTCTAGATGATGAACATCACAGAGCTCATACATATGTTTTTCTCAATAGGGAAGAAATGACATCATTTGTATTATGGGTGCTTCTATAACATATTCTATAATTTATGTTATATTATTTAAACGTATATTATTTTTAGGTTATATGCTAATATTATCAACAAACAACTTCCACAAATTACAGCAACTACTATTTAATAATGCATACAAAAAAATTCTCAATGATTTCAGAAACTTTTAACATAAATAATTGATGGTTTAATATCAATTCCATTTATTATTCAATATATTGATAATTGTTTTAAAAATTTCTAGGAGTCTCAATTTGATGATAAAATTGATAAGAGACTGTGTATATTGAGTAAACCCCCATCCAAAATGGTTAAATCTTATAATGCATATGTGGGGAATGGTTTTCAATTTCATACATGTGCATATGGGGGATAAAAAAACCATGAACAGTGGAGTTTCCAAGAGAGGATCACATCACATAGAAGCTGGAGTTTAATTTTATGGCATTCTGGATGAAATTATTGAGCGGTGTTATCTAGGATAGAATTAGATAACAACATTTAAATGTAGGTGGTTGGATACTAAGAGAGGCTTGTGTGTTCATATGTCTCATGGAAGTGGAGATATTAAAGATAAAAGTCATCTTGTAGTAAATAAACCACTTTACTGTCTCAATAGGCACACCAAATTTTTTATGAAAAGTATTGTGATACTTCAAGAGATATGAAAGATTGGTGGAGCATAATAAAAATGAAATCTCGGGAAAATCAGTTTACTCAAACTAAATGTGGATCCAATGAAGTGGAATGAATAGAAATTGTTCAAGAGACTGCTCAAAATCCATCTAATTAACAATGTGATGGGAATATCGATGATGACACAACACAATTAAGGATCGATGATGAAGAAGATGTTACAAATGAACATGAAATGAAAAAAGATGATGAAACTGAAACTCATATGAATATTGATGATGATGAAGAGGAACATGAAGACATTGACATTAAAATATATGGAGAAGTGGATGAATATGCACATTGACATAATTAAATGCTTGTTATAATCATAACTAATATATATCTATATATAACTGTTATTTTCATCTATCTGTTAACAAAAATCATTTTGTGTTTTAGATGGATTATGATCTATTTTGCGAGTTGCCGGAGGCTGAACAACCGCTGGATGAGGGGGTTTTGTAGCATCTGACCCTCTGCCTACTAGTGGTACAAGGGGTTGGTGGAGGGGGAACAGTCTTGCACGATTGATTATTCCTGACCCTATCATTGAGCAACTTCGACATATTGGCTTCGATCCATGCACACTGAGGTATGGTAACCTGTATATTTAAATTAGATTTCATTAATTTAGATATATAAATATATTCTAATTGTTTAATTATTTGACTATTTATTTCACAGTTTTGTGCATGTAGCTATTGAACATGGGAGCGCTATCTTGCACAATTATTTTCCTCAACCATGGATCACAGGGGAATAGAACTCCATTGATACGGGGCCCGAAATGTTCCATCATTGGCTGGTATGTAAATAAATAACATTTAATTGGAAATTTATTTGTATAATAAATTGAAATTATAAATTATTTGTAGTGTTTATGGTTTCCTATCGATGATAGCATGCACGACGCAATCCACGCAGCATGGTAGGTTTCTATGCATGACTATTTCCATCAGTTTTTACTCAATTTGAGAATGACATCCATTAAGAAAGTAGGAGTGATATAATTTGATGACTCATGTAGAGAACACTGACCATAGTATGTTTCATCTCATGTTTGGGATGGATTATGTTTACACTGGTTTGGGGGTGTATTTTAGAAGAGATTTTCATTAGGACGACAGAACTGGGGGAGACAAGAGGTGATGCATTGAGCGGATAGTCATAAATTCTGTTCACATAGAGAGCATCTGGTAAGTATATTTTTTAAATATTTTATATAAATTAAATTATAAATAGTTTATTTTATATTTCTATAGGTTGTTGAGCATCCCGATATTACGATATTTGACATTTATCGAAGGATTTACAGTTTCCCAGCCACAGGAGAGATTAAAGGTGATCACCAGCATCAGATTGTAGATAGTTTTATTTTTTCAGTTTGACAATTAACAACATATAATACATTCACAATTTTAATTTCAAATTGGAACTGAAGGTGTCATATGAGGCTATGACCTCTCAGACACAGGCTGAGGGTCGGGACAAGATGACTAAGTAGACTAGTGCCCACCATTTTGATGAGGCGACATGGATGCAGGAAACTCAATATGGCTTTGAGAAGGGATAAGTAGTTGTTATCGGCCCTCATTTGACTCCTGGTACTTATTATGGTTTTGTTGCGATGTCGGTGTCTAGCTCGATAGGATCTTGTTTAGAGGCATAATCTTCTGGCTCATAGTATCAGGAGCAGTTGAAAACTCAGGCTGAGCTTATAGAGACTTTATAGAAGCAACATGAAGAGATGTGTTGGTGGTAACAACAACAACAACATCATCAAAAGGAGGAGATGCATGGATTAGAGCAACATCGACAACAGGAGCAACACGAGCGGCTGGAGTACATGCGTCATCTGACTCGTAGTTTAGGGATGGTGTTTCCTCCACCATCTCTTATAGAACCTCCACCTCCTCCGAAAGATGACCCTCCCAGTTATTTGTTTTTTATGATAAACAATCATTTAAATGCAGTATTTGTATTAATATGAACTATTTACAGATTATGTCTTTTATATTAGTGTGGTGATTTTTTTATATTTTTTTGTAAACGTTGAGAATTTTAGTAATTTTTTTAATTATTTTGATTATTTTACTAATTTGTTAATATTAATATTAATTTTTTACTAATCATAAATTTATTAAATATTTTTTTAGTATTATATTTTTTAAATTTTGTTTATTTTACTAATTATAATATTTTTTTTATTTTAATAATAATAATATAATTTATTCATTAATAATAATTTTATTAATTTTTATTATCATGATTACTATTTGCGATGGGGCCTTTTGCAATAGGATTCCATTGCAATTATGTTAAATATAAGATTAAATACTAATATTTGCAATGGGGTGACAGGTCGTAGATATTTGTATTTGCGACAGGGCCCATCGAAAATGTATATCTATATATATCATGTATATAATCGGAGGTTTATTTGTGATGAAGAACATAACCATCAAAAATACTATTTGCGATGGGCCCATCCCAAAAGGGTTATTGATATATAAAGTATATAATCGGCAGGTTTTTTGCGATAGGAAACTTTTCCATCACATAAGATGTTTTTTTTCAATGATCCCATCACAAAAAAATGTATTTATGACGCTGTTTTCTGCAACAGGCTATTTGCGATGGGGCTGCATCGCAAAAGTCTATTTTTCAAAGGATCCCATTGAAAATAGCCCATCGCAAATACCTCTAATTCCAATAGTGTATGATTCAAACTCGATACCTCCCACTGTGTGTCTGGACCTTTTACCACTCCTCTATATTACTTTGATGTCAATTTAATGGTATATATATATATATTTATTTATATATATATTTAGTTATATTTATTCATATGTTAATATATATTTATTTTCACATATATATTTATTTATATTTATATTAAAATATATATTTAGTTATATTAAGATATATATATTAATATATTTATATATACATGTATTGATTTATTTTTCGGGGCATGGAGCCTGGAGCCGCAGTGGAAGAAGTCGTTGTAGAAACACATAAGAGAAGAGAAGATTTCACCCTAAGGGATTTTGTCACCGAAGGCATTTTATCACATCACAGTCGAAGGAATTTTACATCACCACCTGAAGAACTTTTACAACACACCCAAATGATTTTACACTCGACATAAAAAACCCATGAATGTACCATTTTTGTTCATAATGTCGATCATCACTATCGGGACATGCCGCTTTATCTCTGCAGCCATGAGGACTTTTGATACATAGAACCATCATGAATCTATTTGCACGCAATTGTCGACAATTATCTTTCCATCATTTCACAACAACATCTTTGGGAAAATGCGTTCATTCACTGTCATTAGTGCGCCATCATCGTCAAAGTCATCAATTCTGATTTATTTTCACCATCATCACTTCGCACATGTTACCGCAAACCTGGAAACCACTTCCTCATTTTTCTTTTGGTGGATCTATATTTTCCAGCCCACATTCTAAAACATGCTACCACATCTTCTTATATAGTCAACCCGCCCATATCTCCATTAATGCGGTCAACATTCATTATCCCATCAATTTCCATCAATTAATACTAGGAATAACTATTCATTAATGTTGGGTGAAAATCCACCATTAATATTGTGAAAATCCATCCATTATTATTTTCTCTCTCCTGATTATTTAAAATTTAAATCATTAAATCCCAATATTCTCCACCTTGATTTAAAATTCAAATACTCCAAAGTCATCTCCACCTTCTAGGACAGTTTGATCGCCAACTCCACCAAGGTATGAATGTCACCCAATGAATGTAACACGGCGCATGACACCTGCGTCCATGAAGACTTTCAATATTCCATCAACACCACTGATACAACCGTCATTTATGATGGCATCCAAGTCCTTGATAAACTGATCCACCAGATGCTTGCACCCATGTTCTGCAACCGTGCACTTCAACCTCCCTCTGATACCACTGTTGGGGCATGGAACCCAGGGCCACAGTGGAAGAAATCGTTGCAGAAACATAAAAGAGGAGAGCAGATTTCACCCACCCAATGAACATAACACGATGCCTGACACCCGCGGCCACGAAGACTTTCGATATTCCAGCAACACCGCTGACACCGCCATCAAATCTGATGACATCCAAGTCCTCGATAAGCTGATCCACCAGATTCTTGCCACCGTGTTCTGGAACCGTGCACTTCTACCAAACCCTCTGATACCACTATTGGGGCATGGAGCCTGATGCTGTAGCAGAAATAGTCATTGTAGAAACACACAAGATGCGAATATTTCACCCGAAGGCCTTTTATCACCCGAAGGAATTTTATACACATCACCTGAAGGATTTTTAACAACAACTGAATGATTTTTGACTTGACACACGACACCCATGAATGTAACATTTTTGATCGTACTGCCGATCATTACAACCAGGACATGCCGCTTGATCTCTGCAACCAATAGAACTTTCGATACATGGAACCTTCATGAATCTATTTGCACGCCATTGTCGACAATTCTCTTTCCATCATTGCATGCCATCATCTTCATGCAAATGATTTCATTCACCGTCATTGACATGCCATCATAGTCAGCGTCATCACATTTTCTTCATTCTCACTATTATCACATCGCACCGGTTACCAAAAACATGGTAAAACCTTATTCGTTTCCCTCATGGCAGCTACATCTTTGCCAACCCACATTCCAAAATATGCGACCACATCTTCTTATATAGACACCCCGCCCATATCTCCATTAATGCGGTCAAAATTCATAATTCGATCAATATTCCATCAATTAATATTGGGAATAACTCTTTATTAATGTTGGGTGAAAATCCTCCATTAATGATGAGAAAATCTCTCCATTAATATTTCCTCTCTCCTCATTATTTAAATTTTAAATCAATAAATCCCAACAATATTTTTATATTTATATATCAATATATTTTTATGTATATGAATATATATTTATAATAATATATTTATATATATTTAGTTATATTTTTTATCCTTATATTTATTAGTATATTAATATATATCAGTAGTTAATATAGACACACAAATACACACAAACAGACAAATTATATAGGTATATAAATATTCATATATTTGTATTTTATATAAAATAGATATTAATTTTTTATTTAGATAAAGCTTATATATAATTAAATATATTTTATATTAACATATATATATTTAAATTAAAATATATATTTAGTTTTATTAATATATATATATATATATATTTATTAGTATATTAATATATATGTATATATATATTTTAAAATATATATACATGAATAGTTATATTTATATATCTATATATTTATATATCTATATATTTATACGTAAATATATTTATTCATATATTAATATATATTTATTTATACTTTTTTATTTGTTTATTAATATATATTAGTTTTTAATACAAACACACACACACACACGTTATATAAGTATATAAATATTAATATATTTGTATTTTAAATAAAATGGATAATATTTTTTTGTTTAGATAAAGATTATGTATTGTGAAATATAATTTATAAGTAAATATGTTTAATTATTTATTTATAAAAATATTTTTTTATGCTTGAATATATAAAAAATGTATATATTGTTATATATTTGATTATAAATAATAGTACATTGTTAAAAATGATAAAATTTCAAATCCATAATATCAATATGAATGTAATACCTGAAAATAAATTCATTCCCCACTAAAAGGGAAAAAAATCATTGAAATGATGTTGAAATTCCATCGAATGTTAAAATATTTGGGTACCCGACTAAAAACTCCGTTTTGAAGAAATTATGGTCCCTTTTATACCTAAAAAAATGTGACAAACGGTTTTTTATTTGTTATCATGTAGATTTTTTCACAGGCTCTGATTTGATATATTGTAGAGCTGAAACGGACACCCAAATCAAAAGTGCTGACCGTTTGAAGTTTTAGTTATTTTTTAAACTTATTTTAGATATTTTATTATTTTTTTGATTTTATCTGTCTTTAAATTGTTATTAAATGACTATTACTAAATTATAATCACCAAATTAAAAATTAATAATTTTTTTTAAAATATTTTATAATCCATTTTACTATATATTTATATATAAAGTGTAAATTTTTATTTATACTTATCTGAACCATATTTTAAAAATATTTATTATATTTATATCAATATAAAAATATTTATATATATAAATTTTATTTTTAATAAAATATTTAATTTTCAAACATACCCGTTATCAGTGCTTGTAACAAAATCATTGATAAAAACACCTATTATCAGCGCTCCTAAAAAAAGTTCAGATAATGGTGTACTTTTAACAGTTCTTTTTTAGCACTGTTAAAAGTAGCCCTTTATCATCACTTTTTTAGCGCTGATAAAGGCACCCCTTTATTAGTACTTTAGGTTTAGCATTGATAAAAGAAAATGATTTTCTTGCCCTATTTTGTGGTAGTTCACTAGGTATCGCAAGGATGCTCATCACCACCTCTAAGACACTGAATCATCAATTCCAAGGTGCACTAACAAAACACCCAGTCCTTTTGGTTGCACATCATCCTAAAGGTTGTCCAATATTTTTCCACATTTTAGAACTGGCTAGGTGCTTTGTGTTCCTGGTGGTATAGCTCGACCAGACCACTAGATCCCTCAACCTCACCTGACCTGTGTTTCGACACGTCTTCAGGTGTCCCATCGCTATCCCTTTCCCAAACATCCAATACCATAGATGAGTTTCTAGTGCACCCATCAGTACTATAATCTTATAGTCTTCTTCCTAATCAGTATGGTAATCTTCTTGGCATCATGAGTATCCATTGAACCACACTGTTGTGATGTCCTGTTCCATCTCATGATACCTCACCACTACCCCACTGTTTCTACCCCTTGTTCATTCTGATAACACTATGATTCCCAAGAAACACCACATGAGGTACCATAATAGATATAGGCTATCCAACCCATGACGCATAGGTTCCTTAACCTACTGGTTCCCGAGTTGTGTCTAGGTGGAAGGTAAGGTTATTATATGAATCAGCTGATCAAGGTCATGTTTGAGCATCTATTCCAGTATAATATAGGTAGTATACTAAGATAAATGTGCAAAATGAACCTTCATAATGAGATATGGGAAAATCCATTACCATTGAAATGGAACTCAAACCACCACTAGGTAAACTGATATGCATTTCAAGCACCATTTTACATAGGAATTTGGGGTTAGAGAAAGACGAAATGGGGAGAAACAAATTGGAACTAATACTTGAGCTTGGTTTTTATGTACATTGATTGATGGGATAAAGTATAATTTTTTGTTTATGAGTAGGAAATCCGAGTTTTTAAAGGCCTGGGTTTTACTGGAATCCACTAGTTCAAGTCCTGTCAAAATTAAGTGCATTGGGACAAGAATACCTCTATCATTATTTTATGGATTCATCGAGCTAATGGAACCTTATATTCTATAATATCAACTAAATACTTGAGGAAAACACTGTAGGATCGACCAAAAAGAGTGAGTGCATCATGACCTTCAAATCAGTGTGACCGCATAGATTGCTCAAATAGAATCAGAGAAAGGAAGCAAGATCAATTTTCCATAGTGTCACCACCCTCCTATCATAATAAGATTTCCTAGATTTCTATACTCTAATTAAATAGTCTTTATTTTCTATAACTATAATCAATTTCTTGCTTGATGTTAAGAATATGACCTCTACTCCTATAAGACAAACAAACTGGTTGTGATAGTACCTGTACTACCTATCAATTTATCTAATGTTTTGAGATAGCTCAGTATAACACCTACTCTTGGATACCCTTACATACCATACCTAGTATTTTGGATAGATATATGAAATAAAAAGATACTTGAAATACTAGATATGTTCAATAACTTTTTTTTCTGAAGATATGACCCTATGATAGAAATTTCTCCTTGTCTTGTTACTGATGGTGGAAAAAATAGTCTATTTTTATAAATGAGAAATGCTATCATACATATGATACAAAAATATAATATGATACGACAATGAAGTGAAAATTAATTTAGTGAAGGTGGTCTCCAAACCATAGAAAAATCTACAAACCTCATTTCTATAAAGTAATTCTAGTATACTTCCTATATTATAAAGAGTTATATTTTTTATTTTATTTATCTATAATTGATGAACACTTACAATACCTTACCACACCTATTTCATAGCATGCTTAGATTATCATGACTTTGTTGTGGATTTTGATTCAGAGGGATGAAGGAAGAAGGACGAGAAGTAATTGGAAACGAAAACCTCTTGTTGAAAGGGGAAACAGACAATGAAGGATGACCTATGATGGGTCTTGAACAATAAAATTCCATACTAAAAAGGTATTATCCTAGTGAAATTATGTCGTACCTTTGAGTCAGATATCAACCACTAGGATTCCTATATCCCAGTGGGGTTGATAGAGGGAAGGAGATCAAACAAAAAAAATTCTCCAGCTTTATGGAGTTCCCGACATGATAATCGAACAACCTCAATGCTTTCCCGACACCCTTTAAGAGTACATTCCTCCTATCGTGCTTTACACCCTACCTTATAAAGGTGACTTCTCTGCCATCTAGCATATGAATTTGACTTATTTTAATGATGATTTATCATATCACAAGAGGGGTTAGTGAACTCCTCAATACAGTTCATACGAAACCCACCAGGTTCTGAAACCTATCCATACTTTCCCCCAGGAATGGGCTCACTGATACCTCCATTCAATAGAAGTGGGAGTTGTTACTATTTGTATATTTTGGTCTTCATGTTTAGGTTTTGAGAAATAAGTAATTCATTATATTTCCTTATATCAATCCCTCTCTTGTTATTAGCTCTTCCTTCTAGGGATTTATCAATGTATGATGGTCATAGATCTTTCTTCCCATTAGAAGAAAGCTACCTTCCTTATATTCTAGTGTGGTTTTGGATTGAATATACAAACAAGCTACTAGTATTATATCTATCTTCTAGGTGTAGATCTGAGGAACTTACAAAAAAATGGCATTTTGCATTGGTTTTTACCAACCCCTATAGTCATATAAGAATGAATTGAATGTTTATGAAATATATTTTCTAAACCAAATATTTTTTACAAACGGTACACACATGATAGAAGTTGGGGAGACTCAAACACCAGACCTATCTAAAACCCCACATTCCCCTTTGACATTAGGCTATGCCCTAAGCTTTTCAGCCCTAAACAAGTGTCCTTTAAGTTAACAAAATCGAATTAATTCCTTCAAATTAGACATTAATATAATGATGTAATTATTTTAAAGTACAATAAAAATACCTTTACCAATAATTTAAATTTAGTTTAATACTTCCATGAAATAACATGAAAAATGTGTGTATGGAAGAAAAATAATATTCACCTAAAAGATGAAATATGGTCTGTATTTCTTAAAAAAATCAATTGGTGAGCAACAAAGAGAGGAAAAATTGAAAGAAAAAACACCAAATTTGGAGAAATAATAATAGGAGATGAATATAGGAATGTTTTAATAATATAAAGAGTATATATTTCATCCAATGTAAATTAAAATAAGAACTATCCTATGTAATAGTGAAATTGTAAAACAGGCCTTTACGAGTTTAATGATATTTTATTCTAAACCCATTAAAAGTGGAAACATGAATTGAAACATTAAATAACAGGAATATTGATGAATTCCTGATATAATATGACCCCAGAGCAGTATATACACCATATGAAACAAAATAACTGTATACTTTAAAATATTTCTCAATAGACTGAAATTGAGACGAAAAACCATTTCATTGGATTCCTGTAAGGTCCAACGCGCTATATCCTATTGAATAATGAATTAAATATATTAATTAATTTCATAAGAATTTTTCTATATATATTCAATTTTTTAATATCTTTATTTTTTTAATCATTTGACATCCATTCATTGAATAGTCCTTGACTATGTTATCCACTTATGGTTGTTTAGTCAATTTTCTCAGAATTACATACATATATTGATTGAGGTTAAATGTGTTATGAAATGGTTTTATCATCTCATGAATGTTAATAATTTCATGAATATAATTTTCATTCTTTTTATTCAATTTTAGAATCATCCATGCAACTTGATAATAAAATAACTAATTTCATTGCTTCGTAGAGGTGATAGTCAATACGTATGAATGATTGATGTTGTCATTTTTAATGGATGGGAGGGTAAGAAATTATATTATATATTATATTTACAAAATAATTATTATTATATTAAATATCATATATATTAATTAATTCTATATTTTTAACTAGCCATGTGATGTAGCGATGGAAAATGGATTCACTATTTACATAAAAACATCTCAATATAGTTTATATACTAATGTAATTATGTTTAGATTCTTACTGAATATTTAGAGGTTTTTTAAGAAGAAAAGAGCATGAAAAGACATCATAAGAACAAATACCTCCTCTGGTAATTAACTTTGGCCTATACCTTTAGACTACATTAAAAAACATTATTAATATACTAATGTAATTATATTATGACTTAATTTCCTAGACTCATTTCATCACATGATTCTCTTGGGATATAATCGATTGTTCATGGTGCTACACCTCTAAATTGTTTTCTTGGCTGATTATATTTAGCATGTTGCCTTTGTAATTGATTTGGGATGTGAATCATATAGAAGGATACATCGAGGAATAGATGGGTCATTGAAGTGGCTAGTTTCAACGACTTTTGACAATGGTTGGGGCCAAATCCACTTAGTAGAACCCCATTCGGAACGGTTTCAAACATCATATAAAGACATTAGATATAAATAATATAGGTAATTGATTATCCTTTTGGTTTTTCCTCCTGCCTTTGGTTCGAGGCTATGACATGGTGGTCCAGAATAATAAATGTTGGGGTGTGGAGAGCGAACGTGTGACCTGGTACTCTAATCTTATAGTCAAGTGGAATGAGCTGTTCAGAGATATGGGATGAAGCAGACATGTGATCCAATACTCTAATCTAATAGTCCTCAGTTTGAAGTTGTATGATTCGACTTCTGACTCTATTGAGATTCATGCTTTCATGTATAGTTGAACCACTTATCCAACTACCATTTAATCCAAAAATACACCAACTGGGTAATGGACATGATGGTGCATTGAAGCCTTCACCACTCAACTCCAAAGAAGTGCATCTAGTATCAGGACAACAAAAGTTTATCATCTCTCCTTTGACCATATCCACTAGCACCTAGGTGTGATTCTTGACTGCCCTTTTGAGCATATAGAGATTGATGTTTGAGACTTTACCATCATGAAATAGGTTATGTGCTCAGTTACTATCCATTGAAGGTTCCATATGGTTTCATTTGGAATTTCGGGGCATGAAGTAGTTGGAATGAAATCGACATGCAACTCAGATGTCACAACCTGTCCCTCAAAAATCATGTCATGACTACCCTAGGACCACCTTTTATAGGCCAAAGGTCAGCAACTAGCACCGAAAGTCATATTCCCTAAAACAGGATGGCATTGCCTTTATAACCAGAAAAATCACACAAAACAATCACAATGTAAACTATATAGTAAATAGGGTGTGTACAGTATGTAAAGGGGCCAGAATACAATCCCAACTGAAAAGTACAATTAAAACTGGGAAGTACAAGTAAAACTGAAAACAACTCAAGTGAACCAACGATAATGATCCTGCCTAATGGTTAGGTACAACTCCTAAATGGTCATATATGTGGATTGTCTAGTCAAATGTCCACCTCCGAGCAGTGTCTAGTCTAGGTACCCTCATCCTCAATCTGTTTTTTCCGTCTTCTATGCCAGACACAACAAGGTGAGAGCATAGCCCGTGCAGGGGTGAATATAACAATACTCAGTGGGGACCCCGAGACCCCCGAAGGTCTCTCAAAATCGAGAAGGATGAACCACAAGAACGAAATCAACTCTACTTAGGTATATTTTCATACATATACCAAAGTTTTCAAAATATACTCATCTCACATAAGAGGAAAAAGTACCACAAAGATATCACCACGAAGGTAAGAGTACCACATAGGTAACACCTTGAAGATATAATAACACACAGGTACAAAAAAAGGCAGGAGTACCAAAAAGGTAACACCATGAAGATATTGTACCATACAGGTACACCATGAAGATATAAGACTTATCTCAAACAGCTATAAGTGATGTATAGAAGTACAGATGATCAGTCACGGAGCTAGATCATCTTATTCTGTCAAGAGGCACTACTGCTATTTATACAGAGTCTGACCCATACTAGATCGATAGGTACTAACACCCTCAATGATCCAAACTAGATCTGACCCACAGAGGATCTGTATGTGCTGACCCAAATAGGAACACTGAGTGCTTACCCACAAAGGATCTAACCCACACAGGATCAGTATGCACTGTCCCACACAGGATTGCTGAGCGCTGACTCACACAGGATTAGTATGCACTGACACACACATGATTTCTAAGCACTGTCCCACACATGATTGATAGGTGATAACCCATGATATGACCCACACAAGATCCATCCCACCCAGAGTCGATAGGTAACTAACTTCTATATAATATGTCTCAATCCTCTGCCTCACAAACAGTCACTTGGTTCCCGCAATAAGCATGATTGATTTTGGGAGCATCCATTCCTCAATACATCGGTGGATACTTCAACTTCCAAGATGTTCCACAAATAAGTATTCCAAAGGTCTGGCACGTCATACGGGACCTAACTCAATAGACGTTGTGTCAATCAGATGCTCGGTTTGTAAGTTATTATCATTTCCACTCTGAGGGCCGAGTTGGATTCTAGGTTCGATACAACTATCCATACTTCATATTTATCCAAAAATCAATTCATTTATACTAAAAGGGCCTTCTTGATCCATGGATTCTAGATCTATGGACGGTTCAGCATATAGATGCATGATTCTCATGATATGGCCATAAAGGAAAAAATGGGTCCAGATTGGCCTATGTCCGGTCCGACCCGGGCCGACCCAACCTGGGCTGACACTGCACGGTTTGGTTGACCCGCTCTGATATGGGTCCGGCCCGGCCCACGAAGGGGATGACATGGTGGCGCAGCCCGATGGCGTGGCCCGCCCGAGCTGGCGCCGAAGGGGAAGCATCCCCCTTCAGTTCCGAATGGAAACGGGTAGGGCCTTTAGGCGCCTCCAATTCACTACAGGACCCAATTGGGTCCTGCTAAACATAAATGGTCGGATGATGTACTGGTTTGTCCTCCTCAAAGCGGTCCGGTTGCACGCCACTGCTCCCCCGTGGATGTCCAGACCAACAACACTTCGGTCTCCGCTGCAACCAAGTGGTCACAACCTCTTGCTCCACCAGCAGCACAGACATTCGCTACTGCTTCACCATGTGTCCATCTAGATGTCGGCCGCCACCCTACCTTGGTGCAGCCGATAGTTCACGACCTCCACATCATCTGGCAGTGCGGACTCGCACCGCACATCCTTCTTCGTTGCTGACCAGGTGTCGACCAATGCCTTCTTTCACGGGCCAGTATGGATCTATTGTAAGACCAAATATTATGTCGTTTTCATATTCTGGATCCTCATATCAATGGCTCCACGTCCATATGCCACGGTCGGAAAATGGTTGTGTTTCCATCATCTTTAAATATTTTACATCAATGAATGCACAAAGAACACACAAAGAATAAAAGATAAAGGGGGAAAGGTATACATGTGGGATGATGACCTTGTTTGTTTTTCCATCATCATTGTGAATCCAGAACAAGAATATTCAACAAAATAAATTTAATCATAATCAAATTAAAACCACTACCTCATTCTCCCGTAAGAGATGTCGTGAGGAAGAAGACGAAGTCGATGAGATGGTGACATCAGTGTTCATTTCTCTTGAAAGATGTTTCTGATTTAGGATCATGATCCATCATCATTCTCTAAATCCGAAGGATGATATTCATTGGAGAGTGTTCATTATTGAAGAAGACGATCCTCCAAAATCTCTCCCCAAAACTCTTCTCCTTTTCTAACACAAATTTCCCCACAAGAAATGAGGAGGCAACTTATTATGTTATGTTCGTTAATTAAACAATTAATTGTTGGATAATTAATTAAGTTGATGTTTTAAAAATAATTTTTGGAGGATTCCAAGGGTTTCCATGCATTAATGAAGAGTTCGGGTGGTCCCCACCTCCAAAATTCAAAAAGAATGATTCAATTTCAAGAATAAAATAAAACATGATTATATTTTTCTGGCAAGAAATTCCGAAAAACTAACTTTCACCCTTGACCTACAACGGTCGTGGTAAAGGTATAAATAAGAGAATATTAGCACTGCAAGTTCAACGGTATCCTCATATTTCAATTCCATGCACTGGTTCAAAAGTTACAAAAACCCGCTCACATATTTACTTAACGTACCTGAAAGAAAAAGTTCAGAAATTCATTCTGGGCACACCATGCCTTAAAATCACGCGCAATCAATTTTTGAAGAGTATTAAAATTACCATATATTTTAAAAAAAATACATGGAAAAATTTGGGTATTTACATTCTCTCCACCTCAGGGATTTGTGTCCCCAAAATCCACAATACAAAATAGGGAAACAAGTGGGGGTACTGAGTACAAATCTAATCCCCCCGCTCCCATGTGATATCCTAGAGGTTCCCGTGCTACCAAATTCTGTGCACCAGAGGAATCAACCAAACATGAAAGACCTAATACTATCGATCCTCAATCTCTACTAGAACCTCTGAAAGCCTCTCCCCATCATCGATGTCCATCTCACCCTACTCAATGATGTGTGAAGCGTCATGTGCGTATCTCCTCAGCTGGAATATGTGGAAAACATCATGCACCTGGTGCAACTAAAGGGTAAGATCTATGCATTAATCCACCTTGCCAACTCTACCAAAGACCTAAAAGGGTTTCATGATCCTTGGAGATAACTTTCCACATCGGCCAACTCTCCGCAAACCTTGTCAAGATGATACCTATAGAAGTACATGGTTTCCATCCTCAAACTCCAAAGGTTTCCATTTCCAATCAGCATAGGATATCTATATGCTTTCTACAGTCTTCATCCACTAAAAGATGATCTTCACCTTCTCCTTGGTAGCCTGCACCATCTTTGGTCCTACATGTATGGACTCCCCTCAGTCAGCCCAGCATAGAGGTGATCTACAAAGTCGGTCATACAACACCTCGAATGGTGCCATACCGATAGTGGAGTGATAAATTTTGTTGTGTGTGAATTCTACAAAAGGAAAGTGATTCTCCCTACTATAGCCAAAATCATATTCGCAAACACGTTGCATGTCCTTGAGGGTCTGAATGGTCTGCTCTGTATGACCATCCATTTGAGGATGGAAGGCGGTGCTCAACCGAAGTTGTGTCCTGAATACCTCTTGCGACCCCTTCCACAGATGGGAAGTGAAACATGCATCATGATTAGATACAATCGTAGATGGAAGTCCATGAAGCCACACATTCTCCTACACATATATGGGTCCTATGCTCTCTACTGATCCTTTTTCTTTGATAGGTAAAAAGTTGGCCTACATGGTGAGCCTATCAACGATCACCGAGATGTAATCATAACTCCTGGACATGCGTGGAAGTCCTATCATGAAGTCCATGGAAATTCCATCCAACTTCCACTCTGGAACCTCTCATGGCTGACGTAAGCCTCATGAAACCTGATTCTCTACCTTAAATTACTGACATGTGAGGAAAGGAGTGAAAAACATTTCCACTACTTTCTTCATTACCGACCACTAGTGCTAATGTCGATGATCCTGGTACATCTTTGCCACTCATAGATGTACCGCTAGAGGGGACATATGAAACTCCCTCAACACTTCCTCCTGTAGTTACAATGGTACCATAGTAAGCCCTCTAAAAAGGATGACTTGCTCCCCACCTTCAGAAAATCAATGAATTGCATGTCCTATGGATATCTGAGCACGTCGAGCCTCGCAGTCAGCATCCCTAAGTTGTGCCTCCCTGACTCGCTGAAGGAGTGGCAGAGTGACTGTCAATGGCAAGATATAAGATAATTCATCTCGATCCATGTAGGATATCTACAAAGTGTCTAGATGCTCCGTTGAATCACTCAACAACTGTATACCAGATATCCTGCTAAGTGAATCTGCTACTACGTTCCCCTTCCCATGAGTATAATGTATCTCGAAGTCATAGTACTGGAGAAACTCAATCCAACATCACTGTCTTGGGTTTAGGTCCTTCTAAGATAAGATATACATGAGACTCTTGTGATTATAGTAGACTGTAAATTGTTCGGCCATCAAATAATGTTACCACATATTCAAGATTAAGACCACTGCTACTAACATCATGTCATGGGTAGTGTAGTTTTGCTCATTTTATCTTATCTATCTTGATCTATATGTGATCACTATTCACTCCTGCATCAGGACACATCCATGTTTGGACTTTGATGTGCAAGAGTAGATGACATACCCAACACCCTCCTCTAGTATCCTCAAGATGGGGGCACTCATCAGTCTCTGCCTCATATCTTAGAAACTCCACTGGAATCTCTCTGACCAGACGATGGCTTCCCCCTACTTCGTCAACACTATTAAGGGTGTTGCAACACTAGAAAATTCAAGCACAATCCCATGGTAGTAACTGGAAAAACACAAGAAACACCACACCTCTGTCACACTCCTGGGTGGCTCCAAAGAAATCACAACCTCAATCTTTTCTGGATCCACTACAACTCTAGCCTCGAGATAACATGTCTTAGAAAGTGAACCTCTCTGATCCAAAACTGGCACTTCGAGTGCTTACCATAAATCTGGTTCTCATGGAGTGTGTCCAGGACTATCATTAGATGATAGGCATGCTCCTCCTCCATTGATGAGTATATCAGGATGTCCTCGATGGAGACTACCACAATGTGATTGAGGTATGGCTTGAGGATCCTTCCAATGAGTCCCATGAGAACATCTGCAACATTGGTCGTGCCGAATGGCATAATCATGAACTCATAATGGCCATAACATCATCTAAAGGTCGCCTTCTTCACATCCTCGTCTCGTACCCGGAGCTGGTGTTTTCTTGATCTGAGTCCTATCTTAGAAAACCATCATGCTCCCTTGAGCTAATCAAAGAGAACGTCAATCCATGGGTGTGGGTACTTGTTCTTCATAGTCACCCGATTCAGGTGCTAATAGTTCGCACATAGTCTCAAACTACCATCCACCTTCTCGGTGAAAAAAAATCGAGGATTCGCGAGGAGAAACACTAGGCCAAATGATCCAATTACTATGCAAGTCCTTTAGCTGTACTTGTAGCTCTCGAAGAACTATGGGATACATCTGATATGCTTTGGTAGATATCAGTGTCATCTCGTGGTACAAGCTGATGTAAAAGTCTACATCTTTGTGAAGAGGTAGACCCGAAATATCATCATGGAAAACATAAGCGTACTGGTCCACCACTATAGGATAGGTCAGAATATCTACATCAACCAATCTGAGAGTAAGTCTAGCCAACTGATGTGTGATCGGCTGCACCCAGTTCCAGATAAGTCCATCCTGTGCTACAAAGGTTCCCTTCTCACTGGCGAAGGAAAACTAGGTCCCATCCATGCGGACACACTGCACTTTGCGACTAATACAATCAATATGAGCATGGTTTGTAGATAACTAGTCCATACCCATGATGACATCGTATGGCCTCGACACCGCTACTAGAAGATCCCAGCTAAAGTTCTCACCTCTTATAGTAAGCTTGTACTGCCTGCACTAGTGTGTAATCATCGAGTCTTCTTTTTTAAGAGTTTCTTGCCCTAAGGATCAAGTAAACAACTCCACCAGAATCTCCGAGCTCTGAACAGGTGTCGTGGAAATAAAACAATTACTATAACCCAAGTCTATAAGATTTGAAGATAGGGTGGATTAGACACAAATCCTATATCTTATCATCTACAGAGTTCCATGTTGATAAGCCTCAGCTAGCTGGAGTTGAGCTCACCCCTATCCAGCTGATACATCTGGTCGGGGTGGGCCACCTAGTGGTGGTGGTGGTAGAACCTCAAATTGTCACCCACCACCTTCTGCACTGAATGCTCCACTACCATGTCCACCTCCTACCTATGAACCTTCTTGATCGAACTTTCATCTTTTCCTAGGCGGTCCTTCGACTATTTGTTGGTCATATGTATGGAGGGTCGGGCAGTCGCAAGCCATGTGACTGTGCCAGCCACACAAATAACACTTCTTGTTCCTCATTAGTCATTCTATGTATCGATAGCCCCACACCATCAACCCTGTATCCTATGGTCGTCCACCTCTTGGTCTGGTCCTCTTGGACCTCTACGTTATCTTTCTACTGCCATTTACCGATGACACTGCTATGTGTCGTCCGATGGTGTGTCTCACTACCGATGAATTCTCAGAAAGGAACTCTCCACTATGGGTTCTCTCTCTAACAACCCCTCCATCATTGGGATTCTAAGAGAAACCATAGAAGCTCTAATCGTCCATTAGAGCCCCTCCTCAAAGGTCTGGGCCCTGAAGAAAGGGCCCCGCACCATGTCGGTGGATTAGCGCGAGAGGTCAGTGAACCTTGCTAAATACTGATCCACAGTCATTCTACCCTACTACAAGTGGAGAATCTCATATATACACACTGAGCATAGGGTTGCTTGGATAAACTCTAGAACTAGAACTCATCCAATATTCTCATGTGGCGTGCACCTTCTGCTGCTAGTGCTGGTGGAATCAACTGCCCATTAGGTAGTGGTGCTACTGGTACACCACCCAATGGTATAACTACCCTAAGGGGGACATGCACCGAAGCCTCGTCACTCAGTGGGTTGTCATCATGTACTATCCCTAGAACCCTACCTGGCTATCTATGTGAAGGCTTCCTGAAAAAGAACAGATGTTCTAAAATCATAATGTTGTACCTGGTGAGATGACGCAAAGAGATCACATGAAAAATTTTCAAAAACATATACGCAATTAGTGTTTTCATGCACTGAGTTAGAAATCATAAGTCAGGGTTCTGGTGTATAGATAGGTCAGCTGCCGTACCAACACTAGTATCCCTAAACTAAAAACTACTCTCAAAATACTTAAAAATATTGCTCAACATAGAAAATATCATAGTCCAGGTTCTTCGGTAGAACAGAAATCCTCCAATACCAATTTGTCATGACCCATCCCCTGGGGCCCGTGTCGTGACTACCCCAAGCCCGGCTACTATAGGCCCGGGGCTGGAGACTAGAACCAAAAGGCATATTCAATACAACAGGATAGAAATTCCATTATAACTTATAAACTCACACAAACCAAGCACATGGAAATATACTTGAACAAAGTAAACTATATAGTAAACACGATGTGTACAGTATGTAAAGGGGTTGGAATATGAGCCCAACTTGAAGGTACAAGTAAAACAGGGTAGCACTAGTAAAATTGAAAATATCTCCAATGAACACCCGCCAATGATCCTACCTGATGGATAGGTACATCTATCGAATTGTTGTCTCTTCGGATCATCTCATCTAATGACCACCTCCGAGCAGCTTGCAGTCCAGGTGTTCTCATCCTTAGTGAGCTCTATTCGTCGTTTTCATGATAAAAAATAAGGTGCGGGCATAGACCGTGTATGGGTGAGTATAAC
The DNA here is from genome assembly GCA_963277665.1 of Viscum album. Lineage (NCBI taxonomy): Eukaryota > Viridiplantae > Streptophyta > Magnoliopsida > Santalales > Viscaceae > Viscum > Viscum album. The sequence goes on from OY728131.1 coordinate 1,932,586,704, forward strand.
AATACTCAGTAGGGACCCCGAGACCCTTGAAGGTCTATCAAAATCCACAAAGGATAAACCACAAGCAATAAATCAACTTTACTTTGGTATATTCCGATACATATACCTATGTTATCAAAATATACTCATCCAACACAAGAGGTAATAATTCCACAAATGTAACATCACCTAGGTAAGAGTACCACACAAGTAACACCTCAAAGATATAGTCCCACATAGGTAAACCACGAAGGTTGGATTACCACACAGGTAACACCATGAAGATATAGTACCACACAGTTATACCCTGAAGATATAAGGCTTAGCTCAAATCGGTATAAGTGAAGTATAGAATTATAGATGATCAGTCGTAGAGCTGGATCATATTATTCTGTTAAGAGGCACTGCTACCCTTTATACGGAGTCTGACACACACAAGATCGATAGGTACTAACCCCCAAAATGACCCATAGAGAATCTGACCTACACTGGATTGGTATGCACTGACCCATATAGGATCGTTGAGCATTGACCCACACTGAATCTGACCCACATAGGATTGGTATGCACTGACCCACACAAGATAGTTGAGCACTGACCCACACAGGATCAGTATGTGTTAACCCACGGAGGATTGCTGAGCGCTAACCCACAGAGGGCCAATAGGTGCAAATCCCCTCAATGACCGACATAGGATTTGATCTGCCTAGAGTCTATATGTAACTATCATCCGTATAATGTGTCTCCAACCTCTACCTCACTATTATCCACTGGCTTCCCGCACTAAGCTTGACTCATTCTGAGAGGTTCCGCTCCTCAAGACATAGATCGATACATAAAAAACCATGAAATTCCATTAATAAGTATCGCAAAGGCCTATCATGTCATATGGTACCTAACACAATAGACAGCACGTCAATCAGACGCTTGGTTTGTAAGTTATTATCATTTCCGCTCTCAGGGCCCGGTTAGATTCGAGGTTCGATCCAACCTGTACATACTCAATATTTATCAAAAACACTATTGGAGTATACCAAAATTTCCATCTCTATACAAGAATTATGGAGTTATAGACGGTTAGTCAAACGGTCTCTTGGTTCTCAAGATATGGCCAAAAAGGCAAAAATAGGTCTAGATGGGCCTGGGTTCGGTTCGACCCAGGATGACCCTGTTCGGGTGGACCTAGCCGAACATGGGTCTGACCCGGCCTGTAAATGGGATGGCTCGGCCCAGCCTACTAGCGCAGTCCACCCGAGCTGGCGTCAAAGGGGGAGCGTCACCCTTCCCTTTTTAATGGCAATGGGAAGTGCCTTTAGGCGCTACCAAGTCATTGTAGGACCTAAAAAGGTCCCGCTGAAAATGCAATGGTTGTCCTGTGTTCCAGCCAGTCCTCCTCCCAGTGGTGCAGTCACATGGCACTGCTCCACCACTACCAGCATGGTTGACCACTCTTCGGCCCCGGTCGTGGCCAAGCGGTCGTGAACTCCTTCTCCACTGGCGGTGCGAACGCGTGCCGCCGGTCCGCCATGTGGCACGTCAGATTCCGGCCTCCACCCTGACACGCCACAGCCGATGAGCCGCAACCTCCTCCTCATCCAATGGCGCGGACGCACCCTACCCTTCCTTCCTCATGGCCGATCGGGTGCCAACTGTCACCTTCTTCTTCAAGCCATTGCGGCTTTATTCTAAGACCGAAAATTATGTCATTCACATATTCAAGATTCTTGGGTCGAGGGATTCACATCCAAATGTTGTTCTCAGAAAAACATTTTTTTCCATAATTATAAAATATTTGACATCGAAGAATGCATGAAGAATGCAAGAAAAACAACAGATAAATTGGGAAAAGAATATGTGCTTGATTATGTCCTTGTTTGTTTGTCCATCATCATTTTGAATCCAGAATAGGAAGAATCAACAAAATAGATTTAATCATAATCAAATTAAAACCCCTACATCGTTCTCCCATAAGAGATTTTGTGAGGAAGAAGTCGAAGTCAATGAGATAGTGACGTCAGTGTTTTTTTCTCCCATAAGATGTTTCCGATCAATGCTAAAGAATCATACTCATTCTACAATTCTATAGGATGCTCATTATTGGAGAGTGTTCTTCGTTGAAGAAAATTATCCTCCAAAATCTCTCCCCAAAAACTCCCCTCCTTTTCCAACACAAATTCCCCCATAAAAAATGAAAAGGCAACATAATTTGTTATATTTATTAATTAAAAAATTTGCGGTTGTCTCATTAATTAATATGATGTTGGAACAATAAATTTGGAATGATTCCAAGCGTTTCCCTACATTAAAGAAGGGTTTAGGTGGCCTCCAGAATTCAAAAAAGAGTTTTCAATTTCACAAATTAAATAAAACAATTTTATTTTATTTTCTCCCACAAAAGTATGAAAAACTAACATTCACCCTCGGCCTACTACGGTTGAGGTGAAGGTCTCCTTAAGAGAATATCAGAAATGTGACTTCAAACTTTTCCTCAGATTTTAATTCTGAGCACTGGTTCAGAAGTTACAAAAACCAACTTCCACATTTACAGAACGTACCCAAAAAATAAATTTCATCTATTCTTTCCAAGCACATTAGGAATTAGAATCACGTGCCATCAATTTTCATAGACTCATAAAATTCCCATATAATTAAAAATATATACATGGAAAATTTTCATCTTTATGTCATCCCTTTGGCATGTCATCCACTGGGACCACACATACGACTTGGAGATGGTGGTCTAGGAGATATAATTGTCATTTGTAATTCATATGGTACTGGGAGAACTCCGTATAATATAGGTAGTAGGGGTTGGGGTTTCAACTCAAGAGCGACTCTCTACAACTCAACACATGGTAGGATTGCATTCAGACAATCAACAGGTTGAACACCTATGAGTCAAATATCAATCATTATCATCAATCACACAAGAGTTCATAGGAAGTAGTGAGCGTACACCTTTGTTTCTCCTTCATCCGAATGGATTTGGTTCTTTTCCATTGTCATACCATTAAACAACATTGAAAGGGCTTGACTCAACCCAACTATGGTGTTCGTGGTAGAGACTATCAAATAGAACTATAACCTACACCTTATTTCTTAAAATCACATGAGTCATGGTCTTTGTTCTTCTTTAATTGCTTCCTCTAGCTTGAAATGACTCCAGAACCTTGCTCACTCTATAACCAGGTGAGAATCACTAGCTATCTCCGACTCCTACTAATATTCAGAATAATATAGGTACTAAACATACAAGATGACTTACTATTTCTATCTTTGAAGAACCTGTGTGCCATGCTATCTTTGGCGGATTGTATGGATGAGTGGACTAGAGATTTGAGTATGTTACTTCCTTGCTAGTAGGATAGAAATACTCGGTATAATATAGGTAGTGCTATAGTCAAAGGTTTAGTGGGATAATGATGATGTTAGATGAGGGTTAATGGGTTGAATGGTTCCCCCACTACAACAATGTTAGAGGGATTATCCCATACACCATCACTAGCGGTGGGAATGTAGCCTAACTATTGACTTTTGAGTGATAGGGTTTGAGTGTTTAATGACTTATGAACTATTCCTATAAGGTGGCTCAATGTCATCCCTAACCCGTTGAATGTCATTTGAGTGGATCTACTACACAAGACTACCTATATTATACGACTAATGAGAGAGAAAATGCATAATATGGTCCTTTCCTCTTTGATGGTATATGATGCATCATGTTCCAAATAGACATCCATAAGTACAGATCATTTGGAAATGGGGAAACCATAGGCAAAGGTTGACGTAATGGTTCTTGAACAACGAAAAAAGGGATAAAAATGAATTGGATCATCAACTTCTCAATGGGATATTTTTCTCCACAATACAGATGTGAAACCTTCGACAATTTAACTCATGATTTTGGAATGAAAGATGTAGTTATATTTCGTCATCCTTAGACTGACATAGAGTTGAGGCGAAGCACATTGACATTGGTCTGATGTCAATATTTCCATTGTAGAATCACAAATCTTACTTTGGGGGAGGATACAAATCAGTATTATATATCTAGTAGACTATATCGGTATAATATTTGTAGTAGAATAGCATGTTCTTGACATGAAACAGCATTGGGCACTCAGTTGACGAGAATCCTATCCGGTATATGAGCACATACCATACGGAAGGTCAGTACAAGGTCCCTTCCTGTACCACACACATAGTCAAAATCCATTGATTAAAGAAGATACTACTTAGATATGTTCCTATCCAATCATTTTGGAGACATTAACACAATCAACATGCAACTGAGTATGTTAAATTCTTCATATTTCTCCAATTATCTTCATCTTGATCCAAAAGGGAAGCTTTCAGATACCTAAACATCAAAATGTGGAGGGAATTGGTGAGGAGACGAGTGTCAAGAGGTACTTGAATTGGTGGCTAAATCGAAAGGTGGTGATGAGCTTTAGGATAGAAACCTCAAGTCACTTATGATGGTGAAATGACTCTTTCCTACCCATTCATATGCTTTAGTTGAGTTTCCCAATGAAATAGGTCAGCCGATAGTTAATTACCTACTTATGAGATATGATCTTGTCATTGTATTATATCACATCAATTCCACTAGATTAATCTATCTACGATTTAATATAAAGAAGAAAAACTGACTCATTCGAAATTAGGATTTAGTGTGAAAATGGAAGGATGTGCTATGGAATATGAATTCCTATTATAGTGGACATCCTAGAGAAAAAAAAAACTACAATATCTAGAAAGAATGATATACTGGTGTTTAGGATGAAATACATGAATCATGAATCCCATGTACTCATTCTAATATGATAATTCATGTATCCTAGTGAGGACCTAAAGCTCACTACCTTGGGAGTGTTTGGGATACATGAAGTATCCCAATGCCTACTACCTATATTATTTCTATGAAATGACTAGGACGTACTAGGGTACCCATCTGTATCATCACCTAGTAGATCAAATGATTTGAATTGAAACTACATTGGGAGTAGAACCTTTTCCATATCATTAAAAATCTATTGCCGAAGGAAGGATACATGCCACCGTACCAACATTTGAACCTCCATGTTCCACATTTTTTACCTATTCTTGACTAGGCCCTAACCAAGAGTCCCAAAAATTTCATTTTAATTTCCTTTCACACCACTAATGAGGTGGTACACCTACTCTAGATATGATTTGATGAACATGTGGTGGTACAAGAACAACCTCTATTTGGTGGTAGAGGTGCATGGCCCATAGTTTTTGAGGTTTGGCAGTGTGGTAGTAAGGAGCATCCACTGACTTGGGGATATCATCATCTACTACCTATATTATACCAACAGTGAGCTCCATCATGTGAATTAAACCTCCCCCTAGAGCCGGAACCCCATATGAAAATGGTTGTAGCCCATAATGTGTGAATTTAGAAACAATTCCACAAGAAAGATGAGGTTCTTCCTCTAGCATCTATAGTGCCCCTTCCAGCTTCAATCACTTTCACAGTTTCATAGAAATAGACGCACACATGTGTGTGTGTGTCCTTAATATAACTTTCCAACCATACAAGAATTACTTCCAATCCGGTATACTACATTTCATGTTGATCCCACCGACACTCTCCCGGACTCATTCGCTATCAACAAATTATTATGACCACCTATCTCATTCAATGGAATCCCTTAGTGTTAACTAACACCCTCTTCAACGATGGAGCATCATGTACTAGTCGTATCATGTGTCATACTGAGGTGTGGTTGACTAATCAACTTCAAAAACGAGTTACAGATCATTTTCCAAAAATATCAAAAAATTCCGAATGTGTTTTCTCGGTTTTCAGTATGTCACTTGTTCTTTTAATAAAATTACTGTCAATTATAAATAAGGACACATTTGGAGTTATACTAGCCACACCATGCATTTTATTGAGTTAAGGATGACTCCAACATTTGAAAAAATTACTGATGGATTTTTTTTCCTGGAGTATCAAAACAATCCAAATATTTTTTCTTGGTTTTTAGTATGTCAGTTGTGTTTTTTTACTAAAATGACATTTCAATCTCGAAACATGCATTATGAGTCATACCAGTCATATCGATCATCTTTTTGACGTGAGACAGCTTCATAAACATCAAAAATTAATTATGAATCATTTTCATAAATTATCACGATAATCAGAGCATGTTTTACTGTTTTTCATCAATTGACATCTATTGAACTAAAATATCAATTTTAAACTAATGACAAATAGGTTTAGTCATATGAGTCACACTATGAATTAGATTAAGGTGAGTTTAAATTCTACACATAAAAAATGACTCATGGATCAATGTACTAAGTATAAAAACAATCTGAATGCATTTTTTTAGTTTTCAGTATATCACATGTTGTTTTTACATAAATTAATGTTAATTTAAAAAAAATAAACAATTTGACTTATATCGGCCACATCATGCATTGTATTGAGGTAAAAATGATTCATACACATAAAAAATGACTACTCAATCATTTTACTAAAATATCCAAACAATATGAATATGTTTTCTTGGTTTACGGTATGTCACATGTAGTTTTTACTTAAATTAATGTAAATTTTAAATAAAAAGAGACCCTTTGAGTTATACCAGACAAAGTGTGAGTATTATTGATGTGTGGTTTATTATTATATGTAAAAAATACTAATAGATCCTTGTACCAATGTATATAAACAATCCGAATATGTTTTTTTGGATTTCATCATGCCAGTTTTGTTTTTTTATTAAAATGTCTATTCAAACTAGAAACACCCATTATGAGTCATACCTATCACATCATGCATCGGTTTTAAGTGAAAATTATTCATACACGTCATAAATTACATATGAATAATTTTCCCAAATTATCAATATAATCAAAGTGTTTTTTCTTATTTTTCATTTAGTGACACATTTTGAACTAATATGTCAATTTTAAACTGATAACAGACACTTTTAGTCATACCGGTCTAACTAGGCATCGAATTGAGAATAAACAAAGGGTGATAATAAATACTAAATATGTGTGAAAAATGGAGATATCAATGATCATATAATTATAAAATGAACATAAAAAATTTAAAAGGTGATGTTAACATTATAAATTCATACCTTGCATATCATAGCTAATAATCATGAGTCATTTATCAAAGCCTGGTAGTTCAGAAGACATGAATATTAAAGGATCGAATAACATTATAAACTAAAAACATACAATTCGAGTCATACCGAGAACACTTTTTATCAAATTGAGATGAGTTTGATTGAGTTGTGGCTGATTAGTACACCATTTAGGAAAATATTCACGATAGGTCTTTTGGGAAGTCATACATTTCATTAAACTACTGAGAAGTCATACTTTTCCTTCAACATGTTCCCTATTTTCTATCTTGTTAGTGATAGTAGAAAGGAAAATATGACTTCCCAAATTATCAATAGAAAAACTAAATATGTATTAGATTAAAATTATAGGGAAATTAACTTACAAATAGTTGATAAAATGATGAAACTATTAATTAATTACAAAATTTGGATGAATTCAAATTTATACATTATTGAAGAATTTCCTTGTTTTCATAATCTCATTTGTAGCCTCAAAGTCCAATCTCTCACGAGCCAGATCTTTTTCAAACAAATCACCCTGACTCAAATAAAAGAATCCACATGTATAAGAAAACAATTCTTATGTGAGTAATACTAAAAATAAGTAAATTAATCATAAATAAGAAAAAATCCACTACTTCAATATAAGTCACATCTTCATGATATTTGTATATATTCTTCCATTGGGTATGCTACCTATTCATTTCGGAGAACATCTATATCTTATTATGAATATGATCTTTTTCAACAGTTGTAGTAGTACTGAAAAAATATAAATAGATTATTATGTTACGAATAAGAAATTAAAATATGAAATCAATAAATTTAACCTTAAAATATACTATTGAGTCAGTTCATTAACTGCACTTCCATCTTTCTTCTTTCTGCTCGAGCAAAACAGTTTTGTTTGAGGCTCACGTCCTTTAATATTCAAGGTTTTCCTCTACAATGAAATTGACTGTAGAAAAACATAATTAAAAATAGTTTACAAATAATTAATTTCATTACTAAAATTATATTAAAACATTAGCAATTGAATATGTTATAGAGGAAACAACAGAAAGTGAATGTTGTAAAGAAAAATTATAAACTATCATACATGCTTCCTCTCATGATCTGACATCATAGAACACCCATATTTGTGGAGGTACTTATTAGAATCAATATTTTTTTATTTATTTTGGAAGATTACTAACAATATTCAATAATATAAATGATATAATTTATCAAAACATTAATATTTTCATTTAAGTACCTCAAATTTGATTAATACCTTAAATTGGATAGTCATTGAATGAGTATTCACCTGTTGATACTATTCTATAGTACAATCATCCAGGAGAGGTACCACCTCAAACTCTATTCCAACTCTAGCTTTCCAACCAATATACAACTCTTTTTTATAGGCTCTCCAAAGATCACCTAAATCATTTAGACGTGTTGGTCATGCACCCACACCATCAGGAAAATTAAACTGAATCATACACCAAAATATTAATAAATATAAATACAAAAATGATATATTTCATTAAATAAAATCTATTTTTTTACCCATATATCTTCACAATAATTATCCTTAATTTTCTTTTGGAAATTGTTTCCATGAGAGTGAGCTGACAAGAATGATGTCGGAGTATTTGGAAAGCGTCTCCAAAAATCTCTGACATTGCTGCCCTATTTTTTCAATAATTTTACTGTCTTCATTATAGTCCACCATCAACTGCATGGGGTAGTTCCACACCACAAGCATGCATGTACTCACCTACCCCAACCTTCTATCAGTATAATTATCTGTTATGAAAGAAAAAAATATTTTATCAATACATGTTATAATGAAAATAAATAATGGTATAAATTTTTTTTAGGGTTTAAAAATTATATGCGACAGTCAGATCCATGGGCATCACTGGATCTGTAAATATTGATGGGAAACACTGTACGGGTGCATTTTGTTCCAATTTATGCTCCATAGGGACATACTGTGGATGAGAAATAGTCGAAGAATATGAAATATAGAATCTCAAAGAGAAGGAAGTATATGTAAAACAAGATGGAATGGATTTCTGGCTGAATGATGGATGGGGAGTGGGAATCATCATCAGATATAGTAAAGATGAGTAAGGAGACTCTGTAAATGTTGGTGAAAACATGGGAGGCCTAAATATATCGTGTGTCCCTAAAGATACATTGGGATGAAAATGTGGGATAGATGCAATGTCAGTGGGAGGGGCAGGGTCTAATCTGGTATGCTGACCAGATCAGATCGCTCTCTTTCCCCTCCCCATATGAACACCCTATGCACTGGGACCACTACTAGGCTACTTATCAAATAATTGACAACTAAAAGGTGATTCCTGAAAAATTGTTCTAAAAAAATTAAAGACATGACATTATATATTATTTAAATATATATTTGAAATAAAAATTCACTACAGGCACTAGTGGTGAAATTCTGATCGCAGACATGTGGCGATTGTTGTCCATCATCTTTTTCCATAACCTCTCTCCAATTGGTTGCATTTCCTACATTTTAAAACAAACATATAAGTAATTTGAAATGGATAGCTAATGTGTAACCCGAAACAATTATGAGAGGTAATAGGGGGATTCATGGATAATTTTATTATCCATTGTTTAAGGCGATCCTGAATAGATATATAATGAATTAAATAAATCGTGCAAGATGTAATAAAGAAATTTAATTTTGAGTACTATGGTTATTTAAAAAATGTCATTAGTCTAAATATATCATAGAACATCGATTCTGAGGCTTCATTTCACTCAACAATGACGAGAATGAGCATACTGAATTTTGTGTCTAAAAAATTCAGTAAGGTATATATTATGAATGATTAATCCCTTAAGATAGTTGTAAATGATGATATAAATATATGAACAGGGATAATATATATACAAGACTCATAATGGGTAATGAACTTTTCTAAATTATGGAAAAATTTAATTTCTTAACCTAGGTAGATGATGCAGGTTTCTATACAGGTTTTGCAGAAGAAGAAAAAACGTCATGTTCATTATCCAGTGAAATGTTAAAGGAGGTCTTAGAGTTATAATAATTTTAGACATGGTCAATAAGTCATTGAGATGTTCACCATGTTAGACGTTTTGGTTTCATAGGTTTGAATAATGTTCAATTCCAAATTAGAAAATGCAATTAAAATAAAATTTCAACCAATAAACATTGAAAATTCAAATAATAGTCAAGTAAGAGACAATATATTTGTAAACAATATTAAATAAATTTGAATAGTACAGACCTTAACAACCCATGTCAAGATAAACCAAAATAATTGAGAACATAGATGGATGATTCTATATATTTCCCACCACAACTTTAGGTTAATAGTTAACTCTAACAATTGATATATTGGAGTCAAAAGTAATAAATGGATCATTTCAAAAGGAATTAGGGATAGTTTCAATTACATCATCACCATCATAAAAAATATGTCTTTGAATTACTTCAATAATGACACCAAATTCAAGTCAAAGATGGTCTTTGACATATTAAACTTGTTTCTTCGTTGATTCCAATACATATGGTTCGACAACAGAAAAAGTGAGAGTCATATCAATTACTCAAAGTCCATTATCTCCAATAAATGTTCGGTTCCTTGTCATCAAATCAAACCACATGAATTTCAACATCGTGAATAGTCCATGAGAGTAATAATCCAATATTATTTTTATTTAAACGACTCCATAATAACCTAAATTTTCAAATCGTGGTCTACTATCTGATGCAATGGAATAATAGTCTATTGCGGAAGTAACCATAACACTATCGTGTTATGTTCTCATGTTCTTTTCTCATTCAGTGATGTTAAATATGTACTCATTGATAATAATTGATTTATAGTCATAAAAAACAATACAAGGATCAAAATCCAATGCTCTTATTTCCTGATAGACAGAGTCAATAGGAAAACTCAATACCTAAAATATAGATGAATATTAAACGTAATTAATTATTGATTTGATTATTTTAAACATTAATATTTTTACCATCAATTTTAACCATGTAGAGAACAATTTTCTATGAAACTCTTCAGTCATTACTTGAATGATGGAATCACACCAATGGAGAGGAGAATGGTGGATGATGTGGTTCGAGGAGCATTGGTGGACAAGACATCAGTGTTTTCACACACATTTATTGACAAGATGGCCAAAAAAATCCCAAATTTTTGGAGATCGAGGAACACCGCATTTTAGGGGAGTACATTAGGTAAGTCCTTCTTATATTGAGAGACATTTAATTGATACCATGTTGAAATAATTGACCATTATGGTGAGGTAGATTTCATTGGCTCAAAAGACATCCAAACTCACTCCTTCAATGCATTGAAAATTTTTCACTAAGACAAGCTACTCAACTGACTCGTTCCCCCAACTACAAGAAGCAAAATATTGTGCAGCCGTGTCTCATGGGTGACCATATCAGCAGCAACTTCCATATACCCAAAATAATTTTGATTCCATTTCTCCAACATACCACCAAGGGTGGAAGGATCAATCAGACATAAGGTTTGGCTGTAGAAAACAACAAATTCCCCCATTTCAACAAAACCTACAGCAGCCTAAACCTAACCAACATTGTTTCCAACAACGCCAAAGGTGATTTTAAGCTCATGTATCAACAATTCAACAAAAAGGGAATCCCCAAACCAAGGTAGATTCTAAAACTGATGGTCTTTTGAAAGAAATTGTTCATAATCAATAGAATGATCTGAAGAGTCATTGTTCAGAGTTGAGAGAGTTGAAGACACAAATGATCCATATTTATACTTCCCTTTATGAATTTTCAAGTAAAATCATTGGAAATCAACTTTCCCAACCTACTCCAAATCCTGTGGGGAAAGTCAGTGCAATTACATGGAGAAGTGGGAAGAAAAAAACATATATATCTACACCTATTTTCCATGAGGATTCAACTCGACTCTGGAGAATCCCCATTAAAAACTACCCAATGAGAAACACAAGGGGAATGATAATGGAAAGAAAAAGATTAATTTTGTTCCTATTAAACCCTTTCCCTTTCAAAATATGGTTGTACAAACCAAGAATATGGCAGAAGATGGGAAGCAAAAAAGATGTTTTGGATACATTCAACCAAGTGGAGATCAACATCCCTCTACATGAATCCATTAAGAAAATACCATGGTATTCAAAATTATTAAAAGAACTCTGTACCAATTGAAGAGGGATAAAGGGAAATGAGAGGATCAATCTTGGAAGGAATGCGTCATCACACATTACACCAACTCCAGCAATGCCAAAAAAGTTCAAGGATCCTAGGACATTCACCATACCATGCACCATAGGGCAGTTACACTTTTCTGAAACTCTTTGTGATTTAGGATAATCCATAAATGTGATGCCTCACTCCGTATTCTCATCATTATAGGTTGGTGAGTTGTAACAGATGAGAGTAGTGGTGTAGTTGGAGAATAGAGCTATGACATATTCTGTGGGAGTCCTTGAGGATGTACTTGTCCGACTAAGAGACATGATCTTTCCAGTAGATTTCTAATGCTTAAAATAAGGGACAATCAGGTAAGTTCACATGATCCCATTATCATACGTAATACCTTCATCAAAATTACAAAACCAATCATAAATGTCCATGACGGTACAATGTCCATGGATTTTAGAGATGATGTTGTTATATTTAGTGTTATGGACTCCATCAATTACCCCTTAGAAGACCATTCTACTTTTGTTTCTCCCATTATTAACAACCAAGTAAAAACACCATAGATTTTGATTTCCCTATGTTTAGTGAGATTTTGAGAATTAGTTCTATTTTGATGCCTAAGAGTACTTCCACACCCATTTATAATGCACAAGACTCGCTTATATTTGATTTTGAAATGGTCTCATATTATGATTTTGATCATGTGAACACTGAATATGACATGTTTTTTGAGTATTTTTATAGATTTGGTGCTTTATTCTCTGATTTTTGTGATTTATATTTTGATAATCATTTCTATTGTGCACATATTTTATTTCCATCAATTTCTCCATCCATAAATCACCCCACTACATTAGAACTCTTGACATTTCCACCTATTCTCAAATAATAATACATGTCAAGTGGTGATAAATTACCTGTTATCATTGCTAACAATCTCCCTTTTGAACGTGAAGAAAAACTCTTGAATATTTTTAGGGAGAACATTAAGGCATTAGAGTGGACCTTGGATGAAATATCAGGTTTTAGCCCCTATATTTTCATGAATAGTATTATTTAGGAGGATGGGGAAAAACCGGTTAGGCAACCATAAAGGATACTTAGACAAACCCTTTAGTATGTTGTTAAAAAGAGGATGAAAATTTTCTCAAGGTAGGTAAAATTTATCCTATATCAGATTCTCATTGGGTAAGTCTTATTAAGGTTCTGACTATGTAAATTGGTGTCACTATTGATAAAAATGATAAAGAGGAGTTAGTTCCAATGAGGATTCAAAATAGATGGCCTGTGTTTATTTAATCTAGGAAAATAATTAGTCCACTTGTAAGGACCATTTCCCCCTCCCATTTATTGATCAAATTCTTGAGAGACTAGTTGGGAAAAAACACTATTGTTTCTATGATGGATTTTCTATTTATTATCATGTTCCTATTGCTTTAAGGTATTAGGAATCGACAACATTCACTTGTACATTCAGTATGCTTGCCTACCAGAGGATTCCAATTGGACTTTTCAATGCCCTGAGTACCTTCCAGAGGTGCATGGTGAGAATTTTTTATAACATTATTGAGAGCTGTGTGGAAGTATTTGTGGATTATTTTACAGTTTAAGGGTATTCATTTGATTATTTTATATATAGTTTGACAAATGTGTTGAATCATTGTATTGAAAATAATTTGGTCTTGAACTTTGCAAAGTGTCATTTTATGGTAGAGCATGGCATTTTATTAGAGCGTGTAGTGTCAAAACATGGGATAGTGGTTGATAGATCTAAGTTAGATATTATTTCATCCTTACCCTATCCATCATGTGTGTTTAATGTTTGGTATTTCTTTAGGCATGTAGTATTTTATCGTTGTTTCATCAAAGATTTTATACATATTGTTGTTCCAATGTCATGATGACTTAAAAAGGATTATGATTTTGTGTTTGTTGATTCTTGCAAGACTTCTGTTGATGGGCTAATGAAGTTTCTAACCAATCCAATAATCATACAGCCCCCATGGTGGGAGCTTCCATTTGATCTTATGTGTGACACCACCAACTTCGCAGTTCCAGTTGTCTTATCTTAGAGGGTGGAGGTATTCTCACATGTGATTGACTATGCATCTAAGACATTGGATTCAGCCTAATAAAACTACAAAACCGTGGAAAATGAGTTTCTTACAATAATATTTAATTTAGATAAATTCTTTTCATATTTATTGGGCTCTAAATTAGTTGTTTTTCTGACCATACAGCTCTAATGTACCTCTTGAAGAAGACGGATGCAAATCCTAGGCTAATTCAATGGAGTCACCTTATTTAGGAATTTTATATTGAGATAAAGGATTAGAAGGGTTCATAAAACCTTGTGGCAGACCACATGATTAGGATTTCTCACGCACTTGAGGCTAACACCAAGGACCAAGTACCACTTCGAAACACTTTCCCTGATGAGCATATATATGTCATCTTAGGTACGCATCCTTTGTATAAAGATTTATCTATGTACCTTGTTTCCTATGAAATTACTATAAATTTAAATAAACATCAATTCAAAATGATAAAGAGTGAGTCTAGATTTTATGTGTGGGATGATCCCTACTTATGGTGCTTGTGTAATGACCAATTTATCAGGAGGTGTGTTCCTGATCATGAGTTTGAGTTTGTTTTATATTTTTGTCATACACTAGCCTGTGGTGGACACATTGCACCTCAATAGACAACTAGGAATGTCGTAGACTCTAGATTATATTGTCCTAGATCATTCCATGATACCCATGTGTTTTGTAAGTCATACTCACGTTTCCAACACAATGGGATCATTTCTAAGAGACATGAGATGCCCCAAAACCCATACTATTTTGTGAGATTTTGATGTACAAGGCTTTTATTTTATAGGTCCTTTTAATATATTCTTTTATTATTTGTATATTTTTTCCACTGTTGATTGTGTGAGTAAATGGGTGGAGGCTAATGCCATGAGGACTGATGAATCTTATGTTGTTGTAGACATTGTCAAGACACCAATTTTTTTAGGTTTGGAGTACCAATGGCCATCATCAGTGACCAAGGGACACACTTCTGCAATTTGAATTTTGATTCCCACCTACTTAAGCATGGCGTGACACACAAAACATCAACACCATATCACCCCCAAACAAATGGCCAGATTGAGGTTTCAAATCCTTAGTTTAAAATTTTTTTCGAGAAGACTATGCAACCGAAAAGGAATGATTGGAGCAAGAAATTGGATGATGAACTATGGTGTTATAGGAAATCAGACAAGACACCCCTTGGTACAACTCCATTCTGGATTGTTTTTGGGAATGCCTATCATCTCTTGATGGAACTTGAACATTGGGTTTATTGGGCTATAAAAAAATGCAACATGGATTTGGCCCAAGATGGAATCTAAAAGAAGATGGAAATTAAAGATCCAGAGGAGATTCAATTGTCTTTATATGATAACTCATGGCTCTATAAGGAAATATCAAAAGAAACTCATGAAAATATGATCCAAAGAAGGGAGTTTCATGTCAGGGAGAACATCTTTCTCTATAGTTCATGACTGAATCTGATGTCTGTTAAGTTGCATTATAGGTGGTTAGGTCCTTATGTTGTGACTATTTTTTTCCTTATGGTGTAATGGATATAACACAAGAGGAAACTGGAAGGAGATTAATAGTCAATTGGAAATATTTGAAGAAATACATTGAGTGACTTCCTACTGATGTAATGGATTTCATCACACTGCATGACCCTGTTCTAACTAGAGAATATCAGGTTATTTCTAACCCTTTCAATTTTATATTCTTTGTCTATTTAAAATTATACATTTCATGTGCATATATCATCTCATAGTTTCACATTGTGGACAATGTAATATTTTAAGTGCGGCAGAGGAGACAACATTTTGGGTATATTTTTTGGAATATCATTTCTGTGTTTTTGGTGTATTTTCTATTAAGTTTTCGGTTAACATTTTCAAAAAAAAACATACAAAAAAATAAATAAATAATCAATAAAGAAACAAATATATCATGTAACATTCTCATGTGGAACATTTGAAAAATGCACGTTTCTAAAATTAATTGGTAGAATTATAAGGATGAGTAAGATTTCATCATAGAGAGTTGATTTTTATAAAAATTGAAGCTATCGATGATCTGAAAGGTTGTGTCATTATAAAACCTTTTAGATTTTGACATCATTATTAGTTATATTTTTTCATGGTAAATTGTGTCCTATATTTCTCCACACAAATTTTCACTCAACCATGAATTTAGATACTTTTACTACTCAATTGATGGTATAGTCAAGTTAGGTAAATAATTCATTGGTTGATTCATATGTATGTTTCTATTCCAATCAGTTTCATTACAGTACTGAATTGACCTATGATTGTGTACCTGTTATCCGACTGTTGTACGGCTTTAAAAAAACATGGGTAGTGTCTTAGATAGGTCAAAAACCACTCATTGTAGACCTTTTATCTTGTTATAACTATTACAATTAATGTTTTGAGAAGATCAAACATGAGTTGCGAGTTAAGTGTGATATTTTTTCCAAGTAAAACTTAAAAAAACAAAAAACAATGACAGGAGTGATGAAATGTACAACTTATGGGGATAACTTGGTCAGGAGCTTAAGGTTCGAGTTTTGGGAATGCTTAAGTGAGTGGGTCTTTAAATTTGATTGTAAAGGAATTTAGCACAAGATCGGTGAATTAAAACAGGTAGTAATAATTGTTTTACATTACTTGAATATACTAAATAAAGGGTGGATTTATGAGCTTAGAATGGTTGGCACACACATATGTGGAGAATTAGTGGCATAGTAGACCCATGACCTGTTTCGATATGATTAATGTTATGAATCTCATTGGATTTTTTTACACAATTTATGAGACAATGAAATTTATATTTATTGATAGTTACTCTAGAAGGGTTTCGTAATTTTCATATATTTTTACTCTGGGTTGAGAAATATGAATATGCATATTTATTGACAATTTTTTCGAATACATGATATGAGGTTCTTTCAAGAGTGCAAAAGAGTATGTGTGGGGGAGTTGATAAAACACATTTTTATTTAATATTTTATTATAATAAATGATAAAATTTCAACACATTTTGTTAAATATTATAATTTATAAAGTATTTGGGATTAGATCAATAATTTTAAAATTTGAAGGAAATTCCCGTTAATGACTTTATAGTGCATTGTAGTATTTTGAAGTTAAATATTTTTATATTTTTTATTCGAACATGAAATTTTGTAACTATGTTTCTGACTTAATGGGATACAACTTTTCTTCAGGTCCTTAGATCTAAATTGTGTAATTTTTGGACTAAATAAACCATGAATTCAAAGGTGTCATGGACCCACCAGATTGGACATCAGTTCTATATTTGGGTCATAACATTTTCATATGTGCTTCAATGAGGCCCAAATTTTGAGAGGAGATCTCAAAAAAATCGACCAAATATTTATTATGGAAGAAAAACTATTTCACACGTTTATGAGGCCAAAATGGCAGTGAATATTGGATTAACATATTTGTTCGATATTCACCATTCACACATGAAACCACTTTGAACATTGCTTACCCTCCACAATATAAATTGATATTTTTATCATTTGGAGGGTATGGGGCATGAATTAGTATATTTGGAGAAAAATATAAGTGGTTATACACAATTTCAATTCAAAATTAGTTGAGGGAAACTACCAAGCTAGTATCTCCTCCAATATTCTCTTATTTCCCTCTTATTTGTTGTAATGTTGTTGTGGTTTCAATAAAATCTTAGTTTCTCTTAAATTTAATATGTTATTTTTAATTTTCATCTTCTATTAATCTTCTTATTTGGTCTGGAATTCAAGAGTAGAAAATTGTAGTGTTAAACACTTTCTGAACCTTTGCACTTGCATAACATTTCTACGATGACTACACCACCAATGGAAGAGTAGTTTTTGTAGTAAAGGATCGACATTTATCCTTATTAATTGATTTATTTTGAATCAATGATATAATTTAATTCAAATAATATGATATTTTAAATGATTTTTTAATTTAATTGAAATTAAGAAATCGATTGATCAATTAACAAAAAACACGTGAGGTTAGAAATTGTGTGAATTGTGAAAGCGAAACCTTATTCAGTAATACAAAACCATATAGGATCAGTTTTTTTGTGTTAATAAATAATACCTAAAAACATTTAATTCTAATTTATAGAGATTAAATTTGACTTTATTTACCACTAACCATAAGCTAACTTTATAATATCAACCTAAGAAGGACGCTGCGAATGTATGTTTTGAAATTGGCCTAGGGATAAATTCCCTTCATCTTTGTAGTAATGTTAATTATCATAGGGTTTAGGATTTAACAAATTAAAGGATAATAATTATTTCGATATTAATTTAAATGATAATGATTAATAAATTGTTGAATATGTAGAGTTATATCGATTATGCCTTTAAATATTTTCTAAAAAGATCTTCTTGATGTGTCTTTTTAATCGAAATTCATTTCAAAAATAAAAAAAATACAATCCTATTCTAAGAAACACTGTCTAGATTTAGAAACAATAAAAAAATACCAACATATTAATTAGTATTATTATTTACTTTTATTTCATATTCAAATTACCTTTATTATATTGTGCTGATTACTGACTCTTGAGAGACTACCAAGGTTAGCCACCTTGCTGCACCTAAATAACCCCAAACTAAATATCATTTGAAATTGCCCATGAAAGTGGATTTCGAGCCTCCATTTCCACCAGTGTAAATCAATCTTAATCTATTCCAGTAATTACTTTATTGGACCAACTAAGAAAAATTCATCCAAATAAATAAGTAAAATGACAAAACTCCCATCATAATACAACTTCATATAGTAGAAATTATTTACATTACACTGCATGAACATTAATTCTATCAGGAATGCATTGAAAATCCAGTTACACTATATTACTACTTACTTAAGCCCAAAAAAAATCCATTTGAGATTAGAACGGAACCTTCTATTACATTTATCATGAAACCCTCTAGTTTATCTATGTATATCTCTTCCTGAAAATCGTTGTGAAGGAATATAAGCATGACATCTATTTGTTCTCAAAATAAACCTTCAATTGAAACCAAGTTGAGAACCATCTAAATTATTATATTCATTATAGCATGAGATAAAATCTAATTAAAATCTAATCCTATTAATTATTGAAATACATTTACCCTTTATATGGTGTTATTATCGATCTACTTGTCTTCCTTATATAATGTAATGTTTTTCCTAATTCTATAAAAATACAAACTTAAAATATTATGGAAAAACTAAATTTCAAATGTCCTTTGAAAAATATTTATAAAATAAAAGATGAAAATATATCACCCTAAAGATATTTAAAACACTTTTTTCATTTTATTCAAAAATTATACCACCCTAATAATAATACCTACAACACCTCAAGGAAAGAACCACTATTTATGAATCTAGGAAACAATTTGTGAAGTTTCTCTTATGCGTCCTTAACTATAGTGACCCATAAGAAACCATATGACCATCATGGAATAGAACTGTTCAAATCCTGACTCATGAAACATCATAATATTAGGCATACTCATTGCCCATCTCATTTATTTTTAATATTGGTGTTTTAAAAAATCTCTTATTAATATATTAAAATGATATCTCATGAACATCTAAGAAAAGGAACCATTCTAAATTATTGGTTAAGGCCTTCTTAGTGCGTCCAATCAGAAAGAATCCTGATTGACCCTCTGGTAATAACTAGAAATTCCCAAAAATATTTGTATATCAAAAAAATTCTCCGGTCTCTCTAAATAAACTATTAAATCAAACAAATCATGTAATAAATATATGTTATCCACTAATATCATATTCCCCATGAAATTTATATTATCAATAAAAAACATACGCTTTGAAATCATGGAATATAGATGATTCTCCCTAAGTTTTCACAAAATGATCTCCAGATATTGAGCATGTTCCTCCCTTGAGCATAGATAACACTTTACACCTCTATTTTTATCAAATAGTAAATTACTATGAATAAGTGGATATAATTTCATTTATATCAGTTATAATTAACATTAATATTCCACACATATTCTCAATGATCCATTTGAATTTTTATGGAAAACACTAAGGCACCCCAAGGGGTCATAATCATTCATATGAACCTCTTAACCTCAAAGTTGTTCAATTGAGACTTCATCTCTCATCGCTCTATAGAATCCATATTATATGGTGGAATAGATATATGCTACAAACATAGTAATAACATGATCATAAACTTAACCTATTCCTTGGGTGGTAATCTAGAATATTCCTTGAGAAAAACATCTTGGAACTTGCCAATGACAAAATGAAATACTGACTGGTGTATCTCTCTATCATCCAAAATTAATCAAGAAAAATGGGTTATGATTCTACAAAAATATAGAAATATATTTCATACATAAATATTTTTCATATAAAACTCTTAAATAAATACATAAGCATCACCTTAAAAAAATTTAATTCCACCTATTGATGAAAACAATTGATATAGTAGATACATCACTACATGGGTGGTTTTAATTGTTGTCACAAAGTAGGCTCACAGTTTTCATGTCACTGGAACATTACCTTTCCATTTTTTATGTCTATATTAAGTGGGAATTAATTAGTTTAAATGTAAAATTTTAAAATAGAATTGATACATTCTATACATCCATTTTCCTCCATTTTTTATATATGTAAAATTTTTATCTCCCACTTTAATTTATCTCCTACTTTCAATCAAATTATACATGAACTGAAATGAAACATTCATATTACATATAAAAAATTATACATGAACCAATATGAAACATTCATAATAAATATATACAAATATTTATTCATACATACAAATATTTAATATGTGGGGCACAATTTTCCCACTTTGAGTAAATTGATATTCTATAATCGAAATTTCCTAAGAACCAACATGAAAATTTTATTTTCCATAAATAATGAAGAAAAATAAATAATATATTCCTCTTTAATTGAATAAAAATATAGAAGAAACACCAACATCACTATATTAATGCAGTTAGAAACAATAAACCATGTCCATATGTTAACAGACGATGAAAAACATGTGAAACTACACTAAAAACATAACTAAAAATGGATGGGTTATATTCTATGACATGATAACCAGTCAAACATGGAATCCATTCTCAAAATCACCTAACAAACAAACCACTTTTTATGCTACTAAAAATCAATTGGGCCACAATCATCCAATAACTAACCATATACATATTGAACCAAAGAAATGTACCTAGAACATTACAAGAATTCTCCCAGTGGTAGTACCTGAGGAGCTGGGATCACGGAGAAGGTGGGTTCACAGAGGAGGAATTCATAGTAGAAGTGGGGTTTGATAGTATAGGTGGGGTATGTAGAGGATAATTTCATGGTAGAGGAGAGATTTGCGAAAGTGGAGGATGGCTTCGCGGTGATGGAGGAGGGGGAGGAGGAGTCGGTAGTGGCGGGATTCCACTTCTGCGAGAGCTTGGATCATGCGACAGGAGGAGAAGACTGTTTGGCTTTATTTATAAAATTGGGTAAAGCGTTTATCAGTACTAGCTAAAAAACACTGATAAAGGTTTGTTTTATCAGTGATAAAAAAGAAAGCACTGATAAAACATGCCTTTATCAGCGCTAAAAAAGAGCTGATAAAACTATAATGATAATAAATTATTTATATTTGTATATATATATATATATTTATAAAATTATATATATAATAAATATATAAATATATATAATAACTATAAATAAATAAATAAATATTTATATTTATATATATAATAAATAAATATTTATTTATAATTAGAAATTTATAATACATATATTTATTATATTTATAATTATATATTATTAATATATTAATTACAATATTATGATTATTTATATGTATCTATATTTATTTAGAATTATAATTTTAAATAATTTTATATATTTATTATATTTTTATTATTATTTAATTATGATAAATTTATATATATTTATATTTATAGTAATAATAAATATATATTTATTTATAGTTATAATAATATATTTATTTATTTCAATAATTTTAAAATTATAAAAAATATATTCATTGCATTTATAATTTTATAAATAAATATAATAAATATAATAATAATAATTTAATAATGATTTAAATATATCTGTGTTGTATAGAATTCTAATTATAAATATTTGTGTATATTTATAAATATATATATTTATTTATATATATTAATTTAATTAATATATTTATTATAATTTGATAATTTTTTAAATATAAATCTATATTTATTTAAATAATTATGAAATAATTATGAACTAAATATATATTTATTATTAATATATATATGTCACATATATATTTTAATTATTGTCAAAAATATATATATATATATATATATATTTAAATACTTATCAAATTATAATGAATATATTAATTATATATAGTGATATATATATATATGTGTGTGTGTAAATACTTATGAAATTAAAATAAATATATTAATTATAAGTGAAAAACATTGAATCTATCTATCTATCTATATGACCATGTGTAATTTTAGGTTCAATAATATAATGATTTGATTGTGAGATGGACTTTTACCTGCCATGCATATATAAATTGACCCTATAATTAATGAATTTTAGGTTCAATAGAATTATTTGATTGAGAGATCAGTCCTGTGACCATTGTAATTTGAATTTTGATGCTGACCTTCCATAATTTCATTCATAAATATAAGTAATGGACAAATCGTTCTATAAATTATATACCCTTCTTCATCCCCATTCATTCTGTAGCTCTGCAAATTAAAATGTATTTCTCACTCACCCATCCTTATCCCTAATATGAGTGCCCCTCTCTCTGATACCCCAAAATAAATTATGTGGACGTTAGCGAAGTTGAGGAGTGTTGTTGATTCTTTCTTCCCAGACTCCGACGACCAGGTGATGGAGAAAAGGCAGAGGATTTCCACATTGTCTGACCTGTTCATAGCAGACACCAACGACCCGGCAATGGCAGAAAGGAAGAGGAGAGAAACCCACACCGATCTGCTCTTAGCAGACACGTCTAACTTGGAAATGCCAGAAATGAAGAAGATGATGATGATGGTCGACCCATTTATTCCATACATGGAAAAGCTGACCGGTAACCTTGTAATGTGGATACAACATGGTGTGTATCCCACTGTACACTCCATGTACTTCGAAATTTCTGAAGTACACCTCACACGCCAAGTCCTAAAGCATGTACTTTGGGAAAGACATTGAAGGTAGTACATGTTGTGTAGTCATAACTACATGCTGTGTATTTGACCAAATTACCCAATGATAAAACATTAATGATTGTGTAATGTTCAAAACTACTTATCATGTATAAATTCTACTAGAGTTTGTTACTCTATGCATTGATGCATCATGTATTTTATATGGTAGAAGAGTAAAATAGTATATGAAAATAATACATGTTGGGTAGGTTCAAACAGGTATTCACCAGCTTACCTCCAAGGTGAATTTATGTATAGTGATTAGAATCTCAAGGAAATTCAGAATAGAATTTAAGATATATGTATTTATCAATTAATGATAAAAATTAAATGATTCAATCATGATTTATCTTCATAATAATGATTAAATAATTTAATTTTAGTTATATTAATTGCGTAATTTCTTGCATGTATGGGGATGACCATGATCTAGACTAGAACTCTTTATGTGATTTGTTTTTATTTGAATTTATTTATTAAGTTAAATTATTGTCCAACGAGACATCTCTCCTCATTAATATATAGAGTAATTACGCCCATGTTTTATTTTATATAAACCCCCTTTTAACCCTCACATGCATGTGTGTTTAAAAGCATATGCAATGGATGGAACTCCCAAGATAGTGGAGGCAGTTTAAATTAGAGATGAGAAGAAACCAACCCTAGGAGATACAGAGGTGGATAGGTGGAAAGCTGTAAACATGAACCCAAAAAGTTCATTGTATTTCTTTCCCAGGTCAGGATTAGTTTATCTAATGATTGATAAACTAACCATTATAAAATCTCATGATAATGCCCTTTACTTTATTTTATTTATATAAGTTGCATGGTTTATGATTATGGATGTTTTGTCGTGATCACATAATTAACGAATTAAACAAGCATGCAAGATGGAACAAAAATAAACCAGGATTATGTGTAAATATTATTAAGACATTTTCAATCACATAACTATGTTCCACTTAATATTAACAATCATGTGATAAGGAAAATATGAAATTCATTCATAAGTGATAAAATTCACTCAAATAAAATATTATGTCCGACCAAGCCTTTTGTTACCTGATTAAGAGTAAAACTCAATGAAACATTGTTTTTGACCAACCCTTGTTGGGGAACTTAATTTTATGCAAGAAGTCCCTATAAAAGGATTAATATTAAATTAATCATATTACATCAATGGGATTATCCATTTATATAATTGGTGTAATATTGGAGGCAAGAGGTGTGAAAATCCAAAGTCGGGATTTCAGGATTTGGGAGTCCACTAAACAGATCAAGGAGTTGTAAGACTGTAGTTGGAAAAGACCTACCGACCTAAATACCTTTAAATAGCTTTACCAACCATTGTTGGAGTTATGAAAATGGGAATATGGATCCTTTACAGTAAAATTTCATAAGAAATGGAAACTCTAGGATCAATGGTGAGGGACTTTGGGACATGCTAAATAGTGGGAGACATAATAAAATTAATTTACTATTTCTCATAAAATGTAATCAAGAAAGTAATAATGATCTGATCTTTTAATTTTAGAATATGAATGACAGGCTCATCAACCACACTATCTAAATGATCAATTTTGGATAAAGACGACATCCTTTATGGAAGTAACATCGAGGAATGGTTTAGACGCCTTCAAAATGTCCTATGCTGTGAATGAAAGTCTTACGTACTAGAGTAAGCATTACCTGATCAACCTACCAAATATGTGACTGATAATGATTTCCTAGTCCATGATAAACATATGAACGATGCAGTCATCATTCATTGTTTGATTTTATCATCGATGTCTAGTGATCTCATGAAGTCTCACGAAAACATGTATTCTTATAGCATGCTCGAGCACCTCTGTGATCTTTACTAGGAGAGAGTAATATAGGAAATGTTTGAGATCTACAAGTCACTATTTCATAGTATGCTTGAATAGGGTTCCCCAACTGGGCCTCATGCCGTCAAGA
Source organism: Viscum album (assembly GCA_963277665.1). Lineage (NCBI taxonomy): Eukaryota > Viridiplantae > Streptophyta > Magnoliopsida > Santalales > Viscaceae > Viscum > Viscum album. The sequence continues at coordinate 1,932,612,297 of OY728131.1, forward strand.
TCATTGGCTACATTGAGTACCTAGAGGTTCTAGGGTTTAAAATCTTAGAAGAACTGGGCACCGATCTCATTCTCGCATCACTCCCTTGGAGCTTCTCCATCTTTGTTGTCAATTTCAATATGAACAGAATTGAGAAGTCTTTATCTGACTTTTATATCCTCATTTGCCAATTAGAAAAATATATGAAGTGAGAAAACCATTCTATCCTTATGGTGAATAAATATAAAGGTAATCTAAATAGATTTAAGCTCGTGTCTTCTTCACACCCTTCCAAGAAATATAAGATCGAAGGGGAGGCAAGGGAATATGAGGTTGTTTGTTTTTCATATGGTATGAATTGCCACAGGATGAAAAACTACACCCAGCCAAGGAAGCAAGGGGATGCTTTAGCTGCATTTTTTATTGAGTGAAATTTATATTTTTCTACAAATTGGGTATTTTATATAGCTTATGGTGCTCTCATATGTTTTAAAATATAGGAACCAAGTAGATTCATGAATATTTACTAAGGGGATATTGATCTACGAGTAGCCAATGGAGCCATACTTGTTGTTGCAGCTGTCAGGGACTACCCCCTCACATTGCCAACTAGGATGATCTTGGTATTATAGGGTTGTTTTTATATGCCTTGTGTAAACAAAATATTATTTTTGTGTCCAGAATAGATACATATAGATTTTTTACAAGTTCAAAATTGAATGTTGCTTCTTTTACAAAGATTACATTTGTCTTGGTAGGGTACATTTATACAATGGTCTTTACATGTTGTATTACACAAACCTAGTAATGGAAATCAATAACAATGATAATTCACATGAATCATACAACATCCAACTTTGGAATCATCGGATAGGTCATATAAATGAGAAACCCACGACAAATTTACTTAAAGAGGTATATTTAGATTCTTTTGGACTAAAACCACATGGAATATTTGATGAATGTTTACAAGGAAAATTTACCAAATCCCCATTTTGTGGGAAGGTTAAAGGGCCAAAGAGCTTCTTGAATTGGTTCATACTAATGTGTGTGGACCATTTCCAATTGATGCAAGGGGTGGGTACTGAAACTTAATATCTTTTACTGATGATTTTAGTAGATATTGTTATATCTACTTAATGTGGTATAATTCGTATTATTTTGATATGTTCAAATAATTCAATTATGATGTTGAGAACCATCTTGGTAAAAATATTAAGAAACGTTGCCTATGCTGAGGTGGAAAGTATCTTAATCAGGACTTCATTGATTACTTATGGGAGTTTTGGAACTTATCCCAACTCACTCCTCCTTACACGCCTCAGTGGAATGGTGTAATTGAAAGAAGGAACTACGACTTGTAGGACATGGTGAGATCAATGACGAGTCATGCAAGTATTCCATTATCCTTTTGGGGATATTCGTTACAAACATCAACACACATTCTAAACCAAGTACCAACTAAATCAATAAATGTTATTCAATACAAGCTTTGGAGTGGAAGAAAATCCATGTAATCAAATTTACACGTGTGGGGTAGCAAGATTTTTTTATGTCCTATTATAGTAAAAAAATTTCACATCAAGGCACAAGGTGTTCCTTTATATAATAGCCCTAATAAAACAAGGGGATATTACCTATAAAATCTCTCTGACAAAAAGCATATAATGGAAAGAAAAGACATATTCTTTGAGAGGGAACACATATCGAAAATAGATAATGGGAGTGAGATGGACATTATTGACATCGAGGCTCAAGGTATACAAGAGTTGGTACAATAATATATTTAGAAAAGACCCATGGAAGAAGAATGTGTTCCAGAGACAGAAGTACTACATAGGAATAGAATAGATGTTAGAGAACTGAAATGGTATGGTTTTTTTTGTTAGTGATGATTTTGTCTCATTATTGGTTAATAATAATGATCCTCTAACCTAGAAGGAATTAATAAGTGGAATATATGTTTCCAAGTTGTAATAATCCATGAATAATGAAATATATTACATCTACCAAAACCAAGTCTGCATATTGTTAGTTCCTCTAGTTTATGTAAATCATATTGGTATAAAAAGGGTATTCAAGATGAAAATAGAAATGGAAGTACATGTTTTTACCTGTAATGCACGACTTGATGAAAAAGGGTTTAAACAGCATCATGGTATTGACTACGATGAAGCTTTTCCACTAGTTTTGATGATGAAATCCATCATAATTATATTTTCCATTTACACTTATCCTGACTATAATATTGTGAAAATAAATGTCAAAATAGCCTTCCTTAATGGGAACCTTTAGGAACATGTCTACATGATACAACCTGAAGGTTTTCTGACTCCAAAGGATGACAATAAGGTATGAAAGTTTCATAAATCCATTTATGTAATAAAGAAAGCATCTAGGTCCTGGAGCATTTATTTCGATGAAGCCATAATGAAATTTGGTTTTATTAAGAAAAAATATGAGCCTTATATCTATAAACAGTTTAGTGGGAGTGTGGTCCTTTTTCTAATAGTATATGTTGATGAAATATTACTTATTGAAAATGAGAGACTATCGTTATAGTCTAATAAGGAATCGTTGAATCAATGCTTCTCCATGAAGGACTTAGACGAGGTTGTATAAATTATTTGGATCACAATCCCGCGTGATAGATCTAAGAGATTGCTAGGCCTAAGTCAGAGTACATACATTTGAATGATACTAAATAGATTCAGTATGGAAAAATCCAGGCGAGGAATATTTCCAGTGTCACATAACATTCATATTTACAAGAAAATGTGTACTCAAACACATGAGTAAAGAGAGAGAATTTCAAGGACTTCATATTCATAAGCAATTAGGTCAGTCATGTATGCCATGCTATATAATAGGATAGATGTTTCCTACACATTGATTGTGGTGGGAAAATATCATGCTGACCTAGGTGACCGCCATTGGATGGAAGTCAATATTATCCTTAAGAATCTGAGGCATACTAAGGATATGTTCCTAGTTTATGGAGGAGATGAGGGACTTGTAATCATAGGATATGCAGATGCAACTTTCCAGACTGATCAAGATGAATTGAAGTCTCAAACAGGATACATCTTCACATTGAATGGAGGTGTTGTGAGATTGAAGGGTTCGAAGCAGAGTGTGGTTGCATATTTTATAGTGTATTTTGAGTATATCGCAGATTCTGAGGTAGTTAAATAAGTATTTTGGATTCGAAGCTTCATCCAGGATCTAGATGTGGTACCTAGTTGTAAAGATCCCATCACAATCTATTGTGATAATACTACAGTATTGGCTCTTGAAAAAGATCCAAGGTCACGTTAGCGAACGAAGAACATATATAGGAACTGTCATATCTTTAGGGATTTTTCTAAGAGTGGTGATGTTGTAGTGAGCATTATTTCCCTAGAAGACAGCATAAAGGACCCCTTAACTAAAGCCTTGACTTATTATAAACATGATCATCATATGTGGTCTACAGGACTAAAATCGTAGGCAGTTGGCTCTAGTCTAAGTGGGAGTTTGTTAGAGTAAATGTGAAAGAACAAACTGTTTGTACTTTTATTACATGGATATTTAATGTATTTAAATATTAAACATCTTATTACATATTTTTCATTGTTTTTCATGACCATTATGTGATAATGTCCAAGAGTATTTGTTTAATTGATAAGGTCATGGAAGTTCTTCACTATGATGAGAACCCTAAAATGATATAAAAATATTTTTAAATATAGTTTTGTGGTTGGATTACATACTATGATGGGACAAATAGTATATAGACTGTTAGGTATGATTACTCATAAGCAGATGAGTCTTCCTCTCTTGAATCTCACACTTCGTATTATCCTTGATAGGAGATTATGAGAATATACCCACTAGTAGGAATTACACATGTTGTTGTGTCATAAGATATTAATATCTGTGAGCATGTTTAAAGATCCGTAGAATTTAATATTGTAATTAATAAGATCCATGAATCACTCAATTTGATTTACTGACAAAAACTGGCATTCCATATGTTGGTGGGAAGTAGGTTTTGTTGGGTGCATTACAAGTGGCATATTATTAATGGATAAGTCAAGGAAGGATTTTCCCCTTCCATTTATGGTAGTTGATATCTCATCCCTTTGATTGAAATAGAATCTTCATGCATAATTTCATGGCCATGGTGTAACAATGATTTTATTTCATGTAGTCAAAGAATGACGTATCTAGAACAAAGGATGATGACACAATCATGAAACCTTCTTGATGAGATATTGAGAAAAATGGATTATATTTCACAGTGAGCATTAGTATGTGAATTTTGATGTTGTGACTTTAAGTTCATTCTCTTGGGTGATTTGACACGTTTGGAGATAGTACTCTTGGACTTTGGGAAAATCTGCCTAATGCCAACAAGAAAGAATCATAGATGGACCCACACTAAGCGTTTTTGGTGGTCTCGGTTAATTTTTATTATTAATGAAATAAATATTATTTTCAAGACCGTGGAAATTTTTTTATTCAAGTCAAAATGATCACATAAATTAAATAAATATTTATTCACAAAATTGATAGTAAAATATATTTATTTTTCTTACTAAAAATTTAATAAATATTTATTTACAACTTTGTAAATAAATTATTTATTTAAGAGAATAAGTTATTTATTTATTTAGTCCAGTGTTCAATAAATGGAAGTGGAGTTCAAGTGGAGAAAGGCTGGTTTATTAGTAAAATAATTATTTTCATGACGATACATAATTATTTAACTTTTTGGCATGATTTAAAATAATAATAACACTATTATTATATTGTGACATAGAATCTTATTTATAATTCTATTTTGCGCAAGTTGGAACACCAGAAAAAATGACAGGGTATTATTATTAATAACATGATTTTTCTATATATTTATGAATGTATTTAATTGTTGTTACGCAATTAAATATTGTAACTAAAGCCCCATGTAGATAAATAGACAAGTAAGTCTATTGTTCCATGTACCGAACTGCACGCCCGGTGAATTGAGAATTTAAGAGCCACAAAATATCATTCTTTATTCCTCTTCCCTCCCCTCTCAATAATGAGAGTCATTATTCAAGACCAAAGATGAAACGATCAAGAACAATCAGTATAAGACACTCGATTCACCGCACTAGCACCCGGAGAACGAGTGGTGTTGATCGAAGGTCATCATATCACGTGTGGATCACTAATAGAGGGATTCTAGTTTGGAAGCTCACAAGTGGAATTAGACAATCTGGAAGGGTCATTCTGGATGAACAACATCATCAATGAAGAAAGTACCAAAGATACATGTATTCTGTTCATTATGAAATTAATTGATGTAATTATAAACATCATGTGCATGATCATTTCTCTCTTGGATCCGGTTTCATTCTTCTTTTATCTAAATCATTGACTCTAATCCATGGATACTTTCATTAATCATTGTATTGATCTCTAATTGGTCATTGATTACGAGAAAAGAAATGTTGGGCCCCACCCAACATTGCTCTTTCACTGTATCTGGATCCTTCACAGCCACCCTTTCCCAGATTTTATATATAAGAAAAAAGACACAAGGCATGAATATTAACCAAATAAATTTCTGTTTAAAACAAAACAAAGTATAAACACCAATTTCGATGCCTTAACATTATTTCATCTACTATACCAATTTTAAAATATCACATATAATGTGTAAATTTACAATGAAAAACATATGAGACATGAAATGTGCACATTTTTAACAAAACAATGCAATTTAACAGGAGACTTAGTACAAATAACCATTTTGCACACAAAATAATTATTCAATGATCAAAAAATAATATTCAGATTGTATAGAAAGTGAAAATATCACGAAAGAATAAATCAAAAATTAAAAAGTTACATGCAAGGGGAAGCCTACATAGAATTCAAGGCGCGATGACAAAGAAAACTTGAGACCGCTCTACGAGGGTTTCAAAACACATAACCTATAAAGAACAACCCTAAACTATAAAGAATAACCACTAAAAAATAGAAACCCCATAACAAAAAAGGAAAAAATAAATTGATAAGGGGATACTGAAGGTGAGATGGAGGTGCTGGTCGGAGCAGGACTGGACGACAAGGGCACTGGTCTGAGGAGGATCGCATAGTTAAAGGTGGGTCGTGCCACTAGTGTGTGTCACCGAGCAGAGGGGGTGCATTCCGGCAGGGGTGGTAGGATGAGGGAGTGGCGCTAGTCATGGCAGTCATAGGTGGGGAAACTCGCAATAGGACCAAAATGGGGGTCGCGACCGTCAGGGGAGGCGTCGGTGCTATGTGCGCCTACCAGGAGAGGGTTTCCCAACCAAAGGGGTGTCAGCTGGGGTGGGGGGGGTGATGCTCACATAAGGGAGGTGTGTTGGCCAGAAAGGTCACCGGTAGAGAGTTGGGGAGATACTAGGGCTTCTTCAAGGGAGGGAGTCAGCCAAGATGGGGAGAGCGCACTAAGGGGGGTTGGGATACACTGAACAAGAGGGGAGGGAGAGGAGATTGGAGAGGGGGGAGGTGTTGTGTGGGAAAGGGATAGAATTAGGGTTTCATTTTTTAAATAAATACCCGAAAAAGAAAATTAATTAAAAGTTTCACAAAATAATAATAATAATAATATCATAATAATAATATTAATAATAATATTTAATATTTATAATAGTTATATGATTTATAATAATAATTAAATGATTCTAAATAATCATAATTAATTTAATAATAAAAATTAATAATCTAAATGACAAAATATTTAATGTTTGTTTTAAATTACAAAATTAACTCATTTTAATTTTTTTTAATGGACATGTATTGCCGTTTTCTGGGTGAAGCCACGCGGTTTACAAAATGTGCACTGACCATGCACCCAACAATGTCAACTCAAAATGGAAACTTTTTAACATAAACACAAAAATTTCATCTGAGACAGAACCAGAAGTCAAAAAAAATTTATTCAAAACCATGTAGGAAATAAATAAAAGAAAATAAAAGGATCACATAGGTCGGGGAGTGACATGGGGTACATGAAGGAGATATTCACGATGGAGGATAGATTTTTGGCGGTAGAGGAGGGCTTCGCAGTGATGGTGGAGGAGGAAGAGGTGGCATAGGACGAGGAGGAGTTGGAGGAGGATGCACTACAAAAAATACTTCCCGATTAGAGGAGATTTTTTTTTAGTCTAGAAGGGGTTATAACCCATTATAAACACATTAGCGGTGGTTGTGAGGAATTGCCAATAATGTGCCAGCCCACTCTTGTTAGAGGCTGTTTTGAAGAACCACATGTAAACTACTGTGAAATTTATTGGCGGTTCATTTAGAGATGGTTAAAACCCCCTATAATTTCACCACATAATCTCATTTTAGAGGGGATTTTAACCCCCTCTAAATTGATGATCAAACTAGCGGCAGTTTCAAACCTCTGCTAGCTGATTTCCATGAGCCATTTTAAAGTTTGTTCTTAAAACTGCCTCTATGTAATAGTTATTTAGAAGGGATTAAATCCCCCACTAAATAAACCATATTCGAAGCGGTTCTTAGAACCACCTCTAAATAATATTAATTTTTATTTTAAAACCTATTACCCCCACCCTTCTCTCCTCCAGTTCTTGGCACACCCTCTAATTCCATTACTCCATCCCTCCCCCCTCCAATTCACATGGGGCCTATCCTCCATTTCACTACCCCACCCATGCGTGCTCCCTTCAGTTCCAGAACCCAACTCTCACATGTGGATGCCCTCTTATAGTATGACTCACACGCAAACCTAGGCCCTCCTATTCTCCCGCCTCACCCGTCAAATCCAGGCCCTCTCATTTACCCACGAACCCATCCAACCCTCATGTAATTAAAATTTTAGCGTGGAAAGATTTGATGCATGGACCGGGTGTATGAAACTACAACAAATATATCACTATGACAACATAATTTTGTTATTATATTTACAAATCATTATATTTATATATATTACATAATTAATTGAAATAAATATTATTTCAAAAATTATTTATATACATATATAATTATTTAAATTAATATATACATTTTTATGTTATATATTTATGTATTTATATTATAATAATTTTATATTATATTAAATTTTTTCATTTATATAAACATATATATTATATATGTGAATTCACATTAATATCAGTATATATTTTATAATTATATTTATGTTATGTATATACACATATACTTATGTATTTATAAATATATTTATGTAAATTATTTATATACTTAAATACAAATTTACATATTATTTACATACTTATGTATATAATATATATATATATGTATTTATTTAAAATATTTATTTAATATCTTTAAAAATATAGTTATATAATGTATTTAAATACATATATTTATTATTTTGTAATGTAATATTTATTTATCTGTAAAAAAATGTATTATATTATATATAATTAATATTACATGAAATAATAATTAGAAGAATATATATATGACATAAAATTTATTCCAATATTTATACAATGATATATGAAAAACAATTTATAGAAATATATAAATACTATTATATGAAATACATTTTAAACAAATATTTATATAATGTATTTCAATTAATACATATATTTATTATTATGCACATTAATATATATTCATTTTGAAAAAAAAATATTATTTTATAATTTTATATACATTAATATATATGTGTGTGTGTGTGTGTTTGTATTTTAATAAATATAGATGTATAATATTGTGTACCTTAATATATATTTATTTGTATAAATTGTATATCATATAATATTAATTATATATATTATAAAATCATGAAAATCTTATTTTAAAATATATTTATATTTATTGTAAGTAAATTTATAAAAATTACATGCTTAGGTTTTTATATGATTTTTTCCAAAAAAATATATTTATTTATATATTTATTTATTTATTTATATAATAATTTTATACTTTTATGTTATATATAATTAATATTATATGAAATACAATTTATAAAAATAAATATATATAAATGTTCATAAAATTATACAATTATATTTATGTATACATATAAATATAATTAAATACAATCATATAATTAGAAATATATAATATAATTAAATGATATATATATATATATTAAATCAATTTATAATTAATATGGTATACTGAAATATATATATAATAGTTAGATTATATATAAAATTGATATATAATAAATTATTAATAATATAATATTTATATAAATATAAATTTTATATATTTATATATAGTTTTGTCTATATTATATTTATTTGTATACATAATATAATATAAATTTATTTATGCATAAATATATAATAAATGGGTATATAATAATATATGTGTATAATATAAATCATAATATAGATAAATGTTATTTATAAAACCATACATAAATTTTAAATATTTGAATAAATATATTTATAATTTCATTTATATGATGTATTCCAATATTTATATATACAAACATTTTTGTTTATATATATACATATTTATTTAAAGTATTTATATAATGTCTTTATATATATGTTTATAATTCATTTAAATACTTTTATATAATTATTGTATATAATATGTGTGTGTGTGGACACACACACATGCGCACCCACCCATATATATTATAAAATTTGAATTCATATGAGATTAGATTTTAAAAATAAATAAAAATTATGAGGTGGTTAAAAAATCCCTCTAATCAAGCAGATTAATAATGATTCATGAACGACCTCTATTTTTTTGAATTAGTTGGGGTTGAAAACACCCTCTAATGGCATAAATTATAGGGGGTTCACAACCCCATCTAATATCATAAATTAAAAGGGGTTCAAAACCCCCTCTAATCTAAGGGATTAACGACAGTTCATGAACCCCCTATAATTTAACAGAGTAGAGGGAGTGGTGAACCCCCACTATTTCCTTTAAAAAGTCATGTTATATATAAAAACTCAAATATCTATCGAAACAAATAATATAGATATATATAGCGACTTAAAAATTTAACCTAACATATAAGGCCACTAATTTTTAAATATGCGGTGGTTTTGACACAACTACCTCTAAAATCCAACCAAATATTTCAAAGAATAAATGCTAAATAAATTAGTGGGGGTTATAGAGACCCCCTCTAAAATGAGTTTAGAGGGTGTTTTTCGTAACCCCTTTTAACAAACAGCTAATAATTGTTGTTGTTTTTTGTAGTGAGGCAGTGGGGTTCGGCTTCCACAATATCATGAGTCATGCGACATGAGGAAGAGACTGTCAGGGTTTATTTATAAAACCGGGTAATCCTTTTATCAGAGCTAGCTTAAAATGCTTATAAAGGATTGATTTATTAGTGCTAAAATTAAAAGGGCTTATAAAACATGCCTTTATCAATGCTAAAAAAGTGCTGATAAAAAATAATGATAGTAAATTATATATATATATTTAATTATATGTATAATATAAAATTAAATTTATTAATTTTAAATCATAAATATAAATAATTAAATATTTATTTATATTTATATATATATTAAATATATATTTATTTAAAATTATAAATTCATAATAAGTAAATTTTTTATATTTATTGCTATATATAATTAATATATTTATTATAATTCCATAATTATTTAAATATATCTATATTTATTTAGAATTATAATTGTAAATAATTGTAAATATTTGTTATAATTTTATAATTATTTAATAATTATAAATTTATATATAAATTTATATATAGTTATTGTCATTCATATATATCAAAGTATATCTGATCATGGATTTGGTAACCCAAATCCATGACCCCGTAATGTTTTATTAAAATGTAAAGACAAACCCACAACACACATCATGGCCTCAAGACCAGAAAATACAACAAAAAAAAGCCCAAAATCCCAAATCATCACTACACATTCTTGAACTGACTGCAAAGTCAAGATGAACCAATTAAACAAGACCCACCGACAATAGCCGAGTCTGCAAAACCTGCTGACAGAATCCTTGCCAGCATGTGAAGCACAAATCCAACGCTAGCCTGTCCACTGCACCAAACTCGACCAAAAAAATCACTCCTCCTTGATGTCATCACCCGCATCCCGAGCGAGAGCGGATCCGAGCGATGACCCAAGAAAGTTCCATATTCCTTTGAACATAACAAAGGCCATCCCCATCTACAATCAGGCTCACCAAGTGTCATCACATGATCCGATGACTGCTTCTTGAGGACACCGCATCCCGAAGTCATCATGTGTTTTCCTTTCGCCAGTACACATTGCATCTGAAGTCTCTGCCCACTAGCCCATAGCATTGGTGACACCCCAAATCATCCGCGAACTGCACCCCGTAATCTCAGGACATCACCATCCGCAGCTGGTTGGTGGTTGAAGCCCAGCCCGAGGTCACCCTCAATTGAAAACTCATCCCTATCAGCTCCTATCCCAGACACCATTAGCACATCCTCCATACGACTGACACACATCCCACGCATCGTCACTGCATCACATCCACTGCCGATCCCCCCACTAGGATCCCACGACTTTCCTGCTCTGCCAATGTGACTCACCAACCACAGTTTCAAATCAACACATTACCTCACCACTATCATTGTTTCTTCAAAGAGAGCCACCCAAAAAACCCTTCATCACCCGTAACCAATAGATCTGGGTGTCTCCACTAATTAATTGGCTCAACACCACCATGTTGCTTCCAAGACGACCTCACCGACCCTAATCCACCATGCTGCGCCGAATTCAAGTTACAAACAGACTGGAGGTTCCTTGGATTCCTCCACTAATGATCATGAGAATCCTCCTTAACCAGAGGAATCTCCGAATCACAAAAATTACTAGGGACATTACAAGGATTCACAAAATCCCGAGGATACTTGACACTGAATTGTGCAAACATCTCAAAGTGCACAACGATTTCATCGTTTGGGATTTGCAACACCTGATTGCATTTTCCATTGCAGTGGCTAATATGAGAGAGAAGCTCTCTATTATTGAGAGAGGAACTCTCCATCTCGTATTCATCCTGATTACATATTCCATTACAATGGCCAATAAAAGAGGGAAGCTCTCTATAATTTTATAAATATATATAATTAATATATTTATGATAAATTTATAATTTTTTAAATATAGTTGTATTATTTATAATTCTAATTATAAATATTTGAATTTATTTATAAATATTTTTATATATTTATAAATATTTTTATATATTAAAAAATATGAGTATATTTTTTATATATTTTTCTTATTTATATATTTTTTATTATTTGATAATTATTTGAATATAAATATATATTTACTTAAATAATTATGAAATACTTATGATATAAATATATATTTATTAAATATGTATTATAATTACAGTCATAAATATAAATAAATTTATATATATATATATATATATAAAAATTATTATCAAATTAAAACGAATATATTAATTATATAGTCATATAGATAAATAAATATATATATATATAAATTTAAATACTTATGAAATAAAAACAAATATATTAATTAAATACATTTTTTATAATTTCATAATTATTTAAATAAATATATGTTTATATTCAAACAATTATAAAATTATAATAAATATATTTATTATATTTATAATTATTACTATAAATATATATTTAATTATTTATTGTCATATATATATATATAAATATAAATATATAAATACTTATGAAAGTAAAACAAATATATTAATTATATATATATTTTAGAATTTATAATTAAATAAATAAATATTTATTTATATTAAAATAATTTTGAAATTATAATAAATATTTTTATTATATTTTTAATTATAATTATAAAAAAATTATTTATTTATAGTCATAAATATGTATATATATATATACTTAAATACTTAGGATATTAAAAAAAAATATTAATTATATATATATATAAATCTAATTTATAATTATTTAAATAAATATATATTTAATATTTAAATAAATTTATATTTATTAATAATTATAAATTTAAATATATAAAAATATATTTATTATTAACATATTTATTATAATTTCATAATAATTTAAATATAAATATTTATATAATTAACTAAATAAATAAATATTTGTTGTTTTATAAAATAATTAAAATTAGTTTGATCACCTGTTTAACCGATTTTCTTGATCCGAACTTTACATAGTCCCCATATATAATGACCATTTCGATTCTAATAATTTCGATCGTAGCCAATAAAACATGTGTTTTGCCTCCAATAATGAAAAATGATTTTAGTATATTTCTTTAAAGGAAATTTTCATCACAAAATAAAAATTTTCATAATAATCATGATTGAAAAACAATAGACTTGGTGATAAATGAAAAACATGGAATCTATCTATCTGTCTATATCAGCGTGTGTATATAATTTGAACCTACAATAAATTAATTTTATGTTCCATAATATAATGATTTCATTTTGTGATGGGTGAATATATAAATTGACACTACAATAAAATAATTTTAGGTTTAATAGATTGATTTGATTGAGAGATTAGTCCCGTGACTATTGTAATTTTCATTTTGACGCTGGCCATCCTTAAATGCATATATAAAAATAAGTAATGGATGACTCCTTATATAAATTATACATTCTTCCTCATCCCCTTTCATTCTATAGCTCTCCAAATTAAATTGCAATTCTCAACCACCAATTTTCATCCCAAGAACGAGTGCCTGTCTCTCTGTTCCCCATGATTAAATTATGCATCGGGCAATGAAGACATTAACAATGAAGTTGAGGAAAGTTTCCAATTCCTTCTTCCCTGACTCAATAAAAATGAAGAGGGAACCATGATGTCTGACCATTTCATAGAAGACTCCACTGACCCGGGGATGGAGAAAAGGCAGAAGAGGGAACCCACACCGATATGCTCTTAGCAGACACTTCCACCCAGGCAATGCAGGATAGGAAGAAGAAGACGACACTGGCCGACCCATTTATACCCAAAGACATGGCGATAGAGGATCAGAAGAAGATAAGTACGATGTTCATGGAATACTCTAGTGACCTGGAAATGGCTGAAAGGCAGAGGGGAGGGACACACACCGACCTGCCATTAGCAGACTCTTCTGATCAGGCGATGCCGGAAAGAAAGAAGAGGATGACGTTGGCCTACCTGTTTATAGCCTAGGACCCAGCGATGCTGGAATGAAATAAGAGGATGACAATCGGTGAACTATTATTGTACAAATACAAGGTGATAGAGTACATTGGGTGACCTGTTTTTGTATGAAGACATGGGGATGGAGTATATTGGGCGACCTATTCTTTTACGAAGACCTGGAGATGGAGGATCAGAAGAATAGAAGTACAGTTTTCATGGTAGACTTCCACCGACCTGGGGATGGAGGAAATGTTGAAGAGAGTGTCGCATGCCTACTAGATATTATTAGACTCTTGCGATCAGGCGACACAGAAAAGGAAGAAGAGGAGGACTCTAGCTGACTGGTTCATGCCTCAGATGATGGTCGCCTGTTTTTTCTAAAATCTCATGTTCTAACAAAAAATCACATTTTTCATTGGTTTTTACCAACAGCAATTATTATATATCAATGAATTGAAAATTTATGAAACACCTTTTGCAAACCAAATATATATTAATAATGGTACAAACATGAAGGTAGTTGGAAAGACTCTAGCACATACCTCTCTAACACCCCACATGCCCCTTTGACGTTGGGCTAAGCAATAAGCTTCAAAGAAAAAAACAAGTGTTCTTTGATTTTACAAAATTCAATTAATTCCTTCATCTTGAACATTAATATAATTATACGATTTTATTATGGTACTAAAAAACGACCTTTACCAATCATTTAGGACTAGATTAAAACATCCATGAAATATCTTGAAAATCTGTATATGGAAGAAAAATAATTTTGACCTAAAAGATGAAATATTATCATCTTTTCTTAAAATAATTATTTAGATTTTTGAGTTACAAAGAGGCGAAGAGATTAATGAAAACACATGGAATCTGGATAAATAATCCTAGGAGAAGAATATAGATATGTTTTAATAATATAAGAGTATATATTTCTTCCAATGTATATTTAAACAAGAAAAATCCTGAATAAAAGTTAGATTGTAAAATAGGACTTTACAGCTTTAATAAATTTTAATCAAAACACCTTAAAAGCGAAAAAATGACTTGAATCTTTAAATATGATGAATATAGATGAATTCAAGACATAACATGACAAGGGGGAACTATATATACCATATAAACCAATATTTAAGCCTAAAGTACATCTATTGGGGAATGGGCTGGAGGGTGCGTTGAAGCCTCCTTCACTCAACTCCAAAGGAGTGCCTCCATCCTCATCACAATGGATGTTTACCATCTCTTCTTACCATCTATTCTCACACCTTATGGGGGGGTGCTTCTATACCACCATTGGGTGCTCATCGAGCTTGATGTTCACGACATGCCCATCTTGACACAGGATAAGTAATCAGTTACACTCCTTTGATGGTTCCATATGGTTTATTTTTCCTTTTGGGTGAAACAACTTGTTGGAATTCAATTGACAGTTAGATCAACCCTTAAACCTATCATCCCCTGAGACCACTCATACGACTTGGAGATGGTGGTCTGGGAGATATCATAATCATTTGCCTTTCATCTGGTACTGGGGGAACTCGATATAATATAAGTAGTAGAGGCAGGGATTCCAATCAAGATCTACTCTATACTACTCAACAAACTCAAGGCTTTCATTCAGATGGTCAATAGGATGAACACCAATGAAGAAAATATCAATCATTATCATCTATCACACAATAATTCCTTGGAAGCAACTAGTGTAAACCTTAATTTCTCCTATGGCCTAATGTAGTTGGTTCTTGGCCATTATCAGACCATTCAAAGAATCCCAAATGTCACGAATCATCCCACCAAAGGTGTTCAGAGGAAGAACTATCAAATAGAACTTTAACCACCACTCGATTCTTTAAAACCAAATTAGTTAGGGTCTTCATTCTTCTTGACTTGATTCCTCTGGCTCGGAATGTCTCTAGAACCATGCTCAATCTAGAACAAGTTGGGACTCACTGGTAGACTCTGACTCCTACTCATACTCGGTATAATATAGTCAATCGACTTAAAATATAACTTTCTCTATCTAGATTTGAAGCACATGGGTTAAGTGCTATCTTGGGTGGCTTGTATGGTTGTGCGGGCTATGGACTTGAGTTTGTTGCATAATTACATGTGGGATATAAAGACTCAGTATAATATAGGTAGTATTATAGTTGAAGGGTTAGAGGGACAAGGATGATGTTAGATGGGGGTTAAAGGGTGGACTCATTCTCCCACTACAATGAGGATAGAGGGATAGAATCATACACAGGAACTAGGGATGAGAATGCACCATAACTCACAACTTTTGTATGTTAGGGTTCTAGTGAGGGATTACTTATGAACTATGACTACATGGTTGTTCACTATCATTCTTAACCCGTTAAAAGCAATTTGAGTGGTTATATTACTGAATACTACCAATATTATACGATTGAAGAGAGAAAAAAGGCACAATATGTTCATTTCCTCTTTGATGGTATATGATGCATCACGTTCAGGCCAGAACTCCTAGAGTGCAGATCTTTTAAAAATGGGGATTTCATCAGGCCAAGGATAAAGGAATGGTTCTTTAACTATGGAAAGAGGGATCATAATGCATTGGATCATAAACTACTCAATAAGCTATTTTTCTCCACAATCCAGATCAGGAACCTTTGATGAATTGACTCCAGAGTAGGAAATGACAGATGTAGGTCTTGTTAGTGATGCTCATGCCGTCAGAGAGTTGAGTCAAAACACATTGACTTTTGTATAATGAACAACTTTCCATTATAGAATCAAAAATCTTACGTTGGGTGCGGAAGTGAATCAGTATAATATAGGTAATAAACAATCTCGGTATAACATAGGTAGTAGAATATCACGTGATTGTCGATCAATAGATTTGGGAACTTTGTTGACTAGAATCCTCTCCAGTAGATGAGATCATACTATAAAGATGTTCAGTGCAAGGTCTCTTCTTATACCATACACATATATTGAATTAATTGATTAGATATGATCCTACTAAGGTATGTTCCTATCATATCCTTCTAGAGAATTTGACACAATAAACAGGTCACTGAGTATGAGAAATTCCTCAAGCATATCCAATTAACATTATCTTGCTCTAAGAGGGGGACTTTAAGACACCAATATATCAAAAAGTGGAGGGAATCAGCAATGAATAGAGCACTAAGATGTACTAGAATTGGTGGCTCAATCAAAAGGCAGTGATAAGATTTTGGGTAGAAAACCTCATGTTGCTTATGATGGTGAAATGACACTATCTTACACATAAATATGCTTCAGTAGACTTTTCCAATGAAATAGGTTAGGATATAGTTAATTACCTACTTGTGAGATGTCAACTTGTCATTGAATTCCATCACATCAATTTCACTAGATAAATTTATCTATGGTTGATTAGAAATAAGAAAAATTAAGTTATTAGAAAGTACAATTTAATGAGAAAATGGAAGGATGTGATATTGAATCTTACTTCCTATTATAGTAGACCTCCCAAAGAAAAAACGAACTACAACAACTGGAATGACAGACAGAATAGTGTTTTGGATACAGTACATGAATCATGAATCCCAAGTACTCACTAGGATATGATACTTCATGTATCCCAGTGGGTACCTGGTCCTCACTACCCAGAGAGTGCCCAAGATACATGAAGTATCCCAGTGTCTACTACCTATATTATTTCTGAGAAATGACCAATAAATACAAGTTTACCCATCCATTTCATCACCTATTAGATCAAATGACATGAATTGAAACTACTCCGGGATTTGAACCTTTTCCATATCATTCCACTACTAGTACCAAAGGAAGGATTTACACTTCTGTACCTTTATTCGAACCATCATGTTCCACTTTGTTCATCTGTTCTGGACTAGGCCCATCCCAAGATTCCAAAATATTTCTTTTTTCCTTTCCTTTCACACCACTAATGAAGATGTACGCCTCCCGTAGATATGATTTAATTCCCATTGGGTCGGTTATGTAAAACCTCTATTTGCTGGAAGAGGCGCATGTCCCATGGTTTTTGATGTTAGGCGGTGTGGTAGGCTGTAGAAGCTGCCGAGTTAGGAATATAAATATCTACTACCTATATTATAATAATGATGCACTCTATCATGTGAAGGAAACCAACCAAGGGATCCCAAATCCCCAATGAAAATGGTTGTAGCCCCAGATATATGAATTTGGAAACAATTACACAAGCTAGATATGGTTTTTCCTCCATCATCCATGGTGCCCATTCCAGCTTCAATGAAATTCAAAGTTCCACAAAAATAGAAACATAAAGGTTTGTGTTTCCATAATATACATTTCCAATCATACTAGAATGACTTCCAATCCAGTATACTACTTTCCAAGTTGAGCCCACCGACACTATTAGGACCTCATTCTCTATCGACTCACTTTTATGACCACTAAAATCATTAAATGGAATCCCTTAGTGTTGAATACTACCCAATTAAATGATGGATCACAATATACCATCATCGTATAGATCTTGTAAACCTCACCAGTCTACATAGCTATTTATACTGACCTACCTACTTGCTAGTGGTCGAAGGCATTGTTCCCAACTAATTGGGTCTGAATGATGTGATACAATTATAAACATGATGGATTCTACTACCTATATTACACCGAAAACAATACCCTCTTTTCTATTAAACCTTCACACCCACTAACTGCTACCCCACTGTTTTAACCCCATGTTCATTCTAACATTTCTAATATTACCAAGAAACATCACATGAGAAACCATACTAGATATATACAATCTACCCCCCTCAACCATAGGTTCCTTGACCTGTCGGTTCCTAAGTTAGGTCTTGGTGTCATGCATGGTCAGTATATGAATCAGTAGATCAAGGTCATGTTCATGCATCTACATATGTATAATATACATATTATACTAGGAGATAAGAGAAAAATTGAACTTATTAATGACCTATAGCCACAACCATTATCATTGAAATGGAACTAAAACAACCACTGGGTACACAGATATACATTCTAATCAGCAGTTTACTTTGTAATTTTTGGATGGAGAATGTTGAAATGAGGAATAATTGTTTGGAACTACTACTTATGCCTGGTGATTATATATCTTGATTGATGGGAAATATTCTGATTTTTTGTTTCTGAGCAGAAACACTGGTTTTATAAAGGCATGGGTTTTATTTGAATCCACTTATTCGAGTACAATAAACATGTTTTCCCTCAACACATGAAGACCTATATCAGTATTCAAGAGATTATTTGAGCTCATGTAATGTTATATGATAGAATACATACTACATACTTGAGGAAGAAAACCGTGGATCAAGAAGATAGTGTGAGTGCATCATGACCTTCAAACTAGTGTAGCCGCAAAGGCTATTCAATGAGAATCAGACAAGGGAAGCTATCTCAACATCCCACAATGTCACTACCTATCTCTCAGGCTGAACATTCCTAGCTTTCAGTTCCCTAATCTTATAGTCTTGATTTTTTCCACAGCAATCCCTTTATTGGTTGGTGCTAAGAATATGACCTCCACTCATATTAGACAGAAAAATTGGTTATGATAGTACCTGTACTACCTATCAATTTATCTTCTAATTTTAGCTAGCTTAGTCTGACACCTACTCTATGAACACCTATATAGAATACCTCATATTTTGGATAGAGATATGAAAGAACTAGATACAATAAATACTAGATATATTCAATCACTTCTATTATTTGAAGATAGGACCCTATGATAGTCATTTATTATTTTCTTGTTAATCATGATGAGCTATATTGTTTATTTATATGAATAAGAAATGAAATCCTTAATATGACACAAAAACGTAATATGATATTCTAATGAAGATAAAATGAATTCCATGAAGGTGGTCCCAAAACCTTAGAGAAATCTACCTACATTGTTTTGTTGGAGCTCTTCAAGTCTACTACCTATATTATAAAAATATGTATTTTTAAGTTAATTCTCTATATTATCAAAACACTTCCAATACCTCACCACATATATATCACAACTCAATTAGATTATCTTGAATTTATTTTGAATTTAGATTCAAAATGAATAAGGAAGAAGGACTAGAAGTGACTGAAAATGATAACTACTGGTTGACAGGGGAAATAGACAAAGAAGGATAACATGGGTTGGGTCTTGACTGATATAGTTCCTCTCTAGAAAATGATTATCCTAGAGTAGCTATGTACTACCATTTAGTCAGATATCAACCACTTGGATTCCATTGTTCTATAGGATTCGAGAGTGGGAAAGAGATCAAGCATAAAAATCCTATGCCTCAAGGGAGTTCTAAAAAAGATACTCAAACAACCTCCACACTTTATAGTCCCCATTTAAGAGTACATGACTCCTTTCATACATTACACCTAGACTTCCTTCTAAATTTTAATTTTCTCCAAACTATCATAGGAAAATGATTGACTTGAATGGGGATCTATCCTATCATAACAAAGTTTATTGAACTCCTCAATGTAGTTCATACGCAACCCACCAGGTTTTGAAACCTATCCATATTATCCCTTATGAATTGGAAAACTATTACCTTCAACTTATAGGAGTTTGAGTCATTACTATTTGTGTCTTCTCATCTTCATCTATTAGTTTATGAAAATAAGGAATGCATTATAATCCCTTATACTTATCCCTCTCTTGCTACTATATCTTCTTTCTAGGGATCTATCAATATAGGATGGTCATTGATCTTTATTCCCTTTAAGAGAATGCTACATGTTATCTCTACTAGTGGTGTTTTGGATTGAAGATAACAGTGATCTATTGGTATTATATCTATCTTCTAGGAGAAGAGCTTCAGTGATTAAATCAATTATCTCCCTTATTACCATTCATTTTGAGGCCATGTATTGAGTTTATTCCCAGCAAGGGATAAGGCCTTGTTGGTTTAAATATTATATTCCATGAGAAAGATCAGATCAAGAATAGTGGATTACCTAGTCAAATAATGGGGCCTTGCAAAAGAAGTAAGAGCAAGTTCTCTTTGTCCATGACTGATTTAGTACAGAAATGCTTGTATAAGAAAATAGTTGGCTTTTGTAGTAGTACAATAATAAATTTTATCCATAAGTCTATTAAAAATAGAAGGATATGTTTTACATATTATTACACACATAATTGTGTAAGAAAATTTTTTATTACTCCCTCAATAGGGATAAAAACATATGTTTGTGAGGTTGGTTGTTGAAAATGGAATAAAGGGTATTTCTCTTTCTATTTAAAAAAGCATATACTTCTCCTTTCATATTGGCCCAACAGTCTTAGGTATTAGATTGTCACATATAACTTCAAATAAATTTTTCCATGATTCACATACTTAAAAATAATAAGTTCATTTCACATTATCATCTTTCCTAGGCTATGAAAAATCGATCTTGGAAATAAATACTTAATCTTATTATCTATAAAACAAAGTCCTTGCTTTATTTTGGTCATAAAAGGGAACTTTCTCACTTTGATTCCTATCCCATTGAAACCTCTCATCTTGCTTCCCAATGTCCTCTATTACATAATGACCTTCCCTTAATATGTTTAGAACAGAACACTGTGAATGATCTATTCTCTTGTTTTCATAAGACCTTATTAGGACCGAACCAACCAACTGAAGGAGACATAATATAAGGCTCATATCGCTTATTTTATGAAAGTTAGTTTTCCTATATGCTCTCATCTCTCCCAATTAAACCCTCTCTCTCAGTCCAATAGTCGAAAAAAAATCCATTGCCTATATAGTTCATGCTCGTTCATGCCAATTGATAGATTTGCTTCACTCTCCTCTTTCCATCATTGTTCCAGCTTCATACATTGCCTTTTATAAGACTTCATTTAATCAGTAATAAAATTTTCAAATTTCTCAAAGCTTTCATTTTCAAGCATCCTTACCTTCCTTTGGAAATGGTATTCTTCCTCTCATATCCTTTATTTCGAACCTTCCTTTCTTTCAACGTGGGGGTTAAGGATGTGTTCAACTATGATCTCTGTACCCTAAGAGTTTAGATGTCCTTATTAAAAATTTCAATTTCCCAACATTATCCCTTCAAATTGAAAAATGTATTTGGTCCCCATATATAATAATCATATTTACTTCGTTTCTCTATCCAGACATTCACTTTCTTGAGTTGTAGTTGAGACAATAATTCAATGAAAAAATGGCGTACTTGACTTGGAAGTATTTGGAAAGAATAACGAGAGTCTGACCTGAGTGGAGTTATATGCACTAGTTCTACATTGAATATTGAACTAATATCTTTTCCTATCCATCTATAGATATCTTTAGTCACTCATTTGAATAATAATACAGAAAAGGTAAATATTCCTGTAATATTTGTCATTTTATAATTGAATTTATATACTTTAGTGTGGAATGTAAGATATTGGAAAGCTACATCTGTATAGTAATCATGGAGGGAGACTCCTTATCACAGGTAGGGTCTAAATGATTTTGTGATCTGGTCTTTTTTCTATTGATCGAGTCTTCATCTAGATGGTCCTGATATCATAATATTCAATTAGATATCCACAGTGGTAATTTGAATTCCACGAAACCAAATGGGAATTTTTTTAGAGTTATCCAAGAAATAGAGATGTTATGAGAACTGAAACATATCATGACTGTAGGAAGATATCCTGGTCCCAGATGAACAACAAGGGATTTCACACATTCCAAAAGAGAGAGTGAAATACCTTATTCAACTACGAGTTACTGAGGGTATCTTATTGTCATGTCAAAATATATTAGCCCATTTCTGTACTGATCAATCCTCTTTTAGAGACCTTCACATGAATTGTGATAAATGAATTTTATATCCAATATTTAAACAATTCTAGGATGAATTTACCTCTACATAAAATTATACATCACGAATATTTTGTGGAAGAACCCATTTCTTAGATGGAGATATGAACACACTAACAAATAAAAATGACTTTGACCAGTTCTCCATCAAATCAGTCAAATACTTTATCTTAAAAAAGGTTCATGAGATATCATTCAAATAATTCAAGATGGAATAAATTGTTTTCAACCCAACATGAAACAAACCTATAAGTTGAATCTCTCTCTTTATGGATTTCTTTCTAGCCTTATATATTTCAAAAAAGATGATGAATTAAGAGTGCCTCTTTGAGAATATGTTGTTGTAGTTGACATGTACTATTTATATTTTAGTAGATATGGGTTTATTGATCTATTTAATATGGTAATATATCAAAACTGATAAGTAAGATGACCAAAAATCATTACTATCTAATGACTTGAACTCACTCACATGTTCTAAAGTGTACAGGTCAATTAAAAACATATACCTCCCCCTTTGATCATGTATTCACAAGATTCTTTTTGATTTTTCAATTGGTTTGAAAAAAAACGAGTTTCTTTTTATTTAACATAAAACTATTAATTCCTTGTTAAAAAACATTATATTTGATTTTGCAATCAAATCATTTTTGTGCTAAAAACATGAATTTTTCTAAATATTGTTTTAATTGTGCCTTTAAAATTTATATTAAAAGTAATTTTTACAACTTATAGAAATTAGTACTCATAAAATTGATTCCATATTTTAAATAAATATAAATAATATTAGGAAACAAGGTCAAATTAATTTTTTGTCATAATGAATAGTAACCATGATAAATATTTATCACCTAATTTAAGGGTAAAATGACTTAAATAGGTTGTAATAAAGGGATAAGACATCAAGATATCACAAAACAATTATTAAATCTCATTTGTTAGTTGGATTTAGACCTTAACATTATAATATTTTAAACTCTCACAACTTGGATCCACTTGACTTGAGTATGACATATATCATGTAATAAATTTCCAAATATTTTCATGTTTTCCACCCACCTCACATAAAGAGGGAAACCTAATCCCCCAAAATATACACACATTGTGAGCCACTTACCATGAAAAATCCGTGAAAAAATATATTCCCAATATCCATAGACACATCCCAGAGGTTCTGGTATTCCCTAAAGATCACTCTAATATGGCATAAGGTGTAAGCCAAAGGAAATTACCAAAGGATGAGGTATATATTGTTACTGAGTTCTTCAAAACCCCCTTGGTCTTAAACCACCTCTAAATATTCAAAAATAATCATAACATAATTACATCAACATATTAAATACATTGAGATGTTTTTATGTAAATTTTGCATCATTTTTTAATCTACTTTCTATCCTAGTGAAAATGAACAAATCTCTCATGCATACATACGAACTAAAATCTCCATGTTAAGGTGTAATTTTTTTTTCATCAATGCATTACATGGATAGTTAAAAATATGTAATTAACAAATTTATATGATATTTAAGACATATTTGTGATTTTTAATGTATAATATATAATACAATTTCGTAACCTCCCATCCATTAAAATATGATAACATTACTCATATGTCTGTGTGGACTATCACCTTCATGAAGTGATGCAATTCATATTTTTATTACTACCTTTCATGGATTATTATAAAATTACATATAATGAATGATAATTATATTCATGAAATTATCAGAAATTAGGAGATTATGGAACAATTTCATAACACATTTAACATAAAACAATATATCAAATTAATTCTCAAATAAATTGACTAAAAAACCTGTAGTGGACAACATAAGCAATAACGATTCATTGAATGGATTGTAGATGATTATAAAATGACATTAAAATGTAATATATACAAAAATATACTGATGATAGTAATTAATAAATTTATATTGATTATTTAATAGGATATAACTTTTTTGACCTAGTAGGAATCCAAGGAAGTGGTTTTTCATCACAATTCCACTCTATTGAGACATATTTTATATTATACACTTAATTTATTTTATAGGGTGTATGTACTTCCATTTTTCATATTATATTATTAATTAATTTATATTCATGAAATTTAATGTTTCAATTCATGTTTCCTCTTTTAAGGGGTTTTTATTAATATTTTATTAATTTCATAAATGTTTATTTTACAATATCACTCTTATTCAGTATTTTTCTTGTTTGAATTGTCATTGGAATAAAAATATACACTTTTTATTATTAAAACAAACATATGTTCTTATCTTTTTATTATTTCTCCATATTTCATGTTTTTTATCTTATATTTTCTTCTCTTTGTTACTCAACAATCGAAATAATGTTTTTAGGAAAAGCCAGTCATATTTCATCCTTTTGGTCCAGATATGTTTTCCCATATAAATATTTCAAGTTATTCCATGGATGTTTTAATGTAACTTTAAATTATTTGTAATGATATTATTCTAATATCTATAAAATTATTTATAATGTTTTATATTTATTTTATAAATTTTTTTCCAAACAATTAAATATTTACTTTTTACAAATGTATAAAAGGAATGTTTTTTAACATATATGGAGTGAATTAATTTTTTTATCTCCAGGAATGATATTTTATATTTATATTACCCTAAAACATTCTATGTATAACCAAAAGAATGTTATTTTTCATTATTCTATTTATTTTTCGTTTTGATATTAAAAAAAATTAATCATTTTCTAAAAGGTCAAAAATAATTTTTTAACTAATTTATAACATCATTTTTACAAAAAAAAATATAGATAAGCTTTATGTAATTATATTTATCATGTTTTTATTTAATTTTCTTCTAAAATAATCAATATAATTTATTTTATTTAAATTTATATTTCTGTTCAACTGATGGTGTTTTATCATCATTTATTGATTTATGGATTTTTCCATTTTTTTAGATCAATAACTTTTTTTTGATCATGTTCCCTATCAATCTCTATTATTCATTATACATTACTTTTCCCCTCTATGTCTATATTTTATGTATCATGGACATATTTAGTATCATTCCTACTAATTTCATTGTAAATTATCCGATCCTATATTTCATTACATTGTGAGTTCTGGGTGTTGGAGGAACCTAGAGGAGGTTCCTCATGGGTTGGAGGGTGTGTGAGAAGTATTGGGGGATCCAATACAATATAATTTCATGGATAAACCATTGAATTTTATACTATGAATTTGTGCTGGTGTTTGTAACGTAGTGGATCCATGTTGTGGCATAGGGGTTCTAGGGAGGATAATTGAGTCTAATTCAAAATTGGGTGGGGCTAGCTGCACCATGGACTATATGACACGACATGGCCCCTTTCATGGTAGAGGGGTCCCTACAACGTGTTGCTTATGGTTGAACCATATCTCCCAGATCCACTTTTATATGTTCTGGCATGGATTCTCTAAATCACCTTTTACCTAGGGTGGCTACAACATGGTCCCTCAAGCTGGTCCATTGACTTCCCTATGTTAGACAATGATGGGGCATGGTCCAAGGAGTTGCATTGTGATCTTCAAATTTTTTGGTTGCCTATAAATTCCTATAGACTTTCTGACCCCATTATTTTCCAATTCTCTCCCTTGAATCCATGTTAAAAATGAGTAGTTATTTAATCCCATTGAAGGCCCTTATAATAGGGTTTGATCTCGAATTCTAGAGATCAATCTAAGGTCAACCAATGTGCATTCTACCTCTTCTCTCTAGCAGTTTCTCTCAATTTTCTGTTGTTTCCATGCTATTTATTCTCACCATGATATGACACTAAGTATTCACTATTTTAATGAGGTTTCATTGTTTTTTGTTGGTAAATTTTTTTCTTGACATGTTTTGGAGATCGTAGTTCCTCTTAAGAGAGGCGATCAGATATCCACAACGTTGATCTGTTCACATGTGAACAACGATGACACCTTTGAGATATGGGATTCATTAGTTATCCTATTTATTTATGTGAAATAGTAATGTTATAATTTCGTATCCCTTTGTTTGGTAATTAAATTGAACTAATAATATTGAACTATATTAATAAAAAATTGGATATCGATCAGATATTGTTGATAATTAGTATCGTGATAACATTTTGAAATATGTTTTAATAGATGTTGTTTTATTTATACTTTACTTGGGTAGAATTTTATTATGTTTTTTTATCATGTTGTTTGTGGTGGAAACTGGTAATGAACATAAATATGAAATTGAATGATTAATTTACTTATGAATTTAACTTGTGTCATATTTGTAGTATGATGAATCTTGCAAATTGATGGTAATTCAAATTGATGAAATTCATATGTTTAATTGAATATGTTGTTTCACGTGTTAATGATATTTGATATAGAATATGAAGAATGATAATTCTTATTTGGAATGATGACATGAAAAGGTAGATTAAATGATAATGGTGTTTCTCTAGTTTTTTAAAACCCTAATTAATGTCAAGATCATGTTAGAACACTTGATAACTTGTTATAGTTGATGCCTTAGTTATCCCATTACTGTAACCTGTGAATAAGGAATTAGTTAATCCCATGAGTCAATCCAAATTATTTTATCAGACCTTCAATTGATTCATTCTTTTTTGGCTATTTGTTTATATTTGTTCTAGAGAGGAGATGTGAGGATTAACGAGTTATAAATTTTTTCATGGGAAAATCCCATCAATTCTTATTCATATATACATCTTCCAATAATATAAAATTTATTTAGTTATAATTCACAATGTATATCATATTTTTGAACATCAAATCATTAAAACAATCCTCATGTATACGTTTACAAATGAGTACCCTTGCCAAGAATAATTGATGATTTCACATACAATCTCAGCACCAAATAAGTCTTGATATTTCTCTCTGTATATATTTTCATCAAAATAAAATATGTGATTACAACCATATTTTAACATTTTATCCACATGAACCATTAGTGATAGTAAATGCGAATATATAACATGTATGGTAATGTTTCTTTGGGTAGATCCCTTCGATCTGTTGGTCGATTCTTTATATGGTATTGAGGCAGTCTTTTGTTCCATCCCCATCTCTTTGTCCGTCTATAATAACATTAATAAATTTGGGACATTTTCATTTATTTTATTATATTTCTCCAGAAAATTAAATTGGAAATTAATACATCCTTTTTGAAAAGTTTTTTTATAAGTTGTGACAGTCAAGTGATGAATGTTCTGACAGTTATTACAAATGTATGAATATCATCATCATCAATTAGAAAAGGTCATTCTGTACTCAGTTCATGGGCTATTCTAATTGATACTCACACATGACCTTTTGTAAGTGGTCTACTATGTAGAATGTCGATTTGAATATTAAACATCATAGCCCTTGCTACAAAGTGAGGGGTGGGTGTTTCTATATATAAATCATAGTCATTACCACACTATATAATATCATAACAGGAAATATATCAGTGTACTTCTAATTTACATTTCACATAATCATTTATTATAAAATTTATTACTTTTGATAAGACATATCTTTGAGGGGAATGGATAGCCTCATAGCTTGTGGGGGTGTGTGGGATCTCCACATGGTGGTTGTTCTTGAGTTTCTTCTACTCTTTACTTCCCCCTATAAATTTATACAATATCTCTCTGACATTGGAATTCTTCTTCAATGGAATATATTATTTCTCTCATCTATTTTATTAATTCACTTTGATCCACCACTTGTTTTCTTTCTCAAAATATATTCATGGTGTCACCCAAAAACTCGCACCTCTAACGTGGAAATACTATTCTGGCTACATAAAGACTGCTGATAGTATGTGTTTATCTGGTATAGGTGTAACTGATTCCTGTGAAAATGTCAAATAAAAAATTTAGGAATATTTGTTATCATTGTTATATAGTTGTGATTTAATGTAAAAAAATATTATTTACTACTTACACATGTTTCCCAAACTTTTTGTGTGTTTTAATCTATTATTATCCCGTCTTTATTTACACATGCCACTTTCCATAGAACATGGTGTGGGATGGATGTGGCTCTGGATTTGGAGTCATCAATATGAATATAAACAAAGAAACATAATCATTGGGTTGGCTCATGTCACATAAAATTATTACTTTAGAATGAAAATATGTACCAATTTGTTTAACTGAATCATACCCCATCCATGCTTTACAGTAGTGTTACAACGATTTTCATGTTCGTTCCTAAATTACTACACATGGTTACTATTTAATAAATTAAAAAATTTCAATCATATTCATGAATAAACATATCGTAAAACAACGTATTACTAGCCACAATGTACCTGAAAAGATACATCTGCACAATGACCAAAAAATGAATCCCATGCTTCTTGGTTTATCAAATGGGTATAGATATGTGGTGGGTGTGGATTTATTTTCCCTTCAATAGCATTAAGATGATCTCTCATTAGAATAGTGTGATGTACATTGTGAATCCTTCAAGATAGAATTAATACTTATTTCTTATGGGATTTTTCTACTATAAATTCTCTCTACAATGGATGATAAATAGTATGTCGAGGATTTATTATTTTATTTTTTTTAAAATAAATAAATAATATCATAATGTTACTATAATCTCTTCCCTCGTCAATGTCTTAATCCTAGACAAAAAACGATACCAAAAATATACATAAATAGGAATGTGTTTCCAAGAGAATATTCCAAGGAAAATATTGAACATAGCCTTACTGGGGTTAATATATTGGGTCCACGCATTCCATATGATCTAAATATATGATGCGTTTAGCATTTTCGTTGATGTTTTTTCTAACACCGTCAATGTATGAAACTATTATTTTTTTGTATTTTCAGTCCTTTGTCATCTACCATTCCCCTGAAATCATCATCGTTAATATGTTCCTACAGAGCGGTAGCATCGACATGTATAGATTGTTGTTGTACCTCTACACTAGGAGTAACAGCAGCTTGAGAAACATGTTGTTCCTCAATAATGGGAGCATCATCACATGCATAAGGTTGTTTATATGAACTACGTATAGTTCTAGGTTGAGATACATATTGTTCCTCGGGATTAGGAACACTGGATCATGAAAAAGTCATTATTTTTGAAAGTGTTTTAACAATTAATGTAGAGTACATAAATACGGCTGCAAATAGATAATAACATGAGGTGACACGATGTATATTAAAAATATTAACCTTATTATTAAAATATTTTTTCTTTTTTTAATGTTATAATTAATATGAACCCTCTATCGATGATCCAAATCACTTCATTTTGGACTCATATAACATAAAAAATGACATCTACATTAGGACCACTACAAAATTATTGTGACATACCAGTGTAAGTGTCACACTCTGTTGAATTTTCATCTGAACCTTCAATGTTTTTGGTTGATAATATATCAATTAACCACTATCAGTTTGTTAGATCTAGAACATAAAATACATTTACTACCTATGATGCCATTATAGATGATTTTTCATTGGACACTTCATTACTGAAATCAACTTTCATGAATCCAAATTCATATATTTTAATATAAATTCTATTTTCAATCCACATGAATAGAAAAATAAACACTTTGAATTTTTTATAATCCAACTCCTATATTTATTTGATAATTCCAATGTATGAAATATTAACATAAATTATATTTCAATCCTTGGTACCATAAACATGCATATCTTCAGCAATGAGTGTAACTCCACTATTTTTCATGGTATTGTCTTCATCATGCTCATTTGTATAGAACATATAATCATTAATTAAATAAACAATATAAGATAATTCATGCACATTTGGTTCTCTATCTAGCCATCAATGTCGTTCTGAAATTGAATTTGGATTTTCATATGACTCTTTTAAAATATGGTCTCAAAACCATTAAATAACTATTAATTATTTGTATTTGAAATCCATATTTCATCCCTTGAGGTATTCAATTGCCTAATAATTTCTTTGTGGGTTTCAACATATGGGGAATCCTCTAAACTATTATGTAAAACGTAAATGTGGGCCAACTCCCGATATCTAATTTTGATTGTCACAACATCTCTTCTAGAAATTCCTTCACCCATTAGCTACCTGTAAAGTCTCATGAATTATGTGTAATTTTTTTTAAATTTTATGGAATTATTTTGAGACCACGAGCTCTAACGACATGTGATTCTGAGTCCCGGAGAGCCCAAAATTGAATTTTGAACTTTTTTTAATGTAAATTCAACAAAAGGTCACCAGGTGTTTCTAGCTTTTGAATCGGTGATTGGATAAAAAATATGAGGGAACCATTGAACTCAAAATGCCATGATTCATCTAGATTGGACTTAACATTGGATGGTAAGGTCTGAATAGAAAATTTTATTTCAGACTCTTGGGAAAATAATTAAATAACGTTAAAAAAGTTATTTTTTTTGTCAACCATCGAGTGGAGACACGACGATGCTGTATTGCTGCAATGAGGCAGCGGTGAGGTACAATAATGAGGCTCATTAATGACTCATATAACGCATCGTAACTATTAAATAAAGGAAGTATAATAGTGATGCTATTTCATAAATTAAACTTCGTAACGATTTGATGTAGCAACGTAACTAAAATGATGCAATGTGTTTCCTTTTAATTGTTTGATGTGTTTATGGAATGAGGATTAAACCTTGGAAATTATCTGATGAACCTCTAATGTTCTTCATCTCCAATGAAGAATGACACACTGACAGATCATCACCGACTTCAACACACATCAATGAACGGAGCCATAAGAGACGAGCGATGTCGACATCTTCAAACCATGAGGAGGAAAAACCATGACATCTAATGTCAAAGAGGCAGTCGTTGTTTTATTTTGATGTTATTCCCCATTATTTTCTAGAAACAATGACCATGGATAAACCCAAAAACAGGTTGATCCCCAATTCCTGCATTTATGTGGGAGGGGTAACTTTATTTGGGGATTTATCTATTAGGGATTAAAACATTACTTGATATAATTAATCAACAATCACTGAGACTCCCCTTATTTGAATCCAATAACATGGATTACACAAGATGACCTGAACAAGGCCTGAGCACAACCTCTGTGTACATTCTATGTGGTTGTACCCTCAAAAAATATGCAAGATGAATTCGGGACCATTGAGGTGAATTGGACGCTCCCTGGAGATAGTTGACGCAGATGACGTGAAGAACAGACCACTAAAGAACGTCTGGTGGTTTGCCGAAGGTTTTTCCAGCCCGCCAGTGCTCGCTACTTGTCGGATTGCAGGACAGAAGTTCGTCGAACATTCCAGTTGCTAGGAGGAGTGGCGCGCTGCGGTGGCAGGAGGCTGTGACCAACTAGCTGCGGTGACAGAAGGTGGGTCTCAATGCGGGTTCCGTGTGGAGTGACAGCCCGGAACTGGGCCTTTAGAATGGATGGAGAGCCATGGTCCATTGACCGTAGAAAGAGGTGATACCCCACTTTTATGGGGCCAGCTGGTGTCGGACGTGGTAGCCTGCCGCACCCCAGCAGTATACCACAATCCCCACCAAGCGGCCTTTCTTCAGGCTAACAGGATGTGCCCCCAGCCAGCGGGTCGGGCAGGTCCCGCGCCCAGCAGACGTTACCCACACCGACGGGCCGAACACGCGACCCAGTGGGCTGCGCCTAACTAGGCCGGGTCAATGGGTGACCCGGAAGGCTGGACCCTCGACTAAATCAGGCCAGGTCCATCAAGGCTTACAGGGCTTGGCCCACTGGTCATGCAATACTAGACCGACCCAAACCCAAACTAGTTTAGGTCATGTAAGTTGGGACTAAACCATGTTAAGTGGGACCACTGGGCATTGTTGGTTCGATCGGTCTGACTGGGTCAGATTAGACCCAGACACAACTGGCCCCTATTTACTAAAACAATTATAAAATGTAAACTGGGTGCTTGATTGATGAGTAATTTGCAGTGATGGGACCTCAACAATGAAGAAGATCTTTTGGCATGACCTGAGGAGGCTTTCATGGAAGTTTATATGTGAATAATAGTTTTAGGAAAAGTTATCCCAGGCGCATTATGTATGGAACCTTGAGTTTGGATGAGACTTGAGAACTGCTGACTTTTTACTCTGGGAGAGTCGACTATAGTCCAGTGAGATGAAATTTTGTGTGACTTTTCGTGCCCATGGTGGGAAGCACTTCTATTTGACTTTTTAGGCTCACGGTATACACAGAGATGAGGAGTACCTTAGTTGGCCAATATAAGTGGGAAGCACATCTATGTGACATTGCAGGCCTACAATATGTGGTGAGGAGGTGTATCTAAGAAGTCCAAGGTTAGGGGGAAGCACTTGTGTGTGACTTGGTAGGACCACTGTGCTCAAAATAAGAGGAGTTCTCCAGCAGCCTAGGTGTTTTATGGTATGACTGATGATTATTCTATCACAACCCTAAATGTATACCAAGTGTGAGTTTTCTTGTGCTTTGTGATTTTCTTTGAGGATTGTTTTGTGGTCATTACTTTTTTTGGGTCCCGACTGAGTACTTTGTTACTCACCCCTACATGGGCTTTTCCCGCACATGTTGTGTATGGTGTAGGTGATAGACATTTAAAGAGATACATTGGTAGACTAGGACCTATGGGTGCTCAGGGAGACGGGACCAACAGATGCTACGATGGTGGACATGGTTTCTTATGACCAGGTGGGGCCTAGTAGGATCGGGTGGATAAGAAGGTCTACTTCGACTTCTAATAGCTACACAACTATCATGACCAGGTGAGGTTTTCTAGAGATGGCCATCAGAGTTTCAATTTTTTACGTTGCTGTTTTTTGTTCTTTTGTTGGGATTGTATTCCGGCACACTTATATTAGTTTTACTTGTACCAAGAATTGTTTTGGTGATACTTGTTCCCTTTTTAGTGTGTGGGACGTGGTTGTGTGTGTGTGTGTGTGTCTGTGTCTCTCTCTTTGTGTGTATGTGTCTAGGTACATATGAAAATGCCTCCCACTTGTAGGTTGACACGTTCAATGCTAATCACCAGCCCCTGGCCTTTGGAAGGC
The DNA here is from genome assembly GCA_963277665.1 of Viscum album. Classification (NCBI taxonomy): domain Eukaryota; kingdom Viridiplantae; phylum Streptophyta; class Magnoliopsida; order Santalales; family Viscaceae; genus Viscum; species Viscum album. The sequence goes on from OY728131.1 coordinate 1,932,646,222, forward strand.
AGGCTTGGGGTAGTCACGGCACAAGCCCTGAGGGATGGGTTGTGACACCGCCTAATGTGTTGTGATTTCAGTAAACCAATGCTTTCCACACCGGACATGTATTCAGAACAGAATTCGACGAATTCCTCAAGAATATATCATTTTGAAAAACAACCCTCCATCCAACTTTGATTTTTGACCAAACCATTCAAATTCATCATGTACCGTTCAATGGGATTCATCCATCAATAGTGTACAAGACCACATAGTTTAATTTCTCTCACCAAGTGATCTATCAAATAAAATAATGTTGCTGGGAATAAAAATTCCAATTCACATAATATGATGGTATGTTCTCTTTCCATAGTCGGAAATTTCAGTTGACATACACTATTTAATATGTGGTGCACAATTTTCCCACTTTGAGTAAATTGATAAGCTATAATTAAAATATCCTAAGAACCGACATGAAACATTCATTTTCCATAAACTCGTGACAAAAATAAATAATACATTCCTCTATAATTGAATAAAAATATATATATAACACCAATATCAGTATATGAATGCAGTCCAAAACAATAAACCATATTCATATGTAAAAAGACAATGAAAAACAAGTGAAACTACACTGAAAAAACATAACTAAAAATGTGTGGTTTGTATTATATGACATGATATTCTGTCAAACTTGGCCTCCATTCTCAAAATCATCTAACAAATGAACCAATTCCTATGCCGCTAAACATCAATTGGGCCACAAGCATCCAATAGCTAACTATATACTTATTGAAAACAAAAATGTACTTAGAGCATCATAAGAATACTCACAATGGTAGCACATGAGGGGATAGGATTGAGACAGAGGAGGTTTCACAGAGGAGGAGAGCTTCACATCAGAGGTGGGGTTCGATGATAGTGGTGGGATACATTGATGAGTGCATCACAACATAGGAGAGCTTCGCAACAACAAATGAGGGCTTCGTCGTGATAGAGGAGGAGGAGGAGGATGCAGAGGATGCGGTGGCGGTGATCAGCTTCTACGAGAGCTTGAGTCATCCGACAAGAGGAGGATACTATTAGAGTTTATTTATAAAACCAGGTAAACCTTTTATCAAGGCTAGATAAAAAATGCTGATAAAGGTATGTTTTAGCAGTGCTAAAATTGAAACTGCAGATAAAACATGCCTTTATCAAAACTAAAAAGCACTGATAAAATTATAATGATATTAAAAAATATATATTTATTTATTTATTTATTTATAAAATTATATGTATAATATATATTTATTTATTTTTTATAATAATTATAAATAAATAAATATTTCTTTATATTTATATATATAATAAATAAATACTTATTTGTAATTATAAATTTATAATAAATATATTTATTATAATTATAATTATATATAATCAATATCTTTTTTATAATTTTATAATTATTAAAAAATATCTATATTTATTTAGAATTTTAATTGTAAATATTTGCATATATTTATTAAAATATTATAATTTTTTTAAAACTATAAATTTATATAAATTTATATATATTTTTTATTGTTATAATCATATATATATATATATATATTTCATTATTTATAAAATTATAACAAAATCATTTATTAAATTTAAAATTCTATAAATATATATAATTAATATATTTATAATAATTTAATAATACTTTAAATATATATGTATTATATATAATTCAAAATATAAATATTTTTATTTATTTATAAATTTATTTAATTAATTATAGATATTTATTTAATTAGTATGTCTATTATAATTTGATAATTATTTAAACTTAAATATACATTAATTTAAATAATTATGAAATTCTTAGGAAATAAATATATATTTATTACATATATATTTCAATTATAGTCATAAATATGAATAAATTTATATATATATATTTAAATACATATCATATTAAAATGAATATATTAATTATATATAGTCATAAATATATATATATATATATATTTAAATAATTATGAAATTAAAATAAATATATTAGTTATATATATTTTTTTAATTTCATAATTTATTAAATTAATATACATCTATATTGAAATAATTATAAAATTATAATAAATATATTTATTATATTTATAATTATAGTTTTAAATATATATATATATATATATATATTTATAGTCACAAATATAAAAAAATATAAAAATATATATATATTTAAATACTTATTAATGTAAAATATATATATTAATAATATATATTTCTTATAATTTACACTTATTTAAATAGATATAAATTTATATTTAAATAATTATGATATTATAATTAAAATATTTTATAATAAATACATTTATTATATTTAAAATAATTATTATAAAGAAATATTTATATATTTATATTAATAAATATATATATATGTATATACTTAATTACAAATGAAAGTAAAATAAATATATTAATTATGTATATTTTTAATAATTTATAATTATTTATGAAAATATATATATTTATAATTATATTTATATATATAATAAATATATTTATTATAAATATATTTATTATTATTTCATATATATTTAAATATAAATATATATTTCTTTAAATAATTATGAAATTATAATATATATATATATTATTAATATATTTTCTTAAATTTAATGAGTATTTAAATATATATATTTGTGTGTGTGTGTATTTATTTATATTTATGACTTTATATAATTAATATATTTATTGTTCTGGGGGCTCTTTTACTTTGCACAACAATCGTATTGTACATAGGATCATCAAAAAGGTACTTCTACCCATGTTTCTACATTTGATGGTGTTATCTCTGAGCATATCGATCTCTATAAATTTTCATTCACTAGTCGGATTTCTTTGTCATAAGGCATGGAGTCTTGGAAAACCGCTGATGTTGTAGAGAGATTAGTCTCATCGTGGGGTTTTCTCGATTTTAAATGTGTATCCCTTGGGAGAGGTTTCTTCCATATCCTTTTTCCTTCGATAGAGCTAAAAAGTAGGGCTTAGAGAATATAGGATTGATCAATTTAAGACTGGGAATTCTTAGGATCCAAAAGTGGAACTTGGACTTGAATCTGAACGAATTTAGAGAAAGTAGCGCACAAATACGAATGATTATTCATGGCTTAAACTGTTTATTTTGGCAACCATAAATTCTCTTTGACATTGCTTCATCTATTGGTATTCATATTAGAATGGATAACGCCATTGAAATTTCCACATTGGGCCACTTGGATCAGGATCTATTAGAAGTAGATTTTATCTCTATGTTGATTGATAAAATCACTCTATATATACCCCCAAGATTATATCCATTTACAAATAGGGTATGAAAGAACCCCCCCCCCCAATTTTTTGAATACTGTAAAGTCATTAGGCATATGAAATCATTGTGTAGAGCTTATAATGTTTTCCCAAATTTCCATTTAAATGGCCATGAATTGCTACATTTTCATACGAAGAAAAGAAGTTGGACTGTTCAATATTCTAGAGACAAAATAGATGAGTATGCTCAAAATAATGGTGCACTAGCCTCAGTTAGTTTAAAATAGATCGATGACTAGAATCATATATATGTTGATGCATCTTATCAGGGTTTTAATGTCACTTCCCCTGATGGTCCTCTATAGAAAAATAGGGACACAATGATACTACTTATCGTCATCCATAGAATGATATTGGGACTACACACTTGGAAAAATGGAATATTCTAAGCCCAATAAATCCTGGGCTGACATGGAAGAGGAATGTCCCATGGATGCTCATGTTTCATATAGAGATTATTTGTCTCCTGGAATTTCTAATGACCACGAGGTAATGGAATCTGATGATGGTCAATCAAATAAAGATCTTTCTGTACAAGCACACACAGATTACATCCTTTGGTAGGAACAACAAACCAATGGCATCCAGTGCTCACAAAGGGAAAGATAAATATGAGAAGTCCATCCAAGGGAAATCGTGAAAGGGTTATGCCTTGTCTGTCAGGAGTAATAAGGAGGTCCTGAATCCCTCATATACTTTTCATAATGTGAGTTAGATGCAAGAAAATATTAGGAAACAACAACCATGGAGTGAGTTGGTTCCCTACAACAAAAATCATGTGGATGCTACCCATGGTTAAAGTTGTTATGTAATTGTACAACAGTGTTTCAATTCTTGTGCTAGAAAAATCCACCCCATTGGATGGAGATATTGTAGGTACATGTTTTAAATCATGTATTGGAAAGTTGTACGAGATGGTTTCAGAATCATCTCAGAATCGGGTGCTTCAAACTAGGGATGCTGCAACCCCTCTTGCAAGTGAGAAAAGGAAAAAAAGACATTGCTGACTATGTCATAAAATGTATTAATTCCTCTTCAATTAACACAGCTCGTGTTTTAGTCCTTAGTAAAAAAACACCGTTGAATTTCTTGCCTTTGGATGTAGTGAATAGGAAGTCTCATACATTGATCATGTCTCTATCACTAAACTGAAGATGGTGTCTAGCGATGAGGAGCTCTCAGATGATTTTGGTGGGCCATGGATGCGGGTCAAAACTTTGAGAGGGGTGAGACATCCACATGGTCGTGGTGGACGTGTCCCACATCATTGCATGAGTACTATATCTTAATCTTATTGAGTGTTGTTCTTATTTATTACTATTTTTTGTGATCCTAGGATGTTTTGTATGTTTTCCCCTCTTATGGTTTTTATTTAATAAAAGGGGCCTTTGAGCCCCAATCATTTTTAGAAAAAAGTATTTATGAGAACATTATAGCTTCATTGGAACATGAATGAATCATATACACTGATTAATGTATAGATCATAAAAAAGATTCATCATATAAAAAGGCAACATGAATAGTAATTAGAGTGTAATATATTAATGAACATTCATGATGAATACATAACATATGAATGACACTTATATTCACGCATCAATTGACCAAATTCATTAGAAACATATATATTTTTTAAATATATATTTATTTATTTGTAATTATGATAATAAATATAAACATTTAAAATGTATTTATTTATAATTATAATTATACATTTTTTAAAAGTAATTATATATAATTTCAAAAATATATTAAAAAGTTTTTATTTTTAAACGTAAATATATAAATATATAAATATACCAAAATAATAAATAGGATAAATGTATAAATTATTTAATAAAATTTATTATATATGTATATATTTGAATTATTAAAAAAATATTAATTATAAACATGTGTTTTTTATTTAATGTATATAGAAACAGACTATTTTTTAAAATAAATATAATAATTTTATATAAAGTAATAATATTTTTTATTAAAAACATTTATCACCCCTAACAACAGGGCAGATAAATATACCCTTTATCTCCATTAAAAAAGTGATGATAAAGGGTACACCTTTATTGGTGTTGATAAATGGTAGATTTTACATAATTTTTCGATAGTGTTGATAATTGTTCTCTTTTATCAGTGCTTTCTGCTTAGCACTAATAAAACCCAGTGCATCCCTTGCCCGGATATAGGGTAGTGTGTGAACATATGTCATTTATGTTGTATTGATTTTATTATCTTTTCAATATAAGATTCTTCTTCACTTCTCTTATAAACATACTCGGTTTCATCCCCCCCCCCCCCATGTTTCTAATGAGGAACTCCATGACACTATTTTAATAATAAAAATATAAAGTTATTGAAAAAAAATAATTAAATTAAAAGCATAGTAAAAGAATATGGATATTTTAATATAAATCATGTGATTTATAAGTAAAAATAATATTATTTAGTTTCATTAAAATAGGTATATTTGACTATAATTAATATGAATATACAAGGAATAATAACAAGGTTTTTACAGAAAAAACCAGGTCGATCCCTTAACTGATTTTCCTGATCCTAACTTGACCAACTCCCTCGATTCAATGACCACCATGATTCTAATAACATTTGATCTTAGGAAATAAAACATGTGATTTGACTCCAATAATATAAAATGATTTTAGTGTATTTCATTAATGGAAATTTTCATCAACAAATAAATAACTGTGATAATCATGATTAAAAAACAATGGACTTGTTAATAAATGAAAAAAAAATTTCTATCTAATCATATGAACATGTGTATTTAATTTGACAATACAATTAAAGTATTTTAGGTTCAATAATGGAATTATTTGGTTGTGAGATTGAGTTTGACCTACCATACATATATAAATTGACCCTACAAATAAATTTATTGCATTTAAATATGAGAAATGTATATATATTTATTTATAGTTATAATCATATATATATATTTATCAATACTTATAAAATTTTAACGAATTATTTATTGCATTTTTAATTTTATAAATATATATAATTAATATATTTATAACAGTTTTACAATTATTTATAAATATATGTATTATATAGAATTATAATTATAAATATTTTTATATTTTAATAAATATATTTATTTAATTAATATATTTATTATAATATGAATATTATTTAAATACAAAAATATATTTATTACATATATATTTTAATTATACTGTGTGATTTATAATCAAAATTAAATTTATTTATTTTCATTAAAATATTTATATTTGAATATAATTAATATCAATATATAATTATATAATAATATTGTTTTAACAAATAAACTGGTTCGATCACCTATTTAACTGATTTTCTTGATCCAAACATGACTTACTCCCCTATTTCAATGACCTTACCAATTCTATATTAGTCTGTGTATAATTTGATAGTAGACTAAAAGAATTTTCATCTCAATCATTGTTAGAAGGAGTTTGACATACCATACATATATAAATTGACCCTACAATAAAAGAATTTTAGGTACAATAGAATGATTTGATTGAGAGATTCATCCTTGGACCATTTTAATATAAATTTTGACATTGATCATCCTTAAATGCATTCATAAATATATAAAATGGATGAGTCGTTCTATAAATTAGATACCCTTCCTCATCCCACTTCATTCTGTAGCTCTGTAAATTTAACTGTAATTCTCACGCATCCTTCCTCCTCCCTAGTACGAAAGCCCGTCTTTCTGATCCCCCCCAAAAAAAATGGTGCATTAGGCGATGAAGATGTTAACAGAAAAGATGAGGATTGTAGCCAATTCCTTCTTCCTTGGCTCTGCTAAAAGGCAGAGGAGAACCACGATGTCTGACCTATTCTTAGCAGACTCCCCCGACCCAGTGATGCTGTAATGGTAGAGAAAAGTGATGCACACTGAGAAGCTGATGCCAGTGATGCCCAAAGATACATTGATCATCTCTTAGCAATAACATCCTACCAGGAGATTCCGAAAAGGATGAAGAATGTGATGCTGACCGACCCGATGATGTTGGAATGGCAGATGACAAAAACTAACATTGATTTGCTCTTAGTAGACTCTTCCTACCACGCGATGCTGGAAATGAAGTAGAAGATGATGTTGGATGACCCGATGATGCTTGAAAGGATGAAGAAGACGATGCTGGCTGACCCAGTGATGCGGGAAAGGAAGAAGAAGATGGCACTGGCCGACCCGGTGATGCCAGAAATGAACAAGAAGATGGCAATGTCCGTCCCGGCGATTCCAGAATGGAAGATGATAGTATCACACACTATGAAGGGGATGTTGAAAGTGCAGAGGAGGGAAACCCACATCGATTTTCTCTTTGCAGAAACTTCATTCTAGGTGATGTAGGAAAGGAAGATGAAGATGAAGCTGGCCAACACGATGATGCCGGAAGTGCAGTGGAGGGAAACCCACATCGATCTGCTCTTTGCAAACACTTCCTACCAGGAGATGCCATAAAGGAAGAAGAAGAGGATGTTGGCCAGCCCGTTTATACCCTAAGACCTGGCGATGGGGGATCAGAAGAAGGGGAGCACCCTGGGCGGCTTGTTTATGACCGAAGACCTAGGGATGGAGAAAAGGCAGAGAAGAGGGATGCAAACTGACCTACCCATAGTAGACTCTTAAGATCAGGCGACACAGTAAAGGAATAAGAGTGACAACGGTGGGAGACATATTTATAGCCAAAGACCTAGAAATGGAGGATAGGAAGAAGAGTAGTATGGTGTTCATGGATGAAAGGAAAAGGAGAGCACCACACACTGATCAGCTCTTACCAGAATCTTGCAATCAGGCGACATCGAAAATAAATTAGGGGACAAAACTGGGAGACCGTTTTATATCCCAAGACCTGGTGATGGATGATCAAAAGAAGAGAAGTATGATGTTCATGGCAGCAAGGCAGAGGAGAGCATCTCACACCTAGAAGCTCCTACTAGACTCTTGAGATTAGGCGACGCCAGAAAGGAAGAATAGGAAGACCATGGGGGATCTATTTATAGCCCAAGACCTCGCAATGGAGGATCAGAATAATAGAATTATGACATTCATGGATGAAAGGTAGAGTAGAGCACCACATACCTAGAACCTCTTACCAGACTCAGTGTTCATGGATGAAAGGCACAAGAGAGCACCACACACTGAGATGCTCTTACCAGATATATATTTAATAATTAATATAATGAAATTTAAAAATATAATGTTGAAATTTGAAATTTATGTTTTACATTTTTGAAATCTATGTAATATATTTATTCAAATAAAATATATTTTTATTTTTTCTCTTTTAATCAAGTATTCCCAAGACTCATTTTGATTTCTTTCATCATTTGAAAAACAACCAACTGTTTGTTGATTTCACACAATCAAATTATTTAAATAAAAAACACAATTATACATGGTGTTTCATTAAGATTAATATTAAATTTAAAACATGTACTTTTTCAAAAAATGGTTCTTGTGAATCTATATTAAAAATATTTTTTTACCACTTATGGAAATTAAATCTTATAAAACGGGTACCATATTTCAAATTAGTATAATTAATATCAGTTAATAAGATCAACATAAAGAATAATTTTTCATTGAGATGAATCATAGAAAATTATAAAGGAAGGTTCAAATAAACAAGTATTAATGATGTCATTAAATTCTATCCCTGCAAAGTACAACAAAATAAAGATTCTTTTAACATTTTATTGTAAAAAGTTAAATGTACCTCGCTCAAAATATGAAAAGAATATTCCATTGATTTTTTTACTAAAATTCAAACATGGATAAAAATGAATTTTAAAAACCGTAGTAGAATCTTAAAATCATTCTTGAAAAAAAATTTAAAGAAAAAAATGAAAATAGATGAAATGGTCTCCCAATAGAATATTTTTCATTAAAAAATATTTCTGATCATTATAAGTACAAAATAAAGGAATATAGTACTATTAATATAACAAGCCATGAATAAATGAAGGAAAATAAAATGAAATGGGTTTATCATATAAGGAACATATAATTTCTATCAATATAGAAAAAAGTATAATCAATAAAAATTAAAATGGGATTGAAGCATAAATCACTTACAACTTTAGTAATCACTAAATCAAAAAATCATGAAAGAGAGAACCATATATGGATTTTTAAATCCCCATAGTTTCAATAAAAAGAATCATAAAATACATTAATGGTGTTGCACACCAACTTTTTAATTTTTTTTAATATTTATGGGCTCCACGTCCTCGGGTCAAGGATCAGCGTGGGTACCTGTTTAAAAATTTCCAACATTTATGGGTTTTGAGGGGTTTTAATCCCGTGCTCTTGCACCACATGGTTAGTAGTGACTGTGCGGTTGCCCCGGGTGCTTGTGCGGGTGCCCAAGCAGACTGTGTTGATGCACACAATTTGTGTGTGTGTTTTTTTATGTCGGGAATTGAGCGTGTGGGTACAAATTAACATTATGTTGTTATTATTATAATTAATATTATAATTAACATTATAATTATTATTTCTATTATTATTATTGTCATTATTATTATTATTATTATTATTATTGTTGTTATTCTTTATATTATTACTTCTATCAATATTGTATTGTTATTATTATTATTCTTTATGTTACTATTAATATTATTTTTATCATATTTGATTTTATTATAATTATTATAAGATAAAAAACAACAATCCTCAAACCCTTATTTTACCCCTTGTTTTCATCTTCCTCCTGCGTGAGCCGCCCCTGTGGCTCCTTGCACCATCCCATGTGACCTCCGCCTTACCTCTTGCCTACAGCCGACTTCTGCACCTCACCCTCAAACCGACCTCACCCATACCCAGGCCCTCCGCATTGCTCTCTTTCCGTTCTCCCACCCAGCCTCGACATGAATCCCCGACGCCCCACTCCCCATAGTCATCACCTCTAGGAACCCTCACAAGCACCGACCTCTTTCACGTAGCTCCTGATTTCTAACACCAGCTCTCGCCTAGGCCCCCACCACCGGCTCCCGCTCACTCACCACCTCCCTTACTATCCCAGCCTCACCCGCTGCTTTAGGTTGCATCTCGTCCTCCACACTCTCACACTCGTCCCCTCATTACCCCCCTCGTCGCCTCCCTGTTCATAGTGTTCCATGCCCAACATCCAACTCTGCCTCCCTCACCTCACACTTCGGATCACCCTCAACCTCCACTAGCCTCACTCAACACCCTCACTCAGTGCCCCCTCCTTCATTTAGTGCCTCCAGCCCCTACCACACTCACCCTATTCCACTCTTGAACTCTTGTTGTTTCCCTTCTCCGAAAACCCATAAAACCCCCTATCCTTTTTTCTTCGGACCCCACCAATCTCGCCGCACCTCATTCACACATCCTCTCCCACTCCGGTCAGGTGCGGCCACCTTTGGTATATTATATTATATTATTTATTTATTTATTCTTCCACTTATTTATTCTTTTATTTATTTATTGACTTATTCTTTTATTTATTTTTTATTTATTCTTTCATTTATTTTTTCTTTTAATTATTTATTTACTTATTCTTTTATTCATTCATTTATTTATTATTTTAATCATTTATTTATTTTATTATTTATTATCCCTTCATTTAGTATTTGGTGTTTTTATTTAATTTTGATAGATCCGAATATTGTGGTGGGTTTTGTGTAGTGTGTATTTATTGTTGTTCAGCGTGTGCGGTTGGTCCGTGGGGCGCTGTTTAACCTTTTGTTGAGTTTACTTCACGTCCGCTCTTGGTTTTAGGTATGTTATTCCATGTTTTTCCTTTCCGTGGTCTAATATATGCATCAGTGTTTTGATTATTTTATTTTATGTGATACACAACTTTGATATATACAAAAAATTTCCTGCTATAGGGATTTTAAATTTTTGGAATTAGTCAAAAGAATGTTTTTAATCAATTCCCGGTTCGAGTATGTAATTATTTGATTATGTGCCAAATCTTGTTTTGATATTGTTTCTGGGTATTTTTTTGGGGTCTTTTTTTATGTCAATACAGTTTGATAAAAAAATATTTTGAAGGTAAATATTTGGTTATGATAATGTTTATGTGCACATGTCGCATTTGATAAAATACTATAGTGTTCAAAGTGGAATTGAGTGTTTTTATGAAATCTTTTGCCTTGATTGTGTTGTGTGTCGGCATTGGATTTTTGTTAACATGGATTGGTATATAAATTTGGTATTTTTATATCTTTCTAATAGTGTTAAGGTGTTCAAATAAAAATGGGTATCTATGTTTTTTAATGTGACGTTATGAGTTCTTTTTAAATAAAGTGATCGATTGGTTTTAGATTAAAATTGGTAGTTTTGTGGGAATAGTGTTCACTATTTTCTCGAAGCACAGGCATGCCATTAGATGTTTTCACATCCATGGGTGCACTCGTTAAACCCATTAATGTGCCTTCAAGTGAAAATGACACCATTCTACTAGTGTTTCCTTTAAACTGTGATTTTATAAATGGTTTTTGTTTCCTAAGTAATATTCAATCCATTATTTGGATTTTGTGAAAGTTTTGACGTGTGATCTCAAGGGTGTGCCAGTTTGGACTTGAAAATATAAAATATGTATTTGTGTAATGATTTGGGTAATGTTTTTGGACATGAAAATGTAAAGGCCCGTTTGGCTCTTCCAATTTAGGGGTGGAGTTGTGTTAACTTTTAGAATGGTTTGTGTTTAGAAATTGTGTGTGGCTGGTTGGGACTTTAAATTTTTATAGAGTAATGATTTTGACATGGGTATGTCATGATGGACCGTTTGGAACTTTCAGCTTTAATATAATGTTTTCTTTTACTCATTGAAATGATGACGTTTTGATTATTGTGTGCCCATATAATAACTTTAGTATTTTGAAAAAGGTATCAAATGGTTTTAATGATTTCTTGGAAAGAAGGCCCGGTTGTCACCTTTGATGATATGTTTTATATATATATATATATATATATATACTAGGGCACCTCGATATGTGGGATATCCCTTATTGGTTATCGTATGGAGTGTCCGTGTTTGTGGTAGGAAAGTGCGGTGAGATGATTCACGCATGTGAGAGACACCTACATATACTGTATTATTGTTACCACCAAGGGTTCCAGGGGGACTTTTAGAGATCTAGTGATGGTTGCTAACCAAAATCAATTAGACGGGTTGGTACAGCCTGGATTTTTTGTTAGGCCAGGCATGTTTTTCCACAAGATTGGTCAATTAGGGCGGACAGTTGGTTATTAACTTCAGAGCTTCACCATACGCCGACATGTGGTTTTGATTCCGAGTATGTCTATAGGTCTTCTAGGGATATTTATAATCACCCATGGTGACTGGATTGTTTTCATTTCTTGTTTATTTTTCGAGAACTACTGTATTTTCAGCTTTCACTCTTACTCGTTTTACTCTAGCACAACATTTGTATATTCTATTTTGGATTTTATTTATAAAATGACAAATGATTTTATAAAATGGTATGTATTATTTGTTGGTTTTTGAAATGGGAAAAACATGTGGCTTATTTTAAAATGTGAAAACCCTACTTTTAAATTGTATTTCAAACATGGTTTAATGGATTGTTTTAGGAAAGGAAACATGTGATTATTTGGTTTATCTTGGAATCCCTAATGAGAATATTTAATGATCATGCCTATCATTACCATTTCAGTTGCAAGATTCCTTACTCAAGATTTTTCTTGGGTGAGTTGCTCGTAATTGGAGCAAGTCAGCATTTGGTAAGGAGGTGACCTAAAAGGTCACATGGAGGTACATTCAGCTTTATTTTCTTTCCACTACTAGCATTATGTTTATCGACTATTTATATTTATCTGTTTTCTTGTTTATTTTTTTGTGTTAATGGGGAAAATTATTCACAATGATTAAATTTCTGTTGTCCGACACTGGTTTATATCCTGTGGGAATCGGGAACGCCCTTTTGTCCATGTCGCGGACTACCTCGGGTGAACGGTTTAGGGTCGACCTGGGTTTGTTAGTGAAAAACTGGTATTAGAGGGCTCTTGCTATTTAGTTATTCCAATAGATGGAGATTAGTAATTTCAGGACTCAAGATGTATGTGCGAGAAGGATGTCATGAACCCTCGCCTATTCCGAACCTCAAGTCACCAGTGTTAGTTCGAGAATTTAGTTCTTGTCTCGTTATTATTATTTTTTGATTGAGGGATGACAATGGAGGAAAACCAATGTTACATTGTGATTTTACATGTAGTAGTGACCCATGGGGTGTTAGCAAACATGGTTTATGTTCCTAATAGATGTTGACGCTTGCTTGGGCTATGGACCAAAACCATGTCTCTAGGTTAGGCATGACTACAAGTCCCTCCATTCGGTGATTTGACTCTAGTCAAGTGTCATCTTGGTTCTGGTTGGTTTTTGTGCATTCTTGAAAATGAAAATTGGGTTTTTAAATAATAATGATTTCATTTAAATGGCTTTAAATTTGTGAAATGGATTTTAAAACTGAAATATCTTTGCCTAAAAATCCTATGGTTGCATGGAACTATAGGGATATGGTTTTTGTGCAACCTTGTGTACTATTTATGAACGTTTTCACATGTATTTTAATGCATGGGAAGTGCATGTTGGTACGTTTTGATGAATGGTGATGACGACATGCGTAACAGTTCATGGGATTACTAGGGTGTGCAAATAGAACTAAAGGACATACCTTGTTTTTCTAAAGTGATTTGAAAATAGGGAAAATGATTTTTGGAAATTGAATTTGGTTTGAAATGTGGAGTTGGTATTTGGGAAGTGTCCTTGAAGGAATATGGTTGGGAAATTTAAACCGAAAAGGGGATTTTGAATAGAATTTTTGAGTTTGTTTTTTATTGTTTCTTTTGATCTGGTTGTTTCGGATGAAGGCACTTTCAATAATTTTGCTACATAATGATGTTAGTTTTGGATCTATGTTTTATATGTTGTTCAAAAAATGTTAACCTAATAGGTGATCAAGGTTTCTGATAGGTCATGCCCAGTTTTAGGTCCTTCTCAAAAATTTCTAGTCCTTTTCAGTGATCGGGGTCCGTTAGAAGCAGCATCATGGATTGAAGGGGTCGAGCGTGTCATCATGGTTTTGGGAGCTCCTAAAGCTGTTAAAGTGCATTATGTTTTGGGTCTGTTTAAAGTTCCGAATCTGGATGAATAGGAGTTAATTACCCCATCGTCAATGTGATTTGGGATGACATGGGATGTTTTTAAATCTATCTTCATCCGATGGTTTAAACCTGAAGAGGAAAAGACAAAGAAAACTGAAGAGCTCATGCATATTCAACAAGGATAATGGACGATGAAGGCATATGTTGACCATTTTATTAATATTGTGTCTATTTCTCCAGAGGAAGCATCACATGATTTTATGAATACTTCTCTCTTCATTGGGGGTCTTTGTCCAGAGATCAAGGAGCGAGTCCTCATTTCTATAGACCATCGTTTCAACAAGTTGTTGGATGAGGCGTTCTTAGCTGAACTGGTGTCCAGAGCATAGGTTCGTGGAAATCTAGAATATCCAGTTACTCATGAAGGCTCCCCATATGGCGAGAAGGGTTTTCTAGAAGAACCTATTTCTAAAAAGTCAACTGTACTGGTTTTGGTTATCAATTCATCAGATCATTCAATGGTTTTCCACCAGTGTGGCTGGTTCGGGAATGCCAAACCATCATGTCGTGTCCCTCCAAGGACGTGTCATTGTTGCGGGTTCCTGGGTCATCTAGAAAAGTTTTGTAGGAAGCATCACCTGAAGAAGACATTGTGACAAAAGAATCCTATTTCTGGACTGCGAGGTAGGAGATACTTCAATCATCATCACACCTTCTTCGCGCTTCCACTTCCACTCTGGTCGGTAGAGGCCTCCTCTAGTATATTCATTTATTAATTTATTTATTTATTATTTCATTTATTTATTGTTATAATTATTTATATACTTATTATTTTATTCATTTATTTATTTATTCATTTATTTAATTATTTTTTTAATTATTTATTTACATATTCTTTCATTTATTTATTGATTCATTCATTCATTTATTTATTCTTTAAATAATTTATTTGTTTTTATTTCCTTAATTTCTGCTGTGGTAATTTTATTTAATTTAGATAAATCCTAAAAATAATGCGGGTTTTTTGTGGTGAGTTTTTATTGTTGTTCAACTTATATGGTTAGTCCGCGGGGCGTTTTTATCCTTTTTTGTGTTTCCTTGATGTCAGCTCATGGTTTGAGGTAGGTAATTCCTTGGTTTTCATTTCTGTAGCCTAATTGATGATTGGGTGTTTCGATAATTTAATTTATGTGATTCCCATATTTTTTTATATCAATATTTTTTTCTATTATAGTGCTTTTAAATATTTAGAATTAGTCAGAAGAATGTTTTTAGTCAATTCCCGGTTCGAGGCTGCAATTATTTGATTATGTGGAAAATCCTATTTTGATATTTTTTTTGGCTATTTTGTTGGGGCGTTACTTTTTTAGGTCAATATATTTTGATAAAAAATTAATACATTGAAGGAAAATACTTGGTTATGATAATTTTTATGTGCACCTGGCGCATTTGATAAAATACATTAGTTTCGAAAATGGAATAGAGGGTTTCTATCAAATGTTTATCCTAGATTGTGTTGTGTTTCGACATTGTTTATTTGAAAACTTGGTTTGGTTTATAATTTTTATATTGGTATAACTTTCTAATAATGTTATAGTATTAAAATAAAAAGGTGGATCTTGGTTTTTAATGTGGTGGTGTGAGTTCATTTCAAATAATGTGAGCAATTTGTTTCAGTTTCAAAGTGGTAGATTTGTGGGAATAGTGTTGGTTGTTTTCTTGAAGTGCAGAAATTCCATTTGATGTTGGCACCTCTATGGATTCACTCGGTGCACCCATGAACGTGCCATCAATTGAAAATGACACCATTAAACTAATTTTTTATTAAAACCTTGGTTTTCTAAATGGTTTTTGTTTTTCTATGTAATATTTGATCCTTTATGTGGCTTTTTTAAATTTTTTGATGTGTTATCTCAGGGGTGTTCCAGTTTGGATTTGAAAATATAAAAGTTGTATTTGTGTAATGTTTTGGGTAATTTTCTTGTAAATGACAATGTAAAGGCCCATTTGTATCTTCCAGTTCATGGGTGGAGTTGTGGTAAATTTAAGAATGGTTTGTGTTTGGAAATTGTGTGTGGAAGGTTGGGACTTTAAATGTTTTTAGAATAATTATATCTACATGGTTGGGTCGTGATGGCCTGTTTGGCACTTTTAGCTTTAATTTAATTTTTGTGTTGACTCTATGAAATGAAGATGTTTTGATTTTTGTATGCCCATTTAATAACTTTAGTATTTTGAAAAAGGTATCAAATCATTTTAATGATGTCATGGAATGAAGGACCGATTTTAACCTTTGATAATATGTTATATATATATATTTATATATGTATATATACTATGGCACCTCTATAGGGGGGATATACCTTGTGGGTTATCGTATGGAGTGTCCATGTTTGGGGTAGGCAAGTGCAGTGGGATGAGTCACATGTACGAGGGTCTCCTACATAAATAGTATTATTGTAACCACCTTGGGTTCTTGGGTGTCATTTAGAAATCGGCTGATGGTTGCTGACCAACCCCGATTAAACGGGTTGGTACCCCTGGGATTTGTTGTTAGGCTAGGTGGGCTTTTCCACTAGATTGGTCAGTTAGGGTGGCTAGTTGGTTATATACATAGTAGCTTCACCATTTGCTAATAGGTGGTTCCAAAACTAAGTACGTCTAGGGGTCTTCTAGGGATGTTTATGATCACCCATGTTGACTAGATTATTTTCATTTCTTCTTTATTTTTCATGCACTAGATTATTTTCAACTTTCACTCTTACTCGTTTTACACTAGCACAACATTGGTATATTATATTTTGGATTTTATTTATAAAATGACAATTGATTTGGTAAAATGGTATGAAGTGTTTTTTGGTTTTTAGATGGGAAAAACATGTTGCATATTTTCAAATGTGAAAAACCTAATTTTATAATTGTATTTCAATCTTGTGTTAATGGATTGTTTTGGGAAAGGAGATGTTGGATTCTATGTTTTATCTTGGCAACCCTACTGGTCATCTTTAATGATAATGCCTCTATTTATCATTTCAGTTGTAGGTTTCCTTGCTTAGGTTTTCTTGGATGTGTTTCTCATTTTTGGAGCAAGTCGGCCTTTTGTCGGGAGTTGACCTAAAAGGTCATGTGAGGTTATGTTCGGATTTTTTTTATTTTCTACTGCTAACATTATGCTTATCGAATTTTTAAATTTATCTATTTTCTTGATTATTTTTTTTGTTCATGGGACAAATCATTCTCAACGATTAAAATAATGATGCCTGACACTGGTAACAAGACCGTGGGGATCATGAATGCCTATCGGGCCATGTCACAAACCGCCATGGGTGTCTTGTTATGGGTAAACCCTGTTTGGTTCGTAAAAAAATGGTATTAGAGGGCCCTTTTTATTTGGGGTTTCTTGTAGATGGAGATTAGGACTGTCGGGACTCGAGAGGTAGGTACTGTAAGGATGTCATGAAATGTCACCTGTTCTGAACCTCGAGTCGCCAGGGGTAGTCTAGGAATTGATTTCTTATCTCATTCATATTGTTTTTGGATTGAGGGATAAAAATAGAGTCAAACCGATTTTACATTTTGATTTTACATGGAGTAGTGACCCATGTTGTGTCAGTGTACACAGTTTTAGTGCATCCTAGTTGTTGACACTTGTTTTGGTGATTTGATGCATGTTAAGTGTCATCTTGGTTCAGGATGTATTAAGTTCATTCATGAAAATGAAAACAGAGTTTTAAAATGAGAATGATTTCATTTAAGTGGATTTGAATTTGTAAAATGGATTTTAAAAATGAAATATGTTGGCCTAAAAATCTGGTGGATGCTTGGAACGTGTAGAGATAGGGTTTCGGTGAAACCTCAGGTACTCCTTATGAACATTTACACATGTGAGGGAATGCAATGGAAGTGTTTGTTTGTGCGTATGTATGAGGGAGGATGAAGACATGTGAAATAGTTAATGGGATTACTGGGGTGTGAAATTGGAATTAATGGCTTGAACTTGTCTTTATAAAGAGATTTAAAAATAAGTGAAAATGAATTTTGGAAATTTAATTTGGTTTGATAAGTGGACTTGGTATTTGGAATGTGGCCTTGATGGAAGACAATTTTGAAATTTAAAATGGAAAGCGGATTTTTGAAGAGGAATTTTTAGTTTTTTTGTGTTTTAGCGTATTTCTTTTTAGCTGTTTTTTTGTATGAAGGTGCTTTCTTTGATGTTTCTTCACCTTAATGTCAGTTTTGGATCAATGTTTTATATGTTGTTCAGAAAATACATCCCAAAAAGGTCACCAAGGTTTCTGATAAGTCATGCCCAGTTTTCGGTCTTTCTCAGACATTGCCTATTCTACGTAGTGATCAGGGTCTATTAGAAGCAGCATAATGGCTTGAAGGGGTCGAGCGTGTCTTCAATGTTTGGTAATTCCTGAAGCTGTCAGAGTGCATGCTGTTTTGGGTCTGTTTGAAGGTTCGGCTTTGGACGAATGGGAGTTAGTTTCCCCACTATCAATGAGAGTTGGGATGACATGGGATGTCATTAAATCCATCTTCATCTGATGATTTATACCTGAAGAGGTAATGGCGAATAAAAGAGAAGAGCTCATGCATATTCAACAAGGCCAACAGACAGTGAAGGCATATTTTGACCATTTCAAGAATCTTGTGTCCTTTTCTCTGGAGGTAGCATCACATGATATGATGGAGACTTCTATCTTCATTGGAGGGCTTCGTCTAGAGATCAAGGAGAAGGTCCTCCTTTGTAAAGACCATTTTTTGAGAGGCTGGTGGATGAGGCGTTCTTAGCTTAACTAGTCTCTAGAGCTTAGGTGCATGGAAATCCATCATATTCAGTTACTCATGAAGGTTCCCCATCTGGAGAGCAGGGTGTGCCAGAGGGACCAGTTTAAAAAGTATCATATATAGTGATTTGGTTTCATATTAATTGGACCATTTAGTGGTGTGCCACCAGTGTGACAGGTTCGGCCACATGAAACCATCATGTCACGTCCCTCAAAGGACGTGTCATCTTTGCAGGTGCCTGGGTCATCTAAATTTTTTTTGTAGAAAGTGTCGCTGGAAGAAGATTTTGTGACTAGAGAATACCAGTGCCTGACTGAGATATAGGAGATTCTTTAGCCATCATATTCCCAGCCACAGGTCATGAGGTGAAGCTCACATATAGTCAAGATTTTCTTAGGGTGTGATGATTTGGTTTGGGTTTGGAGATTCTTTTTGTCAGTGGAACATTTAATCATTTTTTTTCTTGTTTTCTACTACAAAATATTTGACATTGTTTTAAGATCATTTTTTTATCATGGAGTTTTGACAAATACGATATATTATAATCCATAAAATTTTGTTTTTTTTATCAGGGTTTTATGAAACATGTACGAATCTTAAAATTGCGTTGGGACCTTGTGTGGGTTAATATTGTTTGGGCTGTGTTCTTTTAGAGATTTATGTGTCTCTGAAGGAGTCATTGTTTCAGGTAATTCTCAGATTCACTGTTTGGGTAACATTATGCTTGGAGGCTTTTCTCTAGTGTTTGGGGTTTGTCTTGGGTTGAGAGTTATAGGTTTAAGTTGAGATTTTGTTCACGCGTTCTATAGTGCTTAGTTAGGATCTAGTGGGAGTTCCTGCATTGCCCCCCCTTCCTGGGGTGGTATTTTTTGGTGTTATTTTTCAGCGCTATTTAAGTTCTTTTGGTGGGGTCAAACCTCTTGTGTTCTTCCATTCTATTGTGTGGTGTTTTCTTTCGATCTCAATCAGGAATAGATCCTTATTTTGCCTAATGTTCAGTTGAGTGACTTTTTTAGGGTATAAAGTGTCTGTGGTGGGGAGAATTTTCACACCGCGAATTTTTGATTTATTTTTATTTTATTATTATTGGGCTCCACGTCTTCGCTTCAATTATATGATTCGGTTGTGGATTAAAAATTTCTGACATTTAATGTTTTTGGTGGGTTTCAAACCAGTGCACGAGCACCACGTGGTTCGTAGTGACCATGTAGTCGCCCTAGGTGCTTGTGAGGGTGCCCAAGAAGACTGCGTTAAGGCGTGCAATTTTCATGCATGATTTTTTAAGTCAGGCGATGAGTGAGAAGGTACCCATTAATATTAATTTATTATTATTATTGTTGTTGTTATTGTTGTTGTTGTCATCATTATTAATATTTTTATTATCATTATTCTTTATATTATTACTTCATTCATTATAGTATTTTTATTATTATTATTCTTTATGTTACGTAAATTATAAATTATACCATATTTGATTTTATTATTATTATTAAATGATAAAAAAGAAAACAACAAACCCCTTAACCCAAAATCTACCTGTGGCGCCCCCTATTTTTAGCTTCCTCCTGCGCGAGCCGCCCCTACAGCTCCTTGCGCTAGCCCAGGAGACCACCGCCATGTCTCCTATCTGCAGTCGGATTTCGCACCTCACCCTCACATCAGCCACACCCTTTCCCAGGCCCTCCACCTTTCTCCCTTTCCCTTTTCGCACCCATCCTCATCATGAATCCCAGTCTCCCCACTCTATGCGGCCATCGCCTCTAGGACCCCTCGCTAGCACCAGCCTCTCTCCTATAGCTCCGGCTCTCCGCCTCTTTCTCGCACCCATGCCCTCCACTGCTGGCTGCCACTCACTCACCACCTACCTCACCATCCCTACCGCACCACCTTTTTTAGGCTGCATCCTGTCTTTTGCACTCCCACACTCATCCCCTCACTACCCCCTTGACGCCTCCCAGTTCTTGGTGTGCCGCACCCAACATCCCACTCTTCCTCCCCCACCTCATGCTCCATCTCACCCTTGACCTCTGCCAGCCTCGCTCAGCACCCTCTCTTAGTGCCCCTGCATTCATCTAGTGCCTCCATCACCTACCACCCTCACTCTCTCCCACTCCTGACCCTCTTGTTGTTTCCCATCTCTGGCAGCCCAGAAAACCCCTTTCCCTATATGCTTTGGACCCTTCCAGCCTCTCCGTTCCTCCTTCGCACTTCCTCTTATGCTCTAGTCGGTAGCAACCTCCTCCAGTATATTCTTTTATTCATTTATTTATTTATTCTTTCAGTTATTTATTCTTTTAATTATTTATTTTCATATTCTTTTATAAATTTTTTTATTTATTCTTTCATTTATTGATTCTTTTAATTATTTTTTTTATTATTTTATTCATTCATTCATTTATTTATTTATTATTTTAATAATTTATTTATTTATTTATATTCCATTCATTTCAACATTGGTTTTTTTATTTAATTTTGATAAATCCTAATACTCTCACATGATTTGTGTAGTGTGCTTTTCTTGGTATTCAGCGTGCATAGTTGGTCCACGGGGCGGTGTTCAACCTTTCGTTGAGGTTCATTCAAGTCTGCACTTGGTTTGGGGTAGGTGATTCCAAGGGTTTCCTTTCTATAGTCTAATTAATTATTGGTTGTTTCGATAATTTTATTTTATGTTATTCATAACTTTGTTATATCAATAAATTTCTCTTCTATAGAGCATTTAAATATTTATAATTAGTCAAAAGATTGTTTTTAGTCAATTCGTGGTTCTAGTATGGAATTATTTGATTATGTGACAAATCCTATATTTATATTGTTTATGGATATCTTGTTTGGGTGTTTATTTTTATGTCAATACAGTTTGATAAAAAATTACTATGAAGGTAAATATTTCATTATGATAATTTTTAAGTGCACATGGCGCATTTGATAAAATACTATAGTGTTCAGAGTGGAATTGCGGGTTTTTATGAATTTTTTTGCCTTGATTATGTTGTGTGTCGATATTGGTTATTATTAAACATGGTTTGGTATATAATTTTGGTATTGGTGTAATATGCTAATAGTGTTAAGGAGTTAAAATAAAAATTGGTCACATTGGTTTTTAATGTGACAGTGTCATTTTTTTAAATAATGTGAGCGGTTGGTTTTAGTTTGAAAGTTGTACTTTTGTGGGAATAGTGTGGGTTGTTTTATTGAAGCATCAGCGTGCCATTGGATGTTGGAACATCCTTGGGTGATCTCGGTGCACCCATGATTGTGCCTTCAAGTGATAATGGCACCTTTTAACTAGTGATTCCTTTAAAACGTGGTTTTCTAAATGGTTTTTGTTTCTTATGTAAGCTTCAGTCCTTTATATAGATTTTGTGAAAGTTATATTGTGTGATCTCAAGGGTGTGCCATTTTTTCTTTCAAAATATAAAAGTTGTTTTTCTATAATGTTTTGGGTATTGTTTTTGGACATGACAACTTAAAGGCCCGTTTGGCTCTTCCAATTCATGGGTGGAGTCATGTTAACTTTTAGAATGGTTGGTTTTTGGAAATTGTGTTTGGATGGTTTGGAAATTAATTGTTTTTAGAATAATGATTTCAACATTGGTGGGTCATGATGACCCATTTGTAACTTTCATCTTTAATGTAATGTATTCATTGACTCATTGAAATAAGGACGTTTTGATTACTATATGCCTATATAACAACTTTAGTATTTTGAAAATGGTATTAAATAGTTTTAATGATTTCATGGCATGAAGGCCTAGTTGTCACCTTTTATGATATTATATATATATATATACATATATGTATATATATATACATATATATATATATATATATATATATATATATATATATTGGGTCACCTCAATATGGGGGATATCTCTGATGGGTTATCGTATGGAGTGTCTGTGTTTGGGGTAGGCAAGTGTGGTGAGATGAGTCACATGTGTTTGGGCCTTCTACTTACACAGTATTATTGTATCTACCATGGGTTCCTGGTTGTGTTTTAGAAATTGAGTGATTGTTGTTTACCGAACCCGATTAGACGGGTTGGTACCCCCTAGATTTGTTGTCAGGCCCGGCAGGCTTTGCCACTGGATTGGTCAGTTAGGGTTCCTAGTTGGTTATAGTATTAGGAGTTTTACTATATGTCGGTAGGTGGTTCCAAATCCGAGTATGTCTAGGAGTCTTCTAGGGATGTTTTGGATCACCCATGTTGACTAGATTATTTTCATTTCATGTTTATTTTTCGTTCACTTGTGTATTTTCTGCTTTCACTCTTACTCATTTTACTCTAGCAGAACATTAGTATATTATGTTTTGGATTTTATTTATAATATGAAAAATAATTTTGGAAATTGGTATGTAGCATGTGTTGGGATTTAAAATGGAAAAATGTGTTTCTTATTTTCAAATTTAAATACCATTCATTTAAAATTGTATTTCAAACATGCATTAATGGAATGTTTCGAGAAAGAAGATGTTGGATTTTTTGGTTTATCTTTGAAACCCTACAAAGAATATTTAATGCTCATGCCTATCTTTATCATTTCAGTTGCAGGTTTCCTTGCTCTGATTTTCTTGGCTGAGTAGCTCGTTATTGAAGAAAGTCGACCTTTGGTCAGGAGGTGACCTAAAAGGTCACATGGAGGTACGTTCGGTTTTTTCCACTTATAGTGTTATTTTTATTGAATGTATATATTTATATTTTTTCTTGTTTATTTGTTTTTGTTCATGGGACAATCATTCCCAACAATTACAATTTTGATGCCTGCCACTGGTTGCCAGCCCGTGGGGATCGGGAACGCCATTTGGGCCATGTCACGGACTGGATTGGGAGACCGGTTTAGGGTCGACCAAGTTTTGTTCATTATAAATGGGTATTATATACACCACACAAAATAAATAATTGGTGAATATGGCATATGTCTTATAGAAATAAAATTAACATGAGGAAGTCTTACCTCATATCTCATCTTTTAACTACATGTTCAAACCTACTTTATAATAAATATATTTTTATTAAAAATATAATATATAACCATTATCATATATATAATACAATATATTATTTAATTATATAAACTTATCACCCACTTATTTACAATTATTTATTAAACTTATTGTTCTATGTGATAACTATTTCGTTTTTCTTGCGTGTTTCGATTCAGTAGTCCCATACATTGTACTTTGAGCATCATTAAATTATCTCCAGAATGCTAACAATTTTATTAGTATCATAATTAATATTCATATTCACTATTAGAACTATTTATATAATATGATTAAGAAAAAGTAATTACATCACTTCATTATTTAAAACATAATGTACTATGTTATGTGTAAAAATTGGCCATTAAAAACTATAGTAATATAATATATATAATATATATTAATTAAATTCATTATTAAAACCATTAACATGAAGTGTTTATGAAAAATTAAATGCATCTCTTCATTAAGTTGATAATCCTCACGCACTCTCGAGCGATGTTTTCATTTTTCCATACGTTGGAAAAGAGGTGGATAATGGTTGTTCCATCAAGAAAATTAAAATTAAGTATATTTATGAAACTAAATTATTTATTTTATAATGGATAGAATATATTTATAGGATGTATAAGATGAAATAAAACATAATTTACTCTGTTAATTGACATGTCTATTCATTGAGAAACCTCATTTGGATTAAAACTTAAGCAATTAAGGGATTGTATTTTGACATGAAATAAAGATATAGGACATGGTAAAGGAATATAAGATGATACTAGGGCAGTTATTTACTGATATTGAGTGATAAAACGTTATGAATAATGGATGAGATGATGTTCCCATTAACAAGTAAGTGGAGGGGACCCATGGGAATTACATAATGTATTAAATTAAAATAAATTAAAATTCAGGTTCTTGTGGATCAAAATTAATATTTTTAGAATATATGTTGATATAATATCATCCAATAATATTTTTACAATTTTTGGTAATATTTTAAAACTTATCTCTTAGTTTTAATCGTTATTAACCCTTTGAAAATTATCATGATATTAATGCTTTTACTATTTTGGCATCAACAATGTTAATATAAAAGAAAAATTGACCCATATGTGGATAAGGGATGAAATTTTAGACTATATCCAAACAAATTGGACGAATATAATATATTTTATATATTAATATTCACTTATCAAAATACTATATAACTTAAGATACCATTAATGTCATTTCTGGGACTATTCACATAGTTTGAGGTTAAAGACATCAAAACTTGAATAGAATTTGAATATAAACTCTTTTTAGGAAATTTATACATTATTAATAAATATATAATTCACATTTAACAATAATTCATCCATAAAATATTATTTTTTATGTTTTTAAAATCATTAACATTTATTTTTACACTTCTTTTACAAACATTGTGTTATCATTGTGTAAGAAAATAAAGTAATTAATCCATAAAAATATAAATATTAATTAATATTAAAAAATAAATTATTTATATTCTAAATAAACTTTAATATTCTTTAATTACATATTCTTATCTGTATGTGAACTTATAAATGAATGAGATTGTTATTTTGAAATTTTCCTTTACGTAAAATATTACAAAAGTCATTATCAAAGAATAATGACACCAAAATGCCATATTTTTTTATTTTTTAAGGTGGTGGTGAAATTGAAATAGTAATATGAAATATAGTAAATTTTATGGTTGATTTTTAATCCTTTTTTAATAATATTAATGTGGTTTTACATATTTTACCCTTACAACAGTGATAAAATTTTTACCAATATTACTATTCATTATGACAAAAAATAAATGTGGCATATTTTTCTAATTTTAAAATACCAGTTCCAGACATGGTATCCATTTTTCAATATTCTATGTCTAGAAGTTGAGGAAATAAATTTTAATATATTTGTGAAAAATGCATTGAAAAAAGTTTTTAAAAAAAAGTGTTTTTAAGCATAATAATTAACTTATATAAAAATAATGAATATTTATAATTAAAGTCTAATTAATTAGATTATACTATATAAAATGAATCATATGTAAATTTAAGACTAAATCACAATTATAATGAGAATTTTAAATTACTTTATTTACAAAAAAGAAAATATGTCATTTGAAAAATTGTTATTTTTCACCATTCAATGAAAATTCATTCATCTCATAAAAATACGAAAATTTCACCATAAGTGAATTTTGATTTCATGATTTCAAAAATTAATTTAATTTTATAACGTAAAATTTCTAAAATTATTAGAAATTAATTCTAATTTCCATACAAAAAATCCTATAAAATTCCTTTTTGATGAAAATCAATTTTTGAAGCATCAAATTACTTCACTAAAAATTAACTAATTGTTTACTATGAATTAATCAATATATATGTATTGAGTATGTAAATTTTACATATATTTCAGAATTTAATTACTAATACTAATACCAACTTGTTAAACCAATATATTATAATGGTCACATTTAAATAATAATATTTTTCTAATATATCTTAATTCACTTAAATATTGATGTAGCGTGTTATAAAATCTAGTGAGATTATTATTATTTTAAACTAAATTTCATGGTGTGACATGAATCCTCTTGAATTATGTTGTTATATTTCATATGTAAAGATTCCAAAATGATGTAAGTGATCAACTTCACAACATGGTCTCCTTTCAATGCAAGAATGTCAACAACCATATTCCATCCATTACAACTGTAGAGGGTGTCAACATATATATGAAGCATAATCTATAAATTTCAGATAATGTATTTATTAGTTTATTCATTGGAAGAAAGAATCCCTGGAGATTTAAACAACAATTATGAATCAAACTAAACTAAGGAAATATTGATATTATGAGACATGTAATGATTAACACTTTTATACATATCATGAGATTTAGCTTTTATAGAGGATCCATATGTATAAAAGTTTGATAATGAAATAATGATAGATCCTATACCATCTTAGAAAAAACCACCTATACAACTCCATAAACACATGATTCATCAATATTCTACTTATACCTCCACCTTAGAGCCTTCCAGCTTATCAGAAACCACCCATATCATATGTGGATCTGGTAGATATATAACATGAAATATTGATCTTATTAGACCTGGTTATGATGGATATCTAGTAAATAGAGTTGATATATTATACCTGTGAAAGGATCCAACTTTTCAAATATATGGTGGAATGACTGACTCCTTGATGGCGAGTTGCATTACGAGATTTCCATATAACTGAGCATCCAAAATACTCTAGGAAGCCCTAGAATAATTACATCAGTATTATTAATATTATTTAATGTTATTATATTAAGGTATAAACCATTTTTAAACCCATTTAATCCACAATTAAAAATAATATAAAATCAATCGTGCGTAAATGAAAATTACCACCTCCATGAAATGGTGTGCTTATCTTGTCATCATTACTTCTTATGGATGGTGAAAAGGATTGATTTCACGAATTAATAATACTCTAATATAAAAAATATAATAATAAAATAATAATATATAATATTTGTTTATTCCACTTTATTTTTTGATAAACGGAATCATTATTCATGCATACGTGTAGAGTACCACCTCCACAAATGAGGAATTTAATTTTTCATCACCACTATTTATGGATGATTATAAGAATGAATTTATTGAAAGTAATTTATATTAATAAAAATTTTAAGATTATATTAAATTTATACTAACAATATATAAAAAAAATCCCTTACTCGATAAGTCGTTATAACATGCCCCATTTTGGGTTAGTTTTTCTACCTACATGAATGATGTTATAATGATAATATTATTAATGAATAAATAATGTCATATAATGATTATTTAATGTAAAAGTAATTTATTTTATATTTTTGTAATGAAAATGGAATGGTTTTATTTATATTTAATATATTTATTAATATATCACCGTTCAATCGTTGAAGACACAAAAACATATTCATCAAAATTATCATTTTTAGAGACCATACATTTATGATTAGCCACATGAAAATGTGATATGGATAATAATTTAAACACAATTATTCTTGTTTCTTGAACAATTTTTCAATGATGAACTTTTTTAAATAAAAATTAATCAACCACGCCATTACAAAACTAGTACGAAACAAGCAATCAATGTTTCTAGCACACGATGTGGAAAATGAACTGTAGCTGGATAATGTATTTATAGGAAATTTTTATGAATGATGTTTATAAATAAAAAATATAAATTAAAAATGATATGTATTATGTTATGAATAATTTTTTATAAATATGGTCATAACACATTTTGACTAATAAGAAAATGAGGTAAGGTTTTTTTATCTCAATTTACACCCCTTTAGACAAATTTCTTATTAAAAACATGTTTCATTTTGAATACTATATCTATGATCACAAAATATATTTTTTCATGATCCTATCATTTTTAATGGTATTTAAATTGTTATTTGAAATTATTTCTTTCAATGGTTTTCCATTAGAAATCTTCTAATGTCGTAAGGGGTTCATTTTCTAAAATTTAATTTCCTAAGAACTTTTTCATATAGTGCACCATGAAATATTTGATATGGTTCAAATACATCCTAATTATGATATTTTACCATACACATGAAATCCGAGTGGATTTCTGAGATATATCAATTTCCCTATTTAAATAGTTTTTGATTTAATTTATCCCATGTTAGTAAGTGTTTCTTTTCTCAATTTTCACCCCTAATACATATTTCTTATTATACACAATATTTTATTTTTTATGGTGTATCTAATAATAAATTAATATTTTTATAATGATCCTCTGATTATTTATGGTATTTAATATTTTATTTGAAATTATATTCTTCAAGGGGTTTTGATTCGAATGATTCTAATGTCGTAAGTGTTATTTGATTAAAATTTTATTTACTAGAGTCATGTTTATATAATAAAATATGTTTAATATTGTATGGTGTACTTACTTCCCCTTTTTATATCATGATTCTATCATTAATGTTTCTATTTAATATTCATTTGAAATAATATGCTTCAAAGTGTTTTGATTAGAATGTTTGTAAAATCATAAGTGTTATTTGTATATTTTTTAAATTCCATGAGACATGTTTTATATTTTACACCATTATTTATTTTATATATTTTATTCACAATCATATTTATTTCAAGTATAATTAACATATTACATTCCTTTATATTTAAATTTCATGGTATCCCTATCATGTTAGTTTAATTCTTATGTTGCTATTACAATAAGCGTGTTTGTATCTCAATTTTTATTTATTGAGATATGATTCGTATTCACCACTTGTTTCCTTTTTATAACTAAGGATTACATTATAAACCATCTAAAACTATTTTCCTTTGTATTTTTAAACTTATTTAAATCAATCGCTACTGTTGTCTTTCCAAATCATCCACTTTCATAAAAATGATTTTTCATATAATTCCTGCTCTCTATAAATTCCATATTTTTCATTATATTGGTTGAAGGTAAATCACCAAGATTGTCATACATCAATTAAGTTATAAAATATTTAAATAAAAATAGACCATTACTATGTATTGTGTTTGTTTTAGTATTCTTACCTGTAATGTTATTACACTTGTAGATTGGGAGAAATATTAACAATTGATACACTTTTTATTCTGATATGAATATATATTAACTACTATGGAATGTTAATTATTCATTATTATACCATACACCTTCTTTCTGCCAATGTCTTATATTAAATTTTTTATTAGAAAATTACTTACATTGTGTATTTTATATCTTACTATATATGTTTATGCATTACTAAGGAAATTTGATTGTGAACTATATTAATATTCATATATTTGAAAAGATTAATTTACTAGACTAAATGATGTGACTGGTGTGGAAAAATATTATATTTCTCATAATTGAATTTTTTGGTTTCCTAAGGTAAAAGGTTTGGATATTTGGTTTATTTCTACCCATTGAAATAATGATGTTTTGGTTGTGACCATGATTAAAATAATGATGTCTTGGCTTCTGTATTTATGGAAATAATAATATCTTAGATAAGGCCTTTATGATAAGGATTAATCTGTTCTACATTATGTATTCCATAACCATGAAATATGTTATTTTTTCTTTCTATTTATTAATTTAGTTAACCATGGATTTGTTTTAAGCTCATGTGATCATTTATATGACATTATTTTATTATATTTTTTATATTCCATATTAATCATTCCATGATTATGCATTGATAAATTATGATATAAATTTTTACATAACACATGTTTGATCACACCATTCATTTATTTCCATTTCAATAGGTTTTAAATTAAATTAATAAACATAATATCTCTATAAGAATAGAATATGTTTAGAATTATGTAGATGTTTTTGATGAATTACTAGTTTTTATTTAATTGAATCTATGTCCAACCACTAAGAAAGACATTGGATTTTTTTTAAGTTTTTTCAAGCTATATAAAACTGTAAACTTAATAGTTAATTCAAATGAAAGCGTCCTAATATTTTTTGTGATATTTCATTTATTGATGGATAAAATTAGTTCACTTTAGTTCATTTCAAATCGAGTATAAAAAAAGTTATTTATGAGAACCACTTCCCTAGATTACTTGTCTGGAGAATCACAGTTGGTACCAATGGTTGTTTTATATATCATTATATATTCAGATGTTATTGTTCAATGATAATTTATAATAATAAATGTCATTAAGGTTTGATATAGTATGGTTGATTATAATTTCAATGGAATCGAGAAACCCTTTAGGAAAGGTTGAGGTAGTATTTGATACATTATAACTATTGAGGATTAGGATGAGGGAGCATTATAGAAAACCATTGGTATGAGTCTATGTATAATAAATCATCCAAAATTTTAGAAAAATTATGGAGTTTTTTGTCTCATTGAAATTACAACCCTATTTTGATTATAAGAAATTGATATGGTTGTAGTAGATAAGCACCTAACAGTATTCTCCCAAAGAAATGTTGGTTAATAATCAAATTATTCTTCAACCGGTTCATAGTGAGTGTGCCTAAGACTACACACCTCGATAACAAATCATAGGGGATATGTTCTATAAATTAACAAGTACATTAATTATTATTAGAAAAGATTCCAATAAACTAGTTAAAAACATAATTGGATAATTACCATGGGAAACATAGATTAAAATGAAGAAATTCATAAGATAAAGTATATATTAATTGATATTTTAATTTTTAGATAATTCAATAAATTAATTTTTATATCATTGATTTCAATGATTTTTCGATTTGGAATATTGCAAGAAAGTACATGCTAATTTGGGATTGTGATTTTATTATTATTATCAGGATTAAAAAACGAAACAAAAAGAAACATAGGTTGAATGAAAATTGATATTTCATTAACTAAAAAGCAATGTAACCAAACATGATGTGGTCATATATTAGGACATATTGAGGTTAAATTTTTTATAATTCTCTTATGATGCTAATTTTATATAACTCAAATTAAATGTTTTCATTTTATTAAGGGATAGAGCTAGAAAGAACCAAATTAACATTGGATATGATGGGAAATTCAGTGATTGTTATAAAGTGAAATGAAATGGGATAATAGTTGTTTTTAGAAATCATGTGATGCTACCAAACTATCTATCATGAATTTTGGATGACAATAATAATATAGTTGAATTATAAAATACACCAATGAATTGAATCATGTGATCTGATGGAAGTTCGGTTGACAAAGATGACAAAGGAATAAAGGTAAAATTTTCTACATGTAATTTTGTTTGGAAGAATCACAAAAGGTAATGTCTCAAAATAAATGGACGATTGTACAGGTTTGTAAAATGTGGTTCTGGAGTAAAATTATGCAAAGGAAAGATAAAGAAAACAATTAACATAAGAAGGGGAAAATATGTGTTTTCTAGTCATACCTAATATATTAAGATAGAAACCTCATTTAAAAATATTTCTTGAGTTATGTATGTCTTTTAGATATCCTAGAATAAATTTATAATTATATTATAATTATAATTTTGAGGTCATATTTTATTTATGTGTGTGGGAATATAACACCATGATATTTTAAATTATATTTTCTTCTAAGACGTAATATATTCTATTGGATATGATAAATGAAATTCAAAACTCTAACGAACCACACAAAATTATATAACAATTAATGTTGATACATGTAATATGTGGTTAAAATTGAGGTATCAAAATTCGGAAATACTTTTTTTAAAATAAATTCCATTATTGATACTATGAAATTGATAAAATTCAATGAGTGTGGCTAAATAACTATTAAGACTGGTTTTTGATTTCAAATATAACTTTTTTTTAAATCGTCAAGTATGCATTTTATTTTAAGAAACAAAATATATTATTGATAAAATATACTATTTACATAAATATTATATTAAAACAAATATTAATATTAATGGATATGAAATGTGAATGAAAACAATTATAATTATAACTGTTATTTTCATATGAAAATAATTTTCACTATATTTTTATGTTATTATTTTAAAATTTTCAATTTTTAATTTAACCAAATTCACTAAATTTTTTGATTAATATTAAAAATATTATCTTAATATGAATATTTGTGATTTCTTTGATATAATAAATTTTTAGGTGAATAGTGTAAAATACATTTTTTACTATATTTATTGTGTTTATGGATATATTTTTGTTTTTTATTTATTTGAAATAAATAACTTTTTTTTAATAAAAACAATTATATAATAAAAATATAAAATACGGATAATTTTATTATATAGATAAATTTTAATCTTATAATACACATTCTAAAAATGGTTTTTAATGCATTATATGCACTACGGTTATAATTAATTTTTCATACACATCAAAATATTATATTATAAAATGTATCACATATCGATTATAACTAGTTAAAAATTATTTAATAAGGATAATTATATTTTTAGGACTTAAAATTAAATTAATTATGGAAAAATTAATTGGCATGCTACAAAAAAATGCTAAAATATTGAAAACACAAGAAAGTTGATTTTTTATTATTTAACTATCAAATTTATTAATCCAAATAGATTATGATAAAATATTTACTATAAATTCTTTGACAATCCATATGTTCTTTTATCAATATATATTTTTATTAACTAATATTTCAAGTTTATCATGAAGAGTATAGAATCTAATTCCCAAAGGCATTATTTATTTATTTTTAGATAATACACTTTTTAATTTGGTTGATGGGGAGCCTTATATAGACTGTAAGGCCAATCAAACATAGCCCATTACATAAACCAAATTCTTAAATACCAGACACACAAAACAACCCCATCCAAGTTTCTACTACATGAAACACCTATGCTCTATTTCATTGCATGGGTGAATGGAAAGAATTTCCCCATGAAGAACTGCTAGTTGTCTGGTACCATTGACCAAATTCAAACCATCTTATCATTCTAGATTGGATTATACTACTGGTTGATTCATAGAACTCTAATTTTCTTCCTCTACTAGGGTATCACATGAGGATCCAAACTGATCTGTATCACATATTCCAAAACCTATGTTGTGACTTGACTCCACAAACCACTTGATGAGCCTCACCACCTTGACCCATCGACAATCACCACAACATTTTGCCACCTTTTTTTCTACCAACAACTATAACCAACCATCTATGAGGTGAAATACTATGCCAACTCCAACAACACTAACCCCGAATGTTGATGCCACTCACATACCTCTATCGTGGTCACACCATCGAATTGTCAACCTGTGTCATCCTTCCTTATCGTTGAAACAATCGATTCTAACCCTCAATGTTGATGTGTTCCCTCTACATATGTGCAGAACAATGGATGCCATCCCACTTATAATAACCCCCAAATTGTATTCATATTCATATAGTTTATTTAGTTAATGCATTAGACTTAAAGAAGTAACATGTGAGGCCCAATGCTATATATCCCTTTGATGCATTGATTGTTCTCATGGGGAAAATGATTTGGGGACTTAGTGTATTCCTACCTAATGTAAGCATGATGCCTTGTTTGCAACCTTTATGATAAGTATAATTTCTTAGTTTTGGCCTTAATAGAATAAAAAATTTCTTAGCGGAGGCCATGATGGTAAATATATGGATGTCTAGTTTTATAAATTCCATCACCATTAATTTAAATATTGTTTTCCATGTGTTTATTTATATTATAAACCATGTATTTTATTGAAGAACATTTGATCTGTTATATGACATAATTTTATTATCAATTATTTCCTATAATATTATTCATGCCATGTTTTTTTCTTTGATAGATTCTGATATTTATTTTCTCTTACTGAGCATTTGAGATTAGGCTTCTGATGTTTACATTTCTAGATGTTTTGAAGAGAATTATTACACAAAATACATCTCGAAGATTATTTTATATGGATAATTTTTTGGATGATATTGAAGGCTTAATATGGATTACATATTTTCTTATATAATGGAAAATTTCCAATCTGGTGAGAATGAAATGGGTTTTGTTGGTTAATTTGTATTTTGATATCTCTAAATATTATTCCTAAAAGTTCTTTAAAATTTAAGTGAATCCATATTTATTATTGATACTGTATTTATTGATGGTTATAATTAGGTCACATTGGTTCATTTCAAAGTCGTTTTGTAAAGAAGTTTTTTCATAGAACTAAATCCCGAGAGAGCAAGTCTCTGGTTTCACAACCACATCATTATTGTTTGCACATTATATTAAACTATTTTGGGTGAAACAAGTAAAAATTTCTTGTATCGTTCCTTATTCACTTTACCAATTCATATTTTTTTGGGAGGTAGAGAAGTGTTCATATTAAAAGTGGATCAGGATCATTAGAATTCGCAACTATCACTACACTTTATCTTTTCAAAAAATCACTTATAAAGGTAATCCCATTACTAGCTCTAATAAAAAGTATAATTAATTTTTAAAAAAAATATATACTATTAAATATCATATATTTTTATATAAATATATTTAAATTTTTATAGATATAATATATTTATTAAATATAATTTATATAACATTAAATACATAATTACACCTAATATATAATAGATTTAGTGAATATGGATTATAAAATAAATAAAATATAATTTTAAGTAAAACATTAGTAATTATATAGCACTGTAAAAATTGATTTTTAAATAATATTATACTTGATGACTTATGATAAATGCGACAGTGAACATTAAGTGAACTACGATATATGATAAAAATATTGTTATTTAAATGTGACCGTTATATCCTAGCTATTAAATTAGCTTTAAAAATATGAATAATAAAACAATGAAAAATATGTATATTGATTTTATATAATAATAATATATTTATTTATTAATAAAAAATATTTACTCAATTTTTAGTAAAGTCATTTTGTGCTTAAAAATATATTTTCTAAAAAAATGGCTTTTATTGTCTTTTGTGCATGGACATTATTATTAATTTCTAAAATATTTTATAAATGATATTTTAGGGAATAAATTAATTTTTGAAATCATCATTTAAATATTCTATTAGGGTGAATTTATGGGTTTTTTTCTAAGAATATTTATTTTTGTATGAATAGTGAAAAATACCATTTTGTTTTAAAAAGTAATTTATTTTCATTAAATAAATTAATATAGAAGTCGTATTATAATATGAAATTGATGTTAATGTTAATTATGAATAATTTAATTATAAAAAATCTAATTAATTACTAATAAATCATTCATAGGATTTATTTTTGTATAAGTTCATTTTTTTCTTAAATACCCATTTATTTAAAAACAGTTTTTTTCGTTCAAATTTATGAATTTATATTGAAGATGATTTATTACAATTCTATAAATATAATCATAAAAAATGGATTTCATGTTTATAATCAATAGGTTCAACTTTGTTAAATAGTTCCCTTATATTTTTTATCACTATGAATAGTAACCTTGTTTAAGATTTTTCACCACACTAATGGGTAAATTAGGTAATTAAGGTAAAAAATAAAGTGATAAAATTTTGAAAATATATCTAGAACTTACCCGTGTTTCCTTATGATATTTTTAAATAAAAATCCATTCAAATATTTTAAAATATGTTATTTTGGTGTCATTTCTCTTTGATAAAGTATTTTTTATTATTTTAAGTAATAGAAAATTCCAAAATGTCTCTTTCTTACATTTAATATCTATAATATTTTATGAGAGAGACAACAACCTATTATGAATGGTTCTAATATTTTACTTTAAATATTTTTTTCGATGGTAATTTATTTTAAAATTTTAATGATGACATAATTACATTAAATACTTAGACAATGGTGACATGATGCTTGCACAAGTTTTAGAAGAATCCAGTAACTAATATTAAAAACATTAAAACTGGGAATTTGTTGATTTATGGTTTCCTATTAATTTTTATATATATATATAACATAATATTATTTTTTTTAAAAGAATTTATTTGAGATACATTATTGTCTTGATATTTTTTAATGGAAAATTATTTGAATAGTCTATAAAATGAATATAATGTTATTTTATGTTAAATAATATATTATTTAATGATTTAAAATTAATAAAAATATTTTATTTGGACAAATTAATGAACTGTGGTTTAGTATATAAATAATTTTCCAAATATGGGTCACTATTTCTTTTATAGTGACTTTCATGACCCCTAACATGTAAACCACTTGTGATCATGGTAATCATTAAACAATGTTAATGGGGGGGGGGGGGTTAAAACAAAAAGATAAGTGTATAAACAACACATAAAGTTGTATAGATTTTATTGGATGAGATTTTCACTATTTATATAAATCATATATTATAAATATATCAATTGTGTTCCAAATGAAGATGATAATTAATTTATATAAATTTAATAATTTAAGTAATTACGAGGCTTCTCATCCATTCACTTATAAATGGTAACCATGTTTCCTATATTCCACACAATTCATGATCCATTTATCTCAAACAAGATCTAACTATTTATCTTTCAAACCAAACTCCCGATGACTTAAAGTATATTTTCTCATAAAAATTCTATCCTATATGTCTTAATGTGTAAGACAAATATTTTTTTCTGATGAATATGTAAAACTTTTGATCGAGTGTTTCCATTTTATTGATTCTTATATATCCTTACAATATCCTTAAACAATGATACTATAATAGCAAAATTATATCATATTGTCACAACCTGTCTTCACCATGATGAGGGAAGGGACAACATAATTCCAGAAACTTCCTTCTTCATGTTGAAGAAGAGATAATGACCCCCGAGACCCGCCTTTAATAGACCCCGGAGTTGCTACTAGCACCAAGGGTATATAATCGCACACAAAATAGAAGGCATTAACCTTTAATTTAGTTGGATCTGCAGATAACATAGTAAATCCCAAAAAACAAAAAAATGGAGTCAAAATTAAAGCAAAAAAATAAACCATTCCCATATGCATGATCCAAAAGTAAGTGCTACTAATTACAAGAAACTCCAATATAATGTACCAAATAAAAGAAGAAAATAGACACAAAAACACTCCCAAATTATGGACTAGTACGGTTCTACATGATCCTTAAAGTCCTCCTAGAAACCTGAAATTAGATTTATATACGTAGGGTGAGTATACAGGTATACTCATTATGGAAAACCAAAAGCTATCATGCACAAGTGGGGAGGCATTCTAATTCCTGTGAGAAAAGGAGATAAAACCTAGCATGAAAACTATCCACCCAAACCTCACCAAGGCACACTCCCCAAATAACACAATTCAAGTAATGTAATAGTAATAACAAATCAATGAAATTATACATAGAATGAAATATAAATGATAAAATTTCACATATAGAAAGACACACTTTACAAAATTTATGGTCATGAAATTATACATGGATTAAAATCAGAATCAGGGAATTCGAAACTATATTATATTCAGTTTAAAAGTTTTCAATGTATATTATCATGTTCAAAGTTAAAAGATTTTTTCCGTCCATTTACACACATTTTTTTCAAATCAATTTTTTTTCACACAATAGAAAATGTTTTATTTCATCTCCCCCAACGTAAATTAACATTGTCCTCAGGGTTTGAAGAAAATTAAATTTAGAAGAAGAAGGGGAAGATAAGGGTAGTTAAAAATGGAAATTGAAATACAAGGATCATGGAATGATGTCACCTAGTGGTTGATGTTGATGTTCTTACTGCTTCAATTTAGTCCATTGATATCCATGTCACTTGAAGAAATCCCTAGTGGAAAAAGAAAAAAAACTAACAAAAAAATAGATTTATTCATAAAATAAAAATATTATATACACAAATATTATAGAATAAGGAAGCACTATAAGCCATAGGTCAGTGGTAAGTGTGTTCCCCTGTCTCCCATCGGTACCGGGTTCGATTCCCCGCGGCTTTACGAGTTGGGACGGGGTTTGACCAATGACCTATGACATGTCATTTTATATATATTTATTATTATTATTATATTATTATATATATTTTTTGTATTTTTATTTTATCCTACAAACACATAAAAAAAAATTATGATACATTTTCCTCTTTTTAAATTTATGGGTAAGGTATTACTCAAGGATCACACCACGTGAAATAGATGAATATGACACTCCCCTTTCATAACCATCCATACTAATAATATAAGAACATATCAACAATCTATAATTTTGTATATTTTTTTAATATCAATGTTATTAATAAATCCTATTTGGAAAAAATATGATTCAAAAATATTTGAAACATGAAAACCATGGGTTGCCTCCCATGTAGTGCTTTTGTTTAATGTCATTAGCCCGACATGGATACAAAATCAATCAATTTTTTCCTAGTTCAATGTTTGTCTCAGTTAACTAAACCCTTGTTTATTGTTTATTAAAAGATCCAAGGAGTGGTTTTATCCTATGACCATTGACGTTGAAATTGTGACCATTTGTGGGATCTTGAATCTCTACTGCCCCATGGGTGTACACCTGATACACTAGGAAATGACCTGACAATCTAGACCTTAACTTTCCCAGGTGTAAATTATGTTTTAATCTATACAAGATCACAATTTTTCTTCGTTCAAAATGTTTGAATTTGATATTCCTAGATTGGTAGGATTGAACTCTAGATTTTCTTATCCTTTAATTTTCCTAAGACTCTATCCTAAGTTCCTCAAGTTCATTAACATCTAATTTCCTCTTTTCTTCGGCCAACAAAATGTCAAAGGTCATTTTTTTTATTACCCAAAATGCTTTATGCTCAATTTCAATAGGTAAATGGAATGATTTTCCATAAACGAACCTATATGGTGACATGCCTAGAATGGTTTTGAATATTGTACGATATGATCAAATAAAATCCAAGAGTTTCTTAGAAGAATCATTCCTAGACGGATTCATAGTTTTCTCATGAATTTTATTAATCTCCCTATTAGCTAACTCATCTCTTCTATTGGATTGAGGATGGTTTGTAGTGTAAACTATATGATAAATAACATACTTAGAAATGAGTGAAGAGAATGGACAGTTGCAGAAATGGGTTCCTCAGTCACTGATTATAGCCCTAAGAATTCCAAATAGATAAAATATGTTCAGTTTTATAAATTAGATAACAACATGATGGTCATTGGATTTAGTGGGAATGGCCTCAACCGATTTCGAGACATAATAGATATCTAATAGAATGTAGAGGTATCCCTTTGAGTTTGGGAATGGTCCCATGAAATCAATTCCCCAACAATCAATGATTTCAATGACTAGAATTGGTGTGGGTGGAATTTGATTCATTTTGGTAAAGGATCTAGATTGCTGACACTGAGGACAACTTTTGTAGAATTAGAAAGAATTCATAGTGTTGCTGGCTAGTAAAAACCACTTTGGAGGACCTTTTTAGTGGTTTTATTTGTATAAAAGTGGCCTCCACATGGCTCTCCATGAAAAAAAATTTAGAATGGACTATTGCTCAAACTCAGGAACACACCTCATGATGATTTGATCAAGACATAACATGAAGAGGTAAGGATCCTCAAACACATAGTGTTTGAGATCAGAATGGAATTTATTCATAGCTTGGGTCTCCATGAATTTTATTATGTCACCTGTCAACAAATGGTTTTCTATGTTAGCATACCAAGGGAAATCACTCCCTGAATAGAGGTGATCATCGGGAAATGAATCAGACCTAGAGAGGTTGTGTGACTTGTCATTGAATTCCATCCTAGAGAGGTGTTAAGCTACAACATTTTCAACATCATTTTTATCTTTAATGGTTAAATAATACTCTTGATGATGAATTAACCACCCAATATATCTATCCATGGAATCTTGTTTTTGTAAAAGGTAATTTATGGATGAATGGATAGTGAAGACAATGATGGGTGATACTATGAGACAAGACATGAATTTATCTAATGAAAATACAATATCATGAAACTCTTTCCTAGTGGTGGTGTAGTTAATTTGTGCATCATTTAATGATTTTCATTCATAAGCAATGAAACATGGATTTTTCTGAAACTGTTGTCCTAAGACTTCTTCTATAGTGAAGTCACTAGCACCACACATGAGTTCAATATGATGTTTCCAATTTGAAGTTTTCATGAATAGTGGAGAGACAACAACTGACTTGAGTGTATAGAATGATACCTCACAACTTTTTGTCCATAAAAATGGAGTATCTATCATTAATAGAGCACAAATTGGTCGAGAAATAGAGTGAAAATTCCTGATGGAACTTCTATAGAAACCAAAATGTCCTAAAAATAACCTCACTTCCATAACAGTTTTAAGAGAGCAATGGTGATGAATGATGTCGACCATAGCTTTATCGTCTTCAATTTTTTTAAAAGAAACCAGATGGCCTAGAACTAGTCCTTCATTTTCCATTAAATGAAATTTTTTACAATATAGGATGAGATTCTTATCCTTGCATCTTTACAAAACCCTTTAAAAATTTAGAATTAATAACTCAAAATCATCCCTAAATATGAAAAAGTCATCCATGAAGACCTCTAAACAATCCCCCACCATGTCCGAGAAGATTCCCACCATGCACTATTGGAAGGTTCCAGGGGAATTATATAACCCAAAGTATATGCCCTTGATGGAAAAAGTGACTAATGGACAAGTGAAGGTTGTTTTTCATGATCCTCTAAGGAGACCATGATTTAATTATACCTTGAAAATCCATCTAGGAAGAAATATAATTAATGACCTACCACTCGCTCGAGGACTTGGTCAACAAAGGGAAAGGGGAAATGGACTTTCATGGTACAAGAGATGAGCTTCCTATAGTCAATACAAACTCTCCATCCACTTATGATCCTTTTGGGGAGAATTTCACCATCCTCATTGGTGATCATAGTGATTCCAGTTCATTGGGAAAACATGAATTGGGCTTACCCACTCACTCTCAACAATGGGGTAGATGATACCTGATTTTAACAACTTAATAAGTTATTTCCTTACCACATCCTTAAGATTTGTATTGAGTCTCCTTTGCGGTTGATGACATGGTTTGGATTCAGATTCATGAATAATCATTTGGGACCCAATGAGTGGTATAATCACAGAAATATCATAAAGGGTCCATCCAATTTCTTTATTATGCTTTCTTAGGACATAAAAAACATCTTGTCTTGATTGGATTCAAGAGATGAATAAATGACAACTATAATGGATAAATGGTCACCTAATAACATATACATGAGTGCTGAAGGTAAGTCCTTCAATTAGAGATCAGATTGGTTATCACTTTCCAAGAAAGGTTGATACTTTGTATTGAACTTAGATTCTTTTTCAGATTTGTTGACAGAATTGATTCCTTGTGAACAGAATTTTTAACCACAAAATTATCCAAAGTAGTGTCATGAATTGGTAAGGACTCAATTTTATTTATTTCACCCATGGTATAATTGATTGATGATTCTATAAAATCCTCAATAGTGCTTTATAAAAGAGATTCAAGCCAAGGAGACTAATTTCCCTCATGTGAACAAATAAAATCGATTTCTTCTTAAATTAAACAACATTCCGTAATTCCTTGATGTTCCCTAAGTTTAATATCAATACTACTAATCCATTTAACCTCATGTATTTCCTCAACATCCCCAATTTGAGAGTTTTTTATAGATGTTGAAGTCTATACTCATGTTTCCAAAGGTGTTTGTCATGTTCCCATTTCATACTTTGATAATAGAGTTTATTATTCCAAGGAAGGGACGACCAAGGATGATTGGGGTTTGATCCTTTGCACCTAAGCTTGGGTGATTGTCAATGATAATGAATTCAACTAGGAAAATTAAATTTTCAACTTTCACCAAAAAAACCTTTAATATCCCCTTAAGAACTCTAATGATACGATCAATAAGTTGAAGAGTGACAGATGTGGGTTAGAGTTCATTGAGCCCTAATTGACAATACATGGTATAAGGAATGAGATTCGAAATAGCTCTCATATCACACAAGGCTTTTTAAAAATTTGTTTTATCCTAGTTCAACATTTATGTAATGGCATCAGGGGTATTTCATCTTTGGAGGAAGGGTTCCTTGGATTGTTGAGATTACATTTTCTACCAAAAGGACTTAGTTCATATGTGAAAATTTCCTTTTAAATATGCATATGAACATAAGGTATTTTTAGTATTTAGGAATGGTTTTAATAGAATCTAGGTTTTCAATGTTCTACTTCACTAGTGAGAATATTTCCCATAATGTTTCTCTCAATTCAGGCTTGGGTTTCCCACTCATGCATTGTGAAAATGGTACATGTTGTGGGATTGTTTTTTAAAGTGTTGTTTGTTTCAAATTGTTAACAGTTTCTTCAATTTGGTCATGTGTTTAATTTTAATTTTCATTGGGGTTTCAATCTTCAGATGGTTATTGAATTATTTTTTCAGGTTTCTCAATATATTTCCAACTTCTTAAAGATGGAACAACCTTTAGTTTTTCATGATTATTTTGAGTGCAACTTGACTCCCCTCTTATAGTTGAGGATGGAACCGGTTGAGTGGGATTGGGTGCTTTCCCAGTTTCAATTGTTTTTTGTACATGTTTATGCGATGGGAATTCTGAGTTTATTTTCCCCATTTGGTTACACATCTTCTCAATGATTGGAAGAGGGATAGATAGAGTAGGGGGTTATGCTGGTTGACTTATCCCAGGCTGATACTTTGGTTGTTGGATTGGTTATTGAATAGGTTTCTGGAAGGGTTATTTGTATTGGACCAGAGGATGTTGGTATTGGTCTGGTTGTGGTTGGAATTGGATATGGTATTGGAAATTTTTTACAGTGTAGGGTTTTAGTCCTTATGGCTGTCTTGGTTGTTGGTTATATTTCCATCAGAATCCTAGATGGTCATTGTACCTTGGGTTGAATTTGTTTTGGTACTGTGGATTCTGAATTTTCAGATCATTGACCTCCACTGGTTGTCCTCCTGGAAAAACATCTTTAATGGAAGGGATGGCCGGGAAGCTTTCTGTCTTGCAGCCATGTCTGTCACAAATTATGCAAACAATGACAATAGTTTGAATTTCGTGGACTTTCCTAAGATAGATCTCCTCGACCTTCCTAGTGAGTGCAGCAAGTTTCTACCTAAGGATTTACTCATGCCTAAGTGTGTAAATTTCACGATATTTGGGTGGAATCTCATAGAAAGTTTATATTCCCCATGTTTGGTTTTGTTCAGCGAGGCTATCTAGATAATCATAA
The DNA here is from genome assembly GCA_963277665.1 of Viscum album. NCBI lineage: Eukaryota > Viridiplantae > Streptophyta > Magnoliopsida > Santalales > Viscaceae > Viscum > Viscum album. Next base: position 1,932,690,174 of record OY728131.1, read on the forward strand.
GCATCATTTGGGGCTTTGTTTTTGAAGGTTCCCTTACACATCATGTCAATGAATTGTTTGATCCCCGGACCCAAACCTTCATAGAAAATAATCACTTTTCCAGGAATAGAAAAACCAAAGTGTGGAACCATGTTTAGTGTTTCTTTGATCCTCTCTTATGTTTCATAGAATGACTCCCCCTCTTTTTCAAAAATGTTTTGGATGTTCTCTTTAAGTGAAATTGTTTTATATTGGAAAAGTATTTTTTGTAGAATTGTCTTTGTAATTGGTCCCAAGAGTTGATGGATGATGAGCTCAAAATTTTTAGCCAGTTTTTTGCTCTATCTTTTAATGAAAAAAAAATAGCCCCATTTTTTCTAATTCTAGATGATGTGGGGGACACATGGTTTCTACAATGTCATTGAACTCTTTACCGTGAAGGTTGGGCATCTCAGACTCCATTCCATGGTATGTGGGAAGGTCGTTTAGGACATGGGGTTTAAATATGTATTTGGTATCTCAGGGGAAATTTTGTCTAATGCATGAATGTACATTGGTCCAGACAGGTTTGAGGTATCCATTCTTGGTTTGATTAACTGTATTCCACAAGTTTGGTGCTACCACATTTGTGTTTCTATATTAGTTCCCACCCAGGATTATGAGTTGATTTCTTTGAAGGCTGTCCATTGAAATTGACTCAATTTTTGACTCTAGAGTATTAGGAAGGCTAGTATCAAATATAAAGAGTTCCCTTGGGGTACTTGACTCCCCAACCCCATGACTATCCACCGTAACTAGACGGTTTGATTGGCCACGACTGTAAGCGGACATGTGCCAAAAGAAAAAAACGATAAAGGGAAAAGATAAGATAATTTGGATGTTAAAAGAAGAAATGGTGTAGAATATAACCGAGGTTGAGATTACATACTTGGGTCCTCGAAAATAGTTCCAAAATTTTATTCACGCTGAAATTTACCCAAGATATTAAGGTAGAATGCTCCTTGTAGTCTAGCTTAGTTTTTCAATTCCTCAGAGACCAAAGAATAAACCTATTACCATATAAATTTTATTGACTATTTTTGTCTATGAAGTGGGCAACATGGGTTGATTTTATATGGGTTTAAGAGAACACTAAGAGAATTAAGTGAATTCTATTTAAAAGAAGGAGTTGATACTAGGTTATCACTTGAGGTGGATTGGATGCATTCATTTTTAAAATATTTCAATTTCTTATATTTGAGAATAGTTCATTAAAGACGATAAAACAACATCATCAATTACTAGTATAATGCCTACAAACCTTAATAATAATCAATTTTACACTTGGAGGATCATGTTTACGAGGACTCCAGGGTAATGCTTCATATTAGTAGTTGAAGTGATTGGCCTTAAAATTCAATAATGATGAAGAAGTTTTAAAATCATCAAATAAGAATTTCATTTAAAATAAGAGATTATAGATTAAATGAGTCATACATAACAAAAAATTAATCCACTTTATACTACTTTGTATCAAAAAATAAGTTGATTATCCCTCTATTAATTCTATGGTTTCAATGGAATTAGGAAGTATACTCATGAGGGAGGACTTAGAAATGTTAGAAAACAATGAAATAATGACCACTCCACTGTTGTGTGATAATCTCAAATGGTTTTGTGTGAACAAGTTCACACCTTGAGAAAACAGTATCAATGTGATATGAAGAATGATATAAAAATAGAATATGAATAACTTTTATATAGAAGCTAAGGTAAATCATCAACTTTCAATTTGAATGAATGATATTACAACATCAAATTGGAACCATAACATTAAAATAAAACAATGCTCAAAGATACCCAGATCCTCCTCCACCACTTCCATGAATAATAAGTTTTTAAGAGTTGGGTCGAGACTCCAAAATTCCATGTCTAATAAATTCATTTTGGTTGGTCATATGTGTGTTTAATGTTTAGGGAGAGTTGATTTTTCCACCTTTGACAAAAAATCTAATCCAACTTTCCCGACTTAACAGATGTGTTCCAATGAGTATATAGATGGCCTAATTATGGAGGTACATAGAAGAAAAAAATTAATAGAAGGATTTCCCCTGATAGCATGTAAAATTTCATCCCCAAATAGTTTATGTTTTGATAAATATGATTAAATGTGTTGGATGAGTTTCTGGGTCGCAGAATCTGGCCTAGAATTTTATCATCAAATTGGGATGCATTAAACTCTATTTAAACACCGAATTAGATCTTGTATCAATTGGATGAAATGTTACCATTGATGTAACCTATCATTAATTAAATTTTCAGAATTATTGGGCTTGGGTCTTTGCTGCTATAGTCGATTTATTAGGCAATTGTCTAGTTTATTTGGCCCAGAATGTTGTTGATTTAAGACCAACTTTGGTGGTCTTCTAATGAGAATCTTCAAGTGATCCAACATAATGAATTTTTCCTTATAGTATGGTGGAACTGAAAATAAAATCAAGACCATTTTTATGTTATGATTTTCTAAAAAAATGACCAAATAATAGGACTCTTTAACAAATAATTACAATCATAATGCGAAATAATGTTCAAAGTGTATAATGCATTAAAATTGTGTTTATGAATAGTTAATTTCATGAATAATATAAATATTAACAATGAATATTACCCCATTTTAGTGGAGAATCAACACCACTATTTCCAAATTTAGGAAATTATTTTGGAAGTTTCTCTTATGTGTCCATAACTGTCTATACCCATAAGCAACCATATGACCATCATGCATTGGAACTGTTCAAATCCTAACTCCTGATACAACACAATATAATCAATACTCATTACCTAGCTCATTTACGGTTGAATTTTTTTCATCAATAAGCAATTAAGGATATTAGAAAGACCAATAATGAACACATAAGGAAAGTAACTATAACACATTCTTGGTTAAGGTCTTCTTAGCACTTCCAATTATAAAGACTCTTGGTTGAACCTCTGGTAATAACTGGAAATTCCCAAAAAAATATTTGGATATCACAAACATTCTTTGGCCTCTCTAAATAAACTATGACATCAAACATAGAAGGCTCTAAAAATATGATATCCACAAATATAATTTTACCCATGAAGTGTACATTTGAAATCCAAAAAATACACATTGATATCATGTCATAAAGTTTATGCTCCCAATGTTTTCTCAAAACGATCTCAAGATATCAAGCTTGTTCTTACCTCGATCCTAAAGAACACTTTAGCACCTCTAAGATGATCAAATAGTCTATCACTATGTATAATTGTATATAAGTTTATTTCTATGACTTATAATGACATTTAATAGTCCACACATATTCTCAATGATCCATTTGAATATTTATTGAAAAAATTAAGGCAGCCCAGGGGGCCATAATCATTTATATGAATCCCTTCACCTTGAAGTTGTTCAATTGAGCCTTCTTCCACCATAACTCTACAGGATCCATCTTATATGGTGTAATATAAATATTCCACACACCAAGTAATAACACAATCATATACTCAACCTACCCCTTCAGTGGTAATCTAGAGAAGTTCTTGGGAAATACATATAGGAACGTGTCAATTATAGTAGGACATACTGAATGATGTTTCTCTCTATCATCCAAAATTACTCTAGAAAAATTGGTTGTGATTCTACCCAGATATAGAAATATAGGTCCTACATTACTTGTTTTCAAATCCAACACTCCAATATAGACATAATAATCACCCTTGAAAAATATAATTCCACCCATCGATGAAAACAATTGATATAGTAGATACATCACTACATGGGGGGTTTTAATTGTATTCACAAAGTATACTCATAGTTTTCAGGTCACCAGAACCTTCCCTTTAAATTTTTTGGTCTATATTTAGTGGTAATTAATGAGTTTAAAGGTAAAATATTCGAATAGTTTTGAGAAAATACATGCAACCATTTTTTATATATGTGAAATTTTTATCTCCCTTTTTATTTACCTCCTACTTTCAATCAAATTATACATGAACCGATATGAATCGTTCGTATTCCATATATAAAAATTATACATTAAGGGCCGTGAAAAAATTCATAATAAATATATAAGAATATTTATACATATATACAAATATTTAATATGTTGGTCACAATTTTCCCACTTTGTGTACATTGATAAGCTATAATCGAAAAATCCTAAGAACTGACATATAGCATTCATGTGCGATAAATTCTCAAGAAAAATAAACAATACATTCCTCATTAATTGAATAAAAATATAGAAGAAAAACCAACATCACCATATGAATGCAGTAAAAAATAATAAACCATATCCATAAGTAAACAAAAAACAAAAAATAGGTGAAACTACACTGAATAAAACATAACTAAGAATAAATGGGTTAGATTCTATGACATGATCTCCAGTCAATGATGGCTTCCATTCTCAAAATCACCATCCAAAAAGACCAATTACTATTCCACTAAACATCAATTGGTCTATAAGCATCCAACAACTAACCATATATTTATGGAACCAAAAATGTACTTAGATCATTCCAAGAATACTCATTGTGGTAGAACCTGAGGAGATGAGTTTTCAAAATAGGTTGGTTCATAGAGGAGGTGGGAATCGTAACAAATGTGGGGTTTGATGGTAGAGGTGTGGTAAGTGAAGGAAAGCTTCATGGTGGATGAGAGCTTCGTGGCGGCAGAGGAGGGCTTCGCGACAGAGGAGGAGGAAGAGGGCTTCAAGGCGGAGGAGGAGGTTTTTGTGGCGGAAGGAGTCGGTGACAGAGGAGGAGGAGGAGGGTTTCACGATGGAATAGGCGGGATTCACGGTAATATATGAGGATGAGGAGGCAGCAAAAGACAAGAAGGAGGAGGAGGCAGTGAGGTTCGGCTTCCACAAGATATTGAGTTGTGCGATAGGAGGAGGAGACTATTAGAGATTATTTATAAAATTAGGTTAACCATTTATCAGTGCTAACTAAAAACACTAATAAATGTTTGTTTTATCACCATTGAAATAGAATATGTTGTTTAAACAAGCCTTTATAAGCGCTAAAAAAGCACTGATAAAACAATAATGATAATAAATTAAATATATATATGTATTTTTAAAATTATATATATTATAAATAAATAAATATGTATTTATAATAATAACAATAAATAAATGTATATTTTTTTATATTTATACATACAATGAATATATATTAATTTAAAATTAATAATTTTTTATAAATATATTTTTTTATATTTATAATTATATATAACTAATATCTTTATTATAATTGTATAATTATTTAAATATATCTATATTTATTTGGAATTATAATTGTAAATATTTGTATATATTTATGATAATTTTATAATTATTAAATAGCTATAAATGTATATATATTTATTTATAGTAATAATCATAATCAAATATATATATGTATTTTTCAATAATAATAAAATTTTAACAAATATATTTATTGCATTTATATATTTATAAATATATATATATATATAATATATTTATAACAATTTTATAATTATTTAAATATATAATAATTATATAGAATTATATTTATAAATATTTTTATATATTTAAAAATTTATTTATTTAATTAATATATTCATTATAATTTTATAATTATTTAAATATAAATATATATTTATTACATATATATTTTAATTATAGTGTGTGATTTATTATGAAAAATAATATTATTTATTATAATTAAAATAGTTATATTTGTCTATAATTAATATAAATATATAATTATATAATAATATTTTTTAACAAATGAAAAAATTGGTTCGATCACCTATTTATCGAATTTTCCTAATCCGAACATGACCTACTCCCCGGATTCAATGACCATCCCGATTCTATATGAGTGAGTGTAAAATTTGACCACATAATAAAAGCATTTTATGGTCAATCATTGTGAGATGAAGTTTTTCTGACCATACATATATAATTTGGCTTTACAATAAATGAATTTTCAGTGAAATAAAATGATTTGACTGAGAGATTAGTCATGTTACCATTGTAATATGAATTTTGACGATGGCCATCTTTAAAGGAATTAATAAATTTAAGAAATGGATGAGTCATTCTATAAATTTGATACCCTCTCTCATCCCATTTCATTTTGTAGTTTTACAAATTTAATGGTGGGAAAGGTGGCGTATGACAGGGCAAGGTCCAGTAGGATTGGGTGGATAAGAAGTTCTACTTCGTCTTCTAGTAGCTACCCTACTCTCATAACCAGGTGAGGATTTCTGTCGATGGCCATCACAGTTTCCTTTTTGTACTTTTCTGCTTTTAGTTCTTTTGTTGGGATTGTATTTTGGCCCACTTATATTAGTTATACCTATACAAATCATTGTTTTTGTTATACTTGATTCCTTTTCTGTGTGTGGGAATCATTTGTGAGTGTGTGTGTGTGTGTGTGTGTGTGTGTGTGTGTGTGTGTGTGTGTGTGTGTGTGTGTGTGTGTGTGTGTATAGGTACTTAAGAAAATGCCTCCCACTTGTCAGTTGACTCCTTTAGTGCTAATCACCAGCCCCTAGCCATTTGGGGGTAGGCCTATGGTATTCAGGACACATCCCCTGGGGGATGTGTCGTGACACTGCCCAATGTGGTGTGATTTCAGTAAACCAATGCATTCCACACCAGACTGGTATTCAGTAAAGAATTCAACAGAATCCACAACAATATATCATTCTACAATACATCACTTTATCCAACATTGATTTTTGACATAAAATTTCAAAATCATCTTGTACCGATCAATGGGGTACATCCATCTACAGTATATAAGACAACATAGTCAAGTCACTCTCACCAAGTGAACCATCAAATAATATAATGTTTGTGGGAATAAAATTTTCAATTCACATAATATGATGGCATGTTCTCTTTCTATAGTCGGAAATTTTAAATGAAAGACTCTATTTAATATATGGGGCACAATTTTCCCATTTTGAGTAAATTGATAAGCTATAATTGAAATATCATAAAAACTAACATGAAACATTCTTTATCCATAAATTATCGAGAATAATAAATAATAAATTCCACTATAATTGAATAAAAATATAGAAGAACCACCAAAATCACTATATGAATGCAGTCAGAATCAATAAACCATATCCATATATAAACAAACTAGAAAGACATGTGAACCTACACTAAAAACATAACTACAAATGTGTGTGTCATATTCTATGACAAGATCTCCAGTCAAACATGGACTCTATTCTCAAAATCACCTAACAAACCAACCCATTCCTATGCCGCTAAACATCAATTGGGCCACAAGCCTCCAAAAGCTAAATATATAGTTTTTTAACAAAAAATATACTTAGAGAATTACAAGAATACTCACAGTGGTAGCACCTGAGGGGCTGGGTTTGAGATGGATGAGGGTTCACAGAGGTGGAGAGCTTTGCATTAGAGGTGGGGTTCGATGACAGAGATATGGTACACCAAGGAGAGCATCACGACATAGGAGAGCTTCGTGACATCCGATGAAGGCTTCGCGGTGACAGAGGAGGAGGAGGAGGAGTAAGCAGAGGAGGTGGCGATAGGGTTCATCTTCTACGAGAGCTAGAGTCATGCGACATGAGGAGGAGACTGTTAGAGTTTATTTATATAACTAGATAATCCTTTTATTTGGGCTAGCTAAAAAACACTGATAAAGGTATGTTTTTCAATGATAAAATAGAAACTGCTAATAAAACATACATTTATCAACCCTAAAAACACTGATAAAACTATAATAATAATAAATTCTTTCTATTTATATATATATATATATAATTATAAAATAATATGTATAATATATATATATTTTTAATTTATAATAATTATTTTAAATAAATAAATAAATATATATATATATATAATAAATTCTTATTTACAATTATAAATTCAAAATAAATATATTTATTATATTTATAATTATATATATTTAATATCTTTATTATAATTTTATAATTATTTAAATATATCTATATTTATTTAGAATTATAATTTTAAATATTTGCATACATTTATTATAATATTATAATTATTTAATGACTATTAATTTATATATGTTGATATATATTTATTTATAGTTATAATCATAAATAAATAAATAAATTTATTTATTTTTTTCAATAATTATAAAATTATAACAAATATATTTATTAAAATTATAAATTTATAAATATATATAATATATATATGTATTTCATATATATTTTAACTAATGTCATAAATATGAATAAATTTATATATATATTTTAATAATTATAAAATTAAAATTAATATATTAATTATATATAGTCATAAATATAAATATATATATATATATATATTTAAATAATTATGAAATTAAAATAAATATATTAATTTTTTTAATTTAATAAATATTTATATTAAAATACATTTTTATTTAAATAATTATGAAATTATTATAAATATATATATAATAAATATATTTATTATATTTATAATTATAATTTAAAATAAATATATATTTATTGATAGTCATAATAATAAAAAAAATAAATAATATCTATATATATATATACTTAATTATGGATGTAAAATAAATATATTAATAATATATATTTCAAATAATTTACAATTATTTAAATAGATATATATTTATATTTATATAATTATGAAATTATAATTAATATATTTTATTATAAATATATTTATTATATTTATAATAATTATTATAATGAAATATTTATTTTTTTATATTCATAAATATAAATAAATAAATATATTCTTAAGTGCCTATGAAAGTAAAATAAATATATTATTTATATATATTTTTCATAATTACTAATTATTTAAGTAAATATATATTTATTTATATTTATATATATAAATACAATAAATATATTTATTATAAATATATTTATTATAATTTAATAAATATTTAAATATAAATATATATTTATTTAAATAATTATGAAATTATAAATATATATATATAATAAATATATTTTCCTTAAATTAATATGTATTTAAATATATATATATTTGTGTGTGTGTGTATTTATTTATATATATGACTACATATAATTAATATATTAATTTTTTTGGGTGCTCATTTACGTCAATCAATAATTTTATTGTACATAGGATCGTCAAAAAAAGATCTTCCTCCCATGTTTCAACATCTGATAGCGCTATCTCTGAGCGTATTGATCCCTGTAAATTTTCATTCATTGTTTGGATAGTTTAATCAAAAGGCATGGAGTCCTGGAAAACTGTTGACCTAGTAGAGTGATTAGTTTCATCGTGGGGTTTTCCAGATTTTAAATGTGTATCCCTTGGAAGAGGTTTCTTCCATATCCTTTTTCCCTCGATGGAGCTAAAAAGGAGGGCTTAATGTATATAGGATTGATCAATTTAAGACTAGAAACTCGTATGATCCACAAGTGGAACTTGAACTTGAATCTGAATGAATTTAGAGAAACTAGTGCACAAATATGGGTAAAGATTCATGGCTTAAACTGGGTATTTTTAAAACCATAAATTCTCTTTAAATTTCTTCAGCTATTGGTAATCCTATTACAATGGATATCCCCATTGAAAAGGCCACATTTGGCCACTTCACTCGGGTTCTAGTAGAAGTATATTTCAGCTCCATCTTGATTGATTAAATCACTCTATCTATACCCCAGGATGATATCCATCTTCAAATAGAATATGAATGACCCCCCATAATTTTTGGAATCTTGTAAAATTATTGTGCATATGAAATCTATCTATAGAGCTTATAATGTTTGCCCCAATTGCCATTTAAATGGTCATGGCCTGCTCTATTGTCATAGGATGAAAAGATGTGGGACTGTTCAAAATTATGGAGACAAAACAGATGAGACTTCTCAAAATAATGATGCACTAACCTCAGTTATTTTAAAATAGATTGATGACCAGAAGCATATAGATGTTGAGGCATATTATCATGGTTTTAATGTCATTGCCCATGATTGTCCTCTACAAGAAAATAGGGATACAATAGCTATTACTGATCATCCTCCACAAGAATGATATTGGGACTAATCCTTGCCCAAATGGAATTTTCTAAGCACAATGAATCATGGGATGACTTGTTGGAGGGATGTCACATGGATGCTAATGTTTCCTATAGAGATGCTTTGTCTCGTGAAATTTATAACTACCATGATCTAATGGAATCTGACGATGGTCAATTGGATTAAGAGCTTTCTGTACATGCACACGTAGAATACAACCTTGGGTAGAAACAAAAAATAATGGCCTCGAGAGCTCGCAACGGGAAAGATAAATATAAGATGGCCATCCTAGGGAAATAAAAAAAGGGTTATGCCTTGTCTCTGGGGAGTAATAAGGAGGTCCTGAATCCATCATATCCTTTTCATAATGTGAGTCAGATGCAGGAAAATATTGGGCAACAAAAACCATTTCGAGTGTTGGTTCCCTCCTACAAAACACATGTGGATTCTACCCATGTTTTATGTAGTTGTATAATTGTACAACTGTGTTTCAATGCCCACGCTGGAAAAATCCACCCCATTGGCTAGAGATATTGCAGGTACATGTATTAAATCATGTATTTTAAGGCAGTATGAGATGGTTTTAGAATCATTCTATAATCGGGATCATCTAACTGTGGATGCTGCAACACCTCTTTCAAGTGAGAAAAGGAAAAAAATAAATTATAGACTATGGCAGAAAATGTATTAATTTCTCTTCAATTTACATTTCTCGTGATTTAAACATGAATACAAAAAAAATATTTTGAAATGTTTGCCTCTGGAAGTAGTAAAGAGGAAGTCCCATACAATAACCATGTCCCTATTGCTAAACCGAATATGGTGGTTGGTGATGAGGAGCACGTGGATGATGGAGGTGGGCCATGGATGCGGGTCCAAACATGGAGAAGGGGGAGACATCTACATGGTCGTGGTGGAAATAACCCACATCATAGCTTGAGTACTAGATCTCGAGAACATTGAGTGTTGTTCTCTTTTATTGTTGTTGTCTGTGATCCTTGGATGTTTTGATTATATCCCCCTCTTATGATTTTTATTTAATAAATGGGGCCTTCAAGCCCCAATATTTTCAAAAAAAATTATTTTTGAAAACATAATAGCTTCATGGGAACATGAACAAATCATATACACTGATAATGTATAGATTATAGAAAAAGTGTTATCAAATAAGCAGACAAAATGAATATTAATGAGATTTTAATATATAAATGAACATTCACGATGACAGATTGGGTTGGGACAAAGCCACGAACCAAAATGGTAGAGGACAACGCCGTACATCGAGCAGGCGCTGCCGGTGATGCCGAAAACCTACATCGATCTTCTCATAGCAGACACTTCATACCAAGTGATGCATCAAAGGAAGAAGAAGATGACGTTGGCCAACCCTGTGATGTCGTAATGGAAGATGATGGAAACCAACATCGATCTGTTCTTAGCAGACACTTCCTACCAGGCGATGACGTAAATGAAGAAGAAGATGATGTTGGATGACCCGGTGATTCCGGAAAGGAAGAAGAAGATGACACTGGCCGACCCGGTGACATGGGAAAGGAAGAAAAAGACAGTGTTGACCGACTTGGTGATGCCAGAAATGAACAAGAATACGGCGCTGGCCAACCCGGCGATACCGGTATTGCTGAGGAGAGCACCGTACACTGAGCATGTGATGTTGGCGATGGCCGAAACCTACTTCTATCTACTCTTAGTAGAAACGTCCTACCAAGAGATGTAGAAAAGGAAGAAAAAGACGACGTTGACCCACCCGGTAATTCCGGAATGGTGGAGGAGGGAAACCCGCATCGATCTTCTCATTGAAAACACTTCCTACCAGGCGATGTCAGAAAGGAAGAAGAAAATGACAGTAGCAGGCCCTTTATACCCCATGACCTGGCGATGGAGGATCAGAAGAAGGGGTGCACCCTGGGAGGCGTGTTTATTGATGAAGACCTGGGTATAAGGAAAAGGACAAGGAGAATGACGCACACCGACCTGCCCTTAGAAGACTCTTGGGATCAGTCAATGCTAGAAAGGATGAAGAGGACGATGGTGGATGACTTATTTATATCCCAAGACCTAGCAATGGAGGATCAGAAGAAGTGAAGTGTGGTGTTCACGGTAGAAAGGCAGAGGAGATCGCCTCACATCGAGTAGCTCTTACCAGACTCTTGTGAACATGAGAAACCAAAAATGAAGAAGAGGACAATGTTGCGTGACCTATTTATAACCCAAGACCTTTCGATGGAGGATGAGAAGAAGAGAAGTACAATGTTCATGGAAGAAAGGCATAGGAGAGCGCTGCACACCGAGTAGCACTTACTAGACACTTGCGATTAGGTGACGCCAGAAAGGAAGAAGAGGATGACCATGGGTGACCTATTTATAGCCCAAGACCTAGAGATAGAGGATCAGAAGAATAGAGGTATGGTGTTCATGGGAGAAAGGTATATGAGAGCGCCACACACCGAGCACCTCTTACCAGACTTGGTGTTCATGGAAGAAAGGAAGGGGAGAGTGCCACAGACTGAGAAGCTCTTTCTAGATATATATTTATGAAATAATATTATGAATTTAAAAATATAAATTTGACATTACAAAATTATGTTTAACGTTTTAAAAATCTATATAATAATTTTAATCAAATAAATTCTATTTTTTATTTTTCTCTTTAAATCTAATACTCACAAGATTCATTTTGATTTTTTTCTTTGTCTGAAAAACAACCAATTGTTCATTGATTTAACATAATCCAATTAATTCAATGAGAATCAAAAGTATACATGGTTTTTCTTTAAGATTATTTTTATACATAAAACATGTGCATTTTCAAATATTGGTTATATTGAATTTATATTAAAAATAATTTTTACCACTTCTAGAAATTAAATCCTATAAAATGGGTTCCATATTTCAAATTCGTATAATTAAGATCAGGTAATAAGATCAACATATGGAATAATTTTTCTTGAGAAGAATCATAGAAAATTATAAAGGAATGGTCAAAGAACTGAGTAGTCATGATGACATGAAATACTATCAATGCGATGTACAAAAAACAATGATTGTTTTCACAATTTTCTGTAAAAATGTTAAAATTACATCACTCAAAATATGAAAAATATATTGCATTGATTTTTTTAAATTCAAACATGGCTAAACATGAATTTAAAAAACCATATAAGAATATTAGAATTATTCTTGAAAACATTTTGAAAGGAATGATGAAAATGGAAGAATAGGATTCCCAATGTCTATTTTTCTTTAATTAAATTTCTTATCATTTTATGTACTAAATGAATGAAAATTGTACTATTACTTGAACATGCCAAGAATAAATGATGGAAAATAAAATGAAATGGGTTTATCGTATAAGGTACATATAATTTCTCTCAATATTAACTAATGTATAATAAATACAAAATAAAATGAGATTGAAATAAAAATAACGTACAACTTTTGTAATCACTAAATAAAAAACTCATGAAATAGAGAACCATATATGGATTTTGGAATCCACATAGTTTCAATAAAAAGGATCATAAAATACATTAATGGTGTCACACCCTGAATATTTAATTTATTTTTATTTAATTCCTTATGGGATCCACGTCCTCACGTCAGGGATTGTTATAGGTCCAGGTTTACAAATTTCTGACATTTAATGTTTATGGTGGGTTTCAAACCCGTGCACAGGCACCACGTGGTTAGTAGTGACTGTGCCATCACCCTAGGTGCTAGTGTGGGGGCCCAAGCAGACTGCGTTGAGGTGCGTAATTTGCATGCGTGTTTTTTTAAAGTCCTGTGATGAGTGCGTGGGTACCCATTAATATTATGTTATTATTATTATTATTTTTATTATTTTTATTATTTTTATTTTTATTATGGTCATTATTATTTTTATTTTTATTGTCATTATTCTTTATATTATTACTTTTTTCATTATTTTATTATTATTATTATTATTTTATGTTACTATTGTTATTATTTTTATGATATTTGATTTTATTATAATTTTTATAGGATTAGAAAACAACAAATACCCCTAACCCTAATTCTACACCCCCCCCCCCCCATTTTCAGCTTCCTCCTCCGTGAGCCTCCCCTGTAGCTCCTTGAGTCAGCCTCAGTGACCTCCGCCTTACCACCTGCCTGTATCCAGCTTCCGCACCTCACCCTCATGACGGCCTCACCCTTTCCTAGGCCCTCCACCTTGCTTCCCTTCCCTTCTCACACCCAGCCTCAGTGTGAATCCCAGACGCCCCTCTCCCTGAGGTCATCACCTCTAGGACGCCTCACTAGCACGACCTCTCTACCGCAGATCCTGCTATCCGCCACCAGCTCTCGCCCAGGCCCTCCATAGCCGGCTCCCGCTCACTCACCACCTCCCTAAACATCTGTGCCTCACTCATTACTTTAGGCTATGTCCCGGCCTCTACCCTCCCACATTCTTCAACTCTCTACCCCATTCGTCGCGTCCCTGTTCGTTGTGTGTTACGCCTAACAACCCAGTCTGCCTCCCTCATCTCATGCTCTGGCTCACCCTCGACCTCCACCACCCTCGCTCGGCACCCTTGCTCACTGCCCCCACCTTCATCTATTCCCTCCAGCCCCTACCACTCTCACCCTCTTCAACTCCCAACCCCTTCAGGTTTCCTTTCTCAAGAAGCCTAGAAAACACCCTGCACTCCTTTCTTCGGATCCCACCATCCTCACTGCAACTCATTCATGCTTCCTCTTCTACTCTAGTTGGATGAAACATCCATAGGTATATTATTTTATTCATGTATTCTTCAATTTATTTGTTCTTTTAATTATTTATTTACTTTTTTTCATTCTCTTTCATTCATTTATTCTTTTAATTATTTATTTACTTATTCTTTTATTCATTTATTTATTTATTATTTCATTTATTTATTATTTTATTCGTTAGTTAATTAATTAATAAATTTCATTATTTATTTTCCCTTCATTTAATCTTGGGGTGATTTTTATTTAATTTAGATAAATCCTAATATTATCATGGGTTTTGTGTAGTGTGTTTTTATTGATGTTCTGTGTGCGAGGTTAGTCCATAGGGCGTTGTTTAACCTTCCGTTGAGGTTCCTTCGCATCCGCTCTTGGTTAAATGTAGGTAATTACATGGGTTTTCCTTCCGCAGTCAAATTGATGATTGGTTGTTTCAATATTTTTATTTTATGTGATTCTCAATTTGGTTATATCCATAAATTTTTCTACTATTGTTCTCTTAAATTTTTATAATTAGTAAAAAGAATGTTTTGAATCAATTCTTGGTTCGAGTCTGCAATTATTTGATTGCGTTCCAAATCATATTTTGATATTATTTATGGCTATTTTTTTCTGGTGTTTCTTTTTATGTTAATACAGATTGATAAAAACATATTTTGAAGGTAAATATTTGGTTATGATAATGATTATGTGCACTTCGAGCATTTAATAAAATAATATAGTGTTCAAAGTGGAATTGAGGGTTTTTATGAAATATTTAGCATTGATTGTGTTTTGTGTACACATAGGTTATTTGTAAACATGGTTTGTTTTATAATATTGTTATTGGTATAACATGAAAATAGTGTTAAGGTGATAAAATAAAAAGGGGGTCTTTGTTTTTTAATGTGACGGTATGAGGTCTTTTCAAATAAAGTGAGAGGTTGGTTTTTGTTTCAAAGTGGTATTTTTTTGGGAATATTTTTTGTTGTTTTCATGAAGCACAAGCATTCCAGTGGACGTTCTCACATCCATGGGTTCATTCGGTGAACCCATGAATGTGCCTTCAAGTGACAATTGCACGTTTAAATAAGTGTTTCATTAAAACCTTATTTATCTAAATGGTTTTTGTTTCCTATGTAAGATTCGGTCCTTTTTTTGGATTTTGTGATTTTTTTGGAGTGTGATACCAAGGGTGAGCCTATTTGGATTTGAAAATATAAATTTTGTATTTGTTTAAGGTTTTAGATAATTATTTTGGACATTACAACTTGAAGGCCTGTTTGGATCTACCAATTCATAGGTGGAGTTGTGTTAACTTTTAGAATGGTTTTTGTTTGGAAGTTGGGTGTGGATGGTTAGGACTTTAAATATTTTCAGAATAATGATTTCAACATGGGTGGGTCGTGACAACCCGTTTGGCAGTATCAGCTTTAATGTAATATTTGTGTTGATTCATTGAAATGATGACGTTTTGATTATTGTATGCCCATATAACAACTTTATTATTTTTAAAAATGATTTGAATGGTATTAATGATATCATGGCATGATGTCCCGATTGGCAACTTTGATGATATGTTATATATATATACACCAGGCACCTCTATATGGGGGGTATCCCTTTTGGGTTATCGTATGGATTGTCCGTGTTTTGGGTAGGAAAATGTGGTGAGATGATTCATGCATGCGAGGGCCTCCTACTTACATAGTATCGTTGTAACCACCATGGTTTCAAGGGCATCTTTAAGAGATCGAGTGATGGTTGCTAACCAACCTCGATTAGATGGGTTGGTACCCACTAGATTTTATGTTAGGCTAGGCGGGATTTTCCACTAGATTGGTCAGTTAGGGCGGCTAGTTGGTTGTTGACTAAGTAGCTTCACCATACTCCGACCAGTGGTTTCGAAACCGAGTATATCTTGGGTTCTTCAAGGGATGTTTAGGATCACCCATGGTGACTGGATTATTTTCATTGCTTGTTTATTTTTCATTCACTAGTGTATTTTCATCTTTCACTCTTAATCTTTTTACTCTAGATCAACATTGGTATATTTTGTTTGGGATTTTATTTATAAAATGAAAAATTATTTTTTAAAAAATGGTATGTAGCGTGTGTTGGGGTTTTAAATGGCAAAAACGTGTTGCTTATTTTTCAAATGTGAAAACCCTACATTTATAATTGTATTTCAAACTTATGTTAATGGATTATTTTGGGAAAGGAGACGTTGGATTCTGTTGTTCATCTTGGAAAACCTACTGAGTATCTTTAATGCTCGTGCCTATCTTTATCAATTTAGTTGTTGTTTTATTTGCTCAGGTTTTCTTGGATGAGTTTCTTGTTATTGGAGGAAGTCGGCCATTGGTCGGTAGGTGACCTAAAAGATGATGTAGAGGTACGTTTAGTTTTATTTTATTTCCATTTCTATAGTTATATTTATCTAATTATTATATTTATTTTTTTTCTTGTTAATTTGTATTTTTTTCATGGGCCAAATCATTCCCAATGATTAAAATTTTAACGCACGACACTGGTTGTCAGACCGTGGTGATCGGTAGCACCCTTTGGGCAATGTCGCAGACTGGCTCGGGTGACCGTTTAAGGGTTGACCAGGATTCGTTCTTGAAAAAATGTTATCATAGGGCCCATGTTATTTGTGGTGTCCGGAAGATAGAGATTCTGACTGTCGGGACTCGATAGGTAGGTATGGTAAGGAAATAATAAAGCCTCACCTATTCCGAACCTCGAGTCGCTATGGGTAGTTTGGGAAATGAGTTCTTATCTCGTTCTTATTTGTTTTGGATTGAGGGATGACAATGGAGGAAAATAGATGTTACATTCTGAATTTTACATGGAGTAGTGACCCATGTAGAGTCAGCGTACACGGTTTATGTTCCTAGTCATTGACGCTTTCTTGGGGAATGTCCCCCTACCATGTCATTAGTGTAATCATGACTACTAGTCCCTCCCTTCAGTGATTTTATGCAAGTCATGTGTCATCTTGGTTTTTGTTGGTTTAAGTGAATTCTTGAAAATGAAAAAGGTTTATTCAAATGAGCATGATTTCTTTTAATGTATTTGAATTTGTTAAATGAATTTTAAAACTGAAAGCTCTTGGCCTAAAAATCTGGTGGTGGCATGGAAAGGGTTGATATAGGGTTTCAGAGCAACCTCAAGTACTCTTTATGAATGTTTTAACATGTGAGGGAATGCATGGGAAGTGCGTGTTGGTGCTTATGGATGAAATCAAATGAAGACATGTGCAATGGTTCATGGGATTTCTGGGGTGTGCACTTGGAATTAGTGTCTCGACCTTGTTTTTCTAAAGAGAATTAAAAAAAGGGAAAATGATTTTTGGAAATTGAATTTGGTTTGAAAAGAGGATTTGGTTTTTGGAATGTGGCCTTGAAGGTTGATAGTTTTGAAATTTAATATGGAAAAGGGATTTTGAAGGAGGATTTTTTGAGTTTTGTTTGTTTTTTCTTGTTACTTTTTAGCTTGTTGATTTGGATGTAGGTGCTTTCATTGAAGTTTGTTCGACTTGATGTCAGTTTTGGATCTATGTTTTATATGTTGTTCAAAAAATGCAGCCCAAAATGGTCGCCATGGTTTCTGATAAGTAATTCCCAGTTTTTGGTCCTTTTCGAAAATTGCCTATCCTTTGCGGTGATTGGGGTACGTTAGAAGTAGCAGAATGGCTAGAAGGGGTCGAGTGAGTCTTTAGGGTTTTGGGAACTCCAGAATCTATCAGAGTGCATGCTGTTTTGGGTCTGTTTGATGTTCCATCATTGGATGAATGGGAGTCAGTTTCCCCACCATCAATGTGAGTAAGGATGACATGGGATGTCTTTAAATCCCTCTTCATCCGCTGGTTTTTACCTGAAGAGGAAAAGACGAATAAAAGTGAAGATCTCATGCATATTCAACAAGGACAATGGATGGTGAAGGCATATATTGACCATTTCAAGGAACTTGTGTCCTTTTCTCTGGAGTTAGCATAACATGATTTTATGTAGACTTCTCTCTTCATTGGGATTCTTTTTCTAGAGATCATGGAGCGAGTCCTCATTTTTAAAGACCATTATTTCTAGAAGTTGGTGGATGAGGTGGTCTTAGCTGAACTGGTCTCCAAGGCATTGGTGCATGGAATTCTAGCATATCTAGTTACTCATAATGGTTCCCCATCTGGTGAGCAGGGTCTTCCAGAGGGACCTATTTCTAAAGATTCATCTGTAGTGGTTTTGGATTCCAATTCATCAAAAAGTTCAGTGTTGTTCCACAAGTGTGGCTGGTTCGGGCATATGATATTGTTATTTCACATGCCTTCAAGGACATGTGATCATTGCAGGAGCCTGGGTCATCTAGAAAAGTATTGTAGAAATCACCTTCTGAAGAAGATGTTGTGACCAGAGAATCCCAAAGCCTGACTGCGATGTAGGAGATGCTTCAGCCATCATGTCCATTTCCATAGGTCTTGGGGTGAAGCTCGCGCGCAGTAAGAAGTTTCTAGGAGTGTGATTTTTTTAGGGTTTGGAGATTTGTTTCTTCAGTGGAAAATATATACTTTTTCATTATTTTTTTCTACTGCTAACATTTTGACATTGTTTTATGTTCATGGTTTTATCGTGGAGTTTTGACAGATATGATCAATTATAATCCAAAAAATTTTGTTTTTCTAATCATGCATTTCTGAATAATGCGCTTTTCTTAAAAGTGTGTTTGGACATTTTGATGGTTAATCTTAGTTGGGATGTGTTTTCATAGATATTTATGTGTTTGTGGATGAATCGATGTTTCAGGTTATGCTCAGATTCACTGTTTGGGTTAAGTTATGCTTGGAGGCTTTTCTCTACTATTTGTGGTATTGTCCTGAGTTGAGAGTTACTAGTTTAAGTGGTGGTGTTGTTCGCCCATTCTATTGAACTTAGTTCCAATTTTTTGGGAGTTCCCACATGCCCCCCCGTCCATGGGGTTGGTATGTTTAGGCTTAAATTTTCATTGCTAGTGGAGTTCTTGTGGTGGGGAGAACCCTGTCATGTTCTCCTGTTCTCTTTTGTTTTGTTTTCATTAGGTCTCAATTGGGAATGGATCTTTGTTTTGTTTATTTTTCAACTGAGTGACCTTTTGGGGGAAGAAAGTGTCTGTGGTGCGGAGAATTTTTACACCCCAACATTTTGATTTAATTTTTTTTATTATTTTTGGGATCCACATCCTCACATCAAGGATTGGGTTGGGTCCCATTTCAAAATTTTCGGACATTTGATGATTTGGTGGGTGTCAGACCCATGCATGGGCACCACATGGTTAGTAGTGACTGTGTAGTCACCCCAAGTGCTTCTGAGGGTGCCCAAGCAGACTGTGTTGAGGCGTTATATTTGTGTGCATGTTTTTTTAAGTCATGTGATCAATGCGCGGGACCCATAAATATTATGTTTTTATTATTATTAACATCATTATTAATATATATTAATTTTTATTATTCTTTATATGATTACTTCTATCATTATTGTATTGTTATTATTATTATTCATTATGTTACTAGAATTAATATTTATATCATATTTGATTTAATTGTTATTATTATAAGATAAAAAAAGCAAAAAACAAACCCCCCCAACCCCAATTCTGCCTGTGGTGCTCCCCCCCCCCCCCCCCCCCCCGTTTTCACCATCCTTCTATGTGACCGACTCTTTGCGCCAGCCCAGGTGACCTCCGCCTTGCCTCCTACCTCCAGCAGGCATTCAGACCTCACCCTAACACTAACCTCATCATTTCCCAGGCCCTCCGCCTTTTTCCCTTGCCCTTCTCGCACCAGCCTCGGCGTGAATCCCAGTCACCCTGCTCCCTACGACCATCGCCTCCAGGACCCCTCGCCAGCACCGACCTCTCTCCTGCAACACCTGCTCTCTGCCACTTACTCGCGTCTAGGCCCTCTGCAGCCGGATCACGCTCACTCACCACCTCCCACTCCATCCCTGCCTCACCCCCTATTGTAGGCCACATCACGACCTCTGTACTCCCCCATTCATCCCCTCGATACACCCTTGCTGCCTCCCTATTCTTGGTCTGTCGTGCCTAACACCCACTCTGCTTCCCTCTACTAATGCTCCGGCTCACCCATGACCTCCACCAGCCTCGCTCAGCACCCTCTCTTTGTGCCCCCACATTCATCCAGAGCCTACATCCCCTGCTGCACTCACCTGATCACACTCCCGACCCCGCTTACTATTTCCCTTATCCGGAAGCCTAGAAAACCCCATATACCATCCTTGCTTTGGACCCATACAGCCTTGCCACGCCTCCTTCGTGCTTCCTCTTCCACTCCAGTTGGCATTGTCCTCCTCCAGTATATTATTTTATTCATTCATTTATTTATTCTTTCATTTATTTATTCATTTAAATATTTATTTACATATTCTTTTATTTATTTATTTATTTATTCGTTCATTTATTTATTCTTTTAATTATTTATTTACTTTTTATTTTATTCATTTATTTATTTATTCTATCATTTATTTATTCTTTTAATAATTTATTTATTTATTTACTTATTTTCATTTAAATTTACCTTTGGTGTTTTTATTTAATTTAGATAAATCCTAATACTGTCACAGGGTTTCTGTACTGTGTTTTTATTGCTGTTCAGAATGCGTGGTTGGTCTGTGGGGTGGTGTTCAACATTCCATTGAGATTCCTTCACGTATATTATTTGTTTGAGGTAGGTAATTAAATGGTTTTCCTTTCCATTGTCTAATTGATTCATTATTGTTTCGATAATTTTATTTTATGTGATTCATAGCTTTTTATTTCTATAAATTTTCTTGCAATAGTGCTTTTATATTTTTTGAATTAGTAAAAATAATGTTTTGTGTCAATACCTTGTTCGAGCCTTCAATTATGTGATTATGTGACAATTCCTATTTTGATATTGTCTATGGATATTTTTTTGGCGCATTTCATTTTATGTCAATAGAGTTTGATAAAAAAAATACTTTGAATGTAAATATTTGTTTATGATAATGTTTAATTTCACATAGAACATTTGATAAAATAATATAGTATTCAAAGTTGAATTGAGGGTTTTTATGAAATGATTAGCCTTGATTGTGTTGTGTGTCGGTATTAATAATTTGTATAATTGGTTTGGATTATAATTTTGGTATTGGTATAACTTTTTAATTGTGTTAAGGTGTTAAAATAGAAAGTGGTTAGTTTTATTTTTAATTTTATGGTGTGAGTTCATTTCAAATAAAGTGAGCTGTTGGTTTAATTTTCAATGTTGTAGTTTTGTGGGAATAGTGTTTGTTGTTTACTTGAAGCACATGCATGTCATTGGATGTTGGCACCTCCATGGGTGCACTCGGTGCACCCATGAACGTGCCTTCAATTGAAAATGTCACCTTTAAACTAGTGTTTCCTTAAAACCTTGGTTTTATAAATGGTTTTTGTTTCCTATGTAAGATTCAGTCTATTATTTGGATTTTGTGTGAGGTTTGAAGTGTGATCTCAAGGGTGTGCCATTTTGGCTTTGATAATATAAAAGTTGTATTTCTGTAATGTTTTGGGAAATATTTTTGGACATGACAACATAAAGGCCCATTTGGCTCTTCCAATTCGTGGGTGAAGTTATGTTAACATTTAAAATGGTTTGTTTTTGGAAATTTTGTGTGGCTGGTTTGGATGTTAAATGTATGTAGAATAATGATTTCGACATGGTTGGGTCATGACGACCCATTTTTCTCTTTTAGCTTTAATGTAATGTTTGTGTTGACCCTTTCAGTTGACGGCGTTTTGATTAGAGTATGCCCATATAATTTTTTTTGTATTTTGAAAAAGGTATCAAATGGTTTTAATGATTTCATGGAATGAAGGCTCGGTTGGCACCTTTGATGATATGTTATATATATATATATATATATATATTGGGGAAACTCTATAGGGGGATATCCCTTAGGGGTAATCGTATGTAGTGTCCATGTTTGGGGTAGGAAAGTGTAGTAAGATGAGTCACACGTGCGAGGGACTCCTAATTACATAGTATTATTGTATCCACCTTGGGTTCCTGGGTGTCTTTTAGAGATCGAGTGATGGTTGAGGACCATCCCTGATTAGACATGTTGGTATGCCCTGGATTTGTGGTTAGGCCAGGCGGGCATTGCCTCTGGATTGGTCAGTTAGGGCGGCCAGTTGTTTATAGACATATGAGCTTCACCATATGTCGGCAGGTGGTTCCAAAAGTGAATACATCTTGGGGTATTCTAGGTATGTTTAGGATCACCCATGGTGACTTTATTAGTTTCATTGCTTGTTTATTTTTCATTCACTAATGTATTTTTATCTTTCACTCATACTCGTTTTACTCTAGCACACCATTAGTATTTTATGTTTTGGATTATATTTTTAAAATGACAAATGATTTTGGAAAATGGTATGTAGAATGTGTTGGGATTTTAAATGGGAAAAATGTGTTTCTTATTTTCAAATGTGAAAATCCCACTTTTAAATTTGTATTTAAAACATGCGTTAATGGATTATTTCTGGAAAGAAGACGATGGATTATGTGGTTTATCATGGCAACCCTACTGAGAATCATTAATTCTCATGCTAATCTTTATCATTTTATTTGCAGGTTTCCTTGCTTAGGTTTTCGTGGATGAGTTGTTCGTTATTGGAGCAAGTCGGCCTTTGGTTGGGATGTGACCTAAAAGGTCATGTGGAGGTATGTTTAGTTTTATTTTCGTTCCATACTAGTGTTATGTTTATTGAATGTTTATATTTATCTGTTTTCTTATTTATTTCTTATATTTTTCATTGGACAAATCTTTCCCAATGATTAAAATTTTGATGCCCAGCACTGGTTGCCAGCCTGTGGGGATTGGGAACACCCTTCTGTCCATGTCGTAGACCATATTGGATGGCCGGTTTTGGGTTGACCCGGGTTTTTTTCGTGAAAAATGGAAATTATATACACCACACAAAATAAATAATTGGTAATACAGCATATGTCTTATAGAAATACAATTAAGACGAGAAACCCTTACCTCAAGTCTCATATTTTTTGAACATATTCAAACCTACTTTATAATAAATATATATTTATTATAAATATATTATATAACCATTATCATATCTATAATACAATATATTATTTAATTATAAAAACTTATAACCCATTTATTGACAATTATTTTTTAAAATTATTTTTTCAGGTGATAACTATTTCATTTTTCATCCATGTTTTGGTTCGGTAGTACCAATCATTTTACATTGAGCATGGTTACATTATCTCCAGAATGCTAATAATTTTATTAGTATCACATTTTATCATCATATACACTATTATTACAATTCACATAATATGATGATGAAAAATTAATTACATCACATCCTTAAATAAAACATAATGTACTATGTTAAGTGTAAAAATTGACCGTGAAAAACTATAGTTTTATCATAAATATCATATATATTAATTAAATTCATTATTAAAACCATTAACATGAAGTGGTAATGAAAAACAAAATGCACCACTTCATTAATTTGATAATCCACATGCACGCTTGAGTGATGTTTTTTTCATACGATTGAAAAAAGGTGGACAATGGTTGTTCCATCATGATAATAAAAATTTAGTATTTTTAAGAAACATAATTCATTATTTTATAATAGATACCATATATTTATAGGAGGTATAAGAATAAATAAAACATAATGTACTATGTTAAGTGTTATATCTATTGGTTGAGAAACATCATTTGGATTACACCTTAAGCATTTAAGGGATTGTATTTTGACAAGAAAAGAAGATCTAGGACATGGGAAAGCAATATAAGATGATATTATGGTAGTTATTTACTGATATTGAGTGATAAAATTATAGGAATAAGGGATTAGATGATGTTCTCGTTAATAATTAAAGGGAAGGGACCCCTTGAAATTATATAAAGTATTAAAATAAAATAAATTAAAATTCATGTTCAGGTGGATCAAAATTAATATTTTTAGAATCTATGTTGAGTATAAGTTGATATAATCTCATCCAATAATATTTTTACAAGTTTAGGTTATATTTTACCCATTATCTCTTATATGTAATCACTATTAACCATTTGAAAATTATCTTGATATCAATTATTTTACTAATTTGGAAACATTAATGTTAGTATAAAAGGGAAATTGACCCATAAGGGGATAAGGGACGAAAACATTATACTATATCCAATTAAATTTGATTAATATAATATATTTTATAAATTAAAATTCATTTAATAAAATATTATATAACATAAGATACCATTAAAGTCATTTTTGGGACAATTCACATATTTTGATGTTAAAGACCTAAATACTTATATAGAATTTGAAAATAAACTCTTTTAAAAAAATTATACATTATTATAAAATATATAATTCACATGTCACCATAATTCATCCATAAAATATTATTTTTTATGTTTTTAAAATCATTAACTTTGATTTTTTACATTGCTTGCACAAACATTGTGTTAGCATTGTGTAAGAATTTAAGCTAATTATACATTAAAAAAATTAAAAAATCATTTATCCTAAAAAAATAATTTAATTATATTCTAAATAAACATAAATATTATTTAATAAAATCTTCATGTATGTATGTGACCATATAAATGAAAGAGCGTGATATTTTTAAATTTCCCTTTACTTAAAATATTAAAATGGTTTTATCAAAGACTAATGGCACAGAAATGCAATATTTTTTAATATTTAAAGGAGGTTGTAAAATTAAAATAATAAAATAAAATATAGTGAAGTGTATGGTTGTTTTTTAATCCTTTTTTAATATTTTTAATGTTGTTCTACATATTTTACCCTTATAACAGAGATAAGATTTTTTACACTGTAATTATTCATTATGACCAAAAATAAATGTGGAATATTTACCATATTCTAAAATACCAGTTCCAAACATGGTATCCCTTTTTTAATATTCGACCTCCAGAATCTGAGGAAATAAATTTTAATATATATGTGAAAAATGCAATGAAAACAGTTTAAAAAAAGTGTTTTTATGCATAAAAATTATCTTCTATTAAAATCATGAATATTGAAAATTCAAATAGAATTAATTATATTATACTAATTAACATGAATCACATGTAAAATTTAGACCAATTACTAATTATAATGAGAATTTTAAATTACTTTATTCCTGGAAAAGAAAAGATGACATTTGAAATTTTGATATTTTTCACTATTCAATGAAAATTCATTAATCTCCTAAAAATACCAATATTTCACCATAAGTTAATTTTCATTTGATGATATAATAAATTATATTAATTTTATCAAATAAAATTTCTAAAATTTTTATAAATTACTTATAATTTCCAAACAAAAAATCCAATAAAAATTATTTTTGATGAAAATTAATTTTTGAAGCATAAAATTACATCACTTAAATTAAGTGATTATTAAATAAGAATTAATCAATATATATGTATTCCTTTTGAACACTGTACATATATATCATAATTTAATTACTCATATTTATACCTACTTGTTAAACTACTATATTATAATGGTCACATTTATATAATAATATTTTTATTATATATCTTAATTCACTTAATTATTGATGTTGCGTGTTAAGAAATCTAGTAATATTATCATTATTTTAAACTAAATCTCATGGTGTGATATGAATAATATTGAATTGTTTTATTATATTATATTATTAAGGAGTCCAAACTCAAGTATGTGCTCAACTTCACAACATGGTCTCCATAGGATGCAAGAAGGTCGACAACCATATTACCTCCATTCCAAATTTAGAGGGTCTCAACATATATATGAAGCGTAATATATAAATTTTGGATAATGTATTCATTAGTCTAGTGATTAGAAGAGAGCATCCCTAGTGATTTAACCAGCAATGATGACTCATACTCATCTGAGAAAATATTGTTATTATGAGACTTGTAATGATTATCAATTGTATGCATAACATGAGATATAGCTTATATAAAGGATCCTTATGTATAAAAGGTTTATAATGACATAATTATAGATACAATACCATCTTAGACCAAATCACCTATTAAACTCTCTAAACACATGATTCATCAATTTTCTGCTTATATCTCCACCTTAGAGCCTTCCAACTTACCAAACACCACCCATATCATCTGTGGATCTGGTAGATAGAAAACAAGAAATATGGATCTTAGTATACCTGGTTATGATGGATATCTAGTAAATAGTGTTGATATATTACACATATGAAAGGATCTTACATTTCAAATATGTGGTGTAGTGATTTACTCCTTGATGGTGAGTTGCATTATGAGCATTCCATATAACTGAGCATCCAAAATACTCTAGGACGACCTTCCATAATGACACCGATATTATTAATATTATTTAATGTTATTATATTAATGGATAAACCATTTTTAAAACCATTGAATCCAACATTAAAAATAAAATTAAAATGATCGTGCGTAAATAAAAAATTCCACCTCCATGAAATGATGCACTTATCTTATCATCACCACCTCTCTTGGATGGTGAAAATGATTGATTTCATGAATTAATAAAACTCTAATTAAAAAATTATAATAATAAAATAATAATCTATCATATTTGGTTATTCTACTTCATTTGTGGATAAACGGAGTCATTATTCATTCATACGTCCAGACTACCGCCTCCACAAATGAAGAATTTCATTTGTCATCACCACTATTTTTGGATGATTATAAGAATTAATTTAATGAAGGTAAATTATTGTTATGAAATTTTTTAGATTATATAAAATTTATACTACCAATATATATAAAAATCCCTTTCTCGATAAGTCATTATAACCTGTCCCCATTTGGGTTTGGTTTACAACCTATATGAACGATGTTATAATATTAATATTATTAATGAATAATGAATGTTATATAATGATAATATAATGTAAAAATAATTTATTTTATAATTTTTTAATGACTATGGAATTTTTTATTTACATTTATTATATTTATTAATATATCACCTTTCGAATGCTAAAGATGCACAAAATTATTCTTCAAAATTATCATTTTTGAAAACCATACATTTAGGATTAGACATATGAAAATGAGATATGGATAATAATTTAAAAACCATTATTCTTTTATCTTGAATTTTTTTCAATGATGAACTTTTTTTTAATAAAAATTAATCAACCACACCATTATGAAACTATTCCAAAACAATAAATCAATGTTTCTAGCACCCGATGTGGAAAAGTAACTATAACTGGATAATATATTTATAGGAAATTGTTGCGAATTATTTTTATAAAGGAAAATATACATTAATAATGATATGAAATATGTTATGATTAATATTTTATAAATATGGTCATAACTAATTTTTTCTAAGAAGAAAATCAGGTATGGTGTTTTTGTCTCAATTTTCACCCCTTGAGTCAAATTTCATATTAAAAAACATGTTTTATTTTCAATGGTTTATATAATATCACTAAATATATTTTTTCATGATCCTATAATTTTTTATCATTTTCAAATTTTTAATTTAAATTATTTCCTTCAATGGGTTTTCATTAGAAATTTTCTAATGTCGCAAGCGGTTCATTGACTTAAATTTAATATCCTAAGAAATATTTCATATTGTGATCCATGATATCTATGATCTGGTTCAAATACTACCTAATTAATATCATTTACCATATATATGAAATCTATGGGAGTTTATGAGATATATCATTCTCCCTATTTTAATAGTGTTTGATATAATTGATCCTATGTTTGTAGGTGTTACTTTTCTCAATTTACACCCCTTGAGACATATTCCTTATTATACACAATGTTTTATATCTTATGGTGTATCTAATAAACCATTAATATTTTTACAATGAACCTCTCATTATTTCTGGTATTTAAAGTTTTATTTGAAATTATATTCCTTGAGGGGTTTTGATTCGAATGATTCTAATGTCATATGTATTATTTGATTAAAAGTTTATTTACATGAGACATGTTTATATAATACAATATGTTTTATATTGTATGGTGTAATTACTACCAGTATTGTATATCATGATGTTGTCATTATTATTTTTATTTAATATTCATTTGAAATTATATCCTTCAGATTGTTTTGATTAGAATGTTTATAAAATCATAAGTGTTATTTGTATTCGCCACTTGTTTCCTTTTTATAACTAAGGATTAATTTCAAAACCATCTCAAACTATTTTATTTTGTATTTCTAAACTGATGGAAATCAATCGCTTCTATTCTCTTTCAAAATCATCCACTTTCATAGACGCGATTTTTCATATAATTCCTTCTCTCTATAAATTCCCTATTTTTCATTATATTTATTGAAGGTAAATCTCCAAGATAGTCATACATCAATTAATTTATAAAATATTTACTTAATAATATATCATTACTATATATTGAGTTAGTTTTAGTATTCTTACATGAAAATTTATTACACTTATATATTTGGGGAAATATTAAAAATTCATATACTTATTATTCTGATATGAATATTTATTAACTACTATGGAATGTTATTTATAAATTGTAAAACCATACACCTTCTTTCTCTGAATGTCTTATATTCAATTCTTATTATAAAAAATTGAAATTTCATAATTTTTCTCCTAATAAATTTGTTTATGAATTACTAAGGAAATTTGATTGTGCACTATATTGATATTCATATATTTGAAAATGTTAATTAATTAGACTAAATGATGTGACATGTGGGGTCTAATATTATATTTCTCTTAAATTAATTGGTTAGTTTCATGAGATAATTTTTTTGGTTATTTCTTTTATTCCTACCCATTGAATGAATGATGTGTTAGTTGTGACCATGATGAAAATAATGATGTTTTGGCTCCGATATTTATGGAAAGAATAATTTCTTAGCAAAGGCGTTTATGATAAAGATCAATCTATTTGACATTATGTATTCCATAACCATGAATTATTTTATTGATTTCTATCTATTTATTAATATTGTTAACCATGGATTTGTTTTAAGATCACGTGATCATTTATATTACATTATTTTATAATATTTTTTCCTTCTATATTATTCATTCCATTTTTATGCATTAATATATTATGATATAAATTTTCAATTAATTCGTGTTTGATTTCTCCATTAATTTATTTCCATTTCTATAGTTTTTGAAGTAAATTATTATACATGATATATATTGAAGAGTGGAATATGTTCAGAATATTGTTGAAGTTGTGGATGAATAAAAAGTTTCTTATATAATGGAAGAAATGTTCAACTAATGAGAAAGACATTGGATTTTTTAGTTTTAAGTATTTTTATGCTATCTAAAACTCTAAACATAAATGTTAATTCAAACTAAAGTGACCTAATATTTTTTAGCAATATTTTATTTATTGATGGATAAAATTAGTTCACTTTAGTTCATTTCATATCTAGTATAAAAATAACGTATTTATGTGAGCTGCTTCCCCAGAGTACATGTTTGGAGAATCAAAGTTTGTACCAATGGAGGTTTTAGATATCATTCGATTTTCAGATGTTATTTTTCAGAGATAATTTAGAATAATAAATGTCATCAATGTTTGATATATTAAGGTTGATTATAATTTCAATGGAATGGATAAACCTTTTGGATTAGTTGAGGTAGTTTTTGATACTATATATATTTTGAGGATTAGGATGAGAGAGCCTTATTAAAAACCCTAGGTATGAGTCTATGTACAATAAAACATCCAAAATTTTGGAAATGTATGGATTTTTTGTTTATTAGAAAATACAACCCTATTTGAATTATAGAAAATGGATATGGTTGTAGTAGAGATGCACTTTAGGGTAAACTCCCAAATAACGGTTTGTTAATTATAAAATTATTCTTCAATCGGTGCATAGTGAGTGTGCCTATGACTGCACACATTGATAATAAATCATAGGGTATATGGTTTAGAAATTAACATGTACATTACGAATTATTATAAAGGATTATAATAAAATAGTTAGGTAACATAATGGGATAATGACCATGGAAAACATAGATTAAAATGAAGAAATTCGTATGATATGGTATATATTAATTGATATTTAAATATTTATATAATTTAGGAATAGTAATTTTAGATAATAGATTTCAATGATTTTTCAATATGGAATATTGTAAAAAAGTCCATTCTAATTTTGGAGTGTTATTTTTTTATTATTACGAAGATTAAAACACCACACAAAAAGTAACATAGGTTGATCAAAGTGTGATATATCTTTAAATGAAAAGAAATATAAGAAATCATAATTTTTTCATAGAGTTGGACATATAGAGGTTAAATGTTTCATAATTCTCTTATGATGAAAATTTTATATAAATCAAATTAAATGTTTTCATTTTAGTAATAGATAGAGCTAAGAAGAACAAAATTGACATTGGATATGATGGGAAATTCAGTGATTGTCCTAATGAGAAACTAAATGGGATAATTGATGTTGTTAGAAATCAGGTGATGCTACCAAACTGGCTATCATGATGTACGGATAACAAAATGAATATTATTTAATTATAAAATACAACAAAGAATTGAAGCTAGAGATCCGATGGAAGTTAGGTTGACAAAGATGACAAATGAATAAAGATTAAATTGTCAACATGTACTTTTATTTTGAACAAACACAAAAGGTAATGTCTCATAAGAATTGAATATTGTACTATTTTGTAAAATGATGGTATAGAGTAATATTATGCAAAGGAAAGATAAATAAATCGATTAACATAATGTGGGGAAAATATGTGTTTTCTAGTCATACCAAATATATTAAGATAGAAACTTCTTTTAAAAATATATATTGAGTTATGTATGTCTTTTAGATAAACTAGAATAAATTTATTATTAAATGATAATTATAATTGTGAGGACATAATTTATTTATGTGGGTGGGAATATAACACCCTGGTATTTTAAATTATACATTCCTTTATGACTTAATATATTCGATTGGATATGATAATTGAAATTCAAAACTGCAATGAACCACAAAAAATTATATAACCATTAATGTTCAGACATGTAATTTGTGGTTAAAAAAGAGGTATCAAAATTAGAAAATAATTTTTTTAAAAATAAAGGTCATTATTGATACTAAGAAATTGATAAAATTCAATGAGTGTAGATAAATAACTATTAAGACTTATTATTGATGTCAAATATTACTTTTTTAAAAATTGTCATGTATGCATTGTATTTCAAGATGCAAAATATATTATTGATAAAATATATTATTTATATAAATATTATATTAAAATCAATCTAAATATTAATGGATAGGAATTGTGAATGAAAACACCTAAAATTATAAAAGTTATTTTCCTATGAAAACAATTTTCCCTATATTTTTAGGTTATTATTTTCAAATTTTCAAATTTTAATTTAACCGAATTCACTTAATTTTTTGATTTATTTTAACATTATTATCTTTATATGAATTTTTTCAATTTTTTAAAAATAATATATTTTTAGGTGAATATTATAAAATACAGTTTTTACTAAATTCATTTTATTTATGGATATATCAAGAAGTAATTATATTTAAAACACATAAAAAATCCAAAATAAAAAATTAATTTAAGGAGTAAAAAAATAAAATTAATAAAAATTTTATGGATTTAGAATACCTAACTTTATCATTTTATTAACCTAAGTAATATTTTCCAATAAAAGATTCTATTTTTAATCTTTATTTTAATTAAATATTATTATGATAAATTTTGGATTTTAATTTATATAAAAGGAATAATTTTTTGTTATAATAAAATTTTAATTATAAAAATATAAAATATAATGAATTTTATTATACATAAAAATTTTAATATTGGAATACAGTTTCTAAGAAATGGTTTTTATGCATTATTTTCACTACGGTTAAAATTAATTTTTTATACACATCAAAAAATTATTTTATAAAATGTATCTCATATCTATAATGATTAGTTAAAAATTATTTAATAAGGATAATTATATGTTTAGGCATTAAAATTAAATTAATTACGTAAAAATTAATTGGTATGCTATAAAAAAATGCTGAAATATTGACAACTCTAGATAGTTGATTTTTTATTATTTAACCATCAACCTTTTTAATCCAAATAGATTATGGAAAAATATTTATTATAAATTTTTTGACAATCCATATGTTGTTTTATAAATATGTATTTTTATTAACTTCTATGTCAAGTTGATAATGAATAGTATTGACTCTAATTCCCAATGGCTTTATTTATTTATTTATACATAATAAAATTTTTAATTGGGTTGAGGGGGAGCCTTATATAGACTGTAATTCCAATTAAACATATCCCATTACATGAACTAATGGATTAAATACCAGACACACAAACCAACCCCCACCTTGCTTCTATATCATGATACACCTATGCTCTATGGCCTTATAAGTGTGATTGGATAGCATTTCCCCTTGAAAAACTACAAGGTGGCAGGTACCAATGACCATATTCATACCCTATCATCATTCTAGATTCCATTATCCTACTGTTGGATACTTTCAACTATAATAATTTCCCTCATCTGGGGTTTCACTTGAGGATCCAAACTGGCCTGTAGCTCATATTCCAAAACCTAGGTTGTGACCTGACTCTACAAACAACTTTCTGAGCCTCACCACCTTGACCCATCGATGATCACCACAACTTTTGACCACCATTTTTCTACCAACCACCATAACCCACCATCACTGATGTAAAATACTATGCCAACTCCATCAATACTGACCCCCAATGTAGATGTCTCTCACTCACTTCTATTGTGGTTGCACCATCGAATTATCACCCTGTGTCTTCGTTCTTCAACGTCGACACAATCGATGCTAACCCTTGATGTTGATGAGTTCCCTATACTACTGTGTAGAACCATTTTCAACATCCTATATATAATAAACCCCAAATTTTATTCATATTCATATAGTTTATTTAGTGAATGAATTAGTCTTAAAGAAGTGACAGGTGGGGCCCAATATTATAAAGACCTTTGATGCATTGATTGGCCACATGGGAAAAATGATTTCGGTAATTACTCTATGCCTACCTAATGTTAGAATGATTCCTTGGATGCAACCTTGATGATAAGTATAATTTCGTAGTTGTGGCCTTAATAGAAAGAAAAATGTCTTGGCAGAGGCCATGATGGTAATGATATTGATGTCTAGTTTTGTAAATTCCATCACCATTAATTTAAATATTTTATTCCATGTGTTTAATTATATTAATAATCACGTATTTGATTTAAGATCATGTGATATGTTATATTACATTATATTATTATCAATTATTTCCAATAATATTTTTAATTCCATGTTTATGACTTGATAGATTCTGATATATATTTTCTCTTACTGAGCATTTGAGACCACTCTTCTTCTGTTTACATTTCCATATGTTTTGAAGAGAATTATTACACAATTTATTTATAAGAGAGTAGATTATATAGAGATTTTTTTGGATGATATTTAAGGCTTAATATGGATTTAATGTTTTCTTATGTAGTGGAAAAATTTCCATCTATTGAGAATGAAATGGGTTTGGTTGGTTATGTTTTTTTCCAAAATCTCTAAATTTTATTCATAAAAGGTCCTTAAAATTTATGTGACTCCATATTTATTAGTGATATTATATTTATTGATGGATATAATTGGGTCACCTTTTTTCATTTCAAAATCTTTATATAAATATGTTTTTATGAGAACTGAATCCCGAGAGAGAACTATTGTGGTATCACAAGCAAATAATTATTGTATCCACATTATATTAACCTAGTTGGGTGAAAGATGTAAAAATTAATCGACTCATTCTTTATTAACATTACCAATTCATATTTTTTTTTTGTGAGGGAGATAAGTGTTCCTATTAAAAGAGGAGAAAGATCATTGGAAGGCACTACAAGCACTACACATTATCTATGCTAAAAAAACACTTATAAATGTAATATCATTACTAGCACTAATAAAAGGTATAATTAATTTAAAAACAAATTATATATTATTAAATATTATATTTTTATTATAAATATATTTAAATTGTTATAGATATAATATATTTTATTAAATATAATTTATATGACATTAAATACATAAATACACATAATATATAATAGATTTAGTGAAAATGGATTATAAAATAATTAAAATTTATGATTAAGTAAAAAATTCGTAATTATATAGCACATTTAAAATTTATTTTAAATTAATATTATTCATGATGACTTACGATACACGCAATAGTGAACATTAAGTGAACTGTGATATATGATAAAAATATACTAATTTAAAAGTGACCATTATATCATATCTATTAAATTAACATTATAAATATGAATAAGAAAATTAAGAAAAATATGTATAAAGGTTATATATAATAATAATGTATTTATTAAATCATAAAAAATATTTACTCAATTTTCAATAAAGTCGTTTTATGCTTAAAAATATATTTTCTCCAAAAATGGATTTTATTGTATTTTGAGCACGGTCATTATTATTAATTTCTAGAATATTTTATAAATTTTATTATAGGAAATAAATTAAATTTTGAAATCATCATTTAAATATTATATTAGGGTTAATTTATGGGTTTTTTCTAAGAATATTTATTTTTGAGTTAATAGTGAAAAATACAATTTTTTGTTAAAAATTTATTTCTTTTCATTAAATAAACTAATTTAAAAGTCTCATTATATTTTGAATTTAATCTTAATGTAACATATTAATCATATGATTATAAACAATCTAATTAATTAAGAATAAATCATCAATAGACTTTATTTTGGTATAAATTCATTTGTTGTCTTAAATACCCATTTATCTAAAAACTGTTTTTTCATTCATATTAATGAATTTATTTTAAAATCAATTTATTACAAATCTATAAATTTAATCATAAAAAAATAATTTCATATTTTTAATCAGTAGGTTCAAATTTGGTAAATAGTTCACTTTTATTTTTTATCCATATGAATAGTAACCTTGTTTAAGATTTGTCACCACATTAAAGAGTAAATTAGGTAGTTATGGTTAAAAATTAAGTGATAATGATTTAAAAATATATCTAACACTTGCCTGTGTTTCTTTATGATAATTTTAAATCAAAAAACACTTCAAATATTTTAAAATATGGAATTTTGTTGTCATTTCACTTTGATAAAGTCCTTTTTATTATTTTTTGTAAAATAAAATCCCAAAATGTCTCTTTCTTACATTTAATATCGATAATATTTTATGATAAAGACAAAAACCAAATATGAATGGATCTAAAATTGTATTTTAAATGTATTTTTTTGGATGGTAATTAGTTTTAATTTTTTCATGATGGAAGAAGTACCTTAAATACTTACACAACGCTAACATGGAGCTTGCACAAGTTTTAGAAGAATCTAGTTACTTATATTAAAAATATTAAAAGAGGTGTTTTTGGGTGATATATGGTTTCCTATGATTTTTTAGATATATATAAAATATTATTAAATTTTTAAAAGTCTTTATTTGAAATAAATTATTTTTTTGATATTTTTTAAAGTCAAATTATGTGAATAGTCTTTATAATGAATTTAATGGTATTTTATGTTAAGTAATATATTATTTAATTATTTAAAATTAATAATAATATTTTATTGGAAAAAATTAATGAAATATGGTTTATAATATCAACAATTTTCCAAATATGGGTAACATTTTCTTTTATAGTGACTTTCTCAACCCCTAACACATAAACCACTTGTTATCATGATAATCGTTAGAAAATGATAATGGGGGGGGGGTTAAACTAATAGGTAAGTTTTTAAACAACACATCAACTTATCAAAATTTTATTGGATGATACTATCATTACATATATCAATACTATATTGTAAATATATCAATTATGTTCCAAATGAAGAAGAAAATTAATTTATATTAATTTAATACTTTAAGTAATTATGAGGTTTCCACTCCCTTCACTTATAAAAGGAACCCACCTCTCCTATATTCATCAAAATTCATGATACATTTAGCTCAAACAAGATCTATCCAAATCACTTTAAAACCAAACTCCCCTTGACTTAAAGCATGTTTTCTCATCAAAATTCTAAAATATATTTCATATTTTTTATGCCAAATATTATTTTCTTGATTAAGAGGTATGACATTAAATCAAGTGTATCAATTTTATTTATTCTTATATCTCCTTCCAATATCCTTAATCCATGATAATATAATAAAAAATTTATATCATATTGTCATTACCGCCTTCACTAAGGAGAGGAAAGGGACAACAGATTTCCAGACCCTTCCATCACCAAGTTAAAGAATAGATAATGACCCTTGAGACCCGCATTCAACAGGTCTGGGAGTGGCGACTAGCACTAAGGGTATAGAGTCACACACAAAATAGAAGTCACTACCCTTTTTATTTAGTAGGATCGAAAGATAAGATAGTAAATCCCAAAAAACAACAAAATTGGAGACAAAAGTAAAGAAAAAATAAACCATTCCCATAGGCATTTTCCAAAAGTAAGTGCTACAAATTACAAGTAAAATCCAACATAAAGTACCAAAGAAAAGAAGAAAATAGAAACAACAACTATCCCAAATTCTGGACTAGTACGGTCCAGCATGATACTTGATGTCCTCCTAGAAACCTGAAATCATTTTTATATACATAGGGTGAGTATACATGTATACTAATTAGGTAAAACCAAAAGCTATCATGCACAGGTGGGGAGGCATTCTAATTCCCATGAGAAAAGGAGATAACACCTTGCAAGGAAATATTCCACTCAAACCTCACCAAGGCACACTCCCAAAATAACGCAATTCAATTAATGTAATAGTAATAACACATCAATGATATTATACATGGAGTGAAATATAAATGATGATATTTCACATATTTACTGCCACACCTTCCAAAATCTATGATCATGAAATTATACATGGATTAAAATCAGAATTAGGGCATGCATTATTGTTTTATATTTAGTTTCAATGTTTTCAATATTTATTGTCATGTTCAATGTCAAAGGAATTTTTTCTCCAATTTAAACACATTTTATTTCAATTCATTTTTTTCACACAGAATAAATTTCTTTATTTCATCTTCTCCCCCAACATAAAATATAATTGTCCCTTGTGTTTGAAGAAATGAAAATTTAGAAGGGGCAAAGGTAGATAAGGGGAGTTAAATAAAGAAATTGAAATATAATGATAATGAAATGAAGTCACATGGTGTTTGAAGATAAAGTTCTTATGGCTCCAATTTAGTCCTTTAAGATCCATGTCACTTGAATTGCTCCCTAGTGTAAAATGGAAAAAGAAAAAAACAAAAAAAAACAATATATATTTATTTATATAGTAAAAATTGCATATATATATAAAGATTATAGAATTAAGATGCACTATAAGCTGTAGTTCAGTGGAGAGCATGCACCCCTGTCTCCCTTCGATCCCAGGTTCGACTCCCTACTCCTTCGCTGGTTTTGATGGGGTTTGACCCACGACCTATGACTTGTAATTTAATATATATTTTTAATTATTATTATATTTTTAATTATTTTTTATTTTCATTTTATCCTACAAACACATAAAAATAAAATAAAATAAACAGATGATACATTGTATTCTTTTTAAATTTCCATGTAAGGTATTACACAAGGATAAAACCATATGACACAGATGAATATGGTGCTCCCCTATCATACCCATCCATACTCATCCGACAAGAATATGTCAACTATCTTTATTTTACTTATTTTTTTAATATCAAAATTATTAATCAATCTTATTTGAAAAATAAATGTGATACAAAAATATTGGAAACATGAAAACCATGAGCTTATTATCATGAAACACTTTTGTTTAACATCATTATCCTAACATGGATCCAAAATCTATCAATTTTTTCTTTGTTCGTAGGTTGGCTCAGTTAACTCGACCTCTGTTTCTTATGTATTGAATTATTCAATGAATGGTTTTATCGTATGACCATTTACCTTGAAAATGTGACCACTTGTGGGGTCTTAAATCTTTATTTCCCCATGGGGGTACACCAAATGCACTATTAAAGGACCTGACCATCTAGACCATAACATTCCTAAGTGTAAATGACGTTTTGAACTGTACAAGAGCACAAAGTTTCCTGGTTCAAAATATTTGACATTGATATTCCTGGATTGGTAGAGTTGAACTCTAGCTTTATTTATCTTTGAAATTTTTAAGAGTCTAACCTATGATTCTCAAGTTCACCGATATCTAATTTCCCCTTGGATTCAGCCAATGAAATGTCAATGTTCATTTTTTTGATTGGCCAAAATGATTTATGCTCAATTTCAAAAAGTAAATGGCTAGATTTTCCATAATCCAACCTATATGGTGACATTCCTATGATGGTTTTGAATGTTGTAGGATTTGCTTAAATATCTTCCAAGGCTTTCACATACCAATCATTCCTGGAGGGATTCACAATTTTCTCAAGAATTTTCATAATCTTTTTATTCGCTAACTCATATTTTCCATTGGTTTGTGGATGGTATACAGTGGATACTTTATGAGAAGTACCATACTTATACCTGAGTGAAGAGAATCGACAGTTGCAGAAATGGGTTTCTTAGTCACTGATTATAGCCCAAGGAATTCCAATTTTAGAAAATATGTGCTCTTTTAGATATTGAATAACAACATGATGGTCATTGGATTTAGTGGGAATTTCCTCAACCCATTTCGAGACATAATCAATATCTAATTGGATGTATAGGTATCCCTTGGAGTGTGGGAAGGGTCCCATGAAATCAATTCCCCAAGAATGAAATATTTCAATGACAAGAATGGGAGTGAGGGGAATTCGATTGATTTTGGTAGTGGATCCAAATCACTGACACTGAGGACATCATTTTCAGAATTAGGAGGATTCCATAGTGAGGATATACTGGTAGAAAAAAATTTGGAGGACTATTTTATTGGTTTTATTTGTATATAAGTGGCCTCAACATTGGTCTCGATTAAGAAAATTTAGAATGGACTCTTGCTTAGGCTTGGGAACACATCTTCTAAGGATTTGATCAAGACAAAACATGAAGAGGTAAGGATCATCAGACACATAGTGTTTGACATCAAAAAGTAATTTATTCATAGCTAGGGTCATCAAAAATTTAGGAATGTAACCTGTCACCAAATGGTTTTCTATGTTAGCATACCAAGGGAAATCACTCATTGAATAGAGGTGCTCATCGGGAAATTAATCAGACACAGATAGGTGGTGTGAGTTGTCTTTTAATTCCATCCTGGAGAGGTGATAAGCCACAACATTTTCAACCCCGTCTTTATCTTTAATGGTTAAATCAAACACTTGAAGAATAAGTACTCTCCCAATCAATCTAGCATTGGCATCGTGTTTTTGGAAAATATATTTTATGGTTGAATGGTCGGTGAGGACAATGATTTGTGATCCTAAGAGATAATACCTGGATTTCTCTAAGGAAAATATAATAGAAGGCAACTCTTACCTAGTGGTGGTGAAGTTAATTTGTGCATCATTTCATGATTTACCTTCATAAGCAATGAAACATGGAGTTTTATCACACTGTTTTCCTAAGACAACTCCTACAATGAAGTCACTAGCATCACACATGAGTGTAAAAGGATGTTTCCAATTTGGAGATTGCATTATTAAAGGAGAGAAATGAGATGACCTGAGTGTAGTGAATGATTACTCATAGCTTTCTATCCATAAAAATGGAGGATCTATCACTAATAGACTACAAAGTGATCAAGAAATAGTGATAAAATTCCTAATGTACCTTCTATAGAAACCATCATTTCCTAAGAAGGACATCCCTTCATTAACAGTTTTAAGAGAGGGAAGGTGAAAAATGATGTCGACCTTAGCTTTATCAAATTAAATCCTTCTACCAGATACCATATGGCCTAGAACAAGTCCTTCATTTACCATTAAATTGCATTTTTCCCAATTTAGGATGAGATTATTAACATCGCATCTTGAAAAAACCATTTAAACAAATAGAATGAATCACTCAAAATAATCGCTATATATTGAAAATTCATATATGAAGACCTCTAAACAATCCCCCACAATGACCAAGAAGATTCACATCATGCACCGCTAGAAGGTACTAGGGGAATTAAATAATGCAAAGGTCATGTGCATGAAGAAAAAACTGTCGAATATACAATTGAAGGTTGTTTTTCCTAGATCCTATTAGGAGATATAGATTTTATTATACCTTGAAAATCCATTTAGGAATCAATATAATTGATGACCTGCCATTCTCTTGAGGACTTGATAAATAATATGAGAGGAGAAATAGTTTTTCTTAGTACAAGATTTGAGCTTCCTATAGTCAATACAAATTCTCCATCCACTACAGATCCTTGTGGAATGAAGGTCACCATCCACATTGGTGATCACAGTGATTCCAGCTTTCTTTGGGACAACCTGAATTGGGTTTACCCCTCACTCTCAGTGATGGTGTAGATTATAACAGATTTTAAAAACTTAAGAAGTTCTTTCCTTAGAACATCCATTAGATCTGGATTAACTCTCCATTAAGGTTGACGACATGGTTAGGATTTGGATTCAAGAACAATAATATGAGTCACAATGAGTGGGCTAATCCCAAGAATATTAGAAATGGTCCATACAATTTCTTTCTTATGCTTTAATAGGACATAAAAATGAATCTTCTATTGATTGGATTAATGAGAGTAAGAAATTACAACTAGAAAGGAATTATTGTCCCCTAATAATTCATACATGAGTGATGAAGGTAAGATATAAAATTCGAGACCAGATTGGTTATCACTTTCCATGAAAGGATGAGTCTTTTTATTGAACGTAGTTTCTTTGTTCCGATTTCATGACAGAATTGGATCCTTGTTAATAGAATTTTCATCCACAAAATTAGCCAGTGCAGTGTCTTGAATGAGAATGGACACAATGTTATTGATTTCACCAATGGTATAATTAATTTTTCATTCTAGAAAATCCTCAATAATTCTATCAAAAAGATATTCAATCCAATGACACAATTTTTCTTCATTTGAACAATGAAAATCAATATCTTATTTGCTTAAACATCCTTTAAGAATTCCATGATGTTCCTCAAGTTCAATATCTACACTACCAATCCAATTAACGTTATGTATTTCCTAATCTTCCCCAATTTTAGAGTTTTCATTATATATGTTCATGTCTAGACTCATTTTCGAAAGGTGATGTTCATATTCCAGTTTCGTACATGGATAACAGAGTTTATTGTTTCAAGGAATGGATGACCATGGATGATTGGGGTTTTCTTCTTCAGACATAATATTTGGTGATTTTCAAGGATAATGAAGTCTTTTGGGTAAATGAAAAATTCAACTTTCAGAAAAACATCCATTAATATCCCCTTAGGATCTCTAATGCTATGATCATCTAGTTGAAGAGTGACAGATGTGGGTTGGAGTTCTTTGAGACCTAATTGATAATACAGGGTATAAGAATGAGACTCACACTAGCTCCTAGGTCACACAAGGCTTTTACAACATTTTTCTCTCCTAGTTCAACATTGATGTATGGGCATCCTGCGTATTTCATCTTTTGAGGAAGGGTTCCTTGTATTATTGTGGTAACATTTGCTGCCAAATGCGATTAGTTCTAATGTGAGGATTTCCTTTAAAACCTGCAAGGGTCCTTATGTTATTTTTAGTATGCAGGAATGGTTCTAATGGAATCAAGAAATGAAATGTTCAACTTGACTTGTTAGAAAATTTCCCTTAAGGATTCCCTCAATTCTGGCTTGGGATTCCCCCTCATGGGTTGAGAAAATGGGGTAGGTTTTGGGATTGTTTTTTGAAGAGTTCTTTCTTTCACATTGTAATTAGTTTATTTAGTTTGTTAATGTGGTTCATTTGAATTTTCATTAGGTTTTTAATCTTCATATGGTTTTTGAAATATTTTTTTAGGTTTCATAATTTATTTCGCACTTCTTAAAACTATCATAACATTTAGTTGTTCATGATTTGTTTGAGTGCAACTTGAATCTCCCCATAATGTTAAGGATCGAACTTCCTGAGTAGGTATGGGTTCTTTCCTAGTTTTATTGTTTTGTAGTTCATATTTATGTGATGAGACTTCTTAGTTCATTTTCTCCATTTTTTTACTCAACTGCTCAGGTATTGTAAGAGGGATAGATTTAGTAGGGGGTTATGCCATTTGGTTTATCCCAGGATGATACCTTAGTTGTTGGATTGGTTATTGCATAGGTTTCTATATGGGTTGTTTGTATTGGAAAAGAGGATGTTCCTATTAGGCTGGTTCTGGTGGTAATTGGATATGGCTTCAGAACTCTTGTGTAGGGTAATAGTTTGGTCCTTATGGATAACTAGGATGTTGGTTATATTTCCAACATAATCCTAGATGGTCATTTTACCTTCTATTGAATGTGTTTTGGTACTATGGATTCTAAAATCTCATAGCATTAACCTGAACTGGTGTTCCTCCTAGAAAAACA
Organism: Viscum album; assembly: GCA_963277665.1. Lineage (NCBI taxonomy): Eukaryota > Viridiplantae > Streptophyta > Magnoliopsida > Santalales > Viscaceae > Viscum > Viscum album. The sequence goes on from OY728131.1 coordinate 1,932,733,437, forward strand.
TCTTTAATGGAAGGGATGGTCAGGTAGTAATCAGTAATGTGGTCATGTTTGTCAAAAAAAAATTAAATAGGGTCAACAGTTTGAATTTAATGGTCTTTCCTATGATCGTTCTCCTCGACCTTCCTAGTGAGTGCATCAGAATTATTCATAAGGATTTAATCCTCCATAAGTGTTTGAATTCCACCATATTTTGGTGGCTTCTCATAGTAAGGTGATGTTTCCCATGTTTGGTTTTGTTCAACAAGGGTTTCCAGATACTCATAAGCCTCATTTGGGTCTTTTTTAAGGTTCCATTACACCTCATGTTAATAAATTGTTTGTTCCCCATACCCAACCCTTCATTGAAAATTCTAACTTGTTAAGGAATAGAAAAAAATGGATTAGAACCATTTTTTTAGTGTCTTAGATCCTATCGCATGTTTTGTAGAATGACTCCCCCATATTTAAAAAAAATTGGATGCTCTTTTTAAGCGAAATTGTTTTATGGTGGGGAAAGTATTTTTTATGGAATTCACATTGTAATTGGTCTGAAGAGTTGATGGATGATGGTCTCAAATTTTTTAGCCAATTTTTATCTTGATCATTCAAATAAAAAGTAAATAGACTCATCTTAGCTGATTTTTGTTGATGTGGGGGACACATGGTTTCTATAATGTCATTGAACTACTTAACATGAAGGTATGGCATCTCGGACTCCATTCCATGGATTGTGGGAAGGTGGTTTAGGACATGGGGTCTAATGATGTAGTTTTTATTTTCTTGGAAATTGTGTCTAAGTCATGAGGCGTCATTGGTCCAGGCAGGTGTGAGGTATTCATTCATGGTTTGATCAACTAAATTCCCCATGTTTGGGGCTACATCAATTGGGTTTCCATTTTGGTTCCCACACTGGTTTATGAGTTGATTTCTTTGATGTCCCTCCATTGAAATTGGCTCAATTTTTGACCCTAGAGTTTTAGGAAGGTTAGGATCTAATGGAAATAGTTCTCGTGGTGTACTTGACTCCCCAACCCTATGACTATCCACCCTAACTAGATGGTTTGATTGGTCACAAGTGTTAGCAGACATGTGCCAAAAAAATTATAAAGGTAAAAGATAAGAGAATTTGGATGAGAAAAGAATAAATGGTGGAGAATATAATGTGGGTTGATATTACTTACTTGGGTCCCCGAAAATGGGTCCAAATGTTGATTCACACTCAAATTTACCCATGTGTTGAAGGTAGAATGGTCCTTGAAGTCTCACTTGGGTTGTTGATTCCTTAGAGACCTAAGATGTAACCTATAGATACGTACATTCTATGGACTATTTTTGGTTATGATATGGCCATCATGGGATGATATTATATGGGTCTATGTTATCTCTAAGATACATAATTGAATTCTATTTTAAATAATGATTTCATCATTGGTTATCACTTCGGATGGATTGGATGCATTACTTTTTCAACTATTTCAATTTCGTATATTTGAGAAGGGTTAATTAATGAATATAAAACAACATCATCACTTACTAGTTTAATTCATATACACCTTAATACTAATCACCTTTACACTTGGAGGATCATGTTTATGAGAACTCCAAGGTAATGTTTCATATTTTCACTTGAAGTGAGTGGCCTTAAAATTCAAAAACGATGTATAACTTTTAAAATCATCAAATAAAAATATCAATTAGAAGAAGTGATTATAGATTAATTGGATGATAAAGAAAAAAATCCATCCCATTGCTACTCCCTTGGATCAGACCATAAGTGGGTTAGCCCTAACATTATCATATGGTTTCAATGGAAGCAGGAAGTAGACTCATGAGTGAGGAATTAGAGAAGTAAAAAAACAATGAAATAATGATCACTCCACCGTTGTGCGATAATCTCAAAAGTTTTTGTATGAACAAGTTCACACCGTGAGGAAACAATATCAAAGTTATAATATATATAATATAAAAAATAAGATGAATAAATTTTATAAATAATATAAGGTAATTCAAGAACATACAATTTGAAGGAATGCGATTACAATATCAAATTTGCAGCATAACATTAAAATGAAACAAAGATCAAAGATTCCAAAATCCTCCACCAGAACTACCATTAATAGGAATTTAAGAAGCCTTGGGTCTAGCCTCCAATATTCCAAGATTCTTCAATAAATTTTGGTAGGTCTTAAATGGGTGGAAAGTTGAGGGAGAGTTGATTTTTCCACACTTGACAGACAACAAGATCCATCTTGCATGAATCGACAGATGTGTTCCAACGAGTATATAGATGGCCTAATTGAGTTGGGAAATAGAGGACTAAAATGAATATTAGGATGTCCCATGATATCCTTCAAAATTTCATCCCCAAATAGTTTATTTTTTGATATATTTTATTAAATGGGTGGGATGTTTTTCTAGGCCATAGAATCTGGACCAAAATTTTATCTTCAAATGGGACCGTATGAAACAACATTTTAAAAAAATGAATTAGATCTTATCTCTATTGGATTAAATGTTCCCCTTGATGTCCCCTATCTTCAGCTAAATTTTCAGAAGTATTGGCCTTTGATATTTGTCGCTGATGTCTATTTATTAGGCTATTGTCCAATTTGTTTGGCCCAGAATGTTGTTGATTCAAGACCAATATTAGTGGTCTTCTAATGAGAATCTGCAAGTTATCCAAAATCATTAATTGTTCCTTATAGCATGAGGGACCTGAAAATAAAATAAAGACAAGATTTTATTTTAGGAGTTGTTCAAAAAAGGACCATGTAATAGTGCACTTTAACAAAGATTTTCAATAATAATTATAAAAAATGATCAAAGTGTAAAATGAATTAAAATGGTGTTTATGAATTATTAATATCATGAATATTATAAATATTAACAATGAATATTAGCCTATTTTAGTGGTTAATTATCACCATTATTTCCAAATTTAGGAAATTATTTTGGTAGTTTCTCTTATACATCCTCAACTGTTTGGACCCATAAGAAACCATATGACCTTCATGGACTAGAACTGTTCAAATCCTGACTCCAGATACATAAAAATATAATCCATACTCATTACCTAGAACATTTATGGTTAAAATTGGTTTTTTCATAAATCTCTCATTAAATATCTTAGAAGGACCTATCATGAACACCTATGTAAAGGAACTATAACACAATATTGGTCAAGGTATTCTCAGCACTTCCAATTAGGAAGACACTCGGTTGACCCTCTAGTTATAACTGTAAATTCCTATAAAATATTTGGATATCAAAACCATTGTTTGGCCTCTATAAATATACTTTGACATCAAACATATCAGACTATAATAATATTCTATCCACTAATATAATTTTCCCCATGAAGTGTACATTATCAATCCAAAACATACACTTTGATATCATGGCATATAGTTCTTTCTCCCTATGTTTTCTCAAAATGATCTCCCAATATCAAGCATGTTCCTACCTAGATCTTAGAGAACACTTTCGCACCTCAAAGTGGATCAAATATTCTATCACTATGTATATCTGTATATAAGTTCATTTATATCACTTATAATAAAATTTAATAGTCCACATATATTCTCAATGATCCATTTAAATTGTTATGGAAAAAACTAAGGCACCCCAGGGGGACATAATCATTCATATAAAACACTTTACCTAAAATTCATTCAATTTAGCCTTCCTCTCTCATAGCTCTACAGGATCCATCTTATATGGTGGAATAGATATATGCCCCACACATAGTAATAAAACAATCATAAACTCAACCGATCCCTTGGGTGGTTATCTTGAGAAGTTCTTGGGAAATACATCGTGGATGTTGTCAATTACAGTAGGACGGACTGAATGATTTTTCTCTCTATCATCCAAAATAACTCTAGAAAAATGGGTTGTGATTCTATACAACTACAGAAATATTGGTCCTACATTACTAGTTTTCATATCCAAATCTCTATTATAGACATAATCATCACCCTTGAAAAATATAATTCCACCCACCGGTAAAAACAATTGATATTGAACATACATAACTACATGGGGGGTTTTAATTGAAGTCACAAAGTAGACTTGTAATTTTCATGTCATCAGAACCTTCCCTTTCTATTTTTGTGTCTATATTAAGTGGGAATTAATGAGTATAAAGGTAAAATTGTCAAATAGTTGTGAGACATTATATGCATCCATTTTTAATATATGTGAACTTTTTATCTCCCTCTTGTATTTACCTCCTACTGGCAATAAAATTATACATGATCCGACATGAAACATTCATATTCCATAGTTAAAAATTATACATTAAGCGAAATGAAACATTCATAATAAATACGTACGAATATTTCAACATATTTACAAGTATTTAATTTTTGTGGCATAATTTTCCCACATTTTGTAAATTGATAAGATATAATCGAAATATCATAAAACCGGGCATGAAACATTCATTTTCCATAAATTCTAGAGAAAAATAAGAAATACATTTCACTTTAATTGAATAAAAATATAGATGAATAACCAACATCACTATATGAATGCCGTAAAAAAAAACTAACCATATCCATATGTAAACAGACAACAGAAAACATGTGAAACTACATTGAAAAAAACATAACTAAAAATAGATGGGTTGGATTCAATGACATGATCTCCAGTAAATGATGGCCTCCATTCTCAAAATACCCTAACAAAGAAACCAATTCATATGAAACTAAACATCAATTGGGCTACAAGAATACAACTATTAACCATATGTTGATAGAACCAAAATTATATACATATAGAATTTCTACAATTCTCATTATGGAAGCACCTAAGGAGATGATTTCACGACGGAGATGGGTTCATAGAGGAGGAAGGATTTGTAACAGAGGTGGGGTTTGATGGTAGAGGTGGGGTATGTGAAGGAGGGCTTAACTGTGGATGAGAGCTTCGCGGTTGCAGAGGATTTCTTCGAGGTAGAGGAGGAGGAGGGCTTCAAGGCGGAGGATGATTTTTTTTGCAGTGGTAGGAGTCGATGACAGAGGAGGAGGAGGAGGGTTTCACAACAGTGGAAGAGGGCTTCATGGTGATGGAGGAGGAGGAGGAGGAGGAGGAGGAATAGGAGGAGAAGGAGGAAGATGCAGTGAGGTTTGGCTTCCTTAAGAGATTTATTTGTGCGACAGGAGGAGGAGACTATTGGAGACTATTAGAGTTTATTTATAAAATCAGGTAAACCTTTTATCAGTGCTAACTAAAAAACACCGATAAATGTTAGTTTTATCAGCATTAAAATAGAATGTGCTAATGAAAATTTTCATTATCCGCACTAAAAAAGCACAGATAAAACTATAATGATAATAAATTATATATATATATATATATATTTATTTATATTTATATTTATATTTATTTGTATAATGAATAAATTAATATTTATTTATAATAATAAATATAAATAAATGTATATTTATTTATATTTATATATATAATGTATATATATTTATTTATAATTATAAATTTTTTATAAATATATTTATTATATTTATAATTATATATAATTAATATCATTATAATAATTTTATAATTATTTAAATATATATATATATATATATTTAGAAATATAATTGTAAATATTTTTATATATTTTTTCTAATTTTATAACTATTTAATAACTATAAATGTATATATATATTTTTATTTATATTTATAATCATACATATATATATCAATCATTATAATATTTTAACAAATATATTTATTGCATTCATAATTTTATAAATATATATAATTAATATATTTATAACAATTTAATAATTATTTAATTATATATGAATTATATAGAATTCTAATTATAAATATTTGTATATATTAATATATATATTCTTTTTTTTATATATTAATTATAATTTGATATTTATTAAAATATAAATATATATTAATTTCATATATATATTAATTATGGTGTGTGATTTATAATGAAAATTAATTTTATTTATTGTCATTAAAATAGTTATATTTGACTATAATTAATATGAATATATAATTATATAATAATATTGTTTTAAAATATAAGAAAATTGGTTTGATCACCTGTTTAACAGATTATCTTAATCCAAACATGACCTAATCCCCGTATTCAATGACCATCCCGATTCTATTTGACTGTGCATATAATTTGAGCCCAAAATAAAATAATTTTAGGATCAATCATTGTGAGATGGAATTTTACCTACCCTACATATATAAATTGACCCTACAATAAAATAATTTTAGGTGCAATAGAATGATTTGATTGATAGAATACCCCTGTGACCATTGTAATATGAATTTTGACACTGACCATCCTTAAATACATTCATAAATATAAGAAATGGATGAGTTGTTCTATAAATTAGATAACCTTCCTCATCACTTTTCATTCTGCATCACTTCAAATTTAACAGTGGCAATGGTGGCCTATGACCAGGCGGGGTCCAGTAGGATCAGGTGGTAAGAATTTCTACTTTGGCTTCCAGTAGCTACACTACTCTCATAACCAGGTGAGGATTTTTGCCGATGCCCACTACAGTTTCATTTTTGTACATGGCTGTTTTCAGTTCTTTGGATGGGATTGTATTCTGGCCAACTTATATTAGATGTACTTGTACCAAGACTTGTTTCAGTGATACTTGTTTCCTTTTCAGTGTGTGGTAATTGGTTGGGCATGTGCGTGTGTGTGTAGGTACTTAAGCAAATTCCCCCCACTTGTAGTTAGACACCTTTAGCGCTAATCACGAGCCCATAGCCTTTTGGAGGCAGGCTTGGGGTAGTCATGGCACATGCATTGGGGTATGGGTCGTGACACTGCCCAATGTGTTGTGATTTTAGTAAACCAATGTTTTCCACAGCGGACAGGTATTCAGTACCGAATTTAACAACTTCCTAAACAATATATTGTCATACAATACAAACCTTCGGCCAACATTGATTTTTGACATAACCTTTCAAAATATTCATCTATCGTTCAATGGGATACATCCATCTATAGAGTACAAGACCATATAGTGGAATATCACTCACCAAGTGAACCATCAACTCAATTAATATTGGTGGGAATAATATTTCCATTTCACATAATATGATTGCAAGTTCACATTCCATAAACGGAAATTTGAAATGAAAGACTCTATTTAATATGTGGGCACAATTTTCCCACTTTTAGTAAATTGATAAGCTATAATTGAGATACCATAAGAACTGACATGAAACATAAATTTTCCATAAATTCTCAAGAAAAATAAATAATACATTACTCGATAATTGAATAAAAGTATAGAAGAAACACCAACATCACAATATGAATGTAGTCAGACACAATAAACCATATCTATATGTAAATAGGCAATGAAAAACATGTGAAACTTCACTAAAAACATAACTAAAAATGTGTGGGTTATATTCTATGACATTAAATCCAGTCAAACATGGCCTCCATACACAAAATCAAACAACAAACGAACCAATTCATGTGCAGCTAAACATCAATTGGGCCACAAGCATCCTGTAGCTAGCTATATACTTATTGAACCAAAAAATATACATAGAGTATTACAAGAATACTCACAGTGGTAGCACCTGATGGGATGGGATTATGATGGAGGAGGGTTCACAGAGGAAGAGGGCATCACATCTGAGTTGTGGTTCGAAGACAAAGGTGGGGTACACTGAGGGAAGCTTCATGACATAGGAGAGCTTTGTGATAGTAGATGAGGGCTTCGATGTGATAGAGGAGGAGGTGGTGGTGGCCGAGGAGGTGGCGGCGGGGTGAAGCTTCTGCGAGAGCTTGAGTCTTGCAACATGAGGAGGAGACTGTTAGAGTTTATTTGTAAAACAAGATAACCATTTTATAAGGGCTAGCTAACAAATGATGATAATGGTATGTTTAATCAATGCTAAAATAGAAACTGCTGATAAAACTTGCATTTATCAACCCTAAAAAAGCACCGATAAAACTATAATAATTATAAATTATATATATATATATATATATTTATATGTATAATGAATATATATATGAATATATATATTTATAATAATAATTATAAATAAATATTTATTTATTTATATATAAATATATAAGAAATAAATACTTATTTATAATTATAAATTTATTATAAATATAATTATTATTTTTATATTTATATATGATTAATATCTTTATTTTAATTGTAGAATTATTTAAATATATCTATTTTAATTTAGAATTATAATTATAAATATTTGCATATATTTATTAAAATTTTATAATTATTTAATAACTATAAATTTATATATATTTATATGTATTTATTAATAGTTATAATCATAAATATATATATATATATATTTATTTATTTATTTCAATAATTATACAATTATATCAAATATATTTATTAAATTTATAATTTTATAAATATATATAATTAATATATTTATAATAATTTAATAATAATTTAAATATATCTGTATTATATATAATTCGAATTATAAATATGTGTATTTATTTATAAATATATTTATTTATTTATATATATTTATTTAATTAATATTTCTCTTATAATTTCATAATTATTTAAATATAAATATACATTTATTTAAATAATTATGAAATAATTATGAATTAATTATGAAATAACTATATATTTATTATAAATATATATTTATTACATATATATTTTAATTATAGTCATAAATATGAATAAATTTATATATAGATTTAAATACATATCAAATTAAAATGTATATATTAATTATATATAGTAATAAATATAAATATATATATATAGAAATTTAAATAATTATGAATTAAAATTAATATATTAATTATATATATTTTTAATTTCATAATTATTTAAATTAATATACATTTAAATTTAAATAATTATAAAATTATAATAAATATATTTATTATATTTATAAATATAATTTTAAATGAATATATATTTATTTATAGTCATAAATTTATCAATATATATATATATATATAATTATTAACGTAATGTAAATATATTAATAATATATATGTTATAAATTACAATTATTTAAATAGATATATAATTATATGTAAATAATGATGAAATTATAATTAAAATATTTGATAATAAATATATTTATTATACTTATAATAATTATTATAAAAAATTATTTATTTATTTATATTCATAAATATAAATAAATATATAAATACTTAAATACCTATGATAGTAAAATAAATATATTAATTATATATATTTTTTGTAATTTATAATTATTTAAGTAAATATATATTTATTTATAATTATATTTATAAATACAATAAATATATTTATTATAATTTCAAAAATATTTAAATATAATTATATATTTCATTAAATTATTATGAATGTATAAAATATATATATATATATAATTAATATATTTTATTTAATTTAATAAGTATATAAATATATATATGTGTGTGTGTATTTATTTAAATTTTTGACTATATATAATTAAAATATTTATTTTTCTGGGGGCTCATTTGCATCGCTCAAAAATTTTATTGTACACAGGATCATCAAAAGAGGAACTTTCGCCCATGTTTCTACATCTGATGGTGATATCTCTGAGCATATCGATCTCTTTAATTTTTCATTCATTTATCGGATATCTTTTTCAAAAGGCATAGAGTCTTGGAAAAATGTTAACCTAGTAGAGCCTTTAGTCTCATCGCGGGATTTTCCCTGTTTTAAATGTGTATATCATGGAAAAGGTTTCTTCCATATCATTTTTCCCAAGACAATGATAAAAATCATGGCATGAAGTGTATATGATTGATAAATTTATTACTGGGAATTCTTAGCATCCTCAAGTGGAACATGAACTTGAATTTGATCAAATTTAGAGAAACTAGCGCACAAATATTGGTGAATATTGGTTTCTTAAACTGTGTATTTTGGAAACCATAAATTCTCATTGACATTGCATCAGCTATTGGTATTCATATTAGAATGGATAAACCCATTGAAATGGCCACATTTGGCCACTTCACCCAGGTTCTAGTAGAAGTAGAATTCAGCTCCATCTTGATTGATAAAATAACTCTATCTATACCTGATGATGATAACCATATTCAACTAGAGTATTAATCAACCCCCAACCAATTTTGGGTATCATGTAAAAGCATTGGGCATATGAAATTTTTTTGTAGAGCATATACAGTTTCCCCTAATTTCCATTTAAATGGTCATGATCTGCTTCATTGTCGTAGGAAGAATAGAAGTTGGACTGTTCAAAATTCTAGAGACAAAATAGATGAGTCTGCTCAAAATAATGATGTTCTAGCCCCAGTTATTTTAAATTAGATTGATAACCAGAATCATATAGATGTTGATCCATCTTATCAGGGTTTTAAATCACATCCCCTGATGGTCCTTTACAGGAAAATATGGACACAATAACTACTACTGATCATCCTCAACAGAATGATATTGGGACTGCCCCCTTGCCCAAATGTAATTTTCTAAGCCCAATGAATTTTGGGTTGATTTGGAAAAGGAATTCACAAGGATGCTCATGTTTGCTATATAGATCCTTTGTCTAGTGAAATTTCTAATGGCCATGAGATACTGGAAACAGACGATGGTCATTCAAATAAAGAGCTTTTTGTACAAGCACATGCAGATTACAACCATTGGGAGGAACAAAAAATCATGGAGTCCAGAACTCGCAAAGTGAAAGATAAATATGAGATGGCCATCCTAGGGAAATTGAAAAAGGGTTATTCCTTGTCTGTGAGGAGTAATATGGAGGTCTCGACTCCCTCATATACTTTTCATAATGTGAGTCGGATGTAGGAAAATTTTGGGAAACAACAACCATTGAGTGAGTTGGTTCCCTTTAACAAAACACTTGTAGATACTACCCGTGGTTTAAGTAGTTGTGTAATTGTACAACATTGTGTCAATTATTGTGCTGGAAAAATCCACCGCATTGGTTGGAGATATTGTTGGTACATGTTTTAAATCATGTATTAGAAATAAGTATGAGATGGTTTCAGAATTATCCCAGAATCAGGAGTATCAAACTGTGGATGCTGCAGCACCTCTTCCAAGTGAGAAAAGGACAAAAGACATTGTTGACTATGTCAAAAAATTTATTAATTCCTCTTCAATTGACACTACACGTGTTTCAAACGTGAGTAGAATAAACTCCATTGAATTTCTTTCCTCTAGATATAGTGAATAGGAAGTCTCATTCAATGATCATGTCCCTATCGCTAAACCAAAGATGGGGTTCAGTGATGAGGAGCTCTTGGATGATGGAGGTGGGCAATGGATGCAGGTCAAAACATGTAGAAGGGGGAGACATCCACATGGTTGTGGTGGACGTGTCCCATATCATAGACTGAGTACTAGATAACGAGCACATTGAGTGTTGTTCTCTTTAATTCTGTTGTCTCTGATCCTTGGATATTTTGTATGTTTCCCACTCGTATGGTTTTTATTTAATAAAAGGGGCCTTTGAGCCTAAATACATTCTTAAAAAAAGTATATATGAAACCATAATAGCTTCTTGGGAACATGAAAAAATCATATACACTTAGTAATGTTTAGATTATAAAAACGAGTCACCATATAAATAGACAACATGAATTATAATGATAGTGTAATATATAAATGAACATTCACATTGAATACATAACATATGAACGCCACTTATATTCATGGATCAATTGACCAAATTCATTGGAAACATATATTTATTTAAATATATATCTATTTATTTATAATTTTAATTATAAATATATATATTTAAAAACTATTTTTATTTAATTATAATTATACATATTTACAAAGTATTTATATATAATTATAAATATATATATATATATAAAGTATTTATTTGTAAATATAAATATATTAAAATATTAATATATCAATATAATAAATAGAATAAATATATTGATTATTGATGAAATTTTATATATATATATATTTGAATTATTAAAAAAATATATTAATAATAGACATGTGTTTTTTATTTAATGTATACACAAAAATTATTTTTGAATATAAATATAAAAATTTTATATAATGTAATAATTATTTTTATTAATAACATAAATCACCACTAACAACAGCACTGATAAATCTACGCTTTATCACCGTGGAAAAATTGATGATAAAGGGTACACCTTTATTAGTGCTGGTAAATGGTAGATTTATCAGTGTTTTTTGATATTGCTGATAAAGGTTCTCTTATATCAGCGCTTTCTGCTTAGCGCTGATAAAACCCAGTGCATCCCTTGCCCAGATATGTCGTAGTTTGCAAACATATGTCATCTATGTTCCAGTGTTTTTATTATTTTTCAATATAATATTCTTCTTCACTTCTCTTATAAACATACTTGGTTTCATTCCTCCTCATTGTTTAAAATGAGAGACTCGATGAAACTATTTTAATAATAAAAATACGAATTTATTGATATAAAATAACTAAATTAAAAGCCTATTAAATGAATATGAAAATTTAAATTTAAAGCATGTGATTTTTAATGATAATTAATTTCATTTTTTGTCATTAAAATAGTTATATTTGAAAATAATTAATATGAATATACAAGTAATAATAATATTGTTTTAACAAATAAAACAATTTGGGTCGATCACTTGAATAACTGATTTTCTGGATCCGAACTTGACCAACTCCCATGATTCACATACCATCATGATTCAAATAATTTTGATCTCATGCAACAAAACATGTGTTTTGCCTCCAATAATATAACATGTTTTTAGTGTATTTCATTAAAGGAAATTTTAATCAAAAAATGAAAAATTGCGATAATCATGCTTAAAAAATGATGGACTTGGTAATAAATGAAAAACATTTAATCTATCTATTCATATGAGAATGTGTATATAATTTGACACTACAATAGAAGTATTATAGGTTCAATAATATAATTATTTGGTTGTGAGATGGTGTTTGACCGACCATACATATATAAATTGACCCTACAAATATATTTATTGCATTTATATATAAGAAATTTATATATATATATATTTATAGTTATAATCATATATATATATATATTTCAATAATTATAAAATTTTAAAAAATATATATATTGAATTTATAATTTTATAAATATATATAATTAATATATTTATAACAATTTAATAATTATTTAAATATATATGTATTATATAGAATTCTAATTATAAATATTTGTATATATTTATAAATATATTTATTTAATTAATATATTTATTATAATTTGATAATTATTTAAATATAAATATACATTTATTACTTATATATTTTAATTATAGTGTGTGATTTATAATGATAATAAATAGAATTTATTGTCTTTAAAAAAGTTATATTTGACTATATTTAATATGAATATATAATTATTTAATAATATTGTTTTAAACAATAAAAATATTGGTTTGATCAATTTTTTAACTGATATTCCTTATATGAACATGACCTACTACCCAAATTCAATGACCATCCCGATTCTTTATGAGTCTGTGTATAATTTGACCACACAATAAAAGAATTTTAGGCATAATCATTGTGAGATGGAGTTTGACCTAACATACATATATAAACTGACCCTACAATAAAATTATTTTAGGCTCAATAGAATGATTTCATTGAGATATTAGTCATGTGACCATTTTTATATGAATTTTGACACTGAACATCCTTAAATGCATTCATAAATTTAAAAATGGATGAGTCATTCTATAAATTATATACCCTTCTTCATCCCCTATAATTCTGTAGCTTTGGAAATAATACTATTATTCTCAGTCAACCGTCCTCCTCCCCTGTACGAGAACCCTTCTCAGTGATCCCCCAAAACAAAATGGTGCATCAGGCCATGAGGACATTAACAGCATAGCTGAGGAGTGTATCCAAGTCCTTCTTCCCTGGCTCTATGAAAAGGCAGAGGAGAACCACGATGTCTGACCTATTATTAGAAGACTCAACCGACCCGATGATGCTGGAATGGAAAAGGATAGCGCCGCAGACCGAGCAGGTGATGTCGAAAACCAACTTTGATCTGCTCTTAGCAGAAACATCCTACCAGGAGATGCCGGAAAGGAAGAACAAGATGAAGCTGGCCAACACGGCGATGATGGAATGGAAGATGACGGAAACCAACATCGATCTTCTCTTTGCAGAAACTACCTAATAGGTGATTCTATAAATGAAGATGAATACGATGCAGGCCGACCCAGTGATGCCAGAAAAGTAGAATAAGACGACGATAGTCGACTCGGTGATGTGGGAATGGAAGAAGATGATGGAGCTGGCTGACCCAGTGATGTTGGAAAGGAAGAAGAAGATGGTGTTGTGCGACCCGGTGATATCGGAATGGTATAGGATAGTGCCACACACTGAGTATGTGATTCCCAAGATGCCGGAAACCTACTTCGATCTGCTATTAGTAGAAACTTCCTACCAGGCAATGCACGAAATGAAGAAGAAGATGACTTTGGCCCACCGGGCGATGCCGGAATGGTAGAGGAGGAAAACCCACACTGATCTGCTCTTTGAAAACACATCCTACCAGGTGATGCCAGAATGGAAGAAGAAGTGGGCGCTGGCTGGTCCGCTTATACCCCAAAACCTGACGATGGAGGATTAGAAGAATGCGAGCACCCTGGGAGGTCTTTTTAATGCCAAAGACCTGGGGATGGAGAAATGGTAGAGGAGAGCGATGCACACCGACCTGGCCTTAGCAGACTATTGCAATCAAGAGATGCCGGAAAGGAATAAGATGATGATATTCGGGGAACTATTTATAGCCCACGACCTGGAAATGGAGAATCAAAAGAATATAAGTACAACGTTAATGGCAGAAAGGTAGAGGAGTGTGCCACACACCGAGCTGCTCTTACCAGACTCTTGCGATCAGGCAACTCCAGAAAGGAAGTAGGGGATGATGTTGGGAAACCTGTTTATAGCCCAAGACCTGGTGATGTAGGATCAGAAGAACAGAAGTACCATGTGCATGGCAGAAAGGAATACGAGAGCGCCACACACCGAGCAGCTCTTACCAGACTCTTGCGATTAGGTGATGCCAGAAATGAAGAAGATGACGACCTTGGGCGACCTATTTATAGCCCAAGAACTAGAGATGGAGAATCTGAAGAAGAGAAGTATAAAGTTCATAGAATAATTGTAGAGGAGAGCATCTCACACCTAGAACAACTTACCAGACTCAATGTTGATGGCAGAAAGGCAGAGTATAGTGCCACACACAGAGTACCTCTTACTAGATATATATTTATGAAATAATATAAGGAATTTAAAAATATAATGATGAATTTAGAAATTTATGTTTAACATTTTGGAAATATATGTAATAGGTTTATTCAAATAAAATATATTTCTGTTTTTTCTCTTTTAATCAAGTATTCTCAAGATTCATTTTTATTTTTGCTTGATTTGAAAAGAAATCAGGTGTTTGTTGATTTAACATAATCCAATTTATTCAATGAGAAACAGAATTATACTTGTTTTTTATTTAATATTATTTTTATACTTAAAACATGTTATTTTTAAATAAAATGGTTCTTGTGAATTTTTATTAATTTTTTTTACAGCTTTTAGACATTAAATCTTATAAAATGGGTTCCATATTTCAAATTAGTATAATTAATATCCGGTAATATGATCAACCTATATTCTTTGAGAAGAATCATTCATAATTATAAAGGATGGTTCAAAGCAGTGAGTGGTCATGACGACATGAAATTATATCCATGCGAAGTACAACACAATAATGATTCTTTTAACAATTATTTGTCAAAAAGATAAAATTAACTCGCTCAAAATATGAAAAGAAGATCAAATTGAGTTTTTTATTAACATTCAAACATGGCTAAACAAGAATTTAAAAACCCCATGGAGAATATTAAAATCATTCTTGAAAACATTTTTAACGAAAAGATGAAAAAGGAAGAAAAGCATTCCCAAAAGACTATTTTTCACTAAAAAAACATTTCTGATCATTTTATGTACTAAATAGATGAAAATTGTACTATTACATGAACACGCCATGAATAAATGAAGGAAAATAAAATGAAATGGGTTGATCGTATAAGTAACATATAATTTATCTCAATTTAATTTAATGTATATTTAATACATATTAAAATGAGATTGAAACATAAATCACATACATGTTTGGTAATCACTAAATCAAAAACTCAGGAAAGAGACAACCATATATGGATTTTCAAATCCCTATAGTTTCAATAAAAAGAATAGTAAAATACATTAATGGTTTCACACCCTGACTTTTGAATTTTTTTTTATTTTATTATTTATGGGCTCCATGTCCTTCTGTCAAGGATCAGGTTGGTTCCCGATTTCAAAATTTATGACATTTAATGTTTTTGGTGGGTTTCAAACCTGTGCACGGGAAACACGTGGTTAGTAGTGACCGTGCAGTGGCCCCAAGTGCTTGTGTGGGTGCCCAAGCAGAATGCGTTGAGGCGCGCAATTTGCATGCATGTTATTCTCAAGTCGTGAGATGACCACATGGGTGCCCGTTAATATTATGTTATTATAATTATTATTATATTATTATTATTTCCCTTTTTATTATTATCAATATTTTTAATTTATTAATTATCATTATTATTTATATTATTACTTCTATAAATTTTATATTGTTATTGTTTTCATTATTTATGTTACTATTATTATTATTTTAATCATATTTGATTTTATTATAATTATTAGAAAATAAAAATACATCCAATCTCCCTAACAATAATCCCCCCCCATTTTTAGCTTCTTCCTACGAGATCCGCCCCTGAGGCTCCTTGCACATGCCCAAGGGACCTCCGCCTTACCTCCTTCCGACAAACGACATCCGCACCTCACCCTCACGCCAACCTCCCATATGCCAAGGCCCTCTACCTTACTCCTTTTCCCTTCTCACACCCAGCCTCGGCAGGAATCCCAGACACCCCACTCCCTGTGGCCATCGACTCTAGGACCCGTCACCAGCAACGACCTCTCTCGCATAGCTCTTGCTCTCCGCCACCTGCTCTCGGCCAGGCCCTCCGTCACCGGCTCCCGCTCACTCACCACCTCCCTCACTCTCCCTGCCTCACCCACTACATTAGTTTGCATCCCAGCCTCCGCACTCCAGCACTCTTCCACTCGCCACCCCACTCGACACCTCCCTATACTTGGTGTGACGCGCCCAAAACCCACTCAGCCTCCCTCACCTCATGCTCCAGCTCACACTTGACCTCCACCGGCCTCGCTAATCACACTCGCTCACTGCACCCACCTTCTTCTAGTCCATCCATCCCCTACCACACTCACCCTCTTCCACACTTTTCCCCATGTTGTTTCCATTTTTCGGCAGCCTGGAAAACGCACTACCCTCCTTGCTTCGGACCCCTCAAGCCTCATCGTGCCTCATTCACGCTTCCTCTTCCACTCCGATCGGAAGTGTCCTCCACCAGTATATTCTTTTCTTCGTTTATTTATTTATTCATCATTTTATTTACTATATTATTTACTTATTTACTTATTCATTTATTTATTTATTCTATAATTTATTTATTCTATAAATTATTTATTTAATTATTTAATTTCATTTATTTTATTATTATTTCATTTATTTATTCTTTTAAAAATTTAATTATTTATTTATTTCTCTTCCCTTCATTTCATATTTTGTGTTTTTATATAATTTAGATAAATCCTAATACTATTGTGGGTTTTGTGTAGTGTGTTTTTATTACTGTTCAGCATGCGAGGATGGTCCACTGGGCACTGTTGAACTGTCCGTTGAGGTTCCTTCACTTCCTCTCTTGGTTTGAGATAGGTAAGTACATGGTTTCCTTTCCGACGTATAATTGATGCTTGGTTGTTTCGAAAATTTAATTTTATGTCATTCACAAATATTTTATATCCATCAATTTTCCTGCTATAGTGCTTTTGTATTTTTTGAATTTTTCAAAAGAATGTTTAGAATCAATTCATAGTTCGAGTGTACAATTATTTCATTATGTTCCAAATCCTGTTTTAAAATTGTTCAGGGATATTTTGTTAGAGTGTTTTATTATGTTAATACATTTTGATAAAAAAATATTTAGAAGGTAAATAATTGGTTATGATAATATTAATATGCACTTGGCGCATTTGATAAAATAATTTAGTGTTCAAAGTGGAATTGTGGGTTTTTATGAAATGTTTAGCCTCGATTGTGTTGTGTGTCGACATGGGATATTTATAAACATGGTTGGGCTTATAATTTTCGTATTGGTATAATGTGATAATAGTGTTAAGCTGTTAAAAAAAGGGGGCTATATGGTTTTTAATGTGACGGTGAGAGTTTTTCAAATAATGTGAGAAGTTGGTTTTAGTTTCGATGTAGTAGTTTTGTGTGAATAGTGTTGGTTGTTTTCTTGAAGCACATACGTATGATTGGATGTTTCCACATCCATGGGTGCACTCGGTGCACCCAAGAACGTGCCTTAAAGTGACAAATGACACCTTGAAACTAATGTTTCCTTTAAACTATGGTTTTCTAAATGGTTTTTGTTTTCTATGTATGATTCAGTCCTTTATGTGGCTTTTGTGAAATGTTTAAAGTGTGAAATAAAGGGTGTTCCATTTTGGATTTGAAAATATAAAATGTGTATTTGTGTAATGTTTTCGGTAATGTTTTTGGACATGACAACTTAATAGACTGTTTGGATATTTCAATTCATGGGTGGAGTTGTGTTAAATTTTAGAATGGTTTGTGTTTGGAAATTGTCTATGGCTGGTTGGGACATTAAATATTTTTAGAATAATTATTTCGACATGGGTCGGTCGTGACGGCCCATTTTTCACTTTCATCTTTAATATAATGTTTGTGTTTACTCATTGAAATAACGATGTTTTTATTACAGTATTCCCATATAAAAACATTAGTATTTTAAAAATGGTACTGAATTGTATTAATGATTTCATGGCATGAAAACCCGATTGGATCCTTTGATTATAAGTTTTATATATATATATATATATATATATATATATATACTGTGGCACCTCTATAGGGGGGATATCCCTTATGGGTTATCATATGGACTGTCCGTGTTTGGGTTAGGAAAGTGCGGTAAGATGATTCACGTGTGCGAGGGCCTCTTAATTACACATTATTATTGTAACCAGCATGGGTTCTTGTGCATCTTTTAGTGATCGAGTGAGGGTTTCTGACAAACCCTGAATATATGGGTTGGTACACCTTGGATTTTTTGGTAATCCAGGTGGGTTTTTCCACTGGATTGGTCAGTTAGGGCGTCCAGTTGGTTATAGACTTAAGAGCTTCAACAAATGCTGGTAGGTGGTTCCAAAATCGAGTACATCTTGGTGTCTTCTAGGGATATTTTGGATCACCCATGTGAACTAGTTTATTTTTAGAATTAACTCTTACTTTTTTTTTCTCTATCACAACATTGGTATATTCTATTTTGGATTTATTTATAAAATGTGAAATTATATTATAAAATTATATGTATCATGTGTTGGGTTTTTAAATGGGAAAAACATGTTGCTTATTTTTTAATGTGAAAACCCTGCTTTTATAATTGTATTTCAAACTTGCGTAAATTGATTATTTCATGAAAGAAGATGTTGGATTCTTTGGTTTATATTGGAAACCCTTATGAGCATCTTTAATTCTCACACCTATCTTTATCATTTCAGTTGCATTTTTCCTTACACGTGTATGATCTTGGCTGAGTTTCTCGTTATTGGAGAAAGTCAGCCTTTGGTCAGGAGGTGACCTAAAAGGTCATGTGGAGGTACGTTCGGTTTTATTTTCTTTTTTTTTTTTCTGCTAGTGTTATGTTCATAGACTATTTATATTTATCTATTTTCTTGATTATTTGTTTATTTTCATGGGCCAAATCATTCCCAATGATTGAAATTCTGCTGCCTGACACTGGTTTCCAGCCCTTGGGGATCGGGAACACCATATGGGCCATTTTACATATCATCTCGGGTGACCGGTTCAAGGTCAACCTGGGTTAGTTTTTTTAAAAACTGTATCAGAGGTCCCTTGTTATTTGAGGTGTTCGGTAGATGGAGATTAGGAATTTCAGGACTCGAGAGTTAGGTACGGGAATGACATCATGAACCCTTGCCTGTTCCGAACCTCGAGTCTCCAGGCGTAGTCCGAGAATTGAGTTCATTTCTTGTTCTTATTTGTTTTGGATTGAGGGATAAAAATGGTGTAAAAACAATGTTACATTGCGGTTTTATATAGATTAGTGACCTATGTGGAGTCAGTATACACGGTTTAAGTTCCTCGTAGTCATTGATTCTTGCTTAGGGCATGGCCCACTACCATGTTTCTAGGTTAAGCATGACTACTAGTCCCTCCCTTTGGAGATTTGATTCAAGTCATGTTTTATCTTCATTATAGTTGGTTTAAGTGCATTAATGAAAATAAAAAAAGGTTTATTAATGGTGAATGATTTCTTTTAAATGGCATTAAATTTTTGAAATAGATTTTAAAACTGAAATCTCTTGGCCTAAAATTCCGGTGGTTGCATGAATATGGTAGAAAAAAGGTTTGGTTGAAACCTCGTGTACTCTTTATGAATGTTTTTTCATGTGATGTAATGCATGGGAAGTGCATGTGGGTGCATATGGATGAAAGCGGATGAAGACATGTGTAACGGTTCATGGGATTTCTGGGGTGTGCACTTGGAATTAAAGGCATGATCTTGTTTTCCTAAAGTGATTTTAAAAAAATGGAAAATTATTTTTAGAAATTGAATTTGGTTTGGAAAGTGGACATAGTATTTGGAAATTGGCCTTGAAGGATGAAATTTTTTGAGTTGTGTTTGTGTTTGGTTGTTTCTTTTTTGAGCTTGTTATTTTGGATGAAGGTGTTTTCTATGATGTTACTTCAGATTGATGTTATTTTTTGATCTATTTTTTATATTTTGTTTAGATAACGTGTCCCAGAAAGGTCACCAAGGTTTTTGATAAGTCATGCCCAGTTTTTGGTCCTTCTCGGTCATTGCCTATACATTGTGGTGATCGGGGTCCATTAGAATCAGCAGAATGTATTGAAGGGTTCGAGTGGGTCTTCAGGGTTTTGGGAACTCCTGAAGATGTCAGAGTGCATGTTGCTTTGGGTCTGTTTAATGGTCTAGTGACCCTGTTGTTGTGAAATTTCAAATTGATTATGCTTTTAAAGTTGATTTCTAGTCTATTGGAGACCCTAGGTCATCTCTTGAGGCGTGTTGATAGGTTTAGAGTGTGTATTTTTAATTAAGACTACTAAAAAATGGGGGAGATTTTGAAAACAGATTAAATAATGTAACTTAATAAAAATAGTTTAATAGATGAATGACTAAGTGGATTTTAAAAAACATGAGATTAAAGGGTTTATGTGATTTCACTACATACATATCATGTTCATTGTTCATAGAGATTCATTTTAGGTTTAGATTAATTCTATATATGGAATTAATTGGAATCTCAATTAATTCCAAAGCTCATATTTCAATGCATGAAGATCCAAACCTTGACATAATAATCGTATTGCCACGGTATAGAAATTATGCATGGAAAAAAGAGATTCCAAAGTATATTTAAATCTCAATAAATTGGTGAAGAAAATTATTCTTATATTGTCCAATTGGAACAACATAAGTCACACACTCAAAACCTCACACTAATCGGTTAGAAATTAAGAGCATAACACTCACTTGCATCAAATCAAGCATTAAAATCTGAAATAAAATAAGATACATGGAATTAAATTATTTCACACTCAAATTATCCCAATCCAGTAGCTAGTGTATGCATTGTAACTCCATTGACATGTGTGTAGCTCCCTCACAATGAACACCCAACTTTTAGCTAGACATCGGGAGGAGGAGGATGCTCGGGTGGGACTCCTTATTCATCCATGATTACCCATTTAGGATAGGGAAATCTATATCCTCTTAGGTGACTAGAAGACTCCTCTAGGAATATAAAATGGAATAGTATTACTTCTGGTTCGAAATCCCAAATAAGGATCCCTTTGTGCCTTTTTATAGCCAAAATGGCACGTGGTTTTGGGCACCCAGTTTTAAAGATATTAATTGTTCCTTAGTTTTGGACTAGTAGATAGTCATATTACGACTTTGAAAAATGAGATAAGTTGTTGGCCGGACTCTTGAATGTCTCCATTTCAAATTTGGAGTCCATTATGCAGCCGGATTTGGAGATATGATCACGCCACCAAACTGAATATTTGAATTCAGGAAGATTCTGTCTGCTGGACAGAATGGTTCGGATGGGCCAGCAGATGGACGAATGGGTATTCGGTCCTTTGAGAAGAGTTTTATCCCATGTTGTTTTTTAGTGGCTTACAAATTTTCAGCACATTTTCATTCATAGATTTCGTGCACTGTTCATAACATTGGACATGTGTCCCTGGGATCCCTGCAATTTTGACCCATTTTCCTTCTGGATCATATTCAGGGCCTCCAAATCACCTCCTCCTACAATCAAATCCTCAAAAAAGTAACAATTCCCATTTTAACAGTCATAAAAAAAAATTAATGATTCAAATATGTAATTAAATTTGGTCTTATTTTTATAATATTGAATTCACAACTAGTTTACCGCAGTGGTGTAGTGATGAAAATGAAACCGTGAATCGCGGTGCGATCACACCGCCACACCAAAAAATTTGAACTCTTGGGAAAAGTGATATTTCCAAAAATTATACATTGATATATTCCCAACATCATTAAGATTTAACATTCAATGAAAATTTAAAATTTGAATGGAACGTGACCAATGAAAAAATCACACCATGGAGTTATTCTCAATGATCATGCAAGAATGTGTCTAATAAATTTTATCAGTATGAAATTTTGGGAGATTAATGATACCAATTTTAAAAGTAATAATAATTTCCACAATGTCAGTAAATCTCCATGTTTGTGTGTGAAAACCAATTCATGCTATTCTACCCACTTTCTATCCAGTAAATATAGGTTATTTTAATATTTTTATGCTTAAATGATTATGTCCACCAAACTTGTCCTATACCCTTTGCAATCAAATATCAAGACCGACTCAATTAAGAATTACTAGAAGTCAAACCTTAAGCTCCTAGCCTAGATATCCCCATATTATGTACATTTTGTGACTCCCCTCATTTATTCATTTTTTTTGCAATGTTGTACATGGAACAAATCTCACACCCTTCTCTCAGCCCTTTTTTTATATCCTCATGAATCTAATTGTAATACTTATAACAAGATCAAAAGACAAGGAAGAGTGGTTTTTGACCTGACCAAGGCACACCTATTTTTTTTGAGGGCGTAAAATAGTCGTATAACAGGTACACATGCATAGGTCACTCTGGTACAGTAATGAAAAAGATGGGATATGGAATGAACGTATGGAAAAATCATTTGGAAAACAGATAAATATTCACATAACTTATATTTACCTTATATTGAGTATGTAAAAATAACACTTCTTGGTTGGGTTCAAAAATCTGTGGAGAAATTAAGGGCCACAATTTTCCATTTAACTACTAATATAATGGGTACTATTTTTCTCAAGGTTTTCAAAATGATACAACCATTTATATCATCAACAAACAACTAATTTCCAATAGAAAGTCCCACCAAAATTTTAAATTAAAGTTAAAACACACATTCCATCAGTGATTTTATTGAAAATGTTAAAACAACATAAAATAAGGAAATTCCTCTTTCATTTTCAGTAACATTCACGATTCAATTCAGGGGGAATCTTTTTCCAGGATAAAATTTGAATTCCAGCACAAAAGTAAGGGGAGAAATGTGGGATGGGGGGAAGTGACAATACCATTCAGAACGAAAAAAGACAAATAAAGAAAGAAAACGATGAAAATTCTTAACTATCCCAGGAATGTACCCATCCCCCCACACCTATAGTATACAATGTCCTCAATGTAGTAAAATAAAATGTGGGATGGAAGGATAAAACCTGGTGGATGTCATTCATAATTTTCTTCTTGAACTTGATGTTACTCCATTGGGGACTCGAGTGTGGATTCATCAAAGTGCTCCAGCCGCTTCCTATTGACAGTGAAGGTTTTCATGGTTTCTTTATTTTGAACCTAATAAACACCAAATGGAGAGACATTAGTAACAATGTGTGGTCCAAACCAGTGGGAATGATGCTTACCGAGATGTAATTTTAGCATTGCAATATAGAGGAGGACCTTTTTCCTAATTTAGATTTCTTGATGAAGGATATGGCAGCCGTAGTCATCCTTGGTTCACTCTTTATAAATCCTAGAGTTCTCATAAGAATCTATATGCATTTCTTTCAACTCTTGTATCTGTAACATCCTTTGAGAAACTATACTAGAAAGGTTAGAATTGCATTTTTTAACGGCCTAGTAAGCCCAGTGCTCAATATCAATTGGGAGGTGAAAACTCTTTCCAAAAACAAGCCTATAAGGTGACATTCCAATGGGAGTATTAAAAGCAGTATGGTAACCCTATAAGGAATCATCGAGTCTTAGACTCCAATCTTTCCTGTTGGGTTGGACCGTTTTTTCAAGAATTTGTTTTACCACTCTATTTGACACCTCGGTATGACCATTAGTCTGTGGGTGATACACAGTAGATACTCGATGACCAACCCCATACCAAGGAAAAAGTTATTGTATTGTTCGGTTGCAGAAATGAGAACCCTAGTCACTGATGATGAACCTAGGTAATCCAAGCCTACCAAAGATCTACTTTCTCAAAAATTATACAACTGTTTTGGAATCATTTTTCCTTGTGGCTCGTGCCTCTACACATTTTGATACATAATCAATGTCTAAAAGAATGTACAAGTTCCCAAAAGAATTGGAAAATGGCCGCATAACGTCAATACCCCAAACATCGAAGGTGTACTGAAAAAGAAAGGTTTGTTGTGGCATTTCATTCCTTTTAGAGAAATTCATTATCCCTTGACAATGAGGACAAGATTTAAAAAATTCATGGGTATCCCGAAAAAGTGTTGGCCAAAAGAGACCAGAATCAAGAACTTTGTGAGCAATCCGTTGGGGACCAAAGTGTCCCCCACAAGAAAGAGTGTGTCAGAAACTAAGGGCAGACTGACACCAGATATTGAGAACACAATGCCTAAGGAACTAATTTCTACATGTGCACTGAAAGTAGGGGTGATCCCAAATGTTCCAACAAGACTCTTATTTTATACTACTCACTTGGTTTTTGTTGAAATCAATATAAATTCAAGATGCTACCAAATAGTTTACAATTTTAGCATACTAGGGAATAACATCTTTCTCTTTGTACAATTGCTTTTCTGAAAACATGTCATTAATGGGAATACATAGGGACGAGAAAATGTCCAAGGATTGTAGGATCCTACTCATATGGTCTGCCGCCAGATTAACTACTCATTTTTTATCTCTAATTTCGAGATTGAATTCCTGAAGGAGGAGCATCCAACGAATGATACGTGGTTTGGCTTCCAGTTTCTTTAGGAGATACAGGAGGGCTGCATGTTCTGAGAACACAATGACTTTGGACTGTAAAACGTATGACCTGAATTTATCCAAGGAAAACAATATGGAAATGAATTATTTTTCAGCTGCGGTGTAGTTTTCTTGGGCAGGGTCTAGTGTACGTGAGGCATAGCCTATGATATGTGGAGCTCCGTCGACCCTTTGTGACAAGACTACCACAACTTTATAGTTAGAAGCGTAAAAAATGAGCTCAAATGGTAAATCCCACCAAGGTTGTTGGATTACCAGGGGTGATGTGAGACTCCATTTTAATTTATTAAAAGATTCTTCACATTCCTTATCAAAAACAATATCTTTTTCTTTTTTGAGTAACCAGGAGAGGGGAAGTGCAATATTACTAAAATCACGAATGAAACCACGGTAAAGTCTAGGATGAGCGTGGAAATACTACACATAATGATTTTTATTGAATGGTAGGGAATAAATGACATCCACATTCAATTTATCTACATCAATACAATCCCTAGAATTTACATGCCCCAAATCTATACCTTTTTGCACTATGAAATGGCATTTCTCATAATATAAAACAATATTCATTTCAAAATAGTGATGTAGGACAGAACCAAGACTACATAAGCATTCATCAAATGAGGACCCATAAATGGTAAAATCATCCATGAAATTCTCCAAGCAATCCGAAAAAATACTAACCATACATCGCTCGAATGTACCCGGAGCATTGAACATGAAAAATGGAATCCTTCTATAGGAAAATGTGCCAATGGGGAATGTGAAGGTTGACTTTTATTGATCCTCAGGGGCAATATGGATCTGAATGTATCTATAATACCCATCAAGAAAACAGTAATGGGACTTCCCCGCTAGCCTCTCTAGAATTTGGTCAATGAATGGAAATAGTAAATGGTCCTTCCTAGTGTATTGGTTTAGTCGGTGATAATCTATACAGACACGCCATCTATTCTGCACATGAGTTGGAACCAATTCTTTTTTTTCATTTTTAATAACCATTAGGAATGATTTTTTAGGAACTATATGAATGGGACTAACCCATTGGCTGTTAGACATGGGGTAAATTATTCCAGTAGCCAACAATTTTGTTACTTCCTTTTCAACTACTTATAAGATTTTTGGGTTCAGTCGACGTTGTGCCGGCCTCACTGATTTAGCCTCTTCAGTTAATAAAATATGATTTGTAAAAATTTATAGGACAACACAAAGAATTTCAACAAGTGTCTATCCCAATGATTGTTTATACTCCATCAAAAGTTCAAGCAGTCGCAATTCATGCTCAGGAGGGAGTGAACTAACAATGACGAAGGGAAACTTGTTTCCATTTTCAAGATATGAATATTTTAAATCTTAAGGCAGTTTCTTTACATCCAATTCAGTTGGATTTTGGATTGATGGGAGTGTGTGTGAAAGTGATAGGTCACTAATCTCATCTAACAGCTCAATGGTAACATCCTCAGATGAAGAATTATCTTTTACAAGTGTAACAATATCATCAATGGTCATATGATCTTCTGTGTAAAATAAATTTTCAATTAATAATCATGCATGACACTTTTCTAGACCACTATAACAATAAACACATGATTCATTACCAATAATCTCAATCAAAGAGAACAATTCAGAATGGGGATTAGGAGAAACAATTGAAGTCATTTTAGGGGAAGGGAGTACATCAATTGAATTTACCGAGAGAGTGGAATGTTCTTCTGAGGGGTGATTCATGACATCAAGGATGTTGAAATGGACTATGTCACCACCAAATTCAATAGGTAATGTACCATTATGGAAATTAATTATGGATTTTTCGGTTTTCAAGAAAGGTCTCCCCAATATAATTGTGCCATGTCTATTCATCCTATCATCATACATTTTTAGCACATAAAAATCAGCAGTAAATATTAAATTTTGAACCCTCACAAGAACATCCTCTAACACACCAAAAGTGTGTTCCGTACTCTGATTTTCTAGCTGAACTACTATTCTTGTAGGCTATAGTCCACCTACCATCAAATAATAGTATATAGAGTGAGGAATCACATTAGTAAAAGCACCCAAATCTATTATAGCATTGGCGAAAGAATACTCCCCGATGGTGCTTGGAATCGATAATGTTCAACGATCATTGCACTTGGTGGGAAGTGATCGTTGTATCGATGCTCAGACATTCCTCCCTAGGATCACCTTCTAATCTCCTATAAGTCGCCTTTGGGGGGAACACATCTCTTAAAGAAACATGGCATATCTTGGTATTTTCTTGATGCCGTCAATCAAGGGGATCTTGACCTTCACTTTCTTGAATGTTACCAATATTTCGTTGTCATGTTCAGTTTCATTTTGTTTTCATGGTTGGGTGACCCTTTGAGGAAATGGGAGAGGAATGGTAGTGATTGGTGGTTCATTAATAGAAACACTTTTTCCTTTAGAATGCCTCCTCTAAGGAAAAGATTTTCCAATATGTGGTCCTTTTTCAATTGTTGGAATGGTGGTTTTCTCAGGAGGGTATGACCTTAATGGAGGTGTTATTTGGATGTTATGTTGAGATACACTCCTAGGGGTGATGGCACTAACATTTCCATTTTCCCTAGGGTTGACAAGTGGTTGAGAGGGTAGTTTACTAGACCCATGGCTTTGGATTTCACCCATCGAGTTAGCTAGTTGGCCTAATTGGGTTTTGAGGTCTTGTATGGCAGCCTGAGTGGTTTGTTGGAATTGGATATTATTGGCAGCCATTTGTTTCATCATATCTTTTATGATCATGTCAGTTTTTGGAGGGGGTTGTTGTAAAGGAATTTGGGGTGTTTGAGGATTTCTGGGTTGTGGTGGATGACTACTTTGACCTTATAGGTTCCATTGTTGTTGAGGTTGATTTGAATACCCCCTTACCTATTGGCTTGGTTGTCTTTCCACCCAGGGTTATATGGATAGTATGGTTCTTTCCTAAAGGGTTGGTTATAGGGGAGTCCAAGAAATATCACCTCATAACTCCCAGAAGATTCTCTCAGTTTGGGGCATTGGTCAGAAGTGGGTATCAGAAGAGAATATACCACAATGGATGGGAGGAGGATATTGAGATTGACCTTGGGATAGTGCGAGTTTTCATAGAAGGTTACTTACCTATTCAAACTTTGTATCCACCTACCTATCGAATTCAGTACTTTACACCTCATGGACACCTCAAAATGGTACAGTTGACCTAGAACCAAATTGTTGTGTGTTTTGGGCCAAGTTCTCAATTAGGGTCCTTACAGCGATTGGGGTTTTTTCCACTAGTGCACCACCTACAGCAACATCAAGTATGTTTCAATCAATAAAGATTAAACCTTCTTAAAAATACTAAATTAAATGTTAATCACTTATTTGGTGATGTGGACAACATGACCACAATATTTTAAATCTTACCTAATATTCATGAAGTTTTTTCCAATGAGATTGTCTTATTGCACATATTTCATTCCTTATTGTTGCAGTTCGAGAAGCTGGGAAAAATGTTTCATGAAAAAGGCGTTTCATGTCCACCCTGCCTCTAATTGGTGAATAAACATAGTATATCCAATATTTAGCCATGTATTCTATTGAACATTGAAATTATCTAGGTTTTATTTGGTCCTCATAAACATTAGCAGACTTAAATGTAGAACACACAGTATGGAATTCTTTTAAATGATTATGTTTGTCATCTCTATGATGTCCATGGAATATTGGTAATAAATGAATTAACCCAGCTTTTATTTTGAAATTAGGTTAATCTCCTTGTATTTGAATGTATGCAAGTTGGATATCAACATTGGGTGAGGTTAATTCCTTTAATGTTCTATTATTTTCTCCCATGTTAAAAAATTTTATTTCAGTTTTTGTTTGGATTCCAGAATAAGAAGAAGAAGAAGGGTGAAGGAATGTTTCAGTGTGTGGTGTGTCCTCCTTCAAATTTTTGTCTTGTGTGTCTCAGTGTCGTTGGAATAGGATCCTCTACAGATTGGGTTCAAAAGTTGGTAAATATCCCGGATTATATTGCATCATGCACCTAACCTAAACATTGAATAGATCAGAATACAAAAGGAAAGAAAAGATAGAAGATAAAAAAAAATATTCACAAAAATATTACAAATAACTTATCAAAAACACGCACTAAAAAAATGATCCCTGACAACAGCGACAAAATTTGACTGTTTTGTCATGACACATCAAATTTATTATGATTTTAAGGTTGATTTCTAGTCTAGGGAAAACCCTAGGTTGTCTCTAGAGGATCATTGATAGGATTAAAGTGTTTATTTTTAATTAAGACTACTAAAAAAGGGGGGTGATTTTGAAAATAGACGAAAGAAATTAACTTAATATAAAAAGTTTAAAAGATGAAAGACGAAGTATATTTTGAAAAATATGACATAAAAGGGTCGTTGTAATTTCACTACACACTTATCAAGTTCATTTTTCATGGAGATTCATTTTAGGTTTTGAGTAATTCTATGGTGGGAATTAATTGGAATCCTGATTAATTCCTAATCTTGTATTTCAATGATTGAAAAACCAAACCTTGACATAACAATCACATTTCTATGTTATAGAACTTATTCATGGAATATGTGATTCCAAAGAATATTTACATCTCAATAATGTTGGGAAGAAAATTATTCTTGTGTTGTCCAGTCGAAACAACACAAGTCACGCACTCAAAACCTCACACTCATCGGTTAGAAATTAAGGGCATAACACTGACATGCATAAAATAAGGAATTAAAATCAGAAATAAAATAATATAAATGGAATGAAATGTTTAAACACCCAAATTACTCCAATACATTATCTACTTTATGAATTGAAACTCCCTTGAAACGTGTGTAGCTCCCTCACAACAAACACCCAACATTTAGCTCGACATCGGGAGGAGGAAGAAGATCGGGTGGAACTCCTTCTTCATCCATGATTCCCATATGAGGATAGGGGACTTGAAAACCTCAAAGGTTAGTATGAGACTCCTATAGAACTCCATAATGTTAGAGTATTGCTTCGGGTTCGAACTCCCAAATGAGGAGCCCTTTGTGCCTTTTTATAGCCAAAATGGCACATGGTTTTTAGCACCCAGTTTTGAAGATACTACTTGTGCCTCGGTTTTGGACAAGTTGAAAGTCATATTATGACATGGACAAAAGAAATTTGTTTTTGGAAGGCCTCTTGAATGTCTCCATGTCAATTTTAGCATCTATTAGGTAACCTGATTTGGAGATTTGTTCACACCACCGAACAGAACATTTGAATTCGGGCAGATTCTTTCTGCTGGGCAGAATGGTTCGGATGGGCCAACAGATGGACGAATGAAGCTTTGGTATTTTAAGAAGAGTGGTATCCCATGATGTTTTTGAGAGTATTAAAACATTTCAGCCCATTTTCATGCACAGATGATGCAAACTGTTCAAAATAGTGGACAAGTGTCCTTGGGATCCATGCAATCTTGGCCCATTTTCCATTCTGGATCATCTTCAGGGCCTTCAAATCACCTCCTCCTGCAATCAAATCCTCATCACAAGAAAAAATTCTCATATTAAAAGTGATAAAAACAGAATTAATGATTCAAATATGGAATTAAATTTAGTATTTTTTTTATAATATTCAATACGAAACTAGTTTACCACAGTGGTGTAGGGTTGAAAATGAAACAATGAATCATGGTGCGATCATCCAGCTCTAGAAAAATGGGAGTTAGTTACCCCAGCGTCAATATGAGTTGGAATGACATGGGATGTTTTTAAATACATATTTTTCTGATGGTTTATACCTAAATAGTTAAAGACCATGAAAAGTGAATAGCTCATGCATATTCAACAAGGCCAACGAACGATGAAGGAATATGTTGTCCATTCCATGGAGCTTGTTTCCTTTTCTCCGAAGGTAGCGTCACATGATTTCATGAAGGATTATCTCATTATTTGGACTCTTCATCAATAGATCACGGTGTGAGTCCTCATTTGTATAGACCATTGTTTTGAGAAGTTGTTGGATGAGGAGTTCTTAGCTGAACTGGTATCTAGAGCGTAGGTGCTTGGAAATCGAGCATATCTAGTTACTCATGAAGGTTCCCCATCTGGCATGCAGGGTGTTCTAGAGGGACCTGTTTCTAAAGATTCATCTGAAGTGGTTTTGGTTTTCAATTCATCAGATTGTTTAGCTTTGTGCCACCAGTGTGGCTGATTCAGGCATGCGAAAATGACATGTCATGTACCTCCATGGATGTGTCCTCATTGCAGGTGATTGGGTCATCTAGAAAAGTTTTTTAGGAAGTGTCGCGTGAAGAAGACATTGTGACTCAAGAATCCCATTGCCTAACAGTGATGAAGGAGATGCTTCAGCAATCAGAACCCCAGCTATAGGTCTTGTGGTGAAGGTCATGTGGAGTCTGGTGTTTCCAAGGGTTTGATGTTTTGCTTTAGGTTTGTAGTTCTGTGTTGTTAGTGGAACATTTAATGTATTTTAATTCTTGTTTTCTACTGATAATGTTATGACATTGTTTTAAGTTCAATTTTTTATCATCTATTTTTGAGAGATATGATATATTATAATCCAAACAATTTTGTTTTTCTGATCATGTTTTTTTGAATCATGTTCTTTTCTTAAAAGTGTGTTTGGAACTTCTGTGGGTTAATCATGGTTGGGCTATGTTAATTTGGAGATTTTAGTGTCTTTATGGGAATCGATTATTCTTGTTATGCTCATATTCATTGTTTGGGTTACATTATTCTCATAGAATTTTCTTATGTGTTTGGTGTTTTGGTCTCTTCGAGAGTTATAGGTTTAAGTGGAGGTGTTGTTCACTCGTGCTATAGAACATAGTTTGGATCGGTTTGGAGTTCCTACATCGCCCCCACCTTCCAGGGGTGTTATTTTTGGGTGTTAATTTTCAGATCTAGCCGAGTTCTTATGGTGGGGAGAAACTTGTCATGTTCTCCCATTCCCTTGTGTTGTGTTTTCATTTGGTCTAAATCGGGCATGAATCCTTTTTTTGTCTATTGTTTAGCTGAGAGACTTTCTGGGGGCAGAATGTGTCCATGGTGGGAATAATTGTAACACCCCAACTTTTTAATTTGTTTTGATTTTATTATTTCTGGGATCCACATCCTCGGGTCAAGGATCAGGTTGGGTCCTCATTTAATTTTTTTTGACATTTAATGTTTTTGGTGGGGTTTAGAACCATGTACGGGAACCACGTGGTTAGTAGTGACTCTACGGTTTCCCTAGGTTCTTGTGCGGGTGCCCAAGAAGACTGCGTTGAGGTGCGAAATTTGCATGCATGTTTTTTTAAGTCTTCCAATGATTGCATGGGTACCCATTAATATTATGTTGTTGTTGTTATTATTATTATTTTAATTATTGTCATTATTTTTATTATTTTCATTGTCATTATTCATTATATTATTATTTCTATTATTATTTTATGGATATTATTATTAAACTTTTGGTTATTATTATTATTATTTTTATAATCTTTGATTTTATTATTATTATTATAATATAAAAAACAACAAGAAACCCCCTAACCCTAATTCTACCCCCTTTCATCTTCCTCCTATGTGAGCCACCCATGCGGCTCCTTGTGCCAGCCCATGCAACCTCGCCTTACCTCCTACCTATAGCCAGTTTCCACACCTCACCCTCATGCTAGCCTCACCCTTTCCCTGACCCTCTGCCTTTCTCCCTTTCCCATCTTGTACCCAACCACTACGTGAATCCCAGTCGCCACACTCCCTGCGGTCATCGCCTCCAGGACCCCTCACCATCACCGACCTCTCTCCCGCAGCTCCTTCTCTCTTCCACATGCTCGCTCCCAGGCCTTCTTCTATTGGATCCCGCTCAATCACCACCTCCGTCATTGTCCCTACCTCACCCCCAGAAATAGGCCATGTCACAGCCTCTTCACTCCAACACTCGTCCCCACGCTACCCCTTGCCACCTTACTGTTCTTGGCATGCTGCACCCAACAGCCCACTCCGCCTTCCTCTCCTCATGCTCAGGCTCTCCCTCGACATCCACCGACCTCCCTCAGCACCCTCGCTCATTTCCACCACCTTCATCGGGTGCCTGCATCCCCTACCACACTCACCCTCTTCCACTCCAAACCCCTTTTCTATTTCCCTTCTCCGAAAGACCAAAAAACCCACTTCCCTTCTTGCTTTAGACCCCACTAGCCTCGTCACACCACATTCGGGCTTCCTCCTCTGCTCCGGTCGGTAGCGGCCTCCTCCGGTATATTATTTTAATAATTTATTTATTTACTCATTAATTTATTTATAATTTTAATTATTTATTTACTTTTTATTTTATTCATTTAATTTTTTTATTTATTTATTATTTTAATTTTTTTTTACTTATTCTTTTATTTATTTATTTATTTATTCTTTCATTTATTTATTATTTTAATCATTTATTTGTTTATTTTACCTTCATTTCATCTTTGGTGTTTTTTTTAATTTAAATAAATCCAAACACTGTCATGGTTTTTTTGTGGTCTGTTTTTATTGTTGTTCAACTTATGCGGTTGGTATGTGGGGCATTGTTAAACATTCTGTTGAGGTTCCTTCATTTCTACTATTGGTTTGAGGTAGTTAATGCCATGGTTTTCCATTCCATAGTATAATTGATGCTTGGGTGTTTCAATAATTATATTTTATGTGATTCCTAGCTTTTTTATATTGATAAATTTTCTTACTATAGTGCTTTTAAATTTTTAGAATTAGTCAAAAGAATGTTGGGAGTCAATTCCTGGTTCAAGTTTGCAATTATTTGATTATGTACCAACTATTGTTTTGATTTTTTTTATGGCTATTTTTTTGGGAGTTTTTTTTTCAATATAGTTTGATAAAAAAATACGTTGAAGGAAAATATTTGGTCATGATAATTTTTATGTGCACATGGCACATTTGATAAAATACTATAATGTTTAAAGTGGAATTGAGGGTTTTTATGAAATGTTTAGCCTTGATTTTGTTGTGTGTATGCATTGGTAATTTGTAAAATTTATTTCATTTATAATTTTGGTATTGGTATAACATTCTAATATTGTTAAGGTGTTAAAATAAAAAAGGGGCTCTTTGTTTTTTTAATGTGACAGTGCATGTTCTTTTCAAATAATGTGACCAGTGGGTTATAGTTTCAAATTAGTAGATTTGTGGGATTATTTTTGGTTGTTTTCTTGAAGCACATGCATTCCATTGGATGTTGTAACATCCATGAGTGCACTCGGTGCACCCAAGAATGTGCCTTCAAGTGATAATGAATCCATTAAACTAGTGTTTCATTAAAACCATTAGTCTCTAAATTGTTTTTGATTCCTAAGTAAGATTATGTCCTTTTTTCTGATTTTTTGTATTTTTTGATGTGTGATCTCAAGGGTGTTCCAATTTGGATTTGAAAATATAAAATTTGTATTTTTGTAATGTTTTGGGTATTGTATTTGGACATGAAAACCTAAAGGCCCATTTGGCTCTTCTAATTCATTGGTGGAGTGGTGTTAACATTTAGAATGGTTTTTGATTTGAAAGTGTGTGTGGCTGGTTGGGACTTTAAATGTTTTTAGAATAATTATTTCGACATTGTTTGGGGGTGAAGGCCCCTTTGTAACTTTTATCTTTAATGTAATGTTTGCGTTGACTCTTTGAAATGACGATGTTTTGATTATTTTATTCCCATATAACAACTTTAGTATTTTGAAAAAGGTATCAAATGGTTTTAATGATTTCATGGAATGAACGATCAGTTGGAACCTTTGATGATGTGTTTTATATATATATGTTTATATATATATATATATATACTGGGGCACCTCTATAGGGGGGATATCCCTTATGGGTTATCGTATGGAGTGTCCTTGATTGGGGTAGGCAAGTGTGGTTAGATGATTCATATGTGAGAGGGTCTCCTACTTAAATGGAATTATTGTAACCACCATTAGTTCCTTGGAGTATTTTAGAGATTGAGTGATGGTTGCTGACCAACCCC
The DNA here is from genome assembly GCA_963277665.1 of Viscum album. Classification (NCBI taxonomy): domain Eukaryota; kingdom Viridiplantae; phylum Streptophyta; class Magnoliopsida; order Santalales; family Viscaceae; genus Viscum; species Viscum album. Next base: position 1,932,768,931 of record OY728131.1, read on the forward strand.
GATTATACGGGTTGGTACCCCCTATATTTGTTGTTAAGCCATGCCGTCTTTTCCACTAGATTGGTCAGTTAGGACTTCCAGTTGGTTATAGATGTAGTAGCTTCACCTTACGCTGATTGGTGGATCTGAAACAAAATACATTTAGGGGTGTTTTATGGATGTTTAGGATCACCCATGCTGACTGGATTATTTTCATTGCATGTCTATTCTTCATGCACTAGTGTATTTTTATCTTTCACTCATTGTCATTTTACTGAAGAACAACATTGGTATATTCTATTTTGGATTATATATATAAAACGAAAAATGATTTTTTAAAATGGTATGTTGCGTGTGTTGGGATTTTAAATGGGAAAAATGTCTTGCTTATTTTCAAGTCTGAGAAACTGAATTTTATAACTGTATTTGAAACTTGTGTTCATGGATTGTTTTGGGAAATGATACGTTGGATTCTGTGAATTATCCTAGAAACCATACTGAGCATCTTTAATTCTAACACCTATCTTTATCATTTTAGTTGCAGGTTTCTCTGCTCAGGTTTTCTGGGATGAGTTGCTCGTTGTTGGAACGAGTCGACATTTGGTTGAGAGTTGACCTAAAAGGTCACGTGGAGGTACGTTCGATTTTATTTTCTTTTTGATGTTATCTTTATGCTTATCAAATATTTCTATTTATTTTATTTCTAGTTTTTTTATTTTTTTCATGGGCCAAATTGTTCCCAATGATTAAAAATTTGATGCCCGATAGAGGTTTCCAGTCCGTGGGGATCAGGAACGCCCTTCGGGCAATGTCGCGAATAGGCTCGGGTGACCGGTTAAGGATTGACCCGGTTTGGTTCGTGAAATAATTATATCAGAGGGCCCCTTTTATTTGGGGTGTATGGTAGATGGTGTTTAGGACTTTCGGGACTCGAGAGGTAGGTATGGTAAGGACTTCATGAACCATCACCAGTTCCGAACCTAAAGTCGCCAGGGGTAGTCCAAGAATTGAGTTCTTATCTCATTCATATTTGTTTTGGATTGAGGGATGAAAATAGAGGCTAACTGATGTTACATTGTGATTTTACAAGGATTAATGACCCATGTGGAGTCAGATTACATGGTTTAAGTTCCTCCTAGTCTTTGACACTTGCTTAGGGCATGGCCCCCAACCATGTCGCTAAGTTAAGCATGACTACTAGTCCCTCCCTTTAGTGATTTGAAGCAAGTCAAGTGTTGTCTTGTTTTTTTTTGGTTTAAGTTCATTCATTAAAATGAAAAATGGGTTTTAAAATGAGAATGATTTCTTTTAGATGGATCTGAATTTTTCAAATGGATTTTAAAACAGAAATCTCTTGGCCTAAAAATTCGATTGTTTTTTATAACAGGTATAGATAGGGTATGGGTGAATCCTCAGGTAATATTTATGAACATTTGCACATGTGATGGAATTCATGGTAAGTGTGTTTTGGTTCATATGGATGAAAGCAGATGAATACATGTGCAATGAATCATGCGATTACAGGGGTGGGCTCTTGGTATTAAAGGATTGACCTTGTTTTTCTAAAGTGATTTAAAAAAGGGAAAATGATTTTTAGAAATTGATTTTAATTTGAAAAGTGGAATTGGAAATTTGAATGTGTCCTTGAAGGAAGACAGTTTTGAAATTTAAAATGGAATGGGGATTTTGAAAGAAGAATTTTTTAGTTGTGTTTCTTTTTATCTGGTTGTTTTGATAGAAGGCACATTCCTTGATGTTTATTCGACTTGATGTCAGTTTTGGATCATTGTTTTATATGTTGTTCAGAAAATTCATCCTAGAAAGGTCACCATGGTTTTCGATAAGTCATGTCAAGTTTTTGGTCTTTCTCAGACATTGCCTATCCTTTGCGGTGATCGGGGTCCGTTAAAAGAAACATAATCGCATGAAGATGTCGAGTGTGCCTTCAGGGTTTTGGGAAATCCTGAAGCTATCAGAGTTCATGCTGTTTTCGGTCTATTTGAAGGTACAACTCTGGATGAATGGGATTTAGTTTCCCCAACATCAATACGAGTTGGGATTACATGAGATGTCTCTAAATACCTCTTCATCCGATAGTTTATACATGAAAAGGTAAAGACATAGTAAATTTAAGAGATCATGAATATTCAACAAGGATAATGGAAAGTGAAGGAATATGTTGACCATTTTGAGGAGCTTGTGTCCTTTTTTTCTGGAGGTAGAGTCAAAGGATTTGATGAAGACTTCTCTCTTCATTGTGGGTCTTTTTCTAGAGATCAAGGAGCAGGTCCTCATTTCTAAAGACCATTGTTTGGAAATGTTGGTGGATGAGTCGTTCTTAGCTGAACTGGTCTCCATAACATAGGTGCTTGCAATCCAGAATATCGAGTTACTCATGAAGGTTCCCCTTCTGGTGAGCAGGGTGTTCCAGAGGGACCTATTTCAAAAGAGTCATCTGTAGTGATTTTGGTTTCCAATTCATCGGACCATTCAGTAGTGTGCCACCAGTGTGGCCGGTTCGAGCACGTGAAACTGTCATGTCGCATCCCTCAAAGGACATCTCTTAGTTTCGGGTGCCTGGGTCATCTAGAAATGTTTTCTAGGAAGCGTTTCAGAAAGAAGATGTTGTGACCAGAGAATCAATGTTCCTCACTTTGATGCAAGAGATGCTTTATCCATCAGAGCCCCAGCCATAGGTCATGAGGTGAATCTCACGTGTAGTCAAGAGTTTCCATTGCTGTGATGTTTTGGTTCAGGTTTGGAGATCAATTTTTTCAGTAGAAAATTTAATCTTTTTCATTCTTGTTTTCTTCTTCTAATGTTTTGACATTGTTTTATGTTCATTGATTTATCATTGAGTTTTGACAGATGTGATCTATTATAATCCAAACAATTTTGTATATATGACCATGGTTTTCTAAGTCAGTCTCTTTTATTAATATTGTGATTGGACCTTGTTTGGGTTAATCCCGATTGGGCTATGTTTGTTTGGAGATTTAAATGTCTGTGGAGGAATCGATTTTTCTTTCTATGCTTGGATTCACTATTTGTGTTAAGTTATTCTTGGATGCTATTCTCTAGTGTCTGGGGTTTTGGCCTGGGTGAAGACTTATAGGTTTAAGTGGAGTTGTTGTTTGTTTGTGCTATAGAACTTAGTTTGGATCGCTTGGGAGTTCCCGCATCACCCCCCTATTGGGGTGGTATGTTTGGGTGCTAATACTCAGCACTAGTCGAGTTCTTGTGGTGGGGTTAACCCTCTCGTGTTCACACGTTCTCTTGTGTTGTGTTTTTTTCGGTCTCAATCAGACATGGATCCTTGTTTTGTCTATTGTTCAGCTGAGTGACATTTTGACAAAAGAAAGTGTCTGTGGTGGGGTAAATTCTCACACCATGACTTCTTTATTTTTTATTTTTTATTATTTCTGGGCTCCACGTCCTTGCGTCATGGAATGGGTTGGGTCCCGGTTAAAAAATGTTGGACATTTAATGTTTTTTGTGGGTTTCAAACCGCTACACGGGCATCACGTGGTTACCAGTGACTGTGTAGTCGCCCCAGGTGCTTGTGAGGGTGCCCAATCAGACATCATTGAGGCATATAATTTGCGTGTGTGTTTTTTAAGTCATGCGATGAGTGCATGGGATCCAATTAATATTATGTTATTATTATTATTATTGTTGTTGTTGTTGTTGTTGTTGTTATTGTTATTTTTATGGTCTTTATTCTTTACACTATTACTTCTGTCCTTATTGTATTGTTATTATTATTTTTCTTTATGTTACTAATATTATTATTTATATCATATTTGATTTTATTATTATTATTATAAGATAAAAAAATAAAACAACAAAACCCCTATCCCTAATTCTACCCAGTGCACCCCCCCCAGTTTTAAGCTTCCTCCTGTGTGAGCCGCCGTTGCGGCTCCTTGCGCCAACCCAAGCGACCTCCACCTTGCCTGTTGTCTGTTGTCGGCTTTCGAACCTCACCCTCATGCCAGCCAAACCGTTTCGGAGGCCCTTCACCTTGCTCCCTTTCCCTTTTCGCACCCATCCACATCTTGATTCCAAGCCGGCCTTCTCCAAATGGACATCGCCTCCAGCCCCCTGGCCAACACCGACCACTCTCCTGCAGCTCCTACTTCCAGCCACTTGCTCGCACCCCGACCCTATTCCATCATATACCGCTCACTCACCACCTCCCTCGTCGTCCCTACGTCACCCCCTGCTCTAGTCCACTTCCCGGCTTCTTCACTCTTGCACTCGTCCCCTCGCTACCCCCTTGCCGCCTCCCTATTCAAGGTAGGCCGCACCCAACAACCCACTCTGCCTCCTTCACCTCACACTCTGGCTCTCCCATGACCACTTCCAGCCTCGCTCATCACACTCTATCAGTGCCTCCGCCTTCATCCAGTTCCTCAACCCCCTGCCGCACTCACCCTCTTCCACTCCCAACCCCACTTTCTATTTGCCTTTTATGGCAACCCAGAAACCCCCTTGCCCTCCTCGCTTTAGACCCCACCAGCCTCGTCATGCCTCCCTCACACTTCCTCTTCTACTCCAGTCAGCTACAACATCCTCTTGTATATTATTTTATTCATCCATTTATTTATCATTTCATTTTTTATTCTTTAATTATTTATTTACTTATTCTTTTAATCATTTATTTATTTATTCATTCATTTTTATATTCTATTTATAATATAATTACTTATTCTTTTATTAATTTATTTTTTATTCTATCATTTATTTATTATTTTTATCATATATTTATTTATTTATATATTTATTTTCTTTTCATTTCATCTTTGGTGTTTATATTTAATTTATACTAATCCTAATACTATCGCGAGTTTTGTGTAGTGTTTTTTATTGTTGTTCAACGTGCGTGATTGGTCTACAGGGTAGTGTTCAACCTTTCGTTGAGGATCCTCCATGTCTGCTCTTGGTTTGAAGTAGGTAATTCCATAGTTATCCTTTTTGCAGTGTAATTGAAACTTGGTTGTTTTGATAATTTTATTTTATGAGTTTCACAGATTTTTTATATCCATAATGTTGCCTTCTATAGTTTTTTACATTTTTTTAATTATTCAAAAGAATGTTTTGAATAAATTCATGGTTTGAGTTTGAAATTATTTTATTATGTACTAAATCCTATTTTGATATAGTTTATCGATATTTTGTTTGAGAGTTTATTTTTATGACAATACAGTTTGATAAAAAAATAACACATTGAAGGTAAATATTTGGTTATGATAATTTTTATTTGAACATGGCGCATTTGATAAAATACTATAGTGTTCAAGGTGGAATTGGGGGTTTTTATAAAATGTTTAGCCTTGATTGTGTTGTGTGTTGGCATTTTTTATCTGTAATATTGGTTTAGTTTATAATTTTGGTATTGGTATAACATGCTAATAGTGTAAAGGTGTTAAAATAAAATGGTTTCTCTTTGGTTATTAAAATGACGGTGTGAGTTATTTTCAAATAAAGTGAGTAGCTGGTTTTAGTTTCAAAGTGGTAGTTTTGTGGGAATAGTGTTTGTTGTTTTTGTGAAGCATAGGTGTGCCATAGGATGTTTTCACATCCATGGGTGCACTAGGTGCACCCATGAACGTGAATTCATGTGACAATGAGACCTTTAAACTAGTGTTTCCTTAAAACCTTGGTTTTATAAATGGTTATTGTTTCCAAAGTAAGATTCTATCATTTATGTAGATTTTGAACACAGTTTGAATTGTGATATCAAGCGTATGATAGTTTGGCATTGAATATATAAATGTTGTAATTATGTAATGTTTTGGGTAATGTTTATGGACATGAAAACAAGAAGGCCCATTTGACTCTTCCAATTCATGGGTGGAGTTGTTTTAACTTTTATAATGGCTTGTGTTTGTAAATTGTTTGTGGCTGGTTGGGACATTAAATGCTTTAAGAATAATGATTTCGACATGGTATGGTCGTGAAGTATCATTTTTCACTTTCATCTTTAATTTAATTGTTGCATTGACTCTATGAAATAATGACGTTTTTATTACTGTATGTCCATATAACAAATTTTGTATTTTGAAAATGGTATCAAATGATTTTAATGATTTCATAGCATGAAGGCCTGGTTGAAAACTTGGATGATATGTAATACACACACACACACATACATATATATATATGTATATATATATATATGTACTAGGGCACCTTTATCGGGGGGGGGGGGATATCCCTTTTGAGTGATCATATGGAGTTTCCGTGTTCATGGTAGGCAATTGCATTGAGATGAGTCACACGTGAGAGGACCTCCTACTTACAAAGTATTATTGTAACCTCCATGGGTTCCTGCACTTCTTTTAGAGATCGAGTGATGGTTGTTGACCAACCCTGATTAGATAGGTCGGTACCACCTAGATCTTTTGTTAGGACATGTGGTCTTTGACACTGGATTGGTCAGTTAGGGCGGCCAATTGGTTATAGACTTAGGAGCTTCACCATATGTCAACAGGTGGTTCTGAAACCGAGTAGGTCTAGGGGTCTTCTAGGGATGTTTAGGATCACCCATGGTGACTGGATTATTTTCATTGCATGTTTATTTTTAGTGCAGTAGGGTATTTTTAGCTTTCTCTCTTACTCATTTTACTCCATCACAACATTATTATATTATGTTTTAGACGTTATTTATAAAATGACAAATGATTTTGGATAATAGTATATAGCATGTGTTGGGATTTTAAAGGGGAAAATGTTTTGATAATTTTCAACTATGAAAACCCTACTTCTATAATTGTATTTCAAACCCGTGTTAATGGATTGTTTCGGGAAAGAAGGTATTGGATTCTATGGTTTATCGCAGAAACCCTACTGAGCATCTCTAATGCTCACTCCTATCTTTATCATTTCAGTTGTAGGTTTCCTTGTCCAAGTTCTCTTGGCTGGGTTGCTCTTTATTAAAGCAAGTCGGCCTTTGGTCAAGAGGTGACCTAAAAGGTCACATGTAAGTATGTTCATATTTATTTTCTTTCTACTGCTAGCATGATGTTTATTGAATGTTTATATTTATCTGTTTTGTTTGTTTATTTTTTTTGTTCATGGGACAAATCATTCCCAACGACTAAAATTTTAATGTCGATCACTAGTTTCCAGCCTGTGGGGATCAGAAATGCCATTTGGGCCATGTTGCAGACTAGATAGGGGACCGGTTCAGGGTTGAGCTAGGTTTGTTCGGGAATAATGTGTATTATATACAACCCAAAAAATATATAATTGGTGAATATGGCATATGTCTTATAGAAAAATAATTATGACGAGAATAGCTCACCTCAAGTCTCATATTTTTCATACATGGTCAACAATACTTTATAATAAATATATATTTATTATAAATATATCATATAACCATTATCATATATATATTACACTATATTATTTAATTATAAAAAATTATCACCCAATTATTGACAATTATTTATTAAATTTATTGTTCCAGTTGATAACTATTTCATTTTTCAAGCGTGTTTTGGTTCGTTAGTCCCAATCTTTGTACATTTAGCATGGTTACATTATCTCTAGAATGATAATAATTTTATTACTATCATATTTAATCGTCATATACACTATTATAACTACTAATATAATACGATGATGAAATTTTTTTACATCACTTCATTAAATAAACTTAATATACTATGTTATGTATAAAAATTAACCATTAAAAACAATAGTAATATCATAAATATCATATATATTTATTAAAATCATTATTAAAACCATTAAAATGAAGTGGATATGAAAAAAGAAATGCATCACTTCTTGAAGGTGATAATCGACTTACACGCTTGAATGACGTTTTCTCTTTTCCATACGATGGAATTGAGATGTATAATGGTTATTCCATCATCATAATAAAAATTCAGTATATTTAAGATACTAAATTAATTATCTTATAACGGATACCATATATTTATTGGAGGTATAAGAAGAAATAAAACATAATGTACTCTATTAATTTTTATATCTAGTCGTTGAGAAACCTCATTTGGATTACACCTAAAGCATTTAAGAGTTTGTATTTTGACCAGAAAAGAAGATCTAGGACATGGAAAAGGAATATTAGATGATAATATAGTTGTTATTTAATGATAACGACTGATCAAACATTATGAATATGGGATGGGATGATGTTCCCTTAAACAAATAAGGGGAGGGGAACCCCTGGAATTACATAATGTACTAAATTGAAATAAATTAAAGCTCATGTTAAGGTGGATAAAAATTAATATTCTTAGAATCTATGTTGATTATGAGTTTATATAATCTCATAAATAATATTTTTACAAGTTTAGGTTATATTTTAACCCTTATCTCTTAGTTTTAATCGCTATTAACCCTTTTAAAATTATTATGATATCAATTCTTTTACTATTTTGGCATCAATAATATTAATATAAAAGGGAAATTGACCCATATGTGGATAAGGGATGAAATTTTAGTCTATATCTAATTCAATTGGATGAATATAATATATATTATAAATTAAAATTTATTTAATAAAATATTATATAACATAAGATACTCTTAAATTCATTTCGAGGACTATTCATATAGTTTAACATTAAAGACATAAATACTTGTATATAATTTGAATTTAAATACCTTTTAAGAAAATTCTAAATTATTATTTAACATATAATTCACATGTCACCATAATTCATCCATAAAATATTGTTTTATGTTTTTAAAATCATTAACTTTTATTTTTACACTCCTTGCACTAACATTGTGTTAGCATTGTGTATGAATTTAAGGTAATTATAACATAAAAATTTAAAAATTAATTAACATAAAAAATAAATATTTTAAATTCTATATAATCTTTAATATTATTTAATAACATCTTCTTGTCTGTATGTGAACTTATAAATGAAAGAGAGTTGTATTTTGAAATTTTCCTTTAAATAAAATATTCCAAAGGACTTTATCAAAGACTAATGACTAAAAAATGCCATATTTTTTTGTATTTTAAGGAGGTGGTAAAATTAAAATTATTAAATGATATATAGTCAAGTGTATGGTTGTTTTTAATCCATTTTTAATAGTTTTAATGTTGATCTACATATTTTAACCTTACAACAGTGATAACATTTTTACCACTATTACTATTCTTTATAACCAAAAATAAATGTGGCATATTTACCAAATTTTAAAATACAAGTCCCAAAAACATGGTATAAATTTTTCAATATTCTATCTCCAGAAGTTGATGAAATAAATTTTATTATAATTGTGGAAAATGCAATGAAAACAATTTTTAGAAAAATAGTGTTTTTAAGCACAAAAATTAACTTCTATCGAAATCAATAATATTGATAATTCAAATGAAATTAATTAGTTTATACCAAATAAAATGATTCATATGTATATTTAGGACCAAATCCCAATTATAATGATAATTTTAAAGTACTTTATTTACTAAAAATAAAAGATGACATTTGAAAAATTGTTATTTTTCACTATTTAATGAAAATTCAGCCATCTCATAAAAATAAAAAAATTTCACAATAAATTAGATTTCATTTTATGATTTTCAAAATTAATTTAATTTTATAAAATAATATTTCTAAAATTGGTATAAATTAATTCTAATTTTACACAAAATCCTATAAAAACATTTTTGATGAAAATCAATTTTTGATGCATAAAACTACTTTACTAAAAGTTAAGTGATTATTTACTATGAATTAATCAATTTATATGTATTGAGTATGAACATTGTGCTTATATATCATAATTTAGTTACTAATACTTATACCAACTTGTTAATTAACTATATTATAATGGTCACATTTAAATAATAATATTTTTATAATATATCTTAATTCACTTAAATATTTATGCTGCGTGTTAAGAAATATAGTGAGATTATTATTAATTTAAATAAATCTTCATGGTGTGACATGAATCCTCTTGAATGATGTTATTATATTTAATATGTAAGGAGTAAAAACTCAAGTAAGTGATCAACTTCACAGTATAGACTCATTTGGATGCAAGAAGGTCGACAACCATATTCCCTCCATTCCAACTGTAGAGGGTCTCCAAATATATATGAAGCATAATATTTAAATTTCGCATAATGTATTCATTAGTCCAGTGATTAGAAGAGAGAATACCTTGTAAATTAACCAACAAGGATGAATCAAACTCAACTGAAGAAATATTGATATTATGAGACTTGTAAAGATTAACACATGTATGCGTAGCATTAGATTTAGCTAATATAGAGGATCCTTATGTATAAAAGGTTGATTATGACATAATGATATATCCTATACCATTTTAGAAAAAACCACCTATAAAACTCCCTAAACACATGATTCATCAATATTCTACGTATTTCTCCACCTTAAAGCATTCCATCTTATCAGACACCACCCATATCATCTATGGATCTGGTATTTAGAAAACTAGAAATATGGATCCTATTAGACCTGGTTTTGATTGATATCTAGAAAATAGAGTTGATATATTATACACGTGAAAGGATTCTACTTTTCAAATATGTGGTGCAGTGATTAACTCCCTGATGGTGAGTTGCATTACGAGCATTCCATATTACTGAGCATCCAAAATACTCCAGGATACCCTAGCATAATTACACTAGTTTTATTAATATTATGTAATGATATTATATTAAGGGATAAATTTTTTTGAAACTGATGAATCCAGCATTAAAAATAAAATTAAATCGATTGTGCGTAAATAAAAATTTCCACCTCCATGAAATGATGCGCTTATCTTGTGATCACCACCTCTCATGGATGGTGACAAGGATTTATTTCATGAATTAGTAAATCTCTAATTTAAAAATTATAATTATAAAATAATAATCTATCGTATTTGTTTATTCAACTTCATTTTTTTATAAACAGAATCGTTATTCATGCATACGTGCGGACTACCGCCTACACAAATAAAGAATTTCATTTTTCATCACAACTATTTTTGGATTATTATATGAATTAATTTAATGAACTTAAATTATAATAATAAATTTTTTACGATTCTATAAATTTTTTACAAACAGTATATAAAAAAATCCCTTACCCAATATGTCATTATATTATGCCCTCATTTGGGTTGGTTTTACAACCTACAAGAATGATGTTTTAATATTAATATTATGTTGAATAAGGAATGTTATATAATTATAATTTAATGTAAAAATAATTTATTTTATAACTTTTCAATTAATATTGAATGTTTTTAATTATATTTAATATATTTATTAATATATCACATTTTGATCGTTAACGACACAAAAACTTGTTCTTCAAAATTAAATTTTTTTAAAACCATACATTAATGATTATCCATATGAAAATGATATATGGATAATAATTTAAACCCCATTATTCTTTTATATTGAAATTTTTTTCAATGTTAATCTTTTTTTAATAAAAATTAATCAACCACGCCATTACAAAACGAGTACGAAACAAGCAATCAAGGTTTCTAGCACATGATGTAGAAAATGAACTATAAATGGATACTATATTTATAGGAAATGGTTATGAATGAGGTTTATAAAGGAAAATATACATTAATAAGGATATGAAATATGTTATGTATAAATTTTTATAAATATGGTCATAACACATTATGACTAAGATGAAAATGAGGTTTGGTTTTTTTGTCTGAATTTTCACCCCTTGAGACAAATTTCTTATTTAAAAACATGTTTTATTTTTTATGGGTTATATATGATCACTAAATATTTTTTGTCATTATGCTCTCATTTTTTATGGTTTTTAAATTTTTATTTGAAATTATAGCCTTCAATGGGTTTTCATTCGAAATATTCTATTGTCGTAAGGGGTTCTTTTTCATCAATTCAATTTCCTATGAAATATTTCATATTGTGAACCATGATATCTTTGTTATGGGTAAAATACTACCTAATTATGGTTTTTTACTATATAAATGAAATCCTTGTGGAGTTATGAGGTATATATTTTCCAAATTTTAATAGTGTTTGATTTAATTGATCATATGTTTGTAAGTGTTTATTTTCTCAATTTCACCCGTTCAGACATATTTTTTATTAATTTTTTTTTATTTTTTATGGTGTATCAAATAAACCATTCATATTTTAATAATTAGCATATAATTATTTATGGTATTTAATGTTTTATTTGAAATTATATTCATCAAGGGGTTTTGGTTTGTATGAATCTAATGTCGTATGTGTTATTTGGTTAAAATTTTATTTACTTGAGACATGTTTATCAAATAAAATAGGTTTTATATTGTATGGTTTACATACTAACCCTTTTTTATATCATGATTATATCATTATTATTTTTATTTAATATTCATTTGAAATTATATCCTTCATGTAGTCTTTATTAGAATGTTTATAAAATCATAAGTGATATTTGTATCTTTTTTAAATTCCATTAGACATGTTTGATATTTCACACCAAAATTTCTTTAATATATTTAATTTACTACCATATTTAGTTCAAGTATAATTAACATATTACATTCCATTATATTTAAATTTCATGGTATCCCTATCGTGTTATTTTAATTCCTATGTTACTATTACCATAACGGTGTCTGTATCTCAATTTTTCATTATTGAGATATGATTTTTATTCAGCAGTTGTTTAATTTTTATAACTAAGGATTACTTTCTAAGCCATCTCAAACTATTTTCCTATGTATTTTTAAAATTATGGAAATCCATTGCTACTGTTATCTTTCCAAATCATCCACTTTCATAGACATGATTTTTTATACAATTCCTTCTCTCTATAAATGCCCTATTTTTCATTATATTGTTTGAAGGTAAATCTCCAAGATAGTCATACATAAATTAATTTATAAAATATTTGCATAAAAATATACCGTTACTATATATTGTATCAGTTTTAGTATTCTTACATGTAATGTTATTACACTTATAGATTGAGGGATATATTATCAATTGATATACTTTTTATTCTGATATGAACATTTATTAACTACTATGGAATGTTAATAATGCATTGTTAAACCATAAAACATCTTTCTCCAAATGTCATATATTAATTTTTTTATTAAGATATTATTGAAATTATGTATTTTTTCTCTTAATATATATTTTTATGATTTACTAATGAAATTTGATTTTGCTCTGTATTGATATTCATATATTTGAAACGATTAATGAACTGGACTAAATGATATGACAGGTGGGGCTTAGTATTATATTTCTCCTAAATTAATTGGTTGGTTTCATGAGATAATTTTTTTGGATATTTGTGTTATTCCTACCCCTTGAGAAAATGATGTGTTGGTTGTGACCATGATGAAAATAATGATGTCTTGGATCTAGTATTGATGAAAATAATAATATCGTAGCTAAGGCCTTTATGATAAAGATCAATATATTTGACATTATGTATTCCATAACCATGATTTATGTTATTGTTTTCTGTATTTTTATTAATATAGTGCACCATGGATTTATTTCAAGCTCATGTGATCATTTATATGACATTATTTTATTATATTTTTTTCTTTCCATATTATTCCTTCAATGTTTCTACATTGATAAATTATGATATAATTTTTCCCTTCATGCATGTTTGATCTCAGAATTCATTTATTTCCATTTCCATAGGTTTTGAAGTAAATTATTATACGTTATATCTCTAGAAGAGTAGAATATTTTTAGATTTTTGTTGAAGAAGTTGATGAATTACTAGTTTTTTATATAATGGAAGCAATGTTCAAATAATAAGAAAGGCAATGGATTTGTTAGTTTTAAGTTTTTTCAAGCTATCTAAAACACTAAACTTAAAAGTTAATTCAAATTATAGTGACCAAATATTTGTTAGTTGAAATTTAATTATTTGTTGATAAAATTGGATCACTTTAGTTCATTTCAAATCAAGGATGAATAGAAGGTATTTATGAGAACTGCTTTCCCAGAGTACAGGTCTGGAGAATCAATGTTGGTACCAATGGAGGTTTTAGATACCATTACATATTCATGTGTTATTGTTCAATGATAATTTAGAATAATAAATTTCATCAATGTTTGATATATTAAGGTTGATCATAATTTCAATGAAATGGATAAACCTTTTGAATTGGTTGATGTAGTATTTGATACATTATATATTTTGAGGATTAGGATGAGGGAGCTTTATAGAAAACCCTAGGTATGAGTCTATGTATAATAAAATATCCAAAATTTTGAAAATGTATGGAGTTTTTTTGTCTCCTAGAAATTGCAACCCTATTTTGATTATGTAAAAATTGATATGGTTGTATTATAGATTCACCTAAGGATAATATTCAAAAAAAAAATTTGGTTAATGATCAAATTATTCTTCAATCGGTGTATAGTGATTGTGCCTAAGACTAAACAACTTGATAATAAATCATAGGGGATATGGATTAGATATTATCATTTACTTTAAGCATAATTTTAAAGGATTCTTATAGACTAGTTAGGTAATATAATGTGATAATGACCATGGAATAAATGGATTAAAATGAAGAGATTCATAAGATAAGGTATATATTAATTGTTATTAAATTTTTATATAATTCAGGAATTGAATTTTTAGATCCTAGATTTCAATGATTTTTTGATTTTTAATATTGTAAAAAATTCCATGCTAATATGGGAGTGTAGTTTTTTTATTATTATATGGATTAAAAAACAAAACAAAAAAAAACATAAGTTGAACCAAGAGTGATATATCTTTAACTAAAATGAAATGTAAGAAAACATGATGTTGTCATAGAGTTGGACATATTGAGGATAGATTTTTTCTAATTCTCTTATGATGCTAATTTTATATAACACACATTAAATTATTTCATTTTAGTAATGGATAGATCTTGGAAGAACGAAATTATCATTGGATATGATGGGATATTCAGTGATAATCCTAATGTGCAACAGAACGTTATTATAGATGGTGTTAGAAATCACGTGATGCTACCAAAATGGATATCATGGATTATGGATAACAAAATGAATATAGTTGAATTATAAAATAAACCAAAGGATTGAAGCAAGCAATCCGATGGATGTTCGGTTGACAAAGATGACAAAGGAATAAAAATTCAATTTTCTATATGTAATTTTTTTTGGAATAAACACAAAAGGTAATGTCTCAAAATAACTCGAAGATTGTACTAGTTTGTAAAATGAGGGTATATAGTAAATTTATGCAATGGAATAAGATTAAATTTATTAACATAATAAGGGTAAAATATGTGTTTTCTAGTCATACCTAATATATTAAGATAGAAACCTCATTTAAAAATATATCTTGAGTTATGCATATCTTTAAGATAACCTAGAATAAATATTTTATTAAATGATAATTATAATTGTGAGGACATAATTTATTTATGTATGTGGGAATATAAAACCTTGATATTTTAAATGATATATTCTTTTAAGACTTAATATATTCGATTGGATATGATAAAGTAAATTCAAAACTACAACAAACCACAAAAAAATATATAACCATTTAAGTTCATACATGTAATTTGTGGGTAAAATAGAGGTATCAAAATTAGGAAATAATTTTTTTTAAAAAATAAATGTCATTATTGATACTATGAAATTGATAAATTCTATGAGTGTTGCTAAATAACTATTAAGACTCAATTCTTTATTTCAAATATAAGTTTTTTTAAAAATTGTCATGTATGCATTTTATTTTAATATACAAAATATATTATTGATAAAATATATTATTGATATAAATATTATATTAATACCAATCTAAATATTAATGGATAGGAAATCTGAATGAAAACACTTAAAATTATAAAAGTTATTTTCCTATGAAAACAATATTAATTATATTTTTATGTTATTATTTTCAAATTTTCAAATTTTCAAATATTAATTTAACCATATTCACAAAATTTTTGGATTTATATTAACAATATTATCTTAATAATATTTTTTTTATTTTTTAGAAATAATTTATTTTTAGGTGAATAGTATAAAATACACTTTTTACTGAATTCATTTTGTTTATGGATAGATCAAGAAGTACATACATTTTAAACACTTATAAAAAATCTATAACAAAAAATAAATTTAAGGAGTAAAAAAATACATTTAAAAAAATTTTATGGATTTAGAAAACCTAACTTTATCATTTTATAAACTTAAGTAATATTTCCCAATAAAAGAAACTATTTTTCCTCCTTATTTTAATTAAATATTATTTTGATTAACTTTGGTTTTTTATTTATTTTAAAAGAATAAATTTTTTTATAATAAAAAAATATATATTATAAAAATATAAAACATCAATAATATTATTATACACAGAAATTTTAATCTTAGAATACACTTTCTAAAAATGGGTTTTTATGCATTATAAGCACTAGGGTTAAAATTAATTTTTCATACACATCAAAATATCATTTTATAAAATGTATCTCATATATATATAATGATTGGTTAAAAATTATTTAATAAGGTTAATTATATTTTTTGGAATTAAAATTAAATTAGTTATCTAAAATTTAATTGGCAAGCAACAAACAAATATGCTAAAACATTGACAACTCAAGAATGTTGATTTTTTATTATTTAACCATCAATATTTTTAATCCAAATATATTATGGTAAAATATTTTCTATAAATTTTTTGACAATCCATATGTTTTTTTATCAATATGTATTTTTATTAACTACAAAGTCATGTTGATCAAGGATAATATTGACTCAAATTCCGAAAGGCTTTATTTATTTATTTTTAGATAAAACACTTTTTAATTAGGTTGAGGGGGAGCATTATATAGACTATGAGGCCAATCGAACATAGCCCATTACATGAAACACAGGCTTAAATACCAAACACAAAAAACAACCCCAACCTAGCTTCTACTTCATAATACACCTATGCTCTATGTCCATGCAAGGGTGATTGGCTAGAATTTCCGCATGAAGAACTACAAGGTTTCTGGTACCAAAGTCTAAATTCAAATCCTCTCATCATTCTAAATTTGATTATCCTACTAGTGGATTCTTCCCACTATAATTTTTTTCCTCTTTTGGGGTTTCACTTGAGGATCCAAACTGGAGTGTAGCTCATATTCCAAAACCTATGTTGTTATCTAACTTCACAAACCACTTGCATACCCTCACCACCTTGACCCATCGACGATCGCCACAACTTTTCACCACCTTTTTTTCTACCAACCATTGTAACCCCCATCACTGAGGTGAAATACTATGCCAACTCCATCGACACCAACCCCCAATGTTGAAGCCTCTCAACCACCTCTATTGTGGCCACACCATTGAATTGTGGACCTATGTCTTCCATCCTCATCGTTGAAACAATCGATACTAACCCTTGATGCTGATTAGTTTCCTCTACCAATGTGCAGAACCATTGCCAACATCCCACTTACAATAAACCACAAATTGTATTCATATTCATACAGTTTATTTAGTGAATGTATTATATATAAAGAAGTGACTGGTGGGGGCCAAATTTATATATCCCTTTGATGCATTGATTGGTCTCATGGGGAAAATGATATGGGTTCTTACTGTATTCCTACAAAATGTTAGAATGATTCCTTGGTTGAAACCTTGATGATAATTATAATTTCTTAGTTGCGGCTTTAATGGAAGAAGAAATGTCATAGAAGAGGCCATGATGGTAAAGATATGGATGTCTAGTTTTATAAATTCCATCACCATTAATTTAAATATCATTTTTCATGTTTTTATTTATATTATAAACCATGTATTTGATTAAATATAATATGATCTATTATATGAAATTATTTTATTATCAAATATCTCCTATAATATTATTCATTCCATGTATATTCCTAGATAGATTCTAATATATATTTTCACCTACTAAGAATTTGAGATCACCCTTATTTTGTTTACATTTATATATGATTTGAAAATAATTATTACAAAATATATTTATATAAGAGTAGAATATATGGAGAATTGTTTGTATGATATTGAATGCTTAATATGGATTAAATATTTTCTTATATTGTGGAAAAATTTCAATCTGAGGAGAAAGAAATGGGTTTTTTTGTTTAATTGTTTTTCCAAAATATCTATATTTTATTCCTAAAAGGTCCTTAAAATTTAGGTGACTCCACTATTTTAGTGATATTTTAATTATTGATGGATAAAATTTGATCACCTTGGTTCATTTCAAAGTCTTTATGTAAAGAAGTTTTTTTATGAGAACTGAATCTCGAGAGAGCACATCTGTGGTATCACATGCACATCATTATTGTATGAACATTATATTAACCTATTTTGGGTAAATCAAGTAAAAATTACTTGTATCATTCTTTATTCACTTAACAATTAATATTTTTTTTGTGTGGGAGAGAAGTGTTCTTATTAAAAGTGGAGCATGATCATTGGAAGTCGCTACCAGCACTACACTTTATCTGTGCTATAAAAATTACTTATTAATGTAATCCCTTTACATGCACTAATAAAAGGTATAATTAATTTTAAAACAAATTATATACTATTAAATATCTTTTTTTTGAATGTAAATATATATAAATTGTTATAGATATAATATATTTGATTAATTATAATTTATATGACATTAAATACATAATTGCACATAATATATAATAGATTTGGTGAAAATAGATTATAAAATAATAAAAATCAAATATTAAGTAAAACATTAATAATTATGTAGCCCCGGAAAAATTTATTTTAAAACAATATTATGCTTGATGACTTACGATACACGCAATAGTGAACTGTAAATGAACTGTGATATATGATAAAAATATTATTATTTAAACATGAACATTATATATTAGATATTAAATTAGCATTAAAAATATTAAAAAGAAAATTATGAAAAATATGTATAATGGTTTTATAAAATATGAAAATATTTATTAATGCACATAAAATATTTACTCAATTTTTAGTAAAGTCATTTTATTGTTAAAAAATATATTTTCTCCAAAAATGGATTTTATTGTCTTTTGTGCACAGAAATTATTATTAATTTCTAGAATATTTTATAAATTTTATTTTAGGGAATAAATTCATTTTTGAAAAAATCATGTAAATATTATATTATGGTGAATTGATGGGTTTTTTCATAGAATATTTAATTTTTAGTGAATAGTGAAAAATACCAGTTTTTATTAAAAAGTCATTTTTTCATTAAATAAAGTAATTTAAAAGTTGCATTATATTTTGAATTTGACCTTAATGTAACTTATGAATCATTTAATTATAAAAAATCTAATTAATTATGTATAAATCATGAATAGAATTTATTTTGGTATATGTTCATTTTTTGTCTTAAATACCCATTTATCTAAAAACTGTTTTTCGTCCAGTTTTATGAATTTATATTAAAACCGATTTATTAAAATTCTATGAATTTAGTCATAAAAAATTGATTTCCTATATTTAATTAGTACATTCAAATTTGGTAATTGGTTACCTTTTATTTATTCTCACTATGAATAGGAACCTTCTTTATGATTTTTCACCATAATAAAGGGTAAATTAGGTAATTAGGGTTAAAAATAAAGTGATAAGGGTTTAAAAATCTATCTAGCAATTACATGTGTTTTTTTATAATAATTTTAAATCAAAAAACCATTGAAATATTATAAAATATGGAATTTTGGTTTTATTTCTCTTTGATAAAGTCTTATTTAATATTTTATGTAAAAGAAAATTCCAAAATATCTCTTATTTACATTTAATATCAATAATAATTTATGAGAGAGACAAAAATCTATTATGAATGGTTCTAAAAATATATTTTAAATATTTTTTTATGATGGTAATTTATTTTATATTTTTCATGATGCAATAATTACCTTAAATACTTACACAACGCTGATACGGTGCTTGCGCAAGTTGTAGAATAATCTAGTCACTAATATTAAAAACATTAAATGTGGTGTTTTGGGGTGATTTATGGTTTACTATTATTTTATAGATATATATAAGATATTATAAATTTTTTTAAAGTATTTATTTGTGATACATTATTGTATTGATATTTTATTAAGTAAAATTATGTGAATAGTCTATAAAATAAATTTAATGGTATTTTATGTTAAATAATATATTATTTAATGATTTAAAATTAATAAAAATATTTTATTACGAAAAATTAATGAAATATGGTTTATAATATCAATAATTTTACAATTATGAGTCACTTTTTCTTTTATAGTGACTTTCATGACCTCTAACACGTAAACTACTTGTGATCATGGTAATCGTTAAATAATGTTAATGGGGGGTGGGGTAAAAACTAATAGATATTTTTTTAAGAAACCCTTAATCCTGTCTAAATTTTATTGGATGATATTTTCACTACTAATATCAATCCTATATTATAAAGATATCATGTATGTTCCAAATGAAGATGAAAATTAATTTATATTTATTTAATACTTTATGTAATTATGGGGTTTTCCCTACCTTAATTTATAAAAAGAGACCACCACTATTCTATTTCTCATAAATCATGATCTATTAAGCTCAAACAAGATCTAACAAAATGTCTTTTAAACTACACTCCTCATGACTTAAAGGATCTTTTCTCATCAAAATTCTAACCTATATGTCTTAATGTGTAAGCCAATTATTATATTCTGATTAAGAGGTATAAATTTTAATATATTGTTTCCATATTATTTATTCTTCTATCTCCTTCCAATATACTTAAACAATGATAATTTAATAAAAACATTATATCATATTCTCACCAACCGCCTTCACTATGATGAGGGAAGGGACAACCGATTTCTAGACCCTTCCTTCTTCACGTTGAAGAAGTGATAAAGACCCCTGAGACCCGCCTTCAGTTGGGCCCGGAGTGGTGACTAGCACCAAGGGTATAGAATCACCCACAAAATAGAAGGAATTACCCTTTTTATTTAGAAGGATCGTGAGATAATATATTAAATAATAAACAACAAAAAAACTGGAGGCAAAACTAAAGCAAAAAATAAACCATTCCCATATGCATGTTCCAAAAGTAAGTGTTACAAATTACAAGAAAACTTCAATGGAAAGTACCAATGAAAAGAAGAAAATAGAAACAAAAAATGTCTTAAATTACGAACTTGTATGGTCCTGCATGATCCTCGAAGTCCTATTAGAAACCTGAAATTAGTTTTATAGACGTAGGGTGAGTATACAGGTATACTCATTAGTGAAAACCAAAAGCTGTCATGCACAAGTTGGGAGGCATTATAATTCCCATGAGAAAAGGAGATAACGCCATTCAAGGAAACTATCCACCCAAACCTCTACAAGGAACACTCCCCAAATAACGCATGTCAAGTAATGCAATCGTAATAACACATCGATGGAATTATACATGGATTTAAATATAAATGATGAAATTTCACATAGAGACAACCAAAATTTCAAAAATTTATGGTTAGGAAATTATACATGGATTAAAATCAAAATTAGGGCATGCTAAATTATTGTATATTAAGTTTCATTGTTTTCAATGTGTATTATCATGATCAATGTTAATGAAATATTTCCTTCCATTTATACACAATTATTTTCAAATCATTTTTTTCAAAAAAAGAATATTTTTAATTTCATCCCCCACAACTTAAAATAACACTATTCATAGTGTTTGAAGAAAAGAAAATTTATATGTGGTATAGGCAGATAAGGGGAGTTCAAAATGGAAATTGAAATATATGGATCATGAAATGAAGTCACCTGCTGGTTGAAGTTGATGTTCATGTTGCTCAAATTTAGCCCTTTGATATCCATGTCACTTGTAGAGTTCCCTAGTGGGGAAAGAAAAAAACAAAACAATAGATATATTTATTCATGTAATAAATATAGTATATATACAAATATTATAGAATAAGGATGAAATATATGTTGTAGGTCAGTGGTAAGCGTGTGCCTCTGTCTCCCTTTCGTCATGGGTTTGATTCCCCACTGCTTCACCGATTGTGAAGGGGTTTGACCCATGACCTACGACATGTCATTTTATATATATTTTTAATTATTATAATATTTTTATTTATTTTTTTATTTTCATTATATCCTACAAACACATAAAAATAAAATAAAATAAACTGAATAAACATTGTCGTATTTTTAAATTTCTGGGTAAGGTATTACTCAAGGATCACACCACGAGACACAGATAAATATGGAGCTTCCCTTTCATACCCATCGATACTGATAATAGAATAACAGGTCAACAATATTTTTTTTATCTTTTTATATAAAAATTATTAATTTATAGTATTTTAAAATTAAATATTATTAAAAACGATTGGAAAACTGAAAACCATGGGTTAAATCTTGTGTAACGCTTTTTCATAATGTCATTATCTGGATGTGTATCCTAAATCTATCAATTTTTTCCTAGTTCATAGGATGGCTCAGTTCACTCTACCTGTTTTTCTTGTTTATTGAATGATTCAATGAATGGTTTTAACCTATGACCATGGACCTTGAAAATGTGACAACTTATGGTATCATGAATCTCTACTACCCCATTAGGGTACACATGATTCACTATGAAAGGACCTGATCATCTAGAACATAACTTTATCGGGTGTAAATGATGTTTTGAACTATACAAAGGCAAAAAGTTTACAGGTATAAAATGTTTGATTTTGATATTCCTGGGTTGGTAGGATTGAACACTAGCTTTATTTATCCTTTAATTTCATAAGCATCCATCCTAATTTCTTCATGTTCATTAATATCTAATTTCCTCTTTTCTTTGGGAAAATAAATGTAAAAGTTCATTTTTTTTATTGCCCAAAATACTTTATTCTCAATTTCAACAGGTAAATGGCAAGATTTTCCATAAACCAACCTATATGGTGACATGCCTAGGATGGTTTGGAATGTTGTATGATATTATCAATGTGAATACAAGAATTTCTCTGACCAATATTTCCTAGAGGGATTCACAATTTTCTCAAGAATTGGCTTAATCTCCATATTCGCTTACTCATATTGACCACTGGTTTGAGGATTGTATGCATTGGAAACATTATAATAAATACCATACTGAGACATATGTCAAGAGAATGGAATGTTGTGGAAAAAGGTTCCTTGGTAACTTATTATAGACTTAGGAATTCCAAATCGAGAAAAGATGTTTTCTTTTAGAAATTAGATAACAATATGATGGTCATTGGATTTAGTGGGAATGGCCTCAACACATTTCGAAACATAATTAATAACTAATAGGATGTAAAGGTATCCCATGGAGTTTGGGAAGTGCCCCATGAAATCAATTCCCTAATAATCAATGATTTCAATGACTGGAATGGGAGTGAGGGGAATTTGATTCATTTTAGTAATGGATCCTAATTGATGACACTGAGGAAATTTTTTTCAGAATTAGAAGGAATCCTTAGTGAGGTTAGGCTAGTAGAAACCACTTTGGGGGACCTTTTCAGTGGTTTTATTTGTAGAAAAGTGGCCTCAATATGGCTCTCCATGAAATTTTTCTACAATGGACTCTTGCTCAGACTAGAGAACACATCTCCGAATGATTTGATCAAGAAAAAACTTGAAGAGGTAAGGATCATCAGAAAAATAGTGTTTGAAATCATAAAGGAATTTATTATTATCTTGGGTCCCTAGGAATTTTGGAATGTCACCCGGGGCCAAATGGTTTGCTCTGTCACCATACCAAGGGAAATCACTCACTGAATAGAGGTGCTCATCGAGAAATGTATCAGACACATAGAGGTGGTGTGAGTTGTCATTGAATTCCATCCTAGAGAGGTGATAATATAAAACATTTTACACACCCTTTTTATCTTTAATAGTTAAATTAAACTCTTGATGAAAAAGTACCCACCTAATCAACCAAACCTTGGCATCATGTTTTTTCAAAAGTTATTTTATGGCTGAATGGTTGGTGAAGACAACGATGGTTGATCCAAAGAGATAAGACCTAAATTTCTCTATGGCAAAGATGATTTAAAGAAACTCTTCCCCAGTGGTGGTGTAGTTAATTTGTGCATCATTTAATAATTTTCCATTATAAGAAATGAAACATAGATATTTCTCACATTGTTTCCTAAGACTTCTCCTATAGTGAAGTCAGTAGCATCACACAAGAGCTCAAAAGGAATTTTCCAATTTGGAGATTTCATGATAGGTGGAGAGACAAGAGTTGACTTGAATGTAGAGAATGATTCCTCACAAATTTCTGTCTATAAAAATGGGGCACCTTTCACTAATAGAGCACAAAGTGATCGATAAATATAGCTAAAATGACTAATGGACCCTCTATAGAAACCAACATGTCCTATGAAGGACCTCTCCTCCTTAATCATTTTAAGAGAGGGAAGTTGACTAATGATGTCAACCGTAGCTTTATCAACATCATTCATAATACAAGAAATAATATGGCCTATAAGAAGTCCATCATTTACCATTAAATGGAATTTTACCAATTAGGATTAGATTCTTATCCACTCATCTTGACATAACCCTTTAAACATGTAGAATGAATCCCTCAAAATTATCCCTAAATATGGAAAAGTCATCCGTGAAGACCTCTAAACCATCCCACACCATGTCTAAGAAGATTCCCATCATGCACCACTGAAAGGTACCAAGGAAATTACCTAACACAAAGGGAATGTTCTTGAAGAAAAAAGTGTCGAATGGACATGTGAATGTTGTTTTTCCATGATCCTCTAAGGAGAACTCGATTTGATTATACCTTTAGAATCCATCTAGGAAGAAATAAAATTGATGATCTTCCACTCGCTCGAGGACGTGATCAATAAAGGGAAAGTGGAAATGGTATTTATTGGAATAAGAGTTGAGCATTCTATTGTCAATACAAACTCTCCATCCACTACTGACCCTTGCGGGGAGAAGTTCACTACCCTCATTGGTGATCACGGTGATTCCAGCTTTCATTGGGACAACATGAATTGGGCATACCCACTCACTCTCTGCCATGGGGTAGATAATAACTTATTTTAAAATCATAAGAAGTTCATTACTTAACAAATCCATAAGATTTTTATTGTGTCCTCTGAAGATGATGACATGGTTTGGATTCAGATTCAAGAACAATCATATGAGTCCCAATGAGTGGGATAATCCCAGGAATATCAAAAACTGTCCATCCATTTTCTTTCTTATGATTTATTAGGATATAAAAAAGCATCATATCTTGATTGGCTTCAAGAGAGGAATAAATGACAATGGGAAAGGATAGATTGTCACCTAATAATGCATACTTGAGTGTTAAAGGTATGTCCTTAAATTTGAGATCAGATTTCTTATCACATTCAAAGAAAGGATGACACTTTGTATTGTACTTAGTTTTATTGTTCTTATTTTTTAATAGAATTGGTTCCTATGAATAATAATTTCATCCAAAAAATTATCCTGGGCAGTGCCATGAATGGGCATGTACTCAATGTTATTGATTTCACCCATGGTAGAATTGATTTTTGATTCTAGAAAATCCTCAATAGAGGTATATAAAAGATATTCAGGCCAAGGAGGAAAATTTCACTCATGTGAACAAAGAAAATCAATATCTTTTTCTCTTAAACATCCTTTAGTAATTCCTTGATGTTACTCAAGATCACTATCAACACTAAAAATCCAATTAACCTCATGTACTTTCTCATCATACCCAATTTGAGTGTTTTCATTATAGATGTTCAAATATAGATTCATGTTTCCAAAGGTGATGGTCATGTTCTCATTTCGTACTCAGATAATAGAGTTTATTGGTGAATGGAATGGATGACCATGGATAACTGGGGGTTGATCCGTCAGACCAAAGATTGGTTGATCGTTAAAGATAATGAATTCAGCTGGGTAAATGAAATTTTTTACTTCCACCAAAACATCCTTTAATATCCCCTTAGGAACTCTAATTCTACGATCAGAAAGTTGAAGAGTGACAGATGTGGGTTGGAGTTTTTTGATCCCTAATTATCAATACATGGTATAAAAAATGAGATTAAAACTAGATCCTAGGTCACACAAGGATTTTACAACTTTTTTCTCTCCTAGTTCAACATTTATGTAAAGGTATCCAGGGTATTTCATATTTTGAGGAAGGGTTCCTTGTATTGTGGTGCTTACATTTTCTACCAAAATGACTTACTTCTTATGTGAGAATTTCCTTCTAAATGTACATATTTCCTTAAGGTATTTTTAATATGTTGGAATGCTTTTAATGGAATCAAGGAGCGGATTATTCAACTTGACTTGTGAGAATACTTCCATTAATGTTTCACTCAATACAGGCTTGGGTTTCCCCCTCATGCATTGAGGAAATGGGGAATGTTGTGGGATTGTTTTTTGAAGAGTTGTTTCTTTCACATTGTTATTGGTTTCTTCAGTTTGTTCATGTGGTTCATTTTAATTTTTATTAGGGTTTGAATCTTCATATGGTTTTTGAATTATTTTTTCAGGTTTCTCAATTGATTTCACACTTCTTAAAACTATCATAGCCTTTATTTGTTCATGATTTGATTGATTGAAAATTGACTCTCCCCTTAATGTTGAGGATGAAACAGCCTGAGTTGGCATGGGTGGATTCTAAGTTTTAATGGTTTGTAGTTCTTGTTTAAGGGATGAGACTTCTAAGTTCATTTTCTCCATTTTTTTACCCAACTTCTCAAGGATTGGAAAAGGGAATGATTTAGTAGGGGCTTATGTAGGTTGGTTAATCCTAGGAAGATACCTTGGTTGTTGGATTTGTTGTTTCATAGGATTATTGATGGGTTTTTGGTATTAGACAAGAGGATGATGATATTGGGCAGGTTGTGGTTAGAATTGGTTATGGTTTTGGAAATTTTGTGGAGGGTAAGGGTTTGGTCCTTATGGCTGACTAGGTTGTTGATTATATTTCCAACAGAATCTTGGTTGGTCATTGTACCTTTGATTGAATGTGTTTTGGTACTGTGGACTCTGAATGTTCAAAGCATTGACCTCAACTGGTGGATTCCTAGAATAACATCTTTAATGGAAGCGATGGACGGGTAGTTGTCAGTCTTTTGGTCATGTTTGTCACAAATTGTACAAAGAGGGTCAACAGTTTGAATTTCATCTAATTTCCTATGATTGATCTCCTCGACATTCATAGTGAGTGAAAAAATTTTCTTCTTAAGGATTTCTTCCTCCCTATGTTTGTGAATTCCACCGTATTTGGGTGGCTTCTCATACTAAGGTGATATTCCAAATGTTTTGATTAGTTCAGCATGGATTTCCAGATACTCATGAGTATCTTTTTGGGCATTGTTTTTAAGGTTTCATTACACATCATATCAATGAATTGTTTGTTCCATGAACCCAACCCTTCATAGAAAATTCTCACTTGTTCAGTAATAGAAAAACCATATTGTGGATCCTTGTTTAGAGTATGTTTGAACCTTTCCCATGTTTTGTAGAATGACCCCCTTTTTTTAAAAAAGGTTTTGGATTATCTTTTTGTGTGTAATAGTTTTATGGTGGGGAAAGTATCATTTATAGATTTATCCTTGTAATTTGTCCCCAGAGTTTATGGTTGATGGTCTCAAATTTTTTAGCTAATTTTTAGCTCGATATTTTAAAGGAAAAGGAAATAGCCACATCTCAGCTGATTCTAGTTGATGTGGGGGACACATGGTTTCTACAATGTCATTGAACTCCTTAACGTGAAGGTAGGGCATCTCAGACTCTATTCCACAGAATGTGGGATGGTGGTTTAGGACATGGTGTTTAGAGATGTAGTTGGTATCTCTTAAGTAATTGTGTCTAATACATGAGGGGGCATTGGTAAAGGTAGGTGTGAGGTATTCATTCATGGTTTGATAATATGAATTCTCAATGTTTGGGGCTACCTCATTTGGGTTTCCATTTTGGTTCCCTCCCGGGTTTATGAGTTTATTTCTTTGAAGACCCTCCATTGAAATTAGCTCAATTTTTGACTCTATAGTATTAGGAAGGTTAGGATATAATAGAAATAGTTCCCTTGATGTACTTGAATCTCGAACCCCAGGACTATCCACACTAACTAGTTGGTTTGATTGGTCACGAGTGTAAGCGGACATGTGCCAAAAGAAAAAAAGAGATAAAGGGAAAAGATTAAATAATTAGGATGATAAAAGAAAAAATTGGGGAGCATAGAATGGGGGTTGATATTACATACATGGGACCTCTAAAATAGGTCCAGAGTTTGATTCACGCTCAAATTTAACCATAAGATGATGGTAGAATAGTCTTTATAGTAATACTTGGGTTGTCGATCTCTAAGAGACCTAACAAGAATCCTATAGACACATACATTCTATGGATTGTTTTTGGCTATGAAGTGGCCAAAATGAGTTGATTTTATATATGTTTATGTGAACTCTAAGAGACTTAAGAGTATTATATTTAAAAGAATGAGTTTATCCTAGGTTATCACATGGGAGTGGATTGGATGCATTCCTTTTTCAATTATTTCAATTTCTTATAGTTGAGAAGAGTTTATTAAAATAGATAAAACAACATCATCACTTACTGGTTTAATGCCTACAACCCTTAATACTAATAAACTTTACAATTTGAGGATTTTGTTTCTGAGCAATCCAATGTATAGTTTTATATTAGCAGTTGATGTGAGTGGCCTTAAAATTCAATAAGGATGATGAAGATTTAAAGTCATAAAATAAAAATCTCATTTAAAATAAGTCATTATAGATTAATTGAGTGATAAATAACATGAATTCCAGACCCTTTCTACTCCCTTGGATCTAAACATTAGTGGGCTATCCCTCCATTGATCCTATGGTTTCAATAGAAGCGGGAAGTAGAATCGTGAGGGATGAATTGGAGAAGTAAAAAAACAATGAAATAACGATAACTCCATCGTTGTGTGATAATCTCACATGGTTTGGTGTGATAATGTTCACACCTTGAGGAAACAGTATCACAGTGATAAGAATAATAATATAAAAATAGAGGATGAATAACTTTTATAAAGAACATAAGGTTTTTCAATAACATAAAATTTGAAGGAATGTGATTACAACATCATATTGGCAACACAACATTAAAATGAAACAAAGCTCAATGATTCCCAAACCCTCCACCAACACTACCTTAAATATGCCTTTTTGAAGCCTTAGGTCGAGCCTCCAATAGTCCATGTCTCCTCAATTAATTTTGGTAGGACATTAGTGGGTGGAAATTTGAGGGAGATTTGATTCTTCCACCCTTGAAAAACAATTTGATCCAACATGCACAACTCGATAGATGGGTTTTAACAGGTATCATGATGCAATAATTGTGGTGGTCCACAGAAGAAAAAAATGAAAATAAATAAGTCCCCTGATATCATGTTAATGTTCATCCCAAAATAGTTTATGGTTTGTTATTTATGATTAAATGTGTGGGATGTTTTTTTAGGCTGTAGAATCTGGACTAGAATTTTATCTTCTAATTGGGCTGCAGGAAACCCCATTTAAAACTCCAAATTAAATCTTGTAACTATTGGATGAAATGTTCCCCCCGATATACCCTATCTTCAGTTAATCTTTATGAATTACTGGGCATGGATAGTGGCCTCTAAAGTCTATTTATTATGCTATTGTCTAGTTTGTTTGGCCCAGAATGTTGTTGATTCAAGACCAACTTTGGCGGTCTTCAAATTATAATCATCAAGTGATCCAAAATAATGAATTGTTCCTTATAGAATGTGGGACCCGAAAATAAAATCATGACCATTTTTTATTTTAGGAGTTGTTCAAAAATGGACCATGTAATAGACCACTTTAACAAAGAATAACAATAATAATGTGAAAAAATGTTCAAAGTGTAAAATGCATTAAAATGGTGTTTATGAATAATTTATATCATGAATATTATACATATTAAAAATGAATATTAGCCTATTTCAGTGGATAATCAGCACCACTATTTCCAAATTTAAAAAATTATTTTTTATGTTTCTCTTAAGCATCCCAAACTATCTGGACCCATAAGCATCCATATGACCATCATGGACCAGAACTGGTCAAATACTCACTCTTGATACATCACAATATAATCCAAACACATTACCTATCTTATTTATTGTTAAGATTGATTTTTTCGTCAATCTTACATTAATGATCTTTGAAGAAACTATCATGAACACCTATGGAAATGAACTATTCCAAATTCTTGGTTATGGTCTTCTCAGTGCTTCAAATTATTAAGACTCTCAGTTGACCCTCTGGAAATACCTGGAAATTCCCAAAAAATATTTGGATATCAAAATCATTCCTTGGCCTCTCTAAAAGACTACGACATCAATCTTATCAGGCAATAAAAATATGCTATCCACTAATATAATTCTCCCCATGAAGTGTACATTATCAATCATAAACATACACTTTGAGATCATGGCATATAGTTGATGCTCCCTATATTTTCTCAAAATGATCTCCAGATATCGAGCATGTTCCTACCACGAACCTAGAGAACACTTTAGCACCTCTATATTGATCAAATATTCATTCACTATGTATAAGTGTATATAAGTTTATTTCTGTCACTTATAATATCCTTTAATAGTCCACAAATATTTTCAATGATCCATTTTAATTTTATTGGAAAAAAATACAGCACCCCCGGGGGACATAATCATTCATATGAAACCCTTCACCTCGAAGTCATTTAATTGATCCTTCATCTCTCATAGCTCTACAAGATCTATCTAATATGTTGGAATAGATATATTCTACACACATAGTAATAATAAAATAATAAACTCAACCTATCCCTTTTGTGGTAATCTTGAGATGTTCTTGGGAAATACAAATACGAACTTGTCAACTATAGTAGGACATACTAAATGATGTTTTTCTCTATCATCCAAAATTACTCTATAAAATGCATTGTGATTCTACCCAGCTATATAAATTTAGGTCCTACATAACTAGTTTTCATATCCAAATCTCCAAATAGACATAATCATCACCCTAAAAAAAATAATTCCACACATCATTAAAAACAATTGATGTAGTAGATACATCACTACATGTGGGGTTTTAATAGTAGTCACAATGTAGACTCATAGTTTTCATGTCACCAGAACCTTCCCATTCCATTTTATGTGTCTATATTAAGTGGTAATTAAGGATTTTAATGATAAAATTTTCAAATGGTTGTGAGACATTATATGAATCCATGTTTAACATAAGTGAACTTTTTATCTCACACTTGTATTTACCTCATACATTCAATAAAATTATAAATGAATCATCATGGAACATTCTTGTTCCTTATATAATAATTATACATTATGTGATATGAAACATCAAAAAATAAATATATATGAATATTTATTCATATATACAAATATTTAATAAGTGGGGCACAATTCTACCACTTTGAGTAAATTGATAAGCTATAATCGAAATCTCCTACAAACTGAAATGAAACATTCATGTGCCATGAATTCTCAAAAAAACAATAAATTTCTCTTTAATAGAATAAAAATATAGAAGAAAAACCATCATCACTATATGAATGAAATTAGAAATAATAAAACATATCCATATGTAAACAGACAATGAAAAAAATGTGAAACTATAGTGAAAAAACATATCTAAAAATAGATGTGTTGGTTCTATGACAGGATATCCAATAAATGATGTCCTCCATTCTCAAAATCACCATACAAAAAAAAAACAATTCCTATGCCACTAAATATCAATTGGGCTACAAGAATCCAACACCAAACCATATATTTTTTGATCAAAAAATGTACTTAGAGCATTAGAATATTACTCATAGTGGTAGCACCCGAGGAGCTGAGTTCATGACCAAGGGGGGTTCGCAGAGGAGAATGGCTTCAAAACAGCGGTGGGGTTTGATGGTAGAGGTGTGGTATGTGATGGATAGCTTCAAAGTGGATGAGATCTTCGTGGCAGCAGAGGAGGGCTTCATGGAAGAGGAGGAGGAGGATGGCTTCAAGGTGGAGGAGGTGGTTCTCGCCGCGGTAGGAGTCGACGAAAGAGGAGGAGGAGGAGGGTTTCACGACATTAGAGGAGGGCTTCACGATGATGGAGGAGGTTGAGGAGGCATCAAAGGAGGAGGAGGAGGAGGAGGCAGCGAGGTTCAGCTTCTGCGAGAGATTGAGATGTGTGACAGGACGAGGAGACTGTTAGAGTTTATTTATAAAATCATGTAAAACTTTAATCAGAACTACCTAAAAAAACACTGATAAATGTTTCTTTTATCAACGTTAAAATAGAAAATGTTGATAAAACAAGCCTTTATCAGTTAAAAAAAAGCACTGATAAAAATATAACGGTAACAAATTATTTATATTTGTATATATATTTATAAAATTATATGTATACTAAATAAATAAATATTTATTTATAATAATAACTATAAATAAATAAATATTTATTTATATTTATATATATATAATGAATATATATTACATTATAATTATAAATTTTTTATATATATGTTTATTATATTTATAATTATATATAATTAATATCTTAATTATAATTTTATAATTATTTAAATATATCTATTTTTATTTAGAATTATTATTGTAAATATTTGTATATATTGATAATAATTTTATAATTATTTAATAACTAGAAATGTATATTTATTTATTTATTGTTATAAATATATATATATATATATATAAATAGTTATAAAATTTTAACAAATATATTTATTGCATTTATAATTTTATAAATATATATAATTAATATATTTATTACAATTTAATAATTATTTAAATATATATGTAGTAGATAAAATTCTAATTATAAATATTTTTATATATTATAAATATATTTATTTAATTAATATATTTATTATAATTTGAAAATTATTTAAATATAAATATATATTTATTACATATATATTTTAATTATAGTTTTTGATTTATAATATAAATTAATTTTATGTATTGTCATTAAAATATTTATATTTGACTATAATTAATATGAATATATAACTATATAATAATATTGTTTTAATAAATAAAAAAATTGGTTCGATCGCCTGTTTAACCAATTTTCTTGATCTGAACTAGACCTACTCCACGGATTCAATGAACATTATGATTCAATATGAGTGTGTGTATAATTTGACCCCACAATAAAGTATTTTAGGCTCAATCATTGTGATATGGAGTTTGACCTACCATACATATTTAAATTAACTATACAATAAAATTGTTTTAGTCGCAATAGAATGATTTGATTGAGAAATTAGTCCTGTGACCATTGTAATATTAATTTTTACACTGACCAACCTTAAATGAATTCAAAAATATACAAAATAGATTAGTCATTCTATAAATTAGATTCCCTTCCTCATCCACTTTCATTCTAGAGCTCTACAAATTTAACGGTGGACATGGTGGCCTATGGCAAGGCGGGGCCCAATAGGATCGGGTGGATAAGAAGTTATACTTCGGCTTCAAGTAGCTACATTATGCTCATAACTAGGTGAGGTTTTCTACCAATGGCCATCAGAGTTTCCTTTTGGTACTTTGATATTTTTAGTTCTTCTATTTTGTTTGTATTCAAGCCCACTTATATTAGTTGTACTTGTACCAAGATTTGTTTTAGTGATAATTGATTCCTTTTTAGTGTGTGGGACTTGGTTGGGTGTGTGTGTGTGTGTATATGTACTTATTAAAATTCCTCCCATATGTAGGTTGACAACTTTAGTGCTAATCACCATCCCCTAGCCTTTGGGAGGCAGGCTTGGGGGAGTCACGACACAGGCCCTAGGGGTTGGGTTGTGACACCGCCCAATGTGATGTGATTTTAGTAGACCAATGCTTTCCATACCGGACAGGTATTTGGTACAGAATTCAACAGCTTCCTCAACAATATATCATTCAACAATACAACCCTCTGACAACTCTGATTTTTGACATCACCATTCAAAATCATCATGTACCTTTCAATGGGGTATATCCATCTATAGTGTACAAGACCACATAGTCGAATCTCTCTCACTATGTGAACAATAAAATTAAATAATATTGGTGGGAATAACATTTCCAATTCACAAAAAATAATGGAAAGTTCTCTTTCCATAGTCGAAAATTTCATATGATAGATTTTATTTAATATATGGTGCACAATTTTACCACATTGAGTAAATTGATAAGTTGTATTTGAAATATCCTAATAACAGACATGAAACATTCATTTTCCATAAATTCTCAAGAAAAATCCACAATTCATTCCTCTATAATTGAATAAAAATATAAAAGAAACACCAAAATAACTATATGAATGTAATAAAAAAACAATAAACCATATCTATAATGAAATAGACGATGAAAATCATGTGGTACTACAAAAAAACATAACTAAAAATGTGTGGGTTTTATTCTATGACATTATCTCCAGTCAAACATGTCCTCCATTCTCAAAATCACCTAACTAACAAACCAATTACTGGTCCTCTAAACATTAATTAGGCCACAAGCATCCAATAGCTAATTATATAATTATTGAACCAAAAAATATATTTAGAGCATCACAAGAATACTCTCAGTGGTAGCACATGAGGGGATTGGTTTGCGACGAAGGAGGGTTCATAGAGGAGGATAGATTCACATTAGAGGTGGGGTTCGATGACAGAGTTGGGGTACACTAAGGAGAGCTTCACGACATAGGAGAGCTTCCTGACAACAGATGAGGGCTTCACAGTGACAGATGAGGAGGAGGAGACGATTTAGGAGGTTGCGGCAGGGTTCAGCTTCTACAAGAGATTGAGTAGTACGACATGTGGAGGAGACTGTTAATGTTTATTTATAAAACTAGGTAAACCTTTTATCAGGGATAACTAAAAAATTACAATAAATAAATGTTTTATCAATGCTAAAATAGAAACCGCTGATAAAACATGCCTTTATCAACCCTAAAAAAACACTGAAAAACAATAATGATAATAAATAATTTATATTTATTAAATTATATGAATAATAATTATATATATTTATAAATTTACAATAATATTTATAAATAAATATTTATTTTTTTATATTTATATATATAATAAATTTTTTTTTATAATTATAAATTTATAATAAATATAATTATTATCTTTATAATTAATTATAATTTATTATCTTTATTATAATTTTATAACTATTTAAATATATCTATATTTATTTTGAATTATAATTGTAAATATTTCTATATATTTATTATAATTTAATAATTATTTAGTAACTATAAATTTATATATATTTATATATATTTAATTATAGTTATAATCATAAATATATATATTTTTTATTTATTTATTTATTTAAATAAATAAAATATTATAAAAAATATATTTATTAAATTTATAATTTTATAATTATATATAATTAATATATTTATAATAATTTAATAATAATTTAAATATATATGTATTATATATAATTCTAATTATAAATACATGTATTTATTTAAAAATATATTTATTTAATTATATATATATATTTATTTAATTAATATTTTTATTATATATTGATAATTATTTAAATATAAATTTACATTTATTTAAATAATTATGAAATTCATATGAAACAAATATATATTTATTAAATATATATTTTAATTATTGTCATAAATATGAATAAATTTATAAATCTATTTAAATACTTATCAAAATTAAAATGAATATATTAGTTATATAGAGTCATAAATGTAAATAAATATATAAATAAATTTAAATAATTAAATAATGAAAATAAATATATTAATTATTTTTTTCATAATTATTTAAATTAATATACATTTATATTTAAATAATTATGAAATTATAATAAATACATTTGTAATAAATATATTTATTATATTTATATATATAATTTTAAATAAATAATTATTTATTTATAGTCATAAATACAAAAAAATATATATTTAAATAATTATGAAAGTAATATAAATATATTAATAATATATATTTTTTATTATTTTAAATTATTTAAATAGATATATAATTATATTTATATAATTATGAAATTATAATTAATATATTTTATAATTAATATATTAATTATATTTATAATAATTATTATAAAGAAAAATTTATTTAATTATATTCATTAATATAAATAAATATATATATACATAAATACCTAAGAAAAGTAAAATAAATAAATTTATTATAAATATTTTTAATTTATAATTAATTATGTAATTATATATTTATTTATAATTATATTTATAAATACAATAAATATATTTATTATAAATATATTTATTATAATTTCATAAAAATTTACAAATAAATATATATTTCTTTAAATAATTATGAAATTATAAAATATATATATATATATATATATAATTAATATAATTTTTTAATTTACTAAGTATTTATATATATGTGTGTGTATGTGTGTGCGTTTTTGTGTGTATTTATTTATATTTATGACTATATATAATTAATAAATTTATTTTTTCTAAGGGCTCATTTTCGTCGCTCAACAATTGTATTGAACATAGGAACATCAAAAAAGGTACTTCCGCCTATGTTTCTACATCTGATGGCGCTATCTCTGAGTGTATCGATCTCTGTAATTTATATGTGTGTGATTTATAATCAAAATTAATTTTATTTATTGACATTAAAATAGTTATATTTGGCTATAATTAATATGAATATATAATTATATAATAATATTGTTTTAACAAATAAAAAAATTTGTTCGATCACCTGTTTAACCGATTTTCCTGATCTGAACTTGCTCTACTCCCCTTATTCAATGAGCATCCCGATTCAATTTGAGTCTATGTATAATTTGACACTACAATAAAATAATTTTAGGCTCAATCATTGTGAGATGGAGTTTGACATACCATACATATATAAATTGACCCTACAATAAAAAAAATTAGGCGCAATAGAATGATTTGATTGGAAGATTAGTCTTGTGAACATTTTTATATGAATTTTGACACTGACCATCCTTAATTGCATTCATAATTATAATAAATGAATGAGTTGTTCTATAAATTAGATACCCTTCCTCATCCCCTTTCATTCTGTTTCTCTCCAAATTTAACTATAATTCTCACTCACCCTTCCTCCTCCCCAGTACGAGAACCCGTCTCTCAGATCCCCCAAAACAAAATGGTTCATCGGGCGATGAGGACGTTAACTGCGATGTTGAGGAGTGTCACAAAATCTTTCTTCCCCTCCTCCGTGAAAAGGTAGATGATAACCATGATGTATGAGATATTCTTAACATACTCCACCGACCAGGTGATGCCAGAATGGTAGAGGACAGTGCCACACACCAAGCAGGCGATGCCGACGATGCTGAAAACCGACTTCGATCTTCTCTTAGAAGACACTTCCTACCAGGAGGTGCTAGAATGGAAGAAGAAGTTGACGTTGGCTGACCCAGCGATGCCGGAATGGCAGATGATAGAAACCCACATCGATCTGCTCTTGCAAGACACTTCCAACCAGGCAATACCGAAAATGAATAAGAAGACGACGTTGGCCGACCCGATGATGCATGAAAGGTAGAAGAAGAAGACGCTGGACAACCCGGTGATGTGGGAATGGAAGAAGAAGATGACACTGACTGACCCAGTGATGCCGGAAAGGAACGAGAAGACATCAGTGGCCGACCCAACGATTCCGGAATGGAACGAGAAGACAGTAGTGGCCGCCCCAGCGATTCCGGAATGGAAAAGGACAACGTCGTGCTCTGAGCAGGCGATGAAGACGAGGCTAGAAACCTACATCAATCTGCACATAGAATACACTACCTACCAGGCGATGCAAGAAAAGTAGAAAGAAGATGATGATGGACCACCTAGCGATGCTGGAATTTAAAAGTTTTGGGATTCATCACATTTATTGATGAGAGAGGAAAATTATTAATGGGGATATTTATATCACCATTAATTGAAAATTTTCTTCTAACATTAATGGATATTTAATTGTCTATATTAATGGATGGAATATTGTATGTTAACTGAATTAATTGATTATTGTCGACATGGTGTTTATATAAGGAGGTTGTAGAAAACTATTTTGAGAGAAAAGGGTGTGCCAGCAAGATGTAGCCGGTAAGGGAGACCCCAGAAGGGGTTGTTGCATTTGCGGTAGCCCATGTGGAACGACGACAATGGTGCATCGGCATTTGATAGGTGTAGAACAACGACTATGGAATTGATGATCATGGCCATGTATTGAAAGTCTTCCTGATGGTGGTGATCAGGTGGCATGTCCCGATTGAAGATCTGTGGTATATCATGATGCGAGATAATTTGGGTGTCACAAGCTGGTATGAGTTTGACACATGTTCATGTGAAGATATTCGAGGTAGTGATGTTTCTTCAACATAAGGGTTACATTTTGTCACAAGTTGATATTCCGATACATGGTGTCAGTGGGATGTTTATCAGAGAGAAGGCAATGGTGTATCAGGGTGTGGTTTTCACACAGGTTTTCTACGCTCTCTTTTTTGTAATTCATGTTTAGGCATGACATGGATTCTTGTATTATCTGATTCATAGTGGATATTTTGGGAATTTCCCCATGGTTTTTTAATCCTCTGCATGAGAGGGTTTTTTCATGATAAAAAAACATGCGTCTTGATTTCTTCATTCTACTTATATCGCATTGGCTTTCTCATGATATATTTGGCAAGAAATTTTCATACTAGATTTGAGATTCACCACAACAAGTGGTATCAGAGGAGGATGGTTTGTGCTTGCAGTTTAATGTGAGGATTTTAGAAGCTTCGAAGAGGATCACAGATGCGTTCATGGAGCTGAATGAGGTTTTGATATTTATGCAGGTTAAGAGAGGTGATAAACATGTCCACTCATAGGATGTTGAGCATGGGGGAGAATGTTTTTCATGCTGCTGCTCTAGATTATGTGGAGATCATGATTATGGGGGAGCTAGATGTTTCGGGGTCTTAACTTGTTCAGCAGGACGGTGTAGATGCAAATGTGATGAAGATTTCGGTGTTTCATTTTCTTTTTGCAGGGTGAGTTGATATTTTTTTAACAAAAGTGAAAAATTACATCGTTATATTTTCTACAGTTGATGATGGTTGGTGTGATACAGACATATTTTCATTCTATCCAGGTTTTATGGATGGGTCCATTCATTTATGTGATGAAGGGGGAGATAGTTGGGTTTCATCACATTTATTGATGGGAGTGGAAAATTATTAATGGGGAGATTTATATCACAATTAATTGAGTATTTTCTCCTAACATTAATGGATATTTCATTCTAAAAATTAATGGATGGAATAATTTATTTTGACTACATTAATTGATAATTATATACTTGGTGTCTATATAAGGAGGATGCAGAAACATTTTTAAGATAAAAGGTTATGCCGGCAAGATGTAGCTGGCACAAGAGACCTGAGAAGGGGTTGTCGCGTTTGCAGTAGCCCATGTGGCAGGAAGACGATGGAACGTCGGCGTTTGATTGGTGTAGAGAAACTACTACATAATTGATGATCATGGCCATGTATTGAATGTCTTCTGAAGGTGGTGATTAGGTGGCGTGCCCTGATTGATGATCGAGGGTATATCATGATAGTGAGATCATTTGGGTGTCACAAGATGGTGCGACTTTGACGCATGTTCGGGTGAAGATCTATGAGGTAGGGACATTTCATCATTAGAAGGGTGACATTTTTCACAGATTGATCATCTGTTATATGGAATCAGTAGGATGTTTAACAGAGGGAAGGAAAACGCGTATCGGGGTGTGGTTTCCACACATGTTTTCTATGCTCTCTTATTTGAAATCAATGTTCGGTCATTACTTGTATTCTTGTATTCTCTAATTCATAGGGGATATTTTGGGAATTTCCCAGTGGTTTTTTAATCCTCTGCATTGGAGGGTTTTTCCACGTAAAAAAATCATGCATGTTGATTTTTTCATTCTGCTTATATAACTTTGGGTGCCTTACAATATTTTTGGCAAGAAATTTTCAGCCCAGATTCGGGATTCTCCCCAACACAAATGAGGGAAACCCACATCCATCTGCTCTTTGAAAACACTTCCTATCATGTGATGCCATAATGGAGAAGGAAGAGGAATATGGACGGCCCATTTATACCCCTAGACTTGGTGATGGAGGATCAGAAGTAGGGAAGCACCCTCGACAACCTATTTTTGGCTAAAGACATCGGGATGGAGAAAAGGAAGAGAAGAGTGACACACACTGACCTACCCTTAGTAGAATCATGCGATAAGGTGACGCCGGAAAGGAAATAAAGGATGATGGGGGGGGGGGGGTGACCGATTTATATCCCAAGACATAGTGATGGAGGATCAGAAGAAGATAAGTACGGTGGTCATGGCAGAAAGGCAGAGGAGAGCACCACACACCGAGTATCTCTTACCAGACTCTTGCGATCGGGCTGCGTTGGAAAAAAAAAGAAGAGGACTATTCTCAACGACCTGTTTATAGACCAAGACCTGGAGATGGGGTATCAAAAGAAGAGATGAACAATGTTCCTAGTAGAAATGTAGAGGAGTGCGTCGCACACCGAGCAGCACTTACCAGACTCTTGCGATCAAGTGATGCCAGAAATGAAGAAGATGATGACCCAGGGTGACCTATTTTTAGCCCAAGACCTGGTGATGGAGTATCAGAAGAAGAGATGTTTGGTTTTCATGGAAAAAAGGTAGAGGAGAGCACCACACACCTAGAACCTCTTACCAGACTCGGTGTTCATAGTAGGAATGTAGAGGAGACCATCGCACACCAAGCAGCTCTTACCAGATATATATTTCAGAATTAATATAATGAAATTAAAAATATAATGATGAAATAAAAAATTTATGTTTAAAATTTTGGAAATCTATAAAATATTTTTATTCAAATAAAATCTATTTTTGTTTTTTCTCATCTAATCAAGTATTCACACGATTCATTTTGATTTTTTGATTGTTTTGATATACAATCAAGTGATCGTTGATTTATCATAATCCAATTAATTCAATGAGAAAAAAATAAACATGGATTTTATTTAAGATTATTTTTATATTTGAATCATATTCGTTTTAAAAAATGGTTTTTATGAATTAATATAAAAAATATTTTTTACCACTTAAAGAAATTAAATATTATAAAATGGGTACTATATTTCAAATCAGTATAATTAATATCAGGTAATAAGATCAACTTAAAGAATAATTTTCCTTTGAGATGAATCATAGAAAATTATAAAGGATTGTTCAAAGTAGTGAGTAGTCTTGATGAAAAGAAATTCTATCCACAAGAAGTACAACAAACCAATGATTCCTTTCACATTTTTGTGTAAAAAAGTTAAATATACCTAGCTCAAAATATGAAAAAAATATTCCATTTATTTTTTTATTAATATTCAAATATGGATAAAAATAAATTTTAAAAACCATTGGAGAATATTAAAAAAATTATTAAAAACTTTTTTAAAGAAAAGATGAAAATTGATGAAAAAGATTTCCAAAATTATATTTTTCATTAAATTTTTTTTGATCATTCTAAGTAATAAATAAGTGAAAATTGTACTATTACATTAACACGACATGAATAAATGAAGGAAAATAAAATGAATTGGGTTTATCAGATAAGGAACATATAATTTATCTCATTCTAAACTAAAGTATAATCAATTCTAATTAGAATGAGATTGAAACATAAGTCACCTACAACTTTTGTAATCACTAAATCAAAAACTCATGAAAAAGAGAACCATATATGGATGTTTAAATCCTCATAGTTCAATAAAAATAATCTTAAAATACATTAATGGTGTCACAACCTTAATTTTTAATTTGTTTTTATTTTATTATTTATGGGCTCCACATTCTCGCATCAAAGACTGAGCTGGGTCTGAGATAAAAAATTTCTTACATTTTATTTTTTTTGTGGGATTCTAACTCATGCACGGGCACCAAATGGTTAGTAGTGACCGTGCAGTTTCCCTAGGTGATTGTGCGGGTTCCCTAGCATACTATGTTGAGGTGCACAATTTTCTTTCTTGTTTTTCTAAGTCGTGCGATGAATGCGTGGGTACCAGTTAACATTATGTTGTAATTATTAGTATATTTATTATTATTAATATTATTTTCATTATTATTATATTTTCTATTGTCATTATTCTTTATATTATTACTTCTATCATTTCTGTATTGTTATTATTATTATTATTTATGTTACTATTATTATTATTTTTAACATATTTGATTTTATTATAATTATTATAAGACAAAAAAACAAAAAATCACCCTAACCCTAATTCTACCCTTTGTTTTCAGCTTCCCCCTTCGCGAGCCGCCCCTGCGGCTCCTTGCGCCAGCCCAAGAGACTTCCGCCTTACCTCCTCACCAGTACCGACCTCTCTCCTGCAGCTCCTTCTCTCCGCCACAAGCTCTCACCCAGGCCCTCCTCCTCCTGCTCCAGCTCACTCACCACCTCCTTCTCCATCCCTACCTCACCCCCTTCTTTAGGCCACATCCCAGCCTCTGCACTCCCACAATCGTCCCCTCGCCACCCCCCTCGCCGCCTCCCTGTTCTTGGTGTGCCGCACCCAACAGTCCACTCCGCCTTCCTCACCTCCTGCTCCGACTCTCCTTTGACCTCCATCGGCCTTGCTCAGAAACCTCGCTCAGTGCCCCCTCCATGATCTAATTCCTATATCTCCTACCAAACTCACCATCTTCAACTCTAGACCCCTTGCTGTTTTAATTCACCAGAAGCCCTAAAAACCCCCAGCCCTCATTGCTTCTGAGCTGGCTAGCCTCGCCGAGCCTCATTCGCGCTTCCTTGTCCACTCCAGTGGGCAGAGGACTCCTCCAGTATATTCTTTTATTATTTTATATATTTATTCATCAATTTACTAATTCTATAAATTTTTTATTTACTAATAATTTTATTCCTTTATTTATTTATTCTTTTATTTATTTATTCTTTCATTTATTTATTCTTTTCATAATATATTTATTCATTTTGTTATTTATTTATTTATTTTCCTTTTATTTAATATTTGGGGTTTAAATATAATTTAGATAAATCCTAATATTTTCGTTGGTC
Organism: Viscum album; assembly: GCA_963277665.1. Classification (NCBI taxonomy): domain Eukaryota; kingdom Viridiplantae; phylum Streptophyta; class Magnoliopsida; order Santalales; family Viscaceae; genus Viscum; species Viscum album. Next base: position 1,932,811,989 of record OY728131.1, read on the forward strand.
TTGTGTAGTGCGTTTTTATTGCAGTTCAATGTGTGTGGTTGGTCCGTGGGGCACTATTCAACCTTCTATTGAGGATTCGTCACATCTGCTCTTGGTTTGAGGTAGTTAATTCCATGGTTTTCCATTCTTTGGTATAATTGATTCTTGGGGTTTTCAAAAATTTTATTTTATGTGATTCACAACTTTGTTATATCCATAAATTTGCCTCTTATAGTGCTTTTAAATTTTTAGAATTAGTCATAATAAAGTTTTTAATCAATTACTTCTTCGAGTATGCAATTATTTGACTATGTTCCAAATCCTATTTTGATATTTTTTATGGCTATTTTTTTGGGATATTTCGTTTTAGGTCATTACAGTTTCATAAAAAAAATATTTTGAAGGTAAATATTTGGTTATGAAAATGTTTATGTGCACTTGGCGCATTTGAAAAAAATACTATAGTGTTCATAGTGGAATTGAGGGTTCTTATTAAGTTTTTATCCTTGATTGTGTTGTGTGTTAGAATTGATTATTTTTAAACATGTTTTGGTTTATAATATTTTTATAACTTGCTAATAGTGTTAAGGTGTTAAAATAAAAAGGGGGATCTTTGGTTTTTAACGTGACGATGTGAGTTCTTTTCAAATAAATTGAGCGGTTGATTTTAGATTCAAAGTGGTAGTTTTGTGGGAATAGTGTTGGTTATATTTTTGAAGCACATGTGTGCCATTGGATGTTGTAACATCCATGGGTGTACTCAGTGCAACCAAGAATGTGCCTTCAAGTGACAATGACACCATTAAACTAGTGTTTCCTTAAAAAAATGGTTTTCTAAATGGTTTTTGTTTCCTAAGTAAATTCGGTCCATTTTGTGGCTTTTGTGAAATGTTTGAAGTGTGATCTCAATGGTGTGACATTTTGGCTTTGAAAGTATAAAAGTTTTATTTGTATAATGTTTTGGGTAATGTTTTGGGGAATGACAACTTAAAGGCTCATTTGGCTATTCCAATTCATGGGTGGAGTTGTATTGAATTTTATAATGGTTTGTGTTTCGAAATTATGTGTGATTGGTTGGGACATTAAATGTTTTTAGAATAATGATTTCGACATGGGTGGGTCATGAAGACTCGATTAGCACTTTCAACTTTAATGTGATGTTTGCATTGACTCATTGAAATGAAGATGTTTTGATTACTGTATGCCCATATAATAACAATAGTATTTTGAAAAGGGTTTCAAAGGGTTTTAATGATTTCATGGAATGAAGGCCCGGTTGGAACCTTTGATGTTATATTATATATATATATATATATATATATATATATATATATATATTCTAGGGCACCATTATAGGGGGGGATATCCATTATGGTTTAACGTATGGAGTGTCCGTGTTTGGGGTAGGCAATTGTGGTCAGATGATTCACGCGTGCGAGGGGCTCCAACTTACATAGTATTGTTGTAACCACCATGGGTTCCTGGGCATCTCTTTGAGATCGAGTTATGGTTGCTGACTAACCCTAATTAGAAGGGTTGGTACCCCCTAGATTTGTTGTTAGGCCAGGTGGGCTTTGCCAATGGATTGGTCAGTTAGGGTGGCCAGTTGGTTATAAACTTAAGAGATTCACCAAATGATGGTAGGTGGTTCTGAAATATAGTATGACTAGGGGTCTTCTAGGGACATTTAGGATCACCCATGGTGATTGTATTATTTTCATTACTTGTTTATTTGTCCTGCACTAGTGTATTTTCATCTTTCAGTTTTACTCATTTTACACTAGCACAACATTGGTATATTCATTTATGGATTTTATTTATAAAATAAAAATATATTTTGTAAAATTTTATGTAGTAGGTGTTGGGTTTTTAAATAGGAAAAACATGTTGTTTATTTTGAAATGTGAAAACCCTAGTTTTATAATTGTATTTCAAACTTGGGATAATGGTTTGTTTCCAGAAAGGAGACGTTGGATTCTTTGGTTTATCTTGGAAACCCTACTGAGCATCATTAATGATCATGCCTATCTTTATCATTTCAGTTGTAGGTTTCCTTACTTATGTTTTTTCTTGGCTGAGATGCTCGTTATAGGAGAAAATCGGCCTTTGGTCAGGAGGTGACCTAAAAGTTCACGTGGAGGAACATTTGGTTTTATGATCATTCCACTTCTAGCCTTATATTTATCAATTTTTTATATTTATCAATTTTTTTGTTTATTTGTTTATGTTTATGGTCCAAATCATTCCCAACAATAAAATTTTTGATGCTCGACGCTGGTTTCCAGCCTGTGGGGATCTGGAATGCTCTTCGGGACATGCAGCGGACCGGCTCGGGTGACCGATTTAGGGTCAACCTGGGATGGTTTGTGAAAAAAATGGTATCAGAGGTCCCTTGTTATTTGGGGTGTCTGGTAGATGTAGATCAGGATTTTCGGGACTCGAGTTTTAGGTATGTGAAGGATGTCATGAACCCTCTCCTATTCTGAACCTTGAGTCGCCAGGGGTAGTCCGGGAATTGAGTTCATGACTTGTTATTATTTGTTTTCTATTGAGGGATGACAATGCAGGAAAACCATTGTCACATTGTGATTTTACATGGATTAGTGACCACGTGGAGTTAGCATACATTGTTTAAGTTCTTCCTAGTCATTGACGATTTCTTAGTACATGGCCCACTACCATATCACTGTGTTATGCATGACTTCTAGTCCCTCCCTTTGGTTATTTGATTCAAATAGAGTGCCTTTTTTGGTTCTTGTTGGTTTAATTGCATTCTAGAAAATGAAAAATGGTATTAGAAATTTGAATGATTTCTTTTAAATGGCATTAAATTTGTGAAAAGTATTTGAAAACTGAATGGTCTTGGCCTAAAAATCTAGTGGTTTATTGGAAATGGTAGAGATATGGTTTTAGTGAAATCTCGTGTACTCTTTATGAACGTTTTCACATGTGAGGGAATGAATGGGAAGTGTTTGTTGGTGCGTATAGATGAATGTGGATGAATACATCTACAATGGTTCATGTGATTAATGAGGTGTGCAGTTGGAATTAAATGCTTGACCTTGTTTTTCTAAAGCGATTTAAGAAAAGGGAAAATGATTTTTGGAAATTTAATTTGGTTTTAAAAGTGGATTTTCTATTTGTAATGTGGCCTTGAAGGAAGACAGTTTTGATATTTAAAATGGAAATGAGATTTTGATAGTGGAATTTTTGATTTTTGTTTCTTTTTTCTTATTTCTATTGAGATGGTTGTTTTTGATGAAGGCGCCTTCTTTGATGTAGCTTTGTCTTGATGTTAGTTTTGGATATGTGTTTTATATGTTGTTAAAAAAATGTGGCCCGGAATGGTCACCAAGGATTATGATAAGTAATGCCCAGATTTTGGTCCATCTTGAACATTGCCTATCCTTTGCAGTGATCGGTGTCGGTTAGAAGAAGCAGAATGGATTAAAGGGTTCAAGCTTGTCTTCATGGTTTTGGGAACTCCCGAAGTTGTCTGAGTGCTAGCTATTTTGCTTCTGTTTAATGGACTGGATCTGGATAAATGGGAGTTAGTTATCTCACCATCAATGTGAGTTGGGATGACTTGGGATGTCATTAAATCAGTCTTCGTCCGATAGTTTATACCTGAAGAGGTAATGATGAAGAAAAGTGAAGAGCTCATGCATATTCAACAAGGCCAATGGACAGTGAAGGCATATGTTGACCATTTCAATGTGCCTGTGTCCTTTTCTCTAAAGGTAGTGTCACATGATTTGATGAAGACTTATCTCTTCATTAGGGGTCTTCGTCCATAGAACAAGGAGTGAGTCCTCATTTCTAAAGACCATTGTTTCGAGAAGTTGTTGGATGATGCGTTTTTAGCAGAACCAGACTCCAGAGTATAATTGCTTGGAAATCTAGCATATCTAGTAACTCATGAAGGTTTCTCATATAGAGAGCATGGTGTTCTAGAGGGACCTATTTCTAAAGAGTCATATGTAGTGGTTTTGGTTTACAATTCATCGGATCGTTCAGTTGTGTGCCACCAGTGTGGATGGTTCGGGCACGTGAAACCATCATGTTGCATACCTCGAAGGATGTATCGTCATTGTGGGTTCCTGGGTCATCTAGAAAAGTTTTGTAGGAAGCATCGCCGGAAGAAGAGGATGTGACCAGAGAATCACAGTGCCTGCTTGTGAGGAATGAGATGCTTCAGCCATCATAAAGCAAGACACAGGTCGTGTGCTGAAGGTCACGGGCATTCAAGAGTTTCTATGGGATTGAATTTTTGGTTTGGGTTTGGAGTTCCATGTTGTAAGTAGAAAATTTGAGTATTTTTGTTCTTGTTTTCTACTACTAATGTTTTGATATTATTTTATGCTCATTGTTTTATCTGGGTGTTTTGATAGATTTGATCTATTATATTCTAATCAATATTGTTTGCCTAATCATGTTTTTCGGAATCACGCGTTTTTCATAAAAGTGTGTTTGGACCTTCTTTGGGTTAATCAGATGTGTTTGTATGGAGATTTAAGTGTCTATTGAGGAATCAATGTTTCTGGTTATGCTCAAATTCGTTGTTTGTGTTAAGTTATGTTTGGAGGATTTTCTCAAGTGTTTGGGATTTTGGTCTAGTCGAGAGTAACATGTTTAAGTGGATTTGTTGTTCGCTGGTGCTATAGAACATAGTTGAGATTGGTTGGGAGTTCTAGCATCGACCCTGCTTACTGGGGTGGTTTTTTTGGGTATTAATTTTCCATGCCAGTCGAGTTATTGTGGTGGTACAACCTTCTCGTGTTCTATCATTCTCTTGTTTTGTGTTTTCTTTCGGTCTTAATAGGGCATGGATCCTTGATTTGTCTATTATTAAATTGAGTGAATTTCTAGGGGAAGAAAGTGTTTATGATGGGGACAATTTTCAGTCCCTGACTTTTTAATTTTTTTTTATTTTTTTATTTTTGTGATCTACATCCTCCCGTCAAGGATCAGGCTGGGTCCTCGAATTTTTTTTTTTACATTTAATGTTTTTGGTGGGTTTCAGACCTGTGCATGGGCATCGTGTGGTTAGCAGTGACTTTTCGGTTGTCCCAAGACCTCGTGCAGGTTCCCAAGAAGACTATGTTGAGGCGTGCAGTTTTTGTGCATGTTTTCTAAAATCGTGCGATGGGCGTGTCGGTACCAATTAGTATTATTTTGTAAGTATTATTATTATTATTATTATTATTATTGTAATAATTGTTATTATTTTTTTGACACTATTATTTATATTATTACTTCTATCATTATTTTATTGTTATTATTAATAATATTTATGTTACTAATATTATAATTTTTATCATTTTTTATTTTACTTTTATTATTAATATTAGATTAAAAAATAACAACAAACCCCCTAACCCTAATTATACCCCCCCCTTCAGCTTCCTCCTATGCGAGTCGACCTTAAGGCTCCTTGCGCTAACCCAAGTGACCATCACCTTGCCTCCTGCCTACATTCGGCTTCCGCTCTTCACCCTCATGCCAGCCTCACCCTTTCACAGGCCCTCCGCCTTGGTCTCTTGCCCTTCTTGCACCCAGCATCGGTGTGAATCCCAATTTCCCCACTCCCCGTGGTCGTCACCTCTAGGACCCCTCACGAGAACCGGCCTCTCTCCCGCAGATCCTTCTCTCTGCCACCTTCTCACGCCCAGGCCTTCCCCCATTGGTTTCGCTCAGTCACCACCTCCCTCGTTGTCTATACCTCACCCCTGGCTATAGGCGGAATCCCGATTTCCACACTCCCTCACTAGTCCCCTAGCTACCCCCCTCCCCACCTCCCTGTTCTTATTGTGCGGTGCCCAACAGCCCACTCTTCCTCCCTCACATCAAGCTTAGGCTCTCCCTCTACCTCCTCCGACCTCGCTCAGCACCCTCGTTCAGTGCCCCTATCTTCATCTAGTGCCTCCATCCCTTGCTGCACTAACCCTCCTCTACTCCTTACCCCTTGTTGTTTCCCTTCTCTGACAACCTAGAAAAGCCCCAGCACTCCTTGCTATGGACCCTGACAGCCTCGTCTCGTATCCTCTTCTACTCCTGTCGGTAGCGGCCTCCTCCTGTATATTTATTATTACTTTATTTGTTTATTCTTTTATTACTTTATTGTTTTAATTAATTATTTACTTATTCTTTTATTCATTTATTTATTTATTAATTCATTTATTTAGTTATTCATTCATTTATTTATTCTTTTAATTAATTATTTACTTATTATTTTATTTTATTTATTTATTTATTCTTTCATTTATTTATTCTTTTAATCATTTATTTTTTTATTTTCCCTTCATTTCAACTTTGGTGTTTTTATTTAATTTAGATAAATCCAAATACTATCGTGGGTTTTGTGTGGTGTCTTTTTATTGTTTTCCAGTATGCGCGGGTGGTCCACGGTGTATTGTTCAACCTTCCTTTGAGGTTCCTTCACGTCATCTCTTGGTTTGAGTTAGGTAATTCCATGGTTTTCCTTTCCACTAACTAATTTATGCTTGAGTTTTTTGATAATTTAATTTAATGTGATTCCCAGCATTGTTATATCCATAAAGTTTCCTTCTATATTGGTTTTAAATTTTTAGAATTAGTCGAAATAATGTTTTGTGTCAATTCCTAGTTCAAGTCTACAATTATTTGATTATGTACCAAATCATGTTTTGATATTTTTTATGGAAGTTTTGTTGTGGCGTATCTTTTTATGTCAATATATTTTGATAAAAAAATTATACTTTGAAGGAAAATAATTGGTTATGATAATATTTATGTGAACATGGAACATTTGATAAAATATTATACTGTTCAAATTGGAATTGAGAGTTTTTATGACATTTTTAGCCTTGATTGTGTATTTTGTTGGAATTTGTTATTTTTATACTTGTTTTGGTTTATAATTTTGTTATTCGTATAACATTCTAATGTAGTTAAGGTGTTAAAATTAAAAAGGGGATTTTTGGTATTTAATGTGATGGTGTGTGTTCTTTTCAAATAATGCGAGCTATTGGTTTTAGTTTGAAATTGGTAGATTTGTGGGAATATTGTTTGTTGTTTTCGTGAAGTGCGGGAATTCCATTTGATGATGTCACATCCATGGGTCCACTCGGTGCACCCATGAACGTTCATTCAAGTGACAATGACACCATTAAACTAGTGTTTCGTTAAAACATTTGATTTCTAATTGGTTTTTGTTTTCTATGTAAGATTCAGTCCTTTATGTGGTAGTTATGAATGGATTTAAGTGTGATCTCAAGGGTGTGACATTTTGGATTTGAAAATATAAATGTTTTATTTGTGTAAAATTTTGGGTAATGTTTTTGGACTTGACAACTTAAAGACCCATTTGGCTCTTCCAATTCATGGTTGGAGTTGTGTTAACATATATAATGGTTTGTGTTTGGAAATTTTGTGTGGATGGTAGGGACTTTAAATGATTTTTGAATTATGATTTCAACATGGGTGGGTCATGACGGCCCGTTTGGCACATTCAACATTAATGTAATGTCTACGTTGACTCTTTGAAATGGTGATGTTCTGATTATTGTATGCCCATATAACAACTTTAGTATTTTGAAGAAGGCATCAAATGGTTTTAATGATTTAATGGCATGAAGGAACAGTTGGCAACTTTGATGTTATATTTTATATATATACTGGGGCAGGTGAGATGAGCCACACATGAGAGGGTCTCCTACTTACACAGTATTATTGAATCCACCCTGGGTTCCTAGGTGTCTCTTAGTGATCGAGTGATGGTTTATGACCAACCTTGATTAGACGGGTTGGTACCCCCTGGAATTATTGTTAGGACAGGCGGGCTTTTCCCCTGGATTGGTCAGTTAGGTTGGCCAGTTGGTTATAGACATAGTAGCTTTACCATACGACAATAGGTTGTTATGAAACTGAGTACGTCTAGGGGTCTTCTTGGGGTGTTTACGATCACCCATGGTGACTGGATTATTTTCAATGCATGTTTATTTTTCATTCACTTTTGTATTTTCATCATTCACTATTACTCGTTTTACTCTAGCACATAATTGGTATATTCTATTTTGGATTTTTTTATAAAATTACAAATGATTTTGTAAAATGGTATATAGTGTGTTTTGGGTTTCTAAATGGGAAAACATGTTGCTTATATTAACATTTGAAAACCCTCCTTTTAGAATTGTATTTCAACCTTGTGCTAATGGATTGGTTCAGGAAATGAGATGTTGGATTCAGTGAATTATCTTTGAAATCCTAATGTGCATCATTAATCCTCATTACTATCTTTATCATTTGAGTTTCATGTTTCCTTGATTAGGTTTTCTTGGATGAGTTGCTCGTTTTTTGAGCAACTCAGCCTTAGGATGGGAGGAGACCTAAAAGGTCACGTGGAGGTATGTTTGGTTTTATTTTCATTCTGCTGTTAGCGTTATTTTTATTGACTGTTTATATTTATCTTATTTCATGATTAATTGTTTTTTTTTCATTGGCCAAATCATTCCCAATGATGAAAATTTTGATGGCCGACACTGTTTTCCAGACCTTGGGGATCGGGAACAACCTTCGGGCCATGTCACGAACCGGCTCGGGTGACCAGTTAAGGGTCGAAATGGGATGGTTTGTGAAAAAATATTATCAGAGGGCCCTTGTTATATGGGGTGTTTGGTAGATAGAGATTAGGACTTTCGTGGGACAAGATGTAGGTACAACAAGGACGTCATGAACCCTCAACTATTCCGAACCCCGAGTTTCCAGGGGTAGTCCTGGAATTGTGTTCTTATCTCGTTCTTATTTTTTTTGGATTGAGGTATGACAATGGTGGAAATACAATGTTACATTGTACTTTAACATGGATTAGTGACCCATGTGGAGTCAGTGTACCCGGTTTAAGTTCCCCCTAGTTGTTGATGCTTTCTTGGGGTATGGACCACTACCATGTCGCTAGGTTAAGCATCATTACCAGTCCCTCCATTCGATGATTATATTCAAGTCAAGTGTCATCTTGGTTATGGTTGCATTATGTGCCTTCATGAAAATGAAAAACTGTTTTTTAAATGATAATGATTTATTATAAATGGATTTGAATTTTTGAAATGGATTTTACAATTGAACCCTCCTAGCATAAAAATCCGGTGGTTTCTTGTAATAAGTAGAGATAGGGTTTGGGTGCAACCTCTGGTACTCATTATGAACGTTTTCACATGTGATGGAATGAATGGGATGTTTTTTTGTGTGTATGGATGAATGAAGATGAATAAATGTGCAACGGTTCATGGGATTACTAGTGTGTGCACTTGAAATTTATTGTTTGACGTTGTTTTTCTAATGTGATTTAAAAAAAGAGAAAATGATTTTTTGAAATTGAATTTTGTTTGAAAAGTTTACTTTGTATTTGGAATGTTGCCTTGAAGGAAGACAGTTCTGAAATTTAAAATGGAATGGGGATTTTGAATGAATAATTTTTGAGTTGTGTTTGTTTTTTCTTGTTTCATTTTAGATGGTTGTCTTGGATGAAGGCACATTCATTGATGTTTCTTCAACATGATGTCAGTTTTGGATCAATGTTTTATATGTTGTTCAGAAAATGTAGCCCAGAATGGTCACGCATGTTTTCGATAAGTCATTCCCAGTTTTTGATCCTTCTCATAAAATGCATATCCTTTGCACTGATTGAGGTCCATTAGAAGAAGCATAATGGCTTGAAGGGGTTGAGCTTGTCTTGAGGGTTTTGGGAACTCCCGAAGCTGTCAGAGTGCATGATTTTTTGGATCTACTTGAAGGTACAGATCTAGACGAATGGGTGTTAGATTCCCCACTGTCAATGCGATTTGGGATGAAATACGATGTCTTTAAATCCATCTTCATCCGATGGTTTAAACCTGAAGAGATAAAGACAAAAAAAGTGAAGAGCTCAGGAATATTCAACAAGGCCAACGGATGATGAATGCATATGTTGACCATTTCAAGGAGCTTGTGTCCGTTTTACAAGAGGTAGCATCAAAAGATGTGATGCAGACTTCACTCTTTATTTGGGGTGTTCATCTAGAGATCAAGGAGCAGGTCCTCATTTATAAAGACCATTCCTTTGTGAAGTTGGTCGAAGAGGCATTCTTAGCTGAACTGGTCTCCAGAGCATAAGTGATAGGCAATCCAGCATATCTAGTTAGTCATGAAGGTTACCCATCTGGAAAGTAGTGTGTGCTAGGGGGACCTATTTCTAAAGAGTCATCTACAGTGGTTTTGGTTTCCAATTCATTAGACCATTTAGTGGTTTGCCACCAGTGTGCCCAGTTCGGACACACAATACAGTCATTTCATGTCCCACTAAGGATGTGTCATCATTGCAGGTTCCTGGGTCATCTTGAAAAGTTTTGTAGGAAGCATCACCTGAAGGAGATGTTGTTACCATAGAATCCCAGTGCCTGACTCCGATGCAAGAGATGAATTAGCCATCAGAGCCCCAGCCATAGGTCTTGTGGTGATGCTCACGTGCAGTCATGAGTTTCCAGGGGTGTGACCTTTTGGGTCGGGTTTAGAGATCCATTTTTTCAGTGGAACAATTAAACTCTTTGGTTCTTTTTTTCTACTACTAATGTTTTGACATTGTTTTAAGTTCACTGTTTTATTGTGGAGTTTTGACAGATATGATATTTTAGAATCCAAACAATTTTTTTTTTCAGATCATGGTTTCTTGAATAATGAACTTTTTATAAAATTGTGTTTGGACCTTGTGTGGGATAATCTCATTTGTGCTATGTTCATTTAGAGATTTGAGTGTCTCTGAAGGAATTGATGTTCCGAGTTATGCTCAGATTCACTATTTGGGTTAAGCTAGGCTTGGAGGCTTTTCACTAGTGATTGGGGTTTTTCATGGGTTGATAGTTTCAGTTTTATGTGAAGGTGATGTTTCCTCGTGCTATAGAACTTAGTTCGGATTGGTAGGGAGTTCCCGCATCTCCCCCCCCCTTCATGGGGTGGTATGTTTGGGTGTTAGTGTTCAGTGCTAGTCGAGTTCTTTTGGTGGGGAGAGCCCTCTCGTGTTCTCCCATTCTCTTGTGTTTTGTTTTCATTCAGTCTCAATTGGGCATGGATCCTTGTTTTGTCGATTGTTCAGCTGAGTAACTTTTTTGGGATAGAAAGTGTCTGTGGTGGGGAGAATTTTCACACCTCAACTTTTTGATTAATTTTTATTTTATTATTTCTTGTCTCCACATCCTATCTTCAAGTTTCGGGTTGGGTCCTAGTTTAAAAATTTCTAATATTTAATGATTTTGATGGGTTTCAGACCCATGCATGGACACCGCGTGGTTAGCAGTGACCGTGTAGACGCCCTAGGTGATTGTGAGGGTTCCCATGCAGACTGCGTTGAGGTGTGCAATTTTCATGCGTGATTTTTTAAGTCATGAGATGAGTGCATGGGAACCCATTAATATTATGTTGTTGTTGTTGTTGTTGTTGTTATTATTATTATTATCATTATTATTATAATTTTTATTATTGTTATTCTTTATTATATTACTTCTATCATTATTGTGTTGTTATTATTATTATTATTTATGTTAATTAAATTATTATTTATATCATATTTGACTTTATTAGTATTATTATTATAAGATAAAAAAAGAGAACAACAAAACCCCCTAACCCTAATTCTATCTGTGGAGCCCCCTGCCTCCATTTTCAACTTCCTCCTATGCGAGTTCTCCCTGCTTCTCCTTACGCCAGCCCAGGAGACCTCCACCTTGCATCATGTCTACAGTCGGCTTCAGCACCTCAACCTCATGCCTGCCTCAAACATGGCCAGTCCCTCCACCATGCTCTCTTACATTTCTTGAACCCATCCTGGGCATGAATCCCGGCCAACCCGCTCTCTGCCGCCATCACCTCCAGGACCCCTCGCCAGCACCAGCCTCTCTCCTGCAGCTACAACTCTCCACCACCTGGTCATGCCCAAGCCCTCCACTGCCGGCTCCCACCCAGTCACCACCTAACTCGTCATCCCTGCCTAACCCCATGGTTTAGGCCATGTCCTGACCTCTTCACTCCCACACTCATCCCCTCGCTACCCCCTCACCACTTCCCTGTTCTTGGTGTGTCTCGCCCAATAGCCCACTCCGCCTCCCTCACCTCACGCTCTGGCTCTCCCTTGACCTCTGTCGGCCTCGCTCAGCACACTCACTCAGTTCCCCCGCCTTCATCTAGTGCCTCCATCCCGTGCCACACTAACCCCATTATACACATAACCCCCTTACTATATCCCTTCACCGACAGCCCAGAAAACCCCCTGCCCTCATTGCTTTGGACCCCACCAGCCTCGTCGCTCCTCCTTCATGCTTCCTCTTCCACACCAGTCGGCAGTGTCCTCTTCCAGTATATTCCTTTATACGTTCATTTAATTATTTATTTTTTCTTTTAATTATTTTTTTACTTATTATTCTATTCACTTATTCATTCATTCATTTATTCTTTTAATTATTTATTTACATATTCTTTTATTAATTTATTTATGTATTATATCATTTATTTATTCTATTAATCATTTATTTTTTTTTATTTTCCCTTTATTTAACCTATGGTGTTTTATTTAATTTAGAAAAATCCTAATACTGTCACAGGTTTTTTGTAGTGTGTTCTTATTACTGTTCAATGTGCGTGGTTGGTCTGTAGGGTGGTGTTTAAACTTTCGTTGAGGTTCCTTCATATCTGATCTTGGTTTGAGGTTGGTAATTCCATGGTTTTCAATTTGTTATTCTAAATGATACTTGGTTGTATCACTAATTTTATTTTATGTGATTCTCAGAATTTTTATATGCATAACTTTTCCTGATACAGTGCTTTTAAATTTTTTGAATTAGTCAAAAGAATGTTTTGAGTAAATACCTGTTTCGAGTCTGCAATTATTTGATTATGTGTCAAATCCTATTTTGATATTATTTATGGATATTTTTTTGGGGTGTTTTTTTATGACAATATAGTTTGATAAATAAAATAATACTTTAAAGGTAAATATTTGGTTATGATAATGTTTATGTGCACTTGGAACATTTGATAAAATATTATAATTTTCAAAGTGGAATTGAGGGTTTTTATGAAATGATTATCCTAGATTGTGTTCTGTGTAGGAATTTTTTATTTTTAAACTTGGTTTGGTTTATAATTTTGGTATTGGTATAACATGCTAATTTTCTCAAGGTGTTAAATTAAAAAGGGGTCACTTTGGTTTTTAATTTGACGGTGTCAGTTCATTGAAATAAAGTGATCAGTTTTTTTATGTTTCAAGGTGGTAGTTTTGTGGGAATATTGTTTGTTTTTTTCATGAAGCACTGGCATGTTATTTGATGTTCTCACCTCCATGGGTGCACTCTGTGCACCCATGAACTTGAATTCAAGTGACAATGACACCTTAAAACAAGTGTTTATTTAAATCTTTGGCTTTATATATGGTTTTTGTTTCTTAAGTAAGAATCAGTACTTTATGTGGATTTTGTGAAAGGTTTTAAATGTGATCTCAAGGGTGTGCTAGTTTGGATTTGAAAATATAAAATTTGTATTTCTGTAATGTTTTGGGTTATGTTATTAGAAATGACAACTTAAATGCCTGTTTGGATCTTCCAATTCTTGGGTGGAGTTGTGTTAACATTTAGAATGGTTTGTGTTTGGGAATTGTGTGTATCTGGTTGGGTCTTTAAATGTTTTTAAAATAATTATTTAGACATGTGTGGGTAGTGATAACCTTTTTGTCACATTCAGATTTAATGTAATGTTTACATTAACTCTTTTAAATGATGTCATTTGGATTACTGGTTTCCCATATATCAAATTTAGTATTTTGAAAAAGGTATCAAATGGTTTTAATGATTTCATTTCATGAAGGCCCGATTGGGACCTTTTATGATATGTAATACACACACACTAATATATATATATATATATAATGGGGACCTCTAAAGTGGGGATATCCCTTATGGGTTATTATATGGAGTGTCCGTGTTTGAGGTAGACAAGTGCGGTGAGATGAGTCACACATGTGGGGGACTCCTACATACACTGTATTATTGTATCCACCATGAGTTTATGGGCGTCTTTTAATGATCGAGTGACCATTGTTGACCAACCCCAATTAGACATGTTGGTACCCCTTGTATTTGTTGTTAGGTCAGGCAGGCTTTGCCACTGGATTGGTCAGTTAGGCCGGCCTGTTGATTATAGACATAAGAGCTTCACCATATGTCGGTAGGTGCTTCTGAAACTGAGTAAATATAGGGATCATCTAGGGATGTTTAGGATCACCCATGGCGACTAGAATATTTTCATTACTTGTTTACTTTTTGTGAACTAGTGTATTTTCATCTTTTACTATTACTCGTTTTACTCAAGAAAAACATTTGTATATTATGTTTTGGATATTATTTATAAAATGAGAAATGAATTTGGAAAATGGTATGTATAATGTGTAGGGATTTTAAATGGGAAAAAATGTGTAGCTTATTTTCAAATGTTAAAACACTACTTTTATAATTGTATTTCAAACATGCATTAATGGATTGTTTCGGGAAATAAGACGTTGGATTCTATGGTTTAGTGTGGAAACCCTACTGGGCATCATTAATGCTATCACCAATCTTCATAATTTCAGTTTCATGTTTCCTTGCTCAGGTTTTCTTTGCTGAGTTGCTTTTTATTGGATCACTTCAGCCATTGGTCAGGAGGTGACCTAAAAGGTCACATGGTGGTAAGTTTGGTTTTATTTTCTTTCCCCTTCTAGCATTATGTTTTTCCAGTGTTTATATTTATCTGTTTTCTTGTTTATTTGTTTTTGTTCATGGTCTATATCATTCCCAACAATTAAAATTTTGGTGCCTGACACTAGTTGCCAGCCTGTGGGGATCGGGAACGCCCTTTAGGCCATGTCGCAAACCGGATCATGCGACCAATTCATGGTCAACCCAGGTTGGTTCTTGACAAATTGGTATTATATAAACCACAAAAAATAAATAAATGGTGAATATGGCATATGTCTTATAGAAATAAAATTAAGACGAGAAACACTTACCTCAAGTCTCATCTTTTTCGTACATGTTCAAACCTACATTATAATAAATATATATTTATTATAAATATATTATATATCCATTATCACATATAAAATACAATATATTATTTAATTATAAAAACTTATCACCTATTTATTGACAATTATTTATTAATATTATAGTTTTAGGTAATTACTATTTCATTTTTCATGCGTTTTTTTGTTCGGTAGTCCCTATAATTGTACTTTGAGCATGGTTACATTATATCTATATTGCTAATAATATAATTAGTATCATATTTAATCATTATATACACTATTATAATTATTCATATAATACGATGATGAAAAAGTAATTAAATCACTTCGTTAAATAAAACATATTGTACTTTGTTAAGTGTAAAAATCGACCATTAAAAACCATAGTAATATAATAAATATAATATATATTAATTAAATACATTATTAAAACCATTAACATGAAGTGGTTATGAAAAACAAAATGCATCACTTCATGAAGTTGACAATCCACAAGCACGTTCGACTGATGTTTTCATTTTTCCATACGATGGAAAGGAGGTGGATAATGGTTGTTCCATCATCATAATAAATATTCAGTATATTAACGAAACTAAATTATTATTTTATAATTGATACAATATATTTAGAGGAGGTATTTGAAGAAATAAAACATAATGTACTCTGTTAAGTATCATATCTATTTCTTGAGAAACCTCATTTATATTTCACCTTAAGCATTTAAGGGATTGTAGTTTTACAAGAAAATAAGATCTAGGACATTGGAAAGGAATATAAAATGATATTAGGGTTGTTATTTACTAATATCGAGTGATAAATCATTATGAATAAGGGATTAGATGATGTTCCCTTTAACAAGTAAGGGGAGGGGAACACTTGGAATTAGATAAAGTATTAAATTAAAACAAATTAAAATTCATGTTCATGTGGATCAAAATTAATATTTTTAGAATCTGTGTTGAGTATGAGATGGTATAATCTCATCCAATAATTTTTTTTAGAAGTTTAGGATATATTTTAACCCTTTATTATTACTTTTAATCACTATTAAACATTTGAAAATTATCGTGATATCAATGTTTTTATATTTTGGATTCCACAATGTTAATATAAAAGCGAAATTGACCCATATGTGGATAAGGGATGAAATTTTAGATGATATCCAATTCAATTGGATGAATATAATATATTTTATAAATTAAAATTCATTTAATAAAATATTATATAACATAAGATTCAATTAAAGTCATTTATGGGACTATTCACATTATTTGACGTTAAAGACATCAATACTTGTATAGAATTTTAATATAAACTCTTTTTAAAAAAAGTAAAAATTATTATTAAACATATTATTCATATGTCACCATAATTCATCCATAAAATTTTAATTTTTATGTTTTTAAAATCATTAAATTTTATTTTTACACTACTTGCACTAACATTGTGTTAGCATTGTGTAAGAATTCAAGGTAATTATAACATAAAAAATTAAAAATTTATTAACATAAAAATATTAATTATATTCAAAATAAAAATTAATATTCTTTAATAACATATTCTTTCCTCTAGGTGAACATATAAATGAAATAGAGTTCTATTTTGAAATTTTCTTTTACATGAAATATTACAAAAGTCTTTATCAAAGACTAATGTCAAAAAAATGGCATAATTTTTATGATTTGAAGGAGGTGGTAAAATTAAAATAATAAAATTAAATATATTCAAATGTATGGTTGATTTATAATACTTGTTTAATAATTTTAGGGTTCTTCTACATAATTTACCATTACAATAGTGATTATATTTTTTCCAAATGTTACTATTCATTATGACCAAAAATAAATGTAGCATATTTACCAAATTTGAAAATACCAGTTCCAAAAATGGTATCCATTTTTCAATATTCTATCTTGAGAGGAGGAGGAAATAAATTTTAATATAATGGTAAAAAATTCAATGAAAATAGTTTTTAGAAAAAAAAAGCTTTTTTAAGCATAAAAATTAACTTCTATCAAAATCAAGAATATTGATAATTCAAATGAAAATTATTATATTATACTAAATAAAATGAATCATATGTAAATTTAAGACCAAATCCCAATTATAATGAAAATTTTAAATTAATTTATTTACATAAAATAAAAGATAACATTTGAAAATTTCTATTTTTCACTATTCAATGAAAAATTAGACATCTCGTAAAAATACCAAAATTTCACCATAAGTTAATTTTTATTTTATAATTTAAAAAATTGAGTTAATTTTATAAAATAAAATTTCTAAATTTGGTATAATTTAATTCTAATTTCGACACACAAAATCTTATAAAAATCATTTTTGGTGAAAATCAATTTATGAAGCATACAATTACTTCACTAAAAATTAAGTGATTATTTATTATGAAATAATCAATATATATGTATTGAGTAAGAACATTGTACATATATATCATAATTTAATTACTCATACTAATACCCACCTTTTAAACAATTATATTATAATGGTCACATTTAAATAATAATATTTTTATAATATATCTTAATTCACGTAAATATTCATGTTGCGTGTTAAGAAATATAGTGATATTATTATTATTTTAAAATAAAAATCATTGTGTGACAAGAATCCTCTTGAATTATGTTATTATATTTCATATGTAAGGAGTCCAAACTCATGTAAGTGATCATGTTCACAACATGGTCTCCTTTGGATACTAGAAGGTTGAAAACCATATTCTCTCCATTCCAACTGTAGAGGGTATCAATATATATATGAATTGAAATATTTAAATTTCAGATAATGTATTCATTAGTCCAGTGATTAGAAGAGAGCATCCCTAGTGATTTTACCAGCAAGGTTGAATCAAACTCAACTGAGGAAATATTAATATTATGAGACCTGTAGACATTAACACTTGTACACATAGCATGAGATTTAGGTTATATAAAGGATACTTATGTATAAAAGGTTTATAATGAAATAATGATGGATCCAATAACATCGTAGACATAACCACCTATACAACTCCCTAAACCCATTATTCATCAATATTATGTTTATATCTCCAACTTAGAGCCTTCAAACTTATCAGAAAACACCCATATCAACTATGGATCTGGTAGATAGATAACTAGAAATATGGATCTTAGTATACCTGGTTAGTATGAATTTCTAGTAAATAGAGTTGATATATTAAACCTGTGAAAGGATCCCACTCTTCAAATATTTGGTGCAGTGATTGACTCCTTGATGGTGAGTTGCATTACGAGAATTCCATATAACTGAGCATCTAAAATACTCTAGGACTCCCTAGCACAATGACACCGGTATTAATAATATTATGTAATGTTATTATATTAATGGATAAATCATTTTTATGAAAATTTAATTGACCAACAAAAAAAATCAATCGTGCGTAAATGAAAATTACCACCTCCATGAAATGATGTTCTTATCTTGTCATCATCACCTCTCATGGATGGTGAAAAGGATTTATTTCACAAATTAATAAAACTCTAATTTAAAAATTATAAATACATAATATTAATCTATAATATTTGTTTATTCCACTTAATTTTTTGATAAACAAAATAATTATTCATGCTTAGGTGCGGACTACCGCCTCCACAAATGAAGAATTTCATTTTTCATCCCCACTATTTTTAGATGATTATAAGAATTAATTTATTGAAGGTAAATTATATTAATAAAAAAATTTAATATTCCATTAAATTTATAATGAAAATATATAAAAAATCCTTTACTCAATAAGTCATTATAACATGCCCCCATTTGGGTTGGATTTACAACCTACATGAATGATGTTATAATATTGATATTATGAATGAATAAAGAATGTTATATAATTATAATTTAATTTAAAAGTAATTTATTTTTTATTTTTATAATGACTATAGAATGGTTTTATTTATATTTAATATATCACATTTCGATCGTTAAGGACGCAAAAACATATTCTTTAAAATTATCATTTTTGAAAACCATACATTTATGAATAGCCATATGAAAATGAGATATGGATAATAATTTAAAAACCATTATTATTGTATATTGAACAATTTTTCAATGATGAAGTTTTTTTAATAATAATTAATCAACCACACTATTACAAAAATAGTATGAAACAAGCAATCAATGTTTCAAGCATCTGATGTGGAAAATGAACAATAACTGGAGAATATATTTATAGTAAATGGTTATGAATGATCTTTATAAATGAAAATATAGATTAATAGGGATATAAAATATGTCATGAAAAGATAGAATAGATTGAAGGAAAATCCAGAGAAGAAAAATGGTGATGGAGATGATCTTGTCGCTGCTACTACATGGGGTGATCTTGTTATTGTTTATGATTCCATTAACATTGCTTCTGATGATTCTTGATGGGTTGTTGATAGTGGTGCATGTTTTCATGTGACATTGAATATGTAGTTCTTTACATATTATAGACCAGGTAAATTTGAGATTTTGAAGATGGGTAATGATGGTCATGCTGACGTGTTAGGCCTCAAGATTGTTTGTTTAAAGACCTGTATAGGAAGTAAGATGATTATTAAGAATGTCTGACATGCTCTTAAGGATCGGTTGAATCTCAATTATACCATCGTTCTTAATGATTAATGGTTTATCAGCACTTTTGGGGATTTCCAATGGATGCTTTCGAAGGTCTCTTTGATTGTGTCTAGATAGAAGAAGCAATACAGTTTGTAATAGACAAGAACTTCTATTTCTTGTGATATTTCATGCATTATTGACTGTAGTGTTTCGTCCATGTTTTGGCATAAGAGGCTCAGTCACATCAGTGAGAATGGTCTTCGTTGTTTGGCGAAGAGAACTCCTCTTTCATATTTTAAGAATGTCAAATTGGACACATGTGATCATTGTGTGGCTGGGAAACAGAGTAGAGGGAGTTTCAGAAGTCATCCTTTACACAAGAAAACACAGGTACTTGTGTTGGTACATTCTAATGTTTCTAGTCCATTGAAATCTAATACCTTTAGTGGCAGTATTTATTTTGTTACATTTATTGACGACTACTCACAAAAGCATTGGGATTATGTTTTGAATGCCAAAAGTCAGGTGGTCAGTGTTTTTATGAAATTTAATATTTCTGTTGAGAGAGAATCAGGAAAGAAATTGAAATGTTTTTGCACATAAAATGGGGGAGAGTATTGTTGACCTTTTGATCAGTATTGCAGGCAGGAAGGTATTCGGCATCAGAAGACTCCCCCCAAGACACCTCATCTGAATGGTGTAGCTGAGAGGATGAACGTGACTTTGCTAGAAAGTGTTAATTGTTTGCTTTCAGAATGAAATTTTCCTGGACATTTTTGGGGTTTGTCTTTACATACAGCTGCTTATATTATCAATTTTTCACCTGCGAATTCTTTGCAGGCAGACACTCTCGACAAATTTTGTTATGGAAAAGTGATCAGGTACAATCACATGGGTGTCTTTGGTTGCAAGGATATTGTTTATGTTCCTAGAGATGAGAGATCCAAGCTGGATGGTAAGACACACCAGTGTATTTTTATTGTCTATATACACGTAGAGTTTGGGAACAAGTTTTATGTTCATATTTTGAAGAAACATATTAGAAGATGCAATGAAGTTTTTAAGGAGTATCGGACTATTGCAATCATTAATAAGGGAGAAAAAGATGTTTCTCAATCATATGATGGTTTTGATAGTCTTGAGCCATGTTATGATTCACATTTACCTCATATTGTTGATTCCTATGATCATGTTGATATACAAAATGATGCTCAAGGTGAACATGTTGGAGTTGAAGTTTTAGATACACCTTTTGTTTCTGATGATCAGGTTCCAGGGGTTATTAATGAACCAACAGTTCCACTACAGAGGTTATATCGGCATCACACTATTTCTACTCAATATTCACCTGATGAGTATGTGCTTCTCATTGAAGGGGTAGAACCATAATATTTTCATGAGGAAATTCATATTGAACAGAAGGACAGATGGGTTGTGGAAATGGTTGACGAGATGACATCATTGCATGACAACCACACTTTTGAGATGGTGAAGATACTGATAGGGAGGAGAGATTTGAAAAATCGGTGGATTTGTTGGAATAAGAATGAAGAATCCAATTCTGTTCCGTGATACAAGAAAAAAATAGTTGTCAACAGATTCAATCAGAAGAAAGTTATTGATTTTGATGATATTTTCTCACCTGTTGTCAAAATGTCATCCATTCGGGCTGTTCTTGGTTTGGCTGCTAGTTTAGATCTGCAGATTGAGCAGATGGATGTGAAGACAGCTTTCCTCCATGCAGATTTAGAGGAGGAGATTTATATGGATCAAGAAGAGGGTTTTGTTGATATATGTAAAAAACATAATGTCTGTAGGTTGAAAAAGAGCTTTATTGGTTTGTTGCAAGCTCTTAGGCAGTGGTATACAAAGTTTGAATATATCATTTCTCATCAGGGATTCAGGAAGTCAAATTCTGATCATTGTGTTTTTTTAGAGACTTTCTGATGATGATTTTATTATACTATTGCTTTTTGTTGATGATATGCTCAATTTTGTCCCTGATACTTCTATAATTTCCAGATTGAAGAAGGATCTTTGTCAGTCTTCTGTAATGAACGACTTGGGGCCAGCACGAAAAATTCCAGGTATGACGATCACTCGTGCCAGGAAGGTCAAGAAGTTGTGGTTATCTCATGATAGATACATTGAGAATATTCATCAATGATTTTCCATGGATAGAGTGGAAGTAGTTAGTACTTCTCTTTCTTTACATTTTAAACTCAATACCATCCAGTCAACTTCTACTGTTGAAGAGAGAGAGGAGATGCATCACATACCTTATTCATCTATTACTGGATGTTTTATGTATGGAATGGTATGTACTAGACTAGATATATCTCATCCACTTGGTGTGGTCACTCATTTTATATCAAATCCAGGTGGAGAGAATTGGAGAGCATTGAAGTACATTTTTCATTATCTTCATGGTACTTCTGATCTATGATTGTGTTTTGTCAAAGGGGAACCTATGCATTGTGGCTTTATAGATTCAGATATGGTAGGAGATATCGATTCAAGGAAGTCTACTTCAGGCTTTTTGATCACATTTTCAGGGGGAGATGTATATTGGTAGTCTAGATTTTAGAAATGTGTTTCTTTATCAACCACAGAGTCATAGTTTAATGCATCTAATGAGGCGTGAAAACAATTATTATTGATAAAAACGTTTATTCGAGAGATAAATTTAAATCAGTACATGTATTTTTTATTTTGTGATATCCAATGTTATATTTTTTTGGGAAATAATTCTACATTTTAGGGCAGTTAAAAACATATTGATGTTCGATATCATTGGATTTTCAATGTCCTTGATTTGACATAGTTAGAGCTTGAGACGATCTACACTGATGAAAAAGGGTTATACATGTTGAACAACAGTGTATCTAGAGGAAAATTTGAGACTTTCTGACAGATTTTTGGGTTGGCTTTGATCCCCAGTTGAGTCAGAGGGGGAGTTTGTTGGGTGCCTTCCTCATTGGCAAATAGCGTGACGCCTTCCCAAATGGTGCCCATGCGGTTTCTATTTTAATGGGGTGTTTTTAATGCTGGACATGACCGTGTGAAATAATTCATTTAGTGACACTCTTTTGACGTGGTGAAATTGTTTGACGCTGATTCTTTTTACATATATATGGAGGTAGAGGCAAGGCATTTCAACATCACCGGTAGCAACAAAACTGAGAGAAAATTTCATTTGGTGATCACCTTTCATCGATGATCATATTTCCTATGCATTGGAGATTATTAATTTTGAGATCCATTTTATTTTGGGGATTCTCAACTGTGTACTTATTCATTTTAGTGGATACCACTTTCTAGACTAGGTCCCGTGGTTATTCCCTTTCGGGTCTTCCACATAAAAATTTCCAGTGTCAAATTTATTTTCTGCACATTTAATTTTGTCGTTGGGAATCCGCTTCTATTTTGGGGGAAAATATTTTTTTCCACTACTTGTTCTCTTTTACTATTGTTTGTGCATTCGTTGCATTCCCGTCTTTCCAAACATTATGTTCTTCCTAGTTTTTGATGCTTTCTTGTGGCATGTCCCACTACCATGTTGCTAGGTTAAGCATGACTACTAGTCCCTCCCTTCGGTGATTTGATGAAATTAAATTGTCATATTTGTTATGGTTTGTTTAGGTGCATTCATAAAAATGAAAAATGGTTTTTGAAATGAGATCAATTTCTATTAAATTGCTTTAAATTTGTGAAATGGATTTTAAAACTGAAATCTCATGGCCTAAAAATATGATGGTAGCCTAGAACTGGTAGATATATGGTCTGGGTGCAACATCATGTACTCTTTATGAACAATTTCTAATGTGAGGGAATTCATGGGAAGTGCATGTTGGTGTGTATGGATGAAAGAATATGAAGCCATGTTCAACGGTTCATGGGATTACAGGGGTGTGCACATGGAATTAGAGGCTTGACCTTGATTTTTAAAGAGATTTAAATAAAAGAAATAATAAT
This sequence comes from Viscum album, assembly GCA_963277665.1. Classification (NCBI taxonomy): domain Eukaryota; kingdom Viridiplantae; phylum Streptophyta; class Magnoliopsida; order Santalales; family Viscaceae; genus Viscum; species Viscum album. The sequence goes on from OY728131.1 coordinate 1,932,835,585, forward strand.
TTTTGGAAATTGAATTTGGTTTAAAAAGTGGACTTGGTATTTGGAAAGTGTCCTTGAAGGAATACCGTTTAGAAATTTAAAATGTAAAGGGGATTTTGAAAGAGGAATTTTTGAGTTGTGTTTGTTTTTTCTTGTTTCTTTTTAGCTGGTTGTTTTGGATGAAGGTTCTTTTTTTTATGTTTCTTCAACTTGATGATAGATTTTGATCTATGTTTTATACGTTGTTAAGAAAATGTGTCCCTGAAATGTCACCATGGTTTCTGATAATTCATGCCCAGTTTTTGGTCCTTATCAGACATTACATATCTTTTCTAGTGATTGGGGTCTGTTAGAAGCAACAGAATGGATTAAAGGGGTCGAGCGTGTCTTTAGTGTTTCGGGAACTCCCAATGCAATCAGAGTGCATGCGGGTTTGGGTTTATTTAAAGGTCTATCTCTGGATTAATGGAAGTTAGTTACCCCACCATCAATGCGATTTGGTATGAAATTGGATGTCTTTAAATCCGTCTTCGTCCGATGGTTTATACCTAAAGAGGTAAAAACAAAGAAAAGTGAAGAGCTCATGCATATTTGACAAGGCCAATGGATTGTGAAGGCATATGTTGACCATTTCAAAGATCATGTTTCATTTTATCCAGAGGTAGCATCACTTGATTTGATGAAGACTTCTCTTTTCATTTGGGATCTTCGTCCATAGTTTAATGAGAAAGTCCTCATTTCTAAAGACCATCATTTCGAGAAGTTGTTGGATGAGGTGTTCTTAGCTGAACTGGTCTCTAGATAGTAGGAGCATAGAAATATACCATATCCAGTTACTCATGAAGGTTCCCCATCTAGCGAGTAGAGTGTTCAATAGGGACCTATTTCTAAAGAGTCGTCTATAGTGGTTTTGGTTTCCAATTCATCGGATAGTTCAGTGGCGTGCCCCATGTGTGGAAATTTCAGGCACACGAAACTGTCATGTCGTGTCCCTCCAAGGATGTGTCATCGTTATAGGTGCTTGGGTCATCAAGAAATGTGTTGTAGGAAGCGTCGCCATAAGAAGATGATGTTACCAGAAAATCCCATTGCCTGACTAAGAGTTTGGAGACTCTTAGCCATCAGAGCCCCACCCACAGGTCTTGTGGGGAAGGTCACGCGCAGTCAGGAGTTTCCAAGGGTGTGAAGTTTTGGTTTGGGTTTGGAGTTCCGTGTTGTTGGTGGAACATTTAATGTCATTTAGTTCTTGTTTTCTGCTGCTAAATTTTTGACATTGTTTTATGATCATTGTTTAATCATGATGTTTCGACAGATATTATCTATTACAAACCAAATAATTTTTATTGTCTAATCATGGTTTTCTGAATCGAGCATTTTTCATAAAAATGTGTCAGGACCATGTGTGAGTTAATCTGGGTTTGGCTGTGTTCATTAGGATATTTAATTTTCTTGTAGATGAATCAATGTTTTTGGTTATTCTTAGATTCATTGTATGGGTTAAGATATGCTCAGAGGCATTTCTCATTTTTTTGGGATTTTTGTTTGGTCGAGAGTTACAGGTTTAAGTGGAGGTGTTGTTCGCTCATGCTATATAACTTAGTTCAGATCAGTTGGGAGTTCTCGCATCGGTCCCCCCTTCTTGGGGATGTATGTTTGGGTTTTAGTTTTCAGTGATAGTCGAGTTCTTGTGGTGGGTTGAAGCCTCTTGTGTTCTCCCATTCCCTTGTCTTGTGTTTTCCTTCAGTCTCAATTTGGTATGGATCCTTGTTTTGTCTATTGTTCAGTGGAGTGACTTTCTTGGGGTAGAATGTTTCTGTGGTGGGTATAATTGTCACACCCTGACTATTATATTTATTTTTATTTTATTATATGTTGGCTCCACATCCTGGAATGAAGGATCGGGCAAGGACCTTGTTTAATTTTTTTTTGACATTGTATGTATTTCGTGGGTTTCAAACCTATGTACGAGCATTGCATAGTTAGTTTTGAATGTGCGGTTGCCCCAGGTGCTTGTGCTGGAGCCCAAGCAGACTGCATTGAGGTGCGCAATTTGCGTGGATGTTTCATTAATCCATGCAATGAGCTCAAGAGTATCCATTAATATTATGTTATTATTATTATTATTATTATTATTACTACTATTATTGTTGTTATTATTTTCATTATCGTTATTCTTTATATTATTACTTAAATCATTATTGTATTGTAATTATTATTAATATTTATGTTATTATTATTATTATTTTCATCATATTTGAATTTATTAATATTATTTTAAGAATAAAAAACAACAAACCCCCCTAACCTTATTTATACCCCCCCCCATTTTCAACTTCTTCCGATGCAAGACGCCCCTATGGATCCTTGCAGCAGCCCAAGAAACCACTACTTTGCCTCTTGCCTACAACAGGATTCTACACCTCACCCTCACACCAGCCTCACCCATGCCCAGGCCCTCCACCTTGCTCCCTTTCCCTTCTCACACCAAGCCTCGGCATTAATCCCAATTGCCCCTCTCCACATGACCATCACCTCTAGGACCCCTTTCTAGCACCAACCTCTCTCCAATATATCCTTCTCTCATCCACCTACTCCCACCTAGGCCCTCCGTCGTTGGCTCCTACTAACTAACATCCTCCCTCATTGTGCCTACCACACCCCGGCTATAGGCTGCATCCCAAACTCCTCACTCCCACACTATTCCCCTCACGACGCCCCTCGCCACCTTCATGTTCTTGGTGTGTCGATCCCAATAGCCAACTCCACCGCCCTCACCTCACACTCAGGGTCACCCTCGACCTTCACCAACCTCACTCAGCACCCTTACTCAATGCCCCAAACATCATCCAGTGCCTCTAGCTCCTACCACACTCATACACTTCCACTCCTAACACCCTAGCAGTTTCCCTTCTCCAGAAGCACAAAAAACCCCATGCCCTCCATGCTTTGGACCCCGCTAGCCTCGTCGCACCTCCTTTGCTCTTCCTCTTCCGCTCTAGTCAGTATCGGCCTCCTCTGGTATATTCTTTTATTCATTTATATATTTATTCTTTAATTTATTTATTATTTTAATTGTTTATTTACTTATTCTTTTATTTATTTTTTTAATTATTCTTTCATTTATTTATTATTTTAATAATTTATTTACTTGTTCATTTATTTATTTATTTATTTATTTATTATTTCAATTATTTATTATTTTAATCATTTGTTTTTTTATTTTCCCTTCATTTATCGTTGGTGTTTTTATATAATTTAGATAAATACTAATATTGTCGCGATATTTGTGTGGTGTGTTTTTATTGCTGTTCATCTACTGCAGTTGGTCCACATGGTGCGGTTCAACCGTCCGTTAAGGTTTTTTTGTGTCCGATCATGGTTTGTGGTAGGTAATTCCATGTTTTTCATTTTCAAGGTCTAATTGATGCGTGGGTGTTTTGATAATTTTATTTTATGTGATTAACAGCTTTTTTATATCCATTAATTTTCTTACTATAGTGCTTTTAAAATTTTAAAATTAGTCAAAAGAATGTTTTGAGTCAATTCCCTATTCGAGTATGCAATTATTTGATTATGTGCCAAATCCTGTTTTGATATTTTTTATTTCTATTTTGTTTGCTCTTTTCATTTTATGTCAATATAGTTTGATAAAAAAAATACTTTGAAGGAATATATTTGTTTATGATAATTTTTATGTGCACTTGGCACATTTGATAAAATACTGTAGTGTTTAAAGTATAATTGAGAGATTTTAAGAAATGTTTAGCCTTTATTGTGTTCTGTGTCATCATCGGTTTTTTGTAAACATGGTTTGTTTTATAATTCTGGTATTGTAATAACTTGATAATAATGCCAAGGTGTTAAAATAAAAAGGGGCTCTTTGGTTTTTAATTTGATGGTGTGAGCTCTTTTCAGAGAAAGTGAGAAGTTGGTTTTAGATTCAATTTGGTAGACTTGTGGGAATAGTATTGGTTGATTTCATGAATCTCATGTGTTCCATTGGATGTTGGCACCTCCATGGGTGCACTCAGTCCACCCAAGCACATGCCTTCAAGTGACAATGACACCTTTAAACTAGTGTTTCCTTAAAACCTTGGTTTTCTAAATGGTTTTTTTCTCAGTAAGACTTAATCCATTATTTGGATTTTGTGAATGGTTTGATGTGTAATCTCAAGGGTGTGCCACATCAGATTGGAAAATATAAAAGTCTTATTTGTGTAATGTTTTGGGTAATTTTTTTGACCTGACATCTTAATGGCTCGTTGGGCTCTTCCAATTCATGGGTGGAGTTGTGTTAACATTTAGAATGGTTTGTGTTTTGAAATTCTTTGTTGCTATTTGGGACATTAAATGTTTTTAGAATATTAATTTCGACATGGGTGGGTCATGAATGCTCATTTGGCACATTCATATTTAATGTAATGTTTGTTTTGACTCTTTGAAATGACATCGTTTTGATAATTGTATGCCCACATAACAACTTTACTATTTTGAAAAATATATCTGATGGTTTTTATGATTTCATGGCATAAATTACCAGTTGTAACCTTTGATGATATTATATATATATATATGTATGTATATATATATACTATGGCACCTCTATTGGGGGGATATCCCTTTTGGGTTATCGTATGGACTGTCCATGTTTGGTGTCAACATGTGCGGTGAGATGAGTCACACGTGCGAGGGTCTCCTATATACACAATATTATTGTAACCACCATGGGTAGCTGGGCATCTTTTAGAAATCGAGTGATGGTTGCTGTCTAACCCCGATTAGACGGGTTGGTACCCCCTGGATTTGTTGTTTGGCCAGGTTGGCTATTCCACTAGATTGGTCAGTTAGTGCAGCCAGTTCGTTATAGACATAGTAGCTTCACCATACGCCGATAGGTGGTTCTAAAACCTAGTACGTCTAGGGGTCTTCTAGAGATGTTTAGGATCACCCATGGTGACTGGATTATTTTCATTGCTTGTTTATTTTGCGTGCACTAGTGTATTTTCATCTTTCACACGTACACATTTGACTCTAGCACAACATTGGTATATTCTGTTTTAGATTTTATTTTTAAAATGACAATATATTTTGTAAAATGGATTGTAGAGTGTGTTGTTTTTTAAATGGGAAAATGTGTTTCTTATTTTCAAATGTTAAAACCCTAATTTTATAATTGTATTTCAAACTTGTGTTAATGGATTGTTTCGGGAAAGGAGACATTGGATTATGTGGTTTATCGTGGAAACCCTACAGAGCATCTTTAATGCTCTCACTTATCATCATCATTCAGTTACAGTTTTCCTTGCCCAGGTTTTCTAGGATGAGTTGCTCGTTATTGGAGCAAGTCGACCTTTCGTCGGGAGGTGACTTAAAGGTCTTGTGGAGGTACATTCTGTTTTATTTTCATTCCACTGCTACCATTATGTTTATCGAATGTTTATATTAATATGTTTTATTGCTTATTTTTTTTTCTATTGGGTTAAATCATTCCCAACAATTAATCTTTCGATGCACGACACTGGTTGACAGACCGTGGGGATCGGGATCACCCTTCGGGCCATGTCGCGAACCGGCTCAAGTGACCGGTTATGGGTCGACCTGGGTTGGTTCATGAAAAAATTGTATCAGAGGTCCCTTTTTACTTGGGGTGTCCAGTAGATTGAGATTATGACTATCAAGACTCGAGAGGTAGGTACGGTAAGGACTTCATGAACCCACACCTATTTGAAAACTCAAGTCACCAGGGGTAGTCTGAGAATTAAGTTATTGTCTCGTTCTTATTTTATTTGAATTGAGGGATAACAATGGATGCAAACTGATGTTAAATTGTGATTTTACATGGAGTAGTGACGCATGTGGAGTCAGCGTACACAGTTTATGTTTATCATAGTCGTTGATGCTTTCTTAGGACATGGCCCATTACCATGTATCTAGGTTAAGCATGACTACTAGTCCCTCCCTTCGGTGATTTGATGCAAGTCAAGTTTTGTTTTGGTTCTATTTGGTTTATGTGCATTCTTGAAAATGAATAAGGGTTTTTAAAATGAGAATAATTTCTTTTAAATGGCTTTGGATGTGTGAAATGGATTTTAAAACTGAATGCTCTTGGCCTAAAAATCCAGTGGTTACTTGGAACATATAGATATAGGGTAAGGGTGCAACCATAGGTACTATTTATGAACATTTTCACATGTGAGGGAATGTATGTGATGTGTGTGTTGGTACATATGGATGAAAGTAGATGAATGTATGTGCAACAGTTCATAAGATTATAGGGGTGTGAACATGGAATTAATGGATTGACCTTGTTTTTCTAAAGTGTTTTAAAAAATGGGAAAATGATTTTTGGAAATTAAATTTGGCTTGAAAAGAGGAGATGGTATTTAGAATGTGGCCTTGAAGAAAGACAGTTTTGAAATTTAAAATGGTAAGGGGATTTTGAAGGATGGATTTTTGAGTTTTGTTTATTTTTTCTTGTTTTTTAGCTAGTTGTTATTGATGAAGGTTCTTTCTTTGATGTTTCATCGACATGTTTTTAGTTTTTGATATATGTCTTATATGTTGTTCAGAGAATGAATCCTAGAAAGGTCACCAAGGTTTCCGATATGTCATCCCTATTTTTTGGTCCTTCTCAGACATTGCCTATCCTTTGCGGTGATTGAGGTCTGTTTGAAGCAGCAGAATGGCTTGATGAGGTCAAGTGTGTCTTTAGGGTTTTGAAAACTCACGAAGCTATTAGAGTGCACACTGTTTTGGGTATTTTTGACGGTTTGGCTCTGGATGAATGGTTGTTAGTTTTCCTACCATCAATGTTATTTGGGATGAAATGTGATGTCATTAAATCCGTATTCATCCGATGGTTTATACCGGAAGAGGTAAATACAAAGAAAAGTGAAGAGGTCATGCATATTCAACAGGTCCAATGGACAAAGAAGGCATATAATTACCATTTCTAGGAGCTTGTGTCCTTTTCTCTAGAGGTAACATCACATGATTTGATGAAGACTTCTATCTTCATTGGGTGTCTTCGTCTAGAGATCATGGATCGAGTCCTCATTTCTAAATACCTTTATTTCGAGAAGTTGGTGGATGAGGCATTCTTAGCTTAACTGGTCTCCAGAGAATAGGTTCTTGGAAATCCATCATATCCAGTTACTCAAATGATTCCCCATTTGGGGTGAAGGGTGTTCCAGAGGGACCTATTTATAAAGAGTCATCTACAGTGGTTTTGGTTCCCAATTCATCGGACCATTCAGTGTTGTGCCAACACTGTGGCCGGTTTGGGCACACAGAACCATCCTGTCATGTCCCTACAAGGATGTGTCATCGTTGTAGGTGGCTGTGTCATCTAGAAATGTTTTGTATGAATATTCACCTGAAGAAGATGTTGTGACCAGAGAATCCCAGTGACTGACTCTGATGTAGGAGATTCTTCAACCATATGATCCCCAGCCACATGTCTTGGGGTGAAGCTCGCACTCAGTCAGGATTTTACAGGTCTGTGAAGTGTTGGTTCAGGTTTGGATATTCCTTTTTTCAGTGGAACATTTAAACATTTTCTTTCTTGTTTTCTAATGATAATGTTTTTAAAATGTTTTAAGTTCATTGTATTATCATAGAGTTTTGATAGATATGATCTATTTTAATCTAATTTTTTTTTTCTGATCATGGTTTTCTAAATCTTGCGCTTTTCATAAAAGTGTGGTTGGACATTGTGTGGGTTAATCTCAGTTAGGATGTGTTCTTTTGGAGATTTATGTGTCTATGTAGGAATCTATGTTTTGGGTTATGCTCAGATTCACGGTTTGGGTTAATTTATACATGAAAGATTTTATCTAGTGTTTGGGGACTTGTACAGTGATGAGAGTTATATGTTTAAGTGGAGGTGTTGTTCACTCGTGCTATAGAACTTAGTTCTGATCGGTTGGGAGTTCCCGCATCGCCCCCTTACTAGGTTGGTATGATTTAGTGTTAATTTTCAGAGCTAGTCATGTTCTTATGGTTGGGAGAACCCTCTTGTGTTTTCCCATTCTCTAGTGTTTTGTTTTCTATTGGTCTTAATCTGGCATGGATCCTTGTTTTGTCTATTGTTCAGCTGAGTGACTTTTTTGGGGTAAACATTGTCTATGGTACGAGAATTTTCACAGCCCGAATTTTTGATTTATTATTATTTTATTATTTCTGGGCTCCAATTCCTTGCATCAATGATCGGGCTGGGTCCCGGTTTAAAAATTTCTGACATTTAATGTTTTGGTGGGTTTCAGACCCATGCACAGGCAACGTGTGGTATGTAGTGACCGTGTAGTCTCCCCAAGTGCTTGTGAGGGTGCCCAAGCATACTACGTTGAGGCGTGCAATTTGCATGCATGTTTTTTAAGTCATGTGATTAGTGCATGAGTACCCATTTATATTATTTTGTTTTTTTATTATTATTATATTTATTGTCGTTATTATTATTCTTTGTACAGTCGTTATTCATTATATTATTACTTATATCATTATTTTATTGTTATTATTATTATTCTTTATGTTACAAAAATTATTATTTATATCATATTTTATTTTATTATTATTATTATTATAAGATAAAAATAAAACAACAAACCCCATAACCCTAATTTTTCCCATCCCCCCCCCCCCATGTTTTTAGCTTCCTACTGCGCGAGCCGCCCCTATGGCTCTTTACGACAGCCCAGGTGACCTCCGCCTTGCCTCCTGTCTGTAGTGGGATTTTTCACCTCACCATCACGTCGGCCTCACCCTTTCCCAGGCCCTCCAACTTTCTCCATTACCCTTCTCACACCCATCCTCAGCGTGAATCCCAATCGCACCTCTCTTTGTGGCCATCACCTCCAAGAGCCCTCGCCAGCACCAGCCTCTCTCCTTCAGCTCCTGCTCTCCGCCACCTACTCGCGCCCACGCCCTCTGCTGCTGACTCCCACTCACTCACCACCTCCCTCACTATCCTTGCCTCACCCTCAACTATAGGCTGCGTCATGGCCTCTTCACTCCAACACTCTTCCCCTCGCTACACCCTTTTTGCCTCCCTGTTCTTGGTGTGTCGCGCACAACAACCCACTCTGCCTCCCTCACCTCATGCTCCATCTCGCCCTTGACCTCCACCATCCTTGCTCAGCAACCTCTCTTAGTGCCCCCACCATCATACAGTGCCTCTATCCCCTACCTCACTCACCCTCGTCCACTCCCGACCCCCTTGCTATTGCCCTTCTCCGGAAGCCCAGAAAACCCCCTACCCTCCTTTCTTTGGAACCCTCCAGCCTCACCGCGCCTCCATAGTGCTTCCTCTTCTGCTCCAGTTGGCAGCGTCCTCGCCCAGTATATTCTTTTATTCATTTATTTATTTATTTATTCATTTATTTATTCATTTATTAATTTATTTCCTTATTCTTTTATTCATATATTTATTTATTCTTTTATATATTTATTATTTTAATTATTTATTTAATTATTATTTTATTCATTCATTTATTTATTCTATCATTTTTTATTCTTTTAATAATTTATTTATTTATTTATTTTCCCTTCATTTTATCTTTGGTATTTTTTTTAGATTAGATAAATCATAATACTGTCGCGAGTTTTGTGTAGTGTGTTTTCATTACTGTTCAGCGTGCACAGTTGGTCTGCGGGGCGGTGTTCAACATTTTGTTGAGGTTCTGTCACATCTAATCTTGGTTTTAGGTAGGTAATTCCATGGTTTTCTTTTCTATAGTCTAATTGATGCTTGTTTGTTTCGATAATTTTATTTTTTTATTCACATCTTTGTTATATCTATAAATTTTCTTGCTATAGTGCATTAAAATATTTAGAATTAGTCAAAAGAATGTTTTGAGTCAATTCTTGGTTCTAGTCTACTATTATTTGATTATGTGCCAATCCTATTTTGATATTGTTTATGGATATTTTTTTGGGAGTTTTCATTAATGTCAATATAGTTTGATAAAAAAATAATACTCTATAGGTAAATATTTGGTTATGATAATGTTTATGTGCACTTGGTGCATTTGATAGAATACTATAGTTTTCCAAGAGGCGTTGAGGGTTTTTATGAAATGTTTAGCCTTGATTTTGTTGTGTGTCAGCATTGGTTACATGTAAACATGGTTTGGTTTATAATTATGGTTTTGGAACAACATTATAATATTGTTAAGGTGTTATAATAACAAGGGGTTGCTTTTGTTTTTAGTGTGATGGTGTGAGTTCTTTTCAAATAAAGTGAGTAGTTGGTTTTAGTTTCAAATTGTTAGTTTTGTGGTAATAGGGTTGGTTGTTTTCATGAAGCACAGTCATGCCATTGGGTGTTGGCACATCCATGGGTTCACTCGGTGCACCCATGAACGTGACTTCATGTGGCAATGACAACATTAAACAAGTTTTTCCTTAAAACCTTTATTTTATAAATGGTTTTTGTTTCCTAAGTAAGATTCTGTTCTTTATTTGGATTTTATGAATGGATTGAATTGTGATCTCAAGGGTGTTCCAGTTTGGATTAAAAAATAAAAAAGTTGTATTTCTATAATGTTTTGGGTATTTTTTTTGGACATGACAACTTAAAGGCCCATTTGGCTCTTCCAATTCTTGGGTGTAGTTGTGTTAACTTTTATAATGGTTTGTTATTGGAAATTATGTGTGGCAGGTTGTCACTTTAAATGTTTTTTGAATAAGGATTTTGAAATGTGTGGATCATGATGAACCAGTTGTCACTTTTAGATTTAATGTAATTTTTGTGTTGACTCTTGGAAATTACATCATTTTGATCACTGTAAGCCCATCTATCATCATTATTATTTTTAAAATGGTATCAAATGGTTTTAATGATTTCATGGCATGAAGGCCCGGTAGGAACTTTTGATGATATGTTATATATATAAATATGTATATATATATATATTGGGGCAACTCTATAGGAGGGATATCCCTTATGGGTTATCATATGGAGTGTCTGTGTATGTGGTGGGAAATTCTTGTGACATGAGTCAAATGTGAGAGGGCATCCAACTTACACAGTATTATTGTAACAACCATGGGTTCTTGGGCATCTTTTAGAGATCAAGTTATGATTGGTGACCAAACCTAATTAGACAGGTTGGTACCTACTAGATTTGTTGTCATCCATGGCAGGAATTACCATGGGATTGGTCTGTTAGGGTGGCCAGTTAGTAATAGATATAGGAACTTCACTATATGTTGGCAGGTGCATCCGAAGCTGAGTATGTCTAGGGGTCTTCTAGGGATGTTTAGGATCACCCTTGGTGACTGGATTATTTTCATTGGATGTTTATTTTTTGTGCACTAGTGTATTTTAATCTTTCACTCTTAGTTGTTTTACTCTAGCACAACATTATTATATTACGTATCATATTTTTTTTATAAAATTACAAATGATTTTTAAAAATGGTATGTCTCATGTGTTGGTATTTTAAATGGAAAATATGTGTTGCTTATTTTCAAATGTGAAAACACTAGTTTTATAATTTTATTTCAAACTTTCAATAATGGATTGTTTTATAAAATAAGATGTTGGATTCATCGGTTTATCTTTGCATCCCTCTTGAGCATATTTAATTCTCATGCCTATCTTTATCATTTCAGTTTCAGGTTTCCTTGCACATGTTTTCATGGCTCAGTTTCTCATTATTGGAGAAAATCGGCCTTTGGTTGGGAGGTGACTTTAAATTTCACATGGAGGGATGTTTGGTTTTATTTTCATTCCACTGATAGTGTTATGTTTATTATATGTTTATATTTATTTGTCTTCTTGATTATCTATTTTTGTTTATGGGCCAAATCATTCCCAACGACTAAAATTGGGATGCATGACATTGGTTTCCGGCCAGTGGGGATCGGGAATTCCCTTCGGGCCATGTCGCGAACTAGATTGGTTGACCGGTTCAGGGTCGACCCGGGTTGGTTTGTGAAAAAAAGGGTATTATATACACCTCAAAAAATAAGTAATTGGTTAATATGGAATATGTCTTTTGGAAAAAAAAATTAAGTTGATAAACGCTTTCCTCATGTATTATCTTTTTCGTACTTGTTCAAACATAATTTATAATAAATATATACATATTATAAATATATTATATAACCATTATCATACAAATAATACAATATATTACCTAATTATAAAAACTTATCACCAATTTATTGACAATTATTTATTAAAATTATTGTTTCAAGTGATAACTATTTCATTTTTCCCGTGTGTTTCTGTTCGGTATTCCCAATCATTATGCATTGAGCATGGTCACATTCTCTCCAAAATGATAATAAATTTATTACTATCATATTTAATCATCATATACACTATTATAACTATTCGTATAATATGATGATGAAAATGTAATTACATCACTCTATTAAATAAAACATAATGTAATATGTTAAGTGTAAAAATTTACCATTAAGAACTATATTAATATCTTAAATATAATAAAAATTCATTAAATTAATTATTAAAACCATTTACATGAAGTGGTTATGAAATACGAAATGCATCACTTCATGATGGTGATAATTCACACGCACACTTGAGAGATGTCTTCTTTCTAACATTAGAAGGAATGGAGGTTGATAATGGTTGTTCCATCATCATAATAAAAATTCTGTATATTTAAGAAACTAAATTCAGTATTTAATAATAGATAAAATATATTTATAGGAGGTTTCCAAAGAAATAAATCATAATGTACTCTGTTAAGTGTCATTTCTATTCGTTGAGAAACCTCGTTTGGATTACACCTTTAGCATTTAAGGGATTGTATTTTGACAAGAAAAGAATATATAGGACATGAAAAAGGAATATAATATGATATTAGGGTAGTTATTTACTGATATTGTGTGATCAAACATTAAGAATAATGGATGAGATGATGTTCCCTTTAACAGCTAAGGGGAGGGGAACCCTTGGAATTACATAATGTATTAAATTAATATAAATTAAAATTCATTATCAGATGGATAAAAATTAATATTTTTAGAATATATATTGAGAATAAGTTGACATAATTTCATAAAATAATATTTTTACATGTTTAGGTTATATTTTAACCCTGATCTCTTTGTTTTAATCTCTATTAACCCTTTAAAAATTATCGTGATATCAATGATTTTTCAATTTTGGCATTGATAATGATAATATAAAAATTAAATTGACCCATAAGTGCATAAGGGTCAAAATTTTATACTATATCCAATTCAATTGTATGAATATAATATATTTTATAAATTAATATTCATTTAATAAAAAATTATATAACATAAGATACCATTAAAGTCATTTATGGGACTACTCACATAGTTTGATGTTAAAGACAACAATACTTGTATATGATTTGAATATAAACTCTTTTTAAAGAAATTATAAATTATTATTAAACATATAATTCACATGACACTAAAATTATTCTGTAAAATATTTAATTTTATGTTTTTAAAATCATTATCTTTGATTTTTACACTGCTTGCACAAACATTGTGTTAGCATTATTTTATAATTTTATGTAATTATACCATAAAATTATTAAAAATTAATTAACATAAAGAAATAAATAAATTATATTGTAAATAAGCTTTAATATTCTTTAATAACATCTTATTTTCTCTATGTGAACATATAAATGAAATATCGTGGTATTTTGAAATTTTCTTTTACATAAAATATTATAAAGGTCATTAACAAATACTAATGACACAAAAATGCCAAAAAATTTTATATTTGATGGAGGTGATAAAATTAAAATAATAAAATGAAATATAGTCATGTGTATGGTTGTTTTTTAATCCTTGTTTAATTTTTTTAATGTTGTTCAACATATTTTACCCTTACAACAGTGATAACATTTTTACGAATATTACTATTCATTTTTACCAAAAATAAATGTGGCATATATAAAAAATTTTAAAATACTAGTTCCAAACATTGTATCAGTTTTTCAATATTCTATCTCCCTAAGTTGAGGAAATAAGTTTTAATATAAGTGTGAAAAATGCAATGAAAACATTTTTTAGAAGAAATAAAAGTGTTTTTAAGCATAAAAATTAACTTCTTTCAAAATCAAGAATATTGATAATTCAAATGGTATTAATTAGATTATACTAAATAAAATAAATCAAATGAAAATTAACGACCAAATCCCAATTATAATGAGAATTTTAAATTACTATATTTAATGAAAAGAAAAGATGACATTTGAAAAATTTCTATTTTTCACTATTCAATGAAAATTCGGTCATCTCATAAAAATACAAAAATTCCACCACAAGATAATTTTGATTTGATGAATTGAGAAATTTAGATAATTTTATAAAATAAAATTTCTAAAATTTTTATATATTAATTCTTATTTCCACAAACAAAATCCTATAAAATCATTTTTAATGATAATCAATTTTTGAAGCATAAAATTACTTCACTAAAAATTAAGTGATTATTTACATAGAATTAATCAATATATATGTATTTAGTATGAACATTGTTCATATAAATCATAATTTAATTACTCATACTTATACCCACTTGTTAAACAACTATATTATAATGGTCACATTTAAATAATAATATTTTTATAATATATCTTAATTCACATAAATATTGATGTTGCGTGTTAAGAAATCTAGTGAGATTATTATTATTTTAATCTAAATTTCTTAGTGTGACATGAATCCTCTTGAATGATGTTATTATATTTCATATGTGAGGAGTCCAAACTCAAGTAAGTGATCAACATCACAACATGGTCTCCTTTGGATGGAAGAAGTTCGACAACCATATTCCCTACATTCCAACTGTAGAGGGTCTCAACATATATATGAAGTGTAATCTATAAATTTTGGATATTGTATTCATTAGTCTAGTGATTAGAATATAGCATCCCTGGTGATTTAACTAGCAAGGATGAATCAAACTCAACTGAGGATATATTGATATTATGAGTCTAGAAATGATTTACACATGTATGCATAACATGATATTTAGCTTATATAGAGGATCCTTACGTATAAAAGGATGATAATGACATAAAGATAGATCCTAAAACATTTGAGGAAAAACCACCTACACAACTCCTTAATCACATGATTCATTAATATTCTGTTTATATCTCCACCTTAAAGCCTTACAGCTTATCAAACACCACACATATCATCTTTAGATCTGGTACATAGATAACTAGGAATTTGGATCTTAATAGACCTTGTTCGGATGGATATATAGTAAATAGAGTTGATGTATTTTACTCGTGAAATGATCCAACATTTCAAATATGTGGTGCAGTGATTGGCTCCCTGATGGTGAGTCGCATTACAAGCATTCCAAATAATTGCACATCGAAAATACTACCAGATGCCCTAGCATAATGGCAATAGTATTATTAATTTTATGTAATGTTATTATATTAATCTATAAATAATTTTTTAAACCATTGAATCAACCATTAAAAATTAAATAAAACCGATTGTGTGTAAATAAAAATTACCACCTCTATGAAATGATCAGATTATCTTGTCATCACCACCACTAATGGATGGTGAAAAGGATTTATTTCACGAATTAATAGAACTATAATTTAAAAATTTTAATTATAAAATAATAATATATTATATTTGTTTATTCAACTTCATTTGTGGATAAACTTAATCATTATTCACGCATACATGCAGACTACCGCCTCCACAAATGAAGAATTTCTTTTATCATCACCGCTATTTTCGGATGATTATAAGAATTAATTTAATGAAGGTATGTTATTTAAATAAATTTTTTGAGATTTTATAGAATTTATACTAACAATATATAAAAAAAATCCCTTACTCGATAAGTCATTATAACATTCCCCCATTTTGGATGGTTTTACAACCTACATGAACGATGATATAATATTAATATTATGAATGAATAAAGAATGTTATATAATGATAATTTTATTTAAAAGTAATTTATTTTATATTTTTTTAATGACTATGGAGTGGTTTAATTTATATTTAATATATTTATTAATATATCACCTTTCGATCGTTAAAGACGAAAACACATATTCTTCAAAATTATCATTTCTGAAAACCATACATTTATGATTAGCCACATGAAAATGAGATATGGATAATAACATAAACACCATTTTTCTGGTATAATGAACTATTTTTCAATGATTAACCTTTTTAAATAAAAATTAATCAACCACGCCATTACAAAACTTGTACGAAACAAGCAATAAATGTTTCTAGCACCCGATATAGAAAATGGACGATAACTGGATAATTTATTTATATTAAATTGTTATGAATGATGTCGATAATGTAAAATATACATTAATAAGGATATGAAATATTTTATGAATATTTTTTATAAACATTCCCATAACACAACTTTAAATAAGAAGAAAATGATGGAAGGTTTTTTGTCTCAATTTTCACCCCATTAGAAAAATTTCTTATTAAAAAACATGTTTTATTTTGTATGGTGTATCAAATATAACTAAATATTTTTGGTCATGGTCATATCATTTTATATGGTTTTTAATTTTTTATTTTAAATTAAATCCTTCAATACGTTTTCATTAGAAAAATTCTAATGTCGTAAGGGGTTCTTTGTCTTAAATTTAATTTCCTAAGAATTATTTCTTATTGTGCACCATGATATCCTTGATATGGTTCAAATACTACCTATTATTTTCTTTTACTGTATATATGAAATCCATGGGTATTTATGAGATATATCTTATTCCCTATTTAAATAGTGTTTTATTTATTTTATCCCATGTTTGTAAGTGTTTCTTTTCTCAATTTTCACCC
The DNA here is from genome assembly GCA_963277665.1 of Viscum album. Lineage (NCBI taxonomy): Eukaryota > Viridiplantae > Streptophyta > Magnoliopsida > Santalales > Viscaceae > Viscum > Viscum album. The sequence continues at coordinate 1,932,852,376 of OY728131.1, forward strand.
CTTCAGACATATTTCTTATTATACACAATGTTTTATTTTTTATGGTGTATCTAATAAACTATTAATTTTTTTTATAATGATCCACTAATTATTTATGGTATTTAATGTTTTATTGGAAATTATATTCTTCAAGGGGTTTTGATTTGAATGATTCTAATATTGTAAGTGTTATTTGATTAAAATTTTATTTACTTGAGACATGTTTATCTAATACAATATGTGTTATATTGTATGTTGTACCTACTACCCCTTTTTATATCATGATTCTATAATTATTATTTTTATTTAATATTCATATGAAATTATATCATTCAAGGTGTTTTGATTAGAATTTTTATAAAATCATAAGTGTTATTTGTATCTTTTTTTAAATTCCATGAGACATGTTTGATATTTCAGACAATAATTTATTTTACCTATTTTATTCACAATCATATTTATTTCAAGTATAATTAACATATTACATTCCATTATATTTAAATTTCATGGTATCCATATCTTTTTATTTTAATTATTATATTACTATTACCATAAGGGTGTTTGTATCACATTTTATCTTTACTGAGATATGATTTGTATTCACCACTTGTTTCCATTATATAACAAAGGATTACCTTCTAAACCATCTCAAACTATTTTCATTTGTATTTTTAATCTTATGGAAATCCACCACTACCGTTGTCTTTCCAAATCATCCACTTTCATAGACATGATTTTTTATATAATTCTTTCTCTATATAAATGACCTATTTTTTATTCTATTATTTGAAGGTAAATTTCAATGATAGTCACACATCAATTAATTTACAAAATATTTACTTAAAAATATACAATTACTATATATTTTGTTATTTTTAGAATTCTTACATGTAATGTTATTACACTTATAGATTGGGGGAAATATTAAAAGTTGATATACTTGTTAATCTAATATTAATATATATTTCCTACTATGGAATGTTAATTATGAATCATTAAAACATAAACCTTCTTTCTCTGAATGTCTTATATTAAGATTTTATTAGAAAATTATGGACATTCCATATTTTTTTCTCTAAATATATATTTTTGTGAATTACTAAGGAAATTTGATTATGCACTGTATTGATATTCATATATTTGAAAAGATTGATGCACTGGACTAAATGATGTGACATGTTGGGCCTATTATTATATTTCTTATAAATGAATCGATTGTCTTCATGAGATAAAAGGTTAGGATATTTGGTTTATTCCTACCCCATTAATGTATGATGTGTTGTTTGCAACCATGATGAAAAAATGATGTCTTGGCTCTGGTATTGATTGAAATAATAATGTCTTAGCCAAGGCCTTTATGATAAATATCAATCTGTTCGACATTATGTATTCCATAATAATGAATTATGTTATTCTTTTCCATCTATTTATTGATATAGTTAACCATGTATTTTATTTAATCTCATGTGATCATTTATATGGGATTATTTTATTATATTTTTTTCCTTCAATATTATTCATTCCATGTTTATGCATTAATATGTTATGATATAAATTTTCACATAAAGCATGTTTGATCTCACCAATCATTTATTCCCATTTCCATAGGTTTTGAAGTAAATTATTATAAATGATATCTCTAGAAGTGTAGAATATGATTATAATTTTTTGGAAGTTGTTGATAAATTTCTGGTTTCTTATATAATTGAAGACATGTTCAACAAATGAGAAAGGCATTTGATTTTTTAGTTTTATTTTCGTCCGAGATATATAAAACTCTAAACTTATGAGGTAATTCAAATTAATGTGACCTAATATTTGTAAGTGATATTTTATTTTTTTATGGTTAAAACTGTTTTACATTTGTTCATTTCAAATCCAGTATGAAAAGAAGGTATTTATGAGAACTAATTCCCCAGAGTACATGTCTGGAGAATCATAGTTGGTACCAATTGATGTTTTAGATATCATTAGATGTTCATATGTTATCATTCAAAGATAATTTCGAATATTAAATTTCATCAGGGGTTGATATGTTAAGGTTGATCATAATTTCAATGGAATCAATAACCCTTTTGGATTTTTTGAGGCAGTATTTGATACTTATTATAATTCGAGGATTAGGATGAGGGAACTTTATAGAAAACCCTAGGTATGAGTCTATGTACAATAAAACATCCAAAATATTGGAAATGTATGGAGTTTCTTGTCACTTAGAAATTACAACCCAATTTGGATTATGGAAAATGGATATGGTTGTAGTAGAGATGCAACTAAGGGTAATATCCCAAACAGGGTTGTTAATTATCAAATTATTCTTCAATCGATGCATAGTGAGTGTGCCTAAGACTGCAGAACTTGGTAATAAATCACAGGGGATATGGTTTAGAAATTAACATGTACTTTAAGAATTAGTTTAAAGTATTCTAATAAACTAGTTAGGTAATATAATGGGATAATGACCATGGAAATCGCAGATTAAAATGAAGATATTCATAAGATAATGTATATATTAATTAATAAATTAATTTTTAGATTATTAATTAATTGAATTTTTAGATCATATATTTCAATGAATTTTTTATTTGGAATATTGTAAAAAATTACATGATAATTTGGGAGTGTTATTTTTTATTATTATTATGAGGATTAAAAATCCTAACAAAAAGAAACATAGGTTGAACCTAGAGTGATATATCATTAACTAAAAATAAATGTAATCAACATGACTTTGACATAGAGTAGGACATATTGAGGTTAATTTTTTAATAATTCTCTTATGATGCTAATTTTATATAAATCATATTAATAGTTTTAATTTTATTAATGGATAGAGCTAGGAAGAACCAAACTAACATTGGATATGATGGGAAATACAGTGATGGTCCTAATGAGCTACTAAATAGGATAATGGATTGTGTTAGAAATCATGTGATGATACCGAACTGGATATCAGGACTTATGGATAACAACATAAATATATTTTAATTATAAAATACACCAAATAATTGAAGCAAGTGATCCGATAGAACTTATGTTTACATAGAAGAAAAAGGAATAAAGATTAAATTATCTACATGAATTTTTTTTGGAAGAAACATAAAAGTTAATGTATCAAAAGATCTAGAAGATTTTATAAGTTTGTCAAATGAGGGTCTAGAGTAAAATTATGTAAACAAAAGATGAATAAATCGATTAACATAATAAGGGGAAAATATTTTTTTTCCAGTCATACCTCATATGTTAAGATAGAAACCCCATTTTAAAATATATCTTGAGTTATTTATGTCTTTAAGATAACCTACAAGAAATTTTTTATTAAATGATAATAATAACTGTGAGGAGATAATTTATTTATGTGTGTGGGAATATATCACACTGATATTTTTAATTATATATTCCTTTAAGTTTTAATATATTCTATTGGATATGATAAATGAAATTCTAAATTGCAACGAACCAAAAAACTTTATATAACCATTAATGTTCATACGTGTAATTTTTGGGGTAAAATAGATGTATCAAAATTTGGAAATAATTTTTTTTTAAAAATAAATGTCATTTTTGATTCTAAGAAATTGATAAAATTCAATGAATGTAACATAATAACTATTAATACTGATTTTTTATATCAAATATATCTTTTATTAAAAAAATTCATTTATGAATTTTATTTTAAGATACAATATATGTTATTGATATAAATATAATATTAACACCAATATAAATATTAATGGATAAGAAATGTGATTGAAAAAACATAAAATTATAAAAGTTATTTTCCTATGAAAACATTTTTCACTATATTTTTATGATATTATTTTCAATTTTTTATATTTTAATTTAACCAAACTCTCTTAATTTTGGGATTTATATTAACAATATTATCTTAATATGAATTTTTGTGATATTTTAGAAATATTATATTTTTAGGTGAATAGTAGAAAATACAGTTTTTACCAAATTCATTGTGTTTATGGATATATCAAGAAGTTATTATATTTTAAACACTAATAAAAAATCCATAATAAAAAATGAATTTATGGAATAAAAAATATAGTTAAATAAATTTTTAAGGATTTATAAAACCTCACTTTTACATTTTTTAAACTTAAGTAATATTTCCCTATAAAAGAAACTATTTTTACTCTTTATTTTAATTGAATATTATTTTGATAAATTGTGGTTTTTTATTTTTTTGAAATGAATAAATTTTTTTATAATAAAAAATTATATTATAAAAATATAAAACATCGATAATTTTATTATACCCACGAATTGTAATCTTAGAATAAGCTTTCTAAAAATGGTTTTTTATGCGTTATTTGCACTAGTTTTAAAATTAATTTCCCATAAACATCAAAATATTATTTCATAAAATGTATCTCATATCTATAAAGATAATTTACAAATTATTTAATAAGGATAATTATATTTTTAGGAATTAAAATTAAATTACTTAAATAAAAATTAATTGGCATTCTACATACAAAAATGCTAAAATATTGACAACATAAGAATGTGGATTTTTTATTATTTAACCCTCATCCCTTTTAATCCAAATAGATTATGGTAAAATATTTACAATAATTTTTTTTGACAATCCATATGTTGTTTATCAATATGGATTTTTATTAACCATTAAGTCAAGTTGATCATGAATATTATTGACTATAATACCCAAAGTATTTTTATTTATTTTTAGATAATACACATTTTAATTGGGTTAAGGGGAATCCGTATATAGACTATAAGTCCAATCGAACATAGCCCATTACATGAACCAATGGATTAAATAACAAAAACAAAAAACAACCCCAACCTTGCTTTCACTTCATGATACACCTATCCTCTATGGCCTTGCTATGGTGATTGACTTGTATTTACCCATTAAGAACTGTAATGTGTCTGGTACCAATGTCCAAATTCAAAGCCTGTCATCATTACAGATTCAATTATCCTACCGTTGGATGCTTCCCACTATAATTCTTTTTCCTCTTATGGGGTTTCACTTGAGGATCCAAATAGGCCAATGTCTCATTTTCCAAAACCTATGTTGTGACCATACTCCACAAACAACTTTTTGACCCTCAACACCTTGACCCATCGATGATCGCCACAACGTTTCACTACCATTTTTCTCCCTACCACCATAACCCACCATTTCTGAGGTGAAATACTATGCCAACTCCATCGACACAGACCCCCAATGTCAATGTCTCTCACTCACCTCTATCATGGTCTCACCATCAAATTGTAAACTTGTGTCTTCCTTCCTCATCGTAGACATAATCGATACTAACTCACGATGTTGATGACTTCCCTCTACCACTATGCAGAACCATGGCTGACATACCGCTTATAATAACCCCCAAATTGTATTCATATTAATATAGTTTTTTTAGTGAATGAATTAGACATAAATAAGTGACATGTGGGGACTAATATTATATAGCCCTTTGATGCATTGATTGGTCCAATGGGGAAAATGATTTGTCTACATAGTGTATGCCTACCTAATGTAAGCATGATTCCTTGGTTTCAACCTTGATGATAAGTATAATTTCATACGTGTGGCCTTAATAGAAGGAAAAATGTATTTGCGGAGGCCATGATGGTAATGATATGGATGTCTAGTTTTATAAATTCCATCACCATTAATTTAAATATTGTTTTCCATGTGTTTATTTATATTATTAGCCATGTATCTGATTTATGATCATGTGATCTGTTAGATGACATTATTTAATTTTCAATTATTTCCTATAATATTATTCATTCTATCTTTATGCCTTGATATATTATGATATATATTTTCTCTTACTGAGAATTTGAGATCAACCTTGTTATGTCTACATTTCCATATGTTTTGAAGAGAATTATTACATATATATTTCTAAAAGAGTAGTGTATATGGAGGATTTTTTGGAAGATATTGAAGGCTTAATATGTATTAAATATTTTCCTATATAGTGAATAATTTTCCATCTGATGAGAAAGAAATGGGTTTTGATGGTTATTTTTTTCCAAAATATCTAAATTTTATTCCCAAAAGGCCTTAAAATTTAAGTGACTCCATAGTAATTAGTAATATTGTATTTATTGATTGTTAAAATTGGGCCACCTTGGCTCATTTCAAGGTCGTTATGTAAATATTTTTTTTACAGAACTAAATCCTGAGAGAGAAAGTATGTGGTATCCCAAGAAAATACTTATTGTATGAACATTATAAAAACCTATTATAGGTAAAACAAGTAAAAATTACTTGTATCTTTTTTTATTCTCTTTACCAATTCAAAATTTATTGCAAGGGAGAGAAGTGTTCATATTAAAAGTGGAGTAGGATCATTGGAAGTCACTACCAGCACTACACATTATATGTTCTAAAAAACACATATAGAGGTAATCCATTACTAGAACTCATAAAAGGTATAATTAATTTAAAAACAAATTATATACTATTAAATATCATATTTTTTTTATATATATTTTTAAATTGGTATATATATAATGTATTTTATTAAATATAATTTATGTAACATTAATTACATAATTACACATAATATATAATAGATTAGTAAAAATAAATTATAAAATAATTAAAATTATTTATTAAGTAAAAAATTAGTAATTATATAGAACCATTAATATTTATTTTAAAATAATATTATGCTTGATGACTTACAATGCGCACAACAATTTACTTTAAGTGAACAAAGATATATGATAAAAATACTCTTATTAAAATGTGACCATTATATATTTGCTATTAAATTAGAATTAAAAATATCAATAAGAATATTATGAAAAATATCTATAATGGTTTTTAATAATAATAATTTGTTTATTAATGCATATAAAATATTTACTCAATTTTCAGTAACGTCATTTTATGCTTAAAAATATATTTTCTCCCTAAATTGATATTATTGAATTTTTGTGCATGAAAATTATTATTAATTTCAAAAATATTTTATAAATTTTATTTTAAGGAATAAATTATTTTTTGAAAAACTCATTTTAATAATATATTAGTGTAAATTTATGGGTTTTTTCTGAGAAATTTTATTTTTGATTGAATGTTGAAAAATACAATTTTTTTTGTTAAAAAGCAATTTCTTTTCTTTACATAAAGTAATATAAAGTTGCATTATATTTTTAATTCTATCATAAAGTAACTTTTTAATATATTAATTATAAACAATCTAATTAATTACGTATAAATCATTAATAGACATTATTTTGGTATAATTTCATTTTTTGTCTTAAATACCCATTTATCTAAAAATTGTTTTATCGTTCTGTTTTATTAATGTATAATAAAGTTGATTTATTACAATTCAATAAATTTAATCATAAAAAGTGGATTTCATATATTTAATCACTAGGTTCAAATTTGGTAAATAATTTTCTTCTATTTTTTATCACTATGAATAGTAACCTTGTTTTAGATTTGTCAACACAGTAAAGGGTAAATTACATAATTAAGCGTAAAAATAAAGTGATAAGGATTTAAATATATATCTATCACTTACCTGTGTTTCCTTATGATAATTTTAAATCAAATAACCATTCAAATATTTTAAAATATGGCATTTTGGAGTCCATTCTCTTTGATAAAGTCTTTTTTATTATTTTAAGTAATAGAAAATCCCAAAATGTCTCTTTCTTAAATTTAATATCTATAATATTTTATGAGAGAGACAAGTACCTATTATGAATGGTTATAAAATAATTTTTTAAATATTTTTTTATGATGGTAATTTATTTTATATTTTTCATGATGACAAAATTACCTTAAATAAATACACAATGTTGACACGGTGCTTGCGCATGTTGTAGAAGAATCTAATAACTCATATTAAAAACATTAAAAGTGGTGTTTTTTCGTGATTTATGGTTTCCTAATATTTTTTAGTTATATATTACATATTATTAATTTTTTATAAGTCTTTATTAGAGAAACATTATTTTCCTGATATTTAATAATGTCAAATTATGTGAATAGACTATAAAATAAATTTAATGGTATTTTATGTTAAATAATATATTATTTAATGATTTAAAATTAATAGAAATATTTTATTTGGTCAAATTAATTCAATATGGTTTATAATATCAATAATTTCTCAAATATGGGTCACCTTTTCTTTTATAATGACTTTCTTGACCCCTAACACATAACCCACTTGTAATCATCGTAATCATTAAATAATGTTAATTGGGGGGGGGGGGGGGGGTTAAAACTAATAGATAAGTGTTTAAAAACACTTATACTTGTATAAATTTTATTGGATGAGATTATCACTACTTTTATTTATCCTATACTATAAATATATCAATTATATTCCAAATGAAGATGGAAATTAATTTATATTAATTTAATAAATTAAGTAATTCTGAGGTTTCCCATCTCTTCACTAATAAAAGGAATCCACCTATCCTCTATTCCACACAATTCATGATCCATTTTGAACAAATATGATCTAACCAAATCTCTTTCAAACCAAACTCCCCATGACCTAAAGGATCTTTTCTCATCAAAATTATTACCTATATATCCTAATGTGTAAGAAAAATATTATTTTCTGATGAAGAGGTATAACTTTAAATCGAGTGTTTTCATTTTATTTATTCTTCCATCTCCATCCATTATCCATAAACCATGATAATATGTTAAAAAAATTATATCATATTGTCAGGACCCACCTTCACCAAGATGAGGGAAGGGACAATAGATTGCCAGACCCTTTCTTCTTCAAGTTGATGAAGAGATAAGGACCACCGAGACCCGCCTTCAAAAGGTCCCGCAGTGGCGACTAGCACAAATGGTATAGAATCCAACACAAAATAGAAGGCATTACGCTTTCAACTTAGTAGGATAAGGGGATATGATAGTAAATCCCAAACAACAACAAAACTGGAGGAAAAAGTAAACCAAAAAATAAACCATTCCCATATGAATGATCCAAAAGTAAGTGCTAAAAATTACAAGAAAACTCCAACGAAAAGTACCAATGAAAAAGAGAAAATATAAACAACAACTGTCCCAAATTCCGGACTAGTACGGTCCTACAAAATTCTTGTAGTCCTCCTAGAAACCTGAAATCAGTTTTATATACGTATGTTGAGTATACAGGTATACTCATTAGGGACAACCAAAAGATATCGTGCCCATGTGGGGAGGCATTATAATTTCCATGAGAAAAGTAGATATCACCTAGGAAGAACCTATCCACCAAAACCTCACCAAGGCACACTACCCAAATAATGCAAGTCTAGTAATGTAATAATAAAAACACATCGATGAAATTATATATAGATTGAAATATTAACGATGAAATTTCACATATTGACAGTGAAACTTTCCAAAATCTATGCTCATGATATTTTACATGGATTAAAATCAGAATCAGGGAATGCTAAAATATTATATATTTAGTATCAATGTTTTCAAGGTGTATTATCATATTAAATGTTAAAGGAATTGTTCCTTCCATTTACAAACATATTTTTCGAAACATTTTTTTCACACAAAAGAAAATTTCTCATTTCATATCTCCCCAAAAATAAAATAACATTGTGCCTAGTGTTTTAAGAAAACAAAATTTAGAAGGGTTAGAAGAAGATAAGGGGAGTTAAAAAGGAAATTGAAATATCAGGATCATGGAATGATGTCACCTGGTGGTTGAAGTTTATGTTCTTGCAACATCAATTTAGTCCTTTCATATCCATGTCACTTGTAGAGTTACTTAGAGGAATAAAGAAAAAATAGAAAAAGAAAAAAACAATATATATATTTATTCATATAAAAAAATAGTATGTATACAATTATTTTAGAATAAAGAAGCACTATAATCATAGGTCGGTGGTAAGTGCACTCCCCTATCTCCCTTCGGTCCTGTATTCGATTCCCCGTGACATTAATGGTTGTGACGGGGATTGACCCAGAACATATGAAATGTAATTTTATATATTTTTTTAATTATTATTATTATATTATTATTTTTTTATTTTCATTTTAACCAAAAAACACATAAAAATAAAATAAAATAAACTTATGATAGATTGTCTTATTTTTAAATTTCTGGGTAAGCTATTACTCAAGGATCACACCACGTGACGCCGAGGAATATGGAGCTCCCCTTTTGTACCCATCCATACTCATAAGAATATAATAGGTCAACAATCTATATTTTTATAATTTTTTTATATAAAAAATATTAATTAATCCCATTGGAAAGATAAATATGATTCAAAAATATTGGAAACATGAAAACCATGGGGTCACCTCCCATGTAGAACTATTGTTTATTGTGTTAGCCCGACATGGATCCTAAATCTGTGAATTTTCTCCCGGTTCAAAGGTTAGCTCAGTTAACTCAACCCCTGTTTCTTATTTGTTGAATGATTCAATGAATGGTTTTAACCTAGGACCATTAACCTGGAAAATGTGACCACTTGTGGGATCTTGAATCTCTACTGCCCCATGGGGTACACCTGATTCACTATGAAAGGACCCGACCATCTAAACCATAACAATCCTGGGTGTAAATTATGTTTTGAACTATACAAGAGCACAAATTTTCCTGGTTCAAAATGTTTGACTATGATATTACTGGATTGGTAAGCTTGAAATCTAGATTTATTTATCTTTTATTTTTTATAACCCTCCATCCTATGTTCATCAAGTTCATTAAGATCTAATTTCCTCTTTGCCTCGGAAAAAAATTTCAATGTTTATTTTTTTGATTTCCCAAAATGCTTTATGCTCAATTTCAACAGGTAAATGGAAAGATTTTCCATAATCCAACCTATATGAGGACATGCCTAAGATGGTTTTTAATGTTTTATTATATTCTCAAAGCGGATGTAGAGGTATCCATTGGAGTTTGGGACGGATCCCATTAAATCAATTCCCCAAAAATCAATGATTTCAACGACCAGAATGGGAGTGAGGGGCATTGGATTCATTTTGGTAATGGATCCTAATTGCTGAAACTAAGTACAACTTTTACAGAATTAGAAGTAATCCTTATAGAGGATATGATAGTAGAATCAACTTTTTAGGACCATTTTAGTGATTTTATTTGTAGAAAAGTTCCCTCCACATGGATCTCCATGAATGTTTTTTAAAGGACTATTGCCCAGACTCATGAACACATCTCTTGATGATTTGATCAACACATTACTTTACAAGGTACGGATTATCAGACACATAGTGTTTGACATCATAAAGGAATTTCCTCTTAGCTTGGGTCCCCTAGAATTTTGGAATGTCCCCTATTACCAAATGGTGTTCTATGTCAGCATACCACGGTCAATCACTCACTGAATAGAGGTGCTCATCGGGAAATGAATCAGTCACAGAGAGGTGGTGTGAGTTGTATTTGAATTCCATCCTAGAGAGATGATTTGCTAATACATTTTAAACATCCTTTTAATATTTAATGTTTAAAACAAACCCATGAAGAAGAAGTACCCTACTAATCAATCTAGCCTTGGCATATTTCTTTTGGAAAAGGTATTTTATGGTTGAATGGTCGGTGAAGACAATAATGGGTGATCCAAAGAGATAAGACCTGAATTTAACTAATGAAAAGAAAATATCAAGCAACTCTTTCCTAGGGGTGGTGTATTTAATTTGTGCAGAATTTAAAGATTTTCTATTATATGCAATGAAACATGGAGTTTTCTCACACTGTTGTCCTATGATTTCTCCTACAGTGAAGTCACTAGCACCACATATGAGCTCAAAAGGAAGTTACCAATTTGGAGATTGCATGGTAGGTGGAGAGACAAGAGCTAACTTGAGTGTAGAGAATGATTCTTCACAGATTTTTTTTCATAAAAATGGATCATCGTTCACTAATAGAGCACAAAGTGATTGATAAATAGAGCTAAATTTTCTAATGTACCTTCTATTGAAACTAGCATGTCCTATGAAGGACCTCACTTCCTTAAGAGTTTTTAAAGATGGAAGGTGAAAAATGATGTCGACCTTCGTTCTATCAACTTCAATCCTTCTACCAGAAACTAGATGGCCTAGAAAAAGTCCATCATTTACCATTAAATGGCATTTTTCCTAATTTAGGATGAGATTCTTACCCTCACATCTTCACAAAACCCTTTAAACATCTAGGAAGCAATAGAATTGATGACATGCCACTAACTCGAGGACATTATCAATAAAGGACAAGGGGAAATGGTCTTTCTTAGTACAAGAGACGAGCTTACTACAGTCAATAAAGACTCACCATCCACTAATGACCCTTGTAGGGAGAAGGTCACCATCTTCATTGGTGACCACGTTGATTTTATCTTTCTTTGGGAAAACTTGAATTGGGATTACACACTCACTCTAAACAATGGGGTAGATGATACCTGATTTTAACAACTTATGATGTTCTTCACTTACCACATCCATATGATTTGTATTGAGTCTCCTTTGAGGTTGACAACATGGTATTAATTTAGATTCAAGAAAAATCATATGAGTCCCAATGAGTGGACTAATCCCATTAATATCAAAAATGGTCAATCCAATTACTTTCTTATGCTTTCATAGGACATAAAAAAGCATCATCTCTTGATTGGATTTTGGAGAGGAAGAAATGAAAACTGGAAATTATTGATTTTCCCCTAATAACACATACGTGAGTGATGAATGTAAGACCATAAATTCAAGACCAGATTGGTTATCACATTCCATGAAAGGATAAAACATTGTATTGAACATAGTTTCTTTGTTCAGATTTCTTGACAGAATTGGTTCCTTGTGAATAGAATTTTAATCGACAAAATTAGCCAGAGTAGTGTCATGAATGGGTATGGACTCAATTATTTTGATTTCACCCATGGAATAATTGCAGCTTGATACTAGATAATCCTCAATTGAGCTATCTAAAAGAGATTAAAGCCGTTGAGGCAAATTTCCCTCATTTATAAAATTAAAATCAATATATTCTAGTCATAAACATACTTTAACAATTCCATGATGTTCCTCAAGTTCACTATCAACACTAACAATCCAATTAACTTGATTTATTTCCTCATCATCTCCAATTTGAGAGTTTTCATAATAGATGTTCAAGTCTAGATTCATGTTTCTAAAGGTGATTGTAATGTTCTCATTTCGTACATGGATAACATTGTTTATTTATGCAAGGAATGGATGTCCAAGGATGATTGGGGTTTTCTCCTTCGGACCAAAGCTTGGGTGATTGTCCAGGAAAATAAAATCAGCTCAGTAAATGAAATTTTCAACTTTCAACAAAACATTCATTAATATACCCCTAGGAACACTAATGCTACGATCAGATAGTTGAAGAGTGACAGATGTGGGTTGGTGTTCTTTGATCCTTAATTTAAAATACAATGTATAAGGAATGAGATTCACACTAGATCCAAGGTCACACAATACTTTTACTACTTTTTTCTCTCATAGTTCAAAATTTATTTAAGGGAATCTTGGGTATTTCATCTTTGGACGAAGGGTTCCTTGGATTTGTGTGCTAACATTTTCTACCAAAAGTAATTAGTTCTTATGTGAGAATTTCCTTTTAAATGTGTGGAGTTCGTTTAGGCATTTTGATTATGCAGGAATGGTTTTAATGGAATCAATTAGTGGAATGTCCAACTTGACTTGTGAGAATATTTCCCTTAATGTTTCACTCAATTCAGGCTTTGGTTTTCCCATCATTTGTTGAAGAAATGGGGTAGGTTGTGGGTTTTTTTTGAAGAGTTTTTTCTTTCACATTTTTATTAGTTTCATCAGTTTGTTGATGTGGTTCATTTTAATTTTAATTAGAGATTGAATATTCAGATTGTTTTTGAATTATTTGTTTAGGGTTCTCAATTGATTTCCCACTTCTTAAAATTTTCACAACCTTTAGTTGTTCATGATTTTTTCGATTTCAACTTGACTCTCCCCTTAATGTTGAGGATGGAACTGCATGAGCAGGCATGGGTGCATTCTCAATTTTAATGTATTGATGTTCATGTTTAAGGGATGAGACTTCTATGTTCATTTTCCCCATTTGTTTACACAACTTCTCAAGGAATGGAAGAGGGATTTACGGAGTAGGGGATTATATTGGTTGGTTAATCCGAGGATGATACTTTAGTTATTGGATTGGTTATTTCATAGGTTTCTGGATGGGTTGTCGGTATTGGACAGGAGGATGTTGGTAATGGCCGTGTTGTGGTTGGAATTGGTTATGGTTTTGGATGTTTTGTGGAGGGTAGGGGTTTGGTCTTTATAGATGACTAGGATGTTGGTTATTTTTCTAATGGAATCATGGATGGTCATTATACCTTGGATTTAATGTATTTTGGTTATGTGGAATTTGAATGTTCCGATCATTAACCTCCAATGGTTGTCCTCTGAGAAAAACATCATTAATGGAAGGGATGGTTGGGCAGTTGTAGGTCTTGTGGTCAGGTTTGTCACAAATTGTGCAAACAGTGTCAACAGTTTGAATTTCATGGACATTCCTAAGATCGATCTCGTTGACCTTCCAAGTGATTGTAGAAATTTTCTACCTAAGGATTTCCTCCAACCTATGTGTGTGAATTCCACCATATTTGGGTGGCTTCTCATAGTAAGGTGATGTTCCCCATGTTTTTTTTGTTCTACAAGGCTTTCCAGATACTCATAAGCATCATTTGTGGCTTTCTTTTAAAATGATATATTACACATCATGTCCATGAATTGTTTGTTCCCCAGACCCAAGCCTTCATTGAAAATTCTCACTTGTTTAAAAATAGAAAAACCATGGTGTAGAACCATGCTTAGAGTGTCTTTAAACCACTCCCATATTTCATAGAATGACTCCCCCTCATTTCAAAAAAGTTTTGGATGATCTTTTTAAGTGAAATTGTTTTATTGTGGGGAACGTATTTTTTTGTAGAATTATCATCGAAATTGGAACCAAGAGTTGATGGATGATGGTCTCAAAAATTTTAGCAAATTTTTAGCTCGATATTTTAAAGAAAAATTAAATAGCCTCATCTTAGCTGATTATAGTTGATGTGGGGGACACATGGATTCTACAATGTCATTTAACTCCTTAACATAAAGGTATGGCATCATAGACTCTATTCCATGGAATGTAGGAAGGTTGTTTAGGACATGGGGTTTAATGATGTAGTTGGTATCTCCTAGGTAATATTGTCTAATGCATGAGGGGGCATTGGTCCAGGCAGTTGTGAGGTAGTCATTCATGGTTTGATCGACTAAATTCCCCAAGTTTGGGGCTACCTTATTTGGGTTTCCATTTTGTTTCCCACCTAGGATTATGAGTTGACTAGTACATGCCCGTTCTGTTGCACAACATATTCAATTACTGGTTTTTCATTTAATAACAGATTAGTATTTATAAAAGTTCAGATGAAACAATGTTGAGAAGCTAATGGTGTACAAAAACTGAATATAAGTTCATAGAATATAAAGACATCATTTAAATGGTTGACAATGAAAAAGGATAGATTAAAAGTATTTTAATTTCTTAAATTTTTTTGATGATAATTTGAAATCATTTTCAACTTTAACAATCAAAATAATAGTAATGTATGAACTAAAATAAAAAGTGAAAGATAAATCAAAGATTAGACAGTGATTATATTAATAAAACTAGAACATGTGAAAATGATTGAATTAAAAATTAATTGTATAAGTGGGATGTTTTTTAATAAAGAAATTGGAATGAAACTATTCAGGATTTATATGGAAGAATTTGGAATGAGGGATATGGAGATCAGAGAAAATTATGAAACAAAATATGTAATTGAATCAAAAAAAATAGAGGAGTACAAAATCCAACAACCACGTGATAATACTTAACCACATGAAATTGAATCAAAATAATAGATTAAGAAAAATTGAAACCGTTGTTGTTTTTAAAAGATATGTTTAATAACAACCTTTCCGTGGTAAGCGGAGGGGTGCCCAAATTTCTATTCCCTGGTGGAGTCATTCACCCATACTAAGCAGCTTTAAAGGAGAGTCGTCAAGCACTATATAAGGCAGAGAACATGAAATTGAATAAACAATAGATAGAGAGATTGAATATTGATATATTAAAAGAATTATTATTAAAAATTTATAAAAAGTTCAATCGTGTTAAATAATAAGTGCATATACAATATGTAATCACATATTAGTGCACATTTTTTGTTTAAAAAAACAAAAAATTCATTACAATATCATTTCCAATGTCACTGCTTGTGAAGCTTGGTTCTTCAATGATAGGAAACATTGCCTTGCATAATTCATGATAATGAATGAAGAGAAAACAAATCACATTCCATTGACTATATGTTCTATACATATCAATAACATTTATGTTAAAAATGAATATGAATAGATTAGAAAGTATCCTTTGGACAAGAATATATCATATGTTTCTATGCTGGAAATATTGTTTATGATAGAAAGTGTTGGAGTGATTTTAATTCCATACCATGAGGGAGTAAGTAATAATTTCTTTATGACCATGGTGGTTTCATGTAACTGAACCCAGACACATAACAAAAATACTTTAATAAAAAATTGATCCACTGCTGAAAAATAATTATATATCATCAATATAGTAGAGATGAGTAGGCATGAACAACTACAATATAGTAGAAATTTGTAGGTATGAACATATACATGATTTTGTTTGAACATCTAAAAATATGTTCATGAATTCCCAAAAAATTCATATACTAATCATCAATAAGATTTAAATCTAGGACTTGAAAATATAGAATAATATCAAATGTATTGTAACCATGAAGATGTTATGAATTTACTAAGTCTAAATAAAATTGGAAGTAACCCACATGGTATTAATGTCATCACCCAAAATAGGTTCTTATAAGAAGAAAATAAAAATATAACTCCACAACTTATTAGCAAATTCACATCAAAGGAAAATATGCTCAAAACATTCTGGTCGCTTCATACAGAGGTGTACAATTGATGTAAATTGTATTCCTGATCTTTAGTAGGAATTTGATTATACCAAACCTTCCAGTGAAGGGTATTCCTTGAGGGATAAATAAATATAATATTAAAATTAAAAATCCACATATGAGTCAAATTGGAGAAGCTACTCAAGTAGGCATGCAGCAGCACAATGATAGTCTCCAATTCATTCCATGATCCAAAGGTAGCTCTGAAAATGAAGGAGTATAAAGATAGTCTTCAGTTATTTCCATGATATAAAGGTAGATCTGAATTTGATCTGTTAGTTGAGGGGGGATGTTCTTTTCAATCTGGATTAGTTGTGAATCTACTACACAAATAATGAGGTGATCCAAAACATATGAAACCACAAAACCACTATCAGTCAAGAAGACTCACTAATTAGTAATACAGAAATTTATATCAGATTATCAGGTTAGTACCCATTTCACCTGCTTCATTATAGATTAGTATATCATAAAGTGAAACAACAAAAGAAACAACCACTAGGTTTTATGAATTTTTGGAATAGTGAGGATGAAGGGAGGGAGAAACAGAATCTGTCAGATGTGAATAAACAATTAAAATAGACACAGTTAGTAGGAAAATCTCTAAATTAAGCAATACAACTATCAATAAAAATATTATGCTTGTTTTTCCAAAGTATCGAGTAATTGAATAGAGAAATTAGGAAGAATTTAAATGAAATAGCTAATCATCACCCTACCTTGTATGAATCATCATATGGTCCAAGGACATGGCATCATGAGTTTCGAATAGGCTACCTATACCTGCATGGTACCTATAACTCCCTAACTAATGATACAATAAGAAAAATATGGGTCAGAAATACATTCTTATGTACAATTTACAACATAGAGAATTCAAATATCATTCCAAATACTATTTGTAGCATTACCTCACTATTTCATTTCCGGGAATGCATCGTCATATGGTCCTATAAGATGGAATGATGAGTTTCAAAAGCGCCACCAATAACATCATGAGAAGAGTCGGGTAGACAATAATGCATTAGAATAGAATTACTAGACGTAAGATAAGGTGAACCTGAATCTGCTTCACAAACCACCAAATCCATGCATGAAAAAAGTCCGAGATGACAATGGCATGTGTGTGACTCCATGTGTGATGCCAGTAGTTAATATTGGTTTAGTTAATGTACTACCAAACATATCAGTGGAAAACATTGAAGAATATACAGTAGATGTCAACATTATTATATTATCAACAGTAATGGTAACTGTTGTTGAACAAATGAAATTAAGCATCTATTTTTAAACTGAAGATAACAGAGAACTCAAATTTTTTTTTCTATTCATTCATAACTTACGGTCGCCGTGTAATTGCATCTGCCGAGCTTGTTGAGAAAGAAATTTTTTTATTTTTTATTTTTTATTATCAAGGTGTACAATCAAATAAAATCATGCATGGTGAAATGTATTGTTAATGTAATGTGAATTGCATGGACAGACACTAAATTTTATAAATTTTTAACTGCACATGTGTGTATTGATAGTAATGACAACGACAGGAATTGTGGAAAAAAATTATAGGGAAGCCATGATAGAGAGTACTAGGTATGATGATATTGTGAAGTTGAAGTAATATAAATTACTTTTCCAAAAACTAAAATTCTCCATGAGGTTATATGCTCATGTTTATATTAAAATTAATAGCATACAAATTAAATATTGAACATGAAGTTGTGAAATACTTCTCTATAACAAAGTACGATTAGGATAACTTTGTTACAACATATGATGTTGTGTAATGGTGATAATCCTATGGTTCAAAGAAAATTTATATTGTATGAGACATTAATTGAGTATGAGAAGTGAAAATGTACCTTTTAAAGAAATATGATGACACATTTATTGTTAAAGATATTTTTTATTTGTAATTAATTGAAGCGAAGTAGATGAATATATGAAATAAAATGACTTAATAATTTATACTGGTGTCATTGAAACTGAACGTAGACTGTAGGCTGATGTAGCAGATGGAGAAAGATGTCAACCAAATAAACACCTGCATTAATGCGACTGAACCCCTGGAGTGTAAAAAATCCATGATATGGATCGTGATGTCAACCGAAGAATGAGGGAACCATAGTATGATATGGGTGATACTCAAGGGGGATGAGAATCTAATAGATATTTGTAGCCACCGATGAGATGAAAACCACAAGCCAGATTTGGAGTGAATCTATGTGTGGAAGAGGGATGGACAAGAAACAGATATAGGAGGTAGTTGAGTAATTCAGTGTACCAGAACCATAGGTCGACTGGAGAAGAACTGAGTGCGGGATAACATTGGGTGAAACCGATTACGAAATATAGAGATATAATTTAGTCAATTGAGACGAAGGGAGATGAAGATTACATACAAGGAAAAATCTAGATGGACAACTTGAGCAGAAGAAGAAAGAGATGGGAATGTCACTACGAGTACAAATAGAGAAGGAGTCAATTTACTTGGAGGGATAACGTGGATGAATTTCCACATGTTAGTGTGGAGTTTTTCAGTGATGACACGTGGATATGTGGGAAACATAAGGTTAGTGTAGTTAGTATATATCATTAGAGTTATCATGAAAAAATATATATATTTCTGGAATTCTAGATTTCATGAATAGTTTAATAGAAATCAGAGGAACACATAGACCACTTAAACAGGGATTTAAAACATCAACATAGTTTAATGAAATATAAAAAAATATATTATCTAACAAAATAAAAACATTTATTGATAATTTGATCCATATAAGTAATATTATAATATAATAACTAAATAAAACTATGAAACCCTATAAACCAAAAATTAATTGTGGAACCAAAATCCCAGATATTGGAAACACATATAGTGATTACAATGAACTAAAACTGAAGATGATATAAAAATATTGAATGGAAGTAGATATTGTTGAAATAAGCTCAATGACAGTGAATATATTATGAAAAAAATGTGATAAATCTTATTCAGTAAATAATAATGCATGGGTACTCAGGATTCATTAGGAAACCCTCATGAAACTCACTGAAATGTGATCTATTAAGTGTTTCCTATTATCATTTATTTGGCTGATATCCTCGAATCTTTCCTAGTGACCAGTACAAAATTCATTTTGAACCAAAACCATATATTATTCAAATGTTATAAAAAAACTCTTAAAAATTTTAAGAGTAAAAATAAAAGTATAGAAATATAGGAACCTATACTTTATCATTAATGGTTGAAGTTACACAAATCATTAGTACATTGTCATCCTCATTTGCATTCAAAACAATTGAATGTATTAGTTCCAGTGATGCAAGGGAATGAAAAAAATGAAAAGTAAAATAAAAAACTAATTAAATAGAATATGTAACATTCATAAATTTATAGATGTAAAAATAAATATATAATGAATCAAGATTTATATTTTTCAATAATATAAAATTTAAAACAATGTTTTAAGGGGCTACGAAATAACCAGCACTGACCAGGCCGAAATGGTAGGCTTCTGTCAATTATTGTTTCCTGAAAGAAAACGTCAGCATAATAAATCATTCCAATAAGTAGGGAGCACTACGTTTTAATTAAAAATATAAAATAAGAACATTGTCATACCCCAATTATGATCAAAACAAGGTCAATGAACATTGGCGATGCAGATGAAGAATGACTCGAAGGAAGAGAGATAATCACTAAAAAAAGAAATGCAGGAAAATGTATGTCAATGGAAGTTGATTTGTGATTTTGATTGGTAAAATAGTAACATATATGAAACATGTCATGAAAGGGTACCCAGTATTAGTATAGTTAGTAGTGTAGATATATAATTGATTATATAAAGAATTAACATATCATACATAAAATTATCGAGAATGGAAGGGTTCAAAGGAAGGGTGTTTTTTTGGTGACATGGAACATTGTAGAGGTGAAATGTCTAGCATGATGTACCAAGATATAGAATATATAATACAATAATAGATAACATAATTCAATAGTAATGGATGTCAAAGATGTCAAAAGTTAATATACAAATATAGTATATGACCTTACCATTAATTTCATTTTCAAAATGAAATCTCAAATTGTATCATGCTGTGTATGTGCTAATATATATGGGTTTTCATTATGTAAATCATTCTTGGAGTGGTGTGCAGTAGTCAAGATAATAAACAACTTACACTAAAAATTTATCACTATAGATGAGTTATTGCATGAAAAATTCTCGAGTAAGTAGCAGAAGTGAAAAAAATTTGCTTTGAATAAATACAAAAAGATATTAAGAGAGGTTAGAAAAAATATACAGCACAGATCATGATTATAAAAAATTGATGACAATGATAAAATGTCTTTCTCACCATTGGATATATGACCAAAATAGTGGTATGTTAATCCCTGTGAGAAGCATGGTTTGAAAAAGTTATACAGTTTGTCATAAAAGCAGCATAATCATTTAGATATATAGAATTAGATAAGAAACAATTGCTTAAATTAAACATTAACTTGAATTATTGTTACCATTACATTAAAAAACATGTGATTATGATAAATATAAATGAATATAAACCTGATAAAAATCGTGGTGATGATTTGAGTTGCTGAATGTCAAACTGGAACATGAAAATTATATAATGTCTATGTCCACCAATGAAAAATATAATACACCCTACAGAACATCTATGAGAATGTTGGAAAACAACTACATAGTTAGTAAAACATACAAACTGGCAAGCAGAGATCTCTAGAAGTCCATAAATGAAACCCAAATGCAAAGAAAGACATTCATTCATGACACTAATCACAATAAAATCTCCATTCATAGATTAGCTCAAAACATTTACATGAACACTGAGTTACATAGTAAAAAAACACCAAGACTATAAACAAATCAACGCTCTAGGAAAAAATTTAAAACATGGTGCATGCTTAGAAAAATTTGATGACAATGATAAAATGACTTTCTCACCATTGGATGTTTGAATAATATAGTGGATTTTTTATCCCTATGAAAATCATGGTTTGAAATATTAAACGATTTTCTGATAAAAGACATCTCATCATTTTATGATAAATAAAAAATGAATGAAATAATTTCCATGATGAAAATATACCAAGAGTAATTATGACTATTACATTAAAAAACTGGAGATGCTGATAATGAAACCTGAATATATAAAAAAATGTAAGATCATGGGGCACCATTATAATGATAATGCAATGTAGAATCAATGTGGTAGTCATTATAAAATTAAATTTGGAATAACCTGCATAAAATAATAAATATAGAAATAATTTTAAATAAAAAGAAATATAGACAAAATGTTGAACAAAAATTAATAAGATAGGGAGTTATGAAAAAAATTAATAGACTTCACGCACAAATGGAAAATGGATGTGAGAATATAGTTTGAAGACAAGCTGTTGATGTTCAGAGCACCACTTGAAATTGAAATCTTTGCATAAATTGAAATCAAAACCTAAGTGTGATAGAGGGGATAGCAATGAACGGAGAGCTAAAGTGATGGTAAGGAGTGCTAGAGACGGGGAGTCAGATTGCGTTTAACAGAGACCGAGACGGGGTGATGAGGATATATGGACTACCGGAGACAGGGATTGAAAGGGGATGAAGTTGAGGATCCAAGACTATAGATGATGGGTAGCCAGGGAGTGTGGTTAGTAGACGGAGTGTCGTAGGTGGGAGCATACACGGGGTAGAAACCCTACGCGGAGAGGGAAATCGTATCCTGGAGAGGATAGATTTTGAGGGAGTGAAATCAGGTTGATGGGAATATGGAGATGAGGTAGCTAGGAGATGATGAGATGAGGAGTTCCAGATACATGAAGTAGGAGGAGACGAAAAATCTGATCTAAGTGTGTCGGATACGGAGAGTAAGAGTGTGGTGTCTGTAGAAGGTGTACCGGAAGCGAGAGCGGAGATGAGGAAGAAACCCTATGATAGGGAGATAGATATTGCAGGATGGAGAGGATAGACATCAGGCGAGTGAAATTGGGCGAGGATGGAATATATAAGAGATATCCTAATAGGTTGACACATGGGGGAAAACCATGTTTTAGTATATATATAGATTTTTTTTGAAGAACCTCCCTTAAAATTGGCTCAATTTTGGACTCTAGAGTATTAAGAATGTTAGGATCTAATAGAAATAGATCCCTTAGTGTACATGACTCCCCAACCCTAGGGATATCCACCCTAACTAGAATGTTTGTTTGGTCACGACTATAAGCAGACATGTGCCAAAAGAAAAACACGAGAAAGGGAAAAGATATGATAATTTGTATATGAAAAGAAGAAATGGGGGAGAATGGACTAGGTGTTGATATTACATACATGGGTCCCTGAAAACAGGTCAAAAATTTGATTCACGCTCAAATTTACCCAAGAGATGAAGGTAGAATGGTCCTTATAGTCTAGCAAGGGTTGTCGATTCCTCAGAGAACATAGAGGAAACTTATATACATGTACATTATATGGACTATTTTTTGATATTAAGTGGCCAACATGGGTTCATTTTATATGGGTTTATGTGAACTCTAGCAGACTTAAGTAAATTCTATTTAAAGGAATGATTTGATCCTAGGTTATCACTTGGGGTGGATTGGATGCATTCCTTTTTCAATTATTTCAATTTCTTATATTTGAGAAGAGTTCATCAAAGAAGATAAAACAAAATCACCACTTACTTGTTTAATACCTACACAACATAATATTAATCACTTTTATACTTATAGGATCTTGTTTATGATTAGTCCAATGTATATTTTCAAATTATCACTTGAAGTGAGTGGCCTTAAAATTCAATAAGGATGAAGAACATTTAAAATCATCAAATAAAAATCTCATTTAACAGAAGTGATTATATATTAATTGAGTGATAAAAAACATAAATTGCATCCCCATGCTACACCCTTGGTTCAAACCATACGTCGGTTCTCGCTTCATTTATCCTATTGTTTCATTGGAAGTGGGATTTAGACTCAAGAGGGAAGAATTGGAGAAGTAAAAAAACAATGAAATTACGATCATTCCACCATTGTGTGATAATCTCACAAGTCTGTGTGTGATAAAGTTAACACCTTGAGGAAACAGTATCAACGTGATATGAATAATAATATAAAAAGAGAAGATGAATAAATTTTATAAATAATCTAAGGTAAAAAAGAACTTACAATTTGGAGGAATGCGATTACAACATCAAATTGGCAGCATAACATTAAAATGAATCAAATCTCAAAGATTCCCAACTCCTCCAACACCACTACCTTAAATAGGCCTTTTTAAGCCATGAGTCTAGCCTCCAATAGTCCAAGTCACATCAATTAATTTTGGTAGGCCATAAGTGGGTGGAGTATTGAAGGAGAGTTGATTTTTCCACCCTTGACAAACAATCTGATCCAACTTGCACAACTCGACAAATGTGTTCCAACGCGTATCCAGATGGCCAAATAGTGGTGGGAAATATAAGAAAAAAATGAATATAAGTATTTCCCATGATATCCTATAAAAATGCATCCCTAAATAGATTATGGTTTGATATATATGAATAAATGTGTGGGATTTTTTTCTGGGCCACATAATTGGGCCCCAAATTTTATCTTCAAATTATACCACATGAGAATACATTAAAATACCAAATAAGATCTTGTAGATGTTGGATGAAATGTTCCCCTTTATTAACCCTATCTTTAGTTAAATTTTCTGAATTATTTTTCATGGAGAGTGTCCGCTAATGATTATTTATTAGGATATTGTCCAGTTCTTTTGGCCCAGAATGTTGTTGATTCCAGACCATCTTTGGTGGTCTTCTAATGAGAATCTTCAAGTGATCCAATATCATGAATTGTTCTTTATAGCACGGGGGACCTGAAAATGAAACAAAGACCATTTTGTATTTTAGGAGTTGTTCAAAAATAGACCAAGTAATAGTGCACATTAACAAAGAATTACAATCATAATGTGAAATAATGTTCGAAGTGTAAAAATAATTAAAATGGTTTTTATGACAAATTTTTCTCATGAATATTATAAATATTAACAATGAATATTATCCTATTTCTATGTCTAATCAGAACCACTATTTTGAAATTTAGGAAATTATTTTTGATGTTTCTCTTATGCGTCCTTAACTATATAAAACCATAAGAAACCATATTACCATCATGGAATGAAACTCATTAAATCCTAACTCCTGGTACATTACAATATAATCCATTCTCATTACCCAGCTCATTTATGGTTAAGATTGGTTTCTTCGTCAATCTCTTATTAAAGATCTTAGAATGACCTATCATGAACACCTAAGGAATGGAACTATACCACATTCTTGTTTAAGGTCATCTCAGTGCATCTAATTAAGAAGACTCTCGGTTGACCCTATGGTAATAACTTTAATTTCCCAAACCATATTTGGATATCAAAAACACAATTTGTCCTCTCTAAATAAACTATGACATCGATCTTATCAGGCTCTCAAAATATGCTATCCACAAATATAATTTTTCGAATGAAGTTTACATTATGAATAAAAAACATACACTCTGAGATCATGGAATATAGTTGATGATCCATAATTTTTCTCAAAATGATCACCATATATCGAGCATGTTCCTACCTCGATCCGAGAGAACACTTTAGAACCTCTAGGTTGATCAAATTTTCTTTCACTATGTATAAATGTATATAAGTTTATTTATATCACTTAGAATAACCTTTAATAGTCCAAAAATATTCTCAATGATCCATTTGAAGTTTTATGGAAAAACTAAGGCACCCCAGGTGGGACATATTCATTCATATGAACCCCTTCACCTCGAAGTCTTTCAATTGAGCCATCTTCTCTCATAGCTCTACAGGATCCATCTTATATGGTGGAATAGATATATGCCTCACACTTAGTAATAACACAATAACAAACTCAAACTATCCATTTGGTGGTAATATATGGACATTATTTGGAAATACATCTAGGAACTTTTCAATTATAGTAGGATAAACTAGATGATAATTCTCTCTATCATATAAAATTACTCTAGAAAAATGGTTTCTGATTCTACCCAGGTACAGAAATATTTGTCCTACATAACTAGTTTTCATATACATCTATCCAATATAGACATAGTCATCAACCTTAAAAAAATAAAATTCCACCCATCGATGAAAAAAATTGATATATTACATACATCACTACATGGGGGGTTTTAATTATTGTCATAATGTAGACTCACAGTTTTCATGTCACTGGAACCATACCATTCCATTTTTTTGTCTATATTATGTGGTAATTAATGAGTTCAAAGGTAAAATTGTCAAATAGTTGTGCGACATTCTATGTATCCATTTTTTATATATGTGATCTTTTTATCTCCCTCTTGTATTTTCTTCTTACATTCAATGAAATTATACATGAACTGTCTGGAAAAATTCATATTCCATATATAAAAATTATACATTAAGCATAATGAAACATTCATAAATAATATATTCAAATATTTATACATATATACAAATATTTAATATATGGGGAACAATTTTCCAACTTTGAGTAAATTGGTAAGCTATAATCGAAATATCCTAAGAACCGACATGAAACATTCATGTGCCAAAAATTCTCATGAAAAATACACTATAAATTCCTCTTTAATTGAATAAAAATATAGATTAAAAACAAACATCACTATATAAATGCATTCAGAAATAATAAACCATATCCATATGTAAACAGACAACAGAAAACATGTGAAAATACTCTGAAAAAACATATCTAAAAATAGATGGGTTGGATTCTATGACATGATCACTAATCAAGGATGGAATCCATTCTCAAAATCACCTTACAAACAAACCAATTACTTTTCCACTAAACATCAATTGGGCTAAAAGAATCCAACAACATACCATATATTTACTGAACCAAAAATGTACTTAGAGCATTACAAGAATACTCACAGTGGTCGCACATGAGGAGATGAGTTCACAAAGGATGTGGGTTCGAAGAGGAGGAGGGCTTCACAACAGAGGTGGGGTTCGATGGTAGATATAGGTTATGTAAACGAAGAGATTCATGGCGGATGTGAGCTTCGTGGCGGCGGAGTAGGTTTTTGCGGCGGCATAAGTCAGCAATAGAGGAGGAGGAGGAGGGTTTCATGACGGTGGAGGGGGGCTTCACGGTGATGGAGGAGGAGGAGGTGGCGACAAAGGAGGAGGAGGAGGAGGCGCAGATGCTTGGCTTCTACGAGAGCTTGAGGTGTGCGATAGGAGGAGACTGTTAGAGTTTATTTTGTAAAATCAGGTAAACCTTTTATCATTGCTAACTAAAAAACACTGATAAATGATTTTTTATCAACATTAAAATAGAAAGTGTTGTTAAAACATGCCTTTATCAGTGCTAAAACAGCACAAATAAAACTAAAATGATAATAAATTATTTATATTTATAAAATTATATGTATAATAAAGAAATATGTATTTATTTATAATAATAAATATAAATAAATGTATATTTATTTATATTTATATATGTAATTAATATATATTAATTTATAATTATAAATTTTTTATAAATATATTTATTATTTTTATAATTATAGAAAATTAATATCTTTATTATAATTTTATAATTATTTAAATATATCTATATTTATTTAGAATTATAATTGTAAATATTTGTATAAAATTATTATAATTTTATAATTATTTAGTAACTATAAAGGTATATATATTTATTTACAGTTATAATCATTTATATAAATATATTTAAATAATTATAAAATTTGATGGAATATATTTATTGCATTTATAATTTGATAAATATATATAATTAATATATTTATAACAATTTAAAAAAATTTAAATATATATGCATTATATAGAATTATAATTTTATATATTTTTTATATATTTCTAAATATTTTTATTTAATTAATATAATTATTATATTTTGATAATAATTTAAATATAAATATATATTTTTTTACATATAAATTTTATTTGTTGTGTGTGATTTATAATGAAAATTAATTTTATTTATTTTCATTAAAATAGTTATATTTGACTAAATTAATATGAATATATAATTATATAATCATATTGTTTTAACAAATAAAAAAATTGGTTCGATCACCTGTTTAACCGATTTTCACGATTTGAACATGACCTACCTCCCTGATTCAATGACTATCCTGATTCTATATGAGTATGTGTATAATTGTACCCCACAATAAATTTATTTTAGACTAAATCATTGTGATGTGGAGTTTGACCTACCAAACATATATAAATTGACCATACAATAAAAGAATTTTATGCACAATAGAATGATTTGATTAAGAGGTTAGTCCAATGACCATTGTAATATGAATTTTGATGCTGAAAATACTTAAATGCATTCATAAATATAAGAAATGGATGAGTCGTTCTATAAATTAGATAACCTTCTTCATCACCTTTCATTCTACAGCTCTCCAAATTTAATGGTGGACATGGTGGCTTATGACCAGGCGGGGCCCAGTAGGATTGAATGGATAAGAAGTTCTACTTTGACTTCCAGTAGCTACACTTCTCTCATAACTAGTTGAGGTTTTCTACCGATGGCCATCTAATATTCCTTCTTTTATTTTTCTATTTTCAGTTCTTTTGTTGGGTTTGTATTCTGGTCCACTTATATTAGTTGTACTTGTACCAAGCTTTGTTTTAGTGATACTTGTTTCTTGTTTAGTGTGTGGGACTTGGTTGGGCATGGGGGTGTGTGTAGGTACTTAAGCAAATTCCTCCCACTTTTATGAAGACACATTTAGCGCTAATCACCAGCCCCTATCCTTTGGGAGGTAGGCTTGGGGTAGTCACTTTTGGGATTTATGATTAAAAATTTATGAATAATTTGAAGAGATAAAATATTGATGGAGGGATTTTCTCACCATTGATGGAGGATTTTCTCCAAACATTAATGGAGAGTTATTCTTAATAATAATTTATGGAATAATGGCTATTGACAGAATTTATTAGAGATATGGTCTCGTTGTCTAAATAAGAGGATACAGTAGCATGTTTTGAAATGTGGTCTTGGCAATGATGTAGCCACCAAGAGAGAGCGGCGAAGGGTTTTCCGCATTTACAGTAAGCGGTGCGAAGTGATGATGGTGATCACGACAATGATGGTGTGTCAGCGGTGATGATTGAAGATGACGACGATGATGGTGCCATGTATCGAATGTCCTCTTAGTTGTGGAGATCAAGCGGCGTGCCCCGGTTGCGATGATCGGTGGTACGAACAAAAATGGTACGTTCATGGGTGACGTGTGTTGAGTGAAAAATCCTTCGGGTGCATTGTAAAAATTCCATTGGGTGTGGTGTGGAAAACCGTTGAGTGTTGCTCAAATTCTTTCGGGTGTGATGTGTAATATTCTTTTTGGTGATAAAATTCCTTCGGGTGAAATCTTCTCTTATCCTCTTGTGTGTTTTCTGCAACGATGGCTTCCACTACATTGCTGGGTTCCGAGCCCCAACATTGGTATGAGAGGGATTGGAGGAAGAGCTTGGTTGCAGAACATGGTTTCAAGAATCTGGTGGAGCAGCTTCTCAAGGACTCAAGACTCGGATGTCATCAAAAAAGATAGTGGTATCAATGGTATTACTGGAATATCGAAGGTCTTCCTGGCTGCAGGTGTCAGGCGGTGTGTTCTGTTCATTGGTTGACATTTAGAACATAGTGGTTCCAGAAATCAAATTGACCCATATGGTGGAGAATAATGTGGAGTATTTTAATTTTAAATCATTATGTAGATTATTGGGATAGATGATTAAAAATTTATGAATAATTAGGAGAGTGAAAAAATTGATGGAGGGATTTTCTCAACATTAATGAAGGATTTTCTCCAAACATTAATGGAGAGTTATTCTCAATATTATGTTATGGAATAATTAATGTTGACTTCATTTATTATAGATATGGTCTGGGTGTCTACATAAGAGGATGCAGTAGCAAGTTTTGAAATGTGGGCTTGGAAAAGTTGTATCCACCAAGAGAGAGCAGCGATGGGTTTGCCGCGTTTGCAGTAAGCAGTGCAATGCGAATGTGGTGATCACAAAAATGATGGCCTGTCAGTAGCTATGATTGAAGACAACGATGATGATGGTTCCATGTATCGATAGTCCTCTTGGTTTCGGAGATCAAGCAGTGTGTCCCAGGTTCGATGATCAGCGGTATGAAAAAAATGGTACTTTCATGGGTGTCGTGTGTCGAGTGAAAAATCCATCAGGTTCATTGTAAAAATGCATTCAATTGTGGTTTGGAAAACCTTCGGGTGTTGCCAAAATTTCTTCGGGTGAGATGTGTAAAATTCTATTGGCTGATAAAATTCCTTCGAGTGAAATCTTCTCTTCTCCTCTTGTGTGTATTCTTTAATGACGGCTTCCACTACGACGCCGGGCTCCGAGCCCCAATAGTCACGAAATAGGCCCTGAAGGATGGGGCATGACACTTCCCAATGTGTTGTGATTTTAGTAAACCAATTATTTCCACACCAGACAGGTATTCAGTACAAAATTCAATGGCTTTCTCAACAATATATCGTTCAATAATACTACCCTCTATACAACTATGAATTTTGACATAACCTTTCAAAATCTTCATGTATCGTTCAATGGGGTACATCCATCTATAGTGTACAAGACCACATCGTCGAATCTATCTCACCAATTGAACCATAAATTCAAATAATGTTGGTGGGAATAACATTTCCAATTTACATAATATGATGGAATGTTCTCTTTCCATAGATGGTAATTTCTAATGACAAACACTATTTAATATGTGTGGCACAATTTTCCCACTTTGATTAAATTAATAATCTATAATTGAAATATCCTAATAATTGACATGAAACATTCAGTTTCCATAAATTCTCAAGAAAAATAAATAATATATTCGACTATAATTGAATTAAAATATAGAACAAACACCAACATCACTATATGAATGTAGTAAGAAACAATAAACCATATCCATATGTAAATAGATGATGAAAAACATGTCGAACTACACTGAAAAACAAAACAAAAAATGTGTGGGTTATATTCTATGACATGATCTCCAGTCAAACGTGGCCTCCATTCTCAAAATAAACTGACAAACGATCCAATTCCTATGCCACTAAACTTCAATTGGTGCACAATCATCCAATCGGTAACTATATACTTATTGAACCAAAAAATATACTTCGAGCATCACAAGAATACTCACAATGGTAGCACCTGTGGGGCGCGGTTTGTGACGGAGGAGGGTTCACAGAGGAGGAGAGATTCGCATCCGAGGTGGGGTTCGATGACAGAGTTTGGGTACACTAAGGAGAGCTTCACGATATAGGAGAGCTTCGCAGCAGTAGATGAGTGCCTCGCGGTGACAGAGGAGGAGGAGGAGGCGGCAAAGGAGGCGGCAGCGGGGTTCATCTTCTGCGAGAGCTTGAGTCGTGCGACATGAGTAGTAGACTGTTAGAGTTTATTTATAAAACAAGGAAAACCTTTTATGAGGTCTAGCTATAAAACAACGATAAAGGTATGTTTCATCAATGCTAAAATAGAAACCACTAATAAAAAATGCATTTACCAACCCTAAAAAAGCATTGATGAAATATAAAGATAATAAATTATTTATATTTATATATGTTTATTTATAAAATTATATGTATAATATATATATATATATAAAATTATAATAATAATTATAAATTTTTATTTTTATTTTTATTTATATATATAATAAATAAATATGTTTTTATAATTATAACTTTATAATAAATATAATTATTTTATTTATAATTATATATAATTAATATCTTTATTATAATTTTATAATTATTTAAATATATTTATATTTATTTAGAATTATAATTGTAAATATTTGCATATACTTATTATAATTTTATAATTATTTAATAACTATAAATTTATTTAAATTTATATATATTAATTTATAGTTATAACCATAAATGTATATATATGTATCAATAATTATAAAATCACAACAAATATATTTATTCAATATATAATTTTATATATATGTATAATTAATATATTTAAAATAATTTAATAATAATTGAAATATATATGTATTATATATAATTCAAATTTTAAATATTTGTATTTATTTATAAATATATTTATATAATTATATATATTTATTTAATTAATATTTCTATTAGAATTTGATAATTATTTAAATATAAATTGACATTTATTTAAATTATTATGAAATTCTTATGAAATAAATATATTTTTTTATAAATATATATTTCTTACATATATATTTTTATTATAGTCATAAATATGAATATATATATATATATATGTATTTAAATAAATATCATATTAAAAAGAATATATTAATTATATATAGTCATAAATATATATAAAAATATATATAAATTTAAAAAATTATGAAATAAAAATAAAAATATTTATTATATTTATTTTGTTTCATAATTATTTAAATTAATATATATTTATATTTAAATAATTATAAAATTATAAGAAATATATTTATAGTAAAAATATTTATTATATTTATAATTATAATTTTAAATAAATATATATTTATTTATAGTCATAAATAATAAAATATATATATATATATATATATATATATTTATTTAAATACTTATGAAAGTAAAATTAATATACTATTAATATATATTTCTTTTAATTTACAAATATTTAAATATATATATATTTAAATTTATATTGTTATGCAATTATAATAAATATATTTTATAATAAATATTTTTATTATATTTATAATAATAATTATAAAAAATTATTTATTTATTAATAATAATAAATATAAATATATATATATATTTACATAAATACCTATGAATGTAAAATAAATATATTAATTATATATATTTTTTATAATTTATAATTATTTATGTAAATATATATTTATTTATAATTATATTTATAAATTGAATAAATATATTTATTATAAATATATTTATTATAATTTCATAAATATTTAAACATAAATATATATTTCCTTAAATAATTATGAAATTATAAAATATATATATAATTAATATATTTTCATTATTTTAATAAGTATTTAAATATATGTGTGTGTGTGTGTTTATTTATTTATATTTATTACTATATAATTAATATAGTTATTTTTTGGGGGGCTGATTTGTATCGCTGAACAATTAAATTGTACACAGGATTATAAAAAAAGGTACTTCCGCCCATGTTTCTACGTCTAATGGCTCTATCTCTGAGCATATCGATCTCTATAGTTTTTTTATTCATTGTTCGTATTTCATTGTCAAAAGGCATGGAGTCCTAGAAAAATGTTGACCTAGTAGATCGATTAGTCTCATCATGGAGTTATACTGATTTTAAATATGTATCCCTTGGCAGAGGATTCTTCGATATGCTTTTTCCCTCGACAGAGCTAAAAAGTAGGGCTTGGAGTATATAGGATTGATCAATTTAAGACTGGGAATTCGTAGGATCAACAAGTGGAACTTGATCTTCAATCTAAATGAATTTAGTGAAACTAGCACACAAATATGGGTAATGATTCATGTCTTAAACTTGGTATTTTGGAAACCAAAATTTCTCTTTGACATGGCTTTAGCAATTGGTATTCCAATTAGAATAAATAACAACATTGAACTGGCCACATTTTTCCACATCACATGGATTCTAGTAGAAGTAGATTTCAGCACCATCTTGATTCATAAAATCACTCTATATATACCCCATGATGATATCCATCTTCAAATAGGGTATGAAAGACCCCCCCCCCCCCCCCAACACAAATTTTGGGAATCCTGTAAAATCATTGGGCATATGAAATCTGTCTGTAGACATTATATAGTATTCCCTAATTGCCATTTCAATGGACATGATCTGCTCTATTGTCGTAGGAAGAAAAGAAGTGTGACTATTCAAAATTATGGAGAAAAAATAGAAGAGTCTACTCAAAATAATGATGTGCTAGCCTCAATTAGTTTAATCTAGATTGATGGCCAAAAGCATAAAGATGTTGGGGCATCTAGTAAGGGTTTTAATGCCACTACCACTGATGATCCACTATAGGAAAATAGGGACACAATCGCTACAACTGATCATCCTCCACATAATGATATTGGGACTGCCACCTTGCCCAAATGGTATTTTCTAAGCCCCATGAGTCGAGGGATGACTGGACATAGGAATTCACATGGATGCTCATGTTTCCTATAGAGATGCTTTGTCTCATGAAATTTCTAATGACCATGAGGTAATGGAATCTGACGATGGTGAATCAGATAAAGAGCATTCTGTACAAGCACACGCAGATTACAACATTTGGCAGGAACAAAAAATCATGGCCTCCAGAGCTCGCAAAGGGAAAGATAAATATGAGATGATCATCCAAGGGAAATTGAAAAAGGGTCAAGCCTAATTTTTGAAGTGTAATATGGAGGTCCCTACTCCCTCATAGCCTTTTCATAATGCGAGTATGATGTAGGAAAATCTTGGTCAACAACAACCATTGAGTGAGTTGGTTCCATACAACAAAACTCTTGTGGATGCTACCAATTGTTTAAGTAGTTGAGTAACTGTACAATAGGGTTTCAATGCTTGCACTGGAAAATGCACCCCATTCCCTGGAGATATTCATGTTACATGTTTTAAATAAAGTATTGTAAAACAGTATGAGGTGGTTTCAGAATCATCCTAGAATCAGGAGATTCAAACTGTGGACGCTGCAACACCTCTTCCATCTAAGAAAAGGATAAAAGACACTGTTGACTATGTCAGAAAATGTATTAATTCCTCTTCAATTGACACTGCTCCTGTTTTAAACATGAGTACAATAAACTCCTTTGAATTTATTGCTTCTAGAAGTAGTGAAGAGGACGTCTCATACAATGACCATGTCCCTACTGCTAAATGGAAGATGGTGGTTAGTGATGAGGAGCTCTCGGATGATGGAGGTGCGCATTGGATGCCTGTCAAAACATGGAGAAGGGGGAGACATCTACATGGTCATGGTGGAGGTGTCCCACATCATATCAAGAGTACTAGATCTCGAGCACATTGAGTGTTGTTCTATTTTATTGTTGTTGTCTGTGATCCTTGGATGTTTTGTATGTTTCCCCCTCTTGTGGTTTTTGTTTAATAAAAGGGGCCTTCAAGCCCCAATTCTTTCTTAAAAAAATAATTTATGAGGACATAATAGCTTCATGGGAACATGAATGAATCATATACACTTTGTAATGTATAAATCATAATAAACAATTCATCACATAAACAGAAATCATGAAAAGTAATGAGAGTGTAATATATAAATGAACATTCATGATGAATACATAACATATGAACGCCACTTATATTCACGCATCAATTGGCCAAATTCATTGGAAACTTATATTTATTTAAATATATATATATTTAGTTATATTTATAATTATAAATATACATATTTAAATAGTATTTATATATAATTATAATTATACATATTTAAAAAGTATTTATATATAATTATATTTATATTTATTTAAAAATTATATCTTTATAAATTTAAATATATCAATATATCAAAATATAAATATTATAATTAGATTAAATATATTGATTATATAATGAAATTTATTATATATATATATTTATCTATTTTTGAATTATTAAAAAAATATATTAATTATAAACATGTGTTTTTTATTTAATGTATTCAAAAAAAATATTTGTTAATATAAATATAATAATTTTATATAAAGTAATAATAATTTTTATTAAAAACTTTTATCACCACTAACAACAGCGCTGAAAAATCTACCCTTCATCACCGTTAAAAAAGTGATGATAAATGGTACACCATTATTTGTGCTGATAAATGGTAGATTTATCAGTGGTTATCGATAGTACAAATAAATGTTCTCTTTTATCAGTTCTTTCTACTTTGCGTCATTAAAACCTAGTGCATCCCTTTCTCAGATATGTGGTAGTGTGCAAACATATGTCATTTAGGTGGTAGTGTTTTTATTATTTTTTCAATATATGATTCTTCTTCACTTCTCTTTCAAACATACTCGGTTTCATTCCTCCTTATTTCTAATGAGAGACTCCACGACACTATTTTAATAATCAAAATATGATTTAATTGATAAAAAAATTAAATTAAAAGCATAGAAAAAGAATATGGAAAATTAAATTTAAAGCATGTGATTTATAAGGAAAATTAATTTTATTTATTATCATTAAAATAGTTATATTTGACAATAATTAATATGACCATAAAAGGAATAATAATATTGTTTTAACAAATAAAAAAATCAGGTTGATCACTTAATTGATTTTTTTCATCCGAACTTGAGCAACACCCCTGATTCAATGACAATCATGATTCTAATAATTTTGTTCTCAGGAAATAAAACATGTGTTTTTCTTTCAATAATATGACACATTTTTAGTGTATTTCATTAATGGAAATTTTCATCAAAAAATAAAAAATTGCGACAATCATGCTTATAAAATAATGGACTTGGTAATAAATGAAAAACATTGAATCTATCTATCCATATGAGCATGTGTATATAATTTGACCATACAATAAAAGAATTTTCGGTTCAATAATATAATTATTTGGTGGTGAGATGGAGTTTTACCTACCATACATATATAAATTGACCCTCAAAATATATTTATTGCATTTAAATATAAAAAATTTATATATATTTATTTATAGTTATAATCAAATATATATATATTTTTTAAATAATTATAAAATTTTAACAAATATATTTATTAAATTTATATTTTTATAAACATATATAAATAATATATTTATAAAAATTTAACAACTATTTAAATATATATGTATTATATAGAATTATAATTATAAATATTGGAATATATACATAAATATATTTATTTAACTAAAATATTTATTATAATTTGATAAATATTTTAATATAAATATATATTTCTTACATATATATTATAATTATATTGTGTGATTTATAATGAAAATTAATATTATATATTGTCATTAAAATAGTTATATTTGACTATAATTAATATGGATATATAATTATATAATAATATTGTTTTAATAAATTAAAAAATTGGTTTGATCACCTGTTTAACCGATTTTATGGATCCAAACATGACCAACTCCCTTGATTCAACGACTAGCCCGATTCTATATGAGTCTATGTATAATTTACACTACAATAAAAGAATTTTTTGATTAATCATTGTGAGATGGATTTTGACCTACCATACATATATAAATTGACCCTACAATAAATGAAATTTATGTGAAATAGAATGGTTTGATTGGGAGATTAGTCCCGTAACCATTTTAATATGAATTTTGACACTGACCATCCATAAATGCAATCATAAATATAATAAATTCATTATTCATTCTATAAATTAAATACCCATCCTCATCCCCTATCATTCTACAGCTCTTCAAATTTAACTGTAATTCTCACTCACCCTTCCTCCTCCCTAGTATGAGAACCTGTCTCTCTAATCCCACAAAACAAAATGGGGCATCGGGTAATGAGGACGTTAACAATGAAGATGAGGAGTGTCTCCAATTCCTTATTCCATGGCTCTTCGAAAGGCAGAGGAGGACCACGACGTCTAACCTACTCTTAGTAGTCTCCATCGACCTGGGGATGCAGGATTGGTATAGGACAGTGCCTCACACCGAGTAGGCGATGTTGAATACCTACTTCAATCTGCTCTTTGAAGACACTTCCTACCTAGAAATGTAGGAAATGAAGAAGAAGACTATGTTGGCCGACCCGCTGATGCTGGAATGGTAGATGATGGAATCCCACTTCAATTTTCTCTTAACATACACTTCCTACTAGGTGGTTCCAGAAATTAAGAAGAATATGACATAGGCTGACCTGGAGATTCCAGAAAGGAAGAAGAAGACAACACTTTCCAAACTGGTGAAGTGGTTTTGAAGAAGAAGATGGCGCTGGCCAACCCAATGATGCCAGAAAGGAACAAGAAGACGGTGCTGGCCAACCCAATGATGCTAGAATGGCAGAGGATAGCGCGACAAACTGAGCAGGCGATGCCAGAAACCAACTTCAATCTACTCTTAGCAGACACTTCCTACCAGGTGATCTCGGAAAGGAAGAAGAAGATGACGTTGGCCCACCCAACAATACCAGAATGGCAGAGGAGGGGAACCCACATCGATTTTCTCTTTGCAAACACGTCATACTAGGTGATTCCAGAATGGAAGAATAAGAGGATGCTAACCATCCCATTTATACCCCAAGACTTGGCGATGAAGGATCTAAATAAGGGGAGCACCTTGGGTGGAATGTTTATGGACGAAGACCTATGTATGGAGAAAATGTAGAGAAGAGCAACGCACACCTACCTTCCCTTAGCAGACTCTTGCAATCTGGTGATGCCAGAAAGGAAGAAGAGGACAATGGTGGGAGACCTGTTTATAGCCCCAGACATGGCAATGGAGGATCGGAAGAAGAGAAGTACGGAGATCATGGAAGAAAGGCAGAGGAGAGAGACGTACACTGTGCAGCACTTACCAGACTATTGAGATCAGGGGAAACCAGAAAGGAAGAAGAGGATGATGTTGGGAAACCTGGTTATAGACCAAGACCTAGTGTTGGAGGATCAGAGAAAGAGAAGTATGATGTTCATGGTAGAAAGGTAGAAGAGATCTCCGCACACACAACATATCTTACCCGACTCTTGCAATCAGGCGACGCCATAAAGGAAGAAGAGGATGACCCTGGGTGACATATTTATAACCCAAGACCTGGAAATGGAGGATCGTAAGAAGATAATTATGGTGTTCATGGGAGAAAGGAAAAGGAGAGTGCGGCATACCAAGAACCTCTTACCAGACTCGTTGTTCATAGCAGAAAGGCAATGGAGAGCACCGCCAACTGAGCAGCTCTTACCAGATATATATTTAAGAATTAATATAATGAATTTAAAAATATAACATTGAAATTATAAATTTATGTTTAACATTTTGGAAATCTATGTTATATTTTAATTCAAATAAAATCTATTTTTGTTTTTTCTCTTTTAATCAAGTATTCACAAGATACATTTTGATTTTTTGCATGGTTTGAAAAACAATCAAGTGTTCATTGATTTAACATAATCCAATTATTTCAATGAAAAATAAAATTATACTTGGTTTTTTTAAAGATTTTTTATACATAAAACATGTGCTTTTTAAAAAAATAGTTCTTCTGAATTTATATGAAAAATATTTTTTACCACTTCTAGAAATTAAATTTTCTAAAATGGGATCCATATTTCAAATCAGTATAATTAATATCATGTAATAATATCAACTTAAATAACAATTTTTCTTTGAGAAGAATCATATAACATTACAAAGGATGGTTCATAGTAGTGAGTAGTCACGATGACATGAAATTCTATCCATGATAAGTACAACAAAATGAAGATTATTTTCACATTTTTTTGTAAATATGTTAAAGTACCTCACTCAAAATATGACAAGAATATTCCATTTATTCTATTTATTAAAATTCAAACATGGATAAAAAAGAATTTAAAAAAAAATAGGAGAGTAATAAAATAATTCTTGAAAACATTTTTAAATAAAATATGTTAATGGAACAAATGGATTCCCAAAATATTATTTTTCCTTAAAAAAATTCTGATCATTCGGAATACTAAATAAAGGAAAATTGTATTATTACAAGAAAAAGCCATGAATAAATGGTAGAAAATATAATGAATTGGGTTTATTGTATAAGGAACATATAATTTCTCTCAATCTAAACTAAAGTATAATCCATACAAATTAAAATGAGATTGAAGCATAAATCACTTACAACTTTGGTAACCACTAAATCAAAAAACTCATGAAAGAGAGAATCATATATGGATTTTTAAATACACATAGTATTAATAAAAATAATCGCAAAACACATTAATAGTGTCACACCCCAACTTTTTAATTTATTTTTATTTTATTATTTATGGGTTCCACGTCCTCGCGTCAAGGATCGGGCTGGTTCCTAGCCTAAACAATTCTGACATTTAATGTTTTTGGTTGGTTTTAAACCTGGGCACAGGAACCGTGTTGTTAGTAGGGACCGTGAGGTCACCCTAGGTGCTTTTGTGGGTGCCCAACCAGACTGCGTTAAGGTGCACAGTTTGCGTGCGTGTTTTTTTAAGTCGTGCGATGAGCGAATGGGTACCCGTTAATATTATGTTATTATTATTATTATTTCTATTATTATTATTGTCATTATTATTATTATTATTATTATTATTATAAATTTCATTATTCTTTACATTATTACTTCTATCATTATTGTTTTGTTTTTATTATTATTCTTTACGTTAGAATTATTATTATTTTTATCATATTTGATTTTATTATAATTATTATAAGATAAATAAACAACAAAGCCCCCTAACACTAATTCTACCCCATGTTTTCAGCTTCCTACTTTGCAAGTCACCCCTGTGGAGCCTTGTGCTAGCCTAAGTGACCTCCTCCTTACCTCCTCCCTACATCCGGCTTCTGCACCTCACATTCACACTGACCATTCCCTTTCCCAGGTCCTTCGCCTATCTCCCTTTCCCTTCTCACACCCAGCTTCGGCGTGAATCCCAAACACCCCACTCCCTGTGATCATCACCTCCAGGACCCCTCACCAGTACTGACCTATCTCCCATAGCTCCTGCTCTCCACCAACTGCTCTCGCCTAGGCCCTACCACAGGCTCCCGCTCACTCACCACCTCCCTCACCATCCTAGTCTCACCCCTTACATTAGGCCGTGTCTCGGCCTCCGCACTCGCACCCTCATCCCCTCACTACCCCCCTTGTTGCCTCCCTGTTCTTGGTGTGCCACGCCTAACTGCCCACTCCGCCTGCCTCACCTCATGCTCCAGCTCAACCTCCACCTCCACCAGCCTCACTCAACACCCTCACTCAGTGCCCCCACCTTCATCTAGTGCCTCCATCCCCTTCCACACTCATCCTCTTCCACTCCTGACCCCTTGATTTTTCCCTTCTCTGACAGCCGAGAAAACCTGCTTACCTCTGTGCTTCGGACCCCTCCCGCCTCGCCACACATCATTCATGCTTCCTCTTCTACATAGGTCGACAGCGGCCTCATCTAGTGTGTTATTTTATTCATTTATTTATTTTTTATTCAATTTATTTAATCATTTAATTATTTATCTACTTATTCTTTTATTCATTTATTTATTCATTCATTCATTTCATTATTCTTTTAATTATTTATTTACATAATCTTTTTTTAATTTATTTATTTATTCCATAATTTATTTATTCTTTTAATAATATATATACATATTTATTTATTTATCTTCCATTCATTTCACCTTTGCTGTTTTTATTTAAATTAGACAAATCATAATATTTCTGTGGGTTTTGTGTAGTGTGTTTTTATTATTGTTCAACTTGGGTTGTTGGTCTGTGGGGTGTTTTTCATCCTTCGGTTGAGGTCTCTCCATGTCCGCTCTTGGTTTGAGGTAGGTAGTTCTATAGGTTTCCTTTTTGAGGTATAATTGATTATTGGGTGTTTCGATAATTTTATTTTATGTGATTCACACCTTTTTGATATCAATAAATTTTCCTAATATAGTGCTTTTAAATTTTTTGAATTTGTTTGACTAATGTTTGGAATCAATTACTGGTTCGATTCTGTAATTATTTGATTATGTGCCAAATCCTGCTTTGATATTTTTTATGGCTATTTTTTTGTGGCGTTTCTTCTTTTTTTCAATACAATTTGATAAAAAAAATTGAATGAAAATATTTGGTTGTGATAAAGTTTATGTGAACATGGCGCGTTTGATAAAATACTATACTGTTCAAAGTGGAATTGAGGTTTTTAATGAAATTTTTAGCCTTTATTATGTTGTGTGTCAGCATTGGTTATTTATAAACATGGTTTGGTTTATTATTATGGTATTGGTATACCTTGATAATAGTGTAAATGTGTTAAAATAAAAATGGGGATCTATGTTTTTTACTGTGAAGGTGTGAGTTCTTTTCAAATAAAGTGATCATTTGGTTTTAGTTTCAATGTGGTAGTTTTGTGGGAATAGTGTTGGTTGTAAACTGGAAGCACAAGTGTGCAATTTGATGTTATCACATCCATGGGTACACTCGGTGCACCCATGAACATGCCTTTAAGTGACAATGATACCTTTAAACTATTTTTTCCTTAAAACCTTGGTTTTCTAAATGGTTTTTGTTTCCTAATTAGGATTCGGTCCTTTATTTGGCTTTTGTGAATGGTTTGAAGCATTATCTCAATGGTGTGCTAGTTTTTCTTTGAAAATATAAAAGTTCTATTTGTTTAATGTTTTGGATAATGTTTTTGGTCATTAAAACATAAATTCCCGTTTGGATCATCCAATTTATGGGTCTAGTTTTGTTAAATTTTAGAATGGTTTGTGTTTTGAAATTGTGTGTGGCTGGTTGGGACTTTTAATGTTTTTAGAATAATTATTTCGACATGGTTGGGTCGTGACGGCCCATTTGGAACATTTAGATTTAACGTAATGTTTGTTCTGAGATGATTCACGTGTGTGAGGGCCACCTACTTACAAATTATTATTGTAATCACCATGGGGTCCGGGGCGTCGTTTAGAGATCGAGTGATGGTTGCAGATCAAACCCGATTAGATGGGTCAGTATCCCCTAGATTTGTTGTTAGGGAAGGTGGGCATTGCCACTGGATTGTTTAGTTAGAGAGGCCAGTTGGTTATAGACTTAGGAGATTCACCATAGGCCAGTAAGTGGTTCCGAAACCGACTACATCTATGGGTCTTCTAGGGATATTTAGGATCACCCATGGTGATTGGATTATTTTCATTGCATGTTTATTTTCTGTGAAATAGTGTATTTTCAACATTCACTCTTACTCGTTTTACTCTAGCACAACATTGGTATATTATGTTTTCGATTTTATTTATAAAATGAAAAATGATTTTGTAAAATGATATGTAGAATATTTTGGGTTTTTAAATGGGACAAATTTGTTTCTTATTTTATAATGTGAAAACCCATCATTTATAATTGTATTTCAAATGTGGGTTAATGGATTGTTTCGGGAAAGGAGATGTTGGATTCTTTGTTTTATCTTGGAAACCCTACAGAGCATCATTTATGGTCATGCCTATCTTTATCATTTTATATGCAGTGTTCCTTACTCATGTTTTTTCTTGGCTGAGTTTCTTGTTATTGGAGCAAGTCAGCATTTGGTCGGGAGCTGACCTAAATGGTCACGTAGAGGTATGTTCGGTTTTATTTTCTTTCTGCTGCTAGAGTTATGTTTATAGACTATTTATATTTATCTTTTTTCTTGTTTATTTGTTTATTTTCATGGGAAAAATTGATCCCAACGATTAAAACTTTTATAGCCGACACTGGTTTCCAGCCGGTGGGGATCGGGAACGCCCTTCTGGCAATGTCGCGGACCGGCTTGGGTGACCAATTCAGGGTCAACCCGGGATGGTTTGTGAAAAAATGGTATTAGAGGTCCCTTGTTATTTTGGGTGTCCGTTAGTTGGATATTAGGGCTTTTGGGACTTGAGAGGTATGTACAGGAAGGACATCATGATCCCTCGCCTGTTCCGAACCTCGAGTCGCCAGGGGAAGTCCAGGAATTGAGTTCTTGTCTCATTATTATTTGTTTTGGATTAAGGGAAGAAAATGGAGGGAAACCGATGTTACATTGTGATTTTACATGGAGTAGTGACCCATGTGGAGTTAGCGTAAATGGTTTAAGTTCCTCCTAGTCGTTGACACTTTCTTGGGGCATGTCCTAGTACCATGTCGCTAGGTTAAGAATGAATACTAGTCCCTCCCTTTAGTGATTTGATGCAAGTCAAGTTTCATCTTTGTTCTTGTTGGTTTAAGTGAATTATTGAATATGAAAAAGGGTTCTTGAAATGAGAATTATTTCTTTTAAATGGCTTTAAATTTGTGAAATAAATATTAAAACTGAATGCTCTTGGCCTAAAAATCCAGTGGTTGCTTGGAAGTGGTAGATATATGGTTTGGGTGAAACCTCATGTACTCTTTATGAACGTTTCAAAATGTGGGGGAATTCATGGTAAGTTCATGTTGGTGAATATGGA
Organism: Viscum album; assembly: GCA_963277665.1. NCBI lineage: Eukaryota > Viridiplantae > Streptophyta > Magnoliopsida > Santalales > Viscaceae > Viscum > Viscum album. The sequence continues at coordinate 1,932,896,485 of OY728131.1, forward strand.
TGAAAGGGGATGAAGACATGTGCAACGGTTTATGGGATTACTGTGGTGTGCACATGGAATTAAAGGATTGACCTTGTTTTTCTAAAGAGATTTTAAAAAAAATCGAAAATGATTTTTGGAAATTGAATTTGGTTTGAAAAGTGGACTCGGTATTTGAAAAGTGTGCTTGAAGGAAGAAGTTTTTGAAATTTAAAATGAAAAGGGGATTTTAAAGGTTGATTTTTTGAGTTGTGATTGTTTTTTCTTGTTTTTTTGAGCATGTTGTTTCTGATGAAGGCGCTTTCTTTGATGTTGCTTCGGATTGATGTTAGTTTTAGATCTATGTTTTATATTTTGTTCATAAAATGTGGTCATGAAAGGTCACCATGGTTTCTGATAATTCATGCCCATTTTTTGGTCCTTCGTGGACATTGCCTATACTTTGTAGTGATCAGTGTCCGTTAGAAGTAGAAGAATGGATTGAAGGGGTCGAGCGCGTCTACAGGGTTTTGGGAACTCCTGAAGCTGTTAGAGTTCATGTTGTTTTGTGTATGATTAATGTTTTGGCTCTGTATGAATGGCGGTTAGTTACCCCTCCATCAATGCAATTTGGGATGTCATGGGATGTCTTTAAATCCATCTTCATCCGATAGATTATATCTGAAGAGGTAAATACGATGAAAAGTGAAGAGTTCGTGAATATTCACCATGACCAATGGACGATGAAGGAATATGTGGACCATTTCAATGGGATTCTGTAAATTTCTCTAGAGGTAGTGTCAAATGATTTGATGAAGGCGTATATCTTCATTGGGGCTCATCGTCCAAGGACAAGGACTGAGTCCTCATTTCTAAAGACCATCATTTTCAGATGTTTTTGGATGAAGCGTTAGCAAAAATGGTCTCCAGAGCATTGGTTCTTGGCGGTCTGGCATATCCAGTTACTCATGAAGTTTCCCTATCTAGAAACAAGGGTGTTCTAGAGGGACATGTTTCTAAAGAGTCATCTTTAGTGGTTTTGGTTTCCAATTCATTGGATCGTTCAGTGGTGTGCCACTAGTGTGGCCGGTTTGGGCACGTGAAACCATTATGTCACAACACTACAAGGACATTCCATCATTGCGGGTGCCTAGGTCCTATAGAATAGTTTTGAAGGTAGTATCCCCTGAAGAAGATGTTGTAACCAGATAAAACCGGTGCCTGACTGTGAGGCTGGTGATTCTTCAGCCATCAGAGCCCCAACCACAGGCCTTGAGTTGAAGGTCACACATAGTCAAGAGTTTCCAAGGGTGAGATTTTTTGGTTTGGGTTTGGAGTTTCGTATTGTCAGTGTAACATTTAATGTATTTTCATTATTGTTTTTTTCTAATAGAGTTATGACATTGTTTTATGTTCATTTTTTTATCATGGTGTTTTGAGAGATATGATCTATTATAATACAAATAATTTTTTTGAACATGGTTTTATAAATTGTGTGCTTTTATTAAAAGTGTGTTTGGACCTTATGTGGGTTAATCTCGATTGGGCTATGTTCGTTTGGAGATTTAAGTGTCTGTAGAGGAATAAATGTTTCTGTTTAAGCTCAAATTCACTGTTTGGGTTATGTTATTCTTGGACGGTTTTATCAAGTGTTTGGGGTTTTGGTCTGGTCGAGAGTTATTGGTTAAAGTGGAGGTGTTGTTCACTCATGCTATAGAACTATGTTCGAATCAGTTGGGAGTTCCCGCATCAGGCCCCCTTCATGGGTTGGTATGTTTGGGTGTTATTTTTTAGAGCTACTCGACTTCTTTTAGTGGGGAGAACCCTCTCATGTTCTCCCATTCTCTTGTGTTGTGTTTTCTTTCAGTCTCAATCGGGAATAGATCCTTGTTTTGTCTATTGATCAGCTGAGTGAATTTCTGGGGAATAATGTGTCTCCGGTTGAAAGATTTGTCGCTCCTTGACTTTTTAATTTATTTTCAATTTATTATTTCTGGGCTCCACATCTTCACTTCAAGGATCGGGCTGGGTCCTTGATTAAAAATTTCTAACATTTAATGTTTTTGGTGGGTTTTAGACCTTTGAACTGGCACCGTATGGTTATCATTGACTGGGTGGTCGCCCCAGGTGCTTATGTGGGTGCCCAAGAAGACTACATTAAGGCGCACAATTTGTGTGCATGTTCTTTAAGTCGTCTGATGATAGCACGGGTACCCGTTAATATTATTTTGTTGTTATTATTATTTTTATTATTATTATTATTTATTGTCATTATTATTATTATTATTGTGGTTATTCATTATATAATTACATCTATCAATATCGTATTGTTATTATTATTAATATTTATGTTACTATTATTATTATTTTTATCATATTTGATTTTATTATTATTATTATAAGATAAAAAACAACAACAAACCCCCTAACCTTAATTCTACCTGTGCCCCACCCACACCCCATTTTAAGATTCCTACTATGCAAGCCACCCCTGCAGCTCCTTGCTCCAGCCCAAGCAACATCTACCTAGCCTCCTTCCTGCAGCCAGCTTCCGCACCTCAACCTCATGCTAGCCTCACCTTTACCCATACCCTCCTCCTTGATCCCTTGCCCTTCTCGCACACAGCCTCTGCGTGAATCCCAGTCACCCCACTCCCCACGACCATTTCCTCTAGGACCACTCTCTAACACCAGCCTTTCTCCCACAACTCCTTCTCTCTACCACCTGCTTGCACTGATGCCCTCCGCCGTCAGCTCCCGGTCACTCACCACCTCCATCGTTGTCCCTACCTCAACCCTATCTATAAGACCTATCCCATACTCCAACTCCCATAGACGTCCACTCGCTACCCCCTCGCCACCTCCGTGTTCTTGGTGTGTCGCGCCCAACAGCCCACTTCGCCTCCCTCACCTCATGCCCAGCCTCACCCTCGACCTCCTCCGACCTCTCTCAGCACCCTCGTTAGTTCCCCCAACATCATCCAGTGCCTCCAGCCCATTCCACACTCACCCTCATCCACTCCCACCCACCTTGCTCTTTCCCATGTCTGGCAGGTGAGAAAACTCCCTACCCACCTTTCTTTGGACCCCGCAAGCCTTGTCACACCTCATTCGTTCTTTTTCTTCTTCTCTAGTCAGTAGTGGCCTCCTTCGGTATATTCTTTTATTCATTTATTTATTTATTCCTTCTTTTATTTAGTATTTTAACTATTTATTAATTATTATTTTATTCATTTATTTATCTATTCTTTAATTTATTTATTCTTTTAATTATTTATTTATATAATATTTTATTTATTTATTCATACATTTATTTATTCAGTTAATCATTTATTTGTTAAATTTACCTTCATTTATTCATTGATGTTTTTATTTAATCTAGTTAAATTATAATACTCTCATGGGTTTTGTGTGGGGTGTTTTTATTTCTGTTCAGCCTGTTTGGTTGGTCCACGTCTTGTTGTTCAACCATTCATAGAGGTGCCTTAAATTATTCTCTTGGTTTGAGGTAGGTAATTCCATGGTTTTCCTATCCATTTTTTAATTATTTCTTGGGTTTTTCGATAATTTTATAATATTTGATTCCTTGCTTTGTTATATAAATAAACTTTCCTGCTATAGTGCTTTTTAATTTTTAAAATTATTCAAGAGAATGTTTTGAGTCAATTCCTGGTTCGAGTATGCAATTATTTGATTATGTGCCAAATCCTATTATGATATTTTTATGGCTATTTTGTTGGGGTATTTCATTTTTTATGTCAATATATTTTGAAAAAAATAATACATTGATAGAAAATATTTGGTTATTATAATTTTTATGTGCACATGGTGCATTTGATAAAATACTATACTGTTCACTGTGGAATTGTGGGTTTTTTTGAAATGTTTAGCCTTGATTGTGTTTTGTATAGGCATTGGTTATTTTTAATATTGGGTTGGTTTATTATTTTGTTATTGTTATAACTTTCTAATAGTGTTAAGGTGTTAAAATAAAAAGGGGGAACCATGTTTTTTAATGTGGCGGTGCATGTTCCATTCAAATAAAGTGAGAAGTTGGGTTTATTTTCAAAGTGGTAGATTTTTGGGAATAGTGCTGGTTGTTTTCTTGATGCATAGAAATTCCATTGGATTCTTGAAAGTCCAAGGGTGCACTCAGTGTTAGGTAGAATCATGATTTCGGATCGAAAATTGCTTGCCAAAATATTCATGAGAAACTCGTCGAAATATGGAAGCTATATATGCAGAAATAATAAATCAGAAGAAAGGTTTTCTTAACGTGGAAAAACCCTCCCATGTGGAGGATTAAAAAACCATGGTGAACTTCCATGAAATATCCACTATGAATCAGAGAATACAAGAATCGAAGTAATGATTGAACTTGAATTAAAAATAAGAGAGCGTAGAAAACTTTTGTGACAACCACTCCCCGATACGCCTCTTACTTCTCTCTGATAAACATCCTGCTGAAGCCATGTATCTGAAGATCAATCAATGAAAAAAATTCACCCTTCTGTCGACAAAACATCACTACCTCAGAGATCATCATTGAAACATGCGTCAACCCTGCACCGACATGCGACACCTAAATGATCCTGCCATTAAAATATTCCACTGATCATCAATGGGGACACACCACCATATCACCACTATCAAGAAGACATTCGATATGTGATCATCATCATCCATTGTGTCGCTACTGCCCTGCACTTTTCAAATGCCGACAAACCATCGTCGTCATGCCACACGTGCCATCATAAATGTGGCGACCCCTTCATAGGTCTCCTTTGCCGGCAACATCTTGCTGGTACACCCCTGTCTATTCAAAATATGTTTATGCATCCTCTTTATATTGACACCAAGTCCATAATCATCAATTAATGTAGGCAGCATCATTTTTTCCATCCATTAATATTGAGAATTAAATATCCATTAATGTTGGTAGAAAATCATCAATTAATGGTTATATAAATCTCCCCATAAATAATTTTCCACTATCATCAATAAATGTGATGAATCTCTATAATCTCCCCCTTCATCACATAATGTATGTAACTATCCAACAAACCCAGTTGGAAATAAATATGTCGGTATCACACCAACCATAATTAACTGCCGAAAATACAATGACGTCCATTTGCACCTCTGATAAAATAAAAATCAGCTCCCCCTAACAAAAAGAAAATCAAACGCCGTATTCCTCATCACATTTGTATATGAACCATCCTACTGAACAAGAATAGAACCAGAAACATTTGGATCCCCAATAATAGTGATCTCCACATAATTAGGAGCACCTACAGGAAAAACATGCTCCCCCCTGCTTTAATTTTCAAAAATATTCTGATCCACGCACGCATCTACAATCAGCTTCAAATCTTCCAAAATCCTCATGTTAAAATGAAAGCACAAACCATCCTCCTCTAATACAACTTGTTGTGGAGAATCATAGTTCTGGACCGAAAATTTGTTGACAAAATATTCGTGAGAAACTCATAGATATATGGATGTGATATATGTAGAATAAATAAATCAGCGCACATGTTTTTTAATGTAGAAAAACCCTCCCATGAGGAGGAATAAAACACCACAGGACAATTCCCAGAAATATCCTCTATGAATCAGAGAATACAAGAATACAAGTAATGCCTGAACATGATTTACAAATAAAATAGTGTAGAAAACCTGTGTGAAAACCACGCCCTGATATGCCTTTGACTTCTATCTGATAAACATACCTCTGACGCCATGTATCAGAAGTTAAATCTATGAAAAAATGCCACCCTTATGTCGATGAAACGTCACTACCTCGGATAAAATCACCTGAATATGCATCTACCTAGCACCAGCTTGCGACACCAAAATGATCCCTCCATAGTGATGTACTGCTGATCTTCAATGGGGACATGTCACCTAATCAACACTATCAAAAAGACTTTAGATACATGACATCGATCATCCATTGCATCTCCGCTGCTCTTCACCGGTCAAACGCCGACATGCAATTGTTGCCGTGCCACACGGGACACCGCAAATGAGGAAACCCATTCCTAGGTCTCCCTTTCTAGCTGCATCTTGTTGGCACACCCCTGTCACTTCAATACATATTTCTACATCCTCCTTATATAGACACCAAGTCCATAATAATCAATTAATGCAGTCAACATCAATTATTCCATCCATTAATATTGATAATTAAATATCCATTAATGTTGGGAGAAAATCCTCAATTAATGGTGATATAAATCTCCCCATTAATAATTTTCCTCTCTCATCAATAAATGTGATGAATCTCAAGATTCGGTGCACCCCTGAACATGACTTCAAGTGACAATGATACCATTAAGCTAGTGTTTCCTTAAAAACATGTCTTTCTAAATGGTTTTTGTTTCCTAATTATGATTCGGTATTGTATGTGTCTTTTGTCAATAGTTTGAAGTGTGATGTCAAGGGTGTTCTAGTTTGTATTTGAAAATATATAATTTGTATTTTTTAAATGTTTTGGGTAATGTTTTTGGACATGGAAACATAAATTCCCACTTGGATCTTCCAATTCATGGGTGGAGTTGTGATATCATTTAAAATGGTTTGTGATTGGAAATTTTTTGCGGCTGGTTGGGACTTTAAATGTTTTTAATATAATTATTTTGACATGGGTGGGTCATGATATCCCATTTGGAACTTTCAGCTTTAAGGTAATGTTTGTGTTGACTCTTTGAAATGACGATTTTTTTATTATTGTATGCCCATATAACAACATTAGTATTTTGAAAAAGGTATCGAATGGTTTTAATGATTTCATGGCATGAAGTACCGTTTGGAACCATTGATGATATGTTTTATATTTATATATATGTTTATATATATATATACTGGGGAACATCTATAGTTGATATATCCCTTATATGTTATTGTATGAAGTGTCCGTGTTTTGTGTAGGAAAGTGCGGTTAGATGAGTCACACCTGTGAGGGTCTCCTACATAAACAGTATTTATGTAACCACTATGGATTCCTAGGACTCTTTTAGAGATCGAGTGATGGTTGTTGACCAACCCCTATTATAATGGTTGGAACCCCCAAGATTTGTTGTTAGGCCAGGCGAGATTTTCCACTACATTTGTCAGTTAGGGCAGCATGTTGGTTATAGACAAAGTAGCTTCAACATACACTGATAGGTGGTTCCAAAACTGAGTACATCTACAGGAATTCTAGGGATTTTTACGATCACCCATGGTGACTGGATTATTTTCATTTCTTGTTTATTTTTCTTGCACCTGTGTATTTTTAGCTTTCACACTTACCCGTTTTACTCAAGATCAACATTAGTATATTCTATTTTGGATTATATTTATAAAATGACAAATGATTTTTTAAAATTATATATACCGTGTGTTGGTTTTTAAAATGGGAAAACGTGTTTCTTATTTTCAAATGTGAAAACCCTACTTTTGTATTTGAATTTCAAACATGTGTTAATGGATTGTTTCAGGAAAGGAGACGTTGGATTCTCTTGTTTATCTTAACAACTCTACCGAGCATCTTAAATTCTTATTATTATCTTTATCATTTTAGTTGTAGGTTTCTTTGCTCGGGTTTCCTGAATGAGTTGATCATTATTGGAGCATGTTGGCCATTGGTCGGGAGTTGACCTAAATGGTAACGTGGAGGTACGTTCGGTTTTTTTTTCATTCCACACCTAGAGTAATGATATCTACTATTCAAATTTATCTGTTATCTTGTTTTTTTGTTCATGGGCCATATCATTCCCAATGATTAATATTTTGATTCCCAACAGTGGTGGCCAAACTGTGGGGATTGAGAATGCCCTTCGGGCCGTGTTGCGAACCGGCTCAGGTGACCGGTTAAGGGTCAACCCAGGTAGGTTTTTTAAAAAATGATATCAGAGGGCCCTTGTTATTTGCGTGTCTGGTAGATGGAGATTAGGGCTATCGGGACTCAAGAGGTAGGTACAGTAAGGATGTCCTGAATCCTCACATGTTCTAAACCTCGAGTCGCCAGGGGTAGTCTAGGAATTTAGTTCTTATCTCGTTATTATTTGTTTTGGATTGAGGGATGAAAATGGAGGCAAACTGATGTTACATTATGATTTTACGTGGATTAGTGATTCATGTGGAGTTATCGTACATGGTTTAAGTTCCTCCTAGTCATTGACACTTGATGGGGGCATGGTCCACTACAATGTTGCTAGGTTAAGCATGACTACTAGTCCCTCCCTTCGGTGATTTGATGAAATTAAAGTGTATTATTGGTTTTTGATGGTTTAAGTGCATTCTTGAAAATGAAAAGGGTTTTTAATGTGATATTGATTACTTTTAAATGGATTTGAATTTGTGAAATGGATTTTAAAACTGAATGCTCTTGGCTTAAAAATCTGGTGATTTCTTGGAACAGGTATAGATAGGGTTTTGGTGCAACCTCAGGTTCTCTTTATGAACGTTTTCAAATGTGAGGGAATGCATGGGATATGCATGTTGGTGAATATAGGTGAAGTCAAATGAAGACAAGTGAAACGGTTAATGGGATTACTGGGGTGTGCACTTGTAATTAATGGCTTGACCTCATTTTTTTAGAGCCAATTAAAAAAAATGATTTTTGGAAATTGAATTTGGATTAAAAAGTGGACTTGGTATTTGGAAAGTGGTCTTTAAGGAAGAAAATTTTGAAATTTAAAATGGAAAGGGGATATTGAAAGAGGAATTTTTATGTTGTGTTTTTTTTCTTGTTTCATTTTAGTTGGTTGTTTTGGATGAAGGCATTTTCATTGATGTTGCATCGAATTGATGTTAGTTTTGGATCTACGTTTTATATGTTGTTCATAAAATGCATCCCAAAAAGGACTCCAAGGATTCTGATAAGTCATGCATAGTTTTAGTTTCTTCGCATACATTGCCTATCCTTTGTGGTGATCTAAGTTCATTAGAAGCAACAGAATGGCTTGAAGGGGTTGATTGTGTCTTCAAGGTTTTGGGAACTCCCGAAGTTGCCAAAGTGCATGCTGTTTTGGGTCTGTTTGAAGGTCCGTCTATGGAGAAATGGGAGTTAGTTTTCCCACCATCAATGTGAGTTGGGATGACATGGGATATCTTTAAATCCATCTTCATCCGATGGGATATACCTAAAGAGGTAAAGTCAAAGAAAAGTGAATAGCTCATGCATATTAAATAAGGCCAATGGACAGTGAAGGCATATGTTGACCATTTCAAGGAGGTTGTGTCCTTTTCTCTAGAGGTAGCATCACAGGATTTGATGAAGTCATATCTCATAATTGGGGGTCTTCGTCTAGAGAACATGGAGAGGGTCCTTATTTCTAAATAACATTATTTTGAGAAGTTGGTGGATGAAGCGTTCTTATTAGAACTGGTCTCTAGAACATAGGTTTTTGGCATTCCATCATATCTAGTTACTCAAAAAGGATCCACATATGGAGAGTAGGGTGTTCCATAGGGACCTGTTTCTAAAGAGTATTTTGTAGTGGTTTTGGATTACAATTAATCAGACTATATAGTGGTGTGCCACCAATGTGGCTAGTTCAGGCAAGAGAAACCATCATGTCGTGTCCCTCCAAGGGCATGTCATCGTTTTGGGTTCCTAGGTCAACTAGAAAAGTATTGTAGGAAGCGTCTCTTAAAGATGATGCTTTGACCAGAGAATTCCAGTGCATGACTACAATGCAGGAGGGGCTTCATCCATCAGAGCCCCAGCCACTGGTAATAGGGTGAAGCTTGCGCATAGTCAGGAGTTCTTAGGGGTGTGATGTTTTGGTTTGGGTTTGGAGATCCGTTTTGTCAGTGGAACATTTAAACTTTTTGGTTCTTGTTTTATATTGTTAATGTTTGGACATTGTTTTATGTTCATTGTTTTATCATCGAGTTTTGAAAGATATGTTCTATTATAATCCAAACAATTTTATTTTCCTGATCATGGTTTATTGAATCACACGCTTTTTTTAAAAGTGTGTTCAGACCTTATGTGGGTTAATCTCGGTTGGGATGTGTTCATTTGGAGATTTAAGTGTCTTTGGAGGAATCGATGTTTCTGGTTATGCTCGTATTCACTGTTTGGGTTATGTTATGCATTTAGGCTTTTTTCTAGTATTTGTGGTTTTAGCCTGGGACAAGAGTTACAGGTTATAGTGGAGGTGTTGTTCTCTCATGCTATAGAACTTATTTAGGATTGGTTTGGAGTCCCCGCATCACCCCCCCTCCTGGGGTGGTATGTCTGGGTGTTAATTTTCAGCGATAGTCAATTTCTTATTGTGGGGAGAACCCTCCCGTGTTCTCCCATTATCTTGTGTTGTATTTTCTTTTGGTCTCAATCTAGCATGGATCCTTGTTTTGTCTATTGTTCAGCTGAGTGTCTTTTTGGGGGCAGATAGTGTCTATGGTTGGGTGAATTTTCACAACCTGACTTTTTGATTTATTTTTATTTTATTATTTCTGGGCACCACATCCTCGTGTCAAGGATCTTGCTGGGTCCCGGTTTAAAATTTTCTGACATTTAAATTATTTGGTGGGTTTCAGACCCATGCACGGGCACCGCGTGGTTAGCAGTGACCATATAGTAACCCTAGGTGCTTGTGAGGGTGCCCAAGCAGACTGTGTTGAGGCGTGCAATTAGCTTGCATGTATTTTAAGTCATGGGATGAGTGTGTGGGTTTTTATTAATATTATGTTGTTATTATTATTATTATTAATATTATTATTATTTTCATTATTATTATTATTATTATTGCTGTTGTTATTTATATTATTTCTTCCATCATTATTTTATTGTTATTGTTATTATTCTTTATGTTACTAAAATTATTATTTATATCATATTTAATTTTATTATAATTATTATAAGATAAAAAAAGAAAACAGCAAACCCCCTAACCCTAATTCTACCCATGGAGCCCCCTCCCCCTCACACCCCCCCGTTTTCTACATTCTCCTACGCGAGTCGCCCTTCCAGCTCATTACGCCAACCCAGGCGACCTCCACCTTGCCTCTTGTCTACAGCAGACATCCACACCTCACCCCCATGATGATGTCACTCTTGCCCAGGCCTTCTGACTTACTCCCTTTCCCTCTTCGCACCCAGCTTTGGTGTGAATCCCAGTCACCCTGCTCCCTACGGCCATCGCCTCTAGGACCCCACGCCAGTACAAGCCTCTCTCATGCAGCTCCTAGTCTCTTCCACCTGCTCGGGCCCAGGCCCTCCACCGCCAGATCCCACTCACTCATCTCCTCCCTCGTTGTCCCTGCCTCATCCCCTACTATAGGCCACGTCCTGGCCTCTACACTATCACACTCTTCCCCTCGCTACCCCCTTACCGCCTCCATGTTCTTTGTGTGTCGCGCCCAATAGCCCACTCCACCTCCCTCACCTCACACACCAACTCCCCCTTGACCTCTGCTGGCCTTGATCAGCACCCTCACTCAGTGACCCCGCCTTCATCCAGTGCCTCCAGCCTCGTCCACCCTTACTCTCTTCAACTCATGACCCCCTTGTTGTTTCCATTCTCTGGCAGCCCATGAAACCCCATGCCTTCCTTGCTTTGGAACCTACCAGCCTCACCATGCCTCCTTCGTGCTTCTTCTTCCACTCCAGTCGGCATCGGTCTCCTCCAGTATATAATTTTTTTCATTTATTTATTTACTATTTCATTTATTTATTCTCTTAATTACATAATTACTTATTCTTTTATTCATTTATTCATTTATTCTTTCTTTTATTTATTCTGTTAATTTTTTTATTTACTGATTCTAGTATTCATTTATTTAGTTATTCTATCATTTATATATTTGTTTAATCATTTATTTATTTATTTTCCATTAATTTAATCACTAGTGTTTTTATTTTATTTAGATAAATCCAAATACTGTCGCCGAATTTTTGTACTGTGTTTTTATTACTGTTCAGCGTGCGCGGTTGGTCCACGGGGCGGTGTTCAACCTTCCATTGAGGTTCCTTCATGTCATATCTTGGTTTTATGTATGTAATTCCATTGTTTTTCTTTTCCACAGTCTAATTGATGCTTGTTTGTTTTGATAATTTTATTTTATGAGAATCACAAGCTTCTTATATCCATAAAGATTACTATAATAGTGCTTTTAAATTTTTAGAATTATTCAAAAGAATGATTTCAGTCAATTACTGGTTCGAGTCTGCAATTAATTTATTATGTGCCAAATCCTATTTTGATATTTTTATGGATATTTTGTTTGGGCGTTTCTTTTTATGTGAATACATTTTGATAAAAAAATAATACTTTGCTAATAAATATTTTTTTATGATAATGTTTATGTTCACTTGGCATCTTTGAAAAAATACTATAGTGTTCAAAGTGGAATTGGGGGTTTTTATGAAATGTTTAGCCCTGATTGTGTTGTGTGATAGCATTGTTTATTTATAAACTAGGTTTATTTTATAATTTTTGCATTGTTATAACATTTTAATAGTGTTAAGGTGTTGATATAAAAAGGGGACACTATGGTTTTTAATGTGACGGTGTGAGTTATATTAAAATAAAGTGAGTGATTGGTTTGAGTTTCAAAGCGGTAGTATTTATGGAATAGTGTTGGATGTTTTCTTAAACTGAAGGCGTGACAATGGATGTTGGCACATGAATGGGTGCACTCTTTGCACCCATGAACGTGCCTTCATGTGAAAATAACACCTTTATACTATTTTTCCCTTAAAACCTTGGTTTTCTAAAATGTTTTTCTTTCAAAAGTATGATTCAGCCTTTATTGTAGATTTTGTAAATGATTTGAAGTGTGATCTCTAGGGTGTGCTAGTTTGGATTTGGAAATATAAAAGTTGTATTTCTATAATGTTTTGGGTAATGTTTTTGGACATGACAACTTAAAGGCCTATTTGGCTCTTCTAATTCTTGGGTGGAGTTGTGTTAACTTTTAGAATGGTTTGTGATTGGAATTTGTGTGTAGATGGGTGGGAATTTAAATGTTTTTAGAATAATGATTTCGACATGGGTGTATCGTGATGACCCATTTGTCACTTTGAAAATTAATGTATTGTTTTCATTGACTCTTTGAAATGACGACGTTTTGATTATCGTATTACAATATAACAAAATTAGTATTTTGAAAAAGGTATCAAATGGTTATAATGATTTCATGGAATGAAGGCATGGTCGGAACCGTTGATGATATGTTATATATATATACTGGGGCATTTATATAGGGGGGATATCCTGTATGGGTTACTGTATGGAGTTTCCTTGTTTGGGGTAGGGAAGTGAAGTGAGATGAGTCACACGTGCGAGGGCCTCCTACTTACAAAGTAATATTCAAACCCCCATGGATTCCTAGGAATATTTTAGTGATCGAGTGATGGTTGCTGACAAACCCCGATTAGACAGGTTAGTACTCCCTGGATTTGTTGTTAGGCCAGGCAGGATTTTCAACTGTATTGGTCAGTTAGGGTGGCCAGTTGGTTTTAGAATTAGATGCTTCACCATATGTCGGTAGGTGGATCTGAAACCACGTATGTCTAGGAGTATTTTAGGGATTTTTAGGATCACCCATGGTGACTAGATTATTTTCATTGCTTGATTATTTTTCGTGCACTAGTGTTTTTTCATCTTTCAATCTTACTCGTTTTACTCTAGAACAACATTAGTATATTATGTTTTGGATTTTATTTATTAAATGAAAAATTATTTTGGAAAACGGTATGTAGCATGTGTTGGGATTTGAAAGGGGGAAAATGTGTTGCTTATTTTCAAATGTGAAAACCCTACTTTTATAATTGTATTTTATTCTTGTGTTAATGGATTGTTTTCTAAAAGAATACATTGGATTCTGTGGTTTATCTTGGAAACCCTACTGATTATCTCTAATTCTCATGAATATCATTATCATTTTAGTTTCATGTTTCCCTGCTCAGGTATTCTTGGCTGAGATGCTCGTTATTGGACCAAGTTGTCATTCGGTCGCTAGGTGACCTAAAAGGTCACGTGGAGGTACGTTCAGTTTTATTTTCTTTCCACTGCTATTGTTATGTTTATCGAATGGTTATATTTATCTGTTTTCATGTTTATTTGTTTTTGTTCAAGGGCTAACTCATTCCAAATGATTAAAATTTTGATGCTCGACACTGGTTGCCAGCCCATGGGGATCGGGAAAGCCCTTCGGGCTTTGTCGCAGACCGGATCTGGTGACTGGTTCAAGGTCAACCCAGGTTGGTTCGTGAAAAATGGGTATTATATACACCACACATAATAAATAATTGGTGAATATGGCATATTCCTTATAGAAATAAAATTAAGACGAGAAACTTTTACCTCAAGTCTAATCATTTTCATATATGTTGAAAACCACTTTATAAAAAATATATATTTATTATAAATATATTATATAACCATTATAATATATATAATACAACATATTATTTAATTATAAAAACAAATCACCAATTTATTGATAATAATTTATAAAAAATATTTTTCCAGGTGATAACAATATCATTTTTCATACGTGATTCTGTTCGGTAGTCCCAATCATTGTACATTGAATATGGGTACATTATCTCAATAATGCTAATAATTTTATAAGTATCATATTTAATTGTCATATACACTATTATAATTTTTCATATAATACAATGATGAAAAATTAATTACATCACTTCATTAAATAAAACATAATGTACTATGTTAAGTGTAACAATTGACCATTAAAAGCTATAGTAATATCAGAAATATCATATATATATGAATTAAATTAATTATTAAAACCATTAACATGATGTAGTTATGAAAAACGAAATGCATCACTTTGTGAAGGTGATAATACACACGCATGCTTGAGCAATGTTTTCTTTTTCCATATGATGGAATGGAGGTGGATAACAGTTGTTCCATCATAATAATAAAAATTCAGTATATTTAAGTAACTAAATTCATTATTTTATAATGGATACCATATATTTAGAAGAGGTATAAGAAGAAATAAAAATTTGTGTACTATGTTATGTGTAATATCTATTCTTTGAGAAACCTCATTTGGATTACACCTTATGCATTTAACGGATTGTATTTTGACATGAAAAGAAGATCTAGGACATGGGAAAGTAATAAAAGATGATATATGTGTAGTTATTTACTAATATTTAGTATCAAACATTATGAATAAGGGATGAGATGATGTTCCCTTTAACATGTAAGGGGAGGGGAACCCTTGGAATGACATAAAGTATTATATTAAAATAAATTAAAATTCATGTTTAGGTACATAATAATTAATATTTTTAGAATCTATGCTGACTATAAGTTGATATAAACTCAACCAATAATATTTTTACAAGATTTGGTTATATTTTAACCCTTATCTCTTATCTTTAATATCTATTAACCCTTTCAAAATTATTGTGATATCAATGCTTTTACTATTTTTGCATCAATAATGTAAACATAAAAGGGAAATTGTCCCACATGTGGACAAGGGATGAAATTTTAGAAAATATCCAATTCAATTTGATTAATAAAATATATATTATAAATTAAAATTCATTTAATAAAATATTATATAACATAATATACAATTAATGTAATTTCTAGAACTATTCACATAGTTTGACAATAAAGACATCAATACTTGTATAAAAATTTGAATATAAACACTTTTTTAAAAAATTATATATTATTATTAAACATATAATTCACTTGTCACCATAGTTCTTCCATAAAATATTATTTTTAATTTTTTTTAAAATCATTAACTTTTATTTTTATGCTGCTTGCACATACATTGTGTTAGCATTGTGTAAGAATTTATGGTAATTTTACCATAAAAGAATTTAAAATTAATTAACATAAAAAATAAATAAATTATATTCTAAATAAACATTAATATTCTTTCATAACATTTTATTTTCTGTATTTGAACATATAAATGAAAGAGAGTGGTATTTTGAAATTTTCATTTACTTAAAATATTACAAAGGTCTTTATTAAAGACTAATGACACAAAAATGCCATATTTTTTAATATTTTAAAGAGGTGGTAAACTTAAAATATTAAAATGAAATATAGTCAAGTGTATGGTTTATTTATAATCCTTCATTAATAATTTTAATGTTGGTCTACATATTATAACCTTACAACAGTGATTAAAGATTTACCAATGTTACTATTCATTTTGACCAAAAATAAATGTGGCATATTTACCAAATTTTAAAATACTAGTTCCAAACATGGAATAAATTATTTAATATTCTATATCCAGACATTGAGGAAATAAATTTTAATATATGTGTGAAAAATGCAATTAAAACCGTTTTTAGAAAAAAACGTGTTTTTAAGCATAAAAATTAACTTCTATCAAAATCAAGATTATTGATAATTCAAATGGAATTAATTAGATTATACTAAATAAAATAAATCATATAAAAATTTATGACCAAATCCCAATTATAATGATAATTTTAAATTACTTTATTTACTGAAATGAAAAGATGACATTTGAAAAATTGCAATTTTTAACTATTAAATGAAAATTCAGTCATCTCATAAATATTCCAAAATTTCACCATATGATAATTATGATTTAAAGATATCAAAAATTAAGTTACTTTTATAAAATAAAATTTCTAAAATTGGTATGAATTAAATCTATTTTCAACACACAAAATCCTATAAAAATCATTTTTGAAGAAAATAAATTTTTGGAGCATAAAATTACTTCACTAAAAATTAAGTGATTATTTACTAAGAATTTATCAATATATATGTATTGATTTTGAACATTGTACATATATATCATAATTTAATTACACATACATATACCCACTTGTTAAACAACTATATTATAATGGTCACATTTAAATAATAATATTTTTATAATATATATTAATTCACATAAATATTGATGTTGCATGTTAAGAAATCTAGTGAGAATATTATTATTGTAAAATAAATTTCAGGGTGTGACCTTATTCCTATTAAATGATGTTATTATATTTCATATGTAAGGAGTCCAAACTCAAGTAAGTGATCAACATCACAACATAGTCTTCTTTGGATACAAGGAGGTCGATACTCATATTCACTCTATTCCAACTGTAGAGGGTCTCAACATATATATGAAGCGTACTCTACAAACTTCGGATATTGTATTCATTAGTCAAGTGATTGGAAGATATCATCCCTGGAAATTTAACCAGAACGGATGAATAAAAATCAACTGTAGAAATATTGATATTATAAGACATGTAAATATTAACACTTGTATGCATAGCATGATATTTAGCTTATATAAAGTATCATTAGGTATAAAATGTTGATAATGAAATAAAGATAGATCCAGTAACATCTTATACAAAACCACCTATACAACTCCCTAAACACATGATTCATCAATATTCTGCTTATATCTCCACCTTAGAGCCATCCAGCTTATCAGAAACCACCCATATCATCTGTGGATCTGGTATATAGATAAATAGAAATATGGATCTTAGTTGACTTGTTTATAATGGATATATAGTAAATAGATTTGATATATTATACCGGTGAAAGGATCATTCTTTTCAAATATGTGGTGTAGTGATTGACTCCTTGATGGTGAGTCACATCACGAGCATTCCATATAAATGAGTACCCAAAATACTCCAGGACGCCCTAGAATAATGACACCGGTATTATTAATATTATTTAATGTTCTTATATTAATGGATAAACCATTTTTAAAACCATTGAATCCACCATTAAATATAAAATAAATGCAATCGTGCATAAATGAAAATTACCACCTTCATGAAATGATGCGCTTATCATCTCATCACCACCTCTCATGGATGATGAAAATCATTTATTTCATGAATTAATAAAACTATAATTTAAAAATTTTAATTATAAAATAATAATCTATCATTTTTGTTTATTCCATTTTTCGATAAACAAAATCATTATTCATGCATACATGTGGACTACCGCCCCACAAATGAAGAATATCATATGTCATCACCACTATTTTTGTATGATTATAAGATTTAATATAATGAAGTTAAATATTATAAATAAATTTTTTAATATTCTATTAAATTTATATTAAAAATATATAAAAAAATCCCTTACTTGATAAGTCCTTATAACATGCCCCCATTTGGGTTGGTTTTACAACCTACATGAATGATGTTATAATATTAATATTATGGATGAATAAGGAATGTTATATAATGATAATTTAATCTAAAAATAATTTATTTTATATTTTATTAATGACAATGGAAAGGTTTTATTTATGTTTAATATATTTATTAATATATAACCTTTCTATTGTTAAAGATGCAAAAACATATTCATCAAAATTAAAATTTTTGAAAACAAGACATTTATGATTTTAAATGTGAAAATAAGATATGGATAATAATTTAAACACCACTATTATTTTATCTTGAAAATATTTTCAGTTATGAACTTTTTTTAATAAAAATTAATCAACCACGCCATTACAAAACTGGTACAAAATAAGAAATCAAATATTCTATCACCTGATGTGGAAAAAGAACAATAACTGTTTAATTTATTTATATGAAATGGTTATTAATGATATTTATAAAGGAAAATACACATTAATGAGGATATAAAATATGTTATGAATAATTTTTAATAAATATGGCCATAACACATTATGACTATGAAGAAAATGAAGTTAGGATTATCTGCCTCAATTTTCACCCCTTGAGAAAAATTTCTTATTAAAAACATGTTTTATTTTGTATGGTGCATATATGGTCACTAATTATTTTTTTCTTGATCCTATCATTTTTATGGTTTTTAAATTATTATTTTAAATTATATCCTTCAATGGAATTTCCTTATAAATCTTCTAATGTTGTAAGGGGATCTTTATCATAAATTTAATTTCCTAGCAAATATTTCATATTGTGCATGATGATATTTTTAATATGGTCCAAATACTACCTTATTATGATCTTTTACCATATACATCAAACACATGGGTATTTATGAGATATATCTTGTTCCCTATTTAAATGGTGTTTGATTTAATTGATCCCAAGTTTGTATGTGGTTCTTTTCTCAATTTTCACCCCTTGAGACATATTTCTTATTATACACAAAGTTTTATTTTTATGGTGTAGCTAATAAACCATTAATATTCTTATAATTGTCCTCTAATTATATATGGTATTTAATGTTTTATTTGAAATTATATTCCTTAAGGGGTCTTGATTCGAATGATTCTAATGTCGTAAGTGTTATTTGATTAAAATTTTACTTACTTGAGACATGTTTATCTAATAAAATATGTTTAATATTGTATGGTGTACTTGCTACCCCTTTTGTATATCATGATTCTATCATTGTGATTTTTATTTAATATTCATTTGAAATTATATCCTTCAAGGTGTTTTGATTAGAATGTCTATAAAATCATAAGTATTATTTTTATCTTTTTTAAATTCCATGAGACATGTTTGATATTTCATTCCATAATTTATTTTATATATTTTATTCACTACCATATTTATTTCAAGTATAATTAACATATTACATTCCATTATATTTAAATTTCATGGTATCCCTATAATGTTATTTTAATTCTTATGTTTCTATTACCACAAGGGAGTTTGTATCTCAATTTTTTGTTATTGAGATATGATTTATATTCACCACTTGTTTCCTTTTTATACCTAATGATTACTTTTTAAACCATCTCAATCTATTTTCATTTTTATTTTTAAATTTATGGAAATCCCTCGCTACTGTTGTCTTTCCAAATCATCCACTTTCATAGACGTGATTTTTAATATAATTCCTTCTCTCTATAAATGCCCTATTTTACATTACATTGTTTGAAGGTAAATCTCTAATATAATAATTTATATATTAATTTATAAAATGTTTATGGAAAATTATACCATTACTATATATTTTGTTATTTTTAGTATTCTTTCATGTAAAATTATTACACTTAGAGATTGGTGGAAATATTAACAATTGATATACTTGTTATTCTGATATAATTATTTATCAAGTACTATGGAAAGTTAATTATGCATTGCTAAACCATACACCTTCTTTCTCTGAATGTCTTATATTCATTTTTTATTAGGAAATTATTGACATTCAGTTTTTTTCTCTTCAAATATATGATTATGAATTACTATGGATATTTTATTGTTCACTGTATTGATATTCATATATTTGAAAAGATTAATGCACTGGACTACATGATGCGACAGGTGTGGGTTAGTATTATATTTCTCATAAATGAATTAGTTGGATTCATGAGATAAAAGTTTCGGATATTTGTTTTACTCCTACCCATTCAAAGAATGATGTGTTGGTTGTTACCATGATGAAAATAATGATGTCTTGGATCTGGTATTGACGGGAAGAATAATGTCTTATCTAAGTCCTTAATGATAATGATCAATTTGTTTGAAATTATGTATTTCATAACAATGAATTATGTTATTGTTTTCTATCTATTTATTCATAATGTTAACCATGGATTTGTTTCAAGCTCATGTGATCATTTATATGACATTATTTAATTATATTTTTTTCCTTCCATATAATTCATTCCATGTTTACGAATTGATAAATAATGATATAAATTTTCACTTAATTAAAGTTTGATCTCACCACTTAATTATTTCCATTTCCACAGGTTTTGATGTAAATTATTATACATGATATCTCTAGAAGTATAGAATAGGTTTAAAATTTTGTAGAAGTTGTTGATGAATTTATATTTTCCTATATAATTGAAGTAATTTTCAAATAATGATAGAGATATTTGATTTTGAAATTTATGTTTTTTCAAGAAATCTAAAACACTAATCATAAAATTTAATTCAAATGAAAGTGACCTTACATTTTAAGTGATATTTTATTTATTGAAGGATAAAATTTGTTCACATTAGTTCATTTAAAATCCAGTATGAAAATAATGTATTTATGAAAACCACTTCCCCAGAGTACATGTCTGGTGAATCATTATTGGTACCAATGGAGGATTTATGTTTCATTAAATATTCAGATGTTATTGCTCAAAGTTAATTTAGAATAATAAATGTCATCAAGGATTGATATATTATGGTTGATCAAAATTTCAATGGAATGGATAAACCTTTTGGATTGGTTGAGATAGTATTTGATACTTTATATCTTTTTAGGATTACAATTATGGAGATTTATAGAATACCCTAGGTATGAGTCTATGCACAATAAATCATCCATTTTTTTGAAAAGTATTGATTTTTTTCACTTATAAATTAAAACCCTATTTGGATTATGGATAATGTATATGGTTGAAGTAGAGATGCACCTCAGGGTAATCTCCCAAAAAAGGTTGGTTAATTATGATATTATTCTCCAATTGGTGGATAATGAGTGTCCCTAAGGCTTCAAACATTGAAAATAAATCATAGGTGATATGGTTTAGAAATTAACATGTACATTAAGAATTATTATAAAGGATTCTAATATAATAGCTAGGTAACATAATGGGATAATGTCCATTGAAAACATGGATTAAAATGATGTGATTTATTAGATAAGGTATATATTAATTAATATTTATTTCTTAGATAATTGTGGAATTGAATTTTTAGATCATAGATTTCAATGATTATTCAATTTGGAATATTGTAAAAAATTCCATGCTAATTTGGGAGTGTAATTTTTTTTATTATTATGATGATTAAAAACAATAAAAAAGAAACATAGTTAGAACCAAGAGTGATATATCATCAACTAAAAATAAATGTAAGCAAACATGCTGTTTTCATAGAGTGGGACATATTGAGGTTAAATCTTTCATAATTCTCTTATGATGATAATTTTATATAACTCACATTAAATTTTTTCATTTTCTTAATGGCTAGATCTAGGGATAACCAAATTAATATTGGATATGATGGGAAATTCAGTAATGGTCTTAATGAGAAACCAAATGGGATAATAGATGGTGTTAGAAATCATGTGATGCTACCAAACTAGCTATCATGACTTATGGATACCTAAATGAATATAGTTTAATTATAAAATACACCAATGAATTGATGAAAGTGATATAATAGAAGTTAGGTTAAAAAAGATGACGAAGGAATAAAGATTAAAGTATCGACATGTAACTTTTTTAGAAGAAACACAAAAAGTAATGTCTCAAAAGAACTGGAAGATTGTACTGGTTTGTAAAATAAGGGTATAGAGTAAAATTCTACAAATGAAATATAAAGAAATCGATTAACATAATAAGGGTAAAATATGTTTTTTCTAGTTATACCTAATATATTAATATTGAAACCTCATTTAAAAAAATATCTTCAGTTATGTATGTCTTTTATATAACATAGAATAAATTTATTATTAAATTATAATTATAATTGTGAGGACATAATTTATTTATGTGTGTGTGAATGTAACACTCTGATATTTTAAATGATATATTCCTGTAAGACATAATATATTCCACTAGATATGATAAATGAAATTAAAAAACTTAAACAAACCACAAAACATTATATAACCATTAAAGTTCATACATGTTATTAGTGGGTAAAATTAAGGTATCAAAATTTGTAAATAATATTTAAAAAACATAATGGTCATTATTGATACTAATAAATTGATAAAATTCAATGAGTGTAGCAAAAAAACTATTAAGACTGTTTTTTATTTCAAATATAACTTTTTTTAAACTTGTCTTGTATGCATTTTATTTTAAGATACAAAATATATTATTGATAAAATATATTATTGATATAGATATTATTTAATCACCAATATATATATTAATGGATAAGAAATGTGAATGATAAAACATAAATTTATTAAAGTTATTTTACTATGAGAACAATTTACAATATATTTTTTATGTTATTATTTTCAAATTTTAATATTTGAAAATTTTAATTTATCCCAATTCACTAAATTTTTGGGTTTATATTAACAATATTTTCTTAATATGATTTTTTGTATTTTTTAGAAATAATATATTTTTAGTTGAATAGTATAAAATATAGTTTTTACTAAGTTCATTGTGTTTATGGATATATCAATAAGTAAGTATATTTTAAACACTTATAATAAATCCATAATAAAATTTTTTTAAGAAGAAAAAAAACATTTAAATTTTTTTTGATGTATTTAGAAAACATAACTTTTTTATTTTATAAAATTAATTAACATTTCTAAATATAAAAAACTATTCTTATTATTTATTTTAATTAAATATTATTTTGATAAATAATGTATTCCTATTTAAATTAAAGGAATACATTTTTTATATTAAAAAAAATTATTATGAAAATATAAAACATCAATAATTTTATTATATACATAATTTTTAATCTTGGAATAAACTATCTAAAAATGGGTTTTTATGTGTTATATGCACTAGGTGTTACATTAATATCTCGTACACATCAAAATATTAGATTATATAATGTATCTCATATCTTTAATGATTAGTTAAAAATTATTTAATAAGGATATTTATATTTTTAGGCATTAAAATTAAATTACATACATAAAAATTAATTTTCATGCTACAAACAAAAATGCTAAAATTATGACAACTCAAGAATGTTTATTTTTTATTATTTAACCGTCAAATTTTTTTAATCCAAATAGATTATGGTAAAATATTTACTATAATTTTTTCACAATCCATATGTTTTTTTATCATTATGGATTTTTATTAACTACTAAGTCAAGTTGATCATGAATAGTATAGACTCTAATTCTCAATGGCTTTATTTCTTTATTTTTATATAATACACATTTTAATGGGGTTGAGGGGGTGACTTATATAGAGTGTAAGGATATTCAAACATAGCCCATTACATGTCCCAAATCCATAAATACCAGACACAAAAAACAACCCTAACCTAGCTTCTACATCATTATACACCAATTCTCTATGCCCTTGAAAGGGTGATTGGATATCATTTCCCCAGGAAGAACTATAAGGTGTCTGGTACAAATGACCAAATTCATACCCTCTCATCATTCTAGATTCGATTATCCTACTGGTGGATGATTCTGACTATAATTGTTTTCCTTTTTTGGGGTTCCACTTGAGGATCCAAACTGGCATGTAGCTCATATTCCAAAATCTATGTTGTGACCTGACTCCACAAACCACTTTCTGAGCCTCACCACCTTGACCCGTCGATGATCACCACAACTTTTCACCACCTTTTTTTCTATTGACCACTATAACCCACCATCGTTGAGGTGAAATACTATGCCAACTCCATCGACATTGACCCCCAATGTCAATGCCTCTCACCCACCTTTATCATGGTCGCACCATAGAATTATCTATGTGTGTATTCCTTCCTCATCATCAGAACAATCAATACACACCCTCGATGCTAATGACTTCCCTTTACCACTGTGCAGAACCATGGCCAACATCCCACTTATAATAACCCCCAAATTTTATTCATATTCATATAGTTTATTTAGTGAATGAATTAGACTTAATGAAGTGACATGTGGGGCCCAAAATAATATATCCCTTTGATGCGTTGATTGGTCTCTAGGGGAAACTTATTTGGGTACATAGTGTATGCCTACCTAATGTAAGCATGATTCCTTGGTTGAAACCATGACGATAAGTATAATTTCTTTATTGTGGCCTTAATAGAAAGAAAAATGTCTTAGTAGAGGCCATGATGGTGAAGATATGGATGTCCAATTTTGTAAATTACTTCACAATTAATTTAAATTATTTATCCTTGTGTTTATTAATTTTATTAACCTTTTATTTGATTCAAGATCATGTGATCTGTTATATGAAATTATTTTATTATCAATTATTTCCTATAATATTATTCATTCCATCTTTATTCCTTGATAGATTTTGATATATATTTTCTCTTACTAATCATTTGAGATCACCCTTCTTATGTTTAAATATCCATATGTTTTTGAGAGAATTATTACACAATATATTTCTAGAATAGTAGCATATGTGGAGAATTATTTCAAAGATATTGAAGGCTCAATATGGATGAAATATTTTTATTATATAGTGGAAAAATTTCCATCTGAGGAGAATGAAATGGGTTTTATTGGTTATTTTTTTCCAAAATATATAAATTTTATTCCAAAATGGTTCTTAAAAATTGAGTGACTCCATAGTTATTAGTGATATTGTATTAATTGATGGTTAAAATTGGTTCACCGTAATTCATTTCAAAGTCATTTTTTAATGATTTTCTTTATGAGAACAGAATCTCGAGAGAGCACGTCTGTGGTCTCACAAGCACATAATTATTTTATGCACATTACATTAACCAAGGTTTAGTGAAACAAGTAAAAATTATTTTTATATTTCTTTATTCACTTTACAAATTCATATTTTTTGTGAGGGAATGAAGTGTTCATATTGAATGTGGAGCAGGATCATAGGATGTCTCTACCAGCACTACACTTTATCTAGGCTAAAAAGAGAACTTATAAAGGTAATCCCATTACTAGTACTAATAAAAGGTATAATTAATTTAAAAACGTATTATATATTATTTAATATCATATTTTTGAATATAAATATATTTAAATTGTTATATATATAATATATTTTCTTAAATATAATTTATATATCATAGAATACATAATTTCACATAATATATAATAGATTTAGTGAAAATTGTTTATAAAATAATTAAAATTTAATATTAAGTAAAAAATTAGTAATTATATAGAACCGTTAAAATTTATTTTAAAATACTATTATTCTTGGTGACTTATGATACGCGCAACAGTGAACATTAAGTGAACTATAATATATGATAAAAAATATTCTTTTTTAAACGTGACCATTATATCATAGCTATTAAATTATCTTTAAGAATATGAATAAGAAAATTATGGAAAATATATATAATGGTTTTATATAATAAGAATATATTTATTAATTCATAGAGAATATACACTCAATTTTCTGTAAATATACATTATGATTAAAAATATATTTTCTCCAAAAATGGATTTTATTGTCTTTTGTGCATGAACATTATTATTAATTTCTGGAATATTTTATAAATTTTATTTTTTAGAATAAATTCATATTTTAAATAATCAATTAAATATTATATTATGGTGCATTTATGGGTTTTTTATAATAATATTTATTTTTCAGTGAATAGTGAAAAATACAATTTTTTGTTAAAAAGTCATTTCTTTTCATAAAATAAAGTAATTTAAAAGTCACATTACATGTTGAATTTTATCTTAAAGTAACTAATGAATCATTTAATTATAAACAATATAATTAATTACGTATAAATCATCAGTAGAATTTATTTTGGTATAAGGTCATTTTTTGTCTTAAATACCCATTTATCTAAAAGCTGTATTTTCGTTCAGTTTTATTAATTTATATTAAAAATAATTTATTGAAATTCTATAAATTTAATCATAAAAAATGTATTTCATATTTTTAATAAGTAGGTTAAAATTAGTTAAATAGTTCGCTTTTATTTTTGATCACTATGAACAGTAACCTTGTTTAAGATTTGTCACCACAGTAAATTGTAAATTAGAGAATTAAGGTTAAAAATAAAGTGATAAGGATTTGAAAATATATGTAGCACATACCTGTGTTTCCTTATGATAACTTAAAATCAATAAACAATTCAAATATTTTAAAATATTTCATCTTGGGGTCATTTCTCTTTGATAGTGTTCTTTTTAATATTTTAATTAAAAGAAAATTCTAAAATGTCTCTTTCTTACATTTAATATCTATAATATTTAATGAGAGATAAAAACATATTATGAGCAGTTCTAAAATTTTATTTTAAATACTTTTTATGATCGTAATTTATTTTAAATTTTTCATGATGACATAATTACCTAAAACACATACACAACGCTGACACGGTGCTTGCACAAGTTGTAGAAGAATCTAAAAACTATTATTAAAAACATCAAAACTGGTGTTTTTAGGTGATTTATAGTTTCCGATTATTTTTTAGATATATATAACATATTATTAATTTTTTAAAAGTCATTATCTGAGATACATTATTGTCTTGATATATTTTAAAGTCAAATTATGTGAATAGTCTACAAAATTAATTTAATGGAATTTTATTTTAAATAATATATTATTTAATGATTTAAAATTAATCAAAATATTTTATTTAGAAAAATTAAAGTAATATGATTTAGAATATCAAAAATTTCCAAAATATGGGTCACTTTTTCTTTTATAGTGACTTTCATGACCCCAAACACGTAAACCACTTGTGATCATGGAAATCATAAAATAATGTTAATGGGGGGGGCTAAAACTAATAGATATGTATTTAAACATCTCATAAACTTGTCTAAATATTATTGGATGAGATTATCACTACATATATTAATCCTATATTATAAATATATCAATTATTTTCCAAGTGAAGATGAAAATTAATTTATATTAATTTAATACTTTATTTAATTCTGAGGTTTCCCTTCTATTCACTTGTAAATGGAAACCACCTTTCCTCTATTCCTCACAATTCATGATCTATTTAGCTCAAAAAAGATCTAACCAAATCTATTTCAAACCAAAATCCCCATGACATAATGGATCTTTTCACATCAAAATTCTAACCTATATGTCTTAATGTGTAAGACAAATATTATTTTCTGCTGAAGAGGTATAACTTTTAGTCGAATGTTTCCATTTTATTTATTCTTTTATCTCCTTACAATATCCTTAAACCATGATAATATAATTAAAAAATTATATCATAATTTCATGACCCAAATTCACCAAGATGAGGGAAGGGACAAAAGATTGCCAAACCCTTCCTTCTTTATGTTGAAGAAGAGAAAATGACCCCTGAGAACCGCCTTCAATAGGTCCCGGAGTGGTGAATAGAACCAACGGTATAGAATCACACAAAAAATATAAGTCATTACCCTTTTAATTTAGTAGGATCGAGAGATAAGATAGTAAATCCCAAACAACAACAAAATTGGTGGAAAAGTAATGAAAAAAATAAACCATTCCCATATGAATGTTCCAAATGTATGTGCTGAAAATTAAATGAAAACTCAAACGAAAATTTCCAATGAAATGAAGAAAATAGAAACAAAAATTTTCCAAAATTCTGGACTAGTACTGTCCTGCATGATCCTTGAAGTCCTCCTAGAAACCTGAAATCAGTTTTATATACGTCGGGTGAATATACAGGTATACTCATTAGGTAAAACCAAAAGTTACCATGCACAAGTGGGGAGGCATTTTAATTCCCGTGAGAAAAGGACATAACACCTTGTAGGGAAACTATCCTCCCAAACCTCACAAAGGAACACTCCCCAAATAACGCAAGTCAAGTAATGTAATATTAATAACAGATCGATGAAATTATACATGAATTGAAATATAAACGATGAAATTTCACATATAGACAACCACACATTCAATAATCTATGCTCATAAAATTATACAAGGATTAAAATCAGAATTAGGGCATGGAAAATTATATTATATTCAGTTTCAATGTTTTCAATGGGTGTTATCATGTTCAAACAGAAAGCAATTTTTCCTTCCATTTACTCACTTTTTTTTTGAATCATTTTTTTACACAAAATAATATTTTTTATTTCATCTCCCCCTAACTTAAAATAAAATTATCACTAGTGATTGATGAAAAGAAAATTTAGAAGGGGTATAGGCAGATTAGTGGAGTTCAAAAAGGAAATTTAAATATAAGGATCATGGAATGAAGTCACCCGGGGGTTGAAGTTGATGTTCTTGCTGGTCCAATTCAGTCTTTTGATATCCATGTCACTTGTAGAGTTCCCTAGTATAAAAAGGAAAAACAATAAATATACATATTCATATAATAAAAATAATATATATAAAAAGATTATAGAATAAAGAATCACAATATGTCATAGGTCAGTGGTAAGCATGCGCCCCTATCTCCCTTCGGTCCTGGGTTCAATTCCCCACAGCTTCACCGGTTGTGAAGGGGTTTCACCAATGACCTATGACATGTCATTATATATATATTTTAAATTATTATTAAATTATTATTTATTTTTTTTATTTTCATTTTATCCTACAAAAAAGTAAAAATAAATTTATATAAACATATTATACATTATCTTTTTTTAAATTTTTTGGGTATGGTATTACTCAAGGATAACACCACGTGACACAGATGAATATGGCGTTACCCTTGCATACAAATTTGTACTCATAAGAGAAGAATAGGTCAAAAATATATATTTTTTTAATATTTTTTTAATATCAAAATTATTAATTAATCCTTTTTAAAAAATTAATATGATTCAGTATTATTTGAAACATAAAAACCATGGGTTACCTCCCATGTAGTGATTTTTGTTAACGTTGTCATCCCAACATGGATCCTAATTCTATATATTTTTTCTTGGTTCATAGGTTGGCTCAGTTAAATCACCCTCTATTTTTTTTATTGAATGATTCAATGAATGGTTTTAACCTATGACCATTGACCATGAAAATGTGACCACTTGTTTGATCATGAATATGTAATACCCCATTGGGGTACACCTGATGCATTATAAAAAGACCTGACCATCTAGAGCTTAACATTCCTAGGTCTAAATGATGTTTTGAACTATTCAATAGAACAAAGTAACCTGGTTCAAAATGTTTGAAATTGATATTCCAGGATTGGAAGGCTTGAACTGTACCATTATTTATCCATGAATTTTCATAATCCTCCATCCTAAGTTCTTCATATTCATTAAGATCTAATTTCCTTTTTTTATTTGGCCAAATAAATGTCAATGTTCATTTTTTTGATTCCCCAAAATTCTTTATTCTCAATGTCATCAGGTAAATGGTATGATTTACCATAAACCATCTTATATGGTAACATCCCTAGGATGGTTTTTATTGTTGTAATATATGTTCAAAGAGCATCCAAGAGTTTCTCAGACCAATATTTCCTAAATGGATACACAATTATCTCAAGAATTAGCTTAATCTTCATATTCTCTAACTAATATTGACCATTGGTTTGAAGATTTTATGTAGTGGAAGCTTTTGAGAAATACCATACTTAACCTTGAGTGAAGTGAATGGAAATTTGCAAAATGGGTTACTTGGTCACTGATTATAGCAATAGGAATTCAAAATCAAGAAAATATGTGCTCTTTTAGATATTGGATAACAACATGATGGTCTTTCGATTTAGTGGGAATAGACCCAAACCATTTCGAGGCATAATAAATATCTAAAAATATTTAGAGGTATCCCGTTGATTTTGAGAAGATTCCCATGAAATCAATTCCCCAACATCTATGATTTCAATGACCAAAATGGGAGTGAGGTTCAATTGATTTATTTTGGTAATGGATCCTAATTGCTGACATAGAGGACAACATTTTATGAATTAGAAGGAATACATAATGAGGTTAGGATAGTAGAAACCACTTTGTAGGACCTTTAGAGTGGTTTATATGTATAACAGTGGCCTCCACATGGCTCTTCGTGAATAAATTTTAGAATGGAATCTTGCTTAGACTCAAGAACACATCTCCTGATGATTTGATCAAGATAGAACTTGAATAGGTAAGGATCATCAGACACATAATGTTTGACATCAGAAAGGAATTTCATCTTAGCTTGGGTCCCAATGAATTTTGGAATTTCACCCATCACTAAATGGTTTTCTATGTCATCATACCAAGGGAAATCTCTCACTGAATAGAGGAGCTCATCGGGAAATGAATCATACATAGAGAGTTGGTTTGAGTTTTCTTTGAATTCCATCCAAAGAGGTGATAAGCTATAACATTTTCAACACCCTTTGTATCTTTAATGGTTAAATCAAACTCTTAAAGAATAAGTACCCAACTAATCAATCTAGCCTTGGCATCTTTTTTTGGAAAAGGAATTTTATGGATGAATGGTCGGTAAAGACAATAATGGATGATTCTAAGAGATAAGACCTGAACTTCTCTAAGGAAAAGACAATATCAAGAAACTATTTCCCAAAAGTGGTGTAGTTAATTTGAGCATCATTTAAAGATTTTCATTCATAAGCAATGAAACATGGAGTTTTCTCACATTTTTGTCCTAAGACAGCTCCTACAGTGAAGTCACTAGAATTACACATGAGTTCAAAAGGAAGTTTCCAATTTGAAGATTGCATGATAGGTGGAGAGACAAGAGCTGACCTGAGAGTAGAGTATGATTCCTCATTGATTTCTGTCCACAAAAATTTAGCAACTTTCACTAATAGAGAACAAAGTGATCAAGAAATAGAGTTGAAATTCCTAAATGACCATCTATAGAATCCAGCATTTCCTAATAAGTACCTCACTTCCATAATATTTTTAAGAGAGGGAAGGTAATGAATGATGTCGACCTTATCTTTATAAACTTCAATATTTCAACCAGAAACCCGATGGCCTAGAACAAGTCCTTCATTTTACATTAAATGGCATTTTCCCCAATTTAGAATGAGATTATTATCCTCGCATCTTGAAAAACCCCTTTAAACATTTAGAATGAATCCCTCAAAATTATACCTAAATATGGAAATGTCATCCCTGAAGACCTCTAAACAATCCCCCCATGTCCGAGAATATTCCCATCAAGCACCGATGGAATGTACCAGGGAAATTAAATAACCCAATGGGTATGTTCTTGAAAAAAAAAGTTCCAAATGGACAAGTGAATGTTGTTTGTCCTTGATCCTCTATAGAGACTTCTTTTTTATTATACCTTGACAATACATCTAGGAAGCAATAGAATTGATGACCCGCCACTCGCTCGAGGAAATGATCAATAAAGTGAAAGGGGAAATGGTCTTTCTTCGTATAAGAGTTGAGCATTCTATAGTCAATACAAAATCTCCATCCACTACTAACCCTTGTGGGGAGAAGTTCACCATCCTCATTGGTGATCACAATGATTCCATATTTATTTGCTACAACATGATTTGGGCTTACCCACTCACACTTAGCAATGGGGCAGATGATACCTGATTTTAAAAACAGAATAAGTTATTTCCTTACAACATATTTAAGATTTGGATTGAGTCTCCTTTATGGTTGATGAAATGGTTTGTATTCAGATTCATGAACAATAATATGAGTCCCAATGAGTGGACTAATCCCAGGAATATCAGAAAGGGTCCCTCCAATTTCATTCTTATGCTTTCTTAGGACATAAAAAAGCATTATTTCTTGATTTGATTCAAGAGAGGAAGAAATAAAAACAAGGAAGGATATATTTTCCTATAATAATTCATACTTGAGTGATGAAGGTATGTCCATAAATTCACGATCATATTTGATATCACTTTCCAAGAAAGGATTAGAATTTGTATTGAACTGAGATTCTTTGTTTAGATTTCTTGACAGAATTGGTTCCTTGTGAGCAAAATTTTCATCCACAAAATTAGCCATGGAAGTGTCATGAATGGGTATAGACAAATTTTTATTTATTTCACCCGTGATATAATTTATTGTTTATTCTATAAAAACCTCAGTCGAACTATCTAAAAGAAATTCAATCTAAGGAGAAAAATTTCCCTCATGTGACCAAAAATACAATATCTTCTTGACTTAATAATATTTCAGTAATTCCTTGATGTTTATCAAGTTCACTATCAACACTACCAATCCAATTAACATCATTTATTTCCTAATCATCCCCAATTTAAGAGTTTTATTTATATATGTTCATGTCTAGACACATGTTTCCAAAGGTGATGGTCATGTTCACATTTTGTACTCAGATAACGGAGTATATTGTTGAAAAGAAGGGAAGATCAAGGATGATTGGTTTTTGATCCTTCAGACCTGTGATTGGGTGATTTTCAAGGATAATGAAGTCAGTTGGGTAAATGAAAATTTCAACTTTCACCGAAACATCCATTAATATCCCCATAAGAACCCTAATGATGTGATCAGCAAGTTGAAGAGTGAAAAATGTGGGTTGGTGTTATATGATTCCTAATTGACAATACATGGTATAAGGAATGATATTCACACTAGATCCTAGGTCACACAAGGATTTTACAACTTTTTCTCTCCTATTTCAACATTGATATAAGGGTATCCTGGGTATTTCATCTTTGGAAGAAGGGTTCCTTGGATTGTTTGCTAAAATTTTCTGCCAAAAGGACTTAGTTCATAAGTGATAATTTTCTTTTAAATATTTAGAAGTACTTATGGTATTTTGAGTATATAGTAATGGTTTTAATGGAATCAAGGAGTAGAATTTTCAACTTGAATTTTGAGAATATTTCCCTCAATTTTTCACTCAATTCAGTCTTCGGTTTCCCCCTCATGTGTTGAGGAAATGAGGCAGGTTATGGGATTGTTTTTCGAAGAGTTCTTTCTTTCAAATTGTAATTAGTTTCTTCAGTTTCTTCATGGGGTTCATATTAATTATAATTAGAGTTATAATCTTCAGATGGTTTTCTAATTATTTTTTTCAGGTTTCTCAATTGATTTCCCACTTCTTAAAATGGTAACAACCTTTATTTTTTCATGATTTTTTTGAGTGAAACTTGACTCTCACCTTAATGTTGATGATGGAATAGCCTGAGAAGGCATGGGTGCATTCCAAGTTTTAATGGTTTTTTGTTAATGTTTAAGGTATGAGACTTCTGAGTTCATTTTCATCATATTTTTAAAAAACTTATCAAGGATTGGAAGAGGGATGGATTGAGTAGGGGATTATGCTGGTTGGTTTATCCCAGGATGATACTTTGGCTGTTGGATTGGTTGTTTCATTGGTTTCTGGATGGGTTGCTGGCATTGGACAAGATAATGTTGGTATTATGCTGGTTTTGTTTGGAATTTTTTCTGGTTTTTGAAATTTCATGGAGGGTAAGGGTTT
Source organism: Viscum album (assembly GCA_963277665.1). Classification (NCBI taxonomy): domain Eukaryota; kingdom Viridiplantae; phylum Streptophyta; class Magnoliopsida; order Santalales; family Viscaceae; genus Viscum; species Viscum album. Next base: position 1,932,930,304 of record OY728131.1, read on the forward strand.
GGATCTTATGGCTAACTAGGATTCAGGTTATATTTCCAACGGAATCCTGGATGGTCATTGTACCTTGGATTGAATGTGTTTTTCTACTGTGTCTTCTAAAAGTTCATATCATTGTCCTCCACTGGTTGTCCTAATAGAAAAACATCTTTAATGGAAGGGATTGTTGGGAAGTTGTTAGTTTGGTGGTCATGTTTGTCAACAATTGTGCAAACAGGGTCAATAGTTTGAATTTCATGGACTTTCCTAAGATCGATCTCCTTGACCTTCCTAGTTAGTGCAACAAGTTTCTACCTAAGGATTCCGTCTTCCCTATGTGTGTGAATTCCACCATATTTGGGTGGCTTCTCATAGTTATGTGATGTTCCACATGTTTTCTTTTGTTCAGCAAGGCTTTCCAGATACTCATAAGCATCATTTTGGGATTTGTTTTTAATGGTTACATGAAAAATCATGTTAATGAATCATTAGTTCCCCGAACCCAACCCTTCATAGAAAATTATCATTTGGTCATTAATAGAAAAACCCTGGTGTGGAACCATTTTTAGATTATCATTTTACCTCTCCCATGTTTTGTATAATGACTACCCCTCTTTTTCATAAATGATTCAGACACTCTTTTTAAGTGGAATTGTTTTATGGTGGGGAATATAATTTTTATATAATTCTCTTTGTAATTGGCCCCATGAGTTGATGGATGATGGTCTCAAATTTTTAGCCAATTTTTTTCTCGATATTTTAAATAAAAAGAAAATATCCTCATCTTAGAGGATTCTAGTTTAAGTGGGCTAGGCATGGTTTCTACAATGTCATTGATCTCCTTAACGTGAAGGTAGGGCATCTCGGACTCCATTTCATGGAATGTGGGAAGGTGGATAATGACATCAGGTTTAAATATGTAATTGGTATCTCATAGGGAATTATTTCTAATTAATGAGGGGGCATTGGTCCCGGCTATTGTGAGGTAGTCATTCATGGTTTGATCAACTAAATTCCCCAAATTTTGGGCTGCCTCATTAGGGTTTCCATTTTGGCACCCACCCGGGATTATGAGTTGATTTCATTGAAGATCTTCCATTGAAATTGGCTAATTTTTTTACTCAATAGTATTATGAAGTATAGGATATAATGTAAATAATTCCGTTGGTGCACTTGACTCCCCTTCCCCAGGACTATCCACCCTAACTAGACAGTTTGATTGGTCACAAGAGTATGCGAACATGTGCCAAAAGAAAAAAATGAGAAAGAGAAAAGATTAGAGAATTTGGATGAGAAATAATAAATGGGGGAGAATAAAATGGGGTTTTATATTACATACTTGGGTCCCTAAAAACAGGTCCAAAATTTTATTCACGCTCAAATTTACCCAAGATATAAAGGCAGAATAGTCAATGTAGTCTATCTTGGGTTGTTGATTCCTTAGAGACCTAATAAGAATCACATAGACACATACATTCTATGTACTATTTTTGGTTATGGAGTGGCCAACATGTGTTGATTTTATATGGGTTTAATTGAACTCTAAGAGTCTTAAGTGACTTCTATTTAAAATAATGATTTGATCCTATGTTATCACTTTTGGTGGATTGGATGCATTCCTTTTTCAACGATTTCAATTTCTTATATTTGAGAAGAGTTCATTAATGAAGATTAAAAAACATCATCAATTACTAGTTTAATTCCAACACACCTTAATAATAATCACCTTTACACTTGGAGGATCATGTTTAGGATCACTCCAAGGTATAGTTCCATATTATCACTTGAAGTGAGTGGCCTTAAAATTCAATAAGGATGAGGAAGTTTTAAAATCATCAAATAAAAATCTCATTTAAAAGAAGTGATTATTGATTAATTGAGTGATAAATAACATCAAATCTAGCACCATTATAATACCGTGGATCAAACCATATTTTGGTTATCCCTCCATTGATCATGTGGTTTCAATGGATGCGGGAAGTATATTAAAGTGGGAGGAATTGGAGAAGTAAAAAACAATGAAATAACGATCACTCTAATGTTTTGTGATAATCTCACAAGGTTTTGTGTGAAAAATTTCACTACTTGAGGAAATAGTATAAAAATGATATAAATAATAATATAATAATACAATATGAATAAATTTTATAAAGATTATAATGTAATTAAAGAACTTACAATTTGACGGAATGTGATTACGACATCAAATTGGAAACATAACATTAAAATGAATCAAAGCTCATAGATGCCCATATCCTCCACCACCAGAACCTTATATATGAATTTTTGAAGCCTTGGGTCGAGGCTCCAATAGTCCATGTCTCCTCAATTAATTTTGGGAGGCTATAAGTTGGGGGAAATTTGAGGGGGAGTTGATTTTTCAACCCATGATAAACAATCCGATCCAACTTGCACGACTTGATAGATGTGTTCCCAAAAGTATCTAGATGGCCTCATTGTGGTTGAAAATAAAAGAAAAAAATGAATTTAACGATTTCCTCTGATATCCTGTAAAATATAGACCACAAATTGTTTATGGTTTGATATATATGATTAAATGTTTGGGATGTTTTTCTGGGCTGCAGAATTTGGCCTAGAATTTTATCTTCAAATTGGGCCGCATTAAACTCTATCTAAACAGCGAATTAGATCTTGTATTTGTTGGATTAAATTTTTCCCTTTATGTCCCTTATCATAATATAAATGTTCAGAATTATTTGTCTTCTATTTTGGCCTCTAAAGTCTATTTAATAGGCTATTTTCCAGTTTGTTTGGACCTAAATGTTGTTGATTAATGACCAACTTTGGTGGTCTTCTAATGAGAATCATCAAGTGATCCAAAATCATGAATTGTTCTTTAAAGCATGGGGTACCTGAAAGTAAAATCAGGACCAATTTTATATTAGGAATTTTTCAAAAAAGTTCCAATTAATAGTTTACTTTAACAATGAATTACAATCATATTGTGAAATAATGTTCAAAGTGTAAAATGCATTAAAATGGTGTTTATTAATAATTAATATGATGAATATTAAAAATATTAAAAATGAATATTATCCTATTTCAGTGGATAATCAACACCACTATTTCCAAATTTAGGAAATTATTATGGAAGTTTCTCTTATGCATCCTTACGTGTCTGGACCCATAAGTAACCATATGACCATTATGGACTGGAACTGTTCAAATCCTGACACCTGATACATCACAATATAGTTCATACTCACTACCCAGCTCATTTATGGTTAATATTGGGGTTTTCATCAATCTCCCATTAAAGATCATAGAAGGACCTATCGTGATCACCAATGGAAAGGAACTATACCACATTTTTGTTTAAGGTTTTCTCAGTTCTTGCAATTAAGAAGACTCTCGGTTGAGCCTATGGTAATAACTACAAATTCCCAAAAAATATTTGGATATCAAAAACATTCATTGGCCTCTATAAATAAAATATGATATCAAAATTATCCAGATCGAAAAATAGTCTATCTACAAAATTTAACATTCCCCCATGAAGTTTACATTATCAATCAAAAACATACACTTTAAGATCATGGCATATAGTTGATTCACCCTATGTTTTATCAAAATGTTCTCCATATTTCAAGAATATTACTACCTCGATCCAAGAGAACACTTTAGCACCTATATGTTAATCAAATAGTCTTTTACTATATATAAGCGTATATAAGTTCATTTCTATCAATTTTAATATCCTTTAATAGTCCACACATATTCTCAAATATCTATTTGAATTTTTATGAAAATAACTAAGGCACCCGAGGAGGACATAATAATTCATATTAACCCCTTCACATCGAAGTCGTTCAATTGAAACTTTTTCTCTCATATCTTTATAGGATCCATCTTATATGGGGGAATTGATATGTGACCCACACCTCTTAATAACACAATCATAATGTCAACCTATCCCTTCGGTGGTAATCTAGAGAAGTTCTTTGGAAATACTTCTAGGAAAATCTCAATTACAGTAGGATGTACTGAATGATGTTTCTCCCTATCATCCAAAATTACTCTAGAAAAATGGATTGTGATTCTACCCAGCTATAGAAATATAGGTCCTACATAACTAGTTTTAATATCTAACTATTCAATATAGACATAATCATCACCCTCAAAAAAATATAATTTCACCCATCGATGAAAACAATTGATAAGTAAATACATCACTACATGGGGGGTTTTAATTGTAGTCACGAAGTACACTCGTAATTTTCATGTCACTAGAACCTTACTTTTCCATTTTTTAAACTATATTAAGTGTGAATTAATTAGTTTATCGGGAAAATTGTCAAATAGTTGTGAGACATTCTATGAGCCCAATTTTTATATATGTTATATTTTCATCTCCCTCTTGTATTTTCCTCCTACTTTCAATAAACTTACACATGAACTTACATGAAACATTCATATGATATATATAAAAATTATACAATAAGCGACATGGACCATTCATAATTAATATATGCGAATATTTATACATATATAAAAATATTTATTATTTCAGGAACAATTTTCCCACATTGAGTAAATTGATAAGATATAATCAAAATATCCTAAGAACCGACATGAAGCATTCATGTTCCATAAATTATCGAGAAAAATAAAAAATGAATTTCTATTTAATTGAATAAAAATATAGAAGAAGAACCAAATTCACTATATGAATTCACTGAGAAACAATAAACCATATCCATATGTAAAAAGGCAACATAAAACATGTGAAACTACACTAAAAAAACATAACTAAAAATAGATGGGATGGATTTTATAACATGATCTCCAGTCAACGATGGCCTCCATTCTTAAAATCACCTTACAAAAAAACCAATTCCTATGCCACTAAATATCAATTTGGAAACAAGCATCCAACAACTAACCATGTATTTATTAAACAAAAAATGTACTTAGAGCATTATAAGAATACTCAAAGTGGTAGCTCTTGAGGAGATGTGATAGAGACGGAGGTGGGTTTGCAGAGGAGGAGGGATTTGCAACAGAGGTGGGGTTCAGTGGTAGAGGTGGGGTATGTTAAGGAGAGCTTCACGGTAGAAGAGAGCTTCATGGCGCAGAGGATGGTATCGCGGTTGAGTAGGAGGAGGGATTTATGGCAGAGGAGGAGGTTTTCGCGGTAGAAGGAGTCAGCAACAGAAGAGAAGGATGAGGGTTTCACGATGGTGGAGGAGTGCTTCATGACAATGGAGGAGGAGGAGGAGGCATCAAAGGAGGTGAAGGAGGAGGATGTGGCATGGTTCGGATTCCGCGAGAGATTGAGTTGTGTGACATGAGGAGGAGTCTATTAGATTTTATTTATAAAATAAGGTAAGCCATTTATCTGTGCTAACTAAAAAACGCTAAAAATGTTTGTTTTATCAGCGTTAAAATAGAAAGTGTTGATAGAACATGACTTTATCAGTGCTAAAAATAACTGATAAAACTGTAATGATAATAAATTATAAATATTTATATATATATTAATAAAATTATATGTATAATAAATAAATAAATAATTATTTATAATAATAACTACAAACAAATGTATATTTATTTATAATTATAAATATAATGAATATATATTAATTTATAATTATAATTTTTTAATAAATATATTTATAATATTTATGAATATATATATATTAAATATATTTATTATAATTTTATAATTTTTTAAATATATCTATATTTATAGAGAATTATAATTGAAAATATTTGTATATATTTATATAATTTTAAAATTATTTAAAAACTATAAATGTATATATATTAAATTTATTGTTATAATCATATATATATATATATATTTAAATAATTATAACATATTAACAAATATTTTTATTTAATTTCTAATTTTATAAATATATATATTTAATATATTTAAAAAAATTAATAATTATTTAAATATATATGCATTATATAGAATTATAATTATAAATAATTGTATATATTTGTAAATATATTTATTTAAATAAAATGTTTATTATAATTTGATAATTATTTAAATATAAATATATATTTATTACATATATATTTTAATTATATTGTGTGATTTATAATGAAAATTATTTTTATTTATTGTCATTAATATAGTTATATTTGACTATAATTAAAATGAATATATAATTATATAATAATATTGTTTTAACAAATAAAAAATTGGTTTGATAACCTGTTTAACTGATTTTCCCGATCCATACTTGACCTATACCCCTGATTAAATGACCATCCCGATTCTATATCAGTGTGTGTATAATCTGACCCCACAATAAAAGAAATTTAGGCTCAATCATTATGAGATGGAGTTTGACCTTCCATACATATATAAATTGACTATTCAATAAAATATTTTTTGGCACAATAGAATGATTTGATCGAGAGATTAGTCTCGTGACCATTGTAATATGAATTTTGATGCTGACCATCCTTAAATGCATTCATATATATAAGAAATGGATGAATCATTTTATTAATTAGATACCCTTCCTCATCCCCTTCTATTCTGGTGCTATGAAAATTTAACGGTGGACATGGTGGCTTATGACTAGGTGGGGCCCAGTAAGATCGGGTGGATAAGAAGTTTTACTTTGGCTTCTAGTAGCTACACTGCTCTCATAACTAGGTGAGGTTATCTTCCATTTTCCATCATTGTTTCCTTTCTATACTTTGCTATATTTAGTTCTTTTGTTGGGTTTTTAATCTAGCCCACTTATATTAGTTGTACTTGTACCAGAATTAGTTTTAGTGATGCTTGTTTCTTTTTCAGTGTGTGGGACATGGTTGGGTGTGTGTGTGTGTGTGTATTGGTACTTAAGAAAATCCCTCCCACATATAGGCTGGCACCTTTAGAGATAATCACTGGCCTCTAGCCTTTGTGAGGTAGTCTTGGTGTAGTCAAGACACAGGCCCTGGGGGAGGGGTTGTGACACCACCCAATGTGATGTGATTTTTGTAAACCAATGCTTTCTACACCGAACAAGTATTCAGTACAGAATTCAATGGCTTCCTAAACAATATATCATTCTATAATACAACCCTCTGGCCAGCTTTGATTTTCTACAAAACCTTTTAAAATCTTCATGTACCATTAAATGGGGTACACCAATCTATAGTGTACAAGACCACATAGTCGAATCTCTCTCACCAAGTGAACCATAAAATCAAATAATGTTGGTGTAAATAACATTTCAAATTCAAAAAATATTGTGGAATGCTCTCTTTCGATAGTCGGAAATTTAAAATGACAGACTCTATTTAATATGTGGGGCACAATTTTAACACTTTGAGTAAATTTATAAGCTATAATTGAAATATCCAAAGAACCGACATGAAACATTCATTTTCTATAAATTCTCGATAAAAATAAATAATAAATTCATCTATAATTGAATAATAATATTGATGAAACACCAACATCATTATATAAATGTAGTAAGAAACAATAAACCATATCCATATATAATTAGATGATGAAAATCATGTGAAACTAGAGTAAAAAAACATAACTAAAAATGTGTGGGTTATATTCTATGAAATGATCATCAGTCAGACATGGCCTCCATTCTCAAAACCACCTAACAAATGAACCAATTCCTATACCGCTAATCATCAATTGGGCCACAATCATCTAATAGCGAACTATATACTTATTGAATCAAAATCTATACTTAAGAGGAGAGCTTCACAATAGAGGTGGGGGAGGGTTCACATAAGAGGAGAGCTTCACAATAAGTTTAGAGTTCAGTGACAGAGGTGGGGTACACTGAGGAGAAATTCACAACACAGGAGATCTTCGCTGCACCAGATGAGGGCTTCACGGTGAAAGAGTAGGAGGAGGAGGCGACAGAGGAGGTGGCGGCAGGGTTTAGCTTCAGTGAGATCTTGTGTCGTGCGACATAATGAGGAGACTGTTAGAGTGTATTTATAAAACCAGGTAAACCTTTTATCAGGGGTAGCTAAAAAATTCCTATAAAGGTATGTTTTATCGATGCTAAAATAGAAACTGCTGATAAAACATGCCTTTGTCAACCCTAAAAAAGCACTGATAAAACTATAATGAAAATAATATATATATATATATAATATTATGTGTATAATAAATATAAATATATATTTATAATAAAAATTATAAAAAAATTATTATTTATTTATATTTATATAAATAATAAATAAAAAATTATTTATAATTATATATTTGTAATAAATATATTTATTATATTTATAATTGTATATAATTAATATCTTTATAATAATTTTATAATTATTTAAATATATCCATATTTACTTAGAATTATAATTGTAAATATTTCCATTTATTTATTATAATTGTATAATTATTTAATAACAACAAATTTATAAATTTTATATATTTTTATTTATATTTATAATCATAAATATATCTATATTTTTTAATTTCTTTAAATAATTTTAAAATTTTAACTAATATATATATTAAATTTATATTTTTATAAATATATATAATTAATATATTTATAATAATTCATTAATAAAATAAATATATATGTATTATATATAATTCAAAAAATAAAATATTTGTATTTATTTATAAATATATTTTTTAATTATATATATTTATTTAATTAATATTTATATTATAATTTGATAATTATTTAAATATGAATATATAGTGATTTAAATAATTATGAAATTCTTATGAAATAAATATATATTTTTTATAAATATAAATTTTAATTATAGTCATAAATATGAATAAATTTATATATATATTTAAATACATATCAAATTAAAATGAATATATTAATTATATATAGTCATAAATATATATATATATATATTTAAATAATTCTGAAATTAAAATAAATATATTTATTTATTTTAATTTCATATTTATTTCAATTAATATAAAATTATATTTAAATAATTATGAAATTATAATAAATATATATATAATAAATACATTTATTTTATTTAAAGTTATAATTTTAAATAAATATATATTTATTTATAGTCATAAATATAAATAAATAAAAAAATAAATATATATATTTAAATACATATGAAGGTAAAATAAATATATTCATAATATATATTTATTATAATTAAGAAGATTTTAAATAGTTATATATCTATATTTAAATGATTATGAAATTATAATTAATATATTTTATAATAAATATATTTATTATAATTTCATAAATATTTAATTATAAATATATATTTCTTTATATAATTATGAAATTAATATATATATATATATATATAATATTTTCTTTAATTTATCATGTATTTATATATACATATATATATAACTGTGTGTGTGTGTGTGTCTGTGTTTGTGTGTGTATTTATTTATATTTATGACTATATATAATTAATATATTTATTTTTCTGGGTGTTCATTTTCATCGCTCAACAATTGTATTGTATATAGGATCATCAAAAAATATACTTCTGACCATGTTTCTACATATGATGGTCCAATCTCTGAGCATATCGTTCTATGTAAATTTTCATTCATTTCTCGGATTTCATCGTCAAAAGGAATGGTGTCCTGGAAAACTGATGACCTAGTAGAGCAATTAGTCTCATCGTGGAGTTTTCCAGATTTTAAATGTGTATCCCTTAGTAGAGGTTTCTCTCATATGATTTATCCCTCGACAGAGCTAAATAGCAGGGCTTGGAGTTTATAGGATTGATCAATTTAAGACTGTGAATTCTTTTAATTCACAAGTGGATCTTGATCTTGAATCTGAACGAATTTTGAGAAAATAGCGCACAAATATGGCTGAAGATTCATAGCATAAACTGGATATTTTGGCAACCAGAAATTCTCTTCGACCTTGCTTCAGCTATTGGTATTCCTATTTGAATGTATAACCCCATTAAAATGGCCACATTTGGCCACTTTTTTCCAGTTCTAGTAAAAGTAGATTTCAGCTCCATCTTGATTGATAAAATCACTCTATCTATACCCCATCACGATATACATCTTCAAATAGAGTATGAATGAACCCCCGCACCCCCCCAATTTTGGGAATCCTATAAAATCATTGGGCATATAAAATCTATCTGTAGAGCTTATATAGTTTTCCCCAATGTCCATTTAAATGGTCAAGATCTTCTCCAATTTCGTAGGAAGAAAATAAGTTGGACTATTCAAAATTATGGAGACCAAATAGATGTGTCTGCTCAAAATAATGATGTTCCAGCCTCATTTAGATTAAACTAGACTGATGACCAGAAGCATATAGATGTTTATGCTTCTTATTTGGGTTTTAATGCAATATCCTTTGATGGTCCACTATAGGAAAATAGGGACACAATAGCTACTACTGATCATCCTCTAAAAATGATATTGGGACTATCAACTTTCCCAAATAGAGTTTTCTAAGCCCAATGAATCCTTGGATGACTAGGCAGAGGAATGTCACATGGATTCTCATTGTTCTTATAGAGATTTTATGTCTCGTGGAATTTCTAATGACCATGAGGTAATGGAATCTGACGATGGTCAATCAGATAAAGAGATTTTTATACAATCACACGCAGATTACATCCTTTGGCAGGAACAAAGAATCAGGGCCTCCAGAGCTCACAACGGGAATGAAAAATATGAGATGGCCATTCCAGGGAAATAAAAAAAGGGTTATGCCTTGTCTGTGAGGAGTAATAAAGAGTTTCTGACTCCCTCATAGCCTTTCCATTATGTGAGTCAATGCAGGAAAATCATGGGCAACAACAACAATTGAGTGAGTTGGTTCCCTCCAACAAAAATCTTGTGGATGTTAACCGTGGTTTAAGTACTTGTGTAATTGTACAACAGTGATTCAATGCTTGCGCTTGAAAAATCTACCCCATTGGTTAGAGATATTTCAAGTACATGTATTAAATCATGTATTGGGAAGCAGTATGAGATGGTTTCAAAATCATCCCATAATCATTTTCTTTAATCTGTGGATGCTGCAACACCTCTTCCATGCGAGAAAATGACAAAAATATTGTAGAATATGTCAGAAAATATATTAATTCCTCTTCAATTGACACATCTCTTGTTTTAAACACGAGTAAAATAACTCCATTGCATCGGTTTCCTCTGGAAGTAGTAAAGATAATGTCTCATACAATGACCATGTCCCTATAGCTAATCTGAAGATGGTGGTCAGTGATGAGCAACTCTCGGATGATGGAGGTGGGCCATGGATGCGGGTCAAAAATTTGAGAAGGGGGAGACATCCACATGGTCGTGGTGGACATTTCCCATGTCATAGCATGAGTACAACATCTCGAGCACATTGAGTGTTGTTCTCTTTTATTTTTTTTTCTTTGACCCTTGAATGTTTTGTATGTTTACCCCTCTTATGGTTTTTATTTAATAAAAGGGGCATTCGAGCCCCAATATTTTCTTAAAAAGACTATTTATGATAACATAATAGCTTCATGGGAACATGAATGAATCATATACACTGAGTTAAGTATATATCATAAAAAACGGGTCATCATATAAACAGACAACATGAATAGTAATGAGAGTGTAATATATAAAGGAACATTCACGATGAATACATAACATATGAACGCCACTTATATTCACGCACCAATTGACCAAATTCTTTTGAATCATATATTTATTTATATTAATAATTATAAATATACATATTTAAAAAGTATTTATATATAATTATAAATATACATATTTAAAAAATATTTATATATAATTATAAATATATATATTTTAAAAGTATTTATTTATAAATATAAATATATAAATATAAAAATATATCAATATAATAAATAGAATTAATATATTGATTATTTTATGAAATTTATTATATATATATATATTGAATTATTAAATAAATATATTAATTATAAAAATGTGATTTTTATTTAATGTAAAAAATATATTATTTTTGAATATAAATATAATAATTTTATATAAAGTAATAATAATTTTTATTAAAAATGATTTTCACCACTATCAATAACACTGATAAATCTTCCCTTTATCACTATTATAAAAGTGATGATAAATGGTACACCTTTATTAGTGATCATAAATGGTAGATTTATCAGCGTTTTTCGATAGTTCTAATAAAGGTTCTCTTTTATCAGTGCTTTCTGCTTAGCGGTAGTGTGAAAACATATGTCATTTATGTAGTAGTGTTTTTATTATTTTTTCAATAAATGATTGTTCTTCACTTCTCTTATAAACATAGTCGGTTTCATTCCTCCTCCTTGTTTCCAATGAGAGACTCCATGACAATATTTTAATTATCAAAATATTGATTTATTGATAAAAAATAATTTAATTAAAAGCATAGAAACGGAATATGGAAATGTAAATTTAAAGCGTGTGATTTATAAGGAAAATTAATTTTTTTATTATCATTAAAATAGTTATATTTGACAATAATTAATATGAATATACAAGGAATAATAATATTGTTTTAACAAATAAAATAAATCAGATCAATCACTTGCTTAAGTGATTTTCTAGATCTGAACTTGAGCAACTCCACTGATTCAATGATTATCATGATTTTAATAATTTTGATCTCAGGAAATAAAACATGTGTTTTGACTCCAATAATATAACATTTTTTAGCGAATTTCATTAATGGAGATTTCCCTCAAAATTAAAAAAAAATTGTGATAATCATGCTTAAAAAACAATGGACTTTGTAATAAATAAAAAACATTGAATCTATCCATTCATATGAGCTTGTGTATTTAATTTGACCAAACAATAAAAGAATTTTAGGTTCAATAATAGAATGATCTGGCTGTGAGATAGAGTTTGACCTATCATTCATATATAAATTGAACCTACAAATATATTTATTTCATTTAAATATAAGAAATGTAGATATATACATTTTTAGTTATAATCATATATATATATATATTCCAATAATTGTAAAATTTTAAAAAATATATTTATTGAATTTATAATGATGTAAATATGTATCATTAATATATTTATAACAATTTAATATCTATTTAAATATATATGTTTTATATTGCATTCTAGATATAAATATTTGTATATATTTATAAATATATTTATTTAATTTATATATTTATTATAAGTTGATAATTATTTAAATATAAATATATGTTTATTTAATGTATATTTTAATTATAGTGTGTGATTTATAAGGAAAATTAATTTTATTTATTGTCCTTAAAATAGTTATATTTGACTATAATTAATATGAATATATATATATATAATAATATTGTTTTATCAAATAAAAAAATTAGATTGATAACCTGTATAAACGATTTTCCCAATCCGTAATTGACCTACTCCACTAATTCAATGACCATCCTGATTCAATATGAGTCTGTGTATAATTTTACCCTATAATAAAAGAATTTTAGGCTCAATAATTGTGAGATGGAGTTTGACCTACCATACATATATAAATTTACCCTAAAATAAAATAAGTTTAGGTGCAATAGAATGATTTGATTTAGAGATTAGTCATGTGACCATTTTAAAATGAATTTTTATGAAAACCATCCTTAAATGAATTCATATATATATGAAATGGATTAGTCATACTACAAATAAGATACCCTTCATCATCCCCTTTCATTCTGCAGCTCTGGAAATTTAACTGTTATTCTCAATCACCCTTCCTCCTCCCTAGTACGAGCGCCCATTTTTCTAATCCCCCAAAACAAAATGGTGCATCGGGAGTTGAGTATGTTAACAGTAATGATGAGGAGTGTCACCATTTCCTTATTCCCTGGCTCCATGAAAGGGCAGAGGAGAACCACATCGTCTGACCTCTTCTTAGCAGACTCCATTGACCCGGCAATGTCAGAATGGTAGAGGACAACACTGCACACCGACAAGGCGATGCTGGCAATGTCGAAAACCTACTTCGATCTTCTCTTAGCAGATACTTCCTACCAGTCGATACTGTAAAGGAAGAAGAAGATGATGTGGTATGACCCGGCAATGCCGGAATGGCAGATGATGGAAACCCATATCGATCTTCTCTTTGCAGACACTTCCTACCTGGCGATGCTGGAAATGAAGAAAAAGATGACATTGGCTGAGATGATGATGCTGGAAAGGAAGAAGAAGATGATGTTGGACAGCCCAGTGATGCAGTAATAGATGAAGAAGACGACACTGGCTGACTCGGTGATACCGGAAAGGAACAAGAAGATGGAGCTAGCCGACCCGACGATGCAAGAATGGCAGAGGATAGCACCGCACACCGAGAAGGTGATGCCGGCGATGCTAGAAACCTACTTTGATCTGCTCTTAGAAGAGCATTCCTACCAGGTGATACAGGAATGGAATAAGAAGATGACATTGGCCGACCCGTTGTTCACATAATGGCAGAGGAGGGAAACCCACATCAATATTCTATTTGAAAACACTTTTTAACAGGTAATGATGGAAAGTAAGAAGAAGATGATATTGGTCAGCCCATTAAAACCCCAAGACCTGGCTATGGAGGATCAGAAGATGGAGAGCACCATGGGAGGCTTGTTTATGGCCGAAGACCTGGGGATGGAGAAAAGGCAGAGGAGAGAGAAAAACACTAACCTTCCATTAGCAGAATCTTGTGATCAGGCGACGCTGGAAAGGAAGAAGAAGATGATGGTGGGCGACCTTTTTATATCCCAAGACCTGGTTTTGGAGGATTAGAAGAACATTAGTATGGCATCCATGGATGAAAGGTAAAGGAGATCACCATACACCGAGCATCTCTTACCAGACTCTTGCAATTAGGCGACGCCGCAATGGAAGAAGAGGACGATGTTGGGTGACCTATTCATATCCCAAGACCTAGAAATGGAGGTTTGAAAGAAGATATGTAAGATGTTCATGTAAGAAAGGCACAGGAGGGATCCCTACATCAAGTAGCTCTTACCAGACTCTTGTGATCAGGCGATGCAAGAAAGGAAGAATAGGATGTCCCTGGGCAACCTATTTTTATCCCATGACCTGGAGATGGAGGATCGGAAGAAGAGAAGTATGGTTTTCATGTCAGAAAGGCAGAGGAGAGCACCGCACACCTATCACCTCATACAGGACTTGGTGTTTATAGTAGAAAGGCTGAGGAGAGTGCCACACACCTAGAATCTCTTACCAAATATATATTTTCGATTTAATATAATAAATTTAAGAATATAATGTTTAAATTAGAAATTTATTATTAACATTTTGGAAATCTATATAATATTTTTATTCAAATAAAATCTATTTTTGTTTTTTCTCTTTTATTCAAGTATTCGTAAGATTCATTTCGATTTTTTTCTTGGTTTGAAAAACTAGAGTCTTCGTAGATTTAACATAATCCAATTAATTAAATTAGAAATAAAATTATTCTTGTTTTTTCTTTAAGATTATTTTTATACTTAAAACATGTGATATTTCAAAAAATTATTTTTGTGAATTTATATTAAAAACATTTTATACCACTTCTAGAAATTAAATGGGTTCCATATTTCAAAAGAGTATAATTAATATCAAGTAATAAGATCAAATTACTGAAAAAATTTTCTTTGAGAAGATTCATTGAAAATTATAAATGAAGTTTCAAAAAAGCGAGTAGTCACGATGACATGAAATTATATCCATGAAAAGTACAACAAAACAATGATTATTTGCACATTTTTTGGTAAAAAAGTTAAAAGTACCTCACTGAAAAGATGAAAGGAATAATCCACTTTTTTTTAGAATTCAAACATGGATAGAAATGAAATTAAAAACCATAGGATAATATTAAAATCAAACTTGAAAACATTTTTAATGAAAAGATGAAAATGGAAGAAAAGGATTCCAAAAATTTTATTTTTCATTAAAAAAATTCAGATCATTCTAAGTACATAATAAAAGAAAATTGTACTATTACTTGAACATGCCATGAATAAATGAAGGAAAATAAAATGAAATGGGTTTATTGTATAAGGAACATATAATTTCTCTCAATCTAAACTAAATTATAATAAAAAAAATTAAAATTAGTTTGAAACAAAAATAACATACAACTTTGGTAATCACTAAATAAAAAACACATGAAAGAGAGAATGATAAATTAATTTTTAAATCCCCATAGTTTCAATAAAAATAATAGTAAAATAAATTAATGGTGTCACACCCCTAATTTTTAGTTTTTTTTCATTTTATAATTTATGGGCTCCACGTCCTCACATCATGGACCGGGCTGGTTCCCGATTTAATTTTTTTGGACATTTAATGTTTTTAGTGGGTTTCAAACCCATTCATGGGCACCGTGTGGTTAGTAGTGACCGTGCAGTCACCCCAGGTTCTTGTGCCGGTGCCCAAGCAGACTGCGTTGAGATGTGCAATTTGGGTGCATGTTCTTTTTAGGTCGTGTGATGAGCGGGTGGGTACCCATTAATATTATGTGGTTATTATTATTATTATTGTTATTATTTCTATTATTATTATTTTCACTATTATTAATATTTTTATTGTCGTTATTCTTTATATTATTACTTCTATCATTATTGTATTATTATTATTATTATTCATTATGTTACTATTAATATTATTTTTATCATATTTTATTTTATTATAATTATTATAAGACAAAAAACAACAAACCCCCTAACCGTAATTTGACCCCCCCTCCCCCGTTTTCTGCTTCCTCCTGCACGAACCGCCACTGGTTCTCCATGCACCATCCCAAGTGACCTTCCTCTTACCTCCTGCCTATAGAAGGCATCCACACCTCACCCCCATCCCAGCCTCACCCTTGCCTAGGCCCTCTACCTTTCTCGCATGACCTTCTCAATCCCATCCTCGGTGTTTATCCCAGACACCCCACACCCCATGGCCTTCGACTCCAGGACCGCTCACCAACCCCGACCTCTCTCCCGTAGCTCCTGCTCTCCTAAACCATCTCTCTCAGGCCCTCCTCCACCGGCTCCTGCTCACTCAGCACCTCCCTCACCATTCTTTCCTTACCACCTACTTTAGGTCATGTCCTGGCCTCCTCACTCTTGCACTTGTCCCCTAGCTACCCCCCTCGCCGCCTCCCTATTCTTGGTGTTTAGCATCCAACAACCCACTCTGCCTCCCTCACCTCACGCTCTGGCTCTCACTCTTCCTCCACCGGCCTTGCTTAGCACCCTCGATTAGTGCCCCCACCTTTATCTAGTGCCTCTAGCCCCTGCCAAACTCACCCTCTTCTACTCCTGACCCCTTGGTGTTTCCCTTCTCTAACAGCCTAGAAAACCGCCAGCCCTCCTTGCTTCAGAACCTGCCAGCCTCGCCACACGTCTGTTGGCGCCAAAAATATGGCCCGAAAGGAAGGAACGAAAAAGACAGCAGGCATGCTGCATCGCGAAGCACAGCCGCGAAGCACAGCCGCGAAGCCCCTCCGCGAAGCGCCCCAGCCCTGGCGGCGCCGCGAAGCACCAGAGGCGGTGATCCTCCGCGAGCGCGTTTGACGTTCGCGAGCCGCCGCGAAGCACCAGAGGCGGTGATCCTCCGCGAGCGCGTTTGACGTTCGCGAGCCGCCGCGAAGCACCAGAGGCGGTGATCCTCCGCGAGCGCGTTTGACGTTCGCGAGCCGCCGCGAAGCACCAGAGGCGGTGATCCTCCGCGGGCGCGTTTGACGTTCGCGAGCGCGCCGCGAAGCTCAAGAGGCGGCGCGCAAGCCCTGCATCGCGGCGCCCCTTCCCTATAAATACTCGACTCCCCCTGAGTCCCGGGGACGGACAATCCGACCTTTCGGCTTCTCCTCTCCCGAATCGCGAAGCAAGCTTTGCCCCGGGAATCATGAGCTCCGCGAGGTATTTCTACTTCGCGAGACGACTCTGATTTGTTTCGTTCTGAGCCCCTCTTCCGAGAGGGATGCCCTTCGCGAAGCCCAAGGGCGTTCGCAAAGGAAGGGGATTCCCAAGGGAACCCGGGCAGCCGCGGAGCACTCGTGCTTCGCGAAACACCCAACCCATGCTAGTAATCCCTATGCCAAGGCAGGATAACTATGCATCGCGAAGCACTTTGCTTGGCAGGACCCTGCTTCGCGAACCACTCCTTCGCGAGGCAGTGCTCCGCGAACACTGTTCCACTTCGCGAAGCACCTCCCACTTCCACCTATGCCCCATGCTAAGGCCAAGGCACCCCACTTCGCAAAGCACACTCCTCTGCTTAGCGATTCCTCCTTCCGTGCGACCCTCCAGGTTTGCACGATGTGATTTCAAAGTCCCATGGACAACACCTCCCGTAGCGTTGCTTCGCCCAATGCTCCTTCGCATAGGCACGCTAACGGCTATTGCTTCTTCGCATAGCCACGCTAACGTGGACCCCTCGATGATTCCTCCCGCGACCCCCTTTTACTATGGCCTTACCGACACCTTCCCTTCCCCAAGGACCAGAGGGTACCGGTTATGTAAGCCCTAGGGGTGTGGAGTGAACCCACCTCGTCCGAGCTGCAGGACGTTAAACTGCCAAGCACCACGTCCTCAACACATGACGTTAAACTGTGACCCAACCTCGTCTCCCTCACGAAGGGTTTCCCCACGTCGAACATTTTTTACACCGCTCGTCTCCACGGGAATGGAACTCTTCCGCACATGGAATGAGATCCTCCTTGTCGGAGTGGTGTATGTTCGCAGGGGAAGGGTCGCCTCAGAGCGTAAATCCCTAACCTTTGGTACGGATGATTGCACCCGTGCATCTCGGTACTTCCCCACTACCAAGGTCAGTGGAGGACGTGATAGGGAACGAGGCACCTCCCATCGCCGGACCAAGGTCCATCTTCCCCGCGCTTCATCGCGCCATGGGCCTCCATCCTGGAGTAAGCCCCAACACCATGGGCCGCTCAACGCGTAAGCCCCATTTCGCTTCTCACGGACGCACCCTTCGCGACGTGATCGTCAGGTCCTTGCAACCTCTTGTTTCTCACACCGAGCATGACTCACGTGGGCTTAGAGTGAGCACCGACCCTGACAAACCATTTGAACTACGAGGTCTTTGATCCATGTCAAGGCATGGTACGTAGGAAGCCTCCACGAGGTTCAAGCCCACCATCAGTGGACCAAGGTCTACTCCCCATCCGAACTACGAGGACATTGATCCGTGTCAAGGCATGGTACGTAGGAAGCCTCCACGAGGTTCAAGCCCACCATCAGTGGACTAAGGTCTACTCCCAATCCGAACTACGAGGACTTTGATCCGTGTCAAGGCATGGTACGTAGGAAGCCTCCACGAGGTTCAAGCCCACCATCAGTGGACCAAGGTCTACTCACCATTTGAACTACGAGGTCTTTGATCCATGTCAAGGCATGGTACGTAGGAAGCCTCCACGAGGTTCAAGCCCACCATCAGTGGACCAAGGTCTACTCCCCATCCGAACTACGAGGACTTTGATCCGTGTCAAGGCATGGTACGTAGGAAGCCTCCACGAGGTTCAAGCCCACCATCAGTGGACCAAGGTCTGCTTTCACGTCGGTTTACCGACAAACTCCCCATTTGAACTACGAGGTCTTTGATCCATGTCAAGGCATGGTACGTAGGAAGCCTCCACGAGGTTCAAGCCCACCCGTCTTTCACGTCGGGTTTCACCCCCGTCCAGCACGACGTTAAACTGCACCCCGGTCCAGTGGTAAGCCATTGCGACTCACCATTTGAACTACGAGGTCTTTGATCCATGTCAAGGCATGGTACGTAGGAAGCCTCCACGAGGTTCAAGCCCAACAATAGTGGATCAAGGTCCCTCACTTATGTCGGCTCACCGACACCCACCACCCGTCGTTTATTCACGTCAGGGTTCATTACCGTCCCGCATGACGTTAAACTGTATCATTTGAACTGCGAGGACTTTGATCCATGTCAAGGCATGGTACGCAGGAATCCTCCCAGAGGTTCAAGCCCAACCCCCACCGGACCAAGGTCCACCCTCATGTAGGTACGCTGACGATGCCCATCGGACCAAGGTCCACCATCACGTCGGTTTACCGGCACCATCCCGAACTACGCGGACTTTGATTCCCTGCCACGGGGATACGTAGGAAGCCCCTTTAAGGCTCAAGCCCAACTTCGTCGTCACCACCCCTGCGATGGTCCCATTCCATTCTCAACCGTCTCCGCGAGACGTTAAATTCCCGACCTACCTCGTGGTAAACACGAGATGCCTGAGGAAAACCTCGGATGGAACGCCTTTGGCGTAACCGTCTTTGCTAGACGTTAATCTTGCAAACATACCCTGTGTTGAACACGGGAAGCTGAGGAAAACCTCAGGTACGTGTCTATGACATGTAACCCCCCGCGCTCGATGTGGGATGCCTCGGGTTTCCACGCCCTTGAGAAGCCTCGTGATCGAGGATAACAGACAGACATGCCAGGTACCCCAGCATCCAGACACGCTACCGATGCCTCGAACGTGATTACTCCCCTGACCGAAGGTAGCTGCCCTGACTGGACCCTTTGGAATGTCCCGACAGAAGCAGCGTAATTAACCGGTGTCCATGACAATATGGCACTGGGAAGAGTTTCACGAACTACGTATTAAATCTATAAGGGAGACCCGGACTAGGTGACGAGTTCTGAGGAGGAATCCACAGGAGGAAGAACCGACATCCCATCATCCCGTTTCGATCAAGGAGCAGACGTACCTGAACAAGGAACGAATGCCGCCCGCCTTTGGAAAGCGGGAATGCGGGGCAACGAAGCCGCGCGTCCCCCTCCTCCGCGGACGGATGCGCGCGCGCCCCGGCGAAAGCGTCGGAAACAGAAATGGTGAACCCGACGTGAAATTCTTCTCCTCAGCATGGAGATTAGTAGCGTTCGAGACACCGGTAGATTGACGTGTCACCGGATCCAGGTATCCGGTGCCTGGCCCCGCCAAGCAAATGGCGGGCCTATCGTGGAACTCACCAGAAGTCGGGGTAGTAGAACGTGGGGCGCTCCGCTCTGCAGCGTGTTGGCGTGGATCCTTCTCACAGACATGGGGATGGAAGAATGCTGGGGCACTGGCTGTCAATCACTTTCCTCTCAGTACTGATGAGTTGATCCCTTCGTTTGTCAGGAATCAGGTTGCTATGCGGTCACCATCCGCTCCTCGCCCGCGCAGGGGCAGGGGCGACACCACTACGACCACCCCACATGGCGCCACTACCGCCACGATGGCTGGCACGTCGCGGGAGGCGGGACGTCCACGTCCCCTTTCCCCATCAGAGGTCATCCAACGAAGGGTGATCAACAGCCTCGTGCGCAGGTATGAGGAACAAGGGGTCATCCCGACCAGGGATATGGCCCGTTTGGACCTGGAGGCTTCCAGGCCCCGCCGTCAACGCCGCCCTAACAGGCCGCGCAGGGAGCCCCCGCTCCCCACCCAGACATTCAATCGTTTCGGGAGCCTATCCCCGGAACGCCTTGACGACTCTTCGCCTTATGCTGAAGAGGCAGGTGCGGTCCGGCTCAGCCCGCTCAGGGCCCCGACCCAGGAATCCCAGGCGAGAGCTCCCGTCCGGCCACGTCAGCGCCGCCGTCCGGCCCCGCAGGAAGAACAGGTAGACTACGTCCCTGCACCACCTGCACCGGCCCGCCTGACCCGACGTCAGCGCCGGGCCCGGGCTGAGGACGCTCGCCTAGCCGCGTCCACGTCGACAGCTACAGTGGCCCGAGCCACCGCCGACGTACATTATGAAGCCCCCGCCTACATTGAGCAGGGGCACCCCTTCGCCCAACCAGGATCGAGACCCCAACCGCCCTGCGGGCAGGTCGGGTTGACTCTTCGGGTTGCAGGCCCAAGTAGTGATCGCCGCGAGTTAACCCGCGGTGATGCCACCCCGTACGGAGGTCCTCCCCGTACCACCACTCCACAGAGCGTGGGCCTTCCCCGCTCCGAGGTTCGTCGTGGAGGCATGCTTCATGCCGCCCCCATCCTACAGGAAGACCTGCCCCGGGGCAGTGATGCTCAGCGCGGAAACACTTCCCGCGCCCGCGGTACAGGGTATGAAGTCCGTCCTTCTGAAGGCATCATCCATCCGGTCCTTCGACGTGGGGGTCCCCCCTACGTCCTCTCTGCGACTGACGAAGGTCCTCCTCGCCCCAGCAATTTGAGGAGTGAAGGTCAGCCTCGCTCCACTCGCATCGACCGTGGAGGCCTTCCCCATGCTCCTGCCGGTTCCAACAGAGGCCCCGCCCACGTGGGTACTGTTCATGGAGGTCCTCCCCATGTACCCTTTGATATTTGCCCTGGTGCCCCTCGCACCCCGGCTGTCTCAAGTGGGGGCCCTCTCCGCCACGTCGCTAGCGCCGCCCCAGAGCTGCCTGATAGGGGTCAACCCTGTCCCGAAGAGCCACCCAGGGGCAGAAGAGCGGGTCGTCGCCGCCACGGGAAGAATCTTGGGAAGGCCCAGGGGGGGATCAAACCTGCCCGCTTCTCCGATTCGGAAGCGGAATGCGATTCAGCGATGGAACCTTCTCCCAGCTCCTCCGTATCAAGGACTGGGGCAGGAACCAGACGCGTCAGCCTCGTTCTCCCCGAATTTGAGGTCCATCGGATTCCCGTCTCTCTCCGCAGGTACATCCAGGAGGAAGAAATCCTGGGAATTCCGCAGGTTTCGACCGCGCAGTCACCGCCACCGTCGCCCGAAGCGCCCTCTTCCTCTACCCGGGATCCCAAGGAGCTGTTTTGGGGGTCAACGGTGGTAGAGCCACGACATGACCGGACACCGGTAACGGCGATTCCCGTACCCGAAGTAGCGGCTATTAGCCCGTCCTATCGTGACGTTGTGGTCAGGTCACCTTGCTCTTCAGAGGAAGGCCCAGAGTACGGTGGCCAGTCTGCTCGCTTGCCGTATTCTCCGCCGCCGAGTTTGCTATCCCAGAGGTCCGCCTCGGTGCCGCTACCGGTCCCTCAGCCACCCCCGGTTGATGAGTGGGGAAATGTAGGGCCGAGCTCTGAGGATGAACCCAGGAGCTTCTGGAGTATTCTTGCAGCGGACTATTTCCCAGAGAAGTTCTGGCCCGCGGCAGCGTTGAATTTCCGCATACCCGAGTCGCATACCCCTGAAGAAGTAGGATGCCTTTGTCGGACCCTGTGGGCGACGCACTTCCGCCTCCGTTGGGAACGGGTAGTGTACCCCAGGAGTCGGGAGCACTTCGAGGAGATTGGCAAACAGTGCCGCCTGATTGATGCAGCGGTGCTCCTTGTGGCCCAGCACCCCGAGTCGCCCGGTCATCAGGGTGCCCTCCAACGAAGATGCGTTCAGAGTTTCAAGGCACTCCGCAAGATTGTCAGGGAAGCTACCCCCCATGTGCAAGTCCGTGGTTGGGGACGCTATGCCGCCCTCCTCTTCAACCCTATTCTACGACAGCCTGATTCGCTATGCGACATTGAGGATATGCCCTCAAGAGGGGTCACAGTCCACATGGCCGATGTTGTGGATAAGGAAGATGAGCTTGAGTTCCTTGATGGGGACTTACCACCCGAGTGCGTACCGCCACTACTCGACCCATCAGGGAGAGTCACCCGTCATCAAAGGAACCTGCTAGGCCTCCCTGTACCCACCGAGTCACTGGCGCTCGGTCGAAGCACTGGCAAGGGTAAGGAGCACGTCGGAATAGCCAAGCACTCCGACCCGTCCGCCTCCGTGCAGAAAACGGACGAAGATCCTGAGAAAGCCACGTTGCGCCAGCAGCTTGCTGAACAGAAGAGGTTGGTCGACGAACTCTTGGCTGAGCGCGCTGCAGAGCGACGACCCGACTACGGTAATCCCAGGCCGGGACAGCAGGGGCAGGAACAATTTCCCCCTGGTGAGATGCCTCCGGGCAACCCTGATCATGCTACTGCCGCAGACAGGGTGGAAGCCGGAACGTACGGCAAGAGGGCGCGATACGTCTCGCCAAACCCCCCTGAGCGACGGGGCAATCTGAAGAATCCAATCCGGGTTCCCCCAGTCGCCCAACAGGTCATTCAGCCAGTTGACCCGCGGGCAGCAGAAGCCGTCTACCGCGTTGAAGAACCTGGCAATGCGCTTGTGGTTAGGGATCCCCGTCAAGACAGGGACCCCCACCCGGAGGACCTTATTGCGGCACTCACAGCCCGCCTCGAGGCGTTGGAGACACGGCAGGTGGCGGTCCCACCCGATGGCAAGCCTTATCCCGCGTGGGTGGATGATATGCCCGCGCCTCCGGGTTTTGGGAACCCCACTTTCTCGCCTTTTAACGGGACAGGGGACCCACCCCAGCACTTGGCTCATTTCTCTTCCAGGTGCGGCCCCATGTTGGGGACCCCGGCTCAGCAAGAAGCCGCTAAGCTCCGATGTTTTGTACAGACGTTGGAAGGTCCGACATTCGTCTGGTACAGCCAGCTCCCCATCGGATCAGTGACCGGCTGGGAAGACCTTCGCCGGCAGTTCTTGTACCAGTTCAGCTCCACCACGCGGACGACCAGCATCGCGGACCTCTTTAAGTGCAAACAGAGGCCTGATGAGCGGGTTGCGGACTTCATCGCCCGGTGGAAAGGACTTACGTATTCTCTCGATATGCCACTGACTCAGGAGCAATTACTGACGATGTGTGTGGGGAACGTAAAGACAGAGCTGGTACCCTCCCTGATTACCCAGAATTACCCTGGGGGGTTCAGAGATTTCTCGGATAAGGCCCAGCGCCTCGAAGAGGCCCTGCAACAGGCTAGTGAGGCACGTTTGCTGCCCCCAATGATCCCAGCCAGGAGGGCCGCCAGGGCTGAACCCGCCGCAGTGGCTCAAATAGAAGCCCCGAGGCAGCTGGAATTGCTACCGGCGGTACCACCCCCGCAACCCCGCAGAGGTCCTCCACCTCAAGCACAGGCTCCTGCTCAGCAGCGACCGCCTCAGAACCGACAGGTTCCCCCGCGCAACGCGCCACCGCCACCTAGGCGAGACAACCAGGCGCCGCCCCCTCGGCAGGCCCCTCCGGTCCCTCGACAGGATCAGGCCCCCAGGGCTCCTTACCCGGAAAGAAAATACCATACCTATTCGTTCAACGAAAATCAGGTCCCTGGTTATTTCCGAAGTGCTCTGGAGCAAGGGATTGTGCATCTGCCTGAGTGCAGGAGACCGGCAGAGGCGCATCTCACTGATCACCCCAACTACTGCCCTTATCATCGGATCCTGGGGCACACCCTCAAGCGATGCTATGTGTTTAAAGACTGGCTTCAGGACCAGGTCAACAACAACATAGTCAAGCTGGGCCCAGCGCCAGCTCAGGTGGCAGGCGTCTTTGCAGGATCAGAAATCGGCAGTGACAGCGAGGGTGAGTGGCAGCAGGTCCCTAGCCGCGGGTCCCAGAAATACGACAACTGGATGGCTCGAAAAACTGTCATCCGTGCCCAGGGTATCATCCGGGCACGCCTGAAGCAGCCGGAACCTTCAGAAGAAACAGCCGGTGCCTCAGCATCGTCCTCGCAATCGACCTCTACCCAAAAGGGCAAGCAGCGACGACGTAAGAAGAAGCAACGTGCACTGCCAGTGCCGTCGTCATCCCGCACTCTTGGCGACTTTATGCCTCCTGAAATGGGCATTCCCCCCAGAATCCGCCCAGCGGTGGATGACTCTTCGAGTGATAGTCAAGGGTACGCTTCGGTTAACACCGTGGAGCTGGTAAAGCCCTATATGACCCCCGATGAGGGGGAACCCCAGGCAGACCGCCCCAATGTTTCCAGCCGACGTCAACGTCGGCGGAATCGCAATTGCGCCGGTCACCGAGGTGTGTCAGCAGGCACTTGTGACCAAGCCGTGCACGCTACCGAGACGAGGCAGCAGGCTCAGCGCAGATCTCAGCACGCGCAGACCCATTCAGCACCCTCGGCTCTACCTCCACCGCCATTCGTGTTGCTGGATCAGGGAGAGCCGCCTCGTTCGTATCACAGCCAGTCTCGCCCGGCGACGGGCCAGCTCCCGCTGTTCAACCTTAGCCCGGCGACTACTCCCCAGGCTTCTACTAGCAGGCAGCAGGATGTACCCAGTGCTAGCCGACCGCCAGTTCAGCCAGCAGGACCCGCTATGCCTCCAAATGCCGAAAAACCCCCTGTAAGCAGAGGTGCGCGTTTGGAACGCAAGTATGATGTCCTAAAGCACTTAGCCGGCATTCCGGCGAGGCTTTCCATCCTTGAGGCCCTGCGCTTGTCATCCGAGATGCGCGAGGCACTTGCCGAGGCCCTAAGGAGCCCCCTCCAGTTCGAGACGGAAGTGGCAGCCGCGGAGGCCTTCCATACCGAGACGATTGAAAACGCCGAATGTCAGGCGGTTATCTCGTTCTCTGGTGAAGACGAAGACCCTCCTATACAGGGGCACATTCGCCCACTGTATGTCACTGGCCACTTTAACGGTGTGGAAGTCCGTCGCTGCCTCGTTGACACGGGTTCTGGAATCAATCTAATTCCGACCCGGACGTTGCGAAAACTGGGTTTGTCTGAAGGTGATTTGACTCCCTCTGACCTCAGGATTCAGGGGTACGACAGGACAGAGCAAACCCCGGTCGGCAAGATCCGCCTGAAGACCCAGTTCGGTGGCTTAATTGCCAGCACCGAGTTCATGGT
Organism: Viscum album; assembly: GCA_963277665.1. NCBI lineage: Eukaryota > Viridiplantae > Streptophyta > Magnoliopsida > Santalales > Viscaceae > Viscum > Viscum album. The sequence continues at coordinate 1,932,956,808 of OY728131.1, forward strand.
TGTTTCTCAGGACACCGCCTACAACGCACTGATGGGTAGGCCATGGCTCCATCTGCATGCTGCGGTCCCCTCATCGTATCACCAGTGCCTTAAGTACTCGCTCAACGGTCGAGTAGGCGTGATCCAAGGAGACGCGTCCCCCTTTGCTTCTTGTGAGGCCCGCTATCTGGATGCGGGTTATTACAAAAGCAAAGACAAGCAGATCCTGGTCAGCGAGGATGAGCCCGCTCCAATCACAAGTGATCCCTGGGCAAGCATGGACGACGCCTACATCCTCCCGATCCACCGGTTGGAGGCCACGACCCCCGACATGGGACAATGTTTTGTTGTTTCGGGTACGCAAGGAAGGCATGTTCCCGCGTCCAAGCGACGGCGGAGAATCACCTCGTACTCCTACACCAACCAGGCTCGGGTCATCCCGGAATCTCCTACCCCTGTACGGTACCGGGATGTCAGGCTCATGACAACAGCGGTGCGCCATACGTGTCTATTTCGCCGGGATGGAATCAACCGACTCGGGCCGACACGTCACCACTGCTTTGATATCGTCAAGCGTGGCCCCTTAGGCCGAAGGCCGGATGGGATAGGGTCAAATGCATTCATTGCTATGGTCTCCACGACGAGTGAGTCTCCTGATGTGATGACTGCTGCTGCCCAAGCCGACACCAGCTGCCCCTCGGGTTTTGAGAGCCCAGAAGCACCTTCCGTCACGGAAAGTTTCCCCCCGGCTGGGGAGGAAGACTTGGAGGATGCTCCCCCAGCCTTTGAAGAAGGCGTCTCTACCACGGTTGATGAGCTGGTACAGGTGAACCTTGGCAGCAAGGCAGATCCAAGACCCACATTGATCAGTGCGGCCATGTCCCTCGAGGAGCGACAGCAGTATGTAGACTTCCTCAAACAGCACCGCGATGTGTTTGCCTGGAGTTACGATGAGATGCCAGGACTGGATCCCCAAGTGGCCGTCCACCGTCTGGGCCTCCCGGTAAAACATCGTGGGTTTAAGCAGCCTCCCAGGAAAATGCACCCTTCCCATGGTGCTATGGTTGAGGCTGAAGTTGATAAGCTAATCAAGGCCAACTTCGTCAAAGAGGTCCAGTACCCCAAATGGCTCGCCAACATTGTGCCAGTCAGGAAGAAGAATGGGCAGATTAGAGTCTGCATCGACTTCCGCGATCTCAATCGCCACTGCCCAAAGGATGACTTCCCACTTCCAGTGACGGAGCTGTTGATTGACGCCACGGCCGGGTTCCAAGCCCTCTCTTTTATGGACGGATATTCCGGGTATAACCAGATCCGGATGGCCCCCGAAGATGAGGAGTCCACTGCCTTCAGGGCTCCCCAGGGTACCTTTTGCTACCGGGTAATGCCATTCGGTTTGAAAAATGCAGGTGCCACTTATCAGAGGGCTATGCATCGCATATTCAAACCGATCCTCGGGACATTGGTGGAATGCTACGTGGATGACCTTGTAGTCAAATCATATCAGCGCCAGGACCATCTCAAAGACCTTGAGAAAGTGTTCGGTTTCCTCCGTTCCCGTCACCTGAAGATGAACCCGCTGAAGTGTGCCTTCGGGGTCACCTCCGGGAAGTTTCTGGGCTTTGTTGTCAGATACCGAGGTATCGAGATCGACCCGGAGAAGATCAAGGCCATCAGCCAAATGCCTCCCCCGAGCAACATTCGGGAGCTTCGAGGCCTGCAAGGCCACTTAGCCTATATACTCCGATTCATTGCGAATCTGGCCGGCAAGTGTAAGCCCTTTTCTCGGCTCATGAAGAAAGGCACTGCCTACGAATGGGATGAGGAGTGTCGGATCGCCTTCGAGGAAATCAAGCAGTACCTGCTCCAACCTCCGGTCTTGATGCCACCCGTCTCTGGAAAGCCGCTGGTCCTTTACGTGACCGCCCTGGAAAGATCCCTCGGCGCGCTGCTCGCCCAGAAGAATAACGAGGGCACTGAGAACAGTCTCTACTATCTCAGTCGCATGCTTCTCGATACGGAGGTCAGATATTCCCTTATCGAAAAGAGCTGCCTTGCGCTCGTCTTCGCCGTGCAGAAGTTGCGACACTACCTGCAACACCACGAGGTGCAATTGATCTCTCGGGTGGATCTGCTGAAGTACATCCCGAACCGCCCCATGCTGACTGGCCGACTAGCGCGGTGGGCAGTAATTCTCCAGCAGTTTGACATCAGGTTTGTGCCTCAGAAGGCCGTCAAGGGACAGGCATTGGCAGACTTTTTAGCTGCCCATCCAACCTCCGCGGATCAATCCCTGGACCTGGATTTCCCCGATGAGACGATTCTCTCGGTCGATCACGCTGTCCCGTGTTGGCAAATGCATTTCGACGGCGCCTCCCGGAGCCCCACCGGTAGAAGGCTCAACGACCCCAAGCTCAACAGAGTGGGTCTGGGTATTGTTTTCATTACCCCGACGCAAGCCGTCCTGCCGTACTCCTTCCTGCTGTCAGAAGGTTGTACGAACAACGAGGCAGAGTACCAAGCTCTCATCACCGGCCTCGAGTTGGCCCTCGAGATCCATGTACCCCATCTACATGTGAAAGGATATTCTGAGCTGGTAATCAAACAGGTTAATGGCGACTACGTCGTCAGGAAGCCAGAGCTTGCACCGTTGCTGGAGTACACCCTCCTCCTGATGGCCCAGTTCTCTTCTCGGCCAGAGGTTACCCATGTCCCGCGGTCGCAGAACGGCCAAGCGGACGCCCTAGCTGGCTTAGCCGCATCGCTCGCAGAACCCGAGCAAGATGATTTGGTCATACACGTGGCCCACCGGAGAGTCATTGCTCCCATCACCCAAGAGGACCGTGATAGCCTGCGGGTAAGTCATCTCACCGCCGGACCCTCCGTATCGGAAGTCCCGGGTTCGTCGGATGCAGTGGTTGAAACGACCCCCGATTGGAGAGCACCTTTTGTCGAGTATCTCCAAAATGGTCAGCTCCCGGACAACCGGGCCGAGCGCGAGCGAATTCGACGCCGCGCGCTTCAATTTACCCTCCAGAGTGGCCCCAGTCTTGAGCAGAACCTCTATAAACGGAGTTTTGATGGTGTCCTCCTCCGTTGCATCCAAGGAGTAGAGATACCTCAAGTTATGCAAGAGGTTCACGCCGGTTCCTGTGGCGCCCATCAAGCTGGGCCGAAGCTGTCCCATCAAATCCGGAGGCTAGGGTACTTCTGGCCCTCCATGATCCACGATTGTATTGGATACGCCAAGAGATGCCACGCGTGCCAAGTGCACGCCAACTTCTTGCATCGGCCGCCAGAACCCCTCCACCCCACCAAGTACTCTTGGCCATTTGCGGTATGGGGACTCGATGTAGTGGGACCGTACCCGCCGGCAACAGCCCGCCAGTGTAGGTTCATCCTGACTGCTACAGATTTCTTCTCCAAGTGGGCAGAAGCAGTTCCGCTCAAAGAGGTCAAGGCCCGTTCCGTCGTTGACTTTGTGAGCTCCAACATCATCCACCGGTTTGGGGTCCCTCACGCCGTCCTCACTGACAACGGCACCAACTTCCGAGCAGCTGAATTGAAGAAATTGTACGCTAAGTACGACATCCGGTCAAACCATACCTCCCGCTACCACGCACAGGCAAATGGACAGATCGAGGCGTTCAACAAGACCCTCTCTAACATTCTGCAGAAGATGGTTGGTCAGAACAAGAAAAGTTGGCCGGACAAGCTCCCCAACGCCCTCTGGGCTTACCGGACGACGACTCGCAACTCTACCCAGGTGACCCCATATTCCCTGGTGTATGGAGCTGAGGCCGTCCTACCCATCGAGATCCAGCTGCCGTCGCTACGCACGGCCGTTTATGATCACCAGACATCAGATGAGGTAGCCGAGATCCGTCTAGCTGAGCTAGAAGCACTGGACGAGAACCGGCTTCGTGCCCTGCACAATCTGGAAAGGCATCAGGACAAGATGGCAAGAGCTTTTGACAAGAAGGTTCGTCTCCGCTCTTTTCTACAGGGTGACCTGGTGCTGGCCCTGCGAGCGCCAATGATTCCCGGAAGGAAGCCGCCCAAGTTAGAACCCAAATGGGAAGGGCCCTATATCATCCATAAGGTTTACCCCAATGGAGCTTACTCCTTGGTGACCACAGATGGAGAGCGTGTAACCCCTCCCACCAATGCCAGATTCCTCAAGCGATACTTCGCCTAGGGCACAAGATGGTCCCGCATGACCCTAAACTGCGAGACGGTCCCGCATGACCCTAAACTGCGACTTGGTCCCGCATGACCCTAAACTGCGAGACGGTCCCGCATGACCCTAAACTGCGACTTGGTCCCGCATGACCCTAAACTGCGAGACGGTCCCGCATGACCCTAAACTGCGACTTGGTCCCGCATGACCTTAAACTGTATCTCCGTCCTCACTGCAAGACGTTAAACTGCAAGTCAGTCAGTTCTTCCTGACCGAGGCTTCGCCTCAGGCCCCTCGGCCTCTTTGGGCCCCTGGCCCCGTCTCCACCGAGGTCTGGCCCCAGGCCCCCCTCGTTTCTCTCCGACTTACCCTCTTACGGGATTGTACGGTACAGTGCAGGACTACGTTCTCACGTTGAGATCATGACCATGTCGCACACGTCCCCGAACGAGATACCCCTCGTCCCGCATGACGTTAAACTGCATGTCAAGAACTACGTACGGCTTGATTCTCATCTTTATGGGATACGTAGGAACGCTCGGACGCCTCGTCTTGAGCCCAGCCCCAAGCTTCTCTCTTCCACTATTCCCCCTGGGAATGGTCTCCTTGGAGGATCTTTGTGTAGCAGGGCGTCGGCCTTCTTGGCCCCGCTCATGCAACCCCACTCACGCAAAGATTGTAAAGGTCGCACCATGCGCCCGCTCCGTTCTTCTACCCTCCCACGTCCTTACCGCATGACGCTAAACTGCATGGCCTTCAAGAACTACGTATGGCTTGATTCTCATCCTTATGAGATACGTAGGAACGCCCAGACATTTCGTCTGTTGGCCCAGCCCAAAAGCCGAAATCTTCCCCTCGGGTTAAGACACGGCAGGGCGCACATTTTTTGCCCCGGCCCATGTCGAGCAAGCCTCGACCCGGCTGCACGTCCCCCCCTGGAGGTGTTTGCCCCTTTCATGGATGGATTCACACCCGGAGGGACCCCCCAAGAACGGCCTGGATACAAAGCCCAAGGGCTCTCCTACCGATACGGGCCAACGCCCCCGAGGGTTTCTCAAGCAACAAATTGAAACAAGTCCCGCGTTGCCAATTTAGTCAGCGGTCGACCCTCAATTGTTGCCCCCATGCGGGTCACCATAGGAACGCTGTGTTTCGACTGTGGTCAACAGTGATTCATTCTGCCCCATCCTGAGGTGATAAACTTCCCCCAGGTGGTGCTAGTGATCGGGACCACAGCCCACAATTCCTCACCCGGAGCGTACGGTGTGGTGTGGGACTACGTCCTCATTTACGTCGGGATCATGTACCATGCCGTACAACTCCCCTTACGAGGCTCAGCCTCAGGCCCCTTGGCCTCCTTGGGCCCCTGGCCCCCCGTCCTCATGTAAGACGTTAAACTACAAACCGGTCAGGCCCTCCTGACCGAGGCTCAGCCTCAGGGCCCCTCGGCCTTTCTAGGCCGCGGCCCAGGACCTATCTTATAGGATTGTACGGTATGGTGTAGGACTACGTCCTCATTCACGTCGGTTTTTCGCCATACTATACACCTTGCTCAGGAGTATATTACTCCCCACCCAAGTCCCGCATGACGTTAAACTGCACTTCAAGAACTACGTGTGGCTTGATTCCCATCATAATGGGATACGTAGGACCACCTGGATGTCCAAAATCCGGGTCCAGCCCCATCTCTCGGGAATCCTCATCCCATCTTGGCCCCTTGGCCCATCCTTCCTCCATGAAGAGATCATATGGTGCGGTGTGGGATTATGTCCTCATCTACGAGGATCTTGTAGTGACCACGCCATGTTTCCCGCACCACCGAGCTGTTTCGTCGATCCCTTTTTCGGCTGTTCACCAATGTGCTTAAGAGTACTCTGGTTCATTACCTGGAATGCCAAGCTTTACTCGGACACGTCCGCACCCGCTTTCCAGGCTTTGCGTATCCCCGCATCAGGGCTTTCACCATTTTCCACACCCGGAGGGACCCCCAAGTACGGCCTGGATACAAAAGCCCAAGGGCTCTCCTACCGATACGGGCCAACGCCCCCCGGGGTTTCGGACGACAAATCGATAAAATCCCGCGTTGCGAATATGGTCAGCGGTCGATGCTCGTTTGCTGCTCCCACCTCAGGCTAACGCGATACAGACGCTGTGTTTCCTTCAAGGATAACAGTTTTCCTCTGTCGTCACGCCAACCCATTAAGCCCAAATGCCGGGTACACAATTCACACCCTTCATCACTTCATCGTGTCCAAGTAGAATTTCGGGACTCTTGGTACTTTTTTCCCCCGTGCACGTCTGCACGTTTGAGGAACAAGCTACATCAAAGGTGTCCTTCGGAACTCTCTGCTGACTCCCCTTTAATGGATGCCCCAAGTGTTGCAATGAGGGTCCCCCCCTTGTTTCCCACACCGAGTTTATCTCACGTGGGCTTAGGGATTGGGTTGACCTCTATGCTTACTTGGGAGTTGTCACCATCCATGGTCCGAGCTCTAAGACCATAAACTAAGACTCTCATCTGGAACTACGTTCGAGGCCCCTTTCCCCCGAGTCCAGCTTGAGTTCAGCGAATTTATCTCTCTAATCCTGCCTTCAGGACCCTGATCACGGGACTGCGTGGCGCAGTGTGGGACTACGTCCTCGTTCACGTCAGGTACGCAATAGCTGCACTACGCACGCCCCATTCTGAGGTTCAGTCCTCCTGTCCCCTGTCCTGCATGACATTAAAAGGCACCCTTCAGAACTACGTGTGGCTTGATTCCCATCCTAATGGGATACGTAGGACCACCTGGATGTTCAAGATTCGGGTCCAGCCCCACCTCTGGGAGATATCCTGATTTCCCGGTCACCTAGACCATTTGGTCCATCCCTCTCTAGCGGGGGGTGCGTAGGTATGATACAAGGTTGTGGGCATCATGCCCCCCCTTCCCCTGGGAATCTGCCATCTCTCGATCACCCTCAAGGTTGAGTCCCTTGGCTCCCCGCAGTGGTTCACCATGTATTAAGAGTACTCTGGTCTAGGACCAAGAGTGTCAGATTCAACTTGGTCAAGTTCCTTCCACTTGCCAAGCTTCGTGTTCCCATCTATTCGGACTTTCATCATCTTTCACACCCGGAGGGACCCCCAAGTACGGCCTGGAAACTACGCCCAATGGCTCTCCTACCGATACGGGCCAACGCCCTCCAGGGTTTCGGACAACAAATCGATAAAATCCCGCGTTGCGAATATGGTCAGCGGTCGATGCTCGTTTTGTTAGTCCTCATTTCAGGCTAACGCGACAGGATGCTGTGTTGCGAACATGGTCAGCAGTAATCCTCTGTCGTCACGCCAGCCCCTTCAGTCCTTGAATGTTGGTTGCATGATTCACATCATTTTCCACCCCATCATGTCCAGGTGGAATCTCGACACTTTTGGCGCTATCCCTCAGTGCACCTTTGCATGTTAGGGGGACAAAGCTGCAATCTGGCGTCCTTCGGGACTCCCTGGTCCGAGCTCTAAGACCATAAACTAAGACCCATTCGGGACTACGTTCAAATTCCCATCCTCATGGGACACGTAGGACCGCCCAGACGCCCTGTCTCTGGGTACAACCCATTCAGGAAGCCAGTCTCTCTCCCTGTTTCACCTCCGGATGGCGTACGATTTGATGTGGGATCATGTCTCTGTCAAATGTGTTTTATAAACACTGCGCACATTTCCCGCCTAGCATCGTCTCTGCTACGTCTGCGCTGCGTGACGATAAAATGCATGCTTGGTCCTATCATACGACCCTAAACTGTGACATTATCGTCCTGGCCGCACGACGAAAAACGGCACCGCATTATGGTGACCTCGCTGTAGAGGACATCACGTTGGGTACTGGCCACGCGCCATGCCATTTGTCAACGCCCATCACGGCTTGATTCTTGTGGCGACATCACGACCTACAGTTCTAGGCCTGTCGCTTCACAAAAAAAAAACCATTCACCTCGAAGAACAAACAAGATACATCAAATTCCGCTTCTTTTAGTGCAAGGGCCACGTCCGCACTTCCCCTTTCCCCTGGCACTGGTACCTTACCCTGTCACCTTCCAGAACTACGTACGGCTTGATTCTCATCCTTATGAGATACGTAGGAGCGCCCGGGTACTTCCCCGCGGGTCCAGCCTAACCCTTGAGTTCGGTCCCTCGACTCGAGCTCATTCACGTCAGGTTGTGATGTCATGCGTCCCCTGATCCCCTTTTTCCAATCCATGGTCCGAAGTCTATGACCATAAACTAAGATCTCCCCAAGGGAAAGGAATCTGCTCCCTCTCTCTAATACGTTTCGTTGACGTATTCAGATGTGTTTTGACAAAAAGCCCGAAGCATGGGATTTTCACAGGGACATTCCCCTCATCCCATGACCAAGCTTCGTGAGCTCACTATTTGGATCCTCATCCTCTTCCACATCCAAAAGGACCCTCGGACGACGTGGATACTAAGCTTAAGGGCTCTCCATGAATGCTGGACCTAAGGGCCCTACAATCGTTTCGGGCCAACGTCCCTGCGGATAATCGACAACATTTGTGACACGGTCCCGTGTTTCGAATACGGTCAACGGTCGACCCTCATTTGTTTGTCCCCATTTCAGGCTAACGCGATAGGATGCTGTGTTGCGAATATGGCCAGCAGTAGTCCTCCATCGCCACGCCGTCACCATCGTGATCCGAATCTCGAGCGTCATGATTCACACATTTCCACTCCCTCATGTTCAAGTGGAACTCCACCATACTCGGCTCTTTCTCTTCGCGCATCTAGATGCGCTGAATGATCATGTTAGTGTCATTGGGCCGGTAGTCACCGAGCATCCCTTTACCCTCACCTACCCCTCTCTGCATCGGGAAATTCCCACCACTACTGCTTGTTTCCCACACCGAGCACGACTCACGTGGGCTTAGTAGTTTTGGCTGGATGTGTACCAACACAGTCAGGCTGCTCCTCGTCCTGCATGACGTTAAACTGCACCTTCAGAACTACGTATGGCTTGATTCCCATCGTCATGGGATACGTAGAGACACCCAGGCATTTCACCTAGGGTCCAGCCCCAGGAATCGCAAAATCCTATTCCTCCTCATTTCCAGCCCTCGCCAGAGAGGCCCTATCTGGAAGAAAGAATGATCTGTGATCAGGCCGATGCGCCCATCTGGCGTACACCCACCATGGTGGTGTAACTACTGAAGTGTTGGATTCTGTTTGAACAAACCATCACTCCATATTCCACGCTTTGCGTGCCCCTTATTCGGACCCTCGTCTTCTTTCATGTCTGGAAGGACCCCCTAACAGTAAGGATGTCTGACCTATGGTCCACCAACTGTCCTGGGCCAACGTCCCGAAAGATTAATCGACAACAAATTGATAAAATCCCGCGTTGCGAATATGGTCAGCGGTCGATGCTCACTTGTTGTCCCCGTTTCAGGCTAACGCAGTAAGGATACCGTTTCTCTGCCACGGCTAACGGTTGTCCTTTATTGTCACGCCGCCTCCATAGCGTTCCGAATTTGGGCATCGTGATTCACACTCCCCATTTTCATCTGTTTGAACTGATTTCAGCGCCCCTGGCGTTGCCCTGTCCGTGCATAAGAGCACGTCGAAGAGACAGTGGTTCGGCTATCCTGGAAATTCCTCCTCCGATCAAGCCTTCCCCATCTTTCGGGAATCTGGACTGGTTTGAGAGAATTGTCGTCAAACGTCCCGCAAACATTGCAGGGATGTAACAAGGCAATTCAACAGTGGATATTGTGCGTACTACGGAACTCAAAACAAAGGAGAAAGAAAGAGTTGAAGCACAAAAGTGTTAATAAAAGTTTATTCGGGTTCGCTACAATACTCGGGGGTTGACTTCCCCCATGGACGGGTTGACTCCGTCAAAAGAGCGTTGCAGCTCCGCCACCCGTTGACTTGCGGCGTCTAAAGCCTGTTGCCGCTGATTCAACTCCCGCTCCTCTTCAGCAGCGGCGGGGCGTAATCCGTCAACCCTGGCCCGGGCCCTTTCCACCTCGGCCTGGACGACAGCCATCCTTCCAGAGGTTTGCCCCATATGTTCCTCAGCCTCCGCTAGCTGAGCCTTCAAGTGTGAGACCAGCTCAGACTGCGCATTGAGAGTGGCTGAAAGCTCGTTGGCCCGGATCTGCATCTGTTGGGCCTCGCCTTCAGCCTCCTGGAGCTTCCTAATGTTGGTCGCCTTCCTCCGCTGCCATCCCACGCTCAGCCCACGATCATGCTCCCGGATCTTCTCAGCCATGAGGTCTCGGATGAGCGCGTGAGGGCGTTGGGAATCCACTCCCCCGGCACATAGCTCGCGCAACCGCGAACGGAGTCTATCCATTTCGGCCAGCCATTGCGCTTGGGGAGTGTCCCTGATGAAGCGCGTGATCAGCTTCCACGACCGGCGACGGACTATGCTGCTGTCTTCCTCGTCAGAGGCCGTTTCGTCCCAATCCGCGTGGTCGGCAGGCTCGTACGCAGGATATGCCTGCAGAAATTCCTCAGCGGGATCCGCATCTGGTGTTGAGTCTGGTACGACGCCTGACGCCGGCGCAGGCACGGCGGGACTGGGACTGACCGGTTGATCCTCTTCCTCAGAGTCCACCTCGATGACTTCAGGTATGGCCCTACTGGTGGTCCCACCAGTGATGGTGTGCGCCGCAGCTTGAGGAGGTGAAGGGACTATCGACACCATCACCGGCATGCCCCTGGGAGGAACGCCGCCAGACATCCCAACCAGCCTCGCCGCAGCAGCCCACGCCAGTCGGAGAACTGTATGACAGAAAGAGACATAAAAGTTAGTCGACATGGCCCACGTGTGGCAACGAAGAGACCGGTGGAGGAGACTTACGAAGATTGACCTCCGAGCGCTGCTCCCGGACCGGTACCGATGGGACTCCAAGACGAGGCCCCCCGTATACTGTTGGAAGGCCCGGAGAGTCCGGAGGAGCCACCTCAAACCCCCCGGTTCCACCAGGTGCAGAACTGGACGCAGCCATAGGCGCGGGTTCTGAAGGCCCCGCATCGTCACCCGCCGAGGAGCGAGAACGAGGCCTACGAACAAGTTCCTCCTGCACGACCCAAACATTGGTGAGAAGTCCGTATGGATTCAACAACAGATCGTAAGAAGAGAGGTTCGGAATGCTACCTCGAGAGCCTCCGCGAAGTCATCGGATTCTGAGCTTCGGTCTCCGACCTCGCCCTCCTCCAACGGGCTCCCTCCTCCCGCCTCATCCTCCCGAGAAGAGCCCCCTGATTCCTCCGGCAAGGGGAAGCGCTCCCTCAGGTCGGCAGCCGATAGCTGTGGATGGACCGTCTGATTCAACAGTACCCTCACCCGGTCTGTCATCGGGCGAGGAACACCGCTGGAGTGGACGTAATCCTCCAGCTCGTTCAAGTATTGCTCCGCCTCCGCCGGAGACGCCATGAATCCAGCCCGAACTGGGCCTATGCCCGGCAGTCTCATCCCGAGGCGATTCAGGTGATCCCACATCTCGGTTGGGCTGAGAAATTGCCGGTTGACATCCCAAATGTCCCAAGCTTCCGGAAAGATGGCATTTTCTGCCATGTCGACGTGACGCAGCCGCTTCCCCGGAGCCTGAGCGGATACCCGACGGAATCCCCTCGGTGGCCGCCCCTCTGGATGACCCTGCTCTTCCGGAACCACCGGATCCGCCGCTGCTGCCCTACCTTCAGCCGGTGCGGGCCTCTCTGCCACGGCAGCCCCGCTGCCGCGGGCGGCCCTAGCTGCCCTCCGACCCCGGCCTCGAGATAAAGGAGGCCCACCGTCACCAACCCGGATCGTTGGCTGCTTCAGCATCTCCCCGGGATAAGCAGCCTCCCAGCTGATGGCGTACTCCTTCACCAAGCCGAAGGCGGCGGTGGATGGAGGCAGTGTGATCTTCATCTTCCCATCCTCACGCGTGAACATGAGCCACAACTGCCTCATCACGCACGGGTGCTCCTCGTGACGCACCTCCCAGTATACCTGCGGGGTCAGCCGCTGGAGGCACCGGAACTGCCTCGCGAAACGATGCGGGGTGTACGGTTCACAGATTGGCTCACGATCTATCCGAGCCACCAAAACGCCACCTCGGAAGGCCAGGAGGTAAGCCCGATGCTCTTCCGTTCCCCGTCCATCATCGGCAAGCCTTCCCGTCGGCAGTGGAAAGGGATGAAAGTTGAACTCGTCCGCCCTCCACACCCTATTCAGCACCATCGGAACGGCCAGTTTAAATGGGAAGCTCCCAGCTGCGTTCAGGATGGAAGGGCGAAAGTTTGATCCCGGCGGCGAAATGGGGTTTGGATACTCGTAAATCCCCCTGATGTGCGCCGCGATCCACCCATACAGGAGGTGGAAGGGCCCGCATATTCTTAGCGGCTTCTTGCTCTCGCTGATACGTCGCAGCAATCTGTATAGCTTGGCGAGCATCGGGATCCCCAGGTTGATCCGCTGCCCCATGGCCAGCATCGACGCCATGATGAACGAGCTGGGCCGTACCCCCATGCTTGTATCTCTCACTGGTAGGATCCACCCACATATGAGGGCCGCGATGAACGCCGCCAACCTAACTATTGGCTGTTGTTCGGTGCTGACGCTGAAGCCCCAAGTCTTCCATTGGCTGTCCTCCAAAACCCGCCAATACGAGTGCCCCTTACCCCGCTGGGCTGCCCTCGGACAAGTCTGAGGCCTTGGAGGGAACTCTCGATTCTCTGGAAAGTTCAGGAAGCATTTGAACCATCTTCTGAAATGGACGTCCCTCACTGCTTCCTTGTCATCCGCGGGGACAAACGCCATCAGCGCTGACGCCAGTCGCGGCATTTGCTCCGCATCTTCCCACACACTGATGACGGGGAGGAACTCGTCGTACATGGCCCCCAAGACCGGGACCCCAGAAACCTAGTGGACATCCCACAGGCTGATGCCCACCTCCCCGTGATGCAGATGAAAAGTGTTGGTCCTGGACGACCATCTACTCAGCAGTTCCGGCATCAGCTGCTTTGGCTGGTAAATGTGGAACTGGGAGGCCCATGCCGCCTCGTACAATCCCACTCTCCTCAGCTCAGCCTCGAACTCCTCGCATGAGGCGCCTACCCAGTAGGCCCAGGCCCAGTCGTCGGTAAAATTGCCGCCCTGGCGCAGGTCCCACTCATCAGACCATCCCTTCGTCGGATCCTGCAGAGCCGCCTTCAGCATGGTGCGGTAGAGAGGAGGGGACGTCTCCGGTTGCAGTGGCCTCCCGTCAATGTCGTTCACATGATTGTAGAGACAATCGGCGGTGACGGGTGTCAAATCCTCCTGTGCATGGCCATCGGCCGCCCTGAACCATTGGCGCTGGCATGGTGTGCTCCTGAACCAGCAAGCTGGTTCATCCCTTCCCGCCTCAGGGATGAAGACGTCATCCCTCAGCCCAAAGCCGTACAACGGCAGTTTTTTGCACTGTTGATAATCCCTCTGGCCTTCCGACAGCAGATCTGTCAAGGAAGTGTGGTCCGAGTGGTTCCGGACCATTTCCCCCAAGCCCGGGCGGTTGGCCATCTCATCCCGGCGAGCAGCATCTGCAAGCACTTCCCGCACAGCTTCTTGATGAGCCATGTTAACTCTGGCCCTCGGAAAAGGATTCTTCCGGATGAATCGCGAAGCTCGGTCGCGAAGCTCGGTCGCGAAGATGGATTGCGAAGATCGGTCGCGTGATCAAACCGCGAAGTCCGGCCAAGGCAGGCACGCAAAGATTCGCTTGGCGCGGACGCAGAGTCAGAGACTCGCGGTTCGCCGCGAAGCTCGATTCGCGGAGAGCTGTCGCGGAGTACGCGGAGCTTCGCGAAACCGAGAGCGCAAGAAGACAAGGAAGGCGCGTAAAGACAAAAGAGGGCGGACCACCTATTTATAGACGCCGACCCCGGAGCATCGCGGCGCGCCTCGCCCGCGCGGAGCATCGCGGCGCGTCCGGATCTGCGGCCCCGACGAGCATCGCGGGCCTCCTTCGCGATGCCGCATCGCGAACCACCGACAGTTTTGGCGATCTTCCCTCAGACTTCGACCCTTCACCCTCCGCGGCTCCAAGTCTGAGGGGGGGCATTTGTTGGCGCCAAAAATATGGCCCGAAAGGAAGGAACGAAAAAGACAGCCGGCATGCTGCATCGCGAAGCACAGCCGCGAAGCACAGCCGCGAAGCCCCTCCGCGAAGCGCCCCAGCCCTGGCGGCGCCGCGAAGCACCAGAGGCGGTGATCCTCCGCGAGCGCGTTTGACGTTCGCGAGCCGCCGCGAAGCACCAGAGGCGGTGATCCTCCGCGAGCGCGTTTGACGTTCGCGAGCCGCCGCGAAGCACCAGAGGCGGTGATCCTCCGCGAGCGCGTTTGACGTTCGCGAGCCGCCGCGAAGCACCAGAGGCGGTGATCCTCCGCGGGCGCGTTTGACGTTCGCGAGCGCGCCGCGAAGCTCAAGAGGCGGCGCGCAAGCCCTGCATCGCGGCGCCCCTTCCCTATAAATACTCGACTCCCCCTGAGTCCCGGGGACGGACAATCCGACCTTTCGGCTTCTCCTCTCCCGAATCGCGAAGCAAGCTTTGCCCCGGGAATCATGAGCTCCGCGAGGTATTTCTACTTCGCGAGACGACTCTGATTTGTTTCGTTCTGAGCCCCTCTTCCGAGAGGGATGCCCTTCGCGAAGCCCAAGGGCGTTCGCAAAGGAAGGGGATTCCCAAGGGAACCCGGGCAGCCGCGGAGCACTCGTGCTTCGCGAAACACCCAACCCATGCTAGTAATCCCTATGCCAAGGCAGGATAACTATGCATCGCGAAGCACTTTGCTTGGCAGGACCCTGCTTCGCGAACCACTCCTTCGCGAGGCAGTGCTCCGCGAACACTGTTCCACTTCGCGAAGCACCTCCCACTTCCACCTATGCCCCATGCTAAGGCCAAGGCACCCCACTTCGCAAAGCACACTCCTCTGCTTAGCGATTCCTCCTTCCGTGCGACCCTCCAGGTTTGCACGATGTGATTTCAAAGTCCCATGGACAACACCTCCCGTAGCGTTGCTTCGCCCAATGCTCCTTCGCATAGGCACGCTAACGGCTATTGCTTCTTCGCATAGCCACGCTAACGTGGACCCCTCGATGATTCCTCCCGCGACCCCCTTTTACTATGGCCTTACCGACACCTTCCCTTCCCCAAGGACCAGAGGGTACCGGTTATGTAAGCCCTAGGGGTGTGGAGTGAACCCACCTCGTCCGAGCTGCAGGACGTTAAACTGCCAAGCACCACGTCCTCAACACATGACGTTAAACTGTGACCCAACCTCGTCTCCCTCACGAAGGGTTTCCCCACGTCGAACATTTTTTACACCGCTCGTCTCCACGGGAATGGAACTCTTCCGCACATGGAATGAGATCCTCCTTGTCGGAGTGGTGTATGTTCGCAGGGGAAGGGTCGCCTCAGAGCGTAAATCCCTAACCTTTGGTACGGATGATTGCACCCGTGCATCTCGGTACTTCCCCACTACCAAGGTCAGTGGAGGACGTGATAGGGAACGAGGCACCTCCCATCGCCGGACCAAGGTCCATCTTCCCCGCGCTTCATCGCGCCATGGGCCTCCATCCTGGAGTAAGCCCCAACACCATGGGCCGCTCAACGCGTAAGCCCCATTTCGCTTCTCACGGACGCACCCTTCGCGACGTGATCGTCAGGTCCTTGCAACCTCTTGTTTCTCACACCGAGCATGACTCACGTGGGCTTAGAGTGAGCACCGACCCTGACAAACCATTTGAACTACGAGGTCTTTGATCCATGTCAAGGCATGGTACGTAGGAAGCCTCCACGAGGTTCAAGCCCACCATCAGTGGACCAAGGTCTACTCCCCATCCGAACTACGAGGACTTTGATCCGTGTCAAGGCATGGTACGTAGGAAGCCTCCACGAGGTTCAAGCCCACCATCAGTGGACTAAGGTCTACTCCCAATCCGAACTACGAGGACTTTGATCCGTGTCAAGGCATGGTACGTAGGAAGCCTCCACGAGGTTCAAGCCCACCATCAGTGGACCAAGGTCTACTCACCATTTGAACTACGAGGTCTTTGATCCATGTCAAGGCATGGTACGTAGGAAGCCTCCACGAGGTTCAAGCCCACCATCAGTGGACCAAGGTCTACTCCCCATCCGAACTACGAGGACTTTGATCCGTGTCAAGGCATGGTACGTAGGAAGCCTCCACGAGGTTCAAGCCCACCATCAGTGGACCAAGGTCTGCTTTCACGTCGGTTTACCGACAAACTCCCCATTTGAACTACGAGGTCTTTGATCCATGTCAAGGCATGGTACGTAGGAAGCCTCCACGAGGTTCAAGCCCACCCGTCTTTCACGTCGGGTTTCACCCCCGTCCAGCACGACGTTAAACTGCACCCCGGTCCAGTGGTAAGCCATTGCGACTCACCATTTGAACTACGAGGTCTTTGATCCATGTCAAGGCATGGTACGTAGGAAGCCTCCACGAGGTTCAAGCCCAACAATAGTGGATCAAGGTCCCTCACTTATGTCGGCTCACCGACACCCACCACCCGTCGTTTATTCACGTCAGGGTTCATTACCGTCCCGCATGACGTTAAACTGTATCATTTGAACTGCGAGGACTTTGATCCATGTCAAGGCATGGTACGCAGGAATCCTCCCAGAGGTTCAAGCCCAACCCCCACCGGACCAAGGTCCACCCTCATGTAGGTACGCTGACGATGCCCATCGGACCAAGGTCCACCATCACGTCGGTTTACCGGCACCATCCCGAACTACGCGGACTTTGATTCCCTGCCACGGGGATACGTAGGAAGCCCCTTTAAGGCTCAAGCCCAACTTCGTCGTCACCACCCCTGCGATGGTCCCATTCCATTCTCAACCGTCTCCGCGAGACGTTAAATTCGCGACCTACCTCGTGGTAAACACGAGATGCCTGAGGAAAACCTCGGATGGAACGCTTTTGGCGTAACCGTCTTTGCTAGACGTTAATCTTGCAAACATACCCTGTGTTGAACACGGGAAGCTGAGGAAAACCTCAGGTACGTGTCTATGACATGTAACCCCCCGCGCTCGATGTGGGATGCCTCGGGTTTCCACGCCCTTGAGAAGCCTCGTGATCGAGGATAACAGACAGACATGCCAGGTACCCCAGCATCCAGACACGCTACCGATGCCTCGAACGTGATTACTCCCCTGACCGAAGGTAGCTGCCCTGACTGGACCCTTTGGAATGTCCCGACAGAAGCAGCGTAATTAACCGGTGTCCATGACAATATGGCACTGGGAAGAGTTTCACGAACTACGTATTAAATCTATAAGGGAGACCCGGACTAGGTGACGAGTTCTGAGGAGGAATCCACAGGAGGAAGAACCGACATCCCATCATCCCGTTTCGATCAAGGAGCAGACGTACCTGAACAAGGAACGAATGCCGCCCGCCTTTGGAAAGCGGGAATGCGGGGCAACGAAGCCGCGCGTCCCCCTCCTCCGCGGACGGATGCGCGCGCGCCCCGTCGAAAGCGTCGGAAACAACGTCATTCGTGCTTCCTTATCCACATCGGTCGGCAACGACCTCCTCCAGTATATTCTTTTATTCATTTATATATTTATTCTTCTTTTTATTTATTTTTAAAATTATTCATTTAATTATTCTTTTATTCATATATTTATTTATTCTTTCAGTTATTAATTATATTAATTATTTATTTACTTATTCTTTTATTCATTTATTTATTAGTTCTTTAATTTATTTAATATTTTAATCCTTTATTAATTTATTTTTTATTTTCCCTTCATTTCATCTTTGGTGTTTTTATTTAATTTAGATAAATCCTAATTCTATCATGGGTTTTGTATTGTGTGTTTTTATTTTTGTTCAGCGTGCGCAATTGGTCCGCAAGGTGCTATTCATCCTTCCATTGAGCTTCCTTCGCATCCGCTCTTGGTTTGAGGTAGGTAATTCCATGGTTTTACTTTTTGCTGTCTAATTGATTCTTTGGTGTTTCAATAATTTTATTTTATGTGATTCGAAATATTGTTATATCCATAAATTTTGTTGTTATAGTGCTTTTATATTTTTAGAATTAGTCAAAATAATTTTTTAAATCAATTCCTGGTTCGAGTCATCAATTATTCGATTATGTTCCAAATCTTGTTTTGATATTATTTATAGATTTTTTGTTGGGGTGTTTATTTTTATGTCAATACAATTTGATAATAGTAATATTTTTACAGTAAATATTAAGTTATGATAATGTTTATGTGCACTTGGTGCATTTGATAAAATTCTATAGTGTTCAATGTGAAATTGAGGGTTTTTATGAAATGTTTAGCCTTGATTGTGTTGTGTGTTGGCATTTGGTTATTTGTAAACATGGTTTTTTTATAATTATTGTATAACCCGATAATAGTGTTAAGGTGTTAAAATAAAAAGGGTGATCTTTTATTTTTAATGTGACGGTGTGAGTTCATTTCAAATAAAGTCAGTGGTTGGTTTTAGTTTCAATGTGGTAGTTTTGTGGGAATAGTGTTGGTTGTTTTCTTGAAGCACATGCATTCCATTGGATATTGTCACATCCATTGGTGCACTTGGTGCACCCATGAACATGCCTTCAAGTAACAATTTCACCTTTAAACTAGTGTTTCCTTAAAACCATGGTTTTCTAAATGGTTTTTTTATTCCTAAGTAAGATCGAGTCCTTTATGTGGATTTTTTGAATGGTTTGAAGTGTGATCTCAATGGTGTGCTATTTTTTTTTGAGAGTATAAAAGTTGTATTTTTTTAATGTTTTGGGTAATGTTTTTGGACATGACAACTTAAAGTCCTGTTTGGCTCTTCCAATTCATGGGTGGTGTTGTGTTAACTTATAGAATGGTTTGTGTTTGGAAATTGTGTGTGGATGGTTGGGAATTTAAATGCTTTTAAAATAATGATTTTATCATGGCTTGGTCGTGACGACTGGTTTAGGACTTTCTACTTTTATGTAATGTTTTCATTGACTCATTTAAATGATGACATTTTGATTACTGTATTCCCATATAAAAACTACAGTATTTTGAAAAATGTATCGAATGGTTTTAATGATTTCATGGAATATAAGCCCAGTTGGCACCTTTGATGATATGTTATATATATATATACCCGGGCACCTCTATAGGGGGATATTCGTTATGGGTTATCGTAAAGAGTGTTCGTGTTTGGGGTAGGGAAGTGTGGTGAGATTATTCATGTGTGCAAGGGCCTCTTACGTACACAATATTATTGTAACCACTATGGGTTCTTGGGTGTCTTTTTGAGATCGAGTGATGGATTCTTACCAACCCCGATTAGACGGGTTGGTACCCCTGGACTTGATGTTAAGCCTAGCGGGCTTTTCCCCCGGATTGGTCAGTTAGGGCAGCTAGTTGGTTATAGACATAGGAGATTCACCAAATGCTAGGAGGTGGTTCTGAAACCGAGTATGTCTAGTGGTCTTCTAGTAATATTTAGGATCACCCATGGTGACAAGATTATTTTCATTGTTTGTTTATTTTTTGGGTGCTAGTGTATTTTCAGCATTCACTCTTACTCGTTTTACACTTGCACAACATTGGTATATTCTGTTTTGGATTTAATATATAATATTAAAAATGACTTTGTAAAATGTTATGTACCATGTATTAAGTTTTTAAATGGAAAAGACATGTTTTTTATTTTCAAATGTGAAAACCCTACATTTTTAATTTTATATCAAACTTGGGTTAATGGGTTGTTTCATGAAAGGAAATTTTGGATTCTTTGGATTATCATGGAAAACCTACTGAGAAAATTTCATGTACATGCCTATCTTTATCATTTTAGTTGTAGGGTTCCTTACTCATGTTTTTTCTTGGAATAGTTTCTCGTTATTGGTGAATGTTTTCCTTTGGTTAGGAGGTGAACTATAAGGCCACGTCAAGGTATGTTCAGTTTTATTTTATTTCTTCTACTAGCGTTAGGTTTATCGATGGTTTATATTTATCAGTATGCTTGTTTATTTGCTTATGGTCATGGGCCAAATCATTCCCAACGATTAAAATTTTGAAGTCCTACACTATTTTCCACCCCATGGGGATCGGGAAAACCCTTCGAGAGATGTCGCAAACCAGCTCAGGTGACCGGTTAAGGGTCGACCAGGGTTGGTTTGTGAAAAAATGGTATTAGAGGGACCTTGTTATTTGGGGTGTCTGGTAGATGGATATTAGTACATTCAGGACTCGAGTGTCAGGTATGGGAAGGACATCATGAAACCTCACTTGTTCTGGACCTTGAGTCCCCAAGGGTAGTTCGGTTATTGAGTTCTTGTCATGTTATTATTATTTTTGGATTGAGGGATGACATGGAGGCATACCGATGTTACATTGTGATTTTAAATGGTGTAGTGACCCATGTGGAGTCACCGTTCATGGTTTAAGTTTCTCCTAGTCATTGATTCTTACATAGGGCATGGCCAACTACCATGTCTTATGTTAAGCGTGACTACTTGTCCCTCCCTTCGGTGATTTGATTCATTTCAAGTGTCGTTTTGGTACTGGTTGGGTTATGTGCATTCTTGAAAATGAGAATGGTTTTCTGAAATGAGAATTATTTCTGTTAAATGGATTTAAATTTGTGAAATGGATTTTAAAAATGAATGCTCTTGGGTTAAAAATATTGTGGTTTCTTAGAACTGGTAGAGATATGTTATGGGTGCAACCTCGTGTACTCTTTATGAACATTTGGAAATGTGAGGGAATGCATCGAAAGTGCATGTTGGTGTGTATGGATGAAATCAGATGAAGACATGTGCAACAGTTTGTGGGATTACTGGGGTTTGCACTTGTAATTAAACGATTGACCTTGTTTTTCTAAATCAAATTTAAAATAAAGGGGAAATGATTTTTGGAAATTGAATTTTGTTTGAAAAGTGGACTTGGTATTTGGAAAGTGTACTTGGGAAAAGACTGTTTTTAAATTTAATTTTGAAAGGGGATTTTGAAAGAGGAATTTTTGAGTTGTGTATGTTTTTGCTTATTTCATTTGAACTGGTTGTTTTAGATGAAGGTTCCTTCTTTTATGTTTCTTTGGCATGATGTTATTTTAGGATATATGTTTTATATGTTGTTTCGAAAATTTTTCCCTTAAAGGTCACCAAGGTTTTCATTAATTCATGCCCATTTTTTTGTCCTTCTCGGAGATTGCCTATTTTTTGCGGTGATTGGGGTCTGTTAGAAGCAGTAGAATGGATTGAAGGGGTCGAGCATGTCTTAAGGGTTTTGGGAACTCCCAAATCTGTCAGAGTGCATGATGTTTTGGGTCTATTTAAAGTTCTAGCCCTGAAAAAATGGGAGTTAGTTACCCTACCATCAATTCGAGTTGAGATGAAATGGAATGATTTTAAATCCATCTTCGTCTGATGGTTTATGTCTAAAGATATAAAGATGACGGAAAGTGAAGAGATCAGGCATATTCAACAAGGCTGATGGATGGTGAAGTCATATGATGACCATTTCAAGCATCTTGTGTCTTTTTCTACAAAGGTAGAGTCACATGATTTGACGAAGACTTCTCTCTTCAATGGGGGTCTTCATCCAGAGTTCAATAAGAGAATCCTCGTTTCTATAGAGAATCATTCCGTGAAGTTGTTGGATGAGGACTTTTTAGCTGAACTGGTCTCCAAAGCGTCGGTGCTTGGAAATCTAGCATATCCGGTAACTAATGAAGTTCCTCATCTGGCGAGCAATATGTTCTAGAGGAACCTGTTTCAGAAGAGTCATCTGCAGTGGTTTTGGTTTCCAATTCATCAGATCGTATAGTGGTGTGCCACCAGTGTGGCTGGTTCGGGAATGCGAAATCGTCATGTATCGTCTCACCAAAGACGTGTCATCGTTGTGGGTTCCCGTGTCATATAGGAATGTTTTGTTGGAAGCATCTCTGGAAGAAGACTTTGTGACCAATGAATCCCAGTTCATGACGGAGAGGTAGGGGATGCTTCAGCCATCAGATCCTCAGCCACATGTCATATGGTGAAAGTCACGCACAGTCATAAGTTTCCTAGGTTGTGTAGATTTGGATTGGGTTTTGAGATCCGTGTTGTCAGTAGAACATTAAAAGTCTTTTTGTTAATTTTTTATGCTGTTAACGTTTTTACATTGTTCTAACATCATTGTTTTGTCATGGAGTTTTAACAGATTTGATCTATTTTAATCCAAACGTTTTTATTTTTCTGATCATGGTTTTCTGAATCGTGCGCCTTTCAGAAAAGTTTGTTTAGACCTTGTGTGAGTTAATCTCAGTTGGACTGTGTTTTTTTGGAGAATTAATTGTCTGCAGAGGAATTAATGTTTCTAGTTATGCTCAGATTCAATGTTTGGAATATGTTATGCTCGAAGGCTTTTCACATGTGTTTGGGGTTTTGGTCTGGTTGAGAGTTATAGGTTTAAGTATAGGTGTTGTTTGCTCGTGCTATAGAACATAATTCGGATCGGTTGGTAGTTCCAGCATCGCCCCCCCCCTTCCTGGGGTTGTATGTTTGGGTGTTAATTTTTAGTGCTAGTAGAGTTCCTGTGGTGGGGAGAACCCTCTCTTGTTATCCCGTTACCTTGTGTTGTGTTTTCATTCGGTCTTAATTGGTCATGGATCCCAGTTTTGTCTATTATTCAATTGTGTGGCTTTCAAGGGGAAGAAAGTGTCTGTGGTAGAGTGAATTGTCACACCATGACTTTTTAATTTATTTTTATTTTATAATTTCTGGGCTCTTCATCCTCACATCAAGGATCGGGATGGGTCCTCGTTTAAAAATTTATGACATTTAATGTTTTTGTTGGGTTTCACACCCGTGCACGAGCACATCGTGGTTAGCACTGACTGTGCAGTCACCCCAAGTGCTTATGCATGTTCCCAAGTAAACAACGTTGAGGCATGTAATTTGTGTGCTTGTTTTTTAAATCGTGCGATGAGCGTGTGGGTACCCGTTAATATTAAGTTGTTAGTATTATTATTATTGTTATTGTTATTATTATTATTATTGTCATTATTATTATTTTATTTATTGTCATTATTCTTTATATTGTTATTTCTATATTTATTGTATTGTTATTATTATTAATCTATATGTTACTATTATTATTATTTTTACTATATTTGATTTTATAATTAATATTATAAGATTAAAAACAACAAGAAAAAACCCCCTAACCCAAATTCTACCCCCACCACATTTTAGCATCCGCCTGTGTGAGCCACCCCAGTGGCTCCTTGCGCCTACCCAAGCGACCTCGGCCTTGCCTCCAACCTGCAGCTGGCTTCTTCACCTCACCCTCACGCCACCCACACCCTTGCCCTATCCCTACACCTTACTCTCTTTCCCTTCTCACAACAAGCCTCGGCATGAATCCCAATCACCCCATACCCACGACCATCACCTCCAGGACATCTCGCCAGCACCAGCCTCTCACCCGCAGCTCCTTCTCTCTACCACATGCTCATAGCCAGGCCCTCCACCATTGACTCCCACTCACTCACCACGTCCCACGTTGTACCTACATCACCCCCAGCTATAGGACGCATACTGGCCTCCAAACTCCCACACTCATCCCCTCTCTACCCCTCACCACCTCCCTATTATTGGTTTGCCGCGCCCAATAGTCTACTCCACCTCCATCACCACATGATCAGGCTCTCCTTCTACCTCTGCCAACCTCGCTCAGCACCCTCGCTCAGTGACCTAATCTTCATCTGGTGCCTCTAGCCCTTGCGGTACTCACCCTCTTGCACTCCCGACCCCCTTGTTGTTTCCCTTCTCTGAAAACCCAGAAAACCCACAACCATACTTGCTTTGGACCCCGCAAGCCTCGTTGCACCTCCTTCGCGATTCCTCTTCTACTCTTGTTGGTAGAGGCCTCATCCGGTATATTATTTTATTCATTCATTTATTTATTCATTCATTTATTTATTATTTTAATTATTTATTTACATATTCTTTTATTCATTTATATATTTATTATTTCATATATTTATTCATTTAAATTATTTTTTTACTTATTATTTTTGTATTTATTTAATTATTCATTCATTTATTTAATCTTTTAATCATTTATTTGTTTATTTTCTATTCATTTCATCATTGGTGATTTTATTTAATTTAGATAAATCCTAATACTGTCACAGGTTTTTGTGGTGTGTTTTTATTGCTGTCCAGCCTGAGCGGTTGGTCCGTGGGGCATTGCTCTACCTTCTGTTGAGGTTTCTTCACATCTGATCTTGGATTGAGGTATGAAATTCCATGGTTTTTCTTTATGTTGTCTAATTGATGCTCGAGTGTTTTGATACTTTTATTTTATGTGATTCACAACATTTTTATATAAAAGGAAATTCCTACTATAGTGTTTTTAAATTTTTAGAATTACTAAATACAATGTATTTAGTCAATTCCTCATTCATGCCTGCAATTATTTGATTATGTGCCAAATACTGTTTTGAAATTGTATATGGCTATTTTGTTGGGTCGTTTCTTTAATTGTATGTATAGTTTGTTAAAAAAATTATACTTTGAAAGAAAATATTTGGTTTTGATAATTTTTATGTGCAATTGGACCATTTGATAAAATATAATAGTGTTCGATGTGAAATTTAGGGTTTTTATGAAATGTTTAGCCATGACTGTGTTGTGTGTCAGCATTGGTTATTTGTAAAATTGTTTTGGTTTATAAATTTGGTGTTGGTATAACTTTCTAATAGTTTTAAGGTGTTAAAAAAGGTGGATCATAGGTTTTTAATGTGAAGGTGCGAGTTCTTTTCAAATAAAGTGCACAATTGGGTTTAGTTTCAATGTGGTTGATTTGTGGAAAGAGTGTTGGTTGTTTTCTTGAAGTTTAGGCATTCAATTGGATGTTGGTACGTCCATGGGTGAACTTGGTGCACCCATGAACATCACTTCAATGGAAAATGACACCTTTAAACTAGTGTTTCATTAAAACCTTGGTTTTCTAAATGGTTTTTGTTTCCTAAGTAAGATTCGGTCTTTTATGTGGATTTTACGAAAGGTTTGAAGTGTGATATCAAGTGTGTGCCAGTTTGGATTTGATAATATAAAAGTTGTATTTGTGTAATGTTATGGGTAATGTTTTCCAACATGAAAACATAAAGGCATGTTTGGCTCTTCCAATTCATGGGTGGAGTTGTGATTACTTTTAGAATGGTTTGTGTTTGGAAATTTTGTGTGGGTGGTTGGGGCTATAAATGTTTTTAGAATAATTATTTCGATATCGGTGGGACGTGATGGCATGTTTGGCACTTTCATCTTTAATGTAATGTTTTTATTGACTCATTGAAATGATGGCGTTTTGATTATTGTATGACCATATAAAAAACATTAGTATTTTGAAAGAGGTATCGAATGGTTTTAATGATTTCATGGCTTGTAGGACCGATTGGAACCTTTGATTACAAGTTATATATATATATTATGTGGAACCTATATATGGGGGATATCCCTTATGGGTTATCATATGGAGTGTCCGTGTTTGGGTCCGAAAGTGTGGTGTGATGAGTCACATGTGCAAGGGTCTCCAACATAAAAAGTATTATTGTAACCACCTTGGGTATCTAGGCATCTTTTAGAGATCAAGTGATAGTTTCTGATCAACCTCTATTAGACGGGTTGGTACCCCCTGGATTTGTTGTTAGGCCAGGAGGGCTTTTCCATTGGATTGGTCAGTTATGGCAGCCAATTGGTAATATACATAGTAGATTAATCATTCGCCGATAGGTGGTTTCGAAATACAGTATGTATAGGGGTATTCTAGAAATGTATAGGATCACCCATTGTGACTAGATTATTTTTCATTATTTGTTTATTTTTTGTGCACTAGTGTATTTTCATCTTTCACTCTTACTCATTTTACTCTAGCACAACAATGGTATATTCTGTTTTGGATTTTATTTATAAAATAAAAAATGATTATGTAAAATGGAATGTAGCATGTGTTGGGTTTTTAAATCAGAAAAACATCTTTATTATTTTAAAATGTGAAAACACTACATTTATAATTGCATTACAAAGTTGTGTTAATGGATTATTTTGGGAAAGGAGACGTTGGATTTGGTGGTTTATCTTGGAAACCCTACTGGTCATATTTAATGCTCAGGCCTATCTTTATCATTTTAGTTGTAGGTTTCCTTTCTCCTGTTTTCTTGGATGATTTGCTCGTTATTTGAGCAAGTCGGCCTTTGGTTAGGAGGTGACCTAAAAGGACCCGTGGAGGTACGTTCGGTTATATTTTCAATCTGCTGCACGCATTATGTTTATCTACTATTTATATTTATCTGTTTTCTTGTTTATTTTTTTCATGGGCCCAATCCTTCCAAACGATTTAAATTTTTCTGCCCAACACTGGTTTCTAGACCATGGAGATCAGAAATTCCCTTAGGTCCATGTCATGAACCAGCTCGGGTGACCGGTTAAGGGTCGACTTGGGTTGGTTCTTTAAAAAAGTTTATCAGATGGCCCTTGTTATTTGGGGGGACTGGTTGAGATAGAATAGGACTAACAGGACTTGAGTGGTAGGTATGTTAAGGACGTCATGAACCCTCACCTGTTCCGATCCTCGAGTCTCCTGGGGTAGTCCAGGAATTGAGTTATTATCATGTTTTTATTTGTTTTGTATTGAGGGATGACAATGGAGGCAAAACAATGTTACTTTGTGATTTAACATGGAGTAGTGATCCCTGTGGAGTCAGCGTACATGGTTTAAGTTCCTCCTAGTCGTTGATGCTTGATTGGGGCATGGCCCACTACCATGTTACTAGGTTAAGCATGACTACAAGTCCCTCCCTTCAGTGATATGATGCAAGTAAAGAATCGTCTTGGTTCTGGTTATTTTATGTTCATTCTTGAAAATGAAAAAGGGGTTTTAAAATAAGAATGATTTATTTTATATGTCATTGAATTTCTGAAATGGATTTTAGAACTAAAACCTCTTGGCCAAAAAATCCGGTGGTAGCTTGGAACAAGTAGAGATTGGGATTTGGTGCAACATCAGGTACTCCTTATGAATGTTTTTTGGTGCGTATGGATGAAAGCAGATGAAGACGTCTGCAATGGATCATAAGATTACTTGGGTGAGCAATTGGAATTAATGGATTGACCTTGTATTTCTAAATTGATTTAAGAAAAATGGAAAATGATTTTTTGGAAATTGAATTTAGTTTGGAAAGTGGACATGGTATTTTGATGTGGCCTTAAAGGAAGACTGTTTTGAAATTTAAAATGGAAAAAGTGTTTTGGAAGTGTAATTTTTGAGTTGTGTTTGTTTTTTCTTGTATCTTTTTTGCTGGTTGTTTTGGATGAAGGTGATTTCATTGATGTTGTTCGACATGATGTCAGTTTTGGATCTATGTTTTATATGTTGTTCATAAAATTAAACCTATAATGGTTGTCACGGTTTGAGATAGGTCCTACATAGTTAATTGGTCCTTCTCGTACTTTTTCAATCCATTACGGTGATCGTGGTCCATTAAAAGAAGCAGAATGGCTTGAAGCGGTCGAGCATGTCTTCAGGGTTTTGGGAACCCCCAAAGGTGTCAGAGTGGATGTTGTTTTGGGTCTGTTTGATGGTCCAACTATGGATGAATGAGAGTAAGTTTCCCCACCATTAATGTGAGTTGGGATGAGATGGGATGTCTTTAAATCTGTCTTTATCCGAAGGTTTATACCATAAGAAGTAAAGATGATGAAAAGTAAATAGCTCATGCATATTTATCAAGGGAAATGGAAGGTGAAGGCTTATGTTGACCATTTCTATGGGCATCTGCCGTTTTCTCCAGAGGTAGCACCAAAAGATTTTTTGAAGTCTTATCTCTTCATTGGGGGTATTCTTCTCGATGTCAAAGAGTGTGTCCTCCTTTATACTGTCCATTGTTTTGAGAATTTAGTGGATGAGACGTTCTTAGCTAAACTGGTCTCCAGAGAATATGTTCTTGGCAATCCATTATATCCAGTTACACATGAAAGTTCCCCATCTAGCGAGCAGGGTGTGCCAGAGGGACCTATTTCTAAAGATTCATCGGTAGTGGGTTTGGATTCCAATTCATCAGACCATTTAGTGGTGTGCCACTAGTCCGGCCAGTTCAGGCACGCGAAACTGTCCTGTCGCATCCCTCCAAGGAAGTGACATCATTGCGTGTTCCTGGGTCATCTATAAAAGTTTTGTAGGAAGCATCGACTGAAGAAGACAAAGTGACCAGAGAATCCCATTGCCTAACTACGATGCTAGAGATGTTTTATCAATCAAATCCCCAGACATATGTCTTGGGGTGAAGCTCGGGTGCAGTCAAGAGTTTTTAGGGGTGTGAAGTTTTGGTTTAGGTTTGGAGACCCATTTTTTTAGAGGAAAAATAAAACGTTTTCATTCTTATTTTCTACTTCTAAAGTTTTAAAATTGTTTTAAGTTCATTTATTTATTGTGGAGTTTTGGCAGATATGCCCTATTATTATCCAAATAATTTTGTTTTTCTGATCATGGTTTTCGGAATCATGTGCTTTTCTTAAAAGTGTTTTTTGGACCGTCTGTGGGTTAATCTCAGTTGGGCTGTGTTCATATGGAGAATTAAGTGTTTGTGGAAGAATTGTTGTTTCAGTTTATGCTCAGATACACTATTTGTGTTAAGTTATGCTTGGAATCTTTTCTCTAGTGTTTGGGGTTTTGTCCTAGGTCAAGAGTTACATTATTAAGTTGAGGTGTTGTTCGCTCATTCTATAGAACTTATTTCATATTGGTTAGGAGTTCCAGCATCACCAGCCCCCTTTCTTAGGGTGGTATGTTTGGGTGTTAATTTTTAGTGCTAGTCGAGTTCTTGTGGTGGTGAGAACCCTCTCATGTTCTCTCGTTGTCTTGTGTTTTTTTTCTTTCAGTCTCAATGGGGCATGGATCCTGGTTTTTTCGATTTTTTAGCTGAGTGACTTTTAGGGGCAGAAAGTGTCTGTGGTTGGGATAATTTTCACACCCCGACTTTTTGATTTATTTTTATTTTATTATTTTTGATCTCCAAGTCCTCATGTCTAGGATCAGGCTCGGTCCTGGTTTAAAAACTTCTGTCATTTAACGTTTTTGGTGGGTTTCAGACCCGTGCACAGGCACCGCGCGGTTATCAGTGACCTTGTAGTTTCCCCAGGTGCTAGTGAGGGTGCCCAAACAAACAGCCTTGAGGCGTTCAATTTGCGTGCGTGTTTTTTAAGTCATGCAATGAGTGTGCGGGTACATATTAATATTATGTTGTTTTTATTGTTATTATTATTATTAACATTATTTTTATTATTTTTATTTTCGTTATTATTTATATTATTACTTCAATCATTGTTGTATTGTTATTACTATTATTCTTTATGTTACAAAAATTATTATTTATATAATATTTTATTTTATTATTATTTTTATAAGATAGAAAAAGAAAACAACAAACCCCCCTAACCCCAATTATACCCGTGTATCCCCCCCCCCCGTTTTCCACTTCCTCCTACGCGAGCTGCCCCTGCGGCTCGTTGCGCCTACCCAGGTGACCTTCGCCTTGCCTCTTGTCTGCAGCCAGCTTCCACACCTCACACTCAAACCGGCCACATCCTGGCCTAGGCCCTCTCCCTTGATCCCTTGACTTTCTTGAACCCAGCCCCAGTGTAAATCCCAGACGCCCTACTCCCTGCTGCCATCGCCTCCATGAACCCTCGCCAGCACCAGCCTCTCTCCAACAGCTCCTGCTCTACACCACCTGCTCACACACAGGCCCTCCGCCGCCGGATCCCATACACCCACCACCTCCCTCACCATCCCTACCTCACCCCCTGTTGTAGGCTGCGTCCTGGCCTATACACTACCACACTCTTCCCCTCGCTACACACCTTGCTTCCTCCATGTTCTTGGTGTGTCGCGCCCAACATCCCACTCCACCTCCCTCACCCCACGCTCTGGCTCTCCCTTTACCTCCGTTAACCTCGCTCATCACTCTCGCTTAGTGCCCTCACCTTCATCTAGTGCCTCCTTCCCCTGCCGCAGTCACCCTCTTCCAATCTCAACCCCCTTGTTGTTTCCCTTCTCCGGCAGCCTAGAAAACCCATAGCCCTCATTGCTTTTGACCCCGCATGCCCTGTCGCACCTCCTTTGAACTTCCTCTTCCTCTCTAGTCGGCAGCGGCCTCCTCCAGTATATTGTTTTATTTATTTATTTATTTATTTACTATTTAAATTATTTATTCTGTTAATTATTTATTTACTTATTCTTTTATTAATTTATTTATTTATTCATTTATTTATTTATTCATTTATTTATTTATTATATTATTTATTTATTTAATTATTCCTTAATTAATTTATTTATTTATTCTATCATTTATCTATTCTTTTAATCATTTATTTATAGATTTACTAACTTATTTATTTATTTATTTGTTTATTTTCCCTTCATTTCATATTTGGTGCATTTATTTATTTAGATAAATCTTAATTCTATAGCATGTTTTGTGTAGTGTGTTTTTATTGCTGTTTAGCGTGCGCGGTTGGTCTTCATGGCAGAATTCAACCTTCCGTTGAGGATCCTTCATGTCTGCTCTTGGTTAGAGGTAGGTAATTCCATGGTTTTCCTTTATATAATCTAATTAATGCTTGGTTTTTTCGATAATTTTATTTTATTTTATTCACAACTTTGTTATATCCATAAATTTTCCTACTATAGTGCTTGTAAATTTTTAGAATTAGTAAAAAAAAAAATTTTGAGTCAGTTCCTGGTTCGAGTATGCAATTATTTTATTATGTGCCAAATCCTATTTTGATATTGTTAATGGTTATTTTTTTGGGGAAATTATTTTATGTCAATACAGTTTGATAATAAAAATTTGTTGAAGTCAAATATTTGGTTATGAAAACATTTATGTGCACATCGCGCATTTGATTAAATACTATGGGGTTAAAAGTGGAATTGAGGGTTTTTATGAAATTTTTATCCTTGACTGTGATGTGTGACGACATTGGATAATTGTAAACCTAGTTTGGATTATAATTTTGGTATTGGTATAACTTTCTAATAGTGTTAATGTGTTGAAATATAAATGGGTCTCTTTGGTTTTTAATGTGACGGTGTGAGTTATTTTCAAATAAAGTGAGAAGTTGGTTTTAGTTTCAAATTGGTAGCTTTGTGGGAATAGTGTTGGTTGTTTTCTTGAAGTGCAGGTGTGCCATTGGATGTTTCCACCACCATGGGTGCACATGATGCACTCATGAATGGTCCTTCAAGTGACAATGACACCATTAAATTTCTGTTTCCTTAAAACATTTATTTTCAAAATGGTTTTTGTTTCCTTAGTATGATTTGGTCTTTTATGTGGATTTTGTTAAAGGATTGAAAATTGATCTCAAGGTTGTGCTAGTTTGGATTTGAAAATATAAAATATGTATTTCTATAATGTTTTGGGTAATGTTTTTGGACTTGACAACATAAAGTCTCGTTTGTCTCTTCCAATTCTTGGGTGGAGTTGTGTTAACTTTTAGAATGGTTTCTGTTTGGAAATTTTGTGTGGATGGTTGGGACATTAAATTTTTTTAGAATAATGATTTCGTCATGGGTGGGTTGTGATGACCTATTTGTCACTTTCATCATTAATGTAATTTTTTGTTGATTCTTTGAAATTATGACGTTTTGATTAGTGTATGCCCATATAACTACTATAGTATTTTAAAAAATGTATCAAATGGATTTATTGATTTAATGGAATCAAGGCCCGTTTGGCTCCATTGATGATATGTTATATATATATATATACACATATATATATATAATGGGGAACCTCTATATGGGGGATATCGCTTATGGGTTATCGTATGGAGTGTCTGTATTTGGGTTAGGAAAGTGAGGTGAGATGAGTCACAGATGCGGGGGCCTCCTACTTACACAGTATTATTTTAACCACCATGGGTTTCTAGGTGACTTTTAGAGATCGAGTGATGGTTGCTGACCAACCCTGATTAGACAAGTTGGTACCCCTTGGATTTTTTATTAGGCCAGGTGGGCATTGCCCCCAGATTGGTCAGTTAGGGCGGCCTGTTGTTTATAGACACAGGAGCATCACCATATGTCAGCAGGTGTTTCTGAAACCGAGTACATGTAGGGTTCTTCTAGGGATGTCTAGGATCACCCTTAGTGACTGGATTATTTTCATTTCCTGTTTTTTTTCGTGCACTAGTGTATTTTCAGCTTTCAATCTAACTCGTTTTACTCTAGAACAACCTTGGTATATTATGATTTCAATTTTATTTATAAAAGGAAAAATGATTTTGGAAACTGGAATGTATCATGTTTTGGGATTTTAAATGGGAAAAATGTGTTGCTTATCTTAAAATGTGAAAACCCTAATTTTATAATTGTATTTCAATCTTACGTTAATGGGTTGATTCGAGAAAGAAGACATTTGATTCTGTTGTTTATCTTGGAAACCCTAATGAGCATCTTTAATTCCCATGCCTATCTTTTTCATTTTAGTTGTAGGTTTCCTTGCTCAGGTTTTCATGGCTGAGTTGCTCATTATTTGATAATGTCGGCCTTTGGTCGGGAGGAGACCTTAAAGGACACATAGAGGTACATTCAGTTTTATTTTCTTTCCACTGCTAGCATTATGTTTATCGAATTTTTATATTTATCTATTTTATGGTTTATTTTTTTCCATGCGCCAAATCATTCCCAAAGATTACGATTTTGATGCACGACACTCATTGCCTGCCCGGGGGGATCGGGAACGCCCTTCGGGCCATGTCACAGACTAGATCGGGTGACCAGTTAAGGGTTGACCTGGGTTGGTTCATGCGAAATGGGTATCATATACACCACACAAAATAAATAATTGGTGAATATGGAATATATCTTATAGAAATAAAATTAAGACGAGAAAGTCTTACCTCAAGTCTCCTCTATTTTGTACATGTTAAAACCTACTTTATAATAAATATATATTTATTATAAATATATTATATAAACATTATCAAAAATAAAATAAAATATATTATTTAATTATAAAAACTTATCACCCATTTATTGACAATTATTTATTTAAATTATTGTTCCATAAGATAACTATTTAATTTGTCATGCCTGTTTCGGTTCGGTAGTCCCAATCATTGTACTTTGAGAATGGTTACATTATCTCCAAAATGCTAATAATTTTAATAGTAACATATCTAATCATCATATAGACTATTATAACTATTCATATAATACGATGATGAAAAAGTAATTACATCACTTCTTTAAATAAAACATTATGTAATATGTTAAGTTTAAGAATTGACCATTAAAAACTATAGTAATATCATAAATATCATATATATATATATATTAAATTCATTATTAAAACAATTAACAAGAAGTGGTTATCAAAAACGAAATGCATCACTTCATGAAGGTGATAATCGACACACACACGCTCGAGCGATGTCTTCTTTTTTCAATATGATGGAAAGGAGGTGGATAATGGTTATTCCATCATCATAATAAAAATTCAGTATATTTAGGAAACTGAATTCATTATTTTATAATAGATACCATATATTTAGAGAATGTATAAGAACAAATAAAACATAATGTACTCTATTAAGTGTCATATCTATTCATTGAGAACCCTCATTAGGATTACACCTTGAGCATTTAAGGGATTGTATTTTGACAAGAAAAGAAGATATAGGACATGGGAAAGGAATATAAGATGATATTAGGGTAATTATTTAATGATATTTTGTGATAAATATTTAAGAATAAGCGATGAGATGATGTTCCCATTAACAAGTAAGGGGAGGGGAACCATTGGAATTACATAAAGTATTATATTAAAATAAATTAAAATTCATGTTTAGGTGGATAAAAATTAATATTTTTAGAATATTTGTTGAATATAAGTGGATATAATATCATCCAATAATATTTATACATGTTTAGGTTATATTTAAACCCTTATCACTTAGTTTTAATAACTATAAACACTTTTAAAATTATCGTGATATCAAGGCTTTTTTTATTTTGGCTTCAATAATGTCAATAAAAAAGGGAAATTGACCCATAAGTGGATAAGGGATGAAATTTTCAACTATATCAAATTCAATTGGATGAATATAATATATTTTATAAATTAAAAAAAATTTAATAAAATATTATATAACATATGATACCATAAAGTCCTTTCTGGGACTATTCACATAATTTGATGTTAAAGGCATAAATACTTGTATAGATTTTGAATATTAATTATTTCTAAAAAAAATAATACAATACTATTAGACATATAATTCACATGTAACTATAATTCATCCATAAAATATTTTTTTTTTGTTTGTAAAATAATTAACTTTGATTTTTACATATCTTGCACAAACATTATGTTAGCAATGTGTAAGAATTTAAGGTAATTATACCATTAAAAAAATTTAAATTAATTAACATAAAAAAATTAATTAATTATATTCTAAATAACCTTTATTATTATTTTATAACATCTTCTTATCTGTATGTGAACATATAAATGAAAGAGAGTGGTATTTTGAAAATTTCCTTTATATAAAATATTACAAAGGACTTTATCAAAGAATAATGACACAAAATGCCATATTTTTTAAATATTTGAATGAGGTGGTAAAATTAAAACAATAAAATGAAATATAGTCGAGTGTATGTTTTTTTTTAATCCTTGTTTAATATTTTTAATGTTATTCAATGTATTTTACCCCTATAACAGTGACAACATTTTTACCAATGTTATTATTCATTATGACCAGAAATAAATGTGGCATATTTAACAAATTAATTCTAATTTCCTCACAAAAATTCCTATTGAATAATCAAATTTTAATTTTAGTGTGAGAAATTTAATGAAAACATTTTTTAGAAAAAAAAGTTTTTTTAAAGATAAAATTTAAATTCCATAAAAATAAATATAATTTTTAATTCCAGTAGAATTAATTGGATTATAATAAATAAAAATAATCATATTTAAATTTAAGACAAAATCCCAATTATAATGATAATTTTAAATTACTTTATTTACCGAAAAGAAAAGATGACATATGAAAAATTTATATTCTCACTATTCAATGAAAATTCAGTCATCTCATAAAAATACAAGAATTTCACCAAATGTTAATATTGATTTGATGATTTTAATAACAAAGTTATTTTTATAAAATAAAATTATTAAAATTGGTATAAATTAATTCTAATTTCCTCACACAAAATCCTATTGAAATCATATTTCATGATAATCAATTTTTGAAGCATAAAATTCCATCACTAAAAATTAAGAGATTATTTAATAAGAATTAATCAATATATATTTATTGATTATGAACACTGTACATATATCATATTTTAATTTCTCATACTTATACTCACATGTTAAAAAACTATATTTTAATCGTCACATTTAAATAATAATATTTTTATAATATATCCTAATTCACTTAAATATTGATGTTTCGTGTTAAGAAATCTAGTGAGATTATGATTATTTTTTAACTAAATTTCATTGTGTGACATTAATTATCATTAATGATATATAAGTATTCGAAACTCAAGTAAGTGATCTACTTAATAGCATTGTCCCATTTGGATGCTAGAAGGTCGACAACCATATTCCCTCCATTCCAACTGTAGAGGGTCTCAACATATATATGAAACATAATCTATAAATATTGGATAATTTATTCATTATTCCAATGATTAGAAAATATCATCCCTAGTGATTTAACAAGTAAGGATGAATCAAACTCAAGTGAAGAAATATTGATATTATGAGACTTGTAAAGATTAAAAATTGTATGCATAGTATGTGATTTAGCTTTTATAGAGTATCCTCATGTATAAAATTTTGATAATGACACAATGATAGATCTTATACCATCTTAGTCAAAACTACCTATACAACTCCCTAAACATGTGATTCAACAATATTCTGCTTATATCTCCACCTTAGAGCCTTCCAGCTTATCCGAAACCACCCATATCATCTGTAGATCTTGTTGATAGATAATTAGAAATATGGATATTAGTATACCTAGTTATGATGGACATCTAGTAAATATATTTGATATATTATTCCTCTGAAAGGTTTCTACTTTTCAAATATGTGTTGTAGTGATTGACTCCTTGATGGTGAGTTGCATAACGAGCATTCCATTTAAATGAGCATTGAAAATACTCCAGGACACCCTAGAATAATTAAACCAGTATTATTAATGTTATTTAATGTTATTATATTAAGGGATAAACCATTTAATCCACCATTAGAAATAAAATAATATTGATTGTGATTAAATCAAAATTACAGCCACCATGAAATGATGCACTTATCTTGTTATCACCACCTCTAATGGATGGTTAAAAGGAATGATTTCAGTAATTAATAAAACACTAATTTAAAAATTATAATAATAAAATAATAATATATCATATTTGTTTACTCCAATTCATTTTTTGATATACAAAATCATTATTCATGCATACATGCGGACTACCGCCTCCACAAATGAAGAATTTCATTTGTCATGACCACTATTTTTGGATGATTATAAAAGTTAATTTAATGAAGTTAAATTATATTAATAAAATTTTAAATATTATATAAAATGAATAATAACAATATGTAAAAAATCCCTTACTCGATAAATCATTATAACATGCCCCCATTTGGGTTGGTTTTACAACCTACATGAATTATGTAATAATATTAATATTTTGAATGAATAAGGAAATTTATATAATGATAATTAAATGTAAAAAAAATTATTATATATTTTTTTTATTAATATGTAATGGTGTTATTTATATTAATTTATTTATTAATATATCACATTTCGATCATTAAAGATGCAAAAAATTATTATTCAAAATTATCATTTTTAAAAACCATACATTTATTATTGACTATATGAAAATGGAATTTGGATAATAATTTAAACACCATTATTCTTGTTTCTTGAATAATTTTTTAGTCATGAACTTTTTTTTAATAAAAATTAATCAACCATTTCATTACAAAACTAGTATGAAACAAACAATCAATGTTTTTAGCAACCGATATGGAAAATGAACTATAACTAGATAATATATTTATAGGAAATGGTTATGAGTTATGTTTATGAACGAAAATATACATTAATAGAGATATTCAATATGAAATGAATAATTTTTTATAAATGTGGTCATAACACTTTTTGACTATGAAGAAAATGATGTAAGGTTTTTTTCCTCAATTATTACCCCTTGAGACAAATTTCTTATATAATACATGTTTTATTTTGTATGGTGTATCTATGAACAGTAAATATTTTTCTATGATCCTATCAATTGTTTTGGTTTTTAAATTTTTATTTGAAATTATATTCTTCAATGGGGTTTCATTATCAATCTTCAAACGTGGTAAGGGTTTCTTTGTCTTAAATTTAATTTCCTAAGAAATATTTCATTTTGTGCACCATGATATCTTTGATATGGTTCAAATAATACCTAATTATGATCCTTTATAATATACATGAAATCCATGGGGATTTATGATATATATCTTGTTCCCTATTTAAATAGTGTTTGATTTAATTGATCCCATGTTTCTAAGTGTTTGTTTTCTCAATTTTCACCCCTTGAGACATATTTCTTTTTATACACAATGTTTTATTTTTTATATTGTATCTTATAAAAAATTAATATTTTTATAATTATCCTCTAATTATTTATTGTATATAATGTTTTATTTGAAATTATATACTTCAAGGGGTTTTGATTCGAATGATTCTTATGTCATAAGTGTTATTTGATTTAAATTTTATTTACATGAGACATGTTTACCTAATACAATATGTTTTATATTGTATTGTGTACTTACTACCACTGTTTTATATCATTATTCTATCATTATTATTTTTATTTAATATTCATTTTATATTATATCCTTCAAGGTGTTTTGATTAGAATGTTTATAAAATCATAAGTTTTATTTGTTTCTTTTATAAATTCCATGAGAAATGATTGATATTTCACACCATAATTTATTTTATATATTTTATTCAATACCATATTTATTTCAAGTATAATTAACATATAATATTCCATTATATTTAAATTTCATGTTATCCCTATTGTGTTATTTTAATTCTTATTTTACTATTACCGTAAGGGTGTTTGTACCTCAATTTTTTATTATTCAGATATGATTTTTATTCACCACTTGTTTCATTTTTACAACTATGTATTACTTTCTAAACCATCTAAAACTATTTTCCTATGAATTTTTAATCTTATTGAAATCCATCGCTATTGTTGTATTTCCAAATAATCCACTTTAATAGGCATGATTTTTCATATAATTTCTTATCTCTATAAATGACCTATTTTTCATTATATTGTTTGAAGGTAAATCTCCAAGATAATCATACATCAATTAATTTCAAAAATATTTACTTAAAAATATACCATAACTATATATTGTGTTAGTTTTAGTATTGTTACATGTAAATTTATTAAACTTATAAATTACGGTAAATATTAACCATTGATATACCGGTTATTCGGTAATGAATATTTATTAACTACTATGGAATGTTAATTATGCATTTTTAAACAACACAACATCTTTCCTTGAATGTCTTATATACATTTTTTATTAGAAAATTATTGACATTCCATATTTTTTCTCTTAATATATATGTTTATGAATTACAAAAGAAATTTTATTGTGCACTATATTGATATTCATATATTTGAAAATATTAATGGACTGCACTGAATGATGTGACAGGTGGGGACTAGTATTATATATCATGTAAATGAAATGTTTGGTTTCATGAGATAAATGTTTTCGATATTTGGATTATTCCTACCTATTGAAAGAATTATGTGTTGGTTGCGACCATGAAGAAAATAATGATTTCTTAACTCCAGTATTTATGGAATGAATTATGTCTTAGCTTAGTCCTTTATGATAAAGATCAATCTATTCGACATTATGTATTCCATAACCAGTAATTATGTTATTGTTTTCAGTCTGTTTATTAATATAGGTAACCATGGATTTTTTTCAAGCTCAAGCGATCATTTATATGACATTATTTTATTATATATTTTTTCTATCTATATTATTCATTCCATGTTTATGGATTGAAAGATTATGATATAAATTTTCACTTAATTCATGTTTTATCTCACCATTTATTCTTTCTATTTCAACAGGTTTTGATGTAAATTATTATACATGATACTTATTGAAGAGTAGAATATGTTTAGAATTTTTTTGAAGTTGTTGATGAATTACTAGTTTATTATATATTGGAAGCAATGTTCAACTAATGAGAATGAAATTGGATTTGTTAGTTTTAGTCTTTTTCAACATATCTAAAACTCTTAACTTAAATGTTAATTCATATTAATGTGACCTAATATTTTTTAGTGATATTTTATTTATTGATGGAGAAATTTGGTTGACTATAGTTCATTTCAAATCCAGTATGAAATGAAGGTATTTATGAGAACCTCTTCCCCAGAGTACATGTCTGGAGAATCACTGTTGGTACCAATGTAGGTTTTATATATAATTAGATATTCAGATGTTATTGATCAAAGATAATTTCTAATAATAAATTTCATCATGGTTTTATTTATTATGGTTGATCATAATTTCAATGGAATGGATAACCCTTTTGGATTGGTTGAGGTAGTATTTGATACATTATATCTTTTGAGGATTGAGATGAGGGAGCTTTATATAAAACCCTAGGTATGAGTCTATGTACAATTAAACATCCAATATTTTGGAAAATTATGGAGTTTCTTGTCTCATATAAATATCAACCCCACTTGGATTATGGAAAATTGATATGGTTGTAGTAGAGATTCAACTAAGGGTAATATCCCAAAAAAAGGTTGGATAATTATCATATTATTCTTCAATCAGTGTATAGTGATTCTGCCTAAGGCTGCACACCTTGATAATAAATCATAGGAGATGTGGTTTAGAAATTAACATGTACTTTACAAATTATTATAAAAGAATATAATAAACTAGTTAGGTAACAGAATGGGATAATGACCATGGAAAACATAGATTAAAATAAAGAGATTCATAAGATATGTTATATATTAATTGATATTAAATTTTTTTGATAATTCAAGAATTGAATTTTTAGATCATATATATCAATGATTTTTTGATTTGGAATATAGTAAAAATTTCCATGCTAATTTGTGAGTGTTATTTTTTTTATTATACTGATTAAAAAACCAAACAAAAAGAAACATATGTTAAACCCAGAGTGATATTTCTTTAACTAAAAAGAAATTTAAGCAAAAAGGATATAGTTATAGAGTTTGAAATATTGAGATTAAATTTTTCATAATTCTCTTATAAAGATAATTTCATATAGCTGAAATTAATTTTTTTTCATTTTAGTAATGGCTAGAGCTAGGAAAAAACAAATTAACATTGGATATGAGGGGAAATTCAATGATGGTCCAAATGAGAAACCAAATTGGATAATAGATGGTGCTAGAAATCATGTGATGCTACCAAACTGGCTACCATGACTAATGGATAACAACATGAATATAGTTGAATTATAAAATACACCAAAGAATTGTAGCCAGCAATCCGATGGAAGTTTTGTTGACAAATATGGAAATGGAATAATTATTAAATTTTCTACATGTAATATTTTTTGGAAGAAACACAAAATGTAATTTCTCAAAGGAACTTGAAGATTTTACTGGTTTGTAAAATTTGGGTATAGATTAATATTCTGCAATGGAAAGATAAAGAAATCGATTAACATAATAAGGGGAAAATATGTGTTTTATAATCATAACTAATATATTAATATTGAAACTTCATTTAAAAATATATATTGAGTTATATATGTCTTTTAGATAACCTAGAATAAATTTATTATTAAATGATAATTATAATTATGAGGATATAATTTATTTATGTGTGTGGGAATATAACACCCTGATATTTTAAATGATATATTACTTCAAGATGCAATATATTTTATTTGATATGATAAATGAAAATAAAAACTGTAACGAAACACAATAAATTATATAACCATTAATGTTCATACATGTAATTTTTTGGTAAAATAGAGGTATCAAAACACGACAATAATTTTTTTTAAAAAAATAACGGACATTATTGATACTAAGTAATTGATTAAATTCAATGCGTGTAGCTAAATAACTATTATGACAGATTTTTTATTTCAAATATAACCTTTTTTAAAATTTTCATGTAGTAATTTTATTTTAAGATTCAAAATATATTATTAATAAAATATATTATTGATATAAATATTATATTATAACCAATCTAAATATTAATGGATAGGAAATGTGAATAAAATCACATAAAAGTATAAAAGATATTTTCATTTGAAAATAATTTTCACTATATTTTTGGGTTATTATTTTCAAATTTTAAAATTTTAATTTAACCAAATTAACATAATGTATGGATTTATATTAACAATATTATATTAATATTAATTTTTGTGATTTTTTTGAAATAATATATCTGTAGGTGAATTGTATAAAATACATTTTTTACTAAATTCATTTTGCTTATGGATATATCAAGAAGCAAGTATATTTTAAACACATATAAAATATCAATAATAAAATATTAATTTAAGTATTAAAAAAATACATTTCAAAAATTTGTTATGGATTTAAAAAACCTAACATTGTCATTTTATAAACTTAAGTAATATTTCATAATAAATGAAAATATTTTTACACTTTATTTTAATGAAATATTATTTTCATAATTTTTTGTTTTTTTATTCATTTGAAAGGAAAATATATTTTTTAAAAAAATTATATTATAAAAATATATAACATTGATAAATTTATTATACAGATATATTTTAATCATAGAATACACTCTCTAAAAATGGGTCTTTAGGCGTTATATGCACTAGGGGTAAAATTAATTTTTCATACACATCAATATATTTTTTTATAAAATGTATCTCATGTCTATAATGATTAGTTAAAAATTATTTCATAAGGATAATTATATTTTAAGGCATTAAAATTAAATTACTTATGTAAAAATTAATTGTCATCCTACAAACAAAATGATAAAATACTAACTACTAATGAAAGTTGATTTTTTATTATTTAACCATACACCATTTTAATCCAAATAGATTATGGTAAAATATTTTCTATAAATTTTTTGACAATCAATATGTTTTTTTATAAATATTAATTTTTATTAACAAATAAGTCAAGTTGATCATGAATAGTATTGACTCCAATAACCAAATAATTTATTTATTTATTTTTAGATAATATACTTTTTAATTGGGTTGAGGGGAGCCTTATATAGACTATAAGGCCAATTGAACATAGAACATTACATGAACCAAAGACCTAAATACCAGACACACAAAACAACCCCAACCTAGCTTCTACATCATGATACACCTATGATCTATGGCATTGCAAGGGTGATTTGATATAATTTCCCAATGAAGAATTGCATGGTTTCATGTACCAATGACCAAATTCATACCCTCTCATCATTCTAGATTATATTATCCTACTATTGGATGCTTCCCACTCTAATTATTTTCCACATCATGGGTCTCACATGAGGAGCCAGACAGTCCTATAGCCCATATTCCAAATCCTATGTTGTGACCTAACTCTACAAACCACTTGTTGAGCCTCACCACCTTGACCCATCAATGATTTCCACAACTTTTCACCTCCTTTTTTCTACCAACCACAGTAACCCACCATCACTGAGGTGAAATACTGTGCCAACTCCATCGACACCGACCCCCAATGTTGATGCTTCTCACCCATAATATATAATATATTTTGTGAAAATGGATTATAAAATAATTAATAATTAATATTAAGTAAAATATTAGTAATTATAAAGCACCATTAACATTTATTTTAAAATAATATTATGCTTGATGACTTACGATACACGCAACAGTGACCATTATGTGAACTCTGATATATGATACAAATTTTCTTATTTAAACGTGACCATTATATAATAGCTATTAAATTAGCATTAAAATTTTGAATATGAAAATTATGAAAAATATTTATAAAGGTTTTATATAATAATGATATATTTATTAATTCATATAAAATATTTACTCAATTTTCGGTTAAGTCATTTTATGCTGAAAAAATATAGTTTCTCCGAAAATAGATTTTATTGTCTTTTGTGAACATACATTATTATTAATATCTAGAATATTTTATAAATTTTATTTTAAGGAATAAATTAATTTTTTAAATCATCATTTATATATTATATTGTGTTGAATTCATGGGGTTTTTTATGAGAATATTACTTTTTTAGTGAATAGTGGAAAATACCATTTTTTAAAGTCTTTTATTTTCATTAAAAAAATTAATTTAAAAGTTGAATAATATTTTTAATTTGACCTTAATGTATCTTATAAATAATTTAATTAATTATGTATA
Source organism: Viscum album (assembly GCA_963277665.1). NCBI lineage: Eukaryota > Viridiplantae > Streptophyta > Magnoliopsida > Santalales > Viscaceae > Viscum > Viscum album. The sequence goes on from OY728131.1 coordinate 1,933,000,496, forward strand.
AATCATCAATAGACTTTATTTTGGTATAAGTTCATTTTTTTTCTTAAATACCCATTTATCAAAAAACTATTTTTTTGTTTAGTTTTATGAATTTATATTAATTTTTTTTTAAAATTCTAGATATTTATTTATAAAAAATTGATTTCATATTTTTAATCAGTATGTTCAAATTTGGTAAATAGTTCCCTTTAAATTTTGATCACTATGAATAGTAACAATTTTTATGATTTGTCACCACAATAAAGGGTAAATTGGGTAATTAAGGTTAAAAATAAAGTAATATGAATTTAAAAATATAGCTATCACTTACATGTGTTTCTTTATGATTATTTTAAATCAATAAAAATTTAAATATTTTAAAATATGTAATTTTGGTGTCATTTCTCTTTGACAAAGTAATTTTTTATTATTTTAAGTAAACGAAAAAATCCAAAATGTCTCTTTCATACATTTAATATCTATAAAATTTTATTAGAGTGACAAAACCTTTTATGAATGGTTCAATAATTTTATTTTAAATATTTTTTTATGATCGTAATTTATTTTAAATTTTTCATGATGATAACATTACCTTAAATACTTACACAACGCTGACACAATGCTTGCGCAATTTGTAGAAGAATCTAGTAACAAATATTAAAATCATTAAATGTGTGGTTTTGGGGAGATTTATGGTTTCTTATTATTTTATATATATATATAACATATTATTAATTTTTTAAAAGTCTTTATTTGAGATACATTATTTTCTTGATATTTTTTAAAGTCAAATTATGTGAATAGTCTATAAAATGAATTTAATTGTATTTTATGTTAAATAATATATTATTTAATGATTAAAAATTAATAAAAATATTTTATTTGGAAAAATTATTGAAATATGTTTTATAATATAAGTTATTTCTCAAATATGGGTCACTTTTACATTTATAGTGACTTCCTTGACCCAAACATGTAAACCACTTGTGATCATGGTAATCGTTAAATAATGTGAATGGGGTGGTTAAAACAAATAGATAAGTGTTTAAACAAAACCTAAAATTGTTTAATATTATTGTATTAGGTTATCACTACATATATAAATCATATATTATAAATAAATCTATTATTTTCCAAATGAAGATGAAAATTAATTTATATTAATTTACTACCTTATGTAATTTTGAGGTTTTCCCTCCCAAAACTTATAAAAGGAAACCAACTCTCCTATATTCCTCACAATTCATGATCAATTTAGCTCAAACAAGATCTAACAAAATCAATTTCAAACCAAACTCCCCAGGACTTAAAGGATTTTTTCTCATCAAAATTCTAACCAATATTTCTTAATGTGTAAGCCAAATATTATTTTATGATGAAGGGGTATATCTTTTAATCGAGTGTTTCCATTTTATTTATTTATCTATCTCCTTCCAATAGTCTTAAACCATGATAATATAATAATAAAATTATATCATATTTTCATGACCCGCCTTCACCAAGATGAGGGAAGGGACAACAGATTGCCAGATCCTTCCTTCTTCATGTTAAAGAAGAGATAATGTCCCCTAAGACCAACCTTCAATAGGTCCCAGAGTGGCGACTAGCACCAAGGGTATAGAATCACACACAAAATAGAAGGAATTACCCTTTTTATTTAGTAGGATTGACATATTAGATAGTAAATCCCAAGTAACAACAAAACAGTAGGGAAAAGTAAAGAAAAAAATAAACCATTCTCATTTTAATGTTCCATATGTAAGTGCTATAAATTACAAGAAAACACTAATGGAAAGTACCAAAGAAATTAAGAAAACAGAAACAACAACTTTCCCAAATTCTAGACTAGTATAGTCCTTCTTGAACCTCCAAGTCCACATAGAATCCTAAAATCAATTTTATATACGTAGCGTGAGTATACAGGTATACTCATTAGGGAAAACCAAAAGCTATTGAGCACAACTGGGGAGGCATTCTAATTCGCATGAGAAAAGGAGATAACACCTAGCAATGAATCTGACCACCCAAAGCTCACCAAGGCACACTCCTCAGATAACTCAAGTCATTTAATGTAATAGTATTAACACATCGATGAAATTATAGATAGATTGAAATATAAATGATGAAAATTCACATATAGATAGCCACACTTTCCAAAATCTATTGCCATGAAATTATAAAAGGATTAAAATCAGAATCAGGGTATGCTAAATTATTTTATATTCAGTTTAAATTTTTTCAATGTGTATTATCATTATCAAAGTTAAAAGAATTTTTCCTTCCACTTACACACATTTTTTTTCCAATAATTTTTCTTCACACAAAAGAAATTTTTTTATTTCATCTCCCTCCAACATAAAATAACATTGTCCCTAGTGTTTAAAGAAAATAAAATTAAGAATGGGTAGAGGCAGATGAGTGGATTTTAAATAAGAAATTGAAATATATGGATCATGGAATGAAGTCACCTGGTGGTTGAAGTTGAAGTTCATGTTGGTACAATTTAGTCATTTGATATCAATGTCACTTACAGAGTTCCCTATTGGAAAAAGGAAAAATAAAAAATGAAAAAAATTAATATATATATTTATTCATATAATAAAAATAATATATAAAAAATATTATTGAATAAGGAAGGACTATAAGTCGTAGGTTGGTGGTATGCACACGCCCCTGTCTCCCTTCGGTCCTGAGTTTGATTCCCTGTGGCTTCAGCAGTTGTGACGGGGTTTGAACTACAACCAATGACATGCCATTTTATATATATTTTTAATTATTATATTTTTATTTTTTATCATTATAACCTACAAACACATAAAAATAAAATAAAATAAATGTATTCTACATTGTCTCTATTTTAAATTTTTGGGTAAGGTATTACTTAGGGATCACACCGCATTACACGGATGAATATGGCGCTCCCCTTTCATACCCATCCATACTCATAAGAGAAGAACATGTGAAAAATTTATATTTTTTTATATTTTTTTAATATAAAAATTATTAATTAATACTATTTGAAAATAAATATGATTCAAAATGATTGGAAACATGAAAACCATGGGTTGCCTCCCATGTTTCACTTTTGTTTAACGTTGTTATACCAACATGGATACTAAATCTATCAATTTTTTCCTTGTTCATAGGTTGTCTCAGTTAACTCAACCTCTTTTTCCTGTTTATTGAATGATTCAATAAATAGTTTTATCCTATGACCATAGTCCTTGAAAATGTGGCTGCTTATGGGATCTTGAATCTCTACTACCCCATGGGGGTACACCAGATGCACGATGAAAGGACCTGGCAATCTAGACCGTAACTTTCATGTGTGTAAATGATGTTTTGAACTATACAAGAGCACAAAGTTTCCTGGTTCAAAATGTTTGACTTTGATATTCCTATATTGGTAGTCTTGACCTCTTGTTTTATTTATCCTTGAGTTTTCATAAGCCTCCATCCAATGTTCCTCATGTTCATTATGATCTAATTTTCTCTTTGCTTCAGCCAAAGAAATGTCTTAGTTCATTTTTTTGATTTCCCAGAATGCATTATGCTCAATTTCGACAGATAAATGGAATGATTTTTCATAAATGAAACTATATGGTGGCATGCCTAGGATGGTTTTCAATGTTGTATGACATGCTCAAAGAGAATCCAAGAGTTTCTCATACCAATTTTTTCAGAAGGGGTTCATAGATTTCTTAATAATTTGCTTAATCTCCATATTCGCTAACTCGTATTGACCATTGGTTTGAGGATTGTATTTCGTGGAAACTTTAAGAGAAATACCATACATAGACATGAGTGAAGATAATGTACAGTTGTAGAAATGGGTTCCTCGGTCAATGATTATAGCTCTAGGAATTCCAAATCAAGAAAATATATGATCTTTTAGAAATTGGATAACAACATGTTGGTCATTGGATTTAGTGGCAATGGCCTCAACCCATTTCGATACATAATCAATATCTAATAGGATATAGAGGTATCCTTAGGAGTTTGGGATGGTTCCCATGAAAAAATTCCCCAACAATCAAATATATCAATGGCCATAATGGGAGTGGGGGGGAATTTGATTCATTTTGGTAATGGATCCTAATTGCTGGCAACGAGGACAACTTTTTCAAAATTAAAAGGAATCCATAGGGAGGTTAGGCTAGTAGAAACCACTTTTTAGGAACTTTGCAGTGGTTTTATTTGTAGAAAAGTGTCCTCCACATGGCTCTCCATGAAAATAATTTAGAGTGGACTCTTACTCAGACTGTAGAACATATCTCTTGATGATTTGATCAAGACAATACATGAAGAGGTAAGGATCATTAGACACATAGTGTTTTACATCAGAAAGTAATTTCCTCTTAGCTTGGGTCCCCAAGAACTATGGAATGTCAGCCTTCACCAAATGGTTTTCTATGTCAGCATACCTAGGGCAATCACTCACTAAATAGAGGTTCTCATCGGGAAATGAATCAGAAAAAGAGAGGTGGTGTGAGTTGTCTTTTAATTCCATCCTTGAGTGGTGATAAACTTCAACATTATCAAAATCCTTTTTATCTTTAATGGTTAAATCATACTCTTGATGAAGAAGTACCAACCTCATAAATCTATCCATGGCATATTGTTTTTGAAAAAGGTATTTTATGGATGAATGGTCGGTGAAGACAATGATGGGTGATCCTTAGAGATATGACATGAATTTCTCTAACACAAAGACAATAGAGAAAAACTCTTTCCCCGTGGTGGTGTAGTTAATTTGGGCATCATTTAATGAATTTATTTCATAAGAAATGAAACATGGAGTTTTCTTATACTGTTGTACTAAAACTTCTCCTATAGTGAAGTCACTAGCATCACACATGAGTTCAAAATGCAGTTTCTAATTTGGATATTTCATGATATGTAGAGAGATAAGAGATAACATTAGTGTAGGGAATGATTCCACAAAGATTTATGTCTATAAAAATAGAGCATCATTTACTAATAGAGAACAAAGTAATTGATAAATAGAGCTGATATTCATAATGGACCTTCTATAGAAACTAGTATGACATAATATGTACCTCACTTACTTAACAGTTTTTAGAGAGGGAAGATGACGAATGATGTCGACCTTAGCTTTATCAACTTCTATCCTTCTACCAGAAACCAGATGGTCTAGAACAAGTCCTCCAATTACCATCAAATGTAGTTTTTCTCAATTTATGATGAGATTCTTATCCTTACATCATGACCAAACCCTTCACACTTTTTTAATTATTCCCTCAAAATTATACTGAAATATGGAAAATTCATCCATGAAGACCTCTAAACAATCCCCTACCAAGTCCGAGATGATTCCCATCATGCACCGCTAGAAGGTACCAGGGGAATTACATAACCCAAAGGGGATTATCTTGAAAAAAATGTGATGAATGTTCATGTGAAGGTTGTTTTTCATTGATCCTCTAAGGAGACCCCAATTTGATTAAACCTCGAGAATCCATCTAAGAAGCAATAGAATTGATGAACTTCCACTCGCTCGAGGACTTGATCATTAAAGGGAAAAGGGAAATGGTCTTTCTTGGTACAAGAGTTGAGATTCCTATAGTCAATAAAAACTCTCCATCCACTATTGAACCTTGTGGGGAGAAGTTCACTATCCTCATTGGTGATCACTATGATTCCCGCATTCTTTGGGACAACTTGAATTGGGCTTACCCACTCACTGTCAGCAATGGTGTAGATGATACCCGATTTTATCAACATAATAAGTTTGTTTCTTACCACATCCAAAAGATTTGGATTGAGTCTCCTTTGAGGTTTAAGACATGGTTTGGATTCAGATTCAAGAATAATCATATGAGTCCCAATGAGTGGGCTAATCTGAGGAATATCAGTAAGGGTCCATCCAATTGCATTCTTATGCTTTCCTATGACATAAAGAAGCATCGTCTCTTGATTGGATTCAAGAGAGGAAGAAATGACAATAGGAAATGATTGATTGTGCCCTAATAATGCATTAATGAGTGATGAACGTAAGACCTTAAATTCAAGATCAGAATGATTATCACTTTCAAAGAAAGGATGAGACTTTTTATTGAACTTAGTATCTTTGTTCAAATTTCTTGACAGAATTGGTTACTTGTGAACAAAATTTTCATCCACAAAATTAGCCAGAGAAATGTAATGAATGGGTATGGACTCAATATTATTTATTTCACCAATGGTATAATTGATTTTTGATTCTAGAAAATCATCAATAGAGCTATCTAAAAGAGATTTAAGCCATGGAGACTATTTACCCTCATGTGAACAAAGAAAATCAATATCTTCTGGACATAAAAATCCTTTAGTAATTTCTTGATGTTCATAAAGTTCACTATAAACACTACCAATCCAAATAACCTCATGTATTTCCTCATCATCCCCAACATGATAGTTTTCATTATATATGTTCAAGTATAGAATCATGTTTCCTAATGGTGATTGTCATGTTCCCATTTCATACTCAGATAACAGAATTTATTGTTGAATGAAAGGGTTGTCCAAGGATGATTTTGGTTTTCTCCTTAGAACCTAAGCATGGGTGATTGTCAGGGATAATGAAGGAATCTGGGTAAATGAAATTTTCATCATTCACCAAAACATCCTTTAATATCCCTATAGGAACTCTAATGCTATGATTGGAAAGTTGAAGAGTGATAGATGTGGGTTGGAGTTCCTTGAGCCCTAATTGACAATACATGGTATAGGAAATGTGGTTCAAACTTGCTCCTAGGGCACACAAGGCTTATAAAACATTGTTCTCTCCAAGATCAACATTTATGTAAGGTCATCCTAGGTATTTCATCTATAGAGGAATAGTTCCTTGGTTTTTTGTGCTAACATTTGCTACCAAAAGGACTTGTTTATAAATTGAGAATTTGCTTTTAAATGTGAAGAGGTACTTAAGGAATTTTGAGTATGCAAGAATGGTTTAAATGGAATCAAGGAGTGGAATTTTCAAGCTGACTTGTGAGAATATTTCCCTTAATGTTTCACTCAATTGAGGTTTCGGTTTCACCCTCATGCATTGAAGAAATATGGAATGTCATGGGATTGTTTTTGGAAGAGTTGTTTCTTTCACATTTTTATTTGTTTCTTCAATTTGTTCATGTTGTTCAATTTAATTTTCATCAGAGATTGAGTCTTCATACTGTTTTTGAATTATTTGTTCAGGTTTCCCTATTGATTTCCCACTTCTTAAAACTATCACATACATTAGTTATTCAGGATTTGTATGAGTACAACATGACTATACCCATAAAGTTGAGGATTGAACCGCCTGAGTAGGCATGGGTGCTTTCCCAGTTTTAATGGTTTTTAGTTCATGTATATGGGATGAGACTTCAGAGTTTATTTTCTCTATTTTTTTACACAACATCTCCAGGATTTGAAGAGGGATAGATTGAGTAGGGGATTATGCTGGTTTGTATATCCCAGGATGATACTTTTGTTGTTGGATTGGTTTTTTAATAGGTTTATGGATGGGTTGTTGGTATTGTAATAGAAGATACTGGTATTGGGATAGTTGTGGTTCTAATTGATTATGATTTTGGGAATTTTGTGGAGGCTAGGAGTTTGGTCTTTATGGATGACTAGGTTATTGGTTATATTTCAAATGGAATCCCAGATGGTCATTATAGCTTGTATTGAATGTGCTTTGGTACTATGGCTTCTAAAATTTCAGATCATTTACCTCCACTGGTGGAGCTCCTAGAAAAACATCTTTAATGGAAGGGATGGTTAGGTAGTTGTCATTCATGTGGTCATGTTTGACACAAATTGAGAAAACAGGGTCAATTGTTTAAATTTCATGGACTTTCCTAATATTGATCTCCTCGACCTTCTTAGTGAGTGAAGCAAGTTTCCACCAATGGACTTCCTCCTCCCTCAGTGTGTGAATTCCACCATTTTTGGGTCACTTATCATAGTAATTTGATGTTCCCCATATTTGGTTTTGTTTATCAAGGCATTCCAGATACTCATAAGCATCATTTGGGGCTTTGTTTTTAAAGGTTCCATTACACATCATGCCAATGAATTGTATGTTCCCCAGACTCAACCCATCATAGAGAATTCTCAATTTTTCAAGAATAAAAAAACCATGGTGTGGAAACATGTTTAATGGTTCTTTGAAGATCTCCCAGGTTTCGTAGAATGACTCCCCCACTTTTTCAAAAATGTTTTGGATGCACTTTTTATGTGTAATTGTTTTATGGAAAGGAAAGTATTTTTTGTGGAATTCACATTGTAATTGATTCCATGAGTTTATGGATGATGGTCTAAATTTTTTTAGCCATTTTTAGCTATATATTTTAATATAAAATGAAATAGACTCATCTTAGTTGATTCTAATTGATGTGGGGGAAACATGGTTTCTAAAATTTTATTGAACTCCTTAACGTGAAGGTAGGGAATCTCGGACTCCATCCCATGGAATGTGGGAAGGTGGTTTAGGATATGGGGTTTAAATATGTAGTTTTTATCAATTAGAAAATTTTGTATAATGCATGAAGCGGAATTGGTCCAGGCAGGTGTGAGGTAGTCATTCATGGGTTGATCAACTGAATTCCCCATTTTTGGGGCTACCTCATTTGGGTTTCTGTTTTGGATCCCACCCGGGAATATGAGAAGATTTCATCTAATAACCTCCATTTAAATTGGATCAATTTTTGTCTCTAGAGTGTTAGGAAGGATATGATATAATTCAAATAGTTCCCTTGGTGTACTTGAATCCCTTACCCCAGGACTATCCACCCTAACTAGATGGTTTGATTGGTCCTGAGTGTAAGCAGACATGTGCCAAATGAAAAAAATGAGAAATGGAAAATATAAGAGAATTTGGATGAGAAAATATGAAATGGGGGATAATATATTGGGGGTTGAGATTACATAATTGGATCTCTGAAAATGGGTCCAAAATTTTATTCATGCTCAAATTTACCAAAGAGATGAAGGTAGAACGGTCCTTGTAGTCTAGCTTGGGTAGTCGATTCCTTAGAGACCTAAGAAGAAACCTATTGACACATACATTCTATGGACTGTATTTCCCTCTGAAGGGTCCAAAATGGGTTGATTTTATATGGGTTTATGTGAACTCTAAGAGACATAAGTTATTTCTATTTAAATAAATAGATTTGATCCTAGGATATCACTTGGGGTGGTTTAGATACATTCTTTTTTCAACTATTTCAATTTCTTATATTTGAGAAGTGTTCATTAAAGAAGATAAAACAACTCAATCAATTACTGGTTTAATTCCTACAGACCTTAATACTAATCACTTTTACACATGGAGAATCATGTTTATGTGAACTCCAATGTAATGTTACATATTATCATTTGAAGAGGGTGGCCTTAAAATTTAATAAGGATGAAAAAGTTTTAAAATCATCAAATAAAAATCTCATTAATATGAAGTGATTGTAGATTAATTGATTGATAAATAACATCAAATATAACCTCTATCTACTCCCTTGGATCAAACAATAAGTTTTTTATCCCTCCATTGATCCTATGGTTTCGATTGAAGCGGGAAGTAGACTAATGAGGGGGGAATTGGAGAAGTAAAAATGAAATGAAATAATGATCACTCCACCATTGTGGGATAATCTCACAGGGTTTTGTGTGAATATTTTCACACATTGAGGTAATTGTATCAAAGTGATAATAAGAGTAATATAAATAGAGATTATGAATAACTTTTATAATGATTCTATGGTAATTCAAGAACTTACAATTTGAAGGAATGCGATTACAACATCAAATTGGAACCATAAGATTAAAATGAAACAAATCTCAAAGATTCCCAACACCTCCACCACCACTGCTTTAAATAGAAATTTTGGAAGCGTTGGGTACTCCTCCAATAGTTTATGTCTCCTCAATATATATTGGTAGGATATAAGTTGGTGGAAAGTTGAGGGAGAATTGATTTTTCCACCCTTGAAAAACAATCTGATCCAACTTGCACGACATGATAGATGTGTCCCAACAAGAATATAGATTTCCTAATAGTGGTGGTCCATAGAAGACCAAAATTAATATATGTATATCACCTAATAGCCTGTAATCCTTCCTCCGCTAATACTTTATGGTTTGATATATATGATTAAATGTGTTGGATGTTATTCTAGGTTGTAGAATCTTTCCACGAATTTTATCTTCAAATTGGGCCCCATGAAAATCCTTTTAAAATAACGAATTATATCTTGTATATGTTGGTTGAAATGTTCCCCATAATGTCCCATATCTTCAGTTAATGATTTAGAATTATTGGTCTTAGATTGTCGCCTTTACAGTCTATTAATTTGACTGTTTTCTAGTTTGTTTGGCCAAGAATGATGTTGATTCAATACCTACATTGGTGGTCTTCTATTGAGAATCATCAAGTGATCAAATATCATTAATTTTTCCGTATATCTTGGGGGACCTATAAATAAAATCAATGCCATTTTTTATTTTTGGATTTGTTCAAAAAAGGACCATGTAATAGTGCACTTTAACAAATAATTACAATCGTAATGTGAAGAAATTTTCAAAGTATAAAATGAATTAAAATGGTATTTATGAATAATAATATCATGAATATTATAAATATTAAAAATTAATATTAGACTATTATAGTGGCTAATATATACCACTATTTCCAAATTTAGGAAATTACTTTGGATGTTTCCCTAATGTGTCCTAAACTGTCTGGACCCATAACCAACCATATGACAATCATGTACTGGAACTGTTCAAATCATGACTCTTGATGCATCACAATATAATCCATACTCATTACCCAGATCATTTATGGTTAATATTTGTTTTTTCATCAATCTCCCATTAAATATCTTAGAAGGACCTATCTTGAACTCCTACAGAATGTAACTATACCACATTTTTGGTGAAGTTCTTCTCAATGCTTCCAATTAGGACGACTCTCGGTTGAACCTATGGTAATAACAAGAAATTCACAAAAAATTATTTTGATATCAAAAACATTCATTGGCCTCTCTAAATAAACAATGATGAAAAACATAATAGGCTCTAAAAATATGGTATCTACTAATATAATTTTCTCCATGAAGTGTACATTATCTATCCAAATCATAAACTTTGAGATCATGGCATATAGTTGATGCTCCCTACGGTTTCTCAAAATGATCTCTAGATATCGAGCATGTTCCTACCTCAATCCTAGAGAACACTTTAGCATCTCTATAATGATCAAATAGTCTGTCACTATGTATATGTGTATATATAATCATTTCTATCACTTATAATAACCTTTAATAGTACACACATATTCTCAATGATCCATTTTATTTTTTTGGAAAAAACTAAGGCACCCTAGGGGGACATAATCATTCATATGAACCACTTCACCTCAAAGTCGTTCAATAGAGCCTTCTTCTCTCATAGATTTAAAGGATCAATCATATACGGTGGAATTTATATATGCCCCACACATAGTAATAACACAATCATAAACATAACCTATCACTTGGGTGGTAATCTAGATAAGTTCGTGGGAAATACATCTAAGGACATGTCAATTACTATAGGACATACTCAATGGTGTTTCTCTCAATCATCAATAATTTCTCAAGAAAATGGGTTGTGATTCAACATAGCTACATAAATATGTGTCCTGTATAACTAATTTTCATATCCAACTCTCCAATATAGACATAATCATCACCCTCAAAAAATATAATTCCACTAATTGATGAAAGCAAATGATATAGTAGATACATCACTACATGGGGGGTTTTAATTGTAGCCACAAATTAGAATAAGAGTTTTCAGGTCACCAAAACCTTCCCATTCCATTTTTGTGTCTATATTAAGTGGGTATTAATGATTTTAAATGTAAAATTTTCAAATAGTTGTGAGGCATTATATGCATCGTTTTTTTATATATCTGAACTTCATATCTCCCTCTTGTATTTACCTTCTACATTCAATAAAATTATACGTGATCTAACATGAAACATTCATATAAAATATATAAAAATTATACATTAAGCGACATGAAATATTCATAATAAATATATACGAATATTTATACATATATAAAAATATTTAATATGTGGGGCACAATTTGCCCTCTTTGAGTAAATTGATAATGTATAATTAAAATATCCTAAGAACTGACATGAAACATTCATGTGCCATAAATTTTATAGAAAAATAAACAATAAATTCTTATTTAATTGAATAAAAATATATAATAAAAACAAAAATCACTATATGAATGAAGTAAGAAATAATAAACCATATCCATATGTAAATAAACAATGGAAAACATGTGAAACTACACTGAAAAAAAACACAACTAAAAATAGATGGGTTGGATTCTATGACATGATCTCCAGTCAATGATGGCCTCCATTCTCAACATCACCTTACAAACAAAACAATTCCTATTCCACTAAACCTCATTTGGTCTACAAGAATCCAACAACTAACCATATATTTATTAAACCAAAAATGTACTTAGTGCATTACTAGAATACCCACAGTGGTAGCACCTGAGGATTTGAGTTCTTGATGAAGGTGGGTTTGTGAGGAGGAGGGATTCACAATAGAGGTGGGGTTCAATGGTAGAGCAGGGGTATGTGAAGCAGAGCTTCACGGTGGATGATAGCTATACAGTGGTGGTGGAGGGATTCATGGAAGTGGAGGAGGAGGAGGGCTTCAAGGTGAAGGATGAGGATTTTGTAGTGGAAGGAGTCGACGATAGAGGAGGAGGATGAGGTTCTCACGATGTTGGAGGAGGGATTCATGGTGATGGAGGAGGAGGAGGAGGAGGAAAAGGAGAAGAAGGAGGAGGAGATAGTGAGGTTTGGCTTCCACAAGAGATTGATTTTTTGCAATTGGAGGAGGAGACTGTCAGAGTTTATTTATAAAATCAGGTAAACCTTTTATCATTTCTAACTAAAAAACACTGATAAATTTTTGTATTATCTGCATTAAAATAGAATGTTTTGATCAAACGTGACTTTATTAGCGCTAAAATTTCACTAATAAAACAAAAATGATAATAAATTATTTATATTTATATACAAATTTATACAATTATATGTATAATAAATAAATATTTTTTTTAATAATCACTATAAATAAATTTTTATTTATTTATATATAAATATATAATGTATATATATTAATTCATAGTTACAATTTTTTATTAATATATTTATTATATTTATAATTTTATATAATTAATATCTTTATTATAATTTTATAATTATTTAAATATATCTATATTTGTTTAGAATTATAATTGTAAATATTTGTATATATTTATTATAATTTTATAATTATTTAATAACTATATATATATATATTTAAATTTATAATCACATATATATATATATCAATAATTATAAAATTTTAACATATATATTTATTGCATTTATAATTTTCTAAATATATATAATTAATATATTTATAACAATTTAATAATTATTTAAATATATATGCATTATATTGAATTCGAATTATAAATATTTTTATAAATTTATAAATATATTTATTTAATTAATATATTTATTATAATTTTATGATTATTTAAATATAAATATATATTTATTATATATATATGTTAATTATAGTGTGTGATTTATAATAAAATTAAATTTTATTTGTTTTCATTAAAATATTTATATTTGACTATAATTAATATTAATATATAATTATATAATAATATTGTTTTAACAAATAACAAAATTGGATCAATCACCTGTTTAACTGATTTTCCCGATCCGAACTTGGCCCACTCCCCTGATTCAATGATCATCCCGATTCTATATCAGCGTGTGAATAATTTGACCCCACAATAAACAAATTTTAGGCTCAATCATTGTGAGGTGGAGTTTGACCTATCATACATATATAAATTGACCCTATAATAAATGAATTTTTTGTGCAACAGAATGATTTGATTGAGAGATTAGTCTAGTGACCATTGTAATATTAATTTCGATGTTGACCATCATTAAATGCCTTCATAAATATATAAAATGAATTAGTCGTTCTATAATTAGATACCATTCTTCATCCCCTTTCATTCTGTAGCTATGAAAATTTAACGGTGGACATGGTGGCCTATGAACATGTGGGGCCCATTAGGATCTGTTGGATAAGAAGTTCTACTTCGACTTCAAGTAGATACACTACTCTCATAACAAGGTGAGGATTTCTGACGATGGCCATAAAAGTTTTCTTTTTGTACATTTCTATTTTTATTTCAATTTTTGGGTTTGTATTTTATCCCAGTTATATTAGTTGTACTTGTACCATTATTTTTTTAGTGATACTTGTTTCCTTTTTAGTGTGTGGGGCTTGGTTGTGTGTGTGTGTGTGTGTGTAGGTACATAAGTAAATGCCTCACACTTGTAGGTTCACACCTTTTGTACAAATCACCATCCCCTAGCCTTTGGGAGGTAGGCTTGGGGTAGTCACGACATAGGCCTTGGGGGATGGGTCGTGACACCGCCCAATGGGATGTGATTTCAGTAAGACAATTCTTTCCACACTGGACATGTATTTAGTATAAATTCCACAGATTCCTCAACAATATATCATTCTACAATACAACCCTCTGGAAAACTTTGATTTTTGACATAGCCAATCAAAATCATCATGTACCGTTCAATGGAGTAAATTCATCCATAGCATACAAGACCACATAGTTGAATCTCTCTAACCATGTGAACCATCAAATTAAATAATGTAGGTGGGAATAAAATTTCCAATTCACATAATATGATGGCATGTTCTCTTTCAATAGTCGGCAATTTAAAATGACATGCTCTATTTAATATGTGGGGAAAAATTTTCCCAGTTTGAGTAAATTTATAAGATATAATTGAAATATCCTAAGAAAAGACATGATACATTCATTTTCCATAAATTTTGGAGAAAAATAAATAATAGATTCCTCTATAATTGAATAAAAATATTGATGAAACACCAACATCACTATATGAATGGAGTCGGAAATAATAAACTATATCCATATATAAATAGACGATGAAAAACATGTGAAACTACACTAAACAACCTACATGAAAATTTTTGGGATATATTCTCAGACATGATCTACAGTCAAACATGGCCTCCATTCTCAAAATCACCTAACTAACGACCTAATTCCTATACCGCTAAACATCAATTGGGCCACAAGCATCTAATAGCTAACTATATACTTATTGAACCATAAAATATACTTAGAGCATCACAAGAATACTCACAGTGGTAGAACCTGAGGGGATGGGTTTTCAACGGAGGAGGGTTCACAGAGGAGAGCTTCACATCAGAGGTGTGGTTCGATGACAAAGGTGGGGTACACTGAGGAGAGCTTCATGACATAGGAGAGCTTCACCGGAGGAGATGAGGGCTTCACTGTGATAGAGGAGGAGGAGGAGGTGGCAGAGGAGGCGGCGATGGTGTTCAGCTTATGTGAGAGCTTTAGTCGTGTGACATGAGGAGGAGACTGTTAGAGGTTATTTATAAAACCCGGTAAACCTTTTATCAGGGCTAGCTAAAAAACGCGGATAAATGTATGTTCTATCAATACTAAAATAGGAATCACTGATAAAACATGCCTTAATCAACAGTAAAAAAGAACTGATAAAATTATAATGATAATAAATTATATATTTATATTTATGTATATATTTATTTATTTATAAACATATATGTATAATCAATATATATATATATATAAATTCATAATAATTATTATAAATAAATATTTATTTATTTATAAATATATATATAATTAATAAATTCTTATTTATAATTATAAATTTATTATAAATATATTTATAATATTTATAATTATATATAATTAATATCTTTATTATAATTTTATAATTATTAAATATATCTATATTTATTTATATTTATAATTGTAAAAATTTTCATATATTTATTATAAATTTATAATTTTTTTAATAAATATAATTTTATATATATTTATATATATTTGTTTATAATTATAATCATAAATATATATATATATATTTATTTATTTATTTATTTCATTTATTATAAAGTTATAATAAAATTATTTATTAAATATATAATTTTATAAATATATATAATTAATATATTTATAATAATTTAATAATAATTTAAATATATCTATATTATATATAATTTGAATTATAAATATTTTTATTTATTTATAAGTATATTTATTTAATTATATATATATATTTAATTAATATGTCTATTATAATTTGATAATTATATAAATATAAATATACAATATTTTAAATAATTATGAAATTATTATGAAATAAATATATATTTATTATAAATATATATTTTCTACATATATATTTTAATTAAATTCATAAATATGAATAAATTTTTATATATATTTAAATTGTTATCAAATTAAACTGAATATATCAATTATATATAGTCATAAATATATATAAATATATATATATATATATTTGAATAATTATGAAATAAAAATAAAAATAATAATTATATATATTTTTTAATTTCATAAGTATTTAAATTAATATACATTTATATTTAAATCTTTATGAAATTATAATTAATATAATTATAATAAATGTATTTATTATATTTAGAATTATTATATTATATAAATAGGTATTTATTTATAGTCATATATATATATATATAATTAAATACTTATGAAGTTAAAATAAATATATTAATAATATATATTTCTTATAATTTATAATATTTTAAATGGATATATATTTATATTTATATAATTATGAAATTATAATTAATATATTTTATAATAAATAAATTTATTATAATTTTTAAAATTATTATAAATAAATATTTATTTATTTATAGTCATAAATATAAATAAATATATATATATACTTAAATACCGATGAAAGTAAAATAAATATATTAATTATATATATTTTTTAAAATTTATAATTATTTAAGTAAATATATATCTTTTTATAATTATATTTATAAATAAAATAAATATATTTATTATAAATATATTTATTATAATTTCGTAAATATTTAAATAATAATATATATTTCTTTAAATAATTATGAAATAATAAAAAATATATATAATTGATATATTTTCTTTAATTTAATAAGTATTTAAATATATATATATGTGTGTGTGTATTTGTTTATATTTATGTCTATATATAAATAATATTTTTATTTTTGTGGGGGCTCATTTGCATCACTCAACAATTGTATTGTACATAAGATCATCAAAAAAGGAACTTGCGCCCATGTTTCTACATCTGATGGTGTTATCTCTGACCATATCGATCTTTGTAAATTTTAATTCATTACTCAAATTTCTTTCTCAAAAGGCATGGAGTCCTAGATAACTGTTGACCTAGTAGAGAGATTAGTCTCGTCATGGGGTTTTCCTGATTTTAAATGTGTATCCCTTGGTAGAGGATTCTTCAATATCCTTTTCCCTCAGTAGAGCTGAAAAGAAGGGCTTGGAGTATATAGGATTGATCAATTTAAGACAGGGAATTCATAGGATCCATAAGTGGAACGTGAACTTGAATCAGAACAAATTTGGAGAAACAAGTGCACAAATATGGGTGAAGATTCAAGGCTTAAACTGGGTATTTTGGCAACCAGGAATTCTCGGTGACATTGCTTTAGCTATTGGTATTCCTATTAGAATCGATAAACCCATTGAAATGGCCACATTTGGCCACTTCACTCAGATTCTAGTAGAAGTAAATTTCATCTCCATCTTGATTGACAAATTCAGTCTATCTATACCCCATGATGATATCCATCTTCAAATAGAGTTTGAAAGAACCCCCCTCCCTCAATTTTGGGAATCCTATAAAATCATTATGCATATGAAATCTATCTATAGATCTTATATATTTTGCTCCAATTTACAATTTAATGGTCATGATCTGCTCAATTGTCGTAGGAAGAAAAGAAGTGGTACTGTTCAAAATTCTGGAGACAAAATAGATGAGTCTGCTCAAAATAATGATGCGCTAGCCTCAGTTAGTTTAAACTAGATTGATGACCAGAATCATATTGATGTTGAGGAATCTATTAAGGGTTATAATTCCACTGTCCTTGATGGTCATCTATAGGAAAATAGGGACACAATAGCTACTACTGATCATCCTCCGCGGAATGATATTGGGACTGCCCCTTTCCCAAATGGAATTTTATAAGCCAAATGAATCCTGGGCTGACTTCGTAGAGGAAAGTCCCAGGGATGCACATGTTTCTTATAGAGATGCATTGTATCGTGGAATTTATATTGACCATGAGGTAATGGAATCCAACGATGGTCAATCAGATAAAGAGCTTTCTGTACATACACAAGAAGATTACATCCTTTGGCAGGAACAAAAAATCATGGCCTCCAGAGCTTAGAATGGGAAAGATAAATATGAGATGACCATCCTAGGGAAATCGAAAAAGGTTTATTCCTTGTCTGTGAGGAGTAATAAGAAGGTATCAACTCCCTCATATCCTTTTAATAATTTGAGTCAAATGGAAGAAAATCTTGGGCAACAACAACCATTGAGTTAGTTGGTTCCCTCCAACAAAACTATTGTGGATGCCACCCATGGGATAAATAGTTGTGTAATTGTACAAGAGTGATTCAATTCTTCCACTGGAAAAATCCCACCCATTGGCTGGAGATATTGTAGGTAAATGTTTTAAATTATGTATTGGGAAGCTATATGAGATGGTTTCCGAATCATCCCAGAATCAGGAGCTTCAAACTATGGATGATGCAACACCTCTTCCATGTGAGAAAAGGACGAAAGACATTGTTTTCTATGTCATAAAACGTATTAATTCCCCTTCAATTGACACTTCTCATCTTTTAAACATGAAAACAAAAAACTCCTTTGAAATACTTTCCACTGGATGTAGTGAATAGGAAGTCTCACACAATGACCTTGTCCCCATCACTTAACTGAAGATGGTGGTCAGTGATGAGGAGCTCTCAGATGATGGAGGTTGGTTGTGGATGCAGGTCAAAACATGGAGAAGGGGGGGACATCCACATGGTCATGGTGGACGTGTCCCACATCATAGCATGAGTACTAGATCTCGAGCACATTGAGTGGTGTTCTCTTTTATTGCCGTTGTCTGTGATCCTTGGATGATTTGTATGTTTCCCCCTCTTATGTTTTTTATTTAATAAAAGGGGCCTTTGATCACCAATATTTTCTTAAAAAATTTATTTATGAGAACATAATAGCTTTATGGGAACAAGAACAAATCATTTACACGGAGTAATGTATAGATCATAAAAAACGAGTCATCATATAAATAGACAACATGAATATTAATGAGGGTGTAATATATAAATGAACATTCAAAATGAATACATAACATATGAATGCCACTTATATTCACACATCAATTGACCAAATTCATTGGAAACATATATTTTTTTAAATATATATTTATTTATTTATATTTATAATTATATATATACACATTTAAAAAGTATTTATATATATTATAATTACACATATTTAAAAACTGTTTATATATACTTATAAATAAATATATTTAAAAAGTATTTATTTATAAATATAAATATATAAAATTATAAATATATCAATATAAAAATAGAATTAATATATTTATTCTTTAATTAAATTTATTATATATATATATATATTTGAAGTTTTTAAATAATATATTAATTTTAAACATGTGTTGTGTATTTAATGTATACAAAAACCATTGTTTTTGAATATAAATATAATTATTTTATATAAATTAATAATAATTTTTATTAAAAGCATTTATCAGCACTAACAACAAGGCTGATAAATGTACCCTTTATCACCATTAAAAAAGTGATGATAAACAGTACAAGTTTATTTGTGCTGATAAATGATAGATTTATCAGCGTTTTCAATTGTGCTGATAATGGTTCTCTTTTATTAGCTTTTTATGCTTAGTGATGATAAAACCCAGTTCATCACTTGCCAAAATATGTGGTAGTGTGAAAACATATGTCATTTATGTTGTAGTGTTTTTATTATTTTTTCAATAAAATATTCTTCTTCACTTCTCTTATAAACATAATGGGTATCTTTCCACTTCCTTGTTTCCAATGAAAGACTCCAAAACACTATTTTAATAATCAAAATACGAATTTATTGATAAAAGATAATTAAATTAATAGAATTGAAAAAGAATATGGAAATTTATATTTATAGCGTCTGATTTATAAGGAAAATTAATTTTATTTATTTTCATTAAAATAGTTATATTTGACTATAATTTATATGAATATACAAGGAATAACAATATTATTTTAACATATAAAAAAACCCTAGTTGATCAATTGCTTAAGTGATTTTCATGATCTGAACATGACCGACTCCCCTGATTCAATGACCATCATGATTCTAATAATTTTGATCTTAGGAAATAAAACATGTCTTTTCCCACCAATAATAAATCATATTTTTAGTGTATTTATTTAATAGAAAGTTTTTTCAAAAAATAAAAAATTGTGATAATCATGCTTAAAAAATAAGGGACATGGTAATAAATGAAACACATTGAATCTATCTATTTATATGAGCATGTGTATATAATTTGACAATACAATAAAAGAATTTTAGCTTCATTAATAAGAGGATTTAGTTGTGAGATGGAGTTTGACCTACCATACGTATATAAATTGACCCTACAAATATATTTATTGAATTTAAATATAGAAATGTATATATATTTATTTATAGTTATACTCACAAACACATATATATATTTCAATAATTATAAAATTTTAAAGAATATATTTATTTGATAAATAATTATATATATATATATAATTAATATATTTATAAAAATCTAATAATTATTTAAATATATATGGATTATTTATAATTCTAATTATAAATATTTTTATATATTAATAAATATATATATTTAATTAATATATTTATTATAATTTGATAATTACTTAAATATAAATATATATTTATTACATATATATTTTAATTATAGTGTGTGATTTATAATGAAATGTTATTTTATTTATTGTCATTAAAATAGTTATATTTGACTATAATTATGATGAATATATAATTATATAATAATATTGTTTTAACAAATAAAAAAATTGGTTCGATCACCTGTTTAACTGATTTTCCTGTTCCGAACTTGACATACTACCCTGACTCAATGACCATCCTGATTCTATGAGTCTATGTATAATTTGACCCTGGAATAAAAGAATTATAGGCTCAATCATTGTGATATGTAGTTTGACCTACCATACATATATAAATTGACCCAACAATAAATGAATTTTAGGCGCAATAGAATGATTTGATTGAGAGATTTGTAC
Source organism: Viscum album (assembly GCA_963277665.1). NCBI lineage: Eukaryota > Viridiplantae > Streptophyta > Magnoliopsida > Santalales > Viscaceae > Viscum > Viscum album. Next base: position 1,933,021,845 of record OY728131.1, read on the forward strand.
ATTGACCATTTTAATATGAATTTTGATGCTGAAAATCCATAAATTAATTCATAAATATATGAAATGGATGGGTCGTTCTATAAATTAGATACCCTTCCTCATCCCCTTACATTCTGCATATCATCCAAGCTCTACAAATTTTACTATAATTCTCACTCACACTTCCTCCTCCCCAGTACGAGCGCCCGTCTCTCCGATCCCCCAAACGAAAATAGAGCATCGGGCGATGAGGGTGTTAACAATGAAGATATAGAGTGTCACCAATTACATCTTCCCTGGCAATAAAAATGCAGAGGATAACCACGACGTCTGACCTATTCTTAGCAGACTCCACTGACCCGGCGTTCCCAGAATGGTAGAGGACAAAGCCGCACACCGAGCAGGCAATGTCAGCGATGCTGAAAACCTACTTTGATATTCTCTTAGCAGACACATACTACAAGGTGATGTTGAAAAGGAAGAATAAGACGACGTTGGCCGACCTGTCAATGACGAAATGGCAGTTCACGGTATCCCACATCAATCTACTCTTAGCAGACAATTCATTCCGGGAGATGTCGGAAATGAAGAAGAAGATGCCAATGGCTGACCCGATGTTGCCGAAAAGGAAGAAGAAGACAACGCTAGTCGAACCGGTAAATCCAGAAAAGAAGAAGAAGATGGTGTTGGCCGACCCGATAATGCCGGAACAGAACAAGAAGATGGTGTTGGCCGAACCTACGATGCTGGAATGGAAGAGGATTGCACCGCACAACGAGAAGGTGATGCTGATGATGCCGAAAACCTACATCAATCATCTCTTAGTAGACACTTCCTACCAGGCGATGTAGGAAATGTAGAAGAAGACAAACCAGGACGACCCGGTAAGGAAGAAGAAGATGACGCTGGCGGACCCGATGATGCCGGAATGGACGAGGAGGGAAACCTACTTCGATCTGCACTTATCGGACACTTCCTACTAGGCTATGGAGGAAATGAAGAAGAGGAAGACACTGGCCCACCCGGGGATGCCTAAATGGCAAAGGAGGGGAACTCACATCAAACTTATCTTTGAAAACACTTCCTACCAGGTGAAACTGGAACAGATGAAGAAGAGGACGTTGGTTGCCCTGTTTATACCCCAAGACCTGGAGATGGAGGATCAGAAGAAGGGGAGCACCCTGGGTGGCCTGTTTATTACCGATGACATGGGGATGGAGAAAAGGAAGTAGAGAGCGATGCACACTGACCTACCCTTAGCAGACACTTGCGAATAGGCAACACCAGAAAGGAAAAGGTAGAGGAGATCATCGCACACCGATCAACTCTTTCCAGACTCTTGTCATCAGGCGAAACCGGAAAAGAAGAAGGGGACGACGTTGGGAGACCTGTTTATAGCTCAATATTTAGCGATGGAGGATCGGAAGAATAGAAGTGCGGTGTTAATGGTATAAAGGTCGACGAGAGCGTCACCCACTGAGAAACTCTTAACAAACTCTTGTGATCAGGCGATGCTAGAACGGAAGATGAGGATGACCCCGTGTGACCTATTTATAGCCCAAGACCGGGCGATGGAGGATCAGAAGAAGAGAAGAATGGTGTTCATGGATTAAAATTAGAGGAGAACGCCACACACCTAGAACCTCTTACCAGACCCAGTCTTCATGGTAGAAAGCTAGAGGAGAGAACCACATAAAGAGAAGATCATACCAGATATATATTTAAGAAGTAATATAATTTATTTAATAATATAATGTTGAAATTAGAAATTTATGTTTATCCTTTTGGAAATAAATGTAATATTTTTACTCAAATAAAATCTATTTTTGTTTTTTCTCTTTTAATAATGTATTCACATGATTCATTTTAATTTTTTCCATGGTTTGAAAAATAATCAAATATTCATTAATTTAACGTAATCCAATTAATTCCAATAGAAACAAAAATATACATGGTTTTCTTTATGATTATTTTTATACTTAAAAGATTTTCTTTTTCAAAAAATTGTACTTGTGGATTTATATTAAAATTATTTTTTACCACTTCTAGAAATTAAATCTTATAAAATGCGTGCCATATTTTATGTCAGTATCATTAATAGCAGGTAATAAGTTAAACTTAAAGAATAATTTTTCTTTGATAAGAATCATATAAAATTATAAAGGAAGGATCAAAGTAACGAGTAGTCATGAGGGCATGAAACTCTATCAATGCGATGTACAATAAAAGAAAGATTCTTTTCAATTTTTTTTGTAAAAAATTAAAAGTACCTTGCTCTAAATATGAAATAAATATTCCATTTATTTTATAATTAAAATTAAAACATGGGTATAAATTTATTTAAAAAACCATTGGAGAATATTAAAATCAAACTTGAAAACATTTTTCAAGAAAATATTAAAATGGAAGAAAAGGATTCCCAAAAGACTATTTTTCATTAAAAAAAATTCAGCTCATTCTAAGTACTAAATAAAGGAAATTTGTACCATTACCTGAACATGCCATGAATAAATGAATGCAAATAAAATGAAATGGGTTTATCATATAAGGAACATATAATTTCTCTCAATCTAAAATAAAGTATAATCAATAAAAATTAAAATGAGATTGAAACATAAATCACTTACAACTTTGGTTATCACTAAATAAAAAACTCATGAAAGAGAGAACCATATATGGATTTTTAAATACCCATACTTTCACTAAAAATAATCCTAAAATATATTAATGGTGTCACACCCCGACTTTTTAATTTATTTTATTTTATTATTTTTGGGCTCCACGTCCTGGAGTCAAGGATCGGGCTGGGTCCCAGTTTAAAAATTTATGAAATTTATGGTTTTTGGTGGGTTTCAAACCCATTCACAGGCACCACATGGTTAGTTGTAAATGTGCGGTTTCCCTAGGTGCTTGTGCGGGTGCCCAAGCAGACTGTATTGATGTGCGCGATTAGCATGCGGGTTTTTTTAAGTCATGCGATCAGAGCGCAAGTACCCGTTAATATTATGTTGTTGTTATTATTATTATTTTTATAATTATTATTTCTATTTTCATTATTCTTTATATTATTACTTCTATCATTATTGTATTGTTACTATTATTGTTGTTTATGTTTCTATTATTATTATTTTTATAATATTTGATATTATTATTATTATTATAAGATATAAAACAAATAAAAAACTCCCTAACCCCAATTCTACCCCCCCCCCCATTTTCACCTTCCTCCTGTGTGAGCTGCCCCTACGGCTCTTGCTCCAGCCCAAGCGACCTTTGCCTTGCCACCTACCTATATCCGACTTCCGCAACTCACCTCACACCAGCCTCACACTTTCGCATTCCCTTCACCTTCCTCCCTTTCCCTTCTCACACCCAGAATCGACATGAATCCCAGCCACCTCACTCCCCACGACCATCGCCTCCAGGAACCCTCGCCAGCACTAGCCTCTCTCCTGCAGATCCTGCAATCTGCCACCTTCTCACCCTCAGTCCCTCCGCCACGGGCTTCCCCTCACTCACCACCTCCCTCAACGTCCCTGCCTTACCCCCTACTATAGGCCGCATCCCGGCATCCGCACTCCCGCACTCGTCCCCTCGCTACCCCCCCTCACCACCTCCTAGTTCTTGTTGTTCCGCACCCAACAACCCACTCTTCCTCCCTCACCTCACCCTCTGTCTCACCCTTATCCTCCACTGGCCTCGATCAACACCCTCAATTAGTGCCCACACCTTCATCTAGTGCCTCCAACCCCTGTCACACTCACCCTCTTCCACTCTCGACCTCCCTTGCTATTTACCTTTTCCGGCAGCCCATAAAACTCCCTGACCTCATTGCTTTGGACCCCACCGGCCTCGCCACACCTCCATAGCACTTCCTCTTCCGCTCTTGTTGGTAGTGGCCTCCTCCTATATATAATATTTCACAGTTATTTATTATTCTTTCATTTATTTATTCTTTTAATTATTTATTTAGTTATTATTTTATTTATTTTTTATAATTTTAATTACTTATTTACTTATTCTTTTATTCATTCGTTTATTTATTCCTTCATTTATTTATTCTTTTAATCTTTTAATCATTTATTTATTTATTTATTTTCCCTTCATTTCAACATTGGTGTTTTTATTTAATTTAGATAAATCATAACACTATCATGGGTTATATGTACAATGTTTTTATTGTTGTTCAGCATACGCGTTTGGTCCACAGGTCATTGTTCAAAATTCCGTTGAGGTTCCTTTGTGTCCGCTCTTGGATTGAGGTAGGTAATTCCATGGTTGTCCTATACATAGTCTAATTGATTCTTGGGTGTTTCAATTACTTTATTTAATGTGATTTGCAGCTTTTTTATATCCATAATTTTTCTTGCTATAGTGATTTTAAATTTTTAGAATTAGTCAAAAGAATGTTTTGTGTCAATTAATGGTTCAAATCTATAATTATTTGATGATTTTCCATATCCTGTTTTGATATTCTTTATTGCTATTTTGTTCGGGAATTTCTTTTTAGGTATAAACAATTTGAATAAAATATATTTTTAAGGTAAATATTTGTTTATAATAATGTTTATGTGCACTTTCCACATTTGATAAAATACTATAGTGTTTAAACTGGAATTAAGGGTTTTTATGATATGTTTTGCCTTGATTATGTTGTGTGATGGAATTGGTTATTTGTAATCTTGGTTTGGTTTATCATTTTGGTATTGGTATAACATTCTAATAGTGTTTAGGTTTTATAATAAAAATGGCGCTCTTTTGTTTTTAATATGACAGTGTGAGTTCTTTTCAAATAAAGTGAGCGGTTGGTTTTGATTCAAAGTGGTAGTTTTTTGGGAATAGTGTTGGCTATTTTCGTGAAGCACAAGTGTTCCATTGGATATTGTCACATCCATGGGTGCACTCAGGGCACACATAAACATTCCTTAAACTAACAATGACACCGTTAAACTATTGTTTCCTTTAGACCTTGGTTTTCAATTTTTTTTTGGATTTCTAAGTAAGATTCGGTCCATTATGTGGTTGTTGTGAAACGTTTGAAGTTTGATCTCATGGATGTTCCAGTTCGGCTTTGAAAATATAAAAGTGGTTTTTGTGTAATGTTTTGGGTAATGTTTTTGGACATGACAACTTAATGTCCCTTTTGGCTCTTCTAATTCATTTGTAGAGTTTTGTTAACTTTTTGAATGGTTTGTGTTTTGAAATTTTATGTGGCTGGTTGGGTCATTAAATGTTTTTGGAATCATTATTTCGTCATTGGTGGGTCGTGACGGCCCGCTTGACACTTTCATCATTAATGTAATGTTTGTATTGACTCATTGAAATGTCAACATATTGATTACTATTTTCCCATATAACAAATTTAGTATTTTGAAAAAGGTATCGAATGGTTTTCATGATATCATAGAATGAAGGCCTGGTTGGCACCTTTGATGATATTATATATATATATATATATAATGGGGCACCTCTATAGGTGGGATATCCCTTATGAGTTATCGTATGGAGTGTCCATCTTTGGGGTAGGCAAGTGTGATAACATGATTCATGCGTGCGAGGGCCTCCAACTTACATAGTATTATTGTAACCACCATGGGTTCCTGGTCATCATTTAGAGATCGAGTGATGTTTTCTGACCAACCACGATTAGACGGGTTGGTACACCGTGGATTTTTTGTTAGTCCTGCTGGGCTTTGCAACTATATTGGTCAGTTTGGGCATCCAGATGGTTATAGATGTAGAAGCATCACCATACGCCGGCAGGTGGTTCCAAAACCGGGTATGTCTAGGGGTCTTCTTGGGATATGTAGGATCATCTATGGTGACTGGATTATTTTCATTGCTTGTTTATTTTTGTGCACTAGTGTATTTTCGGCTTTCACTCTTACTAATTTTACTCTAGCACAACATTGTTATATTATTTTTTGGATTTTATTTATAAAATGAAAATTGATTTTGTAAAATGTTATGTAGCATGTGTTGAGTTTTTAAATGGGAAAATGTGTTGCTTATTATCAAATGTGAAAACCCTACTTTTATAATTTCATTTCAAACTTGGGTTAATGGATTGTTTTTAGAAAGGAGATGTTGGATTATTTAGTTTTTCTTGGAAAACCTACTGAGCATATTTAATTCTCATGCCTATCTTTATCATTTCAGTAGCGGTTTTCCTTACTCAAGCTTTTACTTGGATGAGTTTCTCATTATTGGAGCAAGTCGGTGTTTGGTTGGGAGGTGACCTAAAAGGTCACCTGGAGGTACATTCAGTTTTTTTCTTTCCACTTCTTGTATTATGTTTATCAACTATTTATATTTACATATTTTCATTTTTATTTTTTTATGTTCATGGGTCAAATCGTTCCCAACGATTAAAATTTTGATGCCTGAGACTGGTTTCTAGCCTGTGGGGATCGGGAATGCCCTTCAGGCCATTTTGCAGACCGCCTTGGGTGAACTGTTTATGGTTGACCTGGGTTGGATTGTTAAAAAATGTATCAGAGTGTTCTTGTTATTTGGGGTGTCCGGTAGATGGATATTAGGACATTCTGGACTCAATAGGCAGGTACGGGAAGGACATCATGAATCCTCGCCTATTCTGAACCTCGAGTGGCCAGGGGTAGTCCGGGAATTGAGTTCTTGTCTTGTTATTACTTGTTTTCGATTGAGGGATTACAATGGAGGAAAACTGATGTTACATTTTGATTTTACATGGAGTAGTGAGTAATATGGAGTAAGCGTACATTGTTTAAGTTCATTCTAGTCATTGATTCTTTCTTGGGGCATGGCCCACTACCATTTCTCTATGTTAAACATGACTACTAGTCCCTCCCTTCGGTGATTTGATGTAAGTCAAGTGTCATATTGGTTCGGGATGGTTTATGTGCATTCTTGAAAATGAAAAAGTGTTTTTGAAATGAAAATGAATTCTTTTAAATGTCATTAAATTGGTTAAATGTATATTAAAACTGAACGATCGTGGCCTAAAAATCTAGTGGATGCTTGGAACATATAGAGATATGGTTTGGGTGCAACCTCATGTATAATTTATGAATGTTTCCACATGTGTGGGAATGCATGGGAAGTTTATGTTGGTGCGTATGGTTGAAAGAGGAGGAAGAAATGTTCAACAGTTCATTAGATTACTGGGGTGTGCACTTGGAATTAAAGGATTTACCTTGTTTTTCTAATGTGATTTAAAAAAAGGAAAAATGAATTTGTGAAATTGAATTTTGTTTGAAAAGTGGTCTTGATATTTTAAAAGTGGACATGAAAGAATGCAGTTTTCAAATTTAAAATTGAAAGTGGATTTTGAAAGATAAATTTTTGAGTTGTGTTTGTTTTTGCTTGTTTCTTTTGAGCGAGTTGTTTTGGATGAAGGCACTTTCTTTGATGTTATTTCGGCTTGATGATAGTTTTGGATCTATGTTTTATTTGTTGTTTTAGAAAATGTTTCCCTGAATGGTCACCAAGGTTTCTGATAAGTCATGCCCAATTTTTTGTCATTCTCGATCATTTTCTATCTATTATGGTGATTGGGGTCCGTTAGAAGTTGTATAATGGTTTGAAGGGTTTTAGTGTGTCTTCAAGGTTTTGGGAACTCCCAAAGCAGTCAGAATGCATGAAATTTTGGGTTTGTTTAATGGTTCGGCTCTGGACCAATTGGAGTTAATTACCCCACTGTCACTGTGAGTTGGGATGAAATGGGATGTCTTTAAATCCGTCTTCATCCGATGGTTTATACCTGAAGAGGTAATGATGAATAAAAGTGAACAGCTCATTGATATTCAACAAGGCCAACGAAAGGTAAAGGCTTATGTTGACTATTTCAAGGAGCTTGTGTCCTTTTATCAAGAGGTAGCATCACATGATTTGGTGAAGACTTATCTCTTCATTGGGGGTCTTTGTCCAGAGATCAAGGATCGAGTCCTCATTTCTAAATACCATTGTTTCTAGAAGTTGATGGAGGAGGCATTCATAGATGAACTGGTCTCCAGAGCGTAGGTGCTTTGAAATTTAACATATCTAATTACTCATGATGTTTACCCATCAGGAAAATAGTGTGCTCTAGAGGGACCTGTTTCTAAAGAGTCATCTACAGTGGTTTTGGTTTCCAATTCATCATATCGTTCGGTGGTTTTCCATCTGTGTGGCGGGTTTGGGCATGTGAAACCATCATGTAATGTACCTCTAAGGACATGTCATCATTGTTGGTGCATCGGTCATCGAGAAAAGTTTTGTAGGAAGTGTCTCTTAAAGAAGACGATGTGACCAGAGAATCCTAGTGCCTGACTGTGAGGCAGGAGGTACTTCAGCCATCAGAGCCCCGACCTCAGTTCTTGTGGTGAGGGTCATGTGTAGTCAGGATTTTCCATGGGTGTGATGTTTTGGTTTGGTTTTGGAGTTCCGTGTTTTTAGTGGAACATTAAAAGTATTTTTATTCTTGTTTTCTGCTGCTAATGTTTTGACATTGTTTTAAGTTTATTTTTTTATCATGGAGTTTTGACAGATATGATCTACTATTATCCCAAAAAAATTTGTCTGATCATGTATTTCTGAATCGTGTTCTTTTTTTAAAAGTGTGTTTGGACATTGTGTGGGTTAATCCATGTTGGGCTTTGTTTGTTTGGATATTTAAGTGTCTGTTGAGGAATCAATGTTTCTTTTTATGCTCAAATTCACTATTTTGGATAAGTTATGCTAGGAATATTTTCTCAATTTTTTGTGGTTTTGTGCTGGTCGAGAGATACAAGATTATGTGAAGGTGTTTTTCTCTCGTGCTATAGAACTTAGTTAGTGTCGGTTGGGAGATCCCGTATTGGGGCCCCTTCCAGGGGTGGTATGTTTTGGTGTTAATTTTCAGCCCTAGTTGAGTTATTGTGGTATGGAGAACCCTCTCGTGTTCTCCAGTTCACATTTATTGTGTTTTCATTCAGTCTCAATTATGAATGGATCCTTGTTTTGTCTATTGTTCAGCTGAGTGACTTTCTAGGGGAAGAAGGTGTCTGTGGGGGGGGGGGGAGAATTGTCACACTCAGAGTTCTTAATTTATTTATATATTATTATTTATGGGCTCCACATCCTCGTATCAAGGATTGGTTTGGGTCCTCATTTAAAAATTTCTGACATTTAATGTTTTTGGTGGGTTTTAGACACATGCACTGGCACCGCGTGGTTAGCAGGGACTGTGCGGTCGCCCCAAGTGCTTGTGTGGGTGCCCAAGAAGACTGTTTTGAGGCGTGCAATTTGTATGAATGTTTTTTTATGTCATGCAATGAGCATGTGGGTAACCATTAATATTATGTATATTATTATTATTATTATTATTATTATTATTAGTTGTATTATTATTATTATTTTCATTATTATTATTATTATTGTTGTTGTTGTTATTTATAACATTACTTTTATAATTATTTTTTTATTATTATCATTATTAATCTTTATGTTACAATAATTATTATTTTTATCACATTTGAATTATTATTATTATTATTATTATAAGATAAAAAACGGAAACAAACCCCCTAACCCTAATTCTACCCCCACCCCGTTTTCATCTTCCTCCTATGCGGGCTTCCCCTGCGGCTCCTTGTGCCAGCCCAAGAAACCCCCACCTTGCCTCCTGCCTGTAGCCGGCTTCCGCACCTCACCCTCACACCAGCCTCACCCTTGCTCAGGCCCTCTGCCTTTCTCCCTTTCCCTTCTATTTCCCTTCCTCGGTGTGAATCTCAGTCTCCCCACTCCCTGGGGCCATCTCCTCCAAGACCCCTCACTAGCACCGACCTCTCTCCCACATCTCATTCTCTCTTCCACCTGCTCATGCCCAGACCCTCCATCACTGGCTCACGCTCACGCACCACATCCCTTGTTGTCACTGCCTCACCCCCTGCTATAGGCCGCATCCCGGAATCTGCACTCCCAAACTTATCCACTCGCTACCCCCTTTGTCACCTCCCTATTTTTGGTGTGTCGTGCCCAACCACCCACTCCACCCCCTCACCTCACACTCAGGCTCTCCCTTGAAATCTTCCGACCTCGCTCAGCACCCTTGCTTAGTGCCCCGACCTTCATCCATGGCCTTCAGCCCCTTCTTCACTCACCCACTTCCACTCTCGACCCCCTTGCTGTTTCCCTTCTCTGGCAGCCTAGAAATCCCCCTGCCCTCCATACTTTGGACACATCCGGCCTCGTTGTGCCTTTTAACGCTTCATTTTCCACTCCAGTCAGTATCTGCCTCCTACAATATATGCTTTTATTCATTTTTTTATTAATTATTTAATTTATTTATTATTTTAATTATTTATTAACTTATTGTTTTATTCATTTATTTATTTATTATTTAATTTATTTATTCTTTTAATTATTTAATTATTTATTCTTTTATTTATTCATTCATTTATTTGATCATTTATTTATTGTTTAAATAATTTATTTGTTTATTTTCCCATCATTTCATCTTTAGTGTTTTTATTTCATTTAGATAAATCCTAATACTGTCGTGGGTTTTGTGTGGTGTGTGTTTATTGTTTTTCAGCCGGTGTGGTTGGTCCACGGGGCATTGTACAATGTTCCATTGAGGTTTCTTCACATATGATTTTTTCTTTAGGTAGGTAATTCCATGGTTTCCCTTTTTGTAGTCTAATTTATGCATGGGTGTTTCAGTAATTTTATTTTATGTGATTCCCAGATTTATTATATCGATCAATTTTCTAGCTATAGTGCTTTTAAATTTTTAGAATTACTCAAAAGAGTGTTTTTAGTCAATTCCTGGTTCGAGTATGCAATTATTTGATTATGTTCAAAGTCATGTTTTCATATTGTTTATGGATATTTTTTTGGGACGTTTCTTTTTATGTCAATACAGTTTTATAAAAAAATACTTTCAAGGTAAATATTTGGTTATGATAATGTTTATGTGCACTTGGCACATTTGATAAAATACTATAGTGTTCAAAGTGGAATTAAGGGTTTTTATGAAATGTTTATCCTTGATTGTATTATGTGTAGGCATTGGTTATTTGTAAACTTTGTTTGGTTTATAATTTTGGTATTGGTATAACCTGCTAATACTGTTAAGGTGTTAAAATAAAAAGGGAGTTATTTGGTTTATTATTTGACGGTGTAAGTTATATTCAAATAAAGTGAGAAGTTGGTTTTAGTTTCAAAGTGGTAGACTTTTGGTAATAGTGTTGGTTATTTTCTTGAAGCATATGCATTCCATTGGATGTTGGAACCTCCATGGGTGCACTTGGTGCACCCATGAACGTGCCTTCAAGTGACAATAACACCTTTAAACTAGTGTTTCCTTAAAACCTTGGGTTTTAAATTGTTTTTGTTTTCCATGTAAGATTTGGTCCTTTATGTGGATATTGTGAAAGGATTGAAGTGTTATATCAAGTTTGTTCCACATTGGATTTGAAAATATTAATGTTGTATTTGTGTAATGTCTTTGGACATGACAACATAATGGCATGTTTGGCTATTCCAATTCATGGGTAGAGTTGTGTTAACTTTTTGAATGGTTTGTGTTTGGAAATTGTTTATGTATTGTTGGGAATTTAAATATGTTTAGAATAATTTTCTCATCATGGGTGGGTCATGACGGCCCATTTGCCACTTTCATCCTTCATGTAATTTTTGTGTTGAATCATTGAAATTTTGATGTTTTGATTACTATACGCCCATATAACAACTTTAGTATTATGAAAAACGTATCGAATGGTTTTAATGATTTCATGGAATGAAGGACCGGTAGGCACCAATGATTATTTTATATATATATATATATATAAATACACACTAGGGCACCTCGATAGAGGGAAATCCCATATGGGTTATCGTATGGAGTGGCCGTGTTTGGGGTTGGAAAGTGCGGTGAGAAGAGTCACACGTCCGAGGGTCTCTTAATAACACAGTATTATTATAAGCACCATGGGTTCTTGGGTGTCTTTTTTAAATCGAGTAAGGGTTTTTGACCAACCCTGATTAGACTGGTTGGTACTCCCTAGATTTTTTGTTAGGCCGGGCTAGCTTTTCCTCTGGATTGGTCAGTTAGGGTGGCCATTTGGTTATAGACTTAGTAGCTTCACCATACGCTGAAAGGTGGTTCTGAAACCAAGTACATCTAGCGGTCTTCTAGGGATGTTTAGGATCTCCCATGGTGACTAGATTATTTTTATTTCTTGTTTATTTATAGTGCACTAGTGTATTTTCATCTTTCACTCTTACTGTTTTTAATCTAGCACAACATTGGTATTTTCTGTTTTGGGTTTTATTTATAAAATGAAAAATGATTTTTTAAAATGGCATGTAGTGTGTTTTGGATTTTGAAATTGTAAAAACGTGTTTTCTATTTTTAAATGTGAAAACCCTACTTTTATAATTGTATTTTAAACTTGTGTTAATGGCTAGTTTCTGGAAAGGAGAGGTTGGATTCTGTGGATAATCATAGAAACCATACTGAGCATCTTTAATGATCATGCATAACTTTTTCATTTTAGTTGTAGGTTTCCTTGCTCAGGTTTTCTTGGAAGAGTTTCTCGTTATTGGAGAAAGTCGACCTTTAGTTCGTAGATGACCTAAAAGGTCACGTGGATGTATGTTCATTCTTATTTTCTTTCCACTGATAGCATTATGTTTATCTACTTTTTATATTTATTCATTTCCTTGTTTATTTGTTTTTTTCCATGGGATAAATCCTTCCAATGATTAAAATGTCGATGCCTGACACTAGTTTCCAGACTGTGGGGATCGGGAATGCTCTTCGGGCCTTGTCGTGAAACAGCTCAGGTGACCGATTAAGGGTCGAACCAGGATGGTTCATGAAAAAAATGGTATCAGAAGGCCCATGTTATTGGGGGTTTCCAGTATATGGAGATTAGGACTTCCAGGACTCAATAGGTAGGTATGGTAAGGATGCCATTAACCCTCACCTGTTCCGAACCACGAGTCACCAGTGGTAGTCCCGGAATTGAGTTCTTATCTCATTCATATTTTTTTTGGATTGAGGGATGACACTAGAGGTAAACTGATGTTAAATTGTGATTTTACATGGAGTAGTGACCCATGTATAGTCAGCGTACATAGTTTAAGTTACTCATAGTCATTGTCGTTTGCTTGGGGCATGGCCCACATCCATGTCTCTAGGTTAAGCATGACTACTAGTCCCTCCCTTTGGCGATTTGATGCAACTCAACTGTCATCTTGGTTCTGGATGGTTTAAGTGTCGTCTTGAAAATTAAAAAAGGTTTTTAAAATGAGAATGATATCATTTAAATGTCTTTGAATTTGTGAAATGGATTTTAAAACTAAAAACTCCTGGCATAAAAATCCGGTGGTTACATGTAACAGGTAGATATAGGGTTTGGGTGTAACCTCAGGTACTCTTTATGAATATTTGAACATGTGATAAAATGCATGGGAAGTGAGTGTTGGTGTGTATGGATGAAGGTGGATGAAGAAATGTGAAATGGTTCATGGGATTACGGGGTTTCCAAATGGAATTAATGTCTTGACCTTGTTTTTCTAAAGTGATTTAAAAAAAGGGAAAATGATTTCTGGAAATTGAATTTGGTTTGAAAGGTGGAATTGGTATTTGTAATGTGTCATTGAAGGAATTAAATTTTGAAATTTTAAATGGAATGGGAATTTATAAAGAATAATTTTTGAGTTGTGTTTGTTTTTTATTGTTTCTTTTTAGCTGGTTGTTTTGTATGAAGGCGCTTTCTTTGATGTTTCTTCGACACGATGTTAGTTTTTTATCAATTTTTATATGTTTTTCAGAATATGAAGTCCTGAATGGTCGCCAAGGTTCCCAATAATTCATGCCCAGTTTTTGGTTCTTCTCAGACATTGCCTATCTTTTTTGGTGATTGTGGTCCGTTAGAAGCAGCAGAATGTATTGAAGGGGCCGAGCGTGTCTTTGGGGTTTTGGGAAACCCCAAAGCTGTCAGAGTTCTAGTTGTTTTGGGTCTATTTGATGGTCTCGCTCTGGATGAATGGGAGTTATTTTCCCCATCATCAATGCGAGTTGGGATAATATGGTATGTCTTTAAATAATTCATCATCCGATGGTTTATACCTGATGAGGTAAAGACGAAGAAAAGAGAAGAGCTCATGCGTATTCAACAAGGGAAACAGACAGTACATGCATATGATGATCATTTCAATGAGCTTTTTTCCTTTTCTCCAGAGTTAGAATCACCAGATTTGATGAAGAATTCTCTCTTCATTGGGGTTCTTTGTCTATAGATCAAGGAGCAGGTCCCCAGTTGTTATGACCATTGTTTCTAAAAGTTGATGGATTATGTGTTCTTAGATGAACTGGTCTCCATAGCATAGGTGCTTGGAAATCCATAATATCTAGTTACTCAAGAAGGATACCCATCTAGAAAGTAGGGTGTCCCAAAGGGACTAGTTTTTAGAGATTCATCTGTTGTGGTTTTGGTTTCCAATTCATCGGATCGTTCAGTGGTGTGCCACCAGTGTGGCCAGTTCGGGCACATGAAACTGTCATGTCGTGTCCCATCAAGGGAATGTCATTATTGAGGGTGCCTGGTGTTGGGAAATATGGGAATGAGACGAACACACAAACAAAAGAAAAAGAGAACGCATAGTGGAAATTGAATATTTCCACATGAATAGAAGCGGATGCGCAGCGACAAAATTAAATGTGTAGAAAATAAATTTGACACCGGAATTTTTTACGTGGAAAACCTGAAAGGGAAAAACCAAGGGACTTAGTCCAGAAAGAGGAATCCACTAAAATCAAGAATTATACGGTAGAGACTCCCCAAAATGAATGGGATCTCAAAAGTAATACTCACGAATAAAAGTGTGGATCAAAATGTGGAGAGTAAGAAAGATTATCATCGAAGAAAGGTGATCACCAAATGAGATTTTCTCTCATTGTTGTTACTACTGGTGATGTTGAAATTACTTTCCTATGCCTCCTTATATAGGAAAATAATCAGTGTCAAAATAATTTTGCCGCATCAAAAGAGTGTCACCACATGTATTATTTCACATGGTCTTGGCCCTCATTAAAACACCATATTAAAACAGATACTATGTGGTCACCTTTTGAGGAGGTGTTACCCGGTGCGCCAACTAAGAAGGTTCCCAACAATATCCCCCTCTGACTCAAGTGGGGATCACTGCCAACCATACAATTTGTCAGCATGTCTCAAATTTTCCTCTAGGTAAACTCTTGGTTAACATGTCTGACCCATTGACATCAGTTTGGATCATCTCAAGCTCTAACTCTCTTGAATCAAGTATGTTGCGAATCCAATGATATCGAACATCCCTATGTTTTGACCTGTCATGAAATGTGGAATTATTTCTCAAAAAAATAGCACTCAGACTATCAAAAAATAAATCATACCTGTCCTTATTTAAATTAATCTCTCGAATAAATGTTTTCTTCTACAAATTTTTTTTGCATTCCTCAGTAGCTGCAATAATCTCTGACTTTGTGGTAGATAAATCAACACATCTCTGCAATCTAGACTTCCAAGATACAGCTCCCCCTGCAAAAGTGATCAAATAGCATGAAGAAGACTTCCTCGAATCAATATCTCGTTCCATTATAGAATCTGTAAAGCCACAAAGCATAGGTTCCCCTTTGCAAAAACACAATGTCAGATCATAAGTACAACTAATATAAAGAAAAATGAACTTCACTCCTCTCCGATGATCTCTACCTGAATTTTATAGAAAATGACTGGACACACCAACTGCATGAGCTATATCAGGTCTTGTACATACCATTGCATAAATCAAACAACCAACAACAGATGAATATAGTATGTGCTTCATCTCCTCTCTCTCTTCATCAGTAGAAGGTGACTGACTAGTACTTAACATAAAATGTAATGCAAGAGGAGTACTAACAACATTGTCTCTATCCATAAAAAATATCTGAAGAACATTCTCAATGTATCTCTCCTTAGATAACCACCAATTCATGGCCTTTCTGTCAAGAGAGATCATCATGCCACGAATCTGTCATGCATGCCCCAAGTCTTTCATAAAAAAAAAACTATCAAAGATCCTTATTCAATCTGTCAATTCTAGAAGTATCATGGCCAATATTGAGAATATAATCTACATAAAGAAACTGTATAATAAAATCATCATCTGTAAATAATTGAACAAATACACAATGATCAAGAGATGTCTTCCTGAATCCCCGACGATAAATGACAGATTCAAACTTCTTATACCACTTCCTCGGAGCATGCTTCAAACCATACAAGCTCTTCTCCAACTTGCAGACATGATCTTCTTTACCTGTTTCAACAAAACACTCTGTTTGCTCCATATAAATCTCCTCCTCTAAATCTCCATGGAGAAAAGCTGTCTTCACATCCATCTGCTCAATATGAAAATCTAAACTTGTAGCCAAACCATGAACAACCTGAATAGAAGACATTTTGACAATAGGTGAGAAAATATCACCAAAATCAATACCTTTCTTCTGACCGAAGCCCTTGAAAACTAACCTTTCCTTGTATCATTGAACAAAAATGGATTCTTCATTCGTAATCCAGTAAATCCACCTATTTTTCCAATATCTCTTCCCTGTCAGTAACATCACCAGCTCTAATGTGTGGTTGTTGTTTAATGATGTCATCTCATCATCCATTACCACAACCCATCTGTCCTTCTGTTCACTCTCCATTGCCTCATCAAATGATTCTTGTTCTCCCCCTTCAGTGAGGAGCACATACTCATCTGGTGAATATTGAGTAGAAGCAGTGCGATGTCGAGATGACCTCCAGAGTAGAACTTCGGGTTCATTAATAAACCATGGAACCAGATCATTAGAAAAAAAGGTGCATTGGAAACTTCAACTCCAACCTTTTCTCCTTGAGCATCATTTTTTACATCAACATGATCATCAGAATCAACAATATGAGGTAAATGTGAATGATAAACTGGCTCAATACTGACAAAATCATCAGAAGATGAAGAAGCATATTTTTCTCCCTTATCAATATCTGTAATAGTCTGATCCTCCTTAAACAATAAATCGCATATTGTGACAAGTTTCTTTAAAACAGGATCATAGAACCAGTACCCAAACTCATCGTGTCCATATCCAATAAAAATACATTGGTGTCTCATACCATCCAGCTTGGATCTCTCATCTATAGGAACATGAACAAAATCCTTACTACCAAAAACACGCAAGTGATGAATCCTGATATCTTTTCCATACAAAATTTTTTCGAGAATGTCTGTCTACAAAGAAACCACATGTGATAAATTGATAATATAAGTAGCAGTAAGTAAACCCTCACCCAAAAAATAGCTAGGAAACATTTCTTATAAAAGCAATCAATGAACTCTTTCCAGAAACGTCTCATTCATCCTCTTAGCTACACCATTTAACTGAGGTGTCTTGGGTGGCGTCTTCTGATTTTTAATACCTTCCTGCCTGTAATACTAGTCAAATGGACCACAATACTCCCCCCCCATTGTCAGTGCGAATACATTTCAATTTCTTTCCTGATTCCATTTCAACAAAAACATGAAATTTATTAAAAACACTATGCATCTGACTTTTGGAATTCAAAACATAAACCCAGAGATTTAGTGAGTAGTAATCAAAAAATGTATCAAAATAAAGACCTCCACTAAAGGTATTCGATTTAAATGGACCACAAAGGTCAGAATGTACCAAGTCAAGTACCTGTGACTTCCTGTGTGGAGGCTGACTACTAAAACTCACTCATCTCTGTTTCCCTGCCATACAATGATCACATGTGTCCAATTTGACACTCTTCTAATCTAGAATAAGATTTCTCTTGGCCAAATAACCAATACATTTCTCACTGATGTGACTAAGCCTCTTATGCCACAAATTGGATGAAACACTTCACTCAACAATGCAAGCAGTATCACAAGAAATAGAATCTCTAGTCTAGTACAAACCTGATTGCTTCTTCCCTCGATCCACAATCAAATATCCCATGGAAATCATCCATTGGAAATCACAAAAAGTGTGGATAAACCCTTCATCATCAAGAATGATGGTAGGGATAATATTCAAACTAACCACAGGTGCATATCGAACATTCTTCAAAATGAGCTTACTTCCTGTACTAGTCTTTAAACAAACAGTCTAGATGCCTACAACGTCATCATGGCCATCATTTCCCATCTTCAAAATCCCAAAAATTACCTGGGCTGTATGATGTAATGAACTCCATCTTCGATGTCACGTGAAAACAGGCACCACTGTCAACAACCCAGCAAGAATCATCAGAAGCAATGTTAATGGAATCATAAACAATAACATGATCACCCCTATGTAGCAGCGGCGGCATGATAATCTCCATCACCATTTTTCTTCTGTGGATTTCCCTTCATTTTGTTCTCTCTTTTTAGCAAATAACAAAACATCTTAATAGGCCCCTACTAACCACAATGATGACATTCGAAATATCTCTGCTTCGATCTGCACTTGCTTCTGCCTCTGTTATTACATTGACTACTCTGCCCCCAGTCCTGGCTTCTCCCCCAGCTCTATGTGACCAAAAGCTCAGAACAATATTGCTCCTGATTACATCTCCTGGCCTCTTAATTTAAAATACCATACTTGACAAAACTAAATGTCACAGCACCATTAAGAGAAAAATCGGTTAGAGTAACACGTAAATTCTCCCATGAATCGGGTAAAGTGTTAAGAAGAAAAAGAGCTAAACCCTCATCTATAAAATCGATTCCCATGCTAGAAAACTGATGAAAACATCCTTGATATTCACATAAATAATCATAAATATATTTACCTTATTTTTACCTCAATTTCACCATTTTCTTGAGACGAAATAGTTTTTTATTTCTCGTCTTCGAAGCATAGGTCGTCTGGAGCATCTCCCACAATGTTATGGCATGAGAGATGGTGAAAATGTGGTTCATAACATTGTCTTCAACCCATTGGTGAATGAAGTGACAAACCATCTCATTCTCAAATGACCATTCTTCATCTGACATCCTCTATGGCTTCTGCGTACTAAACACTGGAGGAGGCATTCGCCTGACAAAAAGTAGATCCTTAATTTTAAGTCAGCACATATGGTATTTGGTACCTTTTAACAAAATCATCCGACAATAGTTGGCCTCTATAATAAATATGAAAAAAAGAACCAAACCCTCTGATTCTAGATGTTGGGATAGACGGGAAAGTGACAAACGCGAAAACAAATGAAAAAGAAAATGCATAGCAGAAATTGAATATTTCCCCCCAAAAAGAAGCGGATGCATAGCCACAAAATTCAATGTAGAGAAAATAAATTTGACATCGAAAATATTTACGTGGAAAAACCAAAAGGAAAAAACCATGGGACCTAGTCGAGAAAGAGGGATCCAATAAAATCAAGAAGTACACAGTAGAGACTACCCAATATGGAAGGGATATCAAAAGTAATACTCATGAATAAAAGTGGGTATCAAAAGGTGGAGAGAATGAAAGATGATCTTAGATGAAAAGAAATCACCAAATGGGATTTTCGCTCGTTGTTTTTACTGCTGGTGATGTTGAAATTCCTTGCCTCTGCCTCCATATATAGGAAAATAATCTACGTCAAAATAATGTAACTGCGTCAAAAGAGTGTCACATCATGAATTAATTCACGTGGTCTTCACCCGCATTAAAAAACCACATTAAAATAGATACCGCGTGGGCACCATTTGAGGAGGTGTTACCCAGTGTGCCCACAAGGAAGGTGCCCAACACCTGGTCCATCTGGAAAAGTTTTGTAGGAAGATTCACCTAAAGAAGATGTTGTGACCAAAGATTCCCAGTGCCTGACTATAATGCTGGAGATGATTCATCCATAAGAGCCCCAGCCTCATGTCTTTGGGTGAAGCTCGTGCGATGTCTGGAGTTTCCAGGGGAGTGATGTTTTGGATCAGGTTTGGAGATACGTTATGTCAGTGGAACATTTAATATTTTTCTTTCTTGTTTAATGTGGCTAATGTTTTGACATTGTTTTATGTTAATTTTTTTATCATTGAATTTTGATAGATATGATCTATTATTGTCCAAAAAATTTTGTTTTTATAATCATTGTTTTTTGAATCTTTCACTTTTCTTTAATATGTGTTTGGACATTGTGTGGGTTAATCTTAGTTGGGGTGTGTTCATTTGTAGAAGTAATTATTTGTAGAGGAATCGATGTTTCAGGATATGCTCAGATACACTATTTGGGTTATGTTAGGCTTGGATGAATTTCTCTAGTGTTTGGGGTTTTGTCCTAGGTTGAGAGTTACAGGTTTAAGTGGATGTGTTGTTTTCTCATGCTATTGAACTTAGTTCGGGTTGGTTGGGTGTTCCCGCATCGCCCCCCTTTCAGGGGTGGTATGTTTGGGTGTTAACATTCAGCTCTAGTTCAGTTCTTATGGTGGGGAGAACCCTCTCATGTTCTCCTATTATCTTGTGTTGTGTTTTAATTCGGTCTCAATCGGGCATGGATCCTTGTTTTGTCTATTGTTCAGCTGGGTGATTATTTGGGGGCAGAATGTGTCTGTGGTGGGGAGAATTTTCACAACCTGATTTTTTGATTTATTTTTATTTAATTTTTTCTGGGCTCCAAGTCCTCGCTTCATGGATCGATCTGGGTCCTGGGTTCAAAATTTCTTACATTTAATCTTTTTGGTGGGTTTCATACACATGCACGGGCATCGCGTGGTTAGTAGTGACCCTGTAGTCACCCAAGGTGCTTGTGAGGGTTCCTAATAAGACTGTGTTGAGGCGTGCAATTTGGGTCGTTTTGTTTTTTAAGTCATGTGATTACTGGGTGGGTACCCATTAATATTATGTTATTATTATTATTATAATTATTATTATAATTATTTTTGTTATTTTTGTTGTTTTTGTTGTCATTAGAATTATTATTTTTATTGTCGTTATTATTTATATTATTACTTCTATCATTATTGTATTGTTATTATTATTATTCTTTATGTTACAAAAACTATTTTTTATATCATATTTGATTTGATTATTATTATTATATGATAAAAAAGCAAACAAGAAACCCCCCTAACCCTAATTCAACCCAGGGCACCCCCCCTGTTTTCACCTTCCTCCTGCTCGAGCCGCCCCTACGGCTCCTTGCGCCAACCCATGCGACATCCGCCATGCATCATGTCTGTAGCTAGCTTCCGCTCCTCAACCTCATGTAGGCCTCACCCTTTCCCAAGCCCTCGGACTTGCTCCCTTTCCCTTATTGTATCCAGCCTCGTTATGAATCCCAGTAGCCCCCCTCCCTACGACCATAACCTCCAGGACACCTCTCCAGCACTGGCCTCTCCCCTGCAGCTCCTGCTCTCCACCACCTGCTCGTGGCCAGGCCCTCTGCCACCGGCTCCCACTCACTCACCACCTCCCTCTCTGTCCCTACCTCGCCCCCTATTGTAGGTCACGTCCTAGCCTCTGCACTCCTTCACTCATCCCCTCACAACCCCATTGTCGCCTCTCTTTTCTTGGTGTTCCGTGCCTAATATCCCACTCGGCCTCCCTAACCTCACGCTCTGACTCACCCTTGACATAAACTCACCTTTCTTAGAACCCTCTCTTAGTGCCCTCACATTCATCTAGTTCCTCCAGCCCCTTCCACACTCACCCTCTTCCACTGGTGGACCCCTTGTTGTTTCCCTTCTCCGGCAGCCCAGAAAACCCCATTCCCTCCTTGCTTTGGACCTCGCCAGTCTCTCCGCACCTCATTCACGATTCCTTTTCTGCTCCTGTCAGTAACGACCTCCTCCAGTATATTCATTTATTCAATTATTTATTTATTAGTTCATTTATTTATTATTTTAATTATTTATTTAATTAATCTTTTATTCATTTATTTATTTAACATTTCATTTATTTATTCTTTTAATTATTTATTCACTTATTATTTAATTCATTCATTTATTTATTCTATCATTTAATTATTCTTTTAATAATTTATTTATTTATTTATTTATTTATTTTCCATTAATTTCATCTTTGGTGTTTCTATTTTATTTAGATAAATCCTAATACTATCTCGGATTTTGTGTAGTGTGTTTTTATTATTGTTCAACATGCGTGGTTGGTAGGCGGGGTGGTGTTCAACGTTCCTTTGAGGTTCCTTCATGTCTACTCTTGGTTTGAGGTTGGTAATTCTATTTTTTCCCTTTCCGTAGTCTAATTGATACTTGGTTGTTTCAATAATTTAATATTATTTGATTTGCAACTTTGTTATATCCATAAATTTTCCTGCTCTAGTAATTTTAAATTTTTAGAATTAGTCAAAAGAATGTATTGAGTCAATTCATGATTCGAGTATGCAATTATTCGATTATGTGCCAAATCCTATTTTGATATTGTTTATGGATATGTTTTTGGGGAATTTCTTTTTATGTCAATATAGTTTGATAAAAAATATAATACTTCGACGGAAAATATTTGGTTATGATAATGTTTATGTGCATTTGGGGCATTTGATAAAATACTATTGTGTTCAATGTTGAATTTAGGGTTTTTATGAAATGTTTATCCTTGATTGTGTTTTGTGTCGACATTGCTTATTTGTAATCATGGTATGTATTATATTTTTGGTATTGGTATAACTTGCTAATAGTGTTAAGGTGTTAAAATAAAAAGGGGTCGCTTTGGTTTTTACTGTGACAGTGTGAGTTCTTTTCTAATAAAGTGAGTGGTTGGTTTTAGTTATAAATTGGATGTTTTTTAGGAATAGCGTTGGTAGTTTTCTAGAAGTGCAGACATTCCATTGGATGTTGGAACCTCCATGGGTGCACTCGGTTCACCCATGAACATGCCTTCAAGTGACAATGACACCTTTAAACTAGTGCTTCCTTAAAACCATGGTTTTCTAAATGGTTTTTGTTTCCTAATCCCGATTCAGTCCGTTATGTATATTTTGTGAAAGGATGAATGTGTGATCTCAAGGGTGTGCCAGTGTGTCTTTGAAAATATATAAGTTGTATTTATGTAATGTTTTGGGTATTGTTTTCATACATGAAAACATAAAAGCCTGTTTGGCTCTTCCAATTCATTGGTCGATTTGTGTTAACTTTTATAATGGGTTGTGTTCGGAAATTGTTTTTGGATAGTTAGGACATTAATTGTTTTTAGAATAATGATTTTGACATGGGTGTGTTGTGATGACCCATTTTTCACTTTCAGCTTCAATGTAATGTTTTTGTTGACTCTTTGAAATGACGACGTTTTGATTACTGTATTCCAATATAACACCATTAGTATTTTGAAAAAGGTATCAAATGGTTTTAATGATATCATGGAATGAAGGCCCAGTTGTAACCATTGATGATATGTTATATATATATATATATTGGGGTACCTCTATAGGGGGATATCCCTTATCGGATATAGTATGGAGTGTCCATTTTTGGGGTAGGCAATTGCAGTGAGATGAGTCACACATGTGAGGGCCTCCTACATACACAATATTATTGTAACCACCATGGGTTCTAGGTCATCTTTTAGATATCGAGAGATAGTTTCTGAACAACCCTGATTAGACAGGTTGGTACCCCTAGATTTGTTGTTAGGCCAGGTGGGCTTTACCACAAGATTGGTTCGTTAGGGCAGCCAGTTGGTTATAGACATAGGATCTTCACCATATTTCGGAATGTGGTCCCAAAATCGAGTACATCTAGGGGTCTTATAGGGATGTTTTGGATCAGCCATGGTGACTGGATTATTTTCATTGCTTGTTTATTTTTTGTGCACTCATGTATTTTCAGCATTCACTCTTACTCGTTTTACTCTAGCATAACTTTAGTATATTATGTTTTGGATTTTATTTATAAAATGACAAATGATTTTGGAAAATGGTATGTACAATGTTTTGGGATTTTAAATGGGAGAAATGTGTTTCTTTTTTTCAAATGTGAAAACCCTACTTTTATAATTGCATTTCAATCTTGTGTTAATGGAATATTTCAGGAAATAAGAAGTTGGATCATGTGGTTTATCTGGGCAACCCAAATAAGGCTCTTTAATGCTCACACCTATCTTTATCATTTTAGTTGCAGGTTTCATTGATTAGGATGTATTGGTTGAGTTTCTCGTTATTGGATCATGTCTGCCTTTGATAATGACATAATGATATATCATATAACATCTTTGACAAAACAACATGACAACTCCCAAAACACATGATTCATCAATATTCTGATTATATCTCCACCTTAGAGCCATCCATCTTATCAGACACCACCCATATCATCCGTGGGTCTGGTTGATAGATAACTAGAAATATGTATCTTAGTATACCTAGTTAGGATGGTTATCTAGTAAATAGAGTTTATATATTATACCCTTGAAAGGATCCTACTTTTCAAATTTGTGGTTCGGTGTTTGACTACATGATGGTGAGTTCCGTTATGAGCATTCCATGTAACTGAGCATCCAAAATACTATAGGATGCCATAGCATAATGAAACTTGTGCTAATAATATAATTTAATGTTATAATATTAATGGATATACCATTTTAAAAACAATTTAATCCACCATTAAAAATAAAATAAAACCGATAGTGCTTAATGAAAATTACCACCTCCATAAAATTATGCGCTTATCCTTTCATCACTACCTCTCATGTATTGTGAAAAGGAATGATTTAACTAATAAATAAAACACTAATTTAAAAATTAAAATTATAAAATAATAATCTATCTTATTTGTTTATTACACTTCATTTGTTGATAAACGGAATCATTATTAATGAAAACGTGTGGGCTACCGCCTCCACAAATGAAGAATTTTATATGTCCTTACCACTACTTTTGGATGATTATAAGAATTATTTTATTGAAGGTAAATTATGTTAATATAATATTTAATATTCTATTAAATTTAAAATAACAATATATAAAAAATCCAATACTCGATAAGTCATTATAACATGCCCCCATTTTGGTTGGTTTTACAACATATATGAATGATGTTATAATATTAATATTTTGAATGAATAAGGAATGTTATATAATGATTATTTAATTGAAAAATATTTTATTTTATATTTTTTTAATTACTATGGAAATGTTTTATTTAAATTTAATATATTTATTAATATTTCACCTTTCATCATTAAAGACGCAAAAAATTATTCTTCAAAATAATAATTTTTGAAAACCATACTTTTATGATTAGACATATGATTATGAGATGTGGATAATAATTTAATCACTATTATTGTTGTATCTTGAACAATTTTTCAATGATGAATTTATTTTAATAAATATTAATCAACCACGCCATTACAAAACTAGTACGAATCAAGCAATAAAAGATTCTAGCACCCGATGTTGAAAATGAACTATAACTGGATAATATATTTATAGGAAATGGTTATGAATTATTCTTATAATGGAAAACATACATTAATAAGGATATGAAATATGATATGAATATTTTTTTTATAAATATGGTCATAACACATTTTGACTAAGAATAAATGAGGTGAGGATTTTTTGCATCAATTTTCACACCTTGAGAAAAATTTCTTATTAAAAAACCTGTTTTATTTTGTATGGTATATCTATGATCCCTTAATATTTTTTGTCATGAACCTATCATTTTTTATGGGTTTTAAATTTTTATTTGAAATTATAGCCTTCAGTGGGTTTTCTTTAGAAATATTCTAATGTCGTAAGGGGTTCTTTGTATTAAATTTAATTTCCAAATAAATATTTCATATTGTGCACCATGATATCATTGATATGGTTCAAATACTACCTAACTATGATCTTTTACCATATACATGAAATCCATGGGGATTTATGAGATATATCATGATCCCTATTTAAATATTGTTTGATTTAATTGATCCCAATTTTGAAAGTGTTTCTTTTATCAATTTTTACCCCATGAGACATATTTCTTATTATACACAATGTTTTATTGTTTATGTTGTATGTAATAAACCATTAATATTTTTATAATGATCCTCTCATTATTTATGGTATTTAATAATTTATTTGAAATTATATTCTTCAAGGGGTTTTGATTCGAATGATTCAAATATTGTAAGTGTTATTTGATTAAAGAATTATTTACTTCAGACATGATTATCTAAAACAATATGTTTTATATTGTATGGTGTACTTACTATGCCATTTTTATATCATGATTCTATCATTATTATTTTTATTTAAAATTCATTTGAAATTATATCCTTCATTGTGTTTTGATTATAATGTTTATAAAATCATAAGTGTTATTTGTATCTTTTTTAAATTCCATGAGACATGTTTGATATTTGCCACCATAATTTCTTATATATATTTTATTCACTACCATATTTATTTCAAGTATAATTAACACATTATATTCCATTATATTTAAATTTCATGTTATCCCTGTCATGTTATTTTAATTCATATGTCACTATTACCATAATGGTGGTTGTATCTCAATTTTTCTTTATTGAGATATGATTTGTATTCACTAATTGTTTCCTTTATATAACTAAGTACTACTTTCTAAACCAACTCAAACTATTTTCCTTTGTATTTTTAGTCTTATTTAAATCCATCTCTACTGTTGTCTTTCCAAATCATCCACTTTCATAGACGTGATTTTTCATATAATTCTTTCTCTCTGTAAATGCCCTATTTTTTAGTATATTTTTTGAAGGTAAATATCCAATATAGTCATACATCAATAAATTTATAAAATATTTACATAAAAAATATCATTACTATATATTGTGTTAGTTTTAGTATTATTACATGTAAAGTTATTACACTTATAGATTGGGGGAAGTATTAACAATTGATATACCTTTTATTATAATATATATATTTATTAAATAATATGGAAAGTTAATTATGCATTGTTAAACCATACACCTTCATTCTCTGAATGTCTAATATTCATTTTTTATTAGAAAATTATTGACTTTCCATAGTTTTTTCTCTTAATATATATGTTTATGAATTACTAAGGAAATTTGATTTTGGTCTTTATTGATATTCATATATTTGAAATGATTAATGCACTGGACTAAATGATGTGATAGGTGGGGCCTAGTATTATATTTCTCAAAAATGAATTGGCAGGATTCATGAGATAAAAGTTTTGGATATTTTATTTATTCCTACCCATTGAAAGAATGATGTGTTGGTTGTGACCATGGTGAAAATAATGATATCTTGGCTCCAAAATTGATGGAATGAATAATGTCTTAGATAAGGCCTTTATGATAGAGATCTATCTATTCGATATTATTTATTCCATAACCATGAATTATGTTATTATTTTTTGAGTATTTATTAATATATATAACCATGGATTTCTTTCAATCTCATGTGATCATTTATATGACATTATTTTATGATATTTTTTTCTTTCCATATTATTCATTCCATGTTTATGCATTGATAAATTATGATGTAAATTTTCACATATTACATGTTTGACCTCACCATTCACTTATTTACATTTCTATAGGATTGAAAGTAAATTATTATACATGATATCTCTAGAAGAGTACAATATTTTTAGAATTTTGTGGAGGTTGTTGATGAATTAATAGTTTCTTATATAATGGAAGCAATACTTAACTAATGAGAAAGAAATAGGATTTTTTATTTTTATGTTTTTTCAAGTTATCTAAAACTGTAATCTTAAAATTTAATTCAAATGAAAGTGAACTAATACTTTTTATTGATATTTTATTTATTGTTCTATAAAATAGGTTCCCATTTGTTCATTTCAAATCCAGTATGAAAAGAATAAATATATGTTAAATGTTTCACTTGATTACATGTCTGGAGAATCACAGTTGGTAGCATATGAGGTTTTAGATATCATTAGATATTCATATGTTATTGTTCAATGATAATTTAGTATAATAAATTTCATCAAGGTTTAATATATTAAGGTTGAAAATAATTTCAATGGAATTGATAACCCTTTGGATTGGTTGAGATAGTTTTTGATACTTTATATATTTTGAGGATTGGGATGAGGAAGCTTTATAGAAAACCCTAGGTATGAGTATATGTACAATAAAACATCAAATATATTGTTAAAGTATAGAGTTTATTGTCTCTTAGAAATTACAATCCCATATGGATTATGGGAAATGGATATGGTTGTAGTAGAGATGCACCAAAGGGTAATATCCCCAAAAAATGTTGGTTAATTATCACATTATTCTTCAATCGGTGCATAGTGAGTGTGCCTAAGACTGCACACCTTAATAACAGATCATGGGGGATATGGTTTAAAAATTAACATGTACATTATGAATTATTATAAAGTATTATAATAAAATAGATAGGTAACATAATGGGACAATGACCCTAGAAAACAAAGATTAAAATGAAGAGATTCATAATATAATGTATTCATTAATTGATATATAAATTTTTAGATAATTCATGAAATGAATTTTTATATAATATATTTAAATTATTTTTTTATTTGGAATATTTTTTAAAGGTACATTCTAATTTGGGAGTTATATTTTTTATTATTATGAGGATTAAAAAACCAAAGAAAAAAAATCATAGGTTGAATAAAGAGTGATATATCTTTAACTAAAAATAAATGTAAGAAAACATGATGTTGTCATAGAGTAGGACATATTGAGGTTAAATTTTTCATAATTTTCTTATGATGCTAATTTTATATAACTAAAATTAAATGTTTTCATTTCAGTAATGGCTATAGCTAGGAAGAACCAAATCAACGGGTTTTGTCATTCACTTAGCCAATCAAAGCACAACCAATCCAGAGGGAATAATTGAGGATATCCTTGTCCGAGTCAATGATTTTATCTTACCTGCCGATTTCTATGTCATTGACATGGAAGGTGAAACGATATCTTCTTGACCTCCCCTAATTTTAAGAAGACAATTACTCATGACTGCGAGAACCAATATTGATGTCCATTCAAGCATCTTATCCATGGAATTTGGCAGCCAAATGGTCAAGTTCAATATTTTTCAATCCATGCAATACCCATTAGAGAATCAATCTTTATTCTCTATCCATGCTTCTGAATGTCTTTCTAAGATTGTGTTGAATCCCAATTCAACGTGTTCTTCCTATTCTACTAATATATGAGTTTTTCAATATTGAATCCTCATTAAGCAAGTCATAAATGGAGAAATTAATGTTTACATTAAAAATGCAAACTCCATTTATCTAAAGGATCTTGAAAACTTTTTGGAATATCATCTAATCTATGACCTCCAATGCTCCTACATGAATGGTAATGGGGAAAATGAAATAGAATCCACATTTGTTGATTCAGATTAGTTTATCCAACATTCATCATTTCCTAACCATGATTCTGAAAATTCTGTTATATGTTAGGTGAACCCTAAACAAATGTGCTTATCATGTCCCAATGAGAGTGAAGGTTGTGAGATCTGTACCCAAATTAATAAATTGGTCACTGGTGAGGTTTAAATTGACCATTCTTTGGAAAACATCATTAAAATAAAGGATATTGAAAATTGTATTCAGTCTTATGACTCCACTAATCCCCATTACTCTACATCGGTATGTGATGAAATAAATGAGTCAAAAACAATTGGGATCTAATACTGTGGTTTTGTGTTATACGATCCTTACAAAAATGAACCATCAGAATTGTGCCACCTTCCAGAATTTCCATGAATAGAAAACCATCATATTTTGGATAACATCATTCCTCATGTTGAAGACCAAAGCAATGATAGAAATATTATCTTTCCACCCCCATTGAATTGCAGTCACAACAACAAGGAAGGGATGAAATTATCCAATGAATCATTGAGCCTCCCAAAGGAAATGTTTTTCTGGAAACACAACGAATTTGAGAAGATACAATAGACACCGTTAGACTATTGGTAGTCCACTACAACTGTCCAGCTGTAGACAAATAAATGCAGTGCTTTTTGGGAGGTAACCCATATTTTCTTTTACTTTGATTATGAAATTTTAATTTTAATTTTCATTATATGAATAATGATTTTTATTTTTTAGGTAACATCCCATAATCCTGGATCAATATTTACTTCCACTGGACCACCAACTTCTCTAGCCGACCTATCACTAGATGGAGATGGCGACCCACCATATCTAAATAAGTGGGAACCTTTTTCCATTTAACTCTCCCTCTATCTCTTCCTCTCTCTACCTATTTCTTCTTCTTCCTCACTCTTTCATTTTTTTTCTTTACTACATTCATTAAAAAAACATTCTTTTTAACTTTCTCTTCTGTGTGGGTGTATCTTTCTAAATAAAAACCTAAAAAAAAAATCACGTAAAAAAACTGAAAAAAAATTAAAGAGTCATTCTTACTCACCATCGAGTTTTGAATTTTTGGCCAACCATTTTGAGGAGTTATCAAACAGGTTTTCATCTCATAAGTTTTGTATTTTCATCATGACTTTGGGTGAAACCTCAGGTACTCTTTATGAACGTTTGCACAAGTGAGGGAATGCATGGGAATTGCATGTTGGTGTGTATGGATGAAAGAGGATGAAGACATTTGCAACAGTTCATGGGATTACAGGGGTGTGAACATAGAATTAATGGATTGACCTTGTTTTTCAAAAGCGATTTAAAAAAAATTATTTTTGGAAATTGAATTTGGTTTGAAAAGTGGATATGGTATATGGAAATTGGCCTTGAAGGAAGACTAC
The DNA here is from genome assembly GCA_963277665.1 of Viscum album. Classification (NCBI taxonomy): domain Eukaryota; kingdom Viridiplantae; phylum Streptophyta; class Magnoliopsida; order Santalales; family Viscaceae; genus Viscum; species Viscum album. Next base: position 1,933,052,498 of record OY728131.1, read on the forward strand.
ATTGAAATTTAAACTGGAAAGGGGATTTTTAATGAGTAATTTTTGAGTTGTGTTTGTTTTTTCTTGTTTCTTTTTAGCTGGTTGTTTTGGATGACAGTGCTTTCTTTGATGTTGCTTCAACTTGATGTCAGTTTTGGAACTATGTTTTATATGTTGATCATAAATTGCAGCCCAAAATGGTTGTCGAGGTTTCTGATAAGTCCTACCCAGTTGTGGGTCCATCTCATAAATTGTCTATCCGTTGTTGTGATTGGGGTCCTTTAGAAGCATCAAAATGGCTTAAATGGGTCGAGTGTGTCTTTAGGGTTTTGGGAACTCCCAAAGCTGACACAGTTCATTATATTTTGGGTCTGTTTGAAGGTCCAGCTTAGGACTAATGGGAGTGAGTTTCCCCACCATCAATGCAAGTTGTGATAACATGGGATTTATTTAAATTTGTCTTCATCCGATGGTTTATGTCTGAATAGGTAAAGACAAAGAAAAGTGAAGTGCTCATGCATATTCAACAAGGAAAATGGACGGTGAGGGCTTGTGTAGACCATTTCAAGGATCTTATGTCCTTTTCTCCAGAGGTATAATAACATGATTTGATGAAGACTACTCTCTTCATTGGGGTTCTTCATCAAGAGATCATGGAGTGGGTCCTCATTTCTAAAGACCATTATTTCTAGAAGTTGGTGGATGAGGCGTTATTATCTGAACTGGTCTCCAGAGCATAGGTGCTTAGAATTTCAGCATATCTAGTTACACATGAAGGTTTCTCATCTAGCGAGCAGGGTGTGCTAGAGGGTCCTGATTCTAAAGAGTCATCTAGAGTGGTTTTGGTTTCAAATTCATTGGGCCGTTCTATGGTGTGCCACCAGTGTGGCTAGTTCGGGCACACGAAACCATCATGTCGCGTCCCTCCAAAGATGTGTCATAGTTTCAGGTTCCTGGATCATCTAGAAAAGTTTTTTAGGAAGATTCTCTTGATGATGATGTTGTGACAAGAGAATCATAGTGTCTGACTGTGATATAGGTGAGCTTCAGCCATCAGAGCCCCAGCCACTAGTCTTGTGGTGAAGTTCGGACGCAGTCATGAGTTTCAAGGGGTGTGAAGTTTTTTTTCGGGTGTGGAGATCTGTTATGTCAATGGAAAATTTAAAAATTTTCATTCTTGTTTTCTGATGATAATGTTTTAACATTGTTTTATATTCATTGTTTTATCGAGGAGTTTTGAAAGATATGATCTATTATAATCCAATTTTTTTTTCTGATCATGGTTTTCTGAATCATGTTCTTTTATTCAAAGTGTGTTTGGACCATGTCTGTAACACCCTGAGCTTCCATGATACGCTTCTCATTCAATAAGGAAATAGCTTCCATTGTACACAAGTTTGAGTTCTAACACACCGTGACCAATCAATGTAGCTGTTATGAATAGTAATACATACTATTTGAAATTTTATAAATTTTATCTTTCAATATGGACTTCATTTTTTTATTCGGAATATCGAAATTATCCTATGTTGAATTTTTGTTATTTTTCTGAGGACAGCCAATTTTTATGAATAGTGAAAAATACTTAAAAACAAATTTTTTTATATAAAATAAATTATAGTGATAAATTATTCTATTGAGTGGTTTTAAATTATAATTATAATATATTTTTACCATTGTATACAATGGTGGTCATTAGAATTAATTTCACTTTGAAATTGGACATAAACAATTGCCAATCTTTTGATATATATTGTTTCTGAAAAACACGCTATTTGTTGTGACTACGAGATTTAATTATAAAATTAATTAATGCAACTTATATGTTTGGAATTTTTTAAAATAGACATCATTTTTGAATTTGGAATATCAATTATATCTTAGGGTGAAATTTTGACCTTGTTCTAAAAAACTTCAATTTTTGATGAATAGTGAAACCACTAAGTGGTAGTTGAAAATAATGATTTTTCGTTTAAATGAAATATAACCAATTCTGTGATTTGATTTTCAAAAAACTGACATACATGGTTGTCATTAGGATGTAAAATGTGGTTCAACGGGATAAAATATTTTTTTGATGATTAGTAACTTTAAAGTATAATTAATCACGATTAAAGGTAATTAGTGAAATTTAAGGAAAAATGATATTATAAAAATATGAAAATACCATTACACTTGTCCTACCCCTATTGGATGAGTCATGGCCGACCAAGACAATCCATGGGTCACTTGGGGACCCATGGAGCCACTTTGGTCAGAAAATGACATTAAAAACATTTTATTTAATGTTAAAATAAGAATGTCACAAACATGAGTTGTTTTACTAAAAAAAATATAAATGAAGTTATACAAGTCATATTTTTTACTATAAATATTTATTACAAATAAAAAAAGTTTTTCTACGTCATGATATGTTTTTTATAATTTTTAGACATTAAATAAATTAAATTATGCATGACATCATGATGATGCAGCGATTACCTCATTAATTAACGATTTAAATAAAATGAAAATATAATGTAAAATCTAAGGCATACACTTGTCAAAAACCTATTTGATGAGTATATTTCGAACCCTTGTCACCTTATCCTCGAAATATAACTGCTTGGGACGTTTAGAATCCAAAAAGCATTTCATAATAATGTAACATTTCAATGTTTCCAAGAGTGCCCCTCCTCTCCTCTTATAAAAGGCCCCCACCTCTACCACCTTATTCACACCTTCAAACCATTTGGCTCGGCCAAAATCTGCCCAAATACTCTCTCAACTTCCGTATCTTACTCCTAGAAGCCTCACTTTGGGATGAATTCTTCCCAAGGAAGCCTTTGGATCAAATCAAAAAGAGTTACCCGATTTTAAGGTAATGTCTTCACTTATGTTATTTTGATTTATTTTGCTTCTCCAACCCCTAAAATCCTTTTATTCATATCTTTTGTAACAACACCTGTATCCTCAATATACTAGGTTGTTGTTACAAGATGTATTCGATCTACACTTAAACACACCTACATCTAATGGTTAATGAACATACTGTTTCTGTGGATGGAAAATTTATGGATCACGAAACGATGATTGTTCAACACTCATATAACACCTTCAAAGGTGGCCATTAGGATATCACAATATTTATATATGATATATAATATGTTTATTTTTTACTTAAGCTTCTGTATTTTTCATTTATGGCATACCTTTTTGGTTTCCATTATGGGTAAACATGATATTTTCATTTTAGGAAGTGCAGACTACCGCCCACTCAAAGTGATTTGAATCGTTAATGCCATATCAGGGATGTATAAAGGATGGATTAAATGGTACTATACATTATATTATACTGGAATTATATTATACCTTTATATAATGATAACTTCATTCCATTAAATATGAAATTGAAATGAAAGTATCATTCATGCGTACGTACGGCTTACCCTCTCCATGAACGGTGCATTTCATTTCTTACCTCTAAATGTAATGTAATATTATAAATGAATGTATATACTGGATATATATTATTTATATGATATCTACATAATGAATATAATTATAGATATAATGGATATTTTACCACATGAACAAATTATAATTATAAGAAGTTTATTTTTGACCCAAGTACCAAAGATCGACAAAACGTCCGTTATTAACATAAAATGACTACATAATTTTCGTAACATTGTAATAAGTGATATAAAAGGAGATAATGAAATTGAGAAAGTTTCTTAAGAAATTAGAGATTAAATCTACTTTATTATTCATGAGGTTAAAGAACGGTCGAGTGAAGTCAGACCGGAGGTAAGGGAACTTCTTAACCCAATTTCCGATCTTTGGGTTAGTCTCCTACTTTCAAATTATGTCATGATATTACAATGTCCTATCATGTATTTGTACATTATTTATGTGTATATATATTGAATACACATAATAGATATATTTTATTTAAAAAAATGATCTTGGTAAGGACATCATCTCAATCTCCTTTCATTGAGGCATATTTTGTTTTATACACAACTTTCTTTTATACGGTGTAAAACCCCATTGAATTTTATGTTTATTCAAAAGGAATCTTTTTTATATGAATCATTTTACTAAAAGAAAAAAATTAATATTTTTATTGCCGTACATATGTGACAACAACGACTTCTCCGCCACTGTGACCATTATTTGAGTTTTGGCTTCCTCTACAAGCCATAACTTTTTTTAAATAAAAAATAAATAAAAAGTTTTAATTTTCATTTATTTTGGTTTTGAAAATGGGTTTGAAAGTGTTTTTATTATATCAATGTGTTGTATTGATATCATGTGATTTAAATGTGGACATTTTATGTTTCATTTATGCAAGTTTTATGTGATACCATTATGTTATGGTTTATGATATGTTTAAACCTGTTCATATGAGGAATGGATTGGACATAATAAGTGATGGGTGGAGCCCGCTATAGCTCTTCGATGCATCGAAAGGTCTCATGAGACAAACTAGTGTCTTGGCACGAGGCCTTGAAAAAATCTTATTTGTGGTCTTGGCACAAGGCCTTGGCTAGGTGGTTATGATCACCTGGAATTATGCATTCCATCATTATAAAAGTGGTTATTGATATTGAATGTGATTATTCGACTAGTAGAATATCCATGTGAGTAAGTAAATGACATTATTTAATTTTATTTTTTCCATATTATACTGAATTTAAATTTTAAAAATGCTTTTGTTTTAGTTATACATTACCTTAAATGTTAATGTTTATTTATGAAAGCTTCCGAAATATTGTTATCCTTACTGAGCATCGGAGCTCACCCCTTTCAATGTTTTAATATTTTCCCGGATGTGAAGATGTATTTTATGAATGACCTGTAGGGATAGTCAAAAAAGGATATGAGTGTGGACTATGGATACATTTTTATTGTAGTTTTTCACTTTATTATGTAATGTAACATTTAAGAATGTATCTAGTGTTTCTAAGGCTACTAAACTAATCAGTCTTTTGAGACATGATCTTATGTGATCATGCCAATGTTTCGAAGTAATGCACCGACTCTGGGTAGCTGGGATCAGGGCGTTATGCTTGGTATCAGAGGCAGTTTAGTACTAACCTTGGAAGATAGATTTAGATAAACTCTGATTAGAGCACAAAGCCCAAAAATATACTTTTAGGATTAGTATAGAAGAACTTACAAGATTTTTTGTATTATAGAGATTTTGTGAGTTTTCTGAGAAATACATCCATGTCTGGATATGACCAGGTAGAGGCGCCTCTGGCACAGATGTACCTAGGGGTAAAACTCGAAAACACCGCTTTGAGCTATACTCGAACGGGAACTGGTGCACGACAACGGGCCTTGCTGCACTCTTGGTTACGACACGCTCGGGGGATATGCCGAGGATAATTCTCATTTTCATCACAAACCACTATGAAGGGTTATGAGTATATACAATTCAAAGAAAACTTTTTTATGATTATGGATTATATCCATAAATAGTTCAATTTATGTTAAGTATTTTACAAGTATGAAATTATGTATTTTGATTCATAAACTAATCTAGTTTCTACCATTGTTTAGAAATGCCACCTAGTGGAAGGAATGGAAACTGTATCAATGCACGCACTCCATGTAGGGATTACCCTCCTGCTCAAGATAATTATTGTGGAGCTGTAGTTACAACTGGTGCTGATCAACTTATTACCATACTGGGACAACTCACTCAGGTTATGAATAATAACCTTACTTGTATGGAGCACCCTGATCCGCAACGTGGAGGATAAATGTTAGACCGCTTCATGAGGCAACAACCGCAATAATTTAATGAGGGTACAAATCCATTAGTATCTGAGAAATGGATAAACTCTTTAGAGAAAATATTCCATGCCTTGGGGAGTAGCGAAAGGGAGAAGGTTTTCATGGTAGTCTACCGCCTCACTGGAGATGCCGATCAATGGTGGTTGCTGATTCACAACAACAAGGAAGATGAAGAAGTATTGAGTATGGAATGGAGGGAGTTTAAGAAATTTTCATAGAAAAATACATTTCAAATGACCATAGAAAAGATATAGAAAGGCGATTTCTGAGTCTGAGGAAGAAGGAGGATGAGAATGTCGCAAAGTATGAGGCTAACATTACAGGGTTAGCGAGGCATGCTGCATATTATATACACAATCCAAGAAGTAAGATTGATCATTTCATTGATGGGTTAAAACCGTTTCTCCGTCGAGCACTAGTATCACAATCTTTCTCAAAGTACGAAGATATAGTCGCGTGTTCTATCAAGACAGAGAAGGAATTCTCTAAATCTTATGACAATAAAGTAAAGCAAGAGAATAAGAGAATGGTGGAACAAGAGACAGATAAAGGGAAAAAGGGAAAGAAGGATTTTCAATTATGCAATAATTGTGGGAAAAATCACCCCGGTACATGCCTAAAAGGAATGGGAGTTTGTTATAAATGTAGAGAAAAAGGTCACCAGGCTCGTGATTGCAAGGGAAAAAAAGAGGCTATCAATGTTGAATGCTAAAATTGTAGGGAAATGGGGCATTATTCAAATGAATGTCCTAAGCGTCAAGGAAACATACATATGAAAAGGCCAAGGGATCAAGGCCAGTCATATGATATTACTATAGTTGAAGTGGAATAATTAATATATTGCTGCTTTTGGACTCAAGGATTATATTCTAGTTATATAAATAATGTCATATATATAAGGATTGTACTGCAGTACTTGTTGTTTCAGTAAGGTTTTAATATGATGAAGGTTATCATATTTTTAGTATGTGACAAAATGAAAAACATTAATTTGATCGGGGAATCCGATGTTACAATTGATTTTGGAATTTAGAGACCTTTTAGGGAATGTCTGGACAAAGGTATTTTGGATAACTATAAAGGTTGGAATGGATTATGTTGATCTTTGTATAGTATTGTTTAAGGTTAAAACATTTCAAAAGATTATTTTTGTAATATTATATTACAATAGTGATAAGAAAAGGACAACTTGCAGGGTGGGGCATAACCTATCTCGTCGGACAAAGCTGTAGGAATTGAACCCACAAGCATAGTGCAACAGGCCTTTATTACCTACCACTAGCCTACAGGAAGACCCTGGTTATTACAAAATAGTTTTCCTAATCTAAATGGTAAGTGATAATATTTTGAACCTTGTAAGAATTCGATAAATATAATATTTTTGAGTTCTAATATCTTTTTGAGTGAAAGATGGGTTTGTGGTAAACATTTATTAAAGAATGAAAGTCCACATGACAAGTAAAATATTTCCCTACGTTCTTAGTAAATCCCTTAAATAAATTCCTCAACTTTATGAAATGTAACATAAAACAAAAACGTTGCCGGTTAACTTTTATAACTGGGGATTCAATGATAGTTTTACCAATCACATGTTTGTGATTTTCATATTGTTAACTTTCTCCTAATCCTGCTTTCTACAACTCTTCATCAGACATTGCTAGTTTGTTTTTCTTCCATATCCATATTTTCACATAATCCTAGCATGGGCTATCTCAGGTGACCTTTGTACTTGTCTCTCATTCTTTTAAAGTTATATTTTTATTAACCTTATTTCTGAAGTGGGGTTTTCACAAAGGTATTTTCTATCTTCAAACTTTTATTTTCAATGAAAAAATTTCAAATTGCGAGGACACAATTTATTGAAGGAGGGGAGAATGTAACACCCCGAGCTTCCATAATACGCTTCTCTTTCAATAAGGCAATAGCTTCTATTATATGCATGTTTGAGTTCTAACACACCGTGACCAATCAATGTAGCAGTTATGAATAGTAATACATAATTTTTGAAATTTTATAAATTTTATCATTCAATATGGATTTCATTTTTCGATTCGGAATATCTAAATTAGCCTATGTTGAATTTTTGGTATTTTTCTGAGAACTTCCATTTTTTTTTGAACAGTGAAAAATACTTAAAAAAAATTTTTTAATTTTTTTTATAGTGATAAATTATAATATTGAGTGGTTTTAAAGTATAATTATAATATATTTTTACAATTTTATCCAATGGTGGTCATTAGAATTAATTTCACTATGAAATTGGACATAAACAATTTCCAATCTTTTGATATATATTATTTCTAAAAAACACGCTATTTGTTGTGACAACAAGATTTAATTATAAAATTAATTAATGCAACTTATATGTTTTTAATTTTGTAAAATATACATCATTTCTGAATTTGGAATATCAATTATAGCTTAGGGTGAAATTTTGGCATTGTTCTAAAAAACTTCAATTTTTGATGAATAGTGAAACCACTAAGTGGTGGTTAAAAAAACAGATTTTTCATTTAAATGAAATATTACCACGTCTATGATTTGATTTTCAAAAATCTGACATACATGGTAGTCATTAGGATGTAAAATGTGGTTCAATGGGATAAAAATATTTTTTTGGTGAATAGTAACTTTTAAGTTTAATTAATCGCGATTAAAGTTAATTAGTGAAATTTAAGGTAAAAATGATATTATAAAAATCTTAAAATACCTTTACACTTGTCCTAAACCTATTGGATGAGTCATGGACGACCCAGAAAATCCATGGGACAACTTGGGGACCCCATAAAGCCACTTTTGTAGGAAAATGACATTAAATTTTTTTATTTAATCTTAAAATAAGAATGTCACAAACATGAGTTGTTTTAATAAAACAATTTTTAAATGAGGTTATACGAGTCATATTTTTGACTATAAATATTCATTAGAAAGCTAAAAAGATTTCCTACATCCTGATATTATTTTTAATTTTTAGACATTAAATAAATTAAATTATTTATGACACCATGATGATGCAGACATTATCTCATTAATTAATGATTTAAATAAAATGAAAAGATAATGTAAAATCTAAGGCTTAATATTGTCAAAAACCTATTGGATCAGTAGACTTCGACCCCTTATCACCTTTTCCTTGAAATAAAACATTGTGAGACCTTTAGAATCTGAAAAGCATTTCATAATAGTGTAACATTTAAATCCTTCCAAGAGTGCCCCTCCTCTACTCTTATAAAAGTCCCCCACCTCTACCACCTTATTCACACATTCAAACCATTTTTCTCATCAAACCTCTGCCAAAATACTCTGCCAAATTTCCTATATTACTCCTAGAAGCCTCACTTTGGGCAGAATTTTTCCCAAGGAAGCCTTTGGCACAAATCAATAAGAGTTACCTGATTTTATGGTAATGTCTTCACTTAAGTTATTTTGTTATATTTTGCTTCTCCAACCCCATAAAATCTTTTTATTCATATATTTGGTAACAACACCAGTATCCTCAATATACTAGTCTGTTGTTATTAGAATTATTCGAGCTACACTTACACACACCTACATCTAATGGTTAAAGAACATACTGTTTCTGTGGATGGAGAATTTATGCCTCACGAAACGATGATTGTTCAACACTAATATAACACCTTAAAAGGTGGACATTAAGATATCACTATATTTATATATGATATATAATATGTTTATGTTTTACTTAAGATTTTGTATTTTTCATTTATGGTATACCTTTTTGGTTTCCATTATGGGTAAACGCGATATTTTCATTTTAGGAAGTGCGGACTATCGCCCCCTCAAAGTTATTTGAATCATTAATGCCATATGTGGAATGTATAAAGGATTGAGTAAATTGTATTATAAATTATATTATACTGGAATTATATTATACCTTTATATATTTATAACATCATTCCATTAAATATTAAATAGAAATGAAAATAGCGTTCATGCGTACGTACGGCTTACCGTCTCCATGAACGGTGCATTTCAGTTCTTACCTCTAAATGTTATGTAATATTATAAATGAATGTATATACTAGATATATATTATGTATATGATATATACATCATGAATATAATTATGGATATAATGGATATTTTACCACATGAACAACTTGTAATTATAAGGGGTTTATTTTTTACCCATGTACCAAAGATCGACTAAACGACCATTATTAACTTAAATGACTACATAATTTTCGTAACATTGTAATAAGTGATATAAAAGGGGATAATGAAATTGAGAAAGGTTCTCAAGCAAGTAGATATTAACTCTAGTTTATTATTCAGGAGGTTAAAGAATGGTCGAGTGAAGTCGGACACGAGGTAAGGGATCTTCTTAACCCAATTTCCATTCTTTGGGTTAATCTCCTACATTCAAATTATGTCATGACATTACTATGACCATTCTTGTATTTGTACATTCTTTATGTGTACTTATATTGAATACACATAATAGATCTATTTTATTTAAAAAAATGATCTTGGTGAGGACTTCGTCTCAATCTCCTTTCATTGAGGCATATTTTTTTTATATACAACTTTCTATTATACGGTGTATAAAGGCCTTTGTCCTTTACATTTATTCAAAAGGAATATTTTTTATACGAAGCTTTTTACTAAACGACAAAATTGATTGTTTTTCTTGCTGTACATATGCGGTGACAATGACTTCTCTGCCACTGTGACCATTATTTGAGTTTCATATTCCTCTACAAGCCATAACTTTTTTTAATGAAAAATAAATACAATGTTTTAATTTTCATTTATTTTTGTATCGAAAATGGTTTTGAATGTGTTTTTATTATATCAATGTGGTGTATTGATATCTTGTGATTTAAATGTGGACATTTTAGGTTTCCTTTATGCATGATTTATGTGATATGGTTATGTTATGGTTTATGATATGTTTAAACCTATTCATATGAGGAATGAATTGGACTTAATAAGTGACGAGTGAAGCCTGATATAGCTTCTCGATGCATCGACAGGTCTCATGAGACAAAATATTGTCTTAGAACGAGGCCTTGACAAAATCTTATTTGTGGTCTTGGCATGAGGCCTTGGCTACATGGTTATGATAGTTTGGAATTATGCATTCCATAATTATGAAAGTGGTTATTGATATCGCATGTGATTACTCGACTAGTAGAATATCCATGTGAGTATGTAAATGGAATTATTTAATTTTATTTTTCCATATTATTCTGAAGTTCAGGTTTAAAAAGGCTTTGGTTTTAGTTATACATTTCCTTAAATGTTAATGTTTATTTATGAAAGCTTCCGCAATATTGTTATCCTTACTGAGCATCTGAGCTCACCCCTTTCAATGTTTTAATATTTTCCAGTCTGTGAAGAAGTATTTTATGAATGACCTGTAGGGATAGTCAGAAGAGGGTATGAGTGTGGTCTATGGAGACTTTGTTATTGTAGTTTTTCACTTTATATTGTAATGTAACATTTATGAATGTATCTAGTGTTTCCAAGGCTACTAAACTAATCGGTATTTCGAGACTTGATATTTTGTGATCATGCCTATGTTAGAAAGTAATGCACTGACTCTGGGATGTTGGGGTCGGGGCGTTACGTTGTGCGGGTTGATCTCTGTTAGGCTATGTTCATTTGGAGATTTAAGTGTCTGTGGAGGAATCAATGTTTCTCGTTATGCTCAGATACACTATTTTGGTTATGTTATTCTTGGAGGCTTTTCTCTAGTGCTTGGGGTTTTGGCCTCGGTCGAGTGTTATAGGTGTAAGTGGAGGTATTGTTCGCTCGTGCTATATAAAATAGTTCAGATAGGTTGGGAGTTCCTGCATCGCCCCCCCTTCTCACCCTCTTGGGGTGGTATGTTTGGGAGTAAAATTTCAGCTCTAGTCAAGTTGTTGTTTTGGGGAGAAACCTCTCATGTTTTCTCATTCTCTTTTGTTGTGTTTTCATTCAGTCTTAATCGGGCATGGATCCTTGTTTTGTCTATTGTTCAGCAGAGTGACTTTTTGGTGGTAGAAAGTGTCTGTGGTGGGGAAAATTTTCACACTGTGACTTTTTGATTTATTGTAATTTTGTTATTTCCGGTATCCAATTCCTCGCGTCAAATATCTAGTTGTGTCCCATTTTAAAAAATTCTTAAATTTAATGTTTTTTGTGGGTTTCAGACCCGTGCATGGGCACCGCGTGGTTAGCAGTGACTATGTAGTCACCCCAGGTGCTTGTGAGGGTGCCCAAGCAGAATATGTTGGGGTGTGCAATTTGTGTGTGTGTTTTTTTAAGTCATGTGATGAGTGCAACGGTACCCATTAATATTATGTTGATATTATTATTATTAATATTAATGTTGTCATTATTATTATTATTTTTATTGTCGTTATTCCTTATATTATTAGTTACATAATTATTTTTTTGTTATTATTATTATTATTATTTATGTTACTAAAACTATTATGTATATTTTATTGATTTTATTATTATTATCATAATATAATTTAAGAAAACAACAAACCCCCCTAATAATAATTCTACCCATCCCCCCCTTGTTTTCAGTTTCCTCCTGCGGGAGCCGCCCCAACGGCTCCTTACACCAGCCCAGGCGACATACGTCTTGCCTCCTGTGTGCAGTTGGCTTCCGCACCTCTCCCTCAGGCTGGCCTCACCCATGCCCAGGCCCTCTTCCTTGCTTCCCTACCCTTCTCAAACCCAGCCTCGGTGTAAATCCAAGTCACCTTTCTCCCTACAGCCATGGACTCTAGGACCCCTCGCCAACACTAGCCTCTCTCTTGCAGCTCCTACTTTTCACCACCTGCTCGTGCCTAGGCCCTCTACTGCCAGATCCCGCTCACCCACTCCCTCCCTCTCTTTCCCTACCTCACCCCCTACTGTAGGCTGCATCCTAGCCTCTGCACTCCCACACTCGTCCCCTTGCTACCCCATTGTTGCGACCCTATTCGTGGTGTGTCATGCCCAATATCCCACTCTGACTCCTTCACCTCACACTTCGTCTCACCCTTGCCCTCCACCGGCCTCTCTCAGCACCCTCACTTAGTGCCCCCTCCTTCATCCAGGGACTCTTACCCCTTCGGCACTCACCTTCTTCCACTCCCAACCTCCCATGTTGTTTCCATACTCTGAAAGCCATGAAAACCACATTCCCTACTTGCATTGGACCTCGCCAGCCTTACTGCGCCTCCTTTGCACTTCCTCTTCCACTGCAGTCGGCAACAGACTCCTCCATTATATTCTTTTTTTCATTTATTTATTTATTAATTCAATTATTTATACTTTTAATTATTTATTTACTTATTTATTTACTTATTCATTTATTTATTTATTCATTGATTTATTCTTTTAATTATTTATTTACTTATTATTTTATTCATTTATTTATTTATTCTATCATTTATTTATTCTTTTAATCATTTATTTATTTATTTATTTATTTATTTTCCCATAATTTAGTCAATGGTGTATTTATTTAATTTAGATAAATCCTAATAATATCACAGGTTTTGTGTACTGTGTTTTTATTGTTGTTCAGTGTGCGCGTTTGGTCCGCAGGGCGATGTTCAACCTTCTGTTGAGGTTCCTTCACGTCTGCTCTTGGTTTCAGGTAGGTAATTCCAAGGTTTTCCATTCAATAGTCTAATTGATTTGTGGTTGTTTCGATAATTTTACTTTATGGGATTCACAACTTTTTTTGCCCATATATTTTCCTCCTATAGTGCTTTTAAATTTTTAGAATCAGTCAAATGTATTTTTTGAGTCAATTCTTGGTTCGAGTATACATTTATTTGATTATGTGCCAAATCATCTTTTTTATATTTTTTATGGATATTTTGTTTGTGAATTTCTTTTTATGTCAGTGAAGTTTGATAAGAAAATAATTCTCTGAAGGAAAATATTTGGTTATGAAAATGTTTATGTGCACTTGGCGCATTTGATAAAATACTATAGTGTTCAATGTGGAATTGAGTGCTTTTATGAAATTTTTATCCTTGATTGTGCTGTGTGTCAGCTATGGTTATTTGTAATTTGGGTTTAGTTTATAATTTTGGTATTATTATAACTTGCTTATATTGTTAAGGTGTTAAAATAAATAGGGGTCACTTTGGTTTTTAATGTGACGATGTGAGTTCTTTTCAAATAATGTGAGCGGTTGGTTTTACTTTCAAAGTGGTAGTTTTGTGGTAGTAGTATCTGTTGATTTCATGAAGCGCATGTGTGCCATTGGATGTTGGCACATCCTTAGGTGCACACGGTGCAGTCATGAACATGCCTTCAAGTGACAATGACACCTTTAAACTAGTGTTTCTTAAAACCTTGGTTTTCTAAATGGTTTTTGATTCCTAATTAATATTCGGTCCATTAAGTGGAATTTTTGAAAGGATTGAAGTGTGATATCAAGGGTGTAATAGTTTGGCTTTGAAAATTTAAAATTTGTATTTATTTAATGATTTGGGTAATGTTTTTGGACATTACAACATAAAGGCCCGTTTGGATCTTCCAATTCTTGGGTGGAGTTTTGTTAACATTAATAATGTTTTGTGTTTGGAAATTGTGTGTGGCTGGTAGGGATATTAAATGTTTTTAGAATAATTATTTCAAAATGGATGGGTTGTGAGAACCCATTTTTTCACTTTCAGCTTTAATGTAATGTTTGCATTGACTCTTTGAAATAAAGACATTTTGATTTCTATGTGCCCATATAACAACATTAGTATTTTGAAAAAGGTATCAAATGGTTTTAATGATTTCATGGAATGAAGGCCTGGTTGTCACCTTTGATGATATGTTATATATATATATATATATATATATATATATATATATATATTGCGGCACCTCTATAGGGGGGATATCCTTAATGGGTGATCGTATAGAGTGTCCGAGTTTGGGGTAGGCAAGTGCGGTGAGAAGAGTCACACATGTGAGGGCCTCTCACTTACATAGTATTATTGTAACCACCATGGGTTTGTGGGTGTATTTTTGAGATCGAGTGACGTTTGCTGACAAACCCTGATTAGAGAGGTTATTACCCTCTGGATTTGTTATTTGGATTGGAAGTCTTCACCACTTGATTGGTCAATATGGGTGGCTAGTTGGATATAGTCTTTGGAGCTTCACTATATGTTGGCAGGTGGTTCCAAAACCGAGTACATCTAGGGGTCTTCTAGATATGCTTAGGATCACCCATGGTGATTGGATTATTTTCATTGCTTGTTTATTTTTCATTCACTAGGGTATTTTCAGGTTTCACTCTTACTCATTTTACTCTAGCACATCATTGTTATATTATGATTTGGAATCTATTTATAAAATGACAAATGATTTTGGAAAATGGTATGTAGCATGTGTTGGGATTTTAATGTGGGAAAATGTGTTGCTTATTTTCAAATGTGAAAATCCAACATTTATAATTTTATTTCAAACATGCGTTAATGGATTTTTTGGGGAAAAGAGCCATTGGATTCTGTGGTTTATGTCAGCAACCTTACTGAGCATCATTAATGCTCATGCATATCTTTATCATTTCAGTTGTAGGTTTCCTTTCTCAGGTTTTCGTGGCTGAGTTTATCATTATTGGAGCAAGTAGGCCTTTGGTCAGGAGGTGACCTAAAAGTTAACATGGAGGTATGATTGGTTTTATATTCTTTCCACTTCTTGATATATGTTTATCAATTGTTTATATTTATTTTTTTTCTTGTTTATTTGTTTTTTCTCAGGGGGAAAATCATTCCCAACTACTAAAATTATGATACTCGGAACTGGTTGTTAGCCCGTGGGGATTGGAAACACCCTTTGGGCCATGTCGTGGACCAGATCAGGTGACCAGTTCATGGTAGACCAAGATTTTTTCATGAAAAATGGGTATTATATACACCACACAAAATAAATTAATTCTGAATAAGGGATATGTCTTATTGAAATAAAATTAAGACAAGAAACCCTTACCTAGAGTCTCATATTTTTCGTACATGTTCAAACCTACTTTATAATAAATATAAATTTATTATAAATATATTTTATAACCATTATCGTATATATAATACAATATATTATTTAATTATAAAACCATATCACCCAATTATAGAAATTATTTATTAAAATAATTATTCCAGGTGATAACTATTTCATTTTTCATATGTGTTTCGGTTCGGTAGTCCAAATCATTATACTTCGATCGTGGTTACATTATCTCCAGAATGGTAAAAATTTTATTAGTATCATAATTAATCATCACATACACAATTATAACAATTCATATAATATGATGATGAAAAAGTAATTACATTACTTCATTAAATAAATCATAATGTACTATGTTAAGTGTAAAAATTGACCATTAAAAACTATATTAATATCATAAATATAATAAATATTAATTAAATTTATTATTAAAACCATTAACATGATGTTGTTATGAAAAACTAAATGAATCAATTCATGAAGGTGATAATCCACACGCACGCTCGAGCGATGTTTTCTTTTTTTCCATACGATGGAAATGAGGTGGATAATGGTTGCTCCATCATCATAATAAAAATTATGGATATTTAAGAAACCAAATTCATTATTTTTTAATGGATACCATATATTTAGAGGAGGTATGTGAATAATGTACTCTGTTAAGTGTCATATATATTCGTTGAGAAACCTCATTTGGATTACACCTTAAGAATTTAAGGGATTGTATTTTGAAAAGAAAAGAAAATCTAGGACATGGGAAAAGATAATAAGATTATATTAGGGTAGTTACGTACAGATATTGAGTGATAAACCTTTAGGAATAAGGGATGATTTGATGTTCCCTTTATCAAGTAAGGGGAGGGGAACCTTTAGAATTATATAAAGTATTAAATTAAAATAAATTAAAATTCATGTTAAGGTGGATCAAAATTATTATTTTTAGAATCTATGTTGATTATACGTTGATATAATCTCATCAAATAATATTTTTACGTGTTTAGGATATATTTTAATCCTTATCTATTAGATTTAATCATTATTAACCATTTGAAAATTATCGTGATATCAATTCTATTACAAGTTTGGCATCAATAATATTAGTATAAATGGGAAATTGACCCATAAGTGGATAAGAGATGAATTTTTAGACTATATCCAATTCAATTGGATAAATATAATATATTTTATAAATTATTATACATTTAATAAAATATTATAAAACATAAGATACCATTAAAGTCATCTCTAGGAATATTTACATAGATTGACGTTAAAGACATCAATAACTGTACAGAATTTGAATAAATGCGCTTTTCTAAAGAATTATACATTATTATTAAACATATAATTCACATGTCACCAAAATTCATCCATAATAAATTAATTTTTTATGTTTTTAAAATCATTAACTTCAATTTTTACACTATTTTCACAAACATAATTTTAGAATTGTGTAAGAATTTAAGGTAATTATACAATAAAAAATTAAAAATATATTAACATAAAAAAATAAATTAATTATATTATAAATAAAATTTAATATTCTTTAATAATATCTTCTTGACTGTATGTGAACATATAAATTAAAGAGAGTGGTATTTTGAAATTTTCCTTTACTTCAAATATTACAATTTTCTCTATCAAAGACTAATGACATAAAAATGCCATATGTTTTAATATTTGAAGGAGGTAGTAAAATTAAAATAATAAATTGAAATATAGTTAATTGTATGGTTGATTTTTAATCCTTGTTTAATAGTTTTAATGTTGTTATACATATTTTACACTTACAATGGAGAAAACATTTTTACCGATGTTACTATTCATTATGACCAAAAAGAAATGTGGTATACTTACCGAATTTTAAAATTATAGTTCCATACAAGGTATCCATTGTTCAATAATCTATCTCCAGAAGTACAGGAAATAAATTTTCCTATAAGTGTGAAAAATGCAATGAAAACTGTTTTAATAAAAAAAGTGTTTTTAAGCATAAAATTTAACTTCTATAAAAATCAAGAATATTGATAATTCAAATGGAATTAATTAGATTATACTAAATAAAATCAATCATATGTAAATTTAAGATGAAATCCCAATTATAATAAGTATTTGAAATTACTTTATTTACTAAAAACAAAATATGAAATTTGAAAAATTGCTATTTTTTCACTATTCAATGAAAATTTAATCATCTCATAAAAATACGAAAATTTCACCATAAGTGAATTTTTATTTTATGATTTTAAAAATTAAATCAATTTTATAAAATAAAATTTATAATATTGTTATATATTAATTCTAATTCCACTAAAAATTCTATGAAAATCATTTTTGAAAAAAATCAATTTTTTATGAATAAAATTACTTCACTAAAAATTAAGCGATTATTTACTTATAATTAATATATACATATGTATTAAGTATCAAAATTGTAAATATATATCATAATTTAATTACACATACTTATACCAACTTGTTAGACAACTATATTATAATAGTCACATTTAAATAATAATATTTTTATAATATTTCTTAATTCACGTAAATATTGATGTTTCATGTTAAGAAATCTAGTGAGATTATTATTATTTAAACTAAATTCCATGGTGTGACATGAATCCTCTTGAATGATGTTATTATATTTCATTTTTAAGGATTCCAAATTCAACTAGGTGATCACCTTCACAACATAGTTTCCTTCGGATGCAAGAAGGTGGACATCCTTATTCCCTCCATTCCAACTATAGAGGGTCCCAGCCTATATATGAAGTGTAATCAATAAATTTCAGATAATGAATTCATTGGTCAAGTGATTAAAAGAGAGAATCCCTAGTGATTTAACAAGCAAGGATGAATCAAACTCAACTTAGGAAATATTTATATTATGGGACTTATAAAGATTATCAATTGTATACATAGATAGATATTTATCTTATATAGAGGATTATTATGTATAAAAGGATGATAATTTCATAATGATAGATCCTATACCATCTTAGACAAAACTTCGTATAAAACTCCGTAAACACAGGATTCATCAATATTCTGCTTATATCTCCACCTTAAAGCCTTCCAGCTTATCAGACACCACCCATGTCATCTGTGGATCTGGTAGATAGATAACTAGAAATATGGATCATAGTAGACGTGGTTAGGATGGATATCTAGTAAATAGAGTTGATATATTATACTCGTGAAAGGATCCTACTTTTCAAATATGTGGTGTGGTGATTGACTCCTTGATGGTGAGTTGCATTACAAGCATTCCAATTAAATGAGAATAGAAAATACTCTAGGTCACGCTAGCATAATTACACCATTATTATTAATGTTATATAATATTATTATATTAATGTATAAACCATTTTTAAAACAATTTAATCCACCATTAAAAATAAAATAAAATCGATCGTGTGGAAATGAAAATTCCACCTCGATGAAATGATACGCTTATCTTGTCATCATCGCCTCTCATGCATGGTGAAAAGGAATGATTTCAAGATTTAGTAAAACTCAAATTTAAAAATTATAAATATAAAATAATAATCTATCATATTTTTTTATTCATCTTCATTTTTTGATAAACGGAATCATTATTCATGCATATGTGCGGACTACCACCTCCACAAATGATGAATTTCATTTGGAATCACTACTATTTTTGGATGATTATAAGAATTAATTTAATGAAGGTAAATTATATTAATAAAATTTGTAATATTCTATATAATTTATAAAAACAATATATAAAAAAATCCCTTACTCTATAAGTCATTATATCATGCCCCCATTTTTTTGGTTTTATAACCTAAATGAACGATGTTATAATTTTTATATTATGAATGAATATGGAATGTTATATAATGATAATTTAATTTAAAAATAATTAATTATATATTTTTTAATGACTATGGAATTGTTTTATATATATTTAATATAATTATTAATGTATCACCTTTCAATCGTTAAAGTCGCAAAAACATATTCTTCAAAAATATCAATTTTTAAACCATAAATTTAGGGTTAGGAATATGAAGTTGAGATATGGATAATTATTTAAAAACCATTATTATTGTATCTTGAACAATTTTTCAATGATGGACTTTTTTTAATAAAAATTAATCAACCATGCCATTACAAAACTAGTACGAAACCTGCAATCAAAGTTTCTAGCACCGATGTGGAAAATTAACTATAACTAGATAATATAATTAAACTAAATGGTTATGAATGATTTTTATAATGGAAAATATACAATAATAATGATATTAAATGTGTTATGAATAATTTTTTATAAATATGCTCATAACACATTTTGACTAAGAGGAAAATGAGGTTCAGTTATTTTGTCTCAATTTTCACCCCTTGAGAGAAATTTCTTATTAAAAAACATGTTCTATTGTGTATAGTGTATCTATGATCACTAAATATTTTTTCTCATCATCCTATTTTTTATGGTTTTTAAATTTTTATTTGAAATGATATCCTTCAATGGGTTTTAATTAGAAATCTTCTAATGCTGTAAGGGGTTTTTATATTAAATTTAATTTCCTAAGAAATATTTCATAATGTGCACCATGATATCTATTATATGGTTAAAATACTACCTAATTATGATCTATTACTATATACATGAAATCCATGGGGATTTATGAGATGTATCTTGTTCCCTATTTAAGTAGTGTTTGATTTAATTGATTCCATGTTTTTAAGTGTTTCTTTTCTCAATTTTTACCCCTTGAGACATATTTCTTATTATACAATATGTTTTATTTTTCATGGGGTATCTAATATACCATTAATATTTTTATAATTATCCTCTCATTATTTATGGTATTTACTCTTTTATTTGAAATTATATTATTTTAGGGGTTTTGATTCGAATGATTCTAATTTCCTAAGTGTTATTTGATAAAATTTTAATTTACATGATACATAATTATCTAATACAATTTGTTATACAGTTTATGGTGTACTTACTACCCATTTTATATAACATGATTCTATCATTATTTTTTTAATATTCATTTGAATTTATATACTTCAATGTGTTTTGATTTGAATGTTTATAAAATCATAAGTCTTATTTGTATCTTTTTTAAATTCCATGAGACATGTTTGATATTTCAATCCAAAATTTCATTTATATATTTTATTCACTACCATATTTATTTCTTGACTGATTAACATATTACATTCCATTATATTTAAATTTCATTTTATCCCTGTATTGTTGTTTTAATTATTAGGTTATTATTACGGTAAGGGTCTTTGTATATCAATTTTCTTGATTGAGATATGATTTGTATTCACCGCTTTATTGCATTTTATAACTAAGGATTAATTTCTAACCTGTCTCAAATTATTTTCCTTTAAATTTTTAAACTTATTGAAATCCATCGCTACTATTGCCTTTCCAAATCATCCACCTTCTTAGACATGATTTTTCATATAATTCTATCTCTCTATAAATGCAATATTTTTCATTATATTTTTTGAAGGTAAATCTCCAAGATAGTCCTAAAATAATAAATTAATAAAATATTAACTTAAAAATATACCATTACTATATATTGTTTTAGGTTTTTTATTATTACATGTAATGTTATTACACATATAGATTGGGGGAAATATCATAAATTGATATAATTCATATTCTGATATGAATATTTATTAACTAATATATAAAGTAAATAATGAATTGTTAAACCATACACCTTCTTTATCGGAATGACTTATATTTATTTTTTATTAGAATATTATTGACATTTCATATTTTTTCTCTTAATATATATGTTTATAAATAAATAATGAAATTTGATTGTGCACTGTATTGATATTCATATATTTGAAAAGTTTAATTCACTGGACTAAATGATGTGATAGTTGGGGCCTAGTATTATATATATCATAAATTAATAGGTTGGTTTCATGAGATAAATGTTTTGGATAAATGGTCTATTCCTACCCATTGATAGAATGATGTGTTTGTTGTGACCATGATGAAAATAATGATGTCTTGGATCCATTATTGATGCAAAGAATAATGTTTTAGCTAAGGAATATATGATAAAGATCAATGTGTTCGACATTAATTATTCCATAACCGTGAATTATGTTATTTTTCTGTCTATTTATTAATATAGTTAACCATGGTTTTGTTTCAAGATCATGTGATCATTTATATTACATTATTTTATTATATTTTTTTCCTTCCATATTATTCATTCCATGTTTATGCATTAATAAATTATCATATAAATTTTCACTTAATGCATCTTTGATCTCAACATTCCATTATTTCCCTTTCCATAGGGTTTGATGTAAATTATTATGAAAGATATCTCTAGAAGAGTATAATATGTTTAGAATTTTGTGGAAGTTGTTGATGAAATACTAGTTTCTTATATAATGGAAGCAGGGTTCAACTAATGTGAAAGACATTAGATTTGTTAGATTTATGTTTTTTCAAGCTATCTAAAACTCTAAACATAAACTTTAATTCAAATGAAAGTGTCGTAATATTTTTTAGTGATATTATATTTATTTATGGATAAAATTGGTTCACATTAGTTCATTTAAAATCCAGTATAAAATGAAGGTATTTATGAGAACTACTTCCCCTGAGTACATGTCTGGAAAATCACAGTTGGTACCAATAGAGGTTTTAGATATCATTAGATATTCAGATGTTATTTCTCAATGATAATTTATAATAATAAATTTCACCAAGGTTTGATAAAATAATTTTGATCATAATTACAATGGAATGGATAATACTTTTGGATTGGTTGAGGTTGTATTTGATACTTTATATATTTTGAGGATTAAGATGAGGGAGCATTATAGAAAGACCCTAGGTATGAGTCTATGTACAATAAAACATCCAAAATTTTTGGAAAGTATGGAGGTTTTTGTCTCTTTGAAATTACAATCGTATTTGGATTATGGAAAATAGATATATGTGCAGTAGAGATGCACCTAAGGGTAATCTACAAAAAAGGTTGGTTAATTATGAAATAATTCATCAATCGGTGCATAGTGAGTGATCTTAAGACTGCAATCCATGATAATAAATCATTGGGGATATCGTTTAGAAATTAAAAAGTACACTAAGAATTATTATAAAGGATTCTAATAAACTAGTTTCTTAACATAATGGGACAATTACCATGGAAAACATGGATTAAAATGAAGAGATTCATAAGATCAGGTATATCTTAAATGATAATTTAATTTTCAGATAAATATAGAATTGAATTTTTAGATCATATATTTCAATGATTCTTTATTTGGAATATTGTAAAAAACCCCATGCTAATTTGAGAGTGTTATTTTTTTTATTATTCTGAGGATTAATAAACCAAATAGAAAGAATCATAGGTTGAACCCAGAGTGATATATCTTCAACTAAAATGTGATGTAAGAAAACGTGATGTAGTCATAGAGTAGTACATATGTAGGTTAATTTTTTTATAATTCTTTTATGATGATAATTTTATATAACTCATATTAAATGTTTTCTTTTTAGTAATTTGTAGAGATAAGAAAAAACAAATTAACTTTGGATATGATGGGAAATCTAGTGATGGTCCTAATTTTCAACCAAATGGGATAACAGATGGTGTTAGAAATCATGTGATTCTAAAAAACTGGCTATCATGACTTATGGATAACAACATGAATATATTTGAATTATAAAATACACTGATGAATTAAATCAAGTGATCTGATGGAAGTTCGGTAGAAAAAGATGACAAAGGAATAAAGATTAAATTTTCTACATGTAATTTTATAGGATGAAACACAATAGGTAATGTATTAAAAGAACTGGAAGATTGCATTGGTTTGTTAAATGAGGGTATAGAGTAAAAGTCTACAAATGAAAGATGAATAAATCGATTAACATAATAAGTGGAAAATATATTTTTTCTTGTCATACCAAATATATTAAGATAGAAACCTCATTTAAAAATATATCTTGAGTTATGTTTTTCTTTTAGATAACCCATAATAAATTAATTATTAAATTATAATTATAATTGTGAGGACATAATTTATTTATGTGTGTGAGAATATAACACCCTGATATTTTAAATGATATATTCCTTTAAGACTTAATATATTCGATTGGATATGATAAATGAAATTTAAAACTGCAAGGAACCACAAAAAATTATGTAACCATTAAAGTTCATACAGGTAATTTGTGAGTAAAATAGTGGTATCAAAATTAGGAAATACAGTTTTTTAAAAATAATGGTCATTATTGATATTATGAAATTTATAAAAATTATGAGTGTAGCTAAATAAATATTATGACAGATTTTTGATTTCGATTATAACATTTTTAAAATTGTCTTGTATGCATTTTATTTTAAGATACAAAATATATTATTGATAAAATATATTATTGATATAAATTTCTTATTTAGACCAATCTAAATATTCATGGATAGGAAATGTTATTGAAAAAACATAAAATTATAAAAGTAGTTTTCCTATGAAAACAATTTTCACTATATTTATAGGTTATTATTTTTAAATCTTCAAATTTTAAAATTTTAATTTATCCAAATTAAATTAATTTGTTGATTTATTTTAAGAATATAATCTTAATATAAATTTTTGTGATTTTTTAGGAAAAAAATATTTTTAGGTGAATAGTATAAAATACAGTTTTACTAAATTCATTGTGTTTATGGATATATAAAGAAGTATGTATATTTTAATCACATATAAAAAAATTCAAAATAAAAAATTAATTTTTAGGAGTAAAAAAATGCATCTAAAAAAATTGTTATGGATTTAGAAAACCTAAAATTATCATTTTATAAATATTTCCCAATTAAATAAACAATTTTTACTCTTTATTTTAATTAAATATTATTATTATAAATTTTGTTATTTTATTTATTTTAAAGGAATTAATTTTTTATAATAAAAAAATTATATT
This sequence comes from Viscum album, assembly GCA_963277665.1. Taxonomy (NCBI): domain Eukaryota; kingdom Viridiplantae; phylum Streptophyta; class Magnoliopsida; order Santalales; family Viscaceae; genus Viscum; species Viscum album. Next base: position 1,933,077,186 of record OY728131.1, read on the forward strand.
ATAAATATATAAAACATCTATAATTTTATTATTCACAAAACTTTTAATCATAGAATAGACATTCTAAAAATGGGTTTTTATGCGTTATATGCACTAGGGTTAAAATTAATTTTTTATACACATCAAAATATTATTTTATAAAATTTATCACATATCTGTAATGATTAGTTAAAAATTATTTAATAAGTAAAATTATATTTTTAGGAATTAAAATTAAATTGCATACGTAAATTTTTTTTTGGCATTCTACAAAACAAAATGCTAAAATATTGACACCTGAAGAATGTTGATTTTTTTATTTAACCATCATCTTTTTTAATCCAAATAGATTATGGTAAAATATTTAAAATAATTTTTTTGTCAATCCATATGTATTTTTATCAATTTGGATTTTTATTAACTACTGAGTCATGTTGATCATGAATAGTATTGACTCTAATTCCCAAAGTCTTTATTTATTTATTTTTAGATAATACACATTTTAATTTGGTTGAGGGGAAGCCTTATATATACTGTAAGGCCAAATGAACATTTCTCATTACATGAACCAAAGGCTTAAATACCATACATAAAAAACAACCGCAACCTAGCTTCTAGTTCATGATACTACTATGCTCTATGGCCTTGCAAGGGTAATTGGCTACCATTTACCGATGAAGAACTACAATGTGTCTGGTACCAATGACCAAATTCATACCATATCATCATTCTAGATTCAATTATCCTATTGGTGGATGCTTCCCACTCTAATTTATTTCCTCTTTTGGGGTATCACTTGAGGATCCAAACTAGCCTGTAGCTCATATTCCAAAACTTATGTTGTGACCTGACTCCACAAACCACTTGTTGAGCCTCACCAACTTGACCCATTGATGATCACCACAACTTTTCACCACCTTTTTTTTCTACCAACAACCGTAACCCACCATCACTGAGGTGAAATACTATTCCAACTCCATTGGCACTGAAACCCCAATTTTGATTCCTCTAACCCACCTTTATCATGGCCGCACCATCGAATTGTCGACCTGTATCTTCCTTCCTCATTGTCGACACAATCGATACTAACCCTTGATGCTGATGAGTTCCCTCTACCACTGTGCAGAACCATGGTCGACATCCCACTTATAATAACCCCAAATTGTATTCATATTCATATAGTTTATTTAGTAAATGCATTAGACTTAATTAAGTGACAAGTGGGGACCAATATTATATATCCCTTTGATGTATTGATTGATCGCATGGGGAAATTGATTTGGGTAGATCATGTATTCCAACCTAATGCAAGAATAAAGCTTGGGTTGCAACCTTGATGATATGTATAATTTCGTAGCTGTGGCCTTAATAGAAAGAAAAATGTCTTGGTAGAGGCCATGATGTTAAATTTTTGGATGTATAGTTTTATAAATTCCATCACCATTAATTTAAATATTCTTTTCCATGTGTTTATTAATATTATTAACAATATATTTGATTTGAGATCATTTAATCTTTTATATGATATTATTTTATTATCAATTATTTCCTATAAAATTATTCATGCCATGTTTATTCCTTGATAGATTTTGATATATATTTTCTCTTACTGAGCATTTGAGATCACCATTCTTATGTTTAAATTTCTATATGTTTTGAAGAGAGTTATTAAATAATATATTTCTAGAATAGTAGCGTATATGGAGATTTTTTCTAAGATATTTACAGTTTAATATTGATTATATATTTTGTTATAGAGTTTAAAAATTTTCATCTGATGAGAACGAAATGGGTTTTGCTGGTAATTTTTTTTAATAAATCTCTAAATTTTATTCCTAAAAGGTCCATAGATTTAATTTCACTCCATAGTTATTTGTGATATTGTATTTATTGATAGTTAAAATTTTGTCACCTTGGTTCATTTCAAAGTCATTATGTAATGACATTTTTTATGAGAACGGAATCCTGAGAGAGCACGTCAGTGGTATCACAAGCAGATGATTATTTTATGCACATTATATTAACCTAGTTTGGGTGAACAAGTAAAAATAACATGTATTGTTATTTATTCACTTTACCAATTCATATTTTTTGGTGAGGGAGAGAATTGTTCATATTAATAGTGGAGTAGGATCATTTGATTTCGCTACTAGAACTACACATTATCTATGCTAAAAAAAGTACTTATAAAGGTAATCCCATTACTAGAACTAATAAAAGGTATAATTAATTTAAAAACAAATTTTATAATATTAAATATAATATTTTTGAATATAAATATATTTAAATTGTGATAGATATAAATTATTTTATTATATATAATTTATATAAAATTAAATACATTATTACACATAATATATAATAGATATAGTGAAAATGGATTATAAAATAATTAAATTTTAATATTATGTAAAACATTAATAATTATATAGCACTATTAATTTTTTTTAAATAATATTATACTTGATGGCTTACAATACACGCAACTATGAACAATTAGTGAACTGTGATATATGATACAAATATTCTTATTTAAACATGAACATTATAACTTAGCTATTAAATTAGATATAAAAATATGAATAAAAAAATTAAGAAAATTATGTATAATGGTTTTATATAATAATAATATATTTATTAATGTATATAAAATATTTACTCAATTTTTACCAGTCATTTTATTCTTAAAAAAATATTTTCTCCAAAAAATGGCTTTTGTTGTCTTTCGTGCTCGGAAATTATTATTAATTTCAAGAATATTTTAAAAATTATAATTAAGGGAATAAATTAATTTTTGAAATCATCATTTAAATATTATATTCGGGTGAATTTATGGGTTTTTTATGAGAATATTTATTTTTATGTGAATAGTGAAAATTACCATTTTTTGTTAAAAAGACATTTTTTTTCTTTAAATAAACTAATTTTAAAGTCAAATTATATTTTTAATTTAATCTTAAAGTAACTTATGAATCTTTTAATTATAAACAATATAATTAATTATGTATAAATCATCAATAGAATATATTTTGGTATAAGTTCATTTTTTTCATAAACACCCGTTTATCTGAAAACAATTTTTTCATTCAGTTTTTTGAATTTATATTAAAATTGATTAATTACATTTCTATACATTTAATAAATAAAAATAGAGTTTATATTTTTAATCGGTAGGTTAAAATTGGGTAAATAGTTCCCTTTAATTTTTATCATTATGAATAGTAAACTTGTTTATGATTTTTCACCACAATAAAGGGTAAATTAGGTGATTAAGGTTAAAAATAAAGTGATAAGGATTTAAAAATATATCTAGAAAATACCTATGTTTCCTCATGATAATGTTAAATCAAAAAACAATTCAAATACGTCAAAATATGGCATTTTGGTGTAATTTCTCTTTGATAAAGTCATTTTTATTATATTATGTAAATGAAAATTCCAAAATGTCTCTCTCATACATTTATAATCTATAATTTTTTTTGAGAGAGTCCAAAACCTATTATGAATGGTTCTAAATTATTTTTTTAAATATTTTTTTATGATGGTAATATATTTTAAAATATTCATGATGACATAATTACCTTAAATACTTACACAATGCTAACACGGTGTGTGCGCATATTGTAGAAGAATCTAGTAACTAATATTAAAAACATTAAAAGTGGTGTTTTTGGGATATTTATGGTTTCCTGTTATTTTTTTTGATATATATAACATATTATTTATTTTTTAAAAGTCATTATTTTAGATACATTATGTTCTGGATATTTTTTAAAGTCTGATTATGTGAATAGTCTATAAAATTAATTTAATGTTAAATAATATTTTATTTAATGATTTAAAATTAATAAATATATTTTATTTGGACAAATTTATCAAATATGGTTTAGAACGTAAATAATTTTTCAAATATGGGTCACTTAATCTTTTATAGTAACTTTCTTGACCCTTAATAGGTAAACCACTTCTAATCATGGTAATCGTTTAAATAATGTTAATGGGGGGGGGGGGGGGGGTTAAAACTAATAGATAAGTTTCTATACAACACATAAAGTTGGATAAATTTTATTGGATGATATAATCACTACTTATTTCAATCCTATATTAAAAATATATCAATTATTTTATAAATGAAAATGACAATTAATTTATATCAATTTAATACATTATGTAATTTTGAGGTTTCCCCTCCCTTCACTTATAAAAGTAAAAAACCTCTCCTCTCTTCCTCACAATTCATGATCCATTTATCTCAAACAATATCTAACCAAATATCTTTAAAAAAAACTCCCCATGACTTATAGGTTCTTTTCTCATCAAATTTCTTACCTATATGTCTTAATTTGTAAGAAAAATATTATTTTCAGATGAAGAGGTAAAACATTTAATCGAGTGTTTCCATGTTATTTATTCTTCTATCTCCATCCAATATCCTTAAACCATGATAATATAATAAAAAATTATATCATATTGTAATGATACACCTTCACCAAGATGATGGAAGGGACAATAAATTTCCAGAACCTTCCTTCTTCAAGTTGAAGATGAGATAATAACCCCCCGAGACCGACCTTAAATAGGCCCTAGAGTGGAGACTAACACCATGGGTATAAAATCACACAAAAAATAGAAGGAATTACACTTTTTATTTAGTAGGATCGGGATATGAGATAGTAATTCCGAATCAACAACAAAACTAGAGGAAAAAGTAAAGCAAGAAATAAACCATTCCTATATGAATGTTTCAAAAGTAAGTTCTAAAAATTACTAGAAAACTCCATCAGAAAGTACCAAAGAAAAGAAGAAAACAGAAACAACAACATTCCCAAAATCCAGACTAGGTTGGTCCTACATGATCCTTGAAGTCCTTCTAGAAACCCGAAATCAGTTTTATATATGTAGGGTGAGTATACAGGTATACTCATTAGGGAAAACCTAATGTTATCATGCACAAGTGAGGAGGCATTCTATTTCTCATGATAAAAAGAGATAACACCTAGAAATTAATCTATCCACCCAAAACTCACCAAGGAACACTCCCCAAATAACACAATTCAAGTAATGTAATAGTAATAACACATCCATGAAATTATACATGGATTGAAATATAAATGATGAAATTTCACATATAGACAGCCACACATTCCAAAATTTATTCCCATGAAATTATACATGGATTAAAATCAGAATTAGGTCATGCTAAATTATTTTATATTCAGTTTCAATGTTTTGAATGTGAATTATCATGTTCAATGTTAAAGGAATTTTTCATTCCATTTACACACATTTTTTCCAAATCAATTTTTTCACACAAAAGAATATTTTTTATTTCATCTCCCCTCCAACGTAAAATAAAATTGTCTTTATTGTTTGGTGAAAAGAAAATTTAGAAGCGGTAGAGTCAGATAAGGGGAGTTAAAAAAAGGAAATTGAAATATAAGGATCATGGAATGAAGTCACCTGGTGGTTGAAGTTCAAGTTCTTGATACTCCAATTTAGTCTTTTGATATCCATGTCACATGCAGAGTTGTCGTGTAGAAAATGGAAAAATAAAAAAAACAAAACAATATCCAAATTTATTCTTCTAATATAAATAGTATATATACCAATATTATAGAATAATGAAGCACTATAAGTAATAGTTCAGTGGTAAGCGCACACCCATATCTCCTTTCGGTCCCGGGTTCGATTCCACATGGCTTCACCGGTTGGGACGAGGTTTTACCCACAACCTATGACATGTCATTTTATATATATTTTTAATTTTTTTTTGTATTTTCATTTTATCCTACAAACAAAAAAACATAAAATAAAACAAACTAATGATACATTTTCATCTTTTTAAATTTTTTGGTAATGTATTACTCAAGGATAACACCACTTGACATAGATGAATATGGCGCTCCCCTTTCATTCCCATCCATACTCATAAGAGAAGAACTTGACATCAATATATATATTTTTTATATTTTTTTAATATCAAAAGTATTAATTAATCCTATTTGAAAAATTAATATGATTCAAAAATATTAAAAACATGAAAACCATGGGTTTCCTCTCATGTAGAGATCTTGTTTAACAGCGTTATCCTGGCATGGATCCTTAATCTATCAATTTTTTCCTAGTTCAAAGGTTCGATCCGTTAACTCAAACTCTGTTTCTTGTTTATTGAATGAATTAATGAATGGTTTTAACCTATGACCATTGTCCTTGAAAATTTGACCACTTTTGGGATCTTGAATCTCTAATGTCCCATGGGGGTACACCTGATGCACTATGAAATGACCTGACCATCTAGACCTAAAGATTCCTCGGTGTAAATGAAGTTTGGAACTATCCAACAGAAAAAAGCATCATGGTTCAAAATCGTTGAATTTTATATTCCTGTATTGGTATGTTTGAACTCTACCTTTATTTATCCTTGAATTTTCATAATCCTCCATCCTAAGTTCCTCAAGTTCATTAAGAACTAATTTCCTCTTTTCTTCGGACAATGAAATGTCCAAGATCATAGTTTTGAATGCCCAAAATACATTATGCTCAATTTCAATAGGTAAATGGAAATATTTTCCATAAACCAACCTATATAGTGACATTCCTAGGATGGTTTTGAATGTTATAATATATTCTCAAAGAGAATCGAAGAGTTTATTATACCAATATTTCCTAGGGGGATTCACAGTTTTCTCAATAATTTGCTTAATCTCCCTATTCGCTAACTAATATTGACCATTGGTTTGATGATGGTATGTAGAGGAAACTTTATGAGAAATACCATACTTATATATGAGTGATGAGAATGGACAGTTGCAGAAATGGATTCCTTGGTCACTGATTATTGCCCATGGAATTCCAAATCAAGAAAATATGTGCTCTTTTATAAATTGGATAAAAACATGATGGTCATTGAATTTAGTGGGAATGGCCTCCACCCATTTCGAGACATAACCAATATCTAATACGATATATAGGTATCCCTTTGAGTTTGGGAAGGTTCCCATAAAATCAATTCCCTAGAAATCAATGATTTCAAAGACAAGAATGGGAGTGAGGGAATTTCATTCATTTTGGTAATGGATCCTAATTGTTAACATTGAGGATAAAATTTTCAAAATTATAAGGAATCCTTTGTGAGGATATTCTAGTAGAAACCACTTTGGAAGACCTTTTCCGTGGTTTTATTTGTAGAAAAGTGGCCTCTACATGGCTCGCCATGAAAAAATTTTAGAATGGAATCTTTCTCAGACTCAAGAACACATCTCCGGATGATTTGATCATGAATGAACTTGAAGAGGATCATCAGACACATAGTGTTTGACATCAGAAAGGAATTTCCTCTTATCTTGGGTCCCCATGAATTTTGGAATGTCACCCGTCACCAAATGGTTTGTTATGTCAGCATACCAAGGGGAATCACTCACTGAATAGAGGTGCTCATCAAGAAATAAATGAGACAAAGAGAGGTGGTGTGAGTTGTCATTGAATTCCAACCTAGAGAGGTGATAAACTAAAAGATTTTAACCACCATTTTTATCTTTAATGGTTAAATCAAACTCTTAAAGAATAATTACCCAACTAATGAATCTATCCTTATCATTATGTTTTTGGAAAAGGTATTTTATGGCCGAATGGTCGGTGTAGACAATGATGGGGGATCCTAAGAGATGGGACCTAAATATCTCTATGGAAAGGACAATAGTAAGAATATCTTTCCCAGTGTTGGTGTAGTTAATTTTTCCATCATTTAAATATTTTTATCATAAGCAGTGAAACATGGAGTTTTCTCACGTTTTTTTCCTAAGAATGCTCCAACAGTGAAGTCACTAGCATCACACAAGAATTAAAAAGGATGTTTCTAATTTGGATGTTTCATGATAGGTGGAGAGACAATAGCTGACTTGATTGTAGGGAATGATTCCTCATAGATTTATATCCATAAAAAAGGATCATATTTCAGTAATAGAGCACAAAGTTATCAAGAAATAGAGCTAAAATTACTAATGGACCTTCTATAGAAACCAACATGTACTAAGAAGGAAATCACTTCCTTAATAGTTTTAAGAGAGTGAAGGTGACGAATGATGTCGACCTTAGCTTTATCAACTTAAATCCTTCAACCAGAAAACAAATGGCCTAGAAAAAGTCATTCATTTACCATTATATGGCATTTGTCCCAATTTAGGATTATATTCTTATCCTCACATTTTGACAAAACCCTTTAATAATTTAGAATGAATCCCGAAAAATTATCCCTAAATATGGACAATTCATCCATGAAGACCTCTAAAAAATACCCCACAATGTCAGAGAAGATTCCCATCATGCATCGTTGGAATGTACCAGAGGAATTACATTACCCAAAGGGCATGCGCTTGAAGGAAAAAGTGCCTAATAGACAAGTGAAGGTTGTTTTTCCTTGATCCACTAATGAGATATCAATTTTATTATAACTTTAGAATCCATCTAGGAAGCAATATAATTGATAACCCACCACTCGCTCAAGGACTTGATCAATAAAGGGAAAGTGTAAAGGGTCTTTGTTGGTGCAAGAGTTAATATTTCTATAGTAAATAAAATCTCTCCATCAACTAATGAACCTTGTAGGGAGAAGGTCACCATCCTTATTGGTGATCACATTGATTCGAGCCTTCTTTGGGAAAACTTGAATTGGGATTACACACTCACTCTTTGCAATAGTGTATATAATACCCGATTTTAACAACATAAAAAGTTATTTCCTTACCACATCCATAAGATTTGGATTGAGTCTCCATTGAGGATGATGACATGGTTTGGATTCAGATTCACGAACAATCATATGACTCACAATGACTGGACTAATCATAATAATATCAGAAATGGTCCACCTAATTGCTTTCTTATTGTTTCTAAGGACATAAAAAAAGAATCATCTCTTGATTGGATTCAAGAGAGGAATAAATGTCCATACAAAATGATTGATTGTACCCTAATAATTCATACATGAGTGATAATGATAAAACAATAAATTTGAGATCATATTGTTTATCACATTCCAAGAAAGGAAAAGACTTTGTATTGAACTTAGTTTCTTTGTTCAGATTTCATGACAGAATTGGTTCCTTATGAACAAAATTTTCATCCACAAAATTAGCCAGTGTTGTTTCATGAATGGGTATGGACTCAATTTTATTTATTTCACCCATGGTATAATATATTTTTAATTCTATAAAATCCTCAATAGAGCTATCTAAAAGAGATTCAATCCATGGAGACAAATTTCTCACATGTGAACAAATAAAATCAATATCTTCTTGAATTAATCATCCATCAATAATTCATTGATTTTCCTCAATTTCAATATCAACAATACCAATCCAATTAACCTAATTTATTTACTTATAATTCCCAATTTGAGAGTTTTCATTATAGATGTTCAAGTCGAGACTCTTGTTTCCAAAGGTAATGGTCATGTTCTAATTTTGTACTCGGATAATAGAGTTTATTGTTGAAAGGAAGGGATAACCAAGGATGATTGGGGTTTTTCTCCTTGAATCATTATATTGGGTGATTCTCGAGGATAATGAAGTCTGCTGGGTAAATTAAAACTTTGACTTTCACCAAAACATCATTTAATATGCCCTTAGGAAATCTAATTCTACGATCAACAAGTTGAAGAGTGAAAAATGTGTGTTGGATTTATTTCAGCCCTAATTGAAAATACATGGTATAAAGAATGATATTAACACTAGATCCTAGGTAACACAAGGCTTTTACAACTTTTTTCTCTCCTATATCTACATTGATGTATATGCATCATGGGTATTTCATATTTGGAGGAAGGGTTCCTTGGATTCTTGTGCTAAAATTTGTTGCCAAAAGGACATAGTTTTTATGTGATAATTTCCTTTTAAATGCACAGAGGTCCTTAAGGTATTTTTATTATGTTGGAATGGTTTTAATGGTATCAAAGAGTGGAATGTTCAACTTGAATTGTGAGAATATTTCCCTTAATGTTTCACTCAATTCAGGCTTGGGATTCCCCCTCTTGTGTTGATGAAATGGGGCCGGTTGTGGGATTTTTTTTCAAGAGTTGTTTCTTTTACATTGTTATTAGTTTCCTCAGTTTGTTAATGTGGCTCATTTTAATTTTCATTAGATATTAAATCTTCATATGGTTTTTGAATTATCTTTTCGGGTTTCTCAATTCATTTCCGATGTCATAAAACTGTAACAGCCTTTAGATGTTCATGATTTGTTTGAGTGCAACTTGACTCTCCACTTAAATATAATGATGGAACCTCCTGAGTAGGTATGTGAATTTTCCTAGTTTTAATGGTTTCTAGTTAATACTTAAGGGATGATATTTTTGTGTCCATTTTCTCCATTTTTTACACAACATCTCAAGGATTGGAAGAGGGATAAATTGAGTATGGGCATATGCTAGTTGGTTTATCCCAGGATGATACTTTTGTTATTGTATTGGTTGTTTCATAGGACTCTTGATGAATTGTTGGTAGTGGATAGTAGGATGTTGGTATTGGGCTCGTTGTGGTTGGAATTGGTTATGGTTATGGAAATTTTTTGGAGGGTAGGGGATTGGTCTTTATGGCTGACTTGGTTTTTGGTTATAATTCCATCAGAATCCTGGTTGGTCATTATATCTTGGATTAAATGTTTTTTGATACTATGGTTTCTTAAAGTTCATAGAATTGAACTAAAATGGTGGTCCTCCAAGAAAAACATCTTTAATTTAAAGGATGGTCGTGCAGTTTTCAGTCTTTTGGTCATGTTTGTCACAAATTGTGAAAGCAAAGTGAACAGTTAGAATTTCATGGCCTTTCCTATGATCTATCTCATCGACCATCCTAGTGAGTTCATGAAGTTTCTACGTATGTATTTCCTCCTCCCTAATTGTGTGAATCCCAATAGATTTGCGTGGATTCACATAGTAAGGTGATGTTCCCCATGATTGGTTTTGTTTATCAATGCTTTCCAGTTACTCATAAGAATCATTCGGGGCATTGTTTTTAATGGTTCCATTACACATCATGTTAATGAATTGTTCATTCCCCAGACCAAAACCTTAATAGAAAATTCTCACTTGTTGAGGAATATGAAATCCATTGTGTGGAACCATGTTCAGAGTTTTATTGAACATCTCCCATGTTTTGTAGAATGACTCCCCCTCTTTTTAAAAAAAATTTGGATGCTCATTTTAAGTGAAATTGTTCTATGGTGGGGAAAGTATTTTTTGTAAAATTTTCTTTTTAATTAGACCCAAGAGTTGATGGATGATGGTCTCAAATTTTTTAGCCAGTTATTAGCTCGATATATTAATGAAAAATGAAATAGCCTCATTTTAGAAGATTCTAGTTGATGTGGGGGACACATGGTTTATACAATGTCATTGAACTTCTTAACATGAAGGTACGACATCTCAGACTCCATTCCATGGATTGTGAGAATGTGGTTTAGGATATTGTGTTTAAAGATGTAGTCGATATCTCTTAGAAAATTATGTCTAATGCATGAGGGGGTATTGGTCCAAGTAGGTGTGAGGTAGTCATTCATGGTTTGATCGAATAAATTCCCAAAAATTTGGGCTACCTCATTTGGGTTCCATTTTGGTTCCACCCAGGTTTATGTGTTGATTTCATTGAAGACCCTCCATTGAAATTGGATTAATTTTTGAATCTCGAGTATTAGGAAGTTTTGGATATAATGGAAATAGTTCCCTTCGTGTACATAACTCCCCAACCCCAGGATTGTCCACCCAAACTAGACGGTTTGATTTGTCATGAGTGTAAGCGGACATGTTCCAAAAGAAAAAAAAATGAGAAAGGGAAAATATAAAAGAATTTGGATGAGAATGGAAGAAATTGGTGATAATAGAATGGAGGTTGATATTACCTATTGGTTCCTCGAAAATAGGTATATTATTTGATTCACACTCAAATTTACCCAAGAGATTAAGGTAGAACAGTCCTTGAAGTCTAGCTTGGGTTGTCAATTCCTCGGAGACCTATGAAGAATCCCATAGACACTTAAATTTTATGGAATATTTATTTCTATAATGTGGACACCATGGGTTGATTTTATATGGGTTTAAGTGAACTATAAGATATTTAAGTGAATTCTATTTAAAATAATGAGTTGATTCTAGGTTATCACTTGGGTTGGATTGGATGCATTCCTTTTTGAACTAATTCAATTTCTTATATTTGAGAAGATTTCATTAATGAAGATAAAAAAACACCATCACATAGTGGATTAATGCCTACACACCTTAATACTAATCACCTTTACACTTGGAGGATAATTTTAATGAGATATCCAAGGTGAATAATCATATTATCACTTGAAGTGACTGGCTTAAAATTCAATAAGGATGTGGAAGTTTTAAAATCATAAAATAAAAATCTCAATTAGATGAAGGATTATAGATTAATTTAGTTATAAATAACATAAAATCCAGACCCATGATACTCCCTTGGATCAAAAAATAAGTGGTTTATCACTCCATTGATCCCATGGTTTCAATGGAATAGGGAAGTGGACTCATGAGGGAGGAACTGGAGAAGTAAAAAAAATAATGAAATAACGATCACTCCCTCGTTGTGGGATAATATAAAAATGTTTTGTGTGAAAAATTTCACACCTTGATGAAACAGTATCAATGTGATAATAATAAAAATATAGGAATATAATATCAATAACTTTTATAAAGAAGATAATATAATTCAATAACATTAAATTTGAAGGAATGCGATTACAACATCAAATTGGTAGCATAACATTAAAATTATTCAAAGCTCAATGATGCCCAATACCTCCACCACCACTGCCTTTAATAGAAATTTGTGAAGCCTTGGGTCGATACTCCATTAGTCCAAGTCTCCTCAATTAATTTTGGTAGGCCATAAGTGGGTGGAAAGTGGAGAGAGTTGATTTTTCCACCCTTGACAAACAATCTGATCAACTTGAACGACTCGACAGATGTGTTCCAATGAGTATCTAGATGTCCAATTTTTGGTGGACCATAGATTGAAAAAATTAATATAATGATGTACACCGATATCCTTTAAAATATCATCCCCAAATAGTTTATGGTTTGATATGTATGATTAAATGTGTGGGATGTTTTTCTAGGACGCAGAATCTGGCCCAGAATTTTATCATCAAATTGGGCCACATGAAACGACATTTAAAACATCTTATTTTATCTTGTATTTTTTTTGATGAAATATTCCCATTTATTTAACCTATCATATGTTAAATTTTCAGAATTATTGAGCCTGGATCATGGCTGCTACAGTCTATTTATTAAGCTGTTGTCCAGTTTGTTTGGCCCAAAATGTTGTTGATTAAAGATCAACATTGGTGGTCGTATAATGAGAATCATCATGTCATCCAAAATAATTAATTGTTCCATATATCATGGGGAACCTGAAAATAAAATCAAGAACATTTTTTTATTTTTGAATTTCTTTCAAAAAAGGACAATGTAATAGTGCACATTATCAAATAATTACAATCATACTATGAAATAATTTTCATAGATTAAAATGAATTAAAATAGTGTTTATGAATAATTAATAACAAAATTATTAAAAGTATTAAAAATTATTATTAGCCTATTTTAGGAGATAATCATCACCACTATTTCCAACTTTTGGAAATTATTTTGGAAGTTTCTCTTATATGTCCTTAACTGTCTAGACCCATAAGTCACCATATGACCTTCATCGACTAGAACTGCTCAAATCCTAACTCTTGACACATCACAATATAATCCATAATCATTCCCCAGCTCATTTATGGCTATGATTGGTATTTTTATCAAACTCTGATTAATGATCTTAGAAGGACCTATCATGAGCACCAAAATAAATGAACTATACCACATTCTTAATTAAGGTCTTCTCAACACTTCTAATTATGAAGATTCTTGGTTGACCCTATGGTAATAACTAGAAGTCCCAAACAATATTTGGATATCAAAAAACATTATTTTGACACTATAAATAAACTATGATGTCAATCTTATCAGGCTCTAAAAATATACTATCCACTAATATATTTTCCCCATGAAGTGTACATTATCAATCAAAGACATACACTTTGAGATCATGGCTTATAGTTGATGATCCCTAAGTTTTCTCAAAATTATCTCCAGATATGGAGCATGTTCCCACATCGATCCTAGTGAACACTTTAGAACCTCTAAGTTGATCAAATAGTCTGTCACTATGTATAAGTGTATATAAGTTCATTTCTATCACATATAAAAACATTTAATATTCCACACATATTCTCAATGATCCATTTGAATATATATGGAAAAAACTAATGCACCCACATGGGACATAATCATTCATATGAACCCCTTCATCACGAAGTCGTTCAATTGAGCCTTCTTCTCTCAAAGCTCTAGAGGATCCATCTTATATGGAGGAATAGATATATTCCCCACATCTAGTAATAACACAATCATAATCTCAACCTATCCCTTGGGTTGTAATCTAGAGAAGTTATTTGGAAATACATCTAGGAATTTTTCAATTACAGTAGGACATATTGAATGATGTTTCAATCTATCATCCAAAATAACTTTAGAAAAATGGTTTTTGATTCTACCCAGCTACTAAAATATAGGTCCTACATAACTAGTATTCATATCGAACTCTCCAATATATACATTATCATAACCCTAGAAAAATATAATTCCACCCATCGATGTGAACAATTGATATTGTAGATACATCACTACATGGGGGGTTTTTATTGTAGTCACAAAGTAGACTCATAGATTACATGTCACCAGAACCAACCCTTTCCATTTTTGAATATATATTAATTGGGAATCAATGAGTTTAAAGGTGAAATAGTCAAATAGTTTTGAGACATTTTATGCATCCATATTTTATATATGTGAACTTTTTGATTCCCTCTTGTATTTACCTCCTACTTTCAATCAAATTATACATGAACCGACATGAAACATTCATATTCCATATAAAAAAATAATACATTACGTGATATGAAACATTCATAATAAATATATATGAATATTTATACATATATATACAAATATTTAATATGTGGGGCACAATTTTCCCACATTGTGTAAATTGATAATCCATAATCAAAATATCATAAGAAACAACATGAAACATTCTTCTTCCATAAATTCTCGAGAAGAATAAATAATACATTCCTATTTAATTGATTAAATATATAGAAGAAAAACCAACATCACTATATGAATGCAGTCAGAAACTATAAACCATATCCATATGTAAACAGTCAATAGAAAACATGTGAAAATACGCTAAAAAAAACATAACTAAAAATAGATGGGTTGGATTCTATGACCTGATCTCCAGTCAATGATGGCCTCCATTTTCAAAATCACCTTACAAAAAAAAGTTCCTATGACACTAAACATCAATTGGGATATAAGAATCCTATAAATAACCATATATTTATTGAACCAAAAATGTACTTAGAGCATTACAAGAATACTCACAGTGGTAGCACCTAAGGAGCTGAGTTTGCGATGGAGGTGGGTTCGCAGAGGAGAAGGGCTTCAGAATAAAGGTGGGGATCAATGGTAGAGGTTGGGTAAGTTAAGAGAGATTCAAAACAGATGATATCTTCACGGTGGCAGAGGAGAGCTCCATTATAGAGGAGGAGGAGGAGGGTTTTAATGTAGAGGAGGAGGCTTTCACGGTGGCAGTTGTCGGTGATAGAGGAGGATGAGTAGGGTTTCGCGATGGCAGAGGATGGCTTCATGGTGATGGACGAGGAGGAGGAGGCGGCAAAGGAGGAGAAGGGGGAGGAGGCAACAAGGTTCTGCTTCCATGAGAGATTGAGTTGTGTGATAGGAGGATGAGATAGTAATGGTTTATTTATAAAATTAGGTAAACCTTTTATTAATGCTAACTTGATAAATGTTTTTTTGGTCAACGTTAAAATAAAATGTGTTCATAAAAAATGCCTTTAGCCTAGATAAAAAATCACTGATAAAACTATAATGATAATACATTTTTATATTTATATATATATTTATAATATTATCTGTATAATAAATAAATATTTATTAATTTATAATAATAACTACAAATAAATGTATACTTATTTATATTTATATATATAATGAATATATATTAATTTGTAATTATAAATTTTTTATAAATATATTGATTAAATTTATAATTATATATTATAAATATATTTATTATAATTTTATAATTATTTAAATATATCTATATTTAATTAGAATTATAATTGTAAATATTTGTATATAATTATTATAATTTTATAATTATTTAATAACTATAAATGTATATATATTTATTTATAATTATAATCATATATATATATATCTTCAATAATTATAAAATTGTAACAAATATATTTATTGCATTTGAAATTTTATAAATATATATAATAAATATATTTATAAAAATTTAATAATTAGTTAAATATATATTCATTATATTGAATTCTAATTATAAATATTTGTATATATTTATAAATATATTTATTTATTTAATATATTTTTTATAATTTGATAATTACTTAAATATAAATAAATATTTATTACATATATATTTTAATTATACTGTGTGATTTATAATGAAAATTAATTTTATTTACTATCATTAAAATAGTTATATTAGACTATAATTAAAATGAATATATAATTATATAATAATAATGTTTTAACAAATAAAAAAATTGGTTTGATCACCAGTTTAACTTATTTTCTTGAGCCCAAGTTGACCTGCTCACCTGATTCAATGACCACCCCGATTCTATATGAGTGTGTGTATATATTGACCCAACAATAAAATAATTTTAGGCTCAATCATTTTGTGATGGAGTTTGAACTACCATACATATATAAAATGACCCTACAATAAAATAATTTTAGGAACAATAAAATGATTTGATTGAGATATTAGTCTCCTGACCATTTTAAAATGAATTTTGACGCTGACCATCCTTAAATGCATTCATAAATATAAGAAATTGATGACTCATTCTATAAGTTAGATACCCTTCCTCAACCCCTTTCATTCTGCAACTCTGCAAATTTAATGGTGGATAATGTGGCCTATGACTAGGCGGGGCCCAGTAGGATCGAGTGGATATGGAGTTCTACTTCAGCTTCTAGTAGCTACACTAATCTCATAACCAGATGAGGTTTTCTGCCGATGGCCACCAGATTTTCCTTTTTGTAGTTTGTTGTTTTCTGTTATTCTGTTTTGTTTTTATTCTGGCCCACTTATATTAGTTATACTTTTACCAATCTTAGTTCTAGTGATACTTGTTTCCTTTTTAGTGTTTGGGACTTTGTTGGACGTGTGTGTGTGTGTGTAAAGGTACATAAGAAAATTCCTCCCACTTGTTGGTTTACACCATTAGCACTAATCACAAGACACTAGCCTTTGGGAGTTAGGCTTTGGTTAGTCACGGCACATGCCCTGGGGGATGGGTCATGACACCGCCCAATGTGATGTGATTTCAGTAAACCAATGCTTTCCACGACAGAAAGGTATTCAGTACAGAATTCAATGTCTTCCTCAAAAATATATCATTCTACAATTCAACCCTATCGCCAAGATTGATTTTTGACATAAACATCCAAAATCTTCATTACCATTCAATGGGGTACATCCATATATAGTGTACAAGACCACATAGTCTAATCTCCCTAACCAAGTAAACCATAAAATCAAATAGTGTTGGAGGGAATAAAATTTCCAATTCACATAACATGATGGAAAATTCTCTTTTCATAGTCGGCAATTCCAAATGATAGACTCTATTTAATATGTGGGGAAGAATTTTCCCACATTGAGTAAATTGATAAGCTATAATTGAAATATCCTATGAACTGACATGAAAAATTATTTTTACAAAAACTATTGAGTAAAATAAATAATACATTCTTCTATAATTGAATAAAAACATAGAAGAAACACCAACATCACTATATGAATGCAGTTAGAAACAACGAACCATATCCATATTTAAACAGACGATGAAAAACATGTGAAACTACACTAAAAACATAAATAAAAATGTGTGGGTTATATTCTATGACATGATCTCTAGTCAATCATGACCTCCATTCTCAAAATCACCTAACAAACGAACCAATTCCTATGACTCTATACATCAATTGGGCCACAGGCATCCTATAGCTAACTATATACTTATTTAACAAAAAAATATACATAGAGCATCACAAGAATACTCAGAGTGGTAGCACATGAGGGGATGGGTTTGCGACGGAGGAGGGTTCAGAGAGGAGGAGAGCTTCACATCAAAGGTGGGGTTTGATGATAGAGGTGGGGTACACTAAGGAGAGCTTCACGACATAGGAGAGCTTCGCAGCAGCGGATGAGGGCTTTGCGGTTACAGAGGAGGAGGAGGAGTCGGTAGAGGAAGCAGTGGCAGGGTTCAGCTTCTGCGAGAGCTTGTGTCATGCGACATGAGGAGGATACTGTTAGCATTTATTTATAAAACCAGTTAATCCTTTTATCAGGGCTAGCTAGAAAAAGATGATAACGGTATGTTTTATCAATTTTAAAATAGAAACCACTGAAAAACATGCATTTATCATCTCTAAAAAAGCACTGATAAAACAATATTGGAAATAAATTATTTATATTTAAATATATATATATTTATAAAATTATATGTATAATATATATATATATATATAATAATTATAAATATTTATTTATTTATTTAAATTTACATATATAATAAATAAATACTTATTAATAATTTAAATTTATAGTAAATATAATTATTATATTTATAATTAGATATAATTAATATCCTTGTTATAATTTTATAACTATTTAAGTATATCTATATATATTTAGAATTATAATTGTAAATATTTGCATATATTTATTAAAATTTTATAATTATTTAATAACTATAAATTTATATAAATTAATATATATTTATTTTTAGTTATAATAATAAATATATATATATTTATTTATTTATATCAATAATTATAAAATTATAATAAATATTTATATTAAATTTATAATTTTATAAATATATATAATTAATATATTTATAATAATTTAATAATAATTTAAATATATCTGTATCATATATAATTCGATTTATAAATATTATTATTTAATTATAAATATATTTATTTAATTATATGTATGTATGTACGTAATTAATATTTCTATCATTATTTGATAATTATTTAAATATAAATATACATTTATTTAAATAATTATGAAATTCTTATGAAATAAATATATATTTATTATAAATATATATTTATTACATATATAATTTAATTATAGTCATAAATATGAACTAATTAATATATATATTTAAAACATATCAAATTGAAATGAATATATTAATTATATATCGTTATAAATATAAATAAATATATATATAAATTTTAATAATTTTAAAATTAAAATAAATTTATTAATTATATATTTTTATATTTTGTAATTATTTAAATTAACATAGATTTATATTTAACTAATTATTAAATTATAATAAATATATTTATTATATTAATATTTATAATTATAAATAAATATTTATTTAATTATAGTATTAAATATATATATTTATATATTTAATTACTTATAAAAGTAAAATGAATATATTAATAATATAAATTTCTTATAATTTACAATTATTTAAATATATATAAATATTTATATTTAAATATTTATGAAATTATAAATAATATACTTTATAATAAATATATTTATTATATTTATAATAATTATTATAAAGAAATATATATATATATATATATTGTTATAAATATAAAAAAAATATGTATATACTTAAATACATATGAAAGTAAAATAAATATGTTAATTATATATATTTTTTATAATTTATAATTATTTATGTTAATATATAATTATTTATAATTATATTTATAAATATAATATATATATTTATTCTATATATATTAATTATAATTTCATAAATATTTAAATATAAATATATATTTCATTAAAAAATTATGAAAATATAAAATATATATATAATTAAAATATTTTCTTTATTTTAATAACTATTTAATTAAATACATCAATATGTGTGTGTGTGTGTGTTTGTATTTATTTTTATTTATGACTATATATAATTAATATATTTATCTTTCTGTGGGCTCATTTGTGTCGCTCAACAATTATATTGTATATAGTATCATCAAAGAAGGTACTTCTGCCTATGTTTCTACTTCTGATGGCACGATCTCTAAGCATATCGTTCCCTGCAAATTTTCATTCATTGCTCGGATTTCTTTGTCAAAAGGCATGGAGTCCTGGAAAACTGTTGACCTAGTAGAGTGATTAGTCTCATCAGGGGGTTTTCCTGATTTTAATTGTGTATCCCTTGGAAGAGGATTCTTCCATATCCTTTTTCCCTCGACAGAGCTAAAAATCAGCGCTTGGAGTATATAGGATTGATCTATTTAAGACAGGGAATTTAGAGGAATCACAAGTGGAACATGAAGTTTAATCTAAACGAATTTATAGAAACTAGTGCACAAATATGGGTGTAGATTCATGGCTTAAACTAGGTATTTTGGATTCTAGAAATTCCCTTAGACATTGCTTCAGCTATTGGTATTCCTATTAGAATAGATAACCCCATTAAAATGGCCACATTGGGCCACTTCACTCGGGTTCTAGTAGAAGTAGATTTCAACTCAATCTTGATTGATAAAATCACTCTATCTATACCCCATGATGTTATCCATCATCAAAAAGATTATGAAAGAACACCCCCCAAATATTTTCGAACCCTGTAGAATCATTGGACATATGAAATCTATCGGTAGAGATTATATAGTTTGCCCCAACTTCAATTTAAATGGTCATGATCTCCTCCATTTTTGTAGGAAGAAAAGAAATTGGACTGTTTAAAATTCTGGAGAAAAAATAGAAGTGTCTGCACAAAATAATATGAAGGTCCCGACTCCCTCATAGCATTTTAATAATGTGAGTCAGATGCTGTAAAATATTAGGCAACAAAAAACATTTAGTGAGTTGGTTCCCAACAATAAAACTGTTGTGGATGCAACCCATGGTTTAATTAGTTGTGTAATGGTACAATAGTGTTTCAATGATCGATCTGGAAAAATCTACCCCATTGGCTGGATATATTGCAAGTACATGTTTTGAGTCCAGTATTGGAAGGGAGTATGAGATGGTTTTAGAATCATCTCATAATCGGGAGATTCAAACTATGGACATTGCAACACCTCTTCCATGTTAGAAAAGGACAAAAGACATTGTTGAATAAGTTATAAAATAAATTAATTCCTCTTCAATTGACACTGCTCATGTTTTAAACATGATTAAAAAAAATCCTTTGAATTGATTGCCTTTGGAAGTAGTGAAGAAGAAGTCTCATACAATGACCATGTCTTTATCCCTAAACAGAAGATGGTGGTCAGTGATGAAGAGCTCTTGGATGATGGAGGTGGGCCATGGATGCAGGTCAAAACATGGAGAAGGGGGAGAAATTCACATGGTCGTGGTGGACAAGTCCCACATCAGAGCATGAGTACTAGATCTCAATCACATTGAGTGTGGTTATCATTTATTGTTTTTTATGTGATCCTTGTATGTTTTGTATGTTTCCCCCAATTATGGTTTTTATTTAATAAAAGGGGCCTTCAAGCCCCAATATTTTCATAAAAAATTTATTTATGAGAACATAATAGCTTCCTGGGAACATGAATGAATCCTATACAGTGAGAAAAGTTTAGATCATAAAAAACGAGTCATCATATAAATAGAAAACATGAATAATAATGAGAGTGTAACATAAAAATGAACATTCACAATGAATACATAACAAATGAATTCCACTTATATTCATGCATTAATTCACGAAATTCATTGGAAACATATATTTATTTTATTATGAATATATATATTTATAATTATAATTATATATATCCATATTCAAAATGTATTTATATATAATTATATTTATACATATTTAAAATGTATTTATATATACTTATAAATTTATATATTTTAAAATTATTTATTTATAAATATAAATATATAAATATATCAATATATCATTATAATAAATAGAATAAATATATTGAATATTTAATTAAATTTAATATGTATAAATATACATATATATTTGAATTATCAAATAATATATTAATTATAAACATGTGTTTTATTTAATGTGTACAAAAGAAATATTTTTAAATATAAATATAATAATTTTATATAAAGTAATAATAATTTTTATTTAAAACATTTATCACCACTAATAAAAGCACTAATAAATATACCCTTTATCACCATTAAAAAACTTATTATTGAGGGTAAACCTTTATTAGTGCTGATAAATGGTAGATTTAACAGCGTTTTTTGATAGTGCTAATAAAGGTTCTCTTTTATCAGTGCTTTCATCTTAGCGCAGATAAAACCAAGTGAATATGTTGCTCGGATATGTGGTAGTGTGCAAACATATGTCATTTATGTTGAAGAGTTTTTATTATTTTTTTCAATATAAGATTCTTCTTCACTTCCCTTATAAACATACTCGGTTTCCTTCCTCCTGCTTGTTTCCAATGAGAGACTCCACGAAACTATTATAATAATAAAAATAAGAATTTATTGATAAAAATATTTAAATTAAAAGCATAGAAAAATAATATGGAAAATTAAATTTAAAGCATGTGATTTAAAAGGAAAATTAAATTTATTCATTGTCATTAAAATATTTATATTTGACTATAATTAATATGAATATACAAGGATTAATAATATTGTTTTAACAAATAGAAAAAATTGGGTCGATCACATGCTTAATTGATTTTCTTGATACAAACATGACCAACTCCCCTGATTCAATGAACATAATGATTCTAATAATTTAGATCTGAGGTAGTAAAACATGTGTTTTGCCTCTAATAATATAACATGTTTTTAGTGTAGTTCATGAAAGGAAATTTTCATTAGAAACTAAAAAATTGCAATTATCACACCAAAACAAATGGAATTGGTAATAAATGTAAAACATTGAATATATCTATTCATATGAGCATGTGTATATAATTTGACCACATAATAAAATAATTTTAGTTTCAATAATAGAATGAATTGGTTGCGAGATGGATTTTGACCAACCATACATATATAAATTGACCCTACAAATATATTTATTGAATTTAAATATAGGAAATGTTTATATATTTATTTATAGTTATAATCACACACACACACACACACATATATATATATTTAAATAATTATAAAATTTTAAAAAATATATTTATTGCATTTATAATATTATAAATATATATAATTAATATATTAATAACAATATAATAATTATTAAAATATATATGTATTATATAGAATTCTAATTATAAATTTTTGTATATATTTATAAATATATATATTTATTTAATATGTTTATTATTATTTGATAATTATTTAAATATAAATTTATATTTATTGAATATATATATCAATTATAGTGTGTGATTTATAATTTAAATTACATAAATTTATTGTCATTAAAATAGTTATATTTGACTATAATTAATATGAATATATATTTATATAATAATATTGTTTTATCAAATAAAAAAATTGATTCAATCACCTGTTTAACTGATTTTTCTGATCTGAACTTGACCTAGTCCCTCGATTCAATGACCATCCCGATTCTATATGATCCTATGTATAATTTTTCCCTACAATAAAAGAATTTTAAGGTCAATCATTGTATGATGGAGTTTGACATTCCATAAAAATATAAATTGACCCAATAATAAATGAATTTTTGGTGCAATCCTTCTTCCCTAGCTCTAGGAAAAGGTATAGGATAACCATGAAGTCTAACATGTTCTTAGCAGACTCCATCGACCCGGTGATTCCAGAATGGTAGAGGACAGTGCCACACACCGAGAAGGCATTGCCAACGATGCAGAAAACCTACTTCAATCTGATCATAGAAGACACTTCCTATTAGAAGATGCTGGAAAGGAAGAAGAAGACGACGTTGGCCAACCCGGCGATGCTGGAATGGTAGATGATGGAAACCCACACCGATCTGCTCTTAGCAGACACTTCCTACCAGGCGATGCCGGAAATGAAGAAGTAGACGACGTTGGTCAACCCGGTGATGCCGGAAAAGAAGAAGAAGGCTACACTGGCCGACCTAGTGATGTGGGAATGAAAGAAGAATATGGCTCTAGCCGACTCGGGAACACTGGAAAGGAACAAGATGACGGCGCTGGCCAACATAGCGATGCTGTAGTGGTAGAGGATAGCACCACACACCGAGCAGGTGATGCCGAAAATGCAAGAAACCTACATCGATCTTCTCATAGCAGACACTTCCTACCAGGTGATATAGGAAAGGAAGAAGATGATGATGGTGGCCCACCCGGCGATGCCAGAATGGCAGAGGAGGGAAACCCACATCGATTTGCTCTTTGCAAACACTTCCTACCAGGTGATGCCGGATAGGAAGAGGAAGATGATTCTGGCTGACCCGTTTATACCACCAGACCTAGCGATGGAGGATTTAAAGAAGGGGAGCACCCTGGTCAGCCTATTTATGGCCGAAGTCCTGGGGATGGAGAAATGGTAGAGGAGAGAGACGCACACCGACCTCCCCATAGTAGACTCTTGCTATCAGGGTTTTGGGAATGATGATTTAAAATTTTGATTTATGAAGAGGGATAAAATATTAATGGAGGGATTTTCTCAACATTAATTGAGGATTTTCGCCCAACATTAATGAAGAGTTATTATAAATATTAATTAGTGGAATAATGATTTAATTGTGAATTTTGAACGCATTTATTTGAGATACGGGCTGCGTTTCAATATAAAAGGAAGCGGTAGCATGTTTTGGAATGTGGGATGGCAAAGATGTAGCCGCCAAGAGAGAAACAAGGAAGGGGTTTCCGCATGTGTGGTAACTGGTGTGAAGTGAAGATGATGAAAAAAAATGAAGCAGAGGTGCTGACGCAGACGATGATGGCGTGTCAATGACAATGAATGAAAGTGTGCACATGATGATGATGATGTGGGACGATGGAGAGAGAATTGTGGATGACGGCGTTCAAAGAGATTCATGAATATACCATGTATCGAAAGTCCTCTTGGTTTCGATGATCAAGCGGCGTGTCTCGGTTGTGATGATCGGTTGTACATCAAAATGGTACATTCATGGGTGTGGGTGCATTGATTAAATTCCATTGGGTGTGGGGATGTAAAAATCCTCTGGCTGTGTTGTAAAACTCCTTCGAGTGAAATCTCCTCTTCTCCACTTGTGTGTTTTCTGCAACGACTACTCCACTGTAGCACCGTGCTCCGAGCCCCAACAGTGCTATCAAAGGGAATGGTTAAAGTGCTCGGTTGCAGAACACGGTGACAAACATCTGGTGGATTGGATAATAAAGGACTCGGATGTCATCGGAAAATGACGGCGGTATCAACGGTGTTGCTGGAATATTGAATGTCTTCTTGGCCACAGGTGTCATGCGGTGTGTTCCGTTTATTGGGTGACGTTCGGAGCTTGGTGGAGTCAACGATCAAATTGACCTAAATGGTGGAGATTAATGTGGTGTATTTTAGTTTTAAATCATGGTGGATATTGTTGGGATTGATGATTTAAAATTTTGATTTATGAAGAGAGAGAAAATATTATTGGAGGGATTTTCTCAACATTAATGGAGGATTTTCTCCCAACATTAATGAAGAGTGATTTCCAATATTATTTGGTGTAATAATGATGGAATTGTGAAGTTTGACCGCATTTATTGGTGATATGGGCTGTGTGTCAATATATGAGGAAGCGTTAGCTTGTTTTTGAATGTGGGTGGGCAAAGATGTAGCCACCAAGAGAGAAACAAGGAAGGGGTTTTCGCATTTGCGGTAACCGGTGATAAGCCACGATGATGAAGACAAATAAAGAAGAGGTGATGATTCCCGTGATGATGTTGTGTCAAAAACAGCGAATGAAAGTGTGCATGTGAAGATGATGACGTGGGACAGTGGAGAGAGAATTGTTGATGACGGCGTGCAAAGAGATTCATGAATATTCGATGTATCGAAAGTCCTCTTGATTGTAGAGATCATGTGGCGTGTCCTGGTTGTGATGATCGGTGGTACATCAAAATGATACGTTCATGGGTGTGGGAGCTTTGATAAAATTCCTCTGGGTGTGGTGGTGTAAGAATCCTCCATGTGTGTTGTAAAAAGCCTTCGGGTGAAATATCCTCTTCTCCTCTTTTCTGATTTCTACAATGACTACTTCCACTGTAGCCCTGGGCTCCGAGCCCAATGATAGGCGATGCCAGAAATGAAGAAGTGGATGATGGTGGGAGACCTGTTTATAGCCCAAGACCAAGAGATGGAGGATCGGAAGAAGAGAAGTATTTTGTTCATGGAAGAAAGGCCGAGGAGAGCGCCGCACACCGAGCAACTCTTACAAGACTCTTACGATCAGGCGATGTCGGAAAGGAAGAAGAGGACGATGTTGGGTGACCTGTTTATATTCCAAGACCTTGAGATGGAGGATCAGAATAATGGATGTACGATGTTCATGGTAGAAAGGCATAGGAGAGTGCCTCACACCGAGAAGCTCTTAACAGACTCTTGCGATCTAGCAATGCTAGAAAGTAAGAAGAGGATAACCCTGAGTGACCTATTTATAGCCCAAGACGTGGCGATAGAGGTTCTGAAGAAGAGAAGTATGGTTTTCATGGTAGAAAGGAAGAGAAGAGCGCCGCACACCAAGCACCTCTTAACAGACTCGGTGTTCATGGCGGAAAGGCAGAAGAAAGCACCGCACACCGGTCTCCTCTAATAGATATATATTTAAGAATTTATATAATAAATTTAAAAATATAATTTTGAAATTATAGATTTATGTTTAACATTATGGAAATATATGTAATATTTTTATTCAAATAAAATCTATTTTTTTCTCTTTTAATCAAGTATTCACAAGATTCATTTTTATTTTTTTTCTTGGTTTGAAGAATAAAACTGTTCATTGATTTAACATAATTCAATTAATTTAGTGAGATACAAAATTATACATTGTTTTTCTCTAAGTTTATTTTTATATAGAAAACATCTGATTTTTCAAAAAATGGTTCTTGTGAATTTATATTAAAAATATTTTTTACAATTTCTAAAAATTAAATCTCATAAAATGGATTCCATATTTCAAATCAGTATAATTAATATCAGGTAATAATATCAACATAAAGAATACTTTTTATTTGATAAGAATCATCGAAAATTATAATTGAAGGTTCAAAACAGTTAGTAGTCATGATGACATGAAATTCTATCCATGCGAAGTACAACAAAACAATGATTATTTTCACATTTTATTGTAAAAAAGTTAAAAGTACCTCGCTAAAAATATGAAATGTATATTCCATTTATTTTTTAATTAATATTCAAACATGTATAAAAATTAATTTTAAAACCCATATGAGAATATTAAAATCATTCTGAAAATCATTTTAAATGAAATGATGAAAATCGAAGAAAAGGATTCCCAAAAGTCTATTTTTATTTAAAAAATATTTATGATCATTCTAAGTACTAAATAACGAAAAATTATACTATTACATGAACACACTATGAATAAATGAAGGAGAATAAAATGAAATGGGTTTATTGTATAAGGGAAAAAAACTTCTTTCAATCTAAACTAATGTAGAATCAATACAAATTAAAATGAGATTGAAACATAAATCACTTACAACATTGGTAATCACTAAATTAAAAAATCATGAATGTGAGAACCATATATGGATTTTTAAATTACCATAGTTTCAATAAAAAGTATCACAAAATACATTAATGATGTCACACCCCGACTTTTTAATTTATTTTTATTTTATTATTTATGGGCTCCACGTCCCCGCATCAAGGACCGGGCTAGTTCCCAGTTTAAAAATTTCTGACATTTAATCTTTTTGGTGGGTTTCAAACCCATACACGAGCACCGTGTGGTTAGTAGTGACTGTGTGGTCGCCCCAAGTGCTTTTGTGGGTGCCAAAGCTGACTGCGTTGAGCCACACAATTTTCGTGGGCGTTTTTTCTAAGTCGTGTGATGACAGTGTGGGTACCCGTTAATATTATGTTGTTGTTATTATTATTATTATTTATATTATTATTATTTTCATTATTATTATTATTATTGTAGTAGTTATTCTTTATATTATTACTTCTATCATTATTGTATTGTTATTATTATTCTTTGTGATACTATTATTATTATTTTGATCATATTTGATTTTATTATAATTATTATATGATAATAAAACAACAATGCCTTCTAACCCTCATTCTACCCCCCCCCCAATATTCTGCTTCCTCCAACACGAGCTGTCCATGCGACTCCTTGCTCCAGCCGAGGAGACCTCAACCTTACATCCTGCCTGCAGCCGGCTTCCACACTTCACCATCACGCAAGCCTAACCCTTTCCCAGGCCCTCTACCTGACTCCCTTTCCCTTCTCACACCCAACCTCATCCTGAATACCATACTCCCCGCTCCTAGCGACCATCGCCTCCAGGACACATCACCATCACCGACCTCTCTCTCGCAACTCATACTCTCACCCACCAGATCTCACTCGGGCCCTCCGCTGCCGGCTCCCTCCCACTCACCACCTCCCTCACCATCCCTACCTCACCCTCTTCTTTATGCCACATCTTGGCCTCCGAACTCCCACACTCGTCCCCTCACTACCCCCCTCGCCACCTCCCAGTTCTTGTTGTGCCGCTCCCAACAGCACACTCTGTCTCCCCCACCTCATGCTCTAGCTCACCTGGAACCTCCACCAACCTTGCTCAAAACAGTTGCTCAGTGACCCAAACGTCATCTAGTGCCTCTATCCCATGCCACACTCACCCTCTTCCACTGTTGACCCAATGTTTTTTCCCTTCTCGAGCAGCCCAGAAAACCCCCTAGCCTACGTGCTTCGGACACCGCCAGCCTCATCGCGCCTCATTCGCGCTTCCTCTTCTGTGCTGGTCAGCAGTGGCCTCTTCCATTATGTTATTTTATTCATTTATATATTTATTCTTCAATTTATTAATTCTTTTAATATTTATTTACATATTATTTTATCAATTTATTTATTTATTCTTTCATTTATTTATTCTTTTAGTTATTTATGTACTTAATCGTTTATTAATTTATTTATTTATTCAATAATTTATTTATTATTTTAATCATATATTCATTTATTTATTAATTAATTTTAACTTATTTTCATCTTTGTTATTTTTATTTAATTTAGATAAATATCAATATTATTGTGGTTTTTGCGTAGTGTGTTTTTATTGTTGTTCAGCATGCGTAGTTGGTCCACATGGTGCTTTTCAACATTCCATTGAGGTTCCTTCGCATCCACTCTTGGGTTGAGGTAGGTAATTCCATTGATTTCTTTTCTGCATTCTAATAGATGATTGGGTGTTTCAATAATTTTATTTTATGTGATTCACAGCTTTGTTATATCCATAAATTTTTCTGCTACAGTGCTTCTAAATTTTTAGAATTAGTCAAAATAATGTGTTGAATCAATTCCTTGTTCTAGTCTATAATTATTTGATTATGTTTCAAATCCTATTTTGATATTGTTTATGGCTATTTTGTTGGGGATTTTCTTTTTATTTCAATATAGTTTGTTAAAAAATTATTTTGAAGGTAAATACTTTGTTATGATAATATTTATGTGAACTTGGCACATTTCATAAAATACTATAGTGATCAATGTGGTATTGAGGGTTTTTATGAAATTTTTATCCTTGATTATTGTGTGTGTCAGCATTGGTTATTTGTATACATTGTTTGGATTATAATTTTGGTATAACTTTCTAATAGTTTAATGGTGTTAAAATAAAATGTGGGCTCCTTGGTTTTAATTGTGATTGTGTGAGTTATTTTCAAATAAAGTGAGCGGTTGGTTTTAGTTTCAAAGTGGTAGTTTCTGGGAACAGTTTTGGTTGTTTCCTTAAAGCACGGGCATTCTATTGGCTGTTTCCATATCCATGGGTGTGCTCGGTGCACCCATGAACTTGCCTTCAAGTGACAATGAAACCTTTAATCAAGTGCTTCCATAAAACCTTTTTTTCTAAATGGTTTTTTCCCTAATTAAATTTCGGTCCTTTATGTGGATTTTGTGAAAGGTTTGAAGTGTGGTCCTAAGGGTGTTCCAGTTTGGTTTTGAGAGTATAAAAATTGTATTTATGTAATGTTTTGGGTAGTGTTTCTTGACATGACAACTTAAAGGCTTGTTTGGCTCTTCCAATTCATGGGCGGAGTTGTGTTAACATTTAGAATGGTTCGTGTTTGAAAATTTTGTGTGGCTTGCTTGACAACATAAAGGCTTGTTAGTATATTGAAAAAGTTTTAGAATTGTTTTAATCATTTCATGGCATGAAGGTCAGGTTGTCACCGTTGATAATATGTTTTATATATATATACCGGGGCACCTCTATAGGGGGGATATCCCATATGGGTTATCGTATGAAGGGTCATGTTTGGGGTAGGAAAGTGTGGTGAGATGATTCACATGTGCAAGTGCCACCTATTTACACAGTATTATTGTAACCACCATGGGTTCCTAGGAATCTTTTAGACAGTGAGTGATGGTTTTGGACCAACCTAGATTAGACGGGATGGTACCCCATGCATTTGTTGTTAGGCCAGGCGGGCATTTCCAATGGATTGGTCCATTAGGGCTGCTAGTTGGTTATAGAATTAAGAGCTCTACCATACACTGTTTTGTGGATCCGAAACTGAGTACATCTAGGGGTATTCTAGGGATATTTAGGATCACCCATGGTGATTGGATTATTTTTATTTCTTGTTTATTTTTCGTGGACTAGTGTATTTTCAGCTTTCACTCTTACTCATTTTAATCTAGCACAACATTGGTATATTCTGTTTTTTATTTTATTTATAAAATTAAAAACGATTTTGTAAAATGGTATGTAGCATGTGTTGGGTTTTTAAATGGGAAAACATGTTTCTTATTTTCAAATATGAAAACCCTGATTTTATAATTGTATTATAAACATGGGTTCATGGATTTTTTTGAGAAAGGAGAATTGGGATTATTTTATTTATCATGGAAACCCTACTGAGCATCTTTAATTATCATGCCTATCTTTATCATTTCAGTTTCTGGTTTTATTTACTCATATTTTTTCATGGCTGAGTTTCTCGTTATTGGAGAAAGTCAACCTTTGGTAAAGAGGTGACCTAAAAGGTCACATGGACATATGTTCAGTTTTATTTTCTTTCCTCTACTAGTTTTATTTTTATCGACTATTTATATTTATCTTTTTTCTTGGTTATTTTTTTATGTCAATGGGCCAAATCATTTAAAACGATTAAAATTTTGATGCCTGACACTGGTTTCCAGCTCGTGGGGATCGGGAACGCCCTTTGGGCCATGTCGCGGACCGGCTCAGGTGACCGGTTCAAGGTTGACATGGGTTAGTTTGTGAATTAATGATATCAGAGGTCCCTTGTTATTTGGTGTGACCGGTAGTTGGAGATTAGGACTTTCGGGACTCAAGAGGTATGTACAGGAAGGACGTCATGAACCCTCACCTATTCTAAACCTCGAGTCGCCAAGGGTAGTCTAGGAATTGATTTCATGTCTCGTTTTTTTTGGATTTAGGGATGAAAATTGAGGCAAAAAAATGTTACATTGGGATTTTACATAGAGTAGTGACCCATGTGGATTCAGCATACACAATTTAAGTTCATCTGATTCGTTGACACTTGCATAGGGCATCGCCCACTACCATGTCACTAGGTTAAGCATGACTACTAGTCCCTCCCTTTGGATATTTGATGCAAGTCATGTGTCATCTTGGTTCTGGATGGTTTAAGAGAATTATGTAAAATGAAAAAGGGGGTTTTAAATGAGAATGATTTCTTTTAATGGGCATTAAATTTGTAAAGTATATTATAAAACTAAAAGCTCTTGGCCTGAAAATCCATTGGATTCTTGGAAGTAGTATAGATATGGTTCGGGTGCAACCTTGGGTGCTCATTATGAACATTTTCACATGTGAGGGAATGCATGGGTAGAGCATGTTGGTTCATATGGATGAAAGCAGATGAAGACATGTGGAACAGTTCATTGGATTACTGGTGTGTGCAATTGGAATTAAATGATTAACCTTGTTTTTCTATAGCAATTTTAAAAAAAAGGAAAAGGATTTTTGGAAATTGAATTGTGTTTGAAAAGTGGACTTGTTATATGGAAAGTGGCCTTGAAGGAAAAAGGTTTTGATATTTAAAATCGAAATGGGATTTTGAAAGGCGAATTTTTGAGTTGTGTTTGTTTTTTCCTATTTCTTTTGAGCTGGTTGATTTGGATAAAGGTGCTTTCAATGATGATGCTTCAGCATGGTGTTAGTTTTGGATCTATGTTTTATATGTTGTTCAGAAAATGTGGCCCTAAATTTTCACCATGGTTTCCGATAAGTCATTACAAGTTTTTAGTCCCTCTCATACATTGCATATCCTTTGCGGTGATTGGGGACCCATAGAAGTAGCAAAATGGATTGAAGTGGTTGAGCATGTCTTCAAGGTTTTGGTAACACTCGAAGCATTTAGAGTGCATTCTATTTTGGGTCTATTTAATGGTCATGCTTTGGATGAATGGGAATTAGTTACCCCACCATCAATGCAAGTTGGGATGACATGGGATGTCTTTAAATCTGTCTTCATCTGATGGTTTAAACCTGTAGAGGTAAAGATGAAGAAAATTGAAAAGCTCGTGCATATTCAACAAGTCCAAAAGATGGTGAAGGCATATGTTGACCATTTTACGGATCTTGTGTCCTTTTCTCGAGAGGTACCGTCACATGATTTGTTGAATGCTTCTCTCTTAATTGGGGGACATTGTCCTAAGATCATGGAGAGAGTCCTCATTTCTAAAGTCCATTGTTTCGAGATGTTGTTTGATGAGGCGTTCTTAGCTTAATTGGTCTCCAGAGCATCAGTGCTTGTAAATCTAGCATATCCAATTACTCATGATGGTTCCCCATCTAGCGAGCAAGGTGTTATAAAGGGAACTACTTCTAAAGAGTCATCTGTAGTGGTTTTGGTTTCCAATTCATCATAACGTTCTGTGGTGTGCCACCAGTGTGGTCTGTTCGGGCATCCGAAACCATCATGTTGCATACCTCTAAGGACGTGTCATCGTTTTGGGTGCCTGGGACATCTAGAAACTTTTTGTAGGAAAAGTCTCTTGAAGAATATGTTGTGACCACAGAATCCCAGTCCCTGGCTGTGAGGTAAGAGATGATTCAGCCATCAAAGCTCCAGCCACTGGTCTTGTGGTGAAGGTCACACGCAGTCAATAGTTTCCAGGGGTGTGATGTTTTGGTTTGGGTTTGGGGTTCCATGTGGTCAGTGGAACATTTAAAGTCATTTCATTCTTGTTTTCTACTACAAATGTTATGAAATGTTTTTCAGATCATTGCTATATCATGGATTTTTGACAGATTTGATCTATTATAATCCATAAAAAATTTTTTTTTCTTGATCATGGTTTTCTGAATCATGTGCTTTTCTTAAAAGTGTGTTTGGAACTTATGTGGGTTATTCTCAATTGGAATCTGTTTGATTGAAGATTTAAGTGTCTTTAGAAGAATCGATGATTATGGTTATGCACAAATTCACTGTTTCGGTTATGTTATGCTCGGAGGCTTTTCTCATGTGTTTGGGGTTTTGTTCTAGTCAAGAGTTATAGGTTTAAGTGGAGGTGTTTTTCACTCATGTTATAGAAATTAGTTCGGATCGGTTGGAAGTTCCCACATCGGCCTCCCCTTCTTGGGGTGTTATGTTTGGGTATTAATTTTCATCACTAGTCGAGTTCTTTGGGTGGGGAGAACCCTCTCGTGTTCTCCCATTCTCTTTTGTTATGTTTTCTTTCGGTCTAAATCGGGCATTGATCCTTGTTTTGTCTATTGTTCTGGTGAGTGACTTTCTTGTGGTAGAGAGTGTCTGTGGCTGGGAGAATTTTCACAACCCAACTTTTTAATTTATTTTTATTTTACTATTTCTGGGCTCCACATCCTCGCGTCAAGGATCTGGCTAGGTCCTCGTTTGAAAATTTCATACATTTAATGTATTTGGTGGGTTTCAGACCTGTGCACGGGCACTACATGGTTATCAGTGACTGTGCGGTCTCCCCAGGTTCTTCTGCAGGTGCCCAAGAAGACTGCGCTGAGGTGCACAATTTGCATGCATGTTTTTTTAAATCATGTGACGAGCGCATGGGTACCCATTAATATTATGTTGATAGTATTATTATTATGATATTATGACTATTATTATTATTATTGTCATTATTATTATTATTATTGTTGTTGTTATTCATTATATTATTACTTATATCATTGTTGTATTGTTATTATTATTAATCTTTATGTTACTATTATTATTATTTTTATCATATTTGATATTATTAATATTATTATAAGATAAAATAAACAACAAACCCCCTAACCCAAATACTACCCCACCCCGTTTTCAGCTTCCTCCTGTGCGAGCCGCCCCTACGACTCCTTGCGCGAGCCCAAGCGACCCTCGCCTTGCCTCCTGCCTACAGTCGGCTTCTGAACCACACCCTCACGCCAGCCTCACCCTTTTCTAGGCCCTCTGCCTTGCTCCCTTTCCCTTCTCTCACCCAACCTCAGTGTGAATCCCAGTCACACCACTCACCATGTTCATCACCTTCAGGACCCCTCGCCAGCACCAACCTCTGTACCACAGCTACGTCTCTCTGCCACCTGCTCACGCCCAGGTGCTCCGCCATCAGATCATGCACACTCGCCACCTCCCTCATTTTCCCTGGCTCACCCCTGGCTATTGGATGGGTCCTGGCCTCCACACTTCCACACTCATCCCCTCTCTACCCCCTTGACACCTCCCTGTTGTTGGGGTTCCATTCAAAACATCCCACTACACCAACCTCGCCATATGCTTAGGCTCTCCCTCGACCTCTGCAGACGTCGCTCAGCACCCTCACTTAGTGCCCCTGCCTTCATCCAGTGCCTCCATCCCCAGCCGCACTCACTCTCTTCCTCACCCGACCCCCTTACTGTTTCCCTTCTCCGGCAACACAGAAAACCCCAAGCCCTCCTTGCTTTGGACCCCTCCAACCTCGTCGCGCATCCTTCGCACTTCCTCTTCCACTCTAGTTAGTAGTGTCCTCCCCCAGTATATTCTTTTATTAATTTATTTATTTATTAATTTATTTATTTTTTATTTTAAATATTTATTTACTTATTCTATTGTTTATTTATTTATTTATTCATTCACTTATTTATTCATTTAATTATATATGTACTTATAATATTATTTTTTATTAATTATTTCATTTTTTATTATATTAATCATTTATTTGTTTATTTTCCCATTCATTTCATGTTTGGTGTTTTAATTTAATTTAGGTAAATCCTAATACTTTCGCGGGTTTTTTTGGTGTGTTTATATTGCTGTCCAGCCTGTGCGGTTGGTCAGTGGGGCATTGTTCAACATTTTATTGAGGTTCCTTCATGTCTGCTCTTGGTTTGAGGTAGGTAATTCTATGGTTTTTATTTCCTCAGTCTAATTGATGCTTGGGTTTTTGATAATTTTATATTATTTGATTTCCAGCTTTGTTATATCCATATATTTTCCTACTATAGTGCATTTAAATCTTTAGAATTAGTCAAAATAATGTTTTGAGTCAATTCCTGGTTCGAGTCAAAAATTATTTGATTATGTACCAAATCCTGTGTTGATATTGTTTATAGTTATTTTTTTGGGGTGTTTCATTTTATGTTAATATAGTTTGATAAAAAAAATACATTGAAGGAAAATATTTTGTTATGATAATTTTTATGCGCAAGTGCCACATTTGATAAAATACTATAGCGTTCCATGTTGAATTGAGGCTTTTTATGAAATGATTAGCCTTGAGTGTTCTGTTTGTCAACATTGGTTATTTGTAAACTATGTTTTGTTTATAATTTTGGTATTAGTATAACATTATAGGATTGTTAGGGTTTTAAAATAAAAAGGGGGTTCATTGGTTTTTAATATGACGATGTGAGTTCTTTTCAAATAATGTGAGCAGTTGGTATTAGTTTCAAAGTGGTAGATTTGTGGGAATAGTTTTGGTTGTTTTACTAATGTGCTGGCATTCCATAAAAATTTTCCACATCCATGGGTGCACTCGGTGTACCGATGAATTTTCCTACAAGTGACAATGACATATTTAAACTATTTTTTCCTTAAAACCTTGGTTTTCTAAATGGTTTTTGTTTCCAATGTAATATTCATTGCATTATGTGAATTTTTTGAAAGGTTTGAAGTGTGATCTTAAGGTTGTGATAGTTTGGATTTGAAAATATAAACCTTGTATTTCAGTAATGTTTTGGGTAATGTTTTTGGACCTGACAACAAAAAAGGCTCGTTTGGCTCTTCAAATTCATGGGTGGAGTTATGTTAACTATTATAATGGTTTGTGTTTGGAAAGTGTGTGTGTGGCTGGTTGGGACTTTAAATGTTTTTAGAATAATTTTTTGGACATGGGAGTCATGTGACAGCCCGTTTGGCACTTTCAGCATTAATTAAATGTTTGTGTTGACTCATTGAAATGACGACGTTTTGATTATTGTATGCCCATATAAAAACATTAGTATTTTGAAAATTGTATCGAATGGTTTTAATGATTTCATGGAATGAAGGAATGGTTGGCACCTTTGATGATATTTTATATATATCTATATCGGGGCACCTCTATAGGGCGGATATCCATTATGGGTTATCGTATGGAGTGTCCGTGTTTGGGTAGGCATGTGCTGTGAGATGAGTCACACGTGTGAGGGTATCCTACTTACATAGTTTTATTGTAACCACCATGGGTTCCTGGGAATCTTTAATAGATCGAGTGATGGTTGATGACCAACTCTAATTAGACGGATTGGTACCCCCTGGATTTGTTGTTAGTCCATGTGGTCTTTTCCACTAGATTGGTCAGTTAGGGAAGCCAATTGGTTATAGACATAGTAGCTTCACCATACACATACTGGTGGATCCGATACCGAGTACGTATAGGGGTATTATATGGATGTTTAGGATCACCCATGGTGACATGATTATTTTCATTGCATGTTTATTTTTCGTGCACTATTGTATTTTCATCTTTCACTCTAACACGTTTTACACTAGCACAACATTGATATTTTCTATTTTACATTTTATTTATAAAATGACATATGATCTTGTAAAATGGTATTTATCATGTGTTGTGATTTTAAATGGGAAAAACATGATGCTTATTTTCAAATCTGAAAACCATACTTTTATAAATGTCTTTCAAACTTGTGTTAATGAATTGTTTCAGGAAAGGAGACATTGGATTTTTTGGTTTATCATGGAAACCCTACTGATCATCTTTAATTATCGTGCCTATCATTATAATTTTAGTTGTAGGTTTCCTTGATCAGGTTTTCTTGGATGAGTTGCTCGTTATTGGAGCAAGTCGGCATTTTTCGGGATGTGACCTAAAAGGTCACGTGGAGGTACGTTCGGTTTTATTTTCTTTTTGCTACTATCGTTATGTTTATTGACTTTTTATATTTACTTGTTTTCTTTTTTATTTGTTTTTTTCATGATACCAATAATTTCTAACGATTACAATTTTGATGCCCAACAGTAGTTTCCAGACCGTTGGGATCGGGAACGCCCTTCGGGAAATGTTACGAATAGGCTTGGGTGACAAGTTAAGGGTCAACCAAGTTTAGTTCGTGGAAAAATGTTATCAGAGGGCCCTTCCTAATTGGTGTATCTGGTAGATAGAGATTAGGATTTTCGGGACTCAATAGGTAGGTACGGTAAGGATGTCATGAACCATCACCAGTACCAAACCTCGAGTCAACAGGGGTAGTACAAGAATTGAGTTCTTTTCTCATTCTTGTTTGTTTTGGATTGAGGGATGACAATTGTGGAAAACCGATTATACATTGTGATTTAACATGGAGTAGTGACCCATGTAGAATTAGCGTACATAGCTTATGTTACTCCTAGTTGTTGATGATTACTTGGGGAAAGGCCCACTACCATGTTTCTATGTTAAGAATGACTACTAGTCCCTACCATCGGTGATTTGATACAAGTTATGTGTCATCTTGGTTTTGGTTGGTTTAAGTGAATTCTTGAAAATGAAAATGGGTTTCTAAAATGAGAATGATTTCTTTTAAATGACATTTAATTTGTGAAATGTATTTTTAAACTGAATGATCATGGCATAAAAATATGATTGTTGCTTGGAACAGGTAGAGATAGGGTTTGAGTGCAACCTCAGGTTCTCATTATGAACATTTGCACATGGGAGGGAATGCATGGGAAGTGCGTGTTGGTAGATATGGATTAAAGTGCTTGAAGACATTTGCAACAATTATTAGGATTACTATGGTGTGCACTTTTAATTAATGGCTTGTCCTTGTTTTCTAAAGAGATTTAAAAAAAGGGGAATTGATTTCTTGAAATTTAATTTGGTTTGAAAAGTGGACTTGGTAGTTTGAATGTTCCATTAATTGAAGGTAATTTTAAAATATAAAATTGAAAGGGGATTTTGAAAGATGAATTTTTGAGTTTTTATTGTTTTTTCTTATTTCTTTTTAGTTGGTTGTTTTGGATGAAGGCACTTTCATCGATGTTGCATCGACATGATGTCAGATATGGATCTATAATTTATATGCTGTTCAAAAAATGAATCCCAGAAAGGTTGCCAACATTTCTGATATGTCATGCCTAGTTTTTGGTCCTTCTCAGACATTTACTATCCTTTGTAGTGATCAGGGTCCGTTAGAAGTAGCAGAATGTCTTGAAGGGGTCGAGTGTGTCTTCATGGTTTTGGGAACTCCTGAAGCTATTAGAGTGCATGTTTTTTTGGGTCTATTTAATGGTTCAGCTCTGGATGGATGGGAGTTATTTTTTGCACCATCAGTGCGATTTGGGATGACATGGGATGTCTTTAAATCAATCTTCATCTGATGGTTTATATCTAAAGATGTAAAGACAAATAAAATTGAAGAGCTCATGAATATTCAATAAGGGCAACAAACTGTGAAGTCATATGTTGACCATTTCAAGGAGCTTGTGTCCTTTTCTATGAAGATAGTGTCACATGATTGGATGAATACCTCTCTCTTTATTGGGGGTCTTTGTCTTGAGATCACGGAGCGAGTCCTCATTTATAAAGACCATTGTTTTGAGAAGTTCGTGGAAGAGGCATTCTTAGCTAAAATGGTCTCCAGAGCATAGGTGCATGGAAATCCAGCATATACAATTACTCATGATGGTTCCTCATCTGGCAAGTAGGGTGTGCCAGATGGACCTTCTTTGAAAGAGTCATCTGCAATTGTTTTGGTTTCCAATTCATCGGAACGTTCAGTGGTGTTCCACCAGTGTGGCCGGTTCGGGCATGCTAAACCATAATGTCACTTCTCTCCAAGGACGTGTCATCATTCTAGGTGCATGGATCATCTAAAAATGTTTTGTAGGAAGAATCGCCTAATGGAGATGTTGTGACCAGAGAATCCTTGTGCCTGACTGTGATGCAGGAGATGCTTCAGCCATCTGAGCCCCAGCCACAAGTCTTGAGGTGAAGCTCGCACACTGTCAGTAGTTTCTAGGGGTGTGATGTTTTAGTTCGGGTTTGTAGATCCATTTAGTTAGTGGAACATTTAAACTTTTTCATTCTTTTTTATGCTGCTAAACTTTTGACATTGTTTTAAGTTCATATTTTTTGTGGATTTTGGATAGATATGATCTATTATAATCCAAACAATTTTGTTCTTTTTATCATGGTTTTTCTGAATCATGTGCTTTTCTTAGAAGTGTGTTTGTACCTTGTGTGGGTTAATCTCGGTTGGGTTGTGTTCATTTGGAGATTTATGTTTCTATGGAGGAATCAATGTTTTGGGTTATGCTTGGATTTACAGTTTTGGTTATGTAATTATTAGAGGCTTTTCACTAGTGTTTGGGGTTTTGTCCTGGGTCGAGAATTATAGGTTTAAGTGGAGGTGTTTTTCGCACATGCTATTGAACATTGTTCGGATCGGTTGGGAGTTCCCATATCTCCCCCCTCCATGGGTTGTATATTTCGGTGTTAATTTTCAGTACTAGTCGAGTTCTTGTGGTGGGGAGAACCTTCTCGTGTTCTCTCGTTCTCTTGTGTTGTGTTTTCGTTCAGTCTCAATCGGGCATGGATCCTTGTTTGTTCTATTGATCAGCTGAGTGACTTATTGGGGGACGAAAATGTCTCTAGTGGGGAGAATTTTCACACCCAAACATTTTGATTTATTCTCTTTTTATTATTTCTGGGATCCAAGTCCTCACGTCAAGGGTCGGGCTAGGTCCCAGTTTTAAAATTTTTGACATTTAAATTTTTTGGTGGGTTTCAGACCCATGCACGGGCACCGCAGGGTTAGTAGTGACTGTGTAGTCACACCGGGTGCTTGTGAGGGTGCCCAAGCAGACTGCGATGAGGTTTGCAATTTTTGTGCCTGTTTTTTTTAAATTATGTGATTAGTGCATGGGTACCCAATAATATTATGTTATTATTATTATTGTTGTTGTTTTCATCATAATAATTATTATTATTATGGTTGTTATTCCTTATATTATTACTTCTATAATTATTGTATTGTAATTATTATTATTCTTTAGGGTACGAAAATTATTATTTATATCATATTTAATTTTTTTATTATTATCATATGATAAAAAACAAACAAGAAACCCCTATAACACTAATTCTACCTTTGGAGCCCCCCCCCACTGTTTTCCTCTTCCTTGAGCATGAGCCGCCCCTGCGGCTCCTTGCGCCATCCCAGGCGACCTCCACCTTGCCTCCTATCTACAGCTGGCTTCCTCACCTCACCCTCATGCCAGCCTCACCCTTACCCAGGCCCTCCGCCATGCTCCCTTTCCCTTCTAACATCCAACCTCAGCATGAATCCTAGCCACCTCGCTCCCTATCGCCATAGCCTCCAGTACCCCTCGCCAACACCGGCCTCTCTCCTGCAGCTCCTACTATCTGCCACCTGTTCACGCCTAGGCATTCCACGGCCGGCTCCCGCTCACTCACCACCTCCCTCACCATCCCTGCCTCACCCCTGTTGTAGGCCGCATCCTGTCCTCTACACTCCCTCACTCATCCCATTACTACCACCATACTGCATCCCTATTCATGGTGTGTTGCACCCAAGAACCCACTCTGCCTCCCTCAATTCACACTCCAGCTCTCCCTTGACCTCCAGCGGCCTCACTCAGCACCCTCGCTCAGTCCCCCCTCCTTCATCTAGTGACTCCAGCCCTTTCCACACTCAACCCTCTTCCACTCCCAACCCCCCATGATATTTCCCTTCTCTAGCAGCCCAGAAAACCCCTTTCCCTCTTTGTTTTGGACCCTACGAGCCTCGATGTGCCCCCTTCGTGCTTCCTCTTCTACTATAGTTGGTAGTGTCCTCATCTTGTATATTATTCTATTTATTTATTTATTTATTTATTGTTTAATTTATTTATTCTTTTACTTATTTATTTACTTATTATTTAATTCATTTATTTATTTATTCCTCAATTTATTTATTCTTTTAATTAAATATTTAATTGTTCTTTTATTCATTTATTTACTTATTCTATCATTTAATTATTATTTTAATCATTTATTTATTTGTTTTTTTGTTTTTTTGTTTTCCCTTTATATCATCTTTGGTGATTTTATTTAATTTAGGTAAATCCTAATACTATCGTGGGTTTTGTGTAGTGTGTTTTTATTATTGTTCAGTGTGCGTGGTTGGTCCACAGGGCAGTGTTCAATATTCCATTGAGGTTCCTACACTTTTGGTCTCGGTTTGAGGTAGTTAATTCTATGGTTTTCATTTCTGTGGTTTAATTGATGCTTGGGTGTTTCAAAAATTTTATTTTATGTGTTTCATAGCTTTCTTATATCCATAAATTTTCCTGCTATAGTGCTTTTATATTTTTAGAAATAGTCAAAAGAATTTTTTGAGTCAATTCCTGGTTCGATTCTGAAATTATTTGATTATGTGCCGAATCCAATTTTGATATTGTTTATGGATATTTTGTTGGGGTGTTTCATTTTATGTCAATACAGTTTGATAAAAATATTATATTGTTAAGGTAAATATTTTGTTATGATAATTTTGATGTGCACATGGTTCATTTGATAAAATAGTATAGTGTTCAATGTGGAATTGAGGGATTTTATAAAATTTTTAGACTTCATTGTGTTGTGCATCAGAATTGGTTATCTGTAAACGTGGTTTGGTTGATATTATATGTATTAGTATAACTTGCTAATAGTGTTAAGGTGTTAAAATAAAAATGGGTCGCTTTTTTAATGTGACAGTGTGAGTTCTTTTCAAATAAATATAGTGGTTGGTTTTAGTTTCAATGTGGTAGTTTTGTGGAAATAGTGTTGGTTTTTTTCATGAAGCACAGTTGTTCCATTAGATGTCGTCACCTCCATGAGTGCACTCGGTACACCCTTGAATGTTCCTTCAAGTGACAATGACACCTTTCAATTAGTGATTCCTTAAAACCATGGTTTTCATAATGGTTTTCATTTCCAATGTAAGATTATGTCCTTTATATTGATTTTGTGAAAGGCATAAAATGTGATCTCAAGGGTGTGCCAGTTTGGCTTTGAAAACCTAAAAGTTGTATTTCTGTGATGTTTTGGGTAATGTTTTTGGACATGACAACTTAATGTCCAATTTGCTCTTCCATTTCTTGGGTGGAGTTGTGAAGAATTTTATAATGTATTGTGTTTGGAAATTGTGTGTGGCCAATTGGTAATTTAAATGTTTTTAGAATAATGATATTGACATGGGTGGGTCATGAAGAACTGTTTTTCACCATCATCTTTAATGCAATATTTGTGTTGACTCTTTGAAATGACGATTTTTTGATTAGTATATGCCCATATAACAACTTTAGTACATTGAAAAAGGTATCAAATGGTTTTTATGATTTCATGGAATCAAGTCTTGGTTGGAACCTTTG
The DNA here is from genome assembly GCA_963277665.1 of Viscum album. NCBI lineage: Eukaryota > Viridiplantae > Streptophyta > Magnoliopsida > Santalales > Viscaceae > Viscum > Viscum album. The sequence continues at coordinate 1,933,120,313 of OY728131.1, forward strand.
ATGATATTATATATATATATATCTGTGTCTGTGTCTATATATATATAGGGGCACCTCTATAGGAAGGATATCCCTTATGGGTTATCGAATGGAGTGTCTGTGTTTGGGGTAGGCAAGTGCAGTGACATGAGTGACACGTGTGAGGGCCTCCTACTTACACAACATTATTGTAACCACCATGGGTTCATGGGAGTCTTTTAGAGATCAAGTGACGGTTGCAAGCCATACCCGATTAGATAGGTTGGTACCCCCTGGATTAGTTGTTAGGCCAGGCGGGCTTTTCCACTAGATTGTTCAGTTAGGGCAGCTAGTTGGTTAAAAACATGGGAGCATCACCTTATGTCGGTAGGTGGTTCCGAAACTGAGTATGTCTAGGGGTCATCAAGGGATATTTAGGATCACCCATGGTGACTCGATTATTTTCTTTGCTTGTTTTTTTTCGTGAACTAGTTTATTTTCAGTTTCACTCTTACTCATTTTACACTATCACAAAATTAGTATATTATGTTTTGGATTTTATTTATAAAATGAAAAATGATTTTGGAAAATGTTATGTGACATGTGTTGGGATTTTAAATCGGAAAAATGTGTTGCATATTTTCAAATGTGAAAACCCTACTTTTATAATTGTATTTCAAACATGCATTAATGGATTGTTTCGAGAAAGAAGACGTTGTATTTTGTGGTTTATCTTGGAAACCCTACTGTGCATCTTTAATGCTCATGCCTAACTTTATCATTTTAGTTTTATGTTTCCTTGCTCGGGTTTTCTTGGCTGAGTAGCTCGTTAATAGAGCAAGTCGGCCTTTGGTCGAGAGGTGACATAAAAGGTCACATGGAGGTATGTGTGGTTTTATTTTCATTCAACTGCTAGCGTTGTTTTTATAAATTGTTTATATTTATCTGTTTGCTTGTTTATTTGTCATTGTTCATGGTCCAAATCATTCCCAATGATTAAAATTTTTCTGCCTGGCACTGGTTGCCAACCCATGGGATCGGGAACGCCCTTTAGGCCATGTCGCGGACTGGATCCGGTGACCGGTTCAGGATCGACCCGAGTTGGGTCCTGAAAAATGGTTATTATATACACCACCCAAAATAAATAATTGGTGAATATGGCATATGTCTTATAGAAATAAAATTAAGACGATAAACTCTTACCTCATGTCTCATCTTTTTCATAAATGTTCAAACCTACTATATAATAAATATATATTTATTCTAAATATATTATATAACCATTATCATATATATAATACAATATATTATTTAAGTATCAAAACATATCACCCATTTATTGACAATTGTTTATTAAAATTATTGTTCCATCTGATAACTATTTCATTTTTCATGCTTTTTTGGGTTTGGTAGTCCCAATCATTGTACTTTGAGCATGGTTACATTATCTTTAGAATTATAATCATTTTATTAGTATCATATTTAATCATTTTATACACTATTATAACTATTCATATAATACTATGATGAAAAAATAATTACATCACATCATTAAATAAAACTTAATGTACTATGTTAAGTGTAAAAATTGACCATTAAAAACTATATTAATATAAAAAATATCATATATATTAATTAAATTCATTATTAAAACCATTAATATGAAGTGGTTATGAAAAACTAAATGCATCACTTCATGAAGGTGATAATCCACACACATGCTCGAGCAGTGTTTTCTTTTTTCCATATGAAGGAAAGGAGGTGAATAATGGATGTTCCATCATCATAATAAAAATTCAGTATATTTAAGAAACTAAATTCATTATTTAATAATGGATACCATATATTTAAGGGAGGTATAAGAAGAAATAAAACTTAATGTACTCTGTTAAGTGTCATATCTATTCGTTGAGAAACCGCATTTGAATTACACCATAAGAATTTATGGGATTGTATTTTGACAATAAAAGAAGATCTGTGACATGGGAATAGAATATAAGATGATATTATGGTAATTATTTACTAATATTGAGTGATAAATCTTTATTAATAAGGGATGAGATGATGTTACCTTTAACAAATAAGGGGAGGGGAACCCTTGGAATTACATAAAGTATTAAATTAAAATAAACTAAAAATCATGTTCAGGTGGATCAAAATTAATATTTTTAGAATCTATGTTAAGTATATGTTGATATAATCTCAGAAAATAATATTTTTACATGTTTAGGTTATATTTTAACCCTTATTTCTTAGTTTTAATCGCTATTAACCCTTTGAAAATTATCGTGATATCAATTCATTTACTACTTTGGATTTAATAATGTTAAGAAAAAAGGTAAATTGACCCATCAGTGGATAAGGGATAAACTATTAGAATATATACAATTCAATTGGATGAATATAATATATTTTATAAATTAAAATTCATTTAATAAAATATTATATAACTTATGATACCATTAAAGTCATCTCTGGGACTATACACATAGTTTAACGTTAAAGACATCAATACATGTAGAGAATTTGAATATAAACTCTTTTTAAAAAAATTTATATTATTATTAAACATATAATTCACATGTCACCATAATTAATCCAAAAAATACTATCTTTTATGTTTTCAAAATCATTAACATTGATTTTTACACTACTTGCAGAAACATTGTGTTAGCATTGTGTATGAATTTAAGGTAATTATATCATAAAAAAATTAAAAATTAATTAACATGAAACAATAAATTAATAATATTCTATACAAACATTAATACTCTTTAATAAAATATTCTTTTCTATATTTGAAATTATAAATGAAAGAGAGTTGTATTTTGAAATTTTCCTGTACCTAAAATATTACAAAAGTCTTTATCAAAGACTAATGACACAAAAATTCCATATTTTTTAATATTTTAAAGAGATTGTATAATTAAAATAATAAAATGAAATATTGTCAAGTGTATGGTTTATTTTTAATCCTTGTTTAATAGTTATAATGTTTTTCTACATATTTTACCATTATAATAGTGAAAACATTTTTACCAATGTTACAATTCATTATGATAAAACATAAATGTGCCATATTTACCAAATTTTAAAATACCAGTTACAAAAATGGTATCCATTTTTCAATATTCTATCTCCATAATTTGAGGAAATAAATTTTAATATATGTGTGAAAAATTCAATGAAAACAATTTTTAGAAAAACAAGTGTTTTTAAGCATAAAAATTAAATTCTATTAAAATTATGATTATTGATAATTCAAATGGAATTAATTATATTATACTAAAAAAATGAATCATATATAAATTTAATAAAATATACCAATTATAATGAGAATTTTAATAAATGTTATTTACTAAAAATAAAATTGACATTTGAAAAATTGTTATATTTCAGTATTCAATGAAAATTCAATCATCTCTTAAAAATACAAAAAATTCACCATAAGTTTTTTTAATTTGATTATTTGAAAAATTAATTTAATTTTACAATATAAAATTTCTAAAATTGGTATAAATTAATTCAAATTTCCACACAAAATCCTATAAAAACCATTTTTGATGAAAATCAATTTTTGAAGCATAAAATTACCTCACTAAAAATTAAGTGATTATTTAATAATAATTAATCAATATATATGTATTGAGTATGAACATTGTAGATATATAGAATAATTTAATTACTCATACTTATACCCACTTGTTCAAAAATTATATTATAATGCTCACATTTAAATAATAATATTTTTATAATATATCATAATTCACTTAAATATTGATGTTGCATGTTAAGAAATCTAGTGAGATTTTTATTATTTTAAACTTTAATTTCATGGTGACATGAATCTTCTTGAATGATTTTATTATATTTCATATGGTAGGAGTCCAAACACAAGTAAGTGATCTACATCACAGCATGGTCTACTTTGGATGCAAGAAGTTCAACAACCATATTCCCTCCATTACAATTGTAGAGGGTCTCAACATATATATGAATTGTAATTTATAAATTTCGGATAATTTATTCATTAGTCCAATGATTATAAGAGTGCATCACCGGTGATTTTACCAGCAAGGAAGAATGAAACTCAATTGAAGAAAATTGATATTATTAGACTTGTAAAGATTAATACTTGTATGCATCGCATGAGATTAACCTTATATAGAGGATCCTTATGTATAAAAGGTTGATAATGAAATAATGATAGATCTTATACCATATTATAAAAAACCACCTATAAAACTCTCTAAACACATTATTCATCAATATTCTGTTTATATCACCACCTTAGAGCCTTCCAGCTTATCATACACCACCCATATCTTCTGTGGTTCTGGTAGATAGATTACTAGAAAAGTGGATCTTATTATACCTAGTTAGTATGGATATCTAGTACATAGAGTTGATATATTATACCTATGAAGGGATCATACATTTCAAATAAGTGGTGCAGTGATTGACACCTTGATGGTGAGTTTCAATACGAGCATTTCATATAACTAGGCATCCATAACACTCCAGGAAACTATATAATAATGACACTAGTATTATTAATATTATTTAATGTTATTATATTATTGGATAAACCATTTTTAATACCATTGAATCTGACATTAAAAATAATATAAAATCGATCGTGTGTAATTAATAACTACCACCTCCATGAAATGATGCGCTTATCATGTCATCACCACCAGTCATGGATGGTGAAAATGATTCATTTGATGAATTAATAAAACTATTATTTAAAAATAATAATTATAAAATATTACTCTATCATATTTGTTTATTCCACTTCATTTGTGGATAAACAAAATCATTATTCATGCATACGTGCGGACTACCGCATCCAAAAAAGAATAATTTCATTATTCATCACCACTATTTTTTGTTTATTATAAGAATTAATTTAATGAAGGTAAATTATATTAATAAAAATTTTAATATTCTATAAAATTTATACTAACAATATATAATAAAATCACGTACTCGATAAGTCATTATAACATGACACCATTTGGGATAGTTTTACAACATAAATGAACGATATTATAATATTAATATTTTGAATGAATAAAGAATGTTATATAATGATAATTTAATGTAAAAACAATATATATTATATTTTTTACTGAATATGGAAAAGTTATATTTATATTTAATATATTTATTAATATATCACCTTTCGATCGTTAAATACGCAAAAACTAATTCTTCAAAATTATCATTTTTTAAAACCATAAATTTTTGATTAGCCATATGAAAATGTTATATGGATAATAATATATACACCATTATTCATTTATCATGAACAATTTTCAATGATGAACTTTTTTTAAAAAAATTAATCAACCAAGCCATTACAAAACTAGTATGAAACAACCAATCATAGTTTCAAGCACCAGATTTAGATAATGAACTATAACTACATAATATATTTATAGAAAATGGTTATGATTTTTTTTTTTAAATATGGTCATAACACATTTTGACTAAGAAGAAAATTGGGTATGGTTTTTTTGTCTCAATTTTCACCCCTTGAGAAAAATTTCATATTAAAAACATGTTTTATTTTGTATTGTTTTCTATGATAAATGTATCCTTTTTTGTCATGATTCTATCAGTTTTATGGTTTTTAAATTTTTATTTGAAATTATAGCCTTCAATGGGTTTTAGTAGAAATATTCTAATTCTGTAAGGGGTTATTTCTCTTAAATTTAATTTCCAATGAAATATTTCATATTGTGCACCATGATATATTTGATATGGTTAAAATACTACCTATTTATGATATTTTACTAGATACATGAAATCCATGGGGATTTATGATATATATATTGTTCCCTAATTAAATAGTGTTTGTTTTAATTGATCCCAATCTTGTTAGTGTTTCTTTTCTCAATGTTCACCCCTTGATACATATTTCTTATTAAACACAGTGTTTTATTGTTTATATTGAATCGAATAAACCATTAATATTTTTATAATTATCCTCTAATTATTTATGGTATTTAATGTTTAATTTGAAATTATATTCTTCAAGGGGTTCTGATTCGAATGATTCTAATGTCGTAAGTGATATTTGATTAAAATTTTATTTACTTGAGACCTGATTATCTAATAAAATATAATTTATATTGTATGGTGTACATATTACCACTTTTTTATATCATGAATCTATCATTATTATTTTTATTTATTATTCATTTGAAATTATATCATTCAATGTGTTTTGATTAGAATGTTTATAAAATCATAAGTGTTATTTGTATCATTTTTAAATTCCATGAGACATGTTTGATATTTCATAGGATAAAATATTTTATATATTTTATTCCCAACCATATTTATTTGAAGTATAATTAACATATTAAATTTTATTTTATTTAAATATCATGGTATCCATATCGTGTTATTTTAATTCATATAGATTTGGTGAAATATTAACAATTGATATACTTGTTATTCGGATATGAATATTTATTAACTACTATGTAAAGTTAATTATGCATTGTTAAACCATACACCTTCTTTCTCTGAATGTCTTATATTCATTTTTTATTAGAAAATTATTGACATTCCTTATTTTATTCCGAAAATATACTGGTTTATGAATTAATAAGGAAATTTTATTGTGAACTGTATTGAAATTCATATATATGAAAATATTAATGCACTAGACTAAATGATGTGATAGGTGGGGAATAGTATTATATTTCTTGTAAAGGAATTGGTTGGTCTCATGAGATAAAAGTTTTGGATATTTTCTTTATTCCTACACATTTAATGAATGATGTGTTGGTTGTGACCATGATGAAAATAATGATGTCTTGGATCTGGTATTGATGGAATTAATAATGTCTTAGATAAGGCCATTATGATAACGATCAATTTATTTGACATTATGTATTCTATAACTATGAATTATGTTATTGTTTTTTGTCTGTTTATTAATATAGTTAAACATGGATTTGTTTCAATATCATGTGATCATTTATATGACATTATTTTATTATCTTATTTTCCTCCCATATTATTCATTGCTTGTTTATACATTGATAAATTATGATATAAATTTTCACTTAATGCATGTTTGATCTCACCATTCATTTATTTCCATTTCCATAGGTTTTGAAGTAAATTATTATACATGATATCTCTAAAAGAGTATAACATGTTTAGAATTTTGTGGAAGATGTTGATTAATTACTAGTTTCTTATATAATGGAAGCAATGTTCAACTAATGAGAAAGACATTGGATATGTTAGTTTTAAGTTTTTTAGCCATCTAAAACTCTTAACGTAATATTTAATTCAAATGAAAGTGACCTAATATTTTCTAGTGATATTTTATTTATTGATGGGTAAAATTTGTTCACTTTAGTTCATTTCAAATCTAGTATTAAAAGAAGGTATTTATGAGAACTGCTTCCCCGGAGTACATGTTTTGGAGAATCACAGTTTGTACTAATGGAGGTTTTAGATATCATTAGATATTCAGATGTTACTATTCAAAGTTAATTTATAATAATAAATGTCATCAAGGATTGGTATATTAAGGTTGATCACAATTTCAATGGGCTGGATAACCCTTTTGGATTTGTTGTTGTATTATTTGAGACTTTCTATCTTTTGAGGATTAGGATGAGGGAGCTTTATTGAAAACCCTAGGTATGAGTCTATGTACAATTAAACATCCACATTTTTTGAAACGTATTGAGTTTTTTATCTCATAGAAATAAAACCTTACTTGGATTATGGAATATGGATATAGTTGAATTAGAGATGAACCTAAGGGTAATATCTCATAAAAGGTTGGTTAGTTATCAATTTATTCTTCAATCGGTGCATAGTCATTTTTCCTAAGACTACACACCTTGATAATGAATCATGGGGGATATGGATTAGAAATTAACATGTACATTATTAGTTATTATAAAGTAATTTAATAAACAAGTTAGGTAACATAAAGGGATAATTATAATGGAAAACATAGATTAAAATGATGATATTCATAAGATAAGGTATATATTAATTGATATTTTAAATTTTTGATAATTCAGGAATTCAATTTTTAGATCATAGATTTCAATTATTTTTCGATTTGGAATATTGTAAAAATGTCCAGGATAATTTGGGAGTGTTATTTTTTTATTATTATGAGGATTAAAAAACCATAAAAAATATAAACATTGGTTGAACCAACATTTATATATCTTTAACTAAAAATAAATGTAATAAAACATGATCTTGTCATAGAGTTGGACATATTGAGATTAAATTTTTCATATTTCTCTTATGAAGCTAATTTTATAAAACTCAAATTAAATTTTTTCATTTTAGTAATGGATTGAGCTAAGAAGAGCCAAATTAACATAGGATATGATGGGAAATTTAGTGATGGTCCTAATGAGCAACCAAATGGGATAATAGATGTTGTTAGAAATAATATGATGCTTCCAAAATGGCTATCATGACTTATGGATAACATCATGAATATAGTATAATTATAAAATACACCAATGAATTGAAGCAGGCGATCCGAGGGATGTTTGGTCGACAAAGATGAAAAATGAATAAAGAATAAATTTTCTACATGTAATTTTATTTGGAGAAACACAAAAGTTAATGTCTCAAAAGAACTAGAAGATTGTACTAGTTTGTAAAATGATGGTATAGAGTCAAATTCTTCAATGGAAGGATAAAGAAATCGTTTAACATAATAGGCGGGAAATATCTGTTTTCTATTCATACATAATATATTAAGATAGAAACCTCATTTAAAATATATCTTGAGTTATGTATGTCTTTTAGATAACCTAGAATAAATTTATTAATAAATGATAATTATAATCGTGTGGACATAATTTATTTATGTGTGTGGTAATATAACACCATGATATTTTAAATGATATATTCCATTAAGACGTAATATATTCGATTAGATATGATAAATAAAATTCAAAACTGATATGAACCAGAAAACATTATATAACCATTAAATTTCATACATGTAATTTGTGGGTAAAATAGAGGTATCAATATCAAGAAATACTTTAAAAGAAATTAAATGTCATTATTGATACTATGAAATTGATAAAATTCCATGACTGTAGCTAAATAACTATAAAGACTGATTTTTTATTTCAAATATAATTTTTTTAAAAAAAATTCATGTATGAATTTTATTTTAAGATACAAAATAAATTATTGCTAATATATATTATTGATATAAATATTATATTAACACCAATCTAAATATTAATGTATAGAATATGTGAATGAATACACTTAAAATTATAAAAGTAATTTTCCTATGAAAACAATTTTCACTATATTTTTTAGGTTATTATTATCATATTTTCAAATTTTAATTTAACAAAATTCACTTACTTTTTAGATTTATATTAACAATATTATCTTAATATGATTTTTTTGTTTTTTTAGAAATAATATATTTTTAGGCGAATAGATTAAAATACAGTTTTTACTAAATTCATTTTGTTTATTGATATATCAAGAAGTAATTATATTTTAAACACTAATAAATTAATCCATAATAAAAAATTAATTTATAGATTAAAAAAATTACATTTAAAATTTTTTATGGATTTAGAAAACCAAAATTTATCATTTTATAAACATAAGTAATATTTCCTGATAAAAGAAACTATTTATACTCTTTATTTTAAATAAATTTTATTTTGATAAATTTTGGTTATTTATTAATTTGAAAGGATTAAATTTTTTTTATAATAAAAAAAATATATTATAAAAATATAAATCATCGATAATTTTGTTATACATATAAATTTTAATCTATGAATACACTTTCTATAAATGGGTTTTTATGTGTTATATGCACTGGGGATAAAATTAATTTTTCATACGCATCGAAATATTATTTTATAAAATGTATCTCATATCTATAATGATTAGTCAAAAATTATTTAATAAAGAAAATTATATTTTTAGGCATTAAAATGAAATTAGTTACGTAAAAATTAAATGGCATGCTACAAACAAAAAGGCTAAAATATTTACAACTCATGAAAGTTGATTTTTTATTATTTAACCATCAATGTTTTTAATCCAAATAGATTATGGTAAAATATTTACTATAAATTTTTTGTCAATCCATATGTTTTTTTATCAATATTGATTTTTATTAAATATTAATTCATGTTCATCATGAAAATTATTGACTCCAATTCCCAACGGCTTTATTTATTTATTTTTAGAAAATACACATTTTAATTGGGTTGAAGGGGAGCCTTATATAGACTATAAGGCCAATTGAAAAAATCCCATTACATGAACCAAAGGATTAAATACTAGACACACAAAAAAAACCCCAACCAAGCTTCTACTTCTTGATACACCTATTCTCTATGGCCTTTCAAGGGTGATTAGAAAGCATTTCCCCATGAAGAAATGCAAGGTGTATGGTACCAATGGCCAAATTAATACCCTCTCATCATTCTAGATTCGATTATCCTACTAGTGGATGCTTCCCAGTCTATTTTTCTACTCTTTTGGGGATTCACATGAGGATCCGAACTGTCCTGTAACTCATGTTTCAAAACCTATGTTGTGACCTGACTCAACAAAACACTTGTTGAGGCTCACCACCATAACCCATCGACGATCGCCACAACTTTTCACCACCTTTTTTTCAACCAACCACTATATCCCACCATCGCTGAGGTAAAATCCTATGCCAACTCCATCGACACATACCCCCTATGTTGATGCCTCTCACCCACCTCTATCGTGGTCACACCATCGAATTGTCGACTTGTGTCTTACTTCCTCATCGTCAACAAAATCAACACTAACCTTCAATTCTGATGAGTTCCCTCTACCACTGTGCATAACCATGGCTAGAATCTCACATATAATAACATCCAAATTGTATTCAAATTCAATTATTTTATTTAGTGAATTCATTAGACTTAAATAAGTGACAGGTAGCGCCAAATATTATATTTCCCTTTGATGCTTTGATTGGTATCAGGGGGAAACTAATTTGGGTACTTAGTGTATGCCTACCTAATGTAATCATGATGCCTTGGTTTAAACTTTGATGATAAGTATAATTTCTTAGTTGTGGCCTTAATAGAATGAATAACGTCTTGGTGGAGTCCATAATTATAGAAATATGGATGTCTAGTTTTATAAATTCTTTCACCATTAATTTAAATATTGTTTTCCATGTGTTTATTTATATTATTAACCATGTATTTGATTCAAGATCATGTGATCTGTTATATGAAATTATTTTCTTATCAATTATTTCCTATAATATTATTCATTCCATGTTTATTCCTTGATAGATGCTGATATATATTTTCTGTTAATGGGCATTTGAGATCACCCTTCTTATTTTTACATTTCAATATTTTTTGAAGAGAATTATTAAAAAATATATTTCTAGAAGAGTACCATATACAGAGAACATTTTATAAGATATTGAAGGCTTAATATTGATTAAATACTTTCTTATATAGTGGAAAATTTTCCATCTATTGAAAAAGAAATGGCTTTTGTTGGTAAATATTTTCCCAAAATCTCTAAATTTTATTCCTAAAAGGTCACTAAAATTTATTTGAATCCATGGTTATTAGTGATTTTGTATTTATTGATGGTTAATATTCGATCACATGAGTTCCTTTCAAATTCGTTATGTAAATAATTTTTTTATGAGAACTGAATCCTGAGAGATCACGTTTGTGGTATCACAAGAACATCATTATTGTATGCACATTATATTAACCATGATTGGGTGAAACAAGTAAAACTTTCTTGTATATTTCTTTATTCACTTTACCAATTCATATTTTTTTGTGAGGGAAAGAAGTGTTCATATTAATAGTGGGGTAGGATCATTGGAAGTTGCTACCAGCACTACACTTTATCTGTGTGAAAAAAATAAAATTATAAAGGTAATCCCATTACTAGCACTAATAAAAGGTATAATTTATTTAAAAACAAATTATATACTATTAAATATCATATTTTTTAATTTAAATATATTTAAATTGTTATAGATGTAATATATTTTATTAAATATAATTTATATAACATTAAATACATAATTATACATAATATATAATATATTTAGTGAAAATAAATTATAAAATAATTAAAATTTAATATTAAGTAAAACATTCTTAATTTTATTGCACTATTAAAATTTATTTTAAAATAATATTACGCTTGATGACTTACGATACACGCAATAGTGAACTTTAAGTGAATTGTGATATATGATAAAAATAATATTTTTTAAACGTGACCATTATACGACAAAATTTCAGGGCCAGGTGTACCGAGACCTAAAATTTTTATTAAAAATTAAAATGCACAAAAACCCAAACATATGGTACAAATGTATCACTAAAACAGATAAATGACAATCCAGAGCCATCCAGCAAAACATGATCCTCAGACCCAAAACCAAAACCATATACAAAAATCCATTTCATCAAAGACACACTAATTTAAAGCCCAAGCACCAATACAACCTCACAACACATCCAATGGCACATCACCACCAGCGAATCCAAATCATGTCACCAACAAACTATTCCACATCACATCGCCAACAGCAGTCGACATCTCCTTGTCCAAAATATTTTGCCCTACAGCTTGGTGCTTTTCACAACCAAAGGTCCACCCCCACCATCAAATTCGATAATCATGCCACCCCACAGAAGTCTCCCACCAATCACGCTACCTAAAACCACAGAACCAGCATTCCAGTGAGGCCATCTGACACTGATGCTTCGTCAGCCATCCTGATCCACTGCAAAGTGTTTCCCAACCACGCAGAGAGACTAGCCTATTACCACTGACCGAAGGGATAAAGTGCCTCGCTAGCGTCCTTCCACCATGATCTAACTCGGTGCCACCAGATCCCATTCGGTCCCTCTAGGGTCCCAAAATTCCATACCTGCCCCCAGCGTCTCATTGTCTATTTCCCAAATCGAAGACACTAGCCACACGACCACGCAAGAACCCTTCGGCACAAAGGTGACCCTGCCTCCACCATCACTGGAGTAATGCCCTTCCGACACCACCGGGGTCATCGCCCCACCAGTCGCCACCACTGCCATCGGTCCAAAAACAACAAATGATCCGAAAAGGATCCCAAAATAAAAACCATGAACCATGATGAAACACATCCATCTGAGGTACCTCATCGAAGGACATCAACCTAGGAACAACCAGGATCGCCAATCGACTTCCTGAGTAGAAGAGATCACAAATAGAGTCATCCCAGTGCAGATCCCGCCACCGGGATCCTAGATATGTCGCCCATTCGCCATCATTGGGATGAAACCTCTCCCCACAAGGTAGAAGATCATGCAGATAGGTCGCCTTTGCCACCCTAAACACAAAACAACCCAGATCTTGGATGCCCCCAAGACCTACACACTAGCCTTTCCCAGCCAAACTGGAGATCCCAATACCCCACCATCAATATGAGAATTTCCCATCCCATCAACACCTTTCCGTATTGCCGAAGTATTTTCAAAACCAAAAACTCTTTGACTGCCTGTGATTTCTTTACCAATATCACCAGTTCCCAGATCATCACAAGCATCGGTCTTGTGGCGAGATCCACAAGCTGCGAACAATTCAAAATGGCTAGCAACACAACCCTTGGATGGGTTATAGGACCCATCCCCTTTGAAATCAAGAGAGATAGTCTCTCTGTTCAAGAGAGATTTTCTCCATCTCCTATCATGTAAATGTGACCATTATATCTTAGCTATTAAATTAGCGTTAAGAATATGAATAAGAAAATTATGAAAAATATGTATAAAAGTTTAATATAATAATAGTATATTTATTAATGCATAGAAAATATTTACTCAATTTTCAGTAAAGTCATTTTATGATTAAAAATATATATTTTCTCTAAAAAAGTATTTTATTGCGTTTTGAGGATGGACAATATTATTCATTTCTACAATATTTTTTGAATTTTATTTTAGGGAATAAATTCGTTTTTCAAATCATCATTTAAATATTATATTAGGTTGAATTGATGGGTTTTTTCTAAGAATATTTATTTTTGAGTGAATAGTAAAAATACCATTTTTTGTTAAAAAGTAATTTATTTTCTTTAAATAAATAATTTAAAAGTAGCATTATATTTTGAATTTGATCTTAAAGTAACTTATGAATCATTTAATTATAAAAAATCTAATTAATTACATATAAATCATCAATAGACTTTATTTTCGTTTAAGTTCATTTTTGTCAAAAATACCCATTTATCTGAAAACTGTTTTTGTTCAGTTTTATGAATTTATATTAAAATTGATTTATTAAAATTCAATAATTTAATCATAAAAACTGCATATCAGATTTTTAATCAGTAGGATCAAATTTGGAAAATTGTTTCCTTTTATTTTTGATCACTATGAATAGTAACCTTGTTTAAGATTTTTCACCACAGTAAAGGGTAAATTAGGTAATTAAGGTTAAAAATAAATTGATAAGGATTTTAAAATATATATAGCGCTTACTTTTGTTTCTGTATGATAATTTTAAATCAAAATAACCATTAAACTATTTTAAAATATTGCATTTTGGTGTCATTTTTCTTTGATAAAGTATTTTTTATTATTTTTAGTAGAAAAAAATTACAAAATATCTCTTTCTTAAATTTAATATCTATAATATTTTTTGAGAGAGAAAAAAACCAATTATTAATGGTTCTGGAATTTTATTTTAATTTTTTTTATGATGGTAATTTATTTTAAATTTTTCATCACGACATAATTAACTTAAATACTTACACAATGCTGACATGGTACTTGCACAAGTTGTAGAAGAATCTAGTAAGTAATATTACAAACATTAAAAGTTGTGTTTTTGGGTGATTTATGGTTTCATTGTATCTTTTAGAAATATATAACATATTATTAATTTTTTAATAGTCATTATTTGAGATACATTATTATCGTGGTATTTTTTTAAATTCAAATTATGTGAATAGTCTATAAAATGAATTTAATGGTTTTTTTGATAAACAATATATTATTTAATTATTTAAAATAAATTAAAATATTTTATTTGGACAAATTAATGAAATACGGTTTTGAATATCAATAATTTCCCAAATATGGGTCACATTTTCTTTTATGGTGACTTTCTTGACCCCTAACATATAAACCACTTTTGAGCATGGTAATTTGTTAAATAATGTTAATGGGGGGTTAAAACTAATATATAAGTGTTTAAACAACACATAAAATTTTCTAAGTTTTATTGGATGAGATTATCACTACTTATATCAATCCTATATTTTAAATATATAAATTATGTTCCAAATAAAGATGAAAATTAATTTATATTAATTTAATACGTTAAGTAATTCCGAGTTTTCCCATCCCTTCACTTATAAAAGGAAACCACCTATACTCTATTCCTCACAATTAATGAACCATTTATCTCGAACAAGATCTAACCAAATCTCTTTCAAACCAAACTCCCCATGACATAAAGGATCTTTTCTCATCAAAATTCTAACATATATGTCTTAATGTGTAAGTCAAATATTATTTTTTGATGAATAGGTATAAAATTTAATCGAGTGTTTCCAGTTTGTTTATTATTCTATCACCTTCTAATATCCTTAAACAATGATAATATAGTAACAAAATTATATCATATTATAATGAAACACCTTCACCAAGATAAGGGATGGGACAATATATTACCGTACCCTTCCTTCTTCAAGTTGAAGACGAGATAATGACCCCTAAGACTTACCTTCAATAGGTCCCGGGGTGAAGACAAGCACCAAGGGTATAGAATCACACAAAAAATAGAAGGCATTACACATTTTATTTAGTAGGATCAGAGGATAAGATATTAAATCCCAAACTACAAAAAAACTGGAGGCAAAAGTAATGTAAAAAAATAAACCATTCACATATGCATGTTCTAAAAGTAAGTGCTAAATATAACAAGAAAACTTCAATGGAAAGTACCAAGAAAAGAAGAAAACAAAAACAATAAACATCCCATATTCCGGACTAGTACAGTCCTGCACGATCCCCAAAGTGCTCATAGAAACCTGAAATCAGTTTTATATATGTAGATTGAGTATACAAGTATACTCATTATGGACAACCAAAAGCTATCGTTCACAAGTGGGGAGGAATTATAATTCTCATGAGAAAAGGAGATAACACCTTTCAAGGAAACTATCCACCCAAACCCTACCAAGGCACACTCCCCAAATAACATAAGTTATGTAATGTAATAATAATAACACAATGTTGAAATTATAGATGTATTGAAATATAAACAATTAAATTTCACATATAGACATCCACACTTTCCAAAATCTATGCTCATGAAATTATAAATGGACTAAAATAAAAATCAGGGCTAGCTAAATTATTTTATATTCAGTTTCAACATTTTCAATGTGTATTATCTTGTTCAAATTTAATGAAATTTTTCCTTCCATTGACACAATTTTTTTTTCAAATCATTTTTTTTCCACACAAAAGAGAATTTTTTATTTAATCTCCCCCCATAATTAAATAACATTTCCCCTGGTCTTTGAAGAAAAGAAAATTTAGAAGGGTTAGAGAAAGATAAAAGGAGTTCAAAAACGAGATTTAAATATAAGGATCATGGAATGAAGTCCCCTAGTTGTTGAATTTAACGTTCAAGATTCTCCAATTTAGTCCTTTGATATCCATGTCACTTGTAGAGTTCCCTAGTGGAAAAAGGAAAAAGAAAAAAAAACAAACAAAACAATATATATATTTATTCATATAAAAATAATAATAATATATATATAGAGATTATAAAATAGAGAAGCACTATAAGTCATTGGTCTATGGTAAGCACGTTCCCCTATCTCTCTTCGGCCCCGGGATCTATTCCCCACGGCTTCACACGTTGTGACGTGGTTTGACCCACGACCAATGACATGTCATTATATATATATATATTTAATTATTATTCTATTTTAATTAATTTTTTTGTATTATCTTTTTAACCTAGAAACACATTAAAATAAAATAAAATAAACGGATGATGCATTGCCTTATTTTTAAATTTTTCGGTAAGGTATTACTCAAGGATCACACAACGTGACACTGATAAATATGTCACTCCCCTTTCATATGCATCCATGCTCATAAGACAAGAACAGGTCAACAATCTATATATTTTTTATATTTTTTTCATATTAAAATTAATATTTAATCCTATTTGAAAAATAAATATGATTCAAAAAGATTGGAAACATGAAAACCATGGGTTTCATCCCATGTAGCGCTATTGTTTAACATTGTTATCATGACATGGATCCTAAATCTATCAATTTTTTCCTGGTTCATAGATTTCCTCAGTTAACTCAACCTTTATTTCTTTTTTATTGAATGATTCAATGGATGGTTTTAAGCTATGACAATTTTCCTTGAAATTGTGAAAACTTATGGGATCTTGAATCTCTACTTCCCCATGGGGGTACACCTGATGCACTATGAAAGGACCTGACCATCTAGACCTTATCATTCCCAGGTGTAAATGAAGTTCTGAAATTTACAGGAGTACAATGTTTCCAAGTTCAAAATGCATGACTTTGATATTCATGGATTAGTAGGCTTGAACTCTAGCTTTATTTATCCTTGAATTTTCATAATACTCCATCCTATGTTGTTCATGTTCATTAAGATCGAATTTCCTCTTTTCTTCGGCCAAAGAAAAGTCAAAGTTCATTTTTTTGATTGCCCAAAACACTTTATGCTCAATTTCAACAGCTAAATGGAATTATTTTCCATAAACTATCCTTTCTGGTGACATTACTAGGATGGTTTAGAATGTTGTATGATATGATCAGAGAGCATCCTAGAGTTTTCCATACTAATATTTCCAAGAGGGATTCACAATTTTCTCAAGAATTTGTTTAATATCCCAATTCACTAACTCATATTGACCATTGGTTTGAGGATGGTATGAAGTGGAAACACTATGAGAAATACCATACTTAGACATGATTGATGAGAATGGATTGCTGTAGAAATGGGTTTTTCAGTCAATGATTATAACCCTAGGAATTCCAAATCGAGAAAATATGTGTCTTTTAGAAATGGGATAACAACATTACGGTAATTAGATTTATTAGGAATGGACTCAACGAATTTCGAGACATAATAAATATCTAATATGATGTAGTGGTATCCCTTGGAGTTTGGGAAGGGTCCCATGAAATCAATTCCCCAACAATCAAAAATTCCAATGACTAGAATGGGAGTGAGGGGAATTTGATTCATTTTGGTAATGGATCCTACTTGCTGACACTAAGGAAAATTTTTGTGGAATTATATGGAATACTAATGGAGGTTAGGCTAGTAGAAACCACTTTGGAGGACCTTTGCAGTGGGTTTATTTGTAGAAATGTTGCCTCCACATGGCTCTCCATGAAAAAAAAATTTTAAATGGACTCTTGCTAAGACTCGGAAACACATCTCATGCTGATTTGATCAAGTCAGAACCTGAAGAGGTAAGGATCATCAGAAACATAGTTTTTGACATCAAAAATAAATTTCTTCTTAGAATGGGTACCTAGGAATTTTTTAATGTCCCCCATCACCAAATGGTTTGCGATGTCAGCATATCAAGGGCAATCACTCACTAAATAGAGGTGCTCATAGGGAAATCAACCATACACAAAGAGGTGGGGTGAGTTGTCTTTGAATTACACCCTATAGAGGTGATATGCTACAAAATTTTCAACACCCTTTTTATCTTTAATGGTTAAATAAAAATCTTGAGAATAAGTACCCACCTAATCATTCTATCCTTGACATTTTTTTTTTAGAAAATGTATTTTATGGATAAATGGTTAGTGAAGACAATAATGGGTGATCCTAAGAGATAAGACCTTAATTTCTCTAAGGTAACGACAATAGAAAGCAACACTTTCCCAGTGGTGCTGTAGTTAATTTGTTCATCATTTAATTATTTTATTTCATAGGAAATGAAACATTGAGTTTTCTCACACTGTTGTCCAAATACTGCTCCTACAGTGAAGTCACTAGAATCACACATGAGTTCAAAAGGAAGTTTCCAATATGGAGATTTCATGGTAGGTGGTGAGAAAAGAGCTGACTTGAGTGTATATAATGATTCGTCATAACTTTTTGTCCAGAAAAATGGATCATCTTTCACTAATAGAGCACAATGTGATCTAGAAATAGAGTTGAAATTCCAATTGAAACATCAATAGAAACCATCATTTCCTAAGAAGTACCTCACTTCCATATAAGTTTTAAGAGAGGGAAGGTGACGAATTATGTCGACCATAGCTTTATCAACATTAGTATTTCTACCAGAAACCAGGTGTCCTAGAACAAGTCCTTCATTTACCATGAAATGGCATTTTTCTCAATTTAAGATGAGATTATTATCATCACATCTTGATAAAACCCTTTAAATTTTTTGAATTAGTCCATTAAAATAATCCCTAAATATGGAATAGTCATCCATGGATACCTCTAAAAAATCCCCCACCATGTCCGAGATGATTCCCATCATGCACCGCTGGATAGTACCAGAGCAATTACATAAACCAAAGGGGATGTGCTTGAAGGAAAAAGTGATAAATGGACATGTGAAGGTTGTTTTTCCTTGATCCACAAAGGAGACCTCAATTTGATTATACCTATAGAATCCATCTAGGAAGCATTAGAATTGATGACATGCAACTTGCTCGAGGACTTGATCAATAAAGGGAAAGGGGAAATGGTCTTTATTGGTACATGAGTTTATCATCATATAGTCAATAAAAACTCTCCATCCACTACTGACGCTTGTGGGGAGAAGGTCACCATCCTCATTGGTGACCATAGTGAATCCAGATTTCTTTGGGACAACTTGAATTGGGCTTACCCACTCACTCTCAATAATGGGGTAGATGATACCCGATTTTAACAACTTACGAAGTTATTTCCTTACCACATCCATAATATTTTGATTGATTCTCCTTTTAGTTTGACGACATGGTTTTGATTCAAATTCAAGAACAATCATATGAGTCCCAATGAGTGGGAAAATACTAGGAATACCAGAAAGGGTCCATCCAATTGCTTTCTTATGATTTCTTAGGACATAAAAATTCATCATACCTTTATTGGAATCAAGAGAGGAAGAAATGACAATAGAAAAGTATATATTTTCCACTAATAAAGCATAATTGAGTGATGAAGGTAAGACCATAAATTCGAGATCATATTGATTATCACGTTCCATGAAAGGATGAGACTTTGTACTGAACTTAGTTACTTTGTTCAAATTTCATGATAGAATTGGTTCCTTGTGAACTGAATTTTTGTCCACAAAATTATCCAGAGAACTGTCCTGAATGGGTATGGACTCAATGTTATTGATTTCACCCATGGTATAATTGATTTTTGATTCTATAAAATCCTCATTAGATCTATCTAAATGATATTCAATCCAAGGAGACAATTTTCCCTCATGTGAAAAATGAAAATCTATATCTTCTTTACTTAAACATTCTTCAATAATTCCATGATGTTCCTCAATTTCAATATCAACACTACCAATCCAATTAACATCATGTATTTCCTCATCATCCCCAATTTGAGTGTTTTCATTATTGATGTTCAAGTCTAGACTCATGATTCCAAAGGTGATGGTCATGTTTTCATTTCATAATCGGATAACAGAGTTTATTTTTTCAAGGAAGGGATGATCAAGGATGATTGAGGTTTTCCCTTTTGAACCTAATCTTGGGTTATTTTCATGGATAATTAAGTCAGCTAGGTGAATGTAATTTTTTACATTCACCAAAACATCCTTTAATATCCCCTTAAGAAGTCTAATGCTACGATCAGAAAGTTAAAGAGTGACAGATGTGGGTTGGAGTTCATTGAGACATAATTGACAATAAATTGTATATGAAATGGGATTCACACTATCTCTGAGGTCACACAAGGCTTTTACAAGTTTTTTCTCTCCTAGTTCAACATTTCTGTAATGGCATCATGGGTATTTCATCTATGGAGGAAGGGTTCCTTGTATTGTTGTGATAACATTTACTGCCAAAAGAACATTGTTATTATTTGAGAATATCATTTAAAATGTGTAGATTTCCTTAAGGTATTTTGTGTATTCAGTAATGGTTTTAATGGAATCGAGGAGTGGAATGTTCAAATTGACTTGGGAGAATATTTCCCATAATGTTTCACTCAATTCAGGCTTGGGTTTTCCCCTCATGTCATGATGAAATGTATAGGTGGTGGGGTTGATTTTTGAAGAGTTTTATCTTTCACATTGTTATTATTACCATTAGTTTGTTCATGTGGTTAATTTGAATTTTCATTAGAGTTTGAATCTTCAGAAGATTTTTCAATTATTTGTTCAGGTTTATCAATTGATTTCCCACTTATTAAAACTCTCACAGACTTTAGTTGGACAAGATTATTTTGTGTGCATCTTGACTCTCCCCTTAAAGTTGAGGATGGAACCACCTGAGTATGCATGGTTGGTTTCCCAGTTTTAATGGTTTGTAGTTCATTTTTAAGGTATGAGTGTTCTGAGTTCATTTTATCGATTTTTTTACACAACTGCTCAAGGATTGGAAGAGGGATAAATTGAGTAGGGGATTATGCTGGTTGGTTTATCCATGGATGATACGTTGGTTATTTGATTGGATGTTGTATAGATTTATATAGGGTTTTTTGTATTAGATAGGATTATGTTTGTATTGAGATGGTTCTGGTTGGAAATGGTCATGGTTTTTGAAATTTTTCTAAGGGTAGGGGTTTAGTCCTTATGGATGACTAGGTTGATGGTTATATTTCCAAAGGAATTACAGTTGGTCATTATACCTTGGATTGAATGTATTTTGGTACTTTGGCTTCTGAAATTTCAGAGCATTGACATCCACTAGTGGTCCTCCATGAACAATATCTTTAATGGATGGGATGGTTGGGCAGTTGTTAGTATTGTGGTCATGTTTGTCACAAATTGTGCAAACATGGTCAATAGTTTTAATTTCATGGACTTTCCTAAGATCTATCTCCCAGACCATCCTAGTGAGTACAACAATTTTGGACCTAATTATTTACTCCTCCCTATGTTTTTGAATTCCACCATATTTGGGTGGCTTCTAATTGTATGGTTATGTTCCCCATGTTTGGTTTTTTCAGAAAGGCCTTCTAGATACACATAAGAATCATCTGGGGCCTTGTTTTTAAATGTTCCATTACACATCATGTCAATAAATTGTTTTATCCCTGAAGCCAACCCTTCATAGAAAATTTTCACTTGTTCAGGAATAGAAATACATGGTGTGGAACCCAATTTAGTGTGTCTTTGAACCTCTCCCATGTTTCATAGAATGAATCACCCTCTTTTTCAATAAAATTTTTGATGCTCTTTTTATATGAAATTGTTTTATGGTGGGGTAAGTATTTTTTTGTCGAATTCTATTTTTATTTGGTCCCAAGAGTTCATGGATGATTGTCTCAAATTTTTTAGCCAATTTTTATATCATTATTTTAATGAACAATTAAATATCCTCATATTATCTTATTCTAGTTGATAAGTGGGACACATGGTTTCTACAATGTCATTATACTCCTTAACATGAAGGAAGGACATCTTGGACACCATTCCATGGAATGTGAGCAGGTGGTTTTGGACATGGGGTTTACATATTTAGTTGCTATCTATAAGGGAATTGTGTCTAATACATGAGGGGGCATTGGTCCAGGCAGGTGTGAGGTAGTCATTCATGGTTTGATAGACTGAATTCCCCAAGTTTTGGTCTACCTCATTTGGGATTCCATTTTGGTTCCCACCCGGGTTTTTGAGATGATATATTTGAAGACCCTCCATTGAAAATGGATCAATTTTTTAATCTAGAGTTTTAGTAAGGTTAGGATCTAATTTAAATAGTTTCCTTGGTGTACTGGACTCCCCAAGCACCGAACTATCCACCATAACAAGAAGGTTTTATTGGTCATGAGTGTAAGCAGACATGTGCCAAAAGATAAAAGACAAGGAAGGGAAAAGACAAGAGAATTTGTTTGAGAAAATAATAAATGAGGGACAATAGAATGGGGGTTGAGATTACTTACATGGGTCCCCAAAAACAGGTCCAAAATTTTATTCACGCTCATGATTACCCATGATATGAAGGTTGAACGGCCATTGTAGTCTAGCTTGGGTTATTGATTCCTCAAAGACCTATGAAGAAACCTATAGATGCGTACATTCTATGAAATGTTTTTGGCTATGAATTGGACCACATGGGTTGATTTTATATGGGTTTAATAGAAATATAAGAGACTTAAGTGAATTCTATTTAAAATAATTAGTTGATCTTAGGATATCACTTGGGGTGTATTGCATGCATTCCTTTTTCAACTATTTTAATTTCTTATATTTAAGAAGAGTTCATTTTTTGAAGATAAAAAACATCATCACTTACTATTTTTATACCTACACACCTTAATACTAATCTCCTTCACACTTGGAGGATCATGTTTATGAGCACTCCAAGGTAAAGTCTCATATTAGCACTTGATTTGAGTGGCCTTAAAATTCAATAAGGATAACGATTTTAAAAATCATCAAATAAAAATATCATTTAAAATAAGTGATTATAGATTAATTGAGTGATAAATAATATCAATTCCATACCCTTTATACTCTTTTTTAGAAAACATATGTTGGATATCCCTCCATTGATCATATGGTTTCAGTATAAGCGGGAAGTATACTCATGAGGGAGGAATTGGAGATGTAAAAAAACAATGAAATAACGACCACTCCACTGTTGTGTGATAATCTGACAAGTTTTTCTATGAACAAGTTCACACCATGAGGCAATGGTATGAAATTGATAAGAAGAAGAATATAAAAAAATAATATGAATAACTTCTATAAAGAAGATAAGGTAATTCAAGAACATACAATTTGAAGGAATGTGATTACAACATCAAATTGGCAGCATTACATTAAAATGAATCAAAGCTCAGTGATGCCCAAATCCTCCACCACCACTACCTTAAATAGGATTTTTTGATGCCTTTGTTGGAGCCTCTAATATTCCAAGTCTCTTCAATTAATTTCGGTAGGCCATAAGTAGGTGGAAAGTTGAGGGAGAGTTGATTTTTCCACCCTTGACAAACAATCCGATCCAACATTCACGACTTGAGAGATGTGTTCCAACGAGTATCTAGATTGCCTAATTGTTGTGGGCCATAGAAGAAAAAAATGAATATAAGGACGTACCCTGATAGAATGTAAATCTTAATACCCAAATATCTTATGGTTTGATATTTATGATTAAATGAGTGGGATGTTTTTCTGGGCCGCAGAATCTGGCCATGAATTTTATCTTCAAATTGGGCGGCATGAAACTACATTTAAAACTTCGAATTAGATATTTGTCGCTTTTGGATGAAATTTTTCCCTTGATGTCCACTATCTTCAGATAAATTTTCAGAATTATTGGGCTTGGATCGTGGTTGCTAAAGTCTATTAATTAGGCTGTTTTCTAGTTTGTTAGGCCCAAAATGTTGTTGATTCAAGCCCAACATTGGTGGGTTCCTTATGAGAATCATCAAGTGATCAAAAATCATGAATTGATCCTTATATCATGGTGGACCTGAAAATAAAATCACGTTAATTTTCTATTTTAGTGTTTTTTCAAAAAAGGACGAAGTGATTTTTCACTTTAACAAAGAATTACAATCATAATGTGAAATAATGTTCAATGTGTAAAATGAATTAAAATAGTGTTTTTGAATAATTAATATAATGAATATTATAAATATTAATAATGGATATTATTATATTTTAGGGTATAATCATCACCACTATTTCCAAAATTAGGAAATTATTTTTGGAAGTTTCTCTTATGCATCCTTTACTTTCTGGACCCATTAGCAACCAAATAACCATCATTGACTATAATTATTCAAATCCTGACTCCTGATACATCACAATATAATCCATAATCATTACCCAGATCATTTATGGTTAAGATTTGTTTTTTCATTGACCTCCCATTAATGATATTTTAAGGATAAATCATGAACACCTATGAAATGGAACTATAACACTTTCATGTTTATGGTCTTCTCAGTGCTTCCTATTACGAAGACACTCAGTTGACCCTCTGGTAATAACTGGATAATCCCAAAACAAATTTCAATATCAAAATCATTTTTTGGGCTCTCTAAATAAACTATGACATCAAACTTATCAGGCTCTAAAAATATACTATCCACTAATATAATTTTCCCCATAAAGTGTACATTATCAATCCAAAACATACACTTTTAGATCATGGCATATAGTTGATGCTTCCAATGAATTTTCAAAATGATCTCTTGATATCGAGCATGTTCTTACCTCGATCCTAGGGAACACTTCAGCACCTTTATGTTGATCGAGTAGTCTGTGACAATGTATAAGTGTATATAAGTTCATTTCGATCCCTTAGAATATCCTTTAATAGTGCACACATATTCTTAATGATTCTTTTCATTTTTTATGGAAAATAACTAAGGCACCCTAGGTGGACATTATCATTCATATGAATCCCTTCACCTCGACGTCGTTCAGTTGAGCCTTCTTCTCTCATAGCTCTATAGGATCCATCTTATATGGTAGAATAGATATATGCCCCACAGCTTGTAATAACACAATCATAAACTCAACCTTTCCCCTGGGTTGTAATCTAGAGATGTTCATGGCCAATACATCTAGGAACTTTCCAATTACAGAAGGACATATTGAATGATGTTTCTATCTATCATCAAAAATTATTTTAGAAAAATGGGTTGTGAGTCTACCCAGCTATATAAATATAGGTCCTACATAACTAGTTCTCATATCCAACTCTCCAATATAGACAAAATAATAACCCTTGAAAAATATAATTCCACCCATCGATGAAAACAACTGATATAGTAGATAAATCAGTACATGGGGGGTTTTAAGTGTAGTCACAAAGTATACTCATAGTTTTCATGTCACCAGAACCTTCCCTTTCACTTTTTGGGTCTATATTAATAGGGAATTAATGATTTTAAAGGTAAAATTGTCAAATAGTTGTGAGACACTCTATGCATCCATTTTTAATATATTTGAACTTCTTTATCTCCCTCTTGTATTTACCACCTACATTCAATCAAATTATACATGAACCGTCATGAAACATTCATATTCCATATATAATAACTATACATTAAGTGAAATGAAACATTCATAATAAATATATATATGAATATTTATAAATATATAAAAATATTTAATATGTGGGGCCCAATTTTCCCACATTGAGTAAATTGATAAGCTATAATCGAAATACCTTAAGAACCAACATGAAACATTCATGTGCCATAAATTCTTGAGAACAATAAAAAATAAATTCCTATATAATTGAATAAAAATATAGAAGAAAATCAAATATCGATATATGAATTTTGTCAGAAACAATAAACCATATCCATATATAAACATACAACGGAAAACATGTGAAACTACACTAGAAAAAAACATAACTAAAAATAGATGGGTAAGATTCTATGACATGATCTATAGTCAATGATGGACTCCATTCTCAAAATCACCTTACAAACAAACCAATTCATATTCCACTAAACATAAATTGGGCTACAAGGATCCAACAACAAACCATACATTTATTCAACCGAAAATGTACTTAGATATTACAAGAATACTCACATTGGTAGTACCTGAGGAGCAGAGTTCGTGACGAAGGTGGGTTCGCAGAGGTGGAGGGATTCTAAACATATTTGGGGTTCGATGGTAGAGTTGTGGAATGTAAAGGAGGGATTTAAGGTAGATGAAAGTATCATGGAGACGAAGGAGGGCTTCATGGTAGAGGATGAGGAGGATGGACTCAAGGCGGAGGAGGTGGTTTTCGGGGCGGTAGGATTCAGTGACAGAAGTGGAGGATAAGGGTTTCATGACAGTGGAGGAGTGCTTCAGGGCGATGGAGGGGGAGGAGGAGGCGAAAAATGAGGAGAAGGAGGAGGAGCTAGTGAGGTTCGACTTCTGTGAGAGATTGAGTTTTGTGACAGGAGGAGAGACTGTTAGAGTTTATTTATAAAATCAGGTAAACCTTTTATCTGTGCTAACTAAAAAACACTGACAAATGATCGTTTTATCAGCGTTAAAAAAGAAAGTGTTGATAAAACATGCTTTTATCAGCGCTACAAAATTATTGATAAAACTATAATGATAATAAATTATTTTTATTTATATATATATTTATAAAATTATATTTATATTAAATAAAGAATTATTTATTTATAATCACAAATATAAATAAATGTATATTAATTTATATTTATATATATATTAAATATATATTAATTTAAAATTATAAATTTTTTATAAATATATTTATTATATTTAAAATTATATATAATTTTTATCATTATTATTATTTTATAATTATTTAAATATATCTATATTTATTTAGAATTATAACTATAAATATTTATATATATTTCGTATAATTTTGTAGTTATTTAATATCTATATTTTTATATATATTTATTTATAGTTATAATCATATATATATATTTAAATAATTATAATATTTTAACTAATATATTTATTGAATTTATAATTTTGTAAATATTTATAATTTATATATTTATAACAAATTAATAATTATTTAAATATGTATACATTATATAGAATTCTAAATATAAATATTTTTATATATTTATAAATATATTAATTTAATTATTATATATATTTTAAGTGGTTAATTATTTAAATATAAATATATATTTATTAAATATATATTTCTATTATATTGTGTGATTTGTAATGAAAATTAATATTATTTGTTGTCATTAAAATTGATATATTTGACTATAATTAATATGAATATTAAATTTAATAATAATATTGTTTTAACAAATAAAAAATTGGTTTGATCACTTATTTAACCGATTTTCCAGATCCGAACATGACCTACTCCCCTGATTCAATGATCATCCTGATTCTATATGAGTGTGTGTATAATTTGACACCACAATAAATGAATTTTATGCGTAAATCATTGTCAGATGGAGTTTTACCTACTATACATATATAAATTGACCCTACAATAAAAGAATTTTAGGAGAAATAGAATGGTTTTTTTGAGAGATTAATCCTTTGACCATTGTAATATGACTTATGATGCTGACAATCCTTAAATGCATTCATAAATATAAGAAATGGATGAGTTGTTATATAAATTAGATATCCTTCTTCATCCCCTTTAATTTTGCACCTCTGCAAATTTAACGGTGGACATGGTGGCTTGTGACTAGGATGGTCCCAGAAGGATTTGGTGGATAAATAAGTTCTACTTTGGCTTCCAGTAGCTACACTACTCTCATAACTAGTTTAGGTTTTCTACCGATGGCCATCAAAGTTTCGTTTTTGTACTTTTCTATTTTTAGATCTTTTATTGGGTTTGTATTCTGGCCCACTTATATTAGTTGTACTTGTAACATGCTTTTTTTAGTGATACATGTATCATTTTTTGTGTGTGGGACTTGGTTGGGCATGTGTGTGAGTGTGTGTTGGTACTTAAGAAAACGCCTCACACTAGTATGTTGACACCTTTAGTGCTAATCATGAGCTCTTAGCCATTGGGAGGTAGGATTGGGGTAGTCACAGCATAGGCCATGGGGGATGGGTCATGACACTACCAAATGTGATGTGATTTCAGTAAACTAACACTTTCCACACCGAATAGGTATTCAGTTTAGAATTCAACGTCTTCCACAACAATATTTTGTTCTAAAATACAAACCTCTGAAAAACATTGATTTTTGACATAACCTTTCTAAATCATCATGTACCGTTTAATGGGGTACATCCATCTATAGTGTAAAAGACCACATAGTCGAATCTCTCTCAACAAGTGATCCATCAAATAAAATAAGTTTTGTGGGAATAGCATTTCCTATTCACATAATATGAAGGAATTTTCTCTTTCAATAGTCGTCAATTTAAAATGTTATACCCTATTTAATATATGGTGAACAATTTTCCAACTTTGAGTAAATTGATAAGCTATAATTGAAATATTCTCAGAACAGACATAAAACATTCATTTTCCATAAATTCTTAAGAAAAATAAATAATACATTCCTCTATAATTGAAAAAAAATATATAGAAGAAACACCAACATCACTATATGAATAAAGTCAGAAATAATAAACCATATCTATATGAAAACAGATGATGAAAAATATGTGAAACTACACTAAAAAACATAAATTGGGCCACAAGAATCCAATAGCTAACTATATACTTATTGAACCTAAAAATATACTTAGAGCATCACAAGAATACTCACAGTGGTAGCACCTAAGGGTCTGGGTTTGTGGCCGAGGAGGGTTCATAGAAGAGGAGAGCTTCACATCAAAGGTGGTGATCGATGATAGAGGTGGCGTACACTATGGAGAGCTTTATGAAACAGAAGAGCATTGCGGCAGCAAATAAGGGCTTCGCGGTGACAGAGGGGGAGGAGGAGGCTATAGAGTAGGCAGTGGCAGGCTCCAGCTTCTACTAGAGCATGAGTTGTGTGACATTAGGAGGAGACTGTTAGAGATTATTTATAAAACCGGGTAAACCTTTCATCAGGGCTAGTTAAAAAACAATGATAAAGGTTTTTTTATCAATGCTAAAATATAAACCGCTGATAAAACATGTCTTTATCAATACTAAAAAAGAACTGATAAAAATATAATGATAATATATTATTTATATATATATATTTATAAAATTAAATGTATAACAAATATATCTATATAAATTTATAATAATAATTATAAATAAAAAAATATTTATTTATATTTATATATATAATAAATAAATACTTATATACAACTATAGATTTATAATAAATATATTTATTATATTTATAATTATATATAATTAAAATATTTTTTATAATTTAATAATTATTAAAATATATATATATTTATTTAGAATTATAATTTTAAATATTTGAATATATTTATTATAATTTAATAATTATTTAATAACTATAAATTTATATATATTTTTATATATTTTTATAGTCATATTCATAAATATATAAATATATATATATATATATTTCAATAATTATAAATTTATAATAAATATATTTATTAAATTTAAAATTTTATAAACAAATATAAGTAATATATTTATAATAATTTAATAAAAATTTAAATATATCTTTATTATATATAATTCAAATTATAAATATTTCTATTTATTTATTAATAAATTCATTTAATTATATATATTTATTTACATAATATGTCAGTTATAATATGATAATTTTTAAAATAAAAATATACATTTATTGAAATAATAATGAAATTCTTATTAAATAAATATATATTTATTATTTAAATATATTTATTAAATATATATTTTAATTATAGTAAAAACATGAATAAATTTATATATATTTAAATACTTATCAATTTAAAATGAATATATTAATTATACATAGTCATATATATATATATATATATATAAATTTCAAATTAAAATTTATTTTTTATTTATATATATATTTTTAATTTCGTAATTATTTAAATTAATAAACATTTATATTTAAATAATTATAAAATTATAATAAATATATTTATAATAAATATATTTATTATATTTATAATTATAATTTTAAATAAATATATATTTATTTATCCACATAAATATAAATATATATATATACATATGAATGTAAAATAAATATATTAATAATATATATTTCTTAAAATTTAAAATTATTTAAATATATATATATTTAAATTTAAATAATTATGAAATTATAATTAATATATTTTATAACAAATATATTTATTATATTTATAATAATTATTATAAAGAAATATTTATTTTATTTACATTCATAAATATAAATAAAAATATATATACTTAAATACATATGAATTTAAAATACATATATTAATTATAAATGATTTTATAATTAATATTTATTTATGTAAATATATATTTATTTATAATTATATTTTGAAATAATATAAATATATTTAGTATAAATATATTTATTATAATTTCATAAATATATAAATATAAATATATATTTCATTAAATAATAATGATATTATATATATATATAATTAATATATTTTCTTTAATTTAATAAGTATTTAAATATATATATATAAATCACGGTGTGTGTGCATATTTATTTATATTTATGACTTTATATAATTAATATATTTATTTTTTTGGGGGATCATTTGGGTCGATCAACAATTGTATTGTAGATAGGATCATCAGAAAAGGTACTTCCACCCATGTTTCTACATCTGATGACGCTATCTCTGAGCGTATCGATCTCTGTAAATTGTCATTTATTGCTCGGATTTCATTGTCAAAAGGCATGGAGTCATAGAAAACTATTAACCTAGTATAGTGATTAGTCTCATCGTGGGGTTTTCCTGATTTTAAATGTGTATCCCTTGGCAGAGGATTCTTCCATATCCTTTTTACCTTTACAGAGCTAAAACGCAGGGCTTGGAGTAAACATGATTGATCAATTTATGACTGGGAATTCATAGGATCCACAAGTGGAACTTGAACCTGAATATATCTGAATTTAGAGAAACTAGCGCTCAAATATGGGTGATGATTCATGGCTTAAACTGGGTATTCTGGCAACCAGAAATTCTCTTTGACATTTCTTCAGCTATTAGTATTCCTATTTGAATGGATAACACCATTGAAATGGACACATTTTTCCACATCGGTTGGGTTCTTGTAGAATTAGATTTCATCTCCATCTTGATTGATAAAATCACTCTATCTATACCCCAAGATGATATCCATCTTCAAATAGAGTCTGAAAGAACCCCCCCCCCCCATTTTTGGGAATTCTGTAAAATCGATTGGAATATGAAACTTGTCTGTAGATCTTATATTGTTTGCCCCAATTTCCATTTAAATGGTCATGATCTACTCCATTGTTGTAGGAAGAAAAGAAGTGGGACTGTTCAAATTTCTGGAGATAAAATAGATGAGTCTACTCAAAATAATGATGTTCTAGCA
Source organism: Viscum album (assembly GCA_963277665.1). Classification (NCBI taxonomy): domain Eukaryota; kingdom Viridiplantae; phylum Streptophyta; class Magnoliopsida; order Santalales; family Viscaceae; genus Viscum; species Viscum album. Next base: position 1,933,152,411 of record OY728131.1, read on the forward strand.
GCAATTAGTGTAAACTAGATTGATGACCAGAAGCATATAGATGTTGAGGCATCTTATCAGGGTTTTAATTAAACTGCCCTTGATGGTCCTCTACATGAAAATAGGGACATAATAGCTACTACTGATCATCCTCCCCAAAATGATATTGGGACTACCACCACGCCCAAATGGAATTTTCTATGCCCAATGGATCCTGAGCTGACTTGGTAGAGGAATGTCACATGGATGATCATATTTCCTATAGATATTTTTTGTCTCGTGGAATTTCTAATGACCAACAGGTAATGGAATCTAATGATGGTAAATTAGATAAAGATCTTTCTTTACAAGCACACACATATAACAACCTTTGGCTGGAACAAAAAATCATGGCCTATAGAGCTCAAAAAGGGAAAGATAAATATGAGATGGCCATCCTAGGGAAATCGAAATGGGTTTTTCCTTGTCTGTGAGGGGTAATTAGGAGGTCCCAACTCCCTCATAACCTTTTCATAATGTGAGTCAGATGCAGGAAAATATTGGGCAACGACAACAATTGAGTTAGTTGGTTCCCTCCAAAAAAACTATTGTGGATGCAAACCATGGTTTAAGTAGTTTTGTAATTATACAATAGTGTTTCAATGCTTGAGCTAGAAAAATATACCCCATTGGATGGAGATATTGCAGGTACATGTTTTAAATCAAGTATAGAAAAGTAGTATGAGATGGTTTTAGAATCATCCCAGAATCGGGAGCTTCAAACTGTGGATGTAGAATCACCTCTTCCATGTGATAAAAAGAAAAAAGACATTTTTTACTATGTCATAAAATCTATTAATTCCTCTTCAATTGACACCAATCATGTTTTAAACATGAGTACAAAATACTCTTTTGAACATCTTGCCTCTGTAAGTAGTGAAGAGGAAGTCTCATACAATGACCATGTCCCTATCGCTAAACTGAACATGGTGGTTAGTGATGAGGAGCTCTCGGATGATGGAGGTGGGCTATGGATGCGGGTCAATACTTGGAGAAGGGGAAGACATCCACACATTCGTGGTGGACGTGTCCAACAACATAGAATGAGAACTAGATCTCGAGCACATTAAGTGTTGTTCTCTTTTATTGCTGTTAACAGTGATACTTGTATGTTTTGTATGTCTCCCCCTCTTATGGTTTTTATTTAATAAAAGGGGCCTTCATGCCCCAATAATTTTTTTAAAAAAAGTATTTATGAGAACATAATAGCTTCATGGGAACATGAATAAATCATATTCACTGAGTAAAGTATAGATCATAAAAAATGAGTCATCATATAAATAGACAACATGAATAGTAATGAGAGTGTTATATATAAATGAACATTCACGATGAATACATAAAATATGAGCACCACTTATATTCACACATCAATTGACCAAATTCATTGGGAACATATATTTATTTAAATATATAATTATTTATTTGTAATTATAATTATAAATATATACATTTAAAAAGTATTTATATATAATTATAATTATACAAATTTAAAAAGTATTTTTATATAATTATAAATAAATAAATTTAAAAAGTATTTATTTATAAATATAAATATATCAATATATCAATATAATAAATAGAATGAATATATTGATTATTTAATGAAATTTCTTATAAATATATATATATATATATTTTGAGTTATCAAAAAAAATATATTAATTATAAACATGTGTATTATATTTAATGCATACAAAAAAACATTATTTTTGATTATAAATATAATAATTTATTATAAATTAATAATAATTTATATTAAAATTTTTTATCACCACTAACAATAGAGATGATAAATATACCCATTATCACCATTAAAAAGGGATTATAAAGGCTACACCTTTATTAGTGCTGATAAATGGTAGATTTATCAGCATTTTTCGATAATGCTGATAAAGGTTCTCTTTTATCATCGCTTCCTGCTTAGCGCTGATAAAACCCAGTGCATCCCTTGCCTGGATATGTGGTAGTGTGAAAACATATGTCATTTTTGGTGTAGTGTTTTTATTATTTTTTCAATATAATATTAATCTTCACTTCTCTTATAAACATACTCGGTTTTATTACTCCTCCTTCTTTCCAATGAGAGACTCCACGACACTATTTTAATAATCAATATATGAATTTATTGATAAAAAATAATTAATTTAAAAGCAAAGAAAAAGAATATGGAAATTTAAATTTAAATCCTGTGATTTATAAGGAAAATTAATTTTATTTATTATCATTATAATATTTATATTTGACTAAAAATAATATGAATATAAAAGGACTAATAATATTGTTTTAAAAAATAAAAAAAATTGGGTCGATCGCTAGCTTAACTGATTTTCCAGATCTGAGCTTTGCCAACTCCCCTGATTCAATGACAATCATGATTCTAATAAATTTGATCTTAGGAAATAAAACATTTTTTTAACCAATAATATAACATTTTTTAGTGTATTTCAATGAAGGAAATTTTCATCAAAAAATAAAAAATTGCGATAATCATGCATAAAAACAATGGACTTGGTAATAAATGAGAAACATTAAATCTATCTATTCATATGAGCATGTGTATATAATTTGACAATATAATAAAAGAATTTTAGGTTCAATAATAGAATAATTTGGTGGTGAGATGGAGTTTGACATACCAAAAATATATTAATTGACCCTAAAAATATATTTATTGCATTTAAATATAAGAAATGTATATATGATTATTAATCTTTATAATCATATATATATATATATATATTTCAATAATTATAAAATTTTAACAAATATATTTATTGAATTTATAATTTAAAATTATATATAATCAATATATTTATAACAACTTAATAATTATTTAAATATATATGTATTATATATAATTGGAATTATAAATACTTTTATATACTTATTAATATTTTTATTTAATTATTAAATTTATTATAATTTGATAATTATTTGAATATAAATATATATTTATTACGTATATATTTTATTTATAGTGTGTGATTTATAATGAAAAATAATTTTATTTATTGTCATTAAAAAAGTTATATTTGACTATAAATAATATTAATATAAAATTATATAATAATATTGTTTTAACAAATAAAAAATTTGGTTCGACCACCTTTTTTAACCGATTTTCCAGATCCGAAGATAACCTACTCCCCTGATTCAATGACCATCCTGATTCTATGTAAGCCTTTCAATAATTTGACCCTAAAATAAATGAAATTTATGCTCAATCATTTTGAGATGGAATTTGACCTACCATACATATATAAATTGACCCTAAAATAAAATAATTTTAGGCGCAATAGAATGATTTGATTGAGAGATTAGTCTTGTCACCATTTTAATATGATTTTGATGATGACCATCCATAAATGCATTCATAAATGCATTCATGAATATAAGAAATGGATGAGTAGTTCTATAAATTAGATATCCTTCCTCATCCCCTTTCATTCTGATGCTCTGCAAATTTAACTGTAATTCTCACTCACCCTTCCTCCTACCCAGTACGAGTGCCCATCTCTCCGATCTCCCAAAACAAAATGGTGCGTTGAGTGATGAGGACATTAACAACAAAGCTAAGGAGTGTCACAAATTCCTTCTTCATTTGCTCTATGAAAAGGAAGAGGAGAACCAAGATGTATGACCTTTTCATAGCAGACTTCACCGATCCGGCAATGCCGGTATGGTAGAGGACAGTGCTGCAAACCATAAAGGCGTTGATGGTGATGCTAAAAACCTACTTCGATCTGCTCTTAGCAGACACTTCCTAACAGGTGATGCCAGAAAGGAAGAAAAAGACGACATTGGCTGACCTGGTGATGCTGGAATTGCATATGACTTAAACCCACATCGATCTGCTCTTAGCAAACACTTTCAACTGGGCGATGCCGGAAATTAAGAAGAATATGACACTGGACAAACTGGTGATGCTGGAAAGGAAGAAGAAGATGGAAATGACCAACTCAGTGATGCTGAAAAGGAACAAGAAGACAGTGCTGGCCAATCCGGTGATGCTGAAATGGCAGAGGGTAGTGTCACACAGCAAGCAGGCAATGCCGACGATGCAGGAAACCTACGTCGATCTACACTTAGTAGACACTTCCTACCTGGCGATGTATGAAAGGAAGAAGACGACAACGTTGGATGAAACGGTAAGGAATAAGAAGAGGATGCTGGTAGACCTGGTGATGATGGAATGGCCGAGGAGGGAAACCTAATTAGATCTTCTCTTAAGAGACACTTCCTACCAGGTGATGCGAGAATGGAAGAAGAAGACGACGATGGACCACCCAACGATGATGTAATGGTAGAGGAGGGAAACCCACATCGAAAGAAAGGAGCACCCTGGGCGGCCTTTTTATGGCTGAAGAAACTGGGATGGAGAAAGGCCAGAAGAGATTGACCCACACCGACCTACCCTTAGTAGACTCTTACGACAAAGAGTTACCAGAAAGGAAGAAGAGGACGATGGTGGGTGAAATATTTATAGCCCAAGACCTATCGATGGAGGATTATAATAATAGAAGTATGGTGTTCATGGAATAACGGTAGAGGAGAGCGCTACACACTTAGCAGATCTTACCAGACTCTTGCGATCAGGTGATTCCAGAAAGGAAGAAGAGGACGACGATGGTAGACCTGTTTATAGCCCAAGTCTTAGCGATGGAGGATCGGAAAAGGGAAGTTTGGTGTTAATGGAAGAAAGGAAAGGGATAGCGCTGCACACCGAACAACTCTTACCAGACTCTTACGATCAGGCGACGCTAGAAAAGAAGAAGGGGACAAGGCTGGGCGACCTATTTATAGCCCAAGACCTGCCGATGGATGATTGGAAGAATAGAAGTATGGTTTTCATGGAATAATGGAAGGGGAGAAAGGCCTCACACCTCACACCTCTTACCAGACTTGGTGTTCATGGCATAAAGGCAGAGGATACCACCACACATCGAGCAGCTCATACCGGATATATATTTAAGGATTAATATAATAAATTTAAAAATATAATGTTTAAAATAGAAATTTATGTTTAACATTTTGGAAATCTAAGTAATATTTTTATTCAAATAAAATCTATTTTTGTTTTTGCTCTTTCAATCAAGTATTCACAAGATTAATTTTGATTTTTTTCTTGGATTGAAAAATAATCAAGTGTGTGTTGATTTAACATAATATCATTAATTCAATGAGAAAAAAAATTATACTTGGTTTTTCTTTAAGATTATTTTTATACTTAAAACATGTTCTATTTGAAAAAATGGTTCTTGTGAATTTATATTACAAATATTTTTTACCACTTCAAGAAATTAAATCTTATAAAATTGGTTACATATTTCAAATCAGTATAATTAATATTAGGTAATATGATCAACTTAAAGATTAATTTTTCTTTGAGAAGAGTAATATAAAATTATAAAGGAAGGTTCAAAGCAGTGAGTAGTCATGATGACATTAAATTCTATCCATGCGAAGTACAAAAAAACAAATATTCTTTTCACATTTTTTTGTATAAAAGTTAAAAGTACACTTCTCAAAATATGATAAGACGATTACATAGATTTTTTTTATTAAAATTCAAACATGGAAATAAATGAATTTAAAAAACCCATAGGAGAGTATTAAAATCTTTCTTGAAAACATTTTCAATGAAAATATGAAAATGGAAGTAAAGGATCCAAAAATACTATTTTTCTTTAAAAAACATTTGTTATCATTTTAAGTACTAAATAAATGAAAATTGTACTATTACTTGAACAATCCATGCATAAATGATGGAAAATAAAATGAAATGGGTTTATAATACAAGGAACATATAATTTCACTCAATGTAAACTAAAGTATAATCAATACAAATTAAAATGAGATTGAAACATAAATCACTTACAACTTAGGTAATCACTAAATCGAAAACTCATGAAAGAGAGAACCATATACGGTTTTTTAAATCCCCATAGTTTCAATAAAAAGAATCGTATTATATATTAATGGTGTCACACCTTTCCTTTTTAATTTAATTTTATATTATTATTTATGGGCTCCACATCCTGTTGTCAAGGATCGGGTTGGGTCCCGGTTTAAAAATTTCCGACATTTACTGTTTTTGGTGGGTTTCAAACCCGTGCACGCGCACCACATGGTTAGTAGTAACTGTGCGGCCTCCCCATGTTATTATGCGGGTGCCCAAGCAGACTGTGTTGATGCGCGCAATTTGCGTGAAAGTTTTTTTAAGTCGTGCGATGAGGGTGCTGGTACCCGTTAATATTATGTTGTTGTTCTTATTATTATTATTATTATTATTATTTTAATATTGTTATTTTCATTATTATTAATATTTTTATGGTCGTTATTCTTTATATTATTACTTCTATCATTATTGTATTGTTATTATTATTATTCATTATTTTACCATTATTATTATTTTTATCATATTTGATTTTTTTTATTATAAGATAAAAAAACAAACCCCCAAACCCTAATTCTACCCGTACCCCCCCCCCCCATTTATAGCTTCCTCCGGTGTGAGATGCCCCTATGGCTCATGCGCCTACCCAAGAGATCTACGCCTTACCCCCTGCCTGCAGATGACTTCTGCACCTCACCCTCATGCCAGCCTCACCCTTTCCTAGGCTCTCCGCCTTACTCCCTTGCCCTTCTCGCCCCCACCCTCGGCGTGAATCCCATCAGCCCCGCTCCCTGCGACCATCGCCTCAAGGACCCATCTCTACCACCAGCCTCTCTCTCACAGATCTTACTCTCTACCACCTACTCGCGCCCAGGCCCTCCGCCGCCTGTTGCCGATCACTCACCTCCACCATCGTCGTCCCTTCCTCACCCCATACTGTAGGCCGTGTCCCAGCCTCCACACTCCCACACTCGTCCCCTCATTACCCCCTCAATGCATCCATGATCTTTGTTGTGCTGCACCCAATAGCCCACTCTGCCTCTCTCACCTCACCCTCCGGCTCTCCCTCAACCTTCGTCGGCCTCGCTCAACAACCTCGCTCAGTTCCCCCTCCTTCATTTAGTGCCTCCAGCTCCTGACTAACTCATCCTCTTCCACTCCCAGCCCCCTTGTAGTTTTTCTTCTCCAGTAGCCCATAAAATCCCTTGCCCTCCTTGCTTCAGACTCCATAAGCCATGTCGTACCTCCCTCGCACTTCCTCTTCCTCTCCGGTTGGCAGCAGCCTCCTCCAGTATATTCTCTTTTTTCATTTATTTATTTATTATTTCATTTATTTATCCTTTTATTTTTTTATTTACTTATTCTTTTATTCATTTATTTATTTACTCTTTCATTTATTTATTCTTTAATTTTTTATTTACTTATTCTTTTATTCATTTATTTATTCATTCTTTTAATCATTTAATCATTTATTTATTTATTTATTTATTTATTTATTTATTTTCCATTCATTTCATATTTTGTGTTTTTATTTAATTTAGATAAATCCCAATACTATAGAAGGTTTTGTGTAGTGTGTTTTAATTACTGTTCAGCATGCGCGGTTGGTCCACAGGGCATTGTTTATCCTTCGGTTGATGTTCCTACTTGTTCGCACTTGGTTTGAGGTAAGTAATTCCATGGTTTTCTTTTCCAAAATGCAATTCATGCTGGGGTGTTTCGATAATTTTATTTAATGTGATTCACATCATTGTTATATCCATAATTTTGACTTCTATAGTGCTTTTAGATTTTTAGAATTTTTCAAAAGAATGTTTTGAGTCAATTCCTGGTTCGAGAATGCCATTATTTGATTATCTGTCAAATCTAGTTTGGATATTGTTTGTGGTTATTTTTTGAGGGCATTTCTTTTTATGTCAATACAGTTTGATAAAAAACTATACATTGAAGGTAAATATTTGGTTATGATAATTTTATGAGCACATGGCGCATTTCATAAAATACTATAGTGTTCAAAGTTGAATTGAGGGTTTTTATGAAATGTTTAGCTTTGATTGTGTTTTGTTTAGGCATTGGTTATTTGTAAAATTGGATTGGTTTATAATTTTGGTATTGGTATAACTTGCAGATAGTGTTAAGGTGTTAAAATAAAAAGGGGGCTCTTTGGTTTTTAATGTGATGGTGTTAGTTCATTTCAAATAATGTTTGTAGTTTGTTTTAGTTTCGAAATGGTATTTTTTTGGGAATAGTGTTAGTTGTATTCTTGAAATGCAGGCATGCCATTGGATGTTGTCACATCCCTGGGTTCACTCGGTGCACACATGAATGTGCCTTCATGTGAGAATGACACCTTTAAACTAGTGATTCCTTAAAACCTGAGCTTTCTAAATGGTTTTTGTTTCCTAAGTACGATTCGGTCCTTTATGTGGCTGTGGAGAAAGGTTTGAAGTGTTATCTAAAGGGTGTTTCATTTTGGCTTTCAAAAATATAAATGTTTTATTATTGTAATGTTTTGGGTAATGTATTTGGACATGACAACATAGAGGCCCATTTGGCTCATCCAATTTATGGGTGGAGTTGTGTTAACATTTAGAATGGTTTACGTTTGGATATTGTGTGTGGCTGGTTGGGAATTTAATTTTTTTAAAATTAATGATTTCCACATGGGTGGGTCATCAAGACCCATTTGGTACTTTCAGATTTAATGTAATGTGTCTATTGACTCTATGAAATGATGACATTTTGATTACTATATACCCATATAAAAACATTAGTATTTTGATAAAGGTATTGAATGGATATAATGATTTCATTTCATGAATTCCCTGTTAACACCTTTGATGATATGTTATATATATATATATATATATATATATATAGGGGAACCTCAATAGGGGAATATCACTTATGGTTTAGCGTATGGAGTGTATGTCTCTGGGGTAAGCAAGTGCGGTGAGATGACTCACGCGTGCAAGGGACTCCTACAAACACAGTGTTATTGTAACAACCATGGGTTCCCGATCATCTATTAGAGATCGAGTGATTGTTTCTCACCAATCCTAATTAGATGGGTTGGTACCCCCTAGATTTGCTGTTAGGCCAGGCAGGCATTGCCGCTTGATTGGTTAGTTTGGGCAGCAAGATGGTAATAGACTTAGGAGCTTCACCATACGCCAATTGGTGGTTCCAAAACCGAGTACGTCTATGGGTCTTCTAGGGATGTTTTGGATCACCCATGATGACTTGATTATTATAATTTCTTGTTTACTTTTCATGCACTAGTGTATTTTCAGCTTTCATTCATATTCACTATACACTCGCACAACATTGGAATATTCTCTTTTGGGTGTTATTTATAAAATGACTAATGATTTTGGAAAATGGAATGTAGCATGTATTGGGTTTTAAATGGGAAAAATGGGTTGCTTATTTTCAAATGTGAAAACCCTACAATTATAATTTATCATAAAACAAGCGTTAATGGATTGTTTTGGGAATGGAGACGTTGAATTCGGGGGTTTATCTTGGAAACCATACTGATCATCATTAATTCTCACGCCTATCTATATCATTTTAGTTGTAGGTTTCCTTCCTCAGGTCTTCTTGGATGAGTTTCTCATTATTGGAGCAAGTCAACCATTGGTCGGGAGGTGTCCTAAAAGGTCATGTGGAGGTACATTCAATTTTATTTTCTTTCCACTGCAAGCATTATTTTTATAGACTATTTATATTTATCTATTTTCATGATTATTTTTTTTGTTCATGGGCCATATAATTCCCAACGATTTAAACATTAATGCCTGGAACTTGTTTCCTACCCGTGGGGATCGGGAACACCCATTCGGCCATGTCGCTGACCAGATCTAGTGACCGGCTTAGGGTCGACCTAGGATGGTTTGTTAAAAAAATGTTATTATAGGGCCCTTGTTATTTTTGGTGCCGGTAGATATAGAATAGGACTTTCAGGACATCAGAGGTAGGTACGGGAAGGTCGTCATGAAACTTCACCTGTTCCAAACATTGAGACGCCATGGGTAGTCTGAGAATTGAGTTCTTGTCTCGTTCTTTTATGATTTTTATTGAGGGATGAAAATGGAGGCAAACCGATGTAACATTGTGATTTTACATGGAGTGGTGACCCATGTGGAGTTAGAATATATGGTTTAAGTTCCCCATTGTTGTTGACACTTTCTTGGGGCATGGCCCACTACCATATCGCTAGGTTAAGCATGACTACTAGTCTCTACCTTCGGTGATTTAATGCAACTCATGTGTCATCTTGGTTCTGGTTGGTTTAAGTGCATTCTTCAAAATTAAAAAGGCATTTTGAATTGATAACGATTTCGTTTAAATGGATTTAAATTTGTTATATGGATTTTAAAATTGAAATCTCTTGGCATAAAAATCTGGTGGTTTCTTGGAACTGGTAGAGATATAGTTTGGGTGCAACCTCAAGTACACTTTATGATCGTTTTCACATGTGAGGGAATGCATGGGATGTCCATGTTGGTGTGTATGGATGTAAGCGAATGAAGCCATGTGAAATGGTTCATGGGATTACAGGGGTGTGAACATGATATTAATGGCTTGACATTGTTTTTCTAAAGTAATATAAAAACGGGAAAATGATTTTCGGAAATTAAATTTGGTTTGAAAAGTGGACTTGGAATTTGGAAAGTGGCCTTGAAGGAAGATGGTTTTGAAATTTAAAATGGAAATGAGAATTTGAAAGAGTAATTTTGAGTTGTGTTTGTTTTTTCTTGTTTCTTTTGAGCTATTTGTTTTGGATGAAGGTGATTTCTTTGATGTTGCTTCACCTTGATGTCAGTTTTGGATCTATGTTTTATATGTTGTTCAGAAAATGCCACCCAGAATGGTCAACATGGTGTCCAATAAGTCATGCCCAGTCATTGGTCTTTCTCAGACATTGCCTATCCTTTGTGGTGATTGAATCCATTAGAAGCAGCAGAATGGATTGAAGGGGTCGAGCGTGTCTTTAGGGTTTTGGGAACTCCCAAAACTATTAGAGTGCATGCTGTTTTGGGTCTGTTTTAAGGTCCAAATATGGATGAATGGGAGTTAGATTCCACAAAATAAATGTGAGTTGGGATGACATGGGATGTATTTAAATACTTCTTCATCCAATGGTTTATACCTGTAGAGGAAAAGAAAATGAAAAGTGAAGAGCTCATGCATATTCAACAAGGCCAACGGACGGTGAAGGAATATGTTGACCATTAAAAGGAGCTTGGGTCCTTCTCTCTAGAGGTAATGTCATGGGATTTGATGAAGATTATCTCTTCATTAGGGGTATTTTTCTAGAGATCAATGAGTGGGTCCTCATTTCTAAAGACCATCATTTCAAGAAGTTATTGGATGAGGCATTCTTAGCTGAACTGGTTTCTCGAGAAATGGTTCTTGGCAATCCAGCATATCAAGTTACTCATGAAGGGTCCCAATCTGGCAAGCAGGGTGTGCCAGAGGGACCTTTTCCTAAAGAGTCATCTTCATTGGTTATGTTTTCTAATTAATCAGACAATTCAGTGTTGTTCCACCAGTGTTGTCGGTTCGGGCATGTGAAACCATCATGTCACTTCCCTCCAAGGATGTGTCACTATTGTCGGTGTCTGGGTCATCAAGAAAAGTTTTTTAGTAATCAACACCCGAAGAAGATGCTATGACTAGAGAATCACAGTGCTTGACTGCGTGGAAGGAGATGCTTCATCCATCAGATCCCCAGCCACAGGTCTTGGGGTGAAGCTCATCCGCAGTCAGGAGTTTCCAGGGGTGTGAAGTTTTTGTTCAGGTTTGGAGTTCTATGTTGTCAGTGGAACATTTAATGTATTTTCAGTCTTGTTTTCTTCTACTAATGTTTTGACATTATTTTAAGTTCATTGTTTTATAGTAACGTTTTCACAGATTTGATCTATTATAATCCAAACAGTTTTGTTTGTCTGGTCATGGTTTTCTAAATCATGTGCTTTCTTAAAAGTGTGTTTGGACCTTGTGTGGGTTAATCTCGGTTGTCCTGTGTTCATTTGGAGATTTAAGTGTCTTTTGAGGAATGGATGTTTCTAATTATGCTCAGATTCACTGTATGGGTTCTGTTATTATCGGAGTCTTTTCTCTAGTGTTTCGGGTTTTGGTCTGGTTCGAGAGATACAGGTTTAAGTGGATGTGTTGTTTTCCTGTTCTATAAAACATGGTTCAGATCGGTTGGGAGTTAATGCATCGCCCCCCTTCCTAGGGTGGTATGTTTGGGTGTTAATTTTCAGTTCTAGTCAATTTATTGGGTTGAGGAGAACCCTCTTGTGTTCTCTCTTTGACTTGTGTTGTGTTTTATTTCGGTCTCAATCAGGTATGGATCCTTGTTTTGACTATTGTTTAGCTGAGTGACTTTTTGGAGGCAGAAAGTGTCTTTGGTGGGTAGAATTATCACACCCCTAATTTTTAATTTATTTTTCATTTTTTATATATGGCCACCATGTCCTCGCGTCCCAGATCGGGCTGGGTCCCGGTTTAAAATTTTCTAACATTTAATGATTTTTGTGGGTTTTGAGACCTATGCGCGGGAACAACATGGTTAGAAGTGATCGTGGGAACACCCCAAGTGCTTTTGCGGGTGCCCAAGAAAACGATGTTGAGGTGTACAATTTGAGTGCGTGTTTTTTAAGTCATGCGATGGACGAGTGGGTACCCATTACTATTGTGTTATTACTATTATTATTATTATTATTATTATTATTGTCTTTATTATTATTATTTTCATCTCATTATTCTTTATATTATTACTTGTATCATTATTGTATTATTATTCATTATGTTACTAGTATTTTTATTTTTATCATATTTGATTTTATTATTATTATTATATGATACAAAAACAATAAACCACATATCCCTAATTCTACCCACAGTACCTCCCCTATTTCCAGCTTCCCCCTGCACGAGCCGCCCCTGCGGCTCCTTGCTCCAGCCCAAGCGACCTCCTCTTTACCACTTTCGTGTAGCCGGCTTCCACACCTCACCCTCACGCCAACCTCACCCTTTCCCAGGAAATTTTCCTTCCTCCCTTTTCCTTCTCGCACCCATCCTCGGCATGAATCCTAGACTCCCGGCTCCTCACGGCCATCGCATATAGGACCCCTCACCAGCACCGACCTCTCTCCAGCACCTCCTGATCTCTGCCACCTTCTCATGCCTTGGCCCTCTGCTATCGGCCTCTACTCACTCACCACCTACCTGGCCATCCCTGCCACACCTCCTACGATAGTCCGCATCCCATCCTCCACATTCCCGCACTCATCCCCTCGCTATCTGCCTCGCCGACGCCCTGTTTTTGGTTTGCCGTGCCCAACAACCCACTCTGCCTACATCACATCATGCTCCAGCTCACCCTCAACCCTTTCCGGCCTCACACAACACCCTCACACAGTGCCCCTGCCTTCATCCCGTGCCTCCAGCCCTTGCCTCACTCACCCTCTTCCACTCTCAACCCCCTTGTTGTTTCCCTTATCCAGCGACCTTGAAAGCCCCCTTCCCACCTTTCTTCAGACCCCGCCAGCTTCGTTGTGCCTCCTTCACGCATCCTCATCCGCACTGGTCAATAGCGGCCTCCTCCAATATATTTATTTATTATTTTATTTATTTATTCTTTCATTTATTAATTTTTTTATTAATTTTTTACTCATTTTTAATTCATTTACTTATTATTCATTAATTTTTTTTATTCTTCAAATTATTTATTTACATATTATTTTATTCATTTATTTATTTTTTTACTCATTTATTTATTTATTTTACCTTCATTTCAACTTTTGTGTTTTTATTTAATTTAGATAAATCCTTATACTATCACAGGTTTTGTGTAATGTGCTTTTATTTCTGTTCGGCGTGTGTGATTGTTCCACGGGGCGTTGTTCATCTTTTTGTTGACGTTCCTTCACGTGCGCTCTTGGTTTGAGGTCGGTAATGCCATGGTTTTCCATTCCACATTCTAAATGATGCTTGGGTGTTTTGATAATTTTATTTTATGTGATTCACAGATTTTTTATATCCATAAATTTGCCTACTATAGTGCGTTTAAATTTTTAGAATTAGTCAAAAGAATGTTTTGACTCAATTCCTAGTTCGAGTCTACAATTATTTGATTATGTGCCAAATCCTGTTTAGATATTATTTATGGATATTTTGTTTGTGTGTTTCTTTTTAGGTCAATATATATTTATAAAAAAATATTTCTTTGAAAGTAAATATTTGGTTATAATAATGTTTATGTGCACATGGCGCATTTGATAAAATACTATAGTGTTCAAGAAGGAATTGGGGGTTTTTATGAAATGTTTAGCCTTGATTGTGTTGTGTTTAGTCATTATTTATTTGTAATCATGTTTTTGATTATAATTTCGGTATTGTTATAACATTCTAATTGTGTCAATGTGTTAAATAAAAGGGGTCTCTTTGTTTTTGAATCTGATGGTGAATGTTCTTCTAAAATAAAGTGAGAAGTTGGTTTTAGTTTCAAATTAGAAGTTTTGTGGGAATAGTGTTGGTTATTTCCTTAAATCACATGAATGCCATTGGATGTTTTCATGTCCATGGGTGCACTCAGTGCACCCATGAATGTGCCTTTAAGTCACAATGACACCATTAAATTAGTTTTTCCTCAAAACCATAGTTTTCTAAAAAAAAATTCCTAAGTAAGATTTGTTCTTTTATGTGGGTTTTGTGAATGGTTTGAAGTGTGATCACAAGGGTGTGCTGGTTTGGATTTGAAAATATAAATGTTGTATTTGTATAATGTTTTGGGTAATGTTACTGGACATGACATCTTAATGTCCTATTTGGATCTTCAAATTCATGGGTTTAGTTTTGTTAACGTTTAAAATGGTTTGTGTTTGGAAATTGTGTTTGGCTGTTTTGGACTTTAAATGTTTTTAGAATAATGATTTCAACATGGGTGGGTTGTGATGGCCAGTTTTTCACTTTCAACATTAATGTAATTTTTGCGTTGACTCTCTGAAATGATGATGTTTTGATTACTGTATGACCATATAACAACTTTAGTATTATGAAAGAGGTATCGAATTATTTTAATGATTTCATGGCATGAAGTCCCGATTGTCACCTCTGATTATATGTTATATTTATTTATATATATTTATATATATATATTCACTAGGGAACCTCTATAGGGGGTATATCCCTTACGGGTTATCGTATAGAGTGTCCGTGTTTGGGGTAGTCATGTGCGGTGAGATGAGCCATGCGTGTAAGGGCCTACTAATTACACAGTATTAATGTAACCACCATGGGTTCCTAGGCATCTTTTGGAGATCGAGTGGCTGTTGCTAACCAACCCCGATTAATGTGGTAAGTACACCGTGGATTTGTTGTTAGGCTAGGTGAGCATTCCCATTGGATTGGTCAGTTAGGGTGGCCAGTTGGTTATAGACATAGGAGCTTCACCATACACCAGCAGGTGGTTACGAAACTGTGTATGTCTATGGGTCTTCTATTAATTTTTACGATCAGTCATGGTGACAAGATTATTTTCACTACTTGAATATTTTTCAAGAACTAGTGTATTTTCATCATTCACTCTTACTCATTTTATTCAATCACAATAGTGGTATATTTTGTTTTGGATTTTATTTATTAAATGACAAATGATTTTGGAAAATGGTATATAGCGTGTGTTGGGATTTTAAATGGAAAAGACTTGTTTCTTATTTTAAAATGTAAAGTCCCTAATATTATAATTTTATTTCAAACTTGCGTTAATGGATTGTTTTGTGAAAGGAGACGTTGGATTCTATGGTTTATCTTGGAAACCCTACTGAGCATCATTAATGATCATGCCTAACTTTATAATTTCAGTTGCAGGTTTACATGCTCATGTTTTCTTGGATGATTTTCTCATTATTGGATCATGTCGGCCTTTGTTCGGGAGGTGACCTAAAAGGTCACGTGGAGGTACGTTCGATTTTATTTTCTTTCAACTTATAGAGTTATGATTATCGATGGTTTATATTTATCTGTTTTATTCTTTATTTGTTTATGTTCAGAGGCCAAATCATTCCCAACAATTAAAATGTTGATGCCCAACACTGGTTGCCAGCCCGTGGGAATCAGTAAAACCCTTCGGGCCCTATCGTAGACTGGATAGGGTGACTGTTTTAGGGTTGAACCTTGTTGGTTTGTGACAAATGGATGTTATATACACCACAAAAAATAAATAATTTGTGAATACGACATATGTCTTATAGAAATAAAATTGAGACGAGAAACGCTTACCTCAAGTCTCATCTTTTTCGTACATGTTCAAACCTTATTTATAATAAATTTATATTTATTATAAATATATTATATAACCATTATTATATATATAATAAAATATATTGTTTAATTATAAAAACATATCACCTATTTATTGAAAATTATTTATTAAAATTTTTGTTTCAGGTGATAACTATTTCATTTTTCATGCATGTTTTGGTTCGGTAGTCTCAATCATTGTACATTGATACTAGTTACATTATCTCTAGAATGATAATTATTTTATTAGTATCATACTTAATCATCATATACACTATTATAACTATTCATATAATATGATGATGAAAATGTAATTACATCACTTCATTAAATAAAAAATATTGTACTATGTTAAGTGTAAAAATTGGCCTTTAAAAAAAATATTAATATCAAAAATATTATATATATTCATTAAATTCTATATTAAAACCACTAACATGAAGTTGTTATGAAAAACGAAATGTATCACTGCGTTAAGGTGATAATCCACATGCACGCTCGAGCGATGTTCTCTTTTTTCAATTTGATGGAAAGGAGGTCGATAATGATTGTTCCATCATCATAATAAAAATTAAGTATATTTATGAAACCAAATTCATTATTTTATAATTGATACCATATATTTAGAGGAGGTATAAGAAGAAATTAAACTTACTGTACCCTATTATGTGTCATATCGATTCGTTGAGAAACCTCATTTGAATTACACCTCAAGCATTTAAGGGATTGTATTTTGACTAGAAAAGAAGATCTAGGACATGTTAATGGAATATAATATGACATTATTTTAGTTATTTACTGATATTGAGTGACCAACCTTTATGAACAAGGGAGGAGTTGATGTTCCCTTTAACAAGTAAGGGGAGGGGAACCTTTGGAATTAAATAATGTATTCAATTTAAATAAATTAAAATTTCTATCTAGGTGGATCAAAATTAATATTTTTAAAATCTAGGTTGAGTACAAGTTGATATAATCTCATCCAATACTATTTCTACAAGTTTAGGTTATATTTTAACCATTATATATTAGTTTTAATAGCTATTAACCCTTTGAAAATTATCATGATATCAATGCTTTTAGTATTTTGGATTCAATAATGTTAATATAAAAGGGAAATTGACCCATATGTGTATAATGGATGAAATTTTAGACTATATCTAATTCAATTGGATGAATATAATATATTTTATAAATTAAAATTCATTTAATAAAATATTATATGACATAAGACGCTATTAAGTTCATTTCTGGGACTATTCACATAGTTTGATGATAGAGACATCAATACTTGTATAGAATTTGAATATAAACTCATTTTAAATAAATTATACATTATTATTAAACAAATAATTCACATGTAACCATAATTGATCCATAAAATATAATTTTTTATGTTTTTAAAATCATTAACATTGAATTTTACACTGCTTGCACAAACATTGTGTTAGCATTGTGTAAAAATTTAAGATAATTATACCTTAAAATTTTAAAAAATAATTAGCATAAAAAATAATTTTATTATATTCTAAAAAAAATTAATATTCATTAATAACATCTTCTTGTCTATATGTGATCATATAAATTCAAGAGAGTGGTATTTTGAAAATTTCTTTTTCATAAAATATTACAAATGTATTTATGAAAAACTAATGACACAAAAATGACATATTTTTAAATATTTGAACAAGGTGGTAAAATTAAAATAATAAAATGAAATATAGTCAATTCAATGGTTTATTTTTAATCCTTGTTTAATAGTTTTAATGTTTTTCTACATATTTTACCATTATATTGGTGATAATATTTTTCACAATGTTATTATTCATTATGACCAGAAATAATTCTTTCATATTAACCAAATTTTAAAAATCATTTCCCAAAAATGATATAAATTTTTCAATATTCTATAACAAGAGGTTGAGGAAATATATATTAATATAAATGTGAAAAATCAAATGAAAACAGTTTTTTTTTAAATCATATTTAAGAAAAAAAATTAACATATATCAAAATCAGGAATATTGATAATTCAAATGGAATTAATTATATTATACTAAATAAAATGAATCATATGTAAATTTTATTCCAACTTTAAATTATAATGATAATTTTAAATTACTTTATTTATTGAAAAGAAAAGATGACATTTGAAAAATTGCTATTTTTCACTATTTAATAAAAATTCAGTCATCTAATAAAAATATAAAAATTTCTCCATAAGATAATTTTGATTTTATGATTTCAAAATTTTCATTAATTTTATAAAATAAAATTTCTAAAAAGTTTATAAATTAATAGTAATTTCCACACACAAAATCCTATAAATATCTGTTTTGAAGAAAATCAATTTTTGAAGCAAAAAATTACTTCACTATAAATTATGTGCTTATTTAATAATAATTAATCAATATATATGTATTAAGTATGAACATTGTACATATATATCATAATTTAATTACTCATAAATATACCCACTTGTTAATCAACTATATTATAATGGTCACATTTAAATAATAATATTTTTATAATATATCTTAATTAACTTAAACATTGATGTTCCATGTTAAGAAATCTAGTGAGATTATTATTATTTTAAACGCAATTTCTTGGTGTGACATGAATCCTCTTGAATGATGTTATTATTTTTCATTTGAAAGGAGTCCAAACTTAATTAAGTGATAAACATCACAGCATGGTCTCATTTGGATGCAAGAAGGTCGACAACCATATTCCCTTCATTCCAACTGTAGAGGGTCTCAACATATATATGAAGAGGAATCTATAAACTTCGTATAATTTATTCATTACTCTAGTTTTTATAAGAGAGGATCCATGGTTATTTAATCAGCAATGATGAATAAAATTATACTGAGGAATTATTGATATTATGAGACTTGTAATGACAACCACTTCTATACATAGAATGTGATTTAGCTTATATAGAAGATCCTTATCTATAAAAGTTTGATAATGACATAATGATAGATCATATACAATCTTAGACAAAACCACCTATACAACTCCCTAAAAACTTGATTCATCCATATTTTTCTTATATCTACATCTTAAAGCCTTCCAAATTATCAGACACCACCCGTATCATCTGCGGATCTGGTAGATAGGGAACTAGAAATATGGATCTTTGCAGACCTGGTTAGGATGGATATATAGTAAATAGAGTATATATATTATACCCATAAAAGGATCATACGTTTCAAATATATGGTGCAGTGATTGACTCCTTGATGGTGAGTTGCATTATGAGCATTCCATATAACTGTGCATCCAAAATACACTGCGACGCCCTACAATAATGACACCAGTATTATTAATATTATGTAATGTTATTATATTAATGGATAAACCATTTTAAATCCATTTAATTTACCAATAAAATAAAATAAAATCTACCGTTCCTAAATGAATATTACCACCTCCATGAAATGATGCACGTATCTTTTCATCACTACCTCTCATGGATGGTGACAAGGATTGATTTGATGAATTATTAAAACTATAATTTAAAAATTATTATTATAAAACAATAATCTATCATATTTTTTTATTCCACTTCATTTGTTGATAAATGAAATAATTATTCATGCATACGTGCGGACTACCGCCTCCAAAAATGAATAATTTTATTTATCATCACCTACATTTTTGGATGATTATAAGAATGAATTTAATTAAGGCAAATTATATTGATAAAATTTTTAAGATTCTATAAAATTTATATTGACAATATATAAAAAAATCCATTACTCAATAAGTCATTATAACATTCCCCCATTTGGGTTGGTTTAACAAACTACATGAATGATAATATAATATTAATATTAAGAATGAATAAGGAATGTTATATAATGATAATTTAATTTAAAATTAATTTATTTGATATTTTATTAATTACTATGGAATGTTTCTATTTATATTTAAGATATTTATTAATATATCACCTTTCGATCGTTAAAGATGCAAAAACTTATTCATCAAAACAATCAATTTTTAAAAACATACATTTATGATTATCCATTTAACAATGAGATATGGATAATAATTGAAACAACATTATTCATGTACCTTCAGAAATTTTTCAATGATGAACTTTTTTAAATTAAAATTAATCATCCACGCCATTACAAAACTAGTACGAAACAAGCCATCAAAGTTTCTATCACCCAATGTGTAAAATGAACTATAACTGGAAAATATATTTATTGAAAATGGTTATGAATTGTGTTTATAAATTAAAATATGCAATAATAAGGATATTAAATATGTTATGACTAATTTTTTATAAATATTGTTGTAGCACATTTTGACTAAGATGAAAATGAGGTAAGGTTTTTTTGTCTCAATTTTCACCCCTTGAGACAAATAACTTATTAAAAAATATTTTTTATTTTTTATGTTGTATCTATAATCCCTAAATATTTCGTGTCATGATTCAATCAGTTTTAATGGTTTTTAAATTTTTATTTCAAATTATAGACTTCAATGGGTTTCCATTGGAAATCTTCTAATGTTGTAAGGGGTTATTTTTCTTAAATTTAATTTCTAATGAAATATTTCATATTGTGCACCATGATATCTTTGATATGGTTAAAATACTAATGAATTATGATCTGTTACCATATGCATGAAATTTATGGGGATTTACGAGATATATCGTGTTCTCTATTAAAATATTGTTTTATTTAATTGATCCCATGTTTTTAAGTGTTTCTTTTTTCAATTTTCACCCCTTGAGACAGATTTTTTACTACACACTATTTTATTTTTTATGGTGTATCTAATAAAACATTAATATATTTATAATTATAATCTCATAATTTATGGTATTTCATGTATTATTTGGAATTATATTCCTCAGTGGGTTTTGATTCGAAATATTCTAATGTTGTAAGTTTTATTTGATAAAATTTACTTGATACATGTTTATCTAATACAATTTGTTTTATATTTTATGGTGTACTTACTAACCCGTTTTTATATCATGATTCTGTCATTATTATTTTTATTTAATATTCATTTGAAATTATATCCTTCATGGTCTTTTGATTAGAATGTTTATTAAATCATAAGTGTTATTTTTATCATTTTTAAATTCCATGAGACATGTTTGATATTTCACTCCATAATTTAATTTATATATTTTATTCACTACCAATTTTATTTCAAGTACAATAAAAATATTTCATTCCATTATATTTAAATTTCATAGTATCCATATCGTGTTTTTTAATTCTTATGTTACTATTACCATAAGCGTGTTTGTATCTATATTTTTTTATATAGATATGAGTTCTATTCACCACTTTTTCCCTTTTTTATTACTAAGTATTACTTTCTAAACCATATCAATCTATTTACATTTTTATTTTAAAAATTATGGAAATCCATCGCTACTGTTGTCTTTCCAAATCAACGTCTTTCATAGACATGATTTTTCATCTAATTCCATACCTTTATAAATTCCATATTCTTAATTATATTGTATAAAGGTAAATCTCCAAGACAGTCATATATCAATTAATTTAAAAAATTATTTACATAAAAATATACCATTACTATATATTGTGTTATTTTTAATATTATTACATGTAAAGTTATTACACTTATAGATTGGGGGAAATATTGACAATTGATATACTTGTTATTCTGATATGAATATTTATTAACTATTATGGAAAGTTAATTATTCATTGTTAAACCATACAACTTCATTCTCTGAATGACTTATATTCTTTTTTTATTATAAAATTACTCACGTAATGTATTTTTTATCTTGATATATATGTTTATGAATTACTAAGTAAATTTGAATTTGTATTGTATTAATATTCATATATTTCAAAAGGTTAATGCAATGGACTAAATTATGTGACAGGTGGGGAATATTATTATATTTATTGTAAATGAATTGGCTGGATTCATGAGACAAATTTTTTGTATATTTTGTTTATTCTTACCCATTGAAAGAATGTTGTGTTGGTTGTGACCATGATGAAAATAATGATGTATTGGCTCCAGTCATGATGGAAATAATAATGTCTTAGCTAACACCTTGATGATAAAGGTAAATTTTTTCGACATTATGTATTCAATAACCATGAATTATGTTATTATTTTTTGCCTATTTACTTATATAGTTAACCATGGTTTTTTTTCAAGCTCATGTGATCATTTATATGCTGTTATTTGATTATCTTTTTTTTCTTCCATATTATTCGTTCTAGGTTTATGCATTGATAAATTATGATATAAATTTTCACTTAATATATGTTTGATCTCACCATTCATTTATTTCTATTTTCATAGGTTTTTCTGTAAATTATTATACAATATATCTCTAGAACAGTAGAATATGTTTAGAATTTTTAGATTTAGATTATGAATTACTAGTTTCCTATATAATGGAAGCAATGTTCAACTAATGACAAAGACATTAAATTTGTTAGTATTAAGTTTTTTTAAGCTCTCTAAAAATATAAACATAAAAGATAATTTAAATATAAGTGACATAACATTTTATAGTGATATTTTATTTATTGATTGATAATATTGGTTCACATTAGTTCATTTAAAATCTTATGTGAAAAGAAGGTATTTATGAGGAACGCATCCCTAGAGTACATGTCTGGGGCATCACAGTTGGTACCAATGGAGGTTTTAGATATCATTATATATTCATATGTTATTGTTCAAAGATAATTTATAATAATAAATGTTGTCATGGTTCTAAATATTATTGTTGATCATAATTTCAATGGAATTTATAAACCTTTAGGATTGGTCGTGGTAGTATTTGATACTTTATATCATTTGAGTATTATGATGAAGGAGATTTATAGAAAACCCTATGTATGAGTCTATGTACAATAAAACATCCAATATTTTGGAAAATTATGGAGGTTTGGGTCTCTTAGGATTACAAACCTATTTGGATTATGTAAAATGGATGTGGTTGTAGTAGATATGCACCTAATGGTAATCCCCCCCAAAAAGGTTGGTTAATTATCAAATTATTCTTCAATTGGTACATAGTGAGTGTTCCTAAGACTAAACAACATGATAATAAATAATAGGGGGTATGGTTTTGAATTTAAAATATACTTTAGGAATTATTATAAAGGATTTTAATAAACTAGTTTGGTATCATAATGGGATAAGGACCATTGAAAACATTGATTAAAATTAAGTGATTCATAAGATAAGGTATATATTAATTGATATTTTAATTTTTAGATAATTCATGAATTGAATTTTTTAGATCATAGATCTCAATGATTTTATGATTTGGAATCTTGTAAAAATGTCCATGGTAATTTGGGAGTGTTATTTTTTTATGATTATGAGGATTAAAAAACCTAACATAAAGAAACATAGGTTGAACCCGGAGTGATATATCTTTAACTGAAAATAAATGTATGAAAACATGTTGTTATAATAGAGTAGGACATATTGAGGTTAAATTTTTCATAATTCTTATTATGATTCTAATTTAATATTTATCACATTAAATGTTTTCATCTCAGTAATGGCTAGAGCTATGAATAAAAAAATTAAAAATGGATATCATGGGAAATTCATTGATGGTCCTAATGAGAAACCCAATGGGATAATAGATGGTGTTAGAAATCATGTGATGCTACCAAATTGGTTATCATAACTTATGGTTAAAAACATGAATATAGATGAATTATAAAATACACCAATGTAGAGAAGCAAGTGATCTGATGGAAGTTCGGTTGACAAAGAGGATAAATTAATAAAGATTATATTTTATAGATGTGATTTTTTTTGGAATAGACAGAAATGGTAATGTCTCAAAAGAAATATAATATTGTACTGGTGTGTAAAATTAGTGCATTGATTAATATTCTGAAAAGAAAATATGATGAAATTGATTAACATAATAAGGGGAAAATATGTGTTTTGTTGTCGTACCTAATATATTATGATAGAAACCTCATTTAAAAATATATATGGAGTTATGTCTATCTTTAGATAACCTAGAATAAATTTATTATAAAATGATAATTATAATTGGGAGGACATAATTTATTTATGTGTGTGATAATATAAAACCTTGATATTTTAAATTATATATCCCTTTAAGACTTAATATATTTGATTGCATATGATAAATGAAACTCCAAACTGCAAAGAACCACAAAACATTATATAAACATTAAGGTTCATACACGTAATTTGTGTGTAAAATAGAAGAATCCAAATTATGATATATTTTTTTAAAAAAATGTAGTTCATTATTGATTCTAAGAAATTGATAAAATTCAATTAGTGTAGCCAAATAACTATTAAGACTGATTTTTGATTTCAAATATAACTTTTTAAAAATTGTCATGTATGAATTTTATTTTAAGATTCAAAATATATTATTGATAAAATATATTATTGATATAAATATTATATTAACACCAATCTAAATATTAATGGATTGGAAATATGAATGAAAAGACTTAAAATTATATAATTTATTTTCCTATGATAATAATTTTCACTATAATTTTATGTTATTATTTTAAAATATTCAAATTTTAATTTAACCAAATTCAATTATTTTTTGGATTTATATTAACAGTACTATCTTAATATAAATTTTTGTGATTTTTTTGAAAAAATATATTATAAGGTGAATAGTAAAAAATATTATTTTTACAATATTTATTGTGTTTATTGATATATCAATAAGTAAGTATATTTTAAACACTTATAAAAATATCCATAATAATAAATTAATTTATGTATAAAAACAATAAATTTAAAAAAAATTATTATTTTTTTAGAAAACCTAACTTTATCATTTTATAAAAATGAGTAATATTTCTCAATAAAAGAAAAAAAATTTACTCTTTATTTTAATGAAATATTATTTTGATAATTTTTTGTTTTTAATTTACTAGAAAGGAAATTTTTTTATAATAAAAATATATATTATAAAAATATAAAACATTGATAATTTTATTCCACGCATAAATTTTTATCTTAAAATACAATTTCTAAAAATGGGTTTTTATTCATTATATGCACTAGGGTTAAAAATAATTTTTCATACACATCAAAATATTAATTTATAAAATGTATCTCATATCAATAATGATTAGTTTAAAATTATTTAATAAGGATAATGATATTTTTAAACATTAAAATTAAATTACATAGGTAAAAATTATTGGGAATGCTAAAAATAAAAATGTTAAAATATTGACAACTCATGAAAGTTGATTTTTTATTATTCTACCATCAACCTTTTTAATCCAAACAAAATATGGTAATATATTTACTATAAATTTTATGACAATCCATATGTTTTTTATCACAATGGATTTTTATTAACTAGTAAGTCAAGTTGATTATGAATAGTATTGACTCCAATTCCCAAAGACATTATTTATTTATTTTTAGATAATAATCTTTTTAATTGGGTTGATGGAGTTCCTTATATAGACTATAAGGCCAATCAAACATATCCCATTACATGACCCAAAGGATTAAAAACCTGACACAAAAAACAAACCCAACCTAGCTTCTACTTCATGATACACCTATGCTCTATGGCCTTGCAAGGATGATTGGCTAGCATTTCCCCATGAAGAACTGCAAGGTATCTGGTACCAATAACTAAATTCATACCCTCTCATCACTATAGATTAGATTTTCCTGCTGGTGGACGCTTCCCACCATATTTTTTTCCTCTTCTGGGGAAACACTTGAGGATCCAAACTGTCATGTAGCTCATATTCCAAAACTTATGTTGTGACCTGACTCCACCAACCACTTGTTGAGCCTCGCCACCTTGACCCATCAACGACCGCCACAAATTTTCACCACCTTTTTTACTACCAACCACCATAACCCACCATTGAAGAGGTGAAGTATTATACCAACTCTATCAACAGGGACACCCAATGTAAACGCCTCTCACCCACCTTTGTCGTAGTCACACCACCAAATTGTCGACTTATGTATTTTTTCCTCATCATCAACACAATCAATACTATCCAATGATGCTGATGAGTTACCTCTACCACTGTGTAGAACCATAGCCAACATCCCACTTATAATAACCCAAAAATTGTATTCATATTCATATAGTTCATTTAGTGAATGCGTTAGACATAAAGAAGTGACAGGTGGGGCCCAATATTATATATCCCTTGATGCATTGATCGGTGTCTTGGGGAAAATGATTTGGGTACAGAGTGTATGCCTACCTAATGTAAGCATGATGCCTTGGTTACAACCTTGATGACAAGAATAATTTCTTAGTTGTATCCTTAATATGAAGAAAAATTTCTTTGCTAAGGCCATGATGGTAAAGATATGGATGTATAGTATTATAAATTCCATCACCATTAATTTATTTATTGTTTTCCATGTGTTTATTTATATTATTAACCTTGTATTTGTTCTAGTTCATGTGATCTGTTATATAAAATTATTTTATTATGAATTATTTCCAATCATATTATTCATGCAATTTTTATGCCTTGATAGATTCTTATATATATATTCTCTTATTGAGCATGTGATCTCACCCTTCTTATGTTCACATTTCCTTATGTTTTGAAGATAATTATTAAACAATATATTTCTAGATGAGTATCGTATATGGAGAATTTTTTTGGAAAATATTTAAGGCTTAATATGGATTAGGTATTTTATTATATAGTGGAAAAATTTGCATCTGTTCAGAAAGAAATGGGTTTTGTTGGTAAAATTTTTTCCAAAATCTATAAGATTTATTCCTAAAATCTCTATAAAAATTTTTTGACTCCATTTTTATTAGTGATATTTTATTTATTGATGGTTAAAATTTGGTCACCTTGGTTCATTTTAAAGTCGTTATGTAAAGAATTTGATTATGAGAATTGAATCCCAAGAGAGCACGTATGTGGTATCACAAGGACATCATTATTGTATGCATCTTATATTAACCTAGATTGGGTGAAACAAGTGAAATTTACTTGTATGATTTTGTACTCAATTTATCAGTTCATATTTTTGGTGATGGATAGAAGTGTTGATATTAAAAGTGGAGAAAGATCATTGGAAGATTCTACCAGCACTACATTTTATATGTAATAAAAAAAGAAATTATAAAGGTAATCCCATTACCAGAACTAATAAAAGGTACGATTAATTTAAAAATGTTATATACTATTAAATATCATATTTTTTAATATAAATATACTGAAATTGTTAAAGATATAATATTTTTTATCAAATATAATTTATATAACATTATATACATAATTACATATAATATATAATAGATTTAGTGAAAATAGTTTATAAAATAATTAAAATTTAATATTAAGTATAACATTAGTAATTATATAGAATCGTTAAAATTTCTTTTAAAATAATATTATGCATTATGACTTACGATATACGCAACACCAAACATTAAGTGAACTCTGATATATAATAAAAATATTCTTATTCAAATGTGACCATGTTATCATAGCTATCAAATTAGCATTAAGAATAGGAATAAGAATATTTTTAAAACAATGTATAAAAGTTTAATATAATAAAAATATATTTATTAATGCATAGAAAATATTTACTAAATTTTTAGTAAAGTCATTTTATGCTTACAAATATATTCTCTCCAAAATGGTTTTTATTGTATTTGGTGCACATATATTATAATTAATTTCTAGAATATTTTATAAATTTTATTTTAGGGAAATAAATAATTTTTGAAATCACGATTTTAATATTATATTAGGGTGAATTAATTAGGGTTTTTCTCAGAATATTTTTTTGGGTGAATAGTTAAAAATACCAATTTTTGTTTAATTGCCATTTCTTTTCTTTAAACAAAGTAATATAAAAGTCACATTATATTTTTAATTTGATCTTAAAGTAACATATGTATCATTTATTTACAAAAAATATAATTAATCCCATATAAATCATCAATAGAATTTATTTTGGTATAAGTTCATTTTTGTCTTAAATACTCATTTATCTAAAAACAATTCTTTTTCAGTATTATGAATTTATATTAAAATTTATTTATTACAATTCTATAAATATAATCACGGAAAACAGATTTCATATTTTTAATCAGTAGCTTCGAATTTGGTAAATATTTCCCTTTTATTTTTGATCACTATGAATAGTAAGCTTGTTTATGATTTTTCAGCACAATAATTAGTAAATTAGGTTATTAAGGACAGAAATAAAATTATAAGGATTTAAAAATATATCTAGAACTTACATATGGTTCTATATGATAATTTTAATTTCGAAAAACATTCAAATATTCTTAAATATGATATTTTGGTTTCATTTCTCATTGATAAAGTTCTTTTTATTATTTGAATTAAATGGAAATTCAAAAATGTCTCTTTCTTAAATTTAATATTTATAATAATTTATGAGAGATATAAAAAACTATTATGAAAGGGTCTAATATTTTATTTTAAATATTTTTTATGATGGTAATTTATTTTATATTTTTCATGATGACATAATTACCTTAAATACTTATGCAATGCTGACACAGTGATTTCCAATGTTGTAGAAGAATCTAGTAACAAATATTAAAAATATTAAAAGTGGTGTTCTTTGATTGATTTATGGTTTCATATTATTTTAGATTTATATAACATATTATTAATTTTTTAAATGTATTTATTTTAGATACTTTATTTTCTTGATATTTGTTTAAGTCAAATTAATTGAATAGTCTGAAAAATAAATTTAATTATATCTTATGTTTAATAATATATTATTTAATGATTTAAAATTTATAAAAATATTTTATTTGGACAAATTAATGCAATATGGTTTAGAATATCAATAATTTACCAAATATATGGTCTCTTTTTCTTTTATAGTGACTTTCTTGACCCCTAACATGTAAAACACTTGTGATCATGGTAATCGTTAAATAATGTTAAAAGGTGGTGGCATAAAAACTAATAGATAAGTGTAAAAACAACACATAGACTTGTCTAAATTTTATTGGATGAGATTATAACTACTTATAGAAATCCTACATTATAAATATATCAATTATGTTCCAAATGAAGAAGAAAATTAATTTATTTTAATTTAATACTTTGAGTCATTATGATGTTTCCCCTCCCTTCACTTATAAAAGGAAACCACCTCTCCTATATTACTCACAATTCATGATCCATTTAGCTCGAACAAGATCTATTGAAATCTCTTTCAAACAAAATTTTCTATGTCAAAAAGGATCTTTTCTCATCAAAATTATAACCTATATGGCTGAATGTGTAAGAAAAATATTATTTTCTGATGAAGAGGTATAACTTTTAATCGAGTGTTTCCATTTTATTTATTCTTCTATCTCATTCCAATATCCTTAAACCATGATAATATAATAACAAAATTATATCATATTGTCACAACCTTCCTTCACAAAGATGAGGGAAGGGACAACAGATTGTCAGACCATCCCTACTTCAAGTTGAAGAAGACATAATGATGCCCAAGACCCACCTTCAATAGGTATTAGAGTGGAGACTAGCACCAATGGTATAGAATCACACAAAAAATAGAAGGCATTACCTATTTTATTTAGTAGGATCAGGAGATAAGATAGTAAATACCAAACAACACTAAAACTGGAGGCAAAATTAAAGTAAAAAATAAACCATTCCCATTTTCATGTTCTAAAATTAAATGCTACAATTTACATGAAAACTGAAATGGAAAGTGCCAAATAAAAGAATAAAATAGAAACAACAATTTTCCCAGATCTCGGACTAGTACGGTCTTGGATGATCCTCGAAGTCCTCCTAGAAACCTGAAATCAGTTTTATATTTGTATGGTGAGTATACAAGTATACTAAGTAGGGAAAACCAAAATCTCTCCTAAATAAGTTGGTAGGGATTCTAATTAATGTGAGAAAAGGAGATAACACCTATCAAGGAAACTATACACCCAAGCCTCACCAAGGCACACTCCCCAAATACCACAAGTTAAGTAATGTAATAGTAACAACACATCGATGTTTGTGTACCCCATGCCACTTTCCCAATGGTTGTTGAAGACATCCAACATGTCAGAACTCTCTCTTAATTCTCACCATAGTCTCACTTCCACACCACACCTGCACACACCTAGGTGGTCTCAAGCGAAAATTTCACCAGCAAATACCTGGGATATCACTACAAAACATACCGACCGCAAACACCTGGCCCATGACAACAAAAAATAACCACGCCCGCACACACATGGTTCCAAAACACTACTACCTTTCCTGAAGACACCATGGACACATCCCGAGGACACTTGGGAAACAACCTGCCCGCACAAACCTGGGCCAACCACAACCACGTAACCTGCCAGAAAAATCTACAGATATAATGGACCATAGGCCATCACAACCTGATCAAAGAATCTTTAGCTACTCTGTAAAGGGAAAATAAAATATGTTAATAACCACCCAATCATAATAGTGTGTGGAAAAGCAACTTCCCCCGTCAATGGGAGTGTTCGGTACAAAGTAGTCAACTTGGATGAGGTGCGAACAATAAACATAAGAACTAAATTATACATATAGGAATCAAGAACTCATCCCAAACTACGGCATCCAAAACCATCCCCTACACAAACACCCTCGTTAATATTCATTCATAAAGAGCACAACACCCATGAACAAGTCACAACTCATACCCAGAATACAATTCCCCATTGAACCTATTCTTATTTCCATATTTAGGTTACTCCATTTAAGTAATTCTTCACTATTAGGAAACTAATAGGCATAACCACAAGCCAAGGATGTAGAAAACAACCAAAAAACAATTTAATCATTCACACTAAGTTATCTTGTATGGTCACAACAACAAAAGGGGCATGTGAGATCCCTCAATGTATTGTAACCAAACCAAGCCCCACCATACTTCCCCACATGACCTCAGATCGAAAAATAAATGACTGCACAACAATAGGGGATCTCATCCCCACCCATGTCACCCCACTAGCATCAAGCACATCAACCACCCATGTTACCAAGACATAGTAAGGGGGTTTTTAGATTCAAACACACCATTCATTAAGTTCCTTATTTTCATTTAATTAACCAAGGTGATCAAACAAGGGTTGTTTTTCACTGAAAATCAATTTAATAAACCATTTTTATGTGATTAAACAATTCATATGTCATAGGCATTCAATCATCATAGAATACATGGGATCATTAGTGCATAAGTAAGGACCACCAACAACCATGATTTTCAACGGACATGATCCCATACAAATCACAACATATAGAAGATGATAAAAGAGTACAACATCATTATAAAACTCACCACTTCATTCTTTAAAAGTCATTTAATTATATTTATTGAAGTTTGGATTCATCCATTCCCAATGGAACATCATCGTACCCACCCCTTATGATACACAGTAAATAGATACAATGGAAAAACCCAACTTGGATGATCAAAGATCAAAGTTTCTCTCCACACGCCAAGAACTGGAGATGCACAATTTGTAAGGGATGAACTTTGGGGGCTCCAAAAGTTGGTAGTAATTCTCTAGCATAGTATCAACATTTTCCCTGGGATGGAGGGATCCAAATTCACAATGTATGGAAAAAGAGGCTAGCCAAGAAGAAAAAAATAATTCCCTTGTGATAACAAGGTGAGATCCTGCAATTATGGGATATGAAAATCTAGAATCGTTTTAAAAGGTGGATCCTCGATTCAAGACATGGTAGGACATTCACCCATGATGTGATTAATTTTTAATTAATAATTCTCATCAAAAGTTGTTCATAAAAGTTGTGTGTTTAAATGATTTCCTTTAATCAGAGGGAAACGTGTAACATGGGCGAAACTGGAATGAACGGGAAAAAGGTGTGACACCAAGGGAAGCCACATTTTTTTGGTAAGTTAAGGGTGCCTGACAATTGGGAATAAATTTATATATTATTTATTGGGTTTTAGTAGATTAAAAAAGGGCATAAAAACATCTCTATGTTAAAAGATACATTGCGGGAGCCAAAAAAAGATAGAAACAGAAAAAAAAATAAAGGTGGGACACGGTTTGGTGAGACACCCTAATGGTTCCATGGTCATAGTGCCATCGTAAGCGGTGCCACCGTATTGGTGAGTGATCATGATGGTGCAGACATCATGATGCCACCATCACGGTGCCGCCGTATGCTGTGCCACCATTTCAGTGTGCGACCGTGATGATGTGACCCTCACGGTGCCACTATCACGGTCCCACAATGATCTATACCACCATTTCGGTGAGCGAACCTGAGGCTGTGATCGTTATGGTGCTACAGTCACAGTTCCGTTGTAAGCGGTGCCATAGTTTCGGTGGATCCATTTGATATAACCATGTTTTTTTGGAAAACTCATTAATGAGACAGTACCAGGCAGTCACATCACATACCTCTCAATCTATTCGCATCCTGATACTCGAATCTAGACCAGAAGTGAAGAGAGAGATCCCAACAACCACCTTAGAAGATACCTCTTAAGAGTAAACCTCCCTGATATCCAGGAACACCTCTCCCTCAAGTAACTAGAAAAGCTTACAAAGCTGTCACTATCTAGACAAATGGATTAGGGAGTCCTTTCACCGATGTCAATATAATATCTTCTTTGGGTGGCACTGAATTTCTCTCATGGGTTTAATCGCATCCACTTTAATATGTCTTTATTAGGTTTGGTTCCTCCCTTCCCCACAGTAAGGACTCTTCAAAAACATTTAGAAAGAAAGAGGAAAAAACACACCTCATAGTCAACAAGATAAAACAATACATAAAAGATAAGTACAAAACAGAATATAAAAAACTCTAAAAAACTCTGGGTATTGGGTGCACATTTGTGCCTCCCATTCCCAGGTACTCTCCTCGAGCCCACCATGCCTCCACAACACAAAAACCAAAGGGATGGTTTGTAAATGAATCACCTTCTCCTTTCGAACATCGATCTTCAATGGAAGCTCTAAAAACATCACGTCATCCTCAATATAAAACTTTCCCCAGTCTAGGGCGTGTGAATTGTCATGTAGATACCATCGGAGCTGAGACACATGGAAGACGTCGTGCACTCTCAGTAGCGGCGGTGGTAGCACTAGCTGATAAGCCACTTCGTCGACCCTCTACAAATTTTTAAACGGTCTGTTGAATCTAGAATAAAGCTTACTCCACCTATAAATCCTCAATTTCCCATTTCATGGGGATAAATTCAAGAAAATTTGTTCCCTGACCATGAACTCCAAGGGAATCTTCCTATTATCAGCATACGAATTCTTCCGGTCTTGATCTGCCTTCATCCTCTCTCATTTATGTTGAACCTTCTCTGTCGTTCTCTACACCATTTTCGGGCCAAGAACACCTTCTTCCCCGACCTCTATCCAACACACAGGTGGGTGACATGACCTTCCATACAATGCTTCGAATAGAGCCATTCTAATGGTAGAGTGATATATATTTTTGTAGGAATATGCCACTAGAGGTAAGTGTTTCACCAACAATCCCCCAAAGTCCAAGACACATGCCCATAGCATATCCTCTATCGTCTGGATGGTCTGTTCTATCTGTCCATCTTTCTGGTGGTGGAATGTAGTTTTGAGGCCTCGCTGGGTGCCAAGAGCATGTTGCAATCCATTCCAGACTCATGAGGTAAACCGAGTATCCAGATCGTAGTCTATGGACCTCATAACCCCATGAAACCGCACCACCTTTTCCATGTATCACTATTTTGGGGAATCCATTGTACATGACTCCTTAATTTCTAGGAAGTGAGAGGATTTTTTTCAAACATTCCACTACTACCCCGATAGAATGACCACAAACTTGCACTCTGGGTAGTCCCGTGATGAAATCCCTCTAGATGTCATCCCACATACACTCGAAAACGTCTTATGGTTTTAATAGACCTCTCAGGATGAGGTGTTCAACCTTCACCTGCTGACACATGAAGAAATTTTCTACGAACACTGCCACTACCGGCTTCAACCTACCATAATAACTGACCCCTCAAGCCCCCTTACATTTTAGGAAATCCTGGGAGTACTACTAGGGGTGTGTTGTGGTGCTCACCATGAACTATCTCGTTCATTTCCACTGGGATGAACAAATTTCTGTGAAACAACATCAGATTCCACCCATCTTCAGACCATCCCTATGGAGCATCACCCTGGCTAACTTGATCGTGCATCACTTCAGCCTCTAATTCCCCCCCTTAAGACTTCTCCACCTACTGCAATAGAGAGGACTACACTATCATCTGAAACAGTCATCCTCTACCACTTTCCATTCTTGTATCTAGGTGTATTGTAGACAACTCTTCCATCACCTTCCAAGCATCTTCCAACTCTCAAACCGCATCCTTCTGCAACTTCCTGCTTAAGGTGTCATCCACCACATTCTCCTTTCCTAAGGTGTAGTCAATCTCTATGTCATATCCCTGAAATAACTCCATCCACATCTACTGTCGCAAGTTCAGGTCCCACTGGAAGAAAATATACCTCAAGCTCTTGTGATCCATGAAGGACACAAAGCGCTCCGTGATAAGGTATTATCACCACAACATTATCCCGAACACAATCACAGAACGCTCCAAGTCCTGGTAGAAATAGTTACGCTCTTGGGGACATAACTTCATAGACCAGTAGGAGATCACCCCTATTGTTGCATCAACTCACATCCCAAGCCTTGGCCCGAAGCATCACAAAACCTCATAAATTTCATTTCTTCATCTAGAATCCTTAGAACTGGGGCACTAATCAACTTCAAAATCAGATAATTGAAGGCTGCCTCACACTTTCAACTCCACATGAATGTTTGGTCTTTCTTTTTCAAGTCTATAAAAGGTTCTACAACTCGGGAGAAGTTGTGAAAGAATCTCTGGTAGTAACCTGGTAGTTTTAGGAATCTACGAACCTCTACCTTGTTCTTGGGTACTTTACAAGACAAAACCACTTCAAACGTTGATGGGTCCACCGCAATACCCTTCTCAGTTACCACGTGTCCAAGGAAGTTGACTTTTCATGTTCTGAACTTGAACTTGGACAATTTCCCATATAGTTGGTGCTGTCATAGGACCTCTAAAACCATTCCCAGATGCTCAGCATGATCCACATTTGATATTGAGTGGATTAGGATGTCATCAATAAACAAAACTACGATCTAGTCTAGATATTCTCAAAATATGGGTTTCATGTGCCCCATTAACATAGTTGGTGCGTTCGTAATGCTGAACGACATGACTAAAAAATCAAAGTTCCCATATCTACACCTAAATGTAGTCTTCACGATGTCCCCTCATTTCTCCCTAAACTGGTGATATCTAGATCGTAGGTCTATCGAGGAGAACCATCCCACCCCGTTCAACTAGTGAAAGAGGTCATATATCATTGGGAGAGGGTAATGATTCTTGACCGTTACCTGATTCATTCTCTGGTAGTCTATGCACAACATGAGACCACCATCTACCTTCTTCACGAAAAATGTTGTGGAACCCCAAGGTGACACTCTAGGTAAAAAAAACCCCCATTCATCTGAAGATAATTCTTAATTCATAACTCACGCAGCTCATAAGGTGATATCTGATAGGGAGCCATCAATATCGATTGACCACCAGGTTTCAAGTCTATCCTGAACTCAATTTCATGTCAAGGGAGTAGCGTAACCACCTCCTCGAGAAAGAATTCCATTCATTCCATGATGATGGCTAGGATTTCCACCATCTATGTATCCACCGAATCTACTAACAACATGAATAACAAAGAAAATAGGGGATCCACTCACCGGATTCCCCCTGACATCCCCACTCACTGATGAAAGTCACACGTCGACTACCCATATCTGAAAACAAGATCCTCCTTAAAAATCATAGAATAATGTAACATATAGAGAAAAACTATTTGATTCCTCAAGTGACATCATACAGCTACATATGTAGCAAAATAAGGTCACCACTTGACTGATGTGGTCCCAACATCAGTATACACCCTCTATAAACATGAGACAAGTTGTTCTGACCTCCGACTGACGCACTCAAAAATAGTCGTACGGGAAGTCTCTATAAGTCTAGACCCAAGGCATGGGCTATAATGGGTGTAAAAAAGGAGTGTGAAGATTTTGAGTCAAACAAGTCATAGGAAAGAGTACTAAACAAGCTGATCATACCTTGAACGACTTCTGGCCCTACTGGAATTGCAACCTCTACGGCATGTAACTTCTCATGCCTAGCTCCTCTACCCCTTGTCTGTCGAATTCCCCCCTGCCCATGACAATGTCAAGGTAACCGAAGATCACCATGTGGTATACCTCATATCACAACATCTTTCCTCAGAGGATCAAGAGCTCATTGTCCTTCATACTGCTGCTAAAAGGGACTGTCTAGAAACTATTTCTACTGAGGTGGGTGCTGCACTGGCTCACACCGCTTCAACATATGAATAATCTCGATCATGATCATGCAATGAAGGGCCAAGGACTAGGAGATCGAAACTGGAACTTTTGGAGCCGCTCCCCACTAGTTGTAATATTCACAACCCTGACATTGGAGGCCTAATGTTGATGGCCTTCCCCTTTGATGAGCCGAACTGGATTCCCTCTCCTGATACACCTCCCAGTGTGTAAATCCTTTCCACCACATCATCCTTCTTCTGTACCTCCATGTATGTCGGTAGAGTGAATTGGGTAACCACATACTGAGGAGAATGTTGGAGTACCTCCTCTAAACATCTCTCCCGAGAATCCTCATCTGAAAAGAGATTTGGAGTAAAGCGAAGAAGATCCAAGAACATGATTCCCATTCCCACACTGACATGCCCCCTACTAAAGGGAGAGAAACTTCGGCCTCTTCTCCACCTTCATCGCGGAAGAGAGGAATTCCGCTCAGAACTCCCTCTCGTAGTCAACCCACGAAACCTCAACCTCCCACTTCTCCCAAATATAAATCATCCACCACTAACGCGTTGCTCCCAGAATTTGGCTTACAACCAGAGGAACATAGTACTCCTTCGGAGCCCAGATCAAACTGATAGCTATCACTAGCTCCTCGAGCCAGATTTCCATCTCCATGATTGAGATTCCTCCTTCGTACTTCCCGAGGGTATTCCATTGAATGGCACGAAGCATCCTCTACCACTGATTGTACTCATCCTCTCGGTCATCCCTCTGTTGATCGGTCGAAAAAATATCTTGGACCTCAATCGCCTATACTACTCACGGTCGTCATCCAGGTTCTATAGCTACAAGATAAACAAGGAATGCATAAGCCCAAGTAGTGTAGATGATTGATTTTAATTTTTTTATCTTATACATATAGTTCATTTTAAATCCCCAAAATAACCAAGAAACACAAGAACACAAGTCATTATGATGCTTGTACTGTTCCCAGCCTCTCTACTATACAATCAATGTAGCCTCACATTATCGTTCAGTAGGCCCAGAGTCCATGCATCGGATCATGGGGGGGCCATAAAATCCCGTGTCCAATCCAGTCTTCCTTTGCCTA
Source organism: Viscum album (assembly GCA_963277665.1). Taxonomy (NCBI): domain Eukaryota; kingdom Viridiplantae; phylum Streptophyta; class Magnoliopsida; order Santalales; family Viscaceae; genus Viscum; species Viscum album. The sequence continues at coordinate 1,933,190,161 of OY728131.1, forward strand.
TTTTACTCACTAAGATTGAATAACACTATTGACCTACCATCCCATGCCATCCTCAATGTGCCTAACCCCGAGCTCCATTATTTCTCTCATCCTTACTTTGATACCATTCTGTCGTGAGCTGCCTTCACCAAGATGAGGGAAGGGACAACAGATTTCTAGAGCCTTCCCTATTCATGTTGAAGAATAGATAATGGCCCCTGAGACCCGCCTTCCATAGGTCCTAGAGTGGCGACTAACAACAAGGGTATAGAATCACACACAAAATAGATGGCATTTCCCTTTTTATTTGGTAGGATCAAGAGATAAGATAGTAAATCCCAAACAACAAAAAAATTGGAGGAAAAAGTAAAGCAAAAATAAAAAAATTCCCATATGAATGTTCCAAAATTAAGTTCAAAAAAGTATAATAAAACTCCAATGGAAAGTACCAATGAAAAGAAGAAAACAATATCAAAAACTGCCCCAAATTCTGGACTAGTAATATCCTGCATGATCCTTGAAGTCATCCTAGAAACATGAAAGCAGATTTATATATGTAGGGAGAGTATACAGGTATACACAGTAGGGGAAACCAAAATCTCTCCTGCACAAGTGGGGAGGCATTCTAATGCCCATGAAAAAATGAGATAACACCTAGTAAGGAAACTACCCACCCAAACCTCACCAAGGCACACTCCCCATATAATTCATGTCAAGTAATGTAATAGTAATAACACATCGATGTTCAGGTACCCTTCACCACTTTCCCACTTGTTATTGAAGACATCCTTCGCGTCAGACCTCTCCTACCATTCACACCGCAGTCCCACTGCCACACCCCACCCACACACACCTGGGATATCATAACCGCACATTTTTTTCCACTAACACCTGGGCTATCACTACCCCACATCCCGCCTACCAACACCTAGGCCACAAAAACCAAACATAACCAATCCCGCATAGTCCTAGGTCTGAACAACTACTACCACGCCCGAAGACACTTGGGCCTCTTCCCTAGGACACTTGGGAAACAACCTGCCCGCATACACCTGGGCCAACAACCACCATGTACACTACATGAATAATCTAGGGCGATAATGGATCTTAGGATGTCACAACCATCCCGAAGAATCTTGGGATACATGGGAATGAGAGTAAAAAAATAGCTAATAACCAGCCACTCATAAGAGTGTTGGAAAAAAGCACCCTCCCCCATAAATGGGAGTGTTCGATACGAAGTACTCAACTTGGGTGGGGGTGTGAACATGAAACATAAGAAAAAAATTATACGTATATGTAACAATAACACATCCAACCTAGGGGTTCTAGAACCGTCCAATACACAAACACCCTCATTACTATTCATTCATAAAGACTACAACACCCAAGTCCATGTCACAAATCATTCCTCTAAAACAATTTCCCCTTAAAACCATTCTTGTTTTCATATTATAGTGATTCAATTAAAGTAATTATTCACTATTGGGAAATTAATAGTCATATCCACAAGCCAAGGAAGGAGAATGTAGGAATCCGTGTTTTTCTGGACTGTCGTTTTGAGCAGTAAGTAGATTTTTTTTCATTGGATGCTTGTGAGGGGTAAAATGGTCATTTTACCATAACAGCTAATCTCGGATTTATTTTCTAACAACTCTGTTGGTCCTAGAATAGTATTTTTAACCTAGGATAGGTGTTTGGTTGAAATTTGAGCTGTTCGTATTTTAGCAGAATATTTAATATTTAATATTATTAAAAAAATATTAAATTATTCGCGTAGGTTAATTAGGAAATAAATTTTTAATAGAGCATCAGATTTATATTATGTTTGAGCCACTGAGTCTTTAATGGAGAGTTTATACTATGGATGGCATAATCACATGTCGGGTGCCGAGGCCGGCCTGGGACCCTTTTTCTTTCATTTATTGTCTTCGTTCCTTTTGTTTTCTTCTCTGTTACTTCCTCCTCCTTCTTGTGAACTCTCTATATGTTCTCCTCCTTGGCCTTGTTTTTTTGGGGGATTTAGATATTGTGAATTTGAGAGATTTTGGAGGTAAGTGGGTTATAGATTCAACGCTCTTGACGAGCTGAGTCGGTGTGCGACAACTTGGAGCTGTGAAATCAACGGAAGCTTCAGCATTTTCTACCCAAAGGTATGGCTGATTATGTTTTCTCCATATATACCCTTTAAACCGGTTTTTATTGACTTTAAATCCTTATATATCTTTCTTGTATGCCCATGGGGATCGATCTGTTGTTACGGGGGTGAAAATGGGTGTTTCATGCGTTTTGAGAGATTTCCCGTCAGAAAACCCAGAATACACGGCGTGTGTTCTAGGGGAACACGCCGTGGTGTATTCCTATTTTAGGAAGACAAAAATTCCCAATATACATGCCATGTACTTTGAGTACACACCATGTAGGGGTGTCTGCGTGACCGACCGTGTGAAATAAGACACGTAATGGTGGTTTTATGGAGTAATTGTCGTGTACTTTAAGTACACGCCACGTATTGGTACATGGGTAAGTGTTATAGTGAAAACACACACTGGGTGACTTTTTTTGAATATTACATTCTATGTACAGTAATGTACACACTGTGTACTATTGCACAGCCATGCCCAAATGTGTTCTGGCCATGTGCTTTGGCTATGTACAACTTCAGTTTAGTAGTTTTGGGATATCTTATGCTCTGCAAGTCAGAATTGGGCGTGTGAGTAGTCGATTCTGAGTGTTTTTATACATATATCACAATGGTGTAATCTTTTTGAATTTATGAAGTCATTTAAATTGTGTTTTTTTGGCATTCTAACTAAATGTAGGGGTTGTTCCTCAAGTTACCAAGTTTAGTTGACACCTAAGAGTGAAACATTTTGTGGATGATAGGTTGGGTGTTCAAAATAGATTTGTTGAGACCTTTAATAAGATAAGTGAATTTAGATATCTCCTATAACTTATGATTTATAGGATGTTCCTCTTTTGAGATGTTCCCTTCTGTTCTATGTGGGTTTAAGACCGGACACATCCAAGGATTCCCTGAGGTATTCTTTTACTTGTTACTAACCTAGGGAGTCCCTTATAGGATCTCTCTATTATTTTTTCCTTCGATTGGACCCATGTTATGGAATTCCGATGATGTAATTCCTTTTAAGATCCCATGTTGGATTCCTCCCTTGCTCTTTGCTAAGTATCCCATATAGGATTCCATCACTCGTGTTTACCTGGAGAATCTTGAGTATGATGCCTCCTTTGTGTTTTACTTGAGGGACCCAGCGGGTGCCCATTGTTTGACTAACCATGATTAGTTACATGGGATTTGGGTAGAAATGGTATTCGGGTGTCACCTAGAACCCATGCCAAACTGGTAATTCCGTGGGTCCATGGATGTATTTTTGGGTTGGGTGTTCGAGCCACCATCACTATTTGTTTACATCTGACCTGGGTTGTTGATGCTGTAGTGGTAACCATAGGTGATTCCTGGTTGGTGGTTGTTGAGCCTAACATGAGGCATCATATTGACTGTTGTGATTCCTACCTTGACTCGTGTGCCAGAGTATTAAATGTTCTTGTGTTTAAATCCAACTGCCGAGTTGATTTTATGTACTACTATTCCACGAGCCCATGTTTGGGTGTCGTGTGGCTAAGACATTAATTGTTGAGATACCTAGAACTGCATAGGTAATCTAATAATTAAGTATAAAACTATGGTTTGATATCATTTCTTTGATCTAGAGCCACTCCGAGGGTGTGTTTCCTTTGTTTATCCATTTTTCCAGGATACCCATGTGTATATTGTGATGATATCATGCTTTAAGTATTGATGAGAGGACATGTATATGAATTGCTTGCTTATGTGTTGGGCTCGTCCAGTTTGTTATGTTAGCCTAAGGGAAAAATTTTTTGGCCTGAGAGAAAGGTTCTGATTAGCCTATGGGAAATGTTTGATTAACCTGAGGGAAATTTTTAGTTGAGCCTAAGGGAAAGGTTCTGATTAGCTTGTGTGAATGGTTCAGGTTCGCCTGAGGGAAGCGTTCTTATACCTGAGGGCAATAGCTTCATTTCATGAGGTCAAGATTCTTATACTCCTGAGGGTGATATTCATTATGCTTGAGGGTAGTAACCTGAGGGCTTTGTTTCTGTTATCCTAAGGGCAAGGATTCACATGTATGAGGACAATGGTTACTTGTTTTTGTTTAGCTAGTTCATAGACATATTTCAGGCGTTGGTCGAAGCAGGTAAATGTCGATGGGATTATGGACCCATTGATTGAATTAATGATACATGGCTTGAGTGGAACGTCGTCCAGCTCAATTCCCATGACCAGGATATCCATGATATCAAGCTTATAGTCCCAGGGATTGACATCTTATTTGGTTTATTGTTATTTGAATCACCTAATTATGAATATTCTTATTTATGTATTTTTATATAGGTCTGGGACTATACAAGTGTATGTATATATATATGGATATACATGGTGGAACTTTCCTAGTTGACAGGGATTACAGACCCTGAATTTAACTTTGGTTTCATGTGGGTTACTTCCTTTTGTTGTGTTCCAGCTAGGCTGATCACATTGCTATTTCATACACTTTTAGCAGCACAGTTATAGGATGCTTGTCGGGGTTCCCTAATGAGATTATTTCACATCCCTAAACATAAACCTCGATGTACATGTAAACATTATGTCTGCTTTTCAGGTTGAACATGAGTTTTATGGTGGATAGGGTTGAGGCCTAGTGCTTCATGATCGAGTGGAGCTGCTCGAGTGGTTCTACTGATTGGGCTGATGTAGTTCGACAGTGTCTAGAGATCAGGTACATGGATTTGCTCAAAGTTAGTAGCAGATCTCTGTACATTTACTTTTAGTTCTTTGGTACTTTTATATGTATGGTCGGCCTGGTGGGTGACTAGTGTTGTGTTGTATTTCATGGCTGTTTGGTATTTTACAGAATTTTAATATTATAGCTTGTTCTATTTCAGTTGTTTATTACATCTGCAATCTGTTTACTTTCTACTCTGTATGATACTTAGTTATTTCCATTATTTTCTTACCCTGGTATGAGGGCATAGTCTCCCCACTATCACACACTAGGCCCTCTCTGCTAGTCAATAGCATCTGGTGTATGGGGAGGCATGCTTGAGGCCTTGTGGAGAACCGGCTTGGAGGACCAGTTTAGTGGCTTTCGGGTCCAGTGGTTACAAAGAAAATAGACAAAAATAAATTTAACCATTAACACCTTGTTCTCTTGTAAAGTCACAATAAAAAAATTGGTCTGTGAGATCACTCAAAGTACTAAAACCAAACCAAGCCCCTCTATACCTCCCCACATGAACTTATATCCAAAAATCAATGACTGCACAAATATAGGGGATCCCATCCCCACCCATGTCACACCACAAGCATCAAGAAGATCAACCACCCATGTTACCAAGATAGCCCAAGGGAGTTTTTAGATTCAGACACACCATTCATTAAGTTCTTTCTTTCCATTTGATTAACATGGGTGATCACACAATGATTTTTGTTCAGTGGGCATACATTTAATTAATCGAGTTTACATAATTAAATAATTCATATGTCATAGCCATTCAATCATCACAGAAGACAGGTGCTCATTAGTGCACAAGGAAGGACCACCAATGACCATGATTTTCAGAGGACAAGAGCCCATATAGATCACAACATACAGAGGATTATAAAAGAGTACAACAACATCATCAAACACACCTCTTCATTCTTTAAAATTCTGTTTATTATCTTTATTAAGGTTTGGTTTCATCCATTCCCAAAGGAACATCCTCGTATGCACCATGCATGATACCCAGTAAAGAGATACGTAGGAAAACCCCTACTTGGATGATCAATGATTTAAGTTTCTCTCCATGCTCCATGAACTGGGGATGCACAATTTTCATGGTATGAACTTTTGGAGCTCCAAGAGTGGGAAGGAAGGCTCCAGCACAGGTGCACCACTTTCCCCAGGAAAGGGGGATCCAAACGCACCAAGTAAGGAAAAAGAGTCCATCCATGAATAAAAATATAATTCTCGTGCGATAACACGGTGTGATCCTGGTGTTACGGGATATCAAAATCCTGAATGAATTTAAAAGGCGAATCATGGATTCAACACATGCTTGGACGATTACCCACGATAGGACTAATTGTTATTTAATAATTATCTTTAGAGAGTGGTTATAATGGTTTTTTGTATAAACAATTTCCTATAATCAGAGGGAAACACGTAACAGGAGAAAAAGTGGAAAGTACAGGAAAAAGGTGTTACACCAATGGAAGCACCATGTTTTGGTAAGTCAAGGTTTACCCGACTCTTAGGGAAAAAATTAGATATCATTTATGGGATTTTTATATCTTTGAAAGGGTTATAAAATCATTTCTATGTCAAAATATATATTATGTGAGTGAACAATGTAGGAAACAAGAAAAAGAACGAAGGGTGGGACACGGTTCGGTGAGACACTGTAACTATTCTATAGTCACGGTACCACCATAAATGGTTCCACTATTTTTGTGTGTGACTATGACAGTGCGACCCTCACAGTTCCACCATAAGTAGTTCCACCATTTCGGTGTGTGACCGTGATGGTGCGACCCTCATGGTGCCACTGTTTCTGTGTGTGACTGTGATGGTGAAACCATTTCGATGCGACTGCCACAGTGCCACCATTTTGATGGAACCGTTTGATGGAACCATGGTTTTTGGAAAACACCTTAATGATCCACTACCTGGGCCATTACACACATATATATAAATTTTATTGTGATTATTTTACATCTTTTTTCATCTCATTTTCCATCATATGATGATCTAAAACATCCATCAAGTTTATTTGTGGACTACTACATCCCCAAAGAAATGTGTGTTTTTTTATCACCACCCCACAAGGATGGATATTATGATTTATTTAATGAATATATGTGATAATCATGACATAATTATTATTCTATAATTAAAATATATTACATACCTTCATACCCTTCATCCTATTAGAAATGATAATGTCACTCATGAGTATAGGTGGACTATCACCCCCATAAATCGATGTCATTCTATATTCATGTAGGAATATCACTAATGATTCTAATAGTGTATTTAATATATAATCATCATAATTATGTTATGTTCAATATTTTTTAGATTATGGAACCACGAAGCCTTTGACCAGGATCTTCCAACTGAAGTTGTTTTGCAATCATGATCCAAATATCCTAAAAGCATCTGACATGAACTTATCTGAATCAATAACTATATAAAGTATGGTTATGAATGAAATAAAATGTTTAATAATAAGGTAATAATCAAGAAAAATTTTCTTAAAAAGGTATAAAATTATTATATGTTTATTAGACTGGTGATGAATTATGTACATAGTGATTCAAACTTGAGGTAAGCTATTACATAAATCAATTTATATCCAATGGATTTATTTAATTATTCATTCTCAATCTTATGCCATGATTATTTGTGTAATTATATCTAATTATTTTATGTTTTATTTCCCTTTTTTTGTGGATTTACATTTTGTATAAATAACCAATTCATAGATTAATTCTCACTTCAATTTTTTGATCTTTTTAAGGGTTTCTCGTATCAAATTTGTTTTTGTGAGACATAACTCATATTCACCACTTATTTTCTTCATGTTTTGTATAAACTACCCCTTTAATGATATACATTAAAACTATATTAGAGGATAGATCCTATAGAAACATTTTATATTCAATAATGAAATAACAGAAACCTGAAGTGTTATGGTTTGATAATTTTATGGATACTTATAAATTTCAATGCATAGATACCCCTTTATAGGTTTTATGTTATGGGGATTAATATGATTAAGGATATTTTTAAGGTATTTATGGGATTAAAACCCTTTGGTTTTGTATGTGTTTTAGTGAAAATGTTATTTGAGGAAAAATGATTTAATATTATGTGGACATAAGTTGTTAGATATTGATAACCTTTAGGTTTAATATGATATCTGATGTTAATTTGGTTAATTTAGATAAAAGCGTTACTAAATTTTGATATTATATGTGTTATCATATATATAACCATGGGATTTAGAAGTGACTTGGTCACAAAGTGATTAATGATATTTTCGATGATGTTCCTATATTGGGAACATTATATAATTAATGGAAATGGAAATATTTTATCTTAATATGGAATTATATTTAAAGAATAAAGGGTGAATTAAATTTTGGAATCATTTGTGATTTAATTATATAAATAAGGATATTATCGATCATTATGAAAACGATTAGAAAAATTTAGAGATTATATGATTAGGTAATATACTTTTTTTGTATACAAGAGTGATTTATATTGTTTATATATTAATGTTAAGTTGTTCATGGAAGAATATTTGACAGAATCATTATTATAATTTGGTTTCTCTCCTATCTAAATATTATGAATAGTTTTAAGGATAGTTAATTATATAATGATTTAAGTTATAATTTTGGTGTTTTTGTTGAGGCTTTGAGTATTAATGTAATATTTATTTATTTAAAGGTTTTTTCATATTGGATATTATCTAAACTTGTGATTACATTTTTTGTTTTGTATTGATATCATAGGAATAAATTGATACCCTTTAATGGATATTATAATTCACTAACAGAAATGTTTACTGCATTGGGAATAAAAAACATCCTGAATATTCATTTCTTATAGTTAAATATGTGATAGATGTTGAAATTGATTGAAACATAAATGAAGGATGAAATATTTCATATAAAATATTATGAAATAATGTAAGTATATTTTATATTTATCTCTATCTTGATGGTAAAATATTCCTTTAAATATTGGAAAATGGTCTTATAATAATAATATTATCGTATTACCTTCATTTTAATGATTTTATAGTATTCTTTTATCCCTTACTGATTTTTGGTTTTGTAGTCATTAAGATTCTCATTATCATGTCCTCTATCACTCTTTATTATTCCAATGACGTTATTTTTCTCCTCTATATCAATATTTTCACATCCCACTATAATTTTTTGTTGGAGACATAATATATTCCCCAAAATTACATTCATATAATTATTATTGTGTGCTAATTTTAATATTTTTCGTATTATAGTGTTATTTATAAATTAATACATAAATACATATTTACATAATTTCAAATATAAGTATAGAAAACTTTAATTTCATAAACAAATATTTTAACATATATATATTTAAAATTTATTTTTAAAAATAAAAGACCATATAGAAATTAAACATTTATTATCCATTTTATTTAAAATTTAAAATTTAGCCATTTAATTTACCTTAAAAAATTATTAATATATAGATATATATACTGATAAAAATGTGCATATAATGTTTATATTTAAATTTGTGTTTGTGTGTATTAAAAAACATATATATATTTACGAATATATTCTAATATATGTGTGTTTGTATATATTTATATAATAATATAATTATTTATTGTAAAATTTATATACACATATATAAATATTTTAATGTGTAACAGGTAATATCTTCTAGGCTAGTGGAAAGTGTGTTTGTTGTGTATCAATATATATATATATATATGTATCTATCATTATACATTGCGATAATTGTATATTAAAATACATAAAGATTCATATATGTAGATGCACACACACTTATAGAAACACACACACACACCTATACAAAAAGACACACATACAAATATATTAAAATACATGTGGATGCATCGTTGGCGAGTTACATTAAGGTGGGTTTTGGATTGGTTGCTTGAGGAAACCAAGGCTCGATTGTGGCTTCTCTTCATAAGTCTTTTGGATCCAACTAGTGTCACCTTTCTCTTCATAATTGGCACACAATGATCATTTGAATCATGTGGATTTTCCCCAATAAATTAATGGCCCATTCCCAAGAATTTGAACAAACCTACATAAATTAATTTTTTTAAAAATTGGAACCAAGTGTGTCAATGTATCTCCCAAAAAAGTTAAAAAAATCAAATTTTAAGACTGTTTTAAGGATTCCTCAAATTTCAATTGTTTTGACTGTAAACATATTAATTAAAATTGTGTGATTTATAATAGGAATTTATATAATTTAATGTTTTAAATTAGATTTATTATAATAATACTAATATTAATTTATAAGGAAAAGTAATATAGTTTTAACTAATTTCCCTAGTTCAAACTTGACCTACTCCCTTGGTTCAATAACCATTCTGATTATGGATATATAAATTAATTGCTCAATAAAAGAATTTTAGGTTCAATAGAATGATTTGATTATGAGATGGACTTTGACCTAATGTGCATGATTTAATTACATGGATCATTATAATTTATAAATGTACATAGAGAGAGAGTGTATGATTATTCTTATGATATTTTTTATTTGAATTTTGATACAAACCATCCTTAAATTAATTCATAAATATATATTAATTTTTTATTATATTAATTTTTTTGTAAGTATTGGATGACTTGTTATATAAATTAAATAGTTACTATTATACAATTCATCATCCCCTTTCATTCAGTAGCTCTAAAAATTCAACTATAACTGTCAGTCGCACTTCCTCATCCTCAATACGAGTTCCCATCACTCTAATATCCAGCACTTTGCCCAAAAATAAATAATGAATCGGGCGATGAGGACATTAGTGAAGCACAAGACTATTAGTGATTCCTTCTTCCCCAACTCTAATGATTATGTGATAGAGAAAAGGTAGAGGGGAATCAAATGACCCTTTGACATAAGCTAAGCTCCAGGTCTTATAAACCAAATATATATTTAAGAAGTAATATAAACAATTTAAAAATATAATTTCGTACATAGAAATATACTTCTAACATTCTGGATATATAACTAATTATTTTATTCAAACAAAACCTATTTTTGATTTTTATCTTTTAATAATGCATTCACAAAATTTATTACAATTTTTGGATTTGTTTGAAAAACAAACAATTTTTATTTGATTTAACATAATCCAATTAATTCAAGGAGAAACAATATTATACATGAGTTTTCTGTAAGATTATTTTTATACTTAAAATATGTGTATTTTGAAAAATGGTTTTCATTACGTATTGAGAATTTATAGTAAAATTAATTTTTACCACTTCTATATATTAAATATTATAAAATGTGTTCCAAATATGTGGTAGTGAAGAAACATTTGAAATTTATATGGTAGTGTTTTTATTATTTTTTCAATATAATATTCTTCTACAATCCTCTTATAAACATAATGGATTTCATTCCTCCTCCTTTTTCAATGAGAGACACCATGACACTTTTAATACTCAAAATATGAATTTATTCATAAAAATAATTAAATTAATAGCATGGAAAATTAATATGGAAATTAAAATTCAAAGTGTGTGATTTATAATAAAGATAATTTTTATTTATCATTATTAAAATAGTTATATTTGAAAATAATTAATATGAATATATAATGAATAATAATATTGTTTTAACAAATAAAAAAAATTTGTTTGAACACTTGTTTAACCAATTTTCCTGAACCAAAAATGACCTACTCCCATGATTCATTGACCCTCCCAATTCTTATAATTTTGATCTTATGTAATAAAACATGTTTTTGACTCAAATAATGTATCATGTTTTAGAATATTTCATTAAAGAAAATTTTCATCACAAAATAAAAAATTGTGATAATCATGTTTAAAAACAATTTACATGGTGATACATGAAAAACATTGAATCCTTATATCTATCCATTTGAGAGTGTGCATTTCATTTGACCATAAAATTAAAAAAATTAGTCTCAATCATTGCGAGATGGAGTTTGGCCTACCATGCATATATAAATTGACCATTCAATAAAACACTTTTAGGTTCAATTAGTCTCTCGACAATTGTAATAATAATTTTGACACTGACTATCCTTAAATTCCTTCATAAATTTATGTAATGGATGACTCGTTATATAAATTAGAAACCCTTCCTCATTCCCATTGATTCTATATCTCTGCAAATTAAACTATAATTATCACTAACCCTTCCATGTCTGCAGTACATGTGCCTGCTTCAATGATCCCCCAAAACAAAATGATGCATCAGGTGATGAGGACGTTAGAAACGTTTAGGAGTGTTTCCAATTCCTTCTTCCATGGATCCAAAAAAAAGGTAGAGGAGAACCACAATATCATATACACTCTTAGAAGACTCTACTAACCAGGCGATAGTGGAAAGGAAGAGGAGGGAATCCAACACTGATCTGGTCATAGAAGACACTTGCGATCAAGCAATGGTAGAAAGTTAGGTGACATGAGCAGTTCTAAGATATGGGATGGAAAATACATGAGATCCAATACTCTAATATAATAGTCCTCAATTCATGGTGGTACGATTGGACTTCGGGCTCTATTAAGATCCATGATTTTGAGTATAGTTGAACAACTTATCCGACTACTATTTCATCCCCAAATACACCTACTAGGGAATGAGATCATGGGTGCGTTGAAGGATCCTTCACTCAACTCCAAATGAGTGACTTCGACCATGTGATAGTGGACATTTACCACCCCTCTTATGACAATCTTCACTCACACGTTGGAGGGGAAGGGGTGCTTCTTTACCCCTCGTTGGGTCATATTGATCTAGTTGTTAAAGACATTCCCATCTTGATACAGGTCAATACCTTGGTTACAATCCTTTGAAGGTTTCATATCGATACTTTTTCCATTTGGGGGAAACAACTTGTTGGAATGAAATCAGAAGGTAGATCAACCATTAATCCTATCATCCACTAGGACCACTTTTATGACATGGAGATGGTGGTCTAAGCAATATCATAGTCATTAGTGTTTCATCTGTTATTAGGGGAACACTGTATGATATAGGTAGTAGAGGTAGGGGGTTCTACTGAAGAGCTACTCTAAGAAACTCAACGCATGATAGGTTTGCATTTAGACGATCAACAATCTGAACACCTTTGAGGAAAAGATCAATCACTATTCTCTATCACACATGAGTTCCTTGGACATAGCAAGAGTACACCTTTTTTTTCCTTCATCCAAATGGATTTGGTGATTGGCCATTTTCAGACCATTCAAAAACTCCCAAAGGGCTCGACTCGACACACCTAAGGTGTTTAGGGGAGGGACTATCCAATAGAACTATAACCTCAAACCACTTCCTTAAGATCACATGAGGTAGGGTTTTCATTCTTCCTAACATGTTTCTTCTGACTCAAAATGAATCTAGAACCTCTCTTACTCTTGATCTAGGGGAAGACTCACTGGATGACACTGAATCCTACTCATACATGGTATAATATAGGTAGTAGACTTACAAGATAACTTTCCCTAGATAACTTTGAATCACCTCAGTGATATGCTATCTTGGGTGGCTTGTATGGATGAGCGGGATATGTCTTTGAGTTTGTAACTTCCTTAATTGTGGAATAGAAATACTAGGTATAATATAGGTAGCCATATTTTCAAAGGGTTAGTGAGGAAATGATGAGATTAGGTGAGGGTTTGAGAGTGCACTGGTTCTCCAATAACAATGAGGTTAGAGGGATAGTCTCATAAACTAGCTCAAGGGGTGAGAATGTGGCCTAACTCTAAACTTTTTTTGTGATAGGGTTTGAGTGTTCGATTACTTATGAACTACACCTACAATGAGTTTCACTCTCATCACTAACCCATTGAATGCAATTTGAGTGGGTTTAAATTTCATGAATACCTATATTATAAGATTAAAGAGAGCTACAAGGAACAATATGAGAATTTCCTTTTTATGGTATATGATGTATCACATTCCTTCTAGGCATCCCCAAGTGTTGTTCATTGGGAAATGGGGTTTCCATTGGGAAAAGGATGAAAGAACGGTTCTTGAAAAATGGAAAGAGGGATCAAAATGCATTGGCTCATCAACTGCTCAATAGGCTATCTTTCTTCATAATCAATTCAAATAACCTTTGATGAAATTACTAGAGATTAGAAAATGATATATGTAGAACTTTTTAGCAATGATCATGTTTATAGAGAGTTGAGGAAAATCTCTTTGACTTAAGTATGATGTCATGATTGCTAGTGTAGAATCACATATCTTTCTTTGGGGGAGGATGCAAATCATTATAATATAGTAAGTAGACTATGTCGATATAATATAGGTAGTCGTATATAATGTGATTTTTGATTAATATCATTGTGCACTCGGTTGACTGGTGATGTGTTCGGAGTTTGTCACATCCCTCAAAATAATATTTATAACTCCTACACTAGAACAGTGGTGCATGGTCAAATCCAAGGGAAGGCGGGTGAGAAATCTATGGTTTTATTTGAAATTAACTCAACTTTTTTCAGTAGTGGAGACAATAAACATTGTTTAGTTTTTATTTTTTTTAAATTTTTTAAATGATGAAGTGGAACCAGGATGAGAAAACATGATTTTTTTACAAAGAAACTAAAATTTACACTAAATACTGATAAACTAAAGAAATACAGTAAACAAATATTAAGAAGCACGGAATGTAACAATGATAAATTGTAATACTCAAGAATTCAAAAATACATGTTTAAAGGATATCTTCCCCACTACACATTATTGAATCATACCTCAAGAAAAAGGTGAAAAGTCTCCCTCACTAGAAAACTCAACACACAGAAGATTGAATTAAGGATTTCACCACTCCAAAATCAGTCGAACTACTTGACAATTATAAAAGGAAAACATATGGAAATAAGCTTTCCATTAATTTTCAAAGTTAAAGACATTAACACTTCGATAAATGTATTCAAGAACTAACTCGTCAGTTGATCACAAATTTATAATTTAAGAAATAATTTGAGGTATGAAACAACTAAATAGGGAATAATTAATAAATCTCACTGATCGATTATGATTATGAAAAATTTAAAGTGAACGAAGATGTTTAAAAGATTAACCTCTAGAATTGAATTCATGAGCTAAGACAATTCACCCTCTGATCATCTTGATTAATCTGGTGAAAAACATCCAAGAACAGAGGACAAAAATTAAACATATAATGAATAAGAACTCCCCAAATACTTCTCTACTATTGGGCTCCTTGGCCTCCAGCTCATCTCCAATGTTGCTCCCAGGAGTCCCCTCTCAAATCTAGTATGTTTATTGAAGGAGAATGAGAGTATGAATCAAAGTCCCAATCAGTGTCCAATTTTTTCTACTGCTTCTCTGCTTAAAATATCATCTGTCATCTGCTGTATGTCACCGCACATTTCCACTGACTTAAAAAGTCCTTCACTTATGCACCACGCATGGGAATTTTTTCATGATTGACACATCATGCTAGTTTATCCCGTGTAACTAACTACAAATAAGTTAGTTGAATGTATTTAGACGTGTTTCCAGCTCTTGTGTGAACCTGTACTGTTAGAATAGAAAAATAAATGAACAAATCTACATTTAAATGTTACCTTTTATGAAGAAATAAAAGATTAATTAAAGAGTGCATAAATGTTATTAAATTTAAATTAATAATTATTAGTTATTATATTATTTATTTACTAACTTATTTTATTTAATGTTGTGACATGTTATTATTTATATTTTTTTAATTGTGAAGGTGATTAATTAATAATTATATTAAATTTAAAAAATAGTATGTATTAAATAATTATGTTAATAATATTAGTATTTAGTTTTTTATTGAATATTTATGTTTTTTAGATTATTATTTATGTTTATCACAATAAATAGTAATATTTTATTTATTAAAATTTATAAAATTGTATATAGTTATTATATTTTATAATTATTTTATTCAAAAAAGAAGATAAATTATAATTATTATATTCATTAATGTATTTAATTTTTATTAATTTTATTAATAAGATTAATATTTGAATTTATTTAATTAATTATTTTTATATTTTAATCTATAATTATTAATTTATTTAAATTATTATTATTATCTTTTATCTTTTATCTTTTATCTTTTTTTTGAATTATTTTTAATCCCCCCTATCTTCTTCACCAACACGCCATAGAGGGGTTGTTGTGAACTGTCTTCTTCGGAGCAGAAGAACCATGGAGTTTCCTTGCTTGACTACAACGACTCCTCATTTGCTTGAAATTAGCAGAGACTTTAGATCGGCTATAGGCGGTGCAAACTCCTTCAAGCTGTGGTGCAAATGGGGTTCCTTCGAGAAGCGACGAGGCTTTAATCAGTGCAGTTCGACCTCCTCAGTTTTGTGATGGCTTCAAGGTTCCTATCCAAACTCACAATTTCAGTGGCACTGAACGAAATCATAATCATTAGACGGCTACCAGTGGCTCTTCGCAATGACTCCTCCTATTACTATAACTTCAACAGAACTCCCTTTGAGAAACCACAACCAACAACGACATGGTTCCGTAGAAAGTTTTAGATCATCAATAGTAGCCTTGATTCGTCAACCAAGCCTCAATTTTCATATCTATAATTGTTAAATTGTTGGTGGAGTTCCAAGATCTGAATTTATGGATGTAGGTTTTGGATGTGGATGTAGTTTTGTGTTTATCGGTGTTAAAGGATTTGTCTGAATCTTCTTCTTCTTTGATGTTGAAGTCTTGTTGTGACTGAAGGTAAATGGTTGGAAGCTGTGAGATAGTGTTTCGGATTCTCAAGGATGATTAATGGTGGTAGAGTTTGCGGTGCTGGGGGATGAAACTGTGGCACCATAATAGGGATACAGTGGCAAGGAGATTAAGTTTGCAGTGAGACTTTGAAACAGTGAAGATAAAAAAGTTGCTACCGAATATAAGTTGTGGTGGCTAGAATTACGGTTTGGATGAAACCATGAGGAGGTTCAATCATGAAGTAGGATTATGATGTCAAGGGGAATGTGGTGGTAGAGATAAATTGGAAATGAAACTGTGTGTGGTGGTTACGGTGCCACCGAGAATGAAGGAACAGGTGGGACAAAAGAAAGGGTTTTAAGGTGGCACCATGAATGAGATGGTGTGAGGAGTTAGATATTCTACTGGTACACTGAAAAACAAAAAAAATTAAAAATATATTAAAAATAAAATAAAAACTAATGATAATAATTAATTTAATGTAAGCTTTTTCTAAAATAATTGAGAACTAAGGAACTAATAAACTTAAATATATTCACTAAACAAACAAAACATAAATTAATTAATAGATACATAAAGTTATAAAATATAAATTAAAAATAAATATATACTTTGTTTAAAATACATTAAGGTTAATATATATAGATAGTTAATTTAAAATAAACAATTATAAATCAAAATTAATTAATCATTAATAAATTGAATCAGAAGAATTAAATTTAATAAGAGTGATTGAAATTAATTAATAGAGTTATGAAATGTTAAAAAGAAAAAATTAAAATATCAATGAATGAAGAAATTAATTAATAATTTAAATGAAAAAAAGGTTAATTGATTAAATAATAAGAAAGTAAATTTTTAATATAAGGGTTTTACATATAAAATAAATTTTAATTTTTAAAACTTATATAAATGAAATCAAGTCATTAATTAATTACATTAATCACTAAAATCTCACATTTAATTCTATGAATTCATTAGTTAACAAGTTTATTTATAAAAATGAAAAAGTACACTTATTAAATAAAAAGTGTAATAATAATTGAAAAATCAATAAATATTAATTAAAAATATGGGGCAATCTATGTAAAAATAAGGACACATCAACTAGAATCCAATTCGGTAAATGATCCCATACCAAAAGGAAGGTCAGTGCAAAGTATCTTCAATTACCACACATTCAGACATAATCAATTGAGTACAGAAGATAATACTCAGATATGTTCCTATCATATCCTTTCATAGACTTTGACATAATCAACAGGTCACCGAGTATGTGAAATTACTCAAGAATCTCTAATTACCTTCATCTCATTCTATAAGAGAAGATTTTAGAGACCTAGACATCAAAAAGTTGATGGAATCGGTGATGAGAAATGTGCTATGAGGTACAAGAAATGGGGGATCATTCGTAAGGCGGTGATGAGCTTTACAGTAGAAGCCTCAAGTATCTTATGATGGTGAAATGAACCTATCCTACACATACATATTCTTCGGTATACATTCCCAATGAAATTTACTAGAGTCTAGTAAATTACATACAATGAGATTTGATCTTGTCATTTTATTCTATCACATAGATTTCACTTGATGAATCTCTCTATGGTGAAGAAGAAAGTAGAAAATATGATTGATTCGAAAGTATGATCGAGTGAAAAAATGGATGGATGTGATATTGAATATGAAGTCCTATAATAGTGGACCTCCTAGAGACAAAAAGAAATAAAACTACTAGAAAAAAAGATAGACTAGTGTATGGGATACAATACATGAATCATGTATCCCATGTACTCACTGAGATAGGATACTTCACATGTCCTAGTGAGGACCTGGTGCTCACTGCCCTGGGAGCGCTCATGATACATGAAGTATTCTAGTTTATACTACCTATATTATTTATGATAAATGACCAAGACCTACATGGGTACCATTCTATTTCATCAACTAGAAGATAAAAGGAGTTGAATTGAAACTACTTAAGGAGTTGAACCTTTTCCATATCATTCCACCGCCAGTGCTGAAGGAAGGATACACGCCACCGTACCATCATTCGAACTACCATGTTCAACTTTTTTATCTATTCTTGACCAGGCCCAACCCAATAGACTCAAACGATATCATTTTCATTGAATTTTGTACCCTTAATGAATAGTTACTCCTCTTATAGATATGATTTGATGCCCATGGGGTAGGATGGGAACAACATCTTTTTGGTGGAAGTGGTGCATGGCCCATGGTTTTTGAGGTTTGGTGGTGTGGTAGATAATAATATATTTCGATAAGGGTTTGTCACCAACTACTACCAATATTATACAGATGATGAGCTCCATCATGTGATGGAAACCACCCAGTAGAGCCTAGATCCCATATAAATGTGGTAGTAGCCCCAGATGTGTGAATTTTAAAACTATTCCACAAGCTAGATGAGTTTTTTCCTCTAGCGTCCATGGTTCCCATTCCAGCTTCAATCACATGCACGGTTCCATTGAAGTAGACACGCAAGGGTGTGTGTGTCTTTTTTGTACCATTCTAATCATACTATCATGACTTCCAATCTAGTATACAACTTTTTAGGTTGAGCCCTCCGAAATTCTCAGGACCTCATTTGCTATCGAATCACTGTGATGACCACTTAGCTCATTCAATGGAATCCCTTGCTGTAGAATGCGACCATAATCAATAATGGAGCGTTGTGTACCATCACCATATGGATATTGTCAGCCTCTATAGTCCACTTACCTATTCCCATTGACCTATCAACTTGCTAGTCATCGAAGGCATTATTCCTAGCTGATTGGGTCTAAATGATGTGATATGTTTCATAACCTCATGGAGTCTACTACCAATAATAAACCGACCCCAATACCCTCTTGTCTATTTCAACATCACACCCCCTAACTCATAGGCCCCCAGATTTCCATGCTAGCCATATTGCAATAACGCACCTGGTACTAATATATATTGACAGACCACTAGTAGAAAACATTAGTTAAACACGGGGTACAAAACCAACAAATAGACTCACAGATGTTGTAGTAACACCAGACATATATTGGTAGATCTCATGGGTCTAGTTTAAAGATGGTGCTTGATTTAACTACATGATAAAAACCAGAGGGTGTTTCATCATCTTTCTCTTGCTTGAATATGCACAATATACATAAACATGGAAACCTAATTGGAAACCAATGAACTGCATTGGGCTTGAACCACCACTGATACAAATATGGACTTTAAAAGTGCTATAAAGGGCCATCTACGGTGCTAAAAAAGAGTTTTTAATCTTAGCCAATATAAAGGGAGGTCCCTTTTATCAGTTCTAAAAAAATTCTGATAAAGACCCCTATTAACAGTGCAAAAAAAGCACTAATAAAAGGGGTATTTTATCAGCGCTAAAAAAGAATTGATAAAAGGATCCTTTATAAGTGCTTCATTTTAGTGTTGTTAAAAGACCCGTTTTATCTGTTCTTTTTGAAAAGTGATGATAAAATATTAATATTTTTAAAAAAATTAAATAAAATCTGCATATCGGAGGGGGGTTTAACAACGCTTAACCCCCCTTCAATGGCAATATGAAGCACCCACACTCGCCCCCCGCACTCCCCTACCACCTCAATACACCCCCATCCCCACCCCTTCAACCCTTTAACAGCGTTAACACCCCCTCTTTAACCATGCTAGAACAACCCTTCACCATCGTGTGCACCCCTGCCTCCCATAACACTAATTGAAAAACACGATTTTGTGACGGGATTTTTGTTATGGGAATTAATCATGTCACAAAAAGTCCATCCCAGAGGTTATTTGCGACGGGAGGTTCGCCTCGTCGCTAATAACTTCTTATTTGCGACTGGTTTTGGGTTCCCTTCTCAATAAATAGTGTGCGGTTTTGCGCAGGTTGCGTGCCAAAGCGCATGAATGGATATTTACGACGGGATTTCGTATCCTGTTGCAACATGTGTGGTGTTGTTTCGCACGAATGACGTGCAATAGCGCACGACAGGTTATTTGCGATGGGGTCCCCCTGTCGCAACTAGTGTGTGGGTCGAAGGGTATTTGTGACGGGTCACGTTGCAAATACCAGCAGCGATAAATGGATTTTGGCGACGGGATGTTGTCCCGTCGCAAAATATGTGTCGGCAGGTCACTTTTTGCGATGGGACCCGTCTCAAATACCCTTTCAACCCCCGCCTGCAATTAAGGCGGGCGACGTTTTTTGCGACAGGTCCTGTCGCATAAACTACCTTTTGCGACGACAATACCGTCATAAATAGTCCCTTCGCAACTAATCTAACCTATATATACCCCCTCCATTTTTTATTCTTTTTCTCTCATTTCTAACGTGCTCTCTCTCTTTCATAACTATATTTCTAGAGTGAGATGTTCTCTAATTTAGTTTTTTTGCAGAGAAGTTGTGAAGTTGCTTACATCAATAGAAGATCAAGTTTGAAGATATTTAAATTTTACTTAAGTTAATAATTATTACATTTTTTATGTTAATGATAATTATTGTTGATTATTTGTAATTAAATTAGAATTAAATTGTATTGTTATTAGTATTTATTTGTGATAATAAAATGAAATAATTAATATTAAATCTTAATAATTATTTACAATTATAAATAATTAGGAATAATTAGTAATAATTAGAAATAAATAGTAATAAAGACCAATAAATAGTAATAATTTGTAATAATTTGTAATAAATAGGAATAATTAGTAATAAATATGAACAATTAATAATAAATAGGAATAATTAGTAATAAATAGAAATAATTAGTAATAAATAGGACTATTTAGGACTATTTATTAACAATTAGTAATAATTAAGAATAATTAGTAATAATTAGGAATAATTACAAATAATTAGTAATAATTAGCAACAAATAGCAATAATTAGAAATAATTTAGAATATATAGGAATAATTAGTAATAAATAGGAATAATTAGAAAAAAGTAGTAATAATTTGTAATAAGTATGAATAATTAGCAATAAATATGAATAATTCATAATAAATGTGAATTATTAGTAATAATTATGAATAATTAGTAATAATTAGTAACAAATATGAATTAATATTAATTAATATGAATAATTAGTAATAATTAGTAATAATTAGTAATAAAAATTAATAATTACAAATAATTATTAATAATTAGTAATAAATAGTATTAATTAAGAATAAATAGTAATAATTAGGAATAATTAGGAAATAAAAGTAATAAATAGTAAAAAAATAGTAATAATTAGTAATAAAAAGGAATAATTAGCAATAAATATGAATAATTGTTAAAAATTTATGATAATTAGTAATAAATAGGAATAATTTGCAATAAATAGCGATAATTAACAACAATTAAGAATAAATAAGAATAATTCATAACAAATAGGAATAATTAGGAATAATTAGTAATAATTAGGAATGATTAGGAATAAATAATAATAATTAATAATAATTAGTCATAATTAGTATTAATTAGTAATAATTAGGAATAATTATAAATAAATAGAAATAATTAGGAATAATTAGGAATAAATAGTAATAATTAAGAATAAATATTAATAATTAGGAATAATAAATAATAATTAGGAATAATTAGTAATAAATATGAATAATTAGTAATAATTAGTAAAAAATTGGAATAATTGGGAATAAATATGAATAATTATTAATAAATAGGAATAAATTCGAATAAATAAGAATAAATAGGATTAATTATTTATAAATATGAATAATTACTAATAAATATTAATAATTAATAATAAAATTAGAAATAATTTGGAATAATTAGTAATAAATACAAATAATTATAAATAAATAGATATAATTAGAAATAATTAGCAATAAATAAAAATAATTAGCAGAAAATAGAAATAATTAAGAATAAATTTGAATAAATATGAATAATTAGTAATAATTAGAAATAATTAGTAGTAATGAAATATAATTAGTAATAAATAAAAATAATTAGTAATAATGATGAATAATTAGTAATAAATACTGATAAATAAGAATAAATAGTAATAATTTGGAATAAATATGAATAATTAGTAATAAATTAGAATAGTTCATAAAAAAGGAATAATTAGTAATAAATGGGAATAATTAGTAATAAAAAAGAAATAATTATCAGTAAATATGAAGGATTAGTAATAAATAGGAACAATTTGTAATAAATTATACTAATTAGTAACAATTAGAAACAACTAGAAATAAATAAGAACAATTAGGAAGAATAGAAATGGTAATAATTTGTAATAACTTGTAATAACTTTGCACAATTATTAGTGGATCGATGACAGTCCTTTGGCTCGATGAATCTTCTCCATTCAATATTTACCGAATAAAAACATTATAACGAATATAATTCTACAAATGAATATCTAATCTCATAAGCACGAGTTTGAATATGCATTCACAGGAGCACATTTTTTAAAATGTGTTCAGGTGGTGATAGTTGCAAGAAGATGATTCATCGACGAAAAGGGGGCTCTTTTGTCCGACAGCTCATTTACTTGCATCTTTCTCACACCGATATCATAATGATGATTCTTCTTGGAGGTACACTTATTCATTCACGTGAATTTGAGTATGAATATGTCTACCTCATAGCAGATTCTTCATTGTGATTTCAATGTGAGAAAGATGCATGTAAATGAGATGTTGGATAAAAGAGTCACTACAAAAAAAATTACATTGGAGGGGTTTATTTAGAGGGGGGTTCTTCACAACCCCCTCTAAATTCATTATTTGTAACGTCAGAGGGGCTTCTGCACAACCCCCTCTAATCATCAAATTTAGAGGTGGTTATCAACCCCCTTTAAATTCATTATCTATAAAAATTAAAGACGGATTATCCACAACCACCACTAATATTTTTAGAATTGTTTTTTTTTGGTTTCATTTTAGATCTGGTTACGTTAGATGGAGTTTAAACCCCGTCTAATGTTGCTAGAAATTTACCGTATTAGAGGGGTTTATAAAAAACTACATCTAATATGGGGATTTAGAGGGGGTTCAAACTTCCCCTAACACATGACACCCCACTATGACACCCCTCCCTCACACCCACTCCCCGACACCCGCACCCCATTGACACCTTGCCCTAACACCCAGCCATGACACCCGAACGCCCCCTTGACACCACCTGTGGACACCAGCGTGCCACCCTGACACCCCAGCACCCCTGACACCCCCTGTTGACACGCCAACGCAGCCCTGACACCCCATGTTGACACCCCAGTGCTGCACTGACACCCCTTCCCGCCCCCTTGAAACCATTCCCTAACACCCACTGTTGACACCCCAACATGTCCGAGGGTGCCGTGTGGCATAAAAGAGATCCCCAAGGGTTTTGAACCCTGCACAAGTTCCATCCAACGAACATCAGAGAACCACTAGGCTATGAGCGGTTCTGTGTATAATATACATTGCATTATATTTAATTATATCTTGATGTTTTATATTATATTATATATATATCTGTATATATTTTTCATTACAAATATAAAAAATATAATATATTTGTATATATACAATATATTTTTCTAAAATATAATATATATATTTGTGTATAATATTTATATATAATATGTATTTATGTATAATTATAATATATTTGTTTATAATATATATATATATATATACATTTGTGGGTTTATTTAATTTATATAAATAAAAATTTATACATATAATAATAAATAAATATATATTTATGTGTGTGTATATTTTTGTATTTATAGATATAATATAATTATAATATATATTATCGATATATTATATTCAATACATTTATATTATATATTAATGTATTATATTATATACATTTATATTATATCACCATCACACATATATACAGACACAAAAATAAATTCATTCATATAGTTGGAAATAAATAATATAATTAAATGATATATATATATACTAAATTGATTTCTAATTAATATGCTATACTAAAATATTCCTAAAATAATTATAAAATTCATATAAATTTATTCATAATTAAATATTTATAATATAATATATAATATAAATAAATAATATATTTATATTAAAAATTATATTTATATTTTCTCTAAATTATGTAAATTGGTATACATAATCTAATATAAATGTATTTATACATATGTATTCAATACAAATGTATTTATATTATGTATTATATTATAAATATTTTATTATGAATAAATTTATATATATTATATAATTATTTTAGGTATATTTTATTATAGAGTATTAATAAAATATTTATTTAGTATATGTATATATAAGTTAATTATATTAATAATTTACAATTATATGAATGCATTTAATTTTTTCTCTATGTATATGTGTGATGGTGATATAATATAAATTTAAATAATAAATTACATTAATAAATAATATAAATGTATTTAATATAATATTTGAATAATATATATTATAATTATAATTTATCTATAAATACAATACAATATATAATATAAATAATAATAAATTTTTATTTGTATTTATAATTAATTTTGTCTAAATTATGTAAATTAGTATATATAATCTGATATAAATGTATTTATACATAATTATACAATACAAATGTATATATATTATATATTTTATTATAAATATTTTATTATGAATAAATTTATTTGTATTTTATAATTATTTTATCTATATATTAGTATAACAAATTAATTATATATAAATTTAGTATATAAATAAAGAAATATATAATATAAATAAATAATATATTTATATTTATATTTATAATTAATATTGTATAAATTATGTAAATTAGTATACATAATCTAATATAATTGTATCTATACATAAGTATACAAAAAATGTATTCATATTATATATTATATTATAAATATTTTATTATGAATAAATTTGTATGTATTTATAATTAATTTATGTATATTTTAGTATAGCATATTAATTATATATTAATTTAGTGTGTGTGTGTGTATATATATCATTTAATGATATTATATATTTCCAATAATATGAATGAATTTAGTTTGGTTTGTATATATATGTGTGATGGTGATATAATATAAATATATATAATTAAATAGATTATATATATTATATAAATGTATATAATATAATATATGTATAATATATATTATAATTATATTATATATGTAAATACAAAAAACACACACACACACACAAATACAAATATATTTATTAATATATGCATAAATATGTATTTATATATATTAAATATACCAGAACACGTGTGTGTATATATATATATTATACACAAATATATTATAATTAGTCATAAATAAATATTTTATATAAATATTATACACGAATATAAATTATATTATAGAGAAATATATTATATATATAGAAATATAATAAATTGTTTATATTTTTAAATACAAATATATAAATATAAATATATATAATACTTCAGGATATAATTAAATATAACGAAGTGTGTATCATACATAGAAGCACGCATAGCCTAGTGGTTCTTTGTTGTACGTTGGATGGAAAAGTTAAAGGGTTCAAATCCCGCAGGATTCTTTTTTATGCCACAGTCGTGGGAAACTCTCGGGCAAGATGGGGTGTCAATAGTAGGTGTCAGTGGGGCATGGTTGTCAGGGCAAGGTGTTAAGGGGGAGTGTTGTGGTGTCATGGTGGTGTGTCATGGAGGCATGTGAGTGTTAGGGGGGGGGGGTGCTCGGTTGTTAGGGTTCGGTGTAATGGCGGGGTGTCATGTGGGAACATTGGTTTCAGGGGGTGTGGGGGTTTGAGGGTGGGGTGTAATGGTGGCGTGAGGGTGTTGGGGGTGCGGGTATGAGGGCGGGGTGTCGGGGGGTGCGGGTTTGAGGGTGGGTTGTCATGGGAGTGCACGAGTGTCAGGGGGTTCGGGGGTTTGAGGGTTGGGTGTCATGGTGGTGTGCAGGTGTCAGGGGGTGCGGGTGTGAGGGTGGGGTGTCATGGGGGTGCATGGGTGTTAGGGGGTGCACGGGGTGTCCTGGGGGTGTCATGGGGTCGCGTGAGTGTGAGGGCGGGGTGTACTGGGGCGGGTGGGTGTTAGGGGGCTATCATGGCGGCATGTGGGGTGTCTGTTTCAGGGATGCGTCGAGGGTTGGTGTCCATGGAGTCAGGGCGGGGTGTCAAGGGGGCACATGGGGTGTCAACCAGGGTGCACTTAGTTGCGTTTCCACGGGTTAGAGGGAGTTTAAACCCCCTATAATGTGGTAAATTAAGAGCAACATTAGAGGGTGTGTTTAAACACCCTCTAATGTAACCACCGCTAAATTTACAATTAATTTAGAAGCGTTTTCTCACAACTAATTCTACTAACAATAGGTAGGCACATTAGCGGCAGTTTCCCACAACCACCACTAATGTCTTTAGAAGGGGTTATAACCACTTCTAATGTAAAAAATAACCCCTTATAAAGGGGTCAATTTTTTACTGTGTAGCTATCTATCCACATGAAATTGTGTCACCCAAATTTAATGGTAATTATTAAGGAGTTTTAATTATTTATCTTCTATTTTCAGATAATTTTTTTATAATTTCAAATTATTCAAAAACAATGATTATTATATATTTTGCAGAAAAATATGGAACAAAGAAATTGACATCAATAATTATTAAATGATCGTGCATAGATAAATCAATCATGAAATTCAAATGGTTCTAGTTTAAATCATGTATATATTGAGGGTGTTGATGCTTTATTATCATTTGCATCATCAGAACTAGAATATGTTTTAAAATTCACAATAAAGTGTCCTTGTATAAAACGTGCTCTGTGAACTTTTGACACTTTTGAAAAGGTTGGGGGACATCTGTTTCGGTTTGGTTTTCAATTAGATAATTTTTTTTGGTATCAACTCAGTTAATGGAGTTCTAGATAAGACACTAATAACTTGACTCTGGATCCATCACGGATTCAAAATTTAGTACATGATGTTGCAAGACTCTCTGTTCAACAAAATGAAACTCTAGATGATATCGATTTCACTCTTGAGATGGCACTATCTGAATTGTATTAGTTATTGAAATCTGCTGAGGATGCATTATATCATGGTTTCAAGAAAAGAAAATTAGAATCAGTTGAAAAATTTATTTCTATTAAATAAGTAATTCAATTTCAAACAACTATTTTGATTATTTAGTCTCTTGACCATTGTAATAATAATTTTGACATTGACCATCTTTAAATGCATTCATAAATATATTTAATGGATGACTCGATCTATAAATTAAATACCCTTCCTCATCCACATTCATTTTGTAGCTCTAAAAATTAAACTATAATTATCACTCACCCAACCTCATCCCTAGTAGGATCACCCGTTTCTCTGATCCCCCAAAAGAAAATGATTTATCAGGTGATGAGGAAGTTAGAAAAGCTGAGGAGTGTCATTGATTCCTTATTCCCTTGATATGAAAAAAGGTAGAGGAGATCCATGTTGTCTGGTATATTATTTGCAGACTCCAGTGACCCGGTGATGGTGAAATGGAATAGGAGGTAATCCCACACTGATCTTCTCTTAGAAGACACTTGCGACCAGGTGATGGAAGAAATTTAGGTGCCATGAGCAGTTCTAAGATATGGGATGGAGGAGAAATGTGATCCAGTAATCTAATGTAAAAGTCCCCAATTAGACCTGATATGATTGGACTTATGACTCTATTAGAAGCAGTCCTTAATTGTTTCAAATAAACATCAATCCCACATTTCTGCTGATAGTTTCTGTCCTTTTGGTTCTTATGGTAGTCAGTATTCAACTTGGCCAATATTTATAACTCCTTATAATTTTCCTCCATGGATGATGATGAAGGATCCCTATATTATTTTGACTCTATTAATCCTAGGACATCCGAAAAACAATATAGATGTTTATTTTAATCCATTTTTTGATAAGTTAAATGAATTTTGGAGTGATGGTGTTTGTACATATGATGTTGCTGTGAAAAACAATTTAATATTAAAAGCAGCATTGATGTGGATGATTAGTGACGTTCTGAAAAATGGCATGTTATATGGATGGAGTAAAAATGGTCCAAAATCATGTCCTAACTATTTGAAAGACAATAAATCCTTTATACTCATCAATGGAAAAAACCTTGCTATTTTTATTGTCACCGGAGATTTCTTCCAACTGATCATCCTTTTCATAGGAAAAAATCTCATTTCCAAAAAGGTACAATTGAGACGGATGAACCTCCAAATATTATCTCAGATATAGAGTCAAAATTAGTTTTATTTTCATTACCTCGCATCACATTTTGGCCAATAGTAAACCAATAGAAAATTAATGG
Source organism: Viscum album (assembly GCA_963277665.1). Classification (NCBI taxonomy): domain Eukaryota; kingdom Viridiplantae; phylum Streptophyta; class Magnoliopsida; order Santalales; family Viscaceae; genus Viscum; species Viscum album. The sequence goes on from OY728131.1 coordinate 1,933,218,995, forward strand.
CTTTGGGAAAGAATATAATTGGATAAAACATAGCATTTTTGGGATATTCCATACTGGTCAGATTTGTTTTTCCGCCACATGTTGGATGTCATGCATATTGAGAAGAAGTGTTTTGATAATTTATTTTATACAGTTTTGGATACAATAGGTAAGACCAATGATACTGTAATGGCACGATTAGATCATGCTCAAATTTACAGGTGAACAGAACATGAACTATTTGAAAATGTTAGATAACCGAGGTTAATGAATCCAAAAGTAGCTTATACAGTGTCCAAAGCGAGTCTCTTATTTTTTTGTCAGTGGATTGTAGATTTGAAACTTCCTGATGGCTATGCTTCCAATTTATGCAGATTTGTTATGAATGGTTATATTACTAGATTAAAAAGTCATGATTGTCATGTTATAATGGAAATACTTATACAGATTGGATTCAGAGGTCTGTTGAATTCTTTTATTTCGGATTCGATAGCAGACATATAATATTTTAATTTGAGAAATTTTTTCATCGACAACAGACTACGATACGCAAAGAAAAATGGAAGAATATTTTGCTGTAATTATATGTAAATTAGAAAAAATATTTCCACCGAATTTTTTTGACTCAATGGAACATTTAATATTAAATTTTCCACATGAAGCCAAATTTGGAGGTCTAGTACTTTTTTGATGGATGTACTCATTCGAGAGATGCATGCATAAATTGAAGAAAAAAGTACGTGACAATGCATTAGTTGAAGGCTCTATTGTTGAAGCTTATTTTCAAGAGGAAACAACTTTTTTCTTCTCTCATTATTTTTCATCTCAATATCCCTCAAAACAAAATTGCAGGGGACGAAATGAGGGGAATTTTAATGACAAAATGGAAAATCAATTAATAGTTTTTAATCATCCAAATCATGGTTTTGGTGGAGTTCATGAATGATGGCTTTTAGATGATGAACATCATAGGGCTCATACATATGTTCTGCTCAACTATAAAGAAATGTCATCGGTTGTTTTGTGAGTGCTTCAATCCCTTATTCTATAATTTATGTTACAGTATGTATAAATTATTTATTTTTAGGTAATATGATAATCATATCAAGAAAAAATTCCACAAATTACAGTATCCTCTCTTGAAGAATACAGACAAAAAAATTTTCTCAATGGTTTCAAAAACTGTTAACATAAATTATTGATTGTTTAATATCAATAACCTTTATTATATATTATATTGATACTTCTTTTTAAAAAATTTCAGGTGTTTAAATATGCTGATAAAATTGATAAGAGATTGTGTATATTGAGTAACCCACCATCCAAAATGGTTAAATCTTATAATGCATATGTAGTGAATGGTTTTTGATTTCATACACGTGCATATGGGGAATCAAAAAAACAAGGAACAGTTGAGTTTTCTTGAGAGGATTGCATCACAAATAAATTGAAATTGAATTTTATGGAATTCTAGAGGAAATTATTGAGCTGTGTAATTTAGGACAGAATTACATAAAAATGATTAAATGTCACTGGTTATATACTAAAAGAGGCTTGCTTGTTCATCAAACTCATGGAATCATCGATATTAAATATAAAAGTCGTCTTACAGTAAATGAACCATTTTTAATAGCTCAACAAGAACATCAAATTTATTACGCAAAGTACTATGATACTTCAAGAGACTTGAGAAATTGGTGGCGCATAATAAAAATGAAATTTTGCGAAAACTAGTTTACTCAAACTGAATGTGGTTCGGCTAATGTGGAAGGAATTTAAATTTTTCAAGAAACTGCTCAAAATCCATCTGATTCACAAAGAGACATGAATATTGATGCTGACACCCCACAGATAAGGATCAATGATGAAGAAGATGTTACAAATGAATTTGAAATGAAAAGAGATGATGAAACAGAAACTCATATAAATATTGATGATGCTGAGGAGGAAAATGAAGTCATTGAAATTTACATCTATGGAGAAGATGATGAATATGCACATTGACACAATTAATTTTTGGTTGTAATCATAACTAATATATATCTATATATAATGGTTATTTTCAACTATCAGCTAACAATAATCATTTTATGTTTCAGATGGATGATGATATATTTCGTGAGATGCAGGAGGATGAGCTACCATTGGATGAGGGAGATTTTGGAGCATCTGACCCTCTGCTAACTGGCGGTTCAGGAGGTGCTTGGAGGGGGTGCGGTATTGCGTGACTGATGATTATTGACCCTATCCCTAAGTGACATCCATGTCATGGCTTCGATCCATTCACATAGAGGTGTGGTAACCTATATATTTTAATTATATTTCATTAATTTATTTATATATATACTAATTGTTTGATTATTTTTTACACATTTTTTCACATGTAGCTATTGGACAGGGGAGTGCTATCTTGTGTAATTATTTTTATCATCCATTGATCACATTGAAACAGATTCCCGTTGATGTGCAGTATGACATGTTCCCTCATCGGATGGTACGCTAATAAATAATATTTATTTTGATATTTATTTTATTAATAACTTGATATTATAAATTATTTTTAGGGATTATGGTATCCAATCGATGATAGCATGTGCGACGTTATCCATGTGGCATGACAAGTTTCTATGCATGATGATTTCTGTTAGTTTTTGCACAATTTCAGAAGGACATCTATTAAGAATAAAGTAGTGATGGAATTTGATGAGTCGTGTAGAGCCCACCAACAAGAGTACATATCATCTCATGTTTGGGATAAATTATGTTTACACTGATTAGGTGGTGGATTTCAAAGGAGATCATCATTAGGATGGCAGAACTGAGGGAAACAGGAGGTGACACATCGAGCTGGTAGCCATACATTCAGTTCATATAGAGAGCATTTGGTAAGTATATTTTTTAAATATTTTATCTAACTATAAATATAAACAGTTAATTTTTTATTTATGTAGGCAGTCAATCATACCAATATTATGGAGTTAGATGTTTATCGGAAAATGTACAATGATCCAACCAGTGGTGATATTAGAGGTGATCACCAACATCTGATTGTGGTTAATATTATTTTTTCATTTTGACAATTAAATACATATAATACTTTCACAATTTTAATTTCAAATTGGAATTGATGGAGTCATATGAGGATGTGACCTCTCAGATAGAGGATGAGGGTCAGAACGAGACGACTGAACAGACCAGTGCCCACCATTTCGTTGAGGCAACATGGATGTAGGAAACTCAGTATGGATTTGAGAAGGGCCGAGAAGTTGGTATCAGCTCTGATTTGACTCATGGTACTTATTATGGTACTACTACAATGTCGGCGTCCAGCTCGAGAGGAGCATGTGGGGAGGCATAATCTTTTGGCTCAGAGTATCAGGAGTAGTTGCGAACTATGGATGTGATTATCGAGACTTTTCAGAAGCAGCATAAAGAGATGTGTTGGTGAAAGCATTAGCAATAGAAACATCACGAGGACGAGATGCATCGATTTGAGCAGCAGCGACAGTAGGAGGATCACGAGCAGATGGAGTACGTGCACTATCTGACTCATAGTTTAGGTTTGGAGTTTCGTCCACCATATACTACACCTCATCCACCTCCTCTAGAAGATGACCCCCAAGGATTTGTTTTTTATGTTAATAAAACATTTGAATTCAATATTTTAATAATATGAACAATTTATAGTTTATACCTTTTATATTGGTGCTATGATTTTTTTATTTTTTTGTAAACATTGAGAATATTAATAATTATTTATTATTTTATTATTTTATTATTTTAATAATACCAAAATAATTTTTTTATTAATAAAAATTTAATTTAATATATATTTTTTAGTATTATATTTTTTTGTGTTTGTTTATTTTACTAATAATAATATTTTTATTTTGTAATTCTTTTAATAATAATAATATAATTTTTTCATTAATCATAATTTTATTAAATTTTTTTTATGTTTACTAATTGTGACGGGGCCTTTGGCGATGGGATCTCATCGTAAATAAGTTAAATATAAATTTTAATACTATTATTTGTGACGGGGTGACAGGTCATCGCAATTAGTATTTGCGAAGGGCACATCGCAAATGTTTATCTATATATATATTGTATATAATTAGATATTTATTTGTGACAGGGAACATAACCTTCACAAATAATATTTCTAACGGTCATGTCACAAAAGTTTTATTGACATATAATGTATATAATTGGAATGTTTTTTGCGACGGGAAAATTTCCCATCACAGAAGCTATTTTTTGCAATGGTCCAATCGCAAAAAAATGTATTTGTGACACCGTTTTCTACAATGGGCTATTTGTGACGGGATCCCTTCGCAAATAGCCCATCATAAATACCTCAAATTCCTATAGTGTAGGATTCCAGCTTGAGACCTCCCACTATGTGTGTGTACCTTTTACCAGTCCTCTATATTACTTTGATATCAATTTAATGATATATATATATATATTTACATATATATATATATATATATTTACATATATATATATATATATTTAGTTATATTTATTCATATCTTAATATATATTTATATTGACATATATATTTATTTATTTTTATATTAAAATATATATTTAGTTATATTAATATATATATATACATGTATAGTTATATTTATATATTTATGTATCTATATATTTAATCATATATTAATATATATTTAAATTAATCTATTTATATATATTTAGTTAAATTTTTTTCTGTATGTTTATTCTTATAATAATATATATCAGTTGTTAATATAGACACACAAAAATACACACACACATAAATTATATAGGTATATAAATATTCATATATTTGTATTTTAAATAAAATAGACATTAGTTTTTTATTTAGATAATGCTTATATATTAAGAAATATATTTTATATTAACACATATATATATTTATATTTAAATATATATTTGTTTATATTATTATATATATATTTATTAGTATGTTAATATATATATATATATTAATATATATATATATATATAAATGAATAGTTATATGTATATATTTATATATCTATATATTTATACATAAAAATATTTATTCATATATTAATATATATTTAGATATATTTTTTTATTTTAATATTAATATATATCAGTTGTTAATACAGAGACACACAAATAACATTAATTATTTCACATTCCCTTTTAGAAAACCCATTCTTCTCCTTCCATTTTGACCCAATAGTCTTTGTGATTATATAAACACGTATAACTTTAATTATTGATATCCATGATTTACTTACATAAGAATTATAAGTTCATTTCACATCAGCATCATTCCTATTTTATAAAAAAGTGATCCTATAAATATATATTTCTTTATTATTATAATTATAAGTATAATAAATATATTTATTATAAATATATTTATTATATTTTCATAATTATATTAATATAAATATGCATTTATTTAAATAATTATGAAATTATAAAAAATATATATATTTAATATATTTATTTTAATATCATACGTATTTAAATATATATATATGACTATAAGTAAATATTTATTTATTTATATTTATAATTATAAATATAATAAATTTATTTATTATAATTTTATAATTATTTACACACATGTATATTATTTATAATTATTAATATAAATATTTGAATATATGTATAAATATTTGGAAATATTTATAAATATATTTCTATAATTATATGTATTTATAAAATTAAAATTATTATAAATATATTTATCATGATTTTAAGTATTTATGAGAACATTATAGCTTTATGGGAATATGAATGATTCATATACACCGAGTAAAGTATAGATCATAAAAAACGAGTCATCATATAAATGGACAACATGAATAGTAATGAGAGTGTAATGTATAAATGATCATTCATGATGAATACATAACATAAAAACATCACTTATATTCTCACATCAATTAACGAGAACCACACTGCATGACCTATTCTTAGCAGACTCCACTGACCCAGCAATGCCGAAAAGGCAGAGGAGGGAAACATGCATCGATCTACTCATAGTGGAAAATTGTGACTTAGTGATGCTAGAAAGGAAGAAGAATACGATGCTGGCCAACCCGTTTATACCCGAAGACCTGGCGATGGAGGATTAGAATAATAGGACAATATTGTGTGGCATGTTTATGGAAGAAGACCTAGCGATGTATGAAAGGTAGAGGAGACCGACGCACACCGACTTTCCCTTAGCGGACTTTTCCATCAGGCGAAGCTGGAATGGAAGAAGAAGAGGACATTCGACGACAAGTTTATTTCCCAAGACCTGACAATGGAGGATTTGTAGAAGAAAAGTACGGCGTTCATGGTGGACTCTAGAAAACTAGCGATGGAGGAATGGTTGAGGAGTGCGTTACACACTGACCAACTCTTAGATGACTCTTGTGATCCGGAGACATTGAAAATGAAAAAGCGGAGGACGATGGCCGACCGGTTCATGCCTCGGACGATGGATGACCTATTTTTTGTAAAATCTCATGTTCTTACGAATAATAGAATTTTTTATTGATTTTTACTGATGCATAAAATTATATGATAATTAATTTCATGTTTATGAAAAATATTTTATATGTCCAGAGGGTATGAAACCAAACATGTGTCCTTTGATTTAACAAAATCCAATTAATTCCATTGGCTTAAACCTTCATATATTGATGTAATTATATTAATGTATTAGAAAAACACCTTTACCAATCATTTAAAAGTAGATTAAAACTTCCATGAAATATGTTGAAAAATGTGTATATGGATGAAAAATAATCGTGACCTAAAAGATGAAATATGATCGGTTTTTCCTAAAAACATTAATTCTTTCGATTATTGAGTAACAAATAGAGGAAAATATGAAATTAAAAATATGGAATATAGAGAATTATTATTTGGATAATAATATAACAATGTTTTAATATCATAAAGTGTATATATTTCTTCTAATGTAAATTTAAACAAGAAAAATCCAAAATAAGAGTGATATTGTAAAATAGGCCTTTACGACTTTAATAACTTTATAATAAAAACCCCTTAAAAGTGAAAACATGAATATGAACATTAAATACCATGAATGTTGATTAATTCTTGATATAATATCACCATGTTGTAGTATAAACACCATATGAAATAAATTAGGTGTATATTATAAAATATGTCTCAGTAGACTAAAATTAAGATGAAAAACCATTCCCATGGATTCCTACATGTTCTAATGTGATATATCCTATTGAATAATGAATTTAAATTTATTAAATAATTTATTAAGAATTTTTTTATATATATTCAATTTGTTACGATAATTCTTTTTTATAATCATTTGACATCCATTCATTGAATAGTCCTTGCTTATGTTTTCCACTTAAGGTTGTTTAGTCCATTTTCCCAGAATTACTTACACATATTCATTGAGGTTGAAGGTGTTATGAAATGGATTTATCATATCATGAATGTTAATAATTTCATGAATATAATTTTCATTCATTATATTCAATTTTAGACTCATCCATGCAATGTGGTAATAAAAAAACGAATCATATCGCTTCATAGAGGTGATAGTCAGCACATGATGTTATCATTTTTTAATGGATGGGAGGGTAAGAAATTAGATTATATATTATATTTAAAGAATCATAATTATTTCTTAAATATCATATATATTCAATAATTCAATATTTTTAACTATCCAAGTCATGCGGAGATGTAAAAACAAATAACACCTCTACATGGAGATAATAGTCTGTATTTATGCACAAGAGATGTATTAATTTTCTATAGGATAGAAATAATATAGAAAATGAATGCACCATTTACATAAAAACATCTCAATATTGTTAATATACTGATGTAATTAAGTTAATATTTTTATTGAATATTTAGATGTGGTTAAATAATAAAAGAGCATGAAAAAACTCGATAAGAACATATACTTCCTCCATTGGTAATTTCTATTAACTTACACCTTAATACGTCATTGAAAAACATAGTAAATATGCTAATGTAAATATGTAAAGCCTTCATTTCCTAACATCATTTCACAACATGTATCTCTTGGGCTATTCGGATTTTTCATGGTGCTCCATCACAAAATGTTTTTGTGTCTGATTCTACTTAGTTCATTTCCATTGGAATTGATTTGAGATGAAAATAATACTAAAGGTTGCATTGACGAAAAGATAGGCAATTGATTTGAATAGTTTCAATGACTCTTAACTCGATATACGGTCAAATCCACTCAGAAGAACCCCATTCTAATTGGTTTCAATCCTCATTTAAAGCCTTTAAGTATAAATAATATAGGCATTTGATTAGCCTTTGGGTTATTTCTCCCGCCTTTGGTTTAAGGCTATGTTATGGTGATCTGGAATAGTGGATGTTGGGGTATGTACAGCAGACATGTGATCCAATATTATAATCTAATAGTCATGTGGAATTAGCAATTTTGAGATATGTAATGGAGCAGATATGTGATCCAGTACTTTAATCTAATAGTCCTCAGTTCGACGTGGTACGATTGGACTTAAAAATCTGTTGAGATCCATTCTTTAGAGTATAGTTAAAACACTTATCCGACTAGCATTTCATCACGAAATACACCTATTAGGGAATAGGATTGAGGGTGTGATGAAGCCTCCATCACCAATTCCAAAGGTGTGCCTCTAACAATGTGATAGTGGACATTTATCATCCCTCTTATGACCATCTACACTCACACTAGGGGGAGGGTGATTCTGTACCACCCTTAAGAGCTTATTGAGCTAGATATTCAAGACTTTCCCATCTTGACACAGGTCAAGACCTTGGTTACTCTCCTTTGAAGGTTCCATTTGGCTACTTTTTCTATTTGGGGGAAACAACTGGTTATAATGAAATCAGTAGGTAGATCACCCCTTAAGCCTATCATCCAATAGGACCACTTATATTACATAGATATGGTGGTCAGAGTGATATCATAGTCATTGGGGTTTCATCTAGTTTTAGGGTGACACTATATAATATAGGTAGTATTGGTAGGGGTTCTTCTCAATATCTACTTAGAACAACTCAAAAAACAGTAGGATTTATTTCAGATGGTCAAAGGTCATGACACATATGAGGAAAAGATCAATAACTATCATCTATCAGACAAGATTTCCTTGTAAGCAGCAAGAGTACACCATTTTTTCTCCTTCATCCAAATGGAGGTGGTTCTTGGCTAGTGTCAGACCATTTAATGACTCCCAAAGGTATCGACTTGATGCACCTAAGGTGATTAGGGGAGGGACTTTAAAATTGAAATATAACCTCCATCCACGTCCTTAAAATCACAATAGTTATGGTCTTCATTCTTCATGACTTATTTCTTATAGCTCAGAATGACTCTAAAACCCTGCTCACTCTAGAACTAGGGAATAATAACTAGATTACTCTGAATCCTAATAATAATTGGTATAATATATGTAGTAGACTTGAATGAAAACATTCTCTATATAACTTTGAATCACTTGGGTGACATGCTATCTTGGGTGGCTTGTATGAATGGGAAGGATAGGTATTTGAGTTTGTTACTTCCATACTAGTCGGATAGAAATACTCAGTATAATATAGGTAGTGGTATGGTCAAAGGGATAGAGGGACGACAATGAGGTTACATGAGGGTTAGTGTAATGGGCCGAACCCTCCTAGTTAATTAATTTTCCAAATTTCCAGTGACATGGAAACCTGTGGACTATCGATGACCCATTAAAAAGTTTTACAAAATTTAGGATCAAACGAATGGTTGCTAGGATGGGCGTCGGTGGCACCGATTTGAATCGATGGCCCCGGTGGGCATCAGTAGCACTGATAGGCATCAGTGGAACCAATGAGTATTGGTGGCACCAATTGGTATCAGGGGAACTGATGGTTATAGTTGGCACAGATGGGTTGTCTGTAGCACCAATGGACAATGGTGCCAGGGAGATGGTGCTAGGGATTCAGTGACTCACATAATGGTGAGTCCATCCCTATTTTTCGAGTACATCCATTTTTTCACTAGTAACATATCATTTGAAGTAAAAGTGTTTTAATACCCATTTCGATGACATTTAGAGCTATTAAAAGATGTTTCAAACCACCAATAGTTGGGCGACCCTTGAAATACCAAAATGGGTGTCCTTTTTTCTCAGTGTCATACCTTTGACGTGTTATATAGTTTCTCCCACGATACACATTTTTCTCCGTTTAATGGAAATCTATTAACTCACATCCGTTATCTCCACCATCTCCATGTAGAATTATTCAATCTCAATTAATCCCAACATGTGGAACCACCCAACCATGTGGTTGAGACATGGTTTGAATTTTATGTACATCGAAATAATCTTCCTGATTTTTGGTTCTATCCTTTTCTTATGACGAGATATTCTCTTCAAAATTCATTTCCATTCTCTAAAGTACCCCTAGAGACTTATTATGAAGACAAATTGTGCACCCGTGCTAGAGCCCTTACTACTCAACATTGAAGCCTTTGAGTTTTCCTTTCTTACAAGCTATTCACCCTCAGTTCTTAATGTGTGGATAAAAACATTGATCCTTGATATTGCATGTAGGGTTTATTTTTTTCTCTCTTTACTATGTAGCATTTCAGGCAGTGGGTATGATAATGCTCCCCTCGGGACATGGATGAAACCAAAACTTAACGAAGATAATAAAGAGACTCTAAATAATGAAGTGGTGTGTTTGATGATGATGTTGTTGTATTTATTTTATCTTCATTTATATGTTGTTAATTTGATGGGCTTATGCCTGCTAAAAATAGTTTTATTTGGTGGACTTTTCTTACGCACTAATGAACCACTTTTATTTTGGATAATTTTGTGATTCAATGTATGTAACATGGAAACTGGTAAATCATGTGAAGTTGGTCAATAAAATGGATGCCTAATGAATAAAAATCCTTCTGTGATCACCCTGGATAACCAAACAAAATGATGGAACCTGATGAATGATGAGGTTAAAATCGAATGACTCTCATGCTATGTTCTGCTAATACACATGGTTGTTCTGCTTGATGCTTGTGTGGTGATGTAGATGGGGATGTGATCTCTTATTGTTCAGTTGCTGGTTGGGGATTTGAGGTCGTGTGGGGCCATATGTATGGTATTTTTTTTGTTATAGTACATTTAGGTATATCAATATCCCTTTTTGTTTTTGTGACTTTAAAAGAGAACTGGGTTTGATTTCTTAAATTATTGCATGGCAATTTTCCTTCAATTATTGTCTGGGATTGTGGATATTTGTTTCCCATTAGTGAAGGAATATTTAAATTGAATCACTTTAAAATGAAAACAAGAATGGTATTAATGGGGAATTGTTATCTATAAATGGTTTGCACTATGGTTGTGGTTGTTGTGTATTTGTGCCTGTAGGAATAGTAACAAGAGTGTTTGTTTATGTGGTAGTTTAGAAACCCTTAGGTTGTCGTGATTTCTTGTTCAACTATATGTATAAATTTAGTTCTTGTGTTTATTATTCGCACCCAACCCATGTTGAGATCTTCATGACAAACACCCCCATTCATGGTGAAGGTGTTTTTCCCAACATTCTTATGAGTGGAAAGTTATTAGCTCTTTTCTGCTCCCTCTCCCAGGTAGCCCAAGATTCATTGAAAGGGATGTGATGGCTGAAGGTTCAATATGGCCCCAGACTCTTCTGGTAGGGTGCGCTGTGGTTTTTGTCCCATGTGTGTGTGGGTTGATTTGTTCCCCATGTGTCCTCGAGATGAGGCGCAGGTGTCTTTGTTCATGACAGTGGTCGTTCTGGCCGAGGTGTCTTCAGGCGTGGCAGTGGTTGTAATGGCCAAGGTGTTTGCGGGAGGGGACATGTGTCTTTATGGAATCCCAGGTGTGTGTGGGTGGGATGCATGGTGATGGACTATATGGTTGTTTTTGGGGAGGGAATGGGACTACAATGAGACTTGTGGGTGAGGTCTGACATGTATGATGTCCTAAATAACCAGTGGGAAAGGGGTGCGGGGCACCCAAATATCGATGTGCTATTACTATTACATTAGCTAACTTGTGTTATTTTGGGACTATTCCATGGAAAGACTTGGTGGATAGTTTCCTTACTAGGTGTATTGTTTTTCTCTACTTCTCATAGGACATTATAATTCCTTCCCACTTATTTACGAGAGCTTTTGTTTTTCCCTAATGAGTATTCCCATAGACTCACCCTACTTATATAAAATTGCTTTCAAGTTTTCAGTAGTATTTTGAGAACCATAACGGACCTTACTAGCTCTGGATTTGAGAGTTTCCATTTCTTATTTTCATTATGTTGGTAATTTTCATCCGATTTTTCTTGTACCTCATGTCAGTTTATCTTGAACATGCATGTGCGAATGGATTTTTGGATTTACTTTTACTTTCGGTTTTTGGTGTTGTTTTGGATTTACCATATTCTCTCTAGATATTATTATATAAAAAGGGTAATTCCTTTAATTTTTATTTGAGATTCTACACCCTTGGTTATATTTTCCACTTTGGGGACTATTGAAAGTGGGACTCAGGGGTCATTATCTATCCTTTAACTTAAAGAAGGAAGGGTTTGACAGTTTTCTGTCCCTTTCCCCCACTTGGTGAAGGGGGTTCTGACAGAATGGTATCAATGGGATGGTTGAGAGATAGGATGGAGTTCGAGGTTAGGGGTAGTGAGTATTTCATTGGATAATAGGGTAACAGTGTTTGAAAATCATGGTGTGTAAAATAGGCCAGTGAAGATCGGCTATGGCATGAGATTTTTGGGGCGCCTGTGATCAGATGAAAGGACTCTGGACCTACCGAACAACCAAGTGAAGATACACTGATTTCATAGTAGATACTATAGTTAAGTTAAATTCATCACAATGACATGTGTTCTTGTATGTTCTGGATATTTGGGGAGTTTAAAATAAATAAAAATTTTATGAAAAATATAAAATGAATCTTCTACACTACTCGGGCTTAGGAATTCCTTTTTTACCTTAATGATATGGCACCGGGATGATGAACATGAGTAGTTCAGGAGATCGAGGCCCAAGAGGTGGATTTGGTTGATCAGTAGAGGGATGATCATGTGGTGTAGGATGAACAGTGGAAGAAGACACTTTGTGCCTTTCAACAACAGACTCTCGGGAAGTATGAGGGCATCATCTAAGACATGGATATAGAGAACTGGCTCAAGGAGTTTTTGATAGCTTTCAGCTTGATCTAGGATATGTCTAAGTACTGTGTTCTTCTGGGTGTAATACAGATGTGGGGAGCAGTGCATTAGTGGTGGACTCTCTAACTCATTGAGAAGAAGGAGGCAGAGGATTCATGGACCAACATCAAGAGGGAATTTTGTGTGGAATTACTCTATTCCACAATGAAGGGTGAGAAAAGGAAAGAGATTCTCTCCCTTATCCAGGGGAGTTTGTTATTAAGGGAGTTGGAGATCAAGTTCAAGGAGCACATTATTTTTTCTGCAGACCTCTTCTCAGAATCACGGGAAAGGATCTTAGAGGATGCACTCTGACCTTCCCTACAGTACGATGTTACTCCCTTCACTTTATCAATGTACTTATAGTTTTAGAAGAAATTCTAAGTGTTGAAGAAGATGCATATTCTGGGATGTGTGGTGAGAGAGGGGAGCCTGTTGATTTCGTTAAAGGGGAAGGTCATTAGTAGTAGGCCTCTAGCTTCAGGTCCATTAATGTTTCGGCTGATGGGGAGCTGGCCCCAGAAATTCCAGTTTTGATCTCCCTATCCTTACCCTTTATCCATGAGCCATTGACCGAGTTGTTTTATCTATGGAAGCTATAGGAATCTTTGGAATCAGTGCCCAGAACGAGTGCAGTATAATGGATGTGGCCAGGTTCAGCTCCCACCTCAGTAGCTGTAGTTTCCAGCAAGACTATTGCAGCATCAGCAATAGGAACTGCGTGCTCCCACTCATTTGAGAGTAGATGTTGCAGTAGGAGGCCAACCTTAGGGAACTCTTTAGGGACCTCAATTAGGGCATGGTTGGGGAGGTGGATGATTTCTGAGGGGTAGAGGATCTGGGGGTGGGCAGTTGCATGCCGTAGAGGTAGTAGTTTCAGTTGGTCCAGAGGTCATTTGAGGTACAATCATCTTGTTTAGTACCCTCTCTTCTACCTAGTTTGATACAAGAGTTTTGAACTCCTTCGTTACACCCAATCTATCCCATGCTCTAGGTCTAGACGCAGAGATAATTCCCATTCCCCTAGCATTGAGTACGCCAATTTAAGGTTATAACATCTTGTCTTACATTTATTGAGGATGTAGACTGATGTTGGGGCCACATCATTCAATTGGGACCTTATTTTTCTATAGATGACGCCATATGATCTCATTTTTTGCATCGACTAGCTGTTCTCTATGTTTTCCATTATTAACTTCTTTTAGAAAAGGGTCATGTTTTCAGATATGGGTGGCCTGCGTGTAACTTTTGTTGGCGAGTGGGGTTTCCAGGAGGGCAGCCGACGTGTGGAGCCCCTAATTTCTATGCTAGTTGAGCTGTTAGTGGAACCAACAAACTCAGATATGGTGGAAGTCATCGAGATCATCAGTGAGTTCCTAGACATCTTCCATGAAGAGGTTGTGACCCTACCCTCTTGACTAGACATTGAGTTTGAGATAGACTTACAACCTGATGCCCATCCGATTTTGATGGCTCCCTATCATATAATGCCTTATGATTTATGGTAGTTACGGATCTAGGATTATGAACTTATGAAGAACGGTTTTATCCAACCAAGAATGTCACCATAAGGTGCACCAGTGTTTTTCATGAAGAAAGTGGATGGTGGTCTCAGGTTGTGCATTGACTACAGAAGGATGAATTAGGTAACAGTCAAGAACTGTTACCCCCTCCCAGGGATCATTGACCTTATTGACAAGTGGAAAGGATCATGTTGGTTATCTAAGATCGAAATTTGGTCGGAATATCACCAGTTGAGGGTGAAGGAGGGTGACATCTTGAAGACTGCTTTCCGATGTACATATAGGCACATTGAGTTCGTGATCATGTTTTTTGGCATTAAAAACACACCATCCTAATTCATGGGGTCATGAACTCTGTTTTCCATGAATATATGGACCGGATCGTAGTCATGTTTATTGATGACATTCTGATCTACTCAAAATTATTTGAGGATCACGCTGAGCATCTGAGGAAAATTTAGGGGGTCCTCGGACACCACCAGTTTTACAATAAGTTGTCTATGGGCATGTTCTATACTTGAGAGGTCAACATCCTTGGACACATGGTGTCCAAGAATGGAATAGTAGTGGAATCGTCGAATTTAAAAGTGATTTTTCTTGGGTGGCACCCAAGAATGTGGTAGAAGTTCATAGTTTCTTAGGTCTTACAGGTTACTACCGATGGTTTTTTCCAGACTTCTCTCAAGTTGTAGTGCATTTGATAGCCTTGAACAAGCTAGACTATGATTTTGTTTGGAGTGAGTAGTGACAGATATCCTTCAGTTATCTAATGGGGAAACTAGTCAATGCCCCAATACTGAGGTTTTCAGAGGAAGGGGTAGTCTTTTATGTGTTCTGTAATGCTTCTATTATAGGCTTGGGGTGTGTGATGATGTAGCAGCGGGATGTGATCTTTTATGGGTCTTGGCAGTTACATTCTCACAAATTTACCTATGCCACCCACAACAAAGAGGATGCATCAATTTTTTTCACACTAAAGTTGTGGTGGCATTACCTCATTGGGGAATGCTTCGTTGTCTTCACATATCACAAGACCTTGAGGTATGTCTTCTCCCAGTGAGACCTACACTCGTGGAAGTGGTGGTGGATGAAGATTCTTTAGGACTAAGACTTTGAGACATCCTTCACATCAAGATATGGAAATATTATCGCCAATGACTTGAGAAGGAATTCAGAGAGGGATATGGTTTGAGATTCACCAGATGCTTCAAATGCTATGGAGGAGTTGGTTTCTTTACATATGATCATGAGAGTAGAGGATGGTAGAGTCTGTGTTTTCCAAATGACGGTGCAGTCTACCATGGTGAGACATGTGGTGGAGTCTCGGTGGGGGACATAGAGGTTGAAGTGATGTGTGATTGTGTTATCTTGGGAAATGATTTGAATGGATGGTCATAAGATGGGTAGAACCGGATGGTGTTTCATGGAAAATTGTTTTTCATAGTGGCAATTCATGAGAGGGTTCATGGTGAGTTCCATAATACACCCCTGGTGGTACACCCATGAGTTTCCAAGATTTACCGTGGCATGAGGGGTCAGTTTTGGTGGCCCCAGGTGAAGCCGTTAGGGAAACGTTTTTTTGGAGAAGTTCCTTGTGTGTCAGTAGATAAAGGATGAATGACATGTCCCGAGAAGTCTATTGCATCCCTTAGACGTTCCCAAGTGGATTTGGGACATCATCTCAATGGATTTAATCACGGGACTACCCAGGGGTCAAGGATTATGTGATACTATCTGGGTGTTGGTGGACCAGATGATGAAATCGTCTCACTTCCTGGAAATCATGTAGTCAAGTGCGGTGGTTGACTTAGCATGGAAGTACGTGGGTGAGGTTTTGAAGCTACATGGAGTTCCCATAATCATCCTTTAGGATCAACATACATGATTTATGTCGTGGGTATGGAGGATATTACAACATGCTTCTGGAACCCAGATATGTCTTAGCACTGCTTCCCTCACTCAGATGGATGGGAAGATAGAGAGGACCATCCGGGGATTGGAGGATATGTTGCAAGCGTGTTTTATGGACTTCAGAGGATCGTGGGTATGACACTTTACTCTGGTATTGTTTTCCAACAACAATAACTATCACTCTATCATTGGCATGGCTATGTTCTAAGCCTTGTATGGAAGGTCATGTCTTTTTTCCGTCTGCTAGATTGAGGTATGGGAAGAAGATGTTCTTGTCCAAGACGTAGTGCAGAGCTCGACGGAGAAGGTTCAGCTTATGCATGAGAGGATGAAGGCGGCTCAGGACCGGCAGAACTTGTATGCCAATCATAGGAGGAGACCTTTGATGTTTGAGGTTGGGTACCACATGATCATAACAGTTTCCCCTTGGCATGGGCAACAATGTTTTGATAGGGGGAGTAAGGTTTCTCCCATGTTCGGTGGTCCCTTTGACGTGCTGTGGTGGGTCAGCAATGTGGGTTATTAGCTTGCACTACCACCACTACTACATAGGGTCCACAACATCTTCCATGTGTCTCATATCTATGGGTATCTACACGATGACTCTCACATACTCAACTAGAGAATGTTGGACATCGAGGATGATGCAATGTTTGTCGAGCTACTGGTGAAAATCATAGACCATCAGAAGAAGGTTCCTTGTGGGCAGACCATTCCCATGGTTTGTTTTTTGTAGATGCATGTTAGGCTCGAGGAGAGTACCTGGGAATGGGAGGCACAAATGTGTGCTCAGTACCGAGAGATTTTTTGAGTTTTGTTTTGTGTTTTTTTATACTTGGGTGTGATGAAATGCATGACCTTGTTAATTATGAGATGGTACGTTTTTCTTATTCTCTGAATGTGTGTGAAAAGAACACACTTTAGGGAGGGGAGGACATGATCCCTAATCAAGACACATTAAGGTGGATGTAATTAAACCTGTATGGGTGAGTTAGTGCCACCCAAAGAGGATAGTATCTTAACATATAGGAAGGTACTCCCTAACCTATATGTCTATACGGAGTGCCCTTTTAATGTATGTGTGATTATTTGGGGGAGAGGGGAGGTATTTTATCTGTATTTTTCTAGGAGATAGATGAGGGAGAGGTGTTCATAGATATCGAGGCTTGTTCCAGATTTCAAACAACTCTAGGGTGGTTTTTCCTTTAAAGATATCTTGCAAGGTAGTTGTTTGGAAACCCCTCTATTTTCATCGAGTATACTCTTGGATTATCAGGGGTGAGAATAGTTTTATAGGTATCTGATGGAATGGCGTTGACCATCTTGGTCAAATACTTCTCCAAATTATTGGTGCCTGGGGAAACCTGGGGACCATTAGTTACTCATTAGTGAGTTTGCCAAAATTTTGGGATAAAAGAATGGTGGCACTGATGAACATCGTTAGAACCAATGGGCATCAGGGGCACCGATGGGCATTATTGGCACTAATCGGCATCAGTGGCACTGATCGAAATCAATGGCACCAATGGGCATCGGTGGCACCAACTGGTTTCGGTGGCACTGATTGTTATCGGTTGCACCAATGGGTTATCTGTAGCACCAATCAGAAATGGTTCCAGGGCGACGGTGCTTGGGCAATGGTGCCAGGGTGAGAGTGCCAGGGTGACAGTGCCAGGGTGACTGTGACTCTCCTAATGGTGAGTCCTTCCTTTCTTTTACAAGATGTTTTAGTTTTTACCCCGTAACATATCTTTTGACGTAAAAGTGTTTTAATAACCATTTCAAAGCCATTTAAAACCATTAAAAGATGTTTCTAAACCTCAATAGTTTTGTGACCCTTGAGTTAAAAAAAATGTATGGCCTTTTTCCTTGGTGTCACACCTTTGATGTGTCTTATAGTTTCACCCCTCTTACAAATTTGTCTCCATTTAATCGAAATTTATTAACTGACAGTTGTTATCTCCACCATCTCTAAATAGATTTATTAAATCTCAATTAATCCCAATGTGTGAAACCCCCAACCACATGGTCAAGCCACGATTAGTCTTTTATGTACTTAATAATAGTCTTCCTAATTTTATGATTTGGCCTTCTCTTATACTAAGATCCTATCTTCTTAATTCCATTCCATTCTTTTATGTACTCCCTAGAGACATATTCTAGACATGTATCGTGTGCCCCTACTGGAGGCCTTCCTTCTCAGCCTTGAATCCTTTGAGTTTTCCTTTTTGGGAATCTGTGCACCCCCAATTCTTTGAATGAGGATAAAAACATTGATCCTGGAACATCCAAGTAGGGTTTTTATTCATCTCTCTTTACTGTGTATCATGAGGGGTGGGTATGAAAATGATTCCTTTAGGATGTGGATGAAACCAAAAATTAATGATGATAATAAATATACACTAAATAATTATAGGGTGTGTTTGATGATGATGTTTCTATATTTATTTTATCTTCATTTTTATTTTTTGAATTGTATAGGCTTATGTCCACTGGAAATATTGGTCGTTGGTGGTCTATTGTTGCTCACGAATGAACCTCTGTTTTTCTGGATAATCTTGTGATTTAAAGGATATATCATGGAAATTGGTTAATCAAATAAATTTGGTTGATATAATAGATACTTAATGAATAAAAATCCTTGTGTTATCACCCTGGTTAACCAAACAGAATGAAGGAACATGATTAATGGTGCGGTTAAAATCTGAAAACTCCCTTGCTCTATTCTCATAATACACATGGTTGTTCGTCTTGATGCTTGTGGGGTGACATGGATGGTGATGAAATCTCATGTTGTTCATTTTTTGGATGTGCATTTGAGGCTGTGGGGCCTTATGCAGTGGCTCAGTCGGGTTCTACTACTTCGAAGGATCTCACTGGTCCCTTTTGTTGTTGTGACTTCATAATAGAATCAGGTGTGAATGCTTAAATTTCTACTTGTATGTTTTCCTTCAGATATTGTCTTGGCTTGTGGTTATTAGTTTCCTAGTATTGAAAGGATATTTAAATATAATCACTTGAACATGATAACATGAATTGGTTCAATACATAATTTTTTTCCAGAAATGGGTTGTGCTCTGGTTGTGGCTATTGTGTATTTGTGCATGTAGGAATAATAAAGAGAGTGTTTTTGTAGGGATTGATTTAATAACCCTTAGGTTGTGGTGAGTTCTTGTTCAAATATATATATAAATTTAGTTATTTTGTTTCTTATTAGCAACCCACCCATGTTGAGAACATTGTGCCGAACACACCCATTCTTGGGGGAGTGTGTTTTTTCCAATATTCATATGAGTGGATGGTTATTAGCTCTTTAATGCTCCCTCTCCCATGTATCCCAATATTATTCAGCTAGGTTGTGATGGCCCATGTTTCACAATGGGCCAAGACTCTTCAGTTTGTGTTTGTTTTGGTGGTTGGACTAGGTCTGTGCATGTGTATTTGTTTCCCATGTGTCACCAGGATTAGGCTATGTTGTCTTCGAGTATCTACATGGTCGTTGTGGACCTGGTGCCTGTGGGTAGGGATGTCTGTGGTTGTGGCAACTCTGGTGTGTGTACGGGTGGGATGCATGGTGATGGATCATAAATGTTTTGTTGGGGCAGCAACGAGACTGTAGTGAGTCTTTTGGGAAAGGTCTGACATGTAGGATGTTCTAAATAACCAATGGGAAAGTGGTACGGGGTACCCAAATATTGATCTTCTATTACTATTACTTTACACAACTTTCATAATTTAGAGTGTGTTCCTTGGTGAGTTTGGGTGGATTGTTTCCATTGTAAAAACCTTTAAAATTCAACGGAATTTTTTTTTCTTAATTTTCTTTGAGATTTTACAAGAACGCAGTTTCTGACGGCACATGATTCCGAGGGCCAGTGTGCTCGGAATCAATTTCTGAAGTTTAGCTCGTGTACGTTCAGTGAATGAAAGAGTGGATTTTCATAACATTTAAACTGAAGCTCAGAATCAAAATCCGAGGGCACAAAGGAACCATATTGCTGATAATTGCTTAAGAACACCTTTTACAATGTTTCATTTACTCAGGTGAGGTTATTAATTAATTGGGGTTAACTAAAGAATAAAAATAAAATTTGTGAAACCAATTTTATTTTTATTTATGGTAGCATAAAAATATTTCTGGAGGATGGGGTGGGACCCACTAGTTCCTAACTACCCTAGGTAGGATATTAGTGGAGTGGGGTCCACACGAGCCCCACCCCTTTATTTCCTTTTTACCTCCCATGTGCATTTAATATGGTAACTCACCCGCACCCCCTCTTAAATTCCAAGTTAACCCTCGCATTTAATTGGTTTTTTAAACGACTCATTAATTGGATAACACTCTATAATTAAATCATGATCTGTTTTTGACTTTCAAAAATAGTTGGCGTGGGAAATAAAATAAGGAAAGTCCTTATTTAATTATAGTGGGTGTTGTGTGAGAGATTTGTGGGAGGATTTTACTCAAGCCTTTGAATCATCATCTTCTACGTTGCAGAACACAAAGAATGATGAAGAACGCTGGCCTCCAATGAATGACGACGAAGAATGCATGTTCCTCAGAGATCGACGACGCGACACCGTATACCGTGACGCTGACGATCCTCTTCCCCGCGACTTTGTGTACGGTGACGCCCACGATCCTCTTCCGTGACGAATTTTCCAGTGAAGATCATCGTTCATCAACACCTTGAGGTAGGAGGTTTGGTTTAATTAAATATATGTGAATTATATACTTGAAATGTGTTAAATTGTTGGATGTCTTTTGAACCGCTAACGCGGTTGGTGCGGACAAACGAACAAGTCTGAACTCACCGTTTCTCTGTTCTTGGTGTGCAGATCGTCGGGCGATAACGAAGCAGGCCGCAAGGGCGTTTTGAGGACTTTGAAGTGAAGAGCTGGTCCCGGGAGGACCTCTAGAGAAGAAGTCATGCAAAAAGGACCATCGGAGCTCGTCCGGTGGTCCGTGGAAGACGCTGTCAGCGCGCCGCGCCAGCACAGCGGCCGGAACCGGCCCGCCGCTAGGAGGCGGCGGCGCTCGGTGCGCTGCCGGGAAGGACAACCGTGGCGGCAGGCGGCCTGTCCAATGGCCGCGTGGGACCGAGGGCGACACAGTGAGGTTCCACGTCCACTAGCAAGGAGCGGCCCCCACGCAGGGGCCACTGCTCTAATAAAGGGGGCAACCACCCCTTTGTGCGCCCGCTCGGCCAGCACCGAGCCGCCTCGGGATGGACCGACCACCCTAGGCTGAGCCCCCTGGGGCGCGTCGTGCCATGCTGATGAGGTCAGGTTGCACCCACTAGGCCGGGTCACGCCCTAATGGGCCGGATCCGGACCTGGGTCGGGTCGATCCGGCTCGAGCCGACCCAGGGGGGTTGGGCGGGGTCGGACCGGGCCAAGACCCCCCACTTTCGGTATTTTTCCCATTACATGTGCTACAAACCTCCAATAGACGCACCATCAGATGCGTAACAATCCATGGATTGAGACAGCTGTTTCTTTATATTACATTCAAGGTTTCATAGGACTTTGGGTATAGCCGGGTTTGTTCGAACACGAAACAAACTGGGCCCTCGGAGCAGAGACACTTAGAACATGAGCTCCAGACGTACGATTGACGTGCCGTTGACATTGTTGGATTCCTCTTAGTGAGACGGACCTTTTGTCTTACTCCATTCGAGGTTTGGATGTAGTTGGAGTGCAGTCGGGTTGGTTTTTACTTAAAAACCAACCGGCCCCTAGAACGAAAAAAGCCAATAACTCTCAGATCGGGCGTCCGATTGACGCGCCGTATGTCGTGTTGAGTTCCTATCGATGAGATGGAACATTAGGATACATCAAAACTGGACTTCGTGTAAGTTGAGGTATCAACCCTTGGCTCGTGGAGTGGACCCTTCTGTAGATGAGCATGCTGTGTTTGGGAACCCTAGAGCTGGTTGTGACTGCGACGACGATGACGACTGCACAGAAATCCTTCGTGGGTTCAGCAGCGATGACGATGACTACTATTATTGTATCCTATGTGGGTACGGTAGTATTTGACTCTGTACTTGTATCCTACGTGTGTACGGCAGAGCTACTGGTCTTGTATCCTACGTGGGTCCCAGCTTAGATAATTCGTGCTGGTCTTGTATCCAATGTGGGTCCCAGCATAGATGAATCAATGATGACTAGCCGGTCTTGTATCCTACGTGAGTCCCAGCTAATGTGATTAGTGCTAGTCTTGTATCCTATGTGGGTCCCAACATAGATGAATCAGTGGCTATATCTGATCATCTCTATCACCTTTCGTAGAATTATACTTGTGTGAGCTATGTCTTTACTTTCAATCGTTATCTTTGATATGATTGAATTTCTTCCCTTTGTGGATTGTTTTGTGCTTTCCTGTGCAGATTGGGTTGTACTATCCTATGTGGACGTGAACGAACATGGGCTCGGATGCTGGAGTCGAACTGGAATTGATGACTAAGGTATATGTATGGGAATATACCTAAGTAGTGATGGATGTTACTTCGTGATTGTATCATTACTTTGTGGATAATCCTTTGTGGATTCTGGGAGGCCATCGAGGGTCTCGGGGTCCCTACTAAGTAGCGTATACTCACCCCTGCATGGGATATGACCGCACTTCGTTGTGTTGGTTATAGACGACAGACAACATTGATTGGGGTAGGAGTTCGAGGAGCCAGATGGTTCCTAGAGGTGGAAAACTAGAAGAGACGTTCTCGGAGCAGATGGATGGAGCCAAGGAGAAGAGGAGACAATCTGAACCCACTCTTCAGGTAGGATTCACAGAGGATGGCTTGGACTTGCTGCTTTACTTTCGTGCTACTGTACTTTCTTTCAGTTGTACATTACTTTCAGTTTGGGTTTGTATTCATGCCCATCACTTTTCCGCACTTACTGTCGTACTCATTTTTCTAGTGTTTACAACTGCTTGCATACTCTCTGGTGTTTGTTTACTTTATAAAGGCAATGCCTTCCACTTTTAGTCAGTTTTTACACCTTGGTGCTACTCGCCAGCCCCTGGCTTATGGGAGGCAGGCTTGGGGTAGTCACGGCATGGGTCCTGAGGACGGGTCGTGACAAATTGGTGTCAGAGGAGTTCGGTTCTACCACAGAACTCAGGACTATGATCATTATTCTATGTGAACCAATATTGTTAAGGGTATTGAGTGTGGTTATCAGTCCAGGGAGTCCATTGTTTGTGCGGCAGTCGACGTATCCGTACACCGGGACCCTGACTTCTGATTTCTGACTTAATGCAGGAAAACCTTGATTGCATGTGTCATTCAAAAGTTTTATTTTTTATTACACTATTTCAGTACACCAGGTATACTATTTTGACCGTGGAACTCTTTTTTCCATCCAGGATGGCCCCACGATGGCATCCAGCTAGGGTTCTGGGTTTTGTGCGAGACGACAGCCCACAGAGCGACGAGGATTCGGTGCAGGGCCCTCTTACAGCGGAGGCACCGGAGGTACCTCTACCCACCGAGCCACCGATTCTACCAGCCCCATCCACTGATATTTCACGTCGCCTTAGTGCACTGCAAGAGTTTCAGTGTCAGAGACTGCCCATGTTCCGCATGGAGACGGACCCTCAGGCAGCCGAGGATTGGCTAGAGGCAGTTGATTGAGTTTTCAGGTTATTGGGGGCACCATCTGACCTCATGGTGGTCCTTTCAGCAAGCCTCCTCTATACGGCAGCAGGATGATGGTGGATCTTGATGCTCCGGGTGCACGACGAGGCATCACTCCTCTGGATGGACATTGAGAGCCTCTTCCCCTCGGAGTTCATCCCAGCCACCCTCCGTGCGGTACGTATTCAAGAGATTCTATAGCTGTGGCATGGAAGCTTGACGGTAGACCAGTACTCTGCAAGATTTACCAATCTCTCGTGTTATTCGACAGACATGGTACGGGACCCATACATCCGGGCCCGGACCTTCGAGCAGGGACTGAGGCATGATATCAGGGCATCGATGATCTCCCTCAGCATTCTGACGCTGGCAGGAGTACTGGAGCAAGCCCTTCTCATGGAGAGCTTCCTTACTGAGCCTACACCAGCAACAAGACCTACCACAGGGCGGCATGTAACAGAGTCATCTGCAGCTGTCAGTCAACGGATGTCACAGGGGTCCAGGCATACCAGACCATCAGGCGGATGACCAAAAGATACTGGCTCGGAGGTTCGGGGCACACACAGTAGATCCAGCTATACGAGAGGCAGACAGTGCAACGCATGCGGCGGGCAGGGCCACATGAATCGTGACAGCCAGACCTGCCATGCAGAGGAGCAGTAGATGGTTGATGGGACACTAAGGCAGAGGAAAAGGGTCGACCGTACTGGTTCTCCGAGAGCAGGAGGACGAGGCCGGGGAGTTGGCCGAGCAGCAGGTGGTGGGCGATGCTTTGAGGCTTTACCACCACCACCACTAGGAGATCCACCCCGACAACATGGAGCTGGTGGGTAAAGAAAGGCTCAGATTTAGGTATCGGAGGCCTACGACCACCGTGCTCCAGAGATGATTTGTGGTATGATATATGTCTACACCACCCTTGCTTCAGTTCTTATAGACACAGGAGCGAGTCATGATTTTATTTTCGCTGCCCTTGTTCGGAGCTTGGAGATTCCTACAGAGCCATTAGCTCGATCCTCACTGCTACAGACTCCTACGTGAGCAGACTCGATGATTACACACTGGTGCCGGCTATGTGAGCTTACTCTAGGAGTTGAGATCTTTGGCTGGGATCTTCTTGTAGTGGCATCGAGTCCTTACGACGTCATCTTGGGCATGGATTGGTTATCTACAGTCCATGCTCAGATTGACTGTATATTAGGCGCAAGGTGCGGTGTGTTTGCACCGATGGGAGCAGGATCACCTTCATCGGCGAGAAGGGAGCCTTTGCAGCAAAGGATGGACTCAAGCAGAGGAGAGGACAACCCATCACTAATCGATTGGCTAGCCTCATCCTAGGAGTAGTTGATGTGCAGAGTCCTGGTTTTCTTGTAGTAGAGGATTAGTATGCGGACGTTTTCCCTGATGACGTTCCAGGACTACCTCGTCATAGAGAGGTAGACTTTTATATTGTCGTACACCCTGGGACTGCCCCGATATCCACTCCAGCATATCAGAAGGCCCCCGCTGAGCTTTTAGAGCTTTGGGTACAATTGGAGGACTTGTAGGGAAAGGGATTCATCCGACCAAGTGTTTCACCCTGGTCTTCCACGATATTGTTTTCCAAGAAGACAGACGGGAGCTTGCGACTGTGTGTCGACTATCGTCACCTGAACCCGGTGACAATGAGAAACAAGTATCCACAACCGAGGATTGAAGACCTCTTTGATAAGTTCAAGGGAGCAATGTGGTTCTCGAAGATAGACCTTAGGTTAGACTATCATCATCTCAGAGTTCAGTATGAGGATGTGCAGAAGACGGCTTTCAGATGTTGGTATGGCCACTATGAGTTCTTGGTTATACCTTTCGGCATAACCAATGCTTTAAAAGTGTTCATGAGTCTCACAAACAGGATCATTCAGCCATATCTCGATCAATTTGTCGTGGTATTCATCGACGAAACATTGATATACTCGACCACTGAGGAGGAGAACTCCTACAACTTACGGGTTGTACTGGACACACTCCGAGAGCATCAGCTTTATAGTAAGCTCTTAAAGTGTCAGTTCGGGTTACGTGAGGTCCACTTCTTGGGACACGTAATCATTGAGGCGGAATTTGTGGTGTATCCTGCGATGATCAAGGCAGTGCTAGCTTGGGAGCCACCCAGAAGCGTGATGAAGGTGCATAGTTTCTTAGGTCTAGCTTGATACTAACAGAGATTTGTGCCAAAATTTTCCAAAGATGCAGCACCACTCTCAGTATTGACAAAGAAAGGGAAACCCTTCCTGTGGTTAGATAGATATCAGTAGAGCTTCCAGGAGCTGAGGCGGAGATTGACTAGTGCACCTATCTTGAGGCTACTGGAGGAGGGAGTAGGGTACGCAGTCCACTGCGATGCATCAGGGACTGGACTCAGATGTTTCCTAATATAGGAGAGGGCAGTGATCTCCTATGGATCACGTTAGTTGAGGCAGCATGAGAAGAACTATGCTACCAATGACCCGGAATTAATAGTAGTGGTCTTAGCTATGAAGACGTGGTGACTCTATCTAATGGGTGAGCTCTTTACAGTCTACTCTAACCACCAGAGTCTCAGGTACATTTTCTCACAGAAGAACCTGAATTTGAGATAGCGCCGATGGCTCGATTTCCTCCAGGAATATGACTTTGAGATAGTCTATACTCCTAGGAAGGAGAACGTAGTAGCCGATTCTCTCTACAGGAGGATGGGCATTCAACTACTTTGAGAGGAAATAGAGAAGCTAGCCGCTTTGCAGATATCCTTCGTGGATAGAAATGGAGCTGCCTTTCTTCAATCACTCATAGTCACTCCACCACTACTTCCGCGGATCAGAGAGGCACATCATGGGGACACTGACTGTGAGACGTGGTGTGCGCAGATATCATCAGGACTGGCACCTGATGCATTCTCTGTAGGAGGAAAGCACGATATCCTTTTCAGCGGATGTACCATGGTACAAGATTCTATTCATTAGTTGGTGATGAGGGAGTTTCACACTTCCGATTTGGCGGTACATCCAGGAGTGGTGAAGATGTACCAGGATCTTAGACGACAGCACTGGTTGCCGGGTATGAAGAAGGTTGTGGCAGAGTTTGTTTCTCGATTCCTTACGTGAAAGCAGGTGAACGCGGACCACCAGGTACCAGCAGGTTTGGTACAGCCCTTGGAGGTCTCGGAGTGGAAGTGGGATGACATATCTATGGATTTAATGACTGGACATCCACGTAATTCCAGAGGACATGACTCCATTTGGGTGATTGTCGAACGGCTCACCATGTCAGCTCATTTTTTACCCATCAGAGAGCAGGGCTCAGTAGAGAGATCAGGACGCCACTACGTTCAGGAGATTGTACGGCTTCACAGTGTGCCATCGACTATCATCTCTGATCGAGATTCTCGCTTTACTTCTCAGCTTTGGAAGGGGTTCCAGGAGGCATTCGGGACGTAGCTACGTCTGAGCACCGCCTTTCACCCTCAGATGGATAGTCAGATGGAGAGGACCATTCATACTCTCGAGGACATGCTCCGTGCATGTGTCCTCAACTTTGGTCATATATGGGAGGACCACCTACCCTTGGTGGAGTTCGCGTACAACAACATCGACCACTCCACCATCGGGATGGAACCATACGAGGCATTGTACGGTCAGCCAAGCAGATCACCTCTATACTGGAAAGACCCTGGGGAGTCAGCACTTGTGGGACCAGAGATGGTCCAAGCCACGACATAGAAGTTCTAGGTCATCTAGAAGTGGATGAGGACATCTCAGAGCTGGAAGAGGTCTAATTCTGATAGGAGGTGGAGGCCACTAGAGTTTGAGGATGGCGACCATGTTTTCTTGCGGGTCTTGCCTCGACGTGGATTATGGAGATTTGGTTGAGGTGGAAAGTTATCTCTGTGGTTAATCGAACCATTCTATAATCTCAGTAGGATAGGTGAGGTGGCTTACCGCCTGGCTCTACCACCTCGGTT
Source organism: Viscum album (assembly GCA_963277665.1). Taxonomy (NCBI): domain Eukaryota; kingdom Viridiplantae; phylum Streptophyta; class Magnoliopsida; order Santalales; family Viscaceae; genus Viscum; species Viscum album. Next base: position 1,933,247,233 of record OY728131.1, read on the forward strand.
GCACTGGGTGCACGACGTCTTCCACTTATCTCAGCTGAGGAGATACGTGCACGACCTAACGCATATCATCGACCATGGAGAGCTAGATCTTGACAATGGGGTGACTTTTACAGAGGTCCTAGTGGAGATCGAGGATCGACAGGATCAGTTCCTATGTGGATGGTAGATACCTCTAGTGCAAATCATATGGTAGTACTGGATCTTCCAGGAGAGCACTTGGGAGCAGGAGGCTCAGATGTGTGCTCAGTACCCACTTTTGTTCCCATAGTTATGATGTATCTTTACAGGGACGCAAATCCTTGAGGTGGGAGTAATGTAAATACCCATAAAATTCAGAGGAAATTTTTTTTCTTAATTTTCTATGGGATTTTAGAAGAATACAGTTTCTGACGGAACCTGATTCTAAGGCCTGGTGTGCTCGAAATCAATTTCCAAAGTTTAGCTCGGGTATGTTTAGTGAATGAATGACCAGGGTTTCTTAACTTTTGAACTGGTGATCAGAATCGAAATCTGACGGCACCGAAAGAACCACAGTGTTGGTAATTGCTTATGAACACCTTTTCTAGAGTTGCGTTTTCCCGGGTGAGGCTATTAATTAATTGGGATTAACTAAATAATAAAAATAAAATTTGTGCAACCAATTTTTTTTTTTTAAGGTAGCTTAAACCTATTTTTGGAGGTTGGGGTGGGACCCACTAGTTCCTAACTACCCTAGGTAGGATATTAGTGGAGTGGGGTTTACAAGAGCCCCACCCCTTTATTTACTTTTTACCCCCACATGCATTTAATATGGTAACTCACTTGCACCCCCTTTTAAATTCCAAGTCAACTCTCACGTTTAATTGGTTTTTTAAATTCCAGATTAATTGGAAAACTCTCGATAATTAAATCATGATCTGTTTTTTAATTTCAATAATAGTAAGCATGGGAAATAAAATAATCCAAGGCCTTATTTTATTATAGTGGGTGTTGTGCGAGAGATTTGGGGGAGGATTTTACTCAAGCCATTGAATCTTCATCCTCTACGTTGGAGAATGCAAAGAATGACGAATAACGCTAGCCTCCAACGAAAGATGAAGAAGAACTCAAGTTCCACAGCGATCGACGATGCGAAGCCGTATACCGTGATGCCGATGATCCTCTTCCTCGTGATGCTGTGTACTACGACGCATGTGATCCTCATCCGCGACGTCTTTTCCCGTGATGATATTCTTTCACCAACACCTCCAACTAGGGGTTTTGGTTTAATTAAATCTATGTGAATTATATCATCGACATGTTTTAAATTGTCGGAAGTCATTTGAACCGCTAAAGTGGTGGGTGTGGACCAACGAACAAGTCTGAACCCACCATTTCTCTATTCTTGGTATGCGGATCGTCGGGCGGTGAAGAAGCAGGCTGCAAGGGCGTTTTGAGGACTTCGTAGAGAAGAGTCGGTCCCAGGAGGACTGCTGGAGAAGACGGCAGTCAAAACGGACCAACGGAGCTCGTTCGGTGGTCCGCGGAAGACCATGCCGGTGGCCACGGCAAGCACCGGTCAGCCTCCAGGAGGCGGCAGCGTCTGACGCGCCGTCGGGAAGGACCGCCGCAGCTGAAACCGCTGCGGTAGGCGGCTGGTCACACGGCCACGTGGGACCGAGGGCGATGCAGTGTTGGTCTGCATCCACTGGTAAGGAGCGGCCCCAACGCGGGAGCCACGACTCTAATCAAGGGGGCTGCCGCCCCCTTTGCGCACCCGCTCGGCCGACACTGAGCCGGCCCTGCTCGGCCAGCGCTGAGCCGCCCCAGGCTGAACCAGCCACACCGGGCCGGGCCACTCCGTCAGGGGCAGGCCACACCCACCGGGTCGGGTCGCACCCTAATGTGATGGGCTCAGACTTCGGTCGGGGCGACCTGGCTCTGACCGACCCAGGCGGGTTGGGCCGGGTCGGACCAGGCCCAGACACCTCACTTTTGGACCACTTTCGGTCTTTTCCCCATAACATGAGCTATGTACCTCTGATCGATGCACCGTCAGTTGCGTAGTGATCCTTGAATCCAGAAGGACATTTCGGTATATTACACTCAAGGTTTCGAAGAACTTTATGTATGGTAGGGTTGGTTCGAACAGGAAACCAACTGGGCCCTCGGAGCAGAAACGCTTATAACATGAGCTCCGGACATCCGATGGATGTGCCGTCGACTTTGTTGGATTTATCTTAGTGAGACGGAACTTTTGGATTACTCCGAACGAGGTTTGGATGTAGTTGGAGTGCGGTCGGGTTGGTTTTGACTTAAAATTCAACCGGGCCCCTAAAACGAAAAAGCCAATAACTCTCAGACCGAGCATCCGATTGACGCGCTGTCTGTCGTGTTGAGTTCCTATCGACGAGGCGGAACATTGGGTTACATCAAATCCGGACAACGTGACAGTTGATGTATCGACCCTTGGCTCGTGGATCAGACCCTTCCAGAGATGAGAAAGTAATCTGCGGGAACCCTAGAGTTGGCTGCAACTGCGACGACGATGATGGCTGCACTGAAATCCTCAGTGGGATCAGTAGCGACAACGATGACTACTGTTCTTGTATCCTATGTGCGTCCGGCAGAGCAGATGGTCTTGTATCCTACGTGGGTCCCAGCTTAGATGATCAGTGATGGTCTTGTATCCTATGTGGGTCCCATCTTAGATGATCAGTGTTGGCCTTGTATCCTACACGGGTCCCAACATAGATGAATCAATGATGACTAGCTGGTCCTGTATCCTACGTGGGTCCCAGATTAGGTGATCAGTGCTGGTCTTGTATCCTACATGGGACCTAGCTTAGATGAATCAGTGGCTATATCTGATCATCTCAATAACCATTCGAAGAAGTATACCTGTGTGAGATGAGTCCTGACTTTCAATCGTTGTCTTCGATATGATTGATTGGCTTTCCATTGTGGATTTTGTTGTGCTTTCCTATGTGGATTGGGTTGTACTATCCTGTGTGGACGTGATCAAACTTGGTCTCAGATGCTGGAGTCGAACTGGAATTGATGACGTAGGTATATGTATGGGCATATATATAAGTAGTTTTTTATGTTACTTCGTGATTGTATCTTTCATTTGTGGATTATCCTTTGCGGATTCTGGGAGGCCTTCGGGGGTCTCAGGGTCCCTACAGAGTAGCATATACTCACCCCTGCATGGGCTATGACCTCACTTCATTGTGTTGGTTGTAAACGACGGACAGCGTTGATTGAGGTAGGAGTTCAAGGAGCCGGACGGTACCTGGAGGTGTACCACTGGACGAGACATGCACGGAGCGGACAGCTGGAGCTGAGGAGCAGAGGAGACGATCTGTACCCACCCTTCCAGTGGGATTCCCAGAGGACGGATTTGACTTGTTTCTTTACTTTTCAGCTACTGTACTTTCTTTCAGTTGTACTTTACTTTCAGTTTGGGTTTCTATTCTGGCCCGTCACTTTTCCGCAATTTCTACTGTACTCAGTTTACTAGTGTTTACTTCTGCTTGATTACTCTATGGTGTTTTTTACGTTATAAAGTCAATGCCTTCCCCTTTTAGTCGGGTTTTACGCCTTGGTGCTAGTCGCCATCCCCTGGCCTATGGGAGGCGGGCTTGGGGTAGTCATGGCACGGGTCCCGAGGACGGTTCATGACATCCTTTCTAGGTGTTTTGGTTATCTCTAATTCTCATGGATCATTAGAATGCCTCCCCACTTATGCACGAGAGATTTTGGTTATCCATTTTGAGTATACCCATATACTCACCCTACATATATAAAATTACTCTCAGGTTTTTATGAGGATTTTGAGTACCATGCTAAACCATACAAGCTTAGGATTTTGGATTTGTCATTGTTTCATTACTTTATTTTGGTACTTTTCATCAAATTATTCTTGTACCTTTTATAATATTATTTTGAAAATGCATATGGGAATGGATTTTTGGATTTACTTTTACTTTATGTTTTTGGTTTTGTTTGGTATTCAAAGTCATATCTCCTGATCTTATTAAATAAGAGTGTAATGCCTTCAATTTTTACGTGAGATTCTATACCCTTGGTTCTAGTCACCACTCTGGGTGCTATTGAAGGTGGGAAACAATGGTAATTATCTATCTTTCAAATTTTCGAAGGAAGGTTTTGGTAGTTTTTTGTCCCATTACTCATCTTAGGGAAGTTGGGTCATGATAGTTAGAGAGTGGATTGATTCTCCTAATACAATTAGGTTAGAGGGATAAACACATACACCAACACAAGGGGTTATAATGGGGTCTAACACTCAACTTTTGGGTGATAGGGTTTGAGTGTGCGATGACATACGAACTACACCAACAATGTGATTCATTATCATCCCAAACCCATTGAATGTAGTTTGAGTGGGTCTACTTCTCAAAAATACCCAACATTTATGATTAAAGAGAGATACAAGGAAATATCTGAGTATTTCCTCTTTATGGTATAAAATGCATCATGTTCCATCTATGCATCCCATAGTGCAGAGCATTGGGAAATGGGGAAGCCATCAAGAAAAGGATGAACGAAATGTTCATGATCATTGGAAAGAGGGATCAGGATGCATTGGGTCATCAACTACTCAATAAGATATTTTCTACATAATCCATTCGAGGAACCTTTGAATAATTGAATTGAGAGTATGAAATGATAGATGTTGGTCTTTTTAGAGATTCTCATGCCGAAAAAGAGTTGAGGTTATGCTCTTTGACTTATGTATGATGTCAAGATTACTAGTGTAGAATCACATATATTTTTTTTGGGGGAGGACGTGAATCATTATAATATAGATTGTAGACTATGTTGATATAACATAGGTAGTATAATATCACGTTCTTGTTGAGATATAGCTTTAGGCACTCTATTAAATGGGATCCTATGTGTAAGATGAGACCATACCATAAGGAAGGTTAGTGCAAAGTCCCTTCCTGTACCACACACATAAATAGAATCAATTGAGTAGAAAATATCATACTCATATATGTTCCTATCATAATATTATGGGGACTTTGACACAATAAACAGGTCACTTAGTATGTAAAATTCCTTAAGCATCTCCAATTTCCTTGATCTAGCTCCAACAGGGAAGCTTTCAGAGACCTAGACATCAAATAGTGGAGGTACTCGATGATGAGAAATGCTCTAAGAGGTACTAGAATTTGTGGCTCAATAACAAGGAGGTGATGGGATTTAGGGTAGAAATATCATGTCTCTTATGATGGTGAAATGACTCTATCCTAAACACACATATGCTTTGGTATACATTCCAAATGAAATAAGCTATCATCCAGTTAATTACCTACCAAGATATGTGATCTTGTCATTTTATTTTATCACATTGATTGCACTTGATGAATCTATCTATGGTTGATAAGAAAGAAAAAAAATACGATTGATTCGAAAGTAGGATCGACTGAGAAAATAGAAGGATGTTCTATTGAATATGAATTCCTATAATAGTGGACATCACAAAGACAAGAAGAACTAAAACTATTGAAAAGAAAGAAATACTAGTCTTTGGGATACAAGGCATGAATCATGTTTCCAAGTTACTCACTGGGATAAGATACTTAACTTATCCTAGTGAGGTCTAGGTGCTCAATACATTGTGATCGACTGGGATACATGGTGTATCCAAGTGTCTATTACATATATTATTTCTGAGAAATGTCCGAGACATAGTAGGGTACCAATATATTTCATCACATAGTAGATCAAATTATTTTGAATGGAAAGTACTCAGGGAGTTGAACCATTTCCATATCATTCCACTTTCAGTGGTGAAGGATGGATTCGCGCCATGTACCTTCATTCGAACTTCCATGATCAACTTGTTTTATCATTTCATTACCAATACCAACCCAATAGTCCTAAAGATTTCATTTTCATTGACTTTCACACCACTAATAAAGAGATAAACCTCCTGTAGATATGATTTGATGCCCATGGGGTAAGATGGGAACAACATATATTTGGTGGCCAAGGAACATGGCCCATGGTTTTTAAGGTTCAGTTGTGTGGTAGGTGGGAGCAGATGTCAATCTGGGGTTGTCTCCATCTACTACCTATATGATACCGACGGTGAGCTCCATCAAGTAATGGAAGCCACCCAGTAAAGCTTTGACCCCTTATAAAAGTGGTAGTAGCCCCTGATATGTGAATTTTGAAACCATTCCACAAGCTAGATGAGGTTTTTCCTATGGCATCCATGATTCCCATTCCAGCTTCAATAACTTGCACAGTTCCACAAAAGTAGACACACATGGGTGAGTGTGTCTTTGATGTACCTTTCCTATCATACTATCATGAATGTTAATATGGAATACAACTTTTTAGGTTGAGCCCACTGACACTCTGAGGACCTCATTCGTTATCTACTAACCATGATGACCACTTAGCCAATCAATGGTAGCCCTTAGTGTTGACTATCACCCTCTTAAATGATGGGGCATCATTTACCAACATCATATGGATTTTTGTCAATCTCACCAATCTACATACCTATTCCTCTACATACCTATTCCTGCTATCCTATCGACTTACTAGTGGATGAAGGCATTATTCCTAGTTGATTGGGTCTGAATGATCTAATACTTTTCGATACATCATGGAGTCAACTACAAATATTATACCGACCCCAATACCCTCTTGTCTATTTAAACTTCACACCCCCTAACTCATAGGCCTCTAGGAGTCCATGGTATCCATCTTGATAAAACCCAAATGGTACAAATATATATTGATGGACTACTAGTCAAAAATGTTAGGTTAACACAGGGTACGCAACCCACCAATAGAATCAAACATCTCGTAGTAACCCCAATCATATTTTTGTAGATATCATGGGTATAGTTTATGGATGGTTCTCGATTCAAATACTTGAAAAAAACAAGATGGTGTTCCATACTCTTTTTCTAGCTTGAGTATACACAAAATACATACACCTGGAAAACTAATGGGAAACCCATGAACTACATTGTTCTTGAACCACTAATGATATAGATATGGACATTAAAATAGCTAGAAAATGACATTTATAGTGCTAAATTTTTTGTTAATCTCATCCAAGATAAAGGGGGTCCCTTTTATCAGTGCTAAAACAAGTGCTGATAAAGACCCCATTTAATAGAATTAAAAAAGAACTGATAAAAGGGGTCATTTATTAGTGCTAAAAAGGTGTTGATAAAAGGTTCATTTATCAGTGCTTCTTTTTAGTGTTGTTAAAAGGCCACATTTTCAGTTATTTTTGAAAAGCGATGATAAAAGTTTAATTTTTTTAAAAAAAAATCTGCTGATCTGAGGGTGTTTTAATGCTTGACCCCACCCCCCACACATCTATAGTACTATGAAGCACCCCAGCCCACCCCCCACACACCCCTACCACCTTAGCACACCCCCAACCCTTTAATAGCGCTAACACCCCCCTTTATCAATGCTAGCACAACCCTTCACCATCATGTGTGCCCTTGCCTCGCACATGATTCGAAATCGAGACATCCCACTATGCGTCTGAACAATTTGCCACTCCTCTATATTTCTTTGATGTTCATTTTTGATATATATATATATATATATTAATATATATAAATACTTATTTTTATTCGTATATTAATATATATTTATATTCACACAGATATATATATTTATATATATATATTTAGTTATATTAAGATATATATATATATATATATATATATTAATATAAATATATACACATGTATAGTTATATATATATATCTACATATTTATTTCGTATATTAATATATATTTATTTCTATCTCTTTAAATATATTTAGTTATATTTTTTTATTCGTATATTTATTTGTATATTAATATATATCAGTTGTTAATACAGACACACACAAATACACACAGATATATTATATAAGTATATAAATATTCATATATTTTTATTCTAAATAAAATGGATATTATTTTTTTATTTAGATAATGTTTATATATTGGGAAATATATTTTATATTAACATATATATATATCTATATATATTTATATAAACATATATATATATATATATATTAAAATATATATTTAGTTATAAATATATATATATATATATTAATTTATATATATACATGTATAGTTAAATTTATATATTTATATATCTATATATCTATATATTTATTTATATATTAATATATTTTTAGTTATATTTTTTTATCGATATATTTTTTGTATATTAATATATATCATTTGTTAATACTAACACACACAAATACAGACACACATACACATTGTATAGGTATAAAAATATTCATATTTTGGTATTTTAAATAAAATAGATATTAGTTTTTTGTTTAGATAAAGATTATATATTGGGAAATATATTTTATATGAAAAAATGTTTGTTTATTTATTTATTAAATTAAATTTTTAATGTTTGAATATATATAAAATATGTATATATTGTAATATATTTGAATATAAAAAACATTACATTTTTAGAAATGATAAAATTTCCAATCCATAATATCCATATGAATGTAATCCAACAGAATAAATTCATTCCCCAATGAAAAGGGAAAATGACCCTAAAACAATGTTTAAATTCCATTGAATGTTAAAATATTTGGGTACTTGAATAAAAACATAGTATTGGAGGACTTATGGTCCTTTTATGACCTTAAATGATGCAACATAAGGTTCCCTTGTGCTTTCATTGCGTGGAGCTCGACACAGGCTTAGATTTGATATGTTGTAGAGCTCAAACGGACACCTAGGTCAAAAGTTATGTCTGTTTGACGTTTGAGTTATGTTTTTAACTAATATTAGATATTTTATTAGTTTTTTGATTTTTTGGTGTCTTCAAGTTGTTATTAAATGACTATTACTCAATGATAATTATCAAATTATTAATTAATAATTTTTTTTTAATATTTTTTAGGCAATTTTAACAACATATCTTATATATTAAGTGTAAATATCTATTTATACTAATCTAAAACATATTTAAAAAATATATATTATTTTTATATCAATAAAAAAATGATTATATATTTATATATTTATATTTTATTTTTATTAAAATATAATTTTTTTAAATATATGCTTTATGAGCGCTAGTAAAAAAGCGCTGATAAAGACCACCCTTCGTTAGTGAAACTAAAAAAATGCAGATATAGAGATAATTTTAACAAAGAATTATTAGGACTATTAAATGTACCCCTGTATCATCACTTTTTTGACCACTGATATAGGTACCCCTTTATCGACACTTTCTATTTAGCATCAATAAAATTAAGCATTTCCCTTGCCCCATTTTTTCTTAGTGCAGTAGGTATCGGAAGGATGCTCATCACCGCCTCCAAGACACTAGATCATTGTTCCCTAGGTGAACTAACAAAACACATAGTCCTTTTGTTGCATATAAGCCTAAATATCGTCCATTATTTGGCCACATTTTTGAGTATCCTAGGTGCTTTCTTTTCCCATTGGTATAGCTCAACCAGACCACTAGATCCCTGAACCAATCCTGACATGTTTTCCAACTAATCAGCAGGTGTCCAATCACTATCCCTTTCCCAACCTTCCAATACCAGAGATTAGTTTCTCGTGGACCCATTAGTACTCTAATCTTGTAGTCTTCTTCTAAAGGATTCCGGTAATATTCATGGCCTCAAGAGTAACCATGGATCCACATTATCGTCATTTCATGTTCCATATCATGATAGCTCTCCACTACCCCACCATTTCCACCCCTTGTTCATTTTGATACTTCTAATATTCCAAAGAAACACCGCATGGGCAACCATACTAGATATAGGCTATCCACCCCACGTACCATAGGTGTCTTTCCATATCGGTTCCTGATGTTGTGTCTAGGATGGAGGTAATATCATTATATGAATTAGCATATCACGGTCATATTCAAGCATCCATGTCAGTATTATATAGGCAGTATACAAGGATATGAGTGCAAAATGAACCTTCAGAATGACCTATGGGAACACCCATTATCATCGATATGAAACTCAAACCATAACTGGGTAAACTGATATGCATTTCGAGCAGTAGTTTACTTTGGAATTTTGGGCTGGATAAAGAAGGAATGTGGATAACGAAATTGGAACTGATACTTGATCATGGTACTTATATATGTTTATTGATGGGAAAAAATATTATTTTTTGTTTCTTAGTATTAATTTTGATTTTTTAAAGGCATGGGTTTCAATGGAATCCACTTGTTCAAGTATTGTCAAAATATTGAGCATTGAAAAAAGAAGAACTGTATCAGTCTTTGAGGAGTTCTTCGAGCTCATTGAACCTTCTATTCTATAATATAAACTACAGCCTAGAGGTAAAACTCCTCAGATCTACCAAAAAGAGTGAGATAATCATGACCTTCAAATCGGAGCAGCCGTAGAGACTGATCAAAAATAATTAGAGAAGGGAAACAAGCTCAAATTTTTGTAGCGTCACCACCTACCTATCATGCTAACCTTTCCTAGCATTCAGTACTATACCTTAATAGTATTACTTTTTTGTCACTATATTCGATTTCGTACTTCATGATATGCATATGAACTCTACTCATATAAGACAAACAAACATGTTGTGATAGTACCCATACTCACTGTCAATTTATCCACTACATTTAGCTAGCTCAGTCTAACACCTACTCTTTGAACCCCCTACATAGCATACATGGTATTTTGGATAGGGATATGAAATAACTAGATACTTGAAATACTAGAGATACTAAATCACTTTTCTTCTCTAAAGATATGACCCTATGATAATCATTTCTCCCTGACCTGTTACTGAAGATGAGCTATATATTCTATGTATATGAATGAGAAATGATATCATTCATACGATACATTAACATAATATGATATGTTGATGAAGAGAAAATAAATCCATGAAGAAGGTCCCCAAACCTTAGAGAAAGCTACCTACCTCTTTTCTCTAAAGTTATGGTAGTCAACATCCTATATTATACCGAGTGATATTTTTCAGTTTCTTTCTCTATATTCAGTGAAGACTTCCAACGACTCACCACATCGATTTCACAGCTCGATTAGAGTAGCTTGACTTTCTTGTGGATTTTGATTCGAAGGGACGGATGTAGAAGGACTAGTAGTGATCGGAATCAAAAAACACGGGTTGAAAGGGGAAAGAAACAATGATGGATGACCTAGGATGGGTCTTGACGAATAATCTTCCTTACTATAACGAGATTATCCTAGTGAAACTATGGCCTGACTTTAAGTCAATGATCAACCACATGGAATCCTCTATCCCATAGGGGCTGGAGAGGTAAGGAGATCAAACAAAAGAGTTCTCTTGCTTTAGGGTGTGCCAGAAAAGATAATTAATCAAACTCCATGCTTTCTAGTCACTCTTGAAGAGTACAAGCCTCATATCATTCTTTCCACTCTACCTTCATTCTGAAGGTGACTTCTCTCCCAACTAACTTGGGAAAATTGATTACTTGAATGGGGAGTTATCCTATCACAAGTGGGGTTAGAGAACTCTTCAATGCAGTTTGTATGAAACCCAATAGGTTCCAACACCTATCCATATATTCAATCAGGAACGAGCACACTGGTACCTCCATCCAAGAGGAGTGTGATTCATTACAATTCATGTCTTCATGTCTTCATCTATAGTTTTAATGAAATAAGGAATGCATTAGAATTCTTTCAATCTATCCCTCTCCTATTAGTCGATCTTCTTTCTAGGGTTCTATAAATATAGGATGGTCATAGATAATTCTTCCCATTAGGATAAATTTGTATTCCATATCTTCTAGTGGGGTTTTTTCTTGAATATACCATCAATCTACTAGAATTATATCTATCTTCTAGGCAATGAACTGAAGAACTAAAAATAATTTGCTTCCATTTTTACATTTTCTTTTCAGACAAGTTATTGATTTTGTTCCCGGAAATGGATAAGGTCTCATGGGTTTAAATATCTTATTACATGAGAAAGATCAGATCTAGTATAGGGGATTACATAGTCAAATAATGGGACCTCTCAATAGAAGTAAGAGGATGTGCACTTTTTCCATGAACACATTAGTACAGAAATTCTGGTATAAGAAAATAGGTGGTTCTTGTATTAGTACAATAAGGAATTCTCTCCTCGAGTTCATTAATAATAGAAAGAGGAGTTTTACATCTTAGTACACACATAATTGTGTTAGAAAGGTTTTTATTCCACCCTTAATAGAGATATAAACCTATTCTTGTGTGGATGGTAGTTAAAAATTGAATAATGGGTAATTTAGTTTCCCTTTCAGAAAGCCTATTCATATCATTCCACTTTGACCCAATAGTCTTAGGGATTACATTAAAACATATAACATCAATTAAATATATCCATGATTCACTAACATAATAATAATATGTTCATTTCACATCAGCATCTTTCTGAGGCTATAAAACATCGATCCCAGAAATAAATATTTATTTATAAATATTTATATAAATATAATAAATATATTTATTATAAATATTATTATTATAGTATCATCATTATTTAAATATAAACATTTATTTATTTAAATTATTATGAAATTTTAAAAAATATATATATTTAATGTATTTATTTTAATTTCACAAGTTTTTAAATATATATATATATATATGAATATATATAATTAATATATTTATTTTAATTTCATAAATATTTAATTAGATTTATATTTATATTTATATTTATGACTATAAATATATATATATTTATAATTATAATTATAAATATAATAAATGTATTTATTATAATTTTATTATTATTTATACATATATATTATATATAATTATAAATATAAGTATTTGTAAATATATATATATATTTTGGTATATATATAAATAAATTTAAATAATTATATATATTTATAAAAATAAAATTATTATAAATATATTTATCATGATTTTATGTATTTAGGAGAATAGAATATCTTCATTGAAACTTGAATGAATCAAATACACCGAGTAAAGTATTGATCATAAAAAATGAGTCCTCATATAAATGGACAACATGTATAGTAATGAGATTATAATGTATAAATGAACATTAATGATTAATACATAACATATTAACGTCACTTATATTCACTCATCAATTGACCAATTTCATAGGAAAAATATATTTATTTACACACACACACATATATATAATTATAAATATATATATTTAAAAATTATATATATATAATTCTAATTATTCGTATTTAAAAAGTATTTATATATAATTATAAATATATATATTTAAATTATATATATATTTATATATATAAATATTTAAATATATAAATATATAAATATATAAATATATTTATTATTTAATGCAATTTATTATATATATATTTTTAAATTATTAACAAATATATATTAATTATAAACAGATTTTTTTAATGTATACAAATAAACATTATTTTAAAATATAAATATAATAATTTTATATAAATTAATAATATCTTTTTTATAAAAAACTTTTATCAGTGCTTTTCGATTGCACTGATAATAGTTATTTTTTATCAATGCTTCCAGCTTAGATATGATATAACTTGGTGCATCCTTTGCCCAAATCCGTGGTAGTGTGCAACCATATGTCATTTATGTTGTCGTGTATTTATTAATTTTTTAATATATGATTCTTCATCACTCCTCTTATAAACATACTTGATTTCATTCCTCAGCCTTTTTTTCAATGAGATACTCCACAACACTACTGTAATGAAAAAAATATGAATTTATTGAAAAAAAATAATTAATTTAAAAGCATAGAAAAAGAATATAGAAATATAAATTTAATGTGTCTGATTTATTATAAAAATAATTTTATTTATCGTAATTAAAATAGTTATATTTGACTATAATTAATATGAATATATAAATAATAATATTATTATTTAATAAAAAATTCGGTTTGATCACTTGTTTAACTGATTTTCCTGATCCCAACATGAACTACTCCCATGATTCAATGACCATCCTGATTCTAATAATATCGATAATAGAAAATAAAACATGTGTTTTTCCTCCAATAATGAAACATGTTTTTAGTATATTTCATCAAAATAAATTTTCATCGAAAAATAAAAAATGTGATAATCATGTTTAAAAAACAGTGGACTTGGTAATAGATAAAAATCATAAAATATATCTATTGATATGAGGATAACGTTGGAAGGGAAGAAGAGAATGATGATGGATAACCTATTTATAGCCCATGACCTAGCGATGGAGGATCGGAAGAAGAGAAGTACAATGTTCATGGCAGAAAGAAAGAGGAGAGAACTACACACTGAGCAAATCTTATCAGACTATTATGATCAATCGATGCTGGAAAGGAAGAAGAGGAGGACGTTGGCTAACTGGTTCATGCCTCAGACGATGACCGACCTGTTTTTTTTAAATCTCGTGTTCTTACAAAAAAAATTGAATTTTTCATTGGTTTTTACCAACACCTATAGTCATATAATAATGACATGTATGTTTATGAAAAATATTTTCTAAACCAAATATATTTTACAAATGGTACACACATAAAGGATGTTGGGGAGACTCATACACCAGACCTCTCTAACACCCCACATGCCCCTTTGACGTTGGGTAATGCCCTAAGCTTATTATCCCTAATCAAGTGTCCATTGATTTAACAAAATCAAATTAATTCCATCACCTTAAAAATTAATATAATGATGTAATTATATTAAGGTAATAGAAAAAGTCCTTTACCAATAACTTATGAGTAGATTAATAATTCCATGAAATAACTTGAGAAATTTTTATATGGATGAAAAATTTTCTTGACCTAAAATATAAAATATGGTCTGTTTGTCTTGAAAACTTTTTTTCAATTGGTGAGTAACAAATAGAGGAAAAATTGAAATTAAAAACATAGATTTTGGAGAAATAATAATAGGAGAAGAATATGGGTATATTTTAATAAGAAAAAGATTATATTTCTCTTCCAATATAAATTTAAATATGAACCATCCTAAATAACATTGAGAATGTAAAACAGGCCTTTATAGCTTTAATAACTTTTTATTCAAACCCCATTAAAAGTGGAAAAATTAATTGATACATTAAATACCATGAATATTGATGAATTCATGCTATAATATGACCAAGGGCCATTATATACCCCATATGAAATAAATTATTTATATAATATAAAATATGTCTCAATAGATTGAAAATGAGATGAAAAACCATTCCATTGGATTTCTGTATGGTCGAACGCACTATATCCTTTTGAATAATGAATTTAAATTTAATAAATAATTTATTATGAATTTTTTTATATATATTCCATTTGTTAAGATCATTTTTTATAATCATTTTATATCCATTCATTGAATACTCTTTTCTTATGTTATCCACATATGGTTGTTTAGTCAAATTTCCCATAATTACTTACATATTTTTATTGAGGTTAATGGTGTTATGAAATAGTTTTATCATATAATTAATGTTAATAATTTCATAAATATTATTTTCTTTAATTTTATTCAATTTTAGAATCATCCATGCAATGTGATAATAAAAAAACGAATTGCATCGCTTCGTTGAAGTGATAGTCAACACATACGAATGACCGATGTTATCATTTTAAATAGATGGGAGGGTAAGAAATAAGATGGAATATTATATTTCCAGATTCATTATTATGTCTTAGATATCATATATATTCGTTAATTCAGTATTTTTAACCTTCCATGTGATGCAGCAAGGAAAATTGGTTTCACCATTTACATAAAAACTTCTCAATATAGTAAATATACTGAAGTAATTATGTTAAGATTCGTGCTGAATATTTAGAGGTGGTTTATAAAGAAAATATCAAGAAAAAACATGGTATGAACGTATAACACTTCTTGTAATTTCCTTTTTCATACACCTTAATCCTTCTTTAAAAATCATAGTTAATATACTAATGTAATTATGTTAAGTATTCATTTCCTAAACTCATTTCACTGCTTGTTTCTATAGGTCTATTTGTGATTGGTCATGGTGCTCCACCTCAAAAAAACATTTGGCTGATTATATTTAACATGTTGACATTGGAATTGATTTGGGATGTGAATCAAACTGAAGGTTACATCAAGGAATAGATAGGTCATTGAAGTGGAACGTTTTTAGGACTCTTCACATGGGTTGGGACCAAATCCTCTCAGAAGAACCCCATTCCTAAGGGTTTCAATCCTCATCTAAAGACTATAGGTATAAATAATATAGGTAGTTGATTAGCCTTTGGGGTTTTTATCCTGCCTTTGGTTCAAGGTTGTGACATTGTGGTCTGGAATATTAAATGTCAGGGTGTAGAGAGTGAACATGTGATCTGGTACTCTAATCTTATAGTCAAGTGGCATGAGCTATTCTGTGATATATGATGAGTAGACACATGATCCAATACTATAATATAATAGTCCTCAGTTCGAAGTGGTATGATTGGACATCCGACTCTATTGAGATTCATCCTTTCAATTATAGTTGAACCACTTATCTAACTACTATATAATCCCCAAATACACCTACTGGGTAAAGGAAATGTGGGTGCATTGAAGACTTCACAACTCAACCCCAAAATAGAGCCTCTGGCCTCATGACAGCGGAAGATTTCCATCTCCCTTATTACCATCTCCACTCGCACCTAGGGGTGTTTCTGTACCCCACTTGGGAGCATATTGAGCTTGATGTTTGAGACTTTACCATGTTGAAACAGGTTAAGTCCTCAATTACTCTCCATTTAAGGTTTGATATGTTTAATTTTGGCATTTTGGGGCATGAAGATGTTGGAATGAAATCGACTTGGGATCAGCTATCATGACTCATCTCCTGGAGTCGTGTCCTGACTACCCCAAGCCCGCGTTCCATAGGCCAGGGGCTGGCGACTAGCACTGAAAGGATTATTCACTAAAATGGTAAGGCATTGCCTTTATAACCTGTAAACTCACAAAAACCAAGAACACAGTAAACTATAAAGTAAATAGGGTGTGTACAATAAGTAAAGGGGCCAGAATACAATCCCAACTGAAAGGTACAAGTAAAACTGGGAAGTACAAGTAAAACTGAAAATGGATCCTATGAACACATGCCAATGATCCTACCTGAAGGGTAGGTACAGATCATGAATGGTCATATCTGCAAATCGTCTCATCTAATGACCACCTCAGAGAAGCCTCCTGTCTTGGTACCCATGTCCTCAGTCAGTGTTGTCCTTCATCTGCACCAAACACAACAAGGTCCGAGTGTAGCCCGTGCAGGGGTGAGTATAACAATACTCACTAGGGAACCCAAGACCCCTGAAGGTCTCTCAGAATACACAATGATAAACCTCAATCAAGACATAAAATCAACTTAGGTATATTTCCTTACATATATCTATGTTCTGAAAATATACTAATCTCACCCACGAGGGAAGAATACCACAATGATTAAACCATGAATGTAAGAGTACAACATATGTAACACCTCGAAGATATAATACCACACGGGTACACCATGAAGGCAGTAGTACCACAAAGTTAACACCTCGAAGATATAATACAACATATTTACACCATGAAGATATAAGACTCTGCTCACAAATGTAAAAGTGAAGTATATAAGTACAGATGATCAGTCGCGGAGCTGGATCATCTTATTCTGTCAAGAGCCACTGCTGTTGTTTATATGGAGTCTGACCCACAAATGATCGATAGGTACTAACCCCCACCATGATCCTCATAGGATCTGACCCACAAGGAATCGGTATGCACTGACCCACACAGGATCACTAATTACTAACCCACACAGGATCTGACCCACACATGATCGGTAATCACAGACCCAAACCGGATCGCTCAGCGCTGACCCGCTTAGGATCAGTATGCGCTGAAACACACAAGAGCACTGAACACTGACCCACAAAATATATGACCCACCCAGAGTCGATAGGTAACTAACCTCTTTATAATATGTTTCCAACCTCTACCTCACTGCCAGCCACTGGATTCCCTCACTAAGCATGCTTGATTTTGGTAGGCTTCACTCCTCAAGCCATCGTTAGATACTTAAATTTCCATGAAGTTCCATGATGGAGTATTCCAATGTTCTATAACGTCATAAGAGACCTAACACAATAGATGGTTCATCAATCAGACCCTCAGTCTATAAGTTATTATCATTTCCGCTATAAGGTCCTGGTTGGATTAAAGGTTCGATCCAACCCAACCATACTCCATCATTATCCAAAACGAAATTGGTGTGTACCAAAGGGACTATATCGAAGCAAGGATTCTATACCCATTGATGGTTTATCATACGAATGCCCAGTTCTCAACATATGTCCATAAAGATGAAAATGGATCTGGATGGGCTCGGGTCCGGTCCGACCCGGTCAGACCGACCTGGCCCGACCAGACCTTGGCTGATCCAGAATGGTTCAGGTCGACCCCACACAACCTGGGTTCGGCCCGTATGTCCTATCCCTTTGTGGGCCTGGCCCGCAGTGCTGTGGTCTGGCCCGACCCACGAAGGGGACGACCTGGTGGTGTAATCCAATGGCATGGACTACCTGAGCAAGCTCTAAAGGGGAAACATCACCATTCAGTTCAGAATGGAAATGGGAAGAGCCTTTAGCTGCTGCCATGTCATCACGGTACCTGAGTGGGTCTCGCCGAACCACAATGGTTGGTTGGTGTTCCGGATGGTCCTCCTCCCAGCGGCGCGGTCGCACGCTGCTACCCCACCTCAGCTGGCCCGACCGACCGCTTTTCGATCTCTACTACGACCACGTGGTCGCAACCTCCTACTCCACCAGCGGCGCGGACATGCACTGCCTCTCTGCCACATGTCCAGCCAGATGTCTGCTTCCACCATACCTCGCTGCGGTGGACAGGGTGCGGACCCTTCATCATCTGGTAGTGTGGATGCGCGCCGCGCTTCCTTCTTCATGGTCAGTCGGGTGCTGACCGCCGCATTCTTCCGCATTCCATTGTGGTTCCATTATAAGACCAAAAAATATGTCATTTGCATATTCATGATCCTCATGTCGAGGGATCCATGTCCATATGTCACGCTATGAAAAACATTGTTTTTCCAGTGTCATTAAATATTTGACGATGAAGAATGCACAAAGAACGCACGACGAATAAAAGAAAAAGGGGGAAAGATATATGTGTTGGATTATGGCCCTGTTTGTTTTTCCATCATCATTGTGAATCCAAAATAAGAATAATCAGAAAAATATATTTAATCATAATCAAATTAAAATCCCTACCTCATTCACCCATAGGATATGTTGTGAGGAAGAAGACAAAGTTGATGATATGGTGACGTCGGCGTTCGTTGCTCCCACAAAATGCTTCTGATATGGGATTATGCTTCGTCCTTGTTCTTTGATTCCAGAGGATGCAATTCTTTAGAGAGTGTTCTTTATTGAATTAGATGATCATCCAAAATCTCTCCCAAAAACTCCTTTCCTTTTCCAACACAAATTCCCCAATAAGAAATGAGGAGGAAACATAATATGTTATGTTTATTAATTAAACAATTAATGGTTGGCTCATTAATTAAGATTAAGTTGTCACAATAATGTTTGGGGGATTTGTAGGGTTTCCATTCCTTAGTGAAGTGTTCAGGTGGTCCCCACATCCAGAATTCAAAAAGTAGGCTTCAATTTCAAAAATAATATAAAACAGGTTTATTTTTTTTCTCACAAGAAATTCTGAAAAACTAACTTTTATCCTCGACCTAATGCAGTCGATGTGAAGGTCTCCTAAATAGAATATCAGTACTACAATTTCAACAGTATCCTTAAATTTATATTCTGAGCACCAGTTCAAAAGTTACAAAAATGCGCTCACATGTTTAGTGAATGTACCCGAAATTTCTTTTTTCAGATATTCATTTTGGGAACACCGAGACTCAGAATCACGCACCGTCAATTTTTGTAGTCTCGTAAAATTCCCATAAAATAAAAAATATACATCGAAATTTTTTGGCTATTTACATTATCTCCTCGTCAAAGCTTTGAATCTATGAAAACCACAACACAAACTATGGGAGCAAGTGGGCGTACATTGTATAAATCTAAGCCACCTGCTCCCATGTGATCTCCTAGAGGTTTCGGTGCTGCTAGCGTATTCTCACCAGAGGAATTGACCATCCACGAAGGACCCGCTCATATAGATCCTCAATCTCCATTGGATCCTCCGAAAAAGTCACCCCATCGTTGATGTTTAGCTCACCCCATTCAATGTTGTGCAGAAGATCATGTACGTATCTCCTTAGCTAGGATATGTTGAAAAAGTCATGCAACCAGTGCAACTGAAGTGGAAGAGATAAGAGGTAAGCCACCTTTTCAAATCTACTGAGGACATGAAAGGTTCTGATGAACCTTGGAGATAACATTACACCTCAGCCAAATCTCTACAAACCTCATCTAGGTGATACATGTAAAAATATGTGGTCTTCATCCTCAAACTCTACAGGATTCTTTATCTTATCAGCATAAGATTTATGCCTACTTTGTGTAGTCTTCATCTTCTTCTGGATGATCTGCACCTTCTCCGTCTGACCATCCATCTGAGGATGGAAGGCAGTGCTCAACTGAAGTTTTGTCCTAAATGCCTCCTGCAACCCCTTCTATAGATGGGAAGTGAAACTTGCATCATGATTAGAGACAACCATTGATGGCACTCCATGAATCCAAACAATCACCAACACGTAGATGCGTCCTAAGCACCCTGCTGATCCCAGCTCATTGATAGGTAGAATGTGGGCCGACATGGTACATTAGTTAATGATCACCAAGATTGAATCATGAATCTTGGACATGCATGGATGTCCTGTCTGCTAGTCCATGTAAATTCCATCCCATTTCCACTCTGGAAACTCTAATGGATAATCTAAGACTATTGGAACCTAATGATCTTCCTTCACTTGCAAAAAAATGAGGATCTGAGAGACAAACTATTCCATAACTTTCATCATTCCCAACCACCATTGCTGATTCCAACGATCCTAGTATATCCTCGCCACTACTAGATGTACCGCTTGAGGGGTCGTATGGAAATCCCTTAACACTTCCTCCCGTAGCAACAATGGTACCATAGTACACCCTATGAAGAGGATGAGATGCTCCCCAACATCATAAAATCTATCAGTTCCCTATCTTGTAGATATCTGAGCTCGTCGAGCCTCACAGTTAGCGGCACTAAGTGGTGCCTCCCTGACTCGCTGAAGGAGTGGTGGAGTGACAGTTTGAGACTAAAGAAAAGATACTTCATCTCTATCCACGTAATATATCTGAAATCTGCTAGCTTCTCCATTGACTCACTCAAAAATTGTATTCTAGATCTCCTACAGAGTGAATATGCTACTACGTTCCCCTTACTAGGAGTATAGACTATCTCAAAGTCAAATTTCTGAAGAAACTCAAGCCAATGCTGTTGTCTTAGGTTCAGGTCCTTTTGAGAGAAAATATACCTGAGACTCTTGTGATCAGAGTAGACTGTAAAGCATTCTCCCATCATGTAATGTATCCACATCTTCACGGTGAAGACCACTACTACTAACTCCGGGTTAGGGGTAGCATAGTTCTGCACATGTTGTCTCAGCTGTCGAGAACTATACGTGATCAATGCTCACTCTTTCTTTAAGACACATCAATGTTTGGCCCTGGTGTTACATAGTAGACGACGTACCCAACACCCTCCACTAGTATCCTCAAGATGGGGCACACGTTACTCTCTGCCTCATCTCTTAGGAACTCCGCTGGCATCTCTCTGACCACACCAAGGGCTGCCCCTTCTTCATCAACACCAATAATGGTGTCACAGCTCTGGAAAATTCCAGAAGAAACCTCTGGTATAATCCTGCCAAACCCATGAAAATCCACACCTCCGTCACAGTCCTAGGTGGCTCCTATGAAAGAACAATTTCAATCATTGATGGATCCACTGCAAATCCCGCCTCAAAGATAACGTGTCCAAGAATGTGAACCTCTTGGATCCAGAACTGGCACTTAGAGAGTGTTCCATATATTTGGTGCTCACAGAGTGTGTCCAGGATTTTCTGTAGATGATATGCATGCTCCTCCTCCATCGCTGACCATATCAGGATGTTGTCAATAAAGACTACCACAAAGCGATTGAGGTATGGCTGGAATATTATGTTCATTAGTTCCATGAAAACTTCTGGGGCATTGGTCTTGCTGAATGTCATAACCAAGAACTCATAATGGTGATACCGACATCTGATGGTCATCTTCTTCACATCCTTGTCTCATACCCTGACTTGGTGATAGCCTGATCTGAGGCCTATCTTCGAAAACCATCGTGCTCCCTTCATAAGATCAAAGATATCATCAATCATTGGGAGTGGGTACATGTTCTTCATGGTCACTTGATTCAGGAGCCGATAGTCCACAATGAGTCTCAAACTAACATCCACCTTCTTGGTGAACAAAATCAATGCTTCCTAAGGAGAAACATTGGGCCTAATAAACCCCTTGCTCTGCAAGTCCTCTAGTAATAAATGCATCTCTCAAATCTCTGTGGGATCTATTTGATATGCTGGGGTAGATATCAGTGTCTTCCTGGGATAAAAGTCGATGTAAAATTCCACCTCTCTGTGAGGAGGTAGACCCGGAATATCATCAGGGAAAACATAAGCGTACTGGTCCACCACTACATGATAGCTCAGACTCTCTACATCAACCACTCCAATGGTAAGGCTAGACAACTAATGTATGATCAGCTCCACCCTCCTCTGAGTAAGCCCATACTATGCCGAAAAGATTTCCTTCTCACCAGGGTTGGAAATCCTGGTCCCATCCATGTGGAAACCCCACACATTGTGCCTAAAACTGTCAATATGAACATGAACTTTATATAACCAGTCCATACCCAATATGACGTCGTAAGGCCTCGACAACACTACTAGAAGATCCAAGCCAAATATCTCACCTCTTAGAGTGAGCTCACATTGCCAGGACCAGTGTGTAATCATCGAGTATTCACCAGTAGGAGTCTCTAGCTGTATGGATAGAGCCAACGAATCCACCAAAATATCCAAGCTCCGAACGAGGGTCATGGAAAAGAATTAATGACTGGATCCTAAGTCTATTAGAACTGTATCTAGGGTAGATTATACATAAAACATATCTCATATTATCTCCAAAGTTACCTGGTCATAAGCCTCAGCTACCTGGAGCTGAGCTCACCCCTGTCCAGCTACTCCATGTGGTCTTGGTGGACCACCTGGTGGTTGTGGCAGTAGAACCTCAAATTGATGCCCACAACCTGCTGCACGACCTTCCCCTCTATAACGTACTTCTATTTCTTACAAAACTTCTTGATTGGACCTTCGCCTCTTCCCAAGCGGCCCTTCCACTATCTTCTTATTGTTTGTACGGTGGTTTGGGTATTCATGATCCATGTGACCTTTCCCTCCACACGAATAACACTACTTGTTCCTCGTCAGTCCTTCTCTATATCAAGTGCCCCACACCACAGACCATGTATCCTAAGGTTTTCCAAATTTAGGTCTGGTCCTCTTGTACCTCTGCATAATCTGTCTGCTACCAACTACCGATGACTATGCTACGTGCCGTCCGATGGTTGGTCTCACTGCCAATGACTACTCAGCAAGGAATCTCTCCACTAAGAGTGCTCTCTCTAACACCCCCACCTGGGCCAGGATGCTAAGAGAAACCATAGAATCTCTAATATCCCATATGAGCACCTACTTTATGGTCTGAGACCTAATGAAAGGGCCCTGCACGATGTCAGTGAATTACCGTGAGAGGTTGGTGAACCACGCTAAATACTTAGACATAGTCATGCTACCCTACTACAACTAGAGAACCTCATGTATACTCACTAAGCTTATGGTTGCTAGGATTAACTCTACCCTGAAAAGTCTCTCGATGTCCACCCAGATGAGATTCACCTCGTCGTGAACCTGGTGCATCAAGCTCCACCATTTTCCCACTACTTTCTGAAGAAGACTGGCAGCAAGGATCACCATGAGATCAGTTGGTGTCCCTATCAGTCAAAAAACTCAAACCACGGCCTCTAGACAGTCCTCAGCCTCATATGGATCTGTCTCACCCCATAACATCGGTGGCCTCTAGCACTAGAACTCGTTCAACGCACTCATGTGGTGTGCACCCTATGCTACTAGGGATTGTGGCATTAGATTACCATTTGGTAGTGGTGCTAGTAGAACACCTCCCAATGGTACATCTTCTATACGGTGGCCTTGCACTGAAGCCTTGTCACTTGGTGGGTTTCCATCACGTACTATACCTAGAACCCTACCTAGTTGTCTTCATGGAGGCACCTTGCAATGAAACAGGTGTTCTAAGATCATTGAGTTGTACCTGATGAGATGACTCAAAAAGATCACAAAGTCAAAAATTCAAAAACACATACGCAATTAGTGTTTTCATGCACTGAGTTGGAAATCAGAAGTCATGGTCCTGGTGTATGGATACGTTAGCCGCCGCACCAACACTGGACTCCCTAAACTGAAAACCACACTCAAAACACTTAAATATATTTATTCACATAGAAAATATTAGATTCATATTTCTTTAGTAGAATCGATCTCCTATGATACCAATTTTTCATGACCCATCCCACGGGGCCCATACTGTGACTACCCCATGCCCTCCTTCCACAGGATAGGGCCTGGAAACTAACACCAAAAGTAATATTCCCTAAAATGAGAAGACTTTTCCTTTATAAAATATAAACTCGCACAAACCAAGCACATGGAAAGATACAAGCACAAAGTAAACTATATAGTAAACATGGCGTGTATAGTTAGTAAAGGGGCCAGAATACAAGCCCAATACGAATGTACAAGTAAAACTAGGAAGCACAAGTAAAATTGAAAACGACACCTATAAACACTCGCTAATGATCCTACCGAAAGGGTAGGTAAATCTCTCAAATGGATGACTCTACGGATCATCTACTCTAATGACCTCCTCCAAGCAGCCTACATTCTAGGTATGCCCATCCTTTGTCAGTGTTGTCTATCTTCTTCACTAGACACAACAAGGTGCGGGCGTAACTCGTGCAGGGGTGAGTATAACAATACTCAGTAGGGACCGCAAGACCCCGACGGTCTCTCAAAATCCAAAAAATATAATCCAAAATAAATAAATAAACATTACATAGGTATATTCCTATACAGATACCTATGTTATCAAAATATACTCACCTCACATAAGAGGGAAAAGTACAACACAGGTAACACAACGAAGTTAAGAGTACCACATAAGTACACCACAAAGGTAGGAGTACCACACAGGTAACACCTCGATGATATAGTACCACACAGGTATACCACGAAGATATAAGACTCAACTAAAATAGGTATAAGTGAAGTATAGAAGTACAGATGATCAGTCATAGAGCTGGATCATCTTATTCTGTCAAGAGGCAATGCTGTTGTTTATATGGAGTCTGACCCACACAAGATCGATAGATACTATCCCCCGCCATGACCCAAACTGGATCTGACCTACACAAGATTGGTATGCACTTACCCACAAAGGATCCCTGAGTGCTGACCCACACAGGATCGGTATGTGCTGACCCACACATGATCACTCTGTGTTGACCCACATAGGATCAGTATGTGCTGACCCACATGGGATTTCTGAGCTCAAACCAACACAACATCAAGAGGTGATAACCCCCTCAATGACCCACACATGATGTGGCATTCATATAGTGGATAGGTAACTAACTTCCGTATAATCTCTCTCCAACCTCTGCCTCACTGCCAGCCACTAGGTTCCCGGACTAAGCATGCTTGATTGTGAGTTGTCTTGATCATCAAGCCATCGGTTGATACTTCAACATCCACTATGTTCCACGAAGATGTATCCCAATGGTTAGTCATGTCATATGGGACCTAACGCAGTAGACAGTGCGTCAATCAGACTATTGGTCTGTAAGTTATTTGCATTTCTGCTCTGAGGGCCCGGTTTGATTCGAGGTTTGATCCAACCCAGATATACTCTATATTTATCCAAAACTCAAGTATAGTATACCAAAAGTACCTTCTCGATCCATGAATTCGGGCACTGTAGATGGTTAGTCAAACAGATTCTCGGTTCTCAAAATATGTCCATAAAGGCGAAAATGGATCTGGATGGGCCAAAGTCTGGTCTGACCCGGGCTGACCCGGTTCAGGAGGACCTAGCCAAACGTGGGTCCAGTCTAGCCTATGAGGGGGATGACGTGGCCTCACCCATTGGAATGGTCCACCCAAGATGGCACAGTCCACCTGAGCTAGTGCAGTCCACCCGAGCTGGAACCGAAGGCGGAGCGTTCCCCTTCCTTTTAGAATGGAAACTTGTAGCACCTTTAGTTGCTACCAAGTCACTATGCGACCCAAGAAGGTCCTGCAAAAATGAAATGTCTGGCCAATGTTCCATCCAATCCTCCTACAAATGGTGCGGTTGTGCGGCACTACTCCACCGTGGCTGGCACGGTTGGCTATTCTTTGGCCTCCGCTGCGACCAAGTGGTCGCGACCTCTGGCTCCACCATCGGTGCGGATGTGCTCCGCTGCTCCACCACATGGTCTGTGGAATGCCGGCCACCTCCCTGACCTACTGCGACCAACGATCTATGACTCCTCATCATCCGAAAACACAGATGCATGACACCCTTCCTTTCTCACTGCCGATCGGGTGCCATTTGTTGCCTTCTTCCCCGAGCCATTGCGGATTCATTCTAAGATAAAAAATTATGTTGTTTAAATATTTACCATCCTTGGGTTGAATTATTCAAGGCTATATTTCATGCTCATCAGAACATTGTGTTTCCAGCATCATTAAATATTTGACGTCGAAGAACTCATGAAGAACGCGTGAAGAACAAAAGATAAATGGGGAAAATTATATGTGCGGGATTATGGCTTTGTTTTTTTGGCCATCATCATTGTGATTCTAGAACAGGAATAATAAACAAAATAGATTTAATTATAATCAAATTAAAACCCCTACCTCATTCTCCCATAAGATATGTCACATGGAATAAGACAAAGTCAATGAGATGGTGACATCATCATTTGTTGCTCCCATAAGATGATTCCAATACAGGCTCAAGAACCATCCTCGTTATCTAATTCTAGAGGATGCTCTTCATTGGAGAGTGCTCTTCATTGAAGATGATGATCCTCCTAAAGCTCTCCACAAAACTCCTATCCTTTTCTAACAAAAATTCACCCATAAGAAATGAGGATTCAACTTAATATGTTAAGGGTTTCCATTAATTAAATAATGTTTTGGATGGTCCCCGCCTATAGAATTCAAAAAGGGGGTTTCAATTTCAAAAATAAAATAAAACATGTTTATTTTATTTTCTCCCACAAAAGTCTGAAAAACTAACTTTCACCCTGGACCTACTGTGGTAGAGGTGAAGTTCTCCTTATGCGAATATCGGCACCATGAGTTCAAATGATTCCTCTGATTTTAATTCTGAGCACCAGTTCAAATGTTACTAAAACCTCCTCTCACTTTTATTGGACGTACCTGAAAAAATGTTCTAAAATTTATTCTGGGAAGACCGGGCCTCGGAATCACGAACCATCAATTTTCACAGACTCATAAATTTCCCATATAATTATAAAAAATATACATGGGACAATTAGAGTCTTTAAGTCATCCCATAAGCCTATCATTTTCTAGGACCACTCATATAACTTGGAGATGGTGTTCTAGGAGATATCACTGTCATTTGTGTTTCATATGGTACTGGGAGAACACGGTATTATATAGGTAGTATAGGTAGGGGGTTCCACTCGAGAGATACTCCGTACTACTCAACACATGGTATGATTGCATTCAGACAATCAACGGGATGAACCCCTATGAGGAAAATAACAGTCACTATCATCTATCACACAAGAGTTCATTGGAAGTAGTGAGTGTACAAATTTGTTTCTCCTTCATCTGAATGGAGTTGGTTCTTGGCCATTGTCATACCATTCAACAACTCTAAAAGGGATTGACTCAACCAACCTAAGTTTTTCAGGGTAGGTACTATCAAATAGAACTATAACCTACACCTTATTCTTTAAAATCACATGATTCATGGCCTCTGTTCTTCATTACTTGCTTCCTCTAGATAGAAATGACTATAGGACCTTTCTTAATCTATAACCAATGGAGATTCACTGGATAACACCAACTCCTACTCATACTTATTATAATATAGGTACAAGACTTACATGATAACTTTATCTTGCTAACTTTAAAGCACCTGGGTGACATGCTATTATTGGCAGCTTGTATGGATGAGTAGACTAGGGATTTGAGTTTGATGCTTCCTAGTTTGTAGGATAGAATACTCGAAATAATATAGGTAGCAGTATAGTCAAAGGTTTAGAGGGACAATGATGATTTTAGATGAGGTTTAAAGGGTGGACTGGTTCTCCCACTACAACGTGGATAGAGGGATAAACCCATACACCATCACTAGGGGTGAGAATGTAGCCTAACTCTTGACATTTTCATGATAGGGGTGGAGTGTGTAATGACTTAAGAACTAATCCAACAAGGCGGTTCACTGTCATCCCTAACCCGTTGAATGTCGTTTGAGTGGATCGACTACTCAAGACCACCTATATTATACGACTGAAGAGAGAGACAAGCCATAATATGGTAATTTCATATTTGATGGTTTTTGATGCATCATGTTCCGACCAGAAATCCATGAGTATAGATCATTGGAAAATGTGGAAACCATTGGAAAAGGATGAAGAAATGGTTCTTGAAAAGTGAAAAAAAGGCTCAAAATGCATTGGATAATCAACTTCTCAATGGGATATTATTCACCACAATACAGATACAGAACCTTTGACCATTTAACTCTAGAGTATAGAATGATAGATGTAGGTCTTGTTCATGATGCTCATACTGACAGAGAGTGGAGGTGAAACACTTTGACATTGGTATGATGTTCAACATTCTAGTGTAGAATC
Organism: Viscum album; assembly: GCA_963277665.1. Lineage (NCBI taxonomy): Eukaryota > Viridiplantae > Streptophyta > Magnoliopsida > Santalales > Viscaceae > Viscum > Viscum album. The sequence continues at coordinate 1,933,276,205 of OY728131.1, forward strand.
ACAGATCATACTTTGGGGGAGGATAAAAATCAGTATAATATAGGTAGTAGAATATCTCGGTATAATATATGTAGTAGAATATCATGTGGTTGTCGAGAAATAGATTTGGGAACTCAGTTAACTAGAATCCTATTCAGTATATTAGCCCATACCATAAGGAAGGTCAGTGCAAGGACCCTTCCCGTACCACACACATAGTCAAAATCAATCGATTAGTGAAGAACCTACTTAGATATGTTCTTATCATATCCTTTTGGAGACTTTGACACAATCAACATGCCACTGAGTATGTGAAATTCCACAAGCATCTTTAATTACCTTCATCTAGATCCAAACGGAATGCTTTCAAAGACCTATACATCAAAACGTGGAGGGAGTTAGTGTGGAGAAGAGTGTTAAGAGGTACTATAATTGGTGGCTCAATAAAAAGGTGGGGATGAGCTTTAGGAGAGAAACCTCATGTCACTTATGATGGTTAAATGGCTCTATCCTACACATACATATGATTTATTAGACTTTCCCAATAAAAAAGGTTCGCCTCTAGTTAATTACCTACTCGTGAGATGAGAGCTTGTCATTGTGTTATATCACATCAATTACACTAGATTAATCTATCTATAGTTGTAAATAATGAAGAAAAATTGACCCATTCTAAATTAGGATTAGGTGAAAAAATAAAAGGATGTGTTATTGAATCTAAATTCCTATTATAGTGGACCTCCTAGAGACAAAAATAACCAAAATAGCTAGAATAAATGATATAAAAGTGTTTGGGATACAATACATGAATCATGTTTTATAGGTACTCATTGGTATATGATACTTTATGTATACCTGTGATAACCTGAAGCTCACTACCTAGGGTATTCTTGGAATACATGACATATCCCAATGCCTACTACCTATATTATTTTTGAGAAATAACCAGGATATACCAGGGTACCCATTTGTATCATCTCCTAGTTGATTGAATGAGTTGAATTGAAACTACTCAGGGAGTTTAACCTTTTCTATATCATTCCACTCCTAGTGCTGATGGAAGCATACATGCCAGTGTACATTCATTCGAACCTTTGTCTTCTACATTTCTGATCTATTCTTAACTAGGACCAACCCAAGAGTCCCAAAGATTTCATTTTCATTTCCATTCACACCACTAATGAAGAGGTACACATCCTCTATATATTATTTGATGCCCATTTCCTAGTATTGGAACGACCTCTATTTGGCAGTAGAGGAACATGGCCCATGGTTTCTGATATTAGGTGGTGTGGTAGGAAGGAGCATCCATCGACTTGGGGATATCACCATCTACTACCTATATTATACCGACGGTGAGCTCCATTAAGTGAATGAAACCACCCATTGGAGCCAGAAACACCTATGAAAATGCTTTTATCCTATATTGGGTGAATTTGGAAATAATTCCACAAGCTAGAGGAGGTTTTCCTCTGGCATCCATAGTGCCCATTCCAGCTTCAATCACATTCATGGTTTTAATGAAACAGATGCACACAGGTGCATGTGTCCTCATTATACCTTTGCAATCATACTAGCATTACATCAAATCCAGTATACTATTTTTTATTTTGAGCCCACAGACACTCTTCTGAACTCATTAGCTATCGACTCACTGTGATGTACACCTATCTCATTCAATGGAATCCCTTGGTGTTGACTGATACCCTTTTTAATGCTGGATAATCATGTACTGACCGTATCATGTATTAGATTGAGGTGTGGTTGACTAATAAACTTCAAAATTGAGTTATGGATCAATTTTCAAAAATATCAAAACATTCTGAATGGGTTTTATCAGTTTTGAGTATGTCACATGCTCTTTTACTAAATTTAATGACAATTTTCAATAATGACACATTTGGAGTTATACTAGACACACTGTAAATTTTATTAAGGAAATTAGGATTTCAACCTGTCAACAATTACCGATGGATTTTTTCCAAGAGTACCAAAACAATCCAAATATTTTTTCTTTGTTTTTAGTATGTTAGTTGTGTTTTTTTACTAAATGTCATTTCAAACTCAAAACACATATTATGAGTTATACCGATCATATAATTCATCTTATTGATGTGAGACTACATCATAGACATCAAAAATTAATTATGATTCATTTTCCTAAATTATCAATATAATAGATCACGTTTTATTGGTTTTTAGTAATTGACACGTTTTGAACTAAAATTACTATTTTAAATTTAGTCATTTCAGTCAAACTATGAATTAGATTAAGGTGAGGTTAATTTTGAAACATCAAAAATGACTCATGGATCATTTTACTAAGTATAAAAACAATCCAAATGTGTTTTCTTAATTTTCAATATATCATTTGTTGTTTATACATAAATTAATGTCAATTTAAAATAAAAAGATACACTTTGACTTATATCGGCCACATCTTGAATATTATTGAGGCAATACTAATTCCTACACATGAAAATTGACTAATAGATCATCTTAATGAAATATAAAAACATTCTTGAATCTGTTTTCTTTGTTTCCGGTATGTCACTTGTTGTTTTTACTGAAATTAATGTCAATTTTAAATAAAAAGAGACACATTGAGTTATACTGGACACAATTTGAATCTTATTAACATGTTTTTTATTCCTATATTTCAAAAATTACTAATAGATCATTGGGATTAAGTTTAAAAACAATCTGAATACGTTTTTTTTTGTTTTCACCATGTCATTTGTGTTGTTTTATTAAAATGTAATTTCAAACTAGAAACACACATTATGAGTCATACCAGTCACATCATGAATTTGTTTGATGTGAGACTTCTTCAGACACATAAAAAATTACAAATTATTCATTTTCCTAAATTATCAAGTTATCCAATGTGTGTTTTCTATTTTTTGATTGAGTGACACATTTTGAACTAAAATATCAATTTTAAACTGATAACCAACACTTTTAGTCATACCAGTCACACCATGCATCGAATTGAGCATAAATAATGGGTGATAATAGATAATAAATATGTTGAAAAAATGGATAAATCAATGATCATATATGTATAACATGATCATGATGATTTTAGAAGGTGATATTAACATTTGAAATTCATACCCTGCATACCATAGCTCATAACCATTAGTCATGGATCAAAGAATGGTAATTCATAAGACATGAATATTAAAGGAACAAATAACATTATAAACTAAAAACATAAACTTCGAGTTATACTGAGAATAATTTGTATCAAATTGAGGTGAGGTTGATTGAGTTGTGGCTGATTAGTACACTATTTAGGAAAATATTCATGACTGGTCTTTTGGGAAGTCATAATTTGCATTCAAATACCGAGAATTCAAACTTTTCATTCAACATGTTCTCTATTTTATATCTTGTTAGAGATAGTTGAAAGGAAAATATGACCTCCCAAATTATCTATAAAAAATAAATAAGCATTACATATAAATTATAAGGAAATTAACTTTCAAATAGTTGATAATATACTGAAACAATTAATTAATTACATAATTTAGAGTAATTCACATTTATACATTCTTGAACCATTTCCTCCATTATCTCATTTTTAGCATTAATGTCCAATCTCTCATGAGAATGATCTTTTTCAAACAAATCACCCTGGATCAAATAAAAGAATCCACATTTATAAGAAAACAATTCTTATGTGAGTAAAACTAAAAAGAAGTAAATTAAACATAAATATGAAATAATCCACTACTTCTATGGAAGTCACAACATCATGATATTTGTATATATTATTCCATCATGTATACTACCCATTCATTTCTGTGCACATCTATATCATATTAGTTTTTTAAACAATTGTAGTAGTACTAGAAAAATATAAATACACAAAGGATTAACAAATATTTTAAATGAAATAGTAATTATCTTCGAAAATACATGTTCAACAATTATTGATTTTTCATAGAATTTGACCCCTCTCATAAATTTATATACAATATAATTTAAATATTTTCTATTAGTTTGTTTTAGACACTATAGAAACATTGAGTAGAATATGTTATTTGTTTTGATATTGGTTTGGATAGTGAAATCTTATTATATATCCCCTAATACATATATAGTCTTAGAAATTGTCTTCATCCTTGTACTTATCCCCTGGTCTCATTATTATTTTTTCATGATAGTGATGCACCACCCTATCATAACCGAATTATCATTGAAAGATAATATAAATAGTATAAAATGATGTTATGTTTTAAAAAGTTGGATGTACTGTATTACAGATTGACAAATTTCATCATGTGTGGATAGTTTTTTGTATATCCATACATTTAATTAAAGAAATAAATCATTGGAGTGTAAAAATTTACTACAATGAGTACCCAATCCAACCTAAAAACATAAAAAATAATAAATAATGAAATAAATGAAAATATATATGATATGATTGAATTGTATAGTTTTAACCCTACATCGTTGGTATTAAATAGCCTTTTTTATTTGAAATTATTCATCCTAATGATTTGATCAGACCATCCACTATTTCATAATTTTTTTGCTATCTATATTTTTTTGTTCTATAGAGGAGACGTGCGGATTAACGAGTCCTAATTTTTTTCATTGGAAAATCCCTCAATATTATATATATATATATATCTTCCAAAAATATGAAATTAATTTGTTAGAATTTTAAAAATCAAATCATGAAAACATACCTCCTGTATACATTTACAACTTAGCTGTCTAGCGAAGCATAGTCGAGGATTTCACTAACACTCTCAACACCAATGATGTCTTAATATTTTGCTCCATACATATTTTCATCAAAATAAACTATGTGATTATTCCAATTCTTTATCTTTATATCAACTTGAACCTTCAATGATAGTAAATGCGGATATATAATAGGCAACTGATGGTGTTTTTTGTAGATCTCTTCGATCAGTTGGTCAATTATTTAGACGGTTTTCAGGCGGTCATTTGTTTCATCCCCTTGTCGTTTTTTTATTTAGAAAAATTCATTCATGTTAACATTTCTTATTATTTTTCAAATATTTCTCTTGAAAAGTAAATTGGAAATGAATACCTCATTTTGGACATGTTTGTTTATAAGATGTGAAGACCATGTGATAAATGTTCCAATGTTTTTTTCAACTATATAAATATATTCTTCATCAATTGGAATAGGTAGCTTCAAACATGGATCATGGGATACACTAATTGACACTCACATGTGACCTTTTGTAACTGGTCTGATATGTTGAATGTCATTTTCAAAATAGACCATCATACCCCTCGCTACAAGGTAACGAGTGTGTGTTTCTAGATATAAATCACAGTCATTATCTCCATATATATTATTAGTTCATAAAATATAAAATGTCTATTTGATTCACATTTCACATAAACATTTATTAGAACATTGATTATATTATCTAGGAAATCTCTTTTAGGGGAATATATATCCTTGTAGTTGGAGGGGGTGGCGTGGGATCTCCATGTAGTGGTTGTTCTTGAGATGCTTCTTCTCTTTGCATACAACCAATTAATGTTGTCATCATCTCTCTCTTCCATTAGAATTCTTATTCAATGATAGATATTCATTCTCTCATATTTTTTATTAATTCACTTTGATCCTCATCTTGTTGATTTTCTCAAGATATGTTTTGGGTGTTGCCCCAAAACTCGCACCTCTGACATGACCATATTGTTTTGGTCACTTCAAGGATACCTATTATATGTGTTCATTTGATACAAGTGTTACAGATTCATATGACTATGTAAGATAGAAAATATAGAAAAATATGTGATCATTTTTATTTAATAGTGATTTAAATAAAAACAAATTTATACTATGTAATACTTACCATTGTTTCCAACACTTTTTGTGTCTTTTAATCTATTAGTATCTCGTCTTTATTTACACGTGCTGCCTTCCCTAGAACATGGTGTGGGATGGAAGTAGCATTGGATTTGGAGACATAAATCTTCATATAAAGAGAGTAACATAATTATGGTGTTGTATCATGTCATATAAAAGTATTATGGTAGATTAAAAATACATACTAGTTTTTTTACAAGATAAGTACACATAATCCTTACTTTATGGTAGGGGTACACTAGTTTTTCTAATCGTTCCTTATTTCCATAACTCATTTTCTATTTCATAAATAAAAAATTATCAATCAATGTGATGAATACATATATCATCAAACATCGTATTACTGGCCACAATGTTCTTAAAAAAACAAATTTTCACAATAGCCAGTAAACGTGTCCCACACTTCTTGGTTTATCAAAACTGTATAAATAAGTGGTTTGTGTGGGTTTATTTTCCCTTCAATATCTTTAATATGATATCTTGTTAGAATTGTGTGAAATGATTTTTGAATCCTTCAAGAATGAATTAATACATATTTCTTATGGGAGTCTTCTACTGTATATTCACTATAAAATGGATGATGAAGTGTATGTTAATTTTTAGTTATTTTTTTTTTTAGTAAAATAAAGAAATGATATCATAATGTTACCATAATACCTTTCCTGAATTAGTGTCTTATTCCTAGGCACAACATAATGTCAAGAATCTAAATCAATTAGACCGTGTTTCTGAGTGACGATTCTAGTGTAACAATTGAACATGGCCTTGTTGGGGTTAACATGTTGGCCCCACACATTCCATCCGATCTTTTATTTTATGCCTTTGGATATCTCCTTGATGATTTTTTCTAACACCATCAAAATACAATGCTCTTGTTTTACCTTTTTTGTCATTCCATCGTCAGTTACTAGTTCCCTAGAATCATCATCATTAATATGTTTTTCTGGAGTAGTAGCATTGACATGTATAGAAGGTCATTATACCTCTTCACTTGGATCATCAGCTGGTTGAGAATAATATTGTTCTTCATGAATGGGAGAATTAGAACATTGATAAGGTTGTTCCTATACACTATGAGCAGTAGCAGGTTGAGAGACCTGTTATTCCTTGGGATTGGGAGCACCAGTATGTGAAGAATTCATTATCTGTAGAAGTGGTTTAAAATTTAATTTAGTGTATATAAATGCAGTAGCATGAAGATAATAATATGAAGTAACGTGGTGATTACTACAAAAAAAGTAAGCTGTTTTTTGAACTATCTTTTTCTTTTTTAAAGGGTGAAGAGATTTTAACCCTTTATTAATTATCCAAACCCCTTCATTATGGTATCCTCTAACATAAAATACTCCGTCTACTTTGGGACCTCTGTGAAATGATTGTGATTTCCTAATTAATGGGTCAACCAGATATGAATTTTAATTTGACAATTCAGTGGTTTTGGTCATTAACTGAAAACAATTGATAAATTTATATTTTCTGGATCTGGAATATAAAATACATATACTATATATGATTCCATTATAAAAGGATAATCATTTTACAAATACTTACTAGAATCAACTTTTTGTAATCGCAATTCATCTATATTAACATTACTTCTGTTATCAACCAACTTTTATTGAATAATTGATGCTTTGAATATTGTATAATATATCTCCCATATTTTTTTAAGGATGAAAAAATATAAAATATTCTCAAAAATTGGATTTTTTTTCCTTAGTACAAGAAACATACATTGCTTCAGCCACAAGTGAAACTCCACTATTTTTCCTAATACTACCTTCATCATGCTCATTTTCATTGAATGTATAACCATTAATTACATAACATTATAAGATAACACACACACACACATGTTCCTCCATCTAGAAATCGATGTTGTTCTGAAATTAAATCTATATTATAATCCAACTCCTTTAAAATATGGTCCCAAAACCATCCTATAAACTGTTTATTATGTGTATTGTATATCCATCTTTCATTCCTTGATGGATTAAAATGCCTAGTAATTTCATTTTGGGTTTCAACATATGGGGAAACCTCTAAATGATTATAAAAAATGTAAAAGTGTTCCTTCTACAAATCCATAATATTGATTTTCACAACATGTCTTCAATAAATGACATCACCTGTAAGATATCTAGTGTGATGAGATTTCGGTAGACCATTGCTTTCTACACCAGACATTTATTCAGTATATAATTCAAAACTGTCCTCAATAATATATCACTATATAATAAAACCCTCTGGAAATCATTGATTTTTAACATACCCTTTCAAAATATTTTAATGGAATTCAATGGGGTACGTCAATCTATAGTGTACAATACCACATAGTTGAATCACTCTCAACAATTTAAAAGTAACATATAAAAAATTAGTAGGAATAACATTTCCATTTCACAAAATATGACAAAAATTTCCCTTTCGATTTTCAGAAATAGTTATGGATATATAAATTTGCTGTATATAACATTGAAGAAGAAATTGATCTTTGTTAATGTATTATGGAAATTCTTGGAAAAAAATAAATATTTAACTATAGGCATTAGATCTTACATCAAAACATGGGAGTCATGGGATTTTAGACCCTTTAAATTTAAATCATTCATTGACAAGATATTATTGATATTCAATGAATAACCATCTAGAACCTTTACATCATTCAAGATGTTTCAAAACTGATATTTATCTTTCCTCGAAAGAGTTTAAATAGATGTAGGAAGAAAAGATTGTTTTTCACCCTTCACTGGTTCCAACTCTTCTTGTATTTTAATATAAACAATGTCCAACCTATACTTAATTCATTCCTGTGTTTTTCTGGGTGTATTTAGAATCACGTCACACACACTATCACATAATTTTTTTCAACATGCATAACATCAAGAAAATGTATGACGTATAGAAAATTCCAGTATGCTAATTAAAAAAAACTGATCTATTTTTCCAACCATATTTTGTGTGGTTTTTTGAAAATGGTTAACCAAAAAGATTTCCCACATCTTTAACTTTTTCAAATAATTTATCAGTTGTTAGTGGAGACAATGATTAATATTCTTATGAACTTCCATTAAATTATGTTGTCTAATATCGGTAATTATTTTTCAGGGTGGAAATCTGTGATGTCCTTAAAACAATGTTTTTGATGATTTTTTAATCCCAATTCTTTGTGTACCTTTTTGTATATGGAACACCCTTGAGATATTTTTATGTTATATCTTGAAAATTTTCAATAAGCTAGAAAGTCATTTATTGTTTTGTAAAACATGGATCTCAACATGAAATATTAATTCCTATAAACATCATACAACATAACTCTTGAATCGCCCAATAATTTCGAATCCATGATCAATTGATCCAAATAAATTTCAATATCATTACTCTGTTTTGTTGATTTTGATATAATCATGTATAATAAGATGTATTTTAATTTCATACATAACCATAATAAAATGTTATAATTTACCAACATAATAGGTCATGTACTGTGAGTACTACTTTGAAAACCAAAAAGATTAAATCTATCTATAGATAATTCAAGATGAAGGTTTATTAGCTCATTTCTAAATTTATGATACTCATGATCAATTCTATTCCACTAAGGAGAGTCTACTGAGTGATGTAGTTTCCCCTCATTAATTCTTCTGTCAGTGTTCCTTGTTAATTTCTCTGTACTCTCCCAATTTCTGTTTAGGTGCATAAACCTTTGAATTATTGGAATGTACTGTAAAACATTCATAAGATGAGATTCATCCTTCTTATATCGATAAGAACCTCAATTTTTTCATTCTATAATTCATATTTAGTCCTTGAGAAACAATATAAATTCATTCAAGTAGGCATGTATTCTTTCAATTATCATACCCATCGAGCGTAGTATTTGTTTGGCGTCATATGTTTGTCTTGGGAGCTCATTATCTTCTGGTAGCATGTCAATCAAGATAACAAGGAATTATGTAAAACTAGAATCACCACATCTATTGAAAGCTTTTAGATTATACAGCTTTAGTATGGCTGATAATACAATATATTTAGTGAAACCACCATACAATGGATTTTATTCATAATTCGTTAACTTCGGAAACAATTTTAGGAAATCATGATGTTTATATTAAACTATCCTTGTAATTTCTTCAATATGATCTTTATCATTATTCACATATGTAATGAAATTATCGATAAAGTCTTCTTTAATGTCCACACTTGTAATCATTTCAGATGATCCATAAAATTCTATTTTAACTTTTCCACTAGCTACATTATATTTCCCCCATATTTATTCTATCATTTATATCTTTGATCAATTCTATGATAGTTCAAGTGTTCTTCCAAGTCTTCTAAACTAATTTGTCTTGAATAATAACAGTGTAAACATAGAAAAGGATTCGAGAAGAGACGTATACATGATATTTTGCCTACTTGATGAACTCTTTCACTCAATATTAATACTCTGTTGTCAAACGATTGGAATCTATCCATTACATACTCATATCCTTCCTATTTGATTTGGTAATATCAATATTTTACAAAATAAATACACAAAACATTGATAAAAAATTGATCGGGGCTAAAAAAATAATTGACTTAAGCCTCTTTCAATATTTATCCCCAATAACCACTTTTTGGAACTAGGGGAATTCATTTTTGATATATTAGATAATATTTCTATAAATCTATGAGAGGCCAAAAGTTTTAAACCATTAGTATAAGCTGGAAAAATATTCGTATAATATAACCCAATGGTTTTCCAATCTATTGGAAACTATGATGTGGGGATAAAAATATTCGATTGGGGATTTCTTAAACCATTGGGTTATGTGATTTTACTGCACATTATACAAATGGTTTTCTATAAACATTGTGTATAAATTTTTACCAATGGTTTTACACCGTTGCAATATAACTCGGTTTATATATATACCAACAGTATTTTAAACTATTGGTAAATACTTTTACAAACAGTTTATAGAAACCATTGGTAACAATTTCGTTAAGACATCTATTCCATTAGTTTAAAAAATTTCGGTATATAATTTTACCAATGGTTTCATCAAACCATTAGTATAGATTCAATTTTCACATCTATACCAATGGTTTTGAAACTGTTGGCATAGAGTTGCTGCAACTCCAGCAGTAGTAGACAGTACCAGCCTCTCGTTCTGCATAATTCAGGACCTCAAATTCCTGGTGTAATTACCTGCAATTACAATACTCTATACATAATTTAAAATAACACGAATGAATAGAAATATGATCCAAATAGTGTTCCATCATAATAACACCAATGTAATTGCAGTACACTATACAAAATTCTAAATAACACCAATGCAACCAACAATATAATTCAGAATAACACCAATACACCCAAAAAAATACACAACTAGAAACTAGAACACCCTTAAAAGAGACATATCTATAAACCAAACACTTTCCAATTTGATACAAGTGGGTGATGGTGGTGGTATACAAGGGGTGGGGTTGGTCCAGGTGTGGGGGCTGTCTATGGGGGTGGGGGTATCCGGGGGGTGTGTGGCTACCCAATGGGGCGGGGGTGTCTATGGGGTGGGGTCTCTAGGGGGTGGGGATGTCTTGGGGTTGTCCAGGGGGGCTATTCAAGGTGTTGGGGATGTCCAGGGGGTGTTTAGGGGGTGTGGAGGATGTCCATGGATGTGGGTGGTGTCCAGGGAGTGGGGGCTATCCAAGGGGGTGGGGTGTCCAATGGGTTGTGGGAGTTTTCCAAGGAGGGGTGTCTAGGTGGTGGGGGCTATCCAGGGGGTTGGGTGTCCAGGGGTGGGGTGTCTAGTGGTGGTGGGGGATGTCAAGGTGGGTTGGGTTTGTCCAAGGTGTGTGGGTGTTCAGGGGGTGGGGGTTTCTAGGGTGTGGGGGTGTCCAGGGGTGGGGGTTGTCTAGGGGGTTGGGTGTCCAAAAGGGGTGGGGGTGTCCAATGCAGTGGGGTTGTTGAGGGGGGTGTCCAGGGGATGGGGTTTTTCTAAGGGGGTGGAGGTGTCCAAAGGGGGTGGGGGTGTCCAAGGGGGTGGGGGTGTCTAGGGGGTGGGGCTATCCTAGGAGGTGGGGTGGTGTCTAGTGGTGGTGGTGTCCAAGGGGGTGGGGGTGTCCAGGTGGTGGTGTGTCCTATGGGGTGGGGGTGTCCAGAGGGTGGGGTGACCAAGGGATAGGGGTGTCTAAAGGGGGTGAGGGTGTCCATGGGGGTGGGGGTGTCAAGAGGGGTGGGGGCCTATCCAAGGGGGTGGGGGTTTCCAGGGGTGGGGGTTTCCAGGAGTGGGGGATGTCTAAGTGGGTGGGTGTGTCCAAAGTGTGTGGGGGTGCCCAAGGTGGTGGGGGTGTCTATAGGTGGGAGCTATCAAAGGGGTGAAAGTGTCCATGGGGTGGGGTGTTTTGGGTGGTGGGGGTGTCCATGGGTGAGTGGGAAGGATGTCCCTAGGTTGGGTGTTTCTTGGTGGTGGGGATTCTAGGGGTTGGGGGTTCTCCAAGGGGGTAGGGGGTGTCCAGGGGGTGGGTGGCGTCCAAGGGGGTGGGGTGTACAAGGGGGTAGCGGGTATCCACGGGGGGGGGGGGGGGGGGGGTTTCCAAGGGGGTGGGGTGTCCAAGGGGTGGGGGCTGTCCATGGGGGGACCATACAGGGGGTGGGGGATGTCCAAGGGGGTGGGGGTGTCCAGGGGGTGGGGGATATATAGGGGGTTGGGGGAATTTCTAAGGGGTAGGGGGTGTCCAGAGGTTGTGGGGGCTGTCTCGGGGCATGAGGGTATCCTTGGGTGGGGGCTGTCCATGGTGGGGGGTGTTGTCTAGGGTGTGGGTGGTGTCCAGGGGGTGGGGTTGTCTAAAGGGTGGGGGTTGTCCAGTGTGTTGGGGTTGTCCAGGGGGTAGGGGCTATCCAGGGGGTTGGGGGTTGTCCATGGGGTGTTATCCAGGGGTGGGTGGGGGTGTCCAGGTGGTGGGGGTGGAGTCTAGGGGGGTTGTCCAAGAGGTGGGGGATGGGGTGGGGTTGTACAGGAGGTTGGGGCTGTCCAGGTTATAGGGGGTGTCAAGGGGGTGGGGGGGTGCTATCCATGGGGGGATTTCCAAGGGTCTAGGGAGGGTTGTGGTTTTCTAGGGGGCATGGGTTGTCCATGTTGTTGAGGGGTGTCCTGGGGGTGGAGGTGTACAGCGGATAGGGGTTGTCCAAGGGGGTGGGGATATCCAGGGGAGGGGTGAATCAGTCACACATATATTTAGTCATAGAAAATAATGAAGTCAAGTTTTATTTTTTATAGATAATGAAATAAAGATAATGTGGCTAACATAACAACACATATATTTAGGAACAAAAAATCATAAAACATCAAATGTCAGTAATATTAGTCAAAATGCGATGAATCAATATATCCCTCATCACCATCACTATCATCAACGTCATCATAAGCCTCATCCCTATCCACATCATCATCCATATCATCATACACTCCCTCCTATATTCCCTCCTCCTAACCCTCGTACTATACCTTGGCCTCCACCTCACCCTCCTCCTCCGCCTTGGATTCCTCCTCACCCTCCTCCTCCGCATCCTCCTCCTCCTAACCTTCCCCCTCTGCCTCAGCATTCTCCCCTAAATCATCTTGATCACCACTAGAACTTCCACCTTTTGCACCATATATAGAATTTATCAATGAAATATATTCATCACAAGGTTTGCTGGCCCCTGGTGGACGTGTTGGATGTAAAAATTCCATCAGTTTCATAAATTTAATGTTTTCCCTAGTAGACTGTTCCGCCTTCTCTGTGGAACTTTTTCCATCCTGTTCTTTCGGTGCTTTAACCTATTGGAAGTCGGTGGCACTACAACACATAACTGAGGAGGGACAGTACCTCGTCAGGACTATACTCTTCCCAGGTCAGCACCATACTCTTCCAGTGTATTCATCTCCCAACACCTAATATAAGTAATCATTTGGCTAAAAATTTCTAGGTTCTAGGGAATCAAGGCCCTCTAAAGTATCATGTTATAAATATAAATAAATTACTAAGTTACAAAATAGATATTAAAATTTGAAATCAACAAATTAAAACTTAAAATCTACTGTTGAGTTGGTTCATTAACTGCACTTTAATCTTTCTTCTTTCTACTCGATAAAAACTATTTTGCATGAGGAACATATCATTCAATAATCAATGTTTTACTCTACAATGACATTGAATGTAAAAAATAATAATTAAAAATAGGTTACCAATAATTAATTTCAAATCTAAAATTATATGAAAACTTTAGTAATTGAATAAATTATATAATAATCAATAGAAAGTGCATGTTGTAAAGAAAAAATATAAACAGTCATACCTGCTTCCTCTCATGATCGGACATTGTAGTATGTCCCAATGTGTGGAGGTACTTATTAGCATCAATATTTTCTTAATTTTGTCTAGATGATTCTTAAATAAAATTAAATAATAAAAAAGATAGTATTAATCCAAACATGAAAATTTTCATTTAAATACCTCAAATGTGATTAATACATTAAACTGGATAGGCATCCAATGAGTATTCATTTGTCGATGCTATTCTGTCGTACAATCATCCATGATAGGTACCACCTCTAACTTTGTTCCAACTCTACCATTCCATCCAGTATACAACTCATGTTTATGGGATCTACTAAGCTCACCTAAATAATTTAGACGTGCTGGTCGTGCACCCTCACCATCGGGGAAATTAAACTAAATCTAACACAAAAATATTAATCAATATAATTACAAAAATGATATATTTCATTAAATAAAACATATTTGTTTACACATATATCTTACCAATAATTATCATTAATTTATTTTGAAAACTGTCTCCATGACAGTGGGATGACATGAATGATGTCCGAGTATTTGGCATGCATCGCCAAAAATCTCTGACAATGCTGCCCTATTTTTTCAATCATTTGACTATTTTCATTATTTTCCACCATCAACTGCATGAGGTGATTCCACACCGCATGCATGCATGTACTCCCCTACCCCCAACACCAATCAGTATATGTATCTATTATGGAATAAAAATTAATATTTTATCAGTACATGTTATAATGAAAATAAATAATGGTATACAAATTTGTTACTGTTCTATAAATATACCCATGGCTGTCGGATCAATGGGAATCATTCGATCTGTAGAAATTGAAGGGAAACTCTGTACAAGTGGAGTGTGTTCCAATGTATGCTCCGTAGGGACATAGTGTGGAAGAGAAGGAGTCGAAAAATATGGAATATAGAATCTCAGAGAGAAGTAAGTATAAGTAAAAGAAGATGACACAGATGGTTGGTCGAATGATAGATAATGAGTGGGAATCATCATCCGATATGGTAAAGACGATTAAGGAGACTCAGATGTAAAGGTTGGTGAAAACATGGGAGGCCTAAATATCTTATGTGTCCCTATTGATACATTGGGATCAAAATTTGGGATAGATAGAATGTTAGTGGGAAGGGTAGGGTCTCATCTGGTATGCCGACTAGATCAGATTGCTCTCATACCCCCCACATATGAACACCATGAGTACTGGGAACACTACTAGGTTTCTCATAAAATAAATTTCACCAAATAGGTGGATCTTACATGAACGTTTAAAACAAAATTAATAACATGAAATTATATATTATTTAAATATATATATTTGAAATAAAATACTCACTACCGGCACTAGTGGTGGAATTCCCATCTCAACCATGTGATGATTGTTGTTCGTCAACTTTTTCCATCACCTCTCTTCAATTTCTAGCATTTCCTACATTTGAAAAAAATGAATGTAATTAGAAAAGGAAAACTAATGTGTAACCCAAAAAACAATGAGAGGGAATAGGGGGATCCATGGATAATTTAACTATCAATTATTTTAGGTGATCTTGAATGGATATAAAATGAATTAAATAAATTGTACAAGATGTAATAAATAAATTTAATTATGAGTAGGATGGTTATTTAATTACTTTCATTATTCTATTAAAATCATAGAACATTTATTCTGAGGCATTATTTTACTAAAAAACCAAGAGAGAGAGCATACTGAATTATGCCTCTATGAAATTGTTTAAGGTATATATTATGAATGATTAAACCCTTAAGATTATTTTTAATTATGATATAAACATGTGTACAAGGATAATTTATCTACTAGATTCATAATGGATAAAGAACATGTAAAAATTAAGGAAATATTTAATTTCATAAGCCCTGGTAGATGATGCAGGTTTCAATTCATGTTTTGCAGAAGAAGGAAAAACATCATGTTCATTATTTGGTGAAATGTTAAAGGAGGTCTTAGAGTTATAATAATTTTATACATGGTCAATAAATCATTGAAATTTTCACCATGTAATAAATTTTGTTTTTTAGGTTTGAATACAGTTCAATTCCAAACTAAAAAATGAAATCCAAATAAAATTGCAACCAATAAACATTGATAATTCAAATAACGGTCAAGTCGGATACAATATATTTGTAATAAATATTAAATAAATTTGAATAGTTCCAACCTTAACAACCCAAGTCGAGATAAATGAAAATAATTGAGAACATAGATAGATTATTCTATATATTTCCCACCACAACATCAGTTTCACAGTCAACTCTAACAATTGATATATTGGAGTCAAATGTAAAAAATGGATCATTCCCAAAGGCATTAGGGATTGTGTCAATTCCATAAACACCATAATCAAAAATTTGTATTGGAATTACGTCAATAATGACACCAAATTCAATTCAATGATGGTCTTTGACATAAAAACATGTTTCTCCATTGATGCCAATACATATGGTTCATCAGTAGAATGTCTGAGATTCATATCAATTACTCAAAATAACCAATTTCCAATAAATGTGTGATTCATTGTTATCAAATCAAACCACTAGAATTTCATTATCATGACTATTTCATTAGAGTAGTAATCCAATATTATTATTATTTCAATGACTCCATAATAACCTACATTTTCAAATCATGGTCTACTATCTGATTCACTGGAATAAGAGTTTGTTGTGGAAGTAACCATAACACTATCTTACTTTGTTCTCATGCTCTTTTCATATTTAGTGATGATAATTATGTAGTCGTTGATAATAATTGATTTACAGTCACAAACCATGGTATTAGGATCAAAATCCAAATCTATTATTTCCTCATAGATAGAGTTAGTAGGAATACTCAATACCTAAAATATAAATGAATAATAAACGTAATTAAATATTTATTTGATTATTTTAAATATTATTATTTTTACCTTCAGTTTTAACCAAGTAGAAAACTATTTTCTATGCAATGTCTCCCTCCTTCTCAATGATAAAGAACAATGATTTCTATTTATCATTTCTTAATCTTCACTATATATAAAAATATGAATAGATTAATAGATATATATGTAAGATATATTTATTAAATTTACATACCTGATATAGTGGTCTAAATAATCATAGTTGAACAAAATTGTGTGATGTTCCATCTCCTATTCATCCAGGATTAATGGTGTTAATGTAATGATCCAATAATTCCCCTTATTTGAGAATGCGATGGAAATTTGGGTTCAATATTATTATACTATTCTTCTTTATTTCTCATTGGTATGTTCATTGTTGTAGTAAGATCATACAAATACGTAAAACATAAATACATACATTCTTGAGCCAAGAAACTATTCATAATAGAACCTTTGGGATGATTCCAATTTCAGATATAAGACTTTAATGTGTAAATATTTCTTTCATTTGTATACATTTAAAAAAAACAAATAGGGTCTCCAAAAGTTATTTCAGTTGGGAAATGGAACGTCAGATGTAGCATGAATGTGAAAAATGATGGAGGCAATATTTTATCTAACTCACAAAACAATTAATGGGGAATCTGCCAACATTTTAATAAAGAATGACTTGGAAAAGTTATTAATACCAATATCTATAAAAAATGGAACAACTGAATTAAATCAACCCTTACATTATTGGAAAGATATGATGGATTTCTATTGGAATAAAATCATGCAGAATGACGTGATAATCAAGAGTCTTTGAAGCTTTTAGCTTCAACTCTCTCATGATGGCCCATTTAGATATGTTTCATGAATAGCCATCCGTAACATTTATAGTATCTAGTACTTCCCAAAATATCTTTTTTTCTATATGTTTTATCACATAATAAACACATAAAACAACACAGTTATTCTCACTGATACACACCGGATGCAATTCTTGTCTGATGCCCCAATCCACCAAGTCATGCTGAGACTATAAATCATCTTTTTTCATACCCTTAACATTTTGAAGAATTGAATGCAACATTTCACATATATTTTTTTCAATTTTAATTATGTATAAGTAATAATGTAACAAATTGGTTGACCAATAAGGCAAATCAAAGATGATAAACCTCTTATTTCAATTGTAACATGTTTAGTTCTAACATTATTACTCTTTCTAGATTTCATTTGAACCTTCACGAATGAAAAAATAAAATCTTAAAATTCAATAATAACATCAGTTCCAACCATTTGAAGAGATTGATCATCAGTCTCCATGGTATTGACAAATCTTCAATGCTTATTTCTATATGGATGGTTCATTAGGAAGAATCATCGATGACCCGTAAAACTAAAACTACAGTGATGTTTCAGTCTTTGGAATCGTGCATTTTTCATACAAATAGGAAATGATATTTTTTCCTTATTTCTCCATCAATACATCATTTCATAAGAAGGAAAATCATTTATTATCAAAATAAGAACATCACGAATCTAAAATATGTCTGTAGAACATGAATCATATGTGCACACACCAACATCTCAAAGAAGTTTAAACTCTTTTATTAAAGGTTGAATGTATACATCTATATCATTGCTAGGATAAAAAGGGCTGGATATGAGTATAATCATAAAATTTAAAGGTTTTTTTATACACATCCATGGGGCAAGGTTATAAATGTGTATAAAAACTGACCATCTGTTGTAAAAAGTAAACATCTACCCAGACAGATTAAAACTATCACATGAAAGACCCAGCCTCACCTTACACACATCAGTTGCAATATCTGGATATCAAGCATCAAATCATTACCATGAAAATCTATATTTATGGTGAACCAACTCATTATTAGACTTTTTTCTCTTTGTATCATTCCATCGCATTTTTATTGATATTTCATTAGACATTAAAAGATTCTGGAGACTGGGGATCAATGGAAACTGACACATTACTTTCTCTGGAACACATGATGGGGTTCCATCAGCTTTTGGATTCTAGGGGGATGGTCCACAATTTATAAAATAAAATTTTTAAGCAATATCCTACCAAAATAAGTTTCACACTTTCAGTAAAGCATGAATTCTGTTTCTTGGAAATTCAAGTTCCTCATCAAACATCGTATCCATCTAGTGGATTGGGGAAATATATAAATCATTAATAAGTAATTCCTTAAATATGGTTAGGATGTAATCAATTGAAGTATTATAAATCCCATAAGTAGTTTTATGATGAAACAATAAGATTAAAAATATCAACTTTTTCATTTTATCGCATTGTAGATATACTGGAGTCGTGGCAGCAGCATTCAATTTTTTAACATGAAAACATAATAATTTTAATTAGACGAATCATCTATTCTCATATCGAAGTATTATTAGGTCAGAATCATTTCTTTTTCATGATGAGGGATAAATAGAAACTGGCCAGATAAAAAATTCTACAATCTAGCCCTCTCATTTGGATCATCAGCAATTTGAGATATCATTTTCCCTCTATTATGATACCACACATAGTAGTTTTCTGGAAAACCTTATTTGGTTATGTGGAATCTAACTACTTCATGGCTCAACCAAGGTCTTCTAACACAATTGTAACATGGTAAGTTTATATAACCATTATATAAAGCATTGTGAAATGAAAATTCTAAAAATCTCTCCAAATTCTTTTGAAAATCAGTTCAGATCAGATCGGTTTCATACATCCAACTTCCATCCATTCTCTAAAAAAAATTTATAAATCATTTCGTTAAAGTAAATTCAATAAAATTAAATTTTAATCGAATATATATTTAGGTAAATGATAATTTTTCAATTTTTATGAAACCATAACTAACACACTACCCTATATGAATTTAATAATATAAAAGACAAAAAAATACATTATTTATAAAAAAATACAATAAATTAATATAAATACATGATATTTACATTAATTATAAATATAATACCATGACTGATTGGCATATTGAGTGAACATATGTAATATATGGAAGAATTTTTAGTGTCCTATACATATTATATCAAAAAGAAGGAGATATTTCAAATCCATGATCCTTTGAAGGAGAAGAATACCATTACTCTCACGTATTCAATGAACTAAGTAATAACTTGATCAAGTGAGATTTGAAGAGGGTTTTGAGACATAAAAATTGTTCAAGGAAGGTTTTAAATATCATTGAATAACTATAAAATAGTGTAAAAGATCATGTACACTTGTGGGGAAGAATTATTTATGAGTTGAGTAAATTTTAGATCAAAGAAATTTTATATTTTAATAGATTATTTTTGTGATAAAATAATATATATTCTAGATAAATTGGAAATATAAACTAAAAATGATGGTAAAATGTTCATCGGGAATTGAAACATCATGGTCATACATGTGGATTAGGATCAAAGAATGATTAAATAGAAGTATGATAAGTTTGATGTCATAAGATGAAGGTTCCATGTAGAAAAGAAGAATGATTCCTTGTAAGTGGGGATTTCTAATGATGAGATTGATATTTATTTTCCAATGGGATAATCTATCCCCATTCTATATATCCATAAAAGAATGGGATTCTAGTTTATGTAGTGAACTATTCCTGGGTTGATACCTTGTTATTAAAATAATGTGAAGATATACTAATTCTGTTATGTGTGCCTAAATTTGAGGTGAAATTTGTTTTGGAATTATTTCATTTATCACATACAATAGTACACCATGGAACTTATAGAAAATTGTTCAAGATATTAAAACGTGAATTCATTTCATCAAAGAAGATTAATTTTGAAAGATAGTTTTTTAAATAAGTTATTGATGCTAAATAATGGGAATATTTTTATATGTTAAGAGATTTCATAACACCCAATACCCAAAGTCGAAGTATTAATTATGTGGGGGGTTCCAGGGGCGGTCCAAGGTGGTGGGGGTGTCTAGGAGGTGGGGTGGTGTCTAGGGGGGGCTATCCAAGGGGTGAGGGTGTCCAGTGGGTGGGGGCTATCCAAGGGGGAGGGTGTCTATGGGGTAGGGTGTCCATGGGGTGGGGTGGTGTCCGAGGGGTGGGGGGGGGGCTATCAAGGTGGTCGAGACTGTCCAATGAGGTTGTCCTAGGCGGTGGGGGTGTCCAAGGGTTTTGGGTGTCTGGGGGCTGGGGTTGTGCAGGGGGGCTGTCCAGGGGTGGGGGTGTCTAGGGGTTGGGGGTTTCCAGTGGTGGGCTAGTGTCCAGGGGGATTTCCAAGGGGGTGGGGGGTGTCCAGGGGGGACTGTCTAGAGGCAGGGGCTGTCCAAGGGGCTGGAGGGTGTCCATGGGGGTTGGGTTGTCTAGGGGGTAGGGTGTATTGGGGGTGGGGTGTCTAGGGGGTAGAGGGGTGTTAAGGTGGTGGGGGCTTCCAGGGGGTGTGGGTGTCCAGGGTTTGGGGGAGGGTTGATATCCATGTGGGTGACAGGTGCCTAGGGGGTGAGGGGTGTCCAGGGGTGGGGGTGTCCAGGTGGTGGGGGGCTGTCCAGGTGGTGGGTGGTCTAGGGCATGGTGGAATGTCCGGGGGTGGGGTGTCTAGGGGGTGGGGGTGTCCAGGGTGTGGGTGTGTCCATGGGGTTGGGGAGGGGGTGTCCAGGAGGTGGGGGTGTCCAGGGGTGAGGGGTGTCTAGGGTGTGGGGGTGTCTAGGAGGTGGGGGTGTCTAGGGGGTGGGGGCTGTCGAGGGGGGTGGGGATGTCCAGGGGTGGGGGCTGTCCAGGGGGTGGGAGTGTCTAGGGGGTGGGGGTGTTCAGGGGTGGGGTGTCTAGGGGATGGGTAGAAAGGGAGGGGAGGGGGATATCCTTGGGTGGTGAGGGGTGTCCTGGGAGTGAGGTTTGTCCAGGGTGTGGGGGATGTCCAAGGGGGTGGGGGTTTCCAAGGGGGTGGGGGTTGTCCAAGGGGGTGGGGGTGTGCTGTGTGGTGGGGGTGTCCAGGGGAGGTGGGGGTGGGGGTGTGTAGGGTGGTGGGGAGGAGGTTGTCCAATAGTGGTTTCCAAGGGTGTGTCCAGTGGTGTGGGGGTTGTCCAGGGGGTGGGGTGTCTAGGGTTGGGGGTTTCTAGGGGTGGGGGTGGGGGTGTTCAGGGGAGGTAATACCCACATAAGACCTTGAACAATTCCTATAACCTATCCAACCAACATCACAATTCCAAACTAACACCCAATTCATCCTCAATAACCCCACCCTTCCAATTATTTCATGAACAAAAACTATAAATACAAAATCCAAATCCAATTTTCAACTAAACTAATGTTCATATAAACTACCATATCACCACACTAAAAATTTAAAACCACATACACCACTAACCTAATGGTCCCCAATCCCTTCACATGGAACATCCTTATACACATTACCCACCTCGAGACAATATGACTAAACAGACCCTATACCTTCTTTAATAGGGGATATACTAGCACCTCCATTAGTTCATATAGTTCACTAACTCTACACACAACGAGTGGATGTGAAGAGTTCAAATAGAGGTTATTCACAAAATAATGACAATTAATGTGTAGAGTGAAAACAAAAAACAAATAAAAGTGCACTTATTGGTTATACCATGCCACATACCACATAGACCTCTGGTTTTGGCCAAATCAAAACGGAAAACAAAAACATAGATGGAGAACATTAAAACAAAGGTTTCACATACCTATTAGAATTTTAGAACAAAATAATTACTTTATTGCATATGTATTTATCAGGTGGAAGTATTTTCATATCCTAGTGTAAAGAGAGAGCTTCAGAAGAGATTCTATTTAGGGCTCCGATCACGCAGATGGGGGAACTCGACCTACTGTGTATTTGGGGGAAAACATTCACAACAATTTTTTAAAACCGTTGGGAAACATATTATTTAGAAATGGTTATTTAAACCCATTGGTATACATTAGGAAAATTAAATCTTTCACAATGTTTTACTCAAACCATTGGGAAAGGTGGATTCTAAAACAATTATACCAACAGTTTGTGCAAACTATTGGGAAAGGTTGATCTAAAAACAGTTCCCCAACGGTTTGAACAAACCATTGGAATAAAAATATTTTCAAAGACATGATAAAACACATTTTTATTGAATATTTTATTTATAATAAATGATAAAATTTCCTCCCATTGTGTTAAATATGTTTATTTAACATATCTGGGATTAGATCATTCATTTCAAAAGTTGATAGAATTTCCAATTTTATCCTTTATAGTGCACTATAGTATTTTGAAGATAAATACTTTTATGTTTATTATTTGAACTTGAAATTTTGTAAATATTTTCTTGATTTAATGGGATAAATCTTATTTTCAATAAATTGGAGCTAAATCATGCATTTGGTTGGACTAAATGGATAATGAAGTCAACAGTGGGCTGGACCTGCCAAATTGGACATCAGTTCTATATTTGGGCCATAACTTTTTCATATGTTATTGTATTAAGACGAAATGTTTAGAGGAGATATCAAACAAAATTTTTAACTTATCATTATTCAGAAAGAATAGCTTGTTCAGGCGTTTTAGAAGTAAAATGGGTAGTGCAAGTTGGCTTTAAATATTTCGTCGAGATTCCCCATTCACACTTGAACCCACATTGAACCTAGACTCCACTCCACTCTATAAATTGATTTTTTCCCATTTGGAGTGGTTGGTACATGAATAATGATATTGGGAGTATAATATAAGTGGTTTTAAACTTTTTTAAATTCAAAATTGGAGGAGGGAAGCTACCATGCAAGGATCTCCTCCAAAATGCTCTTCTTTTCCTGTTCTTTGTTTTAATGTTGTGGTGCTTTTAATAAATATTTAGTTCCTATTCCGTTTATTTTTTTATTTTAAAATTTATTATTCTATTAATTTTTCATTTTTCGTATGTAATTAATGATTATAAACAATATTAGGTTATACTCTTTCTAAACATTTTCATCTGCATAATGTTTCTATGATGACTACACCGCCCATGAAAGAGTAGTTTTTTATTAATCCTTCAACCTATATCATTATTCATTCATTTATTTTGAATAAATGTTATAATTTACTTCACATAATATTATCTATTAATTGAGTGTTTATATTAATTGAAACTAATCAAGAAATTGAACAATTAACACAAAACACGTGAGGTCAGGAATTATATGAATTGTGAGAGTAAAAGCATAATCGGTTTTACAAAACCAAATGGGTTCAATTTTTAGTGTTAAAATATAATCCTTATGCTCAATTAATTCTAATTACCATAGATTAAATTTTCCTTAATTTACTAATGACTATAATCTATCCTTATAACATTAATCAATGTAGATTGCTACGATTGCATGTTTTGAAGTTGGCATAGGGTTAAATTCACTTCATCTTTGGGGTATGGTTAATTCTCATAGTGTTAGAGATTTAACAAATTAATGGATAATAATGAATTCTATATTAATTTAAAAAATAATTATTAATAAATTGTTGAAGAGGTATAGTTAAATCGATTACTCCTTTTAAATATTTTCTAAAATACATCTTATTGTTGTGTCTTTTTAATCGAACTTCATTTCAAAAAAAACAAAAAAAACAAACATGTTCTAGAAAACATAATCTAGATTTATAAATGATAAAAAACCATACTTTTAGTTAGTATTCTTGTTTCCCTTTATTCTATTTTCAAATTAACTTTATTAAGTGGTGTTAATTACTACCTCTTGAGAGACAACCTAGGCCATCCACCCAACTGCACATAAATAACCCCAAACTATATATCATTTGAGAGTGCCCACGACACAGCCATTCAAATTGGAGAAATTTTCTAGGTGTAAAGTAATTATTTCAACCAATTAGAGGTATTTATTGTATTTTACATTTTATTCTCCTCGTCTCTTGTTTCTTCCTTCTTTACCCAATCTTAATTTTTTATTCTTTTTTTATTTTCTTATAGTTTTTTTGGACTATCAACTTAAACTTCTCATTTTTATTTTAATATGTTCCACTTTACTTATTTTAATATTTTTTTGATTTATGACATGAACTAATCTCAAGGATCTCTTAGATCTTGACCCTGATATTGAATATAGCCTTCTAGTTTGAATTAAACATTCTCAGCCTATGGGGATTTTCAACATTCAACCAATTGGTGAAATACACCACTCCAATAACAAAGAAATTGTAAACCCTTCTATGTCTAACATGAAACAAGAAACAATGGATGAAAATAATGGAAATGTACTTGATAGAACTATTCTAGTGTTGGTTGCACCAGATATTATCTATCAACCAAATATTATTCCATACCCAAAACTCGAATCAGACATTAAACTAAGATTTGGGTGAATTCACATTCTTCCAAAATTTAATGGACTATCTGGTGAGGATCCAAATTAAAATTTAAAATAATTTAATATTGTCTACTCAAATACAAAATAGAGAAATGCTTCTGAAGAATAAATCAAAAAAAGTGCTTTCCCATTCTTACTTCATGGCACTACAGAAGATTTGATGTATTATTTACAACCTAACGATGTAACATGGTGGAAGGATTTGAAAAATCTTTTATTTTAGAAATTTTTTCTAGCATCAATAACCACTTCCATTGACATAGAGATCTTTGGGATCAACCAATCGTAATGGGATTCAATGTATGAGTACTGGGAGCAATTTAATAAGTTGTGTTCAAGCTGCCCACATCACCAAATCCATGAGAAACACCTCATCTGGTACTTCTATGAAGGAATCACACCTATGGAGAGGAGCATGGTGGATGATGTGGTTGGAGGAGAATTTGTGGACAAGACACCAGTATCTGCACGCACATTCATTGACACGATGGCCACAAAATCCCAATAATTTAGAGATCGAGGTACACTGCATGTCAAGGGAGTACATTAGGTAAGTCCTTATTTTCTTGAGAGTCATTTAATTGATACCAAGTTGGATGAATTGACCACTAGGGTGAGGTAGATTTATTTGGCTCAAAAGACTTCCCAACTCACTCCTTCAATGCCATGGGGAATTTTCACTGAGACAAGCCACTCATCTTACTATTTCCCCCAACTACAAGAAATAGAATATTGTGTAGCTATTTTCCTTGGGAGAACATATCGGCAGCAAGAACCATATCCCCAAAATAAAAATGATTCCTTTTCTCCAACATAAAACCAATGGTATAAGGATCAATAATACATTAGGTATGGCTTTGGAAAAAAATTACCCTATTTCAACAAAACTTATAGCAGCCTCCACTTTACCAACTGAGTTTCCAACTACCGCAAAGGTGATTTGAAGCTCAAGTATAAACAATTCAACAACAAGGGAATCCCCAAACCATGGTAGATTCTAACACTGATGTTCTTTTATAACAAAATTTTCTTAATTAAAAGAAGGAGCTGATGAGTCTTGGTTAAGAGTAGAGAGAGTTGAAGACACAAATGATCCATATTGCCACAGCCCTTAATGAACTGGTAAGTAAAAATTCTAGAAATCTACCTTCCCAAACTACTCCAAATCCCAAGGGGAATGTCATTTCCATCACATTGAGAAGTGTGAAAAATAATCTTATATATCTACACCTATCATTCTACCAAGATTCACCTCAACTATAGAGAATCTCCATTCAAAACTAGTTAATGAGAACCCCAAGGGGAAAGATAAAGGTAAGAAAAATATTAATGATGTTCCTATTAAACCCCTTCCTATTCCAAATAGGATTGTACAAACAAGGAATATGGTTAAAGAGGCGATGAAAAAAGAAGTTTTGGATACATTCAAGCGTGTGGATATCAATATCCCTCTACATGAAGTCGTCAATAAAATATCAAGGTATTAAAAATTATTAAAAGAACATTGTACCAATCGAATTGGTGTAAATAGAAATTAGAGGATAAATCATAGAAGGAATGTTTCATCACACATTACACCAACTCTATAAATTCCAAAAAAGTGCAAGGATCCTAGGACATTCATCATACCATGCACCATAGGGGAGTTACACTTTTTTTATGCTCTTTGTGATTTAGGATCTTCCATAAATGTGATCCCTCACTCTGTATTCTCTTATTTATACGTTGGTGAGTTGAAACTGATGAGAGAAGTGTTGTATTTGGAAAATAGAGCAACAAAAAATCCGATGGGAGTCCTTGAGGGTGTACTTGTCCATGTAATAGGCATGATCATTCTAGTAACTTTTTACAATCTAAAAATGGAGGACAATGATGTAAGTTCACATGCTCCCATTATCTTAGGTAAAACCTTCATCAAAACAACAAAACCAATCATAAATGTCTATGATGGTACTCTTTCCATGGAGTTTAGAGATGATGTTTTTATATTTAATGTTATTAACTCCATCAAGTACCCCTTAGAGGACCATTCTTCTTTTGTTTATCCCATTTTGAACCACCATGTAAAAACCCCATGGATTTTTATTGTCCTATGCTTAGGGAGATTATGAGAATTGGTTCTAGTTTGATGCCTAAGAGTACTTCCACCCCCATTTATAATGCCCAAGACTATCTTATATTTTATTTTTAAAATAGATTCATATTCTGATTTTGATCATGTGAACTCTGATTATGACATGGTTGTTGAGTATTCTGATGTATTTGAGGCTTTATTCTCTTATTTTGATGATGCATATTCTGATACTTATGTTTATTGTGCACATATTTCAGTTCCATCAATTTCTCCATCCATACATCACAACCCTACATTGGAACTCTATCCATTTCCACCTAATCTAAAATACTCATATTTGTTATGTGGTGAGAAATTACCCTGTTATCATTGCTAGAAATTTCTATTTTTAACATGAAGAAATTTTTATTAATATTTTGAGGGAGAACATTAAGGCAATCGAGTGCACCTTGACTGAATTATCGGGTATTAGCCCCTCTATTTTCATGCATAGGATTATTTTGGATGTTGGGGAAAAACTGGTTAGGCAGACATAAAGGATACTCAATCCATCCCTTCTGTAAGTTGTTAAAAAGGGGTTGAAAATTTTCACAATGTAGGTAAAATTTATCGTATTTTAGATTTTCAGTGGGTTAGTCTAATTCAGGTTGTGCCTAATAAAAGTGTTATTTTTTTTTGTTAAAAATGATAAAGAGTAGTTTGTTCCAATTAGGTTTTAAAACAGTTGGAATGTGTGTATTGATTCTAGGAATCTAAATCAGTCCACTCACAAGGACCATTTCCCCTCCCATTTATTGATCAAATGCTTAAGAGACTAGCTGAGAAAAACCATTATTGTTTCTTGGATGGATTTTCTATATAATTTCAGGTTTCTATTACTTTAGGGGATCTGTAGAAGACCAAATTCAGTTTTCTATTCGGTATGTTTGCCTACCGGAGGATTTCATCTAAACTTTGCAATGCCTTGGGTTTCTTCCAAAGATGAATGGTTAATATTTTTTCTAATTTTATTGAGACTTGTGTGGAGGTATTTATTGATGATTTTAAATTGTATGGGTCTTCATTTGATGATTTTATATATAGTTTGAGAAAGGTGTTGAATAGTTGTATTGAGAAGTATTTGGTCTTGAACATTGAAAAGTATCATTTTATGGTAGATCATGCCATTGTCATAGGGAGTGTAGTGTCAAAACATTACATAGATGTTGATAGATCTATGGTATATATTATTTCATCCTTACCATATCTTTCATGTGTGCGTAATGTTAGAAATTTCCTAGGGCATGTAGTATTTTATCGGTGCTTCATCACATATTTTATTAAGATTTCTCTTACTATGTCTGGATTACATCAAAAGTATTATGATTTTCTATTTGATTATTCTTGCAGGACATACTTTGATAAGATAAAGATATTTCTAACCAATCCACCAATCATACAACCCCACGGTGGGAGCTTCCTTTTGAGCATACATGTGACACCGCAAACTATATAGTTTGAGCTGTATTATCTTAAAAAACTGAGGGATGATCAAATGTGATTGATTATGAATATAGGACATTGGATTCATCCCAATAAATCTATACAACCGAGGAAAATGAGTTTCTTACTATCATATTTTCTTTATAGTAATTCTGTTCATATATATTGGGCTCTAAATTAGTTGTTTTTTCTGACCATGCAGCGCTGAGGTACCTCTTGAAGAATCCAAATGCAAATCCTGGGGTAATCTGATAGATTCTCTTTATTAAAAAATTTTATATTTTGATAAGGGACAAGAAGGGGTTAGAAAAACTTATGGCAGACCACATGATTATGTTTATTTACGACCTTGAGGCTGACACCATGGACCATGTACCACTTAGAGATAGTTTCCCCGATGATAATCTTTATGTCATCTCAGGTATGCATCCTTGGTATGACGATTTATTTAACTTCCTTGTTTCCTATGAAATTAATATAAATTTAAAGAGACTTCAAGTCCCAATGATACGTAGTGATTCTAGATTTTATGTGTGGGATGATCCCTTATTATGGTGCATGTGTAGTGACCAATTTATTAGGAGGTGTGTTCCAGATCAAGAGTTTGAGTCTGTTTTACATTTCTGTCATACACTTACTTGTGGTGGACACATTGGACCCCAACAGACAGTGAAGTAATTCATAGACCTTGTATTATATTGACCAAGCTTATTCCCCGATGCCCATGTGTTTTGTAAGTTGTGCTCACATTTCCAACACACTGGGAACATTTCATGGAGACATGAGGTGCCCCAAAAAACCATATAATTTTGTGAGATTTCTGATGTATGGGGCATGAATTTTATGGGCCCTTTTCTTAGTTCATTTGGTTTTTTTATATTTTGTCCACTGTTGATTGTGTGAGTAAATGGATGGAGGCTAAGGCCACCAGGACTGATGATTCTTATGTTTTAGTGGACTTTGTCAAGACACATATTTTTTGTAGGTTTGGAGTACCAAAGGCCATTATGAGTGACTAAGGGACACAATTCTGCAATTATAATTTCTGTTCCCTCCTTCTAAAGTATGTGGTGACACACAAAATATCAACACTATACCTCCCCCAAAAAAATGGTCAGGCTGAGGTTTCAAATCATGAGTTGAAACAAATTTTGGAGAAAACTATGTAGCCAAATAATAAGGATGGGATCAAGCACAAGGATGATACACTTTGGGCTTATAGGATATCATACGAGACACCCATTATTATATCCCCATTCTGGATTGATTATGGGAAATCATGTCATGTCCTCGTGGAAGTCGAACATCAGGTTTATTTGGCTATAAAGTAATGCAACACAGATTTGGCCCAAGCTAGAATCCAAAGGAAGTTGAAAATTCACGATCCATAGGAGATTCAAATGACTTTATATGGGAACTCAAGGATATACAAGGAAATATCAAAATAAAACCATGACTAAATGATCCAAAAATGTGAATATCAAGTCACAGAGAAACTCTGGCTCTATAGTTCATGACTGAAGCTGATGCCTGGTAAGTTGCGTTCTAGGTGGTTAGGTCCTTATGTTGTGACAAATGCTTTTCCTTATGGTGTAGTTGAGATATCACAAGAGGACACTGGATGGAGATTTATAGACAATATGCACTATTTTATTAAATACATTGAGGGACTTCCTACTAATGTAGTGGATTTCATCACACTGCATGACCCTGTCATCACATAAGTATATCAGGATATTTCTAACCCTTTCACTTTTATATTCATTGTCCTATTTAAAATTATTCATTTCATGTGCATATATCATCTCAATGGTTCACATTGAGGACAATGTAAAATTTAAAATGTGGGGTAGGGGACAACCTTTTGGGTAGATATTTAGGATTTTCATTTCTGTGTTATTTTATATATTTTCTATTATGTTTTTGGTTAAAATTTTCAAAAAAAACAAAAATAATAAAATGAAATAAAAAATAAATAAATAAACAAATATATCACGTAACATTATCATGTGGAACATATGAAAAATTCATGTTTTTAAAATACATTGGTAGAATTATAAGCATGATTATGATTTCATCATCAAGGGTTGATTTTTATAAAAATTGAAGCTATAGATGATATGAATGGTTTTTTCATTATAAAACATTTTAGATTCTGACATCATTATTTGTGATATTTTTTCATCGAAAATTGTTTCATTTATTTCTCCACAAAAATATTCACTCAACCATCAATTATGAAATATTTACTACTCAATTGAACGTATAGTCAAGCTAGGTAAAAAAAGTCATTGGTTGATCTACATGTTTGTTTCTATTCCAATTGGTTTCATTACTATACCAAATTTACCTATGCGTGTGTACCAATTATCCGAATGTTGTACGCCCTCAAAAAAAATATTGGTAGTGTCATTGACAAGTCAAAAACCACTCTCCATAGACATTTTATCTTGTTATAACAATTACAATTAGTGTTGTGAGGTGATAAAAAATGAGTTGAGAGTTGAGTGTCATATTTTTTCCAAGTAAACCATAAAAAACCAAAAAAAATGTGGGGAGTTGTTAAATGTTCAACTTATGGGGATATCCTGGTCCGGAGCTTAATGTTTGACTTTCAGGAATTCATAAGAGAGCGGGTCTTAAAATTAGGCTGCAAAGGAATCTAGAATAGGATCAGTGAATTAATCCATGTAAGAATAAATATATTACATGACCTGAAAATACTAAATAAAGGGTGGATTTATGAGCTTGGAATGGTTGGCACACACACATGTGGAGAAATAGTGGCATAGTAGACCCATGACTTGTTTCTCTATGATTGGTGTAATGAATCTCATCGGATTTTCGTTGACATAATTTATGTGATAAGGAATTTGAAATTTATTGATATTTACTCTTGAAGGGATTCTTACTTTGAATATATTTTAACTATGGGTTGAGAAATATGAATATGTATATTTTTTCACAGTCTTTTTGTATACATGATATGAAGTTTTTTCAAAACTTCAAAAGAGTAAGTGTGGGGAAGATGACAAAACATATTCTTATTAAAGGTTTTTTATAATAAATGATAAAAAATCCTCCAATTGTGTTAAATATTTTTATTTATAATATATTTGGGATTAGATAATGATTTTAAAAATTTGAAGGAAATTCCAGTTTTATCCTTTATAATGCACTGTAGTATTTTGAAGATAAATATTTTTATATTTATTATTCATACTTGAAAATATGTAACTGTGTTACTGGCTTAATGGGATATAACTTTTTTCAGGGCATTAGAGCAAAATCATGAATTTTTTTCGACTAAATAATCCATGAAGTCAAAGGTGGGATGGACCCGCCAGATTGGACATCAGTTCTACATTTGGGTCATAACATCTTCATCTGTCACTAAATATGGCCCAAATATTGGGAGGATATCTCAAAAAAATGACCAAATAATTCTTATGGATGAAAATCTATTTTACGCATTTTTGAGGTCAAATTGGTGGTGAAAATTGGATTAAAATATTTGGATCAGATTTCCGATTCAAACATGAAACCACATTGAACCTAGCCTCCACTCCACTCTATAAATTGTTATTTTTATAATTTGGAGGGCTTGGGAAATGAATTAGTATATTGGGAAAAAAATATTTGTGGTTCTGCACCATTTCAAATCATAATTAGAGGAGGTAAACTACAAAGGTAGTATCTCTTCCAAAACACTCTTCTTTTCCTATTTTTTTGTAATTTAGTTGTGGTTTCATTAAATTCAAATATTCTCTTCCATTTCATCCTTTATTTTTAATTTTACTCTTCTCTTAATCATACTATTTTGTCTGGAATTCATGAGTAGAAAAAATATTGGGTTTTACCCTTTCTATACCTTTACACTTCCATATCATTTCTACGATGACTAAACCACCCATGGAAGAGTACTTTTTTTAGTAATTGATCGACCTCTATCCTTAATTATTAATTTATTTTGAATAAATGATATAATTTAATTCACACTATATTATATATGAATGTATTTTTTAATTTAATTGAAACTATGAAATCAATTGAACAATTAACACAAAACACGCGAGGTTAGAAATTGTGTGAATTTTGAGACTACAACCTTAATTGGTAATACAAAACCAAATAGGATCAATTCATAGTGTTCTGATATAATCCCTAAACTCATTTAATTATAATTTATATAGATTAAAATTGACTTAATTTACCACTCAGCATATGCTAACCTTATAACATCAATCAAAGCAGGGTGCTGCGAATGTATGTTTAGAAGTTAGCATAGGGTAAAATTCACTTCATCTTTGTAGTATGGTTAATTATCATAGGGTTTAGAATTTAACAAATTAATTGATCATAATTAAGTGTATATTAATTTAAATGATAATAATTAATAAATTATTAAATAATTAGAGTTATAATATTTATGCCTTTTAAATATTTTTTAAAAAACACCTTCTTGTGGTGTCTTTTTAATCGAACATCTTTTAAAAAATAAAAACAAAAAATTACAAGATTCTTCCAGGAAACATCTTCTAAATTTATAAACAATAAAAAACCAATCATTTTATTTATTATTCTTATTTCCTTTCATGTTATATTCCAGTTACCTCTATTATGTTGTGTTAATTACTTCCTCTTGATAGATGACCTAGGTCAGCCACCCTACTGCACCTAAATAGCCCAAAACTAAATATCATTTAAGAGCGCCCGTGAAAGCACAATTTAAGCCTCAATTTCGACTAGTGTATATCAATATTAAGATATACTATTCATTCCTTTATTGGTATAACTAAGATAAATTCATCCACATAAATAAGTAAAATGAAAAAACTCCCATAATAATACACCTTCAAATAGTAGAAATTATTTTCATTAAACTAAATTAAGATTAATTATATAATGGAAGAATTTAAATTAGAGTTACACTATCTTACTGCCTACTTAAGCCCAAAAAACTTCATTTGAGATTGGAACCAAACCTTTTATTCCAGTTAGCATGAAACCTTCCAGTTTATCTATGAATATCTCTTCCTCAAAATCATTGTGAAGGAATATATGAATGACATCTATTTGTTCTTGAAATAAAACATCAAATGAAAACAAGTCAAGAACCATCTAAATTATTATATTCTTTACTGCATGAGATAATATCTAAATAAAATCTAATTCATCTAATTATTGAAATACATTTACCCTTTATATGTTGTTATTATCGATCTACTTGTCTTCCTTATATAATGTAATGGTTTTCTTAATTATATAAAAATCCAAACATAATAGATTATGGAAAAACAACATTTCAAATTTCCATTGAAAAATATTTATCAAATTATAGTTGAAAATATCTCACCCTAAAGATATTTCAAACACTTTTTTAAGATTATTCAAAAAATATATCACCCTAAAGATAATACCAATAACACCTCATAGTAAGAACCACTATTTCCAAATCCAGTAAACAATTTGGAAAGTTTCTATTATACGTCCTTAACTAACTTGACCCATAAGAAACCATATGACCATCATGGAATGGAACTATTCAAATCATGACTCTTGATACATCATAATATAATGAAAACTCATTCCCCATATCATTTATTGTTAATATTGGTGTTTTCATAAATCTCCCATTAATATATTATATGGATATCTCGTGAAAATCTATGAAAAGGTACCATACCACATTCTTGGTTAAGGACATATAAGCGCGTCTAATCAGGAAGAATCCTGATTGACCCTCTGGTAATAACTTAAAATTCCCAAAATATTTGGATATCAAAAAAATTCTTTGGCCTCTTTAAATAAACTATAACATCAAACTTCTCAGGTTATAAAAATATGATATCCACTAATATCATTTTCCCTATGAAGTATATATTACGAATAAAAAAAACATACACATTAAGATCATGGAATAAAATTGATTCTCCCTATGTTTTCTCAAAATGATCTCCAGATATCGAACATGTTCCTCCCTCGATCCTAGTGAACACTTTATCACCTCTGATTTTATCAAATAGTACATCACTATGTATAATTGGATATAAGTTCAAATCTATCACTTATAATAACCTCTAATATTCCACACATATTCTCAATGATCCATTTTTTTAAAGAAAACACTAAGGCACCCCAAGGGGGCATAATCGTTCATATGAACCCTTAACCTCAAAGTTTTTCAATTAATACTTCTTCTCTCATAGCTCTATAGGATCCATCTCATATGGTGGAATAGGTATATTCTTAACTCCTAGTAATAACACGACCATAAACATAACCTATATCTTGGGTGGTAATCTAGAAAATTCATTGAGAAAAACATCTAGAAACATGTCAATGACAATATGAATTATTAACTGATGCTTCTCTATGTCATCCTAAATTACTCTAGAAAAATGCGTTATGATTCTACACCAATATTGTAATTCAGGTCCTACATAACTATTTTTCATATCCAGCACTCCAATATATACATAATTGTCACCCTTGATGAATATAATTCATCCCATCTATGAAAACAATTGATATAGTAGATACATAACTACATGGGGGGTTTTAAATTTAGTCACAAAGTAGGATCAAAGTTATCATTTAATTAGAACCTACCCTTTCCATTTATTGTGCCTATATTACGTGGGAATTAATTAGTTTAATGGTCAAACATTCAAATATTTGTGATACATTCTATACATCCATTTGCATTCATTTTTAATATATGTAAAAATTTTATCTCCCTCTTTTATTTACCTCCTACTTTCAAATAAATTATATATGAACCAACATGAAAAATTTATATTCCATATAATAAATTATACATGATCCAACATGAAACATTCATAATAAATATATACAAATATTTATACATATATACAATTATTTATACATATATACAAATATTTATACATATATACAAATATTTAATATGTGGTGGACAATTTTCCCACTTTGAGTAAATTGATAAGCTATAATCGAAATAGTCTAAGAATCAACATGAAACATTAATTTTCCAAAAATACTCAAGAAAAATAAATAATTCATTCCTCTATAATTGAATAAAAATATAGAAGAAAAACCAAAATAATTATATGAATGTAGTTAGAAACAATAAACTATATCCATATGTAAACGTACGATGAAAAACATGTGAAACTACACAAAAAAAACATAACTAAAAATGGATGGGTTGTATTCTATGACATGATCACCAGTTAAACATGGACTCCATTCTCAAAATCACCTAACAAACAAACTAATTCCTATGCCACTAAACATCAATTGGCCTCAAGAATCCAATAGCTAAGCATATACTTATTGAACCAAATAAATGTACTTAGAGCATTACAAGAATACTCACAATGGTAGAACCTGAGGAGCTGGGTTCGTGGTGAAGGTGGGTTCTCAAAGGAGGAGGGATTCGCAGTAGAAGTGGGGTTTGATGGTAGAGGTGTGGTATGCAGAGGATAGTTTCAGTGTACAGGAGAGATTTGTGGCAGTGGAGGAGGGCTTCGTAGTGACAGAGGAAGAAGAGGAGGTGGTGGTGATGGGATTCAACTTCTATGAGAGCTTGAGTCACATGACAGGAGGAGGATACTATTAGGGATTATTTATAAAATCAGGTAATTCTTTTATTAGTACTAGCTAAAAAACGCTGATAAAGGTTTGTTTTATCACTGCTAAAATTGAAAGCACTGATAAAAAATGCCTTTATCAGTGCTAAAAAAGCGCTGATAAAACCATAATGATAATATATTATTTATATTTGTATATATATATTATAAAATTTTATATATAATAAATATATATATATATATATTAATAACCATAAATAAATAAATAATTAATTTTAGTTATATATATAAAAAATATATATATTTAATAATATTAAATTATTATTAATATATTTATTATATTTATAATTATTTATATATAATATATTAATTATAATTTTACATTTATTTAAATATATCTATATTTATTTAGAATTATAATAGTAAATATTTTTATATATTGATTATAATTATTTAATTATTTAATAATGATAAATTCATATATATTTATTTATAGTAATAATAAATATATATTTATTTATAGTTATAATCATATATTTATTTATTTATTTACTTATTTAAGTAATTATAAAATTATAACAAATAAATTTATTACATTTATAATTTTATAAATATATATAATAAATATATTAAAAATAATTTAATAATTATTTAAATATATCTATATTTTATAGAATTCTAATTATAAATATTTTTATTTATTAATAAATATTTATATATATTTATTAATATATTTATTTATTTTTATTTAGTTATTTAATTAATAAATTTATTATAATTTGTTAAATATTAAAATATAAATATATATTTATTTACATAATTTTGAAATAATTATGAAATATATATATTTATTATAAATATATATTTATTACATATATATTTTAAATATAGTCATAAATATAAATAAATTTATATATATATTTAAATACTTATCAAATTAAAATGAATATATTATTTGTATATAGTCATAAATATATATATATATATATGTAAATACATATGAAATTAAAATAAATATTTTAATTATAAGTGAATAACATATAATCTACCTATCTATCTATATGAGCGTGTGTAATTTTAGGTTCAATAATAGATTTATTTGACTGTGAGATGGGCTTTGACCTACCATGAATATATAAATTGAGCCTACAGTAAATGAATTTTAGGTTCAATAGAATGATTTTATTGAGAGATTAGTCCTATGACCATTGTAATTTGAATATTGACGCTGACCATCCTTAAATGCATTCATAAATATAAGTAATGGATGACTCGTTCTATAAATTTGATACCCTTCCTCATCCGCTTTCATTCTGCAGGTCTGCAAATTAAAATATAATTC
Organism: Viscum album; assembly: GCA_963277665.1. Lineage (NCBI taxonomy): Eukaryota > Viridiplantae > Streptophyta > Magnoliopsida > Santalales > Viscaceae > Viscum > Viscum album. Next base: position 1,933,314,093 of record OY728131.1, read on the forward strand.
TCACTCACCCATCCTCATCCACAATACAAGCTCTCATCTCATTAATCCCCCAAAATATATGATGAGGACGTTAGCGAAGTCGAGGAGTGTTGTTGATTCCTTCTTCCCTAACTCTGATGATCAGGTGATTGAGAAAAGGCAGGGGAAAACCACATTGTCTTTCCTGTTCATAGCAGAAAGTAGCGACCCAGAGATGGTGGAAAGGAAGAAGAGGGAAAGCCACTCTGATATGCTCTTAGTAGACTCTTTCGACCTGGAAATGCCAGAAATGAAGAAGAAGAAGACTTTGCTCGGCCCATTTATCCCATACATGGCTAAGTCGACTGGTAACCATGTAATGTGGATACAACACTATGTGTATCCCACTATACAAGCCATGTAATTCAAAATTTCCAATGTACACCTCACACGCTGAGTCCTTAGGCATGTACTTGGGGAAAGACGGTGAAGGTAGTACTTGTTGTGTAGTTGGAACTACATGTTGTGCAACTTAACAAATTACACAATGTTAAAACATTAATGTTTGTGTAATGTTAAAAACTTCTTATCATGTATAAATCGTACTAGAGGTTGTTACTCTATGAATTGAAGCATTATGTATTCCATATATTAGAAGAGTAAAATAGTTTATGAATATTATACGTGTTGGGATCATTCAAATAGGTATTCACCAGTTTTCCTCCAAGGTGAATTTATGTATAGTGATAAGAATCTCAAGGAAATTCAAAAAAGAAATTAAGATAAAAGTATTGATTAATTAATTATAATAATTAAATTATTTGAGAGTGATTTATCTTAATAGTAATGATTAAATAATTGAATTCTGGTTTTATTAATTGTGTACTTCTTTGAATGTATTTGGATGATCATGAGGTAGACCATAACTCTTTATGTGATTGGGTTATCCTTTAATTTATTTATTAAATTAATTTTTTTCCTACGATACATCTCTCCTAATTAATATGTAGTGTAAGTGTGCCCATGTTTTATTTTATGCAAACCCCCTTTTACCCCTCACTTGCTTGTCAGTATAAGAACATATGTAGTTTATGGGACTCCCATGCTAGTGGAGGCGGTTCGAAATAGAGCCGAGAGAAAACTACTCCCAGGAGATTCATAGGTGGATAGGTGGAAAGCTGTAAACATGAACCCAAAAGGATCAATGTGTTTGTCCCCTAGACCAGGGTTAGTTTATCTTCTTCTAGAAAAACTAACCATTAGAAAATCTCATGAGCATGACCTTTATTTTATTTCTATTTGTTGCATGTTTTATCATTATAAATGTGTTGTCGCGATCACATAATTAATGAATTAAACAAGAATGCAAGATGGAACTAACATAATCAAGGCTTATGTGTAAATATTATCAAGACATTTTCAATCACTTAACTAAGTTCCACTTAAATTTAACAAGATTGTGATAATGATAATAATCAATTCATGCATAAGAGATAAAATTCCCTCAAATAAAATATTAAGTTAGACTAAGTCTTATGTTACCTGATTAGTGGTAAAAATAAATAAAACTATGTTTTTGACCAACACTTGTTGGGAATCATGATTTTATACACGAAGCCCTTATGAAAGGTTTTGGGTTGACTTAACCATATTACATCAAGAGGAGTAGCCATTTATATACTTGGTGTAATATTGTAGGCATGAGTTGAGGAAATCCAATGTCGGGATTTCTGGATTGGGTAGTCCACTCAATAGATCACGGAGTTATACGACCATTGTTGGAAAATACCTAACTACCTAAATTCCTTTAAGTAGCATGACATACCATTTTTGGGGTTATTAGAAGGGAATATATATCTTTTCCGCATAAATTTCATGGAAATTGGACATTCCGAGTTCAATGGTGAGGGCCATTGGGTCATGGTAAATAGTGGGAGACTTAATAAAATTAATTCATTATTTCTCATAAAATGTAATCAAAATAGTAATAATGATCTGATCATGTAATTTTTAAATAAAATTGACATGCTCATCAACCACAGTATCCCTATGATCAATTCTGGATAAAGACTTCATCAATACCATCATTAACTTCCTTGAATGGTTTAGACACCTTCGGGTTGTCCTACACCATGAATGAAATTCTTCCGTACTAGAGTTAGCATTACCTGATCTGCCTTCCTAATAGGGAAGTGATAAAGATTTCCTAGTATATGATAAACTTATGAACGATGGAGTCATCATTAAATCTTTCATTTTATCATCAATGTCTTGTGACCTTATGATGTCTCACTAAAACATGGATGCTTATAGCATGCTCGAGCACCTCTGTGGTCTTTACTAGGAGAGAGAAAGATAGTAATGATTTGAGATCTCAAAGTAACTCTTTCAGAGTAATCTTGGAGGGGGTTCCCCAACTGGGCCTCATGTAGTCAAGCTCATTGGCTACATTGAGAGATTAGATGATTTTAGGTTTAAACTCTCTGAAGAACTGGGCACCGATATCATTCTTACATCACTCCCATGGAGCTTCTACATCTTTGTTGTTAATTTCAAAATGAACAAAATTGAGAAGTCTTTATCTGATTTTCATATCCTCATTCACCCTGTAGGCAAATATATGAAGTGAGACAAGAATTATATCTTTATGGTGAATAAGAGGAAAGGTAATGTAAATAGATTTAAGCCCAAATCTTCTTCAAACCCTTCCAATAAAAAGAAGATAAAAGGGGAGGCAAGGGGATAGGAGAATGTTTGTTTTTCTTGTGGTATGAAGGGACAGTAGAAGAAAAACTGCACCCATCCAAAGAATCTAGGTGAAGTTTTATGTCTATTTGTTATCAAGTGCAATTTATCTTTTTCTACGAATTGGGTATTGGATACAGCTTATGGTTCTCACATATGTTTTAAAATATAAGAACCAAGTAGATTCATGAAAATTTGACTAAGGGGATGTTGATCTATGAGTTTCCTATGTAGCCATAACTATTGTTGTAGCTGTTAAGGAATACTCCATCACATTGCCAACTGGGATGATCTTGGTGTTATAGGGTTGTTTATATATGACTTATGTAACCAAAAACATTATTTCTGTGTCCAAACAAGATACATATGGATTTTTTTTCATGTTCGAAAATGAATGTTCTTTCTTTTACAAATATAACATTTGTTTTGGTAGGGCACATTTATGAAATGGTCATTACGTGTTGTATTACACAAACCAAGTAATGGCAATCAGTAACAAAAATTCTTTGCATGACTCATACCACACCCAAATTTGGAATCATCAGCTAGGTCATGTAAATGAGAAACGCTTGACAAAGTTACATTGAGAGGGATATTTATATTATTTGGAAATAAAATCACATGGAATATGTCATGCTTGTTTACAAAGATAATGACCAAATCCGCATTTAGTGGGAAATGTGAAATGACCCAAGAGCTTCTTGAATTTGTTCATACTGATGTGTGTGTACCATTTCCAATTGAAGAAAGGGGTGGGTACTCAATCTTCATAACATTTACTGATGATTTTACTAGATATGGATATATCTAATTAATGAGGTATAAGTCTATATTATTTTGATAAGTTCAAAGAATTCAATAATTAAGTTGAGAGCCATCTTGGTAAATGATTTAGAAACTACGCATAGGCCAAGGTTTGGAGTATCTTAATAAAGATTTTATTGACTACTTATTGGAGTTTTGGATCTTAACCCAAGTCACTCCTCCTTACACACCTCAGTGGAAGGGTGTAAGAAAATGTAGGAACTGAAACTTGTTGGACGTGGTGAGATATATGATTAGTCATGCAAGTCATCCATGATCATTTTGGGGATATCCATTACAAATAGTATCACACATACTAAACCAAGTACCAACTAAATCAATAAATGGTATTCAATACGAGCTTTGGAGTGAAAGAAAATCCATGTTATCAATTTTACATGTGTGGGGTAGCGAAGCATTTGCTAAGGCCTATTCAGGTAACAAACATGCACCTCAAGGCACAATGTGTGCATTTATATAATACCCCAAGGAAACAAGGTGATATTAACTATAAAATCTCTCAAAAAAATAGGTTATAGTGGAATGACACACCATATTCCTTGAGAGGGAACACATCTCCAAAAGTGATATTGGTAGTGAGATATACTTCGATGAAGTCGAGGCTAAAGGTACACAACAGTTGGAACAAGAATAGATTACAAAAATCCCCATCGAGGAAGAATTTGTTCCACAGACACAAGTACTATAATGGATTAAAAGAGATTCTAGAGAACCGGAATGGAATGGTTTTCTAGTTAAAAATTATTGTAACTCATTATTGGTTGATAATAATGATCCTCTACACTACAAGTAATTAGTAAGTGGAATAGATGTTTACAAGTGGAAAGATGCCATGAATTCTGAAATGGATTACATTTACCAAAATCATGTCTATATTTTGGTAGATCCTCTAATTTATGTATAGACTGTTGGTTGCAAATGTGTATTCAAGAAAAAACTAGACATGGAAGTAAAATTTAGTACCTATGAGTCAAGGCTGGTAGAAAAAGGGGTTAAACAACATCAAGGTATTGAATATGATGAAATTTTTTCACCATTTTTGATGATGAAATACATCAAAATTATATTGGCCATTTATACTTATCATGACTATGAGATTTGGAAAGTGGATGTCAAAATAGACTTCATTCATAGGAACCTTCCAGAAGATTTCTACATGACACAACATAAAGGTTTTATGACTCCAAAGGATGCCAATAAGGTATGTAAGTTGCAGAAATCCATTTATGGAATTAAGAAAGAATCTAGGTCATGGAATATTTATTTTGATGAATTCATACTGAAATTTTTTCTTATTAAGATTGAATGTGAGCCTTTTTTCTATAAACGGTTTATTGGGAGGGTGTTCGTTTTTCTAATGGTATATGTTGACGACATATTACTTATTTGAAATGACATACTAGTCTTACAGTCTGTTAAGGAATGGTTGAATCAATGCTTCTCTATGAAGGACATAGGTGAGGTAGTATATATTATTTGGATCAGGATCCATCATGATAAATCCTAGATATTTCTAGGCCTAAGTCAATGTACATACATTGAAAATATACTAATGATATTTAGTATAGAAAAATCCATGTGGGAAATATTTCTAGTGTCACATAACATTCATCTATACAAGAAAATGTGTACATAGACACATGAGGAAATAGAGAGAATGTTAAGGACTAAATATTCATTAGTGATTCGGTCAGTCATGTATGTCATGGTATATACTAGGCTAGATGTTTCCTACAGATTGAGTTTGGTAGTAAAATATCAAGCTAACATAGGTGACCATCATTGGATGGATTTCATTACTATCCTTAAGTATCTGAGGCATACAAAGGATATGTTCCTAGTTTATAGAGGATATAAGGGACCTGTCATCATAGGATATACATATGCTATTTTCAAAATGGATTAGGATGACATGAATTCGCAAACAGGATAAATATTCAATTTGAATGGAGGTGGTGTGAGATGGCAGGGTTCAAAGAAGAGTGTGGATGTAGATTTTATAGCGGATTATGAGTATATCACACCTTCTGATGTAGCTAAATATGTAGTTTGGATGTGAAGATTTGTCCCTGATCTAGATGTGGTACATAGCAGTAAAGATCCCATCACAATCTATTGTGATAATAATATAATAGTGGCTTCTGAAAAAGATTCAAGGTCACATCAGCGAATGAAGAACATACTTTGGAAGTATCAAATCATGAGGGATTTTTCTCAGAGAGATGAAGTTGTAGTGAGAAGTATTTCCATAGAAGACAACATGCAGGACCCCTTAACTAAAGACTTGACTCAGTATAAACTTGATCATCATGTTTGTTCTAGAGGAATGAAAATCGTAAGCAGTTGGCTCTAGTCCAAGTGGGATTTTGTTAGAGTTGATGTCCTTGAACCAACTATTTGTACTTTGATTACATGGATATTTAATGTATTTAAATATTTAAAATCTTATTACATATTTTTCATTATTCTTCATTACTATTATGTAATAATGTTCTAGAGTAGTTTTTCATTTATAAGTTCATGGAAGTTATCCGCTATGATGAGAATGCTAAAATTCTATATCAATATTTTTAAATATAGTTTTATGGTTGGATTACATACTACGATGGGACACATAGTATACAAACCGTTAGGTGTGATTACCCATAAGCAGATGAGTCTTACTTTCATGAAGTTCACAGTTGATATCCTTCAAGACATGACATTTTGATAATAGACCCACTAGGCGGAATTCCACATGTTTTGGTGTCATCAGATATTCTTATCTGCGAGCATGTGTAATGGTCCTTAGAATTTAAGATTGTAATTAATAAGTTCCACAAATCACTCACTTTGATTTATGGATGAAAACTGTCACGCCGTATGTTGGTGGGAAGTAGGGTATATTGGTTGCATCACGAGTGGCATATTATTCATGGAAAAGTCGAGGAAGGATTTTTCCCTTCCATTTATGGAAGTTGATAACTTGTCCCTTTGATTGAAATAGAACTGTCGTGAGAAATTTCATGGACATGTTGTATCAATGAGTTTAATTTAGGTAGTCAAGGAACAACGTACCATGCACAATGGTTGATGACAATATCATGAAACTTGGATGATGAGATATTGATACAATGGGATTATATTTTATAGTGAGCGTTAGTATGTGGATTTTGTGGTTGCGACGTTATGTTCTATCTCTAGGGTTCTTTGATCCATTTCTAAATAGTAATCTTGGAAATTGGGAAAGTCTGCCTAATGCCAATGAGAAAAAATCCTAGAGGGTCACACACTATGTGTTTTTGGTGGTCTCAGTTAAATTCTACTTGAATATAATTAATGAAATAAATATTATTCTCAAGACCGTGGAATAATTTTATTCTAGATAAAATGATCGCATAAATTAAATAAATATTTATTCACAAAATTGTGAGTAAAATATATTTTTTTTCATTTAACATTTAATAAATATTTATTTACTAGTATGTAAATAAAATAATTATTTAAGAGAATAAATTATTTATTTATTTATATAGTTGTTCAATAAATGGAAGTGGAGTTTGAGCAGACCAAGGCCGGTCCTGTAGTAAAATAATTATTTGTACGATGGTAAATAATTATTCAACAAGTTTGCATAAGTTAAAATAATTATAACACTTTTATTATTTTGTGACATAGAATTTTATTTATAATTTTGTTTTGCGCAAGTTGGCGCACCATAAATAACGACACGGTATTATTATTAAGAATGTGAGTTTTCTCTATATTTATGAATGTATTTAATTGTTGTAACGCAATTAAATATTGTAACTGAAGCCCCATGTCGATAAATAGAACAGTACTTCTATTGTTCTATGTACCGAAATGCACGCCTGGTGAATTGAGAATTGTTGAGAAACACAATTTCATTCTTGATTCCTCTTCCCTCCACTCTCAAGAATGAGAGATGTTCTACAAGACCAAAGATGAAGAGATCAAGAATGACCGACATAAGTCACTCGATTCACTGCACTAGCACCCGAAGAATGAGTGGTGTTGATCGAAGGCCATCAGAGCACGTGTGGATCACTTCTAGAGGGATTCTAGTTTGGATGCTCACAAGTGCAATGAGACAAACTAGAAGGTTCATTATGGATGATCAGCATCATCAATGAATAAAGTACCAATGATCCATGTATTCTGTTCTTTAGGAAATTAAATGAATTAATTATTTATATGATGTGCAAGATCCTTTCTCCCTTAGATCTGGTGTCTTTCTTATTTTATCCGAATCTTTGATTTCAATCCATGGATACTATAATTCATCGTCTTATTGATCTTGGATTGGTTATCGATTACGACCAATTCAACATTGGGCCCCACCCAACATTGAGCTATCGCTGCATCTATATCCTTCACACCCACACTTTCCGAAATGTTTTATATAAGAAAAAAGACACAAGGCATGAATATTTACCAAAACAATTTCTATTTAATACAAAACAATTTATAAACACCAATTTTCATGCCATAACATTATTTCACCTACTATTCCATGTTTAAAATATCACAAGTCCAGTGTGAATTGTCAATGAACAATTTTTGAGACATGCAATGTGCACATTTTAAACAAAAAAATGCAATTTAACTCGATACATGGTACATATAACCATTTTTCACACCATATTATTATTCAATGATCAAAATATAATATTGATATTGTATAGAAGGTGAAAATAACAAGAAACAATGAATCATAAATTAAAAATGTACATGCAAGGGTAATCCGACATCGAATTCAAGGCACATTGACAAAGAAAACATGAAACCGCTTTGTGATGGTTTAAAAACCCAGAACCTCTAAAGAACAACCATAATCAATAAAAAATAACCCCTAAACAATAAAAACCCCCATCACAAGAAAGGAAAAATAAATTGATATGGGGCTACTGGAGGTGAGAAGGAGGTGCTGGTCGGAGAAGGACTGGACGAAAAGGGTGCTGGTCAGAGGAGGACCGCACAACCGAAGGTGGGCCGCACCACTGGTGTGTTGCACAAAGAAGAGGGGGTGAATGCCAGTAGGGGTGGTATGAGGATGGAGTGGCGCCTGTTAGGGCAGTCAGAGGAGGGCCAACTCGCCACGGGATTGGAGAGGGGGTCGCAACTGGTAGGGGCGACATCGGTGCTATGTGTGCCAGTCAAGAGAGGGTCACACAACCAAAGGGGTGTCAACTGGGAGGGGGGGTTGTGCTGGTGGCAGAGGGGAGGTGTGTTGGCTAGACAGCTCACCACTAAGGAGAGGGGGCGACGTCGGGTCTGCTGCAGTGGAGGGAGTCGGCCAAAATCGGGAGAGCGCCCCAAGGTGGTTGGGTTACGCCGAACAATAAGGAAGGGAGAGGAGATTGGAGAAGGGGGAGGTGTTGCGTGGGAAAGGGGTAGAATTAGTGATTCCCTTTTTTTTAAATAAATACCCTAAAAAACTAATTAAAATGTTAACAAAATAATAATAATAATAATAACAATAACAATAATAATAAAATCTTAATAATAATATTAATATTAATAGTTAATATTTATATTATTTATATTATTTATAATAACAACAATAATATTATAAATAATTATAATAACTTTAATAATAATAATAATAATGCTAAATGACATTATAATTACCGTTTGTTTTAAATTACAAAATTTACTCACTTTAATTTTTTTTAAACGGACAGGTCGCGCAGTTGACTGGGTGAAGCCACATAGTTTAAAAAATGTTCTCTGCTCGTGCCCCCAACAATTTCAACTCAAAATGGACACTATTTAACATAAACATGAAAATTTCATCTAAGACCGAACCCGAACCCCAAAAAAATTTATTCAAAACCAAGAAGTAAAAAAATTAAATAAAATAAAAGGATCACACAGGTTGCGGTGTTACATGGGGTACATGAAGGGGAGATTCACTGTGAAGGAGAGATTTGTGGTGGGGAAGAGGGTTTCGCGGCGATGGAGGAGGAGGAATAGGCGAAAGAGGAAGAGGAGGAGGAGGAGGAGGAACTAAAAAAACATCCTGATTAGAGGGTGTTATTTATTAGTTTTGAAGGGGTTATATCCCCTTCTAAACACATTAGAGGTTGTTTTGAAGAAGCACCACTTACGTGCCATCCCACTCTTGTTAGAGACGGTTTTGAGGAACCACATGTAAACTAGTGTAAAATTCAGTGGCGGTTCATTTAGAGATGGTTAAAACCCCCTCTAATTTCAAAACATTATCTTAGTTTAGAGGGGGTTTGAAACCCCTCTAAATTGTTGATCAAACTAGCGGCAGTTTCTAATCGCAGCTCGTTAATTTCCATGAGCCATTTTAGAGGATGTTCTTAAAACTGCCTCTATTTAATATTTATTTAGAAGGGATTAAATCCCCCCTAAATAAACCATATTAGACACATTTCTTAGAACCGCTTATAAAGAATATTTAGTTTTATTTTAAAACTAGTGGCCCATCACCCTTCTCCCTTCCTGTTCTTGCCCCCACTCTAGTTTGCTTATTCCAACCCTTCCCCCTCCAGTTCACATGGGGATTGCCCTTCCTTTCACTACCACCACCGATGTGCGCTCCCTTCGGTTCCAGAACCCAACTCTCACCTGTGGAGGCCCTCATGTAGTATGCCTCCCCCGCGAACTCAGGCCCTCCCATTCACCCGCCTCACCCGTCGAACCCAGGCCCCCCATTCACCCACGAACCCATCCCTCCCCCATGTAATTAAAATTTGAGCGTGGCATGATTTGATGCATGGACCGTGTTTATGAACCTACTACAAATATACATCTATGAATACTTAATTTTGATATTATATTTACGAATCATAATATTTATATATATTACAAAATTAATTAAAATAAATATTATTTCAATAAATATTTATATACATATATAATTATTTAAACTAATATATAAATTTTTGTGTTCTATATTTATGTATTTATATTATAATACTCATATATTATATTAAATTTATACATTTATATAAACTATATATTATATATGTGTATTCATAAAAATTTGAGTATATATTTTATAATTATATTTATGTTATGTATATACACATATATTTAAATATTTATAAATATATATATGTAAATTATTTATATACTTAAATACATATTTACGTATTATGACATGCTTATTTATAAAATATATATATATAAGTATTTATTTAATATATTTATGTAATGTCTTTAAAAATATAGTTATATAATTTATTTCAATACATATATTTATTATTTTGTAAATTGATATATATGTATTTTTGAAAATATTATTATATTATATATATTTAATATTTCATGTAATAAAATTTAGAAAAATATATCTATGAAATAAAATTTATACATATATTTATATAATGTATTTCCATTAATACATATTTTTATTATTATGCACCTTAATATATATGTATATCCATAAATATAATTGTATAATATTATATACATTAATATATATATCTGTCTGTGTGTATTTTAATTAATATAGTTGTATAATATTGTGTACATTAATATATATTTATTTCTATAAATTGTATATCATATAATATTATTTATATATATTATAAAATCATAAAAATTTTATATAAAGAATATATTTTTTTTATTGCAATAAAAATTATAAAAACTACAAGCTGGGGTTTTTATTTGATTTTTTTAAATATATATATATTTATATATTTATATATATATTTATATAATATGTTTACACTTTTATGTTATATAAAATTAATATTATATTAAATAAAATTTAAACAAATAAATATATATAAATGTTCATAAAATTATACTATTATATTTATGTATACATATAAATAAAATTAAATACAATCCTATAATTGGAAATATATAATATAGTTAAATGATATATATATATATTAAATCAATTTATAATTATTATGGTATACTGAAATATTGATATAATAGTTAGACAATATATATAAATTTATATTTAATAAAATATTTATAACATTAAAAACATTTATATATAATATAAATATAAATATATAATATTTATATTTATATATAATTATCTCTATATTATATTTATTTCTATACATAATATAATATAAATTTATTTATGCATAAATATACAATAAAAAAGGTATTTCATATAATATCTGTATAATATATATCATATTATAAATGCATGGTATTTATAAAACCATACATAAATTTTATATATTTGAATACATATATTTATAATTTCATTTATATTATGTATTCCAATATTTATATATAAATATATATATACATTTTTGTTTATATATATACGTATTTATTTAAAATATTTATATAATGTCTTTATATATACGTTTATAATGCATTTAAATACATTTAAATAGTGGTTTTATATAATATGTGTGTGTGTGTGTGGACACACAGACATGTGAACCAACACATATATATTATAAAATTTTAATTTATATGATATTTTTTTTAAAAAAGAAATAAAAATTATGAGTTGGTCAAAACCCCCTGTAATCAATGGGATTAATGACGATTCATGAACCACCACTAATTTCTTGAATTAGTGGGAGTTGAAAACCCCCTCTAATGGCATAAATTAAGGGGGGTTCACAACCCCATCCAATATATTAAATTAGAAGGGGTTCAAAACCCCCTCAATTCTAAGGGATTAAGGACAGTTCATGAACCCCCCTCTAATTCAAGATATTAGAGGGAGTTGTGATCCCCCACTATTTCATTTATAAAATTGTGTAATATATATTACCTCTAATATATATCCAAATGAATATTATATATAAATAGCGATTTAAAAATCCAACCGAACATATAAGGCCAGTAATAATTAAATCTGTGGTGGTTTTGACACAACTACCTCAAAAATAAAACCATATATTATAATGAAAAAATGAAAAAAAAATTATAGGGGGTTGTGGGGACCCCACTCTAAAATGAATTTACAGTGTGTTTTTCATAACCACTTTTAAAAAACTGATTATAATCTATTGTTATTTTTTTAGTGAGGTGGCGGGGTTCGACTCCCGCAAACGCTTGAGAATTGTGACATGAGGAGATTGTCAGGGTTTATTGATAAAACCAGGTAAACCTTTTATCAGTGCTAGCTTAAAAATGCTAACAATGGTTTGTTTTATCAGTGTAAAAATAGAAAGTACTAAAAAACATGTCTTTATCAACACAAAAAAAGTGTTGATAAAACTAAAATGATAATGAATTATTTATATATATATATATAATTATATGTATAATAAATAAATATATATATATATATTTATAATAATAAATATAAATAATTAAATATTTATTTATATTTATATATATATTAAAATTATTTTTATTTATAATTATAAATTTATAATAAATAAATATATATTTATAATTATATAAAATTAATACCTTTATTATAATATTATAATTATTTTAATATATCTATATTTATTTAGGAGTATAATTGTCAATATTTGTAAATAATTGTTTTAATTTTATAATTATTTAATAACTATAAATTTATATATATATATATATATATATATATATATTTATATATTTATTTATAGTTATAATCATATATATATATATATATCAAAGAAGATCTGATCATGGATTTGGTAACCCAAATCCATGACCCCGCAATGTTTTATTACAAAGTAAAGAAAAACATACAACACGCATCATGGCCTCAAAACCAGCAAATACAATAACAAAAAGCCCACAATCCCAAAACATCACTGCACATTCTAGAACTGATTGAAAAGTCCAGATGTCCCAATTAAATAAGACCCACCGAAAATCACCCAGTCCACAAAACCTGCTAACAGAATCCCTTCCAACCAGGGAATCACAAACTTGTCGGCAGCCTATCCAATACACCAAACCCAACCAAACAAATTGCCCCTCCTTGAAGTCATCACCCGCATCCCGAGCGACAGCAGATCCGAGGAATGTCCCAAGAAAGGTCTATAATCTCCTGAATATATCAAAGGCCTTCCCAATCTATAATCAGGCACACCTGGTTCCAGCACTTCAGCTGAAGCCGCATCCCAAGGACCCTGCATCCCTAAGCCATCATGTTTTTGCCTTTCACCAGCACACATCACATCTGAAGTCCCCGCTCACCAGTCTGTAGCCTTGCTGAAATATAGCTATATTATTTATAATTTATTTATAACAATTTAATAATTAATAAAATATAGCTATATTATTTAGAATTCTAATTATAAATATATTTTTTATTTATAAATATTTTTATATATTTATAAATATATTTATTTAATTATATATATATTTAATTATATATATATATATATTTAATTAATATATTTATTATGTTTTAATAATTATTTAAATATAAATATATAGTTATTTAAATAATTATGAAATACTTATGAAATAAATATATATTTTTTACAAATATATATTTATTCCATAATTATTTTAATTATAGTCATAAATATAAATAAATAAATATATATATTTAAATACTTATCAAAATAAAATGAATATATTAATTATATAGTCATAAATATATATATATATATTTAAATACTTATGTAATCAATATAAATATATTAATTAAATATATTTTTTATAATTTCATAATTATTAATATAAATATATATTTATAATTAAATAATTATGAAACTATAATAAATATATTTATAATAAATATATTTATTATATTTATTATAATAATTATAAATAAATATTTACTTATTTATAGTCATAAAAATATATATATAAATAATTAAGAAATTAAAATAAATATATTAATTAAATATATATTTTAAAGTCTAAAATTATTTAAATAAATATTTATTTATATTTAAATAATTATGAAATTTTATTAAATATATTTATTATATTTATATTTATAATTATAAAAAATATGAATATTTATATAGTCATATATATATATATATATATGTATACACACATAAATACTTATGAATGTAAAATAAATATATTAATTATATATATATATATTTATAATTTATAAATATTAAAAGAAATATATATTTATTATTTAAAAAAATATATATTTATTAATAATTATAATTATAAATATAACAAAATATATTTATTATAAATATATTTATTATACTTTCATAATTATTTAAATATAAATATATATTTCTTTAAGAAAATAAATAAATATTTATTGTTTTAAGAAAAAAAATTGGTTTGATCACTTGTTTAACCAATTTTCGTGATCCGAACATGACACACTCTTCTGATTCATTGTCCATTCTGATTCTAATAATTTGGATCATAGCCAATAAAACATGTGTTTTGCCTCCAATAAAGCAACATGTTTTTAGTAAATTTTTTCAGGGAAATTTTCAACACAAAATAAAAATTGTGATAATAATCATGATTAAAAAACAATGGACTTGGAGATAAACGAAAATCATTGATTTTATCTATCTATCTATATGAGCGTGTGTATATAATTTGACCCTATAATAAATGAATTTTAGGTTCTATAATATAATGATTTCAATCTGAGATGGGTGCATATATAAGTTGACCCTACAATAAATGAATTTTAGGATGAATATAATGATTTGATTGAGAGATTAGTCGAGTGACCATTGTAATTTGAATTTAGACACCGACCATCCATAAACGCATTCATAAATATAAGTAATGGATGAATCGTTCTATAAATTAGACACTCTTCCTCATCCCTTTTCATTATATAACTCTCCAAATAAAACAGTAATTCTCACCCACCCATCCTCATCCCCTGTACGAGCACCCGTCTCTCCGATCCCCCAAATTAAATGATGCATCAGGTGATGAGGACATTAACAGAGAAGCTGAGGAGTGTTTCCAATTCCTTCATCCCTGACTCGGGGAAAAGGCATAGGAGAACCACACCGTCTGACCTATTCTTAGCAGACTCCACCGACCCGGGTATGAATGGGTCATCCAACGTCATATTCTTCTTCCTTTCTGGCATCGCCTAGGTGAAACGGAAGAAGAGGACGACGCTATACAACCTACTCTTTTACGAAGAACTGACAATGGAGTACGGTGGGTGACCTGTTCTTGTACGAAGACCTGACAAAGGATGATCAGAAGTATAGAAGTACTGTGTTGATGGTAGACTCCACTGACCTGGCGATGGTTGAAAGTCAGAGGAGAGTGCCGCATGCCAACCGGCTCTTACCAGACTCTTGTGATCTAGTGACACCCAAAAGGAAGAAGAGGAAGACGCTGGTTGGCCGGTTCATGCCTTGGATGATGGCCGACCTATTTTTTTCTAAAATATCATGTTCTTACAAAAAAATGGAATTTTCATTGGTTTTTACCAATGCCTATTATTATATAACAATGACTTGCATGTTTAGGAAACACATTTTCTAAACCTAATATATATTACAAACTGTACAAAGATGAAGGTTGTTGGAGAGACAAAAAAACAAACCTCTCTAACATCCCACATGCCCCTTTGACATTGGGATAAGCCCTATGCTTCAAATCCCTAACCATGTGTCCTTTGATTTAACAAAATCCAATTAATTTCGTCATCATAAACATTAATATAATGATGTAATTATTTTATGGTACTATAAAAAGACCATTATAAATAATTTAAGAGTAGATTAAAACATCCATGAAATAACATCAAAAATGTGTATATGGATGAAAAATAATCATGGCCTAAAAGATGAAATATGATCAGATTTTCATAAAAGCATTCTTTCGATTATTGAGTAACAAACAGACAAAGAGTTGAATGAAAAAACATTGAATCTGGAGAAATAATCATAGGAGAGGAATATAGATATTTTTTAATAACATAAATAGTATACATTTCTTCCAATATAAATTTAAACAAGAAAAATACTAAATAAAAGTGAGATTGTAATATAGTCCTTTATATCTTTAATAACTATTTAATAAAAAACCCTTAAAAGAGAAAACATGAATTGAAACTTTAAATACCATGAATATAGATGAATTCATGATACAATATGACAAAGGGGCAGTATATACACATATAAACTAATATTTCAGCTTTAAATACACTTATTAGGGAATGGGCTCGAGGTTGCATTGAAGCCTCTTTCACTCAACTCCAAAGGAGTGCCTCAGGCCTCATGAAAAGGGATATTTACCATCTCTCTTCTGGCCATCTCCACCCACACCTAGTGGTGGTGGTGGGTGGGGGTGGGGTAGTGCTTCTGTACCGCCCTTGGGAGAACATCAGACATGGTGTTCAAGACTTTCCTATTTTGACATAGGTTAAGTCATCAGTTACTATACTTTGAAGGTTCCATATGGTTGTTGTTTCCATTTGGGGGGAAAACATGTTGGAATACAATCGATAGGTAGTTCAACCCTTAATCCTATCTTCCACTGATACCACTCGTACAACTTGGAGATGGTGGTCTTAGAGATATCATAATAATTTATCTATCATTTGGTACTGGGGGAACTCGATATAATATCGGTAATAGAGGTAGGGGGTTCCACTCAAGATCTACTATTTACAGCTCAACACATGGTAGGCTTCCATTCGGATGGTCAAAAGGCTGAACAAAAATGAGGAAAAGATCAATCAGTATCATCTATCAAACAATAGTTCCTTGGAAGCAATGAGTGTACACCTTCATTTATCCTTTGGCCGAATGAGGTTGGTTATTGGTCATTATTAGACCATTTAATGAATGGTTATATTACCGGATTAAAAAGTAATGACTGTCATGTTATTATGAAAATAAATATAGTGATTGGATTGAGGGGTTTGTTAAATTCTATGATCTAGGATTCGATATCTGAAATATCATTTTTTTTGAGACATTTGTGCATCGAAAACAATCTACGATGCACTATGAAAACTGGAATAAGATTTTTCTGTAATTATATATAAATTGGAAAAAATCTTTTCATTGGATTTTTTGACTCAATAGAACATCTGATATTACACTTCCCACATGAATCTAAATGTAGAGGTCCAGTACAGTTTCAATGGATGTACCCATTCGAGAGATGCATAGATAAATTGAAGAAAAAAGTATGTTATAACATATTAGTTGAAGGCTTAATTACTGAAGATTATTTACAAGAAGATTTTTTTTTCTGCTCTCATTATTTTGTATCTCAGTATCCCTCAAAACAAAATCTCACGGGACAAAATTTGGGGAATGTTAATGACATAATGGACAATCAATGACCAGTTTTTAATCAAACTAATCATGGATTCAGTGGAGTACATGAATGATGGCTTTCAGATGATGAACATCACAGAGCTCATACCTATGATCTGCTCAACTGTGAGGAAATGTCATCATTTTTCATTTGAGTTCTACTATTACTTATTCTAAAATTTATGTTACAGTATGTATAGTTATTTTATTTGTAGCTTATATGATAATCATATCAAGAAACAACTTCCACAAATTACTATAGCTGCTCTTCAAGAACACAGACCAAAACAAATTTCTGAATGGCTTCAAAAACTGATAACATAAATTATTGAGGCTTTAATATCTATTATGTTTATTATTTATTATTTTGATAATTGTTTTACATGTTTTCAATTGTCTCAATATGATGATAAAATTGATAAGCTATTGTGTATATTGAGTAACCCACCATCCAAAATGGTTAAATCTTATAATGAATATGCAGTGAATGGTTTTTGATTTCATACATGTTCATATATGGAATATAAAAACAATGAATAGTTGAGTTTTTTTTAGAGGATCACATCATAAAGAAATTGGAGTTGACTTTTATGGAATTCTTGATGAAATTATTGTGTTGTGTTATCTAGGAGAGAATTATATAACAATGTTTAAATGTTGGTGGTTGGATACTGATAGAGGCTTGTGTGTTCATCCAACTCAGGGAATCATGGATACTAAATATAAAATTCATCTTCCATTAAATGAACCATTTGTACGGCTCAACAAGCACATAAAATTTATTACTCAAAGTACCGTGATACCTCAGAGACAAGAGAAATTAGTGGGGCATAATAAAAATGAAATCTCAGGAAAATAAGTTTACTTAAACTGAATGTGGTTCTACTGAAGTAGAAGGAATTGAAATTTTTCAAGAGACTGCTCAAAATCAATCTCATTCACAAAGAGACATGAATATCGATGATAATGCCCAACAATTTAGGATCTATGACAAAGAATATGTTACAAATGAATTTGATATTACAAGAGACGATGAAACTGAAACTCATATGAATATTGATGATGCTGAGGAGGAAGATGAAGACAATGACAATGACATCTATGGAGAAGAGGATGAATATGCACATTGACACAATTAAATGCTAGTTATAATCATAACTAAAATTTATCTATATATAATAGTTATTTTCAACTATCTTCTAACAAAAATTATTTTTTGCTTCAGATGGAAGATGATCTATTTCGAGAGTTTCAGGAGGCTGAGCTACCGTTGGATGAGGATGATTTAGGAGCATCTGACCCTCATCCTACTCGAGGTTCAGGGTGTATGTTTAGGGGGAGTGGTCTTGAGCGACTGATGATTCTTGACCTTATCCCTAAGCGACGTCGGCGTCTTGGCTTCAATCCACGCACAGGGTGGTATGGTAACCTGTATATTATAATTATATTTCATTAATTTAGTTTTATATATACTAATTGTTTGATTATTTATTTTTTTCACATTTTTTCACATGTAGTTATTAGACAGGAGAGCGCTATTTTGAGCAATTATTTTTCTATGACATGGATTACATGAGAACATATTCCCATATATGTGTGGTGCTACATGTTCCATCATTGGATTGTATGTAAATAAATAATATTTATTTTGATATATTTTTTATTAATAACTTGATATTATAAATTATTTTTTAGTTTTATGGTATTCTATCGATGATAGCATGTGCGATGCTATCCATGCGGTACAACATGTTTCTATGCGTGACCATTTCAATTAGTTTTTGCACATTTTGAGGACACCTATTAAGAAAGCATGAGTGGTAGAATTTGATGAGTCGTGTAGAGCCCACCAACTAGAGTACATTTAATCTCATGTTTGGGATAGATAATGTTTACACTGGTTGGGTGGTATATTTCCGAGGAGATCTTAATTAGGATGGTAGAACAGGGGGAGACAGGAGGTGACACATCGAGCTAGTATCCGTACATTGTGTTCACAAAGAGAGAATCTAATAAGAATATTTTTTTTAAATATTTTACATAACTTTATAATAAAAATTGATTATTTTATATTTCTATAGGTGGTCGAGCATCAAGATATTACATAGTTCACGTTTATCGGAGGATGTACAGTGATCCAGCCACTGGA
Source organism: Viscum album (assembly GCA_963277665.1). Lineage (NCBI taxonomy): Eukaryota > Viridiplantae > Streptophyta > Magnoliopsida > Santalales > Viscaceae > Viscum > Viscum album. Next base: position 1,933,333,908 of record OY728131.1, read on the forward strand.
GAGATTAGAGGTGATCAACAGCATCATATTTTGGTTAGTATTATTTTTTCAGTTTGATAATTAACTACATATAATAATTTCTCAATTTTAATTTCAAATTGGAATTAATGGAGTCATATGAAGCTGCGACCTCTCATACACAGGCTAAGGCGCAGGATGCGACGACTGAGTAGACCAGTGCCCACCATTTCAATGAGGCAGCATGGATGCAGGTGACTCATTTTGGCTTTGAGAAGGGCCGATTAGTTGGTATATACACTCATTTTAATCATGGTTCTTATTATGGTAATGTTTCAATGTCATCTTGCAGCTCGAGAGGAGCTCGTGGGGAGGCATTAGCTTCTGGCTCACAGTATCAGGAGCATTTGTGAACTCAGGCTGAGCTTTTAGAGACTTTGTAGAAGCAGCATGAAGAGATGTGTCGGTGGCAATAACAGCAACAACAAAATCCTGAGGAGGAGATGCATCGATTGGAGCAGCAATGACTGCGGGACCATCACAAGAAGATGGTTTACATGCGTTGTCTGACTCATAATTTATGGATGGAGTCTCCTCCACCATATCCTACAACTCCTCCACCACCTCCAGAAGACGACCCCCTAGATATTTTTTTCTATGTAAAAAAACATTTGAATTCATTATTTTTATTAATATGAACTTTTTACAGCTTATGTCTTTTATAATGGTGCTATGATTTTTTTTCAATTTTTTCTGTAAACATTGAGAATTTTAATAATTATTTTATTATATTATTATTTTATTATTTGTAATAATATTAATATTAATTTTTTATTAATCAAATATTTATTAAATATTTTTTTTACTATTATCTTTTTTAATGTTATTTTATTTTAATAATATTAATAATATTATTATTTTTTATAATAATAATATATTTTTTCATTAATCATAATTTTATTAAATTTTTTATTATGTTTACTATTTGTGACGGTTCCTTTTGTGATGGTATCATGTCACAAATAAGTGAAACATAATTTTTAATACAAATATTTTTGATGGAGAAACAGGTCGTCGTATTTTGTATTTGCGACGGGCCCGTCGCAAAAGGTTTATTGATATATAATGTATATAATCAGATGTGTTTTTACGATGGGGAACATTAAAATTGTAGAAACTATTTTTTACGACAGCCCCATCGCACAAAAATGTATTTGCGGCGCTGTTTTTTGTAATGGGCTATTTGCGACGGGGCCCCATCGCAAATACCTCTAATTGCATTAGTGTGGGATTCAAACTTGAGACCACCCACTGTGCGTCTGGACCTTTTACCACTCCTCTATATTCCACTGATGTCAATTTAAAGATATATATATATATAATTAGTTATATTTATTCATATCATAATATATATTTATATTCATATATATATATATATATTAAAATATCTATTTTGTTATATTATGATATATATATATTAATATATATATATGTATGTATTGTTATATTTTGATATTTATATATCTATATATTTATTCGTATATTAATATATTTATATATATATAGGTATATTCTTTATCCAAATATTTATTTGAATATTAATATATATCAGCAGATAATATAGAAACACAAAAATACACAGACCCATAAATTATATATGTATATAAATATTCATATATTTGTATTTTAAATAAAATAGATAATAGTTATTTATTTAGATAAATCTTATATATTATGAAATATTTATTATATTGACATATATATATTTATATAAAAATATATATTTAGTTATATCAATATATATATATTAATTAATATATTAATATATATATATTTATACATGATTAACTATATGTTTATATTTATATATCTATATAGCTATATATTTATATATCTATATATTTATACATAAATATATTTATTCATATATTAATAAATATTTAGTTATATTTTTTTTATTTGTATGTTAATATATATCAGTTCTTAATACAGACACACACAAATACACACACACACACGTTATATAGGTATATAAATATTCATATATTTCAATTTTAAATAAATTGGATATTAGTTTTTTGATTAGATAAATATTTTATATTGAGAAGTATATTTTAAATGTAAATAATTTTAATTATTTATTTAAAAAATTAAATTTTTTTATGTTTGAATATATAAAAAAATGTACATATTTTTATATATTTGATTATAAATAATTGTACAATGTTAAATATAATAAAATTTCAAATCCATAATATCAATATGAATGTAATCCCTGAGAATAAATTCATTACCCCCTGAAAAAGGGAAACAATCACTGAAACGATGTTGAAATTCCATCGAATGTAAAAATATTTGGGTACCCGACTAAAAACTCTGTTTAGAAGGCCTTCTTGTCCCTTTTTGACCTCGAAAAGTGTGAAAACGGTTTTCTTGTGTTGTTATCACACAGATCTTGTCACGGGCTTTGATTTGATATGTTGTAGAGCTAAAATGGACACCCAAATAAAAAGTTATGACCGTTTGATGTATGAGTTATGTTTTCAACTTAATTTAGATCCTTTATTAGATATTTAATTTTATGTGTCTTCAAATTGTTATTAAATGACCATTACTAAATTATAATAATCAAATTATTTTTTAATAATATTTTTTTAAATATTTTATAATCCATTTTCACTACATATCTTATATATTAAGTGTAAATGTCTATTTATAATTACCTAAATCATATTTAAAATATATATATTATATTTATATAAATAAAAAAATTTAAAAAAATTTAGATTTTATTTTATTAAAAGATTTTATATTGAAATATACCCTTTATCAGTGCTAGTAAAAAAATCATTGATAAAAAAACCTTTTATTAGCGCTACTAAAAAAAGCGCTGATAAAGGGGTACTTTTAATAGTCTTTTTAGCACTGTTAAAAGTATCCCTTTATCATCAATTTTTTTATCACTGATAATGGTACCCCTTTATTAGTACATTCTGTTTAGAATTTATAAAACAATATGTTTCCCTTGCCACATTTTGTGGTAGTGATCTAGGTATCGCAAGGATGCTCATCAACAACTCCAAGACACTGAACCATCATTTCCAAGGTGCACTAACAAAACATCCAGTCCTTTTGGTAGCAGATCAGACTAAAGGTCATTTAATATTTGGGCACATTTTAGAGCTGGCTAGGTGCTTTGTGTTCCTGGTAGTATAGCATGACCGAGACACTAGATCCCTCAACCACACTTCACCTGTTTTCTGACTCATCATCAGGTGTCCCATTGTAATCCCTTTCCCAACATTCCAATACCAGAGATGAGTTTCTAATGGATTCATCAGTAGTCTAATCTTGTAGTCTTCTTCCAAATCAATCTGTTAATCTTCATGCATCAATTGAAGAGAACCACGATTCCTGATCTTTTCTTAGAAGATTTCATTGACCCAACAATGTCGAAAAGGCAGAGGAGGGAAACTCGCATCGATCAACTCTTAGTAGACATATACGACCAAGCGATGCCAGAATGGAAGAAGAATATGATGTTGTCCAACCCATTTCTACCTGAAGACCTATTGATGGAGGATTAGAAAAAGAGGAAAACACCGGGTGCCCTGTTTATGGACGAAGACTTGGCGATGGAGGAAAGTCAGAGGAGAGCGATCCACACCGACATACCCTTAGTGGACTCTTGAAATCATGCAAAGCCGGAACGAAAGAAGAGGATGAAATTGTGAGCCATGTTTATATCCCAAGACCTAGCGATGGAGGATCAGAAGAAGAGAAGAATCATGTTCACGGTAGACTTTAGCGAACTAGCGATGGAGAAAAGGGAAATGAGAGTGCTACACACCAACCATCTCTTAGAATACTCTTGTGATCAGGTGACACAAGAAAGGAAGCAGAAGAGGACGCTGACCGACCCATTCATTCCTTAACAATATCTGACCTTTTTTTTTATAAAATCTCATGTTCTTACAAAAAATAGCATTTTTATTGGTTTTTACCAATTCCTATAACTATATGAGAATTACATTCAAGTTTATGAAAAATATTTTCTAATCCCTGATGCTTTGAGAGCAAACAAGTTTCCTTTGATATAAAAAAATCAAATTAATTCCACTAGCTCAAACCGTAATATAATGATGTAATTATGTTAAGGTATTACAAAAGACCTTAACCAATCATTTAAAAGCATATTAAAGCTTCCATGAAATAAAATGAAAAATGTGTATATGGATGAAAAATAATCATGACATAAAAGATGAAATATGATATATTTTTCTTAAAAACATTAATTATTTCAATTATTGAGTAACAAATAGAGGAAAAGTTGAAATTAAAAACATGGAATCTAGAGAAGTAATCATTGGAGAATAATATAGGTATGCTTTAATAACATAAATAGGATATATTTCTTCTAATTTAAATTTAAACAACAACAATCCTGAATAATAAGAGTGAGATTGTAAAATAGGCCATTACGACTTTAATAACTTTTTAATCAAAACCCCTTAAAAGTGAAAACATGAATCAAAACATTAAATACCATGAATGTTGATGAATTCATAATATAATATGACCAATGGGTAGTATAAACACCATATGAAATAAATTAGGTGTATAATATAAAATATGTCTCAATAGAATGAAATTGAGATGAAAAACCATTCCCATGGATTACTTCAAGGTCGAATGCGCTATATCCTATTGAATAATGAATATAAATTTATTAAATAATTTATTAAAATGATTATATATATATATTCCATTTTGTATGATCAATTGACATCCTTTCAATGAAAATTCTTAGATCATGTTGTCCGCTTAAGGTTGATTAATACATTTTCATATAATTACATTCATATATTGATTGAGGTTAAAGGTGTTATGAAATGGTTTTATCATCCCAAGAATGTTAATAAGTTCACAAATATTATTTTCATTCATTATATTCAATTTTAGAATCATCCATGCGATGTTTTAATAAAAAAACGAAACACATCACTTCATATAGGTGATAGTAAACACATGATGTTATCATTTTTTAATGGATGGGAGGGTAAGAAAAATTATATTATATATTATATTTACAGAATCATAATTATGTCTTAAATATCATATATATTCATTAATTCCATATTTTTAACTGTCCATGTAATGAGGTGATGGAGAAAAAATTACACCTCTACATGGAGATAATAGTATGTATTAATGCACAAGTGATGTTTTAATTTTCTATAGGATGGAAAGAAGATATAAAATGAATTCACCATTGACATAAAAACATCTTTATATAGTTAATATACTGATGTAATTATGTTAAGATTCTTATTTAATATTTAGTGTCGGTTTACGAAGAAAGGAGCTTGAAAAAAAATCGATAAGAGCATATACTTATTCCGTTGGTAATTTCCATTAGCTTAAACCATAAGACATCTTTAAAAAACATATCTAATATGCTAATGTAATTATGTTAATCCTTCATTTAATGACCTCATTTCACATCATGTTTCTCTTTGTCTATTTGGATTGTTCATGGTGCTCCACCACAAAATTTTTTTCTGTCTGATACTACTTAGTGCATTGCCATTGGAATTGATTTGAGATGCGAATAAAACTAAAGGCTACATTGACTAATATATAGGTCATTGATTTGGAGAGTTTCTAAGACACTTAACTCGGTCTGGGGAAAATCCACTAAGAAGAACCCTATTCTCAAGGGTTTCATACCTCATTTGAAGCCCTTTTGTATAAATAATATAAGCAGTTGATTATCGTTTGGGTTATTTATCCCACCTTCAGTTTAAGGCTATGAAATGGTGGTCTGGAATAGTGGATGTTGGGGTATGTAGAGGAGGCATGTCATCCAGTATTTAATATAATAGTCCTCAGTTTAAGGTGGTACAATTGGAATTCCGAATCCATTGAAATCCATGATTTCGAGTATAGTTGAACCACATATCTGACTATAATTTCATCACCAAATACACATATTTTGGAATGGGATTGAAGGTGTGTTGAAGCCTCATTAACTAAAACAAAAAAGGGGTGCCTCTGACCATGTAATAGAGGACGTTTACCATCCCTCTTATGACCATATCCACTCACACTTGGGTGGGGGAGGGTGATTTTGTACCACCCTTAGGAGCTTATCAAGCTTGATATTCAAGACTTTCCCATTTTGACACAGGTCAATACCTTGGTCACTCTCCCTTGAAGGTTACATATGGCTACTTTTTCCATTTGGGGGAAACAAATTGTTGTAATACAATTGGTTGGTAGCTCAACCCATAAGCCTATCATCCACTAGGACCATTTATACGACCTAGGGATGGTGGTCTGAGTGATATCATAATCATTGGTTTATCATCTGGGATTAGGGGAACATTGTATAATATAGTTAGTATTGGTAGAGGTTCTACTCAAGAGTTACTTCGAACAACTCAATGCACGATAGGCTTTCATTAAGATGGTCAACAGTCTGAACACCTACGAGGAAAAGATCAATCACTATCATCTATCACACAAGAGTTCCTTGTAAGCAGCAAGAGTACACCATTGTTTCTCCTTAATAAAAATGGAGTTTGTTCTTGGCCATTGTCAGACAATTTAATGACTCCCAAATGAATTGAAACGACACACATATGGTGTTTAGGGGAGGGAATGTCCAATAGAACTATAACATCCACCCACTTCCTTAAAATAACATGAGTTAGGGTCTTCGTTCTTCATGAATTATTTCTTATAGCTCAGAATGACTATAGAACTTTTCTCACTCTAGAACTAGAGAAGAATCACTAGATGAATCTGAATCCTACTCATACTTGGTATAATATAGGTAGTATACTTGAATGAAAACTTTCTCTCAATATCATTGAATCAGTTGGGTGACATGCTATCTTTGGCGGCTTGTATGGATGAGTAGGATATGGATTTTAGTTTGTTACATCCGTACTAGTGGGGTAGAAATACTCATTATAATATAGGTAGTGGTATTGTTTAAGGGTTAGAGGGACATCAATGAAGTTATATTTGGGTCAGTGTAATGGCCTGAACCTTCCTAGTCCATTTATTTTCCAAATTTATATTGACTGGGAAACCTGGGGATAATTGGTGACCCATTAACGAGTTTTCTAATATTTAGGATCGAACGAACTATGGAAACAATGGGTGTCGGGGGCACCGATGGGCATCGATGACACTAATGGGCATCAGTGGAACCAATAGGCATTGGTGGAACCAATGAGTATCGGGGGCACCAATGGGTATTAGTGGCACTGATGGATATCGATGGCACCGATGTTTTGTCCGTAGCAACAATCAGCAATGGTGACAGGGCGATAGTGCCAGGGCGATGGTGCTAGGGTAACAGTGAGTCACCTAATTGTGATTCCATCCCTATTTTTCTAAGACATTATAGTTTTCCCCAGTAACATAACTATTCACATAAAAGTGTTTTAATACCCATTTCAAAGTCATTTAAAGTTTTTAAAAGATGATTTAAACCCCCAATAATTGGGTGACACTAGAGTTACCTATATTTGGGTTTGTTTTCCTTAGTTTCCTAAATTTGACGTGTTTTATAGTTTCTCCCTTAGTACACATTTTTCTTAGTTTAAATTAAATCTATTAACTCAAAACCGTTATCTCCACCATCTCCAATGAGAATTATTAAATATCCATTAATCCCAACATGCGAAACCACCCAACTACGTGGTTGAGACACAATATGACTATTAGGTACTTTGAAATCATCTCCCTAATTTTAGGATCTATCCTTTTCTTATTCCGAGATACTCTCTTCATAATTCTTTTCCATTCTCGAAGGTACACCCTAGAAACTTATTCTGGAGATTAATCTTGCGCCCGTGCTGGAGCCCTTACTGCCCAACCTTGAAGCCTTTGATTTTTCCATTCCTACAAGCTGTGCACCATCAGTTTTTGATGCATGGATAAAAACATTGATCCTTGATCATCCAAGTGGGGTTTTTTTCTTCTCCCTTTATTGTGTATAATGCGGGGTGGCGGGTATGATAATGCTTCCCTCGGGGCATGGATGAAGCCAAACCATAACGAAGATAATAAATAGACTCTAAAGAATTAAGGGGTGTGTTTCATGACAATGTTGATTTAATTATTTTATCTTCATTTTTATGCTTTTAATTGTATGGGATTATTCCCACTGAATATAGTGGTCGTTGGTGGTCCTTTCTTATGCACTAATGAAACACATTCTTTCTAGATATTTTTTTGATTGAATGGATGTAATATGGAAACTATTTAATCCTGTGATGTTGGTCAATAAAAATGGATTCCCAGTGAATAATAATCCTTGTGTGATCACCCTGGTTTACCAAACAGAATGAAGGAACCTGATGAATGGTGTGGTTAAAATATGAAATCTCCTATGCTCTGTTCTGAAAATACACATGGTTGTTCTGCTTGATGCTTGTGGGGTGATGTGGATGGGGATAGGATCTCCTATTGTTCAGTTGTGGGTTCTGGATTTGAGGTCGTGTGGTGCCGTATGTTTGGTTTTCGTTTGGTTCTAGTACATTGAGGGATATCAATAGTCCCTTTTATTAATGTGACTTTAAAAGAGAACTAGGTGTGAATGCTTAAATCGCTGCTTGGCTGTTTTCCTTCAGTTGTTTTCCTGTATTGTGTTTATTAGTTTCTAGGTAGTGAAGGAATATTTAAATTGAAACACTTGAAAATGATAACAATAATGGGTTCAATGGGGAATTGTTATCTAGAAAAGGGTTGTGCATTGGTTGTGGTTGTTGTGTATTTGTGCATGTAGGAATAGTAACAAGAGTGTTTGTTTATGGGCTAGTTTTATAACCCTTAGGTTGGGGTGAGTTCTTGTTCAACTATATGTATAAATTTATTTCTTGTTTTTATTATTCGTACCCCACCCATGTTTAGAACTTCGTGATGAACACCCCCATTCATTTGGGAGGGTGTTTTTTCCAATATTCTTATGAGTTGATAGTTATTAGATCCTTTCTACTCCCTCTCCCAGGTAGCCCATGATATGTAAGGTAGGATGTGATGACCTAAGGTTAAGTATGGCCCATGAATCTTTGGTTAAGGATTGTTGTTGTGGTTGGCCAAAGTGTGTACATGATGTTTTTTTCCCAGGTGTTCTCAAGATGAGGCCAAGGTGTCTTCGGGCAAGGCAGTGGACGTTCGGGCCGAGGTATCTTCACTCGTGGCAGTGGTTGTTATGGCACAGGTGTTTGCATGCGGGGACTTGTGTATTTTTGGTGGCCCAAGTGTGAGTGTGGGATGCGTGGTGATGGAATATAAGGTTGTTTTGGGACGATAATGGGACTACAATGAGACTTGTGGGGGAGGTCTGACATGTATGGAATCCAAAATAACCAGTGGGAAAATGGTGTGGGGTACCCAAATATCGATGTGCTATTAAAATTACTTTACCTAAATTGTGTTATTTGGGGACTATTCCTTGGCATGACTGGGTGGATAGTTTCTTTTCTAGGTGTTTTTTTATCTCTACTTCTCATGGGGAATTAGAATGCCTCCCCACTTGTCTACGAGAGATTTTAGTTTTCCCTAAGGTGTATTCCCATAGACTCTCCCTACGTATATAAAACAGCTTCCCGGTGTTCAGGATGATTTTGAGATCCATGATGTAACTTACTTGCTCTGGCTTTGAGAGTTGTCATTTATTATTTTATTTATTTTTTTACTTTTCATCAGTGTTTTCTTGTACCTCATGTCAGTTTATCTTGAACATTCATGTTGGAATGGATTTTTGGATTTAGTTTTACTTTCAATTTTTGGTGATGTTTTAAATTTATTGTCTTTTCTCTCGATATTATTATATTAAAAGGGTATTTCATTCCATATTTATATACGATTCTATACCCATGGTACTAGTCGCCACTCTGGAGCCTATTGAATGTGGTACTCAGGGGTCATTATCTCTCCTTTAAATTGAAGAAGGATGAGTCTGACAGTTTTTTGTCCCGTTCCACATCTTGGTGAAGCCGGGTTGTGATAGAATAGTATCAAAGGGATGGTTGAGAGATAGGATGGAGTTTGGGGTTTGGAACAATTGGTATTGTAGGGGATAATAGGTTAACAGTGTTAGGAAATATTGGTGAGTGAAATAGGTCTGTGAAGACCCGCTAGGACACATGATTTTGGGGCCCCCGTGATCCGATGCAAGGACTCTAGACCTACCGAACGACCAAGTGAGGCTACATTGATTTCACAGTAGATACTATATTAAATGTATATGAATCACAGTGACATGTGTTCTTGTGGGTTTTGGTTGTTTTGGGGGTTTAAAATAAATAAAGATTTTATGAAAAATTTAAAAGGAATCCCCAACACTACATGGGCCTAGGAATTCCTTGTTTACCTTAAAGTTAGGGAACTTGGATGATGACCATGATTATTTCGGGAGATTGAGGACTAGGAGGCTTATTGGGCTAATCAGAGGAGGGCTGAACAATAGAAGGAGGATGAATAGTGGTAGAAGACACTTTGTGCCTTTCAGCAACTGACTCTCAGGAAGTATGAGGGCAGCATCTCAGACATGGAGATGGAGAACTAGATCAAGGATTTGGTGATATCTTTCAGCTTGATCCAGGATCTGGCTAAGTACTGGGGTCCTCTAGCTGTAAGCCAGATGTGGGGAGCAGTGTTTTAGTGGAGGACACTCTATCTCGGGGAGAATAAGGAGGCTGAGGTTTCGTGGACCAACTTCAAGAGGGAGTTATGGGTTGAATTACTCTCTTCAACATTGAATTGTGAGAAAAGGCAAGATCTGATCTCCCATCATTAGGGGAGTATTTTAGTAATGGATTTTGATATCAAGTTCAAGGATCCCTTTATTTTTTTCCCCTGACCTCTTCTCGGAATCACGGGCTAGGCGATTAGAGGTTACACTCCGTTCTTCACTGTAGTATGTTGTTACTCCCTTCATTTTATCAACGTACATAAAGGTTTAGAAGAAATCCAAAGTGGTAGATAGGATGCATATTCTAGTAGGTGTGCTACGAGATGGAATCTAATTGAGTTAATTGAAGGGGAAGGTTGTTAGCCGTAGCCTCCAGCCTCAAGGCCATCCATGTTTCGACCGATGGGGAGCAGGCCACAACAATTCCAGTTTTAATCTCTTGATCCTTACACTTTATCCATGATCCGAAGACCGAGGTGTATTATTTGTGGAAGTTATTGAAATCTTTCAAATTAGTGCCCGAAACAAGTGCAGTACAGTGGATCTGGGCAGGTTCAACTCCCAGCTCAGCAGCTGCAGTTTCCAGCCAGACACTTTTAGCAACAACAATAGGGATAGCAAACTCCCGTTCCATCAAGAGTAAATGTTGCCGGAGGAGGCTGAACTCAGGGAACTAATTAGGGACCTCAATCATGTCATGGTCGAGGTGGTGGATGATCTCTAAGGTGCAGAGGAGCTTGGTGTGGGAAGATTCACAGTGCAGAGGCAGCAGTTCCAGTAGGGCCAATGGTTGTTCGAGGTACGGTCAACATGTTTAGTACACTTTCTTCTACCATGATTTATTCAGGAGCTTCAAAATCCATCGTTACACACAGTATATCCAATGATCTGGGTCTAGACGTAGAGATAATTCCCATTCCCATAGTATTTAGTAAGCTAGTCGAAGGTCATGTCATCTTGTCTTACATTTATCGAGGATGTAGATAGATTTTGGGGCCACACCATTCCATTGGGGACCTTCTATTTCTATAGATGGTTCCCAATGATTTCATTATTTTAATTGATTGGATGTTCTCTATGTTTTACTTTATCAACTTCTTCTATAGAAGGTTCATGTTTTCAGATATGGGTGGACAGCGTGTAACTTTCATTGGCAAGCAGGGTTCCCAAGAGGCAGCCAACATGTGGATCCCCTTATATATATGCTAGAAAATATGTCACTGGAACCAACATACTCCGAGATGGTGGAAGTCATTGGGATTGTCAGTGAGATCCTGGACACCTTATCTAAATTGGTTGTAACCCAACCCTCTTGACGTGACATTGAGTTTGACATAGATTTACAACTAGATGCCCATCTAATTTTGATGGATCCCTATCAGATAGAGCCTTATACATTATGGGAGTTGCATATCCAGGTTGATTAATTAATGAAGAAGGGTTTTATCCAACCAGGCGTGTCACCATAGGGTGCACTAGTCTTGTTCACAAAGAAAGAGGATGGTGGTCTCTTACTGTGCATATACTACCAACGTCTGAATTAGGTAACGGTTAGGAACCATTACCCCCTCTCGAAGATCAGATAACTTTTTGACCAGTTGAAGGGAGCATGTTGGTTCTCTAAGATCAATCTTTAGTCGGGATATCACCAGTTGAGGATGAAGGAGGGTGACATCTCGAAGACTTCTTTAAGATGCAGATATGGGCACTTTGAGTTCATGGTCATGCTATTTTGAATTAAAAATGAACCAACCATTTTCATGCGGATCATGAACTCTGTTTTCCATAAATATATAGACCGGTTCATAGTCAAATTTATCTACAACATTCTGATCAACTCAAAATTATAGGAGGATCATGCTGAGCATTTGAGCACAATATTTTTTGTCCTACGACACCACCAGTTCTACGGGAAGTTGTCCAAGTGCAGGTTGTGTACATGAGGGGTAATCTTCCATTGACACGTGGTGTCCCAGTAGGTAATATTAGTGAAACCATCGAATTTCGAAGCGATTTTTTCGTGGGAAGCATCCAAGAATGCAGCAGAGCTTCGTAGTTTCCTAGGTCAAACAAGTTACTACAATATGTTCATTCCTGACTTCTCTCATGTTGTATAAACTTTCATATCCCTGACCAAGAAAGACTATGTTTTTTTTGGATTGAGCAATGATAGATAGCCTTCAGTTATCTAAAGGGGAACCTGGTTAGTTCCCTAGTACCGAGGTTTCCGGATGAAGGGGTAGTGCTTCAAGTGTTCTGTGATGCTTTCGGTTTAGGCTTGGGGTGTGTGTTGATGTAGCAGTGGGGAGTGATCTCTTATGGTTCATGCCAGTTACGTCCTCACAAATGTAACTATGCCACCCATGACCTGGATCTTACAGTAGTTGTGTTCGCACTGAAGTTGTGGTGGTATTACCTCATTGGGGAACGCTTCTTTGTTTTCACAGATCACAAGAGAATGAGTTATGTCTTCTCCCAGTGAGACCTAAACTTGTGCAAGTGGAGGAATATGAAGTTTCATTAGGAATATGATTTCGAGATATCCTACACATCTGTAAATGGGAATGTGGTGGCTGATGCCTAGAGAAGGAAGTCACAGAGGGATATGGTTTGTGATTCACTAGATGCATGGAAATAAATGGAGGAGTAGGTTGCATTACATTTGAGTATGAGGGTGGAGGATATTAGAGTCTGTCTATTTCAGATGACAGTGCTGTCTTCCTTGGTGGGACAAGTGGAGGAGTCTTGATGGGGGACGTAGAGGCTAAAGGGATGTGTGATTATGTTATCTAGGGAAATGCTCAGAAAGGATGATCGGAAGATGGTTAAGACTAGATAGTTATTCGTGGAAGATTTTTTTTCATTGTGGAAATGCATGAGAGGGTTCTCAGTTAGTTCCATAACTCACCCCTAGTGGTACACCCCAGAGATTCCAAGATGTACTGGGGCTTGAGGGGTCAGTTTTGGTGGCCTCGGGTGAAGCGGGCAGTGACGGAGTTTGTGGAAAAGTTTCCTGTGTGTCTGAAGATAAAGGATGAGTTCCATGTTTCGGGAAGTCTATTTCTACCCATATACGTTCCCGAATGGAAGTGGGATGACATCTCTATGGATACAGTCATGGGACTACCAAGGGTTCAAGGATTATATGATAAAATCTAGGTACTGGTGGACTAGATGATGAAATAAGCTCACTTCCTGGTAATCAAGGAGTCGAGTGCAGTTGGTGCCTTAGCACGGAAGTACATGGAAGAGGTTGTGCAGCTACATGGAGTTCCCATAATCATCATTTCCAATCATGAAATACAATTTACATCGTGGGTCTGGAGGGGATTATAGCATGCTTTTGGCACCCAGCATTTTCTTATCAATGCTTTCCACCCTCTAATGGATGGGAAGAGAGAGAGGACCATCTAGACATTGGTGGATATGCTACAAGAATGTGTTTTGGACCTCATAGGATCATGGGTATAACAATTTTTTCTGGTATATTTTCCCTACAACAAAACCTACCACTTTAAAATTTTCATGGCTCAGTTCTATGCCTTTTATGGAAGGTCATGTCTTTTTCCCATGTGCTAGATCAAAGATGGGGAAGTAGGAGTTATTTTCCCAGAGGTAGTTGAGAGCATGATAGAGAAGGTTCATCTTATGCATAAGAGGATGAAGGTGGCTCAAGACTGGAAAATGTTGTATGCCAGTCATATGAGGAGACCCTTGGGGTTCGAGGTTGGGGACCATGTGATTTTAAAGGTCTCCCCTCAGAATAGGAAAAAAAGGTTTGATAGGGGGAGTAATCTTTCTCTAATGTTTGGTGGACCCTTCGAGGTGATGTAGCAGGTCGGAAAAGTGGCTTATCAGAGGGTGCTACCACTACAACTATAGAGGGTCCAAAATGACTTCTATGTGTCTCAGATCAGTCGATCTCTACATGATGATTGCACATCCTCTATTGGGGAGAGTTTGACATCGATGATGATGCAACGTTCATCTAGAAACTGATGTAAATCAAGGACTATCAGAATAAAGTGCCTCTTGGGAAGCCCATTCCCCTGGTTTTTGTTTTGTGGAGGCATGTTGACCTAGAAAAGAGTACCTAGGAATGGGAGGCATAAATGTGTGCTCATTACCGAATGTTGTTTTGAGTTTTGTTTTGTGGTATTTTTTTACTTGGGTGTGATGTAATGATTGACCTTATTAACTATGAGATGGTATGTTTTTTTATTCTCTGAATGTGTGTGAAAAGTACACACTTTGGGTAGGGGAGGACCTGATCCCCAATCCAGAAACATTGTGGTGGATGCAATTAAAACTATATGGGTGAGTCAGTGCCACCCAAATCAGATAGTATCTTGACACGGAGGAAGGGAATCCCTAACCTATATGTCTAGACGTTGTGTCCTTTTTATGTTTTTTGTGGTTACATGGGGGATAGGGGAGGTAGTGTATCCGTAGTTGTCTATGAGATAGATGGGGGAGAGTTGTTCCTAGATATCGAGGCTTGTTCAAGATTTTGAACGACTTTAGGGTGGTTTTTCCCTAAGAGGTATCTGGTGAGGTGGTTTTTTGGACCCCCCCCTCTTTTCTTGGAGTTTACTCTTGAATTCTCATGGGCAAGAGTAGTTTGAGAGGTATCTGATAGAATTTCCTAAACCCTCTTGGACCATTAGGTCTTTAATTTTCTAGTGACTGTGGAATCGTGGGGATCATTAGTGACACATTACGGAGTATTCCAAAATTTTGGGTTGAACGAATAGTGGCACCGATGGGCGTCGGTGGCACCGATGGGTGTCAGTGGCACAAATCAGCGTTCATGGCACTGAACATAATTGGTGGAACCAACAGTCATTGGTGGCACCAATGGGTATCACTGGCACTGATGGTTTTCGATGCCACTGATTGGTTATTCAAACCAATAATCAGATATGGAGCCAGGGCGACGGTGTATGGGTAATAGTGCCAGGGTGACGGTGGCAGGGTGATGGTGCCAGGGAGATGGTGCTAGGGTGATGGTTTCAAGGCGACGGTTCCAGGGCGACAATGACTCTCTTAATGGTGAGTCCTTCCTTTCTTTTCCAAGACATTCAATTTTTTCCCTAGTAACATATCATTTGATGTAAAAGTTTATTAATACCCACTTCAAAGCCATTTAAATTCATTAAAAGATGTTTTAAACTCTCATTAGTTGGGAGACCCTTGAGTTTCCAAAATGTGTTTCCTTTTTCCTTGGTGTCAATCCTTTGAGGTGTTTTACAGTATCACCCCTCTAACACGTTTTTTTTTTCATTTTACTGAAATATATAAACTCACAGTCATTATCTCCACCATCATCGAGTAGAATTATTAAATCTCAAATAATCCCAATGTGTGAACCCCCCTACCACATAGTCGAGCCACAATTAGACTTTTATTTACATATAAATCATCTCCCGGATTTTAGGATCTAGCATTTTCTTAAGTTGATATCCTATCTTCATAATTCAATTCCATTCTATAATGTACGCCCTACAGAATTATTCTAGAGACGAATTGATCACCCATGATAGAGCCCTTCCTGCTCATCCTTGAAGACTTTGAGTTTCCCTTTCCAGCAATCTATACACCCATAGTTCTTGACATGAGGATAACAACTTTGATCCTGGACCATCCAAGTAGGTTTATCCTTCGTCTCTCATTATTGTGTATCATGAGGGGCGGGTATGAAAATGCTTCCCTCGGGATGTGGATGAAACCAAACCTTAATCAAGATAACAAATATACTCTAATTAATTAAGGTGTGTGTTTGATTATGATGTTGCTATATTTATTTTATCTTCATTTTTATTTCGTGAATTGTATGGGCTTCTTCCCACTGAAAATAGTGGTCGTTGGTGGTCTTTTCTTGCTCACTAATAAAACTCTATTTTTATGGATAATCTTGTGATTGAATGGATATAACATGGAAAATGGTTAATCATGTAAATTTGGTTGATAAAATGGATACCCAATGAATAAGAATCCTAGTGTGATCACCCTAGTTAAACAAATGGAAAGAAGGAACTTGATTAATGGTGTGGTTATAATCTAAAAACTCCCTTTCTCTGTTCTTCAAATACACATGGTTGTTTTGCTTGATGCTTGTGGGGGTGACATAGATGGGGATGCGATCTGCTATTATTCATTTTTTGGTTTTGGATTTGAGGCTTTGTGGGGCCTTATGTTGGGGCTTGGTCTGGTTTTAGTACTTCGAGGGATCTCATTGGTCCCTTTTGTTGTTGTGAAATTATAAGAGAATCGGGTGTGAATGCTTAAATTGCTACTTGGATGTTTTCCTTCTGTTTTTGTCCTGGCTTGTGGTTATTATTTTCTTGGTAGTGAAGGAATATTTAATTGGAATCACATGAACATTATAAAAAGAATTGGTTCAATAGGGAATTGTTTTCCAGAAATTGGTTGTGCTCTGGTTGGGGTAGTTGTGTATTTGTGCATGTAGAAATAATAATGACAGTGTTTTTGTATGGGCAGGTTTCATAACACTTAGGTTGGGGTGAGTTCATGTTCAAATATATGTATAAATTTAGTTCTTGTGTTTCTTATTAGCACCCTATACTTGTTGAGAACATTGTGACGAACACCCCCATTCATGGGGGAGGGTATTTTTCCCAACACTCTTATGATTGGATGGTTATTATCTCCATTATGATCCCTCTCCCAGGTATCCCAATATTAATTGGGTAGGCTGGGATGGCCCAGGTTTCACTATGGCCAAAGACAAATTGTTTTGGGATTGTCTTGGTGGTTGGACTAGGTGTGTGTGTATGTATTTGTTTCCCAAGTGTCCTCGGGATGAGGCCCTGGTGTCTTCGGGCATGGAAGTGGTCATTGTGGACCTATTGCCTATGGGTAGGGATGTGTGTGGTTGTGGTGGCCCTGGTGTGTGTGATGGTGGGATGCATGGTGATGGCCCATAATATTTTTTTTGGGGAATCAGTGGGACTGTAGTGAGAATTTTGGGGGAGGTCTGACTTATAGGATGTCCTAAATAACCAGTGGGAAATCAGTGTAGGGTACCCAAATATCAATGATCTAGTAAAATTAAATTACCTAACTTGCATAATTTAGAGAGTGTTCCTTGGCGAGGTTGGGTGGATTGTTTCCTTTCTAGGTGTTTTGGTTATCTCTACTTCTCACAGGGCATTAGAATGAATCTACATTTGTGCCTGAATGATTTTGGTTTTCCCTTTTGAGAATACCCATACACTCACCCTACGTATATAAAACTGCTTTCAGGTTTTTAGGAGGATTTTGAGGACTATGATAGACCTTACTAGCTATGGATTTGTGAATGGACATTGTATCTTTTCATTCTTTTGGTACATTTCATCAGAGATTTCTTGTACCCTGTATCAATTTATTTTGAACATGCATATGGGAATGGATATTTGGATTTACTTTTACTTTAAGTTTTTGGTGATATTTGGTATTTACTGTCTCATCTCCCGATCATATTAAATAAGAGTTTAATGCCTTCCATTTTTACATGAGATTCTATTCCCTTGGTTCTAGTCCCCACTCCGGGGCCAATTGAATGTGGGAATCAAGGGTCATTATCTATCGTTCAACTTGATGAAGGAAGGGTCTAGCAGTTTTCTGTCCCTTTCCTCATCTTGGTGAAGGCAGGTTGTGATAGTTAGAGAGTGGACTAGTTCTCCTACTAAAATGAGGTTATAGGGATAGACTCATACACAAACACAAGGGGTTATAATGTGGCCTAACTCTCATCTTTTGGTTGATAGTGTTTGCATGTGCAATGAATTAATAACTACACAAAAAATGTGGTTCACTATAATCCCTAACATGTTTAATGCAAATTAATGTGTCTACTACAAAAAAAAACCTATATTTTATGATTAAAGTGTGATACAATGAAAAATAATAGTATTTCTACTTTACAGTATATAAATCATCATCTTCCATCCAAGCATCCCTGAATGCAGAGCATTGGGAAATGGGGGTAGCCATCAGGAAAAGGATGAAGTAAAAGTTCTTGAACAACAGAAAGAGGGCTCAGAATGAATTGGCTGATCAACTGCCCAATAAGATATTTTTCTCCATAATCCATTCAAAGAACCATTGATTAATTGACTAGAGAGTATGAAATGATAGATGTAGGTCTTTTTAGATATACTCATGCTGACAAATAGTTGAGGTTAAGCTCTTTTACTTAAGTATGATGTCAAGATTACTAGTGTAGAGTTACATATCATTATTTGGGAGAGGATGTGAATAATTATAATATTGCTAGTAAACTATGTTGATATAATATAGGTAGTATAATATCTTGTTCTTGTTGAGAAATAGCTTTTGACATTCTATTAACTGGGATCCTATTCAGTAAATGAACACATACCATAAGGAAGGTCAGTGCAAAGTCCCTTCATGTACCACACATGTAAACAGAATCAATTGAGTAGTGAAGATGATACTCAGACATGTTTCTATCATATCATTATGGGGACATTGACACAATCAACGGGTCAATGAGTATGTGAAAATCATTAAGCGTCTCAAATTACCTTCATCTAGCTCCAAGGGGGGAGATTTCAGAGACTTAGACATCAAAAAGTGTTGGTAATTGATGATGATAAATGTGCTAAGAGGTACTAGAATTTAGCACTCAATCTCAAGGCGGTGATGATATTTAGGGTAGAAAGATCAAGTCTGTTATGATGGGGAAATGACTCTATCCTACACATAAATATGTTTCAATATACATTCCAAAAGAAATAGGTTGGCATCCAGTTAATTACCTATAATTTTATGTGATATTTTCATTGTATTCTATAACATTGATTTCACTTGATAAATCAATCTATGGTTGAGAAGAAAGAAAACAACACGATTGATTTGAATGTACGGTAAAGTGATAAAATTTTAGGATGTGTTATTGAATATGAATTCCTATAATACTGGTCCTCCCAAAGACAACAAGAACTACTACTATTGGAAAGAACGACAAACTAGTGTTTGGGAAACAATACATGAATCATGTTTCCATGGTACCCACTAGGATAAGATACTTCACGTATCCCATTGAGGAACGGGTGCTCACTACATAGGGAGCAACTGGGATACAAGAAGTATCCTAGTGTCTACATGCTATATTATTTATGAGAAATGACCCAGACATAGTAGGGTACCCATCTGTTTCATCACCTAGTAGATCAAATGATTTGAATTGAAACTACTCAGGAAGTTTAACCGTTTCCATATCATTCAAATTCTAGAACTAAAGGAAGGATACACACCTCGTACCTTCATTTGAACATCCATGTTCCTCTTTTTTTATATATTCATGACCAATCCCAACCCAAGTGTCTTAATGATTTCATTTTCTTTGACATTCATGCCACTAATGAAGAGGTACACCTCATGTAGATATTATTTAATTCCCATGGGGTAAGATGGGAACAACATCTATTTGGTGTCTGAGGTGCATGGCCCATGGTTTCTGAGGTTCGACGGTGTGGTAGGCAGGAGAAGATGTCGAGTTGAGATTTTCACTATCTACTACCAATATTATATGGACGATTAGCTCCATCAAGTGAAGGAAACCACCCAGAGAAGCTCAAACCCCTTATAAAAGTGGTAGTTTCCCCTGATGTGTGAATTTGGAAACCATTCCACAAGTTAGATGAGGTTTTTCGTTTGGCATCTGTGGATCCCATTCCTGCTTTAATGAAATGTACAATTCCACAGAAGTAGACACACATGGGTGAGTGTTTCCTTGATGTACCTTTACAATCATACCATCATGAATTATATTCTGGTATACTACTTTTTAGGTTGATCCCACTGACACTCTCAAGACCTCATTCATTATCGACTCTCTATAATGACATATTAGCTCATCAATGGTAGCCTTTATTGTTGACTGTCACCCTCTTCAATGAGGAAGCTTCATGTACCATCATCATATGGATTTTTTCAATCTCACCAATCCGCATACATATTAATTCTAACCTATCGACTTTCTAGTGGATGAAGGCATTATTTCTGGAAAATTGGGTCTGAATGATGTGATACGTTTAAAATCCTCATGGAGTCTGCTACTAATATTATATCAACCCCAATAACCTCTTGTCTATTTCAACATAAAACCCCCTAAATCATATCCCTCTAGGATTCCATGGTATCTGTCTTGCTATAACTCACATGGTACTAATATATATTGATGGACCACTAGAGAAAACGTTAGGTCAACACGGGGCACAAATCCCACCCATGGACTCAAATGTGACATATTAACCCAAATCATATATTGGTAGATCTCATGGGTGTATTTTATGGATGGTGCTCGATAAAACAACATGAAAAAAAACAATAGGGTGTTCCATCTTCTTTATCTTACTCGAGTGTACACAACATATATACACATGGAAACCTAATGGGAAACCAATGAACTACATTGGGCTTGAACCACCACTGATACAGATATAGAATTTAAAATAGCTAGAAAATTCCATTTATAGTGCTAAAAATGATGTTAATCTCATCCAAGATAATGGGTGGTCCCTCTTAACAGCTCTAAAAAAAGAGTTGATAAATACCCCTTTTAACAGCATTAAAAAAATAACTGATAAAAGGGTTATTTTACAACACTCAAATAAGTGTTGATATAAGGGTCATTTATCAGTTATTTTTTTGCACTGTTAAAAACCACTTTTATGAATTATTTTTTAAAAGCAATGATAAACGTTTAATTTTTTTAAAAAAAATTCTGCAGATCGGAGGGGGTATTAACACTTGAACCCCCCATCTATATTACTATAAAGCACCCCCACCCACCACTCGCATTCCCCTACCTTCTCAGCACACCCCCACAATGCTTTAATAGTTCTATCACCCCCTTTATCAATGCTAGCACATCCCTTCACCATCGTGTGCATCCATGCCTCCCCCAGGATTCAAACTCGAGACCTCCCACTATGCGCCCGAACCCTTTACCCCTCCTCTATATTGCATTGATTTCCATTTATGATATATATATTTATTTTTATATATATTTACTTAAATTTTTTCGTATATTAATATATATTTATATTGACACATATATATTTATTTTAAAATATATATCTAGTTATATTAATATATATATATATTTTAATATATATATAAACACATGTAAAATTATATTTATATGTTTATATATTTATATATGTATATATCTTTATATTTATTTCATATATTAATATATATTTATATCTATATATTTATATCTATATATTTATATATATTTATATATATATATTATCCGTATATTTCTTTGTATATTAATATATATTATTTGTCAATACAGACACACACAAATACAGACACACACACACATTATATAGGAATATAAATATTGATATATTTGTATTTTAAATTAAATGGATATTCATTTTTTATTTAGATAATGCTTATATATTGAGAAATATGTTTTATATTAACACATATATATTTAAATTAACATATATATATTTATATTAAAATATATATTTAGTTATATTGATATATATATACATGTATAGTTATATTTATATACTTATATATATATATATTAATATATTTTTAGTTATATTTTTTTTATCGGTATATTTATTCGTATATTAATATATATCAGTTGTTAATACTGACACACACAAATACACACACACACACATTGTATAGGTATATAAATATTTATATATTTTTATATTAAATAAAATATATATTAGTTTTTTGTTTAGAAAAATCTTATATATTGAGAAATATATTTTATATGTAAATAAGTTTAATTATTAATTTATAAAATTAAATTTTTTATGTGTGAATATATAAAAAATATGTATATATTGTCTTATATTTGATTATAAATAACAGTACATTGTGAAAAACGATAAAATTATAAATCTATAATATCTATATGAATGTTATCCCACAGAATAAATTCATTCCCCACTAAAAAGGGGAAAAGACAGTAAAACGAGGATTAAATTCCATCGAATGTTAAAATATTTTAATACCCGAATAAAAAATAGTATTGGAGTCCTTCTAGACATTTTTTGACCTTGAAATATGGGATAAAATGTTCACTTGTGCTGTTAGTGGGTAGAGCTCGTCACAGGTTTCGATTTGATATGTTGTAGAGCTCAAACAGAGAACCAGATCAAAAGTTATAGCCGTTTGAAGTTTGAGTTATCTTTATAACATATTTTAGATATTTTTTTGTTATTTTTGAGTCTTCAAATTGTTATTAAATGACTATTACTCATTGATAAATAGAAAATTATTAATTAATAATATTTTTTATTATTTTATAAGCCATTTGCACCACATATCTTATATATTATGTGTAAATGTCTATTTAGACTATTCTATAACATATTTAAAAAATATATATTATATTTATTTCAATATAATAATATTTATATTTTTATATGTTTATATTTTATTTTTAATAAAATATAAATTTTATAAATATACCCTTTTTGAGCTCTAGTAATAAAAGTGCTGATAAAGACCACCCTCCATCAGTGATACTAAAAAAAGTAATAATAAAGAGGTACTTTTAACAAAGATATTTTTATAACTATTAAAAGTACCCCATTATCATCTCTTTTTATGATAACTGAAAAACGAACCCCATTATCAGTGCTTTCTATATAGCATCATTAAAATTAGGTGTTTAAATTGCCCCATTTTTTTGTAGTGCAGTAGGTATTGCAAGGATGCTCATCACCACCACCAAGACATTGGATCAATTTTTCCTAGGTGCACTAACAAAACAGCTAGTCCTTTTTGTTTCAAATTAGCCTAATGTTTATCCAATATTTGGATAACAATTGAGCTTCCTAGGTGTTTTGTGTTCCCAGTTATATCGCTCAACCAAACCAATAGATCCATGAACCACACCTAACCCATTTTCCAACTAATCATCTGGTACCAATCGCTATCCCTTTCCCAACCATCCAATACCAGAGATGATTTTATAGTGAACCCATCAGTACTCTAATCTTGTAGTCTTCTTCCAAGGGTGTCTGGTAACATTCTTGGCCTCATGAGTAAACATGGAACCACACTATCATGATGACATGTTCCATCTCATGATTCCTCTCCACTAACCCAGCATTTCTACACCTAGTTCATTCTAATACTTCTACGATTCTCAAAAAAAGACCACATGAGAAACCATAATTGATGTAGGCCATCCACCCCATGAACCCTAGTTTCCTTTCCCTATTAGTTCTTGAGTTCTGTCTTGGTGGGATGTAAGGTCAGTATATGAATCATCAGAGCAAGGTCACATTCGAGCAACCATGTCGGTAAAATATAGGCAGTATACTAGGATATGAGTGAAAAATGAACCTTCAGAATGACCTGTGGGCACATCCATTATCATCGAAATGAAACTCAAACCACCAATGGGTAAACTGATATGCATTTCAAGCACCATTTTACATTGGAATTTGGGAATGGTGAAAGATGGAAAGAGTATAAACAAATTGGAACTGATACTTGAGTTTGGTATATATATATTTATTAATGGGAAAAAGTCTAATTTTTTGCTTCATATTAGAAATTTGGAGATTTTAAAGGAATGGATTTCACTAGTATCCACTTGTTCATGTCTAGTAGAAATGTTGTGCATCGAAACATGAAGACCTTTATCAGACTCTGAGGAATTATTTGATCTCATTAAACATTATATTCCATAATATAAACTACACCCTTTAGGTAAAACTCGTCATATCTACCAAAAATAGCGAGAGCATCATGACCTTCAAATAGGTGTGGCCATAGAGACTACTAAAAGAGAATAAGAGAAGGGAAGCGAGCCCAACTGTTTGCAGTGTCACGCCTACCTATCATGCTGAACATTCCTAGCTTTCAGTACTATACATTAATAGTATTGTTTTTCTATCGCTATAATCAATTCCTTACATCATGTTAAGAATATGACCTCTACTCATATAAGATAATAAAACTAGTTGTGATTGTACCAATACTACTTATCCATTTATCCACTACATTGAGCTAGCTCAGTCTAACACTTACTCTTTGAACTCCCTAAATATCATACCCGGTATTTTGGATAGAGATATAAAATAACTAGATACTTGAAATTCTAGATATATTCGATCACTTTTCCTCTTTGAAGATATGACCCTATGATAATCATTTCTCCTTTTCCTATTACATATGATAATCTAAATAGTCTATTTATACAGATGATATATGATATCATACATATGATACATTAACATAATATGATATGTCAATGAGGATAAAATGAATTCCATGAAGGAGGTCCCCAAACCATAGAGAAAGCTACCGACCTCGTTTTTCTAAAGTAATTCTAGTCAACATCCTATATTATACCAAGTGATATTTTTTAGTTTCTTTCTCTGTATTATTTGAAAACTTCCAACACCTCACCACACTGATTTCACAGCTCGATTAGAGTATCTTGAATTTCTTGTGGATTTTGATTCGAAGGTATGAAGGTAGAAGGAATAGAAGTTACTGGAAACAAAAACCACTTGTTGACAGGGGAAAGAGTCAATGAAGGATAACCTAGGATGGGTCATGAACAATATAAATCCTTACAAGAAAGGTATTCACCTAGTGTAAATATGTCCTGACCTTGAGTTAGAGATCAACCACTTGGATTCCTCTTGCCCAGAGGGGTTGGAGAGGGAAGGAGATCAAACATAAAAGTTCTCCAGCTTTAGGGAGTGCCGGACAAGATAATCAAACAACCTCCATGCTTTCCGGTCACCCTAGAAGAGTACATGCCTCATACCGTTCTATCCACTCTACCATCCATCTAAAGGTGACTTCACTCACAAATAGACTACGAAAATGGATTACATGAATTAGGAGCATTCCTATCACAAGAGGGGACATATAACTCCTCAATGTAGTTCATATGAAACCCACTAGGTTCCGACACCTATCCATATTTTCTATCAGGAACGGGCACACTGATACTGCCATCCAAGAGGAGTGGGAGTCATTACTATTTGTGTCTTCTTTTTTTCATCTACAGATTTATAGAAATAAGGAATGCATTAGAATTCCATCTATCTATCCCTCTCTTGTTAGTCGATCTTCATTAAAGGGATATATCAATGTTGGATGGTCATAAATATTTCTTCTCATTAGGACCAAGCTGTATTCCATATCATCTAGTGGTGTTTTGGCTAAAAGATACTAACAATCTACTGGTATTATATTTATCTTCATGGCAAAGAGATGATGAATTTAGAACAATTATCTTCCTTTCTTCCATTTTCTTTTGATTCCAGGTGTTGAGTTTGTTCCCGGAAAGGGAAACTGTCTCATTGGTTTAAATATGATATTACTTGAGAATGATCAGGTCAAGTATAGAGGATTCTGTTGTCAAATAATGGGACCTCTCAATATAAGTAAGAGAAAGTGCACCTTGTCCATGACCACTTTAGTACAAAAAATTTTTTATAAGAAAATAGGTGGTTATTTTATTAGTACAATAATTACTTCTCTCCCCCAGTGCATTAACTAGAGAAGGAGAAGTTTTACATCTTAGTCCACACCTAGTTGTGTAATAAATGTTTTTATTCCTCCCTCAATAGGGATATAAACCTAATCTTGTGTGGTTGGTAGTTAAAAATGGAATAATGGGTATTTTACTTTCCCTTTAAGAAAGCCTATTCTTCTCCTTCAACTTTGACCCAATAGTCCTAGGGATTAGATTAACACACATTACATCAATTAATGATATTCATGATTCACGTACATAAGAATAATATGTTCATTTCAAATTAGCATCATTCCTAGGCTATAAAACATCGATCCCTGAAATATATATTTATTTATAATTATAATTATAAATATTACAAATATATTTATTATAGATATATTTATTATAATTTCATAATTATTTAAATATAAATATGTATGTATTTAAATAATTATTAAATTAAAAAATATATATATAATTAATATATTTATTTTAATTTCATAAGTATTTAAATATATATATATATGACTATATATAATTTATATATTAATTAAATATTGATAACTATTTATATATATATAAGACTATAAATAAATAAATATATATTATAATTATAATTATATATATAATAAATATATTTATTATAATTTTATAATTATTTACACACATATATATTATTTATAATTATAAATAGAAATATTTGATTATATGTATAAATATTTGTATATATTTATAGTTACATTTATATAATTATATGTATTTATAAAATTAAAATTATTATAAATATATTTATCGTGATTTTTAGTATTTATGAGAACATAATAGTTTCATGGGAACATGGATAAATCACTATACACCGAGTAAAGTATAGATCATAAAAAATGAGTCATCATATAAATGGAAAACATGAATAGTAATGAGTGTATAATGTATAAATGAACATTCATGATTAATACAAAACATATGACTGTCACTTATATTTACACATCAATTGAACAAATTCATTGGAAACATATATTTATTTACAAATATACATTTATTTATAATTATAATTATAAATATACATATTTAAAAATATATATATATAATACTAATTATACATATTTAAAAAGTGTTCATATAAAATTATAAATAAACATATTTTAAAAGAATATATATATATATATAAATATATAAATAAATATATAAATATAATAAATATATTTATTATTTAATGAAATTTATTATATATATTTATTTTAATTATTAGGAAATATATATTAATTATAGGAAGACCTTTTTAATTTAATGTATACAAATAATCAATATTTTTGAATATGAATATAATAATTTTATATAATGTAATAATATTTCTTATAAAAAAATTTATCAGAACTTTTCGATTGTGCTGATAAAAGTTCCCTTTTATCAATGCTTTCGGCCTAACGCTGATAAAACCCAGCACATCATTTTCACAGTTCCGTGGTAGTGTTCAAACATATGCAATTTATTTTGTAATGTTTTTTATTATTTTTTCAATATATGATTCTTCTTCACTCCACTTATAAATATACTTGATATCATTACTCATCATTTTTTCCAATGAGAGACTCCACAACACTACTTTAATGAGAAAAATATGAATTTATTGATAAAAAATAATTCAATTTAAAGCATTGAAAAATAATATGGGAATTTAAATTTAAAGTGTGTGATTTATAATAAAAAATAATTTTATTTATAGTAATTAAAATAGTTATATTTGACTATAATTATTAAGAATATATAATGAATAATAATATTTTTTAACAAAAAAATCAGTTCAATCACTTGTTTGAATGATTTTCCCGATCCCAACATGACCCACTCCCATGAATCAATAACCATCTCGATTATAATGATTTTGATATTAGAAAATAAAACATGTGTTTTTTATCCAATAATGTATCATGGTTTTAGTATATTTCATTAAAGGAATTTTCAATCACAAAATATAAAATTGTGATAGTTATGCTTAAAAAACAATGGACTTGGTAATAAATAAAAAACATTGAATCTATCTATTGATATGAGGACGACGTCCGAAAGGAAGAAGAGGATGATGTTGGTCGACCTGTTTATATCCCAAGACCCAGTGATGGAGGATCGGAAGAAGAGGACGACACTGGGCTACCAATTTATAGACAAAAAAATGGCGATGGAGGATCAGAAGAAGATAAGTTCAGTGTTTTTTGCGTAATGGAAGAGGAGAGCACCGCACATTTAGCATTTCATATCAGACTCTTACGATTAGGCGACGTTGAAAAGGAAGTATAGGGAAATGTTGGCTGAACGGTTCATGCCTCGGATGATGGTCGACCTATTTTTTTCTAAAATCTCATGTTCTTACAAAAAAATGACATTTTTAATTATTTTAACCAACACCTATAGTCATATAGTAATGTCTTGCAAGTTTATGAAAAATATTTTCTAATCCTAATATATTTTCGCAATTTTACACACATGAAGGAAGTTGGGGAGACTAAAACACCAGACCTCTCCAACACCCCACAAGCCCCATTGATGTTGTGCTAGGCCCTATGCTTTTAAGCCCTAAACAAGTGTCCATTGATTTAACAAAATAAAATTAATGCCATCATCTTACACATTAATAAAATGATGTAATTATTTTATGGTACTAAAAAAATTCCTTTACCAATCATTTATGAGTAGATTAATACTTCCATCAAATAAAATGAAAAAATTTTATATGGAAGAAAAATAATCTTGGCCTAAAAGATGAAATATGGTTAGTTTATATTGAAAACATTTTAAATATTGGTGAGTAACAAAGAGAAGAAAAATTGAAAGAAAGACATGGAATTTGGAGAAATAATAATATGAGAAGAATATTGGTATGTTTTAATAAGATAAAGAGTATATATTTCCTTCAATGTAAATTTAGATGAAGAACAATCCTAAATAAGAGTGAGATTGTAAAACATGCCTTCTCGAGATTAATAACATTTTATTCAAAACACATTAAAAGTGAAAACAATAATTGAAACATTTAATATCATGAATATTGATGAATTCATGATATAATATGACCAAGGGGTAGTATATACCCCAAATGAAAGAAATTATCTTTATAATATAAATTATGTCTCAAAAGACAAAAATTGAGATGAAAACCCATTCCATTGGATTCCTGCAAGGTAAAACACACTATATCCTATTGAATAATGAATTTAAATTTATTAAATAATTTCTTAATAATTTTTTTTATATTAAATTTGTTAAGATGTTTCTTTTTATAATCATTTGACATCCATTCATTGAATATTCCATGCCAATGTTATCCATTTAAAGTTGTTTAGTCAATTTTTCTAAAATTACATACATATATTGATTGAGGTTAATGGTGTTATGAAATGGTTTTATCATCTCATGAATGTTAATAATTTCATGAATATAATTTTCAATCATTTTATTCAATTTTAGAATCATCCATGCAATTTAATAACAAAAAAACAAATTTCATTGCTTCGTTGAGGTGATAGTCAACATGTACGAATGACTGATGTTATCATTTTTAATGGATGGAAGGGTAAGAAAATAGATTATATATTATATTTACAGAATCATAATTATGTATTAAATATCATATATATTAATTAATTCTATATTATAAACTATCCAAGTGATGTAGCGATGGAAAATTGATTCACCATTCACATAACAACATGTCGATATAGTTAATATACTAATCTAATTATGTTAAGATTCTTACTGAATATATTGAGTTTGTTAAAGAAGAAAAATTCATGAAAAAACATGGTATGAACATATACCACCACTTGTAATTTTCATTGGCCTACACCTTAATCCATCTTAAAAAAAACATAGTTAATATACTAATGTAATTATGTTAAGACTTTATTTCCTAGACTCATTTCACAACAAGTTTGTCTAGGGATATTTGCGATTGTTCATGGTGATTAACCTCAAAAATGTTTTATTTGATGACTCTATTTAGCGTTTCCCCATTGGAATTGATTTGGGACGCGAATCAAATAGATGGTTACATCGAGGAATAGATAGGTCATTGAAGTGGCTTGTTTCTAGGACTCTTGACTAGGGTTGGGGAAAAATCCCCTCAGAAGAACCCCATTCACAAGGGTTTCAAACCTCATTCTAAAGAATTTTGGTTTAAATAATATAGGTAGTTGATTACTCTTTGGGTTTTCTCTCCCGCCATTGGTTCACGCCTGTGACATGGGGGTGTGGAATATTAAATGATGGGGTATAGAGAGCGAACATGTGATTTGGTACTCCAATCTTATAGTCAAATGGCATGAGCTGTTCTGAGATATGGGATAAAGCTGACATGTGATCCAATAATATAATTAAATAGTCCTCAGTTCGAAGTGGTATGATTGGACTTTTGACTCTATTGAGATTCACATATTCTAGTATAGTTGAACCATTTATCCGACTACCATTTAGTCCCCAAATACACCTACAGGGGAATGGACTTTAGGGTGTATTGAAGCCTTCACCACTCAACTCCAAAAGAGTTCCTATAGCCTCATGACATCATATCTTTACCATCTCTCTTTTGACCATATCCACCGGCACCTAGGGGTGATTCTGTACTGCCCGTGGGAGCATATCGATCATGATGTTTGAAACATTACCATCTTGACACATGTTACAACATCATTTACTCTCCATTGAAGGTTCCACATGGCTGCTTTTTTGCATTATGGAGCAAGAATTTGTTGGAATGAAATCGACATTCTGCTCACCTATCACGACCCATCCCCCGGGGTCCATGTCGTGACTACCCCAAGCCCACCTTTTATAGGCCAGGGGCTGGCGACTAGCACCAGAAGACATATTTTATAAAACAGGAAGTTTTTGCCTTTATAACCTGTATACCCACACAAACCAAGAAAAAAAGTAAACTATATAGTAAACATGGTATGTATAGTATGTAATGGGGCTGGAATACAATCCCAACTGAAAAGTACATGTAAAATTACGATGTACAAGAAAAAATGAAAACAACTGCTGTGAAAACCCACCAATGATATTACCTAAATGGTATATACATATCTCGTATGGTCATATCTGTGGATCATCATTTCTAATGACCACCTCCGAGCAGCCTCCAATCTAGGTTCACTCTTCCTCAGTCATTGTTGTTAGTCGTCTGTACCAGACACAACATGGTTTGAGCGTAGCCCGTGTAGGGGTGAGTATAGAAATACTCAGTAGGGACCCCGAGACACCCAAATGTCACTAAAAATTCACAAGGATAAACCACAAGAAATACATCAACTCTACATAGGTATATTCTCATACAAATACCAAAGTTATCAAAATATACTTATCTCACACAAGAGGGAAGAATACCACAAAGATAACACCATGAAGGTTAGAGTACCACATAGTTAACACCTCAATGATAAACTACCACACAGGTACACAACAAAGGTACGAGTACCAAAAAGGTAACACCTCGAAGAAATAGTACCACACAGGTACAACATGAAGATATAAGACTCTGCTCACACATGTATAAGTGAAGAATAGAAGTACAGATGATCAGTCACGGAGATGGATCATCTTATTATGTCAAGTGGCACTACTGCAATTTATACAGAGTCTGATGCACATAGGATCAATAGGTACTATCCCCCACAATGATCCACATAGTATCTGACCCACATAGGATTGGTATGCACTGACCCACACAGGATCGCTGAGTGCTGACCCACATAGGATCGATTTGCGCTGACCCACACAGGATCGCTAAGCACTAACCCACACAGGATCGGTATGCACTGACCCACACTGGATCGTTGAGCACTTACCCACACTAGATTGATAGGTTCTAACCCCTTCAATGACCCACATAAGATCCAACCCGCCCAAAGTCAATAGGTAACTAACCTCTATAAAATCTATCTCCAATATCTGCCTCATTGCTAGCCCCTGGGTTCTGACACTAAGTGTAGATACCCGAAGCTTAACGTACATGGACATTACATTACATTTTCGGAATACTTAGTACATAACAAAAAACACACACACAAGGATCGTAATAGTTTAATGTCTTTGGAAACTCGGAATATAATCTTCTAATCATGGTGAAATATCTTCAAAATCTTTCATAAAGATCTTCCTTTTTTTTACCTAAAACCTTTCTTTATATCCTGGGGAAAAGAAAACATAAAAGGGTGAGCTCAAATTCTCAGTAAGGGTAAACAAAAGAAATATCAATCACATCATATACATAAGCACATAACTTTTGGAAATTTTAACCTGCAAAAGAGATCATAATTTCATAACATGGGTAAATCATGGCAGTGAAATGTAATCACAATAATCATAACCTAAAACATGAAACTTTGTGGCATTCACACATAATCATAGAGAATCTTTTCTTGTTAGTCAAGACTCATTGACAAGACTATCTTAGTGGACAAAGTCCCTTTCTGAATCGAGTAACCCTCGTTTCAGTCATGTTTCACTGAACCGGTATAACCTACCGTTCCAGCCCTGTCTATCTCATGAGATATAACATCTTTACCCAATGCATTGGAGGGAGATATAGGTCCCACCCATCTTATAATGAATCCTTTCTTATGTGTGCCACATAATCATAAATCATACATCATCGCATAACACATGTAACAAAAATGGGATTCTTGAAACATCATGACATCATAAAACAAATCATATAAGGTAAATGACTTCATAAAAATAATTCCCTAATAACATAATCAAATCAATGTAATAATAGGGATAAAAACATAACCCTTTATTATCTTAGATGGAAAATAATTTTGATAAAACACTTGAACGCCATTCTTGAAGAAAATATCCTTTCTTCTTCAAAAACACTTTTCTTTTCTTAACATGTCATACAATTATAAACTAAAAGAATTTGATTAAAAATAAACTTGAAAACTTGTAAAGGACGCTTCTTGGAAATAATGTTTTAAAAATTCATTCATGCCGTATAAGTTAAAAAAACATTCTTCGTACTTTTATCGGAAAAGTCAAAAAAGTACCTCGTACGAAAAACGACAAAAGATTCCTTTCATACATATTACTAAAAAGTCACCGAAGGGTAAAAATGGATTTAAACAATTGTATGTGGATTGAAATAATATTACATATTGATGAAACATGGATGTGGATAATAAAATGCACCCCAGTAAATACTTACGAATAAACAATCTCGGATAAAAATGAGATTGTGATATTTCCCTTACCTTATGTCCGATTTGCTTCGTATGTGTCCGAACCACCTGTATAATGATTTAAATAATGTCATTGGCTAATTACAGAATCATATTCACTGTTATGATATCATATATGGTTCACTTATGACTTTATATTACCCGTTCTTTTGTAAATTCCATGTTAAAGAAGCGTTTTGGGTAAAATCGTTTCATTTATCGTAGGTGTTTTGACTTGTTGTTCTTGATATAATTATTACTTATATCATGATTTACTTACTTCCAGAATATAAAATATGATTTATATATCATATATATTCAGTATATATATATATATATATATAATAGATAGATAAATGAAATGAAAAACACCGTTCATGGAGATGGTAGTCCGTACGTACGCATGAACGCTGTTTTCCTTTCCTTAATGTCTTGAATGGAAGTAAGTAGATGACATACATACATATATATATATACATAAATCCAGTAGCTTTATAATGTCATATATTTCATTATTATTTCTTATATATACTTTATAATCATTTTTAAATGGTTAACATGGAGAATGAATCTCATCGCGTCGTGGAGACAGTAGTCCGTACATACGCACGAGCGATGATATCATTTCCATAAATATTGAATTGAATTGTAGTGGATTATACAATATATCAGAATCAATATGATGTTGTAATAACTATGTATAGTTATTCTTTACACAATTATACCCATCCATGTAAGGTGGTGGTGGAAAATAGATTACACCACGGCGTGGAGACGGTATTCTGTACGTACGCACGCGCAGTGATTTCTTTTTCCGTAGGATGGATAGATGGTGAAATAGGGTTGTTTCATACTTATAATAACATATCAGTATATTATTTATACTGATTTTATTACTTCATAATGAAACAACCTAAGAAGAAGAAGTGGAAGAAGAAATAAAGATGAATGAATTGGTAACGGTAATTACCTCTTCTTTGAAGCGCCTCTTTGAGACCTCCTCTTAGGGCACTATAATTGGTCTTTGAGGAAGACCAGAACCTCTAGGATGTTCCTAGGGAAGTGGAGAAGAGATTTTGGCAGGCGTTGGCCGAGCTTGAGTGCTCAAATTGGTGTGAGGAGGAGGGGGAGGAGGTGTCCTTTTATAAGGGAGGAGAGGGGCACCTTAGGAATATCTAAAAATATTATTTTATATTAAATTCAAAATCAGTTTATAATGGTTCCAAAGGGTCTTATTTCGAAGCTAAAGTGGGGATGGGTCGAAAGCCTATCATCCAATAGGATTTAGACAAGTTTAGGTTATTATTGTAACCTTATCAATTAGATTTAACTCTACGTTAAATAATTTAACTCTTACCGTGTCTTTTTGTTTTCTTTCACTATATGGTTAATACACTTACTATAACATGCCAAACGAACCCCAAATTGTATATTATTAATACATATATTCCTATCTAAGTCATTTGGCCGAACCTTAGATTTTTAGGAATAAAATAACAATTAATAATATAATAATTGATTTAAAAACTATTTTGTGTCAATTTTGACACTATTTGATACATGATTTTAGTGAAAGTCATAACAGAATTATATGTTCGCACCAATTTGAATAAATCAACACTAATATATCATAGTAACCTAGAAAATTAGTGGAATTCATAAAAAGCCTCAAAATACATTTATTTTGGTATTTATAATATCAATTATGTCAATATTCCATTAATAAGATAATTACTGCATCATATTTGTGTCATAAATAAATTAAATTATTTGATGTCTAAAAATTAAAAATAAAATACAATAATGTAGGAAATCGTTTTAGCTTTCTAATTAATATTTACAATCGAATTTATATTATGTACAACCCTATATTAAAAATGTTTTAGTAAATAAACTTTGATTTTGACTCTTTTAACTCTTCTTTGAATTAAATAATAATAAACGTCCTAATCTAATCTAAGTGGGCCTAAATGGTCATATTTTATTCCTAATCTTGTTTTTGGTCAAATTACACTTGTCCAGTATAATTAGGTCTTGTGTTAGGGTAATAATAATATCATTTTTACCCTTAATTACCCTATTTACTTTTAACCGTGGTAAATAAAAGTAAAAAGTTTCTATTCACAAAAAATTATTTTCATCTCATTGAACCACATTTTACTTACTGACATCAACCGTGTCTCTCGAATTTTTGAAATTCCATTCACAGAAGCGGTAAAATTAAGATTTATGAAGAAATTAATTTTTTTAACTACCACTTAGTAGTTTCACTATTCATCAAAAATTGATGTTTTTCAGAACAATGCCAAAATTTCATCCTAAGCTATATTTCATATTCCGAATTCAAAAATGAAGTCTATTTTACCAAATTCATATCATAGAAGTTGCATTAATTAATTTTATAATTAAATCCCGCTGTTAAAAGAAAGAGCGTGTTTTTACGAAACAATATCTATCAAAAGATTGACACTTGTTTATGTCTAGTTTAAATGTGAAATTACATCCAATGACCAACATTGTATTAAATTGTAAAAATATATTATAAATATACTTTAAAACCACTCAAATTAATAATTTATCACTATTAATTATTTCGATTGAAAAAGTTGTTTTTAACTAAAATTTAATAATTTTCACTATTCATCAAAATATGAAATTTATCCGAAAATCACCAAAATTTCACCTTAGGCTAAATTCGATACTCCGAATCCAAAAATAAAGTCCATTTTGAGAGCTAAAATTTCTAAAATTTTAAAAGGTGGTTATTACTATTCATAACGGCTAGTTTTAATAATATTTTAATAGCATATCATTGTTTAGTGAAACTCAGTATTACATACTACACACGCTATCGAGGAAGGTCACGATTGCGTGTAATGCAAGGCAAGTAAAGGATGCGTGTTGTGCAAGCTCCTTTTGGTATAGCGTACAACACAAGACATTAGTGAAATTAAAAAGAATATTTTTCATAAAATCTCGGGGTGTTACATTCTACCCCCCTTGAAATGAATTTCGCCCTCGAAATTCGTCGGGGTTATAAATGGTTTACTATTCGAATGTTTTTTTAATAGAAACCCACATCGTAAAAAGGAATTCCAAAACCAATCTTTAAAAATGAAAGTATGAAACGTAACAGTTACCCAAATAAACTAATCACTGGGTTTCCACATACGTGAAAATATGGATATGGAAGAGAAATCTAACCATAATGTTCTGATGGAGAGTGGTAGAGAACATGGCTATGGAAAAGCCAGCAATCACAAAGCCATAAATTTGTGACGATCTAAGGTACCATCTGATTCATCAGATATAAGATCACTAGGACAACATTTTTTGTTTTCATGATCGTTTCCCTAAAGTTAAAGAATTTGAATTAGAATAAATACTTACTTTATTTTGGTACAATCTCACTGTTATTCATGCCTTTAACAATTTCCACTTCATCTCTTAAATAAATGAAGTTGAATTTGTTATTCGTGAAGTGTTAGCAGATCATGTGATAGAACGACGGGTCATTCCATCTGTCTCAAACAAAAGGTTAGCAAAAAATTATATACATAAGTCGATCTATAGTGAGATTAATCATATATTGTTCCTAAAATGGATTTATACTTCATATATCATACTTCTTAATAAAATAAAACTAGTTTCTACTAAACAGGGACTTCCTGTAGGCCAGTGGTAGGTGATAAAGGCCAGTCGCATTTCGGTTGTGGGTTCGATTCCCATAGCCTTGTCCGACGCGATAGGCTGTCGCCCGTCCCGCAAGTTGTCCTTTTTCTAAAACTATATTACTATAACATCCCATCAATAATATCGAAAAAAAACTTCTATCCTTAAACAATACTAACTTATGTCCAACATAATCCATTCCAATCTTTAG
This sequence comes from Viscum album, assembly GCA_963277665.1. Classification (NCBI taxonomy): domain Eukaryota; kingdom Viridiplantae; phylum Streptophyta; class Magnoliopsida; order Santalales; family Viscaceae; genus Viscum; species Viscum album. The sequence continues at coordinate 1,933,371,179 of OY728131.1, forward strand.
GCTTATCCATAATACTGCAGTCCACTCTCATAACATAGTGAAAACGATTACCATAGATTTAACACCATCGCCGATCCCCATATATCATAAGATATGTTTTGTTGGTCACATTCTAAACATTCAAAGTCCTTAATCATGTATTCTCTTGAATACCCATTGAACCTTAGTGAAAACATGAATGCAGTTAAACGTTAACACTTTCCACATACCAAAATCCTCAAAATTCTTTATAATCAAACCATGATATCACTTAGTCCTTATATCAATCATGAGCTCATGAATACTGTTAAACATTTCTTTTTCTCGTTTTCCCTTCATTATGCGCATATCATCTTATTTCCAAAAATATCTCAATTACTTTGAATACCACATTAGACCAATACATAAATATTCCAATACTCCATGATACAATATTATTTTGGAATCCCATTACATGAACACTTAATCATTCCACCACATCGTTATCATATTCAACATCACCAATGGTGATCGCATGTTACTTCCCTTTGTCCTTTGCCTTAAGCGGTTCCTCATGTCGATCATCACTAACCCTTGGATTAGGGCATTTATTAGCATAATGCCTCATTTCCATGAACTTGAAGCAATGAAGTGTTGGTGGTGCGTTCTCTGCAGTGTTTTCTTTATTCACATCATTAGAATCCCTTTTTCCATTACTTTGACACTCAGCTACTCGATGACCTTCTTTTCCACACTTAAAACATTTTCTAGTCCCTTTAAGACAATCTCCACCAGGCTTCTTTCCACACTTTGTGCATAAGGAAACATTCATCTTCTTTTCACCATTATTCTGAGATTTCTCCTTGAACTCCATCTTTTGTTTCTTGTCAAAACCATGAGATGGATATTTAACACCAACTTCCATTTCTACCTTGATAGCACAACGCACAATTTCATCATAGCTACTAAAGTCTCTTATAGCTAATTCCCTTAGAAGACTTGGTTTTAAGCCACTGAAAAATCGATCAACTTTACTTTCAGGTTGGATGATAATGCCAGATGCATACCTTGCAAGTCTTGTAAAATTTTCTTCGTATATACCAACAGATTCATCATCCTTCTGCTTCAGCTCAAGAAACCCCTTTTCCATCTTTGTTCGAAGAATACGAGGGAAGTACTTACTGAAAAACAAGTTCTTAAACTCGTCCCATTCCATGGACTCAATTTCATCTCTTTGCCTCGTATTCTTGATAAGATTCCACCATTGATCAGCTTCACCTTCCAAATGATATACTGATAAGATGACTTTATCATGCTCATAACATAGAAGAACTGAAAATATCTTTTCAGTGGTATTGATCCATTGTTCAGCAACAAGCGGACCAGAAGACCCACTGAAAGAAGGTGGACGTTGCCTCATGAAGGACTCAATAGAATATTGTTCCCTTCTCTGCTCATTTGGAAGTCCAGAATGATTCATAGCTTGTGTAAGTATAGCAATAAGATTTTTCACTCCATCTCCCATAACATTTGTTTGTTCAGGAGGGCAATCATTGCATTGTCCATTGCATTGATCAACACAGTTCCTTTGGGTTCCAGCCATCGTCTAAAACCCAAAAAGAATAGTGTGAGAGACAAAAGTCATGCTAGGGAAAACAACATAATAAAGGGGGAGTACCTTCAATATCTAACATCATAGGTTTAATTCTATGATCGTCAGCGTTGTTCTAGTACTATAACTTATACGTATACTTAACCTTAGGGACATCCCTAGACATACCGTAGAAATATCTCTAGGGATCTCACTAACATTTTCGCATCCTAGTTTCCAAAGGTTGACTAAACCGTTCCTCTGATACCAACTGTATAGACCCGAAGCTTAACGTACATGGACATTACATTACATTTTCAGAATACTTAGTACATAACAAAAAACACACACACAAGGATCGTAATAGTTTAGTGTCTTTGGAAACTCGGAATATAATCTTCTAATCGTGGTGAAAGATCTTCAAAATCTCACATAAAGATCTTCCTTTTTTTTACCTAAAACCTTTCTTTATATCCTGGGGAAAAGAAAACATAAAAGGGTGATCTCAAATGCTCAGTAAGGGTAAACAAAAGAAATATCAATCACATCATTTACATAAGCACATAACTTTTTGAAATCTTAACCTGCAAAAGAGATCATAATTTCATAACATGGGTAAATCATGGCAGTGAAATGTAATCACAATAATCATAACCTAAAACATGAAACTTTGTGGCATTCACACATAATCATAGAGAATCATTTCTTGTTAGTCAAGACTCATTGCCAAGACTATCTTAGTGGAAAAAGTCCCTTTCTGAATCGAGTAACCCTCGTTTCAGTCCTGTTTCACTGAACCGGTATAACCTACCGTTCCAGCCCTGTCTATCTCATGAAATATAAAATCTTTACCCAATGCATTGGAGGGAGATATAGGTCCCACCCATATTATAATGAATCCTTTCTTATGTGTGCCACATTATCATAAATCATACATCATCGCATAACACATGTAACAAAAATGGGATTCTTGAAACATCATGACATCATAAAACAAATCATATAAGGTAAATGACTTCATAAAAAAAATTCCCTCACAACATAATCAAATCAATGTAATAATAGGGATAAAAATAGAACCCTTTATTATCTTAGATGGAAAATAATTTTGATAAAACACTTGAACTCCATTCTTGAGAAAAATATCCTTTCTTCTTCAAAAACACTTTTCTTTTCTTAACATGTCATAAAATTATAAACTAAAAGAAGTTGATTAAAAATAAACTTCAAAACTTGTAAAGGAAGCTTCTTGGAAATAATGTTTTAAAAATCCATTCATGCTGTATAAGTTAAAAAAAACATTCTTCGTTCTTTTATAGGAAAAGTCAAAAAAGTACCTCGTACGAAAAACGACAAAAGATTCCTTTCATACATATTACTAAAAAATCACCGAAGGGTAAAAATGGATTTAAACAATTGTAGGTGGATGGAAATAATATTACATATTGATGAAACATGGATGTGGATAATAAAATACACCCCAGTAAATACTTACGAATAAAAAATCTCGGATAAAAATGAGATTGTGATATTTACCTTACCTTAGGTCCGATTTGCTTCGTATGTGTCCGAACCTCCTGTATAATGATTTAAATAATGTCATTGACTTATTATAGAATCATATTCATTGTTATGATATCATATATGGTTCACTTATGAATTTATATTACATGTTCTTTTTAAATTCCATGTTAAAGAAGCGTTTTGGGTAAAATTGTTTCATTTATCGTAGGTGTTTTGACTTGTTGTTCTTGATATTATTATTACTTATATCATGATTTACTTACATCCAGAATATAAAATATGATTTATATATCATATATATTCAGTATATATATATATATAATAGATAGATAAATGAAATGAAAAACACTGTTCATGGAGACAGTAGTCCGTACGTACGCATGAATGCTGTTTTCCTTTCCTTATTGTCTTGAATGGAAGTAAGTAGATGACATACATATATATATATATATATACATAAATCCAGTAGCTTTATAATGTCATATATTTCATTATTATTTCTTATATATACTTTATAATCATTCTTAAATGGTTAACATGGAGAATGAATCTCATCGCGTCGTGGAGACGGTAGTCCGTACGTACGTACAAGCGATGATATCATTTCCATAAATATTGAATTGAATTGTAGTGGATTATAAAATATATAAGAATCAATATGATGTTGTAATAACTATGTATAGTTATTCTTTACACCATAATACCCATCCATGTAAGATGGTGGTGGAAAATAGATTACACCACGGCGTGGAGACGGTATTCCGTACGTACGCACGCGCGGTGATTTCTTTTTCCGTAGGATGGATAGATGGTGAAATAGGGTTGTTTCATACTTATAATAACATATAAGTATATTAGTGATACTGATGTTATTACTTCATAATGAAACAACCTAATAAGAAGAAGTGGAAGAAGAAATAAAGATGAAAGAATTGGTAACGGTAATTACCTCTTCTTTGAAGCGCCTCTTTGAGACCTCCACTTAGGGCACTAAAATTGGTCTTTGAGGAATACCAGAACCTCTAAGATGTTTCTAGGGAAGTGGAGAAGAGATTTTGGCAGGGGTTGGCCGAGCTTGAGTGCTCAAATTGGTGTGAGGAGGAGGGGGAGGAGGTGTCCTTTTATAAGGGAGGAGAGGGGCACCTTAGGAATATCTCAAAATATTATTTTATATTAAAGTCAAAATCGGTTTATAATGGTTCCAAAGGGTCTTATTTCGAAGCTAAAGTGGGGATGGGTAGAAATACTATCATCCAATAGGATTTAGACAAGTTTAGGTTATTATTTTAACCTTATCAATTAGATTTAACTCTAAGTTAAATAATTTAACTTTTACCGTGTCTTTTTGTTTTGTTTCACTATATGGTTAATACACTTACTATAATATTCCAAACGAACCCAAATTGTATATTATTATTACATATATCCTTATCTAAGTCATTTGGCCGAACCTTAGATTTTTAGGAATAAAATAACAATTAATAATATAATATTTAATTTAAAAACTATTTTGTGTCAATTTTTACACTATTTGATACATGAATTTTTTGAAAGTCATAACAGAATTATATGTTCAAAACAAGTTGATTAAATCAACACTAATATATCATAGTAACCTAGAAAATTAGTGGAATTCATAAAAAGTCTCAAATTACATTTATTTTGGTATTTATAATATCAATTATGTCAATATTTCATTAATAAGATAATTACTGCATCATCTTTGTGTCATAAATAAATTAAATTATTTGATGTATAAAAATTAAAAATAAAATACCATCATGTAGGAAATCGTTTTAGCTTTCTAATGAATATTTACAATCGAATTTATCTTATGGACATCCCTATATTAAAAATGTTTTAGTAAATAAACATTGATTTTGACTCTTTTAACTCTTCTTTGAATTAAATAATAATAAATGTCCTAATCTAATCCAAGTGGGCCTAAATGGTCATATTTTATTCCTAAGCTTGTTTTTGGTCGAATTACACTTGTCCAATAGAATTAGGACATGTTTTATGGTAATAATAATATCATTTTTACCCTTAATTACCCTATTTACTTTTAACCGTGGTAAATAAAAGTAAAAAGTTACTATTCACCAAAAATTATTTTCATCTCATTAAACCACATTTTACTTGCTGACATCAACCGTGTCTCTCGGAATTTTGAAATTCCATTCACAGAAGCGGTAAAATTAAGATTTATGAAGAAATTAATTTTTTTAACTACCACTTAGTAGTTTCACTATTCATCAAAAATTGATGTTTTTCAGAACAATGCCAAAATTTCATCCTAAGCTATATTTCATATTCCGAATTCAAAAATGAAGTCTATTTTACCAAATTAATATCATAGAAGTTGCATTAATTAATTTTATAATTAAATCCCGCTGTTAAAACAAAGAGCGTGTTTTTAAGAAGCAATATCTATCAAAAGATTGACACTTGTTTATGTCTAGTTTAAATGTGAAATTACATCCAATGACCAACATTGTATTAAATTTTAAAAATATATTCTAAATATACTTTAAAACCACTCAAATTAATAATTTATCACTATTAATTATTTCGATTGAAAAAGTTTTTTTTAACTAAAATTTAGTAATTTTCACTATTCATCAAAATCTGAAAGTTATCCGAAAATCACCAAAATTTCACCTTAGGCTAAATTCGATACTCCGAATCCAAAAATAAAGTCCATTTTGAGAGCTAAAATTTCTAAAATTTTAAAAGGTGGTTATTACTATTCATAATGGCTAGTTTTAATAATATTTTAATAGCATATCGTTGTTTAGTGAAACTCAGTATTACATACTACACACGCTATCGAGGAAGGTCGTGATTGAGTGTAATGCAAGGCAAGTCAAGGATGCGTGTTGTGCAAGCTCCTTTTGGTATAGCGTACAACACAAGACATTAGTGAAATTAAAAAGAATATTTTTCATAAAATCTCGGGGTGTTACACTAAGCATATGTGATTCCCATAGGTTCCACTCCTCAAGACATTAGTCAATACCTCAACTGAAATGATGTTCCATGAAGAATTATCCCAAGGTTTGATCACATCATGAGCGACCTAACTAAATAGATGGTGCATCAATCAGATGCTCATTTTGTAAGTTATTATCATTTCTACTCTGAGGTTCTGGTTGGATTTGAGGTTCGATCCAACCTGAACATACTCCATCATTATCCAAAACACAAATAGTTTATACCAAAAGGAATGTCTCGGTCCTAGGATTCTAGCTCCATAGATTGTTCGTTAAAAGGACGCCTGGTTCTCAAGATATGGCCATAAATGAAAAAATGGGTCTCGATGGGCCCAGGCCCGGTATGACCAGATAGGACCGACCCGGCCCGAACTGGTTTGACCCAGTATGGTTCGGGTCGACCCGGTGTGACATGGGTCCGACCCTGATGGCCTGGGCATTGGCGGGCCCATCCCGCTAGGCCGTAGTCCAGCCCGACCTGCAAAAAAGATGACCTGGTGGCACAGCCTGATGGCGTGGCCCGCCCGAGCAGGGGCCGAAGGGGGAGCGTCCCCCTTTTATTTGGAATGGTAATGGGCAGTGCCTTTAGGTGCTGCCCAGTCACTGCGGGACCCAAGTGGGTCCCGCCGAACTGCAACGGTTGGCCGGTGTTCTAGCCGCTACTCCTCCCAGCGGCGCAGTCGCGCGCTGCTGCTGCACCGCAGCTGGCTGGCCGACAGATCTTCGGTCTCTGCTGCAACCAAGTGGTCACGACCTCCTACCCCACTAGCGGTGCAAACATGCATAGCCGCTCCGCCAAACGGCCATCCAGATGCTCGCCGCCACCCTGCCCCGCCGCCTTCTTCTGCGAGCCATTGCGGCTCCCTTATAAGACAAAAAATTATTTTGTTTGAATATTCATGATCCTCAAGTCTAGGAATCTGCATCCATATGTCATGCTCGGAAAAAAATTGTGTTTCTAGCGTCATTAAATATTTTACGTCAATGAATCCACAATGAACGCATGACAAATGAATGATTAAGGGGGAACGATATATGGTTGGGAAGATGCCCTTGATTATTTTTCCATCATCATTTTGAATCCCGGATAAGAAGAATAATCAAAATATATTTAATCATAATCAAATTAAAACCCATACCTCATTCACACGTAAGAGATGTCCTGAGGAAGAAGACGAAGTCGATGAGATGGTGACGTCAGCATTCATTGCTCCCTCAAGATGTTTCTGATCTGAGATCATGCTTCATCCCCATTCTCTGATTCTGGAGGATGCTCTTCATTGGAGAGTGTTCTTTGTTAAAGAAGATGATCCCCCATAAGCTCTCCCCAAAACTCCTCTCCATTACAACTACAAATTCCCCCACAAGAAATGAGGAGGAAACTTAATATGTTATGTTTATTAATAATACAATTAATGGTTTTCTTATTAATTGAGTTGATTTTGGAACAATAATTATTGGTTGATTCCAAGGGTTTCCCTACATTAAAGAAGGGTTCAGGTGGTCCCCACCACCAGAATTCAAAAAGGAGGTTCCAATTTGAAAAATAATATAAAACATGTTTATTTTATTTTCTCTCACAAAATTCAGAAAATCTATGTTTCACCCTCGACCTACTGTAGTTGAGGTGATGGTCTCCATAAGAGAATATCAGTGCTATGAGTTCAACGGTATCCTAAGATTTCAATTCCGAGCACCGGTTCAAAATTAAAAAAAACATGCTTGCACTTTTACTAAACGTACCCAAAAAAAGTTATGAAATTTATTCCAGGCACACCGGGCCTCGGAATCATGCATCGTCAATTTTCTCAGACATGTATAATTCCCATATAATTAAAAAAAACTATAAATGGTAAAATTATGGTATTTACATTCTCTCCACCTTAGGTCTTTGCATCCCCGAAATCCATTACACAAAATATGGAAACAACTGGGGGTAAAAAGTATGAATCTGAGCCTCCCACTCCCATGTGTTCTCCTAGAGGTTCTCATTCTTCTAGCATATACACACCAGAGGTATCGACCACCATTGAAGTGACCACTCCTATCTAACCTCAATATTCAATAGAACCTCCGAAAACATCGCCCCATCATCGATGTCCAACTCGCCCCAGTCAAAGATGTGTGAAGGATCATGTACGTATCTCATTATCTAGGATATGAGAAAAACATCGTGCACCTAGTGAAACTGAAGTTGAAGAGCTAAGTGGTAATCCACTTTGCCAAGTCTACTGAGGACCTAAAAGGGTCTGATAAACCATAGAGATAACTTGCCACCTCGTCCAAATCTCCACAAACCTCATCAAGGTGAGAATCGTAGAAAGACATGGTCTCCACCCTCAAACTCCAGAGGTTTCTATCTCCAATCATCATAGGATTTCTACCTACTTTGTGCAGTCTTCATCTACTCTTGGATGATATGAACCTTCTCCGTGGTAGCCCATACCATCTCTGGTCCGACAAGTGTGGACACCACTGGGCCAGTCCAGTACAGAGGTGATATGTATGGTAAGCCGTACAATGCCTCAAATGGAGCCATAATGATAGTTGAGTGATAAATGTTGTTTTATGAAAAATCCACCAAAGAAAAGTGATGCTACCTACTACAGAGAAAATCAAAGACACACGCACGTGGCATTTCCTCAAGGGTCTGAATGGTCTGCTCTATCTGACCATCCATTTGAGGATGGAAGGCGGTTCTCAATCGATGTTGTGTCCTGAATGCCTCCTGAAACCCCTTCCATAGATGGAATGTGAAACGTGTGTCATGATCAGAGACAATCTTAGATGGATCTCCATTAAGCCTCACAATCTCCTACACGAAGAGGCATCCCATGCTCTCTACTGATCCCTGATCTTTGATAGGTAGGAAGTGGGCCGACTTGGTGAGTCGGTCAACGATCACCCATATAGAATCATGACTCATGGACATGACTAGATGTTATTTCATGAAGTCCTTGGAAATTTCATTCCACTTCCATTCTGGCACCTCTAATGCTTGAACTATGCCTGTTGGAACCTGATTCTCTTCCTTCACTTGCTGACAAGTGAGGAACTTAGAGACAAACTCCACTAGTTCTTTATTCATTTCTAGCCACCAGTGCTGATGCTGAAGGTCTAGGTACATCATCGCCAATCCTGGATGTACTGCTCGGGGGGACGTATGGAACTCCCTCAACACTTCCTCTTGTAGCGACACTGGTACCATAGTACACCATCTGAATAGGATGAAATGCTCCCCAAATTCATAAAATCTATTAGTTTCATGTCCCGTGGAGATATGAGCACGTCGAGCCTCACAGTCAGCATCCCTAAGCTGTGCCTCTCTGACTCGCAGAAGTAGTGGGGGAGTGACTGTCAGAAACTGAAGATAAGATACATCATCATAATCCACGTAGGATATCTACAAAGCGGCTAACTCCTCTATAAACTCACTCATTAACTGTATACCAGATAACCTACTGAGTGAATCTACTACTACATTCCCCTTACCAAAAGTAGAGACTATCTTGAAGTCATAGTTTTGGAGCATGTCAAGCCAATACCGCTATCTCAGGATTCGGTTCTTCTTAGAAAAGATATACATGAGACTATTGTGATTAGAGTAGACTTTAAAACATTATCCCATCAAGTAATTTCGCCACTTATTCAAGGTGAAGACCACTTCTGGTAACTCTAGGTCGTGTGTAACGTAGTTCTACTCATTTTGTCTCAACTGTCGATAACTATATGTGTTCACTTCTCTCTCCCGCATCAGGAAACATCCTAGCTTGGTCTCTGATGAGCCACAGTAGACAACGTACCCAACGCCCTCCTTCTGTATCCTAATGATGGGGGCACTCGTCAGTCTCTACCTTTGCTATTGAAAACACTGTTGGCATCTCTCTGACCACACAAAGGGTTTCTCCTCCTTCTTCAACTATGATAAGGGTGTCACAACTTTGGAAATGTCAAGAACAAACCTTCGATAGTAACCATCCAAACCCATGAAACTCCACACCTTTATCACACTCCCAGGTGGGTACTAAGAAAGCACAATCTCATTCATCACAGGATCCACTACAACTCCATCCTCCTAGATAATGTGCACTAGAAATTGTACCTCTCAGATTCCGAACTGGCACTTCGAGAGCTTACCATAAATTTGGTGCTCACATAGTGTGTCCAAGACTATCTATAGATGATAAGCATGCTCCTCCTCTATCGCAAAATATTCCCGGATGTTGTCGATGAATACCACCACAAAGTGATTGAGGTATGGCTGGAAGATCATGTTCATGAGTCCCATGAAAACTTCTAGTGAATTGTTCCCACCAAATGGCAAAACCAAGAACTCATAATGGCCATGCTAACAGCTGAAGGTCATCTTCTTCACATCCTCGTCTCGTACCCTAAACTGGTGATAGCTTGATCTAATGCATATCTTCAAAACCATCGTGCTACCATCAAATGATCAAAGAGATCATCAATCCTTGGATGTGGGACCTGTTCTTCACAGTCACATGATTCAGGTGACGATAGTCCATACAGAGTCTCAAACTACCATCTGCCTTCTTGGATAACAAAATTAGGGCTTTCCAAGGAGAAACACTAGACCAAATGAACCACTTTCTCTGCAAGTCCTCCAAATGTACTCAAAGCTCTTGAAGTTCTATGGGATCCATCTGATATGCTTGGGTAGATATCAGTGTCATTACGGGGTACAAGTAGATGTAAAATTACACCTCTCTTCCAGTAGGTAGGCCAAGAATATTATCAAATATAACATAAGCGTACTAGTCCAACACTACAAGATAGCTCATACTATCTACATCAACAACTCCAAGGGTTAGGCTAGAAAACTAATGTGTGATCAGCAACACCCTCTTCTAGGGAAGTCCATCAAGCACTTCAAAGGTTCCCCTCTCACTGGTGAAGGAAAATTTGTTATCATCTATGCGGACACACCGCACTTTGTGCCTAATACAGTCAATATGAGCATGTAATGTAGATAACCAGTCCATACCCAAGATGACGTCGTATGGCCTCAAAACTGCTACTAGAAGATCCTAGCTGGAGATATCGCCACCTAAAGTAAGATCTTACTACCATCACGAGTGTGTAATCATCGAGTCTTCTCCCATAGGAGTCTCTAGCCATAAGGATTGATCCAACAACTTTACCAAAATCTCCAAGCTCTGAATGAGGGTCATGGAAATAAAAGAATTAATAGCACCTGGGTATATATGAATTACTGATAGGGTAGATTATACATAGATCATATCTTGTATCATTTCCACAATTCCATGGTCATAAACCTCAGCAGCCTGGAGCTAAGATCACCTGTATCAAGCTGCTCCCAATTGTTGGGGTGGACCACCTGGTGGTGGTGGCGGTAGAACCTCAAATTGCCACCCACCACATGCTGCATGACCTTCTCCTCTGCCACATCCACCATCGGCCTATAAACCTTCTTGATCGAACCTTTGCCTATGCCTATGTGGTCCTTCTACCATCTGCTGGTCATCTATCTGGAGGGTCAGGCAGTCGTGATCCATCTGAACCTACTCGCAACACGAATAACACTACTTGTTCCTCATCATACTTGCACTCTATCGAGAGACACAAAACAACGAACCTGTATCCTATGGTAATCAACCTGTAGGTCGGGTCCTCTTGGACCTCTACATCATCTTTCTGCTTCCAGCTGTTGTTAACTCTGCTATGTGTCATCCGATGGTGGGTCTCACTACTGTAGATTGCTTATCAAGGAATCTCTTTACTAAGAGTGATCACTCTTAAAGCCCAGCCTACATTGGGATGCTAAGAGAAACCATCGATGCTCTAATCTCCCATCTAATCCCCAACTCGAAGATCCGGGCCCTGATGAAAGGGCCCCACACCATGTCAGTGGATTAGCACAAGATTTCAGTGAACCTTGCTAAACACTAAGCCATAATCATACTACCCAACTACAAGTGGAGAATCTCTTGTATACACTCTGAGAATAGGGTTTCTCGGACGAACTCTACCAAGAAAAGTCTCTCGAATTCCACCCGGACGAGAGTCTCCTTGTCGTGAACCTGGAGCATCAATCTCTACCATCTGACCACATCTTCTTGATGAATATTGGCAGCAAGGATCGCCATGAGATCGGCTGGTGTCCCTACCAGTCAAAAAACTCTAACCACAGCCTCTAGCTGGTCCTCAGCCTCTTGTGGATCTGTATTGCCCCATAACCATGCTGTCCTCTAGTACTGGAAATCATGAAACACACTCAAGTGGTGTGAAACCTCTGCTGCTAGGGCTGGTGGCATCAGCTGCCCATTGGGTGGTGGTGCTAATGGTACACCGCCTAATGGTACAACTACCATAAGGGGGCCCTACACTAAAGCCTCATCGATCGGTGGGCTGTCATCACATAAAATACCTAGAACCCTGCCTCACTGCCTGTGTAGAGGAATCCTGAAAAGGAATAGGGGCGCCAAGATCATTAAGTTTTTCCTAGCGAGATGACTAAAAGAGATCACAAAGAAAACTTTTAAAAAACACATACACAATTAGTCTTTTCATGTGCTGAGTTAGAAATCAGAAGTCAGGGTCATGGTGTATGGATACGTCAGCCGCTGTACCAACACTGGACTCCCTGAACTGAAAACCACACTCAAAACACTTAACACTATTTCTCCACACAGAAAATATCAACGCCCTAGTTATTTAGTAGAAATTAACACCTCTGATACCAATTTGTCATGACTTGTCCCCCAGGGCTCGTGTTGTGTTTACCCTTTGCCCGCCTTCCATAGGCTAGGGGCTGGCAACTAGCACCAAAAGGTGTATTCCTTAAAACAGGAAGGAATTGCCTTTATAACCTATAAACTCACAAAAACCAAGATCATGGAAAGATATAAGCACAGTGTAAACTATATAGTAAACACGGAATGAACAGTAAGTAAAGGGGGCTTAATACAAGTCCAACATGAATGTACAAGAAAAACTGGGAAGCACAAGTATAATTTAAAACAACTTCTACGAACACCCACCAATGACCATACCTGATGGGTAGGTAAATCCCTCGAATGGCCGTCTCTACGGATCGTCTCGTCTAATGACCACCTCTGAGTAGCCTACAGTCTAGGTATTCTCATCCTCAGTTAGTTCTGGTCATCTTCAGTACCAGACACAACAAGGTGCGGGTGTAGCCAGTACCCGGGTGAGTATAACAATACTCAGTCGGACCCCGAGACCCCCAAGGTCTCTCAAAATCCACAAAGGATAAACCACAAGAATGAAATAAACTTTACATAGGTATATTCTTATACATTTACCTATGTTATAAATATATACTCATCTCACACAAGAGGGAAGAATACCACAATGGTAACACCTCAAAGGTAAGAGTACCACACAAGTAACACCTCGAAAATATAGTACCACACAGGTACACCACGAAGGTAGGAATACAACATATGTAAAACCTCAAAGATATAGTACCACCTAGGTATACCCTAAAAATATAAGAATTTTCTCAAATATGTATAAGTGAAGTATAGAAGTAAATATGATCCGTTGCGGAGCTGGGTCATCTTATTCTTTCATGAGGCACTACTGATGTTTATACGGAGTCTGACCCTCATAGGATTGACAGGTACTAATTCCTGCAAACACCCACACATGATCTGAACTACACAAGATTGATATGAACTAAACCATGTTGGATCGCTGATTGCTAACCAACACAGGATCTGACCCACACAGGATCGGTATGCGCTGACCCACACAGGATCGCTGAGCGTTGACCCACACAGGATCCATATGTGCAGACCCACACAAGATCGCTGACAACTAACCCACATAAAATTGATAGGTTCTAACCCCCTCAATGACCCACAAATGATCCAACCTACCTAGATTCGATAGATAACTAACCTCTGTATAACCTGTCTCCAACATCTACCGCTCTGCAAGCCACTGGGTTCCCGAACTAAGCATTCATGATTCTGAGAGGTTCCACTCCTCAAGAAATCGGTCAATACATCAACTACCACAATGTTCCAAGAAGAAGTATCCCAAAGTTACATCACTTCATAAGGGACCTAAAGTAATATACATCTATTCAATTAGATGCATGGTCTGTATGTTTTTAGCGTTTTTGATCTGAGGGCTCGGTTAGATTTGGGGCTTGATCCAACCTGATCATACTCCATATTTATCCAAATCTCACATGGAGTGTACCATGAAGACCATAGCATTCTAATAATTCCGGCACTGTAGACGGTTCATCAAACAGATGCCCGGTTCTCATGATATGGCCACAAATGCGAAAATGGGTCTGGATGGGCACGGGTCCGAGTTGACCCATGTTGAACCAGTTCAGGTAGACCTGACCGAACATGGGTCCATCTCGGCCTGCGAAGGGGATGGCCTAGCCTAGCCCGCTGGCGCGGCCCACCCAAGTAGGTGCAATCCACTCGAGCTGGCGTAGTCCACCTGAGTAGGTGCGGGAGTGGGAGTGTCGCCCACCCATTCAAAATGGAAATGAGCAATGCCTTTAAGAGATTCCAAGTCACTATGAGACCTGAGAATTTCCCACTGAAATACAACAGTCAGCTAGTGTTCTGGTCAGTCCTCCTCCCTACGACACTGTCTTATGGTGCTGCTCCACTACTGATGGCATGACCAGCCACTTTTCGGCCTCCGCCATAGCCTTGTGGTCACGACCCCCTACTTCACCAGTGGTGTGGAAATGTGCCACTACTGTAACGCCCCGACCCCAGTTACCCAGAGTCGGTGCATTATTACATAACATTGGCATGATCACAAGAAAGATCAAATCTCGAAAGACCGATTGGTTTAGTAGCCTTGGAAACACTAGATATATTCATAAGTTTTACATTACATCATAAAATGAAAAACTACTACAACAACATAATGTTTCCACAGTCCACACTATAATCCCCTCATAATATCCCTGCAGGTCATTCATAACTTACATCTTCACTTCCTGGGAAAAATAAAACATAAAAAAGGGGTGATCTCAAATGCCCAGTAAGGATAACAATATAGCGGAAACTTTCATAAATAAGAATAAACATTTAAGTCAATGTATAACTAAATCAAAAGCCTTTTAAATATGAACTTTCAACATGGTATGGCATAAATAAAATGAAATAATGCCATTTACTTATTCACATGGATATTATACTAATCGAATAATCATATGCAAAAATCAATAACCACTTTCATAATGTTGGAATGCATAATTCCAGACTATCATAACCACATAGCCAAGGCCTCGTGCCAAGACTACAAATAAGATTTTGTCAAGGCCTTGTTCCAAGACACTAGTTTGTCTCCTGAGACCTACCGATGCAATTTTTTTAGAAGATACTTATGTTTAAAATTGATAAAATATACTCCAGTGTTTTTATGAAAACAATATGCAAGCTTCTGAAAACAAAATAACTAATTCTGAGACATCCCGATTAATTACAGGCCATGATGGGTCCACTCCCAATCCCTTCCAGTCTACCAAACTCGAGAGTCAGGTTTTCTGAAAACATTTTTAAGCTTGCGTTAAATACGTATACATTTGCACTGGATTTTCATATATTTGAGAGAAATATCTCTCTTTTGAAATCATTTAAAAATCAAATAATTATAAAAGAAAACCTTTTCTTTGAAAATATTCTTATAAGCTTGTAAGGAAAGCTTCGACGATTTTATAACGGCGGAAAATAACCGCACCCGCCGTATAAGTTAAAAAAACATTCTTACCTCAATTCAGTCGAAAAGGTTAAAAAGGACCTTGTTTTGAAAACGAAAGAATGATTCCTTTATAAACCTCTTATAAAAAGTCAAACAAGGGTATAAATGACTTTAACCCATATTCTTGTAAATAGTAAAAATGTTTTGAAATACATTTCAATGAAACATGGATGTGGATGATAAAGAGATCCCAGTAGATTATTACGTATAATACAACCTCGGATAATGAAGAGATTGTGAAATAACCCTTACCTTGTACTTTTACTTGGTTGGGGTAGGTTAACCTCCTGTATAATGGTGAAATAGTTGTTATTAAATTATAAAAGAATCATATATATTAATATGATATCATATATGATCTTTTAACATTGATTTGTCTTAGAATTATCGTCGTTTCAGGAGTTAACTTACTCATTTTCTTTTATATGTTTTGTTACATAAGCCATGGTTGTTGTATCTTATTCATATCTAGAATGATATCCAGTCCTTATACATTATTTTTAAATCATCAAATGATAATTATACTTGAATGGATACGATGGAGAATGAATCTCATCGCGTTCGTGGAGACGGTAGTCCGTACGTACGCACGAGCGACAATATCATTCTTTTGATATTAAAATAATATATAAATGGATGGTATATCATATATACAGAATCATTAACATGTTATATTTATTATTTACATGAGTTACACATCATTATTATACCCATCCAAATAATATTATATTGAATAACAATTACACCACGACGTGGAGACGGTAAGCCGTACGTACGCACGTATGGTGACATGTTATTCAAAGGGTGGATAGAATACTGAATATGACTGTACCATATTTATAATAACATCACAGTATATGTGAGATACTGGAGTTATTATTTTAGAATGGTAAGAACAAAGGAAGAAGAAGTGGAAGAAGAAATGAACTTGGAGAAGGGTGGTGAAATCATTACCTCTTCTTCAGGTTCTTCCTTTTGATTTGATCAAAAGGGCTCCTTAGGTTGGCTTTGTGATCAAACTAAGGCCTCTAGGTTGTAGTGAGGGATGTTGGGAGAGTATTTGGGCAGAGTTTGGACGAGCCAAGTGGCTTGAGAGGTGTGAGGAATGAGTAGAAGTGGTCTCCTTTTATAAGGGAGAGGAGGGGCTCTTTAGGAAAGTGTGAAAGTATTACTTTATAATATATTTGTATTAGGTTTATAATGGTCCAAAAATCATTGAGGTCGAAGATAAGATGACTAATATTCTAAATAACATCAACCAATAAGAATTGGACAGGTTTTAGATAATATTTTAATCATTATAATCTTATTTATTTAAATGATTTATTAATGAGGTAAACATTGCATCATTATTGTGTCATTAATAAAATAAATTATTTAATGTATAAAAATTATAAATAAAATATCATTATGTAGGAAATCTTTTTAGATTTCTAATGAATATTTATAATCGAAAATCCAACATGTATAACCCTATGTAAAAATTGTTCTTCTAAAAGATGTAAGCTTATGCCATTTTTATTTTTATTTTAACTTTATTAATATAATGTGTCCCTACCACATACAAGTGGCTCCAAGGGGTCCCCAAATTGACCCAAGGATGCCCATGGTGGGGTATGTGTCCACCAATAAGGTTAGGACATGTTTTAGGGTAATTTTTGTATTATTATAATATTATTTTTTAACCCTTATTTACCGGATTTACCCTTTAACCATGGTAAATAAAATATTTACCGCAGTAATTATTCAAAATGTCTAAAAATAAAAGTTACCTATTTACACAATTTGAACATCCTGATTCAAAATATGGAATCCATTTTCCGAAATTCAAAACACAAAAGTGGCAGAAATTAATTTAAAATTAATTCCCGTTGTCAAAACAAAAAGCGTGTTTTTAAGAGATAATAACTATCAAAAGATTGACACTCGTTTATGTTCGGTTTAATTGTAAAATTATGTCCAATGACCAACATTATATTAAATTGTAAAAATATATTCTAAATATACTTTAAAACCACTCAAATTCATAATTTATCACTATTAATTATTTTGATTAAAAAAGTTGTTTTTAATTAAAACTTAGTAATTTTCACTATTCATCAAAATATAAAAGTTATCCGAAAAGTACCAAAATTTCACCCTAGGCTAATTTCAATATTCCGAATCCAAAAATGAAGTCCATTTTGAAGTATAAAATATATATGATTTCAAAAATTAGGTATTACTATTCACAACGGCTAGTTTAATTAGTTGTGGTGTGTGTTAGAACTCGAGGTTGCGTACAACACACGCTATCACATTATTCGAAGGGAAACGTACCATGGAAGCTTGGGGTGTTACATTTTCCCCTCCTTCAAATAATTGCGTCCTCGCAATTTCTAGGGTATTACTGCATAAAAAGACTCGGGTGGTTCTTCATCATAAGTTCCTCGGGTTCCCACGTTGCCTCTTCCATCTTATTATTTCTCCACAAAACTTTTACCAGACGCGTCGTCCGGTTTCTCAGCACTTGTTCTCTCGTATCAAGAATCTTGACGGGCTCTTCGTAATAAGACAGATCGGGTTCCAGTTCTAATTCCTCATAGGTGAGTACATGCGTTGGGTCAGGCATGTATTTTCTCAACAGAGATACGTGGAACACATCGTGAACTTTGGAGAGACTTGGCGGCATTGCCAATCGGTAAGCTACAGCCCCAATTCTTTCTAGAATTTCGAAAGGTCCGATGTACCTGGGACTCAATTTACCTTTCTTACCAAAACGTATGACTCCCTTCCACGGAGATACCTTCAGGAAAACATGATCACCGACCTGAAATTCCAAATCCTTTCTTCGATTATCGGCATAGCTCTTCTGCCTACTTTGAGCTGCTTTGATGTGATTTTGGATTACCTTCACCTTTTCCACCGTTTCCTCCACCAGTTCTGGGCCTACAAGTTTTCTTTCACCAACGTCATCCCAACAGGTTGGTGTACGACATCTCTTTCCGTATAACGCTTCATATGGTGCCATCTGAATACTCGAATGGAAGCTATTGTTATAGGAAAATTCTACTAGTGGTAAATATTGATCCCACATACCCTGAAAATCAAGTGAGCAAGATCTCAACATGTCTTCTAAGGTCTGAATAGTCCGTTATGATTGTCCGTCTGTCTGAGGGTGGTAAGCAGTGCTCAAATGAAGTTCAGTATCCATGGATTTCTGAAGACTTTTCCAAAATCTTGAAGTAAAACGGGGATCACGATCAGAAACAATCGATAGGGGTACTCCATGAAGTCTCACAAATTCATTAATGTATAGTCTTGCTAGACGTTCCAGGGGTAGATCTTCTCTTATATCAAGAAAATGTGCTGACTTGGTAAGACGATCAACAATAACCCATATTGCATCGTTCCTTCTAGGATTCTTTGGTAGCCCCATGACAAAGTCCATCGTAATATTGTCCCATTTCCACTCCGGTATGGGAAGAGGTTGCATGACTCCTCCAGGCTGTTGCCTTCCAGCTTTCACTTGTTGACAAACCATACATCTTGACACAGAATCAGCAATCTCTCTCTTCATGTTGTCCCACCAAAATGTTCCTTCAAATCTCTATACATTTTGGTGCTCCCAGGGTGTATAGAGAAATTGGAACTATGAGCGTCATCCAGCAATTCCCTTTTTAGATCAGGTATATTGGGAACACAATGTCTCTTCCCGAATTTCAAAATTCCATCTTCATACACAAAGTCTCTCAATCTCCCATCATTCACAGCTTTAATCTTCTTCTGAAATTCTTCATCATCGGCCTGAGAACTCTTAATCCTTTCTAGTAAAGATGGTTTGGCAACCATTTGAAAAAGCATTGATGTTTCACCTTCCCTGGTTATTCCCATGTCCATCTTCTCTAGATCCATGAAAATTGGATCCCTTTCAATTCTCATCATGTTCAGAACTCCATGGTCTTTTCTGCTCAAATCATCTGCTACTTTGTTTGCTTTCCCCGGGTGGTAGTGTATCGTGCAATCATAATCCTTGAGTAATTCAAGCCATCTCCTTTGCCTCATGTTGAGTTCTTTTTGTGAGAAAATATACTTCAGACTCTTGTGATCAGTATAAATCTCACATTTTTCACCATAGAGGTAGTGCCTCCATATATTTAAAGCAAAGATCACAGCTGCTAACTCAAGATCATGAGTAGGATAGTTTTGTTCATGAATTTTCAACTGTCGTGATGCATAGGCAATAACTCTATCATTCTGCATAAGGACACAACCAAGTCCTTTCTTTGATGCATCACTATAAATAACGAACCCATCATTCCCCGATGGTAGAGTCAATATAGGCGCATTGACTAATCTTCTCTTCAGTTCTTCGAAACATTCTTCACACTCTTTTGTCCAAACAAATTTAACCCCTTTACATGTGAGCTTCGTTAATGGGTTAGCCAATCGGGCAAAATTCTGGACAAAACGTCGATAATAACCTGCCAAACCAATAAAACTACGTACCTCAGTTATACTCGTAGGTGCTGGCCATTCTTGGATTGCCTTGGTCTTAGAAGGATCAACATAGATTCCATCTTTAGAGACAATATGGCCAAGAAAAGAAATCTCTTGAAGCCAGAATTCACACTTGCTAAACTTCCCATATAATTCATGCCTCCTCAGAGTCTTTAAGATAATGCGCAAGTGATTTTCATGATCTTCGTAGGTTTTGGAGTATACCAATATATCATCAATAAATACCACCACAAATTCATCGAGATACTCCTTGAAAACTCTATTCATCAGATCCATGAATACAGATGGTGCATTAGTCAATCCAAACGGCATTACAGTAAACTCGTAATGCCCGTACCAGGTTCGAAATGCTGTTTTCGGAATGTCTTCCTTCTTCACACACAACTGATGGTATCCATATCGAAGGTCAATCTTTGAAAAGTATTGAGCTCCATGTAGTTGGTCAAATAAATCATCAATACGAGGTAGGGGATACTTGTTCTTTATTGTTATAGCATTGATCTCCCTGTAGTCAATACATAACCTCATAGATCCATCTTTCTTTTTAACAAAAAGAACAGGGGATCCCCATGGAGAAACACTAGGGCGAATAAATCCCTTATTACTCAATTCCTCTTGTTGTTTCTTTAGTTCGACTTACTCTACAATGGCCATTCTATAAGGGGTCTTCGATATAGGCCTTGATCCAGGAATCAAATCAATAGAAAACTCAACTTCTCGTTCTGGAGGATGTCCAGGTAAATCATCCGGAAATACATCTACAAATTTTTTCACAACAGGTACATCCTCTATTTGAACATTCCTTTCCTCACCGATAGTTATTTCATTCTCTTCCTCCCCAATAATTGAATTAAGTTGAGCTACTGGGGGTGGATCTAAATAAGAATTAGGTGGTGACGATTCTGCTCTAAAAATAAGGTTTTCCTTATCATTATCATCAAGAATCGTAACCTCTTTATTCTTACAATAAATCTTCGCATCATAGTCCGAATGCCAGTCCATACCAATGATTATATAAAACTCAATCATAGGTATGATGATGAGATCAGCAGATAAAGAAAATTTATGTGCTCTAATGGGGACTGATTCACAAAACTTTGTTGCAACGATACTTCCCTTAGGAGTTTTAACTGACAACTCCCTTATTAAATCAAATTGGAAATATCTAATTTTCTTAGCAAACTGGGAAGATATGAAACAATGAGATGATCCAGAATCAAATAATGAATTTTCTAAACTTGAGGAAACCATTAAATTACCTGCCACCACGTCTTTCGGAGCTTCTACCTCAGCAGTAGTGATAGCATAAGCCTGGCCTTGATCCCTTGGCCTTTTCTGAGGTAAGTTCTCCTGACGCTTAGGACATTAATTTGCATAATGCCCCATCTCCCTGCAATTGTAGCACTGAACGTTGGTAGCTTTCTTCTTCCCCTTGCAATCATGAGCTTGGTGGCCTTTTTCACCACACTTGTAATAGACTCCCATTCCCTTCAAGCAAGTACCAGGATGTTTCTTCCCGCATTTACCACAAGATGGATATTCAACCTTTCTCTTCTTCCCCTTATTTCCATTCCCAGATTGATCAGCAGGTCTCTTCTTCTCTTTCTTTTCTTTAAAGTCATAAGACTTAGAGAATTCCTTTTCGGTCTTGATAGCACATGAGAAAATGTCTTCGTACGATGAAAAGGATTGTGAGACTAACGCTCGACGGAGAAATGGTTTTAACCTATCAAAGAAACGATCAATCTTACTTCTTGGGTTGCGAATATAATCACCAGCGTACCTCGCTAACCTTGTAAAGTTAGCCTCATACTTTGTGACATTGTCATCCTCCTTTTGTCTCAGACTCAGAAATTGCCTTTCCATATCTGCTCGATGGTCGCGAGGGAAGTATTTTTCTAAAAACAGATCTTTGAACTCCCTCCATTCCATATTTGATACTTCATCATCCTCCTTCGTATTTTGAATCAATGACCACCATTGATCAGCATCTCCAGTGAGGCGGTAAACTGCCATGATAACTTTTTCCCTTTCACTGCTCCCCAAAGCCTGAAATATTTTCTCTAGGGAAAATATCCATTGCTCAGCTACTAAGGGATTTGTATTCCCATTGAACGTTGGTGGTTGTTGCCTCATGAATCGATCTAACATTGATCCTCCACGCTGCGGATCAGGGTGCTCCATACGGGTAAGGTTATTATTCATAACCTGAGTAAGTTGTCCCAGTATGGTGATTAGCTGATCAGCACCAGTTTCATCACTAGCCCCACTATAATTATCTTGAGCAGGAGGGCAATCCCTACATGGAGTGCGTGCATTGATACAGTTTCCATTTCTTCCACTAGGCTCCATTTCTAAACAATGGCATAAACTAGATCAGTTTATGAATCAAAATACATAATCCCATACTTATAAAACACTTATATAAATTGAACTATTTATGGATATAATCCATAATCATAAGAATGTTTTCTTTGAGGAAGTATATACTCATAATCCCTTCAATATTATTTGTAAAGAAAATGAGAGTTATCCTAAGCATATCCCCCGGGAGTGTCGTAACCAAGAGTGCAGCAAGGCCCGTTGTCGTGCACCAGTTCCCGTTCGAGTCTAGCTCAAAGCGGTGTTTTCGGGTTTTACCCCTAGGTACATCTGTGCCAGAGCCGCCTCTACCTGCTCGTATCGAGACAGGGATGTATTGCTCGGAAAACTCACAAAATCTCTACAATACCAAAATTCTAGGAAGTTCTTCTACACTAATCCTCAAAGTTCATCTTAGGTCTACGTGCTCTAATCAGAGTTTATCTAAATCTAGCTTCCAAGGTTTGTACTAAACTTCCTCTGATACCAACTGTAACGCCCCGACCCCAGTTACCCAGAGTCGGTGCATTATTACATAACATTGGCATGATCACAAGAAAGATCAAATCTCGAAAGACCGATTGGTTTAGTAGCCTTGGAAACACTAGATATATTCATAAGTTTTACATTACATCATAAAATGAAAAACTACTACAACAACATAATGTTTCCACAGTTTACACTATAATCCCCTCATAATATCCCTGTAGGTCATTCATAACTTACATCTTCACTTCCTGGGAAAAATAAAACATAAAAAAGGGGTGAGCTCAAATGCCCAGTAAGGATAATAATATAGCGGAAACTTTCATAAATAAGAATAAACATTTAAGGCAATGTATAACTAAAACAAAAGCCTTTTAAATATGAACTTTCAACATGGTATGGCATAAATAAAATGAAATAATGCCATTTACTTATTCACATGGATATTCTACTAATCGAATAATCATATGCAAAAATCAATAACCACTTTCATAATGTTGGAATGCATAATGCCAGACTATCATAACCACATACCCAAGGCCTCGTGCCAAGACTACAAATAAGATTTTGTCAAGGCCTTGTGACAAGACACTAGTTTGTCTCAGGAGACCTACCGATGCAATTTTTTTAGAAGATACTTATGTTTAAAATTGATAAAATATACTCCAGTGTTTTTATGAAAACAATATGCAAGCTTCTGAAAACAAAATAACTAATTCTGAGACTTCCCGATTAATTACAGGCCATGATGGGTCCACTCCCAATCCCTTCCTGTCTACCAAACTCGAGAGTCAGGTTTTCTGAAAACATTTTTAAGCTTGCGTTAAATACGTATACATTTGCACTGGATTTTCATTTATTTGAGAGAAATATCTCTCTTTTGAAATCATTTAAAAATCAAATAATTATAAAAGAAAACCTTTTCTTTGAAAATATTCTTATAAGCTTGTAAGGAAAGCTTCGACGATTTTATAACGGCGGAAAATAACCGCACCCGCCGTATAAGTTAAAAAAACATTCTTACCTCAATTCAGTCGAAAAGGTTAAAAAGGACCTTGTTTTGAAAACGACGGAAAGATTCCATTATAAACCTCTTATAAAAAGTCAAACAAGGGTATAAATGACTTTAACCCATATTCTTGTAAATAGTAAAAATGTTTTGAAATACATTTCAAAGAAACATGGATGTGGATGATAAAGAGATCCCAGTAGATTATTACGTATAATACAACCTCGGATAATGAAGAGATTGTGAAATAACCCTTACCTTGTACTTTTCCTTGGTTGGGGTAGGTTAACCTCCTGTATAATGGTGAAATAGTTGTTATTAAATTATACAAGAATCATATATATTAATATGATATCATATATGATCTTTTAACATTGATTTGTCTTAGAATTATCGTCGTTTCAGGAGTTAACTTACTCATTTTCTTTTATATGTTTTGTTACATAAGCCATGGTTGTTGTATCTTATTCATATCCAGAATGATATCCAGTCCATAAACATTATTTTTAAATCATCAAATGATAATTATACTTGAATGGATACGATGGAGAATGAATCTCATCGCGTTCGTGGAGACGGTAGTACGTACGTACGCACGAGCGACAATATCATTCTTTTGATATTAAAATAATATATAAATGGATGGTATATCATATATACAGAATCATTAACATGTTATATTTATTATTTACATGAGTTACACATCATTATTATACCCATCCAAATAATATTATATTGAATAACAATTACACCACGACGTGGAGACGGTAAGCCGTACGTACGCACGTATGGTGACATGTTATTCAAAGGGTGGATAGAATAATGAATATGACTGTACCATATTTATAATAACATCACAGTATATGTGAGATACTGGAGTTATTATTTTAGAATGGTAAGAACAAAGGAAGAAGAAGTGGAAGAAGAAATGAACTTGGAGAAGGGTGGTGAAATCATTACCTCTTCTTCGGGTTCTTCCTTTTGATTTGATCAAAAGGGCTCCTTAGGTTGGCTTTCTGATCAAACTAAGGCCTCTAGGTTGTAGTGAGAGATGTTGGGAGAGTATTTGGGCAGAGTTTGGACGAGCCAAGTGGCTTGAGAGGTGTGAGGAATGAGTAGAAGTGGTCTCCTTTTATAAGGGAGAGGAGGGGCTCTTTAGGAAAGTGTGAAAGTATTACTTTATAATATATTTGTATTCGGTTTATAATGGTCCAAAAATCATTGAGGTCGAAGATAAGATGACTAATATTCTAAATAACATCATCCAATAAGAATTGGACAGGTTTTAGATAATATTTTAATCATTATAATCTTATTTATTTAAATGATTTATTAATGAGGTAAACATTGCATCATTATTGTGTCATTAATAAAATAAATTATTTAATGTCTAAAAATTATAAATAAAATATCATTATGTAGGAAATATTTTTAGCTTTCTAATGATTATTTATAATCGAAAATCCAAATGTATAACCCTATGTAAAAATTGTTCTTCTAAAAGATGTAAGCTTATGCCATTTTTATTTTTATTTTAACTTTATTAATATAATGTGTCCCTACCACATACAAGTGGCTCCAAGGGGTCCCCAAATTGACCCAAGGATGCCCATGGTCGGGTATGTGTCCACCAATAAGGTTAGGACACGTTTTAGGGTAATTTTTGTATTATTATAATATTATTTTTTAACCCTTATTTACCGGATTTACCCTTTAACCATGGTAAATAAAATATTTACCGCAGTAATTATTCAAAATGTCTAAAAATAAAAGTTACCTATTTACACAATTTGAACATCCTGATTCAAAATATGGAATCCATTTTCCGAAATTCAAAACACAAAAGTGGCAGAAATTAATTTAAAATTAATTCCCATTGTCAAAACAAAAAGCGTGTTTTTAAGAGATAATAACTATCAAAAGATTGACACTCGTTTATGTTCGGTTTAATTGTAAAATTATGTCCAATGACCAACATTATATTAAATGGTAAAAATATATTCTAAATATACTTTAAAACCACTCAAATTCATAATTTATCACTATTAATTATTTTGATTAAAAAAGTTGTTTTTAATTAAAACTTAGTAATTTTCACTATTCATCAAAATATAAAAGTTATCCGAAAAGTACCAAAATTTCACCCTAGGCTAATTTCAATATTCCGAATCCAAAAATGAAGTCCATTTTGAAGTATAAAATATATATGATTTTAAAAAGTAGGTATTACTATTCACAACGGCTAGTTTAATTAGTTGTGGTGTGTGTTAGAACTCGAGGTTGCGTACAACACACGCTATCTCATTATTCGAAGGGAAACGTACCGTGGAAGCTTGGGGTGTTACAACTACTCTTCCACTTAGCCCATCGGATGTCGGCCACCAACCTGACCCACCACAACTGATGAGATGTATCCTCCTCATCATCTGGTGGCGCAGACGCAGGACGCCCTTCCTTCCTTGCAGCTGGACGGGTTCCAGCCATTGCCTTCTTCCACGAGCAATTGCGGCTTCATTCTAAGACCGAAAGATATTTCATTCACATATTCATGATCCTTGGGTCAAGGGATTCACATCCATATTTTATTCCCCAGAAAACATTGTGTTCCCAGTGTCATTAATTATATGACGTCAAATAATGGATGAAGAACGCACGAAGAAAAAAAGAGAAAGGGGGAAAATTATATGTGTAGGATTATGGCCTTGTTTATTAGGCCATCATTTTTGTGAATCCAGAATAGGAAGAATCAATAAAATAGATTTAATCATAATCAAATTAAAACCTTAACCATGTTCTCCCATAATAGATGTCGCAAGGAAGAAGATGAAGTCGATGAGATGGTGACATCAGCGTTTGTTGCTCCCGCAAGATGTTTCTGATCCGAGATCAAGAAGCATCCTTGTTCTACGATTCGAGAGGATTCTCATTGTTAGAGATTGTTTTTTGTTGAAGAATGTTATCCTCCAAAAGCTATCCCCAATACTCGTCTCCTTTTCCACCACAAAGTCCCCCACAGGAAATGAGGAGGAATCATAATATGTAATGTTTATTAATTAAACAATTAATGGGTGGCTCATTGATTAAGTCGAAGTTGGAACAATAAATTTTGGAGTATACTAAGGGTTTCCCTACATTAAATATGGGTTCGTGTGGTCCCCACCTCTATAATTCCAAAAGGAGGTTTCATTTTCAAAAATGAAATAAAACATGTTTTTTTCTCCCATGAAAGACTGAAAAAACTAACTTTCACCCTCAAGCTACTACGGTTGAGGTGAAGGTTTCCTTAAGTGAATATCTACACAACGAGTTCAAACATTTATTCAGATTTTAATTTTGAGCACCGGTTCAATAGTTACTAAAACCCGCTCACACGTTTACTGAATGTACACGAAAAAAATGTTCAGAAATTCATTACGGGCACACCGGTCCTTAGAATCACGCGCCATCAACTTTCACGGACTTGTAAAATTCGAATATAATTTATAAAATATAAATGGAAAAATTCATTTCCTTAAATCATCCCTTAATCCATCCATCCACTGGGACCACTCATACGACATGGAGATGGTGGTCTGGTAGATATCATTGTCATTTCTGTTTCATATGGTACTGGGAGAACTTGGTATAATATAGGTAGTATAGATAGGGGTTCCACTTGAGAGCTACTCCATAAAACTCAACACATTGTTGGCTTGTATTCATAAAATCAATGGGATGAACACATATGAGGAAATGATTAGTCACTATCATCTATCACACAAGAGATCTTTGGAAGTAGCGAGTGTACTAATTTGTTTCTCCTTTGTCCAAATGGAGTTGGTTCTTGGAAACAACTCTGAAATGTATTGACTCAACCCACCTACGGTGTTTAGCGTAGGGACTATCAAGTAGAACTATAACCTACACCTTATTCTTTAGAATCACATGAGTCATGGTCTCTGTTCATCTTAACATGATTCCTCTAGCTCGAAATGGCTCTAGAACCTTGATCACTCTATAACCATGGGAGACTCACTGTCTGACTCTGACTCCTACTCATAATCAGTATAATATAGGTACTAGACTTACAAGATAACTTTCTCTAGATAACCTTGAAGCATATGGGTGGCATGCTATCTTCGGAGGCTTGTATGGATGAGCGGACAAAGGATTTGAGTTTTTTTCTTCCTTGCTAGTGGGATAGAAATAATCAGTATAATATATGTAGTGGTATAGTTGAAGGTTTAGAGGGACAACATTGATGTTAGATGAGGGGTAAAGGGTGGACTGCTTCTCCCACTACAACTAGGTTAGAGGGATATACGCATACACCATCACTATGGGTGAGAATGTAGCCAAACTCTTGGCTTTTGGGTGATAGGGATTGAGTGTGTAATGACTTAAGAACTATGCCAACAAGGTTGTTCACTGTCATCCCTAACACATTGAGTGAAGTTTGAGTAGATCTACCACTAAAGACTACGTATATTATACGAGTGAAGAGAGAGACAAGGCATTATATGGTCATTTCCTCTTTGATGGTATATGATGCATCATGTTCCGACTAGACATATGTGAGTATATATCATTGGGAAATGGGGAAACCATAGGAAAAGGATGAAGGAATATTTCTTGAACAATGAAAAAAGGGCTCAAAATACATTGGATCATCAACTACTCAATGGGATATTTATATCCACAATACAGATGTGGAACCTTTGAAAATTTAACTCGAGAGTAAGGAATGATAGATGTAGGACTTGTTTGTGATTCTCATACTGACAGAGAGTTGAGGCAAAGCACATTGAATTTGGTATGATGACCAGCTTTCCAGTGTATAATCACCAATAATTCTTTGGCGGAGGAAGAAAATAAGTATAATATAGGTAGTAGACTATCCCGGTATAATATATGTTGTAGAATATCATGTGCTTGTTGAGAAATTGCTTTGGGCACTCAGTTCACTAGAATCATATCCGTTATATGAGCCCATACCATAAAAAAGTTCAGTGCAAGGTCCCTTCTTGTACCACACACATAGTCAAAAACAATTTATTAGAGATGATCCTAATTAGATATGTTCTTATTATATCCTTTTGGAGACTTTGACACAATCAACATGCCACTGAGTATGTGAAATTCCTTAAGCTTCTCCAATTAGCTTCATCTAGCTCCAAGAGGGATGATTTTAAAGATGTAAACATCAAAAAGTTGAGAGAATTAGTGAGGAGCAGAGTGTTAAGAGGTACTAGAATTGGTGGCTCAATATAAATGTGGTGATAAGCTTTAGAGTGGAGACCTCAAGTCAATTTTGATGGTAAAATGACTCTCTCATACACATACATATGCATTAGTATACATTCCCAATAAAATAGGTTAGCCTATGGTAAATTACATACTCGTGAGTGGTGATATTGTCATTTTATTCTATCACATCAATTACAATAGATTAATCTATCTACGGTTGAAAATAAAGAAGAAAAACTAACTCATTCGAAATTAGGATTGAGTGATAAAATAGAAGGATGTCCTATTAAATATGAATTCCTATTATAGTGGACCTCCCAGAGTAAATAATAAATATAATAACTATAATGAGTGATATACTAGTTTTTGGGATACAATATATGAATCATGTATCTCAGGTAATCATTGGGATATGATACTTCATTTATCCCAGTGAGTACCTGAAGCTCCCTACCTAGGGAGTGCTTGGGATATAAGAAGTATACCAATGCCTACTACCTATATTATTTCTGAGAAATGACCACGAAATACAAGGTTATCCATCCTTTTAATCACATTGTTGTTCGAATGAGTTGAATTGAAACTAATCAGGGAGTTGATCCTTTTCAATATCATTGCATTTCCAGTGCCGAAGGAAGGATAATCGCCACCGTACCTTCATTCGAACCTCCAAGTTCTACTTTTTTGATCTATTCTTGACTAGGAAGAAACCAAGAGTCCCAAATATTTCATTTTCATTTCCTTTCACACCACTAATGAAGAGGTACACCTCCTCTAGATATGATTTTATGCCCTTGATATAGTATAAGAAAAACCTCTATTTGGCAGTAGAGGCGCATGGCCCATTGTTTTCGAGGTTAGGCAATGTGGTAAACAGGAGCATACATAGTCTTGAGGATATCATAATCTACTACCTATATTATACCAATGGTGAGCTCCATCAAGATAAGGAAACCACCAATTGGAGCCCTAACCCCCGATGAAAATGGTTGTAGCCCCTATTGCATGAATTTGGAATCAATTGCACAAGATAGATAGGTTTTTTCCTCTGGCATCCATAGTTCTAATTCCAGATCCAATCACATTCATGGTTTCACAAAAATAACACACATAGGTGTGTGTGTCCTCAAAATACCTTTCCAATCATACTAGCATTATTACCAATCTGGTATACTACATTTCATGTTGATCCCACCGACACTCTCCTGAACTCATTCACTGTCAACTCACTGTGACGACCACTTATCGCATTCATTGGAATCCCTTGCTGTTGACCGATACCCTCTTCAATGATGGAGAATCATGTAGTAGTTTTATCCTATGTCATATTGAGGTGTGGTTTACTAATAAACATCACAAATAATTTATGGATCATTTTCCAAAAATATCAAGACATTCCAAGTGTGTTTTCTCGGTTTTGAGTATGTCACGTGTTCTATTACAATAATTAATGTCAATTTTAAATAATGACACATTTGGAGTTATACTAGACACACCATGAATTTTATTGTGGTAATGATGACTCCAACTTATCAATAATTACTAATTTATTGTTTTCATAGATTATCGAAACTATCTAAATATTTTTTTTCCTGGTTTTAAGTATGTCAGTTGTGTTTTTTTTATAAAATGTCATTTCAAACTCGAAACACGCATTATGAGTCATACTGGTAATATCGATCATCTTTTTGATGTGAGACTACTCCACACACATCAAAAATTTATTATGAATCATTTTCAAAAATTATCAAGATAATCAGTGCATGTTTTATTGGTATTTAGTAATTGACACATTATGAACTAAAATGTAAATTTTTAACTGATAACAAATTGTTTTAGTCATATCAGTCACACAATGAATTGGAATAAGCTGAGGTCAAATTCTACACATCAAAAATGACTCATGGATCATTTTCCAAAGTTTAAAAACAATCCAAATGCATTTTCATAGTTTTAAATATATCACTTGTTGTCATTACCTAAATTAATGTAAATTTAAAATAAAAAGATAGAATTTGTGTTATATCTACCACATTGTGCTTCTTATTGAGGATAAATTGATTCCTATACATAAAAATGACTAATAGATCATTTTAGTAAAATATCAAAATAATATGAATATGTTTTCTTGGTTTTTGTTATGTCACTTTTTGTTTATACATAAATTAATGTAAATTTTAAATAAAAAGAGAACTATTGAGTTATACCAGACACACTATGAGTCTTATTGATGTGCGGTTTATTCCAAGATGTCAAAAATTACTAATAGATCATTGGAATGAAGTATAAAAATAGGTTGAATACATTTATTTGGTTTTCAGCATGCCAGTTGTGTTTTTTTATAAAAATGTCATTCCAAACTGGAAACACACATTATGAGTCATACCAGTTACATCATGAATTGGATTGATGTGAGACTTATTCAAACACATCAAAAATTACATATGAGTCATTCTCCTAAATTATCAATATAATGAAATTTTGTTTTCATTTTTATTCATTGAGTGACACATTTTGAACTAAAATGTGAATTTTAAACTGATAACAGACACTTTTAGTCATACCGAACACACCATGCATCAAATTGAGCATAAATAAACGGTGATAATAGATACAAAATATTTGTAAAGAATTGAGATATCAATGATCATATAATTATAACATGATCATAATTATTTTAGAAGGTGATATTAACATTTTAAATTCATACCCTACATATCATATCTCATAACCATGTGTCATGGATCAAAGGATGGTAGTTTAGAAGACAAGAATATTAAAGGATAAAATAGCATTATAAGCTAAAAACATACATTTCGATTCATACCACGAACACTTTGAATCAAATTGAGGTGACTTTGTTGAGTTGTGGGTGATTAGTACACTATTGAGGAAAATATTCATGAATGGTATTTTGGGAAGTCATACATTCCATTCAACTACCGAGAAGTTATAATTTTCATTTAACATGCTCTATATTTTCTATCTTGTTATATATAGTTGAATGGAAAATATGACTTCCCAAATTATCTGTAAAAAAACTAAATAAGTATTACATAAAATTTATAAGAAAATTAACGTACAAATTTTTGATAAAATGATGAAAAAATTAATTAATTTCATAAGATGGAGGAATTAACATTTATACATTCTTGAACCATTTCCTTGTTTTCATTATCTCATTTGTAGCCTCCAATCTAATCTCTCATGAGCATGATCTTTTACAAAAAAATCACCTTGACTCAAATAAAAGAATCCACATGTATAAGAAAACAATTCTTATGTGATTAATACTAAATATAAGTAAATTAAACATAAATATGAAACAATACACTACTTCTAAGGAATTAACATCTTCATGATATTTGTATATCTTCATCCATCAGGTATGCTACCCATTCATTTCGGAGCACAACTATATCATATTATGAATATGTGCTTTTTCAAGAGTCATAGTAGTACGGGAAACATGTAAATACACAATGTATTAATAAATATTTTAAATGAAATTGTAATTATATTTGAAAATACATGTTCAACAATTATAGTTTGTTCATGGAATGTGACCTCTGTCATAAATTTACAAAAAAATAATAATTTAATTTTTTCCATTAATTTGTTTTAGACACTACAGAAACATTGAGTAGAATAAGTAATTTGTTTTGAAATGTGTTTGGATAGTGAAATCTTTTTATATATACCCTCATACTTATATAGACATAGAAATGGTCTCCATCCATATTCTTAGCCCCTAGTCTCATTATTATTTTTTCATGATAGTGATGCACCACCATATCATAACAAAATCTTCATTAAAATATAATATAATATAATAAAACTTGATGTTTAGTTTTAAAAAGTTGGACATATTTTTTTACAGAATGAAAAATTCCATCACGTGTGGATGGTTTGTTGTATATCCATGCATTTAATCCATGAAATAAATCATTGGAGTGTACAAATTTACTGTAATGAGTATCAAATGCTACCTAAAAACACAAAAAAGAATAATTAATGAAATAAAGGAAAATATATTTGATATGATTAAATTGTATAGTTTTACCACTGCATCGTTGGTATTAAATAGTATTTCTCATTTAAAATTATACTTCCAAATGATTTGATCAGACCATCCACTATTTCATTCTTTTTTTCTATCTATTTCTGTTTCTTCTATAGAGAGATGTGAGGATTAATGAGTCCTAATTTTTTTTCATGGTAAAATCCTTTATTTTTTGTTCATTTATACATCTGGAAAAAATATAGAATTTATTTTGTCATAATTAATGTAGTATATTATCTTTTTGAAAATAAAATCATGAAAAAATACCTCATGTATACATTTACAACTGAGCCATCTAGCCAAGCATAGTAGAGGATTTCACTTACACTCTCAACACCAATGAAGTCATGGTATTTCTCTCCATATATATTTTATTCAAAATCAACTATGTGATTATGCCCATTTTTTATCTTTTTATCAACATGATCCTTCAATTATTGTAAATGCGGATATATAAAAGGCAGGGTGATGATGCTTTTGGTAGATCTCTTCATTTA
This sequence comes from Viscum album, assembly GCA_963277665.1. Taxonomy (NCBI): domain Eukaryota; kingdom Viridiplantae; phylum Streptophyta; class Magnoliopsida; order Santalales; family Viscaceae; genus Viscum; species Viscum album. The sequence goes on from OY728131.1 coordinate 1,933,405,134, forward strand.
GTTGGTTGATTATTTAGATGGTTTTCAGGTAGTCTTTGGTTTCGTCCCCTTGTTTTTTTCATATTTAATAACATTCATTAGTTTGAACAATTTTATTAATTTTTAATGGATTCTGTTGATATGTAAATTGGAAATGAATACCTCATTGTCGACATGTTTGTTTATAAGATGTGACGACCATGTGATGAATGTTCCAATGATTTTTTTTCAACTGTATGAATATCTTTATCATCAATTGGAATAGGTATCATTGCACCTGGTTCATGGGTTATGCTAATTGACACTCACATGTAACCTTTTGGAATTGGTTTGCTGTGTAGCATGTCATTTTCAATATTAAACATCATAGCCCCCAATACAAGGTGATGATTGGGTGCTTCTAGATATAAATCACAGTCATTACCACCCAATATAATATCTCTGCATAAAATCTATCAGTGTCGATCTGATTAAAATTTCACATGAAAATTTATTAGAACATTGATTACCTTAGCTTGGAAAACTATTTTAGGGGAATATATAGCCTCATAGTTGGTGGGGGTGGGGTGGGATCTCAATGTAGTGGTTGTTCTTAAGTTTCTTCATCTCTTTGCCTCCCACCCATTAAAGTTGCCGTCATCTCTCTCTACCATTAGAATTCATCTTCATGGATAGATATTCATTCTCTCATCTGTTTTATTAACTCACTTTGATCCTTCTCGTGTTTTTTTTCTCAAAATGTGTTTTGGGTGTCACCCCAAAACCCGCACCTCTGACGCGACCATATTTTTTTGGCCGCTTCAAGGCTGCTGATAGTATATGTTCATTTGATATAGGTGTTACTGATTCCTATGACTATGTCAGATAGAAAATGTATAAAAATAAGTGATCATTGATATTTAATAGCGATTTAAATAAATTTTTTTACTATGTAATACTTAGACATGTTTCCAACAATTTTTGTGTATTTTAATCAATTAGTCTCCCGTCTTTATTTACACATGCTACCTTTCATAGAACATGGTTTTTGATAGAAGTAGCTTTGGATTTGGAGTCATAAATAGCCATATAAATTGAGTAACATAATTACGGTGTTGTTTCATGTCATATAAAAGTATTATGGTAGATTTAAATTATATATCAATTTTTTTCAATATATGTATACATCATCCTTTCTTTACGGTAGGGGTACACTAGTTTTTCTACTCCTTCAATATTTTCAGAACTCATTTTTGATTTCATAAATAAAAAAATTTCAGTCATAGTGATGAATACATATATCATCAAACAGCGTATGACTAGCCACAATGTTCCTGAAAAAAAACATTTGCATGATAACTAGTAAATGTTTCCCAAACATCTTGTTTTATCAGATGTGTATAAATAAGTTGTTGGTGTGGGTTTACTTTGCCTTCAATATCATTAATATGATATCTTGTTAGAGTTGTGTGAAATAATTTTTGAATCATTCCTGAATAAATTAATACATATTTATTGTGGGAGTCATCTACTATAAATTCACTTTATAATGGATGATGAAGAGTATGTCAATGTTTAATTATTTTATTTATTAGTAAAATAAAGAAATTATATCATAATTTTACCATAATACTTTCCCAAATTAGTGTCTTATGCCCTGAAACAACATGATTTCATGAATCTAAATCAATTAGAACGTGATTTTTTGTGGGAATTCTAGTGTAACCACTAATAAATGCCTTGTTGGGGTTAACATGTTGGCCACTCACATTCCATTCGACCTAGTATTTGATGCCATTGGATTTCTTCTAGATGATTTTTGCTAACACCGTCAAACTACAGTGCTCCTATTTTTTCATTGTTGTCATTCCTTCGTCGGTTACCAGTTCCCTATAATCATCATCATCAATATGTTTTTTGGAGTATTTGCATTGACATGTGTGGATGGTAATTGTACCTCTTCACTAGGATCATCAGCATGTTGAGAAAAATATTATTCCTCAATAATGTGAGCATTATCACGTGCATATTGTTGTTCTTATACACTGTGAGTAGTAGTAGGTTGAGAGATTTGTTGTTCCTTGATATTAGGAGCACCAGTATGTGCATAATTCATTATCTTTAGAAGTGGTATAACATTTAATTTAGATTACTTTAATGAAGTAGTAGGTGGATAATAATATGAAGTAACACAATGAATATTACAAAAAAAGTTACCTGATTATTGAACTCTCTTTTTATTTTTTAATGGATGAATGTATTTTAACCCTTTATCAATGATCCAAATCCCTTCATTATGGTTTCCTCTCACATAAAAAATTTCGTCTACTTTGGGACCGATGCAAAATGATTGCAATTTCATAATGAAAGGGTCATCTTCAGTTGAATTTTCATTTGACCCTTTAGTGGTTTTGGTCAATAATTGAAAACAATTGACAAATTTAATTTTTTAGGATCTAGAAAATAGACTACATATACTATCTATTATTCCATTATAAAAGCATCATCTTTGTAATCTTACTTACTAGAATCCACTTTCTTGAACTCAAATTCACTTATTTTAATAGCACTTCTGTTATCAACACACTTTCATTGAAAAATCAGCACATGGAATATTGTATAATCTAGTTCCCATATTTGATTGATGATGAAAAATTATAAAATATTCCCAAAAATTGGATTTTTGTCCTTAGTACCATAAACATACATTTCTTCAGCCACGAGTGTAACTCCACTAGTTTTCATGATACTATCTTCATCATGCTCATTTGTATAGAATGTATAACCATTAATTACATAAACATTATAAGATAATACATACACACTTGGGCCTCCATCTAGCCATCAAATTTTTTATGAAATTGAATCTATATTTTCATCCAGCTTCATTAAAATATGGCCCCAAAACCATCGCATAAACTGTTGATTATTTTTATTTTATATCTATATTTCAGCCCTTGGTGGATTAAAATTCCTAGGAATTTCATTGTGGGTTTCAACATATGGCGAAACCTATAAACTGTTATAAAAAATGTAAAGGTGTTCCTTATACTGATCTATAATATTGATTGTCACAACATCTCCTCAAAAAATAACTTCACCTGTAAGCTGGTCAGTGTGATGAGACTTCTGTAGACCAATGCTTTCCACACCAGATATTTATTCGGTATATAATTACATGGTGTCCTCTATAATATATCACTCCATAATACAACCCTCTGGACAACTTTGATTTTTAACATACCCTTTCCAAATATTTATATAGTTTTCAATGGGTACATCCATCTATAGTGTACATGACCACATAGTTGAATCTATCTCACCATGTGAACCAGAAAATCAAAAAAAATGGTAGGAAAAACAATTCCAATTCAAATAATATAACAGAAATTTTCCTTTCCATAGTCGGAAATTCTTATGGGACTATAACATTGTTTCATATAGCATTGAAGAAAAAACAGAATTTGGTTATGTATGATGGAAATTCATGGGAAAAATTCAATGTTGAGCTATAGGCATCATATCTTACATCAAAACATGGTATTCATTTGATTTTAGATCCTTTAACTTTCAATAGTTTATTAACATGATATTCTTGATATTCAATGAATATCCCTCTAGAAACATTACATCGTTCAAGATGATTCAAAACTGCTATCTCTATTTACTATAATGATTGTAAATAGATGTAGGAAGAAATGATTGTTTGTCACCCTTCATTGGATCCAAATATTCTTGTATTTGAATTTAAACCATGTCCATCATATCCTTAATTCAATCCTTTGTCTTTCTGATATTAATTAGAAACACGTCGATGACACTATCACATAATTTTTTTTCAACATGCATAACATCATGAAAATGTATGACGTATAGACCATTCCAGTATGCAAATAAAAAAATCTCATTTTCCAAAAAGATTTTGTAAGGTTTGTTTTAAATGGTTTACCAACAGAAGTGTCCACATGTTATAATTTTTCAAATAATTGATCACTTGTTTGTGGAGATAGTTATATAAATTCTTCTGAACTTCCATTGAATGATGTCTTCTAAGATCTGTACTTATGTTTTCATGTTAAAAATCATTGATGTCCAAAAAAAATGTTTTTGATGATTTTTCAACCTAATTGATTGTGTACCTTTTGTATATTGAACACCCTTGAGTTACTTTTATGCTCTATCTTGTCGTTTTGTACAACATGGATCTCATCATGAAATATTCATTTCTATAATCATCATAGCACATGTCACTTGAATCCCCCAAAAATTTAAAATCATTGATCAATTGATCCAAATAAACATCAATATCATTAATATGTTTTCTTAATCCAGATAAAAGCATGTATAATAAGATGTATTTTCATTTCATACATAACCATAGTGAAATGTTATAATTTTCCAACATAATCGTCTTGTACTGTGAGTGCTTCTTTGAAAATCCAAAGGATTCAATCTATCTTTAGATAACACAAGATGACGGTTTCTTAGCTCAATTCTAAATTAGGATACTCATGGTCAATAATATTCTACTAAGGAGAGTCTACTAAGTGATTTAGTTTCTCATATTTAATTCTTGTCTATTCCCTCCATGTTAATTTCTCTATGGTCTCCCCATTTCCATTTCGGCGCCTAAACCATTGAATGATTGGAATGTACTATAGAACATTCAATGTATGGGAATAATATTTCTTATATCGATAATAACCACACTTTGATCATTCTCAATGTGAATATTGGTCCTTGAGAAACAATATAATGTCATTCATGTAGGCATGTATTCTTTCAGAGATCATACCCATCAAGCGTAGTATTTGTTTGGCATCATATGTTTGTCTAGGGAGCTCATTATCTATTGGGAGCATGTCATTCAAGATATAAAAAAATTATATATAAATAGAATCACCACATTCGTTGACTTATTTTAGATTATACAACTTTAGTATGGATGATAATACTATATATTTAGTGAAACCACCATACAATGAATTTTATGGACATTTCATTAACTTTTGAAACAAATTTTGAAAATCATGATGTTTATCTTCAACTATCCTTGTAATATCATCAATATGATCTTCATAATCATTCAAATATGTAATGAAATCCTCAATACAGTCTTCATTAATGTCCACACATGAAATCATATTAGATGATCCATAAATTTCATTTTTATCCTATCCATTAGATACATTTTATTTTCCACATATTTATTCTAGCATTTATAACATCAATCTATTATGTGATAGATCAATTGTTCTTCCAACTCCTCTAGACTAATTTTTCTTGAATAATAAAAGTGTAAACATAGAAATGGATTTTATAAGGGACATATGAATGATCTTTTGCAAACATGATGAACTCTTGCACTCCATCTTAAGACTCTGTTTTCAAACGATTGGAATATTTCCATTATTTACTAATATTCATCCTATTTCATTTGGTAATATTAATATTTAACAAAATAAATACACAAAAAGTTGATATAAAAATTAAAAAGTGCTAAAAAAATTATAGAAATATGATCTCTTTCAATATTTATCACCAATAACAACTTTTTGGATCCAGGGTCCTTCATTTTGGATATTTTAGATAAAACTGCTAGAAATTTGTGATATACCAACAATTTTAAACCAATGGTATATGCTGGAAAAATGTTGGTATAATATATACCAATGGTTGTCCAAACTACTGGAAAATAATCTGTGGGGATATAAATATCCCATCAATTATACATAAACCATTTGGGTATGTGATTTCAAAAAACATTATAACAATGCTTTTCTATAACCATTGGAATAAATTTTTACCAATGTTTTATACCTTTATAATATTACATGGCATATATATATCAATGGTTTATAGAAAACATTGGTAATAATTTAGTTAACACATCTATAACAACGGTTTACAAACCATTGGTAAAGACTTTTACTTATGGTTTCATCAATCCATTAGTATAGATTCAATTTTCACATCTATACCATTGGTTTTGAAACTATTAGCATAGAGTTGCTTCAACTCCAGCAGTAGTAGCCAGTACTAGCCTCCCTTTCTTCATAATTCAAAACCTCTAATTCCTTGTGCAATTACCTGCAACTACAATACTCTATAAATAATTCAAAATAATACCAATGAAGAAAAATATGATCTAAATAGTATTACATAATAATAATAATAATGCAGTTGTAGTACACTATACTGAATTCTAAATAACGCTAATACACCCAACAAAATACTTCATAATAACCCCAATACACCCAAAAAAATACACCACTAGAATCTAGAACTCCCTGAAAAGACACATCTCCATAAACAAACCACTTTCAAATTTGATCCAAGGGGGTGAGGTTGGGTGTGGTCAGGGCGTGGGCTCGGACCGAGGGCATGGGATGTATATGGTAGTGGGGGTATCCGGGGGTAGGGGGCTACCCAAGGGGGTAGTGGTGTCTAGGGGGTGGGGTCCCTAGGTGGTGGGGATGTCAAGGGAGTGTCTAGTGGGTGGGGGATGTCCAATGGTGTGGGGTGTCCAGGAGGGGTGGCAACTATCCATGGATGTGGGGGTGTCTAGTGGGTGTATAGGAAGTGGGGACTGTCCAATGGGGTGGGGGTTTCCAGGGGGTGTGGCAGCTATCCATGGATGTGGGGCTGTCTAGGGGTGGGGGTTTCCTAGGGTTGTGAGGGCTGTTAAAGGGGGGTGTCCAGGGGGTGGGGCTGTCCAAGGGGTGGATGCTGTCTAGGGGGGTGGGGTGTCATTGGGTTGGGGGCTATCCAAGGGGGTGGGGTGTCCAGGGGGTGTTCATGGTGGTGGGGGTGTCAAAGGGGTGGGGGTTGTCCATGGTGGTTTGGTGTCCAGGGGTGGTGGGGGTTATCCAAGGGGTGGGAGTGTTCATGGTGTTGGAAACATAGATGTTCTATGCTGGAATTGGAGTTTGGTTTGTGTTTGTTGACAATCATCAGTGGAAGTTCCGAATGTGTGCCAGCAAAGTGATCATACAGTTCACGCAGACAACAGTATTGAATGTGGCGCTGTTTCCCAGTGTTTGCCAATTTTTTGGGCCTCAAAATCGGGAAATGAAGACATGGATCGTCTGCAAAAGGAATTGCTCACAAAAATGAAGTGTTGCGCGAAATTTAAGAGGCTTGCGTGAAATACTTAAGTTGGGCGTGGAAAACAGCGGGATGCGCGAAATAGGGGATCGAGGTTTTTCACGCAAATAGTGTTTCGAAATCAGATTGGTGAAAAATGGAAAAGGCATGGGCTGCGCGGAAAATAAGGGCTGTGCACGAAATTCTTGAGTTGGGCGCGAAAACCAACGTGGTGCGTGAAATAGCGGGGCAATGTTTTTCGCTCAAATATTGTATTTAATTCACACTGTCGAAAAATGTCAAAGGCATGAGTTGCGCGAAATATCTGGAGAGGTGCGCGAAAAATGATACCTGCGTGAAATATTACACGCTAGATGAGAGGTTTTCCGCGCGAAAGGGTTTTATGTGCTCGGGGGTCTCAGAAGCCTATAAATATGAGGTGACCACCTTCATTTCGGAGAGTTGATGACTTAGAGAAGATGCGAGGTCTGATGTGCGAAAAAGGATCACGTTAAGGGGCTTGCGTGAAATATTTTGAGTTGCGTGAAAAGGGGATTTTGCGCGAAATATTTTTCCGCGCAAGTAAATTTTGCACGCAATTGTCAGTGAAGTTGTTCTGCACGTTCTGGTCATCCGATTCAGTGGCCATGTGCGTTCTAGTGCATCTATTCCAGACTTCGATGCAAGAAGAGTCTCGTGCTGAGTAGAGGCAATGACTTCAATGCAATTCTATTGAAGATACCTTCACATCTATAAACTGAGTGAGACTTCACCAACAGCAGTGAGCAAGGGGGAGTCAACGGGAGTGACCCTAGGGAAGCAGTGAGCTATCCTTGATCCTTTGTAAAGGAAGGGAGCCTAGGACAAAGAGACTGTGCCTGAACAATTGTAATCTACAGCTAGTGAAGCATAGTGAATTTAGGTACGACCGAAAACTTGTCGGCGTATGCTCCTTGGACGTAGCCCTTAGTGGTGAACCAAGTAAAAAATAGATGTGTCATCTCTCTGCACGTGAATGTTTCATTACTGATCTTTTCCATCATACAAATTTAACGAGTTCCTACCAACGTGGGAACAAGATCCGAAACCTTAATAAGAAAAAGTTGACATCCTGATTCACCCCTCCCCTCTCAGGGTGCCCCGAGGTCCTACAAGTGGTATCAAAGGCAGGTTGTTGGCGTTGAATCTGTTTTTTGTCGATATGGAGAATGCAGTCAATGCTAGGGGAGTCCCTCTCTTCGATGGAAGTAATTTTCAGATCTGGAAGAACAGGATGAGATCACATCTAATATCTCTTTTGGAATGGATGTTTTGTTTTCTACTGTTCAGGGAATACAAGTCACTGATCCAACAGGCCTGGCTATGACTGACACAGACGGGAAAATTCTTGATGCAGATGCTAAAGCACAAAATGCACTCACCGCAGCTCTTTCTGATCAAATCTATCTAAAGGTGATGAGATGCACTTTAGCAAGTCTATGTGGGATAAACTTTAAAACATTTATGAAGGAGATAGCAAGGTAAAGGAGGAAAAACGCCAGGCTTTACACAACAGGTTTGACGATCTAAAGATGCATCCTAATGAGAATGCAGATTCATTTTTTAATCAAATTACTGAAGTTGTGGGAGCAATTTGAGGTCTTAGGGAAGAGATAAAAGACATCGATATTGTAAAGAAAATCTTGAGAAGACTTCCTCCCATGTACAATGCAAAGGATTCAGCCCTTGAAGAAAGAGATCTATCTAATCTATCTCTGGATGATTTGTTAAGCAGTTTAGTGGAATATGAGATGAGAGTCAAACCCGGAGATGCCACGACTCACGTGAGTAAGGAAATGGCATTCAAAGCCATGGATAAACTGAAAATTTCAGAATAAAATGGTGGTGAGGATGATGAAGAAAAGGAAATTATTTCTCTCATCGCAAAGAAGTTGAAAAAGGGAAAAGGTAAAATTAGAGGTAAGCTACATCATGCATGTTTTCGTTGTGGAAGAGTTGGGAACATTGCTGATTAGTTCCAATGGAAGTTAGATGATGATGAAAGTGAAGCTGAAGACATTGAGAAGCCTTGGAAAAGGTTTTTAAAAAAGGGTGACTTCAAATCTGGAAATAAAATGAAGATAAAGAGTTTTGTCTGTGAAGAAGATGATGTTGATATTAAATTTTGTGAGGAAGAAAAACCAGAATTTAAAACAGGAAACCATGCTTCCATGATGGCTACCACTGAAATATCAGAATCCTCAATCAATAAAGGTGGAGATAATCAAATTTCTGCTATTGGTAATCCAAATATTCAAATTAAGGATTCTTTATCCAAGCATGAGATTAAATGTAAGAGATGTAAAAGTGGAAGGAAATGGTGGAAGAATCATCAGAATATGTTGATGAACATGATGTTGAAATTGATCTTCTGAAAGAATTTATGAAAGTTCAGTCTAAAATCCTTGAAAGCAATGATGATGTAGTGGATTTAAAGCTGATAATTGAAGAGCAGGGAAAGGTCATCAATGACCTGACGTCAAGACTGGAAAAAAAGTCTAAGACTGCTGAGGGTCTTGAGGAGGAAGTTGTTACTCTTAGGAGTAAACTTGAGATTGAATCACTTTCAAAAGAATCAAGGATGAAAATACAGTTTAGAAGATTCTCAGATGAAGAATTTCTAGAAAGAGCCAAGAGTGGTTCAGATGTGGTTGAAAAAATCATGAGTGTTCAAAGACCCGCTTGCATGGGAAAGAGTGGAATTGGTTGTGAAGCTGAGACATCAACAACTTGAAATAAAGAGAGCTAAAAGAAAGACAAAATGAATGTTGAACATGATGAAACATTGCCTGAAGTGCTGAAAAAGAAACCCTCAATCCAAACTAGAAGGAGAACTGACAATTATCCTCAAATATTCAGAAATGATAGGCAGTTCAAATATTTTCCCAAGGATGAAGGCATGAGGAGAAATTCAGGTGAGAAGACATTTCCTCTCATGAAGTATCAGTTCCGTGGCTATCTGGGCCATACCATGGCATATTGCAAAGAGGTAAGGAGCTACTTGAATGGAGAAGATCTGGGAAGTCAAAAAAGGACACCGATTTCATATCCTCCATATTATAGAAGAAATAGCTTCTATGGTTACTGTTTTAATTGTTCTAACTTTGGAGATAAAGCTATGTTTTGCAGGCAGCAGTATGACAGGAGAAATTTATACAACACTCAAAGACGAGCCCGTTTTCATCCACCTGATGATGTTGTTCTCAAAAATAGTTTTTCCCCTATGGAAGAAGATTATGGGTATGAAGTATCAGATTATGTGGAAGAAAGTATTAAAATTCCATCAGTATCCTATGCTCAATCCAATGTCTCATGGAAAGAGAGGAAGAAGATTGAGAAATCCAATCTTGCAGAAGTAGCCCTTAACGCTACAAAGAGCAACAGCACATGGATCCTTGATAGTGGATGCTCTTCCCATATGACTGGAAATGATGACCTTATGAAGAACATTGAAAATAAGGTTTATGGAACAGTATGGTTTGGTAATGATGGTGCTTTGAAGATCAAAGGCAGTGTGAATACTGCTCCCGCCAATGGGGAGATGAAGAAGACTGAAGTTCTTTATGTGGATGGTCTACGCCACAATCTCCTCAGTGTTAGTCAACTCTATGACTCAGGGCCCATAGTAACCTTCAATCAGAAAGGCTTCACTATAAAAGGAAAAACAGGAAATTCTCTTATGAAAGGCAGTAGAACAGATGGAAACTTATATCAGGTTGACAGCAAAGTGAACTCTTGCTATTTGTCTGTCGAAGAAGAAAACAATTTGTGGTATCGAAGGCTGAGGCACATTAACCAACAAGACATGGAAAAGATATCTAAGCTGACGATAGTCATGGATATTCCCATTCTAAAACGTGAGCGGGAAAAGTATTGTGATGCTTATATTCGTAGGAAGCTGGTCTGTAATTCATATCGGCCAAAGAAGAAAAGGGCATCACATCTTCTTGATCTAATTCATACTAATGTATGCGGCCCAATAAATGTTGCTGGAACCCATGGAGAAAGGTACTTTGTCCTTTTCATTGATGATTATAGCATAATGGCTTGTGTAATGGTGATTCACATGATGTGACAAGTACTTGATTGCATGAAAACTTATCGCTGGATTGCCGAGAATGATACTGGACGGTCAATAAAAGTCCTGCGATCTGACAATGGAGGATAATACACGTCCATAGAGTTTGAAAATTATCTAGAAAAACATGGAATACAGCATGAGGTAGCTGCTGTGAGAACTCCACAACAAAATGGAGTTGTTGAGCGTCGGAATTGACAGGTCAACAATATGTCCAGGACTATGTTGATTGAGAGTGCTATCTCTTGCCATTACTGGAAGGAGGCTTTTGAAGCTGCAGTGCACATTCAAAATCGAACAGGGCTCTATATGGGGGAAAAGAAGACTCCATACGAATTGTGGCATGGAAGGAAGCCTTCTTTGAAATACTTTCGTGTTTTCGGAAGCAAATGTTTCAATCAGAATAAAGAAGGAAACCAAGGAATGTTTTTTGACAATGCTGATGAAGGAATTTTTCTTGGGTATCCAATGAAAAGCAAAGCTTACAAGTGTTTCAATAAACTCTTGGGGAGGATTGTGGAAAGCATCAATGTTAAAATCATTGAAGGAAAAACTCCAAATGCCTCAAACAGTACCTATACTGATGAGATAGAAGATGAGAATGAATGTGAACATGGAATAAATACAAATAAAAAAATAGAGGAAGATGTAAAAAACAGTTAGGGGTCACAACATGATGTTGACTCAGACGAAGAATCTGAAGAGGGAATCTTGGTTGGTGAGAATGCGGCTGAACCTCATAGGAAAAATTGAAGAGAAGAGATTGATTCATCTAACATAATTGGAGACAAGAATGCACCCACACAGACAAGGAGGATGAGGAATAACACACCTTATGCATTTCTGTCAGTTGTGGAGCCATCCTCATTTGAGGAAGCTGCAAAGGATGAATCCTTGGGGAAAGCCATGAATGAAGAGTTAGATCAGATTGACAAGAATCAGACATGGGATCTTGTCTAGAGACCCAAAGTTTACAATGTGATTAGAACAAAATGGATATTCAAGAACAAGTTTGATGATCATGGAAGTGTTATCAGAAACAAGGCTCGACTGGTATGTAAAGTGTATTCTCAGATTGAAGGTGTTGATATTGAAGAAACCTTTGCTCCAGTGGCAATACTGGAGTCAATCAGGCTGTTCCTTTCCATGGCTCTCCAGAGAGGATATAAAGTATATCAAATGGATGTCAAGACAGCTTTTTTAAATGGTGTACTCGAAGAAGAAGTCTACATTGAACAACCAGTGGGTTTTCTTCTTGGTGCTGATGAATCAAAGGTCTGCAAGCTAAAGAAAGCACTTTATGGCTTGAAACAGGCACCACGAGCATGGTACTCTAGACTATATTCTTATCTCAAGATGATAGAATTCAAAAGAGGAGGAGTAGATCACAATCTCTATGTAAGGAATTATCCTAGAGATCATTTCATGGTTCTCGTTTACGTCGATGACATTATATTTGGAGGCAGTAGGCAGAAATTAGTGGATGAATTTTCCAATCATATGAAATCAGAATTTGAAATTTCAATGATTGGGGAGCTTACATATTTCTTGGGACTACAGGTGACCCAGAGGAAAGACTACACTTTTATCTCTCATGAAAATTATGCAAGAGAGCTGCTGAAGATGTTTAATATGCAAGACTCCAAACCAATGTCAACTCCTATTGCAGTTGGAACCAAACTTGGAAAACATGAGAATGAGAAATCTGTAGATTCCACCATGTACAGGAGGATCATTGGGAGCCTTCTGTACCTGACAGCGACACGGCCAGATATTGTCTTTGCCACATGTCTTGCTGCCCGCATTTAGAGTAATCCAAAGGTGGAACATTTAGCAGCAGTAAAACGAATCATGACGTATATTCAAGGTACTTACAATTATGGATTACACTTTGCTGCAGGATGGGAATGTGAATTATCAGCATTTTCAGATGCAGACTGGGCTGGCGATGTTGTGGACAGAAAGTCCACCAGTGGTGGAGCATTCTTTATTGGTAATAACTATGTCGGCTGGTTAAGCAAGAAACAAGAAAGTACTTCTCTTAGTACTGCTGAATCCGAGTATATATCCTCCACAAAGGCATGCACTCAACTACTATGGATGAAGCAACAATTAAAAGATATTGGTGATGAGGTAAAGCAACCAATGGTAATTTACTGTGATAATAAGAGTGCAATTGATCTTACGAAGAATCCTATTCAGCATTCTCGTACAAAACATATTGAAATCAGGTATCACCTTATTAAAGAAAAATTTGAGCAAGGGATGATTAGAATGGATCACGTGGGAAGGAATGAGCAAGTAGCTGATATCCTGGTGAAACCACTGTCAGTAGATGTGTTTGAAAGGCATCGGTTGAACCTCGGTGTTCAACCACCTCCTACTGCATAAGGAGGTTCTGAAATTCCCATCTCCCCATTTATGATAAATCTTTCTATCTGGGTACGGCTGTGATGCAGGTTTATGGGGGAGATACTATCTAGGGGGATTATTGTTTGAGCTGAACATTGATTACTTTACCGGCCTTTGGGTTCATTGTCAATGCGGGAGAAAGGAAATGAATAAATTCAGGACTTCAGGATTGTCTGTGGAAATGTAATTCTTCTGTGAAACGATGAGACTTCAATGTATGATATTTTCATGAGCATATTTGAGCCTTCCAAAACAAGAGAACCCAATTCAAGATTCCTCTCTTGTTTTCTACATCGATCAATGCTCACGTAGATGTAGAGTGTTGGCTGAGTTGATCCTTGCACTTTTGGTATGCATGTGGAAGGTGATTTATTGAATTTATTTGGTGATTGCCCACAAACCCAAAGGGGGAGATTGTGGGAACAATAGATGTTCTATGCTGGAATTGGAGTTTGGTTTGTGTTTGTTGTCAATCATCAGTGGATGTTCTGAATGTGTGCCAGCAAAGTGATCATACAGGTCACAAAGACAACAGTATTGAAGGTGGCGTTGTTTCCCAGTGTTTGCCAATTTTTTGGGCCTCAAAATCGGGAAATGATGACATGGATCATCTGTAAAAAGAAGTGCTCACAAAAAGGAAGTGTTGCGCGAAATTTAGGAGGCTTGCACGAAATACTTATGTTGGGTGCGGAAAATAGCGGGATGCGTGAAATAGGGGATCAAGGTTTTTCGCAAAAATAGTGTTTTGAAATCAGATTGGTGAAGAATGGAAAAGGCATGGGCTGTGCGGAAAATAAGGGGTGTGCGTGAAATTCATGAGCTGGGTGCGAAAAACAGCATGGTGCGCGAAATAGCAGGGCAATGTTTTTCGGTCAAATATTGTTTTGAATTCACACCGTCGAAATATGGAAAAGGCATGGGTTGCGCGAAATATCTGGAGAGGTGCGCGGAAAATGATACCTGCGTGAAATAGTATGCGCTAGATGAGATGTTTTCCACGCCGAAGGGGTTTTTCGCGTGGGGGTCTCAGATGCCTATAAATATGAGGTGACCCCTTCATTTCGGAGAGTTTAAGATTTAGAGAAGTTCTGAGGTCTGATGCGCGAAAAATAATCGCGTTATGGGGCTTGCACGAAATATTTTGAGTTGCGTGAAAAAGGGGATTTTTTGCGAAATATTTTTGCGGGCAAAGGGGGTGGTGTTGCACGCAATTGTCAGTGAAGTTGTTCTGCACGTTCTGGTCATCCGATTCAGTGGCCCGGTTCGTTCTAGTGCATATATTCCAGACTTCGATGCAAGCAGAGTCTCATGCTGAGCAGAGGCAAAGACTTCAATGCAATTCTATTGAAGAGACCATCACGTCTATAAACTGGGTGAGACTTCACCAACTATAGTGGGCCTGGGGGAGTCAACGGGAGTGACCCGAGGGAAGCAGTGAGCAATCCCTGAACCATTGTAAAGGCAGTGAGCCTGGGACAAAGAGACTGTGCCTGAACAATTGTAATCTACAACTAGTGAAGCATAGTGAATTTAGGTACGACCGACAACTTGTCGGCGTATTCTCCTTGGACGTAGCCCTTAGTGGTGAACCAAGTAAAAAATAGTTGTGTCATGTCACTGCACGTGAATGTTTCATTACTGATCTTTTCCATCATACAAATTTAACGAGTTCCTACCAACGTGAGAACAAGATCCGAAACTTTAATAAGAAAAAGTTGACACCATGATTCACCCCTCCCCTCTCAGGGTGCCCCGGGGTCCTACACATGGGGGTGGGGGTGTCCTGGGGGTGGGGGTGTCCAGGGGTGGGGGTTGTCTAGGAGAGTGGGGGTGTCCAAATGTGTGGGGGTGTTGAGGGGCGTGTCAAGGGGGTGGGGGTTGTGCAAGGGGTGGAGCTGTCCAAAGGGGGTGGGGGTGTCCAAGGGGTCGGGGTGTCTAGGAGGTTGGGGCTTTTCTAAGGGGGTGGGGGTCTCCAGGGGGTGTGGTTGCTATCCATGGGGGTGGGGGTGTTCAAGGTGTTGGGGGGCTGTCCAAAGGGGTGGGCGTGTCCAGGGGTGGTTGGGGCCTTCCAGGGGGTGGGCCTATCTAAGGAGGTGGGGTGGTGTCCCGGGGTGGGGTGTCTAAGGGGGGTGTGGGTGTCTAGGGGGAGGGGTTTTCAAGGGGTAGGGGTGACCAAAGGGGTGAGGGTGTCGATGTGGGTGGAGGTGTCAAAGGGGGTGGGGGGCTATCCAAGGTGGTGGAGCTGTCTTGGGGTGGGGCTATCCAGGGTTTGGGGCTGTCTAAGTGGGTTGGGTTGTCCAAAGTGGGTGGGGGTGTCCCAGGGGGTGGGGATGTCTTGGGGTGGGGGATGTCCAGGGGGTTGGGGTGTCTAGGGGGAGTGGTGTTTAGGGGGGTGGTGGAGTGTTTTCCATGGATGTGGGGATATCCAAGGGGGTGGGGATGTTTAGTGGGGTGGTGATGTCTGGAGGTGGGGGGGGGGGGATGTCCCTGGGGTGGGGGTGTCCTGGGGGTGGTGGTGTCTAGCGGGTTGGGGGGTGTCCAAGGGGGTAGGGGTGTCCAGGGGGTGTGTGGTATCCAAGGGAGTGGGGTGTCCAAGGGGGAAGAGGGTGTCTAATGGGGGTGTGTGGGTTGTCCATGGGGGTGGGGTGTCCAAGGGGTTGGGGACGTCCATGGGGGGGGTCCAAGGGGTGGGGGGATATCTAATGGTGTGTGGGTATCCAAGGGGTGGGATCTATATAGGGGGTTGGGTGGTGTCCAAGGGGGATGGGGGTGTCCAGGGGGTGTGGGGGAGTCCAGGGGTGGGGGTAGTCCATGGGGGGCTGGGGGGGGGGGGGTTGTCCAGGGTGTGGGGGTGTCCAGGGTGTGGGGTTGTCTAGGTGGTGGTGGTTGTCTAGGGGTTGGGGGATTTCCAGGAGGGTAGGGGCTATCCAGGGTGTTGGGGGTTGTCTCGAGGGGGGAGGGGGGATTTTTAGGGGGTGGATATGGTGTCTAGGTGGTGGGATGGTGTCTAGGAGGGTTTTCCAAGGGGTGGGGTGGGGGTGGGGGCTGTCCAAGAGGGTGGGGTTGTCCAGGGGGTAGGGTGTCTAGGGGGTGGGTGTGTTTTCAATGGGGGTATTTCCAAGGGGGTGGCGGAGGGGGTGTGGATGTCCAGGGGGTGTGGGTTGTCTATGTGGGTGAGGGTTTTCCAGGGGTGGAGGTGTACAGGGGGTGGAGGTGTACAGCAGGATGAGGGTTGTCCAAGGGGTTGAGGATGTCCATTGGAGGGGTGAATCAGTCACACATATATTCAGTAAAATCAAATAATCAAGAAAAGTTTTATTATTTCTAGGTAAATAAATAAAGATAATGTGACCTTCTAACCATAAATATATTCAGGCACAAAAAATCCCCACATATAAAATGTTAGTAATATCAGTCAAAAATGTAATGAATAAATCTATCCTTCATCATTATCACTATCATCACCATCATCATATGCCTTATCATTTTCCACATCATCATCATCCCTATCATCATACCCTCCCTCCTCAATTCCCTCCTCCTCTCCCTTATAATCTCCACCGGCCTTCTCCTCACCCTCCTCCCTTGCGTTGGACTCCTCCTCACCCTCCATCTCCACCTCAGCATCCAACTCACCCTCCACCTCTTACTCGGGCTCCGTCTCATCCTTCTCCTCTCCATCGTCTTTATCACCACTAGAACTTCAACCTGGTGCATCATATATAGAATGCATCGATGAAATATATTCATCACAAGGTTTGCTGGCCTCTGGTGGAAGTGTAGGATGTAAAAATTTCATCTGTTTCATAAAAGCAATGTTTTCCCTAGTAGTCTGTTCTTCCATTTCAATGGCACTTTTTTCAGACTTTTCAACCTGTGATTTAATCTGCTGGAACTCGGTGGCACTAATACACGTAACTGAGGAGGGCCGGTACCTCGTCGGGACTATACTCTTTCCAGGTCAGTAATGTACTCTACCATGTTTTTTATCTACCAACACCTAATGTATGTAATCATTTGGCCCATAATTTCTACTTCTAGGGAATAAAGGTTCTCTAAAGTATCATGTTACAAATATAAATAGATTATTAATTTACAAAAATGATATTAAAATTTTAAGTCAACAAATTAAAACATAAAATCTACTACTGAGCTGGTTCATTAACTACACTTCAATCATTCTTCTTTCTACTAGAGCAAAACAATTTTTCTCAAGGCATGTGTCCTTCAATATTCAATTTTTTCTTCTATAATAACATTGAATGTAGAAAAACATAATAAAAAATAACTTTCCATTAATTAATTTCATAACTAAGAATATATGAAAACATTAAAAATTGAATAAATTATAGAGGAAACAATAGATAGTGAAAGATGCAAAGAAAACTTATAAATTTTCATGCCCACTTCCTCTCATGTTTTGACGTTGTAGTACACCACAATGTGTCAAGGTACTTCTTAGCATCAATAATTTTTTATTTCTTCCAGATTATTCCTAATTAAAATTAAATAATATAAACTATAGTATTAATCAATACATGAAAATTTTCATTTAAAAATCTAAAATTTGATTAAAACCTTAAACTAGATAGTCATCCAATGTGTATTCATCTATCAATACTCTTCTATCATACAATCATCAATGACAGGTACCACCTATAAATTTGTGACAACTCTAGAATTCTAGCCAATATACAACTCAGTTTTATAGGCTCTCCAAAGCTCACCTAAATCATTTAGATGTGCTGGTCGTGCACCCTCACCATCGGGAAAATTAAACTAAAGCTGACACCAGAATATTAATCAATATAAATACAAAAATGATATATTCCATTAAATACGACTTATTTTTTCCCCATATATCTTCCCAAAAATTATCCTTAAAATCATTTGGTAACTGTATCCATGTGAGCAGGCTGCCTTGAATAATGTCGGAGTATTTGGAAGGTGTCACCAAAAATCTCTGACATTGATTCCCTATTTTTTCAATCATTTGACTATCTTCATTATAGTCCACTATCAACTAGATGAGGTGGTTACACACCTCATTCTTGCATGTACTCCCCTACCCCCACCTCTTATAAGTATATGTATCTTTTTTGAAATAAATTCTTTTATCAAAACATTTTATAATTAAAATAAATAATGGTTTAAGTTTTTTTAGGGTTCTATAAATATTCCTGCAACAGTCATATCAATGGGAATAACTAGATATTCATTTGTTGAAGGTAAACCATGTACATGTGGATTTTGTACCAATGTATGATCTGTAGGGACATACTGTGGATGAGAAAGAGTCAAAGAATATTGAATATAGAATCTCGGAGAGAAGGAAGTATATGTCAAAGATGATGGCACAGATGGCTGGATGAATGATGGATAGGGAGTGGGAATCATCATCGTATATGGTAATGATGAGTAAGGAGACTTAGATGTAAAGGATGGTGAAAACATGAGAGGCCTAAATATAATGTGTGTCCCTAACGATACATTGGGATCAGAATGTTGGATATATTGAATGTGAGTGGGAGGGGCATAGTCTAATCTGGTACACCGACCTGATCAGATTGCTCTCGCACCCCCCCCCCCCATATGAACAACTTGAGTACTGGGACCACTACTAGGATACTCATCAAATAAATGTCACCTAATAGGTGGAAGATGAAAAAATGTTTAAAACAAAATTATTAACAAAACATTATATATTATTTAAATATATATTTGAAATAAAATACTCACTACACAAAATAGTGGTAGAATGCACATCTAAGCCATGTGATAATTGTTTTCCGTCATCTTTTCCCATCTCCTCTCTTTAATTGGATGCATTTCTTGCATTTTAAATCAAAAATTAAAGTAATTAGTAAAGTATAACTAATGTGTAACCCAAAAAAATATGAGAGGGAATATGGTAATTCATGGATAATTTAACTATCCATTGTTTCAGGCAATCTTGAATGGATATATAATGAATTAAATAAACTGTAAAAGATTTAATAAATAAACTTAATTTTGAGTAGGATGGTTATTTACTAGGTGTTATTAGTCTATTGAAATAAAGAAACATTGATTCTGAGGCTTTATTTCACTCAACAACCAAGAGAGAGAGCATACTGAATTATGCCTCTAAAAAATTCATTAATGTATATATTATTAATTATTAAACCCTAAATATAGTTGTAAATGATGATATAATTACATGAACAAGGATAATATATCTACTAGATTCATAACAGGTTATGAACATGTCAAAATTAAGGGAAAAATTAATTTCTTTAGCCCAGGTAGATGATGCAGGTTTTTTATAAATGTTTTGCTGAAGAAGACAAAACATAATCTTCATTTTCTAGAGAAATGTTAATGGAGGTCTTAGAGTTATAATAATTTTATACATGTTCAATAAATAATTGAAATGTTCACCATGTTAGAAATTTTGGATTCATAGGTCTTAATACAATACAATTCCAAATTAGAAAATGAAATTCAAATAAAATTGAAACCAATAAACATTGAAAATTCAAATAACGGTCAAGTTATATACAATATATGTGTAATAAATATTAAATAAAATTTTAATAGTACCCACCATAACAACCCATGTTGATATAATCCAAAATAATTGAGAACATAGATGGATGATTCTATATATTTCCCACCACAACATTAGGTTCACAGTCAACTCTAAGAATTGAGATATTGGAGTCGAATGTAATAACTGGATCATTTCCTAAGGCAATAGGGATAGTGTCAATTCCATCATCACCATCATCACCATCATCAAAAATATATCTTTTAATTACTTCAATAATGACACCAAATTCATTCCTAAGATTGCCTTTGACATAAAAAAATTGTTTCTCCATTGATGCCAATATATATGGTTCATCAGTAGAAAGAGTTAGAGTCATATCAAATACTCGAAATCCATAATCGCCAATAAATATTCAATTGCATGTCATCAAATCAAACCACTAGAATTTCGTCATTGTGACTAGTCCATGAGAGTAATAATCCAATATTATATTTATTTCAATGACTCCATAATAACTGACATTTTACAATCATGGTCTACTATCTGATGCACAGGAATAATAGTCTGTTGTGGAAGTAACCATAACACTATCTTGTTGTGTTCCCATGTTCTTTTCTCATTCAACGATAATAAATATGTACTCATTGATAATAATTGATTTATAGTCACGAACCACATATTATGATCAAAATACGAAGCTATTATTTTTTTAGAGACAGAGTCAGTGGGCAAACTCAATACCTAAAATATAAATAAATATTAAAATTAATTAAATATTTATTTTATTATTTTAAACATCAATACATTTACATTCATTTTTAGCCAAGTAGAAAACTATTTTCTATGAAAAGTCTCCCTATTTCTCAAAGATAAATAACGATAATATCTATCTATCATTTAATTATCTTCCCTATAGATATAAATATGAATAGTTTAATATATATATATATATGTAAGATATACATATTGAATTTACATACCTGATGTAGTCATCGAAAAAATCACATTTGAACAAAATTTTGTGATGTGTTATCTCTCGGTCTTCAAGTATTAATGTCCTTAATGTATATGATCCAAGAATTCATCCTGTTTGAGAATGTGATGGAAAACTGGGATCAATTTTCTCATACTATACTTCTTCATTTCTCATTGGTCTATTCATTTTTGTAGTAAGATCATACAAATACATAGAGAATAAATCCATACTTTTTTATCCATGTAACTAATCATGATATAACCTTTGGGATGAATCCTATTTAGGACATACGACGTTATGGTGTAAATATTTATTCTAGCTGGATACATCTAACATAAAGAAATTGGTTCTCCAAGAATTATTTCAGTTGAAATATGGACATTCATATGTAGCATGCATGTGAAAAATGATGGAGGAAATATTTTCTCTAGCTCACACAAAATTTATGTGGAATCTGCCCAAATTTTTTTCAAGAAATTCTTGGAAAACTTCTAAACATAAATATCACTAAAAAATATAACAACTGAATAAAATCCATCATTACATTATTGGGATAAATATGATGTATTTCTATTGGAATCAAATCATGATGAATGTCGTGATAATCATGAGTATTCAATGATTTTAGCTTCAACTATCTTATGTTGACCCATTTAGATATGTTTCTTGAATAGCCATCAAGACCAATAATAGTCTCTAGTACTTCCCAAATTTTTTTTTTCTATAGGTGTCATCACATAAGAAGCACATGGAACTTCAAATTTATTTTCACTGATACTCACAAGATGAAATTCTGGTCTGATGCTCCAATCCACCAAGTCATGCAGAGACTATAAATCATAGTTTGTCTTTCCCTTAACATTAAGAATAATTGAAAGAAACATTTAACATATTTTTTTTTCAATGTGCATTATGTATAAGTAATGAAGTAACAAAATTGGTTGACCAATAAGGGTAATCAAAGAAGATACTCCTCTTATTCCTATTGTAACAAGTTTAGTGATAACATAATTTCCCTTTCTAGATTTAATTTGACCCTTCCCGAATAAAAAACATAAATATTTCAATTCAATAAGAACATTAGATCCAAATTGATGTTGATATGGATCATCTATCTCCATCGTATTGTCAAATCTTCGAGGATTATTTCTATATGGACGGTCCATTTGCAAGAATCATCTATGTACCATAAAACTAAAACTATAATGATGTTTCTGTATTTTGAATCATGTATTATTCATAAAAATTGGAAATTATATTTTTTCTTTCGTGCTCCATCCATACATCATCGCATAAGCAGGAAAATCATTGATCATCCATATAAGCACATAACACATCTGAAATATTTCTTTAGAACATGAATCATATGTGCAAACACCAACACCACAAAGAAGATTCAACTTTTCTATTAATGGTATCATGTATACATTTATATCATTACAGGGATCAGAAGGTCCAAATATGTGTGTACTGATGAAGGTGAATGGTTTTTTCATACACATCAATGGGAGAAGTTTATAAATGTGTATAAAAAATGGCCATGTGTTGTGAATAGTAAAAATCTGCCTAAACAGAATAAATTCATTACATGAAACACCCAACCTTACATTAAACACATATATTTCAAAATCATGACATAATGCATCAAATCTATTCCATGAAAATCCATCTTTAGGGTGAACCACTCTATCATTATTCTTCGTTCTCTTGGTATCATTCCATTTATTTTTTAATGATATTTTATTAGACATAAGAATATTTTGGATACTAGAGATCAATGTAAAGTGACACATTACTTTTTTGGCACACAGGATGGGGTTTTATCCACTTTTGGATTCCAGGGGGATGTGCCAGATTTTATACAATTATTTTTTCCAGAACATTTCTCCCAATATAAGTTTCACTCTATCAATAAAGCATGAATTTTTTTCTGGAAAATTCAAGTTCCACAAATAACTTTCATTCCAAACAGTGGTTTGAGGGAATATATACATCATTAGGACATAATTCCTTCAATAATATTTGAATATAATCAATATTAAAATTATAAATCCCATACAATGTTTTACCATGAAACAATTGGATTAAAAATTCCTACTTTTTCATTTTATAGCTTTGTCGATATGCTGGAGTCATGGAAGCATCATTCAATTTTTTTACCATAACAACATCAAAGTTTTCATTAGACGCATCATGTGTGCTCTTATCGAAGTCTTCTTGGGTCAAAATCATTTCTTTTTCATGATGAAGAGTAAATAGAAACTTTTCATATAACAAATTCTCTAATCTAGTCCCCTCATTTGGATCATCAGCAATTTGAGATTTCATTTTCACCCCATTTTGATACACCACATTATAGTTTTCTTGAAAACCATATTTGGTTTTGTGGTATTGAACTTTTTCATGGCTCAACCAAGGTATTCCAACACAATTATAACATTGTATGTTTATATGACCACCATCTGAAGCACTGTGAAATGAAAAATCTAAAAATCTATCCAAATTGTTTTCAAAATCTCGTGAGATCTGATCAGTTTCGTACATCTAACTTCTATTCATTCTATAAAAAAATTATTATAAGTCATTTGTCAAAATATATTTACTAATAAAATTTTTTATTCAAATATCTATTTAGGTAAATGAGAATATTTCACTCTATATGAAACAGTAGCTAACATAGTACTCTACATGAGAATAATAATATAAAAGACAACAAAATACATTATTTATATCAAAATTATATAAATTAATATAAATACATGATATTTACATCAATTATAAATATAATACCATGATATTTATTCATTTTTTGGGAACATATATAATCTATGGAAGAATTTTGAGAGTCTTATACATCTTGTGTTGCAAAGAATGTGATATTTCAAATCCATGAGACATTGAAGGAGAAGAATCCCATTATTCTCATGTATTCAATGAACTAAGTAATAACTTTATCATGTGAGATCTAAATAGTGTTTTGAGAAAAAAAAATTCAAGGAATGTTTTGAATAACTTTGAATAACTATACAATAGTTTAAAATATTGTGTACACTTGTGGAGGATAATAATTCAAGAGTTGTGTAAATTTTTTATCTATGAAATTTTATATTTTAGTAGATTATTTGAGAGATATTAATGATATATATTCTGAATAAATGGGAAATATAATCTGAAAATGATGTTATAAAGATCCTAATGGATTGAAAAATCATGATCATACATGTGGATCAGAATCGATGAAAGATTAAATGCAAGAATGAGGAGTTTGATGTGATAATATGAAGGTTTCATGTGGAAAAGAAAAATGATTCCATGTACATGGAGATTTCTAATGATGAGATTGAAATTTATTTTCCAAATGGGATAATCTATCCCCATTATAGATATCCATAAAGGAATGGGTTTCTAGTTGATATAGCGAACTATTCAAGGGTTGGTACCTTATTATTTAAATAATGTAAAGTTATACTAATCCTGTTATGTGTGCCTAAATTTGAGGTGAAATGTGTTTTGGAATTTTTTCATTTATCACATACAAGAGGACACCATGGACATTATAGAAAATTGTTCACAATATTCAAACGTGAATTATTTTCATCAAAGATGATTAACGTGGGAAGAGGGTTTTTTAAATAAGGCATTAATGCTAAAAAATAGAAATATTTTTGAAAATTTAAGAGATTTCATAACAACCAATAACCAAATTAAATGTATTAAATGTGTGGGGGTTTCGAGGGGGCGGTCGAAGGGGGTGGGTGTGTCTAGGGGGTAAGTGTGTCTAGGAGGTGGGGTGGTGTCTATGGGGGCTATCCAAGGGGTGAGGGTGTCCAATGGGTGGGGTTTGTCTGAGGGGGTAGGGTGTCCATGGGGTGGGAGGTGTCCATGGGGGGTTATCTCGGGGGTCGGGGGCTGTCCTGGCTAGTTGTCCAATGGGGTGGGGGTGTCCAAGGGTTTGGGTATCTGGGGTATGGGGGTGTCCCCAGGGGGGGCTATCCTGGGGATGTGGGTTTCTAGGTGGTGGGTGTCCGGGGGTGGTATGGTGCCCAGGGGGGATGTCCAACGGTGTGGGGGTGTCTAGGGGGCAGGGGAAAGTCTAGGGGTGGGGGATATCTAAGGGGGTGGAGGGTGTCCATTTTGGTGGGGTTGTCCAAGTGGTGGGGTTGCCTAAGGGGTGGGGGTGTCTAGGGGTTATAAGGGTGTCTAGGTGGTGGGGTGTCTAGGGGGTGGGGGTGTCTAAGGGGGTGGGGTTTCCAGAGGGGGGGGGGGGGTTTCTATGGAGATAGGGGTGTCCAGGGGGTGTCTAGGGGGTGGGGGAGTGGGGGGGGCTCTCCATGAGGGTGAGGGGTGTCTAGGGGGGGTGCGGGGTGTCTAGAGGGTGGGGCTGTCCAGGTGGTGGGGGTGTGTAGGGGGTGTGGGGATATCCACGGGGTGTGGGGGTGATGTCCAGGGGTGGGGTGTCCAGGGGGTGGCGGTGTCTAGGGGGTGGGGGTGTCCATTAGGGTGGGGTGAGGGGGGTTGTCCATAGGGGTTAGGGGTGTCTAGGTGGGTGGGGAGGGGGGGATTTCCACGGGGAGTGAGGGGTGTCCAGGGGTTGGGGGTGTCCATGGGGTTAGGGGTGACATGGACGGTGTCAATGTGGTGGGGTGTCTAGGGGGTGGGGGCTGTCGAGGGGGTGGGGATGTCCAGGGGTGGGGACTGTCCACGGGGTGGGTGTGTGCAAGGGGTGGGGGTGTTCAGGGGTGGGGTGTCTAGGGGGCAGGGGTAAATAGATGGGGAGGGGGCTATCCATGGAGGTGAGGGATGTCCAGGGGTGAGGGTTGTCCAGGGGGTGGGGGATGACCATGGTGGTGGGGGTTTCCAAGGGGTTGGGGGTTGTCCAAGGGGGTGGGGTGTGCAATGTGGTGTGGGGTGTTCAGGGGAGGTGGGGGAGGTGGGGGGCTGTCCAATAGGGGGTGTCCAGTGTGGTGGGGTTTTGTCTAGGGGGTGGGTGTGTCCAGGGGGGTGGGGTTGTCCAGGGGGTGGGGGTGGGGGTGTTCAGGGGAGGAAATACACATATAATACCATGAAAAAAACCTATACCCAATCCAACCAAAATTACTATTCCAATCCATCGCCAAATCGACACCAAATTCATCCTCAATATCACTACCGTTCCCATTATTTCTTGAACAAAAACAATAAATACAAAATCAAAATCCAATATTCAACTTATCTAAAGTCTGTAGAAACTACCATATCAGCCAACTAAAAATGGAAAACCACCTAAAACACTACCCCAATGGTCCACAATACCTTCACATGGATCATTCTTACATCCATTACCCACCTTGAGAGAATATGACTAAATAAACCTTTAACCATCTTTAAGTGGGGATATACGAGCACCTCCATTAGTTCTTGTAGTTCAATAACTCTACACAAAAATAGTGGATATGAAGACTTCAAATAAAGGTGATTCACACAATCATGACACATAATCTGTAGAACAAAAACAAAAAACAAATAAATGTGCACTTATTGGGAATACCATGCCATAGACCACATAGACCTCTAGTTTAGGCCAAATCATAAAGGAAAACAAAAAAAGAAGGAGAACATTAAAACTAAGGTAGAAATACCGATTTGAAGTGTAGAACTAAAAAATTAATTGTATGATTATTTATTTATCAGGTGGACGAAGTTTCTTATCTGATAGTAAACAGAGGGATTTATCAGAGATTCTGTTTAGGGCTCTAATTGCACAGATGGGGGAACTCAAGATGCTATGTATTTGGGGGAAAACATTAACAAAAGTGTTTTAAATCCATTGGGAAATATATTGTTTAGAAACGGCCATTGAAAACCATTGGTATAATTTAGGAAAATTTAATCATTTACAATATTTTATTCAAACCATTGGGAAAGCTTTATTCTAAAACAATTATACCAACAGTTTCTGAAAATTGTTGGGAAAGGTTGATCTAAAAACAAATCCCCAACGGTTTGAAAAAAACGCTCGAATAAAACTGTTGGGAAAGACTTGATGAAACACATTTTTATTTAATATTTTATTTATCATTAATGATAAAATTTCCACACATTGTGTTAAATATGATTTTTTATAAAATATTTGGGATTAGATCATTCATTTGAAAATTTGATGGAAATTCTAATTTTATCATTTATACACTAAAGAATTTTGAAGATAAATATTTTTATATTTATTATATGAACTTGAAATTTTTTAAATATGTTTTGGAATTAATTGGACACAACTTTTGTTCAGAAATTAGATCTAAATGAAGAATTTGGTTGGACTAAATGGATAATTAAGTCAAAGGTGGGCTGGACCTGCTAGATTGGACATTAGTTCTATATTTCGGCCATAACTTCTTCCTAAGTTATTCTATTAGGCCCAAATTTTGAGAGGATCCCCCAACCAAATTTTTAAATTATCATTATTCTAGAAATAATAGCTAGTTAATGGGTTTTGTAATTCAAATGGGCAGTGCAAGTTGGCTTAATATATTTGGTTCAGATTCCCCATTCACACTTGAAACCACTTTGAACATAGCCTCCCCTCCACTCGATAAATTGATTTTTTTAATCATTTAGATGGGTTGGGATGTGAATAAGGATATTTATAGTATATGATAAGTGGTTCTACACTATTTTAATTCATAATTGTAGGAGTGAAGCTACAATGCTAGGATTTCCTCCAAATTGCTCTACTTTTCCTCTTCATTTTTGTAATGTTCTTGTGCTTTAAATAAATTAATAGTTTCTATTCCATTTAATTTGTTATTTTCAATTTTTGTATTCTATTAAAATTTAAAATTTTTTATGTAATTAAAGAGTAGAAACAATATTGGGTAATACTATTTCTAATCATTTTCACTTGCATAACGTTTCAATGATGACTACACAGCCCATAGAAGAGAATTGTTTTAGTAATCCATCAACCTATATCATAATTCATTCATTTATTTTGAATAAATGATATAATTTTATTCACATAATATGATCTATTAATTTAGTTTTTAATATAATTTAAACTAATCAAGAAATTGAACAATTAACACAAAACACGTGAGGTCATGATTTATGTGGATTGTGAGAGCGCAAACTTAATCAGTAATAAAAAACCATACGAGAGCAATTTTATAGTTCAAATATAATATCTAAACTCAATTAATTATAATTTATAGAGATTAAATGTTCCTTAATTTACTACTGACTATAATATAGCCTTAGAGCATCAATCAAATCAGGTTTCTTTGATTGCATGTTTTGAAGTTATCCTACGGTTAAATTCACTTCAACTTTTTAGTAAGGTTATTTATCATAGGGTTCAGGATTTAACAAATTAATGGATCATAATGAAGTGTATATTAATTTAATGATAATTATTGATAAATTGCTGAAGAGGTAGAGTTAGATCGATTACACCTTTTAAATATTTTCTAAAAAACATCTTCTTGTTGTGTCTTTTTAATCGAACGCCATTTCAAAAAAATACTTCTTCCAGAAAACTACAACTAGATTTATATATGATAAAAAATCATCCTTTTAATTATTATACTTATTTTATTTTATTTTATTTTAAAATTTCCATTATTAAGTTGTGTTAATTACTTCTTCTAGAGAGATGACTAGGTCAGCCACCCTACTGCACCTAAATAACACCAAAATATATATCATTTGAGAGCACCCATGAGAGAACCATTCAAATTGGTTCCATTTTTGGGGAGTCAAGTAATTATTTCAACCAATTATAGGTATTTATTTTATTTTACATTTTGTTGTCTTTATCTCTTCTTTCTTCCTTCTTCCCCCAATCTATATTTTTTTTTCTTCTTGTACATTCATCTACTTATTTTTAGACCATAAACTCAAATGTCTCATTTTCAATTTAATATGTTCCACTTTACTTCTATTAATTTTTATTTGATTTATTACATGAACTAATCCTGTGTATCTCTTAGATCCTAACCCTGATATTGAATGTAGCCTTATAGCTTGAATCAGACATTCTCAGTCTACGGGAAGTTTCAACATTCACCCAGTTATGGAATTACTCCACTCCAAGAACATTGGAATTGGAAAACCTTCTAATTTAAACATAAAACAAAAAACAATGGATGAATATAATGGAAATTAACATAATTGAACCATTCTAATTTTGGCTGCACAAGATATTAACTATCAAACAAATATTATTCCATAACCAATCCTCGAATCAGAATTAAAACTGAAATTTGGGATAATACACCTTCTTTCATAATTTAATAAACTATCTGGTGAGGATCTAAATAAAAATTTAAAATAATTTAATGTTTTATGATCAACCTTAAAACCATGAAATGTTTCTGAAGATTAAATCAAACTAAGAGCATTCCTATTATTAATTTATGGAGCTAAAAAAGATTGAATGTATTATTTACAACATGAAGATGTAACTTATTGAAACTATTTGAAACATCTTTTATCTAAAAATAATTTTCCAGCCCCAATAACCACTTCCATTAATAAGTAGATCATTGGGATCAACCAAGCATAATGGGATTCAATGTATGAGTGCTGGGAGCGATTCAATAAGTTGTGTGCAAGCTGCTCACATCACCAAATCAGTGAGAAAATCCTCATCTAGTACTTTTATGAAGGAATCATACCTATGTTAGGAGCATGGTGGATGATATAGTTGGAGGAGAATTGGAGGAAAAGGCACTAGTAGTTCCATGCACATTGATTGCCAAGATAGCCTCAAACTCCCAACAATTTAGAAATTAAGGAACACCGCATATCAAGGGAGTACATTAGGTAATTATTTATTCTCTTTAAAGTAATTTAATTGATACCAAGGTGGAATAATTGACCACTATAGTGAGGTATATATCATTGGCTAAAAACACATCCCTACTCCCTCCTTTAATGTCTTGGGGAATTTTCACTCTGAAAAGCCACTCAACTGACTGTTGCTCCAAACTACAAGATCTAGAAGATTTTTCAGCAGTGTTTCCTAGGTGACCATATCAGTAGAAATAGCCATATACCCAAAAGATGTTTGATTAATTTTCTCCAACATACAAAAAAGGGAGGAAGGATCAATGATACATGAGGTATGGATCTGGAAAAAAACAAAATCCCCCATTTCAAAAAAATATAAAACATCCTCCACCTTACTAATAGGGTTTCCGACACCCCCAAAATATATTTGAAGCTCAAGTATCAAAAATTCAACAAAAAGGGAATCCCCAAACCAAATTAGATTCTAAAAGTGATGATATTTTGAAAAAAATTGTTCTTAATCAATATAATGAGCTGACGAGTCAAGTTTTAGAGTTGAGAGATTTGAAGACACAAATGATCCATTTTGCATCTGCCCTTCATGAACTGGTAAGTAAAAAATTCTGGAAATCTACCTTCCAAACCTACTCCAAATCCCAAGGGGAATTTCAATGCCATCACATTGAGAAGTTGGAAGCAAAAAATGTACATATATACACCTATCATTCTACCAGGATTCACCACAACTTCGGAGAATCCCCATTGAGAACTAGCTGATGAAAAAGTCAAGTAGAAATATAATGTTAAGAAAATGATTAATGATGTACTTATTAAACACCTTCCCTTTCCAAAAAGGGCTGTAAAAATCAAGAATATTTCTGAAGAGGTGATGTGAAAATACGTTTTGGATACATTCAATCATGTGGAGATCAATATACCTCTACTTTAAGCTGTCAAGAAAATTCCAAGGTATTCAAATTACATAAAAGAACATTGTACGAATCAAAGAGGGCTAAAGGGAAATAAGAGGATAAATCATGGATGGAATTTGTCAATATGTATTACACTAACTCTAGGATTTCCAAAAAAGATCAAGGATCCTCAAACATTCACCATACAAAGAACCATAAAAGATTTACACTTTTTGATGTTCTTTGTGATTTAAGATATTCTATAAATGTCATGCATTACTCTGTATTCTCTTCTTTATAGGTATGTGAGTTGAAAGCGATGATAGTAGTGGTGTAGTTGGAGAATAGAGCTACGACATATCCGGCGGGAGTCTTTGAGGATGTACATTTCTGAGTATGAGACATGAACTTTCCAGTAGATTTCTACATGCATAAAATTATGTAAAATCAAGGATGATCACATGATCCAATTATCTTAGGTAAGACCTTCATCAAAATTACAAAACCAATCATAAATTTCTATGATGGTACATTGTCTATGGATTTTGGAGATGATGTTTTTATATTTAATGTTATGGACTCCAGCAAGTACCCCTTAGAGGACTATTCTTCTTTTGTTTCTCCCATTTTGAACCACCTAGTAAAAACCACATAGATTTTTATTGTCCTATCATTAGAGAATTTATGATAATTAGTTCATGGTTGATGCCTAAGAGTACTTCCACATGTATTTATAATGCACATTACTCTTTAATATTTGATATTGAAATGGATTCATATTCTAATTTTGATCATGTGAACTATGATTATGACCTGATTGTTGTGTATTCTGATGGATGTGAATCTTTATTCTCTGATTTTGATGATGTTTATTCTAATAATGATGTTTATTGTAAATATATTTCAGTTCATTGAACTTCTCCATCCATACATCACCCCCCCTATATTGTAACTCAAGCCATTTCAACTTAATTTCAAATACTCATGCTTGTTAAGTTGTGAGAAAGTACATGTTTTCATTGGTAACAATATCCATTTTGAACATGAAGAAAAACTATTGAATATTTTGAGGGAGAACATTAAGGTAGTCGAGTGTACCATGGATGACATATTTGGTATTATCACCTCTATTTTCATGCATATGATTATTTTGCAGGATGGGGATAAACCGTTTAGGTATCCACAAAGGATACACAATCCAACCTTTCAGTATGTTTTTAAAAAGAGGTTGAAAATTTGATCAAGGTAGGTAAACATTATCCCATTTCAGATTCTCAGTGGGTGAGTCTTATTTACGTTGGGCCTAGGAAAAGTGGTGTTACCGTAGTTAAAAATGATAAAGAGGAGTTAGTTCCAATGAGCATTCAAAACAGTTGGTGTGTGTGTATTGATTCTAGGAAACTAAATCAGTCCACTCGCAAGGACCATTCCCCCCCCCCCCCCACATTTATTGATCAAATGATTGAGTGACTAGCTGGGAAAAACACTATTGTTTCTGGGATGGATTTTCTATATATTATCTGGTTCCTAATGCTTTGGGGGATCTGGAGAAGACAACATTCAATTGTCCATACGATATGTTTTCCTACCAGAGGATGCCATTTGGACATTACAATGCCCCGGGTACCTTCCAGAGATGCATCATGAGTGTTTTTTGTAATTTTATTGAGACCTGTGTGGAGTTATTTATGGATGATTTTACAGTGAATGGGTCTTAATTTGATGATTTTATATATAGTTGGAGAATGGTGTTGAATCTTTGTATTGAGAAGAATTTGCAATTGAACATTGAAAAGTTTCATTTTATGGTAGAGAGTGGCATTGTATTAGGGCATGTATTGTAAAAAATGAGATATAGGTTGATTGATCTAAGGTAGATATTATTTCATCCATACCATATCCTTCTTGTGTGCATAATTTTAGATATTTCATTGAGCATGTAGTATTTTATCGGTGCTACATCAAAGATATTATTAATATTTCTCTTCCAATGTCATGATTACATGAAAAGGATTATGATTTTGAGTTTTAAGATTCTTACAAGACTTCCTTTTATGAGCTAAATATGTTTCTAACCAATCCACTAATCATATATCCCCCACAGTGGGAGATTCCTTTTGAGTGTGACACCGCCAACTTCGCAGTTGGAGCTGTCTTATCATAGAAGGCGGAGGGATGCTCACATGTGATTGACTATTCATCTAGGACATTGGATTCAGCCCAATAAAAATACAAAACCAAGGAAAATGATTTTCTTACTGTCATATTTTATTTAGATAAATTTTGTTCATATTTATTGGGATCTAAATTAGTTGTTTTTATGACCATGCAGGTCTGAGGTACATCTTGAAGAAGCTGGATGAAAATCCTAGGCTAATCTGATGGATTCTCCGTATTTAGGAATTTTATATTGAGATAAAGAAAAATAAGGGGTCAAAGAAGCTTGTTGCAGACAACATGATTAGGACTAATCATGAACTTGAGACTGACACCATGGACCAAGTACCACTTCGAGACACTTTCCCTGATTCGCATCCCTATGTCATCTCAGGTACGAATCCTTGGTATGATGATTTAGTAAAATACCTTTTATCCTATGAAATTACTATACATTTAAAGAAACATCAAGTCCAAAAGTTATATAGTGAGTTTAGATTATATTTCTTGGATGACCCCAACTTATGGTGCATGTGTAGTGACCAATTTATTAGGAGGCGTGTTCATGCTCATGAGTTTGAGTCTCTTTTGCATTTTTGTCATACAATTGCTTGTGGTGGAAACATTGGACTGCCATAGACAGTTATGAAATTCATAGACTCCAGATTATATTGGCCTAGCTTATTCCATGATTCCCATGTGTTTTTTAATTCATGATCACATTTCCAACACACTGGGATCATTTCTAGGATACATGAGATGCCCCAAAAACCCATACAATTCTATGAGATTTTTGATGTATGGGGAAACTATTATAAGGGTCTTTTTCCTAGTTCCTTTGGTTTTTTGTATATTTTTTCACAGTTGAGTATGTGAGTAAATTGGTGGAGGCTAATGCCACCAGGAATGACGATTCTTATGTTGAAGTAGACTTTTTCAAGACATAGATTTTTGTAGGTTTGGAGTACCAAAGGCCATCATCACTAATGAAGGGACACACTTCTGAAATTTGAATATGGATTCCCTCCTTCTAAAGTATGAGGTGACACAAAAAATATCAACACCATACCAACCCCAAACAAATGGCTAGTTTGAGGTTTCAAATCATGAGTTGATACAAATTTTGGAGAAAACTGTGCATCCGAATAGAAGGCATTGGAGCAAGAACTTGGATTATGCACTATGGGATTATAGGATATCATAATCTACACCCATTAATATTTCCCCATTCCGGATTGTTATTGGGAATGCTTGTCATCTCCTCGTGGAAGTCGAACAGTGGGTTTATTGGGCTATAAAGAAATGCAACATGGATTTGGCGCAAGCTAGAATCCAAAGGAAGATACAAATTCAAGAGACAGAGGAGATTCAATTGTCTTTATATGACAACTAAAGGATCTAAAAGGAAATATCAAATGAAAATCATGAAAAAAAGATCCAAGAAAGAGTATTTCAAGTCAGAGAGAAAGTCTTACTCTATAGTTCATGACTGAAGTTGATGCCTAGTAAGTTGCGTTCTAGGTGTTTAGGTCCTTATGTTTTGACTAATGATTTTACTTATGGTGTAATGGAGATAACACAATAGGACACTATAAGGAGCTTTACATTCAATATGAAATATTTGATGAAATACATTAACAGTCTCCCTAATGAGGCAGTGGATTTCATCTCACTGCATGACCCCGTCATCACTTGAGCATATCAGGTTTTTTCAAACACTTTCACATTTATATTCTATGTTTAATTTAAAATTATACATTTAATGTGCATGTTTCATCTCATAGGTTCAAATTTATAAAATGTAATATTTTATGTGTGGGGTAGGGGACAACATTTTGGGTAGATATTTAGGATTTTCATTTCTGTGTTTTTTGTGTATTTTCTGTTATGTTTTTGGTTAACATTTTCCAAAAAAACAAACAAAAAAATCAATAAAAAATAAATAAATAAATAAAATATATCATGTAATATTAACATGTGGAACATATGAAAAATGAATATTTTTAAAATACATTGGTATAATTATAAGAATGAGTAAGATTTCATCATCGAGGTCTGATTTTTATTAAAATTGAAGCAGTCGATGATATGAATGGTTGTGTCATTATAACACCTTTTATATTTTCACATCATTATTTCTGATATTTTTTCATTGTAAATTGTGTCATTTATTTCTCCACACAAATTTTCACTCAACCATGAATTGTGAAATTTTTACTACTGAGTTGAAGTTATAGTCAAGTTAGGTAAAAAATTCATTGGTTGATCAATTTGTTTGTTTCTCTTTCAATCGGTTTCATTAGTATACCAAATTGACATATGCGTGTGTACCTATTATCTGATTGTTTTACGCCCTCAAAAAAATATGGGTAGTGTCTCGGACATGCCAAAAAACACTCTTCATAGACCTTGTTATCTTGTTATAACTATTACAAAAAGTGTTGTGAGGAGATCAAACACGAATTGAGAGTTTCGTGTGATATTTTTTCATTTTAAAACATAAAAAACACAAAAGAAATAATAAATAAGGAGAGTGATGAAATGTACAACTTATGGGGATATCTTGGTCAGGAGCTTAAGGCTGGACATTCGGGAATGATTAAGTGATTGGGTCATCAGATTCGATTTCAAAGGAATGTAGAACAGGATTAGTGAATTAAAACATAAAAAAATAATTGTTTTACATGAATTGAATATACTAAATAAATGGTAGATTTATGATCTTGGAATCATTGGCACAGACAATGTCGAGAATTAGTGGCATAGTAGACCCCTGAATTGTTTTTCTATGATTAGTGTAATGAATCTCATTGTGTTTTTATTGACACAATTAATGAGAAAATGAATTTTAAATTTATTGATATTTACTCTTGAAGGAATTCTTACTTTGAATATATTTCCACTGTGGGTTGAGAAATATGAATATGCATATTTTTTCACAATTTTTTCAAATACATGATATGAGGTTTTTTTAGGAGTGAAAAAGAGTAAGTATGAGGGATTTGATAAAAAAATTATTTATTATTTATTTTATAATAAATGATAAAATTTCCTCACATTGTGTTAAATATTTTTATTTATAAAATATTTTGGATTAGATCATTATTTTGAAAATTTGAAGGAAATTCTAGTATTAGCCTTTATAATTCATTGTAGTATTTTGAAGATAAATACTTATATATTTATTATTAGAATGTGGAATTTTGTAACTGTGTTAATCAGTTAACGGTATACAACATTTGTTCAGGACATTAGATCTAAATCGTGCATTTCATTGGACTAAATGAACCATGAAGTAAAAGGTGGGCTACACCAGCCAGATTGGACATCGGTTCTTTATTTTGGTCATAACATCTTCATCTATGATTCAATTAGGCCCAAATTTTGATAGGAGATCTAAAAAAATTGGCCAAATAATTATTATTGAAGAACAACTATTTCCCGTGTTTAAAAGGTAAAATTTCCAGTGAAATTTGGATTAAAATAATTTGCCGAGATTCCCCATTCACACTTGAAACCACTTTAAACCTACCCTCCCCTCAACTCTATAAATTGATATTATTTTCATTTGGAGGGTTTGAGACTTGAATTAGTATGTTGGTAGAAAGATATAAGTGGTTCTACACCATTTCAATTAACATTTACAGGAGTAAAACTACCAAGCTAGTATCTCTTCCAAAATGCTCTTCTTTTCATCTTCTTTGTTGTAATGTTGTTGGGCTTTCAATAAATTCCTAGTTTCTCTTCCATTTCTTCTATTATATTTAATTTTATTCCTCTAGTAATCGTTATCTCTGGTCTGGAATTTAGGAGTAGAAAAAATATTAGGTTATACCCTTTCTAACCTTTGTACTTTCATATCATTTGTACGATGACTCCACCACCCATGGAAGAGTAGTTTTTATAGTAATGGATCGACCTCTATCCTTATTCATTAATTTATTTGGAATTAATGATATATTTTAATTTACATAATATGATATATCAAATGAGTATTTAATTTCATTGCTAATAAGAAGTCAACTTAACAAGTAACACAAAACACCTCAGGATATGAATTGTGTGAATTATTAGAGTGCAACCTCAATCGGTAATAAAAAAACATATGGGATAAATTTTTAATGTTAAAATATAATACCTAAACTAATTTAATTCTAATATACAGAG
Organism: Viscum album; assembly: GCA_963277665.1. NCBI lineage: Eukaryota > Viridiplantae > Streptophyta > Magnoliopsida > Santalales > Viscaceae > Viscum > Viscum album. Next base: position 1,933,442,216 of record OY728131.1, read on the forward strand.
AGTAAATTTTACATAATTTACCACTAACCATAAGCTAACCTTAGAATATCAATCAAAGCAGGGTGCTGCGATTGTATGTTCTGAAGTTATCCTAGGGTTAAATTCACTTCATATTTGTGGTAAGGTTAATTTTCTTGGGTTTCAATATTTAACAAATTAAGGGATCATAATTAAGAGGATATTAATTTAAATTATAATTATTAATAAATTATTGAAAAAGTAGTGTTAGATCAATTACGCAGTTTAAATAGTTTCTAAAAAACAACTCCTTGTTGTGTCTTTTTAATCAAACTTCATTTAAAAAATAATAAAAAATTACAAAATGTATTCTAGGAAACTTCATCTGTATTTATAAACAATAAAAAATCACAATCATTTTAATTATTTGTCTTATTCCCTTTAATTTTATATTTAAATTACCTTTATTATGTTGTGTTAGTTATTGCCTTTTGAGAGACGACCTAAGTTAGCCACCATGCTGCTTTTAAATAACCCCAAACTAAATATCATTTGAGAGTGCCCTTGAAAGCACATTTTAAGCCTCCATTTGCAGTAGTGTAAATAAATCTTAAGCTATTCCATTCAATCCTTGTATGGTCCAACTAAGAGGAATTCATCATCATAATAAAGTAAATTGACATAACTCCCATCATAATACACCTTCATAGAGAAGAAATTATTTACATTACTCCTCTTGAACATTAATTATATCATGAATGCATTAAAGTTATAGTTACACTATCTTACTGCCTACTTAAGCCCAAAAATATTCATTTGAGATTTGATCCAAACCTTCTATTCCATTTAGCATGAAACATTCCAGTTGATCTATGTATATCTCTTCCTCAAAATCATTGTGAAGGAATATAAGCAAGATATCTATTCATTCTAGAAATAAACCATCAATTGAAACCATGTCGAGAACCATATAATTATTATATTCTTTACAACATGAGATAGAATCTAACTAAAATCTAATCCTTCTAATTATTTAAATACATTTACCATTTATATAGTGTTATTATTAATCTACTTCTCTTCCTTATATAATGTAATGGTTTTCCTATTTCTATAAAAATCCAAACCTAAAATATTATGGGAAAACAATATTTCAAATGTACTTTGAAATATATTTATAATATTACAGTTTAAAATATCTCCCCTAATGATATTTCAAACACTTTATTTGGTTTATTCAAAAAATATCTCACCCAAAAGATAATACCAATAACAACCCATGGAAATAACCACTCTTTCAAAATCTAGGAAACAATCTTGGAAGTTTCTCTTATGCATCATAAACTATTTTCACCCATTATAAACCATATGACCATCAGGGAATGGAACTATTCAATTTCCAACTCCTAATACATCATAATATAAGGCATACTCATTGCCCGACTCATTTATTGTTAATATTGGTGTTTTCATAAATCTCCCATTAATATAATAAAAAGATATCTCATAAACATATATGAAAATAAAACATACCATATTCTTGGTTAAGGCCTTCTTACTGCTTACAACCAAAAAGAATCTTGATTGACGCTCGGGTAATAACTGGAAATTCCCAAAAATAATTGGATCTCAAAAAAATTCTCTGGCCTCTCTATATAAACTATACCATCAAACTTCTCAGGTTATAAAAATATGAGACCCACTATTATCATATTCCGCATGAAATTTATATTATCTATAAGAAATGTACACTTTGAGATCATGGAATATAGTTTATTCTCCCTATGTTTTCTCAAAATGATCTCCAGATATCGACCATGTTCCTCCCTCGATTCTATAGATCACTTTAGCACCTCTAATTTAATCAAATAGTACATCCCTATGTATAAGTGGATATAAGTTCATTTCTATTACATATAATAACTTCTAATATTCCACACATATTCTCAATGTTCCATTTGAATTTTTATAGAAAACACTATGGAACCCCAAGGGGGCATAATCATTCATATGAACCCCTTAACCTCAAAGTCGTTCAATTGCACCTTCTTCTCTCATATCTCTATAGGATCCATATTATACGATGGAGTAGATATATGCTACACACATAGTAATTACATGATCATAAACATAACCTATCCCTTGGGTGGTAATCTAGAATATTCCTTGAGAAAAACATCTAGGAACATGTCAATGACAATATGAAATACTGACTGGTGTTTCTCTCTATCATCCAAAATTACTCTAGAAAAAGGGGTTATGATTCTACAAAAATATATAAATATAGGCCTTGAAAAACTATTTTTCATATCCAACTCTCCAATATAGACATAAAAATCACCCTTGAAAAATATAATTTCACCCATCGATTAATACAATTGATATTGTAGATATATCACTATATGGGGGGATTTAATTATAGTTGCAATGTAGTTTCACAGTTATCATTTCACTGAAACCGTCCCTTTTGATTTTTCATGACTATATTTAGTGGGAATTAATTATTTTAATGGTAAAACTGTCAAATTTTTGTGATACATTCTATACATCCAATTCCATCCATTTTTTATATATGTAAATTTTTTATCTCCCTCTTTTATTTACCTCCTACTTTCAATCAAATTATACATGAACCGACGTCAAATATCAATATTCCATATAATAAATTATACATGAACACACTTGAAACATTCATAATAAATATATTCAAATATTTATACATATAATTTTTTTTTTAATATGTGGGTCACAATTTTCCACCTTTGAGTAAATTGATAAGCTATAACCAAAATATCCTATGAACAAACATGAAACATTCATTTTCCATAAATACACAATAAAAATATATAATACATTCCCCTATAATTGAGTAAAAATATAGATAAAACAACAATATCACTATATGAATGCAGTTAGAAACAATAAACCATATCCATATGTAAACAGACGATGAAAAACATGTTAAATTACACTAAAAACATAACTAAAAATGGATTTGTTGTAGTATATGACAAGATCACTGGTCAAACATGGACTCCATTCTCAAAATCACCTAAAAAACAATTCAATTCCTATACCACAAAACATAAATTGGGCCAATATAATCTAATAGCTATCCATATACTTATTGAACCAAAGAAATGTACTTAGATAATTACAAGAATTCTCACAGTGGTAGCACCTGAGGTGCTGGGTTCGTGGAGAAGGTGGGTTCGCAGAGGAGAAGTGATGCATAATAGATGCAGGGTATGAAAGTAGAGGTGGGGTACGCAGAGGGTAGTTTCACGGTAGTGGAGAGATTTATAGTTGTGGAGTAGGGATTCGCAGTGACCATGGAGGAGGAGGAGGTGGCGACGGCGAGATTCAACTTCTATGAGATCATGAGTCATGATACATGAGGAGGAAAAAGTTAGGGTTTATCTATAAAATCGAGTAATTTTTTATTTGTACTGGGTAAAAAATGCTTATAAAGGTTTGTTTTATCAGTGCTAAAATAGAAAGCACTGATATAACATGCCTTTATTAGCGCTAAAAAAGCGCTGATAAAACAATAATGATAATAAATTTTTTAAATTTGTAGATCTATATTTATAAAATTATTTATTATATATATATATAATAACTATAAATAAATAAATAATTATTTATATTTATATATATAATAAATATATATTTATTTATAATTATAAATTTATAATAAATAAATAAATATATATTATTTATAATAATATATAATTAGTATATCAATTATAATTTTATAATAATTTAAATATTTCTATATTTATTTAGAATTATAATTGTAAATAATTGTATATATTTATTAGAATATTTTAGTTATTTATTAATGATAAATTTATATATATGTATTTATAGTAATAATAAATATATATTAATTTATAGTTATAATCATGTATATAATAAATTATTTATTTATTTCAATAATAATAGAATTATAACAAATAAATTTATTACATTGACAATTTTATAAATATATATAAATAATATATTAATAATAATGTAATAATTATTTAATTATATCTATATTATATTGAATTCTAATTATAAATATTTGTATATATTTATAAATATATTAATTTATTTATATATATTATTTTAATTAATATATTTATTATAATTTGATAATTCTTTAAATATAAATATATTTTTATTTAAATAATTATGAAATACTTATGAAAGGAATATATTTTAATTATAAATATATATTTATTACATATATATTTTAATTACAGTCATAAATATAAATTAATTTATATATATTTTTTAATTCTTATAAAATTAAAATGAATATATTAATTACATATAGTCATAAATATAAATATTAATATATATGTAAATACTTATGAAATTAAAATAAATATATTAATTATAAGTGAAAAACATTGAATCTATCTATTTATCTATATGAGCGTGTGTAATTTTAGGTTTAAAAATAGAATGATTTGATTGTGAGATGGACTTTGACCTTCCATGCATATATAAATTGACCTTACAATAAAATAATTTTAGGTTCAATATAATGATTTTATTGAGAGATTAGTCCTGTGACCATTGTAATTTTAATTTTGATGTTGACCATCCTTAAATGCATTCATAAATATAAGTAATGGATGAATCGTTCTATAAATTAGATACCCTTACTCATCCCATTTTATTCTGTAGCTCTGCAAATTAAAATTTTATCCTCACTCACCCAACCTCATCCCAAATACGAGCGCTCGTCTCTCTAATCACCCAAAATAAATGATGAGGACGATAGTGATGTTGAGGAGTGTTGTTGATTCCTTGTTCCATGAATCCGACGATAAGGTGATGGAGAAATAGTAGAGGAGAACTACACTGTCTGACATGTTCTTAGCAGACACCAGCGACCCGGCGATAGCGGAATGTAAAAGAAGGGAATCCCACACCAATCTTTTCATTGCAGAGACTTGCGACCTGAAAATGCTAGAATGGAAGAAGAAGAAGACGATGGCTGATCCATTTAACCCATACATGGCTAAGATGATAGGTAACCATGTAATACGGATACAACATGGTGTGTAGTCCACTATACATACGATGTACTTCGAAATTTCCAAAGTACACCTCACACGCCGAGTCCTTTGGAATGTACTTTGGGAATGACGATGAAGGTAGTACAGGTCGTGTAGTCATAACTACATGCCATATACTTTACCAAATTACACAAAGACCAAACATTAATGTTTGAGTAATATTTAAAACTACTTATCCTGTATAAATCGTACTTGAGGTTGTTACTCTATGCATTGAAGCTTCATGTATTCTATAGGTCAGAAGAGTAAAATAGTATATTAATATAATACATGTTGGGTAGATTCAAATAGGTATTCACCAGCTTACCTCCAAGGTGAATTTATGTACAATGATTAGAATCTCAAGGAAATTCAGAATAGAAATTAAGATAAATGTATTGATTAATTGAAGATAATAATTATTTGATTCGAGAGCGATTTATCTAAATAATAATTATTAAATAATTGAATTCTAGTTTTATAACTTGCATTATTTTTTGCATGTATGTGGATGATCATGATATAGACTAGAACTTTGTATCTGATTGATTTTTATTTTAATTTATTTATTATATTAATATATTAGCCTACGAGACGTCTCTACTCGTTAATATGTAGTGTAAGTGTGCCCATGGGTTATTTTATGTAAACCCCCTTTTACCCCTCACATGCGTGTGTGTTTAAAATCACATGTAATGGATAAACATCCTATTGTAGTTGAGGAGGTTCACACTAGAGACAAGACGAAACAAATCCCCCGAGATACAGATGTGGATAGGTGGAAAGATGTAAACATGAACCAAAAAGGTTCACTATGTTTCTCCCCTAGGTCAGGGTAAGTTTATCTACTACTAGATAAACTAACCATTAGAAAATCTCATGATCATACCCATTACTTTATTTTATTTCTATCAGTTTCATGGTTTATCATTATGGATGTTTTTTCGTGATCACATAATTAATTAATTAAACAAGCATGCAAGATAGAACTAACATAAACTAGGATTATGCGTAAATATTATCAAGACATTGTCAATAACTTAACTAAGATCAACTTCATATTAACAACCATGTGATTATGATAATAACAAATTCATGCGTAAGAGATTAAAATCCCTCAAATAAAATATTAAGTCAGACCAAGCCTTTTGTTACATGATTAAGGGTAAAACTCAATAAAACTATGTTTTTGACCAAACCTTGTTGGGAAACTTAATTTTATGCAATAATTAATTATTAAAGGTTTTGAGTTGACTTAACCATATTACATCAACAGGAGTATCCATTTATATAATTTGTGTAATATTGGAGGAAATATTTGAGGAAGTCCAAAGTCGAGATTTTAGGATTGGGGAGTCCACTCAACAGATCAATGAGTTGTAAGGCCATAGTTGGAAAATACCTACCTACATAAATACCTTAAAATTACTTGACCAACCATTTTTTGAGTTATGAAAAGGGAAATAAAGATCCTTTCCACTAGAATTTCATGGAAACTGGACATTCTGAGTTCAATGGTAAGGACCATTAGGACATTCTAAATAGTGGGATACTTAATAAAATTTATTTATTATTTCTCATAAAATGTAATCAAGAAAGTAATAATGATATGATGTTGTAATTGTAGAATAAATATGACAAGCTCATCAACCACACTATCCCTATGATCAATTCTGGATAAAGACAACATCCTTACCATCTGTAACTTCCAGGAATGTTTTAGATGCCATCGGGTTGTCCTACGCCCTGAATTAAAGTCTTACATACTGGAGTCTGCATTACCTAATCTTCCTGCCAAATAGGCGAGTGATAAAGATTTCCTAGTCTATGATTAACATGTGAACGATGCAGTCAGCATTCAGTGTTTTATGTTTTCATCAATGTATAGTGATCCCATGTAGTCCTAGAATAACATGGATGATTATAGCATGCTCACACACCTCTGTGGTCTTTAATAGGAGAGAGTAAGATAGTAAATGTTTGAGATCTCCAAGTCACTCTTTCAGAGTTTTCTTGGAGAGGCTTCCCCAACTGGGCCTCATGTAGTCAAGATCATTGTCAACATTGATCACCTGAAGTTTCTAGGGTTTAAACTCTCTGAATACCTAGGCATCGATCTCAATCTCACATCACTCCCTTTGAGCTTCTCCAACTTTGTTGTAAATTTCAATATGAATATAATTTAAATGTCATTATCTAACTTTCTGATTCTCATTATCCAAGTAGAAAAATATATGATGTGAGACAAGAATTATGTTTTTATGGTGAATAAGAGGAAAGGTAATGTAAATATATTTAATCCCAAATCTTCTTCACGCACTTCCATGAAAAATAAGATCAAAGGGGAGTCAAGGGAATAAGATGTTGTTTGTTTTTCATGTGGCAAGAAGGGCCACTGGATGAAAAAAATGCACCCAACCAAAGAAGCAAGGGGAAGCTTTATGTGCATTTTTTATCGAGTGCAATTTATATTTTTCTACAAATTGGGTATTGGATACAGCTTATGGTGCTCAAATATGTTTTAAATTACAAGATCCAAGTATATTCATGAAAATTGTCTAAGGGGTGGTAGATCTACGAGTAGCAAATGGAGCCATACTTGTTGTTGTAGCTGTCAGGGACTACCCCCTAGCATTTCCAAATAGGATGATCTTGGTGTTATAGGGTTGTTATTATATTCCTTATGTAACCAAAAACATTATTTATGTGTCCTGACTAGATACATATGTTTTTATTTCAAGTTCAGAAATGAATGTTGCTTCTTTTACAGTGATATCATTTTTTTGGTAGGGAATATTTATACAATGGTCTTTATGTGCTGTATTACACAAACGAAGTAATGGAAATAAATAAGAAAAATACTTTTCATGACTCATACCACACCCAACTTTTGAATCATTAGTTAGGCCATGTAAATGAGAAACACTTGACAATGATACATCAAGATGGATATTTAGAATCTTTTGAACTAAAACAATTTGGCGTATGTCACGTATGATTACAAAGAAAAATTTCCAAATCCCTATTTAGTGGGAAAGGTGAAAGGGAAAAAGATCTACTTCAATTGGTTCACTCTGATGTGTGTGGACCATATCCAATTGATGGAAGGGGTGGGTACTCAAAATTCATATCATTTACTAATTATATTATTAGATATGGATATATCTACTTATTGAGGTATAATTCATATTATGTTGACATGTTCAATGAATTCAATAATGAAGATGAGAACCAGCTTGTTAAGAAGATTAAGAATCTCCTCTTAGGGCGAGGTGGAGAGTATCTTAATCAAGACTTAATTGATTACTTATGGAAGTTTCGGATCTTATCCCAACTCACTGCTCCTTACATGACTCAGTGGAATGGTGTATGAAAAAGGAGTAACTAAAATTTTTTGGACATGGTGATATCAATTATGAGTCAAGAAAGTCTTTCATTATCCTTTTGTGGATATTCGTTACAAACATCAACACACATACTAAACCAAGTACCAACTAAATCAAAAAATGGTATTCAATTTGAGCTTTGTAGTGGAAGAAAATCCATGTTATCAAATTTACATGTGTGTGGTAGAAAATCATTTGTCAATTCCTATTCAGGTATCAAACATGCACCTTGAGGCACATGGTGTTCTTTTATATAATACCTTAAAAAAATAAGGGGATAATACCTATACAATATCTCAGAAAAAAAGGTTATAGTGGATAGACACAACATATTCATTTATCGGGAACACATCTCCAAAAGAGAGAGTGGGAGTGAGATAGACTTTGATGAAGATGAGGCCTAAGGTACACAAAAGTTGGTACATTAACAATTTCTAAAAATCCCCATGGAAGAAGAATTTGTTCCAAAGACACAAGTACTACGTAGGAGTAAAAGAGATGTTACAGAACCAAAATGGTTTGGTTTTCTAGTAAACGATGATTGTGACTCATTAATGGTTGATAATAATGATATTCTAACATACAAGATATTAGTAAATGGAATATATGTTTCCAAGTGGAAAGAATCCATGAATTCTGGAATAGATTACAGGTACCAGAACCAATCTGTATTTCGGTTGATCCTCTAGTTGATGTAACGACTGTTGGTTGCAAATGGTTATTCAAGACGAAACTAGACATAGAAATAAAATTTATTACTTATAAGGCATGACTGGTTGAAAAAGGGTTTAAATATCATCAAGGTATTAACTATGATGAAACTTTTTCACCAGTTTAAATGATGAAATCTATCATCATTATATTGGCCATTTCTACATATCATGACTATGAGATTTGGGAAATAGATGTCAAAATAGTCTTCCACAATGAGAACCCTCAGGAAGATGTCTACATGACACAACCTGAAGGTTTTATTACTCCAACAGATGACAATAAGGTATTGAAGTTACAAAAATAAATTTATGAAATAAAGAAATCATCTTGGTCATGGAATATTTATTTTGATGAAGCCATAATTTAATTTTGTTTTATTAAGATCGAATGCGAGCCTTGTGTATATAAACAGTTTCGTGGGAGTGTGGTCATTTTTTTAATTGTATGTGCTGATGACATATTAGTTATTAGAAACAAGATACTAGTCTTACAGTTTGTTAAGGCATGGTTTAATAAATGATTCTCCATGAAGGATTTAGGCGTGGTAGTATATATTATTGGCAGCAATATCTATCTTGATAGATCCAAGAGATTTCTAGGCCTAAGTCAATGTACATACATAGAAAACATACTAATGAGATTTAGTATAGAAAAATCCAATAGGGGAATATTTCCACCGTCACATAGAAATCATCATTACAAGAAAATTTGTACTCTGACACATGATGAAAGAGAGAGAATTTCATGGACTCCATATTCATCAGTGATTGGGTTTTTCAATTTTGACATGCTATATACAAGGCTAGATGTTTCCTATGCATTGGGTGTGGTAGGAAAATATCAAGCTGACCTATGTTACCACAATTGAATAGAATTCAATACTTTTCTTAAGTATCTGAGGCATACTAAGGATATGTTTAGGGTTTATAGAGGATATGAGGGACTTGTCATCATAGGATATGATGATGCTAGTTTTCAGACTGATCAGGATGACATGAAGTCGAAGACAGGATACATATTTACCTTGAATGGAGGTGTTGGGAGGCAGAAGGGTTCAAAGTATTGTGTGGTTGTAGATTTTATAGCGGATTTCAATTATATCACAGCTTATGAGGCATCTAGAGAAGTATCTTGGATGCAAAGCTTCATCTAGGATCTCGATGTGGTACCTAGTAGTATAGATCCCAACACAATCTATTGTGATAATATTGCAGAAGTGGATCAGGAAAAAGAGCCAAGGTTAAGTCAATGAATGAAGCACATACTCTGGAAGCATCATATGTTGAGGGATTTTCCCATAGAGGTGAATTTGTAGTGATCAGTATTTCCAAATAAGACAACATGGAGTACCCCTTAACTAAAGCCTTGCCTCAGTATAAACATGATCATCTTGTGTGGTCTAGAGGAGTGAAAATCGTAGGCAGTTGACTCTAGTACAAGTTGTAGTTTGTTAAGGTTAATGGCCTAGAACCAACTGTTTGTTCGTTGATTACATGGATATTTAATGTATTTAAATATTAAACAACTTATTACAAATATTTCATTGATCTGCATAACTATTATTTAATAATTTTCTAGAATATTTGTTTCATTAATAAAGTCATGAATCTTCTCCTATATGATGAGAACCCTAAAATTCTATAACTATATTTTTAAATATAGTTTTGTGGTTGGATTTCAAACTAAGATGTGACACAAATATACAGACCGTCAAGTGTGATTACTCATAAGCAGATGAGTCTTCCCCTCATGATGATTGCACTTGGTATTCTCCAAGATGGGAGATTATGAAAATAGACCCACTAGTATGAATTATGCATGTTTTTGTGTCATTAGATATTCCTATGTATGAGCGTGTGTATTGGTCCTTATACATTTTGATTGTAATTAATAAGTGCCAGGAATCACTCACTTTGATTTACTGACGAAAAATGTCACACCATATGATGGCGTGAAGTATGGTATGTTGGGTGCATCACGAGAGGCATATTATTAATGGATATGTCAAGGATGTATCTTTAACTTCCATTTATGGAAGTTAATATCTTGGACCATTGATTGAAATGGAACCATCAGGTGAAATATCATGTCCATGGTGTAATAATGAGTTTATTTCAGGTAGTCAAACAACAATGTATCAGGCAAAAAGGTTGATGAAACTATCATGAATCCTTCTGGATGGGATATTGATTCAAACGGATTATATTGCACAGTGAGCGTTAGTATGTGGATTTTGATGTTGAGACATTAAGTTCTTTTTCATGGGTGCTTTGACCTGTTTCTATATAGTACTCATTGAATTTTGGCAAGACAACCTAATGCCAATGAGAAAGAATCCTAGAGCGCCACACATTATGTGTTTTTGGTGGTCTTGGTTAAATTATATTTGAATTTAAATAGTGAAATAAATATTATTCTCAAGATCGTGGAATAATTTTATTCATGTTAAAATGATCACATAAATTAATTAAATATTTATTCACCTAATTTGGAGTAAAATATATATTTATTTTTTTCATTGAACATTTAATAAATATTTATTTACAAGTTTTTAAATAAAATTTTTATTTTAGAGAATAAATCATTTATTTTTTTATTCGGGTGTTAAATAAATGGAGGTGGAGTTAGAGCATTGAAAGGCCGGTCCGGTAGTAAAATAATTATTTTCAGGACGGTAAATAATTATTTAACTAGTTGGAAGGAGTTAAAATAATTATTACACTTCTATTATTTTTTGACATAGAATATTATTTATAATTCTATTTTGCGCATGTTGGAATAACATAAATAATGACACAGTATTATTATTATGAACATGAGTTTTCTATAAATTTATGAATGTATTTAATTGTTGTTACACAAATAAATATTTCAACTTAAGCCCAATGTCGATTAATAGAATAGTACGTCTATTGTTCCATGTACCGAACTGCAAGCTCGGTGAATTGAGAATTGTTGAGCCATACAATTTTTTTCTTGATTACTTTTACCTCCCCTCTCAATAATGAGATACATTCATCAATACCAATGATGAAGTGATCAAGAACGACTGACATAGGACTCTCGATTCACTACACTAGCTCCCATAGAATGAGTGGTGTTGATCAAAGACCATCAGAGCATGTGTGGATCACTGCTAGAGGGGTTAGAGTTTGGATGATCACAAGTGCAATTAGATAATCATGAAGTGTCATTCCGGATGATCTAAATCATCAATGAATAAAGTACCAAAGATCCAGGTATTATGTTCTTTATGAAATTAATTGATTTAATTATAAACATGATGTGCAAGATCCATTCTCTCTTGGATCTGTTGTCTTTCTTCTTTTATCTAAATCTTTTATTTTAATCCATGGATACTGGCATTCATCATCATATTGATCCCATATTGGTCATTGATTATGACCAAGGCAACATTGGTCCCCACCCAACATTGCGCCTTCGATGCATCTGGATCCTTCACAACCACCCTTTCCCAGATTTTATATTTAAGAAAAAAGACACAAGGCATGTATATTTACCAAAACAATATCTATTTAATACAAAACAAAGTATAAATACCAATTTTAATGCCTTAACTTTATTTCACCTACTAAAACATGTTTATAATATCACAAATCATGTGTGAATTGTCAATGAAAAATTTATGAGACATGAAATGTGCAGTTTATTAACAAAATACTGCATTTTAAAACGAGACTTGGCACAGATAACCATTTTTCACACCATATAATTATTCAGTGATCATAAAATAATATTCATATTGTATAGAATATGAAAATATCACAAAATAATGAATCTTAAATTAAGAAGGTACATGCAATGGGAATCCTACATCGAATTCAAGGCGTGATGACAAAGAAAACTCGAGACCGCTCTATGAGGGTTGAAAAACCCATAACCTATAAAGAACAACCCTAAACTATAAAAAATAACCCCTAAACAATCAAAACCCTCATCACAAACAAGGAAAAATAATTTGAGAAGGGTCTACCGGAGGTTCAAAGGAGGGACTGGTCAGAGCAGGACTGGACAACAAGGGTGCTGGTCTAAGGAGTACCGCACATCCAAAGGTGGGCCGTGCCACTAGTGTGTCAAACCAAGTAGATGGGGTGTGTGCCGGTAGGGTTGGTAGGATGAGGGAGTGGCACTGTTCATAGCGGTCAGAGGAGGGCCAACTCACGATGAGACCAAAGAGGGGGGCCATTACTGGTAGGGGCGGTGTTAGTGTTATGTGCACCGACCAGGAGAGTGTCACACAACCGAAGGAGTGTTAGCCGGGGGGGGAGGGGTGGAGGGGGGGTGGTGCCACTAGTATAGGGGAGGCGTGTTGGCCTGACAGGTCACCGGTAGGTAGAAGGGGCGATGTCAGGGCTGCTGCAAGGGAGGGAGTCGACTGAGATGGGGAGAGCACACCGAGTGGGTTGGGTTATTCCAATCAAGAAGAGAGGGAAATGAGATTGGAGAGGGGGTGGTGTTGCATGGGAAATGGGTAGAATTAGGGTTTCCCATTTTTTAAATAAATACACAAAAAATAAAACTAATTAAAAAGATAACAAATTAATAATAATAAGAATAAGAATAAGAATAAAATCTTAATAATATTATTAATAATAATAGATAATATTTATAATATTTATATTATTTATAATTACAAAAATAAGATTCTAAATAACCATATAAATTTAATAATAAAAATAAAAACTCTAAATGTCATAATAATTAACAATTTTTTAATATTACAAAATTTAATAATTTTTTTTGGAAAACGGGCAGTTCGCGCAGTTGTCTGGGCGAAACCACACAGTTTACAAAATTTGCACTACCCATGAACCCAACAATGTCAACTCAAAATTCCCACTTTTTAACATAAACTCGAAAATTTCATCCGAGACCGAACCCGAACCCCAAAAATATTTATTCAAAACAAAGAAGGAAAAATATAAAATAATGCAAAAGGATCACACAAGCCATGGTGTGACATGGGGTATATGAAGGATAACTTCAAGGTGGAGGAGAGATTTGTGGGTGTGGAGGAGGGCTTCACGGTGACAGAGGAGTAGAAAGAGGTGGTAAAGGAGGAGGAGGAGGAGGAGGCACTTCATAAAAAGCATCCTGATTAGAGGGGGATATTTTTTAGTTTAGAAGGGGTTATAACCCCTTCTAAACACATTAGCGGCGGTTGTGAGGAACCACCACTAATGTGCCAGCCCACTCTTGTTAGACGTGGTTTTGAGGAACCGCGGGTAAACTAGTGTGAAATTTAGTGGAGGTTCATTTATAGATGGTCAAAACCACCTCTAATTTCACCTCAAAATCAATGTTTAGAGGGGTTTTTAACCCCCTCTATTTTGTTGATCAAACTAGCGATAGTTCCATAACCGCAGCTACCTAATTTCCATGAGTCATATTAGAGGCGGTTCTTAGAACTGCCTCTAAATAATATTTATTTTTATTTAAAAACCCATGACCCCCACCCTCCTCCCCTCTAGTTCCCTTACTCCAACCTTTCCCCCTCTGGTTATCATGGGGAATTCTCTCCATTTCACTACCCCCCACCCATGCGTGCTCCCTTCGGTTCCAGAACCCAAATCTCTCATGTGGACGCCCTCCTGTATTACGCCTCACCTACGAACCCAGGCCCTCCCATTCACCTACCTCACCCATTAAACCCAGGCCCTCCCATTCACCCACGAACCCATCCCTCCCTCATGTAATTAAAATTTTTAGCGCGACAAAATTTGATGCATGGACCAGGTGTATAAACCTACAACAAATGTACCACTATGACAAATTAATTTTGATATTATATTTACAAATCATTATATTTATATATATTACAAAATTAACAAAAATAAATATTATTTCAATAAATATTTATATACATATATTTTTATTTTAATTAATTTATACATTTGTATGTTATATATTTTTTTATTTATGTTATAATACATTTATATTATATTAAATTTATACGTTTATATAAACCATATATTATATATGCGTATTCACATAAATTTGAATATATATTTTATAATTATATTTATGTTATGTATACACATATATGTATGTATTTATGAATATATTTTTGTAAATAATTTATATACATAAATACAAATTTACATATTATGTACATTCTTATTTATATAAGATATATATATAAGTATATTATTTAATATATTTATATAATGTCTTTAAAAATGTAGTTATATAATGTATTTCAAAACATATATTTATTATTTTGTAAATTAATATATATTTATTGGTAAAAATATTATAATATTAAATATAATTAATATTACATGAAATAAAATTTAGAAAAATATATATATGAAATAAAATTTCAACAAATATTTATATAATGTTATATGAAATACAATTTATAAAAATATATAATTAATATTATATGAAATACATTTTATAGAAATATTTATATAATGTATTTAAATTAATACATATATTTATTATTATGCACATTAATATATATGTATTTCAATAAATATAATTGTATAATATTATATAAATTAATATATATATATATATATATATCTGTGTGTGTGTATTTTAATAAATATTGTTGTATAATATTGTGTAAACTAATATATATTTATTTTTATAAATTTTATATCATATACTATTAATTATATATATTATAAATTCCTAAATATTTTATTTAAAAAAATATTTATTTTTATTGTAGTTAAAATTATAAAAACTAGATCCTTGGGGTTTGATATGATTTTTAAAAAATATATATATTTATGTATATATTTATATATATATTTTTGTAATATTTTTATGCTTTTATGTTATATATAATTAATATTATATGAAATACAATTTATACAAATAAATATATATAAATGTTCATATAATTATACAATAATATTTATGTATACATACAAGTACAAATAAATTCAATCATATAATAGGAAATATATAATATAATTAAATGATATATATATGTATATATATTTAGTAAATCAATTTATAATTATTACGGTATACTGAAATATATACATAATATTTAGATAATATATATAAATTTTTATATATATAAATATTTATCATAAAATATATATATTATAAATATATAATATTTATATTTATATTTATATATAATTTTGTATATATTATATTTATTTTTATACATAATATATTATTAATGTATTTATGAATAAATATACAATAAAATGGTATTTAATAAAATTTATGTATAATATAAATCATAATATAAATGATTGGTATTTATAAAACCATACATAAATTTTATATATAGAAATAAATATATTTATAATTTCATTTATATTATGTATTCCAATATATATATATATATACATTTTTTGTTTATATATATCCTTATTTATTTAAAGTTTTTATATAATGTCTTTATATATATGTTTATAATGCATTTAAATAAAATTATATAATGTTTTATATAATGTGTGTGTGTGTGTGTGGACACACACACATGTGAACCGACACATATATATTATAAAATTTGAATTTATATGATATTAGTTTAAAAAAATAAAAAAAAATTATGAGTTGGTTAAAGAATCCCTCTAATCAAGTGGATTAACAAAAATTCATAAACCACCTCAAATTTTTTGAATTAATGGGGTTGAAATTCCTCCTCTAATGGTATAAATTAGAGGGGGTTCACAACACCATCTACAATCTTAATTTAGAATGGGTTCAAAACCCCCTCTAATTTAGGTGATTAATGACAGTTCATGAACCCCCTCTAATTTAAGTGATTAGAGGGAGTTGTAAACCACCACAATTTCCATTAAAAAATCATTTTATATTTATAACCTCTAATATATATCCACATGAATAATATATATATAACGACTTAAAAATCCAACAAAACATATAAGGCCACTAATTATTAAATCATTGGTGGTATTGACAAAACTACCTCTTAAATCCAACAAAATATTACAAAGAAAAATGCTAAAAAATTTAGAGGGGGTCGTGGAGACGCCCCTCTATAATGAATTTACGGGGTGATTTCCATATCCCCTTCTGAAAAACTGCAGATAATATGTTGATTATTTTGTAGTGAGGCAGATGGGTTCGGCTTCCATGAAATCTTGAGTCATGCGACATGAGGAGGAGACTGTCATGGTTTATTTATAAAATCGGGTAAAACTTTTATTAGTGGTAGCTTAAAAATGCTAATAAAGGTTTGTTTTATCAGCGTTAAAATAGAACGGGATGAGAAAACATGCCTTTATCGACCCTAAAAAAGAGCTAATAAAACTATAAAGATAATAAATTATATATATCTATATATAATTATATGTATAATAAATAAATAAATTTATTTATTTATAATAATAACTATAAATAAATAAATATTTAGTTATATTTATATATATAATAAATATATATTAATTTATAATTATAAATTTATAATAAATAAATTTTTTAAATTTATTATTATATATAATTAATACATTTATTATAATTTTATATTTATATAAATATATCTATATTTTTTTAGAATTATAATTGTAAATATTTGTATATAATTGTTATAATTTTAAAATTATTTAATAACTATAAATTTACTTTTATATTTATTTATATTTATAATCACACACACACACACAAACATATATATATATATATATATATATATATATATATCAATGCAGATCTAATCAATGATTTGGTAACTCAAATCCATGACCCCGCAAATTTTTATTAAAAAGTAAGGACAAACATACAACACACATCATGGCCTCAAGACCCGCAAATACAACAACAAAAATCCCAAAATCCCAAAACAACACTACACATTCTAGATGACCCAATTAAACAATACCCACCAAAAATTGCCCAGTCTGCAAAACCTGCGGACAAAATCCATGCTAGCCTGTGAATCACAAACTCGTCGCTAGCCTATCTAGTACACCAAACCCAAACATACAAATCGCCCCTCCTTGAGGTCATCACCCACATCCCGAGCGACATCAGTTCCGAGAAATGACCCAAGAAAGGTCTATAATCACCTTAACATATCAAAGGCCACCCCCATATGCAATTAGATGCACCTAGTGTTAGCACTTGAGTCGATGACCACATCTCGAGGACCCCACATCCTGAATTCATCAAGTGTTTTCCTTTCGCCAGCACACATCGCATCCGAAGTCTCCACCTGCCAACTTGTTACCTTGACGACACCCCAAATCATCGGTGACTTGCACTCGTAATCCAAGGACATGACTGTTTGCATCTTGTTGCTGGTTGAAGCAATTCTCGAGGTCACACTCGGTTGAAAACGCATCCCTATCGGCTCTGATCTCTGATGCCGCTGTCACATCCTCCATCTGACTGACACACATCCTGTGCATCGTCGCTGCATCGCGTCGACTGTTGATCCCCTTGCCCGGATCCCACGACTATCCTGCTCCGCCAATGCGACTCCCCAACCAAAGTTGCAAATAAACACATCGCATCGCCCCTATCATCGTTGCATCAAAGATGGCCACCCACAACACCCATCATCCACTATCTTCTACATATCTGGGCGTTTCCCCCGATTCATTGGCTCAACACCACAATGTTGCTTCTAAGACGGCCCCACCGACCGTAAGCCACCACACAGCGCTGAATTCAAGCCACAACCAGATGGGGGGATCCTTGGATTCCTCTACATGAGATCACGAGGATCCTCCATAACCAGAGTAATCTCTGAATCATAAAAATCAAGAGGTACTTTACAAGGATTCACAAAATCCCGAGGATACTTGACACTGCATTGTGCGGACATCTCAAAGTTTCCAATGATTTCATCATTTTGGATTTGAAAAACCTGATTGTATTTGCCATTGAAGTGGCCAATATGAATGAGAAGTTCTCTATTATAGAGAGGGGAACTCTTCATCTCGTATTCAACCTAATTAAATTTGCCATTGCAGTGGCCAATATGAGAGAGAAGCTCTCTATTTTTGAGAGAGGAACTCTCTGTCTTGTATTCATATATATATATATATATATATAAATATATATATTTCCATTAATATAAAATTATAACAAATATATTTATTACATTTATAAATATAGTTATATATTTATAAATATATTTATTTAATTATATATATATTTTTTCATAATAAATTAATTATAATATGATAATTATGAAAATATAAATATATAATTATTTAAATAATTATGAAATACTTATGAAATAAATAAATATTTATTATAAATATATATTTATTACATATATATTTCAATTATAGTCATAAATATAAATAAATTTATATAAATATTTACATACATATCAAATTAAAATTAATATATAAATTATAATGTCGTAAATAAAAATAAACAAATATATATATATATATTTATTTAAATACTTATGAAATAAAAAGAAATCTATTAATTAAATATATTTTTTTATAATTTCAAAATTATTTAAATAAATATATATTTATATTTAAATAATTATGAAATTATAATAAATATATATAATAAATTAATTTTTTATATTTATAATTATAATTATAAATATTACTTAATTATTTATAGTCATATATATATACATATGAATGTAAAATAAATAAAATAACTATATATATTTTTTATAATTTATATTTAATTAATTAAATATTTATTTATTTTTAAATAATTAAGAAATTATAATAAATATATTTATTATATTTATAATTATAATTATAAAAATAATTTATTTATTTATAGTCATAAATAAATATGTAAATATATAATTAAATACTTATGAAAGAAAATGAAATATATTAATTATATATATATATATTTATAATTTATAATTATTAAAATAAATATATATTTATTATTTAAATAGGTATATATTTATTAATAATTATAATTATAAATATAACAAAATATACCTATTATAAATATATTTAATATACTTTCATAATTATTTGAATAAAAATATATATTTCTTTGACAAATTAAATAAATATTTATTGTTTTAATAAATAAAAAAAATTGTTTGGTCACTTGTTTAACATATTTTTGTGATCTGAACTTGACGTACTCCCCTGATTCAATGACCATTCTAATTCTAAAAATTTGGAACTTAGCTAATAAAACATGTGTTTCGCCTCTAATAATGTAACATGATTTTAGTATATTTCTTTAAAGGAAACTTTCAACACAAAATAAAATTTTTGAAAATAATCATGCCTATGAAACAATGGACATAGTGATAAATGAGAATCATTGAATATATGTATCTATCTATACGAGCATGTGTATATAATTTGACCCTACATGAAATGAATTTTAGGTTCCATAATATGATGATTTCATTCTAAGATGCGTGCATATATAAATTTAACCTACAATAAAATAATTTCAGGTTGAATAGAATGATTTGATTGAGAGATTAGTTAGTTGACCATTGTAATTTGAATTTTGACCCTGACCATCCTTAAATGCATTCATAAATATAAGTAAGGTATGGATCATTCTATAAATTAAACACTCTTCCACATCCCCATTCATTCTGTAGCTCTCCAAATTAAAATATAATTCTCACCCCTATCCTCATCCCCAGTACGAGTGGCCATCTCTCTGATACCACAAATTAAATGGTTCATTGGGTGATGAAGTTGTTAACAGTGACGTTGAGGAGTGTCACCAATTCCTTTTTCCCTGACTCAGTGAAAAGGCAGAGGGGAACCACAACATCTGACCCGTTCATGTCATTTTCCATTGGTTTTCACCAACTCCTTTAATTATATAACAATGACTTGAAAGTTTATGAAACACCTTTTCTAAACCAAATAAATATTAAAAACCATACACAGATGAAGGTAGTTGGGGAGAAATTAACACAAACCTCTCTAACACCCCGCATGTCCCTTTGACGTTGGGATAAACCCTAAGCTTAAAAGCCCTAAACAAGTGTCCTTTGATTTAACAAAATCAAATTAATTCCTTCATCATAGACATTAATATAATGATGTAATTATTTTATGGTACTAGAAAAAGACCATTAACAATCATTTATGAGAATATTAAAACTTCCATGAAATAACTTCAAAAATGTGTATATGGAAGAAAATTACTCTTGACCTAAAAGATGAAATATGATCATTTCTTCTTAAAATAATTCATTCAATTGTTGAGTAACAAAGATACGAAGAGTTGAAAAGAAAAATAATTGAATCTTGAGAAATAATCATAAGAGAAAAATATAGATATGTTTTAATAAGATAAAGAGTATATATTTCTTCTAATGTAATTTTAAACAAGAAAAATATTGAATATATGTAAGATTGTAAAGTAGGCATTTACAGCTTTAATAACTTTTTAATCAAAACTCCTTAAAAATGAAAACATGTATTGAAACATTAAATACCATGAATATAGATGAATTCATGATATAATATGACAAAGGGGCAGTATATATAACATATAATCCAATATTACAGCCCGAAATACACTTATTGGGGAATGGGATCGAGGGTTCATTGAAGCCTCCTTCACTCAACTCCAAAGGAGTGCCTCCAGCATCATGAAAATGGATATTCACCATCTCTCTTCTGACCATCTCCACTCGCACCTCGTTGTGTGGTGGGGGGGGGGGGCAGTGCTTTCGTACCACCCTTGGGAGCACATCAATCATTATGTTCACGAATTTCCCATCTTGACACAAGTTAAGTCATCAGTTACTCTCCTTTGAACATTCCATATGGTTAATTTTTTCCTTTTTGGGGAAAAAACTTGTTGGAATGGTATGGACAAGTAGCTCAACCCTTAAGCCTATTATCCACTGAGACCACTTGTATGACTTTGAGATGGTGGTCTGAGAGATATCATAATCATTTTTCTTTCAACTGGTACTGGGGGAACTCGATATACTATAGGTAGTAGTGGTAGGGGGTTCTGATAAAGAGCAACTATGTACAACTCAACACACCGTAGGATTGCATTTAGATGGTCAATAGGCTGAACACCAATGGGGAAAAGATCAATCACTATCATCTATCACACAATAGTTCCCTGGAAGCAACGAGCATACACCTTCATTTCTCCTTCTTCTGAATGGAGTTGGTTCTTGGCCATTATCAGATCATTCAACGAATCTCAAAGGTAATTACTCAACCCACTAAAGGTGTTCCTAGGAGGGCCTATCAAATAGAACTATAGCTTCAACCCACTTCTTTAAAATCACATGAGGTAGGGATTTTATTCTTCTTGACTTGCTTCTTCTAGCTCAGAATTACTCTAGATCCTTTCTCACTCTAGAACTAGGGGGACTCAATGGATGACTCCGTCTCCTACTCATACTCGGTATAATATAGGCAGTAGACTTACATGATAACATTCTCTAGCTAGAATTGAAGCACTTGGGTTCCATGCTATCTTGGGAATCTTGTATGGATGAGCGGGCTTGGGACTTGAGTTTGTTGCTTCCTTACTAGCGGGATATAAAGATTCTGTATAATATATGTAGCTGTATAGTTGAAGGGTTAGTGGGACATGGATGAAGTTATTTGAGGGTTAAAGAGTGGACTTGTTCTCCCACTACAATGGGGTTAGAGGGATAGAATCATACACCAAAACTCTTGGTGAGAATGTACCCAAAGTCTCTACTTTTGTGTGATAGGTTTTGATTGTGGGATGACTTAATAACTAAGACTACAAGGTGGTTTACAATCATCCTTAACCCGTTGAATGATATTTGAGTGGATCTATTACTCAAGAATACAAATATTATACAATTGAAGAGATCGAAAAGGCTCATTATGTTCATTTCCTCTTTGATGGTAAATGATGCATCACGTTCAGGCCAGACGTCCTCAATTAGATATCATTGAGATATGGGGAATCCGTTAGGACAAGGATGAAGGAAAAATTCATGATAAATGGAAAGAGGGATCAGAATGCATTGGTACATCAACTGCTCAATAAGAAAATTTTCTCCACAAACTAGTTGAGGAACCTTTTATTAATTGACTCAAGAGTAGGAAATGACAGATGTAGGTATTGTTAGAAATGATCATGCTGAAAGAGGGTTGAGGCGAAGCACTTTGACTTTGGTATAATGATGAGAATTCTAGTATAGAATCGCAGATCTTACTTTGGGGGAGGATGTGAATCTTTATAATATAGGTAATAGACTATCTTGGTATAATATAGGTAGTATAATATCATGTGATTGTCGAGCAATATATTTAGGCACTCAGTCTACTAGAATCATATCTAGTAGATGAGCCCATAAGATAAAGAAATTTAGTGCAAGGTCCCTTCCTATACCACACGCATAGATAGAATCAATTAAGTATAGAAGATCCTACTTAGATATGATCCTATCATATCCTTCTGGAGTGTTTGACATAATCAATAGGTCACCGAGTATGATAAATTCCTCAAACATCTCCAATTACCTTCATCTAGATTCAATATGGAAGCTTTTAGACACCTAGACATAAAAAAGATAAGGGAATATACAATGAGAAGTGGGCTAAGAGGTACTAAAATTGGTGGATCCATCACAAGGAAATAATTAGATTTTGGGTAGAATCCTCAAGTCGCTTATGATGGTGAAATGACTTTATCTTACACATACATAATCTTTAGTAGACTTTCCCAATGAAATAGGTTTGAATCTAGTTAATTACATACCCATGAAATGTGATGCTATCATTGAATTCCATCACATCAATTTAACTAGATGAATCTATCTATAGTTGATAAGAATGAAAAAAAATCGACTTATTCGAAAGTAGGATTGAGTGAGAAAATGGAAGGATGAAATATTGAATCTGAACTCCTATTATAATAGACCTCTCAATGAAAAAAAGAAGTAAAACAACTGGAAAGACAGACAGAATAGATTTTGGGATACAATACATGAATCATGTATCCCATGTACTCACTGGGATATGAAACTTCATGTATCCTAGCGAGGACCTGGTTCTCACTACCCATGGAGTTCCTGGGATACAAGAAGTATGCCAGTGTCTACTACCTATATTATTTATGAGAAATGACGAGTAAATAACAGGTTACCCATCCATTTCATCAACTATTCAATCGATTGATTTGAATTGAAACAACATAGGGAGTTGAACCGTTTCCATATCATTCCACTGATAATACCTAAGGAAGGATACATGGCACCGTACCTTCATTCGAAGCACCATGTTCCACTTTTTTCATTTTTTCTTACACAATCCCAACAAAAGAGACCCAATTATTTCACATTTATGGCATTTCACACCACTTATAAAGATATACACCTATTATAGATATGATTTTTGGGTATGGGGTAGGGTAGTAACAACTTCTATTTGGCGACAGAGGCGCATGGCCGATGGTTTTTGAGGTTAGGCAGTTTGGTAGGTGGGAGAATCCTCCGAGATGGGAATGTTACCATAACATACCTATATTATATCGATGATGAGCTCCATCATGTGAAGGAAACCCCCAAAAGGATCCAGAACACCCTATGAAAATGGTTGTAGCCCATGATGCATGAATTTGGAAACAATTCCAAAAGCTACATGAGGTTTTTCCTCCGTCATCCATGGTGCCCATTCTAGTTTCAATCACATTCTCAGTTCCACAGAAATAGACATACATGGGTGTGTGTGTCCTCAATTTACATTTCTAACCATACTATAATGACTTCCAATATATTATACTACTTTTTAGTTTGATCCCACTAACACTCTCAGGACCTCATTCGCTGTCGACTCACTGTGATGACCACCTTTCTCATTCAATGGAAGCCCTTAGTTTTTAATGCTTCCCTATTAAATTATGGAGAATAATATACCATCAGCGTATAGATCTTTTCAACCTCACCAGCCCAATACCTATTTATACTAACCAACCTGCTTGCTAGAGGTTGAAGGCATTATTCCAAGATAATTGGGTCTGAATGATGTGATACGTTTCAAAACATGATGGAGTATACTACCTATGTTACACTAAAAACAATACCCTCTTGTTTATTAATCCTTCAAACCCATAACCTATAGGCCTCTAGGTTTCCATGGTACCTATATTTCTATAACTAACTTGGTACTAATATATATTGAAGGACTGCCCGCCGAAAATGTTAGGTTGACATGGGGTACCCAACCCACCAATGGAATCACATGGGTTGTATTAACCCCACTCCTACAAAAGAAGATCTTAGGGGTCTAGTTTATGGCTGGTGATTAATTCAACTATATTAAAAAAATAAGAGGGTGTTTCATCCTCTATTTCCGACTTTTGTGTGAAAAATATACATACACATGAAAAATTTAAGGAAAACGACTGAACTGTATTGGGAGTGAACCACTAGGTATCGTGGGGATGCTCATCACAACCTCTAAGACACTGGATCAATGTTCCCTCGGTGCACTAACAAAACCCCCCAGTCCTTTTGGTTGGACACCAAATTTATGGTTGTCCAATCTTTGGCCACATTTCAGAGCTGCCTAGTTGCATTGAATTTCTTATGGTATAGCTCGACTAGACCACTGGATCCCTGAACCGAACATCACCCATTTTCAACTCATTATCATTTTTCCAATCTCTATCACTTTCCAAAACATCCAACACAAAATATGAGTTTCCATTGGACCAATTGATACTCTACTCTAGTAGTCTTCTTCCAAAGTAGCTCGGTAAAATGCTTGGCCTTGCGAGTAACCATAGAACCACAATGTCATGAAGTCATGTTCCATCTCATGATTCCTCACCACTACCCTACTGTTCAACCCCATTTTCATTATAACAATTCCAAGATTACCATGGAACACGACATGGGAAACCATACTAGATATAGACCATCCTCCCCACAAACCATAGGTACCATGCCCTGTCTGTTACTGAGTTGGGTCTAGGTGGCATGCAAAGTCAGTATACGAATCAGTTGATCACGATCATGTTCTATCATCTACATCGGTATAATATAGTTAGTATACTTGGAGAGAAGAGAAAACTGAACCTTTTGAATGGCCTATAACCACACCCATTATCATCAAAATGGAACTCAAACCCGCACTCGGTACATAGATATACTTTTCAATCAGCTTTTTAACTTTGGAATTTGGGGCTGGAGGAAGTAGAAATTAATAGAAATAGATTGGAACTACTACTTAAATCAGGTAATAATATATATTTATTGATGGAAAAGAGTCTGATTTTTTGTTTCTGAGCAGAAACTTTGGGTTTATAAGGGCATGGTTTTTATTGGGATCCACTTGATCAAGTCCAGTAAAAATGTTGTGCATCAGAACATGAAGACCTGTATCAATCTTCAAGGGATGCTTTAAGCTTATTGGACATTATATGATAGAATTCCTACTAAACACATGAAGAAATAAACCCTTGGATCTACCATATAGAGTTAGTGTATCATGACCTTCAAACCGGTGCGGCCACAAAGACTACTCAAAGAGTATCAGAGAAGGGAAGCTATCTCAATATCCCACAATGTCACTGCCTATCTTTCATGCTAACCTTTCCTAGCTTTCAGTACCCTACCCCAATAGTATTGATTTTGTTTTCAATATAATCACTTTCTTGGTTCGTGTTAAGCATATTACCTCAACTCAAATAATACTAACAAATTGGTTGTGATAGTACCTGTAATACCTATCAATTTATAACCTAATACTATCTAGCTCAGTCTGACACCTACTCTTTGAACCCCTATATAGCATAACTCATATTTTGTAGAGAGATATAAAAGAACTAGCTACTAGAATTACTAGATATATTCCATCACATTTATTATTTGTTGATATGACCCTATGATAGTCATTTATCCTTGTCTCATTACCCATCATAAGATATATAGTCTATTTATATGAATAAGAAATAATATCATACATATGACACCAAAAGAGAATTTGATATTTTAATGAAGATAAAATGAATTCCATGAAAGAGGTCCCAAATACTTACATAAACCTACCTACCTTGTTTTGTCGGAGCTCTTCCAGTCTACTAACAATATTACACAAAGATGTATTTTTAGTTTCTTTCTCTATATTCTCAAAACCCTTCCAATACCTCACCACATCGATTTCACAACTCAATTAGAGTAACTTGACTTTACGATGAATTTAGATTCAAAGGGACAAAGGTAGAAGGACTAGATGTGACTAAAAATGAAAACGACTTGTTGATAGGGGAAATAGACAAATAAGGAAGACTTGGGTTGGGTTTTGACCGATACACTTCCTCAATGGAAAATGATTATACTAGAAAAACTATGGCCTAACATTGAGTCAATGATCAACATCTTGGATTCCTCTATTCCAATGGTTATGAGAAAGGGAAGGAGATAAAACATAAATAGCTTATGGATTTAGGGAGTTCCATAAAAGATAATCAGAAAACCTCCACTCTTTCTGGTCACCATTGATGGGTACATGCCTCCTATCATGATTTTCACCATTCCTTCCATCTGAAGGATAATTCTCTCCAAAATATCCTGGGAAAATGGATGACTTGAATGGGGAGCTATCCTATCATAATAGGGGTTGTAGAACACCTCAATGCAGTTCATACACAACCCACTGGGTTTTGATTCCTATCCATATTCTCCCTTTGGAACGGGCTCACTATTACCTCCACCTAATAGGAGTGGGATTCATTACTATTTGTGTCTTCTCATCTAGATCTATCTGTTTACAAAAATAAAGAATGCATTATAATGCCTTATATCTACCCCTCTCTTGTTAGCATCTCTTTTTTCTTTGGATCTATCAGTTTAAGATGGTCATAGATCTTTTATCCCTTTAGGAGAAAGATACATTCTATCTCTTCTAGTGGGGTTTTGGCTTGAAGATACCAATGAGCTACAAGTATTATATCGATCATCTAGAACAATATCCTGGGAGTTTAAAATAATTAGCTTCCTTCATACCCTTCATTTCGAGGCCATGTTTTGATTTTATTCCTGGTAAGGGATAATGCCTCATTGGTTTAAATATCCTATTCCTTGATAAAGATCAGATCAAGAATAGGGGATTCCCTAATCAAATAATAGGGCCTCCCAATAGATGTAAGAGTCAGTGCTCTTTGTCCACGACTACTTTAGTAAAGAAATTCATGCATAGGAAAATAGTTAGTTCTTGTACTAGTAAACTAATAAAATCTATCCTTAAGCCCATTAACAATAGAAGTAACAATTCTACATCTTGTTCTACACATAATTATGTATAAATTGTTTTTTTACTCCCTAAATAGGGATATAAACCTATGTTTGTGAGGTTGGTTATTTAAAATTGAACAATGGTTATTTCTATTTCTATTTCAAAAAGCTTATACTTCTCCTTTCACTTTGACCCAATAGTCTCAAGGATTAGATTCTCACATATAACTTTAATTAAATCTATACATGATTCACATACATAATAATAATATTTTCATTTCACATTATCTTCTTTCCTAGGCTATGAAAAATCGATCTCGGAAATAAATACATAATCTTATTATCTATAAAACACAATCCTTGTCCTATTTTGGTCATAAAAGGGAACTTTATCCCTCTGATTCATATCCCATTGACTCCTATCATCTTGCTTCCCAGAGTCCCCAATAATGAAATGGCCTTCCCTAAATATGTTTAGAACGGATCTTGGTGAACGAGCTCATCTCGTGCTTTCATAAGACCTTATTAGGACCAAACCGACAAACCGATGGAGATAGAATATAAGGGTTATATCCCTTCATTTTTGAAAGAGAGTTTTTCTATATGCTCTTATCTCTCCCTATTACACCCTATCTATCAAACCAACAATATAAAAAATATCTCTTGTCTATCTAGTTCATGCTCATTCAAGCCATTTGATAGCTTTTCATCAGTCTCCTATTTCTTTCTTTGTTCCAACTTCTTTCTTGGACTTTTATAAGACTTCCTTTAATCAGTAACAAATTTTTTAAATTGCTCAAAGCTGGAATTTTCTAGCCTCCCTACCTTCCCTACTAAATGGTACTCTTCCTCTCATATCCTTTATTTCCATGTTTTGTTTCTTTCAACCTCGGGGTAAGGATGTTCTCAACAATGATCTCTACACCCGAAGAGGTTAGATGACCTTATTAAACATTTCAATTTCCCCACTTTCTCCCTTGAACCTGAAAAATGTCATATCCCCCCTTATATATTAAAAATATTTACCTCGTTTCTCTATCCTAAGATTCACTTTCTTGAGTATTAGTTGAGATAAGAATTCAACGAAAAAATGAACTAGTTGACTTGGAAGGGTTTGGAAAGAATAATGAAATTCTAACGTGTGTGGAGTTATATGAACTACTTTTACTTTGAAGATTGAAATACTATATTTTCCTATTAATCTTTAGATATATTTAGTCAGTCAATTGATTAAGAATCCATAAAAGAGAATTATTATTTCAATATTTGTCATTTTATAATTGACATTATATACTTTAGTGTGGAATGTATGATCTTGGAAACCTATATCTATATAGTAATCATTGAGGGAGACTCCTACTCTAGGTATGGTCTAAAAGAGTTCATGATCTGATCATCGTTTTATTGATCGAGTCTTCCTCCATATGGTCTTGATCTCACACTAATCAATTAGAGATCCACATGGGTACTTTGAATTCCAAGAAACCAAATTGAAATTTATTCAGAGTTGTCCAAGAAAAATAGATGTTATGTGAACCAAATCCTATCATGACTGTAGGAAGAATTCCCTATCCCAGATGAACAACTAGGGATTTTACACTTCACAAAGAGAGAGTGAAATACCTTATTCATATACGAGTTAACTAGGGTATCCTATTATCAAGTCAAAATATATTAGCCCATTTATGTACTGATAAAACTTTTTTAGAGGCCTTAAAATTATCACTGATAAAAGAATATTGTATACAATATTTAAATATTTCTAGGAAGAACAAACCTCTACCAAATATTCTCCTTCAAGAATTATTCGTGGAAGAACCCATTTCATAGATGGATAGATGATAAAACGAACAAATAATAAAGACTTTGACTAGTTATCTATCACATTAGTCAAATACTATTTTCATAAGATAGGTTCTTGAGATCTCATTCAAATAATTCCAGAAGGAAAAAATGTTTTTTATCCCAATGATAGACAAATATATAAGAGGAATCTCTCTCTTTATAAATTTCTTTCCAGCCTTATATATTAATATAGTATGAACAAGAGGAATAATTAAGAGTGTCTACATGGGAATATGTTGTTGTATTTGACTTGTACTATTTATATTTTAGTAGATATGTGGTTATTGATCAGTTTAATATGGTACTATATTAATACTAATAAGTAAGATGACCAAAAATCTTGAATATCTAATGACATGAACTCACTCACATTATCTTTAAGTGTAAATGACAATTAAGAACATATACCCCCCTTTGATCATGTATTCACAATATTCAATTTTATTTTTGGATTAGTTTGAAAAACAAAGATGTTTCCTTTTATATAACATAACCCTATTAATTCCTTGATAAATACATTATATTATATTTTGCTGTCAAATCATTTTTATGCTAAAAACCCGAATTTTTCTAATAATTGTTTTAATTGTGCCTTTTGAATTTATATTAAATGTAATTTTTACAACTTATATAAATTACAACTTATAAAATTTATTCCATATTTTAAATAAACATAATTAATATTAGGTAATAAGGTCAACTTAATTTTTTTTCATAATGACTAGTAACCATGATAAATATTTATCACCTTAGTTAATGGTAATATGAGTTAAATATGTTGAAATAAATGGATAATACTTCAAGATAACACAAAATAAAATTCTAAAATCTCATTGGTTAGTTTGATTTAGATATTACTATTATCATCTTTGAAACTATCACAACATGGATCCACATGACTTTAGTATGATATATATCATATAATAATTTTAAAATATTATCATGTTTTCCATTCACCTCACATAAATAAGGAAACCTAATCCACTCAAATTTATAGACTTTTTGAACCACTTAACATGAATTGTTTTTGAAAAAATATATTCCAAACATCCATAGAAACATCCTAGAGGTTCTGGTATTCCCAAAAGATAACTCCAAGAAGGCTTATGGTGTATGGAAAAGGAAATTACCAAAAGTGGAGGTATATATTCTTACTGAGTTTTTTCAAAACCCCTTCTTCTAAAACAACTTATAAATATTCAATACTAATCATAACATAATTACATCAGTATATTAACTATATTGAGATGTTGTTATGTAAATGGTGCATCCATTTTCTATCTCCTTTCCATCCTAGAGAAAATGAAAACATCTCTCATGCATACATAATAACTACTATCTTCATGTTGAGGTGTAATTTGTTTTTTCATCAACGCATCACATGTCTGGTTAAAAATATGGAATTAACAAATATTTATGATATTTAAAACATAATTATGATATTTAATAAATAATATATAATCTAATTTCTTACCCTCCAATCAATTAAAATATGATAACATCACTCATAAGTCTGTGTGGACTATCACCTCCGTGAAGTGATGCAATTCATTTTTTTATTACCACCTTTCATGGATGATTCTAAAATTACATAAAATGAATGAAATTTATATTCTTGAAATTATCAAAAATTAGTAGATGATTTAACCATTTCTTAACACATTTATCCTCAATCAATATATCAAATTAATTCTATAAAAATTTACTAAAAAACCACAAGTGGACAACATGAGCAAGAACTATTCATTGAATGGACGCCAGATGATTATAAAAGGACATTAAAATGGAATATATATATAAATATATACTTAAGAAATTATTTAATAAATTTAAATTCAATATTTATTAGGATATAACATGTTTGACCTAGTATGAATCCAAGGAACTGGGTTTTCATCTCAATTCTGCTCAATTGAGACATTTTTTATATTATACACATAATTTATTTTATATGGTGCATATACTTCCCTTTTTCATATTATATAATTAATTTTTTTATTGTTATGATATTTAATGTTTCAATTAATTTTTTCACTTTTAATGGGTTTTTATTAAAAATTTATTAAAGTCATAATGTTTTATTTTACAATATCATTATTATTTAAAGTTATTCTTGTTTGAATTTACATTAGAAAAAATATATACTCCTTGTATTATTAAAACAAACCTATATTATTCTACTTTGATTATTTATCCATATTACATGTTTTTTATTCCAAATTTTCCTCTCTTTGTTACTCAACAATCAAAATAATGTTATTAAGAAAAAACCAGCCATATTTCATGTTTTTGGTTGAGATTATTTTTTTCCCTTATACACATTACAAGTTATTCCATGGAAGTTTTAATCTATCTTTAAATTATTTCTAATTATCATGTTATACTATATCAAACATTATATAAATAGTTTTAAAATTATATTACAAAATATTTTCCCAATATTTCAATTTTTACTTTTTACAAATGTATAAAAAGAATGTTCATTTTAACATATATAGAGTGAATGAATTTTCCTACTACCAGGAATGTTATTTTCTATTTATATTAATCTATAACATTCTATATCTTTCTAAAGAAAATTATTTTTTATTATTATATTATTTTTTAGTTTTTATATTAAAATAAAAAATAATCATTTTCTAAAAGGATAAAAATATTATTAATTAATTTATAAC
Source organism: Viscum album (assembly GCA_963277665.1). Classification (NCBI taxonomy): domain Eukaryota; kingdom Viridiplantae; phylum Streptophyta; class Magnoliopsida; order Santalales; family Viscaceae; genus Viscum; species Viscum album. The sequence continues at coordinate 1,933,474,965 of OY728131.1, forward strand.
TTCATTTTTACAACAAATATATAAAAGCCTTATGTAATTATATTTTTTTAATTTTTTCTTCTATTTTTTTCTAAAAAACTCAAAATAACATATTTTATTTAAAATATTTATTTCTGATCAACTGATGGAATTTTATCATCTTTTACTGATTTATGGATTTTACCTTATTTTTAGATCAATCACTTTTCTGTGATCATGTTCTCTATCACTCTCAATTATTCATTAGAAATTACTTCCCCCACCCCATTTCTATATTTTGGGTATCATGGATATATTCAATATCATCCCTACTAATTTTATTGTATGGTACTGGTGCATATAAGTCATTACATTGTGAGTTTTGGGTGGTGGAGGCACCCATAGGAGGTTTTTCATGGGTTGGAGGGTGTTTGAGTAGTTTTGGGGGAGCCACTGCAAAACAATTTCATTGATACAGTAGGGATGTTTATACTATCCCTTTGTTCTAGTGGTTGTAATGTAGTGGATCCATGTTATGGCATATGGGTTCTTGGGAGGATAAATGAGGCTAATTCAAAATTGGGTGGGGGTAGCTGCACCATGGACTATAGGTCACGACATGACCCCTTTCTTTGTAGAGGGGTCCATACAACATGGTGTTTATGGTGAAACCATATCTCTTAGATCACCTTTTATAGGTTCTAAAATAGATTATCTAAATCAATTTTTACCTTGGGTGGCTACAACATGGTCCCTCATGTTGGCCAATAGACTTTTCTATGTTAGACAATGACATGGCATGGTCCGAGGAGTTAGGTTGTGATCTTCAAATTTCATGGTTGCCTATAAATTCCTATAGCATGTCTGAACCCCATTCTTTTCCACTTCTCTCCCTTGAACCAATGTTGAAAAAAGAGTTGTTTTTTAATCCCATTGATGGCCCTTGTAATAGGGTTTGATCTCGAATTCCAAAGAACAATCCATGGTGAACCAATGTGCATTCTTCCTATTCCGTTCAGAAGTTTCTATAAATTATCTTTTTTATTAATGTTGTTTATTCTCACCATGTTACGACACTAGATATTATTGTTTTAATGATGTTTATTTTTTTTGGTTGGTGAATTTTTTTCTTGACATGTTTTGGATATCAATGTTCCTCTTAAGAGAGGTGACCAAAGATCCACAATGTTGATTTGTTCTCATGGGAAGAACGTTGACACCTTTGAGAAAGGGGATTCATTGCATCTCCTATTTATTTATTTGAAATAATAAACTTATAATTTTTTATCTATTTTTATGTTAATTAAATCAAACTAATAATATTGAACTAGATTAATAAATAATTGGATACAGATCACATGTTGTTGATGAGTAATACCACAATAATAGTTTTCCTCTTATTTTAATAGATATTGTGTTATCTATACTTTACTTGTGTAGAATGTTTTTTTGTTTTTTTATCATGTTGTTTGTGATGTAAACTAGTAAATAACATAAATATGGAATTGACAGATTAATTTTCATATGAATTTTACATGAGTCATGTTTGTAGTTTGATGATTCCTGCAAATTGATGGTAATTCAAATTGATGAAATACACATGATTTATTGAATATATTGTTTAATGTTTTAATTAAATTTGATATTGAATGTGAATAATGATAATTTTTATTTGGAATGATGAAATAAAAATGTTGGATAAATGATAATGGTGATTCTCTCACTAATAGAATTTGGACTTATAACTACAAATCTACAGCCACGGACAACAAAAGAAATGGATATAGATCGCTTATACCCACAGCTATTTTTGATGTCCGTGGAAATAGCTCCCCACACAATCCCTTTTCCCCCCAAACTCGCGAATTTACTATCCCCACTGCCCCCGCGATCCTCCTCCCTCTTGCGATCCTCCTCCTCTCTCGATGTCTCTGACGCGGCCACCCCACCTCTCCGCGACTCTCCTTCTCCGACTCGGCTCCGGCATGGTTCCGATGCGGCTCTGGCACGATCTCATTTCCCCATCATTGAATCTAACCCCTCTCATAACCCCATTCCCATCGCACCCTCTAACCCTACCTATCTATCTCATCATGCAATCTTATCTCTCATCCCCACCTACACAGGTTGCGCCTAGCAGACGTCCCTTCCGAAAAAGGTCTGGTGTGAAGCCCCTACCAGCCTTCCTTCTAATGTTGCGATCCCCTACCAGCGGTGAGACCCCCTATCAGTGACATAATCCCCCTTCCAGAAAATCCCTTAATTGTGCACAACCCAACCGACCTACCTCCTCTCCGGTGGATGCGACCTAACCGGTGCCCTCCTCCTCCAGTGGCTTCCTCCTTCTGGTAGTTTCTTCCACCTCTTGGTTGGTGTTTCCTTTTTCAAAAGCTATGGTTTCATTTTAGGGGTCCAATTTTTTATATCTAGTTTTAACGTCAGTGTGTAGGGTTATAGGTTGGTTTCATTGGGTTTAAATAGGGTGTGATTTGTGATTCACACCATGTTTAATGTTTTTTGACACCAAAGGTAGGTAATTCCGTTCTAAACCATTAATTGATGAATTTTTATTCTTAATAGTTTAATTTTTCATGTTTATTAAAATATATGTGGGGTTAGTGAGTGGTCTTTGAAGATATTTTCAATAGGGTTTTGTGAAATTGAATTTTTTACAAGTGAAATTGGGTATATTTTTGTAGTAAACCCCTATTTTGCATCTTGAAATGTTTTGTGAAATGTGAAAATAATTTATTAAAGCATTAAAGTGATTTATTATGTTTAATAAATTATGTGATGGGTGTATGTAAAATGTTCTACTATGTGTTTTATTTCAAAGAGGAAATTTTGAGTGCATTTTGTTGTAAGGCCCTATTTCACATCTTATAACTTATTTACAAATTTTTTAATAGGCTTATTAAATTATATAATTGGTGATAAAGTAGTTTTTGAATAGATTTGATGTGAAATTGATTTTAAAATGGACATCACATGTGAAATTTGTGTGTTCTTGATGTAATAGAATATTTTTCTATTTTGAAATATTTTATTAATTGAGTATATGATTTTATAAATTAATCATGTGATGCGAATCAGTATTGAATTGGGGTTTTGAGTGAGTTTGGGTTTAATGATAGGATTTTGGGTGTATTTTGAGTGTAAATCTTTATGGGGGTTTCCTGAAATGTTTTTTTTTTTGTAATTCTTTTAAATGATTTATTAAATCATTAAGGTGGCACATATCATTCTTTGAAATGGATTTTGGAATTCCATTAGTATTAAATAAAGGATTTAGTTATGAAAATGGTGTCTTTGGTATGTGTACTATATTTTTTGGTACAAAAAGTTGTAAATAATATATGATGTGATCTTGGAAAATGAATGAGGACTAAGGGAAGCATGAGTAACTAGGTGGGTGGACAAGGACTAGTGTGCTAGCGATTCAAGGTGTCTTCAGCCTAGTTTCACATAGAATGATTGAACTATACAACATTAACTAAATATATAGAAAATTCTTGGAGACAACTATAGTTAAATGGAGAGAATTGATGTCTAAATCAAACCCACATTTTTATGCATTTATTAGGAATAATTTAGACTTACAGTGGAATAATTGATGGCACATTACTTGAGTGTGAAATGATACAAATATATCTCTTATAAAATGAATTTTTTTATCAATAATGGTTAGATAAAATAATGATAAATTAAAATTTATAGGTACGCACTTCTACAAATTTGGGCTATAGCCACAGACCTATAGCCATGGTTTTATTGGTTCGTGGCTATAGATTTTATATTTCCACTGTTTAATTCATTCACCGTGGCTAAATCAATATTACACTGGCGCGTCGTTTTTCCCCCAATTTGTATTGGGCTCCTCCTCATCCCTCGATCCTAAGACCTCATCCTCCTCCCCCAATTTTCACACTGCTCCCAGAAGACGTCTCCGCCTCCCCGCAACCCTCCTATCCTCCCCCAATTCGCAGCCCTATCACCTCGCAGCCCTCCTCCCCCAATTCGGTACACTGGATAAACCCTTTCAGGAAGAGATAATTACAGGGGTCTCCTGGGAATATTTGCATGGTTTGAAGGAATCACATTTCCATGGAATGACTACTTCCATAAAGGGATGAAAATGGCTTCCATCATTGGCATTCAAAAAGGTGTTTCGAGTATATTCCCATCCCTACTCTGCTTCTTACCTTCCTAGCCCCCAGTTTTGCAGACCATGCATGCCCTTAGTGCAAGGAAGATTGATGTGTAGGTTGTGGTTGTATAGATAGGTTTGGATGTCACTGGAAAATCCATACCATATTTACAATTTTGAGTAAACTTTTCACTTCACTTTTTCATTCTATGTCATTTTACAGATGGAGAAAACTGTTGTCACTGATGGGACTAAATATTATGTGATGGGTGTTACTCCTACATGACTATATTCTTTCACTGGGATTGGATCTCGGGATGTATGTTCTCTTCTTAGTAGCCTCTCCATGTGGGACCCAGAATTTGTTACTCTTGTTTTAGAAAAAATGAAATATTTCTATCATACCATACTATACATCACTCTGAAGATATTAAATGAAATTATCATGTTATGATTCCACTATTATTTATGAAATGCATCCTTTATATGGAAATATAATGTGTTATGATAATGGAACCAGAACATGTTTCACTTCCAGACCTTTATTGCTAATATTTGGCCATTCTATCTAAAATATTAATGCTTATTTATTGCTGGTTGATTTGCAGATTCTTTTTTCTTGTTATTTAAATCGAGCTGTTCATTTCATGGAGCTTCCTAGTGAAATACCAAACAGGTAGGTTTATTGATTTTTTTTGTTTAAATGTATTAATAATCATATATATTTAAATTTTAGTAGATTTATGTTGAAATAAATGTTTTAATTGACTAGAATGATTCTAAATGATTTATGTTTTATAAATTGGAAACACCAATTTATAAATTCGAAACACCCTTTCTTTTTGAATGCACATGAAAAGTAAGTTAGTTTAAAAGCAGAGGTTTCCCTCTTAGAGTAGATTACTAGTTTTTTTATGCCCATAATATTTCTTGTAGTGTATTGAATTTCTTTATCAAGCAAATAAGGGTTGTGAATTTTGTAAGGCTTTCTGGTCCAGGCATCTACCATGGGAACCTGAAGATATTTCCCCGTGGATGTCGCTGGACTGGGCCAACACAGAACGGCAACACCGCGGTCATGCCGCAGTCATGTCTTGGTCACGCCGCAGTCACACCGTGATTTGGCCCTGCTCCAGGACGACACCCTGTGGCAGTTCGCAGTCCTGTCGGGATACATCTCCTATCCCTATGCTGCAATTCTCCAAACCCATAGCGCCAATCCCATACTCCTCCCATACTCAGTGCCACTCCCTTACCAACCACCCCTCGCCACCACTCCCATCCCAACCACCCCTCTTCGATTGCCAGTCCCAGCTCCCCACTGCTCTCGAGGGTTCTAACTCTACTTTCCAACAAGTCATCTTATCTTTGATTCATGTAATTTTTGTTCATTCACTTTCAATCAGTATGTATGCCTTCATTTTTTTGTTTTTTGGATCAATTTCGCTACAATGTACTGTCTATTATGATCCCCTTCTGTTCAAAAGAAATATATCATTTTAGGTTGTAGTTTTGTTGTAATTTACCTGTACAGAATCATTTTGATTGATATCGAATGGGTCAAAATGAGGTGGGGAGGAGGGGGGATGTTCTAGAGGGCGGTGGGGGGGGGGGGGGGGATGGGTATGGGTGAGGTGAGGAGGAGGGGGCTGGACATGGGGTTGTAGGTGGCTGTCCATGTGGGGTAGAGGTGGGGGGCTGGGCAGGGGGGTTATGCAGGTGGGGGAGGGGGTGCGATGTGCAGGGGGTTAGGCTATGCAGGGGGAGGTGGGCTGGGAAGGGGTGTTGTGCAGGTGGGGTAGTGTGGGGGGGGGGGGTGGGAAGGTGGGTGAGTATGGAGATAAACATGAGTTCCATGAACCCAATTAGGGAACTGCATAATGATTTCATAGGACCCGAGTATATTGGATAAGGCACATTCATGGAAGAATCTATAATTCTAGCCATGTCCCTACTTAGACTATCAATGTTGTAGAAACTATGGAAGACCCATTTAGTGAGTCTAGTAGGAGAAGGAAAATCCCCATGAATAATCCAACCAAGTAAAATTACTATTGAATGTAATAATGTTATATCCATCACAGAACAATATTAATACGTCATTATGTTGAGAAACATTAGACCCTTGTACTTGTTTTTAATGATAAATGTTATCAATATTTGAAAATAGTACATTGAATATGATTTCTGATTTAATATCATTCCAATGATGAAACATTCTCATATGTGATATGATGAGGAAAATATAGAACCTTCCACATATATACTACAACTCTGTGTCCAATTCAAGAAATGTCCATAAGTCCAATTCATGCTCGACGATCAATTTGGAGACGACATTTCTGAATCATAATTTATAGTAATTTAGTAGGATAAAAACTTCATTGAATTATTATGAAGGCCTCATTAAAATTTTATGACCACACAAACATATCTACATTCTTAGTAATAATACTCATAGGCACTTCTAATGGGGAAAAATTTAAATGAACCACATGTAATACCTGAATAAAAAAAGGAACCCGACATTCTCAAACAGGTTTAGTATGCCTTATCAGGACACCACAACTGATACATTCTTTGGGTCGACATAAATTCCCACATTATTGATTACGTGCCTAAGAAAACATACATTATGGAAGCATAAGTGACACTTTGATCTCTTATAAAACATATAATGTGGTCAAAGTGTATAAAAAAATCTATAGGTGTCCAATGTGTATATCAATGGTCGGAGAGTATATAAGGATATCAAAAATAAGCACCACAATGAATGAGTTGAGATATGTATGTAAAATATCATTCATGAGATCCATGAACACCATTTGATTAATTTTAAACATGAATGGAATGTCGTGATATGTATGGAAGATGCCTTAATAATTTTCACACCATATGTAATACGAAATCATATATATACATTCATTCATCTAATCAATTCATATCCTTAAAAAAAATCCACATGTCTCATTACTGCTAAGTAAAAAATGGCAAGGATCAATATTTTCCCTCATGTACTTCTTTATTACCTCTTTATTACCTCTACACAGGTAGTAATTTACTGCTTTCAAAATATTAAATTATCTTCACAGATGTCTATTCTAGCCCGACATATTTATATGTATGCACTACTTTTACCCTTATCAAATTCATAGAATAATACTTCTCACACAATATAGTTTATCACTCAACACCCAACATCCTCGTAGAAATAGATGTGAGGGTAGAAATGTTCCCTAAGCGTAGATTCATCCTCCCGATGAATCATGCATATGATATTTTCTCTTCTGTAGCATCTCAATATCATTTTTCTCGGCTCTATAGTTTCACATTTAACTATGTTCATACTAATTTTGAAGGGTGTTTTAAAATATAGGTGTGGATCCATTTTTTGTTATGATATATTCTATTTGATTAAAAATTGTGTCCTCTTGTAAAATTTTATTATCAGGTGGGATAAAAACTTGTATCCAACAAAACCAAATTAAGTTGAAACTCAAGCCAAACTAATTATATAACATTAATAGGAAGAATAATAGTTAATTAATAGTAATTTAATATTTGATGGTATCATTTTGAAACATGGATATATTTCCCCCTTGCTTGCAGTAACATGATTTGACCCATGGGGAATTGTGGTTCTTATATGTTTGGCGGTGATGTGTATAGTCACAAGAGAAAGGTATGTTTTAGGTTAGCTTTTATTTTATTTTATTTATCGCATTGGCCACTTATGCCTACATTGTGTGTTTGTAGCTATTTTGTGTTTACATGACCACCATAAATTATAAGTCCAATGGGAGTGACTAAATGATGATATTGTGGTAATAATATAAAAGAATTATAGAATCTATAATGGTAATGGATTCATGTATCATTTATCATCACTGATCACATATATATAAGAAGTTGTTATATCTCATTTCATTTCCCACTATTTTCTTACAGCTTGTTTCTTATGATGAGGCCGGTTCTATCCACCACTATCAATGACAGTGAGTTCAACATTGGATTTGTGTAAGATTTATTTCATTTTTATTCATTGGACAAATTTTAATTAGTCCATTTGTTATTTTTGGGTTCTTTATATTTTTGTAGTCCTTTCTAGATCTTGTTGAGGTGGATTCAAGTTGTCGTTGATGAAGGCTTACATGTGTATGCATAGGTAGGCATATAAATAAATAAGATCCCTCTTTTTATATATTCATTCATGGTAGTATGAATATATACATTGGGGCTAGGTGTTCTTATATATAGATATTAAAAATGCATACATGTGTAAGTGTAAAGGGGTATATACAGGTATAAACATATATCTAAGGATCCCCTTGTGCATATTTGGCCATGAAAATATGTACATATGGTCTAGGTGTCTTTATATATATGTGAAGTTGCATATGCGTGAAAGCGAAAAAAAAGGAAGATTCGAGTTGTCGTTAAAAGAAGCGCCTTGAGTTTGAGTTCTGTTTCCTTTGCTTAACCCTTTAATTTGAATACTATAATTGCTCGTGTATTTTGAAAACTTTTTTTCATTATTATATAATCTGTATATGCCTTTAAAATTGGTTGTGGATCTCTATAATGACATTTTCACCTGTTTTACATGATCTCTCTAAGCCTTCAACGTGGACTAGTAGAATGTTTCAGCCAACTCAATAGTAGAAAATGAAGTTTCCTTCACATTAGAGATGATAGTGACCTCATTTTTAGAAAAAATCAACCGATCATTCTCATAAAAATCTTAAACATAAAAAAAATCATTGTTTTCATTTCATCAAACACAAACAATCGTCTTTGAAAACATTACACATTTTCAGTAACATCATTGTGAAACACTTGACCTAGAAAAATACAGAATTTGAATATTCTGAGAAAACATCCTCTCATGTCGCGGTCACGCCACGGTCACGCCGTGGTCATGCCGCGGTCACGCCGCGGTCACACCGTGGTAATGCCATGATTTGGCGCTGCTCCAGCCACATCCAGCCCACACCAGCCTCGTTCCACCTTCATTTCAGCCCGCTTCCACCAGCATTCCAACCCGCAACAGCCCCCCTGCCACCTTCGAATCGTCCCTTACCATCCCCCCAGCACCTGCAACCAGCCCCCTTCCACCAGCATTCGAGCACTCACTGAATTAGGTATATCAGGGGTCATCCAATACGCTAGTCATCACAGATTATCATTAATTTCATTAAATATTCTTAGAAAACATCCTCTCATTCCATCCATATCATTCTATTTGAAACTAAGTTGAAGATGTTGCCCCACAGATGTCGCTGGACAAGGCAAACACGCTACGGCCACACCGTGGTCACGCCACGGTTATGTCGTGGTAATTCCATGATTTGGCCCTGCTCCAGCCACATCCAGCCCTCAACAACTCCCTTCCACCTTCATTTCAGCCCACTGCCACCAGCATTCCAGCCCGGAATAGCCCCCCTGCCCCCATCGAATCAGCCCGCACCATCCCCCCAGCACCTGCAACCGGCCCTCTTCCACCAGTATTCGATCTCTAACCGAATTATGAATATTAGGGGTCATACAATTCTATTGTCATCAAAGATTATCATTCATTTCTATAAATTCTCTTAGAAAACATCCTCTCATGCCATCAATATATTCTTATTTGAAACTAAGTGGATGATGTTGCCCTGCGGACGTCGCTAGACCGGGCCAACATGCCGCAGTCACATCGTGGTCACACTGCATTCACGTTGCGGTCACATCGTGGTCACGCCGTGATTTGGCCCTGCTCTAGCCACATCCAGCCCACTCCAGCGGCCATCGGCCTCGCGATGAGACCACGAGGAGTCCTTTCTTCAACTATTATTCTTTTTCCTACTGTAAATTCTGCACGTTATTGTAGTAGAAATAAATAGAAACTATAGTTTTTCTTCTCTCTCTGACCTGAACACCTATCACTAACCACTCATACCACTATCATGTAGAAACAAATGGACAGATTCAGGATTCCAATAAGTCTCTATCGAATAAGTAGTATATGACGGTTGGAAAATAGAATAATTCATATACAGACAAGCTCTTACATGATTTATGGACCAACCATACCACCAAGTGAATTACTACCCAGAAGACACCGTACAAAAAAACTGATCTAGTTTTTCCCATTTAAGTCAATATTCCATTTCTACAAATAGCTGTTTGTGGAAAACTCTACATTTGGGCCAGACCTATATAGGGAACAACCCGTTGATGAACTATATGTGGGTTTAATTCTCCCATGACATGATACATAGTGACACCAATATCTATTGTCTTGGGTCCATCCACAATATTTAATTTTCATGGTATGGAAATTACATCCTTTATGCAGGGGGCAGGGGGCATGGGGCAGGGGGTAGGGGGTAGGGCAGGGGGAAGGGGGCAGGGGGCAGGGGGCAGGGGGCATGGGGTAGGGTTGAGGGGGGTAGGGGTTAGGGGGCAGGTCTACAGAGTAGGGGGAAGGGGGCATGGGGAAAGATGTGGGTGGAGGGGGCAGTGTGGAGGGGGGAGGGGCAGGGGGCATGGGGCAGGGGAGGGTGGAGGGGGGTAGGGGGCAGGGGGTAGGAGGCTGGGGGCAGGGGAAAGGGGGAAGGAGGCAGGTCTGCAGGGAAAAAATGCGGCGACACCTAAAGAGCATTCTACCAAGGAATTAAGAAAATACAAGCACAGAAAGCATTTCAGAGGTAACAAAAATCAAGGGTCCTATCCCAAAACGTAAGTATAAATGAATATTTTATATTTGAACTGTACCAAGGGAGTTCTTTTTTATGTTTTACAAGTTCTAGTGTTATGGCATCTTTTTTATCAGTTTTAGTATGTTTGGTTTGTGTCTCAGCCTGAACAGACATTGGACTAATATTAGGACTCCCAGAATTTATAGGACAACAAGTGGTCTCCATCTCAATAGGACTGTTGATAGATAAAATGTGATTAGGGTGAGAAGTATTTAGATTTGATTCGATAGGGGTAAAATTAAATGGAATCAATGGATCGGTACAATCTTTTCCAACATCTTGAGTAGATGAATGAGGAAAAGTGGGAAGCAGTGTACCTGGAATCTTATCCACAGTAGAAGTAGCTGTTACATAGGGTTCCTGGACAGTGTCCAAAGCATACGTGAGACACAATTTCTGATCACCAGAGTCACTGTTATCCAGCATTTATAGAGGAACTTGCACCACATTAGTGTTATGATTTATATATTTAAAAGATTATAAGGCTTTAGTACCATAATTATCCTTGTTGATATTTGATTATGTCAATGTCTGAATAGAGGGAAGGGAACCGAAGCCATTTTTCTGATTGATGGTCCCATTTATTATCTCTTGAGTAGCAGAAGAAGTCATTAGGGAGGGTTTTTGGTTCTATCTAGAAATCATATCTGAGTAGTTGGGTTCAACCACAGCTTGTAGAAATTGATCAAAATTGTTCTTAGTTGCAGTGATTAAGCTGTAATCATTGCCTTTTATGTGAACATGTGGAGGTATTGTATCCCTCCTACCCAATGTGGGTTTAAAATTTTTGGTGAGGTTAGAGTTGGGTACCTGATTGGATGGACAAGTACTGAGTGAAATAAACGTGCATGATAATACCTTCTACTGTACTTTTGTGTATTCCTCCAATAAATATCAAGATAGAAGAAACTTTTGGAACAATATATCTTCCCTTAACAACACATTTCAAGTGCCCCGGGTCATTATCGGTAATTCTAATGTTATCCAGGGGGTCTGTTAGGGAGGGGGTATGTCTAAGAAGGAGAGGGGGGCGTCCAGGAGGGGGGGTCTATCCAAAAAGGAGGGGGGATTGTCCAGGGGGGATGGGGGTTGTCTAAGGGGGATTGGGGGGGGGGGGGGGTTTCCAGGAGGGATGGGGGCTGTCTAGAGGGGGTATCTTGGGGGGGGGGGGTCTTTCACATAGTGGTCACATCGCGGTCATGTAGTGGTCACACCGTGGTCACGCTGCAGTTTGGCCCTACTTCAGGATGACACCCTGTGAAAGTTCGCAGTGATAGTATTCCATGAGTCTTGGGATCAATGTTGAGAATGACTAATCACAATTGTCTCTCTCATTGATCAGGTACTCACAAACATCTTCCAAAGTAGTCATCTGACTGCGTAATCCTAAGATGTCTATATGGAATGACAAATGAAGATATAACAACCTTCCTGTCTAGATCATAACTGAAGATCCATCCTTTACTTATATGTTACAAGCATAAGATTCCCTCACATCCAAAAATGAGAAAGATATTTATGGGTTGTCTAAATATACAATGTAATTGAAATTCTAGTAAACTTTGATCATTAGGTTGTCTCCTTGATAAGGAATAAAGAAACATTATTAACCAATGTTCACATAGAGATGGAATCAAGAACAAGATTCATGCCCATGTGTTAATTATATAAGAGAAATTTTTGGATTGGTGTTGCCTGATCCAGTTGGGAAAAATTCTTGTGGCGAAGCAGGCTTATTTTTCGGAATAGTGATCGTCATCTCCATTTTATATCCCATTTTCAGGCTTGGGTTACCACTAGAAATACCTCTGACATTACGCCTCCAGACAATTCCACAACAGAAATATGGAATAAATAATTAAAACCATAAAGATTTGTTTTAAATTACTATCCTCCCATTTCAATGAAGGTTTCCATCATCGTCACTCTTGTGGTGATGTGCTGATTGCCCTATAAGATTAGGTATGTGAGACAAGTATCATGACCATCCTAGTGTAGTCTAACACAATGCTCTTGATGTAATCCTATATAGAAAAATTGATGAATTTGAGAGGAATTCATTCTCATTCAAAATATAGAGGATGAGTATCATTGGGCATCGACATCAGGGATTGGTGAACCTGATAAGAATTTCATATCCTTAAAAAATGATATAATGAGTAACATAGGGGGGTTGCAATGTGTTCTGTTTTAGTTTTAGTTTTTTATTTCAAATTGCATGGACAACTTTATTAGCATTCCAGGGGGGTTGCAATGTGTTCTGTTTTAGTTTTTGTCATTGATTTCAAATTTCATGACGTACTGTATTAGCATTATAGGGGTGGGGGGAGTGTCCTGGAGGGGTGGGGGGGGGGGGCTTTGCAATGTATTCTATTTTATTTTTTGTCTTTGATTTCAAATTTCATGGACAAATGTATTAGAATTCTAGGGGGTTTCTATCCAGGGGAGGGGTTTCCAGGAGGGAGGGAGAGGGGAGTGTCCGGGGGGGTGTCTGTCCAGGTTAGTGGGGGATGTCCTGGAGGGAGGGGGAGTCTCCAAGGGGTGTCCTTCCAGGGGAGGGGGAGTCTCTAGGGGGTGTCTGTCCAGAGGACGGGGGTCTCTTTCAAGGGAGGGGGAGTGTTCTGTCCTTGGGGGTGTCTGTCCGGGGGAGGGGGTGTCTGTCTAGGGGGGTGTTCGTCCATGAGTATCTGTCCAGGGAGGGGGGTATTCTGTCCAGGGGAGGGGGTGCCTGGGGGGGGGGTCTATCCCTGGGAGGGGGTTTCTAGGGGTGTCTTTCCTTTCTTGGGGGGGGGGGGGGGTGGGGGTGTTTGTCCAGGGTGGGGGTATCTCTTCGGGGGGGGGGGGGGTCTTTCCAGGGGAGGGGGTGTCCAAGGTTGTATGTCCAGGGTTGTCTGTCTGTCTAGGGGAGTGTCTGTCCTGGTTGGGGGTGTCTGTGCATGTGAGGGGGGTGGGGGTGTGTGTAGGGGGTGACAGATAGGGGAGGGTAGTGATCATATTGTCTCATTTCATATTTAAGATGGTTTTTGGATATAACTGAAATATCCTTATCTCCCTCCATAATAGAATTATCTTGAAAATGTAGTATCTCCTTCCGGTGCAGTGCTTCTTGAACCTATATGTCCTTTCATCCACCAACATACCGTGTAAAACAAAACAGTTTCAGCATAGATAGACCAGCTGTAATGGCATCCCAACTTTATCCTTTATTCACCATTCCAAAAACCAAGTGATGCTCATCCATAGTCTATTTTCCCCACCTAAGAAACCCTTCAAGTACTCTGACAGGATTCTGATGTGTTGCTACTATGAAAAACTCCAACATATGTACAACGGGGGGTGTCCAGGTAGGTGGACTAGAAGGGGGAAGGGGGACTAGTAGGGGGCAGGGGGACTGGCTGGGGGTGGCAGGGGGCAGGGTGGGACTGGCTGGGGGACTAGTAGGGGGAAGGGGCAGGGGGGATAGAAGGGTGCAGGGGGGACTGGAAGGGGGGACTAGTATGGGGAAAAGGGACTAGAAGGGACAGTGGGTCTGGAAGGGGGTGGCGGGGGGAAGGGGGGCTTGTAGGGGAAGGGGGGACTGGCAGGGGTTGGTAGGGGGACTAGCAGGGGGCATGGGGGACCAGCAGGGGTGTTAGGGGGCAGGGGGGACTGGCAGGGTGGTGGTAGGGGGGACTAGCCGGGGCAGGGGAGAATGGAAGGGGGTGTCAGGGGGCAGGGGGGCTGGCAGGGGGCAGGGGGGACTGGCAGGGGTGATAGGGGGACTTTCAGGGGCAAGTGGGACCAGCAGGGGTGGCTGGGGCTAGGGGGAGTGGCAGGGGGACTAGAAGGGGGTAGGGGGACTGGCTGGTGGGTGGCAGGGGGACTCACATGGGCAGGAGGACTAGCAGTGGTAGGGGGACTGGCAGGGGGCATGGGGGACTGGCAGGGGCCAGGGGGGACTGGCAGGGGGCAGGGGGGCTGGCAGGCCTGCTGTGTTTTTTTATTGAACATTGAACTATAGCCACTATTTCTAACTGGGGATATTAGTCTTTTTTGTGTTTTAACTTATACCATGGTTTGAAACCGTGCCTATAATGCTTTGGCCACGGTTTAAAACCATGGATATAGGGATTTAGCCACGGTTTGAACCATGGCTATAGGATTTAGCCACAGTTTTAATCTGTGGCTATAGGAGTTGGATTATTGCCACTCCAATACCAGCCACGGTTCATTGAACTGTGTCTATAACCTATAGGCACCGTTTTTGTGCTTATATCGATGGTTTGATACCATGGCTATAGCCTAAATTTCCTGTAGTGTCTAGTTTTTTGAAACCCTAATTTATGTTAAGATCATGTTAAAACTTTTTATAGCTTGTTATAACTAATACCATAGGTTTCACGTAGTTAGAACCTATGAATAATGAATTAGTTAATCCCATGAGTCAATCCAAATTATTTTATCATACCTTCCATTATTTTATTATATTTTTTCTTGTTATTTCTATTTGTTCCATAGAGGAAATTTGAGGATTAACGAGTTCCAAATTTTTCAAGGTAAAATCCCTTTAATTATTTTTCTTATATAATTGTACCAAAAATATGAAATTTATTTAGTTATAGTTAACAAATTATATCATCTTTTGTAAAATCAAATCATGAAAACATACCTCATGTATACATTTACAACTGAGCAGCCTTGCCAAGAATAGTTGATGATTTCAAATAAAATCTCACCACCAAATAAGTCTTGATATTTCCCTATGTACATATTTTCTACAAAATAAACTTTTTCATTACAATCGTATTTTAACATTTTATCCACGTGAATTTTTAGTGATAGTAAATGTGAATATAGAATGTGCAGGTTAATGTTGCATTGGGAAGATCTCTTCGATCAGTTGGACGATTATTTATATGGTTTTGAGGTGGTATTTTATTTTATCACCTTCTCTTTGTCCATCTATAATAACATTAATCAAAATAGGAATTTTTTCATTAATTTTTAAAGATTTCGCTTAAAAATTAAAAAAAAATGTTATACCTCCTTCTTGACATGTTTTTTTATAAATTTTGACGGTCATACGATGGATGATCTGATTGTTTTTTCTAACATATTAATATCATCAGCATCATTTGAAATAGGTATTTCTGTTCTCGGTTCATCGGCTATGCTAATCGATACATGCACATGACCTTTTGGATGTGTTCTACTGTGTAGCACGTCGTCTTGAATATTGAACATCGTATCCCTCACTACAAGGTGTGGGGTGGGTGTTTCTATATATAAAAAATAGTCATTATCACTGTATAGATTATCAGTAAAAGAAATCTATCAGTGTCATTCAAATTAAAATTTCACATGAATTTTTTTTATAACATTGATTACTTTGGCAAAGACATCTCTTTGATGGGAATGGCTAGCCTCATAGCTTGTGGGGGTGGGTGGGATCTCTCCGCGGTGGTTGTTCTTGAGTTTCATCTTCTAGCTGCTTCCCCTAAGTAAAATTTACATAATCAGTCTCTTGAATTGGAATTCTTATTTGAGGGTATATATTATTTCTCTCATCTATTTTATTAATTCACTTTGATCCACCACATGTTTTTTTCTCGAAATCTGTTCGGGGTGTCACCCCAAATCCCGCACCTCTAATGTGGTCATACTATTCTAGCTTCATTAAGACTGCAAATAGTATGTGTTTATCTAGTACAGGTGTTATTGATTCCTGTAACTATGTCGAATAGAAAATATAGTAAGTATGTTTTCATTTTTATATAATAGTTATTTAATGAAAAATGTTATTATGTAATACTTACACTTTTTTCCCACACTTTTTGTGTGTTTTCATCTATTAGTATCCCGTCTTTATTTACAAATGCCGCCTTCGATAGAACATGGTGTGGGATGTATGTGGCTTTGTATTTGGAGTCATCAATATGCATATATAATGTGGAACATAATTTTGGTGTTGGATCATGTCACATAAAAGTATTACGATAGATTTAAAAAACGCACCAATTTTTTTAAGTTAAGTGTACCCCATCCTTGATTTATAATAGGGTACACTGGTTTTCTTGCTCATTCCTTAATTACAACTCATGGTTTCTATTTTATAAATAAAAAAATTTCAATCAAATTCATGAATACACATATCATCAAACAACGTATTACTAACCACAATGTACCTGAAAAGATATATCTACACAATGACTATAAAATGAATCTCATGCTTCTTTATTTATCAAATGGTAATAGATAAGTGGTTGGTGCAGATTTATTTTCCCTTCAACAGCTTTAAGATTCTATCGTATTAGAATTGTGTGAAATCCTTTGTGAATCCTTCTAAAAAGCTTTAATATATATTTCTTGGGGGATTCTTCTACTATAAATTCACTCTACAATGGATGATAAATAGTATATCAATGTTTCGTTATTTTATTTTTTAGTAAAATAATGAAATTATATGATAATGTTACAATAATCTCTTCCCACATCAGTGTCTTGATCCTAAAAACAACACGTTGCCACAAATCTACATCAATTGGAACATGTTTCCGTGTGAAGATTCCAATGTAACTATTGAACACAGCCTTGATGGGGTTAACATGTTGGCTTCATGCATTCCATATGACCTCATATTTGATTCTTTTAGATTTCGCTTTGATGTTTTTTGATAACACCATCAAACTAGGACACTCATATTTTTTGTATTGTCTTTCCTTTATCAGCTACCTTTTCCCTGAAGTCATCATCGTTAATATGTTCCTATAGAGCGGTAGCATCAGCATGTGCACATTGTTGTTGTACCTCTGTACTGAGAGTAACTACAGGTTGAGAAACATGTTGTTCCTCAAGAATGGTAGCATCATCACGTTCATAAGGTTGTTTATATGCACTATGTACAGTAGTAGGTTGAGATACATATTGTTCCTCAGGATCAGGAACACTGGCACATCCTGAAGTAATTATTTGCAGATGTGGCTTAACATTTTATTTAGAGTACATAAATAAAACAGAAAGTAGATAATAACATGAGGCAACATAATGTACATTAAAAAATGTAACCTGATTATTAAACTATCTTTTTCTTTTTTAACATTTGATGGGATTTGAACCCTCTATCGATGATCCAAATCCCATCATTTTGGACTCCTATGACATATAAAATTCCATCTATATTAGGACCACTGAAAAATTATTGTGACATCCCCATGTAAGGATCATCCTCTATTGAATTATCTTATGACCCTTAAGTAGCTTTGGTAAATAATAGAACAATTGACATCTTTCAGTTTTTAGGATCTAGAACATAAAATACTTTTACTGCATATGATACCATTATAAAGGGTTTTTCATTGGACCCTTCCTTAATGAAATCAACATTCAGGAATCCCAATTCTTCAATTTTAACAACACTCCTATTATCAATCCACTTGAATTGAAAAATCATCACTTGAAATTTTGTATAATCCAACTCCCATATTTAATTAATGGTGCCAATGTTTGAAATATTTACATAAATTAGATTAATGTCTTTAGTACCAGAGTCATGCATCACTTCAGCAATGAGTGTAACTCCACTATTTTTCATGGTATTATCTTCATCATACTCATTTTTATATAACATATAACCATTGATTACATAAACAATATAAGATTATACATACACACTTTGTACTCTAGCTAGCCATCAATGTCATTCTAACATTGAATATAGATTTTCATATGACTCCATTAAAATTTTCTCTCAAAACCATCATATAAACTATTGATTATGTGTATTTGATGTCCATATTTCACCTATTTATGTTTTCAAATGCCTATAATTTTTTTGTGGGCTTCTACATATGGGGAAACCTCTAAACTATTATGTAAAATGTAAAGGTGGGCCTACTCCTCATCTCTAATATTGATTATCATGCCATCTCTTCTAGAAATTATTTTACCCATTAGCTTCCTGTAATATCCTAGAAATTCTGTGTAATTTTTTAATTATATGGAATTATTCTGAGGCCAAATTCTCAAACGACACATTAATATGAGGCCTGAAGAGCCCAAAATGGTATTTGGATCATTTTTTAGGTACATTCAATAATCGTGCGAGTGGGTTTTTCTAACATTTGAATCAGTTCTTAGATCAAAAATATGAGGGCACCATTGAACACGGAATACTGGGATTCACCTAGATTGGACATATGTTTGGCCGGTAAGGGCTGAATAGAAAATTTTATTTTCATACTTTTCAGAAAATAATAAAATAACATTAAAATGTTATTTTATTTATTTTTTCAACCGACGAGCGGAGACACGATGATGTTGCAGTGCAGCGACGAGGCAGTGATGAGGTAAATTAATGAGGCTTATTAATGACCAATATCATGCATCATAACTATTAAATAAGGGAAGCATAATAGCGATGCTTTTTCATAAATGAAACAGTGTAACGACCCAACGTCACAACGTAACTGAAACAATGGAACGTCTTTCATTTTAACTGTTTGACATATTGGTGGAATGAGGATTAAAGCTTGGCAATTTCCTTATGAACCACTAATGGTCTTCTTATCTAATGAGAAATAACAAATTGATGGATCATCACCGTCATTGATACACATCGAAGAATGGACTAGGAATCAAGGATTGACGTCAACATCTTGAAACCTCAAGGATGAAACACCACAACATCAAACGTCAAAGAGGTAGGTGTTGTTTTATTTTGATTTTATTCCTCGTTAAATTCTAGAAATGGTGAATGCGAATAAGTCGACAAATAGGTAGATCCTCAATTCGTGCGTTTATGCGGGAGGGAAAACTTTATTTGGGGATTTCACTATTCGAGATTCTAATATTACTTGATATTATTGAACCAAAATCCCTGAGACTCTCCCTATTTTAAATCTATAACATGGACGACACAGTCTAAAATGAACAAGGACTGAGAACCACCTCCATTTACATTCTCTGTGTTCGTACCCTCAAAATAGAGTCAAGATTATTTTGGGACCTTTGTGGTGAAAAGGACGCTCCCTAGAGACTGTAGGCAGAGGATGCATGAATAACGGACCACTGGAGTGTATCCTGTGGTCCGTGAAAGTTTTGACAGCATGCCAGTGCTGGCCGCATGCCGGAGGGTAGGATAGGAGGATACCAGACGTGCCCGTGGCTGGGAGGAGTGGTGTGTCATGGTGGCAGGAGGCACTACGAGTAGAAATAGGTTGATAAACCTATTGCTCCTCAGGAATGGGAGCATCATCATGTGCATAATGTTGTTCCAATTCACTGCAAGTAGCAATAGGTTGAGAGACTTGTTGTTCCTCAGGATCTGGTGCACCATTATGTGTAGATGTAATTATCTATAGAAAGGGTTTAACATTTAATTAATAGTACATAAATATAGTAGTGAATGAATAATAACATGATGTAACATGTTGTATATTACAAAAAAGTGACCTAATTATTGAACTCACCTCTTTTTTAATGGATGAAGTTATTTGAATCTTCTATCAAAAATCCAATTCCCTTCATTTTTGTCTCCTTTGACATAAAAAAATTCATCTACATTGGGACTAATATGAAATGATTTTGATGTTTGAATGAAAGGGTCATCCTCAGATAAATTTTCATCTAACCCTTCATTGGTTTTGGTTGATAACAGAATGATTGACTACTTTCAATTTGTGAGGTTTGGAACATAAAATACATATATTGTCTACGATGTCACTATAAACAGTTCACCTTTGTACCATTCCTTACTAAAATCAACATTCATGAATCCCAATTCGTATATTTTAATAACACTTTTCTTATCAACCCACAAGGATAGAAAAGTATTCACATGGAATTCAGTATAATCCAACTCCCATATTTTTTTGATGATGCCAATGTATGAAATATTCGCATAAATTTGATTTTTTCCATATGTACCAGAAAAAGGCCTCACTTTGTCCATGAGTGTAAATCCACTATTTTTCATAGTACTATCTTTATCATGCTCATTTTTATAGAACATATAACCATTAATTACCTAACCATTGTGTAACACCACCAAATGATAAAGGATTAAATGACTAAATGATATGAATCATCCCAACAAGGTGTACCTTCCTTTTCAAGAGCCTATCAGATTAAAACTCCACAGTTATGCATTCTTGGCTGGGAGTAGTGAACAATATTGGTGAAATTTTGGGAAGAGGGACTCTCATTAGTCAGATGAACCATTTGGGCGGGTGAGTGGGCCCCGCAGTGGGGACCACATGTTTGTGGGATAACTGGTGGTACCTGGTAGGCCAGGACCCGATAGCCATGTTAAGGCGGGATGGTTGTGTTTTCAATAGGACCCAGTTATTACACATTGTAATATAATATGTACACACATGGTCATCTGTGTAGCCATAGAAGCCGTTCTAAAATTGAATCTGGATTTTCATTAAACTCCATTAATATATAGTCCCTAAACCATCCTATAAACTGGTTTTTATGTGTATTTGATATCCATATTCTAAGCTTTGATGGATTCAAATGCCTAAGAATTTCATTATGATTTTCGACAGATGGGGAGTCCATTAAATGATTTTGAAAAATGTAAAGGTGGGCGTGATCCTGATTTGTAATATTGACTGTCACAAAAACTCTTCTATAAATTCTTTCACCAGCAATCCACCCAGTGTGATGATATTTCAGTAGAAAATTTCTTTCCATACCAGACAAGTATTCTGTATAGAATTCAATGGCCTCTTCATCAATTTATCACTCTATAATAAAACCCTCTTTCCAACTTCAATTTTTTACATAGCCATTCAAAATATTCATATATCATTCAATGGGGTATATACATCTATAGTATACATGACCCCATAGTCTAATCACTCTCACCATGTGAACTATAAAATAATAGAATGTTAGGAATAACATTTCCAATTCACATAATATGGTGGCAATTTCACGATCCATAGTTTGAAATTTTTATGGGTCTATAACATTGTATCACATAGCTTTGAAGAATATACAGATCATGGTTAATGTACGAAGGAAATTCCTGGGGAAAAATCAATGTAGAGGTATAAGCATTAGATCTTTCATTAAAACATGGCAGACATGTGATTTCTGACCCTTTATCTTTAAATCAACAATTGAAATGATGTTATTGTTATTCGATCAATGCCCCTATAAATTTTTTTACATCATTTAATATGTTTCAAAAATGATATATCTCATTCCTAGAAAGAGTGAAAATAGTTAGAGGAGGAAAAAAATCACCCTTAACTGGAACCAACTATTCACTTATTCCCATGTCAGGCATGTCCAGCCTAGCTTTAATTCATTTTTTGTTTTTTGGTGAGTTTAGAAACATGTCGATGAAACTATCACATTTTTTTTTCAATATCCATAAAATTTAGAAATCTTCTGACTTACAGATAATTCTAGTATGGTTATTCATAAAAAAAAAACAGATCTATTTTTCCTACCATATTTCGTATGGTTTTTCAAAAACAGTTTATCAAAAGCAGTGTCAACATATTTTACTTCATAAAATAGTTGATCACCTATTTGTGGAGATGTTAATGTATGTTCTTCTGAACATTCATCGAATGGTGTCATCCAATATTGGTACTTATTTCTTTGAGGTAGAAATCTATAATGTCCTAGAAACATAGTTTTTTATGAATGTTTCAACTTATTGACTATATACCTTGTTCGCAAATAGTACACCTTTGAGTTCCTTTAATTCTATATCGTAACAAGTTTACATTGGAAGGAAAGTCATTTATATTGTTATAAAAAAAGTCTCTAAATGTGAAATATTCATTTTTATAGGCATCATACAACGTATCACCTGAATCCCACAATAATTTCAAATCCTCGGTCAATGGATCCAAATAAACATCAATATAATTACCTGGTTTTTTTGGTCCTAATATAAGCATAGATAACATGATGTATTATTATTATTATTATTATTATTATTATTTTGAAAATTAATTTTTTTTATTATCATAAACCCCCTATTAAGGGCTGAGGGGAACCCAACATGACGTCACGACATAAACAACAACCGAGATCAAGAAAAAACAACTCATTCAAAACAACGAAACAAGGCTCCTACCCACCAACATCACCATGAAGACCATCTTCCACATACTTCGGCAATCTGTCCCATGCATGATAGGTGAAAACTCATTCTATGGAGCATCCCTTTGTAGATGAACTCATTGCAAATTCCCTTAAACGCAAACTGTAGGGCCACAAGGCAAACAAGGAATACATTTCCACAAACAGTAATCCACAAAGCAAAAAAAATTCAACATATCACACTAGAATCCTCACGAAATTCCTCCACAGCTTGAATGGAATTAAACCGCAACTCATTCGTATTATTCAGAACAGAAACTCCAAGCCAATTTTTGGGAAAGTTAATAGTAGCATGCATAAACTGAGAATTATCACGAAGATTTCATTGATAGATAAAATTGTGAGATGCAGATATGTATCTCCATGTCCATCGCATGTTCCTCCACCAAAGGCCGAACATCATACATCGAGAAACCTAAACACAGCACACCGCACAAACATCACCGAAAACAGAATCACGTAGAAAATTTTACCGATGTGTGACGATCCCACTGCATCTTGTCCACACCGTCGCCGCAACGCAGAGCGAATGCGAACCCAGAATCAACAACAGGCGAACGCCAAACACAAGCCAGAGCCAAATCCCGTCGCCGCCCTCTTGATCTCACCTGAAGACTACCTCAAATCGCCGCACACGCTTCCAGCTGACACAGAACCGTTGAGCTGACCCTCGGCCAGGAGAGGCTGGAACAAAGACCACGGGCTTCACCACGCCACCAAATGAAGCCCTACCCAGCGAAAAGGGAAAGAGCGGAGATAGGCCAACAACCGGTGGGAAATGCCAAAGCAGCCGCACCCTTGAAATATTGATGCCTCCAATGGAAGAGGAACCGCCGTCAGAGAGCACCGAGCAGGAGGTCGAAGAGATTCCAAAGCGGCCCGAGGCGGAAAGAAGATAGGCGGCGACAGGGGAAACCCTAATCGCATCGGCGCCCCTTACAGGCTCATCCCCAGTCACTAAACTAGTTGTGGGTAACGAGGTATTGGTGATTGCCACACCACGCTTATTCTGTGCCCCATTCACCACCTGCGCGCCGCTCTTCCCCAGCTAAATTCGAGAGTGGCGAGACTCGAACCTCCGCCAGTTCCGTTGCCAGGGAGCGGCCGCCTTACACGGTACCACTAAGCCAACCCCGGTCGGAAAACGAGTTGTGGGTAACGAGTTATTGGTGATTGCCACGCCACGCTTATTCTGGGCCCCATTCACCACCTGCGCGCCGCTCGTCCCCAGCTAAATTCGAGAGTGGCGAGACTCGAACCTGCGCCAGTTCTGTTGCCAGGGAGTGGCCGCCTTACACGGTACCACTAAGCCAACCCCGGTCGGCAAACGAGTTATGGGTAACGAGGTATTGGTGATTGCCACGCCACGCTTATTCTGGGCCCCATTCACCACCTGCGCGCCGCTCGTCCCCAGCTAAATTCGAGAGTGGCGAGACTCGAACCTGCGCCAGTTCCGTTGCCAGGGAGTGGCCGCCTTACACGGTACCACTAATCCAACCCCGGTCGGCAAAACGAGTTGTGGGTAACGAGGTATTGGTGATTGCCACGCCACACTTATTCTGGGCCCCATTCACCTCCTGCGCGCCGGTCGTCCCCAGCTAAATTCGAGAGTGGTGAGACTCGAACCTGCGCCAGTTCCGTTGCTAGGGAGTGGCCGCCTTACACGGTACCACTAAGCCAACCCCGGTCGGCTAACGAGTTGTGGGTAACGAGGTATTGGTGATTGCCACGCCACGCTTATTCTGGGCCCCATTCACCACCTGCGCGCCGCTCGTCCCCAGCTAAATTCGAGAGTGGCGAGACTCGAACCTGCGCCAGTTCCGTTTCCAGGGAGTGGCCGCCTTACACGGTACCACTAAGCCAACCCCGGTCGGCAAACGAGTTGTGGGTAACGAGGTATTGGTGATTGCCACGCCACGCTTATTCTGGGCCCCATTCACCAACTGCGCGCCGCTCATCCCCAGCTAAATTCGAGAGTGGCGAGACTCGAACCTGCGCCAGTTCCGTTGCCAGGGAGTGGCCTCCTTACACGGAACCAACAAAACCAACAATGTATTTTGAGTGATTTATGGAAAACCAAAAGGATTCAACACATTTATAAATAACACAAGACGAAGGTTTCTCAGCTCATTTCCAAATTCACGATACTCATGATCAATTATCATCTACTGAGGAGAGTATGTTAGATGAAATAGTTTCCCATATTTTATTCTTTTGTGCACGTGCCATGTCAATTTCCCTAATTTCTCCTCACTTCTATATAGGCACTTAAACCATGGACTGATTGGAAAGTACCATACAATATTTGTATCACTAGATTAATCATTCCTTTATCAAGAATCATAATAATTTATCAATTATCTATGTAATTTTTGTACCCTTTGAAACAATATATAGTCATTATAGCATGCATGTATTCTTTTAGAAATCATACCCATCAATCATAACATTTTTTTCGTATCGTTTTTTCAGTTCATGAGATCATTATCTTCTGGGAGCATGTCATTTAAGATAGAATGTTATTATTTAAAATATGAATCACTCCATATGTTTCCTAATTTTAGATTATACATCTTTAGTATGACTTACAATGTTGTATATTTAGTGAATCCAATATACAATGGCATCTTTTCAAAACTCTTTAACCTCTCTAACAATATTTGGAAATCATGAATTTTATCATCAACTGTCCTTGTCATTTCCTCAATATGATCATCAAAATCATTCGCATCTATAATGAAATCCTTGAAATCGTCATATTCATTTTATATACTTGTAATCACATCAGGTGATCAATAAAACACAATGTTATCCCAAAATCTTGCTACAATTTAGTTTTCCCATGTTTATTCCAGAATTTATAACTTCGATATATTTTGGGATAAATCAACTGTTCTTCCAACTCCTCTGAACTAATTTTTCTTGAAAAAAAACAGTGTAAACTTTGATAAAGGATTTGGGATGGGTCATATGCATGATCTTTTTCAAACTTGATGAATTATTTCCTTCCATCTTCATACTCTTCTATCAGACGATTAGAATCCAAGTTTATTTATTCATATCCATCCTATTTAACTTGTTAATATTAATATTTAAACAAATAAATACACAAAAAGTTGATATAAAAATTAACCAAGCCTAAAAAAAGATAAATACTTTATTTATCCTTCAATATTTATCCCCAATATCCACTTTTCAGAACCAAGGTCCTTCATTTGGGATCTTCTAGATAAATCAATATTCATCTATTCTAGTCATCTCTTCATTGGTCCACTAA
Source organism: Viscum album (assembly GCA_963277665.1). Classification (NCBI taxonomy): domain Eukaryota; kingdom Viridiplantae; phylum Streptophyta; class Magnoliopsida; order Santalales; family Viscaceae; genus Viscum; species Viscum album. The sequence continues at coordinate 1,933,501,195 of OY728131.1, forward strand.
GAGAAATTCACTCTTAGAAAGATGTAAAATGACAAAAAACCCATCATAATACACCATCATATAGTTGAAATTATTTTCATTACATTACATAAACATTAATTCTACCATAAAAGCATTGAAATTCTCATTACACTATCTTAGTTCCTACTTAAGCCCAAAAAACGTCATTTGAGACTGGAACTGAATCTTCTATTCCATTTCGCATGAAACCTTCAAGTTGTTTTATGTATATCTCTTCCTCTAAATCCCCATAATGGAGTATAATAATGACATCCATTTTTTTATAAAAAAACCTTCAATGGAAACCAATTAGAGAACCATCTGAATTTTTATTTGTTTTACAGCATTAGAGAAAATCTAATGGAAATCTAATCCTTCTAATTATTGAAATACATTTACCATTTCCATGGTGTTATTATTGATCTACATTTAATCCCTATAAAATTTAAATGTTTTCCTAATTCTATAAAAATCTAAACTTAAAAGATTAATGAAAAACTACATTTCAAATATTCTTTGAAAACTATTTTTAAAATCATAGTTTAAAATATCTCACCCTAAATATATATTTGAAACACTTTTTTAATGTATTCCAAAACTATCTCACCCTATAGATATTATCAATAACACCTCATAGAAATAACCACTATTTCCAAATTTATGAAATTATTTTTGATGTTTCTTTGATGCGTCCTTAACTATTTGGACCCATATGCAACCATGTGACTATCATGGATAGGAACTGTTCAAACCCGGACTTCTAATACATCACTATATAATCCATACTCATTAGCCAACTCATTTATGATTAAGATTGTCTTTTTCATCAATCTCCCATTAAATATCTTAGAAGGATCCCTCATGAACATCTAAGGAAATGAACTATACCACATTATTGGTTAAGGTCTTCTCATCACTTCCAATTAGGAAGAATCTCGGTTGGCCCTCTGTTAATAACTGGAAATTACCAGAAAATATTATGATATTAAATCCTTCATTGGCCTCTCTAAATAAATTATAACATCAAACATACTAGGTACTAAAAATATGATATCCAATAATATAATATTCCCCATGAAGTGTACATTATCAATCCAAAAAATACACTTTGAGATCATGCCATATAGTTGATGCTCTCTATGTTTTCTCAAAATGTTCTCCAGATATCGAGCATGTTCCTACCTCAATCCTAGAGAAAACTTTTTCACCTCTAAGTTGATCAAATTGTACATCACTATGTAGATGTGTATATAAGTTCATTTCTATCACATATAATAACCTTTAATAGTTCACACATACTTTCAATGATCCATTTGAATTTTTATGGAAAAAACTAAGGCAACCTAGGGGGACATAATCATTCATATGAACCCCTTCACGATGAAGTCATTCAATTTAGCCTTCTTCCCTCATAGCTCTATAGGAACCATCTTATGTGGTGGAAGTGATATATAATCCACACCTAATAATAACAAAATCATAAACTCAACCTATCCCTTGGGTGGTAATCTTGAGGTGTCCTTGGGAAATACATCTATGAACTTGTCAATTATAGTAGGACATACAGAATGATGTTTATCTCTGCCATATAACAATACTTTTGAAAAATGGGTTGTTATTCTACCTAGATACAGAAATATAGGTCGTACATAACTAGTTTTCATATCCATCTCTCAAATATAGACATAATAATCATGCTCTTAAAATATAATTACACCAGTCGATGAGAACAATTGATATAGTAGATACATGACTACATGGGGGGTTTTAATTGTAGTCACAAGGTAGACTCATAGTTTTCTTGTCACCAGAACCTTCCCATTCAATTTCTGTATCTATATTTTGTGGGAATTAATGAGATTAAATGTATAATTGTCAAATAGTTGTGATACATTCTATGAAAATATTTTTTATATATGTTAAATGTTTATCTCCATCTTATATTTTCCTCTTACTTTCAATCAAATCATAGATGAACCATCATGAAACATTCATATGCCATATATAAAAATTATACATTAACCCACATGAAACATTCATAATAAATATATACAAATATTTATACATATATAAAAATATTTAATATATGGGGCAAAATTTACCAACTTTTGGTAAATTGATAAGATATAATCATAATATCCAAAGAACAGACCTGAAACATTCATGTTCCATAAATTCTTGAGAAAAATAAACATTACATTCCTCTTTAATTGAATATAAATATAGGTGAAAAACCAACATCACGATATGAATGCAATCAAAAATAATAAACCATATCCATATGTAAATAGACAACAGAAAACATGTAAAACTACACTAAAAAACATAACTAAAAATAGATGGGTTATACTCTATGAAATGATATCCAGTCAAAGATGGATTCCATTATCAAAATCAATTTACAATCAAACCAATTCCTATGCCACTTAACATCACTGGGATACAAGAATACAACAACTAACCATATATTTATTGAACCAAAAATGTACTTATAGAATTACAAGAATACACACAGTGGTAGAACCTGAGGAGTTGAGTTTGTGATAGAGGTGGGTTTGGAGAAGAGGAAGGCTTCACAATAGAGGTGGGGTTCAATGGAAGTGGTGGGGTATGTGAAGGTGAGATTCATGGTAGATGAGAGATTTGAGGCGGTGGAGGAGGGCTTCATGGTGCCAAGAGTTAGCGGAAGAGGAGGAGGAGGAGGGCTTCAAGGTGGAGGAGGAGGTTTTCATGGCAGCAGGAGTCAATGACATAGGAGGAGGTGGAGGAGGGTTTCATGATGGTGGAAGAGGGCTTGAAGGTGATGGATGAGGTGGAGGCGACAAAGGAGGAGAAGGAGGGGGAGGCAGCAAGATTTGGTTTCCATGAGTGATTGAGTTGTGCAACAAAAGGAGGAGATTCTTAGAGTTTATTTATAAAATCAGGTAATCCTTTTATCAGTGCAAACTAAAAAAACAAATAAAGGTTTGTTTAATCAACATCAAAATAAAAAGTGTTGATAAAACATGCATTTATCAGTGCCAAAAAAGAACTGATAAAACTATAATGATAATAAATTATTTATATATATATATATATTAATAAAATCATATGTATAATAAATAAATATTTGTTTATATATAATAATAACTATATATAAATGTGTATTTATTTATATTTATATATATAATGAATATATATTAATTTAAAATTATAAATTTTTTATAATATATTTTTTATATTTATAATGATATATAATAAATATATTTATTATAATTTTATAAATATTTAAATATATCTATATTTATTTAGAATTATAATTATAAATATTTGTATATATTTATTATAATGTTATAATTATTTAATAACAATAAATTTATATATATTTATTTAAATTTAAAATCATATATATATTTATATATTTTATTAATTATAAACTTTTAACAAATATATTTATTTCATTTATATTTTTATAAATATATATAATTAATATATTTATAAAAATTTATTAATTATTTAAATATATTTGTATTATATAGAATTATAATTATAAATATTTGTATGTATTTATAAATATATGTATTTAATTATTATATTTATTATAATTTGATAATTACTTAAATATAAATTTATATTGTAATTATAGTGTGTGATTTATTATGAAAATAAATTTTTTTATTGTCATTAAAATTGTTATATTTGAATATAATTAATATGAATATATAATTATATAAAAATATTGTATTAACAAAAAAAATTAGTTCGGTCACCTGTTTAACTGATTTCCCCGATCCGAACTTGACCTACTCCACGAATTCAAGGACCTTTCTGATTCTATATGTGTGTGGGTATAATTTGACCCTACAATAAAAGAATTTTATGTTCAATCATTGTGAGATGAATTTTGACATACCATACATATATAAATTGACCCTAAAATAATAGAATTTTTGGTGCAATAGAATGATTTGGTTGAGAGATTAGTCCCGTGATCAATTTAAAATGAATTTTGAGGTTGAACAACCTCAAATGCATTTATAAATATAATAAATGGATGAGTTGTTCTATAAATTAGATATTTTTCCTCATCTCCTTTCATTCAGTAGCTCTGCAAATATAACAGTAATTCTCTCTCACCCTTCCTCCTCCCGAGTACGAGCACATGTCTCTATAATCCCCTAAAAACAAAATGGTGAGTAGTTCGATGAGGATGTTTACAGCGAAGATGATGAGTTTCACCAATTCTTTCTTCCTTGGATCTGTGAAACGGTAGATGAGAACCATGCCGTCTGAACTATTCTTAGCAGACTCCACCCACCCGGCGATGCAAGAATGGTAGAGGAGAGTGCCGCACAAAGAGAAGGTGGTGCTTACAATGCCTGAAACCTATATTGATCTTCTCTTAGTAGACACATCCTACTAGGTGATGCCAGAGTGGATGAAGAATACTATGCAGGCTGACCAGGCAATGCCGCAATGGCAGATGATTAAAACCCACACCGATCTAGTCTTTGCAGACAATTCATACCAGGCAATTCCAGAATAGTAGGGGATGGAAAACCCACATTGATATGCTATTTTAAGACACTTCCTACCAGGCGATGTCATATAGGAATAAGAAGAGGATGGTGACCGGCCCATTTATACCTCAAGACCTGGAGATGGAGGATTTGAAGAAGGGGAGCACCATGGGCATCCTGTTTATGGCCGAAGACCTAGGGATGGAGAAAAGGCAGTGGAGAGCGATGCACACCAACCTGCACATAGCAGACTCTTGCGATCAGGCGATGCTGGAATAGAAGAAGAGGATGATGGTGGGCGACCTATTTATATCCCAAGACCTGGCCATGAAGGATCAAATGGATAGAAGTATGATGTTCATGGTAGAAAGGAAGAGGGGAGAAAAGCACACCGAGCAGCTCTTACCAGACACTAGTGATCATGAGACACTGAAAAGGAAGAAGATGAAGACACTGGGAAACCTATTTATAGCCCAATACCTAGCGATGGAGCATTAGAAGATGAAATGTGTGGTGTTCATGGAGGAAAGGCAGAGGAGACCGCCGCACACCAAGCACCTCTTACCAGACTCTTGTGATCAGGCGACACCAGAGAGGAAGTAGATGATGACCCTAAGAAACCTATTTATATCCCAACACCTGAAGATGGAGGACAGGAAGAATAGATGTACATAGTTCATGGAGGAATGGAAGAGGAGAGAGTCTCAAACCTAGACCTCTTACCAGACTCAGTGTTCATGGGAGAAATGTAAAGGAGGGTGTCACACACCGAGCATCTCTTACCAGATATTTAATTATGAATTAATTTAATGAATTTAAAAATATATTGTTGAAATTAGACATTTATGTTTATCATTTTTTAAATATATATAATATTTTTATTCAAATAATATCTATTTTTCCTCTTTTAATCAAGTATTCACAAGATCCATTTTTATTTTTTCCTTGTTTTGAAAATCAATCAAGTGTTCATTGATTTAACGTTATCCAATTAATTCAATGAGAAACAAAATTATACTTTATTTTTCTTTAAGGTTATTTTTATACATAAAACATGTGATTTTTCAATAAATGGTTCTTCTGAATTTATATTATAAATATTTTTTACCACTTCTAGAAATTAAATCTTATAAAATGGATTTTATATTTCAAATATATATAATTATTAGCAGGTAATAAGATCAACTTAATGAATAATTTTTCTTTGAGAAGAATCATATAAAATTATATTGGAAGGTTCAAAGCAGTGAGTAGTCATGATGGAAAGAAATTCTATCCATGCGAAGTACAAGAAAACACAGATTCATTTCACATTTGTTTGTAAAAAAGTTAAAATTACCTCATTCAGAATTTGAAAATAACATTCCATTGATTTTTTTATTAAAATCCAAAACATCGATAAAAAGGAATTTAAAAAACCAAAGGAGAATATTAAAATCATACATGAAAACCTTTTTTGAGAAAAAGATGAAAATGGAAGAAAGGTATCCCAAAAAGTCTATTTTTCTTTTAAAAAAGTTTCTGAACATTCTATGTACATAATAAAGGAAAATTTTACAATTACATGAAAACTCCATAAATAAATTAAGGAAAATAAAATGAAATGTTTTTATCGTATAAGGAAGATATAATTTGTATCAATCTAAACTAAAGTATAATCATTAAAAATTAAAATCATATTGAAACATAAATCCCTTACAACATTTGTAATCACTAAATCATTAACTCATGAAATAGAGAACCATATATGGATTTTTAAATCCTAATAGATTAAAAAAAAGAATCGTAAAATACATTAATGGGTATTATATAAACCACACAAAATAAATAATTGGTGAATATGGAATATGTATTACAGAAATAAAATTTAGATGAGAAATACTTACCTCAAGTCTCATATTTTTTGTAAATGTTCAAATATACATTATAATAAATATATATATATTATAAGTATATTATATAACAATTATCATATATATAATACAATTTATTATTTAATTATAAATACGTATCACCCATTTATTGACAATTATTTTTTGAAATTATTGTTCCAGGTGATAACTATTTCATTTTTCATGCGTGTTTCGGTTCGATAGTCCCAATAATTGTACATTGATCATGGTTTCATTAGCTCCAAAATTCTAATAATTTTATTAATATCACATTTAATCATCATATACACTATTATAACTACTCATATAACATGATTATGAAAAAGTAATTACATCACTTCTTTAAATAAAACTTAATTTACTATTTTAATTGTAAAAATTGACCATTAAAAACTATAGTAATATCATAAATATCATATATATTCAGTAAATTCCTTATTAAAACCATTAATATGAAGTGGATATGAAAAATGAAATGCATCACTTCGTGATGGTGATAATCCACACCCACACATGAGCAATGATTTCTTTTTTCCATATGATGGAAAGGAGGTGGAAAACGGTTATTCAATCATCATAATAAAAATTAAGTATATTTCAGAAACTAAATTAATTATTTTATAATGGATAACAATTATTTATATTAGGTATAAGAATAAATAAAACATAATGTACTCTGTTAAGTGTCATATCTATTCATTGAGAAACCTTATTTGGATTACACCTTAAGCTTTTAAGGGATTGTATTTTGACAATAAAAGAAGATCTAGGACATGGGAAAGGAATATAATATGAGAATATGGTAGTTATTTAATGAAATGGGGTGATCAACCTTTATGAATAAGGGTGGAGATGATGTTCTCTTTGATAAGTAAGGGTAGAGGAACCCATGGAATTAAATAAAGTATTAAATTAAAATAAATTAAAATTCATGTTTAGGTGGATCAAAATTAAAATTTTTAGAATATATGTTCAGTTAATATTGATATAATCTCATACAATAATAATTTTACAAGTTTAGGTTATATTTTTACCCTTATCTCTATGTTTTAGTCGCTATCATCCCTTTGAAAATTATCGTGATATCAATGATTTTACTATTTTCGCATCAATAATGTTATGATAAAATTAAAATTGACACATAAGTGGATAAAGGATGAGATTTTAGAAAATATCCAATTAAATTGGATGAATATAATATATTTTATAAATTAAAATTCATTTAATATAATAATATATAACATAAGATACCATTAAAGTCATTTCTAGGACTATTCACATAGTTTGACTTTAAAGACATCAATACTTGTATAGAATTTGAATATAAACACTTTTTAAAAAAATTACACATTATTATTATACATATAATTCACATGTCACCATAATTATTCTATAAAATATTATTTTTTATGTTTTCAAAATCATTAACATTTAGTTTTTACACTGCTTTCACAAACATTGTGCCAGAATTGTGTAAGAATTTAAGGTTATTATACCATAATAAATTACAAATTTATCAACATAAAAAAATAAATAAATTATATTCTAAATAAACTTTAATATTCTTTAATAAAATCTTCTAGTCTGTATGTGAACATATAAATGAAATAGATTGGTATTTGGAAATTTTCCTTTACTTAAAATATTACAAAGGACTTTATCAAAGACTAATGACAAAAAAATTACATGATTTTTAATATTTAAAGTAGGTGGTAAAATTAAAATAATAAAATGAAATGTATTAAATTTTATGGTTGATTTTTAATCCTTGTTTAATAGTTTTAATGTTGTTCTACATATTTTACAATTACAATGGTGTTAACATTTTTACCAATGTTACTATTCATTATGACAAAAAATAAATGCGGCATATTTACCATATTTTAAAATACAATTTCCAAACATGGTATCAATTTTTAAATATTCTATCTATATAATTTGAGGAAATAAATTTTAATATATTTTTTGTAAAACGCAATGAAAACAGTTTTGAGAAAAAAAATGTGTATTTAAGCATAAAAAGTAACTTCTATCTAAATCAGGAATATTGATAATTCAAATGGAATTAATCATATTATTCTCAATAAAATGATTCATATGTAAATCTAAGACCAAATACCAATTATAATGATAATTTTAAATTATATTATTTTCTGAAAAAAAAAGATGACATTTGAAAAATTGCTATTTTTCACTACTCAATGAAAATTTGGTCATCTCATAAAAATAACAAAAATAGCACCATAAGATAATTTTGATTTGATAATTTCAAAAAAATTATTAATTTTATATAATAAAAATTTATAAAATTGGTATAAATTAATTCTATTTTCCACACACAAAATCATATAAAAATTATTTTTAAAGAAAATCAATTTTTAAAGTATAAAATTACCTCACTAAAAATTGATTCCTCATTTACTAATAATTAATATATATATGTATTGAGTGTGAAAATTGTATATATAAATATATGTATCACAATTTAATTTCTCATATTTATACCCACTTGTTAAACAACAATATTATAATGGTAACATCTAAATAATAATATTTTTATAATATATCTTAATTCACTTAAATATTGATGTTACATGATAAAAAATATAGTGATATTATTTTTTTTAAACTAAATTTAATGGTTTGTCATGAATCCTCTTGAATGATGTTATTATATTCTACATTTTAAGAGTCCAAACTCAAGTAAGTGATGAACATCACAGCATGGTCTCTTTTGGATGCATGAAGGTCGACAACCATTTTCGCTTCATTCCAATTGTAAAGGATCTCAACATATATATAAAGCATAATATATAAATTTTGGATAATGTATTCATTACTCCCATTATTAGAAGAGTGGATCCCTGGTGATTTAACTGGAAAATATGAATCAAATTTAACAGAGGAAATATTGATATTATGATACTTGTAAAGATTAACACTTATAAGCACATCATGAGATTAACTAATGTAGAGGATCTTTATCTATAAAAGTTTGATAATGACAGATTGATATATACTATACCATTTTAGAAAAAACCACCTATACAACTCCCAAAACATAATATTCATCAATATTCTTCTTATATCTCCTCCTTAGAGCCTTTCAACTTTTCAGACACCACTTGTATCTTCTATGGATCTCGTAGATAGAGAACTAAAAATATGGATCTTCATAGACCTTCTTAGGCTAGATATCTAGTAAATAGATTTGAGATATTATACCTGTGAAATTATCCTACTTTTAAAATATGTGGTGCAGTGATTGACTCATTGATGGTGAGTTGCATTATGATCATTCCATATAACTGGGCATACAAAATACTATAGGACACCCTAGAATAATGACACCAGTATTATTAATATTTCATAATGTTATTATATTAATGGATAAGACATTTTTTAAACCGTTGAATCCACTATTAAATATAAAATAACAGTGGTCGTGCATAAATAAAAATTACCACCTACATGAAATTATGCTCTTATCGTGTCATCACAACCTCTCATGGATGGGAAAAATGATTTATTTCATGAATTAATAAAAATATAATTTAAAAATTATAATTATAAACTAATAATCTACCATATTATTTTATTCCACTTCATTTTTTGGTAAATGGAATCATTATTCATGCATATGTGTAGACTACCGCCTCCATAAATGAATAATTTCTTTGAAATCACCACCATTTTTAGATGATTATAGGAATGAATTTAATGAAGGTAAATTATATTGATAAAAAAATTTAGATTCTATAAAATTTATACTAATAATAAATAAAAATTCACTATTTGATAGTTCATTATAACATGTGCCCATTGGGGTTGGTTTTACAACCTACATGAACTGTGTTATAATATTAATATTATGAATGAATAAGTAATATTATATAATGATAATTTAATGTAAATATAATTTATATGATATTTTTTTAATGATTATTTTATTGTTTTATTAATATTTAATATATTTAATAATATATTAATTTTCGATCATCAAAGACGCAAAAACATATTCATCAAAATTATCACTTTAAAAAAAAATATTTATTATTAGCCATATGAAAATAAGAAATTGATAATAATTGAAAGACCATTATTCTTTTATCTTGAACATTTTTTCATTGATGAATTTTTTTTAATAAAAATTAATCAACCACGGCATTACAAAACTAGTACGAAACAAGAAATCAATGTTTCTAGAACCCAATTTTGAAAATGAACTATAAGTGGATAATATATTTATAAAAAATGGTTATTAATTATGTTTATAGAGGAAAATATACATTAATATGGATATGAAATAGGTTATGAATAATTTTTTATAAAAATGGTCATAAAACATTTTAACTAAGAAGAAAATGAGGTAAGGATTTTTTGTCTCAATTTTTCCCCCTTGAGACAAATTTCTTATTAAAAACCATGTTATATTTTGTATGGTTTATCTATGATACCTAAATATTTTGTGTCATTATCCTATCATTTTTTATGTTTTTTAAATTTTTATTTGAAATAATAGCCTTCAATGGGTTTTCATTGGAAATCTTTTAATGTCGTAATGAGTTATTTGTCTTAAATTTAAATTTATAATAAATATTTCATATTGTGCACCATGATATCTTTGATATGGTTCATATGCTACATAATTATGATATTTTGCCATATACATAAAATTCTTGGGGATTTATGAGATATATCGTATTCCCTATTTAAATAGTGTTTATTTAATTGATCTCAAGTTTCTAAGTGTTTATTTTCTCAAGTTTCACCCCTTGAGGCATATTTATTATTATAAACTATAGTTTTTTAGGATGTATCTAATAATCCATTAATATTTTTATAATTATCCTCTCATTATTTATGGTATTTTATGTTTTATAAGAAATTATATCCTTTAAGGTTTTTTGATTCAAATGATTCTAATGTCACAAGTTATCTTTGATTAAAATTATAATTACTTGAGATATGTTTATCTAATACAAAATATTTTTTATTGTATGGTTTACTTACTAACCCTTTTTTATATCATGATTCTATCATTATTATTTTTATTTATTATTAATTTGAAATTATTTCCTTCAAGGTGTTTTGATTAGAATTTTTATAAAATCAAAAGTGTTATTTGTATCTTTTTTAAATTCCATGAGACATGTTTTATTGTTCAAAACATAATTTATTTTATATATTTTATTCACTACCATATTTATTTCAAGTATAATTAAAATATTTCATTCCATTATATTTAAATTTCATGGTATCCCTATTCTGTTATTTTAATTATCATGTTACTATTACCATAAGGGTGTTTGTATCTCAATTGTTTTATGGAGATATGATTTGTATTCACCACTTGTTTCCTTTTTATAACTATATATTACATTCTAAATAATCTAAAAATATTTTCTCTTATATTTTTAAACTTATGGAAATCCATCACTACTGTTGTCTTTCCAAATCATCAACTATCATATACATGATTTTTCATCTAATTCCATATCTCTATAAATTCCATATTTTTAATTATATTGTTTGAAGGTAAATCTCCAAGATAGTCATACATCAATTAATTTATAAAATTATTGACTTAAAAATATACCATTACTATATATTGTTTTTGATTTAGTATTATTTCATGTAATGTTATTACTCTTATAGATTGGGGGAAATATTAACAATTGATATGATTGTTATTCGGATATGAATATTTATTAACTACTATGGAATGTTAATTATTCATTGTTAAACCATACACATTCTTTCTCTAACTGTCTTATATTCATTTTTTATTAAAAAATTATTGACATTCCATATTTATTCTCTTAATATATATTTTTATGAATTACTAAGGAAATTTGATTGTGAATTTTAATGATGTAAATATATTTTAAAAGGTTAATGTGATAGAATAAATGATGTGATAGGTGGGGCCGTTTGTTATATTTCTCGTAATTGAATTGGTTGGTTTCATCAAACAAAAGGTATGGATATTGGTTTTAATCTTACACATTGAAATAATGATGTGATGATTGTGACCATGATGAAAATAATTATTTCTTAGCTCTGGTCTTTATAGAAAGAATATTGTCTTAGCTAAAGCCTTTATAATAATGATCAATTTGTTTGACATTATGTAATCCATAAACATGAATTGTGTTATTGTTTTCTGTATATTTATTAATATAGTTAACCATGGATTTGTTTCATGCTCATGTGATAATTTATATGACATTATTTGATTGTATTTTTATCTTTCCATATTATTCATTCCATGTTTATGAATTGAAAAATTATGAAATATATATTCACGTAAAGCTTGTTTTATCTCACCATTAATTTATGTCCATTTCCATAGGTTTTGAAGTTAATTATTATACATTATATATCTATAAGTGTAGAATATGTATAGAATTTTTGGGAAGTTGTTGATGAATTACTAGTTTTATATATAATGGAAGCAATGTTCAACTAATGAGAAAGGCAATGGATTTGTTAGTTTTATGTTTTTCCAGCTATCTAAAACAGTAAACAAAAAAGTTAATTCAATTGAAATTGACCTAATATTTTTAAGTTATCTTTTATTTATTGATGGATAAAATTAGTTCACATTAGTTCATTTCACAAATAGTATGAAAAGATGGTATTTTTGAGAACCACTTCCCTAGAGTACATGTATGGAGCATCACAGTTGGTACCAATGGAGATTTTAGATATCATTAGATATTCAGATGTTATTGTTCAAATATAATTTAGAATAATAAATTTCATCAATGTTTTATATATTAAGGTTGATCATAATTTCAATGGAATGGATAACCCTTTTCAATTGGTTGAGGTAGTATTTGATACTTTATATATTTTGAGGATTAGGATGAGGAAAATTATAGAAAACACATGGTATGAGTCTATGTATAATAAAACATCCTATATTTTGGAAATGTATGGAGTTTTTGGTCTCGTAGAAATTACAACCCTATTTGGATTATGGAATATTGATGTGGTTGTAATAGAGATAAACCTAAGGGTAATCTCCGATAAAAAGATTGGTTAATTATCAAATTATTCTTCAATCGGTGGATAGTGAGTGTGCCTAATATTTAACACCATGATAATAAATTATAGGGGATATGTTTTAGAAATTAAAATGTATTTTAAGAATTACTATAAGTGATTCTAATTAACTAGTTAGGTAACATAATGAGAAAATGACAATGGAAAACCGAAATTAAAATGAAGTGATTCATATTATAATGTATATATTAATTAATATATAAATTTTTTCATAGTTCAACAATAGAATTTTTAGATAATATATTTAAATGATTTTTGGATTTGGGATATTGTAAAAAAGACCATGATAATTTTGGAGTGTTATTTTTTTTGATTATGAGGATTAAAAAACCAAACAAATAGAAACATAGGTTGAACAAAGAGTGATATATCTTTAACTAAAAAGAAATGTAATAAGACATGATGTTGTAATAGAGTAGTACATATAGAGGTTAAAATTTTCATAATTATCTTATGATGCAAATTTATATAACTCACATTAAATGTTTTCCTTTTAGTAATGGCTAGAGCTAGGAAACAACCATATTAATATTGGATATGATGGTAAATTCTGTGATTGTCCTAATGAGAAACCAAATGGGATAATATATGGTGTTAGAAATCATGTTATGCTACCAAACTGGATATCATTACTTATGGATAACAATATGAATATAGTTGAATTATAATATACTCTAAAGAAGAGAAGCAAGTGATCTGATGGTAGTTTAGTTAACAAAGATGATAAAGGAATAATGATTAAATTTTCTACATGTAAATATTTTTGTAAGAAACACAGAAGGTAATGTCTCAATTTAAGTAGAAGATTGTACTAGTATTCAAAATGTGGGTATAGAGTAAAATTTTGTAAAGGAAGGATGAAAAAATCATTAAACATAATATGGGGAAATATGTGTTTTCTAGTCATACATAATATTTTAAGATAGAAACCACATTTAAAAATATATCGTGAGTTATGTATTTCTTTTAGATAACCTAGAATAAATTTATTATCAAATGATAATTATAATTCTGAGGACATAATTTATTTATGTGTGTGAGAATATAACACCCCTATATTTTAAATTATACATTCATTTAAGACTTAATATTTTTGATTGGATATGATAAATGAAAATAAAAAAATAGTAATGAACCACAAAACATTCTATAACCATTAAAGATCATATATGTAATTTGTGGGTAAAATTGAGGTATCAAAATTATGAAATAATATTTTTAAAAAATAAAGGTCATTATTGATACTAAGAAATTGATAAAATTTAATGATTGTAGATAAATAACTATTAAGACTAATTTTTGACTGCAAATATAACTTTTTTAAAATTTTCAAGTATGAATTTTATTTTAAGATACAAAATATATTATTGATAAAAATAGTATATTAACACCAATCTAAATATTAATGGATAGGAAATGTGAATGAAAACACTTATAACTATAAAAGATATTTTCCTATGAAATAAATTTTCACTATATTTTTAGGTTATTATTTTCAAATTTTCAAATTTAAATTTAACCAAATTCACTTAATTTTTGGATTTATTTTAACAATATTATCATAATAATAGTTTATGTGATTTTTAAGAAATAATATATTTTTAGGTGAATAGTAAAAAATACAGTTTTTACTAAATACATTGTGTTTATGGATATATCATGAATTAAGTATATTTTAAACACTTATAAAAAAATCCATAATAATTAATTAATTTAAGGAGTAAGAAAATACATTTAAAAAAATTGTTATTGATTTAGAAAACCTAACTTTAACATTTTATAAACTTTAGTAATATTTCCCAATAAAAGAAACTATTTTTACTCTTTATTTTAATTAATTATTATTTTGATAAATCTTGGGTTTTTATTAATTTGAAGGGAACAAATTTTTTTTTAATTAAAAAAAGTTTATTATAAAAATATAAAACATAAATTATTTTATCCTACACATAAATTTTAATATTAGAATACACATTCTAAAATAGGGTTTTTATGCGTTATATGCACTAGGGATAAAATTAATTTTTTATACACATTGAAATATTATTTTATAAAATGTATCTCATATATATAATTATTAGTTAATAACTATTTAATAAGAAAAATTATATTTTTAGGCAATAAAATTATATTACATACGTAAAAATTATTTGGCAAGCTAAAAACAAAAATGCTAAAATACTGACAACTCAAGAAAGTAGATTTTTTTATTATTTAACCATAAACCTTTTTAATCCAAATAGATTATGGTAAAATATTTACTATAAATATTTTGACAATCTATATGTTATTTTTATCTATATGGATTTTTATTAACTACTAAGTCATGTTGAACATTAATAGTATTGACACCAATTCCCAAAGGGTTTATTTATTTATTTTTAGATAATACACATTTTAATTGCATTGAGGGGGAGCCTTATATTGAGTGTAAGGCCAATCGAACATATTCTGTTACATGATGAAAATTATTAAAGACCAAACACACAAAACAACCCCAACATAGCATCTACTTCATGATACACAAATGCTCTATGGCCATGCAAGGCTGATTGGATATCATTGCCCCGTGAATAACTATACGGTGTCTGGTAACAATGACCAAATTCATACCCTCTCATCATACTAGATTTGATTATACTTCTGGTGGATGAATCCCACTCTAAATTTCTTCCTATTATGGGGCTGCACTTGAGGATCCAAACTGGCCTATAGCTCATATTCCAAAAGCTATGTTGTGACCTGACTCCACCAACCACATGCTGAACCTCACCCCCTTGACCCATCGACGATCGCCACAACTTTTCACAAAATTTTATCTACTAAAAACTGTAACCTACCATCATTGAGGGGAAATACTGTGCCAACTCCACTGAAATCGACCTCCAATGTCGATGCCTCTCACTCGCCTCTGTTGTGGTCCCACCATCAAATTGTCGACATGTGTCTCCATTCCTCATCATCAACACAATTGATACTAAACCTCAAAGCTAATGAGTTCCCTCCACCACTACGCAGAACCATGGCCAAAATCCCACTTATAATAACCCCCAAATTGTATTCATATTCATATAGTTCATTTAGGGAATGCATTAGACTTAAAGAAGTGACAGGTGGGCCCAATATTATATAGCCCCTTGATGAATTGATTGGTCTCATGGGTAAAATGATCTGCATACTTAGTGTATGCCTACCTAATGTAAGCATGATGCCTTGGTTGAAACCTTGAAGATTAGAATAATTTATTATTTGTGGCATTAACAGAAAGAAAAATGTCTTGGCTAATGCCATTATGGTAAAGATATAGATGTCTAGTATTATAAATTCAATCACTTTTAATTTAAATATTGTTTTCCATATGATTATTTATATTGTTAACCATGTATCTGATTCAAGATCATGTGATCTATTATATGAAATTATTTTATTATCAATTATTTCCTATCATATTATTCATGCCATGTTTAGGCCTTAATAGATTCTGATATATATTTTATCTTACTGAGAATTTGATCTCACGCTTATTATGTTCACATTTCCATATGTTTTCTAGAGAATTATTACACAATATATATCTATAAGAGTTGCATATATGGATAATTTTTTGAATGATATTTAAGGCTTAATAAGGATTATGTATTTTCTTATATAGTGGGAAAATTTCCATCTGATGAGAATGAAATGGGTTTAGATGGTAATTTTTTTCAAAATCATTAAACTTTATTCCTAAAAGGTCATAAAATTTATGTAACATCATATATTATTTATTGATGGATAAAATTGGGTCCCCTTGGTTAATTTAATAGTCATTATGTAAATAAGTTGTTTATGAGAACTGAATCCTGAGAGAGCACGCCTATGGTATCACAAGCCCATAATTATTGTATACACCTTATATTAACCTAGTTTGGGTGAAACACGTAACAATTACTTGTATATTTATTTATTCTCAGTACCAATTCATATTTTTTGGTGAGGGAGAGAAGAGTTTAGATTAAAAGTGGAGTAGGATCATTAGAAGTCGCTACTAACACTACACTTTATCTATGCTTAAAAAAGAACTTATAAATTTAATCCCATTAGCGACACTAAAAAAAGTATAATTAATTAAAAAATTATACACTATTAAATATCATATTTTTGAATATAAATATATTTAAATGCTTATATATATAATATATTATATTAAATATAATTTATATAACATTAAATACATAATTACATATAATATATAACAGATTTATTGAAAATGGTTTATAAAAAAAATTAAATTTAACATTAAGTAAAACATTAGTAATTATATAGCACCATTACAATTTATTTTAAAATAATATTATGACTGATGACTTATAATACATGCAAAACCAAACATTAAGTGAACTGTTATATATGATAAAAATATTCTTATTTAAAAGTGACCATTATATCTTAGCCATTGAATTAACATTAAGAACATGAATACGAAAATTATGAAAAATATGTATAAAGGTTTTATATAATAAAAATATATTTATTAATCCATAGAAACTATTTACTCAATTTTCGGCAAAGTCATTTTATGCTTAAAAACATATTTTCTCTAGAAAATTGATTTTATTGTCTTTTGTGCATGAAAATTATTATTAATTTCTTGAATATTTTATAAATTTTATTTTAGGGAAAATTTCTTTCTTGAAATATTCATTTAAATATTACATTATGGTATATTGATGGGTTTTTTTGAAGAATATTTATTTTTGAGTGAACAGTGAAAATACCAATTTTTGTTAAAAAGTCATTTCTTTTCTTTAAAAAATGTAATTAAAATCCACATTATATTTTCAATTTGATATTAAAGTAACTTATCCATCATTTAATTATAAAAAATATAAAAAAATTGTATAAATCAACAGTAGACATTATTTTGGTATAAGTTCATTTTTTGTCTTAAATACCCATTTATCTAAAAGCAGTTTTTTCATTCATTTTTTTGAATTTATATTAAAATTGATTTATTACAATTCTATAAATTTTATCATAAAAAATGGATTTTATATTTTTATTCAGTAGTTTCAAATTTTGTAAATAATTCCCTTTTTTTAATACTATGAATAGTAAGATTGTTTAAGATCTGTCACCACAGTAAAGGGTAAATTATGTAAATAAGGTTAAAAAGAAATTGATAAGGATTTAAAAATATATCTAGCACTTACCTGTGTTTACATATTATAATTTTAATTAAAGACACCATTCAAATATTTTGAAATATGGTATTATGGGGTTATTTCTCTTTGATAAAGTCCATTTTATTATTTTAAGAAAAAGAAAATTAAAAAATGTATATTTTCTACATTTAATATATATAATATTTTATGCGAGAGAAAAAAACTGATTATGAATTGTTCTAAAATTTTATATTAAATATTTTTTTATGAAGGTAATTTATTGTAAAATTTTAATGATGACATAATTACCTTAAATACTTATGCAACACTTACATGGTGCTTGTGAAAGTTGTATAAGAATCTAGTAACTAATATTAAAAACATTAAAAGTTGTGTTTTTTGGGTTATTTACGTTTTCTTATTATTTTTTAGATATATATAACATATTATTAATTTTTTAAAAGTCTTTATTTGAGATACATTATTGTCTAGATATTTTTTAAAGTCAAATTATTTGAAGATTCTTTAAAATTAATTTAATGGTATTTTATGTTAAATAATATATAATTTAATGATTTAAAATTAATAAAAATATTTTATTTGAACAAATTAGTGCAATATACTTTATAATATCAATAATTTCCCAAATATGGGTCACTTTTTCTTTTATGGTGACTTTCTTGACCCCTAACACGTAAAACACTTGTGATCATGGTAATCGTTAAATAATGTTAATGGGGGTTAAAAGTAATAGATCATTATTAAAACAACACTTAAACTTGTCTAAATTTTATTGGATGAGATTATCACTACTTATGTCAATCCTATTTTATAAATATATCAATTATGTTCTAAATGAAGATGAAAATTAATTTTTACTAATTTAATATTTTAAGTAATTCTGAGGATTCCCATCCCATCACTTATAAAAGGAAACCACCTCTCCTATATTCGTCACAATTCATGATCTATTTAGATCAAACAAGATTTAACAAAATCACATTCAAACCAAACATCCCTTGACTTAAAGGATCATTTCACAACAAATTTCTACCCTATATGGATTTATCTGTCAGCCAAATATTATTTTCTAATGAAGAGGTAGAACTTTTAATCGAGTGTTTCTGTATTATTTGTTCTTATATCTCCTTCCAAATATCCTTAAATAAAGATAAAAAAAATTATATCATTTTGTCACGACCTACCTTCACCAAGATGAGGGAAGGGACAACAGATTTCTAGACCCTTCCTTCTTCAAGTTGATGAAGAGATAATGACCCATGAGATATGCGTTCAATAGGTCCAAAATTGGCTACTAGAAATAAGGGTATTGAATCATACACAAAATGGAATGAATTGCCCTTTTTATTAAGTAGGTTCAGGAGATAAGATATTAAATCCTAGACCAAAATAAATCTAGAGGAAAAAGAAAAGAAAAAAAATAAACCATTCCCATATGCATGTTCCAAAAGTAAGTGCAAATGAGTATAAGAAAACTCCAATGGAAAGTTCCAAAATAAAAGAAGAAAACAGAAACATCAACTCTCCCAATGTCTAGACTAGTATGGTCTTGAACGATCCTCAAAGTCCTACTAAAATCCTAAAAGCAGTTTTATATATTTATGGTGAGTATACAGGTATACTCAGTTTGGACAACCAAAAGCTCTCGTGAACAAGTGTGGAAGCATTCTAATTCCTGTGAGAAAATGAGACAACACCTAGCAAGGACACTATCCACCAAACCTCCCCAACGAACACTCCCAAAATAACACAAGTCAATTAATGTAATAGTAATAAAACATTGACGTTTGGCTACCCCGCACCACTTTCCCACTGGTTATTGAAGAAATCTTATGCATCAGACCTCTCCCATCATTCTCACTGCAGTCCCACTGCCACACCCCGCCTGCAAACACCTAGGATTTCAAAACCCCACATTCCACCCGCAAACACCTGGGCTATGAGTACAACACATTCGACCTGAAAAAAACTAGAACACAAAAACGAATCATAACCACGCCCGCACAGACATGGGTCCAAACAATTCCAACCATGCTTGAAGCCACCTGGGCCTCATCCCGAAGACACTTATGAAAGAACCTGCCCACACACACCTGCTCCAACCACCACCACGTACCCTCCTGAAGAATCTAGGGCTATAATGAACCTCAAGCTGTCAATTTCTACCTGAAGAATATTGGGATACTCAGTAATGAAAGTAGAAAAAGAGCTAATAACCAGCCACTCGTAAGAGTGTTTGGAAAAACACCCTCCCCCATGAATGGGAGTGTTCGGTACAATGTACTCAACATGGGTGAGGTGTGAACAAGAAACATAAGATCTAAAGTATACATATAGGTAACAAGGACTCATCCCAACCTAGGGGTTTCAAAACCATGCCATACACAATCACACTCGTTACTATTCATTCATAAAGAGGACAACACCCACGACCATGTCAAAACTCATTCCCGAAAAAAAAATCCCTATTGAACTGATTCTTTTTTTCATATTCAGGTGATTCCATTCAAGTAATTGTTCACTAATGGGCAACTAACAGTCATATCAATAAGCCAAGTATAGAGATAACAACCAAACAACAATTTAAGCATTCACAAAAGGTTCTCTTGTAAAGTCACAACAACAAATGGGGTCTGTGAGATCCCTCAAAGTACTGGAACCAAACCATGCCCCATCAAACATCCCCACATGACCTCAGATCAAAAATTTAATGACTAGAAAACAACAGGGGTTCCCATCCACACCATTGTCATCCCACAATAAAAAAAAGATCAACCACCCATGTTACCAAGACAGAGGAAGGGAGTTTTCTGATTCAAACACACCATTCTTTAAGTTTCTTCATTCTATTTGATTAACCGGGGTGATCACACAAGGAATGTTGTTCACTGGACATCCAATTAATTAACCAAGTTTACATGATTAAACAATTCATAAGTCACAACCATTCAATCATCACATAAGGTAGGGGTTCATTGGTGCGCAAGGAAGGACCCCCAACAACCATGATTTTCAGCAAACATGAGCCCATATAGATCACAACATATAGATAGAGATAAAAGTGTATGACAACATCATCAAACACAACCCTTCATTCTTTAAATGTCTATTTATTATCTTTATTAACGTTTGGTTTCATCTATTTCTAAAGTAACATCATATTACCCACCTCACATGATACACATTAAAGAGAGATGATGGAAAACCACTACTTGGATGATCAATGATTGAGGTTTCACTCCACGCACTATTAACTGGGGATGCATAATTTTTAAGGGATGAACTCTGAGGGCTCCAAGAGTGGGTAGGAAGGATCCAGCACAGGCATACCACTTGCCCTGAGAAGGGGGGATCCAAACACACCAAGGAAGGAAAAAGAGGATAGTCATGAAGAAGAACATAATTCCTAAGTGATAACAAGTTGAGATCCTAGACTTATGGGATATCAAAATCATGAGCAGCTTTAAAAGGAAGATTGTGGATTCACCATGCTGTTGGATAGTTAACAATGATGGTATTAATTGTTATTTAATAATTCTCATCAAAGAGTGGTCATAATGGTTGTGCATTTAAACCATTTACATTAATCAGAGGGAAAATCATAACAGGGGTGGAACTGAATAGTACAGAAAAAAGATGTGAAACCAAGGTAAGCCACATGTTTTGGTATGTCAAGGGTCTCCCAACTCTTGGGAAAAAAATTACATATCATTTATGGTATTTTAATAGCTTTTAATGTGGTATAAAACATTTCTACATCAATTGATATATTGAAAGAGATGAAAAATTCAGAAACTAAAAAAAGAAAGAAGGGTGGGACATGGTTTGGTGAAACACTGTAATGTTGCCCTGGTCATGGTGCCACAGGAAGCTGTGCCACTGTTTCATTGTACGACCGTGATGGTTCGACCCTCATGGTTCCACCATCACAGTGCCACCATTTCAGTGTGCAGACGTGATGGTGCACCCATCATGGTGCCACTACCATGGTGCCACCGTATGTGGTTCCATCGTTTCAATGGAACCATTGGATGGAACTATGTTTTTTGTAAAACTTCACAATGATCCACTGCCCAATCCATTACATCAGATACCTCTCATATTATTCTCATCCCAAGAATAGAAACTAAACACAAAGGAAAGATAGAGTTCCAAAAATCCACCTCAGAAGCTACCTCTCAAGAGTAAACCTCCCAGACATCCAAGAACAACTCTACCTCAAGTAACCACACGAGCCAATAATTCTGTCATTCTCTAGACATATGTATTACGGAGACCATTCCACTATCTCAAGATAATATCCAATTTGGGAGGCACTAAATTTCTTTCATGGGTTTAATTACATCATCCTTAATATGTCTTGATTTGGGATTTAGTCCTCCTTTCCCCACAGTCAGGACTCTTCACACACATTCAGAGAGAAAGGGAAACAACACAACTCATTGTCAACAAGGTCAAACACTACATAAAAGATATGTACATAATAGAATATAAAAATACAAAAAACATCTCTGGGTACTGGGTGCACATCTGTGCCTCTCATTCTGAGGTACTCTCCTCAAGGCTACCATTCCTCCACAACACACGAACCAATGGTATGGATCATCCATGAATAACTTTCTCCTTTAGACCTTCAATAATCACTGGTCTCTCTATAAAAGTCATGTCATCCTCGATAGCCAACCTTCCACAGTCTAAGAGGTGTGAATCATCGTGTAGATACTGTTGGATCTAAGACTCATGGAAGATGTCATGCACTCTCAGTAACGGCGGTGGTATAACTAGTTGATATGACATGTCGTTGGCCAACACCAACACTTTGAAAGGTCCGACAAACCTATGATAAAACATACTCTCTCTACCGAACCTCTGTTTCCCATGATTAGGGGATGAATTCAAGAACACATGGTCCCCAAACACAAACTCCAAGGGTCGTCTCCTCTTATCGGCATATGATTTTTTCCAGTCCTGAGCCACCTTTATCCTCTCTCGTATAAGATGAACCTTCTTCTTCATTCTATGCACCATTTCTAGGTAATGAACACCAGATCCCCTACCTATGTCTAGTACACAGGTGAGTGACACAACATCCCATACAAAGCTTCAAACGGAGACATGCCAAAGGTAGAGTGATAGATAATGTTGTAGGAAAACTCCACTAGTGGTATGTGTGTCACCCACGATCCCACAATGTTTGAGACACATGCCCGTAGCATATCCTCCAGTGTCTGGATGGTCCGTTCTGCCTATCCTTCTGTCTGGGAGTGGAAAGTAGTGCTGAGGCATAGTTGGGTCCAAAAGCACGATTCAATCCTTTCCAGACCCATGAGGTAATCCAGGTTTCCCAATCGTAGACTATGGACCTAAGAATCCCATGAAACAGCGCCACCTCAGCCACATATAATTGTGCTTGGGCATCCACTGTACTTGAAGCATTGATTTCCAAGAAGTGAGCTGATTTTGTCAACTTGTCCACAACTACCCAGATAGTATCTCCACCCCTTGAACACTTGGTTTTACAGTGATGAAATCCATCAAGATGTCAACCCACTTTCACTCGAGGACATTTAAAGGTTGTAACAGACATCCTCGGACTTGCTGTTCAGCCATCACCTATTGACACATGAGGAAATTTTCTATGAAGTAGACCACTACCTGCTTCACCCTATGCCACCAAAAAAGACCCCTCAAGCCCCAGTACATTTTGAAAACTCCTAGGTGTACTACTAGGGGTGAGTTATGGTGCTCCCCAAGAACTATCTCATGCATTTCCACTAGGAAGAGCAACCTTCTATGAAACTACATCTAATTTTTCCCATCTTCTGACCATCCCTCTGGTGCATCACCCTAGATTACATGATCGCTCAACACTTCAGCCACTAAGTCCAACCACTAAGACTCCTCCACCTACATCAATAGATAGGACTGCACTATCATCTGAAATAGATCTCCTCTACCATCCTCCACCCTTATATCCTTGTGTAGGGAAGCCAACTCTTCCATCGCCTTCCAAGAAACTGCTGACTCTCGAACTACATCCTTTTATGACTTCCTGCTCAATGATTTAGCCACCACATTCCCCTTTCCTAATGTGTAGTAAATCTCAAAGTTGTAGTCCTAATATAACTCCATCCACCTTCAATATCGAAAGTTTAGGTCCCACATGGAGTAGATATACATCAAGCTATTGTGATCCATGAAGACCAAGAAGCGCTACCCATTGAGGTAGTGCAACATAAACATTAGTACTAACACAACCACTGCGATTCCCAAGTCGTTGGTGGCATAGATACGCTCATGAGGACGTAGATGCTTAGACTTGTAAGAGATCACCCCCTACTGTTTCATCATCACACACCCCAAGCCTTGGCCCGAAAAATCACTGAACACCTTAAACATCACTCCCTCTTCTGGAAACCTCATCACTAGGGCACTAATAAACTTCCCATTCAGATAACTAAAGGCATCCTTACACTGCCCACTCCACACGAATGTTTGGTCTTTCTTTGTCAAGGATGTCAAAGTTGCTGCAACTCAGCAGAATTTGGGCATGAATCTCTAGTACTAACCTACTACTCCCAGGAAACTACAAACCTTTTCCATGTTCTTGGGTGATTCCCAAGAAACAACTTCTTAAAACTTTGATGGGTCCATCTCTATCCCCTGCCCAGACACCACGTGTTCAAGGAAGTTCACTTCTCTTGTCCTTAACTTTCACTTGGACAATTTTCCATAGAGTTGGTGCTGTTGGAGGTCCTATAAAACTATTCTCAGATGATTAGCGTGATCCTCCTCTGATCTTGAGTTGATTATGATGTCATCAATAGACATGACTATGAATGAGTCTAGATATTCTCAGAATACAGAGTTCATGATCCCCATGAAAATAGTTGGTGCATTCGTTACACCGAATGGCATGACTACAAACTCAATGTGCGTATATCTGCACCTGAAGGCAGTCTTCGAGATGTCCCCCTCTTTCACTCTCAACTGATGATATCCTAACCGTAGGTCTATCTTGGAGAACATACTACCCCCTTAAAATGTTCAAAGAGGGCATATATCATCAGGACAGGGTAACAATTCTTTATTTTTACTTAATTCAGTCTCCGGTAGTCTATGCACAGCTTGAGACCACCATTTTCCTTCTTCATGAACAATAATGGGGCACCCCAATGCAATGAACTTGGTCGAACAATGCCATTATTCATTAGATTAAGAATCTAAATTCATAACTCATGCAGCTCAAAAGGCGCCATCCGATAGAAAGCCATCAAAATTAGATGGTCACCAGGTCGCAATTCTATACCGAACTCAATGTCATATCGATAGGGTAGAGTCACCACCTACTTGGGAATGAAGTCAAAGAACTCTCTAATGATCCTTGGGATTTCCACCATCTATGTTTCTGATGACTCTACTGACAACTCAGCTAATAAGGAAAGAGAGGCTCCACTCGTCGGATGACCCCTAACAACCCCACTCACCGATGAAAGTCACAGATCAACCGCCCATATCTGAAAACACGATCCTCCATCCGATGTAGTTGATAATGACACATATAGAGAACAATCATTAGATGCCTAGAATGAAATCATACGGCTGCATATAAATCAAATCATGGTCCCCACTTAACTGATGTAGTCCCAACATCAATCTAGACCCTTCTGTAAACACAAGACAAGCTCGTCTGACTACTAATAGTCGCACTCAAAACCAGAGGTATGAGAAGTCTCTCTACGTCTAGTCCCAAGGAATGGGCTAGACTGGGTGAAATAAATGTGTTAGAATCTCATGAATCAAACAAGTAATAGGCAAGAGTACTAAAAAAGCTGAACATACCTCGAATGACTTATATACCTGCTAGAACTTCTACCTCTGTGGTGTGTAACAACCCACTCCTAGCACCTCTTCCACTCAACATTCATCCACCTCCCCAACCATGCCCTGGTCGAGGTCCCTGAAGAGAGCCCTAAGGTTGACATCCTTCCACAACAACTTCCATCAGAGGGGCGGGGGTTCGCTATCTTTACTGCTACTGTTGAAAGGGCCTGGCTAGAAACTGTTGCTGCTAATGTGGGTGCAACAAAGTCCCACCCCCACGGTACTACACTGGGTTAGGGAACTGATTCTAAAGGTGCCCACGGCTTCCACAGATTAATCATTTCAGTCCCAAGCCTGAAAGGAAGGGGCGAGGAATGGGAGATCGAAACAAGGACTACTGGGGAATGCTCCCCAATAGTCGTAACCTGGATGGCCCTAATGCTGGAGGCCTGTTGCAGACAACCATCCCCTTCATCGAGCCCAAATGGATTCCCTCTCATGATACAAATCCTAACATGTGCATCCTTTCCACCAATTCAGCCTTCTTATGGACCACCATGTATGTCAGTAGAGTGAAGAGGTTAACAATATACTGATGATAAGGTTATAGTGCCTCCTCAAAATGTCTTGCCCGAGACTCCTCATCTAGAAAGTGGTCTGCAGCAAAGAGAAGAATATACTTAAACATGAATCCCCAACTCCTACACTGAAATTCTACCCTTTTTAAGGGAGAGAAGATCCTACATCTTCTCTGCCATCATTGTGGACGAGAGGAATTCTGCTCAGCACTCCCTCTCAAAGTTAGCCCATGAACCCTCATCCTCCCACTTCTCCCCAAGACAAAGCGTCCACCACTGAAACACTGCTCTCCACATCTGGTTTACATCTAGAGGAACCTAGTACTCCGATGGAGCCTGGATCAAGCTGAAAGCTATCACCAGCTCTTCAAGCCAGCTCTTCGTCTCCATGTCTGAGATGCTGCCCTCATACATTCTGAGGGCCTTTTGCTGAAAGGCACGATGCATCTTCTTCCACTAATCATCCTCCCCTACTAGGTCAACCCTCTACTGGTTAGCCGAAACATCCTCCTGGGCCTCGATCGGCTGTAAAACTCATGGTCAATTTCCAGGTTTCATAGGTGTATGATAAACACGGAATGCCTTTTCCCAAGTAGTGTAGAAGATTACTTTAAATATTTTTCATAGAATTATTATACATTTTAATTACTCAAAATACCCAAGACACGCATGCACACAAGTCATTATGACGCATGTACCATTCTTAGATTCTCTACCCTGCAATCAGTGTACCCTCACTTGGTTGTTCGGTAGGCCCATAGTCCTTTCATCGAATCACAGGGGGCCCTAAAATCCTACGTCCTAGCCGGTATTATCTAGTATATTTCACACACCAAGATTTCCTAACACTATTTCCATACCATCCCATGAAATCATCAGTGTTCTTAACCTCGAGCTACATCCTATCTCTCAACCTCCCTTTGATACCATTCTGTAATGACACACCTTCACCAAGCGGAGAGAAGGGAAAAAGATTTCCAGACCCTTCCTTCTTAATGTGGAAGAAGAGATAATAACCCCTAAAACCCTCCTTTAATAGGTCGAAGAGTGGTGACTAACACCAATGGAATAGAATCACACAAAAAATGGAAGGAATTAACCTTTTTATTTAGTAGGATCAGGAGATAAGATAGTGATTTCAAAACAACATCGAAACTGGAGGAAAAAGTAAATCCAAAGATATATCATTCCCATATGCATGTTCCAAAAGTAAGTTGTACAAAGTACAAGAAAACAAAAATGGAAAGTACCAATGAAAATAAGTAAATAGCAACAAAAACTATCCCAATGTCTAGACTAGTACAGTTTTGCACGATCCTCGAAGTCATCCTGGGAACCTGAAAGTAGTTTTATATTAGTAGGTGGTGTATATTGGTATACTCAGTAGAGATAACCAAAAGCTATCGTGCACATGTGGGGAGGCATTCTAATGCCTGTGAGGAAAGAATATAACACCTATTAAAAAAAATATCATCCCAAACCTCAAAAAAGAACACTCCCCAAATAACACAAGTCAAATAATGTAATAGTAATAAAACATTGATATTTGGGTACACCCCAAAACCTTCCCACTGGTTATTAAAGACATCATACATGGCAGAGCTATCGAACCATTCTTGTCGCAGTCCCACTACCACACCCCACCCGCACACACCTAGGCTGTCACAACAGCACATTCCTCCTGCAATATCCTGTGATATCACTACAACACATCGCACCCGAAAACACCTGGTCCACAACAACCAAACATAACACGCCCACAAACACCTAGGTCCGAACAACTACTATCATTCCCAAAGACACATGGGCCACATCCTGAAGACACTTGAGAGACAACCTTCCCACACACACCCATTCCAACCACCACCACGTACCCTACCCAAAGAATCTAGTTCTATAATGGACGTCAGGCCGTCACAACCATCCCAAAGAATCTAGGAATACTTGAGAAAGGTTGAAGAAAAAGAGTTAATAACCATCCACTCATAAGAGTGTTGGGAAAAACACCCTCCCCAAAAATGGGAGTGTTCGATACAATATATTCATCTTGGGTGGGGGATAAAAAAAACATAGGAACTCAATTTTTCATATAGGTAACAAGCACTAATCCAAACCTTGGGGATCTATAACCAACACATACACAAAAACCATCGTCATTATTCATTCATAAATTTCACAACATCCACATCCATGTCACAACTCATTCCAGGAAAATAATTCCCCATTAGACAAATTCTTGTTTTTATATTCAGGTTATTTCATTTAAGCAATTATTCACTACTGGGAAACTAATAGGCATATCAACAAGCCAATGATGGTGAAAGCAGGCAAAAATCAATTTAATCATTCACACCCGGTTCTCTTTTAAGGTCACAACCGCAAAATGGGTTTGTGAGATCCCTCGAAGTACTTGAACCAAACCATGCCCAACCATATGGCCATGCATGGCCTCAGATCCAAAAACCAACGACTTCACAACAACAGGTGATCATATCCCCACCCATGTCACCCCATACGCATCAAGAAGATCAACCACCCATGTTACCAAGATAGAGTAAGAGAGTTTTCAAATTTAAACACACTATTAATTAACTACCTTCTTCCCATTTAATTAGGTAGGGTGATCACACATGTATTGTTGTTCAATGGACATCCATTTAAAAAATCTAGTTTACATGATTAAACAATTCATATTTCACAACCATTCAATCATCATTGAAGAAATGGGTTCATTTGTGTGCATGGAACGAAAACCAATAGCCATGATTTTTATCAGACATGATCCCATACATATCACAACATATGGAAGAAGAAAAAATAGTACAACAACATCATCGAACACACCCCTTCATTTATTAAAAGACTGTTTATTATATTTTTTAAAGTTTGGTTTCATCCATTCTCGAAGAAACATCATCATACCCACCCCGCATGATACACAGTTAAGAGAGTCGAAGGAAAAACCCTAATTGGATGATCAACGATCAAATTTTCTCTCCACACGCCAAGAACATGGGATGCGCAATTTGCAAGAAATGAACTACGAGGGCTCCAAGAGTGGACAGGAAGGCTCCAGCACAGGCACACCACTTTCCTTGGGAAGGGGGAAATAAATTAACTAAGTAAGGAAAAGGGGGTCAGCCATGAAGAAGAAAATAACTCTCATGTCATAACAAGTTGAGATCCTAGGGATATGGGATATCAAAATCATGAACAAATTTAAAAGGCGGATCATGGATTAACCAAGTGGTTGTATGGTTAACAATGATGGGATTAATTGTTTTTTAATAATTATCATCAAATAATGTTCATAAAGGATGTGTATTTAAAATATTTCCTTTAATCAGAGGGAAACATGTCATAGGGATAGAACTGGAATGTACGGGAAAAAGGTGTGACACTGAGGGAAGCTGGATGTTTTTGTATGTTAAGGGACTGCTAACTCTTGCGGAAATTTGGATATCATTTATGGGCTTTTAATAGAATTTAAAGGGGTATAAAAATATTTCTATGTCAAAATATATGTTGCGGGAGTGGAAAAACATGGAAACTGGAGAAAGAATGAAGGGTGGGACATGGTTTGGTGAGACACTATAATGGTGACATGGTCACGGTGCCACCGAAATCAGTGCCACCGTTTCATTGTGCGACTGTGATAGTGAAACCCTCACGGTGCCACCATCGCAGTGCCACCTTTTCGGTGTGCGACCGTGATGGTGTGACCCTCATGGTGCCACCATCACAGTGCCACATTAGGTGGTGTAACTGTTTTGGTGTGTGATTGTGATGGTGTGACCATCACACTATGACCATCACGGTTCCACTATTTAGGTGAAACTGTTTGATGGAACAACGTATTTTGGAAAACTCCTTAACGAGCCACTACCTAGGACATTACACACATATATATAAATTATATTGTGATAATGTTACAATCTTTTACATCTCATCTTCCATCTTATGAGGATCTAAAACATCCATCACCTGTATGTGTGGACTACTGCATCCACAAAGCTATGTGTGTTGTTTTTTATCACCACCCCATAGAATCATTCTTATAATTGGGTTTCATTCCTGTCTAAATATTATGAATAATTTTAAGGTTAGTTAATAATAGAATGATTTATGTTAGAATTTGGGTGGTTTTGTTGATGCTTTGATTATTAATGTAATATTGATTTATTTAATGTATTATTTATATTAGATATTATCTAAACTAGTGACTAACTTTTTTTTGTATAGATATTAAAGGAATAAATTATCATCCTTTTATGGATATTAAAATTCACTAATAGTTAATCATGGTGCTTGGGAATAAAAATAATATTCGGGTACATTCATTTCATAGAGTGAAAGATGTTATAGAAGATGAAATTGATTGAAGCGTAAATAAAGGATGAAAAATTTCATATAAAAT
Organism: Viscum album; assembly: GCA_963277665.1. Lineage (NCBI taxonomy): Eukaryota > Viridiplantae > Streptophyta > Magnoliopsida > Santalales > Viscaceae > Viscum > Viscum album. The sequence continues at coordinate 1,933,532,641 of OY728131.1, forward strand.
ATAATGAAATAAAGTAAATATGTTTTATATTTACCTCTTTCTTTTTGGTAAAATAATCCCTAAAATCCTGGAAAATGGTCTTAAATTAATATTATTATCCTATTACATTCTTTTTTTATGAATTTATAGTCTTCTTTTATCCCTTAAAGATTTATGGTTTTGTGGTCATTAAGATTTTCATGATCATATTCTCTATCACTCTCTATTATTCCAAGGACGATTTTTCTCCTCTATATCAATATATTCACATCCCACTATAATTTTTTGGTAGAGACAAAATATATTTCCAAAAATTACATGCATATAATTATTATGGTGTGCAAATTTTAATGTTTTTCATATTATAGTGTTATTTATAAATTAATATATAAATACATCATTACATATTTGAAAATATATGCATAAAAAACATTAATTTCATAAACAAATATTTCAACATATATATATTTAAAATTTATTTTGAAATATAAAAGACCATATGAAAATAATCATTTATTATCCATTTTATTTAAAATTTAAAATTTATCCATTTAATTTACCTTATAAATATTTATTAATATATATAAATACCGATTTAAATGTGTATATAATGTTTATATTTATATTTGTGTGTGAGGGTGTATTAAAAAACATATATATATTTATGAATATATTCTAATATATGTGTGTATTTATATTTATTTATATACAGAAATATATATATGTTGTAAAATATATATACACATATATAAATATGTCAATATATAATAGGTAATATATTGTAGGCTAGGAGAAGGTGTGTTTTTTGTGTGTCTATATATATATATATATCTTTATAAATTGAAACAATTATATATTATAATACTTACAGATTCACATATGTAAACACACACACAATTATAAAAACACACACACACACCTATACATATACACACACATTTAAATATATTAAAATAAATGTGGATGGTTCGTTGGATGGGTACTTTATGGTGGGTTTTGGATTGGTTTCTTGAGGCAACCATGGCTTGATTGTGGCTAATCTTCATAAGTCTTTTGGTTGCAACTAGTTTCACCTTTCTCTTCTTAATTGGAACACAATCATCATTTGAATCATACTAATTTTCCCACCATAAATTAATGGTCCATTACCAAGAATGTGAGGAAAACTACATAAATGAAAGTTTTTAAAACATGGAACCATGGGTGTCAAAGTATCTTCCAACAATGTTAAGAACATCAAATGTTTAGACTATATTAATGATTCCACAAATTTCAATTTTTTCGACTGTAAACATATTAATTAATAGTGTCTAATTTATAATAGGAATTAATTTTATTCAATGTTATTAAAATAGTTATATTAGAATATAATTAATATGAATTTATAAGGAATAATAATATAGTTATAACTAATTTTCCCAGTTCGAACATGACCTGCTCCCATGGTTCAATAACCATCCCGATTATGCATATATAATTTAATTGTACAATAAAATAAATTTATGATAAATAGAATGATTTTATTGTGAGATGGACTTTGTCCTACTGTGCATGATTTAATTGCAAGCATCATTATAATTTAATAATGTACATAGAGCGAGAGATTAGCCTTGTGATCCCTTTAAATTGAATTTTTATACTAACCATCATTAAATGAATTCATAAATATATTTAAATTTTTTATGATATTCTTGTTTCAATAAGTAATGGATGACTTTTTGTATAAATTAAATAGTGACTATTATACCCTTCATCATCCCCTTTCATACAGTAGCTCTAAAAATTCAACTATAACTGTCACTCACCCTTCCTCATCCCCAGTACAAGTTCCCATATCTCTAATCTCTAGCTCTCTGACCCAAATTAAATGATGAATCGGGCGATGAGGACATTAGTGAAGCACAAGACTGCAGGTGATTCCTTCTTCCCCGACTCTGATGATGAGGTGATAGAGAAAAGGTAGAGGGGAACCACATGGCCCATTGAAATTAGGCTAAGATACTGGGATTCTAAACCAAAAAAATATTTAAGAAGCAATATAATTCATTTAATAATATAATTTCAAATTTTGAAATCTATTTTTAACATTCTTGAAATATAACTAATGTTTTTATTCAAATAAAATCGATTTTTTGTTTTTATCTTTTAATAAAGTATTCATAAAATTCATTTCAATTTTTTGAATGGTTTGAAAAAAAACATGGTTTCTTTGATTTAACATAATCCAATTAAATCAATGAGAAATGATATTATACATGAATTTTCTGTAAGATTATTTTTATACTTAAAACATGCATTTTTTGAAAAATGGTTTTCATTGCGTATTGTGAATTTATATTAAAATTTATTTTTATCACATCTAGAAATTAAATATTATAAAATGGGTTCCATATTTTAAATTATCATAATTAATATTATGTAATAAGGTCAACTTAATTTTTGGTCATAATGAATAGTAACCATGGTAAATATTTAACACCTAAATGATTTAAATTGGATAAAATAAAGGTAAAAAACTTCATGATAACACAAAAAAAATTGATTAAATGAGTTAAATTGGTTAAAACCCCAACACATCCTATGCCTAGATATGTGGTCTTGCGCAAACATATGTCATTTATGTGGTAGTGGTTTTATTATTTTTTAAGTATAATATTATTCTTTACTCTACTTATAAACATACTATATATCATTCATCCTCCTTTTTCAATGAGAGACACCATGAAAATATTTTAATAATCAAAATATGAATTTATTGATTAAAAATAATTACAATAAAATCATGGGAATGTAACATGGAAATTTAAATTTAATGTCTTTGATTTATATTAAAAATTAATTTTAATTATCATTATCAAAATAGTTATATTTGACTATAATTAATATAAATATATAAGGAATAAAAATATTGTTTTGAAAAATAAAAAAATTTGTTCGATCACATATTTAATAGATTTTCCCGAATAGAACATGACCTACAACCCTGATTCAATGACCACCCTGATTCTAATAGTTTTTATCATAGGAAATAAAACATTTGCTTCAAATACAATAATGTAACATGTTTTTAAAATATTTCATTGAAGTAAATTTTCATCACAAAATTAGAAATTGAGATAATCATGCTAAAAAATAGTGGACTTAGTGATAACTGAAAAACATTGAATCCATCTATCTATCCATATGAGAGTGTATATATAATTTGACTATATATTAAAAGAATTTTAGGCTCAATAATTGTGAGATGGAGTTGAACTTCCATGCATATATAAATTTACCCTTCAATAAAATAATTTTAGGTTCAATTTGTCTCCTGACCATTGTAATAGTAATTTTGACGATGAATATCCTTAAATGAATTCATAAATATTAGTAATGGATGAATTGTTCTATAAATTAGATACCCTTCCTCATCCCCTTTCATTATGCAGCTCTTCAAATTAAACTATAATTATCACTCACCCTTCCTCATCCCCAGTATAAACACCTGTTTATCTAATCCCTCAAAACAAAATGATGCATCAGGCGATGAGGAAGATATAAAATATAAAGATTGTCACTGATTCCTTCTTCCCTAGATCCGCAAAAAGGTAGAGGAGATTCACACTATCTAATCTGTTATTTATAGACTCCACTGACCCGACGATGGCGAAAAGGAAGAGGAGGGAATCCCACACAAATCCTCTCATAGCTGACACTTGCGACCAGGTGATGGAGGAAATTTAGTTTCCATGAGTAGTTCTGAGATATGGGATGGAGAATACATGAGATCTAGTACTCTAATATAATAGTCCTAAATTCAAGGAGGTATGATTAGACTTATGACTCTATTGAGATCCGTGATTTAGAGTATAGTTGAACCACATATCTGACTACCATTTCATCCCCAAATACACCGACCGGGGAATGGGGTCGAGGGTGCGTTGAAGCCTTTTCACTCAACTATAAAGTACTGCCTCTGACCAAGTGATAGTTGACGTTTACCATCCCTCTTCTGACCATCTCTACTCACACTGGGGGGGAGGGGTTGCTTCCATACCACCCATGTGAGCATATCGATCTTGATGTTGAAGTCATTCCCATCTTGACACAGGTCAAGAACGTGTTTACTCTCCATTGAAGGTTCCATATGGAAACTTTTTCCTTTTGGGGGAAACAACTTGTTGGAATGAAATCACCAGGTGGCTCAACCCTTAATCCTATCATCCATTGGGACCTCTTGTATGACTCGGAGATGGTGGTCTGAGCAATATAATAGTCATTGTTGTTTCATCTAGTATTTGGGGAACTCTGAATAATATAGATTTTAGAGGTAGGGGTTCTGCTTAAGAGCTACTTGAAACAACTCAACGCACAGTAGGATTTCATTTGGACGGTCAACGATCTGAACACCTATGAGTAAAAGATCAATCACTATCCTATATCACACAATAGTTCCTTGGAAGCTGCATGAGTACACCTTTGTTTCTCCATTATCCATATGGAGTTGGTGCTTGTCAATTTTCATACCATTCAACGGCTCCCAATGGGATTGAATTGACACAACTAAGGTGTTTAGAGGAGGGAATGCCTAATATAACTATAACCTCCACCCACTACCTTAAGATCACATGAGTTAGGGTATTCATTCTACATGACTTGTTTCTTCTAGCTCAGAATGACTCTAGAACCTTTCTTACACTATAACTAGGGGAGACTCACTAAATGCCTCTGAAATCTACTGATACTCGAAATAATATAGCTAGTAGACATAAAATATTACTTTCCCTAGATAAATTTGAGTCACCTGGGTGACATTCTATCATGGACGGCTTGTATGGATGAGTGAGATAGGGATTTGAGTTTATTACTTCCTTACTAGTTGATTAGAAATACATACTATAATATAGGTAGAAATATTGTCATAGTGTTAGAGGGGTATCGACGAGGATAGATGGGGGCTAGAGAGTGGAATAGTTCTCCAACTATAACGAGTTTAGAAGGATAAACTCATAAACTAGCATAAGGGGTGATAATGTGTCCTAACTCTAAAATTTTGTGTGACATGGTTTGAGTGTGGGATGACTTAAGAACTACTCCTACAAGGCGGTTCACTATCATCCCTAGCCCGTTGAATGCAGTTTGAGTGGGAATAGTTATCAATAATACCTTTATAATATGATTAAAGAGATTTATATGGATCAATATGAGAATTTCATATTTGAGGTATATGATGCATCGTGTTTCGTCTAGGCATCCCCAGGTGCAGAGCATTGATAAATGGGGTTGACATCAAGAAAACTATGAATGAATAGTTCTTGAAAAATGGAACGAAGGATCAAAATGCATTGTCTCATCAACTATACAATAAGATATTTTTCTCCTTAATCCACTCGAGTAACCTTTGATGAATTTACTAGAGTGTACATAATGACAGATGTAGGTCTTTTTAGCAGTGATCATGTTGACAGAGCATTGAGGAGAAGCCCTTTGACTTAAGTATGATGTCACGACTGCTAGTGTAAAATAACAAATCATTTTTTGGTGGAGGATGTGAATCATTATAATATAGTAGTTAGACAATGCTGATATAATATAGGTAGTAGAATATCATGTGCATTTTGATTAATATCATTTGGCAGTCGGTTGACTGGTGATGTGGCTAGAGGTTTTCCCAGCACTAAAAATATTATTTATAACTCCTACACTAGCATAGTGGTGTAGGGTCAAACCCATGGAAATGTTTGTGAGAAATATGATGTTTAATATGATATTAACTCCAATATTATCAGTAGTAGAGATAGTGAACATTGCTTAGTTTTTATTTTTTTAAAAAATTTTAAATGATGAAGTCGAAATAGGATGATAAACCATGATTTTTTTACAAAGAAACTAAAATTTACACTAAATACTGATAAACTAAAGAAATAAAGTAAAGTAATATTAAGCACCAGGGCATGAAACAATGATCAATTGTAATAATCGAGAATTCCAAAATAATAATATAAAGGATATCTTCCCCACTATACTCTATTGAATCATACCTCAATAAAAAGGTAAAAAGTGTCCCTCACTAGAAATATCAACACACCTAAGATTGAATTAAGGATTTTAGAACTCCAAAATTAGTCAAACTGCTTGACAATAATAAAAGGATAACCTATAGAAATATGTTTTCCATTAATTTTCAATGTTAAATACATTAACGGTTTGATAAATGTATACAAGAACCACCTAGCCATTTGATCTCGAATTGAAGATTTTATAAAACATTTTATGCATGAAACAACTAAATAGAGAATCATTAATTGATCTCAATGATTGATTATGATTCTAAAATATGTAATGTGAATGAATAAGTTTAAAAGATTAAGCACCAGAATTGAATTATTCAGCTAATACAATTCACCCTATGATCATCTTGATTAAATCATGAAAAACGTCCAAGAATAGAAGAAAAAAATTAAAGATAGGATGAATAAGAACTCCGTAAATACTGCTCTGCTATTGGGCTCCTTGGCCTCCACCTCTTCTCGAATTTTGCTCCCAGGAGTCCGCTATCGAATCTAGTGTGTTAATTGAAGGAGAATGAGACTCTGAATCAGAGTCCCAATCCGAGTGTAATTATTTATATTATTGAACTTCTTAAAATATCATATGACATATGCAGCATGTCACCACACATTTCCACCGACTTCAAAGGTCCTTCACTTATGTAACACACAAGTGCGTTTTTTCATGATTGACATGTCATGATAGTTTTTCCCTCGTAACTAACTCCTACTGAGTTATTTGAATGTATTTAGATTTGTTTCTAGCACTTGTGTGAACCTGCACAACTAGAACAGAAAAATATTTAAACAAATAAACATTTAAATGTTAATTTTTATGAAAAAATAAAAGTTTCATTAAGGAATGAATAAATGTTATTAAATTTAAATTAGTAATTATTAGTTATTATTTTATTTGATTACTAACTTATTTTATTTAATGTTGTTACATGTTATTAAATATACTTATTTAATTATTAAAGTTATTAATAAATAATTAGATTAAATTACTAATTTAGTATTTAATAAATTATTTAATTAATAATATTCGTATTTAGTTTTTTTGAATATTTTTGTTTGTTTACGATTATTATTTATGTTTATCACAATATATCGTTCTATTTTAATTATTAAAATTTATAAAATTGTATATAGTTATTATATTTAATAATTATTTTATTCAAAAAAGAAGACAAATTTTAATTATTATATTCATTTATGTTTTTAATTATTTTTTAATTTCATTTATAAGATTAACATTTGAATTTATTTAATTAATTAGTTTTATATTTTATTCAATTATTATTAATTTATTTAAATTATTATTACTATATTTTATTTTTTATTTTTTTATTTTTCTATAATTATTTTTTAATCCCCCCCTGTCTTCCTCTCCAATGCGCCATAGGGGGTAGCTATGGACTGAATTCTTTGGAGTAATTGACCCGTGGAGTTTCCTAGCTTGTCTTCAGCAACTCCTCATTTTCTAGAAATCAGCAGCGACATTAGATCGGCTATAGGTGGTGCAGAATCCTTCATGTGGTGGAGTAAAAGTGTTTCCTTCGAGCAGCGGTGAGGATTCAATCAGCGTAGTTTGGCCTCCTTGAGTTCCTGAAGGCTTCAGGGTTTCTATCCCAACTCACAATGTCTGTGGCACTCAACGAAGGTGGAAAGAATAGACGGCTACTGGCGGCTTGTCACAGTGACTCCTCATATTACTGTAACTCCAACTGAACTCCCTTCGAGTAACCACAACCAGATGCTTCTTTCTTCCGTAGAAAGTTCCATATCTTCAATAGTATCCTTGATTCTCCAACCAAGCCTCAACATTCATTCATTAAGTTTTAAATTGTTGGTGGAGTTTGATGATCTGGAATGATGGAAGTAGGCTTTGGATTTGAATGCAGCTTTGTGTGGCTTGGTGGTGAGGGATCTGTCTGAGTCTTCTTCTTATTTGATGTCTGATTCTTGTTGTGACTGGTTGTAAATTTTTAGAAGTAGTGATATAGAGTTCCGTATTAGAAAGGATGAGAAACGATTGTAGAGTTTGCATTATTGGGGTTTAAATTATAGAACCATAATAGGGATACAGTGGCAAGAAGATCAAGTTCGTAGTGAGATAGTGAAACAGTGAAGATGAAACCGGTGCAGCGGATGATAAGTTGTGGTGGCTAGAATTACAGTTTGGTTGAAACCATGAGGAGGTGGAATCATGAAGGTGGTTCACTACATCAAGGGGAAAGTGGCACATAGATAATTTTGAAAGGAAACGGTGTGTGGTGGTCGTGGTGCCACCGTGAATGAAGGAACCAGTGGTACAACAGAAATGGTTTAACAGTACCACTGTGAGCGAGACGGTGTGAGGAGTTTGTTGTGCCACTGATACACTACAAAACAAAGAAAAATTAAAAATAGATTAAAACTAAATTTAAAACTAAAAAAATAATTAATTTAAATTTAGAATTAACTTAAATATTTGAAAACTAAAGAACTAATAAAATTAAATTAATTTAGTAAAAAAATAAAAAATTAATTAATTTATAAAAACATCATGTTATATAACATATATTAAAACAAAATAGATAAATATATAAAAATACATTAAGGTTAATATATATAGAATGTTAATTCAAAAAAACAATTATAAATTGAAATTAATTAATCATTGATAAATTGAATTAGAAGAATTAATTTTTAGAAGAGTTAGTGAAGTCAATTAATATAGTAATTACATGTTAAAAAGAAATAATTAAAATATCAAATATTTTTTTAATAAATTAATTATTTAAATGAATATTTTTTTAATTGATTAAATAATAAGAAAGTCATTTTTTAATAAATGAGTTGTATTTCTAAACTAAATATTAATTTTTGAAGATTATATAAATTTATGATATTCTTTAATTAATTAAATTAAACAAAAATATACCACGATTAATTATAAAAATTGATTAGTTAACAAATTAAGTTAAAAAATGCAAAAGTACACTTATTAAACAAAAAGTGTTATAATAATTAAATAAATCAATAATAATTTAATTTAAAATATGGGAAAAAACAATGTAAAAAGAAGTCCACATCAACTGGAATCATATCCTGTAGATGATCCCATACCAAAAGGAAGGTTAGTGAAAATTCACTTCATGTAACACACACACAAACATAATCAATTTAGTAGAAAAGATCATACTCAGATATATTCTTATCACATTCTTTCAGGGACATTGACATAATCAAAAGGTCATCAAGTATGTTAAATTACTCAAGCGTCTCCTATTACATTCATCTAGTTTAAAGAGGGAAGATTTCAGAGACGTAGACATCCAAAAGAGGAGGGAATCAGTGATGAGAAATGTGCTAAGAGGTACTAGAATTTGGGTCTGAATCGCAAGGCAGTGATGAGCTTTACGATAGAAGCCTCAAGTATCTTATGATGGTGAAATGACCCATTCCTACACATACATATGCTTTGGTATACTTTCCCAATAAAATAGGATAACATCCAGTTAATTTCCTACCAAGAGATGTGATCTTTTCCTTGTATTCTATCAAATAGATTTCACATGATGAATCTATCTACGGTTAAGACAAAATTAGAAAATATGATTGATTCAAAAGTAGGATAGAGTGAAAAAATGGAAGGACGTGATATTGAATATGACATCAAATAATAGTGGACATCCCAGAGACCATAAGAACTATAACTACTGGAATGAAATATATACTAGTGTTTGGGATACAATACATGAATCATGTTTCCCAGGTACTCAGTGGGATAGGATACATCGTGTATCCCAGTCAGGACCTGGTGCTCACTGCCCAGGGATCGCTCGTGATACATGAAGTATCCCAATGTACACTACATATATTATTTCATAAAAATGACCACGACATACTAGGGTAACAATCCATTCAATCACTTATTAGATCAAAGGAGTTGAATTGAAACTACTATGGGAGATGAACCTTTTCCATATCATTCCACCAGCAGCGCTGAATGAAGGATACACAAAGTCGTACCATCATATGAACTACCATGTTCCAATTTTTTTTATCTTTTCTTGACTTAGCCCAACCCAAGAGTCCCAATGATTTCATTTTCATTGAATTTCATGCAACTAATGAATAGGTACACCTCCTGTCGATATGATTTGATGCCCATGGGGTAGGATGGTAACAACATTTATTTGTTTGAAGATGCGCATAGCCCAGGGATTTTGAGGTTAGGTGATGTGGTAGATGGGAGAATATTTTGATTTGGGGTTGCCACCTTCTACTACTAATATTATACCGATGATGAGCTCCATCATGTGAAGGAAACCACCAAGTGGAGCCTAGATCCCTTATGAAAGAGGTAGTAGCCCCTGATGTGTGAATTTGAAAACCATTCCACAAGCTAGATGAGTTTATTCCTTTGGCATCCATGGTTCCCATTCCCACTTCAATAACTTGCACGGTTCCATAGAAGTAGACCCACATGGGTGTGTGTGTCCTTGATGCACCTTTCCAATCATACTATCTTGACTGCTAATCTGTTATACAACTGTTTAGGTTAAGCCCTATGAAACTCTCAGGACCTCATTCACTATTGAATCACTATGATGACCACTTAGCTCATTCAATGTTAGCCCTTGGTGTTGACTTCTACCCTATTCAATACGGGAGCATCATGTACCATCATCGTATGGATCTTGTCCACCTCACCAGTCCGTATATCCATTCCCGCTGACCTATCGACTTGCAAGTCATCGAAGGCATTATTCTTAGCTGATTGTGTCTAAATGTGTGATACGTTTCGTAACCTCATGGAGTCTACTACCTATATTATACCGACCACAATACCCTCTTGTCTATTTCAACTTCACACCCCCTAACTCATAGGCCTCTAGCTGTCCATGGTAGCCATATTGATATAACTCACCTGTTACTAATATATATTGACAGACAACTAGTAGAAAAAATTGGTTAACACATGGTAAAAAACCCACCAATGGACTCACATGTGTCATTGTAAACCCAACTATATATTGGTAGATCTCATGGGTCTATTTTAAAGATGGTTCTCGATTAGACTACATGAAAAAACCATAGGGTGTTTCATCCTCTTTCTCTTGCTCGGATATGCATAATATACAAACTCTTAGATACCTAAAGGGAAACCAATGAACTACATTGGGCTTGAACCACCAATGATACAGATATGGACATAAAAAGCGCATTAAAGGGCCAATTGCAGTTCTCAAAATGCTTTGTTAATCACAGCCAAGATAATGAGAGGTCCCTTTTATCAGTGCTAAAAAAATTTCTGATAAAGACCCTTATTAACAGTTCTAAAAAAGCACTGATAAAAGGGGTCTTTTATCGACACTAAAAAAGCATTGATAAAATGTTCCTTTGTCAGTGCTTCTATTTAGTGATGTTAAAAGACCACTTTTATGAGTTCTTTTTACAAAAATATGATAAATGTTTAAATTTGAAAAAAATAAAACCTGCTAATTCGAGGGGGGTTTTAACATAGCTTGACCCCACACCTTCAACAGCAATATGAAGCACCACCACCCACCCCCCCACACGACCCTACCACCTCAGCACACCCCCATCGTCATCCCCACAACCCTTTAACAGCATTGACACCCCCCTTTAATAGCGCTATAAAAACCCTTCACCATCGTGTGCACCCATGCCTCACATAACACTATGGAAAAAACATGCTTTTGCTACGGGTTTTTTGCAATGGGAATTAATCTTGTCACAAAATGTCCATCCCAGAGGTTATTTGCGACGAGAAGTTCCCGCCATCGCAAATAATAAGTCATTTGTGACGGGTTTTTGGATCCCGTCGCAAAAAATAGTGTGCGGTTTGGTGTGTGTTGCACGCCAAAGCGCGGGAATGGTTATTTCCAAGGGGATTTCGGATCCCGTTGCAACACATATGTCGTGGTTTCGCGCGGATGGCGCGCAATAGCGTGCGACGAGTTATTTGCGGCTGGGGGTCCCCTCATCACAAATACTGTGTGAGTCGTAGGGTATTTGCGATGGGTCCCATCGCAAATACTGGCGGCGCTAAATGGTTTTATGCGACATGATGTTGTTCTGTCGCCAAAAATGTGTCGGCATGTCACTTTTTGCGATGGGACCTGTTGCAAATACCCTTTCAACCACCGCCTGCAATTAATGTGGGTGATGTTATTTGCGATGTGCTTCGTTGTAAAAAGAACCTTTTGCGACGACACTACCATCGCAAATAGTCTCATCGCAACTAATATAAACTATATATACCCTTCTCCATTTTTCATTCTTCTCCTCTCATTTCTCACATGCTCTCTCTCTTTCTATACTCTCTTTTTAAAGTGAGAAGTTCTCTGATTTAGTTTTTTTTGTAGAGAAGATGTGAAGTTGCTTAAATGAATAGGAGATCAAGTTTGACGGTATTTATATTTTATTTAGTTTAATATTTTTTTTCATTTTTTATGTAAATTTTAATTATTGTTGATTAGTTGTAATTAAATTAGATTTAAATAGTTTCATTATCTGTATTTATTTGTAATAATAAATCGAAATTATTAATATTAATTCTTAATAATTAGTAACAATTATAAATATAAGGAATAATTAGTAATAATTAGAAATAAAGAGTAATAAAGATTAATAAACAGTAATAAATAGTAATAAATAGTAATAATTAGTAATAAATAGGAATAATTAGTAATAAATAGGAACAATTCGTAATAAATAAGAATAAATAAGAATAAATAGGAATAATTTGTAATAAATAAGAATAATTAGGAATAATTAGTAATAATTTGTAATAATTATGAATAATTAGTAATAATTAGGAATAATTAGTAATAATTAGGAAGAACTAGAAATAATTAGAATTAATTAGAAATAATTAGGAAAAAATTGGAATAAATAGGAATAAATATGAATAATTAGGAACAATTGGTAATAATTTGTAGTAAATATGAATAATTATAAATAAATAGGAATAATTAGCAATAAATATTAATAATTAGTAATAATTAAGAATAATTAGAAATAATTTTTTTAATTAGTAATAATTAGTAATTAATATTAATTATTAGTAATAAAACTGAATAATTAATAATAATTAGTAATAATTAGGAATAAATAATAATAATTATAAATAATTAGTAATAATAGGTTATAAATAAGAATAATTAGGAATAAATAGTAGTAATTAGGAATAATGAGGAATAAATATTAACAAATAGTAATACTTAGGAATAATTCGTAATAAATATGAATAATTATTAATAAATATGAATAATTGGTAATAAATATGAATAATTAGCAATAAATGGGAATAATTTGTAATATATATGAATAATTAGTAATATATAAAAAAATTAGTAATAATTAGGAATAATTAAAAATAATTAGGAATAATTAGCAATAATTAGGAATAATTAGTAATAAATAAGAATAAATCGTAATAATTAGTAATAATTAGCAATAAATAGGAATAAATAGCCATAAATAGCAATGATTAGAAATAATTAGGAATAAATAAGAATAATTGTTAATAAATAGGAATAATTAAGAACAATGAGTAATAAATAATAATAATTAAGAATAAATAATAATAATTAGTAATAATTAGTAATAACTATGAATAATTAAGAATAATTAGAAATAAATATAAATAATTAGGGATAATTAGGAATAAATAGTAATAATTAGGAATAATTAGTAATAATTAGGAATAATGAGTAATAATTATGAATAATTAGTAATAAATATGAATAATTAGTAATAATTAGTAATAAAATGGAATAATTAGGAATAAAAAGAAATAAATAGTAATTAATAGTAACAAATAGGAATAAATCTGAATAATTAGGAATAATTTTTAAGAAATAGGAATAATTAGTAATAAATAAAAAATAATTAAGAATAATTAGTAATAATTATGAATAATTAGAAATAAATTGATGTAATTAGGAATAATTATCAACATATAGGAATAATTAGTAATAAATATCAATAATTAGGAATAAATATGAATAAATATTAATAATTACAAATAATTAGTAATAATTAGTAATAATTAGTAGTAATAAGAAATAATTAGTAATAAATAAGAATAATTAGTAATAAAGAGGAATAATTAGTAATAAATACTGATAAATATGATTAAATAGTAATAATTAGGAATAATTTGGAATAATTAGAAATAAATAAGAATAGTTAGTAATAATTCAGAATAATTTGTAATAAATAAGAATAATTAGTAATAAATTGGAATAATTTGTAATAAATAAGAATAATTTGTAAAAAATTGGAATAATTGGTAATAAATTGGAATAATTAGAAATAAATTAGAATAATTATTAACATTTAGAAATAATTAGAAATAAATAATAACAGTTATGATGAAAATAAAGTCTAATAATTTGTAATAACTTGTAATAACTTTTCACAATTTATTGTGGATCAACGACACTCCTTTTGCTCGATGACTCTTCTCCTTTCAAATTTCACTGACGTAAAACATTAAGAAAAGTATGCTTCTATTTATTCATATCCTATCTCGTATGCACAAGTTTGAATGTGAATATTTAGGACAACATTTTTCATAATGTGTTCAGGTGGTGGTAGTTGCAAGAAGATGATTCATCGATGAAAAGAGGGCCCTTTTGTCCAACGACTGATTTACATGCATCTTTCTCACACTAAAATCAAAATAAAGAATCTTCTCGAAGGTACAATTATTCATTATTGTTCATACGAGTATGAATAAGCATACCTCAGAGCAGATTCTTCATTGTGATTTCAGTGTTTGAATGATGCATGTAAATGAGCCGTCAGACAAAAGAGTGGCCTTCAATCCACTATAAGTTGTGTCACCCAAATTTAATGGTAATTATTAAGGAGTTGTAATTATTTATCTTCTTTTTTCAGATATTGTTTTTATAATTTAAATTTATTCAAAAACAATGATGATTTTATATTTTGTAGAATAATATAGAACAAAGAAATCAACATCAGTCATTATTAGATGATCACTCTTGGATAAATCAGCGCAGAAATCCAAATGGTTCTAGTTTAGATCCTGTATATATTGAGGGTATTGAAGATTTCTTATCATTTGCATCATCAGAACCAGAATATGTTTAATAAGGCACAATAAATTTTCCTTGAAAAAAATGTTTTCTGAGAACATTTAAAACATTTGACAAGGTTGGGGGACGACAATGGTGCTTTGGATTTCAACCAGATTATGTTTTTGGTATCAAAATGGTGAACATAGTTCCAGATAAGATACTAATAACTTGATTCCAGATCCATCATGGTTTTAAAATTTAGTACATGACGTAGCAAGACCATCTGTTCAACAAAATAAAATTGAACATGATATTGATTCAACTCATGGGTTGGCCCCATCCAAATTTTATGAGTTGTTAAGGTCTGATAAGGATGAATTATATCCTGGTTGCAAGATTTAAAAATTAGAAGACGTTGAAAAATTTATGCCTATTAAATCATATAATGAAATTTCAAAAAACAATTTTGATCAATTAGTCTCTTGACAATTGTAATAATATTTTTGACCCTGACCATCCTTAAATGCATTCATAAATATATGTAATGGATGACTCATACTAGAAATTAAATACCCTTATTCATCCCCTTTCATTCTTTAGCTCTGAAAATTAAACATTAATTATCACTCACATTTCCTAATCCCCTATACGAGCACTCATTTCATCGATCCCCCAAAACAAAATGACGCATCAAGCGATGAGGATGTTAGAAAAGTTGAGGAGTGTCGCTGATTCCTTCTTCCCTGGATCTGCCAAAAAGGTAGAGGAGAACCACATTTTCTGATCCATTATTAGTAGACTCCACTAACCCAACGATGGTGAAAAGGCAAAAGAGGTAATCATGCACTGAACTTCTCTTAGCAGACACTTGCGACCATGAGATGGTGGAAATTTAGGTGCCTTGAGTAGTTCTATGTTATGGGATAGAGAAGACATGTGATCCAGTACTATAATATAATACTCCTCAATTCAAGGTGGTACAACTGGAATTATGAAACAATTAGAATCCGTCCTCAATGGTGTCAAATAAACATCAATCACACATTTCTACTGATAGTTTCTGTCTGTCTAGTTCATATGGTAGTCAGTATTCATTTTGGCCTGTGTTTATTACTCCATACAATTTACCTCCTTGGATTTTGATGAATGAGCCCTATATCATTTTGACTCTATTAATCATAGGACCTCCTAAAAAGAATATTAATATTTATTTGAAACCCTTGATTGGAGATTTAAATGCATTGTGTAATGATGATGTTAGTACATATGATGTTGCTGAAAAACTAAATTTCATATTAAAAGGTGTATTGATGTGGATGATTAGTGACTTCTCGGCAAGTGGAATGTTATCTACTTGGAGTACACATGCTTTGAAATCATGTCCTTACTACTTTAATGATAACAAAGACTTTATGCTCATCAATGGAAAAAAACCCAGCAAGTTTGACTGTCACTGGAGATTTCTTCCAACCGACAATCCTTTTCAGAGGAACAAATCAGATTTTAGAAAAGGTACAATTGAAAGGGATGAACTTGAAAAGATGATCTCAGGTACATAGTTAAAATCATATGTATTTTCTTTACCTCCCCTCACATTTGGGCAAGTAGTAATCCAACAGAAAATTCATGGCTTTGGGAAAAAACATAACTGGATAAAACATAGCATTTTTTGGAATATTCCATATTGGTCTGATTTTTTGGTCCGCCACATGTTGGATGTTATGAATATTGAGAAGAATTTTTTGATAATTTATTTCATACAGATTTGGATACACAAAGTAAGACCAATGATATTGTTAAGGCATAATTAGATCTTGCTCAAATTGACAGGTGACCAGAACTTGAACTATTTGATATTGTCAAATCATAGAGGTTAATGAATCCAAAAGTATCTTTTACACTGTCTAGAGAGCCACTTATTATTTTTATAGTGGAGTGTAGATTTGAGACTTATAAATGGCTATTCTTCCAATTTGCGCAGATGTGATAAGAATGGTTATATTATAGGATTAAAATTTCATGATTGTCATGTTATAATGGAAATACATATGTTGATTGGATTCATAGGTTTGTTTAATTATATTATTTGGGATTAAATAACAGACATATCATATTTTTATTAATACATTTGTGCATAAAAAATAGACAACTATGCGCTAAGCAAACTAGAAGAATATGTTGCTGAAATTATATGTAAATTTGAAAAAATCTGTCCACTAGATTTTTTTGACACAATGGAACATATGATATTACATTGGCTACATGATGCTAAATGTGGAGGTCTAGTACAGTTTAGATGGATATAATCATTCGATTGCATACAGAAATTTTGGATAAAAGTACATAACATAGAATCAGTTGAAGACTCAATTGCTGAAGCTTATTTTCAAGATGAAATTTCTTTTTTCTTCTCTCATTATTTTGAATCTCAATATACCTCAAAACAAAATCGCATGGGACGAAATTGGTCTAATTTTAATCATGAAATGAAAAATAAATTACCAATTTTTAATCATCCAAATATTGGTTTCAGTGGAGTTCATGAATCATGGATTTCAGATGATGAACATCACAGATTTCATACATATGTTCTGCTCAGCTGTGAAGTAATGACATCATTTGTTCTATGAGTGATTCTATCACATATTCGATAATTTATGTTTCAGTATGTAAACATCTTTATTTTTAGGTTATATGATAATCATATCAAGAAACAACTTCCACAAATTACAACAGTTTCTCTTGAAGAATGCATACAAAAATAATTTCTCAATGGTTTCAAAAACTAGTAACATAAATTATTGATGGTTTAATATCAATTCGGTTTATTATTAATTATATTATAATTTTTTTAAAAAAATTTAGGTGTATCAATATGCTTTTAACATTGATATGTTACTATGTATATTGAGTGACCCACCATTCAAAATGGTAAAATCTTATAATGCATATGTAGTGAATGGTTTCCAATTTCATACATATTTATAAGGGGAATCAATAAAACAATGAACAGTGGAGTTTTCTTGAGAGGATCGAATCACAGAGAAACTAATGATTTCTTTTATGGTATTCCGGATAAAATTATTGAGTTGTGCTATCTTGGACATAATTACAAAAAAATGTTTAAATTCCAGTGGTTGGATTCTGAGAGAGTCTTACATGTTCATCCAACTCTTGGAATTGTCGATATTAAATATAAAAGTCATCTTGTAATAAATAAACCATTTTTACTAGATCAATAGGCACATGAAATTTATTATGAAAAGTGTTGTGCTACTTCAATAGAATTAAGCGATTTTTGGAGCATAATAAAATTAAAATCTTGGGAAAAACAGTTTACTCAAATAGAATGTGGTTCTGCTGAAGTTGAGGGAATTGAAATTTTTCAAGAGACTGCTCAAAATCCATCTGATTCCCAATGAGACGTGAATATTGATGATGAAACCCAGAAATTAAGGATCAATGATGAATAATATGATAAAAATGAATTTGAAATGAAAAGGGATGATGAAACAGAAACTCATATGAAAATTGATGATGCGGAGGAGGAAGATGAAGACATTAACATTGACATCTATGGAGACGAGGATGAATATGCCCATTGAAACAATTTAATGCTGGCTATAATCATAACTAATATATATATAGAATAGTTAATTTCAACTATCTGCTAACAACAATCATTTAGTGTTTCCGATGGATGATGATCTATTTCGTGAGTTGGAGGAGGATGAGCTACCATTGGATGGGGGGTATTTTGGAGCCACTGGCCCTCAACATACTGGCGGTTCAGGGGGTATGTGGAGGGGGCATAGTCTTGCATGACTGATTAGTCCTGAACCAATCCCTAAGATATTTCCATGTCATGGCTTCGATCTACACACACAGAAGTATGGTAACCTGTATATTTTAATTTTCTTCCATTAATTTCGTTATATATATATTAGTTGTTTGATTATTTATTTATTTTTCACATTTTATCACATGTAGATATTGGATAGAGGAGTGCTATATTGAGAAATTATTTTCCTCAGTCATGGATAACAAGGGAATAGATTCTCGTTGATGTGTGGCGTGACATGTTCCATCATTTCTTGGTAAACAAATAAAAAATATTTATTTGTAATTTATTTTATTAATAATGTGATATTATAAATTATTTTTAGTGTTTATAGTATCATATCAATGATAGCATGCACGGTGCTATCCACACGGCCTGGTAGGATTCTATGCGTGACCATTTCATTCAGTTTTTGCACAATTTGAGAAGGACAACCATTAAGAAAGCAGGAGTGACAGAATTTGATGAGTCATGTAGAGCCCACCAACCAGAGTACATTTCATCTCATTTATGGGATGGATTATTTTTACACTAGTTGGGTGGTATATTTAATAGGATATCTTAATTAGGATGGAAGAATTGGGGAAGACATGTGGTGATGCTTCAAGCTAGTAGTCGTATGATCAGTTCACATAGAGAGCATCTGGTAAGTAAAATTTTAAAATATTTTATAAGAATTTAAATAGAAACATTATATTTTATATTTCTATAGCCAGTAGAGCATCCCGATATTATGGAGTTTGACGTATATCAGAGGATGTACAGTGATCCATCCACTAGAGATATTAGAGGTGATCACCAGAATCAGATTGTGGTTAATATTATTTTTCTATTTTGACAATTAAGATCATATAATATTTTGTAAATTTTAATTTCAAATGGGAATTGAATGATTCATATGAGGTTGTGGCCTCTTAGACACAGGTTGAGGGTCAGGACGAGACGACTGAGTAGACCATTGCCCACGATTTCGATGAGGCAGCATGGATGCAGGCGACTCAGTATGGCTTTGAAAAGGGACAAGTAGTTAGTATCGGCTCTCATTAAACTCTAGGTACATATTATGGTACAACTGCAATGTCAGCTCCCAACTCAAGAGGAGCTCATGGAGAGGCATCATATTATGGCTCACAGTATCAGGAGGAGTTGTCAACTCAGACTGAGATTCTAGAGACTTTACAGAAGTATCGTGAAGAGATGTGTCGGCGAAAACAGTCGCAACAACAACATCACAGGGAGGAGATGCGTTGATTGGAGCAGCAGCGACAGCAGGAGAATCATGAGCAGATGGAGTACATGCGCCATCTAACTCATAGTTTAGGGATCGAGTTTCCTCAACCATCTCCTACAGCTCCTCCTCCTCCTCCCGATGACGAACCCCCTAGTGATTTGTTTTTTTGTTAAAAAACATTTGAATTCAATATTTGTAAAAATATTAACTATTTATAATTTATGTATTTTATATTTGTGCTATGATTTTTTTATATTTTTTTGTAAACATTGAGAATTTTAACAATTTTTATTATTTAATTATTTTATTATTTTAATAATAATAATATTAATTTTTTATTAGTCATAATTTTATTAAATTTATATTTTTAGTATTATATTTTTAATGTCTGTTTATTTTACTATTAATAATATTTTTTAATTTATTAATAATAATAAAATAATTTTTTCATTAAGCATAATTTTTTTTATTTTTTAATTATGTTTATAATTTGTGACGGGGCCTTTTGGAACAGGCTTTGATTGCAAATAAGTAATATATTATTCTTAATACTAAAAATTAGGATGGGGTGACAGGTCGTCGCAATTCGTATTTGCGGCGGGCCCGTCACAAATGTTTATCTATATATATCATGTATTTAATCAGATGTTTATTTGAAACGGGGAACTTAACCATCACAAATACTATTTGTGACGGGCCTGTCAAAAAAAGTATATTGATATATAATGTATATAATATGAAGGTTTCTTGCGATAGGAAAAATTCCCATTGTAGAAGCTATTTTGTGCGATTGGCCCGTCGCAAATAAATGTATTTGTGACGCCGTTTTCTGCAAAGGGCTATTTGTGACGAGGCCTCGTCGCAAAAGTCTTTTTGCAACGGGATCCCATCCCAAATAGCCCGTCACAAATACCTCTAATTCCAGTAGTGTAGGATTCAAACTAAGACCTCCCACTGTTCGTCTGGACCTTCTATCATTCTTCTATATTACTTTGATGTCAATTTAATGATATATATATATATATATATTTATTTATTTTTATATATATTTTTTTATTTATTCATATCTTAATATATATTTATATTCACACACATATATATATATTTATATTAAAATATATATTTAGTTATATTAAGATATATATATATATATTAATATATATATATACATGTATTGTTATATTTATATATTTATATATCTATATATTTATTCGTATATTAATATTTATTTATATTAATCTATATATTTATATATATATTTAGTTATATTTTTTATCTGTATATTTATTCATATAGTAATATATATATTAGTTGTTAATGTAGAAAAAAAATACCCACACACACAAAAATTATATAGTTATATAAATACTCATATATTTTTATTTTAAATAAAATAGATATTAGTTTTTTATTTAGATAAAGCTAATATATTTAGAAATATCTTTTATATTAATATTTATTTATTATATTAAAATAAATATTTAGTTATATTAATATATATATTTATTAGTATATTAATATATATATATATTAATATATATATATATATTAATATATATTTACATGAATAGTTATATTTATATATTTATATATGTATATATTTATATATCTATATATTTATATATCTATATATTTATACATAAATATATTTATTCATATATTAATATATATCATTGTTTAATACAGACACACACAAATAAACGCACACAGACACAAAAGTTATATTTGTATTTAAATATTCATATATTTGTATTTTAAATAAAATGTATATTAGTTTTTTTAGATAAAGAATATATATTGAGAAATATATTTTATATGTAAATAAGTATAATTATTTATTTATAAAATTAATTTTTTTATGTGTTAATATATAAAAAATGTATATATTGTTATGTATTTGATTATAAATAATTGTACATTGTTAATAATGATAAAATTTCAATTCCATAATATCATTATGAAGGTAAATTCATTCCCCATTGAAAAATGGAAAAAAACCCTAAAACGATGTTGAAATTCCATTGAATGTTAAAATATTTGGGTACCTAACTAAAAAATCATTTTTGAAGGCCTTGTGGTCCCTTTTTGACATCAAAAAATGCGACAGAGGTTTTCATGTGTTGTTATCACATAGATCTAATCACATGCTTCAATTTTATATGTTGTAGAGCTCAAATGGACATCCAAATCAAAAGTTATGACCATTTGATGTCTGAGTTATATTTTTAACTTATCTTAGATCTTTTTTTAGTTTTTGATTTTATGTGTCTTTAAATTGTAATTAAATGACTATTACTAAAATATAATTAAAAAATTATTAATTAATAATATTTTTTAAATATTTTTTTAAGCCATTTTCACAACATATCTTATATATTAAGTGTAAATGTCTATTTATACTTATCTAAAACAAATTTAAAAAATATATATTATATTTATATCAACATAAAAATATTTATATTTTTAATAAATTTTTTTATTATCAAATATACCCTTTATTAGTGTTATTAAAAAAATCGTTGATAAAAACACCTTTTATCAGTGCCACTAAAAAAAGCGCTGATAAAGGGGTATATTTAGAAGTTCTTTTTTAGCACAGTTAAAAGTAGTCATTTATCATCTCCTTTTTAGCACTGATAAAGCTACCCCTTTATTAGTACCTTCTGTTTAGCGTTGATAAAACATGATGTTTCCCCCACCCCATTTTGTGGTAGTGAAATAGGTATCGCAATGATGCTCATCACCAACTCCAAGACACTGAATCATCATTTCCAAGGTGTAATAACAAAACACCCAGTCCTTTTTGTTGCACATCATCCTAAAGGTCGTCCAATATTTTTCCACATTTTAGAGCTAGCTAGGTGCTTTGTGTTCTTGGTGGTATAGCTCGACCATACCACTAGATCCCTCAACCAGACCTAACATGTTTTCTGACCCATCATCTGGTGTCCCATCGCTATCCCTTTTCTAACCTTCCAATACCATTGGTGAGTTTCGAGTGGACCCATCAGAACTCTAATCATGTAGTATTCTTCCAAATCGATCTGGTAATCTTCTTGGCATCATGAGTAACCTTGGAACCACACTATTGTGATGTCGTGTTCGATCTCATGATACCTCACCACTACCCCACTGTTTCCACCACTTGTTCATTTTGGTAATCCTATGATTCCCAAGAAACACCACATGAGGATCCATAAAATATATTGGCCAACCAACCCATGACCCATAGGGTCCTTGCCCTACCAGTTACTGAGTTGTGTCTAAGTGGAAATTAAGGTCAGTATATGAATCATCAGATCAAGGTCATGTTCGAGCATCTATGTCGGTATAATATAGGTAGTATACTAGGTTACAAGTGCAAAATGAACCTTCCAAATAACATATGCGCACACCCATTATCATTTAAATGGAACTCAACCCACCACTGGTAAACTGATATGCATTTCAAGAACCATTTTACTTTGGAATTTGGGTCTAGAGAAAGACGAAATAAGGGGAAACGAATTGTAACTGATACTTGAGCTTGGTACATATATATATTGATTGATGGGACAGAGTCTGATATTTTTGTTTCTATGTAGAAACTATGAATTTGTAAAGTCATGGGATCCACTAAAATCCACTTGTTCATGTCCAGACAAAATGTTGTGCATCAGAACAAGGAAACCTCTATCATTCTTTGATGGATTCTTTGAGCTCATTAAACCATATATTCCTAAATATCAACTAAAACCTTGAGGAAAAAACCCAAGGATCTAACAAAAAGAGTGAGTGCAACATTACCTTCACATCTGTGCAGCTTTAGAGACTGCTCAAATAGAATCAGAGAAGCAAAGTAGGGTCAATTGTCTGTAGTGTCACCACCAACCTATCATGATTAACTTTCCTAGTGTTCAATACTATACATTAATAGTGTTTATTTTCTATCATTTCAATCTATTTCTTGCTTCATGTAAATCATATGACCTCTACTCATATAAGAAAAAAAAACTGGTTGTGATAGTACCTGCACTACCTATCAATTTATACACTACTTTGAGCATACTCATTCTAAAACCTACTCTTTGAACCTCCAACATAACATACCTGGTATTTGAGATAGAGATATGAAATAAAAAGCTAATTTAAATTCTAGAGATATTCAACCACTTTTTTCCTGAAGATATGACCCTATGATTGTCATTTATCCTTTTCCTGTTACAGATAGCGAGCAATATAGTCTATGTATATTAATTGAGAAATGATATCATACATATGATACAAAAATATAACATGATACGTCAATGGAGAGAATGTGAATTCCATGATGGAGGTCCACAATCCTTAGAAAAATATACATACATCATTTTTATAAAGTTATTCTAGTATACTTTTGATATTACACTGGATGATATACTTTTATTTTATTTCTCTATAATTTCTGAACACTTCCAATACCTCGCCACAATGATTTCACATCTTTATTAGAGTAGCTTTTCATTCTTGTGGATTTTCATTCGATGGGATGAAGGTAGAAGGAAGAGAAGTGACCGGAAACAGAAACGACTTGTTGATAGGGGAAAGAGACAATGATGGATGACCTAGGATGGGACCTGAACAATAAAATTACATACTAGAAAGAAATTATCATAGTGCAATTATGTCCTACCTTTGAGTCAGATATCAACCAATTGTATTCATCTATCCCTGAGGGTTCGAGAGAGGGAAATAGATCAAACATAAAAATTCACTATCTTTAGGGAGTGCCTGAAAAGAAAATCGAACAAACTTCATGCCTTCCGGTCACCCTTGAAGATTACATTCTTCCTATCATGATTTCCACCCTATATTTTGAAGGTGACTTCTCTCCCAACTATCTTGGGAAATTTATTTACTTTAATGAGGAGTTATCCTATCACAAGAGGGGTCAGAGAACTCCTCAATGCAGTTCATACGAAACCCTCACATTTTTGAAACCTATCCATATTTTACCTCAGGAATGGGAACACTAGTACCTCCATAAAAAAGGAGGGGGAGTTGATACTATTTGTTTCTTCTGGTCTTCATCTATAGGTTTTGAGAAATATTTAATCCATTAGAATTCCTTCCATCCATACCTCTCTTGTTAGTAGCTCTTCATTCCAGGGATCTATCAACGTAGGATAGTAGAAGATCGTTCTTCTCTTTAGAAGAAAACTACATTCTATATCATCTAGTGGGGTTTTGGAATAAGGATAACAACAAGCTACTAATATTATATCTATATTCTAGGTGAAGAGATGAAGAACTTAAAACAATTTGCTTCCTTTTTACCTTTCCTTTTGAGGATACATATTGAGTTTGTTCTTGACAAGGGATATGGTCTCATTGGATTAAATATCCAATTACTTGAGAAAGATCAGATCAAGAAAATGGGATTTCCAAGAAAAATAATGAGACCACCCAATATAATTAAGAGGAAGGGAACTTTTTCCATGACCACATTAGAACATAAATTCATTTATAAAAAATTAGGTGGTTCTTGCATTAGTACAATAATGACTTCTCTCCCTGAGTACATTAATAAGAGAAAAAGAATTTTTACATATTATTCCACACATAATTATGTAAGAAATGTTTTTATTCCTCCCTCAATAGGGATAGAAACCTATTCTTGTGTGGTTGGTAGTTGAAGATGGAATAATGGGTATTTAACATTCCCTTTCAGAAAACCCATTCTTCTCCTTCCGGTTTGACCTAAAAGTCTTAGGGATTATATTAAAACATATAACATTAATTATTGATATCCATGACTTACTTAAATAATAATTATAAGTTTGTTTCACATCAACATCATTCCTTGTCTATAAAACATCGATCCAATAAATATATATTTATTTATAATTATAATTATAAATATAATATATATATTTATTATATATATATTTATAATAATTTCATAATTATTTGAATATAAATTTTTAATTATTTAAATAATTATGAAATTATAAAAAATATATATAATTAATATATTTATTTTATTTTCATAACTATATAAATATATATATATATATATTAA
Organism: Viscum album; assembly: GCA_963277665.1. NCBI lineage: Eukaryota > Viridiplantae > Streptophyta > Magnoliopsida > Santalales > Viscaceae > Viscum > Viscum album. Next base: position 1,933,558,829 of record OY728131.1, read on the forward strand.
TATTTATGACTATATATAATTAATATATTATTTTAATTTCATAAGTATTTATATATATATATATTTATGACTGTAAATAATTAAATATATATTTATAATTTAATTATAAATATAATAAATATATTTATTATAATTTTATAGTTATTTACACACATATATATTATTTATAATTATTAATATAAATATTTGTATATACGTATAAATATTTGTAAATATTTATAAATATATTTCTATAATTAGATGTATTTATAAAATTAAATTTTTTATAAATATTTTTATCATGATTTTAAGTATTTATGAGAACATAATAGCTTTATGGGAACATGAATGATCATATACATCGGGTAAAGTACAGATCATAAAAATGAAGTCATAATATAACTGGACAACATGAATATAAATGAGAGTGTAATGTATTAATGAAAATTCTTGATGAACACATAACATTTGGACGTCACTTATATTAACGCATCAATTGAAGAGAACCACACTGCATGGCCTATTCTTAGCAGAATCCACTGACCTGGTGAAGTCAAAAAGGCAGAGGAGGGAAACATAAGTTGATAAACTCTTAGTAGACACTTGATACAAAGCGATGCCAGAAAGGAAGAAGAAGTAGATGTTGGCCAACCCATTTATACATGAAGACCTGACGATGGAGGATCAGAATAAGAGGACAACAGTGGGCGGCCTGTTTATGGCTGAAGACCTGGCGTTGGAAGAAAAACAGAGGAGAGCGATGCACAAAGACTTTCCCTTAGCGAACTCTTGCATCAGGAAAAGCCGGAAAAGAAGAAGAGGACGACATTGGGTGACATTTTTATAGCCTAGGACCAGGCGATGGAGGATCAGAAGAAGAGAAGTACGATTTTCATGGTAGAATACAGTGAAATGGTAATGAAAAAGGCATAGGAGGATGCTACACACCAACCACATCAAAGAAGACTCTTGTGATCAGGCGACACCAAAAGGGATGAAGAGGATGACACTTGCCGACCGGTTCATACCTCATGTGATGGATGACCTATTTTTTTCTAAAATATCATGCTCTTACAAAAAATGGAATTTTTTATTGGTTTTTACCGATGCCTATAATTATATGAGATTTAATTTTAATTTTATAAAAAATATTTTCTAATCCCTAGGGCTTGGAAACCAAACAAGTGTCCTCTGATTTAACAAAATCCAATTATTTCCAATAGATTAAACCTTAGTATAATGAATTAATTAAGTTAAGGTATTAGAAAATTACCTTTACCAATCATTAAAAAGTAGGTTAAAACTTCAATGAAATATCATAAAAAATATGTATATGGAAGAAAAATAATCTTGACCTAAAAGATGAAATATGATCAGTTTTTCTTGAAAACATTAATTATTTCGATTGTTGAGTAACAAATAGAGGAAAATATGAGATAAAAACCATGGAATCTAGAGAAATAATCATAGGATAATATTATATGTATGTTTTAATAACATAGGTGTATATATTTCTAGGAATGTAATTTTATACAAGAACATTCCCAAATAATAATAGTGAGATTGTAAAGGAGGCCTTTACAGCTTTAATAACTTTTTAATCAAACCCCCTTAAAAGTTAAAACATGAATCGAAACATTAAATACAATGAATGTGGATGAATTCAAGATATAATATGACCAAGGGGTAGTATAAACACCATATTAATGAAAGTAGGTGTATAATATAAAATATGTCTCAATAGACTGAAATTAAGACAAAAATCTATTCCCATGGATTACTACAAGGTCGAATGCTCTATATCCTATTGAATAATGAATTTAAATTTATTAAATAATTTATTAAGAATTTTTTATATATCTTCCATAGGTTAAGATCTTTCTTTTTATAATCATATGATATTCATCATTGAATAATCCTTGCTTATGTTGTCCACTTTAGGATGTTTAGTCCATTTTCCAAGAATTAATTACATATATTGATTGAGGTTAATGGTGTGATGAAATAATTTTATTATCTCATGAATTTTAATAATTTCATGAATATAATTTTCATTCATTATATTCAATTTTAGAATCATCTATGCAATGTGGTAAAAAAATGAATCACATCACTTCATATAGGTGATAGTCAACACCTGATGTTATCATTTTTTAATGGATTGGAGGGTAAGAAATTAGATTATATATTATATTTACAGAATAATAATTTTGTCTAATATAAAATTTATATTTATCAATTCCATATTTTTAATTATCCAAGTCATGCGGCAATGGAAAACAAATTACACCTCTACATTGAGATAATAGTCTATATTTATGAACAATAGATATTTTAATTCTCAATATGATAGATTGAAGATATAAAATGAATGCACTATTTACATAACAACATCTCAATATTGTTAATATACTGATGTAATTATGTTCATATTATTATTTAATATTTAGAGGTGGTTTAAGAAGAAAAATCTTGAAAAACCTCGATAAGAATATATACTTCATCCATTGGTAATTTCTATTAGCTTAAACCATAATCCTTATTTGAAAAACATAGTTAATATGCTAATGTAATTAATTTAATCCTTTATTTCCTAACCTCATTTCACCCCATGTTTCTCTTTGTTTGTTTTTATTGTTCATCGTGCTCCACCACAAAATGTTTTTGTGTTTGATTCTACTTAGTGCATTGCCATTGGAATTGTTTTTATATGCGAATAAATATAAAGGTTTTGTTGAAGAATAGATAGTTCATTAAAGTGGATAGTTTCTAAGTCTCTTAACTTTGTCTAGGACCAAAAACACTCATAAGAACCCAAATCTCAAGGGTTTCAATCCTCATTTGAAGCCTTTTGGTATAAATTATATAGGAATTTTATTATCCTTTGGGTTCTTTCTCCCACCTTCGGATAAAGGCTTTGACATGGTTGTATGGAATAGTTGATGTTGGGGTATGTAGAGTGGACATGTGATCCAGTATTATAATTTAATATGTAGGTGGAATGAAAAATTTTGAGATATGTGATAGATCATATATTTTATCCACTACTTTAATATAATAGTCCTCAGTTCGAGGTGGTACAATTTGACTTCTAACTCTATTGAGATCCATGCTTTCGAGTATAGTTGAATCACTTTTCTGACTAGAATTTCTTCCCAAAATACACCTATTGGGGAATGTTCTTGAGGGTGTGTTGAAGCCTCCTTCACTCAACTACGAAGGAATGCCTCCGACCATGTGATAGTGGACGTTTATCATCCCTCTTCTAACCATGTCCACTCACACTTGGGTGGGAGGGTGATTCTATACCACCCTTAAGAGCATATCGAGTTTGATGTTCAATAATGTCTCATCATGAAACATGTCCAAAACATGGTAACTCTCCATTGAAGGTGCCATATGGGAACTTTTTTCATTTTCGGGAAACAACTTGTTGTAATTAAATCGGTAGGTAGCTCAACCCTTAAGCCTATCAGCCACTGGGAGCACTTATACGACTTAGAGATGGTGGTCTGAAAAATATCATAGTCATTGGTGTTTCAGGACTTAGAGACTATGGTATGACAGATATCATAGTCATTGTTGTTTCATCTGGTATTAGGGGAACTCTGTATAATATAGGTAGTATTGGTAGGAGTTTTTCTCAAGAGCTACTTCGAACAACTGAATGCACGATAGCCTTGCATTCAGACAATCTACGGTCTGAACTCCTATGAGGAAAAGATCAATCACTATCATCTATCATAGAATATTTACTTGTAAGCAGCAAGAGTACACCATTGTTTCACCTTCATCCAAATGGAGTTGTAGGTTTTCCATTGTCAGACCATTTAATGACTCCAAAAGGGATATACATGATGCACCTACGGTGTTTAGGGGAGGGACTGTCAAATAGAACTATAACCTCAACCCACTTCATTAAAATTACATGATTTAGGGTCTCCATTCTTCTTGACTTATTTCTTATAGCACAAAATTACTCTAAAACCATTCTCACTCTAGAAATAGGGAATAATCAATAGATGACTCTGAATTCTACTCATACTTGGTATAAAATAGGTAGTAGTCTTGAAAGAAAACTTTCTCTATATAACATTGAATCTCATGGGTGACATGCTATTGTTGGCGGCTTGTATAGATGAGCGTGATAGGGATTTCAGTTTTTCACTTCCCTACTATTTGTATAGAATAACGAGTATAATATAGGTAGTGGAAATGTCGAAGGGTTATAGGGACATCAATGATGTTAGATGAGGGTCAGTGTAATGGCCCAGACCCTCCTAGTCCATTACGTTTCCAAATTTCTGGTGACTGGGAAACATGGGGAACATTAGTTACCCATTAAGGAGTTTTTCAAAATTTAGGATTGGATGAATAGTGGAAACGATGGGCATTTGTGGCACCGATGGTCAGCAATGGCACCGATGGGCATTGGTGGAACCAACAGGCATTGGTGGCACCTATGAGTATTTGTGGCACCAACGGGTATCAGTGGCACTGATGGTTATCAGTGGCACCAATGGGTTGTCCGTATCACCAATTGGCAATGGTGCCAAGGTGGCCGTTCTAGGGCGATGGTGCTAGGGCGACAGTGACTCACCTAATGGTGAGTCCTTCCCTATTTTTCTAGGACATTCTAGTTTTTCCCAAGAAACATATCTTTTGACATATAAGTGTTTGAATACCCATTAAAAAGACATTTAATGATGTTAAAAGATGTTTTAATCCCCCAATTGTTGGGTGAACCTTGAGTTACAAAAATGTGTGTCCTTTTTCCTCAGTGTCATACCTTTTATGTCTTTTATAGATTCTACCATGGTACACATTTGTCTCCATTTAAAGGAAATATATTAACTCACAGCCATTATCTCCACCATCTCTAAGGAGAATTATTAAATCTCAATTAATCCCAACATGTGAAACTACAAAACCACGTGGTTGAGGCACGATCCAAATTTTATGTACATTGAAATCATCTCCATGATTTTACGATCTATCATTTTCTTAAGATGAGATACTCACTTAATTATTCCATTCCATTCTCTAAATTATACACTAGAGACGTATTACAGAGATGAATCTTACACCCGTGCTCAAGCCCCGACTACTCAACCTTGAATCCATTGAGTATTCCTTTCATGCATGTTGTGCACCATCAATTCTTGATGCTTGGATAAAAAAATTGATCCTCAATCATCAAAGTAGGGGTTTTATTGTCTCTCTTTACTGTGTATAATGCGGGGTGGAAGGTATGATAATGCTTTCCACATGACATGGATGAAACCAAACCATAAGAAAGATAATAAATAGACTCTGAAGAATGAAGGGGTGTGTTTGATGATGATGTAGTTTTATTTATTTTATCTTCTTTTATATGTTTTTAATTGTATGGGCTTATGCCCACTGAAAATTGTGGTCGTTGGTGGTCATTTCATATGCACTAATGAAACACTTTTTTTCTGGATAATATTGTGATTGAATGGATTCAACATGGAAACCGTTTAATCACATGATTTTGGTCGATAAAATGGATTCCAAATGAATAATAATCCTTGTTTTATCACCCTGGTTAACCAAATATAAATATGGAACCTGATGAATGGTGTTCTTAAAATTTGAAAACTCACATGCTCTGTTCTGCTAATACACATGGTTGTTCTGCTTGATGCCTGTGGGGTGATGTGGATGGGGTTGGGATATCCAATTGTTCAGTTGTTGGTGGTGGATTTGAGGCTATGTGGGGTCGTATGTTTGGTCTTGTATTGGTACTAGTACATTGAGGGATATCAATAGTCCTTGTTGTTATTGTGACTTTAAAAGAGAACTAGGTTTGAACGCTAAAATTGCTGCTTGGCTATATTCCTTCAATTGTTTTCTTGGATTGTGGATACTGGTTTCCTGGTAGTGAAGGAATATTTAAATTGAATCACTCGAAAATGATAACAAGAATGGGTTCAATGGGGATTTGTTTTCTAGAAATGGGTTGGCTCTGGTTTTTGTTGTTCTGTATTTGTGCATGTAGGAATAGTAACACGAGTGTTTTTGTATGGGATAGTTTTGGAACCCTTATGTTGGGGTGAGTGCTTGTTCAACTATATGTATAAATATAGTTCCTGTTTTTATTATTTTCACCCCACCCAAGTTGAGATATTTGTGATGAATACCAACATTCATGGGGGGTGTTTTTTAGCATTCATTAGAGTGGATAGTTATTAGATCCTTTCTCCTCCCTCAACTAGGATGCCCAAGATTCTTAGGGAATGATGTGATGGCCTAAGTTTCACTATGGACCAGGAATCATCGGGTAGGGTGTGTTGTGGTGGTTGGAACAAGTGAGTGGGGGATGATTTTTTTCCCAAGTGTCCTCAGGATGAGGCCCAGGTTTCTTAGGGCATGGCAGTGGTCATTCTGGCCGAGGTGGCTTCAGGCAAGATAGTGGTTGTTATTGCCCAGGTGATTGCAGGCGGGGACTTATGTGTTTGTGGTGTCCTAGGTGTGTGTGGGTGGGATGCATGGGGATGGACTATATGTTTTTTTGGGTCGGTAATGAGACTAAAATAAAACTTGTTTGGGGATGTGTAAAATGTATGTTGTCCTTAAAAACCACTGGGAATGCGGTGCAGGGTACTCAAATATCAATTTTCTATTACTTTTACATTACCTAGCTTGTTTTATTTGGGGACTCTTCCTTGGAATGACTGGGGGGATAGATTCCTTTATTGATTTTTTGTTTATCTCTACTTCTCACGGGGCATTATAATGCCTCCTCACTTGTGTACGAGAGCTTTTAGTTTTTCCTAATGAGTATTCTTGTAGACTCAACCTACTACTATAAAACTACTTTTATGTTTTCCGGAGGATTTTGAAAACCATGAAGGACCATACTAGCTTGGGACTTGAGAGTTTTAATTTATTATTTTCATTATTTTGGTACTTTTAATCAGAGTTTTCATGTACCTTGTATCAATTTATCTTGAACAAGCCTGTGGGAATGGATTTTTGTTATTACTTTTACTTTCATTTTTTGGTGTCGTTTTGGATTTATCTCCTTATCTCTATACTATTAAATAAAAAGGGTAATTAATTCCATTTTTTCATGGGATTCTATACCCTTGGTTCTAGTTTCCACACTGGGGCCTATTGAAGGTGGGACTCAGGGGTCATTATCTCTCCTTTAACTTGAAAAAGGAAGGTTATGATAGTTTTCTATCCCTTTCCTCATCTTGGTGAAGATGATTTGTGACAGAATGGTATCAGAGTGATGGTTGAGAGATAGGATGCAGTTTGGGGTTAGGAGTAGTGGGGATTACATGGGATAGTAAGGTAATAGTGTTAGACAATCTTGGAGTGTGAAATAGGCCAGTGAAGACCGGCTAGTACACGAGATTTTAGGGGCCCCCATGATCCGATGCAAGGACTATGGACCTACCAAACGACCAAATAAGGCTATATTGATTTCATAGATTATACTATTGGAAAGGTACATGCATCATAATTACTTCTTTTGTTGTGTGTTTTGGGTGTTTTTCGAGTTTAAAATAATAAAAAATTTAATGAAAAATTTAAAATGAACCTTCTATGCTACTCTGGCTTAGGAATTCCTTGTTTACCTTATAGCTATGGAACCCGGATGATGACCATGAGTAGTTCGAGAGATCAAGGCCCATGAGGCTGATTTGGTTGATCAACAAAGGGTTGATCAAGAGGAGGAGTAGGAACAGTGGAAGAAGACACTTTTTTCCTTTCCGCAATAGACACTCACGAAGTATGAGGGAAGCATCTCAGTCATGGATAATGAGAACTGGCTCAAGGATTTGGTGATAGCTTTCAGCTTGATCCATCATCTAGCTTAGTACTGGGTTCCTCTATCTTAATTCCAGATGCGGGGAGTGGCACATTAGTGGTGGACTCTCTATCTTAGGGAGAAAAAGGAGGCTGAGGATTCGTGGACCAACTTCAAGAGGGAGTTCCAGGTGGAATTACTCTCTTCCACAAAGAAGGGTGAGAAAAGTTATGAGGTGCTCTCCCTTTAGTAGGGGAGTATGTCAGTAAGGGAGTTAGAGATCATGTTCAAGGATCACTTTAATTTTTACTTCAGACATCTTCCAAGAATTGTGGGAAAGGTGCATAGAGGATACACTCTGACTTTCCCTACAGTACGCTGCTACTCCATTCACTTTATCGACATACTTAGAGGTTCGAAATAAAGCCGAAGTAGTAGAGAGGATGCATATTCTAGGAGATGTGCTGTGAGAGGGGAGCCATTTGTGCTCGTTAAAGTTGAAGGTTGTTAGCAGTAGGCCTTCAACCTTAGATCCATCCATGTTTCGGCTGATGGGGAGCAGGCCCCAACAATTCTAGTTTCGATCACCCTGTCCTCACCCTTAATCCATGAGACAAGGATTGAGGTGTTTTATCTATAAAATATATTTGAATCTTTGGAATTAGTGCCCAGAATGAGTGCAGTACAGTGGTAGTGGACAGGCTCAACTTCCACCTCAGCAGTAGCAGTTTCCAGCCAGACTCTTTCAGCAGCAGCAATAGGGACAGTGATCTCTTGCTCCTTCGAGAGTAGATGTTTTAGGAGGAGGTCGACCTCAGGGAAATCATTAGGGACCTTGATCTGGGCATTTTCAGGGAGGTGGACGATTGCTGAGGTGTAGAAGAGCTGGGTGTGGGTAGTTTCATGCTGCAGAAGCAATAGTTCCAGCAGGACCAGAGGTCATTCGAGGTATAATCAGCTTGTTTAATACTCTTGCTTCTACATTTTATGATTTAAGATCATAGAACTCTTTCATTATACCCAATATTTCCCATGATCTAGTTCTAGACCAAGGGATAATTATCATTCCCCTAGTATTTAGTATTCCAGTAGAACTTAATACCAGCTTAACATATGTTTATTGAGGATGTAGACTAATGGTGGGGCTACATTAGACCATTGGGGGCCTTCTTTTTCAATAGATGATTCCATATGATTTAATTTTTTGCATCGAATGGCAGTTCTCTATGTTTTCCATTATCGTCTTCTTTTAGAGAGGGATTGTGTTTTCAGAAATGGGTTGCCATTGTGTAAAATTTGTTGGCCAGGAGGGTTGACAGGAGGGCAGCCGATGTTGGGAGACCCTTATTTCTATACTAGTCGATCTGTCAGTGCAACCAACAAAATCAGAGATTGTGGAAGTCATTGGTATCGTCAGTGAGTTCATGGACGTCTTCCCTAAAGAGGTTGCGACCCTACCCTCTTGAAGTGACATTGAGTTTGGGATAGAATTACAACTTGACGCCCATCTGATATTGATGGATCCCAATCAGATAACACCTTCTGAGTAATGGGAGTTGATGATTCTAGTTGATGACCTGATGAAGAAGGGTTTTATCCAACCAATCGTGTCACCGTAGGGTGCATCAGTTTTTTTGCAAAGAAAGATGATGGTGGTCCCAGGCTATGCATAGACTACCGAAGGCTGAATTAGGTAATGATCAAGAACCATTACCCCCTCATGAAGATCAGAGAACTTTTTGACCAGTTAAAGGGAGAAAGTTGGTTCTCTATGATCTACATGTGTTTGAGATATAACCAGTTGAGGGTGAAGGAGGGTGACATATCGAAGGCTTCTTTGAAAAGTAGATACGGGCACTTAGATTTCATGGTTGTTTCATTCATCATTACGAACGAACGAGGAATATTCATGGTGATCATGAACTGTTTTTTCCAGGAATATTTGTACTAGTACATAGTCATAATTATTTATGTCATTCTGATCTACTAAAAATTAGAGTTGGATCACGCCGAGCATCTGAGGACAATTTTGGTGGTCCTCTGACACCACGAGTTCTACGGGATGTTGTCCAAGTGAATGTTTTATAGATGAGAGGTGAACTTCCTTGGACACGTGGTGTGCCAGCATTGAATATTAGTTGAATGGTTTAATTTTGAAGTTATTTTTATTAGGGAAACACCCAAGAACGTGGAAGAGTTTCGTAGTTTCATTAGTCTAACAAGTTACTAATGGAGGTTCGTTCTTGACTTCACTCAAGTTGTAGCCCCTTTGATTTCCTTGAAAAAATAATAATAGGATTTTCTATTGAGTGAGCAATGATAGATAGCCTTCAGTTTTCTAAAGGACAAACTTGTCAGTCCCCAGTATTGAGGTTTCTAGAGGAAGGGGTAGTGATTCATGTGTTCTGTGATGCTTCCGGTCTAGCCTTGGGGTGTGTGCTGATATAGTAGTGGGTAGAGATCTCTTATGGTTATATGCAGTTACATCCTCCCATATGTAACTATGCCAACCATGACCTGTATCTTATAGCAGTTCTGTTCTCACTGAAGTTGTGGTGGAATTACCACATTGGAGAATGCTTCGTTGTCTTCAAATATCACAAGAGATTGAGGTATGTCTTCTCCCAGTGGGACCCAAACTTGTGGAAGTGGAGGGGGATGATTATTATTTAGGACTATGACTTCGAGATATCCTACACATCATAAAATGGGAATGTGGTGGCCGACGCCTTGAGAAGGAATTCACAGAGGGATATGGTTTGAGATTCACCCGATGCTTGGAAAGCAATGGGGGAGTTGGTAGGTTTACATATGATTATTTTAGTAGAGGATGGTGTATTCTGTCTGTTCTAGATTATGTTGCATTCTTCCATGGTTCGACAATTGTAGGTGTATTAGTGGGGGAATTAGAGGCTAAAGTGATGTGTGATTGAGTTATCCTGGGAAATGTTATGAAAGGATGGTCGGAAGACGGTCAGAACTAGATGATGATTCATGGAAAACCATTTTTCACGATGGAAATGAATGTGAGGGTTCTCATTGAGTTCCATAACACACCCCTGGCGTTACACCCAAGAGTTTCTAGGATGTATCGGGGCTTGAGGGGCCAGTTTTGGTGGCCCCGGGTGAAGGAGGAAGTGAAAGAGTTTGTGGAAAATTGTCTTGTGTGTCTACAGATGATGGATTAGTTCCATGTTCCGGGAATCCTATTTTAGCCATTAAATGTTCCCATGTGGAAGTGGGATTTCATATCAATATATTTCATCATGGTACTACCCAGGGTTCAAGGATTATGTGATGAAATTTAGGTATTGGGGGACCGGATGACAAAATCAGCTCACTTCCTGGAAATGAAGGAGTCGAGTGCGGTGGGTGCCTCAGCAGGGAAGTATATTGGTGGTGTTGTGTAGCTACAAAGAGATCCCATAATCATCATTTCAGATCGGGATACATGATTTACATCATGGGTCTAGAGGGGATTACAACATGTTTCTAGAACCCAGCTATGTCTTGGCAGTGCCTTCCACCCTAAGATAGATTGGAAGAAAGATAGGACCATACTAACATTAGAGGATATGATGTGGGCATGTGTTTTGGACCTCAGAGGATCATGGGTATGACACATGCCTCTGGTAGAGTTTTCCTACAAAAAAACTATCACTCTCTCATTGGCATGGATCTGTTATAAGACATGTATGCAAGGTCGTGTCATTTTCTCGTGTGCTATATTGAGGTTGGGGAAACTGGTGTTCTTGTCCCATAGGTAGTGCAGAGCTTGATGGAGAAGTTTCAGCTTTTGAATGGGAGGATGAAGATGGATCACGACTAGCAGAAGTTGTATTCCAATCATAGGAGGAGACCCTTGGGGTTCGTTGTTGGAAACCATGTGATCGTAAAGGTCTCCCATCGGCATGGGAATAAATGGTTCGGCAAGGGGAGTAAGCTTTCTCCCATGATCCGTGGTCCCTTCAAGGTGCTGTGTCGGGTTGGCTATGTGGATTATTAGCCAGTGCTACCACCGCCACTATGAGGGTCCACAACATCTTCCATGTGTCTCAAATCTATCGGTATCTACATGATGACTTGCATGTTTTTGACTGGGGAGAGTTGGACATCGAGGATTATGAAACGTTCGTCGAGGAACTGGTGAAATTTATGGACCTTCAGAAGATGGTTCATCATGGGTAGACCATTCCATTTGATTGTATTTGGTGGAGGCATATTGGAATCGAGGAGAGTACCTGGTAATGGGAGGAACAAATGTGTTCTCAATACCCAGAGTTGTTTTGAGTATTTTATGTGTTTTTTTGTACTTGGGTGTGATGAAATGCTTGACCTTGTTAACTATGAGATTATATTTTTTTATTATTCTATAAATGTTTGTGAAAAGTACACACTTTGGTGAGGGGAGGACCTGATCCCTAATCAAGACACGTTATGGTGGATGCAATTAAACCTATATGAGTGAGTCTTTCTTTCCCAAAGAAGATAGTATCTTTACCTAGAGGAAGGGACTCCCTATCCTATATGATTAGAAGGTGTGTCCTTTTTATGTTTTATTGGTACATGGGGGATAGGGGAGGTACTGTATCCGTAGTTTTCTAGGAGATAGATGAAGGATAGGTGTTCCTAGATATCAAAGAACGTTCCAAATTTCAAACAACTCTAGGGTGGTTTTTCTTTGAGAGGTTTCTTGCGAGGTGTTTTTTCGGACCCCCCCCCCCCCCTCTTTTTTTGAGTTTAATCAAGAATTATCAATGGATGAATAGTTTGAGAGGTATCTGATGGAATGGCCTAGACCCTCTTGGTCGATTACATCTCCAAATTTCTGGTGACTGGGGAATCCTGGGGACCATTGCTGACTCGTTTAGGAGTTTTCCTAAATTTTATGTGGAACGAACGGTGGCGCTGATGGGATTCTATGGCACCAATGGGCATTAGTGGCTCCGATGGGTGTTAGTGGTAGTAATCAGCATTATTGGCACTGATCGGAATTGGTGGCACAAATTGGCATCAGTGGCACCAATGGGTATCGATGGCACTGATGGATATCTGTGGCACTGATGGGTTATCTGTAGCACTAATCAAAAACAGTTCCAGGGAGACGGTGCGTGGGAAACGGTGCTAGGGTGACAGTGTCAGGGTGACAGTGTCAGGGTGATGGTGCCAGGGCGACTGTGCCAAGGTGATGGTTTCAGGGCGACGGTTCTAGGGCGACGATGACTCTTCTAATGGCGAGTCCTTCCCTTCTTTTTCAAGACGTTCTAGTTTTTCCTCATTAACGTATATTTTTACTTAAAAGTGTTTTAATACCCATTTTGATGTCATTTAAATCCATTAAAAGATGTTTAATACCCTCAATAGTTGGTTGCCCCTTGAGTTACCAAAATCTGAGGTATTTTTCCCAGGTGTCATACCTTTGATGTGTTTTATAGTTTCACCCCACTTACACGTTTTTTTTCAATTTAAAGGAAATATATTAACTCACAATCATTATCTCCACCTTCTTTGAGGAGAATTTTTAAATCTCAATTAATCCCACTGTGTGAAACCTACCAACCGCATGGTCGAGCCATGATTTGACTTTTATGTACTTATAAATCATCTCCCTGATTTTAGGACACGAATTTTTTAATTTGAGATCATATCTTCATTATTCCATTCCATTCTATAAAGTAATCCCTAGAGACTTATTCTAGATATGAATCATGCGCCCATGCTGGAGACCTTCCTGCTCTGCACTGATGCCTTCGAGTTTTCTTTTCCTGTAAGTTCTGCACCCTTAGTTCTTGAAATGAGGGTAAAAACTTTTATCCTCGTCCATCCAAGTAGGTTTTTACTTCGTCTCTCTTTATTTTGTATCCAGTGGGGTGGCTATGAAAATGCTTCCCTCGGGATGTGGATGAAACCAAACCATAATGAAGATAATAAATGGACTCTAAAGAATGTACTGGTGTGTTTGATGATGATGTTTCTATATTTAAATATATTAATTTTTATTTAGTATATTTTATGGGCTTCTTCCAACTAAAAATAGTGGTCATTGGTGGTCCTTTCTTGTTCACTAATGAACCATTGTTTTTCTGGATAATCTTGAGATTGAATAGATATAACATGGAAAATGGTTAATCATGTAATGATGGTTGATAAAATGGATACCCAATGAATAATAATCCTTGTATGATCACCATATTTAAAAAAATGGAAAGAAGTAATTTGAATAATGGTGTGGATAAAATATAAAAACTCTCTTTCTCTATTCTGCTAATACACATGGTTGTTCTGCTTGATGATTGTGGGGTTAAATGGATGGGGATGAGATCTCCTATTCTTCATTTTTTGGTTGTGGATTTTAGGCTATGTGGGGCCTTATGTTGGGGCTTTGTCAGCTTCTAGTACTTCAAGAGATCTCACTGGTCCCTTTTTTTGTTGTGACATTATAAGTGAATTTGGTGTGAATGCATAAATTTCTACTTGGGTGTTTTCCATCAGTTTTTTTCGTGGATTTATGTTTTTAGTTTCCTGGTTGTGAGGGAATTTTTAAATGGAATCACTTGAACATCATTACAAGAATGGGTTCAATAGAGAATTGTTTTCGAGAAATGGGATGTTCTCTGGTTGTGGCTATTGTGTATTTGTGAATTTAGGAATAATAATGAAAGTGTTTTTGTATGGGCTGGTTTGATAACCCTTAGTTTGGGGTGAGTTCTTGTACCCATATATGTATAAATTTAGTTCTTGTGTTTCTTATTATCACCCCACCCATGTTGAAAACATTGTTCCGAACACCACCATTCATGGGGGAGGGTGTTTATTGCAACATTCTTATGAGTGGCTGGTTATAAGCTCATTTATGCTCCCTCTCCTTGGTATCCCAATATTCATCGAGCAAGCTGTGATGGCCCATGTTTCACTATGGTCCAAGACACATCATTTTGGGTGTGTTTTGGTGGTTGTACGTGGTGTGTGCCTGCATATTTGTTTCCCAAGTGTCCTCGATATGAGGCCCAGGTGTCTTCGGGCATGGCAGTGGTCAATGTGGACCAGAAGCCTGTGGGCAGGGATGTGTGTGGTTGTGGCGGCCTAGGTGTGTGTGCGGGAGGGATGCATGGTGATGGCCCATAATGTTCTTTTGGGGAGTAGTGGGATTGTAGTGAGACTTTATTAGGAGGTCTGACGCGTAGGATGTCCAAAATAACAAGTGGGGAAGTGGTGAGTAGTACCCAAATAACGATGTTCTATTATAATTATTTTACCGAACATGCATAATTTAGAGAGTGTTCTTTTGTGTGGCTGGGTGGATATTTTCCTTGTTATGTGTTTTGGTTATCTCTATATCTCACGGGGCATTAGAATGCATCTCCACTTGTGCATGAGAGATTTTGGTTTTCCCTTCTGGGTATACCCATATACTCCACCTACATATATAAAAATAATTTCAGGTTTTTAGGAGGATTTTGAGGACCATGCTAGACCTTACTAGCTCAAGATTTGGGAGTTTTCATTGTTTAATTTCTTTATTTTGGTACTTTTCATCACAGTTTTCTTGTACCTTGTATATGTTTATCTTGAACATGCATATGGGAATGGATTTTTGTATTTAAATTTACAATCAATTTTTGGTGTTGTTTGGTATTTAACATCATATCTACCAATCTTATTAAAAATGAGTGTAATACCTTCCATTTTTACGTGAGATTATATACCCTTGATGAAAGTCGCCACTTCGGGGCCTATTGATGGAAGGCATCAGGGGTCATTATCTATCTTTCAACATGACGAAGGAAGAGTCTGGCAGTTTTCTGTCCCTTTCGTCATCTTGGTGAAGGCGGGATGTGACAGTTAGAGAGTGGACTGGTTCTCCTTCTACAATGAGGTTATAGGTACAGACTTATACAACAACACAAGGGGATATAATGTGGCCTAACTATAATCATTAGGGTGATAGGGTTTGAGTGTGAGTTGACTTAGGAACTACACCTACAATGTTGTTCACTCTCATTCCTAATCTGTTGACTGCAGTATGAGTGGGTATACTTCTAAAAGATACCTATAATTTATTATTAAAGAGAGATACAAGGGAAAATGTGAGTATTTCCTCTTTATTTTATATAATGCATCATGTTCCATCCAGGAATACCCTAGTGTAGAGCATTGGGAAATGGGGATGCCATCGGGAAAATAATGAAGGAAGAGTTATTGAACAATAAAAAGAGGTCTCAGAATGCATTGGCTCATCAACTGCTCAATAAGATATTTTTCGCCATAATCCATTCAAGGAACCTTTGATGAATTTAATAGAGTGTACAAAATGATAGATGTAGGTATTTTTACAGATACTCATGCTGACAAAGAGTTTAGGTTAAGCATTATTACTTAAGCATAATGTCTAGATTACCAGTGTTGAATCACATGTATTTATTTGGGGTCATATGTGAATCATTATAATATAGCTATTAGACTATGTTGATATAATATAGGTAGTATAATATCATGTTCTTGTTGAGGAATAGACTTGGGAACTCTATTAACTGGGATCCTATCTGGTAGATGATCCCACACCATAATGATGGTCAGTGCAAAGTCCCTCCCTATTCCACACACATAAACATAATCAATTTAGTAGAGAATAATATACTCAGATATGTTCCTATCATATAATTATGGGGACTTTGACACAATCAACATGTCACTGAGTTTGTGAAATTCCATAAGTGTCTCCTATTACCTTCATCTAGCTCCAAGAGGGAATATTTCAAAGACCTAGACATCAAAAAGTGGAGGTAATCGATGATGAGTAATGCACTAAGATGTAATACAATTTTGGGTCAATCAGAATGAGGTGATGAGAATTAGGGTAGAAATATCAAGTCTCTATCGATGGTGAAATGACTCTATCCTACATATATATATATGCTTCGGTATACATTCCCAACTAAATAGGCTAGTGTCTAGTTAATTACCCACCACGATATGTGTTCTTGTCATTTTATTCTATCACATGGATTGCACTTGATGAATCTATCTATGGTTTAGAATAATGAAAAAAATATGATTGATTTGAAAGAAGGATCGAGTGAGAAAATTGAAGGATGTGCTAATGAATGTGAATTCCTATAATAGTGGACCTACTAATGACAACAAGAACTACAACTATTGGAAAGAATGACAAACTAGTGTTTGAGATACAATACATGAATCATGTTTCCAAGGTACTCACTGGGATAAGATACTTCACATATCCCAGTGAGGACCTGGTTCTCACTACCTAGGGAGATCCTGGGATACATGAAGTATCCCAGTGTCTACTACATATATTATTTCTAAGTAATGACACAGACATAGTTGGGTACCCATATGATTCATCACCTAGTAGATCAAATGAGTTGAATTGAAATTACTCAGGTATTTGAACCTTTTCATATCATTAGACTTCTATAGTTGAAGGTAGGATACACGCCCTGTACCTTCATTTGAACTTCCACGTTCCAATTTTTTTATCTGTTCTTAACCAATCCCAACCCAAGAGTCCTAAATATTTCATTTTCTATGACTTTAATCCCACTAAGGTAGAGGTACACCTCCTGTAGATATGATTTTAATAGCATGGGGTATGATGGGAACACCATCTATTTGGTGGACGAGGTGCATGGCCCATGGTATTTGAGGAACGACGTTGTGGTAGGCTAGAGAAGATGTCGAGTTGGGGTTGTCACTATCTACTACCTATATTATACCAATGAAGAGTTCCATCATGTGAAGGAAACTAGCCAGTGGAGCTCAGACCCCTTTTGAAAGTGGTAGTATCCATTGATGTGTGAATTTGTATACCATTCCACAGGCTAGATGAGGTTATTCCTATGGCTCCCATGGTTCCAATTCTAGTTTCAATAAAAATCACGATTCTATAGAAGTGGACACACATGGGTGATTGTGTCCTTGATGTACATTTCCAATCATAATATCATTAATGATAGTCTGGTATACTACTTTTTAGGTTTAGTATGCTGACACTCTCAGGACCTCGTTCGTTATTGACTCACTATGAGGACCACATAGCTCATCAATGGTAGCCCTTAGTGTTTACTGTCACCCTCTTCAATGACAGAGAATCATGTACCATCCTCATATGGATTTTATCAATCTCACCAATCTGTATACCTATTCCTACTAACCTGTCGATTTGCTAGTGGATGAAGGCATTATTCCTGGCTGATTGTGTCCAAATGATGTGATTTGTTTCGAAACCTCATGGATTCTAATTCCTATATTATATCGACCCCAATACCCTCCTGTCTATTTCAACTTCACACCCCCTAACTCATAGGAATCTAAAGTTAAATGGTACTAATATATATTGATGGACCACTAGTAGAAAATGTTAGGTTAATACGGGGTACACAACCCACCAATGAACTCAAACAGGTCTTAGTAACCCCAATCATATATTGGTATATCTCTTGGGTATAGTTTATGAATGGTTCTTGATTCAACTAAATGAAAAAAACCCAAGGGTGTTCCATCCTATTTATCTTGCTCGAGTATAAAAAAATATACTTACACCTAGAAACCTAAAGGGAATCCAATGAACTACATTTGGATTGAACCACCACTGATAAAGATATTGACATTAAAAGATCTAGAAAAGGCCATTTACAGTGATAATTTTTTTAATCTCATCCATGATAAAGGGGGTCCCTTTTATTAGTGCTAAAAAATTGGTGATAAAAATCCCTTTTAACAACATTAACAAAAGCACTTATAAAAGGGGTCTTTTATCAGCGGTAAAAAAGTGTTGATAAAAGGGTCATTTATCAGTGCTACTTTTTAGCACTGCTAAAAGACCACTTTTATCTGTTCTTTTTTAAAAGCGATGATAAAAGATTAATTTTTTTTAAAAAAATTTTTCAGATCGTAGGGTGTTTTAACACTTGACCCCCCTCCAACAGTACTATGATACACACCTGCCCACCCCTACCACCGTAGAACACCCCCAAAACCCTTTAATATCGCTAACACCCACCTTTATAAACACTAGCACAACCCTTCAACATTGTTTTCACCCCTCCCTCCCCCAGGATTCAATCTCAAGTCCTCCTACTATGCATCTGGACTCTTTACCAATCCTTTATATTGCTTTGATGTCCATTTATGATATATATATATTTTTTTATTTATATTTATATATCTACATATATTTATTCGTATATTAATATATATATATATATAATCAAATATATATATTTATATTAAAAATATATTCAGTTATATTAACATATATATATATATACATATGTATAGTTATATTTATATATTTATATATTTATATATCTATACATTTATTTCGTATATTCATATATATTTTTATTTATATATTTATGTATATTTAGTTATATTTTTTTATCCATATATTTATTTGTATATTAATATATATTAGTTTTTAATACAGACATACCCAAATACACACACACACACATTATATATGTATATAAATATTCATATATTTTTATTTTAAATAAAATAGATATTCATTTTTTATTTAGATAAAGCTTATATATTGAGAAAGATATTTTATATTTACATATATATATATATATATATTAACATATATATATTTATATTAAAATATATATTATGTTATATAATTATTATATATATATATTAATATATATATCCATGTATTGTTATATTTATATATTTATATATATATATGTCTATATATTTATTTATATAGTAATATATATTTAGATATATTTATTTATAGGTATATTTATTTGTATATTAATATATATCAGTTGTTAATACTAACACACACAAATTCACACACACACACATTGCATAGGTATATAAATATTCATATATTTGTTTTTTAAATAAAATTGGTATTAGCTTTTTGTTTAGATAAAGCTTATATATTGAGAAATATATTTTATATGTAAATTAGTTTTATTTATGATTTATGAAATTAAAATTGTTATGTGTGAATATATAAAAAAATGTATATATTTTTTTATTTTTTATTATAAAAAACAGTACATTGTGAAAAATGATAAAATTTTGTATCTATAATATCAATATGAATGTTATCCCTCAGAATAAATTCATTGCCCACTGAATAGGGAAACATGCACCAAAATGAGGATTAAATTCTATCGAATGTTAAAATATTTGGGTACCTGACTAAAAACACAGTATTGGATGCATTTTGGACTTTTTTTGACCTTGAATGATATGACAGAAGGTTCCCTTGTTCTGTGAGCATGTAGAGCTCATCACAAGATTTGATTTGATATGTTGTGGAGCTCAAACGGACACCCAGATCAAACGTTATGGCCTTTTTATGTTTGAGTTATGTTTTTAAAATATTTTAGATATTTTATTAGTTTTTATATGTTTTTGTGTCTTCATATTGTTATTAAATAACTATTAATCCATGATAATTATAAAATTATTAATTTATAATATTTTTTTAATATTTTATAAGCCATTTTCACCACATATATTATATATTAAGTGTAAATGTCTATTTTTAAAAATCTAAAACATATTTAAAAAATATATATTATATTTATATCAATATAAATATATTAATATATAAATATAGTTTATTTTATTTTTAATAAAATATAATTTTTTTAAATATACAGTTTATGAGCGCCAGTAAAAAAAGCACTGATAAAGGCCACCCATCATCAGTGCTACTAAAATAAGCACTGATAAAGAGGTACATTAAACAACTCTTTTTAGCACTATTAAAAGTACCCCTTTATCATCACTTTTTTGAGGACTAAGAAAGGCACCCCTTTATCATAGCATTCTATTTAGCATCGATAAAATGAGGTATTTCCCTTTCCCCATTTTTTGGTAGTTCAATTAGTATCGCAAGGATTCTCATCGCCACCTCCAAGACACTTGATCAGTTTTCCCTAGTTACACTAACAAAACACCTAGTACTTTTTGTTGCACATTAGCCAAAATTTCATCCAATATTTGGCCACATTTTAGAGCTTCCTAGGTGATTTGTGTTCCCAGTGGTATAGCTCGACTAGACCACTAGATCCCTAAACCACAGTAGACCCGTTTTCAAACTAATCATCAGGTGTCCAATTACTATCCCTTTCCCAACATTCCAATACCAGAGATGAGTTTCTAGTGAACCCATCAGTACTCTAATCTTGTAGTCTTCTTCTAAAGGTGTCCGGTAATATTCTTGGCCTCACGAGTAACCATGGAACCACACTATCATTATGTCATGTTCCATCTCATGATACCTTTCCACTACCCCAGCCATTCCACCCCTTGTTCATTCAGATACTTCTATGATTTCCAAGAAACACCACATTAGCAAACGTACTAGATATAGGCCATCCACCCCATGAACCATAGGTGTCTTTCCCTATCAGTTCCTGAGTTGTTTCTAGGTGGGAGGTAAGGTTAGTATATGAATCAGCAGATCACGGTCACATATGAGCAACCATGTCGGTATAATATAGGCAGTATACTAGGATATGAGTTAAAAAATAACCTTCATAGTGACCTATGAGAACACCCATTATCATTGAAATGATACTCAAAACACCACTGGGTAAAATGATATGCATTTCAAGCACTACTTAACTTTAGAATTTGGGGATGTTGAAAGACGGAATGAGGATAAAAAAATTGGAGCGAACACTTGAGCTTGGTACTTATATATATTTATTTATGGAACAAAGTCTGATTTTTTGTTTCTTAGTAGAAATTTTGAGTTTTTAAAGGCATGGGTTTCACTAGAATCCACTTGTTCAAGTCTAGTCAAAATGTCGTGCCTCGAAACATGAATACCTATATAAGTTTTTGAGGAATTATTCGAGCCCGTTGAACCTTGTATTCCATAATATCAACTACACCCTTGAGGTAAAACTCCTCAGATCTACCAAAATGTGTGAGAGAATCATGACCTTCAAATCAGTGTAGCCGTAGAGACTGCTCAAAGAGAATCAGAGAAGGGAAGAAAGCTCAACTGTTTGAAGCGTCACCGAAAACCTATCATGCTGAACTTTCCAAAACATCAGTATTATACATTAATAGTATTGATTTTCTATCACTATAATTGATTTCTTGCTTCTTGTTAAGCATATGACCTCTACTCATATAAGGCAAAAAAATGGTTGTGATAGTACACATACTACCTATCAATTTATCCACTATTTTGATCTAGCTCAGTCTGAATCCTACTCTTTGAACCCCATACATAGAATACCTGGTATTTTGGATAAAGATATGAAATATCTATCTACTTCAAATAATATAGATATTCAATCACTTTTCTTCTCTACTGATACGACCCTATGATAGTCATTTATCCTTGTCCTCTTACTGAGGATGAGCTATATAGTCTATGTATATGAATGAGAATTGATATAATATATACGATACATTATCATAATATCAATTTTCGATGATGAGAGAATGAATTCCATGTAGGAGGTCCCCAAAACATTGAGAAACCTACCTACCTCGTTTTTCTAATTTTATTCTAGTCACTTCCTATATTATAATAAGTGATATTTTTGAGTTTCATTCTCTATATTTGCTGAACACTTCCAACACCTCACCACACCGATTTCACAGCTCAATTATAGTAGCATAAATTTCTTGTGGATTTTGATTTGACGGGACAATGGTAGAAAGACTATAAGTGACCGGAAAAAAAACTGATTGTTGACAAGGGAAAGAGACCATAAAAATGACATAGGATGGGTCTTGACCAATAAACTTCCATACTAGAAAGGGATTATCCGAGTTCAACTATGGCCTAAATTTGAGTTAGAGATCAACCACTGGGATTCCTCTCTCCTAGAGGGGTGGAAGAGGGAAGGAGATCAAACATAAAATTTCTCCTGCATTAGGGAGTGCTAAAAAAGATAATCAAACAACCACCATATTTTCCATCAGGAACGGGCACACTAATACCTCAATCCAAGGGGAGTTGGATTTATTACTATTTTTGTTTTCTCATCTTCATCTATAGGTTTAGAGAAATATTAAATGGATTAGATTTCCTTCTATCTATCCCTCTCTTGTTAGTATCTCTTCTTTCTAGGGATCTCTCAATGTAGGATGGTGGTAGATATATATTCACTTTAGGATCAAGATGTATTCTATATCCTCTAGTGGGGTTTTGTCTAGAAGATAACAACAATCTAATAGTATTAAATATATCTTCTAGGAAAAGTGTTGAGGACCATAAAACAAATAACTTCTTTTTTTCACCTTTTCTTTTGAGTCCAGGTGTTGAGTTTGTTCCCGAAAAGGGCTATTGTCTCATTGGTTTAAATATCACATTTCATGAGAATGATATAATCAATTATATGGGATTACATAGTCAAATAATGGGACCTCCTAATAGAAGTAAGTGGAATTGCACTTTGTCCATAACCACTTTAGTATAAAAAATATTTTCTAAGAAAATAGATGGTTCTTGTATTAGTACTATAATGACTTATCTCCCCAAGTGCATTACAAGATAAGGATAAGTTGTACATCTTAGACCACAGCTAATTTTATAAGAAAGGTTTTCATTCCTCCATAAATAGTGATAGAAACCTATTCTTGTGTGCTTGGTAGTTAAAAATTGAATAATGAGTATTTTACTTTCCCTTTCAGAAATCATATTCTTCTCCTTCAACTTTGACCCAGCAGTCTTAGGGATTATATTAACACATATAACTTCAATTAAAGATATCCATGAATCACTTAAATAAGAATAATATATTCATTTCAAAATAGTATCCTTCCTAGGCTATAAAACATCGATCGAATAAATATATATTTATTTAAATATAAATATATATTTATTTAAATAGTTATGAAATTATAAAAAATATATATAATTAATATATTTATTTTAATTTCATTTGTATTTTAATAAATATAAATATATATATATTTATGAGTATAAATAAATAAATAATCATTGAAAATTATAATTATAAATATATTATATATATTTATTATAATTTTT
The DNA here is from genome assembly GCA_963277665.1 of Viscum album. Classification (NCBI taxonomy): domain Eukaryota; kingdom Viridiplantae; phylum Streptophyta; class Magnoliopsida; order Santalales; family Viscaceae; genus Viscum; species Viscum album. The sequence continues at coordinate 1,933,582,597 of OY728131.1, forward strand.
TAATTATTTACACATATATATTTTTTACAATTATAAATATAAATATTTGTAAATATGTATAAATATTTGTGTATAATTATAAATACATTTCTATAATTATATGTATTTATAAAATTAAAATTATTATAAATATATTTATTTTGATTTTAAGTATTTATGAGAACATAATATCTTCATGGGAACATGAATGAATCATATACACCGAGTAAAGTATAGATCGTCAAAAATGAGTCATCATATAAATGGACTACATAAAGAGTAATTAGATTATAATGTATAAATGAATATTCACGATGAATACATAACAAATGAACGTCAATTATATTCACGCATCAATTGACCAAATTCATTAGAAACATATATTTATTTACATATATACATTTATTTATAATTATAATAATAAATATACATATTTAACAATTATTTATATATAATTCTAATTATACATATTTGAAAAGTATTAATATGTAATTATAAATATACATTTTTAAAAAGTATTTATATAAATATATAAATATCTAAATATCTAAATATAATAAATATATTTATTATTTAAGTAAATTTATTATATATATATTTTTTATTTATTAAAATATATATATTAATTATAGACAGACATTTTTTATTTAATGTATAAAAATAAACATTATTTTTGAATATAAATATAATAATTTTATATAACATAATAACATTTTTTATATAAAACATTCATCATTGCTTTTCGATTGTGCTAATAAAAGTTCCCTTTTATCAATGATTTCTGCTTAGTGCTGATAAAACTCGGTGCATCCATTGCCCAGATCCATAGAAGTGTGCAATCATATGCCATTTATGTTTTAGTGCTTTTTAATATTTTTTCAATATATGATTCTTTTTTATTCCAATTATAAACATATTGGATTTCATTCCTCATCCTTTTTCCAATGAGAGCCTCCAGAACACTACATTAATGAGAAAAATATGAATTTATTGATAAAAAATAATTTGATTAAAAGCATGGAAAATGTATATGGAAATTTAAATTTGAATTGTGTGAATTATAATAAAAATTAATTTTATTTATCTTTATTTAAATAGTTATATTAAACTATAATTAATATGAATATATAAGGAATAATAATATTGTTTAATAAAAAAATCAGTTTGATCACATGTTTAATATATTTTCCCGATCCCGACATGACCTACTCCCATGATTCAATGACCATCCAGATTCTAATAATTTTGATATTAGAAAACAAAACATTTGTTTTGCCACAAATAATTTAACATGTTTTTAGTATATTTCATTAAAGGAAATTTTATTCACAAAATAAAAAATTTTGATTGTCATGATTAAAAAACAAGGGACTTAGTAATAATTAAAAAAACAATGAATATATCTATTGATATGATGACGACGTCGGAAATCAAGAAGAGGACGATGATGGACGACCTGTTTATAGCCCAAGACCCGACGATGGAGGATCAGAAGAAGATGACGACACTGGGAGACCAATTTATAGCCCAAGACCTGGCGATGGGGGATCAGAATATGAGAAGTATAGTGTTCATGGATGAAAGGTAGATGAGATCACAACACAGTAAGCTGATCATAGCAGACTCTTATGATCAGGAGACACTGGAATGGAAGAATAGGAGAACGTTGGCCGACTGTTTCATGCCTCATATGATGGTCGGCCTTTTTTTCCTAAATTATCATGTTATTACAAAAAAATTGTCATTTTCATTGGTTTTTACCAACAACTACAGTCATATAAGAATGAATTTCAAGTATTTGAAAAATATTTTCTAAACCAAATTTATTTTACAAATGGTACACACATGAAGGAATTTTGGGAGACTCAAACATGAGACCTCTCTATCACCTCACATTCCGCTTTGATGTTGGGTTAAGCCCTATTCTTCTAAGCCCTAAACAAGTGTCCTTTGATTTAACAAAATAGAATTAATTCCATCAGGTTAAACATTAATATAATGATGTAATTATTTTACGGTACTAGAAAAATACCGTTTCCATTAATTTAAGAGTAGATTAATACTTTCATGAATTAACATGAAAAATGTGTATATGGAAAAAAATAAATGTGACCTAAAATATGAATTATGGTCAGTTTTTCTTAAAAACATTTTTTTCGAATAGTGAGTAACAATGAGTGGAAAGATTGAATGAAAAACATGGAATTTGGAGATATAATAATAGGAAAAGAATATAGTTGTGTTTTAATAAGATAAATAGTTTATATTTCTTTCAATGTAAATTTAAAGTAGAAAAATCCTAAATAAGAGTGAGATTGTAAAATAGGCCTTTACGACATTAATAACTTTTTATTCAAAACCCATTATAAGAGAAAACATGTATTGAAACTTTAAATACCATGAATATTGATGAATTTGTGATATAAAATGACCATGGGGAAGTATATACACAATATGAAATAAATTATATTTATAATATAAAAAATTTCTAAATAGATTAAAATTGAGATGATAAACCATTCTATTGTATTCCTGTAAGGTCTAATGTGATATATCCTATTGAATAATAAATTTAAATTTATTAAATAATTTCTTAAGTATTTTTTTTATATATATTCTATTTTTTATGATCTTTCTTATTGTAATCATTTGACATAAATTCATTGAATAGTCCTTGCTTTTTCTATCCACATAATGCTGTTTGGTCAATTTTCCCAGAATTACGTACATATATGGATTGAGGTTAAAGGTGTTAGGAAATGGTTTTATCATCTCATGAATGTTAATAAATTCATGAATATAATTTTAATTCATTGAATAAAATTTTAGAATCATCCATGCATTGTCATAATAAAAAAGCAAATTGCATCGCTTCGTGTAGATGATGCTCAACATGTACGAATGACTGATGCTATCATTTTTAATGGAGGGGAGGGTAAGAAATTAGATTATATATTATATATCCATAATCATAGTTATGTCTTAAATATCCTATATATTCGTTAATTCAATATTTTCAACTATCCAAGTGATGTGGCGAGGGAAAATGGATTAACTATTTACATAACAACATCTCAATATAGTTAATATATAGATGTAATTATGATAAGATTCTTACTAAATATATAGAGGTTCTTTAAGAAGAAAAGAGTATGAACAAACATGGTAATAACATATACTACCTCTGGTAATTTTTTTTGGCCTACACCTTAAGCCTTATTTAAAAAACATAGTTAATATAATTATGTAATTATGTTAAAAAATAATTTCCTAGACTCATTTCACCGCATGATTCTCTTGGGATATTAGCGATTGTTCATGGTGCTCTACCTCAAAAATGATTTTGGCTGATTTTATTTAGTATGTTACAGTTGGAATTTATTTGGGATGAAAATCAAATAGAAGGTTACATCTTGGAATAGATCAGTAATTGAAGTGGCTAGTTTCTAGGACTCTTGACTAGGGTTGGGGCCAAATCAACTAAGAAAAACCTCATTCACAAGGGATTCAAACCTCATATAAAGATATTCAGTATAAATAATATAGGTAGTTGATTAGACTTCGGGTTTGTTCACTCACCTTTGGTTGAAGGAAGTGACATGGTCGTCTGGAATATTATATTTTGGGGTATAGATAGAGAACATGTGATCGGGTACTCTAATCTTATAGTCAAGTGGGATGAGCTGTTTTGATATATTGTATGAAGAAGACATGTGATCCAATACTCTAATATAATATTCCTCAATTCTAAGTGTTATGATTGGACTTCTGACTCTATTGAGATTCATACTTTTAACTATAGTTAAACCACTTATCCTACTACCATTTAATCCTCAAATTCACAAACTTGGTAATGGACTTGTGGGTAAATTAAATCCTTCACCACTCAACTCCAAAAGAGTGCCTATGGCCTCATGACAACATACGTTTACCATCTCACTTTAGACCATCTCCACTCGCACCTAGAAGTGATTCTATACCTCCATTGGGATAATATTGGGCATGATATTTGAGACATTACCATATTCACATAAGTTGTGTCCTCAGTTACTCTCCATTTAAGGTTACAAATGGTTTTTTTAGCATCTGCGGGAAGAAGTTGTTGTAATGCAATCAACATACAGCTAGGCTATCACGACCCGTCCCCCAGGGCCCATGTCGGGACTACCCCAAGCCCACCTTCTATAGGCCAAGGGCTGGTAACAAACACTGAAAGGTGTATTCCCAAAAATAGGAAAGCATTTCATTATAACCTATAAACTTACACAAAACAATAACAAAGTAAACCATATAGTAAACATTGTGTTTATAGTAAATGAAGGGGCTGGAATACATGCCCAACTGAAAAGTACAAGTAAAACTAGGAAGAATAGGTAAAACTGAAAACAACTCCTGTGAAAACCCACCAATGATCCTACTAGAAGGATAGGTACAAAACATGAATGGTCATATCTAGGGTTCATCTCGTCTAATGACCACCTCCGAGCAGCCTCTGGTCTAGGTACCCTCCTCTTTAGTCAGTGTTGTCCGTCTTCTACACTAGACACAATAAGGTGCGAGCATACCCCATGAAGGTGTGAGTATAACAATACTAAGTAGGGACCTAGAGACCCCTGAAGTTCTCTCAAAATTTACAAGGATAAACCATAATCAAGACAAAAACATTACTTAGGTATAGGCTCATACATATACCAATCTTTTCAAAATACAGTCATCTCACACAAGAGGTAAGAAGACAACAAAAATAACACCACGAAGGTAAGATTAACACATAGGTGACACCTCAATGATATAGTACCACACAGGTGCACCACGAAGGTAGGAGTACCAAAAAGGTAACACCTCAAAGATATAGTACCACAAAGATACACCATGAAGATATAAGACTCTTCTCACACTGGTATAAGTGAAGTATAGAAGTACAAATAATCAGTCGCGGAGCTGAATCATCTTATTCTGTCAAGAGGCACTACTACTGTTTATATGGATTCTGACCCACAAAAGATTGATACATACTAACCCCCACAATGATCCACATAGGATCTGACCCACAAAGGATCGGTATGCACATACCCCCCATATGATTGCTGAGTGCTGACCCACATAGGATCTCACCCACACAGGATCGGTATGCACTGACCCACACATGATCACTGAGAGCTGACCCACACATGATCGTTTTGCACAAACCCACATAGGATCGTTGAGCACTAACTCACAGAGTATTGATAGGTACTAACCCCCGCAATTACCCACACAAAATCCAACCTTCCTAGAGTCGATACGTAACTATCCTCTGTATAATATGTCTCCAACCTCTACCTCACTACCTGCCACGGGGTTGCCGCAATAAGCCAGCATGATTTAGAAAGGATCCACTCCTCAAGCCATTGGTTGACACTTCAACTACCACGATGATACAATAAGAAGTATCCCAATGGCCTGTCAAATCATAAGGGACCTAATGGAATTGACGGTTCATAAATTAGATGCACGGTCTATAAGTTATTAGCATTTCTGTTTTGAGGGCCTAGTTGGATTCGAGGTTTGATCCAACCTGGCCATACTCCATTCTTATCCAAAACACAATTGGTGTATTCCAAAAGGACCATCTCAATCTATGGATTCTAGCTCCATAGACGTTTCTTCAAACAGACGCTCGGTTCTCACGATATGGACATAAATGCAAAAATGGGTCTGGATGGGCCTGGGTCCGGTCCAACCTGGTCAGACCGACCTGGCCCAACCCAACTTGTGCTGACCAAGCATAGTTCGTGTTGACCCGGCCAACATGGGTCTAGTCCGGATGGCCTGGGCCTTGGCTGGCCTGGCCCGCTGGGTCGTAGTCTGGCCCGGCCCACAAAGGGGATGAACTGGTGGCCAATGAAGAGGTTTGGCCCGCCCGAGATAGTGCCGAAGGGGGAGTGTCCCCCTTCCATTCGTAATGGAAATGGGCAGTGCCTTTAGGCACTGCCAAGTCATCACTGGAGATGAGCAGGTCCTGCCGAACCACAATAGTTTTCTGGTGTTCCGGCCGGCCATCCTCCCAGTCGTGCGGTCGCGCATCCCAGCTTCACCGCGGCTGTCCCGAATGACAGATCATCGGTCTCTATTGCGACCAAGTGGTCACAGAATCCTGCTCCACTGGAGGCATAGAAATTTGATGATGATCTTCCATGCGGAAAGCCAGATTTTGGCTACCACCATACCCCTCCATGGACGACAGGGCGCGGCCTCCTCCTCATCTCGCAGTGCGGATGCTCACGGCCCTTCCTTCCTTGTGGATGGTCGGGTGCCAATCGCCTCCTTCTTCCACGAGCTATTGCGGCTCCATTCTAAGCCAAAATATTTTGTAGTTTGTATATTCATGATCCTCATGTCGAGGGCTCCACGTCTATATGTCACACTTGGAAAAACATTTTGTTTCCAGCATCATTAATTATTTGACGTCAAAGAATGAACAGAGAATGCATGAAGCATAAAAGATAAAGGGGGAATTGAATATGTGTGTGATGATAGCCTTGTTTGTTTTTTCATCATCATTTTGAATCCAGAACTATAATAATCATCAAAATAGATTTAATCATAATAAAATTAAAACCCCTAACTCAATCTCCCGTAAGAGATGTCTTGAGGAAGAAGACGAAGTTGATGAGATGATGACGTTAGTGTTTGTTACACCCACAAGATGTTTATGATTTGAGATTATGCATCATCCTTGTTCTCTGATTCCAGAGGATGCCCTTCAATGGATATTTTTCGTCATTGAAGAAGATGATCCTCCAAAATCTCTCTCCAAAACTCCTCTACTTTGCGAACACAAATTACTCCATAGGAAATGAGGAGGAAACTTAATATGTTAGGTTTATTAATTATACAATTAATTGTTGTCTCACTAATTAAGTTGAATTTGGAATAATAATGTTTGGAGGATTCCAAGGTTTTCCCTACATTAAAGAAGGGTTCAGGTGGTCCCCACCTACAGAATTCAAAAAGGAAGTTTCAATTTCAAAAATAAAATATAACATGTTTATTTTATTTTCTCACATGAATTTCCTAAAAACTAACATTCACCATTGATCTATTACGGTTGAGGTGAAGGTCTCCTTAAGAGAATATTAGTGACGTGAGTTCAACAATATCCTCATATTTCAATTCCAAGCACCAGTTCAAAAGTTACAAAAACCCACTCGCACGTTTACTGAACATACCTGAAAAAAAAATATAAATTCATTCTGGGCACACCTGTCCATAGAATCATGCGCCGATAATTTTTATAGAATCGTTAATTTCCAATAAAATTAAAAAAATATACATGAAAAAATTCGAGTATTTACATTCTCTCCACCTTAGGGCTTTGCATCCCAGAAATCCACAACAAAATCTAGGGAAACAAGTTGGGGTACTAAGTACAAATCGGTGCCTACCGCTCCGATGTGATCTCCTAGAGGTTCCCATGCTGCCAATGTATATGCACATGAGGTATCGACCACCCATAAAGGACCTGCTTTTGTCTATCCTCAATCTCCACTGGAACCTTCGAAAGCATCACCCTATCGTCGATGTCCAGCTCACCCCAATCAATGATGTGTGAAGGATCATGTACTTATCTCCTCATCTAGGATATGTGGAAAACGTCATGCACCCATTGCAACTGATGTGTAAGAGAAAATATGTGAGCCACCTTTCCAACTCTACAGAGGAACTGAAAGGGTCCGATGAACCATGTAGATAACATGCCAACTCATCCAAATCTCTGCAAACCACGTCGAGGTGAGTCCCATAGAATGACATGGTCACCATTCATGAACTCTAGAGGTTTTTATCTCCTATCAACATAGGACTTATACCGGCTTTGTGAAGTCCTCATTTTATCAAGGATGATATGAACCTTCTCTGTGGTAGCCCATACCATCTCTGGTCCCACAAGTGCAGACTCCCCTGGGTCAGTCCATCACAGAGGTGATCTGAATGTTCGGTCATACACCACCTCGAATGGTGCCATACCGATAGTTTAGCGATAACTATTATTGTATGATAACTCCACCAAAGGAAAGTGATCCTCCCAACTATGACCAAAATCAACGATGCCCTCACATAGCATGTCCTCAATGGTCTTAATGGTCCGCTATGTCTGACCATCCAATTGAGGATGGAAGGAGGTGCTTAACCGAAGTGGTGTCCCGAACGCCTCCTACAACCCCTTCCATAGATGGGAAGTGAAACATGCATCATGATCAGAGAAAATCGTAGATGGAACTCCATGAATCTGCTCAATCACATGCATGTAGAGGTGTCCCCATGCTCTCTACAGATCTCTGCTCATTAATAGGTAGGAAGTGGGCCGACATGGTGAGTCAGTCAATGATCACCCATATAGAATCATGACACCTGGACCTGCGTGGATGCCCTGTCATGAAGTCCATGGATATTACATCCCACGTCCACTTTGGTACCTCTAATGGATGAAATAATCCTGTTTGAACCTGATGCTCTACCTTCACTAGTTGATAAGTGAGGCACCATGAGTCAAACTCTATCACTGCTTTCTTTATTCCCAGCAACTAGTGTGGATACCGATGGTCCTGATACATCTTCTAATCTCCTAGATGTACCACTAGAGGGGGAATATGGAACTCCCTCAAATCCTCTTCCCACAGTGACAAATGGTACCATAGTACACCCACAGAAGAGTATGACATGCTCCCCACCTTTAGAAAACCCATCAGTTGCCTGTCTTGTGGATATCTGAGCATGTTGAGCCTTGCAATCATTTTCCCCAAGATGCACCTCTCTGAATCACTGAAGTAGTGCGGGAGAGACTGTTAGATATGGAAGATAAGATACTTCATCTCGATCCACGTAGGATATCTACAAAGCGGCTAGTTTCTCTGTTGACTAACTCAAAAACTGTATACCAGATCTCATGCTGAGTGAATTTTCCACTACGTTCCCCTTCCTAGGAGTATAGAATACCTCGAATTCATTTTCCTGGAGAAATTCATGGCAACGCCGATGTCTCATGTTCAGGTCATTCTAAGATAAGACATACATGAGACTCTTGCGGTCAGAGTAGACTATAAAACGTTCTCACATCAAGTAATGTCACCACATCTTCAAGGTGAAGACCACTAATGCAAACTCTAAGTCATGGGTAGTGTAGTTTTTCTCATTTTTTCGTAGCTGTCGAGAACTATACGTGATCACTACTCCCTCCTACATCAAGAAACACCCATGTTTGGTCCCTGAGGTGCCACAGTAGAATACATACCAAACACCATCCTCAAGTATCCTTAAGATGGGGGAACTCATCAGTCTCTGCCTCATCTCTAGGAAACTTTGATTGCATCTCTCTGACCAAATGAAGTGTTTCCCCTTCTTCATCAACACTGATAAGGGTGTCACAACTCTAGAAAAGTCAAACACAAACCTCTAGTTGTAACTGGCCAAACCCAATAATCTCTACACCTCTGTCACACACCTGGGTGGATCCTAAGAAATCACAACCTCAATCTTCACTTGATCCACCGCAACTCCAGCTTCCAAGATAACATGTCCTAGAATGTGAACCTCTTGGATCCAGAACTAGCACTTCGAGACCTTACCCTAGATCTGGTGCTCATGGAGTGTGTATAAGACTATCTATAGATGATAGGCATGATCCTCCTCCATCACTGAGTATATCAAGATGCCTTCGATGAAGACTATTACAAATCAATTGAGGTATGGCTGGAAGGTCATTTTCATGAGTCCCATGAAAACTTCTGGGGCATTGGTCATGCCGAATGGCATAACCATTAACTCTTAATGGCCATACACACATAATAATTACATATTCTTTACATCCTCATCTCGTACCCTGGGCTGGTGATAGCATGATCTGAGGCCTATCTTCGAAAACCATCGTGCTCCCTTCAGCTGATCAAAGAGATCGTCAATCCTTTGGAGTGGGTATTGGTTCCTCACAGTCACCCAATTCAGGTGTTGATAGTCCATATAGAGTCTTAAACTACCATCCACATTCGTGGAGATCAAAATCGAGGTCTCCCAAGGAGAAACACTGGGCCAAACGGACCCCTTGCTCTGCAAGTCCTCCCGATGTACTCGCAGCACTAGAAGCTCTACGGCTTCCATCAGATATGCTGGGGTAGATATCGGTGTCATCCTGGGGTATAAGAAAATATAAATATCCACCTCTCTATGAGGAGGTAGACCCGTAATATCATAAGGGAAAACATAAGAGTACTATTCCACCACTACAGGATAGCTCAGACTCTCTACATCAACCACTCCGAGGGTATGGCTAGCCAACTGACGTGTAATCGACTACACCTTCCTTCGAGAAAGTTCATCCTGTGCTACAAAGGTTACCTTCTCACCAATGAAGGAAAACCTAGATTAATATGTCCAAACACACAATACTTTATGCCTAATACTTCCAATATGAGCATGGACTATAGATAACCAGGCCATACCCAAGATGGAATCGTAAGGCCTTGAAGAACCTATGTAGTGTTTTGTTTTAACAATGTTTTGTATTTGTTGACAACTAATATTTTTGTTGAATAAGGTTATTGATTTATAGAATGTTGAATTTGTTGGTTGCAAATGATTTCCTTAAAGAATTTTTTATTGAAGAATAATATTTCAGAAGTGAAGAAGTTATCTCAATCTTTCTAAACAAATATAGACGATGCATTTCTGATCTTAAAGTTCTCAAAAATCATGAAAAGTTTCAAAATAAAAGATGTTGAATAAATAAGTGAAGAATATTTATTTTTTTCTCTATGAAAATTTCTGAGAATGATCGGAACCATAAAATCAGAATCTACTTTCTAAGCTGGAAATTCGGAGTCTAATTCCTGATCCAGAAATTCAGAGTCTACTTCATGAGCCAGAAATTCAAAGTCTACATTGTGAGCTAAAAATTAGGAGTCTACTCCTGAGACATAAATTCATAGTCTACTTCCTGATCTTGAAATTCAGAGTCTACTTCCTGAGCTATAAATTCAGAGTCTACTTCCTAAGTCAGAAATTCGGAGTCTACATCCTGGGTAAGAAATTCAGAATCTACTTTCTGAGCTACAAATTCAAAATGAAAATCTTGAGAAACATGCTGAGAAATTTTGATTGACAATTCTAAGAAACATGATGAGATATTCAGAAAGAAAATCATGAGAAACATGCTGAGAAATTCGGAATGACAATCCTGAGCAACATTCTTGGAAATTCAGAATGAAAATCCTAAGAAACTTTCTGAGAAATTCATAATGACAATCTTGAGCAACATGCTGGGAAATTTGGAATGACATTCCTGAGAAACAGGATGAGAAATTTGGAATGACAATCCTGAGAAACATGCTGAGAAATTTCGAATGACAATTCTATGTTCATGAAAACAATAATTTCAACATTTATTAAATCTTTTATAAATTTAAGGGGATTTAATGAAGTCATGGATTGATTATTAAAGGTGAGATAATTGTGGAGTTTTTGAGATTTGAGGAAGTGGGAATGATTTTCAAGATTCCGGCCCTTGTTTTTTGAGTTGCCTATAAATATGTAATCAGATTATTCCTACATTTACAACTTTCATATATGTAGAAAAGGCAGAGCACTGAATAATTGTGAGTGAAATGTCCTTACCATCTTGAAGATGTTTTCATAATTGTTTGAGAAGAAGAGAATCACAATTATCTTATTTTTCTGAGAAAACTGGTTTTAAAAAATCGAATTCAAGATATCGGATTGAATATTCGTAGTGATCTATTTTGTGGAATCATTTTTGTGGAATCATCTTATCGGATTGATTGTTTTGAGTGATCATTCAGAGTGGGCATTTTTGAAGCAGCTTAACAAAGTTATTATTCTTGAGTTTGGATAATTTGTTCTTTATGAAAACATTGTAAACTGATTGGAGTCATTATAAACATTCCTATTGGGAGATAAAAGGTGTCCAATGGGAGTTGGCACAAGTTTTATTCACTTCTTAATATTTTGGATTTCCATAGACCCATGGAAGTGGATATGGAAATGATGCAGGTTCTCTTTCTAAGGCCAAACCTTGTAAATCATGTCTGCCTTTCTTGATTTACCTTTCTTACATGCTTGAGTTTCATGCTAATGTTTCATAATAAAAAAGATCTTAACAGGTTTCAAGGGTTATGTTTCTTAACGTTTTGAAACATATAAAAGTTAAACAATTGATTCAACCCCAACATCTCAGTTGTTATTCGATCCTTTGAACTTAAAGTGGTATCAGAGGTAGGATCCCTTGTTTAATCCTTATCAAAGAGAATATCAATTCTGTTAATAGTATACGAATTCCTACTTTCTATGGAAAGAATTATTATGGATGGGAATATAGGATAGTTCCTTATCTCCAATCTCATGGCCTTAATGTTGTTGATGTTGCTACTATTGCATTTCCACCTATTGAGAAAAATGATTCTATGACGTTTGCTGATAAGAGAAACATAGAAGTTATTGGAAAGGCTACAAATGCTATTCTCATGTAATTATAAAAAAATGATTCTCAGAAGTTGATGGGTCTCACAATATCAAACGGCATGTGGGACAAAGTTGGAAAGTGGTTTCGAAGGAAATAAAAAAGTCATGGATGCCATAATACAAATATGGGGTAGTAATTTTTAAGATATCAGGATGAGAGACGATGAAAAAATTGATGAATACTTCACCAGAGTAAATGAAATTGTATGAAATATCAGAAGATTCAGAGAAGACATGGAAGATTCTACAATTGTGAAGAATCTTATGAGAAACTATCCAGACAGTTTTGATTTGAAAATTTATGCTTTATAATATAAGGATGATTTATCTATTGATGAACTACATAACTTTCTTGTTTCTTATGAAATGAGGAATGATCCAATTTTTAAGAAGAAGATGAAAGATGAAATGGATTTTGAAGCTATGAGTAAGATAAAAATCCACAAAGATAAAGAAGCTGATCCTTGTGAGCCTGTTGATAAGGAAGATGATGAGTGGAATAAAATAATCATGTCTCTCATATCCATGAACTATCTAAAAGGAAGAGGAAAGAATTGAGGGAAACATCCTTTCAAATGTTTCCTCAGAGAGTGTAGAATGTGGTGAAGATTCTTACAAAGAATATCCACAATGTTCTAAACTTATAGCATGTAATGAGAAAAATATATCTCTCATGAATGAAATTTGTGTAATGAAGAAAAATCATGATGAAGTTCATGATAGAAGAAAATATTTCACCATGAAGGAAGATGAATACATACAAGAAATTTTTTGTTACAAACATAGAATTTCTGAACAATGAATGAAGATTAGAGATCATAGGAAAACGTTGGAAGCAATGGAAGAAGAAGTAAACAATGTAAAATAAAAAATTCTTGATTATAAAAATACCCTAAGGAAGATGAATGAAAACATCAACAAAGCTACAGAAGTAAAATTTGAGACCTCTAAAAATGAAATGAAGGCTTATTACGAGAATCATGTGAAATCTTCTCTTACCAAAAATAATGTTTCATCTGTTTCTTCTAACATTTTAAGTTTTGGATGAAGTACAAGGAAATATTGGGTGGAGAAAAGATTTAATAAACCTATCAATTCTACAAAAGTTGAATACTTACTCAAAATAAGAGATAAACAACATCCTGAGTTTTCTAAATCTGAAAGATGTTATCAACCTCAAAAAAGTATATATAATGAAAGATTATTCATCAATAGAAAATAAATATTTGATGGATATTGCTGGTGATATGGAATATATGGGCATAGAGCTTATGATTGTGGGAAAAATTTATCTCTACTCGAAAGAAGGTTTGAAAAAAGATGAATAAATAGTGAAAGATGGATGAGTGACTTTCTATAGTCATAGAAAGATGAAAAGGTAAATTCTCAAAATGTTTGAAACATTCCAACAAAGAATCAATTTGAATGTTTGGATGAGGTTTGTGGAATATGTGATTAGGTTGGTCATAATGTCAAATGATGTATGACACTCCTAGAACATGTTTCTTATGATAATAAAGAAAAGAATACGGAAAATAATAAGATTTATGAGAGCGATTTTGTTGTTGAGATGGAATTGAAAGAAAGTAAGAGGAAAAAACCATGGACTCTTCATAGTGGTTGTTCTTCACACATGATAGATGATATAAAAATCTTCTAACATGTTTAAAGTAATGATGGTGGAAGGATTACATTTGGCATTTATAGTTCCCTAAAAATTAAGGGAATCAGAATGATAGAGATTGAAGAAAAGAAACTAAAATCTAAGGAAGTTTTTCTTGTTGATGGGATAAATAATAACATACTTAGTGTAAGTCAACATTGTGATGATGGAAAAGATGTTATCTACCAAAAGGATTCATTTATCATCAAAAGTGTAATAAATTGAAATGTAATAAAAAAAGGAAAAATAACCAGTGGGAATCTCTTTCAAATTAGAGAATCCAATAACCCATGTTATTTGAGTGCTGAAGATGAAAATAAGTTGTGGCACCAAATACTAGGCCACCCTGGGCAGAAGAACATGTGTAAGCTTTTTAATGTCGATGTTGTTCAGAATTTTCTAGAACTGAAAAAGAAGAGATGAAGATGTTCGTATTACATTCAGAAAGGAAACATGACTATCAAGGTCATAAAAGAGTTGAGATTCAATCTAACAAACCATTTGATCTTATTCATTCCAATCTGTGTGGTCTGATGATACATCAATCAAAAAAAGGAGATTTATACATTATCACTTTTATTGATGACTTCAATCAGATGACAAACATCATGTTCATGAAGTATAAGTTAGAGGCTATTGAAATGTTTAAATTCTTTAAAAGAGATGATGAGAAAGAATTTGTGACTTCCATAAAAATGTTGATATCAAAAAATGGTACATTTTTCAAAAAGAATTCTTTTGAAACTTATCTATGGAAGAATTGTATCAAACATCAGTATAGTGCTCCCTATACTACACAACAAAATGGTGTCACAGAAAGGAAAAATAGAATCATGGTGGAAATGGGAAGAATAATTTTATAAGAATACAAACCTTCACAATTATTTTGGATAAAATCTGTTAACATTATTGTACATGTTCAAAATAGATGCTTGTTAAGACCAGAAAGCAACATGACTCCTTACGAGATGTGGTATAACAAAAAAACATTATTTTAATAACATCAAAGATTTTGGAAGACCATGCTATCTCAAAATCAAAAATCCAGACATAGGAATGTTTGATGAGAAATCTGAAGAAGGAATATTTATGGGTTATTCACCAGAGGGGAGAAGTTACAAATGAAGGAACCATTGTTTACAGAAGTTGGTGGTCTCATATGATGTGAAGGTAATTGAAAATCCAAGTTCCTTTACAAAATTTGTTATGGATACTGAAGAAGAGAAATCATTAAATCCCCACCAGAGTGAAAGTGACTCAGTTAAGTCACATAGGTAAGAAAGTGATGTTGTGAAATAAAATGTCAGTTTTCCTACCTTATAAAAACATGTTGAATATGAAAATATTTTTGGGGATCAGAAGGCTCTAGTTCAGACATGAAGGAAGATAAGAATAGAAAATCAGACATCATTTATCTCAAAAGTTTAACCAGAATTAGTTTCAGAAGCTATTAAACATAAAGAATGGGTGGATGCAATTAATGAATCACTGGATCAGATTGAGAAGATTGACACATGGGAACTTGTTCCAAGGACATCAAATAAAAATGTTATCGTAACCAAGTGGGTTTACATAAATAAATTGAATGAGCATGGAGATGTTACAAGAAAAAAATAAAGGCTTGTGTGAAAAGGATATGCACTAGTAGAAGGTGTGGATATTTATGAAAACTTTTACCCTGTAGCATGGTTTGAAACGATCTAAATGTTTCTTGAAATGGCTTCTCATCAGAATTACAAGGATTATTAGAGGGATGTAAAATCAGATTTCATAAATGGTGAGATTGAGGAAGAAGTTTACATTGAACAACCTTGTGGTTTTTTTCTTTATGAGTATGAACGAAAAGTTATATAATTTATGAAAGCATTTTATGGGTTGAAACAAGCCCCATGAGCATGGTATTTGAAGCTTGAAAATTCATTGAGAAAGATGAGCTTTTCTAAAGGAAAGGATGATAGCAACTTGTATGTTAATGATGTCGACTCCGGAACCTTAATTGTAATTGTTTATGTTGATGATATTATTTTTTCTAGGGATGAAGAAAAGGTTTGTAAAATTTTTTCTAAAGAGATGATGAAATTTTTTGAAATGTTAATGTTGGGAGATTTAACTTTCTTCTTTGGATTACAACTTCAACATCATGAAAACTACATTTTCTTATCCCAAGATAAGTATGCCAATGAATTGTTAAATAAATTTGTGTTTGAAGAATCAAAGGAAGTTTCAACTCTTATCTTAATGAGCACAAAGTTGAGAAATGATGAGTCAGGGAACAATGTGAATCCGAATGAATTTAGAAAGTTGATAGGGAGACTTCTTTATCTTATAGCTTCAAGGCCTGATATTTCTTATGTAGTGACGCTCTGTTCCAGATATCAATGTAATCCAAAATAATCACACATGTAGGTAGTTAAGAGGATTCTGGGAAATGTTAAAGGAAGAACTTATCATGGGTTGTTATACAAGAGAAATAATGAGATGAAGTTTCATGGTTATACTGATTCTGATTAGGCTAGTGATTGTAATGATAGGAAATCAACATCAGGAAGAACATTTTTCTTAGGGGAAAGCTGTGTGAGTTGGTACAAAAAGATACAATGTTTCATAACATTAAGTACAGCTAAATCCGAATATGTTGCATCTACACAGGCTTGTATTCAAATGATGTGGATGATGGTACAGATGGAATATTTAAAGGTTAAATTTTATAAACCTTTGAAGATACTCGAATATAATCAAAGTGTCATTGATCATTCCAAGAATCATGTTCAACATTCACGATCAAAACACATTGATATAAAGTATGAAATTATAAAGGGGAAAGCTACTGATGGTGATGCCTTTTGGGAATATATTTCCACAAAGTATCAAATAGCTGATATTTTTACAAAATCAATGTCAAAGGAGCGGTTTTTTGAACTATGGATGAAACTCCATGTTCAGCCTCCTCCCATGACTTCCTAAAACTCATATAGAATCTTCCCCCATCATTCTTTGGATTATGTTGACAAAGGGGGAGAGTAATTTTTCTTTTATGAATCTAATGTTGTGGTTATCATATAATGGGGGAGAGATAAAGAAAAATGAGAAAGAGAAAGATAAAAGTTGAGGGGGAGTTTGAGTAATTTGAAGTTTATCCTTAAAAGGATGTAATATTTTCTTATCACCAAGGGATGGGAATCCTTCAAAAACATTACTTTATCCAATAGTGTGGTGTCAAGAAACACTCATTTAGAGAAAGGATATGTTTTGGTAATGTTCAAAAACATTAGATGTGAAAATGATTTTTGATATGTGAAAACATGTTATCAAGGGTTGCCAACAAATCCAAAGGGGGAGATTGAAGAACCTGTGTTGTGTTTTGTTTTAACAATGTTTTGTATTTGTTGAAAACTAATCTTTTTGTTGAGGAATGTTTTTGAGTTATAGAAAGTTGAAGTTTTTGGTTGTTGAGGATTTCCATAAATATGATTTTATTGAAGAATAATATGTCATAAGTTAAGAATGTATCTCAAACTTTCTTAACAAAAGCATATGATGCTTTTATGATCTTAAAGTTTTCACAAATCATGAAAAGTTTCATGATAAAAGCTGTTGATGAAATAGTTGAAGAAGATTGATGATTTTATCTAAGAAAAAATCTGAGAATGTTTGGAACAAAAAATTTGGAGTCTACTTCTTGAGTTAGAAATTTGGAGTCTACTCCTTGAGCCAGAAATTCGGTGTCTACTACCTGGGACAGAAATTCGGAGTCTACTTTCTCAGCTAGAAATTTGGAGTCAATTTCCTGAGCCAATAATTCAAAGTCTAATTCCTAATCCAGAAATTCGGAGTCTACATCCTGAGCCAGAAATTCAGAATCTACTTCCTGATCCATAAATTTAGAGTCTACTTCCTGAGCCAGAAATTTGGGGTCTACTTCATGAGCCAGAAATTCAGAATGAAAATCCTGAGCAACATGCTGAGAAATTTGGAATGACCATCCTGAACAAGAGGCTGAGAAATTCATAATGACAATCCTGAGAAACCTGATGAGAAATTATGAATGACAATCCTATGTATCATGCTGAGAAATTCAGAATGTGTATCCTGAGCAAGATGCTGAGAAATTCGGAATGGCAATCCCGAAAAACGTGCGGATAAATTCGGAATGACAATCCTGAGAAACATGCTAATAAATTCAGAATGACAATCCTGAGCAACATGCTAGGAAAATCAGAATGACAATCCTGAGCAACATGTAGAGAAAATTGGAATGACAATCCATAGCAACATGTTGAGAAATTGAGAATGACAATCCTGAGCACCATGCTGAGAATTTTAGAATGAAAATTCTATGTTCAAGAAAACCTGAATTTCAACATTGCTTAAATCTCTGAGAAATATAAATAGATTTTATGAAGTCAATGATTGAAGATTAAATACATGAGAATTGATGAGTTTTTTAGATTTGAAGAAGCGAGAAATATTTTCATGATTCCCGCCCTGGTTATATGAGTTTCCTATAAATATGTGCTCAGATCATTTTCTCATTCACAACTTTTTTATGTGCGGAAAAGGTAGAGCACTGAAGAATTATGAGTGAAATGTTCCTACCATCTTGAATAGTTTTTTCTTGAGTTTTTGAGAAAAAGAGAATCAGAATTAACTTATCATGCTGAGAAGGCTGGTTTTATAAAATCGGATTCAAGAAATTTGATTGAAGATTCAGAGTGATCTCTTTTGTGGAATAATATGTTTTTAATAATCTTATTGGATTGAATTTTGGAGTGATAATTCAATGTGATAATTTGTGGAGCAGCATAACAAAGTTATTATTCTTGTGTTTGACTCATTTATTATTTATCGAGACATTGTAAACTGACAGGAGTCAGTATAATCTTTCTTATCAGTATATAGAGGGTGTCCAACGGGAGTAGGCCCAAGTTGTATTAACTTCATCATTATAGTGGATTTCCATAGACCCATGAGAGTGGCTATGGGAAGGATGTAGGTTCACTTGTTGAGGCTGAACCTTGTAAAACATGTGTTCCATTCTTGATTTACCTTTCTTGCATGCTTGAGTTTCATGCTAAAGGTTGATAATGAAATAAATCATAACAAGTTCTAGGGGTTACGTTTCATAATGTTTTGAAACATATAAAAGTTAAACAACTGATTCAGCCCCCCCCCCCTTATCAGTGGTTATTCGATCCTTGGAACTTCAGGCCTTGACACCGCTATGAGAAGATCCCAGCTGAAGATCTCGCTTCTTATAGTATGCACGCACTGCCAGCACCAGTGTGTAATCGTTGAGTCTTCTCCCATGGGAGTCTCTAGCCGTAAGGATCGACCCAATAGATCCACCAAAATCTCAGAGCTCCGAAGGAGGGTCCTGGAAATAAAAGAATGACTGACTCTTGAGTCTATAAGAACTTCATCTAGGGTGAATCACACACAAAACGTTTCTCATATCATCTCTGGAGTGCCATGGTCATAAGCCTCAGCTACCTGAACCTGAGCCCACCCTTGTCCAGCTGCTCCCTATGGTCGGGGTGGACCACCTCGTGGTGGTGGCAGTAGAACTTCGAATTGACACCCACCACCTACTGCACAGCCTGCTCCTCTACCACATCTGCCTCTAACCTGTGATCCTTCTTGATCGAACCTTCTTCTCTGACCAGGTGGTCCTTTGACCGTCTGCTGGTCATCTGTATGGTGGTTCGGGCAGTCGTGAGCCATGTGACCCTGCCCGCCACCCAAGTAACACTACTTGTTCCTCATCATTCCTTCTCTATATCGAGAGCCCCACACCACCGACCATGTATCCTACGGTTATCCACCTAAAGGTCTGGTCCACTTGGACCTCTGTGTCATCTGTTTGCTGCCAGCTACTAATGACTCTGCTACGTGTCGTTTGATGGTGGGTCTCACGACCAGTGACAGCTCAGTAAAAAATCTCTTCACTAAGAGTGCTCACTCTAAAACCCCTGCCTGCATCAGGATTCAAAGTGAAACTATAGATACTCTAATCACCCATCTGAGCCTTAGCTCGAATGTATGAGCCATGAAGAAAGGGACCCGCACCATTTCAGTGGATTAGAGAAAGAGTTCAGTGAACATCCGAAAATACCAAGCCATAGTCATCCTACCCTACTACTAGTGGATAATATCTTATACACACAATGAGTGTAGGGTTTCTCAGACGAAATATTCCACAAAAAGTCTCTCTAGGTCCACCCAAACGAGTATCACCTCATCGTGGACCTAGAGCATCAAGCTCCACCATCTTCCCACTACTGCCTAATAAAGACTAGTAGCAAGGATCACCATGAGATCAGCTGGTGTCTCTACCAGTCAAAAAACTCTAACCATGGCCACCAGCAGGTCCTCAGCCTCCTGTGGATATGTCTCTCCCTAGAACCACGATGGCCTCTAATGTTGGAACTCATGCAATGCACTCAAGTTTCTTACAGCCTTCACTACTAGGGCTAGTGTCATTGTCTTCCCATTGGGTAGTGGTGTTTCCCGTAGACAACCAAATGGGACAATTGTTGTAAGGTGGACATGCACTAAATCCTAATTGCTTGGTGGGATGTCATCATGTACTATACCCAGAACCCTACCTGGTTGTCTTAGTGAAGGACTCTTAAAAGGGAACAGGTGGGCCACGATCATTAAGTTGTACCTGGTGAGACGACATAATGAGATCACAAATAAAACTTTTGAAAAACACATATGCAATCAGTGTTTTCATGCATTGAGTCAGAAATCAGAAGTTAGGGTCCTCGTGTATGGATACATCGGCCGTCACACCAACACTGGACTCCCTAAACTGAAAACTACACTCAAAACACATAACACTATTACTCGACACATGAAAATATCATAGTCCTAGTTCATCGGTAGAACAAAACTCCTATGATACCAATTTGTCACGACCCATCCCCTGGGGCCCGTTCAGTGACTACCCCAAGCCCGCCGTCCATAGGCCGAGGGTTGACAACTAGCATCGAAAGGCGTATTCCCTAAAATGGGAAGGTGTTGCCTTTAAAACCTGTAAACTCACACAAACCAAGAAAATCGAAATATACAAGATCAAAGTAAACTATATAGTAAACAAGGCATGTACAGTAAGTAAATGGGCCAGAATACAAGTCCAACATGAATGTACAAGTAAAACTGGGAAGCACAAATAAAATTGAAAATAACTCCTATGAACACCCACAAATGATTCTACCAGAAGGGTAGGTACATCTCTCGAATGGTCATCTCTACAGATTGTCTCGCCCAATGGCCACCTCTAAGCAGCTTGTAGTATAGGTATGCTCATTCTCAATCAACATTGTCCGTCATCTGCACCAGACACCATAAGGTGTGGGTGTAGCCCATTTAGGGGTTAGTATAACAACATTCAGTAGGGACGCCAAGTCCCCCAAAGGTCTCTCAAAAAAACAAAGGATAAACCACAAGCAAGAAATCAACTTTACATAGATATATTCCCATACATATACTTATGTTATCAAAATATACTCATCTCACACAAGAGGGAAGAATACCACAAAGGTAACACCATGAAGGTAAGAGTACCACACAAGTAACACCTCGAAGATATAGTACCACACAGGTACACCACGATGGTAGGAGTACCACACAGGTAACACCTCGAAGATATAGTACCACATAGGTATACCCTGAAGATATAAGACTCAGATCACAGAGGTATAAGTGAAGTATAGAAGTATAGATGATCAGTCGCGAAGCTGGATCATCTTATTCTGTCAAGAGGCACTGCTACTGTTTCTACGGAGTCTGACCCACATAGGATCGATAAGTACTAACCCCCGCAATGACCGACATAGGATCTGACCTACACATGATTGGTATGCACTGACCCACAAAGGATTGCTAAGTGCTGACCCACACAGGATCAGTATTTGTTGACCCACACATGATCGATGAGTACTAATCCACACATGATCGATAGATGATAACCCCCTTAATGACCCACATAGGATCCAACCTACCTAGAGTCGATAGGTAACTATTTTCCATTTAATCTATCTCCAACCTCTCCCTCATTGACAGCCACTGGGTTCCCGCACTAAGCATGATTTTTTCTGGGAGGATCCACTCCTCATGCAATCAGTTGATACTTCAACATCCACGATGATCCACGAAGAAGTATCCCAATGTTTTGTCACGTCCTATGGGACCTAGCGTAATAGGCATCACGTCAATCAGATGCTTGGTCTGTATGTTATTAGTGTTTCTTTTCTAAGGGCCCGGTTAGATTTCGGGTTTGATCCAACCTAGCCAAAACCCATATTTATCTAAAACCCAAGTGTAGTATACAATAATTACCATCTCGATCCAAGAATTCCAGTGCTACAGACGGTTCGTCAAACAGACGCCCGATTCTCAAGATATGGCCATAAACTCAAAAATGTGTCTGGATGGGCTCGGGTCCAGTTCAACTTGGGATGACCTAGTTCAGGTGGACCAGGACGAACATGGGACTGGCCCAGTCCATGAAAGGGATGGCCTGGCCCAGCCCGCTGGTATGATAAACCCGAGCTGGTGCAGTCCACCCGAGCTGGTGCAGTCCACCAGAGCTGACACTGAATGGGGAGCATCACCCTTCCGTTCAGAATGGCAACGAGCAGTGCCTTTAGTCTCTAACATGTCACAATGGGACCTAAGAAGGTCACACTGAAATTGAACGGTCGGCTGGTGTTCTGGCCGGTCCTCCTCCAAGCGGCACGGTCGGACAGCGCTGCTCCACCGCAGTAGACCGCTCTTCGGCCTCCGCCACGACCAAGCGGTCGTTCCCTCCTGCTCCATCGGCGATGTGGACAGGCAGTGCTGCTATGCCATGCAGCCCATCAGATTCTGTCCACCACCCTGACTCACCACGGTCGATGATCTACGGCCTCCTCATCATCCTATGGCACGAATGCGCGCATCCCTTACTTCCTCGCGGCCGACCGGGTGACAGACGTCGCCTTCTTCTGCGAGCCATTACAGCTTCATTCCCAGACCAAAAATTATGTTGTTCACATATTCATGATCCTTTAGTCGAGGTCTTCGTTTCCATATTTTTTTCTTTGAAAAAATTTGTGTTTCCAGCGTCATTAAATATTTGACGTCGAAGAACGCATGAAAAATGCATGAAGAACAAAAGATAAAGGGGAAAAGGTATATGTGTGGGATTTTGGCCTTGTTTGTTTGGACATCATCGTTGTAAATCCCGAATAGGAAGAATCAAAATAATATATAATCATAATCAAATTAAAACCCCTACCTCGTTTTCACATAAGAGATGTCGTGAGGAACAAGATGAAGTCGATGAGATGGTGATGTCGACATTTATTGCTCTTACAAGATGATTTTGATCTGGGATCAAGCATCATCCTCATTCTAAGAGTCTAGAGGATGCTCTTATTTGGAGAGTGTTCTTCATTGAAGAAGATGATCCACCAAAATCTCTGCACAAAACCCCTCTCCTCTTCCAACACAAATTACCCTATAAGAAATGAGGTGGCAACTTAATATGTTATGTTTATTAATTGAACAATTTAGGGTTTGATAATTAATTAAGTTGAAGTTGGTACAATAAAATTGGGAGGATTACAAGGGTATCCCTACATTAATGAAGGGTTCGGGTGGTCCCCACTTCCATAATTCAAAAAGGAGGTTTCTATTTCATAAATAAAATAAAACATGTTTATTTTATTTTCTCCCACGAATGTCTGGAAAAAAACATTCACCCTAACCTTCTATGCTTGATGTGAAGGTCTCCTTAATCCAATATCGGCACTGAGAGTTCAAAGGATTCATCAGATTTTAATTCTGAGCACTGGTTCAAAAGATACAAAAACCCCCTCGCACGTTTACTGAACTTACCCAAAAAAATGTTAAAAAATTCATTTCGGGCACAACGTGCCTCAGAATCAAGCCCTATTAATTTTCAAGGACTCTTTAAATTCCAATATAATTAAAAAAATATACAAGGAAAAATTTGGGTCTTTAGATCATCTCTTAAGCCTGTCATCCATTGGGATCACTCATACGACTTGGAGATGGTGGCCTGGTAGATAGCATTGTCATTTGTGTATCATATGGTACTAGGAGAACTCAGTATAATATAGGTAGTAGAGGTAGGGGTTATACTCAAGACCTACTCTGTACAACTCAAAATATGGTAGGCTTGTATTCAGACAATAAACGGGATGAACACCTATGAGGAAAAGATCAATCACTATCATCTATCACACAAGAGTTCATTGGAAGTAGCTAGAGTTCACCTTTGTTTCTCATTCTTCCTAATGGAGTTTGTACTTGGTCATTTTTATACAATTTAACAACTTTGAAAGGACTTGACTCAAGCCACCTAAGGTGTTTTAGGTAGGGACTATCAAA
Source organism: Viscum album (assembly GCA_963277665.1). Lineage (NCBI taxonomy): Eukaryota > Viridiplantae > Streptophyta > Magnoliopsida > Santalales > Viscaceae > Viscum > Viscum album. The sequence continues at coordinate 1,933,607,150 of OY728131.1, forward strand.
GAGAACTATAACCTACACTTTATTTCATAAAATCACCTGAGTCATGGTCTTTGTTCTTCTTGACTTGCTACCTCTAGCTCGAAATGACTCTAGAAACTTTCTCACTCTATAACTAGGGGATACTCACTGGATGAATCTAACTCATACACATACTCGGTATAATATATGTACTAGTCTTAAAAGATATCTTTTTATAGCTAACTTTGAAGCACCTGGGTGACATGCTCTCTTTGGCGGCTTGAATGGATAAGCGGACTAGGGATTTGAGTTTCTTTCTTATTTACTAGTGTTATAGAAATACTCGGTATATTATAGGTAGCGGTATAGTTGTAGGTTTATAGGGACAATGATTCTCTTAGATAATGGTTAAAGGGTGGACTGGTTCTCCCTCTATAATGAGTTAAGAGGGATAAACCCATTCACCTACACTAGGGGTGAGAATGTATCCTAACTCTTCGCTTTTGGGTGATAGGGTTTGAGTTTGTAATGACTTAAGAATTATGATTAAAAAGAAGTTCACTATCATCCCTAACCCATTGAATGACATTTGAGTGGATCTACTACTAAAGATTACCTATATTATATGAATTAAGAGAGAGAAAAGGCAAAATATGTTTATTTCTTCTTTGATGGTATATGATGCATCATGTTCTGACCATACATCGTTGTGTATAGATCTTTGGGAAATGGGGAAATTATAGGAAAAGGATGAAGGATTGGTTCTTGAACAACGAATAAAGTGCTCAAAATGCTTTGAATCATCAACTACTCAATGAGCTATTTTTCTCCATAATTCAGATGTGAAACCTTTGACAATTTGACTCGAGAGTAGAAAATGATAGATGGAGGTCATGTTATTGATGCTCATACTGAAAGACAGTTATGGAAAAGCACATTGACATTGGTATGTTGTCCATCTTTCCAGTGTAGAATCACAGATCTTAATTTTGGGGAGGATACAAATCAATATAATATAAGTAGTAGACTATCCCTGTAAAATATATGTACTTCAATATCATGTTCTTGTCGAGAAATAGATTTGGGCACTCAGCTAACTATAATACTATCTGGTATATGAGCCCATAACATAAATAAGGTTAGTGAAATGTCCCTTCCTATACCACACACATAGTAATAATCAATTGATTAGAGAGGATCTTACTTAGATATGTTTCTATCGTATCCTTTTAGAGACTTTGACACAATTAGTATGACACTGAGTATATTAAATTTCTCAAGCTTCTCCAATTACCTTAATCTACATCCAATAGGGATGATTTCAGAGACTTAAATATCAAATAGTGGAGGGAATTGGTGAGGAGCAGACTGTTAAGAGGTACTAGAATCGGTGGTTCAACCGAAAGGTGGTGATGATCTTTTTGGTAGAAACCTCAAGTCACTTATGACGGTGAAATAACTCTATCCTACACATACATATGATTTAGTATACTTTCCCAATTAAATAGGTTAGCATATGGTTAATTACCTACTTGTGAGAAGTGATCCTGTCATTTTATTCAATCACATCAATTACACTAGATTAATCTATCTACGGTTGAAAATAAATTAGAAAAAATGACTCATTCGAAATTAGGATTGAGTGAGAAAATTGAAGGATATGCAATTGAATCTGAATTCCTTTTATAGTGGACCTCCCATAGACTACAATAACTACAATATCCAGAAAAAAAAGATAGACAAGTGTTTGGGATACAATACATGAATCATGAATCCCAGGTACTCATTAGGATGTGACACTTCATGTCTCCTAGTGAGGACATGAAGCTCACTACCAATGGAGTGCATGGGATACATGATGTATCCCAAGGCCTACTACCTATATTATTTCTGTGAAATGACTAGGACATACCAGGGTACCCATCTGTATCATCACCTAGTCGATCAAATGAGTTGAATTGAAACAACTTAGGGAGTTGAATCTTTTCCATATCATTCCACTTCAAATGTCGAAGGAAGGATACACCCCACCATACCTTCATTCGAACCTCCATGTTCCACTTTTTTGATCTATTATTGACTAGACCCAACCCATGTGTCCCAAATATTTCATATTAAATTCCTTTCACACCACTAATGAAGAGGTAAACCTCCTCTAGATATGATTTTATTCCCATGTGGTAGTACAAGAACAACCTCTATTTGGCAGTAGAGGTCCATGGCCCATGGTTTTTGAGGTTAGGCGGTGTGGTAGGTAGTAGCATCCACCGACTTGGGGATATCATTGTCTACTACCAATATTATACTATTGGTGAACTCCATCTTGTGAAGTAAACCACCCATTGGGGCCCGAACCCCTATGAAAATGGTTGTATCCCTTATTATGTGAATTTGGAAACAATTCCATAAGTTATATGAGGATTTTCCTCTGGCATCCATAGTGCCCATTCCAGCTTCAATCACATTCACAGTTTCACAAAAATAGATGCACACAGGTGAGTGACCTAAATATACAATTCCAATAATACTTGCATTACTTACAGTTTGGTATACTACTTTTTATGTTGATCCCACCGACACACTTTTGAACTCATTCTCTATTGACTCACTATGATGACCACATATCTCATTCAATTGAATACCTTGTTGTTGACTGATACCCTCTTCAATGATGGAGAATCATGTACTAGTCGTATCATGTGTCATATTGAGTTTTTGTTTACTAATAAACTTTACAAATGTGTCATGGATCATTTTCCAAAAAATATCAAAACATTTTGATTGTGTTTTTTTGGTTTTTAGTATTTCACTTGTTCATTTACTAAAATTAATGTCAATTTTAAATAATGACATGTCTAGAGTAATACTAGCCACACCATGAATTTTATTGGGGTAAGGATGACTCCAACCTGTCAAAAATTACTAATGGAATGTTTTCCTGGTGTATCAAAACAATCCTAATAATTTATCTTGGTTTTCAGTATGTCAGTTATGTTTTTTTACAAAAATGACATTTCAAAATCAAAACACGCATTATGAGTTGTACTGATCATATTGTTTTTCTTTTTGTTGTGAGACTACATCATACACATATAAAATGAATTATGAATCATTTTCTTAAATTATCAAGATAATCCGAGCACGTTTTATTGGTTTTCATTAATTGACACATTTTGAACTAAAATGTCAATTTTAAATTGATGACAAAAAGTTTTAGTCATATCAGTCACACTATGAATTGGATTAAGGTGAGTTTAACATATACACATCAAAAATTACTCATGGATCATTTTCATAAGTTTAAAAATGATCCGAATATGTTTTCTTAGTATTCAGTATATCACTTGTAGTTTTTACTTAAATTAATGTCAATTTAAAAAAAAAATACACATTGAATTATAGCGGCCACATCGTGCATCTTATTGAAGCGAAACTGATTCCTACACATAAAAAATGATTAATAGATCATTTTACTAAAATATAAAAACAATATGAATATGTTTTCTTGATTTCATGTATGTCACTTATTATTTTTACTTAAATTAATTTCAATTTTAAATAAAAATAGACCCTTTGAATTATACCGGACACACTGTGAGTCTTATTGATGTGTTGTTTATTCTTATATGTCAAAAATTACTAATAGATCATTGGACTAAAGTATAAAAACAATCCAAATACGTTTTTATGGTTCTCAGCATGCCAGTAGTGTTTTTTTATTAAAATGTCATTTCAAACTAAAAACAACCATTATGAGTCATACCAGTCACATCATGGATCGGTTTGATGTGAGACTTCATCATACACATCAGAAATTATAGATGAAACATTTCCTTAATTATCAAAACAATAAAAGTGTGTTTTCTTGATTTTCATTGAGTGACTTGTATTAAACTAAAATGTCAATTTTAAATTTATAACAGACACTTTTAGTCATACCGGTAACACCATGAATCAAATTGAGCATAAAGAAAGGGTGATAATAGAAACTAAATATGTGTAAAAAATAGAGATATCAATGATCATATAATTATAACACGATCATAAAGATTTTAGAAGGTGATATAAAGATTACAAATTCATACCATGTATATCATAGCTCCTAATCTTGAGTCATGGATAAAATCATGATAGTTTAGAAGACATGAATATTAAAGGATAAAAAATAGTATAAACTAAAAAATTACATTTCGAGTCATACCAAGAACATTTTGTATCAAATTGAGGTGAGGTTGATTGAGTTATGGCTGATTAGTACACTATTTAAGAAAATATTCATGACAGGTCTTTTGGGAAGTCATAAATTGAATTCAACTACTGAGAAGTCATACTTTTCATTCAACATGTTCTCTATTTTCTATCTTGTTAAAGTAAGTTGAAAGGAAAATATAACTTCCATAGTTATCTGTTAAAAAAATAAATAAGTATTAAATATAAATTATAAGGAAGTTAACTTACAATAGTTGATAAAATGATGAAATAATTAATTAGTTACATAAGTTGGCAGAATTCACATTTATACATTCTAGAACCATTTCCTTGTTTTTATTATCTCATTTGTAGCCTCCAATTCTAGTATCTCATGAGCATGATATTTTTTAAACAAATCACCCGGACTTGAATAGAAGAATCCAAATGTATAACAAAACTATTATTATGTTATTAACACTAAAAATAAGTAAATTAAACATAAATATGAAACAATCCACTAATTATATGGAAGTCACATATTCATGATATTTGTATATATTCTTCCTTCAGGTATGCTACCAATTCATTTATGAGCACATCTATATCAGATTAGGAATTTGAGTTTTTCTACAGTCATAGTACTACTGAAAAATATAAATACACAATGGAATAATAAATATTTTAAATGAAATAGTAATTACCTTTGAATATATATTTTCATCAATTACAGTTCGTTCAAGGAATATGACCACTCTCATAAATTTACAAACATAATAATTTAAAAAAAATCCATTAGTTTGTTTTAGACACTATAGAAACAATTATTAGAATAAGTAATTTGTTTTGATATGTGTATGGAGAGTGAAATATTATTATATATACCCTGATACTTATCTAGTCATAGAAATTATCATCATCCTAATGCTTATCCCCTAGTATCATTATTATTTTTTCATTATGGTGATGCACCAACCTATCATAACAGAATCCTCTTTTAAAGATAATATAAATAATATAACTTGATGTTTAGTTTTAAAAATTTGTATGTATTGTATTACAGATGGAATAATTACATCATGTGTGGATGGTTTTTTGTATATCCATGGATTGAAATCAATAAATAAATCTTTGGAGTGTTCAAATTTACTGCAATGAGTATTGAATGCTGACTAAAAACAAAAAAAACTATAAGTAATGAAATAAATGAAAATATATTTCATATGATTAAATTGTAGAGTTTTAACCCAACAAAATTGGTATTAAATAGTTTTTTTCATGTGGAATTATTCTTTAAAATAATTTGATCAGCCCTTAAACTATTTAATTGTTTTTTTGCTATCTATTTTTGTTTGTTATATAGAGGAGATGTGAGGATTAACGAGTCCTAATTTTTTTTCATGGGAAAATCCCTTAATTTTTTTTTCATATATACATATTCCAAACATATGATATGTATTTAGTCATAATTAACATATAATATTATCTTTTTGAAAATAAAATCATGAAATCATACCTCATGTATACATTTAAAACTGAGCCATCTAGCCAAGCACAATCTAGGATTTCACTTACACTCTTAACACCAATGAAGTTTTCATATTTCTCTCCATACTTATTTTAATCAAAATCAACTATGTTATTATGCCCAATTTTTTAACTTTATATCAACATGAACCTTCAATGATAGTAAATGTGGATATACAATGGGCACAGTGATGGTGCTTTTGGTAGATTTTTTTTATCAGTGGGTCGATTATTTAGATGCTTTTCAGTTGGTATTTTGTTTCATCCCCTTTTCTTTTTCCGTATTTAATAACATGTATTAGTTTAATCCTTTTAAATTTTTTAAATGGTTTCTCTTGAAATGTAAATTGGAATGGAATACCTCATTGTCGACATGTTTGTTTATAAGATATGATAACCATGTGATGAATGTTGTAATGTTTTTTTCAATTGTATGAATATTTTCATCATCAATTGGAAAAGATATCTTCTCACTTGGATCATGGGATATGCTAATTGACAATCCCATGTGACCTTTTGGAAGTGTTCTACTGTGTATAATGTCATTTTAAATATTGAACATCATATCCCTCGCTACAAGGTGATGAGTGGGTGTTTCTAGATATAAATCAAAGTCATTATCACCCTATATAATATCAGTGAAGAATGTATATCAGTGTCTATTTGATTAAAATTTCACATAAACATTTATTATAAAATTTATTACCTTATCTAGGACATCTCTTTTAGGGGAATATATAGCCTCATAGTTGGATGGGGGTGGGGTGGGATCTCCATGCAGTTGTTGTTGTTGAGTTGCTTCTTCCCTTTGCCTCCCACCCATTAAAGTTGTCATCATCTATCTCTGCCATTAGAATTATTCTTCAAGGAGAGATATTATATCTCTCATCTATTTCAATATTCACTTTGATCCTCGCGTTCTTTTTTCTCAAAATATTTTTGGGGCGTCGCCCCAAAACCCTCACCTCTAATGTGACCATATTGCATTGGCCGCTTCAAGGATATTGATAGTATGTGTTCATCTGATACAGATGTTAATGATTTCTATGACTATGTCAGATATAAAATAAAGGAATATAAGTGATCATATATATTTAATTGATATTTAAATAAAAAAATTACTATGTAATATTTACACTTATTTCTCACACTTTTTGAGTCTTCTAATCTATTGGTATCCTGTCTTTATTTACACATGTTTCCTTCCATAGAACATGGTGTGGGATGTATGTAGCTTTGTATTTGGAGTCATAATTCTTCATATAAAAATTGTAACATAATTATGGTGTTGTTTCATGTCATATAAATGTATGATGGCAGATTTAAAATACATACCTGTTTTTTTAAGATATGTATACCTCATCTTCGCTTTACAGTAGGGGTACACTAGTTTTTCTAATCGTTCATTATTTACTAAACTCATTTTATATTTCATAAATAAAAAAATTTCAATCAAAGTGATGAATACATATATCATTAAAAAACGTATTACTAGCCACAATGTTCCTGAAATAAAAAATTTTCACGATGGCCAGTAAACATGTCCCACACTTCATGGTTTATCAAATGTGTATAAATAAGCAGTGGTTGTGGGTTTAATTTCCCGTCAATATATATAATATGATATCTTGTTAGAATTTTTTTAAATTCATTTTGAATCCTTCTAGCAATAATTATTACATATTTCTTATGGGATTCATTGACTATAAATTCACTCTATAATTGATGACGAAGAGTACGTCAATGTTTAATTATTTTATTTTTTGGTGAAATAAAGAAATGATATCATTATTTTACCATAATAACTTCCCAAATTTATGTCTTATGCCCAGAAAAAACATGATGTCATGAAGCTAAATTAATTAGAATGTGTTTTTGAGTGATGATTATTGTTTAACCATTGAGAATGGCCTTGTTGGGGTTAAAATGTTGTCCGTGCACATTATATTCCACTTTATATTTTATTCCGTTGGATTTATCCTTGATGATTTTTGCAAACATAGTCAAACTACAATGCTCCTATTTTTTCTTTATTTTCTTTCCTTAGTCAGTTACCAGTTCCCTGGAATCATAATTATCAATAATTTTTTTTGGAGTAGTATCATCGACATGTGTAGATGGTCATTGTACCTCTTCATTGGGATCATCAAAAAGTTGTGAAAAATAATGTTCCTTAAGAAAGGGAGAATTATCACCTATATAAGGTTGTTCCTATACACTACGAGTAGTAGCAGGTTGAGGGGGTTGTTGTTCCATTGGATTGGGAGCACCAGAATGTGTATAATTCATTATATATTGATTTTATTTAACATTTAATTTAGAGTACATAAATGCAGTAGCAGGCGGATAATAATATGAAGTAACGTGTTTAATATTTCAAAAAAGTAAAATGATTATTGAACAATCTTTTTATTTTTTAATGGATGAAGGGATTTTTACCCTTTATCAATGATCCAAATCCCTACATTATGGTATCCTCTATAATAAAAAATTTCATCTACATTGGGACCGCTGTGAAATGATGGCGATGCCCTAATGAAAGGGTCATACTCAGTTGAATTTTCATTTGACCCTTCAGTTGTTTTGGTCAATAACTGAAAAAAATTGATAAATTTATGTTTTTAGGATCTGAAACATAAAATACAAATACTATCTATGATTCCAATATATAAGGTTCGTCTTTGTACTCTTACATACAAGAATCAACTTTCTCGAATTCTAATTCATCTAAATTAACAGCACTTCTGTTATGAACCCAGATTCATTGAAAAGTTGACACATGGAATATTGTATAATCTTGCTCTCATATTATATTGATGATGAAATAGTATAAAAAATTCTAAAAAATTAAATTATTTTCTTTAGAACAACAAATATAAATTGCCTCAGTCATGAGTGTAACTCCGTTATTTTTTGTGACACTATCTTTATCATGCTCATTTGCATAGAATTTATAACCATTAATTACATAACCATTATAAGATAATATATACACACTTGTTCCTCCATCCATCCATTGAATTTTTTCTGAAATTTAATCTATATATTCATCCAGCCACTTTATACTATAGTCCCAAAACCATCTTATAAACTATTGATTATGTGTATTTTATATCCATCTTTTAGCCCTTGATGGATTGACATATTTAAGAATTTTTTTGTGGGTTTCAACATATAGGAAAAAGTCTAAACTATTATAAAAAATTTAAAGGTGTGCCTTCTACTGATATGTAATATAGATGTTCACAATATCTCTTTAGTTTATTACTACACCTCTAAGCTGGACAATGTGATGAGATTTCGGTAGACCAATGATTTCTACACCAGACAATTATTCAGTATATAATTCAATGGTGTCCCCAATTATATATCACTCCATAATATAATCCTCTTGACAAACTTGACTTTTAACAAACCATTTCAAAATATTTATATAGTATTTAATGGGGTACATCCATCTATAGTGTACAGGACCACATAATTGAATCTCTCTCACCATGTGAACCATAAAATCAAAATAATTGGGAGGAAGAACACTTCCAATTAACATAATATGACAGAAATTTCCCTTACCATAGTCAGAAATATTTATTGGTCTATAACAATGTTGCATATAGAATTGAAGAAGAAACAAAAATTGGATAATATATGATGGAAATTCTTGGGAAAAATTCAATGTTGAGCTATATGAATTAGATCTTACCTCAAAACATGGCAGTCGTGTGATTTTCGACCCTTTAACATTAAATCGGTCATTAAAATGATATTCTTTATATTCAATGAATATACCTCTAGATCCTTTACGTAATTCAAGATGTTTCAAAAATGATATCTCTCTTCCCTATAATGATTGTAAATAGATGTAGGAAGAAAATTTGTTTGTCACCTTTCACTAGTTCCAACTCTTATTGTATTTGCATTTAAACCATGTTCATCCTATCCTTAATTCCATCCTTTGTTTTTCTAGGTGTATTTAGAATCAATTCAATGACACTATCACATAATTTTTTTTCAACATTCATAACATCTAGAAAATTTCTGACGTATAGACCATTCCAGTATGGTAATTCAAAAATAAACTGATCTCTTTGTCCAACTATATTTTTTATGGTTTTTTGAAAAAGGTTACCAATAGAAGTGTCCGCATGTTTTACTTTTTCTAATAATTTATCACTTGTTAGTGGAGATAGTGATGTAAATTCTTTTGAACATCTATTGAATGATGTAGTCTAATATCAGTACTTATGTTGTTTGGGTATAAATCATTAATGTCCTAAAAACAATGTTTTTGTTTAATTTTTAAACCTAATTTATTATGTTCCTTTTTGTATATGGAACACCCTTGAGTTCCTTTTATGCTCTATCTTGAAAATATTCAATAAGAATGAAATTCATTTATCATTTTGTACAACATGGATCTCAATAAGAAATTTTCATTTCTATAAGCATCCTATAACATAACACATAAATCCCCCAATAAATTTCAAATCATTGAACAACTGACCCAAATAAACACCAATATCATTACTATGTTTTTTTGATCCTGATAAAAGAATGTATTTTAAGATATATTTTCATTTCATACATAACCATAGTGGAAAGTCATAATTTACCAACATAACCAATCATGTACTGTGAGTGATGATTTGAAAACAAAAAGGATTAAATCTATCTATAGATAACACAAGATGATGGTTTCATAGATCATTTCTAAATTTAGGTTACTTATGATCAATTCTATTCCACTTAGGAGAGTCTACTGAGTGATGTAGTTTCTCATCATTAACTCATGTGCCCGTGTTCCATGTTAATTTATATGTAGTATCCTCATTTCCATTTAGGCACCTAAACCATTGAATTATTGTAAAGTATTGTACAAATTTAATAGAATGGGATTCATCATTCTTATATTGATAAGAACCACACTTTTTTCATTATCTAATGGATTTTTTGGTCCTTGGGAAAGAATATAAAGTCATTCAAGTAGGCATATATCCTTTTAGAGATCATACACATCGAGGATAGTATTTGTTTGGCGTCGCATGTCTGTATTGGTAGCTCATTATCTTCTGGGATCATGTCATTCAAGATATCAAGCAATTATTTAAAATTAGAATCACCCCATCTATTGCCTATTTTTAGATTATACAACTTTTTAATGGTTGATAATACTATATATTTATTGAAACCACCATACAATGTCTTTTATGCACAATTATATAACTTCTGAAATAGTTTTGGGAAAACATGAAGTTTATCATCATCTATACTAGTCATTTCTTCAATATGATATTCATCATCATTCACATATGTAATGAAATCCTCGATACAGTCTTCTTTAATGTCCACACTTGTAATCATATCAGATGATCCATAAATTGTAGTTTAATCCTCTCCACTAGCTATATTTTATTTTCCACTTGTTTATTCAATCATTTATAACGTCGATCTATACTGTAATAGATCAAGTGTAATTCAACTCCACTAGACTAATTTTTCTTGAATAATTACCGTGTAAACATAGAAAAGGATTTGAGAAGGGACATATACATGATCGTTTGCAGACATGATGAACTCTTTAACTCCATCTTAATAATCTTTTGTCAAACTATTGAAATCTATCCATTATTTACTCATATCCATCCTATTTGATTCGGTAATATTAATATTTTACAAAATAAATACAAATAAATTGATATAAAAATTAACAAGGGATTAGAAAATTATAGACATTATGTCTCTTTCAATATTTTTCCCCAATAACCAATTTTGGGAACCAGAGTCCTTCATTTTGGATATTTTAGATAACACTGCTAGAAATATATGATATACCAATAGTTTTAAATCATGTGTATGATCTTGATAAATTTTGTTATAATATATACGAATGTTTTTTCAAACTATTTGAAACTAAGGTGTGGGGATAGAAATATCTCAAAGATTATTCATAGAACATTGGGGTATGTAATTTTACAGCACATTATACTAATGGTTATCTATAACCATTGGTATAAATTTTTACCTTGGGTTTTACATCGCCGCAATATAACGGAGATTATATATATACCAATGGTTTTTTAAACCATTTGTAAATACTTTTACCAATGTTTTATAGAAATTTTTTATAACAATTTAGTTAACACATCTATACCAATAGTTTAGAAACCGTTGGTATTAAATTTTACCGGTGGTTTCGTCAAACCATTAGTATAGATTAAATTTTTTTCATCTATACAAATGGTTTTTAAACAGTTGGAAAAGAGTTTCTACAACTCAAGAAGTAGTAGAAAATACCAGCCTCCCCTTCTACATAATTCAAAATCTCCAATTCCTTGTGAAATTACCTGTAATTACAACACTCTATACATAATTCAAAAGTACACCAATGAAGAAAAATATGATCCAAAAAGTATTCCATCATAATAACACCAACGAACTTTCATTAAACTATACAGAATAATATATAACACTAATAATCCCAATAATAGAATTCATAATAACACCAATACTCCCAAAAAATACACCACTATAAACTAGAACACCCCGAAAAAATAAATCTCCATAAACACAGAACATGCAAATTTGATCCAAGGGGGCGAGGGTGGGGGTGTCCAGGGGGTGGGGTTTGACTAGGGGTGGGGGCCGTATAAGGTGGTGGGGGTATTCGGGGGGTGGGGGGCTGCCCAAGGGGGTGGGGGTGTCCAGGGGTGGGGGTTGTGCAAGGGGGTGTGGTGTCTAGGGGGTGTGGTAGTTATCCATGGATGTGAGGGTGACCAGGGGGTATGGGTTGTCCATGGTGGTGGGGGTGTCCAAGGGTTGTGGGAGCTATCTAAGGGGGGGGGGGGGTTGAGGGGGGGGGGGGCTGTCCAGGGGGTGGGGGTTGTCCAGGGGGTGGGGTGTCCAAGAGGTAGGGGCTATCCAAGGGGGTGGGGGTGTCCATGGGGTGTCTATGGGGGTGTGGTGGCTTTGCATGGGTGTGGGGGTGTCTAGGGTGTGGTGTGTCCAGGGGTGGTGGGAGTTTTTTAAGGGGTGGGGTTGTCCAAGGGGTGGGGGTGTTCAGGGAGGTGGGGGTGTCCAGGGGGTGGGGTCCTATCCAGAGGGTGGGGGTGTTCAGGGGGGTGTGTTGTTTAGGGGGTAGGGGTCTATCTAAGGGGATGGGGGTGTTCAGGGGGAGTGGTGGCTATCCTTTGGGGTAGGGGTGTTCAAGGTGGTGGGGGTTGTCTAAGGGGTGGGGGAGTCCAGGGGCGGTGAGGGCTGTCTAGGGGGTGGGGTTATCTAAGGAGGTGTGGTGGTGTCCAGGGGTGGGGGTGTTCAAGTGGGTGGGGGTGTTTAGGGGGTGGGGTGTCATTAGGTTAGGGGTCTCCAAAGGGGGTGACAGTGTCCAAGGGGGTGGGGGTGTCGGGGTGGGGTGGGGGGGCTATCCAAGGGGGTGGGGGTGTCCAGGGGTTGGGGTGTCTAGGGGTGGGGGATCTCTATGTGGGTTGGTGTGTCCAATGCGGGTGGGGGTGTCCCTGGGGTTTGGGGTATCTAGGGGTGGGGATTGTCCAGGGGTAGGGGTTTCCAGGGGGTGGGGTTTCTAGTGGTGGTGGGAGGGATGTCCATGGGGGGTGGGGTTGTCCAAGGGATTGGGAGTGTTAAGGGGGGAGGGGTTGTCTAGGGGTGGGGGAATGATGTCCCTCGGGTGGGGGTGTCCTGAACATGGGGGTGTTCAGGGGGTTTGGGGTAGTCCAAGGGGGTATGGGGTGTCCAGGGGGTGGGTGGTGTCCTAGGGGGTTTGGTTTCCAAGGGGGTAGGGGGTGTCCAAGGGGGGTTTGGGGGCTGTCCAAGGGGGTGGGGTGTCCAAGGGGTGTGGGATGTCTATTGGGGGGGGGACTATCTAGAGGGGGTCTATCCATGGGGGTGGGTTTGTCTAGGGGGTGGGGAAATATTGGGGGTTGGGGGGATGTCCAAGGGGGTAGGGGGAGTCCAGGGGGTGTGGGGGCTGTCTAGGGGCATGTGGATCTCCGGGGGTGGGGGATGTCCATGGGGGGGGGGGTTGTCCTGGGTGTGGTTGTGTCCATGGTGTGGGTTTGTCTAGGGGTGGGGGTTGTCAGGGGGGGCTGTCCAGGGGGTTGGGTCTATCCAAGGGGTTTGGGGTTGTCTTGGGGGGTTTTTAGGGGGTGGGTGGTGTGTCCAGGTGGTGGGGTGGTGTCTAGGTGGTTTTCCAAGGGGTGGGGGCTGTCTAGGGGGGGGGGGTTTCCAGGGGGTAGGGGTGTATAGGGGGTGGGGGTGGTGTCCATGGAAGTATTTCTAGGGGGTGTGGGAGGGGTTGGGCTGTCTAGGGGGTGTGGGTTTTCCATGTTGGTGAGGGGTGTCTAGGGGATGGAGGTGTACTGGGGTCTAGGGGTTGTCCAAGGGGGTGTGGATGTCCATGGGAGGGGTGAATCGGTCACACATATATTCAGTTATTTCAAATAATCAATTCACATTTTATTATATATAGTTAATGAAATAATTATAATTTGACCTACATAACCACACATATATTGAAGCACAAAAAATCATCAAACATCGAAAGTTAGTAATATTAGTCAAAAATGTTATGAATCAATATGTCCCTCATCACCATCATTATCATCACCGTCAACGTAAGCCTCATCCCTATCCACATCATCATCCCTATCATTAAATCATTTCTATTCAATTCCCTCCTCCTCACCCTCGTACTCTTCCTCAGCCTCATTCTCTCCCTCCTCCTCTGCCTTGGACTCCTCTTCACCCTCCTCCTCTGCATCGGACCCCTCCACACCCTCCCCCTCCTCCTCAGCCTTCACCTCTACATCGTCTTGATCACCACTAGATCTTCCACCTGGTTCACCATATATAAAATTCATCCATGATATATAATAATCCGAAGGTGTGCTGGCCTCTGTTGGAAGTGTAAAACATAAAACATCCATCAGTGTCATAAATGCATTGTTTCCTTTAGTAGACTGTTCTGCCGTATATGTGGTACTTTTTTCAGCCTGTTCTACATGTGCCTTAACCTGCTAGAACATGGTGGAACTAAAACGCATACATGAAGAGGTCCAGTACCTCGTTGGGACTATACTCTTCCCAGGTCAGCAACATACTCTCCCAGGGATTTCATCTCCCAACACCGAATATAACCAATCATTTGGCCCAAAATTGCCAGGTTCCAGGGAATCAAGGGCCTCTAATGTTTCATTTTACAAATATAAATATATTATTAAGTTAAAATATAGATATTAAAATTTTAAATCAATAAGTTAATACTTAAAATTTACTGTTTAATTGGATCATTAATTGCACTTCCACCATTCTTCTTTCTACTCATGCAAAACAGTTTTTCTTGAGATAGAGGTCCTTCAATATTCAATGTTTTCCTCTATAAAGACATTGAATCTAGAAACCCATAATTAAAAATAGGATACCAATAATTTATTTCATTTCTAAAATTATATGAAATACTTGTCAATTGAAAAAATTATAGAGGAAACAATAAAAGTGCAAGTTGTAAAGATAAATTATAAATTGTCATACATGATTCCTCTCATGATCTGACATCATATTATGACACAATGTGTGGAGGTACATCTTAGCATCAATATTATTTTATTTCTTCTGGATGATTACTAAATAAAATTCAATAATAAAAATGATAGTATTTATAAAAACATGAATATTTTCATTTAAATACCTCAAATTCGATTAATACCTTTAACTGGATAGTCATCCAATGATTATTCATCTTTCGATACTATTATATCGTACAATCATCCACGACAGGTACCGCCTCTAACTCTATGCCAAATATAGCATGCCATCCAACATACAACTCGTGATTATAGGCTCTCCAAAGTTCACCTAAATCATATAGATGTGCTGGTCGGGCACCCTCACCATAGGGAATATTTAATTGAAGATGACACCAAAATGTTAATTAATATAAATACAAAAATGATATATTTCATTAAATACAACATATTTTTTTTACCAATATATCTTCCCAATAATTATCCTTAATTTCATTTTGAAACATTCTCCATGAGAGCGGGCTAACAGGAATGATGTTAGAGTATTTGGAAAGCATCGCCCAAAATCACTGACATTGCTGCCCTATTTTTTCAATCATTTAACTGCCTTCATTGTGGTCCACCATCAACTGCATGCTACAGTTCCACACCACATGCATGCATTTACTCCCTTACCCCCACTTGCTATTAGTATATGTATCTGTTATGAAATGAAATCAAATATTATATCAATACATGTATTAATGAATATAAATAATTGTATAAAAACTTGTTAGGGTTCTATAAATATACCTGCAGAAGTCGGATCAATGGGAATCACTGGATCTGCAGAAGTTGAAGGAAAACCATGTACAGGTGGAGTTTTTGCCAATGCATGCTTTGTAGGGACATAGTATGGAGGATCAATATTCGAAGAATATGGAATATAGAATCTCAGAGAGAATGAAGTATAAGTAAAATAAGATGGCACAGATGGCTGGCCGAATGATGGATGGGGAGTGGGAATCATCAACAGATATGGTAAAGATGAGTAAAGAGACTCAGATGTAAAGGTTGGTGAAAAAATGGGTGGCCTAAATATCTCATGTGTTCTTAACGATACATTGGGATCAGAATGTGGGATAGATAAAATGTCATTAGGAGGGGCAGGGTCTAATCTAGTACACTAACCAGATCAGATTGCTCTAATACCTCCCCATATGAACACCCTGAGTACTGGGACCAATACTAGGCTAATCATCAATTAATTGTAACTTAATAGGTGGATTCAACAAAAATGATAAAAACCAAATTAATAACATGATGTTATATATTATTTAAATATATATTTGAAATAAAATACTCACAACAGGCACTAGTGGTGGAATTCCCATATCAGCCATGTGACGATTGTTGTCTGTCATATTTTTTCATCGCCTCTCTTCAATTGGATGCATTTTTTTGCATTTGAAAACAAATATAGAAGTAATTTGAAAAGGATAACTAATGTGTAACCCAAAAAAATATGAGAGTGAATAAAGGTATTCATGGATAATTTAACTATCCATTGTTTTAGGTGATCTTGAGTGGATATATTATGAATTAAATAAATATTACAATATCTAATAAAGATAACTAATTTTGAGTAGGATGGTTTTTTAATAAGAGTCATTAGTCTATTAAAATCATATAATATTGATTATAAGGTTTTAATTTACTCAACAACCAAGAGAGAGATCATACTGAATTATGCCTCTAGAAAAGTTAGTAAGGTATATATTATGAATGATCAAACCCTTATGATAGTTTTAAATGATTATATAAACATATTAACAAGGATAATTTATCTACTATATTCATAGAGGGTAAATAACTTGTCAAAATTGTGGAAAAATTTAGTTTTCTTTTGCCCAGGTAGATGGTGTAGGTTTCTATACATGTTTTGCAGAAGAAGACAAAACAACATGTTCATTGTCTGGTGAAATGTAAAAGGAGATCATAGAGTTATAATAATTTTATATGTGGTCAATAAATTATTTAAATGTTCACCATGTTAGAAATTTTTGTTTCATAGGTTTGCATATAGTTCAATTCCAAATTAGAAAATGAAATTCAAATAAAATTGCAACCAATAAACATTGAAAATTAAAATAATGGTCATGTCGGATACAATATATTTGTAATCAATATTAAATCAATTAGAATAGTACCAAATTTAACAACCCAAGTCGAGATAAACCAATAGAATTGAGAACATAGATGGTTTATTCTATATATTTCCCACCACAACTTCAGGTTCACAATAAAATCTAACAATTGAGATATTGGAGTCAAAATTAATGAATGGATCATTTCCAAAGGCAATAGAGATAGTTTCAATTCCCTCATCACCATCATAAAAACATGTCTTCTAATTACTTCAATAATGACACCAAATTCAAGTCGAAGATGGTATTTGACATAAAAAATTGTTTCTACATTGATGCCAATACATATGGTTCCTCGGTAGAAAGAGTGGGAGTCATATCAATTACTCAAAATCCAAAATCTCTAAAAAATGTGCCATTCATTGTCATAAAATCAAACCATTGGAATTTCATCATCATGACTAGTCCATGAGAGTAATAATCCAATATTAATATTATTTCCATGACTCCATAAAAACCTACATTTTCAAATTATGGTCTACTATCTGATGCACTGGAATAACAGTCTCTTGTGGCAGTAACCATAACACTGTCTTGTTGTGTTATCATGTTATTTTCTCATTCAGTGATAATAAATATGTACTCATGGATAATAATTGATTTATTGTCACGAACCACACTATTAGGATCAAAATCCAAATCTAACATTTCCTCAGAGACAGAGTCACCAGGAAAACTCAATAACTAAAATATAAATGAATATTAAAATTAATTAAATATTAATTTGTTTATTTTAAACATTAATATTTTTACCTTCAAATTTATCCAAATAGAAAACTATTTTCAATGAAATGTCTCCTTCGTTCTCAATGATAAAGAGTGATGATTTATATTTAACATTTCTTTATCTTCCATGTAGATAAAAATTTGAATAGTTTAATATATATATATATATATTCGAGATATACATATTCAATTTACATACCTGATGTAGTCATCAATATAATCCCAATTTAACAAAATTTTGCGAGTTGCAATCTCATGGTCATCAAGGATTACTGTCGTCAATGTATATGATCCAGGAATTCCTCCTGTTTGAGAAAGTGATGGAAAACTGGGTTCAATTTTCTCATACTATTCTTCTTCGTTTATCATTTGTCTATTAATTCTTATAGTAAGATCATAAAAATACATAGAGTAGAAATACATTCATTCTTGAGCCAAGTAACTATTCATGATAGAACCTTTGGGATGATTCCAATTTCGAACATAAGACATTAATGCGTAAATATTCCATTCAGTAGGATACATCTAACAAAAATAAATATGTTCTCAATGAAGTATATCATGTGGAATATGGACAGTCAGATGTAGCATGCATGTAAGAAATTATGGAGGAAATATTGTATCTAACTCAAAAAAATGTAATGGGGCATCTGCCAACATTTTTTTCAAGAAATACATAGAAAAATTCTTAACACAATTATCTCAAAAAAATGGATCAACTGAATAAAATACACCCTTAAATTGTTGGAAGAAATATGATGGGTTTCTATTGGAATCAAATCATGCAGAAAGACGTAATAATCATGAGTCTTTAAATATTTTAGCATCAACTCTCTTATGTTGACCTGTTTAGATGTGTTTCTAGAATATCCATCTGGAACATTAATATTCTCTAGTACATCCCAAAATTTCATTTTTTTTCTATAGGTGTCATCACATAAGAAGCACATGGAACTTCCCATTTATTTTCACTGATATGCACACGATGTAATTTTGGTCTGATGCCCCAATCCCCCAAGTCATGTCAAGACTGTAAATCATCTGTTTTTTCCCTTAACATTTAGAAGAATTGAAAGAAACATGTCACATATACTTTTTTAAATGTTAATTATTTAAAAGTAATGATGTAAAAAATTGGTTGACTAATAAGGAAAATCAAAGAAGATACTCATCCTATTCCAATTGTAACAAGTTCATTGATAACATTATTTCCCTTTCTAGATTATATTTGACCCTTCTCGAATGAAAAACTAAAATATTTCAATTCAATAAGAAAATTAGTTCCAAACATACATTGAGATGGATCATAGGTCTCCATGGTATTGTCAGATCTACGACGATTATTTCTATATGGATGGTCAATTAGAAATAATCGTTGATGTTCCGTAAAACTAAAACAACGGTGATGTTTCAATCTTTTGAATCATGTATTATTCATACAAATAAGACATGATATTCTTTCCTCCGTGATCCATCCATACATCATTTAATAAGTAGGAAAATCATTGATCATCCACATAAGCACATCACACATTTGAAATATGTCTTTAGAACATGAATCGTATTTGTACACACCCACATCCCAATGATATTACAACTCTTTTATTAAAGGTTTCATGTATATATCTATATCATTGCTGGGATAAAAATGGATAGATATGAGTATACTCATGAAAGATAAAGGTTTTTTCATACACATCCATGGGGTAAGGTTATAAATGTGTATAAAAACCTGCCATGTGTTATGAAGATGAAATATGTACACAAACAGATTAAAATCATCACATGAAAGACCTAGCCTCACATTACACACATCAGTTAAAAAATTAGGATATCAAGAATCAAATATCTGCCTTGAAAGTTTATATTTACTATGAACCAAATCATCATTATTCTTCTTTCTCTTGGAGTCATTCCATCGCATTTTAATTGACATTTTATTCGTCAAAAAATGATTCTAGAGACTGGGGATCAATGTAAAGTGACACATTACTTTTTTTGGCACACAAGATGGTGTTCTATCATCTTATGTCAACCAGGGGATGGGCCTCATTTTATACAATAATTTTTTAGCAATTTTCTCCCAAAATAAGTTGCAATCTTTCAAGAAAGCATGAATTTTGTTTCTTGAAAATTGAATTTCCTCAACTAATATCCATTCCATATAGTTGTTTGAGGGAATATATTCATCGTTATGAAGTAAGTCCTTCATGAAGGTATGAATTTTATCTATTTCAGTATTATAAATCCCATATATAGTTTTCCCATTAAACAATCGGATTAAAAATTCAATCTTTTTTATTTTATCGCATTTTCAATATACCAGAGTCGTGGAAGAATCATTCAATTTTTTTACCCTGACAACATCATAATATTCATTAGATGCATCATCTGTGCTCATATTGAATACTTGTTGGGTCAGAATCCTTTATTTTTCATCATGACTAATAAATAGAAATCGGTCATAAAACATATTCTCACATCTAGTCCTCTCATTTGGATTATCAGCAACTTGAGATATCATTTTCCCCTCATTGTGATACAACACATAGTAGTTTTCTTGAAAACCATATTTGGTTATGTGGTATAGGACTTTTTAATGGCTCATCCAAGGTCTTTCTAAACAATTGTAACATTGGATGTTTATATGACCACTATCTAAATCATTTTTAAATGCAAAATCTAAAAATATCTCCAATTTTTTTTTGAAAATCGCTTGGGATATGATCGATATAATACATCAAAATTCTATCCATTCTATAAAAAAAATTTATAAGTCATTTTGTCAAAATAAATTCAATAATATTAAATTTTAATCAAATATATATTTAGGTAAATGAGAATTTTATTCATTATAATAAATCATATCTAAGACACTACTCTATATGAGAATAATAATATAAAAGACAAAAAAATACTTTATTTATATTAAAATACTATAAATTAATATAAATAAATTATGTTTACATTAATTATAAATATAATACCCTGATAGTTATGCGTATTGAGAAAACATATATAATCTATAGAAGAATTTTGAGATTCCTATACATCTTGTGTCAGAAAAGAAGGATATATTTCTAATCCATGAGCCTTTGAAAGTGAGGAATCCCATTATTTTAAATTATTCAGTAAACTAAGAAATAACTTGATCAAGTGAGATATAAAGAGTGTTCTGAGAAAAGAAATGTTTATGGAAGGTTCTGAATATCTTTGAATAACTATACAGTAGATTAAAAGATTGTTTACACTTGTGTAGGAGAATTATTCAAGAGTTTAGTAAATTTTATATCAATTAAATTTTATATTTTAGTTGATTATTTGAGGGATATTAAGAATATCTATTCAGAATAAATGGGAAATATAATCAGAAAATGATGGTAAAAATTTCCTCAGGGATTGAAACATCATGGTCATACATGTGAATCAGGATACAAAAATGATTAAATGGAAGTAAGAGGAGTTTGATGTCTTAAGATGAAGGTTTCATGGGGAAAGGAAGCTTGATTACATGTATATGTAGATTTATAATAATGAGATTGAAATTTATTTTCCATATGGGATAATCTATCCTCATTTTAGATATCCATAAAGGAAGGGGTTTCTAGTTTATATAGTGAACTATTCTTGGGTTGATACCTTATTATTAAAATAATTTAATGATATACCAATTCCATTATGCGTGCCTAAATTTGAGGTGAAATGTGTTTTGGAATTTGTTTCATTTATCACACACAAATGGACACCAAGGAAATTATAGAACATTGTTCAAGATATTATGACGTGAATTATTTTCATCAAAGATGATTAATGTGTAAATATAGTTTTTTTAAAAAGTTATTGATGCTAAAAAATGGAAATATTTTGAAAAGCTAAGAGATTTCAAAACAAATTATACCTAATGTAGAATAATTCATTGTGTGGGGGATTCCAGGGGGTGGTCCAAGGGAGAGGGTGTGTCTAGGGGGAGGGGGTGTCTAAGAGGAGGGGTGGTGTCTAAGGGGGGATATCCAAGGGGTTAGGGTGTTCAGTGGGTAGTGGTTATCTAAGGGATTGGGGGTGTCCAGGGGGTGGGGTGTACATGGGGTGGGTTGGTGTCTAGGGGGGGATATCACGGGGGTCGATGTCTATCTTGGGGGGTTGTCCAGGGGGGGTGTCCAAGGGGTTTGGGTGTTTGGGGGTGGGGGTGTCTATGGGGGATCTGTCCAGGGGTTGAGGTGTCTAGGGGGTGGGGGTGTCCAAGGGAGGGCCAGTGTCCAGGGGGGATGTCCATGGGGGTGGGGGTGTCTAGGGGGTGGGGGAATGTCTAGGGGTGGGGGCTGTCTAATTTAGTGGAGGGTGTCTATAGGGGTGGGGTTTTCCAGTGGGTGGGGTGTCCAAGGGCTGGAGGGGTGTCCAGGTGGTGGGGGTGTAAATGGGATTAGGGTGTCTAGGGGGGTGGGGTGTCCAGGGGTGGGGGAGGGGGATCTCTATTAGGTTTAGGGGTGTCTAGGGGGTGTAGGGTGCCTATGGGGTGGTGGTGTCTAGGTGGTGTGGGTGTCCAGGGGGTGGGGCTGTCTAGGGGGTGGGGGTCCAGTGGGTGGCGGGATGTTCAGGGGTTGGGTGTCAAGGGGGTGGGGGTGTCCAGGTGGTGGGGGTGTCCATGGGGGTGTGGGAGGGGTTTTCTATAGGGTTTAGGGGTGTCCTGGTGGGTGGGGAGAGGGTATGTCCATAGGGAGTGAGGGGTGTCCAGGGGGTGGGGTGTCGAGGGGGTGAGGGGGTGAGGGGTGTCCAGGGGGTGGGGGCGTCCAGGTGGTGGGGGTGTCTAGGGGGTGGGGGCTGTAGAGGGGGTGGGGATGTCCAGGGGTGGGGGTTGTCCAGGGGGTGTGGGGGTGTCCAGGTGGTGGGGGAGTTCAGGGGTGGGGTGTCTAGGGGATGGGGGGAGGGAGAGGGGGGAGGGGGAAATCAATGGGGGGTGCGGGGTGTCCATGTGGGTTAGGGTTGTCCAGGGGGTGGGTGATGCCCAAGGGGGTGGGGGTTTCTAAGGGGTGGGGGTTGTCCAAGGGGGTGGGGGTGTGCAGTGTGGTGGGGGTGTCTAGGGGAGGTGGGGGTGGGGGTGTGCAAGGCTGTGGGGGGGGGGGTTCCAATAGTGGGTGTCCAGTGTGGTGGGGGGTGGTCAATGGGGTGGGGGTGTCCAGGGGGTGGGGGTGTTCAGGGGGTGGGGGTGGTAGAGTTCAATGGAGGAAATACCTATATAATACCATGATAAATACCAACACTCAATCCATCCAACATCACAATTCCCATCCATCACCCAACAACACCGAATTCATCCTCAATATCACTATCCTTCCCAATATTTCATGAAAAAAAGTATAAGTACAAAATCCAAATCCAAATTTCAACTAATCTAATGTCCATAAAAACTACCATATCACCCAACTAAAAATTGAAAACAACTTACACCACTACCCCAATGGTCCTGAATACCTCCACATGCATCCTCATTATATCCATAACTCACATTGAGACAATATGACTAAACAAACCCTTTACCAACTTTAATTGGGGATATACCAGCACCTCCATTAGTTTATATAGTTCACTAACTCTACACAAAAGTAGTAGATATGAAGACTTAAAATAAAGGTGATTCACAAAATCATGACACTTAATGTGTAGAATGAAAACAAAAAACAAATCAAAGTTCCCTTATTGGGTATACCATGCCACAGACCACACAGACCTCCGGTTTAGGCCAAATCAAAACGGAAAACCAAAAAAATAGATGGAGAACATTAAAACTAATGTTGAACTTACTGCTTTTAAGTCTAGATCTAAAAAATTACGTTATTGAAGATGTATTTTTCAAGTGCAAGGATTTTATTATTCTATGGTAAAGAGAGAGCTTCAGGGGAGCTTCTGCTTAGGGCTCCAATTGTGCAAACGGGGGAACTCGATCTGCTATATATTTGGGGGAAAACATTAACAAAAGTTTATTAAAACGGTTTGGAAATATATTATTTATAAATAGATATTTAAAACCATTTGTATACATTAGGATAATAAAATCTTTCATGATGGTTAACTCAAAACATTGGGAAAGGTGGATTCTAAAATAGTTATACCAACAATTTGCGCAAACTGTTGGGAATGGTTGATCTAAAAGATGTTTCCCAATGGTTTGAACAAAATTCTAGAATAAAACTGAAGTGAAAGACTTGATAAAACACATTTTTATTGAATATTTTATTTATAATAAATGATAAAATTTCACCACATTGTGTTAAATATTTTTTTATAAAATATTTGTGATTAGATCATTCATTTGAAAATTTTATTGAAATTCTAATTTTATCCCTTATAGTGCATTGTATTATTTCAAAGATAAATATTTGTATATTTTTAATTTTAACATGAAATTATGAAAATATGTTCTAGAATTAATGGGATACAAATTTTGTTTAGGACATTGGAGCTAAATCATGCATTTGGTTGGACTAACTGGATAATGAAGTCAAAGGTGGGTTGGACCCACCAGATTGGACATCCGTTCTATATTTGGTCTATAACTTCTTCATAAATTCTTGTATTTGGCCCAAAATTTGGTAGGATCTCTCCAACCAAATTTTTAACTTATCATTATTCCTAAATAATATCTGGTTCATGTGTTTTGGAATTCAAATGGGTAGTGCAAGTTGGCTTAAAATATTTGGTCACGATTCCCCATTCACACATGAAACCACATTGAACCTAGCCTCCCCTCCACTATATTTTATCATTTGGAGGTGTTGGGACGTGAATAAGGATATTGGGAGTATATTATAAGTGCTTATACACTTTTTTAATCCAAATTGGAGGAGGGATGCTACCAAGCTAGGATTTCCTCCGAAAAAGCTCTTCTTTTCATCTTCTTTGTTGTAATGTTGATGTGCTTTCAATAAATTCTTATTATCTCTTCCATTTATTTTGTTATTTTCATTTTTCTTATTCTATTAATTTTCCTATTTCGTATGTAATTAAATATTAGAAAACAATATTGGGTTATACCATTTCTATGATAACTACACCGTCCATCGAAGAGTAATTTTTTTAGTAATACATCGACATATATCATTATTCATTAATTTATTTTGAGTAAATGACATAATTTAATTCACATAATATGATCTATTAATTCAGGTTTTAATTTAATTTAAACTAATCCTGAAATTTAACAATTAATACAAAACATGTGAGCTCTGGAATTATGTGAATTGTGAGAGCGCAACATTAATCGATAATACAAAACCATACCTGATCAATTTGTAGTGTTATAATATAATCCATAAACTCTATTTATTCTAATTTCCTGAGATCAAATGTGACATGATTTTTTAATAACTATAATCTAGCCTTAGAACATCAATTAAAGCAGGTTTCTACGATTTCATGTTTCAAAGTTAGCCTTGGGGTAAAATCACTTCATCATTGTGGTAGGGTTAATTCTCATACAGTTCGGGATATAAAAAATTAATGGATAATAATGAAGTATATACTAAAGTAAATTATAATTATTTATAAATTTTTTAAGAGGTAGTGTAAGATCGATTACACCTTTTAAATATTTTCTAAAAACATCTTCTTGTTGTGTCTTTTTAATCGAACTTCATTTCAAAAATAAAAACAAAAAAAAAATATCTTCTAGAATACTTCATCTAGAATTATAAATTGTAAAAAACCATCCATTTAATTATTATTCTTATTTATTTTATTTTATTTTCAAATTACCTTTATAATGTTTTGTTAATTACTACCTCTTGAGAGACGACCTAGGTCAGCAACCCTGTTGCACCTAAATAACCCCAAACTATATATCATTTGAGAGTGCCCATGACAGTGAATTTCAAATTGGTTCCATTTTTGGGGAGTCAAGTAATTATTTCAACCTATTAGAGGTTTTTATTTTATTTTACATATTATTCTCTTCCTCTCTTCTTTCTTCCTTCTTTACCCAATCTGAATTTTTTCTTCTTCTTTTATTTTCTTCTACATATTTTTGGACCATCATATCAAACTTCAGATTTTAATTTTAATATGGTTCACATTACTTAATTTTTTTTATTTGATTTATGACATGAACTAATCCTAAGGAACTATTAGATCTTGACCTTGATATTGAATGTATCCTTATAGCTTGAAACATACATTCTCAGTCTATGGGAAGTTTCAACATTCTACCAGTTGGAAAATTCCTCCACTCCAAGAACATTGAAATTGGAATCCCTTCTAAGTCCAACTTAAAACAAGAAAAAATGGATGAAAAGAATGGGAATTACCTTAATATAACAATTCAAGTGTAGGTTGCACCATGTATTAACTATAAACCAAATTGTATTCCATACCCAAACCTCGAATCAGAATTTGAACTGAAATCTGGGTTAATTTACCTTGTTCCAAAATTTCATGGACTATCTGGTGAGGATCCATATAAACATTTAAAATAATTTAATGTGATCTACTCTACCTTAAAACCACGAAATGTTTTTGAAGATTAAATCAAACTAAGAGTATTCCCATTCTTACTTGATGAAGTTTCAAAATATTGGATATATTATTTAAAACCTGAAGATGTAACATGATGGAACGATTTGAAACATCTTTTATTTCAGAAATTTTTTCCAGCATCAATATCCACATACATTCATAATATGATCTTTGTGATCAACCAATAATATGAGGATTCAATGTATGTGTACTGTAAGTGATTCAATAAGTTGTGTGCAAGCTACCCATATCACCAAATCATTTAGGAACTCCTCATCCAATACTTCTATGAAGTAATCACCCCGATGGAGATGAACATGGTGGATGATGTGGTTGGAGTATCATTGGTGGACAAGACACCCGTAGCTGCACGCACATTGACTGACAAGATGGATTAAAACTCACAATAATTTGGAGATCGAGGTACACCGCACGTTAGGGGAGTACATCAGGTAAGTCCTTATTCTCTTGAGAGTAATTTAATTGATACCACGTTGGAATAGTTGACCACTATGGAGAGGTAGATTTCATTGGATCAAAAGATATCCCAACTCACTGCTTCAATGCCTTGGGGAATTTTCACAGAGACAAGCCACTCAACTGACTGTTGCCCCCCAACTACAAGAAATAAATGATTGTGCAGCAGTGTTTCGTGGGCGACCATATCAGCAGCAATAGACATATCCTCAAAAGAAGTTTGATTACTTTTATCCAATATACAACCAAGGGTGGAAGGATCAATCAGACATGAGGTATGGCTCTAGAAATCAACAAATTCTCCCTTTTCAAAAAAACTTACAGAATCCTCCACCTTACCAACAAAGTTTCCAACAACCCCAATGGTGATTTAAAGCTCAATTATCATCAATTCAACATCAAGGGAATCAAAAAAACAAGGTAGATTATTAAACTAATGATCTTTTAAAACAAATTGTTCTTAATCAATAGAATGAGCTGAAGAGTCACGGTTGAAAGTTTAGAGAGTTTAAGACACAAATGATCTTTATTTCCACCACCCTTCATGAACTGGTAAGTAGAAATTATGAAAAAATACCTTCACAACCTACTCCAAATCCCAAGGGTAATGTTAGTGCCATCTCATTGAGAAGTGGTAAGCAAAAAAACTTATATATCTACACGTATCTTTCCACAAGGATTCACCTCAACTCCGGAGAATCCACATTCAAAACCAGCTGATGAGAAACCCAAGGAGAATGATAATGGTATGAAAAATATTAATTATGTTACTATTAATATCATTCCCTTTACATATAGGGTGGTACAAATAAGGAATATTGCGGATGAGGCGTTATAAAAAAGAAGTTTTGGATATACTCTAGCATGTGGAGATCAACATCCCCCTACTTGAATCCGTCAAGAAAATCCAAAGGTATTAAAAATTAATAAAATAACATTGTACCAATCTAAGAGGTCTAAAGGTAAATGAGAGGATCAATCATGGAAGGATTGGGTCATTACCCATTACAAAAACTCTAGCAATGCCAAAAAAGTGCTAGGATCCTGGGAAAATCACTATACCATGCACCATAAGAGTGTTACACTTTTCTGATTCTCTTTATGATTTAGGATCTTCCATAACTGTGATGCCTCACTCGGTATTATCTTCCTTAAATGTTGGTGAGTGAAAACCGATGAGAGTACTGGTGTAGTTGGCGAATAGAGCTACAAAATATCCAGTGGGAGTCCCTAAGGTTGTAATGGTCCAAGTAAGAGACATGATCTTTCCAGCAGATTTCTACATGATTAAAATGGAGGAAAATCAGGTAAATTAACATTCTCCCATTATCTTAGGCCATACTTTCATTAAAACTACAAAACCAATAAAAAATGTCAATAATGGTACACTGTCCATGGAGTTTTGAGATGAATTTGTTATATTTAATGTTATAGACTCCATCAAGTACCCCATAGAGGACCATTATGCTTTTGTTTCTCCCATTTTGAACCACCATGTAAAAACCCCAAGGGTTTTTATTGTCCTATTCATAGAGATATTATGATAATTAGTTCATGTTTGATGCCTAAGAGTACTTCCACACCCATTTATAATGCACATGACTCTCTTATATTTGATTTTGAAATGGATTCATATTCTGATTTGGATCTTGTCAACTCTGATAATGACATGGTTGTTGAGTATTCTAATGGATTTGATACTTTATTCTATGGTTTTGATGATTTATATTCCGATACTGATGTTTATTGTGCACATATTTTAGTTCCTTCAATTTCTCCATCCATATATCACCCCCCTACATTAGAACTCAAGCCATTTCCACCTAATCCAAAATCCTCATACTTGTTAAGTGGTGAGAAATTACCTGTTATCATTACTAACAATCTCCATTTTCAACATTAATAAAAACTTTTTAATATTTTGAGGGAGAACATTAAGGCAATCAAGTGGACCTTGGATGACATATCAGTTATTAGCCCCTCTAATTTTATTCAGAGGATTATTTTGGAGGATGGGGCTAAACCGATTAGGCATCCACAAAGGATACTCAATCCAAACCTTCTCTATGATGTTAAAAAGAGGTTGAATGTTCAATCAAGGTAGGTAAAATTTATTCCATTTCAGATTCTCAGTGGGTGAGTCTTATTCCAGTTGTGCCTAAGAAAAGTGGGGTTACTGTTGTAAAAAATGATAAAGAGGAGTTTGTTCTGATGAGGAATCAAAATAGTTGTTATGTGTGTATTGATTCTAGGAGACTAAATCATTCCACTCACAAGGACCATTCCCCCTCCCATTTATTGATCAAAATCTTGAGAGACAGGCAGGGAAAAAACACTATTGTTTCTTGGATATATTTTCTATATATTTTTAGGTTTTTATGGCTTCAAGGGATCAGGAGAAGAAAATATTCACTTGTCCATTTGGTATGTTGCCTACCAAAGTATGTAATTTGGATATTTCAATGCCCCTGATACATTCCAAGGATGCATGGTGAGTATTGTTTATAATTTTATTGAGAACTACGTGGAGGAATTTATGGATGATTTTACAGTGTATGGGTGTTCATTTGATGATTTTATATATAGTTTGAGAAAGTTGTTGAATCTTCGTATTGAGAATAATTTGTTCTCGACCATTGAAAAGTGTAATTTTATGGAAGAGAATGGCATTTTCTTAGGGTGTGTAGTGTCAAAATATGTGACAGAGGTTGATAGATTAAGGTAGATATTATTTCATCCTTACCCTATCATTCTTGTGTGCGTAATGTTAGATATTTCATAGGTCATGTAGTATTTTATCGGTGCTTCATCAAAGATTTTATTAAGATTGATCTTCATATGTCATGATTACATCAATAGGATTATGATTTTGTGTTTGATGATTCATTCCAGACTTCCTTTGATGTTCTAAAGAAGTTTCTAAGAAATCCACCAATCATACATCCCCCATGATGAGAGCTTCCTTTTGAGCTTATGTGTGACACTACCAACTTCTCATTTGGGGCTGTCTTATCTTAGAGGGTGGAGGGATGCTCACATGTGATTGAATATGAATCTAGGACATTGGATTCAGCCCAATATAACTACATATCGATGAAAAATGTGTTTCTTACACTCATATTTTCATTAGATAAATTCCGTTCATATTTATTGGGATCTAAATTAGTTGTTTTTTCTTGAACATGCAGTTCTGAGGTACCTCTTGAAGATGTCGTATGCAAATACTAGGATAATCTGATGGATTCTTCTTGTTGAAGAATTTTATATTGAGATAAAGGACAATAAGGGGTCAGAAAACCTTATGGAGAATGACATGATTAGGATTAATTACACACATGAGGCTGAAACCATATACCAAGTAACACTTCAAGACCCTTCCCCCGATGATCATCTTTATGTCATCTCAGGTACACATCCTTGGAATGAATATTTAGTTAACTACATTGTTTCTAATGAAATTACTTTAAATTAAAAGAAACATCAATTACAAAAGTTATAGATTGAGTCTAGATTTTATGTGTGGAATGTTCTCTACTTATGGTGCATGTGTAGTGACCAATTTATTAGGAGGTGTGTTCTTGATCATGAGTTTCATTTGGTTTTTGATTTTTGTAATACACTTGCTTGTGGTGTACACTTTGGTCCCCAGTAGACAGCTAGGAATGTCTTAGACTCTTGATTATATTAATCTAGATTACTCCATGATTCCCATGTGTATTTTAAGTCATGCTCACATTTCCAACACACTGGGAACATTTTTAGGAGACATGAGATGAACCTAAAACACATAATATTCGCTGAGATTTTTGATGTATGGGGAATCGATTTTATGGGTGTTTTTTCTATTCACATTTGTTTTTTGTATATTTTTTCCACTGTTGATTGTGTGTGTAAATGGTTGGAGGCTAAGGCCACCAGGACTGATGATTCATATGTTGTAGAGTACTTTGTCAAGACACAGATATTTTGTAGGTTTAGAGTACCAAAGTCCATCATTAGTGACCAAGGGACACACTTCTGCAATTATAATTTTGATTCCCTCCATATAATGTATGGGGTGACACACAAAGCATCAACGCCATACCACCCCCAAACAAATGGCCTAGTCGAGGTTTCAAATCGGTAGTTGGAACAAATTTTGAAGAAAACTCTTTAGCCGAATAGAAATTATTGGAGAAACTACAGGGATGATGCACTATGGGCTTATAGGATATCATACAAGACACACATCGGTATGTCCCTATTTAGGATTGTTTTTCAGAAAGCATGTCATCTCTTTGTGGAAGTAGAATATTGGGTTTATTGGTCTATAATGAAATAAAACATGGATTTTTCCCAAGATGGAATCCAAAAAAAGCTACAAACTCAAGAGCTGGATGAGATTCAATTGTCTTTATATGAGAAATCAAGGCTTTACAAGGAAATATCAAAACAAACTCATGATAAAATGATCCAAAAAATAAAATTTCCAGACAAAGAGAAAGTCTTTCTCTATAGTTCATGACTAAAGCTAATACCAATTAAGTTGTGTTCTAGGTGGTTAATTCCTTATGTTGTGACTAATTATTATCCTTATGGCGTATTGGAGATAACACAAGAGGACACTAGAAGGATATTTACAGTCAATAAGCAATCTTTGAAGAAATACATTGAGGGAATTTCTACTGATGTTGTGGATTTCATCACACTACATGACCCAATCATCACTTGAGCATATCAGGCTGTTTCTAACCCTTTCAATTTTATATTCATTGTCTTATTTAAAATTATACATTTCATGTGCATATATCATCTCATAGGTTCACATTAAGCACAATGTAATATTTTAAGTGTGGGGGAGGGAACAACATTTTGGGTAGATATTTAGGATTTCCATTTCTATGTTTTTTTGTATTTTCTATAATGTTTTTGGTAAAAATTTTCAAAAACAAACAAACAAACATATTAATAAAAAATCAATAAAAAACAAATATATCATGTCACATTCTCATGTGTTACGTATGAAAAATGTATGTTTTTTTAAATTCATTGGTAGTATTATAAGCATGAGTAAGATTTCATCATCAGGGGTTGAATTTTATAAAAATTGAAGTTGTTGGTGATATGAATGGTTGTGTCAGTATAAAACCTTTTAGATTATGAAATCGTTATTTATGATATTTTATCATGGTGAATTGTTTAATTTATTTCTCCAGACATATTTTCACTCAACTATGAATTGTGAAATTTTTACTACTCAATTGAAGCTATAGTCAAGTGAGGTAAAAAATTCATCAATTGATCCATATGATTTTTTCTCTTCCAATCGGTTTCATTATTGTACCAAATTGACCTATATGTGTGTACCTGTTATACAACTATTGTACACACTCAAAAAAATATGGGTATTGTCATGGACAGGTCAAAAACCACTCTCTATTGACCTTTTATATTGTTGTAACTATTACAATTAGTGTTCTGGGGAGATCAAACCTGAGTTGAGAGTTGAGTATGATATTTTTTCCAAGTAAAATTTAAAAAACATAATAATAATAATAATAAATGAAGGGAGTGATGAAATGAAAAACTTATGGTGATATCTTGGTCAGGAGCTTAATGTTTGACTTTTGTAAATGCTTAAGTGAGCGGGTCATTAAATTTGATTGCAAAGTATTGTAGAACAGGATCAGTGAATTAAAACAGGTATGAGAAATTGTTTTACATGACTTGAATTTACCAAATAAAGGGTGGATTTATGAGCTTGGAATAGTTGACACATATACATGTGGAGAATTAGTGGTATAATAGACCCATTAGTTGTTTCACTATGATTTGTGTTATGAATTTAATTGGATTTTTTAACACAATTTATGGGAAAATGAATTTGAAATTTATTGATATTTACTCTTGAATGGATTCTTACTTTGAATATATTTTAATTGTGGGTTGAGAAATATGACTATTCATTTTTTTCACAATTTTTTCGAATATATGATACCATGTTTTTTGAGGAGTGGAAAAGAGTATGTGTGGGGGAGTTGATAAAACGCATTTTTATTAAATATTGTTTTGATAATAAATGATAAAATTTCCTCAAATTGTGCTAAATATTTTTATTTATAAAATATATGGGATTATATCATTATTTAGAAAATTTGAAGGAAATTTAAGTTTTAGTGTTTATAGTGCACTGTAGTATTTTGAAGATAAATAGTTTAATATTTATTATTAGAAAATAAAATTTTGTAACTGTGATACTGAAATAATGGGATACAACTTTTTTTCAGGACATTAGAGCTAAATCGTGCATTTTTTGAACTAAATGAACCATGAAGACAATGGTGGGATGGACCCACCAGAGAGGACACCAGTTCTATATTTGGGTCATAACTTCTTCATTTGTGCTTCAATTATGATCAAATTTTGAGAAGAGATATCGAATCAAATTTACCAAATAATTATTACCGAAGGAAAACAATTTCATGCGTTTATGAGGTCAAATTGGTGGTGAAAATTGGATTTAAATATTTAGCCGATATTCCCCATTAACACATAAAACCACATTGAACCTAGCCTCCCCTCCACTCTATAAATTGATATTTTTATCATTGGATGGTTTGGGACGTGATTTGTATATTAGGGGAATAATAGAAGTGGTTCTACACCATTCCATTTCATAATTAGAGGAGGGAAACTAGCAAGCTAGCATATCCTCCAAAATGCTCTTATTTTCCTCTTCTTTGTTGTAATGTAGATGTGCTTTCGATAAATTCATAGATTCTCTTCCATTTCTTCTACTATTTTTAATTTTATTCTTCTCTTAATCTTCATATTTGGTCTGGAATTCAAGAGTAAAAATAATATTGGGTTATATCCTTTCTAACATTTTCTCTTTCATAACTTTTCTATGATGAGAACATCCAGAATGGAAGAATAGTTATTTTAGTAATTGATTGACCTCTATCCTTATTCATTAATTTATTTTGAATAAATGATATAATTAAATTCATATAATATGATATATTAAATTAGTTTTTAATTTAATTGAAACTAAAAAAGAAATTGAACAATTAACACAAAACACGTGAGGTCAGGAATTGTGTGAATTGTGAGAGAACCACCTTAATTGGCAATACAAAACCATATGTGATCAATTTTTAGTGATCAAATATAATCCCAAAACTCATTTAATTCTAATTTAAAATTATTAAATTAGACTTAATTTACCAATAACCATAAGCTAACCATAGAATATCAATCAAAGAAGGGTGTTGCGAATATATGTTACGAAGTTAGCCAAGGGTAAAATTCACTTCATCTTTGTGGTAAGGTTAATTATCAAAGGGTTCAGGATTTAAAAAATTAAGGTATCATAATTAAGTAGATATTAATTAAAATTATAATGATTAACAAATTATGGAAGATGTAGAGTTAGACCGATTATGCCTTTTAAATTCTTTCTAAAAAACTTCTTCTGGTTGTGTCTTTTTAATCAAACTTCATTTCCACAATAAAAAATATTCTTCTTCTAGGAAACATCTTCTATATTTATAAACAATAAAAAACACCATATTTTGACTTATTATTCTTATATTGTTTTATTTTATATTCAGATTACCTTTATTATGTTGTGTTAATTACTACCTCTTAAGAGATGACCTAGGTTAGCCACCCTGTTTCACCTAAAAACCCCCAAAGTAAATATCATTTGAGAGCTCCCATGAAATCACATTTCAATCCTCCATTTCCACAAGTGTAAATCAATCTTATGATATTACATTCATTCTTTTATTGGTCCAAATAATATAAATTCAACCACATAAAGAAGTAAATTGAAAAAAATCTCATCATAATACACCTTCATATAATAGAAATTATTTACCTTACCCTACATGAACATAAATTCTAACATGAAAGCATTAAAATTCTAGTTACACTATCATAAAACCTACTTAAGACCAAAAATCTCCAATTGAGATTGGAATTGAACCTTATATTTCATTTATCATGAAACCTTCCAGTTGATCTATGTATATCTCTTCCTCAAAATCATTGTGATGGAATATAAGCATGACATCTATTTGTTCTAGAAAAAAAACCTTCAATTGAAACCAAGTTAATATCCATCTAAATTACTATATTCTTTATAGCATGAGATAGAGTCTAACTAAAATCTAATCCTTATAATTATTTAAATACATTTACCCTTTATATAGTGTTATTATCGATCTACATGTCTTCCTTATATAATATAATGGTTTTCCTAATTCTATAAAAATCAAAACGAAAAAGATTATGGAAAAACTAAATTTCCAAAGTCCATTGAAAAATATTTTTAAAATTACAGTTGAAAATATCTCAACCTAAATATATTTCAAACAATTTTTTATTTTATTCAATAAATATCTCAACCTAAAAATTATATGAATAACACCTCATGGAAAGAACCACTATTTCAAAATCTCGGAAACAATTTGGGAAATTTACCTTATGTGTCCTTAACTATATTGACCCATATGAAACCATATGACCATCATGGGATGGAACTGTTCGAATACCGACTCCTGATACATCATAATATAAGGCATACTCATTTCCCAGCAAAATTATTTTTAATATATTTGTTTTCATTAATATACCATTAATATATTATTAGGATATCTCATGAACATCTATGAAAAGAAAACATACAACATTCTTGGATAAGTCCTTATTAGTTCTTCCAATCAAAAAGAATCCTGATATACATTTGATTGTCCATAAGTTTTCATAAAATGATCTCATGATACCGAGCATGTTCCTCCCTCGATCCCAGAGAACACTTTAGCACCACTAATTTTATCAAATAATACATCACTATGTATAAGTGGATATAATTTCATTTCTATCTCTTATAATAATTTTTAGTATTCCAAACATATTCTCAATGATCCATTTTAATTTTTTTGGAAAACCCAAAGGCACCCCAAGGTGGCATAACCATTCATATGAACCCCTTAACCTCAATGTCGTTCAATTGAGCCTTCTACACTCATAGCTGTATAGGATCCATCTTATATAGTGGAATAGAAATATTCTCCACACATAGTAAAAACATGATCATAAACATAACCTATCCCTTGGGTGGTATACTAGAAAATTCCATGAGAAAAGCATCTAGGAACTTGTTAATGACAATATGAAATACTGACTGGTGTTTCTCTCTATCATCCAAAATTACTATAGAAATATGGGTTATCATACTACACAAATATAGAAATATAGGTCCTATATAACTATTTTTCATATCAAACTCTTCAATATACACATAAGCATCACCCTAAAAAAATATAATTCCACCCATCGATGAAAACAATTGCTATCGTAGATACATCACTGCATGAGGGTTTTTAATTGTAGTCGCAATGTAGGCTCCTAGTTTTCATTTCACTATAACCTTCCCATTACATTTTCTTGTGTCTATATTAAGTGGGAATTAATTAGTTTAAAGGCATATCATTCAAATAGTTGTGATACATTCTATACATCCATTTGCATCCATTTCTTATATATGTAATATTTTTATCTCCCCCTTTTATTTACCTCATACAATCTATCAAATTATACATGAACCGACATGAAACATACATATTCATGATAAAAATTTATACATGAACCAGCATGATACGTTCAGAATAAATATATACAAATATTTATACATATATAAAAATATTTAATATATGGGGCACAATCTTCCCACATTGAGTAAATTGGTAAGCTATAATCGAAATATCTTAAGAACCAACATGAAACATTCATTTTTCATAAATAATCAAGAAAAATAAATAATATATTCATCTATAATTTAATAAAAAATATAGAATAAACCACAACATCACTATATGAATGTAGTTAGAAACAATAAACTATATCCATATGTAAATAGAAGATGAAAAACAAGTGAATCTACAATAAAAAACATAACTGAAAATGGATGGGTTGTATTATATGGAATGGTCACCAGTCAAACATGGACTCCATTCACAAAATCACCTAACAAACAAACATATTCCTATTCCACTAAACTTCAATTGGGCCACAAGAATCCAATAGCTAACCATATACTTACTGAACCAAAGAAATGTACTTAGAGCATTTCAAGAATACTCTTAGTGGTAGCACCTGAGGAGTTGGGTTCGCAGCGAAGGTGGGTTCGCAGAGGAGTATGGATTCATAGTAGAAGTGGGGTTTGACGGTAGAGGTGGGGTACACAGAAGATTGTTTCACGGGATAGGATATATTTGTCGTGGTGGAGGAGGGCTTCGCGGTGATGGAGGAGGGGGAGGCGGCGACCAGATTCAACTTTTTCAAGATCTTGAGTCATGCGACCGGAGGAGGAGACTCTTAGGGTTTATTTATAAATTTGGGTAACGCTTTTATTAGTACTAGCTAAAAAACACTGATAAATTTTTGTTTTATCAATGCTAAAATAGAAAGAACATATAAAACACGCCTTTATCATCGCTAAAAAGGCGCTGATAAAACTATACTGATTATAAATTATTTGTATTTGTATATATATATTTATAAAATTATATATATAATAAATATATATATAATAACTATAAATAAATAAATAATTATTTTTAATTATATATATAATAAATATATATTTATTTATAATCAAAATTTTATAATAAATATATTTATTATATTTATAATAATATATAATTAATATATTAATTTTAATTTTATAAATATTTAAATATATCTAAACTTATATTTAATTATAATTGTAAATATTTGTTTATATTTATTATAATTTTAGAATTATTTAATAATGATTAATTTATATATATTTATTTATAGTAATAATAAATATATATTTAATTATAGTTATAATCATATATATATATATATATTTACTTATTTCAATAATTTTAGAATTATAAAAAATATATTTATTACATTTATAATTTTATAAATATATATAATTAATATATGGATAATAATTTAATAATTAATTAAATATTTCTGTATTGTATATAATTCTAATTATACATATTTGTATATATATATATATATAAATATATATATTTATTTATATATATTTATTTAATTAATATATTAATTATAATTTGATAATTTTTTAAATATAAATATATATTTATTTAAATAATTATGAAATACAAATGAAATAAATATATATTTATTATAAATATATATTTATTACATATATATTTTAATTATAGTGATAAATATAAATAAATTTATATATATATTTAAATACCTATAAAATTAAAATGAATATATTAATAATATATAGTCATCAATATATGTATATATATAAATACTTATGAAATTAAAATAAATATATTAGTTATAAGAGGAAAACATTTAATCTATCTATCTATCTATATGAGCATGTGTAATTTTAGGTTCAATAATAGAATGATTTGATTATAAGATGGAATTTGACCTACCATGCATATATAAATTGACCCCTAAATAAATGAATTTTAGGTTCAATTGAATGATTTGATTGAGAGATTAGTCATGTGACCATTGTAATTTGAATTTTGACATTGGCCATCCTTAAATGAATTCATAAATATAAGTAATGGATGACTCCTTCTATAAATTAGATACACTTCCACATCCCCTTTCATTATTTAGCTCTGCAAATTAAAATGTAATTCTCACTCACCCATCCTCATCCCCAATATGAGACCCGCCTCTCTGATCCCTCAAAATATTTGATGAGGACGTTAGCGTAGTTTAGGAGTGTTGTTGATTCCTTCTTCCCTGAATCCGATGACCAGGTGATGGAGAAAAGGCATAGGAGAACCCCACTGGCTGACCTGTTCTTAGTAGACATCGGCGACCCGGTGATGGAGGAAAGAAAGAGGAGGGTAACCCACAACGATCTGCTCTTAGAAGACACTTGAAACCTGGAAATGTCAGAAAGGAAATGAAGAAGATGCTAGCTAACCCATTTATCCCATATATGGCAAATTAGACTTGTAACCATGTAATGCGGACACAACATGGTGTGTAGCCCACTGTACACACAATGTACATCGAAATGTCTGTATTACACCTCTCACACTGAGTCCTTAGGAATGTACTTTGGGAAACGAGGTGAAGGTAGTACATGTTGTGTTGTCAGAACAACATGCCATGTACATTACAAAATTACACTAATATAAAACTTTCCTATTTGTGTAATGATTAAAAATGCATATAATGTATATATCGTAATACAGGTTGTTACTCTATGCATTGAAGCATCATGTATTCCATATGTCAGAAGAGTAAAATAGTATATGAATATAATACATGTTGGGTAGATTCAAATAGGTATTCACTAGCTTACCACCACGGTGAATTTATGTACAATGATTAGATTCTCAAGGAAATTCAGAATAGAAATTAATATAAAAGAATTGATTAATAAAAGATAATAATTAAATGATTCGAGAGAAATTTATATTAATAATACTGATTAAATAATTCAATTATAGTTTTATTAATTATGTAATTTTTTGCATGTATTTGGATGATCATGAGCTAGACTAGAACTCTGTATGTGATTGGATTTTCATTTAATTTGTTTATTAAATTAATGTATTGGCCTACGAGACATCTCTCCTCATTAATATGTAATGTAAGTGTGCCCATGGTTTCTTTTATGTAAACCACTTTTTACACCTCACTTGAATGTGAGTTTAAAAGCATACGTAATGGAGGGAACTCCCAATCTAGTGGAGGCGGTTCAAACTAGAGCCGAGATGAAACTAATCCTAGGAGATTCTGAGGTGGATAGGTGGAAAGCTTTAAACACGAACCCAAAAGGTTCAAGGTATTTCTTCCATTGGTCAGGGTTAGTTAATCTACCACTAGATAAACTAACCATTATAAAACCTCATAATGAGGCCCTTTATTTTATTTCTATCAGTTGCATGGTTTATCATATGGATGTGTTGTCGCGATCACATAATTAACGAATTAAACAAGCATGCAATATGGAACTAACATAAACAAGGCTTATTCATAAATATTTTGAATACATTTTCAATAACCTAACTAAGTTCCACTAAATATTAACAAGTATGTGATAATTATAATAATCAATTCATGCATAAGAGATAAAAATCCCTGAAATAAAATATTAAGACTGACCTAGACTTTTGTTACCTGATTAGGGGTAAAACACAATAAAACAATGTTTTTGACCAACCCAATATGGGATTCTTAATTTTATGCAAGAAGACATTATGGAAGGTTTTGGGTTTACATAACCATATTACATGAAGAGCAGTATCCATTTATATACTTGGCGTAATATTGGAGGAAAGAGTTGAGGAACTCCAATGTCAGGATTTCCTGTTTGGGGAGTCCACTCAACAAATCAATGAGTTGTAAGACCATAGTTGGCAAAGACCTACCTACCTAAATACCATTAAATATCATGAAAACCCCTTCTTCGAATTATGAAAAGGGAAATATAGATCATTTCAACTAGAGTTTTATGGAAACTGGACATTTCGAGTTCAATGGTGAGGGCCATTGGGACATTCTAAATAGTGGGAGACATATTAAAATAAATTTATTATTTCTCATAATATTTAATCAAGAAAGTAATAATGATATGATATTTTAATTGTTGAATAAAAATGACAAACTCATCAACCTGACTGTCTCTATGATCAATTCTGGATAAAGACAACATCCTCAACGTCAGTATCTTCCAGGAATGGTTTAGACGCCTTCAGGTTGTCTTACGCCATGAATGAATGTCTTACGTACTAGTGTTAGAATTACCTAATCTACTTTCGAAACCAGCGAGTGATAAGGATTTCCTAGTCTATTATAATCATATGAACAATGCAATCAACATTTAGTTTTTGATGTTTTCATCAATGAAAAGTGATCTCATGAAGTCTTACAAAAACATGGATGCTTATAGCATGCTCGAGCACCTCTGTGGTCTTTAATAGGATAGAGTAAGATAGGAATGGTTTGAGATCTCCACGTCACCCTTTCAAAAAATGATTAGAGAGAGTTACCAAACAGGGCCTCATGTGGTCATGCTCATTGGATACATTGAGTGCCTAGAGGTTCTAGGGTTTAAACTCTCTAAAGAATGGGGCACCGATCTCATTGTCACATCACTCCATTGGATCTTCTCCATCATTGTTGTTAATTTCAATATGAACAGAATTGAGAAGTATTTATCTAATTTTCTTATCCACATTTTCCATGTTGGAAAATATATGATGTGATACAAGCATTTTTTCCTTATAGTGAATAATTTTAATTGGAGTATAAAAAGATTTTATCCCAAGGCATCTTCGCGACCTTCCATGCAAAAGAATATCGAAGGGGAGGAAAGGGAATAAGAGGTTGTTTGTTTTTCTGGTGGCAAGAAGGGCCACTAGAAGAAAAACTACACCCAGCTAAAGAAACAAGGGGAAGCTTTAGGTGCATTTTCTATCAAGTGCAATTTATCATTATCTAAAGATTGGGTATTGGATACAGCTTAGGGTGTTCAATTATGTTTTAAAATATAGGAACCAAGTAGATTCATGAAAATTGACTATGGGGATCTAGATCTATGAGTAGCCAATGGAGCCATACTTTTTGTTGCAGCTATCATTGACTACCCCCCCCCCCCCACATTACCAACTGGGATGATCATGGTGTTATATGGTGGTTTTATATGCTTTATGTAACCAAATACATTTTTTTGTGTCCAGACTAGATACATATGGATTTTTATGTTCAGAAATGAATGTTGCTTCTTTTACAAATATAACATTTGGTTTGGTAGGGAACATTTATACAATGTTCTTTACGTGTTGTATTACACGATCATAGTAATGGAAATCAATAACAAAGATACTTCTCATGACTCATACCACACAAA
Organism: Viscum album; assembly: GCA_963277665.1. NCBI lineage: Eukaryota > Viridiplantae > Streptophyta > Magnoliopsida > Santalales > Viscaceae > Viscum > Viscum album. Next base: position 1,933,649,140 of record OY728131.1, read on the forward strand.
TCATTGGAATCATCGACTAGGTCATGTAAATGAGAAATTCCTGACAAAGTTACATCAAGATGTATATTTATATTTTTTTAAACTAAAACCACTTGGTGTATTTCATGCATGTTTACAAGGAAAAATGACCAGATCCCCATTTAGTGGGAATGGTGAATGGGCCAAAGAGATTGTTGAATTGGTTCATACTAATGTGTGTGGAAAATTTCATATTGAAGCAAGGGGTGGGTAATCAAACATCATAACTATTATTGATGATTTTTGCACATGTGGATATATCTACTTAATGAGGTATAAGTCGTATTATTTTGATAAGATCAAATAATTCAATAATGAAGTTGATAACCAGCTTTATAAGAAGATTAATAAACTCCACTTAGGATGAGGTGAAGAGTATCTTAATCAAGACTTCATTGATTAATTATGGGAGTTTTGGATATTATCCCAACTCACTCCTCCTTAAATGCCTTAGTGGAATGGTGTAAGAGAAAGGAGGAACTGCAACTTGTTGGACATGGTGAGATCATTGATTAGTCATGCAAGTCTTCAATTATCCTTTTAGGGATATTAGTTAAAAATAGAAACACACATACTAAACCAAGTACCAACTACATCAATAAATGGTATTAAATTGGAGCATTGGAGTGCAAGAAAACCTATGTTATCAAATTTACATGTGAGGGATAGTGAATCATTATTTAAGGCCTATTTTGGTAACACAATTTCACCTCAAGGAACATGGTGTACCTTTATATATAACCGCAAGGAAACAAGGGGATATTACCTATATAATCTCTCTGAAATAAAGGTTATAGTGGCTAGACTTTCCATATTCCATGAGTGGGAACATGTCTCCAAAAGAGAGAGTGGGAGTGAGATAGACTTCGATGAAGTAGAGGCTCAAGTTACACAATAGATGGTACATGAATAGATTTCAAAAAGCCCCATGGAAGAAGAATTTGTAACAGAGAAACAAGTACTATGTATGAGTAAAAGAGATGTTAGAGAACCGAAATGGTATGGTTTTCTAGTTGGCGATGTTTGTGACTCATTATTGGTTGATAGTAATGATTTTATAACCTACAAGTAATTATTAAGTGGAATAGATTTTTCCATGTGGCAAGAAGCCGTGAATTCTTAAATGGATTACATGTACCCAAACCAAGTAAGTATTTTGGTAGATCCTCTATTTGATTTAAATCGTGTTGGTTTGAAAATGAGTATTCAAGAAGAAACTAGACATGGAAGTACAAGTTAGAACCAATAAAGCATGACTGGTTGAAAAAGGGTTTAAACATCATCAAGTTATTGACTACGATGAAGCTTTGTCACCAGTTTCAATGATGAAATCCATCATATGTATATTGTCCTATTCTACTTATCATGACTATGAGATTTGGAAAATGGATGTCAAAACAACATTCCTTAAGGGGAACCTTCAGGAAGATGTCTACATGACACAACCTGAATGTTTTATGACTCCAAAGGATGCCAATAAGGTATGAAAGTTGCAGAAATCCATTGATGTAATAAAGAAATAATCTAGGTCATGGAACATTTATTTTGATAAATCCATAAGGAAATATGGATTTATTATGAATGAATGTGATCCTTGTGTCTATAAATGATTTAGTGGGAGTGCAGTCATTTTTTAAATATTATATGTTGATGACATATTACTTATAAGAAACGAGTTACTATCCTTAGAATCTGTTAAGGAATTTTTGAATCAATGCTTCTCCATGAAGGGATTAGGAGAGGTAGTTTATATTATTGGGAGAAAGATCCATCATGATAGAACCAAGAGATTGTTACGCCTATGTCAAATTACATACCTTGAAAAGTTACTAAAGAGATTCAGTATAGAAAAATCCTAGAGGGGAATATTTACCACATCACATGGAATTCATCATTATAAGAAAATGTGTACTCAGACACTTGTGGAAAGAGATAATCTCAAGGACTCCATATTCATCAACGATTGTGTCATTCATGTATTCCATGATATATAATAGGCTAGATGTTTTCTACACATTGAGTGTGGTAGGAAAATATCAAGATGACCTAGGTGACCACCATTGGAAGGAAGGCAATAATATCCTTAAGTATCAGAGGCATACTAAGTATATGTTCCTAGTTTAGGGTGGAGATGAGGGACTTGTCATCATAGTATATGCATATTCTTGTTTCCAGATTGATTCGGATGACATGAAGTCACAAACAGGAAACATATTCACATTGAAAGGAGGAGTTGTGAGATGGAAGGGTTCAAATCAGAGTATGGTTGTAGATTTTGTAGCAGATTTTTAGTATATCACATCTTTTGAGGCTGCTAATGTAGTAGTATGGATGCGAAGATTCATCCAGGATCTAGATGCATACCTAGTAGTAAAGATCCCATCACAATCTATTTTGATAATACAATAGTAGCAGCTCTCGAAAAAGAGCCAAGGTCAAGTCAGCGAACGAAGAAAATATATTGGAAGTATCATATCTTGAGAGATTTTTATCAGAGAGGTGAAGTTGTAGTGAGTAGTATTTCCCCTGAAGACAACACAAAGGATCCCATAACTAAATCCTTGACTCAGTATAAACATGATCATCATGTTTGGTCTAGAGGACTAAAAATCGTAGCCAGATGGCTCTAGTCCATGTAGGATTTTGTTAGAGTTAATGTCCTAGAACCAACTGTTTGTACTTTGATTACATGGATATTTAATGTATTAAAATATTAAACATCTCATTACAATTTTTTCATTGTTCCTCATGAAAATTATGTAATAATGACCTAGAGTATTTGTTTCATTGATAAGGTCATGCATGTTCTCTGTTATGTTGAGAACCAAAAAATGATATAACAATAGTTTTGAATATAGTTTTTTTTTTCGGATTACATAATAATATGGGAGACATAGTATAAAGACCATCATGTGTGATTACTCATAAGCAGATGAGTCTTTCTCTCCTGATGTTCGAACTTGGTATTCTCCAAGATAAGAGATTATTAGAACATACCCAATAATAGGAATTCTTCATGTTTTGGTGTCATCAGATATTCCTATCTGTGAGCATGTTTAATGGTCATTAGTCTTTATGATTATAATTAATAAGTTCCACGAATCACTCACTTTGATTTGCTAACGAAAACTATCACGCCATATGTTGGCGGGAATTAGGGTATGTTGTGCGAGTCATGAGTGGAATATTATTAATGGATAAGTCGAGGAAGTATCTTTCCCATCCATTTATGGAAGTTGATATCTCATCCCTTTGATTGAAATAGATCCGTCGTGGCCATGGTGTAATAATGTGTTTATTTCAGGTAGTCAAAGAACGACGTATCAAGCACAAATGTTGATGACACTATCATGAAACATGCTTCATGAGATATTGAGACAAACGAATTATATTTCATAGTGAGAGTTAGTAGGAGGATTTAGTTTTTGTGACATTATGTTCTTTCTCTTGGGTGATTTGACCCGTATCTAGACTGTAATCTTGGACTTTGGGAATGTCTGCCTAATGCCAACGAGAAATAATCCTAGAGGGTAACAAACTATGTGTTATTGGTGGTCTCGGTTAAATTCTATTTGAATTTTATTAATGAAATAAATATTATTCTCAAGACCGTGGAATAATTTTATTCAAGTTTCAATGATCGCATAAATTAAATTAATATTTATTCTCCATATTTTGCGAAAAAATATTTATTTTTTTCATTGAACATTTAATAAATAATTATTTACTAGTTTTTAAATAAAATATTTATTTAAGAGAATAAATTATTTATTTATTTATTCGAGTGATCAACAAATGGAAGTGGAGTTCGAGTAGAGAAAGGCTGTTCAGGTAGTAAAATAATTATTTGCAAGATTGTAAATTATTATTTAACTAATTGGCATGAGTTAAAATAATAATAACACTACTATTATTTTGTGACGTAGAATTTTATTTTTAATTATGTTTTGCGCAATTTGTTGCACCATAAATAATGACACGGTATTCTTATTAAGAACATGAGTTTCTCTAAATTTATGAATGTAATTAATTGTTGTTATGCAATTAAATGTTGTAACTGAAGCCCCATATCGATAAATAGAAAAGTACGTCTATTGTTCTGTGTACCGAACCACACACCTGGTGAAATGAGAATTCTTGAGCCATAAATTTTCATTCTTGATTCCTCATCCCACCCCTCTATAGAATGAGAGACGTTCTTCATGACCAAATATGAAGTGATCAAGAACAATCGAAATAAGATAGTTGATTCACTGCACTAGAACTCAGATAACGAGTGGTGTTGATTGAAGGCCATCATAGCACGTGTGGATCACTGCTCGAGGGATTCTAGTTTGGATGCTCACAAGTGCAATGAGACAATCTAGAAGGGTCATTCCAGATGATCAAAATCATCAACGAAGAAAGTACCAAAGATACAAGTATTCTGTTCTTTAAGAAATTAATTGAATTAATTATTAACATTATGTGCATGATCCATTCTCTCTTGGATCTGTTGTTTTTCTTCTTTTATATAAATATTTGATTTTAATCCATGGATACTGGAATTCATCATCGTATTGCTCCCAAATTGTTCATCGATTATGACCATGGAAACATTGGGTCCCACCCAATGTTGTGCTTTCACTGCATCTAGATCCTTCACATCCACCCTTTCCCAGATTTTATATATATGAAAAAAGACACAATGCAGGAATATATAACAAATCAATTTCAATTTAATAAAAAACAAATTATAAACACCAATTTTCATGCCTTAACATTATTTCACCTTCTATACCATGATTAAAATATCCCAAATCATGTGTGAATTGTTAATGAACCATTTATGAGATATGAAATGTGCACATTTTTAAAAAAACATTGCAATTTCAAATGAGATTTGGTACAAATAACCATTTTTCACACAATATTATTATTCAATGATCAAACAATAATATTCAGATTGTATAGAATGTGAAAATATCACAAAACAATGAATCTTAAATTAAAAAATTACCTGGTAGGGGAATCCTACATCAAATTAAAGGTGTGATGACAAAGAAAACATGAGACTGCTCTTTAAGGGTTTTAAAACCCATAACCTTTAAAAAACAACACTAAACTATAAAAAATAACCTCTAAACAATCAAAACCTCCATCTCAAACAAGGAACAATAAATTGAGAAGGGTCTACCAGAGGTGCGAAGGAGGTGCAGGTCGGATCAGGGTTGGATGACGAGGGCACTGGTCTGAGGAGGACCACACAAACAATGGTGGGCCACACCGCTGGTGTGTCGCACTGAGCAGAGGGGATGCGTGCATGCATGGGTGGTAGGAGGAGGGTGTGGCACCAGTCAGGGTGGTAAGAGGAGGGCCTACTCACGATGGGACTGGAGAGGGGGGCCGCGACCGGCAGGGGCGGCGTCGGTGTTATGTACGCTGACCAAGAGAGGGTCACGCAACCGAAGGGGTGTCAGCCGGGGTGGGGGGGGGGGGGGGGGGGTTGTGCTACTGGCATAGGGGAGGTGTGTTGGATAGATAGTTCATCTATAGGGTGAGTGGGAAACGTCGGGGCTGCTGCAATGGAGGGATTTGGTTGAGATGTGGAGATCACACCAAGGGGGGTTGGGTTACGCCGAACAAGAAGGGAGAGAGAGGAGATTGTAGAGGGGGGAGGTGTTGCATGGGAAAGGGGTAGAATTAGGGTATCCCTTTTTTTAAATAAAAACCCTAAAAAATAAATCTAATTAAAAGGTTAAAATAATAATAATAATAATAATAACATCATAATAATATTATTAATAATAATAGTTAATATTTATAATAGTTATATTATTTATAATAACAATCTAAATATTTGAAATAATAATTATAAATTTAATAATAATAATAAAAATTCTAAATTACATAATAATTATCATTTGATTTAAATTAAAAAATTTACGCATTTTTATTAAATGGACCTGTCGCGTAGTTCTCTGGGCGAACCCGCGTGGTTTACAAAATGTGCTCTGCCCGTGTGTCCAATAATGTCACCTCAAAATTGACACATTTTAACATAATCTCAAAAATTTCTTCTTAGACCAAACCAAAACCCCAAAAAAATTTATTCAAAACTATGAAGGAAAAAATAAAATAAAGTAAAAGGATCACACAGGATGGGGTGTGACATGGGGAACATGAAGTAGATATTCACGGCGGAGAAGTGATTTTTGGCGGTGGAGGAGGGCTTCGCAGTGACGGAGGAGGTGGAAGAGGTGGAAAAGGACGAGGAGAAGGAGGAGGAGGCACTTCAAAAAAAACTTCCTGATTAGAGGGGGTTATTTTTTACTTTATATGGGGTTATAACCCCTTTTAAACACATTAGCGGTGGTTGTGAGGAACCACCACTAATATTCCAGCCCACGCTTTTTAGGGGAATTTTTGACGAACCACAGGTTATCAATTGTTAAATTTAGTGGCCGTTCATTTAGAGATGGTAAAAACCACCTCTAATTTCACCACATAATCTTAGTTTAGATGTGGTTTTAACCCCCTTTAACTTGTTGATCAAACTAGTGGTAGTTACTAACCATTACTTGCTGATTTTGATGACCAATTTTATAAGCAGTTTTTATGACTTCCAATATTTAATACTTATTTAGAAGGGATTAAACCACCCTCTAAATAGACCATATTATATGTGGTTCATAGAAACACCTCTAAATAATATTTATTTGGATTTTAAAACCCTTGACCCCCACCCTTCTCCCCTCCAGTCCTTGGCACCCCCCTCTAGTTCCTTTACTCCAACCCTTCCCCCTCCAGTTCACATGGGGAATGCCATCCATTTCACTATCCCCCGCCCATGTGCACTCCTTTCGGTTACAGAACCCACCTCTCACCTGTGGATTCCCTCCTGTAGTATGCCTCACCCATCGAACCCAGGCCCATCTATTCACCCATGATCCCATCCCGCCCTCATGAAATTAAAATTTGAGCGTGACTAGATTTGATGCATGGACCCGGTGTATGAACCTACAACAAATATACCACTTTGTCAAATTTATTTTGATATTATATTTAGAAATCATTATATTTTTATATATTTCAAAATTAATTAAAATAAATATTATTTCAATTAATATTTATATACATATATAAATATTTAAATTTTTATATACATTTTTATTTTATATATTTATGTATTTATATTATAATACATTTATATTATAATAAATTCATACATTTATATAAACGACATATTATATATGTGTATTCACATAAATTTGAATATATATTTTATAATTATATTTATGTTATTTATGTACACATATATTTATGTATCTATAAATATATTTATGTAAATTATTAATATACTTAAATACATATTAACATATTATCTACATGCTTATTTATATAATATATATAAGTATTTATTTATTATATTTATATAATGTATTTATAAAGATAGTTATATAATGTATTTCAATACATATATTTATTATTTGTAAATTAATATATTATTATTTGTAAAAAATTTATTATATTATATATAAATACTATACATGAAATAAAATTTAGAAAAATATAAACATGAAATAAAATTTATACAAATATTTATATATTGTTCTATAAAATACAATTTTTACAAATATATAATTAATATTATAAGAAATACATTTCATACAAATATTTATATAATGTATTTGAATTAATACATATATTTATTATTATTCAGATTAATATAAATGTATTTCAATAAATATAATTGTGTAATATTATATATTTTAATATGTGTGTGTGTGTATTTTAATAAATATAGTTGTATAATATTGTGTAAATTAATATATATTTATTTTTATAAATATTATATCATATAATATGAATTAAATATATAATAAAATCATTAAAATTTAATTTAAAATTATATTTTTTATTATTGTAATTAAAATAAAAAAACTACAAGCATGGATTTTTATATGATTTTAAAAAAAAATATATTTATGTATATATTTTTATATTTTTTTTATTATACATTTATGCTTTTATGTTATATTTAATGAATATTATATGAAATAAAATTTATAGAAATATATATATATGTATATGTTCATAAAATTGTTCAATTATATTTATTATTACATATAAATACAATAATGTAAAATCATATAATTGGAAATACATAATATAATTAAATGATATATACATATATATTTACTAAATAAATTTATAATTAATATTTTATACTAAAATATATATTTAATAGTTAGATAATATATATAAATTTATATATAATAATTATTTATAATATAATATAAATATATATTATTTATTTATATTATTAATATTTATATTTATATATAATTTCGTCTATATTATATTTATTTGTATACAAAATATAATATAAATGTATTTATGTATAAATATACAATTAAAAGGTATTTAATATAATATATGAATAATATAAATCATAATATAAATGCTTGGTATTTATAAAACAATACATAAATTTTATATATTTTAATAATTATATTTATAATTTCAGTTATATTATGTATTCCAATATTTATATATATATATACATTTTTGTTTATATATATACGTATATATTTATAGTATTTATATATTGTCATTATATATATGTTTTTAATGCATTTAAATAAATTTATATAATGTTTTTATATAAAATGTGTGTGTGTGTGTTGACACACATACATGCGCACCCACCCATATATATTATAAAATTTGAATTTATATGAAATTATTTTTAAAAAATTAATAAAAATTGTTAGGTGGTTAAAAAACCCCTCTAATCAAACAGATTAATGATGATTCATGAACCACATCTAATTTTTTGAAATAGTGGGGGTTGAAAACCCCATCTAATGGCATAAATTAGTGGGGGTTCACAACCCCATCTAATATCTTAAATTAAAAACCCCCTCTAATCTAAGGGATTAATGATAGTTCATGAACCCCCTATAATTTAAGAGATTAGAGGGAGTTGTGAATCACCACTATTTCCTTTAAAAATATAATGTTATATATGTATCCTCTAATTTATATCAAAATGAATATTTTATATATATAGCTACTTAAAAATACAACCGAACATATAAGGCCACTAATTATTAAACTTGCGGTGGTTTGGAAACAACTTTCTTGAAAATCCAAAAAAAATATTACAAAGAAAAAATGGTAAAAAATTTAGAGGGGGTTGTGGAGACCCCCCTTTAATATAAATATAGAGGGAGTTTTTCATAACCCCTTGTAAAAAAATGTCGATAATCTGTTGTTGTTTTTGTAGTGAGGTGACGGGTTTCAGCTTCTGGGAATGCTTGAGTCGTGCGACATGAAGAGGAGACTGTTTGGGATTATTGATAAAACAGGTAAACCATTTATCAGTGCTAGCTTAAAAACAAAAATAAACGCCTGTTTAACAGTGCTAAAATAGAAAGGGTTGATAAAATAATCCTTTATAAACACTAAAAAAGTGCTGATAAAACTATAATGATAATAAATTATATATATATATATATAATTTTATGTATAATAAATAAATATATTTATTTATTTATAATAATAACTATAAATAATTAAATATTTATATATATTTATATATATAATAAATATATATTTTTTATAATTATAAAATTATAATAAATAAATTTATTATATTTATAATTATATTTAATTCATACCTTTATTATAATTTTATAATTATTGAAATATATCTATATTTATTTAGAATTATAATTGTAAATATTTTTATATAATTGTTATAATTTTATAATTATTATTAAAAATAAATTTATATTTATTTATTTATTTATAGTTATAATCATATAAATATATATATAAAAGAAGATATGATCATGGATTTGGTAACCCAAATCCATGACCCTGCAATGTTTTTTTAAAAAGTAAAGACAAACATACAACACATCATGGCCACAATACTAGAAAATACAACACTGAAAATCCCAAAATCCCAAAACAACAATACACATTATAGAACTGACTACAAGGTCCAGATGACCCAATTAAACAAGACCCACCGACAATTTCCCAGTTTGCAAAACCTACTGACAGAATCCCTCTTAGCCTGTGAATCTGAAACCTGTCGCCAGCCTATCCACTACACTAAACCTGACCAAACAAATCACCCCTCCTTGAAGTCATCACCCACATCCCGAGCGACAGCAGATCCGAGCAATGACCCAAGAAAGGTCTATAATCCCTTTAACATATCAAAGGCCATCTCCATCCGCAATCAGGCGCACCAGGTGTCAGCACTTGAGACGATGATTGTATCTTGAGGACCCCGTAACCCAACGTCATCAAGTGTTTGCCTTTCACCAGCACACATCGCATCTGATGTCTCTTCCTGCCAGCCTGTAGTATTGTCGACACCCCATATCGTTGGCGACCTGCACCCCGTAATCCAAGGACATCACCATATGCATCTTGTTGCTGGTTGAAGCACAGACGTTGTAATCAAAGGACATCACCCAGACGTCGTTGGCACATCCTCCATCTGACTGACACACATCCTTTGCGTCGTTGGTGCATCACGTCAACTAACGATCCCCCAGACAATCTCCCATGACTGTCCTACTTCTCCAATGCGACTGGAAAACCACAGTTGCAAATCAACACTTCGCCTCACCCCCTGTCATCATTGCTTCAAAGATAGCCACCCACAAAACCCTTACCTGGATCCACACCACCACGTTGCTTCCAAGACGGCCTCGTCAACCCTAATCCACCACGCCGCACCGAATTCAAGACAAATCTAGAATAGAGGTTCCTTGGATTCCTCCACATGACATAATGAGGATACTCCTTAACCAGAGGAATCTCTGAATCATAAAAATCACAAGGGACATTTCAAGGATTCAAAAAATCTTGAGGATACTTGACACCACATCGTGCAAACATCTCAAGATGCCTAATGATTTCATCATTTGGGATTTGGAAAACCTGGTTGCATTTGCAATTGTAGTGGCCAATATGAAAGACAGGCTCTCTATTATAGAGAGAGGAACACTCCATCTCGTATTCAACCTGATTGCATTTTCCATTGTAGTGGACAATATGTGAGAGAATCTCTCTATTATAGAAAGAGGAACTACCCATATCGTATTCATATATATATACATATATATATATATATATTTGTAATTATAAAATTATAAAAAATAAATTTATTACATTTATAATTATATATATATATTTAATTAATATATTTATAATACTTTTATAATTATATAAATATAGTTTTATTATTTAGAATTAAAATTATAAATATTTTTATTTATTTATAAATATTTTTATATATTTATAAATATATTAATTTAATTATATATATTAATTTATTTAATATATTTATTATAATGTAATAATTATTTAAATATAAATATATAGTTATTCAAATAGTTATGAAATACTTATGAAATATATTAATTATATATTCATAAATATAAATAAATATATATATATAATAATTCAAAAACTTATGAAATAAAAAAATATATTATTTAGAAATATTTTTTATAACATCATAATTATTTAAATAATGTTATATTTATATTTAAATTATTATGAAATTATAATAAATATATTTACAGAAAATATATATATTATATTTATAAATATAATTAGAAATAAATATTTATTTATTTATAGTCATTAATGTATATATATATATACAATTATAAAAATAAAATAAATATATTAATTATATAAATTTTTTTAATTTATAATTAATTAAATAAATATTTATTTATATTTAAATAATTATGAAATTATAAAAAATATATTTATTATATTTATAATTATAATTATAAAAATAATAATTATTTATTTATAGTCATAAATATAAATATATATATACTTAAATAATTATAAAAGTAAAATAAACATATTAATTGTATATATATTTCTATAATTTATAATTATTAAAATAAATAAATATTTATTATTAAAATAAATATATATTTATTAATAATTAAAATTATAAATATAACAAATTTTATTTATTATACTTTCATAATTATTTAAATATAAATATATATTTTTTTAACTAAATAATTAAATATTTTTTGTTTTAAGAAATAAAACAAAATTGGTTTGATCACTTGTTTAACCAATTATCCTGATCCGAACTTGACGCGCTCCCCAAATTCAATGACCATTCTGATTCTAATAATTTGGATCTTATCCAGTAAAACATGTATTTTTCCTCCAGTAATGAAACATGTTTTTAGTATATTTCTATAAAGTAAATTTTCAATAAAAAATAAAAAATTTGATAATAATCATGCTTAAAAAACAATGGACATAGTGAAAAATAAAAAACATTGAATCCCTCTATCGATTTATATGAGTGTGTCTATATAATATGACCCTACAATAAATGAATTTTTGGTTCCATAATATAATGATTTCATTCTGAGATGGGTGCATATTTAAATTAACCATACAATAAAAGAAATTTAGGTTGAATAGAATTATTTGATCGAGAGATTAGTCCCATGAACATTGTAATATGAATTTTGACACTTAAAATCATTAAATGCATTCATAAATATAAGTAATGGATGGGTCGTTCTATAAATTAGACACTCTTCCTCATCCCCTTTTATTCTGTAGCACTCCAAATTAAACTATAATTCTCACCCACCCATCCTCATCCCTAGTACGAGTGTCCATATCACCAATCCCCCAAATTAAATGATGCATCTGTTGTTGAGGACATTAATAGTGAAGCTGAGGAGTGTCACCAATTCATTCTTCCCTAACTCAGCAAAAATGCAGAGGAGAACCACATTGTCTGACCTGTTCTTAGCAGACTCCACCCACCAAGGTATGAACGGGTCTGCCAATGTTGTCTTCTTCTTTCAATCCGACATCGCCTGGGCAAAAAGGGAGAAGAGGACGATGTCGGGCGACTTGTTCTTGTAAAAAGATCTGGCGATGGAGTACAGTGGGTGACATGTTCTTATACGAAGACCTAGCGATGGAGTATGGTGGGAAACCTGTTCTTGTACGAAGACTTAGCGATGGAGGATCAGAAGAATAGAATTACATTGTTCAAGGTAGACTCCACCGACCTGGTGATTGCAGAAAGGCATAAGAGAGTGTCGCATGTAGACCTGCTCTTACCAGACTCTTGCAATCAGACGACGCCCAAAAGTAAGAAGGGGAGAACACTGGCCGAACGGTTCATGCCTTAGATGATGGCCGATATGTTTTTTCTAAAATCTCATGGTCTTCAAAAAAATGGCCTTTTTCATTAGCTTTTAGCAACACCTATAATTATATAACAATGTCTTGAATTTTTATGAAACACATTTTACAAACCAAATATATATTACAAACCGTACACACATGAACGAAGTTTGGTAGACTCAAACAGAAACCTCTCTAACACCCCACATACCCCTTTGACATTGGGCTAAACCCTATGCTTCTAGGACCTAAACAAGTTTCCTTTGATTTAACAAAATACAATTAATTCATTCATCTTAAACATTAATATAATTATGTAATTATTTTATGGTACTAGAAAAATACATTTACATGCCATTTAAGATTAGATTAAAACATCCAAGAAATAACATAAAAATGTGTTTATGGAAGAAAAATTATCTTGACCTAAAAGATGAAATATGATCGGTTTTTATTAAATAATTCTTTTGAATGTGGAGTAACAAAGAGACAAAGATTTTAAATAAAAAACATGGAATAATGAAAAATAATCATAGGAGAAGAATATAGATATTCTTTAATACGATAAAGAGTATATATTTCTTCTAATGTAAATTTAAATAAAAAAATCCTAAATTAATGATAGATTGTAAATTAGGCCTTTACAGCTTTAATATCTTTTTAATCAGAACCCCTTAAAAGTGAAAACATGAATTGAAACATTAAATACCATGAATATAGAATAATTCATGATATAATATGTCAAAGGGGTAGTATATACACCAAGTAAACCAATATTTCATCACCAAATACACCTATTGGGGAAAGGGCTCGAGGGTGCGTTGAAGCCTCATTCACTCAACTCCAAAGGACTGCCTTCAACCTCATGACAATAGATGTTTACCATCTCTATTCTAGCCATCTCCACTCACACCTGGTTGGGGTTGGGGGGTAGTGCTTTCGTACCACCCTTAGGATCATATCAAGCATGATGTTCAGGACATTCCCATCTTGACATAGGTTAATTCATCAGTTAATCTCCTTTGAAGGTTCCATATGGTTGATATTTCCATTTGGGGGAAACAACATGTTGGAATGCAATCGACAGGTAGCTCGACCCTTAATCCTAGCATCCACTGAGACCACTCGTATGACTTGGAGATGGTGGTCTGAGAGATATCATAATCATTTGTCTTTCATCTAGTACTGGGGGAACACGATATAATATATGTAGCAGAGGTAGGGGTTCTTCTCAAGAGCTACTATGTACAACTCAACACATGGTAGGTTTTCATTTGGATGGTCAACCGACTGAACACCAATGAAGAAAAGATCAATCACTGTCATTTATCTCACAACATTTCCTTGGAAGCAATGAGAATACACCTTCATTTCTCCTCCAGCCGAATGGAGTTGGTTCTTGGACATTATCAGACCATTAAACGAATCCCAAAGTGCATGACTCATCCCAACAAGGTGTTCAAGGTAGGGACTATAAAATAGAACTATAACCTCCACCCAATTACTTAAAATCAAATAAGGTAGGTTCTTCATTCTTCTTGACTTTCTTCTTATAGCTCGAAATGACTCTAGAACCTTTCTTACTCTAGAACTAGGGGGAATCACTGGAATACTCTATTTCCTACTCACACTTGGTATAATACATGTAGTAGACGTACCATAGAACATTCTCTATCTATCTTGGAAGAACATGGGTGACATGCTATCTTGGGTAGCTTGTATGGAAGAGCGGACTATGGACTTGAGTTTTTTGCTTCCTTACTAGCGGGATATAAAGACTCAGTATAATATAGGTAGAGGTATAATTGTAGGGTTAGAGGGAAATGGATGATGTTAGATGAGGGTTAAAGAGTGTAGTGGTTCTCCCACTACAATGAGGTTAGAGAGATAGAATCATACACCAGCACTAGGGGTTAGAATGTACCCAAACTCTCAACTTTTGGGTGAAAGGGTTTGAGTGTGGGATGACTTAAGAACTATGACTAAAAGGTAGTTCACTATCATCCTTATCCCATTGAATGATATTGTAGTGGATATATAAATCAAAAATAACAATATTATACGATTAAAGAGAGTGAAAAGACACAATATGTTCATTTCCTCTTTGATGATATATGATGCATCATGTTTAGGATAGACATCCTCGATTGAATATCATTGGAAAATGGGGAAGACATCAGGCCATGGATGAAGGAATGGATCTTGAACAGTGGGAAGAGGGGTCAAAATGCATTGTATCATCAACTAGACAATAATATATTTTTATCCACATTCCAATTAAGTAGCCTTTGGTGAATTGACTCGAGAGTTGCAAATAAATGTTGTAGGTCTTGTTAGCGATGTTCATTCCAACAGAGAGTTGAGGTGAAGCACTCTGACATTGGTATAATGACCAGCTTTCCAGTACAGAATCACAGATCGTACATTGCGGGAGGATGTGAATTAGTATAATATAGGTAATATATTATCTAGGTATAATATAGGTAGTAAAATATCATGTTATTTTTTGAGCAATAGATTTGGTCACTCACGTTACTGGAATCTTATCTGGTAGATGAGCCAATTCTATAAAGAAGGTTAGTGCAAGGTCCCTTCCTATACCACACACGTAGATAGAATCAATTGAGTAGAGAAAATCCTACTTAGATATGTTCCTATCATATCCTTCTTGATAATTTTACACAATCAACAGGTCACCGAGTATGATAAATTCCTCAAGCGTCTTTAATTACCTTCATCTATCACCAAGAGGGAAGCTTTCAGACACATAGGCATCAAAAATTGAAGGGAATAAACAATGAGAAGAGTGCTAATAGGTACAAGAATTGGTGGCTCAATCACAAGGCATTGATGAGCTTTTGGGTAGAAACCTCAAGTAGCTTATGATGGTGAAATGACTCAATATTACACAAACATATGATTCCGTAGACTTTCCCAATGAAATGGGTTAGCATCCTGTAAATTACCAACCTGTGAGATGTGATCTTGTCATTGAATAACATCACATTAATTTCACTAGATGAATCTATATATGATTGAGAAGAATGAAGAAAAATTGACTTATTTTAATGTAGGATTGAGTGAGAAAATGGAAGGATGTGATATTGAATCTGACATCCTGTTATAGTAGACCACACATGGACAAAAAGAACTACGACAACTAGAAAGAAAAACAGACTAGTGTTTGGATACAATACATGAATCATTAATCCCAAGTACACACTAGCATATGATACTTCATGTATCCTAGTGAGGACATGGTACTCACTACCTAGGGAGTTCCTGGGATACATGTAGTATCTAAGTGTCTACTACCTATATTATTTTTGAGAAATGACTAGTAAATACCATTTTACCCATCCATTTCATCAACTATTCGATTGAATTATTTGAATTAAAACTACTGAGGGAGTTGAATATTTTCCATAGCATTCAAATGCATGTACTTAAGGAATGATACACGCCACCATACATTCATTCGAACCACTATGTTCCACTTTTTTCATCTGTTCTTTATCAGGCCCAACACAAGAGTCCCAAATATTTCATTTTCATTGTCTTTCACACTAATTATGAAGATGTACGCCTCCTGTAGATATGATTTTATGCCCATGGGGTAGGGTAGGAACAACCTCTATTTCCAGGCAGTGGTGCATGGCCCATGGTTTTCGAGGATAGGTGGTGTGGAAGGCGGGAGAATCCACCGAATTGGGAATATCACCATCAACTACCTATATTATACCAAAGGTGAGATCCATGAAGTCAAGTAAACCACCCAACAGATCCTGAATCCCCTATAAAAAATGTTGTTGCCCCTAATGCATGAATTTGGAAATAATTCTACAAGCTAGATGAGTTTTTTCATCCGACTTCCATGGTGCCCATTCCAGCTTAAATCACATTCACAGTTCCACCGAAATAGACAAACACAGGAGTGTGTTTCCTAAATGTACATTTCCAACCATACAAGCTTGACTTCCAATCCAATATACTACTTTTTAGGTTGAGCCCACTGGTACTCTCAGGAGCTCATTCACTATTGACTCACTATGATGACCACCTATATCATTCAATGGAATCCCTTGGTGTTGACTGCTTCCCTATTAAATGAAGAAACATTATATGACATCATCGTATAGATCTTGTCAACCATACATGTCTGCATACAAATTTATATTGACCTACCTGCTTGCTAGTCGTCGAAGGCATTGTTCCCATCTTATTGTGTCTGAAGGATGTGATATGTTCTTAAACATGATAAAGTCTACTACCTATATTACACTGAACCCAATACCCTATTGTCAATTAAAAATTCACACCCCCGAAACTGTAGGCCTCTTAGTTTACAGGGTACCAATATTTCAATAACTCACCTGGTACTAATATATATGGAAGGACCACCTGCAGAAAATGTTATGATGACATGGGGTACTCAACCCACCAATGGACTCACGCGTGTTGTATTATCCCCACTCTTATACCAGTAGATCTCATGGGTCTAGTTTATGGTTGGTTCTTGATTCAAATATATTTAAAAATAAGAGGGTGTTCCATTCTTTTTCAGTTTCTTTGGTGTGCACAATATACACACACCTGACAACATAAAGGAAAATGAATGAACTCCATTGGGATTGAACCACTAGGTATTCTGGGGATTCTCATCACAACCTCCAAGACACTAGATCATTGTACCCTATGTTCACTAACAAAACCCCCAATCCATTTGGTTTCAAACCAAATTGATGGTCATCCAATCATTGGCCACATTTTAGAGCTTCCTAGGTGATTTGAATTCCTTGTGGTATAGCTTGACTAGACCACTAAATCCTTGAACCAGACATGACCCATTTTTCGACTCATCATCAGTTTTCCAATCACTATCCCTTTACCAACCTTCCAATACCAAATATGAGTTTCCATTGGACCCATCAACACTCTATATTAGTGGACTTCTTCCAAACTAGTTTTGTAAATGGCTTGTCCTTGCGAGTAACCATAGAACCCCACTGTCATGAAATTATGTTCCATATCATGATACCTCACCACTACCACAATATTTCAACCCCCTGATCATTTTAACATTTCCATGATTATCAAAAAACACAACATGAGAATTCATACTAGATATAGACCATCCGCCCCACAAACCATAGTTTCCATGCCCTGTCGGTTCTTGAGTTGGGTCTATGTGGTATGCAAGGTCAGTATATGAATAAGTAGATCAAGGTCATGTTCTAGCATCTACGTCGATATAATAAAGGTAGTATACTAGGAGATAAGAGAAAAATGAACATTATAAATGACTTATAACCACACCCATTATCCTCGAAATAGAACTCAAACACCCACTAGGTACAACGATATACTTTTGAATAATAATTTTACAATGGAATTTTGTGCTAGATAAAGAGGAAATGATGAAAAATATATAGGAACTACTACTTAATCCCAGTAATTATATATAATGATTGATGGGAAACAGTCTGATTTTTTATTTCTGAGCAGAAACTTTGGGTTTATAAATGCATGGATTTTATTAGAATCCACTTATTCAAGTCCAGTAAAAATATTGTGCATTAGAACACAAAGACCTCTATCAGTCTTCAATGGATTATTTGAGAATATGGAACAATATATGATAGAATACCCACTACATACATGAAGAAGAAAACCTTGGATCTAGCATATAGAGTCAGTGCATCTTGACCATCAAAACCGTGCAGTCGAAAAGTCTAGTTAATGAGAATTAGAAAAGGGAAGTTATCTCAACATCCCACAACATCACTGCCTATATATCATGTTGACATTTCCTAGATTTATGTACCCTACTAAAATAGTCTTTATTTTTTTCCACTACAATCTCTTTCTTGGTATGTGTTAAGCATATAACCTCTACTCATATAAGACAAACATTTTGGTCATGATAGTACCTGTACTACCTATCAATTTATCCCTTAATTTTGGATAGCTCAGTCTGACACATACTCTTTTAACCCCTATATAGAATACGTCATATTTTGGATATAGATATGAATGAACTATCTAATAGAAATACTAGATATATTCAATCACTTTTATTCGTTGAAGATATGACCCTATGATCGTCATTTTTCTTTGTCTCATTACTCATGATGAGCCAAATAGTATATTTGTATGAACAAGAAATGATATCATACATATGTCACAAAATCAGAATATGATATATTAATGAAGATAAAATTAATTCCATGATGGAGGTTCCAAAACCATAGAGAAAGCTACCTATGTTTTTTTGGAGATCTTTCAGTCTACTACCTATATTATACAATGTTGTATTTTTTATTTTCTTTCTCTATATTTTAAAAACACTTCCAATACCTCACCACATCGATTTGATAACTCAATTATAGAAGCTTGACATTGTTGTGAATTATGATTCAAAGGGACAAAGGCAGAAGGACTAAAAGTGAATAAAAACGACAACTGCTTATTGATAGGGGAAACAGACACAGAAGGATGACTTGGGATGGGTCTTGACTATTACATATCCTTAATGTAAAAGGATTATACTAGTGAAAAAATGTTATAACTTTGAGTCAGAGACCAACCACTTGGATTCGTCTATTCTATAGTGTTAGAGAGAGGGAAATAGATCAAACATAAAAAGCATATGGCTTTAGGGAGTGCCAGAAAAGATACTTGAGCAACCTCCACTCTTTCTGGTCTCCATTTAAGAGTACATGACTCCTATCATGCTTTCCACCATGCCTTCATTCTAATGGTTAATTGTCCCGGAAATATCCTGGGAAAATGAATGAATTGAATGGGGAGTTATCCTATCACAATAGGGATTTTAGAACTCCTCAATGTAGTTCATACACAACCCACCAGGTTCTAAAAAAAATCCATATTCTCCCTTAGGAACAGGAACACTTTTTCTTTCAAATAATAGAAGTGGGAGTAATTACTATTTTTGTATTCTCATCTTCATATATTTGTTTACAAAAATAATGAATGCATTATAATGCCTTATATCTATCCATCTCTTGTTATTATCTCTTCTTTCTATGGATCGATCAATGTTTGATGGTCATAGATATTTCTTCCCTTTCGGAGAAAGCTACATTCTATCTCTTCTAGTGGGATTTTATCTTAAAGACACCATGGACCAGCTAGTATTATATCTATAGTCTAGGAGAAGAGCTTGGGAGCTTAAAACAACTAGCATCCTTCATTACCTTTCATTTCGAGGCCATGTATTAAGTTTTTTCCCATTAAGGGATATGGTCTCGTTGGATTAAATATCTTATTCCTTGAGAAAGATCAGATCAAGCATAGGGTATTCCTTAGTCAAATAATGGGGCCTCCCAATAGATGTAAGGGCAAGTGCACTTTTTCCACGACTACTTCAGTACAGAAATTATTGTATAATAAAATAGGTAGTTCTTGTATTAGTACAATAATAACTTCTATCCTTAAGTCAGATAACAAGAGAAGGACCAATTTTACATCTTATTCCACAACTTATTGTGTAAGAAAGGTTTTTATAACACCCTAAATAGTGACAAGAACATTTTTTTGTGAGGTTTGGTAGTTGAAATTGGAATAATTTGTATTTCACTTTCTTTTTAAAAAACCCTATACTTATACTTTCACATTGACACAATAGTCTAAGGTATTAGATTCTCATATATAACATCAATTAATACTATCCATGATTCTCTTAACTAATAGTAAGAAATTCATTTCACATTAGCATCATTCATAGGTTATGAAAAATCGATCTCGAAAATAAATATTTAATCTTATTAGCTATAAAACACGGTCGTTGTCTTATTTTGGTCATAAAAGGGAACTTTCTCCCTCTAATTCCTATCCCTTTGAATCCTCTCATCTTGTTTCCAAGAGTCCCCTATTACGTAATAGACTTACCTAAATTTGTTAAAAATGGAACATAGTGAATGAGCTCTTCTCGTGCTTTCATAAGACCTTATTAGGACTGAACCAACAAAGCAATGGAGACAGAACATAAGGCTCATATCACTTAATTTATGAAAGAGAGTTTTCCTATTTTCTCTAATCTCTCCCTATTACACCCTCTCTCTCAAACCAAAAATTGAAAAAATATCTCATTCTTATCTAGTTCATGCTCATTCAATCCATTTGATAGCTTTGATTCACTCTCCTCTTTCATTCTTTATTCTAGCTTGTTACATGGCCTTTTATATGAATTCCTTTTAATCAGTAATAAATATTTTCAAATCACTCAAATATGGAATTTTCAATCCTCCCTACCATCCTTGAGAAATGGTACTCTAACTCTCATATCCTTTATTTCTAACATTCCTTTCTTTCATCATAGGGGGTAAGGATGTTCTAAACCATGATATCTACGACCTAAGAGTTTAGATGGCATTATTAAACATTTCAAATTCCCCACTATCTCCCTTGAAGATAAAAAATGTCTTATCCCAATTATACAGTAATCATATTTACTTCATTTCCCTATCCTGACATTCACTTTCTTGAGTATTAGTTGGGACAATAATTGAACGAAAAAATGGCGTACTTGAGTTGGATGGATTTGGACAGAATAAGGAAAGTCCGATATTAGTGGAGTTATATTAAATAGTTCAACTTTGGTGATTGAACTACTATCTTTTCCTCTCCATATTTTGATACCTTTTGTCACTCAATTGACTAAGATTCCATAAAAGAGACTTATTCTTTGAATATTTATCATTTTATAAATGACTTTATATACTTCAGTGTGGTATGTAAGATCTTGAAAACCTACACCTGTATAGTAATCATGGAGGGAGTCTCCTTCTCACATGTAGGGTATAAATGAATTCGTGATCTGATCTACTTTCCATTGATCAATTCTTCCTCTAGATGGTCCTAATATTATGATTATCAATTAGAAATCCACATGGGTACTTTGAATTCCAAGAAACCAAATGGAAATTTTTCAAAGATATCCAAGGAATATAGATGTTATGAGAACCAAAAACTATCACGACTGTAGGAAGAAATCCTACTCCCTGATGAACTACTAGGGATTTCACACATTCTAAAATAGAGAGTGAATTCCCTTATTCAAATACGAGTTAATGTGGGTATCCATATGTCAAGTCAAAATATATTAGCCCATTTATGTACTGCTCATACCTTTTTTAGAGGCCTTCACATGAATAGTGATAAAAGAATTTTATATCCAATTATTAAAAATTTCTATGAAGAATTTACCTATACCTAATAATCTCTATCAAGAATCATTAATGGAAGAACCCATCTATTATATTGAGAGATGAACACATAAAAAAATAATAAAGACTTTGACCACTTCTCCATCACATTAGTCAAATACTGTTATCTTAAGAAAGGTTCATGAGATCTCTTTCAAATAATTCAAGAAGGATAAAAAGGTTTTTATACCTACATGATATAAAGCTATAAGACGAATATTTCTCTTTGTAAATCTCTATCTAGCCTTATATATTTATATAGTTCGAACAAGAGGATGAACTAAGAGAGCCTATTTGGGAATATGTTGTTGTAGTTAACCTGTACTATTTATATTTTAGTATATATGGTGTTATTGATCAGTTTACTATGGTACTATATCAATAATGATAAGTAAGATGAAAACAAATCATGACTATCTAATGACTTGAACACACTCACAAGCACTTGAAGTGTATAGATCAATTAAGAACATATACCCCCCATAGATCAAGTATTCACATGATTATTTCTATTATTTTGATTGGTTTGAAAAACAAAAATGATTCCTTTTATTTAACATAACATTATTAATTCCTTGATAAAAAACATAATATTTGATTCTTCTTTCATATCATTTATATGCTAAAAACCTGCATTTTTCTAAAAATTGTTTTAATTGTGCCTTTTGAAATTATATTAAAAGTAATTTTTACAACATATAGAAATTAGAACATATAAAATTTATTCCATATTTTAAATAAAAACAATTCACATTAGGTAATAAGATCAACATAATTTTTTTCATATTGAATAGTAACCATGATAATTTTTTATCAACTCAGTTAAGGGTAAAATTAGTTAAATAGGTGGAAATAAAGGGATACGACTTCAAGATATAACATAAAAATTCTTAAATATCATTGGTTATTTGGATTAAGACCTTACCCATACCATATTTTAAACTATCACAACTTGGATCCAGTTGACTTGAGTATGATATGTATCATATAATAAATTTCATAATATTTTAATGATTTCCACCCACATTACTTAAAGAAGGAAACCTCATTCCCTCAAATTTCCAGACGTCGTGAACCATATACAATGAAAAATCCTAGAAAAATTATATTCCCAACATCCATAAACACATCCTTGAGGTTCTGGTATTCCCAAGTGTTCACTCCAAGAAGGCTTAAAGAGTAAGCTAGAGGAAATTACCAAAGGAGGATGAATATATTCTTACAGTGTTTTTTCAGACCCCCTTCTTCTTAAACCACCTCTAAATATTCAATAATAATATTAACATAATTAAATAAGTATGATAAATATATTGAGATTTTTTTATGTAAATGGTGCATCCATTTTCTTTCTCCTTTCCATCCATGATAAAATGAAAACGTCTCTTGTGCATACATACGAACTACTATCTCCATGTTGAGGTGTAATTTGATTTTTAATCAACGCATCACTAGGCTGGTTAAAAATACTGAATTCACAAATATATATGATATTTAAGAAATATTTATTATTTTTTATGTATAATTTATAATCTAATATCTTATCCACTCATCCATTAAAATATGATAACATCACACATATGTCTGTGTGGACTATTACCTCTGTGAAGTGATGCAATTCGTTTTTTTATTACCACAATTCATGGATGATTCTAGAATTACATAAAATGAAGGAAAATTATATTCATGAAATAATCAAAATTTTGGATATTATGTAACCATTTTTTTACACATTTAACCACAATCAATATATCAAATTTAATTCTATAAAAATTGACTAAATAACCTCAAGTGGACAACATAAGCAATAATTATTCATTGAATGGATTCCAGATGATTATAAAAAGACTTTAAAATGGAATATATAAAAAATATACTAAATAAAGTATTAAATAAATTTAAATTGATTATTTAATTTGATATAACATGTTTGACCTAGTAGGAATCCAAGGAAGTGGATTGTTATCTCAATTCCACTCTATTGAAACATATTTTATATTATAGA
The DNA here is from genome assembly GCA_963277665.1 of Viscum album. NCBI lineage: Eukaryota > Viridiplantae > Streptophyta > Magnoliopsida > Santalales > Viscaceae > Viscum > Viscum album. The sequence goes on from OY728131.1 coordinate 1,933,673,584, forward strand.
AATAATTTATTTTATATGGTGTATATACTTCCCTCTGTCATATTATACCATGAATTCATTTATATTCAGGATATTTAATGTTTGAATTCATGTATACAATTTTAAGGGTTTTTTATCAAAAATTTATTAAAGTCATAAAGGTTTATTTTACAATATCACTCTAATTCAGGATTGTTCTTGTTTGAATTTACAATGGAATAAATATATACTATTTTTTAAACAAACCTATATTATTCTCCCATGATTATTTCTCCATATTCAATGTTTTTTATTTCATATTTTCCTCTCCTTGTTACTTACCAATCAAAATAATGTTTTTAAGAAAAATGGGCCATATTTCATCTTTTTGGTCAAGATTATTTTTTCCCATATACACATTTCAAGTTATTCCATGGAAGTTTTAATATACCATTAAATGTTTTTAATGATCTTTGTCTACTACTTCTAATATTATTTATAATGTTTGAAAATTATTTTATAAAATTTTTTCCAAACAATTCAATTTTTACTTTTTACAAATGTATAAAAGGAATGTTTATTTTAATGTATATAGAGTGAATAAATTTTCCTACCACCCGAAATGTTTGATTCTATTTATATTACTATAAAACGTTCTATATCATTTTAAAGAATATTATTCATCATTATTCTATTTATTTTTACTTTATATATTAAAATAAAAAATAATCCTTTTCTAAAAGGTGATAAATAATTTTTAAATTAATTTATAACTTAATTTTTACAACAAATCTAGACCATCCTTATATAATTATATTTTTAGGTTTTTCTTCTATTTTACACTAAAATACTCAAAATAAAATATTTCATATAAAAAATTTATTTCTGATCAACTTATGGTATTTTATAATCTTTTAATGATTTATGTACTTTATTTTATTTTTAGAACAATCACCATTCTGTGATAATGTTCTCTATAACTATTTATTATCCATTATACATTACTTTTCCCCACCATTTTGTTATTTTTAGTATCATTGATATATTCAGTATCATTCCTACAAATTTTATTGTAAATTATTGGATCCTATAAGTCATTAAATTGAGAGTTTTAGGTGTTGGAGGCACCCAAAGGAGGTTCCAAATGTGTTAGAGGTTGTTTGAGGAGTTTTGGGGGAGCCACTGGAAAAAAAAAATCATGGCTACAAAATGGATATTTATACTATACTGTTGTGATATTGGTTGCAGCGTAGTGGATCCATTTTGTGTCATAGGGTTTCATGGGATGATAAGTGAGGCTAATTGAAAATTGTGCAGGGGGTGGATGCACCATGGACTGTAGGTCACGACATGCCCCCTTTCTTGGTAGAGGGGTCCTTACAACGTAGTGCTTATCGTTGAATCATATCTCTTAGATCCACATTTATAAGTTCGTTCCTAGAATATCTAAATCACATTTGACCAAGGGTGCCTACAACATGGTCCCTCAAGCTGATCCATAGACTTCCTTCTATTAGACAGTGATGTGGCATGGTACAAGGAGTTGTGCTGTGATCATCAAATTTTCTGGTTTCCTATAAATGCCTATAGCCTGTCTGAACCCCATTCTTTTCCACTTCTCTCCCTTGAAACCAAGTTGAAAAAAGAGTAATTTTAAAATCACATTGAAGCCCCTTGTAATGGGGTTTGATCTAGATTTCTTGAGATCAATCCATGGTGAACCAATGTGCATTCTAACTCTTCTCTATAGCAGTTTCTCACAATTTTCTATTGTTTTCATGATTTTTATTCTCACCATGCTATTACACTAGATATTCATTGTTTTAATGTGGTTTCAGTGTTTTTTTGGTGAATTTTTTTCTCGAAATATTTTGGAGATCGTTGTTCCTCTTAAGAGAGGATATCAGAGATCCAGAATGTTGATTTGTTATCATGTGAAGAACGTTGAAAAATTTGAGATAGGGGATTCATTTCTTCTCCTATTTATTTATGTGAAATTGTAAAGTTATAGTTTTTTATACCTTTGTATTGTAATTAAATTAAACTAATAATATTAAACTAGATTAATAAATATTTGGATATCAATCACATGTTGTTAATGATTAATACTGTAATAACAGTTTGCCTATTGTTTTAATAGATATTGTGTTATCTATGATTTACTTTTGTAGAATGTTTTTATGTTTTTATCATGTTTTTTGTGATGGAAACTAGTAAAGAACAAAAATATGGAATTGATAGAATAATTTTCATATGAATTTAACATGAGTCATGTTTGTAGTACAATGATTCTTTCAAATTGATGGTAATTTAAATTGATGAAATCCACATGTTTAATTGAATATGTTGTTTCATGTGTTATTTAAATTTTATATAGAATGCGAAGAAAGATAATTTTTTTTGGGAATGATGAAATAAAAAGTTATGTTAAATGATAGTGGTGTTTCTCTAGTTTTATTAAACAATAATTAATTTTAATATATTGTTAAAACATTTGATATATTATTATAGCTGATGCCTTAGGTTTCCCGTAGTTGGAACCCATGAATAATTAATTACATAATCCAATGATTCAGTCCAAATGATTTTATCATACCTTACATTGTTTCATTCTTTTTTTTTCTATTTATTTCTATTTGTTCAATATAGTAGATGTGAGGATTAACGAGTTACAATGTTTTTTCATGGGAGAATCACTTCAATTGTTTTTCATATATACGTCTTCCAAAAATTTAAAATTTATTTAGATTTAATTAACAATTTATATCATCATTTGGAAAATCAAATCAAGAAAACATACCTCATGTATACATTTACAATTGATCAACCCTGCCAAGCATAGTTGATGATTTCACATATAATCTCAGCATCAAATAAGTCTTGATATATCTCTCTGTACATATTTTCTTCAAAATAAATTGTGTGATTAAAACCATATTTTAACTTTTTATCCACATGAACCTTTACTGATAGTACATTTGAATATAGAACATGCATGGTAATGTTTCTTTGGGTAGATCTCTTTGATCGGTTGGTCGATTCATTCTATGGTTTTGAGGCGGCCTTTTGTTTCATCCCCTTATCTTTTTACAACTATAATAACATTAATCAGTTTATTAATTTTTTCATTAATTTTTAAATCTTTTACTTGAAATTTAAACTGTAAATTAATACATCCTTCTTGACATGTTTTTTATAAGTTCTGACGGTCAGGTGATAAATGTTCTGATTGTTTTTTCAAATGTATGAATATATTGATCATCAATTGGAACAGTTCGTTCGGTGCTCAGTTCATGGTATATGTGAATAAATACTCGCACATGACCTTTTTGTAGTGTTCTACTATGTAAAATGTCGTTTTGAATATTGTACATTGTAGCCCTCGCTATAAGGTGAGGGGTGGGTGTTTCTATATATAAATAATAGTCATTATCACCATGTAGAATATCAGTACAAGAAATCTACCTGTGTCTTCCTAATTAACATTTCATATAAACATTTATTATAACATTTATTAATTTGTCTAAGACATCTCTTTGATGGGAATGGCTATCCTCATGGCTTGTGGGGGTGGGTGGGATCTCCATGCAGTGATTGTTCTTGAGTTGCTTCTCCTCTTTTCTTCACCCCATTAAAATTTACATAATCTCTATTTTCCATTGAAATTATTATCTATGGGTATATATTATTTCTCTCATCTATTTTATTAATTCAATTTTACCCACCACTTGTTGTTTTCTCAAAATATGATTAGGGTGTCACCCCAAAACCCGCACCTCTGACGCAGTCGTACTGTTGTGGCTACTTCAAGACCACCTATAGTATGTGATTATCTGGTACAGGTGTTATTGATTCATGTAAATATGTCAAATATAAAATATTGGAAAATAAGTTATCATTGATATATAAAAGTGATTTAATGATAAAAATATATTATGTAATACTTACACATGTCTTTCAAAATTTTTGTGTGTTTTCATCTATTAGTATCACATCTTTATTTACAGGTGCCACATTCCATAGAACATGGAATGGGATGGAAGTGAATTTGGATTTAGAGTTATATATATTCATATAGAATTAGGAAAACAATCATTATGTTGGATCATGTCACATTAAAGTATTACGATAAATTTAAAATATGTACCAATTTTTTTAAGTGAAGCGTACCCCATCCTTGCTTTACAGTATGGGTACACGGGCTTTCCAACTCGTTCCTTAATTACAACACATGGTTTCTATATCATAAATAAAAAATTTCAATCATAGTTATGAATAAAAATATCATTAAACAACATATTACTAACTACAATGTATCTAAAAATATATATCGGCATAATGACCATAAAATGAGTCACATGCTTCTTGGTTTATCAAATGGGTACAGATAAGTGGTGGGTGCAGATTTATTTTCCCTTCCATAGAATTAGGATTCTTTCATGTTATAATTGTGTGAAATCCATTGAGAATACTTCTAGAAAGAATTAATACATATTTCTTGTGGGAGTCATCTAATATAAATACACACTGCAATGGATGATAAAGAGTATGTCAAGTTTTCATTATTTTATTTTTTAGTAAAATAACGAAATGATATCATAATGTTTCTGTAATCACTTCCCACATCGGTGTCTTTATCCTAGACACAACACGATTCCACAAATCTAAATCAATTGGAACATGTTTCTGAGTGATGATTCCAATGTAACTATTGAATATATCCTTGTTGGGGTTAACATGATGGATCCACCCATTCCATATGACCTCATATTTGATGATTTTATCTTTCTATTTGATGCTCTCTTTTTTTAACACCGTCATACTATGAAAATCCTATTTTTTTGAATTATTGGTCCTTTTTCTTCTACAATTTCCATAAAATCAACATTGTTAATATGTTTCTATAGAGCAGTATCATCAGGATGGGTATATTGTCGTTGTACCTTTTTATTGGGAGTAACAATAGGTTTAGAACCATGTTGTTCCTCATGAATGGGAGTATAATCATTTGAATAAGGTCGTTTATATGTACTACGTATAGTAGTAGGTTGAGATATATATTTTTCCTTAGGATTGGGAACACTGGAACTTGCTGAATTCATTATTTGTAGAAGTGGTTTATCATTTAATTTAGAGTACATAAATACAACAACAAACAAATAATAACACGAGGTAACAAAATGTATATTAAAAAAATTAACCTGATTATTAAAATCTATTTACCTTTTTTAAAGTTTGAGGGGATTTGAATCCTCTATCGATGATCCAAATCCCTTCATTTTGGACACCTATGACATAAAAAATTCCATCTACATTTGGACCACTGCAAAATTATTGTGTCATACCAATGAAAGGGACATCCTATATTGAATTTTCATCTAAACCTTCAGTTGTTTTGGTAAATAATAGAACAGTTGACCACTTTTAGTTTGTAGGATCTGGAACATAAAATACTTTTACTGCATATGATACCATTATTAACGATTTTTCATTGGACCCTTCCTTACTGAAATCAACCTTCATGAATCCTAATTCATCTATTTTAATAGGGCTTCTGTTATCAATCCCCTTGCATAGAAAAATCATCACATCAAATTTTTTATAATCCAACTACCATATTTATTTGATGATTCCAATGTATGAAATATTCACATAAATTAGATTTCATACATTAGTACCAGAAACATGCATTGCGTCTGAAATGAGTGTAACTCCACTGTTTTTCATGGTACTATCTTCATCATGATCATTTGTATGAATCATATAACCATTAATAATATAATCAAAATAAGATAATACATACACACTTGGTTCTCTGGCTAGCCATCGATGTCGTTAGGAAATGGAATCTAGATTTTCATATGACTCCTTTAAAATATGGTCACAAAACCATCCTATAAACTATTTATTATGTGTATTGGATATCTATATTTCATCCTTTGATGTATTAAAATGCCTAAAAATTTATTTTTGGGTTTTAACATATAGGGAAACCTCTAAACTGTTTTGTAAAACTTAATGGTGGGCCTACTCCCGATCTCTAATATTGATTATCACGACATCTATTCCAGAAATTCCATCACCCATAAACTGCATGTAATGTCTCGAGAATTATGTTTAATTTTTTTAATTAAATTGAATTATTCTGAGACTAAAATCTTTGATGACACATGATTCTGAGGCCCAGAGATCCCAAAATAAAATTTTGAACCTTTTTTAAGGTACATACAATAAGTGTGCGAGTGAGTTTTTCTATCTTTTTAATCGGTGCTCAGATCAATAATATTAGGGCACCATTGAACATGGAATCTCGGAATTCACCTATGATGGACTTAACTTTTGTCCATAAGGGCTGAATAGATAATTTTATTTTCAGACATTTTGGTAAATAATAAAATAACCTTAAAAAAAGTTATTATATTTATTTTTTCAACTAACATGATTAGACATGGCAATGCTGCAGTGTAGTGATGGGGATGCGGAGAGGTAAATTAATGAGGCTCATTAATGACCCGTATCATTCATCATAACTATTAAATAGATTAATCATAATAGAGATGATGATTTATAAATTAAATAGTTTAACGACGCGACGTCGCAGCATAACTGAAACATTGCAATGTGTTTCCTTTTAATTGATTGACGTGTTTGTGGAATGAGGAATAAACCTTGGTAATTCTCTGATGAACCTTCAATGGTCTTCCTATCCAATGAAGAAAGAAACAATGATAGATCATCACCGAATTCAACCCACATCAAATAATATAGCCCGATGCGACGAGCGACTTCAGCATCTTGAAACCTCGAGGATGAAACACCACAACGTAGAACGTCAATCAGGTAGGAGTTGTTTTATTTTGATGTTCTTCGCCATTATTTACTAGAATAGACGAATGCAGAACAACCTGTGAATAGTTTGATCCTAAATTCATACATTTATGTGGGAGGAGTAACATTATTTGGGGATTTCTCTATTCGGGATTCAAACATTACTTGATATGATTGAACAAAAATCCCCGAGACTCCCCCTATCTTAAACCTCTACCATGGAGGAAAAAGGATGACATGAGAAAGGCCTGAGCACCACCTCCATGCACATTCTCTGTGGTCGTACCCTCAAAATGGAGGAAATATGATTTCGGGAACTTAGCGGTGAATAGAATGCTCCCAATAGACAGTAGGCACAGGCGGTGCGAAGAATGGACCACCAGAGTGCATCTGGTGGTCTGCCAAAGGTTCTTCCAGTACTCTAGTGCTGGACGCATGCCGGATGGCAGGACAGGAGGCCTACAGATGTGCCAGTGGCCCAGAGGTGCGGTGCGCCGCGGTGGCAGGAGGCTGCGGCCAACTGGCTAAGGCAGTAGAAGGAGCGGCTCTAGGAGAGCACCGTGTAGATGGACATCGCACATCTAGGCCATCCAAATGGCTAGAGTGTTGTGGTCCATTAACCGTGGAAGGAGGTGAGACCCCACATCCGTGGGGCCAGCTGGTGCCGAATGTGGCAGACTACCACATCCCAGCTATAATGCGCACCATGAGCTGCACCAAGTGGCCGAGCTTTAGGTTGGTGGGCTACACCCCCTGGCCCAGTGGGCTAGGCTAGACTAGATCGGGTCAATGGGCGACCCGACGGGCATGACCCTCTACCAAATCAGGCGAGGTCAAAAAAGGCTCACTATGTTTGTCCCACTAGCCATACCAGACTGGGCTGACCCAAACACAAACTACATCAGGTCGAGTTAGTTGGATCTAAAACAGGGTATATGGGACCCCTGTGCTGAGTTGGTCTGATCAGTTCGACCAGGTCAGATGGTACCCAGATGCAAGTGGCCCCTATTTACTAAAATGCGAATAACAAGAAAAATGAGCATCTGATTGATGAGATGTTTACGGAGATGGTACCCTCTCAATGAGGCAGATCTTTTGGAATGACATGAGGAGGTTTTCATGGATGAATAGATGTGACTAATGTCCTGAGGAGTAGTTATCCCAGTCATGCTATGTATTGAACCCTGCAGTTGGCTGAGACTTGAGGACTGCTATCTTTCGACTTTGTGAGACTCGACTATGGACTAGTGAGAAGCAATTTTTTGTGATCTTACATACCCATGGTGGGATGAACTTCTATGTGACTTTGTAGGACCCTGGTATACGCGACAAGGAGGAGTACCTCAGTTGGACTAGATTAGTGGGAAGCACTTCTATGTGACTTTGCAAGCCCATGGTATACGATGAGGAGGTGTACCTAAGCCATCCAAGGGTAGTGGGAATCACTTGTTTGTGACTTTGTAGGACCACTGTACTCAATAGATGAGGAGAACTTCAGTATTTGAGGTTTTGATGATATGACTGATGATTATTCTATCACAATTCTAAATGTATACCTTGTTTGAGCTGTCTTATGATTCATGATTTACATTGAGGATTATTGTGAAGTCATTGCTTTTTGTTTTGGGGTCCCTACTGAGTAGTATGTTACTCACCCCAACATGGTCTTTGCCCAAACATGTTGTGTCTGGTGCAGGCGATCAACATTTCGACATATACTTTAGTGGACCAGGACCTAGAGGTGCTCAGGGAGACGGGATAGACAGACGATATGATGGTGGACATGGTGTCTTATAAGCAGGCGGGGCCTAGTTGAATCGGGTTGATAAGAATTTATACATAGGCTTCTAGTAGCTACAATACTCTCATGTCCATGTGAGGTTTTCTACAGATAGCCATTAGATTTTCCTTTTTGTACTTTACTGTTTTCAGTTCTTTTGTTGGGTTTTGTATTCTGGCCCACTTATATTAGTTGTACTTGTACTGTTCTTTGTTTTAGTGATACTTGTTTCCTTTTAAATGTGTGGCACATTGTTGGGAATGTGTGTTTGTGTATAGGTACCTAAGAAAATGACTCCCACATTCATGTTGACTCCGTCAACGCTAATCAACATCTCCTTTCCTTTGAGAGGCAGGCTTTGGGTAGTTACAACATAGGCCCTGGGGTATTGGTCATGACGCCACCCAGTGTGATGTGATTTCAGTAAACCAATGCATTCCACACCAGACATGTATTCAATATATAATTAAGTGGCTTCATCAACAATATATTGTTCTCCAATACAACCCTATGGAAAAATTTGATTTTTGAAATACCCTTTAAAAATCTTAATGTATCCTTTAATGGCGTAAATCCATCTATAGTGTACAAGACTACATTGTTGAATCCCTCTCACCAAATTAACCATCAAATCAGATAATGTTGGTGGGAATAACATTTCCATTTCACATAATATGATCGCATGTTATCCTTCCATATTTTTCAATTATAGATGACAGACTCTATTTAATTTGTGGGGCACAATTTTACCACTTTGAGTAAATAGATATGCTATAATTGAAATATCATAAGAACAGACAAGAAACATGAATTTTCCAAAAATTCTCAAGTGCACTAGTGATGGAAGAAAAGAGGCGTAGGGTGACATAAACCGACCTCCCCTTAGTAGACTCTAAGGATCAGGTGATGCCAGAAAAGAAGAAGATGATGATGTTGGGCGGCCTGTTTGTGTCCAAAGACCTGGAGATAGAGGAAAAGAAGAAGAGAAGTATGGTGTACACAGAGACTCCAGCAACCTGGATAAGGTGGAAAGGCATAAGAGAGTGACACCCACTGACCTTCCATTACTGGACTCTTTCAAACAGGTGACACTGGAAAAGAAGAAGATGACTACATTGGGAGACTTGTTTATAGCCCAAGACCTGGCGATCGAGGATCGGAATAAGAGAAGTACGGTGTTCACGGAGACTCCAGTGACCTAGAGATAGTGAAAAGACAGAGAAGAGAGATTCCCACAAACCTTTACTTAGAAGTATATTGAAATCACATGATTCTAGAATGGAAGAAGTGGTCGATGAGGGAAGACCTATTTATAGAACAAGACCTAGCGATGGAGGATCCGAAGAAGAGAAGTACGGTGTTCATGGCAGACTCCACCGACCTGGTAATGGAGGAAAGGAAGAGGAGATCACCACAGACCAACCTACTCATACCAAACTCTTGTGATTAGGTGACACATGAATGGAAGAAGGGGTGGACGCTAGCCGACCGGTTCATGCCTCGGCTGATGGCCAACCTATTTTTTCTAAAATCAAAAGTTCGTAAAAAATGGCATTTTGCATGGTTTTTTACCAATACCTATAATTTTATAATAATAACCTATATATATGACAAATATTTTCTAAACTAAATATATATTACAAACGGTACACACATGAATGAAGTTCACAAGACTCTAATATGAGTCCTCTCCAACACCCCACATTTCCTTTTGACAATAAGATATCTTGTGAGGATTCGAAACAAAACAAGTTTCCTTTGATTTAACTAAATGCCATTAATTCATTTGGATTAAACCTAACATACTGATGTAATTATTTTAAGGTACTAGAAAAACACCGTTACCAGTCATTTAAATGTACATTAAAACATCAATGAAATAACATGAAAAATGTGTATATGGGAAAAAATAATCTTGACCTAAAAGATGAAATATGGTCGATTTTTCTTAAAAAATTGATTCTTTCAATTGTTGAGTAAAAAATAGAGGAAAAGTTGAAAAAAACATGAAATATGGAGAAATAATCATAAGAGAATAACATTGGTATGTTATCATAACATAAAGAGTATATATATTGTCCAAATAAAATATAAACAAGAACAATCCTGAATAATAAGAGTGAGATTGTAAAACAGGCCTTTATAGCTTTAATAACTTTTTAATCAAAACCCCTTAAAAGTGAAAATATTAATTGAATCATTAAATACCGTGAATATGGATGAATTCATGATATAATATGAAAAAGGGGAAATATATACACCATATTAAAGAATTTAGTTTTATAATATAAAATAAGTCTCAATAGAGTAGAATTGAGTTGAAAATCCATTCCCTTGGATTCCATATAGGCCTAACTCACTATATCCTATTGATTAATGAATATAAATCTATTAAATAATCTATTATAATTTTTATTATATATATTTCATTTTTTTAGATCATTTTTTATAATCATTTGACATCGATTGATTGAATAGACCTTTCTTTTGTTGTCAACTTAATTTTGTTTAGTCCATTTTCCCAGAATTACATTCATATATTGATTCAGGTTAAAGGTGTTATGAAATTGTTTTATCATTTGAGGAATGTTAATAATTTTATAAATATAATTTTCATTCGTTTTATTCAATTTTATAATCATCCATGCAATGTGCTAATAAAAAAACGAATCGCATCACTTCAAAGAGGTGATAGTCAACATGTATGCATGACTGATGTTATCATTTTCTAATGGATGAGAGGGTAAGAAATTAGATTCTATATTATATTTCCAGAATCATAATTGTGTCTTAAATATCATATAGATTTATTAATTCCATATTTTTAACTGTCCAAGTTATGCTGTGATAGAAAATGGATTCACCATTTACATAACACCATCTCAATATAGTTAATATATTGATGTAATATTGTTTAGATTCTACCTAAATATTTAAAAGTGGTTTAAGAAGAAAAGAGAATGAAAAAACTTTGTAAGAACATATTCCCCATGTTTATTACAACATTTATAACTTCGATCTATTCTGTGATAGATCAATTCTTCTTACAACTTCACTAGACTAATTTGTCTTGAATAGAAATAGTGTAAAAATAGACATAGGATTTAATATGATTCATATGAATGATCATTTACAAACTTGATGAAATCTTTCACTCAATCATCATACTCTTTTGTCAGATAAATTGTGTCTATCCATTATTTATTCATATTTATCCAATTTGATTTTATAATATTAATATTTAACAAAATAAATACGCCAAAAATTGATATCAAAATTTACCATGGATAAAAAAATGTTATAGACTTTATGTCTCCTCCAATATTTACACCCAATATCCACTTTTCAGAACCATGTTCCTTCATTTAGGATCTTATATTTAAATCAATATTCATCTCTTCTAGTTTTTTCATAATTCGTCAAACTAAGAGATATTCATCCACATAAATAAGTAAAATGACAAAAATCCTCTAATAATACACCCTCATATAGTAGAAATTATTTAAATTACATTGAATGATATTTAATTGCACCAAGAAAGCATTGAAATTCCAGTTACATTATCTTGGTGCCTACTTAAGCCAAAAAATCTCAATTTGAGACTGGAATCGAACCTTCTAAACCATTTAAAATGAAACCTTCTAGTTGAAATATGTAGATCTCTTCCTCCGAATTTCCATGATGGAATATAATCATAAATTATATTTGATCTAGAAATAAAGCTTCAAATGGAAACCAAGTTCCGAACCATATGAATTATTATATGCATTACAACATGAGATAAAATCTACCTAAAATATAACCATTTTCATTATTGAAATGAATTTACCAATTTTGTGGTGTTATTATCGATATACCTGGCTTCCCTATATAATGCAATGGTTTACCAAATTATATAAAAATATAAAATTAAATATAATGGAAAAAATACATTTCATATGTCCATTGATAACTATTTTTAAAATCATAGTCGAAAATAACTCACCCTAAAGATATTTCAAACACTTTTTTAGTGCAGTCCAAAAATATCTCACCCTAAAGATAATACCAATAACACCTTATGGATGGCACAAATATTTCCAAATCTATGAACGAATTTGGGAAGTTTCTCTTATGTGTCCTTAACTATCTATACCCATAAAAACCATATATCCATCGTGGAATAGAAATATTAAAATCTCGACCCATGATACATCACAATATAAGCCATACTCATTACCAAGCTCATTTGTAGTAAAGATTGGTGTTTTCATCAATCTACATTTAAGATCATAGAAGTTTCTCTCATGAACATATATGAAAAGTAACCATACCACATTTTTGGTTAAGGCCTTCTTAGTTCTTCCAATTAGGAAGAATCCTAGTTGACCCTCTAGTAATAACTTGAAATTTCAAAAAAGATATGGATTTCAAAAACATTATTTTGACTATCTAAATAAACTATAACATCAAAATTCATAGTTTCTAAAAAGATTTAATCAACTAATACCATTATCCCCATGAAGTTTCATTATCAATCCAAAACATACACTTTGAGATCATGGAATATAGTTGATGCTCCCTATGTTTTCTCAAAATGACCTCCAGATATCAAGCATGTTCCTTCCTTGTTCCTAGAGAACACTTTAGCACCTCTAAGTTGATAAAATAGTCCATCACTACATATAAGTTGATATAAGTTCATTTATATTACTTAGAATAACTTTTAATAGTCCACACATATTCTCAATGATCCCTTTGAATTTTTCTGGAAAAAACTAAATCCACCCAAGGGTAAATAATCATTCATACGAACCCCTTCACCTTGAAATCATTCAATTTAGCCTTATTCTCTCACATATATGCAAAATCCATCTTATATGGTTTAATAGATATATGATCAACACTTGGTAATATCAGAATCATAAAATCAACCTATCCTTTCTATGGTAATATATAGAAGTACATGGGAAATTCCACTAGGAACTTCTCAATGATAGTTGGACATACTGGCTGATATTTCTCTCTATCATCTAAAATTACTCTAAAAAATTTGGACATGATTTTACCTAACAAAAAAAATATAGGTCCTACAAAACTATTTTTCATATCCAACTCTCCAATATAGACATAATCATCACCCTCAAAAATATAATTCAACCCATAGGTGGAAAAAATTGATATAGTAGGTACATCACTACATGCGGGGTTTTCATTATAGTCACAATGTAAACTCACATTTTTCATTTCTCTAGAACCTTCCATTTCCATTTATGTGTCTAAATTAAGTGGAAATTAATGATATTAATGATAAAACTTTCAAATAGTTTTCAGACATTCTATGCATACATTTGCATCCATTTTTTATATATGTGAAATTTTTATCTCCCTCTTGTATTTACCTCCTACATTCCATAAAATTATACATGAACTGACATGAAACATTCATATTCCATATATTCAAATTATAAATGAACCAACATGGAACAATCATAGTAAATATTTGTAAATATTTATACATATATAAAAATATTTAATATGTGGGCATAATTTTCCCACATTGAGTAAATTGATAAGCTATAATCAATATATCCTATGAATGGACATGAAACATTAATTTGCCATAAATTCTGGAGAAAAAAAATACATTCCTCTAAATTTGAATAAAAATATAGTAGAAACACCACATCATAGTATGAATGATGTCAGAAACAATAAACCATATCCATATGTAATAAGACGATGAAAAACATGTGAAACTACACTGAAAACCCCTAACTAAAAATGGATGTGTTATATTCAATTACATGATATTCAGTCAAACATGGCCTCTATTATCAAAATCACCTAACAAACAATCCAATTTTACTGCCACTAAACATCAATTGGGCCACATGCATCCAATATCTAATTATATAATTATTGAATTCAAAAATGTACATAGAGCATTACAAAAATACTCATAGCAGTAGCACATGAGGAGATGCGTTTGTGATGGAGGTGGGTTCGAAAAGGAGGAGGGCTTTACATCAGAGGAGGGGTTCAACGATAGGGTGGGGGTATGTGAAGGAGGTCTTCCTGGTGAAGGAGAGATTCATGATGGTGGTGGAGGGCTTCACAGCGACGGAGGAGGAGGAGGAGGCGAGAGAGGAGGAGGGGGGGGTTCAATTTTCACGAGAGCTCGAGTCGTGCGACGTGAGGAGGATACTGTTATGGTTTATTTATAAAACCAGGTAAACCTTTTATCAGTGATAGTTAAAAATGCTGATAAAGGTATTCTTTTTCCGTGCTAAAATATAAATATTTGATAAAACATGTCTTTATCAGTGCTAAAAAAGTATTGAAAAAAGTATAATGATAATAAATTATTAATATTTATATATATATATATATTTATAAATTTATATGTTTAAAATATAAATATATAAATTTATTTATTTCTAATAATAACTATAAATAAATATATATTTATATATATTTTAAAATTTATAATAAATATTTTAATTATATTTATAATTATATATAATTAATATCTTTATTATAATTTTACATTTATTTAAATATAATATATTTATATTGAATTAGAATTGTAAATATTAGTATATATTTATTATAATTTTATAGTTATTTAATAAATCTAAATTTATATATATATATATATTTATAATTTGGATAAATATATATTTATTTATTGTTATAATCATATATATATATCAATAATTATAAAATTATAACAAATATATTTACTACATTTATAATTTTATAAATATATATAATTAATATATTTAAAAAAATTTAATAATTATTTAAATATATCTGTATTATATAGATTTATAATTATAAATATTTGTTTTATATATATATATTATAAATATATTTATTTAATTATATATATTTATTTTATTAATATATCTATTTTAATTTGATAATTATTTAAAATATATATATATTTATTTAAATAATTATGATATACTTATGAAATAAATATATATTTAGTATAAATATTTACTTATTACATATATATTTAAATTATAGTCATAATGATAAATAAAATTATATATATATATACATATCAAATTAAAAAAACCTATTGCTCCTCATGAATGGGAGCATAAGTATGTGCATAAGGTTTTTCCAATGAACTATGAGGAGCAACAGGTTGAGAAACCTGTTGTTCCTCAGGATTGGGAGCACCATTATGTATAGAAGTCATTAAAAATAGATGTTGTTTAACATTTAATTTAGAGTACATAAATATAGAAATAAATGAATAAATACATGAGGTAACATGATTTATAATATAGAAAAAGTATCCTGATTATTCAACTCGAATTTTCTTTTTTAAAGGATAAAGGGATTTCACCCCACTATCGATGATCCAAATCCCTTCATTATGGTGTCCTCTGATATAAAAAATGTCATCTACATTGGTATAACTATGAAATAATTGTGAAATCTCAATGAAAGGTTCATCCTCAATTAATTTTTCATCAGAACCTTCAGTAGTTTTGGTCGGTAACAGAACGATTAACTACTTTCAATTTTCTGGGTTTGGAACATAAAATACTTGTACTGTCTATGATGTCATTATAAACTGTTCACCTTTGTAACATTCCTAACTAAAATCAACATTCACGAATCCCAATTCATATATTTTAATAACACTTTTGTTATCAACCCACATGGATTGAAAAATATTCACTTAGAATGTAGTGTAATCCAACTCCCATATTTGATCGATGATGCCAAAGTATGAAATATTCGCATAAATTATATTTTTGTCCTTAAAACTTGAAACATCCATTACTTCACCCTTGAGTGTAACTACACTATTTTTCTTGGTACTATCTTCATCATACTCATTTTTATATAACATATAACCATTAATTACATAACCATTGTAATATAATACGTACAAACTTTTTCCTCTAGGTAGCCATCAAAGTCGTTCTGAAATTTAATATGGATTTTCATCTAACTCCTTTAAAATATAGTCCCAAAAATATCCTATAAACTTGTTTTTATGTGTATTTGATATCCATATTCTATCCCTTGATGGATTCAAATGCCTAAGATTTTATTTCTGGGTTTCGACATATGGGGAAACCTTTATACTGTTATAAAAACATAAAAGTGGGCCTAATCCTGATTTGTAAAATTGATTGTCAAAAAAACAATTCTAGAAAATTCCATCACCTGCAATCCACCCAGTGTGATGATATTACAATAGACCATTTCATTTCACACCATAAATTTATTTGTTACAAAATTCAATAGCTTACTCAACAATATATCACTCTAAAATACAACCCTCTTTCCAACTTCAATTTTTTACACACCCATTAAAAATATTCAAATACTTTTCAATGTGGTACATACATCTATAGTATACATGACGACATAGTCTAATCTCTCTCACCTAGTGAACCCTAAAATAAAATAATTTTGTCATGAAGATCATTTCCAATTCTTATAATATGGTGGAAATTTCTTGTTCCAAAGTTAGAAATTTTTTTTGGGTCTATAACATTGTTGCACATAGCATTAAAGAAGAAACAGATCTTTGTTAATGTATGGAGAACATTCCTGGGTCAAAAATAAATATACAGTTATAGGCATTAGATATTTCATCAAAACATGTAATTCATGTGATTTCTAACCCTTTATCTTTAAATTGTCCATTGACACAATTTTCTTTGTATTTGATGAATTCCCTCTAGAATCATTAAGTAAATTCATAAGTTTCAAAACTGATATCTCTCCTTCCTAGAAAGAGTGTAATCAACTATAGGAAGAAAAACAATTCACCCTTAACTGGCGCCAACTCTTCTTGTATTCCCATGTCAACTATGTCCAGCCTAGCTTTAATTCCATCCTTGGTTTTCCGGGTGCATATAGAAACATGTCCATGAAACTATCACATAAATTTTTTTCAACATGCATAACTTTACGAAAATTTATGACATTTAGATAATTTCAGTATGGTAATTCAAAAAAATCGATTTCTTTTTCCAACCATTTTAGTAAGTTTTTTCAAAAACAGTTTATCAAATGAAGTGTCCACATATTTTACTTCTTCAAATGGTTGATCACAAGTTAGTGGAGATGGGGATGTATGTTCTTCTGAACATCCATCGAATAATGTCATCCAATATTGGTACTTTTTTCATCGGGGGTAAAAATCTATGATGCACTAGAAACTTAGTTTTCGAATAATGTTTCGTCCTAATAGACTATATTCCATGTTTGAAAATAGTACACCCTTGAGTACCATTAATTATATATCCTAACATGTTTCTATAAGAAGGAAAGTCATTTATCTTCCTATAAAACATGTCTCTCAATGTGAAATATTCATTTTTGTAGGCATCATACAATGTAACACCTGAATCCCACAATTATTTCAAATCCTCGGTAAATGGAACCAAATAACTATCAATATCATTACCTAGTTGTTTTGGTCAGGATATACGCATAGATAAAATGATATATTTTTGTTTCATTGATAAACAAAGATGAATGTTATAATTTACTAACATGAAAAACCAAGTATTTTGAGTGCTTCTTTGAAATCCAAAAGTATTCACTTCATTTATAGATAACACAAGACGAAGGTTTCATGGCTCGTTTCCAAATTCATGAAACTCATTATCAATTCTCATCCACTGAGGAGTGTCTGTTAGATGACATTGTTTCCCATCGATAGTTCAAATGTCCATGTTCCATGTCAATTTCCCTACATTCTCATCACTTCCATATAGAAGCATAAACCTTGGACTGATTAGAAATCACAATACAAAATTTTTAAGACCAGATTCATCTTTCTTTTATCAAGAATCACTATTATTTGGGAATTATCTAAGTGATTTATGGTCCCTTTGAAATAATATATAGTCATTCTGGCATGCATCTATTCTTTCTGAGATTGTACACATCGAGCATAGGATTTGTTTGTCATCGTATGTTCAGTTCAGGAGAACAATATCTTCTAGGAGCATGTAATTTAAGATAGTAAGTAATTATGTAAAACAAGTGTCACTCAATCTGTTTCCTAAATTTAGTTTATACATCTTTAGTATTTTTGACAATGTTGTATATTTAGTGGAACCACTATATAATTGAATCATTTCACAACTCATTAACATCTTAAACAATTTTGGGAAATCATGATGATTATCATCAGCAACCCTTGTAATTTACTCATTACAATCATAATAATAATTTACATCAATAATGACATCCTCGATACAGAATTCTTCATTTCTTACACTTGTAATAATATCAAATGATCCATAAAATGCAGTGTTATCCCAGAGTCTTTCTACATTTGATTTTCCCTGTGTTTATTCCAGAATTTATAACTTCGATCTATTTTGTGATAGATCAAGTGTTCTTCCAACTCCAATGAACTAATTTTTCATTAATAAAAACAACATAATCATGTATAAAGAATTTTAGAAGGGTCATATGCATGATATTTTTCAAACATTATGAACTATTTTCTTCCATATTCACACTCTTTTGTCAGACGGTTAGAATACATCCATTCATTGTTCATATCCATCCGATTTAACTTGGTAATATTAATATTTAACCAAATAAATACACAAAATGTTTATATAAAAATTAACCAAGTCTATAAAAATGTATGGTCATTAAGTATCCTTCAATATTTATCCCCAATATCAACTTTTCAAAATAATGGTCATTCATTTGAGTTCTTCTAGATAAATCAATCTTCATCTATTCTAGTCATTTCTTTATTGGTCTAACTAAGAGAAATTCATCAACTTAAAGAAGAAAAAAGGACAAAACACCCATCGATATACACTATCATATAGTAGAAATTATGTTCATTACACTAAATGAACATTAATTCTACCATTAAAGCATTAAAATTATAATTACACTATCTTGGTGCTTAATTAAGCCCAAAAAACTACATTTGAGTCTAGAACCGAACCTCCTATTCCATTTTTCGTGAAACCTTCCAGTTGATCTATGTATATCTCTTCCTCCGACTCCCAATGAAAGAGTATAATCATGACATCCATTTGTTTTAGAAATAAACCTTCAATGGAAACCATGTAGAGAACCATATGAATTATTATATTATTTACAACATGAGAGGAAATCTAATGGAAATCTAATCCTTCTAATTATTGAAATACATTTACCCTTTACATGATGTTATTATTGATCTAATTTTATTCCATTTATAATGTAATGTTTTTATTAATTCTATAAAAATCCAAAATTAAAATATTAAGGAAAAACTACATTTCAAATGTACTTTGAAAACTATTTATAAAATCATAGTTGATAATATCTCACCATTAATATATTTCAACCACTTTTTTGGTGTATTCCAGAATATATATCACCCAAAAGATAATACCAATAACACATCATCGAAACCCCCACTATATACAAATTTAAGAAATTATTTTGTATGTATCTCTTATTTTTCCTTAACTATCTGGACCCATAAGTAACCATATGACCATAATCGACTAGAACTGTTAAAATCCTGACTCCTGATACATCAGAATATAATCTATACAAATTACCCACCTCATTTATGATTAAGAATGGTTTTTTCATCAATCTCCCATTAAAAATATTTGAAGGATCTCTCATGAACATCTAAGGAAATAATTTATACCACATTCTTGGTTAAGGTCTTCTCAATGCTTCCAATTAGGAGGAATCCCAGTTGACCCTCTGGTAATAACTGGAAAATCCCAAAAAGTATTTGGATATTAAAAACATTCTTTGGCCTCTCTAAATAAACTATAACATCAAACTTATCAGGTTCTAAAAAATTTTATCCAATAATATAATTTTCTCCAGGATGTGTACATAATCAATCCAAAACATACACTTTACGATCATGTCATATAGTTGATAATCCATATGTTTTCTCAAAATGATCTCCAGATATTGAGAATGTTCCTACCTCAAACATAGATAACACTTTAGCAACTCTATGTTGATCAAATAGTCCATCACTATGTATAAGTTTATATAAGTTCATTTCTATCACTTAGAATAACCTTTAATAGTCCACACATATTCTCAATGATCAATTTGATTTTTTATGGAAAAAACTAAGGAACCCTAGGTGGACATAATCAAACATATGAACCCCTTCTCCTCAAAGTCGTTCAATTGATCCTTCTTATCTCATACCTCTATAGGATCTATATTATACGGTGGAATAGTTATATGCCCCACACCTAGTAATAACACAATCATAAACTCAACCTATCCCTTGGTTGGTAATATAGAGATGTCCCTGGGAAATACATCTAGTAACCTGTTAATTATAGTATGACATATTGAATGATGTTTATCTCTATCATCCAAAATTACACTGGAAAAATGGGTTGTGATTCTACCCAGCTACAAAAATATAGGTCCTACATAACTAGATTTCATATCCTACTCTCCAATATAGACATAATCATCACCCTCTAAAAATATAATACCAGCCATCGATGAAACCAATTGATATAGTAGATACATCACTGCATGGGGGGTTTATTTGCAGTCACAAAGTAAACTCATAGTTTTCATGTCACCAGAAACTTCCCTTTCCATTTTTGTGTCTATATTAAGTGGGAATTAATGAGGTTAAAGGTAAAATTGTCAAATAATTGTGAGACATTCTATGAATCCATTTTCTATATATGTAAAATTTTTATCTCCCTCTTGTATTTACCTCATACATTCAATCAAATTATACATGAACCAACATGAAACATTCATATGCCATATATAATAATTGTACATTAATTGATATAAAACATTCAGAATAAATATATACATATATATATATATTTAATATGTGGGGAAAAATTTTCCCACTTCGAGTAAATTGATAAGCTATAATCGAAATATCTTATGAACTGACATGAAACATTCATCTGCAATAAATTCTTGAGAAAAATAAACAATACATTCCTCTTTAATTGAATAAAAATATAAAAGAAAAACCAACATCACTATATTAATGATGTGAGAAACAATAAACCAAATCCATATGTAACTAGAGAAAGGAAAACACGTGAAACTACACTGAAAAAAATATAACTAAAAATAGATTGGAAGTATTCTATGACATGATCTCTAGTCAAAGATGGCTGACATTATCAATATCACCTTACAAACAAACCCATTCCTATGCAACTAAACATCAATTGTGATATAAGCATCCAACAGCTGACCATATACTTATTGAACCAAAAATATACTTAGAGAATTACATGAATATAAAAAATATATTTATAAAATTATATGTATAATAAATAAATATTTAATTATTGATAATAATAACTATTAATAAATGTATATTTATTTATATTTATATATATAATGAATATATATTAATTTATAATTATAATTTTTTTATAAATATATTTATTTTATTTATAATTATATATAATTAATATCTTTATTATAATTTTATAGTTATTTAAATATATCTATATTTATTTAGGATTATAATTTTAAATATTTCTATGTATTTATTATAATTTTATAATTATATAATAACTATAAATGTATATTTATTTATTTATAGTTATAATCATATATATATATATATATTTGTATTTCAATAATTATAAAATTTTGACAAAATATATTTCTTGCATTTATAATTTTATAAATATATCAAATTAATATATTTATAAAATTTTTTTAATTATTTAAATATATATTTATTATACAGAATTCTAATCATAAATATTTCTATATATTTAAAAATATATTTATTTAATTATTATATTTATTATAATTTAAAAATATTTAAATATAAATATATATTTATTATAATATATATTTTTATTAAAGTGTGTGATTTATAATGAAAATTAATTTTATTTGTTGTCATTAAAATAGTTATATTTTTCTATAATTAATATGAATATATAATTATATAATAATATTGTTTTAACAAATAAAATAATTGGTTCGATCAACTGTTTAACCGATTTTCCCGATCCGAACATGACCTACTCCCCTCATTTAATGACCATCTCGATTCTTTATGAGTGCATGTATAATTTGAGGGTAATTTAAGTTGGGGGTTTTTTTTGTTTTATGGTGTAGGGCTTTTTTATATATGGGAAATGGGTTTGTTGAACACCAATTGAAGTGGTGCTTACCACCCCCAAACCCCACAAATATATATATATATATATATATTTATATTTATAATAAGTTTATTTATTATAATAAATATAAAAATATACAATTAATACGTATTTATATTTTTTGTAATAAATAAAAATATTATAATAAATATTTTAATATTATTATTATAAATATACATTGGTTATACATTTATTATACATATATTATAAATATTATATTGTAATAACATTATAATATTTATTATAAGAAATATCTAATAAATATTAATAAATACTATTATAATAAATGCACAATAAATGTATAATAAATATTTATAATACATTTATATTTATAATAAATACTTATTATAATTAAATTTTATAATACTTATAATAATAAATATCTAATAAATATATAATAAAGATTATTAAAACAAACATACATATATAATATCTATTATAATAAATATTATTATAATAAATTTATAATAAATATTATTATACTAAATATTATAATAAATGTATGATAAATACATAGTAAATTTTTAATAAGTATTTATAATAAATTTATTAAAAATGTATATTTATTCTAATAAATATTATAATATTTAATTATAATAAATGTATATTTATATTTATATTTATAATAAATATTATAATATTTATTATAATAAATCTACATTTATTTATTATAATAAATCTACATTTATTTTATAAATTTATAATAATAAATATGTATAATAAATGTATAATAAATAATATAATACATTTTTTAAATTATAATATAATAAATGTAATATGTAATAATTTATCCTTATTATATAATTATCATAACTATAATTATTATATTTATAATTATATAATTATATTATAAATAAATTTAATATGTAATATAATATAATAAATTTAATATGATACATTTATTTTTTATTTATAATAAATGTATATTTATAATTATAAAAATGTATAATTACATATTACATTTATTATAATTAATAAATAACTACGTATTATATTTATTATAACAAATAAATGTATATTTATAATTACATTTATAAATGTATATTTACTAAAATAAATAAATGTATATTTATTACTTATTTATTATAATAATTAAATGTATATAACATTTACAATAAATGAATATTTATATAAATAAATTTGTATTACATTTTTAATAAATGTATATTTATTAATGAATATTATAATAAATAAATGTATATTTAAAATTAATGTATATTTATAAATAAATATATTTATAAATAACTGTATATTACATTTATTATAAATGAATATTTATATAAATAAAAGTATATTAATATTATAAGTAATTACATATTTATTATAATAATTGTATAGTAAATTTATAAATAAATAATCATTTATTTTGTTAATAAATGTGTAATACATTTATTATAATAAATGTATATTACATATTTATTATTATAAACGTATATTACATTTATAAAAATGTATATTTATTACATATTTATTATAATAAACAATTACATTTATAAATGTATGTTACATTTATAATAAATATTAAATAAATGTACATTTTTATAAATGGATATTTATTATAATAAATAAATGTAAATTACATTTATAAAAAATTAAATATTTGTTATAATAAATAAATTTCTATTTATAATTATATAATTATAGTATATAATTATTTATAGATATGATAATTATATAATAAAGATAAATAATTATATATTTCATTATTATATTATAATTAAAAAATAAATATTATAACATTTATTATCCATTTATTATACATATTTACTATAATAAATGTATTTAATAAATGTTGATTTATTATAATAAATTGGGCTAAAAACATCCAATAGCTAACCATATACTTATTGAACAAAACATACAGTTAGAGCCTTACAAGAATATAATATATATATTTATAAAATTATATGTATAATAAATAACCATTTATTTTTTATAATAATAAATATAAATAAATTTATATTTATTTATATTTATATATATAATGAAAATATATTAATTTATAATTATATATTTTTTATTAATTTTATTATTATATTAAAAATAATATATAATTAATATTATTATTATAATAGATTAATTAATTAAATATATCTATATTTATTTAGAATTATAATTGTAAATATTTGAATATATTTTTTATAATTTTATAATTATTTAATAACTATAAATGTATATATATTTATTTTTAGTTATATTCATATATATATATATATTTCCATAATTATAAAATTTGAAAAAATATATATTTATTGCATTTATAATTTAATTAATATTTATAATTATTATATTTATAATAATTTAAAAATTATTTAAATATATATGTATTATATAGAAATCTAATTATAAATATTTGTATATATTTATAAATATATTTATTTGATTAATATATTTATTATATTTTGATAATTATTTAAATATAAATATATATTTATTACATATATATTTTAATTATAGTGTGTGATTTATAATGAAAATTAATTTTATTTATTGACATTAAAATAGTTATATTTGACTATAATTAATATGAATATATAATTATATAATAATATTGTTTTAACCATTAAAAAAATTGGTTTGATCACTTGCTTAACCGATTTTCCTGATCCAAACATGACCTACTCCCCTAATTCAATGACCATCCCGATTCTATATGAGTGGGTGTATAATTTGACCTACAATAAATTAATTTTATGTGCAATATAATGATTTTATTGAGAGATTAGTCTCATGACCATTGTAATATGAATTTTGACGCTGACCATCCTTAAATTTATTCATAAATATATGAAATGGATGAGACTTTCAATAAATTAGATACCCTTCCTCATCCCATTTCATTATGTAGCTTTGCAAATTTAACAATAATTATCACTCATCCTTCCTCCTCCCCAGTAAGAGCACCCGTCTCCCTGATCCCCGAAAACAAAATGGTGCATCAGGCGATGAGGATGTTAACAGTGAATCTAAGGAGTGTCTCCAAATCCGTCTTCTCTGGCTCCACGAAAAGGCAGTGGAGAGCGCCGCACACTAAGTAGGCGATGCCGGTGATGAGGGAATGGCCGAGGATAGCACCGTACACCGAGCAGGCGATGTCGGCGATTCCGTAAACCTAATTCAATCTGCT
Organism: Viscum album; assembly: GCA_963277665.1. Classification (NCBI taxonomy): domain Eukaryota; kingdom Viridiplantae; phylum Streptophyta; class Magnoliopsida; order Santalales; family Viscaceae; genus Viscum; species Viscum album. Next base: position 1,933,699,415 of record OY728131.1, read on the forward strand.
CCTAGAAGACACTTTCTACTAGGATATGCCAGGAATGAAGAAGAAGATGATGATGGCTGATCTGATGATGTTAGAATGGAAGATGAGGGAAAATCACATTGATTTTCTCTTAGGAGACACTTCCTACCTGGAAATGTGAGAAAGGAAGAAGAAGAAGACGCTGACTGACCCGGTGATGTCGGTAAGAAAGAAGAAGGAGAGGCTGGCTAACCCGGTGATGCCGAAAAGGAAGAATAAGATGACACTGGCCGACCCGATGATGCAGGATTGGAAGAGGAGTGAAACCCATATTGATCTTCTCTTAGCAGACACTTCCTACCTAGCGATGTAGGAATGGAAGAAGAATATGAATTTGGCTGATCCGCCGATGCCGAATTGGCAGAGGAGGAAACCCCACATCGATCTGCTCTTAGTATACACTTCCTATAAGGTGATGCCAGAAAAGAAGAAGAAGAGGATGATGGCTAGCCTGTTTATACCCCAAGAGCTTGTGATGGAGGATCGAAAGTAGGAGAGCACCCTGGGCGGCCTGTTTATCACCGATGATCTGGGGATGGTGGCGACGCCGAAAAGGAAGAAGAGGATGGCGGTGGGCAACCTGTTTATAGCCCAAGACCTAACGATGGGGAATCCGAAGAAGAGAAGTACGATTTTCATGGAACAAAGGCTGAGGAGAGCTCCACACACCGAGTATCTCTTACCAGACTATTGCGATCAAGCTACGTTGGAATGTGTTGGGAGTTATTGATTTAAAATTTAAATAATGAGGAGAGAGAAAATATTAATGGAGGGATTTTCTCAACATTAATGGAGGATTTTCTCCCAATGTTAATGAAGAGTTATTCCCAATATTAATTGGTGGAATTAATGATGGAATAATGAATGTTGACCGCATTAATGTAGATATGGGTTGGGTGTTTATATAAGAAGATGTGGTAGCATGTTTTGGTGTGTGGGCTGACAAAGATGTAGCCACCAAGAGAGAGCGGCGAAGGGGTTGTCGCGTTTGCGGTAACCAGTGCGAAGGGAAGACGATGAAGACGAATCATGCTGAGGTGATGAACTTGATGATGAAGGCGTGTCAACAGCGGCGGTGATTGAAGACGACGATGATGACAGTGCCATGTATCGAATGTCCTCTTGGTTACGGAGATCAAGCGGCGTGTCCCAGTTGCGATGATCGGCGGTACAACAAAATGGTATGTTCATGGTGTCGGTGTTCTGTTGTAAAAATGCCTTTGGGTGTGATGTGTAAAAGGCCTTCGGGTGTGATGTGTAAAATTCCTTCGGGTGGTAAAAAGCCTTCGGGTGAAATCTTCTCTCCTCTCGTGTGAGCTTATCAACGACAACTTCCGCATGCAGCGCTGGGCTCCATGCCCCAACCGTGGTATCAGAGGGATTGGTTGAAGTGCTCGGTTGCAGAACACGGTGGAAAGCATCTGGTGGAGCATCTTATCAAGGACTCAAGACTCGGATTTCATCGGAAATGACGGCGGTACCAGCAGTGTTGCTGGGATATCGAAAGTCTTCTTGGCCGCAGGTGTCATGCGGCGTGTTCCGTTCATTGGGTGACATTTAGACCTTGGTGGAGTTGGCGATCAAATTGGCCCAGATGGTGGAGATGACTTTGGAGTATTTGAATTTTAAATCATGGTGGAGATTTGTTTGGAGTTATTGATTTAAAATTTAAATAATGAGGAGAGAGAAAATATTAATAGACGGATTTTCTCAACATTAATGGAGGATTTTCTCCCAACGTTAATGAAGTGTTATTCCCAATATTAATTGGTGGAATTAATGATGGAATAATGAATGTTGACCACATTAATGTAGATATGGGTTGGGTGTCTATATAAGAAGATGTGGTAGCATGTTTTGGTGTGTGGGCTGACAAAGATGTAGCCACCAAGAGAGAGCGGCGAAGGGGTTGCCGCGTTTGCGGTAACCAGTGCGAAGGGAAGACGATGAAGACGAATCATGCTGAGGTGATGACCTCGATGATGAAGGCGTGTCAACAGCGGCGGTGATTGAAGACGACGATGATGACAGTGCCATGTATCGAAAGTCCTCTTGGTTGCGGAGATCAAGCGGCGTGTCCCGGTTGCGATGATCGGCGGCACAACAAAATGGTATGTTCATGGTTTCGGTGTTGTGTTGTAAAAATGCCTTCGGGTGTGATGTGTAAAAGGCCGTTGGGTGTGATGTGTAAAATTCCTTCGGGTGATAAAAAGCCTTCGGGTGAAATCTTCTCTCCTCTCGTGTGTTTCTGCAACGACTACTTCCGCTGCAGCGCCGGGCTTCGAGCCCCAACAGAATGGAAGAAGAGGATGACACTAGGCGACTTCTTTAAAGCCTAAGACCTGGCGATGGAGGATCGGAAGAAGTACAGAATGGTTTTCATGGTAGAAAGGTAGAGGAGAGCGCCACACAGTAAGCAGCTCTTACCAGACTCATGCGATCAGGCCATGACGGAATGGAAGAAGAGGACGACGATGGCCGACCTGTTTATAGCTCAAGACCTGGTGATGGAGGATCGAAAGAAGAGAAGTATAGTGTTCATGGTAGAAAGGCAGAGGAGAGTGCCACACACCTAGAACCTCATACCAGACTCAGTGTTCATGGCAAAAAGGAAGAGGAGAGCCCCGCACACCGAGCATCTCTTACCACATATATATTTAAGAATTAATATAATGAATTTAAAAATATTATATTGAAATTAGAAATTTATGTTTATCATTTTGGAAATATATGTAATATTTTTGTTCAAATTAAATATATTTTTCTTTTTTCACTTTTAATCAAGTATTCAGATGATTCATTTTGAATTTTTTCTAGGTTTGAAAAATAATCAATTGTTCATTGATTTAATATAATCCACCTAATTAAATGAGAAACAAAATTATAATTGGGTTTTCTTTAAGATTATATTTATACTTAAAACATATTCTTTTTCAAAAAAATGTTTCGTGAGAATTTATATTAAAATTATTTTTTTACCACTTATAGAAATTAAATCATATAAAATGAGTTCTATATTTAAAATATGTATAATTAATATCAGGTAATAAGAACAACTTAATGAATAATTTTTCTTTGAGGAGAATCATAGAAAATTACAAAGGAAGGTTCAAAGCAGTGAGTAGTCATGATGACATGAAATTCTATCCATGAGAAGTACGAAAAAACAATGATTCTTTTCATATTTTTTTTTAAAATGATAAAAGTACCTCGCTCAAAATATGAAAAGAAGATTCCATTTTTTTTTATTAAAATTCAAACATGGAAAAAAATGAATTTAAAAAACCATAGGAGAATATTAAAATCATTCATGAAAACATTTTTATAGAAATGATGAAAATGGAAGAAAAGGCTTCCCAAAAGTATATTTTTCTTTTTTAAAAAAATTCTGATCATTCTATGTATTAAATAAAGTAAAATTGTACAATTACTTGAACACTCCATGAATAAATGAAAGAAATTAAAATGAAATGGGTTTATCATATAAGGAACATTTTATTTCTCTCAATCTAAACTAAAGTATAATCAATACAAATTAAAATGACATTGAAACAGAAATCCCTTACAACTTATATAGTCACTAAATAAAAAACTCCTCAAATAGAGAACCATATATGGATTTTTGAATCCCCATAGTTTCAATAAAAAGAATCGTAAAATACATTAATTGTGCCACCCCACGACTTTTTAATTTTTTTTATTTTATTATTCCTGGGCACCATGTCCTCACATGAAGGATTGGACTGGGTCCCGGTTACAAAATTTATGAAATTTAATGTTTTTGGTTGGTTTCAGACTTGTGCATGGGCACCCGGTGGCTAGGAGTGACTGTGCGTTCTCCCCAGGTGCTTGTGCAGGTGCCCAAACCGATTGCGTTGAGGCATGCAATTTGCGTGCGTGGTTTTTTATGTTGCATGATGAGTGAACGGATACCCATTAATATTATGTTATTATTATTATTATTTAAATATATATTTTATATATTTATAATTATATATAATTAATATATTTATTATATTTTTATAATTATTTTAATACATCTATATTTATTTAGAATTATAATTGTAAATATTTGTATATATTTATTATAATTTTATAATTATTTAATAACTCTAAATGTATATATATTTTATTATAGTTATAGTCATATATATATATATATATTTCAATAATTATAAAATTTTAACAATGTTATTTATTGCATTTATAATTTTATAAATATATATAATTAATATATTTAGGTCAATTTAATAATTATTTAAATATATATGTATTATATAGAAATCAAATTATAAATAATTGTAAATAATTATAAATATATTTATTTAAATAATATATTTATTTCAATTAGATAATTATTTAAATATAATTATATATTTCTTATATATATATTTTTATTATAGTGTGTGATTTATATGAAAATTAAATTTATTGATTTTCATTAAAATAGTTGTATTTGACTATAATATATATGAATATATAATTATATAATAATATTGTTTTAAGAAATACAAAAATTGGTTCAATCACCTGTTTAACCGATTTTCTCGATCCAAACATGACATACTCCCTTGATTTAATGACCATCCCGATTCTATAGGAGTGTGTGTATAATTTGAGGGTAATTTAGGTGGGTGGCATTTTTTTAGTTTTATGGGGTAGTGTTTTTATTATATTTGAGAAATGTGTTTTTTCAGCGCCACTCGAAGTGGTGCTTTGACCCTACACAACCCCCAAACCCCACAAATATATATATATATATATATATATATAATATATATTTATTTATTATAATAAATATAAAAAATACAATAAATACATAATTTTATTTTGTATAATAAATACAAAAACAATAATAAATTTATTTTTTTATAATAAATATTTATCATAAATATCTTTTAAATATTAGAATAAATATAATAATATCATTATAATAAATATACAAATTTTATACATTTATTATACATTTATTAAAAATACTAAATGTAATAATATTATAATATTTATTATAATAAATATCTAATAAAAATTAATAAATACTAATATAATAAAAGCACAATAAAAGTATAATAAATGTATAATAAATATTTATGATTCATTTATATTTATAATAAATACTTATTATAATTTAATATTATAATATTTATAATAATAAATTTCTAATCAATGTATAGTAAATATTATTATAATAAATATACATTTATAATATCTATTATAATAAAAATTATTATAATAAATGTATAATAAATATTATTTTAATAAATATTATAATAAATGTATAATAAATATATAGTAAATGTATAATAAATATTTATAATAAATTTATTATAAATGTATATTTTTTTATAATAAATATTATAACATTTAATTATAATAATAGTATATTTATATTTATATTTATAATAAATATGATAATATTTATTATAATAAATCACCATTTATTTATTATAATAATTGTACATTTATTTTATACATTTATTATAATAAATAGGTACAGTAAATGTGTAATAAATATTATAATACATTTATTTTTTCATTATAATATAATAAATGTAATATGTCATTATTTATCTTTATTATATAATTATCATATCTATATTTATTATATTTATAATCATATAATTATATTATAAGTAAATGTAATATGTAATATAATGTAATAAATGTAATATGATACATTTAATTTTTAAATATAATAAATGTATATTTATAATTATATAAACATATAATAAATATAATAAATATAAATGTATAATTACATATTATATTTATTATAATAAATAAATAATTACATATTACATTTATTATAATAAAAAATGTATATTTATAATTACATTTATAAATGTATATTTATAATTACATTTATAAATGTATATTTATTATAATAAATAAATGTATATTACATTTATAATAAATGTATATTTATATAAATAAATATTATTAATAAATATTATTTATGAAAATTAATAAATGTATATTTATTAATGAATATTATAATAAAAAAATATATATTTATAATTACATTTATAAATGTATATTTATAATAAAAGTATATTTATAAATAAATATTATTATTAAATATTATTAATAAATAATAATAAATATATATTTATTAATGAATATTATAATAAATAAATGTATATTTGAAATTACATATATAAATGCATATTTATTATAAAAAATAAATGTATATGACATTTATAAATAATTACATATTTATTAAAATAAATAAATGTATATTACATTTATAATAAATGAATATTTATATAAATAAATGTATATTAAATTTATTATAAATGTATATTTATATAAATAATTGTATATTACATTTATAAGTAATTACATATTTATTATAATAAATGTATATTACATATATAAATAAATAATCAGTTATTTTATTAATAAAAGTATATTACATTTATTTTAATAAATGTATTTTACATATTTATTATAATATATGTATATTACATTTATATAAATGTATATTTATTACATATTTATTATAACAAATAAATACATTTATAAAAGTATATTACATTTATAATAAATATCTAATAAATTTATATTTATTATAATAAATAAATCTAAATTTCATTTATAAACAATTACATATATATTATAATAAATATATGTATATTTATAATTATATAATTATAGTATATAAATATTTATACATATGATCATTATATAATAATGATAAATAATTATATATTTCATTTATTATATTATAATTAAAAAATAAATGTATTATATTATTTTTTATTCATTTAATATACATTTTTATCATAATAAAAGTATAAAATAATTGTAGATTTATTATAATAAATATTATAATATTTATTATAAATATAAATATAAATATACATTTACTATAATTAAATATTATAATATTTATTATAATAAATTTACATTTTTAATAAATATATTATAAATATATATTATACATTTACTATATATTTATTATACAATTATTATAATATTTATTACAATAATATTTATTAGACATTTATTATAATAAATATTTTAATAATGTTTTTTATAATAAATATTATAAATGTAAATTTATTATAATAATATTTATTATACAATTAGTATATATTTATTATAATATATATTTTTATATTTAATTATAATAATTATTTATCATAAATATAAATGTATTATAGATAATTATTATACATTTTTTATACATTTATTGTTCATTTATTATAATAGTATTTATTAATATTTATTAGATATTTATTATAAATATTTATTATATATTAATAAATTTATTATAGTTTTTGTATTTATTATAAAAAATATAATTATGTAAATATTGTATTTTTTAATTTATTAGAAGAAATAAATTTAATATATATATATATATGTGTGTGTGTGTGTGTGTGTGTGTTGGGGGTTGGGGGTGGTGTGGGGTCAAACCACCACTTCAAGTGGCACTTTTCCCACTTTTTCTTCAGCGCCATTTGATGTGGCGCAGAACAAACTTTTTTCCCCAATATAAAAAACCCTACCAAATAAAACTAAAAAAACCAACCCTCCTAAATTCTCCATAATTGGACCCTACAGTAAAATAATTTCAGGTGCAATATAATGACTTGATTAAGGGATTAGTCCTGTGACCATTGTAATATGAATTTTGACGCTGACCATCCTAAAATGCATTCATAAATATAAGAAATGGATGACTCGTTCTATAAATTAGATACCCTTCCTCATCCCCTTTCATTCTTATCTCTTCAAATTTATCTTTAATTCTCACTCACCCTTCCTCCTCCCCAGGACGAGCGCACGTCTCTCTGATCCCCCAAAACAAAATGGTGCATCAGGTGATGAGGACATTAACAATGAAGATGAGGAGTGTCACCAATTCCTTTTTACCTGGTTCTGCAAAAATTCATAGGAGAGTGGCGCAAACTGAGCAGGCGATGCCAGCAATGCTAGAATGGTCTATGTTAGCGCTACACACCGAGCAAGCAATGCCAACGATTCTGAAAACCTTCATCGATCTGATCATAGAAGACACTTCCTACTAGGTTATGCCGGAATGGAAAAAGAAGACGATGATGGCCGACCGGGCGATGCCGGAATGGGAGATGAGGGAAACCCACATTGATCTGCCCTTAGAAGACACTTCTTACTAGGTGATTCTAGAATGGAAGATGAAGACGACACTGGACGACCCGGTGATGCCGGAATGAATAAAGAAGATGATGCTGGCTGACCCAACGATGATGGAATGGCAAATAAGTGAAACCCACATCGATCTTCTCTTAGCAGACACATCCTACCAGACGATGCAGGAAAATAAGAAAAAGATGAAGCTGGAAGACCCAACGATGCCAGAATGGCAGAGGAGGGAAACCCACAACGACCTGCTCATAGCAGACACTTCCTTCCAGGTGATGCTGGAAAGGAAGAAGAAGAGTACGATGGCCAGCCCGTTTATACCCCAAGACTTGGAGATGGGGGATCGGAAAAAGGGGAGTACCCTTGGTGGCATGTTTATGTCTGAAGACCTGGGGATGGAGGTGATGCCGGAAAAGAAGAAGAGGAATTTTGTGGGAATCCTCTTTACATCCCAAGACCTGATGATGGAGTATTCGAAGAAGAGAAGTATGGTGTTCATGGTAGAAAGGTAGAGGAGAGCGCCGCACATAGAGTAGCTCTTACCAGCCTCTTGTTATCAGGCGATGATGGAAAGGAAGACGAGGACGATGTTGGGTGTCTTGTCTAAAGCCCAAGACCTGGAAATGGAGGATCAGAAGAAGGGAAGTACAGTTTTCATGGCACAAAGGCATAGGAGAGCTCCACACACCAAGAAGCTCTTACCAGACTCTTGTGATCAAGCCATGCTGTAAAGGAAGAAGAGGAAGATGCTGGCTAACCTGCTTATAGCCCAAGACATGGCGATAGAGGATCAGAAGAAGAGAAGAATGATGTTCATGGAAGATAGGAAGAGAAGAGAACCGCCCACATAGCACCTCATACCAGACACAGTGTTCATGGAACAAAGTCAGAGGAGAGTGCAGCAAACCGAGCAACCATTCCCATATATGTATATATTTATGAATCAATATAATGAATTTTAAAATATATTGTTGAAATTAAAAATTGATGTTTATGTTTTTGTAAATCTATGTAATATTTTTATTCAAATGAAACATAATTTTGTTTTTTCACTTTTAATCAAGTATTCAAAAGATTCATTTTTATTTTTTGCTTGGATTTAAAAACAATCAATTATTCATCGATTTAAAATAATCCAATTAATTCAATGAGAAACAAAACTATACATGGTTTTTTAAGATTATTTTTATACATAAAACATGTGATTTTCCAAAAAATGGTTCTTTTGAATTTATATGAAAAATATTGTTTTCCACTTTAGGAAAATAAATCGTCTAAAATGTGTTCCATATTTCCACTCAGTATAATTAATATCATGTAATAAGGTCATATTAAAGAATAATTTTTCATTGAAGAGAATCATCAAAAATTATAAAGGAAGGTTCAAAGCAGCGAGTAGTCATGATGACATGAAATTCAATCCATGCAAAGTATAAAAAACAAAGATTATTTCCCCACTTTTTGTAAAAAAGAATAAATCTTCTCACTCAAAATATGAAAAGAATACTCCATTGATTTTTTTATTAAAATTAAAAGATGGATAAAAATAAATTTAAAAAACAATAGGAGAATATTAAAATCATTCTTGAAAAAATATTTAAAGAAAATATGAAAATGGAAGAAAAGGATTCCCAAAAGTCTATTTTTCTTTAAAAACAATTCTGATAATTCTAAGTACTAAATAAAGGAATATTGTACTATTACTTGAAAATTACATGAATAAATTAAATAAAATAAAATGAAATGCGTTTATCGTATAAGGATTATATAATTTATCTCAATCTAAACTAAAATATAATGAATAAAATTTAAAATAAAATTGAAACACAAATCCTTTACAACTTTGATAATAATTGAATCAAAAACTCATGAAAGAAAGAACCATATATGGATTTTAAAATCCACATATTTTCAATAAAAATAATCATAAAATACATTAATGGTGTCACACCCAGACATTTAAATTTATTTTTATTTTATTATTTCTGAGCTCCAAATCCTCGCATCAAGGACTGGGATGGGTCACAGTTTAAAATATTTTTGACATTTAATGTTTTTGGTTGGTTTTAGATCAATTCATGGGCACCACGTGGTAAGTAGTGACCGTTCAGTCTCCCCATGTGCTTGTGCGGGTTCCCAAACTGACTGCGTTGAGGTGCACCATTTGCGTGCGTGTTTTTTTAAAGTCGTACGATGTGCACGCAGGTACCCATTAATATTATGTGGTTTTTGTTTTTGTTATTATTATTATTATTATTGTTGTTGTTGTTGTTGTTGTTGTTGTTGTTATTGTCATTAATATTATTATTATTGTCATTAATCTTTATATTATTACATATATCATTATTGTAGTGTTATTATTATTATTCGTTATGTTAATATTATTATTATTTTTGTAACATTTGATTTTATTATTATTATTATAATATAAAAAAATAACAGACCCCCTAACCCTAATTCTACCCACGACCCCCCCCCCCCCCTTCAGCTTCCTCATGCGCTATCCACCCCTGCGGCTCCTTGCACCAGCCCTACCGAGCTCCACCGTGCCTCCTTCCTACAGCTGGCTTCCACACCTCACCCTCATGCTAACCTCACCCTTTCCCAGTACCTCTTCCTTGCTCCATTTCCCTTATCACACCCAACCATGGCGTGAATCCTAGCCACCTCCCTCCCCATGACCATCGCCTCTAGGACCCCTCGCCTGCACTGGTCTCTCTCCCACAGCTCCTACTCTCTAGTACCTGCTCGCGCCCAGGCCCTCCGCCGCCGGCTCCCGCTCACTCACCACCTCCCATGCCGTCCCTGCCTCACCCCAAACTATAGGCTGCGTCCCAGACTCTGCACTCCCGCACTTGTCCCCTTGAAACCCCCCTCACTTAATCGTAGTTCATGGTGTGTCGTGCCCAACAACCCACTCTGCCTCACTCACCTCATGCTCCGACTCACCCTCAACCTCCACTAGCCTCGCTCAACACCCTCTCTCATTGCCCCTGCCTTCATCCAGTGCATCTATCCCATTCCACACTCAACCTCTTCCACACTTGACCCCCTTGTTGTTTCCCTTCTCCAACAGCCCATAAAACCCCCTACCCTCCATGCTTTGGACCCCGCCCACCTCGCCGCGCCTCCTTTGCTCTTCCTCTTCCCCTTCGGTCGGCAGAGACCTCCTTCAGTATATTATTTTATTCATTTATTTATTTATTCGTTCATTTATTTATTCTTTTAGTTATTTATTTACTTATTCTTTTATTAATTAATTTATTTTTTATTTCATTTATGTATTATTTTAATTATTTATTTACTTATTTTTTTATTTTTTTATTTTTTTATTATTTTAATAAATTATTTATTTATTTATTTTTCCTTCATTTCATATTTGGTTTTTTTAATTTATTTAAATAAATCCCAATACTTTTTAGTGATTTGTGTAGTGTGTTTTTATTGCTCTTCAGCATGTGCGGTTGGTCTGCGGGTCATTGTTCAACCTTCTGTTGAAATTCCTTCGCATCCTCTCTTGGATTGATGTAGGTAATTCCTTGGTTATTTTATATGTTGTTTAATTGATGGTTATTTTTTCAATAATTTTATTTTATATGATTCACAGCTTTGTTACATCCATTAATTTTTCTACTATAGTGACTTTAAATTTTTAGAATTAGTCAAAAGATTGTTTTGAGTAAATTCCTAGTTAGAGTCTGTAATTATATGATTATGTGCCGAATCCAGTTTTGATATTGTTTATGGCTATTTTTTTGCGGTGTTTCTTTTTATGTCAATACATTTTGATAAAAAAATACATTTAAGGAAAATATTTGGTTATGATAATGTTTATGTGCACTTGGAACATTTGATAAAATGCTATATTGATCAAATTAGAAATGATTTTTTTTATGAAATGTTTAACCCTGATTGTGTTATGTGTCAGCATTGTATATTTGTAAACTTGTTTTGGATAATAATTTTGGAATTTCTATAACATTCTAATAGTGTTAAGGTGTTAAAATAAAAAGGGGCTCTTTGGTTTTTAATGTGGTGTTGTGAGTTCTTTTCAAATAAAGTGAGAAGTTGGTTTTAGTTTCAAAGTAGTAGTTTCATGGGAATAGTGTTGGTTGTTTTCTTGAAGCGCAGCTGTACCATTGGATGTTTTCACATCTATGGGTGCCGACAGTGCACCCATGAATGTGGCATCAAGTGAAAATGACACCTTTAAACTACTGTTTCCTTAAAACCGCGGTTTTCTAATTGGTTTTTGTTTCCTAAGTATGATTTGTTCCATTAAGTGGCTTTTCTGAAAGGTTTGAAGTGTGATCTCATGGGTGTGCGAGTTTGGCTTTGAAAATATATAAGTTGTATATGTGTAATGTTTTGGGTAATATTTTTGGACATGACTACTTAAAGGCATGTTTGGCTCTTCCAATTCATGGGTGGAGTTGTGTTAACATTAAGAATGGTTCGTGTTTGAAAATTTTGTGTGGCTAGTTGGGACATTAATTGTTTTTAGAATAATGATTTTGACATGGGTGGGTTGTGACGGCCCTTTTGGCACTTTCAGCTTTAATGTAATGTTTGTGATGACTCTTTGAAATGACGATGTTTTGATTTCTGTATGCCCATATAACAACATTAGTAAATTGAAAAAGTTATCGAATGGTTTTCATGATTTCATGGAATGAAGGCCCGGTTGGCACCTTTGATGATATTATATATATATATATCTGTGTGTATATATATATATGTGTGTGTGTGTGTGTGTGTGTGTGTCTGTGTGTGTGTGTGTGTGTGTGTGTGTATACTAGTGCACTTATATAGATGGGATATCCCTTATGGGTTATCATATGGAGTGTCTGTGTTTCGGGTAGGCAAGTGTGGTGAGATGATTCATGCGTATGAGGGCCTCCTACATACATAGTATTATGGTAACCACCATGGGGTCCTAGGTGTCTTTTAGAGTTCGAATGGTGGTTGATGACCAACCCTAATTAGATGGGTTGGTATCCCCTAGATTCGTTGTTAGGTCAGGTGGGATTTTCCATTGGATTGGTCAGTTAGGGTAGCCAGTTGGTTATAGACTTAGGAGCTTCACCACATGCAGGCTGGTTTATCTGAAACCGAGTACATCTTGGGGTCTTCTTGGGATGTTTAGGATCACCCATGGTGACTGTATTATTTTCATTGCTTGTTTATTTTTCATGCACTAGTGTTTTTTCAGCTTTCACTCTTACTTGTATTACTCTATCACAACATTGGTATATTCTGTTTTGAATTTTATTTATAAAAAGACAAATGATTTTGTAAAATGGTATGTAGTATGTGTTTGGTTTTTTAATATGAAATACGTGTTTCTTGTTTGAAAATGTAAAAACCCTACAATTATAATTGTATTTCAAACTTCCATTAATGGATTGTTTCAGGAAAGGAGAAATTGGATTCTGTGGTTTATCTTGGAAACCCTACTGAACATGTTTAATTCTCATGCCTATCTTTATCATTTCATTTGTAGGATTCCTTGATCATGTTTTCTTGGACGAGTTTCTTGTTACTGGTGAAAGTCAGCATTTGGTCTGGAGGTGACCTAAAAGGTCACGTGGAGGTATGTTCAGTATTATTTTTGTTTCCATTGCTAGAGTTTTGCTTATTGAATGTTTATATTTATCAGTTTCCTTGTTTATTTATTTTTGTTCATGGACCAAATCATTCTCAATAATTAAAATTTTGATTCTCGGCACTGGTTGCCAGCCCGTGGGGATCGGGAATGCCCTTCGGTCCATGTCGCGGACTGGCTCGGGTGACCAGCTCAGGGTCGAACCGAGTTGGTTGGTGAAAAAATGGTATCAGAGGGCCCTTGTAATTTGGGTTGTCTGGTAGATGGTTATTAAGAGAGTTGGGACTCAAGAGGTAGGTATGAGAAGGACATCATGAACCCTCACCAGTTCCGAACCTCGAGTCTCTAGGGGTCATCCATTAATTGAGTTCTTGTCTCATTCTTTTTTGTTTTTGATTGAGGGATGACAATGGGGTGAATCCAATGTTACATTGTGGTTTGAAAAGGAGTAGTGACCCATGTGGTGTCGACATATATTCTTTATGTTCCACTTAGTCGTTGAGGCTTTCTGGGGGCATTACCCACTACCATGTGGCTAGGTTAAGCATGATTACTAGTCCCTTGATTCGGGGATTTGATGCAAATCAATTTTCTTCTTGGTTTTAGTTTGTTGAAGCGAATTCTTTGAAATGAATAAGGGTTTTTGAAAAGAGATTTATTTTTTTAAATGGATTTAAATTTGTGAAATGGATTTTAAAACAAAAATATCATAGCCTAAAAATCTAGTGATTTCTTGGAACTGGAAGAGATAGGGGTTGGGTGCAACCTCGGGTACTCTTTATGAACGTTTTCACATGTGAGGGAAGGCATGAGAAGTGAATGTTGGTATGTATGGATGAATGTGAATAAAGGCATGTGCAATAGTTCATGGGATTATTGGGGTGTGGACTTGGAATTTAAGGCTTCACCTTGTTTTTCTAAAGAAATTTAAAAAAAGGAGAAATGATTTTTGGTAATTGAATTTGGTTTGAAAAGTGGACTTGGAATTTGGAAAGTGTCCTTCAAGGAAGACAGTTTTGAAATTTAAAATGGAAAGGGGATTTTAAAAGATTAATTTTTTAGTTGTGATTGTTTTTTCTATTTTCTTTCACGAAGGTTGTTTTGGATGAAGGAACTTTCTTTGATGTTGCTTTGTCTTGATGTTAGTTTTGGATCTAGGTTTTATTTGTTGTTCAGAAAATGCATCCCAGAAAGGTCACCAAGGATTTTGATAAGACATTCCCTGTTTTTGGTCTTTCTCGGACATTGTCTATCCTTTGCGGTGATTCGGTCCATTAGAAGCAGCAGAATTACTTAAAGGGGTTGAGAGTGTCTTTAGGGTTTTTGGATCTCCCAAAGCTGTCAGAGTGCTTGCTATTTTGGGTCTGTTTGAAGGTCTAACTCTAGATTAATAGGATGTTAGTTTCCCCACCTTCAATGTAAATTGGGATGACATGGGATGTCTTTAAATATGTCTTCATCTGATGGTTTATACCCGAAGAGGTAAAGATGATGAAATGTGAAGAGCTCTTGCATATTCAACAAGGACAATAGACGGTAAAGGCATATGTTGACCATCGCATGGATCTTGTGTCCTTTTATCTGGAGGTATAATCATAGGATATGATGAAGACTTCTCTCTTCAGTGGGGGTATTCATATAGATATCATAGAGTGGGTCCTCATTTCTAAAGACCATTGTTTCGAGAAGTTGGTGGATGCGGTATTCTTAGCCAAACTGGTCACCATAGCATAGGTGCTTGGAAATCCCGCATATCCAGTTACTCATGATGGTTCTCCATCTGGCGAGAAGGGTCTTCCAAATGGACCTTTTTCTATAGAGTCATCTTTAGTGGTTCTGGTTTCTAATTCATCGGACCATTCACTACTATCCCACCATTGTGGTCTGTTCGGGCATGCTAAACCGTCAAGTCACGTCCCTCCAAGGACGCGTCATCGTTGATGGTGCCTGGTTCATCTAGAAATGTTTTGTAGGAAGTGTCGCCTGAAAAATAAGCTGTGACCAGAGAAACCTAGTGCCTTACAATGAGTCAGTAGATGCCTCATCTATCAGAGCCCCAACCACAGGTCTTGGGGTGAGACTATTGCGCAGTCGGAAGTTTCTAGGGGTGTGAAGCTTTGGTGCGCGTTTGGAGTTTCATGATTTTAGTGGAATATTTAATGTCTTTTCGTTCTTGTTTTCTGCTGCTAACATTATTATGTTGTTTTAATTTCATTATTTTATTGTGATGTTTTGACAGATATGATCTATTATAATCCAAACATTTTTGGTTGTCTGATTATGGTTTTCTGAATCGTGCACTTTTATTAAATGTGTTTTTGGACCTTGTGTGGGTTAATCTCAGTTGGGCTATGTTCGTTTTGAGATTTAAGTGTATATGGAAGAATCTAGGTTTTTGGTTATTCTTGGATTCGTGGTTTGGGTTAAGTTATTCTTGGAGGCTTTTCTCTAGTGGTTGGTGTTTTGTTCTGGGTCGAGAGTTATAGGTTTAAGTAGATTTGTTGTTTTCTCATTCTATAGAACACAGTTTGGATCATTTGGGAGTTCCCACAACATCCCTCTTTCCTAGGTTGGTATGTTTGGGTGTTAATTTTTAGCACTAGTCGAGTTCTTCTGGTTGGGAGAACCCTCTTGTGTTCTCTCATTCTCTTGTGTTGTGTTTTCCTTCGGTCTCGATCGGGCATGGATCCTTGTTTTGCCTATTGTTCAGCTGTGTGACTTTCTAGGGGAAGAATGTGTCGATGTTGGGGAGAATTATCACACCCCAAATTTTTAATGTATTTTTATTTTAATATTTTTGGTCTCCACGTCCTATCATCATGGATCGAGATGGGTCCTAGTTTTAAAATTTCTGACATTTCAAGTTTTTTGTGGGTTTCAGACCCGTGCACAGACACATCGTGGTTAGTAGAGACCATGCAGTCACCCTAGCTGGTTGTATTGGTGCCCATGTAGACTACGTTAAGGCGCAAAATTTGTGTGCGTGTTTTTTTAAATCAATAAAAATTAAAATGAAATTAAAAAATAAATCCCACAAATCATTGGTAATAACTAAGCAAAAAACTCAACAATGTGAGAACCATATATGGATTTTTAAATCCCCGTAGTTTCAATAAAAGGAATTTTAATATACATTAATTGGTGACGTGACTTACTACTTATCTTTTCCACCTTAGTTTCACCGGGTGCACGATGTCTTCCACATATCCCAACTGAGGAGAAACATGAATGACCCTTCTACATCATCGACCATGGTGAGCTGGACATCGACGATGGGGTGACTTTTACAGAGATTCTGGTGGAGATTGAGGATCGTCTGGAGGGGGTCCTTCATAGACAGTCGATACCTATGGTGCGTGTTCATTGGTAGCACGAGTACCTCCAGGAGAGCACATTGGAGAGGGAGGCTCATATGCGTGATCTGTACCCTTAATTGTTTACCTATGTTGGAGTTGTGGCTTACAGGGACGTAGAGCCCTTTTGTGGGGAGAATGGGGAGGCCCGGAATTTCCATGTAATTTTTTATATATATATGGGAATTTTATGAGTCTGCGAAATCAGACAGAGTGTGATTCTGAGGACCGGAGTGCTTGAAATGATCTATCGATGTTTTGTTAATCATAAATTAATGCACGTAAGCAGTTTTCCTGAAGAAGTTGAATAACTCTTAAATGGTTACTCGGATCAGAAATATGATGGCACTGTTGTGCTTAGGATGGCGGGTTTACCCACAGCATGACATAAGTTTAGTCGGCGCGGGCCTCTTGTGATAAAACCAGAAAATGGCATAACCGTAAAGAAAATATGTATATAAAGTAATTTTATTTTTCAAATGCTTATAACTCATGAATGGTAACTTGGATTAAAAATTTGAGACATCCATTAAGCTTGTGGGGGTATTCTTTCTTCAGGCAGATACTAACGTTGGCCAGCGCAGGCCACCAGTGAAATTTATTTTTTGGCCATAAATAAAATAATTAAGTGTATAATTATTTTATTTTAAAATTCAAAACATCTAAATGGCAATGTCTACTAGAAATATGAGAGTACCCTTGGGGTCATTGGGGCGTGTTTCACCTAGGCCGAACCTCACCTCGACAGGCGCAGTTTTAGGGTCACTGATAATAATTTTCCAAATTTTTTTCGAGTACGTTCAGTAAACATGCGAGCGGTGTTAGATAAATTTTGAACCGTTTATCGAAATTGAAATTCAAGGGCACTGTTGAACTCGCAGTTGCTGTATTAGCTTAAAGAGACTTTCATCTCGACAATATTTGGTCATGGGTGAAAGTTAGTGTTTGGGTTTTCTGTGGAAACAATAAAATAAAATAAACACATATTTTATTTTATTTTATCTGTTGTAACAACGCACGTGGATGTTGGAATTGGGGACCACCACACCTTAACCCCCCATGAGAGGTTATGGTGGTGGGGACCAACACACCTTAACCTCCCATGAGTTATAGTGGTGGGGACCACCCGAGTTTTATCACCCATAATGGGGGGAGGAGAGGAAACCTCTCAACTCCATCAATTTATTTTATGTGTCAACATAGAATTAAATTATATCAATTAATTTTATGTGTCAAAATAAAAGTAAAAGATATCAATTAATTTTATGTGTCAACATAAAATTAAATTCTATCAATTATTTTGATGTTGGCTTGCCCCTACTAAATTATGTAATAGCGTCGTTGGAACATAGGAAGATTCATATTAAATTAATAGTCATAAATTCCATGACCGTTACTTACCTTCTCCCCCCACCTATATATATGGAGCTTGGGAGGAGGATTTGGGAAAAATTCACCAAGCGACGATGCGCTGGTAATGTGACGTGACGCCCAACATTTGGATGTTTACGCTCCCTGAAGAAGAACACTCCACTAACGAAGAATGTCGACATTGAATCTGAACTTATTCCTTGGGACCTCTTCTGATGTGGGACGTCATCACCTACGACGAACAGTCGTAGAAACCGACGATTGGGGAAAATGCCAACGATGCTGACGTCCATCTTTTTTCAAACGATTCGTCTTCTTCCCCACGACACCGTCAATAAAAAACAAACAATGTAGGGGATTATTGTGATTTATTTTATATTCACATGATTCATTCCTTCTAAAACAAAGAATGAGGGTCAACTTCTAACTAGTTGATCCGCATATGTTTCCCTTTTGTTGGTTTTGGGATTCATCATTGCAGGAGGGTTTGTTGTTCTTCATTATTGTTAGCCAAATGCTACCACCCTAGACGCGAAGGGTGCGGACCAAACCAACATGGCCCTATCCCTTTGACATTTTGTTTTGTGATGTTCATCGAGATAGGGGAAAGCGACAACCACAACAAAGGAATCAGCCACAATACACGTGACCTCCGCGAACCGTGTGGTCCCCGCAACATTCCGCCCTGCCGTCAGCCGAACTGGACATGCCCCCCTCATGACGCCCCAGCCGTACTGCCCCTGCAGTCTCCACCATTGTAGTCAGGCCACCCTAGGCCGGGCCGAGCTGCCCTAACTGTGTCGTCTGACGTCTGAACCGGCTCCGAGCCACGCCAGATTTCCGACCCACCCCGTCCACGCAAGTCCGCCGGCCCTGCGCCACCACTGGATGAACCGGTGCCGACCGTCCACCCTGTCCCGCCAGCTTCCTGAGCCCCCTTCCGAACCCACACCCCTCGCGGCGCCCAGGTAGAGGCAACCTCTCGTACCCCTCACGACACCCTAGCTGAGCTGGCCTCTCACAACCCTTGCGGTGCCCTCTGGCCTGAACCGCCCTTGGGGCCTAGTGCGTTGGGCCCAGTAAGCTAGGCCAGACAAAAAGGGTTAGGCCGGGTCAACCCGAATGGGGTCGGTCTGACTGGGTCAGACCGAACCCAATCCATCTACGACCCTTTACATTTTTTGGTCATATCATTGGCACCGGACATCCGTTTGATGAACCATCAGCGACGCTGGTAATCGTGGAGAGTGGAGTTCCCTTTGAGTATTCTCTACTGTAGTTTTTCGTAAAGTTGAGATACGTTCAGGTTGTATTATGCATGAATCCAACCAGGCCCCCAGGACTAAATGGTTAATTACTCACCGACCTGGCATCTGATTGACACACTGTCAGTTGTGTTGAGAACCCTATGATGTGGCAGACCTTTGGGATACTTCTTCGTCTGTCATCATGGCAGTTAGAGCATCAACCAGAAGCTTTTTGAGAGGATCTTCAGGAGATGAGTGAACATTTGTGCGGGAAACTAAGAACTGGCTGAGACATGATGATTTATAACCATTTGACTTGGAGTGACTCGAGTAGCCCAGTGTGGAGCGCCTGTTTGTTGCAGGAGATCCATAGTGGAGGAGTGCCTAGTTGTGGCGGCAGACCCATGGTACCCGACAGTAGGGGTACCTCTGTAGGCAATGAGGGGGCGCGCTTGGTTGTTGTGGTAGACCCATGGTGGAGTGCTCCTTTGTGTGATGCAGTAGACCCTCGATACTCGACAGGAGGAGTACCTCAGTAGTCCAAGGATAGTGGTATGTTCTTAGTTGTTGCGGAAAACTCACTGTACTAGATATAGGAGGAGTTTTCTAGTAGCCAAGGGTTCGAAATGTTTCAACCCCAAGAATAAATCATGGTTTGAGCTGAGTCAGTAACTTTTTTGTTTTCCTCATTATTAAGATGGATTACATGATACAATTGGTATATGTATGGTCACATACCTAACTAGGGTTATCTGTTTATTTCATACTTTTTGGTTTATCCATGTTATATTTTTTGAGACCTTGAGGGTCTTGGGGTCTCTATTGAGTATTGTTATACTCACCCCTACATGGGCTATGCCCGCACTTTGTTATGTTGGATGCAGATGATGGACATCACTAACTGAGGCTGAGAGTACCAGGACTAGACGGTACCTAGAGGGGGACCATACGACATGTCGGTAAATAGAGGAGACAAACGGACGAGGAGTGCTGAGGAGGTGATCTGTACCTACACTTCTGGTAAAACCCAGAGGACGACCCAGTTGTTGTTTTCCTTTTTTCCTTAGTTGTACTTGTTTTTCTGCTGTTCTTGTATATCCTAGTTGGGCTTGTATTCTGGTCCCTTATTACTTACTATACTCACTTTTTGGTTATACAGTTTACCCATGTTTGTATCATGTTGTGTGTGTTTACAGGATATAAAGGAAATTCCTTCCTAGTTTTATGGAATTGGGCCTTTGGTGTTGGTTTCCAGCCCCTGGCCTATTGAAGGTGGGCTTGGGGTAGTCCTGACACAGGCCTTGGGGGACGGGTCGTGACAAATTGGTATCAGAGGAGTTGGTTCTTCATCCGAACATAGGGCTCTGGTCTTTTCTATGAAGTAATAGTGTTAAGGGTATTGAGTGAGGTTTTCAGTTCAGGGAGTCTAGTGTTGGTGCGTTAGCCAACGTATCCATACACCAGGACCCTGACATCTGATTTCCAACTCAATACATTAAAAAATTGATTGTGTGTGTGTTTTCAGAAGTTTTATTTAAGTCATCTCAACTAGGTCAGCTCACCAAGTATAACTTTTGGCCATGTTGCACCTGTTTCATTTTGGAATGCCTCCATGTGAAAGACCATCTAGAGTCTCAATAGTTCTATTCATGGATAGGACACTGATTTACTTATCCTTGATATGGAATTTGACGAAAAGGATCCAATCATATTAGACAGAACCTTCCTTGCTACTGGTGGTCCCATCATTGATGTCTCCAAAGGTACACTCACTCTCCAAGCTATAGATGATGTGGATAAACTTTTTTTATTTGAAAGGCCCTAAGATGAGGTTACTTATGATGTGATAGATTTGGTTGCGAATCAATGTCAAAAAATTGAGGATAGATCTGTTTGTGGGACTTTCCCACTTGGCTTCACAGAGATACTAATTCCCCAACCCAATGAAAATTTACCCTAGATACTTCTCTCTCTTTACACCCTCCTTTTGATGAACAAATTATTTATTTAGAGCCCATTTTGGAGAGATAGTCACAACCTTTTCCTGAAATGTCTCTACCGGTTTATGAATATTTACATTTTTATGTTGACTGTCTATGTTTTCCTGAAGCTGAAGAATGATCTAGGTTGAGTCCTACTGAAAAACTTGATGATTTCCATTGTGAACAAGTTCATTTCCATGATATCATCTTAACTACAATGTTTGATGCTGTGAGTGATGATTTAGATTTTAATCCTGAACATTAATGATTCACATCATTTTAGACATCTGTGGACATTGAGAATAATTTGTTGAAAAATGAATTTGAAAACTTCTTCTGGGAGATTTCAGAGTTGTTAGAGTTGCGACATATTTTGGGACATGCTGAGGGTTTTGTCAATGATTCCTCTTATATTTTTTGGGTTTATGCAAAAATCTGTATTTGTTTGATGATCTGGATGTATTCTTGATCTGATCAATGATTTTCATGGGAAACTGTTGACTTTTTAACACTGATTAACTATTTTTTAGAGACACAGTTGAGCTGAGAAACATGAATCTTCGTAGTGATCTAGTTAAATTTTGGAGAATTCTGATTGGTGTTGAAGTTGAAATTTTCTTGAGTAGTCCTTCTCTTGATTGCTTAGAAAATTGTGAAGTTCACACCATTGACGACTCTTTTCCATTAAATGATCATGGTTAGAAATATTTAGGGGAATATGGTATGGATAGGGACTTTTAACCTCGCGCTGCATGGGAAGCAGCCTATGGTTTAATATGTTTCCTACTTTTAAATTTTTAGTTTGAATAAGTTCTCCTTGATCAGTTGTCTGTCTCCTTGTTTGGTGAACAATAATGTCTGAATTTCCTTTTCATATGATGCAAGTGGTCTGGTGGTCAAAGTTTGCTAAGAGAATCATGTTTCAGTGGTAGCCATATGTGGAACATTCATGGTTTAGGGAGGCTGTCGTTAGAGAACACTATATTAATGGATAAAACACCCAATCTCACACATTTTAGCTACTTTTTATTTGAGAATTAAATCTTTAACACTAATGTTAAAATGTTTCATCATGTAGGTGACAAACTAGAGTAACCAGAGTCATGCACATGGTGATTAAAGGGAGGAATAAATAAATTAAGAAGCTGCACATTTAGGGGAGTATTGTTTTATGTATCAATGTTTTACTCTTCACATATTCATTTCATGATACAGTGAATTATGTGTGGGGGATTTCATGCTGGTTTTAGAAACTTTTGAACAGTATTTCTTATATTGGTGTTTAGCTTCTAGTATCTAGAGATTTGAAAATGTATTTTGAACTGATTTTCTCACATATGCTTCCAACCACGACTTTCAATTTCATTTTTCTGCTGCTCCATGTCATTATTAATCATGCTACTATTTGATGTAAATTTATACAATATTTTGGCTGCTAATAATGATTCAAGCATGAATTTTTTAGGAATAGAACTGCACATGGTTACTGGTGATGGTTGTTGGGGTTGGGCTCTTGTTTTTGTTTGTTTTGGTTTTTATTTTCATTCACTTTTTGTGTCGAAAAGAAATTTTTTGAACATCATTGATACCCCTCAATATCGATTTTCTGCTGAAATTTCCATCTATTTTCAACATAAACTATCTTCCACCATAGAAGACAACATTGCGAACAATGTTGGGTTTTATGTGTGGGGAAGAGGGGTCATTCTAGTGTCATTTTGATTTCCCCATTCATGAACATGAGTTTTTAATTGTTTAATAAATAGTTAAATTTTTTCAAAAAAATTGTTCAAAATTCCTACGAATTTTTTTTCAAATTCATTAATCACATGATGGTCTTTTGAGGTTCAATGTTACTTCATTTTTTTCCTGTTTAGTCGATAAATGCTCACTAGTTGTTGAGAGTGGTACTTAGTCAGAAATTATTAAGTATGAATGATTGTAGAGTGAAATTGTTCATTTTCTCGATGGATCTATTTATTTATTAACTGAGGATGAGAGTATGACATGACAGGTTTTCTTGGATGATGATCATGACTTAGGGTAACTTTATGTTCTCACAAGAACCCATGGGACTCACATTTTTATAAAATTATATTCAATCACTTTAGGAAGTCAATATAAATGATTATAAATTAAATCCATTATAACTAGAGAAAAATGGAAAATGGGATCCCAAGGTGAGTATCTGAGACAAGGTCCATTGGTTAAGTTTCTGTGAATAAAAAAATCCAATTTCAATCTTAATATGTTATATGAAAAGTGCTACACACATGGAATATGGCTGGGATAATGTAAAATAAAACTTCCTTGCTAAAAATGATCTCATTAATGTGAGGGGAATTTTGATCCCAGATGAAGAAGGGTGCAATTGACTTGGTTAATTTTCATTTGTGTTGAATCAAAAAAGTTATCAAATTAATGGACATTAATTTTTAGAACATGGGGGAAGGTGAGAATGGAAGGTGCAATTGGTTATGTTTTGAGTTCCATTTCATTTAACCTGTCAACACTCCTTGAATCAGTACGTGAATTGGAATGTGAAGTAGGATAGTTAATGAGTAAAAGTAGGAGGAATGACATACTTTATAGTGTAGGAATTTTTTATTCTCTTGACATATAGAGGGTTTTTGAAGCTAAAAGGGATATAATTTTTGAACAGATTTGGATAGCCTAACCTACTTTTGGTCTTTCTCCTTTGGATATTAAAGTTTAATCATGCACCTTTTAAGCTGTAACTCAATAAACAACATTCTGTTTTAATGTCAAACGCATGTACTTGTTTGAGGATAGAAAAAGCTTTATGTGTGGGGGATTTTTATGTAGCAATGGATTTAACACTATTTCCCACATTCTCATTGTATTTTCTATTGTTTTTTTGTATTAAAATGTTGTTTTTTGTTATATAATTGATAACTGTTGTGTTTTTGTTCTTGTTGTATAAAATAATCAGGTTTTAGTTTTAAACAACTATTTTAATATGAATTAGAGTCATTTTAGAAAATTCATAAATAAAATTAGTCTTGCGAATTATACTTTAATTTATTTATTCTTTTGTTTATAATTTTTCCTTCTAGTTAGATTATTAAATTAATTAATTATTTATTCTTCAAATTGTAAATAAATAACTCTTTTTAGTTTTTTAGTATTTTAATAACTAAATTAATTTTAAAAATTTAGTTTTATTCAATTAATTTATCTAATTATTTATTTTACTTTAATTAATTATTTAATTGGTTAATTCATTTAAACTAGTTACTGTAAATATTTTAATTTGTTCTTTAATTAATTTGTTTATATTTTTTAATACAAATGAATTCAATCATTTAAATTAAACACAATTAATATAATTATTTATCTTTTTTTTATTTAGTTTTTAATTAAATTCTATTTAATTTATTAATTGATTAATATATTTTTAGTCTTATTCAATTATTTATTTACATAAGATGTTTTAATGTTTGTTTTGCAGGTGTTATGATCGCTCATCATCCTGCTATCCCAATGCCACCGTTTTCAAGCTGTCACTGTGCTTCCGTTGCTGTCTCACTGTATCACCACTGTCCACCCTTTCTTTTCGGTCGTTCCATGAAACTCATAGTGCCTCTATTACGGTCTCAATGATTTTTCACAATATCACCATATCTATTTCCCTTCACCTTTCCAAACACATTTCTCATGGTTTCACCGTGAGTGAACTCACTGTCACTGACTCACCGTTTTGAAATAAAACGGTGGCACGTCGCACCCCTCCACCTGCACAAACCTCATCTCCTCCCTCCACATCCACAAAAGCACACACACAATAACCAATCAAAACTGAAAAAATGAATTCCAAATCCTAAATAGTAGAAATCCATGATTCAACACTGAATTCCAACCATAAAAAATCAACGATTCTGAGAGAAAAGAATGAACACACACCAGCAAAATCAAGAATCAATGAAAAATCACACAATCAGGTGTCAAAAAAATGAAACCCCCTAATCAAACCCTAACCGACCCTCACCCTTCCTTCTCTATACCTGCATAACCCCTACCACATTTCATAGCAGCTACGGGCAAGCCACACACTCCATGAACCCGCCTTCCTCTACTTCATGCCTCACCGCTTCCACCTCTTGAAACCCTTACCCAAAACCATGCTCATCCGTTTACCACATCATCCCTCCATCGGAGCCGCTAGACCTTGTCGATGTGCACATTTCAGAGACTCTCCTCTTCTACCCCATAGCACAACATAGTGTCGAGATCCCCTGCCTCCTTCCTCACCACACGAATTAACCCAAGCTACCCCACTTCACATCTGCTCCAAACCACAGATGAACCTCCCTAGATATCACTGGCACCACCATGAGCCGCTTCTCTCCACGCTGTGCACCGATGCCGGCTTTACCCATTCCCCTCATCCCCTTTCTGTCTGTGCTGAACAAATCCCCCCAAATCCAGCCTTTTTTATATTCATTATTATAATTATAATATTAAGCTAATTATTTTAATAACAACATAATATATATAATACAATATATATTTTACATAATATTTATTAAGGAGATTCATATATAAATATATAATATTGATTACTTTTGTAAATATTAATAAATATAATAGTTATTAAAACTTTTATTATTAATAATTTTTCATATTATATATATTTATATAAATATATTAATAATTTATTTCATTGATTTTAAGCATTAATATAAAATATATAATAATAATTTCATTTTTTCAATTTTTTCTAGCAGCTCAGGTGCGTTATTTTGCAGAGATAGGATTGTATCTCGCCGCGCGTGCACTATTTCATTCAGTTAGGAGCAACTGCTTCGGTGACATGCACGGGAGACATGGAACTATGAAAGAGACATGTGGAGGTCGGGGAACTCTTCATATGGAATTCTAGAGACATTGATTACTGGGTGATTAGCATTCATCATGGTCAGAAGCAGGGGATGGCAGGGTCTATCCAGCGAATGAAAAGTAGATATAAGTGATTGCAAAACTTCATTTCATTGGGGGCGAACATCCATTCATTCATCAAGATCAACCCTTGATACATCTCATCACCAAAACGGAGGTAGATAGACACATAGTAGGAGATTAGAATTGAAGAAGTTGTAAGAGAGAGGATAAATCTCATGGGATATGTTTCTTAATTCATTATCTGTTTCATTCTATTTTATGATTTTAATGTGTTGTTAAATAGATTAGGGGAATCGGTCTGTAGCTAACGGATCATCTATATATCCATCATCTTTTATTAGTTTGATTGATCAGTGATATTCCATTTCTCGGTTTTCTCATATGTTTATACTGAGTATCTTATTACATTACCTAATGTCCGACGATTGTGGTAACGAATCATTTCACCATGGATATTTGATAGAAGTACTGGGAATTGGAAAAGGTAAATGCATCTTTACTCTAGTTTAAGCAGGTTCATCCAAGGGTCACGATTGAAGATCAAGACACAATGAAGTTAATCAAGATGTGTTGATCCACTGAAGTGACAACTCAATGGATTAACACTATAATCGATTCAAAGAGTAATTGAATTAAACCAAGAAGAAGCGGATAATATCCTTTTCATTTGTTCAACGCAGCCCGAGGACCATAAAATCGTCCTTATTGTTTGCTCTCTGTTCAAGCCACATATTTCACCATATCACCATAATTTTTACAACCATTATTAGGGTTTGTTTCACTGTGTATGTACATTTTTTTAATCGTTCAATTTTATCTTTTTGTTGTTTTAGTTTTAATTGGGTCTATCACATCCTAAGTCATTCTCTGTTGTTAGACACCCTTCTTACCACATTACTAGTAGTTTTTAGTGTTTATAAATTTTAAATTTTCACGTAATCAACGATTGTGCGACCAAGAGATGAGGTAGTGGAGAGGTAAAATAATGAAGATCATTAATGACCCATATCACGCATCATAACTTTTAAACAAAGGAAGCATAACAACGACGTAGTTTCATAAACGAAACAGCGTAACTAAAATGATGCAATGTGTTTCATTTTAATTGTTTGAAGCATTGATGGGATGAGGATTAATACATTTAAATTCTCTAATTAACCTCAAATGGTCTTCATGTCCAATCAAGAATGACACTCTGACGTATCATCACCAACTTGTACACACATAGAATAATGAAGCTATAAGTGACGAGCGATGTTGACATCTTGAAACCCTGAGGACGAAACACGACGACTTCAAATGTCAATGATGTAGGGGTTGTTTTATTTTGATGTTATTACCCACTATTTTCTATAAAAGATGAAGATAGATCAACCCACGAACAGTTTGATCCACAATTCGTGCGCTTATGCAGGAGGGGTAACTATATTTGGGGATTTCGCTATTCAGGATTCAAGCATTACTTGATATGATTGAACAAAAATCCCTAAGACTCCTCCTATTTTAAAACACTAACATGGAGGAAATAGGATGACATGAATAAGGACTAAGCACCACCACCATGTACATTCTCTGTAGTCGTACCCTCAAAATGGAGTCAAGATGATTTCTGGACCATCGCGTTGAATATGACTCTCCCCAGAGACAGTAGGCACATGCGGCATGAAGAACGGACCACCAGAGCTCATCCGGTGGTCCACCGAAGGTTCATTCAGCGTGCCAGTGCCAAGAACATGTCGGATGGTAGGAAAAAACGTTGCCAGACGTGCAGGAAGCTAGGAGGAGCAGCGCACCACGGTGGCAGGAGGCTGCGGCCAACTGGCTACGGCGGCAGAAGGCGCGACTCCAGGTGGGAACTGTGTGGACGGATGACCTGTGTCTGGGCCATCCAAATGTATAAGGAGCTAGGGTCCATTGATCGAAACAGGAGGAGAGACCCGACATATGCAGGGCCAGCTAGGGCCAGACGTGGAAACCTGCCCCGTCCCAGCTGGATGGTGCACCACCAACAGCACCGAGCGACCCGACTTTAGGCTGCCAGGTTGAACCCCTAGCTAGGGGGAGGGGCCAGTCCTAACTCAAGCAGGCCTGAACTGAAACGATGGGCCCAACCCATGGCCCAGTGGGAAGGGATAGTCTAGACTAGGTCAATGGGTAACCCGATGGGCTGGACCGTCGACCAAATCGGGCAATGTCCAGCAAGGCCCACTAGGCCTGGCCCACTGGCCAGACCAAACTGGACCAACCCAAACCTGAACTAGGCCAGGTCAAGTTAGTTGGAACTAAACCAGGGTATGTGGGACCCCCATGATGAGTTGGTCAGATCAGTCTGACTGGGTTAGATCGAACCCAGACGCAACTAGCCCATGTTTACTAAAACGCTAATAACTTGAAAACTGGGCATCTGATTGACGTGCTATTTGTGGGGATGGGACCCTCTCAATGAGGCAGATCTTTTGAAATTACCTAAAGAGGCTTGCATGGATGTTTAGATGCGACAACTGGATTGAGGTGCAGTTATCCCAGGTGCACAATGTATGGAATCCTGTGGTTGGCTGAGACTTGAGGACTGTTGACTTTTCACTCTGTGAGACTCAAATACGGACAAGTGAGAAGCAATTTTTTGTGAATTTTCATGCCCATGGTAGGAAGCACTTTTCTGTGACTTTGTAGGCCCATGATAGATGCAACAAGGAGGAGTACCTCATCTGGAAAAGATTATTGGGAAGCACTTCTATATGTCTTTGCAGGCCCACGATATGTGATAAGGAGGTGTACCTATATTGTCCAAGGTTGGTGGGAAGCACTTGTGTGTGACATGGTTGGCCCATTGTACTTGACAGAGGATGATTTCTCTAGCATCTGAGGTGTTTGATGATATGAATGATTATTCTTCTATCACAGACCTAAATGTATACCTAGTGTGAACTGTCTTGTGCTTAATGATTTATTTGAGCATTGTTGGGTGGTCATTACTTTTTTTGGTGTCCCTACTGTATAATTTGTTACTCACCCCTACATGGGAATTTCCAGCACTTGTTGTGTCTGTTGCAGGCGATCGAAATTTCATCAGAGACATTGGGGGACCAGGACCAAGTGTGATCAGTGAGACAGGTCTGACGGATGCTACGACGGTGGACATGGTGTCCTATGACTAGGAGGGGCCCAGTAGGATTGGGTGTATAAGAAGTTCTACATAGGATTCTAGTAGCTACACTACTCTCATGACTAGGTGAGGTTTTCTGTGGATGGCCATCAGAGTTTCCTTTTTCTACATTACTGTTTTCAATTCTTTTGTCGTGTTTGTATTCTGGACCACTTATATTAGTTTAACATGTGAAAAGGTTTGTTTTAGTGATACTTGTTTCATTTTCAGTGTGTGGTACTTGGTTGAGATTTTGTGTGTGTGGGTGTTGGTACATAATAAAATGCCTCCGCATTGCAGGTTTACACCTTCAATGTTAATCACCATCCCCTAGCCTTTTGGAGGAAGGATTGGGGTAGTCATGGCATAGGAATTACTGGATGGCCCAATGGCCTTAATTTTTATTTATTTTTGGATAAACCCTCTCACCAAATTTGATTTTTGATATACCCTTTTAAAATATATCTTTACCATTCAATGCGGTACATCCATCTATAGTGTAGAAGACCTCGTAGTTGAATCTCTCTCACCAAGTGAACCATCAAATCAAATAATGTTGGCAGTAATAACTTTTCCAATTCACATAATATGATTGCACGTTCTCATTCCATAGTACGTAATTTTAGATGACAGACTCTATTGAAAATGTGAGGCACAATATTCCCACTTTGTGTAAATTGATAATATATAATTGAAATATCATAAGAACCAACATGAAACATTCATTTTCCATAAGTTCTCAGTAGAAATGGTGATGTTGGAAACGCAGCGGAGGATGAAGCACACCGACCTACCCTTAGCAGACTCTTTTGATCTGGAGACATCGGAAAGGAAGAAGAGGATGATGTTGGTGGCCTGTTTGTGGGTGAATACCTAGCGACGGAGGAACAGAAGAAGATAAGTAAAATGTTCACAGAGACTCCAGTGACCTGGCGATGGTGTAAAGGAAGAGGAGAGAGACACCCATCGACCTTCCCATAGCAGAATTTTTCCATCAGGACATGCCGGAAAGGAAGTAGAGGACAATGTTGGGTGACTAGTTTATATCCCACAAGATGGAGATGGAGGATCTAAAGAAGAGAAGTACGGTGTTCATTGAGACTCCAGTGACCTAGTGATGGTAGAAAGATAGAGGACAGTGACACCCATAGACCCTCCCTTAGAATTCTCTTGCAATTAGGCGACACAGGAAAGGAATAAGTGGATGATGTTGGGAGACATGTTTATAGCCCAAAACCTGGTGATAGAGGATCAAAAGAAGAGAAGTACGGTGTTCATGGTAGACTCCACCGAGCTAGTAATGGCGGAAAAGCAGAGGATAGTGCCACACACCGACCAAATCATTCCAGACTCTTGTGATCAGGAGACACAGGATTGGAAGAAGGTGAGGACCCTGGCAGACCAGTCCATGCCTCAGACGACGACTGACCAATTTTTTCTAAAATCTCATGTTCTTAAAAATGGAATTTTGCATGGTTATTTACCAACACATATAATTCTATAATAATAAACATTTTTTATGAAAAATATTCTCCAAACCAAATATATATTACAAACAGTTCACACATGAAGGAAGTTCGGGAGACCTAAACATGAGACCTCTCTAACACCCCACATGGCCCTTTGACCTTAAGCTATGCCGTGATGATTCGAAACCAAACACGTTTCCTTTGATTTAACAAAATCTAATTATTTAATTTGGCGTAATCCTTAATATAATGATGTAATTATATTATGGTACAAGAAAAAGACCATTTCCAGTCATTTAAAAGTATATTAAGTGTTCCATTAAATAACATGATAATTTTGTATATGGGAAAAAAATAATCCTGACCTAAAAGATGAAATATTATAGGTTTTTCTTAAAAAAAATTGATTTTTTTGATTGTTGAGTAACAAATTGAGGAAAAGATGAAAAAAAACATGGAATCTGGAGAAATAATCATAAAAGAATAACATAGGTATGTTTTATGAACATAAATAGAATATATTTCTTCCAATGGAAATTTAATCAAGAAAAATTCTGAATATTAAGGTTGATATTATAAAATAGTCATTTACGGCTTTGAAATCTATTTAATCAAAACCTATTAAATGTTAAAATATGAATTGAAACATATTCAACAATTATGGATGAATTAATGATATAATATGTCAAAGGGGAAATATATACACCATATATAAGAAGTTAGGTGTATAATATAAAATATATCTCAATATAGTACAATTGAGATGAAAAACCATTCCCTTGGATTCCACCTAGGTCGAATGCACTATATCCTATTGATTAATGAATTTTAATTTAATAAATAACTTCTTAATAATTTTTTATATATATTCCATTTGATAGGATCTTTCTTTTTATAATCAATTTGTATCCATTCATTGAATATTCCCTTCTTATGTTGTCCACTTAATATTTTTAGTCCCTTTTCCCAGAATTACTTACATATATTGATTCGGGTTATAGGTGTTATGAAATGGTTTTATCATCAAATGAATGTTAATAATTTCATGAATATAATTTGCATTCAATTTATTCAATTTTATAATCATCTATGCAATGTGGTAATAGAAAAATGAATCGCATTGCTTCATGGAGATGATAGTCAACACATACGCATGACTGATGTTATCATTTATTAATGGATGAGAGTGTAAGTAATAAGATTATATAGTATATTTCCATAATCATAATTATGTCTTAAATATAATATATATTAATGAATTCCATATTTTTAACTAGACAAGTGATGTGGTGATGGAAAATGGATACACCATTTACATAACAACATCTCAATATAGTTAGTATACCGATGTAATTATGTTAAGATTCTAAATGAATATTTAGAGGTTGTTTAAGAAGAAAAGAGCATGAAAAAACATAGTAAGAACATTTTCCTCGTGTTTATTTCAGAATTTATATCTTCGATCTATTTTGTGATAGATCAAGTGTTCTTCCAACTCCTCTGGACTAATTTTTCTTGAATAACAACAGTGTAAACATAGAAAAAGGATTTGAGAAGGGTAATATGCATGATCTTTTACAGAAATGATAAACTATTTCACTCAATCTTCATACTCTATTATCATTCAATTGGTTTCCATCCATTCAATATTCATATTTATCCAATTTGATTCGGTAATATTAATATTTAACAAAATTAATATGCAAAACATTGATATAAAAATTATCAAAGTCTAAAAAAAGTTATAGACATCAAGTATACTTTAATATTTACACCCAATATCCACTTTTCGAAACCATGTACCTTAATTTAGGTTCTCCAATATAAAGAAATATTCAGCTCTTCCAGTTTTTCCTTAATTGATCAAACTATGAGAAATTCATCCACATAAAGAAGTAAAATGACAAAACTCCTCTCATAATACACCTTCATATAGTAGAAATTGTTTACATTATACCTCATAAACATTAATTCTACCATGAAAGCATTGAAATTCCAATTACATTATCATTGTGCCGACATAAGCATAAAAAAACTCCATTTGGGACTAGAACTGAACCTTCTAAACCATTTTAAATGAAACATTCCAGTTGATCTATGTTGATTTGTTCCTCCGATTCTCTATAATGGAATATAATCATGTCATCCATTTGTTCAATAAATAAAGCTTCAAATGGAATCCACGTTGAGAACTATATGAATTATAATACGTTTTACAACATGAGATAAAATCTAACTAAAATCTAATCCTTCTAATTACTGAAACACATTTACCAATTCTATGGTGTTATTATCAATCTACTTGTCTTACATATATAATGTAATGGTTTTCTTAATTCTAAAAAAATATAAACATAAATGATTTTGGAAAAAATAACTTTTATATTTACTTTGAAGTCAATTTATAAATTCATAGTTGAAATTATCTCACTGTAATGATAATTCAAACGCTTTTTTAGTGCATTCCAATAATATCTCACCCTAATTATAATACCAATAATACCATATGGAAAGCACCAATATTTCCAAATCTAAGAAAGGATTTGGGAAGATTCTCTTATGAGTCCTTACCTATATAGATCCATAAAAAACCATATAACCATCTTGGATTAGAGCTATTCAAATCTAGACTCTTGATACATCACAATATAATCCAACTCATTACTATGATCTTTTATGGTTAAGAATGGTGTTTTCATCAATCTCCCATTAAGATCATATAAGGATCTCTCATGAACATCTTAGAAAAGCAAGCATACCACATTTTTTGTTAAGGCCTTCTTAGTGCTTCCAATCAAGAAGAATCCTAGTTAACCATCTGGTAATAACTAGATATTTCCAAAAAATATTTATATCTAAAAAACATTCTTTGGACTCTCTAAATAAACTATAACATCAAATTTATCAGTTTCTAAAAATATGCAATCAACTAATATCATTTTCTCCCAGAAGTGTACATTATCAATCCAAAACATACACATTGAGATCATGGCATATTGTTGATGATACCAACGTTTTCTCAAAATTACCTCTAGATATTGACCATGTTCCTCACTCGTTCCTAAAGAACACTTTAGCACCTCTATGTTGATCAAATAGTCCATCACTAAATATTAGTGTATATAAGTTCATTTATATCACATAGAATAACCTCTAATAGTCCACACATATTCTAAATGATCCCTTTGAATTTTTATGGAAACAACTAAGGCACCCCAAGGGTAAATAATAATTTATATGAACCCCTTCACCTTGAAATCATTCAATTGATCCTTCTTCTCTCACATATCTAAAAAATTCATATTATATGGTTTAATTGATATATGATCAACCCCTAGTAATATCACAATCAAAAACTCATGCTTCCCCTTCTATGGTAATATAGAGTAGTCCTTGGAAAATTCACCTAGGAACTTGTCAATGAAAGTAGGATATACTGACTGATATTTCTCTCTATCATCAAAAATTAATTTATAATAATGGGTTATCATTTTACCTAGAAAACAAAATATAGGTCCTAAAAAACTAGTTTTCATATACAACTCTCCAATATAGACATAATCATCACCCTAAAAAATATAATTCCATCCATCGATAGATACAATTGATATAGTAGATACATCACTACATGAGGGATTTTAATTGTATTCAGAATGTAGAATTGCAGTTTTCATGTCACTAGAACCTTGCCTTTCCATTTTTCTATGTATTTTAAGTGGAAATTAATTTGTTTATTTGTAAAACAGTAAAATAGTTGTGAGACATTCTAGGACTCCATTTGAATCCAATTTTTATATGTGTGAAATTTTAATCTTCCTCTTGTATTTAACTCCTACTTTCAATCAAATTATACATGAACTAAATTGAAACATTCATATTACATATATAAAAATTATACATGAACCAACATGGAACATTTATAATTAATATATGTAAATATTTATACATATATACAAATATTTAATATGCGGGGCACACTTTTCCCATTTTGAGTATATTGATAAGCCATAATCAAAATATCTTAAGAACTGACAAGAAGCATTACTTTGCCATAAGTTACTGAGAAAAATAAATAATACATTCCTCAATAATTGAATAAAAAAATAGAAGAAACACCAACATCACTATATGAATGTTTTTCGAAACAATAATCTATATCAATATGTAAACAGACGATGAAAAACATGTGAAACTACACTGAAAAAACCTAACTAAAAATGGATGGGCTATATTCTATGACATGATCTCCAGTCAAACATGGCCTATATTTTCAAAATCACATAACAAAGAAACCAGTTTCAATTCCACTAAACATCAATTGGGACACAAGCATCCAATAGCCAACCATATACTTATTGAATTTGAAAATGTACTTAGAACCTTACAAGAATACTCACAGTGGTAGCACATGAGGAGCTGGGTTTGCAACAGAGGTGTTATCGCAAAGGAGGAGGGCTTCGCAGCAGAGGTGGGGTTCGACGGAAAAAGTGGGGTATGTGTAAAAGAGCTTCACGGAGGAGGAGAGAATCATGACAGGTGTGGAGGGCTTCACGATGACGGAGGAGGAGGAGGAGGAGAGAGAGGAGGAGGAGGATGTGGCGGGGTTTAGTTTTTGCGAGAGCTTGAGTCGTCCAAAATGAGGAAAATATGTAACACCCGAGACTTTTATGTTATATAAATCATCAAAGGAATCTTTTTCTACACAACACTTGCTTGGCTTGCTTTGCACGCAATCGTGACCTTCCTCGATAGCTTGCGTCGTACGCAATACCGAGTTTCACTAAACAACAATATGCTATTAAAACTAGCTATTATGAATAGTAATAACCACTTTTTGAAATTTTATAATTTTTATTTTTCAAAATGGACTTCATTTTTGGACTCATAATATCGAAATTAGCCTAGGGTGAAATTTTGGTATTTTTCTGAAAACTTTCAATTTTTGATGAATAGTGAAACCACTAAGTGGTAGGTTAAAAACTGAATTTTGCATAAAACTTAATTTTACCGCTTCTATGAATGGAATTTCAAAAATCCGACAGACACGGTTGATATCAGTAAGTAAAATGTGGTTCAATGAGATAAAAATAATTTTTTGGTGAATAGTAACTTTTTACTATTTTTACCGCAGTTAATAGTAAATAGGGTAACTAAGGGTAAATATGATATTAA
Organism: Viscum album; assembly: GCA_963277665.1. Classification (NCBI taxonomy): domain Eukaryota; kingdom Viridiplantae; phylum Streptophyta; class Magnoliopsida; order Santalales; family Viscaceae; genus Viscum; species Viscum album. The sequence continues at coordinate 1,933,735,830 of OY728131.1, forward strand.
TATTACCCTAACACATGTCCTAATTCTATTAGACAAGTGTAATTCGTCCAAAAACAAACTTAGGAATAAAATGTGACCATTTAGGCCCACTTGGATTAGATTAGGACATTTATTATTAATTTATCTAAAGAAGGGTTAAAATAGTTAAAATCAACGTTTAATAAGTACATAATTTTTAATATGGGGTTATACATAAGATAAATTCGATTGTAAATATACATTAGAAATCTAAAAAGATTTCATACATGATGGTATTTTATTTGTAATTTTTAGACATCAAATAATTTAATTTATTTATGACACAAAGATGATGCAGTAATTATCTTATTAATGATATATTGACATAATTGATAATATAAATACCAAAATAAATGTAATTTAAGACTTTTTATGAATTCCACTAATTTGATAGGTTACTATGACATATTAGTGTTAATTTAATCAACTTTGTTTGAACATATAATTCTGTTATCACTTTCACAAAAATCATATATCAAATAGTGTCAAAATTGACACAAAATAGTTTTTAAATCAAATAGTATATTATTAATTGTTATTTTATTCCTGAAAATTTAAGGTTAGGCCAAATGAATTAGATAAGGATATATATATTAATAATAAACAATTTGGGGTTCCTTTGGCATGTTATAGTAAGTGTATTAACCATATAGTGAAAGAAAACAAAAAGACATGGTAAAAGTTAAATTATTTAACTTAGAGTTAAATCTAATTGATAAGGTTAAAATAATACCCTAAACTTGTCTAAATCCTATTGGTTGATAGGATTTCTACCCATCCCCACTTTAGCTTCGAAATAAGACCCTTTGTAACCATTATAAACCGATTTTGACTTTAATATAAAACAATATTTTGAGATATTCCTAAGGTGCCCCTCTCCTCCCTTATAAAAGGGCACCTCCTCCCCCTCCTCCTCACACCAATTTGAGCTCTCAAGCTCGGCCAACCCCTGCCATTTTCTCTTCTCCACTTCCCTAGAATAATCCTAGAGGTCCTGGTCTTCTTCAAAGACCAATCTTAGTTCCCTAAGTGGAGGATTCAAAGAGGCGTTCCAAAGAAGAGGTAATATCCATTACCGATCTTTTCAATTTCTTTCTTCTTCAACTTCTTCTTCTTTAGTTGTTTCATGATAAAGTAATAACATCAGTATTAATTACATACTGATATGTTATTATAAATATGAAACAACCCTAATTCACCTTCTATCCATCCTACGGAAAAATGAAATCACCGCGCGTGCGTACGTACGGAATACCGTCTCCACGCCGTGGTGTAATCTATTTTTCCACCATCACTTTACAAGGATGAGTATAATGGTGTAATGAGTAACTATTTATGATTATTATAAATAAATATTGATACTGAAATAATATATATATACTCCAATACAGTTCCATGATCATTGGAACGATATCATCACTCGTGCGTACGTACGAAATACCGTCTCCACGATGTGGTGCGACTCGTTCTACATGATCATCGTTACATAGTAATTATATAAATGAATTGAATGAATAAATATGATATATGTTACACTAATACCATTCTGGATATAAGGTATCTATAACCTTAAAAGAAGAATAAGAATGTATTCGGCAAAACACGCATAAGAACAAAAGGCAATAAAGACCCGAGTAACAAGTAACAATGAAATATTACTAACAAGAAGCTAAGAATATGACCATATATGATATGATATCAATATGTATGATTCTTTAATAAGTCAATAACATTATTTAAACCACTATACAGGAGCTTCAGACACGTACAAAGCAAATCGGACCTAAGGTAAAGAAAATATCACAATCTCATTTTTATCCGAGATTATTTATTCCTAAGTATTTACTGGGGTGTATTTTATCATCCACATCCATGTTTCATCAATATGAAATATTATTTCCATCCACCTACAATTGTTTAAATCCATTTTTACCCTTCGTTGAGTTTTTAGTAATATGTATGAAAGGAATCTTTTTTCGTTTTTCGTACGAGGTACTTTTTGACTTTTACGACAAAAGTACAAAGAATGTTTTTTTAACTTATACGGCATGAATGGATTTTTAAAACATTATTTACAAGAAGCTTCCTTTATAAGTTTTAATGTTTATTTTTAATCAACTTCTTTTAGTTTATAATTGTATGACATGTTAAGAAAAGAAAAGTGTTTTTGAAGTAGAAAGGATATTTTCCTCAAGAATGGAGTTCAAATGTTTTATCAAAATTATTTTCCATCTAAGATAATATAGGGTTCTGTTTTATCCCTATTATTACATTTATTTGATTATTTTTTTAGGAAATTATTTTTATGAAGTCATTTACCTTATATGATTTGTTTTATTATGTCATGATGTTTCAAGAATCCCATTTTTGTTACAAGTGTAATGCGATGATGTATGATTTATGATTATGGGGCACACATAAGAAAGGATTCATTATAAGATGGGTGGGACCTATATCTCCCTCCAATGCATTGGGTAATGTTTTTATATCTCATTAGATAGACATGGCTGGAATGGTAGGTTATACCGGTTCAGTGAAACAGGACTGGAACGATGGTGACTCGGTTCAGAAAGGGACTTTGTCCACTAAGATAGTCTTGGCAATGAGTCATGACTAACAAGAAATGATTTTCCATGATTATGTGTGCATGCCACAAAGTTTCAAGTTTTATGTTATGATTATGGGGATCTCATTTTCTCTTCTATGATTTGTTCCATGTTAAGATATTATGCTCTCTTTTGCAGGTTAAGATTTCCAAAAATGTTATGTTCTTATGAAAATTATGTGATTGATATTTCTTTTGTTTACCCTTAATGAGCATTTGAGCTCACCCTTTTATGTTTTCTTTTCCCCAGGATATAAAGAAATGTTTTAGGTAGAAAAAAAAGAAGATATTTATGAGAGATATTGAAGATCTTTCACCACGATTAGAAGATTATACTCCGAGTTTCCAAAGACACTAAACTATTACGGTCCTTGTGTGTGTGTTTTGTTATGTACTAAGTATTCCGAAAAAGTAATGTAATATCCATGTACATCAAGCTTCGGGTCACTACATTTGGTATCAGAGGAAAGGTATAGTCAACCTTTGGAAACTAGGATGTGAAAGCCTTAGTAAGAACCCTAAGGATAAGTCTAAGCATAGAACACAATCTTAGTGTTTTATAAATGGCCTTGAATAACCTAGGATAAGACCTTAAGCATGAAAATTTTATTCATGAATTATGTGGTTTTCCTATTATAATTAATGTTGCTCACACTATTCTTCTTGGTTTTAGTCAATGGCTGGAACCCGAAGGAACCGTGTTAATGCGGAATGCGATGGGAAATGCAATGATTGTCCCCCTGAGCAACCAAACTATATGGGAGCTGGAATGAAAAATCATGTAGCCATGCTCACACAACTTTTTCAAGCTATGAATCATGCAGGACATCCAAACGAGCAAAGGAAGGAGCAACATTCTGTTGAATCCTTCATGAGGCAGCGTCCACCTTCTTTCAGTGGGTCTACTGATCTATTAGTTGCTGAACAATGGATTAGTACTACTGAAAAGATATTTTCAGTTCTTCAATGTTCTGAACATGATAAAGTCATCCTAGAAGTGTATCGTTTGGAAGGAGATGCTGATCAATGGTGGAATCTTATTAAGAATACGAGTAAAAGGGATGAAATTGAGTCTATGGAATGGGATGAGTTCAAGAACTTATTTTTCAATAAGTACATCCCTCGAATTCTCCGAACAAATATGGAGAAAGAGTTTCTTGAACTGAAGCAAAGGGATGATAAATCTGTTGGTACCTATGAAGCAAATTTTACAAGACTTGCAAGGTACGCTTCTGGTATTATTATCCAACCTGAGAGTAAGATCGATCGATTCTTTAGTGGCTTAAAACCAAGTCTTCGAAGGGCGTTATCCATAAGGGACTTCAATAGCTACGAGGAAATTGTTCGATGTGCTCTCAAAGTCGAGATGGAGATTGGAATAACCCATCAGTCACATGGGTTTGATAAGAAGAGGAAGATGGAATTCAAAGAAAAATCTAAAGAGCACACGGAAAAGAAGATGAGCTTTTCCATATGCTCAAAGTGTGGAAAGAAACATGGAGGGATTTGTCTTAAAGGGACAAGTAAATGTTTTAAATGTGGAAAGTAAGGTCATCCGGCATTTGAATGTCGTGATAATGGGAAGAAGATGTCTAATGACGCAAACAAAGGAAGGGATACACAGAATGAACCTACTACACTTCAATGTTTCAAGTCCAAGGAGATGGGGCATTATGAAAATCAATGCCCAAATCCAAGGGTTGATGATGATGGTCGATGTCAACAAAATGTTAAGGCTAAAGACAAAGGAATGTCACATGTAATTTCTATCAGCGATGTAGAGTACGATAACGATGTGGTGAAAGGTACACTTACCATCCACTGTAAAGTAGAAAATGTTTTATTTGATTCTGGATCCACCCACTCTTTTATTTCTAAAGAATTTTCTGAGGTTATCACCGTATTATCTCAACAATTAGATGTTGAGTTAGCTGTGACAACACCTAATGGCACAACAGTCGCATCAAAAGTTTATAATTCTTCTCCGATCGAAGATTGTGGGAAAGTGCTTCCTGCAAATCTTGTGATCCTTCCTTTAGTGGAATTTGATGTGATTCTTGGCATGGATTGGCTTTCTCTACATGGAGATCATATCAATTGCCAAATAAGGGAAGTCACATTTCATATTCCAGATCAATCTACGATCGTATATCAATGCAAGGATGAACATAATCTTCCAGTGGAAATTTATTCCATATTATGGGTATTGATTCCACTAAATGAAGGTTATTTATCTCAAATGGTTGGTGAGAAACTCACGATTAAGAATATGCCCATTGTATGGGAGTTTGATGATGTCTTTCCGGAGGAATTACCGGGTCTTCCACCAAATCGTGAAGTTGAGTTTTCAATAGAACTCGTACTGGGTGCTTTGCCTATTTCAAAGACACCTTATAGAATGGCCCCAATTGAGTTGCAGGAATTGAAGAAGCAACTCCAAGAGAATCCTGATAAGGGATTCATACGCCCTAGTGCGTCACCTTGGGGAGCACCTGTTCTATTTGTTAAGAAGAAAGATGGATCAATGAGACTCTGCATTGATTATCGAGAACTTAACAAGATCACTATCAAGAACAAATATCCTCTCCCACGCATTGATGAATTATTTGACCAATTACACGGAGCTCAATACTTTTCCAAGATTGATCTTCGTTCAGGGTATCATCAATTAAGGGTCAGAAGGGAGGATATACCAAAGACGACTTTCCGTACAAGGTATGGACACTATGAATTTATAGTGATGCCATTTGGTCTTACTAATGCCCCTGCTATCTTCATGGATCTAATGAATAGAGTCTTTAGAGACTATCTTGATCAATTTGTGGTAGTCTTTATAGACGATATTCTTGTCTATTCAAAGAGCAAGGAAGAGAATGAAGATCACTTGAGAATTATATTGAAGACCCTGAGAAAGGAGAAGCTTTATGCCAAATTTACCAAGTGTAAATTTTGGCTTCAAAAAGTTACATTTTTGGGTCACATAATCTCAAAAGAGGGGATATCTATGGATCCAGCAAAAACAAAGGTTATCGAAAGATGGTCGAGACCAACAACAGTAACTGAGATCCGAATTTTTCTTGGATTGGATGGATATTATCGACGTTTTGTAAAAGATTTTTCACGATTATCTAATACACTCACCAAGTTGACTCAGAAAGGAGTTTTGTTTGTCTGGACAGAGGAATGTGAAGATAATTTCAAGGAGTTGAAAAGAAGGTTATCCAGTGCACCTGTGCTCACACTGCCTTGTAGTGGAGAAAGGTTTGTGATCTACAGTGATGCATCCAAGAAGGGATTGGGGTGTGTTCTTATGAAAAATGATATGGTGATAGCTTATGCCTCACGACAGTTGAAAATCCATGAGCAAAATTACCCACCACATGATTTGGATTTGGCTGCGGTAATCATTGCATTAATGATTTGGAGGCAGTACCTTTATGGTGAAAGGTGTGATATTTATACTGATCATAAAAGTTTAAAGTATATTTTCACACAAAAGGAGTTGAATATGCGTCAAAGAAGATGGTTGGAGCTGATTAAGGATTATGACTGCTCAATCCATTACCACCCTGGGAAAGCAAACAAGGTGGCAGATGCATTAAGTCGACAAGACCATGCTAGTTTATCTATGATGAGGATCACAAAAGATCCAATATTTATGGATTTACAAAGGATGGATCATGGAATTATAATGGAAGGGGAAAAATCTTATATTTCTCAAATGAATGTTCAACCATCTATACATGTGAAGATTAAAGAGGCACAGAAAGAAGATGTCGAGTTACAAAAGAAGGTGAGAAATGTTCCTGAATTCAACCTTGATTGTGATGGGATAATAAAGTTCAGGAATCGGGTTTGTGTTCCTTCCATCCCCGAATTAAAGAAGGAGCTGCTGGATGAGTCTCATAGTTCTTCATTCTCTATTCATCCTGGAAGAACGAAGATGTATAGGGACCTGAAAGAGTACTTCTGGTGGGATGACATGAAAAGAGATGTTGCTGAATATGTCTCTCGATGCTTGGTTTGTCAACAAGTTAAAGCTGAGAGACAAAAGTCTAAGGGGATGTTACAACCATTACCCATACCCGAATGGAAATGGGAAAACATCACTATGGACTTTGTCACAGGACTTCCTAAAACATCCAAAGGCAATAATGCTATTTGGGTCATAGTTGATCGTCTTACAAAGTCTGCACACTTCATTCCTATTAGAGAGGATTTCTCTCTAGATCAGCTTGCAAGGATATATGTAAAGGAAGTGGTAAGATTGCATGGAGTACCACTTTCTATTATATCTGATCGGGATCCGAGATTTACCTCGATGTTCTGGCGAAGTCTTCAGCATACTCTGGATACAGAGTTGAGTTTCAGCACTGCTTATCATCCCCAGACAGACGATCAGTCTGAGAGAACAATTCAAACCCTAGAAGATATGTTGAGAGCTTGCTCTATGGATTTCAAAGGAGGTTGGGATCAACACCTACCTTTGGTGGAATTTTCTTATAATAATAGCTTTCACTCCAGTATTCAGATGGATCCTTATGAAGCTCTCTATGGAAAGAAATGGAGGACTCCAACTTGCTGGGATGAAGTTGGGGAAAGAAATCTATTAGGACCTGATCTCGTTGATGAAATGGCAGAAAAGGTCAGATCTATTCAACAACACATAAGCGCAGCTCAGAGTCGACAGAAAAGTTATGCCGACAACCAAAGAAAAGACCTAGAGTTTGAAGTGGGTGATAAAGTGTTCTTACGAATATCTCCCTGGAAGAGGGTTATGGGATTTGGAAAGAAGGGGAAGTTGAGCCCTAGATATATCGGTCCTTTCGAAATACTGGATCGTGTTGGGAAGGTAGCTTACCGATTGGCGCTTCCACCGAATCTCTCTCAAGTTCACGATGTGTTCCATGTATCTCTCCTTAGAAAGTACATACCAGATCCTTCACATGTACTTAGCTCAGAAGTTGTACCGCTGGAGCAAGATATTTCTTATGAAGAACAGCCGATAGAGATTCTAGATAGTAGCGAAAAAGTCCTACGAAACAAGACCACTCGATTGGTGAAAGTTTTATGGAGGAACCACCAACTTGAAGAAGCTACATGGGAGCTTGAGGATATGATGAGGGAGAAGTATCCTCATCTGTTTGTTACAAAGTGACGAATTTCGAGAGCGAAATTATTTTTAAGGGGGATTGAATGTAACACCCGAGACATTTATGTTATATAAATCATCAATGGAATCTTTTTCTACACAACACTTGCTTGGCTTGCTTTGCACGCAATCACGACCTTCCTCGATAGCTTGCGTCGTACGCAATACCGAGTTTCACTAAACAACAATATGCTATTAAAACTAGCCGTTATGAATAGTAATAACCACTTTTTTAAATTTTATAAATTTTATTTTTCAAAATGAACTTCATTTTTGGACTCAGAATATCGAAATTAGCCTAGGGTGAAATTTTGGTATTTTTCTGAAAACATTCAATTTATGATGAATAGTGAAACCACTATGTGGTAGGTTAAAAACTGAATTTTGCAAAAAACTTAATTTTACCACTTCTATGAATGGAATTTCAAAAATCCGACAGAAATGGTTGATATCAGTAAGTAAAATGTGGTTCAATGAGATAAAAATAATTTTTTGGGGAATAGTAACTTTTTACTATTTTTACCGCAGTTAATAGTAAATAGGGTAACTAAGAGTAAATATGATATTAATATTACCCTAACACATGTCCTAATTCTATTGGACAAGTGTAATTCGACCAAAGACAAACTTAGGAATAAAATATGACCATTTAGGCCCACTTGTATTATTTTAGGACATTTATTATTAATTTATTTAAAGAAGGGTTAAAATAGTTAAAATCAATGTTTAATAAGTAAATCATTTTTAATATGGGGTTATACAAAAGATAAATTCTATTTTAAAAATTAATTAGAAAGCTAAATAGATTTCCTACATGATGGTATTTTATTTGTAATTTTTAGACATCAAATAATTTAATTTATTTATGACACAAAGATGATGCAGTAATTATCTTATTAATGAAATATCGACATAATTGATAATATAAATACCAAAATAAATGTAAATTAAGACTTTTTATGAATTCCACTAATTTTATAGGTTACTATGATATATTAGTGTTGATTTAATCAACTTGGTTCGATCATATAATTCTGTTATGACTTTCACAAAAATCATATATCAAATAGTGTCAAAATTGACACAAAATAGTTTTTAAATCAAATATTATATTATTAATTGTTATTTTATTCCTAAAAATCTAAGGTTCGGCCAAATGACTTAGATAAGGATATATATATTAATAATAAACAATTTGGGGTTCGTTTGGCATGTTATAGTAAGTGTATTAACCATATAGTGAAAGAAAACAAAAAGACATGGTAAAAGTTAAATTATTTAACTTAGAGTTAAATCTAATTGATAAGGTTAAAATAATACCCTAAACTTGTCTAAATCATATTGGTTGATAGGATTTCGACCCATCCCCACTTTAGCATCTAAATAAGACCCTTTGTAACCATTATAAACTGATTTTGACTTTAATATAAAATAATATTTTGAGATATTCCTAAGGTGCCCCTCTCCTCCCTTATAAAAGGGCACCTCCTCCCCCTCCTCCTCTCACCAATTTGAGCACTCAAGCTCGGCCAACCCCTGCCATTTTCTCCTCTCCACTTCCCTAGAATAGTCCTAGAGGTCCTGGTCTTCTTCAAAGTCCAATATTAGTTCCCTAAGTGGAGGATTCAAAGAGGCGTTCCAAAGAAGAGGTAATATCCATTACCGATCTTTTCAATTTATTTCTTTTTCAACTTCTTCTTATTTAGTTGTTTCATGATAAATTAATAACATCAGTATTACTTACATACTGATATGTTATTATAAATATGAAACAACCCTAATTCAGCTTCTATTCATCCTACGGAAAAATTAAATCACCGCGCGTGCGTACGTACGGAATACCGTCTCCTCGCCGTGGTGTAATCTATTTTTCCACCATCACTTTACAAGGATGGGTATAATGGTGTAATGAGTAAATATTTATGATTATTATAAAGTAATATTGATACTGACATAATATATATATACTCTAATACAGTTCCACGATCATAGGAACGATATCATCACTCGTGCGTACGTACGGAATACCGTCTCCACGATGTGATGCGACTCGTTCTACATGATCATCGTTACATAGTAATTATATAAATGAATTGAATGAATAAATATGATATATTTTACACTAATACCATTCTGGATATAAGGTATCTATAACCTTAAAAGAAGAATAAGAATGTATTCGGCAAAACACGCATAAGAACAAAAGGCAATAAAGACCCGAGTAACAAGTAACAATGAAATATTACTAACAAAAAGCTAAGAATATGACCATATATGATATCATATCAATATGTATGATTCTGGAATAAGTCAATAACATTATTTAAACCATTATACAGGAGCTTCGGACACGTACAAAGCAAATCGGACCTAAGGTAAGGAAAATATCACAATCTCATTTTTATCCGAGATTGTTTATTCGTAAGTATTTACTGGGGTGTATTTTATCATCCACATCCATGTTTATCAAAATGTAATATTATTTCCATCCACCAAAAATTGTTTAAATCCATTTTTACCCTTCGGTGAGTTTTTAGTAATATGTATGAAAGGAATCTTTTTTCGTTTTTCGTACGAGGTACTTTTTGACTTTTCCGACAAAAGTACGAAGATTGTTTTTTTACTTATACGGCATGAATGGATTTTTAAAACATTATTTCCAAGAAGCTTCCTTTATAAGTTTTAAAGTTTATTTTTAATCAACTTCTTTTAGTTTATAATTGTATGACATGTTAAGAAAAGAAAAGTGTTTTTGAAGTAGAAAGGATATTTTCCTCAAGAATGAAGTTCAAATGTTTTATCAAAAATATTTTCCATCTATGATAATATAGGGTTCTGTTTTTATCCCTATTATTTCATTTATTTGATTATGTTTTGAGGAAATTATTTTTATGAAGTCATTTACCTTATATGATTTGTTTTATGATGTCATGATGTTTCAAGAATCCCATTTTTGTTACAAGTGTTATGCGATGATGTATGATTTATGATTATGTGGCACACAAAAGAAAGGATTCATTATAAGATGGGTGGGACCTATATCTCCCTCCAATGCATTGGATAAAGATTTTATATCTCATGAGATAGACATGGCTGGAACGGTAGGTTATACCGGTTCAGTGAAACAGGACTGGAACGAGGGTGACTCGATTCAGAAAGGGACTTTGTCCACTAAGATAGTCTTGGCAATGAGTCATGACTAACAAGAAATGATTTTTAATGATTATGTGTGCATGCCACAAAGTTTCAAGTTTTATGTTATGATTATGGGGATCTCATTTTCACTTCTATGATTTGTTCCATGTTAAGATATTATGCTCTCTTTTGCAGGTTAAGATTTCCAAAAATGTTATGTTCTTATGAAAATTATGTGATGGATATTTCTTTTGTTTACCCTTACTGAGCATTTGAGCTCACCCTTTTATGTTTTATTTTCCCCAGGATATAAAGAAAGGTTTTAGGTAGAAAAAAAAGAAGATATTTATGGGAGATATTGAAGATCTTTCACCACGATTAGAAGATTATACTCCAAGTTTCCAAAGACACTAAACTATTATGGTCCTTGTGTGTGTGTTTTGTTATGTACTAAGTATTCCGCAAAAGTAATGTAATATCCATGCACGTCAAGCTTCGGGTCACTACAAAATATTTTCAGTGTTTATTTATAAAATCGAGTAAACCTTTTATCAGCGATAGTTAAAAAAACGCTGATAAAGGAATGCTTTTTCAGTGCTAAAATATAAAGCGCAGATAAAACTTGTCTTTATCAGTGCTAAAACAGTATTGATAAAACTATAATGATAATAAATTATTTATATTTATATATATATTTATAAAATTATATGAATAAAAATATAAATATATTTATTTATTTTTTTTAAAAAATAACTATAAATAAGTATATATTTATATATATTTATATATATATTAAATATATATTTATTTATAATTATAAATTTATAATAAATATAATAAATATATTTATAATTATATATAATTAATATAATTATTATAATTTTACAATTATTTAAATATATCTATATTTATATAGAATTATATTTGTAAATATTAGTATATATTTATTATAATTTTATAATTATTTAATAACTATAAATATATATATATATATATATTTGATAAGTATATATTTATTTATAGTTATGATCATATATATATCAATAATTATAAAATTATAACACATATATTTATTACATTTATAATTTTATAAATTAATATAATTAATATATTAATAATAATTTAATAATTATTTAAATATATCTATATTATATAGAATTCTAATTATAAATATTTGTATATATATATATATTATAAATATATTTATTTAATTATATATATTTATTTAATTAATATATATATTATAATTTGATAATTATTTAAAATATATATATATATATAATTATGAAATACTTATGAAATGAAAATATATTTATTATAAATATATATTTACTACATATATATTATAATTATAGTCATAATTATAAATAAATATATATATATGTATAAATACATATCAAATTAACATGAATATATTAATTATATATAGTCATAAAAATAAATAAATATATATATATATATATATATTCAAATAATTAGGATATGAAAATAAATATATTAATTATACATATATTTTTATAATTTCAAAATTATTTAAATTAATATATATTTATATTTAAATAATTATGAAATTTTAATCAATATATTTATAATAAATATATTTATTACAATTATTATTATAATTATAAAAAAATAATTATTTATTTATATTCATAAATATAAATAAATATATTTAATTATTCATTTAAATATTTCTGAATTTAAAATAAATATATTTATTATAAATATTTTTTATAATTTATAATTGTTTAAATAAATCTATATTTATATATAAATAATTATGAAATTGTAATAAATATAATTTTAATATTTATAATTATAATTATAAAAAAATATTTATATATTTATAATCATAGATATAAATATATATTTATACATATACTTAAATACTTATGAAAGTAAATTAAATATATTAATTATATAATTAATATTTTTTTTTATTTCATAAGTATTTAAATATATATATATATTTATTTATTTATATTTAAGACTATATATAATTAATATATTTATTTTAATTTCATAAGTATTTAAATAAATATATATATATATATATGACTAATAATAAATATATATTTAATTATAATTATAATTATATGTATAATAAATATATTATTTATAATTTTATAATTATTTACATATATATATTATTTATATTTATTAAAATAATTATTTGTATATGTCTATAAATATTTGTATATATTTATAAATATATTTCTATAATTACATATATTTATAATATTATAATTATTATAAATACATTTATCATGATTTTATGTCTTTATGAGAACATAATAGCTTCATGGAAACATGAATGAATCTTATACACCAAGTATAGATCATAAAAATCGACTAATCATATAAATGGACAACATGAATATTAATGAGAGTGTAATGTATAAATGAACATTCATGATGAATACAGAACATATGAACGTCACTTATATTTATGCATCAATTGATCAAAATCATTAGAAACATATATTTATTTAAATATATTTTTATTAATTTATAATTATAATTATAAATATACATATTTAAAATGTATTTATATATAAATATAATTTACATATTTAAAAAAGTGTATATATATAATTATAAATAAATATATTTTGAATGTTTTTTATATAAATATAAATATATAAATATAAATATACAAATCTAATTAATCTAATAAATAGGTTTATTATTTAATGAAATTTATTATATATATATATTTGAATTATTTAAAAATATATATTATTTATAAACATGCGTTTTTTATATAATGTATAAAAATAATCATTATTTTTTAATATATATATAATAACTTTATATAAAGTGATAATATTGTTTAATGAAAACTTTACTCAGCACTAACAATAGTGCTGATAAATCTACCTTTTTTAGCACTAGAAAAAGGTTTGATAAAGGGTAGATTTATCACTACTATTAGATAGTGCTGATAAAGTTCCTCTTTTATTAGCGCTTTCTTCTTAGCCCTAATAAAACCAAGTGCATCCCTTTTCTGGATCTGTGGTAGTGTGCAAACACATGTCATTTATGTCATAGTGTTTTTATTCTTTTTTCAATATAAAATTCATCATCACTCCTCTTATAATCATACTCGATTTCATTCCTCCTCATTTTCCAAATTATAGACTCCCCAAAACTATTTTAATAATAAAAATATGAATTTATTGATAAAAAATACTTAAATTAATAGCGTGGAAAAATAATATAGAAATTTCAATTTAATGCGTGTGATTTATAATGAAAATTAATATTATTTATTGTTAATAAAATATTTATATTTGACTATAATTAATATGAATATATAACGATTAAAAATATTGTTTTAACAAATAAAAAACATGGTTTGATCACCTGTTTAACTGATTTTCCCGATACGAACATGATGTACTCCACTGCTCTGGGAGCAGCAAGCTGTTAAGAAACCTATTGCTCCTTAGGAATGGGAGCGTCAGCATGTGAATAAGGTTATTCCAATGCACTGCGAGCAGCAACAGGTTGAGAGACCTATTTTTTCAGGATTGGGAGCACCATTATGTGTGGAAGTCATTATCTATAGAAATGGATTAACATTTAATTTAGAGTACAAAATATTGTAGTAAATGAATAATAACATGAGGTAACATGATGTATATTACAAAAAATGTAACATTATTATTGAAATCAGATTTTCTTTTTTAATGGATGAAGGGATTTGACCCCTCTATCGACAATCCAAAACCCTTCATTGTGGTCTCCTCTAACATACAAAATGTCGTCTACATTGGAACTACTATGAAATGATTTAGATGTCCAAATGAAAGGGTCATCCTCAATTAAATTATCATCTGACCCTTTAGTGGTTTTGGTTGATAACAGAATGATTGACTACATACTATTTGCAAGGTTAGGAATATAAAATATTTGTACTATCTATGATGTCATTATAAATGGTTCACCTTTGTACAATTTATTACTAAAATCAACTTTCACGATTCCTAATTCTTATATTTTAATAACTCATTTGTTATGAACCCACATGGATTGGAAAATATTCACTTGGAATGTAGTATAATCCAACTCCCATATTAGTTTGATGACCCCATAGTATGAAATATTCGAATAAATTATATTTTATCCCTTAGTACTGGAAACATGCATCACTATAGCCATTAGTGTAACTTCACTATTTTTCATGGTACTGTCATCATCATGCTAATTTGTATAGAACATATAACTATTAATTACATATCCATTTTGTAACACCCCCAAATGATAAAGGGTTAAATGAATAAATTATATGACTTTTGTCAACAAGGTGAACCTTCCTTTTAAGAATCCAGTCTGATTAAAACTCTACAGTTAAACGTTCTTGTCATGGAGAAGTGATCAGGATGAGTGAACTTATGAGATGTTTCCCAGGGTTTGTATGAGTGAGGACAAATCAAACTAGAAATGACACGTGTTGTCTTGTGGGGACTTTCATTAGTTGGAAGACCTGTTCAGGCACGTGTGTGGGCCTCACGGTGGGGACCACGTGTCTGTGGGGAAACTGGTTGTACCATGTGGTACAGGACCAGACAACCATGTTAAGGCGGGGTGGCTGTGCTATCAGCAGGACCCTGTTGTTACACATTGTAATATAATACGTACACACTTGGTCCTCTAGGTAGCCATCAAATTCATTCTGAAATTGAATTTGGATTTCCATTTAACTCCATTAAGATATAGTCCCAAAAACATCCTATAAACTGGGTTTTTTGTGTATTTGATATCCATATTCTAACCCTTGATGGATTCAAATGGCTAAGAATTTCATTATGAGTTGCGACATATGGGAAGACCTTTAAACTATTATGAAAAACATAACATTGGGCCTTATCCCAATTTACAATATTGATTGTCCCAAAAACAATTCTAGAAACTCTTTTACCTGCAATCCACCAAGTGTGATGATATCTCAGTAGACCAATGCCTTCCACACCAGACAGGTATTTGATACAGAATTCAATGGCATCCTCAACAATATATCACTCTACAACAAAACCCTCATGCCAACTTCATTTTTTTACATACCCTTTCAAAATATTCAAATACCGTTCAATGGGGTACATACATCTATAGTATACATTACCACATAGTCTAATCTATCTCACCATGTGAACCATCAAATAAATGAATGTTTTCCAGAATAATATTTCTAATTCACATAATTTGGTGGCCATTTCTCATTCCATATATAGAAATTTTTTTGGATCTATAACATTGTTGCTCATATCATTGAAGAAGAAATAGAGCTTGGGTAATGTATAAAAGAAATTCCAGGGAAAACATCAATGTAGAACTATAGGAATTATATATTTCCTCAAAACATGGCATTCCTGTGATTTCTGACCCTCTATCTTTAAATCGACCATTGGCCCGATTTTCTTTGTTTTTGATGAATTCCCTTATGGAATCCTTAAGTCATTTAATAAATTTCAAAAATGATAACTCTCCTTCCAAAAAAGACTGTAAATAGCTAGAGGAAGAAAAAAATTCACCCTTAACTAGAGCCTACTCTTCACGTATTCCCATGTAATCCATGTCCAGCCTAGCATTAATTCCATCCTTTTTTTTCTGGGTGCATTTAGAAACATGTTGATGACACTGTCACATAGTTTTCTTTTCATCATGCATAATGTTAAGAAAATTTCTGACATACAGATAATTCCATTATGGTAATTCAAAAAATGCTCTCTTTTTCAAACCCTATTTCGTAAGGTTTTTTAAAAATGGTTTATCAAAAGCAGTGTCCACATATTTTACTTCTTCAAATAGTTGATCACTTGTTGGTAGAGATAGTGATGTATGTTTTTCTGAAATTCTATCGAATGATGTCACCAAATATTGTTACTTATGTCATCGGGGTAGAAATCTATAATTTCTTAGAAACATATTGTTCGATGAATGTTTCAACCTAATTGAATATATACCTTGTTCGCAAATAGTACACCTTTGAGTTCCATTAATTCTATATCCTAACATGTTTCCTAAAGAAGGAAAGTCATTTATTCTCCTATACAACATGTCTCTCAACATTAAATATTCCTTTTTATAGGCATCATACAATGTAACACCTGTATCCCACAATAGTTTCAAATCCTCGATCAATGGATCCAAATAAACATCAATATCATTACCTAAATGTTTTGGTCCTGATATATGCATAGATAACATGATGTAATTTTACTCATGCATAAACACAGTGAAAATCTATAATTAACCAACATAACCAACAATGTATTGTGAGTTATTCTATGAAAACCTAAAGGATTAACTATTTTTATAGATAACCCAAGACAACGTTTTCTCAGCTCGTTTTCAAATTCATGATACTCATGATCAATTCTTTTCCACTGATGAGGTTCTGTTAGATTACATATTTTCCCAAATTTAATTATTGTTTCTATGTACCACGTCAATTTCCATACTTTCTCTTCACTTCTATATAGGCTCTTAAACCATGGAGTTATTGGAAAGTACCATACAACTTTCATAGGACCATATTCATCTTTCATGTATCCAGAATCACCACAATTTGGGAATTATTTAAGTGATTTGTGGACCCTTTGAAAAAATATATATTCATTCGGTCGTGCATTTATTCTTTCATAGATCATACCCATCGAGCATAGCATTTTTTGGCATCGTATGTTCGGTTCGGGAGCCCATTATCTTCTAGGTGCATGCCATTTAATATAGAATATAATTCTATTAAACACGTGTCACTCCATCTGTTAGCTAATTTTAGATTATACTTCTTTAGTATGGATAAAAATGTTTTATATTTAGTGAAAGAACAATACAATGGCATCTTTTCACAACTCTTTATCATGTCAAAAAATTTTGGGAAATCACGAAGTTTATCATCAAATATCCTTGTCATTTCCTCAATACAATCCTCATAATCCTTCATAACTATAATGACATCCTCGACATAGTCTTCTTCATTTTATACACTTGTAATCACATCAGATGATCCATAAAACACATTGTTTTCCCAACCTCTTGCTACATTTTATTTTCCCCATGTTTATTCCAGAATTTATAACTTCAATTAATTTTTTTATAGATCAAGTGTTCTTCCAACTCATTTGAACTAATTTTTCGTGAATAAAAATAGCATATACTTGGATAAAGGATTTGAGAAGTGTCATATGCATGATCTTTCTCAAATCTGATGAAATATTTCCTTCCCTCTTCATACTCTTTTATCATATGATTAGAATCCATCCATTCTTTATTCATATCCATCATATTTAACTTTGTAATATAAATATATAACCAAATAAATAGACAAAATGTTGATATAACAATAAACCTTGTCTAAAAAAATATATATACATTAAGTATCCTTCAATATTTATCCCCAATATCCACTTTTCAGAACCATGGTCTTTCATTTGGGATCTTTTAGATAAATCAATATTTATCTATTCTATTCATTTCATCAATGGTCCAACTATGTGAAATTCATCCACATAAAGAAGAAAAATGAAAAAAAATCCCATCCTAATACAGCATCATAGAGTAGATATTATTTTCATTACATTGCATGAACATTAATTCTATAATAAAATCATTGAAATTCTAGTTACACTATCTTGGTTCCGACTTATGCCCAAAAAAACTTCATATGAGACTGGAAATGAACCATCTATTCGATTTGGCATGAAACCTTCCCATTGATATATGTATATCTCTTCCTCTAAATCCCCTTGAAGGAGTATAATCATGACAACCATTCGTTTTAGAATTAAATCTTCAATGGAATCCATGTAGAAAACCATCTGAATTATTATATGTTTTACAGCATGAGAGAAAATCTAATGGAAATCTAATCCTTCTAATTATTGAAATAAATTTACCCTTTTCATGGTGTTATTATTCACCTAATTTTCTTCCCTATATAATGTAATGATTTTCCTAATTATATAAAAATATAAACTTAAAAGATTAAAGAATATCAACATTTCAAGTTTCCTTTGAAAACTATTTATAAAATCACAGTTTAAAATATCTCACCCTAAATATATTTTATACACTTTTTGAGTATATTCCAAAAATATCTCACCATAAAGATAATACAAAAATCACCTCATGGAAAGAACCACTATTTCCAAATTTGTGAAATTATTTTGGAAGTTTCTCTAATGAGTCCATTACTATTTGGACCCATAAGCTACCATATGACTATAATGGACTACAACTATTCATATCATAACTCTAAATACACCACAATATAATACATACTCATTACCTATATAATTTATGATTATGATGGGGTTTTTCTTCAATCTCCCATTAAATATCGTTGAAGGATCTCTCATGAACATCTAAGGAAAGGAACTATACCAAATTATTGGTTAAGGTCTTCTCATCACTTCCAATTAGGAAGAATCTTGGAAGACCCTCTAGTAATTACTGGAAATTCCAAAAAAAAATTGGATATAAAAAACATGCTTTGGCCTCTATAAATAAAAATTAACATAAAACTTTTCATGTTGTAAAAATATGCTATCCACTAATATAATTTTCCCCATGAAGTGTACATTATCAATACAAAACATACACTTTGAGATAATGGCATATAGTTGATTCTCCCTAGGATTTCACAAAATGATCCCTAGATATCGAGCATGTTCCTACCTCGATCCTAGAGAATACATTATCTAATATAAGATGATCGAATAGTCCATCACTATGTATAAGTGTATGTATGTTCAATTATATCACTTAGAATAACCTTTAATAGCCCAAACATATTTTCAATGATCCATTTGAATTTTTATGGAAAAAAGTAAGGCACTCTAGGGTGACATAATCATTCATATGAACCCCTTTACATTGAAGTTGTTCAATTGAAACTTATGCTCGCATAGCTCTATAGAATCCATCTTATATGGTGGAATAGATATGTGCCCCACACCTAGTAATAACAGAATCATAAACTCATCCTATCCCTTGGGTGGTAATCTGGAGAAGTCCTTGGAAAATACATCTAGGAAATTTTGGGACATACTGAATGATATTTATCTCTATCATCCAAAACTAATCTTGAAAAATGGGTTGTGATTCTACACATATATAGAAATATATGACCAATATAACTAGTTTTCACATCCAAATCTCCAATATAGACATTATTATCACCCTCGAAAAATATAATTCCACCAATTTATGAAAACAATTGATATTGTAGATACATTACTACATGGGGGGTTTTAATTGTAGTCACAAAGTAGACTCATAGTTTTCATGTCACTAGAACATTCCCTTTCCATTTTTGAGTCTACATTAAGTGGGAATTAATGTGTTTCATGGTAAAATTTTCAAATTGTTGTGAGACATTTTATGAATCCATTTTTTATATATTTGAAATTTTTATCTCCCTCTTGTATTTACCGCTTACTTTCAATCCAATTATACATGAACCAACATCAAACATTCATATTCTATATCTAAAAAATATACATTAACCCGCATCAAACATTCATAATAAATATATAAAAATATTTATACATATATAAAAATATTTGATATGTGGGGAACAATTTTCCCACTATAAGAAAAATGATATCCTATAATTGAAATATCCTAAGAACCGACATAAAACATTCATGTTCCATAATTTCTATATAAAAATAAATAATAAACTCATCTGTAATTGAATAAAAACATAGAAGAAAACCCAACATCAATATATTAATGAAGTCAGAAACAACAAACCATATCCATATGTAAACAGAAAATGGAAAAAATGTGAAACTACATTGAAATAAAAATTACTAATATTAGATGGGTTGTATTCAATAACATGCTCTCCAGTAAAATATGGCCTCCATTCTCAAAATCACCTTACAAATAAACAAACTCCTATTCCACTAAACATCAATTGGGCTACAGGCATCCAACAACTAACCATATATTTATTGAACCAAAAATGTACTTAGAGCATTACAAGAATATTCATAGTGCTAGCACCTGAGGAGATGAGTTCGTGATGATGGTGTGTTTGTAGAGGAGGAGGGCTTCACAATAAAGGTGGGGTTCGATGGCAGAGGTGGGGTATGTGAAGGAGAGCTTCATGGTGGATGACAGCTTCGTGGCAATGGAGGAGGGCTTTGCGGTGACCGGAGTCAGTGGCAGAGGAGGAGGATGAGGGATTCAAGGTAGAGGAGGAGGTTTTCATGGCGGCAGGGGTCGGCAACAAAGGAGGAGGGCTTCACGGTGATGGTGGTGGAGGAGGAGGCAACGAAGGAGGAGGAGGAGGTGGTAGCAAGGTTTGGATTCCATGAGAGATTGAGTTATGTGATAGAAGGAGTTGATTGTTAGAGTCTGTTTATAAAATCAGGTATGCCTTTAATCAGTAATAATTAAAAAATGCTGATAATGGATTGTTATATCAGTGTTAAAATAGAAAGATTTAATAAAACTTGCATTTATTAGTGCTAAAATAGAACTGATAAAACTATAATGATAATAAACTATTTATATTTATATATGTATTTATAAAATTATATGTAAAATAACTAAATAATTATTTATTATAATAACTATAAATAAATATATATTTATATATATATAATGAATATATATTAATTTATAATTATAAATTTTTTATAAATATATTTATTATATTTGTAATGATATATAATTTATATCTTTATTAAAATTTTATAATTATTTAAATATATCTATATTTATTTAGAATAATAAATGTTAATATTTCTATATATTTATTATAATTTTATAATTATTTAATAAATATAAATGTATATATATTTATTTACAGTTATAATCTTATATATATATATAAATAATATTAAAATTTTAACAAATATATTTATTGAATTTAAAATTTTAAAAATATATATAATTAATATATTAATAACAATTTAATAATTATTTAAATATATTTGTATTATATAAAATTCTAATTATAAATATTTTTAAATATTTATAAATATATTTATTTAATTAATATGTTTATTATAATTTGATAATTATTTAAATATAAATATACATTTTAATTATAGTGTGTGATTTATTTTGAAAATTAATTTTATTTATTATCATTAAAATAGTTATATTTGACTATTATTAACTTGAAAATATAATTATATAATAATATTATTTTAAAAAATAAAAAAAATTGGTTCGATCAAATAATTAACTAATTTTCCCTATCCAAACAGGACCAACTCCCCTGATTCAATGAACATCCCGATTCTATATGAGTGTGTGTATAATTTGACCCTACAATAATAGAATTTTAGTCTCATTCATTGTGAGATAGATTTTGACCTACCATCCATATATAAATTGACCCTACGTTAAATTAATTTTAGGTGAAATAATATGATTTGATTAAGAGATTTGTCCTGTGATCATTGTAATATGAATTTTGAGGCTGATCATTCTTAAATGAATTCATAAATATAATAAATGGATAAGATGTTCTATAAATTAGATACCCTTCCTCATCCCCTTTTATTCTATAGCTCTCCAAATTTAACTATAATTCTTACTCACCCTTCCCCCTAGTACAAGCGCCCGTCTCTCTTATCCCCCAAAACAAAATGGTGCATCGTGCGATGAGGACGTTAACAGAGAAGATGAGGAGTGTCGACAATTATTTCTTCCCTGGATCCATTAAAAGGCAGAGAAGAACCATTTCCTCTGACTTGATCTAAGAAAACTCCACCCTCCCAGCGATGCTGGAATGGAAGAGGTGAGCGACGCACACCAAGAAGGGGATGCTGGTGATTCCTAAAACCTACATTGATCTGCTCTTAGAAGACACTTCCTACAAGGAATTGCCATAAAGGAAGAAGAAAACTACATAGGCCGACCTGGCGATGCTGGAATGGAAGATGAAGAAAACCCACATAGATCTACTCTTTGCAGACACTTCCAACCAGGCGATTCCGGAATGGGAGAGGTGGGAAACCCACATCGATATAGTTGTTGCAGATCGGAAGAAGGGGTGCACCCTGGGCGGCCTGTTTGTGGCTGATGACCTGGGGATAGAGAAAAGGTAGAAGAGAGAAATTCACACTGAACTGCCCTATATAGACACTTGGATTAGGTGACACCAGAAAAAAAAAGAGGACGACGGTGGGTGATCTGTTTATATCCCAAGACCTTGCCATAGAGGATCAGAAGAATAGAAGTAAGGTGTTTATGGTAGAATGGTAGAGGAGTGAGACACACACTGGGAATCTTTTACCAGACTCTTGAGAATAGGTGATGCCGGAATGGAAGAAAAGGATGATGCTGAGTGACCTATTTATAGCCCAAGACCTAGAGATGGAGGATCAGAAGAAGAGAAGTATGATGTTCATGGCAAAAAGGCAGAGGAGACCGCCGCACACTGAGTAGCTCTTACCAGACTCTTGTGAACAAGAGATGCCAGAAATAATGAAGAGGATGACCCTGAGTGACCAATTTATAGCCCATGACCTAGCGATGTAGGATCAGATGAAGAGAAGTATAGAGTTCATGGCAGAATGGCAGAGGAGAGTGCCGCACACCTAGCACCTCTTACTAGACTAGGTTTTCATGGCAGGAAGGCAAAGGAGAGCATCGTACACCGAGCTACTCTTACCAGATATATATTTAGGAATTAATATAATGAATTTAAAAATATAATGATGAAATTAGAAATTTATGTTAATCATTTTGGAAGTCTATGTAATATTTTTATTCAAATAATTTTTTTTTCTTTTTTCTATTTTAACCAAGTATTCACAAGATCTATTTTGATTTTTTTCCTTGTTTAAAAACCAATCAACTGTTCGTTGATTTAACATAATCCAATTATTTCAATGAGAAACAAAATCATACTTGTTTTTTATTTAAGATTTTATTTAAACTTAAAACATGTTCTTTTTCAAAAAATTGTTCTTCTGAATTTTTGTTAAAAATATTTTTTACCACTTCTAGAAATTAAATCTTATAAAATGGGTACCATATTTCAAATTAGTATAATTAATATCAGGTAATCAAATCAACTTAAAGAATAATATTTCTTTCAGAAGAATCATAAAAAATTATAATGGAAGGTTCAAATCAGCGAGTAGTCATGATGATAAAAAATTCTATCCATGCGAAGTACAACAAAACAAAGATTCTTTTCACATTTTTTTGTAAAAAAGATAAAAGTACATCACTCAGAATATTAAAAGAATATTCCATTGATTTTTTATATGAAAATTAAAACATGAATAAAAATTAATTTAAAAAACCAAAAGAGAATATTAAAATAATTCTTGAAGACATTTTTTTCAGAAAAGATGAAAATGAAAGAAAAGTATCCCAAAAGTCTATTTTTCATTAAAAAATTTATGGTCATTCTATGAACTAAATAAAATAAAATTGTACAATTAAATGAACAATCCATGAACAAATGAAGGAAAATAAAATGAAATGGGTTTATCATATAAGGAACATATGATATCTCTCAATCTAAATAAAATTATAGTCAATACAATTTAAAATGAAATTGAAACATAAATCTCATATAACTTTGGTAATCACTAAATCAAAATAACATGAAAGAGAGAAACATATATGGATTTTTAAATTACCATAGTTTCAATAAAAATAATTGTAAAATACATTAATGGGTATTATATACACCATAAAAATAAATAATTAGTGAATATGGCATATGTCTTACATATATAAAATTGAGACGAGAAACGCTTACCTGATGTCTGATATTTTTCGTAAATTTTCTATCCTAATTTATAATAAGTATATATTAATTATAAATATATTATATAACCATTATAATATATATATTATAATCTATTATTTATTTAGAAAAACATATCACCCATTTATTGAAAATTATTTACTGAAATTATTGTAATAGGTGAAAACTATTACATTTTTCATGCGTGTTTCAGTTTAGTAGTCCCAATCATTGTAATTTGATCATGATTACACTATCTCCAAAATTATAATAATTATATTAGTATCATATTTAATAATCATATACACTATTATAAATATTCATATAATATGATTATGAAAAAGTTATTACATCACTTCATTAAATAAAATTAATGTACTATGCTAATAATAAAAGTTGACTATTAAAAACTATAGTAATATCATAAATATCATGTACATTCATTAAATTCATTATTAAAACCATTAACATGAAAAGGTTTTGAAAAATGAAATGCATCACTTCGTGAAGTTGATAATCCACAGGCACGTCTGAGCGATGTTTTCTTTTTTCCATAAGATGGAAAGGAGGTGGATAATGGTTGTTCCATCATCATAATAAAAATTCAGTATATTTAAGAAACTAAAATCATTATTTTATTTTTGATACCATATATTTTGATGACGTATAATATGAAATAAAATATAATGTACTCCGTTAAGTGTCATAACTATTTGTTTAGAAACCTCATTTGGACTACACTTTAAGCCTTTAAGGGATTGTATTTTGACAAGAAAAGAAGATCTAGGACATGGGAAAGGAATATAAGATTATATTAGGGTAGTTATTTACTTATATTTAGCGATCAACCTTAATTAATAAGGGAGGATATGATAGTCCCATTAATAATTACGTGGAGGGGAATAGTCAGAATTACATAAAGTATTAAATTGAAATAAATTCAAATTCATGTTAAGGTGGATCAAAATTATGATTTTTAGAATACATGCTGAGTATAAGATTATATAATCACATCCAATAATATTTGTACAAGTTTAGGATTTATTTTAACCCTTATCTCTTAGTTTTAATCTATATGAACCCTTTAAAAATTATCGTGATATCAATGCTTTTACTATTTTGGAATCAATAATGTTCAGATAAAAGGGAAATTGACCCATATGTAGATAAGGGATTCAATTTTAGACTATATACAATTCAATTGGATGAATATAATATATTTTATAAATTAAAATTCATTTAATAAAATATTATAAAACATAAGATACAATTAAAGTCATTTATGGGACTATTAATATAGTTTGACGTTAAATACATCAATACTTGTATAGAATTTGAATATAAACACTTCTTAAAAAAATTAAACATTATTATTAAACATATAATTTACATGTCAACCTAATTCATCCATAAAATATTATTTTATCTATTTTTAAAATCATTAACTATTATTTTTTACACTTATTACACAAACATTATGTTAGCATTGTGTTAGAATTTAAGGTAATTATACAAAAAAAATTAAAAATTGATTAACATAAAAAAAAATTAAAATTCTAAATAAACTTTATTATTATTTAATAACAACTTCTAGTCTTTATGTGAACATATAAATGAAAGAGAGTGGTATTTTGAAATTTTCCTTTACTTAAAATATTACAAATGACTTTTTCAAAGAATGATGACACAAAATGCCATATGTTTTAATATTTGAAGTAGGTGGTAAAATTAAAACAATATAATGAAAAATAGTCACGTGTATGGTTGATTTTTAATACTTTTTTAAATGTTTTAATGTTGTTCTACATATTTTACCCTTAAAATGGTGATAACATTTTTTCCAATGTTATACTCATTATGACCAAAAATAAATGTGGAATATTTAGCATATTTTAAAATACTAGTTCCAAAAAATGTATCCATTTTTCAATATTCTATCTCCAGAAGTATAGGAAATAAGTTTTCATATATGTCTGTAAAATTACATGAAAACAATTTTTAGAAAAAAAATATGTTTTAAGCATAAAATTAACTTCTATCGAAATCAGGAATATTGATAATTCAAATGGAATTAATTAGATTATACTAAATAAAATGAATAATAAGTAAATTTAAAACCAAATCCCAATTATAATGAGAAGTTTAAATTACTTTATTTACTGAAAAGAAAAGATGACATTTTAAAATTTTCTATTTTTCACTATTCAATGAAAATTCATCCATCTCATAAAAATAAAAAATTATCACCATAAGTTAATTTTGATTTTTTGATTTCAAAAATTACATTAATTTAATAAAATAAAATTTCTAAAATAGGTATAAATTAATTCTAGTTTCCACACACAAAATCATATAAAAATCATTTTTTAAGAAAATAAATTTTTTAAGCATGAAATTATTTAACTAAAAATTATGTTCTTATTTACTAAGAATTACTCAATATATATGAATTGAATATTGACATTTTATATATATATCATAATTTAATTACTCATATTTATACCCACTTTTTAAACAACTATATTATAGTGGCCACATTTAAATAATAATATTTTTATAATATATGTTAATTCACTTAAATATTGATGTTGTGTGTTAAGAAATCTAGTTAGATTATTATTATTTGAAACTAAATTTCAGGGTGTGGCATGAATCCTCTTGAATGATGTTATAATATTTCATATGTAAGGTGTCCAAACTCAAGTAAGTGATCAACTTCACAACATGTTATCCGTTGGATGCAAGTAGGTCGACAACCATATTCTCGTCATTCCAACTATAGTGGGTCTCAACATATATATGATGAATAATATATAAATTTGGGATAATTTATTCATTACTCTAGTGATTTGAAGTGCGGATCCCTGGTGATTTAACTGAAAAAAAATGAATCAAATTCAACTGATGAAATATTGATATTATGAGACTTGTAAAGATTAACAATTGTATTCATTGCATGATATATTCCATATATTGAGGATCCTTATTTATAAAAGGTTGATAATGACATAATGATAGATCTTATACCATCTTAGACAAAACCACCTCTACAACTTCCTAATCACATGATTCATCAATATTTTGCTTATAGAACCCCATTAGAGCCTTCATGCTTATCGGACACCACCCGTATCATATGTGGATCTAGTAGATAGAGAACTAGAAATATGGATCTTCGTAGACCTGTTAAGGATGGATATATTGTAAATAGAGTGGAGATATTATACCCGTGAAAGGATCATACTTTTTGAATCTGTGGTGCAGTGATTGACTCCATGATGGCGAGTTGCATTATGAGCATTCCATATAATTGAGCATCAAAAATACTATAGGATGCTCTAGAATAACGACACATGTAGTATTAATGTTATGTAATGTTATTATATTAATGGAAAATCCATTTTAAAATCAATTTAATCCACTATTAAAAATAAAATTACATCAATCGTGCATAAATGAAAATTACCACCTCCATGAAGTGATGCTCTTATCTTGTCATCGCTACCTCTCATGGATAATGAAAATGATTGAGTTCATGAATTAATAAAAATATAATTTGAAAATTATAATTATAAAATAGTAATCTATTATATTTTTTTATTCCACATCATGTTTTGGTAAATGGAATCATTATTCATGCATATGTGCAAGCTACCGCCTCCACAACTGAATGATTTCAATTGTCATCACCACCATTTTTATATGATTATAATAATTAATTTTAAAAGATAAATTATATTGATAAATTTTTTAAGATTATATAAAATTTATACTAACAATATATAAAAACATTCCTTACTTGATAAGTCATTATAACATGCCCCCATTTGGGTTGGTTTTACAA
Source organism: Viscum album (assembly GCA_963277665.1). Lineage (NCBI taxonomy): Eukaryota > Viridiplantae > Streptophyta > Magnoliopsida > Santalales > Viscaceae > Viscum > Viscum album. The sequence continues at coordinate 1,933,764,319 of OY728131.1, forward strand.
CATACATGAATGATGATATAATATTAATATTATTAAGGAAAACATGAATATTATATAATGATAATTTTCTGTAAAAATAATTTATTTGATATTTTTTTAATGATTATGTAATGGTTTTATTATATTTAATATATTTATTAATATATCACCTTTCGATCGTTAAAGATGCAAAAACTTATTCTTCAAAGTAATCATATTTAAATACCATACATTTATGATTAGCCATATGAAATTTAGATATAGATAATATTTGAAACACCATTATTCTTTTATATTGCTAAATTTTTCAATGATAATTTTATTAAAAAAAACTAATCAACCACACCATTACAAAATTAGTACGAAACATGCAATCAATGTTTATAGCACCCGATGTTGAAAATGAACTTTAACTAGATAATATATTTATAAGAAATGGTTATCAATGATGTTTGTAATGGAAAATATACATTAATAAGTGTATGAAATAGGTTATGAAGTATTTTTTATAAATATGGTCATAACACATTTTAACTGTGAAGAAATTGAGGTAAGGATTTTTTTTTCAATTTTCACCCCTTGAGAAAAATTTCTTATTAAAAACAATGTATTATTTTGTATGAGGTATCTATGATCCATAAATATTTTGTTCCATTCTCTTATAATTTTTTATGGGTTTTAAATTTTTATTTGAAATTATAGACTTCAATGGGTTTTCATTTGAAATCTTTCAATGTTGTAATGAGTTCTTTTTCTTAAATTTAATTTACTAAGAAATATTTCATATTGTGCACCACGATATCATTGATATGGTTCAAATAATACCTTATTATGATATTTTACCATATATGTTAAATTCATGGGGATTTATGAGAGATATCTTGTTCCCTAATTAAATAGTTTTTGATTTAATTGATCCCATGTTCTTAAGTGTTTCTTTTCTCAATTTTCACCCCTTGAGACATATTTCGTATTATAGACAGCGTTTTATTTTTTATGGTGTATCTCATAAACCATTAATATTTTTATAATTATCCTATCATTATTTATTGTATTTAATGTTTTATTTTTAATTATATCCTTCATGGGGTTTTGATTTGAATGATTCTAATGTCGTAAGTGTTCATTGATTAAAATTTTAATTACTTGAGAAATGTTAATCTAATAAAATATATTTTATATTGTATGGTGTAATTAATACCCATTTTTTATATCATGATACTATATTTATTATTCTTATATAATATTCAAATGAAATTATATCATTTAATGTGTTTTGATTAGAATGTTTATAAAATCATAAGTGTTATTTGTATCTTTTTGAAATTCCACAAAACATGTTTGATATTTCACACCATCATTTCTTTTATATGATTTATTCACTACCATATTTATTTGAAGTATAATTAACATATTTTATTCTATTATATTTAAATTTCATTGTATCTATATTGTGTTTTTTAATTCCCATGTTACTATTACCATAAGGGTGTTTGTATCTCAATTTTTCTTTATTGAGATATGATTTTTATTCACCGCTTGTTTCCTTTTTATAACTAGTGATTACTATCTAAACCATCTCACACTATTTTACTTTCAATTTTTAAATTTATGCAAATCCATAACAACCGTTTTATTTCCAAATCATCCACTTTAATGGACATGGTTTTTCAGCTAATTCATTCTCTCTATCAATGCCATATTTTTCATTATATTGTTTGAAGGTAAATCTCCAAGGTAGTCATAAATCAATTAATTTAGAAAATTATTGACTAAAAATATAGCATTTATATATATTGTTTTAGCTTTAGTATTCATACATGTAATATTATTACACTTATATATTGGGGGAAATATTAACAATTTATATACTTGTTCTTATGATATGAATATTTGGTAAATACTATGGAAAGTTAATAATACATTGTTAAACCACACACCTTATTTCTATGAATGTATTACATTAATTTTTTATTAGAAAATTATTGACATTCCATATTTTTTATCTTAATATATATTTTTATTAATTTACTAAAGAAATATGATTGTGCATTATATTGATATTCATATATTTCAAAAGATTAATGAACTAGACTAAATGTTGTGACATGTGGGCCCTAGTATTAAATTTCTCATAAATGAATTGATTGGTTTCATCAGAAAAAAGGTTTGGATAGTTGTTTTATTCCTACCCATTGAAATAATGATGTGTTTGTTGTGACCATGATGAAAATAATGATGTGTTGGATATGTCCTTGATGGAATGAATATTGTCTTAGCTAAGTAATTTATGATAAAGATTAATCTGTTCGAAATTATGTATTACATAATCATGAATTATGTTATTGTTTTGTTTCTATTTATTAATATAGTTAACCATGGATTTGTTTCATGCTCATGTGATCATTTATATGACATTATTTTATTATATTTTTTTCATTCCATATTACTCATTACATGATTATGCATTGATAAATTATGATATAAATTTTCACTTAATACAAGTTTTATATCACCATTCATTTATATCCATTTCCATAGGTTTTGAAGTAAATTATTATACATGATATCTCTAGAAGAGTAGAATATGCTTATAAATTTGTGGAATTTGTTAAAAAATTACTAGTTTCTTATATAAGGGAAGAAATATTCAACTAATGAGAAAGAGATTGGATTAGTTAGTTTTAAGTTTTTTTAAGCAATTTAAAACACTAAACATAATATTTAATTAAAATTCAAGTGGCCTAATTTTTTTAGTGGTATTTTATTTAATGAGTGATAAAATTAGTTCACATTAGTTCATTTCAAATCCAGTATGAAAAGAAGGTATTTATGAGAACCGCGTCACCAGAGTACATTTATAAAGCATCATAGTTGGTACCAATGGAAGTTTTAGATATCATTAGATATTAAGATGTTATTTTTCAATGATAATTTAGAATAACAAATCTCATAAAGGTTTGACATATTAAGGTTGATGAAAATTTCAATGAAATTGATAAACCTTTTGGATTGGTTGAGGTATTTTGTTGATGCGTTATATATTTTGAGGATTAGGATGAGGGAGATTTATAGAAAACCTTAGTTTTGAGTCTATGTAAAATAAAACATCCAAAATATTGGAAAATTATAGAGTTTTTGGTCTCTTGGAAATTACAACCCTATTTGGATTATGGAAAATGGATGTGGTTGTAATAGAGATGAACCTACAAGTAATCTCTCATAAAAAATTGGATAATTATCAAATTATTTATCAATCGATGCATACTGAGTGTTCCTAATATTGCACAACATGATAATAAATTATAGGGACTATGGTCTAGAAATTAACACGTACTTTAAAAATTACTATAAAAGTTTATAATAAACTTGTTATGTAACATAATGAGATAATGAACATGGAAAACCAAGATTAAAATGAAGAGATTCATATTTGAAGGTATATATTAATTGATATTTTAATTTTCAGATAATTAATTAATTGAATTTTTAGATAACAGATTTAAATGAATTTTCAGTTTGGAATATTGTAAAAAGGTCCATGATAATTTGTCAGTGTTATTTTTTTAAGATTATGAGTATTAAAAAACAAAACAAAAAGAATCATAGGTTGCACCAAGAGTGATATATCTTTAACTAAAATGAAATTTAATAAAACATGATGTTGTTATATAGTAGGACATATTGAGGTTAAATTTTTCATAATTCTCCTACGATGCTAATTTTATATAACTGACATTAAATATAATCATTTTTGTAATGGCTAGATCTTGGAAGAACCAAATTAAAATTGTATATGATGGGAAATTCAGTGATGGTCCTAATGATCTACCAAATGGGATAATATGTGCTGATAGAAATCATGTGATGCAACCAAATTGGCTATCATGACTAATGGATAACAACATGAATATAGATGAATTATTAAAAACACCAAACAAGAGAAGCAAGAGATCCGAAAGAAGTTCGATTAACAATGATGATAAAGAAATAAAGACTAAATTTTATACATGTAATTTTATTTGGAAGTAACACAAAATGTAATGTCTCAAAAGAACTGGTAGATTGTAATAGTGTGTAAAATGTGGGCATAGATTAAAATTCTGCAAAGGAAAGATGAAGAAATCGATTAACATAATATGGAGAAAATATGTGTTTTATAGTCATACCTAATATATTAAGATAGAAACCTCATTTAAAAATATATCCTGAGTTATGTATGTCTTTTAGATAACCTAGAATAAATTTATTATAAACTGATAATTATAATTGTGAGGAAATAATTTATTTATGTGTGTGAGTATATAACACCCTGATATTTTCAATTATATATTCATTTAAGAAATAATATATTCGATTGGATATGATTAATGAAATTCAAAACTATAACGAACTACAAAACATTTCATAACCATTAATGTTCATTCATGTAATTTGTGGGTAAAATAGAGGTATCAAAATTATGAAATATTTTTTATTAAAATAACGATTATTATTGATACTATGAAATTGATAAAATTCAATGAGTATAGCTAAAAAACTATTAAGACTGATTTTTGATTTCAAATATTACTTTATTAAAATTGTCATGTATGCATTTTATTTTAAGATACAAAATATATAATATATACAAATATTATATTAACATGAATATAAATATTAATGGACAGGAAATGTGAATGAAAACACTTAAAATTATAAAAATTATTTTCTTATGAAATCAATATTTACTATATTTTTAAGTTATTATTTACAAAATTTCAAATTTTAATTTTACATAATTCATTTAATTTTTTGGATTTATATTTACAATATTATCTTAATATGAATTTTTGTGATATTTCAGAAATAATATATTTTTAGGTGAATAGAAAAAATATTGTTTTTACTAAATTCATTGTGTTTATGGACATATCAAGATCTAAGTATATTTTAAACCCTTATAAAAAAATCCATAATAAAAAACTAATTTATGGAGTAAAACAATACATTATAAAAAATATTTATGGATTTAGAAAACCTAACTAAATATTTTTATAAACATAAGTAATATTTCCCAATAAATAAAAATATTTTTACTCTCTTTTAATAACATATTATTTTGATAAATTATGGTTTTTTATTTTTTTAGGGGAAAAATTTATTTTTATAATAAAAAAATTAGATTATAAAAATATAAAGCATTGATAATTTTATCCTACACATAAATTTTAATCTTGGAATACACTTTTTAAATATGGGTTTTTATGTGTTATATGGACTAGGGTTGAAATTTGTTTTTCATACACATCAAAATATTATTTTATAAAATGTATCTCATATATATAATTATTAGTTAAATTTTATTTAATAAGGATAATTATAGTTCTAGTCATTAAAATTAAATTACTTATGTAAAAACTAATTGGCATGCTAAAAATAAAAATGCTAAAATATTGACAACTCACTAAAGTTAAATTATTATTATTTACCCATCAACCTTTTTAATTCAAATAGATTATGGTTAAATATTTACTATAATTTTATTGAAATTCCATATGTTTTTTATCAATATGTATTTTTATTAACTACTATGTAAAGTTGATCATTAATAGTATTGAATCCAATTCCCAAAGGCTGTATTTATTTATTTTTAGAAAATACACTTTTTAATTGGGTTGTGGGGGAGCCTTATATATACTGTAAGGCCAATCGAACATATCCCATTACATAACCCAAAGGCTTAAATACTAGACACACAAAACAACCCCAAACTAGCTTCTACATCATAATACGCCTCTCCTCTATGACCTTGAAAGGCATATTGGATATCATTCCCCCATGAAGAACTGTAAGGTGTCTGGTACCAAGGACCAAATTCATACCCTCTCATCATTCTAGATTCTATTATCTACCTGGTGGATTCTTCTCACACTAAATGCTTTCCACTTCTGGGGCTACACTTGAGGATCCAAACTGGCATGTGGCTCATATTACATATCCTATATTGTGACATGAATCCACCAACCATATACAGAGCCTCACCACCTTGACCCATCGAAGATCACCACAAATTTTCACCCCCTTTTTTTTCTACCAACTACTATAACCCACCATCACTGAGGTGAAATACTATGCCAACTCCATCAAAACTAACCCCCAATGTCGATGCCTCTCACCCGCCTTTGTCATGGTCGCACCATCGAATTGTCAACATGTGTCTTCCTTCCTCATCGTTGACACAATCGATACTAACCCTCAATGATGATGAGTTCCCTCTACCACTATGAAGAACCATGCCCAACATCCCACTTATAATAACCCCCAATTTGTATTCATATTCATATAGTTCATTTAGTTAATGCATTAGACTTAAAGAAGTGACAGGTGGGGCCCAATATTATATAGCCCCTTGATGCATTGATTAGTCTCCTGGGAAAAATGATTTGGGTACTTAGTGTATGCTTACCTAATGTAAGCATGATTCCTTGGTTGCAACCTTGATGATATGTATAATTTCATACTTGTGGCCTTAATAGAATGAAAAATGTCTTTACTGAGGCCATGCTGGTAAATATATGGATTTTTTGTATCATAAATTCAATCAACATTAATTTAAATATTGTTTTCCATGTGTTTATTTATATTATTAACCATGTATTTGATTCAAGATCATGTGATCTATTAAATTACATTATTTTATTATCAATTATTTCCTATCATATTATTCATGCCATGTTTATTCTTTGATAGATTTTGATATATATCTTATCCTACTGAGAATTTGAGCTCACCCTTCTTATGTTCAAATTTCTATATGTTTTGAATAGAATTATAACACTATATATTCCTATAAGTGTATCAAATACGGATAATTTTTTTGGAAGATATTGAAGGCTTAATATGGATTATGTATTTCCTTATATAGTAGAAAAATTTCCATCTGATGAGAAAGAATGGGGTTTTGTTGGTTATTATTTTTTCCAAAATCATTAAATATTATTCATTAATGTTCCTTAAATTTTAAGTGATTCCATAGTTATTTGTGATATTGTATTTATTGATGGATAAAATTGGGTCACCTTGGTTCATTTCAAATTCATTATGTAAAGAAGTTGTTTGTGAGAACTGAATACCGAGAGAGAACGTCTGTGGTATCACACACATATAATTATTGTATGAACCTTATATTAGCCTAGTATGGGTGAAGAAAGTAAAAATTACTTGCATATTTCATTATTCACTTTACCAATTCATATTTTTCTACGATCGAGAGAAGTGTTCATATTAAAAGTGGAGTAGGATCATTGGAAGTCACTACCAACACTACACATTATCTTTGCTAAAAAAGATCATATAAAGGTAATCCCATTACTAGCACTAATAAAAGGTATAGTTAATTTAAAAACATATTATATACTATTAAATATCATATTTTTAATATAAATATATTTAAATCGATATAGATGTAATATATTTTTTTAAATATAATTTATATAAAATTAAATAAATAATTACACATAATATATAACAGATTTAGTGAAAATGGATTATACAATAATTAGACTTTAATATTAAGTAAAACATTAGTAATTATATAGCATTGTTAAAATTTAGTTTAAAATAATATTATGCTTGATGAATAATGATACATTAAATACTGAACTTTATGTGAACTTTGATATATGATAAATATATTCTTATTTAAATGTGACCATTATATCTTAGATATTTAAATATCATTAATATTATGAACAATAAAATTATGAAAAATATTTTTAAAGGTTTTATATAATAAAAATATATTTATTAATTCATAGAAAATAATTACACAATTTTTAGTAAAGTCATTTTATCCTAAAAAAATATATTTTCTCAAAAAATGGCTTTTATTGTATTTTGTGCAAGGACATTTTTATTAATTTCAAGAATATTTTATAATTTTCTTTGGGGATTATATTAATTTTTGAAATCATCATTTAAATATTATATTAAGTTAAATTAATGGGTTTTTTCTAATTATATTTATTATTGAGTGAATAGTGAAAATTACAATTTTTTTTAAAATGTCATTTCTTTTCATTAAATAAAGTTATTTAAAAGTTGCATTATATATTCATTTTGATATTAAAGTAACTTATGAATCATTTAATTATAAAAAATCTAGTTAATTCTGTATAAATCATCTATAGACTTTATTTTTATATAAGTTCAATTTTTTTTTCATAAATACCCATTTATCTTAAAAAAGATTTTTCGTAATGTTTTATGAATTTATAATAAAATTGATTTATTAAAATTATATAAATTTTATCAAAAAAATGGATTTCATATTTTTTATCAATAGGTTCAAATTTAGAAAATAGTTACCTTTTATTTTTTATCACTATGAATATTAATCTTGTTTATGTTTTGTCACAACAGTAAAGGGTAAATTAGATAATTAGTGTTAAAAATAAATTGATAAGGTTTTAAAAATATATCTAGCACTTAACTATGTTTCCTTATGATACTTTTAATAAAAATAGCTTTCAAATATTATAAAATATGGTATTTTGGTGTCATTTCTCTTTGATAAAGTCCTTTTTATTATTTTCAGAAAAAAAAATTACAAAATGTATCTTTCTTACATTTAATATCTATAATATTTTATGAAAAATAAAAAAACCTATTATGAATGGTTATAAAATTTTATTATAAATAATTTTTTTATGATGGTAATTTTTTTAAAAAATATCAATGATGACATAATTACCTTAAATACTTATGCAACACTAACACGGTGCTTGTGCAAGTTGTAGAAGAATCTATAACTAATATTAAAAACATTAAAAGTGGTGAATTTTGGGTTATTTATGGTTTCCTATTATTTTTTAGATATATATAACATATTAATAATTTTTTAAAAGTCATTATTTGAGATATATTTTTTTCTTGATATTTTTTAAATTTAAATTATTTGAATAGTCTGTTAAATGAATATAATGGTATTTTATATTAAATAATATATTATTTAATTATTTAAAATTTAAAAAAATATTTTATTTGGAAAAATTAATGTAATATTGTTTATAATATCAGTAATTTCCCAAATATCAATCACATTTTCTTTTATAGGGAATTTCTTGACCCCTAACAAGTAAAACAGTTCTGGTCATTGTAATTGTTAAATAATGTTAATGGGGGGGGGGGGTAAAACTAATAGATATATGTTAAAACAACACTTAATCTTGTATAAATTTTATTGGATGATATTATCACTATATATATCAATCTTATATTATAAATATATAAATTTTCTTCCATATTAAGATGAAAATTAATTTATATTAATTTAATACTTTAAGTAATTCTGAGGATTCCCCGCCCTTCACTTATAGAAGGAAACCACATTTCCTCTATTCCTAACAATTCATCATGTATTTAGCTCAAACAAGATTTAACAAAATCTCATTCAAACCAAATTACCCATGAATTAACGGATCTTTTCTCATCAAAATTCCAACCTATATGGCTTAATGTGTAGGCTGAATATCAATTTCCGATGAAGAGGTATAACATTTAATCGAGTGTTTCCATTTTATTTGTTTTTATATCTCCTTCCAATATCATTAAACCATGTTAATAAAATAACAAAATTATTTCATACTGTCACATCCTACCCTCACCAAAATGAGGGAAGGGACAATAGGATTCCAGACCATTCTTCCTTCAAGTTGAAGAAGAGATAATGACCCTCGAGATCCGCCATCAATAGGTCCCAGAGTGGCGACTAGCACCAAGGGTATAGAATCACACACAAAATGGAATTAATTAACCTTTTTATTTAGTAGGATCGGGATATAAGATAGTAAATCCAAAACAACAATAAAACTGGAGGCAAAATTAATTCAAAAAATAAACCATTCCCATATGAATGTTCCAAATTTAAGTGCCTCAATGTATAAGAAAAATGCAATGGAAAGTACCAAATAAAAGAAGAAAATAGCAACATCAACTATCCCAATATCAAGACTGGTACGATCCTGCACGATCCTCGAAGTACTCATGGAAACCTAAAATAATTTTTATATATGTAGGGTGAGTATAAAAGTATACTTAGTATGGACAACAAAAAGATCTCATGCACAAGTGGGGAGGCATTCCAATTCCTGTGAAAAAAAGGAGAAACATGTGCCTCATCCCGAAGACACTTAGGAAACAACCTACCTGTACACACCTAGGCAAACAGCACCATGTACCTTTCCGAAAGAATATAGGGTTATACTGGACCTCAGGCCATCACATTCTTCTCGAAGAATCTTGGGCTACTTGGTAATGGGATAAGAAAAGGAGCTAATAACCAGCCACTCATAAGACTGCTTAGAAAAACACCAACCCCCATGAATGGGAGTGTTCTCTACAAAGTACTAATCTTGTGTGGGGGCCAAACAAGAATCATAAGAACTAAATTATACATATAGGTATCAAGCAGTCATCCCATCCTTGGGGTTCCAAAACCAGACCATAAACAAACACCCTCGTTATTATTCATTCATAAAGAGCACAACACCCATGGCTAAGTAAGAACTCATTCCTGGAAAACAATTCCGCATCGAACCCATTATTTTTTTCATATTCAAGTGATTCCATTTAAGTAATTCTTCACTACTGGGAAACTAACAGGCATATCCACAAGCCAAGGAAGGAGAAAATAGCAAAACAACAATTTAATAATTCACACTTAGTTCTCTCGTATGGTCACAACAAAAAAAGGGGTCGGTGAGATCCCTCAATGTACTGGAACCAAACCATGCCCCGCCATTTGGCCCCACATAGCCTAAGATAAAAAATACAAAGACTACACAACAACCAGGGATCCCATCCCCACCCATGTCACCCCACAATCATCAATCAAATCAACCACCCATGTTACCATGACAGAACAAGGGAGTTTTTTATATTTAAACACACCTTTCATTATGTTTCTTCTTTCCGTTTGATTAACCGGGGTGATCAGACAAGGATTATTGTACACTGGATATCCATTTAATAAACCAAGCATACATGATTAAACAATTCGTATGCCACAACCATTAAATCATCACAGAAAGAATAAGTTCATTAGTGCATAAGTAAGGACCACAAATGGACATGATTTTCATCGGACATGAGCCCATATAGATCACAACATATAGAGAGAGATAAAAGAGTACAACAACATCATCAAACACACCATATCATTATTTAAAACTATTTTTATTATCTTTATTATGGTTCTTTTCATCTATTTTCAAAGTAACATCATCATACCCACCACAAAATATACACAGTAATGAGAGACGAAGGAAAACCCTACATTGATGATCAATGATTGAGGTTTCTCTCCACGCGCTATGAACTACAGATGCACGATTTGCAAGGGATTCTCTCTGAGGGCTCCCAGAGTGGGCAGGTATTATCCAGCATAGGAGGACCACTTGCCCTGGGATGGGGGATCCAAATGCACCAATTAATGAAAAAAAGGATTCCCAAGAACAAGAAAATAATTCTTGTGTGACAACAAGGTGAGATCCTGGAATTACGAGATTTCAAAATCATAAACGGCTTTAAAAGGAAGATTGTGGATTCACTATACCAATGGACAGTTACCCACGATGGTATTAATTTTTATTTACTAATTATCAACAATGAGTGATCATAACAATTGTTCATTTAAATGATTTACTTTAATCAAAGGGAAACACGTAACATGGGTGGAAATGGAAAGTACATGAAAAATATGTGACACCAAGGGAAGCCACATGTTTTAGTATGTCAAGGGTCCCCTGACTCTTGGTAAAAAATTTAGAAATAATTTATGGGATTTTAATAGATTTTAATGCGGTATAAAAACATTTCTATGTCCAAAGATACATTGAATGAGATGAAAAATTCAGAAACTAGAAAAACAAAGATGGGTGGGACAGGGTTTGGTGATACTCCTTAATGGTGACATGGTCATGGTACCAATGTAAGCGGTGATTCTATTTTTGTCTACAACCGTGATGGTGCGACCCTTACAGTTCCACCATAAGTGGTGCCACCATTTCAGTGTGCAGCTATTATGGGGCGACCCCCATGGTGCCACCATTTCAATGTACAACCGTGATGGTGTGACCATCACGGTGCCACTGTCACAATGCCACCATATGTGGTTCCACCATTTTATTTGAACCGTTTTATAGAACCAAGTTTTTTGGAAAATTCTTTAATGAGCCACTACCATGGCCATTACATCAGATACCTATCAAAATATTCTCATTCCCAAAATTGAAACTAAACTTGAAGGAAAGAGAGAGGTCCCAACAACCACCTCAAAAGATACCTCTCAAGAGTAAAACTCCCTTACATCCAGGAACACCTCTCCCTCAAGTTACCAAAAATCCTATAAATCTATCGTTGTCCAGACATATGGATTGTGGTGTCCATTCCACCATGTCATGATTATATCCACTTTGCGTGGAACTACCTTGAATGAATGGTTTTAATTGCATCCACCTTAATATATCTTGATTAGGTATTGGGTCCTCCCTTCCCCATAGTCAAGACTCTTCACACACATTCAGAGAGAAATGGAAACAACACACCTCATAGTCAAGAAGGTCAAACACTACATCAATGATAATTACAAATGAAAATAGGAAAAATCTCAAAACAACTTTGGGTACTGGGTGTGCATTTGTGCCTCTCATTCCCAGGTACTCTCCTCGAGGCTACCATGCATGTACAATACATGAACCAAAGGTATGGTTCATCCACGAATCACTTTCTCTTTTCAACCATAAATCATCACTGGTCTCTCTATAAAATTAATTTCATCCTCGATATCTAGCTTTCCATAATCTAGGACATGTGAAATGCTGTGTCGATACTGTTGGATCTAAGACACATGGAAGACATCGTGCACTCTCAGTAATATAAGTTGTAGCACTAGCTGATAAGCCACTTTGCTGACCTGAGTAAACACTTCGAACGATCTGAAAAACCCGAGATAAAGCTTACTCCACCTGTCGAACCTCTGTTGCCCATGAAAAGGGGTGACATAAAATAACACATGGTCCCCAACCTCAAACTCTAAGGGTATACTCTTATTATCGACATATGACTTCATCTAGTCTTGATCCGCCTTTATCCTCTCTTTTATAACTTGAACCTTCTCTGTCATTATATGCACCATTTCTAGGCCCAAAACACCTGCTTCCATGACCTCTGTCTAGCACACGGGTGAGCGACATAGCTTCCCATACAAATCTTTGAATGGAACAAATCCAATGGTAGAGTGATAGCTATTGTTGTAGGCAGACTCCACTATAGGTAAGTGTTTCACCCACAATCCCCCAATGTCCAAGAAACATGCCTGTAGCATATCCTCATGTGTATGGATGGTCCATTATGTTTTCCCATCTATCTGGGGGTGGAAAGTAGTGTTGAGGAATAGCTTGGATATAAAAGAATGTTGCAATCCTTTCCAGACCTGTGAGGAAAACCGGGTATCCCGATCAAAGACTATGGACCGCATAACCCCATGCAACTGCACCACCTCATCCATGTGTCATTGTGCTTGGGAATCCACCGTACATGACTCCTTCATTGCCAGGAAGTGAGCAGATTTTTTCAATCAGTACACCACTACCTAAAAAGAATTGAAACCCCTTGAAATCTGGGTTGTCCCATGAAGATATCCATCAATATGTCATCCCACTTACACTCAGGGTCATTTAAAGGATGTAACAAACCTTCTGGGATGTGGTGGTCAGCCTTCACCTACTGAAAGATGAGGCAATTTTTTATGAACTCTGCCACTTCTTGCTTCTCCCTAGGCCACCAAAACTGACCCCTCAAGCCCCATTACATTATGTAAGAACCTAGGTGTACTTCTAGGGGTAATTTTTGATTCTATCAAAGAACTTTATCACGCATTTCCACTGGTATGAACAACATTCCGTGAAACAACATCTAATTCTTCCCGTCTTTAGACCATCCCTCTAGAGAATCACACATGATAACATGATCGGTCATCACTCTAGCCTCTATTTCTCCCCACTGGGACTCCCCACATTACTTCAATAGAGAGGACTGCACTATCATCTAAAATTGATAGCCTCTACCATCCTATACCCTTGTATCCAGGTGTAGGGTAGCCAACTCTTCCACCTCCTTCCAAGAATTTGTGGACACTCAAACCGCATCCTTCTATGACTTAATTCTCAAGGATTCAGCCCCCACATTCCCTTTTCATAAGGTGTAGGAAATCTTGAAGTTTTAGTCCATATATAACTCCATCCACCTCCACTATCGCAAGTATAGGTCTCGCTGGGAGAAGATTTACCTAAATCTATTGTGATACATGAAGAACATGAAGCGTACTGCGATGAAGTAGTGCCACCACAATATTAGCGCGAACACAGATGATGTGAGTTCCATGTCATGGGTGGCATAGTTACCCTCAAGGGGATGTAACTTCCTAGACTTGTAAGAGATCACCCCTACTGTTGGATCAGCACACACTCCAATCCTTGGGTCGAAGCATCACAGAACACCATAAACATCACTCCTTCTTCTAGAATCCTCAGCACTAGGGAACTAAACAACTTCCCATTCAGATAGCTGAAGGAATCCTTCCACTGCCCACGCCACAAGAAAATATGGCCTTTCTTGTTCAAGGCTTTCAAAGGTGCTACAACTCTAGAGAAATTGTTCCCAAATCTATAGTACTAACCTGTAAGTCATAGGAAAGTACAAACATTTTCCATGTTCTTGGGTGCTTCCCATGAAACAACCACTTTGACCATTTATGGGTCTACCTCCATCCCCTTCTTGGACACCACATGGCCAAGGAAGTTCACTTATCGTGTTGAGAACATGAACTTTGACAATTTTCCATATAGTGGGTGTTGTTGGAGGACCTCTAATACCGTTCTCAAATTCTCTCCATGATCTTCCTTTGATCATTAGTATATTAGGATGTCATCAATAATCACGACTATTAACGGGTCAAGATATTCCTAGAATACAGAGTTCATGAGCCCCATGAACACAGCTGGTGTGTTCGTAACACCGAACGACATGAATACAAACTCAAAGTGCTCATATCTGCACCTGAAGGTTGTATTCAAGATGTCCCCTGCTTTCACCCTCAACTGGTGATATCCTGACCATCGGCCTATCTTGGAGAACCATCCTACCCCCTTAAACAAGTCAAAGAGGTTGTCTACCCTCGGGAGAGGGAAACAATTTTTGACTGTTACCAAATTCAGTCTCCGATAGTCTATACACAGCATGAGACCGCCATCTTTCTTCTTCAAGAACAATACTAGGGCACCCCATAGTGACGAGCTTGGTCAAACAAAATCCTTATTCATCGGATTATAAATATAAATTCATAACTCCTACATCTCAGAAGGTGTCATCAGATAGGGGGCCATAAAAATCAGATGGGCACCAGGTTACAAGTCTATCCCGAACTCAATGTCACGTTGATGGGGTAGAGTCACCACCTCCTTGGGAAAGAAGTCCATCAAATCACTAATGATCCCTGGGATTTCCACTATCTCTTTATCTGCTGACTCAATAGACAACTGAGATAATAAGGAAATGAGGGGCTTCACTCTATGGACTCCCCCTAGAAACCCTTCTCGCCGATGAATGTCACACGTCGGCCACCCATATTTGAAAACATGATCCCCTTTTCAAAGAAGTAGATTACAGAACATACAGAGAAAAATAATTCAATGCTAAGAATGAAATCATACAATTGTATATGTAGGAAAATAAGGTCCCCACTTGACTGATGTGTTCCCAACATTAATCTACACCCTCAGTAAACACGAGACAAGCTGGTTTGACCTCTGACTGGTGCACTCAAAACCATGGGTACATGAATTATCTCTATGTCTAGACCCAAGGAATGGGGTAGACTGTGTGCAATAAAGGAGTGAAAATCTCTTGAATCAAACAAGGAATATGCAAAAGTCCTAAACAAGTTGATCGTACCTCGAATGACTTCTTGACCTACCGGAACCGCTACCTCTGTGGCGTTAAAATGCCCACGCCAAGCTCCTATGCACCTTAACATTTGGCCGCCTCCTCGAACATGCCCTTGTCGAGGTCCTTGAAGAGAAACCTGAGGTTAGACTCCTCTTGCAACATCTTCTCTCAGAGGTCTAGGAGCTCGCTATCATTTCTTCTACTGCTCAAAGGGCCTGGCTGGAAACTGTTTCTGCTGAGGTCGGTGCTGCACCGGCCCACTCCCACTGTACTACAATCAGTCCAGGAACTGATTTTGATAGTGACCATGACTACCACTGATGAAGCATCTTAGTCCCAAGCCCGCAAGGAAGGGTCTAGGACTGAGAGATCAAAACTGGAACTACAGGGGCCTGCTCCCCACTGGTCATAATAGGGACGGACCAGATGCTGGAGGACTGCTGCTAACGGCCTTCCCCTTCGATGAGCCAAATTGGATCCCCTATCGTGATACACCTCCCATCATGTGCATCCTTTCCACCAATTCGTCATTCTAATGGACCCCCATGTACATCAGTAGAGTGAAGAGGGTAACGACATACTGAGGAGAAGGTTGGAGTGCCTCCACTAAACATCTCTCCCGAGACTCCTCATCTAGATAGTGGTATAGATCCAAAGGAAGATGATCCTTTAACAATATCCCCAAATCACTCATAGAAATTCTCCCCTGTTGAAGGGAGAGAATCTCCTATGTCTTATCTTATTTCATTGTATAAGAGAGGAATTCCGCTCAGAACTCCATCTCAAAGTTAGCCCATGAAACCTTATCCTCCCTCGTCCCCTCAAGATAAAGCATCCACCGCTGACACGCTGCTCCGCACATCTGGCATACATCCAGAAGAACCCTTTACTCTGTCAGATCCTTGAACAAGCTGAAATCTATCACCAGCAACTCGAGCCAGCTCTCTATCTCCATGTTTGAGAAGCTTCCCTCGTACTTCCTGAGGGTCAGATGCTAAAAGGCATGAAGCGTCCTCTGCCACTAATCATCCTCCTCCTCTATGTTATCCCTCTACTAGTCAGCTGAAACAACCACCTAGGCCTCGATCGCCCATACTACTCGTGGTCTTCATCCAAGTTCCATATCTGTAAGCTAATCAAGGAATTCCTAAGCCCAAGTTGTGTAGATGATTTCTTTAAATTTTCTTCATATACTTATTATGCATTTTAAATCCTCTAAATACCCATGACACGCAATAACACAAGTCATTATGACGCATGTACCATTCTTAAGGTCTCTACCCTATGATCAGTGTTCCCCCACTTGGTTGTTCGGTAGGCCCAGAGTCCTTGCGTCGAATCATAGGGGG
This sequence comes from Viscum album, assembly GCA_963277665.1. Taxonomy (NCBI): domain Eukaryota; kingdom Viridiplantae; phylum Streptophyta; class Magnoliopsida; order Santalales; family Viscaceae; genus Viscum; species Viscum album. Next base: position 1,933,781,634 of record OY728131.1, read on the forward strand.
CCCTAAAATCCCTTGTCCTAGCCGGTATTCTCTAGTCTATATCACACAACAATTATTGCCTTACACTATTTACCTACCATCCCATGTAATCCTCACTGTGCCTAATCCCGAGCTCCATCCTATCTCTCAAACTCTCTTTGATACCATTCTGTCATGACCCACCTTCACCAAGATGAGATGAGGGACTAAAGATTGCCAGGACCTTCCTTTTTAAAGTTGAAGAAGAGATAATGACCCCTGAAACACTCCTTCAGTAGCTCCCAATGTGTTGACCAATACCAATGGTATTGAATCACACACAAAATAGAAGGCATTACCCTTTTTATTTAGTAGGATTTGTAGATAAGATAGTAAATTCAAAGAAACACCAAAAATAGAGGCAAAAGTAAAGCCAAAGATAAACCATTTACATATGAATGTTCCAAAAGTAAGTGCTACAATGTACAAGAAAATTCTAAGGGAAATCACCAATGAAAAAAAGAAAATAGCAACAACAACTGCCCCAATGTCCGGAATTTTACGACCCTGCACGATCCTTGAATTACTCGTGGAAACCTAAAAGCAGTTTCATATTTTTAGGCTGAGTATACAGGTATACATAGTAGGGAAAAAAATCTCCCATGGACAAGTGGGGACGAATTCTAATGCCCATGAGAAAAGGATATAACACCTTGCAAGGAAACTATCCACCAAAACCTCACCAAGGAACACTCCCCAAATAACTCAAGTCATGTAATGTAATAATAATAACACATTGATGTTTTGGTACCCCACACCTCTTTCCCACTAGTTATTGAATACATCCCATGCATCAGACCACTCCCACCATTCTCTCCACAATCCCACTTCCACACCCCATCTGCACACACCTGGGCTGTCATAACTACACATTCCTCCCGAAAACACTTGGGCTATCACGATGACACATCCCACCCACAAACACCAGGTCCACAAAAACCAAACATAAACATGCCCGCACACACCTGGGTCCGAAAAACTACTACCATGCCCGAAGATAGTTGGGCCTCATCCTGAAGACACTTGGGAAACAACCTTCCCACACACACCTGGGCCAACCAGCACCACATACCCTACCTGAAGAATCTAGGACTATATTGGAACTCAGTTTGTCACAGCCTGCAAAATGAATTAGGGCTACTTGGGAAAGGGATCAGAAAAAGAGCTAATAACCAGCCACTCAGTAGAGTATTGGGAAAAATTCCCTCCCCCATGAATGGGAGTGTTCGATACAAAGTACTCAACTTGGGTGGGGATGAACATAAAATGTTGGAACTAAAATTTACATATAGGTAACAACCACACATCGAAACCAAGGGGTTCCAAAACCAACCCATAAACAAACACCCAAATTACTATTAATTCATAAAGAGAATAACAACCACGACCATGTCACAACTCATTCCTGGAAAACAATTACCCATTATAGCCATTATTGTTTTCATATTCAGGTGATTCTGTTTAAGTAAATCTTCACTACTGGGAAACTAACAGGCATATCCCCAAGCCAAGGAAGGATAAAATAGAAAAACAGCAATTTAAGAATTCACACTTAGTTATCTTGTAACGTCACAACAACAAAAGAGTTCTGTGAGATCCCTTGAAGTATTGGAACAAAACCAGGCCCCACCATATGGCCCCACATGACCTCAGATCCCAAAGACAATGACTGCAGTACAACAGGGGATCCCATCCCACCCATGACACCCCACAAGCATCAAGAAGATCAACCACCCATGTCACCAAGTTAGAGCAAGGGAGTTTTCATATTAAAACACACCATTAATAAAGTTCCTTCTTTCTATTTTATTAACTGGGATGATCACACAAGGATTGTTGTTCACTTGAAATCCATTTAATTAATTGATTTTACATGATTAATCAATTTATATGTCACAACCATTCAATCATCAAAAAATATAGGTGTTCATTAGCGTGCAAGGAAGGACCTCCAATGACCACTTTTTTTAGCATACATGATCCCATACAGATCACAACATATTGAGGAAGATAATAGAGTACCACAACATCATCAAACACACCCCTTCGTTATTTAAATGTCTGTTCATTATCTTTATTAAGGTTTGGTTTTATCCATTCCCAATGGAACATCATCATACCCATCCCACATGTGACTCAGTAAAGAGATTCAGAGGAAAATCTCTACTTAGATGATCAATGATCAAATTTTCTCTCCACGCACCAAGTACAGGGGATGCACAATTTAGAAGGGATGACCTACAGGTGCTCTTAGAGTGGGCAGAAAGGCTCTAGAAAAGGCACACCACATTCCCTGGGAAGGGAGGCTCTAAATTCACCAAGGAAAGAAAAGGAAGCCATCCAAGAAGAAGAAAATAATTCTCATGTGATAACAAGTTGGTATCCTGGAGTAATGGTATATCATAATCTTGAAGGGATTTAAAAGGCGGATCATTGATTCACCATGAAGTTGTATGGTTAACCACTATGGGATTAATTATTATTTAATAATTCTCATTGAGAAGTGTTCATAATAGATGTTTGTTTAAATGATTTCCTTTAATCATAGGGACACACGTAATAGGGATAGAACTAGAAAGTATGGGAAAAAGGTGTGACACTGAGGGAAGCCACATGTTTTGGTATGTCAAGAGATTCTCGACTCTTGTGGAAAAATTTAGATATCATTTATGGGATTTTAATATCTTTTAAAAGAGTATAAAACATTCCTATACAAAAATATTTCTTGTAGGGGTGAAAAAAGTAGGAAACTGGAAAATGAATAAAGGGTGGGAAATGGTTCGGTGAGAAAGCACAATGGTGCCATGGTCATAGTGCCACCGAATGAAATTCCACCATTTCAGTGTGTTACTGTGATAGTGAAACCCTCACGGTGCCACCATGTAGAGACCCAAACCTTGACGTACATGGAAAATAAATTAATTTTGAGGAATAATTAATACATAATAAAAACCAAAACTCAAGGATCGTAGTAGTTTAGTTTCTTTGGAAACTCGGAACATAATCTTCTAATCTTGGTGAAAGATTTTCAACATCTCCCAAAAATATTTTCCACTTATTTTCTTACCTAAAACATTTCTTTATATTGTTGGGAAAAGAAAACATATAAATGGTGTGTTCAAATTCACAGTAATGGTAAGAATGGAAAAAATAAAACAAATCATATACATTTCAACATAGAAACATGAACATAATATTTAAACACCAAAATCTCAGGCAATGGCATAAAACATGGTAGTATGTAAGGAATAGATCATAAAGAAACATTATGCATGATAAAATATCATTGGAATAAAAAATGTAATTTTGGAAACCATTAACCACATGTTATGATTTCCATAATAGCCAATGAATTGTTGCAAAGACCATCATAGTGGAAAAAGTCCGTTTTTAGATCAAGTTCACTCCTTCTTCTAGTCCTGTGTCACTGAACCAGATTAACTTTCCATTCTAGCCATGTCTATCTCATGAGATATAATTCATTACCCAATTCATTAGAGAGCGATATAGGTCCCACCCATCTCATAATGAAACCATTCCTATGTATTCCACAACATAAACATAAATCATTCATCACAACCCAAAGAATAAAATGTGTTTCATAATCATCTTCCCAATATAACATAATCCATATATAACAAATGGATATCATTTCATCATAAGAAAAGTGAAACAGGGTAAATCATTGAGATATTATACTTGAAACATACGCATATGAAATATTTACATCTTAGATGGAAAATGATTTTGATAAAACACTTGAAAATAATTCTTGAGCAAAATATCCTTTCTTCTTCAAAATCATTTTATTTTCACAAAATGCCACACAATTTTAAAAGAAAAGGATTTTATATAAAATCACCTCGAAATCCTATAGAGTATGTTTCATGAAAATAAGCCGTTATGAATACATAAAAATATATTCATGCCATATAAGTTAAAAAAACATTCTCCTCGTACTTTTTTCAGAAAAGTCAATATGTTCCTCGTATTTTAAACAAAAGAATAATTCCTTCAATATGACGTGGTAAAAGATAAAAAATGGTAAAAATGAATTTAAACATACATGGAAGAAAAGTAAAAATTTTATTGAAAACATTTTGATAACATATGGACAAGGATGATACACATAACCCTAGTAAATACTTATGAATAAACAATCTCAGAAAAGATTGAGATTGGAATAATTATCCCATACCTTAGGCCTGATATGCATCGTACGTATCCAAACCTCCTGTATATTGATTTAAATAATTTTATTGACTTATTAAAAAATCATATTTATTGTTATGATATCATATATGGTTCACTTATGAATTTATATTACTTTTTCATTTGTAAATTCCATGTTAAAGCAGCATTTTGGGTAAAATCGTTTTATTTATCGAAAGTGTTTAGACTTTTTGTTCTTGATATTATGATTACTTATATCATGATTTAAATACTTCTATAATGTGAAAAATTATTTATATATAATATATATTTATTATATATATATAATAGATAGATAAATGAAATTAAACCCAATGTTCATGGAAACGGTAGGCTGTACGTACGCATGAACGATGTTTTCCTTTCCTTATTGACTTAAATGGGTGTAAGTAGATGAAATATATTCATAAATATAGTAGATTTATTATGTAATATATTTCATTATAATTAATTGTATATACTTTATAATAATTCTTGAATTGTTAACAAGGATAATGAATCTCATCGCGTCATGGAGACGGTAATCCGTATGTATGCTAGAGCGATGATATCATTCCCAAAATTATTGAATGGAATTGGATTGGGTGATATAATATATCTGAATCAGTATGATGTTATAATAACCATAAATATTTATACTTCACACAATTATACCCATCAATGTAAGGTGGTGGTGGAAAACAGATTACACCACGACGTAGAGACGGTATTCTGTATGTACGCACGTGCGATGATTTCATTTTCGGTATGATGGATAGAAGGTAAAATGGGGTTGTCTCATAGTTATAAGAACTTATCAGTATATTATTTCTACTTATGTAATTACATTATAGTGAAACAACTAATGAATAAGATGTTGACGAAGAAAGAAAACTAGAATGAATCGGTAGAAGAGATTACCTCTTCTTCGACGAACCTCTTTTATGCTTCCTCTTAAGGCACTAGAGATGGTTGTTTGAGGATACTAGAACCTCTACGATTTTTATAAAGAATTTTAGAAGAGAAATTGTCAGGTTTTGGCTGAGCTTTAAATCTCAAAATTGTTTAAAGGGAAGAGGGAGGAGGTTCCCTTTTATAAGGGATTAGAGGGGCACCTTAGGAAAAATGTAAAATATTATTTTATAATAATGTCATTTTCAGTTTATAATAGCTCAAAATTGATCTATTTAGAATATAAAGTTGGAATGGTTCATAATACAATCAAAAAATAGGTTTTAGAAAAGTTTAGGTTACTATTTTTACCATATCATTTATATTTAACTCTAAGTTAAATAATTTAACTTTTACTGTGTCTTCTTGTTTCTTACACTATATGGTTAATAAACATACTACAACAAGCCAAAAGAACCCCAAGTGGTTAATTAATAATATATATAACCTTATCTAAGTCAGTTGGATGAGAATTAGATTTTATGGAAATGAATAATAATTAATAATATAATATTTGTTTTAAAAACTATTTTATGTCAATTTTGACACTATTTTGTAATTGATTTTTTTGAAAATCATAACAGCATTATTAGTTAGAAAAAAGTTAATTAAATCACTAAAAACATTTCATATTAACCTAAAAAATAATTTTAATTTATAAAAAGTCTCAAATTACATTTATTTGGGTATTTATAACATTAATTATGTTAATATTTTATTAATAATATAATTACTGCATAATCATTGTGTCATAAATAAATTCAATTAAATAATGTCTAAAAATTCTAAATAAAATACCATAAGGTATGAAATCTTTTTATATTTCTAATTAATATTTATATTCGAATTTATACTATGTATAACCCTAAATTAAAATTTATTAGTAATTAAACGTTGATTTTAACTCTTTTAACTATTCTTTAAATAAAATTATAATAAGTGTCCGAATCTAATCAAAGTGGACCGAAAGGGTAATATTTTATTCATAAGGTTGTTTTTGGTCGATTTATACTTATCAAATAAAATTATTACATGTGTTAGGGTAATAATAATATCATTTTTACCCTTAATTACCCTATTTTCATTTAACAGTTGTAAATAAAAGTAAAAAATTAATATTCATCAGAAATTATATTTATATTATTGAACCAAATTTTACTCCTTGATATTAAACATGTTTATTGAATTTTCAAAATTCCACTCACATAAGCAGTAAAATTATGTTTTATGTAAATTTTTAAATTCTCCTAGGAGGTGGGTAAAAGACGGGGAAAAGTTCAATAAAATATTTATATATCTAAAATTATTATAAAATGACTCCAATGAATTACATTGAACTTATATAATTATTATGTATCAATTTTTACCTAAAAAATATTTAAATAAAATAAATAATTATTTAAATAAAAATTTGGTTTTTAAATAGTAACCCAGTGTTTTTACTATTCATCAAAAATTGAAAATTTTCAGAAAAATATCAAATATTCACCCTAGAGACATTTCGTTATTGGGAATCCAAAAATGAAGTCCATTTTGAGAGATATAATTTATCAAATTTCAAAAATTTGGTATTACTATCCAAAATGACTATTTCATTAAAATAATATTATAATATCATGTTTAGTTAAACTCGATATTGCATACTACCCACGCTATCGAGGATGGTCTTGATTACGTGTAATGCAAGACAAGTAAAGTCTATGCATAGTGAAAACTCTGTTTGTTGTTGCGTATAACATAGTCAAAAATTATTTAATTTATACATTAAACAAAATCAATAATTAATGTTGCATAGAATTATTTCCACAAAACGAACTTGACATTGTGTGTGACACGAGCCAATACTAGTGTTACATATATATTGCAAGCTAATATGGTGTTTCGTATAGTACAAGTTAATCTTGGCGTAGCATACAATAGAAGATATGAAATAAATTAAAAACAATATATCTCATAAAATCTTGGGGTGTTGCATTCTACCCAACATAAAATGAATTTCTCTCTCAAAATTCATCGGGGTTATAAATTGATCACTACATCAATGATTCTTTCATAGAAACCCAAATCATAAAAAGGAATAATATAACTTAAATATATAAAATTAAAGTACAAAATGTAATAGTTATCTAGATTAACTCATCACTGGGTTTCCACATAGTCAAACATAGTTAGAATTGTGGATATAGAAGAAAAATATAACCTTCATGTTCTGATGGAGAGTGTTAGGGAACATGGAATTGAAAAAGAATCCAACAGTTACAATGCCAAAGAAAATTTATGATCTAAGGTACCATCTGATTCATCATATATTAGAGCACTAGGACAACGTTTTAGGATTTCAAGATCATTTCCCAAATGTTGAAGAATTTTTTAATTAAAAGAAATAATTACTTGATATTGGTATAACCTCACCGTTTCACGTGCGTTGAACAATTTCCACTTCATCTCTTAAATAAATGAAGTTGAATTTGTCATTTATGAAGTGTTAGCAGATCATGCGATAGAATGCTAGGTAATTCTATCTTTTTCTATCTCAAAAAGTTGAACACAATTTATTAAATATAAATAAGTCCATATATGCAGAGATTAATCATATATGGTTGATAAAAAAGACTTATAGTTTATCTATCATAGCGCTTAAAAAATAAAACTATTTTATACTAACCAGGGACTTCTTGTAGGATAGTGGTAGGCGATAAAAGCCTGTCAAACTTTGGATGTGGGTTCAATTCCCAAAACCTTATTCGACGCAACGAGTTGTCACCCATCATGTAGGTTGTCCCTTTTTCTAAAAGTACATTATAATAACATTCCTGCAATAATATTTAAAAACATTCTAGCCTTAAACAGTACTATCTTATGTCTAACTTAATTCATTCCAATCATTAGGCTTATCCAATATACATCTATCCAAGCTCATAGTATAATGAAAACAATTAATTGAAATGTTATCTACAGAGAATGTGAATACCATCATTTATCCCCCATATATCATACGATATATCTTTTTGGTAACATCAAAACATGTGAATACCTTAATCATGTATTCTATTGAACTAGAGTGAAAACATGAATGCTGCCAAAAGGTAACTTTTTCCATAATGAAAAATCCCAAAAATTCTATATACTCAAACCATGATATCACTTTGTCCTTATATAAGTCAAGAGATCATTAATAATATCAAACATTTCATTACCTCACTAGCCCATCTTTATGCACATATTAGGTGCTTTCCAAAAATATCTGAATAACCTTTAACGTTATCGGTACCATTCATCATATAAATTCAAAAAATCAAGGAAATACAACAGTGTAACAATCCATAGATTTTTCATTATTCTATAGTACCATACATTATTCTTCATAAACATACAATCATTCCAATACCTTCTTAAACCACTGATCGAGCTTCATCATTTCTTTCATCTCATATATCATTTGTAGTCTCTTCATCATCATCAACATAAATACTACCCATACGACCATACTGATTCTCTTCATGAAATCTTCCCTTAGAGCATTGGTTTGAATAATGCCCATACATTCCACATTTAAAACATTTAACCATTGTTGATGTCTTAGAAATATCATTATCCATGTCCATGGTGTTAACTAAACCTTTTCCTTTACAACTACTGGATTTGTGTCCTTCTTTTCCACAAACAAAACATCTTCCAGTTCCTTTGAAACATTCTTCCTAATGGCTATTACCACAAGATTTACATGATGGAAATTGAACTTTCTTTCCTCTATAATCATCATGAAACTCCATCTCTCCCTTATTGGCTATGTCAGGATTCTTACCCAAGATTAGATTACTGATCAAATTATGAGATTGTTGATTGGGCATAATAACGATATGTGGACCTCCAGATCCAATTTCATTTGTTTTCTCATGATGAATATCATTCCATTGTCCATCATATTCTCCATTATCATGAATCATCATGTTTCCAGCCATTTTCTAAAACCCAAAATAAATAGTGTGACTGGAAAAAATCATAATCAAGGGGGAGTACCTACAATATCTAACATCTTAGGTTTAATTCTAATATCATTACCATAATTCTCGGACTATAACCAAAACTTATAATTAACCATAGAGACATCCCTAGACATGCCTTATAAATATCTCTAGGGATCTCACTAATGTTTTCACATCCTAGTTACCAAAGGTTAACTATACCTTTCCTCTGATACCAACTATAGAGACCCTAAGTATGACTTACATGGAAAATACATTACTTTTGTGGAATAATTAATAAATAACAAAAACCAAAACTCAAGGATCGTAATAGTTTTGTGTCTTTAAAAATGTGGAACATAATCTTCTAATCATGGTGAATGATCATCAACATATCCCATAAGGATCTTCCCCTTTTTTATCATACCTAAAACCTTTCATTATATCCTGTGAAAAATAAAACATATAAAGGTTGAGCTCAAATTCTCAGTAAGGGTAATCATGGAGAAAATAAAACAAACCATATACATTTGAACATAAAAACATGAACATAATGTTTAAACATCAAAATCATGACCAATGACATAAAACATGGCAATACGTAAGGCATAGATCATAAAGAGACATTAACCATGATAAAATAGCATGAGAATAAAACATGTAACTGTGGAAACCATTAAACACATGTTATGATTTCTATATTAGACATGGTATTTTTTATAAGACCATCTTAGTGGAAAAAGTCCTTTTCAGAATTGATTGCACTCCTCGTTCCAGTCCTATATCACTAAACTGGATAAACTTGTTGTTCCATCCATGTCATTATCATGAGATATAAATGTTTTCCCAATGAAATGGAGGGAGATATAGATCCCACCTATCTCATAAGGAAACTATTATTATTTGTTCCATAACATAAACATAAATCATTCATCATAACCCAATGAATAAAATGGGTTTCATAAACATCATCCATCATAACATGATCCCTATAAAAAATGGATATCATTTCATCAAATGAAAAGTGAAACCATGTATATCATAGAGATATTATACATGAAACATAAAAATATGAAATAATTTCATTGTAGATGGAAAATGGTTATGATAAAAAACTTGAAAATAATTCTTGAGGAAAATAACCTTTCTTCATAAAAATCATTTTCTTTGCACAAAATGCCACACAATTTTAAACGAAAAAGATTCTATTGGAAAAAAATGATATATTTTAGAGTAAAATTTATGAAAAAAATCTGTTATGAAACCATATAAATACGTTCATGCCGTATATGTTAAAAAAACATTCTCATCCTACTGTTGTTGAAAAAGTCTAAAAGTTCCTCGTATGGTCAACAAAAGAATGATTCCTTCCATACGATGTGGTAAAAGTCCGAAAAGGGTAAAATTGACTTTAAACATAAATGAAAGAAAAATAAAAATTTTATGAAAACATTTTGAGATTATATGGGCATGGATGATAAACATAACCCCAATAAATATTTACGAATAAACAATCTCAGAAAAGAATGAGATTGGAATAATTATCCTTTACCTTAGGTATGATATGATTTGTACATATCCGAACCTTCGGTATAATGATTTAAATAATTTCATTGACTTATTAAAAAATAATATTTATTGTTATGATATCATATATGGTTCACTTATGAAATTATATTACCCATTCTTTTGTAAATTCCATGTTAAAGCAGCGTTTTGGGTAAAATAGTATTATTTATCTTACGTGTTTGGACATGATATTCTTGATATTGTTATTACTTATATCATGATTTACTTATATATAGAATTTGAAACATGATTTATATATCATATATATTCATTATATATATATATATATAATAGATATATAAATGAAATGAAACACACCATTCATGGAGACAGTATGTCGTACGTACGCATGAACGTTGTTTTACTTTCCTTATTGACTTCAATGTAAGTAAGTAGATGAAATATATACATAAATAAAGTTGCATTATCATTTAATATATTTCATTATTATTCATTATATATACTTTATAATTATTCTTTAATTGTTAACAAGGATAATGAATCTCATCATTTCGTGGAGACGGTAATCCGTACATATGCACGAGTGATGATATCATTCCCATAATTATTGAATGGAATTGGAGTGGATGATATAATATTTAATAATATGTATTATGATATAATAACCATATAAATTTATTCTTTACACCATTATACCCATCAAAGTATGGTGGTGGTGGAAAACAAATTACACCATGGCGTGGAGAGTGTATTCTGTACGTACGCACGCGTGGTGATTTTGTTTTCCATAGGATGGATTGAAGGTAAAATAGGTTTGTTTCATATTTATAATAAAATATCAGTATATGAGTGATACTGATGTTTTTACTTTATAATGAAACAAACTAAATAATAAGTTGATGAAGAAAGAAAACTAGAAATAATCGGTATAAGAGATTACTTCTTCTTCAATGAAACTCTTTTATGTTTCCTCTTAAGGCACTAGAGTTGTTCTTTTGAGGATACTAGGACCTCTATAATGTTTATAGGTATGTTTAGAAGGGAAAGTTTCAGGATTTTTTCGAGCTTAAAGGCTCATAATTGTGTAAAGAGAAGAGGAAAGAGGTGCCCTTTTATAAGGGAGGAGAGGGGCACCTTAGGAAAAGTTAAAATATTATTTTATAATAAAGTCATACACAGTTTATATTTGCTAAAAATTACATTATTTAGAAGATAAAGTGGGTTTGGGTCTAAATACTTTCAACCAATAGGTTTTAGACCTGTTTAGGTTACTATTTTAACCATATCATTATGATTTAACTCTAAGTTAAATAATTTAACTTTTACTGTATCTTCTTGTTTTCTTACACTATATGATTAATAAACTAACTATAACAAGCCAAACGAACCCCAAGTGGTTAATTATTAATGTATATAACATTATATAAGTCATTTTTTCAATCCTTAGATTTTATGGAATAGAATAATAATTAATAATTTAATATTTTTTTTAAAAACTATTTTATGTTAATTTTGACACTATTTGGTAATCGATTTGTGTGAAAATCATAAAATCATGATTAGTTATAAAAACATTAAATAAAAAAAATAAAAAAATGTCATATTGACCTAAAAATTATTTGAATTTATGAAAAGTCTCATATTACTTTTATTAGGGTATTTATAACATCAATTATGTAAATATTTCATTAATAAGGTAATTACTGCATCATTATTGTGTCATAAAATAATTAAACAAATTAATGTCTAAAAATTATAAATAAAATACCATTATGTATGAAATATTTTTATCTATATGATTAATATTTAGAGTCGAATTTATCCTATGTATAACCCTATATTAATAATGTTTTAATTTTTAAACATTGATTTTTACCCTTTTAACTATTCTTTGAATAAAATAATAATAAGTATCCTAATCTAATCCAAGTGGACATAAAGGGTAATATTTTATTCCTATGGTTGTTTTTGGTCGAATTACACTTATCCAATAGAATTAGTACATATGTTAGAGTAATAATCATATAATTTTTACCCTTAATTACCTTATTTACTTTTAACCGTGGTAAATAAAAGTAAAAAGATACTATTCACCAAAAATTGTTTTTATATTATTGAACCGCATTTTACTCCTTGATATTAACTGTGACTCTCAGATTTTCAAAATTCCACACACAGAAGTGGTAAAATTATGTTTTATGTAAATTTTCAAATTATCCTAGGAGGTGGGTAAAAGACGGTGAAAAGATCAATATAATTTTTATATATCTAAATTTTTTATAAAATGAGTCCAATAAATTAAATTGAACTTATATAGGTATTATGTATCAATTTTGTCCTAAAATAAATTTAAATACAATTAATAATTATTTGAATATAAAGTCGGTTTTTAAATAGAAACATAGTGTTTTCACTATTTATCAAAAGTTGAATGTTTTCAAAAAAATACCAAAAATTCACCCTAGGCTAATTTCGATATTCCGAATCCAAAAATGAAGTCCCTGTTGAATGATACAATTTATAAAATTTCAAAAACTAGGTATTACTATTCATAACGGCAAGTTTATAATAATATTATAATAATATCTCGTTTAGTTAAACTCGGTATTGGGTACTACACACGTTTTCGAGGAAGGTCTTGATTAAGTGTAATACAGGCCATGTAAGGGCTATGTGTAGTGAAAGCACTGTTTGGTGTTGTGTATAACTTAGTCAAAACATATTTCATTTATAAATTAAATAAAATCTATACATAATGTTGCGTATAATATTTTCCACAAAAGAACATGAAATTGTGTGTAACACGAGCCAAGAATAGTGTTACATATACTGAAAGCTAATACAGTGTTGCGTATAGTACAAGATAATCTTGGTGTAGAGTTTACAAAAAGATATGAAAGAAATTAAAATGAATATATCTCATAAAATCTTGGGGTGTTACACACCATCACGGTGCCACCGTTTCTGTGTGAGACTGTGATGGTGCAACCCACAAGGTGCCACCATCATGGTGCCATCGTAAGTGGTGCCACCGTGTCAGTGTGTGATCATGATGATGCGACCATCATGATGTGACTGTCATGGTGCCACTATATCGGTGGAAACATTTGATGGAACCATGTTTTTTGGAAAACTATTTTACGAGCCACTACCCAGGCCATTACACACATATATATAAATTTTATTGTGATTATTATACAACCTTTTTAATATGATGAAGATCTAAAACATCCATCAAGTGTATGTGTGGACTACTTCATCCACAAATCAATTTGTGTTTTTTTATCACCACCACAAGGATGGATATTATGATTTATTTAATGAATATAAGTGATATTCATGATATAATTATTTTTTTATAATTAAATTATATTACTTACCTTCATACACTTCGTCCTATTAAAAATGATAATGTCACTCATGGGTAAATGTGGACTATCACCACCACAAAGTGATGTGATTCATTATTCATGTATGAATATCCTGGTTGATTCTAAAACTGTATTTAATATATAATCATGATAATTATGTAATGTTGAATATTTTCTAGATTATGGAACCGTTACCCATTTGACGAGGGTCATCCGACTGAAGTTGGTTTGCGGTCATGAACCAAATATCCTGAAAGCATCATACATGAACTTATCTGATTCAATAACTATATAAAGTATTGTTATAAATGAAAAAAATGGATAATAATAAGGTAATAATCATGATAACAGTAGTTAAAAATATATATAATTAATATATGTTTGTTATATAGGTGATGAAGTATGTACATGGTGAGTTGGACTTGAGGTAGGTGGTTACATAACTCAATTTATTTGTAATGGATTTTATTAATTATTCATTTCCAATGATATGCCATTATTATGTATGTAATGATCTATAATTATTTTATGTTTTATTTCCCAATTTTTATTTTGTTTTACACTTTTTATAAATAACCAACTCATAGATTATTTCTCACTTCAATTTTAGGATCTTTTTAAGGGTTTCTCGTCTCAAATTTGTTTTTTGAGACATATCTCATATTCACAACTTATTTTCTTCATGTGTTGTATAAACTACCCATTTAATGATATAAGATAATACTAAATGATAGGATAGAAACTATAAAAACAATTTATATTCAATAATGATATATGATAAACATAAAGTGTTATGGTTTTATATTTTAATGGATACTTATAAATTAAAAGGCATAGATACCCCTTTTGATGTTTTATGTTATGGGGGATTAAAATGATTAAGGATATTTTTGAAGGTATTTATGGGAATAAAACCATTTAGTTTAGTATGTGTTTTAGTGAAATGGTTCTTTGAGGAAGAATGCTTTAATATTTTATAGACATATATTGATATATATTGATAAGGATTAGGTTTAATATGATATTTGATGATAATTTGGTTAATTTGGATAAAAGGGTTACTATATTTTGAGAGTATATGTCTTATAATATAGATAACCATGGAATAAAAAAGTGACATGCTCACAAAATGATTAATGATATTTTTGATTATGTTCTTATATTATGAACATTATATGATTAATAGAAATAGAAATATTTTTTCTTAATATGGGATTTTATTTAAGGAAAAAATGGTGAATAATCCTTTAGAATCATTTGAGATTTAATTATATCACTTTGGATATTATTTATATTTATGAAAACAATTAGAAAAATTTATAGTGTATATGATTAAGGAATATACTTTTTTTGTATGCATGAGTGATTAATATTGTTTATATATTAATGTAAAGTTGTTCATGGAAGAATATATGACAGAATCATTCTTATAATTGGGTTTCATTTCCATATAAATATTATGAATAGTTTTATGATTAGTTAATAATGGAATGATTTATGTAAGAATTTTGGAGGATTTGTTGAGTCTTTGGGTAATAATGTAATATTTATTTATTTAAAGGTTTTTTCATATTTGATATTATCTAAACATGTGATTACCTTTTTGGATTTGTATAGATATTATAGGAATAAATTGTTACCCTTTAATGGATATTATAATTCACTAAACGTTAATTTTGGTGCTTTGGGCATAAAAAATCATCTTTAACATTAATTTCAATGAGTGAATTATGTGATAGAAGTCGAAATTGATAGAAGCATAAATGAAGGATGAAAAATTTCATATAAATTATAATGAAATAATGTAAGAATATTTTATATTTACCTCTATCTTGATGGTAAAATAATCCCTCAAATCATGGAAAATGGTCTTAAAATAATAATTTAATCATATTACCTTCATTATTGATTAATTTATTTTCTTGTTTTATCCCTTACTAATTTATGGTTTTGTTGTCATTGACATTCCCATGATCATGTTCTCTATCACTCTCTATTATTCCAAGGACATTATTTTTCTCCTCTATATCAAAATTTTCACATCCCACTATAATATTTTTGTAGGGACAAAATATATTCCCCAAAATTAAATCCATATAATTATTATGGTCTGTGAATTTTAATGTTTTTCGTATTATAGTGTTATTTATAAATTAATATATAAACACATCTTTACATATTTTCAAATATATGCATAGAAAACATTAATTTCACAACCATATTTTAGAACATAAATATATTTAAAATTTATTTTTAAATATAAAATACCATATGAAAATAAACATATATTATACATTTTATTTAAAATTTAAAATTTATCCATTTAAGAAACCTTATAAAAATTTATTAATATATATATATACCAATAATTTTTTTAACTATTTATATTTAAATTTGTGTGTATATGTGTATTAAAAAACATTTATATATTTTTGAATATATTCTAAAATTTGTGTGTGTATATAAATTTATATACTAAAATAAATATATATTGAAAAATATATATACACATATCAAAATATGTCAATGTATAACAAGTAATATCTTCTAGGCTAGTGGAAAGTGTGTCGATTGTGAGTCAATATATATATGTATGAATCTTTATACACTGCAACTAATGTATATTAAAATACATATATATTTGTATATGTATATGTACAAAAACATATACAAACGAACACACACACACACCATTACAAATACACACACATACGAATATATTAAAATAAATGTGGATGCTTCGTTGGCTGGGTACTTTATGGTGGGTTTTGGATTGGTTGATTGAGGAAACCAAGTTTCGATTGTGGATACTCATCATAAGTATATGGGTTACAAATAGTTTCACCTTTAACTTCTTAATTGGCACACAATAATAATTTCAATCATGCTGATTTTCCTACCATAAATTAATGGCCCATTCCAAAGAATCTGAACAAACCGACATAAATGAACGGTTGTAAAACATTGAACCAATGGTGTCAAAGTGTCTTCCAACAATGTATAGAACATAAAATGTTTAGACTATATTAAATATTCCACAGATTTAAATTTTTTTAACTGTAAAAATATTAATCAAAAGTGTGTGATTTGTAATAGTGATTAATTTTAATTATGGTTATTAAAATAGGTATATTAGAATATAATTAATATGAATTTATAAGGAATAATAATATAGTTTTAACTAGTCTTCCAGTTTTGAACTTGACATGCTCCCTTGGTTCAATGACCACCCCAATAATGCATATATAAATTAGTCGTACAATAAAAGAATTTTAGCTTCAATAGAATGATTTGATTGTGAGATGGACTTTTAGCTACATTGAATGATTTAATTGTAGACGTCATTATTATTTAAAAATTTACATAGAGAGTGAGTTTTCTAGTGATCTTTTAATTTTAAATTTTAATAATTATCATTCTTAAATGAATCCCTAAATATATTTAAAATTTTTATGATATTCTTGTTTTTGTAAGTAATGGATGACTTATTCTATAAATTAAATATTGACTTCTATACCCTTCATCATCACCTTTAATTCAGTAGCTCTAAAAATTACACTATAACTATCAATCACCCTTCCTCATCTCCAGTACGAGTGACCATCTCTCTAATATCTAGCTCGCTGCCCCAAAATAAATGATGAATTAGGTGATGAGGACATTAGTGAAGCACACGACTGTCGGTGATTCCTTCTTCCCCGACTCCAATTATGAGGCGATGAAGAAAAGGAAGTGGGGAACGACATGACCCTTTTACATTGGGTTGAGATCCTGGGCTTCTAAATGAAATATATATTTATGAAGTAATATAATGAATTTCATAAAATAATTTCAAATTTAGAAATCTATGGTTAACATTCTTGAAATTTAACTAATTTTTTTATTCAAATAAAATCTATTTTTGTTTTTAATGTTTTTATCATGTATTCATAAAATTCATTTCAATTTTTTTATTGGTTTGAAAAACAAACAAGTTTTCTTTAATTTAACATAATCCAATTAATTCATTGAGAAACAATATTATAGATGAATTTTCAGTAAGGTTATTTTTATACAGAATACATTCATTTTATGAAAAATGGTTTTCATTGTGTATAGTTAATTTATATTGAAATTAATTTTTACCACCTCAAGAAATTAAATATTATTAAATGGGTTCCATATTTGAAATCATCATAATTAATATTATGAAATAATTTCATCATAAATTTTTTCATAATGAATAGTAACAAGGATAAATATTAATCTCTTAAATGAGTTAATTTTTTCAAAATAAAGGTACAATACTTCTCGATAACACAAAACCATTGATTAAATGAGTTAAATTGGTTAAAACCCAATGCATCCCTAGCCCAGATATGTGGTAGTACGCAAACATATTTCATTTATGTGGTAGTGTTTTTATTATTTTTTCAATATAAGATTCTTCTTCACTCATCTTATAAACATATTAGATTTCATTACTTCTCCTTTTTCAATGAGATACACCACAACACTATTTTAATAATCAAAATATTATTTATTGATAAGAAAAAATTAATTTATAATCATGGGAAAATAATATGGAAATTTAAATTTAAAGTTTTTTATTTATAATAAAAATTAAATATATTTATTGTTATTAAAATAGTTATATTTAAATAAAATTAATACGAATATATAAGGAATAATAATATTGCTTTAACAAATAAAAAAATTGGTTCGATCACATGATTAACTGATTTTCCCTACCGGAACATGACCTACTCCCCTAATTCATTGACCACCCCGATTCAAATAATTTTGACCTTCAGAAATAAAAGATGTGTTTTGAATCCAATAATGTAACATGTTTTTAGAATATTTCATTAAAAGAAATTTACATCTCAAAATAAAAAATTGTGATAATCCTGCTTAAAAACAATGGACATGGTGACAAATTAAAAATATTGAATCCATCTATCCATCCATATGAGAGTGTGTATATAATTTTACCCTATAATAATATATTTTTAGGCTCAAAAATTGTGAGATGGAGTTTTACCTACCATGCACATATAAATTGACCCTTAAATAAAATAATTTTAGGTCCAATTAGTCTAATGGACATTGTAATAATAATTTTGACGTTGACAATTCATAAATGAATTCATAAATATAAATATTGGATGACTCATTCTATAAATTAGATACCCTTCCTCGTCACCTTTCATTCTATAGCTCTTCAAATTAAACTATAATTATCACTCACCATTCCTCTTCCCCAGTATGAAAAACTATTTCTCCAATCCCCCAAATGATAATGATGCATCAGGGGATGAGGACCTTAGAGAAGCTGAGGTGTGTCGTTGATTCCTTCTTCCCTGGATCCGTGATAAGGTTGAGGAGAAACACGGTGTCTGATCTGTTCTTAGTAGACTCCACCGATCCGTTGATGGTGAAAAGGAAGAGGATGAAATCCTGCACCAATATTCTCTTAGCAAACACTTACGACCAGGTGATGGTGTAAATTTAGGTGTCATGAGCAGTTCTGAGATATGGGACGGAGAAGACATGTAATCTAGTACTCAAATATTAATTTTTTCAATTATAGGTGGTACGATTGGACTTATGAATCAATTGAGATCCATGCTTTCGAGTATAGTTGAACCACTTATCTGGTAACCATTTCATCCCCAAATACACCTACTAGGGAATGGTCTTGTGGTTGCATTAATGCCTCCTTCAATCAACTCTAAAGGAGTTCCTCCAACCATGTGATAGTGTACGTTTACCATCCTTCTTCTGACCATCTCCACTCACACTGGGGGGGTGATTCTTTACCTCCATTGGGAGCATATCAATCATGATGTTCAAGTCTTTCTTATCTTGACACATGTAAAGACCATGGTTACTCTCCTTCGAAGGTTCAATATGGAAACATTTTCCATTTGGGGGAAACAACGTGTTAGAATGCAATCAACAGGTGGGTCAACACATAATCCTATCATCTATTGGGACCATTTGTATGACATGGAGATGATGGTCTGAGAAATATCATAGTTATTGGTGTTTCATCTGGTATTAGGGTAACTCTGTATAATATAGGTTGTATAGGTAGGGGTTCTACTCAAGAGCTGCACCAAACAACTCAACGCACGGTAGGATTTCATTTGGACGATCAATGGTCTGGGCACCTATGAGGAAAAGATAAATCACTATTCTCTATCACACAAGAGTTCCTCGGAAGTAGCAATAGTACACCTTTGTTTCCCTTCAACCAAATGGATTTGGTGCTTGTCCATTGTCAGACCATTCAATGACTCCGAAAGGGATCGACTCGACACATCTAAGTTGTTAGGGGAGGGAATGTCTAATAGAACTATAACCTCCACCCACTTCCTTATGATCACATTCGGTAGGGTCTTCATTCTTCTTGGCTTGTTTCTACTTGCTCTGAATGACTCTAGAAACATTATCACTCTAGAACCAGTGGAAAATCACTAGATGACTCTGAATTCTACTCATAATTCGTTTAATATAGGTAGTAAACATACAAGATAACATTCCCTAACTAACTTAGAATCACCTGGGTGACATGCTATCTTGGACGAATTTTATGGATGAGCGGGATAGGGATTTCATTTTATTACTTCATTACTAGTGGAATATAAATAATAAGTATAATATAGGTAGTGGTATTGTTAAAGTGTTAGAGGGGAATATATGAGGTTAGATGAGGGTTAGAGAGTGGACTGGTTCTCCTACTATAATGAGGTTAGAGGGATAAACTCATACACTAGAATAAAGGGGTGAGAGTGTGTCCTAACTCTAAACTTTTGTGTGATAGGGTTTGAGTGTTGGATGAATTAAGAACAACACATACAAGGCGGTTCACTGTTTTCCCTAACCCGTTGAATGAAGTTTGAGTGGGTATACTTCTAAAGAATATCTATATTATATGATTAAAGAGAGATACAAGGAACAATATGAGCATTTCATATTAATGGAATATGATGAATCAAGTTCCATCCAGGGATCCCCAAGTGCAGAGCATTGATTAATGGGGTATCCATCGGAAAAGTATGAAGGAATAGTTCTTGAAAAATGGAAAGAGGGATCAAAATGCATTATCTCATCAACTGTTCAATTATCTATTTTTCTCTTTAATCCATTCGAGTAACCTTTGATGAATTGACTGGAGAGTAAAAAATGATATATGTAGGTCTTTATAGAAATTATCATTTTGACAGAGAGTTGAGGATAAGCCCTTTGACTTAAGTATATAGTCAAGATTGCAAGTGTAGAATCACATATCTTTCTTTTGGGGAGGATGTGAATCATTATAACATCGTAAGTAGACTATGTTGATATAATATAGGTTCTAGAATATCATGTTCTTTTTTATCAATATATTTGGGAACTCGGTTGACTGGTGATGTGGCCGGAGTTCATCACAACCCTCAAAATATTATTTATAGCTCCTATACTAGCATAGTGGTGCAGGGTCAAACCCAAGGGTAGGCAGGTGAGAAATTAAAGGTTTTATTAGAAATTAACTCCACTATTTTCAGTAGTTGAGATAGTGAACAATGTTTTGTTTTTATATATTATTTAATTTTTTAAATGATGAAGCTGAAACTGGATGAGTAAACATGGATTTTTTACAATGAAACTAAATTTTACACTAAATACTGATGAACTAAATAAATACAACAAACTAATATTGAGAAGCAGGGGAAGGAACAATGATCAATTGCAATACTCGAGAATTACAAAATACTGGTTTAAAGGATATCTTACCCAATACACTTTATTAAATCATATATCACAAAAAAGGTAAAAAGTCCCCCTCACTAGAAAACTCAACACATTAATGATTGAATTATGGTGTTCACCACTCCAAAATCAGTCAAACATGTTGACAATTATAAAAGGATAACATATGGAAATATGATTTCTATAAATTTCAAATGTTAAATGCGTTAACGCTTCGATAAATATATACAAGAACTACCTCACCATTTCATCTCAAATTGAGGATTTATTATAACATTTGAGTGCAGAAACGACTAAACAGAGAATCATTAATCAATCTCATTGATCGATTATGATTCTGAAAAATATAATGTGAATGAAGTTGTTTGAAAGATTAAGCACCATACATGAATTTTTGAGATAAGGCAATTCACCCTCGGATCATCTTGATTAATGTAGTGAAAAACTTCCAAGAATATAGTAAAAAAATAAAATATAGAGGGAAGAAGAACTCCCCAAATACTGCTCTGCTATTGGGCTCCTTGGCCTCCAACTCGTCTCCAATGTTCTCCCAGGAGTCCGCTCTCGAATCAAGTGTGTTCATTGAGGGAGAATAAGAGTCTGAATAAGAGTCCCAATCAGAGTCTATTTTTTTGTTGTTTCTCTGATTAATATATCATATGTCATCTTCTGCATGTCATCGCACGTTTCCACCAACTCAAAAATACCTTCACTTATGCACTGCACATGTGTGTGTTTTTCATGATTGACATGTTGCGCTAGTTTTTCCCTCATAACTAACTCTAGCTGAGTTTATTGAATGTATTTTTATTTGTGTCTAGCTCTTGTGAGAACCTGCACAGTTAGAACAAAAAAATAAAAAAACGAATCAATGTTTAGTATTTATTAAATTATTAAATTAATAATATTAATATTTAGTTTTTTTTGAAAATTTATGTTTTTTAAGATTATTATTTATGTTTATCACAATAAATAGTTCTATTTTAATTTTTACAATTTATAAAATTGTATATAGTTATTATATTATATAATTATTTTATTCAAAAAAGAAGATAAATTGTAATTATTATATTCATTAATGTATTTAATTTTTATTTTAATTTCATATATAAGTTTAACACTTGATGTTATCTAATTAAGTAGTTATACATTTTATTCTATTATTATTAATTTATTTAAATTAATATTTTTATATTTTATATTTTACTTATATATGCTTTTAGAATTATTTTTTAGTCCCCCCCCCTCGTCTTCTTCTCTAATGTGCCATAGGGGGGTTACTTGGGACAAACATGTTTAGAGCAGAAGACCTGTGGAGTTTCCCAGCCTGACTTCAACAACTGTTCATTTTCATGAAATCATCATCGATTTTAGATTAGATACAGGTGGTGTAAAATCTTCCGTGTGGTGGCGTAAAAGGGGTTCCTTCGAGCAGCGGTGAGGCTTCAATCAATGCAGTTCGACATCCTTGTATTCTTTAAGGCTTCAAGGTTTCTATCCCAACTAACTATGTTAGTGGCACTCAAAGATGGCAGAAAGCATAGGCAGATAATGGTGGCTAGTCGTAGAGAATCCCCATATTACTGCAACTCCAACAGAACTCCCTTCGAGAAACCAAAACTAGCAGTGACCTGCATCTAGGGCTTGTTACATATCTTTAACGGTAGCCTTCATTCTTCAACCAAGCCTCATTTTTCATTCTTTAACTGTTAAATTGTTGGTGGTGTTTGAGGATCTGGTACAATGGTTGTAGGATTTGGATGTGATTGTAGATTTGTGTGGCTTGGTGGCAGGGGATCTTTCTAAGTCTTATTCTTATTTTATGTCTAATTAATTTTGTTACTGGAGGTAAATGGATAGAAGCAGTGAGATATTGTTCTGGTTATTCAAGGATAAGAAATGGTGGTAGAGCTTGCAGTTCTGGGTGTGAAATTGTGGCACCATAACAGGGATACAGTGGCAAGGAGATCATGTTTTCGGTGAGATAGTAAAACTGTGTAAATGAAACTGGTGCCGCGGAAGATAGGTTGCGGTGGCTAGAATTATGGTTTGGATGAATCCATGAGGAGGTGGAATCGTGAAGGAGGTTTACGATATCAAGGGGAAAGTTGTGGCTGAGATAAATTGGATTGTAAATGGTGTGTGGTGGTTGTGGCGCCATCATGAATGAAGGAACTGGTGGGTCAATGGAAAGGGTTTGATGGTGGCACTGCGAACGAGACTGTGTGAGGAGTTAGCTGTGCCACCGGTACACTGCAAAACAAAGAATAATTAAAAATTGATTAAAACAAAAATTAAAACTAAACAAAATAATTAATTTAAAGTAACAATTAACTAAGATAATTGAAAACTAAGGAATTATAAACATAAATAAATTAACTAAACAAATAAAACATAAATTAATTAATAAAAACATCAATTTATAAAAAAATAATTTAAAACTAAATAGGTACTTATATTAATATTCATTAAGGTAAGTATATATTTAAATTGAATTTCAAATAAACAATTATAAATTGGAATTAATTAATCATTACTAAATTGAATTAGAAGTATTAAATTTAAGAAGAGTGATTGAAGTCAATTAATAGAGTTTTTACATGTTAAAATGAAAAAATTAAAAAATCAAAGATAGAAGTAATGAATTAATTATTTAAATGAAAAAAGATTTATGTAATTTATTAAATAATAAGAAACTCAACTTTTAATAAATCAGTTGTACTTATAAACTAAATATTAATTTACAAAACTTATATAAATAAAATAAATTCATAAATTAATTAAATTAAACACTAAAATCACACAATTAAAAAAAATTGATTAGTTAAAAAATTTAGTCACAAAAATTATAAAGTACACTTATTAAAAAAAGTGTAAAAATAATGAATTGTATCAAACAAATTAACTAAAAATATATGGAAAAAAATGTAAAAGTAAACCCACATCAACTAGAATACTATCTGGTAGATGAGCCCATACCATAATGAAGGTCAATGCAAAGTCCATTCACGTACCACACACGCAGAAAAAAATCAGTTGAGTAGAGAAGATCACACTCAGATATGTTTCTATCAAATCCTTTCAGTAACTTTGACATAATAAACAGGTCACCATGTATGTGAAATTACTCAAGCATCTCCAATTACCTTCATATAGTTCCAAGAGAGATGCTTTTAGAGTCCTAGACATCAAAAATTAGAGGGAATCAGTGATGAGAAATGGGCAATGAGGTACTTGAATTCATGGCTCAATTTCAAGGAAGTGATGAGCTTTACGATAAAAGCCACAAGTATCTTATGATGGAAAAATGACCCGATCCTACACATACATATTCTTTAGTATTCTGTCTCAATAAAATAAGCTAGTGTCTAATAAATTACCTACCATGAGATGTGATCTTGTCATTGTATTCTATCACATAGATTTCACTTGATGAATCTATCTATGGTTAAGAATAAAGTAGAAAATATGATTGATTCGAAAGTAGGATCAAGTGAGAAAATAGAAGGATGTGATATTGAATATGACATCCTATAATGGTGGATCTACCAAAGAAAACAAGAACTACAATTACAATAAAGAAAGATAGACTAGTTTTTGAGATACAATACATGAATCATGATTCCCAGGTACTCACTGGGATAGGATGTAACGACCCAAAGTTTCATTAATGGAAAATCCCTCTTGATCTAGTAAAATGTCTCTTTATGTAAAATTTTTATATAATCTGTAAAATTATTTGGCTTTATGTTATGAATTGTGACCACTTATTTTATAGTTTTTGAACAGTGATCACATGATTTTTATAAATAAAGGGATTTAACAAATCCAATTTACTGAGACAATGGAAGCAATGGCCACATCCAGTAGAATTTCTTCATATAAAGCCCATTTATCGGCGCTTGGAAAAAAGGTGGCATCCTTGGGCTTCACTCTTGAACAAGACCTATCTGAGCTTCATCATGTCATGCTCGAATGGGACCGTCTACGGGAAAAGTGGAAGTTGATAGAAATTACCACACGAGAGATGTTATCCGAGCCCCCCCCCCCAAGAGTATGTCAGCATCGCACACCTTACCCTTAGTTCTTATGCGGCTGTTTTAAGGGGTTATGTAACAAATCAATATTATTATGTTCATGTACATTATTTTTTTTTATGATAATTAATATAATTTCTTGTCATTATTGATACATTTTAAATAGTTTTTAATTTAAAAATACTGATTTTAGTTATTATTTAATTATAAAATATATTTTATTAAATTAATGTATTTTTGAATTAAATATTATTTTAATTAAATATTATTATTATTATTATTAATTTTATTATATATAAATGATCATATAATTTTATGAATGCAATTATAATTCATATTTAGTTTTGAAAGCAATTTTTGTCAAAACCCGTGAATTTTCGATAAATGTCTGTTTTTATTTTAAAAGTAAAAATTAACATATATAGAAAATTATTTAGAAAAAATTAATGTTATTTCTAGAATCATGACATTTAACTTATCCAATGGTGAATTTTTCATAATTTTCTGAGACAACAAAATTATTGGGTAAAAATTAAATACCATTTTAATATATAATGTGTTTTATTAAATCATAATGACCCAATAATGATGTAATAAAATACTATAATCTTTATGTTCGGCCAATATATGTTTTACTATTAAAATAATGTGATTTTGGGTTTTTTGACTTAATTTGAAAAGCATTAATGGAGCCTTCAAGACTTATTAAACACCTTGTCTTATTAAATTGTTTTCCATGGGAGTGTGACTCACATCCACATAAGGAACCCCATTATTTTAAGGAGTTCAGACTATGTCCATATAAAATATTTTTTCCTTCTTCCCATTTCCAAAAACCATGGGCAAAACCATGAGCTTATTTTGTGGTTTGGATTATTTTAATGTAAGGGGTCCCAATCCTAAATAAAAAAGAATTCACTCACATTTCCTATATAAACCCACCCAAGATCCCACTTCCTCCTCACTGAAAGCCTTTTGAGTTCGTCCAATTTCTACCCTAATCTCTCTAGAATCCTCTCAAGGTTCCACCAGATCCCAAGAAGCCTCTCTGAAGACTCTCTCAAGCCTTTGGAAGCAGATTTCTGAGTAAGGGTTTTTCTTCCTTTCTCATTTTTTTCCAATTTTCATCATATTGTCATTCACTTTAATGTAAATTATAAATTCTGGGGTATGGAATCGCACCTTCACCATACTGCCCTCTTATTATTTGAATTATGGGAGACCCCTTTTTCTCTCATTAAATTCCTCCCATGTACACATGTTACTATGCCGAAATTTAGAAATGAACTTCTCTCTCCTCATTTACATTCATGCAATACTTTTGTATCATGAATATAAATTCAATTAAATTTTTTTGGACATGTATCTATATGACCCCCTTAATATCCATTTCATGTAAATATAATGAGACACCCCTTTCTCTCTCAACAACAATTTTTATGAATTCTGATGTCATGTAATTACGCTACCGAAATTGCACAGATTTTCTTAGCCAATGACATTGTGTAGTGAATACCGTGCCCATTTATCCATCAAAGGTATTAACCTTTATTATCAATTAATTATTGATTATAAAGATTCATGTATGAATTCCACATTTCTTTATCATGGAATAAATTTTAATGTTTAATGAATCCATGTTTATGATCCATGTGGCACACTTATGCCTGAAATGAAATGTTTAAAAAGGGTGCACCCTTATAGCGCTCTAATGCATTGGATAATGTATATTATCATGATACGTCATGTGCAATGAGTGATGAAACATGATAATTCTAGTGAAATGAGGTTTTACTGGTGCTTCATGTGACATGAAGATTTACTCATACTCAATGTGCAATGGGCCTTGGCTCATGCTAATTCCATGTTAAGTGTTTTTGCCACATTTCCATGTTATGATTATCATGTTTTATCATGCCTATATGTCCATGTTTCTCTTGTTCTCTATTGGTCTGCCTATTGTATAACATGTATTTTACTCCTCATGAATTCCATTTTTATTCCCTTACTGGGCTTCATAGCTCACCCTTTTCTTATGCGTGTCCCCTGGTTATCCCACGCAAAGCAAAGTATGAGGGAATGTAGTGGGAATGTAAAAGAATTATTCAATAAATATGTTGTATTTCATGTTTTAATTTTTTATGTAATGATCCAAAGCCCCAAATACACTAGATCACTCGATATTCCTTGTTGTATTGAGTGAATAGTTTATTTAAAAAATCATGTTTATGTTTTTAATAAAAGTAGGGTTGTCATATTGGATGCTTCACGTACCCCAGTGAAATACATGAAGTATACATGGTGCTCACTACCCAGGGAGTTCCCCTGATACATGAAGTATCCTTGTGTATTCTACTTATATTATTTCTGAGAAATTACCAGGACATACTATTGTACCCATCCATTCCATAACCATGCAGATCAAAGGAGTTGAATTGAAAATACTCAAGGAGTTGAATTTTTACCATATCATTCCACCAACAACACTGAAGGAAGGATACATGCCACTGTACTATCATTTGAACTCCCATGTTCAACTTTTGTTTATCTGTTATTGACTAGAACAAACCCAAGTGATCCAAAGATTTCATTTTCATTGAATTTAGTACAACTAATGAATAGGTAATCCTCATGTAGATATGATTTGATGCCCTTTGGGTAGGATGGGAACAACATCTATTTGGTGGAAGAGGCACATGGCCCATGGTTTTTGAGGTTCGTTGGTGTGGTAGATGGGAGCATATTTAATGTTGGGGTTGTCACCATCTACTGCAAATATTATACTGATGATGAGCTCCATCATGTGAAGGAAAACACCTAGTGGAGCCTCGATCCCTTATGAGATTGGTAGTAGCCCCTGATGTGTGAATTTGAAAACCATTCAATAAGCTAGATGAGTTTTTTCCTCTGGCATCCTTGGTTCCCATTCCAACTTCAATCACATGCAATGTTCCATAGAAGTAGACAAACATGGATGTGTGTGTCCTTGATGTACCTTTCCAATAATACTATCATGACTACCAATCTGGTATACAACTTTTTAGGTTGAGCCTGCTGAAACTCTCAGGATCTCATTCGATATCAAATCACTGTGATGACCACTTATCTAGTTCAGTGGTAGCTCATGGTGTTAAATTCTACCGTATAAAATAATGGAGCATCATGTACCATCATCGTATGGATCTTGTCAACATCACCAGTCTGTATACCTATTCTTGGTGACCTATCGACTTGCTAGTCGTCGAGGGCATTATTCCTAGATGATTGGGTCTAAATGATGTGATATGTTTCATAACCTCTTGGAGTCTACTACCTATATTACATAGACCCCAATACCATGTAGTCTATTTCAACTTCACACCCCCTAAATCATAGGCCTCTAGGTGTCCAAGGTATCCATCTTTCTATAACTCACCTGGTACTAATATATATTGAAATTCCACCAGTAGAAAACATTTGGTTAACATGGGGTACAAAACCCACCATTGCGCTCACATGTGTCATAGTAACCACAGTAATATATTGGTACATCTCGTGGGTCTAGTTTATAGATGGTCCTCGATTAAAAACCATGAAAAAAACAGAGGGTGTTTCATCCTCTTTCTCTTGCTCAGATATACACAATATACATACTCCTGGAAACCTAAAGGGAAACCAATGAACTACATTAGGCTAGAACCACCACTGATACAGATATGGACATTAAAAGTGCTATAAAGGGACATTTGCAAAACTAAAAAAGAGTTGTTAATCTAATCCAAGGTATTGGGGGGTCCCTTTTATCTGTGCTAGAAAGAGTTCTGATAAAGACCCATATTAATAGTGATAAAAAAGCACTGATAAAAGGGGTCTTTTATCAGTGAAAAAAAGCATTGAAAAAGGGTTCCTTTGTCAGAACTACTTTTTAGTTTTTTTAAAAGAAGAAATTTATCAGTTCTTTTTTGAAAAGAAATGATTAAAGTTTAATTTTTTTTAAAATTATGCACATCGGAGGGGGGTTTTAACAACGCTTGACCCCCCACTTCAACAAAAATATGAAGCACCCCCACCAGCCCCCCGCACGCCCCAACCACCTCAGCACACCCCCATCCCCACCCCCACAACCATTTGACGTCATTAACACCCTCCTTTAATAGTGCTAGAACAACCCTTCACTATAGCATGCACCCCTGCCTCCCGTAGCACTACGGGGAAAAATGCTTTTGCGACGAGTTTTTTGCGATGGGAATTAATCCTGTCACAAAACATCCATCCCAGAGGTTATTAGCAATGGGTTTTGGGATCATGTCATAGAAAATATTGAGCGGATTGGAAAGGGTTGCTCGCCAAAGCGCGGGAATGGTTATTTGCGAAGGGATTTCGGATTCCGTTGCAACACCTATGGAACAATTTCACATGAATGGTGCACAATATCGCGCGACAGGTTATTTGCGACGGGGGGTCCCCCCGTCGAATATAGTTTGTGTGTCTAGGGGTATTTGTAGTGGGTCCAGTCGAAAATACTGGTGGGGGTAAATGCGATTTTGCGAGGGGATGTTGTCCTGTTGCAAAAGATGTGTCAACATGTCACTTTTTGCGACGAGCCCCTCGCAAATACCCTTCCAACCACCACCTGCAACTAATGCGGGTGATGTTTTTTGCGACGTGCCCCATCAGAAAAAAGTACCTTTTGCAATGGAAATACCATAACAAATAGTACCATCGCAACTAATCTAACATATATATAACCCCCTTCATTTTTCATTCTTCTCCTCTAATTTGTCAATTGCTCTCTCTTTCTAAACACAATTTTTAGAGTGAGAAGTTATCTGATTTTGTTTATTTTGCGGAGAAGTTGTGAAGTTGCTTACATCAATAAAAGATCAAGTTTAAAGGTATTTATATTTTATTTAATTTAATAATTATTTCATTTTTTATGTTAATTTTAATTGTTGATGATTAATTTTAATTGAATTAAAGTTAAATTGTTTTGTTCTTTGTATTTATTTGTAATAATAAATTGAAATTATTAATATCAATTCTTAATAATTAGTAACAATTATAAATAAATAGAAATAATTAGTAATAATTAGAAATGAATAGTAATAAATACTAATAAATATTAATAAATAGTAATAAAGAGTATTAAATAGTAATAAATAGGAATAATTAGTAATAAATAGGAACATGTACAAATAAATAGGAATAATTAGTAATAAATAAGAATAATTAGAAATAAATAATAATAATTAGGAAAAATTATCAATGAATATTAATAATTAGTAATAATTAAGAATAATTAGTAATAATAATGAATAATTAGTAATAATTAGGAATAATTAGCAATAAATAGCAATAATTATCAATAATTAAGAATTAATAGGAATAATTAGTAATAAATAAGAATAATTAGGAACAATTAGTAATAATTTGTAATAAATATGAATAATTAGCAATAAATATGAATAATTAGCAATAAATATGAATAAGTAGTAATAATTATGAATAATTACTAATAATTGCTAATAAATATTAATAATTATTAATAAATATGAATAATTAGTCATAATTAGTCATAATTAGGAATGAATAATAATAATTAGTAATAAATAGTAATAATTAGTAATAAATAAGAATAATTAAGAATAAACAGTAATAATTAGTAATAATTTCGAATAAATAGTAATAAATAGTAATAAATATGAATAATTTGTAATAAATAGGAATAATTAGTAATAAATAGGAATAATTAGTAATAAATATGAATAATTAGTAATAAATATGACTAATAAGTAATAAATAGTAATAATTAGTAATAAATAGGAATAATTAGTAATAAGTAGGAATAATTATTAATAATTAGGAATAATTAGTAATAAATAAGAATAATTAGAAATAAATAGAAATAATTAGTAATAAATGTGAATAATTTGCAAAAATTAGCAAAAATTAGCAATAATTAGGAAGAAAAAAGTATAATTAGTAATAAATAGAAATAATTAGGAATAATTAGCAATAAATAGTAATTATAAGTAATATATAATAATAATTAGTAATAATTAGTAATAGTTAGTAATAATTAGTAATAATTAGGAATAATTAGAAATAAATCGTAATAATTAAGAATAATTTGGAATAAATAGTAATAATTAGGAATAATTAGGAATAATTAGTAATAATTAGTAATAATTAGTAATAAATATGAATAACTAGTAATAATTAGTAATAATTAGTAATAGTTAGTAATAATTAGTAATAAATTGGAATAATTATGAATAAATAGGAATAATTGGTAATAAATAAGAATAAATAAGAATAAATATGGATAATTAGGAATAATTAGTAATAAATAGGAATAATTAGTAATAAATATGAATAATTAGGAATAATTATCATCAATTAGGAATAATTAGAAATAATTTGGAATAATTCATAATAAATAGCAATAATTAGGAAAAATTAGCAACAAATAGGAATAATTTGCAATAGATAGCAATAATTAGTAATAAATATGACTAAATATGAATAATTATTAATAATTAGTAATAATTAGTAATAATTAGTAGTAATGAGAAATGGTTTGTATTGAATAGAAATAATTAGTAATAAAGGGGAATAATTAGTAATAAATATTGATAAATAGGAATAAATAGTAATAATTAGGAATAATTAGGAATAATTAGAAATAAATAAGAATAGTTAGTAATTAATAGGAATAATGAGTAATAAATAAGAATAATTAGTAATAAATATGAATAATTAGTAATAAATAGGAATACTTAGTAACAAATAGGAATAATTATTAGTAAATAAGAATAATTAGTAACATTTAGAAACAATTAGAAATAAATAGGAATAATTGGGAAAGAAATCAATTTTAATAATTTTTAATAACATGTAATAACATGGCACAATTTTCAGTGGATCGAAGAAACTCGTTTTGATCGATGTCTCTTCTCATTTAAACATTCACCGACTCAAAACATTATGAAAAGTATGCTTATACGTATTCATATGTAATATTGTATACATGATTTTGAATACGCATTCATAAGACCACATTTTAAATAATGTGTTCAGGTGGTGATAATTGCAAGAAGATGATTCATCGACGAAAATTTGTATTATTTGTCTAATGACTCATTTACATTCATATTTCTCACACTAAAATAATATTGAAGAATATTATCAAATGTACACTTATTCATTCCCATACTTACAAGTATGAATATGTGTTCCTCTGAGTAGTTTCTTTGTGATTTCAGTGTGAGAGTGATGCAAGTAAATGAGCTGTCTGAAAAAAGTGTGGACATCAGGCCACTGAAAATTATGTTGCACAAATTTAATGGTAATTTTTAAGGGGTTGTAATTATATATCTTTTTTCAGATATAGTTTTTATAATTTCAAATTTTTCAAAAATTATGATGATTTTATATTTTGTAGAAAAATATGGAATAAACAAATCAACATCAGTCATTATTAGATGATCACACTAGGATAAATCAGCACAAAACTCCAAATTTTTCAAGTTTAAATCAGGAATATATTGATGGTTTTGAAGCTTTCTTATCATTTTCATCATCAAAACCAGAATATATTTAAGAAGGCATAATAAAGTGTCCTTGTAAAAAATGTTCTCTGAGAACGTTTAACACATTTGAAAAGGTTGGGGGACATATCTTGTGGTTTAGTTTTCATCCATATTATATTTTTTCTTATCAACACGGTGAATGGAGTACCAGATAAGATAATAATAACTTGATTCTGGATCCATCACGGTTTCAAAATATAGTACATGATGTTGCAGGATCATCTGTTCAACAAAATAAAACTCAAGATGATTTTGATTTAACTCCTAAGATGGCACCATCTGAAATTTATTATATGTTGAGGTCTGCTGAGAATGCATTATATACTAGTTGCAAGATAAAAAAATTAGAAGCGGTTGCAACATTTAGGTCCGTTAAATCAGACAATTCAATGTAAAACTACTGTTTTGATCAATTAGTCTCTTGAACATTGTAATAATAATTTTGACACTCACATTACACAAATGAAATCACAAATATAAGAAATGTATGACTCGTTATATAAATTAAAAACCCTTCTTCATCCCATTTTATTATGTAGCTCTGCAATTTAATCTATAATTATCACTCACCCTTCCTCATCCCCAGTACGAGCACCCATTTCTCTGATCCCCCAAAATAAAATGATGCATCAGGCGATGATGACCTTAGAAAATATGAAGAGTGTAGATGATTCCTTTTTCCATGGATAGGAAAAAAGGTAATGGAGAACCATTTTGTCTGATATGTTCTTAGAAGACTCCACTGACTCGGTGATGGCGAAAAGGCAGGGGAGGTAATCCTGCACCGATCATCCCTTAGAAGACACTTGCGAATATGTGATGGAGGAAATTTAGGTGCCATGAGCAGTTCTATGATATGGGATGGAGAAGATATGTGATCCAGTACTCCAATATAATACTCCTCAATTCGAGGTGGTACAATTGGACTTATGACTCTATTATAAGCGGTCCTCAATGGATTCAAATAAACATCAATTGCACGTGTGTACAGATTGTTTCTCTACGTTTGGTTCTAATAGTAGTCTGTATTCAAGTTGTCTTATCATTATAACTCCATAAAATTTACCTCCATGGATGTTGAGGAAGGAGACCTATATATTTTGACTCTATTAATCCAAGGATATCTGAAAAAGAATATTGATGTATATTTGAAAACATTGATTGATGAGTTGAATGAATTATGGAGTGAAGGTGTTAGTACATATGATGTTGATGCGAAACAAAATTTTATAATAAAAGCTGCATTGATGTGGATGATTAGTGACTTTCCAGCATATGGCATATTAATTGGTTAGAGTACACATGGTCTGAAATCATGTTCTTACTGTTTTAAAGGCAACAAAACCTTTATGCTCATCAATGGAGAGAACCATGATATTCTTACTATAAACAGATATTTATTCCAAAAAATCAGCCTTTTCAGAGGAACAAATCTCATATCAGAAAAGGTATAATTGAAAGGGAAGAACCTCCTGAGATGATCTTAGGTACAGAGTTAAAATCCGTTTTATTTTCATTACCTCCTATCACATTTGGGCCAATAGTAAACCAATAAAAAATTCATGGCTTTGAGAAAGAACATAATTGGATAAAATGTAACAATTTTTGGGATATTCCATATTGGTCTGATTTGTTGGTCCACTACATGTTGGATGTTATGCATATTGAGAAGAACTGTTTTGATAATTTATTTCATATAGTTTTGGATACACTAGGTAAGACCAAAGATACTGTAATGGAACGATTAGATCATGCTCAAATTTTTAGGTGACCATAACTTGAACTATTTGAAAATGTCAGATTACAGAGGTTAATGAATCCAAAAGTAGTTTATACACTTTCCAAAGAGAGTCAATTATTATTTTTTCAGTGGATTGCAGACTTGAGACTTCATGATGGCTATGCTTCCAATTTGGGAAGATGTGTTAAGAATGGTTATATTACCGGATTAAAAAGTCATGATTGTCATGTAATATTGGATATAATTATGCTGATTGGATTCAGAGGTTTTTTGAATTCAATTATTTGGGATTTGTTAACAAGAAATACCATATTTTTTGAGACATTTTTGCATTGACAACATACTACGATGCACTATGAAAACTGGAAGAATATGTTGTTGTAATTATATGTCAATTAGAAAAAATCTTTCCACCAGATTTATTTGACTCAATGGAACATCTGATATTACATTTTCCACATGAACCTAAATGTGGAGGTCCGATAGAGTTTGGATGGATATACTCATTCGAGAGATGCATATAGAAATTGATTACAAATGTACGTAACAATGCATCAGTTTAAGGCTCAATTACTAATTCTTATTTACAAGAGGAAATTTCTTTTTTCTGCTCTCATTATTTTGAATCTCAATATCCCTCAAAACAAAATCGAATGGGAAAAAATAGGGGAATGTTAATGATGAAATGGAAAATCAATTACCCGTTTTTAATCATACAAATATTGATTTTGGTGGAGTTCATGAATGATGGCATTCAGATGATGTAAATCATAGAGCTCATACCTATGTTCTGCTCAACTGTGAAAAAATGAAATCATTTTTACTATGATAGCTTATTTTTCTTATTCTATAATTTATGTTGTAGTATGTAATCTTTTTTTACTTATAAGTCATATGATAATCATATCAAGAAACAACATCCACAAATTACAGCAGCTGCGCTTAACGAACACTGATAAAAAATTTCCTCAATGGTTTCAAAAACATGTAACATAAAATATTGATGGTTTAATATCACTTTGATTTAATATTTATTATATTTAAATTTTGTTTAAAAATTTTTAGGTGTCTCAATATGTTGATAAATTTGATAAGAGACTACATATATTGAGTAACCCACCATCCAAAATGGTTGAATATTATAATTCATAGCTATTGAATGGTTTTTGATTTATACAAGTGAAAATGGGGAATAAAAAACAATGAATAGTGGAGTTTTCTTGAGAGGATTGCATCGCAGAGAAACTGAAGTTAACTTTTATGGCATTCTCAATGAAATTATTGATATGTGTTATCTATGATACAAATACATAACAATGTTTAAATGTAGGTTGTTGAATACTAAGAGAGGATTTTGTGTTTTTCCAACTCATGGAATCATTGATATTAAATATAAAAACCATCTTTCACTAAATGAACCATTTTTACTGGCTCAATAAGTACATCATATTTATTATACAAAGTACTATGATACTTCAAGAGACTTGAGAGAATAATGGAGTATAATAAAAAGAAAATATCTAGAAAATAAATTTACTCAAATTGAATGTGGTTCTATTGAAGTGGAATGAATAGCAATTTTTCAAGAGACTCCTCAAAATCCATCTGATTGACAAAGAGATGTGAATATCAATGATGACACCCCACAATTAAGAATAGATGATGAAGAAGATGTTACAAATGAATTTGAAATGAAAAGAGATGGTGAAACTGAAATTCAAATTAATATTGATGATGCTGAGGAGGAAGATGAAGACATTGACATTGACATCTATCGAGAAGAGGATGAATATGCACATTGACACAATTAAATTCTAGTTATAATCATAACTAGAAAATATCAATATATAATAGTAATTTTAAACTATCTACTAACAATAATCATTTTGTGTTTTAGATGGACGATGATCTATTTCAGGAGTTGCAGGAGGCTAAGATACGATTGGATGAGGGGGATTTTAGAACATCTTACCCTCATCCTTCTGATGGTTCAGGGGGTACATGGAAGGGGTGTGTTCTTGCGCGACTGATGTTTCATGACCCTATCCTTGAGTTACGTCCATGTATTGGCTTCGATCCATGCACAAGGAGGTAGGGTAACCTGTATATTTTAATTATATTTCATTTATTTAGTTATATATATGCTAATTTG
The DNA here is from genome assembly GCA_963277665.1 of Viscum album. Taxonomy (NCBI): domain Eukaryota; kingdom Viridiplantae; phylum Streptophyta; class Magnoliopsida; order Santalales; family Viscaceae; genus Viscum; species Viscum album. Next base: position 1,933,818,898 of record OY728131.1, read on the forward strand.
TTTATTAATTATTATTATTTTTTCACAGTTTTGTGGATGTAGATATTGGACAGGGGAGCACTATCTTGCGCAATTATTTTTTTCAGCCATGGATCACATTAGAACAGATTCTCATAGATGTTCAGTGCGACATGTTCCATCATTCGATGGTACATAAATAAATAATATTTACTTTGAAATTTATTTTATTAATAACATGATATTATAAATTATATGTAGGGTTTATGGTATTATATCAATGATAGAATGAGCAACGCTATCCACGCGGCATGGAAGGTTTCTATGAATGAACATTTCCATTAGTTTTTTCACAATTTGAGGGCATCCATTAAGAAAGAAAGAGTGACTGAATTTGATGAGTCATGTAGAGCCCAAAGACCAAAGTACATTTGATCTCATGTTTGGGATGGATTATGTTTACACTGGTTGGGTAGTATATTTTAGTGGATATCTTCATTAGGTTGGTAGAACCAGTGGAGACAGGGGGTGACATGATTTTTTTATATTATTTTTGTAAACATTGAGAATTTTAATAATTATTTATTATTTTATTATTTTAATAATATTAATATTAATTTTTTTATGAATCATAATTTTATTAAATATATTTTTTTAGTATTATATTTTTTTATGTTTTTTTATATTTCTATTAATAATATTTTTTTATTTTTTTATTATTTTAATAATAAAAATATAATTTTTTCATTAATCATAATTTTATTAAATTGTTTTATTTTGTTTACAATTTGCGAAGGGGCCTTTTGTGACGGGATGCCAACGAAAATAAGTCAAATATAATTTTTAATACCAATATTTGTGATGGGGAAACGGGTCATCGCAATTCATATTTTCAACTGCCCTGTCGCAAATACTTTTTTATATATATCATGTATATAATCTGATGTTTATTTGTGATGGGGAACATAACCATCACAATTACTATTTGCGGCGGGCCCATCACAAAATGATTATTGATATATAATGTATATAATCAGAAGGATTTTTGCGACGGGAAGCTTTCCCGTCACATAATCTATTTTTTGCGACGGGCCCATTGAAAAAAATGTATTTTCCACACCGTTTTATGCAATAGGATATTTGCGACGGGATCCCATCACAAATAGCCCCTCTCAAATACCTCTAATTTCAGTAGTGTAGGATTCAAAGAAGAGACCACCCATTGTGCGACTGGACCTTTTACCACTCCTATATATTACTTTGATGTCAATTTATTTATATATATATATATATAGTTATATTTATTCACTTCATAATATATATTTATATTCACAAATATATATATATTTATATTTATATTAAAATAAATATTTAGTTATATTAAGATATATATATATATATATATATTAATATATATATATACATAGGTTGTTATATTTAGATATTTATATATCTATATATTTTTTCGTATATTAATCTATTTATATATATTTAGTTATATTTTATATCAATATATTTATTTGTATTTTAATATATATCAATTATTAATAGAGACACACAAAAATACACAGACACACACACAAATTATATAGGTATATAAATATTCATATATTGGTATTTAAAATAAAATATATATTAGTTTTTTATTTAGATAAAGCTTATATAAGAAGAAATATATTTTATATTAATAAATATATTTATATTAAAAAATATGTTTAGTTATATAAATATATATATATATATATTAGTTTATTAATATATATATATATACTTGAATTGTTTTATTTATATATTAATATATCTATATATTTATATATCTATATATTTAAACATAAATATATTTATTAATATATTAATATATATTTACTTATATTTTTTTATTTGTATATTAATATATATCAGTTGTTAATATAGACACACAAAAATACAGACACACACAAACAGATGTTATATAGGTATATAAATATTCATATATTTCTATTTTAAAAAAATTTATATTAGTTTTTTGTTTAGATAAAGATTATATATTGAGAAAGATATTTTACATCAAAATAAGTTTAATTATTTATTTATAAAATTAAATTTTTTATGTATGAATATATAAAAAATGTATATATTGTTATATAATTGATTATAAATAACAGTACATTGTTAAAAATGATAAAATTTCAAATCCATATTATCAATATGAATGTTATTCCTGAGAATAAATTCAATACCCACTGAAAAAGTGAAAAAATCCATAAAACGATGTTTAAATTCCATCGAATGATAAAATATCTAGGTACCCGACTAAAAACTCAGTTTTGAAGGCCTTCTAGTCCATTTTTGACCTCAAAAAATGATATAGAAGGTATAATTGTGTTGTGATCATGTAGTTCTCATCACAGGCTTTGATTGGATTTCTTCTAGAGATCAAAGGGACGCCCACCACCAAGACTCTAGGTATCACAAGGATGCTAATCACCACCACCAAGACACTGAAAAATCATTTCCATGGTACACTAACAAAACAGCCAATCATTTTAGATGGAGATCAGCCTAAAGGTCATTTAATATTTGGCCACATTTCAGTGCTGGCTAGGTGAATTGTGTTCCTGGCAGTATAGCTTGACCAGACCACTAGATCCCTCAACCACACCAAACCTGTTTTCCGATTCATCATAAAGTGTCCCATCACTATCCCTTTCCCTACATTTCAATACCATAGATGAGTTTCTAGTGGACCCATCAGTACTCTAATCTTCTAGTCTTCTTCCAAATCAATCTGGTAATCTTCTTGGCATCACAAGTAACCATGGAACCACACTGTTATGATGTCGTCTTCCATCTCATGATACCTCACCACTAACCCACCATTTCCACACCATGTTCGTTCTGATATTTCTTATATTACCAAGAAACACCACATGAGGAACCAAAATAGAAATAGGCCATCAACCCCATGACCCATAGGTGACATGCCCTATCAGTTCCCGAGTTGTGTCTAGGTGGTGGGTATGGTCAGTATACGAATTAATAGATCATGGTCATGTTCTAGCATCTATTATGGTATAATATAGGTAGTATGCTAGGATACAAGTGGAAAATGAACCTTCAGAATGACCTATAGGTGCACCCATTATCATCAAAATGGAACACAAACCACTACTGGGTAAACTGATATGCATTTCAAGAAATATTTCACTTTGGAATTTGGGGATAAAGAAAGGTTAAATGAGGAGAAATGAATTGGAACTGATACTTGAAATTGGGAATTATATATATTGATTGATGAGATAGAGTCTGATTTTTTTTCTAAGTAGAAACTCCATGTTTTTAAAGGCATGGGTTTCACTGGAATCCACTTGTTCATGTCCAGTCAAAATGTTGTGCATCAGAACAAGAATACCTCTGTCATTTTTTGATGGATTCTTTGAGATCATTGAACCTTATATTCCATGATATCAACTAAACCCTTGAGGAAAAAACCCTAGGATATACCAAAAAGTGTGAGTGCATCATGACCTTCAAATTAGTGTGGTCGTAGAGACTGCTCAAATAGAATTAGTGAAGGGAATAAAGCTCAATCGTCTGTAGTGTCACCACCTACCTATCACGATGAAATTTCCTATATTTCAGTACTCTACATTAATATTCTTGATTTTATATAACTATAATTGATTTCTTGTTTCATGTTAAGCATATGACCTCTACTCATATAAGACAAACAAACTGGTTTTGATAATAACTGTACTACCTATCAATTTATCCACTACATTGATCTAGTGCAGTATGACACCTAATCTTTGAACCCCCTACATAGAATACCTAGTATTTTGTATAGAGATCTAAAATAACAAGATAATTGAAATACTATAGATATTCAATCACTTTTTTTTGAAGATATGACCCTATGATAGTCATTTCTCCTTATCTTGTTGCTGATGGCGAGCTATATATTCTATGTATATGAATGAGAAATGTTATCATACATACGATACACAAATATTATATGATACATCAATAAAGAGAAAATGAATTCCCTGATGGATGTCCCCAAACCATAGAAAAATCTACCTATCATGTTTTTCTAAAGTTATTTAAGTTTACTTTCTATAATATACCGAGTGATATTTTTAATTTTCTTTCTCTATAATTCATGAACACATCCAATACCTCACCACACCGATTTCATAGCTTGATTAGAGTATCTTGACTTTATTGTGAATTTTGATTTGAATGGATGAAGGAAGACACACAAAATGTGATCGGAAACAAAAAATGCTTGTTTAAAGGGGAAATCGACAATGAAGGATGACCTAGGATGGGTCTTGACCAATTAAATTCTATAATAGAAAGGTATTAGCCTAGTGAAATTATGTCCTACCATTGAGTCAGATATCAACCATTGGGATTCCTCTATCCTAGAGTGGGCGAGAGAGGAAAGGAGATCAAAAAAAAAATCCGCCATCTTTATGGAGTGCCCGACAAGATAATAAAACAACCTCCATTCTTTCTGGTCACCCTTGAAGAGTGCATGCCTCCTATCGTGCTTTCCACCCTACCTTATAACAGTTAATTATCTACCAACTAACATGGGAAATTGACTTACTTGAATGAGGAGTTATCCTATCAGAAGATGTGTTAGAGAACTCCTCAATTCAGTTCTTAAGAAACCCACCAGGTTCTGAAACCTATCCATATTTTCTCTCAGGAATGGGCACGCTGATACCTCCATCCAAGAGGAGTGGGATTTGTTACTATATTTATCATCTGGTCTTCCTCTATAGGTTTAGTGAAATAAGGAATGAATTATAATTCCTTCTATCCATACCTCTCTTCTTAGTAGCTCTTCTTTATAGGGATCTGTCAATGTAGGACGTTCATAGATCTTTCTTCCTATTAGAAAAAATCTACCTTCCATATCATCTAGTGGGTTTTTGGATTGAAGATACCAACAAGCTACTAGTATTATATCTATATTCTAGGTGATGATCTAAGGAACTTAAAACAATTAGCTTCCTTTTTACAATTCCTTTTGAGGACAGGTATTGAGTTTGTACTTGACAAGGGCTAAGGTCTCATTGGATTAAATATCCTATTAATTGAGAAAGATCATGTCAAGAATAGAGGGTTTTACTAGTAAAATAATGGGACATCTCAATAGAATTAATAGGAAGTTCACTTTGTACATGACCACTTTTGTACAGAAATTCTTGTATACGAAAATATGTGGTTCTTGTTTTAGTACAATAATAACATCTCACACCGAGTGCATTAACAAGAGAAGGAGAAGTTTTACATCTTAATCTACCGTTAATTGTGTATGAAAATTTTTTATTCCTCCCTCAATAGGGATAGAAACCTATTCTTGTGTGGTTGGTAGTTGAAAATGGAATAATGGGTATTTCACATTCCCTTTCAGAAAACCCATTCTTCTCCTTCCATTTTGACCTAATAGTCTTCGGAATTAAATTTACACATATAACATTAATTATTGATATGAATGATTTACTTACATAAGAATTATAAGTTCATTTCACATTAGCATATTTCACACTCTATAAAACATCGATCCTATAAATATATTTATTATAATTTCATAATTATTTGAATATAAATATGTATTTATTAAAATAATTATGAAATTATAAAAAATATTTATAATTAATATATTTATTTTAATTTAATAAGTATTTAAATAAATAAATATATATATTAATATTTATTACAATATATAATTAATATATTTATTTTAATATCATAAGTATTTAAATATATATACACGACTATAAAAAATAAATAATTATTTATAATTATAATTATAAATATAATTAAAATATTTATTATAAATTTATAATTATTTACACATATATATATTATTTATAATTATTAATATAAATATTTGTATATATTTATAAATATTTGTATATATTTATAAATATAATTCTATAATTATATGTATTTATAAAATTAAAATTATTTTAAATATATTTATCATTATTTTAAGTATTTATGCAAAAAAATAGCTTTTTGGGAAAATGAATGAATCATATACACTGAGTAAAGTATAGATCATAAAAACCGAGTCATCATATAAATGGACAACATGAATAGTAATGAGAGTCTATTTATAAATGAACATTCATGATGAATTCATAGCATATGATAATCACTAATATCCATTCATCAATTGAAGAGAACCACGCTGACTGACCTATTCTTAGTAGACTCCACCGACCCAGTGATGCTGAAAAGGTGGAGGAGGGAAACCCACATCGATCAACTCTTAGTAGACACTTGCGACCAAGCGATTTCAGAAAGGAAGAAGAAGAAAATGATGGCTAACCTGTTTCTATCTGAAGTCATGATGATAGAGGATCATAATAAGAGGAAAACACTGGGTGGCCTGTTTATGGTAAAGACCTTACGATGGAGGAAAGGAAGAGGAGATCGATGCACACCGACTTTCCCTTAGTAGACTCTTTCCATAAGGAGAAGCCAGGAAGGAAGAAGAGGATGATATTGGGAGACATGTTTATTGCCCAAGACCTGGAGATGGAGGATCAAAAGAAGAGAAGTACGTTGTTCATGGTAAACTCTTGCGAATTGGTGATGGCTGAATGGAAAAATAGAGCGCTACACACCAACCAACTCTTAGAAGAATCTTGTGATCGGGTGACACCGGAAAGGAAGAAGAAGAGGTCGTTGGCTGACTAGTTCATGCCTCAGACGATGGGCGACCTGTTTTTTCTAAAATCTCGCGTTCTTACAAAAATCACATTTTGTATTGGTTTTTGCCGATGCCTATAATTATATGAGAATTAAAATCAGTTTAATGAGAAATATTTTCTAAGACATGATGCTTTGAAACCAAACATGTGTCCATTGATTTAACAAAATAAAATTAATTCCATTAGCTTAAACGTTAATATAATGATGTAATTATGATAACGTATTAGAAAAAGACCTTTACCAATCATATAAATGTACATTAAAACTTCCATGAAATAACATAAAATATGTTTATATGGAAGAAAAATAATCATGACCTAAAAGATGAAATATGATCGTTTATTCTTCAAAAAATCAATTCTTTGGATTATTGAGTAATAAATAGAGGAAAAGATGAAATTAAAAACATGGAATCTAGAAAAATAATAATAGAAGAATAATATTTTTATGTTTTAATAACAGAAAGATTATATATTTCATCCAATGTAATTTTAAACAAAAACAATCCCGAATAATAAGAGTTAGATTGTAAAATATTCCTTTACGACATTAATAACATTGTAATGAAAACCCCTTAAAAGTGAAAACATGAATTGAAACGTTAAATACCAAGAATATAGATTAATTCAGGATTTAATATGACCAAGGGGTATTATAAAAACCATAGTAAATAAATTTGGTGTATAATATAAAATGTCTCAATAGACATAAATTGAGATGATAAACCATTCCCATGGATTACTTCAAGATAAAATGCACTATATCCTATTGATTACTAAATTTAAATATATTATAATTTTATTAAGAATTTGTTATATATATATTCAATTTTTTATTATATTTATTTTTATAATAATTTGACATCCATTCATTGAATAGTCCTTGATTATGTTGTCCACTTATGGTTTTTTAGTCCATTTTCCCAGAACTACTTACATATATTGATTGAGGTTCAGGGTGTTATGAAATTGTTTTATCATCTCATGAAATTTAATAATTTCATTAATATAATTTTCACTCATTATATTCTATTTTCGAATCATCCATGAGATGTGGTAATAAAAAAATGAATCACATCTCTTCATATATAGAATTGATAGTCGACACGTGATGTTATAATTTTTTTGTGGATGATAGGGTAAGAAATTAGAATATATATTATATTTACAGAATCATAATTATGTCATAAATATCATATATATATATATATATGTTCATTATTTCAATATTTTTAACTAGCCAGGTCATGCAACAATGGAAAAATAATTTACGCCTCTACTTGGAGATAATTATCCATATTTATGAACAAGCGATGTTTTAATTTTTTATAGGATATAAAGGATATAGAAAATGAATCCACCATTTACATAAAAACATCTCAATATAGTTAATATACTGATGTAATTGTGTCATGATTCTTATTTCATATTTATAGGTGGTTTAAGATGAAAGGAGCTTGAAAAAACTCGATAAGAGCATATACTTCCTCCGTTGGTAATTTCAATTATCTTAAACCATAATCCATCATTTTAAAACATAGTTAATATGACAATGTAATTATGTTAAGCCTTCATTTCCTGACCTCATTTCATTGTATGTTTTTCTTGGACTATTTGGATTGTTCATGGTTCTCCACAACAAAATGTTTTTGTGTCTGATTCTGCATAGTGCATTTCCATTGAAATTTATTTGAGATGCGAAGAAAACTAAAGGATACATTGAAAAATATATAGGTCATTTATATTGATAGTTTCTTAGACTCTTATCTCGGTCTTGGGATAAATACACTCATAATAACCCCATTCTCAAGGGCTTCAAACCTAATTTCAAGCCTTTCGATATAAATAATATATGAAGATGATTAGCATTTGGGATATTTCCACTGCCTTTTGATTAAGGTTATGACATGGTTGTATGGAATAGTGGATGTTTGGTTATGTGGAGAAAACATGTGATCAAATAATTTAATATAATAGTCCTCAGTTTGAGGTGGGACGATTAGACTTCTGAATCAATTGAGAACCATACTTTCGATTATAGTTAATCCACATGTCCGACTAGCGTTTCACCCCTAAATACACCTATTGGGGAATGGGCATGCATGTGTGTTGAATCCTCCTTCACTCAACACTAAAAGAGTGCCTCTGACCATGTGATAGCAGACGTTTACCATCCATTTTCAAACCATCTCCACTCACACATGGGGGAGGGTGATTCTGTACCACCCTTAGGAGCATATCGAGCATGATGTTCAAGACTTTACCATCTTGACAAAGGTCAAGACCTTAGTTACTCTCCTTTGAAGCTTCCATGTGGCTACTTTTTCCATTTGCGGGAAAAAAATTATTTTAATACAATTGGTAGGTAGATCATCTAAAAATCCTTTCATCCACTGGGACCACTTATATGACTTAGAGATGGTGGTCTGAGTGATATCATAGTCATTGGAGTTTCATCTGGTATTAGGGGAACTCAGTATAATATAGGTAGTATTGGAAGGGGTTCTTCTCAAGAGCTACTTCGAATAACTCAACGCATGGTAGGCTTGCATTTAGAGGATCAATGGTCTGAAAACCTATGAGGAAAAAAGCAATCACTATCATCTATCACAAAAGAGTTCCTTGTAAGCAGCAAGAGAACACCATTGTTTCTCCTTCATCAAAATGGAGTTGGTGATTGGCCATTATCAGACCATTGAATGACTCCCAAATTGATCGAATCGACGCATGTAAGGTTTATAGAGGAGGGACTTTCAAATAGAACTATAACCTCCACCCACGTCCTTAAAATCACCTGAGAAAGGGTCTTCATTCTTCTTGACTTATTTTTTATAGCTAAGAATTACTCTAGAATGTTCCTCACTCTAGAACTAGGGAATAATCACTATATGACTCTGAATCCTACTCATAAGTGGTATAATATAGGTAGTAGACTTGAAAAAAAGTTTCTATATATAACATTGAATCACTTTGGTGACATGCTATCTTGAGCGACTCGTATGGATGAGCAGGATAGAGATTTCAGCGTGTTACGTCCTTACTAGTGGGATAGAAATACTCTGTATAATATAGGTAGTGGTATTGTTTAAGGGTTATATAGACATCAATGAGGTTGGATGAGGGTCAGTGTAATGGCCAGGACCCTCCTAGTCCATTACTTTTCTAAATTTCTGCTGATTGGGAAACCTGGGGACCATCGGTGGCCCATTAAAGAGTTTTCCAAAATTTTGGATCAAACGAATGGTGGAAACGATGGGCGTTGGTGGCACCGATGGGAAGCGATGACACCGATGTGAATTTGTGGCACCAATGTGCATTGGTGGCACCAATGAGTATCAGGGGAAATAACGGGTATTCGTGGCACTATTAGTTATTTGTGGCACCGATGGGTTGTCTGTAACACCAATCGACAACGATGCCAGGGCAATAAGTCCAGGGCGATGGCGCTATGGAGACAGTGAATCACCTAACAGTGAGTCCTTTCCAATATTTCTAGTACATTCCAGTTTTCCCCCAGTAAAATATCTTTTGACATAAAAGTGTTTTATTACCCATTTCAAATTCATATAATGATGATAAAAGATGTTTTAAACCCCCAATAATTGGGTGACCCTTGAGTTACCAAAATGTGTGTCCTTTTTCCTCGATGTCATACATTTGATGTGTTTTATAGTTTCTCCCATGGTACACATTTTTCTCCATTTAATGGAAATCTATTAACAAACAACCATTATATCCACCATCTCCAAGGAGAATTATTAAATCTCCATTATTCACAACATGTGAAACCACCCAACCACGTGGTTGAGCCACGATCTGACATTTAAGTACATTGAAATTGTCTCCCTAATTTTATGATCTATCCTTTTTTTATGTCGAGATACCAACTTCTTAATTCCTTTCAATTATCTAAAATACACCCTAGAGACTTATTCCGGTGATGAATCCTGCCCCGGTGTTGCAACCCTTACTACTCAACTTGGAAGCCATTGAATTTTCCTTTCCTTCAAGCTGTGAACCCTCAGTTCTTGATGTGGGGATAAAAACATTGATCCTTGATCATCCTAGTATGTTTTTTTTCATCTATCTTCACTGTTTATCATGCGGGGAGGTGGGTATGATAATGCTTCCCTCGGGACATGGATGAATCCAAACCTTAACAAAGATAAGAAACAGGCTCTAAAAACTGAATGGGTGTGTTTGATGATGATGTTGTTATTTTTTATTTATCTATAATTTTATGTTGTTAATCGTATGGGCTTATTCCCACTGAATATAGTGGTCGTTGGTGTTCCTTTCTTATGCACTAAAGAGCAACATTTTTTTGGATAATTTTCTTATCGAATGGGTGTAAAATAGAAACTAGTTAATCACGTGAAGTTGGTAAATAAAATGGATTCCCAATTATTAATAATCCTTGTGCGATCTCCCTGGTTAACCAAACAGAAAGAAGGAACCTGTTGAAAGGTGTGGATATAATCTGAAAATCCCCCGTGCTATATTCTGCTAATACACATGGCTGTTCAACTTGATGCTTCTGGGGTGATGCGGATGGGGATGGGATGTCTAATTGATCAGTTGTTGGTTGTGGATTTGAGGTCATGTGGTTCCGTATGTTTGTTCTTGGTTTGGTTTTAGTCCATTGAAGGATATCCATACTTCCTTTTGTTATTTTGACATTAAAACAAAACAGGGTGTGAATTCTTAAATTTCTACTTTGCTGTTTTCCTTTAATTGTTGTCTTGTATAGTGGATATTAGTTGCCTAGTAATGATGGAATATTTAAATGTAATCTCTTGAAAATTATAACTATAATGGGATAAATGGGGAATAGTTTTCTAGAAATGGGTTGTTCTCTGGTTGTGGTTGTTGTGTATTTGTGAATGTAGTAATAGTAACAAGAGTGTTTGTTTATGGGCTAGTTTTGGATCCCTTATGTTGGGGTGAGTGCTTGTTCAACTATATGTATATATTTAGTTCTTGGGATTATTATTATCACCCCACCCATGTTGATAACTTCGTGACGAACACCCCCATTCATGGTGGAGGGTGTTTTTTCCATCATTTTATGAGTGGCTAGTTATAAGATCATTTCTGTTCCCTCTCCCAGGATGCCCAATATTTATAGGGAAGGGTTTGATGGCACAAGGTTCACTATGACCAAAGACTCCTCAGGTAGGGTGTATTTTGTTGGTGGGACGAAGTGTGTGTGGGATGATTTGTTTCCCAAGTTTCCTCAAGATGAGTCCCTGGTGTCTTTTTTATGGTAGTGGTTGTTCGGGCCGAGGTGTCTATAGGTGTGGAAGTGGTTGTTATGGGCCAGGTGTTTGTGGCTTGGGACAAGTGTGGTTGTGGCGGCCAAGGTTTGTGTGGGTGGGAAGTGTGGTTATGGACTATAAGGTTGTTATTTGGGGTGGGAATGGGACTACAATGAGACTTGTCAGGGAGGTCTCACGTGTATGATGTCCTAAATAACTAGTGGGAAAGCGGTGCGGGGTACCCAAATATCGATGTGCTATTACTATTACGTTACATGAATTGTGTTATTTGGTGATGTTTCCTTATCAATACTAGGTAGATAGATTCTTTTCTAGGAGTTTTGTTTATCTCTACTTCTCATGGGGAATTAGAATTCCTCCCCACTTGCGTACGATAGCTTTTGGTTTTCCCTAATGAGTATTCCAGTAGACTCACCCTACTTATATAAAATTGCTTTCAGATTTTCAGGAGGATTTTGAGAACCATGATGGACCTTACTAGCTATATCATTGAGAGTTGTCATTTCATATTTTATTTATTTTGTTACTTTTCATCAGAATTTTCTTGTGCCTCGTATTAGTTTATCTAGTACATGCATGTGGGAATTGATTTTTGCCTTTACATTTACATACAATTTTTGGTGTTGTTTTGGATTTATCATATTATCTCTTGATATTATTAAATAAATAGGGAAATTACTTCCATTTTTACATGAGATTTTATACCCTTGGTTCTAGTTGCCACTCTAGGGACTATTGAAGGTGGGACTCATGGGTCATTATCTATCGATTAACTTGAAGATGGAAGGGTCTGACAGTTTTCTATCCCTTTCCTCATCTTGGTGAAGGCGGGTTGTGACAGAATGGTATTAGAGGGATGGTTGATAGATATGATGGTGTTCGGGGATAGAAACAATGGGGATTTCATGGGATTATAGGGTAAAAGTGTTAGGAAATCCTGGTGAGTGAAATAGGCATGTGAATACCAGCTAGGACATGATATTTTTGGGCACCCCATGATCCGATACAAGGACACTAGACCTACCAAATGACTAAGTGTGGTTACACATAATTCATAGTAGATACTATAGGAAAGTTACATGCATCATAATTACTCATGTTCTTGTGTGTTCTAGGTGTTTGGGGGTTTAAATTAAATAAATATTTTATGTGAAATTTAAATGGAATCTTCTACACTACTCTGGCTTACAAATTTCTGGTTTACATTACAAATACGACACCAGAATGATGACCATGAGTAGTTCGGGAGATTGAGGGCATTGAGGATGATTTGGCTGATCAATGGAGGGCTGATTATGTGGAGGAGTAAGAACAGTGGAATAAGACACTTTGTGCCTTTCAGCAATAGACTCTTGGGAAGTATGAGGGCAGCATCTCAGACATGGAGATAGAGAACAGGCACGAGGAGTTGTTGATAGCTTTCAGCTTGATGCAGGATCTGAAAGAGTACTGGATTCCTCTGTATGTAAGCTAGATGTGGGGAGCAGCACGTTAGTGGTGGAATCTCTCTCTCGGGGAGGAGAAGGAGGCTGAGGTTTTATGGAAAAACTTTTTGAGGGAATTCCAGGTGGAATTACTCTCTTCCACAATGAAGGGTAAGAAAAGGTAGGAGCTACTCTCCCTTCAGTAGGAGAGTATGTTAGTAAGGGATTTTGAGATCATGTTTGAGGATCACTTTAGTTTTTTCTCTATAACTGTTCTCGGAATCGCGGGCTAGGCGATTAGAAGTTACACTCTGACCTTCCCGACAGTATGTTGTTACTCCCATCACTTTATCGACATACATAGAGGTTCATAAGAAATTAAATTTGGTAGTGAGTATTCATTTTCTATGTGGTGTGACATGAGAGGGGAGCCAGTTGAGCACATTGAAGGGGGACGTCATTAGTAGTAGGCCTCCAGCCACAGGGCCATCCATGTTTCGGCCGATGGGGAGCATGCCACAACAATTCCAATTTCGATCTCCCAGTCCTCACCCTATATCCATGATCCAAAGACTGAGGTGTTTTATTTTTGGAAGCTTTTTGAATCTTTGGAATCATTTCCCGGACCATGTGCAGTACAGTGAAGGTGGGCATGTTTTGATCCCACATCACCAGTAGTAGTTTCTATCCAGACTCTTTCAGCAGCAGCAATATGGGAAGGTGAGCCCCCACTCCTTCAAGAGTAAATGTTTCAAGAGGAGGCCAACATTAGGGAAATAATTAAGGACCACTATCAAGGCGTGGTCAGGGAGGTGGAAGATAGTTGAGCGGTAGAGGAGATGGGTGTGGGCTGTTGCACGCTGCAGAGGTAGCAATTCCAGCAGGACTAGAGGTCTTTCAAGGTACGATCATCTTGTATAGTACTCTTGTTTCTACCTTGTTTGATTCATGAGCTTTTAACTCCCTCGTTACACCTAGTCTATCCCATGATCTTGGTCTAGATTTAGAGATAATTCACATTCCACTAGTATTGAGTATGCCAGCCGAAGGTCATACCAGCTTCTATTACATTTACCAAGGATGTAGACTGATGTTGGGGTGACTTCAGACCATTGGGGACCATCTTTTTCTACAGATGATGCCACATGATTTCATTTTTTGCATATAATGGTTATTATCTATGTTTTCCACTATCAACATCTTCGAGAGAAGGGCCATGTTTTCAGATATGGGTGGCCATGGTGTAACTTTCATAGGAGAGTGGGATTTCCAGGAGGGCAGCTGATGTGTGGATCCCCTTATATCTATGCTAGTAGAGTTTTCAGTGGAACCAACAAACTCAGAGATGGTGGAAGTCATCGGGATCTTTAGTGAGCTCTTGGAATCCTTCCTAGAAGAGGTTGTAACCCAACCCTCTTGACCTGACATTGAGTTTCGGATAAACTTACAACTCGATGCCCATATGATTTTGATGGATCCCTATCGGATATCACCTTATGAGTTATGGTAGTTGCGGATCCAGGTTGATGACCTGATGAAGAAGGGTTTTTTCCAACCTAGTGTGTCACAATAGGGTTCACTAGTCTTGTTCGTGAAGAATGAGGATGGTGGTCTCAGGCTGTGCATAAACTACCGAAGGTTGAATTAGGTAACAATCAAGAACCATTACCCCCCGATGATTGGAGACCTTTTTAAATAGTTTAAGGGAGCATGTTGGTTCTCTATGTTTGAACCATGGTAGGGATATCACAAGTTGAGGGTGAAATAGTGTGACATCTCGAAGACTTCTTTTAGATGTAGATATGGGCACTTTCAGTTTGTGGTCATGCCGTTCAGCATTACGAACGCACCAGACATATTCATGGGGCTCATGAACTCTATTTTCCCTGAAAATATGTACTGGTTCAGTGTCATATTTATTTACAACATTCTGATCAACATAAAATTAGAGGATGATCACGCCAAGCATCTGAGAACAATTTTTGAAGTCCTAAGACGCCACCTGTTCTACAGGAAGTTGTCTGAGTGCATGTTCTATACATGAGAGTTATGATTTTGTGGACATGTGGTGTCCTATTAGGGAATAGTAGTGTAACAGTCTAATTTCAAAGCAATTTGTTTCATGGGAACCACCCAAGAATGTGGCATAGTTTCATATTTTCGTAGATCGTACAAGTTACTACAAGAGGTTCGTTCCGGAATTATCTCAAGTTGTAGCACCTTTGAAGGCCTTGAACCTGAAAGACTAGGATTTTGTTTAGAGTGAGCAGTGACAGATAGACTTCAGTTATCTAATGGGGAAACTTGTCAGTGCCGCAGTACTGAGGTTTCCAAAGGAAGGTGTAGTGTTTCAAGTGTTCTGTGATGATTTCGGTCTACGCTTGGGGTGTGTGTTGATGTAGCATAGGGGAGTGATCTCTTATCAGTCTAGGTAGTTACATCCTCACAAATGTCACTATGCCACACATGACCTGCATCTTAGAGCAGTTGTGTTCGCACTGAAGTTGTTGTAGTATTACCTCATTGGAAAATGCTACATTGTCTTCACAGATCACAAGAGCTTGACGTATATCTCCTCCCAGTGAGTCTTAAATTTTTTGCAGAGGAGGCAGATGATATTTCACTAGGACTACAACTTTTAGATATCCTACAAATCAGGAAATCGGAATGTGGTGGCTGATGCCTTGATAAGGTTGTAATAGATGAATATGGTTTGAGATTCACCAGATGCTTGGAAAGTAATGGAGGAGTTGGTTTCATTACATATGAGTATGAGAGTATAGGATGGTAGAGTCTGTCTATTCTAGATGACGGGCCAGTCTTCTTTGGTGCGAAAAGTGGAGGAGTCTTGATGGGGGACATAGAGGCTGATCTGATGTGTGATTGTGTTATCCAGGGAAATGCTCTGAAAGGATGGTCGGAAGATGGTTAGAACAAGACATGGTTTTGTTGAAAACTATTTTTCATGGTGGAAGTGCATGAGAGGGTTCTCGGTGAGTTCCATAACACCCCCCAGGCGGTACAGCCAGGAATTTTCAAGATATACAGGGGCTTGAGGGGTCAGTTTTGGTGGCCTCGGGTGAAGCGGGCAGTGACGGAGTTTGGGGAAAAGTGTCTTTTGAGTTAGCATATGATGTCTGAGTGACATGTTTTGGGTAGTATATTATAGCCTTTAGATGTTCCTGAGTGGAAGTGGGTCAACATATCGATGGATTTCATCACCAGAATACCCATGGTTCAAGTATTATGTGATGATTTCTGGGTATTAGTGGACCAGATGACGAAATCTGCGCACTTCCTGGAAATCAAGGAGTCAAGTGTGGTGGGTGCCTTAACACGGACGTTTATGGGAGCGGTTGTGCAGCTACATGGAGTTATCATAATCATCATTTCAGATTATGATACACTATTTAATTCATGGGTATAAAGGGGATTACAACATGAATTTGGATCCTAGCTATGTATTAGAACTTCTTTCCACCCTCAGATGGATGGAAAGATAGAGGGGACCATCCAAACATTGGAGGATATTCTGTGGGAATGTTTTGGACCTCATAAGATAATAGGTATAACACTTTCCTCTAGTAGAGTTTTCATACAACAATTACAATCACACTATAATTGACATGGCTCTCATCGATTCCATGTATGGAAGGTCATGTCGTTTTCTAGTGTGTTAGATCGAGGTTGGGGAATCATGTGTTCTTGTCCCAGAGGTAGTGCAGAGCACGTCATAGAAGGATCAGCTTGTGCATGAGAGGATGAAGAGTGCTCAAGACTTGCAGAAGTCATATGCCAGTCATAGGAGGAGACCCTTGGGGTTTGACGTTGGGGACTACGTGATATTAATTGTATCCCCTCGGCATGGGAAACAAAGTTTTGATAGGGAGAGTAAGCTTTCTCTCATGTATGGTGGTCTCTTTGAGGTGATGCGGCGGGTTGGTAAAGTGGGTTATCAGCTGGTGCTACCACCACCACTATAGAGGGTCCACAATATCTTCCATTTGTCCCAGTTCTGTCAGTATCTACATGATGACTCACACATCCTTGACTGGGGATAGTTCAATATCGATGATGATGCGATGTTCATCTAGAAACTGGTCAAAATCAAGGACTGTCAGAAGATGGTGCCTTGTGTGAAGACCATTACCATGGTTTGTGTTTTGTGGAGGCATGTGAGAGTACCAAGGAACCGGAGGCACAAATGTTCGCTCTGTACCCAGAGTTGTTTTGAGTTTTGTTTTGGTTTTTTTGTACTTGGGTGTGATGTAATGCTTGATCTTGTTAACTATGAGATGGTATGTTTTTATTATTCTCTAAATGTGTGTGAAAAGTACCAACTTTGGGGAGGGGAGGACCTGATCCCAAATCAAGTCACATTAAGGTGGATGCAATTAAACCCATATGGGTGAGTCAGTGCGGCCCAAAGCAGATAGTGTCTTGACATGGAAGAAGGGACTCTCTATCATATATGTCTAAAAGGTGGGTCCTTTTTATGTATTTGTGGTTACATGGGGGATAGAGGAGGTAGTGTATCCATATTTATCTACGAGATAAATGAGGGAGAGGTGTTCTGAGATATCAAGACCTGTTCCATATTTCAATCAACTCTAGGGTGGTTCATCCCAGAGTGGTATCTTGCGAGGTGGTTGTTCGCCCCCCCCATTTCTTCTAGTTTACTCATGAATTCTAGAGGGTGAGAATAGTTATAGAGCTATGAAATGGAATGTACTAAAACCTCTTGTTCCATTACTTCTCCAAATTTTTGGTGACTTTGGAATCCTTGGGACCATAAATGACTCACTGTAGAGTTTGCCAAAATTTTTGGTTGAACGAATAGTGGAACCGATGAATATCGATGGCACCAATGGGCGTCAGTGGAAATGATGAGAATCAGTGGCACCGATGGGCATCGGTGGCCCCAATGGGCGTCGGTGGAACCGATGGGCATCAGTGGCACTAATCAGTTTCAGTGGAACTGATCATAATCAGTGGCACCAATGGGTATCGGTGGCACTGATGGTTATCAGTGGCACTGATGGGTTATCCGTAGAACCAATCAAAATCAGAACAAGGGCGCTGGTGGTTGGGAAACAATGCCAGGGTGACGGTGCTTGGGAGATGGTGCTAGGGCGATGGTGCCAAGGTGACAGTGACTCCCTTAATGGTGGGTCCTTCCTTTCTTGTCCAAGAAATTAAATTGTTTCCTCAGTAATGTATCTTTTTAGGTAAAAGTGTTTTAATACCCATTTTAAAGCCATTTAAATCCATTAAAAGTTACTTTAATCCCTCAATAGTTTGGTGACCCTTGAGTTACAAAAATATGTGGCCTTTTTCCTTGGTGTCACACCTTTGATGTGTTTTACAGTTTCACCCCTCTTCCATGTTTTTTTCCTTTTAATGGAAATCTATTAACTCACAGTGGTTATCTCCACCATATTTGAGTAGAATTATTAAATCTAAATTAATCCCAACATGTGAAACCCCACTACTGCATGGTCAAGCCACGATTTGAATTTTGAGTACTTATAAATCATTTACCTAATTTTAGGATCTGGCATTTTCTTAAGTTGAGATCCTATATTCATAATTACATTCCATTCTATAATGTACTCCCTAGAGACTTATTCTAGAGATGAATCATGCGCCCATGGTGGATCCCTTCCTACTCAGCCTTGAAGCCTTTGAGTTTTCCTTTCCTGCTAGCTGTGCACCCTCATTTCTTGACACGAGGATAAATAAATTTGATCCTAGACCATCCATGTAGGGTTTTTTTCATCTCTCTTTAATGTGTATTATGAAGGGAAGGTATGAAAATGCATCCCTCAGGATATGGATGAAACCAAACCTTAATAAAGATAATAAATGAACTCTAAATAATGAAGTGGTGTGTCTTATGGTGACGTTGTTGTATTTATTTTATCATCATTTTTATTTTGTGAATTGTATGGGATTCTGCCCACTGAAAATAGTGGTCTTTTGTGGTCCTTTATTGCTCACTAAAGAACTTATATTTTTATGGATAATCTTTTGATTGGATGGAGATAACATGGAAAATGATAAATCATGTAATGTTGGTTGATAAAATGGATACCCAATGAATATGAATCCTAGTGTGATCACCCTGTTTAACCAAATGGGATGAAGGAACATGATTAATGGTGTCATTAAAATCTAAAAACTCCCATAATCTGTTCAGCTAATACTCATGGTTGTTCTGTTTGATGCTTGCGGGGTGACATTGATGGGGATGGGATCACCTGTTGGTCATTTTTTGGTTGTGGATTTGAGGTTGTGTGGGGCCTTATATTGTGGCTTGTTCTGGTTTTAGTACATCTAGGGATCTCACTGGTCCTCATTGTTTTTGTGACTTTATATGAGTAAAATGTGTGAATACTTAAATATCTACTTGGATGTTTTCCTTCATTTTTTTTCTAGTTTTGTGGTTATTATTTTCTTGGTAGTGAAGGAATATTTAAATGGAATCCCTTGAACATGATAAGAAGAATTGGTTCAATAGAGAATTGTTTTCCAAAAATGGGTTATGATCTAGTTGTGGCTATTATTTTATTGTGCATGCAGGAAGATTAATGAGATTGTTTTTGTAGGGGATGGTTTCTTAACACTTTGGTTGGGGTGAGTTCTTGTTCAATTATATGTATAAATTTAGTTCTTGTGTTTTTTACTAGCAGCCCACCCTTGTTGAGAACTTTGTGCCGAACACCCCCATTCATGGGGGAGGGTGTTTTTCCAAACATTCTTATGAGTGGTTGGTTATTAGCTCTTTTATAATCCCTCTTGCAGATATACCAATATTCATCGGGTATGTTGTGATGGCCAATGTTTCACTACGGCCCAAAACACTTCATTTTGGGTGTGTTTTGGTGGTTGGACAAGGTTTGTGTGTGCGTTATTGTTTCTCAAGTGTCCTTAGGATAAGGTATAGGTGTCTTTGGGCATGGTAGTGGTCATTGTGAACCATGTTCCTATGGTCAGGGATGTATGTGGTTTTGTTGGCCCAAGTGTTTGTGCGGGTGGCATGTATAATGATGGGCGGTAAATTTTTTGTTGGGGAAGCAGTGGGACAATAGTGATACTTTTGGGGGAGGTCTGACGTGTAGGATGTCTTAAATAACCAGTGGGAAAGCGGTGTGGGGTACCCAAATATCGATGTGCTATTACATATACATTACCGTACTTTCATAATTTAGAGAGTGTTCCTTGATGAGGTTGGTGGATAGTTTCCTTGCTAGGTGTTTTGGTTATATCTACATCTCATAGTGCATTATAATGCCTCCTCACTTGTGCACGAGAGATTTTGGTTTTCCCTTCTAAGTATACCCATATACTCACCCTATGTATATAAAAAAACTTTTAGGTATTCAGGAGGATTTTTAGGACCGTGCTAAACTATACTAGTTCAGGATTTGGGAGTTTTAACTATTTTTTTCTTTGTTTTGGTCCATCTCATCAGTGTTTTCTTGTACCTTTCGCTCAGTTTATTTTGAACAAGTATATAGGAATGGATTTTTGGATTTACTTTTACATTCATTTTTTGGTGATATTTATTATTTAATGTTTTATCTACCTATCTTATTAAATAAGAGTTTAATGCCTTCCATTTTTTACATGAGATTCTATACCCTTAGTGTTAGTCGCTACTCTAGGGCCTATTGAAGGTGGGGATCAGGGGTCATTATCTATCTTTCAACATGATGAAGGTAGGGTTTGGCATTTTTCTGTCCCTTTCCTCATCTTGTTGATGACGGGTCGTGACAGTTAGAGAGTGGAAGGGTTATCCTACTACAATTAGTTTATAGGGATAAAATCATACCCCCACACAAGGGGTTATAATGTGGCCTAACTCTCAACTTTTTGTGATAGGGTTTGAGTGTGAAATGACTCAAGAACTACACCTACAATGTGGTTCACTATCATCCCTAACCTGGTGAATGCAGTTTGAGTGGGTCTACATCACAGAAATACATATATTTTTATGATTAAAGAAAGATACAAGGCAAAATGTGAGTATTTCCTCTTTATGGTATATAATTCTTCATGTTGCATCCAAGAATCCCCGAGGGTAGTGCATTGGGGAATGGGGTAGCCATCGAGAAAAGGATATGTAAAAGTTCTTGAACAATGGAAAGAGGGCTCAGAATGCATTGGATCATCAACCACTCAAAAAGATATTTTTAACCATAATCCATTCAATGAACCTTTGATGAATTTACTAGAGAGTATGAAATGATAGATGTAGTTATCTTTAGATATACTCATGTCGACAAAGAGTTGAGGTTAAGCTCTTTGACTTAAGTATGATGTCAAGATTACTAGTGTAGAATTGCATATATTTATTTGGGGAGGATGTGAATCATTATAATATATCTAGTAGACTATGTTGATATAATATAGGTATTATATTATCTTGTTCTTGTTGAGCAATAGATTTTGGCACTCTATTAACTGGGATCTTATTCGGTAGATGAGCCCATACCATAAAGATAGTTCAGTGCAAAGTCCCTTCCTGTAAAACACATGTAAACATAATCAATTGAGTAGAGAATATCATACTCAGATATATTCCTATCATATCATTATGGTGACATTGAAACAATCAACATGTCACTAATTATTTGAAATTCTTAAAGCGTCTCCAATTACCTTCATCTATCTCCAAGAGGGATGCTTTTAGAGACTTAGACGTCCCAAAGTGGAAGTAATTGATGCTGATAAATGTTCTTAGAGGTACTAGAATTTGTGAATCAATCTCAAGGTGGTGGTGATATTTAGGGTATAAATATCAAGTCTCATATGATGGTGAAATTAATCTATCCTACACATACATATGATTCGTTATGCATTCCTAACGAAATAGGATGGCATCCAGTTAATTACCTACCGTGATATGTGGTCTTGTCATAGTATTCTATCACATTGATTGAACTTTATGAATCTATATATGGTTGAGAAGAAATAAAAAATAAAATTGATTCGAAAGCAGGATCAAGTGAGAAAATTGAAGGATGTTCTATTGAATATGAATTCCTATAATAGTGGACCTCCCAAAGACAACAAAAACTACAACTATTGGAAAGAAGGAGAGAATAGTGTTTGGGATACAATACATGAATCATGTTTCTATGGTACACATGGGATATGATACTTCACGTATCACAGTGAGGACCCGTTGTTCACTACTTAGGGAGCCCCTAGGATACATGAAGTATCATAGTGTTTACTACCTATATTATTTCTTAGATATTACCCAGAAATAGTATGGTATCCATCTGTTCCATCACCTGGTAGATAAAATGGGTTGAATTGAAACTACTCTGGGAGTTTAACCTTTTCCATATCATTCAACTTCCAAAAATAAAGGGAGGATATAAGCCCCGTACCTTCATTCAAACATCCATGATCAACTTTTTTTATTTTTTCTTGACCAATCCCTACCCGAGAGTCTTACAGAAATCATTTTCATTGACTTTCATGCCACTAATTAAGAGGAACACCTCCTATAGATATTATTTAATGCCCATGGGGTAATATGGGAACAACATCTATTTGGTTGCTGAGGCGCATCGACCAAGGTTTTTGAGGTTTGAAGGTGTGGTAGGTGGGAGCAAATATCGAGTTGGGGTGGTTACTATCTACTACCTATATTATACTGACGATGAGCTCCATCAAGTAAAGGAAACCTCCCAACAGAGCTCGAACCCCTTATGAATGTGCTAGTAGACCCTAATGTGTGAATTTGGAAACCATTCCACAAGCTAGATGAGGTTTTTCATTTGGCATCCAATGTTCCCATTCCAGCTTCAATAACATGCACAGTTACATAGAATTAAACACACATGGGTGATTGTGTCCTTGATGTACCATTCCAATCATACTATCCTGAATAATAATTGGGTATACCACTTTTTAGGTTGAGCCCGGAGACACTCTCAAGACCTCATTCGTTATTGACTCACCATGATGACCACATAGCTCATCAATGGTAGCCCTTAGTGTTGAGTGTCACCCTCTTGAATGATGATGCATCATGTACCATCATCATATGGATTTTTTCAATCTCAATAATCCTCATACCTATTCCTGCTAACATGTCGACGTGCTAGTGGATGAAGGCATTATTCATGGCTGATTGGGATTGAATGATGTGAAACGTTTCGAAACCTAATGGAGTCGACTACCTATATTATACCGACCCCAATACCCTCTTGTCTATTTCAACTTCACACCCCTTAACTCATAGTCCTCTTGGATTCCATGCTATCCATCTTTCTATAACTCAAATGATACTAATATATATTGATATAACACTAGTAGAAAATTTTAGGTTACCAGGGGTACACTACCCACCAATGGACTCAAATGTTTCATAGTAACCCCAATATATATTGGAAGATCTCATGGGTATAGTTTATGGATGGTTCATTATTCAACTACATGAAAAAAAATCGAGGGTGTTCCATCCTCTTTATCTTCTTCGAGTATACACAATATACATACACCTAGAAACCTAGAGGGAATCCAACGAACTACATTAGGCTTGAACCAACACTAATATAGATATGGACATTAAAAGAGATAGAAAGGGCCATTTACAGTGACTAAAAATGTTGTTAATCTCACCCAAGATAAAGGGGTGTCCCTTTTATTAGTGCTAAAAAGTGTTTGTAAATACCCCTTTTAACAGCATTAAAAAAGAACTGAAAAAGTGGTATTTTATCAGTGCTAAAAAAAGTGTTGACAAAAGGGTCATTTATCAGTTCTTCTTTTTAGCACTGTTAAATGACCACTTTTATCAGTTATTTTAAAAATTGATGATAAATGTTTATTTAAAAAGAAATAAATAAAAAATTCAGATCGTAGGGGATTTTAACAATTGACCGCCTTCTATAGTACTATAAAGCACCTCCGCCAACCCCTCGCATGCCCCTACCCCCTCACCACACCCCCAAAAGACTTTAATCGTTCTAATACCCCCTTTATAAATTCTAGCACAACCCTTCGCCATCGTGTGTGTCCATGCCTCCCCCAGGATTCGAACTCGAGACCTCCCACTATGCGTCTGACCCTTTACCACTCTTCTATTTTGCTTTGATGTCCATCAATGATATATATAATTATTTATCTATATATTTACTAATATTTTTTCTTGCATTAATATTTATTTATATTCACATATATATATATTTCTATTAAAATGTATATTTAGTTATATTTAGATATATATATATATATATATATATATATTATATATACACATGTACTGATATATATATATATATATTTATAAATTTATATATCTATATATTTATTTTTATATTAATATATATTTATATCTATCTATTTATACATATTTATATATTTTTTTATCCGTATATTTATTTGTATATTAATATATATCATTTGTTAATACAGACACACACAGATACACACACACACACACACACACATTATATAGGTATATAAATATTCATATATTTTTATTTTAAATAAAATGTATATTCATTTTTTATTTAGATAAAGTTTATAAATTTATAAATATATTTTATATTTAAATATATATGATTATATTAACATATATACATTTAAATTAAAATATATATTTAGTTACATTAATATATATATATATATATACATGTATAGTTATATTTATATATTTATATATCTATATATCCATGTATTTATTTATATATTAATATATATTTAGTTATGTTTTTTTATCAGTATATTTATTCGTATATTAATATAAATCAGTTCTTAATACTGACACACCCAAATACACACACACACACACATTGTATAGGTATATAGATATTCATATATTTTTATTTTAAATAAAATATTTACTTGTTTTTTGTTTAGATAAGGCATATATATTGAGAAATATATTTTATATGAAAATAAATTTAATTA
Source organism: Viscum album (assembly GCA_963277665.1). Lineage (NCBI taxonomy): Eukaryota > Viridiplantae > Streptophyta > Magnoliopsida > Santalales > Viscaceae > Viscum > Viscum album. Next base: position 1,933,844,206 of record OY728131.1, read on the forward strand.
TTTATTTATAAATTAAATTGTTTTTGTGTGAATATATACAAAATATTTATATATTGTTATATATATGAATATAAATAATAGTATGTTGTGAAAAATGATAAAAGTTTAAATCCATAATAACAATATGAATGTAATCTCTCAGAATAAATTCATTCCCCACTAAAAAGGGAAACAGACACAAAAATGGAGATTAAATTCCATAAAATGTTAAAATATTTGAGTACCCAACAAAAACATAGTATTTGAGGCCTTATGGAACGTTTTTGACCTTGAAAGATGTGACAGAAGGTTCCCTTATGCTGTTAGCATGTAGAGCTCACCATAGGCATTGATTTTATATATTGTAGAGCTCAAACAGACACCCAAATTGAATTTTATGGCCGTTTGAAGTTTGAGTTATGTTTTTAACTTATTTTAGAGATTTTATTTCTTTTTTTGATGTTTTTGAGTCTTCGAATTGTTATTAAATGACTATTACTCATTGATAATTAGCATATTATTAATTAATAATATTTTTTAATATTTAATAAGCCGTTTTCATCACATATCATATATATTAAGTGTAAATGTCAATTTATACTAATATAAAACATATTTAAAATATATATATTATATTTATATCAATATAAAAACATTTATATATTTATATATTTATATTCTATTTTTAATAAAATATAAATTTTTCAAAATATACCCTTTATGAGCGCTAGTAAAAAAAGTGTTGATAAAGATCACCCTCCATCAATGATACTAAAAAATCACAGATAAAGAGGTACTTCTAACAACGATTTTTTTAGAATTATTAAAAGTACCCCTTTATCATCACTTTTTTGAGCATTGATAAAGGAACCCCTTTATCAATTCGTTCTATTTAGTGTTGATAAAATTAGGTGTTTCCCTTTATCGATTTTTTGGTAGTGCAGTAGGTATCGCACGGATTCTCATCACCACCTCCAAGACACTGGATCATTTTCCCCTAGCTGCACTAAAAAAACACCTAGTCCTTTTTGTTTCACATTAGCCTATAGTTCCTCCAATATTTGGCCACATTTTAGAGCTTTCGAGGTTCTTTGTGTTCCTAGTATTATAGCTCGACCATACCACTAGTTACCTAAACCACACCTGATCCTTTTTCCAACTAATCATCTGGTGTCCAATCGCTATCACTTTCCCAAACATCCAATACCATAGATTGGTTTCTAGTGAACCCATCAGTACTCTAACATTGTAGTCTTCTTTCGAGGAGTCTGGTAATATTCTTGGCCTCACGAGTAACCATGGAACCACAATATCATGATGTCATGTTCCGTCTCATGATACCTCTCTAGAACCTCACCCTTTTCAACCCTGGCTCATTCTGATACTTCTAAGATTCTCATGAAACACCACATGAGCAACCATAATAGATATAGGCCATCCATCCCATGAACTATAGGTGCCTTTCCCTATCAGTTCTATAGTTGTGCCTAGGTGGGAGGTAGGGTCATTATACAAATCCGCAGATCAAGGTCACATTTGAGCATCCATGTCAGTATAATATAGGCAATATACTAGGATATGAGTGAAAAGTGAACCTTCAGAATGAACTATGGGAACACCCATTATCATCGAAATGAAACTCAAACCACCACTGGGTAAAATGATATGCATTTCAAGCACCAGTTAACTTAAGAATTTGGGGCAGGTGAAAGACAGAATGAGGAAAAAAATTTGGAACTGATACATGATATTGGAACTTATATATATTTATTTATGGGAAAAGTCTGATTTTTTGTTTCTTAGTATAAATTTTGAGTTTGTAAAGGCATGGGTTTACTGTGATCCACTTGTTCAAGTCTATTAAAAATGATGTGCATCGAAACATGAAGACCTCTATCAGTCTTTAAGGAATTATTCGAGATCATTGAAACTTATACTCCATAATATAAACTATACCATTTAGGTAAAACTCCTCGGATCTACGAAAAAGAGTGAGAGCATCATGACCTTAAAATAGGTGTGTCCGTAGAGAGTTCTCAAAGAGAATCAGAGAAGGGAAGCAAGTTCAACTGTTTGTAGTGTCACCGCCTACCTATCATGTTGACCATTCCTAGATTTAAGTGCAATAATTTAATAGAAATTCTTTTCTGTCACTATAATCGATTCCTTACATCATGTTAAGTATATGAGCTATACTCATATAATACAAACAAACTGGTTGTGATAGTACCAATACTACCTATCAATTTTTCCACTACATTGAGCTAGCTTAGTCTGACACCAACTCTTTGAACCCCCTACATAGCAAACCTGGTATTTTGGATAGAGATATGAAATAACTAGCTACTTGAATTACTAGAGACATTCAATCACTTTTCTTCTCTGAATTTATGAACCAATAATAATCATATCTCCTTGTCCTGTTACAGACGATGAGCTATATAGTCTATGTATATGAATGAGATATGATATCATATATACAATACAATAACATAATATGATATGTCAATGAAGTGAAAATTAATTCCATGAAGGAGGTCCCCTAACCTTAGAGAAAGCTACCTACCTCGTTTTTCTAAAATTATTCTTGTCAACATCCTATATTATACAGAGTGATATTTTTTAGTTTCTTTATCTATATACACTAAACACTTCCTACACCTCACCACAACGATTTCACAGCTCAATTAGAGTATCTTGACTTTCATGTTGATTTTTATTCTAAGGGATGAAAGTAGATGGACTAGAAGTGACCAGAAAGGGAAACCTATTGTTGACAGTGGAAAGAGAAAATGAAGGATGACCTAGGATGGGTCATATCCCATAAACATCCTTACTAGAAAGCGATTGACCTAGTGCAACTATAGCCTTACTTTGAGTAAGAAATCAACCACTTGGATTCCACTCTCCCAGAGTGGTTAGTGAGGGGAGGAGAACAAACATAAAAGTTCTCTAGCATTAGGGAGTTCTAGACAAGAAAATCAAACAACCTCCATGCTCTCTAGTCACCCGTGAAGTGTACATGACTCATATCATGTATTCCACTTTATCTACCTTTTGAAGGTGAATTATCTACCAAATAGCCCGGGAAAATGGATTACTTGAATGGGGAGCTATCCTATGACAATAGGGGTCAGATAACTCCTCAATGCAGTTCATATGAAACCCACTAGGATCTGATACCTATACATATTTTCCATCAGAAACTGGAAAACTGATACCTCCATCCATGAAGAGTGGGAGTCATTACTATTTGTGTCATCTCATCTTCATCTATATGTTTGGAGAAATAAGGAATGCATTAGAATTCCTGTTATCTATCCCTCTCTTGGTTGTCCCTCTTCTTTCTAGGGATCTATCAATGTAGGATTTTTATAGATATTGCTTCCCTTTAGGATCAAGTTTTATTCTATATCTTCCAGTGGGGTTTTGGCTAAAATATATCAACAATCTACTGGTATTATATCTATATTCTATAAATAAAGATGAGGAACATAAAACAATTAGCTTCTTTTTTACCTTTTCGTTTGAGTCCAGGTGTTGAGTCTATTCCCGGAAAGGGCTAAGGTCTCATTGGTTTAAATATCCTATTACATGAGAACGATCAGATCAAGTATAAGGGATTAGATAGTCAAATAATGGTACCTCTCAATAGAAGTAAGAGGAAGTGCACATTTTCCATGACCAATTTAGTAAAAAAATTATTTTATAAGAAAATAGGGGGTTTTTGTATTAGTAGAATAATGACTTCTCTCCCTGAGTGCATTAACCAGAGAAGGAGAAGTTGTACATCATATTCCAAAACTAATTGTGTATGAATGGTTTTTATTCCTCCCTCAATAGGGATAGAAACCTATTCTTGTGTGGTCAGTAGTTAAAAATTGAATAATGGGTATTTTACATTCCCTTTTTGAAAGCCTATTCTTCCCCGTCCACTTTGACCGAACAGTCTTGGTGATTAGATTAACACATATAACATCAATTAAAGATATCTATGATTTACTTACTTAATAATAATAAGTTCATTTCACATCACCATCTTTCCTAGTTTATAAAACATCAATCCCAAAAATATATATTTATTTATAATTATAATTATAAATATAATAAATATATTAATTATAAATATATTAATTATACATATATTTATTATAATTTCATAATTATTTAAATATAAATATTTATTTAATTAATTAATTATGAAATTATAAAAAATATATATAGTTAATATATTTATTTTAATTTCATAGGTATTTAAATATATATATATATACGAGTATATATAATTAATATATTTATTTTAATTTGATAAGTATTTAAATATATATTTTTTATAATTATATTTATATTTAACAATATAAATAAATATATATATAATTATAATTATAATAAATATATTTAATATAAATTTAAAATTATTTACACACATTTATATTATTTATAATTATAAATATAAATATTTTTAAATATGTATAAATATTGGTATATATTTCTAAATACATTTCTATAATTACATGTGTCTATAAAATTTAAATTATAATAAATATATTTATCATGATTTTATGTATTTATGAGAACATAGTAGCTTCATGAGAACATGAATGAATTATATACATCGAGTAAAGTACTGATCATAAAAAATGAGTCATCATATTAATGGAAAACATGAATAGTAATGAGAGTGTAATGTATAAATGGACATTCACGATGAATACATAACAAATGACCATCACTTATATTCACGCATCAATTGACCAAATTCATTGGAAACATATATTTATTTACAAATATACATTTATTTATAATTATAATTATTAATATACATATTTAAAAATTATTTATATATAATTCTGATTATACATATTTAAAAAGTATTTTTATTTCAATATAAATATACATATTTTAAAAGTATATATATATATATATATAAATATATAATTATATAAATATATAAATATATAAATATATAAATATAATTAATATATTTATTATTTAATGAAATTTATTATATATATATTTTTTAATTATTAAAAAATATATATTAATTATAGACATACATTTTTTTATTTAATGTATACAAATAAAAATTATTTTTGAATATATATATATAATAATTTTATATAAAGTAAAAACATTTTTTATAAAAAACTTTTATCAGCGCTTTTTGATTGGGCATATAAAGGTTCCCTTTTATCAATGCTTTCTGCTTAGCGCTGATAAAATCTGGCGCATCCTTTTCCCAGATTCGTGGTAGTGTGCAAACATATGCCATTTATTTTGTACTGTTTTTTATTATTTTTTCAATATATGATTCTTCATCACTCCTCTTATAAACATACATGATTTCATTCCCCATCATCTTTTCCAATGAGAGACTCCACAACACTACTTTAATTAGAAAAATATGAATTTATTGATAAAAAATAATTAAATTAAAAGCATGGAAAAATAAAATGAAAATTTATATTTAAAGTGTGTGATTTATAATAAAAATTAAGTTTATTTAGCTACATTAAAATATTTATATTTGACTATAATTAATATGAATATATAAGGAATAATAATATTGTTTAATAAAAAATCGGTTCGATCACTTGTTTGATTGATTTTCTTGATCCCAACATGACCTACTCCTATGATTCAATGGCCATCCTGATTCTAATAATTTTGATATTAGAAAATAAAACATGTGTTTTGACTCCAATAATGTACCAAGTTTTTATTATATTTCATTAATGGAAATTTTTATCACAAAATAAAAAATTGTGATAGTCATGCATAAAAAAATGGACTTGGTAATAAATAAAAAACATCGAATCTATCTATTAATATGAGGACGACTTCCAAAAGGATGAAGAGGATGATGTTGGATGACCTATTTATAGCCCATGACCTATCGATGGTGGATTGAAAGAAGAGGACAATGTTGGGCGACCTGTTTAAAGCCCACGACCTGGCGATAGAGGATCAGAAGAAGATAAGTACAATGTTCATGGAAGAAAGGTAGAGGAGAGTACCACACACTAAGTAGATCATAGAAGAATCTTACGATTAGGCGATCTCGGAAAGGAAGAAGAGGAGGACGTTGGCTGATTGGTTCAAGCCTCGGATGATGGCTGACCAGTTTTTTTCTAAACTCTCACGTTCTTACAAAAAACTGGCATTTTACATTAGTTTTTACCATCACCTATAGTCATATAAGAATGACTTGCATGTTTAGGAAAAATATTTTCTAAACGTAATATATTTTACAGACGGTACACACATGGAGTATGTTGGGGAGTCTCAAAAACCAGACCTCTCTAACAACCCACATTCCCCAATGACATTGGGCTAAGCCCTAAGCTTCTAAGCCCTAAACAAGAGTCCTTTGATTTAACAAAATTGAATTAGCTCCTTATGCATGTACATTTATAGGATGACGTAATTATTTTATTCTACTAGAAAAAGTCCTTTACCAGTGATTTATGAGTAGATTAATAATTCTATGATGTAACTTGAAAAATTTGTATATGGAAGAAAAATAATCATGACCCAAAAGATGAAATATGGTCAATTTTTCATAAAAACATTTTTTAGATTGGTGACTAACAGAGAGATAAAAAATTGAAATAAAAAACATGGAATTTAGAGAAATAATAAAATGAGAAGAATATAGGTATGTTTTATTAAGATAAAGAGTATATATTTCTTCCAATGTAAATTTAAATAACAACAATCCTAAATAAGAGTGAGATTGTAAAATAGGCCTTTACGACTTTAATAACATTTTATTCAAAACCCATTAAAAGTGAAAACATGAATTGAAACATTAAATACCATGAATATTGATGAATTTATGATATAATATTACCATGGTGTAGTATATACACCATATTAATGAATTTATCTTCATAATATCAAATATGTCTCAATTGACTGAAATTGAGATGAAAAACCATTCCATTGGATTCCTGTAAGGTCGAACACACTATATCCTATTGAATAATGAATTTAAATTTATTAAATAATTTTTATGATTTTTGTATATATTACATTTTAAACGATCTTTCTTTTTATAATCATTTGACATTCATTCAACGATTATTCCATGCATATGTTATCCACCTAAAGTTGTGTAGTCAATTTTCCCAGAATTACTTACATATATTGATTGAGGTTAATGTTGTTACAAAATGATTTTATCATCTCATGATTGTTAAGAATTTCATGAATATAATTTTCAGTCATTTTAATCAATTTTAGAATCATCCATGAAATGTTATAATAAAAAAAACGAATTGCATCACTTCGTGGAGGTGATAGTCAACATGTACTAATTACTAATGTTATCATTTTTAATGGATGAGAGGGTAAGAAATTAGATTAAATATTTTATATACAGAATCATAATAATGTCTCAAATATCATATATATTCCTTAATTCAATATTTTTTACTATCCAATTGATGCGGTAATGGAAAATTGACTCACCATTTACATAAGAACATGTCAATATAGTTAATATACTAATGTAATTATGTTATGATTCTTACTGAATATATAGAGTTGGTTTTAGAAAAAAAGAGCATGATAAAACTTGGTAAGAACATATACCTCCTCTGTTAATTTTCTATGGCATACACCTTAATCCTTCTTTAAAAAACATAGTAAATATACTAATGTAATTATGCTAAGAATTCATTTCCTAGACTCAATTCACCACATGTTTCTCTTGGGCTATTTGCAATTGTTCATGGTGATTCACCGATTTTTTTTATTTTGGCGAATTCTATTTAGAGTTTTTTAATTGGAATTGATTTGGGATGCGAATCAAATAGATGGATACATTGAGGAATAGATAGGTTATTAAAGTGGCTATTATCTAGGAGTTTTGACTATGGTTGGGGAAAAATCCACACAAAATAACCCCATTCGCAAGGGATTCAAACCTCATCTACAGAAATTCGGTTTAAATAATATAGGTAGTTGATTATCGTTTGGGTTTTTTCTACCACCTTTGGTTCATGGCTGTGACATGGGGGTTTGGAATATAAAATTTTGTTTTCTGGAGAGCAAACATGTGATCTGGTAATCTAATCTTAGAGTCAATTGGAATGAGCTGTTCTGAGATATGGGATGAAGCTGACATGTGATCCAATACTCTAATCTAAGAGTCCATAGTTCTAAGTGGTATGATTGGACTTTCGACTCTATTGAGATTCATGATTTCATATATAGGTGAACCACTTATTCGACTATGATTTAATATTCAAATACACCTATTGTGTAATGGAAATGAGGGTGCATTGAAGCATTCACCACTCAACTCCAAAAAAGTGCCTATGTCCTCATGATATTGGAAGTCTAACATCTCCCTTTTGACCATCTCAACTCACACCTAGGGGTGATTATGTACTGCTCTTGGGAGCATATCGAGCTTGATTTTGGAGACTTTACCATCTTGACACAGTTTATGCCCTCAGTTTCTCTCCATTGAAGGTTCGAGATGGTTGATTTTGGCATTTGGGGGAAAGAAGATGATGGAATGCAATAGACATGCAGCTCAGCTGTCACGACCCGTCCCTCGGGGCCGATGTCGTGACTACACCAAGCCCACCTTTTATAGGCCAGGGGCTGGAGACTAGCACAGAAAGTCTTATTCCCTAAAATTGGAAGTTGTTTTCTTTTATAACCTGTAATTGCACACAAACCAAGCACAAAGTAAACTATATAGTAATTAGGGTGTGTACAATATGTAAAGTGTCTGTAATACAAGAACAACTAAAAAGTACATGTAAAACTAGGATGTACAAGTAAAACTGAAAATAGATCATGTGAAAACCCTCTAATGATCCTACAAAAAGGGAAGGTACATATCTCGAATGGTCATATCTGCGGATCATCTAGTCTAATGACCACCTAAGAGCAGCCTCCAGTCTAGGTACCTTCATCCTCAGTCTGTGTTGTATATCGTCTGCACCAAACACAACATGGTGTGAGTGTAGCTCGTATAGGGGTGAGTATAATAATACTCAGTATTCACCCCGAGACCCCTGAATGTGCCTCAAAATCCCCAAGGATAAACCACAATCAAGACATCAAATATACTTATTTATATTCCCATAAATATTCCAAAGTTAACAAAATATACTCATCTCACACAAGAGGGATGAATACCACAAAGATAACACCACGAATGTAAGTGTACCACATAGGTAACACCTCAATGATTTAGTAACACACATGTACACCACGAAGGTATGAGTACTAAAAAGGTAACACCTCGATGATATAGTACCACGCATGTATTCCATGAAGATATAAGACTCAGCTCACATAGGTATAAGTGGAGTATAGAAGTACAAATTATCATTCACGGCGATGGATCATCTTATTCTGTCAAGAGGCACTACTACTGTTTATATGGAGTCTGACCCACACATGATCGATAGGTACTAACCCCCACAATGATCCACACAGGATCTGACCCATATAGGATTGGTATGCACTGACCCACACAGGATCACAGAGTGCTCACCCACACAGTATCTGACCCACACAGGATCGGTATGCACTGACCCAAACAGGATCGTTGAGAGCTGAACCACACAGGATCGGAATGCGCTGCCAGACACTGTATCATTGAGTGTTAATTCACACTGTATTGATAGGTTCTAACCCCTGAAATGACCCACACAAGATCCAACCCTCTTAGATTTTATAGATAACAAACCTCTGTAAAATTTGTCTACAACCTCTATTTCAATACCAGCCAATGGGTTCCCGCACTAAGAATGAGTGACTCCCAGAGGTTCCACTCCTAATGAAATTTGTCAATACATCAACAGAAATGAAGATCCATAAAGAATTATCACAAATAACTATCACATCATAAGGGACCTAACAAAACAGATTGTGTGTCAATCAAACACATGGTCTGTATGTTATTAGCATATCTGCTCTGAGGGCCCAGTTGGATTCAAGGTTCGGTCCAACCCGGGCATACTCCATCTTAATCCAAAACCCAATTAGTGTATACCAAAAGGACCATCTCAATCCAAGGATTCTAACTCCATAGATTTTTTGTCAAACGGACGTATGATTCTCAATATATGTCAATAAATGAAAAAATGGGTATGGATGGCCCCGGGTTCGGACAGACCCGACCTGGCCAGACCCAGCATGGTTCGGGTCGACCTGTCCCGACATGGGTCTGGCCCGGATGGCCTGGGCCTTGGGGGGGCCTGCCCGCTGGGCCGTAGTCCGGCCCGACCCACAAAGGGGATGACTTGGTGGCGCATCATGATAGCGTGGACCGCCCAAGCCAGTGCCGAAGGGGGATCATCCCCCTTCTATTTAGAACGGCAACAGGCAATGTCGTTAGGCACTGCCAAGTCTCCGCTGGACCCGAGCGGGTGTCACCAAACTGCAACGGTCAACTGGTGTTCTGACCAATCCTCCTCCCAGTTGCGTGGTCGCGTGCTGCTGCTCCATCGCGGCTAACCCGGCCGACAGCTCTTCGGTCTCCACAACGACCAAGTGGTCACGGATTCCTGCTCCACCGATGGTGGGGCCATGCTCTACCGCTCAACCACGCTTCCATCCAGATGCCGACCGCAACCCTACCCAGCCGCCTTCTTATGCGAGCCATTTCGGCTCCGTTATAAGCCCAAAAATTATGTCGTTTCCATATTCACAATCCTCAGGTCGAGGGATCTGCATCCATATGTCGCACTAGGGAAAACATTGTGTTTCTAGGGTCATTAAATAATTGATGTCGAAGAATGCATAAAGAACGCACGAATAATAATTGATAAAGGGGTAAACGTATATGTGTGGGATGATGGCCTTGTTTATTTTTCCATCATCATTGTGAATCCATAACAAGAAGAATAAACAAAATAGATTTAATCATAATCAAATTAATAACCTAACCTAATTCACCTGTAAGAGATGTCGTGAGGAAGAAGACGAAGTCAGTGAGATGGTGACTTCGGCCTTCATTACTCCCGCAAGATGTTTCTGATTCGGCCTCATGCTTCATCCTAGTTCTCTGATTCTAGAGGATTCACTTCATTGGAGATTGTTCTTCTTTGAAGAAGATGATCCTCCAAAATCTCTCCCCAAAACTCCTCTCCTTTTCCAACACAAATTCCCCCATAGGAAATGAGGAGGTAACTCAATATGTTATGTTTTTAATTAAACATTTAAAGGTTGGCTCATTACTTAAGTTGAATTTTCCACAATAATGTTTGGTGGATTCCAAGGGTTTCCCTAAATTACAGAATGGTTTGGGTGGTCCGCACCTCCAGAATTCAAAAAGGAGGTTTCAATTTCAAAAATAAAATAAAACATGTTTATTTTATTTTCTCTCATGAAATTCTTAAAAACTAACTTTCACCCTTGACCTACTGAAATCTATGTGAAGGTCTTCTTATGAGAATATCAGTGCTATGAGTTCAACGGTATCCTCAGATTTAAATTCCGTGAACCTTTTCAAAAGTTGCAAAAACCCACTCGCATGTTTACAGAACGTAACTGAAAAAAAGGTCAGATATTCATTCCAGGCACACTAGGCCTCAGAATCATGTGCCGTCATTTTTCGCAGACTCCTAAAATTCCCATATAAATAAAAATATATTCATGGAAAAATTTGGGTATTTACATTCTCTCCACCTCAGGGTTTGTTTCCCCGAAATCCATAAATCTAAATAAGGAAAAAACTGGGTGTACTAAGTAAGAATCTGTGCCTCCCTCTCCCATGTGATCTCTTATAGGTTCTCATGATGCTATCATATGTGCACCAGACGTATCGACCACCCATGAAGGACCCAATCCTGTCGATCCTCAATCTCCACTTGAACCTCAAAAAATGTCGCCCCATTGTTGATGTCCAACTCACCTAAGTCAATGATGTGTGAAGGATCATGTACACATCTCCTCAGCTAGGATATGTGGAAAACATCACACACCTAGTGGAACTGATGTGGAAGAGCTAAGGGTTAGCATCCTTAACAGCTCTACTAAGGACCTAAATGGGTCTGATAAACCTTGGAGATAACTTGCCACCTCTCCCAAATCTCCGCAAACCTCATCGAGGTGAGACCCGTAAAAAGATATGGTCTCCATTCTCGAACTCCAAAGGTTTCCATCTCCTATCAGCATAGGATTTATACCTGCTTTGTGCATTCTTCATTCACACATGGATGATATTCAACTTCACTGTGGTAGCCTGTACCATCTCTTATCCCACAAGTATGGACTCTCCTAGGTTAGTCCAGCATAGAGGTTATCTGAAAGGTCGGCCGTACAATGCCTTGAATGGTGCCAAACCGATAGTGGAGTGATAACTGTTGTTGTATGAGAACTCCACCAAAGGCAAGTGATCCTCCCAGCTATGACCAAAATAAATGATGCACACATGTAGGTTTCCCCAGAGTGTCTGAATGGTCAGATCTATCTGAACATGCATTTGAGGATGGAAGGTGGTGCTCAACCGAAGTTGTGTCCCAAACACATTCTGTAACCCATTCCATAGATGGGAAGTGAAACGTGAATCATGATCAGAAAAAATCATAGATGGCTTACCATGAAGATGAAAAATCTCTTGCACATAGAGGCGTCCCATGCTCTCTACAGATCCATACTATATGATAGGTAGGATGTGGTCCGACTTGGTGAGTCGGGCAATGATCACCAAGATAGAATCATGACTCCCGGACTAGTGTGGATGTTATGTCAAGAAGTCCATGGAAATTCCATCCCACTTCTACTATGGCACCTCTAAGGGCTGAACAATGCCTTTTGGAACCTGATGCTCTCCCATAACTTGCTGACAATTGAGGCACCAAGAGATAAAATATACCAGTGCATTCTTCATTCCCAACCACCTATGCTGATGCTAAAGGTCCTAGTACATCTTCAACACCCATGGATGTACCACTAGAGAGGATGTATGGAACTCCATCAACACTTCCTCCCATAGTGACACTGATACAATAGAACTCCCTTTGAAAATGATGAAATGATCCCCACCTTTATAAAATCCATCAGTTGCCTATCTTGTGGATATCTAAGCATGTTGAGCCTCACAGTCAGCATCCCCAAGCTATGCCTCCCTGACTCTTTGAAGTATTGGGGGAGTGACTGTCAGATACTAAAGATAAGATACTTTATCTCAATCCACATAGGATATATGCAAAGCAGCTAGCTCATCTATTGACTCACTTTTCAACTGTATACCAGATCTCTTAGTGAGTGAATCTACTACTATGTTCCCCTTCCCATGAGTATAGACTACCTAGAAGTGAAAGTCCTATAGAAACTCAATCCAATGCTGCTATCTCAGGTTCAAGTCCTTTTGAGAGAAGATATACATGATACTCCTGTGATCTGAGTAGGATGTAAAATTTTCTCCTATCAAGTAATTTTTCCACATCTCCAAGGTGAAGACCACTACTGGTAACTCCACGTCATGGGTATCATAGATCTACTCAAGTTGTCTCACCTATCGAGAACTATATGAGATCACTAATCGCTCTCGCATCAAGACACATCCCTGTTTGGTCCCTAATGTGCCACAATAGACAACGTACACAACACCCTCCTCCAGTATCCTCCGGATGGGGGTACTCGTCAGTCTCTGCCTCATCTCTTGGAAACTCTGCAGTAATCTCTCTGACCACATGAAGGGTTAACCCTTCATCGTCAACAATTATAAGGCTGTCACAACTCTGGAAAAGACATGCACAAACCTCTGGTAGTAACCTGCCAAACCCAAGAATCTCCACACCTCTGTCACACTCCTTGGTGGCTACTATGAAAGAACAACATCAATCGTCACTGGATCCACTACAACTCCAGCCTTTGAGATAATGTACCCTAGAATGTAAACCTATTTTATCCATAACTATCACTTCAAGAGATAACCATAAATATGATGCTCACAAAGTGTGACCAAGACTATCTGTAGATTATAGGCATGCTCATCCTCCATCATAGAATATATCAGGAAGTCGTTGATGAAGACTACCACAAAATAATTGAGTTTTGGCTATAAGAACATGTTCATGAGTCCCATGAAAACTTCTAGGGCATTGTTCAAGAAAAAAGGCATAACCAAGAACTCATAATGGCCATACTGACTTCCGAAGGTTTTCTTCTTCACATCCTCATCTTGTACCTTGAGTTGGTGATTCCCTGATCTGAGGCCTATCTATGAAATCCATTGTGCTCCCTTCAGCTGATCAAAGAGATCGTCGATCCATGAAAGTGTGTACTTGTTCTTCACGGTCACCTGATTTAGGTGACGATAGTCCACAAAGAGTCTCATACTACCATCCACCTTTATGGAAAAAAAATCAGGGCTTCCCAATAAGAAACAAAAGGCCAAATGAACCCCTTACTCGACAAGTCCTCCAAATGTACTCGCAGCTCTCGAAGATCTACGAGATCCATCCGAAATGCTTGGGTAGATATCAGTGACATTATAGGGTACAAGTCAGTGTAAATATACACCTCTCTATGAGGTGGTAGACCCAGAATATCATTAGCGAAAACATAAGTGTGCTGGTCCACCACTACAAGATATCTCAGACTCTCTACATTAAGCACTCCAAGGGTAAGGCTAGCCAACTGATATGTGATCAGCTTCACCCTACTCCGAGTAAGTCCATCCTGCACTGAAATGGTTCCCCTCTAACTGGTGATGGAAAACCTAGACCCATCAGTGCGGAAACACTGCACATTGCGCCTAATACTGTCAATATGATAATGGACTGTAGATAACTAGTCCATACACATGATGGCGTTGTAAAGCCTCGACACCGCTACTAGAAGGTCCCAGCCGAAGATCACGCCTCCTATAGTAAGCTCACACTACCATTAGTAGTTTTTAATCATCGAGTCTTCTTCCATAGGTGCCTCTAGCTGTAAGGATCGAGCCAACAGCTCCACAAAAATCTCCGAGCTCCAAATGAGGGTCATGGAAATAAAAGAATAAATGGAACCTGAGTCTATAAGAACTGCAGATAGGTTGAATTAGAAACAAATCATATCTCGTATCATCTATGGAGTTCCATGTTCATAACCCTCATCTTCCTGGAGATAATATCTCCACTATCCAGCTACTCCCTATGGTTGGGGTGGACCACCTAGTGGGGTGGCGGTAGAACCTCGAATCTCCGCCCACCACCTACTGCAGGGCCTTCTCCTCTGCCATGTCCACCTCCCGCCTAAGAACATTCATGATCGAACCTTCGCCTCTACCTAGGAGGTCCTTTGACTATCTATTGGACATATGTACGGTGGTTCAGGAAGTCATCAGCCATGTGACCCTACCCGCCACACAAATAACAATGCTGGTTCTTCATTAGCCTTGCTCTATATCGAGAGCCCCACACCACCAAACCCTTATCCTATGGTTGTCCACATGTAGGTGTGGACCTCTTGGACCACTTCGTCATATGTATGCTTCCATCAATCGATGACTCTACTACGTGTCGTCCGATGGTGGGTCTCACTGTCGGTGACTACTCAGCAAGAAATCACTCAACTAAGATTGATCGCTCTAACACCCCCGCCTGCGTTGGGATTCTAAGAGAAACCATCGATTATCTAATCTCCCATATGAGCCCCTGCTAGAAGGTTTGGGCCCTGAAAAAAGGTCCCCGCACCATGTCAGTGGATTAGAGTGATAGGTCGGTGAACCTTGCTAAATTCAAAGCCACATTCTTGATACCCCACTAAAAGTGGAGAAGTTATTGTATACTCATTGAGAATAGGGTTTCTCAGATAAACTCTATCTTGAAAAGTCTCTCAAAGTCCAACCAGATGAGATTCACCTAGTCATGAACCTGGAGCATCATGCTCCACCTTCTTCCCACTACTGCCTGAGGAATATTGTGAGAAAGGATCACCATGAGATCGGCTGTTGTCCATACTACTAGAAAAACTATAACCACAGCTTCTAGTTGGTCCTCATCCTCCTATTGATCTGTCACCCCCAAGAACCTTGCTGGCCGCTAGTGATAGAACTCGTGCAAAATGCTCAAGTGGATAAACCCTCTACAGCTAGGGCTGGTGGCATCAGCTTCCCAATGGGTGGTGGTGCTACCGTTACACCACCCAATGGTACAACTTCCGTAAGGGGGCACTGCACCGAAGCCTCGTCACTTGATGGGCTATTTTCACGTACTATCCTCAAAACCCTACCTAGATTTCTTTGTGGAGGCATCCTGAAAAGGAACAGGTTCACCATGTTCATTAGATTTTACCTAGTGAGATGACTAAAAGAGATCACAAAGAAAACATTCCAAAAACACATATGCAATCAGTGTTTTCAAGCACTGAGTCGGATATCATATGTCAGGGTCCTGGTTTGTGGATATGTCAATCGCTGAACCAACACTGGACTCCCTGAACTGAATACCACACTCAAAACATGTAACACTATTTTTCCACATAGAAAATATCAGAGTTATAGTTGTTTGGTAGAACCAAAATCCTCTGATATCAATTTTTCATTACCCGTCCAGTGAGTCCCATGCCGTGACTACCCCAAGCTCTCCTTCCTTAGGCTTGGGGCTGGAGACTAGCACCGAAAGGCTTATTCCCTAAAATGGGAAGGCATTGCCTTTATAACCTGTAAACTCACACAATCCATGAACATGGAAAGATACAAGCACAAATTAAACTATATAGTAAACAGGGCACAAACAGTAAGTAAAGGGGATGGAATACAAGCCCATCTTGAATGTACAAGTAAATCTGGGAATCACAAGTAAAATTGAAGACAACTCCTATGAACACCCGCCAAAGATCCTACCTGAAGGATAGGTACATCTCTTGATTGGTCAGCTCTGCGGATTGTCTCGTCTAATGACCAGCTCCGAGTATCTTGCAATCCATGTATGCTCATCCTCATTCAGCATTCTCCATCATCTGCACCAGACACAACAAGGTGAGGGTGTATCCCATGTAGGGGTTTCTATAACAATACTTAGTAGGGACCCTAAGTCCCCCGAAGGTCTCTCAAATTCCACAAAGGATAAACCAAAAGCAAGAAATCAACATTCCTTAAGTATATTCCCATACATGTACCTAAGTTATCAAAAGTACTCATCTCACACAACTGGAAAGAATACTACAAAGGTAACACCATGAAGTTAAGAGTACCACACAGGTAACACCTTGAAGATATAGTACCATACAGGTACACCATGAAGGTAGGTATACCACATAGGTAACACCAAGATAATATTGTACCACCTAGGTATACCCCAATGATATAAGACTAGCTCACATAGGTATAAGTGATGTATAGAAGTATAAATGATTAGTCATAGAGCTGGATCATCTTATTCTATCAAGAGGCACAACTACTGTTTATACGAAGTCTGGCCCACACAAGATCGATAGTTACTATTGACCGCAACGACCCACATAGGATCATACCTACACATGATTGGTATGCATTGAACCACATAGGATATCAGAGCGCTAACCCACAAAGGATCTGACACACACAAGATCGGTATGCGCTGACCCACATTGGATTGCTAAGCACTAACCCACATAGGATCGGTACGTGCTGTCCCACATATGATCACTGAGTATTATCCCACACATGATCGATAGGTCCTATCCCCATCAATGACCCACATAGGATCCGACCTACCTAGAGTTGATAGGTAACTAACCTCTATATAATCTGTCTCCAACCTCTACCTCACTGCCAGCCACTGGGTACCCGCACTAAACATGATTGATTCCGAGAGGTTCCGCTCCTCATGAAATTTCTTGATACATCAACATACATGAAGTTCCACGAAGAAGTATCCCAACGTTCCATCACATCATAAGGGACCTAATTCAATAGACAATGCTTCAATCAGATGCTTGTTCTATATGTTATCAGTATTTCCTCTTTGAGGGCCTGGTAAGATTCAGAGATCGATCTAACCTGGCCATACACCACATTTATCCAATACTCATTCGCATTATACCAAAAAGGAACATTCCAATCAAAGCATTCTGGAAATACAGACGGTTCGTCAAAAGGATGCCCGGTTCTCAAGATATGGATATAAAGGTGAAAATGGGTCTCGATGGGCTCGGGTCTGGTTAGACCCAGGCTGACCCAGATTGGGTGGTCCTAGCCGTACATGGGTCTAGATGGCCTGTGAAGGGGATGGCCCGACCCAGCCCGCTGGCGCTGTTAACCCAAGTTGGCACAGTCCACCCGAGCTGGCGCAGTCCACCTGAGCTAGCACCAAAGGGCGTGCGTCCCCCATCCATTCATAATGGAAATGGGCAGCGCCTTTTGGTGCTTCCAAGTCAATACAGTACCCGAGAAGGTCCCACTAAAATGAAATAGTTGGCCACTGTTCCGTTCGGTCCTCCTACTCGTGGCATGGTCACACGGAGCTGCTCCACCACAGACGACACGACCGACCACTCTTCGGCCTCCACCGCGGCCATGCGGTCGCGACCTCCTGCTCCACCGGCGGTGAAGACGTGCGTTGCCTCTCTGCCACGTGGCCTGTCGGATGCCGGACACCACCCTTACCCACCACACTCTATGAGTCATGGCCTCCTCATCATCTGGCAGTGTAGACATGGGCCGCCCTTCCTTCCTCTCGACCAGCAAGGAGCCAGCCGTCTCTTTCATCCACAAGCCATTGCGACTTCATTCTAATATTGAATGTTATTTCGTCCACATATTCATGATCCTAGGGTTGAGGGCTTCAAGTACATATTTCGTACTCAAAAAAACATTTTTATTACATCATCATTAAATATTTGACGTCGAAGAACGCATGAAGAACACGCGAAGAACAAAAGTTAATGGAAGAAAAGTATAAGTGTAGTATTATGGCCTTGTTTGTTGGGCCACAAACATTGTGAATCCAGAACATGAATAATCAACAAAATATATTTAATCATAATAAAATAAAAACCCTTACCACATTCTCCCATAAGAGATGTCACATGGAAGAAGATGAAGTCGATGAGATGGTGACGTCGGTGTTTGTTGCTCCCGCAAGATGTTTCCGATCCAAGCTCATGTGTCATTCTCGTTCTATGATTCTAGAGGATTTTCTTAATTGGAGAGTGTTCTTTGTTGAAGAATATGATCCTCCAAAATCTCTCCCCAATAATCCTCTCCTTTTCCAACAAAAATTCCCCCATTGAAAATGAGGAGGAAACATAATATGTTATGTATATTAATTAAACAATTATGTATTCGCTCATTAATTAAGTTGATGTTGCCACAATAAATTGGGAGGATTTCAAGGGTTTCCCTATATTTGAGAAGTGTTCGGGTGGTCCCCACCTCTAGAATTCAAAATTTTCATTTCAATTTCAAAAATAAAATAAAACATGATTATTATTTTCTCCCACGAAAGTCCAAAAAAACTAACATTCACCCTCAAAAAACTGTGGTCGAGGTGAAGGTATCCTTAAGAGAATTTCGGCACTACGAGTTCAAAGGTTTCTTCAGATTTTAATTCAAAGCACCAGTTCAAAAGTTAAAAGTACCCGCTCGCACGTTTAATGAACGTACCTGAAAAAAAGTTCAGAAATTCATTCTGGGCACACCAACCCTTGGAATCACGCGGCATCAATTTTCACAGACTTGTAAAACTCTCATATAATTAAAAGAAATGTAAATGGAAAAATTCAGTTCTTGCATCATCCCTTAACCCTGTCATCCATTGGGACACTCATAGGACATGGTGATGGTGTCCTGGTAGATATCATTTTCATTAGTGTTTCATATGGTACAGGGAGAAATCACTATAATATAGGTATTTGAAGTTGGGGGTATGACTCGAGAGCTACTTTGTACAACTCAACACATGGTAGGATTTCATTTAAACAATCGATGGGATGAACACCTATGAGGAAAATATCTGTCACTATCATCTATCACACAAGAGTTATTGGAAGTAGTGAGTGTACACCATTGTTTCTCCTTCATCTGAATGGAGTTGGTTCTTGGTAATTGTCATACCATTAAACAACTCTAAAAAGGCGTGAATCAACCCACCTAAGGTGTTCAGGTTAAAGACTATCAAATAGAAAAATAACCTACACCATAATATTTTAAGTCACATGAGTCATGGTCTTCGTTCTTCATGACTTGCTTCCTTTATCTCAAAATTACTCTAGAACTGTGATCACTCTATAACCAAGGGAGACTCACTAGATGACTCTGAATCCTAATCATACTCGGTGTAATATATGTACTAGACTTACAAGATAACTTTCTCTTAATATCTATGAAGTACATGGGTGTCATGCTATCTTTGGTGTCTTGTAAGGATGAGCGGACATGTGATTTGAGTTTTTTTTGATTCCTTACTAGTGGGATAGAAATACTCGGTATAATATTGTTAGCGGTATAGTCGAGGGTTTAGAGGGACAATGATGATGTTAGATGAGGGTAAAAGGGTGGACTGGTTATCACACCAAATCGAGGATAAAGGCATAAACTCATACACCATCACTAGGGGTGAGAATGTACCCAAACACACAACTTTTGGGTGATAGGGTTTTAGTGTGTAATGACTTAAGAACTATTCCTACAAGGAAGTTCACTATCATCCCTTACCCGTTGAATTTTGTTTGAGTGGATCTACTAAATAAGGATACCTATATTATACGACTGAAGAGAGAGACAAGGCATAATATAGTCATTTCCTCTTTGATGGTATATGATGCATCATGTTCCGACCAGACGTCCTTGAGTATATATAATTGGGAAATGGGGAAACCATAGGCAAAGAATAAAGGAATGGTTCTTGAACAACTAAAAAAGGACTCAAAATGCATTGGATCATCAGCTTCTCAATGGGATATTTTTCTCCACAATTCAGATGTGGAACCATTGACAATTTAACTCTAGAGTAGGGAATGATTGATGTATGTCTTGATCATGATTCTCATACTGAGAGAGAGTTGATGCAAAGAACTATGACTTTGGTATGATGTCCATCATTCTATTGTAGAATCACCGATCTTACTTTGGGGGAGGATACAAATCAATATAATATAAGTATTAGTCTATCCTGGTATAATATATGTAGTAGAATATCATGTGCTTGTTGAGAAATAGCTTTGGGCAATCATTTGGCCAGAATCATATCCGTTATATGAGCGCATACCATAAAGAAGGTAAGTGCATGGACCCTTCTTGTTCCACACTCATAGTCAAAATCAATTTATTATAGAATATCCTAATTGGATATATTCCTATCATATCCTTTTGGAGACATTGATAGAATCAACAGGCCACTGAGTATGTGAAACTCCTCAATCTTATCTAATTACCTTCATCTACCTCCAAGAGGGATGATTATAGTGACCTAAACATCAAAAAGAGGAGGAAATTGGTGAGGAGCATACTGTTAAGAGGTACTGAAATTATTGTCTCAATCGAATGGTGGTGATGAGCTTTAGGTTAGAAACCTCAAGTCAATTATGATGGTGAAAAGACTCTATCCTACACATACATATGCTTTAGAAGACATTCACAATGAAATAGGCTAGCCTCAGGTTAATTACCTACTCGTGGGATTTGATCTTCTCATTGTATTCTATCACATCAATTATACAAGATTAATCTATCTACATTTGAAAATAATGAAGAAAAACTAACTCATTTGAAATTAGGATTGAGTGAGAAAATAGAAAGATGTTGTATTTAATATGAATTCTTATTATAGTGGACCTCCCAGTGAAAACAATAACTACAATAGCAAGAAAGAAAGATAGACTAGTGTTTGGGATACAATACATGAATCATGTATCCCAGGTACTCATTGGGATATGATACTTCATGTATCCCAGTGAGGACCTGAAGCTCCCTACCTAGGGAGTGCTTGGGATACATGAAGTATCCCAATGCAAGCTACCTATATTATTTCTGAGAAATGATCAGGAAATACAAGTTTACCCATCTGTATCATCACCTAGTCGATCGAATGAGTTGAATTGAAACTACATATGGAGTTGAACATTTTTCATATCATTCCATTGCCAGTGCCAAAGGAAGGATAGTCGCCACCGTACCTTCATTAGAACCTCTATGTTCCAATTTTTTTATCTATTCTTGACTAGGACCAACACAAACGTCCCAATGATTTCATTTTCATTTCCTTTCACTCCACTAGTGAAGAGGTACACCTCCTATAGATATTATTTGATTCCCATTTGGTAGTATAGGAACAACTTCTATTTGGCGGTAGAGGTGCATGGCCCATGGGTTTTGAGGTTAGGTGGTGTGGTAGGTAGGAGCATCCACCAACATGAGGATATAATTGTCTTCTACCTATATTATACCAATGTTAAGCTCCATCATGTGAATGTAACCACCCATTGGAGCCCAAAACCCCTATGAAAATGGTTGTAGCCCCTATTTCGTGAATTTGGAAACAATTCCACTAGCTAAATGAGGTTTTTATTCTAGCATCCATAGTGCCCATTGCAGCTTCAATCACATTCATGGTTTCACAAAAACAGACGCACATAGGTGTTCGTGTCCTCAATATACCATTTCAATCATACTAGTGTTACTTCCAATCTATTATACTACTTTTCATGTCAATCCCACTAACAATCTTTTAAACTCATTTTCTATCGACTCACTTTGATGACCACCTATCACATTCATTGGAATCCCTTTGTGTTGAATGATACCATCTTCAACGATGGATCATCATGTAATAGTTGTATCATGTGTCATATTGAGGTTCAGTTGACTAATAAACTTCACAAATGATTTATGGATCATTTTTCTAAGATATCAAAACATTACGAATGTGTTTTCTTGGTTTTGATTATGCCACTTGTTATTTTACTAAAATTTATGTCAATTTTTATAATGACACATTTGGAGTTATACTATCCACACCATGAATTTCATTGAGGTAATGATGACTCCAACCTATCAAAATTTACTAATGGATTGTTTCATAGAGTATCAAAACAATCCAAATATTTTTTTTGGTTTTTAGTATTTCAGTTGTGTTTTTTCCTAAAATGTCATTTCAAACTCGAAACATGTATTATGGGTCATATCGGTCATATAGTTTGTTTTTTGGATGTGAGACTACATCATACACATTAAAAATTAATTATGAATCATTTTCATCAATTATCAAGATAATAATAGCAAATTTTATAGGTTTTTATTAATTGACACGTTTAGAACTAAAATGTCAATTTTAAACTGATGATAAATAGTTTTAGTCATATCAGTAACACTATGAATAGGATTAAGGTGAGGTTTGCATCTACACATCAAATAATGACTCATGGATCATTTTCCTATGTATAAAAACAATCTGAATACATTTTCATAGTTTTCAGTATATCACTTGTTGTTTTTACTTAAATTAATGTCAATTATAAAAAATAAGAGAGACTTTGAATTATATCGGCCACATAGTTCATCTTACTGAGGAAAAACGGATTCATACACATAAAAAATGTCTAATATATCATTTTAATAAAATATAAAAACAATTTGAATATGTATTCATGGTTTCAGGTATGTTACTTGTTGTTTTTACTTAAATTAATGTCAATTTTAAATAAAAAGATACCCTTGGAGTTATACCAGACACACTATGAGTCTTATTGATGTGTGGTTTATTAATATATGTAAACAATTACTAATATATCATTTGAATAAAGTATAAAAACAATCCAATTTTTTTTTTTGGGTTTTAGCATGCTAGTTGTTATTTTTTATTAAATTGTCATTTCAACCTAAAAACACCCATTCTGAGTCATACTAGTCACATCATGAATCAGTTTGATGTGAGACTTCTTCATAAACATCAAAAATTACATATGAATAATTTTCTTAAATTATCAATATAATCAAAGTGTGTTTTATTGTTTTTCATTGAGTGACACATTTTGAACTAAAATGTCAATTTTAAACTGATAAAGAACACTTTTAGTCACACTGGTCACACCATGAATTGAATTGAACATACAGAAAGGGTGATAATAGATACTAAATATTTGTAAAAAATGGAGATATCAATAATCATATAATTATTAAATTATCATAAAGATTTTAGATGGTGATATTAACATTAGAAATTCATACCCGGCATATCATAGCTCATTATCATGAGTCATGGATCAAAGCATGGAAGTTTAGAATACATGAATATTAAAGGACAAAATAACATTATAAACTAAAAACATACACTTTGAGTCATACCAATAACACTTTGTATAAAATTGAGGTGATATTGATTCAGTTGTGTCTGATTAGTACACTATTTAGGAAAATATTCACGACATGTCTTTTGGGAAGTCATAATTTGCATTCAACTACTAAGAAGTTATACATTTCATTCAACATGTTCTCTATTTTCTATATTGTTTGAGATATATTAAAGTAAAATATGACTTCTCAAATTATCTGTAATAAAATTAAATAAGTATTACATAAAAATTATAAGCAAATTAACTTATAAATAGTTGATAAAATGATGAAACAATTAATTAAATACATATGCGAAGAATTCACATTTATACATACTTGAACCATTTCATTTTTTTCATTATCTTATTTCTAGCTTCCAAGTCCAATCCCTCACGAGCATGATCTTTTTCAAAAAAAATCACCATGACTCTAATAAAATAATCCACATGTTTAAGAAAACAATTCTTATGTGATTAATACTAAAAAAAGTTAATTAAACATAAATATGAAACAATCCACTACTTCTATGGAAGTCAAATCTTCGTGATATTGGTATATATTCTTCCATAAGGTATGCTACTAATTGATTTCTGAGCACATCTATATCATATTATAAATATGAGTTTTGTAGTAATTATAAATAAATATAAATACACAATGGATTAATAAATATTTCCAATGAAATAGTCATTATATTTGAAAATACATGTTCAAAAATTATATTTTCTTTATAAAATATGACCTCTCTCACAAATTTACGAAAATAATAATTTAATTATTTTTCCATTAGTTTGTTTTAGACACTATAGAAACATTGAACTGAATAAGGAATTTGTTTTGATAGGTGTTTGGATAGTGAAATCTTATTATATATAATCTTATAAATATATATTTTTTGAAATTGTCTTCATCATTATACTTTGACCCTGGTCTAATTATTATTCTTTCATGATAGTGATGCACCACCATATCATACCAGAATACTCATTAAAAGATAATATAAATAATATAAATTGTTGTTTAGTTTTAAAATTTTAGATGTATTCTATTATAGATTGACAAAGTACATCATGTGTGGATGAGTTGTTGTATATTCATGAATTGACTCCATGAAATAAATATTTGGAGTGTTCAAATTTAGTGCAGTGAGTATCCAATGGTTCCCAATAACACAAAAAAGTATAAATAATGAAATAAATACAAATAGATTTGATATGATTAAATAATAGTGTTTTACCATAGAATCGTTGGTATTAAATAGTTTTTTTCATTTGAAATTATTCATCCAAATGATTTTATCAGACCATCCAATATTTCATTATTTTTTTTCTATCTATTTTTATTTTTTCTATAGAGGATATGTGAGGATTAATGTGTCCTAGTTTTTTTTCATGGGAAAATCCCGTAATTTTTTTCATATATACATCTGCCAAAAATATGAAATGTATTTAGTCATAATTAGTATAGTATATTATCTTTTTGAAAATAAAATCATGAAAACATACCACATTGAAAGAGCACTGTTGTGGGTGCCCTCAAATGATTAGTGGTTTTTGGGGTACATAGGTGCAGCAGAGTGGCTGACCAAGGTCGTCTCTCAAAGGAGGAATTGAATTTAACAACTTGTTAAAGGTATTCTAAAAAAATAAATAAGAATATAATAAAAACACTACTTAAAAGTATTGGGATTTGTTATAGATTGTGAATCTAGATGATGTTTTCTGGAAGAAGACTGTATTTTATTTTGTTTTTTAGTTTCGAAATGAATTTCGATTAAAATGACACAACAAGAAGATGTTTTTTAGAAATCTATTTTAAAAGTCATAATCAATCTAACTCTACCTATTCGTTTAATTTTTAATCATTATCATTTAAATCAACACCCACTTAATTATGATCTCCTAATGTTTTAACCCTTGAACCCTAAAAGAGTTAACTTAATTTCAAAGATGGAATTACTTAAACCCTAGGCTAGCTTCGAAACATGCAATCGCGGTATCCTGCTTTGATTATTTTTCTAAGGTTACCTTATGGTCAGTGGTTAATTAGAGCACATATCCATTCTATAAATGAGGATGAATTGTGTTTAGGGATTATATAAGAACTCTTCAAATTTATCCCATATGGTCTTGTATTACCGATTATGATCGAGCTCTCACAATTTACACAAAATCCCAACCTCACGTGTTTTTATGTTAATTATTTAATTGATTTATTTGTTTCTTACAATTTAATAACATAATTAATGGATCATATTAAGTGAATTACAGTATCTCAATGATTCAAAATAATTAAATTATATGTGTATAAGATAGATCCATTACTAAAAGACTACTCTTCCATGGGTGGCGTAATCATCGTAGAAGCGTTTTTCATTGCAAAGATTTATAATGGGTATAAGACAATAATGATTCTAATCAAGAATTCCAAGACTATTCGGAATATTAAGAGAAGAAAAATTTTAAACAAAAAGAATATATTATGTGGAATTAAAGAAGATAAAATATGTTTATTACACAAATGAAAACATTAGAAAATGAAGAAGAGAAGGAGGCTTCGATGAGTGGATCCTTACTTCAAGAGCTACCCCTATTACAAATGATAGAGAATTTGGGTGAAAAAATATTATCATGTTCCTCCAATATCCTAATTCACGTTTAAAACCCACTAAATGAGAAAAACTCCAACTTATAGAGTTGTGGGGTGGCTGGGATCAAAGTGGTTTCAAGTGTGAATGGGGAATCTCGGCCAAATATTTTATTCCAACTTGAACTGCCCATTTTACCACCAAAACGTGTGGATTGGCCGGCCTTCCAGAGGGTTCATATGTGAGTATATGGGTCCCCAATCTCCTCTCAAATATTTGGCTAAATCCAATCCCAAATGAAGGAGTTATGACCGAAATATAGAAGATTCTCTATTCTAGAGTGTCCAGCCCACATTTCATTTTATGGCCAAATTACTCCATCCAAATGCAATCATTATCTCTAGTGTCCTGAATAATATTTTTATACAATTAAGTTAGGAAGATGTATACAAAATTTAAAATTCCTATAATTATTATAAGAATATATATCATCGAAATACAATTGTTCACTATAAAGGGTAAAACTGAAATTTTAACTAAATTTTCAAATGAAAGATAAAATCCCAAATATTTTATAAATAAACATATTTAACACAATGTGAAGAAATTATATGATTTTTTATCAATAAAATATTCCTCAAAATAGTGTTTTATCAACTCCCCCACACAAACCCTTTTGCACTCCTGGGCAAAACCTATTATCAAGTAAACATCAATATCAAATCAAATCCAATTTTAAAACACATATCCTTGAGATCAAACAATTTCACAACAAGAAATAAAAGATATCATGCTTCATAAAACACATAATTTAAAGTTATCCATTTATATCATTAAATATATTTCCACTTCATTTATCCTCCCATGCACAAAACACTTACCTCGCTTTAATTTTCCCTCATCACACAAATATCAAATTTTTTTACAATGTCTTTCTCATCCAAACTCATAAAAGGGTCACCATAGGCTTGATAAATTCCTACATTTCAACCCAATGTGAGTCAAAAACATTTTTTTATCATGAAGACATTTTAGGGTTGTTCTTGGCTTTCGGTTGGTAGAATTTAGATGTGAAAAATTTTGAGGCTGAATGAGGAGGCCTTGACTCTTTTTGAAGAAAATTTGCATTAATCTAATTTTCACATAAATATGGTCTTCTCCTCAATACCCATAGTATCAATTAAGATCCATCATCAGGAAAAGTAATGGAATTTTTACACCATTCATCATTTCAACATAAAAAATTTCAGTCTTTTCAAACATGATTTTCTTGAAGGCTACAGATGGGCACAACTTTCCACCTCAATTAAAAGCTCCAGAAAAGGCACAACTTCACTTGTCATGAAAGCTCCAGAAAAGGAACAACTTCACTTTTCATAGGAATAGATCAAATTCTTTTTAAATCAAGCATGGTTTGGATCTCTCAAGAAGTGAGGTGAATTTATGGAATTTGAAAATAATAGTTCAGAAGCCTCACAGGAGTGTGATTTCAAATATAAAGACATTGAGATTTGGAATGGGATTCATAATTTAATGTACTTTTCATGAAATTACTAAATATTTGAATTTGAAACAAAGTTATTTTGAGCATTCATTTAAGCTCAGTTTTATGGGACAAATTGTTTCACTCATTGATATGGATTTCAAAATTATTATTAGATTCATTCCTGCTCAAAAATTTCAAAAACACAAAAAAATTGAAAAATAAAGACACAAAATTTGAAAAACACATCATTTATTATATTGTTTTTTTAAACAGGAAAACAATTGAAATTACTAAACTAAAAGGGTCCCCCCACACATAAAATATTGAATTGTCTTCAATGTGATCCAATGAGATGATATATGCACATTAAATACATAAGTTTTAAATAGGACAAATAATATAAAAGTGAAAGGGTTAGGAATAACCTGATGTGCTCAAGTGATTATGGGGTTATGCAGTGTGATAAGATAGACTGTATTAGTAGGAAGTCCCTCAATGTATCTCTTCAAATGTTTCCCATTGACTATAAATATCCTTCTAGTATCCTCTTGTGTGATCTCCACTACACCATAAGGAATAACATTAGATACAATATAAGGACCTAACCACATTGAATGAAACATACCAGGAATAAGCATCAGTCGTGAATTGTAGAGAAGTACATTCTCTCCAACATGAAACTCTCTTCGTTGGATCATTTTATCATGAGATTCTTTTGGTATTTCCTTGTATAGCCTTGAGTTCTCATATAAAGACAATCTAATCTTCTCATGCTCTTGAATTTGCAGCTTTCTTTGGATACTAGATTATGCCAAATCAATGTTGCATTTCTTTATATCCCAATAAGCCCGATGCTCAACTTCCATGGGGAGATGACATGCTTTCCCAAAAAAATATCAAATGGGGACATAACAATGGGTGTCTTGTATGCTGTCCTATAATCACATAATGAATCATCCATGCCCTTGCTCCAATAATTCCTATTTGGCTACATGGTTTTCTCTAAAATCTGTTTCAACTCACAATTTGAAACCTCAGCCTGGCCATTTGTTTGGGGTTGGTATGGTGTTCATGTTTTGTGTGTCACCTCATACTTTCGAAGGAGGGAAGCAAAATTACTATAGAAAAAGTGTGTCCCTTGGTCACTAATAATGGCCTTTGGTACACCAAACCTACAGAAAATTTGATCCTTGGAAAAGTCCACTACAACATGAGAATCGTCAGTCCTGGTGGACTTGGCCTCCACCCATTTACTCACATAATCAACAAGAACCAATATATACAAAAATAAAAATGAACAAAGAAAAGGTCCCTGAAAATAAATTCCCCATACATAAAAAATCTCATAGAATAGTATGGGTTGTTGGGGAATCTCTTGTCTCCTAAAAATGATTCCTGTCTGTTTGCAACAAGAGCAAGACTTACAAAACACATGGACATCATGGAATAAGCTAGGCCAATATAATCCAGAGTCTAAAACTTTCCTAGCTATCCGTTGGGGTCCAAAGAGTCCACCACAATCAATTTTATCATAGAAATGAAAAACAGACTCAAACTCATGATCGGGAACACACCTCCTAATTACATTTTCACTACACATGCTCCAGAGGTAAGGATCGTCCCACACATAAAACCTATAGTCACTTTTTAATTTTTGGACTTGATGATTCTTCAATTTTTCTAGGATTTTAGATGAAAAAATGTAATTAACTAAATCAGCATAACAAGGATGTGTACCTGAGATGTTATAGAGATGCTCATTAGGGAAAGTGTCCTGAAGTGGTACCTGGTCCAAGGTGTCACCCTCTGGTGTGTGATTAAGCCTACTCATGTGGTCCACCACAAAGTTTTCAAACCCCTTTTTATCATTTATCTCAATATCAAATTTTTGATGTAGGAGCATCCATCGAATCAACCTGGGCTTTGCATCTGGATTCTTGAAGAGGTACCTCAGAGCTACATGGTCAGAAAAAACTACTACTTTAGATGCCAATAAATAAGAACATAATTTATCTAAAGCAAATATTATAGCATGAAACTCCTTTTCTATTGAGGTGTAGTTTGATTGTGCAGAATCCAACGTCCTCGATGCACACAAAATCACATGTGAACGTCCCTTACTCCCTCTAAGATAAGACAGCTCCAACCGCAAAGTTGGACGCATCACACATAAGCTCAAATGGAAGGTCCCACCTTGGGGGTGTATGATCGGTGGAGTGGTTAGACACTTCTTTAGCTCATCAAACGATACCATGCAAGATTCCTCAAAATAGAAGTCAATATGTTTTTTAATAAATCGAGATAAGGTTAGAGTGATCTTACTAAAATCTCTAATTAAGCGTCGATAAAATCCTGGATGTCCAAGGAATGATCGAACATCACACACACATGTAGGATATGGAAGGTATTGAATAATTTCTACCTAGGATTTATCAACTTCAATTCAATGTTGTGAGACTATATGACCTAAGACAATTCCCTTTTCGAACATGGAATGACATTTTTCAAAATTAAGACCAGATTCTTCTCGATACAATGATGCAACACATCACCCAAACTAGAGAGACATTCATTAAATGAGGATCCATAAACTGTAAAATCATCCATAAATACCTCCATGTAGTTATTAATGAAGTCTGATAAAATACTCACCACGCATCTCTGGATGATACCTAGCCCATTGAAAAGTCCAAATGGATTCCTTTGGTAAGAAAAGGTACAGAATGGTCTGGTGAATGTCATATTCTCATGGTCCTGTACTACAATGGGAACCAGAAAATAGCCAGAGAAACCATAAAAGAAGCAATAATGTGTCCTATCTACAAGTCTATCAAGCATCTGGTCAATGAATGGAAGTGGGAAATGGTCCTTAAGAGTGGATTGATTTAGTTTCCTATAAACAATACACACTCGCCAACTGTATTGTACTATCACAGGAACTAACTAATCTTTTTCATTTTTTATAATAGTGAAACCAGTTTTCTTTGGTACAACCTGGACAGGGATAACACATTTTGAGTCAGAAATAGGGTAAATTATACCTTCCTCGAAAAAACTTTCAACCACTTTTTTATAACCACCTGACGGGTTGGATTGAGTCTCCTTTGTGTTTTCCTCACCGGTTTATCCCCATCCTCCCAAAGAAACCTATTCATGCAAATGGAGGGGATAATAACTGATATGTCAGCCAAGGTCCACCCAATTTCCTTGATGTTCTCCCTCAAAAGATTAAAAAGTTTTTCATCATGTTCAAAAGGGATATTGTTAGAAATCATAACAGGTAATTTCTCACCACTCAACAAGTATGATTATTTTAGATTTGGTGGCAATGACTTGAATTCCAGTTTAGGGGGTTGGTTTATGGATGGAGACATAGAAGGAACTAAAATATGTGCACAAAGAGCATTTGTATCAGAACATACACAATCAAAATCAGATAATAAAGAATCAAATCCATCCATATACTCTACAGCCATGTCATAATCAGAGTTCACATGATCAAAATTAGAATATGACTCCATTTCAAAATCAAATCTTAGGGAGTCTTGTTCCTTAGAAACAGGTGTAGAAGTACTCTTAGGCATCAAACTAGAACAAATACTCATAATCTACCTAATCATAGGACAATCCAATTCCATGGTGTTATTACTTTGGGGTTCAAAATGGGAGATAACAAATGTAGAATGATCCTCTGAGGGGTACTTAATGGAATAAATAACATTAAATAGCACAAATTCATCCCCCAATTCCTTGGAAAGTGTCCCTCATTGACATTTATGATAGTTTTTTCAGTTTTGAGTAAGAGCATACAGAAGATAATGGGGGAATGATTACTGACCTGATCATACTCTATTTTGAGCACACAGAAGTCTGCTGGAAATATCATGTCTATTACCCAGATAGGTACATCCTCAAGGACTCCTACTGGATATGCTATTTCTCTGTTCTCCAATTGCTCCACTACTCTCATCGGAATCAACTCACCAACCTGTAAAGAAGAGAGTACAGAGTGAGGCATCACATTTATGGAAGCTCCCAAATCACAAAGTGCATCAGAATAGTGCAACTCTCTTATGGTTCATGGGATGTTGAATGTCCCCAGATCCTTGCACTTTGTCAGCATTTCTAGAGCTTGTGTAATGAGTGCTATCACATTCCTTCCAAGATTGATCCTCTCATTTCCATTGATCACTCTTAGAATGGTACAAAGTTCTTTTAAGAATTTCACATACCTTGGAATTTGTTTAATAGCTGCAAGTTGAGGAATATTGATCTCCACACGCATGAATGTGTCCAGAAACATCTTTTTCATTGATTCTTCATCCATCTTTATATTTTGAACAACCCTTTTGGGAAAAGGAAGGGGTTTAGGAGGAACATCATTAATCTTTTTCTTACCGTTATCTTTCACCTTGTATTTCTCATCAATTGATATGGAATGCAGCTTCTATAGAGTTGAGATGAATCCCGGTGGAATGGTAGGTACAGATGTATCGTTCATTCCCTTACCACTTCTCAATGTGATGGCACTAACATTCCCGTTTGGATTTGGAGTTGGTTGGGAAGGTAGAAGTTTGGGAATTCTTACTTACATGTTCATGGAGGGTGGTGGAAATCTGGCTCCTTTGAGTCTTCAACTCCTTCAGCTCTGAACCTTGACTTTTCAGCTCATTCTATTGATTAATAAAAATTTTCATCAAATGTTCATCAATGTTAGAATCTACCTTGGATGGGGGATTTTCTTGTTGCTGGCTTGTTGATTCTTGAGATTCAAATTTCCTTTGGGGTTGTTGGAAACCATGCTGGTAAAGTGGAGGCTACTGAATGTTTTGTTGAAAATAGGGCCTTTGTTGTTGTCCAAAGCCATACCTCATGTCTGATTGATCCTTCAACCATTGGTTATATGTTGGATTAAACTTCTTTTGGGGATGTGGTTTTTGTTATTGTTACTGATATGGTCTCCCAGGGAACACTGCTACACAGTCTTCTATTTCTTGGAGTAGTGGGCAACAATCAGTTGGGTGGCTTGTCTCAGTGAAAATACCACAAGCCCTTGAAGGAGGGGGATTGGGATGCCGTTTGAGCCACAACAATTTGCCTCACCATAGTGGTCAATTCTTCAAACTTGGTATCAATAAAATGACTTTCAAGTGAATAATGACATACATGATGTACTCCCCTGACATGTTGACTTCCTCTATCGCCAAATTGTTGTGAGTTTTGGGCCATCTTGTCGATCAATGCATGTGCAGCTACTGGTGTCTTGTCCACCAATGCCCCTCCTGCTGAAGCATCCACTATGCTCCTCTATATAGGTGTGAGTCCTTCATATAAGTATTGGATGAGGAGTTGCTCACTGATTTGGTGATGTGGGCAGCTTGCACACAACTTCTTGAATCGCTCTCAGTACTTATACATTGACTCCATTTGTGATTCCTTGATCCCTCAAATCTCCATAAAAATGGATGTTTTCCTCGATGCTGGAAAAACTCTCTGCAGGAAAAGACTTTTCAAATCATTCCAACATGTTACATCTTCAGGATTCAAATAAGACAACCAGTCTCTCACAGCTCCATCAAATGAGAATATGAATGTTCTTAGTTTGATTTGATCATCAGAGACATTTCTAGGTTTTAGGGTTGATCAAACCACATTAAATTCATTCAAATGTTTATTGGGATTCTCACTAGAGAGGAAATGAAACTTTGGATGTAAGTCAATTAACCTAGATTTTAGTTCAAAGTCTAATTTGATATTTGGGTATGTAATACAATTTGGTTGATAGTTAATATCACGTGCAGCCAATTATCGAATAGTTCTATTTATATAATTGTTATTATTTACATCCATTGGTTCTTTTTTTATGGTGGAATTAGAATTTCTTCGAATTTCAATGTTCTGAAATTGGAGGAATTCTCCAAAAGTTTTAATATTGAAACTTCCTGTAGACTGAGAATGTCTGATTCGATCCCTAAGGCTACGTTCAATCTCAAGGTCAGGATCTAAGAGATCTTTGGGATTATTTCATGTCATAAATCAATGAATGATGAAAATAAGGAATGTGGACCATAGTAAAATAAAAAATTAGATGTTTTTGTTGATGGTCCAAAAGTATGAAGAAGAAAATAAAAGAAGAAGAAGAAAACAAATTAGACTGCGTAAAGAAGGAAGAAAGAAGACACGAATAGAATAGAATGTAAAATAAAATAAATACTTATAATTTCTTGAAATAATTACTTTCCTCCCTGGAAATGGCACCAATTTGAAAGAGAACTATCATGGACACCCTTAAATGATTATTGGTTTTTGGGGTATGTAGGTGCAATAGAGTGGTCGACCCAGGTCGTCTTTCAAAGGATGAAGTGAATTTAACAACTTATTAAGGGTATTTTAAAAAAATAAAATAGTATAGAATAAATAAATACTTTAATGTATTGGGGTTTGTTATAGATTTTGAATGTAGAAGAAGTTTTTTGGATGAATATTGTATTTTTTTTGTTTTTTAGTTTTGAAATGAATTTCGATTAAAATGACACAACAAGAATATGTTTTTTTAGAAATATATTTTAAAAGGCGTAATCGATCTAACGTTAACTCTTCATTTAATTATTGATAAATATCATTTAAATCAATATCCACTTAATTATGATCCTATAATTTGTTAACCCTTTAACCCTACAATAGATAACCTAACCACAAAAATGGAATTACTTAAACCCTAGGCTAGCATGAGAACACGCAATCGCATCACCATGATTTGATTGTTGTTCTGAGATTAGCTTATGGTCAGTGTTAATTAGAGAAAAT
The DNA here is from genome assembly GCA_963277665.1 of Viscum album. NCBI lineage: Eukaryota > Viridiplantae > Streptophyta > Magnoliopsida > Santalales > Viscaceae > Viscum > Viscum album. The sequence goes on from OY728131.1 coordinate 1,933,879,279, forward strand.
ATACATTCTGGAAATTAGTATGAATTTTTTTTAGGTATTATATTTTAACTCTACAAATTTATCCCCTATGGTCTTGTATTACCGATTAAGATCGGGCTCACATAATTTATACAAAATCCTACCTTCGAGTTTTTTTGTCTTAATTGTTAAATTGTTTGCTTAGTTTTTTACAATTTAAATACACAATTAATGGATCATATTAAGTGAATTACAGTAGCTCAATGATTCAAAATAATTAAATGAAGAGGTTAGAAGATATATCTATTACTAAAATACTACTCTTCCATGGGTGGCATAATCATCGTAAAAGCGTTTTTCATGTGCAAAGGTTTATAATAGACATAACCCAATAACGCTCCTAATAAAGAATTAAAATCCAATTAGGAAGACTAATAGAAGAATAAATTTAATTAAAACAGAAGAAAATATGAGGATTGAATGTAGATCAAATAATTTTATTACACAAACGAAAACATTACCAAATGAAGAAGAGAAGGAGGCTTCGATGAGGGGATCATTTCTTCAAGAGCTTCCCCTCATAAAAAGGTTTGATAATTCGGGTAAAAAAATTTATCCTCTTCCTCCAATCTCATAATTCAAGTTTCAACCCCACGAAATTATAAAAACATCAATTTATAGAGTGGCGGGGATGCTAGGTTCAAAGTGGTTTTCAAGTGTGAATGGAGAATCTCGGCCAAATATTTTATTCCAAATTGCACCGTCCATTAGACCACCAAAAATCATGAATTGTCCAGCCTTATAGAAGGATCATATATGCATATATGGTTCCCTTATCTCCTCTCAAATTTGGGCTTAATACAATCCCATATGAAGGAGTAATGACCACAATACATAAGCTTCTCCATTTTGGCGTGTCCCACCCACCTTTCACATTAGGGCCAAATTACACCATCCAAATTCACTCTTTAACTCTAGTTTCCTGAATACAAGTTGTACAAAAATAAGTTAGAAACATTTATACAAATTTTCAAATTCAAATAGGTAATATAAAAATATTTATCTTTTAAATACTACATTTCACTATAATGGTTAAAACTGGAATTTTCACTAAATTTTCAAATGAATGATCAAATCCCAAATATTTTATAAATTAACATATTTAACACAATGTGAGAAAATTATATAATTTATTATCAATAAAATATTCACCAAAATAGTTTTTTTTTCACTCATTTATACATTTATAACTAAGACATCTAGCCAAGAATAGTGAAGGATTTCACTTACACTCAACACCATTGAAGTCTTGATATTTCTCTCCTTACATATTTTCAACAAAATCAACTATGTGATTATGCACATTTTTTAACTTTTTATCAACATGAACCTTCAATGATAGTAAATGTGGATATATAACAGGCAGGGTGATGGTGCTTTTGGTAGATCTCTTCGATCAGTTGGTTGATTATTTAGATGGTTTTCAGGCGGTCTTTTGTTTCATACCCTTGTCATTTTCTGTATTTAATAAAATTAATTTGTTTAAACCTTTTTATTAATTTTTAATTGTTTCTCATGAAAAATAAATTGGAAATGAATACCTCATTATTGACATGTTTGTTTATAAGATGTGACAACCATGTGATGAATGTTCCAATGTTGTTTTCAACTGTATAAATATCCTTATTTTCAATTTGAATAGGTATCTTTGCACTTGGCTCATGGGATACACTTATTGACACTCACATGTGACATTTTGGAATTGTTCTATTATGTATCATGTGATTTTCAATGTTGAAAAACATATCCCTTACTAAAAGGTGATGAGTGGGTTTTTCTAGATATAAATCAATGTCATTATCACCATATATAATATCAGGGCAAAAATCTATATATGTCTATCTGATTAACATTTCACATTACCATTTAATAGAACGTTGATTACTTTAACTAGGAAATCTCTTTTAGGGGAATATATCACCTCAGAGTTGTTGGGGGTGGGGAGGGATCTCTATGTAGTGGTTGTTCTTTAGTTGCTTCTTCTATTTTCCTCCCACTCATTAAAGTTGTTGTCATCTATCTCTGCCATTAGAATTCTTCTTCAAGGATAGATATTCTTTCCCTCATCTATTTTATTAATTGAATTTTATCCTTGTCTTTTTTCTCAAAATGTGTTTTGGGTGTTACCCCAAAACCTGCACCTTAGACGCGACCATATTGTTTTGGCTACTTCATGGCTGTTGATAGTATGTGTTCATTTGATATAGGTGTTACTAATTCCCATGACTTTGTTAGATAGAAAATATAGAAAAATAAGTGTTCATTGTTATTTAATAGAGATTTAAATAAAAATAATTTTTTTACCATGTAATAATTACACTTGTTTCCCACACTTTTTGTTTCATTTAATCTATTAGTATCCCATATTTATTTACACATGCTTCCTTCCATAGAACATGGTCTAGGATGGGTGTATCTCGGGATTTGGAGTCATAAATCATCATATAAATAGAGTATCATAATTATGGTCTTTTTTCATGTTATATAAAAGTATCATGGTAGATTTGAAACACATTCCGGTTTTTTTCATGATAAGTATTCCTCATCCTTGCTATGTGGTAGGGGTAAACTACCTTTTCTACTCGTTCCTTATTTTCAGAACTCATTTTCTCTTTCATAAAAATACATTTCAATCAAAGTGATGAATACATATATCACCAGACAGCATATTACTAGCCACAATGTTCTTGAAAAAACACATTTGCATGATAGCCAGTGAATGTTTCTCACACTTCTTGGTTTATCAGATGTGTATAAATAAGCAGTGGGTGTGGGTTTATTATACCTTCAGTTTCATTAATATGACATCCTGTTCGAATTGTGTGACATCCTTTTTGAATCCTTCCAGCAATAATTAATACATATTTTGTATTGGAGTCTTCTACTGTAAATTCACTCTATAATGGATGATGAAGAGTATGTCAATGTTTAATTATTTTATTTTTTAGTAAAATAAAGAAATGATATCATAGTTTTACCATAATACCTTCCCAAATTAGTGTCTTATTCCCAGACACAACATGATATCATGAATCTAAATCAATTAGAATGTGATTTTGAGTGATGATTATAGTGTAACTTTTGAACATGGCCTTTTTAGGGTTAACATGTTGGCCCCTCACATTCCATCCATCCTTGTATTTGATGCCTTTGGATTTCTCCTTGATGATTTTTTCTAACACTGTCAAACTACAATGCTCCTATTTTTTCTTTATTTTCATTCCTTCGTCGGTTACTAGTTCCCTGGAATCATCATCGTCAATATTTTTTTTGGAGTAGTAGCATCAACATGTTTAGATGGTCATTGTACCTCTTCTCTAGGATCATCAGCAGGTTGAGGAAAATATTGTTCCTCAAGAATGGGAGAATTAGAAGATGTATAAGGTAGTTCCTATACATTGTGAGCAGTAGTAGGATGAGAGACTTGTTGTTACATGCGATTGAGATCACCATTACATGTAGAATTCATTACCTGTAGAAGTTGTTTAACATTTAATTTAATGTAACTAAATGCAGTAGCAGTCAGATAATAATATTATGTAAAGCGATGAATATTACAAAAAAAAAATAACCTGATTATTAAACTCTCTTTTTCTTTTTAATTGATGAAGGGATTTTCACCCTTTATCAATGATCAAAATCCCTTCATTATGGGATCCTCTTACATAAAAAATTCCATATACTTTGGGACCACTATTAAATGATTGTGATGTCCTAATGAAAGGGTCATCCTCAGTTGAATTTTCATTTGACCCTTAAGTGGTTTTGGTCAAAAACTGAAAAAAAAAATTGAAAAATTTAATTTTTTAGGATTTGGAACATAAAGTACATATACTATCTATGATTCCATTATAAAATGTTCAACGTTGTACCCTTAATTACTAGAATCAACTTTCTCAATTTCCAATTCATCTATTTTAACAGCACCTCTGTTATCAACCAACTTTCATTGAAAAATCAGTACATGGAATGTTGTATAATCTAGCTCCCATATTTGTTTGATGAAGAAAAATTATAAAATATTCTCAAAAATTGGATTTTTTCCCTTAGTACCATAAACATACATTACTTCAGCCACGAGTGTAACTCCACTATTTTTCAAGATACTTTCTTCCTCATGCTCATTTTTATTTAATGTATAACCATTACTTAAATAACCTTTATAAGATAATACATACACACTTTTTCATTAATATAGCCATTGAAGTTGTTCTGAAATTGAATCTATATTTTCATCTAAATCCTTTAAAATATAGTCCAAAAACCATCGTATAAACTGTTGATTATGTCTAATTTATATCCATATTTCACCCATTGATGGATTAAAATGACTAAAAATTTATTTTTGGGTTTTAACATATGGGGAAACCTCTAAACTATTATAAAAAATGTACAGTTGTGCCTTATAATGATCTGTAATATTGATTGTCTCAACATCTCTTCAATAAATTACTTCACCTATAAGCTGGTCAGTGTGATGAGATTTTAGTAGACCAATGCTTTCCACACAAAATATTTATTTTGTATAGAATTTAATGGTGTCATCTATAATATATCACTCCATAATACAACCCTATATACAACTTTTATTTTTAACATACCCTTTCAAAATCATTATATCGAATTCAATGGGGTACATCCATCTATAGTGTACATGACCACGTAGTTGAATCTATCTCACCAAGTGAACAATAAAATAAAAAAATGGTATGAAGAACATTTTCAATTCACATAATATGGCATAAATTTCCCTTTTCAGAGTCAGAAATTTTTTTGGGTCTATAACATTGCTGCATATAGCATTGAAGAAGAAACAGAGCTTGATTATTGATTTATGGACATTCATGGGAAAATTCAATATTGTTCTATAGGCATTAGCTCTTACATCAAAACATGGATGTCATGTGATTTTAGACCCTTTAACATTCAATCGATCATTTACATGATATTCTTGATATTCAATGAATAAACCTCTAGAACCATTACATCATTCAAGATGTTTCAAAACTAATATCTCTCTTTCCTAGAATGAGTGTAAATAGATATAGGAAGGAAATTTTGTTTGTCACCCTTCACTGGTTCCAACACTTCTTGTATTTGCATTTAAACCATGTCTATCCTATCCTTAATTCCATCATTTGATTTTCCAGGAGTATTTAGAAACACTTCAATGACACTATCACATTTTTTTTCAACATGCAAAACATCAAGAAAATGTCTGACGTATAGAAAATTCCAGTATGCTAATTCAAAAAAATGATCTCATTTTCCACCGAGATTTTGTAAGGTTTTTTGAAAATGGTTAACCAACAGAAGTGTCCACATATTTTACTTTTTCAAATAATTAATCACTTGTTAGTGGATATAGTGATGTAAATTATTCTAAACATCCATTGAATGATGTCTTCTAAGACCCGTACTTATGTTGTTGGGGTTAAAATTTGTGATGTCCTAAAAACAATGTTTTTGATGATTTTTTAAAATTAATTGATTGTATACCTTATTGTATATCGAACAACCTTGAGTTCCTTTTATGCTATATCTTGAAAAATTTCAATAAGAAGGAAAGTCATTTATCATTTTGTACAACATGGTTCTTAACATGAAATATTCATTTCTATAAGCATCATACAACATAACACCTGAATCACCCAATAATTTCAAATACTTGATCAATTGACCCAAATAAACATCAATATCATTATTATGTTGTTTTTATCCTGATATAATGATGTATTAAAATATGTATTTTCATTTCAAACATAACCATAATGGAATGTTATAATTTACCAACATAACCGGTCATGTATTGTGAGCGCTTCTTGGAAAACCAGAAGGATTCAATATATCTAAAGTTAATGCAAGATGAAGGTTTCATAGCTCATTTCTAAAATTAGGATACTCACGATCAATTCTCTTCCACTAAGGAGTTTATACTGAGTGATTTAGTTCCTCATCACTAATTCTTATGTCTACGTTCCATGTTAATTACTCTATAGTCTCCCCATTTCCATTTAGGCACCAAAACCATTGAATGATTGGAAAGTACAGTACAAATTTCATAGGATGGGATTAATCTTTCTTATATCGATAAGAACCACACTTTGTTCATTCTATATGTGATTTTTGGTCCTTTAAAAACATTATAAAGTCATTCATGTTGGCATGTATTCTTTCAGAGGTCATACCCATCGAGCGTAGTATTTGTTTAGCATTGTATGTTTGTCTTGGGAGCTCATTATCTTCAGGGAGCATGTCATTCAAAATACCAGGCAATTCTGTAAAACTAGCATCACCCCATCTGTTGCCTTCTTTTAGATTATACAGCTTTTGTATAGCTGATAATGCAATATATTTATTGAAACCACAATACAATTGCTTTTATGCACAACTCATTAACATCAGAATCATTTTTGGGAAATCATGAAGTTTATCTTCAATTATCCTTGTCATTCCTTCAATATGATCTTCATCATCATTAAAATGTGTAATGAAATCCTCAATACATTATTCTTTAATGTCCACACTTATAATCATATCAGATGATCCATAAAATGTAGTTTTATCCTATCCACTAGATACATTCGATTTTCCCCATGTTTATTTTAGCATTTATAAATTCGATCTATTATATGATAAATCAAGTGTTTTTCTAACTCCTATAGACTAATTTATCATGATTAATAATAGTGTAAACATAGTATAGGATTTTAGAAGGGACATTTGCATGATCAATTGCAAACATGATGAACTCTTTCACTCCATCTTAATACTCTGTTGTCAAACGATTGGAATCTATCAATTATTTTCTAATATCCAACCTATTTCATTTGTGAATATTATTATTTAACAAAATAAATACAAAAAACATTGATATAAAAATTTACCAGAGATAAAAATATTATAGAATTTAGATCTCTTTCAATATTTATCCCCAATAACCACTTTTTGGAACCAAAGTCCTTCATTTTGGATATTTTATATAGCACTGCTAGATATATAGGATATACCAAACATTTTAATCCATTGGTATAAGATGTAAAAATGTTTGTATAATATATACCAATGGTTGTCCAAACTATAGAAAACTAAGCTGTGGGGATAGAAATATCCCAATGGTTATTCATAAACCATTGAGGTATGTGATTTTACAGCACATTATACCAATGATTTTCTATAACCATTGGTATAATTTTTTACCAATTGTTTTACACCATTGAAATATAACTAGGTTTTTATATATACCATCATTTTTTTAAACCATTGGTAAATACTTTTACCAATGGTTTATAGAATCCGTTGGTAACAATTTAGTTAACACATCTCTTCCAAATGTTTACAAACCATTGGTATAGACTTTTACCAATGGTTTCATCAAACAATTAGTATAGATTCAATATTCACATCTATACCAATGGTTTTAAAACCATTGGTATAGAGTTGCTGCAACTCAAGCAGTAGTAGCCAGTACCAGCCTCCCATTCTACATAATTCAAAACCTCCAATTCCTTGTGGAATTACCTGCAATTAAAATATTCTATACATAAATAAAAATGACACCAATGAAGAATAATATTATCTAAATAGTATTCCATCATAATAAAACAAATGAAATTGCAGTACACTATATAGAACACTGAATAACAATAATACACCCAACAAAATACTTTATAATAACACCAATACACCCAAAAAAATTACACCACTGGAAACATGAACACCCTAAAAAGAGACATCTCTATAAACACAACCCTTGCCAATTTTATCCATGGGGGTGATAGTGGTTGTGTCCAGGGGGTGGGGTCGGACCAGGGGTGGGGGTTGTCTAAGGGGGTGGGGGTATCCGGGGGGTAGGGGGCTTACCAAGGGGGTGGTGGTATCTAGGGGGTGGGGTCTTCAGGGGGTGGGGGTGTCTAGGGGTTTTCCAGTGGTGGGGGCTATCCAAGGGGGTTGGGGTGTCAAGGGGTGTGGTAGCTATCCATGGATATGGGGGTGTCCAGGGGGTGGGGGCTGTCCAAGGGGGGTGTCTTGGGGATGGGGGTTGTCAAGGGGGTGGATGATGTCAAGCGGGATAGGGTTTCTTGGTGGTTGGGGCTATCCATGGGGGTGGGGTGTCCAGGGGGGTCCATGGTGGTGGGGTGTCTAGGGGTGTGGGTTGTCCATGGGGGTGTGGGGTTATCTTGGTTTGGGGGTTGTCTAGTGGGTTGTGGGTAGTCCAGGGGGTAGAGGATATCTAGTGGGTTGTTGGTTGTCCGGGGGATGTCGAGGGGGTAGGTGGGGTGTCCAGGTGGTGGGGGTGGTGTCTAGGGGGGTTTTCCAAGGGGTTGGGGGAGGGGTTGGGGGCTGTCCAATAGGGTGGGGATGTCTAGGTGGTAGGGGGTGTCTAGGATTTGGGGGTGGTGTCCGTGGGGGGATTTACAAGGGGGAGGGGGGGTGGGTTGTCCTGGGGGTGTGGGTTGTCTACGTGGGTGATGGATGTCCAGGGGTTGGAGGTGTACAGGGGGTTGGGGGTTGTCCAAGGGGATGTGGTTTTCCAGGGGAGGGGTAAATCTATCACACATATATTAAGTCATAAATAATAATCAAGTCATGATTTATTATTTATAGATAAATAAATAATGATAATGTTACCAACCAAACCACACATATATTCAGGCACATAAAATCATCAAACATAAAATGTCAGAAATATATGTCAAAATGTAATGAATCCATTTTTCCCTCATCACTATCACTATCATCACCGTCATCATAAGCCTCATCCTTATCCACATCATCATCCCTATCATCATTACCTCCCTCCCCAATTCCCTATTCCTCGCCCTCGTACTCTACCTCAGCCTCCACCTGACCCTCCTCCTCTGCGTTGGACTCCACTTCACCCTCCTCGTCCGCCTCGGCCTCCTCCTCACCCTCCCCCTCCACCTCGGCCTTCTCCTCTCCATCATCTTGACCACCAATATAACTTCAACCTGGTGCACCATATATAGAATGCATCGATGACATATATTCATCACAATGTGTGTTGGCATCTAGTGGAAGAGTTGGACGTAAAATATTCATCTATTTCAAAAATGTGATGTTTTCCCTAGTAGACTATTCTACTGTCTATATGGCACTTTTTTCAGCATGTTCGACCTGTTCCTTAACATGTTGGAACAAGATGGAACTGGAACTCGTAACTGAGGAGGTCTAGTACCTCATCAGGACTATACTCTTCCTAGGTCGACAACATACTCTGCCAGGGTTTTCATCTCCCAACACCTAATGTAAGTAATCATTTGGAGAAAAATTTAATGATTCTAGGGAATCAAGGGACTCAAATAGTAGCATGATACAAATATAAATAGATTATAAAGTTATAAAATAGATATTAAAATTTTAAAAAACAAATTAAAACTTAATATCTACTGTTGATCTGGTTCATTAACAGCACTTCCATCTTTCTTATTTCTACTCGAGCAAAACAGTTTTGGTCAAGGCATGTATCCTTCAATATTCAATTTTTTCCACTACAATGACATTAAATGTAGAAAAGAATAATTAAAAATAGGTTTCAAATAATAAATTTCATAACTAAAATTATATGAAAACATTAACAATTGAATAAATTATAGTGGAAACAATAGAAAGTGCATGTTGTAAAGAAAAATTATTAACTATATTGCATGCTTCCTCTCATGATCATACATTGTTGTATGCCACAATGTGTGGAGGTACATCTTAGCATAAATATTTTTTTATTACTTCCGACTGATTCATAAATAAAATTCAATAATAAAAAAGATAGCATTAATCAAAACATAAAAACATCCATTTAAATACCTCTAATTTGATTAATACATTACAAAGGATAGTCATCTAATGAGTATTCAATGGTCGATACTGTTCTATCATACAATAATCCACTACAGGTACCGCCTCTAACTCTATGCCAACTCTAGAATGCCATCTAATATACAACTCGTGTTTATAGGCTCTCCAAATCTCACCAAATTCATTTAGATGTTCTGTTCGTGCACCCTCACAATCCGGAAAATTAAACTGAAGATGACACTAAAATATTAATCAGTATATTTACAGAAATGATATATTACATTAAATACAACATATTTTTTACCCATATATCTTCCAAATAATTATCCTTTATTTCATTTTGAAACTGTATCCATGAGAGCGGCCTGACATGAATGATGTCAAAGTATTTGGCAAGCGTCGCAAAAAATCTCTGACATTGCTACCATATTTTTTCAATCATTTGACTATCATCATTGTAGTCCACCATCAACAGCATGTAGTGGTTCCACACAGAATTCATGCATGTACTCCCCTAACCACACCTCCTATCAGTATATGTATCTGTTATGAAATAAAAACAAATATTTTATCAAAACATGTTATAATGAAAATAAATAATGGTATAAAATTATTTTAGCATTCTATAAATATACATGTGATAGTCAGATCAATTGGTATCACTGGATCTACAGAAGTTATAGTGAAATCCATTACAGGAGGAGTTTGTCCCAATGTATGCTATGTAGGGACATACTGTGGATGAGAAAGAGTCGATGAATATGGAATACTGAATCATGATGTGAAGGAAGAATAAATAAAAGAATATGGTTCAGATGGCTGGACGAATGATGGATGGGGAGTGGGAATCATCATCGGATATGGTTAAGATGAGTAAGAAACTAAGATGTAAATGTTGGTAAAAACATGGGAGGCCTAAATATCTCGTGTGTCCCTAATAGTACATTGGGATCAGAATGTGGGATATATGGAATGTTAGTGGGAGGCATAGGGACTAATCTGGTATGCCAACCAGATCAGATTGCTCTCATCCCCCCCTTATGAACACCCTGAGTACTGGGACCACTACTAGGCTACTCATCAAATAATTGTCAGATAATAGGTGGATCCTGAAAAAATGATTAAAACCAAATTAATAACATTAAATTATATATTATTTAAATATATATTTGAAATAAAATACTCACTACAGGCACTAGTGGTGGAATTCCCATATCTGCCATGTGACAATTGTTTTCCATCGTCATTCTCCATTGCATATCTTCAATTGGTTGCATTTACTCATTTGAAAGAAAATATGTAAGTAATTAGAAAAGGATAACTAATGTGGTACCCAAAAAAATATGAGACGGAATATAGGGATTCATGGATAATTTTACTATCCATTTTTAGGTGATCTTGAATGGATATATAATGAATTAAATAAATCAAAAAAGATGTAATAATGAAATTTATTTTTAGTAGGATGGTTATTTACTAAGTTTCATTAGTCTATCAATATCATAGAACATTGATTCTGAGGCTTTATTTCACTCAACAACAAAGAGAGAGAGCTTACTAAATTATGCCTCTAGATATATCAGTAAGGTATACATTATGAATGATTAAACCCTTAAGATACTTGTAAATGATGATATAAACAAATGAACAAGGATAAATTATCTACTAGTTTCATAATTTGTAAAAACTTGTCAAAATTAAGGAAAAATTTAATATCTTTATCCTAGGTAGACGATGCAGAGTTCAATACATGTTTTATAGAAGAACAAAAAACAACATGTTCATTATCTGGTGAAATTTTAGAGGACTTAGAGTTGTACTAATTTTATACATGGTCAATAAATCATGAAATGTTCACCAAGTTAGAAATTTTGGTTTCATTGGTTTGAATACAGTTCAATTCCAAATTAGAAAATGATTTAAATAATATTGAAACTAATAATCACTGATAATCAAAATAACAGTCATGTAAAATACAATATATTTGTAACCGATATTAAATCATTTTGAATAGTATACAAAATAACAACCCATGTCAAGATAATACAAAAGAATTGAGACATAGATGGATGATTCTATATATTTCTCTCCACAAATTTAGGTTCACATTCAACCCTAAGAATTAAAATATTGGAGTCAAAATTAAAAACTATATCATTTAGAAAGGTAATAGATATAGTATCAATTCCATCATCACCATCATCAAAAATATGTCTTGGAATTACTTCAATAATGAAAACAAATTCAAGTCGAATAAGGTCTTTGACATAAAAAAAATGTTTCTCTAGTGATGCCAATACATATGGTTCATCAGTTGAAAGGGTGAGAGTCATATCAATTACTGAAACTCTAAAATCACCAATAATTTTTCCATTACATTTCATCAAATTAAACTAATGGAATTTAATCATAGTGACTAGTCAATGAGAGTAATAATCCAATATTATTATTATTTCAATGACTCTATAATAACCTACATTTTCAAATCGTGGTCTATTATCTGATGCACTGGAATAATAGTCTATTCAATAAGTAACAATAACAATATATTTTTGTGTTCTAATGTTATTTTCTCATTCAGTGATGATAAATATGTACTCATTGATAATAATTGATTTACAGTCATGAACCGCAATATTAGGATCAAAATCCAAAGCTCTTATTTCCTCAAATATAGAGTCAGCCGGAAAACACAATACGTAAAATATAAATGAATATTTAACTTCATTAAATATTGACATGATTATTTTATGCATTAATATTTTTACCTTCAATTTTAACCAAGTAGAAAACTATTATATATGAAATGTCTCCCTCCTTCTCCATGATAAGTAATGATGATTTCTATTTATCATTTCATTATCTTCCATGTAGATAAAAATATGAATAGTTTAATTGATATATATATATATGATATACATATTTAATTTATTTACCCTATGTTGTCATCGAAAAAATCATAGTTGAGCAAAATTGTGCAATATGCCATCTCTTGCGCCTCAAATATTATTGTCGTCAATTTATGTGATCCAGGAATTCCTCCTATTTGAGAAAGTGATGAAAAACTGGGTTAAATTTTCTGATACATTTTTTTTTATCATTGGTATGTTCATTATTTTAGTATGATCATAGAAATACATAGAAAATAAATCCATAAATTTTGTAGCCATGTAACTAATCATGATAGAACCATTGGGATGATTCCTATTTAGGACATAAGACATTATTATGTAAATATTTCTTTTAGTTGGATACATCTAACAGAATGAAATATATTCTCTAAGAAGTATTTCCATTTGAATATGGACAGTCAAATGCATCATGCATGTAAAAAATGATCGAGGAAATATTTTCTCTAACTCAAACAAAATTAACGGGGCATCTACCAACATTTTTTTTCAAGAAAGACTTGGAAAACATCTTAACACAAATATCTCTAAAAATGGAACAACCTAATAAAATCCACTCTTACATTATTGGAAAAAATATGATGGATTTATACTGGAATCAAATCATGCTGAATGACGTAATAATCATGAGTCTTCAAAGATTTTAGCTTCAACTCTCTTATGTTGACCTGTTTAGATATGTTTCTTAAATAGCCATCAGTAAATTTATTCGTCTCTAGTACTTCTCTATATTTCTTTTTTTCTATAGGTGTCATCACATAAGAAGCACATGGAACATCCAATTTATTTTCACTGATACGCACAGGATGCAATTCTAGTCTGATTCCCCAATCCAGCAAGTCATGCTGAGATTGTAAATCATATTTTGTCATTCCATTAACATTAAGATGAATGGAAAGAAACATTTCACATATATTTTTTTTCAATTTACATTATGTATATGTAATGATGTAACAAATTTGATGAACAATAAGGAAAATTAAAGAAGATACTCCTCTTATTCCTATTGTAACAAGTTCAATGGTAACATTATTTCCCTTTCTAGATTTCATTTGACCACTCCTCAATGAAAAACAAAAATCATTCAATTTAATAAGAACATCAGTTCTAAATAGACACTGATATGGATCATCTGTCTCCATGGTATTGTCAATTCTTCAAAGATTATTTCAATATGGATGGTCCATTTGCAGGAATTGTCGATGTCCTGTAAAACTAAATATACAGTGATGTTTCAGTATTTTGAATCGTGTATTATTCATACAAATAGGACATTATATTTTTCTTCCGTGCTCCATCCATACATCATTGTGTAATCAAGAAAATCATTGATCATTCATATAAGCACATCACGCATCTGAAATATGTCATTAGAACATGCATCGTATGGGCACACACCCACATCCCATAGAAGATTAAACTCTTTTATAAAGGATTTCATGTATATGTCTATATCATCATTGGGATAAGAAGGGCCAGATATGAGTATACTCATGAATGTGAAAGGTTTTTTCATACACTTCCATGGGGGAAATTTATAAATGTGTATAAAAACTGGCCATGTGTTGTGAAAAGTAATCTTTTGCCAAAACGGATTAAAACCGTCACATGAAAGATCCAGCCTCACATTACACACATCTGTTGTGAAATCTTGATATCAAGCATCAAATCTCTACCATGAAAATTCATCTTTTGGGTGAACCAACTCATCATTAGACTTCTTTCCCTTGTTATCATTCCATCAACTATTTATTGATATTTTATTCATCAAAAAATGAATCTAAAGATTGGTGATCAGTGGAATGTGACACATTAATTTTTGTGGCACACAAGATGTCATTCTATCTTCTTCTGGATTCCAAGGGGATGTGCTGCCTTTTATAGACTAATTGTTTCATTAAATTTTCTCCCTAAATAAGTTGCACTCTTTCGGGAAAGCATGAATTTGGTTTCATGAAAATTCATTTTCTTCAACTATATTTCATTCCATATAGTTGTTTGAGGGAATATATACATCACCAGGAAGTAATTCCTTCAAGATTGTAAGAATATAATCAATGGAAGTATTATAACTCCCATACAAAGTTTTCCCATGAATCAATTGGATTAAAAATTCTAGCATTTTCATTTTATCGCATTGTCGATATACCGGAGTCGTGGCAGCATCGTTCAATTTTTTACCCTGACAACATCATAATATTCATTAGACGCATCATGTGTGCTTATATCAAAGTCTTCTTGGGTCAGAATCCATTCTTTTTCATGATGAATAATAAATAGAAATTGGGCATATAACAAATTCTCCAATCTAGTCCTCTCATTAGGATCATCATTAATTTGAGATTTCATTTTCTCCCCATTGTGATACAACGTGTAGTAGTTTTCTTGAAAACCATATTAGGTTATATGGTATCTATCTTCTTCATGGATCAACCAAGGTCTTCCAACACAATTGTAACAATTTATGTTTTTATGACAACTATCTGAAGCACTGTGAAATGTAAAATCTAAAAATAAATCCAAATTGTATTGAAAATCACTTGGGATCTGACCGGTTTCATACATCCAACTTCTATACATTATATAAAAAAAATTCATATAAGTAATTTCATCAATATAAATTCAATAATATTAAATATTAATTGATTATATATTTAGGTAAATGAGAATTTTTTACATTATGTGAAACTATAGATAACACAGAAATCTATAGGAGAATAATAATATAAAAGACAAATAAATACTTTATTGATAACAAAATACTATAAATTAATATAAATACATGATATTTACATCATTTATAAATATAATACCATGATATTTATTCATATTGAGAGAACATATATAATCAGTGGAATAATTTTGAGAGTCCTACACATCTTGTGTCAAAGGGGAGGTATTTCAAATTCATGAGCCTTGGAAGGAGAAGAATACTATTATTCTCAAGTATTCAATGAACTATGTAACAACTTGATCAAGTGAGATCTGAAGAGTGTTTTGAGACATAAAAATGTTCAAGGAAGGTTTTTGATATCATTGAATAACATTAAAATAGTTTAAATGATTTTGTACACTTGTGGAGGAGAATTATGCAGGAGTTGATTAAATTTTTGATCAAAAATTTTTATATTTTAGTACATTATTTGAGTGATATTAATAATATCTATTCTGAGTAAATGGGAAATATAATCTAAAAATAATGGTAAAAATTTCTTAATGGGTTGAAACATCATGGTCATACATGTTGATCAGGATCCATGAAAGATTAAATAGAAGAAAGAGGACATTGATGTCATATGATGAGGGTTACACGGGGAAAAGAAGCACGATTCCATGTACATGGATATTTCTAATGATGAGATTGAAATTTATTTTCCAAATGGGATAATCTATCCTTATTTTAGATATCCATAAAA
This sequence comes from Viscum album, assembly GCA_963277665.1. NCBI lineage: Eukaryota > Viridiplantae > Streptophyta > Magnoliopsida > Santalales > Viscaceae > Viscum > Viscum album. The sequence continues at coordinate 1,933,895,438 of OY728131.1, forward strand.
GAAGGGTTTTCTAGTTGATGTGGTGAACTATTCATGGGTTGATACCTTATTATTAAAATAATGTAATGTTATACTAATTTGGTTATGTGTGCCAAAATTTCAAGAGGAATGTGTTTTGAAATTTTTTCATTCATCACAGAAAAGAGGACACCATGGACCTTATAGAAAATTTTTCTAGATATAATAAAATGAATTATTTTCATCAATGATGATTAATGTGAGAAGATATTTTTTTAAATAAGTTATTGATGCTATGAAATAGAAATATTTTGAAATGTTATTAGATTTCATAACACTCAATACCCAAAGTCGAAGTATTCATTGTGTGGGGGTTTCCAGGGAGTGGTCTTAGAGGGTGGGGGTTTCCAGGGGGTGGTGGTGTCTAGGATGTGGGTTGGTGTCTAGGGGGGATATCCAAGGGGTGAGGGTGTCCAGGGGGTGGGGGCTATCCAAGGGGGTGGGGGTGACCAGGGGTGGGGTCTCCATGGGGTGGGGTGGTGTCCGGGGGTGGGGGGGGGGGGGGCTATCCCGGGGGTTGGGGACTATCAAGGGGGGTTGTCCAAAGGGGTGGGGATGTACAAGGGGATTGGGTGTCCGGGGTGTGGGGTGTCCAGTGGGGGTTGTCCAGGGGTTGGGGGTGTGTAGAGGGTGGGGTGTCCTGGGGTGGGCTGGTGTCCTGGGGGCGATGTGCAAGGGGGTGGGGGTGTCCAGGGGGTGGGGGAATTCTAGGGGTGGGAGTTATCCATGGGGTTGGAGGGTGTCCACGTGGGTGGGAGTGTCCAAGGGGTGGGGTGTATAGGGGTGGGGGTGTCCAGGGGGTAGAGGGGGTGTCTAGGTGGTGGGGGTATCTAGGGGGTGGGGTGTCTAAGGGGGTGGGGTGTTCAGTGGTGGGGGATTATCCATGGGGGTGGGGTGTCGAGGTGGGTGGGGGAGGGGGGCTCTCCATGAGGGTGTGGGGTGTCTAGTGGGGTGCTGGGTGTCCAGGGGGTGGGGGTGTCCAGGTGGTGGGGGTGTCCAGTGGTTGGGGGGATATCCTAGGGTTGGGGTCCAAGGGGTGGAGGGGATGTACAGGGGTGGGGTGTCGGAGAGTGGGGGTGTCTAGGGTGGAGGTTTCAATGGGGGTGAGGGGGAGGGGATTGTCCATTGTGGTTAGGGGTGACCAGGTGGGTGGGGGAGGGGGGGGATGTCCATGGAGACTGAGGGGTGTTTAGGGGGTGGTGGTGTCCAGGGGGTGAGGGGTGTCCAGGGGGTGGGTGTGTCCATATGGTGGGGTGTCTAGGGGTGGGGGCTATCGAGGGGGGTGGGGATGTCCAGAGGTGGGGGCTTCCCAGGGGGGTGGGGGTGTCCAGTAGGTGGGGGTGTTCAGGGGTGGGGTGTCTAGGGGCTGGGGGGAAAGGTATGGGTGAAGGGGCTATCCATGGGGGCGAGGGATGTCTAGGGGGTGAGGGTTGTACAGGGGGTGGGGTTGTCTAAGGGGGTGAGGTTTTCCAAGGGGGTGGGGGTTGTCCAAGGGGGGTGGGTTGTGTAGTGAGGTGGGGTGTTCATGGGAGGTGGGGGTGGGGGTTTTCAAGGCAGTGGGAGGGTGGCTTGTCCAATAGGGGGTGTCCAGTGTGGTGGGGTGTTTCCCAGAGGGTGGTGGTGTCCAGGGGGTTGGGGTGTCTAGGGGGATGTGGTGGGGTGTTCAGGAGAGGCAATACCCATATAATACCTTGAAAAATACATATACCCAATCCAGCCATAATCACAATTCCAATCCATCACCCAACAAACACCCAATTCATCCTTAATATCACTACCCTTCCCATTATTTCTTGAACAAATACTATAAATTCAAAATCCGTATCTAATTTTAAATTAAAATAAAGTCTGTAAAAGCTACCATATAACCCCCCTAAAAATGGAAAACCACCCAAAACACTACCCCAATGGTCCCCAATAACTTCACATGGATCATACTTATATGCATTACCCACCTCAAGACAATATGACTAAACAAACCCTTTACCATATTTTAGTGGTGATATACCTGCACCTCCATTAGTTTATATGGTTCACTAACTCTACTAAAAAAGAGTGGATATGGAGACTTAAAATAAAGGTGATTCACCCAATCACAGAACCTATAGTTTAGAAAAAAAATCAAAAAACAAATCAAAGTGCACTTATTGGGTATACCATGCCACAGACCACACAGACCTCCGGTTTAGGCCAAATCGAAACGGAAAACAAAAAAATAGATGGAGAACATTAAAACTATGGTAGCACATACCAATTTGAAGTGTAGAACTAAAATATTACATGATTGAAGATGTATTTATCTGGTAGAACGACTTTATTATCCTAGGGTAAAGAGAGAACTTAGGGATAGCTTCTGTTTAGGGCTCCAATCACGTAGATGGTGGAACTCGAGCTGCTATGTATTTCAGGGAAAACATTAACAATAGTTTTTTAAATCCATGGGGAAATATATTGTTTAGAAATTTTTATTTCAAACCATTAGTATACATAAGGAAAATTGATGCATTCATAATGGTTTACTCAAATCATTGGGAAATATGGATTCTAAAACAATTATACCAACAGTCTGTGCAAACTGTTGGGAAAGGATGATCTAAAAACAGTTCGCCAATGGTTTGAACAAAATGATGGAATAAAACCGTTGGTATAGTCATGATAAAACGCATTTTTATTGAATATTTTACTCATAATAAATGACTGAATTTCCACACATTGTGTTAAATATGTTTTTTTAAATATTTTGGATTAGATCATTTATTTGAAAATATGATAGAAATTCCAATTTTATCCTTTATATTGCACTATTGTATTTCGAAGATATATATTTTTATATTTATTAGTTTAACTTTAAATTTTGTTAATATGTTATAGCATTAATTAGATTAAAATTTATTTCAGGACATTGGAGTTAAATCATGAATTTGTTTGCAGTAAATGTATAATGAAGTCAAAGGTGGGCTGGACCCACCAGATTGGACATCAGTTCTATATTTAGGCCATAATTTCTTCATAGGTGCATGTATTAGGCCCAAATTTTGAGAGGAGAACTAAAAAAAATTAACTAAGCATTATTCTGAAATAATAGTTGGTTCTTGTGTTTTGGCAGTCAAATGGGCCATTCATGTTGGATTATGCTATTTGGTCTAGATTCCCCACTCACACTTGAAACCACTTTGAACATAGCCTCCCCTCCACTCAATAAATTGATTTATTTCTCATTTGGAGGGGTTGGGATGTGAATCAGGATATTGGGAGTATATGATAAGTGGTTATACACTTTTTATATTGATAATTGGAGGAGGGAAGCTACCAATCTAGTATCTCCTCCAAAATTCTCTTCTTTTTCTATTCATTGTTGTAATGTTGTTGTGCAATCAATAAAATCTTAGTTTCACTTCCATTTATTTTGTTATTTTTAATTTTATTATTCTATTAATTTTACTATTTTTTATTTAATTAAACTGTTGAATCAATATTGGGTTATACCCTTTCTATCCCTTTTCAGTTGCATAATGTTTCTATAATGACTACACCACCCATAGAAGAGTAATTTGTTTAGTAATACATAAAATTATATCATAATTCAATAATTCATTTTGAATAAATGATATACATGAAGTCAAATAATATGATATATTAATTGGGTTTTTATTTTAATTGAACTTAATCATTAAATTGACCAATTAACATAAAACACATGAGGTCAGGAATTATGTGAACTGTGAGAACACAACTTTAATCCATAATACAAAACCATATAGGATCAATTTGTAGTGTTAAAATATAATCCCTGTAGAGACCCAAAGATTGTCGTACATGGACATTACATTAATTTTGCAGAATACTTAATACAAAACAAAAATAAACACACAAGGATCGTAATAGATTAGTGTCTTTGGAAACTCATAATATAATCTTCTAATCTTGGTGAAAGATCTTCAACATCTCCCATAATGATATTCCTCTCTTCTTTTTCTTACTTAAAACATCTATTTTTATCCTAGGAAAAATAAAACATATAAATGGTGAGCTCAAGTTCTCATTAAGTGTATGCAAGGAGAAAATAAAACAAACCATATACATTTGAACTTCAATACATGAACATAATATTTAAACATCAAAATCTAGAGAAATGAAATAAAACATGACAGTACATAAGGCATAGATCATAATGAAATATTAATCATGATAATATAGAATGGGAATAAAAAATGTAATTGTGTCAACCATTAAGCACATGTTATGATTTTCATAGTAGCAAAGGCATTGCGGACAAGACCATCTTAGTGGACAAAGTCCATTTCGGAATCAAGTTCACTCCTCATTCCAGTCCAGTATCACTGAACCAGATTAACTTTCTGTTCCAACCATGTCTATCTCATGAGATATTAATCTTTACCCAATGCATTTTAGAGAGATATAGGTCCCATATATCTCATAATGAAATCATTCTTATGTGTGCCACAACATAAACATACATCATTTATAATAACCCAACAAATAAAATGGGTTTCATAAACATCATGCAATCATAACATATCCCATATAAAATATGGATATCATTTCATCATTTGAAAAATTAATCCATGTAAATCATAGAGATATTATACTTGAAACATACACATATGAAATAATTTCATCATAGATGGAAAATGGTTTTGATAAAACACCTTAAAAAAATTATTGAGGAAAATATACTTTCTTCTTCAAAATCAATTTCTCTTCACAAAATGCAATGATATTTTAAAAGAAAAGGATTTTTTTGAAAATAAAAATAAAAACTTATAGAGTAAACATTATGAAAATAAGGTTTTTTTAAACCGTAAAAATCCGTTCATGTCATATAAGTTAAAAAAAACATTCTTCTCGTACTTTTTTCAGAAAAGTCAAAAAGTACCTCGTAACGTTAAAAATAAGTTTACATAAATACCACATAGTAAAAGTAAAAAATGGGTAAAAATTCCTTTGAACACACATGAAACCATTTTTAGAATACAGGGACATTGATGATAAATATAACCCTAGTAAATACTTACGAATAAACAATCTCAGGTAAAAATGAGATTGGAAAAGTTATCCCTTACCTTATGTCCAATATGCTTCGTATGTATCCGAACCTCATTTATAATTATTTAAATAATTTCATTGGATTATTACAAAACCATATTCATTGTTATGATATCATATATGGTTCACTTATGTCTTTATATTACCCTTTCTTTTGTAAATTCTGTGTAAAAGCGGCATTTTGGGTAAAATAGTTCCATTTATCATACGTGTTTCGATTTTTTGTTATTGATATTATTACTCCTATCATGATTTACATAATTCCAGAATATAAAACAAGACTTATAGATAATATTTATTCAGTATATAAAAATATATGATAGATTTATATATGGAACGAAATACATTGTTCATGGAGACGGTAGGTCATACGTACACGTGAACGTTGTTTTCCTTTCCTAATTGACTTGAATGGAAGTAAGTAGATGTCATATATATTTAAAAATAAATTCAATAGCATTATCATGTAATATATTTCATTATTAATCATTATATATACTTTATAATAACTCTTGAGTGGTTAACATGGAAAATGAATCTCATCACGTCGTGGAGATGGTAATCCGTACGTACACTAGAGCGATGAATGCTTCCAATAATTATTTAATTGAATTGGAGTAAATGATATAATATATCAGAATCAGTATGATTTTATAATAACTATATATATTTAATTATTACACCATTATACCAATCCAAGTAAGGTGGTGGTGGAAAAACCGATTACACCACAGCGTGGCGATGGTATTCTGTACGTACGCACATGTGGTGATTTTGTTTTCCATAGGATAGATAGAATGTAAAATGGCGTAGATTAATATTTATACTAAAATATCAGAATATTATTGATACTGATGTTATTACTTTATAATGAAACATCTAATGAAGAAGATGTTTAAGAAGAAAGAAACTTGAAAGAATCGGTAGAAGAGATTACCTCTTCATTGACACATCTCTTTTAAGCTTCCTCTTGTGGGACTAGAGTTTTCTTCTGAGATGACCAAAACCTCTAGACTGTTTCAATGGATGTAGAGAAGAGAAATGGGAAATTTTTGGAGGTTCATTAAAGCTCAATGATGTGTAAATAGAATAGGGATGAGGTGTCCTTTTATACGGGGGGAGAGGGGCACCTTAGGAAAAACATAAAATATTATATTATAATAAAGTAACATTCAGTTTATAATTCCTAAAAAGTAACTTATTTAGAAGATAATGTGTGTATGGGTAGAAATACTATCAACCAATAGGTTTTATACAAGTTTAGATCACCATTTTAACCTTATCATTTAGATTTAACTATAATTTAAATAATTTAACTTTTAAAGTGTCTTCTTGTTTTCATACACTATAAGGTTAATAAAAATACTATGAACTACCAATAGAACCCCAATTGGTTCAGTAATGTAATATATATTATTATATAAGTCTTTTTGCTTATCCTTAGATTTTTAGTAATATAATATCAATTAATAAAATAATAATTATTTTAAAAACTATTTTATGACAATTTTGACACTATTTGGTAATTGATTTTTGTGAAACTCATATCAGAATGATTAGTTCTAAAAAAGTTAATTAAATAAATAATAACATGTCAAATTAACCTATAAAATTAGTTTAATTCATTAAACATATCATATTACACTTATTTTGGTATTTATAACATCATTTATGTTAACATTTCAATAATAAGGTAATTACTACATCATCAATGTGTCATTAATAAAGTAAATTATATAATGTATAAAAATTATAAATAAAATACCATTATTTAGTAAATATTTTTATCTTTATAATGAATATTTATAGTCCAATTTAACTTATATATATCCCAATATTAAATTTTTTTTATTTATTAAGATTTGATTTTAACTATTTTAACTCTTCTTGAAATAAAATAATAATTAATGTCATAATATAATCTAGGTGGACCTAAATGGACATATCATATTCCTAAGGTTGTTTTTGGTCAAATTACACTTATCCAATAGAATTAAAAAATGTGTTAGGTTAATATTAGTTTCATTTTTACCCTTAATTACATTATTTACTTTTAATCGTGGTAAATAAAAGTAAAAAAATTACGAGTTTCCAAAAATTATTTTTATCTTATTAAACCAAATTGTACTCCTTCATATTAACCGTGTCTCTCGAATTTTCAAAATTCCACTCACAGAAGCGGGATAATTATGTTTTATGTAAATTTTCAAATTCTCTTAGGAGGTGGGTAAAAGACGGTGAAAAGTTCAATAAAATTTTTATACATCTAAAATTATTATAAAATGAATCCAACGAATTATATTGAAATTATATTGGTATTATGTATCAATTATTACCTAAAAAAATTTAAATAAAATAAATAATTATTTAAATAAAAAGTCGGTTTTTAAATAGTAACCCAGTGTTTTCACTATTCATCAAAAATTGAATGTTTTCAGAAAAATACCAAAAATTCACCCTAGGTTATTTTCAATATTCCAAATCCAAAAATGAAGTCCATTTTGAAGGATAAAATTTATAAAATTTCAAAAAGTGGGTATTAATATTTATAATGGGTAGTTCATAATAATATTATAATAATATCTCGTTTAGTGAATCTCAGTATTGCGTACTACAAACGCTATCAAGGAAGGTCTTGATTACATGTAATGAAAGACATGTAAGGGTTTTCGTGTAGTGAAATCATTGTTTGTTGTTGCATATAACATAATCAAAACCTGTTTCATTTATAAATTAAACAAAATCTATAATTAATGTTACGTAGAATAATTTCCAAAAAATGAACTTGATATTGTGTGTTACACGAGCCAAGAATAGTGATACGTATACGGAAAGGTAATACAGTGTTGCGTATAGTACATGATAATCTTGGAATAGCTTGCAACTGAAGATATGAAAGAAATTAAAAAAGAATATATATCTCATAAAATATTGGGGTGTTACATTCTACCTCCCTTAAAATGAATTTTTTCCTCAAAATTCGTCGGGGTTATAAATTGTTTACAACTTAAAAGTTTCTTTCATATAAACACACATCGTAAAAAGGAATACTAAAACTTAATTTTAAAAATAAAATTACGAAATGTAACAATTAACAAGATTAACACATCATTGGGTTTCCACATAGGAGAAAATAGCTAGAAATATTGTTATGGAAGAAAAATATAACCATAATATTCTGATGGAGATTGGTAGAGAACATGGCTATGAAAAAATCCAACAGTCACAATGCCTTAAATTTGTGATGATCTAAGGTACCATATGATTCATCAGATATTAGAGCACTATGACAACATTTTTTAATTTCAAGATCATTTCCCAAATGTTGAATAATTTTTGAATTAAAATTATTACTTACTTTATTTTTTGTATAACCTCACCGTTTTTCGTGCCTTGAACAATTTCCACTTCATCTCTTAAAGTAATGAAGTTGAATTTGTCATTAGTGAAGTGTTAACAGATCATGTGACAGAATGTTAGGTCATTACAACTGTTTCTATCTCAAAAATTATAGCACAATTTATTAAATATACATAAATCCATCTATGTTAAGATTAATGACATATTGTTGGTAAAATGGACTTATAATTCATCTATCAAATCGTTTAATAAAATAAAAATAGTTTCTGCTAACCAGGGACTTATTTTAGGCCAGTGGTAGGCGATAAAGGCCTATTGGACTTCAGTTGTGGGTTCTGTTCCCGCAACCGTGTCCGATGCGATGGGTTGTCACCCGTCCTACAGGTTTTCCCTTTTTCTAAAACTACATTATATTAACATTCGTGCAATAATATCGAAAAACGTTCTACCCTTAAACTATACTATCTTATGTATAAATTAATTCATTACAATATTTAGGCTTATCCAAAATACTTATATCTATGCTCATAGTATAAAGAAAACAATTAATAGAAATGTCATCTACCGAGAATGTGAATACCATCATTTATCCCCCACATATCATATGATATATCTTGTTGGTCACATTCCAAACATGTGAATACCTTAATCATGTATTTTCTTGAACCATAGTGAAAACATGAATGTTGTCACAAGGTAACTCTTTCCTTATACCAAAATCCGAAAAATTCTATATACACAAACCATGATATCACTTTGTCCTTATATAATTCATGAGCTCATTAATATTATCATACATTTCATTATCTCCTTAGAACTTCTTTATTTGAATATTAGGAGCTTTCCAAAAATATATGAATAAAATTTCATGGTTATCGGTACCATTAATCATATAATTTAAAAAACTCAATGAAAGACAACAGTGTAACAATCCTAAGATGTCTCTTTATTTCATAGTACCATGAGATTACATATACAACATTACTCCTGATAAACTTGTAATCATTCAACTACCTTCTTAAACCATTAACTAATCTTCAACAATTCTTTCATCTCACATATCATTTGTAGTCTCTTCATCATCATCAACATAAATACTACCCATAAGACCATGATTATTATATTCATGAGACATTCCCTTAGGGCATTGGTTTTCATAATTCCCATACATTCCTCATTTAAAACATTTAACCATTGTTGATGTTTTAGAAATACCATTAATATTGTACATAGTGTTAACTGAACCATTTTCATTACAATTATTTTCTTTGTGTCCTTCTTTTTTCCACATCCAAAGCAACTTTTAGTTCCTTTGAAACATTCTCCTTGATTCCTCTTCCCACATGATTACATGGGTGAAATTAAACTTTCTATCCTATATGATCATCATGAAAATCCATCATTCTTTTATTAGCTGAGTCAGGAAACATACCAATGTTGAGTTTACTGATCATATTATGAGATTTCATATTAGGAATAATAATGATTTTTAGACTACCAAATCCCGTTTCATTTGGGTGCTCATGAAGAATATCATGCCATTGTCCATCACATCCTCCATTATCATGAATCTTCCTGTTTACAGCCATTTCTAAAACCCAAAAAGAATAGTATGAGAGACAAAAATCATGCTAGGTAAAACAACATAATAAAGGTGGGGGGTACGTTCAATATCTATCATCTTGGTTTTAATTCTAATATTTTTACCGTAATTCTAGGATAATAACATATACTTATACATAACCATATGGACATCTCTAGACACACCTTAGAAATATCTCTAGTGATCTCACCAAAGTTTTCACATCCTAGTTTCCAAAAGTTAACTAAACCTTTCCACTGATACCAAAAATAGAGACCCAAAGCTTGAATTACATGGACATTACATTACTTTTTCAAAATACTTAATACATAACAAAAACAAACACACAAGGACCGTAATAGTTTTGTGTCTTTAGAAACATGGAATATAATCATCTAATCTTAGTGAAAGATCATCAGCATCTCCCTTAAAGATCTTCCTCTCTTTTTTTCTTACCTAAAACCTATCTTTATATCTGGGGGAAAAGAAAACAAATAATGGGTGAGCTCAAATTCTCAGTAAGGGTAATCGTGGAGAAAATAAAAAAAACCATATTCATTTGAACTTCAAAACATGAACATAATATTTAAACCTCAAAATCTTGATCAATGACATAAAACATGTTATTATGTAAGGTAGATATCATAAAAAACATTAATCATGATAAAATATAATGGGAATAAAACATGTAATTGTGGAAACCATTAAGCACATGTTATTATTTCCATAGTAGGCAAGGCATTGCTGCCAAGACCATCTTAGTGCACAAATCCCATTCTGAATCGAGTTACCTCCTCATTCCAGTCTTGTATCAATAAACCAGATTGTCTTGTAATTCCATCCATGTTTATCTCATGAGATATAAATCTTTACTCAATGCATTGGAGGGAGATACAGGTCCCACCCATCTCAGAATGAAATCATTCTTACGTGTGCCACAAAATAAACATACATCATTCATAATAACCCAACAAATAAAATGGGTTTCATAAACATCATCCAATCATTTCATAATCCATTTAAAAAAATTGATATAATTTTATAATAAGAAAAATTAAACCATGTAAATCATAGAGACATTATACATGAAACATACACATAATAAATGATATCATCTTAGATGAAAAATGTTTTTCTTCAAACACATAAAAAAATTCTTGAGGAAAAATATCCTTTCTTATTAAAAATCATTTTCTTTTCACAAAATCCCATGAAATTTTAAAATAAAATGATATTATTGAAAATAAACATCAAAAAATGTATAGTTAACTTCATGAAAATAAGGTGTTTTGAAACTTTAAAAATACGTTCATGTCATATATGTTAAGAAAAACATTCATCTCGTACTTTTGACGGAAAAGTAAAAATGTACCTCGTAACGTAAAAAAAAGAATGATTACATACATACCATGTAGTAAAATTAAAAAAATAGATAAAAAATAACATTGAAAATACATGAAACCATTTTTAGAAAACAGGTACATGGATGATAATTATAACCCCAGTAAATTCTTACGAATAAACAATCTCTGGTAAAGACGAGATTAGAAAAGTTATCCCTTACCTTATGTACGATATGATACGTATATATCTGGTACTCCTGTATAATAATTTAAATAATTTCATTGAATTATTACAGAACCATATTCATTGTTATGATATCATATATGGTTCACTTATGTCATTATATTACCCGTTCTTTTGTAAATTCCATGTTAAAGCAGCGTTTTGGGTAAAATCGTTTCGTTTATCGTACGTGTTTCGATTTGATATTAATGATATTATTAATCATAGCCTGATTTATATAATTATAGAATTTAATAAATGATTTATATATAATATATATCTAGTATGTAAATATATATGATAGATCGAAAAATGAAATGAAATACACCGTTCATGGAGACGGTAGGTCGTACATACGCATGAACGCTGTTTTCCAATCCTTATTGAATTGAATGGAAGTAAGTAGATGAAATATATATATATACATAATTCCAGTAGTATTATCATGTAATATATTTCATTATAAATCATTATATATAATTTATAATCATTTTTGAGTGGTTAACATGGAGAATGGATCTAATCGCATCGTGGAGATGATACTCCGTACATACGCACGAGCGATGATATCATTCCCATTATTATTTAATTAAATTGGATTGGACAATATAATATATCATAATTAGTGCGATTTTATAATAACTATATATAGTTATCCATTTCACCATTAAAACCATCCATGTAAGGTGGTGGTGGAAAAACAGAATACACCACGGCGTGGAGGCGGTATTCCATACGTACGCATGCACGGTGATTTCATTTTCTGAAGGATGGGTAGAAGGTGTAATAGGGTTGTTTCATATTTATAATAACATATCACTATATTATTGATACTTATGTTATTACTTTATAATTAAAAAACTAAAGAAGAAGATATTTAAGAAGAATGAAATTTGAAAGAATCGGTAGAAGAGATTACCACTTCTTTGACGCACCACTTTAAGCCTCCTCTTAAGGGACACGAGTTGGTATTTTGAGAAGACCAGAACCACTATAATGATTCTAGTGAAGTGGAGAAGTTAAATTTGAAGGGTTTCTCAGATCAATAAAGCTAAATTTTGTTTAAAGAGAAGAGGGAGGATGTGACATTTTATAAGGGAGGAGAGGGGCACCTTAGGAAAAACATAAAATATTATTTTATAATAAAGTCAAATTTGGTTTATAATGGCTCTAATGTGTCTTATTTCGAAGATAATGTGGGTATGGGTCTAAATTGTATCAACCAATAGGTTTTATACATATTTAGGTCACCATTTTAATCTTATCATTTAGATTTAAATCTAAGTTAAATAATTTAACTTTTACCGTGTCTTCTTGTTTTCTTACACTATATGGTTAATAAAATTACTATAAACTACCAATAAAACCCCAATTGGTTAATTAATGTCATTATATTATTATATAAGTATTTTTTCTGATCCTTATATTTTTACAAATAGAATATCAATTAATAATATAAAATTTGTTTTAAAAACTATTTTATGTCAATTTTGACACTATTTGGTAATTGATTTTTGTGAAACTTATATACGAATGATTAGTTCAAAAAAATTTAATTAAATAAACACTAACATGTCATATTAACCTATAAAATTCGTTTTATTCATTAAAAGTGTTATATTACATTTCTTTGGGTATTTATAACATCATTTGCATTAATATTTCATTAATAAGGTAATTATTGCATCAACATTGCTCCATTAATAAATTAAATTATTTAATGTCTAAAAATTATAAATAAAATACCATTATGTAGTAAATCTTTATATATTTCTAATTAATATTTTTAATCTAATTTATCTTATGTATAACCCTATATTAAAAAAAATAGTTATTAAACTTTGGTTTTAACTATTTTAACTATTCTTTAAATAAAATAATAATAAATGTCATAATCTAATCCATGGGGACCTAAATGGACATATATTATTCCTATGGTTGTTTTTCGCCGAATTATACTTATCTAATAGAATTTGGACATGTGTCAGGGAAATAATAATTTCATTTTTACCCTTAATTACCATATTATCTTGTAACCGTGGTAAATAAAATTAAAAAGTTACAATCCACCAAAAATTATTTTAATCATATTGAATCCAATTTTACTCCTTGATATTATCCAAATATCTTATATTTTCAAAATTCCACTCACAGAAGCTGTAATATTATGTTTTCTGTAAATTTTCAAATTCTCCTAGGAGTTGGGTAAAAGACGGTGAAAAGTTCAATAACATTTTTATATATCTAAAATTATTATAAAATGAATCCAATGAATTATATTGAACTTATATTGGTATTATGTATCAATTTTGACCTAAAATAAATTTAAATAAAATAAATAATTATTTAAATAAAAAGTCGGTTTTTAAATAGTAACCTAGTGTGTTCACTATTCATAAAAAATTGAATGTATTCAGAAAAATACCAAAAATTTACCCGAGGGTAATTTTGATATTACGAATCAAAAAATGAAGTCCATTTTGAATGATAAAATTTAGAAAATTTAAAAAAGTGGGTATTACTATTCATAATGGCTAGTTCATAATAATATTATAATAATATCTCGTTTAGTGAAACTCGGTATAGCGTACTACACAGGCTATCGATGAAGGTCTTGATTACGTGTAATGCAAGCCACGTAAGGGATGAGTTTAGTGAAATCTTTTTTTGGTGTTGCAAATAACAGAATCAAAACTTATTTCATTTATAAATTAAATAAAATCTATACATAATGTTATGTAGAATAATTTCCACAAAATGAACTTGAAATTATGTGTAACACAAGTCAAGAATATTGTTACATATAATGCAAGCTAATAAGGTGTTGCATATTGAACAAGATAATATTGGCGTAGAGTACAAAAAAAGATATGAAAGAAATTAAAAAGAATATATCTCATAAAATCTTTGGGTGTTACAATCCCTAAATTCAATTAATTATAATTTCATGAGATTAAATGTGCCTTAATTTACTACTGACTATAATCTCGACTTAGAACAACAATCAAAGCAGGTTTCTATGATTGCATGTTTCGATGTTATCCTAGGTTTAAATTCACCTCATCTTTTTGGTTCTGTTAATTCTCATAGGGTTTGGGATTTAACAAATTATGGGATCATAAGGATGTGGATGTTAATTTAAATGATAATTTTTGATAAATTGTTGAGGATGTAGAGTTAGATTAATTACACCTTTTATATATTTTATAAAAACATATTCTTGTTGTGTCTTATTAATCAAACATCATTTCAAAAATAAAAACAATAAAAAATACAAATTCATCAAGAAAATATCTTATATATTTATAAATGATAAAAAATCATCCATTTAATTATTATTATTATTTCATTTTATTTTATTTTCAAATTACCTTTATTAATTTTTATTAATTACTACCTATTGAGAGACGACCTAGGTCAGCCACCCGGCTGCACCTAAATAACCACAAACTATATATCATTTGAGAGAAACCATGACTACACCTTTCAAATTGGTGCCGTTTTTGGTGAGGAAAGTAATTATTTCAACCAATTAGTGGTGTTTATTTTATTTTACATTTTATTCTCTTCCACACTTCTTGCATCCTTCATCACCCAATCTGAATTTTTTTCATCGTCTTTTATTTTCATCTACTTATTTTTGGACTATCAACTAAAACATCTCATTTTTTTAATATGGTCCACTTTACATGTTATAATTTTTATTTGATTTATGAAATGAACTAATCCTGAGGATCTCTTAGATCTTGAACCTGATATTGAACGTAGCCTTTTAGCATGAATCAGATAATCTCTGTCTACATGAAGTTTCAACATTCTACCAGTTAGAGAATTACTTCACTCCAAGAACAATGAAATTGAAAACCCTTCTATGTCCAATATAAAAAAAGATGTAGTGGATGAATATAATTGAAATGAACTTAATAGAACCATTCTTGAGTGGGATGCACCAGATATTAACTATCTTCCACATTTTATTCCATACCCGAACCATGAATTGGAATTTGAACTGGAATCAGGGATAATTCACCTCCTTACACAATTTCATGGACTATCTGGTGAGGATCTAAATAAACATTTAAAATAATTTAACATGGTCTGATCAACCTTAAAATAATGAAATGATTCTGAACATTAAATCAAATTAAGAGAATTCCCACTCTTACTTGATGGAGCTACAAAAGATTGGATGTATTATTTACAACCTGAAGATGTAACTTGTTAGAATGATTTGAAACACATTTTATTTTAGAAATTTTTCTAGCATCAATAACCACATAGATTCATAAATATATCATTGGTATCAATTAAGCATAAAGGGATTCAATGTATAAGTATTGGGAGAGATTCAATAAGTTGTGTGCAAGATGCCCATATCACCAAATCAGTGAGCAACTTCTCATCCAGTACTTCTATGAAGGAATCAGACCTTTCGAGAGGAGCATGGTGGATGATGCGGTTTTAGGAGCATTGGTGGACAAAAAACCAGTAGCTGCACACACATTGATTGACAAGATGGACCCAAACTCCCAACAATTTGGAGATCAAGGTACACCGCATGTCAGAAGAGTACATCAGGTAAGTCCTTATTCTCTTGAGAGTCATTTAATTGATACCAAGATGGATTAATTGACCACTATGGTGAGGTAGATTTCATTGGATCAAAAGACATCACAACTGACTCCTTCAATGACTTGGGGAATTTTCACTGAGACAAGCCACTCAACTGACTGTTGCCCCCCAACTACAAGATATAAAAGATTTTTTATCAGTGTTTCCTCAGAGACCGTATCAGCATCAACAACCATATCCCCAAAATAATTTTGATTCCTTTTCTCTAACATACAAAAAAGGGAGGAAGGATAAATCAAACAAGTGGTATGGCTCTGGAAAACATCAAATTCCCCAATTTAAACAAAACATACAATAACCTCCACCTTACTAAACAGGGTTTCCAAGAACCCCAAAGATGATTAGAAGCTCAAGTATGAACAATTCAACAACAAGGGAATCCCCAAACCAAGGTATATTCTAACACTGATTATATTTTGAAACAAATCGTTCTTAATCAATATAATGAACTGAAAAGTCAAGGTTTAGATTTTAGATAATTGAAGACACAAATGAACCATATTTCCACTTCCCCTTCATGAACTAGTATGTAAAAATTCTGGAAACCTACCTTCCCAACCTGCTCCAAATACCACGGGTAATTTTAGAGCCATCACATTGAGAAGTGGGAAGCCAAAAACTTATATAACAACACCTATCATTACACTAGGATTCACCTCAAATACAGAGAATCCCCATTCAAAACTATTTGATGAGAAACCCATGTAGAAAAATACAGGTAATAAAAAGATTAAAGATATTACTATTGAACACCCCCCTTTCCAAATAGGGTTATACAAACCCATAAATTTGCTGAAGAGGTGATGAAAAATGAATTTTTGGATACATTCAAGCGTGTGGAGATCAACATCCCTCTACATGAAGCCGTTGAGAAAATCCCAAGGTATTCAAAATTCATAAAAGAACATTATACCAATCGAAGAGGGTAAAGGAAAATGAAAGGATCTGTCTTGGAAGGAATGTGTCATCACATATTACACCAACTCTAGAAATTCCAAAAATGTGCAAGGATCCTCGGAAATTCACTGTACCATGACCCATAAAGGAGTTACACTATTCTGATGCTCTTTGTGATTTAGGATCTTCTATAAATGTCATGCCTCACTCTATATTCTCTTCTTTACAGGATGGTGATTTGAAATTGATGAGAGTAGTGGTGTAGTTGGAGAATAGATCTATGACATATCTAGAGGGAGTCCTTGAGGATGAACATGCCCGAGTAAGAGACATGATATATCCAGAATATTTCTACTTGCTTAAAATGAAGGACAATCAGGTAAGTTCATGTGCTCCCATTATCTTAGGTAAGACCTTCATAAAAATTACAAAACCAATCATAAATGTCCATAAAGGTACACTATCAATGGAGTTTGGAGAAGAAGTTGTTATATTTAATGTTATGGACTCCATTAAGTGCCCCTTAGAGGACTATTCTTCTTTTGTTTCTCCCATTTTGAACCGCCAAGTAAAAACCCCATGGATTTTTATTGTCCTATGCTTAGGGAAGTTATGAAAATTATTTCATGTTTTAAGCCAAAGAGTTCTTCCACACCCATTTATAATGCACATGACTCTCTTGTATTTGATTTTGAAATGGATTCATATTATAATTTTGATCATGTGAACTCTGATTATGAAATGATTGATGAGTATTCGGATGTATTTGATTCTTTATTCTCTGATTTTGATGATTTATATTCTGATATTGATGTTTATTGTTCATATATTTCAGTTTATTCAATTTCTACATGCATACATCACCCCCCTAAATTGGAACTAAATCCATTTCCACCTAATCTCAAATTCTCATACTTGTTAAATGGTGAGAAATTACCTATTATCCTTGCTCATAATATCCCTTTGAACATGAAGAAAAACCATTGAATATTTTGAGGGAGAACATTAATGAAATCAAGTCGACCTTGGCTAACATATCAGGTATTATACCCTCTATTTAGATGCATAGTAATATTTTGTGGGATGGGGTTAAACCAGTTAGGCAGCCACAATGGATACTCAATCCAACCCTTCAGTAAGTTCTCAAAAATAGATTTAAAATTTTCTCATGGTACGTACAATTTATCCCATTTCATATTCTCAGTGGGTGAGTGATATTCAGGTTGTGACAAGGAAATGTGATGTTAATGTTGTTAAAAATGATAAAGATGAGTTATTTCCAACGAGCTTTCAAAAAAGTTGGCATGTGTTTATTGATTCTAGGAAACTAAATCAATCCCCTCACAAGGACCATTTCCCCATCCCATTTATTGATAAAATTCTTGAGAGAATAGCTGGAAAAAACTATAGTATCTTGGATGGATTTTCTATATATTTTAAAGATCCTATTACCTCAGTGGATCAGGAGAAGACAAAATTAACTTATCCATTTGTTATGTTTTCCAATTGGAGGATTCCATTGGGACTTTTCAATGTCATGGGTACCTTCCAGAGATGCATGGTGAGTATTTTTTCTAATTTTATTGAGATCTATGTGGAGGTATTATTAGATGATTTTACAGTGCATAGGTCTTCGTTTGATGATTTTATTTATACTTTTAGAAAGGTGTTGAATCATTGTATTGAGATGAATTTGGTCTTGAACATTTAGATGTAAAATTTTATGGTAGAGCATGGCATTGACATAGGGCGTGTAGTGTCAAGACATGAGAAGGAGGTTACTAGATCTAAGGTAGATATTTTTTCATCCTTACCTTATCCTTCATGTGTGCGTAAAGTTAGATATTTCCTATGTCATGTAGTGTTTTATCAGTGATTCATCAAAGATTTTATTAAGATTTCTCTTCCTATATCATGTTTACCTAAAGAGGATTATGATTTTGTGTTTTACAATTCTTGAAGGACTTCATCTGATGAGATAATGAGGTTTCTATCCAATCCACCAATCATATATCCCCCACAGTGGGAGATTCCTTTTGATCTTATGTGTGACACTGCCAACATCACAGTTGGAGATGTCTTTTCCTAAAGGGTGGAGGGATGCACATATGTGATTGACTATGCATCTAAGACATTGGATTCAGCCCAGTAAAACTTCAAATCCATGGAAACTGAGTTTCTTACTCTCATATTTTCTTTAGATAAATTCCATTCATATTAATGGGGCTCTAAATTACTTGTTTTTCCTTACCATGTAGCTTGGAGGAACCTCTTGAAGAAGCTGGATGAAAATCCTAGGCTAATTCGATGGATTCTCTTTATTCAGGAATTTTATATTGAGATAATGTACAAGAAGGGGTTAAAATACCTTGTGGCGGACCACATTAATATGATTACTCATACACATGAGGCTGACACCTTGGACCAAGTACAACTCCGAGACACTTTCCCTGATGAGCATATTTATGTCATCTCGGGTACGCATCATTGGTTTGAAGATTTAGTTAACTACATTGTTTCCTCTGAAATTACTATAAATTAAATGAATCATCAAGTCCAAAAGTTAAAGAGAGAGCGTAGATTTTATGTATGAGATGATCCCTATTTATGGCGCATGTGTAGTGACAGATTATTTGGAGGTGTGTTCCTAATCACGAGTTTGAGTCTATTTTGCATTTATGTCATACACTTTCTTGTGGTGGACACATTGGACACCAATAGATAGATAAGAATGTCTTTGAATCTAAATTATATTGGCCTGGCTTTTTCCATGATTCCCATGTGTATTGTAAGTCATGCTCATGTTGCCAACACACTGGGAACATTTCTAGGAGACATGAGATGCCCCAAACACCATACTATTCTATGAGATTTTTGATTTATGGGGCATTGGTTTTATGGGTCCTTTTTATTTTTCCTTTGGTTTTTTGTATATTTTTTCCACTTTTTATTGTGTGACTAAATGGGTGGAGGCTAAGGCCACTAGGAATGATGATTCATATGTTGTAGTGGACTTTGTCAAGTCAACGATTTTTGTAGGTTTTGAGTTCCAAAGGCCATAATCATTGACCAAGATACACACTTCTACAATTAGAATTTGGATTACCTCCATTTAAATTATGGGGTGACACACAAAACATCAACACCATACCACCCTAAAAAAAATGGCCAGGTAGAGGTTTCAAATCGTGAGTTGAAAAAAAAATCAAGAAAATTGTGTAGCCGAATAGGAAGGATTGGAGGGAACACTTGGATGTTTCCCTATGGGATTATAGGATATCATACATGGAACCAATTCATATGTCCCCATTTCAGATTGTTTTTGGTAAAGCCTTTCATCTTCTCGTGGAAGAAAAACATTTGGTTTATTGGGCTATAAAGAAATGCAACATGGATTTTCCTCATGCAAGAATCCAATGGGAGCTACAAATTCAAGAAACAGAGGAGATTCAATTGTCTCTATATGATAACTCAAGGATCTACAAGGTAATATCAAATTAATGTCATTACAAAATGATCCACGAAAGATAATTTCAAGTCAGAGAGAATGTCTGGCTCTATAGTTCAGGACTAAAGTTGATGCCTGGTAAGTTGTGTTCTAGGTGGATATGTCCTTATGTTGTGACTAATTTTTTTCCTTATGGTGTAGTGGAGATAACAAAAGAGGACACTAGAAGGATATTTTCATTAAATAGACAATATTTAAAAAAATAAATTGTGGGTCTTCCTACAGATGTAGTGGATTTCAACACACTGTATGGCCCCATCATCACTTGAACATATCAGGTTGTTTATAACACTTTCAATTTTATATTCTACATCCAATTTAAAATCATTCATTTCATGTGCATATATTATCTCATAGGTTCACATTGATGACAATGTATTATTTTATGTGTGAGGGAGGGGACAAAATTTTGGGTAGATATTTAGGATTTTCATTTTTGTGTTTTTTGTGTATTTTCTATTTTGTTTTTGGTTAAAATTTTCCAAAAAAACAAAATAAAAAATCAATAAAAAAATAATTAAGAAACAAATATATCAGGTAAAATTCTCATGTGGAACATATGAAAAATGCAAGTTTTTAAAATTAATTAGTAGAATTATAAGAATGAGTAAGATTTCATCATCGAGGATTGATTATTAAAAAAAATTGAAGCTGTCAATGATATGAATTGTTGTGTCATTTTAAAACTGTTAATATTTTGACATCATTATTTTAGATATTTGTTCATTGTAAATTGTGTCATTTATTTCTCCACAAAAATTATCACTCTACCATTAATTATGAAATTTTTACTACTCAATTAATTGTATAGTCATGTTAGGTAAAAACATCATTGGTTGATCCATATGTTTGTCTCTCATCCAATCAGTTTCATTACTGTACTAAATTGAACAATGCTTGTGTACCTATTATCCTATTTTTGAATACCCTGAAAAAAATATGGGTAGTTTCTTGGACAGGTAAAAAACCACTCTTCATAGACCATTTATGATGTTATAACTATTATAATTAGTGTTGTGAGAAGATCAAACACGAGTTGAGAGTTGAGTGTGATATTTTTTCCAATTAAAACATAAAAAACACAAAAAAAATATTAATAAATGTGGGGAGTGATTAAATGTACAACTTATGGGGAAATCTTAGTCATGATCTTAAGGCTTGACTTTCGGAAATGCTTAAGTGAGTGGGTCATGAAATTCAATTGCAAAGGAATGTAGAACATGATCGGTGAATGAAAACATGTAAGAGTAATTTTTTTACTTGACTTGAATATAATTAATAAAGCGTGGATTTATGAGCTTGGAATAGTTTCCACACAAACATGTGGAGAATTAGTGTCATAATAGACCCATGACTTGTTTCACTATGATTAGTGTTATGAATCTCATTGGATTTTTATTGACACAATTTATCAGAAAGTGAATTTGAAATTTATTGATATTTACTCTTGAAGGGATTCATTCTTTTCATATATTTTCATTGTGGGTTGCAAAATATGAATATGCATACTTTTTCACAATTTTTTCGAATACATGATATGAGGTATTTCTGAGGAGTGCAAAAGAGTAAGTTTGAGGGAGTTGATAAAATGAATTTTTATTAAATATTTTTTTTTTGAAAATAAATAATTGAATTTCCTCACATTGTGTTAAATATTTTTATTTATAAAATATTTCGGATTAGATCACTATTTTGAATATTTGAAGGAAATTTCAGTTTTAGCGTTTATAATGCTTTGTAATATTTTGAAGATAAATATTTTTATATTTATTATTTGAACATTGAATTTTGTAACCCTGTTACCGACTTAATGGGATACAACTTTTGTTCAAGACATTGGAGCTAAATCGTGCATTTTTTGGGACTAAATGGACCATGAAATCAAAGGTGGGCTTGACCCACCAGATTGGACATCAGTTCTATATTTGGGTCATAACTTCTTCATGTGTTCTTAAATTAGGCCCAAATATTTAGAGTAGATCTCAAAAAAAAATTTGACCAAACAATTCTTATGGAAGAATAACTATTTCACGTGTTTTAGAGGTCAAATTTCCAGTGAAAATTGGATTAAAATTTTTGGTTGAGATTCCCCATTCACACATGAAACCACATTGAACCTTACCTCTCCTCCACTCAATGAATTGATATTTTAATCATTTGGAGGGTTTGGGAAGTGAATTAGTATATTGGGTGTAAAATATATGATGTTCTACACAATTTCAAGTCACAGTTTGAGGAGAGAAACTAACTATCTAGTATATCATTCAAAATGATCTTCTTTTCCTCATCTTTGTTGTAATGTTGTTGTGCATTCAATAAATTCTTAGTTTCTACTCCATTTTATCTGTTATTTTTAATTTTCTTCTTCAGTTACTCTTGCTATTTGGTCTAGAAGTCATGAGTAGAAAAAATATTTGGTTAATCTTTATCTAAACCTTTGCACTTGCATAACATTTGTACGATGACCACACAACCCATGGAAGAGTAGTTTTTTTAGTAATTGACCGACCTCTGTCCTTATTTATTAATTTATTTTGAATTAAAGATATAATTTAATTCATATAAAATGATATATTAAATGAGTTTTTAGTTTTATTTAAACTAAGAAAGAAATTGAACAATTAACACAAAACATGTGAGGTCTGTAATTGTGTGAATTGTTAGAGTGGAACCATATTGGGTAATAAAAAACCATACAAGATCAATTTTTAGTGTTCAAATATAATCCCTAAACTCATTTAATTCTAATTTTTATAGATTCAATTTGACTAAATTTACCACTGACCATAATCTATCCTTAGAAAATCAATCAAAGAAGGGTGCTGCCAATGTATGTTCCGAAGTTATCCTAGGGTTAAATACACTTCATCATTGTGGTAAGGTTAATTATCATGTTGTTCAGGATTAACAAATTAAGGGATCATATTTAAGTGGATATTAATTTAAATGATAATGATTAATTATTTATCAAAGAAGTAGAGTTAGATCGATTACTCCTTTTAAATATTTTCTAAAAAACATCTTCTTGTTGTGTCTTATTAATCGAACTTCATTTCAAAAATAAAAACAATAAAATACAATATTCTTCAAGGAAACATCTTCATGATTTTTTAAGAGTAAAAAACACCATCATTTTAATTAGTATTCTTATTTACATTTATTTAATATTTAAATTACCTTTATTATGTTGTGTTAATTATTGCCTCTTAAGAGATGACTTAGGTTAGCCACCCTACTGCTCCTAAATAACCCCAAACTAAATATCATTTGAGAGTTCCCATGAATGGGAATTTCAAGCATCCATTTCCACCAGTGTAAATCAATCCTAATCTATTCCATTCAATTCTTTTTTGGTCCAACTAAGAGAAATTCATCCACATAAAGAAGTAAATTGAAAAAACTAATGTCATAATACACCATCATATAATAGAAATTATTTACATTACACCTCATGAACATTAAGTCTATCATAAAAGCATTGAAATTATAGTTACACTATCTTAATTCCTAATTAAGGCCAAAAACTCACATTGATATTGGAACCAAACCTCCTATTCCATTTATCATGTAACCTTCTAGTTGATCTATGTGGATCTCTTCCTCAAAATCTTTGTAAAGGAATAATGCATGACATCTATTTGTTCTAGAAATAATCCTTCAATTGAAACCATGTCAAGAACCATATAAATTATTATATGTCTTAAAACATGAGATAGAATCTAACTAAAATCTAATCCTTTTAATTATTGAAAAACTTTTACACTTTATATAGTGTTATTATCGTTCTAATTCTCTTCCATATATAACGTAATGGTTTTCAAAATTTTATAAAAATCCAAACATTAATGATTATGGAAAAACTACAATTCAAATTTCCTTTGAAAAATATTTATAAAATTACAGTTGAAAATGTCTCATCCTAAAGATATTTCAAACAATATTTTTATTTTATTCAAAAAATATCTCACCCTAATGATAATACCAATAACAACTCATGGAAAGAACCACTATTCCCAAATCCAGAAAAACAAAGTTGGGATATTTCTCTAATACTTCATTAACTATCTTGACCCATAAGAACCATTATGACTATCATGGAATGGAACAATTTAAATCCAGACTCCTGATGCATCATAATATAAGGCATTCTCATTTTCCAACTCATTTATTGTTGATATTGGGGTTTTCATAATTCTCCCATTAATATATTAAAAGGATATCTCATGAACATCTAAGAAAAGGAACCATACCAAATTCTTGGTTAAGGCCTTCTTAGTGCTTCTAACTAGAAAAAATCCTAACTAACCCTCTGGTAATAACTAGTAATTCCCAAAAATATTTGGACCTCAAAAAAATTATCTTTCCTCTATAAATAAACTATAAAATCTAACTTCACAGGTTATAAAAATATTCTATCCACTAATATCATTTTTTCCATGAAGTGCATATTATCAATCAAAAACGTACACTTTGAGATCATGGCATATAATTGAATCTACCTAAGTTTTCTCAAAATGATCTCCAGATATCGAGCATGTTCCTCCCTCAATGCTAGAGAACACATTAGCACCTCTAATTTTATCAAATATTACATCGCTATATATAAGTGTATATAACTTAATTTCTATCATTTATAATAACTTCTAATATTCCACACATATTATCAATGATCCATTTGAATTTTTATGGAAAACACTAAGTCACCCCAATGGGGCATAATTATTCATATGAACCCCTTAACCTCAAAGGCGATCAACTGAGCCTTCTTCTCTCGTAGATCTATACAATCCATGTTATATGGTGGAATGTATATATGGTCCACACCTAGTAATAAGATGATAATAAACATAACATATCCTTTGTGGGGTAATCTGAAAAATTCCTTAACAAAAACTTCTAAGAACTTGTGAATGACAATATGAAATACTGACGGGTGTTTCTATCTATCATCCAAAATTACTCTAGAAAATGGGTTATGATTCTACCCAAATATATAAATATAGGTCCTACACAACTATTTTTCAAATCCAACTTTCAAATATAGACATAAGTATCACCCTCGAATAATATAATTCCACCCATCGATGAAAACAGTTGATATAGTAGATACATCACTACATGGGGTGTTTTAATTGTAGTTGCAAATTTGGCTCACAGTTTTCATTTCACTGGAACATCCCTTTGCATTTTTAGTGTCTATATTAAGATGGAATTAATTATTTTAATGGTAAATCTGTCAAATTGTTGTGATACATTCTATACATCCATTTGCATCCAATTTTTTTATATGTAAAATTTTTATCTCCCTCTTTTATTTACCTTCTACTATCAATCAAATTATACATGAACCGACATGAATCATCCATATTCCATAAAAAAAATTATACATGAACCAACATGAAACATTCATAATAAATTTATACAAATATTTATACATATATACTATTATTTAATATGTGGGTTACAATTTTCCAACATTGAGTAAATTGATAAGCTATAATCAAAATATCCTATGAACCAACACGAAACATTCATTTTCCATAAATACTCAAGAAAAATAAATAATAAATTCCTCGATAATTGAATAAAAATATAGACGAAACACCAACATCACTATATGAATGTAGTTAGAAACAATAAACCATATAAATATGTAAACAAAAGATGAAAAACATTTGAAGCTAGACTAAAAAACATAACTAAAATTGGATGGGTTGTATTCGATGACATGATCACCAGTCAAACATGGAATCCATTCTCTAAATCACCTAAAAAACCAATTCCTATGCCACTAAACATCAATTGGGCCATAAGAATCACATAGCTAACCATATACTTATTGAACCAACGAAATGTATTAGAGCATTACAAGAATACTCACAGTGGTATCACCTGAGGAGCTGGGTTCACGGTGAAGGTGGGTTCACAGAGGAGAAGGGATTCACAGTAGAAGAAGAGTTTAACAATATAGGTGGGGTACGTAGAGGATTGTTTCATAGTATAGGTGAAATTTGCAGCAGTGGAGGAGGGCTTTACGGTGACGAAGGAGGAGAAGACGACGAGATTCAACTACTACGAGAGCTTGTGTCATGCGACAGGAGGAGGAAATAGTTAGGGTTTATTTATAAAAATGAGTATATTTTTTATGAGTACATGCTAAATACTCTGATAAAGGCTTGTTTTATCAGTGCTAAAACAGAAATCACTGATAAAACATGCCTTTATAAATGATAAAAAGCGCTGATAAAACTATAATGATAATAAATTATTTATATTTCTATATATATATTTATAAAATTATATATATAATAAATAAATATATATATATAATAACTATAAGTAAATAAGTAATTATTTATATTTTTATATATAATAAATATATATTAATTTATAAATATAAACTTATACTAAATATATTTATCATATTTATAATTATATATAATTAATATATAAATTATAATTTTATAATTATTTAAATATATATATATTTATTAAGAATTATAATGGTAAATAATTGTATATATTTATTATTATTTAATAATTATTTAATAATGATCAATATATATATATATATACAATAATAATAAATATACAGTTATTTATAGTTATAATCATATATTTATTTATATATTTATTTCAATAATTAAAAAATTATAACAAATATATTTTTTACATTTATAATTTTATAAATATATATAATTAATATATAAATAATAATTTACTAATTATTTAAATATATCTATATTATATAGAATTCTAATAATAAATATTTTTATATTTTTATAAAAAAAATATTTATTTATTTCTATTTATTTAATTAATATATATTATTATAATTTGATAATTATTTAAATATGAATATATATTTATTTAAATAATTATGAAAAACTTATGAAATAAATATATATTTATTATAAATATATGTTTATTACATATTTATTTTAATTATAGTCATAAATAAATATTAATTTATATATATATATATATATATTTAAATACCTGTCAAATTAAAATGAATATATTAATTATATATATTCATAAATATAAATAAATATAAATTTATATATAAATACTTTTGAAATTAAAAAAAATATATTAATTATAAGTGAAAAACATTGAATCTATCTATCTATCTATATGAGCGTGTGTAATTTTAGGATTTATAATAGAATGATTTGATTGTGAGATGGAATTTGACCTACCATGCATATATAAATTTACCCTATAATAAAAGAATTTTAGGTTCAATAGAATGATTTGATTGAGAAATTACACATGTGACCATTGTAATTTGAATTGTGACGTTTACCATCCTTAAATGTACACATAAATATAAGTAATGGATGACTCATTCAATAAATTAGTTACCCTTCCTCATACCCTTTCATTCTGTCGCTCTGCAAATTAAAATGTAATTTCCACTCTCCCAACCTCATCCCCAAAACGAGCGCCCGTCTCTCTGTTCCACCAAAATAAATGATAAGGATGTTATCAAAGATTAGGAGTGTTGTTGATATCTTCTTCCATGACTCTGATGATCAGGTGATGGAGAAAAGGTAGAGGGGAACCAAACTGTATAACATGTTCTTAACATACACCAGCGACCCAACGATGGCGGAAAGGTAGAGGAGGAAATCCCACACCGATCTTCTCTTAGCAGACACTTGCGACCTGGAATACCCAGAAAGAAATAAGAAGAAGACGATGCCAGGCCCATTTATCCTATACATGGCTAAGCCGACTAGTAACCATGTAATGCAGATACAACACGTTGTGTAGCCCACTATACACACTATGTACTTCAAAATTTCCAAATTACACCTCACACGCTGAGTCTTTAGGCACCTACATTGGGAATGACGGTGAAGGTAGTACATATTGTGTAGTCGGAACTACATGTCATGTACTTTACCAATTTACACAAAGATAAAACTTTAATGTCTATGTAATGTTTAAAACTGCTTATCATTTATAAATTGTACTAGTGTTTG
Organism: Viscum album; assembly: GCA_963277665.1. Classification (NCBI taxonomy): domain Eukaryota; kingdom Viridiplantae; phylum Streptophyta; class Magnoliopsida; order Santalales; family Viscaceae; genus Viscum; species Viscum album. The sequence goes on from OY728131.1 coordinate 1,933,924,059, forward strand.
TTACTCTATGAATTGATTCTTTATCTATTCTAAATGTCAAAAGAGTAAAATAGTTTATGAATATAATAAATGTTGGGTAGATTCAGACAGGTATTCACCAACTTACCTCTAAGGAGAATTTATTTACAGTGATTAGAATCTAAATGAAACTCAGAAAACAAATTAAGATAAAAGTATTGATTAATTAAAGATAATAATAAAATGATTTGATAGCGATTTATCTTAATAATAATGATTGAATAATTTAATTCTGGTTTTATTACCTACGTAATTTTTTTCTTGTTTTTGGATGATCATGAGCTAGACTTGAACTCTGTATGTGATTCGGTTTTCTTTTAATTAATTTATTAAATTAATTTATTGGCCTAAGAGACATCTCTCATCATTAATATGTAGTGTATGTGAGCCCGTGGGTTCTTTTATGTAAAACCCCTTTTACCCCTCACATGCATTTGAGTTTAAAAGAACATTTAATTGATGAAACTCCCATGCTAGTGGAGGCGGTTCAAACTAGTTCCCAGACAAAACCAATCCCATGAGATACAAAGGTGGATAGGTGGAAAGATGTAAACATGAACCCAAAAGGTTCAATGTGTCTCTCCCTAAGGTCAGGGTTAGTTTCTATACTACTAGATAAACTAACCATTAGAAAATCTCATGATCATTCCCTTTAATTTATTTTATTTCTATCAGTTCCATGGTTTATCATTATTGATGTGTTGTCGTGATCACATATTTAACGAATTAAACAAGAATGCAAGATGGAACTAACATAAACTAGGATTATGCGTAAATATTATCAAGAAATTTTCAATCACATAACTAAATTCCACTTAATATTATCATGCATGTGATTATGATAATAAGAAACTCATGCATAAGAAATAAAAATCCCTCAAATAAAATATTATGTCCGGCCAAGCCTTTTGTTAACTGAATAAGGGTAAAACTCAATAAAACTATGTTTTTGACCAACCATTATTGAAAAACATAATTTTATGAAAGAATCACTTATGAAAGGTTTCAAGTTGACTTAACCATATTACATCAAGAGGAGTATCCATTTAATTACATGGTGTAATATTGGAAGCAAGAGTTGTGGAAATCTGAAGTCGGGATTTCACGATTGGGTAGTCCAGTCAGCAGATCAAGGAGTTGTAAGACCGTAGTTGGCAAATACCTACCTACCTAAATACCTTTAAATAGCATGACAAACCCTTGTTGGAGTTATGAAAATGGGAATATATATCATTTCCACTATAATTTCATTTCAACTGGACATTCTGATCTCAATGGTGAGGGCCATTGGGACTTTGTAAATAGTGGGAGAGTTAATAAAATTAATTTATTATTTTTCATAAAATGTAATCAAGAAAGTAATAATAACATGATCATGTAATTGTAGATTAATAATGACAAGCTCATCAACAACACTATCCCTATGATCAATTCAAGAAAAAGACATCATCCTTACCATCCGTAACTTAAACCAATTGTTTAGACACCTTCGGTTTGTCCTACGCAATGAATGAAAGTCTTACGTACTGGAGTCTGCATTACCTGATCTTCATGCCAAATAGGTGAGTGATAAAGAATTCCAAGTCTATGTTAAACATATGAACGATGTTGTCAGTATTCAATGTTTGATATTGTCATCAATGTCTAGTGTGCTCATGAAGTCTCAAAAAATCATGGACGCATATAGCATGCTAGAGCACCTCTATGGTCTTTACTAGGACAAAGAAATATAAGAAAGGTTTGAGATCTCCAAGACACTATTTCAGAGTAAGATTGGAGGGGATTCCCCAACTAGGGCTCAGGTAGTCATTCTCATTGGATATATTGAGCACCTACAGTTTCTAGGGTTTAAACACTCTGAAGAACTGGGAACCGATCTCATTCTCACATCACTCTGCTAGAGCTTCTCCATCTTTGTTAATTTCAATATGAACATAATTGAGAAGCCTCTATCTGATTTTCTGATTCTCATTCACCATGTAGACAAATATATGAGGTGATAAAAGAATTATGTACTTATAGTGAATAAGAGGAAAGGGAATGTAAATAGATTTAATCCCAAAGTTTCTTCACACCCTTCCAAGAAAAATAAGATCAAAGGAGAGGCAAGGGAATATGAGGTTTTTTGACTTTCATATGGCAAGAAGGGCCACTGGAAGAAAAACTACACCCATCCAAAGAAGCATGGGGACGCTTCAGGTGAATTTTTTATCAAGTGCAATTTATCATTTTCTAAAAATTGCGTATTGGATACAGTTTTATGGTGCACACATATGTTTTAAAATTAAGGAACCAAGTAGATTCAAGAAAATTGACTAAGGGGAGGTAGATCTACGAGTAGCCAATGGAGCCATAATTGTTGTTGTATTTGTCAGGGACTACCCCCTCACATTACCAACTGGGGTGATCTTGGTGTTATAGGGTTGTTTTTATATGCCTTATGTAACCCAAAACATTATATCTGTGTCCCGAAAAGATACATATGGAATTTTTTTTCATGTTTAGAAATGAATGTTGCTTATTTTACAATGACAACATTGGTTTTGGTAGGGAAAATTTATACAATGGTCTCTACGTGTTCTATTACACAAACCTAGTAATGGATATATATATATAACAAAGATAATTCGCATGACTCATACCACACCCAACATTGGAATCATCGGCTGGGACATGTAAATGAGAAACACCTAACAAATTTACATCAAGATGGGTATTTAGATTCTTTTTAACTAAAACCAATTGGAATATGTCACGCATGTTTACAAGGGAAAATGTCTAAATCCCCATTTAGTGGGAATGGTGAATGAGCTAAAGAGCTTCTTGAATTGGTTCATACTAATGTGTGTGGACCATTTCTAATTAAAGAAATGGGTGGGTACTAAAACTTCATAACTTTTACTGATGATTTTAGTGGATATGGATATATCTACAGAATAAGATATAAGTTGTATTATTTTGATAAGTTCAAAGAATTCAATAATGAATTTGAGAACAATCATGGTAAGAAGATTAAGAAACTCCACTTAGGCCGGGGTGGAGAATATCTTAATCAATACTGCATTGATTACTTATGGGAGTTTTGGATCATATCCCAACTCACTCCTCCTAACACGACTCAGTGGAATAGTGTAATCGAAAGTAGTAACTACAACCTGTTGTACATGGTGAGATCAATGATGAGTCATACATTTCTTCCATTATCCTTTTGGGGATATTCGTTACAAACAAAAACACACAGACTAAACCAAGTACCAAATAAATCAATAAATTGTATTCAATGCGAGCATTGGAGTGGAAGAAAGTCAATGTTATCAAATTTACATGTGTGGGGTAGAAAATCATTTGTTAAGGCCTATTCAGGTAACAAAATTGTAACTCGAGGAACAAGGTGTGTCTTTATATAATACCCCATGTAAACAAGGGGATATTACCTGTACAATCTCACAGAAAAATGATTGTAGTGGAAAGACACAACAGATTCTCTGAGTGGGAACACATCTCCAAAATAGAGAGAGGGAGTGAGATAGACTTTGATGAAGACGAGGCTCAAGGTACACTACAGTTGGTACTTGAATAGATTCCAAAAATCCCTAGGGAAGAAAAATTTGTTCCAGAGACACAAGTACTATGTAGAAGTAAAAGTGATGTTAAAGAAACAAAATGGTATGGTTTTCTAGATAATGATGATTGTGACTCATCATTGGTTGATAATAATTATCCTATAACCTACAAAGAATTATAAAGTAGAAGAGATGCATCCATGTGTAAAGAATCCAATTATTCTGAAATAGATTACATGTACCAAAACCATGTCTATATTTTTATAGATCCTCAATTTTATGTAAAGCCTATTGGTTTCAAATGGGTATTGAAGAAGAAACTAGACATAGAAGTGCAAGTTATTACCTATAAGGCATGACTGGTTGGAAAAGTGTTTAAATAGAATCAAGGTATTGACTACGATGAAACTTTTTCACCAGTTTCGATGATGAAATCCATCTTAATTATATTGGCCATTTCTACATATCATGACTATGAAATTAGGAAAATGGATTTCAAAACATCTTTCCTTAACATGAACCTTCAGGAAGATGTCTACTTGACCCAACCCGAGGATTTATGACTCCAATGAATGCCAAAAAGTTATTCAAGTATCATAAATTCATTTATGGAATAAATAAAGCATCTAGGTCATGGAACATTTATTTTGATGAAGCCACAAACAAATTTGGTTTTATTTAGAAAGAATGTGAGCATTGTGTCTATAAACAGTTTTGTGGGAGTGCGGTCTATTATTTAATAGTATATGTTGATGACATATTACTTATTGAAAATGAGATACTAGTCATACAGTCTGTTAAGGCATGGTTGAATCAATGCTTGTCCATGAAGTATATAGGTGAGTTATTATATATTATTGGGAGAAATATCCATCGTGATAGATCCAAGATATTTCTAGGCCTATTTCAAAGTACATACATTGAAAAGATACTAAAGATATTTATTATATAAAAATACAAGAGGTGAATATATCCAGCATCACATAGCATTCATCATTACAAGAAAATATGTACTCAGGCACATGATAAAAGAGCGATAATTTCAAGGACTCCATATTAATCAGTGATTGGGTTAGTCAAGTATGACATGCTATATACTAGGCTAGATGTTTCCTATGAATTGAGTGTGGTAGTGAAATATCATTCTAACCCTGGTGACCGCCATTGGATGGAATTCAATACTATTATTAAGTATCTGAGGCATACTAAGGATATGTTCCTAGTTTATGGAGGAGATGAGGGGCTTGTCATCACATGATATGAAGATACTAGTTTACAGACTGATCAGGATGACATGAAGTCTCAAACATGATACATATTCACTTTTAATAGAGATGTCATGAGATAGAAGGGTTCATATCAGAGTGTGGGTGAATTTTTTATCGCTGATTTCGAGTATATCATAGCTTTTGAGGTAGCTAAAGTTGTAGTTTGGATAAAAATCTTCATCCAAGATCATGATGTGGTACCTAGTTGTAAATATCCCATCACAATCTATTGGGATAATAATACAGTAGTGGCTCTTGAAAAAGAGTCAAGGTCAAGTCAGCCAACGAAGCACATACGTTGGAGGTATCATATCTTGAGGGATTTTTCTCGAAGAGGTGAAGTTGTAGTGAGCAGTATTTCCAATGAAGACAACCTGGAGGACCCCTTAACTAAAACAATGACTCAGTATAAACATGATCATCATTGGTGGTCTAGAGGGTTAAAAATCATTGGCAGTTAGCTCTAGTCCAAGTGGGAGTTTGTTAGAGTAAATGGACTAGAACCAACTGTTTGTAATTTTATTACATGGTTATTTAATGTATTTAAATATTAAACCTATTATTACATATTTTTCATTGTTCTGCATAACTATTTTGTAATAATGTCCTAGACTATCTTTTCAATTGATAACGTCATGGAAGTTCTCCACTAGGATGATAACCCTGAAATGCTATAACAATATTTTTAAATATTGTATTGTGGTTGGATTACATTTTTTGATGGGACACATAGTATACATACCATTTGGTGTGATTACTCATATGCAGATGAGTCTTCTTCTCATGAAGTTCACACTTGGTATTCTTCAATGAAGAAGACTATGAGAAGAGACCCACTAGTATGAATTCCGCATGTTTTGTTGTCTTCAGATATTCCTATCTCTGAGTGTGTGTAATGGTCTATAGGCTTTAGGATTGAAATTAATAAGTTCCACAAATCACTCACTATGATTTACTGATTAAAACTGTCAAGAAATATGTTGGCGTGAAATAGGATATGTTGGGTGCTTAAGGAGTGGCATATTATTAATGGATAAGTCAAGGAAGGGTATTTCCCTTCCATTTATTGAAGATGATATCTCAACCCTTTGATTGAAATAGAATCATCGTGCGAAATTTCATGGCCATGGTGTAATAATAAGATTATTTCAACTAGTCAAAGAACGATGTATCAAGCACAAAGTTTGATGACACTATCATAGAACCTGCTTGATGAGATATTGAGACAAAGGTATTATATTGCACACTGAGTGTTAGTAGGTGGATTTTGTGGTTGCGACTTTATGTTTTTTCTCTTGGGTGCTTTGACCTGTTTCTAGATAGTACTCTTGGTTTATTTTCATGTCCGCCAAATGCTAATGAGGAAAAATCCTAGAGGGTCACACACTGTGTGTTTTTGGTGGTATTGGTAAAATTCTATTTGAATTTAATTAATGAAATAAATATTATTCTCAAGACCATGGAATAATTTTATTCAAGTTAAAATGATCTCATAAATTAAATAAAAATTAATTCACCAAATTGTGAGAAAAATATATTTATTTTTTTCATTTAACATTTATTTAATATTTATTTACTTGTTTGCAAATAAAATATTTATTTAAGAGAATAAATTTTTTATTTATTTATCTGGGTTTCCAATAAATGGAAGTGGAGTTTGAGCAGAGCAAGGCAGGTACGGTAGTAAAATAATTATTCACAAGATGATAAATAATTATTTAACTAGTTGGATTGAGTTAAAATAAAAATAACACTTCAATTATTTTGTGACGTAGAATTTTATTTATATTTCTGTTTTCCACAAGTTGGAGCAACATAAATAATGACACGATATTATTATTAAGAACATGAGTTTTCACTAAATTCCTGAATCTATTTAATTGTTGTTATGAATTTAAATATTGTAACTGAATCCCCATGTTGATAAATAGTCATGTACGTCTATTGTTCCATGTACCGAACCGCACACATGGTGAATTGAGAATTGTTGAAAAACCCATTTTTTTCCTGATTCCTTTTACCTCCCCTCTCAATAATTAGAGACGTTCTACAAGGCCAAAGATGAAGTGATCAAGAATGATCGACATAATACACATGATTCACCGCACTAGCACCCGGAGATTGAGTTGTGTTGGTCGAAGGCCATCAGAGCACGTGTGGATCACTGTTAGAGGGATTCTAGTTTAGATGCTCACTAGTGAAATGAGACAATCTGGAAGGGTCATTCTGGATGATCAAAATCATCAATGAAGAAAGTACAAATTTTCCAGGTATACTATTCTTTATGAAATTAATTATATTAATTATAACATGATGTGCAAGATCCTTTCTCACTTGGATCTAGTTTCTTTCTTATTTTATCTAAATCCTTGATTTTAATACATGGATACTGGAATTCATCAGTGTATTGATCATTGATTGTTCATCGATTACAACTAAGAACACATTGGGCCCCACCCAAGATAGAACTTTCACTGCATCCGTATCCTTCACAACCACTCTTTCCCAGATTTTATATTTATAAAAAAAGACACAAGGCGTTAATATATACCAAAACAATTTATATTTAATAAAAAACAATATATAAACACCAATTTTCATGCCATAACATTATTTCACCTTCTGTACCATGTTTAAAATATCACAAATCACATGTGAATAGTCAATGAACAATTTATGAGATATGCAATGTGCACATTTTTAACCAAACAGTGAAATTTAACAAGAGACTTGGTACAAATAACGATTTTTTCACACCATAAAATTTTTCAATGATCAAAAAAATATATTCAGATTGTATAAAAGGTGAAAATATCATGAAGCAAGGAATCTTAAATATATAGGCAACATGCAATTGGAATCCAACATCCAATTCCAGGCTCGATGACAAAGAAAACTAGAGACCGCTCTGCGGGGGTTTCTAAACCCCAAGCCTATAAAGAACAACCCTAAACTATAAAAAATAACCCCTAAACAATAAAAACCCTCATCACAAACAAGTAAAAATAAATTGAGAAGGGGCTACAGTAGGGGAGAAAAAGGTGCTGGTCGGAGCAGGACTGGATGTCAAGGGTGTTGGTGTGAGGAGGACTGCTCAGGCAAAGGTGGGCCGCACCGCTAGTGTGTCACACCGAGTAGAGTGGGTGTGTGCCAGAAGGGGTGGTAGGAGGATGGAGTGGCACCGGTTAGGGTAGTTATAGGAGGGCCAACTCGCGATGGGACAAGAGAGGGGTGACGCGACCGGTAGGGGCGGCTTCGATGCTATGTGCATCGACCAGGAGAGGGTCGCGCAACTGCAGGGGTGTCAGCCGGTGTGGGTGGGTGGGTTGTGCCACTGGAAGAGGGGAGGATTTTTGGCCTGACAGGTCACAGGAAGGGAGAGGGGGAGATGCCAAGGCTACTAAAAGTTAGGGAGTCGAATGAGATGGGGAGAGCGCAACAGGGGGTGGCTTACGCCAAAAAATGAGGGAGAGGAGATTGGAGGGGGTGTTGCGTGGAAAAGGGGTAGAATTAGGGTTCCCCCTTTTTTAAAATAAATACCCAAAAAACAAAAATAATTAAAAGGCTAACAATATAATAATAATAATAATAATAAACATAATAACTTCTTAATAATATTAATAATAATAATAGTTAATATTTATAATTGTTATATTATTTATAATAATAATAATAAGATTCTGAATAATCATTATAACTTTAATAATAACAATAAAAATTCTAAATGACATAATAAATAATGTTTGTTTTAAATTAAAAAATTTACTCTATTTTATTGAAAATGAAAAGGTCGTACAGTTTTCTGGGTGAATCCACGTGGTTTACAAAATGTACACTGCGCGTGTGCCCAACAATGTCGACTCAAAATTCACAATTTCTAACATAAACTCAAAAATTTCATCCGAGACAGAAACCGAACCACAAAAATATTTATTCAAAACCATGATAGAAAAAAATAAAATAATATAAAAGTATCACGCATGTCGAGGTGTGACATGGGGTACATGAAGGAGAGATTCACGGTGGAGGTGAGATTTGTGGTGGTGGAGGAGGGCTTCATGGTGATGGAGGAGGAGGAAGAGGCGGTAGAGGAAGAGGAGGAGAATGAGGCACTTCAAAAAAATACTGATTAGTGGGGGTATTTTTTTGTTTAGAAGGGGTTATAACCCCTTCTAAACACATTAGCGGTGGTTGTGAGGAATCGCCACTAATGTGCCAGCCCACTCATTTTAGAGGCGGTTTTGAGGAACTGCAGGAAAACTAGAGAGAAATTTAGTGGTGATTCATTTAGAGATGGTTAGAATCCCCTATAATTTCACCACATAATCATAGTTTATAGGGGGTTTTAACCACCTCTAAATTGTTCATCAAACTAGTGGTAGTTTCTAAGCGCTTCTAGCTAATTTCAATTAGCCATTTTAGTGGCGGTTCTTAAAACTGCCTCTATTTAATACTTATTTAGAAGGGATTAAATCCCCCTCTAGATAAACCATATTAGATGTGGTTCATAGAATGGCCTTTAAATAATATTTATTTTGATTTTAATTCCCGTGACCCCCCCCACCATTCTCCCCTCCAGTTCTTGGCAACCCCCCTCTAGTTCACTTACTCCAACCTTTCCCCCTCCGGTTCACATGGTTCCTTCCCTCCATTTCATTACCCCCCACCCTTGTGCGCTCCCTTAGGTTCCAGAACCCAAATCTCACCAGTGGACGCCCTCCGGTAGTACGCCTCACCCGCAAACCTGGGACCTCCCATTCACCCGCCTCACCCGTCGAACCCAGGCCCTCCCATTCACCCACAAACCCTTCCCTCCCCCATGTAATTAAAATTTTTAGCACTTCAAGATTTGATGCATGGACCAGGTGTATAAACCTACAACAAATATACCACTATGACAACGTAATTTTGATATTATATTTAAAAATAATTATATTTATATATATTACAAAATTAATTAAATTAAATATTATTTCAATAAATATTCATATACATATATAATTTTTTAAATTAATATATAGATTTTAATGTTATATATTTTGTATTTATATTATAATACTTCTATATTATATTAAATTTATTCATTTATATAAACTATATATTATATATTCGTATTCACATAAAATTGAATATATATTTTATAATTATATTTATGTTATGTATATACACATATTTTTATGTATTTATAAATCTAATTATGTAAATTATTTATATACATAAATAAATATTTAAATATTATGTACATTCTTATTTATATAATATATATATATATATATGTATTTATTTAATATATTTATATAATGTCTTTAGAAAAATAGTATTATAATGTAATTCAATAGATATATTTATTATTTTGTAAATTAATATATATTTATTTGTAAATAATTTATTATATTATATATAATTAATATTACATGAAATAAAATTTAGAAAAATATATATATGTAATAAAATTTATTCAAATATTTATATAAAGTTATATGATATACAATTTATACAGATATATAATTAATATTATATGGAATACATTTTATACAAAAAATTTAATAATATATTTCAATTAATCCATAAATTTTTTTATGCAGATTAATATTTATGTATTTCAATAAATATAACTGTAAAATATTATATACACTAATATATATATATATGTGTGTGTGTGTGTGTGTATTTAAATAAATATAGTTGTATAATATTTCATACAATAATATATATTTATTTGTATAAATTGTTTACCATATAATATTAGTTATATATATTATAAAATCAAAAAGAATTTAAAAAAATATTTATTATTATTATAATTAAAATTATAAAAACAACATGCTTGGGTTTTTATATGATTTTAATAAATATATATATTTATGTATATATATATATATAATATGTTTATCCTTTTATGTTATATATAATTAATAATATATTAAATACAATTTATTCAAATTAATATATATAAATGTTCATAAAATTATACATTTATATTTATGTATACATATAAGTACAATTAAATAAAATCATATAATTGGAAATATATAATATAATTAAATGATATATATATATTTACTAAATCAATTTATAATTAATATGGTATACTAAAATATATTTATAATAGTTAGATAATATATATAAATTTATATATAATAAAATATATATAATAAAATATATATAATATAATATATATAATATAATATTTATAATATTTATATTTATATTTATATATAATTTTTTCTATATTATATTTATTTGTATTCATAATATAATATAAATATATTTATACATATATATACAATAAAAAAGTATTTCATATAATATATGTATAATATAAATCATAATATAAATGCATGGTATTTATAAAAGCATACATAAATTTTATATATTTGAATAAATATATTTATAATTTCATTTATATTATGTACTAAAATATTTATATATATATATAGATTTTTCATTATGTATATATGTATTTATTTAATGTATGTATATAATATTTTTATTTATATGTATATAATGCATTTAAATACATTAATATAATGTTTTCATAAAATATTTGTGTGTGTGTGTGTGGACACACACATGAAAACCCACACGTATATATTATAAAATTTGAATTTTTATGAGATTAGTTTTAAAAAACAAATAAAAATTATGAGGTGGTTAAAAAACCCCTCTATTCAAACGGATTAAGGACGATTCATGAACCACCTATAATTTTTTGAAATAGTGGGGGTTGAAAACCCCCTCTAATGGCATAAATTAGAGGGGGTTCACAACCCCATCCACTATCTTAAATTTGAAGGGGTTCAAAACCCCCCCAAATCTAAGGGATTAATGACAGTTCATGAACCCCCTCTAATTTAAGAGATTAGATTGTGTTGTGATCCCCGATTATTTCCTTTAAAAAATCATATTATATATATAACCTCTGATATATATCCAAAAGAATATTTTATATAGAGAGACTTAAAAATCCAATTGAACATATAAGGCCACTAATAATTAAATTTTTTGTCGTATTTACAAAACTACCTCTAAAATACAACCAAATATTACAATGAAAAAATGCTAAAAAATTTAGAGGGGGTTATGGAGACCCCCCTCTAAAATGAATTTAGAGTGTGTTTTTCATAACAACTTCTAAAAACAGTCGATAGTTTGTTGTTATTTTTCTAGTGAGGTGGCGGGGTTTGGCATCCGCGAAAGATGGAGTTGTACGACATGAGGAGGAGACTGTCAGGGTTTATCTATAAATCTGGGTAAACCATTTACAAAGTGCTAGCTTAAAAACGCTAATAAAGGATTGTTTTATCAGCACTAAAATAGAAAGGGATGATAAAAAATGCCTTTAACAACTCTAAAAAAATGCTGATATATATATTAATAACTATAAATTTATATATATATTTATTTATAGTTATAATCATATATATATATATATACATCAAAGAAGATCTGATCCTGGATTTGGTAACCAAAATCCATGATCATGCAAATTATTATTAAAAAGTAAAGACAAACATACAACACACATCATGGCCTCAAGACCACAAAATACAACAATAAAAAGCCCATAATCCCAAAACATCATTGCGCATTCTAGAAATGATGGAAAAGTCTAGATGACCCAATTAAAAAAGTCCCACTGACAACTGCCCAGTCCGCAAAACCCACTGATAGAATCCCTGCCAGCCAGTGAATCACAAACCTGTCGCCAGCCTATCTACTACACCAAACCCGGAAAAAAAATCTTCCATCATTAAAGTCATCACCCGCATCCCGAGTGACAGTAGATCCATGTAATGACCCAAGAAAGGCCTATAATCCACTTAACATATCAAAGGCCACCACCATCTGCAATCAGGCGCACCGGGTATCCACAGAAGAGCCGATGACTGAATCTCAAGGACCCTGTATCCCAACGTCATCACATGTTTGCCATTTTCCAGTACACATCGCATCAAATTTCTCCTCCTGCCAGCATGTAGCTTGTTGACACCCCAAATCATCGCGCGACCTACACCATGTAATCCAAGGACATCACCATCTGCATCTTGTTGCTGGTTGATGCCCAGCCCGAGGTCACCCTCGGTTGATTACACGTCCCTATCAAATCTGATCTCTGATGCCATTGGCACATCCTCCATCTGACTAACACACATCTCGTGCATCATCGATGCATCACGTCGAATATTGATCCCCCCACTGGGATCCCAAAATTGTGCTGCTCCGCCAATGAGACTATCCAACTACAATTGGAATTCAACATATCGCCTCACCCCATATCATCATTGCATCATAGATGGCCACCCACAACACCCTTCATCACCTATCGCAAGCAGATCTGAGCATCCCCCCTGATTAATCGGCTCAACACCACTGCGTCGCTTCCAAGACAGCCCTGCCGACCCTAAGCCACCATGCTGTGCCAAATTCAAGCCACAACTAGATTGGAGGTTCCTTGGATTCCTCCACTTGAGATCATGAAGATCCTCCATAACCAGAGTAATCTCTAAATCATAAAAATCGCTAGGGACTTTACAAGGATTCACACAATCTCGAGGATACTTGACACCGCATTGTGGGAACATCTCAAAGTGTCCAATGATTTCATCATTTGGGATATTAAAAACATGATTACATGATCCATTGCAGTGGACAATATGAAAGAGAAGCTCTCTATTATTGAGAGAGGAACTCTCCATCTCGTATTCATTCTGATTGCATTTTCCATTGTAGTGGCCAATATGAGAGAGAATCTCTATATTATAAGGAGTGTAACTCTCTATCTCATATTCATATATATATTTATATATATTTTTTCATATATATAAAATTGTTACAAATATATTTATTATATTTATAATTAAAGAAATATATATAATTAATATATTTATAATTATTTAAAAATAGCTGTATTATTTATAATTCTATTTTTAAATATTTTTATATATATAAATATATTTATTAAATTATACATAATTATTTAATTAATATATTTATTATAATTTGATACTAATTTAAATTTAAATATGTAATTATTTAAATAATTATGAAAAACTTATGAAATAAATATATATTTATTATAAATATATATTTATTACCTATATATTTTAATTATTTTCATAAATATAAATAAATTTATATATATGTTTAAATACATGTCAAATTAAAATAAATATATTAATTATATAGTCATAAATATAAATAAATATATATATATATATATTTAAATACTTATGAAATAAAAATAAATATATTAATTAATTATATTTTTTATAATTTCATAATTATTTTAATATATTTGAATTTATATTTAAATATTTATGAAATTATAATAAATGTATGTATAATAAATGTATTTATTATATTTATAATTATAATGATTAATATTATTTATTTATTTATAGTCAGAAATATATATATATATATATATATAGTTTTGAATGTAAAATAAATATATTATTTATATATATTTTTTATAATTTATAATTAATTTATTAAATATTTATTTATATATAATAATTATGAAATTATAAAAAATATATTTATTATATTTAAAATTATAATTAAAAAATTAATTTATTTATAGTCATAAAAATATATATATATATATACACTTAAATACTTATGAAAGTAAAATAAATATATTAATTATATATATTTATAATTTATAACTATATAACTAAATATATATTTATTATTTAAATAAATATATATTTATTAAAAATTATAATTATAAATATAACCAATAATACTTATTATAAATATATTTATTATACATTTATTATTTTCTAAATATAAATATATATTTCTTAAACTAAATAAATAAATATTAATTGTTTTATGAAATAAAAAATTTGTTTGATCAGTTGTTTAATCGGTTTTTGTGATCCGAACATGAAACACTCCCCTGATTCAATGACCATTCTGATTCTAATAATTTCGATCTTATCCAATAACACATGTGTTTTACCTCCAATAATGTAACTAGTTTTTACTATATTTCTTTAAATGAAATTTTCAACACAAAATAAAAATTGGGATAATAGTCATGCTTAAAAAACAATGCACTTCGTGATAAATGAGAATCAATGAATCTATTTATCTATCTATACGAGCATTTGTATATAATTTTACCCTATATTAAATGAATTTTAAGGTCCATAATACGATGATTTCATTCGAAGATGGATGCATATATAAATAGACCCTACAATAAAAGAATTATAGGTTGAATATAATGATTTGATTGAGAGGTTAGTTTGGTATCCATTGTAATTTGAATTTTGATGGTGACCATCCTTAAATGCATTCATAAATATATGGAATGGATGACTTGTTCAACAAATTAGACACTTTTCCTCATCCCATTTAATTCTGTAGCTCTCCAAATTAAACAATAATTATCACCCACCAATCTTCATCCCGAGTACAAGTGAACATCTCTCTGATCCCCCAACTTAAATGATGCATTGGGCAATGAGGATGTTAACAGTGAAGCTGAGGAGTGTCTTCAATTCCTTCTTCCCTAACTCAGTGAAAAGGAAGAGGAGAACCATGTCGTCTGACCTATTCATGGCATTTTGCATTGGTTTTTACCAACACGTATAATTATATAAAAATGACGTGAAAGTTTATGAAACCCCTTTTTCTAAACCAAATATATATTACAAACCATACACCGATGAAGGTTGTTGGGGAGACTTAAACACAAACCTCTCTAACACCCCATATGCCCCTTTGACATTGGTTTAAGCCCTTAACTTCAAATCCCTAAACAAGTGTCATTTGATTTAACAAAATCCAATTAATTATTTCATCTTAAACATTATTATATTGATGTAATTATATTATGTTACTAGAAAAATAACTTTACCAATAATTTAAGAGTTGATTAAAACATCCATGAAATAACATAAAAAATCGTTATATAGACCAAACATAATCTTGACCTAAAAGATTAAATATGATTGGTTTTTCTTAAAATCATTATTTCGATTCATGAGTAACAAAGAGACGAAGATTTGAAAGAAAAAACATGGAATCATGATAAATAATCATAGGAGAAGAATATATATATATGTTTTAATAAGATAAATAGTATATATTTCTCCCAATGTAAATTTAAACCAGAATATTTTTGAATAAAAGTGAGATTGTAAAATAGGCCTTTATGGCTTTAATAACTTTTTAATCAAAACCCCTTAAATGTGAAAACATGTATTGAAATATAAAGCACCAAATACAATTATTAGGAAATGGGATCGAGGGTGCGTTGTAACCTCCTTCACTAAACACCAGAGGAGTGCCTATAGCCTCATGATAATGGATATTTACCATAACACTTCTGACCAACTCCACTCGCACCTGGTGGGGGGAGGGGTAGTTCTTCTATATAGCCCTTGGGTGCACATCGAGCATGATGTTCAAGACTTTCACATCTTGAAACATGTAAAGTCATCGGTTACTCTAAATTGAAGGTTCCATATGGATTCTTTTTTGTCATTTGTGGGAAACAACTTGTTAGAATGAAATTGATAGGTAGCTCAACCCTTACGCCTATCATCCACTGAGACCACTTGAAGGACTTAGAGAAGGTTGTCTGAGAGATATCATAATCATTTGTATTTCATCTGGTACTGGGGGATCTCGATATAATATAGGTAGTATAGGTAGGGGGTTCTGCTCAATAGCTACTCTGTATAACTCAACACACGTTAGACTTGAATTCGGACGACCAACAGGCTGAACAGCAATGTGGAAAAGATCAATCACTGTCATCTATCACACATTAGTTCCATGGAATCAACGATCGTACACCTTCATTTATCCTTCGGCCGACTGGAGATGGTTCTTGGCCATTATCATTCCATTAAACGAATACCAAAGGGCACAACTCAACCCATAAAAGGTGTTCAGGGGAGGGACAATCAAATAAGAAATATAACCTCCACCCACTTCTTTAAAATCGCATGAGGCATGGTCTTTATTCTTCTTGACTCGCTTCCTCTAGCTGAGAATGACTCTAGAACCATACTCACACTAGAACTAGGGGGGACTCACTGGATGACTCCGACTCCTACTCATACTCAGTATAATATAGGCAGTAGACTTACAAGATAAATTTCTCTGGATAGCTTTTAAGCACTTGGGTGACATTCTATCTGGGGTATCTTGTATGGATGAGCGGGCTAGGGACATGAGTTTGTTGGCTCCTTAAGAGCGGGATATAAAGACTCAGTATAATATAGGTAGAGGTATAGTTGTAGGGTTAGAGGGACATGGATGACATTAGATGAGGGTTAAATAGTGGACTGGTTCTCCCACTACAATGAGGTTAGAGGGATATAATCTTACACCAGTACTATGGGTGATAATGTACCCTAACTCTCGACTTTAGGGTGATAGGGTTTGATTATGGGATGACTTACGAACTATGAATACAAGGTGGTTCACTATCATCCAAAACCTATTGAATGCTATTTGTGTGGATCTATTTCTAAATAATACCAATATTATATGATTGAAAAGAGCGAAAATGAACTATATGTTCATTTTTTCTTTGATGGTATATGATGCATCACATTCAGTCCAGACATCCTCGAGTGCATATCTTTGGGAAATGGGGAATCCATCAGGCCAAGGATGAAGGAACGGTTCTTGAATAGTGGAAAGAGGGTTCAGAATGCATTGGCTCTTCAACTGCTGAATAAGCTATTTTTCTCCACAATCTATTTTATGAACCTTTGATAAATTGACTCGTGAGTAGGAAATGGCAGATATAGGTCTTGTTATCAATGCTCATGTCGACAGAGAGATGAGGCGAAGCACTTTGACATTGGCATAATGAATATCTTTCATGTATAGAATCGCAGATCATATTTGGGGGAGGATGTGAATTAGTATAATATAGGTAATAGACTATCTCAGTATAATATAGGTAGTATAATATCATGTGATTGTTGAGAAATAGATTTGGGCACTCAGTCGGCTGGAATCCTATCCAGTAGATGAGCCCATACTATAAAGACAGTCAATGAAAGGTCCCTTCCTATACCACACACATAGACAGAATCAATTGAGTAGAGATGATCCTACATAGATATGTTCCTATCATATCATTCTAGAGAATTTGACACAATAAATAGGTCACCAAGTATGATAAATTCCTCAAGCGTCTCCAGTTACCTTCATCTAGCTTCAAGAGGGGAGCTTTCAGACACATGGACATCAAAAAGTGGAGGGAATCAGAAATGATAAGAGAGATAAGACGTACTAGAATTGGTGGATCAATCACAAGGCAGTGATGAACTTTTGGGTAGAAACCTCAGGTCACTTGTGATGGTGAAATGATTCTACCATAAAAATACATATGCTTTAGTAGACTTTCCCAAAGAAATAGTTTGGCATCCAGTTAATTTTCTACTCGTGAGATGTGAGCTTGTTGTTGAATTCCATCACCTCAATTTTACTAGATGAATCTATCTATGGTTGAGATGAATGAAGTAAAATTGACTTATTTGAAAGTAGGATTGTGTGAGAAAATTGAAGGAAGTGATATTGAATCTGACCTCCTATTATAGTAGACATCCCAATGACAAAAATAACTACAAATTCCAGAAAGACATAAAGACTAGTTTCATCGATACAATACATGAATCATGTATCCCATGTACTCACTGGGATATGATACTTCATGTATCCCAATGAGGACCTGATTCTCACTACCCAGGGAGTTCCTGGGATACAAGAAGTTTCCCATTGTCTACTACTTATATTATATCTGATAAATGGCAAGTAAATACCAGGTTACCCATCCAATTCATCACCTATTCGATCAGATGATTTGAATTGAACCTACTCAGGGAGATGAACATTTTCCAGATCATTCCACTGCTAGTACTGAAGGAAAGATACATGCTACTATACATTTAGTTGAACCACCGTGTTCCACTTTTTTCATCTGTTCTTGGATAGGACCAACCCAAGAGTCCAAAATATTTCATTTTCATTGCCTTTCAAACCACTAATGAAGATGTACACCTCCAGTAGATATGATTTGATGCCCATGGGGTAGTGTAGAAATAGATTCTATTGGGCGGTAGATACGCATGGCCCATGGTTTTTGAGGTTAGGCGGTGTGGTAGGTGGAAGAATCCTCCGAGTAGGGAATATTACCATCAACTACCTATATTATAATGAAGATGAGCTCCATCAAGAGAAGGAACCCACCCAATGGATCCCAAACCCCCTATGAAAAGGGTTGTAGCCCCTAATGAGTTAATTTGGAAACAATTCCACAAGCTAGATAAGGTTTTTTCTCCGTCATCCATGGTACCCATTCCAGCTTCAATATCATTCATGGTTCTACAGAAACAGACACACATAGGTGTTTGTGTCCTCAATTATCATTTCCAACCATACTATCATGACATCCAATCCAGTATACTACTTTTCAGGTTGATCCCACTGACACTCTCGGGACATCATTCGCTATCGACTCATTGTGATGACCACCTATCTCATTCAATTAAAGCCCTTAGTGTTTACTGATACCCTATTAGATAATGGAGAATCATATAACATCATCGTATAGATCTTGTCAACCTCACCAGCCCGCATAAGTATTTATACTGACCTACCTGCATGCTAGTGGTTGAAGGTGTTCTTCCTAGCTAATTGGGTTTGAATGATGTGATACGTTTCGATACATGATGAAGTCTACTACATATATTATACCGAACCCAATAACCTATTCTCTATTAAACCTTCACACCCCCTAACCTGTAGGCCTCTTTGTTTCCATGGTACCCATATTTCTATAAGTCAAAAGGTACTAATATATATTTAAGGACCACCAGCAAAAAAATTTAGGTTGACATGGGGTACCCAACCCACCAATGGACTCATGCATGTCACATTAACCCCAATCATATACTTGTAGATCTCATGGGTATTTATTATGGATGGTTCTTGATTAAACTATATGGAAAAAATCATAGGGTGTTCCATCCTAATTATATTTCTTTGGTGTGCCCAATATACATACACCTGACAACCTAATAGAAAATGACTGAACTTAATTGGAATTGAACCAATAGGTATCGCGGGGATCCTCATCACAACCTCCAAGACACTGGATCATTGTTCCCTAGGTGCACTGACAATACCCCAAGTCCTTTTGTTAGCACACCAAATTGAAGGTTGTACAATCTTTGGCCACATTTCAGACCTACCCAGAAGCATTGAATTCTTTGTGGTATAGCTCGACTAGACCACTAGATCCCTGAACCAGAAATGTACCATTTTTCAACTTATCATCAGTTTTCCAATAACTCTCCCTTTCCCAACATTCCATTATCAAATACGAGTTTCCATTGGACCCATCGACACTCTACTCTAGTATTCATCTTCCAAGCTAGCTCGGTAAACCGCTTGGACTTGAAAGTAAACATAGAACCACACTATCATGATGTCGTGTTCCATCTCATGATTCCTCACCACTACCCCACAATTTCAACCCCAAGTTCATTCTAACATTACCATGATTATGAAGAAACATCACATGGGAAACCATACTAGATATTGACCATCAGCCCCACAAACCATACATTCCTTTCCCTTTAGGTTCATGAGTTGGGGTCTAGGATGCATGCATAGTCAGTATACGAATAAGTAGATCAAGGTAATTTTCTAGCATCTACATCGGTATAATATAGGTAGTATACTATGAGAAATGAGAAAATGAAACATTATTAATGACATATCACCACACTTATTTTCATCGAAATAGAACTCAAACCCCCACTGGGTACACTGATATACTTTTCAATCAGTATTTTACTTTGGAATTTGGGGCTGTAGAAAGTGGAAATGAGGAGAAATATAATAGAACTACCACTAAAGCATGGTAAATATATATATTAATTGATGTGGAAGAGTGTGATTTTTTGTTTCTGAACAGAAAAAATGGGTTTCTAAAGGCATGGGTTTTATTGGAATCCACTTGTTCAAGTCCGGTAAAAATGTTGTGCATCGGAACACAAATACCTCAATCCGTATTCAAGGGGAACTTTTATATTTTGGAACATTATATGATATAATTCCCACTATGCACTTGAGGAAAAAAATCTAGGATCTATCAGATAGAGTCAGTGCATCATGACCTTCAAGCCGGTGCAGCCACAAAGACAACCCAAAAAGAATTAGCGAAGAGAAGATATCTCAACATCCCATAACATCACCGCCTATCTCTCATGGTTAAATTTTCTATAATTCATTACCCTAGTCTAATAGTCTTGATTTTTTGTCAGTACAGTCTCTTTCTTGGTTCGTGTTAAGCATTTGACCTCTAAACATATAAGACAAACAAAATGGTTATGATAGTACCTATACTACCTATCGATTATACTCTGATATTATCTAGCTCAGTCTGACACATACTATTTGAACCCCTATATATCATACCTCATATTTTGGATATATATATGAAATAACTAGATACTAGAAATACAAGATATATCCAATAACTTTTATTCTTTGAAGATATGACCCTATGATAATCATTTATCATTGTCTCGTTAGCTATGATGATCCTTATAGTCTATTTATATGAATAAGAAATGATATCATACAGATGAAACAAAAACAGAATTTGATATTTTAATGAAGATAAAATGAATTCCATGAAGGAGGTCCCAAAACCTTAGATAAAGACACTTACCATCTTTTTTTGGAGCTCTTCCAGTCTACTACTAATATTTTACAAAGTTGTATTTTTTAGTTTCATTCTATATATTTTAAAAACAATTCTAGTACCTCACCACATAGATTTTACAACTCAATTAGAGTATCTTGACTTTTTTGTGAATTTAGATTCAATGGGCCGAAGGCAGAAGGTCTAGGAGTTACTGAAATTGACAACCGCTTGTTGACTAGGGAAGGAGAAAAACATGGATGACTTGGGATGGGTCATGACTGATACAATTCCTCAACGGAAAAAGATTATCCTAGCACAAATATTCCCTACCATTGAGTCAAAGATCATCCACTTGGATTCCTCTGTTCCATAGGGTTCGAGAGAATGAAAGAGATAAAACATAAAAATCACATGGCTTTAGGGAGATCCAGAAAAGATACTCAAACAACCTCCACTCATTATGGTCACCATTGAAGAGTACATTCCTCCTATAATGCTTTCCAACATGCCTTCCTTCTGTAGGTTAATTCTCTCCAACTATCCCGGGAAAATTAATGACTTGAATGGGAAGTTATCCTATCACAACAGGGATTGTAGAACACCACAATTCAGTTCATACACAACCCCCCAGATTCTGAAAACTATCCATATTCACCCTTAGGAATGGTCACACTATTACCTTCAACTAATAGAATTGATATTCATTACTATTTGGGTCTTCTCATCCTCATCAATTTGTTTACAAAAATAAGAAATTCATTATAATGACTTATATCTATCCCTCTCTTGTTAATATCTCTTCTTTCTATGGATCTATCAATGTAGGATGGTCATAGATCTTTCGTCCCTTTAAGAGAAAGCTATATTCTATCTCTTCTAGTGGGATTTTGTCTTGAAGATATTAGTGAGCTACCAGTATTATATCAATCTTCTAAGAGACGATCAAGGGTGCTTAAAACAATTAGCTTCTTTCTTACCATTCATTTCGAGTAAATGTATTGAGTTTGTTCCTAGCAAGGGATAAGGTCTCGTTGGATTAAATATCCTATTCCTTGAGAACGATCAGATCAAGCATAGGGGTTTCCCTAGTCAAAAAATGGGGCCTCCAAATAGAATTAAGAGTAAGTTCTCTTTTTCCACGACTACTTTAGTAAAGAAATGCTTGTATTGGAAAATAGGTAGTTCTTGTATTAGTACAATAATAACTTCTATCCCTAATTCCATTAACAAGAGAAGGAATTATTTTACATCATAGTCGACACATAATTGTGCAAAAAAGGTTTTTATTACACCATCAATAGGGATAAAAACATATGTTTGTGAGGTTGTTAGTTGAAAATGGAATAATGGGTATTTCCCTTTCTGTTTCAAAAAGATTATACTTGTACTATCACATTGACCCAATAGTTGTATGGATTAGATTATCCCATAAAACATAAATTAAATCTATTCATGATTCGCTTCCATAATTATAATATGTTCATTTCACATTATCATCATTCCTAGGATATGAAAAATCGATCATAGAAATAAATACTTAATCTTATTATCTATAAAACATTTTCCTTGTCTTATTTTGGTCATAAAAGGGAATATTCTTCCTCTGATTCCTATCCCTTTGACTCCTCTCATCTTGTTCCCAGAGTCCCCTATTATGTAATGGCCTTCCATAAATGTGTTTAGAATGGAACATGGTGAATGAGCTCTTCTCGTGCTTTTATAAGACCATATTAGGACCAAAACAAAAAACTGAAGGAGACAAAATATAAGGCTCATATCTCTTCATTTATGAAAGATATTTCACCTATATGCTCTCATCTCTCACTAGTACACCCTCTCTCTCTCAAACCAACAATAGAAAATATATTTATTTCATATCTAGTTCATGCTCGTTCAATTCATTTGATATCTTTTCTTCACTCTCCTCTTTCATTCATTGTTCCAGCTTCTTACTTGACATTTTATAAGACTCCCATTAATCAATAATAAATTTTTCATATTTCTTAAATCTGGAAATTTCAAGCCTCCCTACCTTCCCTATGAAATGGTACACTTCCTCTCATATCCTTTCTTTCTAACTTTCCTTTCTTTCAACCTTGGGGTAAGGATGTGCTCAACTATGATCTCTACACCCTAAGAGGATATATGGCCTAATTAAACATTTCAATTTACCCACATTCTCCCTTAAACATTAAAAATGTCTTAGGCCACCTTATATAGTAAAAAAATTTATATAGATTCTCTATCCTGAAATTTACTTTCATGAGAAGTATTTGAGACAAGAATTCAATGAAAAAATGGCATACTTGACTTGGATGGATTTGGACAGAATAAATTATGTATAACGTGAGTGGAGTTATATGAACTATTTCTAATTTGATTATTGAACTACTATATTTTCTTATTAATCTTTTGATATATTTGTTCAGTCAATTGATTAAGAATTCATAAAAAAGACTTATTATTTGAATAGTTTTCATTTTATAATTGACTTTATATACATTAGTGTGGAATGTTTGAGCTTGGAAACCTAAATATATATAGTAATATTGTAGGGAGACTCATTCTCATTGGTAGGATCTAAATGAGTTTGTGATCAAATCTTATTTCTATAGATCAAATCTTCCTTCAGATGGTCTTGATCTCATACTATTAAATTTTAGATCCATTGGGGTACTTTTAATTCTAAGAAACCAAATGGAAATTTTTTTAGTGTTATCCAAGAAATATAGTTGTTATGAGAACCGAAACCTATGATGACTGTTGAAATAAATCCTGGCACCAGATGAACAACATGTGATTTCATACTTTTTAAAAGAGATATTGAAAGACCTTATTCATCTATGAGTTAACAAAGGTATCTTGTTGCCGAGTCAAAATATATTAGCCCATTTCTGTACTCATCAATACTTTTTAAAGGACATCACATGAATACTGATAAATGAATTTTATATCTAATATTTAAACATTTCTAGGATGAACTTACCTCTACCAAATATTCTCCTTCAAGAATATTTCGTGGAAGAACCCATTTCTTAGATGGAGATATGGAAACAAAAACAAATAATAAAGTATTTGACTAGTTCTCCATCACATCAGTCAAATACTGTTATCCTATGAAAGGTTCATGATATCTCTCTCAAATAATCCAAGAAGGGAAAAAAGTTTTTTATCCTAATGTGAGACAATTATATAAGAGGAATCTCTCTCATTATAAATTGATTTCATGCTTTATATATTTATATATTTTGAATAAGAGGAAGAACTAAGAGAGCCTATATGGGCATATGTTGTTGTACTTGACCTGTAATATTTATATTTTATTAGATATGGGGTTCTTGATCAGTTTAATATGGAACTATATAAAAACTGATAAGTAATATGACTAAATATATTGACTATCTAGTGACATGAACTCACTCACATACACTGGAAGTGTACAAGTAAATTAATAACATATACCCCCACCATTGATCAATTATTCACAAGATTCCTTTTGATTTTTTGATTGGTTTGAAAAAAAAACATGTTTCCTTATTTTTAACATAACCATATTAATTCCTTGATAAAAAACATAATATTTTATTTTTCTGTCAGGTCATTTTTTTTTCTAAAAACATGCATTTTTCTAATAATTATTTTAATTGTGCCTTTTGAATTTATATTAAAATTAATTTTTACAACTTATAGAAATTAGAACTTATAAAATTTATTCCATATTTTAAATAAACATAATTAATATTAGGTAATAAGGTGAACTTAATTTTTTGTCATAATGAATAGAAACTATGATAAATATTTATCACCTCAATTAAGGGTAAAATGCCTTAAATAGGTTGAAATAATGGTATAAGACTTCAAGATAAAACAAAAATATTCTAAAATATCATTGGTTAATTGGATTTAGACCTCACCCTTAGCATATTTTAAATTATCACAACATGGAACTAGTTGACTTGAGTATGATATATATCATATAATAAATTTCAAAATATTATCAAGTTTTCCACCACCTCACTTAAAGAAGGAAACCTCATCTCCGCAAATTCCTAGAGTCTGTGAGCCACATACCATGAAAAATTCTTGAAAAAATATATTCCCAACATCCATAGGAAAATTCTATAGGTTCTGGTATTCCCAAAAGATCGCTCTAACAAGGCTTATGGAGTAAGCGAAAGGAAATTACCAAAGGAGGAGGTATATATTCCTAATGAGTTTTATCAAACAACCTTCTTCTTAAACCACCTCTAAATATTCAATAATAATCACAACATAATTACATCATTATATTAACTATATTAATATGTTTTTATGTTAATGGTGAATCCATTTTCAGTCTCCGTTCCATCCTATAGAAAATGAAAACATCTCTCGTGCAAACATAAGAACTACAATCTCCATGAGGAGGTGTAATTTGTTTTTTCATCAACGCGTCACTTGGTTTGTTAAAAATAAGAAATTATCAAATATATATGATATATAAGAAATAATTATTATTTTTTATGTATAATATATAATCTAATATCTTACCCCCTCCACATCTATTAAAATATGATAACATCACTAATATGTCTGTGTGGACTATCCCCTCCATGAAGTGATGCAATTCATTTTTTTATTACCACCTTTCACAGATGATTCTAAAATTACATACAATAAATGAAAATTATATTCATGAAATTATAAAAAATTAGAAGATGATTTAAAAATTTCATAACACAGTTAACCTCAATCAATATATCAAATAAATTCTACAAAATTTGACAACAAAACCTCAAGTGGACAACATAAGCAAGAACTATTCATTGAATGGATTCTAGATGATTATAAAAAGACATTAAATGGAATATATATATAAATAAACTTAATAAAATATTTAATAAATTTAAATAGATTATTTAATAGGATATAACATGTTTGACCTAGTAGGAATCTAAGGAACTGGGTTTTCATCTCTATTTCACTCTATTGAGATATATTTTATATTATACACATAATTTATTTTATATGGTATATATATATCCCTTTGTCATATTATATCATCAATGCATTTTTATTCTTGATATTTAATGTTTCAATTCATATTTTCACTTTTAATGGGTTTTTATTATGAATTTATTAAAGTTATAATGGTTTATTTTAAAATATCACACTTATTCAGGATTGTTCTTGTTTGAATTTATATTAGAATTAATATATAATCATTTTCTTATTAAAGAAAAACTATATTCTTATCATTTTATTATTTCTTCATATTCCATGTTTTTTATTTAAAATTTACCTCTCTTTGTTACTCAACAAACAAAATAATGTTCTTAATAAAAACGAGCCATATTTCATCTTTTTCATCGAGATTATCTTTTTCCCATATATACATTTCAATTTATTCCATTAAAGTTTTAATCTACCATTGAATTATTGGTAGTGATATTTTTCTACCATCTGTATCATTATTTAAAAAATTTTAAAATTATTTTATGTAATTTTTTCCAAAGAGTGGAATTTTTTCTTTTTACAAATGTATAATAGGAATGTTTATTTTAACATATATTGAGTGAATGAATTTTTCTACCACCAGGAATGTTATTTTCTATTTTTTTTATCTAAAACATTCAATATCTTTCCAAAGAAAATTATTTTTCATTATTATATTGATTTTTATTTTTGGTATAAAAATAAAAAATAATCATTTTATAAAAGGATAAAAATATCTTTTTAATTAATGTATAACTTCATTTTTACAACAAATCTAGAAAATCCTTTTGTAATTATAATTTTTAATTTTTTCTTCTATTTTCATCTAAAATACTCAAAATAATTTATTTTATTTAAAACCATTATTTCGGATCAAATGATTGCATTTTATCATCTTTCACTGATTTATGGATTTTTTTGTATTTTTAGATAAATCACCTCTCTGTGATCTTGTTCTCTATCACTCTCTATTATTAATTAGACATTACTTTTCTCCTCCATTTCTATATTTTTATTGTCATGGATATATTCAATATCATTTCTACTAGTTTAATGTAATGTATCTATTCTTATAAGTCTTTACATTGTGAGTGTTTGGTGTTAGAGGCAACTAGAGGAGGTTCCTCATGGGTTGGAGGGTTTTTGAGGAGTTTTGGGGGAGCCAATGTAAAAAAAATTCATGGCTACAACATGGATGTTTATAATATTCCGTTGTTTTAATTGTTTCAATTTAGTGGATCCATGTAGTGGCATATGGGTTATTGGGAGGATAAATGAGGCTAATTCAAAATTCGGAGGGGGGGTAGCTGCACCGTGGACTGTAGGTCGCGACATGGCCCCTTTCTTGACAAAGGTGTCCCTGGTGCTTTTGGCTGAACCACATATCCGAGATCCACTTTTTTAGGTTCTGGCCTGGATTTTCTAAATCATCTTTGACCTAGGGTGGCTACAACATTGTCCCTCAAGCTTGTCCATAGACTTCTCTGTGTTAAACAGTGTGAGGTATGGTCCAAGGAATTGCGTTGTGATCTTCAAATTTTTTTGGTTGCCTATAAATTCTTATAGCATGTCTGAACCACCATTATTTTCCCCATCTCTCCCTTTATCCCATGTTAAAAAATGAGTTGTTTTTTAATCCCATTGAAGGCCCTTGTAATATGGTTTGATCTCAAATTCCAGAGACCAATCCATCGTGAACCAATATGCTTTATACCTTTTCTCTTTAGCAGTTTCTCTCAATTTTCTTTTGCTATCTTGTTTTTTATTCTCACCATACTATGGCACTAGTTATTAAATATTTTAATGAGGATTCCTTTTTTTGTCGGAGAATTTTTTCCATGAAATGTTTTGGAGATCGTAGTTCTTCTTAAGAGAGGTGATCAGATATCTAGAACGTTGAATTGTTCTCATGCAAATAATGTTGACACCATTGATATATGGGATCCATTGTATCTCCAATTAATTTATTTAAAATAATAATGTTATAATTTTTTATCCCTTTTTATGGTCATTATATAAAACTAATAATATTGAACAAGATTAATAAATAATTGGATAGCGATCACATGTTTTTGATGAGTAATACTGAAATAATAGTTTGCCCTTTATTTTAATAGATATTGTATTATCTATAATTTTCTTATGTATAATGTTTTTATGTTTTTTTATCATGTTTTTTGTGATGGAAACTGGTAAATAACATAAATATGGAATTGACTAATTAATTTTCTTATGAATTTAACATGAGTTATCTTTTTAGTATGATGATTTTTCAAAATTGAAGGTAATTTAAAATTATTAATTCCACATGTTTAATTTATTATATTGTTTCATGTGTTAATGAAATTTGATATAGAATGTGAAGAATGATAATTCCTATTGGGAATGATGAAATAAAAAGGTAGGATAAATGATAATTGTGTTTCTTTAGTTTTTTGAAACCCTGATTAAGGTTAAGATCATGTTAAAACTTTTGATATCCTGTTATAGATGATTTTATTGGTTTCCCATAGTTAGAACCTATGAATGATGAATTAGTTAATCGCATAGCCAATCAAAATTATTTTATCAGACCTTCTATTGTTTCATTCTTTTTTTCTATTTATTTTTATTTGTTACATATAGGAGATGCGAGGATTAACAAGTTCCAATTTTTTTAATGGTAAAATCCCTTCAATTGTTTTTCATATATACATCTACCAAAAATATGAAATTTATTTAGTTATAATTAACAAATTATATAATATCTTGGATAATCAATTCATGAAAACATACTTCATGTATATATTTACAACTTAGCTGCCTTGCCAAGCATAGATTATGAATTCACATAAAATTTCAGCACCAAATAAGTCTTGACATTTCTATCCATTCATATTTTCTTCAAAATCAACAATGTGATTACTACCATATTTTAAAATTGTATCCACATGAAACATTAGTGATAGTAAATGTGGATATAGAACATGTAGGGTAATGTTTCTTTGGGTAGATCTCTTCGATCGGTTGGTCGAATAATTATATGTTTTTGAGGAGGTATTTTGTTTTGTCCCTTTTTCTTTGTCCATATATAATAACATTAATAAGTATAGTAGTTTTTTAATTTATTTTAATTACTTTTTCTTGAAAATTAAATTAAAAATTAATACCTCATGGTGGACAAGTTTTTTTATAAGTTGGGACGGTCATGAGACGAATGTTCTGATTTTTTTTTCAAACGTATGAATGTCTTCATCATCAATTGGAATAGGTCATTCTATGCTCGGTTCATCAGATATTCTAATCGATACTCTCACATGACTTTTTGGAAGTGTTCTACTCTGTAGCATGCCATTTTAAATATTGAACATCATTGCCCTTGCTACAAGGTGAGGGTTAGGTGTTACTATATATAAATCGTAGTCATTATCACACTATAGAATAACTATAAAGGAAATCTATCAGTGTCTTTCTAATTAACATTTCACATAAACATTTATTATAACATTGATTACTTTGGATAAGACATCTCTTTGAGTGGAATATCTATCCTCATAGCTTGTGGGGGTGGGTAGAATCTCCACGCGGTGGTTGTTCTTGAGTTTCTTCTTCCCTTTAATTCCCCCCATTAAAGATTATATCATCTCTCTCCGCCATTGGAATTATTCTCCAAGGGTATATATTATTTCTCTCATCTATTTTATTAATTCACATTGATCCAAAACTTGTTTTTTTATCTCAAAATATGTTCAGGGTGTCACCCTAAAACCCACACCTCTAATGCAGTCATACTGTTCAAGCTGCTTTAAGACTGCCAATAGTATGTGTTTATCTGGTATATGTTTTATTGATTCCTATGACTATGTCGAATAGAAAATATAAGAAAATAAGTTATCATTTTTATATAATATAGATTTAAAGATAAAAAATTATTATTTAATACTTACACATGTTTCCCACACTTTTTGTGTGTTTTCATCTATTAGTATCCCGTCATTATTTACACGTGCCATGTTCCATAGAAAATGGCATGGGATGAAAGTGGATTTTTTATTTGGAGTCATCAATATGCATATAAAAATAGGAACATAATCTTGTTGTAGGATCATGTCACATAAAAGTATTATGATAGATTTAAAATACGTACCAATTTTTTTAAGTGAAGTGTACCCAGTCCTTACTTTATAGTAGGGGTACACTGGTTTTCCTTCTCATTCCTTAACTATAACATGTGGTTTCTATTTCATAAATAAAAAACTTTCAATCAATGTCATGAATACATATATCATTTAAAAATGTATTACTAGACACAATGTACCTAAAGAGATACATCTGCACAACAACCATAAAATGCATCTCATGCTTCTTAGTTTATCAAGTGGGTATAGATAAGTGGTGGTTGAACATTTATTTTCCCTTCAACAACTTTTTGATTCTCTCTTATTAGTGTTGTGTGAAATCATTTATGAATCCTTCATGAAAGCAGTAATACATATTTCTTGTGTGAGTCATCTACAATAAATACACTCCACAATGGATGATAAAGAGTATTTAAAGGTTTTATTATTTTATTTTTTAGTAAAATAATGAAATGATATAATAATGTTATGGTAATATCTTCCCACATCTGTGTCTAAATCCTAGACACAACATGATTCCACGAAACTACATCAATTGGATCGTGTTTTTGAGTAATGATTCCAATGTAACTATTGAGCATAGCCTTGTTTCGGTTAACATGTTGGTTCCACGCATTCCATATGTCCTCATATTTGATGCTTTTAGCATTAACATTGATGGTTTTTTCTAACACCATCGAACTATGATAGTCCTATTTTTTGTATTGTCGGTCCTTTATCAGATACCATTTCCCTAAAATCATCAACGTTAATATGTTCTAATAGAGTGGTTGCATCGACAAGTGCATATTGTCATTGTAATTCTATACTAGGAGTAACAACAGGTTGAGAAACATGTTGTTTCTTCAAGAATTGGAGCATCATCAAATGCATAAGGTTGTTTATATGCACTACGTATAGTATTAGGTTGAGATACATGTTGTTCCTTAGGATGAGGAACACTGGCATGTTCAGATATAATTATTTGCATATGTGGTTTAACATTTAATTTAGAGTACATAAATACAGCAGAAAAAAGATAATAACATGAGGTAACACTATGTATATTAAAAAAGGTAACATAATTATTAAACTCCCTTTTTTATTTTTTATTTTTGAAGGGATTTGACCCCTCTATCGATGATCCAAATCACTTTATTTTGGACTCCTATGACATAAAAAATGCCATCTACATTAGGACCACTGAAAAATTATTGTGACAACCCAATGAAAGGTTCACCCTCTATTGAATTATCATATGAACCATCAATAGTTTTGGTCGATAATAAAACAACAGAAAACATTCAATTTGTAGGATATGGAACATAAAATACTTTTACTGCCTATGATACCATTATAAATATTTTTGCTTTGGACCCTTAATGTAATCATCACTCATGAATCCTAATTCATCTATATTAATATCATTATGGTATCAATCCAATTGATTTGAAAAATCATCACTGGAATTTTGTATAATCCAACAAATATATTTATTTGATGATGCCAATGTTTGAAATATTCACATAAATTAGATTTCTATCCTTAGAACCAGAAATGTGAATCGCTTCAACAATGAGTGTAACTCCACTATTTTTCATGGTACTATCTTCATCATTCTCATTTTTATATAACATATATCCATTAATTACATAACCAATATAAGATAATACCTACACATTGGTTCTTTAGCTATCCGTCGAAGTCATTCTGAAATTGAATCTGGATTTTCATATGACTTCTTTAAAATATGGTCTCAAAACCATCCTATAAACTATTCATTATGTGTATTTGATGTCCATATTTCATCCCTTAATGTATAAAAATTCATATTAATTTATCTGTGTGTTTCCACATATGGAGAAACCTATATACTGTTATGTAAAACGTAAAGGTGGGCTTACTCCCGATCTCTAATATTGATTTTCACGACATCTCTGCCCGAAATTCCTTCACCCATAAGATGCATGTATTGTCTTGGAAAATATGTGTATTTTGTAATTATATGTAATTATACTAAGACCATAATCTCTAACAGAACGTGATTCTGATGCTCGGGGAGCCCAAAATTGAATTTTGATCTTTTTTAGGTACATTCACTAACCGTGCGAGCCGGTTTTTCTAACTTTTGAATCAGTTCTCAGATCAAAAATATGAGGGAACCATTGAACATGAAACACTAAGATTCACCTAGGATGGACTTGACTTTTTTCGATAAGAGATGAACAAGAAACTTTTAATTTCAGACATTTTAGAAAATAATAAAATAACTTTAAAAGATTATTTTATTTCTTTTGTCAATCGATGAGCAGAGACACGACGACTCTACATTTCATCGGTGAGGTAGTGGTGAGTAACATTAATGAAGATCATTAATGACCAATATCATGAACCATAACTATAAAATAAAGGAATCATATATACACAGTTTGATAAATGAAACAGCGTAATGACGTGACGTCACAGTGTAAATGAAACGATGCAAGATGATTATTTTTTGGTTTGAAGCATTGGTTGAAGGTGTATTAAACCATATAAATCAACTTATGAACCACCAACAGTCTTCCTATCTAATGAATAATGACATACAGATAGATCATCACTTACTTCGACACACATCGAAGAACGGAGCTAGAAGTGACAAGTGACATTGTCATCTTGAATCCTCTAGGATGAAACACCATGAATTCAAACATCAAAGAGGTAGGGGTTGTTTTATTTTGATGTTCTTCCTCGTTATTTTCTAGAA
Source organism: Viscum album (assembly GCA_963277665.1). Lineage (NCBI taxonomy): Eukaryota > Viridiplantae > Streptophyta > Magnoliopsida > Santalales > Viscaceae > Viscum > Viscum album. The sequence continues at coordinate 1,933,957,424 of OY728131.1, forward strand.
ATTATTAACTCATATCATCCCATGAATATTTTGATCCTCAATTTGTGCGTTTATGTGGAGGGGTAACTTTATTTGGGGATTTCACTATTCGGGATTCAATTATTACTTAATATGGTTGAACAACAATCCCTGAGACTCTCTCTATTTTAAACCTCTATCATGGAGGGCACATGCTGACATGAACAAGGGCTGAGAACCACCGCCATGTACATTCTTTGTGTTCATACCCTCTAAATGGAGGCAAGATGATTTCTGGACCTTTGCGTTGAATAGGACGCGCCCCAGAGACAGTAGGTGCAGGCGGCGCGAAGAACAGACCACCAGAGCACGTCCGGTTGTCCGCGAAGGTTCTTCTAGTGTGCCAGCATTGGCCGCATGATAGATGGTAGGACAAGAGGCTTCCATAAGCTCCAACGACTAGGAGGAGCGGTGCGCCGTGGTAGCAGGATGATGCGGCCAACCGACTACGGCGGCAGAAGGCGCAGCTGCAGGCATGCGCTATGTGGAGGGATGACCAGTGTCTGGGCCATCCAAATGGATGGTGAGATGTGGTCCATTGATCAATACAAGAGGTAAGACCCCACATCCACAAGGCCAGCTGGGGCCGGACGTGCTAGCCAGCTGCGTCCTAGCTAGACGACGCACCATGATCCGCACCGAGCGGCCGAGCTTTAGGTTGGCGGGCTGCACCCCCAGCTAGCGGGCCGAGCCAGTCCTACCCCCAGTAGGCCTGACCCGCACTGATGGGCTAGACCTGGGGGCTAGCGGGATAGGCTAGACTAGACCTGGTCAATGGTCAACCCAGCAGGCTGGACCCTCAACCAAATCGGGCATGGCCCAGCAAGGCCCACTAGGCCTGACCCACTGCCCAGGCCAGACATGACCAACCCAAACCCAAACTAGGTTAGGTCAAGTTAGTTGGAACTAAACCAGAGTATGTGGGACCCCCCCCCCCCCTCCCCGTGTTGAGTTGGTCAGATCAGTCGGACCAGGTCAGATCGGACCCAGACACAACTGGACCATGTTTACTAAAATGATAATAACATGCAAACTGGGCATCCGATTGACGAGCTATTTGCGGCAATGGGAACCTCTCAATGAATAAATATTTTTGGAATGACCTAAGGAGGATTTAATGGATGTTTTTATGTGAATAATGGATTGAGGAGCAGTTATCTGAGGCGTGCTACGTATGGAACCCTGTGGTTGGCTGAGACTCGAGGACTGCTGACTTTGGACTCTATGAGACTCGACTATAGACCTGTGAGAAGAAATTTTGTGTGACTTTACATGAGCAAAATGGGAATAACTTATATGTGAAATTGTAGGCCCACGGTATATGCGACGAGGAGGAGTACCTCAGTTGGCCAAGATTAGTGGGAAGAACTTCTATGTGGCTTTGCAGGCCCATGGTATGCGATGAGGAGGTGTACCTAATCTGTCCAAGGTTAGTGGGAAGAACTTGTGTGTGACTTCAAAAGACTAATGTACTTGATAGAAGAGGAGTTCTATAGCATCCAAGATGTTCGATGATATTACTAATGATTCTTCTGTCACAACACTAAATGTTTAACCGGTGTGAGTTGCCTTGTGCTTTGTGATTTACTTTGACGATTGATGTGTGGTAATTAATTTTTTATTTTGGGGTCCCTACTGAGTACTTTTTTACTCACCCCTATATGGAATTTTCATGCACATGTAGTTTCTAGTGTAGGTGATCGACATTATGATAGAGACTTTGGTGTACTAGGACCTAGAGGTGCTCAGGGAGAAGTGACCGACGGACGTTACGATGGCGGACATGGTGGCCTATGACCAGGCGAGCCCCAGTAAGATCGAGTGGATAAGAATTTATAATTTATATTCTAGTAGATACACTACTCTCATGACAAGGTGAGGTTTTCTGGAGATGTCCATCATAGTTTCCTTTTTGTACATTTTTATTTTCAGTTCTTTTATTGGGTTTGTATTCTCTCCCACTAGTATTAGTTTTACCTGTATCAAGATTTTTTTTAGTGAAAATTTTTTCCTTTTCAGTGTGTGAAACTTGTTTGGTCATATGAGTGTGTGTGTGTGTGTAGTTGTCTAATAAAATGCCTCCCACTTGCATGTTGAAACCTTCAATGTTAATCACCATCCCCTAGCATTTGAGAGGCAGGCTTGGGGTAGTCACGTCACAGGCCCTGGGGAATGGGTCATGACCCCACCCAATGTGTTGTGATTTTAGTAAACCAATGCTTTCCACACCAGAAAAATATATACTACATAATTCAATGCCTTCCGCAATAATATATCATTCTGCAATACAATCCTCTTTCCAAATTTGATTTTTGACATACCATTCCAAAATCTCTATGTACCGTTCAATGGGGTACATCCATCTATAGTGTACAAGACCACATAGTTGAATATCTCTCAATAAGTAAACCATAAAATCAAATAATTTTTGTGGGAATAACATTTTCAATTCACATAATATGACGGAAATTTCACTTTCTATAGTCGGAAATTTTAGATGACAGACTTTATTTAATATATGAGGCATATTTTTCCCAATATTAGTAAATTGATAAGCTATAATCAAAATATCATAAGAACTGACACGAAAAATTCATTTCCAAAAATATTCATGCAAACCGGTGTTGGTGGAAAGGCATAAGAGGGATACTCACACTAACCAACCCTTAGCAGAATCTTGCGATCAGGAGATGCCGGAAAGGAAGAAGAGGATGATGCTGGGCAGCATGTTTGTGGCTGAAGACCTGGTGATGGAGGAACGAAAGAAAAGAATTATAGTGTTCATGGAGACTCCAGCGACCTAGTGATGGCATAAAGGTAGAAGAGAGTGACACCCACCGACCTTCCCTTAGCAGACACTTGCCATTAGGCAGCGCCACAAAGGAAGAAGACGACAATGTTGGATGACCGGTTTATAGACCAAGATTTGGAATTGGAGGACCGTAAGGAGATAAGTACAGTGTTCACGGAGACTCCAGTGAATTGGCGTTGGCAAAAAGGTAGAGGAGATTGAAACCCATTGACCTGACCTTAGTAGTCTCTTACGATCAGGTGACGCAGGAAAGGAAAAAAGAAGATTACATTGGGCGACCTATTTATAGCCTTAGACCTAGAGATGGAGGATCAGATGAAGAGAAGTATGGTGTTCATGGAAGACTCCACCGACCTGGTGATGGCGGAAAGGCAGAAGAGAGCACTACACACCGACCTACTCTTAGTAGACTCTTGATATTAGGTGACACATGAATGGAAGAAGGGGAGGATGTCGGCCGACTGGTTCATGCATCAGACGACAGCCGACCTATTATTTCTAAAATCTCATGTTCTAAAAAATGGAATTTTTCATGGTTTTTTTACCAAATACTATAATTGTATAATAAAAACCAATGTTTATGAAAAATATTTTCTAAAAAAATATATATTAGAATTGGTACACACATGAAGGATATAGGGGAGACTCAAACATGAGACCTCTCCAACACCCCACATGGCCCTTTGACATTAGGCTAAGTCGTGTGGCTTCGAAACCAACAATGTGTCCTTTGATTTAACAAAATAAAATTAATTCCATTGGCTTATACATTAATATAACGATGTAATTATGTTAAGGTACTAGAAAACGACCTTTATGGTTCATTTAAATGTAGATTAAAACTTCCATGAAATAACATGAAAAATGTATATAAGGGAAAAAAATAATATTGGCCTAAAAGATGAAATATGATCCGTTTTCCTTAAAAAATTGATTCTTTCCATTGTTGAGTAAAAATAGAGGAAATGTTGAAAAAATTATGGAATCTAGAGAAATAGTCATAGGAGAAAAACATCGGTATGTTTTAATAACATAAATATTATATATTTCTTCAAATGAAAATTTAAACAAGAACAATCCTAAATAATAAGTGTGATATTTTAATACATTACTTTACGACTTTAATAACACTTTAATAAAAACCACTTAAAAGTGAAAATATGAATTGAAATGTTAAATAAAACGAATAGGGATTATTTCTTGATATAATATGACAAAGGGAAAATATACACACCATATAAAATATTGTTAGGTGTGTAATATAAAATATTTCTCAATAGAGTAGAATTGAGATGAAAAACCAATCCATTGGATTACAACATGGTAGAATGTGCTATATCCTATTGATTATTGAATTTTAATTTATTAAATAATTTCTCAATATATATATATATATTACATTTGTTAAGATATTTCATTTTATAATCATTTGACATCCACTCATTGAATATTCCTTTCTTATGTTGTCCATATAAAATTGTTTAGTCCCTTTTCCCATAATTACTTACATATATTTATTTAGGTTAAAGGTTTTATGAAATGTTTTTATCATCTCATGAATGTTAATAATTTCCTGAATATAATTTTTATTCATTTTCTTCAATATTAGAATCATTCATGCAATGTTCTAATAAAATACAAATCGCATCGTTTTGTGGAGGTGATAGTCAACACGAACGCATGACAGATGTTATAATTTTTTAATGGATGAAATATTAAGAAATTATATTATATAGTATATTATTATAATCATTATTATGTATTAAATATCATATAGATTAATTAAATCTGTATTTTTAACTAGACAAGTGATGCAGTGATGGAAAATGGATGCACAATTTACATAAAAACATCTCAATATAGTTAATATACTGATGTAATTATGTTAAGATTATCACTTAATATTAGAAGGTGGATTAAGAAGAAAATATAATGAAAAAACTTTGTAAGAACATTTTCCCCCATGTTTATTCTAGAATTTAAAACATTGATCAATTCTATGATAGATCAATTGTTACTCCAACTCCCATAGACTAATTTTCCTTGAATAACAATAGTGTAAACATAGCAAAAGGATTTGAGAAGGGTAATATGCATGATCTTTTACAAAATTTATGAACTCTTTCAATCCATCTTCAAACTCTTTTGTCAGACAATTGGTTTCTATCCTTTCATTATTCATATTTATCCAATTTGATTTGGTAATATTAATATTTTACAAAATAAATATGAAAAAAGGGATATAAAAATTATCCAAGGCTAAAAAAAGTTATAGAATTTACGTCTCCTTCAATATTTACACCCAACATCCAGTTTTCAAAACCAAGGTCCTTTATTTTAGATCTTCTATAAAAATCAATATTCATCTTTTCAAGTTTTTCCTTAATTGATCAAACCAAGAGAAATTCATCCACATAAAAAAGTAAAATGACAAAACTCCTCTCATAATACACCTTCAAATATTAGAAATTATTTAAAATAAAATTCGTAAACATTAATTATACCCTAAATTCATTGAAATTATAATTACATTATATTGGTGCCTAATTAAGCCTAAAAAAACACTATTTAAGACTAGAACTGAACCATCTAAACCATATAAATGAAACCTTCCAGTTGATGTATGTACTTACCTTCCTCTAAATCTCCATGATGGAATATAATCATAGAATCCTTATGTTATAGAAATAATGCTTCAAATGGAAACCAATTTTATAACCATATGAATTATTATAAGCTTTACAACATGGGATAAAATCTAACTAAAATCTAATACTTCTAATTATTGAAATACATTTACCCTTTATGTAAGGTTTTTATCGATCTACTTGTCTTACCTATATAATGTAATGGTATTCTTAATTCAACAAAATTTTAACGTAAAATATTATGGAAAAAATAAATTTCATATGTCCTTTGAAAAATATTTATAAAATCATTGTTGAATATATCTCACACAAAAGATATTTCAAACACGTTTTTATTTTCAATACAAAAATATCTCACCCTAATGATAATACCAATAACACCTTATGGAAAGCACCAATACTTCCAAATCTACGAAAGGATTTGTGAAGTTTCTGTTATGCTCTCTTAACTATCTAGACCCATAAACAACCATATAACCATTATGGACTAGATCTATTCATATCCAGACTCTTGATACATCATGATACAATCCATACTCATTACCAAGATCATTTATGGGTAATATTGGTGTTTTCATCAATATCCCATTATGATCTTAGAAGGATCTCTCTTGACGATCTATGAAAAGTAACCATACCACATTTTTTGTTAAGGCCTTCTTAGCACTTCCAATCAAGAAGAATACCAGTTGACCCTCTTGTAATATCTAGAAATTTCCAATAATATTTGGTTCTCAAAAACATTCTTTGGCCTCTCTAAATAAACTATAACATCAATATTATTAGTTTCTATAAAGATGCTATCAACTAATATCATTTTCCCCATGAATTTTACATTATCAATTCAAAACATACACATTGAGATCATGTCATATAGTTGATGATCCCTATGTTTTCTCAAAATGACCTCTAGATATCGAGCATATTCTTCCCTCGATCCTAGAGAACTATTTAGCACCTTTATGTTGATCAAATTGTCCATCACTACATATAAGTGGATATAAGTTAATTTATATAACATAGAATAACATCTAATAGTCCTCACATATTCTTAATGATCTGTTTGAATTTCTATGGAAAAACCAAAGGCACCCTAAGGGTAAATAATCATTCATACAAACCCCTTCACCTTGAAATTGTTCAATTATTCCTTCTTCTCTCACATATCTATAAAATTCATCGTATATGGTTTAATAGATATTTGATCAACACCTAGTAGTATCACAATAACAATCTCAACCTATATCTTTTTTGGTAATATAGATAAGTCCTTGAGAAATTTATTTAGAAACATGTCAATGATAGTAGGAAATACTAACTGATATTTCTCTCTATCATCCATAATTACTCTAAAAAATTTGTTATGATTTTATTAAGCTACAAAAATATTGGTCTTACATAACTATTATTCATATCCAACTCTCCAATATAGACATAATCATCACCCTAAAAAATATAATTCCACCCATCGATGGAAACAATTGATATAGTAGATACATCACAACATGGGGGGTTTTAATTGTAGTCACAAAGTAGGCTTGCAGTTTTCATGTCACTAGAACCTCCCCTTTAAATTTTTGTTTCTATATTAAGTGGAAATTAATGAGTTTAATGGTAAAACTATAATATAGTCATGAGTCATTCAATGCATCCATTTTTTATATATGTGAAATTTTTATATCCCTCTTATATTCACCTTCTACTTTCAATAAAATTATACATGAACTGACATGAAACATTCATATTCCATATATAAAAATTATTCATGAATAGACATGGAATATTTATAATAAATATATGTAAATATTTATACATATATACAAAAAATTTAATATGTGGGGCGTAGTTTTCCCATTTTAAGTAAATTGATAAGCTATAATCAAAATATCCTAATAACTAAAATGAATCATTCTTTTGCCATAAATTATTGAGATAAATAAATAATAATTTCCGATATAATTGAATAAAAATATATAAGAAACACAAACCTCACAATATGAATGTTGTTAGAAACAATATATCATATCCATATGTAAATAGACGATGAAAAACATGTGAAACTACACTGAAAAAACCTAAATAAAAATGGATGGGTTATAATCTATGACATGATATCCAGTCAAACATGATCTATATTATCAAAATCACCTAATAAGAAAACCAATTTCAATGCCACTAAAAAAAATTGGGCCACAAGCATCCAATAGTTAACCATATACTTATTGAATTCAAACATGTAGTAAGAGAATTACAAGAATACTCACAGTGGTAGAACATAAGGAGGTTGGTTCACAGTGGAGGTGGGTTCATAAAGGAGGAGGGATTCACAGTAGAGGTTGGGTTTGATGACAAAGGTGGGGTATGTTGAAAAGAGCTTCATGATGGAAGAGATCTTTGTGATAGTGGAGGAGGGATTCGCTGTGACATAGGAGGAGGAAGAGGCGAGAGAGGAGGATGTGGAGGAGGAGGCGACGATGATCAGTTTTCGCGAGAGCATGAGTCATGTGACGTGAAGAAAAGACTATTAGTGTTTATTTATAAAACCATGTAAACTTTTATTAGCTATTGGTAAAAAATGATGATAAAGGTATTCTTTTTCAGTGCAAAAATATAAAGCGCTGATAAAACATTTCTTTATCAGTGCTAAAAAAGTATTGATAAAACTATAATGATAATAAATTATTTATATTTGTATGTATATATTTCAAAAAGTGTATAAAAATATAAATATATTTATTTATTTATTTATAATAATTAATATATATATAATAAATATATGTATATTTATATTTAGAAATTTATAATATATATATATATATTAATTATATTTATAATTATATATAATTAATAACTTTATTATAATTTTACAATTATTTAAATATAACTATAATTATATAGAATTATAATTGTAAATATTAGTATATATTTATTATAATTTTATAATTATTTAATAACTATACATTTATATATATATATATAGTTTTGGTAAATATATTTTTATTAATATTTATAATCACATATATATATATAATTATAAAACTATAACAAATAAATTTATTACATTTATAATTTTATAAACTTATATAATTAATATATTTATAATGATTAAAAATTATTTAAATATATATGTATTATATATAATTTCAATTATAAGTTTTTTTATTTATATATATATTGTAAATATATTTTTTATTATATATATATATATATATTTAATTAATATAACTATTTTAATTTGATAATTATTTAATATATATATATATATTTAAATAATTATGAAATACTTATAAAATAAATATATATTTATTATAAATATATATTTATTAAATATATATTTTAATTATAGTCATACATAAATATAAATTTATATATAAAAATAAATATCAAATTAAAATGAATATATTAATTATATATAGTCATAAATATAGAAAATAAATAAATAAATATAAATTAAAATAATAATAAAATTAAAATAAATATATTAATTATAGATATATTTTTATAATTTCATAATTATTTAAATTAATAAAAATTTATATATAAATAATTATGAAATTATAATCAATGTATTTATAATCTTTATATTAATTATATTTATAGTTATAATTATAAATAAATATTTATTTATTTTTATTCATAAATATATATATATATATATATTTATGAAAGAAAAATCAATATATTATTTATATATATTTTTTATAATTTATAATTATTTAAATAAATATATATTTATATATAAATAATTATGAAATTATAATAAATATTTTTTTTATTTTTAATTATAATTATAAAAAAATCATATATTTGTAATCATAGATATAAATATAAATATATATATATACTCAAATACATATGAATGTAAAATAAATATATTAATTATATAATTAATATATTTTTTTTAATTTCATAAATATTTAACTATATATATATATATATTTATATATTTATATATATGAATATATATAATTAATATATTTATTTTACTTTCATAAGTATTTATATATATATATATATTACTAAAATTAAATATATATTTAATTATAATTACAATTACATGTATAATAAATATATTTATTATAATTTAATAATTATTTACACATATATATTTTATTTATAATTATAATTATAAATATTTTTATATATGTACAAATATTTGTATATATTTATAAATATATTTTTACAACTACATATATTTATAATATTATAATTATTATAAATACATTTATCATGATTTTAATTATTTATGAGAATATAATAGCTTCATGGAAACATGAATGAATCAAATACACCGAGTAAAGTATAGATCATAAAAATGAGTCATCATATAAATGGACAACAAGAATAGTAATGAGAGTGTAATGTTTAAATGAACATTCATGATGAATACATAACATATTAACGTCATTAATATTTATTTATCAATTGATCAAATTCATTGGAAACATATATTTATTCAAATATATATTTATAAATTTATAAATATAATTATAAATATACATATTTAAAAAGGATTTATATATAATTATAATTATACACATTTAAAAAGTGTTTGTAAATAAATATAAATAATTATATTTAAAATGTATTTATATATAAATATAAATATATGATTATAAATATATAAATATAATAAATGTGTTTATTATTTAATGAAATTTATTATATATATATACAAACTATTAAAATATATATATTATTTATAATCATGCGTTTTTTATTTAATGTATACAAATAAACAATATTTTTTTATATATAAATAATAATTTTATATAAAGTGATAATATTTTTTATTAAATACTTTTCTCAGCACTAACAACAGTGCTGATAAATCTACTTTATTCATCACTAGAAAAAGAGTTGATAAATTGTAGATTTATCAGTGATTTTCGACAGTGTTGATAAAGGTCCTCTTTTATCAGCGCTTAGCACTGATAAAACCTAGCATATCCCATTTCCAGATATGTGGTACTGTGAAAACATATGTTATTTATGTCATAGTGTTTTTATTATTTTTTCAATATAATATTCTTCTTCACTTCTCTTATAAACATACTCGATTTTATTCTTCCTCATTTTACAAATGATAGACTCCACAACACTATTTTAAAAATCAAAAAATGAATTTATTGATAAAAAATAGTTAAATTAAAAGCATGGAAAAAGAATATGAAAATTTAAATTTAAATCATCTGATTTAAAATGAAAATTAATTTTATTTATTATCATTAAAATAGTTATATTTGACTATAATTAATATGGATATATATAATTAATAATAATATTGTTTTAACAAATAAAAAAATTGGTTCCATCACCTGTTTAACTTATTTTACAAATCTGAACAAGACGTACACCACTACACTGGGAGCAGCAGGTTGATAAGAAACCTATTGCTCCTTAGGAATGGAAGCATCAACATGTGCAAAAGGTTGTTCCAATACACTACGAGCAGCAATAAGTTTAGAGACCTGTTGTTCCGTAGGATGTGGAGCACCATTATGTGTGGAAGTAATTATCTGTAGAAATAGATTAAAATTTAATTTAGAGTACATTAATATAGTAGTAAATGAATAATAACATGAGGTAACATGTTTTATATTACAAAAAAAGTAACCTGATTATTGAACTTGCCTTTTCTTTTTTAAAGGATGAAAGCATTTTACCCTACTATCAGAAATCCAAATCCCTTCATTGTGGTCTCCTATGACATAAAAAATGTCATCTACATTGGGACTAATGTGAAATGATTTTGATTTCAGAATAAAAGGGTCATCCTTAGTTAAATTTTCATCTGACCCTTCAGTGGTTTTGGTTGATAACAGAACGATTGACTACATTCAATTTCTGAGGTTTGGAACATAAAATTCATGAACTGTCTATGAAGTCATTATAAACGGTTCAGCTTTGTACCATTCCATACTAAAATCAACATTCACGAATCCCAATTCATATAGTTTAATAGCACTATTGTTATCAACCAACTTGGATTGAGAAATATTCACTTGGAATGCAGTATAATCCATCTCCCATACTTATTTGATGATTCCATAGTATGAAATATTCGCATAAATTGGATTTTTTCCCTTCGTACCAGAAACATGCATCGGTTCAGCCATGATTGTAACTCCACTATTTTTCATGGTACTATCTTCATCATTATCATTTGTATGGAACATATAACCATTAATTACATAACCATTATGTAACTCCCCCAAATGATAAAGGGATAAATAACTAAATGATATGAATCATTCCAACAAGGTGAACCTTCCTTTTCAGGATCCTATCTGATTAAAACTCCATAGTTAAGTATGTGTGGCCTGGAGTAGTGATCAGGTTTGGTGACCTTCTGTGAAGAGGGACTATCATTAGTCAGATGAACCATTTAGGTGAGTGAGTGGGCCCCACGGTGGGGACCGCGTGTCTATGGGGAAACTGGTGGTACCTAGCGGGCCAGGACACGACGACCATGTTAAGGTGGGGTGGGCGTGCTGTTCGCGGGACCCAGTTTTTACACATTGTAATATAATACATACACACATGTTCCTATGGGTAGCCATCGAAGTCATTATGAAATTGAATCTAGATTTTAATCTAACTCCTTTAAGATATAGTCCCAAAACCATCCTATAAACTAGTTTTTATGTGTATTTGATATCCATATTCTAACCCTTGATGGATTCAAATGCCTAAGACTTTCTTTATGAGTTTCGACATATGGGGAATCCTTTAAACTATAATGAAAAACATAACGGTGGGCCTGATCCTAATTTGTAATATTGATTGTCCAAAAACTCTTTTAGAAATTCCTTCAACAATAATCCACCAAGTGGGATGATATTTCATTAGACCAATGCTTTCCGCACCCAAAAATTATTCGGTATATAATTCAATGGCATCCTCAACAATATATCAATATATAATAAAACCATATTTCCATCTTCAATTTTATACATACACATTCAAAATATTCCGATATCGTTCAATGGGGTACATATATATATATATTATAGATGACCACATAGTATAATATCTCTCACCAAGTTAACCATCAAATAAAATAATGTTGTCAGGAATATCATTTCTAATTCACATAATATGGCGACAGTTTCTCATTCCATAGTTAGAAATTTTTTCGGGTCTATAACATTGTTTCAGATAGCTTGGAAGAAGAAATAGATCATGGAAAATGTATAAAGGACATTCCTTGGAAAAAAAATAAATTTAGAGCTATATACATTGTATCTTTCATAAAAAATGGTAGTCATGTGATTTCTGACCTTTTATCTTTAAATTGACCATTGACATGATGTTCTTGGTATTCGATGAATGCCCCTATAGAATCTTTAAATCATTTAATAAGATTCAAAATTGATATGTATTCTTCCTAGAAATACTGTAAACACCTAGAGGAGGAAACAAATCCACCGTTAACTGGGACTAACTCTTCTCGTATTCCCATGTAAACCATGTCTAGCCTAGATTATATTAAATATTTGTTTTCTCGGTGCATTTAGAAACATGTCAATGACACTATCACATAATTTGTTTTTCAAAATGCATAATGTTAAGATAATTTCTGACATACAGATAATTCCAGTATGGTTATTCAAAAAATGGATCTCTTTTTCCAACCATATTTTGTAATGTTTTTCAAAAATGGTTTATCAAAAGTAGTGTCCACATCATTTAATTCTTCAAATAGTTGATCATATGTTAGTGGATATGGCTATGTATGTTCTTATGAACTTCCATAGAATGATGTTTTCTAATATTGGTACATATTTCATCGAGGTAGAAATCTATAATGTCCTAGAAAATTATTTTTTGATGAATTTTTCTACCTAATTGACTATATACCTTGTTCGAAAATAGTAAACCTTTGAGTTCCTTTAATTATATATCATAAAAAGTTTCCATACGATTTAATGTCATTTATCTTCCTATAAAACATGTATCTCAACGTGAAATATTCATTTTTATAGGCATCATACAAGGTAACACCTGAATCCCAAAATAATTTAAAATTCTCGGTCAATGGATCCAAATAATAATGAATATCATTACCTAGTTGTTTTGGTCCTGATATAAGTATTGATAATGTGAACTATTTTTTTCATACATAAACACAATGGAATTTTATAATTTACCAACATAACCAACCATTTATTGTGAGTGCCACTTTGAAAACCAAAAGGATTCACTCCGTTTGTATATAACACAAGACGATGGTTTGTCGGCTAATTTCAAAATTCACAATACTCATGATCAATTCTCTTCCCATAAAGAGTGTTTGATAGATGACATAGTTTCCCATATTTAATTCATGTTTCCTCGTGCCATGTCAATTTCCCTACTTTCTCCTCACTTCAGCATAGGTGCCTAAACCTTGGAATTATTGGAAAGTTCCATTCAACATTTGAAGGATCAGATTCCTCATTCTTGTATCAATAATCACCACAATTTGGGAATTATACAAGTGATTTGAGGTCCCTTTGGAACAATATATAGTCATTCGGGCATGCATGTATTTGTTCTGATATCATAAGCATTGAGCGTAGCAATTTTTTGACATTGTATGCTCGGTTCGGGAGCTCATTATCTTCTGGTAGAATGTCATTTAAGATAGAAAACAATTCTGTAAAATAGGTGTCACCCCATGTATTGCCTAATTTTAGAGTATACAAGTTTATTATGGCTGAAAATGTTGTATATTTAGTGCAACCACTATACAATGACATCTTTTCACAACTATTTAACTTCTCAAACAATTTTGGGAAATCAAGATATTTATCATCAATTGTCCTTTTCATTTCCTCAATATGATCTTTATAATCATTCACATCTATAATGACATCCTCGACATAGTCTTATTCATTTTATGCACTTTTAATCACATCAGATGATCCATAAAACACAGTGTTGTCCAAAAATCATGATATATTTGATTTTCCCCATGTTTATTCAATAATTTAAAACATCGCTATATTTTTTGATAAATCATGTGTTATTATAACTCATCTAAACTAATTTGTATTGAATAGAAATAGTGTAAACTTGGATAATGGATTTGAGTTGGGTCATATTCATGATCTTTTCTAAACTTGATGAACTATTTCCTTCTTTCTTCATACTATTTTATCAGACGATTAGAATCCATCAATTATTTATTCATTTCCATCCTATTTAACTTGGTAATATTAATATTTAACCAAATAAATACCCAAAATGTTGATATAAAAATTAACCAAGTCTAAAAAACGTTATAGACTTTAAGTATCCTTCAATATTAATCCCCAATATCCACTTTTCAAAACAATGGACCTTCAATTGGGATCTTCTAGATAAATCAATCTTCATCTATTATAGTAATTTCTTCAATAGTCCAACAAAGAGAAATTCATCCACATAATGAAGTAAAATGACAAAACTCCCATCATAATTCACCATCATATAGTAGAAATTATTATCATTACACTATATGAACATTAATTCTACCAAAAAAGAATTGAATTTCTCATTAAACTATCTTGGTACCTACTTAAGCCCAAAAACATCATTTGAGACTGGAACCTAACATTCAATTACATTTAGTGTGAATACATCCAGTTAATCTATGTATATCTCTTCCTTTGAATCCCCATGACGGAGTATAATCATGACATACATTTGTTTTAGAAATAATAATTTAATGGAAACCAAGTATATAACCATCTAAATTATTATATGTTTTACAACATGAGAGAAAATATAATGTAAATATTATCCTTTTAATTATTGAAATACATTTACCTTTTCCATGGTGTTATTATTGATCGAATTTTCTTCATTATATAATGTAATGGTTTTCTTAATTCTATAAAAATCAAAATATAAAATATTAATGAAAAGCTACATTTCAAATGTCCTTTGAATACTATTTATAAAATCACAGTTAAAAATATCTCACCCTAAATATATTTCAAAAACCTTTTTAGTGTATTCCAAAAATATATCACCTTAATGATAATACTAGTAACACCTCAAGGAAAGAACCAATATTTCCAAATTTAGTAAATTATTTTGGAAGTTTCTCTTATGCGTATTTAACTGTATAGACACATAAGAAACCATATGACTATCATGGACTAGAACTATTCAAATCCTGACTCTTAATACATAACAATATAATCCATACTCATTACCCATCTCATTAATGATTATGATTGGTTTTTTCATCAATCTCCCAATAATTATATTAGAAGGATTTCTCATGAAAATCTAAGGAATGGAACTATACCACATTCTTGGTTAAGGTCCTGTCAGTGCTTCCAATTATGAAGAATCCCGGTTGTCCAACTGTTAATAACTGGAAATTCCAAAAAACAATATTTGGATATATAAACAATCATTGGACTCTCTAAATAAACTATAACATAAAACTTATCAGGTTCTGAAAATATGATATCCACTATTATAATTATCCCCATGAAGTGTACATTATCAATCCAAAAAATAAACTTTGACATCATGTCATATATTTGATGCTCTTTATGTTTTCTCAAAATTATCTCCAGATATATAGCATGTTCCCACCCTGATCTTATAGAACACTTTAGTACCTATATGTTTATAAAATAGTCCATCACTATGTATAAGTGTATATAAGTTCATTTCTGTAACATAGAATATCCTTTAATAGTCCACACATATTTCTAATTATCTATTTAAATTTTTATGGAAAAAACTAAGGAACTCAAGGGGGACATAGTCATTCATATGAACCCCTTCACCTTAATGTCGTTCAACTGAGCCTTCTTCTCTCAAGCTCTATAGGATCCATCTTATATGGTGGAGTTGATATATACCCCACACCTAGTAATAAATAAATCATAAACTCAACCTATACCTTGGGTGGTAATACAAAGATGTCCTTGGGAAATACATCTAGAAACTTGTCAATAATAGTATGACATACTGAATGATGTTTATCTCTACCATCTAAAATTACTCCTGAAAAATGGGTTGTGATTCTACCCAGATATAGAACTATATGTCCTACATAACTATTTTTCACATCCAACACTCCAATATACACATAATCATCACCCTCGAAAAATATAATTCCACCCATCAATGAAAAAAATTGATATAGTAGATACATCACTTCATGGCGGGTTTTAATTGAAGTCACAAACTAGACTCATAGTTTTCATGTCACCAGAACCATACCATTCCATTTTTGTGTCTATATTAAGTAGGAATTAATGAGTTTAAAGGTAAAATTTTCCAATATTAGTGAGACATTCTATGAATCCATTTTTTATTTATGTGAAATTGTTATCTCCTTATATTTACCTCCTACTTTCAATCAAATTATACATGATCCAACATGAAACATTCATATGCCATATATAAATATTATGCATTAACCCACGTGAAACATTAATAATAAATGTATACAAATATTTATACATATATACAAATATTTAATATGTGGGGCACAATTTTAACACTTTGGGTAAATTGATAAGCTATAATCAAAATATCCTAAGAACATACATGAAAAATTCATGTGCCATAAATTCAAGAGAAAAATAAAAAATACATTACTGTTTAATTGAATAAAAATAAAGAAGAAAAACCCTCTTCACTATATGAATGGTATCAGAAACAATAAACCATATCCATATGTAAACAGAAAACGAAAAACATGCGAAACAATACTAAAAACATAACTAAAAATAGATGGCTTGTATTCATTGACATGATCTCTAGTCAAAGATGTCCTCCATTCTCAATATGACCTTACAAAAAAAAACAATTCCTATGCCAATAAACATCAATTGGGCTACAAGCATCCAACAACTAACCATATATTTATTAAAATAAAAATGTACATATAGCATTACAAGAATACTCATAGTGGAAGCACCTTAGGAGATGAGTTTGTGATAGAGATGGGTTCGTAGAGGAGGAGGGCTTCACAACAGAGGTGGGGTTCGATGGTAGTGGTGGGGTATGTGAATGTGAGATTCACGACGAATGAGATCTTTGGGGTGGTGGAGGAGGGATTCACGGTGGCAGGAGTCAGTTACAATGGAGGAGGGGGAGGGGTTCAAGGCGGAGGAGGAGGTTTTCATGGCGGCAGGAGTCAGCAATAGAGGAGGAGGAGGGTTTCACGATAGTGGAGGATGGCTTCAAGGTAATAGAGGATGAGTAGGCGACAAAGGAGGAGAACGAGGAGGTGGAAAAAAGGTTCGGCTTCCATGAGAGATTGACTTGTGTGATAGAAGGACGAGATTGTTAGGGTATATTTATAAAATCAGGTAAACCTTTTATCTGTGCTAACTAAAAGACACTGATAAAGGTTTGATTTTTCAGCGTCAAAATAGAAAGCAATGATAAAACATGCATTTATCAGCACTAAAAAAACACTGATAAAAGTATAATGATAATAAAATATATATATATATATATATAATAAATAATTATTTATTTACAAATAATAATAACAATAAATAAATGTATATTTTTTTATATTTATATATATAATGAATATATTTTAATTTATAATTATAAATTTTTTATTTATATATTTATTATATTTATATTGATATATAATCAATATCATTTTTATAATTTTATAATAATTTAAATAAATCTATATTTATTTAGAATTACAATTGAAAATATATGTATATATTTATTATAATTTTATAATTATTTAATAACTATAAATGTATATATATTTATTAATAGTTATAATCATATATATATATATTTTTCAATAATTATAAAATTTTAACAAATATATTTATTGCATTTATAATTTTATAAATATATATAATTATTATATTTATAAAAATTTATTAATTATTTAAATATATATGTATTACATAGAATTATAAATATAAATATTTGTATATTTTTATAAATATATTTATTTATTTAATATATTTATTTTAATATGTTAATTATTTAAATATACATACATATTTTAATTATAGTGTGTGATTTATAATGAAAATTAATTTTATTTATTGTCATTAAAATATTTTTATTTGACTATAATAAATATGAATATATAATTTTATAATAATATTGTTTTAACAAATAAAAAAATAGGTCTGATCACCTGTTTAACCGATTTTCCTGATCCGAACTTGACCTACTCCCTAGATTCAATGACCATTCTGATTCTATATGAGTGTGTGTATAATTTGACCCTACATTAAAAGAATTTTAGGCACAATTGTTGTGAGATGGAGTTTGAACAACAATACATATATAAATTGACCCTAAAATAAAAGAATTTTCATTGCAATAGAATGATTTATTGAGAGATTAGTCCCGTGATCAATGTAATATTAATTTTTAGCCTTACCATCCTTAAATGAATTCATATATATATAAGAAATGGATGATTCATTCTATAAATTAGATACTGTTTTTCATCCCCTTTAATTCTGTAGCTCTGCAAATTTAACTTTAATTCTGACTCACCCTTCCTCCTACCCAGTACGATTGCTCGTCTCTTCGATCCCCAAAAACAAAATGGTGCATCGTGATATAATGATGTTTACAGATAAGATGAGGAGTTTCTCCAATTACTTCATCATTGGCTCCTCAAAAATGAAAAGGTGAACCACTCCATCTAACCTATTCGTAGCAGACTCCACCAACCCGGCGATGCTGAAATGGCAGGGCAGAGCACCACACACCGAGCAGGAGATGTCGGTGATTCCTGAAACCTTCTTCGATCGTCTCTTACTAGAATATTCCTACCAAGCGATGCAAAAAAATAATAATAATAAAATGCAGGCTGACCCGGCGATGCCAGAATGGAAGATGAGGGAAACCCACATTGATATGCTCTTTGGAGACACTTCCAACCAGCTGATGTCGGAATGGAAGAAGAGGGAAACCCACATCGATCTGCTCAGTTCAGACACATCCTCCTAGGCGATGCCGAAATGTAGAAGAAGATGACTTTGGTCGGTTTTTTTATACCCCATGACCAGGAGATAGAGGATCGGATGATGGGGAACAACTTGGACAGCCTATTTATGGACGAAGACCTAGGGATGGAGAAAAGGGAGAGGAGAGCGATGCACACTGACCTTCCCTTAGCAGACTCTTGTGATCAGGATATGATATAATTGAAGAAGAGGACGATGGTGGGCGACCTATTTATTTCCCAAGACCTGGCCATGGAGGATCGGAATAAGAGAAGTACGGTGTTCATGGTAGAAAGATAGAGGAGAGCACCTCTCACTTAGTAGCTCTTACCAGAAACTTGTGATCAAGAGACACCAGAATGGAATAAGAGGACTATGATGGGAAACTTGTTTATAGACCAAGACATAGTGATGAAGGATTAGAAGAAGAGAATTATGGTGTTCATGGAAGAACAGTATAGGAGACCGCCGCACATAGAGAAGCTCTTACCAGACTCTTGTGATCAGGCGACACTAGAAAAAATGAAAAGGATGACATTGAGCAACCTATTAATAGTCCAAGACCTGGCGATGGAGGATCGAAAGAGTAGAAGTACATAGTTCATGGCAGAAGGGTAGAGGAGAGTTCCACACACTAAGAACCTCTTACCAGACTCGGTGTTCATGGCAGAAAGGTAGAGGAGAGCACCACACACCGAGCAGCTCTTACATGATATTTATTTAAGAATTAATATAATGAATTTAAAAATATAATTTTGAAATTAGAAATTTATGTTTAAAATTTTTGAACTGTATGTAATATTTTTATTCAAATAAAATATATTTATGTTTTTTTCTCTATTAATCAAGTATTCACAAGATCAATTTTGATTTTTTTCTTGGTTTAAAAAACAATCAATTGTTCGTTGATTTAACATAATTTGATTAATTCAATGAGAAAAAAAATGAAACTTGGTTATTCTTTTATACGTAAAACAAGTGATTTTTCAAATAATGGTTCTTGAGAATTTATATTAAAAATATTTTTTACCACTTCTAGAAATTAAATCTTAAAAAATGGGTTCCATATTTCAAATCATTATAATTAATATCAGGTAATTTGATCAACTTAAAGAATGATTTTTCATTGAGAAGAATCATAGAAAATTATAAAGGGAGGATCAAAGCAGTGAGTAGTCATGATGATAAGATATTCTATCCATACGAAGTACAACAAAACAAAGATTATTTTCACATTTTTTTTAAAATAGTTAAAAGTACATCGCTCAAAATATGAAAAAAAATATTCCATTTCTTTTTCTATTAAAATTAAAACTGGTATAAAACTTAATTTAAAAAACCAAAGGATAATATTAAAATCAATCATGAAAACATTTTTAGAGAAAAGATGAAAATGGAAGAAAATGATCCCCAAAATTCTATTTTTCTTTTAAAAAAATTTCTGATCATTCTATGTACTAAATAGAAGAAAATTGTACAATTACATGAACAATCCATGAATAAATTATGGAAAATAAAATGAAATGGGTTTATCGTATAAAGAAGATATAATTTCTCTCAATCTAAACTAATGTATAATCCATACAAATTAAAATGAGATTGAAACATAAATCCCTTTAAAACTTTGGTAATCACTAAATCAAAGACTCATGAAAGAGAGAACCATATATGGATTTTTAATTCCACTTAATTTCAATAAAAACAATTATAATATACATTAATGGGTATTATATAAACCACATAAAATAAATAATTGGTGAATATTGAATATGTCTTACAGAAATAAAATTGAGACAAGAAACGCTTACCTCAAGTCTCATCTTTTTCGTACATGTTCAAACCTACTTTATAATAAATATATATTTATTATAAATATATTATATAACCATTATCATATATATAATACAATATATTATTTAATTATAAAAACTTATCACCCCTTTGTTGACAATTATTTATTGAAATTATTGTTCTAGGTGGTAACTATTTCATTTTTCATGCATGTTTCAGTTCGGCAGTCCCAATCATTGTACTTTGATCATGGTTGCATTATCTCTAGAATTATAATAATTTTATTAGTATCACATTTAATCATCATATACACTATTAAAAATATTCATATTATATGATGATGAAAAAGTAATTACATCAGTTCATTAAATAATAATTAATATAATATATTAAGTATAACAATTGTACATTTAAAACTATAGTAATTTTATAAATATCATATATATTCATTAAATTCATTATTAAAACCATTAACATGAAGTGGTTATGAAAAATAAAATGCATCACTTCGTGAAGGTGATAATCCACACACACGCCTGAGCGATGTTTTCATTTTTCCATATGATGGAATGGTGTTGGATAATTGTTGTTAAATCATTATAATAAAAATTCATTATATTTATGAAAATAAATTCATTATTTTATAATGGATAACAATTATTTAGATGAGGTATAAGAAGAAATAAAACATAATGTACTCTATTAAGTGGCGTATCTATTTGTTGGGAAACCTTATTTGGATTACACCTTAAGGCTTTAGGGGATTGTATTTTGACATGAAAATAATATATAGGACATGGGAAAAGAATATAAATGATATTATGGTAGTTATTTACTATTATTGAGTGATCAAACATTATTAATAAAGGAGTAGATGAAGTTCCATTTATTAAGTAAGTGGAGGGGAACCCTTGGAATTACATAATGTATTAAATTAAAAAAATTAAAATTCATGTTTAGGTGGAAAAAATTAAGATTATTATAATGTATGTTTAGAATAAGTTGATATAATCTCACCCAATAATACTTGTTCATGTTTAGGTTATATTTTTTCCCTTATCTCTTAGTTTTAATCGATATCAACCCTTTGAAAATTATCGTGATATAAATGCTTTTTCTATTTTGGCATTAATAATGTTACGATAAAATGGAAATTGACCCATAAGTGTATATGGGGTGAGATTTTAGACTATATCAAATTAAATTGGATGAATAGAATATATTTTATAAATTAAAATTTATTTAATAAAATATTATATTACATAAGAAACCATTAAAGTCCTTTCAGGGACTATTCACATTGTATGACGTTAAAGACATCAATACTTGTATAGAATTTGTATATAAACACTTTATAAAAAAATTACACATTATTATTAAATATATAATTCACATGTCACCATAATTCATCCATAAAATATTATTTTTTATGTTTTTAAAATCATTAACTTTGATTTTTTACACTTCTTGCACAAACATTTTTTTAGCATTGTGTAAGAATTTAAGGTAATTATACCATAAAATTTGAAAAATTGATTAACATAAAAAATAAATAAATTTTATTATAAATAAACTTTAATATTCTTTAATAACATCTACTAGTCTGTATGTGAAAATATAAATTAAAGGGAATGGTATTTTGAAATTTTCATTTGCATAAAATATTACAAAGGACTTTATAAAATACTAATGACACCAAAAGTAAATATTTTTTAATATTTGAAGGATGTGGTAAAATTAAAATAAATAAATGAAGTTTAGTCAAGTGTATGGTTGATTTTTAATCCTTATTTAAATGTTTTAATGTTTTTCTACATATTTTACCCTTACAATGGTGATAACAATTTTACCAATGTTACTATTAATTATGAAAAAAATAAATGTGGAATATTTTCAAAATACAAAAATACAAGTTTCAACAATGGTATCCATTTTTCAATATTATATCTCCAGATGTTGAGCAAATAAATTTTAATATAAGTGTGTAAAATGCAATGAAAACAGTTTTTAGAAAAAAAAATGTGTTTTTAAGCATAAAAATTAACATCTATCAAATTCAATAATATTGATCATTAAAATGGAATTATTTATATTATACAAAATAAAATGAATTATATATAAATTTATGACCAAATCAAAATTATAATAAGAATTTTAAAATATTTTATTCTCTGAAAAGAAAATATTACATTTGAAAAATTGTTATTTTTCACTATTCAATGAAAATTCATCCATCTAATAAAAAGACCAAAAATATCACCATAAGTTAATATTGATATGATTATTTCTAAAAAAATTAATTTTATTATATAAAATTTCTAAAATTGTTATAAAATAATTCTAATTTAAACACACAATATCATATAAAAATCATTTTTCAAGAAAATCAATTTTTGAAGCATAAAATTACTTCACTAAAAATTAATTGCTTATTTAATAAGAATTAATCAATATATATGTATTGAGTATGAACATTGAATATATGTGTATATCATAATATAATTACTCATATTTATACCCACTTGTTAAACAACTATATTATAATGGTCACATTTAAATGATAATATTTTTATAATATATATTAATTCACATAAATATTGATGTTGAGTGTCCGAAAATATAGTGAGATTATTATTATTTTAACCTAAATTTATTGGTATGACATGAATCTTCTTGAATGATGTTATTATATTCCCAATGTAAGGATTCCAAACTCAGGTAAGTGATCAACTTCACAGCATGGTCTCCTTTGGATGCAAGAAGGTCGACAACCATATTCCTATCATTCCAACTATAAAGTGTCTTAGTATATATATGGAGCATAATATATAAATTTTGGATAATGTATTCATTACTCAAGAGATTAGAAGAGTGGATCCCTAGTGATTTTACTAGAAAAGATGAATCAAATTCAACTGAGGAAATATTGATATTATGAGACTTGTAAAGAATAACACTTGTATGCATAGCATGAGATTTAGCTTATATACATGAACCTTATCTATAAAAGGATAATAATGACATAATGATATATCCTATACCATCTTAGACAAAACCACCTCTATAACTGCCTAAACACATGATTCATCAATATTCAGCTTATAGATCTACCTTAGAGCCTTCCAGCTTATCAAACACCACTCGTATAATCTCTGGATCTGGTAGATAGATAACTAGAAATATGGATCTTCATAGACTAAGTTAGGATGAAAATATTGAAAATAGAGTTGAGATAATATACCAGTGAAAGGATACTACTTTTCAAATACGTGGTGTAGTGATTGACTCCATGGTGGATAGTTTCATTATGATTATTCCATATAAATGAGCATCCAAAATACTACAGGACACCCTAGCATAATGACAGTAGTATTATTAATATTATTTAATGTTATTATATTAATGGATAAGAATATTTTAAATCCATATAATCCACTATTAAAAATAAAATAACATCGATCATGCATAAATGAAAATTACCACCTCCACGAAATGATACTCTTATCTTGTCATCACCACCTCTCATGGATTGAAAAATGATTGATTTCATGAATTCATAAAAATATAATTTACAAATTATAATTATAAAATAAAAATATATCATATATTTTTATTCCACTTCATTTGTTGGTAAATGGAATCATTATTCATGCATATGTCCAGACTACCACCTCCACAAATGAATAATTTCATTTATCATCATTACCATTTTTTATGATTATATGAATATATTTAATGAAGATAAATTATATTGATAAAATTTTTTAGAATCTATAAAATTTATACTAAAAATATAAAAAAAATCATTACTCGATAAGTCACTATAACATGCCCCCATTTGGGTTGGTTTTACAACCTACATGAATAATGTTATAATATTAATATTATGAATTATTAAGTAACATCATATAATGATAATTTAATGAAAAATTAATTTATTTGATATTTTTTTCATTATTATGGAAAGGTTTTATTAGTATTTAATATATTTATTAACATATCACCTTTTGATTGTTAAAGACACAAAAACTTAATCTTCAAAATTATCATTCTTGAAAACCATACATTTTTTGATTATCCATATGAAAATGAGATATGGAAAATAAATTAAACACCATTATTATTTTTTCTTGAACAATTTTTTAATGATTAATTTTTTTAATAAAAATTAATCAACTATGCTATTACAAAACTAGTACGAAACAAGCAATCAATGTTTCTAGCACCCGATGTTGATAATGAACTATAACTCGATAACATATTTATAAGAAACAGTTATGAATTGTGTTTATAAAGGAAAATATACATTAATAAGGATATGAAATGGCTTATGAAGAATTAATTATATATATGGTTATAACACATTTTAACTAACAAGAAAATGAGTTAAGGATTTTTTGTATCAATTCTCACCCATTGAGACAAATTTATTATTAAAAATAATGTTTTATTTTTTTGTTGTATATATGATCCCTAAATATTTTGTGTCATGTTCCTATAATTTTTTATGTTTTCTAAATTTTTATTTGAAATTATAGCCTTCAATGGGTTTTCATTGGAAATCATATATTTCTGTAATGGGTTCATTGTCTTTAATTTAATTTCCTAAGAAATATTTCATATTGTGCACCACGATATCTTTGATATGGTTCAAATACTATGTAATTATTATCTTTTACCATATAAATTAAATTCATGGGGATTTAAGATATATATCTTGTTCCCTATTTTAATAGTGTCTGATTTAATTAATCCATAGTTTCTATGTGTTCCTTTTCTCAATTTTCACCCCATGAGACATATTTCTTATTTTACACTATGTTTTATTTTAAATGGTGTATCAAATAAACCATTAATATTTTTATAATGATAATATCATTATTTATGGTATTTAATGTTTTATTCGAAATTATATACTTCAAGGGGGTTTGATTCGAATGATTTTAATGTCATAAGTGTTCTTTTATTAAAATTTTAATTATATGAGACATGATTATCTAATACAAAATATTTTATATTGTACAGTGTACTTACTACCACTTTTTTATATCATCATTCTATAATTATTATTTTTATTTAATATTCATTTGAAATTATATCCTTCAAGGTGTTTTGATTAGAATGTTTATAAAATCATAAGTGTTATTTGTATCTTTTTTAAATTCCATGATACATGTTTGATATTTCAAACCCCGATTTATTTTATATATTTTATTCACTTCAATATTTATTTCATGTATAATTAACATATTTCATTCCATTATATTTAAATTTCATGGTATCCATATTGTGTTATTTTAATTCTCCTATTACTATTACCATAAGGGTGTTTGTATCTCAATTTTTCATTATTGAGATATGATTTTTATTCACCAATTGTTTTATTTTTATAACTATAGATTAATTTCTGAACCATATCAAACTATCTTCCTTTGTATTTTTAAACTTATTTAAATCCATCACTACTGTTGTCTTTCCAAATCATCCACTTTCATAGAAATGATTTTTCATCTAATTCCTTCTCTCTATAAATGCCCTATTTTTCATTATATTGTTTAAATGTAAATATCCAAGATAGTCATACATCAATTAATTTATAGAATTATTGACTTAAAAAAATATCATTACTATAGATTATTTTATATTTAGTATTCTTAAATGTAACGTTATTACACTTATTGGTTGGGGGAAAATTAACAATTGATATACTTGTTAGTTTGATATGAATATTTATTAACTACTATGGAAAGATAATTATGCATTGTTAAATCATACACCTTCTTTTTCTGAATGTATTATATTTATTTTTTATTATAAAATTATTGACATTCCATATTTTTTCTCATAATATATATTTTTTTGAATTACTAAAGAAATTTTATTGTGCACTGTATTGATGTTCATATATATGTAAAGGTTAATGAAATGGACTAAATGATGAGACTGGTGGGGCCTAGTGTTATATTTCTCAAAATTGAATTGGTTGGTTTCATCAGACAAAGGGTATGTATATTTGGTTTATTCCGACCCATTGAATGAATGATGTGTTGGTTGTCACCATGATGAAAATAATGATGTCTTGGCTCTGGTCTTGATAGAAAGAATATTGTCTAAAATAATTACATTATGATAAAGATCAATCTGTTCGACATTATGTATTACATAACCATGAATTATGTTATTGCTTTTTGTCTATTTTTTAATATAGTTAACCATGGATTTGCTTCCAGCTCATGTGATCATTTATAGGAAATTATTTGATTATCTTTTTTTCCATCTATATTATTCATTCCAAGTTTATGCATTGATAAATTATGATATAAATTTTCACTTAATGGATGTTTGATCTCACCATTCATTTATTTCCATTTCTATAGGTTTTGAATTAAATTATTATACATGATATCTCTAGAATAGTAGAATATGTTTGGAATTTTGGGGAAGTTGTTGATGAATTACTAGTTTATTATATAATTGTATCAATGTTCAACTAATGAGAAAGACACTGGATTTGTTAGTTTTATGTTTTTTCATGCTATTTAAGACACTAAACCTAAAATTTAATTCAAATTCAAGTGACCTATGATTTTTTAGTAATATTTTTTTTATTTATGGATAAAATTAGTTCACATTAGTTCATTTCTAATATATTATGAAAAGATGGTATTTATGAGAACAACATACCCAAAGAACATGTCTAGAGTGTCAAATTTAGTACCAACGGTGGTTTTATAAATCATTATATATTCAGATTTTATTGTTCAATGATAATTTAGAATAATAAATGTCATCATGGTTTGATATATTAAGGGTGATCACAATTTCAATGGAATGGAAAACCTGTTTTATTGGTTGAGGTAGTATTTGATAATTTATATCTTTTGAGGATTAGTATGAGGGGGATTTATAGAAAACCATAAATATGATTCTATGTACAATTCAAGATCCAAAATTTTGGTAAAGTATGGATTTATTGGTCTCGTAGAAATTACAACCCTATTTGGATTAGGGGAGATTGATGTGGTTCTAATAGAGCTTCACCTAAGTGTAATCACCCAAAAAAAGGTTGTTTAATTATCAAATTACTCTTAAATGGGTGGATAATGAGGGTGCCTAATATTTCACACCATGATAATAAATTATATGGAATATGTTTTAGAAATTAACATGTACTTTAAGATTTACTATAAAAGATTATAATAAATTAGTTTGGTAACATAATTAGATAATGTCCATGGAAAACATAGATTAAAATGAAGACATTCATATGTTAAGGTTAATATTAGTTTATATTTAAATTTTTAGATAATTAATTAATTGAATTTTTAGATAATATATTTAAATGAATTTTCGATTTTGAATATTTTAAAAAAGTCCATGATAAATTGGTAGTGTTATTTTTTATTATTATGGGGATTAAAAACCCAAACAAAAAGAAACATAGGTTGAACCAAGAGTGATATATCTTTGACTAAAAAGAAATTTAAGCAAACATGATGTTTTCATAATGTAGTAAATATTGAGGTTAAATTTTTCATAATTCTATTATGATTATAATTTCTATAACTCACATTAAATATTTTTATTTTAGTAATGGCTAGAGCTAGGAAGAACCAAATTAACATTGGATATGATGGGAAATTCAGTGATGGTCCTAATGAGAAACCAAATGGGATAATAAATGGTGTCATAAATCATGTGATACTACCAAATTGGCTCTCATGACTTGTGGATTACTACATGAATATAGTTGAATTATAAAATTCAACAAAGAAGAGAATCAAGCAGTCCGATGAATGTTCGGTTAACAATGATGATAAAAGGATAAAGATTAAATTTTCTACATGTAATTATTTTTGGTTGAAACAGAAAAGGTAATGTCTCAAAAGAAATATAAGATTTTACTAGTGTGTAAAATGAGGGCATAGAGTAAAATTCTGTAAAGGAAATATGAATAAATCGATTAACATAATAAGGGGAAAATATGTGTTTTCGAGTCATACCTAATATATTAAGACAGAAACATCATTTAAAAATATATCTGGAGTTATGTATGCCTTTTAGATAACCTAGAATTAATTTATAATTAATATTTTGTAGATTTAATTTAATTATGTGTTTTAGAATATAACACCTTTATATTTTAAATTACACATTCATTTAAGACATAACATATTCGATTGGATATGATAAATGAAATTCAAAATAGAAAAGATCAACAAAAAATTATATAACTGTTAATGTTCATACATGCAATTTGTGGGTAAAATAGTTGTATCAAAATTATGAAATAATTTTTTAAAAAATAAAGGTAATTATTGATACTATGAAATTGATAAAATTCAAATATGGTAGCTAAATAACTATTAAGACTGATTTTTGATTGCAAATATAACTTTTTTAAAATTTTCATTTTTTTCATTTTATTTTAAGATACAAAATATATTATTGATAAAAAACATTATTGATATAAATGTTATATTAACACCAATATAAATATTAATGGATAGGAAATGTGAATGAAAACACTTAGAATTATAAAAGTTATTTTCCAATGATATAAATATTCACTATATTTTTGGGTTATTATTTTTAAATTTTGAAATTGTAATTTAACCAAATTAACTTAATTTTTGGATTTATATTAACAATATTATCTTAATATTAATTTTTTTATTTTTCAGAAATAATATATTTTTAGGTGAATAGTTAAAAATATAGTTTTTACTAAATTCATTGAGTTGATGGATGTTTCAATAAGTAAGTATATTTTAAACACTTTTAATAAAATATATAATTAAAAATTAATTGAAGGACTAAAACAATACATTTAAAAAATTGTTATGGATTTAGATAACCTAACTTTATTATTTTATAAACATAAGTTATATTTCCCAATAAAATAAACTATTTTAACTCATTATTTTAATTAAATAAATTTTGGATAAATTTTGGTTTATTATTTATTTGGATTGAACAAATTTTTTTTATAATAAAAAAATTATATTATTAAAATAAAAAAAAATCATTAAGATTATCCTACACATAAATTTTAATCTTAGAATACACATTCTAAAAATGGGTTTCTTTGTGTTATATGCACTAGGGTAAAAATTGATTTTTCATACACATCGGTATATTATTTTATAAAAATTATCTCATATATATAATTATTAGATACAAACTATTTAATTAGTATAATTATATTTTTAGGGATTAAAATTAAATTACTTACGTAAAAAATAAATGGCATGCTAGAAACAAAATTGCTAAAATATTTACAACCCAAGAGATTATATTTTTTACTATTTAATCATCATCCTTTTTAATCCAAATAGATTATGGTAAAATATTCAATATAATTTTTTTGACAGTCCATATGATTTTTTATCAATATGGATTTTTAATAACTACAAAGTCATGTTGATTAGGGATAGTATTGACTCAAATTCCCAAAGGATCTATTTATTTATTTATAGATAATAAAATTTTTAATTGGGTTTAGTGGGATCCTTATATAGACTGTAAGGACAATCGAACATAGCCCATTACTTGACCCAAGGATTAAATACCAGACACAAAAAACAACCCAAACTAGCTTTTACTTCAGGATACACCTATTCTCTATGGCCTTGCAACGATGATTGGCTAGAATTTCCCCATGAAGAACTGTAAGGTGTCTGGTACAAATGACCAAATTCATTCCCACTTATAATTCTAGATTTGATTATCCTGCTGGTGGATGCGTCCCACTCTAAATTGTTTCCCCTTATGGGGCTGCACTTGAGGATTCAAACTGGCATGTAGCTCATATTCCAAAACCAATGTAGTGACCTGACTCCACAAACAACTTGACGAGCATCACCACCTTGAACCATCGACGATCGCCACAACTTTTCACCACATTTTTTTCAACCAACCACTGTAACCCACCATCGCTGCGGTGAAATTCTATGCCAACTCCATCGACACCGACCCCCAATGTCAATGCCTCTCACACGCCTCTGTCGTGGTCGCATCATCAAATTGTCGACATGTGCATTCCTTCCTCATCATCGACACAATCAATACTAACCCTCGATGCTAATGAGTTCCCTCTACCACAATACAGAACCATGGACAACATCCCACTTATAATAACCCACAAATTGTATTCATATTCATATATTTCATTTAGTGAATGCATTAAACATAATGAAGTGATGGGTGGGCCCAATATTTTATAACCCCATGATGCATTGATTGGTCTCTTGGGTAAAATTATTTGGGTACTTAGTGTATTCCTACCTAATGTAAGAAAGATTCCTTGGTTGCAAACATGTCGAAAAATATAATTTCTTAGTTGATGCATTAATAGAAAGAAAAATGTCTTGGCTAAGGCCAGGATAGTAAATATATGGATGTCTAGTATAATAATTTCCATCACCATTAATTTAAATATTCTTTTCTATGTAATTATTTATATTATTAACCATATATTTGATTCAATATCATGTGATCTGTTATATGAAATTATTTTATTATAAATTATTTTTTATCATATTATTCATGCCATGTTTATGCCTTGATAGATTCTGATATATATTTTCACATACTGAGCATTTGATCTCACCCATGTTATGTTCACATTTCCATATATTTTGTAGATAAATATTATATAATATATTTCTAGAAGACTAGAGTATATGTAGAGTTTTTTGGATGTTTTTGAAGGATTAATATGGATTAAGTATTTTCTTATATTGTGGAAAAATTTCCATCTGATGAGAATGAAATGGGTTATGTTGGTTAATATTTTTTTCCAAAATCTTTAAATTTTATTCCTAAAAAGTCCTTAAAATTTAAGTAACTCCATAGTTATTATTGATATTGTATTTATTGATGGATAAATTGGATCACCTTGGTTTATTTTAATTTCATTATGTAAATAAGTTGTTTATGAGAACTGAATCCCGAGAGAGCTTTCTTGTGGTATCACAAGCACAAAATTATTGTATGCACCTTTTATTAACATAGTTTGGGTGAAACAAGTTAAATTTACTTGTATATTTCCTTATTCACTATACCAATTCACATTTTTTTGAGACAAATAAGTGTTCAGATTAAAAGTAGAGTAGGATCATTGGATGTCACTACCAACACTACACTTTATCTGTGATGAAAAAGCACTAATAAAGGTAACCCCATTATTAACATTAATAAAAGGTATAATAAATTTTAAAACAAATTATATTCTACTAAATACCATATTTTATAGTATAAATATATATAAATTTTTATATATATAATATATTTTATTTAATATAATTTATAAAACATAAAATACATAACTACACATAATATATAACAGATTTAGGGAAAATGGTTTATAAAATAATTAAAATGTAATATTAAGTAAAACATTAGTAATTATGTTGAACCGTTAAAATTTATTTTAAAATAATATTATCCTTGATGACTTGTGATAAATGAAAAACTAAACAATAATTGAACTGTGATATATGATAAAAATATTCTTATTTAAACGTAATCATTATATCTTAGCTATTAATTTATCATTAAGAATATGAATAATAAAATTATGAAAATTATGTATAAAGGATTTGTATAATAAAAATATTTTTATTAATGCATTGAATTTATTTACTCAATTTTCAGTAAATTAATTTTATGCTTAAAAATATATTTTCTCCAAAAAATAGCTTTTATTGTCTTTTGTGCATAGACATTATTTTTAATTTCTAGAATATTTTATAAATTTTATTTTAAGGAATAAATTAATTTTTTAATTCATCATTTAAATATTATATTAGATTAAATTAATTGGTTTTTTTCTAAGAATATTTATTTTTGTGTGAATAGTGAAAAATACCAATTTTTTTAAAAAAGTCATTTCTTTTCTGTAAAAAATGTATTTTAAAAGTCGAATTATATTTTCAATTTGATCTTAATGTAACTTATGAATCATTTAATTATAAAAAATCTAATTAATTATCTATAAATCATCAATAGACCTTATATTGGTATAAGTTCATTTTTTTCTTATATACCAATTTATCTAAAATCAGTTTTTTTTTCAGTTTTATAAATTTATATTATTATTTATTTATTAAAATTAAATAAATTTAATCATAAAAAATGAATTTTATTTTTTTAATTATTAGGTTCAAATTTGGTAAAGAGTTCCCTTTTATTTTATATCACTATTAACAGTAATCTTGTTTAATATTTGTCAGCACAGTAAAGAGAAAATTAGGTAATTATGGTTAAAAATAAAGTGATATGGATTTTAAAATATATCTAGAACATACCTGTGTTTCCTTATGATAATTTTAATTAAAAAAACATTTCAAAAATTCTAAAATATTCCATCTTTCTATCATTTCTCTTTGATAAAGTTCTTTTTATTATTTTAGGTAATATAAAATTCCAAAA
The DNA here is from genome assembly GCA_963277665.1 of Viscum album. NCBI lineage: Eukaryota > Viridiplantae > Streptophyta > Magnoliopsida > Santalales > Viscaceae > Viscum > Viscum album. The sequence continues at coordinate 1,933,991,071 of OY728131.1, forward strand.
TCTATCTTTGTTACATTTAATATCAATAATATTTTATGAGAGACAAAATAAATATTATAAATGGTTCCAAATATTATTTTAAATATTTTTTTTATTATAGTCATTTATTTTAAAATTTTCGTGATGACATAATTTCCTTAAATACTTATGCAACACTAACACGGTGGTTGTGAAAGTTGTAGAAGAATCTGGTAACTAAGATTAAAAACATTAAAAGTTGTTTTTTTGGGATATTTATGGTTTCCTAATTTTTTTATATATATAAGATATTATTAATTTTTTAAAAGTCTTTATTTGAGATAAATTATTAACTTGATATTTTTTAATGTCAGATTATGTGAAGAGTCTTTAAAATGAATATAATGGTATTTTATGTTAAATAATATATTATTTAATGATTTAAAATTAATAAAAATATTTTATATGTACAAATTTATATATCATTGTTTAGAATATCAATAATTTCCCAAATATGGGTCACTTTTTCATTTATAGTGACTTTCTTGACCCCTAATAGGTAAAACACTTGTGATCATGGAAATCGTTAAATAATGTTAATGGGGGGTTAAAACTAATAGATAAGTGTTAAAACAACAATTAAACTTGTCTAAAATTTATTGGATGAGATTATCATTACTTATGTAAATCCTATATTATAAATATATCAATTATGTTCCAAATGAAGATGAAAACTAATTTTTACTAATTTAGAACATTAAGTAACTCTGAGGTTTCCCCTCCCTTCACTTATAATAGGAAACCACCTCTCCTTTATTCGTCACAATTCATGATCTATTTAGATCAAACAAGATTTAACAAAATCCCTGTCAAAACAAACTCCCCATGACTTAAAGGATCTTTTCTCATTAAAATTCTAACCTATATGGCATAATGTGTAAGCCAAATATTATTTTTCAATGAATAGGTATAACTTTTAATCGAGTGTTTCCATTTTATTTATTCTTATATCACCATCCAAAATCCTAAAACCATGATAATATAATTATAAAATTATATCATATTGTCACGACCTATCTTTACTAAGATGAGGGAAGGGTCAACAGATTTCCATACCCATCCTTCTTAAAGTTGAAGAAGAGATAATAAACCCTGAGATCTGCCTTCAATAGGTCCCAGAGTGGCGACTAGCACCAAGGGTATAGAATCACACACAAAATGGAAAGCATTACCCTTTATATTTAGTAGGATCTGGAGATAAGATAGTAAATCCTAAACCATAATATAACTGGAGGGAAATGTAATGAAAAAAATATACCATTCCCACATGAATGTTCCAAAAGAATGTGCAACAATGTACAAGAAAAATCCAATAGAAAGTACCAAATAAAAGAAGAAAACAACAACATCAAATCTCCCAATGCCTGAACTAGTATGGTCTTGCATGATCCTCAAAGTCCTCCCAGAATCCTGAAAGTAGTTTTATATATGTAGAGTGAGTATATAGGTATAATCAGTAGGGACAACAAGAAGCTCTCGTGCACAAGTGGGAGGCATTCTAATGCCTGTGATAAAACGAGATAACCCTTAACAAGGAAACTATCCACCCAAACCGCACTAATGCACACTCCCCAAATAACGCAAGTCATGCAATGTAATAGTAATAAAACATAGTTGTTTGGGTACCCCGAACCACTTTCCCACTGGTTATTGATGAAATACTATACATTAGACCTCTCCCGTTATTCTCACTGCAGTCCCACTACGACACCCCGTCAGCACGCACCTAGGTTTTCACAACCCCACATTCCACCCACAAACACCTCGGCTATCAGTACAACACATCCTACCTAAAATCACCTAGGAAACAATGACCAATCATAACCATGCCCGCACACACATGGGTCTAAACAATTACTATCACGTTTGAATAATCTTGGGCCTCATTTTGAAGACACTTAGGAAACAACCTGCCCGCACACACCTAGGCTAACCACCACTATGTACCATGTCCGAAGAATCTGGGGATATAATGGACCTTAGGCCATCACAGTCTACCTGAATAATTTTGGGCTACTCAGTAAAGGGAGAAGAAAAGGTGCTAATAACCAGAAACTCATAAAAGTGTCTGAAAAAACACCCTCCCCCATGAATTGGTGTGTTTGGTACAAAGTACTCAACATAGTTGGGGTGAAAACAGGAAACATAAGAACTAAATTATATATATTGGTAACAAGAACTCATCCCATCCAAGGGGTTCAAAAACCATTCCATACACAAACACACTCGTTATTATTCATTCATAAAGAGGACAACACCCACGACCATGTCACAACTCATTCCTGAAAAACAATTCCCCATTGAACCCATTCTTTTTTTCATATTCAGGTGATTCTATTTAAGTAATTATTCACTACTGGGAAACTAACATGAATTGACACAAGATAATGAAGAATAAAACAACCAAAATACAATTTAAGAATTCACATTCGGTCCTCTTGTAAGGTCACAACATCAAAAGGGGTCTATGAGATCCCTCAAAGTATAGGGACCAATCCAAGCCACACCATATGGACCCACAAGGCCTCAGATCAAAAAACAAATGATTTCCCATCAACCAGGGATCCCATCTCCACCCATGTCACACAAAAAGCATAATGTATATGAACTACGCTTGTTACCAAGAATGAGAAAGGGATTTTTCAGATTCAAACAAACCATTCATTAATTTCATTCTTTCTTTTTATTAACCGGGGTGATCACACAAGGATTTTTGTTCACTGGAAATCCATTTAATTAACCTAGTTTACTTGATTAAACAATTCATATATAAAAACCATTCAATCATCACTAAAGTATGGGTTTCATTAGTGCCCAAGGAAGGACCACCAATGACCAGGATTTTCAGCGCACATAATCCCATATAGATCACAACATATAGAGAGAGATAAAATAGTACGACAACATCATCAAAATCACCCGTTAGTTCTTTAAAAGTCCGTTTATTATCATTATTAAGTTCTGGTTTCATCTATTTACAATGGAAAATCATAGTACAAACCTATCATGATACACATTAAAGAGAGACAAAGGAAAAAACCTACTTGGATGATCAATGATTGAGGTTTCCCTCCACACACTATAAACTCGGGATGCACGATATGAAAGGGATGAACTCCGGGGGCTCCAAGAGTGGGTAGGAAGGCTCCAGCACAGGCGGACCACATGCCCTAGGATGGGGGCTCCAAACGTACCAAGTAAGGAAAAAGAAGCCAGCCAAGAAGAAGAAAATCATTCCTGAGTGACAACATGGTGAGATCCTGGACTTACAGGATATCAAAATCATGAACGTAATTAAAAGGAAGACTGTGGATTCACCATGTTGTTGGACAGTTAACCAAGATGGGATTAAAAGTTATTTAAAAATTCTAAACAAAGGGTGGTCATAATGGATGTTCATTTAAATGATTTTCTTTATTTATAGTGAAAAGTGTAACATGGGTGGAACTAGAAAGTACAGGAAAAAGGGCTGACACCAAGGGAAGCAACATGTTTTGGTACATCAAGGGTCATCTGAATCTTGGGAAAAACATTAGATTTCATTTACGGTATTTTAATATATTTAAATGTTCTATAAAAACATTTCTATGTCACAAGATGCATTGAATCATATGAAAAATTCTGAAAACAATAAAGAAAGAAGGGTATGACATGGTTTGGAAAGACACTATAATGGTTCCATGGTCATTGTGCCACCGTAAGAGGTTCCACAATTTTAGTGTGCGACCGTGATGGTGTGACCCTCTCTGTGCCACTCTATGTGGTGCCACTATTTTGGTTTGTGACTACGATGGTGTGAACCTCACAGTGACACCATCACAGTGCCATCATTTCAATGTGCGACTGTGATGGTGTGACCATCATGGTGCCACTGTCACGGTGCCATCGTAAGTGGTGCCACCATTTTAGTGGAACCATTTGATGGAACCATGTTTTTTGGAAAACTCCATAATGAGCCACTGCCCTAGAGATTACATAAAATACCTCCCAAAATATTCTCATCCCAATAATCAAAACTCAACTCGATGGAAATATAGAGGTCCAAACAACCACTTCAAAATATACCACTTGGGAGTAAACCTCTCGGACATCCAGGAACACCTTTACCTCTAGTAACCACACAAGCAAATAATGATGGCATTGTCCAGACATATGGATTTGGGAGTCCATTCCACCATTTAAAGATAAGATCCACATTGGGTAGTAGTAACTTGCTTTAATGGGTTTAATCGCATCCACCTTAATAAATAATGATTAGGGATTGGGTCCTCCCTTCCTCACTATCAGGACTCATCACACACATTCAGAGAGAAAGGGAAACAACACACCTCATATTCAACAAGGTCAAACAATAAATCAATGATTAGTACAATCCGAAACTGAAAAAAACTCAAAAAAACCCTAGGTACTGGGTGAGCATTTATGACTCTCATTCCCAGGTACTCTCCTCGTGGCTACCATGCCTCCACAACACATGAAACAAAGGCATGGATCATCCACAAAGAACTTTCTCCTTTCGACCTTCAATCATAACTAGTCTCTCTATAAAAGTCACTCCATCCACGATATCCAGCTTTCAATGGTATAGGATGTGTGAATCATCATGTAGATATTGTAGGATCTAAGACACATGGAAGATGTTGTGCACTCTTAGTAATGGCGGTGGTAGCACAAGCAGATAAGCCACTTTTACGACTCGCCACAACACTCCGAACGGTCTGAAAAACCTAGGATAATGCTTACTCCCCCTGATGAACCTCTGTTTACCATGCCGAGGGGAGAAATTCAAGAACACACGGTCCTCAACCTCAAAATCCAAGGGTCTCCTCCAATTATTAGCATACGACTTTTGCTAGTCCCGAGCAGCCTTTATCCTCTCTTGTAGAAGATAAACCTTCTCCATCATTCTATGCACCATTTTTTGGCCAAGAACACCTAGTTCCCTAACCTCTCTCCAGCACATCGTTGTGCGACACAGCCTTCCATTCAATGCTTTAAACAGAGCCAAGCCAATTGTAGTGTGATAGCTATTGTTGTTGGAAAACTCCACCAGAGGTAAGTGTTGCACATTGCAATCCTTTCTAGACCCATGAGGTAAACCAGTTATCCCGATCGTAGACTATGGACCTCAGAACCCCATGAAAACACACCACCTTGTCCACGCATCATTGTTCTTGGGCATCCACTGTACTTGACTCCTTGATTTCTAGGAAGTGAGCAGATTTTGTCCATCGGTCCACAACTACCCTGATTGAATCACCACCCCTTGAACACTGGGTTTTCCCAGGACGAAATCCATCAAGATGTTATCCCAATTACACTCAGGGACTTCTAATGGTTTTATCAGACCTCCTGGGATGGGGTGTTCAGTCTTCACCTGCTGACACATGAGGCAATTTTATACGAACATTACCACTGTCTGCTTCACCCTAGGCCACCAAAATAGACCCCTCAATCCCTGATACATTTTGAAAACTCCTAGGTGTACAACTAGGGGTGAGTTTTGGTGCTCACCAAGAACCCTCTCACACACTTCCACAGGTATGAACAACATTCCATGAAACAACATTTAATTCCACCCATATTCTGACCATCCCTTTTGACCATCACCCTGGATAACATGATCCCTCATCACATCAGCCTCTATGTCCCCACACTAAGACTCCTCCACCTACTTCAATAGAGTGGATTGAATTATCACTTGAAATAGATAGCCTATATCATCCTCCACCATTGTATCCAATTGTAGGGCCTCCAACTCTTCCATCACCTTCCAAGCATCTGCCGACTCTCAAACCGCATCCTTCTATGACTTCCTGGTCAACGATTCTGCCACCACATTCCTCTTCGCTAAGGTGTGGGAAATATTGAATTCATTGTCTTGAAAAAACTCCATTCACCTCCATTGTCACAATTTTAGGTCCCACTGGGAGAATATATACCTAATGCCATTATGATCCATGAATACCACAAAGCAATCCCTGATGAGGTAGTGCCGCCACAACATTAGCACGAACGAAACCAATGCGAGTTCCAAGTTGAGGGTGGCATAGATACAATCATGGGGACGAAACTACCAAGACTTGAAAGAGATCACCACCTACTGATGCATCATCACACACCCCAAGCCTTGGCCTGAAGCATCACAAAACACCTTAAACATCACACTTTCTTCTGGAAACCTCAGCACTAGGGCACTAATAAACTTCCCATTCAGATAACTGAAGGCATCCTTCCACTTCCCTCTCCACACAATTGTTTGGTCTTTCTTGGTCAAGGCATTCAATGGTGCTGCAACTCAAGATAAGTTGGGAACGAATCTCCAGTACTAACCTGCTAGTCCCAGGAAACTACAAACCATTTCCACATTCATTGGTTCTTCCCAAGGAACAACCTCTTCAACCTTTGATGGGTCAACATCTATCCCCTGCTCGGACACCACGTGTCCAATGAAGTTCACTTCTCATGTCCATAACTTGAACTTGGACAAATTTCCATGGAGTTGGTGCTATCAGAGGACATCTAAAAGCATTCTCAGATGCTCAGTATGATCCTCCTCTGATCTTGATTAGATCAGTATATCGTCAATAAAAACGACTACGAACGTGTCTAGATATTCCTAGAATACGGAGTTCATGATCCCCGTCAACACTACTAGTGCATTTGTAACACCAAACGACGTGACTACAAACTCAAAGTGCTCATATCTGCACCCGAAAAAAGTATTCAAGATGTCTCCCTTTTTCAACCTTAGCTAGTGATATCCTTATCGTAGGTCTATCTTGGAGAACCATCCTTCCCCCTTAATATTTTCAAAGAGGTCAGCTATCCTCAGGAGAGGGTAACCGTTCTTGATAGTTGCCTAATTCAGTCTCCAGTAGTCCATGCACAGCTTTAGACCACCATATGCCTTCTTCAAGAACAATACTAGGGCACCCCATGGCAACATGCATGGTCGAACAAAACCCTTCTTCACTAGATTATCAATCTTAATTCATTTCTCCTCCAGAGTAGAAGGCACCATCCAATATCAAGCCATCAAAATAAGATCGGAACCTGGTTGCAATTTTATCCCGAACTCAATGTCACATCAATGAGGTAGTGTCACCACCTCCTTCGGAACGAAGTCCATGTACTCACTAATGATCCCTAGGATTTCCACCATCTCTATATCTACTGACTCTACTAACAACTCATATAATAAAGAAAGGACGTGCACAACTCGCCAGATGCCCCCTAGCAACCCGGCCCACCGATGAAATTCCCACGTCGGCCACCCATATATGAAAACATGATCCTCCTTCGGATGCAGTCGATAATGGAACATAGATAAAACAATAATTTGATTCCTATAATGAAATAATACGACTGCGTCTATAGAAAAATAATGTCCCCACCTGACTGATGTTGTCTCAACATCAGTCCACACCCTCAGTAATCACGAGACAAGCTGGTCTGACCTCTAAATGTCACACCCAAAACCAGGGCTACGGGAAGTCTCTCTATGTATTTTCCAAAGGAATGGGATATACGTTGTGCAATAAATGAGTGTGACACTCTTGAATCAAACAAGACATAGGCAAGAGTACTAAACAAGATGATCGTTCCTTGAACGACTTCTGGACCAGCTAGAACTGCTACCTCTACGGCGTGTAACTGCCCATTCCCATCTCATCTTCCCCTTAACATTCAGCCACCTCCCCGACCATGACCTGGACGAGATCCATAAAGGGATACCTGAGGTCAGCCTCCACCCGAAACAACTTCCATCAGAGGAGCGGGGGCTCGCTTTCTTTGCTTCTACTACTAAAAGGGTCTGGCTGGAAACTGTTGCTGTTAAGGTGGGTGATGCACCGGCCCACCCCCACTGTATTACCCTCGGTCCGAGCACTGTTTCTGATGGTGTCCACGGCTTCCAAAGATGAAGCATCTCAGTCCCAAGCCCGCAAGGAAGGGGTGAGGACTGGGAGATAGAAGCTGGAACTACTGGGGTCTGCTCCCGACAAGTCATAACCTAGATGGCCCTGATGCTAGAGGCATGCTGCTAACGACCATCCCCTTCGACGAGCCCAACTAGATTCCCTCTCGTGATACACCTCCTATCATGTGCATCCATTCCACCAGTTCATATTTCTTATGGTCCTCCATGTATGTTGGTAGAGTGAAGAGGGAAACAACATAGTGAAGAGAAGGTTGGAGTGCCTCCTCAAAACGACTTGCCTGAGACTCCCCATCCAGAATGTAGTCCGGAGAAAAGAGAAGATGATCCTTGAACATGATCCCCAACTCCATAACTGAAATGCTCCGCTTCTGAAGGGAGAGTAGCTCCTAATTCTTCTCTACCTTTATTTTGGAAGAGAGGAATTCTGCACAGAACCCCTTCTCGATGTTATCCAATGAAACCTCTACCACCCTCTTCCCCCCAAGATAAAGCATCCACCACTAACACACTGCTCCCCGCATCTGGATTACATCTAGAGGAACCCAATACTCTGTCAGAGCCAAGATCAAGATGAAATCTATCACCATATCCTCAAGCCATCTCTCCATATCCATTTTTGAGATGCTTACCTTATACTTTCTGAGGGTCTGTTACTGAATGGAACGAAGCATCCTCTGCCACTAATCTTCCTCCCCCTCCAGGTCAGCCCTCTACTGGTCAGCCAAAACAACCCCCTGGGCCTCGGTCGCTCGTGCTTCTCATGATCGTCGTCTAGGTTCTATAGATGTATTTTAAACAAAGAATTCCTAAGCCCGAGTAGTGTAGAAGATTGATTTTAATTTTTTTCATAGACTTCTTATACATTTTAAATCCTTGAAATACCCAAGACATGCAAGAACACAAGCCATTATGACACATATACATTTCCTAGGGTCTCTACCCTGCAATCAATTTACCCTCATGTGGTTGTCCGGTTGGCCCAGAGTCCTTGTATCGAATCACAGGGGGCCCTAAAATCCCAGGTTCTAGCCGGTCTTCTCTGGCCTATTTCATGCACCAATATTTCCTAACATTATTTCCTTACCATCCCATGCTATCCTCATTGTGCCTAACCCCGAGCTCCATCATATCTCTCAACCTCCCTTTGATTCCATTCTTTCATGACCCACCTTCACCAAGATGAGTTAAGGGACAACAAATTGCCAGACACTTCCTTCTTAAAGTGGAAGAAGAGATAATGACGCCTGAAACCCTCCTTCAATAGGTCCCGGAGTGTCGACTAACACGAATGGTATAGAATCACACACAAAATGGATTTCATTGCCCATTTTATTTAGTAGGATCGGGAGATAAGACAGTAAATCCCAAACAACACCCAAACTGGAGGATAAAGTAATGTCGAAGATAAACCATTCCCATATGCATGTTCTAAGAGTAAGTGCTACAAAGTACAAGAAAACAACTATGTAATGTAAAAATAAAAATAAGAAAATAGCAACAACAGCTATCCCAATGACTGGACTAGTATGGTCCTACATAATCCTCGAAGTCCTCCTAGAAACCAGAAAGAAGTTCTATATACATAGGCTGCGTATAGAGGTATACTCAGTATGGAAAACGAAAAGCTCTCGGGCACAAGTGGTGAGGCAGTCTAATGCCCATGAGAAAAAAAATAACACCTAGCAAGGAAACTATCCACAAAAACCTCAACAAAGAACACTCCTAAAATAACACAAGTTAAGTAATGTAACAGTAATAACACATTGATATTTGGGTACCCACACCACTTTTTCACAAGTTACTGAAGACATCCTACATGTCAGACCTCTCCCACCATTCTCGTCGCAGTCCCACTACCACACCCCATTCGCATACACCTCGGATGTCACAACCGCTCATTCCTCCTGGAAACACCTGTGATTTCACTACCAGACATCCCACCTGAAAACACCTGGTCCACAACTACCAATCATAATCAGGCCCTCAAACACCTTGGTCCTAAAAACTACTACCGCCGCCTAAGACACATGCGCCTCATCCCGAAGAAACATGGGAAACAACATGCCCACACACTGCTAGGCCAACCATTACCATGTACCCTACCCGAAAAATATAGGTCTATAATAGACCTTAGGTTGTCACAACCTACCTAATAAATCTTGGGATACTATGGAAAGGGACCAAAAAAGGAGCTAATAACCATCCACTCATAAGAGTGTTGGGAAAAACACCCTCCCCCATGAATGGGAGTGTTCAATATAGTGTATTCAACTTGGTTGGGGGCATAAACAAGAAACATAGGAACTAAATTTTACATATAGGTAACAACAACTCATCCCAACCTAGGGGTTCCAAAACCAACCTATACACAAACACCCTCGTTACTATTCATTCATAACGAGCACAACATCCACGACCATGTCACAACTCATTCAGGGAAAACAATTCCCCAATGGACCCATTCTTTTTTTCATATTAAGATGATTTCATTTAATTAATTCTTCACTACTAGGAAACTAACAGGAATATACACAAGCCAAGGAAGGAGAAAACAGAGATACATCAATTTATGCATTCACACTCGGTTCTTTTGTATGGTCGCAATAGCAAAAGGCGTTTGTGAGATCCCTTAAAGTACTGAAACCAAACCAAGCCCTACCATATGGCCCCACATAGTCATAGATCCAAAAACCAACGACTTTACAACTATAGGGGAGCCCATCCCCACCCATGTCACCCCACAAGAATCAAGAAGATCAACCACCAATGTGACCAAGAAAGAGAAAAGGAGTTTTCAGATTCAAACAAACCATTAATTAAGTAACTTCTATTCATTTAATTAATCGGGGTGATCACACTAGGATTGTTGTTCACTAGAAATCCATTTAATTAACCGATTTTACATGATTAAACAATTCATATGTGACAACCATTCAATCATCACAGAAGACATGGGTTCATTTTTGTGCAAGGAAGGACCACCAACAACCATGATTTTTAGCAGACATGATCCCATACATATCACGACATAAAAAGGAAGATAAAAGAGTTCAACAACATTATCAAACTCATTGCTTCATTATTTTAATATCTTTTTATTCTCTTTAATAATGTTTGGTTTCATCCTTTCTCGAAGGAACATCCTCATAACCACCCTGCGTGATACACAGTAAAGGGAGTCGATGGAAAAACCCTACTTGGATGATCAATGATTAAATTTCCTCACCATGCTCCAAGAACTAGGGATGCATGATTTGCAAGGGATGAACTATGGGGGAACCAAGAGTGGGCCAGAGGGCTCCAACATGGGCAAACATCTATCCTTGGGAAGGGGGATCCAAATGCACTAAGGAAGGAAAAATATTCCATCCAAGAAGAAGAAAATAACTCTCATGTGATAAGAAGTTGAGATCATGGAGTTAGGGGATATCAAAATCATGAATGGATTTGAAAGGCGGATCATGGATTCACCACGTGGTTGTATAGTTAACCACGATAGGATTAATTGTTATTTAATAATTCTCAACAATGAATGTTCACAATGGCTATGCATTTAAATTATTTCTTTTAATCATAGGGAAATATATAATAGGGACAGAATCGGAATGTACAGGAAAATGGTGTGACACCGAGGGAAACCACATTTTTTGGTATGTCAAGGGACGCCTGAATCTTGGGGAAAAATTAAGATACCATTTATGGAATTTTAATAGCTTCAAAAGAGGTATAAATACATTTATATGTCAAAATATATGTTGCGGGAGTGAATAAAGTTGGAAACTAGAAAAAGAATGAAGTGAGGGACATAATTTGGTGAGAAACCGTAATGGTGCCATGGTCACGGTGCCCCCATAAGAAGTGCCACCATTTTAGTGTGTGACTGGGACAATGCAACCCTCACGGTGCCACTCATTTGGTGTGTGACCATGACGGTGCAACCCTCACAGTTTCACCATCACAGTGCCACCGTAAGTGGTGCCACCGTTTCTGTGTGCGATCGTGATGGTGCGACCATTACGATGCGACCGTCACGGTACAATCATTTTGGTGAAACTGTTTGATGGATCCATGTTTTTTTGGAAAAATCCTTAACGAGCCACTACACAGGACGTTACACACACACATATATATTTTATTGTCATTATGTTACAACATTTTTCATCTCCTTTTTCGCCTTATGAAGATCTAAAACAACCATCAAGTGAATGTGTGGACTACTTCATCCATAATGAAATGTGTGTTGTTTTTTATAACCACGCCCACAAGGATGTATATTATGATTTATTTAATGAATATATGTGATATTTATGATATAATTATTATTTTATAATAAAAATATATTACATACCTTCATACCCTTTGTGCTATTTATAATGATAATGTCACTCAAGAGTATATGTGGACTATCACCACCACAAAATGATGTGATTCATTATTCATGTATGAATATCACAGATGATTCTAAAATATTATTTAATATATAATCATGATAATTATTTTATTTTGAATATTTTTTATTTTATGAAACCATGACCACTTTGACATGGGAAATCCTACCGAAGTTGTTTTACGATCATGAACCAAATATCCTGAAATCATCTGACATGAACATATATGATTCAATTACTATATAATGTATGGTTCTAAATGAAATAAAACGGATTATAATAATGTAATAATCATGAACAATGTTTTAAAAAAAGTATAAAGTTAATATATGGTTACTATATAGGTGATGAAGTACGTACTTGCTGAGTCGGACTTGATGTAAGCGGTTACATAACTCAATTTCTATTCAATGGATTATATTAATTATTTATATCAAATTTTATTCCATTATTATGTGTGTAATGATCATTAATAATTTTATGTTTTATTTCCCATTTTTTATCTTGATTTTCATATTTTATAAATAACCAATTCATAGATTAATTCTCACTTCAATTTTATTATATTTTTAAGGTTTTCTCATCTCAAATTTGTTTTTGAGAGACATATCACATATTCAACACATATTTTATTCTTATGTTGTATGAAATACCCCTTTAATTATATAATATAATCTTAAATGATAGGATAGAACCTATAAAAACATTTTATATTCCATAATGATATATGATAAACATAAAGTGTTATGGTTTGATAATTTTATGGATACTTATAAATGTAAGGCATCGATACCCATTTTGTAGTTTTATGTTATGGGGGATTAATATGATTAAGTATATATTTGAAGGTATCTATGGGAATAAAACCCTTTGGTTTAGTATGTATTTTATTGAAAAGGTTCTTTGAGGAAGAATGATTTAATATTCTATGGACATAAGTTGATTGATATTGATAACCTTTAGTTTTAATATGATAGTTGATATTAATTTGGTTATTTTGGATTAATGGTTTACTACATTTTAAGAGTATATTTATTATCATATATATAACCATGAGATTAAATAGTTACTTTCTCACAAAGTGATTAATGTTAGTTTTGATGAATTTCTTATATTGGGAACATTATATGATTAATGGAAATGGAAGAATTTTTTCTTAAGAAGGGATTTTATTTAAGGAATAAAGGGTGAATTATCTTTTAGAATCATTTGTGATTGAATTATATCATTATGGATATTATTGATATTTATGAAAATTATTAAATAGATTTAGAGGTTATATGATTAGGGAATATACATTTTTTTATACATGAGTGATTAATATTGTTTATATATTAATATTAAGTTGTTCTTTAATGAATATGTGATTGAATCCTTCTTATAATTGGGTTTCATTCCTGTCTAAATATTATGAATAGTTTTAAGGTAAGTTAATTATGGAATGATTTATGTTATTATTTGGGTGGTTTTGTTGAGGATTTGGGTTTTAATGTAATATATATTTATTTAATGATTTATTCATATTGGATACTATCAAAACTTCTGATTACCATTTCGGTTTTGTATAGATATTATAAGAATAAAGTTTTACCCTATAATAGATATTATAATTCACTAAAAGTAAATTTTGGTGCATTGGGAATAAAAAATCATCTTGAGCATTCATTTCATAAAGTGAAATATGTGATAGATGTTGAAATTGATTGAATCATAAATGAAGGATGAAATATTTCATATAAAATATAAAGAAATAAAGTAAATATATTTTATATTTACGTCAATATTTTTGGTAAAATAATCCCTAAAAGTTGGAAAATGGTCTTAAAATAAAAATATTATCCTATTAACATAATTTTTGATGAATTTATAGTCTTATTTTATCCCTTATTGATTTATGGGTTAATTTCATTAACATTCTCATGATCATGTTCCCTATCACTCTCTATTATTCCATGGACATTATTTTTCTCCTCTATATCAATATTTTCACATCCCACTATAATATTTTGGTAGATAAAGAATATATTCCCCAAAATTACATGCATATAATTATTATCGTGTGCGAATTTTAATTTTTTTTCGCATTATAGTGTTATTTATAAATTAATATAAAATTCATCTTTACATATTTTCAAATATGTTCATAGAAAACATTAATTTCATAAACATATATTTGAAAATATATATATATATATATAATTTATTTATATATATAAAATACCATATAAAAATAAACATTTATTATCCATTTTATTTATAATTTATAATTTAGCCATTTAATTTACAATATAAAATTTTATTAATATCTATATACTGATAAAAATGTGTATATAATGATTTTATTTAAATTTTTTGTGTATGTGTATTAAAAAACATATATATATTTGTTAATATATTCTATTATATGTGTGTATATATATATTTATATACTAATATAAATAAATATTGTAAAATATACACACACATATATATATATGTCAATATATAACAGGTAATATCTTCTTGGATAGTGGAAAGTGTGTTTGTTGTCTGTCAATATATATATTGTAACAACCTGATATTTTATGATAAGTATTCTTTTTAATTTATTTGATGTCATGTGTTTTATGCTACAACAAGATTTTCTTGTGCTTTTCGAAACAACGTATTAGCATTCAAAATACGCAACACTATTCTTAGATTGTGTTACACACAATTTCATGTTCGTTTGATAATAGTTATTCTACGCAACATTGATTATATAGATATATATTCAACGTATAAATGAAAAAAGGATGGATTCTGTTATAACGAAACAATAAAGGAGTCTTGCACAACACGCATCCCTGACTTGGCTTGCATTAAACTCAATCACGACCTTCTTCGATAGCATGTGTTGTACGCAATACTGGGTTTTACTAAACAACGATATATTATTAAAATATTATTAGAAATAGCTTTTATGAATAGTAATACCCACTTTTTGAAAATTTATAAATTTTATCTTTCAAAATGGACTTCATTTTTGAATTCAGAAAATCGAAATTAGCCTTGGGTGAAATTTTGGTATTTTCTTGAAAACTTTCAATTTTTGATGAATAGTGAAAACACTGGGTTACTATTTAAAAACCAGCTTTTTATTTAAATAATTATTTATTTTATTTAAATTAATTTTAGGTCATAATTGATACATAAGACCTATATAAGTTCAATATAATTCATTGGAGTCATTTTATAATAATTTTAGATATATAAAATTTTATTGAACTTTTCACTGTCTTTTACCCACCTCGTAGGAGAATTTGAAAATTTACCTAAAACATAATTTTACAACTTTTGTGAGTGGAATTTCAAACATTTGAGAGACACGGTTGATGTCAGTAAGTAAAATGTGGTTCAATGAGATGAAAATTATTTTTTCGGGAATAGTATCTTTTTAATTTTTTTAACTACGATTAAAAGTAAACAGGATGATTAAGGGTAAAAATAATATTATTATTACCCTAAAACATGTCCTAATTCTATTGGATAAGTTTAATTCGACAAAAGAAACCTTAGGAATAAAATATGACCATTTAGGCCCGCATGGATTAGATTAGGACATTTAATATTAATTTATTTAAAGAAGGGTTAAAATAAATAAAATCAAAGTTTAATAAGTAAATCATTTTTAATATAGGGTTATACAGAAGATAAAGTCGACAATAAATATTCATTAGAAATCTAAAAAGATTTCCTGCATAATGGTATTTTATCTGTAATTTTTAGACTTTAAATAATTTAATGATGATGCAGTAATTTTATTATTAATGAAATATTGACATAATTGATGTTATAAATACCCAAATAAATGTAATTTGAGAACTTTTATGAATTCCACTAATTTTATAGGTTAATATGACATGTTATTATTGATTTAATTATCTTTTGTTGAACTAATCATTCTGTTATGATTTTCTCAAAAATCAATTATTAAATAATGTCAAAATTTACATAAAATAGTTTTTTAGAAAAATATTATATTTTTAATTGATATTTTATTCCGACAAATATAAGGATCATCCAAATGACATTGATAAGGTTATATATATTATTAATAAACAACTTGGGGTTCATTTGGCTTGTTATAGTATGTTTATTAACCTTATAGTGTAAGAAAACAAGTAGAGAAGGTAAGAGTAAAATTATTTAACTTAAAGTTAAATCTAATTGATAAGGTTAAAATAGAAACCTAAACTTGTACAAATTCTATTGGATGAATGAATTTAGACCCATCCCAACCATAGCTTGGAAATAAATCAATTTTAGCTATTTGAAACCGAATATGACATTATAATAAATTAATATTGTTTGTTTTTCCAAAGGTGCCCCTCTCCTCCCTTATAAAAGGGCACCTCCTCCGTCTCTTCCTCACACCACTTTGAGCCTTCAATCTCGGCCAACCCCTGCCAATTTCTCCGCTCCACTTCTCTAAAACATCCTAGAGGTTCTGGTCATCTTCAAAGATCAATCATAGTGCCCTAGAGGAGGTTTCAAATAGCGTGTCGAAAGAAGAGGTAATATCATTTACTGATTCTTTCAACTTTATTTTTTCTTATACTTATTCTTCATTATTTTTTTTATTTATGAAGTAATAACATCAGTATCAATAATATAATTATATGTTATTAGAATTATGAAACAACTCTATTTCACCATCTATCCATCCTAAGGAAAACGAAATCACCGCATGTGCGTACGTACGGAATTCCGTCTCCACGCCGTGGTGAAATCTATTTCTCACCACCACCTTACTTGGATGGGTATAATTGTGTAAATAATAACTATATATAGTTATTTTAAAGTGTTATTGATTATGAAGTAGTGTACATACACTCCAATACAATTCCACGATCATGGGAACGATATCATCGCTCGTGCGTACGTACGGAATACCGTCTCCACGATGTGATGCGACTTGTTCTATATGATTTTAATTTCATAATGGTTACATAAATGAATTGAGTGAATAAATATGATATATATTACACTATAAAATTCTGGAAATGAGGTATCTTTTACGTAAAAATATGAATAAGAATTTATTTTACAAAACACGCATAAGTACAAAAAAGCAATAAACACCTGAATAACAAGTAACAATGAAATATTACTAATAAGAAGATAAGAATATGACCATATATGATATCATAACATTATGTAGGATTCTGGAATAAGTCAATAACATTATTTAAATCCTTATACAGGAGGTTTGGACACTTACGATGCAAAGTGGACCTAATGTAAGGGAAAATCTAGCAATCTCATTTTTATCCGAGATTGTTTATACTTTGGAATTTACTGGGGAATATTTATTATCCACATCAATGTTTCCTAAATATGTAATATTATTTCCATCCACCTATAATTTTTTAAATCCAATTTGACCCTTCGGTGAGTTTTTAGTCAATGATAAGAACGAAATCTTTTGTTGTTTTTCATACGAGGTACTTTTTTGACTTTTCCGACAAAAGTACGAGAAGAATGTTTTTTCAACTTATACGGAATCAGTGGATTTTTAAACAATTATATCCATGAAGCTTCCTTTACAAGTTTTCAAGTTTATTTTTAATCAACTTCTTTTAGTTTAAAATTGTATGACATGTTATGAATGGAAAAAATGTTTTTGAAGTAGAAAGGATATTTTTCCCTCAAGAATATAGCTCAAGTGTTTTATCAAAATTATTTTCCATCTAAGATAATATAGGGTTCTGTTTCTATCCCTATCATTACATTTATTTGATTATGTTGTGATGGAATTATTTTTATGAATTCCTTTATTTTATATGAATTTTTTTATGATGTCACGATGTTTAAGAATCCCATTTTTATTTCATGGGTTAAGATATGATGTATGATTTATGATTTTGTGGAACACATAAGAATGGTATCATTATAAGATAGGTGGGACCTATATCTCCCTCCAATGCATTGGGTAATGATTTATATCTCATTAGATAGACATGGCTGGAACGGTAAGTTAATCCGGTTCAGTGTTACAGGACTGAAACGAGGAGTGAACTCGATTCAGAAAGGGACTTTGTCCACTAAGATGGTCTTGGCAGCAATGCCTTGGCTACTATGGAAATCATAACATGTGCTGAATGGTTTCCACAATTAAATGTTTTATTCACATGCTATTTTATCATTATTTATGTTCCTTTATGATATATTCGTTATGTACTTCCAAGATTTATGCCTTTGCTCAAGGTTTTAATGTTTTGATTTCAAGTTCATGTTTTTGATTTCAAATGTTTATGGATTGTTTTATGTTCTCTATGTTTTTCTTTACTGATCATTTGATCTCACCCTTTTTAGGTTTTATTTTTTCCAGGGAATAAAGAAAGGTTTTATGTAAGGAAACAAAAAGGGGAAGATCGTTATGGGAGATGTTGAAGATATTTCAACATGATTAGTTGTTTATATTTCGAGTTTCCAAAGACACTAAACTATTTCGGTCCTTGCGTGTCTATTTTTTTTATGTACTATGTATTCCACAAAAGTATTGAAATGTCCATGTACATCAAGCTTAGGTTCTCTATATTTGGTATCAGAGGAAAGGTTTAGTCAACCATTGGAAACTAGGATGCGATAACGTTAGTGAGATCCCTAGAGATATTTCTAAGGTATATTTAGGGATGTCCCTAAGGATAAGTATACGTATAAGATATAGTCCTAGAACTACGGTAACGATCTCAGAATTTAACATAATATGTTTGATATTGAGGATACTACCCCTTTACTATGTTGTTTTCCCTAGCATGATTTTTTCCTCTCACACTATTCTTTTTGGGTTATAGAAAATGGCTGGAAACTGGAAGATTCATGATAATGGAGGATATAACGGACAATGGAATGATATTCTTCATGAGCAACCAAATGAAATAAGATCTGGAAGTCCAAACATCATTATTATGCCTAATCAGAAATCTCATAATATGATCAATAATCTCAACTTTGGTAAGTTTACCGACTCAGATAATAAGGGAAAGATGGATTTTCATGATGATAAAAAATGAAAGAATGATCAATTTCCCTCATGTAAATCATGTGGGAAGAGGCATTGTGGAGATTGTTTCAAAGGATCTAGAAGATGATTTGGTTGTGGAAAAGAAGTACACAAAGCCAATATGTGCAGAGGAAAATGTTCAGTTAACACCATGGAAAAGTATAATGGTATTGCTACGACATCAATAATGATTAGATGTTTTAAATGTGGAATGTATGGGCATTATGCAAACCAATGCCCTAAGGGAAAATCTCATGAAGAGAATCAGCATGGTCATCTGAGTAGTATTTATGTGGATGATGATGAAGAGACTACAAATTAAATATGATATGAAAGAAATGATGAGGCTCATTCAGTGGTTTAAGATGTTAGTGGAATGATTGTATGTTTATAAAGAATAATGTATGGTACTATGGAATAAAGAATCATCTAAGGATTGTTACACTATTGTTTTTCCTAAAGTATTTGAATGTATATGTTGAATGGTACCGGTAACCATGAAAAGTGATTCAAATATTTTGGAAAGCAGATGATATGCGCATAATGAAGGGATAAGAAGATAATGAGATGTTTGATTGTATTCATGATCTCATGATTGATATAAAGACAAAGTGATATCATGGTTTGAGTATAAAGAATTTTGAGGATTTTTGTTTGTGGAAAGTGTTAACTTTTAACTGCATTTATGCTTTCACTAAGGTTCAATGGGTATTGATTCTTCAAGAGAATACACGATTAATGTATTCACATGTTTGTAATCTGACCAACAAGATATATCTTATGATATAGATAAATGATGACATTCACATGATTGTTATGTGACATTTCATGTAATCATTTTCTTTATACTATGAGCTTAGACTGAAGTATTTTTGATAAACCTTAAGATTGGAATGGATTATGTTAGACATAATTTAGTATTTTTTAAGGATAGAACATATTTCGATATTATTGATGGGATGTTATAGTAATATAGCTTTAAAAAAAGGACAACCTGCAGGATGGGCGACAGCCCATCGCGTCGGACAAAGCTGTGGGAATTGAACCCACAACCGAAGTGTGACTGGCCTTTATTGCCTACCACTAGCCTACAAGAAGTCCCCGGTTAGTAGAAACTAGTTTTTTTATTATGTAGTATGATATACGAAGTATAAGTTCATTTTTGAAATCATATACGATTAACCTCACCATAGATGGACTTATGTATATTTGATAACTTTTGCTAACCTTTTTGTTTGAAACAGATGGAATGACCCATCATTCTATCGCATGATCTGTTAACACTTCATGAATAACAAATTCAACTTCATTTCTTTAAGAGATGATGTGGAAATTGTTCAAAGCACGAACAACAGTGAGATTGTACCAAAATCAAGTAAGTATTTCTTATAATTCAAACTTTTCATCTTTAGGGAAATGATATTGAAAACCAATTTTTTTCTTAGTGATCTTATATACGATGAATCAGATGGTACCCTAGATCAACACAAATTTATGGATTAGTGATTGTTGGCTTTTTCATAGCCATGTCCCCTACCACTCCCCATTAGAACATGACGGCTAGATTTCTCTTCCATATCCATATTTTCACCTATGTTATCCTATGTGAAAACCCAGTGATTAGTTAATTTGGGTATCCATTATGTTTCATACATTAGTTTTTAAGGTTATGTTTCGGTATTTCATTTTACGATGTGGGTTTCAATTAAAGAAACTTTAAAGTAGAAAACCAGGTATAACCCCGACTAACTTCGAGGGAGAAATTCATTTTAACGGGGGGTAGAATGTAACAACCCGATATTTTATGATAAGTATTCTTTTTAATTTATTTGAGGTCATGTTTTTTATGCTACAACAATATTTTCTTGTGCTTTACGCAACACCGTATTAGCATTCAGAATACACAACCCAATTCTTAGATTGTGTTACACACAATTTCTAGTTCGTTTTATAATAGTCATTCAGCGCAACAGTGAGTATATATATGTATATATTCAATGAATAAATGAAAAAGGGTTGGATTATGTTATAACGAAACAAAAAAGGAGTCTTGCAAAACACGCAACCCTGACTTGGGTTGCATCACACGCAATCACGACCTTCCTCGATAGCGTGTGTTGTACGCAATACCGGGTTTTAATAAACAACGATATATTATTAAAATATTATTAGAAATAACCGTTATGAATATTAATACCCACTTTTTGAAATTTTATAAATTTTATCATTCAAAATGGACTTCATTTATGGATTCGGAAAATCGAAAATACCCTAGGGTGAAATTTTGGTATTTTTTAAAAACATTCTATTTTGATGAATAGTGAAAACACTAGGTTTCTATTTAAAACAGACTTTTTATTTAAATAATTATTTATTTTATTTAAATTTTTTTTAGGTCAAAATTGATACATAATACATATATAAGATCAATGTAATTCATTGGAGTCATTTTATAAAAATTTTAGATATATAAAATTTTATTGAACTTTTCATCGTCTTTTACCCACCTCCTAGGAGAATTTGCAAATTTACATAAAACATAATATTACCGCATCTATGTGTGGAATTTCAAAAATCCTAGAGACACAGCTGATGTCAGTATGTAAAATTTGGTTCAATGAGATGAAAATATTTTTTTGCTGAATAGTATCTTTTTACTTTTTTTACCACGGTTAAAAATAAATAGGGTAATTAAGGGTAAAAATGATATTATTATTACCCTAAAACATGTCATAATTCTATTGAATAAGTGTAATTCTACCAAAAACAACCTTATTAATAAAATATTAGCATTTAGGTCCACTCGAATTAGATTAGGACATTTAATATTAATTTATTTAAAGAAGGGTTAAAATAGTTAAAATCAAAGAATAATAAGTAAATCATTTTTAATATACGGTTATACACAAGATAAATTAGACTATAAATATTCATTATAAAGATAAACATATTTCCTACATAATGGTATTTTATTTTTAATTTTTAGACTTTAAATAATTTAATGATGATGCAGTAATTATATTATTAATGAAATATTGACATAATTGATGTTATAAATACCCAAATAAGTGTAATTTAAGACTTTTTATGAATTCCACTAATTTTATATGTTAATATGACATTTTAGTATTGATTTAATTAACTTCTATTGAAAAAATCATTTTGTTATGATTTTCACAAAAATCAATTACCAAATAGTGTAAAAATTGACATAAAATAGTTTTTAAAACAAATATTATATTATTATTTGATATTTTATTCCTATTAATCAAGGATCAGCCAATTGAATTAGATAAGGTTCTATATATTATTAATAAACAACTTGGGGTTCTTTTGGCTTGTTATAGTATGTTTATGAACCTTATAGTGTAAGAAAACAAGAAGACAAGGTAAGAGTAAAATTATTTAAGATAAAGATAAATCTAATTGATAAGGTTAAAATAGAAACCTAAACTTGTCCAAATTATATTAGATGAAAGGATTTCGATCCATACCCATATTAGATTCGAAATAAATCAATTTGGAGCTATTTAAAAGCGAATATTACTTTATAATAAATTAATATTTTTAGTTTCTCTAAAGGTGCCCCTCTCCTCCCTTATAAAAGGGAACCTCCTCCCTCTCTTCCTCACACCACTTTGAGCTTTCAAGCTCGGAAAACCCCTACCAATTTCTCCCATCCACCTCCCTAGACACATCCTAGAGGTTCTGGTATTCTTCAAAGACCAATCTTAGTGCCCTAATAGGATGTTTAAAAAGGTGTGTCGAAAGAAGAGGTAATATCCTTTACCAATTCATTCAACTTTTTTTCTTCTTCTACTTCTTCTTCATTAGTTGTTTCATTATTAAGTAATAACATCAGTATCAATAATATACTGATATGTTATTATAAGTATTAAACAACTCTATTTAAAAATCTATCCATCCTATGGAAAATGAAATCGCCGCGTGTGCGTATGTACGGAATACCGTCTCCACGCCGTGGTGAAACCTATTTTCCACCACCACCATACTTGGATGGGTATAATGGTGTTATTAATAACTATATATAATTATTTTAATGTGGTATTGATTCTGAAATTGTATACATACACTCCAATACAATTCCACAATCATGGGAACGATATCATCGCTCGTGCGTACGTACGGAATACCATCTCCACGATGTGATGTGACTCGTTCTACATTATTTTCATTGCATAATGATTACATAAATGAATTGAGTGAATAAATATGATAAATATTACACTAATACCAATCTGTAAATGAGGCATCGTTTACCTAAAAATAAGAATAAGAATTTATCCGACAAAACACGCATAAGAAGTAAAAAAGCAATAAACACCCGAATAACAAGTAATAATGAAATATTACTAATAAGAAGCTAAGAATATGACCATATATGATATCATAACAATAATTAAGATTCTGTAATAATTCAATAAAATTATTTAAATCATTATACAGGAGGTTAGGACACTTACGAAGCAAATCGGACCTAAGGTAAGGGAAAATCTTGCAATCTCATTTTTATACGAGATAGTTTATACTTCAGAATTTACTGGGGATTATTTATCATTCACATCCTTGTTTCCTCAATATGTAATATAATTTCCATCCACCTACAATTTTTTGAATCCAATTTTACCCTTCGGTGAGTTTTTAGTAAAATAAATGAAAGGAATCGATTGTCATTTTTCGTACGAGGTACTTTTTGACTTTTCCGACAAAAGTTCGAGAAGAATGTTTTTTTAACTTATACGACATGAATGAATTTTTAAAACATTATTTCCAAGAATCTTACTTTACATGTATTCATGTTTATTTTTAATCAACTTTTTTTAGTTTGAAATTGTATGAAATTTTGTGAAAGGAAAAAATGATTTTGAAGTAGAAAGGATATTTTCCTCAAGAATGGAGTTCAAGTGTTTTATCAAAATTATTTTCCATCTAAGATAATATATGGTTCTATTTCTATCTCTATTATTAATTTTATTTGATTATGTTGTGATGGAATTATTTTAATGAATTCCATTATCTTATATGAATTTTTTTATGATGTCACGATGTTTAAGAATCCCATTTTTATTACATGGGTTAAGCTATGATGTATGATATATGATTTTGTGGCACACATAAGAATGGTATCATTATTAGATGGGTGGGACTGATATATCCCTCCAATGGATTGGGTAAAGATTTATATCTCACGAGATAGACATGAATGGAATGGTAAGTTAATCCGGTTCAGTGTTACAGGACTGAAACGTGGAGTGAACTCGATTCTGAAAGGGAATTTGTCCACTAAGATGATCTTGGCAGCAATGCCTTGGCTACTATGGAAATCATAACATGGGATGAATGGTTGACACAATTACATTTTTTATTCCCATGCTATTTTATCGTGATTGATTTTCCTTTATGAAATATGCATTACGTACTTCCAAGATTTATGTCTTTGCTCAAGGTTTTAATGTATATATTTATGTTCATGATTTTGCTTTCAAATGTTTATGGATTGTTTTATGCTCTCTATGTTTTCCCTTACAGAGAATTTGAGATCACCCTTTTTATGTTTTATTTTCCACAGGAAATAAAGAAAGGTTTTATTAAAGGAAACAAAAAGGAGAAGATCGTTATGGGAGATATTGAATATCTTTCAACATGATTAGTTGTTTATATTCCGAGTTTCCAAAGACACTAAACTATTATGGTCCTTGTGTGTCTTTTTTTGTTATGTACTAAGTATTCTGAAAAAGTAATGTAATGTCCATGTACATTAAGCTTAGGGTCTCTATATATATGTATGTATCCTTATACATTGATATTATTGTATATTAAAATACTTAAAGATTCATATATTTATATGCGCACACACTTATACAAACACTCAAACACACCTGTACAAATACACAGACATACAAATATATTAAAATAAATGTGGATTCTATGTTGGATGGGTACTTGAAGGTGGGTTTTGGATTGGTTTCTTGAGAAATCCATGGCTCTATTGTGTCTGCTCTTCATAATTCTTTTAGTTCCAACTAGTGTCACCATTCTCATCATAATTAGCCCACAATCATCATTTGGAACATGCTGATTATTCCACCACAAATTAATGGTCCATTCCCAAGAATCTGAACAGACCTACATAAATGAATGTTTGTAAATCATGGAACCAAGGGTGTCAAAGTATCATCCAAAAAATAATGAACATCAAATGTTTCGACTGTATTAAAGATTCCATAGATTTCCATTGTTTCGACTATAAACATAATAATTAAAAGTGTGTGATTTATAATAGGAATTAATTTTATTTAATATTTTTAAAATAGTTATATTATAATATAAATAATATGAATTTATAAGGAATAATAATATATTTTTAACTGAAATTCCTAGTTCAAACTTGAACTTCTACCTTGGTTCAATGACCATCCAGATTATGCATATATAAATTAATAGTACAGTAAAAGAATTTTAGGTTCAATAGAATGATTTCATTGTGAGATGGACTTTAACCTATTGTGCATGATTTAATTACTGGCATCATTATATTTTATAAATGTACATGGAGAGATAGATTAGTCTTGTAGTCCTTTTAAATTGAATTTTGATACTAACCATCATTAAATGAATTCATAAATATATTTAAATTTTTTAGGATATTCTTATTTGAGTAAGTAATGGATGACTTGTTCTATAAATTAATTAGTGACTAATTTACCCTTCATCATCCCCTTTCATTCAGTAGCTCTAAAAATTAAACTATAACTGTCACTCACCCTCCCTCATGCCCAGTATGAGTGCCCATCTCTCTAATCATTATCTCTCTACCCCAAAATAAAGGATGAATCGGGTGATGAGGACATTAGTGAAGCAAAAGACTGCAGGTGATTCCTTCTTCCCCGACTACGATGATGAGGCGATGGAGAAGAGGTAGAGGGGAACCACATGGCCCTTTGACATTAGGCTTAGATCCAGGGCTTCTAAACCAAATATATATTTAAGAAGTAATATAATGCATTTAATAATATAATTTCAAATTTAGAAATCTATGTTTGAAATTATGGAAATCTAACTAATGTTTTCATTCAAATAAAATATATTTTTGTTTTTTATCTTTTTGTTAAGTATTCAAAAAATTCATTTCAATTTTTTTTTGGTTTGATAAACAAACAATTTTTCAATGATTTAAAATAATCCAATTAATTCAATGAGAAACGATATTATACATGAATTTTCTGTAAGATTATTTTTATACATAAAATATACGTTTTTTGAAACCATGATAAATATTTGTCACCTAAATGAGTTAAATTGGTTAAAATAATGGTATAATACTTCAAGATAACACAAAAAAATTGATTAAGTGAGTCAAATTGGTAAAAATTAAACACATTACTTCCCCAGATATGTTTTCGTGCACAAACATATGTCATTTATGTGGTAGTTTTTTTTATATTTTCAATATAAGATTCTTGTTCACTCCTATTATAAACATAATGGATTTCATTCCTCCTCAATATTCAATTAAATACCCCAAGACACTCTTTTAATAATCAAAATATGAATTTATTGATAAAAAATAATTAAATTAAAATCATGGGAAAATAATATGGAAATTTAAATTTAAAGTGTGTGATTTATAAAAAAAATTAATATTATTTATCATTATTAAAATAGTTATATTTGAATATAATTAAAATAAATACATAAGGAATAATAATATTGTTTTAACAAATAAAAAAATTGGTTTGATCACTTGTTTAACCAATTTTCCCGACCTGACCTTGACCAAATCCCCTGATTCATTGACCACACCAATTATAATAATTTTGATGCTATGCAATAAAACATGTGTTTTTAATACAATAATGTATCATGTTTTTAGAATATTTCATTAAAGGAAATGTTCATCACAAAATAAAAAAAAATAGCGATATTCATGATTAAAAACAATTAACTTGCTGATAATTGAAAAATATTGAATCCATCTATCTATCAATATTGGAGTGTGCATATAATTTCAACCTATAATAATAGGATTTTTGGGTCAATAATTGTGATGTGGAGTTTGACCTACCATGCATATATAAAATGACCCTTTACTAAAAAAAATTATAGGTTAAATTACCCTCCAGACCATTGTAATAATAATTTTGACAATGAACATCCTTAAATGAATTCATATATATAAGAAATGGATGAATCGTTCTATAAATTAGATACTCTTACTCATCCCCTTTAATTTTGTACCTCTTAAAATTAATCTATATTTATCACTCACCCTTCCTTATCCCCACTACGAACACCTGTTTCTATGATCCCGCAAAACGAAATGATGCATCAGGTGATGAGGATGTTAGCAAAGGTGAGGAGTGTCGCTAATTCCTTCATCCATAGATCTTCGAAAAGGTAGTGGAGAACCATGCTATCTTATCTATTCTTAGTAGACTCCACTGACCCGATGATGTTGAAAAGGTAGAGGAGGGAATCCCGCACCAATATTCTCTTAGCAGACACTTGCAAAAAAGTGATGGCTGAAATTTAGGTGCCATGAGCAGTTCTGAGATATGGGATGGAGAAGAGATGTGATCTAGTACTCAAATATAATAGTCCTCAATTCGAGGATGTACAATTGGACTTATGAATCTATTGAGATATGTGATTTCTAGTATAGTTGAACCACTTATCTGACTACCATTTCATCACTAAATACACCTACTGGGTAGTGGGATCGAGGGTGTGTTGAATAATCCTTCACTCAACTCTAAAAGAGTGCCTCCAACAATGCGATATTGGATTTTTACCATCCCTCGTTTGACCATATCCACTCACACTTGGGAGAGGTTCTTCATTACCTCCCTTGGGAGCATATCGATGTTCATGTTTAAGACTTCCCCATATTGACACAGTTCTAGTCCTTGGTTAATCTCCTTTGAATGTTCTATATGGTATCTTTTTCCATTTGGGGGAAAAAACTTGTTGGATTGTAATTGGCTGGTGGTTCAACCCTTAATCCAATCATCCATTGGTACCACTTGTATGGATTGGAGATAGTGGTATGAGAAATATAATAGTCAGTGGCGTTTCATCAGGTTTTGGTGGAAATCTGTATAATATACATAGTAGAAGTATGGGTGCTTCTCAAGAGTTACTCCAAAAAACTCAACGCAATGTAGGATTGCATATGGATGGTCAACGATCTGAACACCTATGAGGAAAAGATCAATCACTACACTCTATCACACAATATTTCCTTGGAATCATCAATATTACAACTTTGTTTCTCAATTTTCCAAATGGAGTTTGTGCTTGTCCCTATTCTAAAAATTCAACGACTCCGAAAGGGCTTGACTCGATACACCTATGGTGTTTAGGGGAGGGAATGTCTAATATAACTATAACCTCCACCCACTTCCTTAAGATCACATGATGTATGGTATTCATTCTTCTTTACTTTTTTCTTCTAGCTAATAATGATACTAGAACCTTTATCAGTCTAGAACTCGGGGGAGAATCACTAAATGACTATGAATTTTACTCATACTCTATATAATATAGGTAGTATAATTACAAGATATCTTTCCATAGCTAACTTTTAATCACTTTGGTGACATGCTATCTTGGGTGGATTGTATGGATGAGCTGGAGAAGGAATTGATTTTATTACTTCCTTACTAGTGGAATAGAAATACTCAATATAATATAGGTAGCAGTATTTTCAAAGGGTTAGAGGGGAATCGATGAGGTTAGATGAGGGTTAGATAGTGGACTAGTTCTCCTACAACAATGAGCTTAGAGGGACAAAATCATACACCAGAATAAGGGGTGAGAATGTGTCCTAACACTATACTTTTGTGTGATAGGGTTTGAGTGTGGGATGACTTAATAACTCCACCTACAAGGCAGTACACATTCATCCTTAACCTATTGAATGCATTTTGGGTGGGTATACGTCCCACGAATACCTATATTATATGATTAAACAGAGCTGCAAGGAACAATTTGAGCATTTCTTATTTATGGTATATGATGCAACACGTTCCGTCCAGGCATCCCCAAGTGCAGAGCATTGAGAAATGGGGTAGCCATCGCGAAAATTATGAAGGAAAAGTTCATGAAAAATGGAAAGAGTGATCAAAATGCATTGGCTCATCAAATGTTCAATAGGATATTTTTCTCCTTAATCCATTCGAGTAACCTTTAATGAATTGACAAGAGAGTAAAAAATGATAGATATAGGTCTTTTTAGCAATTATCATGTCGATGGATAGTTGAGGAGAATCTCTTTGATTTAATTATGATGTCAAGATTTCTATGGTAAAATCACATATATTTCTTTGGGGGAGGATGTGAATCATTATAACATAGTATGTAGACTATGTTGATATAATATAGGTAGTAGAATATCATGTGCTTTTTGATTAATTTCATTGGGCACTCAGTTGACTGGTGATGTGGCCGAAGGATGTCACATCCCTCAAAATATTATTAATAACTTCTACACTAGCATAGTGGTGTAGGGTCGAACCCAAGGGAAGGAGGTGAGAAATTTGAGGTTTTATTTGAAATTAACTATGCTGTTGTCAATAATGGAGGTAGTGAACATTGTTTAGTTTTTAATTTTTTTAATTTTTTAAATGATGAAGTTGAAAAAGGATAAGGAAACATGATTTGTTTACAAAGTAACTAAAATTTACATTAAATACTGATAATCTAAATAAATACAGTAAACTAATATTAATCACCATGGTAAGGAACAATGGACATTTATAATACTCAAGAATTCCAAAATACTGGTTCAAAGGTATCTTACCCACTACACATTATTGAATCATACCTTGAGAAAAAGGTAAAATATCTCCCTCACTAGAAAGGTCAACATGCCTAAGATTGAATTAAGTATTTCGCCACTCCAAAATTAGTCGAACTGCTTGACAATTATAAAACGATAACATATGGATATAAGGATGCCATTAATATCCAAATTTAAATACATTAACGCTTTGATAAGTTTTAACAAGAACTACCTCTCTAGTTGATCTTGAATTAAAGACTTAAGAAAACATTTGAGTTATGAATCAACTAAACATAGAATCATTAATCAATCTTGCTAATCGATTATGATTCTAAAAAATGTACAGTGAATGAAGATGTTTAAAACATTAAGCACCAGAATTGAATTATTGAGATAAGTCAATCCACTCTCTGATCATCTGGATTAATGCAGTGAACAATGTCCAAGAATAGAAGAAAAAAATTAATGATAGAGAGAAGTAGAACACCCAAAATACGGATCTGCTATTGGGCTACTTGGCCTCCAGATCGTCTCTAATTTTGTTCCCAGGAGTCTGCTCTCGAATCTAGTGTGTTCATTGAAGTAGAATGAGAGTCCCAATCAGCGTAAAATATTTCATGTTGCTTCTCTATTTAAAATATCATATGTCATCTGCTGCATGTCACCGCACGTTTCCACCAACTTCAAAAGTCCTTCACTTGTGCACCACACATGTGCTTTTTTCAGGATTGACATGTCGCACTAGTTTTTCCCTCCTAACTAACACCCGCTGAGTTAGTTGAATGTATTTAGATGTGTTTCTAGATTTTCTATGAACCTGCACAGTTAGAAAAGAAAAATAAATAAATGAATCACCGTTTAAATGTTTACTATAGTGATCAAATAAAAGTTTCATTAAATAATGCATAAATGTTATTAAATCTAAATTAATAATTATTAGTTATTATTTTATTTGTTAACTAAATTATTTTATTTAAATTTGTGACATGTTATTACTTATTCATATTTAATTATGAGGGTGATTAATTAATAATTAGATTAAATTAAAAATTTATTAGTTATTAAATTATTAAATTAATAATATTAGTATTTAGTTTTATTTGGAATATTTTTGTTTTTTATGATTATTATTTATGTTTATCAGAATAAATAGGTTTATTTTAATTATTACAATTTATAAAATTGTATATTGTTATTATATTTTATAATTATATTATTCAAAAAAGAAGGTAAATTATAATTATTATATTTATAAAAGTATTTAATTCTAATTT
Source organism: Viscum album (assembly GCA_963277665.1). NCBI lineage: Eukaryota > Viridiplantae > Streptophyta > Magnoliopsida > Santalales > Viscaceae > Viscum > Viscum album. The sequence goes on from OY728131.1 coordinate 1,934,022,524, forward strand.
TAATTTTGTTTCTAAGATTAACATTTGAATTTATTTAATTAATTATTTTTATATTTTATTCTATTGTTATTAATTTATTTGAATTATTATTAGTGTATTTTATATTTTATCATTTTATTTTTTTTAGAAATTTTTTTATTCCCCTCCTCTTCTTATCCAACGAGCCTCAGGGGGTTGTAATGGACCGACTTCTTCATAGCAGATGACCCATTGGGTTTCCTAGCCTGATTTCAGCAACTCCTCATTTTCTTGAAATTAGTAGTGACTTTAGATCACCTATAGGCACTGTAGAATCATTCGTGTGGTGGCATAAATGGGGTTCCTTCGATCAGCACCGAGGCTTCAATCAGCACAGTTCGACCTCCTAGAATTCTAGAAGGATTCAAGGTTCCTATCCCGACTCACAATTTCAGCAGCACTATACGAAGGCAGAAAGCTTAGACAGCCACTAGCGGCACATTGCAGCAACTCCTCATATTACTGCAACTCCAACGGAATTGCCTTCGCGCACCACAACCTGTAGCGCCCTATGTCTTTTTCTTCATTGATGTAGTTTGATGATCTGGAATGATTGATGTAGTCTTTTGATGTGAATACAAATTTGTGTGGCTTGGTGGCAGGGGATCTGTCTGAGTCTTTTTATTCATTGATGTCTAATTCTTGTTGTGATTGGAGGTAATTGGTTAGAAGCAGTGAGATAGATTTCTGGTTTTTCAAGGATGAGAAATGGTGGTAGAGTATACGGTGTTTGGAGGGTGAAATTATGGCACCATAACAAGGATACAATGGCAATGGGATCAAGTTTGTAGTGAGAAAGTGAAATAGTGAAGATGAAACTGGTGCCGCGGAAGATAGGTTGCGGTGGCTAGAATTACAGTTTGGATGAATCCAAGAGGAGGTGGAATCATGAGGGAGGTTTACAGTGTCATGGGGAAAGTGGTGTTAGAGATAAATTGGAATGGAAACGTTGTGTGGTGGTTGCGGTTCCACTGTAAATGAAGGAACTGGTGGGAAAACAGAAAGGGTTTGATGGTGGAACTGTGAATAAGACGGTGTAAGGAGATAGATTTTCCACCGGTACCCTACAAAACAAAGAAAAATTAAAAATAGATTAAAACTAAAACTAAAACATAACAAAATAATTAATTTAAAGTACGAATTAACTAATCTAATTGAAAACTAGATAACTAATAAACATAATTAAATTTATTAAACAAATAAAACTTAAATTAATTAATAAAAACATCAAGTTATTTAACTTAATTAAAACTAAGTAGATACATAGATTAAAATAAATTAAGCTTAATATATATAGAATGTTAATTTAAAATAAACAATTATAAATCAAAATTAATTATTCATTAATAAATTGAATTAGAAGTAATAAATTTAATAAGAGTGATTGAAGTAAATTAATAGAGTTATTACATGTTAAAATAAATAAATTATAAGATCAATGATTGAAGTATTGAATTAATTATTTAAAAGAAAAAAATTTTGGTTAGTTGATTAAATAATAAGAAAGTCAATTTTATATAATGAAATTGTACTTCTAAACTAAATATTAATTTATAAAACATATAAAAAATTTATAAATTAATTAAATAATTATAATAAATATTAAAATCACACAATTAATTATAAAAATTGATTTGATAACCAATTTAGTTATAAAAATGAAAAAGAACACTTATTTAAAACAGTGTAATAATTATTAAATAAATAAATAGAAATTAATTTAAAATATGAGGAAAAACTAAGTACAATTAAGGCCACATCAACTGGAATATTATCCGGTAGATGAGCCCCTACCATAAGGAAGGTCAGCAAAACGTCCCTTCTTGTACCACACACGCAGACATAATCAATTGTGTAGAGAAGATCATACACAGATATGTTCTTATCACATCCTTTCAGGGACATTGACATAATCAATAGGTCACCAAGTATGTGAAATATCTCAAGCATCTCCAATTAACTTCTTCTAGTTCCAAGAGGGAAGATTTCAGAGAGAAAGACATCAAAAAATTGGAGGGCATCAGTGATGAGAAATGCGCTAAGAGGTACTAGAATTGATGGCTCAATCGCAAGGCAGTGATGATCATTACGATAAAATCCTCATGTATCTTATGATGGTGAAATGACCCAATCCTACGCATACATATGCTTCAGCATATTTTCCCAATGAAATAGGATAGCATTCAGTTAATTACCTACCATGAGATGTAATCTTTTCATTGTATTCTATCACGTAGATTTCACATGATGAATCTATCTATGGTTAAGAAGAAAGTATAAAATATGATTGATTTGAAAGTGGGATCGCGTGAGAAAATGGATGGATGTGATATTGAATGTGACTTCATATAGTAGTGAAAATATAAGAGAAACCAAGAAATAAACTATTGGAAAGAATGATATTCTAGATTTTGGGATACAATACATGAATCATGTTTTCTAGGTACTCCATGCGATAGGATACTTCACGTATCCCAGTGAGCACCATGTTCTCACTGCCCAGGGAGCACCCGTTATACAAAAAGTATCGTAGTGTATACTACCTGTATTATTTCTGAGAAATGACGAGTACATACTAGGGTACCCATCTGGTCCATCACCTATTAGATCAAATGAGTTGAATTGAAACTAATCCAAGAGTTGAACCTTTTCCATATCATTCCACCCCCAGTGCTGAAGGAAGGATACACACCACCATACCATCATTCGAACTACCATGTTCCACTTTTTTTATATATTCTTGACATGGACCAACCCAAGAGTCCTAATGATTTCATTTTATCTGAAATATGTGCCCCTAATGAATATGTACACCTCTTGTAGATGTTATTTGATGCCCATGGGGTAGGTTGGGAACAACATCTATTCGGTGGAAGAGGCGCATGCCCCATAGTTTATGAGGTTTGGTGGTGTGGTAGATGGGAGAAAATTTTGAGTTGGGGTTGTCACAATCTACTACCAATATTATACCAATGTTGAGCTCCATCATATGAAGGAAACCACCCAGTGGAGCCTGGATCCCTTATGAAAGTGGTAGTAGCCCCTGATGTGTGAATTTGAAAACTATTCCACAAGCTAGATGAGTTTTTTCATCTGGCATCCAGGGATCCCATTCCAGCTTCAGTCACTTACATGGTTCCATAGAAGTAGACACACATGGGTGTGGGTGTCCTTGATGTACCATTCCAATCATACTATCATGACTGCCAATCCGGTATACAACTGTTATGGTGGAGCCCTCCCAAAATCTCAAGACCTCATTCACTATCGAACCACTTTGATGACAACTTAGCATATTCAATGTTAGCCATTAGTGTTGACGGCTACCCAATTCAATAATGGAGAATCATGTACCATCATCATATGGATCTTGTCAACCTCACCAGTCTGCATTCCAATTCCTACTGACATATCGACTTGCTAGTCGACGAAGGCATTATTCCTAGCTGATTGGGTCTAATTGATATAATATGATTCGTAACCTCATGAAGTCTACTACATATATTATACTTATCCCAATACCCTCTTATATATTTCATCTTCACACCACTAACTCATAGGCATCTAAGTGTCCATGGTAGCCATCTTGATAGAACTAACATGTTACTAATATATATTGATAGACCACTAGTAGACAACTCTAGGATAACACGGGGTACAAAACCCACCAATGGAATCACATGTGTCGTTGTAATACTAGGAATATATTAGTAGATCTCATGGGTCTAGTTTATATATGGTGATCGATTCATCTACATGAAAAAACCACAGGGTGTTTCATCCTCTTTGTCATGTTCAGATATGCACAATATACAAACACCTGGCAACCTAAAGGGAAACCAATGAACTGCATTGGGCTTGAACCACCAATGATACAGATATGGAAATTAAAAGCGCTATAAAGGGAAATTTTCAGTTCTAAAAAAACGTTGTTAATCTCAGCAAAGATAAAGGGAGATTCCTTTTACCAGCGCCAAAAACAATTCTAATAAAGACCCCTATTATAGGTGCTAAAAAAGCACTGATAAAAGGGGTCGTTTATCAGTGCTAAAAAAGAGTTGATAAAAGGTTCCTCTGTCAGTGCTTATATTTAGTGCTGTTAAAAGGCCACCTTTATTTGTGATTTTTAAAAAAAGATGATAAAAGTTTAATTTTTTCAAAAAAAATTAAAAAAAAAACTATAGATCGGAGGGAAAATAAGATGTTATTTGTGACTGATTTTGCGATTCCGTCACAAAAAATAGTGTGTGGTTTGGCGCGGGTTGCACGCCAAAGTGCGGGAATGGTTATTTTTTATGGAATTTAGGATACCTCTATAACACGTATGGTGCGGTTTCGCACGGATATCGTGCAATATCGTGCGACATGTTATTTGTGACGGGGGTCCCCTCGTCGAAAATAGTGTGTCGGTCGAACGGTATTTGCGATGGGACCGATCACAAATACAGATTCAACCACTGCATGCAATTAATGCGGGCAATGTTTTTAACAACGGGCCCCATCACAAAAAGTACCTTTTGCGACGACAATAATGTCTCAAATAGTCCTTTCACAACTAATCTAAACTTTATATATGCTGCTGCGTTTTTAATTCTTCTCCTCTCATTTTCACTTGCATTCTCCATTTCTAAACTATATTTTTAGATTGAGGAGTTCTCTAATTTAGTTATTTTTTGTAAAGAAGATATGAAGTTGCTTACATCATTATGATATCATGTTTAAAGTTATTTATATATTATTTAATTTAATAATTTTTTTTATTTATTTTGATAATTTTAATATTTATTTATTAGTTGTAATTACATTAGATTTAAATTCTTTTGTTATGTGTATTTATTTATAGTAATCAATCAAGATTATTAATATTATTTCTGAATACTTAGTAACAATTATAAATAAATTGGAATAATTAATAATAATTAGAAATAAATAGTAATAGATATTAATAATTAGTAATAAATAGTGATAAATAGTAATAAATAGTAATAAATATGAATAATTAGTAATAAATAGGAACAATTAGTAATAAATAATATTAATTAGTAATAAATAGGAATAATTATTAATAAATAGGAATAATTAAGAATAATTTGTAATAATTAGTAATAATTAGGAATAATAGGGAATAATTAAGAATAATTAGTTATAATTTGGAATAATTAGCAATAAAAAGAAATAAATAGAAATAATTAGTAAAAAATTGGAATAATTAGAAATAAATAGGAATAATTAGGAACAATTAGTAATTATTTTTAGTAAATATAAATAATAAGAAATAAATAGGATTAATTCGAAATAAATATGAATAATTAGTAATAAATATGAATAATTAGTAATAATTACTAATAAATATGAATAATTATTAATAAATATGAATAATTAGTAATAATTAGTAATAATTAGGAATAAATAACAATAATTAGTAACAATTAGTAATAATTAAGAATAAATAACAATAATTAGTAATAATTAGTAATAAAAAAGAATAATTAAGAATAAATAGTAATAATTAGTAATAATTAGAAAATATTGTAATTAATAGTACTAAATATGAATAATTAGCAATAAATAGGATTAATTAGTAATAAATTTGAATAATTGGTAATAAATATGAATAATTAGTAATAAATAGGAATAATTTGTAATAAATAGGAATAATTAGTAATAAATAGGTATAATAAATAATAATTAGGAATAATTAGTAATAATTAGGAATAATTATTAATAATTAAAAGTAATTAACAATAAAAAGTAACAATTAGTAATAATTAGGAACAATTAGCAATAAATAGGAATAATTTGCAATAAATTGCAACAATTAACAATAATAATGAATAAATAAGAATAATTAGTAATAAAAAAAATAATTAGGAACAATTATTAATAAATATAAATAATTAAGAATAAATAATAATAATTAGTAATAATTGCAATAGTTAGTAATAACTAGTAATAATTATGAATATTTAGAAATAAGTAGTAATAATTAGGAATAATTAGAAATAAATTGTAATATTTTGGAATAATTAGTAATAATTAGGAATAATTTGTAATAATTACGCATAAATAGTATTAAATACGAATAATTAGTAATAATTAGTAATAAATTGGAATAATTAGGTATAAATAGGAAAAATTAGTAATAAATAGGAATAAATAGGAATCAATACAAATAATTATGAATAATTAGTAATAAATAGGAATTATTAGAAATAAATATGAATAATTAAGAATAATTAATATAATTAGGAATAATTAGTAAAATTATGAATAATTAGTAATAATTAAAAAAATTAGTGATAAATAACAATAAATAGGAATACTTCTCAATAATTAGCAATAATTAGGAATAAATATAAATAAATATGAATAATTACAAATAATTAGAAATACTTAGTAATAATTAGTAGTAATGAGAAATAATTACTAATAAAGAGGAATAATTTGAAATAAAGAGGAATAATTTGTAATAAATACTGATCAATATGAATAAGTATAAATAATTAGGAATAATTGGGAATAATTTGTAATAAATAAGAATAACTAGTAATAAATAATAATAATTAGTAATAAAAAAGAATAATTAGTAATAAATAGAAATAATTAGTAATAAATAGGAATAATTAGTAAAAAATTGGAATAATTTGTAATAATTTGGAATAATTATAAATAAATAGGAATAATTAGTAACATTTAGAAACAATTAGAAATAAATTTGAATAATTAAGAAGAAAATCAATTGTAATAATTTGTAATAACTTGTAATAACATGGAAAAATTTTCAGTGGATCGACGACACTCCATTTTCTCAATAAATCTTCTCCTTTCAACTTTCACCAACTCTAAACATTGTGAAAAGTATGCTTCTACGTATGCATATCCAATATTGTATGCACGAGTTTGATTATGAATTAAAAGGACCACATTTTTTATAATGTCTTCAATCGGTGGTAGTTGATAGAAGATGATTCGTCGGTGAAAAGGGGGCTCTTTTTTCCAAAAGCTCATTTACTTGCATCTTTCTCACCCTGAAATCACAATGAAGAATATTCTCGGAGGTACACATATTCATTCTTGGGAATAAGAGAATGAATTAGCGTAACTCTGAGCAGACTCTTCATTTTGATTTCAGTGTGAGAAAGATGCAAGTAAATGAGCTGTGAGACAAAACAGTAGTCGTCACTCCACTAGAAATTGTGTCCCCCAAATTTCATGGTAATTATCAAGGATTTGTAATTATTTATCTTCTTTTTTAGATAGTGTTTTTATAATTTCAAATTATTCAAAAACAATGATGATTTTATATTTTGTTGAAAAATATAGAAAAAAAAATTGACATAAGTCATTATTAGATGATCGCGCTGGGATAAATCAGCATAGAAATATAAATGGTTCTAGTTTAAATCATGTATATATTGAGGGTATTAAAGCTTTATTATAATTTGTATCATCAAAAACCAGAATATTTTTAAGAAGGCACAATAAAGTTTCCTTGTAAAAAATGTGCTATGAGAACGTTTGATGCATTTAACGTGGTTTGGGGTCATCTCTTAAGGTTTGGTTTTTAGCCAAATTATGTTTTTTGGAATCAAAACGGTGAACGGATTTCTAGAGAACATACTAATAACTTTATTCCAGATCCATCATGGTTTAAAAATTTAGTACATGATGTTGCAGGACCATCTGTTCAACAAACTAAAACTGAAGATGATATTGATTTAACTCATGAGTTGGAACCATAGGAATTTTATGAGTTGTTGAGGTCTGATGAGGATGAATTATATCCTGGTTAAAAGATAAGAAAAATAAATGTAGTTGAAAAATTTATTTCTATATTATCAGATAATTAAATTTCAAACAACGGTTTTGTTCAATTAGTCTCCTGGCCATTGTAATAATAATTTTGACACTGACCATCCTTAAATGATTTCATAAATATAATTAATAGATGACTCATTCAATAATTTAAATACCCTTATGCATCCCATTTCATTCTGTAGATCTGCAAATTAAACTATAATTATCACTCACCCTTCCTCATCCCTAGTACGGGAACCCGTTTCTCTGAGACCCCAAAAAAAAATGATGCATCGGGCGATGAGGACGTTAGTAATGTTGAGGAGTGTCGCCGATTCATTCTTCCATGGATCCTCAAAAAGGTACAGGAGAACCACATTGTCTAATCAGTTCTTAACAGACTCCACTAACCTTGAAATGGTGAAAATGAAGAGGAGGTAATCCCACACATATCATCATTTAGAAGACACTTGTGACCCAGTGATGGCAGAAATTTAGGTGCCTTGCGCAGTTCTGAGTTATGGGATGGAGAAGATATGGGATCTACTACTCTAATATAATACTCCTCAATTCAAGGTGGTATGATTGGAATTATGACTCTATTAGAATCATTCCACAATGGTTTCAAATAAAAAACAATTGCATGTTTCATCTGATAGTTTCAATCTGTTTGGTTCTTATGGTAGTCAGTATTCATGTTGGCATGTCATTATAAATCCGTACAATTTACCTCCATGGAAGTTGATGAAGAAGCCCTATATCTTTTTGAATATATTAATCCCAGGACATCCAAAAAAGAATATTTATGTCTATTTGAAACCATTGATTGATGAGTTAAATGCATTGTGGAATGATGGTGTTAGTACATATGATGTTGTTGCGAAACAAAATATCATATTAAAAGTTGTATTGATGTGGAAGATTAGTGACTTTACAACATAAGGCATGTTATATGGATGGAGTAGACATGGTCTGAAATAATGTCCTTTCTATTTTAATGACAACAAATCCATTATGCTCATTAATGAAAAAACATTATTTTTTGACTGTCATTGATGATTTCTTCCAACCAATCATCCATTTCAGAGGAACAAATATCATTTTAGAAACGGTAAAATTGAAAGGGATGAACCTCCATAGATGATGTTAGGTACAGAGATAATATCATATGTATTTTCATTACCTCCCATCACATTTGGGCAAACATTAAACCAATAGATAATTAATGGATTTGGGACAAAACATAATTGGATAAAAATATCACTTTTTGGGATATTCCATATTGGTCTGATTTATTGGTCTGCCGCATGTTTGATGTAATGAATATTAAGAAGAACAATTTTGATAATTTAATTCATACAGTTTGTGACCAAAGATATTATAAAGGCACAATTATATTTTTCTCAAATTTGCAGGTGACCATAACTTGAACGATTTGATATTGTCAGATCACATAGGTTAATGAATCCAAAAGTAGCTTATACATTGTCCAAAGAGAGTCACTTATTATTTTGTCAATGGATTTCCGATTTGAGACATCAAGATGGCTATGCTTCAAATTTGGGCTGATGTGTAAAGAAAGGTTATATTACCGGATTAAAAAGTCATGATTGCCATGTTATAATGGAAATTCTTATGCTGATTGGATTCAGAGGTTTGTTGAATTATATGATTTGGGATTCGATACCAGACATATAATATTTTTGAAGACATTTTTTTATCAACAACAGACTATGATGCGCTAAGAAAAGTTGATGAATATGTTGCTGTAATTATATTTAAATTGAAAAAAATCTTTCTACCGGATTTTTTTGACTCAATGGAACATCTGATATTAGATTATCCACATGAAGCTAAATGTGGAGGTCCTGTATAGCCTAAATGGATATACTCAATCGAGAGATGCATATAGAAATTGAAGAAAAAAGTACATAACAAAGCATAAGTTGAAGGCTCAATTGCGGATGCTTATTTTCTAGATGAAATTTTTTTTTCATCGCTAATAATTTTGAATCTCAATATCCCTAAAAACAAAATCGCATGGGATGAAACAGGGAGAATGTTAATGACAAAATTGAAAATAAATTACTTTTTTTTAATCATCCAAATCTTTGTTTCGATGGAGTTCATGAATGATGGATTTTAGATGATGAACATCACAGAGCTCATACCAATGTTCTGCTCGACTGTAAAGAAATGACATCATTTGTCCTATGAGTTCTTCTATCAATTATTCTATAATTTATGTTAAAATATATAAATTTATTTTATTTGTAGGTTATATGATAATCATATCAAGAAACAACTTCCACAAATTATAGCATCTTCTCTTGAATAACACAGATAAAAAAAATTCTAAATTGCTTCCAAATTGGTAACATAAATTATTGATGGGTTAATATCAATTATGTTTATTATTTATTATATTGATAATTGTTTTACAAATTTATAGGTGTCTCAATATTCTGATAAAATTGATAAGTAAATGTGTGTATTGAGAAACCAACCATTCAAAATGGTTAAATCTTATAATTCATATTTAGTGAATGGTTTTCAATTTCATACAAGTGAATATGGGGAATCAAAAAAAAACAATGAACAAATAGAGTTTTCTTGAGAGGATCACATCATAGAAAAATTGATGTTGAGTTTTATAGCATTCTGGATGAAATTATTGAGTTGTGTTATCTAGGACAAAATTACATAAAAATGTTTAAATGTCGGTGGTTGGATACTGAGAGAGGATTGCATGTTCATCTGACTCATATAATTGTCAATATTAACTCTAGAAGTCATCTTACAGTAAATGAACCATTTTTACTGGTGCAACAAGCACATCAAATTTATTACACAAAGTATAGTGCTACATCAAGAGACTTGAGAAATTGGTGGAGCATAATAAAAATGAAATCATGGGAAAATCATTTTACTAAAACTGAATGCCGTTCAACTAAAGTGGATGGAATTGATATTTTTCAAGAGACTGCTCAAAATCCATCCGATTCACAAGGAGACGTGAGTATCGATGATAACATCCCACAATTAAGTATCTATGATGAAGAAGATGTGACAAATGAATTTGAAATGACTTGAGATGATGAAACTAAAACTCAAATGAATATTGATGATGTTGAGGAGGAAGATGAGGATATTGGCATTGAAATCTATGTATAAGAGAATGAATATGGACATTGATACAATTAAATACTGGTTATTATCATAAATAATATATATCTATATATAGTAGTTATTTTCAACTATATGCTAATAACAATATTTTTGTGTTTCAGATGGATGATGATCTATTTCACAAGTTGCAGGAGGTTGAGCTACCGTTGGATGACGGGGATTTTGGAGCATCTGACCCTTAACATACTAGTGGTTCATGGGGTGCATAGAGGGGGCGCGGTCTTGTGTGACTGACTATTCCTAACCCTATCCCTAAGCGAAGTCCACATCTTGGATTTGATATACGCACATAGAGGTATGGTAACAAGTATATTTTAAATATCTTTCATTAATTTAGTTATATTAATACATATTGTTTGATTTTTCTTATCTCAGTTTTTCGCATGTAGCTATTAGACATGGGAGTGTTATCTTGAGAAATTATTTTTTTAGTCATGGATCACATGGGAACAGAATCTCATTGATGTGCAGTGTGACATGTTCCATCATTGGATAGTATGTAAATAATTAATATTTATTTTGAAATTTATTTTTTTAATAAATAGATATTATAAATTATTTGTAGGGTTTATAGTATCCTATCAATGATATCATGTTTGATGCTATCCCCTCAGCATCGCGGGTTTCTATATATGACCATTTCTTTTAGTTTTTGCACAATTTGAGAAGGACAACTATAAATAAAGTAGGAGTGACAGAGTTTGATCAGTAGAGTAGAGCCCACCAACCAAAGTACATTTAATCTCATGTTTGGGATGGATTATGTTTAAACTTCATGGGTGGTATATTTTAGATGAGATCTTTATTAGGACGACCGAACTGGGGAATACACGAGGTGACACATCGAGTTGGTAGTCTTAAATTCAGTTCACATAGAGAGTATATCGTAATTATATTTTTAAAATATTTTATATAACATTAAATATAAAAATGTTATTTTATATTTCTATATATAGTCGAGCATCCTAATATTACGGAGTTCGGCGTTATTGGAGGATGTATGTTGATCCTAACACTGGATTTATTAGAGGTGATCACTATCATCAGATTGTGGTTAGTATTATTTTTTCAGTTTAGCAATTAAATACATATAATACTTTCACAATTTTAATTTGAAATTGGAATTGAAGGAGTCATATGAGGCTGCGACCTCTCAGACACCAGCTGAGGGTCAGGACGAAATGACTGAGCAGACCAGTGCCCAGCTTTTCGATGGGGGGCATGGATGCAGACAACTCAGTATGGATTTGAGAAGGTCCGAGTAGTTTGTATCAGCTATCATTTGACTCTAGGTACATATTATGTTAATACTACGATGTCGGCGTCCAGCCCGAGAGGAGCTTGTGGATAGTCATCATCTTCTACCTCATAGTATCAGGAGTAGTGGCGAACTCATGCTGAGATTATAGAGACTTTGTAGAAACAGCATGAAGAGATGTGTCGGTGACAATAGTAACAACAACAGCATCAGAGGGAGGAGATGAATCGATTGGAGCAGCATCGACAGCAGGAGCATCATAAGCAGATGGGGTACATGTGTCGCCTGACCCTTAGTTTCGGGATGGAGTTTCTTCAACCATCTCTTACAGCTCCTCCTCCTACATTAGAAGATGACCCCCCGACGATTATTTTTTGATGTTAAAAAAACATTTGAATTCAATATCTTTAATAATATGATCTATTTATAGTTTATGTATTTTATATTGGTTCTATAATTTTCTTATATTTATTTGTAAACATTGAAAATTTTAATATTTTATTTTTATTTTTTTATTTTTTTATTTAAATAATATTTATATTAATTTTTTATTAATCATAATTTAATTAAATATATATTTTTTAGTATTATATTTTTAATGTTTTTTTATTTTACTAATAAAAATATTTTTTATTTTTTTTCTTATTTTATTTATAATAATACAATTTATTCATTAGTCATTATTTTAATATTTTTTATTATGTTTACTATTTGTGATAGGACATTTTGCGACGGCCTCTCATTGAAAATAATTTAAATATAATTTTTAATACTAATATTTGCAACAAGGTGATGGGTCATCGCAATTCATATTTGTGACGGTCCCGTTGCAAATGTTTATCTATATATATAATGAATATAATCGGATATTTATTTGGGACAGGGAACTTAACCGTCATATATACTATTTGCAATGGGCCCATCGAAAAAAGTTAATTGACATATAATGTATATAATCAGATGTTTTTTTTGACAAGAAGCTTTCCAAATACAGAAGCTATTTTGTGCAACGGTCTTGTCCCAATAAAATGTTTTTACGATGTTGTTTACTGCATAATTCTGTTTCCGATGGGGCACTGTCGCAAAAGTCTATTTGCGACTAGATCCCCTTGCAAATAGCCCGTCACAAATACCTCTAATTCCAGTAGTGTAGGATTCAAACTGAGACCTCCCACTGTGCGTCTGGACCTTTTACAACTACTCTATATTACGTTGATGTCAATTTAATGATATATATAGCTATATTTATTCATATCTTAATATATATTTATATTCACATATATATATGTATATATTTATATTTATATTAAAATATATATTTAGTCATATTATGATATATATATATATATATTAATATATATCAACTAAACCGTTTAGGAAAAAACCCAAGGATCTAACAAAAAGAGTGAGTGCATCATGACTTTCAAATCTGTGTGGCTGCAGAGACTGCTCAAATAGAATCAGAGAAGGGAAGCAAGCTCAATTGTCTGCATTGTCACCACCTACATATCACTATGACCTTTCATAGCTTTCAAAACTCTACTTTAATAGTCTTGATTTTCTATCATTGCAATAGATTTCTTTCTTCAGGTTATGCATATGACCTCTACTCATATAAGACAAAAAAATGGTTGTGATAGTACCTGTACTATCTATCAATTTATCAACCACATTAAGATAGATCAATCTAAAACCTACTCTTTTTACACCCAAAAAACCCTACTTCGTATTTCAGATACAGATATGAAATAACAAGCTACATGAAATACTAGAGATATTCAATCACTTTTTTTCTGAAGATATGACCCTATGATAGTCATTTATCTTTGTCCTATTGCTGATGGCGAGCTATTTAGTGTATGTATATTAATGATAAATTCTATCATACATATGATACACAAATATAACATGATGCGTCAAGGAAGAGAAAATGAATTCCATGAAGGAGGTCCCCAAACCATAGAAAAAGCTACCTACCTCATTTTTCTAATGTTATTATAATATACTTCCTATATTATACCGAGTGATAATTTTTATTTTCTTTCTCTATAATTTCTGAACACTTCCAATACCACATCACACTGATTTCACAGCTCGATTAGAGTAGCTTTGACTTTCTTGTGGATTTTGATTCGATGGAACGAAGGTAGAAGGACTAGAGGTGACCGAAAACAAAAACTACTTTTTGACATGGGAAAGAGGCAATGAAGGATGACCTAGGATGGGTCTTGACCCAAAAAGTTCTTTACTATAAATGTACTATCCTACTGCAATCATGTCCTACCATTGAGTCAGATATCAACCACTTGGATTCCTCTATCCCAGAGGGTTTGAGAGAGGGAAGGAAATAAAACATTAAAATTCCCAAGCTTTAGGGAGTGACCGACAATATAATCAAAAACCTCCATGCTTTCTTGTAACCCTGGAAGAGTACATGCCTCCTATCATGCTTTCCACCATACAGTCTAAAGGTGACTTCTCTCTCAACTAACCTGGGAAATTTACTTACTTTAATGAGGAGTTATCCCATCACAAGAGGTGTCATATTAGTCCTCAATGCAGTTCATACGAAACCCACAAGTTTCTCAAACCTATCCATATTTTCCCTATGGAAGGGGTACATTGTTACCTCCATCCAAGAGGAGAGAGAGTTGTTACTATTTGTATCTTTTGGTCTTCATTTATAGGTTTAGATAAATAAGGAATGCATTAGAATTCTTTATATACATCCTTATCTTGTAAGTAGCTCTTCATTCTTGAGAATTATCAATGTAGGATGGTCGTAGATCATTCTTCACTTTAAAAGAAAGCTACCATCTATATATTCTAGTGGGACCTCACAATATAATTAAGAAGAAGTGCACATTGTCCCTGACAACATAGTACTAACATTCATGTATAAAAAAATAGGTGGTTCTTGTATTAGTACAATAATGAATTCTCTCCCTCTGTGCAGTAACAAGAGAAGGAGAAGTTGTACATCTTATTCCACATGTAAGTGTGTAAGAAATGTTTTTATTCCTCCCTCAATAGGGATAGAAAATTATTCTTTTGTGGTTGGTAGTTTAAAATGGAATAATGGGTATTTAATTTTCTCTTTCAAAAAATCCATTCTTCTCCTTCCATTTTGACCCAATAGTCTTACGGAATATAATAACATATTTAACATTAATTATTGATATCCATGATTTACTTACATATGAATTATATGTTAATTTCACATCATAATCTTTCCTAGTCTATAAACCATCAATCCAATAAATATATATTTATTTATAATTATAACTATAAATATAATAAATATATTAATTATAAATATATTAATTATAAATATATTTATTATCATTTCACATTTATTTGAATATAAATATGTTATTATTTATATAATTATTAAATTATAAAAAATATATAGAATTAATATACTTATTTTAATTTCATAACTATTTAAATATATATATATATATATATTAATATTTATGACTATATAATTAATATATTTATTTTAATTTCATATGTATTTAAATATATATATATATATATATTTGTGACTATAAATAAAAATTTATTTATTTATAAAGATAATTTTAAATATAATAAATATATTTATAATAATTTTATAATTTTATAAAAATATATATATTATTTATAACTATTAATATAAATATTAGTAAATATTTATAAATATTTGTATATATTTATAAATATATTTCTGTAATTATATGTATATATAAAATTAAAATTATTATAAATATATTTATCATGATTTTATGTATTATGAGAACATAATAGCTTTATGGGAACATGAATGATTCATATACACAGAGTAACGTACAAATCTTAAAAAATAAGTCATCATACGAATGGAAAACATGAATAGTAATTAGAGTGTAATGTATAAATGAAAATTCATGATTAATACATAACATATGAGCATCACTTATATTCATGCATCAATTGAATAGAACCACTTTGCATGGCCTATTCTTAGCAGACTCCATAGACCTGGTGATGCCGAAAAGGCAGAGGAGGGAAACCTGCATCAATCAACTCTTAGTGAACACTTGTAACCAAGAGATGCCAAAAAGGAAGAAGAAGATAATGTGGGACAACCCATTTATACCCGAAGACCTGACGATGGAGGATCGGAATAAGAGGACAACACTGGGCAGCCTATTTATGGCTGAATACATGGTGATGGAAGAAATATAGGGGAGAGTGATGCACACTGACTTTCCCTTAGAGGACTCTTGCCATCAGGTGAAGTGGGAAAGGAAGAAGAGGAAGACTTTGGGTGACATGTTTATAGCCCAAGACATGGCAATGGAGGATTAGAAGAAGAGATGTATGGTGTTCATGGTAGACTCCAGCAAACTTGCGATGACGGTAAGGCAGAGGATAGTGCTACACACCGACTAACTCTTAGAAGACTCTTGTGATCAGGCGACACTAGAAAGGAAGAAGAGGAAAATGTTGTCCAACCATTTCATGCCTCGGACGACGGATGAGTTGTGTTTTTCAAAAATCTCATGTTCTTAAAAAAATGGTATTTTGTATTGGTTTTTACCGATGACTATAATTATATGTGATTTAATTTCATGTTTATGAAAAATATTTTCTAAGCCCTGAGGCATAGAACACAAAGAAGTGCCCTTCGATTTAACAAAATTCATTTAATTCAATTGGCGTAAACACCATAATATAATGATGTAATTATGTTAAAGTATTATAATGAGACCATTACCTATCATTTAAAAGTATATTAAAAAATCCATAAAATAAAATAAAAAATGTGTATATGGAAGAAAAATAATCTTGACCTGAAAGATGAAATATGATTGGTTTTTCCTAAAAACATTAATTCATTCGATTGTTGAGTAAAAAATAGAGGAAAGATGAAATAGAAAACATTGAATCTAAAGAAATAATCATAGGAAAAATAATATAGGATTGTTTTAATAACATTAAGTGTATATATTTTTTCCGATGTAAATTTAAATAAAAACAATCCCTATTAATAATAGTGAGATTGTAAAAGAGGCCTTTACGACTTTAATAACTTTTTAATCAAAACCTATTAAAAAATGAAAACATGAATCAAAACATTAAATACCCTGAATGTTGATTAATTCATGATATAATATGTCTAAGGGGTAGTTTAAACACCATATGAATAAAATTAGGTGTATAATATAAAATATGTCTCAATAGACTAAAATTATGATGAAAAACCATTCCCATGGATTACTGCAAGGCCAAATGCGCTATATCCTATTGAATAATTAATTTAAATTTATTAAATAATTTATCAATAATTATATATATATATATTACATTTTTTAAGATCATTCTTTTTATAATCATTTGACATCCATTCATTGAATAGTCATTGCTTATGATGTCCACTTAAGGTTGTTTAGTCAAATTTCCCATAATTACTTTCATATATTGATTGAGGATAACGGTGTTTTGAATTGGTTTTATCATATCATGAATGTTAATAATTTCATGAATATAATTTACATTCATTATATTCAATTTTAGAATCACACATGCAATGTGGTAATAAAAAAACTATTCACATCGCTTCATATATGTGATAGTCAACACGTGATGTTATCATTTTTTAATGGATGGGAGGGTAAGAAATTATATTATATATTATATTTTCAGAATCAAAATTATGTCTTAAATATCATATATATTCATTAATTCCATATATTTAACTATCCATGTCATGTGGTGATGGAAAAACAAATTACACTTCTACTTTGTGATAATAGTCTATATTTATGCACAAGAGTTATTTTAATTTTCTATAGGATAGAATAAAGATAGAAAATGAATTCACCATTTAGATAACAACATCTCAGTATAGTTAATATACTGATGTAATAATGTTAAGAATTTTTTTAATATTTAGAGGTGGTTTAAGAAGAAAGGAGCTTGAAAAAACTCGATAAGGACGAATAATTTACCCATTGGTAATTTCCATTATCTTACACCTTAATCCTTCTTTGAAAAACATTGTTAATAAGATAATGTAATTATGTTATGCCTTCATTTCCTAACCCCATTTCACCATGTGTTTCTCTTTGTCTATTTGGATTGTTCAGGGTGCTCCACCACAATATTTTTTTGTGTTTGGTTATACTTATTGCATTGCCATTGGAATTTATTTTAGATGCGAATAAAACTAAAGGTTGCATTGATGAATGGATAGGTCATTGAAGTGGATATTTTCTAGGACACTTAAATTGTTCTAGTTCAAAATACACTCATAAGAACCCCATTTTCAAGGGTTTCAATCCTCATTTGAAGCCTTTCTGTATAAATAATATTGGCAGTTGATTAGCTTTGGGGTTCTTTCTCCCACCTTCAGTTTAAGAATATGACATGGTTGTCTGGAATAGTGGATGTCGGGGTATGTAGAGCGGACATGTGATCTATTATTATAATCTTATTGATAGGAGGCATGAGAAATTTTGAGATATGGGATGGAGTAGATATGTTATCCAGTACTTTAATATAATAATCATCAGTTTGAGGTAGTATGATTTTACTTCTTACTCTATTGTGATCCCTGATTTTGAGTGTAGTCGAACCACTAATCTGAGTAGCATTTCATCCCCAAATACAGCTATTGGGAAGTGGGATTTAGGGTGTTTGAATCCTCCTTCACTCAACTCCAAAGGAGTGAGTCCGACCATGTGATAACAGATGTTTACCATCCCTCTTCTGACCATATCCACTCACACATGGGGGGGGAGGGTGATTATATACGACCCTTATAACCATATCGAGCATGATGTTCAATAAATTCCTATCATGAAACAGGTCCAAACATTGGAAACTCTCCATTGAAGGTTCCATATGGAAACTTTTTTCATTTGGGGGAAATAACTTGTTGTAATGCAATCGGTAGGTAGCTCAACCATTAAGCCTATCATCCACTAGGACAACTTATACGATGTATAGATGGTGGACTGAATGATATCATAGTCATTAGTGTTTCATCATGTATTAGGGGAACTCCTTATCTTATAGGTAGTATTGGTAGGAGTTCTTCTCAAGAGCTAATTAGAACAACTCAACGCACGGTAGGCTTGCATTCAGACAGTCAACGGTCTGCACTCCTATGAGGAAAAGATCAATCACAATCATCTATCACACAAGATTTCCTTGTATGTTGTAGGAGTACACCATTGTTTCTCTTTCATCCAAATGGAGTGGGTGCTTGGCCATTATCACACCATTTAATGACTCCCAAAGGGATCGACATGACACACCTATGTTTTTTAGGGGAGGGACTATCAAATAGAAATATAACATCCAACCACTTCTTTAAAATCACATGATTTAGAATCTTCATTATTTTTGACTTATTTCTCATAGCATAGAATGACCCTAGAAACATTCTCACTCTAGAACTAGGGAAGAATCACTAGATGACTCTGAATCCTACTCATACTTGGTATAATATAGGTACTAGTATTGAAGGAAAACATTCTCTATATAACATTGAATCACATGTGTGAAAAGGTATCTTGGGTGGCTTGTATAGATGAGAAGGATAGGGATTTCAGTTTGATACTTCCTTACAAGTGTGATAGAAATACTCAGTATAATATAGGTAGTGGTATTGTCAAATGGTTAAAGGGACATCAATGAGGTTAGATGAGGGTCTATGTAATGGCTCGTACCCTCCTAGTCCATTATGTTTCCATATTTTTGGTGACTGGGGGACCTGGGGACCATCAGTGACCCATTAATGAGTTTTCCAAAATTAAGGATTGGACAAACGGTGGCAAAAATGGGTGTCAGTGGCACCGATGGGCAGTAATGGCACTGATGGGCATCGTTGGAACCAATAGGCATCAGTGGAACCACCAAGTCTCAATGGCACAAATGGGTATCAGTGGCACTGATGGTTATTTGTGGGACCCATGGGTTGTCTGTATCACCAATCAGTAATGGGGATAGGATAGCAGTGCTAGGGCGATGGTTCTATGGTGATAGTGACTCACCTAACGGTGAGTCCTTCCCTGTTTTTCTATGACATTCAATTTGGCTCCTGTAACATATCTTTTGACTTAAAAGTGTTTTAATAACCATTTAAAAGACATTAAATGATGTTAAAAGATGTTTTAATCCCAAAATAGCTGGGTAACCATTGAGTGAAATAAATTTGTGTCCTTTTTCCTCAGTTTCATACCTCTGATGTGTTTTATAGTTTCACCCATGGCACTCATTTTTCTCCGTTTAAAAGAAAATATATTAATGCACAGCCGTTATCTCCACCATCTCCAAGGAGAATTATTAAATCTCAATTAATCCTAACATGTGAAACCAACAAACAACATGGTTGATCCATGATCTGACTTTTAAGTAATTTGAAATCATTTCTATGATTTCAGGATCTATCCTTTTCTTAAGCCGAGTTACACTCTTAATAATTCCATTCTATCCTCTAAAGTACACTCTAGAGACTTATTCTGGAGATGAATCATGCACCCGTGCTAGAACCCTTACTGCTCAACCTTGAAGATTTTGATTTTTCCTTTCCTGCATGTTGTGCACCCTCAGTTCATGATGTGTGGATAAAAACATTGATTTGTGATCATCCAAGTAGTGTTTTTTTGTCTCTCTTTACTGTGTATCATGCAGGGTGGCGGGAATGATAATGATTCCCTTGGGACATGGATGAAACCAAACATTTACGAAGATACTAAATAGACTCTAATGAATTAAGGGGTGTGTTTGAGGATGATGTTTTTGTATTTATTTTATATACATTTTTATTTTGTTAATTGTATAGGCTTATTCCCACTGAAAAAATTGGTCATTGGTTGTCCTTTCATACACACTAAAGAACCACTTATTTTCTGGAAAATTTTGTGATTGAATGGATGTAACATGGAAACTGGTTAATCACATGAATTTGGTTGATTAAATGGATGCCCAATGAATAATAATACTTTTGTGATCACCCTGGTTAACCAAACAGAAAGAAGGAACCTAATGAATGGTGTTGTTAAAATCTGAAAACTCCCATGCTATGTTCTGCTAATACACATGGTTGTTCTAAAAGATGTTTTGGGGTGATGCGGATGGGGATGGGATATCCTATTGTTCAATTTTTGGTTGTGGATTTGAGGTTGCGTGGGGCCGTATGTTTGGTCTTGGATTGGTACTATTACTTTTAGTGATATCAATAGTCTCTTTTATTATTGTTACTTTAAAAGCGAACTGGGTGTGAATGATTAAATTGCTACTTGGCTATTTCTCTTTCAGTTGTTGTCTTGGACTGAGGATATTAGTAGCCTGGTAGTGAAGGAATATTTAAATTTAATCACTTGAAAATGATAAAAATAATGGGTTCAATGGGGAATTGTTTTCTATAAATGTGTTGTGTTATGGTTGTGGTTGTTGTGTATTAGTGCATGTAGGAATAGTAACAGGAGTTTTTGTTTATGGTCTACTATTAGAACACTTAGATTTGGGTGAGTTATTGTTCAACTATTTGTATAAATTTAGTTCTTGTGTTTATTATTCAAACCCAACCCATGATGAGCACTTCGTGACGAACACCCCATTCATCGGAGAGGATGTTTTTCCCAGCATTCTTATGAGTGGATAGTTATTAGATCCTTCCTTATCCCTCTACCAGGTAGCCTAATATTCATAGATAAGGATGGGATTCCCTAAGGTTCACTATGGCCCAAGACTCCTATGGTAGGGTGTGTTGTGGTGGTTGGCCCATGTGTGAGTGGGATGCTTTGTTTCCCATGTGTCCTCGAGATGAGGCCAATGTTTCTTCGGGCATGGAAGTGGTCGTTCTAGCTGATGATTCTTCAGGGGTTGCAGTGGTTTTTATGGCCCAGGTGTTTATAGGCGAGGACTTGTGTGGTTGTGGCGGCCCAGGTGTGTGCGACTAGGATGTGTGGTGATGGTCTATAAGGTTGTTGTTGGGTCAGGAATTGGACTACAATGACACTTGTGGGGGTGGTCTGACATGTATGATGTCCTAAATAACCAGTGGGAAAGCGGTGTGGGGTGCCCAAATATCGATGTGCTATTACTGTTACTTTACATGGCTTGTGTTATTTGGGGACTGTTCTTTGGAGAGTCTTGGTGGATAGTTTCTTTTCTAATTGTTTTTTATCTCTACTTCTCACGGGGCATTAGAATGCCTCATCACTTGTGTACAAGAGCTTTTGGTTTTCCGTATGAGTTATCTAGTAGACTCACCCTACTTATATAAAACTACTTTCAGGTTTTTAGGAGGATTTTGAGAACCATGAGGGACTTTACAAGCTTTGTCTTTGAGAGTTTTCATTTCTAATTTTCATTATTTTGGTACTTTTCATCAGATTTTTCTTGTACCATGTATCAGTTTATCATTAAAATTATTTTGGGAATATATTTTTTTCTTTACTGTTACATTCAGTTGTTTGTGTTGTTTTGGATTTTCCATCTTATATCTCTATATTATTAAATAAAAAGGTTAATTACTTCCATTTTTATGTGAGATTCTATACCCTTGATTATAGTCACCACTCTGGGGCCTATTGAAGGTGGGACTCAGGGGTCCTTATCTCTCCTTTAACTTGAAGAATGAAGGGTCTGATAGTTTTCTGTCCATTTCCACATCATGGTGAAGGAGGGTTGTGACAAAATGGTATCAGAGGGTTGGTTGAGAGATAGGATGGAGTTCGGGGTTAGACATAGTGGGGATTACATGGGTTAGTAGGGTAACATTGTTAGGCAATCTTTGTGTGTTAAATATGCTAGTGAAGACCATCTACAACACGAGATTTTAGGGCCCCCATGATCCGATGCAAGGACTCTGGACCTACCAAATAACCATGTGAGGATACACTGATTTCATTGTAGATACTATAGGAAATGTAAATAATTCATAATGACTAGTGTTTTTGTGTGTTCTGGGTGTTTGGGGAGTTATAAATAAATAAATATTTTAAGAATAAATTAAAAAGAAATCTTCTACCCTACTCGAGCTTAGGAATTCCTTTTTTACCTTATAGCTATGGCACCCGAATGAGGACCATGCGTAGATTGGGAGATCAAGTCCCAAGAGGCTTATTTGGATGATCAATAGATGGTTGATCAAGAGGAGGAGGATGAACAGTGGAAGAAGACACTTTGTGCCTTTCGGCAACAAACTCTTAGGAAGTATGAGGGCAGCATCTCAGACATGGATATGGAGAACTGGCTCAAGGAGTTGGTGATCGCTTTCAGCATGATCCAGGATCTGGCTGAGCACTGGGTTCCTCTAGCTGTAAGACAGATGTGGGGATCGTCGCATTAGTGATGGACTATCTATCTCGTAGAGAAGAATGAGGCTATGGTTTCATGGACCAACTTCAAGAGGGAGTTCTGGATGGAATTACTCTCTTCCACAATGAATCATGAGAAAAGGTAGTAGTGGCTCTCCCTTCAGCAGGTGAGTATGTTAGTAAGGGAGTCAGAGATCATGTTCAAGGATCACTTTCGTTTTTTCTCCAGACCTCTTCCTAGAATCAAGGGCAGGGCGCTTAGAGGATGCACTCTGACCATCCCTGCAGTACGCTACTGCTCCCCTCAATTTATCGACTTACATAAGGGTTCATAAGAAAGATGAAGTTGTAGAGAGGATTAAAATTCTGGGAGGTGTGCTGCAAGAGGGGAGCCATTTGTGCTCATTAATGGTGATGTTCATTAGCAGTAGGCCTATAGCCTTAGATCCATCCATGTTTCGGCTGATGGGGAGCAAGCCCCAACAATTCCAATTTCGATCTCCCAGAACTCACAAATTATCCATGAGCCAAGGACTATGGTTTTTTATCTATGGAAGCTATGGGAATCATTGGAATCAGTGCCCAGATCGAGTGTAGTACAATGGTGGTGGGCAGGTTCAGCTCCCACCTCAGTAGTATCATTTTCCATCCAGACACTTTCAGCAGTAGTATTAGGGACATTGATCTCCCGCTCCTTTGAGAGTAGATTTTATAGGAGGAGGAAAACCTCAGGGAACTTATGAGGGACCTCAATCAGGGAATGTTCAGGGAGGTGGACGATAACTGAGGGGAAAAGGAACTGGTTGTGGGTAGTTTCACACTGCAGAGGCAGCTGTTCCACCAGGGCCATAGGTCGTTCGAGGTATGATCAACTTGTTTAGTATTCTTTATTCTACCTTGTTGGATTCTGGAGCATTGAACTCCTCTATAACACCCATTCTATTCCATGCTCTATGTCTAGATGAAAAGAAAATTCACATATGATATCATTTATTGCAACGACTGGTAGTTCTCTATGTTTTCCATTATCAACATATTCTAGAGAAGGGTTGTGTTTTTAGATATGGGTGGCCAACCTATATCATTAATTGGGGAGAGAGGTTTCCAAGAGGGTAGCTGATATGTGGAGCCCATTATTTCTATGCTAGTCGAGTTGTCTGTTGAACCCACAAACACAAAGATGATGGAAGTCATTGGGATCATAAGTGAGTTCCTAGACGTCTTCCCTGAAGAGGTTGTGACCCTACCCTCTTGACATGACATTGAGTTTAGGATAAACTTACAACTCGATTCCCATCTGATGTTTATAGATCCTTATCGGATAGTGCCTTATGAGTTATAGGAGTTGTGAATACATGTTTATGACCTAATTTATCATGGTTATATCAATCCAATCGTGTCACCGTAGGGTGAACTTATCTTGTTCACGAAGAAAGAGGACAGTGGTCTCAGGCAATGCATAGACTGCCGAATGTGGAATTAGGTAACGATCAAAAACCGTTACCTCCTCCCGAGGATCAGAGACCTTTTTGAAAAGTTTAAGGGAGAAATTTGGTTCTCTAAGATCTAACTATGGTCGAGATATCACCAGTTGAGGGTGAAGGATTCTGACATCTCATAGAGAGATTTCAGATGCAGATATGGGCACTTTGAGGTTGTCGTCATGTCGTTCAACATTACTAATGCACCATCCATATTCTTGGGGTTCATGAACTATGTTTTCCATGAATATATGTACTAGTTAGTAGTCATATTTATTTATGACATTTTGATATACTAAAAATTAGTGGAGGATCATGCCGAGCATCTGAGGAATATTTTGAAGGTCCTCTGTCACCCCCAGTTCTACAGTATGTTGTCCAAGTGAATGTTCTATACAAGAGAGGTGAAATTATTTTGACACGTGGTGTCCCAATCAGGAATAGAAGTGGAACCACTGAATTTTGAAGTGAATTTTTCTTGGGAAACACCCAAGAATGTGGAAGAGATTCATAGTTTCCTAGGTCTAATAAGTCACTACAGGTGGTTCATGCATGACTTCTCTCAAGTTGTATAGGCTTTGATATCCTTGACAAAGAATGAATAGTATTTAGTTTGGAGTCAGCAGGGACATATAGCCTTCAATTATCTAAAAGGGATACTGGTCAGTGACCTAGTACTGAGGTTTCCAGTGGAAGGGGTAGTGTTTCAAGGGTTCTGTGATGCTTACAGTCTAGGCTTGGGGTGTGTGCTGATGTAGCAACGGAGAGTGATCTCTTATGGGTATAGGTAGTTATGACTTCACAAGTGTAAATATTCCTCCCATGACCTGGATCTTATAGCAGTTGTGTTCGTACCGAATTTGTGGTTGAATTACCTCATTGGGGAACGATACATTGTCTTCACAGATTAGAAGAGATTGAGGTATGTCTTCTCCCAGTGAGACCTAAACTTGTGGTAGTGGAGGGGGATGATTTTTCTTTAGGACAATGACTTTTTGATTTCCTACACATCAAGAAATAGTAATGTGGTGGTTGATTCCTTGAGAAGGAAGTCACAGAGGGATAAGGATTGAGATTCACCAAATGCTTGGAAAGCAATGTAAGAGTTGGTTTTATTACATATGAGTATGAGAGTAGAGGATGGTAGAGTTTGTCTGTTCCAGATGACAGTACAGTATTCCATGGTGTGACAAGTGGAGGAGTATCGGTGGGGCACTTAGTGGCTAATGTGATGTGTGATTGTGTTATCCAGGGATATTCTCTGAAATAATGGTCAAAAGATGGTTAGAAGTAGAAAGTGATTTGTGGAAAACAGTTTTTCATCGTTGAAATACATGATAGGTTTCTCAGTGATATCCATAACACACCCCTAGCGGTACACCCTAGAGTTTTGAAGATGTACCGGAGCTTGAGGGGATAGTTTTTGGGGCCCAGGAGAAGAGCGTAGTGACGGAGATTGTTGAAAAGTGTATTTTTGTCACCAGATAAAGGTAGAGTTTTATGTTCCAGGAAGTCTATTGCAGCCCTTAGACATTCCCAAGTGGATGTGGGATGACCTCTCGATAGATTTAGTCATGGGACTACCCAGGGTTCAAGGATTATATCATCCAATATGGGTATTGGTGGACCGGATTCCAAAATCAGTTCACTTCCTGGAAATCAAGTAGTCGAGTGTGGTGGGTGCCTTAACATGGAAGTACATGAGTGAGTTTGGGCAACTACATTGAGTTCCCACAATCATCATTTCGGATCAGTATACACGAATTAATTTGTTGGTCTAGATGGGATTACAACATGCTTTTGGAACCCAGTTATGTCTTGGCACTACTTTCCACACTCATATGGATGGGAATAAATAGAGGACCATCCTGACATTGAAGGATATGTTGTGGTAATGTGTTTTGGACCTCAGAGGATCATGGGTATAACACTTTCACTGGTATAGTTTTTATACAACAATAACTATCACACTATCATTGGCATGGCTCTATTCTATGCATTGTATCGAAGGTCGTGTCACATTCCCATGTGCTAGATTGAGGTTGGGGAAGCAGGTGTTCTTGTCCCATAGGTAGTGCAGAGCATGACAGAGAAGGATCAGATTATTCATGACAGGATGAAGGTGGATCAGGACCGGCATAAGTTGTATCCTGATCATAGGAGGAGACCCATGGGGTTCGAGGTTGGGGACCACGTCATATTAATGGTCTCCCCTCAACAAGGGAAAAAAAATCGGCAGGAGGAGTAAGCTTTTTCTCATGTTCGGTGGACCCTTCGAGGGGCTGCAGTGGGTCAGCAAAGTCACTTATCAGCAGGCGCTACCACCGCCACTACAGAGGGTCCACAACGTCTTCCATATGTCTCAGATCTGTTGGCACGTCCTCGACTGGGTAAAGTTGTACATTGAGGATTATGCGACCTTTGTTGAAAAACTGGTAAAAATCAAGAACCGTCAGAAGAAGGTTCCACATCGGCAGACCGTTCCATTGCTTTTTGTTTTGTGGAGGCATATTGGCCTCGAGGAGAGTACCTGGGAATATGAGGCACAAATATGTGCTCAGTACATAGAGTTCTTTTCAATTTTGTTTTGTGTTTTTTTGTACTTGGGTGTGATGTAATGCTTGAACTTGTTAACTATGAGATTGTATTCTTTTATTATTCTATGAATGTGTGTGAAAATTACACACTTTGGGGAGGGGAGGACCTGGTCCATAATCATGACACATTATGGTGGATACAATTAAACATGTATGGGTGAGTCAGTTCCACCCAAAGTGGATAATATCTTGACATGGTGGAAGGGACTCCCTAACCAATATGATTATACGGTGTGACCTTTTTATGTTTGTGTGGTTAGATGGGGGATAGGGGAGGTAGTGTATCTGTAGTTTTCTAGAAGATAGATCAGGGAGAGGTGTTCCAAGATATTGAGGATTGTTCCAGATTTCAAACAACTCTAGGGTTGTTTGTCCTAGAGAGGTATCTTGCGAGGTGGTTGTTCGGACCCACCCTCTTTTCTTCATGTTTACTCTTTAATTATCGAGGGCTAGGATAGTTTGATAGGTATTTGATGGAATGGCCTAGACCCTCTTGGTTCATTACTTCTCCAATTTTTTTGTGGCTCGGGAAACTCGGGTAAAATTAGTGTCTCGCTAAGGAGTTTTCCAAAATTTTGGGTTGATAGAATGGTGGCACTAGTGAGCATTAGTGGCATCGATGTGTGTCAGTGGCACTTATGGGCATCAATGGCACTAATCAGCATCGGTGGCACTGATCAAAATTGCTGGCACCAACGAAAATCGGTGGTACCAATGGGTATTGGTGGCACTGATGTTTATCGGTGGCACTGATGAGTTATCTGTATCACCAATAAGAAACGGTGCTAGGGCGACGGTGCATGGGAAATGGTGACAAGGTGATGGTGCTAGGGTGACGGTGCTTGTGCGACGGTTTTAGGATGATGGTCCCAGGCTGACAATGTCTCTTCTAATGGTGAGTCCTTCCCTGCTTTTCCAAGATGATCTAGTTTTTCCCTAGTAACGTATCTTTTGATGTAAAAAGACCTTGTAGTTTTAGTTCATTCATCTAATGAAGACAATAATTTTGTAATTGTCATTTATGTCTTAGGAAAGTATATAAGTTCAAATCGATCAACAATTTCAGATATTCCTTGGATTTTACCAATCATTGTGGAAAATAGGATTTTACATGAAACAAATTTCAAAAAAATAATCAATCTCAATCTTATTGAAGTGGAAAAATATGGGTTAATTAAAATGCTGAAATTTGGAATTGGATAAGTTGAGGGGTAAAAGCCGAGCCAACGACGTTAAACAAAAGCGCTGCATAGGAGGAAACCCATGGTTTTCATGTTTTCTAATCATTTTGAATCATTTTCTTTTTCATTTTTAAGAACTTAATATTAATGTTTTTAAAAGTTCATAAACATCAATTTTAGTCCAATTCAGAAATTGAACTTCATTTCCCATCATTGTGCAATTCATGCTTAAAATGTCAATTTGGGCCCAACCAAATTTTGGCGCCATTTTCGGGGACCCAAGTAAGTACCTTAGACACTCATCTTCTTTTCTCACCCGATATTCTCTATTTTCACCCAAATTTCTCTTCTCTTTTCCCCTTTCTGTTCCTGTGTGTCCAATGAATCCCAAATACAATTTTCAATCAACTCCAATGGATTATCTTCATCAATACCCATTAATATACCAAGGATATAATCATCTGGAAAATCAATATTTTGTATCACCTCACATAGAAAATTTCATTGACCAATCCTTAATTGAATACACCACACCAGATGAGATGTACAATCAATGGGATGCTGAATGTTTACAATATCAATTTCCATACCTATCAAGAATGATTGAAAAGATAAATAATGAGGAAGTCCAGGATGTACAAACATATATCAACCCTAATCCTGAAAAAATTCTTGAACAATTGTGTGAACAAATGGATAAAATGAATTCAGAAGTTTCATCTTTCAGATTAGAATTACAAAGCTTTAAGACTTTTGAGGAACCCGTTCCCACTCAAGATGTTCTTTCCTCATCATTGATAGATAAATATTTTATCCCAAAACCTCTCATGATTTGAAAAAAGAACTAACCTTTGGATATGGGATAACTGAACAAGATCAAGGAATTGTTAATGAGTGTTTAAATCAGGATGAAATTGATTTCATGAATTCACAGGAGGGAAATTTTTCTTCATGGATTGAATGCCCAGAATATTTCTCCAATGATAATTTTTCAGAATCACCAATCATTGAACCATTAGGAGAAATCACAAACATCAAATCCATACCCATTCATGAAACTCATCTAGAAATCCTTGGGGTTGAATCTTCAATTCAAATGGAACCAATTGTATTGGGAAATGCTGAAAATGAAATTGATTTTGATTCTAATTCCTTATCTGTGTTTAAATGTCCTATCCAACCTGAACTCAAAATCAATGTCCTTACTTCCCCATCGAGGCATCCCATCATAGGTGATAAACAAGAAATTTCAGTTGTCATTCATCCATATCATGAAATCAATAATGTAGGAATGATCCTTGGTGTCTTAGGAAAGACAATAGAAACAACTCGATCAACCATTTTAGATATTCCTTGGATTTTACCAATCATTATAGAAAATATGATTTCATACAAAACAAATTTCAAAAAAACAATCAATCTCAATCTTGTTGAAGTGGAGAATGATGGGTTCATTAAAATTTTGAATGTTGGAATTGGATAAGTTGGGGGGTACAGGTCGAGCTAACGACATTAAACAAAAGCGCTGCATGGGAGGCAACCCATGGTTTTCTTATTTCCAATCATTTTGAATCATTTTATTTTTCATATAATAAATTACCATAAGCTGTTGACCTGTTCTTCTTTTATGAGTAAGGATGGGTATGAAAGGGGAGCGTCATATTCATCTGTGTCACGTGGTGTGATCTCTGAGTAATACCTTACCCAGAAAATATAAAGAAGACAATGTATCATCAGTTTATTTTGTTTTGTTTTATTTTTATAAGTTAAAAAAATACAAGGACATGTCGTAAGCCATAAGGAAAATTCATTCACCATCATCCAAGTAACTGAGACTCAAATCCAGGAGTGAAGGGAGACTGTGGAATGCACTATCATCATCAACCACCAGGTGACTTCATTCCATGATTATCATTTAAAATTTACTCTTTGAAATCCTCTCCTACCCTCTTCTAACTTTTCTTTTCTTTAAACACTGGGGACAGTGTTATTCTAAGTTGGGGGGGGGATGAAAAATGATTTTTATTTTGAATGAGAACATGCATGAAAAAAAAATTCCATTAACCATAAACATGATAAAGACACATTGCAAACTCTAAAATTGGATATCAAATAAATTTTGCATGCCTTGATTCTGATTTTAATGAAAGTTTAAGTTCATGAGCATAGATTTTGGAAAGTGCGGTTGTCCGATGTGATTTTTCAATGTTTACAATTTCATCCTCTTAATAAAAATGCCACAATGCACGTCTACTGGATCGTGGGTGTAAATTTGAGTTCTTGTGTCCCTTTCATTATAGAATATGGTTCTGGGATCACTTTTAGTTTAATTTTAGTATCCAAAAAAACAAGAAAAAAACAAAAAAAACAAAAAAAAAATTGAAAAAAATGACCACATAGTGCAATGTTTTGTCCAAATGCGTGGTGTCCAGCACTTGGGGATCGTGACTCCATAGTTGTCTTGCCCAGAGTTAGGCTTTATATCTCTATTGTAGAGAATGAAATTGACAATATGTGTGGCGTCCGACACTTGGGGATCCTGACTCCATAGTTGTCTTTCCCAGAGATAGTCTTTTCATATCTATTGTGGATAAAAAATCATCAAAACAATCAAAAAAAAATGGATACTCATATTAAGGTTTAATGTGATTCCCGCCTAGCGCTTCCATTTTTCCCCTTGAACAATAAAATGGGCCCCATATCTTTTATGATTCACAACAATTTATCATGATTAATTGGAATTGGATGAAATGTGGCAATGAATTTGAACAAAGGAATGGGCTTGGGCTTGGGATATGCTTATGGACCTATCTTGTTTTAAATGATTTTGATGGGTTCCATAAGTTTTTTTGATATGAGGTCTTTTGAGTGAGCAATGTGTATTTAAATGTTTTTGGAAAAGGGGATTTGGATTTTATATTTGTAATTTATTTTGCTCGGGACTAGCAAAACTCAAGTGGGGCGGTGTGATTAGTCACTGAAAGTGGCTAATATTCATTGTTAAGATCTTAATATTAATGTTTTTAAAAGTTCATAAACATCAATTTTAGTCCAATTCAGAAATTGAACTTCATTTCCCATCATTGTGCAATTCATGATTAAAATGTCAATTTGGGCCCACTCAATAATTTTCTTGTGGAAAATTTTCTTATCATCTTGGATGCTTTGTTTCATTGTAATGTTTTGCTTCAAATTTCCTTTGTAATGTTTTCCATTTCAATGTAAGTTTTTTTTTTATATTTATGTTCTTAATCAACTTCTTCTCTTATATATTTTCCATTTCATTTATTAAAACTTTATAATCACAAAGCACAGTGATATCTCTGTGTTGTTGTGAATTAGTTCACACATAGGTATGAATTTCATTCACACACACGGAGGAGTGCTCGTTATTTCCGCGGTTTTAATTTCTTCAATCCAATTCTTGTTAGCCATCTTCCGCCCACCATTGAGAGTATACCATAAATGGAGGGATAAACCCTTAATGGGTTGATATTAGGAGGATACAAACGCTGGATTGAATGTTATTTTATGAACGAATTGTTGTTAAATGGATAATTAATTTACGAAATCCATTCTTCAGTTATTTATACTCTTCATCTTTACTGTGTTTGAGCAAAATAAATTCAATTAATAAATGGCCATATACCTCAGAGAGATCATGAATTTGGTTATCTAAGTGTATAGGGGATTAGTAATTGTGTTTAGTAAGCACCAAACCAGAAAATGATGAAGGTAGTGTTATTTTTGAAGAATGGATTAATCAAGAATTAATAAAACCAAAATTGTTTAAAGAAGTAAAATACATTCAATCCACCCCGAGCATAATCCTAGATCAACCCATTTTCATTAAATTGAATTCACGTAGGTGTCTTAGTGTTATTTAAACCATCCAAAATCAAAACCAAAGTTGGCTACTTCATAGCCCATCCTTCACCAAATCATAGCGTCTCAAATTCATTGAAGAAGTAACCTTGAGACGCTATGATTTGGTGAAGGATGAGCTATGAAGTAGCCAACTTTGGTTTTGATTTTGGATGGTTTAAATAACACTAAGACACCTGCGTGAATTCAATTTAATGAAAATGGGTTGATCTAGGATTATTCTCGGGGTGGATTGAATGAATTTTACTTCTTTAAACAATTTTGGTTTTATTAATTCCTGATGAATCCATTCTTCAAAAATAACACTACCTTCATCATTTTCTGGTTTGGTGCTTACTAAACACAATTACTAATCCCCTATACACTTAGAGAACCAAATTCATGATCTCTCCGAGGTATATGGTCATTTATTAATTGAATTTATTTTGCTCAAACACAGTAAATATGAAGAGTAGAAATAACTGAAGAATTGATGTCTTAAATTAATTATCCATTTAACAACAATTCATTCATAAAATAACATTCAATCCAGCCTTTGCATCCTCCTAAGATCAACCCATTAAGGGTTTAGCCCTCCATTGATGGTATACTCTCAATGGTGGGCGGAATATGGCTAACAAGAATTGGATTGAAGAAATTAAAACCGCGGAAATAACGAGCACTCCTCCGTGTGTGTGAATGAAATTCACACCTATGTGTGAACTAATTCACAACAACACAGAGATATCACTGTGCTTTGTGATTATAAAGTTTTAATAAATGAAATGGAAAATATATAAGAGAAGAAGTTGATTAAGAACATAAAGATACAAAAAAGAAACTTACATGGAAATGGAAAACATTACAAAGGAAATTTGGAAGGAAAACATTACAATGAATAAAGAATCCAAGATGATAAGAAAAATTTTCACAAGCAAATTATTGAGTGGGCCCAAATTGACATTTTAAGCATGAATTGCACAATGATGGGAAATGAAGTTCAATTTCTGATTGGACTAAAATTGATGTTTATGAACTTTTAAAAACATTAATATTAAGATCTTAACAATGAATATTAGCCACTTTCAGTGACTAATCACACCCACCAACATGAGTTTTGCTAGTCCTGAGAAAAATAAATTAAAAATATGAAATCCAAATCCTCTTTTCCAAAAACATTTAAATACACATTGCTCACTCAAAAGACCTCATATCAAAAAAATTATGGAACCCATTAAAATCATTTAAAACAAGATAGGTCCATAAGAATATCTCAAGCCCAAGCCCATTACATTGTTCAAATTCATTGCCACATTTCATCCAATTCCAATTAAGCATGATAAAGTGTTGTGCATCATAAAAGATATGGGGCCCATTTTATTTTTCAAGAGGAAAAATGGAAGCGCTAGGTGGGAATCACATTAATCCTTAATATGAGTATCCATTTTTTTGATTTTTTTGATTATTTTTTTATCCACAATAGATATGAAAAGACTAACTCTGGGCAAGACAACTATGGAGTCACGATCCCCAAGTGTCGGACGCCACACATATTGTCAATTTAATGCTCTACAATAGAGATATAAAGCCTAACTCTGGGCAAGACAACTATGGAGTCACGATCCCCAAGTGCCGAACGCCACACATTTGGACAAAAAATTGCTCTATGTGGTCATTTTTGTGTTTGTGTTTTTGTTTTTGTTTAGTTTTTGTTTTTTTTTTGTGTTTTTTTTGGATACTCAAATTAAACTAAAAGTGACCCCAGTACCCTATGCTATAATGAAAGGGACCCAAGAACTCAAATTTACACCCACTATCCAGTAGACGTGCATTGTGGCATTTTTATTAAGAGGATGAAAATGTAAACATTGAAAAATCACATCGGACAACCGCACGTTCCAAAAACTATGCTCATGAACTTAAACTTGCATTAAAATCAGAATCAAGGAATGCAAAATTTATTTGATATCCAATTTTAGAGATTGTAATGTGTGTTTATCATGTTTAAGGTTAATGGAATTTTTCTTTTCATGCATGTTTTTATTAAAAAAAATCATTTTTTATCTCCCCCCAACTTAGAATGACACTGTCCCCAGTGTTTAATGAATAGAAAAGTTAGAAGGGGGTAGGAGAGGAGTTCAATGAATAAATTTAAAATGAAAATCATGGAATGAAGTCACCTGGTGGTTGATGATGATAGCGCATGCCATAGTCTCCCTTCAATCCAGGATTTGAGTCTCAGCGTCTTGGATGGTGGTGAATGGATTTTCCTTATGCATCTCAACATGTCCTTTTTTTAACCTATAAAAAAAATAATACAAAACAAAATAAACTGATGATACATTGTCTTCTTTATATTTTCTGGGTAAGGTATTATTCAGAGATCACGCCACATGACACGGATGAATATGGCGCTCCCCTTTCATACCCATCCTTACTCATAAAAGAAGAACAGGTCAACAGTGTATGGTAATTTATTATATGAAAATGAAAATGATTCAAAATGATTAGAAAACATGAAAACCATGGGTGGCCTCCCATGCAGTGCTTTTGTTTAACGTCGTTGGCTCGACTTTTACCCCCCAACTTATCCAATTCCAACTTTCAGCATTTTAATTAAACCATCTTTTTCCACTTCAATAAGATTGAGATTGATTATTTTTTTGAAATTTGTTTCATGTAAAATCCTATTTTCCACAATGATTGGTAAAATCCAAGGAATATCTGAAATTTTTGATCGATTTGAACTTATATTCTTTCCTAAGACATCAATGACCATTCCAAAATTATTGTCTTCATTAGATGAATGAACTAAAACTACAAGGTCCTTTTTATCACCTATGAAGTAATTCTTGTCTGGGGAAGGAAGGATAATGATTTTGAGCTCGGTTTCATTGAAATTTCCTAAAAGAGATTGACAAATTAAATCAAAATCAGTTTCTTCTCCAAAACATTTAGAAAGAATTGGTTCATTTTGAAAATAAGATTCATCCTGAAAATTGTCCAGTTGAATATCAGAAGTGTGTGTGGGATCAATGTTTGGTATTTCTCCCAATTTTTCAGTGATTAGTGTTTTTGAAAAATCATTAATGGAGTTATATTCAGGAAACTCAGTCCATGATGTCAAATTTTCCCCTTGTGAATCCATAAAATTAATTTCCTCTTGATTTAAGCACCCATCAATAATTCCTTTATTATCTTCAACTATCCCAAATCCAATGGTTGGTTCTTCAATAAAGGCTTGAGGGGTTTGTGTGTTACAATATTCTTCTATCAACATTGAGTAAGGGATGGTTTGAGTGAGAATGGGGTCCACACAAGTTTTAATGCTTTGAAGTTCTTGTCTGAAACTTGATACATCTGAATTCATTTTTTCCATTTGTTCACACAATTTTTGAAGAATTGTTTCAGGATTAGGATTGATAGATGTTTTGACATCATGGACTTCCTCATTATTCATCTTTTGAATCATTCTTGATAGGTATGGAAATTGTTCTTTTAAACCTTCATCATTACAAATTTCGTTCATGTTATCAGGGGTGGGGTATTCATTCAAAGGTTGATTAAAAAAGGTTGGTGATTCCCAATGTGAATTTTCAAACTAATTCCATCCTGAGTTTGTGAAGGGATATTGTTGATTATACTCCATTGGATTTATTTGAAAATTTAGAATCGTGATTTACAGGGGTCAAAAAAAGAAAGGGGAAAATATAAGAGAAATGGGGATGAGAAAATAGAAAAGAGGTAGAATAGAAAGATTTTCTAAGGTGACTTACTTTGTCCCCGGCAACGACGCCAAAATTTGGTTGCACCCAAATTTACCCTACGGGTAAAAGCGATCGATGTAGTACATGTAGGGGTCGAGTCCACAGGGACCGAAGAAGTAACCTTGAGACGCTATGATTTGGTGAAGGATGGGCTATGAAGTAGCCAACTTTGGTTTCGATTTTGGATGGTTTAAATAACACTAAGACACCTACGTGAATTCAATTTAATGAAAATGGGTTGATCTAGGATTATGCTCGGGGTGGATTGAATGAATTTTACTTCTTTAAACAATTTTGGTTTTATTAATTCTTGATGAATCCATTCTTCAATAATAACACTACCATCATCATTTTCTGTTTTGGTGCTTACTAAACACAATTACTAATCCCCTATACACTTAGAGAACCAAATTCATGATCTCTACGAGGTATATGGTCATTTAGTAATTGAATTTATTTTGCTCAAACACAGTAAAGATGAAGAGTAGAAATAACTGAAGAATGGATGTCTTAAATTAATTATCAATTTAACAACAATTTGTTCATAAAATAACATTCAATCCAGCCTTTTCATCCTCCTAAGATCAACCCATTAAGGGTTTAGCCCTCCATTGATGGTATACTCTCAATGGTGGGCGGAAGATGGCTAACAATAATTGGATTGAAGAAATTAAAACCGCGGAAATAACGAGCACTCCTCCGTGTGTGTGAATGAAATTCACACCTATGTGTGAACTAAATCACAACAACACAGAGATATCACTATGCTTTGTGATTATAAAGTTTTAATAAATGAAAAGGAAAATATATAAGAGAAGAAGTTGATTAAGAACATAAATATACAAAAAATAAACTTACATGTAAATGGAAAACATTACAAAGGAAATTTGGAAGAAAAACATTACAATGAAACAAAGCATCCAAGATGATAAGAAAAATTTTCACAAGAAAATTATTGAGTGGGCCCAAATTGACATTTTAAGCATGAATTGCACAATGATGGGAAATGAAGTTCAATTACTGATTGGACTAAAATTGATGTTTATGAACTTTTAAAAACATTAATATTAAGATCTTAACAATGAATATTAGCCACTTTCAGTGACTAATCAATGGTCCCAGGATGACAATGTCTCTTCTAATGGTGAGTCCTTCACTGCTTTTCCAAGATGATCTAGTTTTTCCCCAGTAACGTATCTTTTGATGTAAAAGTTTTTTAATACCCATTTCAAATCCATTTAAATCTGTTAAA
Organism: Viscum album; assembly: GCA_963277665.1. Lineage (NCBI taxonomy): Eukaryota > Viridiplantae > Streptophyta > Magnoliopsida > Santalales > Viscaceae > Viscum > Viscum album. The sequence goes on from OY728131.1 coordinate 1,934,060,225, forward strand.
ATATGTTTCAAAGACTCAATAGTTGGGAGACCCTTGAGTTACCAAAATGTGTGGCCCTTTTCCTTGGTGACACAACATTGATGTGTTTTACAGTTTCACACCTCTAACATGTTTTTTTCCATTTAAAGGAAATCTATTAACTCATAGTCGTTATCTCCACCATCTTTGAGAAAAATTATTAAATTTAAATTAATACCAATGTGTGAAACCTCTCGACCACATGGTCGATCCATGATTTGACTTTTATTCACTTATAAATCGACTTCTGGATTTTAGGATCTGGCCTTTTATTAATTTGAAATCTTGTCTTCATAATTCCATTCCATTCTATATTTTGCTAACACACATGGTTGTTCATCATGATGCTTGTGATGTGACATGGATGGGGATGGTATCTCCTGTTGTTCATTTTTTTGTTGTGGATTTGAGGCTATGTGGGGCCTTATGTTGGCAGTTTGTCTAGTTCTACTACATTGAGGTATCTCACTGGACCCTTTTTTTGTTCTGACATTATAAGAGAATCAGTTGTGAATGCTTAAATTTCAACTTGGATGTTTTCCTTCAGTTTTTGTCTTGGCTTGTGGTTATTATTTTCCCTATAGTGAAGGAATATTTGAATGAAATCACAAGACCACGATAAAAAGAATGGGGTTAATAGATAATTTTTTTCCGAAAATGGGTTGTGCTCTACTTGTGGCTATTTTGTATTTGTGCATGTCGGAATAATAATGATAGTTTTTTGTATGGGATAGTTTCATAACCCTTCGGTTGGGGTGAGTTCTTGTTCAAATATTTCTATAAATTTAGTACTTTTGTATCTTATTATCACCCCACCTATGTTGATGACGTTGTGCCAAACACCCCAATTCATGGGGGAGGGTGTTTTCCCAACATTCATATGAGTGGCTAGGTATTGGTTCCTTTAAAGCTCCCTCTCCCAGGTATCCCAGTATTGTTTAGGCAGACTGTGATGGCATCGATTTCACTATGGCCCAAGACTCTTCGGATTTGGTGTGGTTTGGTGGTTGGAATAGGTGTTTGCTTGTTTTTTTGTTTGCAAAGTGTCCTCAGGATGAGGCCCATGTGTCTTTGGGCATGGAAGTGGTCATTGTAGATCAGGAGCCTGCAGGTAGGGATGTGTGTTATTGTGGTTCCCAGGTTTGTGTGTGGGTGGGATGCATGGCGATGACCCAAAAAGTTTTTTTGGTAGCATTGGGGCTGAAGTGAGACTTTTGGGGGAGGTATGACACGTAGGATGTCCAAACTAACCAGTGAGAAAGCGGTGCAGAGTACCCAAATATCGATGTTCTATTAAAATTACTTTACATATCTTTCATTATTTAGAGAGTGTTCTTTTGAGAGGCTTGATTGATAGTTTACTTCATTGGTGTTTTGGTTATCTCTACTTCTCATAGGGCATTAGAATGCCTCTAAACTTGTGAGGACCATGATAGACATTACTAGATCGGGATTTGGGAGTTGTGATTGTTTCTTTTCGTTCTTTTCGTACTTTTCATCAGAGTTTTCTGGTACCTTGTATCAGTTTATTTTTATCATTCATATGGAATGGATTTTTTGATTTACTTTTACTTTCTATTTTTGGTATTGTTTGGTATTTACCATCATATCTCTTGATATTATTAAATAAGAGTGTAATGCCTTCAATTTTAACGTGAGATGATATACCCTTGGTACTAGTCGCCACACCAGGTCCTATCCATGGTGTTCATTAGGGGTCATTATCTCTCATTCAACGTGACGAAAGAAGGTTATGGAAGTTTTCTATCCCCTTCCTCATCTTGGTGAAGGTGGGTCGTGATTGATAGAGAGTGAACTGGTTCTCCAACTATAATTAGGTTATAGGGATTGACATATACACCCACACAAGGTGTTATAATGTGGCCTAGCTCTCAACTTTTGGGTGATAGGGATTGAGAGTGAGATGGCTTATGAATTACTCCTACAATGTGGTTCACTGTCATCTCTAACCCATTTAATGCAGTTTGAGTGGGTCTACTTCTCGAGAATACCTATATTTTATGATTAAAGAGGGATACAAGGAAAAATGTGAGTATTTACTTTTTATGGTATATAATTTATCATGTTCCATCTAGAAATCCCCGAGTGTAGAGCATTGGGAAATGCGGTAGCCATTGGAAAAAGGATGAAGGAAAAGATCTTGAACAATGGAATGAGTGCTCAGAATGCATTGGATCATCAACTGCTCTATAAGATAGTTTTCTCCATTATCCATTCAAGGAACCTTTGACGAATTGTCAAGAGAGTATGAAATTATAGATGTATGTCTTTCTAGAGATACTCATGCCAACAAAGAGTTGAAGTTATGCTCTTTAACATAACTATGATGTCAATATTACTAGTTTAGAATCACATATCATTCATTGTGGGAGGATGTGAATCATTATAATATAGCTAGTAGACTATGTTTATATAATATATGTATTATAATATCATATTCTTGTTGAGGAATAGCTTTGGGCACTCTATTAACTAGGATCATATCCATTAGATAAGCCCATACCATAAGGAAGGTCAGTGCAAAGTCCCTTCCTGTACCACACACGTAATTATAATCAATTGATTAGAGAATATCATACTCGTATATGTTTCTATCATATCATTATGGGGACTTTTACATAATCAACAGGAAACTATGTATGTGAAATTCCTTAAGCGTCTCCAATTACCTTCTTCTAGCTCTAAGTGGGAATCTTTCAGAGACCTATAAATCAAAAGGTGGAGGTAATCGATGATGATAAATGCACTATGAGTTACTAGAATTTGTGGCTCAATCACACGGTTGTGATGAGATTTAGGGTATAAATATCAGGTCTCTTATGATGGTGAAATTAATCTATCCTACACATACATATGATTCAGTGTACATTCCCAAAGAAATAGGCTAGAGTCCAGTTAATTATCTACCATTATATGTGATCTTTTCATTGTATTCTATCACATTGATTACACTTGATGAATCTATCTATGTTTGTGAAGAAAGAAAAAAATAAAAATTATTCGAATGTATGATTGAGTGAGAAAATTGAAGGATGTGCTATTGAATGTGAATTCCTATAATAGTGGACCTCTCAAAGACAACGAGAACTAAAACTATTGGAAATAAAGACATACTAGTGTTTTGGATACCATACATAAATCATGTTTCCAAGGTACTCATTGGGATAAGATACTTCATGTATCCCAGTGGGGACCTGCTGCTCACTAAATTGGGATCTCTGGGGATACATGAAGTATCTTAGTGTTTAATACCTATATTATTTCTGAGAAATAACTCGAACATAGTAGGGTACCAATCTGTTTCATCACCTAGTAGATCAAATGAGTTGAATTGAAACTACTCAGGGATTTGTACCCTTTCCATATCATTCCACTGTAGCGTTGAAGGAAGGATACACGCCCCATACCTTCATTCAAACTTCCATGTTCCACTTTTTTTTATCTGTTCTTGACCAATACCAACACAAGAGGCATAAAGATTTCATTTTTGTTGACTTTCATGCAGCTAATGAAGAGGTAAACCTCCTGTAGATATGATCTGATGCCCATGGGGAAAGATGGGAACAACATCTATTTGGTGTCTGAGGTGTAGGGCCCATGGTTTTTGAGGTTAGAAATTGTGGTTGGTGGGAGTAGATACCGATTTGGGGTTGTCACTATCTACTACCAATATAATACCGACGGTGATCTCCATCAAGTGATGGAAACCACCCAGCGGAGTTCAGACTCCTTTAGAAAGTGGTAGTATCCCCTAATGTGTGAATTTGGAAACCATTCCAAAAGCTAGATGAGGTTTTTCATCTGGCATCCATGGTTCCCATTATAGCTTCAAACACATGCATGATTCCATAGATGTTGACACAAGTGGTTGAGTGTGTCCTTGACGTAAATTTCCAATCATACTATCATGAATGATAATCTGGTATACTACTTTTTATGTTGAGCATGCGGACACTCTCAGGACCTCATTCGTTATCGACTCACTATGATGACCACTTAGCTAATCAATGTTAGCCCTTAGTGTTGAATATCACCCTCTTCAATTAAGGAGTATAATTTACAATCATCATATGGATTTTGTCAATCTCACCAATCTACATACATATTCTAGCTAGCATGTTGAAGTTTTAGTGGATGGAGGCATTATTCCCATTTGATTGGGTCTGAATGATGTGATATGTTTAAAAACCTCATGGAGTCTACCACCTATATTATACTGACCCCAATACCCTATTGTCTATTTAAACTTTACACCTCGTAACTCATAGGCCTCTATATTTCCATGGTATCCATCTTTCTATAACTCACATGGTAATAATATATAATGATGGACCACTAGTAGAAAACGTTAGGTTAACACGGGTAACAAAACCCACCAATGGACTCAAACGTGTCATAGTAACCCAAATCATATATTGGTAGATCACATGGGTATAGTTTATGAATGGTTCTTGATTAAACTACATGAAAAAACCCAATGGTGTTCCATCCACTTTATCTTTCTGGAGTATACACAATATACATACACTTGGAAACCTAAAGGGAAACCAATGAACTGCATTTGGATTGAACCACTACTAATACAGATATGGACATTAAAATAGCTAGAAAATTCCATTTAAGGTGCTAAAAATATGGTGTTAATCTCATCAATGATAAAATGGGGTCCCTTTTTTCATCGTAAAAAAATTACTGATAAAGATCCCCTTTAACTGCATTAAAAAATCACTGATAAAAGGGGTCTATTATCAGTGCTAAAAAAGTGTTGATAAATGGGTCATTTATCAGTGCTTCTTTTTATCACTGTTAAAAGACCACTTTTATGAGTTCTTTTTGAAAAGCAATGAAAAAAGTTTAATTTTTTTAAACAATTCTTTAGATTAAAGGGAGTTTTAACACTTCCACCCCCCCCCCTTCTACAGTACTATGAACCAGCCCCACCCACCCGTCGCCCGCTCCAACCTCCTCAGCACACCCCCAGAACACTTTAATAGCGCTAACAACCCCCTTTATCAATGCTAGAACAACCCTTCACCATTGTGTGCACCCCTTCCTTGCCCAGGATTCGAACTCATATCCTCCTACTATGCATCTGGACACATTACCACTCCTCTGTATTGCTTTGATGTACATTTATGATATATATATATATTTACTTATATTTATTCATATATTAATATATATTTATATTCATATATATATATATATTTATATTAAAATATATATTTAGTTATATTAAGATATATATATATATTAAGATATATATACACATGTATAGATATATTTATATATTTATATATTTATATATTTATATATCTATGTATTATTTCATATATTAATATATATTTATATCAATCTATTTATATATATTTAGTTATATTTTTTTATCTGTATATTTTTTTAATATATATCAGTTGTTAATACAAACACTCACAATCACACACACATTCACATTATATAGGTATATAAATATTCATATATTTGTATTTTAAATAAAATGGATATTCGTTTTTTATTTAGATAAAGTTTATATATTGAGAAATATATTTTATTTTAACATATATATATTTATATTAACATATATATATTTATATTGAAATATTTATTAAGTTATATTAATATATATATATATACATTTATAGTTATATTAATATATTTATATTTCTATATAACTATATAATTGTTTATATATTAATATATATTTAGTTATATTTTTTTATTGGTATATTTATTCGTATATTAATATATATCAGTTGTTAATACCGACACACACAAATACACACTCAGAAACACACATTTTATAGGTATATAAATACTCATATATTTATATTTTAAATAAAATAGATATTAGTTTTTTTAGATAAATCTTATATATTGAGAAGTATATTTTATATGTAAATAATTTTAATTATTTATATATAAAATTAAAATTTTTATGTGTGAATATATAAAAAAATGCATATATTGTAATATTTTTGATTTTAAAGAATAGTACATTATGAAAAAATGATAAAATTTCAAATCCATTATATCAATATGAATGTAATCCCTCGAAATAAATTCATTCCCCACTGAAAATGGAAATAGACCCTAAAATGAGGATTAAATTCCATCAAATTTTAAAATATTTGGGTACCCGACTAAAAAATTAGTATTTGATACCTTTTAGACATTTTTTGACCTTGAAATATGCAACAGAAGGATCCCTTGTCATGTTAGCATGTAGAGCTCGTCACAGTCTTCGATTTGATATGTTGTAGAACTAAAAGAGACACCTAGATAAAAAATATGGGTGTTTGAAGTTTGAGTTATGTTTTTAAATTATTTTATATATTTTATTAGTTTTTTGATATTTTTGTGTCAAAAAATTGTTATTAAATGACTATTACTCAATGATAATTTTAAAATTATTAATTTATAATAATTTTTTAATATTTTATAAGTCATTTTCACCACATATCATATATATTAAGTTTGAATGTCTATTTATACTAATCTAAATTTTTTAAAAAATATATATATTATATTTATATCAATATAAAAATATTTTTATATTTTTATATTTTATTTTATTTTAAAAAATACAATTTTTTTTTTCAATATAACCTTTATAAGTGCTAGTAAAAAAATGATGATAAATACCACAATTACTTACTGCTACTAAAAAAGCACTGACAAAGAGGTACTTTAAACAACGCTTTTTTAGCACTATTAAATGTACCCCTTTGTCATCAATTTTTTGAGAACTAATAAAGGTACCCCTTTATCTGTGATTTCAATTTAGCGTCAATTAAATGAGGTGTTTCCCTTGCCCCATTTTTTGGTAGTGCACTTAGTATCACAAGGATGCTCATCACCACCTTCAAGACACTAGATCATTTTCACTTAGGTGCACTAACAAACCACCCAGTCCTTTTTGTTGCACATTAGCCTAAAGATCGTCCAATATTTGGCCACATTTCAGAGCTTCCGAGGTGCTTTTTGTTCCGGGTGGTATAGCTCAACCAGACCACTAGATCCCTAAACCACACCTGACATGTTTTCCAACTAATCATCAGTTGTCCAATCTCAATCCCATTCCCAACCTTCCAAAAACACAGACAAGTTTCGAGTGAACCCATAAGTACTCTAATATTGTAGACTGCTTCCGAAGTAGTGCGGTAATATTATTGGTCTCATGAGTGACCATGAAACCACATTATTTTGATTTCATGATCTATCTCATGATACCTCTCCAGTACCTCACCCTTTCCACCCCTTTTTAATTCTGATACCTCTAAAATTTTCAAGAAACACCACGTGAGAAACCATAATAGATATAGGACATCCACCCCACGAACCATAGGTGCCTAGCCTTGTTGGTTCTGGAGTTGTGTCTTAGTGGGAGGTAAGGTCAGTATACAAATCAGTAGATCACAGTCACGTTTGAGCATCCATGTCGGTATAATATAGGTAGTATACTAGGATATGAGTTCAAAATGATCCTTCAGAATGTCTTATGGACACACCCATTATCATTGAAATGAACCTTAAACCACCATTGGGTAAACTGATATTCATTTCAATAACTAGTTTACTTTGGAATTTGGTTCTAGTGAAAGACGGATTGAGGATAAATGAATTGGAACTGATACTTGAGCATGGTACTTATATATATTTATTGATTGGAAAAAGTATGATTTTTTGTTTCATAGTAGAAATTTTGGTTTTTAAAGGCCTGGGTTTCACTGGAATCAACTTGTTCAAGTCTAGTCAAAATTTTGTTCATCGAAACACGAAGACCTCTATCAGTCTTTTAGGAATTCTCTGAGCTCATTGAACATTTTATTCCATAATATAGACCACACTCTTGAGTTAAAACTCCTTGCATCTACCAAAAATATTGATATCATCATGACCTTAAAATCGGTGGGGCTGTTGAGATTGCTCAAATTGATTCAGAGAAGGGAAGCAAGCTCAACTCTTTGCAGTGTCACCACCTACCTATCACGCAGACCTTTCCATGATTTTAGTACTATAATTTAATAGTATTGATTTTATATCACTATAATTGATTTCTTACTTCTTGTTAATCATATTACCTCTACTCATATAAGACAAAGAAACTGGTTTTGATATTACCCATACTACCTGTCCGTTTATCCACTACTTTGAGCTAGCTCGTCTAACACCTACAATTTGAACCCCCTATATAGCATACTCGGTATTTTGGATAGAGATATGAGATAACTAGCTATATGAAATACTAGATATATTCAATCACATTTCTTCTCTGAAGATATGACCCTATGATAATCATTTCTCCGTGTCTTGTTACTGACGATGGGATATATAGTCTATGTATATGAATGAGAATTGATATCTTGCATATGATACATTAACGTAAGATGATATTTTGATGAAGACAAAATGAATTCCATGAAGGAGGTCCCCAAACCATAGAGAAAGATACCTACCTCATTTTTCTAATGTTATTTTAGTCAACATCTTATATTATACCGAGTGATATTTTTTAGTTTCCTTCTTTATATTTGCTGAACCCTTCCAACAACTCACCACATCGATTTCACAGCTCGATTACTGTATCTTAACTTTCTTGTGGATTTTGATTCAAAGGGAAGAAGGTAGAAAGACTAGAGGTGACTGGAAATAAAAACCACTTGTTGACAGGGGAAGGAGACAATGAAGGATGACCTAGGATGGGTCTTGACAAATAATATTCTTTACTGGAATGGGATTAGCCTAGTGAAATTATGGCCTACCTTTGAGTCATAGATCAACCACTTGGATTCATCTCTCCAAGACTGGTCAGAGAGGGAAGGAGATCTAACATAAAAGTGCTCCCGCTTTAGGGAGAGCCAAAAATATAATCAAACAACCTCCATGCTTTCTAGTCACCCGTGAAGAGTACATGACTCATATCGTGCTATCCACTCTACCTTGCATCTAATGTTGACTTCTCTCCCATATAGCCTGGGAAAGTGGAATACTTGGGTGGGGAGCTATCTTATCCCAAGAGGGGTCAGAGAACTCCTCAATGAAGTTCATATAAAACCCACTAGGATACGACACCTATCTATATTTTCCATTAGGAGTGGGCACACTAATAACTCTATCCAAGTGGTGTGGGATTCATTACTATTTGTGTCTTCATGTCTTCATCTATAGGTTTAGAGAAATAAGGAATGCATTATATTTCCTTCTATCTATCCCTCTCTTGATAGTATGTCTTCATTCTAGTGATCTATCAATGTATGATGGTCATAGATATTTCTTCCCTTTAGGATCAATATGTATTCCATATCTTCTAGTTTGGTTTTTGGCTACAAGATACCAATAATCTACTAGTATTATAACTATCTTCTAGGCAAAGAGCTGAGGAACTTAAAATAATTAGCTTCCCTTTTTACCTTTTCTTTTGATTCCAGGTGCTGAGTTTATTCCCAGAAACGGCTGAGGTCTCATTGGATTAAATATACTAATACATGAGAAAGATTAGATCAAGTATAGGGGATTCCAAAGTCAAATAATGGGACCTCTTAATAGAAATAAGAGGAAGTGCACTTTGTTCGTAACCACTTTATTATAAAAAATATTGTATAAGAAAAATGGTGGTTCTTCTATTAGTACAATAATGACTTCACTCCCCGAGTGCATTAACAAGGGAAGGATATGTTGTACATCATAGTCATCACCTAATTTTGTATGAAAGGTTTTTATTCCTCCCTCAAAATGGATAGAAACCTATTCTTGTGTGGTTGGTAGTTAAAAATGGAATAATGGGTATTTTAATTTCCCTTTTAGAAATTCTATTCTTCTCCTTCCACTTAGACCTAACAGTCATAGGAATTAGATTATCACATACAACTTCAATTAAAGATATCCATGATTCACTTTCATTAGAATAATAGGTTCAATTCAAATCAGCTTCTTTCCTTGGCTATAATACATCGATTCCAGAAATAAATATTTATTTATAATTATAATTATAAATGTAATAAATATATTTATTATAATTTCATAATTATTTAAATATAAATATTTATTTATTTAAATAATTATGAAACTATAAAATATATATATAACTAATATATTTATTTTAATTTCATAAGTATTTAAATATATATATATATATATATATATTTATTTATGACTATAAATAAATAAATATATAATTATAATTATAATTATAATTATAATAAATATATTTATTATAATTTTATAATTATTTGAACATATATATATATTAATTATAATTATAAATAATTTTTTTTGTAAATATGTATAAATATTTTTATATATTTATAAATACATTCATATAATTATATGTATTTATAAAATTTAAATTATTATAAATATAACTATCATGATTTTAAGTATTTATGAGAACATAATAGCTTTATGGGAACATGAATGAATCATATACACTGAGTAAAGTAAATATCATAAAAATGAGTTATTGTATAAATAGACAACATGAATACTAATGAGAGTATAATGTATAAACGAACATTCCTGATGAATACATAACATATGAATGTCAAATTTATTCACACATCAATTGACCAAATTCATTGTAAACATATATTTATTTACATATATAAATTTATTTATAATTATAATTATAAATATACAAATTTAAAAATTATTTATATATAATTCTAATTATACATATTTAAAAAGTATTTATTAATATTATAATTATACATAGTTAAAAAGTATTTATATATATATATAAATATATAAATATATAAATATAATAAATATATTTATTATTTAATGAAATTCATTATATAGATATTTTTTAATTATTAAAAAATATATATTAATTATAGAGAGAAATTTTTTATTTAATGTATACCAATAAACATTATTTTTTAATATAAATATAATAATTTTATATAAAGTAATAATTTTTTTATACAAAACTTTTACCAGCGCTTTTCGATTGCGCTGATAAGGGTTCCCTTTTATCAATGAATTATGCTTAGCGATGATAAGACCATGCGCATCCTTTTCCAAGATCTGTGGTAGTGTGCAAACATATGCCATTTATGTTGTAGTTTTAATTATTATTTTTCCAATATATGATTCTTCTTCAGTCCTCTTATAAACATATTTGATTTCATTCCTCGTCCTTTTTTCCAATGAGAGACTCCACAACACTACTTTAATGAGAAAAATATTAATTTACTGACAAAAAATAATTAAATTAAAAACATGGAAAAATAATATGGAAATTTAAATTTAAAGTGTGTTATATATAATAAAAATTAATTTTTTTATCATCATTAAAATAGTTATTTTTGACTATAATTAATGTGAATATATTTGCAATAATAATATTGATTAACTAAAAAATCGGTTCGATCACTTGTTTAAACGATTTTCCTGATCCCGACATGACCTACTCCCATGATTCAATGACCATCCTGATTCTAATAATTTTGATATTAAAAAATAAAACATGTGATTTGCCTCCAATAATGTAACATGATTTTAGTATATTTCAATAACGGAATTTTTCATCACAAAATAAAATATTTCAATAGTCATGATTAAGAAACAATGGACATGGTAATAAATAAAAAAAATCGAATCTATCTATTGATATGAGGCTTACATTGGAAAGGAAGAAAATGACGATTATGGCTGACCTGTTTGTATTCCAAGACCCGGTGATGGAGGATCGGAAGAAGTGGATGATTCTGGGCGACCTTTTAATAGCCCAAGACCTGGCGATGGAGGATCAGAAGAAGGGAATTACAATGGTCATGGTAGAAAGGTAGAGGATAGCACCACACACTAAGAAGATCTCAGAAGACTCTTAGGATCAGGCGTCACCAGAAAGGAAGAAGAGGAGGGTGTTGGCTGACCGGTTCATGCCTCAGATTATGTTCGACCTGTTTTTTTCTAAAATCTTATGTTATTACAAAAAAATTTGCATTTATTATTGGTTTTTACTAACACCTATAGTCATATAACAATGACTTTCATGTTTATGAAAAATATTTTCTAAACCAAATATATTTTAGAAACATCAAACACATGATTGAATTTGGGGAGACTCAAACACCAGACCTCTCTAACACCGCACATTCCCCTTTGTCATAGGGGTAATCCTTAATCTTCTAAGCCCTACACAAGTGTCTGTTTATTTAACAAAATCGAATTAATTAATTCAGCTTAAACATTAATATAATGATGTAATCATTCTATGGTACTAGATAAATACCTTTAACAATCATATAAGAGTAGATTAATACTTCCATGAAATAACATGAAAAAGGTGTATATGGAAGAAAAATAATCTTTACCAAAAATATGAAATATGGTCAGTATTTCTTAGAAACATTTTTTCTATTAGTGAGTAATAAATAGTTGAAAAACTGAATGAAAAACATGGAATTTGGAGAAATAATAATAAATAAAGAAGATGAATTGAAATGTTAAATACCATCAATATTGATGAATTCATGATATAAAATGACCAAGGGGCGGTATATACACCATATGAAAGAAATTATCTATATAATATAAAATATGTCTCGATAAACTGAAATTGAGATGAAAAACCATTCCACTGGATTCCTGCAATTTCGAACGTGCTATATCCTATTGAATAATGAATTTAAATTTATTAAATAATTTACTAATTTTATATATATATATTCTATTTTTTAATAACTTTCTTTTTATAATCAATTTACATCCATTCATTGAAAAGTCCTTGCTTATGTTATCCACTTAAGGTTGATTTGTCAATTTTCCCATATTTACTTACATATATTGATTGAGGTTAAAGGTGTTATGAAATTGTTTTATCATCTCATGAATGTTAATAATTTCAGGAATATAATTTTCATTCATTTAATTCAATTTTAGAATATTCTGTGCAATGTGATAATAAAAAAATGAATTGCATTGCTTCATGGAGGCAATAGTCAACACGTACGAATGACTGATGCAATCATTTTTAATGGATGGGAGGGTAAGAAATTAGATTATATATTATACTTCTATAATAATTATTATGTCTTAAATATCATATATATTTGTTAATTCAATATTTTAAACTATCCAAGTGATGCGGCGATGGAAAATGGATTCACCATTTACATAAAAACATCTTAATATAGTTAATATATTGATGTAATTATGTTAATTTTCGTACTAAATATTTATAGGTGGTTTAAGAAGAAAAGATCATAAAAACACCTGGTAAGAACATATACCTCATCTGGTAATTTTTTTGGCCTACACCGTATGTCTTCTTTAAAAAGAATATTCAATATACTAATGTAATTATATTAAGACATCATTTCCTAGACTCATTTCACCACATTTTTCTCTTAAGATATATGTTATTGTTCATGGTGCTCCACCTCAAAAATGTTTTTTTTGGATGACTTTATTTAGTGTATTGCCGTTGGAATTTATTTATGATGAAAATCATACAAAAGGTTACATCGCGGAATATATAGGTCATTGAAGTGGATAGTTTCTAGGACTCTTGACTATGGTTGTAGCCAAATCCACTCAGTAGAACCCCATTCACAAGGGTTTCAATCCACATTTAAATACTTTTTGTATAAATAATATAGGTAGTTGATTAGCCTTTGTGTTTTTTTCACCCACCTTCGGTTCAAGGTTGTGCCATGGTGGTATAGAATATTAAATATTGCGGTATGGATAGAGAACATGGGATCTAGTACTCTAATTTTATAGTCAAGTGGAATGACATGTTTTGTGATATTGGATGAAGTAGACATGTGATCCAATAATCTAATCTAATAGTCCTCAGTTTGATGTGGTATGATTGGACTTCTGACTCTATTGAGATTCATGCTTTCAAGTATATTTGAACCACTTATCCGACTACCATTTAATCCCCAAATACACCTACTGGGTATTTGACATGAGGGTGAATTTATGCCTTTACCACTAAACTCCAAAGGAGTGCCTCTAGCCTCATGATAGCAGACATTTACCATCACTATTTTTACAATCTCCACTCGCACCTAGGGGTGATTCTGTACCGCCCTTGGGAGCATATCGAGCTTGATGTTTGAGACTTTTCCAGACGGACATAGGTTATGTCCTCAGTTACTGTCCATTTAATGTTCCATATGGTTTCTTTTGGAATTTGGGGGCAAGAAGTTGTTGGAATGCAATCAACATGATGCTAGGCTATCACGACCCGTCCCCCAGGTCCCTTGTCGTGACTACCCCAAGCCAACATTCCATAGGCCAAGGGCTGGCGACTAACACAAAAAGGCATATTCCCTAAAACTAGAAGTCATTGACTTTATAACCTGTAAACTCACACAAAAAAATCACAAAGTAAACTATATAGTAAATAGGGTTTGTACAGTAAGTAAAGGGGCTAGAATACATGCCCAATTGAAAAGTACAAGTAAAAATGCAATCAAATCCATTGAAAACCCGCCAATGATCCTATCTGAAGGGTAGGTACATCACTCTAATGATCATATCTATAGATCATCACATCTGTTGACCACCTCTGAGAAGCCTCCAGTCTAGGTACCCTCATCCTCAGTCAATGTCGTCCGTCATCTGCACCATACACAACAAGGTGCGAGCGTAGCCCTTGCTGGGGTGAGTATAACAATACTAAGTAGGGACCCGTAGACCCCTGAAGGTCTATAAAAATCCACAAGGAAAAACTAAAAGCAAGACATCAACTCAAATTAGGTATATGACCATATATATACCAAATTTATCAAAATATACTCATCCCACACAAGTTGGAAGAATACCACAAAGATAACACCATGATGGTAAGAGTACCACATAGGTAACACCTCGATGATATCGTACCCCCAGGTACACCACGAATGTAAGAGTACCAAAAAGATAACAACTAGAAGTTATAGTACCACACAGGTACACCATGAAGATATAAGACTCAGCACACACAGGTATATGTAAAGTATAGAAGTACAATTGATCAGTTGTGGAGCTGGATCATCTTATAATTTCAAGAGGAATTGCTTCTGTTTATACGAAGTCTAACCCACATAGGATCGATAGGTACTAATACCCACAATGATCCACATAGGATCTGTCCCACAAAGTATAAGTATGCACTGACCCACACAGGATCGCTGAGTTCGGACCCACACAGGATCTGACCCACAAGTGATTAGTATGCACTGACTCAAACAGGATCGCGGAGCGCTGACCCACACAGGATCGGTAAGCGTTGACCCATATAGGATTGTTGAGTGCTGTCCCACATAGGATTGATAGGTTATAACCCCCACAATGACCCACACAAGACCCAACCCTACCAAATTCGATAGGCAAATATACTCTGTAAAATCTGTCTCCAACCTCTACCTCACTGCCAGCCACTGGTTTCCAACAGTAAGCATGCTTGATTCCAGGAACTTCAATCCTCAAGCCATAAATCAATACTTTAACTACCATGATGTTCCATGAATAAGTATCCAAATGTTCTGTCACATCATAAGGGACATAACAGAATAGACAATTCTTCAATCAGACGCTCGGTCTGTAAGTTATTAGGGTTTTTGCTCTGAGGTCCTGGTTGGATTTGAGGTTCAATCCAACATGGCCATACTCTATCTTTATCCAAAACTGAACTGGTGTATAACAAAATCACTTTCTCAATCCAAGGATTCTATATCCATATAAGGTTCTTCAAGAAGACGCCTAATTCTCATGATATAGCCATAAATGCAAAAATGGGTCTCGATGGGCCTCAGTCTTGTCCAACTCGGTCAGAACGACCTGGCCCGACCTGAATGTGGCTGACGTAGCACTGTTCGGTTTGACCTGGACCGACATGGATCCTGCCCGGATGGCCTGGGCCATGGAGGGCTCGACACTCTGGGCTGTAGTTCGGCCCGACCCCCGAAGGAGACGACCTGGTGGGGCAGCATGTTGGTGTGGCCCGCCCGTGATGGTGCCAAAGGGGGAGCATAACCCTTCTATTTGGAATGGAAATGGGAAATGCCTTTAGGTGCCACCAATTTACCACGGGAGCCAAGCGGGTCCCACCAAACAACAACATTCAGCCAGTATTCTGGGTGGTCCTCCTCCCAGCGGCGCAGTCGCGCACCACTGCTCCACCGCAGAAGGCTTGGAAGACAGCTCTTTGA
The DNA here is from genome assembly GCA_963277665.1 of Viscum album. Lineage (NCBI taxonomy): Eukaryota > Viridiplantae > Streptophyta > Magnoliopsida > Santalales > Viscaceae > Viscum > Viscum album. The sequence goes on from OY728131.1 coordinate 1,934,076,412, forward strand.
TCTCTATCGCAACCAAGTGTTCATGTCATCCTACTCCCCCAGTGGCACAGAAATGCGTTGCTGCTCCACCATGCGGCCATCCAGGTTCCAGCAACCACCCTGCCCCTCCACAGCCAACAGGTTGCGGCCTCCTCCTCATCTAACTAAGCGGAAGCGCGCTACCCTTCCTTCCTCGTGGCTGGCCGAGTGCTGACCACCGCCTTCTTCCGCGAACTATTTTGGATCCGTTCTAATCCCAAAAATTATGATGTTTTCATATTCACAATCCTCAACTATAGGGATCCAAATTCATATGGTGCGCTCCGAAAAACGTTGTCTTTATAGTGTCATTAAATATTTAATGTCGAAGAATTCACAAAGAACGCGTGAAGAATAAAAGATAAAGGGGAAAGGTATATGTGTGGGATGATGACCTTGATTATTTTTACATAATCATTGTTAATCCATATTAAGAAGAATAATCAAAATAGATTTAATCAAAATAAAATTAAAACCCCTACCTCAATCTCCCATAAGAGATGTCGTGAGGAAGAAGACGAAGTCAATGAGATTGTGACGTCAATGTTTATTACTCCCACAAGTTGTTTTTGTTTCAATATCAAGCATCGTTCTCATTCTCTAATTCTGAATGATTCACTTCTTTAGATAGTGTTTTTTGTTGATGAAGATGATCCTCCCAAAGCTCTCCCCAAATCTCTTGTCCTTTTCCAACACAAATTACCCCACAAGAAATGAGGAGGGAAATTAATATGTTAAGTTTATTAATTAAACAATTAAACTATGGATCATTAATTATGTTGAAGTTGGAACAATAATGTTTGGAGGATTCCCAGGGTTTCCCTACATTAAATAAGAGTTCAGGCGGTCCCCACCCCCAGAATTGAAAAAAGGAGGTTTCAATTTCAAAAATAAAATAAAACAAGTTTATTTTATTTTCTCGCATGAAAATATAGAAAAAATAACATTCACCCTCGACCTTCTGCGGTAAATGTGAAGGTATCCTTAAGAGAATATCAGCACTGCGAGTTCAATGGTATCCTCATATGTTAATTCCGAGAACCGGTTCAAAAGTTACAAAAACCAACTCACACATTTACTGAACGTGCCTGAATTTTTTCAGAAATTCATTCTCGTCACACCATTCCTCGTAATCGCACGTCTTCAATTTTTGAAGACTCCTAAAATTAACATACAATTAAAATAATATACATGAAAAAATTTGGGTATTTACATTCACTCCACCTTAGGGCTTTTCATCCCCAAAATCCACAACACAAACTACGGAAACAAGTGGGGGTACTGAGTACGAATCTGAGCCACCAGCTCCAATGTGATATCTTAAAGGTTCTTGTGCTACCAGCATATGCGCACCTAAGGTATTGACCACCCAAAATGGACCTGCTCTTGTCAATCCTCAATCTCCACTGGATCCTTCGCAAACGTCGCCCCATCGTAGATGTCCATCTCACCCCAATAAATGATGTGTGAAGGATCATGTACGTATCTCCTCATCTAGGATATGTGGAAAATGTCTTGCACCCAGTGAAACTGAAGTGGAAGTGCTAAGCGGTAAGCCACCTTACCAACACCACTGAGGACCTGAAAGGGTTCGATGAACCTTTGAGATAACCTTCCACCTCGTCCAAATCTCTACAAACCTCGTCGAGGTAAGACCCATATAAAGACATGGTCTTCATCCTCGAACTCCAGAGGTTTTTTTCTTCTATCATCATAGGATTTCTACCTAATTTTTGTAGTCTTAATCTACTCTAGGATGATCTGCACCATCTCCGTGGTTGCCCGTAACATCTCTGGTCCCACAAGTGTAGACTCCCCTAGGACAGTCTAGCACAGAGGTGATCTGAAAGGTCAGTCGTACAACGCCTCGAATAGTGCCATACCGATAGTGGAGTGACAACTATTGCTGTATGAGAACTCCACCAAAGGCAAGTGATCCTCCCAGCAATGGCCAAAATCAAATAGTCACTCACGTAGCATGTCCTTGAGAGTCTGAATGGTCTGCTCTTTCTGACCATCCATTTGAAGATGGAAGGTGGTGCTCAATCAATGTTGTGTCTCGAACACCTCTTGCAACCCCTTCCATAGATGGGAAGTGAAACATGCATCATGATCAGAGACAATCATAGATGTCACTCCATGAAGCCGCTAAATCTCTAGCACATAGATCGATCCCATGATCTCTACTTATCCCTTATCATTGATAGTTAGGAAGTTGGACGACTTGGTGAGTTGGTCAACGATCACCCATATTGAATCATGACTCCTAGACATGAGTGGAATTACTATCATGATGTCCATGTAAATTCCATCCCACATCCACTCTGGAACCTTTAATGGATGAACTAATCCTGTTAGAACCTTATTCTCTGCCTTCACTTGCTAACATGTGAGGCACCAAGAGACAGACTCTACTACTACTTTCTTCATTCCCATCCACCAGTGCTGATGTCGATGGTCCTTGTACATCTTCTCCACTCCTGGATGTACCACTAGAGGTGATGTATAGAACTCCCTCAACACTTCCTCCTATAGAGACATTGGTACCATAATACGCCTTCTGAAGTGGATGACATGCTCCCCACCTTTGGAAAATCCATCAGTTGCTTGTCATGTGGATATCTGAGCATATCGAGCCTCAAAGTCAGTGTCCCCAGGCTGCGCCTCCTTGAATCGCTGAAGGATTGGGGGTGAATTTCAGAGTCTGAAGATATGATAATTCATCTCAATCCATGTAGGATATCTACAAATCAGCTAGCTGATTCATTGACTCACTCAACCACTGTATACCAGATCTCTTGCTGAGTGAATCTGATACTACGTTCCCCTTCCCAGAAGTATAGACTATCTCGAAGTCATAGTAATGGAGAAACTCAATCCAACACTGATGTCTCATGTTCAGGTCCTTCTAAGAGAAGATATATATGATAATCTTGTGATCAGAGTAGACTGTAAAATGTTATCCCAACTAGTAATTTCGCCACATCTTCAAGGAAAAGACCACTACTGCTAACTCCAGGTCATGGGTAGCGTAGTTCTACTCATGTTGTCTCAGATGTTGTGAACTATACGTGATCACTTCTCACTCCTACATCAGGAAACATCCATGTTTGGTCCCTGATGTGCCATAGTAGACAACGTACGCAACACCCTCCTCTGGTATCCTAAAGATGGGGGAACTCGTCAGTCTATTCCTCAGCTGTTGGAAACTCCACTGGAATCTCTCCTAACACAAGAAGGGTTTAAACTTCTTCTTCAACACTAATATGGGTGTCACAACTCTGGACAATTAAATCACAAACCTCTGTTAGTAACTGGCCAAACCCAAGAAACTTCACACCTCTGTAACACTTCTAGGTGGCTCCTAAGAAAGCACAACCTTATTCTTCGCTAGACCCACTGCTACTCTAGCCTCTGAGATAACATGGCCTAGAAAGTGAACCTCTTAGATCCAGAACTGGCGCTTCGAGAACTTACCATAAATCTGGTGCTCACAGAGTGTGTCCAGAACAATCTGTAGTCATGCTCCTCCTCCATCACTGAGTATTTTAGGAATCATTCGATGAAGACTACCACAAAGAGATTGAGGTATGGCTATAATATCATGTTCATGAATTCCATGAAATCTTCTGGGGAATTGGTCACACCGAATGGAACAAACAAAAACTCATAATTTCCATACTGACATCTAAAGGCCATATTCTTCACTTCCGTGTCTCATACCATGAGCTGGTTACACCCTGATCTGAGGCCTATCATCGAAAACCATCGTGCTCCCTTCACCCGATCAAAGATATCGTCAATGCATGGGAGTGGGTATTTGTTCATCACAGTCACCTAATTCAGTTTCCAATAGTCCACACAGAGTATCAATCTACCATCCGCTTTCTTGGTGAACATAATCAGGGATTCCCAAGGAGAAACAATGTGCCAAACGAATCCCTTGCTCTACAAATCCTCCAGATTTACTAGAATCTCTAGAATCTCTATGGGATCTATCTGATATGATGGGTAGATATCAATTTCATCCTGGGGTACAAGTCGATATAAATTTCCACCTCTCTTTGAGGAGTTAGAGTTGGATGATCATCAGGGAAAATATAAGCATACTAGTCCACCTCTACATGATAGCTCATACTCTCTATATCAACCACAACGAGGGTAAGGCTAGCCAACTTATGTGTGATTGGCTGCACCCTCCTCTGAGGAATTCAATCCTGTGCTGCAAAGTTCCCCTTCTCACTGATGGTGGAAAACCCGGTCCCATCTATACAGAAACACTGCACCTTGCACCTAATACTATCAATATGTGCATAGAATGTAGATAACCAGTCCATACTCAAGATGACGTCGTAAGGCCTCGACGCCGCTACTTGAATATACCAGCCGAAGATATCTCCTTATATAGTAAGATTTAACTTTAAGAACCTGTGTGCAATCATCGATTCTTCTCCCATAGGAGTCTCTAGCCATAAGGATCGAGCCAACAACTCCACCAAAATCTCCGAGATCCGAACGAGGGTCATGGAAATAAAAGAATGATTGGCACCTCAGTCTATAAGAACTGCAGCTCAGGTAGAATAGACAGAAATTGTATCTCATATCATCTCAGGAGTACCATGTTCATATGCCACAGCTACCTGTAGCTGAGCTCACCCCAGACCAGCTGCTCCCAGTGGTCGTGGTGTACCACATGGTGGTGGTGGCGGTAGAACCTCAAATCGCTTCCCACCACATGTTGCATGACCTTCTCCTCTGCCACATCTGCCTCCTACCTACGAACCTTCATGATTGAACCATTTCCTCTAGCCAGGTGCTCCTTCGACCATCTTCTAGTCATCTGTACAGTGGGTCGGGTAGTCGCGAGCCATGTGACCCTGCCCGCCACATGAATAACACTACTTGTTCCTCATCATTCCTGCTCTATATCGAGAGTCCCACACCACCGACCATGTATCCTATGGTCTTCCACTTATAGGACTGGTCCTCTTAGAACTACGCGTCATCTTTCTCCTGCCAGCTGCTGATGACTCTGCTACGTGTCGTCCGATGGTTGGTCTCACTGTAGGTGACTGCTCAGCACAGAATCTCTACACTAAGAGTGCTCGCTCTGACACCCCCACCTGCGTCGGGATTCCATGAAAAACTATTGATGCTATAATCTCTCATCTGATCCCCTTCTTGAAGGTCTTGTCCCTAACGAAAGGGACCCACAAAATGTCAGTGGTTTACCATTACATGTTGGTGAACCTCACTAGATACTAATACATAGTCATGCTACCCTAGTACAAGTGGAGAAGCTCATGTATATACTCTGTGCGTAGGGTCACTAAGACAAACTATGGCCTGAAAGGACTCTCGAAGTCCAGCCAGAAGAGAGTCACCACATCGTTAACCTATTGCATCATGCTCCACCATCTGCCCACTACTGCCTGATGAAGACTGGTAGCAAGGATCACCATGATATCGACTGGTGTCCCTACCAGTCAAAAAACTCTAACCACGGCCTCCAGTTGGTCCTCAACCTTATGTGGATATGTCTCTCCCCAGAAAATTGGTGTCCTCAAGTGCTGGAACTCAGGAAACACACTCATGTAGCATGCACCCTATGCTGCTAGGGCTGGTGGCATTGGCTTCCCATTGGGTGGTCGTGCTGCTGGTACACCACCCAATGGTACAACTGCCGTAAGGGGGCCCTGCACTAAAGCCTCATCACTCAGTGGGCTATCATCACGTATTATACATAGATCCCTACCTGTCTGTCTGTGTGGAGGCCCCCTAAAAAGGAACAGGTGAGCCACGATCATTAAGTCGTACCTGGTGAGATGACTCAAAGAGAACACAAATATAAATTTTCCAAAACACATATGTAGTCAATGTTTTCGTGAACTGAGTTGGAAATCAGATGTCAGGGTCCTAGTGTAGGGATACATCATCTTCCACACCAACATTGGACTCCCTGAACTGAAAACCACACTCAAAACACATAACTCTATTACTCCACACCAAAAATATAAGAGCCCTAGTTCATCAGTAGAACCGAACTCCTATGATACCAATTTTTTATGAACCATCCCCCAGGCCCCATTTCTGTGACTACCTCAAGCTCACCTTCTATAGGCCAAGGCTGGCGACTAGCACCAAATAGTGTATTCACTAAAACGCGATTGTGTTGCCTTTATAACCTGTAAACTCACATAAACCAAGAACATGATAAGATACAAGAACAAAGTACACTATATAGTCTACAAGGTATGTATAGTATGTAAAGGGGCCTGAATACAAGACCATCTTGAAAGTACAAGTAAAACATGGAAGCACAAGTAAAATTGAAAACAGCTCCTATGAACACCCACCAATGATCCTACATGAAGGGTAGGTACATCTCTCAAATGGCCATCTCTACAGATCGTGTCATCTAATGACCAACTCCAAGCATCCTACAGTCTAGGTATGCTCATCCTCAGTAAATGTTGTGTGTCGTCTGCACCAGATACCAAAAGGTGCGGGTGTAGCCCATGCAGGGGTGAGTATAAAAATACACAGTAGGGACCTCGAGACCCACAACGATCTCTTAAAATATGCAAAGGATAAAAAACAAGCAGGAAATCAAATTTACTTACGTATATTCCCATACATATACATAATATATCAAAATATAATCATCAAAAACACGAGGGAGGAGTACCAAAAAGGTAACACCATGAAGGTAAGAGTACCACACAATTAAATCCTCAAAGATATAGTACCACACAGGTACACCATGAAGGTAGGAGTACCACATAGGTAAAACCTCGAAGATAAAATACCACACAGGTATACCCCAACTATATAAGACTCAACTCACATATGTAAAAGTGAAGTATAGAAGTACAGATGATCAGTCACAGAGCTAGATCATCTTATTCTGTCAAGAGGCACTACTGATGTTTATACGGAGTCTGAACCACATGAGATTGATAGGTACTAACACCTACAATGACCCACAAAGGATCTGACCTACAAAGGATTGGTATTCACTAACCCACATAGGATCGTTGAGCGCTGACCCACACAGGATCTGACACACATAGGATAGGTATTTAATGAACCACACAGGATCACTAAGCGCTGACCCACATTGGATCAGTATGTGCTGACCCACACACGATCATTGAGCACTAACCCAAACATGATCGATAGGTGCTAACCCCCTCAATGACCCACACAAGATCTGACCTACCAAGAGTTAATACGTAAATAACCTCCAGTTAATCTGACTCTAATCTCTGCATCATTTCCAGCCACTAGGTTCCCGCAATAAACATGCTTGATTCCGAGAGGATCCGTCCCTCAAGCCATTGGTTGATACATCAACTTCCACGAAGATCCATGAATAAGTATCCCAATGGTCTATCACATCATAAGGGACCTAATGCAATAGATAGTGCATCAATCAGACGCTTGGTCTATAAGTTATTAGTGTTTCCGCTCTAAGGGCCCAGTTAGATTCGTGGTTCGATCCAACCTGGCCATTCTCCATATTTATCCAAAACACAAGTGGAGTATAAAAAAAGGACCTTCTCAATCCAAGCATTTTGGCGCTTCATATGGTTCGTCAAACGGATGATCGGTTCTCAAGATATGGCCATAAAGGGGAAAATGGGTCCGGATGGGCCCGGGTCCAGTTTGACCGAGGCTAACACGGTTCAGGTGGACCTGGCCAAACAAGGGTCCCTCCCAACTCATAAAGGGGAAGGCTCTACCTAGCCCACTGGTGAGGTCCACTCGAGCTGGAGTTGTCCAACCGAGATGGCGCCGAAGGGGGGCATCCCCCTTTGGTTTTTAATGGAAACATCCAGCACCATTAGTCTCTACAAAGTCACTATAGGACTAGACAAGATCCCACTGAAATTCAATGGTCGGCTGGTCCTCCTCCTAGTGGCACGGTCACACAGTGCAGCTCCACTATGGTCGGGCCCTCTTCGGCCTCCACCACGGCCAAGGGGTCGCAGCCTCCGGCTCCACCAACAGTGCGGATGCGTGCCTCCGCTCTTCCATGTTGTCCATCGGATGCCGGAAACCACCCTGACATTCCGCGGCCAAAAATTCTCTACCTCCTCATCATCTGGTGGCGCGGATGCATGGCCCCCTTCCTTCCTCGCGATAGACTGGGTGCCAGACGTCGCCTTCTTCCATGAGCCATTGCAGCTTCATTCTAAGACCGAAAATTATGTCATTCACAAATTCACGATCCTTGGGTCGAGGGCTTCACATCCATGTTTTGTGTTTGGAAAAACATTGTGTTTCCAACATCATTAAATATTAGACGTCGATGAACACACAAAAAACGTGGGAAGAAAAAAAAGGTAAAGGAGGAAAAGAATATGTGCGGGATTATGGCCTTGTTTGTTTAGCCATCATCTTTATGAATCTAGAATAGGAAGAATCAACAAAATATATTTAATCATAATCAAATTAAAACCCCTCCCTCATTTTCCCATAAGATATGTCATGAGGAAGAAGACAAAGTCGATGAGATGGTGACTTCAGCATTTGTTTCCCCCCCAAGATGTTTCCGATCTGGGCTCAGGCATCATCCTCGTTATATGATTATAGAGGATGATCTTCATTGGAGAGTGTTCTTCATTGAAGAAGATGATCCTCTAAAAGCTCTGCCCAAAACTCATCTCCTTTTCCAACACAAATTCCCAAATAGGAAATGAGGAGGGAATGTATTATGTTATTCTTATTAATTAAACAATTAATGGTTGCCACATTAATTCGGTTGAAGTTAGCACAAAATATTTGGGAGGATTCCAAGTGTTTCTCTACATTAAAGAACGGGTTGGGTGGTCCCCACCCCCCGAATTCGAAAAGGTGGATTGAATTTCAAAAATAAAATAAAACTTGTTTATTTTATTTTCTCCCACGAATGTCCAAAAAATGAACATTCATCCTCGACCATCTACGGTTGATGTGAAGGTATACATAAGAAAATATCGTCACTTTGTGTTCAAAGGAATCCTCATATTTTATTTCTGAGCATCGGTTCAAATGTTACAAAAACTATCTCGCACGTTTACTGAACGTACCGGAAAAAAATTTCAGAAATTCATTTTGAGAAGACCAGACCTCAGAATCGCGTGCCATCAATTTTCACAGACTTGTAAAATTTCAATATAATTAAAAAAATATACATTGACAAATTCAGGTATTTATAACATCCTTTATTCCTATCATCCACTGGGAGCACTGATATGACTTGGATATGGTGGTCTGGTAGATATCAATGTCATTTTTGTTTCATATGGTACTAGGAGAACTCGTTATAATATAGGTAGTAGAGGTAGGGGTACCACTCGAGAGCTACTCTGTTGTACTCAACACATGCTAGGCTTGTATTCTGAAAATCAACAGGATGAACACCTATGAGGAGAAGATCAGTCACTATCATCTATCACACAAGAGTTCATTGGATGTTTCGAGCATACACCTTTGTTTCTCTTTTGTCCGAATGGAGTTGGTTATTGGCCATTATCATACAATTCAACAACTCCAAAATGGCTTGACTCAACCCACATAAGTTGTTTTGGGAAGGAACTATCAAATAGAACAATAACCTACACCTTATTCCTTAAAATCACATGAGTCATGGTCTTCATTCTTATTGACATGTTTCCTCTATCACAAAATGACTCTAGAACCTTACTCACTCAACAACTAGGGGAGACTCACTGGCTTACTCCAACTCCTACTAATACTCGGTATAATATATCTACTAGTCTTACAAGCTAACATTCCATAGCGAACTATGAATCACCTTGGTTACATTCTGTATTTGGCGGCTTGTATGGATGAGCAGACTAGGGATTTGAATCTGTTTCTTCCTTGCTAGTGGGATAGGAATACACTGTATAATATAGGTAGTGGTATAGGTGAAGTTTTAAAGGGACAATGATGATGTTAGATGAGGGTTAAAGGGTGAACTAGTTCTCCATCTCCAACAAGGTAAGAGGGATAAACCCATACACCATCACTAGGGGTGAGAATGTTGCCTAACTCTTGACTTTTTAGTGATAGTGTTTGAGTGTGTAATGACTTAATAAATATGCCTACAAGTCAGTTCATTCTCATCCCTAACCCACTGAATGTCATTTGAGAGGATCTACTACTCAAGACCACTTATATTATATGACTGAAGTGAGAGAAAATGCATAATGTGGTCATTTTTTCTTTGATGGTATATGATTCATCATGTTTCAACCAGACATCTTTGAGTATAGATAATTTGAAAATGGGGAAACCATAGGAAAATGATGAAGGAATGGTTCTTGAATAATGAAAAAAGGGTGCAAAATGAATTGGATCATCAACTGCTCAATGAGCTATTTTTCTCCACAATACAGATGCGGAACCTTTGAAAATTTAACTAGAGAGTTAGAAATGATAGATTGAGGTCTTGTTCATGATGCTCATACAGACAGAGTTTTGAGGCAAATCCCTTTTACTTTGGTATGAAGTCCATCTTTCAAGTGTGTAATCATAGATCATACTTTTGGAGAGGATATAAATCAGTATAATATAGGTAGTAGACTATCCCGGTAAAATATATTTAGTAGAATATCATGTGCTTGTTGAGAAATAGCTTTGGGAACTTAGTTGACTAGAATCCTATTTGGTATATGATCCCATACCATAAATAAGGTCAGTGCAAGGTCCCTTCCTATACCACACACGTAGTCAAAATCAATTTATTAGAGAGGATCCATCTTAGATATGTTCTTATCATATCCTTTTGGAGACTTTGAATCAATCAACAAGACACTGAGTATGTGAAATTCCTCAAGCTTCTCCAATTACCATCATCTAGCTCCAAGAGGGATTATTTTAAAGAATTGAACATCAATAAGTGGAGGTAATTGGTGTGGAGCAGCGTGTTAAGATGGACTAGAATTGGTGTCAAATCGAAAGTTGGTGATGAGCTTTAGGGTAGAAACCTCAAGTAACTTATGATGGTGAAATGACTATATCCTACACATACATATGCTTTAGTAGACATTCCCAATGAAATTGGTTACCCTCTGGATAATTAAATACTCATGAGATGTGAGCTTGTCATTGTATTCAATCACATCAATTATAATAGATTAATCTACATACGGTTGAAAATAATGAATAAAAACTGACTCATTCGAAATAAGGATTGAGTGAGAAAATAGAAGGATGTGCTATTGAATCTGAATTCCTTTTATAGTGGACCTCCCATAGACAACAATAACTACAATAGATTTTAGGAATGATACACTAGTGTTTGGGTTACATTCATGAATCATGTAACCCATGTACTCGCTGGGATATGATACATCATGTATCCTAGTGAGGACCTGATGCTCATTACCCAGGGAGTGCTTGGGATACATGAAGTATCCCAATTCCCACTACCTGTATTATTTCTGGGAAATGACAAGGACATACCAGTGTACCCATCAGTATCATCACCTAGTCTATCAAATGAGTTGAATTGAAACTACTCAGGGAGTTGAACCTTTTCCATATTGTTCAACTGCCAGTGTTGAAGGATGGATACACACCATCGTACCTTCATTCGAATCTCCATGTTCCACTTTTTTGATCTATTATTGACTAGGCCCAAACCATGTGTCCCAAATATTACATTTTCATTTCCTTACACTCCACTAATGAAGAGGTTAACCTCCTTTTGATATGATTTTATGAACATGTGGTAGTACAAGAACAACCTCTATTTGGCGGTAGAGGTGCATGGCCCATGGTTTTTGAGGTTAGGCGGTGTGGTAGGCCGGAGCATCCACCGACTTGTGGATATCATCATCTACTACGTATATTATACAGATGGTGAGATCCATCAACTGATTGAAACCACCCATTGGAGCCCGAAACCCCTATAAAAATGGTTGTAGCCCCAATTGCGTGAATTTGGAAACAATAACACAAGCTAGATAAGGTTTTTTCTTCTGGCATCCATAGTGCCTATTCCACCTTCAATCAAATTCACGGTTTCACAGAAACAGATGCACACAGCTGTGTGTGTGTCCTCAAAATACTATTCCAATCATACTAGTATTACATCCAATCTGGTAAACTACTTTTTATTTTGAGCCCAACAACACTCTCCCGAACTCATTCACTATTGAATCACTATGACAACCACCAATCTCATTCAATGGAATCTGTTGGTGTTGACCAATACCCTCTTCAATGATAGATCATCATGTACTAGTCGAATCATGGGTCATATTGAGGATTGGTTGACTAATAAACGTCAAAAATGAGTTATGGATAATTTTCCAAAAATATCAAAATGTTCAGAATGTGTTTTCTCAGGTTTGAGTATGTCACTTATTATTTTACTAAAAATAATGTCAATTTTAAATAATGACACATTTAGAATTATACTAGCCAAATTGTGAATTTTATTGAGGTAAGGATGACTCTAACCTATCAAAAATTACTAATGGATTTTTTTACTAGAGTATCAAAACAATCCAAATATTTTTTCTTGGTTTTCATTATGTTAGTTGTGTTTTTTTAATAAAAAGTCATTTCAAACTCGAAACATGCATTATGAGTAATACTGGTCATATCATTCATCTATTTGATGTGAGACTACTTTATAAACATCGCAAATGATTTATGAATCATTTTCATAAGTTATCATGATAGTCGGAGCACATTTTATTGGTTTTCAGTAATTGACACATTTTGAACTAAAATGTCAATTTAAAACTAATGACAAATAGTTTTAGTCATATCAGTCACACTATGAACTGGATTAAGGTTAGTATAACTTCTACACATCAAAATTTACTTATGGATCATTTTCCTATGTATAAAAGCAATCTGAATGCATTTTCATAGTTTTCAGTATATCAGTTGTTGTTTTTACATTGATTAAAGTAGATTTAAAGTAAGAAGATACTCTTTGAGTTATATCGGTCACATCGTGCATCTTATTTTGGAGAAACTAATTCATACTCATAGAATGACTAATAGGTCATTTTAATAATGTATAAATACCATATGAATATGTATTCCTGGTTTCTTGTATGTCACATGTTGTTTTTACTTAAATTAATGACAATCTTAAATAAAAGTAGACCCTTTGAGTTATACCGGACACACTGTGAGTCTTATACATGTGGGGTTTATTCCAATATGTCAAAAATTACTAATTAATCACTGTAATAATGTATAAATACAATTCTAATATGTTTGTTTTTGTTTTCATCATGCTAGTTGTGTTGTTTTATTAAAATGACATTTCAAACTGGAAACACCCATTATGAGTCATACCAGTCACATCATGGATCAGTTTGATGTGAGACATCTCCATAGACATCAAAAATTACATATGAATAATTTTCCTGAATTATAAATTTAATCAATGTGTGCTTTCCTATTTTTCATTGAGTGATACATTTTAAACTAAAATGTTAATTTTAAACTGATAATTGACACTTTTAGTCATACCGGTAACACCATTCATCGAATTGAGCATAATTAAATATTGATAATAGATACTAAATATGTGTAAAAAATAGAGATATCAATGATAATATATGTATAACATGATGACAATGATTTTAGAAGGTTATATTTACATTAGAAATTCATACCCTGCATATCATAGCACATAATCATGAGTCATGGATCAAAGCATGGTAGTTCAAAAGACATGAATATTAAAGGATCAAATAATATTATAAACTAAAAAAATACACTTAGAGCCCTACTGAGAACACTTTGTATCAAATTGATGTGAGGTTGATTGAGTTGTGGCGGATTAGTACACTATTTAGGATAATATTCATGACCAGCCTTTCGGGAAGTCATGCTTTTCATTCAACTACTGAGAAGTCATACTTTTCATTCAACATGTTCTATATTTTCTATCTTGATAGAGATAGTTGAATGGAAAATATGACTTCTCAAATTATCTGTATAAAAACTAAATAAGTATTACATAAAATTTATAAGGAAATTAACATAAAAATGGTTAATAAAATGATGAAAAACATAATTATTAACATAAGCTGGAGGAATTCACATTTATACATTCTTGAACCATTTCCTAGTTTTCATTATCTCATTTTTAGCCTCAAAGTACAATCTCTCATGATCAGGATCTTTTTCAATCAAATCACCCAAACTCAAATAAAAGAATCCACATGTATAAGAAAACAATTCTTATCTGTGTAATACTAAAAATAAGTAAATTAAACATAAAAATTAAACCATCCACTACTTATATAGAAGTAAAATCTTCATGATATTTGTATATATTCTTCCATCAGGTATGATACCCATTCATTTCAAAGCACATCTATATCTTATTATGAATATGAGTTTTTTCAAAAGTAATAGTAGTACTTGAAAAATATAAATACACAATTGATTAATAGATATATTAAATGAAATACTCATTATATTTGAAAATTACATGTTCAAAAATTATAGTTCGTTAATGGAATATGATCTCTCTCATAAATTTAGAAACATCATAATTTAAATATTTTCCATAAGTTTTTTTAGACAGTATAGAAACATTGAGATGAATAATTCATGTTTTTTTATATGTGTTTGGATATTGAAATATTATTATATATACCCTGATACTTATGTAGTGTTAGAAATTTTCTTCATCCTTATTCTAAGCCCCTGGTCTCATTATTATTTTTTCATGATAGTGATGCACTACCCTATCATAACAGAATCTTCATTAAAAGATAATATAAATAATATAACTTGATGTTTAGTTTCAAAAAGTTGGATGTATTGTATTACATATTTACATATTCCATCATGTGTGGACGGTTTGTTGTATATCCATTCATCGAATCTATGAAATAAATATTTGGAGTGTACAAATTCACTACAATGAGTATCCAATGTTACCTAAAAACAAAAAAAAGCATAAGTAATGAAATAAATGAAAATAAATTTAATATGATTAAATTATAGTGTTTTACCCTTTCATAATTGGTATTAAATAGATTTTTTCATTTGAAATTATTCTTCTAAATAATTTGATTAGACCTTCAACTATTTCATTCTTTTTTTGCTATCTATTTTTGTTTGTTCTATAAAGAAGATGTGAGGATTAACGAGTCATAATTTCTTTCCATGGGAAAATCCTTTAATTTATTTTCATACATACATCTTCCAAAAATATGAAATGTATTTAGTCATAATTATCATAGTATATCAGATTTTTGATAATCAAATCATGAAAAATACATCTTCTAAATATTTACAACTGAGCCATCTTGCCAAGCATCGTCGAGGATTCACTTACACTTTCTACAACAATGAATTCTTGATATTTCTATCCATAAATATTTTAATCAAAATCAATTATGTGATTATGCCTATTTTTTATCTTTATATCAACTTGAACTATAAATGATAGTAAATGTGGATATATAATGGGCAGGGTGATGGTGCTTTTGGAAGATCTCTTCGATCAGTTAGTCAATTATTTAGATGGTTTTCAGGTGGTCTTTTGATTCATACCCTTGTATTTTTTCATATTAAATAACATTCATTAGTTTAAACCTTTTTTATTAATTATTTAAGGTTTATATTGAAAATTAAATTGGAAATGAATACCTCATTGTCGATATGTTTGTTTATAAGATGTGATAACCATATGATAAATGTTTTAAATGTTTTTTTCAACTCTATGAATATATTCATCATTAATTGGAATAGGTTTCTTTATACTTGGAACATGGACTACGCTAATTGACACTCACATGTGACCATTTGGTAGTGGTCTACAATGTATCTTTCCATTTTCAATATTGAACATCATAGACATTGCTACAAGGTGATAAGTGGGTGTTTCTAGATATAAATCATAATCATTATCACCCTATATAATATCAGAGCATAAAATCTATCAGTGTCTACCTAATTAATATTTCACATAAACATTTATTATAGCATTGATTACCTTAGATAGTATGTCTCTTTTAGAGGAATATATAGCCACAAAGTTGGTGGGGGTGGGGTGGGATCTCCATACAGTGTTTGTTCTTGAGTTGCTTCTTCTCTTTGCCTCCAACCCATTAAAGTTATCTTCATCTCTCTCTACCATTAGAATTCTAATTCAAGGATAGATATTCTTTCTCTAATCTACTTTATTAATTCACATTGATCCTTGCCTTGTTTATTTCTAAAAACCTATTTGGGGTGTTTCCATAAAACCCTCACTTCTGACGTGACCATATTGTTTTGGCCGCTTCCAGGTTGCTGATAGTATATGTTCATCTTATACAGATGTTACTGGTTCCTATGACGATGTCAGATAGAAAATACAAGAAAATAAGTTTTCATTGTTATTTAATAGTAATTTAAATAAAAAATTACTATTTAATTAGTACCCTTGATTCCCACACTTTTTGTGTCTTTTAATCTATTAGTATCCCGTCATTATTTACACGTGTTTCCTTCCATAAAACATGTTGTGGGTTGGAAGTAGCTTTGTATTTGGAGTCATAAAACTTATTATAAATAGTTTAACAAAATTATGGTGTTTTTTCATGTCATATAAAAGTATTATGGAAGATTTAAAAATCATACCAGTTTTTTTTCTCAAGATAAGTATACCTCATCCTCACTTTATGGTAGGGGTACACTAATTTTGCTACTCGTTCCTTATTTTCAGAACTCATTATCCATTTCATAATAAAAATTTTTTTAATCAAATTTATGATTATATATATCATAAAAAAGTGTATTACTAGCCACGATGTTCCTGAAAAAAAACATTTTCACGATAGCAATTAAACATGTCCCACACTTCTTCATTTATAATATGTGTATAGATAAGCGGTGGGTGTGGGATTATTTTCCCTTAAATATTATTAATATTATATCTTGTTATATTTGTGAAAAATACATTTTGAATACTCCCAACAAGAATTAAAACAAATTTGTTATGGGATTCATCGATTGTAAATTCACTCTATAAGGGATGATGAAGTGTTTGTCAATGTTTAATAAATTTATTTTTTAGTAAAATAATGAAATGATATCCTAATTTTACCATAATACATTAACAAATTAGTGTCTGATACCCAGAATAAACATGATTTCATGAAGCCAAATCAATTAGAATGTATTTTTGAGTTTTGATTTTTGGGTAACCATTGACCATAGCCATGTTGGGGATACCATGTCAGCCCCGC
This sequence comes from Viscum album, assembly GCA_963277665.1. Lineage (NCBI taxonomy): Eukaryota > Viridiplantae > Streptophyta > Magnoliopsida > Santalales > Viscaceae > Viscum > Viscum album. Next base: position 1,934,093,643 of record OY728131.1, read on the forward strand.
ACATTCCATCCAACCTTGTATTTGATGCCATTGGATTTCTCCTTGATGATTGTTGCTAACTCCATTATACTACAATGATCCTATTTTTTATTTGTTGTCATTCCTTCATCGGATACCAGTTCCATGTAATCATCATCATAAATATATGTTTTTGGAGGAGTACCATCAACATGTGTAGATGGTCATTGTACCTCTTCACTGGGATCATCATCAAGTTGAGAAAAATATTGTTCCTCAAGAATGGGTGCATTTTCATATGCATAAGCTTGTTTCTATACACTATGAGCAGTAGCGAGTTGAGAGACTTGTCGTTCCTTGGGATTGGGATCACCAGTATGTATAGAATTCATTATCTGTTATTGTGGATTAACATTTAATTTAGAGTACATAAAGGTAGTAGTAGGCGGATAATAATATTAATTAACGCGGTGAATATTAAAAAAAAGTAACATGATTATTGAAATCTCATCTTATTTTTTAAAGTATGAAGGTATTTTAACCCTTTATCAATGATCAAAATCCCTTCATTATGGTAACCTCTCACATAATGAATTCCATCTACTTTGGGACCACATTGAAATGATTGCGATGTCATAATGAAATGGTCATCCTTAGTTGAATTTTCATTTGACCCTTCAATGGATTCCGTCAACAACTAAAAACAGATGAAAACGTTAATTTTTTTGGATCTAAAACATAAAATACATATACTATCTATGATTCCACTATAAAAGGTTCATCTTGGTACATTTACCTACTATAATCAACTTTCTTGAATTCCAATTCATCTATTTTAACAACACTTCTATTATCAACCCACTTTCATTGAAAAGTTGACACTTGGAATGTTTTATAATCTAGCTCTCATATTTAATTGATGACCAAAAAGTATAAAATATTCTAAAAAATTGGATTTTTGGATTTAGTACCAGAAACCTAAATTGCTTCATCCATGAGTGTAACTCTGCTATTTTTCATGATACTATCTTCATCTTTCAAATTTCCATAGAATGTATAAACATTAATTACATATCCATTATAAGATAATACATACACACCTAGTCCTCCATCTAGACATTGAAGTTGTTATGATATTAAATCTATATTTTCATCCAACTCCTTTAAAATATGGTCTCAAAACCATCCCATAAACTTTTTATTATGTTTATTTTATATACATCTTTCATCCCTTGATAGATTAAAATCACTATGAATTTGTTTGTGGGTTTCAACATATGGGGAAACCTCTAAACTGTTATGAATAATGTAATGGTGTGCCTTCTACCAATCTGTAATATTGATTTCCACAACATACCTTCAATAAATTACTTCACCTGTAATCTGGTCAATGTGATGAGAATTCAGTAGACCAATGCTTTCCACACCAGACGTTTATTCGGTATAGAATTCAATGGTGTCCTCCATAATATATTACTCCATAATATAACCCTCTGGACAACTTTGATTTTTAACATACCCTTTCAAAATATTTATATAGTATTCAATGGGGTACATCAATCTATAGTGTACAGGACGACATAGTTGAATCTCTCTTACCATTTGAACCATAAAATCAAAAAAAGATTGTAGGAAGAACATTTCCAATTCACATATTATGACTGAAATTTCCCTTTCCATAGTTAGAAATTCCTATGGGTCTATGACTTTTCTGCATATAGCATTGAAAAAGAAACAGAACTTGGTTAATGTATGAAAAAAATTCTTGGAAGAAATTCAATGTTGAGCAATAAGAATTATATATTACATCAAAACATGGAAGTCATGTGATTTTAGACCCTTTAATATTAAATCGAACATTATCATGATATTCTTGATATTCAATGAATAACCCTCTAGAACCTTTACATGATTCAAGAAGTTTGAAAACTGATATCTCTCTTTCCTAGAATGAGTGTAAATAGATGTAGGAATTAAAGTTGGTTTTTCACCCTTAACTGGTTCCAAATCTTCTTGTATTTTCATTTAATCCATGTCCAACCTATCCTTAATTCCATACTTTTTTTTGGATTTATTTACAAACAAATAATTGAAACTATAACATTAATTTTTTTTCAACATGAAAAACATCAATAAAATGTCTAACGTAGAGACAATTCCAGTATGTTACGTCAAAAAAATACTAATCACTTTTTCCAACCATATTTTCCAAGGATTCTTGAAAATTGATTACCAATAGAAGTGTACAAATATTTTGCTTTTTCAAATATTTGATCACTTGTTTTTGGAGATAGTGATGTAAATTCTTCTGAACATCCATTGAATGATGTCTTCAAAGATCGGTACTTATGTTGTCATGGTAAATTTCTGTGATGTCGTAAAAACAATGTTTTAATTATTATTTCATCCTAATTGATTGTGTACCATTTTTTATATGGAACACCCTTGAGTTCCTTTTATTCTATATCATGAAAATTTTCAATAAGAAGGAAATTCATTTATCATTTTGTACAAAATGGATCTCAACAAGATATATTCATTTCTATAAGCATCATACAACATAACAACTGAATCCTCCAATAATTTCATATCCATGATCAGTTGATCTAAAAAACCATAAATACCATTACTATGTTTTTTTGATCCTAATATAATCATGTATAGTAAGATGTATTTTCATTTAAAACATAACCATAGTGGAAAGTTATAATTTACCAACATAAATGGTAATGTACTATGAGTGTAGGTTTGAAAACAAAAAGGATTCAATATATCTATAGATAAAGCATGATGAAGGATTCTTAGGTCATTTATAAATTTAGGATACTTATGATCAATTATCTTCCACCAAGGAGAGTCTACTGAGTGATGTAGTTTCTCAACATTAATGCTTGTGTCTACGTCCTATGTTAATTTCTTTGTACTCTCTCAATTTTTATTTAGGCGCCTAAACCATGTAATAATTGGAATGTATTGTAAAACATTCATAGGATGGGATTCAACATTCTTATATTGATAAGAACCAGACATTGTTCATTCTATAATGGATTTTTGGTCCTTGGGAAACAATATAATGTCATTCAAGTAGGCTTGTATCCATTCAGATATCATACCCATTGAGTGTACTATTTGTCTGGCATCATATGTCAGTCTTGGGAGCTCATTATCTTCTAAAATCATGTCATCAGGATAGTAATAAATTCTTTACAACTGGCATCACGCCATCTGTTTCCGGCATTAGGATTATACAACTTTAGTATGGTTGATAATACTCTATATTTAGTGAACGCACTATACAATGGATTTTATGCACAATTCTTTATCTTCTGAAACAATTTTGGGAAATCATGAAGTTTATCTTCAACTATCCTTGTCATTTATTCAATATGATATTCAACATCATTCACATATGTAATTAAATCCTCAATACAATATTCTTTAATGTTCACACTAGTAATCATACTAGATGATCCATTAAATGATGTTTTATCCTATCCACTAGCTACATTCGATTTTCCCCATGTTTATTCTAGAATTTATAACATCAATCTATTCTGTGATAGATTATGTGTTCTTCTAACTCATCTATACTAATTTTTCTTGAATAATAATAGTGTAAACACGGAAAAGGATTTTAGAAGGGACATATGCATGATCTTTTGCAAACATGATGAACTCTTTCACTCCATCTTAATACTATGTTGTTAGACGATTGGAATATATCCATTATTTTCCCATATCCATCCTATTTTATTCAGTAATATAAATATTTAACAAAATAAATACACAAAACATTGATATAAAAATTTACCAGGGCCAAAATAAATTATAGACTTTATGTCTTATTCAATATTTATCCACAATAACCACTTTTTGGAACCACTGTCCTTCATTTTGGATATTTTATATAACACTAATAAAAATATATGATATCCCAACAGTTATAATCTATTGGTATAAGCTGGAAAAATGTTGGCATAATATATACCAATGGTTGACCAAATTATTGGAAACTAAGCTGTGGGGATAGAAATATCCCATTGGTTATTCATAAACCATTGTGGAATGTGATTTTACAGCACATTATTCCAATGGTTTTCTATAACCATTTGTATAAATTTTTACTAATAGTTTTACACTGTTTCAATATAACTCAGTTTATATATATACCAACAATTTTTTAAACCGTTGGTAAATACTTTTACGAATGGTTTATAGAAACCGATGTTAACAATTTAGTTACCACATCTATACGAACAGTTTACAAACCGTTGTTATAAAATTTTACCAATGGTTTCATCAAAACATTAGTATAAATTCAATTTTCTAATCTATACTTACAGTTTTGAAACTATTGGCATAAATTTGTTGTAACTCCAGCAGTAGTAGCCAGTACCAGCCTCCCCTTCTACATAATTCAGAACCTACAATTCCTTGTGCAATTGCCCGCAATTACAATACTCTATACATAATTCAAAATACCACCAATGTGGGAAAATATGATCCAAATTATATTCCATCATAATAACACCAATGAAATTGTAGTACACTGTATGAAATTGTAAATAACACTAATACACCCAACAAAATAATTCAGAATAACACCAATACACCGAAAAAAATACACCACTATAAACTAGAACTCCCCGAAAAGAGACATCTCCATAAACACAACACTAGCAAATTAGATCCATGGGGGTAAGGGTGGGGGTGTCCTGGGGATGGGTTCGGTCCAAGGGTGGGTTATGTCTAAGGGGGTGTGGGTATCTGGGGGGTGGGGGGATACCCAAGGGGGTCGGGTGTCTAGGGGGAGGGGTCTTTAGGGGGTGGGGGTGTCTAGGGGTTGTCCAGGGGTGGGGGGATGTCCATGGTGGTGGGGGTGTCCAGGGGGTGTGGTGGTTTTCCATGGGTGTGGGGGTGTCCAGGGGGTGGGGGCTTCCAAAGGGGGTTGGGTGTCCAAGGGTTGTGGGGCTATCCTAGGGGGGTGTCAAGGGGGTGGTGGTTATATAGGGGGTCGGGGTTGTCCAGGGGGGTGGGGTGTACTAGGGGTGGGGGTTTTCCGCTGGGGTGGGGTGTCTAGGGGGTGTCCATGGGGGTGTGGTGGAAGTCCATGGGGATGGGTGTGTCTAGTGGGTGAGGGTTGTCCAGGGGGTGGGGGTGTCCAAGGGTGGTGGGGGCTGTTTAGGGGGGTGGGTGTTGTCCAAGGGGTGGGGGTGTTCAGGTGGTGGGGGTGTCCAGAGGGGTGGGGTTTTCCAGGGGTGGGGGTTGTAAAGGGGGTTGTTGGTGTCCAAAGGGGGTGGGGTGTCCAAAGGGGTAGGGGTTTTGAGGGGGTTGTTTAGGTGGTGGGGGTATTCCAAGGGGGTGGCGGTGTCCAGTGGGGGTGAGGGTGTCTACGGGGGTGGGGTGTCTAGGGGTTCGGGTCCTATCCAAGGGGGTGGGGGTGTCCAGGGGGTGGTGGCTCTCCCTGGGGGTAGGGGTGTTCAAGGTTGTGGGGGCTATCCAAGGGGGTGGGGGTGTCTAGGGGTGGTGGGGCTGTCTAGGGGGTGGAGCTATCCAAGGAGTTGGCGTGGTGTCCAAGGGTGGGGGTGTCCAGGGGTGGGGTGTCCAAGGGGTAGGGGTGTCCAAATGGGGTGATGTTGTCCAAGGGGATGGGGTTGTCAAGGGGGGTGGGGGCTATCCATGGGGGTGTCATTGTCCAGGGGGTGGGGGTTTATAGGGGTGTGGGTTGTTTAAGTGGATGGGTGGGTCCAAAGTGGGTGGGGAGTCCAAGGGGGTGCGGGTGTCTAGGGGTAGGGTTTGTCTAGGGGTTGGGGGTGTCCAGGGGAGTGGGGTGTCTAGGGGGTGGGGGGTGGGGGAGGGCAGTCATTGTGGGGGGGGGATGTCCATGGGGATGGGAGTGTTGAGGGGGGTGGGGGTGTCCCGGGGTGGGGGAGGGATGTCCCTTGTGTGGGGGTGTCTTGGGGGGGGGGGGTCCAAGGTGTTGGGGGTCTGTCCAAGGGGCTAGGGGGTGTCCAGGGGGTGGGTGCTGTCTAAGGATGTTGGGTGTCCAAGGGGGTGTTGGGGGTGTCCAAGGGGGTGGGGGGTCTAAGGGATCAGGGATGCCTATTGGGGGGAATGTCTTGGGGGTGGGGACTATCCAAGGGGGTGGGGGTGTCCAGGGGGTGGGAACTATATAGGGGGTTGGGGATGTCCAAGGGGGTAGCAGGGTCTAGGGGTGTGGGGGATGTCTAAGGGCATGGGGGTATCCGGGGGTGGGGGTTGTCCCTTTGGGGGAGGGGTTGTCCAGGGTGTGGGGTTGTCCAGGGTGTGGGGTTGTCTAGGGGTGGGGTTGTCTAGTTGGTTGGGGGTGTCCAGGGTGTGGGGTTGTCTAGGAGGTGGGTTTGTCCAGTTGGATGGGGTTTTTCCAGGGGTAGGGGCTATCCAGGGGGTTGGGGGTTGTCCATGGGGGATTTCCAGGGGGTGGGTGGGGTGTCCAAGTGGTGGGGGTGGTGTCTAGGGGGTTTTCCATAGGGTGGGGGAGGGGATGTGGGTTGTCCTAGAGGGTGGGGCTGTCCAGGGGGTAGGGGTATCTAGCGGGTGGGGGTGGTGTCCATGGGGGGATTTCCAAGGGGGTGGGGATGTCCAGGGGGTGTCGGTTGTCCACATGGTTGAAGGGTGTCTAGGGGTGGAGGTATATAGGGGGATGGGGGTTGTCCAATGGGGTGGGGTTGTCTAGGAGAGGGGTGAATCTGTCACACGTATATTCAGTCATAGGGAATTATCAAGTCATGTTTTATTATTTATAGATAAATAAATAATGATAATGTGACCTACCTAACCACCCATATATTTAGTCACAAAAAAATAATCAAATATCAAATGTCAGTAATATAAGTCAAAAATGTAATGCATCAATTTGTCCGTCATCACCATCACTATCATCAACCTCATCATAAGCCTCATCCATATCCACATCATAATCCCTATCATCAAACCCACCCTCTTCAATTCCCTCCTCCTCACCCTCGTACTCTACCTCATCCTCCTCCTCACCCTACTCCTCTGCCTTGGACTCCTCCTCGCCCTCTTCTACCTCGACCGCCTCCTCACCCAACCCCCTCTGCCTCGGCCTTCACATATTCATCTTCTGGATAACCACTAGAACTGCACCCAATGCACCATATATAGAATGCATCGATGACATATATTCATCACAAGGTGTTTTGGACTCTGGTAGATGTGTTTGACGTAAATCATCCAACAGGTTCATAAATGCATTGTTTTCCTGAGTAGACTATTATCCCATCTCTGTGGCTCTTTCTTCAGCCTGTTCTAACTATGCCTTAACCTGCAAGAACTCAGTGGCACTACAACTCATACCTGAGGAGGGCCAGTACCTCGTTGGTACTATACTCTTCCCAGATCGGCAACATAATCTTCCAGGGTTTTCATCTCCCAACACCTAATGTAAGTAATCATTTGGCACAAAATTACCAGGTTCCAGGGAATCAAGGGACTGTGATGTAGCATGTAACAAATATAAATAGATTATTAATTTACACAATAGATATAAAAATTTCAAATCAACAAATTAATACATAAAATCTACTATTGAGTCGGTTTATTAACTGCACATCAATCTTTCTTCTTTCTACTCGAGCAAAACAATTTTGCTCGGGGCACACATCCTTCAATATTAAATTTTTTCTCCTAGAAAATCATTGAATCTTGAAAACAATAATTAAAAATAGGTTTCCAATAATTAATTTCATAACTAAAATTACAAGAAAACTTTAATAATTGAATAAATTATTGAGGTAACAATAGAATTTGCATGTTGTAAAGAAAAATTATAAACTATCATACCTACTTCCTCTCATGATATGACATTTTCGTATGCTACAATGTGTGGAGGTACATCTTAGCATCAATATATTTTTATTTATTCTATTTTATTCCTAAATAAAATTTAATAATAAAAAATATATTATTAATCAAAACATGAAAATTTTCATTTTAATACCTCAAATTTGATTAATACCTTAAACAAGATAGTTATCTAATGAGTATTCATATGTTGATACTCTTCTATCGTACAAACTTCCACGATAGGTATCACCTCTAACTGTATTCCAACTCTAGCATTCCATCCAATATACAACCCTTTTTTATAGGCTCTCCAAAGCTCACCTACTTCATATAGACATGCTGGTCGTGCACCCTCACCATCTGGAAAATTAAACTGATGCTAACACCAAAATATTTATCAATATAAATAAAAAAATTATATATATCATTAAATACAACATTTTTTACCCATATATCTTCCCAAAAATTTTCTTTAATTTCATTTGGAAACTGTCTCCATAAGAGTGGCTGACAGAAATGGTGTTAGAGTATTTGGAATGTGTCGCAAAAAATCTATGACATTGATGTCCTATTTTTTCAATCTTTTAATTGTATTTATTGTGGTCCACCATCAACTTCATGCGGCAGTTCCACACCGCATGCATGCATGTACTCCTCTACCCCAACCTCCTGTCGGTATATGTATTTTTTATGATATAAAAAACAAATATTTTATCAATACATGTTATAATAAAAATAAATAATGGTATAGAAATATGATAGGGTTCTATAAATATTCCTTCAGTAGTCAGATCAATGGTCATCACTGGATCTAAAGAAGTTTGAAGGGAAACCCTGTACAAGTGGAGTTTGTCCTAATTTATTATCAATAGGGATATACTATGGAGGAGTAAGAGACTAAGAATATAGAATATAGAATCTCAGAGAGAAGGAAGTATAAGTAAAACAAGATGGCATGGATGGCTGACTGAAGATGGATGGGGAGTGGGAATCATCATAGGACATGGTAAAGATTATTAATGAGACTGAGATGTAAAGGTTCGTGAAAACATGGGAGTCCTAAATATCTCATGTGTCCCTAACGATACAATGGGATCTAAATGTGGGATAGATGGAATGTCGGTGGGAGGGGCAAGGTCTAATCTGGTATGCCGACCAGATCAGATTGCACATGTACCACCACATATGAACACCATGAGTACTGGGACCACTACTAGGATTCTAATTAAATAATTGTCTCCTAATAGGTGGATCCTACAAAAATGTTTAAAACAAAATTAATAACAAGACATTATATATTATTTAAATATATATTTGAAATAAAATACTCACTACAGGGACTAGTGGTTGAATTCCCATCTCAGCCATGTGATGATTGTTGTTCATAATCTTTTTTCATTGCATATCTTCAATTAGTTGCATTTCATTCATTTGAAATAAATATAAAAGCAAATAGTAATGGATAACTAATGTGTAATCGAAAAAAAATATGAGAGTGAAAATAGGGATTCATGGATAATTTAGCTATCCATTGTTTTAGGTGATCTTGAATGTATATATAATTAATTAAATTAATTGTGCAAGATAAAATAAAGAAATTTAATTTTGATAATAATGTTTATTTAAAAAGTGTCATTAATCTATTAAAATCATTGAACATTGATTCTGAGGCATTATTTCACTAAAAAAACCAAGAGAGAGTGCATACTGAATTATGCCTCAAGAAAATTTAGTAAGGTATATATTATAATTATAAAACCCTTAATATAATTTTAAATTATGATATAAAAATATAAAAAAGGATAATATCTCTACTATATTCATAATGGGTAAATAACTTGTGAAAATTAAGGAAAAAATTAATTTCATTAGCCCAGGTAGAAGATGTAGGTTTCTATACAAATTTTGCAGAAGAAGACAAAACATCATGTTCATTATCTGGTTAAATTATATAGTATGTATTAGAGTTATAATAATTTTCTAAATGGTCAGTAAATCATTGAAATTTTCACCAAGTTAGAAATTTTGGTTTCATAGGTTTGAATACAGTTGAATTCCAAATTAGAATATGAAATTCAAATGAAATTGAAACCAATAAACATTTACAATTTGAATAACAGTCTTATCTGATACAATATATTTGTAATAAATACAAAATCTACTTGAATAGTAAAATCCTTAACAAACCAAGTCGAGATAAACCAAACGAATTGAGAACATAGATGGATGATTCTATATATTTCACACCAAAACATCATGATCATAGTCAACACTAACAATTGAGATATATGAGTTAAAAGTAATAAATGGATCATTTCTAAAGGCATTAGGGATAGTGTCAATTCCATCATCACCATCATCAAAAATATGTCTTGTAATTACTTCAATAATAACCACAAATTCATGTCACAGATGGTATATGACATGAAAAACATGTTTCTTCATTGATGCCAAACATTTGGTTCATCAGTAGAAAGAGTGAGAGTCATATCAATTACTCGAAATCCACAATCGCCAATAAATGTGACATTCTTTTTCATAAAATCAAACCACTAGAATTTCATCATCGTGACTAGTCCATTAGTGTAATAATAAAATATTATTATTACTCCAATGACTCCATAATAACCTACATTTTCAAATCATGTTCTACTATCTGATGCACTAGAACAACAGTCTATTATTGTAGTAAGCATAACACTATCTTGTTGTGTTCTCATGTTCTTTTCTCATTCAGTGATATTAAATATGTACTAACTGATAATAATTGATTTACAGTCACAAACCATAGTATTAGGATCAAAATCCAAACCTCATATTTCCTTAGAGATAGAGTCAGAAGAAAAACTCAATACCTAAAATATAAATGAATATTAAACATTATTAAGTATTTATTTTATTATTTTAAACATTAATATTTTTACCTTCAATTTTAACCAAGTATAAAATTATTTTCTATGAAAAGTCTCCCTCCATCTCAAATATAAAGAACAATGATTTATATTTATCATTTATTTATCTTCCCTTTAGATAAAAATATGAAATGTGTAATAGATATATATTTATGATATAAATATTCAATTTACTTACCTGATGTAGTCATCAAAAAAATCACAGTTGACCAAATTTGTGCGATGTGCCATCTCCCACTCTTCAAGGATTAATGTCGTCAACGTATATGATCCAATAATTCCTCCATTTTGAGAAAGTGATGAAAAACTGGGTTCAATTTTCTCATACTGTTCTTCTTCGTTTCTCATTGGACTGTTCATTCATATAGTAATATCATACAAATACATAGAGCACAATCCATACATTATTGAGAGAGGTATATATGCATGAAATAACCTTTTAGATGATTCCTAATTCGAACATAAGACATTAATGGGTAAATATTTCTTTCAGTTGGATACATCTAACAAAAATAAATAGGTTCTCAAAGAATTATTTCAGTTGGAATATGGACAGTCATATGTAGAATGCATGTGAATGATGATGGAGGAAATATTTTTTCTAACACACACAAAATTAATGGGGCATCTGCCAAAATTTTTTTCATGAAAGACATGGAATAATTTTTAACACAAATATCTCGAAAATTATGGAACAACTGAATAAAATACACCCTTATATTATTGAAAAAAATATGGTGGGTTTCTATTGGATTCAAATCATGCATAATGACATGATAATCATTAGTCTTCAAATATTTTAGATTCAACTCTCTTATGTTGACCCATTTAGATATTCTTCTTAAATATCCATCAGGAACATTAATAGTATCTAGTAACTCCTGAAAGATCATTTTTATCTATAAGTTTCATCACATAAGAAGAACATGGAACGTCCCATTTATTTTCACTGATACTCACAATATATAATTCTGGTCTGATGCCCCAAACCACCAAGTCATGTCGAGACTGTAAATCATCTTTTTTATTTCCCATAACATTTACAAGAATTGAATGTAACATTTGACATATATTTTTTTCAATGTGAATTATTTATAAGTAATGATGTATCAAATTGGTTGACTAATAAGGAAAATCAAAGAAGATACTCTTCTTATTCCAGCTGTTACAAGTTCAAGGATAACATTATTTCTCTCTCTAGATTTCATTTGACCCTTACCAAATGAAAAAATGAAATCTTTCAATTCAATAAGAACATCAGATCCAAACATACACAGATATGGATCTTTGGTCTCCATGGTATTGTCAAATATTCGATGATTATTTCAATATGGATGGAACATTAGAAAGAATCGTCGATGTCCTGTAAAACTATGACTACAGGGATGTTTCAGTCTTTTGAATCATGTATTATTCATACCAATAGTACATGATATTTTTTCCATCGTCCTTTATCCATACATCATTGCATAATAAGGAAAATCATTGATCATCCACATAAGCACATCATGCATCTGAAATATGTCTTTATAACATGCATCGATGTGCACACACCCACATCCCAAAGAATATTCAACTCTTATATTAAAGGGTGCATGTATATTTCTATATCATTACTAGGATCATAAGGAACAGATATGTGTATACTCATGAATGTGAAAGGTTTTTTCTTACACATCCATCGGTGAAGGTTATAAATGTGTATAAAAACCGGCAATGTGTTGTGAAAAGTAAACATATGCCCAAACGGATTAAAACCAAAACATGAAAGACCCAACCTCACATTAAACACATCAGTTGAAAAATCAAGATATCAAGCATCAAATATTTTCCATGAAAATCCATCTTTTGGTGAACCAACTCATCATTAGTCTTCTTTATCTTGGTATCATTCCACCACATTTTTATTGGAAGTTCATTAGAATAAAAAAAGATTCTGAAGACTAGGGATCAATGGAAAGTGACACATTAGTTTTTGTGGCACACATGATGGTGTTCCATCAGCTTTTGGCTTCCTGGGTATGTGCCACATTTTATACAATAATTTCTTCCTGCAATTTTCTCCCAAAATAAGTTGCACTCTTTCAGGAAAGCATGAATTTTGTTTCTTGAAAATTGATGTTCCTCAACTAACTTCCATTCCATATAGTTGTTTTAGGGAATATATACATCATCAGGAAGTAAGTCCTTCATGAAGGTATGAATGTAATAAATGGGAGTATTATAAATCCCATACATATTTTTACCATTAAACAACCAGATTAAAAATTCAAGCCTTTTCATTTTATCGCATTGTCATTATACAAGAGTCGTGGAAGGATCATTCGATTTTTTTACCCTGAAAACATCATAAATTTCATTAGCCGCATCATGTGTGCTCGTATTGAAGTCTTCTTGAGTCAGAATCATTTCATTTTCATGATGAATAATAAATAAAAATTGGTCATATAAAAAATTCTCCAATCTAGTCTTCTGATTTGGATCATCAGCAATTTTAGATTTCATTATCTCCCCATTGTGATACCACACATAGTTGTTTTCCTGAAAACAATATTTGGTTATGTTGTATCTGACATCTTCATTGGTCAACCATGGCCTTCCTACAAAATTGTAACATTAGATTTTTATATGACCACAATATGAAGCATTGTGAAAGGAAAAATCTAAAAATCTCTCCAAATTGTTTTGAAAATCCCTTGAGATCTGACTGGTTTCTTACATCAAACTTCAATCCATTCTATAAAAAAATTGTTATATGTCATTTCGTCCAAATAAATTCATTAATATTACATTTTAATCAAATATATATTTTGGTAAATGAGAATTTTTCACATTATATGAAACCATAGCAAACACACTACTCTATATGAGATTAATAATATAAAAGACAAAAAACTACATTATTTATAACAAAATACTATAAATTAATATAAATAAATGATATTAACATAACTTATAAATATAATACCATGGAATTTATTCATATTGAGAAAACATATATAATCTTTGGATGAATTTGGATAGTCCAATACATCTTGTGTCAAAGAGAAGGAGATATATTAAATCCATGAGCCTTTGAAGGAAAAGAATCCCATTATTCTCAAGTATTCAATGAAATAAGTAATAACTTAATCTAGTGAGATCTGAAGAGTGTTTTGAGACAAAGAAAATGTACAACGAAGGTTTTTAATATCTTTTAATAACTATAAAATAGTTTAAAAGATTGTGTACACTTGTGCAGGAGAATTATTCAAGAGTAGAGTAAATTTTAAATCAATGAAGTTTTATATTTTAGTATATTATTTGAGTGATATTAAGAAAATATTTTTTGAATAAATGGGATATATAATCTGAAAATGATGGTATAAAGTTCCTCAGGGATTGAAACATCATGGTCATACACGTGGATCAGGATCAATGAAAGATTAAATGGAAGTATGGGGAGTTTGATGTCATAAGATGATGGTTCCATGGGGAAAAGAAGCCTGATACCATGTAATTGGAGATTTATAATGATGATACTGAAATTTATTTCCAAAATAGGATAATATATCCCCAATTTAGATATCCATAAAGGAAGGGGTTTCATGTTGATGTAGTGAACTATTCTTGGGTTAATAACATAATATTAAAATAATGTAAAGATATACTAATTATGTTATGTGTGCCTAAATTTGAGGTGAAATTTGTTTTTGAATTTTTATCATTTATCACATACAAGAAGACCCCATGGACCTTATAGCACATTGTTCAAGATATTAAAACGTGAATTATTTTCATCAAAGATGATTAATGTGGGAATAGAGTTTTTTAAATAAGTTATTGATGCTAAAAATGGAAATATTTTGAAAAGTTAGGGGATTTCATAACACCCAATAGACAAAGTTTAAGTATTCATTATGTTGGGGTTTCTAGGGGGCGGTCTAAGGGGTGTGGGTGTCTAGGAGGAGGGGTGGTGTCTTGGGGGGGGGGGGGCTATCCAAGGGGTGAGGGTGTCCAAGGGGTGGGGGCTGTCCAACGTTCTGGGGGTGTCCAAAGGGTGGGGTGTCCATGGGGGGGGGGGTGTCCGGAGGTTGGGGGGGCTGTCCCCGGGGTCTGGGACTGTCCAGGGGGGTTGTCCAAGGGGGTGGGGGTGTCTAAGGGGTTTGGGTGTCTGGGTGGTGGGGGTGTCCTGGGGGGGGGGGGTCTGTCCAGGGGATAGTGGTGTCTAGGGGGTGGGGGTGTCTCAGGGTGGGCTGGTGTATAGGGGGGATTTCCAAGGGGGTGGGGGTGTCCATGGGGTGGTGGACTATCTAAGGGAGTGGTCTATCCAAGGGGGTGGAGGGAGTCCAGGGGCTGGCGTTGTCTAGGGGGTGGGGGTGTATAGGGGGTGGGGGTGTCTTGGGGGTTGAGGGGTGTCCTGGTGGTGGGGGTGTCCAGGGGGTGGGGGGTTTTCTAGGGGTGAGAGTGTCTAGGGGGTTGGGAGTGTCAAAGGGGGTTGGGTAGGGGTGCTCTTCATGAGGGTGAGGGGTGTCTAGGGAGGTGCGGGGTGTCCAGGGTGTGGGGGTTTATATGTGGTGGGGGTGTCCAGGGGTGGGGTATGTCCATGGAGTGGGGGGTCCTGTGGGTGGGGGGGATATCCATGGGTTGGGTGTCCAGGGAGTGGGGGTGTCCATGCGGTGGGGGTGTCCATGGGGGTTGGGGGAGGTGTTTTTTCAATGGGGTTAGGTGTGTCCAGGTGGGTGGGGGGACGGTTATGTCCATAGGGATTGAGGGGTGTCCAGGGGGTGGGGTGTCTTGGTGGTGAGAGGGTTTCCTGAGGGTGGGGGTGTCCAAGTGGTGGGGGTGTCTTGGGGGTTGGGGCTATTGATTGGGGTGGGGATGTCTAGGGGTGGTGGCTATCCAGGGGGTGGGGGTGTCTAGGGTGTTGGGGTGTCCAGTGGTGGGGTGTCTAGGGGCTGGGGGGAGGGGGAGGGGGGATGGGGCTATCCATGGGAGGTGAGGGATGTCCAGCTGGGTGAGGGTTTTCCAGGTTGTGGGGGATGTCCAAGGGGGTGGGGGTTTCTATGGTGGTGGGGGTTGTCCACGGGGGGTGGGGGTGTGCAGTGTGGTGTGGGTGTCTAGTGGAGGTGGGGGTGGGGGTGTGCAGGGCGGTGGGGGGGTTGTCCAATAGTGGGTGTCCAGTGTGGTGGGGGGTTGTCCATGGGGTGGGGTGTCTAGGGGGTGGGGGTGTCCAAGGGGTTGGGGTGGGTTGTTTAGGGGAATAAATTACGATAGAATACCCTCAAAAATAACTATACCCAATCCAGCCAACATCAAAATTACAATCCATCACCCAACCAACACCCAATTCATCCTCAATATCACTACACTTCCCATTATTTCATAAAGAAAACTATAAATACAAAATCCAATTACAATTTTCAACTAAACTAATGTCCATAGAAACTACCATATCACCCCACTTAAAATGGAAAACAACCTATACCACTACCCTAATGGCCCCCAGTAACTTCACATGGATATTCATTATGTCCATTACACACCTCGAGACAATATGACTAAACAAACCCTTTACCGTCCTTAAGTGGGGATATACATGGACCTCCATTAGTTCATATGGTTCATTAACTGTACACAAAAGGAGTGTATATAAAACATCAAATAAATGAGATTCACACAATCATGAAAATTAAAGTGTATAATAAAAACAAAAAACAAATCATTGTGCACTTATTGGGTATACCAGGCTACAGACCACACAGACCTCCGGTTTAGGCCAAATCAAAATGGAAAACAAAAAAATAGATGTAGAACATTAAAACTAAGTTATCACCTAAAATTTGAAGTGTATAAATAAAAAATAACATGATTGATGATTTATTTATCAGGTTGAAGGAGTTTATTATCCAACAGTAAAGAGAGATCTTCGAGAGAGCTTATGTTTAGAGATCTAATCATGCAGACGGGGGAACTCGAGCAGTAATGTAATTGGGGGAAAACATTAAGAATAGTTTTTTAAAACATTTGTAAAATATATTGTTTAGAAAAAGTTATTTAAAACTGTTTGTATACATTAGGAAAATTAAAGCTTTCATAATGGTTTACTCTAACCATTGGGAAAGGTGGATTATAAAACAATTATACCAACAGTTTGTGCAAACGGTTGGGAAAGGTTGATCTAAAAACTGTTCCCCAACGGTTTGAACAAAATACTGGAATATAACTATTGGTAAAGACTTGATAAAACAAATTTTTATTGAATATTTTATTTATAATAAAATATAAAATTTCATCACTTTGTGTTAAATATGATGTTTTTAAAATATTTTGTATTAGATCATTCATTTGAAAATTTGATGGAAATTCAAATTTTATCCTTTATTGTGCACTGTAGTATTTCGAAGATAAATGTTATTATATTTATTATTAGAACTTAAAATTTTGAAAATATGTTCAGGAATTAATGGGATACAACTTTTGTTCAGGAAATTGGAGCCAAATCATGCATTTGGTTGAACTGACTGGATAATGAAGTCAATGATGGGATGGACCCACGAGATTGGACATCCGTTCTATATTTGGGCCATAACATCTTCATACTTTCTTTTATTAGGCCCAAATTTTCAGAGGATCTCTCCAACAAAATTTAAAACCTATCATTATTCTAAGTGAATAGCTAGTTCAAGTGTTTTGGTAGTCAAATGGGTAGTGCAAGTTGGCTTAAAATATATCGTCGAGATTCCCCATTCACACTTGAAACCACATTGAACCTAGCCTCCTCTCCACTCTATAAATTGATTTTTTTAATTTGGAGGGTTTGGGACGTGAATTAGGATATTGGTAGTATATGATAAGTTGTTATACACTTTTTTAAATACAAAATTGGATGATGGAAGCTACCAATCCAGGATCTCCTCCAAAATGCACTTCTTTTCTTCTTCTTTGTGGTAATATTGTTGTTCTTTCAATAAATTCTTAGTTTACCTTCCATTTAATTTGTTATTTTCAATTTTATTTTTCTATTAATTTTCCTATTTGGTATGTAATTATATAGTAGAAATAATAATGGGTTATACCCTTTCTAATCATTTTCACTGGCATAACAGTTCTATGATGACTACACCGCCCATTGAAGAGTAATTTTTTTTAGTAATCCATCAACCTATATCATTATTAATTCATTTATTTTGAATAAATGATATAAATTAAAATTTATATTATGATCTATTAATTGAGTTTTTAATTTACTTGCAACTAATCACGAAATTGAACAATTAACACAAAAAACGCGAGGTCTGGAATTATGTGAATTATGAGAGTGCAACCATAATTTGTAATACAAAACCATACCTGATCAATTTGTAGTGCTCAAATATAATCCATAAACTCAATTAATTCTAATTTCCAGAAATTAATCATGACTTAATTTACTGCTGAATATAATCTATCCTTAGAACATCAATCAAAGCAGGTTGCTACGTTTTCATGTTTCGAAGCTGGCCTAGGGTTAAATTCACCTCATCTTTGTGGTATGGCTAATTCTCATAGGGTTCAGGATTTAACACATTTATGGATAATAATGAATTAGATATTAATTTAAATGATAATTATTAATAATTTTTTTAAGAGGTATAGTTAGATCGATTACAGCTTTTAAATATTTTCTAAAAAACATATTCTTGTTGTATCTTTTTAATCAAACTTCATTTCAAAAATAAAAACAAATGAAATACAAACTTCTTCCAAAAAACTTCTTCTAGATTTATATATGGTAAAAAACCATCTTTTTAATTATTATTCTTATTTCCTTTTATTTTATATTTAAATTTCCTTTCTTATGTTGTGTTAATTACTACATCTTGAGAGACGACCTAGGTCAGCCACCCTGCTGCACCTAAATAACCCCAAACTATATATCCGTTGAGAGCCCCATGACAATGCCTTTCAAATTGGTACCTTTTTTCTGATTAAAGTAATTATGTCATCCAATTAAAGGTATTTATTATATTTTACATTTTATTCACATCCTCTCTTATATCCTCCTTCTTTAACCAATCTGAATTATTTCTTCTTTGTTTATTTTCTTCAAATTATTTTTGGACCATTAACTAAAACTTATCATTTTTATTTTAATATGGTCCACAATAAGTCATTTAATTTATATTTGATTTATGACATGATCTAATATCAAGGATCTCTTAGATCTTGACCCTGATATTGAACATAGCCTTCTTGCTTGAATCAGACATTCTCAGTCTATGTGAAGTTTCAACATTCAACCAGTTGTAGAATTACTCCACTCCAAGAACATTAAAATTGGATAACCTTATAATTACAATTTAAAATAAGAAAAAATGGATGAAAATAATATAAATGAACTTAATAGAACCATTCGAGAGTAGGCAGCACCAGATATTAACTCTGAAACAAATTGAATTCCATACCCAATCCTTGAATTGGAATTTGAACTAAAATCTGTGTTAATGCACCTTCTTCCAAAATTTCATGGACTCTCTGGTGAGGATCCAAATAAACATTTAAAATAATTTAATGTATTCTTCTCAACCTTAAAACCAAGAAATGTTATTGGAGATTAAATCAAACTAAGAGCATTCCGATTCTTACTTGATGGAGCTGCAAAAGAATAGATGTATTATTTACATCCTGAAGATGTAACTTGTTGGAACGATTTGAATCATTTTTTATTTCAGAAATTTTTTCTAGCATTAATATCCACTTCCATTAAAAAGGAGATCTTTGGGATCTACCAATCATAATGGGATTCAATGTATGAGTTCTGGGAGCGTTTCAATAAGTTGTGTGCAAGCTTCCCACATCACCAAATCAGTGAGAAACTCCTCATCCAGTACATCAATGAAAGAATCACACCTATGGATAGGAGCATGGTGGATGATGCGGTTGGAGAAGCATTGGTGAACAAGACACCAGTAGCATCATTCATAATGTTGTTAATGAGGGCCCAAAACTCCCAATAATTTGGAGATCGAGGTACACCGCATGTCAGGGGAGTACATCAGGTAAGTCCTTATTCTCTTGAGAGTCATTAACTAATACCATGTTGTAATAATTGAACACTATGAAAGGTAGATTTATTTTTCTCCAAAGACATCCCAACTCACTCCATCAATGGCCTGGGGAATTCTCACTATGACAAGCCACTAAAATAACTGTTTCCACCTAACTATAAAAAATAGATGATTGGGAAGAAATGTTTCCTGGGTGACCATATCAGTAGCAACATCCATATCCCTAAAAAGAGTTTGATTCCTTGTCTCCAACATACAACCAATGGTGGAATAATATATAAGACATGAGGTATGGCTCTGTAAAACAACAAATTTCCCCCATTGGAACAAAACTTACAGTCACCTCCACCTTACCAACAGGGTTTCCAACAACTCCAACTGTGATTTAAAGCTAATGTATCAACAATTAAACAACAAGGGGATCCCAAAACCAATGCAGATTCTAATATTGATGATCTTTTGAAAAAAATAATTCTTAATCAATAGAATGAGATGAAGAGCAATTGTTTAGAGTGGAGAGAGTTAAAGGCACAAATGATACATATTACCACTACCCATCATGAACTGGTAACTAAGAATTCTTGAAATCTACCTTCCCAACCTACTCCAAATCCCAAGGGGAATGTCAGTGACATCACATTGAGAAGTGGTAATCCAAAAACATATATATCTAAACTTATCTTTCCACCAAGATTCACCCCAACTCCAAAGAATCCCCAATCAAAACCAACTAATGAGAAACCCAAGAATAATGATAAAGGTATGAAAAAAACTAATGATGTTCCTACTAAATACCTTCCCTTTCCAAATAGGGTAGTACAAACCAAGATGATGGATGAAGAGGCGATGCAAAAATAAGTTATGGATACATTCAAGCGTGTGGAGATCAACATCCCTCTACTTGAAGCCATCAAGAAAATCCCAAGGTATTCAAAATTCTTAAAAGAACTTTTTACCAATCGAAGAGGGATAAAGTGAAATGAGAGGATAAATCATGAAAGGAATGTGTCATCACACATTACACCAACTCTAGCAATGCCAAAAATGAGCAAGGATCCTGGGATATTCACCATACCATGCACCGTAATAGAGTTACACTTTTCTAATGATCTTTTTGATTTGGGATCATCCATAAATGTGATGCATCCATCTGTATTTACTTCTTTATAGAATGGTGAGTTGAAACTGTTGAGTGTAGTGGTGTAGTTGGAGAATAGAGCTATGACATATCTGGTGGGTTTCTTTGATGATGTACTTGTATGAGTAAGAGACATGTTCATTCCAGGATATTTCTACATGCTTAAAATGGTGGACAATCAGGTAAGTTCACATGCTCCCATTATTGTGGGTAAGACCATCATCAAAACTACAAAACAAATCATAAATTTCCATCATGGTACACTTTTCATATATTTTGGAGATGAAGATTTTATATTTAATGTTATGGACACCATCAAGTACCCCTTAGTGGACCATTCTGCATTTGTTTCTCCCATTTTGAACCACCAAGTCAAAACCCCATGGATTTTGATTGTCTTATTCTTAGAGAGATTAATAGAATTAGATCATGTTTAATGGATAAGAGTACTTCCACACTAATTTAAAATGCACAATAATCCTTTATATTTGATTTTTAAATGGATTAATATTCTATGTTTGATCATGTTAAATTTTATTATGACCTGGTTGTTGAGTATTCGGATGGATTTGATGCTTTATTCTCTGGTTTTGATGATGTATATTCTGATACAGATGTATATTGTGCACATATTTCATTTCCTTCAATTTTTCCATCCATACATAACCCCCCTACATTTAAACTCAAGCCATTTACACCTAATCTAAAATACTCATACTTGTTATGTGGTGAGACATTACATGTTATAATTGCTAACAAAATCCCATTTAAACATGATGAAAAACTTTTGAATATTTTGAGGGAGAACATTAATGAAATCGATTATACCATGGATGACATATCTTGTATTAGCACAACTATTTTCATGAATAGGATTATTTTGGAGGATGGGGATAAACTGGTTGGGCTGGCACAAATGATACTCAATACAACCCTTCTGTAAGTTGATAAAAAGAGGTTGAAAATTTACTCAAGTTTGGTAAAATTTATCCCATTTCTGATTCTCGATGGGTGAGACTTATTAAAGTAGTTACTAAGAAAAGTGTTGGTACTATTGTTAAAAATGATAAAGGGGAGTTAGTTCCAATGAGGTTTCAAAATAGTTGGCGTGTGTGTATTGATTCAAGGAAACTAAATAAGTCCACACACAAGGACCATTTCCCCCTCCAATTTATTGATCAAATTCTTGAGAGACTAGCTAGGGAAAAACACTATTGTTTCTTGGATAGATTTTCTATATATTTTCCGGTTCCTATTGCATAAAGTGATCAAGAAAAGTCAATATTCAATTGTCAATTTGATATGTTTTCCTACCAAAAGATGTAATTTGGACATTTCAATGCCCCAGGTACCATCTAGAGATGCATGGTGAGTATTTTTCTAATTTTATTGAGACCAACGTGGAGGTATTTATGGATGATTTTACAGTGTATGGGTCTTCATTTGATGATTTTATATATAGTTTGAGAAAGTTGTTTAATCTTTGTATTGAGAATAATTTGGTCATGACTGTTGGGAAGTAAAAGTTTATGGTAGATCATGGCATTGTCTTTGGTTGTGTGTTGTCAAAACCTGGGATAGGGGTTGATAGATCTATGGTAGATATTATTTCATCCTTATCCTATCCTTCATGTGTGCCTAATGATTGATATTTCTTTGGTCATGTAGTATTTTATCAGTTCTACATCAATGATATTATTAAGATTTCTCTTCCTATGTCACGATTAATTCTAAAGGATTATGATTTTTAGTTTTCGGATTCTTGGATTACTTCCTTTGAAGAGATAATGATGTTTCTAACAAATCCACCAATCATATAGCCCCCACGGTGGGATCTTTCTTTTGAGCGTATGTGTGACACTGCCAACTTCACAGTTGGAGCTATCTTATCATAAAGGGTTAAGGGATGCTCACATTTGATTGATGATGTATCTATGACAATGGATTCAGACCAATAAAACTACACAACCATGTAAAATGAGTTTCTTACTATCATATTTTCATTCGATAAATTCCGTTCATATTTATTGGGATCTAAATTAGTCGTTTTTCCAACCATGCAGCTTTGAGGTACCACATGAAGAATACAGACGCAAATACTAGGCTAATCCTATGGATTCTCCTTATTCAAAAACTTTATATTGAGATAATGGAAAAGAAGTGTTCAGAAAACATTGTGGCAAACCACATGATTAAAATTACTCACAAACTTGAGGCTGACACCATGGACCAAGTACCACTTCGATACCCTTACCTCGATGATCATCATTATGTCATCTCAGGTATGCATATTTTGTATGAAGATTTAGTAAAATACATTTTTTTCTTATGAAATTACAATAAATTTAAAGAAACATCAAGTCCAAAAGTTAAAGAGTGAGTCTAGATTTTATGTGTGGTATGATCCCTACTTATGGAGCATGTGTAGTGACCAATTTATTTCGAGGTGTGTTCCTGAAGATGAGTTTGAGTCTGTTTTACATTTTTGTTATACACTTTCTTGTGGTGGATACATGGGACCCCAGCAGATAGCTAGGAAAGTCTTAGATTCTAGATTATATCGACCTAGATTATTCCATGATGCCCCTGTGTTTTGTAAGTCATACTCATGTTTCCAACACACTGGGAACATTTCTAGGAGACATGAGATGCCCCAAAAACTCATACTATTCTGTGAGATTTTTGATGTATGGGGCATCAATTTTATGTGAACTTTTCATAGTTCCTATGGTTTTTTGTATATTTTTTCCACTGTTAGTTTTGTGAAAAAATTGGTGGAGGCTAAGGCCACCAGGACTGATGATTCTTATGTTGTAGTGGACTTTTTCAGAACACATATTTTTTGTAGGTTTGGAGTACCAAAGTCCATCATCAGTGACCAAGGGACACACTTATTCAATTAGAAATTTTATTCCCACCATCTAAATTATGGGGTGTCACACAAAACATCAACACCATACCACCCCCAAACATATGGCCAGGTTTAGTTTTCAAATCGTGAGTTGAAACAAATTTTGGGGAAAATTTTGTAGCTGAATAGGAAGGATTGGATCAATTACATGGTTGATGCACTATGGGATTATAGGATATCATACAATACACCCATCAGTATGTCCCTATTCTAGATTGTTTTTGGGAAATACTTTCATCTCCTCATGGAATTAGAATATCGGGTTTATTGGGCTATAATGAAATGCAAAATGGATTTGGCCCAAGCTGGAATCCAAAGAAAGGTGCAAATTCAAGAGCTGGAGGAGATTCAATCATCATTATATGAGATCTCAAGGCTCTACATGGAAATATCCACAGACACACATGACAAAATGATCTGAAAAAGAGAATTTCAAGTTGGAGTGAAAGACTTTCTCTATAGTTCATGTCAAAATATGATGCCTCATAAGTTGTGTTCTAGGTGGTTAGGACCTTCTGTTTTGACAAATATTTTTCTTTATGGTGTAGTGGAGATAACACAAGAGGACACTGGAAGTAGATTTACAGTTAATAGGAAATGTTTGAAGAAATACGTTGAGGGACTTCATACTGATGGAGTGGATTTCATCACTCTGCAAGACCCCATCATCACTTGATCATATCAGGTTGTTTCTAACCCTTTCACTTTTATATTCATTGTCCTATTTAAAAGAATACATTTCATGTGCATATATCATCTCATAGGTTCACATTGAGTAAAATTTAATATTTTATGTTTGTGGGAGGGGACCACATTCTGGGTAGATATTTAGGATTTCCATTTCTATGTATTTTTGTGTATTTTCTATTATGTTTTTGGTTTAAATTTTCAAAAAAAAAACAATCAATAAAAAATTAATAAAAAAATAAAATATATCATGTAACATTCTCATGTGAAACATATAAAAAATGCATGTTTTTAATATTCATTGGTATAATTATAAGAATGAGTAATATTTCATCATTAAGGGTTGATTTTTATAAAAATTGAAGTTGTTGATGATATGAATGGTTGTGTCATTATAAATCCATTTTGATTTTGACATCATTATTTGTGATATTTGTTAATGGTAAATTGTGTTATTAATTTCTCGACACTATTATTCACTCAGCTATGAATTGTGAAATTTTTACTACTCAATTGATTGTATAGTCATGTTAGGTTAAAAATTCATTCATGGATCCATATGATTGTTTCTCTTCCAATCGGATTCAATACTGTACCGAATTGAACTATTCATGTGTACCTGTTATCTGACTGTTGTACGCCCTCAAATAAAATATGGGTAGTGTCATGGAATAGTCAAAAACCACTCTCCATAGACCATTTATCCTGTTATAACTATTACAATTAGTGTTGTGGGTAGATCAAACACATGTTAACAGATGAGTGTGATATTGTTTCCAAGTAAAAATTAAAAAAAATGAGGGGAGTGTTGAAATGTACATCTTTTGGGGATTTCTTGGATAGGAGCATAAGGTTTGGCTTTCGGGAATGCTTAAGTGGGTTGGTCTGGATATTCGATTATAATGGAATATAGAACATGATCGGTGAATTACGAAAATAATGAATAATTGTTTTACATGACTTGAATATGCTAAATAAAGGGTGGATTTATGAGCATGGAATGGATGGCACACACACATGTGGAGAATTAGTGGAATAGTAGACCCATGACTTGTTTCTATATGATTATTGTTATGAATATCATTGGATTTTTTTTGACACAATTTATAAGAAAAATAATTTGAAATTTATTGATATTTACTCTTGAAGGGATTCATAATTTTAATATATTATCACTGTGGGTTGATAAATAAGAATATGCATATTTTTTCACAATTTTTTTGAAAACATGAAATGAGGTTTTTTGAGGAGTGCAATAGAGTAATTGTGGGGGAGTTGATAAAACCCATTTTTATAAAATGTTTTTTCATAATAAATGATAAAATTTCCTCTCATTGTGTTAAATATTTTTATTTATAAAATTTATGGAATTATATCATTATTTTGAAAATATGAAGGAAATTCCAGTTTTAGGCTTTATAGTGCACTGCTGTATTTTGAAAATAAATATTTTTATATTAATTATTTGAACGTGAAATTTTGTAACTCTATTGCTGACATAATAGGATACAACTTTTTCCATGACATTAGAGCTAAATGATGCATTTTTTTCACTAAATGAACCATGAAGTTAAAGGTAAGATGTACCCGCTAGATTGGACATCATTTCTATATTTGGATCATAACATCTTCATATCTGCTTCGATTGGGACCAAATTTTGAGAGGAGATCTCAAAAATAATTGAGCTAATAATTCTTATGTATGAACATCTATTTCACATGTTTGGGAGGTCAAATTGGCTGTGAAAATTGTATTAAAATATTTTGTTGAGATTCCCCATTCACACTTGAAACCACATTGAACCTAGCCTCCCCTACACTCTATAAACTTATATTTTTATCATTAGTGGGTTTGGGACGGGAATCAGAATAATGGGAGATAAATAGAAGTGGTTATACATCATTTCAATTAACAATTAGAGGAGGGAGACTATGAAGCTACTATATCCTCCAAAATGATCTTCTTTTCCCCTTCTTTGTTGTATTTTTCTGTGCTTTCAATAAATTCTTAGTTTCTCTTCCATTTCTTCTTTTATTTTTAATTTAATTCTTCTCTTCATCTTCCAATTGGGTATGGAATTCTAGAGTTGAAAAAATATTGGGTTAGACCCTTTCTAAACCTTTTCACTTGCATAATATTTCTACGATGACAACACCACCCATAGAAGAGTAGTTTTTTTAGAAATGGATCAACCTCTATAATTATTAATTAATTTATTTTGAATCAATGATATAATTTAGTTCACATAATATGATATACTAAATGAGTTTTTAATTTAATTGAATCTATGAATGAAATTAAACAATAAAAACAAAACACATGTGGTCAGGATTTGTGTGAATTGTGAGATCACAACATTAATCGGTAATACAAAACCATACGGTATCAATTTGTAATGTTGAAATATAATCCCTAAAATCATTTAATTATAATTATCAATGATTAAATTTGACTTAATTTACCACTGACCATAAACTAACCTTAGAATATCAAACAAAGTAGGGTGCGGCGAATGTATGTTCCAAAGTTAGCCTAGGGTTAAATTAACTTCATCTTTGTAGTAAGATTAATTAATAAATTGTTCAGGATATAACAAATTAAGGGATCATAATTAAGTATATATTAATTTAAATGATAATTATTAATATATTATTGAAGGATTAGATTTAGATCAATAATGATTTTTAAATATTTTTTTAAAAACATCTTCCTGTTGTCTGTTTTTAACCGAATATAATTTCAAAAATAAAAAACAAAAATACAATCTTCTTCTAGGAAACTTCTTATAGATTTATAAACAATAAAAACCCATCATTTTAATTAGTATTCTTATTTATTTTCATTTTATATTTAAATTACCTTTATTATGTTGTGCTAATTTCTACCTCATGAGAGATGACCTAGGTTAGCCACCATGTTTCACCTAAATAACCCCAAACAAAATACCATTTAAGAGATCCCATGAAAGTGAATTTCAATCCTCCATTTACACAAATTTAAATCAATATTATGCTATTCCATTAATTCCATTATTGGTCCAACTAAGAGAAGTTAATCCACATAAGGAAGTAAATTGACAAAACTCCTATCATAATACACCTTCATAGAGTAGAATTTATTTACATTACACTGCATGAACATTAATTCTATCATGAAAGAATTAAAATTCTAGTTACACTATCTTACTGCCTACTTCAGAACAAAAAAATCCATTTGATATTGGAACCGAACCATCTATTCAATTTAGCATGAAACCGTCCATTTGATCTATGTATATCTCTTCCTCAAAATCATTGTGAAGGAATATAAGCATGACATCTATTTGTTCTAGAAATAAACCTTCAATTGAAACCAAGTCGAGAACCATTTAAATTATTATATGCTTTACTGCATGAGATAGAATCCAATTAATATATAATCCTTCTAATTATTTAAATACATTTACCCTTTATATAGTGTTATTATCGATCTACTTTACTTCCTTATATAATGTAATGGTTTTCCTAATTCTATAAAAATCCAAACATTAAATATTATGGAAAAACAACATATCAAATTTCAATGGAAAAATATTTATTAAATTATATTTTAAAATATCTCACCCTAAAGATATTTCAAACACTTTTTTTAGTTTATCCCAAAAATATCCCACCCTAAAGATATTACCAATAACACCTCATGAAAATAGCCACTACTTCCAAATCTATGAAAAAAATTGGGAAGTTTCTTTTATGCATCCTTAACTATCTTGACACATAAGAAACCATATGACTGTCATGGAATGGAACTGTTCAAATCCCAACTCCTGATACATCATAATATAAGGCATACTCATTGCCCAGCTCATTTATTTTTAATATCGGTGTTTTCATAAATATCCCATTAATATATTAGAAGCATATCTCATGAACAACTAAGAAAAGGAACCATTCCACATTTTTGGTTAAGGTATTATTAGTGCTTCCAATCAGAATGAATCATGATTGACCCTCTAATAATAACAGGTAATTCCCAAAAATATTTGGATCTCAAAAACATTCTCGAGCCTCTATAAATAAACTATAACATCAAACTTCTCAGGTTGTAAAAATATGTTTTCCACAAATATAATTTTCCCCATGATGTATATATTATCAATATTAAATTTACACTTTGAGATCATGGCATATAGTTGATTCTCCCTATGTTTTCTCAAAATGATCTCTAGATATTGAGCATGTTCCTCCCTCGATCCTAGAGAATACTTTAGTACCTCTAATTATATCAAATAATACATCACTATGTATAAGTGGATATAAGTTCATTTCTATCAATTATAATAACTTATTTTATCCCACACATATTCTCAATGATCCATTTTAATTTTTAAGGAATACTCTAAGGCACTTCAAGGGGGAATAATCATTCATATAAACCCATTAACCTCAAAGTCGTTCTATTGAGCCTTCTTCTCTTATATCTCTATAGGATCCATATAATTTGGTGGAATATATATATTCTCCACACCTAGTGATAAAATGTTAGTATATTTAACCTATTAATTGGGCGGTAATATAGAAAATTCCGTGAGAAAAACATCTAGGAACATGTCAATGACAATATGCAATACTGACTAGTGTTTCTCTCTATCATCCAAAATTACTGTAGAAAAATGGGTTATGATTCTACCCAAATATAGAAATATAGGTCCTACAAAACTATTTTTTGATATCCAACTCTCAAATCTATACATATGATTCAACCTAGAAAAATATAATTCCACCCATCGATGAAAACAATGGATATTGTAGATACATCACTACATAGAGGGTTTTAATTGTAGTCGCAATGTAGGCTCACAATTTTCATCTCATTGGAACCTTCCAAATCAATATTTTTTGTCTATATTAAGTCTGATTTAGTTACTTTAATGGTAAAACATTCAAATAGTATTGATACATTCTATACATCCATTTGTATTTATTTTTTATATATGTAAAAATTTTATCTCCCTCTATTATTTACCTCCTCCGTTCAATCAAATTATGCATGAACCGACATGAACCATTCATATTCCATATAAAAAATATACATCAACCAAAATGATACATTCATAATAAATAAATATAAATATTTATACATTTATAAAAATATTTAATATGTGGGGCACAATTTTCCCACTTTGAGTAAATTGATAATCTATAATCAAAATATCCTAAGAACCAATATAAAACATTCATTTTCCTTAAATAATCAATAAAAATAAATAATACATTCCTCTATAATTGAATAAATATATTTTAGAAACACCAACATCATTATGAATTCAGTTAGAAACAATAAACCATATCAATATATAAACAGACGATGGAAAACTTGTGAAACTACACAAAAAGACATAATTGGAAATGGATGGGATGTATTCTATGGCATGATCACCAGTCAGACATGGACTCCATTCTCAAAATCACCTAACAAACAAACTGATTCCTATGCCACTAAACATCAATTGGGCCACAAGAATCCTATAGCTAACCATATACTTATTGAAACAAAGAAATTTATTTAGAGAATTACAAGAATACTCACAGTGGTATCACTTGAGGAGCTGGGCTCGTGACGAAGGTGGGATCGCAGAGGAGGAGGGATTCGAAGTAGATGCAGGGTTTGATGGTAGAGGTGGGGTATGCTGAGGATTTTTTATGGTAGATGAGATACTTGCGGTGGTGGAGGATGGATTCACTATGACAGAGGAGGAGGAGGTGGATGAGGCGGCAATGGGATTCAACTTCTATGAGAGCTTGAGTCATGCAACAGGAGTAGGAGACCGTTATGGTATATTTATAAAAGCGGGTAAAGCATTAATCACTACTTGCTAAAAAATGTTGATAAAGTTTTGTTTTATCAGTGCAAAAATAGAAGTCCCTGGTAAAACATGCCTTTATCGGCGCTAAAAAATCTCTGATAAAATTATAATGATAATAAATTATTTATATATGTATACATATATATATAAAATTATATATATAATATATATATATATATTAACTATAAATAAATAAATTCTTATTTATATTTATATATATAATAAATATATATTTATTTATAGTCATAAATTTATAATAAATATATTAATTATATTTATAATTATATATAATTAATATATTAATTATAATTTTATAATTATATAAGTATATTTATATTCATTTTGAATTATAATTGTAAATAATTGTATATATTTATTATAAAATTATAATTCATTAATAATGATACATTTATATGTATTTATTTATAGTAATAGTAAATATATTTTTATTTATAGTTATAATCATATTTTTATTTATTTATTTATTTATTTAATTTATAATTTTATAAATATATGTAATTAATATATTAATAATAATTTTACAATTATTTAAATATTTATGTATTGTATAGAATTCTAATTATAAATAATTGTATTTATTTATAAATATATTTATTTATTTATATATATTTATTTAATTAATATATTTATTTAAATTTGATAAATGTTAAAATATTAATATATATATTTAATTAAATAATTATGAAATAATTATGAAATAAATATATATTTATTAAAAATATATAATTATTACATATTTATTTTAATTATAGTCATAAATATATGTAAATTTATAAATATATTTAAATACGTATCAAATTAAAATGAATATATTATTTATATATAGTCATATATATATATATATGTAAATACTTATGAAATTAAAATAAATATATAAATTATAAGTGAAAAACATTGAATCTATCTATCTAGCTATATGAGCATGTGTAATTTTAGGTTCAATAATAGAATGATTTGATTATGTGATGGGCTTTTACCTACCATGCATATATAAATTGATCCAACAATAAATGAACTTTAGGTTCAATAGAATGATTTGATTGAGAGATTAGTCAAGTGACCATTGTAATTTGAATTTTGACATTGACCATCCATAAATCAATTCATAAATATAAGTAATGGATGACTCGTTCTATAAATAAGATACCCTTCCTCATCCCCTTTCATTATGTAACTCTGAAAATTAAAATGTAATTCTCACTCACCCATCCTCATCCCCAATATGGGAACCCGTCTCTCTGATCCACCAAAATAAATGATGAGGATGTTAACGAAGTTGTGGAGTGTTATTGAATCCTTATCCCCTGTCTCCGACGATCAGGTGATGTAGAAAAGGCAGAGGAGAACCACACTATCTGACCTGTTCTTAGAAGACACTAGCAACCTGGTGATGGTATAAAGGAAGAGGATGTAAACCCACACCGATCTTCTCTTCGCAGACACTTCCGACCTAGATATGCTAGAAAGGAAGAAGAAGAAGATGTCGACCGACTCAGTTATCTGATACATGGCTAAGCTGACTGGTAACCAAGTA
This sequence comes from Viscum album, assembly GCA_963277665.1. Taxonomy (NCBI): domain Eukaryota; kingdom Viridiplantae; phylum Streptophyta; class Magnoliopsida; order Santalales; family Viscaceae; genus Viscum; species Viscum album. Next base: position 1,934,125,527 of record OY728131.1, read on the forward strand.
ATGCGGACACAACACAGTGTGTACCCACTGTACACACCATGTACATCGAAATTTCCGAAGTACACTTCAAATGTCGAGTCCTTAGGATTGTATTTTGGGAACGATTCTGAAGGTAGTACATGTTGTGTAGACGTAACTACATGATGTGTACATTACCAAATTACACAAAGTTTAAACTTTAATGTATGTGTAATGTTTAAAACTTCTTATCATGTATAAATCGTACTAGAGGTTGTTACTCTATGCATTGAAACATCATGTATTCCATATGTCAGAATAGTAAAATAGTATGTGAAGATAATACATGTTGGGTTGATTCAAATAAGCATTCACTAGCTTACCTCCAATGTGAATTTATGTACAGTGCTTTGAATCTGAAGGAAATTCAGAAAAGAAATTACGATAAAAGTATTGAATAATTAAAGATAATAATTAAATGATTCGAGAGTGAATTATCATAATAATAATGATTAAATAATTGAATTCTTTTTTATTAATTGAGTAATTTTTCGCATGTATTTTGACGATCATGAGCTAGACTAGAACTCTATATGTGATTGGTTTTTCGTTTAATTTATTTATTAAATTAATTTATTGTCCTACGAGACAACTCTCCTCATTAATATGTATTTTAAGGGTGCCTATGGTTTCTTTTATGTAAACCCCCTTTTACCCCACACATGTGTGTGAGTTTAAAATCATATGTAATGTATGGAACACCCTTGCTATTGGAGCCAGTTCAAACTAGAGCCGTGAAAAAAACAATCCCAGGAGATACATAGGTGGATAGTTGGAATTCATTAAATATGAACACAAAAGGTTAAATTTTTTTCTCCCCTACGCTAGGGTTAGTTTATCTACCACTAGATAAACTAACCATTAGACAATATCATGATCATAAACTTTATTTTATTTCTATCAGTTTCATGGTTTATCATTATGGATGTGTTGTCGCGATCACATAATTAACTTATTAAACAAGCATTTAAGATGGAACAAACATAAACCATGCTTATGCATAAATATTATCAAGACACTTTCAGTCACTTAACTAAGTTCCACATAATATTAACAATCAGGTGATAATGATAATAATCAATTCATTCATAAGAGGTAAAAACCCTCAAATAAAATATTATCTCAGACCATGACTTTTGGTACCTGATTGAGGGTAAAACTCAATGAAACTATGTTTTTGACCAACCCTTGTTGGGAATCCTAATTTTATTCCACAATACCTTATGAAAGTTTTCGTGTTGACTTAACCATATTACATCAATAGGAGTACTCATTTATATATATGGTGTAATATTGGAGCTAAGAGTTGAGGAAATCCAAAGTCGAGATTTCAAGATTTGGGAGTCCAATCAAAAGGTAAAGGAGTTGTAAGACCGTAGTTGTAAAAGAACTACATACCTAAATACATTTAAATAGCCTAAGCAACCCTTGTTGGAGTTATGAAAAGGGGAATATAGGTCCTTTCCACTAGAAATTTATGGAAACTGGACATTTTGAGTTCAATGGTGAGGGTCATTAAGAATAGATAATTATTGAGAGACATAATAAAATTAATTTATTATTTCTCATAAAATGTATTAAAAAAAGTTATAATGATCTAATCTTGTAATTTTAGAATAAAAATGACAAACTCATCAACCACACTATCCCTCTGATCAATTCATTATAAAGACAACATCCTTACCATCAGTAACATCCATGAATGGATTAGACGCCTTCAAGATGTTCTATGCCATGAATGATAGTCTTATGTACTAGAGTCATCATTACCTAATCTTCCTACCAAACAGGCGATTGATAAGGATTTTCTTGTCTATTATAAACATATGAACGATGCAGTCAACATTCAGTTTTTTATATTATCATTAATGTCAAGTGAGCTCATGAAGTCTCACAAAAACATGGATGCTTAAAGCATGCTCAAGCACCTCTGTGGTATTTACATGGATAAAGTAAGATATGAATGGTTTAAGATCTACACATCACTCTATTAGAGTATTCTTTGAGAGTGTTCCCCAACCGGGCCTCCTGTAGTCAAGCTCATTGGCTACATTGAGCACCTAGAGGTTCTAGGGTTTAAACTCTCTAAAGAAAGGGGTACTGATCTCATTATCACATCACTCCCTTTGAGCTTCTCCAACATTGTTGTTATTTTCAATATGAACTTAATTGGAAATTCTTTATCTATTTTTCTTATTCTCATTAGCCAAGAAGAAAAATATATGAAGTGAGACAAGAATTTTTTCCATAAATTGAATAAGAGGAAAGTGAATGTAAATAGATTTAATCCCAAAGCTTCTTCACACCCTTCTCAGAAAAAGAAGATCAAATGGGAGGCTAGGGAATAAGATGTTGTTTGTTTTTCATGTGGCAAGAAGGGACACTCGAAGAAAAACTATACCCAGCCAAAGAAGCAAGGGGAAGCTTTAGCTTCATTTGTTATTGAGTGCAATTTATCTTTATCTACAGATTGGGTATTGGATACAGCTTATGGTTCTCACATATGAATTAAAATATAGGAACCATGTAGATTCCGGAAAAATGACTAAGTGGGGGTTGATCTATGAGTAGAAAATGGATCCATACTTATTGCTGTAGATGTCAGGGACTACCCCCCCACACATTTCCAACTAGGATGATCCTGGTGTTATAGGGTTGTTTTTATATTCCTTATGTAACCAATATCATTATTTCTGTGTCAAATCTAGATACATATGGATTTCTTTTTCATGTTCAGAAATTAATGTTGCTTCTTTTACAAAGAAACAATTGTTTTGGTAAGGAACATTTATGTAATGGACTTTATATGTTGTATTACACAAACCAAGTAATTGGGATCAATAACAATGATAATTCACATGAATCATACCACACCCAACTTTGGAATCATCGGCTAGGTCATGTAAAAGAGAAACACTTGACAAATTTACATCAAGATGGATATTTAAATTCTTTTGAACTAAAACCACTTGGTGTATGTCATGATTGTTTATAGAAAAAAATGACCAAATCCCAATTTAGTGGGAAAGGTGAATGGGAAAAATAGATTCTTGAATTGGTTCATACTAATGTGTGTGGACAATTTCTAATTGAAGAAAGGGGTGGGTACTCAAAACTTCATATGATTTACTGATCATTTTAGTAGATGTGTATATATCTACTTAATGAGGTATAAGTAGTATTATTTTGATAAGTTAAAAGAATTCAATTATGAAGTTGAGAACCATCTTCGTAAAAAGATTAAGAAACTCTGCTTAGGCTGATGTGGAGAGTATCTTAATCATGACTTCATTGATTACTTATAGAAGTTTCAGATCTTATCCCAACTCACACCTCCTTACATGCCTCATTCTAATGGTGAAAGCGAAAGGAGGAACTACACCTTTTTGGACATGGTGGGATCAATGATGAGTCATGCAAGTCTTCCATTATCCTTTTGGGGATATTCATTACAAACAGCAACACACATACTAAACCATGTACAAAATAAATCAATAAATGGCATTCAATGCATGATTTGGAGTGGATGAAAATCCATGTTATCAAATTTACTTGTGTGGGGTAGTGAAGAATTTTTTAATGCCTATTTAGGTAGAAACATTCACCTCAAGGAACAAGGTGTTCCTTTATATAATACCCCTTGTAAATAAGGGGATATTACCTATACAATCTCTCAGTAAAAAATGTTATAGGGGAAACACATTCTATATTCATTGAGAGAGAACATATCTCCAGAAGTGGGAGTGGGAGTGATATAAACATCGATGACTTCGAGGATCATGTTACGCAAGAGTTGGTACATGAATAGATTCCAAAATTCCCCATGGAATAATAATTTGTTCCAGAGACACAAGTAATATGTAGGAGTAAAATATATGTTAGATAACTGAAATGGAATGTTTTTTTAGTTAACTAGGATTTTGACTCATTATTGGATGATAATAATGATCCTCTAACCTGCAAGGAATTAGTAAGTGGAATAGATGCTTTGAAGTGTAAAGAAGCCATGAATTCAGAAATAGATTACAAGTACCAAAACCATGTCTTTATTTTGGTAGATCCTCTAGTTAAAGTAAACGGTTTAGTGGGAGGGAAATCATTTTTTTATTGGTTTATGTTGATGACATTTTACTTATTGGAAAAGTGATACTATTCCTACAATCTGTTAAATCATGGTTGATTCAATGCTTCTCCATGAAGGAAATAGGTGAGGTAGTATATATTATTGGGAGCATTATCCATCATGATAGATCCAAGAGATTATTAGGCCTATGTCAAAGTACATACATTTAAAACATACTAAAGAGATTCAGTATAGAAAAATCCAAGAGGGGAATATTTCCAGCGTCACATAGCATTCATCTTTACAAGAAAATGTGTATTCAGACACATGAGGAAAGAAAGCGAATTTCAAGGACTCCATATTCATCAGTGATTGGTTTAGTCATGTATGCCATGCTATATACTAGGCTAGATGTTTCCTACGCATTGAGTGTGGTAGGAAAATATCAAGCTGACCCAGGTGAACGCCATTGAATGGAAGTCAATATTATCCTTAAAAATATTAAGCATACTAAAGATATGTTCCTAGTATATGGAGGAGATGAGGGACATATCATCATAGGATTTGCAGATGCTAGTTTCCAGACTGATCATGATGACATGAAGTTGCAAACATGATACATATTTACTTTCAATTGAGGTTATTTGAGATGGAAGGGTTTAAAGCAAAGTGTGGTTGTAGATTTTATACCAGATTTCGAGTATATCACAGCTTCTATGGCAGCTAAAGTAGTAGTTTGGATGTGACCCTTCATCCAGGATCAAGATGTGGTACCTAGTAGTAAAGGCACCATCACATTTTATGCTGATAATACTGCAATAATGGCTCTTGAAAAAGAGCCAATGTCACATCTGAGAATGATGCACATACTTTGGATGGATCATAGCTTGAGGGATTTTTCTCAGAGAGGTGAATTTGTAGTGACCATTATTTCCATTGAAGAAATCATGGAGGACCCCTTAACTAAAGCCTTGACTAGGTGTAAACATGATAATCAGGTGTGGTTTAGAGGACTGAAAATCATATGTCGTTGGCTCAAGTCCAAGTGGGAGTTTGTTAGAGTTAATGTTCAAGAACAAATAGTTTGAACTTTGATTACATGGATATTTAATGTATTTAAATATTAAACATTTTATTACATTATTTTTTATTTTTCTGCATGACAATTATGTAATAAAGTACTAGAGTATTTGTTTCATTGATAAGGTCTTGGATGTTCTCCGCTATGTTGAGAACCCTAAAATGCTATAACAATATTTTTAAATATAGTTTTTGGTTGGATTACATACTATGATGGGACACATAGTATACAAACTGTCAGGTGTGATTACTCATAAGCAGATGAGTCTTCCTCTCAGGAAGTTCACACTTGGTATTCTCCAAGGAAAGAGATTATGAGAACAAACCCACTAGTATAAATTCTGAATGTTTTGGTGACATCAGATATTACTATCTTCGAGCTTGTGTAGTGGTCCTTATATGTTATTATTGTAATTAATATGATCCACAGGTCACTCAATTTGATTTATTGACGAAAACTGTCACGAAATATATTGGCGGGATATAGGGTATGTAGGGTGTGTCATCAGTGGCATATTATTAATGGATAAGTTGTGGAAGGATCTTTCCAATCCATTTATGGAAGTTGATATCTCGGCCATTTGATTGAAATAGAACTGTCATGCAAAATTTCATTGCCATGGTGTAATAATGAGTTTATTTCTGGTATTCAATGAATGACGTATCAAGAACAATGGTTGATGACACTATCATGAAACCTGCTTGATGAGATATTGAGACAAAGGGATTATATTGCATAGTTAGCTTTAGTATGTGGATTTTGTTTTGGTGACTTTAGGTTCTTTCTCTTGGCTGCATTCCCTCATTTCTAGATAGTAGTATTGGAATTTGGTTAAGTCCACCTAATGCCAACGAGAAAGAATCCTAGAGGGTTACACAATTAGTGTATTTTGTGGTCCTGGTTAAACTCTATATTAATTTATTTAATGAAATAAATATTATTCTCAAGACCGTGGAATCATTTTATTCTAGTTAAAATGATCACTTATATTAAATAAATATTTATTCACCAAATTTTGAATAAAATATATTTATTTTTTCATTGATCATTTTATAAATATTTATTTACTAGTTTATAAATAAAATATTTATTTAAGAAAATAAGTTATTTTTTTTTATTCAGGTGTTCAATAAATGGTAGTGGAGTTCGAGCGGAGCAAGGCTGGTCTAGAAGTAAAATAATTATTTGCAAGATGATAAATAATTATTTAATTAGTTGGCATGATTTAAAATAATAATAACACCGCTATTACCTTGTGATGTTGAATTTTATTTATAATTATGTTTTGAGAAAGTTGGTGCAACATAAATCATGACACGATATTATTATTAAGAAGATGAGTTTTCTCTAATTTTATGAATTTATTTAATTGACGTTACGCAATTACATATTATAACTGAAGCCCCATGTCGATAAATAGACAAGTATGTCAATTGTTCCATGTACTGAATTGCACGTGTTGGGCGCCTTCCTGGTTGGCGCACTGGGCAACGCCTCCTCAAATGGTGCACATGCGGTATCTGTTTTAATGTGGTGTTTTAATGCGGGCCAGGACCGCGTGAATTAATTCACGTGGTGACACTCTTTTGACGCGGCGACATTATTTTGACGCTGATTCTTTTCCTATATAAGGAGGCAGAGGCAAAGCATTTCATCATTACCGGCAGCAATAACACCGAGAGAAAATCCCATTTGGTGATCGCCTTTCTTTGACGATCATCTTTCTTTCTCTCCACCTTTTGATCCATACTTTTATTCTTGAGTATTACTTTTGAGATCCCTCCCATTTTGGGGAGTCTCTACCGTGTACTTCTTGATTTTAGTGGATCCCTCTTTCTGAACTAGGTCCCGTGGTTTTTCTCTTTCGGGTTTTCCATGTAAAAATTTCCGGTGTCAAATTTATTTTTTCTGCACATTTAATTTTGTTGCTGCACATCCGCTTCTATTTGGGGGGAAAGATTCAATTTCCGCTGCGCGTTCACTTTTTCTTTTGTTTGCGCGTTCTTCGCTTTCCCGTCTTTCCCAACATCTGGTATCAGAGGGTTTGGTTCTTTTCTTTTCATATTTATTATGGAGGCCAACTACAGTCGGATGATTTTGTTAAATGGTACCAACTACCATATGTGTCGACATAAAATGAAGGATCTGCTTTTTGTCAAGCGAATGCATCTTCCAGTGTTTAGTACACAGAAGCCAGAGAGAATGTCAGACGAAGAATGGGCATTCAAGCATGAGATGGTTTGCGGCTTCATTCGTCAATGGGTCGAAGACAACGTGATGAACCACATTGTCAATATCTCTCACGCCAGAACTTTGGGGGAGAATCTTGAGACGACCTACGCTTCGAAGACGGGAAACAATAAACTGTTTCTTCTCAAGAAAATGATGAACTTGAGGTACAGAGAAGGTACGTCTATTTCTGATTATTTAAGTGAATATCAAGGATGTTTTGATCAGTTGTCTGGCATGGGTATCAATTTTGAAGATGAGGTTTTAGCTCTTTTGCTTCTTAACACTTTACCCGATTCATGGGAAAATTTACGTGTTACTCTAACCGGTTCTGCTCCTAATGGTGCTGTGACATTTATTTTTGTCATGTCTGCTATTTTAAATGAATAGGTCAGGAGACGTACTCAGGAGAAATCTTCTTCCGAGCTTTTGGTCACAGAGAACAGGGGGAGAAGCCAGGACCGGGGGCAGAGCAGTCGAGATAAGAGTAGAGGCAGAAGCAAGTCCAGACTGAAGCAGAGAGATTTTGAATGTCATCATTGTGGTAAGAAGGGGCATGTTAAGAAGTTTTTTTATCAGCTGAAAAGAAAGAATAGATTGAAGGAAAATCAACAGAAGAAAAATGGCGATGGAGAGGATCATGTTGCCGCTGCTACAGGGGGTGATCTTGTTATTGTCTATGATTCCATTAACATTGCTTCTGATGATTCTTGCTGGGTTGTTGATAGTGGTGCCTGTTTTCACGTGACATCGAAGAAGGAGTTCTTTACATCTTACAGCCCAGGTAATTTTGGGATTTTGAAGATGGGAAATGATGGACATGCTGACGTTGTAGGCATCGGGACTGTTTGTTTAAAGACCAGTACAGGAAGTAAGCTGATTTTGAAGAATGTCTGACATGCACCCGAGGTTCGTTTGAATCTTATCTCTACCAGCGTTCTTGATGATGAAGGGTTTATCAGCACTTTCGGTGATTGCCAATGGAAGCTTTCCAAGGGCTCTTTGATTGTGGCTAGAGGGAAGAAGCAATCAGGTTTGTACTGGACTAGAGCTTCTATTTCTTGTGATACATCTTGTGTTGTTGAGTGTAGTGTTTCGTCCAAGTTGTGGCATAAGAGGCTCAGTCACATCAGTGAGAAAGGTCTCGGTTGTTTGGCCAAGAGAAATCTTCTTCCAGATTTGAAGAGTGTCAAGTTGGACACATGTGATCATTGCATGGCTGGAAAACAGAGCAGAGTGAGTTTCAGAAGTCATCCTCCACACAGGAAGTCACAGGTACTTGAATTGGTACATTCTGACATTTGTGGTCCTTTGAAATCGAAGACCTTTAGTGGAGGTCTTTATTTTGTTACATTTATTGATGACTACTCACGAAAGCTCTGGGTTTATGTTTTGAAAGCCAAAAGTCAGGTGCTCAGTGTTTTTAAGCAATTTCATGTTTCTGCTGAGAGAGAATCAGGAAAGAAATTAAAATGTATTTGCACTGAAAATGGAGGAGAGTATTGTGGTCCGTTTGATCAGTATTGCAGGCAGGAAGGTATTCGACATCAGAAGACGCCGCCCAAGACACCTCAGCTGAATGGTGTAGCTGAGCGGATGAACAGAACTTTGCTGGAAAGAGTTCGTTGTTTGCTTTCAGAAGCAAAGTTGTCTGGACATTTTTGGGGTGAGGCTTTACTTACTGCTGCTTATATAATCAATTTATCACCTGCGGTGGCTTTGCAGACAGACACTCCCGACAAATTTTTGTATGAAAAAGAGATCAGGTACGATCACTTGCGTGTTTTTGGTTGCAAGGCTTTTGTTCATGTGCCTAGAGATGAGAGATCCAATCTGGATGGTAAGACACGCCAGTGTGTTTTTATTGGCTATGGACACGATGAGTTTGGGTACAAGTTCTATGATCCTGTTTTGAAGAAACTTGTCAGAAGCCGTGATGCAGTGTTTAAGGAGGATCAGACTATTGCAGACATAGATAAGGGAGAAAAAGATGCTTCTCCAACTTCTGATGGTTTTGTCAGTCTTGAGCCAGGTTCTAATTTACATTTACCACATGTTGTTGATTCTGATGGTCATGTTGATGTACAGAATGATGCTCAAGGTGAATAGGTTGGAGTTGAATATTCTGATGCACCTTTTGTTTCTGATGATCCGGTTCCAGGGGTTATTAATGAACCCGCAGTTCCACTCCGGAGGTCATCTCAGCATCGCACCGTTTCTACTCGATATTCACCTGATGAGTATGTGCTCCTCGATGAAGGGGGAGAACCAGAATCGTTTGATGAGGCAATGGAGAGTGAACAGAAGGACAGATGGGTTGCGGCAATGGATGACGAGATGAAATCATTGCATGACAACCACACTTTTGAGCTGGTGAAGTTACCGACAGGGAAGAGAGCTTTGAAAAATCGGTGGATTTATCGGATTAAGAATGAATAATCCAGTTCTATTCCACGATACAAGGCAAGGTTAGTTGTCAAAGGCTTCCGTCAGAAGAAAGGTATTGATTTTGATGATATTTTCTCACCTGTTGTCAAAATGTCTTCCATTAGGGTTGTTCTTGGTTTGGCTTCTAGTTTAGATCTGCAGATTCAGCAGATGGATGTGAAGACAGCTTTCCTCCATGGATATTTAGAGGAGGAGATTTATATGGAGAAACCAGAGGGTTTTGTTGAAACAGGTAAAGAAAATCATGTCTGCAAGTTGAAGAAGAGCTTGTATGGTTTGAAACAAGCTCCAAGGCAGTGGTATAAGAAGTTTGAATCTGTCATTTCTCATCAGGGTTTCAGGAAGACATCTTCTGATCATTGTGTTTTTGTTCAGAGATTTACTGATGATGATTTTATTATACTGTTGCTTTATGTTAATGATATGCTCATTGTTGGCCATGATACTTCTAGAATTGACAGATTGAAGAAGGATCTTTGTCAGTCTTTTGCGATGAAAGACTTGGGGCCAGCACAGCAGATTCTTGGCATGACGATCTCCCGTGACAGGATGGCCAAGAAGTTGTGGTTATCTCATGATAGATACATTGAGAAGGTTCTTCAGAGATTTTCTATGGATAGAGCTAAAGTGGTTAGTACTCCTCTTGCTTAACATTTTAAGCTCAGTTCCAGTCAGTCACCTTCTACTGATGAAGAGAGAGAGGAGATGCAACACATACCTTATTCATCTGCTGTTGGATATTTGATGTATGCAATGGTATGTACTAGACCTGATATAGCTCATGCAGTTGGTGTGGTCAGTCGTTTTCTATCAAATCTAGGTAGAGAGAATTGAAGAGCATTGAAGTACATTTTTCGTTATCTTCGTGGTAATTCTGATCTGAGATTGTGTTTTGGAAAAGGGGAACCTATGCTTTGTGGCTTTACAGATTCAGATATGGCAGGAGATATCGATTCGAGGAAGTCTACTTCAGGCTATTTGATCACTTTTGCAGGGGGAGCTGTATCTTGGCAGTCTAGATTGTAGAGATGTGTTGCTTTATCTACCACAGAGTCAGAGTTTATTGCAGCTACTGAGGCGTGCAAAGAATTGTTGTGGATGAAAACATTTATTCGAGAGCTCAATTTAAATCAGGATAGGTATGTTTTATTTTGTGATAGTCAGAGTGCTATTTGTTTGGGAAAGAATTCTACTTTTCGTGGCAGGTCGAAACATATCGATGTTCGATATCATTGGATTCGCAACGTCCTTGATTCGAGACAATTAGAGCTTGAGAAGATCCACACTGATGACAACGGGTCAGACATGATGACCAAGAGTTTACCCAGATGAAAATTTGAGACTTGCCGAAAGATTGCAGGGTTGGCGGTGATCCCCACTTGAGTCGGAGGGGGAGATTGTTGGGCGCCTTCCTGGTTGGCGCACTGGGCAACGCCTCCTCAAATGGTGCACATGCGGTATCTGTTTTAATGTGGTGTTTTAATGCGGGCCAAGACCGCGTGAATTAATTCACGCGGTGACACTCTTTTGACGCGGCAACATTATTTTGATGCTGATTCTTTTCCTATATAAGGAGGCAGAGGCAAGGCATTTCATCATCACCGGCAGCAACAACACCGAGAGAAAATCCCATTTGGTGATCGCCTTTCTTTGACGATCATCTTTCTTGCTCTCCACCTTTTGATCCGTACTTTTATTCTTGAGTATTACTTTTCAGATCCCTTCCATTTTGGGGAGTGTCTACCGTGTACTTCTTGATTTTAGTGGATCCCTCTTTCTGGACTAGGTCCCGTGGTTTTTCCCTTTCGGGTTTTCCACGTAAAATTTTCCGGTGTCAAATTTATTTTTTCTGCACATTTAATTTTGTCGCTGCACATCCGCTTCTATTTGGGGGGAAAGATTCAAATTCCGCTGCGCGTTCGCTTTTTCTTTTGTTTGCACGTTCGTTGCTTTCCCGTCTTTCCCAACAGCACGCCCAGTGAATTGATAATTGTTGAGCCAAACAATTACTTTATTGATTCCTCTTCCCTCCACTCTCAAAAATGATATACGATATTCAAGTCCAAAGATGAAGAGATCAAGAACGACTGACATAAGATAGTAGATTCACCACACATTCACTCAGAGAATGATTGGTGTTGATCGAAGGCCATCAGCGCTCATGTGGATCACTTATACAGGGATTCTAGTTTGGATGCTCACAAGAGCAATGAGACATTCTGGAAGGGTCAGTTCGGTTGATCAACATCATCAACAAAGAATGTACCAATGATCCAGGTATTATGTTCTTTATGAAATTAATTGAATTAATTATAAACATTATGTGAAAGATCCTTTCTATCTTGAATCTGATTTCAATCTTCATTTAACTAAATCATTGATTTTAATCCATGGATACTGGCATTCATCATCGTATTGATCCCGAATTGTTCATCAATTACGACCAAGGCAACATTGGTCCCCACCCAACGTTGTGCTTTCATTGCATATGGATCCTTCATGACCACCCTTTCCCATATTTTATATTAATGAATAAAGGCACATCCATGAATAGTTACCAAAAAAAACTTCTATTTAATTCAAAACAAAGTATAAACAGTAATTAGCATTCCTAAACTTCATTTCACCTACTATACCCTGTTTAAAATATCACAAATCATTTGCGAATTGTCAATGAACAATTTATGAGACATGAAATGAGCACATTTTTAACAAAACAATGCAATTTAACATGAGACATGGTAAAAATAACCATTTTTTACACCATATAATTATTAAATGATCAATAAATAATATTCAGATTGTATAAACGGTGAAAATATCATGATACAATGAATCCTAAATTAATAAAGTACAAGCATGGGGAAGCCTAGATAAAATTCAATGCGCGATGAAAAAGAAAACATGAGACTGCTCTGTGAGGGTTTCAAAACCTCTAACCAATAAATAACAGCCCTAAACTATTAAAAATAACCCCTAAAAAATAAAAAACACCATCACAAACAAGGAAACATAAATTGAGAAGGGGCTACCGGAAGTGCGAAGGAGGAGCTGGTCAGATCTGGACTGGATGACAAGGGCGCTGGTCTGAGGATGACTGCAAAACCAAAGGTGGTCCGCGCCACTGGTGTTACGCACTAAGAAGAGGGGGTGCGTTCCCATAGGGGTGGTAGATGGAGGGTGTGGCACCGATAAGGGTGGTCAGAGGAGGGAAAACTCACGACGGGACCGTAGAGGGGGTCCGCGACCACCAGGGGTGGGGTCGGTGCAATGTGCGCTGGCCAGGAGGGGGTCGCACAACCGAAGGGGTGTCATCCGGGGGGGTTGTGTTGCTGGTAGAGGGGAGGTGTGTTGGCCAGGCAGGTCACCGGTAGGGAGAGGGGGCGATGTCGGGGCTGCTACAAGGGAGGGAGTCACCTGAGATGGGGAGATCGAACCAAGGGGGGTTGGGTTACGCCGAACAAGAAGGGGGAGTGGATTGGAGAGGGGGGAGGTGTTGCATAGAAAAGGGGTAGAATTAGGGTTTCCCTTTTTTTAAATAAATACCCTAAAATAGAAAACTAATTAAAAGGTTAAAAAATAATAATAATAATAACATCGTAATAATTTTATTAATAATAATAGATAATAGTTATAAAAGTAATATTATCTATGATAACAATAATAAGATTCTAAATAATTATTATAACATTAATAATAACAATAAAAAATCTAAATGAAATAATAATTAACATTTGTTTTAAATTACAAAAAATTTACTCATTTTAATTTTTTTTAAACGGACAGGTCACGCAGTTGTCTTGGCGAAGCCACACGGTTTACAAAATGTGCTCTGCCCGTGTGCCCAACAATGTCAACTCAAAATTGACACTTTTTAACATAACTTTGAAAATATCTTCCGAGGCCGAACCCGTACCCCAAGAATATTTATTAAAAACCATGAAAGAAAAAAAATAAAATAAAATAAAAGGATCACACAGGTCGGGGGGTGGCATGGGGTACATGAAAGACAGCTTCACGGTGGAGGAGATATTTGAGTAGTGGTGGAGGGTATTACAGTGATGGAGGAAGAGGAAGAGGTGGCAGAGGAGGATGAGGAGGAGGAGACACTACAAAAAAACTTCCTAATTAGAGGGGGTTATTTTTTAGTTTAGAATGTTTTATAACCCCTTCTAAACACATTAGCGGTGGTTGTGAAGAACCTCCACTAATATGCCACCCAATGCTTGTTAGAGGCGATTTTGAGGAATCACCGGTAAACTAGTGTGAAATTTAGGGGCAGTTCATTTAAAGATGGGTAAAACCCCCTATAATTTCACCACATAATCTCAGTTTACATGGGGTTTTGATCCCCTCTAAATTGTTGATGAAACTAGTGGATGTTTCTGACCGCTGCAAGCTGATTTCCATGATCCATTTTAGAGGCGGTTCTTAAAAATTCCTCTATTTTATACTTATTTAGAAGGGATTAAATTCCCCTCTAAATAAACCATATTAAATTCGGTTCATAGAACAGCCTCTAAGTAATATTTATTTTTATTTTAATACCCATGACCCCCACCCTTCTCCCCTCCAGTTCATGGCTCCCCCTCTAGTTCCCTTACTCCAACCCTTCCCCCTCCGGTTCACATGGAGCCTACCCTCCATTTCACTACCCCCATCCATGCATGCTTCCTTCAGTTCCAGAACCCAACTCTCACCTGTGGATGCCATCCTGTAGTATGCGTCACTCGCGAACTCGGGTCCTCCCATTCACCCGCCTCACCCGTCAAACCCAGGCCATCCCATTCACCCATGAACCCATCCCTCCCTCATGAAATAAAAATATGGGCGCAGCTAGATTTGATGCATGGACCGGTTGTATGAACCTACAACAAATATACGACTATGACAACTTCATTTTGATATTATATTTACAAATCATTAAATTTATATATATTAAAATTTTAATAAAAATAAATTTATTTCAATTAATATTTATATACATATATAATTATTTAAATTAATATATAAATTTTTATGTTATATATTTATGTATTTATATTATAATACTTTTATATTATATTAAATTTATACATTTATATAAAATACATATTATATTTGCATATTCACATAAATTTGAATATATTTTTTAAAATTATATTTATGTTATGTATATGCACATATATTAATGTATTTATTTATATATTTATGTAAATTATTTATATACTTAAATACGTATTTACATATTATTTACATGCTTATTTATATAATATCTATATAAGTATTTATTTAACATATTAATAAACTGTATTTAAAAATATAGTTATATAATGTATTTTAATACATATATTTATTATTTTGTAAATTAATATATATTTATTTGTAAAAAATTTATTATATTATATATATTTAATATTACGTGAAATAATATTTTGAAAAATATATATATGAAATAAAATTTATACAAATATTTATATAATGTTATATGAAATTCAATTTATAACAATATATAATTATTATTATATGAAATAAATTTTTTCGAAATATTTATTCAATGTATTTCAATGAATACATATATTTAATATTATGAACATTAATATATATGTTTTTCCATAAATATAATTGTATAACATTATATACATTAATATAAATATATTTATATGTGTGTGTGTGTGTGTATTTTAAAAATATTGTTTTATAATATTGTGTACATTAATATATATTTATCTATATAAATTTTATATCATATAATATTATATATATATATATATATATATTATAGAATCATAAAATATTTATTTAAAAATATATTTATTATTATTATAATTAAAATTATAAAAACTACAAGCTTGGGATTTTATATAATTTTTTTAAAAAAATATATTTATATATATATTTATATAATATGTTTATGCTATTATGTTATCTATAATAAATATATTATGAAATACATTTTATTCAAATAAATATATAAAAAAGTTCATTAAATTATACAATTATATTTATGTTTACATATAAATTAAATTAAATACAATCATATAATAGGAAATATATAATATAATTAAATGATATATATATAGATATACTAAATCAATTTATAATTAATATGGTATATTGAAATATATATATAATAGTTAGATAATATATAAAAATTTATATATAATAAAAAAATTTATAATATAATATATTTATATATAAAATATAAAATATTTATATTTATATTTATATTTATATATAATTTTATCTATATTATATTTATTTGTATACATAATATAATACAATTGTATTTATGAATAAATATACAATAAAAATGTATTTAATATAATATATGTATATTATAAATTATAATATAAATGCTTGGTATTTATAAAACCATACATAAATTTTATATATTTGAATAAATATATTTATAATTTCATCTATATTATGTATTCCAATATTTATATATACATTTTTGTTTATATATATATGTGTTTATTTAAAGTATTTATATAATGTCTTTATATATGTGATTAGAATGCATTTAAATACATTTATATAATGTTTTTATATAATATATGTGTGTGTGCGCGTGGACACACACACATGCGCACCCACACATATATATTATTAAATTTTAATTTATATGAGATTGGATTTTAAAAAATAAATAAAAATTATGATGTGGTAAAAAAATCCCAATAATAAAACGGATTACCGACGATTCATGAACCACCTATAATTTCTTGAATTAGTGGGGGTTGAAAACCCCCTATAATGGCATAAATTAGAGGGGGTTCACAACCCCATCTAATATCTTATATTAGAAGGGGTTCAAAACCCCCACTAATATAAGGGATTAAAGATAGTTCATGAACACCCTCTAATTTAAGAGATTATAGGGAGTTGTGAACCCCCACTATTTCCTTTAAAAAAATATTGTTATATATATAACCTCTAATATGTATCCAAACAAATATTATATAGATATATATAGCGACTCAAAAATCCAACCGAACATATAAGGCCACTAATTATTAAACTTGTGGTGGTTTTGACACAACATTCTCTAAAATCCACCTAAAATATTACAAAGAAAAAATGATAAAAAAATTTAGAGGGGGTTGGGGAGACCCCCTTCTGAAATGAATATAGAGGGTGTTTTTCATAACCCCATCTAAAGAAGTGACGCTAATTTTTTGTTATTTTTGTAGTGAGGTGGTGGGGTTTGGCTTCCCCAAAAGCTTGAGTCATGCAACATGAGGAGGAGACTTCCAGGGTTTATTGATAAAACTGTGTAAACCTTTTATCAGTGCTAGCTTATAAAAACTAATAAATGTATTTTTTATAAGCACTAAAATAGAAAGTGATGATAAAATATGCCTTTATCAACGGTAAAAAAGTGCTGATAAAACTATATTGATAATAAATTATATATATATAATTAAATGTATAATAAATATATTTATTTATAATAATAACTACAAATAATTAAATAATTATTTATATTTATATATATAATAAATATATATTTATTTATAATTATAAATTTTTACTAAATAATTTTATGATATTTATAATTATATATAATTAATACCTTAATTATAATTTTATAATTATTTAAATATATTTATATTTATTTAGAATTATAATTGTAAATATTTCTATATTATCGTTACAATTTTATAATTAATTAATAACAATATATTTATATATATATTTATTTATTTATAGTTATAATAATATATATATATTGTTTCCCTCAGAATTCAGGGATGACCTCCTGGATGGGAGATTCAAACGTTCTGATCGGTTTCTATCGGGTTTGTTCGTAGAATCGGAAACATCCAATGATTCCACATCCATTTGGACCTACATTCCAAAGTTAGGCGCTCATTAGTTTGTGGACTAATGAGGCTTATGAATTTTCATTGGTTGAGAGGATGGGAGGTCGGACTCATCAAACCTCTTTGAGGGGAATTATTGACTACTCCGGGACTCTCTTTATAGATTTAAGTTACGTTCGTGAATCCTTATTACATTACCAAGTATAAAATGAGCTTTCCTTTAGTATTAACAATCAATGATAAAATATGTAAGAAATTTAGAGAATATTTTATATGTATTCGAGGTTCTTCATCAATAGAGAATCATCTGTATCTATTTAGAGATTCATGGTCAATGGTATCCATAGAAACATTTATATAAAAGTCTCTTGGTCATTATGATGACCAGGCTGGTTTTAAAGCCACTCAGTGGGGCACTTGAGGTTTATCGTCGTTCAGAAGGACCTGGATTATTTCAAAGTTGGGATCGACCCCGTAAATGGGCTACCTACGTATCCATTGTTTTGGAAAAGGAATCAGAACCCACGTAGTTCGAGAAATAGAGTATGATATTTATGATTAATGGCTCAAGGAAGGATGTCATAATTACTTTTACCCTCTAAGATCACGTGTGTCATGCTCGGTGTGAGAAACAAGAGGTATTGGTAATAAGATAGACAATTGGGCCATGAAAGATGTAATCATAAGAGATGGTTTGGGGCTTATGTATGTATGACTGCCTAGATAAATGAAGGTTTGGATTTACTTTATTGAGAAAATCCAGGAACAGGGTCCATAAAGGTATATGTGCTTCATGGAGATTTTCAATACTCTAACATGGGACTTATTCCTGGAAAGGAAACCCAATATTATGAGAGGATTGATAATTGGGTTTTACTCCTGAGAAGGAATCCCATATCAAACATAATTTAGGACTGGTTAAAGAGAATTTGGGGGACTTGGGGCTTATTCCTGAAAAGGAAGCCCAAATTTATGGGTGGGGCTTATTCCTAACAAGGAAACCCAGATTAAAGGATTATGATTGGAACTTACTCCTAAAAAGGAGGCCCAAGTTATGGAATTAAGAATTTGGGGCTTACTCCTGAGGAAGATGCCCAGATTAAGGGACTTATAACTGGGGATTATTTCTGAAAAGGAGACCCAGGTTAAGGATTCTCTCATCTTTCAGGATGAGGTTGAATGAATGAACTCTCATATTTAGTGACATAAATATGTATAAATCACTATGTTTTGAGAGATATTCCACATAATTCCTTTCAAATAAGGAAGTCAAATCAAGAAATCATGCCATAAATGGCTTTGAAGAGTATCTTGATGACTGAATCTTGAATAGGAAAGGTGAAATGACTTAAGAGTGGTAAAATAGGCAAGATGGGCACCCAAAAAAGGCAGGGGCGTGCAAGTCTTGAAAGGCGCGCAAGTCATACATGGGCGTGCAAGTATTGGTCGCGCAGGTATACCTGTGCGACATGTGGGGTACTTGCGCGATTTTCAACCAGCATTAAAAAATCTCGAGAGACTCTTTCTTAAAGCCTTTAGAATCCTCTTGAGGTTCTTCCAGTAAAGGGACGTGCAAGTTCTATAGAAGGACTAAAGGCGGCGCGCAAGTGTGTCCACTTCCCTTAAGGGCTGGCCACTCAGGCGCGCAAGTGTTGATGCATTTCAACACTTAGCCCTTCCTCCTTCTTTTTAGATCATCTGTTCTAGGTAAGAAATTACATTAGAAGTGTTCCGAAGGATTTGAGAAAAGACGTCGGCATTGAGAGCTTGAATCTGAATTTCTGGAAAAAATCCTCTCTCGAATGGGGGGCCCACATGGTCTATTTATAGGCAGAAGAAGACCACGAGCGGTTACCGGGCGGTTATCACTTAGGTCGCACAAGTTACTTGCGTGCCAAGTGAGTCGCGCAAGTCCACCTGCACGACCATGGGGAAACTTGTGCGACACAGTTGATTTTGATCCTTTGTTCATGCCTTTGTCGATTTCTGATACTTTATTCAAAGGTTGAATCACTTTGAGCTCAGATATTCCCCTTTTATGATTTTTAGATTCTGTGACGAAAAGGAGCGTCAACAAAAGTCCCCCCTCAGAGTTGGATCCGGAGATAAAATAGAGGATTTGACTCTGAGGTGAAAATAAAAACAAGAAATCAGGAAGATTAAAGTCATGCATGTCAGACATACAAAGGCTAATGTTTAAGGTCGAAAATAGCTTTGACGGAAATGGATTAGAATTGACTCAATTCCTTGACAACTCATCTGAAAACATAGTACCATACTAAAGTATGAGGGAAAATATGTAAGATATGACTTAAAAATATTTGAATCTGAGGAATGATATGAAAAAGAGCTAAAAGGAATCAGAAGAAGTAGTTTCCAAGAATGAAGTTACCATTATTTAACAAACCCGTTAGGGGGTTGAATTATGCAGGGCCACCTAAGGGCATTGGCTGCATAGTTAAATAAAATATTATCTTTTGGCTAACAAGTCTGTTATGTAGACTATTTATGCAAGGCCACCTATGGGCACGTGCTGCATAGTCAGGCAAAAAGAACTCTCAGAAATTTACATTCCTAGTGCTAAAAGCCAGTGAAAGCTTATGGAGATTCAAATCTTCCAAAGTATAGAGTTTTTTTTATGGAAAGAGGTACTTGAATATGAAGAAGATATTTCCAGACAAGATTATCAATGAACTAGATGAATATCACTCCTACGAAGGTCTGACCCAAACGTAGGGAAGAAGAATAAACCATAGAATTGAATACCTTCAGATAATGAAAAAGTATATGGGACAAATATGTTAAGGATGGCTATTTTTTGCGGATCCCTACATACTGTCGTTTAAGACAAATAAGGACAAAAGAGGCATTCTTCCCAAGAATGAAGATACCACTATCTGACAAACTCGTTATGGGGTTGAATTATGTAGGGCCACCTATGGGAATTGGCTGCATACACCAATAAATAGTATCTTTTGGCTAACAAGTCTGTTATGTGGACTGTTTATGCAAGGCCACCTATGGGAACGTACTGCATAGTCAGGCAAAAAGAATTCTCAGAAGTTTGACATTTTTGGGACTAAAAGTCATGAAAAGGGTTATGAATATCTGCAAATATTTAAGGTTAGGATTATAACACATAAAGATGGGTATTTTCCAATGTATATAGAGATACATAGGTCAATGATAACCATAATCATGTTGTGGATGGGTCCTGAATTAAAATTTTGGACTTCACTACGTATCTCATAAGAATGAGAATCAAGCCATACGTAGTTCTTGAAATTTAGTTTAACATCGTGCATGACGAGAGTATGAGAGATCTTAGTTTAGGGTCATAGATTTCGGACCATAATAATGAATACACAGTGTGTGTTTTCATGAGGACTTTTTAGCCAAGGGACTGAAAGTGAAATTTGGGGTTAGGCCCAAAAGACATGGGGCTGGATTGGAGGGATACTTGAACGTTCCTATGTTTCCCATAAGGATGGTAATCAATCCCACATAGTTCTATGAATGTCCTTTGTACAAATTTTGTTCGTACATGTGAAGGGTGAAAAGGGGACTTTAGTACAATGATGGTTTAACCCAAGATAAAATGTTTAGGCATTGCCATGTATGCACATAGTCTTTTGAAATAAAACATGATTGAAAAATCAATGTAAATAATGGTTCCCTCTCAAATGAGAAAATCAAAGAATATCGTAGTTTATTTCCATGCTGGACAAAAGTGTTGTATATTTTAACGTCGTATAACAAGGACGAATGTGAACCAATGTAAAGATATTGATTATACGGGCGGTTTCATGAATCAACATCATATGAGATGGAGGTGAACTGATGTGAAGAGATTGGCTTTGGGCTTGAACCTTGGGAGGGTGCCTACATACACAGCCTAGAAGGCAAGGATCAAAGTCCGTGTAGTTCAATTAAAGAATGAATTAATGATCAAGTTGTTCTTGGGGTCAATGACCTAAAAAATGTTGTTGGGACTTACACATGATTAGCAGCCCAAAGAGAGTGTTATGGTTGAGGTTTTCTCTAAGATCACGTTAGTCATACTCGTTGTGAGAAACAAGAGGTAGCAACAACCATAACGATGCACAGTTTAATGTCATGTAGCAGGGACAATATGAAGGGACTATGCAGTTTAAAGTCTTGCAGTTAGGACTATTGGTGTTGCACAGTTTTAATGTCATGTAGTAGGGACAAAGTATTGTTTAGCATCATGTAAGACGTATCAAGGAATTTCTGTATAGTTTAGCGTCATGTAGTTAGGACGATGGGGACAATACAGTTTAACATCATATTGGACGAAAGGGGGACTGTGTCGTTTAATGTCATGCAGTGAGGACAGGAGAGTGCACCATTTTAATGTCATGTTGGACGCATTGGGGATTTTTTCCACAGTTTAACGTCATGTTGGACGAAAGTGATTATGTAGTTTAACATCTTTCCGGACGTAAGGGACTTTCCTACAGTTTAACGTCATGTTGGACGAAAAAGGGACTTTCCTACAGTTTAACGTCATGTTGGACGAAAAAGGGACTTTCCTACAGTTTAACGTCATGTTGGACGAAAAAATGGACTTTCCTATAGTTTAACGTCATGTTGGCCAAAAAAAGGGACTTCCCTACAGTTTAACGTCATGTTGGACGAAAAAAGGGACTTTCCTACAGTTTAACGTCATGTTCGACGAAAAAAAGGGACTTTCCTACAGTTTAGTGTCATGTTGGATGAAAAAATGGACTTTACTATAGTTTAACATCATGTTGGACAAAAAAAGGGACTTTCCTACAGTTTAACGTCATGTTGAACGAAAAAGGGACTTCCCAACAGTTTAACATCATGTTGGACGAAAAAGGGACTTTCCTACAGTTTAATGTCATGTTGGACGAAAAAGGGACTTTCCGTCAGTTTAACGTCATGTTGGACGGAAAATGGACTTTCCTACAGTTTAACGTCATGTTGGACGAAAAAGGGACTTTCCTACAGTTTAACGTCCTGTTGGACGAAAAAGGGACTTTCCTACAGTTTAACGTCATGTTGGACGAAGAAGGGACTTTCCTACATTTTAACGTCATGTTGGATGAAAAATGGACTTTCCTACATTTTAACGTCATGTTGGACGAAAAAGGGACTTTCCTACAGTTTAACATCATGTTGGACGAAAAAGGGACTTTCCTACAGTTTAACGTCATGTTGGACGAAAAAGGGACATTCCTATAGTTTAACGTTATGTTGGACGAAAAAAATGAACCAATTGTAAGAATCTTGGTTCTGGGGACCATATTTTGTGTTTATACAAAATATTTTTTCAGAAATCTGGCATTGGTTGGAGTCGTGATGAGTTCTCCATCCATTGAGATTAATGAATAAGCTCCATTGGAGTAGACCTTATGTATTGAATAAGGTCCTTCCCATTTTGGTTCAAGCTTGGGAGGCTTCTTTCCTGGTATCATAGGTGTTCTGAGAACCAACAAAAATTCTCTCTGAATGAATGAACGAAGACGAACTTTTTTGTTAAAAGCTCGTGCTATTCGATTCTGATAGATTTCCAAGTGGTGCAAAGTGCACAATCTTTTCTCATCTAACTGTTCCAATTCATTCAATCGCTTTTGGGATTGCTCATCTATAGATAACTGATCACAAATGGCTACTCTGAGTGAGGGCAATTGAACTTCAATTGGAAAGACTGCTTCCATTCCATATACCAACGAATATGGAGTTGACCGCGTTGCATCGCAGATGGTAGTTCGATAAGCCCATAAAGCATGAAAGAGTTTATCAGCCCATGATCTCTTATCTTTATCCACCATCTGTTGCAGTATATTTGAAAGAGTCTTGTTAAAGGCTTCTATTTGGCCATTGGCTACCGCATGATACCAAG
Source organism: Viscum album (assembly GCA_963277665.1). NCBI lineage: Eukaryota > Viridiplantae > Streptophyta > Magnoliopsida > Santalales > Viscaceae > Viscum > Viscum album. The sequence continues at coordinate 1,934,149,064 of OY728131.1, forward strand.
ATGAATGGTTGGATTTAATGTTGTATTCTTGATACAATTTCTTCACCTCAGAAGAACAGAAGTTGGTGCCATTGTCCGTAAATATGGTATGAGGGACACCAAATCTAGTAATGATGTTATACTTGATGAAGCTAATAATGCATTTAGAACAGACTTCTTTGGGAGGTACTTTTTTTGCCCATTTGGAAAATAAATCAGTAGTAGTAAGAATGTACTTAAACTTCTTGGCCGTAGCTGAAGGGTAAGGTCCCACCACATCCATTCCCCATGTGGCAAATGGCCATGATTATTTAGCTGTATGAAGCAACTCTGGAGGTTGATGAATGAAGTTGGAATATACTTGGCATGAATGACACTTCTTTGTGAAATTAACACAATCTTGTATCATTGAAGGCCAATAGTACCAAAGCCTTCGAATTTGATCAGATAGTCTATGTCCAGACTAGTGGGCACCACAGACTCCTGGATGCACTTCTTTTATGACAGCCATTGTCTCTTCACCATCAATGCATCTGATGAGAACTCCATAAAAACCACATTTGTTGAGAATTTTCTCTATGTGGTTTGGGCTATCATAAAGAGTAAAATTGACCACACGTCGCCAGATTTGTTCTTTCTTGGCTCTATCAGGTGGAAGTGTTCCATTTTGAAGGTATTCCCTAATTGGTGACATCCATCATGTAGTATGACCATATAGTTCAGGAATGGGACTAATTTCATTAATTTCCTCTGTTCTAGCTTGAACATAAGGTGAAATTGCACGACGGTGGGCAATACTGATGGTTGTCTCGTCCCGGTTTGGATCTTCTAGAGCTGTGGCTATATTGGCTAGCGCATCAGCTTGAGCATTTTGTGATCTTGGGACATAATAAAATGTCAGTTCTGAAGGGAATTCCACCATTAACTCTCTGACGTAATCATACAAAGGGATTAATTCTTCTTTTCTAATGGCATAATCCCCATTGACTTGTTTGATTACCATGTCTGAATCACCTTTCACTTTTAATTGATTCACTTGTTCTTGGAGTGCTAACTCCAAGCCTATAATGAGAGCTTGGTATTCGGCTTCATTATTGGTACCACCTTCCCACAATAAAAAGGAATAAGGTAACACTGCCTTATCTGGAGAAATGAGCACAATTCCTAAACCAACTTTGTTGAATTTAGGATTTTTCATTTTCTTCCCTGTTGGACTTCTGGAAGCACCATCAAAATACATTTCCCATGTTTGAGGATTCTTTTGAATAGAGAAAACTTCATCATCAGGAAGTTCAATATCTGAAGATGTGTCTTCCACTGAAGGATTTTTAGCCAAGAAATCAGCCAGAGCATGGCCCTTTATCGCCTTTTAAGACACATACTGAATGTCGAACTGCTGCAAAATAACAGCCCACCTTTCTAGACTTCCTGTAAGCATTGGACGACTAAGGATGAATTTGAGCGGATTATTGTGAGATACCAATTGGACCTCATGATGTTGCAGGTACTGTCTCAGTTTCTGAACATCAAAGATTAATGCTAGGAAGCACTTCTCAATACTTGAATACCAGGTTTCTGCTTCAAGCATAGTTCTACTGCGATAGTAGAGGCTATTTTCATTTCTAGCATCTTTCTTTTGAGCAAGAAAGGCACCCAATGATTGCTCTAGAGCTGTCACATAGAGGATAAGTGGTCTTCCTTCAACAGGTGGCATGAGTATCGATGGACTCAAGAGGTATTTCTTGAGAACATCAAATGCTTCTTGACATTATTCTGTCCACTGGTAAGTGACTCCTTTTTTCATTAATTTGGTAAAGGGTAAACTTTTTCCTACCAAATTGGCGATGAAACGCCAAATATAGGCTAAGTCTCCCTGAAGTCCTATTAATTCATTAAAATTTTGAAGAGGTGACATACCAAGGATTGACTTGGTCTTCTCAGGATCGACTTCAATACCACAATGGCATACAACAAATCCGAGAAATTTTCCTGAGGTTACCCCAAAAGCACATTTTAAGGGGTTCATCTTCAAATTATGTTGTCGAAGCTTGTGGAATGTGACTTCTAAATCAGCCATGTGATTAGAACGTTGTTTGTATTTAACCACCAAATCATCCACGTAGCACTCAACAAACTTCTCTAAGAAAGGATTGAAGATACGATGCATGGCGTGTTGATACGTTGCACCTGCATTTTTTAAACCAAATGGAATTACCCGGTAACAAAACACACCTTGAGGGGCTCTGAAGGCTATAGATTCCTCATCTTCTGGGGCCATTAGGATCTGATTATATCCGGTATATCCATCCATGAAAGAAATTACTTCATAGCCAGTCGTCGCATCAATTAAGAGTTCTGTAATTGGAACTGGGAAATCATCTTTAGGACAATACCGATTAAGATCTCTGAAATCGATGCAAACCCTAATTTGTCTGTTCTTTTTCTTTACAGGGAAAATATTATCCAACAACTTGGGATACTAAACTTCTCTGATGAAGTCAGCTTTGATCAGCTTATCCACTTCAGCTTCAATTTTGGAAGCATAAGTTGGGTGTGTTCTTCTCACGGCTTGCTTAAATCCTCGATGTTCTTTTGTTAAACCCAAATGATGAGTGGCAACATCAGGATCAAGCACAGGCATTTCGGTATAATTCCAAGCAAAAATATCTTTATTTTTCTTTAGAAAAGAAATATACATCTCTTGCTCTTCCAGGGCCATGGCCGTACTAATTATAGTGGGTCGTGGATTTTTCTCTATACCCAGATTTACTTCTCAGAGTTCATCCATAGTGGTACAGATACCCTCTTCAAATGATGGAGGAGCATCTCTAAGATCTTCCTCTTCCTCTTCATCACATGCTATTTCTTCCATTTCAAATTGCATAGTAGATGACAAAACGAAATTCTCATAATCATAAGAGATGTAAAAATTTTCACATTTTGAAGAAGATGCTTCCATTTCCGACCCTATTGATAATAAAGGGTCTTCTTTGGGAAATAAAGAGGAGATGATGGATTGAGAATCGACATCATTATTCACCTCTGATGTTGCTATAACTTCTTCTGGCCTGATTGGTGATGTATATACTTGTTGGACTTCAGCAGATGAAATGAAAATGTCACCACTTATGCTTTCATCACTATTTGGAAGGTTACCAACTTCTCCCATGTTGTCTGGCTCGATTTCCATAATTGACATTATGGATCTTTCCATAAGAGTATTTTGATTTGGGCCTATTTTGTCAATTTGAATGATAGGTAACACATAATCTGTACTCACATGTGTAAATGGATTTATTGGAATCTTCTCCAAATCATGTGGATCATTAACTTTGGTACTTTCCTTTATTGTTGATTTCCCTCTTCCCTTTATGTGATAAAATTCCGCCTCAATGTATTGAGACTCACATGTCTTGAACGGGGCCTTATCACCATACAATGTTCCAACATGACCATTGAAATAGTATTTGAGACATTGATGATATGACGAAGGGATAGCTACATGCTGATGTAGCCAGGGTCTTCCAAGCAAGACATTGAAGGCTGAGTCTTGATCAACAATCATGAAATCCGAATTGGATACAAGATATCCAAACTGAGTTTTTAGTGTAACATCTCCTAGTGGTTCTTGTTCATTTTTATCATATCCTTGTAGCATCATGTTAAAAGGAGATATATCAGATTATATGAGGCCCAATCGACGAAGTGTATGAATGGGCATGAGGTTGACTCCTGAACCATTGTCAATGAAAACTCTTCGGATATCTACATCATTGACTTTTCCAGATAAGTATAGAGGTTTTATGTTCCCATGCACAACATCAACTTAATCTCTATTAGTAAAAGATATCACTGCATGGAATTATGCAGGATTATTCTCTATCTGATAGACTTCAGCTGCAGCAATTTCAGCTTCAAACTCATGAGGACTTGACAAAGCTTCGATGAATGCTTTCCGAAGATCTTTTGACATATTCAATGCATCCAAAATTTATAACATGGGTGGTACTTGGGCCAACTGTTTCAATATATCATACTTTTGATCTAGAGGTCTGCGTTTCCCAACAGGAATATGCGGTTTAGCAGGTACCTTAGAAGAAGATGTTTTGGAAGCTGTTGCATCTTGTATTGGGATAGAAGTTGGAAACATCCTTGGTTTTGGAAGATTAGACTGATTAGATCCAATTACTTTCTGAGATAAAGAAGATGGAACCTTTAATCGGTCTTCCAAAATAATTGTGCCAAAACTGAGTTGGCCATTGGCAGAAGAACTTGCTTGTTCTTTTTGAGCTCGCTGAAGGGCTCTACCATGAGTTTCTACTGCATATACAGTGCTAGCAGGGGTAGAATTGGAGTAGTGGCTTCGGAAAGATCCAAGTCTTCCCCTGTATCCTGAACCTCTAGAACATCCTCGGATTCCCTTATTTGATACAGGGAATTCAGGCTCAGCAAGACTGGAATATGGATCTGTTAATTGAATCGTATTAACAGAACCAATGATTAATTCATCATCTGATAATGACTCTGCCTGATTAGCCTGTTTAGGCTATGCCGTTTGATGGGGCGGTGCCCGTGGCTTTGAAGTAGATGGCATAAAGTCTGCCAGAGTCAAAGACAATTTAGGCTTTGACACATACTCATCTTCTTTTGATTCTTTTTTCTTCTTTGAATCATGCCGTTTATTTGAGGATTTTCCCTCTGATGAAGGGGGCTTTATCGCAATATTAATGGTAGAAGATGCAATTGGTTTATTTAATTGTGTTCGCAAAATGGAATGAGTCTGATTGATTGTCTTTCTAACCATCCAATCATCATACTTCTGTGCATTTCTGCTTTTGACTTCTTTCCATTCACCTTCTTCCTCTGGAACTGTAGCAGTGACACATGCTACCTGAGTCGAAGAACCTTTCAACTTGAATTTTCCCAAGTCAACCATCTTTTTCAGGAGGTATTTAAAGACAAAACACTCCTTGATGGGATGCACTAACATTTTATGAAAAAGACAATAATTGGGACGGTCTTCATCTCATTCCTTGTTTGGCCTCTTGGGCACTGGTAATTGAACCAAATTATTTTCCAGAGCTGAAATGAAGTAACCAGGAACCTGCTCATTTTGGAAAGAGTATGTTTTACTCTTCAAATCCTCAAATTGTTTCCGTCATTGATCTTTTTGATCAATTGGACGAAACGAACTTTGTTGTTGGCGTTCAGGAGGTGGAGGTCTTTGAGAAGATGAAGGTTTTGAAGTAGAAATAGGTACATGCGCTTGTTTAATCATAAATGTAGTAGTTTCCACTTTACCCATTCTCCTTCCTGGAGCTGATGGAATTATACGAGATTTAGCCTTAGCCTGTGTAAGGGAATCTTCAATCAGTTGAGAGATTGAAGTAAGATCTCGAAACCCTTCTGCATATTTCACAGGGATCAATGGCGTGTGTAATTCGTCACACAAATTTTCCACACAGATTGGCAACAGTTCCTCCTGAGGAAGTGCTAAACTCAGGGAATATGTTAATCTCTTCCAGTGAGCAATGAAATCAGAGACTCTTTCGTTCTCCCTTTGCTTGCAGTTTGTAAGATCGAAAACTGTCATTTTTTGAAAAGTTGAGCTAAACTGAAGAAGGAATTTTTGGCGAAGATCCTCTCATCCGATGATTGACCGGGATTGCAAGCTTGTATACCAGACAAAACCGGGTCCTTGCAAGGTACGCACGAAGCATCTGAGTTTTACTGCTTCTTGCTGTTCTGGAGTTTCCATCATAGGATCACAACAAGACACGTAATGTGTCAAATGTTGTTCAGGGTCGCCTGGTCCATTGAAAGTATGGAAAACAGGGTTTCCAAAACTAGATGGAGGAGAAATTGAATCTACCCATTCAGGGTAAACATTCTTTTCAGGTTGAACTTGCACCTGTTTCCCTTCCATAGTTTCTAACCGAGCTGTTATTGAATCAATAGTAGTTATCAAGTTTTGAGAAATATTCGGTTGAACTTGGTTTTGGGTAGGTGCAATGAATGGATCTTGGAAAGACATGGTGGTTGGTGCTGCAACAGATGGTAGTGCTGCCAAACATTGTTGCACTTGACCCATAGGATTAGACTTATGAGGGTGTACTGATAAAGAAGGATATTCCTGATCCATCTCAGTAACTGCAACAAATTCTTTTGGCTGTGGACTCCAGCATTTTTAAGAAGAAGACTACTCTGAATTATTTCTACATTCAACCTTCTTAATTCTTTCATTTCTTCCTCCTATTGTTCAAACCTTTGCTCTAATGAGAGAGATTGACCTTCTCCAGAGGAAGGATATGTATCCTAATTCTTTCCCTTCCCTTTGTTAGATACATTTTGGAGAGAGGGAAGTACATTACCTAGGTTCTGAGTAATCCTTTGACTTCGTGTACACACACCTTATTCATTTGTATCGGTGCGTACATTTTCTCGAGCAGGACGCTCTTCATCTGAGTCCCCTGAGTGAATCTCCTCTGGTGGATTAGAAACAACGACATTGATGACATTGATTGATTCATAATGCATCACATCCCTTCTATCAACATTTCTATGATATTGTCTTCTTTCATGTCTTTGATGAGACATTTCCTTTTGTTGATTCAATCTTTTAGGAACATCTTGATGAGATATAACGTGGAGGGAATCTCCTGATATTTTGGCACTTCATTCCTCTTGCGGCTTCTTCCCTAATCGAGAAAAGACCGACATTCTCTAAGGAGGGGATTAATGATTTGAATGGGTCCCCACTCTTGTAAACTGGGGATGTTCTTGCTGTTTCCGCTCAACTCCTCAAATCCCATTTGTTGAATCTGAGGGTTGGGTTAAAGAAGTCCCCAGTCCGACAAGCTGGGGTGTCTCTTGACATGCTATGTCTGAGATCTTCTTAAAATCTCTCTTGATCTTGCGAACCTTATTTCGGAAATTATCTGGATGCATTAACCTGTATCCACTTTTATCACCTGGTTCAACAGACCATTGGATGATTTCCAAAACTTCTGTCATTTGATGATGTGTTTGCTTCATACGGGAGGCTTGTGCAATATTCTCACCTGCTTGATGTAGGAGAAATTCAACAACTTGTTCTCTATATGTTTGACTTTGAGAGGAACTAGTTGAAGCCTGTTCTTGAGAAAGGTTTTGATTACAAACAAATCCCATTGACTATGGCCGGCCATGGGCAATAACATTTCATGAGACCATTTTCGACGGGCTTTGATGATTGGAAAGCACTGTGAAATGTAGTGCTCTGTGAACACACCATCCTCTGATATGAACACCAGATGGAGCATTGACAATTAACTAACACAATTTTCTTAGTGCGCCAAGGCATGAACGTTGAAGGGTTCTCTGCTGCTTTTCAGCCTTCGGATACTAAGAGACTGATAGAGATGCCAAATCAATCTGACGTTGTAGCCCTTCTATTATCTTAAGATGATGTTCATATTCATCATAAGATAATACCTTCTTCTTCAATTGAAAAAGAGTTTTCCATATGTTGAGATGAATATCATGGATTCCATTATCCGTTAACATCTTTGAAATGTCGTACTGGGAGTCAGCCAAAGGCCAAAACATGACTGGTACCTCACCTTTTGCCAATTTTGTTCTCATGTTCAGCAATTCCTTTTTATCATTAAATGAAGATTATTCTACCTATTTTGACCAGAGTAGGTTTTTCCTTGTTGCTTCATCGGATTCAACAAGATTGGTAGAGACATCATTGATCAAACTAGAAGATGCATGACTTAGGGGTTATTCGGAGAATGACCTACACCCTGGGCTATCTTATGATTGAGAAAGTATTTCACTTGTTAGCGATAAAGGATCATACATGACTAGTTTCGCATTTGCAAGTGCCTCAAGATAAGAGGGCTTTCTCGGCACTACATTGTCCACTGGAGTATTTTCCAGGCAATGTGAATCACTACTGTGGAGAGGAATTTCACAGCGAAGTTCATCATCATGGGGAGGACCACCATAATGGGTTACATCAAAAGATGAAATCTCTTGCTCCTTGGTCTTCTGACCACACAGAGGGTTCCTGTGGCTCTCATCTGAAGATGAAACTTCAAGATTGACCGAATTTTCACGAAGCAAGCCTTCATGAGAAAGTGTCTGTTGAAGACATTTGGAATTAATGTTCCCATTATTGGGAACTGAGGGAGTAGAATCTTGAATTCCAACAGATAAATTTTTGAGGGCTTCATGAACTCCATCATCGAGCAAGGCCTTGTCACAGATTGGCCTTCGATCTCCTGACTGTGCTGGGCGGATCTTTTTCATAGATGCCTTCTTACTCTCTTTGGAAACCACTTGTTGATGAAAGTGGTTGCTCTGAGTAGGTGTATGTGCCTGATCGGGAAAGATGTTAAGGTTAGGCTGATGATCTCCACTCAAATCAGGTGTTTGTGCCTGACTTGGTTGTCTGTATGATATGGGGGAATATGCTCCATAACCCACTTGGACTGGAACAGATGTGTGTGTCTGTTCCGGAGTGAATCTTTGATGTGTCACTCCACTGCTAGGTATAGATTTATGTGTCTTTCCTTGAGATGATGCTGAAGTTGTTATGATATCCTGGCTAGCATCCAGAATATGAGCAGGAATTTTCTTCTACTATTTCACCATTGACAAAATATTCATGGTGACTTCAGCTGCCGGAACGGGGATATATGTCCATTACATGCTTAGAGTATGTGTATGTGCCTACTCATGTCCTCCTTTTCCTATCAGTGAATCCTGACAGTACTCAAGTGTGGGGGCAGAGAGTTGAGTCTGCCTCCTGTTTTTCGTCGGGGCTTTCCGACTGACTTCTCCGTGCGCTACCAAGCGAGACTGTTGGTAGGATTGAATAGTATTACCAGGTGTATATTCGTGCTGATTACACTTCTCCAAACGTGGTTGAAGAGATCCATCATATGTAGTCAGACGAGCATGCTGGCTAACTGATGATGTATAAGCAGTTGTATGTTCCTGCCTATAGTACTCCACCGGAATTGCCTGGCGGGATTGGCGGGATGCTGCCAGACGAGTCTGCTGGACAACGGAATTAAAACGGGAAGGTGTGTGTGCCTGCTCATTGTTCGCCACCAAGTTAGGTTGGTGGACTTCTCCAGATATGGAAGGGATGATAACCTTCCCATTGTTAACCGGATTCCGCCTCTGGCGGTTCGTCTTGCATGTTTGGGTTCGAAGAACCTGAGCCGAACGCCTGGAGTCGGTACCCTCATCATGTTGAGGGCGCACTACAGCATGAGTCTGGTGGCGATTGTTGATGGGAGACCTCGGGAAGGACTATTGTCTTTTTGGATTAATGTCCTGAGGGACCTGCTCATTCACTTCCTCAGAGTAAGGGAGTCAATGGAAATTGCATTCCGGGGATAACGACCCGAAACGGTTGGATACGGTAGTCAGCACCACCTGCCTCTTGATCACTGGTCGTCGTTTTCCGGACGACCTATGTGAGTTGTTCACTTGGAGGGAATGTCGGGCAGCCTCCAGATTTGGGATGGTACCATGTTGACGGTACTCCTTAACCAGCACATTTGATACCCAGCATTGAAGACGCTGAGTAGGTGATGTCATCCTCAGAGCGGATGACGATCCAGTACGAATAGCAGCATTGGTATTTGCAGCAGCAGTATTCACAAATGAGAATTTCAGAGCAGCCATTATAGAAATACAGAAGATCTTGGAAAAGAATGCATGTTTGATATAACAGACGTAATCAAGATAAATTCAGCCACTTCATCCTTTGGATGAGCACATATGCCAATGATTGTTTTTGTTATCCCTCTTACTGACTTTTAAATATGGGCTTTAACAAATAGGTAAACCACCACTTTAATTTGGTTAAGGATTCACGTCGGGTTCACCATTTTTTGTTTTCCTCGGAATTCGGGGATGACCTCCTGTATGGGAGATTCAAACGTTCTGATCGGTTTCTATCGTGTTTGTTCGTAGAACCGGAAACATCCAATGATTCCACATCCATTTGGACCTACATTCAAAAGGTAGGCGCTCATTAGTTTGTGGACTAATGAGGCTTAGGAATTTTCATTGGTCGAGAGGATGGGAGGTCGGAATCATTACACCTTTTTGAAGGGAATTATTGTCTACTCTGGGGCTCTCTTTATAGATTTAGGTTATGTTCGTGAATCCTTATTACATTACCAAGTATAAAATGAGATTTCCTTTAGTTTTAACATTCAATGATAAAATATGTATGAAATTTAGAGAATCTTTTATATGTATTCAAGGTTCTTCATCAATAGAGAATCATCTGTATCTATTTAGAGATTCTTGGTCAATGGTATCCTTCGAAACATTTATATAAAAGTATCTTGGTCATTATGATGACCAAGCTGGTTTTAAAGCCACTCAGTGGGGCACTTGAAGTTTATATTCATTCAGAAGAACATGGATTATTTCAAAGTTGGGATCGAACCCGCAGATGGGCTTCCTACGTATCATTTGTTTTGGAAAAGTAATCAGAACCCACGTAGTTTCAGAAATAGAGTATGATATTTATGATTAATGGCTCAAGGAAGGATTTCATAATTACTTTTACCCTCTAATCTCACGTGAGTCATGCTCGGTATGATAAACAAGTGGTAATGGTAATAAGATATACAACTGGTCCATGAAATATGTAATCATAAGAGATGGTTTGGGGCTTATGTATGTATGACTGCACAGATAAATGAAGGTTTGGATTTACTTTAGGGAGAAAATCCAGGAACAGGGTCCATAAAGGTATATGTGCTTCATGGAGATTTTGAATACTCTAACTTGGGACTTATTCCTGGAAAGGAAACCCAAAATTAGGAGAGGATTGATAATTGGGATTTACTCCTAAGAAGGAATACCATATCAAACGTAATTTAGGACTGGTTAATGTGAATTTGGGGGACTTGGGGCTTATTCCTGAAAAGGAAGCCCAGATTTATGGCTGGGGATTATTCCTAACAAGGAAGCCCAGATTAAAGGATTATGATTGGGACTTACTCCTAAAAAGGAGTCCCAAGTTAAGGAATTAAGAATTTAGGGCTTACTCCTGAGGAAGATGCCCAGATTAAGGGACTTATAACTGGGGATTATTCCTAAAAAGGAGACCCAGGTTAAGGATTCTCTCATCTTAAAGGATGAGGTTGAATGAATGAACTCTCAATCTTTGGTGACATAAATATGTATAAATCACTATGTTTTGAGAGATATTCCATAGAATTCCTTTCAAATAAGGAAGTCAAATCAAGAAATCATGCCATAAATGGCTTTGAAGAGTATCTTGAAGACTGAATCTTGAATAGGAAAGTTGAAATGACTTAAGAGGGGTAAAATTGGCAAGATGGGCACCCAAAAAAGGCAGGGGCGCGCATGTCTTGAAAGGCGTGAAAGTCTTACGTGGGCGCGCAAGTATTGGTCGCGCAGGTATACTTGCGCGACATGTGGGGTACTTGCGTGATTTTCAACCAGCACTAAAAATACTTGAGCGACTCTTTCTTAAAGCCTTTAGAATCCTCTTGAGGTTATTCCAGTAAAGGGACACGCAAGTTCTATCGAAGGAGTAAAGGCGGCGCGCAAGTGTGGCCACCTCTTTTAAGGGCTGGCCAATCAGGCGCGCAAGTGCTGAGGCATTTCAACACTTAGGCCTTCCTCCTTCTCTTTAGATCTTCCGTTCTAGGAATGAAATTACCTTAAAAGTGTTCCGGAAGCTTTGAGAAAAGACTTGGGCGTTGAGAGCTTGAATCTGAATTTCTGGAAAAATTCTTCTCTTGAATGGGGGGCCCACAGGGTATATTTATAGGCAAAAGAAGACCCCGAGCGGTTACCGGGCGGTTATCACTTAGGTCGCGCAAGTTACTTGCGCGCCAAGTGAGTCGCGCAAGTCCACTTGCGCGACCATGGGGAAACATGATCGGCACAGTTGCTTTTGATCCTTTGTTCATGCCTTTGTCGATTTCTGATATTTTCTTCAAAGGTTGAATCACTTTGAGCTCATATATTCCCCTTATCTGATTTTATGATTCTGTGACGAAATGAAGCATCAACATATATATATATCAAATCAGATCTGTTCTTGGATTTTTTAACCCAAATCTATGACCCCACAAAGTTTTATTAAAAAGTAAAGACAAACATAAAACACACATCGTGGCCTCAATACCAGAAAATAAAACAACAAAAATAACAAAATACCAAAACAACACTACACAATCTAGAACTGACTAAAAAGTCCATATGACCCATTTAAAAAACATCCACAGACAATTTCCCAGTCCTCTAAAACTACTACTAGAATCCCTGCCAGCCTGTGAATCAAAAACCCGTCGCCTGCCTATCCACTACACCAAACCCGACCAAACAAATTGCCCCTCCTTTTAGTCATCACCCACATCCCAATAAACAGCAGATCTGAGAACTGACATATGAAATGTCCATAATCCCCTGAACATATCAAAGGCCATAGCCATCTGCAATCAGGCACACAAGGAGTCATCACATGAGCCGATGACTGCATCTCAAGGAACCTACATCTCGAAGTCATCACGTGTTTGCCTTTCACCAGCACACATCGCATATGAAGTCTCCTCCCGCCAGCCTGTAGCATTGTCGACACCCCAAATCATCGGTGACCTGGACCCCGTAATCCAAGGACATCAACGTCTGCATCTGGTTTCTGGTTGAAGCCCAGATGCCGTAATCCTTGGACATCACCCAGAAGCCGCTGGCACATTCTCCATCCAACTGACACACATCCCAAGTATTGTTGGTGCATCACGTCGACTACCGATCCCCCCATCAAGATCCCATGACTGTCCTGCTCCGCCAATGCGACTCGCCAACCACAGTTTCAAATCAACACATCACCTCGCCCTCTATCATCGTTTCTTCAAAGATAGCCACCCAAAAAACCCTTCATCAGCTCAACAACACCTTGTTTCTTCCAAGACGGCCTCACCGACCTTAATCCACCATGTCGTGCCGAATTCAAGCCACAACCAGACTGGAGGTTTCTTAGATTCTTCCACTTGAGAACATGAGGATCCTCCTTAACCAGAGGAATCTATGAATCATGAAAATGGATAGGGACTTTACAAGGATTCACAAAATCCTGAGGGTACTTGACACCGCATTGTGCGAACATCTCAATGTGCCCAATGATTTCATCATTTGGGATTTGCAAAACCTGATTTCATTTTCCATTTCAGAGGCCAATAGGAAAGAGAAGCTCTCTATTGTAGACAGAGGAACTCTCTATCTCATATTCAACCTGATTTCTTTTTCCACTGTGGAGGCCAATATGAGAGAGAAGCACTCTATTATATATAGAGGAACTCTCCATCTCGTATTCATATATATATATATATATATATATATATCAATAATTATAAAATTATAACAAATATATTTATGAAATTTATAATTTTATAAATATATATAATTAATTTATTTATAATTATTTTATAATTATTTAAATATAATTGTATTATTTAGAATTAAAATTATTAAAATTTGTATTTATTTATACATATTTTTATATATTTATAAATATATTTATTTAATTATATATATATATATTTAATTAATATATTTATTATAATTTGATAATTATTTAAATATAAATATATTGTTATTTTAATAATTATGAAAAAATATATATTTATTATAAATATATATTTATTACATATAAATTTTAATTATAGTCATAAATATAAATATATATATATATATATATATTTAAATACTTATCAAATTAAAATGAATATATTAATTATTTATTCATAAATATAAATAAATAAATATATATATTAATTTAAATACTTATGAAATAAAAATAAATATATTAATTAAATATTATTTTATAACTTCATAATTAATTACATAAAAATATATTTATATTTAAATATTTAGGAAATTATAATAAATATATTTACAATAAATATATTTATTATATTTATAATTATAATTATAAATATTTATTTATTTATTTATATTCAGAAATATATATATATATATATATTCTTATAAAAGTTAAATAAAAATATTAATTATATATATTTTTTATAATTTTTAATTAATTAATTAAATATTTATTTATATTTAAATAATTATGAAATTATAATCAATATATTTATTATATTTATAATAATAATTATAAAAAAAATATTCATTTATTTATAGTCATAAATATATATATATATATATACTTAAATAAACATGAAAGTAAAATAAGAATATTAATTATATATATATATATATATATTATTTAAATAAATATATATTTATTAATAATTATAATTATAAATATAACAAAATATATTTATTATAAATATATTCATTATACTTTCAAAATTATTTAAATATAAATATATATTTCATTAACTAAATAAATAAATATTTATTATTTAAAGAAATAAAAAAAATTGTTTGATCACTTGTATAATTGATTTTCCTGTTCCGAACATGATGCACTCCCCTAATTCAATGACCATTCTGATTCTAATAATTTGGATCTTTGCGAATAAAACATGTTTTTTTCCTCCAATAATGCAACATGTTTTTATTATATTTCATTAAACTAAATTTTAAACAAAAAATATAAATTGTGATAATAATCATGCTTAAAAAACAATGGACTTGGTGATAAATGAAAAACACTGAATTTCTATCTATCAATATGAGAGTGTGTATATAATTTGACGCTACAATAAATTAATTTTAGGTTCCTTAATATAATGATTTCGTTTTGAGATGGGTGCATATATCAATTGACTCTACAATAAAATAATTTTATGATGAATAGAATGATTTGATTGAGAGATTAGTCCCATGATCATTGTAATAAGAATTTTGAAGCTAACTATCCTTAAATACATTCATAAATTTATGTAATGGATGATTCGTTCTATAAATTAGACACTCTTCCTCATCCACTTTCATTTTGTAGCTCTCCAAATTAAAATGTAATTCTCACCCACCCATCCTCATCCTGAGTACGAGCACCCATCTATCTGATCCCCCTAATCAATTGATGCATCAGGTGATAAGGACATTAACAGTGAAGATGAGGATTGTGACCAATTCCTTCTTCCCTAACTCAACAAAAAGGCCGAGGAGAACCACGTTGTCTGACCTGTTCTTAGCAGACTCAACCCACCCAGGTATGAACGGGTCGACCAGTGCCGTCTTCTTCGTTATTTTCGGCATCTCCTGGGTAAAAATGAAGAAGAGGACGACGTTGGGAGACCTGTTCATGTACTAAGACATGGAAATGGAGTACTTCGAGCAACATGTTCCTTTACGAAGACCTGGAAATGGAGTACTATGGGTGACCTATTCATGTACAAAGACCTGGCGATGTAGGATCAGAAGAATAGAAGTAAGGTGTTCATGGGAGACTCCACCGACCTAGCGATGGCAGAAATGCAAAGGAGAGCACTGCATGGAGACCATCTCTTACTAGACTCCTACTATCAGGTAGCACCTGAAAGGAAGTAGAGAAGGATGTTGGCCAACCGATTCAAGCCACAGACGATGGCCGACCTGTTTTTTCTGAAATTTCATGTTCTTACAAAAAATGGAATTTTGCAATGTTTTTTACGAGTGCCTATAATTATATAACGATGACGTGAAGTTTTATGAAACAACTCTTCTAAACCAAATATATATTACACACCATACACACATTATTGTATTTTGAGAGATTCAAACACAAATTCTCTAACACCCCACATGCCCCTTTGACGTTGGGCTAAGCCCTATGCTTCTAATCCTTAAAAAAGTATCCTTTGATTGAACAAAATCCAATTAATTATATCATCTTAAACATTAATATATTTATGTAAATATTTAATGTTACTAGAAAAAGTCCTTTACCAATCATTTAATAATAGATTAAAACATCCACTAAATAACGTTAAAAATGTGTATATGGAAAAAATATAATCTTGACTAAAAAGATGAAATATGATCGGTTTTTCATAAATGAATTATTTCGATTGTTGAGTAACAAAGAGACGAAGATTTGAAAGAAAAAACATGGAATCTGGAGAAATAATCATTGGATAAAAATATATGTATGTTTTAATAAGATAAAGAGTATATATTTCTTCTAATGTAAATTTAAACAAGAAAAATCCTAAATATAAGTGAGATTGTAAAGTAGGCCTTTACAGCTTTAATAACTTTTTAATCAAAACACCTTAAAAGTGAAAACATTAATGACACATTAAATACCATTAATATAGATAAATTCATCATATAATATCTCAACGGGGCAGTATAAACACCATATAAACCAATATTCCAGGGCCAAATACACCAATTATGGAATGGGCTCAAGGGTGCATTGAAGACTCATTCACTCAACTCCAATGGAGTGGCTCCGACCTCGGGATAATGGTTGTTTGTCATCACTCTTCTGACCATCACCACTCGTACCTGGTGGGGGTGGGGGGTAGTGCTTCTATACCACCCTTGGGAGCACATCAAGCTTGATATTCAAGACTTTCCCATCTTGACACATGTTAAGTCATCAGTTACTGTCCATTGAAGGTTCCATATGGTTTCATTTTCTATTTGGAGGAAACAACTTGTTGGAATGCAATTGATAGGTTGCTCAACCCTTAAGCCTATCATCCACTGAGAAAACTCATACGACTTAGAGATGGTGGAATGAGAGATATCATAATAATTTTTCTTTCATCTAGTACTGGGGGGAACTTGATATAATATAGGTAGTTGAGGTAGGGGGTTCCGCTCAAGATCTACACTGTAAAACTCAACACATGGTAGGATTACATTCGGATGGTCAACTGACTGAAGACCAATGAGGAAAAGATCAATCACTCTCATCTATCACACAATAGTTCCTTGGAAGCAATGAGCATACACTTTCATTTCTCCTACTACCGAATGTTTTTGGTTCTTTTCCATTATCAGATCATTCAATGATTCCCAAATGGCACGACTCAACCCACCAATGGTGTTAGGGGGAGGGAATATCAAATAGAACTATAAAATCCACCTGCTTCCTTAAAATCACATGAGTTAGGGTCTTCATTCTTATTGACTTGCTTCATCTTGCTCGGAATGAATCTAGAACCTTACATACTCTAGAACTATGGGGGACTCACTGGCTGACTCTGACTCCTAATCATACTCAGTATAATACATGTAGTAGACTTACAAGATAAATTTCTCTATCTATTTTAAACCACATGGGTAACATGCTATCTTGGGTAGCTTGTATGGATGAGCGAGATATTGAATTGAGTTTTTTTCTTCCTTACTAACGGGAAATAAAATCACAATATAATATTGGTAATGATATATTAAAAGGGTTAGAGGGACAAGGATGGTGTTATATGAGGGTTAAAGTGTAGACTAGTTCTCCCACAATAATGATGTTAGAGGGATAGAATCATACACCAGCACTAGGGGTGAAAATGTACCTTAACTCCCGACTTTTGGGTGAAAGGGTTTCAGTGTTGGATGACTTAAGAACTATGACTACAAGATGGTTAACTATCATCCATAACCCATTGAATGCTATTTGAGTGGATATATTACTCAAAAATAACAATATTATACAATTAATGAGAGTGAAAAGGCACAATATGTTCATTTATTATATGATGATATATGACTCATTAAGTTTACGCCAGACATCCTCGAGTGCATATCTTTGTGAAATGGGGATGACATCATGCCAAGGATGAAGGAAAGGTTCTTGAACAATGGAATGAGGGATCAAAATGCATTGTCTTATCAACAGATCAATACACTATTTTCCTCCACAATCCTGTTGAGTAGCCTTTAATGAATTGACTCGAGAGTAGGAAATGGTAGATGTAGGTCATGTTAGCAATGCTCATGCTGATAGAGAGTTGAGGTGAATCACTTCAACTTTGGCATAATGACCAGAATTCCAGTATAGAGTCATAGATCTTACATTGGGGGAGTATGTGAGTCAGTATTATAAATGTAATAGACTATATAGGTAAAATATAGGTAGTAGAAGATCATGCGATTGTTGAGCAATATATTTGGGCACTCGTATTACTGGAATCCTATCCGGTAGATGATCCCATACTATAAATAATGTCAATCCAAGGTCCCTTACTATACCACACACATAGATAAAATCTATTGAGTATAGAATATCATACTTAGATATGGTTCTTTCATATCCTTCTAGAGTATTTGACATAATCAACAGGTCACCGAGTATGAGAAATTCCTCAAGCGTCTCTAATTACATTCATCTAGCTCCAAGAGGGAAGCATTCAGACACCTAGAAATCAAAAAGTGTAGGGAATCGCCAATGAGAAGATCACTAAGTGGTACTAGAATTGGTGGCTCAATCACAAGGGAGTGATGAGATTTTAATTCGAAACCTCAAGTAGCTTATGATGGTGAAATGACTCTATCTTACACGTGCATAAGCTTCAGAAGAATTTCAAAATGAAATTTGTTAGCATCCAGTTAATTACCTACCTGTGAGGTGTGATCTTGTCGTTGAATTGCATCACATCAATTTCAGTAGATGAATATATCTATGGTTGAGAAGAAAGAAGAAAATCAACTTATTTGAAAGTAGGATTGAGTGATAAAATGGAAGGATGTGATATTGAATCTGACTTCCAAATATAGTAGCCCACCCAATGAAAAAAAGAACTACAAAAACAGGAAAGACAAATAGAGTAGTGTTTGGGATACAATACATGAATCATGTATCCCAAGAACTCACTGGGATATGATACATTATGCATCCTAGTGAGGACATGGTGCTCAATACCCAGGGAGTGCTTGGGATACATGAAGTATCCCAGTGTCTACTACCTATATTATTTCTATGAAATGACCAGTAAATACCAGGTTACAAATCCATTTCATCACCTATTCGATCAAATTAATTTAATTGAAACTACTATGAGAGTTTAACCTTTTCCATATTATTCCACTTCTAATACCAATGGAATGATACACGCCAACGTACATTCATTCGAACCAATGTGTTTCACTTTATTAATCTTTTCTTGACGATTTCAATCCCAAGAGTCCCAAATATTTCATTTTCATTGTCTTTCACACCTCTTATGAAGATGTACGCCTCCTGTAGATATGATTTGATGCCCATGAGGTAGGGTAGGAATAACCTCTATTTGGCAGTAGAGGTGCATGGACCATGGGTTTTGAGGTTAGGCGGTGTAGTGGGTGGGAGAATTCGCCGAATTTGGAATATCACAATCTAATACCTATATTATACTGAGGATTAGATCCATCATGTGAAGGAACCCACCCAACGGATCCCGAACCACCTATGAAAATGGTTTTAGCCCCTAATGCGTAAATTTTGGAAACAATTCCACAAGCTAGATGAGGTTTTTACTCCATCATTCATGGTTCCCATTCCAACATCAATCACATTCACATTTCCAAAAAAAATAGTCAAACGTAGATGTGTGTGTCCTCAGTGTACATTTCCAACCATACTATCATGACTTCCAATCCAGTATACTACTTTTCAGGTTGAGCCCACCGGCGCTCTCAGGACCTCATTCATTATCGACTAATTGTGGTGACCACCTATCTCATTTAATGAAAGCCCTTGGTGTTGACTGCTATGCAATTAAATGATTAAACATCATAAACCATCATCGTATTGATATTTTCAACCTCACTAGTCATCATACCTATTTATATTAACCTACCTTCTTGCTAGTGGATGAAGGAATTGTTCCCAGATAATTAGGTCTGAATGATGTGATACATTTCCAAACATGATTGAGTCTACTACCTATATTACACCGAACCCAATACCCTCATGTCTATTAAAACGTCACACCCCCTAAATTGTAGGCCTATAGGGTTACATGGTACCCATATTTCTATTAATCACCTGGTACTAACATATATTGAAGGACCACCCGCAAAAAATGTTAGGTTGACATGGGGTACTCAACCCACCAATGGACTCACGCGTATTGAATTAACCCCACTACTATACCATTAGATCTCATGGGTTTAGTTTATGGTTGGATCGTGATTCCACTATATGAATGAAATCAGAGGGCATTCTATCATCTTTTACTTTCATTGGTGTGCACAATATACATACACCTAACAACCAAACAAAAAACGACTGAACTGCATTAGGATTGAACCACTAGGTATCACGGGGATGCTCATCACAACCTTCGAGACACCGGATCAATGTACCCAAGGTGCACTAACAAAACCCCAGTCCTTTTGTATGCACACCAAATTCATGGTCATCCAATCTTTGGCCACATTTCAGAGCTTCCTAGGTTCTTTTAATTCATTCTGGTATAGCTTGACTAGACCACTAGATCCCTGAACCAGAACTGACCCATTTTTCAACTCATCATCATTTTTACAATCGTTATCCCTTTCCCAACCTTCCAATACAAAATATTAGTTTCCATTGGACCCATCGACACTCTACTATAGTAGTCTTCTTCCAAACTAGCTCGGTAAACCACTTGGCCTTGCGAGTAACCATAGAATCAAAATGTCATGACATTGTGTTCCATCTAATGATACCACACCGCTACCCCACTATATCAACCCCATGTTCATTCTAACGTTTCCATGATTACCAAAAAACACCACATGAGTAACCATACTAGATATTGACCATATTCCCCACAATCCCTTGTTTCCTTTCCCTGGCGGTTCCTGAGTTGGCTCTAGGTGAAATGCAAGGTCAGTATACAAATCAGTAGATCAATGTCATGTTATAGAATCTATGTCAGTATAATATAGGTCATATACTAAGAGAGAAGAGAAAAATGAACATTATGAATGACCTATAGCCACATCCATTATCGTCAAAATGGATCTCAAACCCCCACTGCGTACACCGATAAACATTTCAATTAGTAGATTACTTTTGAATTTGGGGCTGGAGAAAGTGGAAATGGGGATAAATAGATTGAAACTACTACATAAGACCAATAATTATATAGATTTATTGATGGGAAGGAGTCTAATATTTTGTTTCTGAGCAGAAACTTTGGGTATATAAAGGCATGGGTTTTATTGGAATCCACTTTTTCATGTCCAGTAAAAATATTGTGCATCAGAATAGGAAGCCCACTATAAGTCCTCAATGGACTAATTGATCTTATGAAACATTATAATATAAGATAACTACTACACACTTGACGAA
The DNA here is from genome assembly GCA_963277665.1 of Viscum album. Lineage (NCBI taxonomy): Eukaryota > Viridiplantae > Streptophyta > Magnoliopsida > Santalales > Viscaceae > Viscum > Viscum album. The sequence continues at coordinate 1,934,170,254 of OY728131.1, forward strand.
TAAAACCTTGGATCTACCAGATAGAGTTAGTGCATCGTGACCTTCAAACCGGTGGATCCGCAAAGACTACTCAATGAGAATCAATGAAGGGAAGCTATCTAAACATCCCACAACATCACTGCCTATATCTCATGCTGACCTCTCCATAATTTAAGTGCCCTACTATAATAGTCTTGCTTTTTTCACTACAATTTCTATCTTGGTTTGTGTTAAGAATAACACCTCTACTCATATAATTCAAAGAAACTGGTTGTGATAGTCCCTGTAATACCTATCAATTTATCTCGAAATTTTAACAAGACCAATCTGACACCTACTATTTGAACACCTATATAGAATACCTCGTATTTTGGAAAGATATATGAATGAAAATGATACTATAAATACTAGATATATTCAAAAACATTTCGTATTTTTGATATGACCCTATTATAGTCATTTCTCCTTGTCTCATTACTCATGATGAGCTATATAGTCTATTTATATGAATAATAAATGATATCATACATATGAAACAAAAAGAGAATATGATCGATTAATGAAGAAAAAATGAATTCCCTGAAGGAGTTCCCAAAACCATAGAGAAAGCTACCTAGCTTGTTTTTTTGGAGGTCTCCCAGTCCACTTCCTATATTATCAAAAGTATAATTTTTTAGTTTCTTTCTATATATTTTCAAAACAATTTCAATTCCTCAACACATTGAATTCATAACTCAATTAGAGTAGCTTGAATTTCTTGTGAATTTTGATTCAATGGGACAAAGATAGAAGAAATAGAAGTGACTAAAAATGACAACCTCTTGTTGATAGGGGAAACAGACAAAGAAGAATGACTTGGGTTGGGTCTTGACCAATGCACATCCTCAATGGAAAAGGATTATCTTAGTTCAACTATGGTCTACCTTTGAGTCAGAGATCAACCACTTGGATTGCTCTGTTCCATAGGGTTCGAGAGAGGGAAGGAGATCAAACCTAAAAAGCTTATGTCGTTAGGGAATGCCAGAAAAGATACTTGAACAACCTCCACTATTTCTAGTCTCCATTTAAGAGTACATTCCTCATATCATGCTTTCCACTAATCCTTCCTTCTGAATGTTAATTGTCTCCAAACTATCCCTGGAAAATGAATGAATTGAATGGGGAGATATCCTATCACAACAGGGGTTATAGAACTCCTCAATGTAGTTCATACACAACCCACCAAGTTTTGAAACCCATCCGTATTCTCCCATAGGAACATGCACACTTTTACATTCACCTAATAGGAGTAGGATTCATTACTATTTGTGTTCTCTCATCATCATCAATTTGTTTACAAAAATAAGGAATGCATTATAATGCCTTATATCTTTCCCCCTCTTGTTAGTATCTCTTCTTTCAATGGATCTATCAATGTAGGATGGTCAGAGATCTTCCTTAACTTTAGGAGAAATCTAAATTCTATATCTTTTAGTGGGGTTTTGGATTGAAGATACCAGTGAGGTACTGTTATTGTAACTATCATCTAGGAGAAGAGCTTGGGAGCTTAAAACAATTCGCTTCCTTCTTACCTTTCATTTATAGGCCTTGTATTGAGTTTGTTCTCAGTAAGGCATAACATATCGTTGGATTAAATATCCTATTCCTTGAGAAAGATCATATCAAGCATCGGGTATTCTCTAGTAAAATAATGGGTCCTCCGAATTGATGTAAGAGCATGTGCACATTGTCCACCACTACATTAGTACAGAAATGCCTATATAAGAAAATAGGTAGTTATTGAATTAGTACAATAATAACTTCAATCCTTAAGTCCATTAATAAGAGAAGGAGCAATTGTAAATATTATACAACACCTGATTTTGTAAGAAAGGTATTTATTACTTCCTCAATTCAGACAAAAATCTATGTTTGTGAGATTGGTAGTTGAAAATGGAATAATGGGTATTTCTCTTTCTGTTTCAAAAAGACTATACATCTCCTTTCTCTTTGACCCAACAGTCTCAAGGATTAGATTCTCACATATAACTTCAATTAAAGCTATCCATGATTCACATACATATAAAAATAAGTTCATTTCACATTATCATCTTTCATAGGCTATGAAAAATCGATCTCAGAAATAAATACTTAATCTTATTAGCTATAAAATGTGGTCCCTATCTTATTTTGGTCATAAAAGGGAACTTTCTCCCTCTGATTCCTATGCCTTTGACTCCTCTCATCTTACTTCCTAGATTCCCTGATTAAGTAATGGCCTTCCCTAATGATGTTTTGAACGGAACTTGGTGAACAATCTATTCTCATGATTTCATAAGACCTTATTAAGAGAGAACCAACAAACCAATGGAGACATAATATAAGGCTCATATCCCTTCATTTATTAGTTTTTTCCTATATGCTATTATATCTCCCTATTACACCCTCTCTCACACACCAAAAATAGAAAAAATATCTCTTTCATATCTAGTACATGCTTGTTCAATCCATTTGATAGCTTTCCTTCACTCTGCTCTTTCATTCTTTGTTCCAGCTTCTTATTTGGCCTCTTATAAGACTTCCTTTAATCAGTAATAAAATTTTCAAATCGATTAATGATGGAATTTTCAAGCCTCCCTACCTCGCATGGGAAATGGTACTCTTCCTCTCTAATCTTTTATTTATAACTTTCTTTTCTTTCATCCTGGGGGGTAAGGATGTTACCAACTATCATATATATTCCCTAAGAGATTAGATGGAGTTATTGAACATTTCAATTTCCTCACATTCTCCCTTGAACAGGAAAAATGTCTTAGGACCCCTTATATAGTAATCATATTTACTTCATTTCTCTATCCAGACATTCAAATTCTAGAGTAGTAGTTGGGAAAATAATTCAACGAAAAAAATGGTGTGCTTGACTTGGAAGTATTTGGAAAGAATAAGGAAAGTACGACATGAGTGGAGTTATATGCAGTAGTTCTTCTTTGACGATTGAACTACTATCTTTTCCTCTAGATATTTAGATACCTTTAGTCACTCAATTGATTAATAATCCATTAAAGAGACTTATTATTTGAATATTTGTCATTTTATAACTGACATTATATAGTTTACTATGGAATGTATGATCTTGTAAACCTACATCTATATTGTAATCATGGAGGGAGACTTCTTCTCATAGGTAGGGTCTAAAAGAATTCATGATCTGATCTTATTTCTATTGATCGATTCTTCCTCCAGATGGTCCTGATCTCATACTAATCAATTAGAGATCCACAAGGGTAGATTGAATTCCAAAAAAAAAAATAGAATATTTTTCAGAGTTATCCATGGAATATATATGTTATGAGAACCGAAACCTATCATGACTATAGGAAGAAATCCTAGTCCCATATGAACAACTAGGGATTTCACACATTCCAAAAAAGAGAGAGAAAGACCTTATTCAAATACGAGTTAATGAGGGTATCTTGTTGTCAAGTGAAATTATATTATCCCATTTATGAACTGATCAAACCTCTTTTAGAGGCCTTCACATGAATAGTGATAAAATCATTTTATATCCGATCTTTAAAAATTTCTTGGAAGAATTTACATCTACCTAATATTTTTCTTTAAGCATCTTTCATGGAAGAACCAATTTCTTAGATCGAGAGATGGACACACAATCAAATAACAATGACTTTGACTAGTGCTCCATCACATCATTAAAATATAGTTATTTTAAGAACAGTTCATGAGATCTCATTCAAATAATTCATGCAGGGAAAAAATGATTTTATAACAATGTGAGACAATGATATTAGAGGAATCACCCTCTTTGTATATTTATTTCTATCCAAATATATTTATACTGTTTGAACAATCTGATGAACTAAGAGATCCTATTTGGGAATATGTTGCTGTAGTTAACCTGTACTATTTATATCTTAGTAGATATGTGGTTATTGATCTGTTTGCTATGGTACTATATCAAAACTGAAAAGTAAGATGATTAAAAATCATGACTATCTAATGACATGAACACACTCACATGTGCTTGAAGTGTACATGTCAATTAAGAACATATACAACCCCTTGATCAAGTATTCACCAGATTCCTTCTGATTTTATTATTGGTTTGAAAAACAAACAAGTTTCCTTTTATTTATCATAGCCTTATTAATTCCTTGATAAAAAACATTATATTTGATTTTGCTATCACATCATTTTTATGGTAAAAACATGCATTTTTTTAAAAATTATTTTACTTGATCATTTGGAATTTATATTAAAAGTGTTTTTTAGAACTTATTGAAATTAGAACATATAAAATTTATTCTATATATTAAATAAACACAATTAATATTTGGTAAAAAGTTCAACTTAATTTTTTCTCATAATGAATAGTAACCATGATAAATATTTATCACCTAAATTAAGGGTAAAAAGTGTTAAATAGGTTAAAATAAAGGGATAAGACTTAATGATAAAACCAAAAAAGTATTAAATATCATTTATTTGTTGGATTTAGATCATACCCTTATCATATTTTAAACTATCACAAATTGGATCTACTTTACTTGAGTATGATATATATCATATAATAAATTTCAAAATATTTTCATGCTTTCCTCCCACCTCACATAAAGAAAGAAACCACATCCCCTTAAATTTCCAGTCTTCGTGAGCCACTTACCATGAATAATCCTTGAAAAAATATATTCCCAACATCCATAAACACATCTTTGAGATTCTATTATTCCCAAAAGATCACTCCAAGAAGGGTTAAGGTGTAAGACAAAGGAAATTACCAAAGGAGGAGGTATATATTCTTATTGAGTTTTTTCAATCTCCCTTCTACTTAAACCACCTCTAAATATTCAATATTAATATTAACATAATTAAATTAGTATATTAAATATATTGAGATGTTGTTATGTAAATGGTGCATCCATTTTCTATCTCTTTTCCATCCTAGTGAAAATGAAAACATCTCTTATGCATACAAACGAACTACTATCTCCATGTTGAGGTGTAATATGTTTTTTCATCAACACATCACATAGCTATTTAAAAATATGGAATGAAAAAATATATATGATATTTAAGACATATTTATTAATTTTTATGAATATTTTTTAATCTAATTTCTTACTCACCCATCCATTAAAATATGATAAAATCACTAATATGTCTATGTGGACTATCACCTCCGTGAAGTGATGCAATTCATATTTTTATTACCACCTTGAAATGATTATTATAAAATTACATACAATGAATGATAATTATATTCATGAAAATATCAAAAATTAGGAGATGATGTAACCATTTCATAACACATTGAACCTCAATAAATATATCAAATTAATTCTAAAAAATTTACTAAATAACCTCATGTGGACAACATAAGCATGAACTTTTCATTGAATGGATTCCAGATAATTATATAATGACATTAAAATGGAATATATATAAAAATATACTCAATAAAGTATTTAATATATCTAAATTTATTATTTAATATGATATAACATGTTTGACCTAGTAGGAATCTAAGGAAGTAGCTTTTCATTTCAATTCCAGTATATTAATACATTTTTTATTATATAAAAATAATTTATTTTATATGGTGTATATACTTCCCTTTGTCATATTATATCACGAATGGATTTATATTCATGATATTTAATGTTTCAATTCATGCTTTCACTTTTATGGTGTTTTTATAAAAAAATTATTAATGTCGTAAAGGTTTATTTTACAATATATCCCTTATTCAAGATTGTTCTTGTTTTAATTTACAATGGAATAAATATATATGCTTTGTCTTATTAAAACAACCCTATATTATTATCCATTGAATATTTCTCCCTAATCCTTGTTTTTTATTTCAAATTTTCCTCTCGTTTTTACTCAAAAATCAAAATAATGTTTTTAAAAAAAACCTACCATATTTCATCTTTTTGGTCAAGATTATTTTTTTCCCATATATACAATTCATGTTATACCAAGGATGTTTTAATCTACCTTTAAATGATTGGTAATGATCTTTTTTCTATTATATCTAATATTACTTAAAATTTTTTAAAATTATTTTATAAATTTTGTTCCAAACCATTCAATTTTTACTTTTTACAAATGTATAAAAGGAATGTTCATTTTAACATATATGGAGTGAATGCATTTTCCTACCACCATGTAAGTTATATTCTATTTATATTACTCTAAAACTTTCTATATCTTTCAAAAGAAAATTATTATTCATTATTATATTGATTTTATGTTTTTTTATTAAAATAAAAAATAATCATTTACTAGAAGGTTAAAAATAATTTTTAAATTAATTTTTAAATTCATTTTTACAAAAAATCTAGACCATCCTTATGTAATTATATTATTTATGTATTTCTTCGATTTTACTCTCAAATACTCAAAATAATTTAATTTATTTAAAACTTTTATTTCTAATCAACTAATGGCATTTTATCATCTTTAACTAATTTATGTATTTTACCTTATTTTTAGATCTATCAATTTTTTGTGATCATGTTCTCTATCAATCTTTATTATTCATTAGACATTACTTTTCCCCTCCATGTATATATTTTTAGTATCATGGAAATATTTAGTATCATTTATACTAATTTTATTGTAAATTACTGGATTCTATAAGTATTTACATTGTGAGTTTTGGGTGTTGGAGGCACCCAGAGGAGGTTACTCATAGGTTGGAGGGTGTTGGAGGAGTTTTGGGGGATCCACTAGAAAAATAATTCATGGATACAACATGGATGTTTATAATATTTCTTTTTCCTAGTGGTTATAACATGGTGGATCCATGTTGTGTCATTGGGGTTATTTGGAGGTTAAATGAGGCTAAATTAAAATTGGGTGGGGGGTAGATGCATCATGGACTATCGGTCGCGACATGGATCCTTTCTTGCTAGAGGGGTCCCTACAACGTGGTGCTTATGGTTGAACAATATCTCCCAGATCCACTTTTATAGGCTCCGTACTGGATTCTCTAAATCACATTTGACCTAGGTTGGCTACAACATGGTCCATCAAGCTGGTCTATAGACTTTGTTATGTTAGACAGTGATGGGGCATGGTCCACGGAGTTGCACTGTGATCTTATATTTTTTTGGTTGCCTATAAATGCTAATAGCATGTCTGATCCCTATTCATTTCCACTTCTCTCCCATGAAGCCAAGTTGAAAAAAGAGTAGTTTTTGAATCCCATTAAAGGCCCTTGTAATAGGGTTTGATTTCGAATTCTAGAGATCAATCCATGGTGAACAAATGTGCATTCTACCTCTTCACTCTAAGTGTTTCTAGGAATTTTCTTTAGTTTTCAAACTATTTATTATCAGCATGCCATGTCACAAGATATACATTTTTTTTAATGAGGTTTCATTGTTTTTGTTTGGTGATTTTTTTATTGACACGCTTTTGATATCGTAGTTCCTCTTAAGAGAAGGGATCATAGATCCACAAAGTTGATTTGTTCTCATGCAAAGAACGTTTACAACATTGAGATAGGGGATTCATTTCTTCTCCTATTTATTTAGGTGAAATAGTAATGTTATAAATTTTTATCCCTTTGTATGGTAATTAAATTAAACTAATAATATTGAACTAGATTAATAATGAATTGGATAGAGATCACATGTTGTTGATGATTAATACCACGATAACAGTTTGCCTCTTGTTTTAATAGATATTGTGTTATCTATAATTTACTTTTGTAGAATTTTTTCATGTTTTTTATCATGTTTTATGTGATGGAAACTGGTAATGAAGATAAATATGTAATTGATTGATTAATTTTCTTTTGAATTTAACATGAGTCATGTTTTTGGTATGATAATTCATGAAAATTGATTGTAATTCAAATTGATTAAATCCACATGTTTAATTGAATATGTTGTTTCATGTTTTAATAAAATTTGATATATAATGTGATGAATGAAAATTATTGTTCGGAATGATGATTTAGTAATGTAGTTTAAATTATAATGGTGTTTCTATAGATTTTTGAAGCCCTAATAAATATTAAGATCATGTTAAAACTTTTGATAGATTATTATAGATGATGACTTAGGTTTCCCGTAGTTGGAACATATGAATAATTAATTAGGTAATCCCATGATTCAATACAAATTATTTCATTAGACCTTACATTGTTTCATTATTCTTATTCTATTTATTTATATTTGTTCCATAGACGAGATGTGAGGATTAACGACTTCCAATTTTTTTCATTGGAAAATTCCTTCAATAGTTTTTCATATATACATCTGCCAAAAATATGAAATTTATTTAGTTATAATTGACAATTTATATCATCTTATGGAAAATGAAATCCTGAAAACATACCTCATGTATACATTTACAATTGAGTAGCCTTACCAGGCATAGTTGATGATTTCACATATAATCTCAGCACCAAATATGTCTTGATATTTCTCTCCGTACATATTTTCTTCAATGAAAATAATGTTATTACAACAATATTTTAACTATGGATTCACATGAATCTTTAGATATAGTAAATTCGAATATAGAACATGTAGGGTAATGTTGCTTTTGGTAGATCTCTTAGATCGGTTAGTACATTCATTGTATGGTTTTGAGGTGGTCTTTTGTTACATCCCTTTATCTTTGTCAATCTATAATAAAATTTATTATTTTAGGACTTTTTTCATTAATTTTTAATGCTTTCACATGAAAATTAAATTTCAAAAAATTACATCTTTTTTGACATGTTTTTTTAAGTTGTGATGGTCATGCGATGAATGTTCAAACAGTTTTTTCAAATGTATGAATATCTTCATCATCAATTGGAATAGGTAGTTATGTGACCAGTTCAGGGGCTATGCTAATCGATACTCACATAAGATCTTTTGGAAGTGGTCTACTGTGTAGCATGTCGTTTTGAATATTGAACATCATAGCCCTCACTACAAGGTGAGGGATTGTTGCTTCAATATATATATCATAGTCATTATCACCCTATAGAATATCAATATAAGAAATATACCAGTGTATTTCTAATTAAAATTTCACATAAACATTTATTATAACATTTATTACTTTGGCTAAGAGATCTCTTTGATGCGAATGGCTATCCTCATAGCTTGTGGGGTGGGTGAGATCTCCACACAGTGATTGTCCATGAGTTTCTTATTCTCTTTGCTTCCACCCTTTAAAATTTACATCATATCTCCCAGCCATTGGAATTCTTCTCCAAGGGTATATATTATTTCTATCATCTAATTTATTAATTAACTTTGATCCACCACTTGTTTTTTTTCTTAAAATATGTTCAGGGTGTCACCCCAAAACCGACACCTCTGACACGGCCATAATGTTATGGCTGATTCACGACCGCCGATATTATGTCTTTATCTGGTACATGTGTTATTGATTCTTATGATTATTTTGAATAGAAAATGTAGGAAAATAAGTTAACATTGTTATATAATGACTATTTAAAGAAAAAAATATATTATATAATACTTACACATTTCTCCCACAATTTTTGTGTGTTTCCATCTATTAGTATCACATCATTATTTACACGTGCCGCCTTCCATAAAACATGGAGTGTGATGGAAGTGGCTTTGGATTTGGAGTCATCAATATTCATATTAAATTAAGAACAAAATCATGGTTTTGGATCAAGTGACATTAAAATATTACGATATATTTAAAATATGTACCAATTTTTTTAATGGAAGCGTACCCCATACTTGCTTTACAGTAGGGGTACATGGGTTTTCCTTCTCATTCCTTAATTAAAACATGTTGTTGCTATTTCATAAATAAAATTTTTTCAATAAAAGTCTTGAATACACATATCATCAAACAATGTATTACTATCCACAATGTACCTAAAAAGATACTTCTACACAACATCCATAAAATATGTCCCATGCATCATGGTTAATAAATGGTTATAGATAAGTGGTGGGTGTGGATTTATATTACCTTCAATAGATTTAGGATACTCTCTTTTTAGAATTGGGTGAAATCCTTTGTGAGTCCTTCTAGAAAGCATTAATACAAATTTCTTGTGGGAGTCATCTACTATAAATTCACTCTGCAATGGATGATAAAGTTTATGTCAAGGTTTCATTATTTTATTTTTTAGTAAAATAAATAATTGATAACGTAATGTTACTATAATATCTTAATACATTAGTGTCTTTATCCTATACACAACACGATGCCACAAATCTAAATCAATTGGAAGGTGTTACTATGTGAAGATTCCAATGTATCTTTTGAACATATCCTTTTTGGGGTTAACATGTTGGCTCCACGCATTCCATATGACCTCGTATTTGATGCTTTTATCTTTATATTTGATTCTTTTTTCTAACGCTGTCAAACTAGTACACTCCTATTTTTTGTATTGTCAGTCATTTTTTGTCTATCATTTCCATGAAATCATCACTGTTAATATGCTCCTATAAACTGTTAGCATCAAGATGTGCAGATTGTCGTTGTACATATGTACTAGGAGTAACAGCAGGTTAAGAAGCATATTGTTTCTCAAGAATGTGATCATCATCACGTGCATAAGGTTGTTTATATACATGGCGTACAGTAGTAGTTTGAGATACAAATTGTTCCGCAGGATTGGGAACACTGACATGTGCAGAATCTGTTATTTGTCGAAGTGGTTTAACCATTAATTTAGATTACATGAGGTAACATGATGTATATTAAAAAAATTTTCCTCATTATTAAACTCAATTTTTATTTTTTAAATATTGAAGGGATTTTAACCCTCTATCTGTGATCCAAATCCCTTAATTTTGAACTCCTATGACATAAAAAATTCCATCTACATTAGGTCCACTGCAAAATTATTATGACATTCCAATGAAAGGGTCGTCCTCTTTTGAATATTCATTTAACCCTTCTGTGGTTTTTGTTGAAAATAGGACAATTGAACACATTCAGTTTGTAGGATCTAGAACATAAAATAATTTTACTGCCTCTGATACCATTATAAATTGTTTTTCATTATACCCTTCCTAACTAAAATCAACTTTCATGATTCCTAATTCATCTATTTTAATATCACTTCTATTATCAATCTACATGCATTAAAATATCATCACTTAAAATTTTATATAATCTAACTCCCATATTTATTTGATGAAGCCAATGTATGAAATATTCACATAAATTATATTTCTCTCCTTAGTACCAGAAACAGTCATTGCTTCAGCAATGAGTGTAACTCCACTATTTTTCATGGTACTGTCTCCATCATTCTCATCTGTATAGAACATATAACCATTAATTACATGACCAATATAAGACAATACATACACACTTGGTTCTCTGGCTAGCCATCGAAGTCGTTCTGAAATCCAATCTGGATTTTCATATGTCTCCATTAAAATATGGTCTCAAAACCATCCTATAATCTATTGATAATGTTTATTTGGTATCCATTTTTCATCCAATGATGTATTAAAAGGCCTAATAATTTATTTTTGGGTATTAACATATGGGGAAACCTCAAAACTGTTATGTAAAATGTAATGTTGGGCCTACTAACGATCACTAATATTGATTAACATGATATCTCTTCCAGAAATTCCTTCACCCATATGCTACATGTAATTTCTCAGAAATTATGTGTAATTTTTTATAATTAAATGGAAATATTACGAGACCCAATGATTTTACAACATGTGATTCTGAGGCCCGGAGAGCCTAAAATGGAATTTTGAACTTTTTTAACGGTGCATTCAATAAATGTGCCAGCGGGTTTTTCTAACTATTGAATCGGTGTTCAGATCAAAAATCTGAGGGAACTCTTTAACTCGGAATGATTGGATTATCATATAAGGGATATAATTTGATCCGTAAGGGATGAATAGAAAATATTATATTTAGAATTTTCAAAAAATAAAAAAATAACTTTTAAAAAAGTTTTTTTATTTCTTTTCTCAATAGACAAGCAGAGACACAACGATGTTGCAGTGCAGCAATGAGGTAGCATCGAGGTACATTAATGAAGCTCCTTAATGACCTGTATCACGAATCATAACTACTAAATAAAGGAATAATAACAGTGATGTTGTTTTATAAATGAAACAGTGTAAAGACGTGACGTTGTAGCATAACTGATACAATAAAATGTGTTATATTTTAATTGATTGATGCATTGGTGGAATGAGGATTAAACCATTGAAATTATATGAAGAACCACCAATGGTATTCCTATCATATTAAGAATAAAACACTAACAGATCATTACCAAATTCAACACACATCGATGAATAGAGCCAGAAGTGACAAGCGATGTTCACATCTTGAAACCTCAAGGATGAAACACCAAAAAATATAATGTAAAAGAGGTAGGGGTTGTTTTATATTGATGTTATTCCCTGTTATTTTTGAGAAAAGAAGAACACAGATCAATCCATGAATAGGTTAATACACAATTCCTGTGTTTATGTAGGATGGGTGATATTATTTAGGGATTTCTATATTCGAAATTCAAACAATACATGATATGATTGAACAACAATCCCTGAGACTCCCCCTATTTTTAACCTCTATCATGGAGGGCCAAGGAATACATGAGAAAGGCCTATGCACCACCTCCATGTACATTTTCTGTGGTCGTACACTCAAAATGGAGGCAAGATGATTTCTGGACCTTCGGGGTGAATAGGATGCTCCCCGGAGATAGTAGGCATAGGTGGTGCGAAGAAAGGACCACCAGAGCATATCTGATGGTCTGCCAAAGGATCTTCCAGTGTGCTAATGTCAGCTGCATGTCGGATGGTAGGACAGGAGGCCGCCGGACATGCCAGCGGCTGGGAGGAGCGATGCACCGTGGTGGTAGGAGGTTGCGACCAACTGGCAGCGATGTCAGAAGGTGAAGCTTCAGGTGAGTACCATGTCGGGGGACGGCCCATGTCTGGGCCGTACGAATTGCTAGAGAGTCATGGTCCTTTGATTGGGGCAGAAGGTGAGACCCCACATCCGTGGGGCTAGCTGGGACCGGATGTGGCATCCTGTCGCGTCCTAGCTAGACGGCGTACCACAAGCTGCACCGAGCAGTCTGGCTTCAGTCTGGCGGGCTTCTCCCCCAGCCAGCAAGCTATGTCGGTCCCACAACCAACAGGCCTAACCCACACAAATGGGCCAGACCCACGGCACAACAGGTAGGGCTAGACTAGACTGGGTCAACCGTCCACCCAGCGGGATTGTCCCTCGACCAAATTGGGCCTGGTCTAACAAGTCCCACTATGCTTGGCCCACTGGAAAGCCCAGACTGGACTAAACCAAACCCAAACTAGGTTAGGTCGAGTTAGTTGGAAGAAAACCAGGGTATGTGGGACCCCCAGGCAGAGTAGGTCAGATCGGTTTGACTGGGTCTGATCAGACCCAAACGCAACTAGCCCCTGTTTACGAAAACGCTAATAACTTGAAAACTGGGCATCTAATTGACTATCCATTTACAGCAATGAGACCCTCTCAATGAGGAAGCTCTTTTGACATGACCTGAGGAGGCTTTCCTGGAAGTTTAGATGTGACTAATGGCTTGAGAAGCAGTTATCCCAGGTGTGCTAATTATGGAACCCTGTGGTTGGCTGAGAATTGAGGACAGGTGACTTTCGACTCTGTGAGACTCGACTATGGTCTAGTGAGAATCAATTTTGTAGGACCTTGCATACCCATGGTGGGAAGAACATCTGCGTGACTTTGAAGGCCCACGATATATGCGATGATAAGGAGTACCTCAGTTGGCCATGATTAGTGGGAATCATTTCTATGTGACTTTGCAGGTCCATGGTATGTGCTGAGGAGGTGTACCTAAGTAGTCCAAGGTTAGTGGGAAGCACTTGAGTGTGACTTTGTAGGACCACTGTACTCAATAGAGGAGGAGTTCTTTAGTATCTGAGGTTTTTGATGATATGATTGATCATTTTTCTATCACAATTCTAAATATATACCTAGTGTTGTTTGTCTTGTGCTTCAGGATTTACTTTGAGGATTGGTGTGTGGCCTTTAATGTTTGTTTTGGGTTCCCTACTGAGTACTTTGATTCTCACCCCTACATGGGATTATCTTGTGCATGTTGTGTTTGGTGAAGGTGATCAACGTTTCGACAGAGAATTTAGTGGACCAGGACCTAGAGGTTCTCTGGGAGACAAGACTGACGGGCGCTGTGATGGTTGACATGGTGGCTTATAACCAGGTAGGGCCTAGTTGAATCGGGTGGATAAGACGTTCTACTTAGGCATCTAGCAGCTACAGTACTCTCATGACCAGGTGGGGTTTTCTGCAGACGGCCATCAGAGTTTCATTTTTATACTTTTCTATTTTTAGTTTTTTTGGTGGGTTTGTATTCTGGCCCATAAACTATAGTTTTACTTGTACCAGTATTTGTTTTAGTGATACTTGTTTCCTTTTCAATGTGTGGGACATGGTTGGGCATGTGTGTGTGTCTATAGGTACTTAATAAAATGCCTCCCACTTGCATGTTGACAACTTCAACGCTAATCACCAGCCCCTGGCCTTTGGGAGGAAGGATTGGGGTAGTCACAGTACATGCCCTGGGGGATGGATTGTGACACCACCCAGTGTGATGAGATTTCAGTAAACCAATTATTTCCCCACCAGACATGTATTCAATACAAAATTCAACAACTTCCTCAACAATATATTATTCTGCAATACAACCCTCTGGCCAACTTTGATTTTTGACATACCCTATCAAAATCTTCAAGTGTCGTTCAATGGGGTAAATCCATCTATAGTGTAAAATACCACATAGTTGAATCTCTCTCACCATGTGAACCATCAAATCAAATAATGATGGTGGGAATAATATTTCCAATTCACATAATATGATGGAACGTTCCCTTTCCATAGTCGTCCATTTCAAATAACTAAATGTATTTAATATGTGGGGAATAATTTTACCACTTTGTGTAAATTATACGCTATAATTTAAATATCTTAGGAACCATCAAGAAAAATTCATTTTCAAAAAAATTGCAAATGAACTGGAGATGGTGGAAAGGCAGAGGAGGGTGACCTACACCGACCTACCCTTAGCAGAATCTTGCGATCAGGCGACACTGGAAAGGAATAAGAGGATGATGCTGGGTGGCCTTTGGTGGCCAAGGACCTGGAAATGGAGGAACAATAGAAGAGAAGTATGGTGTTCATGGAGACTCCAGCAACCTGGTTATGGTAAAAAATCATAGGATAGTGACTCCCACTGACATACACTTAGCAGACTCTTTCTATCAGGCGACTACGGAAATGAAGAGGAGGACAATGTTGGGTGACCTATTTATAGCCCAAGACCTGTCTATGGAAGATCAGAAGAAGGGAAGTACGATGTTTAGGGACTCTCTAGTGACCTAGTGATGGCAGAAAGGTAGAGATGAGTGATTCCCACCGACCATCCCTTAGTAGTCTCTTACAATCGGGCGATGGTGGAAAATAAGAAGAGGACGATGTTGGGTGACCTGTTTATAGCCCAAGACCTAGCGACGGAGGATTGGAATAAGATAATTATGGTGTTCATGGTAGACTCCACTAACCTGGTGATGGAGGGAAGGAAGTGGAGAGCACCGCACACCGACCTGCTCTTACAAGACTCTTGTGACCAGGAGACATAGGAATGGAAGAAGGGGAGGATTCTGGCCGACCGGTTGATGCCTCGGACGACGGCCAACCTGTTTTTTCTAAAATCGCATGTTCTTAAAAAATGGAATTTTGCATGGTTTTTTACCAATGACTATAATTATATAATAATAACCTAAGTTTATGAAAAATATTTTCTAAACCAAATATATATTACAAATAGTGAACACATGAAGGAAGATCAGGAGACTCAAACATGAGACCTCTCAAACACCCCCAAATGGCCTTTTGACATTAGGCTAAGCTATGAGGATTCGATACCAGACAAGTGTCCTTTGATTTAACATAATCTACTTAATTCCATTAGCTTAAACCTTAATATACTGATGTAATTATTTTAAGTTACTAGAAAAAGTCCTTCACTAGTCATTTAAAAGTAGATTAAAACATCCATGAAATAACATGAAAATTGTGTATATAGGAAAAAAATAATCTTGAACTAAAAGATTAAATATGATAGATTTTTCTTAAAAAATTGATTCTTTCGATAGTTGAGTAACAAATAGAGGAAAAGTTGAAAAAAAACATGGAATCTGGAGAAATAATCATAGTAGAATAACATAGGTATGTTTTAATAACTTAAAGAGTATATATTTCTTACAATGAAAATTTAAACAAGAACATTCCTGAATAATAAGAGTGAGATTGTAAAATAGGCATTTACAGATTCAATAAATTTTTAATCAAAACCCCTTAAAAGAGAAAATATTAATTGAAACATTAAATACCATGAATATGGATGAATTCATGATATAATATTAAAAAGGGTAAATATATACACCATATAAAAGAATTGAGGTGTATAATATAAAATATGCCTCAATAGAGCAGAATCAAGATGAAAACCCATTCCCTTGGATCTTAGCTAGGTCAAATGTGCTATATCTTATTTAATATTGAATTTAAATTTATTAAATAATTTCTTGTGTATTTTTTTTATATACATTCCATTTTTAAGATATTTTTTTATAATCATTTGGCATCCATTCATTGAATAGTCCTTTGTTATGTTGTCAACTTAATGTTGTTTAGTCCATATTCACAGAATTTCTTACATATATTGATTGAGGATAAAGGTGTTATGAAATGGTTTTATCATCTCAAGAATGTTAATAATTTCATTAATATAATTTTCATTCAATTTTTTTTATAAACCTCCATGCAATGTGCTAATAAAAAAATGAATCGTTTCCCTTCGTGGAGGTGATTGTCAACACGTACTCATGATTGTTGTTATCATTTTTTAATGGATGAGATGGTAAGAAATTACATTATATATTATATTTCATGAATCATAATTATTTCTTAAATATCTTATATATTCATTAATTCAACATTTTTAACTGGCCATGTGATTCAGTTATGGAAGATGGATGCACCATTTACATAACAACATCATAATATTGTTAATATATTGATGTAATTATGATAAGATTCTCCCTTAATATTTAGAGGTTTTTTAAGAATAAAAGAGCATGGAAAAACTTGGTAGGAACATATTCCCCATGTTTATTATAGAATTTATAAATTTGATCTATTCTGTGATAGATCAAGTGTTCTTACAACTCCTCTAGACAAATTTTCTTGAATTACAACAGTGTAAACATAGACAAAGGATTTGAGAAGGGTCATATGGATGATATTTTACAAACGTGATGAACTCTTTCACTTCGTCTTCATACTCTTTTGTCAGAAAATTGGTGTCCATCCACTCATTCTTCATATTTATCCAATTTGATTCAGTAATATTAATATTTTACAGAATAAATACACAAAACATTGATATAAAAATTAACCATGGATAAAAAAAGTTATAGACATTATGTCTCCTCCAATATTTACACCCAATATCCACTTTTTGAACCAAGGTCCGTAATTTGGGATCTTCTATATAAATCAATATTCAACTCTTCAAGTTTTTCCATAATTGGTCAAACACAGAGAAATTCATCCACATACAGAAGTAAAATGACAAATCTCCTCTCATAATACACCTTCATATAGTATAAATTATTTACATTACACTATATGATCATTAGTTATACCATGAAACAATTTAAATTCGAGTTACATTATCTTAGTACCTACTTAATCCTAAAAAAACCCCATTTGTGATTGGAACCGATTCTTCTAAACCATTTAAAATGAAACCTTCCAGTTGATCTATGTAGATCTCTTCTTTTGAGTCTCCATGATGGAATATAATCATAACATCCATTTTTTCTAGTAATAAAGATTCAAATGGAAACCATGTTGAGAACCATATGAATTATTATATGCTTTAAAAAATTATATAATATCTACCTAAAATCTAATCCATCTAGTTATTGAAATACAATTTATATTTATTTGGTGTTATTATTGATCTACAGGGAATCCCTATATAATGTAATGGCTTTCCGAATTCAATAAAAAAATTTAAAATAAAATGATTATGGATAACATTCATGTCATATGTCCTTTGAAAACTATTTATAAAATCATAGGTGAAAATATCTCACCCTAAAGATACTTCAAACACATTTTTTAGTGCATTCCAATAATATCTCACCCTAAAGATAATACCAATAAAAAATTATGGAAAGCACCAATATTTCCAAATCAGAGAAAGGATTTGGGAAGTTTCCCTTATGTGGCCATAAAGATCTAGACCCATAAACAACCATATAACCATCAATGACTGGAACTATTCAAATCATGACTCTTGATACATCACAATATAAGCCATACTCATTAACAAACTTTTTTATGGTTAACATTGGTGTTTTCATCAATCTACGATTAAGATCATAGAAAGATCTCTCATGAACATCTAAGAAAATGAACCAAACCAAATTTTCAGTGAAGGCCTTCTTTGTGCTTCCAATTAAGAAGAATCCCAGTACACCCTTTGGTAATAACTGGAAATTTCCAAAAATATTTGGATCACAAAAACATTCTTTGACCTCGGAAAATAAACTATAACATCAAAATTCATGGTTTCTAAAAAGATTATATCAACTAATATCATTTTCCCCAATAAGTGTATATTATCAATCCAAAACACACACATTTAGACCACGACATATAGTTGTTGCTCCCTAAGTTTTCTCAAAATTCCCTCCAGATATCGAGCATGTTCCTCCCTCGATCCTAGAAAACACTTTAGCACCTCTAAGTTGATCAAATAGTCCATCACTTCATATATGTGCATATCAGTTCATTTATTTCACATAGAATAACCTCTAATAGTCCACACATATTCTCAATGATCCCTTTGATTTTTTTTTTGGAAAAACTAAGGAAACCCATGGGTAAATAATCATTGATACTAACCCATTCACCTTGACATCATTCAATTCAGACTTCTTCTCTAACATCTCTACAAAATCCATCTTATATGGTTAAATAGAAATATGATCAACACCTTGTATTATCACAATCATAAAATCAACCTATCCCTTTTGAAGTAATATAGATAAGTTCATGGGAATTCATCTAGGAAACTGTCAATGATAGTAGGACATACTGACTGATATTTCTCTCTATAACCCAAAATTAATCTTAAAAAATTGGGTTATAATTTTTCCTAGATACAATAATATAGGTCCAACATTACTATTTTTCATATCCAACTCTCCAATATAGACATAATCATCACCCTGAATAATATAATTCCACCCGTAGATGGAAACAATTGATATAGTAGATACATCACTACATGGGGGGTTTTAATTATAGTCACAAAGTAGACTCAAAATTTTCATGTAGCTAGAAACATTCCATTCCATTTTTGTGTCTATATTAAGTAGAAATTAATGAGTTTAATGGTTAAACTGTCAAATAGTTGTGAGACATTCTCTGCATCCATTTGCATCAATTTTTTATATATGTGAAATTTTTATCTCCCTCTAGTAATTACCTCCTACTTTTAATCTAATTATACATGAACTAGCATTAAACATTCATATTCTATATATAAAAATTATACATGAACCGACATGGAACATTCATAATAAATATATGTAAATACTTATACATATATGAAAATATTTAATATGTAGTGCACAATTTTCCCACTATGAGTAAATTGATAAGCTATAATCAAAATATCCTAAGAACTAACATGAATCATTGATTTTCCATAAAGTATTGAGAAAAATAAATAACACATTCCTTTATATTTGAATACAAATATAGATGAAACACCAACATCACAATATGAATGATTTCAGAAACAATAAACCATATCAAAATGTAAACAGACGATGTGGAACATGTGAAACTGCACTGAAAAAACCTAACTAAAAATGGATGGGTTATATTCTTTGACATGATCTCCAGTCAAACATGGCCTCTATTCCCAAATTCACCTTCCAAACAAACCAATTTCAATGCCGGTAAACCTCAATTGGGCCACATGCATCCAATAACTAATCATATAATTATTGAATTAAAAAATGTACTTAAAGGATTACAATAATACTCACAGTGGTAACACATGAGGAGCTGGGTTCATGACGGAGGTGGGTTTGCAAAGGAGGAGGGCTCCACATCAGAGGTGGGGTATGTGGAGGGGAGTTTCTCGGAGAAGGATAGATTCACAACGGTGACAGAGGGCTTCACAGAAATGGAGGAGGAGGAGGAGGAGGAGGAGGAGGTCGTGAGGTTCAATTTTCGCAAGAGCCTGAGTCGTGTGACGTGAGGAGGAGACTGTTAGTGTTTATTTATAAAACCAAGTATTCATTTTATCAGGGATAGTTATAAAAAGATGATAAAGGTATTCTTTTTCAGTGCTAAAATTTAAATCCCTAATAAAACATGTCTTTATTGGTTCTAAAAATGTATTGATAAAACTATAATGATAATAAATTATTTATATTTATATAGATATATTCATAAAATTATATGTATAAAAATTAAAATATATATATTTAATTATTTAAAATAATAACTATAAATAACTATATATTTATATATATTTATATATATAATAAATATTTATATGTATTTATATATATAATAAATATATATCTATATATAATTATAAATTTATATTAAATATAATAATTTGATTTATAATTATATATAATTAATATCCTTATTATAATTTTTCAATTATTTAAATATATCTATATTTATATAGAATTATAATTGTAAATATTAGTATATATTTATTATAATTTTATAGATATTTAATAACTATAAGTTTATATATATATATTTATTTATAGTTTGGATAAATATATATTTATTTATAGTTATAATCATATATATAAGTATAAATATATATACATATAATTATAAAATTATAAAAAATATATTTATTACATTTATAATTTTATAAATATATATAATTAATATATTTATAATAATTTAATTTTTTTAAATATATCTGTATTATATAGAATTCTAATTACAAATATATATATTTATTTATAAATATATATATATATATTAGAAATATATTTATTTAATTATATATATTTATTTTATTAAAATATCTTTTATAATTTGAAAATTATTTAAAATATATATATATCTATTTAAATAATTATGAAATACATAGGAAATATATATATATTAATTATAAATATATATTTATTACATATATATTTTAATTATAGTCATAAATATAAAAAAAATTATTTATATACATAAAATACATATTAAATTATAATGAATATATTAATTATATATAGTCATAAATATAAATAAATATATAAATAAATTTAAATATATATGAAATTAAAATAAATATATAAATTATACATATATTTTTCAATTAAATAATTATTTCAATTAATATATATTTATATTTAAATAATTATGAAATTATAGTAAATACAATTATAATAAATATATTTATTATAATTATAATTATAATTATAATTATAAATAAATAATTATCTATTTATGTTCATAAATATATATATATATATATATATATATATATATTTAAATACTTCTGAAAGTAAAAAAATATATTAATTATATATATTTGTTATAATTTTTAATTATTTAAATATATATATATTTATATAAAAATAATTATGAAATTATAATAAATATATTTTCTATGTTTATAATTATTATTTTAAAAAAGTATTTATATATTTATAATCATAGATAAAAATTTAGAAATATAAATATATCCTTCAATACTTATGGAAGTAAAATAAATTTATTAATTATATAATTAATATATATTTTTTAATTTAATAAGTATTAAATATATATATATATATTTATATTTATGACTATATATAATTAATATATTTATTTTAATTTCATAAGTATTTAAATAAATATATATATATATGACTAAAAATAAATATATATTTAATTATAATTACAGTTATATGTATATTAAATATATTTATTATAATATTATAATTATTTACATATATATATATATTATTTATAATTATAAATATAAATATTTCTATATGTGTATAATTATTTGTATATATTTATAAATATATTTATGTAATTACATATATTTATAATATTATAATTATTATAAATACCATTATCATGATTTTAAGTATTTATGAGAACATAATAGCTTTATAGAAACATGTATGAATCATATACAATGAGTAAAGTATAGATCATAAAAAACGAGTCATCATATAAATGGAAAACAGGAATTGTAATGAGAGTGTAATGAATAAATGAACATTCATGATAAATTCATAACATATGAATTTCACTTATATTAATGCATCAATTGATAAAATTCCTTGGAAACATATATTTATTCATTTATAATTATAATTATAAATAAATATTTAAAAAATATTTATATATAATTATAATTATACATATTTAAAAAGTGTTTATATATAAATATAAAAATATAAAAATAACAAATATAATAAATATGTTTATTATTTGATGAATTTATTTATATATATATATTATTTATAAACAAGAGTTTTTTATTTAATGTATACAAATAAACATTATTTTTTAATATATATATATATAATAATATTATATAAAATGATAATATTTTTTTTAAAAAACATTTCTCAGCACTAACAATATCACTGATAAATATAAAATTTTTCATTGCTAGAAAAAGGGTTGATAGTGGGAAAATTTATCTGTGCTTTTCGATAGTGCGGATAAAGGTCCTCTTTTATCAGCACTTTCTACTTAGCATTGATAAAACCTAGCGCATCTCTTTTCCGGATATGTGGTAGTGTGCAAACATATGTCATTTATATCAGTGTTTTTATTATTTTTTGAATATAATATTCCTATTCACTTTCCTTATAAACATACTCGAGTTCATTCCTCCTCCATTTCCCATTGATAGACTCCACAACACTATTTTAATAATCAAAATATGAATATATTGATAAAAAATAATCAAATTAAAATCATGGAAAAATAATATTGATGTTTAAATTTAATGATTGTTATTTATAATGAAAATTAATTTTATTTATTGTCATTAAAATAGTTATATTTGACTATAATTAATATAAATATTTAAATAATAATAATATTGTTTTAACAAATACAAAAATTGGTTCAATCACATGTTTAACTGATTTTCCCGATCTGAACTTGAGGTACTCCTCTGCACTGGGAGCAACTGCCGGTTTTGAAACCTATTTCTCCTCAGGAATGGGAGCATTAGCATGTGCATAAGGTTGTTCCAATGCACTGCGAGCAGCAACAGGTTGAGAGACCGGTTTTTCCATTGTATTGGGAGCACCATTATGTGTGGAAGTAATTATCTATAGAAGTGGTTTAACATTTAATTTAGAGTACATAAATATAGTAGTAAATGAATAATTACATTAGGTAACATGAAGTATATTACAAAAAAAGTAACATGATTATTGAACTCACCTTTTCTATTTTAAAGGATGAAGGGATTTGACCCCTCTATCGTCGATCCAAATCCCTTCATTGTGGTCTCCTCTAATATAAAAAATTTCACCTACATTGGGACGACTATGAAATGATTGTTATGTCTCAATGAAAGTGTCAACCTTAGTTAAATTTTCAGCTGAACCTTCAGTGGTTTTCTTCAAAAACAGAACTATTGACTACTTTCAATTTTCAGGGTTTAGAACATAAAATACTTGTAATGTCTATGATTTCATTATAAATGTTTCACCTTTGTACCATTCCTTACTAAAATCAACTTTCACGAATCTCAATTCATCTATTTTAATAACACTTTTGTTATCATCCCACTTGGATTCTGAAATATTCACTTGGAATGCATTATAATCCAACTCCCATATTAGTTCGATGATGCCAAAGTATGAAATATTCGCCTAAACTCAATTTCGGTCCTTAGTACTAGAAACTTGCATTGCTTCAGCCTTGAGTGTAACTCCAAGATTTTCATGGTACTGTCTTCATCATGCTCATTTGTATAGAACGTATAACCATTAATTACATAACAATTTTAATATAATATGTACACACTTTGTCCCTTAGGTAACCATCCAAGTCGTTCTGAAATTGAATATGTATTTTCATTTAACTCCTTTAAAATATTATCTCAAAACCATCTTATAAACTAGTTTTTATGTGTAATTGATATCTATATTCTATCAATTGATGGATTAAAATTCCAAAGAATTTATTTATGGGTTTCAACATATGGGAAACCTATAAACTGTTATGAAAAATGTAAAGGTGGGCCTGATCTTGATTTGTAAAATTGTTTTTCACAAAAACAATTCCAAGAATTCCATCACCAGTAATCCACCCAGTGTGACGGTATTTCAATAGACCAATGTTTTCCACACCAAACAGGTATTCATAATAGAATTCAATGACTTCCTCAACAATATATCACTCTATAATACAACCCTCTTTCCAACATCAATTTTTTACGTACACATTCAAAATATTCATATACTATTCAATGGGGTAAAAACATCTATAGTATACATGACCACATAGTCTAATCTCTCTCACCAAGTGAACCATCAAATAAAAGAATGTTTTCAGGAAGAACATTTCCAATTCACATAATATCGCGGCAATTTCTCATTTCATAGTTAGAATTTTTTTGGGTTTATAACTTTGTTGCACATAGATATGAAGAAGAAATGTAGATTAGTTAATGTATGAAATACATTCTTGGGGAAAAATTAATATAGAGCTATAGGAATTAGATCTTTCATCAAAACATGGTAGTTATGTGATTTCTGAACCTTTATCATTAAATCGTCCATTGAAACGATCTTCTTGGTATTAGATGCATGCCCCTCTGGAATCTTTACATCATTTAATAAGTTTCAAAACTGATATCTCTCCTTCTTAGAAATATTATAAACATCTATATGAAGAAAACAAATCACCCTTAACTGGATCCAACTCTTCTTTTATTTCTATTTCAACCATATCCAGCATCGCTTTAATTCCATCGTTTGTTTTCGGGGTGCATTTAGAATCATGTCGATGACACTATCACATAATTTTCTTTACAAGCATAATATTATGATAATTTCTGACATATAGATAATTTCAGTATGGTAATGCAAAAAAACTGATCTCTTATGTCAACCATATTTAGTAAGGTTTTTCGAAATTGGTTTAACCAAAGCAGTGTCCACATCTTTTAATTCTTAAAAAGTTGATCACCTGTTATTGGAGACAGTGATGTATGTTCTTCTAAACTTCCATCGAATAATGTCATCCAATATTGGAACTTATGTCATCTGGGTATAAATCTATGATGCCCTAGAAACTTAGTTTTTGATGAATGTTTCATCCTAATGGACTATATACTTTGTTCGCAAATTGTACACCATTGAGTACATTTAATTCTATATCCTAACAAGTATCCATAAGAAGGAAGGTTATTTATATTCCTATAAAACATGTCTCTCAATGTGAAATATTCATTTTTCTAGGCATCATAAAACGTAACACCTATGTCCCACAATAATATCAAATCCTCTGTCAATGGATCCAAATAAACATCAATATCATTTAGTAGTTGTTATGGTCTTGATATAATCATAGATAACATGATGTATTTTTTTTTGATGCATTAAAATGGTGGAATGTTATAATTTACCAACATAACCAACCATTTATTGTGAGTGCTTCTTTGAAAACCAAAAGGATTCAATTCCTTTATACATAACACAAGATGATGTTTCTCATCTCATTTACAAATAAATGATACTCATGATCAATTCTCTTCCACTGAGGAAATTATGTTAGATGACATAGTTTCCCATTATTAATTCTTATGTCCACATGCTATGTCAAATCCCTACTTTATCCTCACTTCCATATAGGCTCCTAAACCCTGGACTGATTGGAAAGTACCATAAAACATTCATATGACCAGATTCATCATTCTTGTATCAAGAATCACCCAAAATTGGGAATTATCTAAGTTATTTTTGGATACTTTGAAATAATATAAATTCATTCGGTAATGCGTGTATTCTTTTAGAGATCATACCCATCGAGTATAGGAATTTTTTTGCATCGTATGTTCGGTTCGAAAGCTCATTAACTTTTGGGAGCATGTCATTTAAGATAACAAGTAATTCTGTAAAACAAGCGTCACTCCATCTATTTCATGATTTAATTTTATACATCTTTATTATGGCTGAAAATGTTTTTTATTTAGTGAAACCACTATAAAATGGCATCTTTGCACAACTCTTTAAATTTTCAAACAATTTTGGGAAATCACGAAGTTTATCATCAACTTCCCTTGACATTTCCTCAATAAGATCCTCATAATCATTCACATCTATAATGACATTCTTGATACAGTCTTCTTCATTTCCTACACTTGTAATTATATAAAAGGATCCATAAAATTCATTGTTATCCCAGCCACTTGCTACATTTGATTTTCCCCGTGCTTATTCTAGAATTTATAATTTCGATCTATTTTGTGATAGATCAAGTGTTCTTCCAACTCCTATAAACTAATTTGTATTGAATAAAAATAGGGTAAACTTGGATAAAGGATTTGTGAAGGGACATATGCATGATATTTTTCAGTCATGATGAACAATTTCCTTCCATCTTCGTTATCTTTTTTAAGACGATTAGAATCCATCCATTCTTTATTCATATCCATCCTATTTAACATGGTAATATTAATATTTAACAAAATAAATACAAAAAATGTTGATATAAAAATTAACCATGTATTAAAAAAGTTATAGAATTTATGTATCCTTCAATATTTATTCCCAATATCAACTTTTCAGAACCAAGGTCCTTCATTTGGGATCTTCTAGAAAACTCAATATTCATCTATTCTAGTCATTTCTACTTTGGACCAACTAAGAGAAATTCATCCACATAAAGAAGTAAAATGACAAAACTCCCATCATAATACACCATCATATAGTAGAAATTTTTTTAATTACACTACCTGAACATTAATTCTACTATAAAATCATTGAAAATCTAGTTACACTATCATGGTGCCCACTTAAGCCCAAAAACCTGCATTTGAGGCAGGAACTGAACATTCTATTCAATTTAGCATGAAAACTTCTAGTTGATCTATGTATATCTATTCCTCCGAATCCCCATGAAGGAGTATAATCAGGACATCCATTTGTTTTTGAAATAAACCATCAATGGAAACCATGTAGAGAACCATCTAAATTATTATATGCTTTACAACATGAGAGAAAATCCGATGGAAATATAATCCTTCTAATTATTAAAATACATTTACCCTTTCCTTGGTGTTATTATTGATCTAATTTTATTACCTATATAATTTTATGGTTTTCTTAATTCTATAAAAATCTAAACTCAAAAGATTAAGGAAAAACTGCATTTCAGATGTCCTTTGAAAAATATTTATAAAATCAGAGTTGAAAATATCTCACCCTAAATATATTTTAAACACTTTTTTAGTGTATTCCAAAAATATATCACCATAAATATAATACCAATAACACCTCATAGAAAGCATCACTATTTACAAATTTAGGAAATTATTTTGTAAGTTTCCCTAATGCGTCCTTAACTTTCTAGACTCATAAGTAACCATATGACCATCATGGACTGGAACTGTTAAAATCCAGACTCTTGATACATCACAATATAATCCATACTGAATACCCAGCTCATTAATGATTATGATGGGTTTTTTCATGAATCTCTAATTAAATATCTTTTAAGGATCTCTCAGAAACATCTAAGGAAAGTAATTATACCACACTATTGGTTAAGGTATTTTTAGTGCTTCTAATTAAGAGGAATCCGAGTTGACCCTCTAGTAATAACTGGTAATTTCCAAAAAAAATATTTCGATATCAAAAAAACTCTTGGCCTCTCTAAAAAAACTATATCATCAAACTTATCACATTCTAAAAACATTCTATAAACTAATGTAATTTTCCCGATGAAGTGTACATTATCAATCCATAACATACACTTTGAGATCATGGCATATAGTTGATTCTCCCTAAGTATTCTCAAAATGATCTCCAGATATCATGCATGTTCCTACCTCGATCCTAGAGAACACTTTAGAACCTCTAAGTTGATCAAATAGTCCATTAATATGTATAAGTGTATATAAGTTCATTTCTATCCCTTATAAAATCCTTTAATAATCCCCACATATTCTCAATGATTTTTATGGAAAAACTAAGGCAGTCTAGGAGGACATAATCATTAATATGAACCCCTTCACCTCGAAGTCGTTCAATTGAGCCCTCTTCTCTCATAGCTCTATAGGATCCATATTATATCGTGGAATAGATATATTCTCCACACATAGTAATAACCCAATCATAATCTCAACATATCCCTTGGGTGGTAATCTAGAGAAGTCCTTGGGAAAAACATCTAGGAACATGACAATTATAGTAGGACATACTGAATGATGTTTATCTCTATTATCCAAAATTACTCTAGAAAAATGGGTTGTGATTCTACCCAGATACAAAAATATTGGTCATACATAACTATTTTTCATATCCAAATCTCCAATATAGACATAATCATCACGCTCGAAAATATAATTCCTCCCATCGATGAAAAAAATTGATATAGTAGATACATCACTACATGGGTGGTTTTAATTGCAGTCTTGAAGTAGACTCATAGTTGTCTTATCACCAGAACCTTCCCTTTCCATTTTTGTGTCTATATTATGTGGGAATTAATGAGTTTAAAGGAAAAAATTGTCAAATAGTTGTGAGACATTCTATGAATCCATTTTTTATTTATGTGAAATTTTTATCTCCCACTTGTATTTACATCCTAATTTCAATCAAATTATACATGAACCGACATGAAACATTCATATTCCGTATATAAAAATTATAAATTAATCGACATGAAACATTCATAATAAATATATACAAATATATATATATGTACAATGATTTCTTATGTTGGGAACAATTTTCCCACTTCGAGTAAATTGATAAGCTATAATCGAAAAATCCTATGAACTGACATGAAACATTTATGTGCCATAAATTATCGATAAAAATAAATAATTCATTCCTCATTAATTGAATAAAAATATAGAAGAAAACCCGACATCACTATATGAATGCAATCAGAAACAATAAACCAAATCCATATGTAAACAGACAATGGAAAACATGTGAAACTACACTGAAAAAAACATAACTAAAAATTTATGGGTTGTATTCGATGACATGTTCTCTAGTCCAAGATGGCCTCCATTTCTCAAAATCACCTTAAAAACAAACCAATTCCTATAACACAAAACATCAATTCGGATATAAGCATCTAATAGCTAACAATATACTTATTGTACCAAAAATATACTTAGAGTATTACAAGAATATAATAATTATATTTATAAAATTATATGTATAATAAATATTTATTTCTTCATTGATAATAATAACTATAAATATATGTATATTTATTTATATTTATATATATAATGAATATATATTAATTTATAATTATAATGTTTTTATAAATATATTTATTATACTTATAAATATATATAATTAATATCTTTATTATAATTTTATAATTATTTAAATATATATATATAATTATTTAGGATTATAATTAAAAATATTTGTATATATTTTTATAATTTTATAACTATTTAATAACTATAAATGTATATATATTTATTTATAGTAATAATCATGTGTATAAATATATATTTCAGTAATTATAATATTTTAACAAATATATATTGCATTTATAATTTTATAAATATATACAATTAATATATTTACAACAATTTAATAATTATTCAAACACATATGTATTATATAAAAATATAATCATAAATATTTTTATATATTTAAAAATATATTTATTTAATTAATATATTTATTATAATTTGAAAATTATTTAAATATAAATATATATTTAGTAAATATATATTTTTATTATAGTGTCATATTTATAATGAAAATTAATTTTATTTATTGTCATTAAAATAGGTATATTTGACTATAATTATATGAATATATAAATATATAATAATAGACTTTTTAAAAATAAAAAAAAATTGGTTTGATCACCTGTTTGACCGATTTTCCCGATCCGAACATGACCTACTCACGTCATTTAATGACCATCCCAATTCTATATGAGTGCGTGTATAATTTGAGGTTAATTTAGGTTGGTGGGGTTTTTTTAGTTTTATGGTGTTTGTTTTCTTTATACTTGGGAAATGAGTTTTTTCAGTGCCACTTGATGTGGTGAATACCACCCCCAAACCCCACAAATATATATTAATAAAATAAATTTATTTATTATAATAAATATAAAAAAATACTATAAATACATAATTATATTTTTTATAATAAAAACCAAAATTATAATAA
This sequence comes from Viscum album, assembly GCA_963277665.1. Classification (NCBI taxonomy): domain Eukaryota; kingdom Viridiplantae; phylum Streptophyta; class Magnoliopsida; order Santalales; family Viscaceae; genus Viscum; species Viscum album. Next base: position 1,934,200,691 of record OY728131.1, read on the forward strand.
ATTTATATATTTATAATAAATATTTATAATAAATATCTAATAAATATTATAATAAAAATTATAATATTATTATAATTAATATAAATTTTTTATACATTTTAAAACATTTATAATAAAAAATATAATGTTATAATATTATAATATTTATTATAATAAATACATAATAAATATTAATAAATAATATTATAATAAATGCACAATAAATGTTTAATAAATGTATAATAAATATTCATAATACCTTTATAATTATAATAAATACTTGTTAAAATTAAATATTATAATATTTATAATAATAGATATCTAATAAATATATAATAAATATTATAATAATAAACATACTTTTATAATATCTATTATAAAAAATATTATTGTAATAAATGTATAATAAATATTATTTTAATAAATATTATAATAAATATATAAAAAATATATAGTAATTGCTTAATAAGTATTTATAATAAATTTTTTATAAATGTATATTAATTAAAACAATTGTTATAATATTTATTTATAATAAATGTATATTTATATTTATATTTATAATAAATATTATAATATTTATTATAATAAATGTAAATTGATTTATTATAACAAATCTACATTTATTTTATACATTTATTATAATAAATATGTACAATAAATGTTTAAAAACTATTATAATAAATTTATTTTTTAATTATAATATAATAAATGTAATATGTAATATTTTATCATTATTATATAAATATCATATCTATATTTGTTATATATATAATTATATAATTATATTATAAATAATTGTAATATGTAATATAATATAATAAATGAAATATGATACATTTATTTATTAATTATAACAAATGTAAATTTATATTTATATATGCTTATAATAAATATAATAAATATAAATTTATAATTACATATTCCATTTCTTATAAAAAATAAATATCTATATATTACATTTATTATAATAACGAATTATATATTTATAATTACGTTTATAATTGTATTTTTATTATAATAAATAAATGTATATTTATTACATATTTATTATAAAAATTGCATTTATATTACATTTATAATAAATGTATATTTTTATAAATAAATGCATATTTATATAAACAAATGTATATTACATTTATAATAAATGTATATTTTTATAAATAAATATTATTAATAAATATAATTAATCAAATTTTATAAATGTATTTTTATTAATGAATATTATAATAAATAAAGGTAAATTTATAATTACATTTATAACTGTAAATTTAAAATAAATGGACATTTATAAATAAATATTATTTTTAAATTTTATTAATGAATATTAATAATTTATATTTATTAATGAATATTATAATAAATATATATATATTTATAATTACATTTATAAATGTATATTTAATTTAATAAATAAATTTATATTACATTTATAAATAATTACATATTTATTATAATAAATAAATGTATATTACATTTATAAAAAATGTATAATTATATAAATAAATGTATATTACATTTATAATAAATGTATATAACATTTATAATTAATTACATATTTATTACTATAAATGTATGTTACATTTATAAATAAATAATCATTTGTTTTGTTAATAAATGTATGTTACATTTATTATAATAAATGAATCATACATATTTATTATAATAAATGTATATTACATTTATATAAATTTATATTTATTACATATTAATTTAAATAAACACTTGCATTTATATATGTATATTACATTTATAATAAATATCTAAAAAATTTATATTTATATAAATGTGTATTTATTATAATAAATACAAGTAAATTACATTAATAAATTATTACATATTTATTATAATAAATATATGTATATTTATAATTATATAATTATAGGAAATAATTATTTATAGATATGATAATTATATAATAAAGATAAATAATTATATATTACATATATTATATTATAATTAAAAAATAAATGTATTATAATATTTATTATAAATTTATTATACATATTTATTATAATAAATGTATAAAACAAATGTAGATTTATTATAATAAATTGTTCTACAAACATCCTATAGCTAACCATATTCTTATTGAACCAAACATATACTTAGAGCTTTACAAGAATATAATAAATATATTTATAATATTATATGTAAAATAAATATTTATTTATTTATTTATAGTAATAACTATAGATAAATGTATATTTATTTATATTTATTTATATAAAGAATATATATTAAATAATAATTATATATTTTTTATAAATATATTTTTTATATTTATAAATATATATAATCAATATAATTATTATAAATTTTTAATTATTTAAATATATAAATATTTTTTTAGAATTATAATAGTAAATATTTGTATATATTTATTATAATTTTATAATTATTTAATAACTATAAGTGTATATATTTTTATTTATAGTCATAATCATATATATATATATGTATTTTAATAATTATAAAATTTAACAAATATATTTTGTGCAATTATGATTTTTTAAATATATATATATAATTAATATATTTATAACAATTTGAATATTATTTAAATGTATAGGTTTTATATAGATATCTAATTATAAATATTTATATATATTTATAAATATATTTATTTATTTAATATATTTATTATAATTTGATAATTATTTATATGTAAATATATATTTATTACATATATGTTTTAATTATAGTTTGTGATTTATAATGAAAATTAATTTATTTATTGTCATTAAAATAGTTATATTTGACTATAATTAATATGAATATATAATTATATAATAATATTGTTATAACAAATAAAAAAATTGGTTTGATCACCTGTTTAACTAAATTTCCCAATCATAACATGACCTACTCCCCGGATTCAATGACCATACCGATTCTATATGAGTTGACGTATAATTTGACATACAATAAATGAATTTTAGGTGAAATAGAATGATTTGATTGAGAGATTATTCTCGTGGCCATTTTAATATGAATTTTGATGCTGACCATCCTTAAATGCATTAAAAAATATAAGAAATCGATGAGTCGTTCTATAAATTAGAAACCCTTCTTCATCCCCTTTCATTTTGTAGCTCACTCACCCTTCCTCCTCCACAGAATGATTACCCGTCTCTCCAATCCCCCAAAACAAAATGGTGCATCATGCGATGAGTGTTGGGAAAGATGGAAAGCGATCAACGCGCAAACAACAACAAAAAACACGAACGCGTAGCGGAGAAATCTTTCCCTCAAACAGCGGATGCGTAGCGACAAAAACAGGTGCAGAAAAATAAAATTGACACCAGAATTTTTACGTGGAAAACCCAAAAAGGGAAAAACCACGGGACCTAGTCCAGAAAGAGGAATCCACTAAAAATAGATAAGTACACGGTAGAGACTCCCCAAAATTAAAAGGGATCTCAAAAGCAATACTTAGAAAAATAGTGGATCAAAGTCGGAGAATAGATGCAGTCTTGATGAAGCCCGAAAAGAAGAAAGCAGCCTGCTAAAGAAACCCAAATAGATCTGACCGTGAAAGTAGAAGATTGATGTCCGAACAAAAGTGCAGATGAAAAACACCGGGATCGGATCAAAAACCACCGCAGATGAAAGCCGATCAAATTAGAGTAGTTCCACCGGTTGCAGATCTGAAAACTGCTCCTTCAAAGACGCAACTGCACTGCCTCTAACCACTGCCGAGAGAGGAGCCGCGCACCTCATATAAAAAGAAGATGAAATCTCATATATCTCCTAAAAGATATCTCATATCTGATTAAAGATATTAAATATATCTCATCAAAGATATAAAATATATCTTCTCAAAGATATCAAATATATCTTGTCAAAGATATCAGATATATCTTTTCAAAGATATCAAAATATCTTTTTTTTTTAAAGATATCGGATATATATAAAAAAAAAATTTATCGGGGCCAGATGAGGAGGCGCCCCAACAAACTCCCCCTCCGACTCAACTGGGGATCATCGCCAACCCTGCAATCAGTCGGCAAGTCTCAAATTTTCCTCTGGGTAAACTCTTGGTCAACATGTCTGACCCATTGTCATCAGTGTGGATCTTCTCAAGCTCTAACTGTCTCGAATCAAGGACATTGCGGATCCAATGATACCGAACATCGATATGTTTCGACCTTCCATGAAAAGTGGGATTCTTTCCCAAACAAATAGCACTCTGACTATCACAAAATAAAACATATCTGTCTTGATTAAAATTGAGCTCTCGAATAAAATTTTTCATCCACAACAATTCTTTGCATGCCTCTGTAGCTGCAATAAACTCTGACTCTGTGGTAGATAAAGCAACACATCTCTGCAACCTAGACTGCCAAGATACAGCTCCCCCTGCAAAAGTGATCAAATAGCCTGAAGTAGACTTCCTCGAATCGATATCTCCTGCCATATCTGAATCTGTAAAGGCACAAAGCATAGGTTCCCCTTTGCCAAAACACAATCTCAGATCAGAAGTACCACGAAGATAACGAAAAATGTACTTCACTGCCCTCCAATGCTCTCTGCCTGGATTCGATAGAAAACGACTGACCACACCAACTGCATGAGCTATATCAGGTCTAGTACATACCATAGCATACATCAAACAACCAACAGTAGATGAATAAGGTATGTGTTGCATCTCCTCTCTCTCTTCATCAGTAGAAGGTGATTGACTGGTGTTGAGCTTAAAATGTAAAGCAAGAGGAGTACTAACCACTTTAGCTCTATCCATAGAAAATCTTTGAAGTACCTTCTCAATGTATCTCTCCTGAGATAACCACAATTTCTTGGCCTTCCTGTCACGGGAGATCGTCATGCCAAGAATCTGCCGTGCTGGCCCCAAGTCTTTCATCGCAAAAGACTGACAAAGATCCTTCTTCAATCTGTCAATTCTAGAAGCATCATGGCCAACAATGAGCATATCATCAACATAAAGCAGCAGTATAATAAAATCATCATCAGTAAATCTCTGAACAAACACACAATGATCAGAAGATGTCTTCCTGAAACCCTGATGAGAAATGACAGATTCAAACTTTTTATACCACTGTCTCGGAGCTTGCTTCAAACCATACAAACTCTTCTTCAATCTGCAGACATGATTCTCTTTACCTGTTTCAACAAAACCCTCTGGTTGCTCCATATAAATCTCCTCCTCTAAATCTCCATGGAGGAAAGCTGTCTTCACATCCATCTGCTCAATCTGCAGATCCAAACTAGCAGCCAAACCAAGAACAACCCGAATAGAAGACATTTTGACAACAGGTGAAAAAATCTCATCAAAATCAATACCTTTCTTCTGACGGAATCCTTTAACAACTAACCTTGCCTTGTATCGGGGAACAGAACTGGATTCTTCATTCTTAATCCGATAAATCCACCGATTTTGCAAAGCTCTCTTACCTGTCGGTAACTTCACCAGCTCAAAAGTGTGGTTGTCGTGCAATGATGTCATCTCTTCATCCATTGCTGCAACCCATTTTTCCTTCTGTTCACTTTCCATCGCCTCATCAAAAGATTCTGGTTCTCCCCCTTCAGCGAGGAGCACATACTGATCAGGTGAATACCGAGTAGAAATGGTACGATGCCGAGATGACCTCCGGAGTGGAACTGCGGGTTCATTGATAACCCCAGGAACCGGATCATCAGAAACAAAAGGTGCATCAGAAATATCAACTCCAACCTGTTCACCCTGAGCATCATTCTGCACATCAATGTGATCATCCGAATCAACAACATGAGGTAAATGTGAATCAGAACCTGGCTCAAGACTAACAAAACCATCAGAAGTTGGAGAAGTGGACTTTTCTCCCTTATCAATATCTGCAATAGTCTGGTCCTCTTTAAACACTGCATCTCGGCTTCTGACAAGTTTCTTTAAAGCAGGATCATAAAACCTGTACCCAAACTCATCATGTCCATACCCAATAAAAATACACTGCCGTGACTTATCATCCAATTTGGATCTCTCATCTCTAGGCACATGAACAAAAGCCTTGCAACCAAAAACTTTCAAGTGATCGTACCTGATCCTTTTTCCATACCAAAACTTATCGGGAGTGTCTGTCTGCAAAGCAACTGAAGGTGATAAATTGATAATATAAGCAGCAGTAAGTAAAGCCTCACCCCAAAAATGTCCAGGCAACTTTGCTTCCGAAAGCAAACAACGAACTCTTTCCAACAAAGTCCTGTTCATCCGCTCAGCTACACCATTTAGCTGAGGTGTCTTGGGAGGTGTCTTCTGATGCCGAATACCTTCCTGCCAGCAATATTGATCAAATGGACCACAATACTCTCCCCCATTGTCAGTGCGAATACATTTCAATTTTTTCCTGATTCCCTCTCAACAGAAACATGAAATTGCTTAAAAACACTGAGCACCTGACTTTTGGCATTCAAAACATAAACCCAGAGCTTTCGTGAGTGGTCATCAATAAAAGTCACAAAATAAAGACCGCCACTAAAGGTCTTAGATTTCAAAGGACCACAAACGTCTGAATGTACTAATTCAAGTACCTGCGACTTCCTGTGTGGAGGATGACTATTGAAACTCACTATGCTCTGTTTCCCAGCCATGCAATGATCACATGTGTCCAATTTGACACACATCAAATCTGGAAGAAGATTTCTCTTGGCCAAACAACCAAGACCTTTCTCACTGATGTGACTGAGCCTCTTATGCCACAACTTGGACGAAACACTGCACTCAACAACACAAGCAGTATCACATGAAATAGATGCTCTAGTCCAGTACAAACCTGATTGCTTCTTCCCTCGAGCCACAATCAAAGAGCCCTTGGAAAGCTTCCATTGGCAATCACCAAATGTGTTGATAAACCCTTCATCATCAAGAATGCTGGTAGAAATAAGATTCAAGCGAACCTCTGGTGCATGTCGAACATTCTTCAAAATCAGCTTACTTCCAGTACTGGTCTCTAAACAAACAGTCCCGATACCTACGACATCAACATGACCATCATTACCCATCTTCAAAATCCCAAAATTACCTGGGTTGTAAGATGTAAAGAACTCCTTCTTTGATGTCACGTGAAAACATGCACCACTGTCAACAACCCAGCAAGAATGATCAGAAGCAATATTAATGGAATCATAAACAATAACAAGATCACCCCCTGTAGCGGCAGCGACATGATCATCTCCATCGATATTCTTCTTTGGCTGATTTTCCTTCATTCTGTTTTCTCTTTTCAGCTGATAACAAAACTTCTTAACATGCCCCTTCTTCCCACAATGATGACATTCAAAATCTCTCTGCTTTGATCTAGATTTGCTTCTACTTTTACTCTTTCCTCGACTGCTCTGTCCCTGATTCTTTTCCTGACTTCTCCCCCTGTTTTCTTTGACTAAAAGCTCTGAAGATTTCTCTTGAGTACGTCTCCTGACTTCTTCATTCAAAATAGCAGACTTAACAAAACTGAATGTCACAGCACCATTAGGAGCAGAACCGGTTAGAGTAACACGTAAATTCTCCCAAGAATCAGGTAACGTGTTAAGCAATAAAAGTGCCAAAACCTCATCTTCAAAATTAATACCCATGCCAGACAACTGATCAAAACATCCCTGATATTCACTTAAATAATCAGAAATAGACGTACCTTCTCTGTACCTCAAATTCATCATTTGTTTGAGAAGAAACAATTTATTGTTTCCAGTCTTAGAAGCATAGGTAGTCTCGAGCTTCTCCCACAATGTTCTGGCGTGAGAGATGTTGACAATGTGGTTCATCACGTTGTCTTCGACCCATTGGCGAATGAAGCCACAAACCATCTCATGCTCGAACGCCCATTCTTCATCTGACATCCTTTCTGGCTTCTGGGTACTAAACACTGGAAGATGCATTCGCTTGACAAAAAGCAGATCCTTCATTTTAAGTCGCCACATATGATAATTGGCACCATTCAATAAAATCATTCGACTGTAATTAGCTTCCATAATGAATATGAAATAAAAACCAAACCCTCTGATACCAGATGTTGGGAAAGATGGAAAGCGATCAACACGCAAACAACAACAAAAAACACGAACGCGTAGCGGAGAAATCTTTCCCTCAAACAGCGGATGCGTAGCGACAAAAAACAGGTGCAGAAAAATAAAATTGACACCAGAATTTTTACGTGGAAAACCCAAAAAGGGAAAAACCACGGGACCTAGTCCAGAAAGAGGAATCCACTAAAAATAGATAAGTACACGGTAGAGACTCCCCAAAATTAAAAGGGATCTCAAAAGCAATACTTAGAAAAATAGTGGATCAAAGTCGGAGAATAGATGCAGTCTTGATGAAGCCTGAAAAGAAGAAAGCAGCCTGCTAAAGAAACCCAAATAGATCTGACCGTGAAAGCAGAAGATTGATGTCCGAACAAAAGTGCAGATGAAAAACACCGGGATCGGATCAAAAACCACCGCAGATGAAAGCCGATCAAATTAGAGTAGTTCCACCGGTTGCAGATCTGAAAACTGCTCCTTCAAAGACGCAACTGCACTGCCTCTAACCACTGCCGAGAGAGGAGCCGCGCACCTCATATAAAAAGAAGATGAAATCTCATATATCTCCTAAAAGATATCTCATATCTGATTAAAGATATTAAATATATCTCATCAAAGATATAAAATATATCTTCTCAAAGATATCAAATATATCTTGTCAAAGATATCAGATATATCTTTTCAAAGATATCAAAATATCTTTTTTTTTAAAGATATCGGATATATAAAAAAAAAAATTATCGGGGCCAGATGAGGAGGCGCCCCAACAATGAGGACGTTAACAAAGAAGCTGAGGGGTGTATCCAATTCCTTCTTCACTGGCTTCGTGAAAAGGAAGAGGAGAGCACCGCACACTAAGAAGGCAATGTCGGCGATGCCAGAATGGCTGAGGATAGCACCGCACACTGAGCAGGCGGAGCCTGCGATTCCGAAAACCAACATCGATCTGATCTTAGAAGACTCTTCATACCTAGTGATGCCGGAAAGGAAGAAGAAGACGATGATGACCGAACCGGTGATGCCAGAATGGTAGATGAGGGAACCCACATTGATCTGCTCATAGCAGACACGTCCTACCAAGTGATTATAGAAAGGAAGAATAAGACGACGATGACTGACCTGGTGATGCCGAAAAGGAAGAAGAAGACGACATTGGATGACCCGATAATGCTGGAAAGGATGAAGAAGATGACACTGGCCGACCCGGCGATGGAGGAATGGATGTGGAGTTAAACCTAGATCGATATGACCTTAGCGGACACTGCCTACCAGGAGATATAGGAAAATATGAAGAAGATGAAGCTGGCCGACCCGGCGATGCTGAAATGGCATAGGAGGGAAACCCACATCGATCTGCTCTTAGCAGACACTTCCTACCATGTGATTTTAGAGAGGAATAAGAAGAGGACGATGGTCGTCCCGTTTATACCCCAAGACCCGATGATGGAGGATTGGAAGAATGGGATCACCCTGGGCGGCCTGTTTATGGCCGAAGACCTGGGGATGCAGACGACGCCAAATAGGAAGAATAGGATGACAGGGGGCAACCTGTTTATAGCCCAAGACCTGACGATGGAGGATTGATAGAAGAGAAGTACGGTGTTCATGGTAGAAAGGCAGAGGAGAGCACCGCACACCGAGAAGCTCTTACCAGACTCTTGCGATCAGGCGACGTCAGAAAGGAAGACCAGGATGACGTTGAACGACTTGTTTAAGGCCCAAGACCTAGTGATGGAGGATTGGAAGAAGAGAAGTATGGTTTTCATTGAAGAAAGGCGGAGGTGAGTGCTGCAGACTGAGAAGATCTTAACAGACTCATTCAATCAGGCCATACCGGAAAGGAAGAAGAGTACGACGTGGGCCGACCTATTTATAGCCCAAGACCTGGCGATGGCAGATCAAAAGAAGAGAAGTATGGTGTCCATGGAAGAAAGGAAGAGGAGAGCGTCGCACATCTAGAACCTCTTAACAGACTCGGTTTTCATGGTAGAAAGGAAGAGGAGGGCCCCGCACACCGAGCTGCTATTACCAGATATATATTTAAGAATTAATATAATGAATTTAAAAATATAATGTTGAGATTTGAAATTTATGTTTAACAATTTAGAAATCTATGTAATATTTCTATTCAAATAAAATGTATTTTTGTTTTTTCTCTTTTAATCATGTATTCACAAGATTCATTTTGATTTTTTGATTGGTTCGAAAAACAATCAAGTGTTCATTGATTTAACGTAATCCAATTAATTCAATGAGAAACAAAATTATACTTGTTTTTTCATGAATATTATTTCTATACTCAAAACATGTGATTTTTCAATAAATGGTTCTTGTGAATTTATATTAAAAATATTTTTTAATCACTTCTAGAAATTAAATCTTATAAAATGGGTTCTACATTTCAAATCAGTATAATTAAAATAATCTAATAAGATCAACTTGAATAATAGTGTTTCATTGAGAATAATCATAGAAAATTATAAAGGAAGGTTAAAAGCAGCGAGTAGTCCTGATTACATGAAACTCTATCCATCCGAAGTAAAACAAAACAATGATTATTTTCACATTTTTTTGTGAAAAAGTAAAAAGTACATATCTCAAAATATGAAAAGATGTTTCCATTTATTTGTTTATTAAAATTTAAACATGGATATAAATGAATTTAAAAAACAATAGGAGAATATTAAAACCATTCTTGAAAACATTTTAATAGAAACTATGAAAATGGAATAAAAGGATTCCAAAAAGTCTATTTTTATTTTTTAAAAAAAATCAGATCATTCTAAGAACTAAATAAAGGAAAATTGTACTATCACTTGAACACTCCATTAATAAATGAAGGAAAATAAAATGAAATGGGTTTATCGTATACGGAAAATATTATTTCTCTCAATCTAATCAAAATTATAATCAATACAAATTAAAATTAGATTGAAACATAAATCCCTTACAACATTGGTAATCACTAAATCCAAAACACATGAAAGAAAGGACCATATATGGATTTTTAAATCCCCATAGTTTCAATAAAAATAATCATAAATTACATTAATGTTGTCACACCACAAATTTTTAATTTATTTTTATTTTATTATTTCTGGCCTCCATGCCCTCTCTTCAAGGATCGGGCTGCGTCCTGGTTTAAAAATTTCTAACATTTAGTGTTTTTGGTGGGTTATAGACCTGTGCATGGGCACCGCGTGGTTAGAAATGACCATGCGGTCTCCCCAGGTTCTTATGTGGGTGCCCAAGCTGACTGCGTTGAGGCGTGCAATTTCCATGCATGTTTTTTTAAGTCGTGTGGTGAGTGCACGGGTACCAGTTAATATTATGTTGATATTGTTGTTATTATTTTTATTTATAAATATATTAATTATATTTATAAGTATATATAATAAATATCTTTATTATAATTTAATAATTATTTAAACATAACTATATTTATTTAGAAATATAATTATAAATATTTTTTTATATTTTTTTTATTTTATAATTATTTAATAACTATAAATGTATATAAATTTTTTTATAGTTATAATCATATATATATATATATATATTTCAATAATTATAAAATTTTTAAAAATATATTTATTGTATTTATAATTTTATAAGTACATATAGTTAATATATTTATAACAATTTAATAATTATATAAATATATACATATTATGTAGAATTCTAATTATAAATATTTGTATATAATTATATATATATTTAAATAATATATTTATTATAATTTGATAATTATTAAAATAAAAATATATATTTATTACATATATATTTTTATTATAGTGTATGATTTATAATGAAAATTAATTTTATTTGTTGTCATTAAAATAGTTATATTTGACTATAATTAATATGATTATATAATTATATAATAATATTGTTTTAACAAATAAAAAAATTGGTTCGATCACCTATTTAACTGTTTTTCCGGATCCGAAATTGACATAATCGCATTATTTAATGATCGTCCCATTTCTATATGTGTGTGTGTATAATTTAAGGGTAATTTAGGTGGGTTTGTTTTTTTAGTTTTATGGGTAGGTTTTTTTATTTTTGGAAAATGTGTTTGTTATGTGCCACATGAAGTGGCGCTTTGACCCCACACCACACCCAAACCCCACAAATATATATATATAATAAATTTATTTATTATAATAAATATAAAAAATACATTAAATACATATTTTTATTTTTTATAATAAATACAAAAATTTTAATCAATTTATTAATTTAAAATAAATATTTATAACAAATATCTAACTAATATTATAATAAATATAATAATATTATAATAATAAATATATATTTGGTATACACTTATTATAGATTTATTATAAATAATATAATGTTTTAATATTGTAATATTTATTATTATAAATATCTACTAAATATTAATAAATACTATTATAATAAATGCACAATAAATGTATAATAAATGTATAATAAATAGTTATAATACATTAATATTTATAATAAATACTTATTATAATGAAATATTAAAATATATATAATAATAAATATCTAATAAATGTATAATAAATATTATTATAATAAATATACATTTATAATATCTATTATAATAAATATTATTATAATAAATGTATAATAAACATTATGGTAATAAAGAATATAATAAATGTATAATAAATATATAATAATTATATAATAATTATTTATATTAAATTTATTATAAATCTATATTTATTATAATAAATATTGTGATATTTAATTATAATAAATGTATATTTATATATATATTTATTATAAATATAATAATATTTATTATAATAAATCTACTTTTATTTATTATAATAAATCCATAATTATTTTATACATTTATTATAATAAATATGTACAATAAATGTATAATAAATATTATAATACATTTATTTTCTAATTATAATATAATAAATGCTATATGTAATTATTTATATTTATTATATAATTATCATATCTATATTTATTATTTTTATAATTATATAATTTTAATATAAATAAATGTAATATGTAATATAATATAATAAATGTAATATGATACATCTATTTATTAATTATAATAAATGTATATTTATAATTATAAAAATGTATAATAAATATAATAAATACTAATGTATAATTCAATATTACATTTATTATAAAAAATAAATAATTACATATTAAATTTATTATAATAAATAAATGTATATTTATAATTACATTTATAAATGTATATTTATTATAATAAATAAATGTATATTTATTACCTATTTATTTTAATAAATAAATTTATATTACATTTATTATAAATGTATATTAATATAAATAAATGTATACTACATTTATAATAAATGTATATTTATATAAAAAAATATTATTAATAAATATTATTAATGAAAAATAATAAATGATTACTTATTAGAAAATATTATAATAAATAAAATTATATTTATAATAAATGTATATTTATAAATAAATATTAATAAATGTATATTTATTAATGAATATTATAATATATAAATGTATATTTATAATTACATTTTTAAATGTATATTAATTATAATAAATATATGTATATTACATTTATAAATAATTACATATTTATTATAATAAATAAATGTATATTACATTTACAATAAATGTATATTTATATAAATAAATGTATATTACATTTATAATTAATGAATATTTATATGAATAAATGTATATTACATTTATAAGGAATTAAATATTTATAATAATAATTTTATATTACATTTATAAATAACTAATCATTAATTTTTTAATAAATGTATATTACATTTATTATAATAAATGTATATTTCATATTTATTATAATATATGAATATTACATTTACATAAATGTATATTTATTACATATTTATTCAAAAAATAATAATTAAATTTATAAATGTATGTTACATTTATAAAAACTATCTAATAAATTTATATTTATATAAATGTATATTTATTATAATAAATAAATGATAATTAAATTTATCAATAATTACATATTTATTATAATAAATAAAGGTATATTTATAATTATATAAGTATATAATTATATTATATTATTATTTATACATATAATAATTATATAATAATGATAAATAATTTTATATTACATTTATTATATTATAATTAAAAATTTAATTTATTATAATATTTATTATACATATTTATTATAATAAATTTATAAAATAAATGTATATTTATTATAATTAAGATTATAATATTTATTAGAAATATAAATATAAATATACATTTATTTTAATTAACTATTATAATATTTATTATAATAAATATACATTTATAATAAATTTATTATAATTATTTAATATAAATTTACTATAAATTTATTATACATTTATTATAATATTTATTACAATAATATTTATTATACATTTATTATAATAGATATTATAATAATATTTATTATAATAGATATTATAAATGTAAATTTATTTTAATAATATTTATTATACAGTGAGTAGATATTTATTATTATAAATATTAAAATATTCAATTAAGATAAGTATTTATTATAAATATAAAAGTTTTATAAATATAAATTTATTATAAATATTTATTATACATTTATTATACATTAATTCTGCATTTATTATAATAGTTTTTATTAATATTTATTAGATGTTTATTATAAATATTTATTATAAATAAATAAATTTGTTATAATTTTTGTATTTATTATTAAAAATAAAATTATGTATTTATTGTATTTTTTTATATTTCTTATAATAAATAAGTTTAATATATTTATATGTTGGGGGTTTGGGTGGTGTGGGATTAAAGCACCACTTCAAGTGGCACTTTGCGCACTTTTTGTTCAGTGCCACTTGATATGGCGCTGAACGAACCCATTTCCCCAATATAAAAATATCATACCCCATAAAGCTAAAAAAACCCACCCTCATAAATTCTTTATAATTAGACCGTACAATAAAAGTATTTTAGATGCAATAGAATGATTGGATTGAGAGATTAATCCTGTGACCATTGTAATATGAATTTCAACGCTGACCATCCTTAAATTCATTTATAAATATAAGAAATGGATGAGTCATCCAATAAATTAGATACCCTTCTTCATCCCCATTCATTCTGTAGCTCTTCAAATTTAATAGTAATTCTCACTCACCATTCCTCTGCCCCAGTACGAGCACTCGTCTCTCCGATCCCCCAAAACAAAATAGTGCATCAGTTGATGAGGACGTTAGTATTGAAGCTGAGGAGTGTCACCAATTCCTTTTTCCCTGGATCCGCGAAAAAGTATAGGAGAGTGTCGCACACTGACCAGGCGATGCCAGCGATGCAGGAATGGCCGAGGATAGCGCCGCACACCGAGAATAAGATGTCGGTTATTCCGAAAACCTACATCGATCTGCTCTTAGAAGACACTTCTTACAAGGAGATGCTGAAAAGGAAAAAGAAGACGACATGGCTGCATGGGTGATTCTAGAATGGAATATGAGGGAAAACCACATTGATCTTCTCCTAGTAGACAGTTCCTATAAGGTGATGCCGGAAAGAAAGAAGAAGAAGACACTGGCCGACCCGGTGATGCTGGAAAGGAAGAGGAAGACGACGTTGGTCGACCGGCGATGCCAGAATGGAAGAGGAGTGAAACCAACATCAGAAACTTCCGACGAGGTGATGGAGGAAATGAAGAAGACGATAAAGATGGCTGACCCGGGGATGCTAGAATGGAAGTGGAGGGATACCCACAACGATCTGCTCTTCGAAGACACTTCATACCAGATGATGCCGAAAAGGAAGAAGAAGAGGACGATGGCCGGCCCGTTTATACCCCATGACCTGGCAATGGAGGATCAGAAGAAGGGGAGCGCCCTGGACGACATCATTATGGTCGAGGACCAGGGGATGGAGGCGACGCCAGAAAGGCAGAATAGGACGGTTCATGGCAGATACGTAGAGGAGAGTGCCGCACAGTGAGCAACCCTTACCAAATATATTTTTAAGAATTAATATAATGAATTTAAAAATATAATGTTGAAATTATAATATTATGTTTATCTTTTGGGAAATCTATGTAATATTTTTGTTCAAATAAAATTTATTTTTGTTTTTTATCTTTTAATCAATTACTCTCAATATTAATTTTTATTTTTTTCTTGGTTTTAAAAATAATCAAGAGTTCTTTGATTTATCATAATCCAATTAATTCAATTAGAAACAAAATTATAATTTACTTTTCTTTAAGATTATTATTATATAAAAAACATTTTCCTTTTCAAAAAAATGTTTCTTCTGAATTTATATTAATTTTTTTTTACCACTTCTAGAAATTTAATCTTAAAAAATTGGTTACATATTTCAAATTAGTATAATTAATATCCGGTAATATGATCAACATAAAGAATAATATTTCTTTGAGATGATTCATAGAAATTTTTTAAGGAAGGTTCAAAGGAGGGAGAATTCATGATGACATGACATTCTATCCATGATAAGTACAACAAAAAATGATTCTGTTCACATTTTTTTTGTAAAAATGTTAAAAGCATCTCACTCAAAATATTAAAAGAATATTCCATTGAATTTTTTATTAAAATTCAAACATGGATAAAAATGAATTTAATAAACCATAGGAGAATATTAAAATCATTCTTGAAAACATTTTTAAAGAAAAGATGAAAATGGAATAAAAGGATTCCCAAAATTCTATTTTTCTTTAAATAAAATTTTTATCATTCTATGTTCTAAATAATGAAATATTTTACTATTACTTGAACACTCCATGAATATATGGAGGAAAATAATATGAAATGGGTTTATCGTATATGGAACATATAATATCTCTCAATCTAAACTAATGTATAATCAATACAAATTAAAATGGGATTGAAACATAAATACCTTATAACTTTGGTAATCACTAAATCAAAAACTTATGAATGATAGATCCATATATGGGTTTTTAAATCCCCATAGATTCAATAAAAATAATCGTTAAATATATTAATGGTGTCACACCCCAACTATTTAATTTATTTTTTTCTATTTCTGGGCGCTATTTCCTCACATCAAGGATTGGGTTGGGTCATGGTTAAAAAATTTATGGCATTTACGGTTTTTGGTTGGTTTTAGACCTGTGTACGAGTACCACGTGGTTAGTAGTGACTATGCGGTCACCCCATGTGCTTGTGCAGGGTGCCCAAGCAGACTACGTTGAGGCACACCATTTTCGTGCATATTTTATTAAGTCGTGCGATGTGAAAATAGGTACCCATTAATACTATGTTGTTGTTGTTATTATTATTATTAAAATTTCCATTATTATTATTATTATTATTGTTTTATTCGTTATATTATTACTTTTATGATTATTTTATTTTTATTATTATTATTATTTATGTTAGTAATATTATTATTTTTATCATATTTTATTTTATTATTATTATTATAATATAAGAAAACAACAGACCCCCTAACCCTAATTCTACCCACGCGGTGCCACCGTTTTCAGCTTCCTCTTACGCGAGCCGCCCGTGAGGCTCCTTGCGCTAGCCCAAGCGACCTCGGCATTGCCTCTTGCCTGTAGTTGGCTTCAATACCTCACCCTCATGCTGACCTCACCCTTTCCTAGGCCCTCTGCCTTGCCCCTTTCCTTTCTCGCACCGAACCTCGGCATGAATCCCCGCCACCCTGCTTCCCACAACCATCGCCTCCAGGACCCCTCGCCAGCACCATTCTCTCACCCGTAGCTCCTGCTCTCTGCCACCTGCATGCTCCCTGGCCCTCCGCCACAAGATCCTGCTCACTCACCATCTCCCTCATCATCCCAGCCTCACCCCCTATTGCAGGACACCTCCCGACCTCTGTACTCCTGCACTTGTCCCCTCACAACCCCCTCACATCCTCATTATTCTAGGTTTTCCGCTCTAAACAACCCACTCTGCCTCCCTCACCTCACGCTCTAGCTTGCCCTCAACCTCCACCAACTTCTCTCAACAACCTCTCTCAGTGCCCCCGCCTTTATCCAGTGCCTTTATCCCCTGCCACACTCATCCTCTTCTACTCCTGACCCCCCTTGTTGTTTCCCTTCTCTGGCAGCCGTTAAAACCCCCTGCCCTCCATGCTTCGGACCTTGCCCACCTCGTCATGCCTCCTTCACGCTTCTTCTTCTGCTCCGGTCGGTAGCAGCCTCCGCATGTAAATTCTTTTATTCATTCATTTATTTATTCTTTCATTTATTTATTCATTTAATTATTTATTTAATTATTATTTTATTTATTTATTTATTTATTCTTTCATTTATTTATTCATTTAACTATTTATTTACTTATTCTTTTATTTATTTATCTATTTATTATTTTATTTATTAATTCATTTGTTTATTTATTTATTTATTTTCACTTCATTTTCATCTTTGGTATTTTTATTTAATTTAAATAAATCCTAATACTATCGCTTGTTTTGTGTAGTGTTTTTTAATTGCTGTTCAGCATGCACGGTAGGTCTGCTGGGCATTTTTCAACCTTCTGTTGAGGTTCCTTCGTTTCCGCTCTTTGTTTGATGTAAGTAATTCCATGGGTTTCTTTTCATTATTCTAATTAATTCATGGGTTTTCGATAAATTTATTTTATGTGATTCGAATGTTTGTTTATCGATAAATTTTATTACTATAGCGATTTTAAATTGTTCAAATTAGTCAAAAGAATGTTTTGAGTCATTTCCTAGTTCGAGTCTGCATTTATTTTATTATGTCCCAATTCCTGTTTTCATATTGTTTCTGGCTATTTTATTGGGGTGTTTCTTTTTATGTCAATACTATTTGATAAAAAAATACTTTGATGGTAAGTATTTGGTTATGATAATGATTATGTGCACTTGGCACATTTGATAAAATACTATATTGTCCAAAGTGGAAATGAGGGTTTTTATGAAATGATTTGCCATGATTGTGTTGCGTGTCGACATTTGTTATTTGGTAAACTTGGTTTGGTTTATAATTTTTGTATTACAATAACATTCTAATAGTGTTAATGTGTTAAAATAAAAATGGTGCTCTTTTCTTTTTAATCTGGTGGTGGGAGTTCTTTTCAAATAAAGTGAGTGGTTTGTTTTAGTTTCAATGTAGTTGTTTTGGGTGAATAGTTTTGTTTTTATTCTTGAATCACAAGTGTGTGAATGGATTTTGGCACTTCCATGGTTGCACTCAGTGTACCCATGAATGTTCCTTCAAGTGACAATGACACCAATAAACTAGTGTTTTCTTAAAACCTCGATTTTCAAAATGGTTTTTGTTACCAAAGTAAGTTTTGGTCCTTTATTTGGATTTTGTGAATGGATTGAAGTGGGAACTCAAGGGCATAATAGTTTGGCTTTGATAATATAGAATTTGTATTTTTCTAATTTTTTGGGTAATGTTTTTGGACATGACAACTTAATGGAATGTTTAGCTCTTCCAATTCATGGGTGGAGTTGTGTTAACATTAAGAATGGTTTGTGTTTGAAAATTTTGTGTGGTTGGTTAGGACGTTAAATTTTTTTAGAATAATGATCTTGACATGGGTGGGTCGTGATGGCCCGTTTGTCACTTTCATCTTTAATGTAATGTTTGCATTGACTCTTTGAAATGATGATGTTTTGATTATTGAATGTCAATATAAAAACATTAGTATTTTGAAAATTGTATCGACTGGTTTTAATGATTTCATGTAATAAAGGCCCAGTTGGCACCTTTAATGATATTATATATATATATGTATATATATATATACACTAGGGAACCTTTATATGGGGGATAAACCTTATGGGTTATCATATGGACTGTCCATGTATGGGGTAGGCAAGTGCGGTGAGATGAGTCACACGTGCGAGGGCCTCCTACATACAAAGTATTATTGTAACCACCATGGGTTCCTAGGTGTTTTTTACGGATCAAATGATGGTTGATGACCAACCCGGAAAAGAACGGTTGGTACCCCTGGATTTGTTGTTAGGCCAGTTGGGATTTTCCACTAGATTGGTCAGTTAGCGCAGCCAATTGGTTATAGTCCTAGGAGCCTCACCATACACTAGTTGGTGTTTCTGAAACTGAGTACATCATGGGGTCTTTTAGGGATGTTTAGGAATAGTCATGGTGGCTGTATTATTTTCATTGCGTGTTAATATTTCATGCACTAGTGTATTTTCAGCTTTCACCCTAACTCGATTTACTCTAGCACAACATTGTTATATTCTGTTTTGGATTTTATTTATAAAATGAAAAATTATTTTTTAAAATTGTATGTATTTTGTTTTGGGTTTTGAAATAGGAAAAACGAGTTGCTTATTATCAAATGTGAAAACCCTAGTTTTATAATTGTATTTGAAACATGCATTAATGGATTGTTTCTGTAAATGAGACATTGGATTCTATGGTATATCATGGAAACCCTACTGAGAATCATTAATGATCATCCCTATCTCTCTCATTTCAGTTGAAGGTTTCCTTGAACTAGTTTTCTAGGCTTAGTTTCTCGTTATTGGTGCACGTCGTCCTTCGGTCGAGAGGTGACCTAAAAGGTCACATGGAGGTACATTTAGTTTTATTTTCTTTCTACTCCTATTGTTATGTTTATTGACTGTTTATATTTATCTATATTCTTTTTTATTTGTTTTTGTTAAGGGGGAAAATCATTCATAATAATTAAAATATTGATGCTCGACACTAGTTGCCAGACCGTGGGGATCAGAATGCCCTTCGGTCTATGTCATTGTCTGGCTCGGGTGACCAGTTCAGGGTCGACCCAGGTTGGTTCGTGAAACAATTGTATAAGAGGGCCCTTGTTATTTGGGGTGTCCAGTAGATTGATATTATGAATTTCAGGACTCAAGAGGTATGTACGAGAAGGACTTCATGAACCCTCACCTGTTCCAAACCTCGATACACCAGGGGTAGTCCAGGAATTGAGTTCTTGTCATGTTCATATTTTTTCAGATTGAGGGAAGAAAATGGAGGCTAACTGATGATACATTGTGATTTAACATGGATTAATTACTCATGTGGAGTCAGTGTACATGGTTTAAGATCTTCCTAGTGGTTGACGGTTTCTTGGGGCATGACCCACCACTATGTTGGTAGGTTAAGCATGACTACTAGTCCCTCCATTCAGTGATTTGATGAAATTCAATTGTCGTCTTTGTTTTGGTTGGTTTTAGCGCATTATTGAGAATGAAAAAAGGATTTTGAAATGATAATTATTTATTTTAAATGGCATTAAATTTGTGAAGTGGATTTTAAAACTGAAAGCTCTTGGCCTAAAAATCTGGTGGTTTCTTGGAACTGGTAAAGATAGGGTTTTGGTGCAACCTCAGGTACTATTTATGAATTTTTTCAATGTAAGGGAATGCATGGGAAGTGAATGTTGGTACATATGGATGAAATATTATGAAGAAATGTTCAACAGTTCATGGGAATACTGGGATGTGCACTTGGAATTAATGGCTTGACCTTGTTTTTCTAAATAAATTTAAAAAAAAGGTTAAATGATTTCTAGAAATTGAATTTGGTTTGAAAAGTGGACTTGGTATTTGGAAAGTGGCCCAGAAGGAAGATGGTTTTGAAATTTCAAATGGAAAGGGGATTTAAAAAGTGGAATTTTTAATTTGTGATGGTTTTTTCATTTTTCTTTTGAGAATGTTGTTTTGGATGAAGGTGCATTCCTTAATGTTTCTTCGACTTGATGTCTGTTTTGGATATATGTTTTTTATGTTGTTCAGAAAATGCATCCCAGAAAGGTCTCCAAGGTTTCCGATAAGTCATTCACAGTTTTTGGTCCTTCTGAGACATTGCCTTTCCTTTGTGGTGATTGGGGTCTGTTATAAGCATCAGAATGAGTTGATGGGGTCGAGCATGTCTTTAGGGATTTTGGAAATCCCAAAGCTGTTAGAGTGCATGTTGTTTTGGTTCTGATTGAAGGTCTTACTCTAGATGAATACGAGTTAGTTTCCCCACCTTCAATGCAAATTGGGATGACATGGGATGTCATTAAATCCATCTTCATTCGATGGTTTATACATGAAGAGGTATAGATAAAGACACGCGAAGAGCTCATGTGTATTCAATAAGGACAATAGACAGAAAAGTCATATATTGACCATTTCAAGACGCTTGTGTACTTTTCTCTGGATGTAGAGTCATTTGATTTGATGAAGAATTATCTCTTCATTTGGGGTCTTCATCTAGATATCAAGGAGTGGGTCCTCATTTCTAATGACCATCGTTTTGAGAAGTTGGTGGATGAGGTTTTGTTAGCTGAACTGGTCTCCAGAGTGTAGGTGATTAGCAATCCAACATATCCAGTTACTCATAAAGGTTCCCCATCTGGAGAATACGTTGTGCCAGAGGGACCTATTTATAAAGAGTTATCTGTAGTGGTTCTGGTTTCTAATTCATCATTCCGTTCAGTGGTGTGCCACCAGTGTGGCCGGTTCATCCACTTGAAACTGTTATGTTGCATCCCTCCAAGGATGTGTCATCATTGCAGGTGCCCGGTTCATCTAGTAATGTTTTATAGGTATCGTCCCCTAAATAAGATGATGTGACCAGAGTATCCCAGTTCCGGACTGTGAGGTAGGAGATGCTTCATCTATCAGATCCCCAGCTACAGGACTTGGGGTGAAGCTTGTGCATAGTCAGAAGTTCCCAGTGGAGTGAAGTTTTTGTTCGGGTTTGGAGTTCTATGTTGTTAGTGGAACGTTTAATGTCGTTTCATTCTTGTTTCTACTGCTAATTTTTTTAATTTTTTTATGTTCATTTTTTTATCGTGGTGTTTTGACAGATATGGTCTATTATTATCAAAAAAAATTTGTTTTCCTGATCACAGATTTCAGAATTGTGTGCATTTCATAAAAGAGTGTTTGGACCTTTTGTGGGTTAATCTCAGTTTGGCTATGTTTTATTGGATATTTATGTGTCTATGGAGGAATCAATGTTTTAGGTTATGCTAGGATTCACGGTTTGGGATAAGTTATGCATGGAGGGTTTTCTCTAGTGTTAGGGGTTTTGGTCTGGGTTGAGAGTTACAAGTTTAAGTGGAGGTGTTGTTCGCTCGTGCTATAAAACTTATTTCGGATTGTTTGGGAGTTCCCCCAATTCCCCCCCTTCCTGGGGTGGTATGTTTGGGTGTTAATTTTTAGAACTAGTATAGTTCTAAAGGTGGGGAGAACCCTCTCATGTTCTCCATTTTTCTTGTGTTGTGTTTTCCTTCAGTCTCAATTGGGTAGGGATCCTTGTTTTTTCTATTGTTCAGCTGAGTGACTTTTTGGGGGAAGATAGTGTCAATGGTGGGGTGAATTGTCTCTCCCCGAAATTGAAATTTATTTATAATTTATTATTTCTCGGCTCCACGTCATCGCGTCATCGATTGGGATTGGTCCCGGTTTAAAACTTTTGTACATTTAATGTTTTTTTTGGGTTTCAAACCCGTGCACGGACACCATGTGGTTAGCAGTGACCATGCAGTCTCCCCAAGTTGTTGTGAGGGTGCCCAAGTAGACTGCGTTGTGGCGCACAATTTGCATTCATGTTTTTTTGTAAATAAATACAAATTAAAATGATATTGAAACATAAATCCCTTATAACTTTGGAAATCACTAAACAAAAAAACTCATGAAAGAGAGAACCATATATGGATTTCTAAATCTTTGTAGTTTCAATAAAAATAATCGTAAAATACCATAATTAGCGAGGTGGATGACCGCTTATCTCTTCCACCTTAGTTGCACCAGCTGCACAATGTCTTCCATGTATCCCAACTAAGGATATACATGCAGAACACTTCTCACATCATTGACCAAGGCGAGCTGGACATCGACGATGGGCCGACTTTTATGGAGGTTCTGCTGGAGATTGAGGATGGACAGGAGTGGGTCCATTGTAGACAGCCGATACATCTAGTGTGTTTTCATTGGCACCATGAGAACCTCCAGGAAAGCACATATGAGCGGGAGGCTCAGATGCATGCTCAGTACCCCTACTTGTTTACTTACGATTGATTTGTGCCTTACAGGGACATAGAGCCGTATGGTGGGGAGAATGTAAAGACCCAGAATATCATTGAAGGTTTTTAATATATATGGGAATTTTATGAGTCTGTGAAATCTGACAGCGTGTGATTCTGAGGCCCAGAGTGCCCGAAATGATCCATTGAAGTTTTATTAAGTTTAAATTAATGCACATATGAAGTTTTCCTAAAAAAGTAGAATAACTCTTAAAGAGTTACGCAGACTAGATCTATGAGGGAATCATTCCACATTGGATGGCAGGTTTACTATAGGCGTGACTTATGTTTAGTCAGTTTGTGCCTCTTGTGAGAAAATTTGAAAATGGCATAACTGTAAATAAAATAATTAAATAAAGTTTTCTTATTTTTCAATTCCATATAACTCACAAACGGTAACACATATAAAATATCTAAGACATCCACTGAACTCGTGAGGGTATTATTTCTTTAGGCGGATACTAATTTTGGCCGACGCGGGCCACCAGTGAAAGTTAGTTTGTGGCCGTAAATAAAATAATTAAGTGACTAATTATTTTATTGTAAATTTTATAACGTTTAATCAATAACTCATATTGGAAAACTGAGATGGTTGCTGGGTTCGTTGGGGCGTTTTCACCAAGGCAGAACCTAACCTCGACAGTCGCGGGTTGAGGGTGACTGATAATAATTTTCCGAACATTTTTCAGGTACGTTCAGTAAACTCACGAGCTCTATTTTTTATCATTTCAACTGGTGCTTGGAATTGAAATATAAGGGCACTGTTGAACTCATAGTGTTGGTATTCTCTTAAAGATACTTTCATCATGATGTTAGTTGTTCGAGGGTGCAAGTTAGGTTTTGGGTTTTTCCTGGAAAAAAAAATAAAATAAACAAATGTTTTATTTTATTTTATCTGTTGTAACCACCCACATGGATGTTGGAAGTGGTAACCACCACACCGTAACCTCCCAAGAGTGGTTATGGTGTTGGGGACCAGCACAACTTAACCTCCCATTAGTTATAGTGTTGGGGACCACCTGAGGTTTATCCCTCATAAAGGGGGTGGGGGAGAGGAAACCTCTCAACTCCAACAATTAATTTTATGAGTCAACATAATATTAAATACATTAAATTTAATTTTCTATGTCAACATAAAATTAAAATCTATCAATTAATTTTATGTGTCAACATAATTTTAAATCCTATCAATTGTTTTGATGTTGGATTTCCTCCTATTAAATTAAGTAACAACGTCGTTGGAACTAAGGAAGATTCCTAATAATGGAATAGTAATAAATTCCACAATTTTTACTTACCTCCTCCCCTACACTATATATAAGGAGCATGGGAGGAAGATTTGGGACAACTTTACCAAGCGACGAAGCTCTATAAATGTGACGTGACGCCCATCATTTAAAGATTTACACTCTCCAATGAAGAATGCTCCACCAATGAAGAACATCGACCTTGACTCTGACCTTCTTCCACTAGTCCTCTTCCGACGTGGGATGTCATCACCTACGATGAACCATCACCCAAACCAATGATCATGGAAAACACAGAAGACACCGACGTCTGTCTATTTTCCAATGTTCCATCTTCTTCCCCGCGACTCCATCGTCGAACAACGAATAAGGTATGGGATTTTTGTGTTTGATTTTATATTCATGTGATTCTTTCCTTATAAAAAAAAGAATTCAGATCAACATCTAACTTGTTGATCCGCATATATTTCCATTTTTTGGGTTTTGGGATTAATCATTGTGGGAGGGTTTTTTGTGCATCGTTCTTTTGATCCAAATGCTACCACCTTAAACGAGAAGTTGCTGAACAAAACAACAAGATCCAATCCATTAGCCATCCTCTTTTGTAGCGTTCTTTGAGAAAGGGGAAGGTGACAATGACGAAGTAAGAAACGGCCACACCACCCATGACCTCCGTGAACCGCACCGCCCCCGCGGCGTTCCGCCCCACCACCGGCCAAACTGGTTGTGTCACCCTCACAGTGCTCTGACCAAACAGCCCTCGCGGTCTTCGCCCTTCCAGTTGATCCGCCCTGGGCTGGGCTGAGCTGCCCTAGTTGTGTCGTCTGCCATCCAAACTGGCTCCCGGGCAGGGCGGCCTTCCGAGCCACCACGACTATGCCAGCCTGCCGGCCCTGCACCGACACAAGTCGAACCGGCCCTGATCGCCCCACCCCATCCAGCCGTGTTCCTGATCCCCCTTCTGAACCTACGCCCCTGGCAGCGCCCCAACCGAGCTAGCCTCCGGCACCCCTCACAGCTCCCCGCAAGAGCGGGCCTCTCCCTCCCCTCACGGTTCCTAGACCGAGATGGGCTCCCACGCCCCTCATGGCATCCTCCGGGTAGAACCGCCCTCGCGACCAGGTGCGCTGGGCCCAGCGGGCTGGGCCAGACCCAACGGGTTAGGCAAAGTCGACCCGAACCAGGTCGGTCTGACCAGGTCTGACCGGACCCAGGCCCACTACGACCCTTTACTCTCTATTGAAAATATCTTTGGCACCAGACATCAATTTCACAAACCATTTTCAGCGCTGGTAATCATGGAGAGTGGAGTTCCCTTTGAGTATACCCCACTAGGGTTTGGGGTATAGTTAAGATACAGGTAGGTTAGATCACGCACAAATCTAACCACACCACTAGGACTAAATGGTTAATAACTCACAGACCGATCATCTGATTGATGTGACGTTAGTTGCGTTGAAACCCCTATGACATGGCAGGCCTTTGGGATACTATATTTTGCGTCTTTGTGGCCGTTGGAGCATCAACCAGTAGCTTGTGGAGGAGATCTTCTAGAGACAAGTGAGAATTTGTGCGGGAACGTAGTTGTTAGTTGAGACTTGATGACTACTGACCATTTGACATGGAGTGACTCGACTAGCCCAGTGTCAAGCGCCTCGTTGTGGTGGAAGACCCACAGTAGAGGAGTGCGTAGTTATGGTGGCAGACACACGGTACATGACAAGAGGGGTACCTCTGCAGGCTATAAGGGGGCACGCCTGGTTGTTGTGGTAGACCCATGGTGGGGAGCGCCTCTGTGTGACAAAGTAGACTCACAATAATCAATAATAGAAGTACCTTAACAGTCCATGGTTATTCAAAAGAACATGGTTGTGCCGTCAAACCCACTGTACTAGATAAAGGAGGATTTTTCTAGCAGCTGAGGGTTCAAAATGTTTCTAATCCTAGAATAAATCCTAGATTGAGATGATATAGTAACATTTTTTTATCATTATTGTGATGGATTACATGATAACATAGGTATATGTATGGGCACATACATATGTGGGGTTATCTGTTGATTTCATACTTTGTGGTTTATCCTTGTTTATTTTGTCAGACATTAAGGGTCTCAGGGTCTCTACTAAGTGTCATTATACTCACACCTGCACGGGCTATGCCCGCACATTGTTATGTTGGATGTAGACGACGAAAAGTGTTGACTAAGGCTGAGTGTACCAGGACTGGAAGGTACCCAGAGGTGGACCATACAGCGTGTCGGTACATGGAAAAGAGGGACAGATGAGGAGTGCTAAAGAGACAATATGTACCTACCCTTCAGGTAGGAATCTGGAGGATGACCAAGTAGCACTGTTTCCTTTTTCCTCATTTGTACTTGTTTTTCACCTGTTCTTGTACATTTTAGTTGGGCTTGTATTCTGGCCCCTTTTTACTTACTTCACACACCTTTTGGTTATTCATCTTACACGCGTTCATATCTTGTTGTGTGTGTTTACATGTTATAAAGGCAATGCATTCCAAGTTTTAGGTAATTAAACCTTTGGTGCTTGTAACCATCCCATAGCCTATATAATGTGGGCTTGGGGTAGTCACGGAACAGGCCTCGGGGGATGGGTCATGAAAAATTGGTATCAGAGGAGTAGGTTCTAAAAAAAATTTAGGACGCAGTTCTTTTTTATGAAGAAATAGTGCAAAGGGTATTGAGTGTGGTTTTCAGTTCAGGGAGTCTAGTGTTGGTGCGGCAACCGATGTATCCATACACCAGGACCCTGACTTCTGATTTCCAACTCAGTATATGAAAACATTGATTGCCTGTGTGTTTTCAAAAGTTTTCTTTATGTAAGCTCAACCAAGTCATCTAAACAGGTATAACTTTTAACCATGTCGCAACTGTTTCTTTTTAAAATGCCTCCATGCAGATGACCATCTTGAATCTTGAGAGTTGTACGCACGGATAGCCCACTGAGCAATGAGGCTTCGGTGAAGTGCGCTTTTCCAGTAGGGGCACCAGCGAAGGAACCAGCAGTACCACTCCCAGTTGGTCCACCAATATCACCAGCCCCAATAGTAGATGGTGCACATCGCTTGAGCGCATTTTACGAATTCCAGTTCTAGAGGCCACCCAGGTTTTCTGGAGAGAAGGGCCCATATGCGGTTGAGGATTGGATGGAGGCTATGGTGAGAGTTTTCCGACTGGTAGGGAACCCAACAGACCTCATTGTGATTCATGCTGCCAACCACCAATAGGTAGCAGCAGGAAGATGGTGAATCTTTATGCTTCATGTCCAAGATGGGATGTCGCTTCTCTAGGAAGACTTCAAGAGCCTGTTTTAGGCAGAGTTTGTCCCAGAAACTCTTCGTGCAGTGCGCATACATGATAAACTTTATCTATAGCAGGGAAGCATGACTGTAGCTCAGTACTCAGCATGGTTCATATACCTCTCATGTTACTCCACCTATATGGTACGGGACCCATTCTTCAGGGCCCAAACATTAAACCAGGGACATAGGTAGAAGATCGGGGCTTCAGTGATCTCACTCTGTATCCTGACGCATGCTAGAGTGTTAGATAGAGCCCTCATGGTGGAGAGTTTCCTTACTAAGTAGGAACCAAAAGAGAGACCCTCTACTAGTCATCAGGTAGCAGAGTCTTCTGTAGCTGGTAGCAGACTGTTGTCATAGAGGTCCCAGAAGACCATACCAATGGGTGGATGACCGCATGACTCAGGATCGTTTGTGCGGGGATCTCGAAGCGGAGACAAACATGCCAAGAGTGGGTAGTGTGACACATGCGATGGGTTGGGTCACATGGCTCATGACTGTCCGACCAGCCATACGGATGATTAGCAGACGGTCGAAGGACTGCCCAGGCAGAGAAAAATGTTTGACCAACGAGGTCCATAGGGAGCAGGAGGATGTGGCAGAGGAGCTGGCCATACAGCTGGAAGTGGGTGAGGATTGGAGATATTACTTCCACCACCACCAGGAGGTCCACCCTGACCTCAAGGACTAGGTGGATAGGGGAGAGCTCAGTTCTATGCAGCTGAGGTTTCAATCATGGTGCTCCTTAGATGATATGAGGTACGATCAGTGTCTATTCCACCAAAGTTTCAGTACATATAGACATAGTTTTGAGTCATTATTTCATTTCCACATCCCTCGTTTGGAGCTCAGATATTCTGTTTAAGACGTTGGCTCGACCCTTATGGTTAGAGACACCTACAGGAGCAGATTAGACTATTACACATTGGTGCTAGTAGTGCGAGTTTACTCTAGGAGGAGAGAGATTCAGTTGGGATCTCTTAATAGCAGCGTTGAGGCCTTATGAAGTCATCTTGGGTATGGACTATTTATCTATAGTCCATGCTCAGATTGACTGTAATAGGTGCAAAAGAGCGGTGTGCCTGCATGGATAGGACCAAGTTTACTTTCATCAGCGAGAAGGGAGCCTATGCATCACATGACGGACTTTCTTGAAGGAGGGTGCATCCAATCACTCAACAGTTGGATGGCCTTACACTCATATCGGTTGATGTGGAGAGTGCTAGTTATCATATAGTGGTGGACAAAAACATGGATGTATTCCCTGATGATATCCAGGTCTACCTCCACACATAGATGTGGAATTTTTCATTGACCTATACCTTAGGACACCACCAATATCACACTAGCATATCAGATGGCACCCGCTGATCTTCGTGAGCTGCACGTATAGCAAGATGACTTACAGGGAAAGGGAGTAGCTGAATGCAGTCAAAAAGTGTGACCTAAGGGCTCTAGGAATGATTTTAGGTACGGTCTATGTCTACTAATAGTTCTCGTACAAATAATAATAGGTACCAATCATTTATTCCTTCTATGAATCTTTTCCAAGAACTAGAGTTTCTGGATAAACTATTGACTTGACCCTCAGACCTGAGATACCATTGTGAAGAGACTCGTTAATCACCCATACGTCGACGGTGCGAGCTGACCCTTAAAGAGAGAGCTTAGGTTGGAACCTCTTAGTGGCAAAATCGAGGCCTTAGGATGTTTGTTTGGGTATAGAATAAGCATCCACAGTTCATACTCAGATTGAATGTATTAGGAACAAAGGTTGTGGTTTATCTACAACATTGGAATAATGTTTTACTTGGTTAGAAAAAAAGGAATCCTATGAGGCATAGGATAAACTCTTATATAGGAGGGTGCAACCAATCACTCTTGAGTCGGCCAGCCTTACGCTCGTGGAAGTAGGAGTATGAGGTTTTAGTTCCCAACATGATTGGCTAGAGTTCTTCTAGGACTATGAATTCGAGATAGTCTATACTCCTGGGATGGTGAACATGTTAGAAGATGCCCTAATCGGGAGGTCTAGTCTACATTTTCTAAGTGAGGCCACAGAGCAACTATCTGTGATGTAGATATCCTTCATGGATAAAGATAAGAGATGTTTTTCTATAGTCTCTTACAGTTAATCTCCCACTTCTTCAGTGATTCAGGGAGGCACTTCATGGGGACGCTGACTGTGAGGCTCGACGTGCTCTGATATCCACAAGTCAGGCACCTGATGGATTTTCTAAAGGTGGGGAGCACGTCTTCCTTTTCAGAGGATGTACCTTGGTACTAATGTCACTTCATGAGGAATTGTTGAGGGAGTTCCACAATTCTTCTCTTGAGGAACATCTAGGAGCAGATTAAGTCTACACAGAGCAGACGAAAGTCATATGCCAATAGGAGATGAAAAACTCTGGAGTTCGAGGATGGAGACCACGTCTTTCTACGGGTCTCACCTCGATGAGGTTTACGGATATTAGGCTTAGGTGGCAAGTTATCTCTATGATTCATCAAACATTTTTAGGTCCTCAGTAGAGTTTGTGAGGTGACATACTGCTTAGCTCGACCACCTCAATTGCACTGGGTGCACAATGTCTTCCATGTATCCTAACTGAGGAGATACATGCACTACCCTTCTAAAATCATCGACCATGCAGAGATGGAATTCAATGATGAGCCAAATTTTATGGAGGTTCTAGAGGAGATTGAGTATTGAAAGGAGTGGTTCCTTCATTTATAGTCAATACCTCTAGTGCACGTTTTTTGGATGCACAAGAACCTCCAGGAGAGCAATGGGAGCGGGAGGCTCATATGCATGCTCAGTACCCCCACTTGATTACCTAGTTTGGAGTTGTGTCTTATGGGGACGTAGAGCCCTGAGGTGGGGGGAATTTAAAGACCTAGAATTTCCATTTATTATATATATATATATAGTAATTTTACGAGTTTGTGAAATCTGACGGCGCGTGATTCCAAGGCCCGGAGTACCTGGAATGATCTCTCGAAGTTTTATTAAGCTTAAATTAACGCGTGTAAATAGTTTTCTTGAAAAAGTAAAATAACTCATAAATGTTTACTCAGATCAAAAATTAGAGGGAACCATTGCTCTTAGGATGGTGGGAATACCTTAGGCGTGACTTATGTTTTTCGGCACGGGCCATCTGTAAGAAAACTCTAAAATGGCATTAACGTAAATAAAATAATTAAATAAAGTTATTTTATTTTTTAAATAATTATAACTCAAGAATAGTATATTGGATTAGAAATACAAGACCACTACTGAACTTTTGAGGGTATTATTTTTTTAGGAAGATACAAATATTGGCCGGCGTGGGCCACCAATGAAAGTTAGTTTTTGTCCGTAAATAATATAATTAAGTGACTAATTAGTTTATTGTGATGTTTATAACCTTTAAATTGTTTCTTGGATTGGAAATATTAGAGTACCGTTGGGTTTTTTTGGGCGTGTTTTACCTAGGAAGATCCTATCATTGACCGGTGTAGGTTTAGGGTGACTAATAATAATAATCCGAACTTTTTTGGGGTATGTTCAGTAAACACATGAGAGGCGTTCTGTAACATTTGAACTGTTACTCAAGATTTAAATCCGAGGGCACCATTGAACTCACAACACCGATATTCCCTTAATGATACTTTCACTTCGATGATAGTTTTTTTAGGGTGAAAGTCAGTTTTTGGGTTTTCTGTGGAAACAATAATATAAAATAAACACATGTTTTTTTATTTTATCTATTAAAACAACCCATGTAGAAGTTTGAAGTGAGGACCACCACACCTTATCCCCCCATGAGAGGTTATGGTGGTGGGGTCCACCCCACATTAACCTCCCATGAGTTATTGTGGTGGAGACCACCCGAGGTTTATCCCTCATAATGGGGGGGAGAGGAAACCTCTCAACTCCATTAATTAATTTTTTGTGTCAATGTAAAATTAAATGCTTTAAATTTAGTTTTATGTGTCTAAATAAAATTAAATGCAATCAACTGATTTTATGTGTCAACATAAAATAAAATCCTATCAATTGTTTTGATGTTTTCTTGCCCCGTATTAAATTATGTAATAGGGTCGTTGGAACATTTGAAGGTTCCTAATAAATTAAGCATCATAAATTTCATGATCATTACATACCTCCTCCTCTCCCCTATATATTTGGATCTCGGGAGGAGGATATGTGACAACTTTAACAAGAGAGGAAGCGTTGGTAATGTGAGGTCACGCCCAAAACTTGGTGTTTTACGCTCTCTATCGTAGAACGCTCCACCGACGAAGAACATCGACCTCGACTCTGACCTTCATCCTCGGGACCTCTTCTGATGTGGGACGTCATCACCTATGACGAACCATCGCAAAAACCGATGATAGAAGAAAATGTAGATGACACTGATGTCCATCTTTTCCCAATGATTTGTCTTCTTCCCCGTGACTCCGTCGGTGAACAATGAACAAGGTAGAGGATTTTTGTGATTGATATTATATTCTCATGATTCTTTCCTTCTAATACAAAGAACATATATCAACTTCTCTCAAGTTAATCCGCATATGTTTCGCTTTTGTGGGTTTTGGCATTAATCATTGCAGGAGGGTTTGTGGTGCTTCGTTCATGTGAGCCAAATGCTACTACCCTAATCTTGGAGGGTGCGGACCAATCGAACATGGTCTGACCCCTCCGCTGTTCTCTTTTGCAGTGTTCTTTGAGAGAGACGAAGGTGATAATGATGGTGAAGGTGACAAAGACGAAGGTCACGCCACCCGCGGCCTCTACGGCCTATGATGCCCCCACGTCCTTCCGCCCCGACGTTGGTTGAACCAGCCACACCCCCTCGCACCACCGTAGCCGAACTGCCCTCTCTGTCTTTGCCCATTAGGCTGAGCCGCCCTGGGTCAGGAAGATCCATCCTAGTCGTGTCGTCCACCGGCCGAACTAGCTCCTGGCCACGCCGGCCTTACGAGCCGCCCAAGCCACGCCCGCCCGCCGGCCCCCACCACCACTGGCCGAACAGACCCTGGTTGTGCCCACCCCCCCAGCCCGCCAGCTTCCCGAGCCCCCAGACTAACCCATTCCCCTCACGACGCCTCGATTGAGACGGCCTCTCGTGCCCCTCGAGGTGCCCTCTAGGATGAACTGCCCACGAGGCCTGCTGGGCTGGGCCGAGTGGGCCGAGCCAAACCCAATGGGCCTGGACGGACCCAATGGGTAGGCCCACCCAACGGGCCATGCCAAACCCAACAGGTCTATCCGGGTCGACCCAGACCAGGTTGGCCCAAACTAAGTCGGGCCGGGTCAGACCGGACTCGGGCCAACTATGACCCTTTACATTCTTTTGGCCATATCTTTGGCATCCGATGTTCGTTTGACAAACCGTCAGTGGTGCTGGCAATATTGGAGTGTGGTGGTCCATTTTAGTATACCCTACTGGAGTTTGGGGTATAGTTGAGATATGGTCAGGTTGGATCATGCATGAATCCAACCGGACCACCAGGATTAAATGGCAAATAACTCACACCCCGTACGAATGATTGATGTGTCGCCTGTTGCGTTAAGATCCCTATGACGCGGAGAACCATTGGGATACTTTTTCGTGGGACTTCATGGAGGTTGCATCATCGACCAGCAACTTGTGGTGCTGATCTTCTGGAGATGAGTGAGGATTTGTGCAGGAACCAAGTAGCTGGCTGAGACTTGATGACTGCTGACCATTTGACTCAGTGTGAATTGACTAGCACAGGGGGGAGTGCCTACAGACCCATAGTGGAGAAGCGCCTGTTTGTGGTGGAAGTCCCACGACACCTGACCGGAGGGGTACCTCTGCAGGCTATGGCGGGGAGAGCCTGGTTGTGGCAGCAGACCAATGGTGGGTAGAAACTCTATTTGACACAGCAGTCCCATGGTACATTATAGGAGGAGTACCTTAGCAGTCCAAGGGTAGTGGGAAATGACCGGTTGTGGCCGTAAGTCCACAATACTCGATATAGGAGGAGTTCACCAGCTTCCAAGGATTCAAAATATTTCTACCCCTATAATAGATCATGTTTTGAGTTGAGTCAGTAACTTTTTTTCCTCATGATTGAGATGGATTACATGTTAACATAGATATATGTATGGACATATAACTAAGTGGGTTATCTGTTGATTTCATACTTTTTGGTTTATCCCTTTTTGATTTTGTGAGACCCTCCAGGTCTCTGGGTCCCAACTGAGTATCGTTATACTCATGCTTGCACATGCTATGCCTGCACCATGTTGTGTTGGATATAGACAATGGACATTGTTGACTGAGGCTGAGAGTACCAGGACTAGAGGGTACCCAGAGGTGGACTATACAGCATGTTGGTACAAGGAGGAGATGGACCAACGAGGAGTGATGAGGAGGATATTTGTTCCTACCCTTCAGGTAGGAACTCAGAGGACAGCACATTAGCTGTTTTTACTTTTTACTCAGTTGTAATTTTTTTTCATTTGTTTTTGTACTTTCCAGTTGGGCTTATATTCTGGCCCCGTTTTACTTACTATACTCACTTTTTGGTTATACATTTTACTCGTGTTCGTATCTTGATGTGTGTGTTTTCTAGTTATAAGCAAATGCCTTTCCAATTTTAGGGAATTACGCCTTTAGTGGTAGTCACCAGCCTCTAATCAATGGATGGTGTGTTTGGGGTAGTCCCAGCATGGGCCCCGAGGGACGGTTCATGGCAATATCTCACCCTAAAGATAATACCAATAACACAATATGGAAAACACCAATATTTCCAAATCTTAGAAAGTATTTGGGAATTTTTTCTTATGCATCATTAACTATCTAGACACATAAACAACCATATGACCATCATGGACTGGAACTAATCAATTCCTGACTCTTGATACATCACAATATAATCCATACTCATTAGACAGCTCATTTATGGTTAATATTGGTGTTTTCATCAATCTCCAATTATGATCTTAGAAGCATCTATCATGAACATCAATGAAAAGGAACCATACCAAGTTTTTGGTTAAGTCATTCTTAGCGCTTCCAATCAAGAAGAATCCCAGTTGACCATTTGGTAATAACATAAAATTTCCAAAAATATTTGGATCTGAAAAAAATTATTTGGTCTCTGTAAATAAACTATAACATCAAAATTCTCAGTTTCTAAAAAGATTCTATCAACTATTATCTTTTTCCCCATGAAGTGTAAATTATCAATCCAAAAAATACACACTGAGATCATGGCATATATTTGATGCTCCCTAATTTTTCTCAAAATGACCTTTATATATAGAGCATGTTCCTCCCATGATCCGACAGAACACTTAAGCACCTCTATGTTGATCAAATAGTCCATTACTACATATAAGTGGATATAAGTAAATTTATATCACTTAGGGTAACCTCTAATAGTCCACACATCTGCTAAATAATCCCCTTGATTTTTTATTGAAAATATTAAGGCACCCCAAGGGTAAACAATCATTCATATGAACCCATTCACCGTGAAGTCGTTCAATTGTGCCTTCTTCTCTCACATCTCTAGAAAATCCATCTTATATGGTTTAATAGATATTTGATCAACAACCAATAATATCACAATCATAAACTCCACCTATCCCTACTATTTTAATATAGAGAAGTCATTAGGAAATTCATATAGGAACTTATCAATGATAGTAGGACATACTGACTGATATTTCTCTCTATCATCCAAAATTACTCTAAAAAATGGGTTTTGATTTTACCTAGCTACAAATAATATAGGTCCTATGTAAATAATTTTCATATCCAACTCTCAAATATAGACATAATCATCACCCTCAAAAATATAATTCCACCCATTGATGGAAACAATTGATATAGAAGATACATCACTACATGGCGGGTTTTAATTGTAGTCACAAAGTATACTCACAATTTTCATGTCACTAGAACCTTCCCTTTCAATTTTTTTGTCTATATTAAGTGGAGATTAATGATTTTAATGGTAAAACATTCAAATATTTTTGAGACATTCTATGCATCAATTTGAGTCCATTTTTTATATATGTGAAATTTTAATCTCCCTCTTGTATTTACCTCCTACTTTCAATCAAATTTTACATGATCTGACATGAAACATTCATATTCCATATATACAAATTATACATGAACCGACATGTAACATTCATAATAAATATATGAAAATATTTATACATATATATTAATATTTAAGATTTGTGGCCAATTTTTCCACATTGAGTAAATTGAAAATCTATAATCAAAATATCCTATGAACTGACATGAAACATACATTTTCCATAAATTCATGAGAAAAATAAACAATAAATTCCTCTATAATTGAATAATAACATAGAAGAAACACCAACATCACTATATGAATGTTGTCAGAAACAATAAAACATATCCATATGTAAACAGATGATGAAAAACATGTGAAACTACACTAAAATAACCTAACTAAAAGTGGATGGGTTATATTATATGACATGATCTCCAGTTAAACATGGCCTCAATTCTTAAAATCACCTAACAAACAAACCAATTTCAATGCAACTAAACATCAATTGGTCCACATGAATCCAATATAAAACAATATACTTTTTGAATCAAAAAATTTACTTAATGAATTAGAAGAATACTCACAGTAGTAGCACATGCGGAGCTGGGTTCGTGGGAGAGGGGGGTTCGCAAAGGAAGAGGGATTCACAGCAGAGGTGGGGTTCGACAGCCGAGGTGGGGTACGCAGAGGAGAGCATCACAGTAGTGGAGAGCTTTGCGGCGGTGGCGGAGGGCTTCACAGCGATGGGGGAGGAGGAGGAGGCGAGAGAGGAGGAGGAGGAGGTGACGAGGTTCGATTTTCATGAGAGCATGAGTCATGCGATGTGAGGAGGAGACTATAAGGGTTTATTTATAAAACTGGGTAAACCTTTTAATAGTGATAGTTATAAAACGCTGATAAAGTAATGCTTTTTCAGAGCTAAAATATAAAGCGATGATAAAACATGTCTTTATCAGTGTTAAAAAACAATGATAAAACAATAATGATGATAAATTATTTATATTTATATATATATTTTTATAAAATTATATGTATGAAATTATAAATATATATATATTTATTTATTTAAAATAATAACAATAAATAACTACATATTTATTTATATTAATATATATAATAAATTTAAATTTATTTATAATTATAAATTTATAATAAATAAATTTATAATATTTATAATTATTTATAATCAAGATCATTATTATAAATTTAAAATTATTTAAATATATTAATTTTTATATTGAATTATAATTGTAAATAATTGTATATATTTATTATAACTAAATAATTATTTAATAACTATAAATTTATATATATTTATTTATTGTTTTGATAAATATATATTTATTTATATTTATAATTGTAAATACATATATATATATATATATTTAAATAATTAAAAAATAATAAAAAATATATTTATTATATTTATAACATTATAAATACATATTATTAATATATTTATAATAATTTAAGAATTATTTAAATATATCTGTATTATATAGAATTTTAAATATAAATATTTGTATTTATATATATATATATATATATATATATTTATTTATAAATACATATATTTAATTATATATATTTATTTAATTAATATATCTAATAAAATTATATAATTATTTAAAAATATATATATATATATATATATATATATAATAAAATTGTGAAATACTTTTCAAAGTAATATATATTTATTATAAACATATATTTATTACATATATATTTTATGTATAGACATAAATATAAATAAATATATATATATAAAGATCAAATTTAAATTAATATATTAATTATATATAGTCATAAATATTAAAGAAATAAATATATATATACATTTAAATAATTATAAAATTAAAATAAATACTTTAATTATACATATATTTTTATAATTTCAAAATTATTTAAATTTTTATATATTTATATTTAAATAATTATGAAATTATAATAAATATATTTATTTTATTTATAATTACAATTATAATTATAAATAAATAATTATTTATTTATATTCATAAATATAACTAAATGAATATATATATATTTAAATACTTATGAAAGTAAAATAAATATATTAATTATATATATTTTTTAATAATTTATAATTATTTAAATAAATATATATTTATATATAAATAATTATTAAATTATAAGAAATATATTTTTTATATTTATAATTATAATTATAAGAAAATATTTATATATTTATAATCATAGATATAAATATATAAATATATATATAAATACTTAAATGCATATGAAAGTAAAATAAATATACTAATTATATAATTAATATATAATTTAAATTTCATAAGTATTTAAATATATATATATATTTATATATATTTATGAGTATATATAATTAATATATTTATTTTAATTTCATAAGTATTTAAATATACATATATATATATGACTAAAAATAAATATATATTCAATTATAATTAAAATTTTATTTATGAAAGATATATTTATAATTATTTTATTATTATTTAGGGATATTTATTATTTATAATTATAAATATAAACATTTGTATATGTGTATAATTATTTGTATATATTTATAAATATATTTATGTAATTACATATATTTATAATATTATAAGTATTAAAAATACATTTATCATGATTTTAAGGATTTATGAGAACATAATTGCTTCATGGAAACATGAATTAATCATATACACCGAGTAAAGTACAGATCATAAAAAATGAGTCATCATATAAATGGACTACATGAAATGTAATGAGAGTGTAATGTAAAAATGAACATTCATGATGAATACATAACATATGAACGTCACATATATGTATGAATCAATTGATCAAATTAATTGGAAACATATATTTATTTAAATATATAAATATATATATAATTAGAATTATAATTATAATTATAAATATTTAAAAAAAATTACATATAATTATAATTATACATATTTTAAGTGGATATATATAATTAAATATATATATATTTAAAAAGTATATATATAAAAATATAGAAATATAATTATAAATATATAAATACAATAAATATAATAAAAAAGTTTATTAATTAATTAAATTTATAATATATATATTAGAATTATTAAAAAATATATATTATTTACAAACATGTTTTTTATATTTAATGTATACAAATACAAATTATTTTTTAATATATATATATGTATATATATATATTAATTTTCTATAATGTGATAATATTTTTTTAAAAAAACATTTCTTAGCACTAACAATAGTGCTGCTAAATCTACCATTTTTTAGTGCTAGAAAAAGGACCGATAAAGGGTAGATTTATCAGTGCATTTAGATAGTACTGATAAAGGTCCTATTTTATCAGCTCTTTCACCTTAGCACTGGTAAAACTTAGCGAATCCCTTTTCCAAATATGTGGTAGTGTGCAAACATATGTCATTTATGTCATAGTGTTTTTATTATTTTTTATATATAATATTTTCATCCACTCCTCTTATAAACATAATCGATTTCATTCATCCTCTTTTTCCCAATGATAGACTCCACAACAATATTTTATTAATCAATATATGAATTTATTGATAAAAAATAATTATATTAAAATCATGGAAAACGATTTCGAAAATTTAAATATAAACTGTGTGATTTATAATGAAAATTAATTTTATTTATTGTCACTAAAATAGTTATGTTTGACTATAATTCAGATGAATATATTAAGAATAATAATATTGTTTTAACAAATAATAAAATTGGTTTGATCACTTGTTTACCTGATTTTCCCGATCCGAATATGATGTACTCCCATGCACTGGAAGGAGAAGCCAGTTAAAAAACCTATTGCTCTTAAGGAATGGGAGCATCAGTATGTGCATAAGGTTGTTCCAATGCACTGTGAGCAGCAACAGGTTGAGAGACCTGTAGTTCCTAATGATTGGGAGCACCATTACATGTGGAATTTATTATCTACAGAAGTGGTTTTAAATTTATTTTAGATTACATAAATACAGTAGTAATTGAATAATAACCTGAGGTAACATGAAGTATATTACAAAAAATTAACCTGATTATTGAACACCCCATTTATTTTTTAAAGGATGAAGGGATTTTACCCCTCTATCAATGATCCAAATCCCTTCATTGTGGTCTCCTTTAACATAAAAAATGTTTTCTACTATGGGACTACTTGAAATTATTTTTATGTCTCAATGAAAGGGTCATCCTCAGTTGAATTTTCATCAGACCCTTCAGTAGTTTTGGTCGATAACAGAATGATTGACTACTTTCAATTTGTGGGTTCTGAAACATAAAATAATTTTACTATGTATGACGTCATTATAAATGGTTCACCTTTGTACCATTCCTTACTAAAATCAAATTTCACGAATCCTAATTCATCTATTTTAATAACAATTTTGTTTTCAACTCACTTGGATTGAAAAATTATAACTTGGAATGAAATATAATCCAACTCCCATATTTGTTCGATGATGCCAAAGTATGAATTATTCACATAAAATTGATTTTTGTCCATAGTACCAGAAACATGCATCACTTCAGCCATTAGTGTAACTCCACTATTATTCATGGTACTTTCATCATCATGCTCATTTGTATAGAACGTATAAACATTAATTACATAACCATGGTAATATAAAACGGACACACTTGGTCCTCCGAGTAGCCTTAGAAGTCATTTTGAAATTGAATATGGATTTTCATTTAACTCTTTTAAAATATAGTCCCAAAACCATCCTATAAATTGGTTATTATGTGTATTCGATATCTATATTCTAACACTTGATGGATTCAAATTCCTAAGAATTACATTATGGGTTTTGACATATGGGGAATCTTTCAAACAGTTAGGAAAAATGTAAAGGTGGGCCTGATCCCAATTAGTAATATTGATTGTCACAAAAACTCTCCCAGAAATTCCTTTACCTACAATCCAGCCAGTGTGATGATATTTCAGTAGACTAATTCTTTCCACACCAGACAGGTATTTAGTATAGAATTCAACGGCTTCCTCAACAATATATCACATTAAAATACAACCCTCTTGCCAACTTCAATTTTTTACATACCGATTCAAAATATTCATATACTGTTCACTGGGGTACATACATCTATAGTATACAAGACCACAAAGTTTAATCTCTGTCACTTTGTGAACCATTAAATAAAAGAATGTTTTTAGGAAGAACATTTTTAATTCACATAACATAGAGGCAATTTCTCATTCCTTAGTTAGAAATTTTGTCAGGTCTATAACATTTTTTCACATAGAATTGAAGAAGAAACATAGCTTGGTTAATGTATAAAGGAAATTCCTGAAAAAAAAATCAATGTAGAGATATAGATGTTAGATCATTTATCAAAACCTGGCAGTCATGTTATTTCTGGCCATTCATCATTAAATTGACCATGGACAAGATGATCTTGGTATTCGATGAATGCCCCTCTAGAATATTTACATCATTTAGTAAGTTTCAAAATTGATATATCTACTTCCTAGAGAGAGTTTAAATTGCTAGAGGATGAAAAAAAATTCACCCTTAACTGGCGTCATCACTTCTCGTATTCCCATGTCAACTACGTTTAGCCTACCCTTAATTCCATCATTTGTTTTTTGGGGTCATTTAGAAACAAGTCGATGATACTATCACATAATTTTTATCCAACATGGATAACGTGAAGAATTTTTTTAACATTGATATAATTCCAGTATGGTAATTCAAAAAAAGATCTATTTTTCCAACAATATTTTGTAAGGTTTTTCAAAAATGGTTTATCAAAAGCAGTGTCCACATTATTTAATTCTTCAAAATATTTGATCACCTGTTAGTTGGGATGGTGATGTATGTTCTTCTGAACATGAATCTAATGATGTCGTCCAATATTGGTACTTATGTCATCAGGGTAGAAATCTATGATGTACTATAAACATAGTTTTCGTTGAATGTTTCAACATAATTGACTATATACCTTGTTTGCAAACAATACACCCTTGAGTCCCTTTAATTCTATATCCTAACTAAATTTCTATATGCAGTAAAATAATTTATCTTCCAATACAATATGGCTATCAATGTGAAATTTTAATTTTTATAGGCATCATATAATGTACCAGCTAAATCCAACAATAATTTCAAATCCTCGGTCAATGGATCCAAATAAACATCAATATCATTACATGGTTGTTTTGGTCCTGATATAAGCATAGATAACATGATGTAATTTTGTTTCATGCATATCCACATTGGAAGGTTATAATTTACCCCCAAAAACAACTATGTATTGTGAGTGCTTCTTTGAAAACCAAAAGTATCCACTCCGTTTATAGATAACACAAGATGAAAGTTTCTTGGCTCATTTTCAAATTCACGATACTCATTATCAATTCTCTTCCACTGAGGGGAGTCAGTTAGATGACATGGTTTCCCATATTTAATTATTGTGTCCATGTGACACGTTGATTTCTCTACTTTCTCCTTACTTCCATATAGGCGCCTACACCTTGGACTGATTGGAAATACCATACAACTTTCATAGGACCATATTCATCTTTCTTGTATCAAGAATCACCAAAATTTTGTAATTATCTAAGTGATTTGTTTCCCCATTGAAACAATACACAATAATTCATGCATGCATGTATTCTTTTAGAGATCATACCCATCTAGCATAGCAATGTTTTGGCATAGTACGTTCGGTTCGGGTGCTCATTATCTTCTAGGAGCAAGTCATTTAATATATCAAGTAATTATATAAAATGAGTGTCACTCCATCTGTTGCCTGATTTTAGATTTTACATCTTTAGTATGGCTGATAATGTTGTATATTTAGTGAAACCACTATACAATGACATCATTGAACAACTGATTATCTTCTCAAAAAAATTTGGGAAATCAAGAAGTTTATCATAAATTGTCCTTGTAATTTCCTCAATACGATCTTCATAATCATTCACATCTATAAT
Organism: Viscum album; assembly: GCA_963277665.1. Lineage (NCBI taxonomy): Eukaryota > Viridiplantae > Streptophyta > Magnoliopsida > Santalales > Viscaceae > Viscum > Viscum album. Next base: position 1,934,244,286 of record OY728131.1, read on the forward strand.
GACATCCTTGATACCGTCTTACTCATTTTCTACACTTTTAATCATATCTAATGATCCATATAATGCAGTGTTATCACATCCTCTTGATACATTTGATTTTCCACATGTTTATTCCAGAATTTATAACATTGATACATTTTGTAACAGATCAACTGTCCTTCCAACTCCTCTGAACTAATATTTCTTGAATAAAAATCATGTAATAATGGATAATGTATTTTAGAAGTGTCATATGCATGATATTTTACAAACATGGTGATCTATTTCATTCCATATTCATACTCTTTTTTCAGACAATTAGAATCTATCTATTTTTTATTTATATTCATCCTATTTATCTTGGTAATATTAATATTTAACCAAATTAATACACAAAATATTGATATAAAAATTAACCAATTCTAAAAAAAGTTATAGAATTTAAGTATCCTTCAATATTTATCCCCAATATCAACTTTTCAGAACCAAGGTCCTTCATTTTGGATCTTTTAGATATATCAATCTTCATCTATTCTAGTCATTTCATCATTGGTCCAACTAAGAGAAATTCATCGACATAAAGAAGTAAAATGATAGAAATCCAATCATAACACAACATCATATAGTAGAAATCATATTCCTTACACTACATCAAAATTAATTATACCATAAAAGCATTGAAATTCTATTTATACTATCTTGGGGCCTACTTAATCCCAATAAAACATTATTTGAGACTGGAACCAAACCTTCTATTCCTTTTAGAGTGAAACCTTCTAGTTGATCAATATATATGATTTCCTCCGAATCTACATGAAGGAGTTTAATCATAAAATATACTTGTTTTAGAAATAAACCTTCAATAGAAACCAATTAGGGAACCATCTGAATTATTATATGCTTTACAACATGAGAGAAAATCTAATGGGAATCCAATCCTTCTAATTATTGAAACACAATTACCCTTTCCATGGTGTTATTATTGATCTACTTTTCATCCCTATATATTGTAATGGTTTTCCTAATTCTATAAAAACCTAAACATAAAAGATTAAGGAATATCTACATTTCAAATGTCTTTTTAAAACAATTTATAAAATCTCAGTTGAAAATATCTCACCCTAAATATATTTCAATCACGTTTTTAGTGTATTCAAAAAATATCTCACCCAAAATATAATGCCAATAACACTTCATGGAAAGAACCACTATTTCCAAATATAGGAAATTATTGTTTAAGTTTCTCTTATGAGTCTTTATCAATCTTGACCCATAAGCAACCATATGACCATCATGGACTAGAACTGTTCAAATCCTGACTCCTGATACATCACAATATAATCCATACTCATTACCCAGCTCATTTATGACTATGATTGGTTTTTTCTTCAATATCACATTAATGATCTTTGGAGGATATCTCTTGAACATATAAGGAAAGGAACTATACCAAAATCTTGGATAAGGTCTTCTTAGAAGTACCAATTAGGAAGAATCCGGGTTGACCCTCTCGTAATAACTAGAAATTCACGAAATTTTTTTGGATATCAATAACATTCTTTGGCCTCTCTAAATAAACTATAAAATAAAACTTATTATGTTCAATAATATACTATCCACAAATATAATTTTACCCATGATGTGTACATTATCAATCCAAAACATACACTTTGACATCATGGCATATAGTTGATTCTCCCTATGTTTTATTAAAATGATCTCTAGATATCGCGAATATTCCTAACTCAATCCTAGAAATCACTTTAGCACCTCTAAGTTGATCAAATAGTCTATTACTATGTATAAGTGTATATATGTTCATTTCTATCACATAGAATAACCTTTAATAGTACCCACTTATTATCAATGATCAACTTGAATTTTTATGGAAAAAATTAAGGCACCCTAGGGGGGGCATAATCATTAATATAAACCCCTTCACCTTGAAGTAATTCAATTGAGCATTCTTCTCCCATAGCTCTATAGGATCCATCATATATGGTGTAATAGATATATTCCCCAAACCTTTTAATAACACAATCATAAAATCAACCAATCCCTTGGGTGGTAATCTAGATAAGTCCTTGGGAAATACATCTAGGAACTTTTAAATTATAGTAGGATATACTGAATGATGTTTATCTATATCATCCAAAATTACTCTAGAAAAATGGGTTGTGATTCTACCCAGCTATAGAAATATAAGTCCTACATAACTAGTTTTCATATCCAAATCTCCAATATAGACATAATCATCACCCACAAAAAATATAATCCCGCCCATCAATGAAAACAATTGATATAGTAGATACATCACTACATGGGGGCTTTTAATTGTAGTCACAAAGTAGACTCATAGTTTTCATGTCAACAGAACATTCCCTTTCCATTTTTGTGTCTATATTAAGTGGGAATTAATGAGTTTAAAGGTAAAATTGTCAAATAGTTGTGAGACATTCTATGAATCTTTTTTTATATATGTGAAATGTTTATCTCCCTCTTGTATTTAGCTCCTACTTTCAATCAAATTATACATGAACTGACATGAAACAATCATATGACATAAATTAAAATTATACATTAACTGACATGAACTATTCATAATAAATATATAAATATATTTATACATATATACAAATATTTAATATGTGTGGAACAATTTTACCACTTAGAGTAAATTGATAAGCTATAATCGAAATATCCTATGAACCGACATGATACATTCATGTGCCATAAATTATCGAGAAAAATAAACTATACATTCCTCTTTAACTGAATAAAAATATATAAGAAAAACCAACATTACTATATGAATGCAGTCAGAAATAATAAACCATATCCATATGTAAACAGACAACCAAAAACATGTGAACCTACACTGAAAAAAACATAACTAAAAAGAGATGGGTTGTATTCTATGAAATGATCTCCAGTAAAACATGGCATCCATTCTCAAAATCACCATACAAACAAACCTATTCCTATGCCACTAAACATCAATTGGGCTATAAGCATCCAACATCATACTATATACTTATTGAAACAAAAATATACTTAGAGCATTATAAGAATATAATAAATATATTTATAATATTATATGTATAATAAATAAGTATTTATTTATTAATAATAATAACTATAAATAAATTTATATTTATTTATATTTATATATGTAATAATTATATATTAATTTATAATTATAAATATTTATAAATATATTTATTGTATTTATAATTATATATAATTTATATCTTTATTAAAATTTTATAATTATTTAAATATATCTATATTTATTTAGGATTGTAATTGTACATAATTGTATATATTAATTATATTTTTATAATTATTTAACAACTCTAAATGTATATATATTTATTTAAATTTATAATCATATATATATATATATATTTCAATAATTACTAAATTTTAACAAATATATTTATAGCATTTAAAATTTTATAAATATATATAATTAATATATTTAAACGATTTAATAATTAATTAAATATACAACTATTATATAGAAATATAATCATAAATATTTTTATATATTTATAAATTTATTTATTTAATTAATATATTCATTATAATTTTATAATTATTTAAATATTAATATATATTTTTTACATATATATTTTTATTATAGTGTGTGAGTTATAATGAAAATTAATTTTATTTATTGTCATTAAAATAATTATATTTGGAGATAATTAATAAAAATATATAATTATATAATAATATTGTTTTAACAAATAAAAAAATTGGTCCGATCATCTATTTAACCTATTTTACTGATCTGAACTTGACTTTCTCCCCTGATTTAATGACCATACAAATACTATAAAAGTGCATGTATAATTTAAGAGAAATTTTGGTGGGTGGGTTTTTTTAGTTTTATGGGTAGGGTTTTTATATATTTGGGAAATTTGATTGTTCACCGCCACTTGAAGTGGCGCTTTGACCCCACACCACCCCCAAACCCCACAAATATATATATATATATCTAAATATAATAAATTTTTTTATTATTATAATTATAAAAAATAAAATAAATACATAATTATATTTTTTATAATAATTACAAAAATTATAATAAATTTATGTATTTATAATAAATATTTATAATAAATATCTATTATATATTATAAAAAATACAATAATATTATTATAATAAATACACATTTGTTTTACCTAAATTTTACATTTATTATAAATACTATAATGTTATAATTTTATAATATTTATTATAATAAATATCTAATAAAGATTAATAAATACTATTATAAAAAATGCACAATAAATGTATAACAAATTTATAATAAATATTTATAATACATTTATATTTATAATAAATACTTATTGTAATTAAATATTATAATATTTATATTGATAATTATCTAATAATTATATAATAAATATTATTTTAATAAATATACATTTATAATATCTATTATAATAAATATTATTATAATAAATGTATAATAACTATTATTGTAATAAATATTGTAATAAATGTATAATAAATATATAGTAAATGTATAATAAATATTTATAATAAATTTATTATAATAATTTATATATTATAATAAATATTATAATATTTAATTATAATAAAGGTATATTCTTATTAATATTTATAATAAATATTATAATATTATTAAAATAAATCTACATTTATTTATTATAATAACTCTACATTTATTTTATACATTTATTATAATAAATATGTACAATAAATGTATAATAAATATTATAATACATTTATTTTATAATTATAATATAATTATTGTAATATGTAATTATTTATCTTTATTATATATTAATCACATCTATATTTATTATAATAATAAATATATATTTATATTATAAATAAATGTAATATGTAATATAATATTATGAATGTAATATGATACATTTATTTTTCTGATTATAATAAATTTATATTTATAATTATATAAATGTAAAATAAATATAATAAATATAAATGTATTATTACATATTACATTTATTATAATAATTCAATAATTACATATTACATTTATTATAATAAATAAATCTATATTTATTAAATATTCATTATAAAAAAAATGTATATTACATTTAGAATAAATATATATTTATAAAAATAAATGTTTTACATTTATAATTAATGTATATTTATATAAATAAATATTTTTAATAAATATTATTAATGTAAATTAAAAAATGTATATTTATTCATGAATATTATAATAAATAAATGTTTGTTTATAATTACATTTATAAATGTATATTTATAATAAATTTATATTTATAAATAAATATTATTCTTAAATATTATTAACGAATATTAATAAATGTATATTTATTAATGAATATTATAATAAATAAATATATATTTATAATTACATTTATTAATGTATATTCATTATAATAAATAAATATATATTACATTTATAAATAATTACACATTTATTATAATAAATAAATGTATATTTCATTTATAATAAATGTATATTTATATAAATAAAAGTACATTACATTTATAATAAATTTATATTTATATAAATAAATGCATATAACATTTATAAGAAATTACAGATTTATAATAATAAATGTATATTACATTTATAAATAAATAATCATTTATTCGGTCAATAAATGTATATTACATTTATTATAATAAATGTATATTACATTTATTATAATAAATAATTACATTTATAATAAATATCTAACAAATTTATATTTATATAAATGTATATTTATTATAATAAATAAATGGAAGTTACATTTATAAATAATTACATATTTATTATAATAAATAAATGTATATATATAATTATATAATTATAGTATATAATTATTTATTGATATGATCATTATATAATAAGGATAAATAATTATATATTACATTTATTATATTATAATTAAAAAATAAATGTATTCTAATACTTATTATACATTTATTATACATATTTATTATAATAAATGTATAAAATAAATGTAGATTTATTATAATAAATTATGTTACAAACACCCAACAGCTAACCATATACTTATTGAACCAAGCATATACTTAGAGCATTACAAGAATATAATAAATATATTTATAAAATTATATGTATAATAAATAAATATTTATTTATTTATAATAATAATTATAAATAAATGTATATTTATTTATATTTATATATATAATGAATATATATTAATTTATAATAATATTTTTTTAAGAAATATATTTATTATTTTTATAATTATATATAATTAATATCTTCATTAGAATTTTATAATTATTTAAATATATCTATATTTATTTAGAATTATAATTGTAAATATTTTTATATATTTATTATAAATTTTTAATTACTTAATAACTATAAATGTATATATATTTATTTATAGTTATTATCATATATATATATTTCAATAATTTTAAAATTTTAACAAATATATTTGCCGCATTTATAATTTTATAAATATATATAATTAAAATATTTATAACAATTTAGTAATTATTTAAATATATAAGTATTATATAGAATTCTAATTATAAATATTTGTATATATTTATAAATATATTTATTTAATTAATATATTTATTATAATTTGATAATTATTTAAATATAAATATATATTAATTACATATATATTTAAATTATACTTTGTGATTTATAATTAAAATTAATTTTAATTATTGTCATTAAAATAGTTATATTTGACTATAATTAATATGAATATATAATTATATATTAATATTATTTAATCAAAAAAAATTGGTTCGATCACATGTTTAAAAGATTTTCTCGATCCTAACTTGACCTACTCCCATGATTCAATGACCATACCGATTCTATACGAGTGGGTGTATAATTTGACCTATAATAAATGATTTTTAGGTGTAATAGAATGATTTGATTGAGAGATTAGTCCTATGACCATTGTAATATAAATTTCGACGCTGGCCATCCTTAAATGAATTCAGAAATATATGAAATGGATGAGTCATTCTATAAATTAGATATCCTTCCTCACCCCCTTCAATTTTGTAGCTCTGTAAATTTTATTGTAATTCTCACTCACCCCTCCTCCTCCCCAATATGATCGATCGTCTCTCTAATCTCCCAAAATGAAATGGTGCATCGAGCGATGTGGTTTTTAATAGTAAAGCTGAGTAGTTTCACCAAATCCTTCTTCCATGGCTCTGGGAAAAGGCAGAGAGCTCCGCACACTGAGCAGGAAATGTCGGCGATGCCGAAATGGACGAGGATGTCATTGCACACTGAGCAGACGATGCCAATGATTCTGAAAACCTACTTTGATATACTCATAGAAGACACTTCCTACCAGGCGATGCTGGAAAGGAATAAGAAGATGGCACTGGCTGACTTCGAGATTACAGGATGGTAGATGAAGGAAACCCACATGGATCTGCTCTTAGCAGTCACTTCCTACCAGACGATGCTGGATCGAATGAAGAAGACAACGATCACCGACCAGGTGATGCCGGAAAAAAATAAGAAGACGACGCTGGCCGACTCGGTGATGCCGGAAAAGAAGAAGAATATGACACTGGCCGACTAGACGATACATGAATGGCAGAGGAGTGAAACCCACATCAACCTGCTCTTAGCAGACACATCCTAACAGGCGATGCAGGAAAGGAAGAAGAAGATAATGTTGGCTGACCTGACGATGTCGGAATGGTAGGGGAGGGAAACCCACATTGATATGATATTAGTAGACACTTCCTACCAGGAGATGTCAGAAAGAAAGAAGAAGAGGATGATGGCCGACCAGTTTATACCCCAAGACCTGGTGATGGAGGTTTAGAAGAAGGGGAGCACCCTGGGCGGCCTATTTATGATCGAAAACATGGGGACGGAGGCGATGCCGGAAATAAAGAAGGGGACGATGGCGAGAAACCTATTTATATCCCAAGACCTAATGATGGTTGATTTGAAGAAGAAAATTATGGTTTTCATGGCAGAACGGAAGAGGAGAGCGCCATACACCGAGAAAGTCTTACAAGACTCTTGCGATCAGGTGGCGTCCGAAAGGAAGAAGAGGACGACGTTGGTCGACATGTTTAAATCCCAAGACCAGGCAATGGAGGATCAGAAGAAGAGACGTATGGTGTTCATGGAAGAAAGTTATAAGAGATCACCACCCACCGAGAATCTCTTACCAGACTCTTGCGATCAGGCCATGCTGGAAAAGAAGAAGAGGACGACGATGGCCGACCTGTTTATAGCACAAGACCTGGCGATTGAGGATCATAAGAAGAGACTTTTGGTGTTCATGGAAGAAAGGCAGAGGAGAGCACTACACACCTAGCACCTCTTACCTAACTTATTGTTCATGGAAGAAAGGTATAGGATAGCACCGTAAACCAAGAATCTCTTACCAGATATATATTTAAGAATTAATATAATTAATTTAAAAATATAATGTTGAAATTAGAAATTTATGTTTAACATTTTGGAAATATATGTAATATTTTTATTCAAATAAAATCTATTTTTGTTTTCCCCTTTTAATCATGTATTCACAAGATTCATTTTGATTTTTTTATTGGTTTGATAAACAATCAAGTGTTCGTCCATTTAACATAATCCAATTAATTCAATGAGAAAAAAAATTATTCTTGTCTCTTCCTTAAGATTATATTTATACATAAAACGTGTGCTTTTTGAAAAAAATGGTTCTTGTGAATTTATATTAAAAATATTTTTTACCACTTCTAAAAATTAAATCTTATAAAATGTGTTCTATATTTCAAATCAGTATATTTAATATCAGGTAATAAGACCAACTTAAAGAATAATTTTTCTTTGAAAAGAATCATAGAAAATTATAAAGGAAGATTCGAAGCAGTGAGTAGTCATGATGTCATGAAATTATATCCACGAAAAGTACAACAAAACAAAGATTCATTTCACATTTTTTTGTAAAAAAGTTAAAAGTACCTCGCTCAAAATATGATAAGAATATTCCCTTTATTTTGTTATTAAAATTCAAACATGCCTATAAATGAATTTTAAAACCCACAGGTGAATTATCAAAATCGTTCTTGAAAACATTTTGAAATAAAACATTAAAATGGAAGAAAAGGATTCCCAAATGTCTATTTTTCTTTTTAAAAACAATTTTGATCATTCTATATACTAAATAAAGAAAAATTATACTATTACATGAACTCTCCATGAATAAATAAAGGAAAATAAAATTAAATGGGTTTATCAAATAAGTAACTTATAGTTTCTCTCAATCTAAACTAAGATATAATCAATTAAAATTAAAATGACATCGAAACATAAATCCCATACATCTTCAGTAATCACTAAAACAGAAACTCATTAAAGAGGGAACCATATATGGATTTTTAAATCCCCATAGTTTCAATAAAAAGATTAGTAAAATACATTAATGGTTTCACTCTCCATCTTTTTAATTTTTTTTATTTTAATGTTCTTTGGCTCCATGTCATCGCATCAAGGATCGGGCTGGTCTCGGTTTAAAAATTTCAGACATTTTATGTTTTTGGTGGGTTTCAGACCTGTGCACGGGCACCATGTGCTTAGCAGTGACTGAGCGGTTGCCTCCTACCTGCAGTCGGCTTCCGCACCTCAACCTCATGTCGACCTCACCCTTTCCTAGGCCCCCCACCTTGATCCCCTGCCCTTATCACACCCAGCCTCAGTGTGAATCCCAGCCACCCCGCTCCCCACAACCATCGCCTCCATGAACCCTCGCTAGCACTGGCCTATCTCCCATAACTCCTACTCTCTGACACCTGCTCAAGAACATGCCCTCCACTGCCGGATCCCACTCACTCACCACCTCCCTCTCCATCCCTGCCTCACACCTACTGTAGGCCGTGTCCCAGCCTCGCAGTCCTGCACTCGTTCCCCCACTACCTTCTCATTGTCTCCCTATTCTCGGTGTGTCGTGCCCAAAAGAAACACTTTACCTCCCTCACCTCATGCTCCGACTCCCCCTCAACCACTGCTAGCCTCGCTCATCACCCTTGCTCAGTGTCCCCAACCTCATCTAGTTCCTCCAGCCCCTTCCTCACTCAAACTCTTCCACTCCCAACCCCCTTGCTTTCATTCCTTCTCCGGCAGCCCATAAAACCCCCTACCTTCCATGCTTCAGACCTCACCATCCTCGCCACGCCTCCTTCGAGCTTCTTCTTCCACTCCTGTCAGAAACAGCCTCCTTCAATATATTCTTTTATTCATTCATTTTTTATTTTATTTATCTATTCTTTTAATTATTTATTTACTTAATATTTATTATTTTATTAATTTATTCTTTCATTTATTTATTATTTTAATTATTTATTTAATTATCCTTTTATTCTTTTATTTATATATTCTATCATTTATTTATTCTTTTAATCATTTAATCATTTATTTATTTATTTATATATTTTCCATTTATTTCTCCATTGGTGTTTTTTTAATTTAGATAAATCCCAATACTGTCACGGGTTTTTTTTAGTGTGTTTTTATTGCTGTTCAGCATGTGCGATAGGTCCGCAGGGCATTGTTCAACCATCGGTTGAGGTTTCTTCATGTCCACTCTTGGTTTGAGGTTGGTAATTCCTTGGTTTTCCTTTCCAAAGTCTAATTGATTCTTGGGTCTTTTGATAATTTTATTTTATGTGATTTTCAGCTTTGTTATATCCAAAAATTTTCCTTCTATATTGCTTTTAAATTTTTAGAATTATTCAAAATAATGTTTTCAGTTAATTCTTCATTTGAGAATGCAATTATTTGATTATGTGCCAATTCTGGTTTTGATATTGTTTATGGCTATTTTTTGTGGTGTTTCATTTTCTGTCAACAAACTTTGATAAAAAAAATACTATGAAGGAAAATATTTGTTTGTGATAATTTTTATGAGCACTTGAAACATTTGATAAAATTATATAGTGTTCAAAGTGGAATTGAATGTTTTTATGAAATTTTTAGCCTTGATTATGTTGTCTGTCAGCATTGGTTAGTTGTAAAATTGTTTTGGATTACAATTTTGATATTGGTATTGCATGCTGATAGTGTTAAGGTGTTAAAATGGAAAGGGGGATCTTTGGTTTTTTATGTGACTGTGTGAGTTCTTTTCAAATAAAATGAGTGGTTGGTTTTAGTTTCAAAGTGGTAGTTTTGTGGGAATATTGTTGGCAGTTTTCTTGTAGTGCAGGCATGCCATTGGATGTTGGCACATCCATGGGTGCACTCAGTGCACCCATGAACTTTCCTTCAAGTGACAATGACACCGTTAAACTAGTGTTTCCTTAAAAACTTGTTTTTTAAATGGTTTTTGATTCCTATGTAAGATTCAGTCCTTTATGTGGCTTTTTTGAAAGGTTTTTCGTGTGATGTCAAGGGTGTGGTAGTTTTGCATTGAAATGATAAATGTTGTATTTATGTCATTTTTTGGGTAATGTTTTTGAACATGACAACATAGTGGCATGTTTGGCTCTTCCAATTCATTGGTGGATTTTTGTAAACATTTAGTATGGTTTGTGTACAGAAATTGTCTCTGGATGGTTGAGACTTTAAATGTTTCTAGAATAATGATTTTGACATGGGTGGGTTGTGACGTCATGTTTGCCACATTCAACATTAATGTAATGTTTGTGTTGACTCATTGAAATTACGACGTTTAGATTACTCTATGACCATATAACATCTCTAGTATTTTGGAAAAGGTATCAAATGGTTCGAATGATTTCATGGAATGAAGGCCCGGTTGGCACCTTTGATGATATGTTATATATATATATATATAGATGGGAACCTCTATAGGGGGGATATCTTTTATGGGTTATCATATAGAGTGTCCGTGTTTGGTGTAGGCAAGTATGGTGAGATGATTCACGCATGCGAGGGTATCTTACTTACACAGTATTATTGTAACCACCATGGGATCTTGGGAGTCTTTTAGAGATCAAGTGATGGTTGCTGACCAACCTAGATTTGACAGGATGGTACCCCCTGGATTTGTTGTTAGGCCAGGCGGGCTTTGCCAATGGATTGGTCAGTTATGACAGCTAGTTGGTTATAGACCTAGTAGCTTCACCATACACCGGTAGGTGGATCCAAAACCGAGTACCTCTAGGGGACTTCAAGGGATATTTATGTTCACCCATGGTGACTGGATTATTTTCATTGATGGTATATTTTTCGTGCACAAGTGTATTTTCAGCTTTCATTATTACACGTTTTACTCTAGCACAACATTGGTATATTATGATTTGGATATTATTTATAAAACGAAAAATTATTTGTAAAATGGTATGTAGCATGTGTTGGATTTTTAATTGTGAAAAAAGTGTTGCTTATTATCAAATGTAAAATCCCTACTTTTATTATTGTATTTCAAACATGGGTTTTTGAATTGATTCGGGAAAGGAGACGTTGGATTACTAATATTATCTTGGAAACCCTAATGAGAATCTTTAATGCTCATGCCTATATTTATCATTTCAGTAGTAGATTTCCTTACTCAAGTTTTTTCTTGGATGAGTTACTTGTTATTGGAGCAAGTTGGAATTTGGTCGAGTGGTGACCTAAAAGATCACATAGAGGTACATTTGGTATTATTTTCTTTCCACTGCTACAGTTATGTTTATTGACTATTTATGTTTATCTGTTTTCATGTTTATTTGTTTATTTGTTTATTTTCATGGGCCAAATTCTTCCAAAAGATTAAAATATTGATGCCCGACACTAGTTTCCAGCCCGTGGGGATCGGGAATGCCCTTCGAGCCATGTTGCGGACCGGCTCAGGTGACTGGTTCATGGTCGACCCAGGTTGGTTTGTGAAAAAATGGTATCAGAGGGCCCTTGTTATTTGGGGTGTCCTGTAGATGGAGATTAGGACATTCAGGACTCGAGAGGTAGGTATGGGAAGGACGTCATGAAACCTCACCTGTTCCAAACCTCGAGTCGCCATGGGTAGTCAGGGAATTGAGTTGTTGTCTCGTTATTATTTGTTTTGGATTGAGGGATTACAATAGAAACAAACCAATGTTACGTTGTGATTTTACATGGATTAGTGACCCGTATAGTGTCATTGTACACAGTTTAAGTTCCTCTTAGTCTTTGACACTTGCTTGGGGCATGGCCCATTACCATGTTTCTTGGTTAAGCATGACTACTAGTCCCTCCCTTTGGTTATTTGATGCAAGTCAAGTGTCGTATTGGTTATGGTTGGTTTAAGTGCATTCTTGAATATAAAAAAGGGTTTTTAAATGAAAATGATTTCATTTAAATTGCTTTAAATTTGTTAAATGGATTTTAAAACTGAAAGCTCTTGGCCTAAAAATCCAGTGGTTTCATAGAACTGGTAGTTATATGGTATGGGTGCAACTTCGTGTACTCTTTATGAACAATTTTACATTTCAGGGAATGCATGGGAAGTTCATGTAGGTGCGTATGGATGGAAGATGATGAAGAAATGTGAAACTGTACAAGGGATTACTAGGATGTGCACTTGGAATTAATGGCTTGAAATTATTTTTCTAATGCTTTAAAAAAAATGGGAAATTGAATTTTGGAAATTGAAATTGGTTTGAAAATTGGACTTGGTGTTTGGAAGGTAGCATTGAAGGAAGACAGTTTTGCTATTAAAAATGGAAAGGGGATTTTGAAAGAGGAATTTTTGAGCTGTGTTTTTTTCTTTTTTCTTTTGAGCTAGTTTATTTGGATGAAATTGCTTTCGTTGATGTTCCTTCGGCATGATGTTATTTTTCAATCTATGTTTTATATGTTGTTCAAAAAATGTGGCCATGAAAGGTTACCGAGGTTTCTGATAAGCCATTCCCATTTTTTGGTATTTCTCAGACATTGCCTATCTATTGCGGTGATCAGGGTCCATTTGAAGAATTAGAATGCATTGAAGGGGTCGAGCATGTCTTCAGGGTTTTGAGAATTCCTGAAGATGTCAATGTTCATGTTGTTTTGGATCATTCAGCGGTATTCCAGCAGTGTGGATGGTTCGGGCACGCAAAACAGTAATGTCGCGTCCCTCCAAGGACATGTCATCGGTGAGGATTCCTCAGTCATCTAGAAATTTTTTGTAGGAAGAAGTCACCTGACGAATACGCTATGACCAGAGAATCCTAGTGCCTGACTATGAGGAAGGAGATGCCTCAGCCATCAAATCCCTAGGCACAGGTCTTGTGGTAATGGTCATGTGCAGTCAGGAGTTGCCAGGGGTGTAAAGTTTTGGTTTGTGTTTGGAGTTCAGTGTTGTCAGTTGAACATTTAAAGTCATTTCGTTCATATTTTCTGCTTCTAAAGTTTTTACATTGTTTAAAGTTCATTGTTTTATCATGTTTTTTTTACAGATATGATCTATTATAATCCAAATTTTTTTTGTCGGATCATGGTTTTCTGAATCATGTGCTCTTCTTAATAGTGTGATTGGACCTTGTGTGGGTTAATCTCAGTTGGGCTGTGTTCTTTGGAGATTTAAGTGTCTGTAGAGGAATCAATGTTTCTAGTTATGCTCATATTCACTGTTTGGGTTATGTTATGCTCAGATGATTTTCTCAAGTGTTTGGGGTTTTGGTCTAGTTGAGAGTTATAGGTTTAAGTGAAGGTGTTGTTTTCTCATTCTATAGAACTTAGATCGGATCGGCTATGAGTTCCCGCATCACCCCCCCTTCCTGGGATGGTATAGTTGGGTGTTAATATTCAGCAGTAGTTATGTTCTTGTGGTGGGGAGAACCCAATCATGTTTTCTCATTCTCTTGTAATGTGTTTTACTTTGGTCTCAACCGGGCATGGATCCTTGTTTTGTCAATTGTTCAGCTGAGTGACTTTTTGGGGGATGAAAGTGTATGTGGTGGGGAGAATTGTCACACCCCGAATTTTTAATTTATTTTTATTTTATTATTTCTGGGCTCCATATCCTTGCATCAACGATCGGGTTGGGTCTTCATCTAAAATTTTTTGACATTTAATGTTTTTGATGGGTTTCAGACCTGTGCAAGGGCACCACATGGTTAGCAATGACAGTGCGGTCACACGAGGTGCTTGTGCAGGAGCCCATGCAGACTGTGTTGAGGCGCAAAATTTGTGTTTATGTTTTTTAAGTCATTCGATGAGCACATGGGTACCCGTTAATATTATGTTGTTATTATTATTATTATTATTATTATTATTATTATTATTATTTTCATCATTATTATTATTAGTATTATTTTCGTTATTCTTTATATAATTACTTATATCATTATTGCTTTGTTATTATTATTAATCGTTATGTTATTATTAATATTTTTATCATATTTGATTTTATTATTATTATTATTATAATAAAAAACAATAACCAACCTCCCTAAACCTAATTCTACTCGTGCCCCCACCCTGTTTTCAGCTTCCTCCCACACGAGCCGCCCTTGCAGCTCCTTCTGCCAGCCCAAGCGACCTATACCTTTCCACCTTCCTACCGCCGAGTTCGACACCTCACCCTCATGACAACCTCACCCTTACCCAGGGCCTCCACCTGGCTTCCTTTCCCTTCTCACACCAAGCCTCAGCGTGAATCCCAGTCGCCCCACTCCCTCTGGCAATCACCTCCTGGACCCCTGGCCAGCACCAGCCCCTCTCCCGCAACTCCTTCTCTCTGCCACCTGCTTGAAGCCAGACCCTCCACCATCAGCTCCCACTCACTCACCACCTCCCTTGTTGTACCTATATCACGCTCACCTATAGGCCATGATCTGACCTCCGCACTCAGACACCCATCCCTTCACTACCCCCTTACCACCTCCCTGTTCTGGGAGTGCCACGCCCAATAGCCCACTCCGCCTCCCTCACGTCATGATCAGGCTCGCCCTCGACCTTCACTGACCTCACTCAAAACCCTTTCTTAGTTCCCCTGCCACCATCCTCTGCCTCCAGCCCCTGCCACACTCACCCTCTTCCACTCCCGACCCCCATTATGTTTCCCTTATCCGGTAGACCAGAAAACCCCATTCCCTCCTTGCTTTGGAACCCACCAGCCTAATCGCGTCTCCTTCACCCTTCCTCTTCCACTCTGGTCAGTATCAGCCTCCTCAAGTATATTATTTTAATCTTTTACTTATTTATTCTTTGATATATTTATTATTTTAAATATTTATTTACTTAATCTTTTATTCATTCATTTATTTATTCTTTAATTTATTTATGCTTTTAATTAATTAATTATTAATTAATTATTTTAATCATTTATTTATTTATTTTCCATTCATTTCATCTTTTGTGTTTTTATTTAATTTAGATTAATCAAAATACTGTTGCGGGTTTTGTGTGGTGTATTTTTATTGCTATTCAGCTTTTGCAGTTGGTCCGCAGGGCATTGTTCAACTATCCATTGAGGTTCCTTCACGTATTCTCTTGGTTTGAGATAGGTAATTACATAGTTTTCCTTTCTGTGGTCTAATTGATTCTTGTGATTTTTGATAATTATATTTTTCATTGATTCCCATATTTTTTATATCAATAAATTTTCCTACTATAGTGCTTTTAAATTTTTAGAATTAGTTAAAAGAATGTTTTGAGTCAATTTCTGGTTCGAGTCTGCAATTATTTTATTATGTGCCAAATCCTATTTTGATAATGTTTATGGCTATTTTTTGGGGTATTTATTTTTATGCAAATATAGTTTGATAAACGAAATAATACTTTGAAGGAAAATATTTGGTTGTGATAATTTTTATGTGCACTTGGCGAATTTGATAAAATACTATAGTGTTCAAAGTGGAATTGAGGTTTTTTATGAAATTTTTAGCCTTGATTGTGTTGTGTGTCAGAATTGGTTATTTGTAAACATGGTTTGGTTTATAATATTTGGATTGGTATAACATTCTAATAGTGTTAAGGTGTTAAAATAAAAAGGGTTCTCTTTGGTTTTTAATTTAATGGTGCGAGTTCATTTCAAATAAAGTGAGCAGTTGGTTTTAGTTTCAATGTTGAAGATTTTTGGGAATTGTGTTGGATGTTTTCTTGAAGCACAAGCATTCCATTGGATGTTGGCACCTCCAGGGGTGCACTCGGTGCACCCGTGAACGTGCCTTAAAGTGACAATGACACCTTTAAACTAGTGTTTCCTTAAATCCTTGGTTTTTGAAATGGTTTTTGTTTCCTAAGTAAGATTTTATCCATTATGTGGATTTTTTGAAAGGTTTGATGTGTTATCTCAAGGGTGTGCCGGTTTGGATTTGAAAATATAAATGTAGTATTTGTTTAATGTTTTGGGTAATGTTTTTTGACATGAAACCATAAAGGCTTGTTTGTCTCTTCTAATTCATGGGTGGAGTCATGTTAACTTTTAGAATAGTTTGTGTTTAGAAATTGTTTGTGGCTTTTGGGACATTAAATGTTTTTAGAATAATGATTTCAGCATGGGTGGGTCATGACGGCCCGTTTGGCACTTTTAGCTTTAATGTAATGTTTGAGTTGACTCTCTGAAATGACGACATTTTGATTATTTTATGCCCATATAACAACATTAGTATTTTTAAATAGTAATCGAATGGTTTTGATTATTTCATGTCCTGAAGAACCGGTTGTATCCTTTGATGATATGTTATATATATATATATATACTGGGGCACCTCTATAGGGGGGATATCCCTTATGGGTTATCGTATGGAGTGTCTATGTTTTGAGTAGGAAAGTGCGGTGAGATGAGTAACACGTGTGATGGCCACCTACTTATATAGTATTATTGTAACCACTATGGGTTCATGGGTGTCATTTAGAGAACGAGTGATGGTTTCTGAACAACCCCGATTAGACGAGATGGTACCCCCGGGATTTGTTGTTAGGCCAGGTGGAAATTTCCACTGGATTGGTCAGTTAGGGTGGCCAGCTCCATATAGACATAGTAGCTTCACCACAGAATGACAGGTGGTTCTAAAACCGTGTACATCTTATGGGTCTTCTAGGGATGTTTAGGATCACCCATGGTGAATCGATTATTTTCATTGCTTGTTTATTTTTCATACACTACTGTATTTTCATCATTCACTCTTACTCATTTTACTCTAACAAAACATTGTTATATTTTGTTATGGATTATATTTATAAAATGAAAAATGATTTTTTAAAATGTTATGTAGTGTGTGTTCGGTTTTTAAATGGTAAAAACATGTTGCTAATTTTCAAATTTGAAAACCCTAGTTTTATATTTTTATTTCAAACATGTGTTAATGGATTGTTTCGGGAAAGGAGATGTTTGATTATGTGGTTTATCTGGGAAACCGAACTGAGCATCTTTAATGCTCACAACAATATTTATCATTTCATTTACATGTTTCTTTTCTCCGGTTTTCTTGGATGAGTTTCTCATTATTAGAGCAAGTTGACCTTTGGTTGGGAGGTGACCTAAAAGGTCACGTGGAGGTACGTTCAGTTTTTTTTCATTCCACTGCTAGAGTTATGTTTATAACTATTTATATTTATTTGTTTTCTTGTTTATTTGTTTCTGTTCATGGGACAAATCATTCCCAATAATTAAAATTTTGAAGCCCGACACTGGTTGTCAGACCATGGGGACCGGAAGGCCCTTCGGGAAATGTTGAGAACCGTCTCAAATGACAGATTATGGGTCGACTAGGTTTGGTTCATGAAAAAATGTTTTCAGAGGCCCTTATTATTTGGGTTGTCCGGTAGATGAATGTTAGGACTATCAGGACTCAAGAGGTAGGTACGGTAAGGACGTTCGGAACCCTCACCTGTTTCGAACCTCGAGTCACCAGGAGTAGTCCATGAATTGAGTTCTTATCTCGTTCTTATTTGTTTTAGATTGAGGTATGACAATGGTGGCTAACCGATGTGACTTTGTGATTTTACATGGAGTAGTGACCCCTGTGTAGTCAGCGTACACAGTTTATGTTTCTCCTAGTCGTTGATTCTTTCATGGGGCATGTCCCACAACCATGTCGCTCGGTTGAGCATGTCTACGATTCCCTCCCTTTGGTGATTTGATGCAATTCAAGTGTCATCTTGGTTCTGGTTGGCTTAAGATAATTCATGAAAATGAAAAAGGGGTTTTAATATGAGAATTATTTCTTTTAAATGGCTATGAATTTGTGAAATGGATTTTAAAACTGAAAGCTCTTGGCCTAAAAAGCTGGTGGTTTCTTGGAATATGTAGAGATAGGGTCTGGATGCAACATCAGGTATTCTTTATGAATGATTTCACGTGTGAGGGAATGCATGGGAAGTGTGTGTTGGTGTGTATGGATGAAAGCGAATGAAGACATGTGCAACGGTTCATAGGATTACTGGGGTGTGCACTTGGAAATAATTGCCCGACCTTGTCTTTCAAGAGAGATTTAAAAAAAATGGAAAATGATTTTTTGGAAATTGAATTTGGTTTTAAAAGTGGACATGGTATTTGGAGAGTGGAAATGAAGGAATACAATTTTTAAATTTAAAATTGAAAGGGGATTTTGAAAGAGGAATTTTTGTGTTTTGTTTGTTTTACTTTTTTTAGTTAGTTGTTTTGGATCAAGGCCCTTTCATTGATGTTGCTTCTATTTGATGTCAGTTTTGAATCTATGTTTTATATGTTGTTCAGAAAATTCAACCGAGAAAGGTTTCCAAGGTTTCCAATAAGTAATACCCAGTTTTTAGTCCTTCTTGAACATTTCCTATCCTTTCCGGTGATCGGGGTCCGTTATAAGTCGCAGAATGGCTTGAAGGGGTCAATCGTATCTTCATGGTTTTGGGAACTCCCGAATCTGTCTGAGTGTATACAGTTTTGGGTCTGTTTGAAGGTCTAGCTCTAGACAAATGTGAGATAGTTTCCCCACTGTTAATGCGAGTTGGGATGACATGTGATTCCTTTAAATCCTTCTTCCTTCGACAGTTTATACCTAAAGCGGTAAAGATAAAGAAAAGTTATTAGCTCTTGCATATTCAACAAGGCCAATGAACGGTGAAGGAATGTGTTTAACATTTCAAGGAGCTTTTGTACTTTTCTCCAAAGGAAGCATCACATGATTTGATGAAGGCTTCTAGCTTCATTGGGGGTCTTCGTCTAGAGATCATGGAGAGGCTCTTCATTTCTAATGACCATTATTTCGAGAAGTTGGTGGATGAGGATTTTTTAGCTGAACTAGTCTCCAAAGCATAGGTTCTTGGAAATACCGCATATCCAGTTACTGATGATTGTTCCCCATATGGAGAGCTGGGTGTACAAGAGGGACCTATTTCTTAAGAGTCATATGCAGTGGTTTTGGTTTCTAATTCATTGGACCGTTCAGTGGTGTGCAACCAGTGTGGCCGGTTTGGGGACACAAAACCATCATGTCGCATCCCTCCAAGGACGTGTCATCGTTGCGGGTTCCTGGGTCATCTTGAAAAGTTTGGTAGGAAGCATCGCCTGAAGAAGTTGTTGTGACTAGAGAGTCCTAGTGCCTCACTATGATGCAAGAGATGATTCAGCCATCAGAGCCCCAACCACATGTCTTGGGGTGATGCGTGCGCACTGTCAGGTGTTTTCAGGGCTGTGATGTTTTGTTCGGGTTTGGAGATTCATTTTGTCAGTGGAACATTTAAGCTTTTTCATTCTTGTTTTCTGCTGCTATATTTTTGACATTGTTTTAGTTTCACAGTTTCATCGTGGAGTTTTGAGAGATATGATCTATTATAATCCAAAGAATTTTGTTTTTTGGATCATAGTTCTCTGAATCATGTGCTTTTCATAAAAGTATGTTTCAACCCTATATGGGTTAATCTCGGTTGGGCTATGTTAATTTGGGGATTTAAGTGTCTATGGAGGAATCAATGACTCAGGTTATGCTCAGATTCATTGTTTGGGTTATGTTATGATTGGAGGATTTTCACTAGTGTTTTGGGTTTGGTCTTGGGTTTAGAGTTATAGGTTTAAGTGGATGTGTTGTTTGCTCGTGCTATAGAAATTAGTTCATATTGGTTGTGAGTTCCCGCATCACCCCCCCCCCTTCTTGGGGTGGTATTTTTCAGTGCTAATTTTCATCGGTATTTGTGTTCTTGTGTTGGGGAGAACCCTCTCATGTTCTCCCATTCTCTTGTGTTGTGTTTACTTTTGGTCTCAATCAAGCATGGATCCTAATTTTGTCTATTGTTCAACTAAGTGACATGTTCGGTGCAGAAAGTGTCTGTGGTGGGGAGAATTTTATCACCCTGACTTTTTGATTTATTTTTATTTTATTATTTTTGGTCTCGATGTCCTTGCATAAAGGATCGAGCTGGGTCCCCATTTAAAAATATCTGACATTTAATGTTTTTGTGGGTTTCAGACCCGTGCACGGGCACCGCATGGTTAGCAGTGACAGTGTAGTCACCCCCGGTTCATGTGAGGGTTCCCAAGCAGACTAAGTTGAGGAGTGCAATTTTAATGCGTGTTTTTAAGTCATGCGATTAGTGTGTGGGTACCAATTAATATTTTGTTTTTCTTGTTATTATTATTATTATTGTAATTATTATTATTATTTTTATTGGTGTTATTCTTTATATTATAACTTCATTCATTATTGTATTTGTATTATTATTATTCTTTATGTTACTAAAATTATTATTTATATCATATTTGATTTTATTATTATTATTATAAGGTAAAAAAAGCAAACAATAAACCCCCCTAACCCTAATTCTACCCATGCACCCCCCCCCCCATTTTCATATCCCTCCTACGCGAGTCGCCCCTACGGCTCCTTACCACCGCATAGGCGACCTCCGCCTTTCCTCCTATCAGTATCTGGATACCACACCTCACCCTCACGTTGGCCACACCCTTTCCCAGGCCCTCCGCCTTGCTCCCTTTCTCTTCTCGCTCCCAGCCTCAGCATGAATCCCAGTCTCCCCACTCCTTACGGCCATTGCCTCTAGGACCCCTCGCTAGCACCGTCCTCTCTCCTGTAACACCTCCTCTCCTCCACCTTCTCGCGCCTAGGACCTCTGCTTCCGGATCCCACTCACTCACCACCTCCATCATCGTCCCTGCCTCACCCCTTACTATTAGACGCATCCCAGCCTCTGCACTCTTGCACTCATCTCCTCGCTACCCCCCATTCCACCTCCCTGTTCTTGGTGTGCTGTGACCAACAACCCACTCCGCCTCCCTCACCTCATGCTCCGGCACACCCTTGACCTCCACCGGCCTCGATTAAAAACCTCACTCAGTTCCCCCACTGTAACAACCTGATATTTTATGATAAGTATTCTTTTTAATTTATTTGATGTCATGTGTTTTATGATACAACAAGATTATCGTGTGCTATACACAACACCGAATTAGCTTTCAGTATACGTAACACTATTCTTAAATTGTATTACACACAATTTCAAGTTCGTTTGATAATAGTCATTCTACTCAACATTTAGTATATATATATATATTCAATGTATAAATGAAAAATGGTTGGATTCTGTTATAACAAAACAACAAAGGAGTCTTGCACAACACACAACCTTATCTTGGCTTGCATTACACGCAATCATGACCTTCCACGATAGCGTGTGTTGTACGCAATACCGAGTTTTGCTAGACAACGATATGCTATTAAAATATTATTATAACTAGCTATTATGAATAGTAATACCCACTTTTTGAATGTTTATAAATTTTATTTTTGAATGTGGACCTCATTTTTGGATCCTGGTTATCAAAATTAGCCTACGGTGAAATTTTGGTATTTTTCTGAAAACATACAATTTTTGATGAATAGTGAAAACACTAGGTAATATTTAAAAA
Source organism: Viscum album (assembly GCA_963277665.1). Classification (NCBI taxonomy): domain Eukaryota; kingdom Viridiplantae; phylum Streptophyta; class Magnoliopsida; order Santalales; family Viscaceae; genus Viscum; species Viscum album. The sequence continues at coordinate 1,934,266,993 of OY728131.1, forward strand.
CCGACTTTTTATTTAAATAATTATTTATTTTATATAAATTATTTCAGGTCAAAATTGATACATAATACCTATATAAGTTCAATGTAATTCATTGGAGTCATTTTATAATATTTATAGATATATAAAATTTTATTGAACTTTTCACCGACTTTTACCCACCTTCTAAGAGAATTTGAAAATTTACATAAAACATAATTTTACCACTTCTGTGAGTGGAATTTCAAAAATCCGAGAGACACAGTTGATTTCAGTATGTAAACTGTGGTTCAATGAGATGAAAATAATTTTTGTTGAAAAGTAAGTTTTTACTTTTTTTACCACAGTTAAAAGTAAAAATGGTAATTAAGTGTAAAAATGATATTATTATTACACTAACACATGTCCTAATTCTATTGGATAAGTGTAATTCGACCAAAAATAACCTTAGGAATAAAATATTACCATTTAAGCCCACATCGATTTGATTAGGACATTTAATATTAATTTATTCAAAGAAGGGTTAAAATAGTTAAAATCATAGTTTAATAAGTAAATAATTTATAATATAGGGTTATACAAAAGATAAATTTGAATATAAATATTCATTAGAAATATAAAATGATTTCCTACATAATGGTATTTTTTTTATTTTTAGACTTTAAATAATTTAATTTAATTTATGACACAATGATGATGTAGTAATTATATTATTAATGAAATATTGACAAAATTGATGTTATAAATACCAAAATAAATGTAATTTGAGACTTTTTTTGAATACCACTAATATTATTGGATAATATGACATGTTAGTATTGATTTAATTAACATTGGTCGAAATAATCATTCCATTATTATTTTCACAATTATCAATTACCAAATAGTGTCAAAATTGACATAAAATAGTTCTTTAAAACAATATTATATTATTAATTGATATTTTATTCCTAAAAATCTATGGTTCGGCCAAATGACTTAGATAAGGTTATATATATTATTAATAAGCAACTTGGGATACTTTTGGCTTGTTATAGTATGTTTATTAACCTTATAGTGGAAGAAAACAAGAAGAAAATGTAAGAGTAAAATTACTTAACTTAGACATAAATCTAATTGATAAGTTTAAAATAGAAACCTAAACTTGTCCAAATTCTATTGTATGAAGGTATTTCGACCCATCTCCACCTTAGATTCTAAATAAATCAATTTGGAGCTATTTAAAACCGAATATGACTTTATAATTAATTAATATTTTTAGTTTTTCCATAGGTGCCCCTCTCCTCCCTTATAAAAAGGAACCTCCTCCCTCTCTTCCTCACACCACATTGAGCCTTCAAGCTCGGCCAACAACTGAAAATTTCTCCACTCCACTTCACTAGAAACATCCTAGAGTTTATTTTATTCTTCATTGTCCAATCTTAGTGAGCAAAGAGGAGGTTTCAAAAGGCATGTCGAAAGAAGAGGTAATATCCTTTACCGATTCATTCAACTTTATTTCTTCTTCTACATATTCTTCTTTAGTTGTTTCATGATGATGTAATAACATCAGTATCAATCATATACTTATATTTCATTATAAGTATGAAACTACTCTATTTCACCATCTATCCATCCTACGGAAAACGAAATCACCGCGCATGCGTACCTACGAAATACTGTCTCCACGCCGTGTGAAATCTATTTTCCACCACCACCTTACTTGGATGGGTAAAATTTTGTAAATAATAACTATATATAATTATTTTAATTTGTTATTAATTATGAAATATTATAAATACACTCCAATACAATTCCACGATCATGACAATTATATCGTCGCTTGTGCGTACATACAAAATACCGTCTCTACGATGTGATGCGACTTGTTCAACATGTTTTTCATTGCATAATGATTACATAAATGAATTGAGTGAATAAATATGATATATATTACACTAATACCATTCTGGAAATGATGTATCTTTTACCTAAAATGGATAATATGAATTTATTCGACAAAACATGCATAATAACAAAAAAGCAATAAACACCTGAATAACAAGTAACAATGAAATATTACTAATAAGAAGCTATGAATATGACCATATATGATATCATAACAATAATTATGATTCTGGAATAAGTCAATAACATTATTTAAATCATTATATAGGAGGTTCAGACACTTACGAAGCAAATCGGACCTAATGTAAGGAAAATATCACAATCTCATTTTTATCCGAGATTGTTTACACTATTGAATTTACTGGGGTGTATTTTATCAACCACACATATTTTTACTCAATATGTAATATTATTTCCATCCACCTACAATTTTTTAAATCCTATTTTACCCTTCAGTGAGTTTTTAGTAAAAGATATGAAAGGAATCTTTTGTCGTTTTTTGTACGAGGTACTTTTTGACTTTTCTGAAAATTGTATGAGAAGAATGTTTTTTTCGATTTATACGACATGAATGGATTTTTAAAACATTATTTCCATGAAGCTTACTTTACATGATTTTGAGTTTATTATTAATCAACTTATTTTAGTTTAGAATTGTATGACATGTTAAGAAAGGATAAGTGTTTTTGAAGTAGAAATGATATTTTCCTCAAGAATGGAGTTCAAGTGTTTTATCAAAATTATTTTCCATCTAAGATAATAAAGGGTTCTATTTATATCCCTATTTTTAAATTGATTTGATTATGTTATAATGGAATTATTCTTATGATGTCCTTTTATCTTTTATGGATTACGTTATGATGACGTGATGTTTAAGAATCCCATTTTTCTCACATGGGTTATGCTATGATGTATGATTTATGATATTGTGGCACACATAATAACGGTATAATTATGAGATGGGTTGGACCTATATATCACTCCAATGCATTGGGTAAATATTTTATATCTCATGAGATAGACATGGCTGGAACGACAGGTTAAACCGATTCAGTAAAACAGGACTGAAAGGAGGAGTGAACTCGGTTCAGAAATGGACTTTGTCCACTAAGATAGTCTTGGAAATGAGTTTTGACTAATAAGAAATGATTCTCTATGATTATGTGTATATTCCACAAAGAATCATGTTTTATGTTATGATTATTGTTATTACATTTCACTACTATGATTTATCCCGTGTTATAACATTATGATCTCTTTTGCAGGTTAAGATTTCCAAAATGATATGTTCTTATGAATATGATGTGATTGATATTTCTTTTGTATACCCCTACTGAGAATTTGAGCTCACCATTTTATGTTTTATTTTCCCCATGATATAAATAAAGGTTTTAGGTAAGAAAAAAAGGGATGATCTTTATGGGATATGTTGAAGATCTTTCACCATGATTAGAAGATTATATTTCGAGTTTCCTAAGTCACTAAACTATTACAGTCCTTGTGTGTCTGTTTTTGTTATGTACTATGTATTCTACAAATGTAATGTAATGTCCATGTACGTCAAGCTTATGGTCTCTACAGTTGGTATTAGTGGAAAGGTTTAGTCAACCTTTGGAAACTAGGATGCGAAAATGTCAGTAAGATCCCTTGTGATATATCTGAGGTATGTCTAGGGATGTCCCTAAGGATAAGTTTACATATAGGATATAGTCTTATAACTATGGTAAAAATATTAGAATCTAACTTAAGATGTTATATATTAATGGTACTCCCCCATTATTATGTTTTTTTCCCTAGCATTAATTTTTCCTCTCACACTATTCTTTTGGGGTTTTAGATGATGGTTGAAACCTGAAGGAACTGTGTTGATCAATGTAATGGACAATGCAATGATTGTACTCCTTACCAAATCAATGTCATGGGAGATGGAGTGAAAAATATTATTTCTATACTTACACAAGCTATGAATCATTCTAGACTTCCAAATGAGCATAGAAGGGAACAATATTCTATTGAGTCCTTTATAAGGCAACATCCACCTTCTTTTAGTGGGTATTCTGATCCACTTGTTTTTGAACAGTGGATCAGTACTACTGAAAAGATATTTTCAATTCGTCAATGTTCTGAACATGATAAAGTCATCTTAGCAGTATATCATTGAGAAGTTGAAGCTAATCAATGGTGGAATTTTATCAAGAATATGAGGCCAAGAGATGAAATTGAGTCCGTGGAAAAGGACGAGTTCAAGAACATATTTTTCAATAAGTACTTCACTCGTATTCTTCGAACAAAGATGGAGAAGGAGTTTCTTGAACTAAAGAAAAAGGATGATGAATCTGTTGGTGTATACGAAGCAAATTTTACAAGGCTTTCATGGTATGCATCTGGCTTTATCATCCAACCTGAAAGTAAAATTGATCGATTCTTCAGTGGCTTAGAACCAAATCTTCGAAGGGAATTAGATATAAGAGAATTCAGTAGCTATGAAGAAATAGTGTGTTTTGCTATCAAGGTAGAAAAAGAAGTTGGTGTTACATATCCATCTCATGGTTTTGACAAGAAACGTAAGGTGGAGTTCAAGGAGAAATCTCAGAATAATGAAAAGAAGATGAATGCTTCCTTATGCCCAAAGTGTGGAAAGAAGCATGGTGGAGATTGTCTTAAAGGGACTAGAAAATTTTTTAAGTGTTGAAAATATGGTCATCATGCAGCTGAGTGTCGAAGTAATTGAAAAAGGGTTGGTTATGTTGTGAATAAAGAAAGGACTGCAGAGAACGCACCAACAACACTTCAATGGTTCATGTGCAATGAAATGGGGCATAATGCTAATCAATTCCCTAATCCAAGGGTTAATGATGATCAACATGAGAAACCACTTAAGTCAAAGGACAAATGGAAGTCAAATGCAATCAATATTGGAGATGTTGAATATGACAACGATGTGGTGGAATGATTAAGTGTTTATGTAATGGGATTCCAAAATAATGTTGTGTATAGTATCGTGGAATATTGGAATATTTATGTATTGGTCTATTTTGGTTTTCAATAATTTGATGGTACCAATAACTATGGAAAGTGATTGAGATATTTTTGGTAAGCAGATGATACGTGCATAATGAAGGGATAAGAAGATAATGATATGTTTGATTGTATTCATGATCTCATGATTTATATAAGGACTTAGTGATATTATGGTTTGAGTATAATGAATTTTGAGGATTTTGGTTTGTGCAAAGTGTTAACTATTAACTACATTCATGTTTTCACTATGGTTTAATGGGTATTCATTCATTAAGAGAATAATTGATTAAGGTATTCACATGTTAGTAATTGGACCAACAAGATATATCTTATGATATATGGGAGATAAATGATGGAATTCTCGTGATTGTTATGTGACATTTCAAGTAATCATTTTCTATATATACTATGAGCTTGGACCAAAGTATTTTAGATATCCCTATAGATTGGAATGGATTATGTTGGAAACAAGTTAGTATTGTTTAAGGATAGAACTTTTTTCAATATTATTGATGGGATGTTATAGTAATATAGCTTTTGAAAAAGGAAAACCTGCAAGACGGGCGACAGTCCATCGCGTCAGACAAAGTTGTGGGAAATGACCCCACAACCGAAGTGTGACTGGCCTTTATTGACTACCACTGGCCAACAGGAAGACCCTGGTCAGTAGAAAATAGTTTTATTTTATTATGTGGTATGATATATGAAGTATAAGTTCATTTTTGGAATTGTATATGATTAACCTCACCATAGATAGACTTATGTATATTTGATAACTTTTTCTAACCTTTATGTTTGAAACTGATGGAATGACCCATCATTTTATCACATGATCTGTTAACAATTCACAAATAACAAATTAAACTTCATTTCTTTAAGAGATGAAGTGGAAATTGTTCAAATCGTGAACAACAGTGAGACTGTACCAAAATCAAGTAAGTATTTCTTCTAATTCAAAATTTTCAACTTTAGGGAAATGATATTTAAAACCAAAAATGTTGTCCTAGTGATCTTATATCCGATTAATCAGATGGTACCCTATATCATCACAAATTTATGGCTTTGTGAGTGTTGGCTTTTTCATAGCCATGTTCTCTACCACTCTCCATCAGAACTTGACGGTTAGATTTATCTTCCATATCCATATTTTCACCTATGTTCTTCTAGGTGGAAACCCATTGATTAGTTAATTTGGGTAACCTTTACATTTCATACTTTAGTTTTTAAAGTTATTTTTTTGGTATTTCATTTTATGATGTGGGTTTTAATTAAAGAAACTTTCAAGTAGAAAACCATGTATAACACCGACGAATTTCGAGGGTGAAATTCATTTTAAGGGGGGTAGAATGTAACAACCCAATATTTAATGATAAGTATTCTTTTTAATTTATTTGATGTCATGTGTTTTATGATACAGGAAGATTATTGTGTGCTATACGCAACACTGTATTAGCTTTCTATATATGCAACACTATTCTTAGATTGTATTACACACAATTTCATGTTCATTTGATAAAAGTCATTCTAGTCAACATTGAGTATATATATATATATATTCAATGTATAAATAAAAAATGGATGGATTCTGTTGTAACGAAACAAAAAAGGAGTCTTTCACAACACGCAACCTTATCTTGGCTTTCATTACACGCAATCGCGACCTTCCACGATAGCGTGTGTTGTACGTAATACCGAGTTTCTCTAAACAACGATATGATATTAAAATATTATTAAAACTAGTAGTTATGAATAGTAATACACACTTTTTGAAATTTTAAAAATTTTATTTTTGAAAATGGACTTCATTTTTGTATTCGGATTATCAAAATTATCCTAGGGTGAAATTTTCGTATTTTTTTCAAAACTTTCAATTTTTGATGAATATTGCAAACATTGGGTTGCTATTTAAAACCCGACTTTTTTATTTTAATAATTACTTAATTTATTTAAATTTATTTTAGGTCAAAATTGATAAATAATACCTATATAAGTTCAATGTAATTCATTGGAGTGATTTTATAATAATTTTACATATATAAAATTTTATTTAACTTTTCACCGTCTTTTACCCACCACCTTGGATAATTTTCAAATTTACATAAAACATAATTTTACCACTTTTGTGAGTGGAATTTCAAAAATCTGAGAGACATGGTTGATGTTATTAAGTAAAATGTGGTTCAATGAGATTAAAATAATTTTTGGTGAATCGTAACTTTTTACTTTTTTTACCATGGTTAAAAGTAAATAGGGTAATTAAGGGTAAAAATGATATTATTATTACCCTAACACATGTCCTAATTGAATTGGATAAGTGTAATTCGACCAAAAACAACCCTAGGAATAAAATATGACTATTTATGCCCACTTGGATTAGATTTGGACATTTAATATTAATTTATTTCAAAAAGGGTTAAAATAGTTATAATCAAAGTTTAATAAGTAAATAATTTTTAATATAGCTTTATACATAAGATAAATTCGACTATAAATATTAATTAGAAAGCTAAAAATATTTCCTGCATATTTGTATTTTATTTGTAATTTTTATACTTTAAATAATTTAATTTATTTATTACACAATGATGATGCATTAATTATATTATTAATGAAATATTGACATAATTGAGGTTATAAATACCCAAATAAATGTAATTTGAGACTTTTTATGAATACCACTAATTTTATAAGTTAATATGACATGTTAGTATTTATTTAAATAACTTTTATTGAACTAATCATTCTGTAATGATTTTCAAAAAAATCAATTAACAAATAGTGTCAAAATTGACATAAAATAGTTTTTTTAAAACAAATATTATATTATTAATTGATATTTTATTCGTAAGAATATATGGTTCGGAAAAATGACTTAGATAATGTTTTATATATTATTAATAAACAAATTGGGGTTCTTTTGTCTTGTTATAGTAAGGTTATTAACCTTATAGTGTAAGAAAACAAGAAGACAAGGTAAGAGTAAAATTATTTAACACAAAGTAAAATCTAATTGATAAGGTTATAATAGAAACCTAAAATTCTCCAAATTCTATTGGATGAAGTGATTTCTACCCATCCCAACCTTATATTCTAAATAAATCAATTTGGAGCTATTTAAAACCAAATATGACTTTATAATAAATTAATATTTTTAGTTTTTCTAAAGGCTCCCCTCTCCACCCTTATAAAAGGGAACCCCCTCCCTCTCTTCTTCACACCACTTCAAGTCTTCAAGATCAGCCAAACCCTGCCAATTTCTCACCCCCACTTCCCTAGAAGCATATTAAAGGTTCTGTTCTTCTTCAAAGACCAATCATAGTTCCCTAAGAGGAGGTGTCAAAAGGCGTGTCGAAAGAAGAGGTAAAATCCTTTACCGATTCTTTCAACTTTATTTCTTCTTCTACTTATTCTTATTTAGTTGTTTCATTATGAATTAATTTTATCAGTATCACTCATATACTCATATGTTATTATATGGATGAAACAACTCTATTTCACCATCTATCCATCCTACGGAAAACGAAATCACCGCACGTGCGTACGTAGTAAATACCGTCTCCACGCCGTGGTGAAATCTATTTTCCACCACCACTTTACTTGGATGGGTATAATGATGTAAATAATAACTATATATAATTATTGTAATGTGTTATTGATTCTGAAATAGTATACATACATTCCAATACAATTCCATGATCATGGGGGCGATATCATCGCTCGTGCGTACGTACGGAATACCATCTCCACGATGTGATGTGACTCGTTCTACAGGATTTTCTTTGCATAATGATTACATAAATGAATTGAGTGAATAAATTTGATATATATTACACTAATACAATTCTTTAAATGATGTATCTTTTACCTAAAAATATGAATAAGAATTTATTCGACAAAATACGCATAAGAACAAAAAAGAAATAAACACCAAAATAAGAAGTAACAATGAAATATTACTAATAAGAAGCTACAAATATGACCATATATGATATCATAACAATATGTATGATTCTGGAATAAGACAATAACATTATTTAAATCATTATACAGGATGTTCGGACACTTACGAAGAAAATCAGACCTAAGGTAAGGGAAGTATCATAATATCATTTTTATCAAAGATTTTTTATAATTTGGAATTTACTAGGGTGTATTTTGTCATCCACACCCATGTTTCATCAATATGTAATATTATTTCCATCCAACTACAATTATTTAAATCCAATTTCACTCTTTGGTGAGTTTCTAGTAAATGATATGAAAGGAATCTTTTTTCGTTTTTCGTACGAGGTACTTTTTGACTTTTCTGACAATTGTACGAGAAGAATGGTTTTTTAACATATACGGCATGAATGGATTTTAAAAAAATTATTTACAAGAAAATCCTTTACAAGTTTTCAAGTTTATTTTTAATCAACATTTTTTAGTTTAGATTTGAATGACATGTTATGAAATGAAAAGTGTTTTTGAAGTAGAAAGGATATTTTCTTCAAGAATGGAGTTCAAGTGTTTTATCAAAATTATTTTCCATCTAAGATAATAAAGGGTTCTGTTTATATCCCTATTTTTACATTGATTTGATTATGTTATTATGGAATTATTTATATGATTTCCTTTTATCTTTAATGGATTATGTTATGATGACGTGATGTTTATGAATCCCATTTTTCTTACATGGGTTATGCTATGATTTATGATTTATGATATTGTGGCACACATAAGATTGGAATCATTATGAGATGGGTGGGACCTATATCTCCCGCCAATTCTTTGGTTAAAGATTTTATATCTCATGAGATAGACATTGCTGGAACAGCAGGTTAAACCGGTTCAGTGAAACAGGAATGAAACGAGGAGTGAACTCGGTTCAGAAATGGACTTTGTCCACTAAGATAGTCTTGGAAATGAGTCTTGACTAATAAGAAATGATTCTCTATGATTATGTGTGTATTCCACAAAGCATTATGTTTTATGTTATGATTATTGTTATTACGTTTCACCACTAGGATTTATCCCATGCTATGACATTATGATCACTTTTTCAGGTTATGATTTCCAAAATTTTATGTTATTATGAATATGATGTGTTTGATATTTCTTTTGTTTACACTTAATTAGCATTTGAGCTCAACCTTTTATGTTTTCTTTTCCCCCGGATATAAAGAAAGTATTTAGGTATGAAAAAAAGGGAAGACCATTATGGGAGATGTTGAAGATCTTTCACCATGATTAGAAGATTATATTCGGAGTTTCCAAAGACACTAAAATATTACGGTCTTTGTGTGTGTGTTTTAGTTATGTATAATGTATTCTGAAAAAAGTAATGTAATGTCCATGTACGTCAAGCTTAGGGTCTCTTCACCCACCTTCATTTAATTCTGGCAGCCCCTTCCCCACTCACCCTCATCCACTACCAACCCCCTTGTTGTTTCCCTTCTCTGTCAGCCCAGAAAACACATTGCACTCCTTACATTGGACCCCGCCAGCCTCGTCGTGCCTCCTTCATGTTTCCTATTCTTCTCCAGTCGGCAGCATCCTCTTCTAGTATATTATTTTATTCATTTTTTTATTTATTCATTCATTTATTTATTCTTTTAATCATTTATTTACTTGTTATTTTATTCATTTATTTATTTATTCATGTAAATATTTATTTATTTATTCTTTTCTTCATTTATTTATTTATTCTATCATTTATTTATTCTTTTAATCAATTATTTATTTATTTATTTATTTTCCCTTCATTTCATCTATGAAGTTTTTATTTAATTTAGATAAATCCTAATACTGTACCGGGTTTTGTGTAGTGTGTTTTTATTTCTTTTTAGCATGCGCGGTTGGTCCGCGGGGCGGTGTTCAACCTTCTGTTGAGGTTCCTTCACATCATCTCTTGGTTTGAGGTAGGTAATTCAATGGATTCCCTTTTTTAGTCTAATTGATGCTTTTTTGTTATGATAATTTTATTTTATGAGATTCACAGCTTTTTTATATCGATAAATTTTCCTAATATATTTCTTTTAAATTTTTAGAATTAGTAAAACGAATGTTTTTATTCAATTCATAGATTGATTATTCAATTATTTTTTTATATGCCAAATCCTTTTTTGATATTGTTTAAGGATATTTTGTTGGGTTGTTTCATTTTATGTCAATACATTTTGATAAAACAATAATACATTGAAGGTAAATATTTGGTTATGATAATGTTTATGTGCATTCGATGGATTTGATAAAATACTATAGTGTTCAAAGTGGAATTGAGGGTTTTTATGAAATATTGTGCCATGATTGTATTGTGTGTCTGAATTGGTTATTGTTAAACATGGTTTGGATTTTAATTTTTGTATTGGTATAACTTGCTAATAGTGTTACAGTGTTAAAATAAAAAGGGGATGCTTTGGTTTTTAATGTGACAGTGTGAGTTCTTTTCATATAAAGTGAGTGGTTGGTTTTAGTTTCAAAGTGGTAGTTTTGTGGGAATAGATTTGGTTGTTTTCATGAAGTGCATTTGTGCCATTGGATGTTGTCACCTCCATGGGTGCACTCGGTGCACCCATGAACGTGACATCAAGTGACAATGTCACCTTTAAACTAGTGTTTCCTTAAAACCGTGGTTTTATAAATGGTTTTGTTACCTAAGTATGATTCGTTCCTTTATGTGGATTTTGTGAAAGGTTTGAAGTGTGATCTCAAGGGTGTTCTAGTTTGGCTTTGAAAATATAAAAGTTTTATTTCTATAATGATTTGTGTAATGTTTTTGGACATGAATACTTAATGGCCTACCTGGATCTTCCAATTTATGGGTGCATTTGTGTTAAATTTTAGAATAGATTGTGTTTGGAAATTGTGTGTGGATGGACGGTACTTTAAATGTTTTTAGAATAATGATTTCGACATGGGTGGGTAGTGATGACTCATTTTTTACATTTAGCTTTAATGTAATGTTTGCGTTGAATCTTTGGAATGACAACGTTTTGATAACTATATTCCCATATAAAAACATTAGTATTTTGAAAAAGGTATCAAATGGTTTTAATGATTTCATGGCATGAATTCCCAGTTGGCACCTTTGATGATATGTAATATATATATATATATATACTGGGGAACCTCTATAGGGGGGATATCCCTTCTGGGTTATCGTATGGAGTGTTCGTGTTTGGTATAGGCAAGTTCCGTGAGATGAGTCACCTGTGCGAGGGCCTCTTATTTACACAGTATTATTGTATCCACCTTGGGTTCTTGGGCATCTTTTAGAGATCGAGTGGTAGTTACTGACCAATCCTGATTAGATAGGTTAGTAACCATTGGATTTGTAGTTAGGCCAAATGGTCTTTTCCACTAGATTGGTCAGTTAGGGAGGCGAGTTGGTTATAGTTTTTGGAGCTTCATCATATGTCAGCAAGTGGTTCCAAAACCTAGTATGTCTAGGGGTATTATAGGGATGTTGAGGATCACCCATGGTGACTGAATTATTTTCATTGCTTATTTATTTTTCGTGCTCTATTGTATTTTCAGCTTTCACTCTTACTCGTTTTACTCTAGCACAACATTAGTATAATATGTTTTGGATTTTATTAATCAAATGAAAAATAATTTTGGAAAATGGTATGTTGCATGTTTTGGGATTTTAAATGGGAAAAATGTGTTTCTTATTTTCAAATGTGAAAACCCTACTTTTATAATTTTATTTAAGACTTACATTAATGGATTGTTTCGGGAATGAAGTCATTAGATTATGTGGTTTATCTTGGAAACCCTACTAATAATATTTAACGCTCAAACCTATCTTTATCATTTCAGTTTCCGGTTTCCTTGCTCAGGTTTTCTTGGTTGAGATGCTCATTATTGGAGCAAGTTATCCTTTGGTCGGGAGCAGACCTAAAAGTTCACGTGGAGGTATGTTCAGTTTTATTTTCTTTCAATATATAGTGTTATGTTTATCGAATGTTTATATTTATCTGTTCGATTATTTATTTGTTTTTTTTTTCAGGATCCAAATCATTCCCAACGATTGAAATTTTGATGCCCAACACTAGTTGCCATCCCATACGGATTAGGAACGCCCTTTGGGGCATGTCACGGACTGGATCGGCTGACTGGTTCAGGGCCGACCCAGTTTAGTTCATGGAAAATGGGTATTATATACACCACAAAAAATAAATAATTGGTTTTATGACATATGTATTATAAAAATAAAATTAAGATGAGAAACGCTTACAACAAGTCTCATCTTTTTCGTACATGTTCATACCTACATTATAAAAAATATATATTTATTATAAATATATTATATATCCATTATCATATATACAATACAATATATTATGTAATTATAAAATCTTATCACCCATTTATTAACAATTATTTATTAATATTATTGTTCCAGGTGATTACTATTTTGTTTTTCATGTGTGTTTTGGTTCGGTATTCCAAATCATTATACTTTGATCAAGGTTACATTATCTCCAGAATGCTAATAATTTTATTATTACAATATTTAATCATCATATAAACTATTATAACTATTCATATAATATGATGATGAAAATGTAATTACATCACTTCATGAAATAGAACATTATGTACTATGTTATGTGTAAAAATTGACCATTAAAAACTATTTTAATATCATAAATATCATATATATTAATTAAATTAATTATTAAAACCATTAACATGAAGTGGTTATGAAAAATGAAATATATCACCTCATGAAGGTAATAATCCACACGCACGCTCGAGCGATTTTTCTTTTTTCCATACGATGGAAAGGAGGGGGATAATGGTTATTCTATCATCGTAAAAAAAATTAGTAAATTTAAGAAACTAGGTTCATTATTTTATAATGGATGCAATATATTTAGAGGAGGTATAAGAAGAAATAAAACATAATATACTCTGTTATGTGTCATATTTATTCGTTGAGAAATCACATTTGGATTACACCTTAAGCATTTAAGGGATTTTATTTTGAGAAGAATAAAAGATACAAGACATGGGAAATGAATATAAGATGATATTAGGAGTAGTTATTTACTATTATTTACTATCAACCTTTACAAATAAGGGATGAGATGATGTTCCCTTTAACTAGTATGGGGAGGCTAACCCCTGGAATTACATAAAGTATTAAATTATAATGAAATAAAATCCATGTTCCGGTGAATCAAAATTAATATCATTAGAATCTATGTTGATTATATGTTGATATAATCTCAGGAAATAATATTTTTACATGTTTAGGATATATTTTAAACCATATCTCTTAGTTTTAATCACTATTAACCCTTGCAAAATTATCATAATATCAATGATTTTACAATTTTGGCATCAATAATGTTAATATAAAAGGGAAATTGACCCATAAGTGGATAAGGGATGAAATTTTAGACTATATCCAATTAAATTGGATGAATATAATATATTTTATAAATTATAATTCATTAAATGAAATATTATATAACATAAGATACCATTAAATTCATTTATGGGACTATTCACATAGTTAGACATTAAAGACATCAATACTTGAATATAATTTGAATATAAACTCTTTTTAAAAAAGATTATACATTATAATTAAACATATAATTCACAGGTCACCATAATTCCTCCATAAAATATTATCTTTTCTGTTTTTAAAATCATTAACATTTATTTTTACCCTACTTGCACAAACATTTTGTAAGCATTGTGTAAGAATTTAAAGTAATTATACCATAAAAAAATTAAAAATTATTTTACATAAAAAAATAAATAAATTATATTCTAAATAAACATTAATATTCATTAATAACATCTTCTTGTTTGTATGTGAACATATAAATTAAGAGATTTGTATTTTCAAATTTTCCTTTACATGAAATATTACAATGGTCTTTATGAAAGACTAATAACACAAAAATGCCATATTTTTTAATATTTTAAGGACGTGGTAAAATTAAAATCATAAAATAAAATATATTCAAGTCTATGGTTGTTTTTTAATCCCTTTTTAATTGTTTTAATGTCGTTCTACATATTTTACCCTTACAACAGTGATAACATTTTTACCAATATTACTATTCATTATGACCAAAAATAAATATGGCATATTTTAAAAATTTTAAAATACCAGTTCCAAACATGGTATCCATTTCTAAATATCATATATCTAGATTTTGAAGAAATAAATTTTAATATAAGTGTAAATAATGCAATGAAAACAGTTTTTAGAAAAACAAGTGTTTTTAAGCATAAAAATTAACATCTATTGAAATCAAGAAATTTTGAAAATTCAAATGGAATTTATTAGATTATACTAAATAAAATGAAATATTTTTAAATATAATACCAAATAAAAATTATAATGAGAAATTTTAATTAATTAATTTATTGAAAAGAAAAGATGACATTTGAAAAATTTCTATTTTCACTATTCAATGAAAATTCTGTCATCTCATAAAAATACCAAAATTTCACCATAAGTTAATTATGATTTGATGATTTAAAAAATTATGTTACTTTTATAATATGTATTTTCTAAAATTGGTTTAAATTAATTCTAATTTCCACACAAAAAATCCTATAAAAATTATTTTTGATTCAAATCAATTTTTGAAGAATAAAATTACTTCCCTAAAAATTAAGGGATTATTTACTAAGAATTAATCAATATATATGTATTGAGTATGAAAATTGTAAATATATATCATAATTTAATTACTCATACTTATAACCACGTTTTAAACACCTATATTATAATGGCCATATTTAAATAATAATTATTTTATAATATATCATAATTCACAGAAATACTTATGTTGCGTGTTAGGAAATCTAGTGAGATTATTATTATTTTATACAAAATTTTATGGTGTGACATGAATCCTCTTGAGTGATGTTATTATATTTCATATTTAAGGAGTCCAAACTCATGTAAGTGATCAACTTCACAGCATGGTCTCTTTTAGATGCAGGAAGATTGACAACCATATTCCTTCCATTCCAACTGTATAGGGTATCAACATATAAATGAAGCGTAATCTATAAATTTCAGATAATGTATTCATTAGTCTTGTGATTTTAAGATATCATCCCTGGTGATTTAACTATCAAGGATGAATCAAACTCAACTAAGGAAGTATAGATATTATGAGGCTTGTAATGATTAACACATGTATGCATAGCATGAGACTTTGATTATATTTAGGTTCCTTTTGTATTAAAGGTTGATGTTGACACAATGATATATCATATACCATCATAGGAAAAACCTCTTATACAACTCCTTAAACACATGATTCATCAATATTATGCTTATATCTCTACCTTAGAGCCTTCTTGCTTATTAGACACCACCCATACCATCTGTGGATCAGGTAGATATATATCTAGAAATACGGATCTCAGTAGACCTGGTTAGGATGCATATATAGTAAATAAGGTTGATATATTATACCTGTGAAATGATCATACTTTTCAAATATGCGGTGCAGAGATTGACTCCTTGATGGTGAGTTTCATTACGAGCATTCCATATAACTGAGTATCCAAAATACTATAGGACACCCTGACATAATGACACCAGTATTATTATTATTATGTAATGTTACTATATTAATGTATAAACAATTTTGATAACCATTGAATCCACCATTAAAAATAAAATAAAATCGATCGTGCATAAATGAAAATTACCACCTTCATGAAATGATGTGCTTATCATGTAATCACCACCTCTCATAGATGGTGAAAATTATTGATTTCACAAATTAATAAAACTATAATTTAAAAATTATGATTATAAAATAATAATCTATCATATTTGTTTATTCCACTTCATTTGTTGATAAATGGAATCATTATTCATGCATGCGTATAGACTACCACCTCCACAAATGAAGAATTTCATATTTTTTCACCACTATTTTTGGATGATAATAAGAATTAATTTAATGAAGGGAAATTATATTAATAAAATTCTATGATTCTATAAAATTTATACTTACAATATATAAAAAACATCCCTTACAAGATTAGTCAATATAACATGAACCAATCTAGGTTGGTTTTACAACCTACATGAATGATGTTATAATATTAATATTATGAATTAATAAGGTATGTTATATAATGATAATTTATTGTAAAAATAATTTATTTTATATTTTTTTAATTACTATGGAATGGTTTTCTTTATATTTAATATATTTATTAATATATCATTTCGATCGTTAAAGACACAAAAACTTCTTCGTTAAAATTATCATTTTTGAAAACCATACATTTATGATAAGACATATGAAAATGAGATATGGATAATAATTTAAACACCATTATTATAATATCATGAAAAGTTTTTCAATGATGAATTTTTTTTAATAAAAATTAATCAACCACACCATTACAAAACTAGTACGAAACAATCAATCAAACATTCTAGCACCAGATGTGGAAAATGAACTAAAAATATTAATATATTTATAGGAAATAGTTACGAATGATGTTTATAAAGGAAGACACACATTAATAAGGATATTAAATATGTTATGTATAATTTTTTATAAATATGGTCATCACACATTTTTACTTAGAAGAAAATGAGGTAAGGTTTTTTTTATCAATTTTCACCCATTGAGACAAATTTCTTATTTAAAAACATGTTTCTTTTTGTATGGTGTATCAATGATCAATACTTTTTTCATGATCCTATTATTTTTTATAACTTTTAATTTTTTTTTGAAATTATATAATTCAATGGGTTTTCATCAGAAATCATCTAATTTCGTAAGGGGTTCATTGTCTTAAATTTAATTTCCTATGAAATATTTCATATTTTGCACTATGATAAATTTTATATGGTTCAAATACTGCCTATTTATGATATTTTACCATATACTAGAAATCCATGGGGATTTATGAGATATATATTGTTCCCTATTTAAATTGTGTTTTATTTAATTTATCCCAAGTTTGTAAGTGTTTCTTTTCTCAATTTTCATCTCTAGAGACATATTTCTTATTATACACAATGTTTTATTTTTTATGGTATATATAATTAACCATTAATATTTTTATATTGAGGCTCTCATTATTTATGGTATCTAATGTTTTATTTGAAATTATATTCTTCAAGGGGTTTTGATTCTAATGATTCTAATGTCGTAAGTGTTATTTGATTGATTTTTTTACTTGAAACATGTTTATCTAATACAATATGTTTTATATCGTATGGCATACTAACTACCCCGATTGTATATCCAGATTCTACCATTTTTATTTTTATTAAACATTCATTTGAAATTATACCCTTCAATGTGTTTTGATTAGAATTTTTATAAAATCATAAGTTTTATTTGTATCTTTTTTAAATTCTATAAGACATGTTTGTTATTTCACACCATAATTTATTTTACATATTTTATTCACTACTATATTTATTTCATGTATAATTAACATATTTCATTCTATTATAATTAAATTCCATGGTATCCTTATCGTGTATTTTTATTATTATATTACTATTACCATAAGGGTGTTTGTATCTCAATTTTTCTTCATTGAGATAATATTTGTATTCACAAGTTGTTTCCTTTTTATAACCAATGATTACTTTCTAAACCATCAAAGACTATTTTACTTTGTAATTTTATTCTTATGGAAATCCATCATATTTATTATTGTCTTTCCAAATCATCCAATTTCATAGACATGATTTTTCATATAATTCCTTCTCTCTATAACATCCCAATTTTTAATTATATTTTTTGAATATAAATCTCCAAGATAGTCATACATCAATTATTTTATAAAATATTTCCTAAAAAATAAAACATTACTATATATTGTTTTAGTTTTAGTATTCTTACATGTAAAGTTATTACCATTATAGATTGGGGTAAATATTAACAATTTATTTACTGGTTATTTTGATATGAATATTTATTAACAATTATGGAAAGTTAATAATGCATTGTAAAACCATACACCTTCTTTATCCGAATATATTATATTCATTTTTTATTATAAAATTATTCACATTTAGTATTTTTTCTCTTAATATAAATGATTATAAATTACTAAGGAAATTTGATAATGCACAATATTGATATTAACATATTTGAAAAGATTAATGAACTGGACTAAATGATGTGACAGGTGGGGCCTAGTATTATATTTCCCGTAAATAAATTGGTTGGTTTCATGAGATAAATGTTCTGGATATTTGGTTTATTCCTACCCATTGATAGAATGATGTGTTGGTAATGACCATGATGAAAATAATGATGTCTTGGCTCCAGTATTGATGGAAAGAATAATGTCTTAGAAAAGGCATTTATGATAATGATCAATCTGTTCGACATTTTGTATTCCATAACCATGAATTATGTTATTGTTTTCTATCTATTTATTAATATATTTGAGCACTTATTTTTTTGAAGCTCATGGGATCATTTATATAGCATTATTTTATTATATTTTTTCCATCCATATTATTCATTCCATGTTTATGCATGATAAATCATGATATAAATTTGCACATAATGCATGTTTAATCTCAAAATTCATTTATTTCCATTTCAATTAGGTTTTAAGTAAATTATTATACATGATATCTTTAGAAGAGTAGAATATGTTTATAATTTTTTGGAAGTTATTGATGAATTACAAGTTTATTATATAATGGAGGTAATGTTCATCTAATGAGAAAGACATTGGATTTGTTAGTTTTAATTTTTTTTCAATCTATCTAAAACTCTAAACATAAATGTTAATTCAAATGAAAGTGATGTAATATTTTATAGTGATATTTTATTTATTGATTGATAAAATTTGTTCACATTAGTTCATTTCATACCAGTATGAAAAGAAGCTATTTATGAGAACCGCTTCCCCAGAGTACATATCTAGAGAATCACAGTTGGTACTAATGGAGGTTTTAGATATCATTATATATTCATATGTTATTTTTCAAAGATAATTTAGAATAATAAATGTTATCATGGTTTTATAAACTAAGGTTGATCATAATTTCAATGGAATGGATAACCCTTTTGGATTGGTTGATGTAGTATTTGATAATTTATATCTTTTTATGATTAGGAAGAGGGAGCTTTATAGAAAACCCTAAGTATGAGTCTATGTACAATAAAACATCCAAATTTTATGAAATGTATAATGTTTTTATGCTTATTAGAAATTACAACCCTATTTGGATTATGGAAAATGGATATGGTTGTAGTAGAGATGCACCTAAGGCCAATCTCCCAAAAAAAGGTTGGTTATTTATCAAATAATTCATCAATCGGTGCATAGTGAGTGTGCCTAAGACTACACACCTTGATAATAAATCATTAGGGATATGGTTTATAAATAATCATGTACATTGAGAATTATTATAAAGGATTATAATAAACTAGTTACGTAACATAATGGGATAATGACCCTGGAAAATATAGATTAAAATGAAGAGATTCAAAAGATAAGGTATATATTAATTAATATTTTAATGTTTGGACAATTCAAAAATTTAATTTTTAGATCATATATTTCAATGATTTTCAAGTTGGCATATTGTAAAAAATTCCATGATAATTTGGGATTGATATTTTTTATTATTATGAGAATTAAAAAACCAAACAAAAAGAAACATAGGTTGAACCAATAGTGATATATATTTATCTAAAAAGAAATGTAAGGAAGCATGATGTTTCCATAGAGTATGACATATTGATGTTAAATTTTTCATAATTCTCTTATGATACTAATATTATAATACTAAAAGTAAAAGTTTTCATTTTAGTAATGGCTAGAGATCGGAAGAACCAATTTAACCTTGGATATAATGGGAAATTTGGTGATGATCTTAATGAGCATCCAAATGGGATAACAGATGGTTATAAAATCATGTGATGATACCAAACTGGCTATCATGACATATGGATAATAGAATGAATATAGTTGAATTATAAATTACACTAAAGAATTGAAGTAAGCGATTCAATGGAAGTTAGGTTGACAAAGATGACAAAAGAATAAATGTTTAATTTTCTACATGTAAATGTTTTGGGATGAAACACAAAATGCAGTGTCTCAAAAGAACTAGAAGATTGTAATGGTTTGTAAAATTATGGTATATTGTAATATTCTTCAAAGGAAAGATGAAGAAATCGAGTAACATAATAAGGGGAAAATATTTTATTTCTAGTCATACCTAACATATTAAGATAGAAACCTCATTTAAAAATATATCTTGAGTTATGTATGTCTTTCAGATAAACTAGTATTAATTTATTATTAAATTATATTTATAATTGTGAGGACATAATTTATTTTTGTGTGAGGGAATTTAACACCCTGATATTTTAAATTATATATTCCTTTAAGACATAATATATTTGATTGGATATGATAAATGATATTCAAAACTACAATGAACCACAAAACATTTTATAACCATTAAAGTTAATACATGTAATTTGTGGGTAAAATAGAGGTATCAAAATTAGAATTTTTTTAAATAAATAAAGGTCATTATTTATACTAAAAAATTGATAAAATTCAATGAGTGTAGCTAAATAACTATTAAGACTATTTTTTGATTTCAAATATAACATTTTTTAAAATTGTCTTGTTTGCATTTTATTTTAAGATACAAAATATATTATTGATAAAATATATTATTGATATAAATATTATATTAACACCAATATAAATATTAATGGGTGGGAAATGTGAATGAAAACACTTAAAATTAAAAATGTAATTTTCCAAGGAAAACAATTTTCACTATATTTTTAGGTTATTATATTCAAATATTTAAATTTTAATTTAACCAAAATCACTTAATTTTTTGGATTTATATTTACAGTATTATCTTAATAAATTTTTTTGTTATTTTTAGTAATAATATATTTTTATGTGTATTTTATAAAATACAGTTTTTATGAAATTCATTGCGCTTATGGATATATCAAGATGTATGCATATTTTAAACAATTATAAAAAAAATACATAAAAAAAATTAATTTAAGGAGTAAAAAAAATACATTTATAAATTTTTTTATGGATTTAGAAAACAAATCTTTATCATTTTATAAACTTATGTAATATTTCAAAATCAAAGAAAATATTTTTTATCTTTATTTTAAATAAATTTATTTTGATAAATTTTGGTTTTTTATTTATTTTAAAATAATAAATATTTTATAAAAAAAATTATATTATAAAAATAAAAATAATTGATAATTTTATTATACGCATAAATTTTAATCATAGAATACACTTTCTATAAATTGGTTTTTATGCGTTATATGCACTAGGGTTATAATTAATTTTTCATACACATCAAAATATTTTTTATAAAATGTATCTCATATCTATAATGATTATTTAAAATTTATTTAATAAGGATAATTATATTTTTAGTCTTTATAATTAAATTACTTAAGTAAAAATTAATTAGCATGCAAAAAGAAAGAATGCTAAAATATTGAAAAATCAAGAAAGTCGATTTTTTTATTTAACAATCAACCTTTTAATCCAAATAGATTATGGTAAAATATTTACTATAAATTTTTTTACAATCCATATATTTTTTATCAAATTGGTTATTTATTAACTGCTAAGTCAAGTTGATGATGTATAGTATTGACTCCATTTCCCAAAGTATTTATTTATTTATTTTTAGATAATATATTTTTTATTTGTGTTGAGGGGGAGCCTTATATAGATTGTAAGGCCAATCAAACATATCCCATTACATGAACCGATGGCATAAATACCAGACACACAAAATAGGCCCCAACCATGATTCTACTTCATGATACACCTATGCTCTATGGCCTTACAAGGATGATTGGATAGCATTTCCCCATGCTAAACTACAAGGTATCTGGTACTAATGACCAAATTTATAACCTATTATCGTTCTATATTTGATTATCCTACTGGTGGATGCATCCCACTCTAATTGTTTCCCCTTATGGGGTTTCACTTGAGGATCCAAAATGCCCTGTAGCTCAAATTTCAAAACCTATGTTGTGACCTGACTCCACAAACCACTTGCTGACCCTCACCACCTTGACCCATCGACAATCTCCATAACTTTTCAGCACATTTTTTCAACCAACCACAGTAACACACCATTCCTGAGGTGAAATACTATGCCAAATCCATCGACACTGACCCCCAATGTTGATGCCTCTCACTCACCTCAATTGTGGTCGCACCATCAACTTGTCGACCTTTGTCTTCCTTCCTCATCATCGAAACAATCAATACTAACCCTCGATGCTTATGAGTTTCCTCTATCACTATACAGAACCTTGGCTGACATCCCACTTATAATAACCCACAAATTATATTCATATTCATATAGTTTATTTAGTGAAATCATTAGACTTAATGAAGTGACAGGTGGGGCCCAATATTATATAGCACATTGATGCATTGATTAGTCTAATGGAACAAATGATTTGGGTACTTATTGTATGCCTACCTAATGTATGCATGATGCCTTGGTTGCAACCTTGATGATAAGTATAATTTCATAGTTTTGGACTTAATAGTAAGAAAAATGTCTTGGAGGAGGCCATGATGGTAAAGATATGGATGTATAATTTATAAATTCCATCACCATTAATTTAAATATTTTTTCTATGTGATTATTTATATTATTCTCCTTGTATTTGATTGAATATCATGTGATATATTATATAACATTATTTTATTATCAATTATTTACTATTATATTATTCATTCCATGTTTATGCCTTGATATATTCTCATATATATTTTCACTTACTGAGCATTTGAGATCAGCCTTCTTATGATTACATTTCCATATTTTTTGAATGGAATTATTACACAATATATTTTTAGAAGAGTTGCATATATGGAGAATTTTTTGGATGATATTAACGTCTTAATATGGATTATATATTTTCATATATAGTGGAAAAAGTTCCATTTGATGAGAAATAAATGGCTTTTTAGGTTATTTTTTTTCTTCCAAAATCTCTAAATTTTATTCCTAAAGGGTCTCTAAATTTTAAGTGACTACATAGATATTAATGATATTTTATTTATTGATGGTTAAAATTGGGTCACGTTGGTTCATTTCAACGGTGTTATGTAAAGAGCTTTCTTATGATAAGTCAATCCTGAGATAGCACGTCTTTGGTATCATAAGAAAATAATTTTTGTTTGCACATTATATTAACCTAGTTTGGGTGAAACAAGTTAAAACTACTTGTATATTTCTTTATTCACTGTAGCAATTCATATTTTTCTTGTGAGGGAGAGAAGTGTTCATATTAAAAGTGGAGAAGGATCATTGGAAGTCGCTACCAGCACTACACATTATTTGTGCTAAAAAACACATATAAAGGTATTCCCATTACTAGCACTAACAAAAGGTTTGATTAATTTAAAAACAAATTATATACTATTAAATATAATATTTTTGTATAAAAATATACTTAAATTTCTATAGATATAATATATTTTATTAAATATAATTTATATAACATTAAATACATAATTACACATAATATATAATAGATTTAGTGAAAATAGATTATAAAATAATTAAAATTTAATATTAAGTAAAACATTTGTAATTATATAGCACTATTTAAATTTATTTTAAAATAATATTATGCTTGATGGCTTATGATACACGCAATAGAGAAATTTATGTGAACTGTGATATATGATAAAAATATTCCTATTTAAACGTGACCAGTATATCCTAGTAATTAAATTATCTTTAAAAATATGAATAATATAATTATGAAAAATATGTATAATTCTTTTATATAATAATAATATATTTATTAATGCATAGAAAATATTTACTCAATTTTCATTAAAGTCATTTAATGCTTAAAATATAGATTTTCTCCAAAAATTGCATTTATTATCTTCTGTGCATGAACATTATTATTAATTTTTAAAATATTATATAAATTTTTATTTTATGGAATAAATTAGTTTTTAAAATCATCATTTAAATATTATATTAGGTTAAATTTATGGGTTTTTTCTGATAATATTTATTTTTGAGTGAATAGTGAAAATACCATTTTTTGTTAAAAAGTCATTTCTTTTCATTAAATAAAGTAATTTAAAAGTTGCACTATATTTTGAATTTGATATTAATGTAAATTATGTATCAATTTATTATGAACTATCTAATTAATTATGTATAAATCTTCAATAGTCTTTATTTTAGTATAAGTTAATTTTTTGTTTTAAATACCTATTTATCTAAAAATTGTTTTTTCATTCAGTTTTATGAATTTATATTATTATTGATTAATTAAAATTCAATAAATTTAATCATAAAAAATGGATCTCATATTTTTAATCAGTAGGTTCAAATTTATTAAATAGTTCCCATTTATTTTTGATCACTAGGTATAGTAACCGTGTTTAAGATATTTCACCACAGTAAAGGGTGAATTAGGTAATGAAGGTTAAAAAATAAAGTGATAAGGATTTAAAAACATATCTATCACTTACATGTGTTTCTCTATGATAATTTGAAATCAAAAAAACATTCAAATATATTAAAATATGGAATTTTGGAGTCATTTCCCTTTTATAAAGTCTTTTTTATTATTTTATGTAAAAGAAAATCCTGAAATGTCTCTTTATTACATTTAATATCTATAATATTTTATGAGAGGGACAAAAACCTGTTATGAATGGTTCTAAAATTATATTTTCAATATTTTTTTATGATGGTAATTTATTTTAAATTTATCATGATTACATAATTACCTTAAATAAATACAGAATGATGAAATGGTGCTTGCGCAAGTTGTAGAATAATCTAGTAACTAATTTTAAAAACATTAGTAGTGGTGCTTTTGGGTGTTTTATGGGTTCCTGTTATTTTTTAGATATATAACATATTATTAATTATTTAAAAGTATTTATTTGAGATACATTATAGTCTTGATATTTTTTAAAGTCAAATTATGTGAATAGTCTATAAAATGAATTTAATAGTATTTATGTTAAATAATATATTATTTAATGATTTAAAATTAATAAAAATATATTATTTGGAAAAATTAATGCAATATGGTTTAGAATATCTGTAATTTCCCAAATATTTGTCACCTTATCTTTTATAGTGACTTTCTTGAACCCAAACACATAAATCACTTGTGATCTTGGTAATCATTAAATAATGTTAATGGGGGAGGGTAACCTAATAGATTATTGTTTAAACCACACATAAACTTGTCTAATTATTATTGGATGAGATTATAACTACATATATCAATCCTATATTATTAATATATCAATTATGTTCCAAATAAAGTAAAAATTAATTTATCTTAATTTAATAGATTATGTAATTCTGAGGTTTCCCCTCCTTTTACTTATAAAAGGAAACCACCTCTCCTCTATTCCTCACAATTCATGATCCATTTAGATCAAACAAGATCTAACAAAATCTTTTTCAAACCAAACTCCCCATGACTTAAATGATCTTTTATCAACAAAATTTTAACCTATATGACCTAATGTTAAAGCCAAATATTATTTTCTAAAAAGAGGTATATCTTTTAATCGAGTGATTCTATTTTATTTATTCTTCCATCTCCTTCCAATATCCATAAACCAAGATAATGTAATAACAAAATTATATCATATTGTCACGAACCACCTTCACCAAGATAAGGGAAGGTAAAATAGATTGTCATACCCTTTATTCTTCAAGTTTAAGAAGAGATAATGACCACCGAGACCCACCATCAATGGGTCCCGGAGTGGTAACTAGCACCAATGGTATAGAATCACACACAAAATAGAAGGAATTACACTTTTTTTTAGTAGTATTAGGAGATAAGACATTAAATCCCAAAAAATAACAAATTTGGAGGCAAAATTAATGCAGAAAATATACCATTCCTTTATGCATGTTCCAACATTAAGTGTAAAAAATTAAAAAAAAAACTCTGATGGAAAGTACCGATGAAAAGAAGATAACTGAAACAACAACGTTCCCAAATTCCAGACTAGTACATTCTGGTATGATCCAAGAAGTCCTCCTAAAAACCTGAAATCAGTTTTATATATGTAGGGTGAGTACACCGGTATACTCATTAGAGAAAACCAAAACCTATCATGCACATGTGGGGTTGCATTCTAATATCCATGAGAAAACGAGATAACACATAGCAAGGAAACTATCCAACCAAACCACCAAGGAAAACTCCCCAAATAACGCATGTCAAGTAATGTAATAGTAATAACACATCAATAAAATTATACATGGATTGAAATATAAATGATGAAATTTCACATATAGACAGCCACACATTCCAAAATCTATGCTCATGAAATTATACGTTGATTAATATTAGAATCAGGGCATGCTAAATTATTTTATATTCAGTTTCAATGTTTTAAATGTGTATTATCATGATCAAAGTTAAAAGAATTTTTCTTCCATTTACAAATATTTTTTCCAAATCATTTTTTTCACACAAAAGAAAAATGTTTATTTATTCTCCTCCCAACATTAAATAACGTTGTCCCTATTGTTTGATGAAAATAAAATTTAGAAGGGGTAGAGGTAGATAAGGGGAGTTCAAAACGGAAATTGAAATATAAGGATCATGGAATTAAGTCACATTGTGGTTGAAGTTGATGTTCTTGCGGCTCCAATTTAGTCTGTTGATATCCACGTCACTTGCAGAGTTCCCTAGTGCAAAAAGGAAAAAGAAAAAAAAATAAAAAAATTTATATATATTTATTCAAATAATAAAAATATTATATATACAGGTATTATAGAATAAGAAAGAACTATAAGCTGTAGCTCATTGGTAAGAGTACGTCCTTGTCTCCCTTTGGTGTGGGGTTTGATTTCCCATGGCTTCACCAGTTGTGATTGTGTTCGACCCACGACCTATGACATTTTATTTTATATTTAATTTTAATTATTGTTTTTGTATTTTCATTTTAACCTACAAACACATAAAAATAAAATAATATAAACTGATGATACATTGTTTTATTTTTAAATTTCTGGGTAAGGTATCACTCAAGTATCACACCATGTGACACGAATGAATATGGTGATCCCCTTTCAAACCCATCCATAATCATAAGATAAGAACATGTGAAAAATCTATATTTTTTTATATTTTTTTAATATAAAATTATTAATTAATATAAATTGAAAATTAATATGATTCAAAAATATTGGAAACATGAAAACCATGGGTTGCCTCCCATGTAGAGCTTTTGTTTAACGTCATTATCCCTACATAGATCCAAAATCTATGAATTTTTTCCTGCTTCATAGATTGGCTTAGTTAACCCAACCACTATTTATTTTTTATTGAATGATTCAATGAATGGTTTTAACCTATGACCATTGAACTTGAAAATGTGACCACTTGTGGGATCTTGAATCTCTACTACCTCATTGGGGTGCACCTGATACACTATGAATTGACCTGACCATCTAGACCATATCATTCAAGGGTATAAATGAAATTTTAAACTATACAAGAGCACAAATTTTACTGGTCCAAAATGTTTGACTTTTATATTATTGGACTTTTAGGCTTGAACTCTAGATTTATTTATCTTTCAATTTTAAAAAGAATCCATTCAACGTTCTTCATGTTCATTATGATCTAATATCCTCATTACTTCATCCAAAGAAATGTCAAAGTTCATTTTTTTGATTTCCCAAAATGCTTTATACTCAATTTCAACAGGTAAATGGAAAGATTTTCCATAAATCAACCTATATGGTGACATGACTATGATGGTTTTTAATGTTGTACGATATGGTCAAAGAGAATACAAGAGTTTCTCAGACCAATCTTTCATAGATAGATTCACAGTTTTCCCAAGAATTTGCTTAATATCCCAATTCTCTAACACATATTGACCATTGGTTATAGAATGGTATGATGTTGAAACTTTATGAGAAATACCATAGTTAGATATGAGTGAAGATTTTGGACAGTTGCAGAAACGGGTTCCTCAGTCACTGATTGTAGCCCTAGGAATTCCAAATCGAGAAAATATGTGATCTTTTATAAATTGGATAACAACATGATTGTCATTATATTTAGTTCGAATGGACTCAACCCATTTCAAGAAATAATCAATATCTAATAGGATAAAGAGGTATCCCTTGGAGAATGGGAAGGGCCTCATGAAATCAATTCCCCATCAATCAAAGATTTCAACGACCAGAATGGGATTGAGGGGAATTTGATTCATTTTGGTAATGGATCCTAATTTCTGACACTAAGGTCATCTTTTATTGTATTAGAAGGAATCCATAGTGATGTCAGGCTAGTAGAAACGACTTTGGAGGACCTTTGTAGTGGTTTTATTTGTAGAAAAGTGTCCTCCACATGGATCTCCATGATTTTTTTTATAATGGACACTTTCTCAGACTCAGGAACACATCTCCTGATGATTTTATCAAGACAGATCTTGATGTGGTAAGGATCCTCAAACACATAGTGTTTGACATGAGAAATGAATTTCCTCATAGATTGGGTCCCCAGGAATTTTGGAATGTCACCCATCACCAAATGGTTTTCTATGTCACCATACCAAGTGCAGTCACTCACTGAATAGAGGTGCTCATCGAGAAATGAATCAGACATAGAGAGGTGGTGTCAGTTGTATTTGAAATCCATCCTAGAGAGGTAATAAGATACAACATTTTCAACACAAATTTAATCTTTAATGGTTAAATAAAACTCTTGAAGAAGAAGTACCAACATAATCAATCTATCCTTAGAATCTTGTTTTTGGAAGATGTATTTTATGGATGAATGGTCGGTGAAGACAATGATGGGTCATCCTAAGAGATAAGACCTAAATTTCTCAAAGAAAAATACAAAAGAAAGAAACTCTTTCCCAATGGTGTTGTTCTTAATTTGTGATTCATTTAATGATTTTCTTTCATAAGAAATGAAATATGGAGTTCTCTTACACTATTGTCCTAAGACTGCTCCTACAGTGAAGTCACTAGCATCACACATGAGTTCAAAAGGAAGTTTCCAATTTATAGATTTCATGATAGGTGGAGAGAAAATGGTTTACTTGAGTGTATAGAATGATTCCTCACAGATTACTATCCACAAAAATGTAGCATCTTTCACTAATAGAGCACAATGTGATCGAGAAATAGCACTGAAATTCCTAATGGACCTTCTATAGAAACCAGAATGTCCTAAGAAGGACCTCACTTCCTTAATAGTTTTAATACATATAAGGTGATTAATGATGTCAACCATATCTTTATCAACTTCAATTCTTCTACCAAAAACCAGATGGCCAAGAACAAGTCCTTCATTTACCATTAAATGGAATTTCCCTAATTTAGGATGAGATTCTTATCCTCACATCTTGAAAAACCCTTTAACCATTTATAATGAATCCATAAAAATTATCACTAAATATGGAAAATTCATCAATGAAGAACTCTAAATAATCCCCCACCATATCAGAGAAGATTCTCATAATGCACCGCTAGAAGGTACCGGGGGAATTACATAACCCAAAGGGAAATCACTTGAAGGAAAAAGTGTCGAATAGACATGTGACGGTTGTTTTCCCTTGATCCTATAAGGAGTCCTAAATTTGATTATACCTTGAGAATCCATCTAGGATGTGATAGAATTGATGAACCACCACTCGCTCGAGGACTTGATCAATAATGGGAAATGGGAAAAGGTCATTCTTAGTAAAAGAGTAGAGCTTCCTATAGTAAATACTAACTCTCTATCCACTACTGACCATTTTTGTGAGAAGGTCCCCATCCTCTTTGGTGATCATGGTGATTGCAGCATTCTTTCAGAAAACTTGAATTGGGCCTACCCACTCACTCTCATCAATGGGGTAGATGATACCCGATATTAACAACTTAAGAAGTTATTTCCTTACCACATCCATAAAATTTGGATTGAGTCTCTTTTGAGGTTGACGACATGGATTGGATTCAGATTCAAGAAAAATAATATGAGTCCCAAAGAGTGGGCTAATATAATGACCCATACTTTACATACATTGTTAATACTTCAAAATTGAAGCACACTTATTACAACATATGACAAAACCACAAAGGACCGTATAGGTATAGTGTCTTTAGAAACTGGGAAACATAAACAACTGGTTCATAAATCTTCTACAGTGTCTCCCATTTATTTCATCATATCTAGGGTCCCTTTTAGCATATTCTACTTAATATCCATCTTCCTGACCTGGGGAAAAGAAAACATAAAAGGGTGAGCTCAAATGCTCAGCAAGGGCAAATAAAGGAAATAAAAATCATATCATATCTTTTTGAAAATCAAAACCTGCAAAAGAGATCATAATATCATAACATGGAATAAATCATAGAAGTGAAAATGAGATCCCCATAATCATAACATAAAACTTGAAACTTTGTGGCATGCACACATAATCATTGAAAATCATTTCTTGTTAGTCATGACTCATTGCCAAGACTATCTTAGTGGACAAAGTCCCTTTCTGAACCAAGTTCACTCCTCATTTCAGTCCTGTATCACTGAACTAAAATAACCTTCCGTTCTAGCCATGTCTATCTAATGAGATATAAAATCTTTACCCAATGCATTGGAGGGAGATATAGGTCCCACCCATCTTATAATGAATCCTTTCTTATGTGTGCCACATAATCATAAACCATACATCATAGCGTAACCCATGTAATAAAAATGGGATTCATAAACAACATGACATCATAAAACAATTCATATAAGATAAAGGAATTCATAAAAATATTTCCATCACAACATTATCAAACCAATGTAATAATAGTGATTAAAACAGAACCCTTTATTATCTTAGATGGAAAATAATTTTGATAAAACACTTGAACTCCATTCTTGAGGAAAATATCCTTTCTTCTTCAAAAACATTTTTTCCTTTCATAACATGTCATACGACTTTAAAATAAAAGAAGTTGATTAAAAATAAACATGAAAAACTTGTAAAGGAAGATTCTTGGAAATTTTGTTTTAAAAATTCATTCATGCCGTATAAGTTAAAAAAAACATTCTTCGTACTTTTGTCAGAAAAGTCAAAAAGTACCTCGTACGACAAAAGATTCCTTTCATACATATTACTAAAAACTCACCTAAGGGTAAAAATGGATTTAAACAATTGTAGGTGGATGGAAATAATATTACATTTTGATGAAACATGGATGTGGATGATAAAATACACCCCAGTAAATACTTACGAATAAACAATCTCGGATAAAAATGAGATTGTGATATTTCCCTTACCTTAGGTCCGATTTGCTTTGTACGTGTACGAAGCTCCTGTATAATGGTTTAAATAATGTTATTGACTTATTCCAGAATCATACATATTGATATGATATCATATATGGTCATATTCTTAGCTTCTTGTTAGTAATATTTCATTGTTACTTGTTACTCGGGTCTTTATTGCCTTTTGTTCTTATGCGTGTTTTTCCGAATACATTCTTATTATTATTTTAATGTTATAGATACCTTATATCCAGAATGGTATTAGTGTAACATATATCATATTTATTCATTCAATTCATTTATATGATTACTATGTAATGATGATCATGTAGAACGAGTCGCATCACATCGTGGAGACGGTATTCCGTACATACGCACGAGTGATGATATCATTCCTATGATCGTGGAACTGTATTTGAGTATATATATATTATTTCAGTATCAATATTACTTTATAATAATCATAAATAGTTACTCATTACACCATTATACACATCCTTGTAAAGTGATGGTGGAAAAATAGATTACACCACGGCGTGGAGACGGTATTCCGTACGTACGCACGCGCGGTGATTTCATTTTTCCGTAGGATGGATAGAAGGTGAATTAGGGTTGTTTCATATTTATAACAACATATCAGTATGTATGTAATACTGATGTTATTACTTTATCATGAAACAACTAAATAAGAAGAAGTTGAAGAAGAAAGAAATTGAAAAGATCGGTAATGGATATTACCTCTTCTTTGGAACGCCTCTTTGAATCCTCCACTTAGGGAACTACGATTAGTCTTTGAAGAAGGCCAGGACCTCTAGGATTATTCTAGGGAAGTGGAGAGGATAAAATGTTAGGGGTTGGCCGAGCTAAAGTGCTCAAATTGGTGTGAGGAGGAGGGGTAGGAGGTGCCCTTTTATAAGGGAGGAGAGGGGCACCTTAGGAATATCTCAAAATATTATTTTATATTAAAGTAAAAAAATCGGTTTATAATGGTTCCAAAGGGTCTTATTTCGAAGCTAAAGTGGGTATGGGTAGAAATACTATCAACCAATAGGATTTAGACATGTTTATGGTATTATTTTAACCTTATCAATTAGATTTAACTCTAAGTTAAATAATTTAACTTTTACCATGTCTTTTTGTTTTCTTTCACTATATGGTTAATAAACTTACATTAACATGCCAAACGAACCCCTAATTGTATATTATTAATATATATATCCTTATCTAAGTCATTTGGCCGAACCTTAGATTTTTAGGAATAAAATAACAATTAATAATATAATATTTGATTTAAAAACTATTTTGTGTCAATTTTGACACTATTTGATATATTATTTTTTTGAAAGTCATAACAGAATTATATGTTCGAACCAAGTTGATTAAATCTACAATAATATATCATAGTAACCTAGAAAATTAGTGGAATTCATAAAAAGTCTTAAATTACATTTATTTTGGTATTTATACTATCAATTATGTCAATATTTCATTAATAAGATAATTATTGCATCATCATTGTGTCATAAATAAATTAAATTATTTGATGTCTAAAAATTACAAATAAAATACCATCATGTAGGAAATCGTTTTATATTTCTAATGAATATTTACAATCGAATTTATCTTATGTATAACCCCATATTAAAAATGATTTACTTATTAAACTTTGATTTTAACTATTTTATCCCTTCTTAATAATAAATGTCCTAATCTAATCCAAGTGGGCCTAAATGGTCATATTTTATTCCTAAGTTTGTTTTTGGTCGAATTACACTTGTCCAATAGAATTAGGACATGTGTTAGGGTAATATTAATATCATATTTACCCTTAGTTACCCTATTTACTATTAACCGCGGTAAAAATAGTAAAAAGTTACTATTCACCAAAAAATTATTTTTATCTTATTGAACCACATTTTACTTACTGATATCAACCGTGTCTGTTGGATTTTTAAAATTCCATTCACAGAAGAGGTAAAATTATGTTTTATGCAAAATTCAGTTTTTAACCTACCACTTAGTGGTTTCACTATTCATCAAAAATTGAAAGTTTTCAGAAAAATACCAAAATTTCACCCTAAGCTAATTTCGATATTCTGAGTCCAAAAATGAAGTCCATTTTGAGAAATAAAATTTAAAAAATTTCAAAAAGTGGTTATTACTATTCATAACGGCTAGTTTTAATAGCATATTGTTGTTTAGTGAAACTCGGTATTGCGTACGACGCAAGCTATCGAGGAAGGTCGCGATTGCGTGTAAAACAAGCCAAGCAAGTGTTGTGTAGAAAAAGATTTCTTTGATGATTTATATAACATAAAAGTCTCGGGTGTTACAGCTAATCCCAGGAATATCAAAAATGGTCCATCCAATTTCATTCTTATGCTTTCTTAGGACATAAAAAAGATTCATCTCTTGATTGGAATCAAGAGAGGAAGAAATAAAAATTGGAAAGGTTTAATTGTACCCAAATAATTCATACATGAGTGATGAAGGTTATACCTTCAATTTGAGATCATATTGGTTATCACTTTCCAATAAAGGATGAGACTTTGTATTGAACATAGTTTCTTTGTTCATATTTCATGACAGAATTGGTTCCTTGTGAACAAAATTTTCATCCACAAAATTATCCAGAGCAGTGTCATGAATGGTTATGGACTCAATGTTATTGATTTCACCCATTTTATAATTGATTGTTTATTATATAAAATCCTCAATAGAGCTATCCAAAAGAGATTCAAGACAAGGAGACAAATTTCCCACATGTGAATAAAGAAAAACCAATATATCCTTGAATTAAACTTCCTTCTACAGTTCCTTGATGTTCCTTAAGTTCATTATCAACAATACCAGTCCAATTAACCTCATGTATTTCCTCATCATCCAAAATTTTAGAGTTTTCATTATTGATGTTCATGTCTAGACTCACATTTCAAAATGTGATGGTCATGTTCCCATTTCCTACTCCGATAACTTAGTTTATTGTTTCATGGAAGGGACGACCAAGGATGATTGGGGATTTCTCCTTCAGACATAATATTTGGTGATTGTTAAGGATAATGAAGTCTACTGGGTAAATGAAATTTTTGACTTTCACTAAAACATCCTTTAATATCCAATTAAAAACTCTAATGCTACGATCAACAAGATAAATAGTGACAGATGTGGGTTAGAGTTCTTTAAGCCATAATTGAAAAAAAATGGTATAAGGAATGAGATTCACACTAGCTCTTAGGTCACACAAATGTTTTACAACTTATCTCTCTCCTAGTTCAACA
The DNA here is from genome assembly GCA_963277665.1 of Viscum album. NCBI lineage: Eukaryota > Viridiplantae > Streptophyta > Magnoliopsida > Santalales > Viscaceae > Viscum > Viscum album. Next base: position 1,934,302,439 of record OY728131.1, read on the forward strand.
TTGATGTAAGGGCATCATGGTAATTTCATCATTGGAGGAAGGGTTCCTTGAATTGTTTTTCTAACATTTTCTACCCAAAATGACTTAGTTATTTTGTGAGATTTTCATTTTTAATGTGTAGAGGATCATATGGTTTTTTGAGTATACAAGAATGGTTTGCATGGAATCAAGGATAGGAATGTTCAACTTGACTTGTGAGAATATTTCCAGTAAGGTTTCAATCAATTAAAGATTGGGTTTTCCCCTCATGCATTGATGAAATGGGGCAGGTTGTGGGATTGTTTTTTGAAGAGTTGTTTCATTCACATTATTATTATATTATTCATTTTTTTTCTTGTATTTCATTTAAATTTTAATTAGATTATGAATCTTCATATGGTTTTTGAATTATTTTTTCATGTTTCTAAATTGATTTCCCACTTCCTAAAACTGTCACAACCTTTAGTTTTTCATGATTTTTATGAGTGCAACATGACTCTCCCCTTAATTATGATGATGTAACAACCTGATTTGGCATGTGTGCTTTTCCCAGTTTTAATGGTTTGTAGTTCATGTTTAAGGGATGAGACTTCTGAGTTCATTTTCACCATTTTATTACACAACTACTCAAGGATTCGAAGATGGATAGATTGAGTAGGGGCTTATACTGTTTGGTTTATCCAGGGATGATACTTTAGTTGTTGGATTGGTTGTTGCATTTATTTCTAGATGGGTTGTTGGTATTAGACAAGAGGATGCTGGTATTGGTATGGTTGGGGTTGGAATTGTTTATTGTATTGGAAATTGTGTGGAGTGTAGGGGTTTGGTCATTATTGTAACGCCCCGAACCTAGTTACCCAGAGTCGGTGCATTATTACATAACATTGGCATGATCACAAGAAAGATCAAATCTTGAAATACCGATTGGTTTAGTAGCCTTGGAAACACTAGATATAATCATAAGTCTTACATTACATCATAAAATGAAAAACTACTACAACAACATATTGTCTCCATAATCCACACTCATATCCCCACATAATATCCCTGCTGGTCATTCATAATTTACTTCTTCACTTCCTGGGAAAAATAAAACATAGAAAAGGGGTGAGCTCAAATGCCCAGTAAAGATAACAATACAGCGTAAACTTTCATAAATAAGAATAAACATTTAAGGCAATGTATAACTAAAAGAAAAGACTTTCGTACTTGAACTATCAACATGGTATGACATAAATAAAATGAAATAATGTCATTTAATTATTCACATGGATATTCTACTAATCAAATAATCACATGAAAAATCAATAACCACTTTCATAATGTTGGAATGCATAATTCCAGACTATCATAACCACATAGCCAAGGCCTTGTGCCAAGACTACAAATAAGATTTTTCCAAGCCCTTGTGCCAAGACACTAGTTTGTCTCATGAGATCTACCAATGCATCGAGGAGCTATAGCGGGCTCCACCTGTCACATATTATGTCCAATGCATTCCCATATGAAAAGGCTTAATCATAACATAAACATTCGTATTAAAACTAGCATACGAAATTTCAATAATTTCACCATAAACTATGAATGGTATAAAAATATCACATCCACAGTCAAACACATCACAAAACCTTCAATACAATATAAAAGTTTTGTATCATAATAAATCAACTTCAAATAAACGTAAAATCCATCTAAGGATGTTGATATAGATGAAATCAAAACTCTTTTTAGAGAAATATATCTTTCTATTTTTGAAATAATTTAAGAGCCATATATAATAAAACATTTTCTTTGAAAGTATTCTTATAAGATTGTAAGAAAAGCATTGAAGATTTTATAACGGCGGAAAATAACCGCACCCGCCGTATAAGTTAAAAAAAACATTCTTACCTTAATTCTGTCGAAAAGGTTAAAAAGACCTTGTGTTGAAAACGACGGAAAGATTCCTCTTATAAATAGTCAAAAAAGGGTATAAATGACTTTAACCCATATTCTTGTAAATAATAAAAATGTTTTGAAATACATTTTTAATAAAACATGGATGTGGATGATAAAGAGATCCCAGTAGATTATTACATATAAACAACCTCAGATAATAAAGAGATTGTGAAATAACCCTTACCTTGTACTTTTCCTTGGTTGGGGTAGGTTAACCTCCTGTATAATGGTAAAATAATTGTTATTAAATTATACAATAATCATATACATTAATATGATATCATATATGATCTTTTAATATTGATTTGATAATAATATCTTAGTATTATCGTTGTTTAAGGTGTTAACTTACTTGTTTTCTTTTATATGTTTTGTTACGTAAGACATGTTTGTAAAGGATAGGTTGTATATTATTCATTTCCATAATGATATCAAGTCCCTAAACATCATTTTTAAATCATCAAATGATAATTATACTTTAATGGTTACGATGGAGAATGAATTTCATCGCGTTCGTGGAGACGGTAGTCCGTACGTACGCACTGGCGACAATATCATTTTTTTTATATTAAAATAATATAAAAATCGATGTTATATCATATATACAGAATAATTAACATGTTATATTTATTATTTACATGAGTTACTAATCATTATTATACCCATCCAAATAATAATATATTGAATAACAATTACACCACGACGTGGAGACGGTAAGCCGTACGTACGAACGTATGGTGACATGTTATTCAAAGGGTGGATAGAATACTGAATATGGTTGTAACATATTTATAATAACATCACAGTATATATATGATACTGGAGTTATTATTTTATAATGGTAACAACAAAGGAAGAAGAAGTGGAAGAAGAAATGAACTTGGAAAAGGGTGGTGAAATCATTACCTCTTCTTCGGTTTCTTCCTTTTGATTTGATCAAAAGGGCTCATTATGTTGGCTTACTGATCAAACTAAGGCCTCTAGGTTGTAGTGAGGAAAGTTGGGAGAGTATTTTGGCAGAGTTTGGCCGAACCAAAAGGCTTTTAAGGTGTGATGAAATGAGATGGAGGAGTTCCCTTTTCAAAGAGGGGTGAGGGGCACCTTTGGAAAAGCTCGAAATATTAATTTATAATAAATTCATATTCAGTTTCTAATGCTCCAAAGTTGATTATTTAAATTTTAAGGTGGGTATAGGTCGAAAAAAACTCAACCAATATTATTTATACAGGTTTGGGTACTTCTATTAACCTTATCTTTAAGTATTAACTCTACATTAATTAGTTTCACTTTTACAATGTCTCTTTGTATTTTTATATAATATGGTTGATAAACATACTATATACATCCAAGAGACCCCCAAGTGGTCCATTAATGATGAAACTATCATGATATAAGTCTCTTTGCCAAACCTTATATTTTTAAGAATTTAATATCAATTAATAATATAATATTTGTTTTAACAACTCTTTTATGTCAATTTTGAGACTATTCAATAGTTGATTTTTGTGAAACTTATAACAGATAGATTACATCGAAAAAAGTCAATTAAATCAATACTAATATATCATATTATCCTAGAATTTTTTTTAATTCATTAAACGTTTAATATTATATTTATTTGGGTATTTATAATATCAATTATTTTAATTTTTCACTATTATAGTAATTAATTCATCATCATTGTGTCATAAATAAATTATATTATTTAATGTGTAAAAATTATAAATAAAATATCACTATGTATGAAAGCTTTTTATATTTATAATTAATATTTATAATCTAATATCCAACATATATAACCCTATGTAAAAATTGTTTTTCTAAAAGATATATGCTTGTGTCATTTTTGTATTCATTTTAACTTAATTAAAACAATGTCTCTATCACCTACAAGTGGCACCATGGGGTCCCAAAATCGACCCAAAGATGCCTATGGTCGAACATGTATCAACCAATAATGCTAGGACACGTTTTAGGGTAATTTAGTATTATTATAATATTAATTTTTAATCCTTATTTACCGGATTTACCCTTAACCATGGTAAATAAAATATTTACCGCAGTAATTATTCAAAATGTCTAAAAATAAAAGTTACCTATTTACACAATTTGGAAATCCTGATTAAAAATATGGAATCAATTTTTCTAAATTCAAAACACAGTAGTGGCAGAAATTAATTTAAAATTAATTCCTGCTGTCAAAACAAAAAGCGTGTTTTTAAGAGATAATAACTATCAAAAGATTGACACTTGTTTATGTTCGGTTTAATTGTAAAATTATGTCCAATGACCAACATTATATTAAATGGTAAAAATATATTCTAAATATACTTTAAAACCACTCAAATTCATAATTTATCACTATTAATTCTTTTGATTAAAAAAGTTGTTTTTAATTATTATTTAGTAATTTTCACTATTCATCAAAATATTAAAGTTATCCGAAAAGTACCAAAATTTCACCTTAGGCTAAATTCGATATTCCGAATCCAAAAATGAAGTCCATTTTGAAATATAAAATATATAAAATTTCAAAATTTTGGTATTACTATTCATAACGGCTTGTTTGATTGGTTACGGTGTGTTAGAACTCGGTGTTGCGTACAACACACGCTATCACATTATTCAAAGAGAAGCGTACCGTAGCATCTTTGGGTGTTACAATTATGGATAGCTAGGTTGTTGGTAATATTTCCAAGGGAATCATGGATGGTCAATGTACCATGGATTGAATGTGTTTTGGTACCATTGCTTCTGAAATTTCAGAGAATTGTCCTCTACTAGTGGTCCTCCTAGAAAAAAAATCTTTAATAGAAGGGATGGTCGGGAAGTTGTCATTCTTGTGGTCATGTTTGTCACAAATTGTGCAAATTGGGTGAACAGTTTGAATTTCATGGACATTCCTATGATATATCTCCTTGAGATTCTTAGTGAGTGCACAATGTTTCTACCTAAGGATTTACTCCTCCCTAAGTGTGTTAATCCCCCCATATTTGTGTGGATTCTCATAGTAAAGATATATTCCCCATGTTCGGTTTTTTTCAGCAAGGCGTTCCAGAGACTCATAAGCATCATTTGGGGCGTTGTTTTTAAAGGTTCCATTACACATCATTTCAATGAATTGTTTGATCCCCAGACTAAACCCTTCATAGAAAATTCTTACTTTTTCAGGAATAGAAAAACCATATTGTGGAACCATGTTTAGAGTTTCTTTGATCCTCTCCCATGTTTCGTATAATGACTCCTCTTATTTTTCAAAAAAAATTGGATGCTCTTTTTATGTGTACTTTTTTTATTGTGGGGAAATTATTAATTGTATAATTATCTTTTTAATTGGTCCCAAGAGTTGATGAATGATGGTATCAAGATTTTTAGCCAATTTTTAGCTCGATCTTTTAATGAAAAAGGAAATAGCCTCATCTTAGTTGATTCTAGTTGATTTAGGGGACACATGGTGTCTACAATGTCATTGAACTCCTTAATGTGAAGGTAGGGAATCTCGGACTCCCTTACATGGAATGTGGGAAGGTGGTTTAGGATATGGGGTTTAATGATTTGTTGGTATCCCATTGGAAATTGTGTGTAATGCATGAGGGGGCATTGGTCCAGGAAGCTATGAGGTAGTCATTCATGGTTTGATCAACTAAATTCCCAAAGTATGGGGATACCTCATTTGGGATTCCATTTGGGTTCCCACCCATGTTTATGAGTTGATTTCATTGAATACCCTCCATTGAAATTAGATCAATATTTGACTCTAGATTATTATAAATGTAAGGTTTTAATGGAAATAGTTCCCTTGGTGTACTTGGATCCCCAACAACAGGATTATCCACCCCAACAAGACGTTTTGATTGGTCACGAGTGTAAGCCGGCTTGTGCCCAAATAAAAAAAATGAGAAACGGAAAAGATAAGAGAATTTGGATGAGAAAATAAGAAATTGGGGAGAATAGAATGGGGGTTGAGATTACTTACTTGGGTCCCTAAAAATGGGTCCAAAAATTGATTCACGCTCAAATTTACCCCAAGAGATGAACGTAGAATGGTCCTTGTAGTCTAGCGTGGGTTGTTGATTCCTCAAATACCTAAGAAGAAACATATAGATACGTACATTCTATGGACTATTTTTGGCTATGACGTCTCCAAAATGGGTTGATTTTATATGGGTTTAAGTTAAATCTAAGAGAATTAAGTGAATTCTATTTAAAATAATGATTTGATCCTAGGCTATCACTTTGGGTGGATTGGATGAATTCCTTTTTAAACTATTATAATTTCTTATATTTTTATAGAGTTAATTAAAGAAGATAAAACAATATCCTCACTTACTAGTTTAATGCCCACACACCTTAATAATAATAAAATTTACACTTAGAGTATCCTGTTTATGAACACTCCAAGTTAATGTTTCATATTTTCACTTGATGTGTGTGGCCTTAAAATTCAATAAGGATGAAGATGTTTTAAAATCATCAAGTAAAAATCTCATTTAAAAGAAGTGATTATAGATTATCTGAGTGATAAATAACATAAAATCCATCACATTTCTACTCCCTTGGATCAAACCATATGTGTTTTAGACCACCAATGATCCTATGGTTTCAATGGAAGAGGGTTGTAGACTCATTAGGGATGATTTGGAGAAGTAAAAAACAATCAAATAATGATCACTCCACCGTTGTGTGATAATCTCACATGGTTTTCTATGAAACATTTCACACCTTGTGGAAATAGTATCAAAGAGATAAGAATAATAACATAAAAAGTGAATATTAATAACTTTTATAAAGAAGCTAAAGTAATTCAAGAACTTACAATTTGAAGGAATGCGATTACAAAATGAAATTGGCAGAATAACATTAAAATAAAACAAAGATCAAATGTTCCCAACTCCTCTATGACCAATGCACTAAATAGGCCTTTTTGAAGCATTGGGTCAAGCCTCCAATTGTCTTTGTCACGTAAATTAATTATGGTATGCCATAAGTGGGTGGAAAGTAGAGGGAGAGTTGATTTTTCAACCCTTGATAAACAATCTGATCCAACATGCATGACTCGAAAGATGTGTTCCAATGAGTATATAGATGGCCTAATTATGTTACTCCATATAATACTAAAATGAATATAAGGATTTCTTATGATAGTCTGTAAAATTTATTCCCAAAATAGTTTATGGATTGATATATATAATTAAATGTGTGGGATGTTTTTCTGGGCTTCAGAATCTGGCCCAGAATTTTATCATCAAATTGGGATGCATGAAACTCCATATGAAACACCGAATTAGATCTTGATGCTGCTGGATGAAATGTTCCCCCTGATGTCCCCTATCTTCAGTTAATGTTTCATAAATATTTGTCTTGGATAGTGGCCAATACAGGCTATTTATTAGGATGTTTCCAGTTTGTTTGGCCCATAATGTTTTTTATTCAAGGCCAACATTGGTGGTCTTCTAATGAGAATATTCAGGTGATCCTAAATCATTAATTGTTCCTTATAGAATGTGGACCTTAAAATAAAATCAAGACCATTTTGTATTTTAGGAGTTTTTCAAAAAAGGACCATGTAATATTTCACTTTAACAATGAATTACAATCATAATGTGAAATATTGTTCAATGTTTAAAATGCATTAAAATGGTGTTTATGAATAATTAATATCATGAACATTATAAATATTATCAATGAATATTATCCTATTTTAGTGTCTAATCAGCACCACTATTTCCAAATTTAGGAAATTATTTTTGTAGATTCCCTTATTCTTACTTAACTGTCTAGACACATAATCAACCATATGACCATCATGGACTGGAACTATTCAAATCCTAACTCCTGATATATCACAATATAATCCATACTGATTACCAAGATCATTTATTGTTAAGATTGTGTTTTCCATCAGTCTCCCATTAAATGTCATAGAAGAAACTATCATGAACTCCTAAGGAAAGGAACTACTCCACATTCTGAGTTAAGGTCTTCTCAGCACATCCAATTAAGAAGACTCTCGGTTTACCCTATGGTAATAACTAGAAATTCCAAAAAAATATTTGGATATCAAAATCATTCCTTGGAGTCTCTAAATAAACTATGACATCAATATTATTATGTTCTAAAAATAATCTATCCACTAATATAATTTTCCCAATGAAGTGTATATTATGAATCCAAAACATACACTTTGAGATTATGGCATATAGCTGATGCTCCCTATGTTTTCTCAAAATTATATATAAATATCGAGCATGTTCCTATATCGATCATAGAGAACACTTTATCACCTCTATATTCATCAAATAGTCTATCACTATGTATAAGTGTATATAATTTCATTTATATCACTTTGAATAACCTTTAATAGTTCACAAGTATTCTCAATGATCCATTTGAATTTTTATGGAAAATACTAAGCCACCCTAGGGGGACATAATCATTCATATGAACCCCTTCACCTTGAAGTCGTTCAATTGAGCCTTCTTCTTTCATAGCTCTATAGGATCCATCGTATATGGTGGAATAGATATATTCCCTACACCTAGTAATAACACAATCATAAATTAAACCTATCCCTTGGGTGGAAATCTAGAGAAGTTATTGGGAAATAAATCAAGGAACTTGTCAATTACAGTAAGACATACTAAACGATGTGTCTCTCTATCATCCAAAATTACTCTAGAAAAAGGGGTTGTGATTCTACCTAGATATAGAAATATAGGTCCTACAAAACTAGTTTTCATATCCAACTCTCCAATATAGACATAATCATCATCCTAGAAAAATATAATTCCACCCATCGATTAAAAAAATTGATATAGTAGATACATCACTACATGGGTGGTTTTAATTATAGTCACAAAGTAGACTCATAGTTTTCATGTCACCAAAACCTTCTCGTTATGTTTTAGTGTCTATATTAATTGGGAATTACTGAGTTTAATGGTAAAATTGTCAAATAGTTTTGACACATTCTATGCATCCATTTGTTATATATGTGAACTTTTTTATCTCCCTCTTGTATTTACCTCCTACATTTAATAAAATTATACATGAACCGACAAGAAACATTGATATTATATATATAAAAATTATACATTAAGCGACATGAAACATTAATCATAAATATATAGGAATATTTATACAAATATTAAAATATTTAATATGTGGGGCACAATTTTTCCACATTGAGTAAATTGATAAGCTATAATCGAAATGTGATAAGAACCGACATGAAACATTCATGTTCCATATATTCTCGAGAAAAATAAACAATACATTCCTTTTTAATAAAATAAAAATATAGAAGAAAAACAAACATCACTATATGAATGCAGTCAGAAACAATAAACTATATCCATATATAAACAGACAACGGAAAACATGTGAAACTACACTGAAAAAAACATAACTTAAAATAGATGGGTTGGATTCTATGACAGGATCTCGAATCAATGATGGCCTCCATTCTCTAAATCAACATAAAATAAAACCAATTCCTATGACACTAAACATAAATTCTGCAACAAGAATCCAATATCTAACCATATATTTATTGAACCAATAATGTAATTAGAGCATTACAAGAATACTCACAGTGGTAGCCCCTGAGGAGAGGAGTTCACGATAGAGGTGTGTTCGTAGAGGAGGAGGGCTTCACAACAGATGTGGGGTTCGATGGTAGAGGTGGGTTATGTAAAGGATAGCTTTATAGAGGTTTAGAGATTCATGGTGGTATAGTAGGTCTTCGCAGTATAGGAGGAGGAAGAGGAGGGATTCATGGTGGAGGGGGTGATTTTTGTTGTGGTAGGAGTTGGCAACATAGGAGGAGGAGGAGGGTTTCACGACAACGGATGAGGGCTTCACGACAGTAGAGGAGGGCTTCACGGAGATGGAAGAGGAGGAGGAGGTGGAAAAGGAGGAGAAGGAGGAGGATGCAGTGAGGTTCGGCTTCTATGAGAGTTTGTGTTGTGCGACAGGAGGAGGAGACTGTTAGAGTTTATTTATAAAATTAGGTAAACAATTAATTAGTGCTAACTAAAAAACATTGATAAATTTTTGTTTTATCAATGTTAAAATAGAAAGTGTTGATAAAACATGCCTTTATCAGTGCTAAAAAAGAACTGATAAAACAATAATGATAATTAATTATTTATATTTATATATATATTTATAAAATTATATGTATAATAAATAAATAGTTATTTATTTATAATAATAACTATAAATATATGTATATTTATTTATATTTATATATATAATTAATATATATTTATTTATAATTATAAATTTATTATAAATATATTTATTATAATTATAATTATATATAATTAATATCTTTATTATAATTTTATAATTATTTAAATATATCTATATTTATTTATATTTATAATTGTAAATATTTTTTTATATTTATTATAATTTTATAATTATTTAATAACTATAAATGTATATATTTTTATTTATAGTTATAATCATATATATATATATATGAATAATTATTAAATTTTAGCAAATATATTTAATGCATTTATATTTTTATAAATATATATAACTAATATATTTATAAAAATTTAGTATTTATTTAAATATATATGCATTATAATGAATTATAATTATTAATATTTTTATATATTTATAAATATATTTATTTAATTAATATATTTATTATAATTTAATAATAATTTAAATATAAATATATATTTATTACATATATATTTTAATTATAGTGACTAATTTATAATGAAAATTAATTTTATTTATTGTCCTTAAAATAGTTATATTTGACTGTAATTAATATGAATATATAATTATATAATATTATTTTTTTAACAAAATAAAAAATTGGTTTGATCACCTGGTTAACTGACTTTTCCAATCTGAACTTGACCTGCACCCCTGATTCAATGACCATACAGATTTTATATCTGTGTGTGTATAATTTGACCCCATAATAAATGAATTATAGGCTCAATCATTGTGAGATAGAGTTTGACCCACCATTCATATATAATTATCTTAAAAACAAAGGAATTTTAGGCATAGTAGAATGATTTGATTGAGAGATTAGTCTCATGACCATTGTAACATGAATTTTGACGTTGAACATCCTTAAATGCATTCATAAATATAAGAAATGGATGAGCCATTCTATAAATTAGATACCCTTTCTCATCCCCTTTATTATGTAGCTCTGCAAATTTAACAGTGGACATGGTGGCCATTGACCAGGAAGGGCCCAGTAGAATCAGGTGGATAAGAAGTTATACATCAGTATCCAGTAGATACACTACTCTCATAACCATGTGAGGTTTTCTACTGATGGCCATTAGAGTTTCATTTTTTTACTTTTCTATTTTCAGTTCTTTTGTGGGGTCTGTATTCTGGCCCAATTATATTAGTTATACTTGTACTGGGCTTTATTTTAGTGATACTTGTTTCATTTTCAGTGTGTAGGACTTGGTTGGGTGTGAGTGTGTGTGTGTGTAGGTACTTATGAAAATTCCTCCAACAAGTAGGTTTACACCGTTAGTGCTAATCCCCAGCCCCTAGCCTTTGGGAGGCATGCTTGGGGCTAGTCACGGCACAAGCCCTGGGAGATGGGTCGTGACGCTGCTCAATGTGATGTGATTTCATTAATCCAATGCATTACACACCAGACAGGTATTCAGTATAGAATTCAACGGCTTCCTCGTCAATATATCGTTGTACAATACAACCCTCTCAACAACTATGATTTTTGACATAACCTTTCAAAATCTTCAGGTACCGTTCAATGGGGTACATCCATCTATAGTGTACAAGACAACATATTCGAATCTCTCTCACCATTTTAACAATGATATCAAATAATGTTGGTGGGAATAAAGTTTCCAATTCACATAATATGATTGAACGTTCTATTTCCATAGTCGGAAATTTTAAATGATAGACTCTATTTAATATGTCGGGCACAATTTTACATCATTGAGTAAATTGATAAGATATAATTGAAATATCCTATGCACTGACATGAAACATTAATTTTCCATAAATTCTCGAGAAAAATAAATAATTCATTCTTCTAAAATTGAAGAAAAATTTAGATGAAACAACAAAATCACTATATGAATGCAGTCAGAAACAATAAACCATATCCATATGTAAACAGACGATGAAAAAAATGTGATACTACAATAAAAAAACATAACTAAAATGTGTGGTTTATATGATATGACATGATCTCCAGTCCAACATGGCCTCCATTCTCAAAATCACCTAACAAATAAACCAATTTCTATTTCGCAAAATATTAATTGGGTCACAAGAATCCAACAACTAACTATATACATATTGAACCAACAGAATATATTTAGAGAATCACAAGAATACTCGCAGTGGTAACACCAGAGGTACTGGGTTTGCGATGGAGGGTTCACAGAGGATGAGAGCATCGCATCAGAGGTGGTGTTTGATGATTGCGGAAGGGTACAATGAGCAGAGCTTCACGACATAGGAGAGCTTCATGGCAGCATATGATGGATTTGTAGTGACGGAGGAGGAGGAGGAGGAGGCAGAGGAGGGGGTGGTGGGGTTCAGCTTCTCCGAGATCTTGAGTAGTGTGACATGAGGAGGAGATTGATATAGTTTATTTACAAAAAACGGTAAACCTTTTATCAGGGCTGACTAAAAAATGTGGATAAAGGTATGTTTTATAAATGCTAAAATAGAAACCGCTGATAAAACATGCCTTTATCAACCCTAAAAATGCACTGATAAAACTATAATGATAATTAAATATTTATATATATATATATATATTTATAATATTATATGTGCAATATATATATATATATAAATTTATAATAATATTTATAAATAAAAATTTATTTTTTTATATTTATATATATAATAAATAAATACATCTTAGTAATTATAAATTTATAATTATTATAATTATTATATTTATAATTATATATAATTAATATCTTTATTATAATATTATAATTATTTAAATATATCTATATTTATTTAGAATTATAATTGTAAATATTTGAATATATTTATTATAATTTTATAATAATTTAATAACTATAAATTTATATATATTTATATATATTTATTTACTGTTATAATCATAAATATATTTATTTATTTATTTCAAAAAATATAAAATTATAAAAAATATATTTATTAAATTTATTATTTTATAAATATATGTAATTAATATATTTATAATAATTTAATAATAATTTAAATATATTTGTATTTTATATAATTCGTATTATAAATAATTTATTTATTTAAGAATATATTTATTTAATTATATATATTTATTTAATTAATATTTATATTATAATTTGATAATTATTTAAATATATATATAAATTTGGTTAAATAATTATGAAATTGTTATGAAATAAATATATATTTATTATAAATATATATTTATTACATATATATTTTAATTATAGTCATAAATATGACTAAATAAATAAATAAATATATATATATATATATATAAATACTTATCAAATTAACATGAATATATTAATTATATATAGTCATAAATATAAATAATTATATATATAAATATAAATAATTATGAAATTAAAATAAATATATTAATTATATATTATTTTTAATTTCCTCATTTTTAAAATTAATATACATTTATATTTAAATATATATGAAATTATAATATATTTATTTATAATAAATATATTTATTATATTTATAATTACAATTTTAAAGAAATATATATTTATCTATAGTTGTAAATATAAATAAATATATATATAAATATATAAATACTTATGAATGTAAAATGAATATATTAATAATATATATTTCGTATAATTTACAATTATTTAAATAGATATATATTTATATTAAAATAATTAAGAAATCATAATTAATATATTTTATAATAAATATATTTATTATATTTATATTAATTATTATAAAAAATTATTTATTTATTTATAGTAACAAATTCAATTAAATATATATATTTTTAAATACCTGTGAATGTAAAATAAATATATTAATTATATATAATTTTTATAATTTTTAATTATCTAGGTAAATATATATTTATTTATAATTATATTTATAAATACAATAAATATAATTATTATAAATATATTAATTAAAATTTCATAAATATATAAATATAAATATATATTTCTTTAAATTATTATGAAATTATAATATATATGTATATATATATAATTTATATGTTTTCTTTAATATAATACGTATTTAAATATAACTATATGTGTGTGTGTGTGTTTTTAATTGTATTTATGACTATATATAATTAATATATTTATTTTTTGGAGGGCTGATTTGCGTCGCTCAACAATTGTATTGTACATAGGATCTTCAAAAAAGGTACATCGGCCCATGTTTCTATATCTGATGGCGCTATCTGTGAGCATATCGATCTCTGTAAATTACCATTCATTTCTTAGATTTCTTTGTCCAAATGCATGGAGTCCGGGAAAACTATTGACCTTGTTGAGCAATTAGTCTCATCGTGGGGTTTTCCTAATTTTAAATGTGTATTCCTTGGTAGAGGTTTCTTCCATATCAATTTTCCATAGACAAAGCTAAAAAATAGTTCTTGGAGTATATATGAATGATCAAGTTAAGACAGGGAACTCTTATGATCAATAAGTAGAACTTGAACATGAATCTGAATGAATTTAGAGAAACTAGAGCACAAATATGTGTGAAGATTCATGGCTAAAACTAGGTATTTTGGCAACAAAAAATCCTTTTTGACATTGGTTCAGCTATTTGTATTCCTATTAGAATGGATAAACCCATTGAAATGGCCACATTTGGCCACTTCGCTCGGGTTCTCTTAGAAGTAGATTTCAGCTTCATCTTGATTAATAAAATAACTCTATCTATTCGCCATGATTATATCAATATTCAAATAGAGTATGAAATACCCATCCCACCCAATTTTGGGAATCCTGCAAAATCATTGGGCATATGAAATCTGTCTATAGGGCTTATATAGTTTTCCCCAATTTCCATTTAAATGGTCATGATATGCTCTATTGTCATAAGAAGAAATGAAGTGGGAATGTTAAAAATTCTGGAGACAAATTAGATGAGTCTGCTCAAAATAATGATTCACTAGCCACATTTATTTTAAACTAGATTTATGACCAAAAGCAAATAGATGTTTAGGCATCATATCCAGGTTTTAGTGCCACTGCCCCTGATGGTCCTCTACATGAAAATATGGAGACAATAGCTACTACTGATTTTCCTCCACAGAATGATATTGGGACCGCCCCTTGCCAAAATGGAATTCTCTAAGCCCAATGAATCCTTGGATGACATGGAAGAAGAATGTCACATTGATGATCATGTTTCCTATAGTGATGGTTTGTCTCATGAAATTTCTAATTACCATGAGCTAATGTAATTTGAAGATGGTCGTTCATATAAAGAGCTTTCTATACACGCACATGCAAATTACACTCATTAGCAGGAACAAAAAATCATGACCTCCAGAGCTCACAAAGGGAAAGATAAATATGAGATGGCCATCCTAGTGAAATTGAAAAAGTGTTGTGCCTTGTCTGTGAGGAGTAATAAGGAGGCCTCGACTCCCTCTTAGCCTTTTCACAATGTTAGTTAGATACAGGAAAGTCATGGGCAACAAAAACCATTGAGTGAGTTGTTTCCCTCCAACAAAACTCTTGTAGATGACACCCATCATTTAAGTAGTTGTGTAATTGTACACCAGTGTTTCAGTTCTTGCTCTTTAAAAATGCACCCCATTGGCAAGAGATATTGCAGGTACATATTCTAAATCAAGTATTGGAAAGCAATATGAGATGGTTTTATAATCATCCTAGAATCCGGAGATTCAAACTGAGGATGCTGCAACACCTCTTCCAAGTGAGAAAATGACAAAAGATAATGTTTACTATGTCAGAAAATGTATTAATTATTCTTCAATAGACACTCTCGTGTTTTAAAAATGAGTACAAAAAACTCCTTTTAATAGGATGCATCTCAATGTAGTGAAGAGGAAGCCTCATACAATGACCATGTACCTATCACTAAACCAAAGATGGTGGTCAGTGATGAGGAGCTCTCAGATGATGGAGGTGGGCTGTGAATGTTGTTAGAAACTTTGAGAAGTGGGAGACATCCACATGGTCATGGTGGACATGTCCCACATCATAGAATGTGTACTACATCTGGAGCACATTGAGAGTTTCTCTCTTTTATTGTTGTTGTTCTGTGATCCTTGTATGTTTTCTATGTTTCCCCCACATATGGTTTTTATTTAATAAAAGGGTCCTTTGAGCCCTAATATTTTATTAAAATAAGTATTTTTGAGAACATAATAGATTCATGGGAACATGAATGAATCATATACAGTGAGCAAATTATAGATCATCAAAAACGAGTCATCGTATAAAAAGACAACATGAATAGTAATGAGAGTGTAAGATATAAATGAACACTCACGATGAATACATAACATATGAACGCCACTTATATTCACACAAAAATTGACCAAATTCATTGGAAACATATATTTATATTAATATATATATATATTTATTTATTTATTTATAATTATAATTATTAATATAAACATTTAAAAATTATTTATATATAATTATAGTTATGCATATTTAAAAAGTATTTATATAATATTATAAATATATATATTAAAATGTATTTATTTATAAATATAAATATGTAAATATATAAATATATCTATATAATAAATAGAATAATTATATTGGGTATTTAATGAATATTATTATATATATTTATATATATTTGAATTATTAAAAATATATATATTAATTATAAACATGTGTTTTATATTTAATTTAAACAAAAAAATTTATTTTTCAATATAAATATATTAATTTTATATAAAGTAATAATAATTTTTATTAAAAAAATTAATCACCACTAACAATAGTGCTGATAAATCTACCCTTTATCGCCGTTAAAAAGTGGTGATAATGGGTACACTGTTATTAGTTCTGATAAATGGTAGATTCCTCAATGTTTTTCGATAGTGCTGATAATGGTACTCTTTTATCAGTGCTTTCTTCTTAGCGCTGATAAAACCCAATGCATCCCTTGCCCAGATATGAGGTAATGTGCAAACATATATCATTTATGTTGTAGTGTTTTATTATTTTTTCAATATAATGATCTTCTTCACTTCTCTTATAAACATACTCAGTTTCATCCCTCCTTGTTTAAAAAGAAAGACTCCCCAACAATCTTTTAATAATCAAAATACGAATTTATTGATCGAAAACTAATTAAATAAAAAGCATAGAAAAAGAATATAGAAATTTAAATTTAAAGATTGTGATTTATAAGGAAATTTATTTATATTTATTGTCATTAAAATTGTTATATTTGACTATAATTAATATGATTATACAAGGAATAATAATATTGTTTTAACAAATAAAAAAGTCATGTCGATCAAATGCTTTACTGATTTTCCTGATCTGAACATGACCAACTCCCCTGATTTAAAGACAATTATGATTTTAATAATTTTGATCTCAAATAATAAAACATGTGTTTTTCCTCCAATAATATTACATGTTTTTTTTATTTCATTGATGGAAATTTTCATCAAAAAAAAACAAAAGTACGATAATAATGCTTAAAAAACAATAGACTTTGTAATAAATGAAAAACATTGAATCTATCTATTCATATGAGCATGTGTATATAATTTCACCAAATAATAAAAGAATTTTATGCTCAATAATAGAATGATTTGGTTGTGAGATGGAGTTTAACCTACCATAAATATATAAATTGAACCTAAAAATATATTTATTTCATTTAAATATTAGAAATGTATATATATTTATTTATAGATATAATCACATATATATATATTAATAATTTAAAAATTTTAACAAATATATTTATTGCATTTATAATTTTATAAATATATATAATTAATATATTAATAACAATTTAATAATTATTTATATATATATATATATATTATACTGAATTCTAATTATAAATATTTTGAAATATTTTTTTATATATTTATTTAAAAAATATTTTTATTATAATTTGATAATTATTTAAATATAAATATATATTTATGAAATATATATTTTAATTATAGTGTGTGATTTATAATGAAAATTAATTTTATTTATTGTCATTAAAATAGTAATATTTGAATATAATTAATAAGAACATATATTTATATAATAATGTTGTTTTAACAAATACAAAATTGGTTTGAGCACTTGTTTAACATATTTTTACGATCTGAACATGACCTACTCCCCTTATTCAATGACCATCCCAATTCAAAATGAGTCTGTGAATAATTTGACCCTACAATATAATAATTTTAGGCTCAATCATTGTGAGATGGAGATTGACCTACCATACATATATAAATTAACCCTAGAGTAAAAGAATTTTCGGTGCAATAGAATGATTTGATTGAGAGATTAGTCCCGTCACAAATTTAATATGAATTTTGACATCGACCATCCTAAATGAATTCATAAATATATGAAATGGATGTGTTGTTCTATAAATTAGATAACCTTCCTCATCCCACTTCATTATGCAGCTCTGCAAATTTAACTGTAATTCTCACTCACCCTTCCTCCTCCCCATTACGAGCACCCATCTCTCCGATCCCCCCAAAAAAAATTGTGCATTGGGTGATGAGGAAGTTAACAGTGAATCTTTGGAGTGTCACTAATTCCTCCTTCCCTAGCTCCATGAAAAGGCCTAGGAAAACCACAACGTCAGACTTGTTCTTCGTAGACTCCACCAATCTGGCGATGTTGGATTGGTAGAGGACAGTGCCGCACACTGAGTAGGAAATGCCAGCAATGCCGAAAACCAACTTAGATCTTCTCTTAGAAGACATTTTCTAAAAGGTGATGCCAGAAAAGAAGAAGAAGAAGATGTTGGCTGACCCGGCGATGCCAGAATGGTAGATGACGGAAACCAAAATCATTTTTCTCTTTATAGAAACTTCCTACAAAGCGATGTCGGGAATGAAGAAGAAGACAATGATGGTCGTCCCGGTGATGCCGAAATGGAAGAAGAAGAAGAAGCTGTCCGACCCAGTGATGCAGGAATGGATGATGAAGACGGCGCTAGCCGACCCGATGATGCTGGAAAGGAAAAATAAGATGGTGTTGGCTGACCCGATGATGCCTTAATGGTATAGGATAGCACTGCACACCGAGCAGGCGATTCTGGTGATTCCGGAATCCTACTTCGATCTGCTCTTAGAAGACACTTCCTACTAGGCGATGGAGGAAATGAAGAAGAAGATAATGCCGGCCCACTCGGCAATGCCGGAATGGAAGAGGAGGGAAACTCAAATAAACCTTCTCTTTGAAAACACTTCCAATAAGGCAATGTGGAAATGGAAGAAGAAGATGGCGCTGGCTGGCACGTTTATACCCAATGACCTGGAGATGGAGGATCGGTAAAAGGGGAGCACCTTGGGTGGCCTGTTTATGGACGGAGACTTGGGGATGGAGAAAAGGAAGAGGGGATCGATGCACACTGCCCTGCCCTTAGCAAACTCTTGCAATCAGGCGACACAAGAAATGAAGAAGAGGATGACAGTGGGCAACCTATTTATAGACCAAGACCTGGCGATGGAGGATCAGAAGAAGAGAAGTACGATGTTCATTGCTGAAAGGCAGAGGAGAGTGTCGCACACCGAGCAGATCTTACCAGACTCTTGCGATCACGCGACAAAGGAAGAAGTTGATCAAATGATGAGCAGATATCTTCAAGAGGAAGGTAACAAAGAGCAGGAGGATTAGATTCACTGGCAAGTTCGTTTGTGGTAAGAGTCTTTAACATGAGGAAAATTTGAAAAGAAGAGTATATGCAAGTTTGGGTGTACTTGGGAACATATTATAAAGCATTCCAAGAAGATGATCTCGGAAGCCAGGTATTCCCCTGGAATCTGGGTAGATATGTTGAGTCCAATTTTCTGAATGTAGTATGTTACAAGTCAGTTGCCTCTTTTGATGTTGGATCTGTAGCATTGTGAGGGTTCTCACATTCCCTTTAAAAGTGTATGAAAACAAAATAAAAAAAAAGTAAATTTGGATTGGATGACGCTGGGTGGCCTATTTATCACCCAAGACCTGGCGATGGAGGATAAGAAGAAGATAAGTATGATGTTCATGGCAGAAAGGTAGAGGAGAGCGTTGTACACCGAGCAGCTCTAACCAGACTCTTATGATCAGGCGACACCAAAAATGAATAATATGACAACCTTGGGAGACCTATTTATAGCCCAAGACTTGGCGATGGAGTATCGAAATAAGAGACGTACAATGTTCATGGACGAAAGGTAGAGGAGAGAGCTGCACACCTAACACCTCATACTAGACTCGGTGTTCATGGTAGAAAGGCAGAGGAGTGAACCGCACACCGAGTATCTCTTTCTAGATATATATTTAAGAATTAATTTAATGAATTTGAAAATATAATGTTGAAATTTGAAATTTATGTTTAACATATTGGAAATATATGTAATATTTTTATTCAAATAAAATCTATTTTTGTTTTTTCTATTTTCATCAAGTATTCACAAGATTCATTTTCATTTTTTTCTGGGTTTGGAAAAAATTCAAGTGTTTGTTGATTTAACATATCCAATTAATTCTATGAGAATCAAAATTATACTTGGTTTTTCTTTAAGAATATTTTTATACATAAAACATGTGATTTTTCAAAAAATTGTTCTTGAGAATTAAAATTAAATTTTTTACCACTTTGTGAAATTAAATCTTATAAATTGGGTTCCATTTTTCAAATCAATATAATTAATATCAGGTAATAAGATCAACATAAAAAAATATTTATGTGAGAAGAATCATTGAAAATTATAAAGGATGGTTCAAAGAAGCTAGTAGTCATGATGACATGAAATTTTATCCTTGCAAAGTACAACAAGACAAAGACTCTTTTCACATTTTTTTGTAAAAAAAGTTAAAAGTACCTCGCTCAAAATATGAAACGAAGATTCCATTTATTTTTTAATTAAAATTAAAACAAGTATAAAAATGAATTTAAAAACCCATAAGAGAATATTATAATAATTATTTAAAACATTTTTATTGGAAAGATGAAAATGGACAGAAAGGATTTCCAAAAGTCTATTTTTCTTTAAAAAAATTTCTGATCATTCTAAGTACTTAATAAAATAAAAAATTGTACTATTAATTGAACACACCATGAATAAATGACGGAAAATAAAATGAAAGGGATTTACCATATAAGGAACATATAATTTCTCTCAATCTAAACTAAAGTATATTCAATACAAATTAAAATGAGATAGAAACATAAATCACATACAACATTGGTAATCTCTAAATAAAAAACTAATGAATGAGAGAACCATATATGGATTTTTAAATCCCCATAGTTTAAGCAAAAAGAATTGAAAAATACATTAACGGTGTAACACCCCGACTTTCTAATTTATTTGTATTTTATTATTCTTGGGATCCACATCCTCATGTCAAGGATTGAGCTGGGGCCCGTTTTAATTTTTTTTGACATTTTATGTTTTTGGTGTGTTTCAAACCCGTGCATGGGAACTACATGGTTAGTATTGACCATGCGGTCACTCGAGGTGCAAGTGCCCAAGTAGACAGCATTGAGGTGCGTAATTTGTTTGCATTTTTTTTAAGTCGTGTGATGAGCGCATGGATACCCATTAATATTATGTTGTTGTTATTATTTTTATTATTTCTATTATTATTAATTCTATTATTTTTATTGTCATTATTCATTATATTATTACTTCTACCATTATTTTATTATTATTATTATTATTATTTATGTTATTATTATTACTATTTTTATAATATTTTATTTTATTATAATTATTATAAGATAAAAAAACAACAAGGCCCCCTAACCCTTATTCTACCCCTCCCTATATTTAGCTACCTCTTGATCGAATCGCCCCTACGGCTCCATGCACAATCCCAAGCGACCTATGCCTTACCTTCTGCCTGCAGCTGGCTTCTGCAACTCACCCTCATGTAGGCCTCCCCCATTCTTAGGCCATCCACCTTTCTCCCATTCCCTTCTAACACCTATCCTCGACATGAATCCCAGACACCCCGCTCCCCACGGCCACCGCCTCCAAGACCCCTCACCAGCACCAACCTATATCCTGCAACTCATGCTCTCTGCCACGAGCTCTCACCCATACCCTCTAATGCCAGCTCCTACTAACTCACCACCTCCCTCACCATCCTGGCCTCACCATCTATTGTGGACCATTTCCTAGCCTCCTCACCCCCGCACTTGTCCCCTCACAACCCCCCTCGCCGCCTCACTGATCATGGTGTGCCACGCCAACAGCCAACTCTGCCTCCCTCACCTCACACTCCATCTCACCCTCGACCTCCACCGGAATTTCTCAGCACCCTCACTTAGTTCCCCCACCTTCATCTAGTGCCTCCAACCCCTTCCACACTAACCCTCTACTACTCCCGACCCCTTGTTGTTTCCCTTCTCCAGCAGCCCAGAAAACCCCCTTCCCTCCTTGCTACGGACCCCGCCAGCCTTGTTGCGCCTTATTAATTCTTCCTCTTTCACTCTGGTTGGAAGCATCCTCCTCTGGTATATTCATTTATTCATTTATTTATATATTATTCAATTTATTTATTCTTTCAATTATTTATTTACTTATTCTTTTACTCTTTTATTTATTTATTATTTAATTTATTTATAATTTAATTTATTTATTTACTTATTATTTTATTAATTTATTTATTTATTATTTCATTTATTTATTCTTTTAATAATTTATTTATTCATTTATTTTTCTTCCCTTCATTTCTCCTTCGCTCCCGCTCTTGGTTTGAGGTAGGTAATTCCATAGTTTTCATATCTGTGATCTAATTAATGATTGGGTGTTTCAGTAATATTATTTTATGTGATTCTCAACTTTTTTATATCCTTAAATTTTCTTCCTATAGTGATTTTAAATTTTTATAAATATTCAAAATAATTTTTTGAATCAATTCCTGGTTCGAGTCACCAATTATTTGATTATGTGCTAAATCCTATTTTCATATTGTTCATGGCTATTTTGTTCGGGCATTTCATTTTATGTCAATATAGTTTGATAAAAAAATATTTTAAAGGTAAATATTTGGTTATGATAATGTTTATGTGCACTTGGTGCATTTGATAAGATTTTATAGAGTTCAAAGTGGAATTAAGGGTTTTTATGAAATGTTTAGCCTCGATTTTGTTGTGTTTTGGCATTGGTTATTTATAAACATGGTTGTGTTTATAATTTTTGTATTTTTATAAATTGCTATTAGTATAAAGGTGTCAAAATAAAAAGGGGGATCATAGGATTTTAATCTGACAGTGTAAGTTTTTTTCAAAAAATTTGAGTTGTTGGTTTTAGTTTCAAAGTGGTAGTTTTGTGGGAATACTGTTGGTAGTTTTCTTGAAACACATTCATGCCCTTGGATGTTGTCACTTCCATGGTTGCACTCAGTGCACCCATGAATGTGACTTCAAGTGAAAATGAAGTCATTGAACTAGTTTTTCTTTAAAACATTGGTTTTCAAAATGGTTTTTTTTCCCTAAGTAAGATTTTGTCCTTTATGTGGATTTTGTATAAGGTTTGATGTGTGATCTCAAGGGTGTTTCAGTTTGGATTTGAAAATATAAAATTTGTACTTTTGTAATTATTTGGATAATGATTAATGACATGAAAACTTAAAGGTCTATTTTGCTCTTCCAATTCATGGGTGGAGTTTTGCTAAATTTTAGAATGGTTCATGTTTGGAAATTGTGTGTGTCTAGTTGGGACTTTAAATGTTTTATAAAAAAGATTTCGACATGGGTGGGTTGTGATGGACTATTTGGCACTTTCAGTATTAAAGTAATGTTTTCATTGACTCATTAAAATGACCCTGCTTTGATTATCTTATTCCCATATAACAACATTAGTATTTTGAAAAAGGTATCGAATTGTTTTAATTTTTTTTTGGAATGAAGTCCAAATTTCCACCTTTGATGATATATTATATATACTGGGGCACCACTTGAAGGTTCCGGGCACAGTGGAAGCAAGTGGGTGCATGTGACCACTTGGCTTTTTTCATTAATAATGATCAATCTACGATCAATATGACAGTAAACGCCAGTCTCCACGGATCGAATCAAGGAAATATACAAAGAAGAAGGTTTGTCCTGGAACCACAAACAAGGATCATTACAATTAGATTATAATAAATTTATTTGATTATAAAAAAGTATCTTTTGGGTTATTCATTCTTTATTGATGTTCTTGATCATGTTCAGATGTGATTTGTCGTTGCGTCACAGAATCCATGTGTAGAATTCCTCTACCGGTGATCCACACGTGTACCTTGTATCTAGGGACATCGCCAAAGGAGTATCCTTGTGCTAGCGTGGAGAAACCATATCTTGCATTGTCCTCCTTATATCGTTTTGATCCATTGGAAGAGGATCTCTCTTAGTCTTGAGAGCGTTCATCGAGGAAGAGGTTCATTCGACCAAGAAAGAATTACCCAGAGTTATTGTGCACAACGATTCTACTGTGTTGGGAAAAGAGTTGGGGTTGTGAGGATATTTATAATTAGGTTTTAGGTTGTAGAGTTATGACAATAAATAAACATGTTACGCATTTTATTTATTTAATTAACTCTCTATTGAAAACCCCATGTAAAGTCATTAATTCCTTGGCATGCACCCACACTGATTATATTAAATATCATTTAATAAAATGATAATTCCTCAAAATACTGACTAGAAAAACTACACGTCGTGTATTAATAAATACACGGTGTTTACTTGTTTTTCATTGAAAACTACACGGCATGTACATTAAATGTCCCCGGTGTATATATCTTGTTTTCATTTATTCATTTCCTTTCCAAAATGAAAATTACATGGCGTGTACATTTAATAATAAACGGTGTGTGCTTGTTTTCAAAATAAAACTACATGACATGTAATTATTGATACACAGCGTGTACTTGTTTTATTTTATTCTTTTTCCAACATTAAAATTATTTAGGCTTCCTTGAATAATTATTAAACCATGTTTTGGAATAATCGTTATTCTACATGAGATACTTGAATACACTTAGTGTGTGACCCACTAGGCCTCTTTCTCATTGGCATTAGGTGGGAATTCCTAGAGTAGAAGATTACTATCTAGCAACGGGTCAAGGAACCCAAGAGAAATAATTCTACACCGCATTGATGTATCACCACATACAAATGCTTACTATGTAATTTAATCCCATTGTCTCAATATATCATGAAGAAGTTTTCATTTTAGTGTCATAAACCTATATGCTTGATTCATCATTCTTTGACTAACTGAAATAAACTCGTCGTTTTACCACGGCCATAGAATATCATCCAGTAGTTCTATTTCAATCCAAGGGATGAGATATAAACTTCCATAAATAGAAGGGAAAAATAATTCCATGACTTTACCATTAACAACATGTCACTCGTGACGCACCCAACGTACGCTACTTCCCACCAACTTTCTGCATGACGATTTTTGTTAGTAAATCTAAGTGTGTGAGTCATGACATCGGTTGATGATAATCTTCAATGTCTAGGGACCATTAAACATGCTCATAGATAGTAATGTCTGATGACACCAAGACATGGGGAATTACTACTGGAGGGTCTGTTCTCATAATCTCCCATCTTCGAGATTACCAAGTGCGAACTCCATGGGAGAGAGTCTCGTCTTATTACGAGTACACGGACATGATGGCATGTATACTATGTGTCCTATCATAGTATATCATCCAACCGTAGAAAATTATTTATGAATATTATTATAGCATTTCATGGTTCCCATCATAGCATGGATCTATCATGACCTTATTAATGCAACAAATATTCCAAAAAATTATTATATTATATCCATACAGAACAATGAACAATATATAATAAGTTAACAATCATGTAATGAAAGTAAAAAACATTTGGTTCTCAAGACACCAACAATTAATAAATCCCACTTGGACTAGAGCCAACTACCTATAACTTTTAGTCCTCTAGACCTCACATGATGATCATGTTTCTGTTGTGTCATGACTTTAGTCAAGGTGTCCGCCATGTTGTCTTCCGTGGAAATACTGATCACTGAAACTTCACCTCTCTGAGAAAAATCTCTCAAGAGATGATACTTCCGAAGTATGTGATTTGTCTGCTGATGTGACCTTGGCACCTTTACAATTGCCACCACAACAGTATTATCACAATATAGTGTGATATGATCTTTACTGCTCAGTACTACATCCAGATTTTGGACGAAGATTCTCATCCATACTGCTTCTTTAGCTTCCATAGAAGCTATGATATACTTGGACTCTGCTGTAGAATCCGCCACCACACTTTTCTTTGAGTTCATCCAGCTTACTACACCTCCATTCAAACTGAATATGTATCCAGTCTGCGACTTCATGTCAAATTGATCAGTCTGGAAAGTAACATCTACATGTCCACTGATGTCTAGTTCCTCATCTCCTCCATAAACTAGGAACATATCCTTAGTACGCCTTAGATACTAATGGAAAATCTTGACTGCCATCCAATGGCGGTCTCCTGGATCAGCTTGATATCTTCCTACCACACTTATTGTGTAAGAAAAATCTAGACTCTTACATAGCATATCATACATGACTGGCCCTATTGTGGATGTGTAGGGGATCCTTACCATTATCTTTCATTCCTCATGTGTCTGAGGACACAATTTCATGGAAAGATGAATGACATGTGAGACTAGAAACAATACCCTTTGAATTATTCCATACTGAATCTCTTTAGTATCTTTTCAATGTATGTACTTTGACTCAGGCCCAACATTCTCTTGGATCTATCACGATGGAACTTTATCCCAAGAATATATGCTGCCTCACCTAAGTCTTTCATGGAGAAGTATTGAAGAAACCATGCCTTAACTGACTGTAAGATAGGTACTTCATTACCAATTAGTAATATGTCATCAACATATACTATTAGGAAAATGACTGCACTTCAACTAAACCTTTTGTATACACAAGGCTCACTTTGTTCTTAACAAATCCAAATTCCATTACAGCTTCATCAAAATAAATTTTCCCTAACCATGATGCTTTCTTTAATAAATAAATGGATTTCTGCATCTTGCATTTCTTGTTAGCATCCTTTGGAGTCACAAACCCTTCAGGTTGTGTCATGTAGAACTCTTCCTGGGGGATCCCGTTAAGGAATTCTATTTGGAAATCCATTTTCCAAATTTCAAAGTCATGGTAAGTGGCAATGGGAAATAGGATTATGATATTTTTCAGCTTCACAATCGGTGAAAAGGTTTCATCATAGTAAATTTCTCGACGTAGTTTAAAACATTTTTCAAACTGTCGTGCCTTATAGGTGATGAATTTCCCCTCCATGTCCAGTTTCTTCTTGAATACCCATTTATTACCAATAGTTTTAACATCAAATGGAGGATCTACCAATATCCAGACTTGGTTTTAGAACATGGAATCCATTTTATAATTCATGTCTTCTTGCCACATGGCAATGTATGTGCCTTCAAATGATTCCTTGTAGGTAAGAGAATCATTATTTTCAACCAATAATGAGTCACCGTCCTCACCGACATGAAAACCATATCGTTCTGGTTCTCTCACCTCTCTCATGATCCTACGTAGTTCTTATGTATCTAGAACCGATTTTTCATCCATGAGGCTTTGTGGAATCAATTCTTGTACCCACTCCTGTGTATCTTGAGCCTCGACTTCATCGATGTCTATCTCGCTCCCATAATATCTTTTGGAGATGTGCTCCCTATCAAGGAATATGGAATGTCTTTCCATTGTTACCTTTTTGTCTGAGGGGGTGTATATGTAATATCATCTTGTTTCCTTGGGATATCCTATAAAGATACAGTTTGTGCCTTTGGGTGCACGTTTGTTACCTGTAGAGGCCTTAAAAAATTCTTCACTACCCCACACATATAAATTCAATAACATGGCATTGCATCCACTCCATAACTCATATGGAAAACAATTTATCGATTTAGTTGGTACTTGGTTTTGTATGTGTGTTGTTGTTTGTAATGCATATCCCCAAAAGGATAATGGAATACTCGCATGACTCATCATTGATCACACTATATCAAATATGGAGTGGTTCCTCCATTGGCTTACACTATTCCATTGTGGCATGTAAGGAGGAGTGAGTTGAGATAGAATCCCAAAATCCTATAAGAGATCAATGAAGTCCTAATTAAGATATTCACCTCCTCTATCTGAGCAGAGATTCTTAATCTTCTTACAAGGCTGGTTCTCTACTACAATCTTGTATTATTTAAACCGATCAAAATAATCTGACTTATACCTCATTAAGTAGATATTTCCATATATATTAAAATCATCGGTAAAAGTTATGAAGTACGAGAACCCACCCCTTTATTCAATTGGAAATGTTCCACACACATCTATGTGAACTAATTCTAGAAGCTCTTTATCACTTTAACCTTTCCCAATAAATGGGGCTTTGGTCATTTTGACTTGTAGACATGCATGATATACACCAAGTGGTTTTTGTTCGATAAAATCTAAATACCCATCTTGATGTACTTTTGTCAAATTCTTCTCATTGATATGAACTAGCCAGTTTTTCCAAATTTGGGTGTGTTATAAGTCATGTGAATTAACTTTTTCATAGATTTCCATTTCATGGTTTGTTAAGTCAAACAAATAAAGGTCATTATATAAATGTGTCCTACCAAAACAAATGCTATCTTTATAAAAGTATCAATATCCACTACCAAACTTGAATATGAATCCATCAGTATCTAATATGGATACTGAAATAATGTTTTTGGTTATAGAAAGTACATAATAACATCCTTTCACAACCAATACCATCCCAGTAGTCAATATTATGTGGTAGTCTCTGACAACTATAACAAAAAGCTTGGCTCTATTGGATGCTCGTAGATCCACCATACCTCGGTCAATCATTTTGAATCTACATGGTTCCGGTATTTGGATACAGACATGAGCCCCACAAGTAGTATCTAATACCCAATTAGTAGAAACAGATAAATTTCATTCAATAAAAAAATCACCTGAATCTTCCCCATGTTTTCTTCACTGGGTGCAGTTTTTCTTCTAGTGGCCTTTCTTTCCACATATGAAACAAACAACATATTAATCCATTTCCTCCCCTTTGATCTGAATTTTCATGGAAGGCCATGAAGAAGCATTGGGCTTATATCTATTATCCTTCCCTATCCTTTTATTCACCATATGGATAGAAGGTATTTCACACTCCATGTCATTATCTAATTAGAGAATAAGGATAAGAAGATCAGACAGAGACTTGTCAGTTTTGTTCATGTTGAAGTTCACAAAAAATTTTGAGAAGCTCTGGGGGAGTGATGCAAAAATGAGATCGGTACCCTGTTCATCGGAAAGTTTTAATGTTAGAACCTCCAAGTGCTCAATGTAGCCAATGAGCATGACTACATGAGGCCTAGCTGGGTCACCCTCTCTAATCATTCTCTGAAATTGATCCTTGAAGATCTCAAACAATTCATATATTTCTCTCTCCTGGTATAGAACACAGAGGTGCTCGATTATTCTATATGCATCCATATCTTCGTGAGACTTCAGGAGTTCACTAGACATTGATGATAACATCAAACATTGAATGTCAAGAGTCTCACATAAATGATGACCATTGACTGGAAAATCTTCATCGCTTGCCTCTTGGGTAGGTGAATCAAGAATTGAGGACTCAAGCACATAAAAATTTAGTTCATGGGATAGGATAACCCGAAAGCGCCTAAACCATTCCTTAAAGTTACTCCCAGTGAGGATATTGTCTTTATCCAGAATTAATCACATAGAAAATGTGGTTGATGAATTTGTCATCTTGATTATACAATTTAAATGAGAAGATTTATTAGTACTTTATTGGTTACATTTTATGAGAAATAATAAATGTAATTAAGTCTCGAACTATTTTATAAAGTCTCAATGACCCTCACCATTGAACTCAGAATGTCCAGTTTATTTGACATTTTAGTTGCAAGGATCCATATTCCCCTTTGGATAAACCCAAAAAGGGTTGGTCAACCTATTTTAAGGTATTTAGGTAGGCAGGTCTTTGAAAACTATGAGCTTACAGTTCCTTAATCTGTTGAGTGTACTCCCTAATCCTGAAATCATGACTTGAATTTCCTCAAATCTTGACTCCAATATTACATCAAGTCTAGAAATGGATACTTCTCCTGATGTAATATGGTTAAGTCAACCTGAAACCTTTCATAAGGGCCTCCTTTATAAAAGTAAGTGTCCCAACAAGGGTTGGGGAAACACATAGTTTTATTGAGTCTTTCCCTTAATCAAGTAACAGAAGTCTTGGACTGACGTAATATGCTATTTAAGGAATTTTATTCATTTCTGTGTAGTTTCACATTATCACATGCTTGTTAATATTAAATGATTCTTTCTAAAGTGATTAACTATGTTCCGATAATGTTTACACTTTTTCTGGTTTTTATTTTATTCCATCTTTGCATGCTTGTTCATTTTATTAACTATGTGATTGTGAAAACAAAACATAATAAATAAACCATGAAATTTAGATAGAAATAAAATAAGATAGAATACTCATGAGATTCAATTGGTTAGCTTAACTAGCAGTTTTGATAAGCTAACCCTGACCTATGAAAATACACCTTAAACTCGGTGGATCGTGTATTGCAGCTCCCACCTGTCCACCTTTTGTATCTTCTGGAATCGGTTTCTCCTTGGCTTCTGGATTTGAACCGTCTCCTCCGGTTTGGGAGATCCTCCATTACATGGAGTTTATATTAAAGAAACCATGGGCACGGAGGCCCTACATTTTATTGGATGAAGGCTCACAGGACAACAAATATAAATTAAACAATTTTAAATGCAACCAAACACACATTTAAAGGGTCTTTGGTCTAACTCATGATCATCCATAGCATGCATTGACATTTATGCATATTTATAATTCAATGTGTTTTAATCGTTCTTTCATTTAAGATAATTTGTTCTTTAAATAAATTAATTATGATTTTATAATTAATCAATTATTTATCTTAAATTCATTTCTAAATTTCTTAGAGATTCTTCTCATTCATATCCCTTGTACAGGTCTTTGTACATTTGGTGGAAACTTGGTGAAATTCCATTTCTGGAAAGTAAATGGCGTGTAGTTTATAATTACACGATGTGTATTTCTTTTCACTCTTTATGAAGAGTACACACCAGGGGATTTGGTGTGTTTATTGTACATTGGAAATTTTGGAGTACATTACGTGTCGATAAATCATACACGGTGTTTACTTCATAGTTACGCAGTAACCGGCCTGGCGATCCCATGTACGCGGTACATGGCTTATCCCTGTACACGGTTTCATCTATGTCAGAACAGACTACACGACGAGTTGCTCGAACATACACGCCATGTATTCTGGTTTCCACACGCCATTAAATTATGGTCAACACAGAGTGATTAATACTTAGGCATATTCAATTCACAAGGTGTGGTTTGGAGAAGCAGTGCCGGTTCGTTGAACCTAAGTACACGACGTGCAGTTTTAGTTACACGCTGTGTAATCCCGTGTTGTACAGACAAAAAGAGCGGCTCTTCTGGATGAGTTTATTGTTTTTATTTTAATCAAAAATTATAATTAAAATGTTGTTTCTATGATATCAATCTAGAAACGAAGAAGGAAGAATAGATCTCATTTATTCAGATTTATAGAACAATTTATTTCAAATTGAATTAAATATAAATGCATCATTTATGAACGAAGATTAAATAAATACAATCAACTTTGTAAAATCCCTCTAATACCATTTGAATGTTCCAGGCACAGCGGAGGAACATGGGTTGATGTGCCCACATGGATTTTTGTCCTCAATAATGATCAATCTAGGATCAATACGATGATAAATGACAGTCTCCATGGATCGAATCATAGAAATACCCAAAGAAGAAGGTTTTTCTTGTAACAATAAACAATTATCATTACAAGTTGATTATAATTAATTTAATTGATTATAATGAAGTACCTTTTGGGTGTTATTTCTTCATTGATGTTCTTGATCACGTTCCGATGTGATTTTTCATTTCCTCATAGAATCCAAGTGTAGACTACCTCTAGTGGTGATCCAAAAGTGTACCTCATATCTCGGAATGTCGCCAAAGGAGTCTCCAGGTTCTAGCGTGGAGAAACATTTTCTTGTGTTTTCCGAGTTGGATTTTCTTTATCCGATGGAAGAGGATATATCTCGGTCTTGAGAGTATTCTTGGAGGAAGAGGTTCATTCGCCCTTGAAATAATTCTCCAGAGTTATTGTGCACAATGATTCTCTTGTGTTGGGAAATGAGTTGGGGTTATGAGGATATTTATAATCGGGGTTGAGTTTGTAGAGTTATGACAATAAATAAATGCGTTACATATTTTATTTATTTCATTAAATCCCTTTTGAAAACCCCATGTTGAGTCATTAATTCCTTGATATTCGCCCTAACTGATTAAAATAAATATCATTTAATAAAATGATATTTCCTCAAAATCCCGACTGGAAAAACTACATGGCGTGTATTAATAAATACCTGGAATGTACATGTTTTTCATTGAAAACTACATGTTGTGTATATTCAATATACACGGAATGTATATCTTGTTTTAATTTATTCATTTCCATTCCAAAATGAATAGTACATGACATGTACATTTAATAATACACGACATGTACTTGTTTTTAAAATAATACTACATGGCATGTAATTATAGAGACACGGTGTTTACTTGTTTTATTTTATTCTTCCTCCAACATTAAAATGATTTAGGCTTCGTTGAATAATTATTTAAACACGTACGAGAATAATCTTTATTATACTTGAGATACATGATTACACTTACTGTGTGACCCTCTAGGCCTCTTTCTCGATGGCATTAGGCTGGTATGCCTAAAGTACAAGATTACTGTCTAGTAACGATTCATGGAACCCTAGAGATAGAAGTTTATGTCGCATTGACATATCACCACATACAAAAATTTATTGTGTAATCGAATCCCTTTGTCTCAATATCTCATCAACCAGGATTCATGGTAGTGTCATAAACCTATATGCTTGATTCTTCATTCATTGACTACTTGAAATAAACTCGTCGTTTCACCATGTCCATTGAATTTCATCCGACAGTTCTATTTCAATCAAATGGTTGAGATATCAACTTCCATAAATGGAAGGGAAAATTCTTTTCATGACTTATCCATTAACAACATGTCACTCGTGACGTACACAATGCACCCTGCTTCCCATAAACAGTCTGCGTGATGGTTTTCGTCAGTAAATCTAAGTGTGCGAGTCATGACATGATTTAATGATAATATTCTTGTCTAAGGAAAATTAAACACGCTCGTAGATAGTAATGTTTGATGACACCAAGTCATCCAGAATTACTACTGTCGGGTCTTTTCTCACAATCTCCCATCTTGGAGATTACCAAGTGCGAAATCCATGAGAGAGAGTCTTGTCTTCTTACGAGTACTCACACATGGCAGTTTGTATACTGTGTGTCCTATCATAGTATCTTATCCAACTGTAGAAAATTATTTATGAATATTGTTATAGCATTTCAATGTTCTCATTATAGCGGGGATCTACCATGACCTTATTAATGCAACAAATAATCCAGTACATTATTATATTATTGTAATGTAGAATAATGAACAATATATAATAAGTATACATTCATGTAATCAATGTACAAAACAGTTGGTTCTCTGGACACCGACCCTTACACCTCTATAGGGGGGATATCCCTTATCTTTTATTGTATGGAGTGTCCTTGTTTGGGGTAGGCATGTGTGGTGAGAGGATTCACGCATGCGAATGCCTCCTACATATATAGTATTATTGTAACCACAATGGGTTCCTATGTGTCTTTTAGAGATTGAATGACTGTTTCTAGAGAAACCTGATTAGACGGGTTGGTACACCCTGAATTTATTATTATGCCAGGAAGGCATTGCTACTGGATTTGTTAGTTAGGGTGGTCAGTTGGTTATACACTAAGAAGCATCAGCATACGCTGATATATGGGTCTGAAACCGAGTACCTCAAGGTGTATTATAGGGATATTTAGGATCACCCATGGAGACTGGATTATTTTCATTTCTTGTTTATTTTTCATGCACTAGTGTATTTTTAGCTTTCATTATTACTCGTTTTACTCTATCACAACATTGGAATATTCAATTTTGGATTATATTTATAAAATGAAAAATGATTTGGTAAAATGGTATGTATCATGTTTTGGATTTTTAAATGGAAAAAATGTGTTTCTTATTTTCAAATGTGAAAACCATACATTTATAATTGTATTTCAAATTTAGGTTAATGGATTTCTTCAAGAAAGGAGATGTTGAATTCTTTGTATTATCTTGGAAACCCTACTAAGAATATTTAATGCTCATGCGTATATTTATCATTTCAGTAATAGGTTTCCATACTCATGTTTTTTCTTGGGTGAGGTGCTTGTTATTGGAGCAAGTCAGCCTTTGGTCGGGAGGTGACATAAAAGGTCACGTGGAGGTACATTCGGTTTTATTTTCTTTCCCCTGCTAGTGTTATGTTTATTGACTGTTTATATTTATATGTTTCTTGTTCATTTGTTTTTGTTCGTGGGCCAAATCATTCCCAAAGATTAGAATTTTGATGCCTGACACTGGTTTCCAGGCTGTGGGGACCGAGAATGCCCTTCGGGCCATGTCGCAGACTTGCTCGGGTGACCGGTTCAAGGTCAACCTAGGATGGTTTGTGAAAAAATGGTATTAGAGGGACCTTGTTATTTGGGGTGTCCGAAAGATGGATATTTGGACTTTCGGGACTCGAGAGGTAGGTACGGGAAGGATTTCATGAACCCTCGCCTGTTCCAAACCTCGAGTCACCTGGGGTAGTCTTGGAATTGTGTTCTTATCGCTTTATTATTATTTTTGGATTGATGGATGAAAATGGAGGAAAATGGATGTCACATTGTGATTTTACATGGAGTAGTGACCCATGTGGAGTCAGGGTACATTGTTTATGTTCCTCTTAGTTGTTGATGCTTTAGTGGGGCATTGACCACTATCATGTCGCTAGGTTATGCATGATTACTAGATCCTTCCTTTGGTGATTTGATGAATGTCAAGTGTCATCTTGGTTTTGGTTGGTTTAAGTGCATTCTTGAAATAGAAAAATGGTTTTTGAAATGAGAACGATTTCTTTTAAATGGATTTAAATTTGTGAAAGGGATTTTAAAACTCAAATCTCTTGGCCTAAAAATCCGATGGTTGCTTGGAAGTCGTATAGATATGATTTGGTTGCAACCTCATGTACTCTTTATTTACGTTTTAACATTTTAGGGAATTCATGGGAAGTGCATTTTGGTGCGTATGGATGAAAGAGGATGAAGGCACGGGCAACATTTCGTGGGATTATTGGGGTGTGTACTTGGAATTAAATGCTTGAACTTGTTTTTCTAAAGATATTTTTAAAGAAAAGGGAAAATGATTTTTTGAAATTGAATTTTGTTTGAAATGTGGACTTTGTATTTGGAAAGTGGCCTTGATGAAAGACAGTTTTGAAATTTAAAATGGAAGGGGGATTTTGATAGAGGAATTTTTGAGTTGTATTTGTTTTTGCTATTTTCTTTTGAGCTGGTTGTTTTGGATGAAGGCACATTCTTTGATGTTGCTTCGTCTTGATTTTAGTTTTGGATCTATGATTTATATGGTTTTCAGAAAATGTGGCCATGAATGGTCACCATGGTTTCTGATATGTCTTGCCCAGTTTTTGGTCCTCGGATATTTCCTATCCTTTGTGAGATCAGGGTCCATTAGAAGTAGCAGAATGGATTGAAGGGGTCGAGCGTTTCTTCAGGGTATTGGGAACTCCAGAATCTATCAGAGTGCATGCTATTTTGGGTCTGTTTAATGGTCTGGATCTAGATGAATGGAAGTTAGTTACCCCACCATCAATGAAAGTTGGGATGACATGGGATGCCTATAAATCCATCTTCGTCTGATGGTTTATATCATAAGAGGTAAAGACATAGAAAAGTGAAGAGCTCATGAATATTCAACATGGACAATGAACAGTGATGGCATATGTTGACCATTTCAAGGAGCTTGTTTCCTTTTCTCCTGAGGTAGCGTCACATGATTTGATGAAAACTTCTCTCTTCATCGGGGGTCTTCGTCTAGAGATCAAGGAGATTGTCCTCATTAAAAAAGACCATCATTTCAAGAGGTTGTTGGATGAGGCGTTCTTACCTGACATTTAATGTTTTTGGTGGATTTCAGACCCATGCATGGGCACTGTGTGGTTAGTAGTGACTGTGTGGTCACCCTAGGTGCTTGTGCTGGTGCCCAAACAGACTGCATTGAGGCGGTGAATTTGTGTGCATGTTATTTTAAGTCATGCGATGAGCTCATGGGTACCCATGAATATTATTTTTTATTATTATTATTGTTTTTGTTTTTGTTTTTGTTTTCATTATTATTATTATTTTTATTGTTGGTATTCTATATATTGTTACTTCTATAATTATTGTATTATTATTTTTATTAATATTTATGTTATTAATAATATTATTATTAATAAAATATTAAATTTTATTATTATAATAATAAAATAAAAAAACAACAATCCCCGAAACCCTAATTCTACCAACACCCCCACGCCGTTTTCAACTTCCTCCTACTTGAGCAGCCGTTGCGTCTCCTTACACCAGTCCAAGTAACCTCCCCCTTACCTCCTTCCTCCATCCGGCTTCCACACCTCACCCTCACCCGTGCACAGGCCCTCCGTCTTTCTCCCTTTCCCTTCTCACACCCAGCCCTAGCGTTACTCCCAGTCACCCCGCTCCCCGTGGCCATCGTCTACAGGACCCCTCGCCAACAGCAGCCTCTCTCCCACAACCCCTTCTCTCGACCACCTTCTAACACCCATGCCTTCCGCCCTCAGATCCTGCTCACTCACCACTTCCCTCATTGTCCCTACCTCACCCCCAGCTATAGGCCTCATCCCATCCTCCACACTCTCTCACTCGTCCCCTCACTACCCCCCTCGACACCTCTATGTTCTTGGTGTGTCGCACCCAATAGCCTACTCCACCTCCCTCACCTCATGCTCAGGCTCGCCCTCGACCTTCGCCGACAATGTTTATCACCCTTGCTCAGTGCCCCAACCTTCATTCAGTCCCTCCATCCCCTGCCACACTCACCCTCTTCCACTCCCAACCCCCTTGTTGTTTCCCTTCTTCGACAGCCCAAAAACCCCCCTACCCTCTCTGCATTGGACCCCGCCAGACTCATCGCACCTCCTTCGCGCTTCCTCTTCCAATCCGGTCTGTATCAGCTTTCTCTAGTATATTAATTTATTAATTTATTTATTATTTTATTTATTTATTTACTTTTTCTTTTATTCATTCATTTATTTATTCGTTCATTTATTTATACTTTTAATTATTTAATTACTTATTCTTTTATTTATTTAATTATTTATTTATTCATTCATTTTTTTCTTTTAATCATTTATTTGTTTATTTTCCCATAATTTTATCTTTGGTGTTTTTATTTAATTTAAATAAATCCTACAACTTTTTCAGGTTTTGTGTGGTGATTTTTATTGCTATTCAGACTGTGTCGTTAGTCCACAGGGGATTGTTCAACCTTCCATTGAAGTTCCTTCACGTCTACTCTTGGTTTGAGGTAGGTAATTCCATGGTTTTCCTTTCTGTGGTCTAATTTATTGTTGGGTATTTCGATAATTTTATTCTATGTTCTTCCGAGCATTGTTATATCCATACATTTTCCAACTATTATGCTTTTAAATTTATAGAATCATTCAAAAGAATGTTTTGAAACAATTCCTGGATCGAGTCTACAATTATTTGATTATGTGTAAAATCATGTTTTCATATTGTTTACGGTTATTTTTTGGGGCGTTTCTTTTTTATGTCAATATAGATTCATAAAAAAATAAGACTTTGAAAGAAAAAAATTTTTTATGATAATTTTGATGTGCTCTTGGCGCCTTTGAAAAAATACTATAGTGTTCAAAGTGGAATTGGGAGTTTTTATGAAATTATTATCCTTGATTGTGTTGTGTTTCGGCATTGGTTATTTGTAAACTTGGTCTGTTTTATAATTTTGGTATTAGTATAACTTGTTAATAGTGTTAAGGTGTTAAAATGAAAGGGGGATCTTTGTTTTTTAATGTGACGGTGCGAGTTATTTTCAAATAAAGTGAGTAGTTTGTTTTAGTTTCAATGTGGTAGATTTGTGGGAATAGTGTTTGTTGTTTTCTTGAAGTGCAGGAATGCCATTAGATGTTGGCACATCCATGGGTGCACTCAGTGCACCCATGAACATGCCTTCAAGTGACAATGACACCTTTAAACTAGTGTTCCCTTAAAACCATGTATTTATAAATGGTTTTGGTTTCCTAAGTATGATTTGGTCCTTTATGTGGGTTTTGTGAAATGTTTGAAGTGTTATCTCAATGGTATGTTAGTTTGGATTTGAAAATATAAATGTTGTATTTGTGTAATTTTTTGGCTAATGTTTTTGGACATGATAACATAAAGGCCCGTTTGGCACTTCCAATTCATTGGTATAGTGGTGTTAACATTTAGAATGGTTTGTGTTTGGAAATTGTGTGTGGTTGGTTGGGACTTTAATTGTTTTTAGAATAATGATTTCGAAATGGGTGGGTCGTGACGACATGTTTGGAACTTTCAGCTTTAATGTAATATTTGCGTTGACTCTTTGAAATGTTGACGTTTTGATTATTCTATGCCCATATAACAACATTAGCATTTTGAAAAATGTGTCGAATGGTTTTAATGATTTCATGGCTTGAAGGACCAGTTGGAAACTTTGTTGATATGTTATATATATATATATATATATATATATATATATATATATATACTGTGTAACCTCTGGTGGGGGGGTATCCCTTAGGGGTTATCGTATAGAGTGTCCATGTTTGTGGTAGGAAAATATGGTGAAATAAGTCACACGTGCAATGGTCTCATACTTACACAGTATTATTGTAACCACCATGGGTTCTTGGGAATCATTTATAGACTGAGTAATGGTTGCTAACTAACCCCGATTAGACGGGTTGGTACCCCTAAAATTTTTCTTAGGCCAGGAGGGATTTTCCACTAGATTGGTCAGTTAGGGATACCAGTTGTTTATAGACTTCTTAGCTTCACCATACACCAACAGGTGGTTCCAAAATTGATTACGTCTAGGGTTCCCCTAGAGATGTTTAGGATCCCCCATGGGGACAGGATTAAATTCATTTCCTGTTTTTTTCATGCACTAGTGTATTTTCACCTTTCACTCTTACTCATTTTACTCTTGCAAAACATTGGAATATTCTATTCTAGATCATATTTATAAAATGAAAAATGATTTTGTAAAATGGTATGTACCATGTCTTGGGTTTTTAAAAGGTAAAAACGTGTTGCTTAATTTCATATGTTAAAACCCTACTTTTATAATTGTATTTCAAACTTCTGTTAATGGATTGCTTTAGGAAATGAGACGTTGGGTTCTATGGTTTATCATGGAAAACCTTCTGAGAATCATTAATGTTAATTCATATATTTATCAATTCAATTACAAGTTTCCTTGATAAGGTTTTCTGGGATGATTTAATCGTTGTTGGAGTAAGCCGGTCTTTGGTCGGGAGTTGACCTAAATGGTCACGTGGAGGTACGTTCAGTTTTATTTTCATTCCACTACTAGCGTTATTTTAAATGATTGCTTAAATTTATATGTTTTCATGATTATTTTTTTTTGTTAATGGGACAAATCAATCCTAATGATTAAAATATTGATGCCCGACACTAGTTTCCAGATCATGGGGATCGAGAACGCCCTTCGGGCTATGTCCCAAACTGGCTCGGGTGACCGATTAAGGGTTGACCCTGTTTAGTTCGTGACAGAATGGTATCATTGGGACCTTGTTATTTGGGGTGTCTTGTAGATGAATATTTGGAATTTCCGGACTCAAGAGGTAGGTATGGTAAGGACGTCATGAACCCTCAACTATTCCGAACCTCGAGTCGCGAGGGGTAGTTCGGGAACTGAGTTCTTATCTTGTTCCTATTTGTTCTGGATTGAACGATGATAATGGAGGCAAAGTGATGATACATTGTGATTTTAGATAGATTAGTGACACATTTGGGGTCAGCAAACATGTTTTAAGTTCTTCCTAGTCATTGAATCTTTCTTGGGGAATGGCCCACTACCATGTCTCTAGG
The DNA here is from genome assembly GCA_963277665.1 of Viscum album. Lineage (NCBI taxonomy): Eukaryota > Viridiplantae > Streptophyta > Magnoliopsida > Santalales > Viscaceae > Viscum > Viscum album. Next base: position 1,934,342,774 of record OY728131.1, read on the forward strand.
TTAAGCATGACTAATAGTCCCTCCCTTTAGATGATTTTATGCAAGTCGAGTTCCATCTTGGTTCTGGTTGGTTTAAGTGAATTCATGAAAATTAAAAAGGGTTTTTAAAATGAGAATGATTTATTTTAAATGGCATCTAATTTGTGAAATGGATTTTAAAACTAAAATCTATTGGCCTAAAAATCCGGTGGTTGCTTGGAACAGGTAGAGATAGGGTTTGGGTGTAACCTCAAGTACTCTTTATGAACATTTTCACATGTTAGGGAATGCATCAGAAGTGTGTGTTGGTGCGTATGGATGAAAGCGGATAATGACATGTGAAATGGTTCAATGTATTTTTTGGTTGTGTACATGTAATTAATGGCATGACCTTGTTTTTCTAAAGTGATTTAAAAAATGGGAAAATGATTTTTTAAAATTGAATTTGGTTTGAAAAGTGGGCATGGTATTTTGAAAGTGGCAGTGAAAGGAGACATTTTTGTAACTTAAAATGGAAAGGAGATTTTGAAAGAGGAATTTTTATATTGTGTTTGTCTTTACTTGTTTCATTTTAGCTAGTTGTTATTTATGAAGGTGCATTCTTTGATGTTGCTTCGACTTGATGTCAGTTTTGGATCTATGTTTTGTATTTTGTTCAGAAAATACAACCTGAAAAGGTCGCCAAGTTTTCCGATAAGTAATGACCAGTATTTGGGCCTTCTCAGACATTGCCTATAATATGTGGTGATCGTGGTCCGTTAGAAGAAGCAGAATGGTTGAAGGGGTCGATCGTGTCTTCAGGGATTTGGGAACTCCCGATGCTGTCAGAGTGCATGCTGTTTTGGGTCTGTTTGGAGGTTCGGCTCTGGACTAATGGTAGTTTGATTCCCCACCATCAATTCTAGTTGGGATGTCATGGGATTTCATAAAATCTGTCTTCATCCGATGGTTTATACATGTAGAGGTAAAGACAAATAAATGTGAAGAGCTCATGAATATTCAACAAGGCTAATGGACGGTGAAGGAAAATGTTGATCATTTCAAGGATCTTGTCTCCTTTTCTCCAGAGGTAGCATCACAGGATTTGATGAAGACTTAACTTGTAATTGGGGGTATTCTTATAGTGATCACGGAGTGGGTCCTCATTTCTAAAGACCACTATTTCGAGAAGTTGGTGGATGAGGTGTTCATAGCCGAACTGGTCTCCATATCATAGGTGCTTTGCAACGAAGCATTTCCAGTTACTCATGATGGTTCCCCATCTGGTGAGAAGAGTGTGCCAGAGGGACCTGTTTATAAAATTCTTCTATAATGGTTTTGGTTTCCAATTCATCGGACCGTTCAATTGTGTGCCACCAGTGTGGCCGGTTCGGGCATGCGAAACTGTCATGTCGCATCCCTCCAAGGACGTGTCATCAATGCGGGTTCCTTAGTCATCTAGAAAAGTTTTGTAGGAAGAATCACCTAAAAAAGATGTTGTGACCAGAGAATCCCAGTTCCTGACAATGATGCAGGAGATGCTTCTGCCATCAGAGCCCCATCCACCAGTCTTGGGTTGAAGCTCGCGTGCATTCAAGAGTTTCCATGGGTGTGAAGTTTTGGTTCGGGTTTGAAGATCTATTTTGTCAGTGGAACATTGAAACTTTTTTGTACTTGTTTTCTGCTGCTAATGTTTTGACATTGTTTTATGTTCATTTTTTACCGTTGAGTTTTGATTGACATGATATATTATAAACAAAATTTTTTTTTTTTTCTGATCATTTTTTCATGAATCGTGCACTTTTCATAAAATTGTTTTTGGACCTTATGTATGTTAATATCGGTTGGGTTGTGTTTTTTTGGAGATTTAAGTGTCTGTGGAGGAATCAATGTTTCTGGTTATGCTCAGATTCACTATTTGGGTTAAGTTATTCTTGGATGCCTTTCTCTAGTGTCTAGGGTTTTGTCCAAGGTCGAGAGTTATAGGTATCAGTGGAGGCATTGTTCGCTCGTGCTATAGAACATAGTTCAGATTAGTTGGGAGTTCCCGCATTGCCCCTTTCCCAGGGGGTATGTTTGGGTGTTAATTTTCAGCGCTAGTTGAGTTCTTGTGGTGGAGAGTACCCTCTTGTGTTCTCATATTCTCTTGTGTTGTGTTTTATTTCTGTCTCGATTGGGCATGGATCCTTGTTTTTTCTATGGTTGAGCTGAGTGACATTTTGGGGGAAGAAAACATTTGTGATGTGGAGAATATTCACACCCCAACTTTTTGATTTATTTTTATTTTATTATTTCTAGGCTCCACGTCCTCGAGTCAAGTATTGAGCTAGATCCTACTTTATTAATTTATGACATTTAATGTTTTCGGTGGGTCTCAGACCCGTGCATGGGCACCGCGTGGTTAGCAGTGACCGTGTAGTCACCCCAGGTGCTTGTGAGGGCACCCAGGCAGACATCATTGTGGTCTGCAATTTGCATGCATGTTTTTTTATGTCATGCGATGAGTACGCGAGTACCCATTAATATTATGCTGTTATTATTATTATTATTGTTTGTGTTGTCATTATTATTATTATTATTTTCATTATTATTTATATAATTACTCGTGTCATTATTGTATTGTTGTTATAATATTCTTGATGTTGTTAAAATTATTATTTATATCATATTTTATTTTACTATTATTATTATAAGATAAAAAAAGAAAACAAAAAACCCCCTAACCCTAATTATACCCATGGTTCCCCCCCCCCATTTCATCTTCCTCCTGCACGAGCCGCCCCTGTGGCTCCATGCACCAGCCTAGGCAACCTCCTTCTTGCCTCCTATCTCCAGTCGACTTCCACAACTCACCCTAGCTTAGAATCCCGCAACCCTCCTTGCTTTCGTCCATGCTATCCTCGTCATGCTTCCTTCGTGCTTCCTCTTCTGCTCTAGTCGGTAGCGGCTGCCTCCATTATATTCAATTATTCAATCATTTTTTTATTCATTCATTTTTTATTCATTTATTCATTGTTTTACTTATTCTATTATTCAATTATTTATTTATTCTTTCATTTGTTTAATCTTTTAATTATTTTTTTAAATATTTTTTTCATTTATTTTTTTTATTGTATTATATTATTTATTCATTTAATAATTTATTTATTTATATATTTATTTATTTATTTATTTTCCCTTAATTTCATATTTGGTGTTTTTAATTAATTTAGATAAATCCTAATACCGTCGTAGGTTTTGTGTAGTGTGTTTTTATTGCTGTTCAGCTTGTGCGGTTGGTTCACGGGGCATTGTTCAACCTTCTGTTGAGTTTCTTTCACATCATCTCTTGGTTTGAGTTTAGTAATTCTTTTGTTTTCTGTTCTGTAGTCTAACTGATGCTTGGTTTTTTTTGATAATATTTTTTATGAGATTCACAGCTTTGTTATATACATAAATTTTCCTACTATATTTCTTTTAAATTTTTATAATTACTCAAAAGAATGTTTTGAGTTAATTCCTCATCCAAGTCTGAAATTATTTTATTATGTGCCAAATACTATTTTGATATTGGTTATCGGTATTTTCTTGGGGTGTTACATTTTATGTCAATACAGATTGATTAAAAAAATAATACTTTGAAGGTAAATATTTGGTTATGATAATGTTTATGTGCACATGGTGCATTTGATAAAATAACATATTGTTCAAAGTGGAATGGAGGGTTTTTATAAAATGTTTAGCCTTGATTATGTTATGTGTTGGCATTGGTTATTTGTAAACTTGGTTTGGTATATAATATTGTTATTGGTATAACTTTTCAATAGTGTTAATGTGTTAAAATTGAAAGGTGTCTCTTTGGTTTTTAATGTGATGGTGTGAGTTATTTCCAAATATAGTGAGCGGTTCATTTTAGTTTCAAAGTGGTAGTTTTGTGGGAATAGTGTCGGATGTTTTCTTGAAGCGCATTCATTCCATTGGATGTTGGAACATCCATGGGTGCACTCAGTGGATCCAGAAACGCGCCTCCAAGTGACAATGAAACATTTAAGCTAGTGTTTCCTAAAAATATTAGTTTTGTAAATGGTATTTGTTTCCTAGGTAAGATTCAGTCCATTATGTGGATTTTGTGCATGGTTTTAAGTGTTATCTCAAGGATGTGCCATTTCATCTTTGAAAAAATAAATGTTGTATTTCTGTAATGTTTTATGTAATGTTTTAGGACATGAAAACTTAATGCCCCATTTGGCTCTTCCAATTCTTGGGTGGAGTTTTGTTAACTATTATAATGGATTGTGTTTGGAAATTGTGTGTGGATTTTAGGGAGTTTAAATGTTTCTAGATTAATGATTTCGGCATGGGTGGGTTGTGACAACCAGTTTAGCACTTTCATATTTAATTTAATGTTTGCATTGAATCTTTGAAATGACGACGTTTTTATTACTGTATGCCAATATAACAAAATTAGTATTTGGAAAAAAGGTATCAAATAAGATTAATGATTTCATGGCATGAAGGCCTAGTTGGAACCTTTGATGATATGTTATATATATATATGTTTATATATAAATACTGGGGAACCTCTATAGGGAGGACATCCCTTATGGGTTATCATATGGAGAGTCCGTATTTGGGGTAGGCATGTGCGGTGAGATAAGACACACGTGCGAGGGCCTCCTAATTACACATTATTATTGTATCCAACATGGGTTCCCTAGCGTCTTTTAGAGATCATGTGACAGTTTCTGACCAACCCTGATTAGACAGGTTGCTACCCCCTGGATTTGTTGTTAGGACAGGCGGGCATTGCCCCTAGATTGGTCAGTTAGTGCAGCCAGTTGGTTATAAACCCAGAAAATTAACCATATGTCAGAAGGTGGTTCTGAAACCGAGTACATCTAGGGGTCTTCTAGGGATTTTTAGGATCACCCATGGTGACTGGATTATATCCATTGCTTGTTTATTTTTCATGAACTAGTGTATTTTCAGCTTTCAATATTACTCTTTTTACTCTAGAACAACATTAGAATATTATGTTTTGGATTTTATTTATAAAATGAAAAATGATTTTGTAAAATGGTATGTAGCATATGTTGGGATTTTAAATGGAAAAAATGTGTTTATTATTATCAAATATGAAAACCCTACTTTTATAATTTGATTTCAAACTATCATTAATGGATTGTTTTGGGAAAGAAGACGTTGGATTCTGTGGTTTATCATGGCATCCCTACTGATCATATTTAATGCTCACGCATATATTTATCATTTAAGTTGCAGGTTTCCTTGCTCAGGTTTTCTTGGCCGATTTGCTCATTATTGGAGCAAGTTGGCCATTGGTCGAGAGGTGACCTAAAAGGTAACATGGAGGTATGTTCACTTTTATTTTCATTCCACTTCTAGCGTTATGTTTATCTAATGTTTATATTTATCTGTTTTCTTGTTTATTTGTTTCTGATCATGGGAAAAATCATTCCCAATGATTAAAATTTTGATGCCCGACACTGGTTGCGTATGGGGATCGAGAATGCCCTTCGGGCCATGTCGCGGACCGAATCAGGTGACTGGTTCAGGGTCGACCTAGGATGGTTTGTGGCAAATGGGTATTATATACACCACACAAAATAAATAATCCATGAATATGGAAAATGTCTTATAGAAATAAAATTAAGGTGATAAACGCATACCTCATGTCTCATCTTTTTCATACATGTTCAAACTTACCTTATAATAAATATCTATTTATTAGAAATATATTATATAACCATTATAATATATAGAATAAAATATATTATTTAATTATAAAAACATATCACCCATTTATTGATAATTATTTATTAAAATTGTTGTTCCAGGTGACAACTATTTCATTTTTCATGTGTTTTTGGTTCGGCAGACCCAATCATTGTACATTGAGAATGGTTAAAATATCTCTAGAATGATAATAATTTTATTATTATCATATTCAATCATCTTATACACTATTATAACAATTCATATAATACAATGATGAAACAATAATTGCATCACTTCATTAAATAAAACTTAATGTACAATGTTATGTGTAAAAATTGACCACTAAAAACTATAGTAATATCATAAATATCATATATATTAATTAAATACGTCATTAAAACCATTAACATGAAATGGTTATTAAAAACGAAATGCATCACCTCGTGAAGGTGATAATCCACACGCACGCTCGAACAACATTTTCTTTTTTCCATACGATGGAAAGGAGGTGCATATTGGTTGTTCCATCATCATAATAAAAATTCAGTATATTTAAGAAACTAAATCCATTATTTTATAATGGGAACCATATATTTAGAGGAGGTATAAGAAGAAATAAAACATAATGTACTCTTTTAAGTGTCATATCTCTTCATTGATAAACTGCATTTGGGTTACACCTTAAGCATTTAAAGGATTGTATTTTGAAAAGAAATGAAGATCTAGGACATTGGAATGGAATATAAGATGATATTTGGGTAGTGATTTACTAATACTGAGTGATCAAACATTATGAATAAGGGATGATATGATGTTCCCTTTAACTAGTAAGGGGAGGAGAACCCTTCGAATTACAAAAAGTATTAAATTAAAATAAATGAAAATTCTGGTTCAGGTGGACAAAAATTAATAATTTTATAATATATGTTGAGTATAATTTGGTATTATCTCATCAAATAATATTTGTACAAGTTTAGGTTATATTTTAACCCTTATCTTTTAGTTTTAATCGATATTAACCCTTTGAAAATTATCGTGATATCAATGCTTTTACTATTTTGGAATCAATAATGTTAATCTAAAAGGGAAATTTCCCCATAAGTAAATAAAGGATGAAATTTAAGTCTATATTAAAATCAATTGGATGGATATAATATATTATATACATTAAAATTCATTTAATAAAATATCTTATAACATAAGTGTAAAAACCTGTGTATTTCCAGATAGTTGTTTTGAGCATAAATTAGACTTTTTGTTATTTGATGCTCATGAGGGGTAAAATGGTCATTTTCCCCTACCATCTGATCTTGAATAATTTTTCTAATAGCTTCATTGTTCCCGAAATGGGGATTTTACCCTTGGACATGAGTTTGGAGGAAATCTGAGCAGTTCGAATTTTGGCGGAATATTTAACATTTATTATTATTAAATTAAATGTTATAATATTCACGTAGGATCGTTTGGAAATAAATTTTAAATGGAGCATAGTATTGATATTATATCTATGCCTTTGAGTCCAGAATGGGGAGTTTATCCTAGGGAAGGCATAAACTCATGTCGGGCACTAGGGTCGGCCCGGGCCCCTTTTTCTTCCTTTTCTTTTCTTCTTTCCTTTTCTTTTCTTCTATCATCATTCCTCCTCCTCCTTGAGCACATCTCTTATTCCACTCCACCTTAGTCGTGACATATGGGAGAATTTTGAGATTGATCAATAGGGAGAGTTAGGAGGAATTATGGGAACAGATTCGAAGCTCTCGACGCGCCAAGTCAGCGTGGGGCATCCAGGAGCCGGAAAATCAACTGAAGCATCGGCAGTTTCTGCCTGAAGGTAAGGCCGTTTATGTTTTCTACATAGATTCTAATTAAAAATTTCGTTTTATGTAATTTTAGAATTATATTTCTTTCTAGTGTCCACTTAAGGCTGGATCTAATGTTTTGGGGTGAAAATGGGTGTTTCGTGTGTTTTTATGTTTTTCCCGTCGGAAAACCAAGAATACACGGTGTGTATTCCAGGGGTACACACCGTGTGATCTTCCTATTCAGGGGAGAGAATGTTTTCTTAAGTACATGTCGTGTACTTTGAGTACACTCCTTGTATTGGGTGGCCGTGTGGCTGGCCGTGTGGAGTAGAACACGGAATAATGTCTTCTTTAGGACTACACGCCGTGTACATTAAGTAAACACCGTGTAGTGGTACATGGGCATGTGTTTGTGTGAAAAAGGATATGGTGTGACTTTTTGTGAACAGTTCACACCGTGTATAGTAATTTACATGTCGTGTACTATAACACGGGCCGGTCCTTGTGCTCTGGCCATGTACTCTTGCCATGTAATGCTTCAGTTTAGTATTATTGAGATATCTTGGGCTCTGGAAGTCAGAATTAGGCGTGTGAGTAGTTGATTCTTAGAGTTTTTCCACTTAGATTTTAATTATGGAATTCTTTATATATTTAGAGGTTATATAAAGGGAGTTTTTTTGGTTTCTATCTAAATAGAGGGGTTCCTCCTCCACTGATCGAGTTCAGTTGACACTTGAGAGTGGGACATAGTGTGGATGATAGGGTGGGTGTTCAGAACAACATAGTTGAGACCTTTAATAGGATATGAGCTATAATCTATCTCTCATAACCCATGCTTCATATAAATTTACCCTTGTGAGACGTTCCTTTCTGGCCTATGAGGCTTTGAGACCAGGTGCTTCTAAGGATCCCCTAAGGGATGCCTTCGCTTGTGTGCTGACCTAGGGAGTCCCTTTAGGATATCTCTCTTGTTCTTCCATTGGTAGGAACTATGTTGTAGAATGCCTATGTTTTCCTTCCTTTGAGAATCCCGTGTTGGATTCCTCCCTTACTCATCGCTAAGGATCCCATGTAGGATTTTTTCACTCATGTTTACCTGGAGGATCTCGAGTATGATGCCTCCTCAGTGTTTGACCCGAGGGACCCCGTGGGTGCCCGTTGTTTGGCCGACCATGAGTTCTTCTGTCGGTTTCGGGTAGAGATAGTGATCGGGTGTCACCTAGAACTCATGCCAACTAGTAATCCCTTTGGGCTTTGTATGTATTGTTTGGTTGGGTGTTTAGGCCACCCTCACTATTTGTTTATATCTGACTTGGTTGCTGATAGTGTAGTGTTTACCAGAGGTGATTTATGGTTGGTGGCTGGTGAGCCTGACGCGAGACATCTTTCTTGATTATTGTTTTCCCTCCTTTCTTGCATGCTTGTGTAGAGGTAATTTGATTATGTTTGAGGACAATTTTTGTGCTTGGATGTTTTTCACATGCCTTGTTCTGTTTACGAACTTTGGGTCTTGTTAGCCTTTGGTCGTTATACCTTTTTTCCATTCCTTGTGACCGTAGGATGGAGTGATATTCTTTGCATGATTGTGGCTTTGTAGACTATTTGTCCAAGTAACCATATAGGTGTACTTTGGCCTTATAGCATTATTATGCACTAACTGGCATGAGGCTTAGAGAACCTGGTGCTATAGACTATAAGGGATAGACTGAGTGAGCTTCCCATAGAGTCTTAAATATTATTGACCATAGGGGATGGACCGAGTGAACTCCCAGTGAGTCTTGGATGTTATAGACTATAGGAAGGTAGAATTAGTGAGCATCCTCATAGAGTCTTACCTTGTTTGTATTTATTTAAAACCTTTACAGACTAATGAAGGAATTGACTGAGTGAGCTTCTTTAGAGAGTCAGTTATAGACCTGAGACTAGAGGATGAATTGGCTGAGTGGGCTTCCTTAGAGAGTTTCGAGACCTTTGTACTATAAGTGGAATTGGTAGTGTGATCACCCCCAGAGATTCACTGACTACCTTAGACTATAAGGGGAATTGACCGACTGAGCTTCCTAGAGAGTCTCATTAATTCGTATGACCAAACCAGAGGGGTTAGGCTGAGTGCACTGCCCAGAGGGTTTTCGGTACTTCTTGGATAGGACCAGAGGGTATTGCTATGAGTATTTCCTAGGGGGTTAACTTTTGTGTTATATTCTTTCTTGTTTTTTATTGGTTGAACTAGAGGATACCTTGTCTTTGTTTAGCTTGTTCAGAGGCATAACTCTGGCATTGTCTGATGCAGGTACATGTCGATGGGATTACAGACCCAGTGATCGACTTATTTTTTATATATGGCTTGAGTGGCACTATGTACGTCTTAATTCCATTGAATAATATGTTTAAGATGTTGGTATTATTGTTCCAATGATTGATTGATGATGTTGTTTCTTGTTATTTTAATCACTTCATCATGAATATTCATATTTATGTATATGTGTATAGGTATGGGACTATACATGTGTACTTATATAGATATGGAAAACCGTGGTGGCACTTTCCCATTTGATAGGGATTACATACCTTGAGTTCAACTGTGGTTGCATTTTTGGTTTACTTCTTTTTGTTGTGTTCCAGCAAGGCTAAGCACATTGTTGTTGCATCGACTTTTAGCAGCATAGTGGTAGGTTTCTTGTCGGGGTGCCCTACTGAGATTATTTCTCACCACTGCATGTGCACCTTGGTGGACGTGTAGACCTTATTTCTGCTTTTCATGTTGATAACAGGTTTCATGGTGGATTGGGATGAGGAACAGGGTTGCATGATCGAGCAGAGCTACTCGAGTGGTTCTACAAATTGGGCTGCTGAGGTTCGACAGTGTCTGGAGATCGGGTACGTGGATTGTCTCAGAGTTAGTGGTAGAGCACTATACTTTTACATTCAGTTTCTTTTGTACTTTTATTTGTATGTTCCACCCGATGGGTGACTAGTGTTTTATTTTTTTCATAGCTTTTCGGGCATTATCATCATTTTACAATTTCATCTTGTTCTATTTTAGTTGTAAACTGCTTCCGCACTCTATTACATTCTGCTTTGTATGATAATTAGTTATTTCTGCTGGTTTCTTACTCTGGTATGAGGGCATAGTCTCCCCACTATCACACCCTAGGCCCTCACAGCTAGTCAGAATCCTCTAACATACAGGGAGGCGAGCAAGAGGCCTTGTGGTGAACCGTCTCAGAGAACTAGTTTACTGGATTCCAGGTCGGGACAATACAAAGTGGTATCAGAGGAGTATTCTTTATTGGTATTTACTATTTGGGATATGGTAGACAAGAGTATTATGAATGTGTCGAACGCTATGATGGATATCGGGCTGGTGCATCGCGAACACATGTTCTGGTTAAAAGTACGGGTTGCCAGGGTTTGGGATTATTGTACTGATTTTTCGATGCTACGGTTGTATATGATTTTCGCATTGAGTGACTCACATGTTGTGTTGTGTTTTTATTTACTGTGGATCTCTGGCTCAGGGCCATTGGTACGATGCCACAGATAGATTTTGACTCTTGGCTATCAAAAGCAAGAGGCATCTCATGCATCATACTAGCCACGTAGGATTCACAGCATATAGTCTTGCTAGTGTTTTTTTTATTGATGACTGAGACCCTTGGGTCTACATACATATACATTTTACTCTGATGGAAGGTTAAGTGGATCTACATTAAGAATTTTTTGATGGGGCTGATGACATGGTCCTTTTGAACTGGTTGTGCAATGACCCTTCTTGGTATATGTGGAACGTGATGCCTTTTTGTTTAACCCCTTATTGGGTGTTGTTTATCGGGTCTATGGTTATCTAGTCAGATCATTGAGAATGATGTCGATAGATACCAAGGAATTTCTTGTAAACTGGACCTCCTTGTGGTATTGCTAAATACAGATTCTCAATGGGTGATAGCTCATCTTGTATCCTATGTTTTTTTGTGACCTCCAATGATTTGTTCCTTTTGATGATGCTCAGAGAGGATCGGGGCCCTTGTAGTTTGTGTTTTGTTTTGACATTTTTGGTTCGTTGTGATCTATACCATATTTTGAGTGGTTTGGGATATTTTGGGTTAGGTGGTTAGACCTTGTGACCCAGTGTGAGGATTTTATGTAGGGCTAGTTTGAAGACCTAGAGACCGTGGGTTCTGACTCAAACCCTTATCGATAGATGTATGTTTCATTTTATGGAAACCTGGGTGAGAAGGTTGGCCAACATTTTCCAATACCATTTGGCAGGGTTTGTTTTCATGATTGGTTTTTATGAGTAGGCCTGTTCGATTGCCTGGCCTGGTCGACCAATGTTTTTTATGTTGCTGTTGTAGAGGTGACTTTATGAAATTTTGGGTTACCGTGAAATGGTTTACCCGTGCTTGAATCCTGGTCGGGTTTTGGAAGGACATTAGCGTGTCTCGGAGAGATCTGGACACGCCCTTGGTGAAATATTAATGTACTCCAGTAAGAGATGATCATGAACTATCTTGAATCATCATGATTATGCTGAGATAGCATCAACCCTATATCAATCTCCTTTTTCTTTCTTAATGTTCTTCCCAGTTGAGGGTGAAACCAGTTCTAGTTGTTCTCTCGATGTGGTGTAAGGAAAGACATATGGTGGGGAGTACAAATTTTCCCTTTCAGGGTGTTTTTCCTTGTTTTGGTTAAACTTTTGTGTTTTCCAGTGGGCTTTTGAGCTCAGAGTTTTCTTTTATGACGACGACAAGGGTATTCCTATGGTTGCGAGTACCAGTTGGTTGTAGTTGAATGGCTTCTCTGTTAAAGGTGGAGGTTAATTCTATAAGGTAGGTCGTTGGACAGTCTAGATAGCTAGGTTGTGGTGATGCTCAGGTTATGAGCATTGTTGTTGTGTCCTTCACTAGGCTTCTCGGGGACGAAAAGGATTATGGTGGGGAGTTTGTAAGAACCCGTGTTTTTCTGGAGAGTTGTTTTGAGCATAAATATGAATTTTTTCTGTTGGATGCTCATGAGGGGTAAAATGGTCATTTTACCCAACCATATAATCTAGGATAATATTTCAAATAGATCCGTTGGTCCTGAAATAGGGAGTTTAACCAAGGACAGAAGCTTGGTGGAAATCTGAGTAGTTCAAATTTTTTCTGAATATTTAATATTTAATATTATTAAATTAAATATTAAATTATTCGCATAGGTTCGTTTGGCAATAACTTATGAACAGAGCATAAAATTGAGATTCAATTTGTGTCGTTTAGTATGGAATGAGGAGTTTATCCAAGGGAAGGAATAAACTCATGTCGGGCGCCAGGGCTGGCCTGAGCCCATTTTTCTTCCTTTTCATTTCTTCTTTCCTTTTATTTTCTTCTATCTTCATTCCTCCTCCTACTAGCGCACATGTAACATCCCGAGCTTCCACGATACGCCTCTCTTTCAATAATGCAATAGCTTGCATTGTACGCAAGTTCGAGTTCTAAAACACCGCGACTAATCAAAGTAGCCGTTATGAATAGTAACAACCACCTTTTAAAATTATAGAAATTTTATATTTCAAAATGGACTTCATTTTTGAATTCGTAATATCGAAATTAGCCTATGTTGAATTTTTGGTATTTTTCTGAGAACTTCTAATTTTTTATGAATAGTGAAAAATACTTAAAACAAATTTTTTAATCAAAATAATTTATTGTGATAAATTATACTATTTAGTGGTTTTAAGGTATAATTAGAATATATTTTTACCATTTTATCCAATGGTGGTCATTAGAATTAATTTAACATTGAAATTGGACATAAACAATTGCCAATCTTTTGATATAAATTGTTTCTTAAAAACACGCTATTTGTCGTAACATCGGGAATTAATTATAAAATTAATTAATGAAACTTATATGTTTGGAATTTTGTAAAATAAACATCATTTTTGAATTCGGAATATCAATTATAGCTTAGGGTGAAATTTTGGCCTTGTTCTGAAAAACTACAATTTTTGATGAATAGTGAAACCACTAAGTGGTAGTTAAATAACTGATTTTTCGTTTAAATGAAATATTACAACTTCTGTGATTTGATTTTCAAAAATCCGACATACATGGTTGTCATTAAGAAGTAAAATGTGGTTCAATGAGATTAAAATAATTTTTTGGTGAATAGTAACTTTTAAGTTCTTAATCGCGATTAGAGGTAATTAGTGTTGTTTAAGGTACAAATAATGTTTTAATAATATGAGATGAGCATGGCACTTGTCCTACTCCTATTGGATGAGTCATGGCCGACCAAGACAACCCATGGGTCAAATTGGGGACCCCATGGAGCCACTTTAGTTGGAAAATGATATTAATATATATTTATTTAATGTTAAAATTAAATTGACACAAACATGAGTTATTTTACTAAAACAGTTTTTAAGTGGGGTTAAACAAGTCCAAATTTTGACTATAAATATTCATTAGAAAGCTAAAAAGATTTCCTACATCATAGTGTTTTTTTTATAATTTTTAGACATTAAATAAAGTAAATTATTTATGATATCATGATGATGCAGCGATGACCTCATTATTTAACGATTTAAATAAAATGAGAAGATAATGAAAAATCCAAGGCTTACACTTGTCCAAAGCCTATTGGATGAGGCGATTTCGAAACCTTATCAACTTATCCTCGAATTATATAAGTTTGGGACCTTTAGAATCCGAAAATCATTGTGAAATAATGTAACATTTCAATCTTTCCAAAAGTGCCCCTCCTCTCCACTTATAAAAGGCCCCCACCTCTCCCACCTCATTTACACTTTCAAGCCATTTGGCTCGGCCAAACTCTGCCCAAATACTCTCCCATCTTCCCCCTCTTACTCCTAGAAGCCTTACATTGGGCAGAACTCTTCCCAAGGAATCCTTTGGCTCAAATCAAAAAGAGTTACCCGATTTTGAGGTAATGTCTTCTCTACTGTTGTTTTGTTTTATTTTTCTTATCCAACCCCATAAACTCTTTTTATTCATTTCTTTTGTAACAAAACCAGTATCCTAAATATACTAGGATGTTGTTATAAGAAGTATTCGAGCTACACTTACACACACCTACATCTAATGGTTAAAGAACATACTGTTTCTGTGGATGGCAAATTTCTGCCTCACGAAACGATGATTGTTCAACACTCATATAACACCTTCAAAGGTGGCCATTAAGATGTCACTATTTTTATATATGATATATAATATGTTTATGTTTTACTTATGCTTCTGTGTTTCTCATTTATGGCATACTTTATGATTTCCATTATGGGTAAAACGCGATAATTTCATTTTAGGAAGTGCGGACTACCGCCCCCTCAAAGTGATTTGAATCGTTAATGCCATATGTGGGATGTATAAAGGATGGAGTAAATGGTATTATACACTATATTATACTGGAATTATATTATACATTTATATCATTATGATTTTGTTCCATTAAATATGAAATTGAAATGAAAGTTGCGTTCATGCGTACGTACGGCTTACCGTCTCCATGAACGGTGCATTTCATTTCTTACCTCTAAATGTTACGTAATATTATGAATGAATGTATATACTGGATATATATGATATATATGATATCTAAATCATGAATATAATTCGGGATATAATGTATATTTCACCACATGAACAACTTATAATTATAAGAAGGTTATTGTTGACACAAGTACCAAAGATCGACAAAATGACCGTTATTAACTTAAATAATTACATAACGTTAATAACATTGTAATAAGTGATATAAAAAGGATAATGAAATTGAAAATGGTTCTTAATAAGGTATATATTAACTCTAGTTTATTATTCAGGAGGTTAAAGAACGGTTGAGTCAAGTCGGACATGAGGTAAGGGAATTTTTAACCCAATTTCCATTCTTTGGGTTAATCTCCTAATTTCAAATTATGTCATTATATTATTATGTAATATCTAGTATTTGTATTTTATTTATGTGTAATTATGGTGAATACACATAATATATCTATTTTATTTAGAAAATGATCTTTGTAAGGGAACTTCTTAACCCAACTTCCATTCTTTGGGATAATCTCCTACTTTCAAATTATGTCATGATATTATTATGTCCTATCTTGTATTTGTACTTTCTTCATGTGTACTTATAGTGAATACACATAATAGATCTATTTTATTTTATAAATGTTCTTTTTAAGGACTTCATCTCAATCTCCTTTCATTGAGGTATATTTGGTTTTATACACAACTTTCTTTCATACAGTGTATAAACCCTTTTTACTTTTACGTTTATTCAAGAGGTTTTCTTTTATAATTATGTGATTTTTAAATGATTTCAAGAAAGAGATATTTATCTCCAATATATGAAAATCCAGTGAAAATGTATACGTATTTATCGCAAGCTTAAAAATGTTTTTAGAAAACCTGACTCTCGAGTGTGGTAGTCAGGAAGGGATTGGGCGTGGACCCATCATGGCCTGTAATTAGTCGAGCATTCTCAGCATTAGTTATTTTGTTTTCAGAAGCTTCCATAATGTTTTCAGAAAAACACTGGAGTATAATTGAGCAATTTTAAACATAAGTATCTTCTAAAAAAATTGCATCGGCAGGTCTCATGAGACAAACTAGTGTCTTGGCACGAGGCCTTGACAAAATCTTATATGTGGTCTTGGCACGAGGCCTTGACTACGTGGTTATGATAGTCTGGCATTATGCATTCCATCATTATGAAAGTGTTTTTTGATATTTCATGTGATTATTCGACCAGTAGAATATCCATGTGAAGAAGTGAATGGCATTATCTCATTTTACTTTTTCCATATTATGTTGAAGTTCATGTTTAAAAGGCTTTTGTTTTAGTTAGACATTGCCTTAAATGTTGATGTTTATTTATGAAAGCTTCCGCAATATTGTTATCCTTACTGAGCATCTGAGCTCACCCCTTTCAATGTTTTAATATTTTCGAGGATGTGAAGAAGTATTTTATGAATGACCTGCAGGGATAGTCAGAAGACGATATGAGTTTGGACTATGAAGACATTGTTATTAGTTTTTCACTTTATGATGTAATGTAACGTTTACGAATGTATCTAGTGTTTCCAAGGCTACTAAACTAATCGGTCTTTCGAGACTTGATCTTTTGTGATCATGCCAATGTTACGAAGTAACGCACCGGCTCTGGGTAGCTGGGTCGGGGCGTTACAGTTGGTATCAGAGGCAGTTTAGTACTAACCTTGGAAGCTAGATTTAGATAAACTCTGATTAGAGCACATAGCCCAAAGATAGACTTTGAGGATTAGTATAGAAGAACGTCCTAGAATTTTGTTATTGTTGATATTTTGTGAGTTTTCCGAGCAATACATCCCTGTCTGGATACGAGCAGGTAGAGGCGGCTCTGGCACAGATGTACCTAGGGGTAAAACCCGAAAACACCGCTTTCAGCTAGACTCGAACGGGAACTGGTCCACGACAACGGGCCTTGTTGCACTCTTGGTTACGACACTCCCGTGGGATATGCTTAGGATAATTCTCATTTTATTTACAAACCACTATGAAGGGTTATGAGAATATACTTTCTCAAAGAAAACATTTCTTTTTATGATTATGGATTATATCCATAAACAGTTCAATTTACATTAATCATT
Source organism: Viscum album (assembly GCA_963277665.1). NCBI lineage: Eukaryota > Viridiplantae > Streptophyta > Magnoliopsida > Santalales > Viscaceae > Viscum > Viscum album. Next base: position 1,934,359,880 of record OY728131.1, read on the forward strand.
TTAAAAGTTTTGAATTATTCACTATAATTCATAAAGTAACCTAGTTTATGTCATTGTATAGAAATGGCGCCCAATAGAAGGAATGTGAACTCCAGCAATAAGTATGATCCAAAGAGTAAGAAGGATCGTATCTTTCACGGTATTAAGCCAACATTTCGAAGGGAAATAGTCTCCCATGTGTTCTCAACATATGAAGAAATAGTATCATGTGTTAATAAGATAAGTAAAGAATTCTATGAGTCCTATGGCTTTGAAGCGAAGAAATAGACGAAAGGGATGGAAGAGAGAATGATGGATAAAGGGATGAGGGGAAAGAAGAATTTTACAATATGTGGTAATTGTGGGAAGAAACATCATTGAACTTGCCTAAAGGGAATGGGAGTTTGTTATAAGTGTAGAGAAAAAGGACACAAAGTGCGTGACTGCAAGGGTAAGAAAATGGTTTCAAATGTACAATGCTTCATCTGCAAGGAGTGGGGACACTACGCAAACCAATGTCCAAATCATCAGAGTATGCCCCAAATGATGTTGTTGGATAATAATCAAGTTATGATACTACCACAGATGAGGAGGAATAACTAGTGTTCTCATGTTGTTATTAAAGAATTTTGTCATTTGAGCGTTGTATCAATGATGTACTGGTTATAATAATTATGGAGTATATAAGGATTGTACTGCAGTACTATTTCATCAAGGACTTGAGATTGTGTGGAACCAAGAAAAGTGACTCCACAGTAGGTTAAATTTTTGGAAAATATATGGTTGAGAGAAAGATAAACCATAATATGGTTCTGATACTGAGATTGTGATTTTGGAATAGGACGTGATTGATTTGGATAAATTATATTGGATATACTTAACTTCCTTGAAACTGATTGATGTTTTGTATATATTTTTGGATAGAAGGAGTATATCTAGTATTCTATAAGGAATAAGGGATCATGGTAATTCAGTATGTTTAAAAAGAATACATGATGAAGGTGTTCACATGTTGTTACGTGGGAAAAAGGATCTTCATTATGTTTACCTTCCTTATAAAATTTGGACTCTGAGTTGGACAGAAGTATTTTGGATAACTATAAAGGTTGGAATGGATTAAGTTGATCTTTGGATAGTATTGTTTAAGGTTAAAGAATTTTTGAATATTATTTTTGGAATATTATAATACTATAGCTTTAGGAAAAGGACAACCTGCAGGGTGGGGAATAACCCGTCGTGTCAGACAAAGATGCAGGAATCGAACCCACAACCATAGTGCGACAAGCCTTTATTTCCTACCACTAGCCTACAGGAAGTCCCTGGTTATTACAAAATTGTTTTACTAATCTAAATGGTATGTGTTAACATTTTGAACCTTATACAATTAGGAAAAGTATAATGTTTTTGGGTTCTATTATCTTTTTGAGTGAAAGGTGAGTTGAAGGTTGAAACTCTAATTGTCAGGCATAAATATATATATACCTATCTGTTATTCAATGAATAAATTAATTCTTAAACTTTAGTAAAGGGATATTAAAACAAAAAAATGTGTTATCCTAATACCTTATGTCTTGTTGAACTGATGATATTTTAAATCAACATAGATTGAAGGCTTTGAGGCCCTCAATTTGACAGTTGATTGTGATTGATGACCTCAATCACTCCCTACAAATATTTATGTTTTTCCTCCAATTATATGTCTCTAATTTCCACCAATTTTCTCCTTATCGAGATCATAATTTGGTGGTGACTTTCTTATTTCCATTTCCCTCTTATTAAGGCAAAATTTAATTAGTCTTATTTCGATGTGGGTTTTCCACAAAGGTATTTTCTATTTTCAACCTTTTATTTTCAAAGAAAAATATCAAATTGCGAGGACGCAATTTATTGAAGGAGGGGAGAATGTAACATCCCGAGCTTCCACGATACGCCTCTCTTTCAATAATGCAATAGCTTGCATTGTACGCAAGTTCGAGTTCTAAAACACCGCGACTAATCAAAGTAGCCGTTATGAATAGTAATAACCACCTTTTAAAATTATAGAAATTTTATATTTCAAAATGGACTTCATTTTTGTATTTGTAATATCGAAATTAGCCTATGTGGAATTTTTGGTATTTTTCTGAGAACTTCTAATTTTTTATGAATAGTGAAAAATACTTAAAACAAATTTTTTAATCAAAATAATTTATTGTGATAAATTATACTATTTAGTGGTTTTAAGGTATAATTAGAATATATTTTTACCATTTTATCCAATGGTGGTCATTCGAATTAATTTAACATTGAAATTGGACATAAACAATTGCCAATCTTTTGATATAAATTGTTTCTTAAAAACACGCTATTTGTCGTAACAGCGGGAATTAATTATAAAATTAATTAATGCAACTTATATGTTTGGAATTTGGTAAAATAGACATCGTTTTTGAATTCGGAATATCAATTATAGCTTAGGGTGAAATTTTGGCCTTGTTCTGAAAAACTTCAATTTTTGATGAATAGTGAAACCACTAAGTGGTAGTTAAATAACTGATTTTTCGTTTAAATGAAATATTACCACTTCTGTGATTTGATTTTCAAAAATCTGACATACATGGTTGTCATTAAGAAGTAAAATGTGGTTCAATGAGATTAAAATAATTTTTTGGTGAATAGTAACTTTTAAGTTCTTAATCGCGATTAGAGGTAATTAGTGTAGTTTAAGGTACAAATAATGTTTTAATAATATGAGATGAGCATGACACCTGTCCTACTCCTATTGGATGAGTCATGGCCGACCAAGACAACCCATGGGTCAACTTGGGGACCCCATAGAGCCACTTTAGTTGGAAAATGACATTAATATATATTTATTTAATGTTAAAATTAAATTGACACAAACATGAGTTATTTTACTAAAACAGTTTTTAAGTGGGGTTACAAAAGTCCAAATTTTGACTATAAATATTAATTAGAAAGATAAAACGATTTCCTATATCATAGTGTTTTTTTTTATTTTTAGACATTAAATAAATTAAATTATTTATGACATCATGATTATGCAGCGATGACCTCATTATTTAACGATTTAAATAAAATGAGAAGATAATGCAAAATCCAAGGCTTACACTTGTCCAAAGCCTATTGGATGAGGATATTTCGAAACCTTATCACCTTAGCCTCGAATTATATAAGTGTGGGACCTTTAGAATCCGAAAATCATTGTGAAATAATCTAACATTTCAATCTTTCCAAAAGTGCCCCTCCTCTCCACTTATAAAAGGCCCCCACCTCTCCCACCTCATTTACACTTTCAAGACATTTGGCTCGGCCAACCTCTGCCCAAATACTCTCCCAACTTCCCCCTCTTACTCCTAGAATCCTTACTTTGGGCAGAACTCTTCCCAAGGAATCCTTTGGCTCAAATCAAAAAGAGTTACCCGATTTTGAGGAAATGTCTTCTCTAATGTTGTTTTGTTTTATTTTTCTTCTCCAACCCCCTAAACTCTTTTTGTTCATTTCTTTTGTAACAACACCAGTATCCTCAATATACTAGGATGTTCTTATACGAAGTATTCGAGCTACACTTACACACACCTACATCTAATGGTTAAAGAACATACGGTTTCTGTGGATGGCGAATTTCTGCCTCACGAAACGATGATTGTTAAACACTCATATAACACCTTCAAAGGTGGCCATTAAGATGTCACTATTTTTATATATGATATATAATATGTTTATGTTTTACTTATTCTTCTGTATTTCTCATTTATGTCATACTTTATGATTTCCATTATGGGTAAAATGCGATAATTTCATTTTAGGAAGTGCGGACTACCGCCCCCTCAAAGTGATTTGAATCGTTAATGCCATATGTGGGATGTATAAAGGATGGAGTAAATGGTATTATACACTATATTATATTGGAATTATATTATACATTTATATCATTATGATTTTGTTCCATTAAATATAAAATTTAAATGAAAGTAGCGTTCATGCGTACGTACGGCTTACAGTCTCCATTAACGGTGCATTTCATTTCTTACCTCTAAATGTTACGTAATATTATGAATGAATGTATATACTAGATATATATGATATATATGATATCTAAATCATGAATATAATTCGGGATATAATATATATTTCACCACATTAACAACTTGTAATTATAAGAAGGTTATTGTTGACACAAGTACCAAAGATCGGCAAAACGACCGTTATTAACTTAAAAAATTACATAACGTTCATAACATTGTAATAAGTGATATAAAAAGGATAATGAAATTGAAAATGGTTCTTAATAAGGTAGATATTAACTCTAGTTTATTATTCAGGAGGTTAAAGAACGGTTGAGTCAAGTCGGACATGAGGTAAGGAAATTTTTAACCCAATTTCCATTCTTTGGGTTAATCTCCTAATTTCAAATTATGTCATTATATTATTATGTAATATCTTGTATTTGTATTTTATTTATGTGTACTTATAGTGAATACACATAATATATCTATTTTATTTAGAAAATGATATTTGTAAGGGAACTTCTTAACCCAACTTCCATTCTTTGGGTTAATCTCTTACTTTCAAATTATGTCATGATATTATTATGTCCTATCTTGTATTTGTAATTTCATCATGTGTACTTATAGTGAATACACATAATAGATCTATTTTATTTTAAAAATGTTCTTTTTAAGGACTTCGTCTCAATCTCCTTTCATTGAGGCATATTTGGTTTTATACACAACTTTCTTTCATACAGTGTATAAACCCTTTTTACTTTTACGTTTATTCAAATGGTTTTCTTTTATAATTATGTGATTTTTAAATGATTTCAAAAAAGAGATATTTATCTCAAATATATGAAAATCCAGTGCAAATGTATACGTATTTAACGCAAGATTAAAAATGTTTTCAGAAAACCTGACTCTCGAGTGTGGTAGTCAGGAAGGGATTGGGCGTGGACCCATCATGGCCTGTAATTAGTCGAGCAGTCTCCGAATTAGTTATTTTGTTTTCAGAAGCTTGCATAATGTTTTCAGAAAAACACTGGAGTATAATTGAGCAATTTTAAACATAAGTATCTTCTAAAAAAATTGCATCGGCAGGTCTCATGAGACAAACTAGTGTCTTGGCACGAGGCCTTGACAAAATCTTATTTGTGGTCTTGGCACGAGGCCTTGACTACGTGGTTATGATAGTCTGGAATTATGCATTCCATCATTATGAAAGTGGTTTTTGATATTGCATGTGATTATTCGACCAGTAGAATATCCATGTGAAGAAGTGAATGGCATTATCTCATTTTACTTTTTCCATATTATGTTGAAGTTCATGTTTAAAAGGCTTTTGTTTTAGTTAGACATTGCCTTAAATGTTGATGTTTATTTATGAAAGCTTCCGCAATATTGTAATCCTTACTGAGCATCTGAGCTCACCCCTATCAATGTTTTAATATTTTCCAGGATGTGAAGAAGTATTTTATGAATGACCTGCAGGGATAGTCAGAAGAGGATATGAGTTTGGACTATGAAGAATTTGTTATTAGTTTTTCACTTTATGATGTAATGTAATGTTTACGAATTTATCTAGTGTTTCCAAGGCTACTAAACTAATCGGTCTTTCGAGACTTGATCTTTTGTGATCATGCCAATGTTACGAAGTAACGCACCAGCTCTGGGTAGCTGGGGTCGGGGCGTTACAGCACATCTCCTACACCGCTCCTCCTTGGATGTGACCTATGGGAGAATTTGGAGATTGAGAAAGAGGGAGAGTTATGAGGAAAGAAGGGTACTGATTCGAATCTCTCGACAAACCGAGTCGGCGTGCGGCATCCGGGAGCCGCTGAATAAACTGAAGCATAGGTGGTTTCTACACGAAGGTAATTAAATTTATGTTTTCTCCATAGATACTCCTTAAACATGTCGTTTTATGTCTCTTTATAATTATATTTCTTTCTTATGTCCACTTAAGGCCGGATCTAATGTTTCGGGGGTGAAAACGGGTGTTTTAGGTGTTTTCAGGGTTTTCCCGTCGGAAAACACAGAATTCTCGGCGTGTATTCTAGGGGTACATGCCATGTGTTATTCCCGTTCAGGGAAGACATAGTTATCTTATGTACACACCGTGTACTTTGAGTACACGCCGTGTAGTGGGTGGTCGTGTGGCTGTCCATGTGGAGTAGAACACGGAATATTGTCTTTTTTTCGGACTACACGCCGTGTAGTGGTACATGGACATGTGTTCGTGTGAAAATGGACACGGTGTGACTTTTTGTGAATAGTACACACCGTGTACAGTATAGTACACGCCGTGTACTTTTACATAGGCAGACCCTTGTGCTCTGGCCATGTACTCTGGCCATGTACTACTTCAGTTTAGTATTTGTGAGATATCATGGGCTCTAGAAGTCAGAATTGGTCGTGTGAGTAGTCGATTCTGAGAAATTTTTCACGTACGTCACAATGATGGAATAATTTTTATGTTTAAAAGTAATATAAAGGCATTTTTTGGTTTATATATAAATGGATGGGTTCTTCCTCCACTTATCGAGTTTAGTTGTCAGTTGAGAGTGAGACATGGTGTGGAAGATAGGTTGGGTGTTCAGACCAACTTAGTTGAGACCTTTAATAGGAGATGAGCTATGAGATATCTCTCATAACCCATGATTTATAGAACTTAACCCTTGTGAGACTTCTTTTTCTGGCCTATGAGGCTTTCAGACCAGGTTCTTCTCAGGACCCCCTAAGGGATGCCTTTGCTTGTGTGCTGACCTAGGGAGTCACTTATAGGATCTCTCTCTTGTTCATCCTTTGATAGGAACCGCGTTGAATAATGCCGATTTTTTCCTTCCATTGATGATCCTATGTAGGATTCCTCCCTTACTCTTCGCTAAGGATCCCGCTTAGCATGCCTTCGCTTGTGTTTACCTGGAGTATCCCGAGTACGAGGCCTCCTTAGTGTTTGACCTGAGGGACCTAGTGGGTGCATGTTGTTTGACCGACCCTGAGTTGTTATGTTGGGTTCAGATAGATATGTTGATCAGGTGTCACCTTGAACCTGTTCCAACTAGTAATCCCTTTGGGATTTAGATGAATTATTGGGTTTGGCGTTGGGGACACCCTCACTGTTCGATTATATCTGACATGGTTGCTGATACTGTAGTTTTCTCCAGATGTGCTTTCTGGTTGGGGGTTGGTGAGCCTAACGCGAGACGTCTTTCTGGATTGTTGTCTTCCTGCCTTGATTTTATGCTTTTATAGAGGTAATTATACCATGTATGAGGATAATTTTTGTTCTTGGATGTTTTTTCCATGCCATGTTCTGTTTACATCCTTTGGGTCTTGATAGCCTTTGGTCGTTATACCTGTTTTCCATAACATGTGACTGTAGGATGGAATGATATTCTTGACATGCATGTGGCTCTGTAGACTGTTTATAAATGTATCCCTATAGGTGTACATTGACCTTATTGTATTATTATGCACTGACTGGCACGGGGTTGAGAGAACCTCGTGCTATAGACTATAAGGGATAGACCGAGTGAGCTTCCTAGAGAGTCTTAAATATTATAGACTACAGGGGATGGACCGAGTGAACTCCCAGTGAGTTTTGGATTTTATAGGCAATAGAAGGGTAGACTGAGTGAGCTACCTCAGAGTGTCTTACCTTTTTTAGATTTCTTTAAAACCTTCCAAGACTATAGGAAGAATGGACTGAGTGAGCTTCTTTAGAGTGTCTGTGATAGAGTTGAGACTATAGGTGGAATCGACTGAGTGAGCTTCCTCAGAGTGTTTCTAGACCTTGGGGATATAATGGGAATTGACCGCATGATCACCCCTAGAGATTCCCTGACTACCCCCAGAGAGTCTCATGAATTCTTATGACAAAACCAGAGGGGTTAGTCTAAGTACACTACACAGTGGGTTGTCGGTACTTGCTGGATAGAACTAGAGGGGATGGATGTGAGTTCTTCCCATAGGGATACCTTTTGTGTTATCTTCATTCTTTTGTTTGATTGGTTTAACTAGAGGATAACTTGTCTTTGTTTAGCTTGTTCAGAGGCATAACTCTGGTGTTGGCCGAAGCTGGTACATGTCGATGGGATTACGGACCTAGTTTTCAACTTATTTTTGATATACGGCTTAAGTGGTACTATTTCCATCTGAAAGCCCTTGAATAAGATATCCTAGATATTGGTCTTATGGTTCCAATGATCGAATTCTGATGTTGTTTCTTGTTATTTGAATCAATTCATCATGAAAATTCATATTTATGTATATGTGTATAGGTATGGGACTATACATGTGTACTTATATAGAGATGGAAAACCATGGTTGCACTTTCCTAGTTGACAGGGATTACATACCCTATGTTCAAATGTGGATTCACATTTGTTTTACTTCCTTTTGTTGTGTTCTAGTTAGGCTGAGCACATTTTTGTTCCATACAATTTTAGCATCACAGTTGTAGGTTTCTTGTCGAGGTGCCCTACTGAGATTATTTCTCACCCCTGCACGTGCACCTTGGTCTACGTATGGACCTTATGTCTGATAATCATGTTGCGCATAGGTTGCATGGTGGATTAGGATGAGGAATAGTGTTTCATGATCAAGCGGAGCTGCTCGAGTGGTTCTACTGATCGGGCTGCTGAGGTTCAAGTGTGTCTGGATATCAGGTACGTGGATTGGCTTGGAGTTAGTGGAAGAGCCCTGTAATTTTACTTTGCGTTTCTTTTGAAATTTTATATGTATGGTCAGCCCGGTGGGTGACTCGTGTTATATTGTTTTGCTTAGCTGTTTGGGCTTTTACAACATTTTACTATTTCATCTTGTTCTATTTCAGTTGTTTACTACTTCCGCAATCTATTACATTCTTTTGTGTATGATACTTAGTTATTTCTGATGGTTGCATACTCTGGTATGAGGGCATAGTCTCTCCACTATCACACCCTAGTCCCTCACTGGTAGTCGGCAGCCTCTAGTGTACAAGGAGGTGTGCTTGAGGCCTTGTGGTGAACCATCTCGGAGCAATGGTTTAGTGGCTTCCGGGTTGGGACGTTACAATAAGATACCATTAAAGTCATTTATAGGAATATTCATGTATTTTGACATTAAAGACATCAATACTGTTATAGAATTTGAATATAAAATATATTTTATAAAATTATACATTATTAATAAACATATAATTCAAATGTCACCATAATTAATCCATAAAATATTATTTTTTATGTTTTTAAAATCATTAAATTTTAATTTTACACTGCTTGCACAAACATTGTGTAAGCATTGTGTAACAACTTAAGGTAATTATACAAAAAAAATTAAAAATTTTTTAACAATAAAAAATAAATAAATTATATTCTAAATAAACTTTAATATTCTTTAATAAAATCTTCTTGTCTGTATGTGAACATATAAATAAATGATAGTGATTTTTTGGAATTTTCATTCACTTGAAATATTAAAAAGTTCTTTTTCAAATAATAATTACACAAAAATGCCATATTTTATAATATTTGAAGGAGGTGGTAAAATTAAACTAATAAAATGAAATATAGTCATGTTTATGGTTGATTTTTAATCCTTAATTAATAGTTCTAATGTTATTCGACATATTTTACCCTTACAAAAGTGATATCATTTTTACCAATGTTACTATTCATTATCACAAAAAAATGTGGCTTATTTACTGAATTTTAAAATACCAGTTCCAATCACGTTATCCATTTCTCAATATTCTATATCCAAAATTTGTGGAAGTAAGTTTTAATATATGTGTGAAAAATGCAATGAAACCCATTTTAAGAAAAAAGTGCTTTTAAGCATAAAATTTAACATCTATCAAAATCAAGAATATTGATAATTAAAATGGAATTTATAAATTATACTAAATAAAATGAATCATAGGTAAATTTAAGACCAGATAACAATTATAATAATAATTTTGAATAACTTTATTTACTTAAAAGAAAATATGACATTTGAAAATTTTCAATATTTCACTACCCAATGAAAATTCTGTCATCTCATAAAAATAACAAAATTTCACCAAAAGTAAGTTTTGATTTGTTGATTTAAAAAATTAAGTTATTTTTATAAAATAAAATATTTAAAATTGGTATAAATTAATTCTAATTTCCATACAAAAAATCCTATAAAAATAATTTTTGAAGAAAATCGTTTTTTGAATTATAAAATTACATCACTAAAAATTATGTGATTATTTACTAAGATTTAATCAATTAATTTTTATTTAGTATGAACATTGTAAATATATATCATAATTTAATTAATCATACTTATACCCACTTTTTAAACAACTATATTATATTGGTCACCTTTAAATAAAAATATTTTTATAATATATATTAATTGACTTAAATATTGATGATGCGTGGTAATAAATCCTGTGAGATTTTCATTATTATAAACTAAATTTCAAGGTGTGACATGAATCCTCTTGAATGATGTTATTATATTTCATATGTAAGTAGTCCAAACTCAAGTAAGTGATCAAATTCATAGCATAGATTCCTATGGATGCACGAAGGTCGACAACCATATTCCCTTCATTCCAACTATAGAGGGTCTCAACATATATATGAAGCGTAATATATACATTTTAGATAATTTATTAATTAGTCCAGTTATTAGAAGAGAGCATCCCTTGTGATTTAACCATCAAGTATGAATCAAACTCAATTGAGGAAATATAGATATAATGAGACTTGTAAAGATTAACACTTCTATGCATAGCATGGGATTTAGATTCTTTAGAAGATCCTTATGTATAAAAGGTTGATAATGACAGAATGATAGATCCTATACCATCTTAGACAAAACCACCTATAAAACAACATAAACACATGATTCATCAATATTCTGCTTATATCTTCACCTTAGATCCTTCCAGGTTATAAGAAACCACCAATATCATCTTTGGATTTTGTAGATAAATAACTAGAAATATGGATCTTAGTAGACCTTGTTATAATGTAAATCTTGTATATAGAGTTGATATATTATACCCGTGAATGGATCCTAATTTTCAAATATGTAGTCCAGTGATTGACTCCTTGATGGTGAGTAGCATTATGAGCATTCCACATATCTTAGCATCCAAAATACTCCAGGACTCCCTAGAATAATGACACCAGTATTATTAATATTTTTTAATGTTATTATATTAATGAATAAACCATTTTTAAATCCATTGAATCTCCCATTAAAAATAAAATAAAATCAATCGTGCGTAAATTAAAATTATCACCTCCATGAAATGATTATCATATATTGTCATCACCACCTCCCATGGATGGTGAAAATGATTGATTTCATGAATTAATAAAACACTAATTTAAAAATAATAATTATAAAATAATAATCTATCATATTTGTTTATTCAACTTCCTTTGTTGATAAACAGAATCATTATTCATGCCTACGTGTGGACTACCTCTTCCACAAATGAAGAATTTCATTTGTCATCAAGAATACTTTTGGATGATTATAAGAATTAATTTAATTAAGGTAAATTATATTAATAAATTTTTTAAGATTCATTAAAATTTATACTAACAATATATAAGAAAATCCTTTACTCGATAAGTCATTATAACATGCCCCCATATTGGTTGGTTTTATAACCTACATGAACGATGTTATAATATAAATATTATAAATTAATAAGGAATGTTATATAATGATAATTTAATGTAAAAATAATTTATTTTATATTTTTTTAATGTATATGGAACAATTTTATTTATATTTAATATATTTATAAATATATCACCTTTAGATCGTTAAAGAGCCAAAAACATATTCTTCAAAATTATAATTTTTGAATACCATACATTTATGATTAGCCACATGAAAATGAGATTTGGATAAGAATTTAAACACCATTATTCTTGTATCTTGAACAATTTTTCCACGATGAACTATTTTTAATTAAAATTAATTAGCCACCCCATTACAAAACTAGTACGAAACCGGCAATCAAAGTTTCTATCACCCGATGTAGAAAATAAACTATAAATGGATAATATATTTATTGAAAATGGTAATTAATTATGTTTATAAAGGAAAATATACATTAATAAGGATATGAAATATTTTATATATAATTTTTTATAAATATGGTCATAACAAATTTTGACTAAGAAGAATATGATGTATGGTTTTTTTGTCTCAATTTTCAACCCTTAAGACAAATTTCTCATTAAGAACATGTTTTATTTATATGGTGTATCTATGATGAATAAATAATTTTTTTCATGATCCTATCAATTTTTATGGTTTTTAATATTTTATTGGAAATTATAGCCTTCAATGGGTTTTCATTAGAAATCTTCTAATGACGTAAGGGGTTCATTGAGTTAAATTTAATTTCCTTAGAAATATATCATAATTTGAACCATGATATCATTGATATAGTTGAAATACTACCTAATTATGAAATTTTACAATATAAATGAAATCCATGGGGATTTATGAGATATATCTTGTTCCCAATTTAAATAGTTTTTGATTTAATTGATCACAAGTTTGTAACTGTTTCTTTTCTCAATTTTCACCCCTTGAGACAAATATCTTATTATATAGAATGTTTTAATTTTATGGTGTATATAATAAAACATTAAAATTTTTATAATGATCCTCCCATTATTTATGGTATTTAATGATTTATTTGAAATTATATTCTTTAAGGGGTTTTGATTCGAATGATTCTAATGTCGTAAGTGTTATTTGATTAAAATTTTATTTACTTGAGACATGTTTATCTAACACAATATGTTTTATATTTTATGGTGTACATACTACCACTTTTTTATATCATGATTCTTATCATTATTTTTTTTATAATATTCATTTGAAATTATATCCTTCAAGGTTTTTTGATTAAAATGTTTATAAAATCATAAGTGTAATTTGTATGGTTTTTATATTCCATGAGATATGTTTGATATTTCACACCATAATTTATTTTATATTATTTAATCACCACCATATTTATTTCTAGTATAATTAACATATTACATTAAATTATATTTAAATTTTATGGTATCCCTATGTTTTTATTTTAATTCTTATGTTACGATATCCACAAGGGTGTTTGTATCTCAATTTTGCTTTATTGAGGTATGATTTTTATTCACCACTTGTTTCATTTTTATAACTAAGGATTTCTTTCTAAACTATCTCAAACTATTTTCCTTTGTATTTTTAAACTTTTGTAAATCCATCGCTACTTTTTCCTTTCCAAATCATCCACTTTCATAGACAAGATTTTTCATATTATTTCTTCTCTCTATAAATACCCAATTTTTCATTATATTGTTTGAAGTAAAATCACCATGATAGTCATACATTAATTAATCTATAAATTATTTACATAGAAATATACCATTACTATATATTGTGTTAGTTTTAGTATTCTTACTTTTTAAGTTATTACACTAATATATTGCGGAAAATATTAACAATTGATATACTTTTTATTTTGATATTAATATTTATTAACTACTATGGAATGTTATTTATGCATTGTTAAACCATACAACTTCTTTCTCTAAATGTCTTATATTCATTTTTTATTAGAAAATTATTGACATTCTGTATTTTTTCTCTTAGTATATATGTTTGTGAATTTATATGGAAATTTGATAGTGCAATGTATTGATATGCATATTTTTGAAAAGATTAATGCACTGGACTAAATGATGTGACAGGTGGGGCCTAGTATTATATTTCTCATTAATTAATTGGTTGGTTTCATTAGATAAAAGTTTTCGATATTTTGATTATTCCTACCCATTGATAGAATTATGTGTTGGTTGTGACCATGATGAAAATAATAATGGCTTGGATCTGGTACTGATGGAACGAATAATGTCTTGCCTAAGGCCTTTATGATAAAGATCAATCTGTTTGACATTATGTATTCCATAACCATGAATTATGTTATTTTTTTCTGTCTATTTATTAAAATATTTAACCTTGTGTTTGATTCAAGCTCATGTGATCATTTATATGACATTATTTTATTATATTTTTTTCCTTCCATATTATTCATTCCATTTTTATGCATTGATAAATAATGAAATAAATTTAAACTTAATGCATGTTTGATCTCACCATTCATTTATTTCCATTTCCATATGTTTTGAAGTAAATTGTTATACAAGATATATCTAAAAGAGTTTAATATGCTTAGATTTTTGTGGAAGTTATTGATGAATAACTATTTTTTATATAATAGAAGCAATGTTAAAATAATGAGAAAGCCAATAGATTTGTTAGTTTTAAGTTTTTTCAAGCTATCTAGAATTCAAAACATAAAAGTTAATTCAAATTAATGTGACCTAATATTTTTTAGTGATATTTTATTTATTGATGTATAAAATTGGTTCACATTAGTTTATTTCAATTATAGTATGAAAAGAAGGTATATATGAGAACCACTTCCCTAGAGTACATGTATGGAGAATAACAGTTGGTAACAATGGAGGTTTTAGATATCATTCGATATTCAGATGTTATTTCTCAATGATAATTTAGAATAATAAATGTCATCAAGGTTTGATATATTATGATTGATCATAATTTCAATGGAATGGATAACCCTTTTGGATTGGTTGAGGTAGTATTTGATACTTTATATCTTTTGAGGATTCAGATTATGGTGAATTATAGAAAACCTTAGGTATGAGTCTATGTAAAATAAAACATCCAAAATTCTGGATATGTAGGGATATTTTTGTCTCTTGAAATTACAAACCTATTTGGAATATGGAAAAAGGACATGGTTTTATTAGAGATTCACCTAAGGGTAATGTCCAAAAAATTTGGTTAATTATCATATTATTCTTCAATCGGTGCATATTGAGTGTGCCTAAGACTACACACCTTGATAATAAATCATTGGGGATATGGTTTAGCACTAAACATGTACATTAAGAATTATTATAAAGGATTCTAATAAAATAGATAGGTAACATAATAAGATTATGACCCTGGAAAACATATATTAAAATGAAGAGATTCATAAGATAATGTATATATTAATTGATATTTTAATGTTTAGATAATTCAAGAATTGAATTTTTGGATCATATATTTCAATGATTTTTCCATTTGGAATATTGTAAAAAATTTCATGCTATTTTTGGTGTTCTATTTTTATTATTTTTATAAGGATTAAAAAACCAAACAAAAATCAACATAGGTTGAACCAAGAGTGATATATCTTTAATTAAGAAGAAATGTAAGAAAACATGATTTTGACATAGTGTATGTCATATTGAGGTTAAATTTTTCATAATTCCCTTATGATGCAAATTTTATATAACTAACATTAAATTTTTTCATTTTAGTAATGGATAGAGCTATGATAAACCAAATTAACATTGGATATGATGGGAAATTCTGTAATGGTCCAAATGAGAAACCAAATGGGATAATAGATGGTGTTAGAAATCATTTGATGATACCAAACTATCTAACATGACTTATGGATAACATCATGAACTTAGTTGAATTATAAAATACACCAAATAATTGAAGCAAGTGATCCGAGGGAAGTTAGGTTGACAAAGATGACAAATGAATAAATATTAAATTTTCTTCATGTAATTATTATGGAAGAAACACAAAAGGTAATGACTCAAAAGTACTGAAAGATTGTAATAGTTTGTAAAATGAGGGTATATAGTAAAATTATGCAATGGAAAGATGATGAAATCGATTAACATAATAAGGAGAAAATATGTATTTTCTATTCATACCTAATATATTAACATGGAAACACCATTTAGAAATATATCTTGAGATATTTATGTCTTTTAGATAACCTAGAATAAATTTATTATGAAATTATAATTAGAATTTTGAGGACATATTTTATTTATGTGTGTGGGAACATAACAGCCTGATATTTCAAATTATATATTCCATTAAGACTTAATATATTCGATTGGATATGATAAATGAAATTCAAAACTACAAAGAACCATAAAAAATTATATAACTATTAATGATCATCCATGTAATTTGTCGGTAAAATAGAGGTATAAAAATTAAGAAATAATTTTTTTAAAAAATAAAGGTCATTATTGATACTAAGAAATTGATAAAATTCAATGAGTGTATTTATATAACTATTAAGACTGATTTCTGATTTCATATATAACTTTTTTTAAAAAATTTCATGTTTACATTTTAATTTATGATACAAAATATATTATTTATAAAATATATTATTGATATAAATATTATATTAACACCAATCTAAATATTAATGGATTGGAAATGTGAATAAAGACACTTAAAATTATAAAAGTTATATTCCTATGAAAAGGATTTTCACTATATTTTTGGGTTATTATTTTCAAATTTTCAAATTTTCAAATTTTCAAATTTTAATTTAACCAAATTCACATAATTTTTGGATTAATAATAACAATATTATCTTAATATGAATATTTTTTTTGATTTCTTTGAAATAATATATTTTTAGGTGAATACTATAAAATACATTTTTTACTAAATTCATTGTGTTTATGGATATATCAAGAAGTAAGTATATTTTAAACACTAATAAAAAATACATAATAAAAAAATAATTTAAGGTGTAAAAAACATATAAAAAAATGTGTATGGATTTAGAAAACATATCTTTATCATTCTATAAACCTATGTAATATTTCCCAATAAAAGAAACTATATTTATTCTTTATTTAAATTAAATATTATTTTTATAAATTTTGGTTATTTATTTATTTTAATAGAATAATTTTTTTATAATAAAAATATTATATTATAAAAATATATAACATTGATAATATTATTATACACATAAATTTTAATCTTAGAATACACTTTCTAAAAATAGGGTTTTATGTGTTATATGCACTAGGGTTAAAATTAATTTCTCATACAGAACAAAATATTATTATATAAAATGTCTCTCATATATATAATGATTAGTTAAAAATTATTTAACAAGGATAATTATATTTTTAGGCATTAGAATTAAATTACATACGAAAATATTAATTGGAATGCTACAAACAAAAATGCTAAAATATTGACAACTCAAGAAAGTTGATTTTTTATTATTTAACCATCATCCTTTTTAATCCAAATAGATTATGGTAAAATATTTACAATAAATTTTTTGAAAATTAATATTTTTTTTATCAATATGGATTTTTATTAACTACTAAGTCATTTTGATCATGAATAGTATTGACTCAAATTCCCAAAGGCTTTATTATTAATTATTAGATTATACAATTATTAATTTGATTGAGGGGGAGCCATATATAGATTGTATGTCCAATCGAACACAGCCCCTTACATGAACCAATGGCTTAAATACCATACACACAAAACAACCCCAACCTAGCTTCTACTACATGATACAGCTATGCTCTATGGCCTTGCAAGGGTGATTGGCTAGCATTTCCCCATGAAGAACTACAAGGTGTCTAGTACCAATGAACAAATTCATACCCTCTCATCATTCTATATTCTATTATCCGACTGGTGAATGCTTCCCACTATAATTTTTCTTCCTTTTATAGGGTTTCACTTGTGGATCCAAACTGGCCTATATCTCCTATTCCAAAACCTATGTTGTGACCTGACTCCAAAAACCACTTGCTGAGGCTCACCACCTTGACCCATCGAGAATATCCACAAATTTTCACCACCATTTTTTCTACCAACCACCGTAACCCACCATCGATGAGGTGAAATAATATTCCAACTCCATCGACACCGACTCCCCATTTTTGATGCCTCTAACCATCCTCTATCGTAGTCGCACCATCAAATTGTTGATCTGTGTCTTCCTTCATCATCATCAACACAATCGATAATAACCCTCCATGCTGATGAGTTCCTTCTACCATTGTGAAGAGCCATGGCCGACTTCCCACTTATAATAACCACCAAATTTTACTCATATTCATATTGTTTCTTTATTGAATGCATTAGACATAAAGAAGATACAGGTGGGGACCAATATTATATTTCCATTTGATGCATTGATTATTCTCATGGAGAAAAAGATTTGGGTACTTAGTGTATGCCTACATAATTTAAGCATGATTCCTTGGGTGAAACCTTGAGGATAAGTATAATTTCTTAGTTGTGGCCTTAATATAATGAAAAATGTCTTGGTGGAGGCCATGATGTTAAAGAAATGGATGTCTACTTTTATAAATTCCATCACCATTAATTTAAATATTGTTTTCTTTGTGTTTATTTATATTATTATCCATGTATTTGATTCAAGATCACGTGATCTGTTATATGACATTATTTTATTATCAATTATTTCTTATAATATTAATCATTCCATGCTTATGCCTTGATAGATTCTGATATATATTTTCTCTTACTGAGTATTTGATATCACTCTTCTTATGTTTACATTTTCATATGTTTTGAAGAGAATTATTACCCAATATATTTATAGAAGATTAGCGTATATGGATAATTTTTTGGATGATATTTAAGGCTTAATATGAATTAAATATTTTCTTATAAAATGGAAAAAATTCCATCTGATGAGAAAGAAATGGGTTTTTTGTTTATTTTTTTTCCAAAATATCTAAATTTTATTCCTAAAAAGTCATTAAAATTTAAGTGACTCTATATTTATTAGGGATATTGTATTTTTTTATGGTTAAAATCGTGTCACCTTGGTTAATTTCAATGTATTTTAAAAAGAATATTTTTTTACAGATTCCTGAGAGGGCACGTTTGTGGTATCACAAGAAAATAATTACTGTATGCACAATATATTAACTTAGTTTGGGTGAAAGAAGTAAAAAATTACATTTATATTTCTTTATTCACTTTACCAATTCATATGTTTTTGTGAGGGAGAAAAGTGTTCATATTAAAATTGGAGCAGGTTCATTGGATGTCGCTACCAGCACTACAATTTATCTATGCTAAAAAAGCACTTATAAAGGTAATAACATTAATAGAACTCATAAAAGCTATAATTAATTTAAAAAAATTATATACTATTAAATATCATATTTTTTAATATACACATTTTTAAATTGTTTTAGATATAATTATAAGGACCCATCCTTAAACCTTACTTAATCTTGAGTTATTAAAAGATTACACATTGAGGATCTTTTCGGGTTTAGAGTTTTAGAGAATTAGATCATAGAAATTGCATTACATTCCACATATAAACAAAGTGGTTACATAATGATGGTATTATTCGTTCCCATCAATGGAAACATATTTAAAATAAAACATGGATTCTATCGTGACACTTCCTTGACACAATCATCATATCATGTACCTTTCCCTTGACCTGTGAAAAAATTTCAAAAAAAACTTGGGATGTTCTTAAAAAGATCAGTAAGGGATATAAAAATATATGGAAAGGAAACATGGGTACATATATACATAAGAATGAAATCATACTTTACCCATAAAACACAAGCACTTTAACATACATCATCAAATCATGAATAAATCCTAGAAATCATAAGACATAAAGGTAACTTGAGGCATTCATAACATTCTTACATAGGGAGTAACCCTCTTGGTTACGTTTGGAATACCCATCACAATATATTCCCTAAATCTCTTCGGAGAAACCTTGACGTTTCACTCCTTCATGTTACCCAATGCATTGGAGAGCTATATCGGGCTCACCCGCCCTTAGTTTATCACAGAACCACCCGTCTTCATAATAATTCCCAAGAACCTCAACATAATCATATCACATAAAACATGCATAAAGGAAACATAATATTTCCACCTTTCAATCACAAGATATCAATACAACACATTGATATAAAAACATTTTTAAAACCATTTTCAATACCAAAATAAAAGAAAAGTAAATCATGGTATTTATATTTCTTTTAAAAAGAAGGTATGGCTTGTAGAGGAAGCCGAAACTAAAATAATGGTCACGGCGGCGGAGAAGTCGTTGTCGCCGCATACGTACAACAAAAACATTCCCTTCTATTGTTTTGTAAAATGCTTCGTATAAAAAAGATTCCTTTTGGATAAACGTAAAAGTCAAAGAGGTTTATACACCATATAAAATAAAGTTGTGTATAAAATAAAATATGCCTCAATGAAAGGAGACTGAGGCGAGGTCCCATAACTCGGGTCCGACTTGACTCGATCATTCTTTAATGTCCTGAATAATAAACATGAGTTAATTTCTACTTTCTTAAGAACCTTTTTTATGTTCATTATTCCTTTAATATCACTTATTTCCATGTCATGAACACTATGTAATTATTTAAGTTAATAACAGTCGTTTTAACGATCATTGGTACTTGAGTAAAAAATAAGCCATTTATAATTACAAGTTGTTCATGTATCCATTATATCCAGAATTATAATAATGATTTATATATCATATATATCTAGTATATACATGAATTTATAATATTACATAATCATTTAGAGGTATAAAATGAAATGCACTGTTCATGGAGATGGTAATCCGTACGTACGCATGAACGCTACTTTCATTTCTATTTCGTATTTTATAGAATGGAATCATAATGATATAAAGGTATATTATAATTCCAGTATAATATAATATTTAATATCATAGTTCCATCCTTTATACGTCCCATATATGGTATTTAACGAATCAAATCACTTTGAGGGGGTGGTAGTCCGCACTTCCTTAAATTAAGATATCGCGTTTACCCATAATGGAAACCATAATGGTATGCCAAAAATTAAAAATACATAAGCTTATGGAAAACATAAACATATTATATATATTATATAAATATAGTGACATCTTAATTTCCACCTTTGAAGGTGTTAAAATAATGTTGAACAATCATCGTTTCGGGAGGCATAAATTCACCATCCATGGAAACATTATGTTCTTTAACCATTAATGTAGGTGTGTGTAAGTGTAGCTCGGATCCTTATTATAACAAAATCCTAGTATATTTAAGATACTGTAGTTTTTAAAAAAGAAATGAATAAAAAGAGTTTATGGGGTTGGAGAAGCAAAATAAAACAAAAGGACTCAAGTGAAGACATTACCTTAAAATCGGGTACCTCCCTTTGGTTTGAGCTCAATGGATTCCTTGGGAAGACTTCTCCCCAAAGTGAGGCTTCAAGGTGTAAGAGAGGGAACTGGAGAGACAAAATGAGCAGGGTTTGGCTAATCCAAAGGCTTTGGGAGTGTGGGTAAGGAGGTAGAGTTGGAGGCCTTTTATAAGAGGAGAGGAGGGGCACTCTTGGAAAGTAAAGAAATATTACTTTATTTGAAAATGAGATTCGGATTTTAAAGGTCCCACATTGATATAATTCTAGGATAAGGTGATAAGGGTTCGAAATCCACCCATCCAATAGGTTTTGGACATGTGTAGGTCACAGATTTTACATTATCTTTTCATTTTATTTAAATCCTTTATTAATGAGGTAATCTCTACATCATTATGATGTCATAAATACTTTGATTTATTTAACAACATAAGATGTTCTTTCCTTACCACAACCATAATATTTGGATTGAGTCTCTTTTGAGGATGATGACATGGTTTGGATTCAGATTCATGAACAATCATATGAGTCCCAATTCATGGGATAATCCTAGGAATATCTGAAAGGGTCCATCCAATTGCTTTCTTATGCTTTCTTAGGACATAAAAAAGCATCATATCTTGATTGGATTCAAGAGAGGAATAA
Source organism: Viscum album (assembly GCA_963277665.1). NCBI lineage: Eukaryota > Viridiplantae > Streptophyta > Magnoliopsida > Santalales > Viscaceae > Viscum > Viscum album. The sequence goes on from OY728131.1 coordinate 1,934,381,566, forward strand.
ATGAAAACAGGAAAGGATCAATTATCCCCTAATAACGTATAATTTATTGATGAAGGGTAGACCTAAAATTCGAGATCGGATTGGTTTTCACGTTCCATGAAAGGACGAGACTTTGTATTGAACTTAGATTCATTGTTCATATTTATTAATAGAATAGGTGCCTTGTGAACATAATTTTAATCCACAATGTTTTCTAGGGCAGTGTTATGAATGGGTATAGACTCAATTTTATTCATTTACCTATGCTATAATTTATTGTTGATTCTATAAAATCCATAATAGATCTATCTAAAAGATATTCATGCCAAGGAGACAATTTTACCTCATGCGAACAAAGAAAATCAATATATTCTTGACTTAAACATCTTTCAGTAATTCCTTAATGTTACTCAAGTTCACTATCAACACTACCTATCCAATTAACCTTATGTATTATCTCATCATACCCAATTTGAGAGTTTTCATTATAGATGTTATAGTCTAGAATTAGGTTTCCAAAGGTGATGGTCATGTTCCTATTTCGTATTCGGATAAAAGAGTTTATTGTTGAAAGGAAGGGAAACCCAAGGATGATTGGGGTTTACTCATTAGGACCCAAGTATGTGCGATTTTCATGTATAATGAATTCAGTAGAGTAAATGAAATTTTCAACATTCACCAAAACATCCTTTAATATCCCATTAGGAACTCTAATGCTACAATCAGCAAATGGAAGAGTGACAAATGTGGGATGGAGGTCTTTGTGCCCTAATTGACAATACATGGAATAAGGAATGAAATTATCACTAGCTCCTAGGTCACATAATTATATTACAACTTTTTTATCTCCTAGTTCAACATTGATATTAGGGAATCATGGGTATTTCAACTTTTGAGGAAGGGTTCCTTGGATTTTTGTGCTAAAATTTGCTTCCAAAAGGACATAGTTATTATCTGATAATTTTGTTTTAAATGTGCAGAGGACCTTAAGGTATTTTGAGTATGCAGGAATGGATTAAATGGAATCAAGTAGTTGAATGTTCAGATAGACTTTTGAGAATATTTCCATTAATGTTTCACACAATTCAGGCTTGGGTTTCCCCCTCATGCATTGAGTAAATGGGGCAGGTTGTGGGATTAATTATTAAAGAGTTGTTTCTATCACATTATAATTATTTTCTTCAGTTTTTTCATGTGGTTCATTTTAATTTTCATTACAGTGTGAATCTTCAGATGGTTTTTGAATTATTTTTTCAGGTTTATCTATTTATTTCCCACTTTGTAAAACTATCACAACCATTAGTTGTCCATGATTTTTTTGAGTTCAACTTGACTCCCCCCTTAATGTCGAGTATGGAACCACATGAGTATTCATGGGTTCATTCCCAGTTTTAATGGTTTTTAGTTCATGTTAATAGGATGATACTTCTGGGTTCATTTTCTCCATTTGTTTAAATTATTGCTCAAGGACTAGAAGAGGGATAGATTGAGTATGGGTTTTGCTGGTTGATTTATCCCATGATGATTCTTTTTTTGTTGGATTTGTTGTTTCATAGGTTTCTGGATGGGTTGTTTTTATTAGATAAGAGGATGTTAGTAATGAGATGGTTGTGGTTGTAATTGGTTATGTTTTTGGAAATTTTGTGGAGGGTAGGGGGTTGGTCCTTATGGCTGACTATGTTGTTGGTTGTATTTCCAACGGAATCCTAGATGGTCATTGTACCTTGGATTGAATGTGTTATGGTACAATGGATAATGAAAGTTCCGAGCATTGACCTCCACAGGTGGTCCTCATAGAAAAAAATCTTTAATGTAATGTATGGTCCGGTAGTTGTCAGTATTGTGGTCATCTATGTCACAAATTGTGCAAACAGGGTCAATAGATTGGATTTTATGGACTTTCCTAAGAACGATCTCCTTGACCTTATTAGTGAGTGAAGAATGTATCTACCTAAGGATTTCCTCCTACCTATGTGTGTGAATTCCTCCATATTTGGGTGGCTTCACATAGTAAGGTGATGTTCCCTATGTTTTGTTTTGTTCAAAATGCCTTTTTAAATACTCATAAGCATCATATGTGGCTTTGTTTTTAAATTTTCCATTACACATCATGTCAATGAATTATTTGTTCCCTAGACCCAACCCTTCATAGAATATTCTCACATGTTTAGGAATAGAAAAACCATTATGTCAAACCATGTTTATAGTGTCTTTGAACCACTACCTTATTTCATAAAATGAATCCCCCTCTTTTTCAAAAAAAAATGGAAGCTCTTATTAGGTGAAATTGTATTATGGTGGGGAAAGGATTTTTTGTATAATTCACTTTTTAATTGCTCCCAACAGTTTATGGATGATGATCTCAAAAGTTTTAGCATATTTTAAGGTTTATATTTTAATGAAAATGGAAATAACCTCATATTAGCTGATTCTAGTTAATGTGGGGGTCACATGGTTTCTATAATGGCATTGAACTCCTTAACGAGAAGGTAGGGAATCTCGGACTCCTTTCCATGGAATGTGGGAAGGTGGTTTAGGGCATGGGGATTAAATAAGTAGTTGGTATCGTCTATGTAATTATGTCTAATTCATGTGGGGTCATTGGTCTAGGTAGGTGTGAGGTAGTCATTCATGGTTTGATTGATTGAATTTCCCAAGTATAGGGATACCTCATTTGGGTTCCCATTTTGGATCCAACATGGGTTTATGAGTTGACTTCTTTGAAGACCCTCCATTGAAATTGAATCAATTTTTGACTCTAGAGTATTGGGAAGGTTAGTATACAATGTAAATAGTTTCCTTGGTGTACATGGCTACCTAACCCTAGGACAATCCACCCTAACAAGATAGTTTGATTGGTCACGAGTGTAAGCGGAAATGTTCCAAAAGAAAAAAATGAGAAAGGGAAAAGATAAGACAAATTTTATAAGAAAAGTTGAAATGGTGGAGAATAGAATGGGGGTTGAGATTACTCACTTGGGTCCATAACAATGGGTCCAAAATATTATTCACGCTCAAATTTACCCAAGAGATGAAGGTAGAATGGTGCTTGTAGTCCAGCTTGGGTTGTCGATTCCTCATAGACCTAAGAAGAAACCAATAGACAAGTCCATTCTATGGACTGTTTTTAGATAGGATGTGGCCTACGTGGGTTGATTTTATATGGGTTTAAGTAAACTCTATTAGACTTAAGTGAATTCTATTTAATAGAATGAGTTGATCATAGGTTATCACTTTGGGTGGATTGGATGCATTCATCTTTCAACTATTTCAATTTCTTATATTTGAGAAGTGTAAACTAAATAATATAAAACAACATCATCACATACTAGTTTAATTCCTAAAAACCATAAAACGGATCACCTTTACACTTGGAGGATCATGTTTATGAGCACTCTAATGTAAAGATACATATTAGCACTTGAAGTTAGTGTCCTTAAAATTCAATAAGGATGAAGATGTTTAAAAATCATCGAATAAAAATATCATTTAAAAGAAGTTATTATAGATTTATTGAGTAATAAATAACATTAAATCCATCCCCTTGCTACTCCCTGGGATAAAACCCTATTTGGGTTATACCTACATTGGTCCTATGGTTTCAATGGAAGTGGGAAGTAGAATCATGATGGAGGAATTGGAGAAGTAAAAAAACAATGAAATAAAGATCATCCCACTATTGTCTGATAAAATCAAAAGGTTTTGTGTCAACAAGTTCACAACATGGAAAAACAGTATCAATGTCATAAGAAGAATAATATAAAAATAGAACATTAGTAACTTTTCTAAACTATCTAAGGTAATTCAAGAACTAAAAATTTGAAGGAATGCGATTACAACATCAAATTGGAAACATAAAATTAAAATAAAACAAATGTCAATGATGCACAACTTCTCCACCACCAATACCTTAAATATTCATTTTTGAAACCTTGGGTCGAGCCTCCAATAGTTTATGTCTCCTCAAATACTTTTTGTAGGCCATAAGTGGGTGGAAATTTGAGGGAGAGTTGATTTATTCACCCTTGAACAACAATCTGACCCAACATGCACAACTTGAAAGATGAGTTCCAACAAGTAGATAGATGGCCTAATTGTGGTGGGCCATTGAAGAGAAAAATTAATAAAAGGATTTACACTGATATCCTGTAACATTTCATCCCCAAATAGTTTATGTTTTGATATATATGATTAAATGTGTGGGATGTTTTTCTAGGCCGTAGAATCTGTTCCAGAATTTTACTTCAAATTGGGCTACATGAAACACCATTTAAAAACCGTATTAGATCTTGTAAATGTTGGATAAAATTATACTATTGATTTCCCTAATATTCAGTTAAATTTTCCAAATTATTGGACTTGGATCGTGCCCTCTACAGTATATTTATTAGGATTTTTTCCATTATGTTTGGCCTAGAATACTGTTGATTAATGAACAACATTGCTGGCCTTCTAATGAGAATCTTTAGGTGATCCAAAATTTTTAATTATTCCTTACAGCATGGGGGACCTAAAAATAATATCATGACCATTTTTTATTTTAGGAGTTGTTCAAAAAAGGAATAACTAATAGTTCACTTTAACAAAGAATTACAATTATAATGAGAAATAATGTTCAAAGTGTAAAATGCATTAAAATGGTGTTTATGAATAATTAATATCATGAATATTATAAGTATTGACAATGAACATCAGTATATTTCATTGGCTAATCAGCACCAAAATTTCCAAATATAGGAAATTATTTTGAAATTTTCTCTTATGTGTCCTTAACTGTCTAGACCCGTAAGCAACCATATGACCATCATGGACTTGAACTGTTCAAATTCGGACTCCTAGTACATCAAAATATCATCCTTACTCATTACCCAGCTCATTTATGGTTAAGATTGATTTTTTAATCAATCTCCCATTAAACATCATACAAGGACCTATCATGAACACCTATGGAAAGGAACTATACCACATTATTTGTTATGGTCTTCTCAACACTTCCAATTAAGAAGAATCTTAGTTGACCCTCTGTTAGTAAGTGGAAATTTCCAAAAAAAAATTTGGATATCAAAAACATTATTTGGCCTCTCTAATTAAACAATGACATCAAACTAATCAGGCTCTAAAAATATGATATCCACTAATATAATTTTCCCAATGAAGTGTACATTATCAATATATAACATTCACTTTGAGATCATGGAATATAGTTAATGCTCCCTATGTTTTCTCAAAATGTCCTCCAGATATCAATCTTGTTCTTACCTCGATCGAAGAGAACACTTTATCACCTCTATGTTGATCAAATCATCCATCACTATGTATATCTGTATATAAGTTCATTTATATCACATAAAATAACCTGTAATAGTCCACAAATATTCTCAATGAACCATTTTAATTTTTATGGAAAAAACTAAGGCACCCTAGGGGAAGATAATCATTCTTATGTACCCCTTCACCTCGAAGTCGTTCAATTGAGCCTTCTTCTATCATAGCTCTGCATGATCCATCTTATATGGTGGAATAGATATATTCACAAAACCTAGTAGTAACACAATCATAAACTCAGCCTATCCCTTGGGTGGTAATCTTGAGAATTTCATGGGAAATACATCTTGGATTATGTCAATTATAGTAGGACCAATTGAATGATGTTTCTCTCTATCATCCAAAATTACTCTAGAAAAATGTGTTGTGATTCTACTGAGCTACAGAAATATAGGTCCTACATAACTATTTTTCATATCAAAATCTCTAATATAGGGATAATCATCACCCTAGAAAAATATAATTCCACTAATCAATGAAAACAATAGATATAGTAGATACATCACTACATGGGGGAGGGGGTTTAATTATAGTCACAAAGTAGACGCATAGTTTTCATGTCACCAGAACCTTCCCTTTCCATATTTGTCTCTATATTAAGTGGGAATTAATGAGTTTAATGGTAAAATTTTCAAATAGTTTTGAGATATTCAATGCATTCATTTTTATATATGTGACCTTTTTGATCTCACTCTTGTATTTACCTCATACCTTCAATCAAATTATTCATGAACTGACATGAAACATTCATAATCCATATATAAAAATTATACATGAAGCTACATGAAACATTCATAATAAATATATATGATTATTTATACACATATACAAATATTTGATAAGTGGGGGACAATTTTCTCACATTGAGAATATTAATAAGCTAAAATCAAAATATTCTAAGAACTGACATGAAACATTCATGTGCCATAAAATATCAAGAAAAATAAACAATACAATCCTCATTAATTGACTAAAAATATTGAAGAAAACCCAACATCACTATATGAATGCAGTCAGAAATAATAAACCATATCCATATGTAAACAGACAACGGAAAACATGTCAAACTACACTAAAAAAAACATATCTAAAAATAGATGGGTTGGATTCTATGACATGATCTACAGCCAATTATGGCCTCCATTCTCAAAATCACCTTACAAAAAAACACATTCCTATGCCACTAAACATCAAATAGGATATAAGAATCCAACATCTAACCATATATTTATTGAACCAAAAATGTACATAGAGCATTACAAGAATACTCGCAGTGGTAGCACCTAATAATCTGATTTCGTGAAGGAGGTGGGTTCGCAGAGGTGGGGGGCTTCTTAACAGTGGCAGGCTAGATGGTAGAGGTGTGGTATATTAAGGAGATCATTACAGCGAATGAGTGCTACAAGACAACGGAGGCTTCACAGAAGAGGAGGAGTAGGAGGGCTTCAAGGTGAAGGAGGAGGTTTTCATGGCCGCAGGAGTCGGTGACAGTGGAGGAGGAGGAGGGTTTCACGATAGTAGAGGATGGCTTCATGGTGATGTAGGAGAATGAGGAGGTGACAAAGGAGGAGAAGGTGGTGGAGGTAGTGAGGTTCGGCTTCCGCAAGAGATTGAGTTGTGAAACAGGAGGAGGATACTATTAGAGTTTATTTATAAAATCAGGTAATCCTTTTATCAATGCTAACTAAAAAACACTGATAAATTTTTGTTTTATCAGCATTAAAATATTAAGTGTTGATAAAACATGACTTTATCAGCGCTACAAAAGCACTGATAAAACTATAATGATAATAAATTATATATATATATATATATATATAATTATATGTATAATAAATAAATAAATATTGATTTATAATAATAACTATAAATAAATGTATATTTATTTATATTTATATATATAATGAATATATATTAATTTATAATTATAAATCTGTTATAAATATATTTTTTATATTTATAACTATATATAATTAATATCTTTATTATAATTTTATAATTATTTAAATATATCTATATTTATTTAGAAATATAATTGTAAATATTTGTATATATTTATTATAATTTTTTAATTATTTAATGACAATAAATGTATATATATTTATTTATAGTTATAATCATATATATATATATATATATATATTTCAATAATTCTAAAATTTGATAAAATATATTTATTTCATTTATAATTTTATAAATATTTATAATTTATATATTTATAAAAAATTAATAATTATTTAAATATATAAGCATTATGAAGAATTAAAATTATAAATATTTGTATAAATTTATAAATATATTTATTTAATTAATATATTTATTATAATTTGATAATTATTAAAATATAAATATATATTTATTACATATATATGATAATTATAGTGTGTGATTTATAATAAAAATTAAATTAATTTATTATCATTAAAATAGTTATATTTGACTATAATTAATATGAATATATAATTATATAATAATATTGATTTAAAAAATCAATAAATTGGTTTGATCACCTGTTTAACTGATTTTCCCTATCCGAACATGACCTACTCCCTTGATTCAATTACCATACCAATTCTATATGAGTGTGTGTATAATTTGACACCACAATAAAAAAAATTTAGGCTCAATAATTGGGAGATGCAGTTTTACCTTCCATACAAACATAAATTGAACCTACAGTAATATAATTTTCGGTGCAATAGAATGATTTGATGGAGAGATTAGTCTCGTGACCCTTGTAATATTAATTTTGATGATGACCATTCTTTAATAAATTCATAAATATAAAAAATGGATGAGTCATTCTATAAATTTGATACCCTTCATCATCCCCTTTCATTCTGCAGCTCTGAAAATTTAACAGTGGATATGGTGGCCTATGACCAGGTGGGCCCTATAGGATCGGGTGGATAAGAAGTTCTACATCAGCTTCGAGTAGCTACTCAAATCTCATTACTAGGTGAGGTTTTCTGTCGATGGCCATAAAATTTTCCTTTCTACACTTTTCTGTTTTCAGTTCTTTTTTTGGGTCTGTATTCTGGCCCACTTATATTAGTAATAATTGTACCAAGCTTTGTTTTAGTGATACTTGTTTCCTTGTCAGCGTGTTAGACTTGGTTGGGTGTGTGTGTGTGTGTCTAGGTACTTAATAAAATGCCTCCCACTTGTAGGTTGACATATTTAGTTCTAATCGTCATCCCCTAGACTTTGGGAGGCAGGCTTGGGGTAGTCACGACACAGGCCCTAGGGGATGGGTCGTGACACTACCCAATGTGATGTGATTTTAGTAAACCATTGCTTTCCACATCGAATAGGTATTCGGTATAGAATTCAACAGCTTCCTCAACAACATATCATTCTACAATACATCCCTCTGGCCATCTTTGATTTTTGACAAAACCTTTCAAAATCTCCATGTAACGTTCAATGGGGTACATCAATCTATAGTGTACAAGACCACATAGTCAAATTTCTCTCACCAAGTAAACCATCAAATTATATAAATTTGGTGGTAATTGCATTTCCAATTAACCTATTATGACGGTATGTTCTCTTTCCATAGTCTGAAATATCAAATGACAGACTCTATTTAATATGTGGGGAACGATTTTTCCACTTTGAGTAAATTGATAAGATATAATTGAAATATCCTAATAACCGACATGAATCATTCATTTTCTATAAAATCATGAGAAAAATAACTAATACATTATTTTATAATTGAATAAAAATATAGAGGAAACACCAAAATCACTATATGAATGCAGTCTGAAAAAACAAACCATATCCATATGTAAACAGACGATGAAAAACATGTGAAACTATACTAAAAAAAACAAAACTAAAATTGTCAAGGTTATACTCTATGACATGATCTCTAGTCAAACATGGCCTCCATTCTCAAAATAACCTAAAAAAAGAACCAATTCCTATGATGCTAAGCATTAATTGGGCCACAAGCATCTAATAACTAACTATATACTTATTGAACCAAAAAATATACTTAGAGCATCAAAAGAATACTCACAATGGTAGCTCCTGAGGGGCTGGGTTTGGATGCAGGGGGGTTCATAGAGGAGGAGTGCTTCGCATTAGAGGTGGGGTTCAATGATAGATGTGGGGTACACTGAGGAGAGCATCACGACATTGGAGAGCATTGCTGCAGCAGATGAGGGCTTCACGGTGACAGATGAGGAGGAGGAGGTGATAGAGGAGGCGGTGACAGGGATCAGCTTCTGCGAGAGCTTGAGTTGTGCGACATGTGGAATAGAGTGTTAGAGATTATTTTTGAAACAAGGTAAACCTTTAATCAGAACTAGCTAAAAAACACCAATATTGGTATGTTTTATCAGTGCTAAAATAGAAACCACTGATAAAACATGCCATTATCAACCCTAAAAAAGCATTGATAAAACTATAATTATAATAAATTATATATATATATATAATTATATGTATAATAAATAAATAAATATATATATTAATTTATAATAATAATTATAAATAAACATTTATCTATTTATATTTATATATATAATAAATAAATACTTATTTATAATTATAAATTAGTAGTAAATATATTTATTATATTTATAATTATATATAATTAATATAATTAATATAATTTTATAATTATTTAAATATATCTATATTTGTTTAGAATTATAATTGTAAATATTTTCCTATATTTATTATAATTTTATAATTATTTAATAACTATAAATTTATATATATTTATATATATTTATTTATAGTATTAATAATATATATATTTTTATTTATTTATATATATCAATAATAATTAAATTATAACAAATATATTTATTAAATTTATAAATTTATAAATATATATAATTTATATATTTATAATAATTAAATAATAATTTATATATATCTGTATTATGTATAATTTGAATTATAAAATTTTTTATTTACTTATAAATATATTTATTTAATTATATATATTTATTTAGTTAATATGTTAATTGTAATTTGATAATTATTTATATATAAATATACATTTATTTAAATAATTATAAAATTCTAATGAAATAAATATATATTTATTATAAATATATATTTATTACATATATATTTTAATTATAGTCATAAAAATGAATAAATTTATATATATATTTAAATACATACCAAATTAAAATGAATATATTAATTATATATAGTCATAAATATAAATAAATATATTTATTTATTTAAATAAATATGAAATTAAACTAAATATATTAATTATATTTTTTTAATTTCATAATTATTTCAATTAATATACATTTAAATTTAAATAATTCTAAATGTTTAATAAATATATTTATAATAAATATAGTTATTATATTTATAAATATAATTTTAAATAAATATATATTTATTTATAGTCCTAATTATAAAATAAATAAATACTGATATATATTTAATTACTTATGAAAGTAAAATAAATATATTAATAATATATATTTCCTATAGTTTACAATTATTTAAATATATATATATATATTAATATTTAAATATTTATGAAATTATAATTAATATATTTTATAATAAATATATTAATTATATATATAATAATTATTATAAAGAAATATTTATTTTTTTATAGCCATAAATATAAATAAGTATATATATACTTATATAACTATAAAAGTAAAATAAATATATTAATTATATATATTTTTTATAATTTATAATTATTTAAGTAAATATATACTTATTTATAATTATATATATAAATACGATAAATATATTTAATATAAATATATTTATTATAATTTCATAAATATTTAAATATAAATTTATATTTCATTAAATAACTATGATATTATAAAAATATATTTAATTAAAATATTTTCTTTAATTTAATATGTATTTAAATATAAATATGTCTATGTGTGTGTGTATTTATTTATATTTATGACTATATATGTTTAAAATAATTTTTTTCTAGGGACTCATTTGCATCACTCAACAATTGTATTGTATATAGGATCATCAAAAAGGGACTTCCGCTCATGTTTCTACATCTGATGGCGTTATCTATGAGCGTATCGAACTCTGTAAATTTTCATTCAATGCTCAGTTTTCATTGTCAAAAGGAATTGATTACGGAAAAACTATTGACCTAGAAGAGAGATTAGTCTCATTGTGTGGTTTTCCCGATTCTAAATGTGTATCCCTTGGAAGAGTATTCTTCCATATCCTTTTTCGCTCGACAGAGCTAAAAAGTAGTGCTTGAAGTATGTAGGATTGATCAATTTATGACTGGGAATTGTTAGGATACACAAGTGGAACATCAAAATTAATCTGAACAAATTTTGAGTAACTAATGCACAAATATGGGTGAGGATTCATGGATTAAACTGGGTATTTTAGCAACCAGAAATTCTCTTTGACATTGCTTCAGCTATTGGTATTCCTATTATAATGGATATCCCCATTGAAATGTACAAATTTGGCCACATCACTCAGGTTCTAGTAGAAGTAGATTTCAGCTCCATCTTGATTGATAAAATCACTCTATCTATACTCCATGATGATATCCATCTTCAAATAGAGAATGAAAGAACCCCCCCCCCCCCGTTTTTTGGGAATCCTGTAAAATCATTTGGCATATGAGATCTATGTGTAGAGCTTATATAGTTTTCACCAATTACCATTTAAATAGACATGATCTGCTCCATTGTTGTTAGAAGAAAATAAGTGGGACTGTTCAAAATTCTAGAGACAATATAGATGAGTCTGCTCAAAATAATGATGTTCCTGCCTTAGTTAGTTTGAACAAAATTTATTACCAAAAGGATATAGATATTGATACATCTTATAATTGTTTTAATTTCACTACCACTGATGGTCCTCTACAGAAAAATAGGGACACAATAGCTACTACTGATCATCCTCCACAGAATGATATTGGGACTTCCCCCTTGCCCAATTGGAATTTTCTAAGCCCAATGAATCCTGGGATGACTTGGCAGAGGAATGTCACATGTATAATCATGTTTCTTATAGAGATTCTCTTTCTTGTCGAATTTCTAATGACCATGAAGTAATAGAATCCGATGATGTTCAATCAGATAATGAGCTTTCTGTACAAGCACACGCAGATTACAACCATTGGCAGGAACAAAAAATCATGGCCTCTTGAGCTCTCAAAGGGATAGATAAATATAAGATGACCATCCAAGGGAAATCGAAAAAGGGTTATGTCTTGTCTGTGAGGAGTAATAAAGAGTTCTTGACTCCCTCATAGCCTTTTTATAATGAGATTCGGATGCAGGAAAATCTTTGGAAACAAAAACCATTGAGTTAGTTTGTTCCCTCCAACAAAACTCATGTGGATGCTACCCATGGTGTAAGTAGTTGTGTAATTTTACAACAGTGTTTCAATACTTGTGCTGGAAAAATCCACCCCATTGGTTGGAGATATTGCAGGTACATGTTTTAAATCAAGTATTGGAAAGCAGTATGAGATGGTTTCAAAATAATCCCAAAATCGGGAGCTTCAAACTGTGGATGCTGCAACACCACTTCCATGTGAGAAAAGTACAAATGATATTATTGACAATTTCAGAAAACATATTAATTCCACCTCAATTGACACTACTCGTGATTTAAACATGAGTACAAAAAAGTCCTTTGAATTGCTTGCCTCTAGAAATAGTGAATAATAAGTCTCGTAAAATGACCATGTCCTGATCGCTAAACCGAAGATGGTGGTCAGCGATGAGGATATCTCAGATGGAGGTGGGTCGTGGATTCATGACAAAACATTGAGAAGGGGGAGATATCCACATGGTTGTGGTGGACGTGTCACACATTATAGAATGAGTACTAGATCTCGAGCACATTGAGTGTTGTTCTCATGTATTGATGTTGTCTGTAATCCATGGATGTTTTTTATGATTTCCCCTCATAGGGTTTGTATTTAATAAAAGGGGACTTTGAGACCCAATTTTTTCTTAAAAAAAGAATTTATGAGAACATCATAGCTTCATTGATACATGAATGAATCATATACACTGAGTAATGTATAGATCATAAAAAATGAGTCATCATATAAACAGAAAACATGAGTAGTAATGAGGGTGTAATATATAAATGAACATTCACGATGAATACATAACATTTGAACGCCACTTATATTCATGCATCAATTCACAAATTTCATTTGAAACATATATTTATTTTAATATATATTTATTTATTAAAAATTATAATTATAAATATTCACATTTAAAAAGTATTTATATATAATTATAGTTATACATATTTAAAAAGTATTGATATATAATTATAAATATATACATTTAAAAAGTATTTATTAATAAATATAAATATATCAATATAATAAATAGAAAAAATATATTTATTATTTAATGAAATTTATTATATATATATATTTAATTATTAAAAAAATAGTAATTATAAATATGTTTTTTTTATTTAATGTGTACAAAAAACATTATTTTTGAATATAAATATAATAACTTTATATAAAGTAATAAAAAATTTTATTAAAAACTACTATCACCACTAACAACAGCGCTGATAAATCTACACTTTATCACCATTAAAAAAGTGATGATTTAGGGTAAACCATTATTAGTGTTGATTAATGGTAGATTTATCAGTGTTTTTAGATAGTTCTAATAAAGGTTCTCTTTTATCAGTGCTTTTTGCTTAGCGCTAGTAGAACCCATTGCATCCCTTTCCCGGATATGTGGTAGTGTGAAAACTTATGTAATTTATCTTGTAGTTTTTTTATTCTTTTTTCAAAATAAAATTCTTCTTCACTTCTCTTATAAACACACTCGGTTTCATTCCTCTTCCTTGTTTCCAATGAGAGATTCCATGACACTATTTTAATAATCAAAATACATATTTATTGATAAAAAATAGTTAAATTAAAATATTTGAAACAGAATATGGAAATTTAAATATAAAGCATGTGATTTATAAGGAAAATTAATTTTATTTATTTTCATTAAAATAATTATACTTAATTAAAATTAGTATGAATATACAAGGAATAATAATATTGTCTTAACTAATAAAAAAATCTGGTCGATCACATGCTTAACTAAATTTCCTGATCTGAATTTGACTAACCCCCTGATTCAATGACCATCATGATTATAATAATTTTGATAATAGGAAATAAAACATGTCTTTTTCATCCAATAATACAACATTTTTTTAGTGTATTTCATTAAAGAAAATTTTCATAAAAAATAATATATTGTGATAATCATGCTTGAAAAACAATAGACATTGTAATAAATGAAAATCATCGAATCTATCAATTCATATGAGCATGTGTATATAATTTGACCACACAATAATTGAATTTTAGGTTCAATAATAGAATGATTTGGTTGTGAGATGGGGTTTGACCTACCATACATATATAAATTGACCCAAAAAATATATTTATTGCATTTAAATATATATGAAATGTATATATATTTATTTATAGTTATAACCATATATATATATATATATCAATAATTATAAAATTTTAACAAATATATTTATTGTATTCATAATTTTATAAATATATATAATTAATATACATATAAAAATTTAAAAATTATTTAGATATATATGTATTATATTGAATTCTAATTATAAATATTTGTATATATTTATTAATATATTTATTTAATTAATATATTTATTATAATTTTTATAATTTTTTTAATATAAATATATATTTATTACATATATATTTTAAATATAATTTGTGATTTATAATGAAAATTAATTTTTATTTATTGTAATTAAAATATATATATTTGAATATAATTAATATGAATATATAATTATATAATAATATTGTTTTAAAAAATAAAAAAAATGGTTCGATTAATGGTTTAACCAATTTTCCCGATCTGAACTTGGCCTACTCCCTAGATTCAATGACCATCCAAATTCTATTTTAGTCTGTGTATAATTTCACTCTATAATAAAAGAATTTTAGGCTCAATCATTGTGAGATGGAGTTTGAGCTACCATACATTTATAAATTGACCATTAAATAAAAGAATATTTGTTGCAATAGGATGATTTGATTGAGAAATTAGTCTTGTGAACACTTTAATATGAATTCTGACACTAGCCATCCTTAAATTCATTCCTAAATATAAGTAATGGATTAGTCATTATATAAATTAGATACCCTTCCTCATCCCCTTTCATTCTATAGCTCTGCAAATTTAATTGTAATTCTCACTCACCCTTCCTCCTCTCCAATACGTGTGCATGTCTCTCTGATCCACCAAAACAAAATGGTGCATCGGGTTATGAGGACATTGACAGTGAAGCTGAGGAGTGTCCCCAATTCTTTCATCAATGGCTCCATGAAAAGGCAGAAAAGAAACACGACGTATGACCTGTTCTTAGCAGACTCCACCATCCTAGTGATGCCATAATAGCAGAGGACGGTGCCGCACACCGAGCAGGTGACCCCGACGATGCCAAAAACCTACATTGATCTGCTCTTAGTAGACACTTCCTGCCAGGTGATGACGGAATGGAAGACGAAGATGACGCTGGCCGACCCGGTGATGCCGGAATGGCAGATGATGCAAACCCAAATCGATCTGATCTTATCATACACATCCTACCAGGTGATGCTGAAAATGAAGAAGAAGACGACGCTAGATGACCCGGTGATGATAGAAAGGAAGAAGAAGATGACGCTGGCCGACCTCGTAATGCTGGAAAGGAAGAAGAAGTCAACATTGGTCGACCCGGTGATGCCAGAAAGGAACATGATGATGGCGCTGACTGACCCGACAATTCCGGAATGGCAGAAGATAGCACCGCAAACCGAGTAGGCAATGCTAGCGATGCTGGAAACCTACATCGATCTTCTCTTAGGAGACACTTCCAACCAGACGATGAAGGAAAGGAAGAAGAAGACAACGCTGGCCCACCTGTCCATGCTGAAATGGAAGAGGAGGGAAACCCAAATCAATATGCTCTTTGCAAACACTTTCTACTAGGAGATGCCGAAATGGAAGAATAAGAGGATGCTGGCCGAACCATTTATACCCCAAGACCTGGCGATGGAGGATCGAAAGAATGTGAGCACCCTGGGTGGCCTGTTTATGGCTGATGACCTAGGGATAGAGAAAAGGCATAGGAGAGCGATGTACACCGACCTGACCTTAGCAGACTCTTGCGATCAGGCGACACTATAAAGGAAGAAGAGGATGACTCATGGCGACCTGTTTATAGCCCAAGACCTAGATATGGTGGATCGAAAGAAAAGAAGTATGGTGTTCATGGCAGAAAGGAAGAGGAGAGCGCCGCACACCAAGTAGCTCTTACCAGACCCCTGCGATCAGGAAACATCAGAACGGAAGAAGAGGATGATGCTAGGCGACCTGTTTATATCCCATGACCTGGTGATGGAGGATCAGAAGAAGATAAGTACGATGCTCATGGCAGAAAGGTAGAGGAGAGCGCCGCAAACTGAGCAGCTCTAACCAGACTCCTACGAATAGGAGAGGACAGAATTGAAGAAGAGGATGACCCTGGGAAAACTATTTATATCCCAAGACCTGGCGATCGAGGATCGAAAGAAAAGAAGTATGGTTTTCCTGGATGAAATGCAAAGGAGAGCGCCGCACACCTAGCACCTCTTACCAGACTCAGTGTTCATTGCAAAAAGGCAGAGGAGAGCACCGCACACCGAGCAGCTCTTACCAGATATATATTTAAGAATTTATATAATGAATTTAAAAATATAAGGATGAAATTAGAAATTTATGTTATACATTTTTGAAATCTATGTAATATTTGTATTCAAATAAAATTTATTTTGGTTATTTTCTTTTAATCAAGTATTCACAAGATTGATTTTGATTTTTTGAAGGTTTGAAAAACAATTAAGTGTTCATTGATTTAACATAATATAATTAATTCAATGAGAAAAAAAATTATACTTGGTTTTTCATTAAGATTATTTTTATACATAAAACATGTGATTTTTCAAAAAAATGGTTCTTGTGATTTTAAATTAAAAATATTTTATACCACTTCTAGAAATTAAATCCTATAAAATGGGTTCCATATTTCAAATCATTATAATTAATATCAGGTAATAAGATCAACTTAAAGAATAATTTTTCTTGGAGAAGAATCACAGAAAATTATAAAGGATGGTTCAATGTAGTGAGTAGTCTAGATGACATGGAATTCCATCCAAGAAAAGTAAAAAAAACAATAATTCATATCACATTTTTTTGAAAAAAAATCTAAAATTACCTCACTCAAAATATGAAAAGAATAGTCCATTAATTTTTTATTAAAATTAAAACATGGATAAAAATGTATTTAAAAATCCATAATAGAAAATTATAATTATTCTCGAAAACATTTAAAAAAAAGATGAAAATGGAAGAAAATATACCCAAAAGTATATTTTTCATTAAAAAAATTAGGATCATTCTAAGTACTATATAATGAAAAATTGTACTATTAATTGAACACGCAATGAATAAATGAAGGAAAATAAAATGAAATGGGTGTATCCTATAAGGAACATATAATTTCCCTCAATCTAAACTAAAGTATAATCAATACAAATTAAAATGATATTGAAATATAAATCACTTACAAATTTGGTAATCACAACATCAAAAACTCATGAAAGAGTGAAAAATATTGGGATTTTTAAATACCCATTGTTTCAATAAAAAGAATCATAAAATCCATTAATGGTTTCACACCCCAAATTTTTAATTTATTTTTATTTTATTATTTATGCGCTCCACATCCTCACATCAAGGATCGGGTAGGGTGTCGGTTTAAAAATTTCTTACATTTAATGAATTTGGTGGGTTTCAAACCCATGTAAGGGCACCATATGGTTAGTAGTGACGGTGTGGTTTCCCTAGGTGCTAGTGCGGGTTCCCAAGAAGACTGCGTTGAGGCATGAAATTTGTGTGCATGTTTTTTTATGTCGTGCAATGAGAGCATGGGTATCCGTTAATATTATGTTGTTGTTGTTGTTATTATTATTATTTCTATTATTATTATTCTCATTATTATTATTATTTTTATTGTCGTTATTCTTTATTTTATTACTTCAATCATTATCGTATTTTTATTATTGTTGTTATTTATGTTACTATTATTATTGTTTTTATCATATTTGATTATATTATAATTATTATAAGGAAAAAAACAACAAATCCCCCTAACACAAACCTACCCCCCACCCGTTTTCAGCTTCCTCCTACGCGAGCAGCCCAAGCGGCTCCTAACGCTAGCCCAATTGACCTCCACCTTACTTCCTACTTGCAGCCGGCTTCCGCACCCCACCCTCACACCAGTCTCACCCTTTCCTAGGAAATCCACCTTTATCCCATGACCTTCTCACACCTAGCCTCAGCGTGAATCCCAGACTCCCTGCTCCTCACAGCCATCACCTCCAGGACCCCTCACCAACACCGACCTATGTCCCACAGCTCCTTCTCTCTACCACCAGCTCTCACCCATGCTTTCCACTGTCATCTCCCTATCACTCACCACCTCCCACACAATCCCTGTATCACTCCTTGATTTAGGCCACGTCCCAGCCTCTGCACTCTTGCACTCTTCCCATCACTACCCCCTCGCTACCTCCAAGTTCTTGGTGTATTATGCCCAATATCCCACTTTGCCTCCCTAACCTCACTCTCTGGATCACCCTCGTTCTCCACTAGCCTCGCTCAGCACCCTCGCTCAGTGCCCCCAAATTCTTCTAGTGCCTCTAGCCCCTGCCACACTCACCCTCTTCCACTCCCGACCCCTTGCTGTTTCCCTTCTCCTACAGCTCAGAAACCCCCTGCCCTCTTTCTTTTGGACCCTTCCAACCTTGCCTCACCTCATTCGTGCTACCTCTTCTGCTCCGGTCAGCAGTGGCCTCCTCCAGCATATTCATTTATTCATTTATTTATTTATTCTTCATTTTATCTATTCTTTTAATTATTTATTTACTTAATATTTTATTCATGCATTTATTTATTATTTTAATTATTTATTTACTTATCCTTTTATTTATTTATTTAATTATTATTTCATTTATTTATACCTTTAATTATTTTATTATTTATTTATTTATTAACATATTTATTTATTTTACCTTCATTTCATCTTTGGTGTTTTAATTTAATTTAGATAAATCCTAATACTGTTGTGTGTTTTGTGTAGTGTGTGTTTTGTGTAGTGTGTATTTATTGTTGTTCAGTGTGAACGGTTGGTCCGCCGTCACTATTCAACCTTCTGTTGAGGTTCTTTCACGTATGCTCTTGGTTTGTGGTTGGTAATTCCATGGTTTTATTTTTAATTGTTTAATTTATGCTTGGTTGTTTCGATAATTTTATTTTATGTCATTCTCAACATTGTTATATCTATAAATTTTTTTTCTATAGTGCTTTTAAATTTTTTTAATTAGTGAAAATAATTTTTTGACTCAATTCCTAGTTCGAGTAAGAATGTATTTGATTATGTGCCAAATCTTGTTTTGATATTGTTTATGGCTATTTTTTGGGGCGTTTCTTTTTATGTCAACACTGTTTGATAAAAAAATATCATGATGGTAAATATTTGGTTAGGATAATATTTATGTGCACTTGGCGCATTTGATAAAATAATATAGTTTTCAAAGTGTAATTGAGGGTTTTTATGAAATGTTTAGCCTTGATTGTGTTGTATGTCAACATTGGTTATTTTTAAACATGGTTTGGTTTATAATTTTGGTATAAAATGCTAAAAGTGTTATGGTGTTAAAACAAAAAGGGGACTCTTTGGTTTTTAATGTGTCACTGTGAGTTGTTTTCAAATAAAGTGAGAATTTGGTTTTAGTTTCAAAGTGGTAGTTTTGTGGGAATAGTGTTGGTTGTTTTCTTGAAGCACAGGCGTGCCATTGGATGATGTCACATCCATGGGTGCACTCCGTGCACCCATGAACATGCCTTCAGGTGACAATGAATCCTTTAAACTAGTGTTTCCTTAAAACCTTGGTTTTCTAAATGGTTTTTTGTTTCCAAAGTATGATTCAGTCATTTTTGTGGCTTTTGTGAAAGGTTCAAAGTGTGATCTCAAGGGTGTACTAGTATGGCATTGAAAATATAAAAGTTGTATTTGAGTAGTGTTTTGGGTAATGTTTTTGGACATGACAACTTAATGTCCTGTTTGGGTCTTCTAATTCATGGGTGGAGTAGTTTTTACTTTTAGAATGGGTTGGGTTTGAAAATTGTATGTGGCTGGTTGGGAGTTTAAATGTTTTTAGAATAATGATTTCGACATGGGTGGGTCATGAAGACCCGTTTGGAACATTCAGGTTTAATGTAATTTTTACGTTGACTCAATGAAATGACAACGTTTTGATTACTTTATGCCCATATAACAACTTTGGTATCTTGAAAAAGGTATCGAATGGTTTTAATGATTTCATGGCATGATGTCCCGGTTGTCACCTTTGATGAATTGATATATATATATATATATATATCGGGGCACCTCTATAGTGGGGATATCCTGTATGGGACATCGTTTGGAGTATCCGTGATTGGGGTAGGCAAGTGTGGTGAGATGATTCATGAATGCAAGGGCCTCTTACTTACACAGTATTATTGTAACCACCATGGGTTCCTAGGTGTCCTTTATATATCGAGTGATGCTTGCTGACCAACCCCGATTAGATGAGTTGGTACCCCCTGGATTTGTTGTTAGGCCATGCGGGCTTTTCCACTAGATAAGTCAATTAGAGAGGCCAGTTGGTAATAGACTTAGGAGCTTCACCATACGCCAACCTGTGGTTCCGAAGCCGAGTATGACTAGTGGTATTCTAGGGATATTTAGGATCACCCATAGTGACTAGATTATTTTCATTGCTAGTTTATTTTTCGTGAACAAGTGTATTTTCAGCTTTCACTCATACTCATTTTACAATTGCACAACATTGGTATATTTTGTTTTGTATTTTATTTATAAAATGAAAAATGATTTTGTAAAATGGTATGTAGCATGTGTTGGGTTTTTAAATGGGAAAAACGTGTTGCCTATTTACAAATGTGAAAACCCTACTTTTATAATTGTATATCAATCTTATGTTAATGGGTTGTTTCTGGAAAGGAGACATTGGATTCATTGGTTTATCTTGGAAACCCTATTGATCATATTTAATTATCATGCCTATCTTTATCATTTCAGTGGCAGGTTTCCTTACTCATGTTTTTTCTTGGCTATGTTTCTCGTTATTGGAGCAAGTCGGCATTTCGTCAGGAGGTGACCAAAAAGGTCATGTGGAGTTATGTTCTGTTTTATTGTATTTCTTCTTCTAGCATTATGTTTATAAAATTTTTATATTTATCTATTTTCATGTTTATTTGTTTATGTTCATGGGCCAAATCATTCCCAAGGATTAAAATTTTCATCATGACACTAGTTTCTAACCCATGGGGATCAGGAACGCCCTTTGGGCCATGTCGTGGACCAGCTCGGGTGATCGGTTCAGAGCTGTCCATGGTTGGTATTTGAAAAAAATGGTATCAGGGGGCCCTTGAAATTTGGGGTGTCCAATAGATGTATATTTGGACATTCGGGACTCGAAAGGTAGGTACGGGAAGGGCTTCATGAAACCTTGCATATTCTGAACCCTAAGTTGCCAAGGGTAGTCTAGGAATTGAGTTCTTGTCTCTTTATTATTTGATTTGGATTGTGGGATGACAATGGAGAAAACTGATTTTTCATTGTGATTTTACATGGAGTAGTGACCCATGTGGAGTCAGCATACACAGTTTAAGTTCCTCTATGTCATTGACGTTTTATTGGGGCATGGACCACTACCAGGTCCCTAGGTTATGCATGACTACTAGTCCCTCCCTTCAGTGATTTGAAGAAAGTCAAGTTTCATCTTGGTTCTGGTTGGTTTAAGTTCATTATTGAAAATGAAAAAGTGTTTTTGAAATGACATTTATTTCCTTGAAATGGATTTAAATTTTTGAAATGGATTTTAAAATTGAAAGCTCTTGGCCTAGAAATCTGGTGTTTGCTTGGAACTGGTAGAGATACAGTTTGGGTGCAACCTTTGATACACTTTATGAAAGTTTGAAAATGCATGGGAATGCATGGGAAGTGAATGTTGGTGCGTATGGATAAAAGCAAATGTAGACATGAGCAATGGCTCATGGGATTACTGGGGTGTGCCATTGGAATTAAAGGCTTGACCTTGTTCTTCTAAAGTGATTTAAAATAATAGAAAAAGATTTTTGGAAATAAAATTTTGTTTGAAAAGTGGAATTGGTTTTTGGAAAGTGGAATTGAAGGAGGACATTTTTGAAATTTAAAATGGAAAGGGGACTTTGAATGAGGAATTTTAGAGTTTTGTTTGTTTTTTCTTGTTTCTTTTGAGCTGGTTGTTTTGGATGAATGTTTTTTCATTGATGTTGCTTCAGAATGATGTATGTTTTGGATCTATGTTTTATATTTTTTTTCAGAAAATGTGGCCCTGAATTGTCCCCAATGTTTCCGATAATTCATGACCAGTTTTTAGACCTTTTTGGACATTTCATATCCTTTGTAGTGATCGGGGTACGTTAGAAGCAGCAGAATGAATTCATGGGGTCAAATGTGTCTTCAGGGTTTTGGGAACCCCTGAAGCTGTCAGATTGCATGATGTTTTGGGTCTATTTATAGGTCTTTCTATGGAAGAATGGGAGTTAGTTACACCACCTTTAATTCGAGTTGGGATGAAATCAGATGTGTTTAAATCCATCTTAATCCGATGGTTTATAATTGAAGAGGTAAAGACAAAAAATGTAAATATATCATGCTCATTTAACAAGGCCGATGGATGGTGAAGGTATATTTTGACCTTTTCAAGGAGCTTGTGTCCATTTCTCTGGAGGTAGCGTCACATTTTTGATGAAGACTTCTCCCTTAATCAGTGGTCTTCGTCAAGAGATCATGGAGCGTGTCCTCATTTCTAAATACCATTGTTTCGAGAAGTTATTGGATGTTTCATTTTTTGCTGAACTAGTATCGAAAGCGTAGGGGCATGGATATCTAGCATATCCAGTTACTCATGAAGGTTCCCCATCTGGCGAGTAGGGTGTTCTAGAGGGACCTGTTTCTAAAGAGTCATCTGCAGTGGTTTTGGTTTCCAATACAACGGATCATTTATTGGTGTGCCACCAGTGTGGCTGGTTCGGGCATGCAAATCTGTCATGTCGCCTCCCTCCAAGGACGTGTCACTGTTGTGAGTTCCTGGGTCATCTAGAAATGTTTTGTAGGAATTTTCGCCTAAAGAAGATGTTGTGACGAGATAATTCCAGTGCCTGACTGTGAGGCAGGAGATGCTTCATCCATCAAAGCCCCAACCACAGATCTTATGGTGATGTTTACACGCAGTTAGGAGTTTCTAGGGGTGTGATGTTTTTGTTTGTGTTTGGATACATGTGTTGTTAGTGGAACATTTAAAGTCTTTTCATTCTGGTTTTTTACTACTAAAGTTTTGAAATTATTTTAAGTTCATTGTTTTATGGTGGAGTTTTTATAGATTTGATCTATTATAATCCAAACAATTTTGTTTGTCTGATCATGGTTTTCTCAATCGTGCACTTTTCTTACATGTGTGTTTTGACCATTGGTGGGTTACTCTTGGTTGGGCGGTGTTCATTTTGAGATTTAAGTGTCTGTAGAAAAATCAATGTTTCTATTTATGCTCATGTTCACGGTTTGGGTTAATTTATGCTTGGATGCTTTTCTCAAGTGTTTGGGGTTTTGTCATGGTTGAGAGTTATAGGTTTAAGTGGAGGTGTTGTTCTCTCATGATATAGAAATTAGTTTTGATATGTTGGGAGTTCTCGCATCGCCCTTCCTTCCTCTGGTGGTATATTTGGGTGTTACTTTTCAGTGCTAGTCAAGTTCTTGTGGTGTGGAGAACCCTCTCGTGTTCTCTCATTCTCATGTGTTGTGTTAAATTTCTGTCTCAATCGGGCATGGATCGTTGTTTTTTCTATTGTTCTGCTTAATGAAATTCTTGTGGAATAATGTGTCTGTGGTGGGTAGAATTGACACACCCTGAATTTTTAATTTATTTTTATTTTATTATTTCTGGGCTCCACATCCTCATTTCAAGGATAGAGCTGGGTTCTCATTTAAAAATTTCTGACAATTAATGTTTTTGGTGGGTTTTAGACCCACGCACGGGCATTGCGTGGTTAGCAGTGACTGTGCGGTCGGCCCAAGTGCTTGTATGGGTGCCCAAGTAGACTGTATTGAGGCACAAAATTTTCGTGCATGTTTTTTTATAAATCGTGCGATGAGTGCATGGGTACCCATTAATATTATTTTGTTATTATTATTATTAATATTATTATTAATATTTTTAATATTAATATTATTAATATTAATATTATTATTATCATTATTATTAATATTTTTATTGTCGTTATTCTTTATATTATGACTTCTATCAACATTGTATTGTTATTATTATTAATATTTTTATTAATATTTTTATTATTTTTATCATATTTGATTTTATTATTATTATTATAAGATAATAAACAACAACAAATCCCTGAACCCTAATTCTACACCCCACCCCGTTTTCAACATCCTCCTGCACAATCTGCCCCTACGGCTCCTTGCACCAGCCCAAGCGTCCTCCGCCATGTCATGTGCTTGCAGCCGGCTTCTGCACCTCAACCTCACGCTAGCCTCACCCTTTCCTAGGCCCTCTGCCTTGCTCCATTTCCCTTCATGTACCCAGCCTCAGTGTAAATCCCAGTCACCCCGCTCCCCGAGGCCATCGCCTCCTGGACCCCTTGCCAGCACCAACCTCTCTCCCGCAACTCCTTCTCTCTATAACCTGCTCGCACCCAGGACCTCCTCCATTGACTCCCACTCACTCACCACCTCCTTAATTGTACCCTCATCACCCCGGAAAATCGGCCACTTTTCGGCCTCTGCACTCCCACACTCGTCCCCTCGCTACCCCCTCGCCACCTCCCTGTTCTTAGTGTGCCGCGCCCAACAGCCCACATCGCCTCCCTCACCTCACGCTCTGGCACTCCCTCGACCTCTACCGACATCACTCAGCACCATCGCACTGTGCCCATGCCTTCATCTAGTGCCTCCTACCCCTACCGCACTCATCCTCTTCCACTCCCGCCCCCCTTGCTGTTTCCATTCTCCGACAGCCCAGAAACCCTCAGCACTTCTTGCTTTGGACCCCTCCAGCCATGTCGTGCCTCCGTCACGCTTCCTCTTCCACTCTGGCCAGTATCAGCCCCATACGATATATTCTTTTATTCATTTCTTTATTTATTCTTTCATTTATTTATTGGTTTAATTATTTATTTACTTATTTTTTATTCATTTATTTATTTATTCTTTCATTTATATTATCTATTAATTATTTATTTATATATTTATTTATTTATTTATTCCTTCATTAATTTATTCTTTTAATGATTTAATTGTTTATAATACCTTCATTTCATATGTGGTGTTTATATTTAATTTACATAAATACTAATACTTTCGTGGGTTTTTGTGTGGAGTGTTTTATTACTCTTCAGCTTGTGAGGTTGGTCTTTGGGGTGCTGTTCAACCTTCCTTTGAGGTTCCTTCATGTCTGCTCTTTTTTTGAGGCAGGTAATTCAATGGTTTTCCTTTCCGCAGTGTAATTGATTCTTTGCTGTTTTGATAATTTTATTTTTTTTATTCCCATCATTATTATATTGAAATGTTTACTTGCTATAGTGCTTTTAAATTTTTTGAATTATTAAAAAGAATGTTTAGATTCAATTCTTAGTTAGAGTTTTCAATTATTTGATTATGTGCCAAATCTTATTTTAATAGTGTTTATGGGTATTTTGTTTGGGTGTTTCTTTTTATTTCAATATATATTAATAAAAAAATATTTTGAAGGAAAATATTTGGATAGGATAATTTTTAAGTGCACTTGGTACATTTGATAAAATATTATAGTTTTCAAAGTGCAATTGAGGATTTTTAATAAAAGTTTAGACTCTATTGTGTTGTGTGTCGGCATTTTTTATTTGTAAAAATCGATTGGTTTATAATTCTAGTATTGGTATAACCTTCTAATATTGTTAAGGAGTTAAAATAAAAAGGGGGATCGTTGGTATTTAATGTGACGGTGGGAGTTCAATTCAAATAAAGTGAGTTTTTTTTTAGTTTCAAAGTGCTAGATTTGTGGGAATAGTGTTGGTTGATTTCTTGAAGCACACGAATTTTATTGGATGTTGGAACTTCCATGGGTGCACTTAGTGAACCCATGAACATGCCTTCAAGTGACAATGAAACCTTTAAACTAGTGATTCCTTAAAAACATGGTTTTCTAAATGATTTTGGTTTCCTAAGTAAGATTCGGTCCCTTATGTGGATTTTGTGAAAGGATTGAAGTGTGATCTCATGGGTGTGCCGGTTTGGATTTGAGAATATAAAAGTTGTATTTGGGTAATTTTTTTGTTAATGTTTTTGGACATGACTACATAAAGGCCTTTTTGGATCTTCCAATTCATGGGTAGAGTTGTGTTAACATTTAGAATGGTTTTTGAATGGAAATTGTGTATGGATGTTTGGAACTTCAAATGTTTTTAGAAAAATGATTTCGACATGGGTTGGTTGCGATGGCACGTTTGTCACTTTCACCTTTAATGTAATGTTTCCATTGACTCTTTGTAATGACATCGTTTTGATTATTGTATTCCTATATGACAGCTTTAGTATTTTGAAAAAGGAATCAAATGTTTTTAATGATTTCATGGCTTGAAGGACCGGTTGGCACCTTTGAGGATATGTTATATATATATATATATAAGTATATGTAAATATATATTTTGGGGCACCTCTATAGGTGGGATATCCCTTATGGGTTATCGTATGGAGTGTCTGTGATTGGGGTTGGCAAGTGTAGTGAGTTGAGTCACATGTGCGAGGGTATCCTACATACACATTATTATTGTAACCACCATGGGTTCCTAAGCATCTTTTAGAGATCAAGGATTATTGCCAACCAACACCGATTAGACGGGTTGGTACCCCCTGGATTTTTTGTTAGCCCCAACGGGATTTTCCACTAGATTGGACAATTAGGGCGACCTGTTGGTTATAGACATAGTATCTTGACCATATGCCTACAGGTGGTTCGAAAACTGAGTACGTCTAGGGGTCTTCTAGGGATGTTTAGGATCAACCATGGTTACTAGATTATTTTCATTTCCTGTTTATTTTTCTTGCACTATTGTATTTTTAGCTTTCACACTTACTCGTTTTACACTAGCACAACATGGGTATATTCAATTATGGATTTAATTTATAAAATTACTAACGATTTTTACAAATGATATGTAGTGTGTGTTTGGTTTTTAAATGTGAAATTTTTTTTTGTTATTTTCAAATGTGAAAACCCTTCTTTTATAATGGTATTTCAAACTTGTGTTAATGGATAGTTTTGGGAAAGGAGATGTTGGATTCTGTGGTTTATCTTGGGAACCCTACAGATCATCTTTAATGCTCACACATATCTCTATGAATTGAGTTGTAGGTTTCCTTGCTCAGGTTTTCTTGGATGAGTTTCTCGTTACGGGAGCAAGTCGGCCTTTGGTCGGGAGGTGACCTAAAAGGTCAGGTGGAGGTACGTTCAGTTTTATTTTCCTTCCACAGCTAGCGTTATGTTTATCGAATGTTTATATTTATCTGATTTCTTGTTTATTTTTTTTGTTCATGGGCCAAATCATTCCCAGTGATTAAAATCGGGATGCCTGACACTGGTTTCCAGACCGTGGGGATCGCAAATGCCCTTCAGGCAATGTCGTGAAACAGCTCGGGTGACCGGTTAAGGGTCGACCAAGGTTGTCTTGTGAAAAAATGGTATCATAGGTCCCTTGTTATTTGGGTTGTCCAGTATATGGGGATTAATACCATCAGGACTCGATAGGTAGGTACGGTAGGGACGTCATGAACCCTCACCTGTTCCGATCCTCAAGTCGTCAGGGGTTGTCCGGAAATTGAGTTCTTATCTCGTTCTTATTTGTTTTTGATTGTGGGATGAAAATGGAGGAAAACCAATTTTACATTGTGATTTAACATGGAGTACATGTGGATTCAGTGTACACGGTTTATGTTCCTCCTAGTCATTGATTCTTGCTTGCGGCATGGCCCAATACCATATTGCTAGGTTAAGCATGACTACTAGTCCATCCCTTCGGTGATTTGATGCAATTCAAGTGTCGTCTTGGTTCTGGTTGGTTTAAGAGCGTTGTTGAAAATGAAAAAGGGTTTTCATAATGAAAATTATTTCTTTTAAATGGCTATGAATTTTTGAAATGGAATTCAAAACTGAAATCTCTTGGCCTAAATATCTGGTGGTTGTATGGAATTGGTGGAGATAGGGTTTGGGTGTAAGATTAGGTACTCTTTATAAACGTTTTCACATGTGTGGGAATGCATGGGAAGTTGGTGTTGGTGCTTATGGATGAAAGAGGATGAAGAAATGTGCGACGGTTCAGGGGATTACTGTGGTGTGCAATTGGAATTAATGGAATGACCTTGTTTTTCTAAAGGAATTTAAAAAAAAGGAAAATGATTTTTGGAAATTGAAATTGGTTTGAAAAGTGGACTTGGTATTTTAAAAGTGGCTTTAAAGAAAGATAGTTTTTAAATTTAATATGGAAAAAATATTTTTAATGTTGAATTTTTGAGATGTGTTTGTTTTTGATAGTTTCTTTTTAACTGGTTGTTTTGGATGAAGGTGATTTCGTTGATGTTTCATTGACATGATGTCAATTTTGTATATATATTTTATATGTTTTTCAGAAAATGCATATTAGAAAGGTTGCCAAGGTTTCTGATAAGTCATCTCAATATTTTGGTCCTTCTCGGACATTACCAATCTTTTGCAATGATCGGGGTCCGTTTGAAGCAGCAAAATGGCTTGAAAGGGTCGAGCGTGTCTTCAGGGTTTTGGGAACTTTCGAAGATATCAGAGTGCATGCAGTTTTGGGTCTGTTTGAAGGTCCAGCTCTGGAAAAATGGGAGTCAGATTCACCCCCCCCGTCAATGTGGTTTGGGATGAAATGAGATATATATAAATCTGTCTTCATCCAATGGTTTATTCTTGAAGAGGTAATGTTGAAGAAATATGTATAGATCATGCATATTCAACAAGGCCAACAGACAGTGAAGGCATTTGTTTACCTTTTCAAGGAGCTTGTGTCCTTTCCTCCAGAGGCAGCGTCACCGAATTTGATGAACACTTCACTCTTCATTGGGGGTCCTTGTATAGAGATCAAGGAGTGGGTCCTTATTTCTAAAGACCATTGTTTTGAGAAGTTGGTGGATGATGTGTTCTTAGCAGAACTGGTCTCCAGAGCATAGGTGCTTGGAAATCCAACATATCCAGTTACTCATGAATGTTCTCCATCTAGCGAGTAGGGTGTGCGGGAGGGACCTATTTCTAATGAGTCATCTCCAGTGGTTTTGGTTTCCAATTAATCAGACCGTTCAGTGGTGTGCAACCAGTGTGGCCGGTTCGGGCATGCAAAACCATCATTTCATGTCCCTCTAAGGGCATTTAATCATTGTGGGTGCCTGGGCCATCTAGAAAAGTTTGTAGGAAGCGTCTCCTGGAGAAGATGCTGTGACTTGAGAATCCCAGTGCCTGACTACGATGCAGGAGATGCTTCAGCCATCAGTGCCCCAGCCATAGGTCTTGGAGTGAAGCTCATGCACAGTAAGGAGTTTCCAGGGGTGTGAAGTTTTGGTTCGGGTTTGGAGGTACATTTTGTCTGTCACGACCCATCCCAATGGGGCCCACGCCATGACTCCCCAAGCCGGCCTCCAATAGCCCAAGGGCTAGTGACTAGTACCGAGTAGGCATATCACTAACATGGGAGACATTGTCTATGAACCTGTACACACTAACACATCTCCAAGCCCACAAAAGCTAAAATGTAAAAAACTAAGGAAAAAAATTCTTGCATACAACTAAACCCTAACCAACAGAGCACGACGAAAGGTAGAGTACTATGAAAGTAAACTGGGCCATAATACATGCCCACCAAAAACAAGAGTCTGAAAAACTGCAAAGTCCAACCTATAAGCACAAAGGTACTGGGACTGCGGCTCATAGCCGTAGGAACGCCTCGGCCTGTAGGAAACTCAGAAAGCTCGGTCCTGTCCTGGCCCACCCTGGACTCTGTCAAAAGGCTTCACGTCTACACAAGATTCCAGAAGTGTGGTCAAAGCCCATGCATGGGTGAGTATAACTATACTCAGTCGAGGACCCCGAAAACCAAAAATCATTACACAAAGTAACGGTATAATCAGCTATGCATAATATATGTTTACAGAACATATAAAACAAACTAGATATACTCAAAACCCAGGCTCGTGATCTAGAGACAAGTTACACAACCGCATACCCCCTCAAGGGATTCCATTTGAAGATTTCGTGATGTGCTCGCTCCGGGAGAACACACTCGACGAGTCTTATAGTTCTGATGACGTTCGTCCGAGAAGAGATGTTCATTGGGAATCGTCACGAGGTATAACTAGAGTCATTACGAGAGACACACTTCAGAGTGGAAGGGTTACGATAGATAGATGCACTCATTATGGGAGGCACACTCATGAGTGGAAGGGTTAAGATAGATAGAAGCACACATTACAAGAGACACACTACTGAGTGGAAATATCTCGATATACAGATAAGGATCACTTCCAAGGCCATGGAAGATACTACGACTCATCCAGAATTCACCTGCTATGTAGCGGAATAACGCCTGGTAAAGTTGGTCACGCCGATTCCTGATTCTACATAGGGTCTGTAATGGATAAGGGATCTCAATCAGGTTCTCTCGGATAGATGCCTGACTCTATCATAGAAAAATCCTACTGAAGGGATCATAAACCGGTGTGAGGGAATGATTCCTGACCTTCAGGGGAAAAGAATAAGGGGAACTAACCCAAACGAAATATGTTTAAGTTATGGAGAACAAATGAACCAATCCATTCTCAAAAAGTACACGGCTTTAGAAATGATACACGGCATGTTGCCCGACCCTAGGGGCAGCCCATATACAACAGCCCATGTCGTGAGGCTAGTCATGTAGAAAACTGTATACACGGCATGTAGTACGGAGTACACGCCGTGTCTGGGTCCCTGGGGCTGGCTCCGTGTACTCTGGCCATGTGCTCGGACACGGTCACCAACCCGTGTACTCCAATCCGTGCAATCTGCACATGGGGTGACCTGCGCCAGTGACCTCGCCCGGACAAGTGAGGGAGTACATGGTCGCATACTCCATCCTGTGTCCGTGTATCCCTGGGATACACACTGAGCACCACGTAGCCACCTCTGCCGGGCTATACACGCCATGCCGCCTGAAGCCATGTAGAGCATCCCCTGTCTGTGTACTACCCAATGTACATGCCAATCTTCGGGGAAGGTCCAACACGCCGTGTGATCGGGGTCACATGCCGTGTGATCATTCTCTGACCTCGAAACCCTAGTCGCCACCATTAGAACTACACAGTGTGTTCTTCGGAAGTACACGCCGTGTATTCTGGAAATTTCCAGAAACGCGGACCTCCGCCGTCGCACCTCCCATGGTGCTCCGATCATTGGTCCAGCCATCTGATCGCCACAAAACCTTCATCTATTGGTCGCCCTGACACCATGAAGCTATTTCCCTCATTTTCGGGCCTCCGATCGGCTCCAATACCATGATTGATCTTCCCATGCGAAGAACTTTCGAAGAAATCCCTTTCCGATCTGGTCCAATTTTCCATCTGCCATCATTGCCGCACCTCCACAAGAACGTTGCGATGTCGATCATTCGGTTTGGGATCGTTGCTTCACAGAACGGATGCACAATGATCCATTGATCATCACCCCTCAAAGAACGCAAAGAACGCACTGGGAAAAAGGTGGAAGAAAATCCAAATAACAAAATGAGGAACGAACCTCCACCGTCATTCGTCATGGAATTGATCCGCTCATGTAAATAGGCATAAATGGATCAGAGATCAACATGAATAAAAAGCATGGATTAATTCCGCAAAATCAACCCAAAGAAAATCCCTCCGGCATGATCACACGAATCTGCGAATCAACTTGTTCGTGGATGATCCGCGTTCGTGGTTTAAACATAAAATAGGGAAAAGGAATAAATTGAAATAACAACCCCTACCTTTTGAAAGGATCGGTCGATGACGAAGGTGTCGTGCTTCTGTTGTCGTCTTTATCCTTCAACATTGGTGCAGCGATCCTTGGTTTCGATCTGTTGCCGTTTGTTGTCGATAATTGCTCCAACACCTCGCAGATTCGGCCGAGGTTCTTCTCAAGCGTTGATAATGATTCAAAAATTGATTAACCCATTAAAAAGGGAAACATGTTGTCATTTAATTATGCAGCAGCATTAATGACGTCGAATTTCCATTTTGAAGTTATTATGATGCATCATTAATTAATGAAACAGTTGCACCATCGCCACGCTGCAATAGATGTTTCCTTAAATGAAATAAAACAATCTGGTTAATTCAATTTATATTATTTTTACATAAAACGTCCTAAAATTAACTTCATTCCATGACCTGCGCCGGTTGAGGTTAGCCTCATTCTTAGGTAAATTCGTCATCTCAAGCGCAACGGTGTGCTCAGATTTTTAATCCAGGCATCTGTTGGGAAACTGCCACAAAAACACACAAGTGCCGACTAACATAACTAGAAAAGGTTCAAGCCACCATTTCGCCCTCACTGGACATCGGAATGATGTGTCGTCTTCGCGCCCGGTCTCAAAATAATTCCATATAATATTTAAAAAATATTAAATGGAAAATATGAGACATTACATTCTCCCCACCTTGGGGCTTTACGTACCTGAAAAGACAAAAAAACACTACAACAAATGCCGGTCCTAGCGGCGGTTTTTTTCCCGTTTAGCGGCGGTTTAAACCGCCGCTATATTGTGTGGTGGTGGTTTACAAAAACCGCCGCTAAGTTTGGCGTCAGCAATCTATTAGCGGAGGTTTTTTCGATTCCGCGGCGGTTTTAGAAATGTGTCGTAGGTCCTTCATTTAGCGGCGGTTTCTCTTCATTTAGCGGCGGTTATATGGGCAGCTTATTCGTGGCGGTTTTAACCGCCGCTAAATTCGGGAGTTTGAAGCGCCTATTCTGCGGCGGTGAATACCGCCGCGAAATATCAGCATAATAAATTTAGCGGTGGTTAAAACCGCCGCTAAATTTGGCCCAGTTCATCATTTAGCGGCGGTTTGAACCGCCGCTAAATGATTCCTTGTTATTTAGCGGCGGGTAAAACTGCCGCTAAATGTTCACAGGTATGGCATTTAGCGGCGGTTAAAACCACCGCTAAATGTTGAACTGGAAAAAAAATATGTTGGATCTGCTCCACCACTGCCCTAAATTTTCCAAAACTACAGCCACATCTCACCCATCAGCCCCACATAATATCACATCCACACATATTTGTAATGTACAATAGCTTACAACATTATTACATCATCACCATTTCATATTCCATCACTAAAAGAATACTACCACAAACCACTACACACAAAAACCAACATCCTCATAATAGTGACCATAACA
This sequence comes from Viscum album, assembly GCA_963277665.1. Lineage (NCBI taxonomy): Eukaryota > Viridiplantae > Streptophyta > Magnoliopsida > Santalales > Viscaceae > Viscum > Viscum album. Next base: position 1,934,415,518 of record OY728131.1, read on the forward strand.
TCTCTTACCATAATAAAAACCAACATTAAAAACACCATCCCTCATAGATAAAACCACACCATAACAAGAAACATGTATCTCACTAACTGAACAAATACATTGATTGAACTACCACATGACTAATAGGAGTGATTGTTTTTATTCAAAACCATCCTCAAAAACCAACTAATTGATATCATAACCAACCCATGTAAACTAATGAAGGAACATGTGACCCAAGATTTAGATCATGAAATCTCATGATGGAATAATTGACTATACAACCAACATGAGAAAATTAATAATGGAACACAAGGCTTCATGACCAACTCAACTGAATACGTGAATGAATGAGAAACCACAATATGAAAACAAGAAACATAATGATGTAACAAACAAAAAATGACCAATTTAAAAGACGACATGATCAAACTAGTGGTCGGATGAATAAATAGGGAATCTATGAGAAAACCCATGAATGTTTCAATGTGAAATGACTCATAAAACCATATTGAAATATCCAAAATCCAATAAAACAAGTAGGTGGGTTTTATTAAAACTGGATATATTACCTAGGATACCACTAAAACAGTTATCATCCTCATGTTCCAATGAATATAATTGGTTCCAAAATAGAACCCTTGTGGGAAACCTCTCAAGGATAATATAATAATTTGATCAAAACTAATCATTAAATAAATAAACACATTACCATGTGTCCTAACCAACCAATTAAAGGGACCATATTCATATTATGACAAACAATAAAATAGATTTACACAGTTACATTGAAAAAAATGAATGAATTAAAACACTTTATGACATTATTCATTTATCTTTGAATATGTACCAAAAAATATCTCCTCCAAACCACTATTCCACCATAGAAAATGATAAAATGGATTAACATTCCCATGAAGAGTAATCTACAAATGATCCATGATTTCCATTGGGTTCACCAAATCATTACCTCATCCTCATCATCCAACTCTCTATATTTGAATATATGGGATGAATCATGATTATTTCAGTAATGTTGGGATACATGGATGATATTGTGAATTATTTTTATCAGTGGTTAGAGCTCCAACTGATATAACACCTCACCAATGTTCACCAAAACCTAAAAAATCCAGAACAACCTAGGAGAATCCACACTCCCTCACACAAAATATTCCTACACCATCATGGAAACAACCTCAAGAACACATGATCTTTGAAATATAACTACATGGGTCTACATCTATATTATACAGTGGTATTGAAATGATCATGATCTTATTTTATATTTTCTATAACTATTAGGATATTTTAAGTCATGCATTACACCACACTAGAAAAATATTTTTTTATTCCCTTAAATAGACACATCACAATGTAAAAGTATACAACATAAAACCCAACTCATATAATATATACACAAAAACAGATGAATGTTGTATATTTTTATCGGAAAACAAAAACAAATTGGTGTTTTATTCAACCATAATGCAACTAGGTCAAAATTAATGTTCCCAAAAAATCCCACAACTTATGGAAATTCAATTCCAGATTTCCATCGATTAGGGGATTGAAAGTCATTTTAAAGAGAGTTTAGGTAATGGATGGATTCCATATTCCTCCCAATAATGATGATATGAAATAGGAATTACATTCTAAACAATTAATTATGGTATCATGGGGAGTCCTAAAACCTCATCCATGTACAATCATTCTTAATAATGTATTTAACTGGACTCCTTGATTTCTATATAATGTTATGAAATCATTATTCAATATATGATCACATATCCTCCCTAATATTGGGGATACATTGTGACCATCACAATATTTGACCCTCCACCAAAAGGATTTAATGATTGTATACATAAGGAAACATGAGAAATCAAGAAAATGTTAGGACATGGAAATGTTGTGAGTTGGAAAACATGTTAGGGAAGTTTTGAAGGTTGAGTTGAGGTTCTGTTGGCCTCTTTTATGATGAGTGAAGTTCTCAAAACTAGAAAATTATGGTGAAGAAGTAAGTAATATGGTGTTGAGAACCATGGAAGGAAAGTAATCGATTAATGGTGTGGCTAGAGTTTCAAGTTGGATGGTCTCAGGTAGGAACCATATTAGTGTATTAGTTTTGGTGATGGGTGTTGGATTAGGTTTTGGATGGTTGAATACCTTAAGATGAAGGTTATGCTTGGGTTGTGCTTTGGATGTTTGAAATGGAGTGAGGCTGTTGGGCCTTGAGTTCTGGATTGATGTAGGTCAGAGAATGTGGTTGGAATCTATGTATACCTTTAGCGACAATGAGTTTGTGTCACCATTATAATTTTGGTAACTAGGTGAGGTGGTGCTAAGAATTTTGGGCCATGAGTTGTGGAGATGATTGGAACAAAGGTGTTCCGATTGGATCTCCACAGGGTAGTGTAGTGCCTTATCGATATCCTCTTGTGCGGTGGTATAGTAACATTACCTAAACCTTTAATTTTCATTTGATGTTGATAATGAATAGTTGAGGTGGATGCATCCTCAAAGATAATTGGGTTTTAATTGTGGTTCATGGTTGGGGAAAATGTTTTCAGGTAGGACCTTTTCCTTAGTCCGAGTGTTGTTATAACATGGTTGAGTTCAAGGAGTATATTAGAAGATGGAAGTTTATAGGTGGGTCCGTGGAACTAAAATTGGCCTAAGGGGTGCTGTGATTCTTGGGAAGTTTGGATATGTGATGATATGTTATAAGGTGGGGAGGTTTTAAGATCCCAACCCTTATCCATGTGATATGATGAAAAAAATTACACCATGTAACCATAAATATCACACACCCTACTAACATGGATACCCATGACTTCTATGAGTAACCTTTCCATTACATACATTATATAAAAAAGGACCTGAAAACACCCAATGGTATGTGTATGGTGTGAGAAAATGAATATTAGAAATATTACACCATGTTTTTCATAAGGAGACATTAGAAAAATAAAACAATTATTCTTATTAAGGGAAAATAAAATAATATATATATATATATTAAAAAAATGGTAATTCACCCTTTTAGAATATATTAAAAAGAATAATCAAATTCATACATCATATTCCATTTAAAATAAATGTGACTAAACCATTTCATAATGTATTTATAAATAACCTCTTTGAAAATGAAAACAATAGAATATACTCCTATGGTATATTAGGTATATGTTATCTAAGATCCTTTTAAATCTATGGTCAAATGACTATTTACATACATATCCCTAAAATATGTTCCCTTAAATGAGGTAATCACCCTGATAAGTGAATCCACTATGGAAACAATATTTAGTTATATTTTTAGTGTAAATCATTGATAGGTAGCCACAATTCATCCTAGAATTATTTTCTTATTATATCCCTTACTAAGTACCACATGATCCCATCTATCATAGCCCATATTGAAAGGATTTCATTTATTAATTTTCCCACACATAAAGGATTTCAATTTCACAAATGACCCATACATGTAGGATTTAAATTAAAAATTCAAACTATTTGGAGGGAATATCACACATCAATAATCAAACTACATAATTTCAAATAAAACATGATTCAAAATCCATTTTCAAAATCAATTCCAAATTAATAAATCATTTAATCAAATAATTCAAAAAACAAACCATTAAAAGAATCATAAATCAATCTATTAATCAACTTATATAATCCAAAAAATGATATAGCAAGTATGGATTATAAAATAAAAGATATCTTTAAAGCCTAAACACATAATTTTTTAAAAAATGAATGAAATAAATACCAATAGGATCAAAAACTAAAATAAATCCATTAACCAAGAGACCCATATAATGAATCTCAGATTCAATTAGAAACAAATCATCAAGATGGATGTGATAATAGAGAAAACTCACTTTGGGGCCGAGGTCGAAGTGAGAAAGGTCGTCGGGAGAAGGGGGTCGCGGGTTGCCGGTCGCAGGCACCGCCGGAGGAGGTCGCGGGGTCGCCGGAGCAGGTCGCGGGGTCGCCGGAGCAGGTCGCGGGGTCGCCGGGGGGGTCGTGGGATCGCCGGGGGGGGGGGTCGCGGGGGCTGCGGGCGAGGGTTGCAGCACGAAGGGTCGGGGGAAACGGGGGTCGGGGTAGGGAAGGGTCGGGTTTTTTTTAAAAAAACAAAGGTTTAGCGGCGGTTTATTAAAAACCGCCGCGAAATGTATTTCGGAAAACGTTTAGCGGCGGTATTGTGAACCGCCGCCACAAAACCGCCGCTAAACACTGTTTATTTTGTAGTGAAAGGATACTCAAAAAGATGAGGGTACTGGGCACGGATCTGTGGCTCCTGCTCCCACGTGCTCTCCTGAAGATTCTTGTGCTGCCACCGGATGCGCAATAAGGGAATTGATCGCCCACGAAGGATCCACTCTTTCCGATCCTCAATCTCCACTGGGTACTCAACAAAAGTCACCCCATCCTCGATGTCCAAATTTCCACATTCGATGATGTGCGATGGGTCATGCACGTACCTCCTTAGCTGCGATACGTGGAAGACATCATGTACCCGATGCAACTATGGCGGTACAGTCAGGCGGTACGCCACCTCGCCAACTCTGCCTAGGATCTGGAAAGGTCCTATGAAACTCAGAGATAGTTTGATGCCTCGGCCATATCTCCACAAACCCCATCGAGGTGAGACCTGAAGGAAGATGTGGTCTCCCTCTTCGAACTCCAGAGGTCTTCATCATCTGTCAGCATAAGACTTCTGTCAGCTCTGTGCAATATTCATCTGCTCCCAGATGATCTGCACCTTCTCTGTAGTAGTTATCACTAACTATGGACCCACGAGTGCAGACTCTCAAGGGTTGGTCCAGCAAAGTGGTGACCGGCATGGTCTCCCATACAAAGCCTCAAACAGTGCCATACCAATGGTGGAGTGGTAGTTGTTGTTGTACGCAAACTCCACCAGTGGTAGGTGGTCCTCCCACCTGCGACCAAAGTCTAAGATACAGGCCCAAAACATATCCTCCATAAACTGAATGTTCCTCTCAGTCTGACCATCTGTATTGGGATGAAACACTGTTCTCAAGCGTAGCTGATTCCCAAAAGCATCCTGTAATCCCTTCTACAACAGCGATGTGAAGCGGGCGCCTTGGTTTAAGACTATAGTCCAGGGGACTCCATGAAGACGAACTACCTTCTGTATGTATATGTGCACCAATTTCTCTATGGACCACTGCTCGCTGACAGCTAGGAAGTGAGCCGACTTGGTGAGTCGGTCAACGATCACCCAGATGGAATCGTGCCCCTTGGATGTCTGTGGTAAGCCTGTCACAAAGTAAAGGTACAGTCATCTATGCATAATATATGTCTACATAACATATAAAACAAACAAGATATACTCAAAACCCACGACCGTGGTCTAGATACAAGTCACGCAACTACATTCCCCCACAAGGTATTGTGTTTGAAGATTCTGTGATGCGCTTGCTCTGGGAGAACACACTCCACGAGTCTTATAGTTTTGATGATGTCCAACCGAGAAGTAATGTTCATCGGGAACCATCACAAGATATAGCTACAATCATTACGGGAGACACACTCTTGAGTGAAAGGGTTAAGATTGATAGAAGAACTCATTACGGGAGACACAATCTTGAGTGGAAGGGCTACGATAGATAGAAGCACTCATTATGGGAGACACACTCCTGAGTGGAATGATCTTGATAAACAGATGAAAATCACTACCAGGGCCATGGTGGATACCGTGACTCATCCGGAATTCACTTGCTAGGTAGAGGACCACCGCCCAGTAAAGTTGGTCACACCGATGCCTAACTCGGCCTAGGGTCTGGAATGGATAGAGGATCTCAATCCGAGCCTCTCGGATGGATGTCTGACTCTATCATAGAAAATTCCTACAGAAGGGATCATAAACTGGTGTGAGGGAATGATGCCTAGCCTTCAGGGTAAAAGAATAAGGGGAACTAAACCAAATGAAATATGTTCAAGGCACAGTGAACAAAAAGACCAAGTCGTTCTCCAAAAAGTACATGGTGTGTAGAAATGATATGCGCCGTGTTGCTCGAACCCAGGGACAACCCTTATACAATGGCCCATGTCGTGAGGCTATTCATGTAGAAAATTTTATTCATGGCATGTATTACGGAGTACACGCCGTGTCTGGGTAACTGTGGCTGGCTCCGTGTACTCTGGCCATGTGCCCGTACACGGTCACCAACCTGTGTACTCCAATCTGTGCAATCTTCACATGGGGTGACCTGTGCAGGTGACCTCGCTTGGCCGAGTGAGGGAGTAGACGGTCGTGTACTCCATCCCGTGTCCATGTATCCCCGGGATACATGCCGAGCTCTGCGTAGCCACCTCTTCCGGGCTGTACACGCGGTGCTTCCTGAAGCCGTATGGAGCATCCAGTGTTCGTGTACTACCCAAAGTACATGCTAAGCTTTGGGGAAGGTCCCACACCCCGTGTGATCGGGGTAACACGCCGTGTGATCCTTCTCTAACCCTGAAACCCTAGTCACCACCATCAGAACTACACGGCATGTTCTTTGGAAGTACATGCCGTGTATTCTGGAAATTTTGAGAAACGCTGACCTCCGCCGTCGTGCCTCCTGTAGGGCTCTGATCATTGATACGACCATCCGATCGCCATGAAACCTTCAGTTTTTGGTCACCCCGACACCACGAAGCTGTTTCTGTTGTTTTCGGGCCTCCGATTGTCTCCAAAACCATAATTGATCTTCCAGCGAGAAGAACATTCAAAGAATTCCCTTTCCAATCTTGTCCGATTTACCATCCTCCATCCTTGCCGCACCTCCACAAGAACGTTGCAATGTAGAACTTTCGGTTTGGGATCGTTTCATTGCAGAACGGAAGCGCAACGATCCGTTGTTCATCGCCCCGTGAAGAACGCGAAGAATGCGAAGAAAGCACAGGGAGAAATGAGGAATAAAATCCAAATAACAAAATGAGAACTGAACCTTCGCCGTCGTTCTTCACGACATTTATCTGCTCCTGTTAATAGGCTTAAATGGAGTAGATATCAACATGAATAAAAAGCATGGATTAATTCCCCAAAATCATCCCAATGAAAATCACTCCCGCAAGAACGCACGAATCATTGGATCAACCTGTTCGTGGTTGATCTGCGTTCGTGGTTTAAACTCAAAATGGGTAAAAGGAATAAATTGAAATAACAAACCCTGCCTTTTGAAAGGATTGATCGTTGATGAAGGCGTCGTGCTGTCATTGTCGTCGTGATCCTTCAACTCCAGCACAACGATCCTTGGTTTCAATCCGTTGTTATTTGTCATCGAGAATTGCTCCAACGCCTCGCAGATTCAGTAGAGGTTCTTCTCCAGCGTTTCCAACAATTCAACAATTGTATAACCCATTAAATAGAGAAACATGTTGTCATTTAATTATGCGGCAGCATCAATGACATTGAATTTCCATTATGATGTTCTTATTACGCGTCATTAATTTAAGAAATAGCTGCACTGTCACCACGCTCAGCGGATGTTTCCTTAAATGAAATAAAATAAACTGGTTATTTTATTTTATTTTATTTTTACATAAAACATCCAAAAATTAACATCTTTCCTCAACTCGCTCCGGTCGAGGTTAGCCTCATTCATAGGTAATTTCATCGTCCCAGACGCAACGGTGCGCTCAGATTTTTAATATGGGCATCTGTTGGGAAACTACCACAACCGCACACAAGTGCCGACTCACTTAACTAAAAATAGTTCAGACCACCATTCCGGGCTCACTGGACTTCAGAATGATGTGCCGTCTTTGTGCCCGGTCTTGAAATAATTCCATATAATATTTAAAAAATAATAAATGGAGAATCTGAGACATTACATTGTCAATGGTGTATTTAAACTTTTTCATTCTTGTTTTCTACTGCTAATGTTTTGACATGGTTTTATGTTCATTGTTTTATCATGGATTTTTGAAAGATATGATATATTATAATCCAAACAATTTTGTTTTTATGATCATGGTTCTCGGAATCGTGTAGTTTTACTAAAAGTGTGTTTGGTCCTTGTGTGGGATAATCTCGGTTGGGCTATGTTTGTTTGGATATTTATGTGCCTGGGGAGGAATTGATGTTTCAGGTTATGATGGGATTCATTGTTTGTGTTAAGTTATTCTGGGAGTATTTTCTCTATTGTTTGGGGTTTTGTCATGGGACTAGAGTTACAGGTTTAATTGGAGGTGTTGTTCGCTCGTGCTATAGAACTTATTTCGGATTGGTTGTTAGTTCCCGCATCCCCCCTTCCCAGGGTGCTATGATTGGGTGTTAATTTTTAGCACTAGTCGAGTTCTTATGGTGGGGAGAACCCTCTCATTTTCTCCTTTTCTCTTGTGTTTTTTTCGGTCTCAATAGGGCATGAATCCTTGTTTTGTCTATTGTTCAGTTGAGTGACATTTTGGGGGGTATAAAGTGTCTGTAGTGGGGAGAATTTTCACACCTCAACTTTTTGATTTATTTTTATTTTATTATTTATGGTCACCATATCCTCGCATCAAGGATCAGGATGGGTCCCAGTTTAAAAATTTCTGACATTTATTGTTTCTGGTCGGTTTCAAACACGTGCACGGGAACTGTGTGGTCAGCAGTGACCGTGTAGTCACCCCAGGTGCCTATGAGGGTGCCCAAGAAGACTGTGTTGAGGCGTGAAATATGCGTTCAATATGCGTGCATGTTTTTTTAAGTTATGCGATGTGTGTGCGGGTACCCATTAATATTATTTTATTATTATTATCATTATTTTTGTTGTTGTTGTTGTCATTATTATTATTATTATTATTATTTTCATTATTCTTTATATTATTACTTCTAACATTATTGTATTGTTATTATTATTATTCATTATGCTACAAAAATTATTATTTATATCACATTTAAATTTATTATTATTAATATATGATAAAAAAGAAAACCACAAACCCCCCTAACACAAATTCTACATGTAGACCCCCCCCCCTCGTTTTCAGCATCATCTTACGCGAGCCGCCCCTATTGCTCCTTGTACCACCCGAGGCAACCGTCTCCATGCCTCATGTCTGCAGTTGGATTCTACACCTCACCCTCACGTCGTCCTCACCCTTTCCCTTGCCCCCCACCTTGCTCCCTTGCCCTTCTTGCCCCCTTCTTAGCGTGAATCCCAGTCGCCCCGCTTCCTGCTACCATCGCCTCCTGGACCCCTCTCCATCACCGACCTCTCTCCAACAGCTCCTTCTCTCCACCACATTCTTGTGCCCAGGCCCTCCGCTGCTGCTCCCGCTCACTCACCACACTGTTCATCATCCCTACCTCACCCCCTGCTGTAGGCCGCGTCCCGTCCTCTACACTTCCGCACTCGTCCCCTCGCTACCCCCCTTGTCACCTCCCTGTTCTTAGTGTGTCATGCCCAACAGCCCACTCAGCCTCCCTCACCCCACGATCCGGCTCGACCATGACCTCCGCTGGCCTCGCTCATCACACTTGCTCTGTGCCCCCCACCTTCATCCAGTGCCTCCATCCACTGCCACACTCACCCTCATCCACTCCCGACCCCACTTATTGTTTCCCTTCTTCAGATGCCCAGAAAACCCCCTGCCCTCCTTGCTTTGGTCCCCGCCAGCCTCGCTGTGCCTCCTTTATGCTTCCTCTTCCACTCCAGTCAGAAGTGGCCTCCTTAAGTATATTATTTTATTTATTTATTATTTTATTTATTTATTCTTCTAATTTTTTTATTTATATATTATTTATTTATTTATTTCATTTATTTATTTTATTAATTATTTATTTACATAATCAGTTTTTCATTTATTTATATATTATATCATTTTTTTTAATAATTTATTAATTTATTTCATTTTTTATTCATTTATTTTCCCTTCATTTCATCTTTGGTGTTCTTATTTAATTTTGATAAATCCTAATACTGTCGTGGGTATTGTGTAGTGTGTTTTTATTGTAGTTCAACGTGAGTCGTTGGTCTGCAGGGTAGTGTTCAACCTTCCATTGAGGTTCCTTCATGTCGACTCTTGGTTTGAGGTAGGTAATTCCATGGTTTTCCATTATGTAGTATAATTGATGCTTGGTTTTTCGATAATTTTATTTTAAGTGATTCACGGCTTTGTTATATCCATAAATTGTTCGGCTATATTGCTTTTAAATTTTTTGAATTAGTCAAAAGAATTTCTTGAGTAAATTCCAAGTTTGAGTATGCAATTATTTTATTATGTGCGAAATCCTCTTTTGATATTGTTTATGGATATTTTGATGGGGAATTTCTTTTTATGTCAATACAGTTTGATAAAAAAATACTTTGATGGTAAATATTTTGATATGATAATTTTTATGTTCCCATGGAACATTTGATAAAATAATATAGTTTCCATAGAGGAATTGAGTGTTTTTATGAAATGTTTAGCTATGATTGTATAGTGTGTCAGTATTGGTTATTTTTAAACATGGTTTGGTTTATAATTCTGGTATTGGTATAGATTTCTAATAGTTTTAAGGTGTTAAAATAAAAAGGGATCTATTTGGTTTTTAATGTGATGTTGTGAGATCATTTAAAATAAATTGAGCTGTTGGATTTAGTTTCAAAGTGGTAGTTTTGTGGGAATAATCTCGGTTGTTCTCATAAATTGCAAGTGCGACATTGGATGTTAGTCCCTTCATGGGTTCACTCGGTGCTCCAATGAATGTGCCTTCAAGTGACAATGAATCCTTTAAACTAGTGTTTCCTTTAGACCATGGATTTCTAGATGGTTTTTGTTTCATATTTAATAATCAGTACTTTATGTAGATTTTGTGAAAGGTTTTTTGTTTGATCTCAACGGTGTTCCTGTTTGGCTTTGAAAATATAAAAGTTTAATTTCTATAATGTTTTGGGAGATGTTTTTGTACATGACAACTTAAAGGCCAGTTTGGCTCTTCCAAATCATTGGTGGAGTTGTGTTAACTTTTAAAATGGTTAGTGTTTAGTAATTGTGTGTGGCTAATTGGGAATTTCAATGTATTTAGAATAATGATTTCGACATGGGTGGGTCGTGATGACTGGTTTGTCACTTTCAGCTTTAATGTAATGGTTGTGTTGACTCTTTGAAATGATGACATTTTGATTAATGTATGCCCATATAACAACATTACTATTTAAAAATATGTATCATATGGTGTTTCCGACGCTTTCGCCGGGGTGCGCGCATCCATCTGTGGAGGACCCGCTGCTTGTTGCCCCACATTCCCGATTTCCAGAGGCGGGCGGCATCCGTTCCTTGTTCAGGGACATCTGCTCCTTGATCTAAATGGGATGATGGGATGTCAGTTCATCCTTCTGTGGATTCCTTCTCAGAACTCATCACCTAGTCCGGGTCTCTCTCATAGATTTAATACGTTGTTTGTGAATCTCATTCCCAGTTCCATGTCATCATGGACGCCGGTTAATTAGACTACATTCGTCAAGGCATTCCATGGGGTCTTGACATGGTAGCGACCTTCGGTCGGAGTAGATGGCAACATCAGGCATGTCAGGGCATCTCTGGGTGCATGGACATTGGGGAACCTGTATTCTTCATCATGAGAGGGCATCTCAAGGGTTCATAACCCGAGGCATGTATTCGAGGTTTTCCTTAGCTTCCCGTGTTTAACACAGGGTATGCAGCATGTTTAACGTCTTGCGAAGACGGTTACGCCAAAGGCGTGTCATCCGAGGTTTTCCTCAGGCATCTCGTGTTTTTCACGAGGTAGGAAACGATTTTAACATCTTGTGGAGATGGTTACCCCAAATCTATGTCATCCGAGGTTTTCCTCAGGCATCTCATGTTTGTCACGAGGTAGGCCGCGAGTTTAACGTCTTGCGAAGGCGGTATGAGGGTGATCAGAACGTCCCATAGAGACGGATCAAATTGGTATATCCCTAGGATGGAACTATTGGAAGGTTTACCAAGGGGATGGATTAGAACGCCCAATAAGGACGGATCTGAGGTGGTGCACCCCATGGAGGGGAGATGTCACACCGTAATGGATGATATGAACACCCCTAAGGGCGGATTAGGGGAAGTGCACCCCAGGATGGGGTACATTACCATTGGTTGGGATTGAACCTCTGGGAGGATTCCTACGTATCCCTGTGGCAGGGAATAAAAGTCCGCATAGTTCGGGATGGCGTCGGTGAACCGACGTGAAGGTGGACCTTGGCCCGATGGGTGTCGTCAGTTAACCAACGTGAAGGTGGACCTTGGTCCGATGCGTCAGCGAACCGACGTGAAGGTGGACCTTGGTCCAATGGCATCTTCAGCGAACCGACGTGAAGGTGGACCTTGGTCCAATACGTATCGTCAGCGTACCGACGTGAAGGTGGACCTTGGTCCGATGAGAGATGGGCTTGAACCTCTGGGAGGATTCCTACGTACCATGCCTTGACATGGATCAGAGTCCTCGTAGTTCAGATTGAAAATGGGGACTTGGCACACCGACAAGGAGACGGTCTGGGCCAATGATTGTTGTTCTTGAACTTCAGCGAGGCTTCCTACGTACCATGCCTTGACACGGATCAAAGTCATCATAGTTCGGATTGGAGAATACAGTTTAACGTCATGCGGGACGGGGGTGAACCGACGTGAATGAGGTCAGAACGACCGGATGGTGGGTTGACTTAAACCTTGTGGAGGCTTCCTACGTACCATGCCTTGACATAGATCAATGACCTTGTAGTTCAGGTGGGGCTTTGTCAGCGAGCCGATGTGAAAGTGGACCTTGCTCCAATGAGTGGTGGGCTTGAACCTCTAGAAGGCTTCCTACGTACCATGCCTTGACATGGATCAAAGACCTTGTAGTTCAGGTGGGGCTTTGTCGGCGAGCCGACATGAATGTGGACCTTGGTCCAATGTGTGGTGGTCTTGAACCTCTGCAAGGCTTAATACGTACCATGCCTTGACATGGATCAAAGACCTCGTAGTTTAGGTGGGGCATTGTCGGCGAGCCGACGTGAAAGCGGACCTTGGTCCAATGAGTCGCTACGGCTTACCATTGGACCGGAACGCAGTTTGACGTCGTGCTAGACAGGAATGGGAGCCGACGTGAATAGATGACAGGTGGGCTTGAGCCTCATGGAGGTTTCCTACGTACCATGCCTTGGCATGGATCAAAGTCCTCGTAGTTCGCTGGGTGTGCAGTTTAATGTCATATGGGACAAGGGGGTCATACAGTTTAACGTCATGCTGGACGAGGGCGAAACTCGATGTGAATGAATGACCGAGAAATGTGGCTTTAACCTCATGGAGTCATCCTACGCCATGCCTTGACATGGATCAAAGTCCTCGTAGTTCGCTGTTGGGTCACAACGGCTTGCCGTCGGACTGGAATGCAGTTTAACGTCGTGCTGGACGGGAATGGTGGGGGTCAGGGTCAGTGCTCACTCTAAGCCCACGTGAGTCATGATTTGTGTGAGAAACAAGATATTGCAAGAACCTGACGATCACGTCGCGAAGGATGCGTCCGTGAGAAGCGAAGAGGGGCTTACGCGTTAGGCGGCCCATGGTGTTGGGACTTACTCCAGGATGGAGGCCTAGAGAAAAAGGATGATGATAGTATTGGGCTTGATCCTTGAAGAGGCTTCCTACATACCATGTCTTGCCATGGATCAAAGTCCATGTAGTTCTTCTGATGACGGCTTACCTCTGATTGGGGGTTGCAATGGCTTACCACTGGATTGGGTGTGAACGGCTTACTGCTGAATAAGGATGTGAACGGCTTACCGCTAAATGGGGTCACAATGGCTTACCGCTGGAAAAGGATGTCAACGGCTTACCACTGCATAGGATCAGAACGGTTTACCACTGATTGGGATCACAACAGTGGATGGGGCTTACGCGAGGAAGCTGCTCGGGTGCTGTTATGGAGCAGCAATGGTGAATGGGGATTACGTGAGGAAGCTGCCCGGGTGCCGCTATGGAGCAGCAATGGTGAATGGGGGTTACGCAAGGAAGCTGCCCGGGTGCCGCTATGGAGCGGTACCGGTGAATGGGTCTTACGCAAGGAAGCTGCCCGGATGCCGCTATAGAGCAGCAATGATGAATGGGGCTTATGCAAGGAAGCTGCCCGGATGCCGCTATGGAGCGGCAATGGTGAATGAGGCTTATGCAAGGAAGCTTCCCGGATGCCGCTATGGAGCGGAAATTGTGAATGGGGCTTATGCAAGGAGCTTCCCGAATGCCGCTATGGAGTGACAATGGTGAATGGTGCTTATGCAAGGAAGCTGCCCGGATGCCGCTATGGAGCGACAATGGTGAATGGGGCTTATGCAAGGAGCCGCCCGAATGCTACTATGGAGCGACAATGGTGAATGGGGCTTATGCAAGGAGCTGCCCGGATGCCGCTATGGAGCAACAATGGTGAATGGGGCTTATGCAAGGAGCTCCCCGGATGCCACTATGGAGCGAAAATGGTTAATGGGGCTTATGCAAGGAGCTGCCCGGATGCCGCTATGGATCGACAATGGTGAATGGGGCTTATCCAAGGAGCTGCCCGGATGCCGCTATGGAGCGACAATGGTCAATGGGGCTTATGCAAGGAGCTGCCCGGATGCCGCTAAGGAATGACAATCGTGGATGGGGCTTACGTTAGGAAGCTTCCCATGTGCCGCTAAGGAGTGGCAATGGTGAATGGAGCGTATTCAAGGAGCTGCCCGGATGCTGCTAAGGAGCGGCAATCGTGGATGGGGCTTACGCTAGGAAGCTTCCCAGGTGCCGCTAAGGAGCGGCACTAGTGAACGGGGCTTATGCAAGAAGTTTCCCGTAATGTCTTCCTCATGTCAGGACATGAGGGTATCCCAACTCACTGGTGAGTTGAGTCCTTCACCTATGCACTGGTGCACAAGTGGGATAATGCCAAGGGGCGTTGGAATCATGCCACTGTAATCATGGCATTAGGCGTCTTATTCTTGGAGCATAAGGCATCTCTGGTTTGGAACAAGAGGAATCCTATGTTTGGAACATAGGGAGAATACTACAGTTTATAGTCTTATAGGAAGGACTGTTTTCATCTCATGCTTGGTGTATAAGGCATCTCTTGTATAGGAAAAAAGGCATCCTATGTTTTAAACATAGGGATTAATACAGTTTAAAGTCATGTAGATAGGACTGTTAGCATCTCATGCTTGGAGCACAAGGCATCCTATTATTTGTTAGATAGGGGGAACTACAGTTTAGAGTCATGTAGATTGGACTGTTGGCATCTCATGATTGGAGCATAAGGCATCTCTCGTATAGGGAAATAGGCATCCTAGGTTAGGAAGATAGGGAGTACTATAGTTTATAGTCATGTAGATAGGACTGTTATGCAGAAGGCGCCAAGAAATGGTGGGTGTTGGGACTTACACAAGGGCGACCCTTTCTGGTTTAACCTGGCATAGGAGCCAAGTGATTGGGTTTGGAGGAGTGGCCTGAGGAATGGTTCGACTCAAGGTACTCGGGGAATTGATGATGAGAACCTCAACTCACGACATAGGAAAAAAACAAGAGGAATACATCAACTCAATGTGTTTCATGGTGTGTAGAGGAGTGTATGAAATCATGGTATTCCATAGGTTGAAGGTGGGAGCGCATAAGGGCGCAATGGAAAATCCCGGCATCCCGGCCTGAAAAGTTCGCGGTGCGACTATCCAATTTTTATGGCCTCGCGGAGCAATGGTGTCTCGCGGAGAAAAGGGGTCTCGCGGAGCTTTGTCCCATGGCGCAACATCGCAGAGCATGGGCTCGCGGAGCAAAGGGCTCTCGCGGAGCTTGGTCTCGCGGAGCAGCATCGCGGAGCATGGGCTCGCGGAGCAAAGGGCTCTCACGGAGCTTGGTCTTGTGGATCCTCCGCTCGCAGAGCAGCATCCCGGAACATTGTCTCGTGGAGCATGGACTCGCGGATCCTCCACTCGTGGAGCAGCATCGCGAAGGAAGCTGCTCGCGGAGCATGGCCTCGCGGAGCCGCAATGCGGAGCTCCGCTCGGCCGCCCAAGGGGCGAGGTGGCCATGGCCGTCCGTCCGGAGAAGGGGGGGTGAGCTGGGTATTTATAGGAAAGGGGCCCCGCGAAGCAGAACTCTCGCACCGCCTCAAGTGCTTCGCGGCACGCTCGCGAACGTCAAATTCGTTCGCGGAGATGTACCGCCTCCGGAGCTTCGTGGCGGGCTCGTGAACGTCAAATTCGTTCACGGAAGGTTACCACCTCCGGAGCTTCGCGAGACCGTGCTTCTCGGGTTCTTCACATCGGTTCTCCGCATCAGTGCTTCGCGAGGGGTCTTCGCGGCTCATCGCGAATGTCAAACGGATTCGCGGAGCCTCTCCCCTCATTTCTTCGCGGCGACCCTCCGCGATCATGGAGGGGGCTTCGCGAATGGGCTTCGCGAACCAGATTTCCAGCCCAACTTCAAATGTCCATAACTCCTAATCCGTAGCTCCGTTCGGGCCCTGCGACCTTCCAAATCGATGATTAAGAAAAGTTATACGATCTTGGATCGTGTATGGAAACATTTGGAAAATTTCAGGAACGCATTTTCCGGGGTCTACATATGGTTTTAATGATTTCTTGACCTGAAGGCCCGGTCGGGACCTTTGATGAAATGATATATATATATATATATATATATATATGTACATATATATATACCAGGGTACCTCTATAGGGGGGATATCCCTTATGGGTTACCGTATGTAGTGTGCATGTTTGGGGTAGGAAATTGCAGTGATATGAGTCACACATGCAAGGGCCTCCTACATACATATTATTATTATATCCACCATGTGTTAATGGGCATCTTGTAGAGATTGTGTGACTGTTGCTGGCCAACCCTGATTAGACAGGTTGGTAACCCCTAGATTTGTTGTTAGGCCAGTTGGGCTTTTCCACTGGTTTGGTCAGTTAAGGAGGCCAGTTGTTTATAGACTTAGGAGTGTCAACATATTTCGATCAGTGGTTCCGAAAGCAAGTATGTCTTGGGGTATTATAGGGATGATTAGGATCACCCATGGCTACTGGATTATTTTCTTTGCTTGTTTATTTTTCATGCACTAGTATATTTTCAGCTTTCACTCTTACTTGTTTTACTCTAGCGCAACATTAGTATATTATATTTTGGATTTTATTTATAAAATGACATATGATTTTGTAAAATGTTATGTAGCATGTTTTTGGATTTTAAATTGGAAAAATGTGTTGTATATTTGAAAATTTTAAAACCATACTTTTATAATTGTATTTCAAACTTGCATTATTGGATTGTTTTGGGATTGAAAACATTGGATTTTGTGGAATATCTTGGAAACCATTATGAGCATCATTAATGATCATTCCTATCTTTATGATTTCAGTTTTAGGTTTCCATGCTCATGTTTTCTTTGCAGAGTTTCTTGTTATTGGAGCATGTCAGCCTTTGGTCGGGAGGTGACCAAAAGGTCATGTGGAGGTACTTTCAGTTTTATTTTCTTTCCACTACAAGCGTTATATTTATCTAATGTTTATATTTATCTATTTTGTTGTTTATTTGTTTTTGTTCATGGGCCAAATCATTCCCAACGATTAAAATATTGATTCCCAGCACAGGTTGATAGCCAGTGGGGATTGGGAACGCCCTTCGGGCCATGTCGTGGATCAAATCGGGTGACCAGTTCAGGGTCGACCCGGGTAGGTTCATGAAAAAATTGTATTATATACACCAAACAAAATAAATAATTTGTGAAAATGACATATGTCATTTAGAAATAAAATTAAAATGAGAAACGCATACCTCATGTCTCATCTTTTTCATACATGTTCAATCAAACTTTATAATAAATATATATTTATTATAAATATATTATATAAACAATATCATATATATAATACAATATATAATTTAATTATAAAAACATATCACCCATTTATTGACATTTATATATTAAAATTATTGTTTTTGGTGAAATCTATTTCATTTTTCATGTGTGATTTGGTTCGGTAGACCCAATCATTGTACTTTGAGCATGGTTACATTATCTCCAGAGTGATAATAATTTTATTAGTATCAAATTTAATCATCATATACACTATTATAACTATTTATATAATAAGATGATGAAAAAGTAATTACATCACTTCATTAAATAAAACTTAATGTACTATGTTAAGTGTAAAAATTGACCATTAAAAACCATAGTAATTTCATATATATTAAATAAATTCATTATTAAAACCATTAACATGAAGTGGTTATGAAAAACCAAATGCATCACTTCGTGAAGGTGATAATCTACACGCACGCTCGAGCGATGTTTTATTTTTTCTGTATGATGGAATGGAGGTGGATAATAGTTGTTCCATCATCATAATAAAAATTAAGTATTTTTAAGAAACTAAATTCATTATTTTATATTGGATACCATATATTTACTGGAGGTATAGGAAGAAATAAATCATAATGTACTCTGTTAAGTGTCATATCTATTCGTTGAGAAACCTCATTTGGATTTCACCTTAAGCATTTAACGGATTGTATTTTGACAATAAAAGAAGATATATGATATGGGAAAGGAATATAAGATGATATTAGGGTTGTTATTTACTAATATTTAGTGATTAACCATTAGGAATAAGGGATTAGATGACGTTCCCTTTAACTAGTAAGGGGAGGGGAACACGTGGAATTACCTAAAGTATTAAATTAAAATAAATTAACATTCATGTTTAGGTGGATCAAAATTAATATTTTTAGAATTTATGTTGAGTATATGTTCATATAATCTCATTAAATTATATTTTTAAAAGTTTAGGATATATTTTAACCCTTATCTCTTAGTTTTATTTTCTATTAACCATTTGAATATTATCGTGATATTAGTGGTTTTACTATTTTGTCATCAATAATGTTAATATAAAATAGAAATTGACCCATAAGTGTATAAGGGATAAATTTTTAGACTATATCCAATTAAAGTGGATGAATATAATATGTTTTATAAATTAAAAATCATTTAATAAAATATTATATAACATAAGATACCATTAATGACATTTCTGGGACAATTCAAATAGTTTGATGTTAAAGTCAACAATACTCATATAGAATTTTAATATAAATTATTTTTAAAAACATTATACACTATTATTAAGCATATAATTAACATGTCACCATAATATATACATAAAATTTTATTTTTTATGATTTTAAAATCATTAACTTTGATTATTACACTGCTTGCACAAACATTGTGTTAGCATTGTGTACGAATTTAAGGTAATTATACCATAAAAACATTTAAAAATTAATAAACATAAATAAGTAAATAAATTATATTCTAAATAAACTTTTATATTCTTTAATAACATCTTCTTGTCTGTATGTGAACATATAAATTAAAGTGAGTGGTATTTTAAAATTTTCCTTTACTTAAAATATTACAAAGGCCTTTATCAAAGACTAATGACACAAAAATGCCATATATATAAATATTTGAAGATGTGGTAAAAATTAACATAATAAAATTAAATATAGTCAATTGTATGGTTTATTTTTATTCATTAATTAATAGTTTTTATGATGTTGTACATATTTTTCCCTTAAAATAGTGATAACAATTTTACAAATGTTACTATTCATTATAACCAAAAATAAATGTGGCATATTTACCAAATTTTAAAATACCAGTTCTATACAAGGAATCAATTTTTCAATATTCTATCTCCAGAATTTGAGGATATGAATTTTAATATATGTGTGAAAAATTAAATGCAAAATAGTTTGTTTTTAGAAAAAAGGGTATTTAAGCATAAAAATTTGCATCTATCAAAATATAGAATATAGATAATTCAAATGAAATTAATTAGATTATACTAAAAAAATGAATAATATGTAAATTTAAAACAGAATTCCAATTATAATAAGAATTTTAAATTACATTATTTCATGAAAAGAAATGATGACATTTGAAAAATTGCTATTTTTCACTATTCAATGAAAATTCAGTCATCTCACAAAAATAAAAAAATTTCACGAGAAGATAATTTTGATTTGATGATTTCAAAAATTAAGTTAAATTTATAAAATAAAATTTCTAAAATTGATATAAATTAAATCTAATTTCCATGCACCAAATCCTATAAAAATAATTTTTGAAGGAAATCAATTTTTTAAGCATAAAATTACATCACAAAAAATTAAGTGATTATTTACTAAGAATTAATATATATATATATATATATATTGAATATGAAAATCATACATATATATCATAATTTAATTACTCATACTTATACCCACTTTTCAAACAACTATATTATAATGGTCACATTTAAATAATAATATTTTTATAATATATCTTAATTCACTAAACTATTGATGTTGCGTGTTATGAAATATAGTGAGATTATTATTATTTAAATCTAAATTTATTAGTGTGACAAGAATCCTCTTGAATGATGTTATTGTATTTCATATGTAAGGAGTCCAAACTCAATTAGGTGATCAACTTCACAGCATGGTCTCCTTTGGATGTAGAAGGTTGAAAAACATATTCCCTCCATTCCATCATTTGAGGGTCTCAACATATATATGAATCGTAATCTATAAATTTTGGATAATTTATTCATTAGTCCAGGTATTAGAAGAGAGCATCCCTGGTAAATTAACCATTAAGAATGAATCAAACTCAACTGAGGAAATATTGATATTACGAGACTTGTAATTATTAACACTTGTTTTCATAGCATGAGATTTAGCTTATATAGAGGATCCTTATGTATAAAAGGTTGATAATGACATAATGATAGATATAATACAATCTTAGACAAAACCACCTATACCACTCCCTAAACACTTGATTCATCAATATTCTGGTTATATCTCCACCTTAAAGCCTTCCAGCTTATCAGACACCACCCATATCATCTTTAGATATGGTAGATAGATTTCAGAAATATGGATATTAGTAGACCTAGTTAAGATGGATATCTAGTAAGTAGATTTGATATATTATACACGTGAAAGAATCATACTTTTCAAATATGTCGTGTGGTGATTGACTCCATGATGGTGAGTTGCATTAAGAGCTTTCCATATAAGTGAGCATCTAAAATATTCCAGGACGCCCTAGCATAATGACACCCGTATTTTTAATATTATGTAATGTTAATATTTTAATGTAATATCCATTTTTTAAACAATTGAATCCACCACAAAAAATAAAATGAAATCGATCATGTGTAAATTAAAATTACCACCTCCATGAAATGATGCGC
Source organism: Viscum album (assembly GCA_963277665.1). NCBI lineage: Eukaryota > Viridiplantae > Streptophyta > Magnoliopsida > Santalales > Viscaceae > Viscum > Viscum album. The sequence goes on from OY728131.1 coordinate 1,934,436,748, forward strand.
ATATCTTGTCATCACCACCTCTCATGGATGGTGAAAAGAATTTATTTAACAAATTAATAAAACTATAATTTAAAAATTATAATTACAAAATAATAATCTATCATATTTGTTTTTTTTTCACATCATTTGCTAATAAACGAATCATTATTCATGCATACGTGCGGACTACCGCCTACACAAATGACGAATTTCAATTGTCATCACCACTATTTTGGGATTATTATATTAATTAATTTAATGAAGGTAAATTATATTAATAAATTTTTTAATATTCTACAAAATCTATAATAACAATATATTAAAAAGCCCTTACTCAATAATTCATTATATCATGCCCCCATTTGAGATGGTTTTACAACCAATAGGAACAATGATATAATATTAATATTATGAATGAATAAGGAATGTTAAATAATATTAATTTAATGTAAAAATAATTTATTTTATATTTTTTAATGACTATGTAATGGTTTTATATATATTTAATATATTTATTAATGTATCACATTTCGATCGTTAATGACACAAAAACTTATTCTGTAAAAATTATCATTTTTGAAAACCATAAATTATGATTAGCCATATGAAAATGAGATATGGATTATAATTTAAACACAATTATTATTTTATTTGGAACCAGTTTTCATCATTTTGTTTTTTTATATAATAATTAATCAACCACGACATTACAAAATTAGTACGAATCAAGCATGAAATTTTTCTAGCACCCGATCTGGAAAATGAACTATAATTGGATAATATATTTATAAGAAATGGTTATGAATGATGATTATAAAGGAAAATATACATTAATAAGGATATGAAATATGTTATGAATAATGTTTTATAAATATGGTCATAGCACATTATGACTAAGAAGAAAACGATGTAAGGTTTTTTGTCTCAATTTTCACCCCTTGAGACAAATTTCATATTAAAAAACATGTATTATTTTGTATGGTGTATCGATGATAAATAAATATTTTTTTGTGATTATCCTATAATTTTCTATGGTTTTTAAATTTTTATTTCAAATTATATCCTTCAATTGGTTTTCATTAGAAATCTTCTAATGTCGTAATATGATCTTTGTCTTCAATTTAATTTCCTAAGAAATATTTCATATTGTGCACCATGATATCTTTGATATGGTATAAATACTACGTAATTATGATATTTTACCATATAGATGAAATACATGGGGATTAAAGAGATATATCTTGTTCCCTATTTAAATATTGTTTGATTTTATTGACCCCATGTTTGTGAGTGTTTCTTTTCTAAAAATTCACACTTTGAGAGATATTTCTTATTATACACAATGTTTTATTTTTTTATGGTTTATATAATAAACAATTAATATTTTCAAAATTATCCTCTCATTATTTATGGTATTTAATTTTATATTTAAAATTATATACTTCAAGGGTTTTTATTAAAATTATTCTAATGTGGTAAGTGTTATTTGATTAAAATATTATTTACTTGAGACATGTTTATCAAATACAATATGTTCTATATTGTCTGGTTAACTTTATAGCCCTTTTTTATATCATGATTATATCATTATTTTTTTATTTATTATTCATTTTAGATTATATCCTTCAAGGTGTTTTGATTAGAATGTTTATAAAATCATAAGTGTTATTTTTATCTTTTTTAAATTCCATGAGACATGTTTAATATTTCAAACCATAATATCTTTTATATATTTTATTCACTACAATATTTATTTCAAGTATAATTAACGTATTACATTCTATTATATTTAATTTTATTTGTATGCCTATCATTTTATTTAAATTCTTATGGTAGAATTACCGTAAGGGTGTTTGTATCTCAAATTTTCATTATTGAGATATGATTTGTATTCAACACTTCTATCTTTTTTGTAACTAATTATTACTTTATAAACTATCTCAAACAATTTTCCATTGTATTTTTAAACATATAGAAATCCATTGTAACTCTTGACTTTCCAAATCATACACATTCATAGACATGATTTTTCATATAATTAATTCTCTCTATAGGTACCATATTTTTCATTATATTGTTTGAAGGTAAATCTCCATGATATTCATATATCAATTAACTTATAAAATATTTACTTAAAAATATACCATTACTATATATTGTGTTAGTTTTAGTATTCTTACATGCAAACTTATTACACATATAGATTTTGGGAAATATTAACAATTGATATACTTGTTATTTTGATATGAGTATTTATTATCTACATTAGAATGTTAATTATGAGTTTTTAAACCATACACCTTATTTCTTCAAATGTCTTATATTAATTTTTGTATTAGAAAATTAATGAAATTTCTTATTTTTTCTCTAAATATATATGTTTATGAATCACTAAGGAAATTTTATTGTGCATTGTATTGATATTCATATATTTGAAAAGATTAATGCACTGGACCAAATGATGTGACATGTGGGGCCTAGTATTATATTTCCCATAAATTAATTGGTTGTTTCCTGAGATAAAAGTATTGGATATTTGGTTTGTTCATACACATTGAATTAATGATGTGTTGTTTGTGTCCATGATGAAAATAATGATGCCTTGGCTCCGGTATTGATGGAAAGAATAATATCTTAGCTAAGGCCTTTATCATAAACATCAGTCTGTTCAATATTATGTATTCCATAACTATTAATTATGTTATTTTCTTCTTTCTATTTATTATTATAGTTAACCACGGATTTTTTTCAAGCTCATGTGATCATTTATATGACATTATTTAATTAAATTTTTTTTGGTTCTTATTATTTATTCCATGTTTATGCATTGATAAGTTATGATATAAATTTTCACTTAATTCATGTTTTATCTCACCATTCATTTATTTCCATTTCAATAGGTTTTGAAGTAAATTATTATACATGATATCTCTAGAAGAGTAGAATATGTTTAGAATATTTTAGAAGTTGTTGATGAATTACTAGTTTCTTATTTAATGGAAGCAATTTTCAACTAATGCGAAAGACATTGGATTTTTTAGTTTTATGTTTTTTCAAGATATCTAAGACTCTAAATATAAAAGTTAATTTTAATGAAAGTGACCTATTATTTTTTATGATATTTTATTTATTGATTGATAAAATTGGTTCGCTCTAGTTCATTTTAAATCTAGTATGAAAAGAAGGTATTTATGAGAACTGCTTCCCCAGAGTACAAGTCTGGAGAATCACAGTTAGTAACAATGGAGGTTTCAGATATCATTAGATATTCATATTTTATTGTTCAATGATAATTTAGAATAGTAAATGTCATCAAGGTTTGATATATTAAGGATGATCATAATTTCAATGGAATGGATAACCCTTTTGGATTGGTAGAGGTAGTATTTGATATAATATATCTTTTAAGGATTAGGATGAGGGAGCTTTATAGAAAACCCTAGGTATGAGTCTATGTACAATAAAACATCCTAAATTTTGGAAACGCATGGAGTTTTTTGTCTCTTAGAAATTACAACCCTACTTGGATTATGGAAAATGGATATGGGTTTAGTAGAGATTCACCTCAGGGTAATCATCCAAAAAAATGTTGGTTAATTATCATATTATTCTTCAATCGGTGCATAGGGAGTGGGCCTAAGACTGAACACCTTGATAATAGATCATATGGGATATGGTTTAGAAATTAACATGTACTTTATGAATTATTATAAAGGATTATAATAAACTTTTTAGGTAACATAATTCAATAATGACCATGGAAAACATAGATTTAAATGAAGAGATTCATAAGATAAGGTATACATTATTTGATATTTTAATTTTTAGATAATTCATGAATTGAATTTTTAGATCATAGATTTCAATGATTTTTTGATTTGGAATATTGTAAAAAATTCCATGAAAATTTTAGAGTGTTATTTTATTATTATAATGAGGATTAAAAACCAAAAAAAAAGAAAAATAGGTTGAAGCAAGAGTTATATATATTTAACTAAAATGAATTGTAAGCAAACCTGATGTTGTCATACAGTAGGACATATTGAGGTTAAATTTTTTATCACTCTCTTTTGATGCTAATATTAAATAACTCAAATTAAATGTTTTCATTTTATTAATGGCTAGAGTTAGGAAGAACCAAATTTACATTAGATATGATGGAAAATTTAGTGATGGACATAATGAGAAACCAAATGGGATAATTGATGGTGTTATAAATCATGTGATGCTACCAAATTGGCTATCATGACTTATAGATAACAACATAAATATAGTTGAATTATAAAATACACTAAAGAATTGAATCAAGTGGTCCTATGGAAGTTCAGTTGACAAAGATGACAAAGGAATAAAGAATAATTTTTCTACATGTAATTTTTTTTGGAAGAAACACAAATGGTAATGTCTAAATAGAATAGAAAGATTATACTGGTTTGTAAAATTAGGGTAAAGAGTAAAATTATGAAATGGAAAGATAAAGAAATCGATTAAAATAATAAGGGGAACATATGTGTTTTTTAGGAATACCTTATATATTAAGATTTAAACCTCATTTAAAAATATATCTTGATTTTTTTATGTATTTTAGATAACCTAGAATAAATTTATTATTAAATGATAAATATAATTGTGAGGACAAAATTTATTTATGTGTGTGGGAATATAATACCTTGATATTTTAAAGGATATATTACTTTAAGAATTAATATATTTGATCGGATATGATAAATGAAATTCAAAACTGAAACGAACCAAAAAACATTATATAACCATTAATGTCCATACATGTAATTTGTTGGTAAAATAGGGGTATCAAAATTAGGAAATAATTTTTTTTTAAATTAAATTATTTATTAATATTATGAAATTGATAATATTCAATGAGTGTAGCTAAATAACTATTAAGACTTATTTTTTATTTCAAATATAAAATTTTCTTAAAATTTTCATGTATGCATTTTATTTTGAGATACAAAATATATTATTGATAAAATATATTATAGATATAACTATTATATTAGCACAAATATAAATATTAATTAGTATGAAATGTGAATGAAAACACTTAATATTATAGATGTTATTTTCCTATGAAAACAATTTTCACTATATTTTTTTGTTAATATATTCAAATTTTCAAATTTTAATTTAAACAAATTCACATAAATTTTGGATTTATATTAACAATTTTATATTAATATTTTTTTTATTTTTATGAAATAATATATTTTTAGGTGAATAGTATAAAATACATTTTTTACTAAATTCATTGTGTTTATGGACATATCAAAAAGTAAGTATATCTTAAACACTTAAAAAATTCAATAATAAAAAATTAATTTAAGGAGTAAAAAACTACATTTAAAAAAATGTTATGAATTTATAAAACCTAACTTTATCATTTTATAATAATAAATAATATTTCCCAATAAAAGTAACAATTTTTACTATTTATTTTAAATAAATATTATTTTGATAAATTTTGGTTTTTTATTTATTTGAAAGGAATAATTTTTTTATAATAAAAAAATTATATTATAAAAATATATAACATCGATAATTTTATTATATACATAATTTTTAATCATAGAATACACTTTTTAAAAATTGGTTTTTATGCGTTATATGCACTAGGGTTAAAAATGATTTTTCATACACATCAAAATATTATTTTATAAAATTTATTTCATATCTATAATGCCTATTTAAAAATTATTTAATACGAATAATAATATATTTAGGCATTAAAATTAAATTACATACGTGAAAATTTATTGGCATGCTACAAACTAAAATTCCAAAATATTGACACCTCATGAAAGTTGATTTTTTATTATTTAACAATCAACCATTATAATCCAAACAGATTATAGTAAAATATTTTCTATAATTTTTTTGGAAATATATATGTTTTTTATCTATATGGATTTTTATTAACTAATTAGTCAAGATGATCATGAATAATATTGACTCCAATTCCCAAAGGTTTTATTTATTTATTTTTAGATAATACACTTTTTAATTGGGTTGAGGGGAGCCTTATATAGAATATAAGGCCAATCGAACATTTCTCATTACATGAACCAGAGGCTTAAATATGAGACACAGAAAACCACCCCATCCTAGCTTCTACATCATGATAAACATATTCTCTATTGCCTTGCAAGGGTAATTGGCTAGAATTTTTCCAAGAAAAACATCATGTTGTTTGGTACCAATGACCAAATTCTTACCCTCTCATCATTCTAGATTCAATTATCCTACTGGTGAATGCTTCCCACTCTATTTTGTTCCTCTTCTGGGGTTTCACTTGAGGAACCAAACTGGCCTATAGCTCATAATCCAAAACCTATGTTGTGACTTGACTCCACAAACCACATGCTCAGCCTCACCACCTTGACCAATCGATGATCGACACAACATTTCACCACCTTTTTTTTCTACCAACCACCGTAACCCACAATTTCTGAGGTGAAATACTATGAATTCTCCATCGACACGGACCTCTAATGTCGATGCCTCTCACCCACCTCTATCGTTGTCGAACCATCGAATTGTCGACCTATGTCTTCCTTCCTCATCGTCGACACAATCGATACTAACCCTCGATGATGTTGAGTTCCCACTACCACTATGCAGAACCATAGCTGAAATCCCACTTATAATAACCCAAAAATTGTATTCATATTCATATAGATTATTTAGTGAATGCATTAGACTTATATAAGTGACAATTGGGGCCCAATATTATATATCCCTTTGATGCATTGATTGGTCTCATGGGGAAAATGATTTGGGTACTTAGTGTATGCCTACCTTATGTAAGAATTATTCCATGGTTGTAACCTTGATGGCAAGTATAATTTCTTAGTTGTGTCTTGGCGGAGGCCATGATTGTACAGATATGGATGTCTAGTTTTATAAATTCGATCACCATTAATTTAAATATTGTTTCCCTTGTGTTTATTGATATTATTAACTATGTATTTGATTCATGATCATGTGATCTGTTATATGACATTATTTTATTATCAATTATTTACAATAATATTATTCATTACATGTTTATTCCTTGATAGATTATGATATATATTTTCTCTTGATGGGAATTTGAGGTCACCCATCTTATGTTTACATTTCCATATGTTTTGAAGACAATTATTACACAATATAATTCTAGAAGAGTAGCGTATATGGATAATTTTAGAGAAGATATTGAAGGCTTAATATGGATTATATATTTTCTTATATAAGAGAAAATTTACCATATGATGAGAAAGAAATGGGTTTTGTTGGTTAATTTTTTTCCAAAATATCTATATTTTATTCCTAAAAAGTCCTTAAAATTTAAGTGACTCCATAATTATTAGTGATATTTTATTTCTTGATCGTTAAAATTTGGTCACTATTGTTTATTTCGAAGTCATTATTTAAAGATGTTATTTATGAGAACTGAATCCCAAGAGCACATGTTTGTGGTATCACAAGCACATCATTATTGTATGCACATTTTATTAACCAAGTGTGGGTAGAAAAAGTAAAAATTACATGTATATTTCCTTATTCACTTTTCCATTTCATATTTTTTTGTGAGGGAGAGAAGTGTTCATATTAAAAGTGTTGCAGGATCATTGGAAGTTGCTACCAGCACTACACATTATCTGTGTTAAAAAAAGCACTTAAATAGGTAATCCCATTACTAGAAATTATTAAAGGTATAATTAATTTAAAAACAAATTATATAATATTAAATATAATATTTTTTAATATAAATATACTTAATATTTTTTAGATATAATATATTTTATTAAATATAATTTATATAACATTAAATACATAATTACACATAATATATAAAAGATTTAGTGAAAATGTATTATAAAATATTTAAAATTTAGTATTAAGTAAAACATTAGTAATTATATAGCACCGTTAAAATTTATTTTAAAATAATATTGTGCATGATGACTTACGATACATGAAACAGTGAACTTTTTGTGAACTGTGATATATGATAAAAATATTCTTATTTAAACGTGACCATAATATCATAGCAATTAAATTAGCATTAAAAATATGAAAAAGAAAATTATGAGAAATATGTATAATGGTTTTATATAATAAGAATATTTTTATTAATTCATTGAAAATATTTACTTAATTTTTAGTAATTTCATTTTATGCTTAAAAAATATATTTTCTGCAAAAATAGATTTTATTTTCTTTTGTGCACAGACATTATTGTTAATTTCTAGAATATTTTATAAATCTTATTTTATGGAATAAATTAATTTTTGAAATCATCATTTAAATTTCATATTAGGGTGAATTGATGAGTTTTTCGAGAATATTTATTTTTGAGTGAATAGTGAAAAATACCTTTTTTTGATAAAAAGTCATTTCTTTTCTTTAAATAAAGTAATTTAAAAGTCACATTATAATTCGAATTTGATCTTAATATAACATATGAACCATTTAATTATAAAAAAACTTATTAATTACGTTTAAATCATCAATAGAATTTATTTTGGTATAAGTTCATTTTATGTTTTAAATTCCCATTTATCTAAAAACTGTTTTTTCGTACAATTTTATGGTTTTATATTAAAATTGATTTATTATAATTCTATAAATTTAACCATAAAATATAAATATCATATTTTTAATCTGTATGTTCAAATTCGGTAAATACTTACCTTTTATTTTTGATCACTATGAATAGTAACCTAGTTTACGATTTGTCACCATAGTAAAGGGTAAATTAGGTAATTAATTATAAACATTAAGTGATAAGGATTTAAAAATATATCTATCACTAACCTGTGTTTTCTTATGATAATTTTAAATCAAAAAAAAACATTCAAATATTTTAAAATATGGCATTTTGGTGTTATTTCTCTTTGATATAGTCCTTTTTATTATTTTTAGTAAATGAAAATTCCAAAATGTCTCATTCATACATTTAATATATATAATATTTTATGATAGAGACAAAAAACTATTATGAATGGTTCTAAAATTTTATTTTAAATATTTTTTTTATGATGGTAATTTATTTTAAATTTTTCATGATAACATAATTACCTTAAATACTTACACAACGCTGAAACGGTTCTTGCACATGTTGTAGAAGAATCTAGTAAATAATATTAAAAACATTTTATGTGGTGTTTTTCGGTGACTTATAGTCTCCTACTATTTTTTAGATATATATAACATATTATTAAATTTTAAAATGTCTTTATTTGAGAAACTTTATTTTCATGATATTTTTTAAAGTCAAATTATGTGAATAGTCTATAAAATTAATTTAGTGGTATTTTATGTTACATAATATATTATTTAATGATTTAAAATTAATAAAAATATTTTATTTGGAGAAATTAATGCGATATGGTTTAGAATATCAATAGATCCGAAATATGGGTCACTTTTTATTTTATAGTGACTTTCTTGACCCCTAACACGTAAACCACTTGTGATCATGATAATTATTAAATAATGTTAATGGGGGGGAGGGGGGTTAAAACTAATAAATAAGTTTTTAAACAATACATAATGTTGTCTAAGTATTATTGGATGATATTATCACTACTTATATCAATCATATATTATAAATATATCAATTATGTTCTAAACAAAGATGAAAATTAATTTAAATTAATTTCATACTTTAAGTAATTCTGAGGTTTCCCCTCTCTTAACTTATAAATAGAACCCACCTCTCCTATATTCCTCACAATTAAATATCCATTTAGCTCAAAGAAGATCTCTTTTAAACCAAACTCCCCGTGACATAAATGATATTTTCTCATCAAAATTCTAAACTATATACCTTAATTTTTAAGCCAAATATTATTTTTGGATGAAGAGGTATAACTTTTAATCTAGTGTTTCCATTTTATTAATTCTTCAATCTCATTCCTATATCATTAAACCATGATAATATAATTACAAAATTATAACATATTTTCATGACTCACCTCACCATGATGAGGGAAGGGACAATAAATTTTTAGACCCTTCCTTCTTCATGTTGATGAATACATAATGACCCCCGAGATCCTCCTTCAATAAGTCCCAGAGTGGAAACTAGCAGCAAGGGTATAGTATCTCACACAAAATAGAAGGCATTACACTTTTTATTTAGTAGGATCAGGAGATAAGATTGTAAATCCCAAATGACAAAAAAACTGGAGGCAATTATAAAGAAAAAAATAAACCATTCCCATATGCATGTTACAAAATCAAGTGCTGCAAATTAGAAGAAAACATCAAGGGAAAGTACCATATAAAAGAAGAAAATATAAACAACATATATCCCAAATTCCTAATTAGTACTGTCCTCCATGATCCTCATAGTCCGACTAGAATCCTAAAATCTGTTTTATATACATAGGGTGAGTATATAAGATTACTCATTAGGGAAAACCAAAATCTATCGTGTACAAGTGGGGATGCATTATAATTCCCATGAGAAAATGAGATAACACCTAGCAAGGAAAATATCCACCCAAACATCACCAAGGCATATTACCCAAATAACGCAAGTCATGTAATGTAATTATAATAACACATCAATGAAATTATAAATGGATTGAAACATAAACGATGAATTTACACATATAGAAAGCCCACATTCCAACATCTATGCTCATGAAATTATACATGGATTAAAATTAGAATCACAGCATGATAAATTATTTTATTTTATGTTTCAATGATTTTAATGTGTATTATCATGTTTAACGTTAAGGAAATGTTTCCTTCCATTTAAACACATTTTTTTTTCAAAAAAACATAATTTTTTATTTCATCTCCCCCCCAACTTAAAATTACATTGCCCCTAGTGTTTGAAGAAAAAAATTTAGAAGGGTTAGAGGCAAATAAGGTGAGTTCAAAAAAGAAATTGAAATATAAGGATCATGGAATGAAGTCACCTGGTGGATGATGTTGATGTTCTTGCTGCTCTAATTTAGTCTTTCGATATTCTTTTCACTTGCAGATTTCCCTACTGGAAAAAGAAAAAAGAAAAAAATATATATATATATTAATTCATATAATAAATATAGTATATATACAAAGATTATAAAATAAAGAAGCACTATAAGCCATAGATCAGTGGTAAGTGTGTGCCCCTATCTCCCTTCAGTCTTGGGTTTGATTTGTCCCGGCATCACCGGTTGGGAGGGTTTTGACCCACGACCTTTGAAAATTTATTATATATATATATTTAATTATTATTATATTTTTATTTTTTTTAATTTCATTTTAACCAAAAAAACATAAAAATAAAATAAAATAAACTGATGATACATTGTCTTCTTTTTAAATTTCTAGGTAATACATTACTCAAGGATCACACCACGTGACATTGATGAATATGCAGCTCGCCTTTCATACCCATCCATACTCATAAGAATAGAAAAGATCAACAATATATATTTTTTATATTTTTTTTAATATCAAAATTATTAATTAATACTATTTGAAAAATAAATATGATTAAAAAATATTAAAAACATGACAACCATGGGTTTCCACTCATTTAGTGCTTTTATTTAATCTTGTTAGCTTGACATGGATCCTAAATCTATCAAAAATTTTCTGGTTCATAAGATGGCTCAGTTAACTTAACCATTATTTATTGTTTATTAAATGATTCAATTAATGGTTTTATGCTATGACCATTGACCATGAAAATGTGACAACATATGGGATATTGAATCTCTACTTCCCCATGGGGGTACACTTGATGCACTATGAAAGGACCTGACCATCAAGATCATAACATTCCTAGGTGTAAATGATGTTATGAAGTATACAAGAGAACAAAGATTCTTGGTTGAAAATGATTGACTTTAATATTTCGTGATTGGTTGGCTTGAACTATATCCTTATTTATCCTTGTGTTTTCAAAAGCCACCATCCTATGTTTCTCATGTTCATTAAGATATAATTTTCACTTTAATTCATCCAAAGAAATGTCAAAGTTCATTTTTTTTATTTCCCAAAATGCTTTATGCTCAATTTTACCAGGTCAATGGAATGATTTTCCATAAACCAATTTTTATGGTTAGATGCCTTGGATGGGTTTGAATGTTGTGCGATATACTCAAAGAGAATCCAAGAGTTTCTCTGCCCATTCTTTCCTAGAGGGATTTAGAGTTTTCTTAAAAAATTCTTAACCTCCCTATTCACTAACTCATATTGAACACTGGTTTGGGTATGGTATGTATTGGAAACATTATGAGAAATACCATACTTAGACATGAGTGAATATATTGGACAGTTGCAAAAAGGGGTTCCTTGGTCACTGATTATAGCCCTATGAATTCCAAATCGAGAAAATATGTGATCTTTTATAAATTGGAAAATGACAAGATGGTCATAGGATATTGTGGAAATGACCTCAATCCATTTCGAGAAATAATAAATATCTAATAGGATGTAGATTTATCCCTTGGAGTTTGGGAAGGGTCCCATGAAATTAATTCCCCAACAATAAAATATTTCCAGGACCATAATGGATGGGAGGGGCATTTGATTCATTTTGGTAATGGATCCTAATTGCTGACATTGATGATAACTTTTGCAGAATTTTAAGGAATAAATAGTGAGGTTATTCTAGTAGAAACCACTTTGGAGGACCTTAGCAGTGGTTTTATTTGTAGAAAAGGGCATCTACATTTCTCTCTAGGAAAAAAATATAGAATGGACTCTTTCTTATACTTGGTAACATATCTCTTGATGATTTGATCAAGACATAACTTTAAGAGGTAAGGATCATCAGTCACGTAATGTTTGATATCAGAAAGGATTTTCTTCTTACCTTGGGTCCCCAAGAATATTGGAATGTCACCCATCACCCAATGGTTTTCTATGTCATCATACCAAGGAAAATCACTCACTGGATAGAGGTGATCATCGAGAAATGAATTAGATATAGAGAGGTGGTGTGAGTTGTCTTTGAATTCCATCCTAGAGAGGGGATAAGCTAAAAAAATACAAAAACCATTTTATCATTAATGTTAAAATCAAACTCTTGAATAATAAGTGCCCAACGTATCAATCTAGACTTGGCATCTTGTTTTTGGAAAACGTATTTTTTGGCTGAATGGTCGGTGATGAAAATGATGGGTTATCCTAAGAGATAAGACCTTAATTTCTCTAAGTCAAAGATAATAATAAGAAACTCTTTATTAGTGGTGGTGTAGTTAATTTTTGCATTATTTAAATATTTGCTTTCATAAGCAATGAAACATGGATTTTTCTCACACTGTTTTCCTAAGACTTCTCTTACAGTGAAGTCACTAGAAACACACTTGCGTTCCAAAAGAAGTTTCCAATTTGGATATTTCACAATAGGTGGAGAGACAAGAGCTAACTTGAGTGTAAAGAATGATTCCTTATAACATTCTATCCATAAAAATTGATCATATTTCTCTAATAGAGCAAAAAGTGGTCATGAAATGGAGCTGAAATCCCTAATGGAACTTCTATAGAAACCAGCATGTCCTAAGAAGTACCTCACATTCATAATAGTTTTAAGAGAGCGCAGGTGATGAATGATTTCAAACTTGTATTTATCAACTTCAATCCTTCTACCAAAAACCAGATGGCCTTGAAAAAGACCTTCATTTATAATTAAATGGCATTTTTCCTAATTTAGGATTAGATTCATATCCTTGCATATTTATATAACACATCAAAAATTTAAAATGAATTCCTAAAATTTATCCCTAAATATGGAAATTCATCCATTAAGACCTCTAAAAAATCCCTCACCATGTTTGAGAAGATTCACATCATGCACCGCTGGAAGGTACCAGGGGAATTACATAACCCAAAGGGGATGCCCTTGAAGGAAAATTATCTGAATGGAAATGTGAAGGTTGTTTTTCCTTGATCCTCTATAGAGACCTCGATTTGATTATACCTTGAGAGTCCATCCTGGAATAAATATAATTGATTACCTGCCACTCGCTTGAGGACTTGATCAGTAAAGGGAAAGGGGAAATGGTATTTTTTGTTACAATAGTTGAGATTCCTATAGTCAATACGAACTCTCCATCCACTCCTGACCCTTCGGGGGAGAATTTCACCATCCTCATTGGTGATCACGGTGATTCCAGATTTCTTTGGGACAACTTGAACTGGGCTTACCCATTCACTCTCAACAATGGGGTAGATGATACCAAATATTAACAACTTAAGAAGTTCATTCCTTACCACATCTATAATATTTGGATTGAGTTTACGTTGAGTTTGAAGAAATGGATTGGATTCAGATTCAAGAAAAATAATATGAGTCCCAATGAGTGGTCTAATCCCAGGAATATCAGAAAGAATCCATCCAATTTATTTCATAAGATTTATTAGGACATAAAAAATCATCATCTCTTGATTGGAATCAAGAGGGGAAGAAATGTCAACCGGAAAGGATAGATTGTCCCCTAATAACGCATACTTGAGTGATGAAGTTAAGACCTTAAATTTGAGATCAGACTTGTTATCACTTTTAAATAAGGGATGAGACTTTGTATGGAACGTAGTTTCTTTGTTCAGTTTTGTTTATAGAATTGGTTCCTTGTGAAAAGAATTTTCATCCAAAAAATTATCCATAACAGTGTCATGAATGGGTATGGACTCAATGTTATTGATTTCACCCATGGTATAATTGATTGGGGTTTCTATAAAATCTTTTATTGAGCTATCTAATAGTGGTTCAAGCCAAGGAGAAAAATTTCCCTCATGTGGACAAATAAAATCAATATCTTCTTGACTTAAACATCCTTCAGTAATTCCTTGGTGTTCATCATGTTCACTATCAACACTACCAATACTATTAACCTCATTTATTTCCTCATCATCGCCAATTTGAGAGTTTTCATTATAGATGCTCAAGTCTAGACTCATGTTTCCAAAGTTGATGGTCATGTTCCCATTTCATACTCGGATATCAATGTTTATCGTTGCAAGGAAGGGATGACAAATGATGATTGGGTTTTCTCATTCAAACCTAATATTGGATTACTTTCAAGGATAATGAAGTTACCTCGGTAAATGAAAATTTTGACTTTCACCAAAACATCCATTAATATCCCATTTGGAACTCTAATTCTATGATCAGCAAGTTGATGAGTGACATAAGAGGGTCGGGGTTCAATGATCCCTAATTGGAAATACATGGTATAAGGAATGAGATCCACACTATCTCCTTGGTCACACAAAGCTATTAAAACTTTCTTATCTCCTAGTTCAACAATGATGTAAGTGCATCATGGGTATTTCATCTATTGTAGGAAGGGATCCTTGGATTGATGCGCTAACATTTGCTGCCAAAAGTACTCAGTTCTTATTTGAGAATTTCCTTTTAAATGTGCAGAGGTCCATAAGGTATTATGAGTATACAAGAATGGTTTGAATGGAATGAATGAGTGTAAAGTTAAATTTGCCCTGTCTGAATATTTCCCTTGAAGATTCACTCAATTAAGGATTGGGTTTCCCCCTTATGTGTTGAGGAAATGGGGAAGATTGTTGGATATTTTTAAGAGTTGTCTCTTTCAAATTTTTATTAGTTTATTCAGTTTTTTCATGTGGTTTCTTTGAAATTTCATTATAGTTTTAATATTTATATGGCTTTTGAATTATTTTTTCAGGTTTCACAATTGAATTTCCACTTTTTAAAACTATGACAGCCTTTAATTTTTCATGACTTGTTTGAGTGAAACTTGAACCTTCCCTTAAAGTTTAGGATGGAACGTCCTGAGTAGGCATGGGTGCTTTCCCAGTTTTAATGTTTTTTAGTTCATTTTTAAGGGATGATACTTTTATGTTAATTATCACCATTTGTTTACACAACTGCTCAAGGATTGAAAGAGGGATAGATTGAGTAGGGGCTTATGCTAGTCGGTTTCTCCCAGGATGATACTTTGGTTGTTGGATTGGTTATTGCATAGGTTTCTAGATGTGTTGTTGATATTGGATTGGAGTATGTTGTTATTGGGCTTGTTATTAATGGAATTGGGTATGGATTTAGAAATTTTGTTGAGGGTAGGGTTTTGGTCCTTATGGATTACTAGGTTGTTGGTTATATTTCCAATGGAATCATAGATGGTTATTGTACCATGTATTGAATGTGTTTTAGTATAGTGGATTCTGAACGTTCAGAGCCTTGACCTCCACTGGAGGTCCTCCTATAAAAACATCTTTAATGGAAGGGATGGTCAGGAAGTTGTCAGTCTTGTCGTCATGTTTGTCACAAATTGTTCAAACAGGGTCAACAGTTTGAATTTCATGGTCATTACTATGATCGATCTCCTCGACCTTCCTAGTGAGTGAAAATAGTTTCTACCTAAATATTTCCTCCTCCCTTCGTGTGTTAATTACACCATATTTGGGTGTATTATCATAGTAAGGTTATGTTACCCATGTTTGGTTTTGCTTAGAATGGATTTCCAGATACTGACAAGCATCATTTGGGGCTTTGTTTTTAAAGGTTCCATTACACATCATGACAATGAATTGTTTGTTCCTTGGACCCAACCCTTCATAGAATTTTATCAATTTTTCAGGAATAGATAAACCATGGTGTGGAACCATGTTTATAGTTTCTTTGAACCTCTCCCTTGTTTCTTATAATGACTCCCCCTATTTTTCAAAAACGTTTTTCATTCTATTTTTTAAGTGTAATTGTTTTATGGTGCGAAAGTATTTTTTGTAGAATTATATTTGTAATTGGTTCCTAGAGTTGATTTTTTATGGTATAATATTTTTTAGACAATTTTTAGATCAATAATTTAAATAAAATGAAAATAGACTCATCTTAGTTGATTCTAGTAGATGTGGGGGACACATGGTTTCTACAATGTCATCGAACATCTTAAGGTGATGGTAGGGAATCATGTACTCCATTCCATGGAATGTGGGAAGGTGGTTCAAGACATGGAGTTTGAATATGTTGTTGGTATATCCTAGGGAATTGTTTCTAATGCATGAGGGGGGATTTATTACATCCCACATTTTTATCACATAACCTTTCATTACATTATACAAAACTGAGGATCATTTAGATTTAGTGTCATGGAAACTAGGAACTTAATACATGACAACATAAAACATTATTATTGAACACTTGAAAGGATTATTCATTGTTCATCCTATGTTATTTAAAACATCTAATAACATGGTAGCATATATCAATGGAAATGGTGAGTAGAAGGTCTAGTATGGGAAATAAGGGAAACAATTTACATGTGAACATAAGATACATCAGAAGTCATGAAAAATGACTTTAAGGCATGAGAAAGATATCATGAGGCATATCATAATAAAAACAACGTGTTTCATAACATAGATATTTGGATAAAACATTTAACATATACAATCATTTCTGTTTCACCAAGGTCCATCCCCAATGTGTCATTAAAAATTACCAAGGTTATTACTAAGGTGTCGTTAAAATGGTCATCTCTAGATATTAAGTCTTTACACAATGCATTGGAGTGCTATCAAGGAACACCCTTAATTTGTATTTATTATCAAGTGATCCAAATATATCATCATCAATAATTTCATAAACAAACCATATAGCATAAAAGAAATGGTTTTCAATTCATTGTCATATCATTTTAAAAACTTCTTTAAAGATGTGATCTTTATGTCAATTTAAACCCACAGAAAAGAAAGCGGGTCTCATTTATGTAAATCCAAAAATTTAAAATAGAAAATTTTGATATATCTGTGAATACACAGGTAGAATAAAGAGTTTTTAGTATTCACTTAAAAAAATAAATGAATTTGAGAAAATTAGAGATACATTTTAAGATGAAAATTTTGTGGCATAACAGCTATGTTGCAGGGTTTTAGAAAACAATGAAAAGAGAGGGGACAGGGGTCACCCACTCATAAATGATCCATAAAATTGTAGAGGGAAAGAATATAAAATATATAAGAACATGGTAAGGAAATTTGAAGGACATACCATATGAAATGAAAAACACGAATGGAAGCCAAAAATAAGATTTCTCTTATAAAGAATTCTGCAGCCTAACGTCGTCACTTAAAACCTCAAAAAAATGAATTGATGAGATTAAATAGTGTATCTCATCATATGAAAATAAAAGGATAGTATGAGGAATATATATACCATACTCCAACATTAAGAAAAGATAACTTGAAAGACTTGACATGAATATAGATATTTGAAAGTGGGAAAAGTGAATGAATCCCTTACAAAAATTTGGCAGCCTAACGATGCCACTTTAACATTCATAAAATGAAATGATGAGAGAATGAGGGGGTCTATCATAATATTAAAATGAAATCTAAATTAATATTAACATAAAAGAACACACCAAAAGAAGAACATGTGGAATTAAAGAAATGACAGAAATGAGAGTACTTGAAAAGAAAGTGAGAGGTATGATCCCTTACCTTAAAATGTAATTCTTAAAACTTGATGGTTAGGACCATGAGTGCTTAGGGGAACCTTGGGAAAACTCGTTGGGGGGTATGGAGACCAGAAATTCATCAAGGATTATTTTGGAATGGAAAGGATGAGAGAATGTCTTGGTACTTATAAGGGAAGTGAGGGGACAAGGCATTAATGGCCAAGGGACACCTCATCGGTGGTATTGGCAAAATAAGTGGTATTTCCTCATGGTATTGGCCACCTGGGAAATCTCATACCTTATATTACTATTCCAAAGTCGACCATCCCTTAAAATATCTCATGACATCATAATGATGTAGTTATGATGTCATTAAACATACTGAAACCCTAAAACTGTATTTTTACTATTCACTGAAAAATCAAAATTTTTAGAAAACTCCCAAAAATTTACCTTAAAATAATATCAATTCTCTAAATTCAAAAATATATTTCATTGTACAAAAAAATTTCTAAATTTTCTTAATTTATTTTTTAAATAAAAACACTATTCACAGAAATTACATTTTTCCCAGAAAAAACCCCCAAAATTACCTTAACATAATATCAATGTTCTGAATTCAAAAATAAAGTCCATTTTATAAAAATAATTTTCTAAATATTTTTAATTTAATTTTTAATTAAAAAACACTATTCACCTGAAAAAACTAATACTTGACTAATTATTTCTCAAATAGTTATTTACATATTTTATTGAATTAAATTACATAATCAAGGTGCCTATGTAATATTAATACATTCTTTAAGTGAGATTACTAATCTATTTGGTCACATTAATAATCCTAAGCGTACAATCACTATTCATAAATTACTATTCACTAAAAATTATGTTGATCTTATTAGACTAAATATTTATTACTAAACATATTTGTAGAAGGCCATTTTTTAAAAATCATTAAACATCATCAATTATTTAAGGTTTACAGAAATAGTTTAAAATACCTTTTTTCCAAATTCATCAATAATATACATCCAACATTTATTCAGACATTTTGAAAATTAACAATCTTCACCATAAGAAGAAATCAAAATTTTTATTTATCAAAAGATTACACAAAGCAGTTATGGTCTCCTTACATAGCCCCTTATAACCCCAACATAGGACCTAAGTGTAATGTTTGCTAAGGTGAGATAATATGAGGCCGGCTCAGCCAAAATTGCACGAGTAGTAATTTCTATCAGTTTGAACTTATCACGAAGGAGATTCTGTTATAGCTTCACACAATGAAGTTCGGCTTGGGTTTGGGCCAGAGAAAATCCCAGTGGTGCTACCAACTTCCCAAGTTCTGTTAGATGGGCTTCTATTGGCCCAAGACTACTCGATGAGGCCATCAAATATTCTATATATGTTAATTAACCAAGATGACGTGTATTTAGAGACAATAATCACATCATTTATTTTCCAATGGTCATATAACAGTTGAAACTCAACGGTCTCATTTTAATTATACTCATGTTATCAAATGAAACAGTTTTGTTGAGTATAAAAAAAAATAACACAAAAAATCAAGAAACAAGATTTATTCAAAATTTCGGGCCATTTCATTCTTCCCCCGTTAAGAAATTGCATCCTCAAAATTTTCAAATTGTTCTTGGAAATTTCATTGAAAGTTCCTCATCAGAAAAGGAGTCAGTAAAATAGTTACTTTAAATGAATGAAAGGGAGGTACAAAGGTCAACCGAGTTAACCCATACTGAGATTACATGTAGGGAAACATGGATATGGAATAGAAAACAAAGGGTCATGTTCTAATGGAGGGTGATAGAAAACATGATTAAGAGAATGTTAACCACAATAAAATAACAAACATTCGATGTGTGTAAACGGTCTCTGAATACCCAGTAGGATACTTAACCCAACAACATTTTTGTTTTACATTCCATTTAATAATTTTGAGGAATTCGTTTACTACATTGAATAAGAACACAAGGAAATATAATTATCTTCAAGTAGAGATTCATCCTTTAATAATTTTCTACCAAAACTAATATTTTCTCCAAATGATGAGCATTCTAAAACACTTGGTCTCATCAAATGCAGAAGAATTTATCTTCTTGAGAATCATATAATCCACAAAAGATTAACTATCTATTTCCCCTATCTTCAAACATTATCCCAAAAATAGAAAGGGTATGATAAAACAATTCTTCAAAAATAAAGAACCCCATAGGAAGGGAAACTACTTTTAAATCATCAAAATTCCACGATACTAAAAAAAGTTCATCATAGACCATTCCATTAAAAAATGTCCTTAAAATTCATCAAAATAAACCAAAGTATGATTGAAACAAAAATACAAGAAGGATTTCATAACATAGTGTTCCAAATAAACTTAATTATTCATCTCCAAACAAAATCAACGACTCATAACATCTTAAAAAAAAGTAACTAACCTAAAAATATTTTCCCAAAGATAGGTTAATCATTTCCATTAGTAACCTAAATTACAATAAGTTCACCATAAATTCATCTATTTTTCTAAATATAAGTCAAATATCACTCCTCAATGAAAATACCATAGCAATCTATTTACCTTGATCATATAGGGTTCCCAAAATAGTAAACACCTTCCAAAATAATAATCATCATTTAATCACCTAATCATATATTTTTCTCAAGAAGAATATCTTCACAACATCAACATGTGGTACATAACAGTAGTGTTTTTCTTTAATGATATAAAACCCTTTTAGGTAGTGACTCAATGTTCATAGAAATCATTAAATATATGCTCATAGAGAATGAACTATAATACAACACGACATAGACAATTATTACAAAGAAGTTACATGTACTTTAGTCATCATGATCTATCTCATCAAAGGACTTGCATTGTTCCCTTATCCTTGAAGATTATTGATGCCCATCATGCTTCTCATCCCTTCCAAGAGAGCATTTCCTTGGATAATGTACAACATATCCATATTTACGACATTGAAAAAAATAAGGTATATTTGATCGAACCTTATCTCTATTCATCAAATTATCCATTTTTTTTAAAGCAATTGGATAATTTATTCTCTATCACCCCACACGTAAAACATTTACTGGTTCCATTGTGAAATTCTCCTTCGTGACTCTTTCCACACTTTTTTCACAAAGGAAATTTGGTCTTCTTTCCCTTATCAACTTTATCAGATTAACATCCTTGAGACTTCGTCTTCTTCTTCCTTGATGAATTTGGGCATCTAAATTTGTACCAATTATTAATTGTAATTTTTGAAATCTGGTTTGGAATAATCACAATATGTTCAACTGGATCTCTCGTCATCTTTGTCATATTAGTATGGAAATCGTCACGTTTCCTATCACATTGGTTGTTGGGACATGTTCTTCTATTTCCTGCCATTAACTATGAAAAGAATGTATAATTAGCGGGCTTAAATACTTAGCAAATAATCAGGAAAATGAAACTTAAAGCATAGAAGGATAAACTTGTATAAGAATAGTATACCCTAAATTTTGATCCACAATGTTCCAATCTAGGTTATCCATGATCGTATATTCTTATTTGAATCTTTATTTTATTTTATCTTTTTCCATTTAATAATGGTTCATAAAAATCTTATTAATTTACCAATGCATATCCCATGAGAGTGTCAATCAAAGAGTGCATCAAGGCCCGTTGTCGTACACCAGGCTACCTCGAGTCAAGCCCAAAATACCTTGTCAGATTTTTTCACTCCTAGGAAACATCTGTTCTAGATCCACCTCTACTTGTTCATATCCAAATAGGGATTTATTTGTTTGGAACCCACTTACACAACACTCACCAAAATACCTGGAATATTTCCTATAGTTAAACATTTATATAGGGTTATTCTTATAGTTTTCATATCCTAACTTCCAGAAATAACTAATCCATCCTTTGATACCAACTATGACATCCCACCTTTTTATCACAAAAACATTCATTACATTATACAAAACCGATGATATTTAAGGTTTAGTGTCTTGGAAACCAAGAAATTAATACATGAAAAGATTGAAAATTCCTCTAAAAACCTAAAAGTCTTGATCATTGTTCATCCTAAGTTCATTAAAACATCTCATAACCTGGGAGCATACATCAATGGAAAGGGTGAGCAGAATTCCCAGTAGGGAATCATGGGAAATATATTACATGTGAACTTAAGAAACATCAAAAGTCATTAAAAATAAATTTAAGTCATGAGAAAGAGATCATCAGGCATATCATAATAAAAAAAAACGTGATTCACAGCTTGAAGACATGGATACAACATTTAACACAGGAAATAATTTCCATTTCACCAAGATCCACCCCCAAGGTGTCATTAAAAATTAACAAGTTTATTCACCAAGGTGTTGTTAAAAATGGTCATCTCTAGAGATTAAGTCTTTAACCAATGCATTGGAGCGCTATCAGGGCGCACCATTAATTTCTCATTATTAACATGTGATCCACATATATCATAATCAATAATTTCATAAACAACCCATATAGAATAAATTAAATGGGTTTCATTTCATTGTCATAAAATTTTAAAGACTACTTTAAAGATGTGATGTTTATATAACTTTAAAGTCACAGAAAAGAAAGTGGGTCTCATGTATGTAAATCCTTGAATTTAAAATATAAAATTTTGATATATATGTGGATACCCCTATAAAATAATGAGTTTTGAGTATTAACTTAAAAAAATAAAATAATTTCAGAAAAAATATAGAGACATTTTGAGAAGAAAATTTGGCAGCAAAACAGCTATGTTGCAGGGTTTTAGAAAACATTGAAAAGAGAGGGGACATGGGTCACCCACTAATAAATGATCAAAAAAAAGAATATGGACATAATATAAAATATATAAGAACATGGTAATGAAATTTTAAGGAAATACTATAGAAATGAAAAGCTTGAAAAGAAGCCAAAAATAATATTTCTCTTATGAAGAATTCGGCAGCCTAATGGCATCACTTAAAACATCCAAAAAAATGAATTGATGAGATTAAATAGGGTATCTCATAATGTGAATATTAATGGAATGTATGATGAATATAGATATCATACCCCAACATGCTAAAAAAACATGAAAGTCTTGACATGAAATTGGATCTTTGAAAATGGGAAAAGTGAAAGAATCACTTACAAAAAATCGGCAACCTAACGTCGCCACATAATCATTCATAAATTGAAATGATGAGAGAAAGTGGGGGTCTCTCACAATATGAAAATTAAAAGGAAAGAAATATGAATATAAAAGAACACCCCCAACATAAGAACACGAGGATTAAAAGAAATGACAGAAACGAAAGTACTTGAAAAGAAAGTGAGAGGTAGGATCCCTTACATTAAAATCTAACACATAAAACTCAATGGATGGGACCTTTAGGCCTTGGGAGAACCATGGGAAAAATATTTGGTGGTTAGGAGAGAAGAACCTCTTTGAGGATGATTTTTGAATGGAATAGATGAGACAATGGCTTGATATTTATAGGGGAAGTGAGGGGACAAGGCATTAATGGCCAAGGGACACCTCATTAGTGTTATTGGAAAAACAAGGGGTATTTCCTCAGGGTATTGGCCACATTGGACACCTCATACCTTATCTTACTATTTATAAGTCTACCATCCCTTAAAATAACTCATGACATCATCATGACGCAGTTATGATGTCATTAAACATACTGAAACCCTAAAACTGTATTTTTACTATTCAGTGAAAATTCAAATTTTCCCGAAATCTTCCAAAAATTTACCTTAACATATTATCAATTCTATAAATTCCAAAATAAACCCCATTTTATAAAAATAATTTTCTAAAATTTTTAATTTAATTTTTAAATAAAAACACTATTCATTGAAAATTCAGTTTTTTTCAGAAAACCCCCAAAAATTATCTAATCATAATATCGATGGTCGGTAATCAAAAATAAATCCATTTTATAAAAATAATTTTCTAAATATTTCTGATTTAATTTTTAATTAAAAAAACTATTCACCCTTAAAAACGAATACTTGAATAATAATTTCTGAAACAGTTATTTGACTATTTTATTGAATCACATTACTTAATCAAGGTTCCTATATTATATTAATAATTTATTTAAGTGAGATTACTAATCCATTTGGTTACAATACTAATATTAAGCATAAAATCACTATTCATAAATTACTATTGACCAAAAATTATGTTCATCTTATTAGACTCCAAATTTTTAACTGAAAACATTTGTAAAGATCATTTTTTAAAGATCATTACACATCTTTAATTATTTAAGGTTTACAAAAATATTTTATAATGTCCTTTGTTTTTCAAATTCATTAATAATATACATTGTACATTTATTCAGACATTTTGAAAATTCACAAACTTCACTATAAGAAGAAATCACAATTTTTATTTATCAAAGGATTTCCCAAAGAAGTTACGGTCTCCTTACATAGCCACTTATAACCCTAGTATAGAACCTAAGTGTAAGGTGTGCTAAGGTGATAGATTCCGAGGCAGGCTCGACCAACATTTCATGAGTAGTAATTTCTATCAGTTTGAACTTCTCACGAAGGTTTTTCTGTTATAGATTCACACGATGAAGTTCGGCTTTGGTTTGGTTCAGAGCAAAGCCTAGTGGTGCTACCTCCTTCCCATGTTCTGTAGATGGGCTTCGATTGGCCCGAGACTACTGGATGAGGCCATCTAATATTCTTTATATATTAATTAACCAAGATCACTTGTATTTGGAGGCAATAATCACAACATTTATTTTCCAACGGTCATATTTACCAATGGTCATATAACAGTCGAAACCCAATAGTCTCATTTTAATTATACTCATGTTATCAAATGAAACAGTTCTATTGAGTATAAAAATAAAATAAGACACAAAATTAGGAAAAAATATTTATTAAAAATTTCATGTTGTTACAGAATTGGACCTGACTGGTGTGAGGTAGTTATTCATGGTTTGATCGACTAAATTCCACAAGTTTGGGGATAACTCATTTGGGTTTCCTTTTCGGTTTCCACCCGGGTTTATGAGTTGATTTCATTGAAGACCCTCCATTGAAATTGGATAATTTTTTTACTCTAGAGTATTAGGAAGGTTCAGATCAAATGGAAATAGTTCCATTTGTGTACTTGACTCCCCAACCCCATGACTGTCCACCCAAACTAGACGGTTTGATTGGTCACGAGTGTAAGCGGACATGTGCAAAAAAAATGTTAAAGAGAAAAGATAAGAGAATTTTGATAAGAAAAGATGAAATGGGGAAGAATAGAATAGGGGATGAGATTACTTACATGGGTCCAAAAAAACAATCCCATTATTTGATTCACGCTAAAATTTACCCAAGAGATGAAGGTAGAATGGTCCATTTAGTCTAGCTTGGGTTGTTGATTACTCAGAGGCCTAAGAAGAAGCCTATAGACATGTACATTCTATGGAATGTTTTTGGCTATGAAGTGGCCAACATGGGATGATTTTATATGGGATTTAGTGAAATTTGAGAGACTTCATAGAATTATATTTAAAAGAATGAGTTGATCCTAGGTTATCACTTGGGGTGGATTGGACGCATTCTTTTTTCAACTATTTCAATTTCATATATTTGAGAATAGTTCATTAAAGAAGATATAACAACACCATAACATACTATTTTTATGCCAAAAAACCTTAATACCAATCACCATTACACTTGGAGGATCATGTTTATTATCACTCCAATGTAAAGTTTCATAATATCAATTTATGTGAGTGGCCTTAAAATTCATTTAGGATGAATAAGTTTTAAAATCATCAAATAAAAATTTCATTTAAAAAAGTGATTATAGATTAATTGAGTGATAAATAACATCAAATACGGCCCCTTGTTACTCCCTTAGATCATACCATATGTGGGTTAGTCCTCTATTGATCCAATGTTTTCAATGGCAAACGGATGTAGACTCATAAGGGATGAATTGGAGAAGTAAAACAAATGAAATAACGATCACTCCACCATTGTGTGATATTCTCACAAGGTTTGTTGCGAATAATTTCAAAACATAAGGCAACAATATCAAAGTGATAATAATAATAATATATAAATATAAGATGAATATCTTTTAAATGATTCTAATGTAATTCAAGAACAAACAATCTGAAGGAATGCGATTACAACATCAAATTGACATCATAAAATTAAAATGAAACAAAGCTCAATGATGCCCAACTCCTCCACCAACATTGTAGTAAAATAGACATTTTTAAACCCTTTGGTCGAGCCTCCAATAGTCCAAGTCACTTCAATTAATTTTGTTAGGCCATAAGTGGGTGTAAAGTTGAGGTAGAATTGATTTTTCCACACTTGAAAAACAATTTGATCCAACTTGCATGACTCAACATACAAGTTCCAATGAGAACATAGATGACCTAATTGTGGTGTTCTATATAAGAAAGAAATGAATATAAGGCTTGTCCACTGATATCATATAAAATTTCATTCCCAAATAGTTTATGGTTTGATATATATGATTAAATGTGTGAGATGTTTTTCTAGGCCGCAGAATCTAGCCCAAAATTTTATCTTAAAATTGGGCCACATGAACCTCCTTTTAAAACACCTAATTAGATCATGTAGTTGTTGGTTGAAATGTTCCCCTTTGTTTCCCCTATCATCTGTTAATTTTTTAGAATTATTGGGCTTGGATCGTCATTGCTATAGTCTATTTATTAGGCTGTTGTCTAGTTTGTTTGGCCCATAATGTTGCAGATTCAAGACGAACATTGGAGGTCTTCTAATGAAAATCTTCAAGTGATCCAAAATCATGAATTGTTCCTTATAGCATGGGGGTCTGATAATAAAATCAAGACCATTTTGTATTTTATGATTTGTTCAAAAAAGGACCAAGTAATAGTGCACTTTAACAAAGAATTACAATCATAATGTGAAATAATGTTCATAGTGTAAAATGCATTAAAATGATGTTTTAAAATAATACATATCATTAATATTATAAATATTAACAATGAATACTAGACTATTTTAGTGGATAATTGGATCCACTATTTCAAAATCTAGGAAATTATTTTCGATGATTATCTTATGCGTCCTTAACTGTGTGGACCCATAAGAAACCATATGACCATCATGGACTGGAACAATTCAAATCATGACTTTTGATACATCACAATATAATACATACTCATTACCCAGATCATTTATTGTTAAGATTGGTTTTTTCATCAATCTCTCGTTAAATATCTTATAAGGACCTATCATTAACATCTAAGTAAAGGAACTATATAACCTTATTGGTTAAGGTATTCTCGGCACATTCAATTCGAAAGACTCTCGGTTGACCCTCTGGTAATAAATAGAAATTCCCAAAAAAATGGATATAAAAAACAATCATTGGCCTCTCTAAATAAACTATGACATCAATCCTATGAGGCTCAAAAAATATGCTATCCACTAATATAATTTTCCCCATGAAGTGTAAATTATCAATCCAAAACATACACTTTGAGATCATGGAATATAGTTGATGGTCCCTATGTTTTCACAAAATGATCTACAGATATCGGGCATGTTCCTACCTCGATCCTAGAGAACACTTTATCACCTCTCAGTTGAGAAAATATTTCATCACTATGAATAAGTCTATATAATTTCATTTTTATCACTTATAATAACCTTTAATTGTCCACAAATATTCTCAATGATCCATTTGAATTTGTATTGAAAAAAATAAGGCATCCCAGGGGGACATAATCCTTCATATGAACCCCTTCACTTCAAAGTCATTCAATTAAGCCTTCTTCTCTGATAGCTCTACAAGATCCATCTTATATGGTGGAATAGATATATGAAACACACCTAGTAATTACATAATCATAAACTCAACCTACACCTTGGGTGGTAATGTAGAGAAGTTCTTGAGAAATACATCTAGGAACTTGTATATTACAATAGAACATGCTAAATGATGTTCTTATCTATCATCCAAATTTACACTAGAAAAATGGGTTGTGATTCTACCCAGCTATAGAGATATAGGTCCTACAAAACTAGTTTTAATATACAACTCTCCAATATAGTCGTAATCATCACCCTCGAAAAATATAATTCTAACTATCGATGAAAACAATTGATATAGATGATACATCACTACATGGGGGGTTTTAATTATAGTTACAAAGTAGACTCATAGTATTCATGTCACCAGAACCTTCCCTTTCCATTTTTGAGTCTATGTTAAGTGGAAATTAATGATTTTAAAGGTAAAATGGTCAAAGAGTTGCGAGACATTCTATGCATCCGTTTTTTATATATGTGATCTTTTTTTCTACCTCTTGTATTTACCTCTTACTTTCAATCAAATTATACATGAAACAGCATGAAACATTCATATTCCATATATAAAAATTATACATTAAGCGACATGAAACGTTCATAATAAATATATATGAATATTTATACATATATACAAATATTTATTATGTGGGGCACAATTTTCTAACATTGAGTAAATAAATAAGCTATAATCGATATATCCTAAGAACCGATATGAAACATACATGTGCCATAAATTCTTGAGAGAAATAAACAATCAATTACAGTTTAATTGAATAAAAGTATAGAATAAAACCAATCATCACTATATGAATGTAGTTAGAAACAATAAACCACATCTTTATGTAAAAGGACAAAGAAAAACAACTGAAACTATACAGAAAAAAACATAACTAAAAATAGATGGGATTGATTATATGACATGATATCCAGTCAATGATGGCCTCCATTCACAAAGTCACCTTACAAAAAAACCAATTCCTATTCCACTAAACATTAATTGGGATAGAAGCACCCAAAAGCTAACCCTATATTTATTGAACTAAAAATGTACTTAGAGCATTACATGAAAACTCACAGTGGTCGCACCTGAGGAGTTGAGTTCACGAAGAAGGTGGGTTTGCAGAGGAGGAGGCATTCGCAATAGAGGTGGGATTCGATGGTAGAGGTGGGGTATGTGAAGGAGAGATTCCTGGAAGATGAGAGCTTCATGGTGGTGGAGGAGGGCTTCACAACAGAGGATGAGTAGGAGGGATTCAAGGTGGAGGAGGAGGTTTTCACTATGGCAGGAGTCGGCGACAGAGGAAGAGGAGGAGGGTTTCAAGATGGCAAAGGATGGCGTCACGACGATGGAAGAGTAGGAGGAGGCGACAAAGGGGGAGAAAGAGGGGGAGGTAGTGAGGTTCGTCTTCCACGAGATATTGAGTTGCGCAATAGGAGGAGGACATAGTTATAGTATTTATAAAATCAGGTAATCCTTTTATCAGTGCTAACTAAAAAAGACCGATAAGTGTTTTTTATCATCGTTAATAAATTAAGTGTTGATAAAACATGCCTTTATCAGCACTAAAAAAGCACTGATAAAACTATAATGATAATAAATTATTTATACACATATATATTTATAAAATTTTATGTATAATAAATAAATATTTATTTATAATAATAATTATAAATAAATTTAAATAAATTTATATTTATTTATATAATGAATATATTTTAATTTATAATTATAATTTTTTTAAATATATTTATTATATTTATAATTATATATAATTATTATCTTTATTATAATTTTATAATTATTTAAATATATCTATATTTACTTAGAATTGTATTTATAAATAATTTTATATATTTATTATAATTTTATAATTATTTAATAACTATAAATGTATATATAATTATTTATAGTTATTATCGTATATATATATTTATATAATTACAAAATTTTACCTAATATATTTATTGCATTTAAAATTTTATAAATACATATAATTAATATATTTATAACAATTTAATAATTATTTAAATATATATGCGTTATATATAATTCTAATTATAAGTATTTGTATATATTTATAAATATATTTATTTAATTAATATATTTATTATAATTTGATAATTATTAAAATATAAATATATATTTATTACATATATAGTTTAATTATAGTGTGTGATTTATAATGAAAATTAATTTTATTTATTGTCCATAAAATAGTTATATTTGACTATTATTAACATGAAAATATAACTATATAATTATATTGTTTTAACAAATAAAAAAATTGTTTCGATCACCTGTTTAACTACGTTTCCTGATCCAAACATGACATACTCCCCTGATTCAATAACCATCCTGATTCTATATGATTGTGTGTATAATATGACCGCACAATAAAGGAATTTTTCACTCAATCATTGTGAGATGGAGTTTGAACTACCATACATATTTAAATTGACCCTACACTAAAATAATTATAGGAACAATAGAATGATTTGATAGAGAGATTAGTCTCGTGACCATTTAAATATGAATATTGACACTGACCATCCGTAAATGCTTTAATAAATAAAAAAATGGATGATTCATTCTATAAATTAGATACCCTTTCTAATACCCTTTCATTCTGCTGCTCTGCTAATTTAAAGGTGGACATGGTAGCCGATGTCCTGGCGGGGCCCAATAGGATCGGGTGGATAAGAAGTTCTACTTTGGCTTCTAGTAGCTACACTACTCTCATAACTTGGTGAGGATTTCTACTGATGGCCATGAGGGTTTCGTTTTTGTACATTGCTATTTTTAGTTCTTTTGTGGGGTATTATTCTGGCCCACTTATATTAGCACTACGTTTACCAAGTTTTGTTTTAGTGACACTTGTTTCCTTTTCAGTGTGTGGGACTTGGTTGGGCGTGTGTGTGTGTGTAGGTACTTAAGAAAATGTCTCCCAATTGTAAGTTTACACCTTTAGCACTAATCAACAGACCCTCACCTTTGGGTGGCAGGCATGTGGTAGTCACGGCACATGCCCTGGGGGGTGGGTCGTGATAATGCCCAGTGTGATGTGATTTTAGTAATCCAATTCTTTCTACACCAGACAGGTATTCAGTACAGAATTCAATTGCTTCCTCAACAATATATCATCCTAGAATACAACCCTCTAGCCAACATTTATTTTTGACATAAACATTCAAAATCATTATGCACCATTCAATGGTGTACATCTATCTATAGTGTATAAGAACACATAGTCGAATCTCTCTCACCAAGTGAACCGTCAAATCAAATAATGTTGGTGGGGAAATCATTTCCAATTCAAATAATTTGATGGAAAGTTCTCTTTCCATAGTCTGGAATTTCTAATGACATACTCTATTAAAAATGTGGGGCACAATTTTTCCAAATTTAGTAAATTTATAAGCTATAACTGAAAAATCCTAAGAACTGACATGAAACATTCATTTTCCATAAATTCTCAAGAAAAATAAATGATACCTTCCTCTATAATTGAAAAAAAATATAGAAGAAACACCAAAATCACTATATGAATGCAGTCAGAAACAATAAAAAATATCCATATATAAACAGACAATGAAAAACATGTGAAAGTACACTAAAAACATAACTAAAAATGCATGGGTTATATTCTATGACATGATCTCCTGTAAAACATGGAAACCATTATCAAAATCACCTAACCAACAAACCAATTCCTATGCCACAAACCTCAATTGGGCCACAAGAATCTAGTAGCTTACTATATACTTATTGAACCAAAAAATATACTTAGAGAATCAAAAGAATACTCACAGTGGTAGCACATGAGGGGATAGGTTTGCGACAGAGGAGGATTTATAGAGGTGGAGAGATTCGTATCAGAGGTGGGGTTCGATGACGGATGTGGGGTACACTGAAGAGATCTTCACAACATAGTAGAGCTTCGCGGCAGAAGATGAGGGCTTTGCAGTGACAGAGGAGGAGGAGGCAGTAGAGGAGGTGATAGCGTGGTTCATCTCTTGTGAGTGCTTCAGTCATGCGACATGAGGAGGAGACTTTTAGGGTTTATTTATAAAACCATTTAAGCCTTTTATCAGGGATAGCTAAAAAACACCGACAATGGTAAATTTTGTCAATGCTAAAATAGAAACCGCTGATAAAATATGCCTTTATCAACACTAAAAAAGAACTGATAAAACTATAATGATGATAAATTATTAATATTTATATATATATATATTAATTTATATTTAGAATAAATATATATATATAATAATTATAAATATATAAATATTTATTTATATATATATATAATAAATAAATACTTATTTATAATTATAAATTAATAATAAATATATTTATATAATACTAATTATATATAATTAATATATATATATTATAAATTTATAATTATTTAAATAAAACTATATTTATTTAGAATTATAATTGTCAATATTTGCATATATTAATTATAAATTTAAATTTTTTTTATAATTAGATATTTCTACAAATTTATATATATTTATTTACAGTTATAATCAAATATATATATATATATATATATATATATTTATTTCAGTTATTATAAAATTATAACAAATATATTTATGAAATTTATAATTTTATAAATATATATAATTAATATATTTATAACAATTTAACAATAATTTAAACATATATGTATTATATGTAATTCGAATAATAAATATTTTTATTTATTTATAAATATATTTATATAATTATATATATTAATTGTATTAATATGTCTGTTATAATTTGATAATTATTTAACTATAAATATAATTTTTTTTAAATAATTTTGAAATTATTATGAAATAAATATAAAATTATTATAAATATAAATTTATTACATGAATATTTTAATTATATTCATAAATATGAATATATTTATATATATATTTAATTACTTATCAAATCAAAACGAATATATTAGTTATATATAGTCATAAATATATATATATATATATATGTATATAAATTTAAATAATTATGAAATTAATATAAATATTTTAATTATAAATATATATTTAATTAATTTCATAATTATTTACATTAATATACATTTTTATTTATATTATTATGAAATTATAATAAATATATTTATAATAAATATATTTATTATATTTTTAATTATCATTTTAAATAAATATATATTTATTTATAGTCATAAAAATATAAAAATGAAATATATATATATATATATATATTTAAATACATTTGAATATCAAATCAATATATTAATAATAGATATTTCTTATAATTTACAATTTTTTAAATAGATAAATATTTATATTTAAATAATTATGAAATTTTAAATAATATATTTTATAATAAATATATTTATTATTTATATAATAATTATTATAATGAAATATTTATTTATTTATAGTCATAAATATAAATAAATATATATATACATAAATACCTATGAAAGTAAAATAAATATCTTAATTATATATATTTTTTATAATTTTAAATTATTTAAGTAACTATATATATATTTATAATTATATTTATAAAAACATTAAATATATTTACTATAAATATATTTATTCTAATTTCATAAATATTTAAATATAAATATATATATATATCTTTAAATAATTATGAAATTTTAAAATGTATATATATTTAATATATTTTCTTTATTTTAATGAGTATTTAAATATATATGTGTGTGTGTGTATTTATTTATATTTATTACTATATAAAAATAATATCTTTATTTTTTGGGGGGCTCATTTGCAGCGCTCCAAAATTATATTATACATAAGATCATCAAAAAAGGTACTTATGCGTTGATGGCTCTATCTCTGAGTGTATTGATCTCTATAAATTTTCATTCATTGCACGGATTTCTTTGTCAAAAGGCAGGGAGTCCGGGAAAACTGTTGACCTAGTACAATGATTATTCTCATCATGGGGTTTTCCCAATTTTAAATGTGTATCCCATGGTAAAGGTTTCTTCCATATCCATTTTCCCTCAATTGAGCTAAAAAGATGGGTTTGGAGTATATAGAATTGATCAATTTAAGACTGGAAATTCTTTTGATCCACAAGTGGAACTTGAACATGAATCAGATCGAATTTAGATAAACTAATGCACAAATATTGCTGAAGATTCATGGCTTAAACTGGGTATTTTGGAATCCAAAAATTCTCTTTGACATTGATTCAGCTATTGGTATTATTTTTAGAATGGATAACCCCATTAAAATGGCCACATTTGGCCACTTCACTTGGGTTCTAGTAGAAGTTGATTTTAGCTCCATCTTGATTGATAAAATCACACTATCGATACCCCATAATGATATCCATCTTCAAATAGAGTATTAAAGAACACCCCCCCCCTACAATTTTGGGAATCTTGTAAAATCATTGGGAAAATGAAATCTGTCTATAGAGCATATATAATTTTCCATGATTTCCATTTATATGGTCATGATCTGCTCCATTTTCATTGGAAGAAAAGAAGTGGAAGTATTCAATATTATGGAGGCAAAATAGATTATTCTGCTCAAAATAATGATGAACTAGCCTTAGTTAGTTTAAACTAAATTGATGACCAGAAGTATATTATTGTTGAGGCATTTTATCAGGGTTTTAATGCCACTTCCCCTGATGGTCCTCAACAGGAAAATAGGTACATAATAGCTACTACTGATCGTCCTCCAAATAATGATATTGGGACATCCACCTTTCCCAAACGGAATTTTCTAAACCCAATGAATCTTGGGATGACATGGCAGATGAATGTCACGTGAATTCTCATGTTTCCTATAGAGATGCTTTGTATCGTGGAATTTATAATGACCATGAGGTAATGGAATCTGACGATGGTCAATCAGATAAAGATCGTTCTATACAAGAACACGCAAATTACAATCTTTGGTAGGAACAAAAAATCATGGCCTCTAGAGCTCGAAAAGGGAATGAAAAATATGAGATGGTCATCCTAGGGAATTCAAAAAGGGTTATGCCTTGTCTGTGAGGAGTAATAAAGAGGTCTCGACTCCCTCATATCTATATCCTAATGAGAGTCATATAGAGGAAAATATTGGGCAACAACAACCATTAAATGAGTTGGTTCCCTCCAACAAATCTCTTGTGGATGCGTCCCATGATTTAAGTAGTTTTGTAATTGTACAATAGTGTTTCAATGCTTTCATTGGAAAAATCCACCTCATTGGCTGGAGATATAGCTGGTACGTGTTTTAAATCATGTATTGGAAAGCAGTATGAGATGGTTTCAAAATCATCCCAGAATCGGGAGCTTTAAACTATGGATGTTGCAACACCTCTTCCAAGTGAGAAAAGGATAGGAGACATTGGTCATTATGTCAGAAAATGTATTAATTCTTCTTCAATAGACACTACTTGTGTTTTAAACATGACTACAAAAAACTCATGTGAACGGGTTGCCTTTGGAAGTAGTGAAGAGGAAGTCTCATACAATGACCATGTACCAATTACTAAACAAAAGATGGTGGTCAGTGATAAAGAGCTCTCGGATGATGGAGGTGGTATGTGGATGCGGGTCAAAACATGGAGAAGGGGGAGACATCCACATGGTAGTGGTGGACGTGTCCCACATCATAGCTTGAGTACTATATCTCGATCACATAGAGTGTTTTTCTGTATTATTTCTGTTGTCTATTATCCTTGAATTTTTTCTATTTTTCCCCCTCTCATGGTTTTTATTTAATAAAAGGGGCATTCGAGCAAAAATATTTTCTTAAAAAAAGTATTTATGAGAACATAATAGCTTCATGGGAACATGAATAAATCATATACACGGAGTAAATTATAGATCATATAAAATGAGTCATCATATAAACAGACAACATGAATAGTAATGAGTGTAATATATAAAATAACATTCACAATGAATACGTAACATATGAATGCCCCATATATTCACACATCAATTGACTAAATTCATTGGAAACACATATTTATTTGAATATTTATTTATTTATTTATAATTATAATAATAAATATACACATTTAAAAAGTATTTATATATTATTATAATTATACATATTTAAAATGTATTTATATATAATTATAAATTTATATATTTAAAAAGTATTTATATATAAATATAAATTTATAATTATATAAATATATCAAAATAATAAATATAATAAATATATTGATTATTTAATGAAATTTATTTTATATATATATTTATATATATTGAATTATTAAAAAATATATTAATTAAAAACATGTGTTTTTTATTTAATGTATACAAAAAAATATCATCTTTGAATATAAATATAATAAGTTTTTATAATGTTATAATAATTTTTATTAAAAACTTTTATCACCACTAACAACAACGCTGATTAATCTACCCTATATCACCATTAAAAAAAGTGATGTTAAAGGGTACACCTTTATTAGTGCTGATAAATGGTCAATTTATCAGCAATTTTCAATAGTTTGGATAGAGGTTCTCTTTTATCAGCGCTTTCTGCGTAGAGCAGATAAAACCCCATGCATCCCTTTCCTGGATATTTGGTAGTGTGTAAACATATTTGTCATTTATGTTGTAGTGTTTTTATTATTTTTCCAACATATGATTCTTCTTCACTTCTCTTATAAACATACTCAGTTTCATTTATCCTCCTTGTTTCCAATGAGAGACTCCAAGAATCTATTTTAATAATCATAATACGAATTTATTGATATGAAATAATTAAATTAAAAGCATAGAAAATCAATATGGAAATTAAAATTTAAAGCATTTGAATTATAAAAAAATTAATTTTATTTATGGTCATTAAAATTTTTATATTTGACTATAATTAATATGAATATAAAAGAAATAAAATATTTTTTTAACAAATATAAAAAAACTTTTTTGATCACATGCTTAACTGATTTTCCTGATCCGAACATGACCAACTCCCCTGATTCCATGACCATCATGATTCTAATAATTTTGATCTCAAGAAAAAAACATTTGTTTTTCCTCCAATAATATAACATGTTTTTAATGTATTTCATTAAATAAAATTTTCATCAAAAAAAAATTGCGATAATAATGCTTAAAAAACAGTGTATTTTGAAATAAATGAAAAATAATGAATCTATATACTCATATGAGCATATGTATATAATTTGACGAAACAATAATAGAGTTTTAGGTTCAATAATAGAATGATTTGGTTGTGAGATGGAGTTTGACCTACCAGACATATATAAATTTAACCTATAAATATATTTATTGAATTTAAATATAAGAAATGTATATATATATATATATTTATAGTTATAATCATATAAATATATATATAAATAATTATAAAATTTTAACCAATATATTTATTGCATGTATAATTTTTTAAGTTTATATATAATTAAAATATATAAAATAATAGAATAATTATTTAAATATATAAGTGTTATGTAGAATTATAATTATAAATAATTGTATATATTTATAAATATATTTATTTAATTAATATATTTATTACAATTTGATAATTATTTAAATATAATATATATTTATTACATATATATTTTATTTCTGTTTGTGATTTATAATGAAAAATAATTTTATTTATTTTCATTAAAATAGTTATTTTTACTATAATTAATATGAATATATAATTATTTAATAATATTGTTTTAATAAATAAAAAAATGGATCGATCGCCTGTTTAACAAATTTTCTCGATCCAAACTTGACCTACTCCCCTGATTCAATGACGATCCCAATTCTATCTGAGTCTGTATTTAATATGACCCTACAATAAAATAATTTTAGGCTCACACATTGTGAGATTGAGTTTGACCTACCATACATATATTAATTTACCCTATAATAAAATAATTTTAGGTGAAATAGAATGATTTGATTGAGAGATTAGTCCCTTGACCATTTTAATATTAATTTTGATGCCGACCATCCATAAATGCATTCATAAATGCATTCATAAATATATGAAATGGATGATTCATCCTATAAATTAGATACACTTCTTCATCCCATTTCAATCTACAGCTCTGCAAATTTAACTATAATTCTCTCTCACCGTTCCTCCTCCCCAGTAAGAGCACCCGTCTCTCCAATCCTCCAAAAGAAATGGTGCATATGGCGATGAGGATGTTAATAGAGAAGCTGGGGAGTGTTGCCAAATTCCATCATCCCTGGCTCCATGAAAAAGAAGAGGAGAATAATGATGTCTTACCTGTTCTTAGCAGACTCCACAGACCCGGCGATGCCGGAATGGTAGAGGACAGTGCCGCACACCGAGCAGGTGATGCCGGAGATGCCAAAAACCTACTTTGATCTATATTTAGCAGACACTACCTACCAGGAGATGCTGGAAAGGAAGTAGAAGATGAAGCTGGTGGACCTGGCGATGCCAGAATGACAGATGATGGAAAACACCGTCGATCTTATTTTAGCAGACAGTTCTTACCAGGCGTTTCTATAAATGAAGAAGAATATGACTCTGGCTGACCTGGTGATGCCGGAAAGGAATAAGAAGATGATGCTGGTTTACCCAGTGATGCCGGAAAGGAATAAGAATATGGCTTTGGCCGACCCGTTGATGTTGGAAAGGAACAAGAAGACGGCACTGGCCATCCAGGTGTTGTGGGAATGGTAGCGGATAGCAACACACACCAAGCAGGCATTGCCGAAAATGCCATTACCCTACTTCAATATGATCTTAGCAGACAGTTTCTACCAGGTGATGTAGGAATGAAAGAAGACAACGTTGGCCGACCCATTATGGAATAATAAGATGCTGCTGGCGGACCCAGTGATACTGGAATTGCCAAGGAGGGAAACCTAATTCAATCTACTCTTAGCAGACACTTCCTACAAGGTGATGCATGAAATGAAGAAGAAGACGACCATGGCCCACCCGGCGATGCCAGAATGGTAGAGGAGGGAAACCCACATTGATATCCTCTCTGCAAACACTTCCTACCAGGAGATTCTGGAAAGGAAGAAGATGATGATGCAGGTCTGACTGTTTATACCCCAAGACCTGGAAATGGAGGATTTGAAGAAGGGGAGCACCCTGGGTGGCCTGTTTAGTGCTGAAGTCCTGGGGATGGAGAAAAGGAAGAGGAGAGAGATGCACACCGATCTTCCCATAGCAGACTCTTGTGATTAGGCAACTCCAGAAAGGAATAAGAGGATGATAGTGGGAGACCTGTTTATAGCGCAAGACCTGGCGATGGAGGATCGAAAGAAGGGAAATATGATGTTCATGGCCAAAAGGTAGAGGAGAGTGTCACAAACCGAGCAGCTCTTACTAGACTTTTGCGATTAGGTGATGCCGGAAAGGAAGAAGAGGAAGACACTGGGTGACCTTTTTATTGCCCACGACCTAGTGATGAAGGTTCAGAAGAAGAGAAGTATGGTGTTAAATGGAACAAAGGAAAAGGAGAGTGTCACACACCGATCAACTCTTACTAGACTCTTACAATCAAGAGATGCCAGAAAAGAAGAAGAGGACATCCCTGGGTGACCTATTTATAGACCAAGACTTGGCGATGGAGGATCAGAATAAGAGAAGTACAGTGTTCATGGCAGAATGGTAGAGGAGAGAACCAAACACCTAGCACCTCTTATCAGACTCGGTGTTCATGGCAAAAAGGCATAATAGAGCATCACACACTGAGCAGCTCTTACCGAATATATATTTAAGAATTAAAAAAATATATTTAAAAATATAATGTAGAAATTAGAAATTTATGTATAACATTTTGGAAATATATGTAATATTTTTATTCAAATAAAATATATATTTTTTTTCCTATATTAATCATGTATCCAAAAGATTCATTTTGATTTTTTACTCTGTTTGAAAAACAGTCAAGTTTTCTTTGATTTAATATAATCCAATTAATACAATGAGAAACAAAATTATTGTTCGTTTTTCTTTAAGATTATTTTTATACTTAAAACATGTGCTTTTTCAAAAAATTGTTCTTGTGAATTTATTTTAAAAATATTTTTTACCACTTCTAGAAATTAAATCTTATGAAATGGGTTCCATATTTCAAATAATTATAATTAATATCTGGTAATAAGATCAAATTAATGAAAAAAATTTATTTGAGAATAATAATATAAAATTATAATGTAAGGTTCAAAGCAGTGATTAGTCATAATGACACGAAATTCTATCCGTGCGAAGTAAAACAAAACAAAGATTCTTTTCACATTTTTATGTAAAAATGTTAAAATTACCTCACTCAAAATATGAAATGAATATTCCATTGATTTTTTTTTATTAAAATCCAATCATGGATAAAAATGAATTTAAAAACCCATAGGAGATTATTAAAATCATTCTTGAAAAAATATTTAAAGAAAAGATGAAAATGGAATAAAAGGATTCCAAAATGTTTATTTTTCTTTAAATAAATTCTGATCATTCTAAGTACTAAATAAAGAAAAATTTTACTATTACTTGAACACGCCATGAATAAATGATTGAAAATTAAATGAAATGGGTTTATCGTACAAGGAACATATAATTACTCTCAATCAAAACTAAAGTATAATCAATACAAATTAAAATGAGATTGAAACATCAATCACATACAATTTTGGTAATCACTAAATCAAAAACTCATGAATGAGTGAACCATATATAAATTTTTAAATCCCCATAGTTTTGATAAAAAGAATCGTAAAATACATTAATGTGTTACACCCATTATTTTTTATTTTTTTATTTTTTTATTTATGGGCTCCACATCCTCTCGTCAAGGACTGAGATGGGTCATGATTTAAAATTTTCTAACATTTAATGTTTTTGGTGGGTTTCAGACCCATGCACAGGCACCGAATTGTTAATAGTAATCGTGTGGTGGCCCCATGTGCTTGTGTAGGTTCCCAAGCAGACTGCGTTGAGGTGCACAATTTGCATGCATGTTTTTTTAAAGTCATGTGATGAGCGCATGGGTACCCTTTAATATTATGTTGCTGTTCATATTATTATTATTATTATTATGATTATTATTGTCATTGTCATTATTATAATTATTATTGTTGTCATTATTCTTTATATTATTACTTCTATGATTATTGTATTGTTATTATTATTTTATTTATGTTACTGTTATTATCATTTTTTTCATATTTTATTTTATTATTATTATTATAAGATAAAAAACAAACAACAAACCCCCTATCCCTAATTATACCCCCACCCGTTTTCAACTTTTTCCTACGCGAGCCACCCCTACGGATCCTACGCTAGACTAAGCGACCTCTGCCTTTCCTCCTACCTATAGCCGACTTCTGCACCTCACCCTCACGCTAGCCTCACCCTGCCCAGGCCCTCCGCCTTGCACCTTTTCACTTCTCGCACCCAGCCTCGGCATGAATCTCAGCCGCCCCGCTCCCCGTGACCATCGCCTCCAGGACCCCTCACCAATACCATCCTCTCTCCCACAGCTCCTGCTCTCTGCCATTTGCTCACGCCCAGGCCCTCTGCCACCAGTAGCCACTCACTCACCACCTCCCTGGCTGTCTCTACCTCACCGCCTACTATAGGTGGTGTCCCTGCCTTCGCACTCCCACACTTTTCTCCTGAATACCCCCCTCGTCGCCTCAATATTCTTGGTGTGTCGCGCACAACAACCCACTCCACCTCCCTCACCTCAACCTCCGGCTCGCCCTCGACCTTCACTGGCCCCACTCAACACCCTCGCTCAAGGTCCACTCTATCATCCAGAGCCTCCATCCCCTGCCACACTCACCCTCTTCCACTCCTGAACCCCCTTGCTGTTTCCCTTCTCCAACAGCCCATAAAACCCCCTGCCCACCTTTCTTCAGACCCCACTATCCTTGTTGTGCCTCTTTCGTGCTTCCCCTTCCACTCTGGTTGACATCGGCCTCCTCTGGTATATTCAATTTTCATTTATTTATTTATTCATTCATTTATTTATTCTTTTATTTATTTATTTATTTATTCTTTTATTCATTAATTAATATATTCTTTCATTTATTTATTCATTAAATTATTTATATTATTATTATTTTATTCGTTTATTTATTTATTCTTTCATTTATTTATTATTTTAATCATTTATTTATTTATTTATTTATATATTTTCTCTTCATTTCAACTTTGGTGTTTTTATTTAATTTCGATAAATCCTAATACTACCGCAGGTTTTTTGTAGTGTCTATTAATTGTCGTTCAACATGCACGGTTGGTGTGCAGGGCATTGTTCAACCATCTGTTGTGGTTCATTCGTGTCCACTCTTGGTTTGAGGTAGGCAATTCCATGGTTTTCTATTCCACAGTCTAATTGATGCTTGGGTGTTTTAATAATTTTATTTTATGTGATTGACATCTATTTTATGTTCATAATTTTTCCTAATATAGTGCTTTTTTATTTTTATAATTAGTCAAAAAATGTTTTGAGTCAATTTCTGGTTCAAGTCTGCAATTATTTGATTTTCTGCCAAATACTATTTCGATATTGGTTATGGAAATTTTGTTGGGGTGTTTCTTTTTAGGTCAATACAATTTGATAAAAATACAATAATTTGATGGTATATTTTTTGTTATGATATTGTATATGTGCACTTGTCACATTTTATAAAATATTGTAGTGTTCAAAGTAGAATTGAGGGTTTTTATGAAATTTTTAGCCTTGATTGTGTTGTGTGTCAGCATTGGTTATTTTTAAACATGGTTTGGTTTAGTATTTTGGTATTGGTATAACTTTATTATAGTGCTAAGGTGATAAAACAAAAAAGGGGTCTCTTTGGTTTTTAATGTGATGGTGTGAGTTCTTCTCAAATAAATTGAGCAATTGGTTTTAGTTTAAAAGTGGAAGTTTTGTGGGAATAGTGTTGGTTGTTTCCTTGATGCACAAGCATGACATTGGATGTTTTCACATACATGGGTGCACTCGGTGTACCCTTGAACGTCCCTTCAAGTGACAATGAAAACTTTAAACTAGTGTTTCCTTAAAAACATGGTTTTCTAAATGGTTTTTGTTTCCTAAGTAAGATTTGGTCCTTTTATGTGGATTTTGTGAATGGTATGAAGTGTGATATCAAAGGTGTGTAAGTTTGGATTTGAAAATATAAAAGTTTTATTTGTCTAGTGTTTTGGGTAATGTTTTTGGACATGATAATATAGAGGCCCGTTTGGCTCTTCCAATTCATTGGCGGAGTTGTGTTAACTATTAGAATGATTTGTGTTTGGAAATTGTGTGTGGATTTTTGGGACATTAAATGTTTTTATTATAATTATTTCGACATGGGTGGGTCTTGATGACTAGTTTTTCACTTTCATCATTAATGTAATGTTTGTGTTGACCCTTTGAAATGAAGACGTTTTGATTACTTTATGCCCATATAACAAATTTATTATTTTGAAAAAGGTGTCAAATGGTTTTAATGATTTCATTTCCTGAATTCCTAGTTAGAAACATTGATGATATTATATATATATATATATATACTAGGGCTCCTCAATAAGGGGGATATCCCTTATGGGTTATCATATTGATTTTTCGTGTCTGGGGTACGTAAGTGCGGTGAGATGAGCCACGCGTGAAAGGGCCTCCTACTTACACAGTATTATTGTAACCACCATAGGTTCCATGGCATCTTTTATAGATCGATTAATGGTTTCTAACCAGTCCTGATTAGATGTGTTGGTACCCCCTGGATTTGTTGTTAGGCCAGGCGGGCAATACCACTGGATTGGTCCGTTAGGGCAACCAAATGGTTATAGACACATGAGCTTCACCATACGACTATAGGTGGTTCCGAAACCGAGTACGTCTAGGGTTATTATATGGATGTTTAGGATAACCCATGGTGACTGGATTATTTTCACTGCTTGTTTATTTTTCGTGCACTAGTTTATTTTCCGCTTGCAATCTTACTCATTTTACTCTTGCACAACATCGGTATATTCTATTTTAGATTTTAGTTATAAAATGAAAAATGATTTCTTAAAATGATATGTAGCGTGTGTTGGGTTTTAAATAGGAAAAATGTGTTGCTTATATTCAAATGTGAAAACCATACTTTTATAATTGTTTTTCAAACTTGTGTTAATGGATTGTTTCGTGAAAGGAGACATTGGATTCTAGAGTTGATCTTGGCAACCCTACTGAGCATCTTTAATGCTCACACCTATCATTATCATTTCAGTTAAAGGTTTCCTTGCCAAGGTTTTCTTGGCTATATATCTCGTTATTGGATCAAGTCATCCTTTGGTCGGGAGG
The DNA here is from genome assembly GCA_963277665.1 of Viscum album. Classification (NCBI taxonomy): domain Eukaryota; kingdom Viridiplantae; phylum Streptophyta; class Magnoliopsida; order Santalales; family Viscaceae; genus Viscum; species Viscum album. The sequence continues at coordinate 1,934,481,230 of OY728131.1, forward strand.
TGACCTAAAAGGCCACTTGGAGGTATGCTCGATCTTATTTTCTTTTTGATACTAGAGTTATGTTTATAAACTATTTATATTTATTTATTTTCTTATTTATTTGTTTTTGTTAATGGGATAAATCATTCACATAGATTAAAATTTTGATGCTAGGAACTAGATGCCAGCCTGTGGGGATTGGGAACACCCTTCGGGCCATGTCGTGGTCCGTATCAGGTGACTGGTTTAGGGTTGACCTAGGTTGGTTCATGAAAAGATGGTATTAGAGGGCTCTTGTAATTTTTGGTGTCTGTTAGATAGAGAATAGGACTGTCAGGAATCGATAGGTAGGTACGGGAAGGAGGTCATGAACCCTCACATGTTCCAAATCTTGAGTCACCAGGGGTAGTCCGAGAATTGAGTTCTTGTCTCGTTCTTATTTGGTTTGGATTGAGGGCTTACATAGGAGGCAAAATGATGTTACATTGTTAATTTACATGGAGTAGTGACCCATGTGGAATCAACATACATAGTTTATGTTCCTCCTAATAATTGAAACTTTCATGGGGCATGGACCACTACCATGTCGCTAGGTTAATATTGACTTCTAGTCCATCACTTCAGTGATTTTATGTAAGTCAAGTGACTTCATGGTTCTGGTTTGTTTAAGAGCAATCATGAAAATGAAAAAAGGGGTTTTCAAATGAGATTGATTGCTTTTAATTGAATTTAAATTTGTGAAGTGAATTTTAAAACTAAAAGCTCCTGGCCTAAAAATCTGGTGGTTGCTTCGAACAGGTAAAGGAATGGTTTGGGTGAAACCTTGGGTACTCTTTATGAACGATTTCACATGTGATAGAATGCAATGGAAGTGCATGTTGGTTCATATGGATGAAAGTATATGAAGACATGTGCAATGGTTCATGGGATTACTTGAGTGTGAACTTGGAGTTAAAGGCTTGATCTTGTTTTTCTATAGAAATTTAAAAAAAGGAAAATTATTTTAGGAAATTGAATTTGGATTGAAAAGTGGACATTGTATTTTGAATTTGTCTATTAAGGAATACATTTTTGAAATTTAAAATAGAAATGGGATTCTGAAAGTGGAATTTTGGAGTTGTGTTAGATTTTTCTTTTTTCGTTTGAGCTGGTTGTTTTGAATGATGTCGCATTATTTGACGTTGCTTTGGATTGAGGTCAGTTTTGGATATATGTTTTCTATGTTGTTCAGAAAATGCATCCTAGAATGGTCGTCAAGGTTTCCGATAATTCATGACTAGTTTTTGGTCTTTCTCAAACATTGATTATCTTTTGCAATGATTGGTTCCATTGGAAGCAACAAAATGGCTTGAAGGGTTCGAGCGTGTCTTCAGGGGTTTGGGAACTCCCAAAGCTATCAGAGTGCATGCTGTTTTGGGCCTGATTGATGGTTCGACTATGGTCGAATGAGAGTTAGTTTCCCCACCATAATTGCGAGTTGGGATGACATGGGATGTCTTTAAATCCTTCTTTTTCCGATTGATTATACCTGAAGAGGTAAAGACGAGGAAAATTGAATAGATCATGCATATTCAACAAGGAAAATGGATGGTGAAGGAAAATGATGACTATTTCAAGGAACTTGTGTCCTTTTCTCCATAGGTAGTGTCACATGATGTGATGAAAAAATCTCTCTCCATTGGTGGTATTCTTCAAGAGATCATGGAGCATGTCCTCATTTATAAAGACCACCGTTTCTCAAAGATGGTCAATGAGGTGTTCATAGCTGAACTGGTCTCTAGAGAGTAGGTTTTTGGAAATCCAAAATATCCAATTACTCATGAAGGTTCCCCATCTAGAGAGCAGGGTGTGCCAGAGGGACCTGTTTCTAAAGAGTCACCTACAGTGGTTCTGGATTCCAATTAATCAGACCATTCTGTGGTGTGCTACTTGTGTGGACGGTTCGGGCACACGAAACCATCATGTCGCATCTCTCCAAGGACTTGTCATTGTTACAGGTTCCTAGGTCATCTTGAAAAGTTTTTTTGGAATAGTCCCCTGATGAAGATGTTGTGACCAGAGAATCCCAGTGCCTGACTGTGAGGTATGAGATGCTTCAGCCATCAGAGCCCCAGCAAAAGGTCTTGGGGTAATGCTCGTGCATAGTCAGGAGTTTCTAGGGGAATGAAATTTTGGTTCGGGCTTGCTGTTTCATGTTGTTAGTGGAACATTTAATGTCTTTTCATTCTTGTTTTCTACTAGAAAGGTTTTTACATTGTTTTAAGTTCATTGTTTTATCATGAAGTTTTGACAGTTATGATCTATAATAATCTATACAATATGGTTTGTCTGATCATGGTTTTTTGAATCGTGTGCTTTTCATAAAAATATGTTTGATCCTTTTGTTGCTTAATCTCGGTTGGGCTGTTTTTGTTTGGAGATATAAGTGTCTATAGAGGAATCGATGTTTCGGGTAATGCATGGATTCAATGTTTGGATTATGTTTTGCTCGAAGGCTTTTCTCTAGTGTTTGGGGTTTTGGTCTGGGTCGAGAGTTACAGGTTTAAGTTGAGGTTTTGTTCGCTCGTGCTATAGAACATAGATCGGATAGGTTCCGAGTTCCCGCATCGCCCCCCTTCCTGGGGTGGTATGTTTGGGTGTTAAGTTTCAGCACATTTCGAGTTCTTGTGGTGGTGAGAACCCTTTCATTTTCTCCCGTTCTCATGTGTTCTGTTTTATTTCGGTCTCGATCAGGCATGGATTCTTGTTTTATCTATTGTTAACTAAGTGACTATCTGGGGGCAGAATGTTTCTGTGGTGGGGAGAATTGTCACACCCCAAATTTTTTATTTATTTTAATTTTATTATTTATGGGCTCCATGTCCTCATGTAAAGGATTGGACTTGTTCCAAGTTTAAAAATTTCTAACATTTAATGTTTTTGGTGGGTTTCAGAACCGTTCACTGGCACCACGTCGTTAGTAGTGACTATGCAGTCGCCCCAGGTTCTTGTGTGGGTGCCCAAGTAGACTATGTTGAGGCGCAGAATTTGCATGTGAGTTTTTTAACACATGTGATGGGCGCACTGGTACCCATTAAATTTATGTTGTTATTATTATTATTATTATTATTATTATTATTATCATTATTATTAATATTTTTATTGTCGTTATTTTTTATATTATTACATATATGATTATTGTATTTATTATTAATTGTGTTACTATTATTTTTTTATCATATTTGATTTTATAATTATTATTGTATGATAAAAAAACAGAAACCCCCTAAACCTAATTCTACCTGCCCCCCCCCCCCCCCCGTTTTCAGCTTCCTCCTATACGAGCCGCCCCTGCGGCTTCTTGTGCCAGCCCATGCTACCTCTGCATTGCCATCTGCCTACAACTGGCTTCCACACCTCACCCTCATACTGACCTCACCCTTACCCAGGCCCTTTGTCTTTCTTCCTTTCCCTTCTCACACCCATCCTCGATGTGAATCCAGGCCGCCCTGCTCCACGCGACCATCGCCTCCAAGACCCCTCCCAAGCACCAGCCTCTCTCCCGCAGTTCCTTCTCTCCACCACCTTCTCGTGCCCAGGCCCTCCGCGACTGGCCGCCACTGACTCATCACCTCCCTTGTCGTCCCTACCTCACCCCTTGTTATAGGCTTCATTCCAACCTTTGCACTCCCGCACTCATCGCCTCGCTTCCCCCCTCGTTGTCTCCCTGTTCTTGGTGTGCCACTCCAAATAGCCCACTACGCCTCCCTCACCTATTGCTCTTGCTCACCCCCGACCTCCGCCATCCTCGCTCAGAACCCTCACTCTGTGCCCCCGCCTTCATCTAGTTCTTCCAGGCCCTGCCGTAGTCACCCTCTTCCCCTCCCAACTACCCTTGCAGTTTCCCTTCTCTAGCAGCCCTGAAAACCCCCTACCCTTTTTGCTTCGGACCCCACCAGCCTCACCGTACCTCCTTCGCGCATCCTCTTCCACTGTGGTCAATTGCAGCAGCCTCCGATATATTCCATTATTTATACATTAATTTATTTATTCATTCATTTATTATTTTAATTATTTATTTACGTATTGTTTTATTCATTTACATATTTATTCTTTCATTTATTTAATCTTTTAATTATTTATTTACATATTCTCTTATTCATTAATTTTGTTTATTCTTTTATTTATTTATTCTTTAATAATGTATTTATTTATTTATTTATTTATTTATTTTCACATAATTTCATCTTTTGTGTTTTTATTTAATTTAGATAAATCCTAGTACTGTCTCAGACTTTGTGTAATGTGATTTTATTGCTATTCAGCGTGCATGGTTGGTCCGAGAGTCATTATTCAACCTCCTGTTGATGTTCCTTCAAGTCCGCTATTGGTTTGAGGTAGGTAATTATAGATTTTTCCATTCCGCAGTCTAATTAATGCGTGGGTGTTTCGATAATTTTATTTTATGTGATTCACAGATTTTTTTATATCCATTAATTTTCCTGCTATAGTGATTTTAAATTTTTAGAATTAGTCAAAAAAATGTCTTGAATCAATTCTGGGTTCGAGTCTGCAATTATTTGATTATGTTCCAAATATTGTTTTGATATTGTTTATGGCTATTTTGTTGAGGCGTTTCTTTTAATGTCAATAAAATTTGATAAAATAAATAAAAATTTGAAGGTAAATATTTGTTTTTGATAATGTTTATATGCACTTGGCGCATTTGATAATATAATATAGTGTTCAAAGTGGAATTGTGGGTTTTTATGAAATGTTTACCTTGATTGTGTTGTGTGTTGGCATTGGATATTTGTAAACATGGATTGGTTTATAATTTTGGTATTGGTATAACTTTCTAATAGTTTTATGTTGTTAAAATAAAAAGGGGGATCATTGATTTTTAATGTGATGATGTTAGTTCTTTTCAAATAAAGTGAGCGGTTGGTTTCAGTTTCAAAGTTTTAGTTTTGTGGGAATAGTGATGGTTGTTTTCGTGAAGCACATGCATGACATTGGAGGTTGAAACATCCATGGGTGCTCTTGTTTCACCCATGAACGTGCCTTCAAGTGACAATGACACCATTATACTTGTGTTTCCTTAAAACCTTATTTTTCAGAATGGTTTTTGTTTCCTAAGTATGATTTGGTCCTTTATGTGGCTTTTTTGAAAGGATTGAAGTGTGATCTCAAGGGTGTTTTAGTTTGACTTTGAAAATATAAAATCTTTATTTGTGTACTATTTTTGGTATTGTTTTTATACATGAAAACTTCAAGGCCCTTTTGGCTCTTCCAATTCATGTGTGGAGTTATTTTATCTTTCAAAATCAATTGTGTTTGGAAATTTTGTGTGGATGGTTGGGATTTTAAATGTTTTTAGAATAACAATTTCAACACAGGTGGGTCATGATGGCCCATTTGGAACATTCAACATTAGTTTTATGTTTGAGTTGACTCTTTAAAATGAGGACATTTTAATTATTGAATTCCCATATAACAACATTAGTATTTTTAGAAAGTTATCGAAAGGTTTTAATGATTTCATGGCATGGAGGCCTAGTTGGAACTTTTGTTGATATGTTATATATATATATATATACTGGGGAACATCTATATGTGAGATATCCCTTCTGGGTTATCGTATGGAGTGCCCGTGTTTGGGGTAGGCAAGTACGGGGAGATGAGTCATGCTTGCAAGGGACTACAAATTACATAGTATTATTGTAACCACCATGTGTTCCTGGGTGTCTTTTAGAGATCGATTGATGGTTGCTAACCAACCACTATTAGATGGGTTAGTACCCCCTGGATTTATTATTAGGCCTGGAGGTATTTTCCATTGGATTGGCCAGATAGGGCGGACAGTTCATTAAAGACTTAGGAGCTTCACTATACACAGACAGGTGGTTCTGAAAACGAGTACATCTAGGTTTCTTCTGTGGATGTTTAGGATCAACCATAGTGATTGGATTATTTTCTTAACGTGTTTATTTTTCATGAAGTATTGTATTTTCAGCTTTCACTCTTACTTATTTTACTCAAGAACAACATTGGTATATTTTGTTTTGGATTTTATTTATAAAATGACAAATGATTTTGGAAAATGGTATGTAGCTTGTGTTGGGATTGTAAATGGAAAAACATGTTCCTTATTTTCAATTGTGAAAACCCAATTTTTATAATTGTATTTCAAACATGCGTTAATGGTTTATTTAGGGAAAGGAGACGTTGGATTATGTGGTTTATCTTCGCAACCCAACTGAGCATCATTAATGCTCATGCTTATCTTTATCATTTTAGTTGCACGTTTCATTGCTTAGGTTTTCTAGGATGAGTTGCTCGTTATTGGACCAAGTCGGCCTTTATTTGGGAGGTGACCTAAAAGGTAATGTGGAGGTAATTCAGTTTTATTTTCTTTCCCCTTCTAGCATTATGTTTTTCGAATATTTATATTTATCTGTTTTCTTATTTATTTTTTTGTTCATGGGCCAAATGATTCCCAATGATTAAAATTTTGATGCCCGGCACTGGTTGCCAGCCCGTGGGGATCGGGAATGCCCTTCGAGCAGTATCACGGACCAGATCGTGTGACTGGATCAGGGTCGACACATGTTGGTTCGTAACAAATTGTTATTATATACACCACACAAAATAAATAATTGGTGAATATGGCATATGTCTTACAGAAATAAAATTGAGACGAGAAACGCTTACCTCAAGTCTCATCATTTTCATACCTGTTCAAACCTACATTATAATAAATATATATTTATTATAAAAATGTTATATAACTATTATCATATATATAATACAATATATTGTTTAATTATAAGAACTTATCACCCATTTATTGACTATTATTTAATGAAATTATTGTTTTAGGTGATAACTATTTCATTTTTCATTCTTTTTTTGGTTCCATAGCCCCAATAATTATACTTTGATCATGGTTACATTATCTCCAATAATCTAATAATTTTATTAGTATCATGTTTAATCATCATATACACTATTATAACTATTCATAAAATATGACGATGAAAGAGTAATGACATCACTTCATTAAATAAAACTTAGTGTACTATGTCAAGTGTAAAAATTGACAATTAAATACTATAAGAATATCATAAATATTGTGTATATTAATTAAATACATTATTAAAACCAATAACATGAAGTGGTTATGAAAAATGTAATTCATCACTTCGTGAAGGTGATAATCCACACGTACGCTCAAGTGATGTTTTCTTTTTCCATACGATAGAAAGGAGGTGGATAATGGTTGTTCCATCATCATAAAAAATTCATTATATTTAAGAATCTAAATTCCTTATTTTATAATGAATACCATATATCTTGAGGAGGTATAAGATGAAATAAAAATTAATGTACCATGTTATGTGTCATATCTATTCGTTGAGAAACCTCATTTGGATTACACCTTACACCTTTAAGGGATTGTATTTTGACAAGAAATGAAGATCTAGGACATGGGAAAGGAATATAAGATGTCATTAGGGTATTTATTTACTAATATTGTGTGATAAAGATTTATGAATATAGGAGGAGATGATGTTCCCTTTAACATGTAAGGGGAGGGAAACCCTTGGAATAACATAAAGTATTAAATATAAATAAATTAAAGTTCATGTCTAGGTGGATCCAAATTAAGATTTTTAGAATATATGATGAGTATATGTTAATATAATCTCATAAAATAATATTTTCACTTGTTTATGTTATATTTTTACCCTAATATTGTGGTTTTAATAGCTATTACCCCTTTGAAAATTTTTGTGATATCAATTCTTTTACTATTTTGGAATCAATAATGTTAATATAAAAAGGAAATTGACCCATTAGTGGATATGTGATGAAATTTTAAACTATATCCAATTAAATTGGATGAATATAATATATTTAATAAATTAAAATTCATTTAATAAAATATTATATGACATTTGATACCATTAATGTCATTTCTGGGACTATTCACATATTTTGACATTAAAGACATCGATACTTGTATAGAATTTGAATATAAAATATTTTAAAATAAATATACATTATTATTAAAAATATAATTCACATGTCTCCATAATTCATCCATAAAATTTTTTTTTATGTTTTTAAAATCATTAACATTGATTTTTACACTGCGTGCACAAACATCGTGTTAGCATTGTGTAAGAATTTAAGTTAATTATTCCATCAAAAAAATTAAAAATTAATTAGCATATAAAAATAAATTAATTATATTCTAAATAAACATTAATATTCTTTAATAACATCTTTTTTTCTTAATGTGATCATATAAATGCAAGAGAGTGGTATTTTGAAATTTTACTTTACATAAAATATTACAAAAGTCTTTATCAAATACTAAAGACACAAAAATGCTATATTTCTTAATATTTGAAGAAGGTGGTAAAATTAAAATAATAAAATGAAATATTTTCATTTTCATGGTTGATTTTTAATCCTTGATTATAGTTTTAATGTTGTTCTACATATTTTACCCTTACAATAGTGATAACATTCATCCCAATGATACTAATCATTATGACAAAAATTAAATGTTTCATATTTTGCAAATTTTAAAATACATGTCCAAAAAATGGTATCCATTTTTAAATATTCTATCTCCAGAGGTTATGGAAATAAATTTTAATCTATGTGTGAAAATGCAATGAAAACAGTTTTTAGAAAAAAAAGTGTTTTTATGTATAAAAATTAACTTCTATCAAAATCAGGAATATTGATAATTCAAATGAAATTATTTAGATTATACTAAATAAAATAAATCATATGTAAATTTAATAACAAACCCTAATTATAACGAGAACTGTATATTGCTTTATTAACTGAAAATAAAATATTGCCTTTAAAATTTTCTATTTTTCACTATTTAATGAAAATTCAGTCATCTGATAAAAATAAAAAAATTTAACAATAAGTTAATTTTAATTTGATCATTTCAAAAATTTCATTAATTTTATAAAATAAAATATCAAAAATTTGTATAAATAAGTACTAATTTCCACACACAAATCCTATAAAAATCATTTTTGAAGAAAATCATTTTTCGAAGCATAAGATTATTTCACAAAAAATTAAGTGCATATTTAATAAGAATTATTCAATATATATGAATTGAGTATGAAAATTGTACATATATATCATAATTTAATTTCTCATACTTATACCTACTTTTTAAAAAACTATATTATAATGGTCACATTTAAATAATAATATTTTTATAATATATCTTAATTCACTTAATCATTGGTGCTGCGTGTTTAGAAATCTAGTGAGATTATTATTATTGTAAACATAATTTCTTGGTGTGACCTGAATCCTCTTAAAGGATGTTATTATATTCCATACGTAAGGAGTCCAAACTCAAGTATGTGATCAAGTTCACTGCAAGGTCCCCTTTGGATTCCAGAAAGTTGACAACCATATTCCCTTCATTCCAACTGTAGAGGGTCTCAACATATATATGAAGCTAAATCTATAAATTTTTGATAATTCATTCATTACTCTAGTGATTATAAGAGAGGATCCCTGGGGATTTTACTAGCAATGATGAATCAAATTCAGCTGAGGAAATATTGATATTTTGAGAGTTGTATACATTAACACTTGTATCCATAACATGAGATTTAGCTTATATAGATGATCTTTTTCTATAAATGTTTGATAATGAAAGAATGATATATCATATACCATCTTAGACAAAACCACCTCTACAACTTCCTAAATACATGATTCATCAATATTCTACTTATATCTCAACCTTAGAGCCTTCCAGCTTATCAGACACTACCCGTATCATCTACGGATCTGGTAGATAAGGAACGAGAAATATAGATCATAGTATACCTGGTTAGTATGGATATCTGGTAAATAGAGTTGATATATTATACCCGTTAAAGGATCCTACATTTCCAATATGTGGTGCAGTGATTGACTCCTTGATGGTGAGTTGCATTACGGGCATTCCATATAATTGAGCATCCAAAATACTCTAGGATGCCGTATAATAATTACACCAGTATTATTAATTTTATGTAATGTTATTATATTAATGAATAAACCATTTTTATATCCATTGAATCCACCATTAAAAATAAAATAAAATCGATCATGCCTAAATTAAAATTACCACCTCCAACAAATGATGCGCTTATCTTGTCATCACTACATCTCATGGATGGTGAAAAGGATTGATTTAATGAATTAATAAAACTATAATTTAAAAATTATAATTCTAAAATAATAATATATCCTATTTTTTTATTCCACTTCAATTGTTGATAAACGAAATCATTATTCATGCTTACGTGCGGACTACAGCCTCTAAAAATGAAGAACTTCATTTGTCATCACCACCAATTTTTGATGCTTATGAGAATGAATTTGATTAAGGTGAAATATATTTTATTAAATTTTTATGATTCTATAAAATTTAAACTGAAAATATATAAAAAAATATCCAAATTAATAAGTCAGTATAACATGCCCTTATTTGGGCGGGTTACAACCTAAATGAAATATGTTATAATATTAATATTAAGAATGATAATAAATTTTATATAATGAAAATTTAATGTAAAAATAAATTATTTTTTATTTTTTATTTAATATGAAAAGGTTTTATTTATATTTAATATATTTGTTAATATATCACCTTTCGATCGTTAAAGACGCAAAAACTTGTTCTTTAAAATTATCATTTTTGAAATCCATACATTTATGATTAGCCTTATGAAAATGAGATATGGATAAGAATAGAAACACCATTACTCTTATATCGTGAATAATTTTTCAATGATGATCTTTTTTTTAATAAAAATTAATCAACCACACCATTACAAAACTAGTACGAAACAAGCAATCAATGTTTCCAGCACACGATGTAGAAAATGAACTATAACAGAATAATATATTTATAGGAAATGGATATGAATGATGTTTATAAAGAGAAATATACATTAATAATTATATTAAATATGTTATGAATAATTTTTTGTAAATATTGTCGTAGAACATTTTGACTAAGAAGAAAATGAGGTAAGGTTTTTTTGTCTCAATTTTTCACCCCATCAGACAAATTTCTTATTAAAAACATGTTTTATTTTATATGGTGTATCTATTATCCCTAAATATATCGTGTCATGATCCTATAATTTATTATTTTATTTAAATTTTTATTTGAAACTATAGCCTTCAATGGTTTTCATTGGAAATCTTCTAATGCCATAAGGGGTTCTTTGTCTTAAATTTTATTTTCTAAGAAATATTTCATATTGTGCAACATGATGTCATTGTTATTGTTCATATTCTAAATAATTATGATCATTTAACGTATACAATAACTTCATGGGGATTTATGATATATATCTTGTTCCCTATTAAAATAGTTTTTTATTTAATTGATCCCAAGTTTGTAAGTGTTTCTTTTCTCAATTTTCACCCCCTCAGACATATTTCTTATTATACACAATGTTTAATTTTTTATGGTGTATCTAATTAACCATTAATATATTTATAATTATCTTCTCATTATTTATGTTATTTAATGTTTTATTTGAAATTATATTCTTCAAGGGGTTTTGATTCGAATTATTCTAATGTCGTAAGTGTTATATGATTATGATTTTAATTAAATCATACATTTTTATCTAATACAATATGTTTTATATTTTATGTTGTACATACTACTCCTTTTTTATATCATGATTTTATCATTATTATTTTTATTTAATATTCATTAGAAATTTTATCCTTCAAGGTGTTTTGATTAGAATGTTTATAAAATCATAAGTTTTATTTGTATCTTTTTTAAATTCAATGAGACATGTTAGATATTTCACACCATCATTAATTTTATATATTTTATTCAGCACCATATTTATTTCAAGTATAATTAACATATTTCATTCCATTTTATTTAAATTTCATGGTATCCTAATCGTGTTATTTTTATTCTTATGTTACTATTACCACAATTGTGTGTGTTTCTCAATTTTTATTTTATGATATATAATTTGTATTCATCACTTTTTTCCTTTTTATAACTAAGGATCACTTTCTAAACCACCTCAAACTATTATCCTTTTTATTTTTAAACTTATGGAAATCCATTTCTACTGTTGTCTTTCTAAATCATCGACTATCAAAGACTTGATTTTTTATCTAATTCCTTATCTCTATAAATGAACTATTTTTCATTATATTGTTATCAGTTAAATCTCCAAGATAGTCGTACATCATATAATTTAGAAAATTATTGAATTAAAAATATACCATTACTATATATTGCGTTAGTTTTAACATTATTACATTTAAATTTTTTACACTTATAGATTGGGGGAAATATTGGCAATTGATATACTTGTAATTCTTATATAAATATTTATTAGCTACTATGGAAAGTTAATTATTCATTGTTAAACCATACAAATTCTTTCTCCAAATGTCTTATATTCCTTTTTTATAATAAAATTATTGACATTTCGTATTTTTTATCTTAATATATATGTTTATGAATTACTATGTAAATTTAACTGTGTATTGTATTGATATTCATATATTTCAAAAGGTTAATTCAATGGTATAAATTATGTTACTGTTGGGGCCTAGTATTATATTTCTCATAAATTAATTGGATGGTTTCATGAGACAAAAGGTTTTGATATTTGGTTTATTCCTAACCATTGAACGAATGATGGTTTGGTTGTGACCATGATGAAAATAATAATTTCTTCGATCCGGTCTTGATGGAAAGATTAATGTCTTAGATAAGGACTTAATGATAAAGATCTATATGTTCATCATTATGTATTCCATAACCATGAATTATGATATTTTTTTGTATATATATTTATATAGTTAACCATGGACATGTTTCATGTTAAAGTGATCATTTATATGACGTTATTTGATTATCTTTTTTTTCCTCCCATATTATTCATTCCATGTTTATGCAATGATAAATTATGATAAAAATTTTCACTTAATGTATATTTGATCTCACCATTCATTTATTTCCATTTCCCTAGGTTTGTAAGTAAATTATTATACATGATATCTCCATAATAGTATAATATTTTTAGAATTTTGTGGATGTTGTTGATGAATTACTAGATTCATATATAATGTAAGCAATGTTCGACTAATTAGAATGACATTGAATTTGTTTGTTTTAATTTTTTTGAACCTATCTAAAACTCCAAACATCAAAGTTAATTCAAATGTTAGTGTCATAATATTTTATAGTGATATTTTATTTATTAATGGATAAAATTGATTCACTTTAGTTCATTTCAAATATAGTATTAAAAGAAGGTATTTATGAGAATCTCTTCCCCAGAGTACATGTCTTGAGCATCATAGTTGGTACTAATGGAGGATTTAGATATCCTTAGATATACATATGTTATTATTCAATGATTATTTATAATTATAAATGTCATCAAGGCTTGATATACTAAAGTTGATAATAATTTCAATGGAATGGATAACCCTTTTGGATTGGTTGGGGTAGTATTTGATACTTTATATCATTTGAGGATTAGGATGAGGGAGGTTTATATAAACCCCTAGGTATGAGTCTATGTTCAATAAAACATCCAATATTTTTTGAAAAGTTTGGAGTTTTTGGTCTCTTAGAATTTACAACCCTATTTGGATTATGGAAAATGGATGCGGTTGTATTAGAGATGCACCTTAAGGTAATCTCCCAAAAATGGATGGTTAATTATCAAATTATTCTTCAATTGGTTCATAGTGAGTGTTCCTAAGACTACACACCTTGATTATAAATCATATGGGATATGGTTTAGAAGTTAACATGTACATTATTAATTATTATAAAGGATTATAATAATCTAGTTAGGTAACATAATGCGATAATGAACATAGAAAACATAGATTAAAATGAAGTGGTTGATATGTTATGGTATATATTAATTGATATTTTAATTTTTAGATAATTCTATAATTGAATTTTTTAGATCATAGATTTATATTATTTTTTGATTTGGAATATTGTAAAAAAGTCGATGGTTATTTGGGAGTGTTATTTTTTTAAGGTTATGAGGATTAAAAACCAAACAAGAAGAAACATTGGTTGAACCAAGAGTGATATATCATTAACTAAAAATAAATGTATCAAAACATGTTGAGGTAATATAGTAGGAAATATTGAGGTTAAATTATTCATAATTCACTTATTATGCCAATTTTATATTAACCACATTAATTTTTATCATTTTAGTAATGGACAGAGCTCGGAAGAACCAAATTAACATTGGATATGATGGGAAATTTAGTGATGGTCCTAATGAGAAACCCAATGGCATAATATATGGTGATATAAATCATGTGATGCTACTAAATTGGCTATCATGACTTATGGATAACAACATGAATATAGTTTAATTATAAAATACACCAAAGAAAAGAATCACGTGAGCCGATGTATGTTCAGTTTAGAAAGAGGATAAAAGAATAAAGATTAAATTTTCTAAATGTAATTTTTTTGGAAGAAACACAAAAGGTAATATCTCAAAGGAACTGGATGATTGTACTAGTGTGTAAAATGGGGGCATAGAGTAAAATTTTGCAAAGGAAATATGAAGAAATTGATTAATATAATAAAGGGAAAATATATGTTTTCTAGTCATACCAAATATATTATGATAGAAACCTAATTTCAAAATATAACTGGAGTTATGTATGTCATTTATATAACCTAGAATAAATTTATTATTAAATGATAATTATAAATGTGAGGACATAATTTATTTATATGTGTGTTAATATAACAACCTGATATTTTAAATTATATATTCCTTTAAGACTTAATTTATTCTATTACATATGATTAATGAAATTCCAAACTGCAATGAACCACAAAACATTATATAACTATTATAGTTCATACATGTAATTTGTGGGTAAAATAGCGGTATCAAAATTATGAAATAAATTATTTAAAAAATAATGGTCATTATTGATACAAAGTAATTGATAAAATTCAATTAGTGTAGCTAAATACCTATTAAGAGTAATTTTTTATTTCAAATATAACATTTTTAAAATTGTCACATATGCTTTTTATTTTAAGATACAAAATATATTATTGATAAAAGATATTATTGATATAAATATTTTATTAACACCAATATAAATATTAATGGATAGGAAATATGAATGAAAACACTTAAAATTATAATAATTATTTTCCTACGAAAACAATTTTCACTATATTTATAGGTTATTTTTTTCAAATTTTAAAATTTTATTTTAAAAAAATTGACATAATTT
This sequence comes from Viscum album, assembly GCA_963277665.1. Lineage (NCBI taxonomy): Eukaryota > Viridiplantae > Streptophyta > Magnoliopsida > Santalales > Viscaceae > Viscum > Viscum album. Next base: position 1,934,496,524 of record OY728131.1, read on the forward strand.
TTGGATTTATATTAACAATATTATCTTAATATGTTTTTTTATTTTTTTGATATAATATATTTTTTGGTGAAAAGTAAAAAATATAGTTTTTATTAAATTCATTGTGTTTATGGATATATCAATAAGTAAGTATATTTTAAAAACATATAAAAAAATCCATAAAAAAATTAATTTAAGTAGCAAAAAAATACATTTAAAATAATTATTATGGATTTATAAAACCATACTTTATCATTTTATAAACTTATGTAATATTTTTCAATAAAAGAAACTATTTTTACTCTATAATTTTGATAAAATAATATTTTGATAAATTTTGGTTTTTTATTTAATTGAAAAGAACAATTTTTTAATAAAAAAACATATTATGAAAATATAAAACATTGATATTTTTATCCTACACATAAATTAGAGTCATCGAATACACTTTCTAAAATTGGGTTTTTATTCGTTATATGCATTGGGGTTAAAATTAATTTTTCATACACATCAAAATATTATTTTATAAAATTTATCTCATATCTATAATGATTAGTTAAAAATTATTTAATAAGGATAATTATATTTATAGGCATTAAAATTAAATTACTTAGTTAAAAATTAATTGGAATGCTAAAAACAAAAATAATAAAATATTGACAATTCAAGAAAGTGGATTTTTTATTATTTAACCATCATGCTTTTTAATCCAAATATATTATGGTAAAAATTTTACTATAATTTTTTTGACAATATATATTTTTGTATCAATATAAATTTTTATTAAATACTAATTCATGTTGATCATGAATAGTATTGACTCCAATTCCCAAAGGCTTTATTTATTTATTTTTAGATAATATACTTTTTAATTGCGTTGAGGGGGAGCCTTATATACACTGTAAGGACAATCAAACATATCCCATTACATGACCCAAAGGATTAAATACCTGACACACAAAACATCCCCATCCAAGCTTCTACTTCATGATACACGTATGCTCTATGGCCTTGCAAGGATGATTGGCTACCGTTTCCCCATGAAGAACTGCAAGGGGTCTGGTACCAATGTCCAAATTCATACCATTTCATCATTCTAGATTCAATTATCCTACCGATGGATGCTTCCCACTATAAATTTTTTACTCTTCTAGGGCTACACTTGAGGATCCAAACTATCATGAAGCTCATATTCCAAAACCTATGTTGTACATAACTCAACCAACCACTTGCTGAACTTCACCACCATGACCCATCAATGACTGCCACAACTTTTCACAACCTTTTTCTCTACCAACCACCGTAACCCACCATCACTGAGGTGAAATACTATGCCAACTCCATCAACACCAACCCTTAATGTCAACGCCTCTCACCCGCCTCTTCTTAGTCGCACCACCGAATTGTCAACATGTGTCTTCCTTCCTCATTGTGGACACAATCGATACTAATCCTCGATGCTGATGAGTTACCTCAGCCACTGTGCAGAACCATGGCCAACATCCCACTTATAATAAAACCCAAATTTTATTCATATTCATATAGTTCATTTAGTGAGTGCATTAGACATAAATAAGTGATAGGTGGGGCCTAATATTATATAGCCCCTTTGATTCATTGATTAGTATCATGGGGAAAATGATTTGGGTACTTAGTGTATGCCTTCCTAATGTATGCATGATTCCTTGGTTGTAACCATGATGATAAGAATAATTTCATAGTTGTATCCTTAGTAAAAAGAATAATGTTATGGATGAGGCCATGATGGAAAAGATATGGATTTCTAATATTATAAATTCCATCACAATTAATTTTGTTATTTTTTTCCATGTGTTTTTTTATATTATTAAACATTTATTTGATTCAATATCATGTGATCTGTTATATCAAATTGTTTTATTATCAATTATTTCCTATTATATTATTCATGCAATGTTTAGTTTTTGATAGATTCTGATATATATTTTCTATTACTAAGCATTTGAGCTCACCCTTCTTATGTTCACATTTCCATATGTCTTGAATAGAATTATTACACAATATATTTCTAGAAGAGTAGCATATATGGAGAATGTTTTGGATGATATTGAAGGCTTAATATGGATTTTGTTTTTTCTTATATAGTGGAAAAATTTCAATCTGATGAGAATGAAATGGGATTTGATGGTTAATTTTTTTCCAAAATCTCTAAATTTTATTCCTAAAATCTCTATAAAATTTAAGTGACACCATATTTATTTGCGATATTTTATTTATTGATGGTTAAAATTGGTCCACCTTGGTTTATTTCAAAGTCATTATGTAAAGATGTTTTTTATGAGAACTGAATCCCGAGATAGCACGTCTGTGGAATCACAAGCACATAATTATTGTATGCATCTTATATTAACATATTTTGGGTGAAACATGTAAAAATTACATGTATATTTCTTTATTCACTTTACCAATTCATATTTTTTTTAGGAAGAGAAGTGTTCATATTAAATGTAGTGCAACATTATTGGAAGTCCCTACCAGCACTACGCTTTATCTGTGCTAAAAAAAGAACATATAAAGGTAATCTCATTAGTAGCACTAATAAAAGGAATAATTAATTTAAAAACAAATTATATACTATTAAATATAATATTTTTTAATATAAATATATTTAAATTGTTATAGATATAATATATTTTATAAAATATAATTTATATAACATTAAATACATAATTACACATAATATATAATATATTTAGTGAAAATAGTTTATAAAATAATTAAAATTTAATATTAAGTAAATCCTTAGTAATTATATAGCACAGTTAAAATTTATTTCAAAATAATATTACACATCATGACTTACGATACACGCAACACCGATCTTTAAGTGAACTGTGATATATGATAAAAATATTCTTATTTAAACGAGACCATTATATCATTGCTATTAAATTAAAATTAAAAATAGGAAGAAGAATATTATGACAAATATGTATAATGTTTCTATTTAATAAAAATATATTTATTAATGCATAGAAAATATTTACTCAATTTTTAGTAATGTCATTTTATGCTTAAGAAATATATTTTCCCCAAAAATGGTTTTTATTATGTTTTGTGCATGAACATTATTATTAATTTCTAGAATATTTTATAAATATTATTTTAGGGAATAAATTCATTTTTTTTAAATAATAATTTAAATATTATATTATGGTGAATTAATGTTTTTCATTCCGAGAATATTAATTTCTATGTGAATAATGAAAAATACCAATTTTTTTTAAAATGTTATTTCATTTATTTAAATAATTTAATTGAAAAGTAACATTATCTTTTGAATTTGATCTTAATTTAACGTATAAATCATTTAATTATAAACTATCTAATTAATTATGTATAAATCATCAATAGAATTTATTTTGTTATAAGTTTATTTTCTCTCTTAAATACCAATTTATCTGAAAAATTTTTTTTCATTCAGTTTTATGAATTTAAATTAAAATTGATTTATTAAATATCAATAAATTTAATCATAAAAAATGTATTTCATATTTTTAATCATTAGGTTAAAATTTGGTAAATAGTTCCCTTTTATTTTTGATCACTATGAATAGTAAGCTTGTTTAAGATTTGTCACCACATTAAAGGGTAAATTTGGTAAATAAGGTTAAAAATAAAACGATAAGGATTTAAAAAAAATATCTAAAACATACATGTGTTTCCTTATGATAATTTTAATTCAAAAAAACATTCAAATATTCAAAAATATGGTATTTTGGGAACATTTATCTTTTATAAAGTCCTTTTTAATATATAAAGTATATAAAAATTACAAAATTTCATTTTCATACATTCCATATCTATAATATTACATGAGGGAGATAAAAAACTATTATGAAAGGTTCTAAAATTTTATTTTAAATATTTTTTTATGAAGGTAATTTATTTTAAATTTTTCATGATGAAATAATTATCTTATATACTTAAGCAACGCGGACACAGTGCTTGCATAGTTGTAGAAGAATCTAGTAACAGATATTAAAAACATTAAAAGTGAGGTTTTTTGGGTTATTTATGGTTTCATATTATTTTTTAGATATATATAACTTATTACTAATTTATTAAAAGACTTTATTTGAGATACATTATTGTCTTGATATTTTTTAATGTCAAATTTTGTAAATAGTCAGTAAAATAAATTTAATGGTATTTTATGTTAAATAGTATATTATTTAATGGTTTAAAATTAATTAAAATATTTTATTTGGCCAAATTAATGAACTATGGTATAGAATATCAATAATTTCCCAAATTTGGGTTACATTTTCTTTTATAGTGACTTTCTTGACACCAAACACGTATACCACTTTTGATCATGGTAATTGTTAAATAATGTTAACGGGTGGGGGGGGGGGGTTAAAACTAATAGATAAGTTTTATAACAACACTTAGACATGTCTAAATATTTTTGATGATATTATCACTACTTATATCAATACTATATTATAAATATATCAATTATGATCCAAATGGAGATGAAAATTAATTTATATTAATTTAATACTTTATGTAATTCTGAGGATTCCCCTCCCTTTCCTTATAAAAGGAAACCAACGCTCCTATATTCATCACAATTCATGATCCATTTAGCTAAACCAAGATCTAACCAAATCTCATTCAAACCAAACACCCCATGACTTAAAGGATCTTTTCTCATCAAAATTTTAACCTATATGGATTAATGTTTTAGCCAATTATTATTTTCTAATGAAGAGGTATAACTTTTAACCGAGTGTTTCCATTTTATTTATTCTTCTATAACATTTAATTATCCATAAACCATGATAATATAATAAAAAAATTATATCATATTTTGATGACCCTCCTTCACCAAGATGAGGGAATGGACAACAAATTCCCAGACCCTTCTTACTTTAAGTTGACGAAGAGATAATGACCCTCATGACCCACCTACAACAGGTCTTAGAGTGGTGACTAGCACCGAGGGTATATAATCACACAAAAAATGGAATGCATTACCATTTTTATTTATAATGAATGGGAGATAAGATATTAAATCCCAAACAACATTAAAAATGTAGGCAAATTTAATTCCAATATTAAACCATTCACATACGCATGTTCTAAATGTAATTGCTACAAATTACAAGAATACTTCAACAGAAAGTACCAAAGAAAAGAAGGAAACAGAAACAACAACTGTCCCAAATTTTAAAATAGTGATGACATTCATGGTCCTCAAAGTCCTCCTAGAAACTTGAAATCAGTTTTATATACGTAGGGTGAGTATACTTGTATACTCAGTAGGGAAAACCAAAAGCTCTCATGCACAAGCAGGGAGGCCTTATAATTACCTTGAGAAAAGGAGATAACACCAACCTAGGAAACTATCCACCAAAACCACACCAAGGAACACTCCCCAAATAATGAAAGTCAAGTATTGTAATACTAATAACACATCTATATTTGGGTACCCCACACCACTTTCCCACTGGTTATTGAAGACATCCTACGTGTCAGACTTCTCTCGCCATTCTCACTGTAGTCTCACTGCCAAACCCCGCCCGCACACACCTTAGTTTTCACAACTGCACATTCTGCCAACAAACACATGGTATATCACTACTACACATACCACCCTCAAAAACCTAGGCCATAACAACAAAAAATATCCACCCCCACACACACATGGATCCAAAAAACTACTACCATGCCTGAAGACGCCCGGGCGTCATCCCGGAGACACTTGGAAAATAACCTGCCAACACCCACCTGGGCCAACCACATATGTATCCTCCCCAATGAATCTAGGGATATAATAGACCTTATTCCATCACAACCTTCTTGAAGAATCATGACCTACTCGGTAAAGGGAGAATAAATGGTGCTAATAACCATCCACTCAGAAGAGTGTTGGAAACAACACCCAACCCCATGAATGGGAGTGTTCGGTACAAAGTACTCAACTTGAGTGGGGTGGAAACAGTAAACATAGGAACTAAATTTTATATATAGGTAATAAGCACACATCCCAACCTAGGGGTTCCAAAACCATCCCATACACAAATACCCTCGTTACTATTCAATCATAAATATCACAACACCAATAAATTAGTCACAACTCATTCCCATAAAACAATTCCCCATTGAACCCATTCTTGTTTTTATATTCAGGTGATTCCATTAATGTAATTCTCCACTACTAGGAAACTAACAGGAATTACCCCAATACAAGGATGGAGAAAACAACAAAACAACAATTTAAGCATTCACACCTAGTTCCCTTGTATGCAAAAAATCACAAAAGGGGTCTGTGAGATCCCTCAAAGTACTGGAACCAATCAAAGCCCCACCATATGGCCCCACACGACCACAGATCCAAAAACAAATGACTGCACAATAATAGCGGATCTCATCCCCAACCATGTCACCCCACAAGCATCAAGAAAATCAACCACCCATGTTACCAAGACATAGTATGGGAGTCTTCAGATTCAATCACAACATCAATTAAGTACCCTCTTTTCTTTTGATTAACTGGGATGATCACACAAGGATTGTTGTTTACTAGAAATCAATTTAATTAAAAAAGTTTATGTGATTATAAAATTCATATGTCACAACCATTCAATCATCATAGAATACAGGGGTTCATTAGTGTTCAAGGAAGGACCACCAACCGCCATGATTTTTAGTAGACATGAGCCCATACAAATCACAACATATTGAAGAAGGTAAAAGAGTACAACATCAAACACAAACACACTGCTTAATTCATTAAATGTTAGTTTATTATATATATTAAGGTTTTGTTTCATCCATTTTAAAAGGAACATCATCGTACCCACCTCACATGATACGTAGTAAATAGAGACAAAGGAAAAACCCTATTTGGATGATCAATGATCGATGTTTCTCTCCACATGCCAAGAAATGGGGATGTACGATTTGTATGTGATGAAATCTGAGGGCTCTATGAGTGGGAATGAAGGATCTATCACATTCTCACCATTTTCCCTGTGAAGGGGGGATCCAGACACACCACAGAAGAAAAAAGTTTCCAGCCAAGAAGAAGAAAATAATTCTTGTGTGATAACATGGAGAGATCCTGGGGTTATGGGATATCAAAATTTTGAATGGTTCTAAAAGAAGGATTAGGGATTCACCACCTGGTTGGACAGTTACCCATGATGGGATTAATTTTTATTTAATAATTCTCATCAAATATTGTTCATAATGGATGTGCGTTTAAACAATTTCCTTTTATTAGAGGGAAACATGTAAAAGGGGTGGAACTAGAAAGTACAGGAAAAAGGTGTGACACCAAGGGATTCCACATGTTTTGGTTATTCAAGGGTCTCTTGGATCATGGGAAAAAAATTTATATCTTTTATGGGATTTTAATAGCTTTTAAAGGGGTATAAAAGTATTTCTACGTCAAATGATATGTTGCGGGAGCCGAAAATGTCGAAAACTAAAAAATGAATGAAGGGTGGGACACTGTTTGGTGATACTCTATAATGATTCCATGGTCACAGTGCCACCATAAGCGGTGCCACTGTTTTGGTGTGTGACCTTGACGGTGCGATCCTCATGGTTCCACCATCACAGTGCCACCGTATGTGGTGCCACCATTTCGGTGTGCGACCATGATGATGCAACCCTCATGGTGCCACCATCACAATTCCCATGTGAGTAGTACCACCCTTTCTGTGTGTGGCTATGATGGTATGATCATCACGGTGCCACCGTCATAGTGCCACCATAAGCGGTGCCACATTTTTTGTCAAACCGTTTGATGGAACCATGTTTTTTGGAAAAATCATTAATGTGCCACTACCCAGGTCGTTACATCAGATACCTCTCAAACTATTCTCATCCCGAGAATCAATACTAGACCAGAAGGATTGTGAGAGGTCCGAACAACCACCTCAGAAGATACCTCTCATTAGTAAACCTCCATGTAATCTAGGAACAACTCTCCTTCAAGTAACCAGACAAGCCTATAAAGATGTATCTATCCAGACATATGGATTAGGGAGTCCATTCCCCCATGTCATGATAATATCTACTTTGGCCAGAACTGAGTTTCCCATATGGGTTTAGTCGCATCCACATTAATATGTCTTGATTAGGGTTGGGTCCCCCTTTCCCCACAGTCAGGACTCTTCACACACATTCAGAGAGAAACTGAAACAACAGACCTCATAGTCAACAAGGTCAAACACTACATAAAAGATAAGTAGAAAAAAAATCAAAAAAACCTTGGGTACTAGGTGTGCATATGTGCCTCTCATTCCCAGGTACTCTCCTTGAGGCCACTATGCCTCCACAACACACAAACCAAAGGAATGGTTTGTCCACAAGAACTTTCTCCTTTCAATCATCGATCATCATTGGTCGCTCTACAAACATCATGTCATCCTTGATATACATCATTCCCCAGTCTAGGGAATGTGAATTTTCATATAGATACCATCGGATTTGAGAGACATGGAAGACGTCGTGCACTCTCAGTAGCGGTGGTGGTAGCACAAGCTGATAAGACACTTCGCCAACCCTCCACAACACTTCAAACAGTCCAATGAACCTAGGAGAAAGCTTACTCCACATGTCGAACATATGTTGCCCATTTCGAGGGGAGACCATTACGAATACATGGTCCCTAACCTCGAACTCCAAGGGTCTCTACTATTATAATAATTTGACTTAAACCAGTCCTGATCCACCTTCATCCTCTCTCGTATAAGATGAACCGTCTCCGTCTTTCTCTACACAATTTCTGAGCCAAGAACACCTGCTTCCCCGACCTCTGTCCAACACATGGGTGAGTGACACGAACTTCCATACAATGCTTCAAATGAGTCCATGCTAATTGCAGAGTGACATCTATTGTTGTAGGAAAACTCCACCAGAGGTATGTGTTTCACCAACAATCCCCCAATGTCTAAGACACATACACAGAGCATATCCTCCAGCGTCTAGATGGTCCGTTCTATATGTCCAACTGTCTAGGGGTGAAAAGTAGTGTTGAGGCATTTCTGGGTGCCAAACTCATGTTGCAATCCTTTCCAAACTCGTGAGGTAATCCGGGTATCTCGATCATAGTCTATAGACCTCAGAACCCCATGCAACCGCACCACCTTGTCCATGTATCTTTGTGCTAGGGGATCCACTGTACTTGACTCATTGATTTCTAGGAAGTGGGATAATTATGTCTACCGGTCCACCACAAACCAGATAGAATAACAACCCCTTGAAATATGTGTAGTCCCGTGATGAAATCCATCGAGATGTCATCCCACTTACACTCGAGGGCATCTAAAGGTTGTAACAGACCACTTTGGATGTGGTTTTCAGCCTTCACCTGCTGACAGATGAGGCAATTTTCTACAAACTCTGTCACTTCTTGCTTCACCCTAGGCCACCCAAACTGACCCCTCAATCCCCATTACATTTTGGGAACTCAAGGGTTTACAACTAGGGGTGAGTTGTGGTGCTCACCAATAACTCTCTCCCTCATTTCCAATGGGAAGAAAAACATTCCGTGAAACAACATGTGATTTTTCCCATCTTCCGACCATCCCTCTAGAGCATCACCCAAGATAACATGATTACGCATCACTTCAGCCTCTATGTCCCCCCCCCACTGAAAATTCTCCACCTACTGCAACAGAGTGGACTGCACTATCATCTGAAATAGATAGCCTCTACCACCCTCCATCTTAGTATCCATGTGTAGGGCAGCTAACTCGTCCATCACCTTCTGAGCATCTTCCTACTCTCGAACTTCATCCTTCTGTAAATTATTGCTCAATGTATCGTCCATCACATTCCCATTTCTTGAGGTGTAGGAAAACTCGATGTCATTGTCCTAAAAGAACTAAATCCACCTCTAATGTTCCAAGTTCAGGTCCCACTGTGAGAAGATATACCACAAAATCTTCTGATCCATGAAGACCACGAAGCACTCCCCGATGAGGTAGTGTTGCCACAAAATTAGAGTAAACATAACCTCTTCTATCTCTAATTTGTTGGTGGCATAGTTATGCTCTTGGGGACATAACTTCATAGACCCGTAAGAGATCACCCCTAATGCTACATCAGCACACACCCTAAGACTTGGCCCAATGCATCATAGAACATCGTAAAAGTCACTCCTTCTTCTGGAAACATCATCATTAGGGCTATAATCAACTTCCACTTCAGATAAATGAAGGCTTGCTCACACTATCCACTCCACACGAATGTCTGTTCATTCTTGATCAAGGATGTCAAAGGTGCTGCAACTCAAAAGAATTTGGGCACAAATCTCTGGTAGTAACCAACTAGTCCCAGGAAACTAAAAACCTCTACCATGCTCTTGGGTTCTTCCTAAGAAACAACATCTTTGACTTTTGATGGGTCCACCGCTATCCCCTGCTCAAATAATAGGTTTCCAAGGAAGTGGAGGTCTCATGCCCTAAACATTATCATGGAAAATTTCCCATATAGTTGGTGCTGTCAGAGGACCTCTAAAACCGTTCTCAGATGATCAACGTGATCCTCCTCTAATCTTGAGTTGATCATGATGTCATCAATAAACTCAACTATGAACTAGTCTAGATATTCCCAAAAGATGGAGTTCATGAGCCCTATTAAGACATCTGGTGTGTTCGTATCATCGAACGACATGACTACAAACTCAAAGGTATCATATCTTCACCTGAAGGAATTATTTAATATGTCCCCCTATTTCAACCTCAACTTCTGATATCCTGACCACAGGTCTATCATAGAGAACCATATTACCCCTTCAACTGGTAAAAGATGTCGTCTATCCTCAAGAGAGGGTAATGGTTCTTGACTATTTTCTGATTCAGTCTCCGGTAGTCTATGCACAGCCTGAGACCACCATTCACCTTCTTCGTGAACAATACTAGGGCACCCCATGGTGACACGCTTGGTCAAACAAAACCCTTCTTAATCAGATCATCAATCTAAATTCGTAACTCTCGCATCTTAGAAGGCGTCATCTGATAGGGAGCCATCGAAATAGAACAAGAACCAGGTAGAAAGTCTATCCCAAACTCAATGTCACGTCGAGGGGGTAGAGTCACCACCTCCTTGGGAATGAAGTCCATGAACTCATTAACGATCCCTGAGATTTAAAACATCTCTCTATCCACCAAATTAAATGACTGCTTGACTAACAAGGAAAGGAGGGGATCCACCCCCTCAGATGCCACCAATAAACCCCTCTCGCTGATGAAAGTCACATGTCGGCCACCTATATCTAAAATTATGATCTTCCTTCCGAAGCAATTTATAATTTCACATATAGAGAACAACCATTTGATTCCTAGAATGACTTCATATGGCATCATATTTAGAAATAGAAGCTCCCCACTTGATTGATGTGGTCCCAACATTATTCTACACCCACGGTAAACACGAGACAAGCTGGTCTGACCTCCTACAGGCGCACTCTAATCTAGGGGTACAGGAACTCTCTATATTTCTAGACCCAAGTAATGGGCTAGACATGGTGCATAAAAGGAGTGTGATGCTCTTGAATAATACAAGGAATATGAAAGATTTCTAAACAATATGATCATTCCTCAAATGACTTCTAGACCAGCTGGAACTACTACCTCTGTGGAATTTAACTTCCCCTACCAAGCTCCTTTGCCCCTTGGGTGTCGACTACCTCTCGGACCATTCCCTAATCAAGGTCCCTGAAGAAGCCATGTGGTCTACCTCCAACTTCAACATATTCCCTCGGAGGATTGGGAGCTTGCTGTCCTTGCTGCTACTACAGAAAGGGCCATGCTGGAAACTATTGCAGATGAGGTGGGTTCTACACCGGCCCACCCCGCTATATTGCACTCGGTATGAGCACTAATTCTGAAGGTTCCCACCGCTTCCACAGATGAAGAATCTCAGTCCCGAGCCCGCAAGGAAGGGGAAATGACCAGGTGATCGAAACAGGAAAGGCTGGGGACTTCTCCCCACTAGATGTAATCTAGACGGCCCTTACATTAAAGGCATGCTGCTGACAACATTCCCCTTTGAAGAGCCCAACATAATTCCCTCTCACGATATACCTCCAAGTGTGTGCATCTTTTCCACCACTTTATCCTTCTTTTGGACCTCCATGTATATCGGTAGAGTAAAGTGGGTAACAACATACTAAAGATATGGTCAGAGTGACTCCTCTAGACATCTCTCCTAAGACTCCTCATTCGAAAAGAGGTCTGAAGCAATGTGAATAAGATCCTTGAACATGATCCCAAACTCCAACACAGACATGTTTTGCTACTGAAGTGATATCAGCTCTTGCCTCTTCTCCATCTTCATCATTGAAGAGATAAATTCCGCTCAGAACTCCCTCTCGAAGTCATCCCATGAATCCTCTGCCTCCAACTTCTCCCAAATATAAAGCATCCACCACTAACATGATGCTCCCGCATTTGGAATATATCAAGAGGAACCCATTACTCCATCGAAGCCTAGATCAAACTAAAATCTATCCCCATATTCTTGAGCCAACTCTCTGTCTCCATGTCTGAGATGCTTCCCACGTACTTTCTGAGGTTCTTCCACTGATAGGCATGAAGAATACTCTACCACTGATCATACTCATCCTCTCAGTCATCCTTCTTCTGATCGGCTGAAAAAGCCTCTTTGAACTCGATCACTGGTACAACTCATGGATGTCATCCAGGTTCTATAGCTACAAGATGAACAAGGAATTCTTAAGCCTGAGTATTGTAGAAGATTTCTTTTAATTTTTTTTCTTATAGTTCTTATTCATTTTAAATCCTTAATATACCCATGAAATACAAGAACACATGTCATTATGATGCATGTACCATTCCTAGGGTCTCTAACCTACAATTAGTGTATCCTCACTTGGTCGTTCATTAGGCCTAGTGTCCTTGCATCAGATCACAGGGGGCCTAAAAACATGTGTCCTAGCCGGTCTTCCCGGGACTATTTCACTCACTAAGATTGCCTAACACTATTGACCTACCATCCCATGCAATCCTAACCATGCCTAACCCCGAGAACCATAATCTCTCTCAACCTCCGTTTGATACCATTCCTTCACGACCTTCCTTCACCTAAATGAGAGAATTGATAGACGATTTTCAGAACCTTCCTTCTTCAAGTTGAAGAAGAGATAATTTCCCCCGAGACCCACCTTCCATAGGTCCTAGAGTGGAGACTAACAAAAAGGGTATAGAATCACACACAAAATAGAAGGAATTACCCTTTTACTTAGTAGTATTAGGAGGTAAGATAGTATATCCCAAACAACATCAAAACCGGAGGTTAAATAAATGAAAAAAATAAACCATTCCCATATGCATGTTCAAAAAGTATGTGCTACAAATTAAAAGAAAACTCTAATGGAAATTACCAATGAAATGAAGAAAACATCATAAAAAATTTCCCCAAAGTTCAGAATAGTAAGATCATGCATGACCCATGATGCTGTCATGGAAACCTAAAAGCAGTTTTATATACGTAGGGTGAGTATACTGGTATACTCAGTAGGGAAAACCAAAATCTCTCGTGCACAAGTGGGGAGGAATTCTAATGCCCGTGAGAAAAGAAGATAGCACCTATCAAGGAAACTATCCATCCAAACCTCACCAAGGCACACTCTCCAAATAATGCATGTCATTTAATGTAATATTAATAACACATTGATATTTGGGGACCCCACACCACTTTCCCAGTAGTTATTGATGACATCCTTCACGTCAGACCTCTCCCACCATTCTCACCGCCGTCGTACTGCCACACCCCACCCACACACACTTGGGCTGTAACAACAACAAATTTCCCCCACAAACACCTGGGCTATCAATACCCCACATCCCGCCTGTATATAGCTGGGCCACAAAAAACAAACATAACCACACCCACACACACTTGGCTCCGATTTACTACTACCACGCCCGAAGACACGTGTGGGCCTCATCCCTAATACACTTTGGAAACAACCCTACCGCACACACCTAGGCTAACCACCACCACATACCCTACATAAAAATATAGGGCTATAATGGATCTCAGTCCGTCACGTCCTACGAAAAGAATCTTGGGATACTCAAGAAAGGGAGCAGAAAAGGAGCTAATAACCATCCACTCAATACAGTGTTTGGAAAAACACCCTCCCCCATGAATGGGAGTGTTCGGTACAAAGTACTCATCATGGGTGGGGCGCGAACAATAAACATAAGAACTAAATTATATATATAGGCAAAAAGAACTCATACCAAACTGGGGGTTCCAAAACAAGCCCATACACAAACACCCTCGTTACTATTCATTCATTAAGTGTACAATACCCAAGTCCAAGTCACAACTTATTCACAGAAAACAATTCCCCAATGAAACCATTATTGTATTCATATTCAGGTGTTTCCAGTAAAGTAATTATTTACTACTAGGAAACTAACATGAATAGACAAAAGCCAGGGAAGGATAATGTAAGAACCTGTGATTTTCTTGGACTGTCATTTTGAGCAGTAAGTTGACTTTTTTTCAATTGGATGCTCGTGAGGGGTAAAAGGGTAATTTTCTCAACCCATCTATTCTCAGATTTATTTTTTGACAACTCTGTTGGTCGTAGAATAGGGTGTTTACCCTAGTATATGCGTTTGGTGGAAATCTCAGTTGTTCGAATTTTAGCAGAATATTTAATATTAAATATTATTAAATTAATTATTAAATTATTTGTGCAGGTTCATTTGGAAATAACTATTTAACAATGCATCATATTGAGATTTTGTCTGCGTTGTTGAGTCCATAAGGAAGATTTTAGCATAGGGATTCCATAAACTCATGTCAGGTGTTAGGGACGACCCACACCCCGTTTTCATCATTTTCTTCTATTCATTTCATTTCTTTTCTTCTCTCTTCCTTACTCCTCCTAGAGTATTCCCCATATGTGCTCCTCCATGGACATGTGTTTTGGCGGGATTTGGATATTGAGAAAGAGAGATATTTGGGAGGCAATAGGTCTACTGATTCGATGATCTCGATGTGTTGAGTCAGCGTGCGACAACTGGGAGCTGTGAAATCAACTAAAACTATGGCGGTTTCCACCCAAAGGTAGCTTCGTTTTTTTTCACCATATATACCCTTTAAATATGATTTTTATGGTCATTAAATAATTATATGTTTTTCTTGTAATCCTATGGGACTTGATCTATTTTTTTGGGGGTGAAAACAGGTGTTTCTAGCATTTTAAGCGATTTCCCGTCAGAAAACCCAGAATACATGACATGTGTTCTAGGAAAACATGCCGTCTGTTATTCTCGTTCGGGGAAGACAAAATTTTCAAATGTAAAGCTGTGTTCTTTGAGTACGCACCCTGTGGTCGTGTCTGTGTGACCAACCATGTGAAATAAGAAACTGAATGGTGGTTTTTATGGAGTACATGTCCTGTACTTTATGTACATGTTGTGTAGTGGTAAATGAGAATGTGTTTTAGTGAGAAAACTAATGGGGTGACTATTTTTGAATAGTACATTCCATGTATAGTGAAGTACATGCCATGTACTATTACATAGGGAGTCCCAAATGTGTTCTGGCCATGTGCTCTGGCTATGTACTATTTCAGTTTAGTAGTTTTGGGATATCTTATGCACTGGAAGTCGGAATTGGGTGTGTGGGTAGTCGATTCTGAGCATTATTCTGTGTAGATTGCAATGGTGGAATGTTTAGGACTTTTAAAGTTCATCTAAATTTGTTTTGGGGGTTTCTATCTAAATGAATGGGTTCTTCCTCCAGTTATCATGTTTAGTTGACACCTAAGAGTGAAAAATGGAGTGGATGATAGTTTCGGGGTTCAGAACAACATAGTTGAATCCATTAATAAGATATGAGCTATGATCTATCTCCCATAACCTATGCTTTAGAGGAAGTTACTATTTTGAGATGTTACCTTCTGGCCTATGAGGCTTTGAGATCGGGCACTTCCATGGATCCCCTAAGGGATTCCTTTACTTTTTACTGACCTTGGGAGTCCCTAGTAGGATCTCTATCTTGTTTTTCCTTTGATAGGACCCATATTATGAAAATCCTATGTTGTCCTTCCTTTGAGGATCTCGTGTATGATTCCTCCATTTCTCTTCGCTAAGGATCCCATGTAGAATTCCTTCGCTCATGTTTACATGGAGAATCCTGAGTATGATGCCTCCTCTTTGCTTGACTAGAGGGACCCAGCGGGAGCCCGTTGTTTGACCGAACCAGAGTAGTAATGTCAGGTTTCGGTAGAGATGGTATTAAAGTGTCACCTAGAACCCATGCCAAAGTGGTAATTCCATGGGGCTATGGTTGTATTATTGGGATGGGCGTTTGGGCCACCCTAACAATTTGTTTATATCTAACATAGATTGTTGATGATGTAGTGGTTACCAGATGTGCTTCTTGGTTTGTGTTTGTTGATCCTGACATGACATGCCTTCTTGTTTTTTGAGATGCCAAACTTTCCTCATTTGCCTGAGTAGTAGGTGGTCCTGGTATTAAATCCAATTGATGAGTGATTTTGTGTACCGTTGTGCCACGCGCCCATGTTCGGGTGTCGTATGGCTGAGACTTTAATTGTTGAGATACCTTGAACTGCATAAGTAATCTAATAATTAAGTATAAAACTAATTTTTGAGATCGTTTCTTTGATCTAGGGCCACCCGGAGGGTGTGTTTCCTTTGTTTAGCTATTTGTACAAGATAACCATGGGTATGCCGTGATTATAGCATGATTTGAGTTTTCTTAAGAGGATATGTATATCAATTTCTAGATTATGTGTTGTAATCGGCCCGTTTGTTCTATTATCCTAAGGGAAATGTTATATTTGGCCTAAGGGAAAGGTTCTAAATAGCCCGTGGGAAAGGATTGATTATCCTGAGGGAAATGTTCAGTTGAGCCTAAGGGCAAGTTTCTTATTTTCCTGAGGGAAAGGTTTTGTCATTCCTGAGGGAGATGTTCGTATTCCTGAGGGCAGTAGCTTTAATTCCTGAGTGAATGATTCTTATATACTTGAGGGAACTATTTTTTATGCCTGAGTGTTGTCACCTGAGGGTTTCGCTTCTGTTCACATGAGGGTAAGTGTTCAAATGTATGAGGAAAATGGTTACATGTTTTGGTTTAGATAGTTCAGATACATATTTCCAGCGTTTTCCAAAGAAGGTACATGTCGATGGGATTATAGACCCATAGATCGAATTAATGATACACGACTTGAGTGGCACGACATCCAACTCAATGCCCTTGCACAAGATGTCCACGAGATCAAGCTTATGGTCTCTGGAATCGACTGCTCATGTGGTTTCTTATTATTTGATTCACCTAATCATTAATATTCATATATATGTATATGTATATAGGTATGGGACTATACTTGTGTACATATATAGATATGGGCATCCATGGTGCCACTTTCCCAGTTGATAGGGATTACCGACGTTGAGTTCGACTATGGTTTCATGTTGGGTTACTTACTTTTGTTGTGTTCTAGCTAGGCTGAGCACATTGCTGTTGCATACGCATTTATCAACACAGTTATAGGTTGCTTTTTGGGGTGCCCTATTGATATTATTTCTCACTAATTCATGTGCACCTCGGTGTATGTGTAGACCTTATGTCTGGTTTTCTGTATGAACATGAGTTTCATGGTGGATAGGGTTGAGGCATATTGTTGCATGATCAAGCGGAGCTTCTCGAGTTGTTCTACTGATTAGGTTGATGTAGTTCGATAGTGTATAGAGATCAGGTATATGAATTTGTTCATATTTAGTAGTAGAGCCTTGTACTTTTACATTCAAAACTTTTGTACTTGTATTTTTCTGGTCGGCCTGGTGGGTGACTACTGTTGTATTGTATTGAATAGTTGTTCAGGCTTTTACAGCATTTTACTATTACAGTGTGTTCTATTTCGGTTGTTTATTACTTCTAAAATCTGTTTACTTTCTACTATTTATGATATATAGTTATTTTTGATGTTTTCTTTCTCTTGTATGAGGGTATAATGTCCCCACTATCACACCATAGGCCCTCGCTGCTAGTTGGTTGCCTCTGGCATACGGTGAGGCATGCTTGAGGCCTTGGGGAGAACCGGCTCAGAGCACCGGTTTAGTGGATTCTATGTTGGGTCATTAAAAAGAAAACAGAAAAACATAAATTTAACAATTCACACCATGTTATCTTGTAAAGTCACAATAACAAAAGGGGTATGTGAGATCACTCAATGTACTGGAACAACCCCAAGCCCCATTATATGGCCCCACACGACCTCAGATCCAAAAACCAATGACTGAACAACAATAGGGGATCCCACCCCCACCCATGTCCCCCAAAAATCATCAAGAAGATTAAACACCCATGTAACCCAGACAGAGCAAGGGAGTTTTCAGATTCAAACAAACCATTCATTATGTTCCTTCTTTCTATTCGATTAACCTGGGTGATCACACAAGGATTGTTTTTCACTAAACATCCATTTAATTAATCGAGTTTACATGATTAAAAAAATTCATATTTCATAGCCATTCAATCATCATAGATTATAGGGGTTCATTAGTGCACAAGGAAGGACCACCAATGAATACGATTTTCAGAGTACATGAGCCCATACCGATCACAACATATAGAGGAAGATAAAAGAGTACAACAACATCATCAAACACAAACCTTCATTCTTGAAAATTCCATTTATTATCTTCAATAAGGATTGGTTTCATCTAATTTTGAAGGAACAACATATTACCCACCCTGCATGATACACAGTACTGATATATTAAGGAAAACCCATACTTGGATGATCAAAGATCGAAGTTTCTCTCCACACGCCATGAATTGGGGATGCATGATTTGCATGGTATGATCTCTGGGGGTCCATGAGTGGGCAGGAAGGCTCCATCATAGGCACACAACTTTCCCCATGAAGGGGGATCCAAATTCACCAAGGAATGAAAAAGAAGCTAGCAAAGAAAATGAAAATAATTCTCGTGCGATAAGAAGTTGAGATCCTGGAGTTACAGGATATAAATATCTTGAATAGACTTAAAAGGTGGATCATGGATTGACCACATGGTTGGACGGTTACCCATGATTAGGACTAATTGTAATTTAACAATTCTCACTTGTGAGTGGTCATAATGGTTGTACGTTTAAAAAAATTCCATTAATTAGAAGGAAATGCGTCATACGAGCAGAAATGGAAAGTATGGGAAAAATGTGTGACACTGAGGGAAGCCACATGTTTTTGGTAAGTCAGCGGTAACCCGACTCTTAGGGAAAAATTTAGATATAATTTATGGGATTTTAATATCTTTGAAAAGGGTATAAAAACCTTTCTACGTCAAAAGATACATTGTGGGAGTGAAAAATGTCGGAAACAAGAAAAATAACTAAGGGAGGGACATGTTTTAGTGAGACACTATAATGGTTCCATGGTCACAATGCCACCATAAATAGTGCCATCGTTTTGGTGTATGACTATATATTGCTACCCACATGGTTCCACCATCACGGTGCGTCCATAAGTAGTGCCACCATTTCAGTGTGCGACCGTGATGGTGCAACCCTCACAGTCCCACAATCACAGTTCCACTGTATGTGGTTCCACCATTTATATATGTGACCGTGATGGTGAAACCATCATGACGTGATAGTCATGATGCCACCGTCATGGTGCCAGCATTACTGTTCCACCATTTCTCTCGAACCGTTTGATGGTACCATATTTTTTTTTGGAAAACTCCTTAACAAGCCACTAACCGAGCCGTTACACAGAGATATATATAAAATTTATACAGATTATGTTACAACATTTTAATCTCATTTTCCATCTTAAGATGATCTAAAACATCCATCAAGATTATCTGTGGACTACTACATCCACAAAGCAATGTGTTTTGTTTTTTATCACCACCCAACAAGGATGGAATTTATGATTTATTTAATGAATATATGTGATATTAATGACATAATTATTATTCTATAATTAAAATATATTAGTTACCTTCATACCCATCATTAATTTAAAAATGATAACGTCTCTCATGAGTATATGTGGACTATCACCACCATAAAGTGATCTGATTCCTTATTCATGTAAAAATATCATGGATGATTCTAAAATTGTATTTAACATATAATCAAGATAATTATATTATGTTGAATATTTTTTAGATTATGGAACCTTGAACCCTTTTACCATGGTCATCCAACCGAAGTTGTTTTAAAATCATGAACCAAATATCCTGAAAGCATCTGACATGAACTCATCATAATCAATATATATATATAAAGTATTTTTATGAATGATATAAAATGGATAACAATAAGGAAATAATCATGAAAAAAGTTCTTAAAAAGTATAAAATTATAATATTTTTATTATACAGGTGATAAAGTATGTACATGGCGAGTTAGACTTGAGGTAAGTCATTACATAACTCAATTTCATTACAATCGATTTTATTAATTAATCATTTTCAATTTTATTCCATGATTATGTGTGTAATTATCTTTAATTATTTTATGTTTTATTTTCCATATTATTATGTGGATTTAAATTTTTTTAAATAACCAAATCATATATTAATTCTCACTTCAATATTGTGATCATTTTAAGGGATTTTCATCTCAAATTTGTTTTTGAGAGACATATCTCATATTCACCACTTAATTTCATCATGTGTTTTATAAACTACAACTTGAATGATATATGATAAAACTAAATGATAAGATAGAACCTATAGAAACATTTTATATTCCATAATGATATAAGAGAAACCAAAAGTGTTATGATTTGATAATTCTATGGATACTAATAAATTTAAAGGCATAGATACCCCTTTCGAGGATTTATTTAATGGAGGATTAGTATGATTAAGGATATTTTAAAGATATTTATGTATATAAAAACTTTGGTTTATTATGTGTTTTAGTGAAAAGGATCTTTGAGGAAGAATGATTTAATTTTTTGTGGACAGAAGTTGATAGATATTTATAACCATTTGGATTAATATGATATTTGATGTTAATTTTGTTAATTTGGATAAAAGGGTTACTACATTTTGAGATTATATATTTTATCATATAAATAACCATGGGATTAAGACATGAGTTGGTCACAAAGTGATTAATGTTATTTTTTATGAATTTCATATATTGGGAACATTATATGATTAATGGAAATGGAAATATTTTTTCTTAATATGGGATTTTATTTAAAGAATATAGGGTGAATTATCTTTTGGAATCATTTGTGATTTAAATATATCATATTGGATAATATCAATATTTATTAAAATTATAAGAAAAATTTAGAGATTATATGATTAGGTAATATAATATTTTTGTCTACATGAGTGATTAATATTGTTTATATATTAATGTTAAGTTGTTCTTGGAAGAATATGTGACAGAATAATTATTATAATTTGGTTCAATTCATATCTAAATATTATAAATAATTTTAAGGTTAGATAATTATTGAATTATTTAAGTTAGAAGTCAGGTGGTTTTTTTGAGGATTTCGGTATTAATTTAATATTTATTTATTTAATGTTTTATTCATATTGGATATTATCTAAACATGTGATTAACTTTTTGGATTTGTATAGATATCATAGGAATAAATTTTTACACTTTAATGGGTATTATAATTCACTAAAAGATAATACTGGTGCTTTGGGAATAAAAAAAGCTTCTTGAATATTCTTTTCATGTAGTAAAATATTTGATAGAAGTTGAAATTGATTGAAGCATAATTGAAGGATGAAATATTTCGTAAAAAATATAATGAAATAACGTATGTATATTTTATATTTACCTCTATCATTATTGAAAACTAATCCCTAAAATCTTGAAAAATTGTCTTAAAATCAATACATTATCTTATTACCTTAATTATTGATCGATTTATATTCTTCTTTTATCCCTTACTGATTTACAGTTTTCTAGTCATTTGCATTCTCATGGTCATGTTCTCTATCACTCTCTATTATTCCAAGGACATTATTTTTCTCCTCTATATCTGTATTTTCACATCACAATATAATCTTTTGGTAGAGACATAATATATACCCAAAAATTACATTCATATAATTATTATGGTGTGCGAATTATAATTCTTTTCATATTATAGGGTTATTTATAAATTAATATAAAAATACATCTTTACATATTTGAAAATATATTCATGTAACACTTTAATTTCATAAACAAATATTTGATCATATATATATTTAAAATGTAATTTAAAATATAAAATACCATATGAAAATAAACATTTTTTGTCCATTTTATTTAAAATATTAAAATTTAACCATTTCATTTACCTTATAAAAATTTATTAATATATATATACTGATAAAAATATATATATAATGATTATATTTAACTTTGTTTGTGTATGTGTATTAAAAATCAAACACACACATATATATATTTATGAATACATTCTAAAATATGTTTGTATATATATTTATATACTAAAATAAATATATTTTGTAAAATTATATACACATATTTAAATATGTCAATATATAACTGGTAATAACTTCTAGGCTAGTGGAATGTGTGTTTGTTGTGTGTCAATATATATATATATATATATTTATTTATGTATGTATGTATGTATCCTTATACATTGCAATAAATATATATTAAAATATATACAGATTCATATATGTAGATGCACACACACTTATTCAAACACAAAAACACACCTATACAAATACACACACATACAAATATATTAAAATAAATCTGAATGCTTCGTTGGCTAGGTTAATTATGGTGGGTTTTGGATTGGTTTCTTGAGGAAATCATGGCTCAATTGTGGCCTCTCTTCATGAGTCTTTTGGTTCCATCTAGTGTCACCTTTCCCTTTTTAATTGGAACACAATCATCATTTAAATAATGCGGATTTCTCCACCATTAATTAATGGTCCCTTCGAAAGATTTTGAACAAACCTACATAAATTCATGTTTGTAAAACATGGAAAAAAGGGTGTCAAAGTTACTTCCAACAATGTTATGAACATCAAATGTTTAGACTGTATTAACGATTCCACAAATTTAAATTTTTTTTGAATGTAAACATATTAATTAAAAGTGTGTGGTTTATAATAGGAATTAATTTGATTTAATGTTTTTAAAATAGTTATATTAGAATATAATTATTTTTAATTTATAAAGAATAATAATATAGTTTTAACTAATTTCCCGAGTCCGAACATGACATGGTCCCTTGGGTCAATGACCATCCCGATTATGCATATATAAATTAATCACACACAAAAGAATTTTAGGATCAATTTAATGATTTGATTGTGAGATGGACTTTGACCTACTATGGATGATTTAATTTCTTGCATAATTATAATTTAAAAATTTGCATAGAGTGAGAGAGAGAGTGATTATTCATGTGAACATTTTATTTTGAATTTTGATATAACCATCCTTAAATGAATTCATTTATATATTTTATTTTTTTATGATATTATTTTTTGTTTAAGTAATGGATGACTTGTTCTATAAATTAAATATGGACTACTATACCCTTCATCATCCCCTTTTATTCAGTAGCTGTACAAATTCTACAATAACTGTCACTCACCCTTCCTCATCCCTAGTATGAGTGCCCATATCTCTAATATCTATACCTCTGCCCCAAAATAAATGATGATCATGAAATGATGAAATTAGTGATGCACAACACTGTCGATGATTCATTCTTCCCCAACACTGATGATCAGTTGAGGGAGAAAAGGTAGAGGGGAACCACATTTCCCTTTGACATTAGGCTAAGATCCAGAGCTTCTAAACCAAGTATATATTTATGATGTAATATAATAAATTTAAAAATATAATTTCGAACATAGAAATAAATGTTTAACATTATGGAAATATAACTAATGGTTTTATTCAAATAAAATATATTTTTGTTTTTTATCTTTTAATCAAGTATTCAAAAAATTCATTTCAATTTTTGGATTTTTTTGAAAAACAAACAAGTTTTCTTTGATTGAACATAATCCAATTAATTCAATGAGAATCAATATTATACATGAATTTTATTTAAGATTATTTTTATACTCAAAACATGCATTTTTTGAAAAATGGTTTTCATTGCGTATTGAGAATTTATATTAAAATTAATATTTACCACTTTTAGAAATTAAATTCTATAAAATTTGTTCCATATATGAAATCATCATAATTAATATTAGGTAATAAGGTCAACATAATTTTTTTTCATAATGAATATTAACCATGATAAATATTTATCACATAAATGAGATAAATTGCTTAAAATAAAGGAAAAATACTTTAATATAACACAAAACAATTGATTAAATGAGTTAAATTGGTTAAAAACCAATGCATCCATTTCCCAGATATGTGGAAGTGTGCAAAAATATGTCAATTATGTTGTAGTATTTTTATTATTTTTCAATATAAGATTCTTCTTCACTTCTCTTATAAACATAATAGATTTCATTCCTCCTCCTTTTTCAATGAAAGACACCACAACACAATTTTAATTATCAAAATATGAAATTGTTGATAAAAAATAATTAAATTAAAATCATGGGAAAATAATATGGAAATTTAAATTTAAATTGTGTGATTTAGAATAAAAACTTATTTTTTATCATTATTAAAATATTTATATTTGACTATAATTAATATGAATATATAAGGAATAATAACATTGTCTTAACAAATAAAAAATCAGTTTGATCACCTATTTAACCAATTTTCATGATCCGAACTTGACCTACTCCCCTGATTCCATGACCATCCTGATTCTTATAATTTTGATCACAGGTAATAAAACATGTGTTTTGACTCCAATAATGTAACCTGTTTTCAGAATATTTCATTAATGGAAATTTTCATCACAAAATAAAAAATTGTAATAATAATGTGTATAAAATATAGACTTGGGGATAAATGAAAAACATTGAATCCATCTATCTATCCATATTAGAGTGTGTATATAATTTGACCATATAATAAAATAATTTTAGGCTTAATCATTGTGAGATGGAGTTTGACCAACGATACATATATAAATTAACCCTTCAATAAAACAATTTTAGGTTCAATTAGTCTCATGACCATTGTAATAATAATTTTGAAACTGACTATCCTTAAATGCATTCATTAATTTAATTAATGGGTGACTCATTCTATAAATTATATACCCATCATCATCCCCTTTGAATCTGTAGCTCTAAAAAATTAAACTATAATTATCACTCACCCTTCCACATCACCAGTATGAGTGCCCATTTCTATGATCCCCCAAAACAAAATGATGCATCAGGCGATGAGGACATTAACAAAGTTAAGGAGTGTCGCCAGTTCCTTCTTCCCTAGATATGCAAAAAGGTAGTGTAGAACCACGTTGTATGATACGTTCTTAGTAGACTCCACTGACCTAGTGATAGCGGAAATGTAAAGGAGGTAATCCCACACTGATCTGCTCTTAGCAGACACTTGCGATCAGGTGATGGAGAAATGTTAGGTTCTATGAGCAGTTCTGAGATATGTGATGAAGAAGACATGTGATCAAGTACTCTAATATAATAGTCCTCCATTCGAGGTGGTATAATTAGATTTTTGACTCTATTAAGATCCATGATTTCGATTATAGTCGAACCACTTATCCAACTACCATTTCATCCCCAAATACACCAACTGGGGAATGAGATCGAGGGTGCATGGAATCCTCCTTCACTCAACTCTATAGGAGTTCCTCCGACCATGTGATAGTGGAAATTTATCATACCCCTTCTGATCATCTCCACTCACACATGGGGGGTGCTCTTTTACCCCCCTTGGGACCATATCTATCTATATTTTCAATAATTTCCCATCTTGACACATGTAGAGTCCTTGGTTACTCTGATTTTAAGTATTCATATGGAATCATTTTTCATTTGGGTGAAACAACATGTGGGAATGCAATCAGTAGGTAGCTCAAACCATAATCCTATCATCCACTGGGACCACTTGTATGACATGGAGATGGTGGTCAAAGCAATATCATATTCATTGGTGTTTCATTTGGTATTGGGGGAACATTTTATAATATATGTAGTAGTGGTTGGGGGTTCTGCTCAAGAACTACTCTAAAAAACTCAATGCATTGTAGGCTTTCATTTGGAAGATCAACGGTCTAAACACCTATGAGGAAAAGATCAATCACTAAAATCTATCACACAAGAGTATCTTGGAAGTAGAAAGAGTTCACCTTTGTTTATCCATCATCCAAATGGATTTGGTGCTCTGCCATTGTCAGACCATTCAATAACTTCCAAAGCGCTCGACTCGACACACCTAAGGTGTTTAGCGGAGGGACTGTCTAATAGAACCATAACATCAAACAAATTTTGAATCTGAATCCTACTTATACTCAGTACAATATAGGTAGTAGACTTACAAGATAAATTTCTCTTGATAATTTTGAATCACCTGGGTGACATGCTTTCTTGGGCGGCTTGTATGAATGAGCGGGATACAGATTTGAGTTAATTACATCCTTACTAGTGGAATAGATATACTAGTTATAATATAAGTAGCGGTATTGTCAAATGGTTAGAGGGTTATTGATGAGGTTAGAAGAGGGTTAGAGAGTGGAAATGTTCTTCAAATACAAATAAGGTTAGAGGGATAGACTCATACACTATCACAAGGGGTGAGAATGTGGCATAACTCTAAACTTTTGTCTGATAGTGTTTGAGTGTTGGATGACTTAAGAACTACACCTACAAGGCAGTTCACTGTCATCCCTAACCCATTTAATGTAGTTTGATTATGTATACTTTTCAGGAATACCAATATTAGTTGATTAAATAGAGCTACAAGGAACAATATGAGAATTTCCTCTTTAAGTTATATGATGTATCACGTTCCGTCCATGCATCCCCGAGTGTAGATCCTTGGGAAATGGGGTAGCCATTTGGAAAAGGATGAAGGAAAATTTCTTGAATAAAGGAAAGATGGATCAAAATTAATTAGCTCATCAAATTCCCAATATTATATTTTTATCCATAATCCATTTGAGTAGCCTTCGATGAATTTAATAGAGAGTAGGAAATGATAGATGAAGGTCTTTTTAGCAATGCTCATGTCGATAGAGAGTTTAGGTGATGCTCTTTGACTTATGTATGATGTCATGATTTCAAGTTTAGAATCACAGATCTTTCTTTGGGGGAGGATGAAAATCATTATATTATATTAAGTAGACTATATTGATATAATATAGAATGTAGAATATCATGTGCTTTTTGATCAATATCTTTGGGCACTCTGTTGACTGGTGATGGTTCCGGAGGTCGTCACATCCCTCAAAATATTATTTATAACACCTACACTATCACAATGGTGCAGGATCAAACCCAAGGGAAGGAAGGTGAGAAATATATGGTTTTATTTTAAATTAACACAACTGTTGTCAGTAGTAGAGATAGTGAAAATTGTTTAGTTTTTATTTTTTTAATTTTTTAAATGATGTAGTGGAAACAGGATGAGGAAACATGATTTATTACAAGGAAACAAAATTTTACACTAAATACTGATAAACTAATGAAATAAAGTAAACTAATATCAAGAAGTAGGGAAGTAACAATGATCAATTGTAATACTCAGGAATTCAAAAATACTGGTTTAATGGATATTGTGAACACTAAACATTATTAAATCATACCTCAAGAAAAAGGTGAAAATTATCCCTCACCAGAAAACTCAACACATAGAAGACTGAATTAAAGAGTTCACCTCTCCAAAATTAGTCGAACTGCTTGAAAATTATAAAAGGATAACATATGTAAATAAGCATGCCATTAATTTTCAAAGTTAAAGACATTAACTCTTTGATAAATGTACTCAAGAACTACCTCTACAGTTGATCTCAAATTTCATGATTTAAGAAAACATTTGAGGTATGAAACAACTAAATAGAGAATCCTTAATCAATCTCACTGATAGATTATGATTCTTAAAAATGTAAAGTGAATGAATATGTTTAAATGATTAACCACCAAAATTGAATTATTGATCTAAGACAATTCACCCTCTGATCATCATGATTAAATTAGTGAAAAACGTCCAATAAATGAGGAAAAAAATTTAAGATTGAGTGAAGAAGAACACCCCTAATACTGCTCTGCTCTTGGGCTCCTTGGCATTAAGCTCATCTTTAATGTTTCTCCTAGGAGTCCTCTCTCAAATCATGTGTGTTCATTGAAGGGGAATAAGAGTCTGAATCTGTGTCCCAATCAAAGCCCAATTTTTTCTATTATTTCTCTACTTAAAATATCATCTATATTCTACTGTATGTCACCGCACATTTCCACCGACATCATATGTCATTCACTTATGCAGTGCACATGTGCATTTTTTCATAACTGATACATTATCCTAGTTTTTCCCTCATAACTAACTCCTGATGAGTTAGTTGAATTTATTTAGATGTGTTTCCAGCTCCTATGAGAACCTGTATAATTATAATAGAAAAATAAATAAACAAATCAACGTTTAAATGATAATTTTTATGAACAAATAAAAGATTTATTAAAGAATGCATATATTATTTTATGTTTAAATTAATAATAATTAGTTATTATTTTATTTTTTAACTAACATATTTTATTTAATGTTGTTACATGTTATTATTTATATTTATTTAATTATGAAGGTGATTAATTTATAATTACATTAAATTAAAAATATTGTATTTAATAAATTATAATTTTAATAATATTAGTACTTAGTTTTTTTTGAATATTTATGTTTTTTTAGATTATTATTTATGTTTATCATAATAAATAGTTCTATTTTAATTATTAAAATTTATAAAATTGTATATAGTTATTATATTTTATAATTATTTTATTCAAAAAAGATAAATTATAATTATTATATTCATTAAAGTATTTAATTTTTATTTTAATTTTATTAATATGTTTAGCATTTGAATTTATTTAATTAATTCTTTTCATATTTTATTCTATTATTATAAATTTATTTAAATTATTATTATTATTATCATTTATCTTTTATCTTTTTAATTTTTAGAATTATTTATACTCCCCCCTATCTTCTTCTCCAACGCACCACAGGGGGTTGTTGTGGACCGTTTTCTTCGGAGCAGAAGACCCATGGTGTTTCCCAGCCTGACTTCAATCAGCGCAGTTCGACCTCCTCAGATTTCTGAAGGCTTCAAGGTTCCTAACCCAACTCACAATGTCACCAGCACTCAACGATGGCTGAAAGCTTAGATGACTACATGTGTCTCATCACAACGACTCCTCCTATTACTGCAACTTCAATGGAACTCCTTTCAAGCAACCACAACCAACATCACCCTACTTCTGTAGAAAGATCCATATCATCAACGGTAGTCTGGATTTGTCAATCAAGCCTCAATTTTCAAATGATTAATTTTTAAATTTTCGTGGAGTTTGATGATCTAGAATTATGGATGTAGCGTTTGGATGTGGATGCAGTTTTGTTTGGCCTGGTGGTAGGGGATCAGTCTGTGGATTCTTCATCTTTGATGTCGATTTCCTGTTGTGACTAGAGGTAAATGGATGCAAGTGGTGATATAGAGTTCTGGTTTCTCATGGATGAGAAATGGTGGTATATTTTTGCGGTGTTGTGGGATGAAATTGTGGCACCATAATAGGGATACGTTGGTATGGAGATCAAGTTTTCCATAAGATAGTGAAACTCTGAAGATTAAACCGGTGTTGCAAAAGATTGGTTGGGGTGGCTAGAATTATGGTTTGGATGAAACCACGATGAGGTGGAATTGTGAATTAGGTTTACGATGTCAACGAGTAAGTGGTGTCACAGATAAATTTGAAATGAAATGGTGTGTGGTGGTTGTCATGCCGTCGTGAATGAAAGAACTGGTGGGACAACAGAAATGGTTTGATGGTGGCACCATGAATGAGATGGTGTGCGGAGTTAGCTATACCATCGGTACACTAAAAAACAAAGAAAAATTAAAAATATATTAAAACAAAAAATAAAACTAAAAGATCAAATATTGATGAAATGAATTAATTTTTTAAATGCAAAAAATTTATTTAATTGATTAAATAATAAGAAAGTAACTTTTTAATAATAGAGTTACACTTATAAACTGAATATTAATTTACAAAACCTATATTAATTAAATAAATTCATTAATTAATTATATTAAACATTAAAATCACCCAATTAATTAAAAAAATTGATTAGTTAACAAATTTAGTTTTTAAAATGAAAAAGTACACTTATTAAAAATAAGTGTAATAATAATTAAATAAATCAATAAATATTAAATAAAAATATGAGGCAAAACTATGTAAAAATAAGACCACATCAACTGGAGTCCTATCCAGTAGATGGTCCCATACCATAAGGAAGGTCAATTCATATTCCCTTCCATTACCACACATGTAGACATAATAAATTTAATAGAGAAGATCATACTCAGATATGTTCCTATCATATCATTTTGAGACTTTGACATAACAACAGGTCACCGAGTATGTGAAATTCCTCAAGCATCTCAAATTAACTTCATCTAGTTCCATGAGGGAAGCTTTTAGAAACCTAAACATCAAAAATTGGAGGGAATCGGTGATGAGAAATGCGCTAAGAGGTACTAGAATTGGTGGCTCAATCGCAAGGCGGTGATGAGCATTACAGTAGAAGCCCCATGTATCTTATGATGGTGAAATGACCCTATCTAACACATACATATCCTTTGGTATGCTTTTCCATTGGAATAGTCTAGTGTCCAGTTAATTACCTACCATGTGATGTGATCTTTTCATTTTATTCTATCATAAAGATTTCACTTGATGAATCTATCTTTTTTTAAGAAGAATGTAAAATATATGATTGATTCGAAAGTAGGATCGAATGAGAAAATGGAAGGATGTGCTACTAAATAT
Organism: Viscum album; assembly: GCA_963277665.1. Classification (NCBI taxonomy): domain Eukaryota; kingdom Viridiplantae; phylum Streptophyta; class Magnoliopsida; order Santalales; family Viscaceae; genus Viscum; species Viscum album. The sequence goes on from OY728131.1 coordinate 1,934,527,477, forward strand.
GACTTCCATTTATAGTGGACCTACCAAAGGCAACAATAACTATAACTAGTAGAAAGAAAGATAGACTAATGTTTGGGATAAAATACATGAATCATGTTTCCAAGGTACTCATTGGGATATGATACTTCATGTATCCCGGTGAGGACCTGGTTCTCACTACTCAGGGAGCCCCTGGGATACATGAAGTATCCTAGTGTCTACAACCTATATTATTTCGTAGAAATGACTAGAACAGACTAGGGTACCCATCAGTTCCATCACCTAGTAGATAAAAGGAGTTGAATTGAAACAACTCAGGGAGTTAAACCATTTCCATATCATTCCACCACCAGCTTCGATGGAAGGATACACACCACCATACGATAATTCGAAGTACCATGTTCATCTTTTTTTATCTATTTTTGAACATGCCCAACCCAAGAGTCCGAAATATTATATTTCCATTGAATTTTGCGCCACTAATGATGAGTTAAACCTCATGTAGATATTATTTGATGCCCATGGTGTAGGATGGGAACAACATTTATTTGGTGGTAGAGGCACATGGCCCATGGTTTTTGAGGTTTGATGGTGTGGTAGGTGGGAGCATATTTTGAGTTGGGCTTGTCACCATCTAATAACTATATTAAACCGATTATGAGCTCCATCAAGTGAAGGAAACCACCCAGTAGAGCCTGGATCCCTTATGAATGTGGTAGTAGCCCCAGATGTGTAAAATTGGAAACCATTCCATAATCTAGATGAGTTTTTTTCTCCAGTATCCATGGTTCTAATTCCAGCATCAATCACATTCACGGTTCCATAGAATCAGACATGCATGGGTGACTGTGTGCTTGATGTACCTATCCTATCATACTATCATGAATTCCAATCCAATATACTACGTTTTAGGTGGAGCCCGCTAACACTCTCAGGACCTCATTCGATATCAACTCTCTATGATGACCACATTACTCATTCAACGATATCCCTTAGTGTTGACGGCTACCCTATTCAATAACAGAGCATCATGTACCATCATCATATGGATCTTTCCAACCTCACCAGTATACACACCTATTCTCGCTGACCTATCAACATGGTAATCATTGAAGGCATTGTTCCTAGTTGTTTGGTTCTGAATGTTGTGATATGTTTTGTAACATCATGGAGTCTACTACCTATATTATACCGACCCCACTACCCTATTGTCTATTAAAAATTAACACACCCAAATTCATAGGCCTCTAGGTGTCTATGGTATCCATCTAGCTATAACTCACCTGGTACTAATATATATTGACGGATCACTAATAGAAAACGTTAGGTTAACATGGGGTACACAACCCACCAATGGACTCACATGTGTCGTAGTAACCCCAAGAATATATTGGTAGATCTCATGGGTCTATTTGATGGATGGATCTTGATTAAAATATAACAAAAATACCATAGGGTGTCCCATCTTCTTTCTCTTACTCGGGAATGCATAATATGCATACTCCTGGAATCCTAAAGGGATACCAATGAACTACATTGGTCTTGAACCACCACTACTATAGATATAGACATTAAAATCACTATAAAGGGACATTTATAGTAGTAAAAAATCATTGTTAATCTCAGCCAAGATAAAGGGAGGTCCCTTTTATCAGCGCTAAAAAAGGTTCTGATAGATACACCTATTAACAGAGCTAAAATTTGCACTGATAAAAGAGATATTTTATTAGTGCTAAAAAAAGCATTGATAAAAGGGTCCTTTATCAGGGCTTCTTTTTAGGGCTGTTAAAAGACCATTTTTATCATTTCTTTTTAAAAAGTGATGATAACAGTTTAAATTTTTCAATAAATAAATTCAAAACAATTCTGCAAATCAGAAGGGGGTTTTAAGAACGATTAACCCCCCACATCAACAACAATATGAAGCCCCCCCGCCCGCCCCCCGTATGCCCATACCACCTCAGCATGCCCCCATCTCGACCCCCACAACCCTTTAACATCATTAACACCCCCCTTTAATAGCTATAGAACAACCCTTCGCCATCACATAAACTCTTGACTCCCCTAGGATTCATAATCGAGACCTCCCACTATGCGTCTGGACCATTTTCCACTCTATATTACTTTGATGTCCATTTAACGATATATATATATATATTTATTTATTAATATATATAGTTATATTTATTCGAATCTTAATATATATTTATATTCACATATATATATATATATTTATTTTTATTTTTATTATAATATATATTTAGTTACATTAATATATAAATATATACATGTATTGTTATATTTATATATTTATATATCTATATATTTATTCCTATATTAATATATATTTATCTTAATCTATTTATATATATTTAGTTATATTTTTTATCTATATATTTAATCGTATATTAATATATATCATTTGTTTATATAGACATAGAAAAATACACTCACACACACACAAATTATATAGGTATATAAATATTCATATATTTGTATTAGAAATAAAATATATATTAGTTTTCAATTTAGATAAAACTTATAGATTGTGAAATATATTTTATATTAACATATATATGTTTATATTAAAATAAATAATTAGTTATATTAACATATATATTTTTATTCATATATTAATATATATATATATACATGAATAGTTATATTTATATATTTATATATATATATCTACATATTTATATAAATATATATCTATATAATTATATATCAATATATCTATACATATATATATATATTCATATATTAATATATATTTTATTGTTTATTTTTATTTGTATATTAATATATATCAATTTTTAATACAGACACACACAAAAACACACACACCCACACACTATATTGTTATATAAATATTCATATATATTTACATTAAAAAAATCGATAATCATTTTTTGTTTAGATAATGATTATATATTGATAAATATAGTTTATATGTATATAATTTCAATTATTTATTTATAAGATTAATTTTTTTATGTGTGAATATATAAAAAAATGTATATATTGTTATATATTTGATTATAAATAAAAGTACATTATGAAAAATGAAAATATTTGAATGCCATAATATCAATATGGATGTAATCCCTTAGAATAAATTCATTCCCCACTAAAAAGGGAAACATCCCAGAAATAAGGTTGAAATTCCATTGAATGTTAAAATATTTGAGTAACTGACTAAAAAATCAGTTTTGAAGGCCTTATTGTCCATTTTTTACCTCGAAAAATGTGACAAAAGGTTTTCTTGTGTTATAATCACGTAGATCTCATCACAGGCTTCGATTTAATATGGTGTAGAGCTCAAACAGACACCTGGACTAAGAGTTATAACCGTTTAATGTTTAAGTTATGTTTTCAACATATTTTAGATATTTTTTTTGATTTTATGTGTCTTAAATTGTTATTAAATTACAATTAATAATTTATAATTAGAAAATTATAAATTAATAATATTTTTGTAAATATTTTATAATCCATTTTCACTACATATATTATATATTAAGTGTAAATGTCTATTTATACTTATATGAAACATATATAAAATTTTATATTGTATTTCTATCAATATAAAAATATTTATATATCTATATTTTATTTTTAATAAACTATTTTTTTCAAATATACCCTTTATCAGTGATAGTAAAAAATCGTTGATTAAACCCACCATTTATTAGCGCTACTAAAAAAAGCGATGATAAAGGGGTACTTTTTACAACGCTTTTTTTAGTGCAGTTAAAATTCACACTTTATAATCTATTTTTTAGCACTGAAAAAATGTACTAATTTATTAGTGCCTTCTGTTTAGCATTGATAAAACAAGATGCTTCTCTTGCCTCATTTTGTTGTAGTGCACTAGGTATCACAAGGATGTTCATCACCACCTCCATGACACATAATCATCATTCCCTAGGTGTACTAATAAAACACCCAGTCCATTTGGTTGCACATCAGCCTAAAGTTTGTCCAATATTTGGCAACATTTTAGAGTTGTCTAGGTGCTTTGTGTTCTGGGAAGTATAGCTCGACAAGACCACTAGACCCCTCAACCACACCTGACCTATTTTCCGACTCATCATCAGGTGTCCCATCACTATCCATTTCCCGACCTTCCAATACTAGAGATGAGTTTCTAGTGGACCCATCAGTACTCTAATCTTGTAGTCCTCTTCTGAATCTGTCTGGTAATCTTCTTGGCCTCATGAGTAACAAGGGAACCACACTGTCGTGATGTTTTGTTCCATCTCATTATTACTCACCAATACCCAACCATTTCCACCACTTGTTCATTCTGATACATCTAATATTCCCAAGAAATAGCACATGAGGATCCATACAAGATATAGGTCATCCACACCATGACCCATAGGTTCCTTTCCCTATCAGTTCCTGAGTTGTATCTAGGTAGATGGTAAGGTCAGTATATGAATCAAAATATCAAGGTCATGTTGGAGAATCTATGCAGGTATAATATAGGTAGTATACTAGGATACAAATTTAAAATGAACCATCATAATGACCTATGGGAACACCCATTATCATCGAAATGGAACTCAAACCACCACTGAGTAAACTTATATGAATTTCAAGAACCATTTTACGTTGGAATTTGGGGCTACAGAAAGACGAAATGAGGAGAAACGAATTGAAACTGATACTTTATCATGGTACATATATATATTGATTGATGGGACATAGTCTGATTTTTTGTTTCTATGAATAAACTCCAAGTTTGTAAAGGCATGGGTTTCACTAGAATTCACTTGTTCAACTCCAGTAGAAATGTTGTGCATCAGAACAAGAAGACCTCGAACATTCATTGATGGATTCTTCGGGATCATTTAATCTTATATTCCATAATACCAACTACACCCTTGAGGATAAAACCGTTGGATCTACCAAAAATAGTGAGTGCATCATGACCTTCAAATTAGTGTGGTCGTAGAGACAGCTCAAATTGAAATAGAGATGGGATGCAAGATCAACTATGGCAACGTCACCACCTACCTATCATGATGACCTTTCCTAAGTTTCAGTACTCTACTTTAATAGTCTTGATTTTCTATCAATCCAATCGATTTGTTGATTCATGTTATGAATATGACCATTACTCATATAAGACAAAAAAACTGGTTGTGATAGTACTTGTACTACCTATCAATTTATCCACCACTTTGAGATAGCTTTGTCTGACACCTACTCTTTGAACCCCCTACACCGCATACCTAGTATTTTAGATAGAAATATGAAATAACAAGATATATGAAATAGTAGAGATATTCAATCACTTTTTTCTGAAGATATGACCTTATGATAGTCATTTCTCCCTGTCCACTTACTAATGAATAGCTATATAGTCTATGTATATGAATTAGAAATGCTATCATACATATAAAACACTAGTATAATATGATACATCAATGGAGAGAAAATGAATTCCATGAAGGTGGTCCCCAAACCTACCTCACTTTTCTGAATTTATTCTAGTATTCGTCCTATATTATACCGAGTGATATTTTTTATTTTCATTCTATATATTTTTTGAATAATTCTAATACCTCACCCCATAGATTTCATAGCTCTATTAGAGTAGCTTGATATTCTTGTGGATTTTGATATTATGGGATGAAGGTAAAAGGATGAGAAGTGACCGGAAACAAAAACTGCTTGTTGACATGGGAACGAGACCTTGAAGGATGACCTAGGATGGGTCTTGACCAATTAACTTCCTTACTATAAATGGATTATAATAGTGTAATTATGTCCTACCATTGAGTCAGTTATCAACCACTTAGATTCCTCTATCCCAGAGGGGTCGAGAGAGGGAAGGAGATCAATCATAAAATTTCTCCATCTTTAGGGAGTTTTAGACAAGATAATCAAACAACCTCCGTGATTTCTAGTCACCAGTGAAGAGTACATACTTTCTATCGTATTTTCCACCATAACTTCCTTCCAAAGGTTACTTCTCTCCCAAAAATCCTGGGAAAATGACTTACTTGAAAGTGGATTTATCAAATCACAAGTGGGGTTAGATAACTCTTCAATGCAGATCAAACAAAACCCACTATGTTCCGAAACCTATCCATATTTTCCCCAAATAAAGGTCCCAATGATACATCCATCCAATAAGATGGTGAGTTGTTACTATTTGTGTATTCTGGTCTTCATCTATAGGTTTAAAGAAATAAGGAATGCATTAGAATTCCTTCTATCTATGCCTCTCTTGTTAATAGCTCTTCTTTCTATGGATCTATCAATGTAGGATGGTAATATATCATTATTCACTTTAGAACCAAGTTACCTTCTATATCATCTAGTGTGGTTTTGACGTGAAGATACCAACAAGCTACTGGTATTATATCTATCTTCTAGGTGAAGATCCAATGAACTTAAAATAATTATCTTTCTTTATACCTTTCCTTTTGAGGCTAGGTATTGAGATTATTCCTAACAAGGGCTAAGGTCTCATTGGTTTAAATATCCAATTAATTGAGAAATATTAGATCAAGCATAGTTGATTCCCTAGTCAAATAATGGTACCTCTCTAAAGAATTAAGAGGAAGTACACTTTGTCCATGACCTCTTTAGTACATAAAATCTTGTTTAAGAAAATAGGTGGTTCTTGTATTAGTACAATAATGACTTCTCTCCCAAATTTAATTAACGAGAGAAGGAGAAGTTTAACATCTTAGTCCACACCTAATTTTGTAAGAAATGTTTTTATTCCTCCCTCAACAAGGATAGAAAACTATTCTTGTGTGGTTGGTAGTTGAAAATGGAATAATGGGTATTTCACTTTCCCTTTTAGAAAACCCATTCTTCTCATTCCACATTGATCCAATAGTCTAAGGGATTAGATTAACACATATAAATTCAGTTATTGATATCCATGATTTACTTAGATAAGAATTATTAGTTCATTTCACATCAGCATCTTTCCTAGGCTATAAGACATTGATCCTGTAAATATAGATTTATTTATAATTATAATTATAATAAATATATTTATTATAATTTAAAAATTATTTAAATATAAATATGTTTTTATTTAAGTAATTATGAAGTTATAAAAAATATACTTAATTAATATATTTATTTTAATTTCATATGTATTTAAAAAAATATATAATTATTTTTATTTATGACTATATAAAATTAATATATTTATTTTAATTTCATATGTATTTAAATAAATATATATATATCTATATTTATTTATTTATGACTATAAATATATATATATTTATAATTATAATTATAAATATAATAAATATATTTATTATAATTTTATAATTATTTACACATATATGTACTATTTATAATTATTAATATAAATATTTTTATTATGTATAAATATCTGTATATATTTATAAATATATTTCTATGATTATATGTATTTATAAAATTAAAATTAATATAAATATATTTATCGTGATTTTATGTATTTATGTGAAAAATAGCTTTATGGGAACATGAATGAATCATATACACTGAGTAATGTATAGATCATAAAAAACAAGTAATCATATAAATGGACAATATTAAAAGTAATGGGAGTGTAATGTATAAATTAACATTCATGATGAATACATAACATATGAATGTCACTTATATTAACAGATCAATTGAAGGGAACCACACTGTCGAACCTATTCTTAGCAGACTCCACCGACCCGGCGATACCAGAAAGGTAGAGGAGGGAAACCCACACCGATATTCTCTTAGAAGACACTTGTCACCAAGAGATTCTCTAAATGAAGAAGAATACAACACTATCAAAACTGTTTATACCCAAAGACATGGCGACAGAGGCTTGGAAAAAGAGGACAACACTGAGTGGCCTATTTATGGCCGAAGATATGGTGATGGAGGAAATGTAGTGGAGAGCGATGCACATCAACATTCCCATAGAAGACTCTTGCCATCAGGAGAATCTAGAAAGGAAGAAGATAACGAGGCTAGGTGACCTATTTATAGCCCAAGTCATGGCGATGGAGGATCAGAAGAAGAGAAGTACGATGTTTATGATAGACTCCAACAAACAATCGATGGAAGAAAGGTAGAGGAGAGTGATACACACCGACCATCTCTTAAAAGATTCTTGTGATCAGGCAACACCGTAATGGATGAAGAGGAGGATGTTGGCTGATCGGTTCATTCCTTAGACGATGGCCGACCTGTTATTTCTAAAATCTCATGTTCTTATAAAAAATTGAATTTTGTATTGGTTTTTACTGATGTATATATATATATGAGAATGAATTTCAATTTTATGAAAAATATTTTCTAATCCTTGAGGCTTTTAAACCAAAAAAGTGTCCTTTGATTTAACAAAATTCAATTAATTTTTTTTATCTTAAACCATAATATGCTGATGTGGTTATGTTAAGGTATAACAAAAAGACCCTTACAAATCATTTAAAAGTAGATTAAAACATCCATGAAATAACATGAAAAATGTGTATATGGAATAAAAATAATCTTCACCTAAATGATGAAATATGGTCGACTTTTCGTAAAAACATTAATTATTTCGATTGTTGAGTAACAAATAGGGGACAATTTTAAATAAAAAACATGGAATTTGGAGAAATAATCATAGAAGAATAATATAGGTATGTTTTAATAACATATTTATTATATATTTCGTCCAATGTAAATTTTAACATGAACAATATCAAATAATAAGAGTGAGATAGTGAAATAGGCCTTTACGACTTTAACAACTGTTTAATCAAAACCCCATAAAAGTGATAACATGATTATAAACATTAAATACCATGAATTTTGATGAATTCATGATATAATATGACCAAGGGTATGTATAAAAACCATATAAAATATATTAGGTGTATAATATAATATATGTCTCAATAGACTGAAATTGAGACGAAAATCCTTTCCCCTGGATTCCTGCAATGTCAAACATGCTATATCTTATTGAATAATGAATATAAATTTATTAAATAACTTCTTAATAATTATATATATATATTCCATTTGTTAAGATCTTTCTTTTTTATAATCATTTGACATCCATTAATTTAATAGTTCTTGCTTATGTTATCCACTTAAGGGTGTTTAGTACATTTACCCCGAATTACATACATATATTGATTGAGGTTAAAGGTGTTATGAAATGGTTTTATCATCTCATGAATGTTATTAATTTCATGAATATAATTTTCATTCATTATAATCATTTCTAGAATCATCCATGCAATGTGGTAATAAAAAAGAAAATCACATCGTTCCGCATAGGTGATAGTCAACACGTGATGTTATCATTTTTTAATAGATGGGAGGTTAAGAAATTAGTTTATATATTATATTTACATAATAAAATTATGTCTTAAATATCATATATATTCATTAATTCCATATTTTAACTATCCAATTCATGTGGTGATGGAAAAACAAATTACACATCTACGTGGAGATAGTAATATGTATTTATACACGAGTGATGTATTAATTTTTATAGGATTGAAATAAGATAGAAAATGAATGCACCATTTACATAACAACATCTCAATATAGTTAATATACTAATGTAATTATGTTAATATTCTTATTGAAAATGTATAGGTGGTTTAAGAAGAAAGGAGCGTGAAAAAACTCGATAAGAAAATATACTACCTCCATATGTAATTTCCATTAGCTTACACCTTAAGCCTTCTTTGAAAAACATATTTAATATGCTAATGTAATTATATAAAGCATAAATATCCCAGCCAAATTTCACCACATGTTTCTCTTTTCCTATTTTCGATGGTTCATGGTGCTCCACCACAAAATGTTTTTCTGGCCGATTCTACATATGCATTGCTATTGTAATTGATTCGAGATGTGAATAATAATAAAGGATCCATTGAAAAATACATATGTCATTTATTTAAGTAGTTTTTAGGACTCATAACCCGATCGAAGGACAAATCCACTCATAATATCCCGATTCGCATGGGATTCAATTCTCATTTTAAACCTTTCGGTATAAATAAAATAGGCAGTTCATTAGCCTTTGGGTTATTTCTCCCACCATCGGTTTAAGGCTATGACATGGTGGTATGGAAAAGTGGATGTTGGGGTATGGATAGTGTACATGGGTTCTATTATTATAATCCAATATTCTGGTGGCATGAGCTATTTAGAGATATGGTATGGAGTAGATACGTTATCCAGTACATTAATCTAATAGTCTCCAGTTCAAGGTGCTATGATTGGACTTCTGGCCCTACTGAGATCCATTATTTCAAGTATAGTTGAACCAATTATACAACTACCATTTCTTCCCCAAACACACCTATTGTGGAATGGGCTTGAGGCTGTGTTTATGCCTCCATCACTCAACTCTAATGGAGTGCCTCCGACCATGTGATAGTGGACATTTGCCATCCCTCTTCTGAACATCTCCACTCATACATGGGGGTAGGGTGATTCTGTACTGCCCTTGAAATCATATCAAACTTTATGTTCAATACTTTCCCATATTGACATATTTCATGACCTTGGTTACTCTATTTTGAAGGTTTCATATAGTTTTTTTAATTTGGGGGAAACAACTTGTTGTAATGAAATCAGCAGGTAGCTCAACCCTTAAGTCTATCGTCCACTGGGACCACATGTATGACTTAGATATATTGGTCTGAGCGATATCATAGTCATTGGTGTTTTATCTAGTATTGGGGGGACTCTGTATAATATAGGTTGTATTGGTAGGGGTTCCACTCAAGAGCTACTTAGAACAACTCAAAGCCCGATAGGATTGCATTCAGATGGTCAACAGTATAAACAACTATAAAGAAAAGATCAATCACTATCATATATCTCACAAGAGTTCCTCGTAAGCAATAAGAGTACAACATTGTTAATCCATCATCAAAATGGATTTGTTGCTTGGCCATTTTCAGACCATTCAATGACTCTCAAAAGGGATCAACTCGACACACCTAAGGTGTTTCTGTGGAGGGACTTCCAAATAGAACTATAACCTCCACCCACTTCCTTAAAATCACTTAAGGTAGGTTCATCATTTATCGTGACTTATTTTTCTAGATTAGAATGACTTTGAACCTTTATCACTATAGAACTAGGGAAGTCTCACTGGATGACTTCGAATCAGACTCATTCTCGGTATAATATTGGAAGTAGACTTGAAAGAAATATTTATCCAGATAACATTGAATCAACTGGGTGACGTGCTATCTTGGGTGGCTTGTATGGATGAGTGGGATAAGGATTTGAGTTTGTAATTTACTTTCTAGTGGGATAGAAATACTTTGTATAATAATGGTAGTGGTATTTTTGAAGGGTTAGAGGGGCATCGATGAGGTTAGATGAAGGACAATGTAATTGACCGAACCCTCCTAGTCCATTAATCTTACAAATTTCTGATGACTGGGAAACCTAGGGACCATCAGAGACCCATTTATGAGTTTTCCAAAATTTAGCATCGAATGAACAGTGGAAACGGTGGGTTTCGATTGCACCGATGGGCGTCGATGGTAGTGATTGACATCAGTGGAAACAACAGGCATTAGTGGCACCAACATGTATCAGTGGCACCAACGATTATTGGTGGCGCTGATGGTTATCAATGGCACTGATGGGTCATCCATAGCACCAATCGGCAACTGTGCCAGGGCGAAGGTGCTAGGGTGATAGTGTTATGGTAATAGTGACTCACCTAACGGTGAGTCTATCCTAGTTTTTCTAGGACATTTCAGTTTTCCACAATAATGTATATTTTAATGTAAAAGTGTTTTAATACCCATTTCAAATCCATTTAATGTCGTTAAAATATTTTGTCAACCCCCAATAGTTGGGTGACACATGAGTTTCCAAATCATGTGTCCTTTTTCCTTGGTGTCATACCTTTGACATGTTTTACATCTTCTCCCATGATACACATATTTCTCCATTTAAAGGAAATATTTGAACTCACAATCGTTATCTCCACCATCTCTATGGAGAATTGTTAAATATCAATTAATCCCAATATGTGAAACTTCCCAACCACGTGGTTGATCCACGATCCTCCTTTTAGGTACATTGAAATCATCTACCTGATTTTTAGATCTATCCTTTTCTTATTCAGAGATACACTCTTCATAATTCATTTCTATTCTCTAAATTACACCCTAGAGACTTATTTCAGAGATGAATCATGCACTTGTGATGGAGCCCTTCCTGCTCAACCTTGAAGCCTTTGAGATTTCCTTTCCGACAAGCTACACACCCTCAGTTCTTGATGCAAGGATAAAAACATTGATCCTTGATCATCCAAGTAAGGTTTTTTTCATCTATCATTACAGTGTATCATGCGTCGCGGTAGGTATGAAAATGATTCCCACGGGATGTGGATGAAACAAAACCTTAACGAAGATAATAAATGGTCTCTAAAGAATAAAGTTCTATTTTGGATGATGATTTTGTTAAATTTATTTTATCTTATTTTCTATAATGTTAATTGAATGGGATTATCCCCACTAAAAATTGTGGTCATTGGTGGTCCTTTCGTGTGCACTAATAAACGATTGTTTTTTTGGATAGTCTTGTGATTGAATGGATGTAACATAGAAATTGGTTTATCACATAAAGTTGGTCAATAAAATGCTTTCCGAATTAAGATGAATCCTTATGTGATTACCCTTTTTAACAAAACAGAATGAAGAAACCTTATTAATGGTGCATTTAAAATATGAAAACTCCCTCTCTCTGTTCTGCTAAAACACATGGTTGTTCTGCTTGATGCATGCGGGGTGACGAATATGGGGATTAGATCTCCTATTGTTTTTTTGGTAGTGTATTTGATGCTACGTGGGGATATATGTTTGGACTTGGTTTGGTTCTAGTACATCGAGGGATATCAATAGTCCCTTTTGTTGTTGTGACTTTAGAAGAGAACTAGGTGTGAATGATTAAATTGCTACTTGGTTGTTTTCCTTCCCATGTTGTCTTGGATTGTGGATATTAGTTTCTTGGTAGTGAAGGAATATTTAAATGGAATCACATGAAAATGATAACAATGATGAGGTTAATGGGGAATTATTTTCCAAAAATGGGTTTTGGTCTAGTTGTGGTTATTCTGTATTTGTACATGTAAGAATAGTAACAAGAGTGTTTGTTTATGGGCTAGTTTTAGAGACATTAGCTTGGGGTGAGTGCTTGTTCAAATATATGTATATATTTAGTTATTGTGTTTCTTATTCGCACCCTACCCATGATGAGAACTACATGATGCACATCCCCATTCTTGGGAGAGTGTGTTTTTTCCAACATTCTTATGATTGGATGGTTATTAGCTACTTTATACTCCCTCTCCTAGGTAGCGCAATATTCTTCGGCCAGGTTGTGATGGCCTAAGGTTCACTATGGACCACGACTCATTGGGTAGGGTTTTTTGTAGTGGTTATCCCAAGTGTCTGTGGGATGATATGTTTCCCAAGTCTCCTTGAGATGAGGCCTAGGTGTCTTCGGGCTTGGTAGTGGTCATTCTGTCCAAGGTGTCTTCAGGTGTGGTAGTGGTTGTTATGGGACAGGTGTTTACCGGAGGGGATGCAAGTTGTTGTGGTAGACTTGGTGTGTGTGGGTGGGATGCATGGTGATGGTCCATAAGGATGTTGTTGGGGGAAATAGTGGGACTATTGTGAGACTTGTGGGGGTGTTCAGACGCGTATGATGTCCTAAATAGCCAGTGGGAAAGTGGTGAAAGGTACCGAAATATCGATTTTCTATTACTATTTCTTTACACAACTTGTGTTATTTGGGGAGTGTTCATTTGCAAGGCAGGGTGGATAATTTCCTTGCTAGGTGTTTTTTATCTCTACTTCTGATGGGGCATTATAATGCCTCCACACTTTTGTATGATATATTTTTGGATTTCCCTACTAATTATACCCATAAACTCATCCTACGTATATAAAACTTTTATCAGGTTTCCAGGAGGATTTTGAGGACCATACCTGATGTTAGTAGCTCAGGATTTGAGTGTTTTTGGTTCTTATTTTCTTGATTTGAATAATTTTCTTCAGAGTTTTCTTGTTCCTTGTATCATCTTATTTTGAACATGCATGTAGGAATGGATTTTTGATTTACTTTAACATTCAGTTTTTTGTGTTGTTTTTGATTTACCGTCTTCTCTCCTGATATTATTAAATAAAATGGAAATTCCATCCATTTTTACATGATATTCTATACCCTTGGTTCTAGTCTCCACTCTGGGGCCTATTAAAGGTTTGACTCAGGGGTAATTATCTCTCTTTCCACATAAAGAAGGAAGGGTCTGACAATTTTTTGTCCATTTCCCCATCATGGTGAAGGTGGGTCGTGAAAGAATGGTATGAGAGGGATGTTAGAGAGATAGAATAGACTTCGGGGTTCGACATTGTGAGTATCGCATGTGATAGTAGGGTAATAGTGTTAGGAAATCATTGTGTGTGAAATAGGCCAATGAAGACCGATAAGGACATGGGATTTTAGGGCCCCATGTGATCTAATGCAAGGACTCTAGACCTACCGAATGACCAAGTGAGGATACACTAATTTCATAGTAGATACCATATGAAAGGTACATGAATCATAATGACTTGTGTTCTGGTGTGTTTTGGGTGTTTATGGAGTTTAAAATGAATAAAAATTTTAAGAAAAATTTTAAAAGAATTCTCTACACTACTCGAGATTAGGAATTCCTTGTTTAACTTTTAGCTATGGAACCCAAATGATGACCATGACTAGTGCGGGGGATCGAGTCCCATGTGGCTGATTTGGTTGATCAACAGAGGGCTGTTCAAGAGGAGGAGGATGAATTGTGTCAGAAGATGCTTTGTAACATTCAGTGACAGACCCTCAGGAAGTACGAGGGAATCATCTCAGACATGGGTTTGGAGAACTAGATTGAGGAGTTGGTGATAGCTTTCAGCATGATCCGGGATCTAGCTGAGTACTAGGTTCCTCTAGCTATAATCCATATGTGTGGACCAGTGCGTTAGTGGAGGAATCTCTATCTACGGGAGAAGAAGGAGGCTATATTTTCATGGACCAACTTTGAGAGGGAGTTCTGGGTGGAATTCATCTATTCCACAATGAAGGATGAGAAGAGTTAGGAGATTCTCTCCCTTCAACAGAGGATTATGTTTGTAAGGGATTTGGAGATCAAGATCAAGGATCACATTAGTTTTTCTCCTAACCTCTTCCGAGATGAGGAATCGCGAGAAAGCTCTTAGAGGATTCACTCTGACCCTCCATGTAATATGCTATTACTCCCTCCACTATATCGACATACTTGGAGGTTCAAAATAATGATAATGCGGTGTAGAGGATGCACATTCTAGGTGGTTTTATTCAAGAGGGAATCTAGTTGAGCTCGTTGAAGGGGATGGTCGTTAGTAGTAGGCCTCCAGCCTCAGGGCCTTCAATGTTTTGACCAATTGGAAGCAGGCCCCAGCAACTCTAGTTTCAATATCCCAGTGCCGACCCTATATCCATGTCCCAAGGACTGATGTTTTTTATTTATAGATGCTATGAGAATATTTGGAATTAGTTCCCAGACAGAGTGTTGTACTATGGATGCGTGATTGTTTTTCTCCCACATCAGAAGTAGTAGTTTCTAGTCAGACCCTTTCTGTAGCAGCAGTAGGGACAGCGAGCTCCCGCACCTTCGAGAGAAGATATTACAGGAGGAAGATGACCTTAGGTAACTCCATAGGGACCTTGATTAAGGGAGGGTTGGGGAGTTGTCCGATAGTTGAGGGCCAAATGAGCTGGGTGAGGGCAGTTTCACGCTGTCGAGGCAGCAGTTGCAGTAGGGCCAAAATGTCGTTCGAGGTACAATCAGTTTTCATAAAACTCTTTCTTCTACCATGATTGATTAAAGATCTTTGAAATCCATCGTTACACCAGGTCTATCCCACGATCTATGTCTAGATGTAGAGATAATTCCCATTCTCCTAGTATTGAGTATTCTAGTTGAAGGTCAGACCAGATTGTCTAACGTTTATCGAGGATGAGACTGATGTTGGGGTAACATCAGTCCATTGAGGTCTATCTTTTGCTACAAATGATTCCATATTATTTATTTCTTGGCATCTAATGGTTGTTCTCTATGTTTTCCATTATCATCTGCTTCTAGAGAAGGGTCATGTTTTCAGATATGGGTGACCAGCGTGTAACTTTTGTTTGTGAGTGGGGTTTCTAGGCGGGTAGCCGATGTGTGGAGCCCATTATTTACATGCTAGTAGAGCATTCAGTGGAACCAGAAGACAGTGAGTTGGTGGAAGTCCTCAAGATCATCAGTGATTTCCTGGACATATTCCCTGAAGTGGATGTGACCCTCCTCTCTTGACGTCACATTGAGTATGAGATAGACATACAACCAGATGCCCATCCAATTATGATGGATCCATATCAGATAGTGCGTTCTGAGATATGGAGTAGTAGATCAAGGTTGATGACCTGATGAAGAAGGATTTCATCCAACCATGTGTGTCACCCTAGGGTGAACCATTCTTGTTCGCAAAGAAGGATGATGGTGGTCTTAGGCTCTGAATAGACTATCGAAAGTTGAATTAGGGAACAGTCAAGAACCGTTACCCCCTCCCAATGATCGGTGACATTTTTGGCCATTTGAAGGGAGAAGGATGGTCATCTAAGATCGAATTGTGGTTATGATATCACCAATTGAGGGTGAAGAAGGGTGACATCTCGAAGACTTCTTTCATATGCCGATATGGGAATTTTTATTTGGTGTTCATGTCGTTCAACATTACAAATGAACAATACATATTCATGGGGCTCATGAACTCCATTTTCAACAAATATATGGACTGGTTCATAGTGATGTTTATTTACGACATCATGATCTACTCAAAATTAGTGGAGGATCATGCTGAGAATCAGAGCATAGTTTTGGAGGTCCTTTGACGCCATCTTTTCTACGTGAAGTTGTCCAAGTGCATGTTCTAGACACGAGCACTTCTTTTGACACATGGTGTGCTGGTAGGGAATAGCAGTGGACCCGTCGAATTTCGGAGAGAGCATTTCTAGGGAAGCACCGAAGAACGTGGAAGAGGTTCATAGTTTTCTAGGTCTAGAAGGTTACTACCAATGGTTCGTTACCGACTTCTCTCAAGTTATAAAACCTTTTATTTTCTTGACCATGAAAGACTGGGATTTTGTTTGGAGTGAGTAGTGACAGACATCCTTTAATTATCTAAAGGAGATACTGGTTAGTTCCCAAGTATTGGGTTTTCTAGAGGATGGGGTAGTGTTTCAAGTGTTCTATGATGCTTTTGGTCTAGGATTGGGGTGTGTGCTGATGCAACAATGGTGAGTGACCTCTTATTGGTATAGGCAGTTACATCCTCAAAAATGTAACTATGATACCCACAACCTGGATTATAAAGAAGCTGTGTTCACAATGATGTTTCCGTAGCATTAACTCATTGGGGAAAACTTCATTGTCTTCACAGATCAAAATATCTTGAGGTATGTTTTCTCCCAGTGATAACGGAACTTGTGGATGTGGAGGTGGATTATATTTCTTTAGGACCATGACTACTTGATATCAGACACATTAGGAAAGGGGAATGTGGTGGCTGATGCGTTGTGCAGGAACACACAGAGGTATATTGTTCAAGATTCAGTAGATACCTAGAAAGCAATGGATGAGTTGTTTGCTTTACATTTGAGCATGAGAGTGGAGGATGGTAGAGGTTTTCTGTTCCATATGATGGTGCAGTATTCCTTGGTGCGACAAGTGGAGGAGTCTCAGTGGGGGATGTAGAGGCTGAAGTGATGTGTGATTGTGTTATCTAGGGAAATTCTAGTAAAGGATGCTCAGAACATGGTTATAACCAGATGGTGTTTCGTGGAAAACTATTTTTCCCTGTGGAAATGCATGAGAGGGTTCATGGAGAGTTCAATAACTCTCCCTCGGCGGTACACCCAGGAGTTTCCATGATGTACCAGGTCTTGAGGGGTCAAATTTGGTGGCCCCGGGTGAAGCAAGAAGTGATGAAGTTTGTGGAAAACTATTTTGTGTTTCCGCAGGTGAAGGCTAAGTGCCATGTTCCGTGAAGTCTGTGAATCCCTAAGCCATTTCAGAGTGGAAGTGGGATGAAATCTTGATGGATTTCATCACAAAAATACCCTAGGATCAAGGAGGATGTGATGTTATCTGGGTAGTGGGGACTGGATGACGAAATAAGCTCACTTATTGGCAATCAAGGAGTCGAGTGTGGTGGGTGCCTTAGCACAAAAGTATGTAGGTGAGGTTCTGCAGCTACACGAAGTTCCTAGAAAAATCATTTCGGATCGGGAAACATGATTTAAATCATGGGTATGGATGAGATTACAACATACCTCTAGCACCTATCTATGTATTAGCACTTCTTTCCACCCTCAGAGAGATAGATAGAGAGAAAGGACCATCCAGACATTGGAGTATATGCTGCAGGCATTTGTTTTCGACTTCATAGGATCATGGGATTGAATCATTCCTCTAGTAGAGTTTTCCTATAATAATAAATATCACTCTACTATTGGAATGACCCTGTTTGAAGCCTTGTAGGGAAGGTTGTGTCGTTTTCCCATGTGCTAGACTGAGGTTGGGGACACATGTTTTCTTGTCTTAGAGGAAGTGCAGAGCACAACAGAGAAGGTTTAGCATATGCATGAGAGGATGAAGGTGGATCAGGACTGATAGAAGTAGTATTCCAATCATAGGAGGAGACCCTTGGGGTTTGAGGTTGTGGACCATGTGATATTAAAGGTCTCCCCTAGGCATGGGAAAAATGGTTCGGCCAGGGTAAAACTTTCTCCCATGTTTGGTGGGCCCTTTGAGGGGTTGTGGCGGGTCAGAAAAGTGGCTTGTCAGCTAGAGCTACCACCGCCACTACAGATAGTCCACATCATCTTCCATGTGTCTCAGATCTATTGGTATATACACAATTACTCACACGTCCTCAATTGGGGAGAGTTGGACATCGAGGATGATACGACATCTGTCAAAAGACCGATGAAAATTGAGGTCCGTTTGAAGAAGAATCCTCATGTGCAGACCAATCCCTTGGTTTTTGTTTTGTGAAGGTATGGTGGCATTGGGGAGAGTAATTGGGAACGAAAGGCACAAATGTGTGCTCAGTACTCAGAGATTTTTTGAGTTTTGTTCTATGTTTGTTTTTTACTTGGGTGTGATTTAATACTTGACATTTTTAACTATGATATGATCTATTTTTCTTATTCTTTTAATGTGTGTGAAAAGTACATGATGTGGGGAGGGGAGGAAATGATCCCTAATCAAACTCATTAAGGTGGATGTAACTAAACCAGTATGTGTGAGTCAGTTCTGCCAAAAGTTGATATTATCTTGACATTGAGGAAGGGACTCCATAACCTATATGGCTAGACGATGTGTCCTTTCTATGTTTTTTGTGGTTACTTGGGGGAGAGGGTAGGTAGTGTATCTGTAGTTGTCTAGGAGATAGATGAGGGAGAGGTGTCCTTAGATATCGAGGCTTTTTTTGGATTTCGAAAAACTATGGGGTGGTTTTTCTTGAAGAGGTATCATTCTAAGTGGTTGTTCGAACCCCCCCACCTCCTCTTTTATCCATTTTACACTTGATTTCTCGGGGGTGAGAATAGTTTGAGAGGTATCTGATGTAATGGCCTGGACTCTCTTGGACCATTACTTCTCCAAATTTCTTGTGACTCGGAAAAACTGGGGACCATCAGTGGATTATTAAGAGGTTTTCTAAAATTTTGCATCGACGAAACAGTGGTGCCGATGGGAATTTTGTCACTAATGGACATCAGTGGTACTAATGGGTGTCAGTGGCACCAATCGACATAGGTGGAACTGATGGGAATCAGTGGCACCAACGATTATTAGTGGAACTGATGGTTATCGGTGGCACTGATGGGTTGTCTGTTTCCCCAATCGGCAATGGTTCTCGGGCGACGGTTCTATGGCAACGGTGCCATGTTGACGGTGCAAGGGTGACAGTGCCAAGGTTATGGTGTGATAGGGAGATTATGACTCTCTAAATGGTGAGTCCTTCCCTTATTTTCCAAGATGATCCAGTTTTCCCCCATATTTATCATTTGACATAAAAGTGTTTTAATACCCATTTCAAATCCATTTAAATACATTAAAATATGTTCTAAAACCTCAATAGTTGGGAGACCATTCAGTTACCAAAATGTGTTCCCTTATTCCTCAGTGTAACACATTTGATGTGTTTTACATTTTCACCCCTCTTATACATTTTTCTCCATTTAATGGAAATATATTAACTCACAGTTGTTATCTCCACCATATATGAGGATAATTTTTAAATCCTAATTATTCCCAATGTGTGAAACCACCCAACTTCTTGGTCGAGACATGATTTGACTTTTATATACTTCTAAATCGCCTCCCTAATTTTAGGATCTGCCCTTTTTATATGCTGAGATCCCCTCTTAATAATTACACTTCATTCTCTAATATACTCCTTAATGACTTATTCTGGAGACGAATCATGCACCCATTCAGGAACCCTTCCTTATCATCCTTGATGCCTTCTAGTTTTCCTTTCTTTCAAGCATTTCACCTTCAGTTCAAAATGTGAGGAAAAAACGTTGATCCTTGACCATCCAAGAAGGGGTTTCCTTTTTCTATCTTTACAGTGTATCATGAGGAGCAGGTATTAAAATGCTTCCCTCGGGATGTGGGCAAAACCAAACATTTACGAATATAATAAATAGACTATAAATAATGAAGGGGTGTGTTTTATGATGTTGTTTCTATATTTATTTTATCTTCATTTTTATGTTGTGAATTTAATGGAATTATGACCACTTAAAATACTGGTCTTTATTGGTCCTTTATCTATCACTAATGAAACTATGTTTTTCGGGATAATGTTGTGATTGAATGACTACAACATGGAAAATAGTTTATCATGTAATGTTTCTTGATAAAATGGATACCTAATGAATAAGAATACTTTTTTGATCACCCTGGTTAACCAAACGGAAAGAAGTAACTTGATTAATTTTGTGGTTAAAATATGAAAACACCCTTGCTCTGTTCTAATAATGCACATGGTTATTCTACTTGATGATTGTGGGGTGACATGGATGGGGATGGGATCTCATGTTGTTTATTTTATGGTTATGTATTTGAGGATGTGTGGGGAATTATGTTGGGTCTTGTTATAGTTCTAGTACATAGATGGATCTCACTAGTCCCTTTTGTTGTTGTGACTTTATAAGAGAACCAGGTGTGACTGCTTAAATTTTTTACTTTGCTATTTTCTTTTAGTTGTTGTCATGGATTGTGGTTATTAGTTTCCCAATAGTGAAAGAATATTTAAATGGAATCACTTGAACATGATAACAAGAATGGGTTCAATAGAGAATTGTTTTTATGAAATGGGTAGTTCTCTGGTTGTGGTTGTTGTGTATTTGTGCATGTAGGAATAATAACATGAGTGTTTTTATATGGGATGGTTTCATAACCCTTAGGTTGGGTTGAGTTCTTATTTAAAAATATGTATAAATTTATTTCTTTTGTTTCTTATTAGCTCCAAACCCATGTTGATATCTTTGTGTCGAACACCCTCATTCATCGGGGAGGGTGTTTTTTCCAACATTCTTATGTGTGGATGATTATTATCTCCGTTATTCTCCCTCTCCCAGGTATCCCAATATTCTTCGAGTAGTCTGTGATTTCCAATATTTCACTGTGGCCCAAGACACTTCAGGTAGTGTGTGTTTTGGTGGATGGACTAGGTGTGTGTGTGCGAGTTTGTTTCAAAAGTGTCCTTAGGATGAGGCCTTGTTGTCTTCGGGCACGGCAGTGGTCGTTGTGGACCAGGTTCTAGTAGGTGGGGATGTGTGTGGTTGTGGCATCCTAGGTGTTTGCATGTGGGATGCATGGTGATGGCCCATAAGGTTCTTTTTGGGGTGGTAGTGGGACTATAGTGAGACTAGTGGGGGTGGTTTGTCACATAGGATATCCTAAATAACCAGTGGGAAAACAATATAGGGTACCCAAATATCAATGTTCTATTACTATGGGCCATCACCGTGCATCCCACTTGGGCACAAGAGATTTTTTTTTCCTATTTGAGTATACTCGTATACTCAGCTAACATATATAAAACTAATTTGATGTTTTCCGGGGGATTTTGAGGACCGTGCTGGACCATACTAGCTCAGGCTTTGAGAATTTTCATTGTTGATTTCCTCTCTTCTGGTAGTTTTCATTTGATTTTTCTTGTACCTTCTATTAGTTTATTTTGAACATGCATATGGGAATGAATTTTTGGATTTACATTTACCTTCATTTTTCAGTGTTTTTTGGTATTTACCATCTTATCACTTGATATTATTAAATAAGAGGGTAATGCCTTACATTTCTACATGAGATTATATAACCCTGGTGATAGTCTCATCTTCGGGGCCTATTGAAGGTGGGACTCATGGGTCATTATCTCTCTTTCAACTTGAAGAAGGAAGGGTCTGGCAGTTTTCGGTCCCTTTCCTCATCTGGGTGAAGGAGGGTCGTGACAGTTAGAGAGTGGACTGGATCTCTTACTACAATGAGGTTAGAAGGATCGACTCATACACCAACACAAGGGGTTATAATGTGTCATAACTCTCATATTTTTGGGGATAGGATTTGAGTGTGTGATGACTTATGAACTAAACCTACAATGCAGTTCACTGTCATTCCTTACATGTTGAATGTAGTTTGAGTGGGTCTACTTCACAAAAATACCTATATTATATTATTAATTAGAGATACAATAAAAATTGTGAGTATTTACTCTTTATATTATATAATACATCTCGTTCCATCCAGGCATGCCCGAGTGAAGAGCATTGAGAAATGGGGTAGCGATTGGGAAATGGATGAAGGAATAGTTCTTGAACAACGAAAAGAGGGATCATAATGCATTGGCTCATCAACTACTCAATAAACTATTTTTCTACATAATCCATTCGAGGAACCTTTGATGAATTGACTAGAGAGTATGAAATAATATATGAATGTATTTCTGGAGATTCTCATTCCGACAGAGATTTGAGGTGAGGCTCTTTGACTTTTGTATGACATCAAGATTACTTGTGTAGAATCACATATCTTTCATTGGAGGAGGATGTAAACCACTATAATATAACTAGTAAACTCTGTTGATATTATATAGGTAGTATGATATCATTTTAATTTTGATAAATAGATTTGGGAACTCAATTGATTGGGATCCAATCCGGTAGATGAGCCCATACTATAAGGAAGGTCAGTGCGAAGTCCCTTCATATGCCACACACATAAAGACATTCAATTGAGTAGAGAATATCATACTCAGATATGTCCCTATCATATCATTCTGGGGACTTTAACACAATCAACAGGTCACTGAGTATGTGAAATTCCTTATGTGTCTCCAATTACCTTCCACTTTATCCAAGAGGGATGCTTTCAGAGACCAAGACATCAAAAAAGTGGAGGTAATTGATGATGAGAAATGCACTAAGAGGTACTAGAATTGGTATATCAATTGCAAGGCGGTAATGATATTGTGGGCAGAAACATCAAGTCTCTTATGTTGGTGAAATGACTCTATCCTACACACACATATGCTTTGGTATAATTTCCTAACAAAATAGGCTAACGTCCAGTTATTTACCTACCAAGAGATGTGATATTTTCATTATATTCTATCACATTGATTGCACATGATGAATCTATCTATGGTTGAGATGAAAGAATGAAATATGATTGATTTGTAAGATGGATCATGTAAGAAAATCAAAGGATGTGTTATTGAATATGAATTACTAGAATAGTGGAACTCCCAAAGACAACAAGTACTAAATATTTTGGAATTAAGGATAGACTAGTGTCTATGATACAACACATGAATCATGTTTCCTAGTTACACATTGGGATAAGAAACGTCATGAATACTTGTGAGGACCTGTTTCTCACTACCTAGGAAATGCCTGGGATACCTGAAGTATCCTAGTGTAAACAACCTATATTACTTCTGACAATTGAACAAGACATACTAGGGTACCCATCTGTTGCATCACCTAGAACATCAAATGAGATGAATTGAAACTACTCTGGGTGTTTAACCATTTCCATATCATTCCACAGCTAGTGCTGAAGCAAGCATACACACCCACATACCTTCATTCGAACATCCATGTTCCACTTTTTTTTATCTGTTATTGACCAAGCCCAACCCAAGAGTCCCAAATATTTCATTTTCATTGACTTTCACACCAGTAATGAATAGGTACACCTCTTATAGATATTCCTTGATTCCCATGGGGTAGGATGGGAACAACGTCAATTTTGGGGTAGAATAACATGGCCCATGGTTTTTGAGGTTCAACGGTTTGCTAGGAGGGGGAATATGTCGAGTTGGGGTTTCCACCATCTACTACCTATATTATACCGACGATGAGCTCCATCAAGTGAAGGAAACCACCTAGTGGAGTCCGGACCACTTATAAAAGTGGTATTTGTCATTGATGTGTTAATTTGAAAACCATTGTACAAGATACATGAGATATTCCATTGGCATCCATGGTTCCCATTCCAGCTTCAATCACATGCATGGTTCCACAGAATCAGACACACATGGGTGCGTGTGTCCTTGATGTACCTTTCCAATAATACTATCAGGAATGAAAATAAGGTATACTACATTTTAGGTTGATCCCACCGACACTCTCAGGACCTCATTTGCTATCGACTCACTAAGATGACAACTTAGCTCATTCAGTGGTATCCCTTAGTGTTGACTATTAACTTATTCAATGATGGAGCATCATGTACCATTATCGTAGGATCTTGTCAACCTCACCAGTCTGCATACCTATTCATACAGACCTGTTGACTTGCTATTGGATGAAGGAATTATTCCTGGTTGATTAGGTCTGAATGACGTGATACATTTTAAAACCTCATTGAGTCTACTACATATATTATACCAACACAAATACACTATTTTTTATTTCAACTTCACACCCCCTAACTCATAGGCCTCTAGGTGTCCATGGTATCCATATTTCTATAACTCAAATGTTAATAATATACATGGATAGACCATTAATAGGAAATGTTAGTTTAACACGAGTTACACAACCCACCAATGGACTCAAATGTGACATAGTAACCGAAGTCATATATTGGTAGATCTCATGGGAATAGTTTCTAGATGGTGCTCAATTCAAATACATGAAAAAACCCGAGGGTGTTCCATCCTCTTTTTCTTGCTTAGGTATACACAATATACATACACTTGGATGCCTAAAGGTAATCCAACGAACTGCATTGGTCTTGAACAACCACTACTAAAGATTTGAACATTAAATGTTCTAGAAAATGCCATTTACAGTACTAAAAAAGTGTTGTTATTCTCAGCCAAGATAAAGGGGGTCCCTTTTATCAGCGCGAAAAAAGGACTTATAAAGACCCCTTTTAACAGCATTAAAAAAGCACTAATAAAAGGGGACTTTTATCAGCGCTAAAAAAGTGATGGTAAATGGGTCATTTATTATTGCTTCTTTCTAGCACTGTTAAAAGGCCACATTTATCAGTTCTTTTTTAAAAGCGATGATAAAAGTTTCATTGTTTTAAAAAATTTAAGATAATTTACAAATCAGAGGGGGGTTTAACGCTTGAGGCCCCTTCTGTAGCACTATGAAGCACCCCAGCCCACCCCCCGCACCCCTGTACCACCTTAGAACACCCCAAACCTGACCCCACAACCCTTTAACAGTTCTAACACCCCCCCTTTAAAAGTGTTATCACAACACTTCACCATTGTGTGCACCCCTGCCTCTCCAAGGATTCGAACTCGAGACCTCCCCCTAAGAGTCTTGACCCTCTACCACTCCTTTATATTTTTTGATGTCCAATAATGATATATATATATATATAGTTATATTTATTCATATATTAAAATATATTTATATTCACAAATATATATTTATATTAAAATATATATTTAGTTATATTATGATATATATATATATTAATACACACATTCACACAAATGTATAGTTATATATATATATATTTATTTATTTTTTATATTCATATATATTTATATCTATCTATTTATATATTTTTAGTTATATTTTTTTATCCGTATACTTATTTGTATATTAATATATATCATCTATTAATACAGACACACACAAACACACACACACACATTAAATAGGTATATAAATATTCATATAATTGTATTTTAAATAAAATGAATATTATATTTTTATTTAGATAAAGCTTATATATTGAGAAATATATTTTAAATTAACATATATATAATTATAATAAAATATATATTTAGTTATATAAATATATATATATATATATGTATTAATTTATATATATATACATGTATAGTTATATTTATATTTATATATTTATATATGTATATATTTATTTATATACTAATATATATTAATATATATTTTTTATAAATTTTTATCATTATATTTATTCGTATATTAATATATATCTGTTGTTAATACTAACAAACACAAATACACACACAAACACACATATTATATAGGTATACAAATATTCTTATATTATTATTTTAACTAAAATAGATATTAATTTTTTTAGATAAAGCATATATTTTGAAAAATATATTTTATATGTAAATATGAGTAATTATTTATTTATAAAATTAAAAATTTTAAGTGAGAATATATAAAAAAATATGTATATATTATTATATATTTGATTACAAATAAAATTACAAGGTGAAAAACGAAAAAATTTCAATTCCATAAAATCAATATTAATGTAATCCCCTAGAATAAATTCATTCCCCACTAAAAAAGGGAAAAAAGACCCTGAAACGAGGTTTAAATTCCATCGAATGATAAAATATTTGGGTACCCGACCAAAAACATAGCTTTGAATTCTTTCTGGACCATTTTAGAACTCATAAGATGTTACGAAATTTTCCCTTTTGCCGTCAGCGCGTAGAGCTCATCATAGGATTCGATTTGTTATGTTGTAGTGATGAAACGAACACCCGAATCAAATGTTATGGCCGTGTGAAGTTTGGGTTATGTTTTTAACTTATTTAAGAAATTTTATTTGTTTTATCATTTTTTTGTGTCTTCAAATTTTTATTAAATGACTATTACTAAATGATAATTAGCAAATTATTAATTAATAATATTATTTTAATATTTTATAACCCATTTTCACCACATATCTTTTATATTACGTGTAAATGTCTATTTATACTAATCTTAAACATATATGAAAAATATATATATTATATATATATATATAAATTTTTTTTATTTTAAATAATTTTTTTAAATATACACTTTATCAGTGCTAGTAAAAAAATCACTGATAATGAAAACCCTTTATCAGGGCTACTAAAAAAGGTGCTGATAAAGAGGTACTTTTAATAGAGATTTTTAGCACTATTAAAAGTGCCCCTTTATCATTATTTGTTATCACTAATAATGGTACCCCTTTATCGGTGCTTTCTATTTATCATAGACAAAATGAGGAATTTCCCTTTCCCCATTTTTGTAGTGTAGTAGGTATCGCAAGGATGCTCATCAGCACCTCCATGACACTAGATCATTGTTTCCTAGGTGCACTAACAAAACACCCACTTCTTTTTGTTTCACATCAGTCTAATGTTTTTCAAATATTTGGACAAATTTTAGAGCTTCATAGGTGCTTTTTGTTCCTGGAGGAATAGCTCGACAAGACCACTAGTTCCTTAAACAACATCTGACCTG
Organism: Viscum album; assembly: GCA_963277665.1. Lineage (NCBI taxonomy): Eukaryota > Viridiplantae > Streptophyta > Magnoliopsida > Santalales > Viscaceae > Viscum > Viscum album. Next base: position 1,934,555,269 of record OY728131.1, read on the forward strand.
TTTTCGAACTAATCTTCATGCGTCCAATCGCTATCCTTTTCCAAACCATCCAATAAAAGAGATGATTTTCTAGTTGACCCATCAGTACTCTAATATTATAGTCTTCTTCTAGAGGAGTTCGGTAATTTTATTGGCCTCACAAGTAACCATGGAACCACACTGTTGTTATGTCTTGTTCCATATCATGATATCTCACCACTACCACACCATTTCCACCCCATGTTCATTCTGGTAATTCATTGATTTCCATGAAACACCACATGAGAAACCATACTTGATATATGCCATCCACCCCATGACCCAGAGGTACCTTGCCCTGTCAGTTACCAAGTTGTGTCTAGGTGGGAGGTAAGGTCAGTATATGAAACAGCATATTAAGGTCATGTTCAAGAATTCCTGTTAGTATAATATAGGAAGTATACTAGGATATGAGAGCAAAATGAACCTTCTGAATGACCTATGGGAACACCCATTATCATTAAAATGGAACTCAAACCACCACTGGGTAAACTGATAAGCATTTCATGAACTAGTTTACTCTAGAATTTGGGGATGGAGAAAGAAAGAATGAGGATAAACTAATTATATCTAATACATGATCTTGGTACTTATATATATATATATTTATTTATGGGAAAAAGTATGATTTTTGGCTTCTAAGTAGAAATTATTAGTTTGTAAAGGCATGGGTTTCACTAGAATCCACTTGTTCATGTCTAGTCAAAATGTTGTGCATCAAAACACGAATATCTTTTTAGCCTTTGGGGAATTCTTCAATCTCATTTAAACTTATATTCCATAATATCAACAACACCCTTGAGGTAAAATAACTAGGATCTACCAAAAAGAGTGGGAGCATCATAACCTTCAAATCGGTGTGGCCGTAGAGACTACTCGATGAGAATTAGAGAAAGGATGCAAGCTCAACAGTTTGATTCATCACCACCTACCTATCACACTGGCCTTTCCTAGATTCCATACTATACATTAATAGTATTACTTTTCTAACACTGTAATCAATTTCATTCTTCATGATAAGCATATGACCTCTACTCATATAAGGCAAACAATCTGGTTGTGATAGTTCCCATACTACCTATCAATTTATCCACTAAATTGAGCCAGATCAGTATGACAACTACACTTTAAAACCCGTGTATAGATTACCTGGTATTTTTTATAGAGATTTGCAATAACTAGGTACTTGAATGCATAGAGATATTCAAATAGTTTTCTTCTCTAAAGATATGACCCTATGATAATCATTTCTCCATTTCTTATTACAGACGATCATCTATATAGACTATGTATATGAATGAGAAATTATATCATAGATATGACACACTAACATAATATGATACATCAATGAAGAGAAAATTAATTCCAAGAAGGAGGTCCCCAAACCATTGATAATGCTACCTACCTCGTTTTTCTAATGTTATTCTAGTCTACTTCCTATATTATACCAAGTGATATTTTTTAGATTCTTTCTTTATATCCACTGAACACTTCCAACACCTCACTACACCAATTTCACAGATCGATTAGAGTATCTTGACATTCTTGTGGATTTTGATTTGAAGAGATGAAGGTAGAAAGACTAGAAGTGACCAGAAATGAGAACCTCTTGTTGAACGGGGAATGAGACAATGAACGATTACCTAGGATGGGTCTTGGCCAACAAACATCCTTACTAGAAAGGGATTAGCCTAGCGCAACTATGGCCTACCTTTGATTTAGAGATAAACCACTTGGATTCCTCTATTCTAGAGGGGTTGGAGAGGGAAGGAGTTCAAACATAAAAATTCTCTAACTTTAGGGAGTTCCAGACAAGATAATCAAACAACCTCCAATATTTCCATTCACCCTTGAAGAGTACATGCTTTTTGTTGTGCTTTTGACCCTACCTTCTTTCTGAAGGTTACATCTCTCCCAACTATCATGAAAAATGACTTACTTGAATGGGGAGATAACTTATCACAAGAGGGGTCAGAGAACTCCCCAATGAAGTTCATACGAATCCCACCAGGATCTGACACCTATCAATATTTTCCATCAGGAATGGGAAAACGGATACCTCCATCAATGACAAGTGGCAGTCATTACAATTTGTGTCTTCTCATCATCTAAAATAGGTTTATAGATACAAGGAATGCATTATAATTCCTTTTATCTATCCCTCTCTTATTAGTAGCTCTTCTTTGTAGGGATCTATCAGTGTAGGATGGTCATAGATATTTCTTCCCTTTATGAGAAAGATGTCTTCCATATCTTCTATTGGGGTTTTGGATTGAAGATACCAACAAGCTATTGGTATTGTATCTACCTTCTAAGAAATGAGAAGAGTAACTTAAAAAAATTAGGTTCCTTTTAACCTTTTATTTTGAGTCTAGGTGTTGAGTATGTTCCTAGTAAGGGATAAGGTCTCATTGGTTTAAATATCCTATTACTTGAGAAAGACCAGATCAAGTATAGGGTATTCCATAGTAAATTAATGAGACCTCTCAATATAAGTAAGATAAATTTATCTTTTTCCATGAACACTTTAGTACAAATAATCTTGTATAAGAAATTATGTGTTTATTGTATTAGTACAATAATGACTTCTCTCCCCAAGTTCATTAACAAGAGAAGGAGAAGTTTTACATCTTAGTCCACACCTAATTGTGTAATAATTTTTTTTATTCCTCCCTCAACAGGGATAAAAACCAATTCTTGTTTGGTTGGTTGATGAAAATGGAATAATGGGTATTTTACATTCCCATTCAGAAAGCCTATTCTTCTCCTTCAACTTTGACCCAAGAGTCTTTGGGGTTAGATTAACACATATAACTTCAATTAACGATATCCATGATTCTCTTACATTAGAATAAGAAGTTCATTTCACATCAACATCTTTCCTATGATATAAAACATTGATCCCGAAAATATATATTTATTTATAATTATAAATATAAATATGTATTTATTTAAATAATTATTAAATTATAAAAAATATATATAATTAATATATTTATTTTAATTTCATATGTATTTAAATAAAAATATATATATATGACTATAAATAAATAAATAAATATTTATAATTATATTTATAAATATAATATATATATTAATTAAAATTTTATAATTACTAACATATATATATTTATATATAAATTATATATATAAATTTTTTTAAATATGTATAAATATTGGTATATATTTATAAATTCATTTCTTTAATTATTTGTGTTTTTAAAATTAAAATTATTATAAATATAATTATTGTGATTTTAAGTATTTACGAGAACATAATAGCCTCATGGGAACATGAATGAATCATATACACTGAGTAATGTATAGATCATAAAAATGATTTATCATATAAATGGACAATATGAATAGTAATGATAGTGTAATGTATATATGAACATTCAGGATGATTACATAACATATGAACGTCACTTATATTCACGGATCAATTTACCAAATTCATTGGAATCATATATTTATTTACACACTCATATATATATATATAATTATAACTATAATTATAAATAAACATAATTAAAAATTATTTATATATAATTATAAATATACATATTTAAAAAGTATTTATATATAATTATTAATATATATATTTAAATAGTAGATATATATAATTATATAAATTTATAAATTTATAAATTTATAGATATATAAATATATAAATATATAAATATAATAAATATATTTATTCTTTAATGAAATTTGTTATATATATATATTTGAATTACTAAAAAATATATATTAATTATAGACAGACATTTTTTTAATGTATACAAATAAAACTTATTTTTGAATATAAATATAATAATTTTATACATTGCAATAATATTTTTTATCAAAAACTATTATCAGTGCTTTTCTATTGAACTGATAATGGTTTTCTTTTATCAATGTTTTCTGCTTAGTGCTGATGAAACCCAGTGCATCCTTTGCACAAATCAGTGGTAGTGTGAAAACATATTTCATTTTTGATGTAGTGCTTTTATTATCTTTTGAATATATAATTCTTCTTCCATCCTCTTATAAACATAATTTATTTCATTCCTCCTCCTTTTTTGCAATGATAGACTCCATGACACTACCTTAATTAAAAAATATTAATTTATTGTCAAATATTAATTAAATTAAAAGCCTTGAAAAATAAAATGTAATTTTAAATCTAAACTGTTTGAATTATAATGAAAATAAATTTTATTTATCTTCATTTAAATAGTTATATTTGAATATAATTAATATGAATATATAAAAAATACTAATATTTTTTTGACAAATAAAAAAAATTCCTCGATCTCTTCTTTAACCGATTTTTCCGATCCCAACATGACCTACTCCCGTGATTCAATGACCATCCTGATTCTAATAATTTTGATATTAGGAAATAAAACATGTGTTCTTCCTCCAATAATGTAACATATTTTTTATATATTTCATTAATTTATTTTCTCATCACGTAATAAAAAATTGTGATAATCATGCTTAAAAACAATGGACTAGGTAATAAATGAAAAAATTGAATCTATCTATTGATATAAGCATGTGTATATAATTTCACCGTACAAAATAAGAACACTATATTCAATAATAAAATTATTTGATTGAGAGATGGAATTTGACCTACAATGCATATAAAAATTGACCATACAATAAGTGAATTTTAGGTTTGATAGAATGATTTCATTGAGAGATTAGCCTCGTGATCATTGTAATTTTAGTTTTGACACTGACCATTCTTAAATGAATCCATAAATATAAGAGCGACGCACAACGACCTGCCCTTAGAAAACTCTTCCGATCAGGCAAAGCCGAAAAGGAAGAAAAGGACAACACCGGGTGACCTGTTTATAGCCCAAGACCCAAAAATGGAGGATCAGAAGAATAAGACGATGTTGGGTGACCTGATTAAATTCCAACACCAGGTGATGGAGGATTAGAACAAGAGGATGATGCTGGGTGACCTGTTTGTAGCCCAAGACATAGAGATGGAAGATCTGAAGAAGAGAAGTACGATGTTCATGGAAGAAAGGCAGAGGAGAGCGCCACACACCGACCATCTCTTACTAGACTCTTGCAATCAGGTGATGTCGAGAATGTAGAAGAGGTCAATGATGGGTGACTGGTTCATGCCTTAGATGATGGCCGACCTGTTTTTTCTAAAATTTCTTGGTGGATTTTTTGCATAGGTTTTTACCGATGCCTAAATTCATATAATAATGTATTTTATGTTTATGAAAAATAAATTTCTAAACCAGATATATTTTACAAACGGTACACACATGAATGATGTTAGGGAGACTCAAACACCAGACCTCTCAAACACCCCACATACACCTTTGACGTTAGGCTAAGCCATAATATTCTAAGACCTAAACAACTGTCAAAGAGAGTAAAATTTGAAAGAAAAAACATAGAATTTGGAGAAAAAATTAATTTATTAAAATATAGGTATGTTTTAACAAGTTAAATGTTATATATTTCATCCAATGTAAATTTAAACAAGAACAATTTTGAGTAAGAGTGATATTGTGAAACATGCCTTTAAGACTTTAATAACATTATAATCAATACCCCTTAAAGTTAAAACATTAATTAAAACTTTAAATCCCATGAATATTGATGAATTCATGAAATAATATGTCCAAGGGGATGTATATACACCATATGAAATAAATTATATGTATAATATATAATATGTCTCAATAGACTAAAATTTAGACGAAAAACCACTCTATTGGATTCTTGCAAGGTCGAACGCACTATATCTTATTAAATAATTACTTTAATTTTATAAAATAATGTATTAATAATTTTTATATATATATTCCATTTGTTAATATATTTATTTTTATAATCATTTGACATACATTCATTGAATATTTCCTTCTTATATTGTCCACTTAAGGTTGTTTAGTCCATTTTCCCAAAATGACATACATATATTGATTGAGGTTAAAGGTGTTATGAAATTATTTTATCATATCAAGAATGTTAATAATTTCAGGAAAATAATTTTCATTCATTTTATTCAATTTTAGAATCATCCATGCAATGTGCTAATAAAAAAATGAATTGCATCGCTTCGTGGAAGTGATAGTCCACACATACACATGATTGATGTTATCATTTTATAATAGATAGGAAGTTAAGAAATTAGATTATATATTATATTTCCATATACCTAATTATGTCTTAAATATCATATATATTCATTAATTATATATTTTTAACTATCCATATTATGCGGTGATGGAAAAACAAATTACACCTCTACGTGGAAATAATAGTTCATATGTATGAATGAGTGATGTTTTAATTTTCAATCGAAAGGAAAGGAGATAAAAAATGAATGCACCATTTACACAAAAATATTTCAATATAGTTAATATACTGATTTAATTATGTTAAGATTCATACTGAATATTTAGATTTGTTTTAAGAAGAAAAGAGCATGAAAAAACATTGTAAGATTATATACCTCCTCTGGTAATTTCCTTTTGCCTACACCTTAAGTCTTGATTAAAAAACCTAGTTAATATACTAATGTAATTAATTTATGACTTCATTTCTTGGACTTGTTTCACCGCATGTTTCTCTTGGCCTATTGGCTATTGTTCATGGTGCTCCACCTCAAAATTTTTTTTTGTCTACATCTATTTGTTGTGTTTCTGTTGGAATTGATTTGGGATATGAATTAAACAGAAGGTTACATCAAGGAATATATAGGTCATTGAAGTGGTTAGTTTCTAGGACTCTTGACTCAGGATGGGGCTAAATCCCCTCAGAAGAACCCCATTATAAAGGTTTTAAAACCTCATCTAAAGCCTTTCATTATAAAGAGTATAGGTAGTTGATTAGCCTTTGGATTTTTTCATCCCGCCTTTTGATCAAGGCAGGGACATGGTGGTCTGGAATATTGGATGTTGGGGTATGGAGAGAGAACATGTGATCTGATACTCTAATATTATATTCAAGTGGCATAAGTTGTACTGAGATATGTGATAGAGTAGACATGCGATTATGTACTCTAATATGATAGCCCTCAGTTCGAGGTGGTATGATCAGACACCCGACACGATTGAGATCTTTTATATAGAGTATAGTTAGACCACTTATACATCTAAAATTTAATCCCCAAATGCACCTACTGGGAAATGTAATTGAGGGTTTATTGAAGCCTCTTCCATTCAACACCAAAGGAGTGCCTCTGGCCTCATGATAGCGGATATTTAACATCTTTCTTTTGACCATATCGACTCGCACCTAGGGGTCCTTTTGTACAGCCCTTGGGAGCATATTGAGCTTGATGTTTGAGACATTACCATATTGACACAGGATAAGTCCTTAGTTACTCTCCTTTGAAAGTTCCGTATGGTTGCATTTTCCATTTGGGGGGAAGAACTTGTTGGAATGTAATCAACATTTAACTCAACCCATAATCCTATCATCCATTGGGACCACTCATATTAATTGGAGATGTTGGACTGGTAGATATCATTTTCATTTGTGTTTCATATGGTACTGGTAGAACTCAATATAATATAGGAAGTAGAGGTAAGGGGTTCCACTTGAGGGCTACTCCATATAACTCAACACATAGTAGGCTTGAATTTGGATGTTCCACGGGATGAACACCTATGAGGAAAATATCAATCACTGTCATCTATCACACAAGAGTTCATTGGAAGTAGCAAGTGTAGACCTTTGTATCTCTTTCAGATGAATGGATTTGGTTCATGGCCATTATCATCCCATTCATCAACTATTAAAGGGCTTGACTGAACCCACCTGAGGTGTTTAGGGGAGGGACTATCAAATATAACTATATCCTACACCTTCTTCCTTAAAATCACAAGAGTTAGGCTCATCGTTCTTTTTGACTTACTTCCCCTAGATTGAAATGACTCTAGAACCTATCTCACTCTATAACCAGGGGAGACTTAATGGTTGAATCAGAGTCCTACTCATACTCGGTATAATATAGGTACTAGACTTACAAGATAACTTTCTCTAACTATCATTGAACCACCTTGGTGACATGCTATCCTGGACGGATTGTATGGATGAGTGGACTAGGGATTGGAGTTTATTTCTTCCATTCTAGCAGGATAGAAAGACTAAATATCATATAGTTAGTGGTATAGTCAAAGGGTTAGAGGAACAATGATGATGTTAAATGAGGGTTAAAGGGTGGACTGGTTCTCCTACTACAATAAGGTAAAAGGGATAAACTCATACACCCGCACTAGGGGTGAGAATGTATCCTGACACACAACTTTTGGGTGATAGGGTTTGAGTGTCGAATAACTTAAGAATAATGACTACAAGGCTGTTTAATGTGATCCCTAACCATTTGAATACAATTTGAGTGGATCAACTACTCTAGACTACCTATATTATAATATTTAAGTGAGAGACAAGGCATAATATGTTCATTTACTCTTTGATGGTATATAATGAATCACGTTCTGACTAGACATCATTGAGTATATATCATTGGTAAATGGGAAAACCATTAGGTAATGGATGAATAAATGGTTCTTGAAAAATGGAAAGAGGGATCAAAATGCATTGGATCGTTAACTGCTAAATAGACTATTTTTCTCCACAATGCAGTTGTGAAACATTTGATAAATTAACTCGAGAGTAGTAAATGATAGGTGTAGGTCATGTTCATGATGCTCATGATGATAGAGAGTTGAGGCGAAGCACATTGACTTTGGTATATTGTCCAAATGTCCATTTTATAATCACAGATCTTACATTGGGAGAGGATGAAAATCGATAAAATATAGGTAGTAGACTATCTCAGTATAATATATGTAGTATAATATCATGTGCTTTTCAAGAAATAGCTTTGAGCACTCAGTTGACTAGAATCCTATTCGGTAGATGACACCATACCATAAAGAATGTCAATGCATGGTCCCTTACTATACCACACACATAGTAAAAATCAATTGATTAGAGATGATCCAACTTAGATATATTCCTATAATATCATTTAGAGCCTTTTTCACAATCAATAGGCCACTGAGTATGTGAAATCCTCAAGTGTATTTAATTACCTTCATATAGCTCTAAGAGGAAAGCATTCAGAGACCAAGATATAAAACCATGGAGGGAATCAGCGAGGATCATAGTGCTAATAGGTACTAGAATTGGTAGCTCAATTGAATGGTGGTGATGAGATTTAAGGTAGAAATCTCAAGTCACTTATGATGGTGAAATGAATCTATTATACACATACAAATGATTCTATAGACTATTGCAATGAAATAGGTTAGCATCCAGTTAATTACCTACTCATGACATTTTAGCTTATCATTGTATTCTATCACATCAATTACACAAGATTAATCAATATATAGTTGTAAAGAGAGAATAAAAACAGACTTATTCAAAATTAGGATTGAGTGAGAAAATGGAAGGATATACTATTGAATATAAATTCCTATTATATTGGACCTCCTAGAGACAAAAATATCTAAAAATAAAAAAGAAAGATATTCTAGTGTTTGAGATACAATACATGAATCATGTATCCCAGGTACTCATTGCAATATGATACTTTATGTATCCCATTGAGGACCTGAAGCTCACTACCTAGGGAGCTCCTAGGATACATGAATTATCCCAATGTCTACTACCTATATTATCTCTGATAAATAACCAGGACATACCAGGGTACCCATCTATATCATCACCGAGTCAATTGAATGAGTTGAATTGAAACTACATGGGGAGTTGACCCTTTTACATATCATTCCACTTCTAGTGCCGAAGGAAGGATACATTCCACCGTACCTTCATTCAAACTACCATGTTTTACTTTTTTTATCTGTTCTTGACTAGGACCAACCCAATAGTCCCAAATATTTCAATTTCATTGCGTTTCACACAACCAATGTAGAGATAAACCTCTTCTAGATATGACTTGATGCCCATGTGGTAGTACAAGAACAACCTCTATTTGGTGGCAGAGGCACATGGCATGTGGTTTTAGAGGTTAGGTTGTTTGGTATGTCAGAGCATCCACCAAGATGGGGATATCACCATATATTACCTATATTATAATGAAGGTAAGCTCCATAAAGTGAAGGAAACCACCCATTGCAGCTGGAACCCCCTATAAAAATGGTTGTGGCCTCAATTACGTGAATTTGGAAAGAATTCCACAATATAGATGAGGGTTTTCCTCATGAATCCATAGTACCCATTACAGCATCAATCACATTCACTGTTCCATAGAAATAGAAACACACAGGTGCATGTGTCCTCAATGTACCTTTTTAATCAAACTAGCATGAATTCAAATCTGGTATACTACATTTTATTTTGACCCCACCAACACTCTCCAGACCTCATTCACTATCGACTCACTATGATGACCATCAATCTCATTCAAGGGAATCCCTTGGTGTTGACTGATACCCTCTTAAAAAATAGAGCATCATGTACCATCATCGTATGGATCTTGTCAACCATGTCGGTCTATATACCTATTCCAACTGACCTGCCTACTTGCTAGTGGTCGAAGGCATTGTTCCCAACTGATTGGGTTTGAATGATGTAACATGTTTCAGAACCTCGTGGAGTCTACTACCTATATAATACCGACCACAATACCCGCTTGTATATTAAAATTTCACAACCCTGGCCCATAGGCCTCTAGATGTCCATGGTATCCATCTTTCTAAAACTCACCAGGTTCTAATATATATTGTAGGACCACCAGCAGAAAAAGGTAGGATGACATGGGGTACCTAACCCACATATTGACTCATGTGTTTCGTAGTAACCCCACTCCTATACTGATAGATCTCATGGGTATATATTACGATTTGTGATCGATTCAACTACATGAAAAAAAACTAGAGGGCATTCGATCCTCTTTCTCTTATTTTGGTATACACAATATACATACACATGGAAACCTAAAGGGAAACAACTGAACCACATTGGGATTGAACCACTAATTATTGCGGGGATGCACATCACCACCTCCAAGACAGTAGATCATTATTCCATAGGTTCACTAACATAACCCCCAGTCTTTTTAGTTTCACACCATACCAAAGGTTTTCCAATATTTAACCATATTTCATATCTGCCAAAGTGTATTGAGTTCCTGGCAGTATAAGATGACTAGACTACTAGATCCCTGAACAACAACTGGCCTATTTTTTTGACTCATCATTAGTTGAACAATCAATATAACTTTATCAACCTTCCAATACCAAAGATTAGTTTCCAGGGGACCCATCAATACACTACTATAGTAGTCTTCTTCCAAACTATCCTAGTAATTTGCTTGGCCTTATGAGTAACCATGGAACCACACTATCATGACACCATGTTCCATCTCCTGATACCTCAACGCAACCCCACTATATCAAACCCATGTTCGTTATGAAACTTCCATGTATACCAAGAAACACCACATGGGAAACCATACTAGATATAGTCCATCCCCCCCCATGAACCATATGTTATTTTCCCTGTTGATTCATATGTTGGGTCTAATTGGAAGGCAATGTAAGTATACAAATCAGTAGATAAAGGCTATGTATGAGAATCTAGATCGGTGTAATATAGGTAGTATAATAGGATATGAGAGAAATAAGAACCTTCTGAATGACCTATAGCCACGACCATTATCATCAAAATAGAACTTGAACTACCACTCGGTACATCGATATAAATTTCAATCAGTAGTTTACTTTGGAATTTGGGGTTGGGGAAAGAGGAAATGGGGAGAAATAGCTTATAACTTCTACTTGATCCTGGTACTTATATATATTGATTTATGTGACAAAGTATGATTTTTTTTTTCTGAGTAGAAACTCAAGGTTTGTTAAGGCATGTGTTTTATTGTAATCCACATGTTCTTGTCCAGCAAAAATGTTGTGCATCAGAACACGAAGACCTATATTAGTCTTTGAGGGATTCTTCCAGATTATAGAAAAAAATATGATAGAATACATTCTACAACCTTTAAGAAAAAAAACCTAGGATCTACTAGAATGGTTGAGTGCATCATGACCTTCAAACTCGTGGGTCTCCAAAGACTACTCAAAGAGAATTGGAGAAGGGAAGCTATCTAAATGGCCCATAGTGTCAGCACCTATCTCTCATGATAAAGGGATGAAGGTAGAAGGAAATTAAGGGACCAGAAACTAAAGTCACTTGTTGACAGGTGAAAGAGACAAAGAAGGATGAATTTGGTTGGGTCTTGACCAATACACTTCCTCACTAGAAAAGGATTAGCCTAGTACAACTATGGCTTACCTTTGAATCAAACATCATCCACTATGATTTCTTTAATTCAATATGGGTTGATAGAGGGAATGAGATAAAATATAAAAATACCCCCCTTTAGGGAGTTCCATAAATGATACTGAAACATCATTCACTTTTTTTGGTCACCATATAAGAGTAAACTCTCCCTATCACACTTTCCACTGCGTCATCCTTCTGAAGGTTACTTATCTCCCAAATAGCCTAGGAAAATGAATGACTTGAATGGGTAGTTATCCTATCATAGGAGGGGTCAAAGAACTCTTCAATGCAGTTCATATTAATCTCACCAGGTTCCAAAACCTACCCATATTCTTCATCAAGAACAGACACACTAATATATTCATATAATAGGTGTGTGAGTCATTACTATTTTTGTCTTCTCATCTTCATATATTTGATTTGAGAAATATGGAATGCCTTATATTTCCTTCTATCTATCCCTCATTTGTTAGTATCTCTTCTTTCTAGGGATCTATCAATATAGGATAGTCATAGATATTTCTTCCCTTTAGGAGAAAGCCACCTTCTATATAATCTAGTGGGTTTCTATCTTTAAAACACCAGTGATCTAATGTTATTATATATATCTTCTAGGTGAAGATATTAGGAACTTAAAACAATTATCTTCATTATTAACTTTCCTTTTGTGTCCATGTATTGAGTTTGTTCTTGAAAAGGGATAAGTCTTACTGGTTTAAATATAATATTCCTTAATAAAGATCTAAACAAGCATAGGGGATTAAATAGTCAAATAATGTGACCTCCAAATAGAATTAAGAGAAAGGGCTCTTTTTCCACAGCTTCATTAGTACAAAAATGATTGTATATGAAAATAGGTGGTTCTTGTATTAATACATTAATAAATTCTATCCTTAAGTTCATTAACAAGAGAAATAGTATATTTAAATATTATACCACATGTAACTATGTAAGAATGATTTTTATTCCTCCCCCAATGGGGATAAAAACCCATGCTTGTGTGGTTGGTAGTTGAAAATATAATAATGGGTATTTCGCTTTCCGTTTCAAAAAGGCTATACTTCTCCTTCAACATTGAACCAGTTATCTTAGGGATTAGATTCACATGTATAGATTAAATTAAATCTATCCATGATTCACTTACATAAGAATAATAAGTTCATTTACATCATAATCATTCCTAGGATATGAAAACTCTATTCTCGACATAAATACTTTATCTTATTAGATATAAAATACATACCATTTATTATTTTGGTTATAAAAGGTAACTATCACCATCTGATACCTATCCCTTTGAATAATCTCATGTTGCTTCGCATTGTCCCCTATTATTTGATGAGCATCCCAAAATCTGTTTAGAAAGGATCTTGGTGAATGAGCCCTTCCTGCGCTTTCAAAAGACCATATTAGGACCAAACCAACCAAACAAAGGAGACAAACTATAAGTCCTAGATCCCTTCACTTATGAATGATATTTTTCCAATACGCTCTATTCTCTCCCTATTACACCTGCTCTCTTTAAACAACAATAGAAAAACTATCTCTTTCATATCTAGTTTGTTCCCATTCAATCCATTTGAAAGATTTACTTCACTCTCCTCTTTATTTATTTGTTATGGAATCTTACTCAGCCTTCTATATGCCTTCCTTTAATCAGTAATAAATTTTTCCAATTGCTCAAAGCTGGCGTTTTATATCCTCTCTACCTTCCCCATGAATCGATATTATTCCTTTCATTTCCTTTATTTCTAACTTTCTTGTCTTTTAACCTAGTGGGTAAGGATGTGATAAACTATGATCTATATTCCATAATAATTCAGATGGACTTATTACACTTTTCAATTTCATTAAATTATCTCTTAAACATGAAGGTGTCCTTAGCCCCTCTTATATAGTAAGCCTATATACATCACTTCTCTATCCAAACATTCAATTTGTTGAGTAGTAGTTGAGATAATAAATCAAGAAAAAAATGGAGTATTTGACTTGGATGGATTTGGAAAGAATAAGGATTTTATATTATGAGTGGAGTCATACACATTAGGTTCTACATTAATGATTAAACTACAATATTTTCCTATCCTTATTTAGATATCTTTAGTCCCTAAATTGAGTATGAATCTAGAAAAGAGACTTATTCATTGAATATTTGTAATTTTATAATTGACATTCTATAATGTAGTGTGGAAAGGAAGATATTAGAAACCTAAATCTATATAGTTATCATAGAGGGGGACTCCTTCTCATAGTTAGGGTTTATAAGAGTTCATGATCTGATCATTATTCTATTGATAGATTCCTCCTCAAGATGGATTTCATCTTGTAATAATCGATTAGAGATCCATGTGGGGACTTTGAATTCCATGAAACCAAAGGCAATTTTTTTAGAGTTATATTGGAAATATAGATGTTATGAGAACTGAACCCTATAATTAATGTTGGAAGAAATCCTGGTCCCAGATGAGAATCCAAAGATTTCAAAAAATTTAAAAGAGAGAAAAAAATGCCTTATTAAAATACCAGTTAATGATGGCTTCCTATTATCATGTGCAAATATATTAGCCCATTTTTGTAATGATCAAACCTCCTTTAGAATCCTTCACATTAATAGTGATAAATTTATTTTATATCCAAGCTTAAAACTCGTTTAGGATGAATTTAAATATAAAAAATATTCTCCTTCAAGCATCATTTGTGAAGGAGACCATTTCTTAGATGGAGAGATGAACACAAAACCAAATAATAAATAATTTGACTAGTTCTCCATCACATCCGTGGAATCTTCTTATCTTAATAAAGGTTCATGAGATATCATTCAAATTAATCATGAATGAAACAAAGGGTTTTCTCCCAACAGGAAACAAATATATAATAGGAATCTCTCTCCTTATGAATTTCTTTTTGGCCTTATATATTTATATAGTTAGAACAAGAGAACAATCTAAGAGAGCCTCTTTGGGCATATGTTATTTTAGTTGACATGTAATATTTATATTTTAGTATATATGTGGTTTTTTATTAGTTTACTATGGTACTATATTAAAACTGATCAGTAAGATGACAAGAACTCTCAACTGTCTGCTGACCAAAACTCACTCACATGCCCTTAAAGTGTACAAGTCAATTGAGAAAATATACCTCCTCCATTGATAAAGTATTCAAAAGAATCATTTGTATTGTTGGATTGGTTTTAAAAAAAGATACATTTTATTCAACATAACCCTATTAATTCTTTGAGAAAAAATATTATACTGTATTTTTCTTTAAAATATTTTTTATGCTAAAAACATGCACTTTTCAAAAAAAAAAATTTCATTGTGTCATCTGAATTTATATTAAAAGTAATTTTTACCACTTATATAAATTATAAATTATATAATTGATTCCATATTTTAAATCAAAATAATTAATATAAGGTAATAATTTCAACTTAATTGATGGTCATAATGAATAGTAACCATGATAAATATTTATCTACTCAATTATGGGTAAAATATTTAAAATAAGTTAAAATAAAGGGATAATACTTCATGATAACACAGAAAAATTGATAAAATCTCATTGGTATTTTTTATTTTGACCTTAACTTTATCATATTCAAAACTATCACTACTTGGAGCCACCTGACTTGAATATGAAATATATCATATTATAAATTTCCAAATATTATCAAGTTTTCCA
The DNA here is from genome assembly GCA_963277665.1 of Viscum album. NCBI lineage: Eukaryota > Viridiplantae > Streptophyta > Magnoliopsida > Santalales > Viscaceae > Viscum > Viscum album. The sequence goes on from OY728131.1 coordinate 1,934,571,259, forward strand.
CCCACCTCACTTAAAAAATGAACCCTCATCCCCTCATGTTTACAAATTTCATGATCCACTTAACAAGAAAAATCCTTGAAAAATTATTTTCCCAACATCTTTTGAAACATCCAAGAGGTTCTGGAATTTTCAAAAGATCACTCCACGAAGGCTTAAGGTGTATGCCAAAGGAAATTACCAAAGGAGAAGGTATATATTCTTAATAGGTTTTTTCAAAACCCCTACTTCCTAAAACACCTATAAATATTCAATAATAATCATAACCTAATTAAATAAGTATATTAACTATATTTAGATGATTCTTTTTAAATAGTGCATCCATTTTCTGTCTCCTTTCTATCCCATAGAAAATGAAAGCAGCTCTCGTGCATAAATACGGACTAAATTCTCTATGTAGAGGTAGACTTGTTTTAAACAACACATCACTTGGATAGTTAAAAATATGCAATTAATAAATATATATGATATTTTAGACATAATAATGATTCTATAAATATAATATATAATTTAATTTCATAACCTTCCATCCATTAAAAATGATAACATCGCTTATATGTGTGTGTGAACTATCACCTCCATGAAGTGATGTGATTTATTTTTTTATTACAACAATGAATGGATGATAATAAAACTACATACAATGAATTAGAGTTATATTCATGAAATTATCAAAATTCAAGTTATGATGGAACAATTTCATAACACATTTAACTCAATCAACATTTCAAAGAAATTCTGAAAAAATTGACTAAAAAACCTTAAGAGAATAATGTATGCAAGAAGTATTCAATGAATGCATGCGAAATGATTATAAAAAGACCTTAAAGACGATATACATATATATATATATATAATTTTCTTAAGAATGTATTTATTAAATTTAAATTGATTATTCAATACCATATAACATGTTAAATCTAGTACAAATCAAATGAAATGGGTTTTCATCTCAATTCCACTCTATTGATGAATATTTTATTTTATAAAAATAATTTATTTTATACTTTTTGTATACTAAACTTTGAAATATTATATCATGAATTCATATATATTCTGAGTATTTAATGTTCCAATTCCTCTTTTCACTTTTAATGGGTTTTGAATAAAAATTAATCAATGATGTAATGGTCAATTTTATAATATCACTCTTATTCATGACTGTTCTTGTTTGAATTTAAATTGGAAGAAATATATAATATTTTTCTTATTTAAAAATAACTATATTATTTTCCTGTGATTATTTCTCCACATTTCTTGATTTCTTCTTTTAACTTTTCCTCTCTTTGTTACTCAACAATTGAAATAATGTTGTTAAAAAAAACTGACCATAGTTTAACTTTTAGGAGGATATTATTTTTACCCATATACGCATTTTTCAAGTTATTTAATGTAAATTTTATTCTAATTTTAAATAATTTTTAATTATCTTTTTATACAATGTTTTAATTTTATTATAAAGGTTTAATTTTTTTTAAAAAAAATGTTTTATAGATAATTCAATTTTAACTTTTAACAAAGTATAAAAAGAATTTTCATTTTAACATATATGGAGTCAATGAATTTTCCTACCACTGGGAATGTTTTTTTCTATTTATCATATTATAGAACATTCTACTATTTTTCAAATTAAATTATTTCAATTATTTTGTTAATTTTTAGTTTTTACATTAAAATAAAAAAATTATATTTTCTATGGTTAAAAACAATTTTTGAATTAATTTATAACTTCATTTTATAAATAGCTAGAAAAGCCTTATTTAATGACATTTTTTCTGTTTTTCTTCCATTTTACTCTGAAATACTCATAATAATTTATTTTATTTAAAACCTTCATTTCATATCAATTGATGTTCTTTTATCATCTTTTACTGATTTATGGATTGTACATTATTTTTAGATCATTCACTTTTCTATGATCATGTTCTCTATAACTCTATATTATTCATTAGACATTATATTTCCCCTCCATGTCTATATTTTTAGTATCATTGATATATTCACTATCATTCCTACTTATTTTATTTTAAGGGTCTAATTCCCAGAAGCCTTTACATTGTGATTTTTGGGTGTTGGAGGCACCCAGAGGAAGTTACTCATGGTTTGGGGGTGTTTGTGGAGTTTTGGGGGAGACATTTTAAAAAAATTGCATGGATTCAACATGGATGTTATACTATGCCTTAGTTCTAGTGGTTGAAACATAGTGTATCCATGCTATGTCATACAGGTGATTTGGAGAAAAAAATTATTCTACATCAAAATGTGGGGGGGTAGTTGCACCATGGACTGTAGGTTGTGACCTGGTAACATTCTTAGTAGAGGGGTCCCTACAACGTGGTGATTATAGTTTCACCATATCTGCCAGATCCACTTTTATAGGATCTTTCATAGATTCTATGTATCAAATTTTAATGAGGGTGGCTGCAACATGGTCCCTAAACCATCTCTATAGAATTCATAGTTTCAGACAGTGATTGGGCATGGTTCAAGGGGTTACGCCATGGTCTTCCTATTTTCAGGCTGTCTATAAATTCCTATAGCCCATATGAACCCCATACTTTTCCACTTATCTCCCTTAAAACCAAGATGAACAGGAGTGGTTTTTGAATCACATTGAAATACCTTGAAATTGGGTTTGATCCCTAATTCCAAATATCAATCCAAGATGAACCAATGTGTTCATTACCTTGTATCTCCAACAGTTTCTATCAATTTTATTTTTTTTCATGTTGTTTATTCTCACCGTGCTATGGCGCTAGATATTAAATATTCTGTTGATTTTTTTTAGTTTTTTTGGTGAATTCATTTCTTAAATTTTTTTTAATATCGTAGTTCCTTAGAAGATAGGTGATTATAGATCTGTAATGTTGATCTGTTCTAATGCAAATAACATTGGAATTTTCGAGGCAGGGGATTCATTGCTTCTCCTTTTTTATTTATGTGAAATAGTAAAGATATAATTTTCTACCCCTTTGAATGGTAATTAAATTATCTTAATAATATTGAACTAGATTAATAAATAATTGGATAATGATCACATATTATTGATGATTGATATCATGATAATAGTTTTCCTCTTATTTTAATAGATATTTTGTTATCTATACATTGCTTGTGTATAATGTTTTTATTCTTTGTTTATCATGTTTTTTATGAAGGAAAAAGGTAAAGAACATAATACTATAATTGATTGATTAATTGGATTATAAATTCAACATGATGAATATTTGTAGTACAATGATTCATGCATTTTTATGTTAATTCTAATTCATGAACTCCACATTTTTAATTGAATATGTTGTTTCACGTGTTAATGTAATTTTATATAGAATGTGAAGAATTAAATTTTTATTTGTAATGATGAAATTCAATATAAAATTAAGTGATAATGTTATCTCACTAGTTTGGTTAAAATTTAATTTATGTTATGATAATGTTAAACATTTGATAGCTTGTTATGGCTAATGCCATAGGATATGCGTAGATAGAACCTGTGAATAATGAATTAGTTAATCCACAATGGAATAACAACTAATTTTTTGTTAAAGATAAATATTTGGGGATGATATTTCCTATTTTCTTATAAATAATTAATGATCTGTGATGGGAGAATATAGGGATAATTTTCATGTGAATGCTAAAAAATGTGTTTTAGATCCTAGTTTTCCCTATTGAGTTTGTTGTTGTTACCTTGTGATGTTATCTAGATAGGACCTTTTCCATGAGACATGTTATGTGTCTAGGATGGATAATCCTGGGATGGCTGATGTGATAGGGGCATGGTGGACCAGGTGATGTGGTATCATTGGATGCCTTGGATTGTGAGGTACATTGGGATATACATGAGGGTCTTGGGGAAGGAACCAAAGAAGGTATGAATTGGTTGAAGCTGGGATTACCAGTTAATGTAATAAAGATGGATACTTTCTAGATGTGAATTTGTTTAATAGATGATACCCAGGTTTTTTGTTTATATACATTTCCTTACCCACTACATGAGGAATCTAGAAGAGAATGAATGCATATTTTGATGGTAGTTTAGGATTTATTCCTTGAATACATGAAATTATTGAATGCAATTATGTTTATTAAATGTTAACCCATAGGATTGATTATTCATAAATGAAAATGATATGATCTTGAGAAACATTGTACTTGGTTTGGATTATTCTTGGAGGGCATGGACTTTAAGTTTCTGGTTAATGTAATGATATTTTAAATACTATTAATATTTAATTAATGGATAATTAATCAATTAATGAGAGGCAATGATAAAAATCAAACAAAAAATTAATATATGTCCTTAAATTGTTTATGTTCTTAGAATATATCCAGTCCCTAGCAGTGACAATAGGGTCTCCGAGCAACGATAATTGTAGTTGATATTAGGAATAGGATATCTGCATATTGTGGTTGTGCAATATATTATATCATGCATATTCTATGATTTTATAAGTTACTCCACCCTTGTGTGTTTAGGAAACTGACACTGAGTTGACTCTGGGAGGGTGTTTTCCACAACATACTAGTCATAAGATGGATGGATGACTACACCCGCTTTCCCCACTCTATTCTATTAGTAGTTATATGTACTAGTATGAATGATGAATAGTTTTCTTGTATATCTATGTAGAGGGATTGGATGGATTTTTTTTACTTCACACACATGTATCTCTAAATATAGTATCCAAATGGTTATTATAGGTATGAAATTTATTGACTCTGATGGCTTCAAGTACCTTTCTCATTGTATGAGTTCTGATGGAATGAGGTATAATAAAAAACATATGATACATTAAATACATGATCTGGTGGCTCCCAAAAACTACTTGGTTACTATATGGAGATGTGATATGGGATGATTTGATGATTTGATTCACTATGTTCATGTTGTGATTCTTAGTCTTGTTGTCTACGTGAAGGTTTATTTTAGAGAGAGATGGGTCATGACGTGCGACATAGGGGCAGAGCGAAAAACTAGTGGGGAATATGTAAAGATGTAACCCTGATGATTCATTAATATATTACAGTCTATCTTTTATACATTATTAGGGGATAGATAACCATGGTTTGGATGAGAATGTAGTATACATGTTTTGGTAATGAGTTAGTTTCACTGTTGTTCACTGTGAACTAGCATGATATCATTACCTTTTTCATTAGATGCTCTAAGGATAATGGTACTGAGTATACTATTATTCTCACCCCAAATATATATACATTTATTTTAGGTACAATGGAGAAAGTTGTAGATTGGTATAGTTATTTCTAGCTCATAATATAGTAGAAATTTTTTGGGCATTATTGTCACTGGAATCTCTACCTTTTTGTATTTGTAGTTTCTCTTTCAATTATTTCAGTACATTATGAAATTAAATGAATGAACTTGTGAGTTTATATATATATATATATATATCTCTCTGTGTGTGTGTGTGTGATTAGATTTAGATCGGTTTATCTATCTTATCCATCTTTTCTGCATGTTTATCAAAGAGGGAAATGCCTCTCATTGTATGTTTATTATACCCTCAGTGCTTGTTGCCAACCCAGGCCCTACTGGAGGAAAGACTCAGGATGTCATCATCCATATTCTCTCATTTCATACCCAAAAAGAGTACTATTTAGGGGTAGGGTGTTTTGATAGAGTAGTATCAACGGTTTAGGTAGAGGGATAGGATGGAGTTTGGAGTTACGGATAGTGAGATAGAATGGTTTAGTATTGAAACAATGTCAACTATGTTTATTAAGTGAGTTAAATCATGAGATCAGATGAGACAAACATATTTAGTGTCCACTATGATCTAATTAACAAACCTTTAATTTTACCTAGCCAACTAAATGATTTGATACTTGTTTCTATCTATATACCTAGAAAAAGGGTCCTTATTCTTCTTTCTCATCTGTTTGAAATGGGTAATGCTTTATATTGGTTAAAACATAAATTGAATTAATTAATTAATTAATTAATGTTGTGTATTTTATATTACTTTTTTAGGAGATCTAAATATTTTTTCTTATTATTAGTATTGATCCAAGTAAATATTCACATTATGTTCGTGATGAAGATGTTCTTCTACTTGTCTTAGTAGATTTCTATAGAGGAGAGGTAAATGATGATGAAACTCAGAGGAGGGAACTTAGAGAGTTTAAACACTAGAGTCTAAAAAATGGAGGAATCCATTTCAGATTCATCCATATAATACTAGTTAGAGTAGGTTGAGATATATTTTAGTTTGATCTATGCTCCAATGGGGAACTAAGTTTTGTTTGGCTGCAACGATATTGCATGGGGAAGTGAGGTAGTGGTGGATCTTGTTCCTTAGAGATCAAGAGGATTCAATGATCTCATAGGAGACATTTTATGACCATTTTCGAGCAGAGTTTTATTATTTCACCATGAAGGTATCCAGTCTCTTGGAGTTTCATACATTTCAACACGAGATTTATAATGTTTTAGAGGTCAGGATCCAATTCAAGGCCCTTCTACATTATACATTAGACCTGTTGCAAGATGATGATGTTAGGGTGAGGAATTTTGAGTAGGTTTTTTCATATAGATATCTAGTGTCATGACCTGTCCCAGAGGGTCCCATATCGTGACTACCCCAAGCCCACCTCGAATAGTCCAAATGTTGGTAAATAGCACCGAGTCAAAATATACCACAAATGGGAGGAATTAGGCTAAATTAACTGTATAAACACACACATCTCCAAGACAAAAAATGAAAAAATGTAAAACAACTAAAAGGATGCATGTGTACATATAATATCTCATAACAGAGTACAAAATTGAAGTACGAGAAGGTAAATAGGGTCAAATACAGGCCCACGACAAAGAGGTTTTAACCAAAATTCCATCTTGAAGGTAAAGGGTACTCAAACTACGGTCTAAAATCCCCAGGAACAAACCTTAGTCTATATGGTCACACTACAAACCATCCACTCTTGATCCACCTAGGACTCTGTCAAAAGATTAATCTTATATAGAAGACATGACACATGCGGTTAAAGCCCATGTAGGGGTGAGTATAACAATACTCATAAGGACTCCCTGAGATGACAATGAAATATATCATAGAAAGTACAATCAGATCTACATAGGTATATATCTACAACACATATAAGATGAATATCCATATATACTCAAGAGTGACACGATGACATCATGTAGTCATAACCAACTACCATCCATAGTATTCTGCTGGAAACATGCTTGGTCTAGGATAACATAATCCTTGAGCCATGATATCATCAAATGAACTTAATGAATAGTTCTAAATAATTTTGGATCCACCTAATAAGAATGTATTGGTCAAGTAAGACTATGATACCCAAAGAAAAAAATCAATGGGGGATACCACAGACCCAATTTGGATCAACCTTCTATGCAGGGTTTCATGCCCAAAACCACTGGGGGACACCACAAACCCTATTGATGAGGCCCACTAGATGGAGTACCAACACCCTTCTCTCAGAGGTTACACTAACCAAAAAACTACACTAGGGGTGATACATGATTGAACACCAATATAAAAGAGTGATACAATACTCTATTTGTGACCTGATCTCTAAAGGGGAATGAGATCCAGTGATGTGGATATAATTATGTACTGATCACTTGAGGAAAGGAACAAATGAAATATATCAACCTATACTGTTCCAAACTAAAAACCCACCATTTGTCTCAAAGTGACCATCTCAACATTAGGGTCTCAATTCCATAGATTTTCCATAGATTAGATGATCTATTTATGAGGTAATCTTGTATGAATGAAACCTCCCACATGCCTATTCAGGGCCTGTAGATCTATTGTTGTAGTAGGTCCACCTACCGCCACGGTCGAACACCGTGGTCGAACACCAAAGTGGATGGACGCATCTTGCGGTCACTATGACCATGAAAGCAAAGAATACCATGGCACCACAATCTACCACCACATTTGATCACCTCGTTTTTGTGACCCACGACAGATCGAGCTATCACGACACCACATTCGACCACTATAGTCGATTTCCACTGATGATCATCACGGTCGACCACAACTAGGTTCCACCCCAGTTTCACAAGATCCAAACCACTTCCAAACCATGTCTGGATGGGACCATCGACCAAACCCTATCCTTTAACCTAACCCATACTATCGGTCTGACCCAACCCACTATCCCGACCCACTCTGTGTCTACCACATCATCCCACTACGGCCACTACATCCCACTAATGTTTCACCCACTGTATTCATTTTTTCCATCATAAGATGCCATTGACACATAATTATTCCCATCGGATGACCACCGCACCATCTCCAATGACCGAAAAATTAAATAGTCAGAGATCTGAGCTCATTCCGTCCCGATCTACATAGATGTGGCCTTGATTTTTGATTCACCTAGAATATGAGGTCTGTATGAGTTTAGAACCATCCGAAAATTTTAAATTGATAACTATGGGGATCCAATGGTGAAAGAACCCAAATAATGGAGGGAGGTAAGAACAATAATGAAGGTTAAATCATCGTTGTACAGGTTTTCTTTTCCAGCGATCTAGATTTAGAGATTTAGGTTAGAAAATAGATTAAATCAATCTGATAAACCCATAAAACAAACCCATTCCATAATTTTGATCAATACATGAATCAATATGTTCATGTATTGGTCTATTTTTATAATATAAATCAATAAAGAAGAATAATCACCATAATTAAAACACAATACCTCGATTTTGATTGATCATTTATGAATAACAAAGATGCATCGTGCTCGTTGACAAGATCTGTCAAATCTGAAGTTGCATCAATTGGCTGATCCACAATCCATTGCCATTCACCTGATAGGGTTCCCCAAGGTTCTATCTATCAGTCCTCTAGCATCTTCAAGGTTATGTGGCTATCCATGGATTTCCAACATAACAATCCATTTAAGGATTGAAAAAGCGCTGTGTCAGAATAATGTTTTTATGAAATTATTTTATTCCTTTTACGTTCTATGATAAATTTTTCAAAAACAACCCACGCCGACCATTGATAGAACATGACTAAGGTAAATATTATAATTATAACTCAACGGTGTCCTCATATTTTTTATATGGACACCTATTTAAGAGTTATTTTACATTTTTAGGAAACCTGCACATGCATGCTATTATGTATGTTAATATTTTTAAAACATTTGTTCTTGGCACACCGGGCCACAAAATCATATTCCATATGATCAATTATTCTTAAAATAATTCCATATAATTTCTAAAAATTGGAAATGGAATATTTGAGATGTTAAATTCTCCCTAACCGTTTTGATTTATTTCCCCAAAAAGCCAAAACAAGGGAAACTCAAATAGATGTAGGTATATAGAACGAATCTGAGCATCCCAATCCCATGAGCTCCCCTAGAGATTCCCATGATTCCACTAGACATGAATCACCTGAATCAATCATCCATGAAGGATCCTCTCATTCTGATCCTAGGTCTATACTGGGTACTTAGAAAAAGTCATTCTATTCTTGATGTCCAGCTTGCCCCAATCGATGGCATAAAATGGGTCATGCATGTATCTTATCAGTTGAAAAATATGGTAGATGTATTTTACCTAATATCACGGTGATGGTAGATCCAAGTGGTATTCCACATCACTAACTCTACCTAGTATCTAGAAGGGGTTGATGAACCGTGAAGATATCTCGTCTCCCCATCCATATCTCCATAATCCCTTTTTATGTGAAACTTGAAGGAAAACATGGTATCCTTCCTCAAACTTCGAAGGACCCTGTCATCTATCAGCATAATAGTTATGATGACTCTGTATAGTATTAATATGCTTCTGAATGATCTAAACCATCTATGTTGTAGATCACACTAACTCTGGGCCCATGAGTGTTGACTCTCCTTGGTCGGTCCAGAAAAGCGGTGACCTCTAGGGTCACATGTAAAAAAGCCTCAAACGGTGGAATACCAATGGTGGAATGGTAGCTGTTGTTGTATTCAAACTCCACCAGCTATAGGTGACCCTCCCAACAACAAACAAATTCTAACATGCATGACCACAACCTATCCCCCAGAACCATAATGATCCACTTAGTCTGGTCGTCTGTCCGTGGGTGAAATGTTGTTCTCAAATGTAACTAGGTCCCAAACACATCCTACAATCCCTTTGACAATCATGATGTAATGTGAGAATAATGGATTGAAACAATAATCAATATTACTCCATGGAGTTGAAATATCTTTTGTACCAAGAGGCATCCCAATATCTCTACTGAACACTACTCTCAAATATCTAGGAAGTGGGTTGACCTGGTGACTCATTAAATGATCACCCATATGACACTGTGTACCTGGTACACACATAATAAACCCGTAAAAAATTCCATTGATATCCCATTCCACAACCATTTTTAATATTCATAGGGTTGAGCTAAACCCAGTAGAACATAGTTCTCATCCTTCACTTACTGACAAGTAATGCATCGAGAAAAAAACTCTACAGCACCCTTATTCATTCTTGGCAACAGAAACTATTTTCAGTGGACCTGGAACATATTCTCCACACATAGATATAATGTCATAGGCGATTTATGAGACACCCTCGGAACCTCCTCCCATAATGCCTCTAGTTCAAATATATGTCCTCCGAAAATAACTATACACTCCCCACCTTTTGAACATCTATCAAGAGATATCCCTATGGATATATGAGAGCATAAGATCTCATAGTCAGTATCCCCATGTTGTGCCACCCTGACTCACTGTAAGATGGGAGGAGTGAAAACCATCGATTGAAGGTAAGCTTCTCCATCTCTATCTTTAAGAGGATATCTTCAATAAGGTCAACTCCACTAATACCTCATTCAGCATCTATAATATGGATCTTCTATTAAGATCATTTGTCACCACGTTCCCCTTCCTAGGTGTATAGACAAAATAAACGTCGTAATCCTAGAGTAAATATATCCATCAAATCTATCTAAATTTAAAATCATTATGAGATAATATATACATTATACTATTTTGGTCATAGTAGATGATGAACTACTCACACATCAAGTAGTGTCACCACATCTTCAATGCGAAGACTACCACTACTAACTAATGATCACAAGCCACATAGTTCTACTCATGTAGTATCACCTAATGTGAACCATAGTCAATCACCACATTCCTTTGAATCAAGAAACAACCGAGACTATTCGCTGATGAATCACAGAACACCACATACTTGATTCCTTCCTCTGATAACTTCAAGATCGGAGCACTTGTCATCCTATGCTACAGCTCCAAAAAGCACTGATGACACTTTTCTCTCCACACCAATGGCTTACACTTTCTTGTCAAATATTTCAAGGGTCATTGCACTCTAGAGAAGTTAGGTACAACCTCTAAGAACCCATATATTATTTTCATGTATTTGTTTTCCTTTTTTGGTCGTTTTTTAGATAAAGGGATATTTCTGGAGATTTTCAATGTACACTCCATGTACTTCATTAGTACACGTCATGTACTGATTTGTCACTGGGTGATGGGTGTTGGCCGTGTAGAGGCCATGAACACGGTCGAGTGACAGTGATTTGGAGGGTGCCTAAATCATAGTATGGAAAAGGAATGTACATTCCATGTAAACAATAATTTTACGCCATGTATTTGGTTTTTTTCATTAAATGGACCGGGGTCACGTCTAATCACCTGATGGTTCTCCTTCTAGGCCCTGTTCGGCTGAGAGAAACCATACGATATCGAGACTTCTCTAAGCTTCCGAGCCTCTGTTCGTTCTCCAAATCGACGGCCATCAATTGTGTTGAAACTACAACAGTGAGCTCTCTATTCTCCATGATCCTCATTCCATGATTTCTCTACATTCTCAAGTTACCGTGGGTTGATAATTTTAGACATTTTTTTAGATATTTGGCGTCATAAGGTGAATCAAGTATTGAAGTTCACATATATCATTATCCTTATGCCGAGGGAGGTGGTTTGTGCCTTTTGGTTGAATGGATTTGAGTATTTTGTACAATTTTCCCCAATATCCTTGAACGGGGTATTGCGCATTTACCTTTTTAGCCCAGTTGTTTTCTCACTTTTCATGTATACCAATGTAGAGGTTAATTGAATGCGAATAGGGTTATTTTTTATGATTTGGACGTGTTGGCCTTGCATGCTTTACCTGTTTTGAACGTTGGGTCTAGTTTTCCTGTTAGGATGCTGTTTTCAATCCCATTCCTAGTATTGTAGGATGTTGTGACTGTTGTTTTGATATGCTGATATGACTTAGAATTCTAGCAAATTAGTTCTTGCAGTTTACATAGGCCGATATGCATTCTATACTTGTTGACTTACCTAGGGCCGTGAGAACCTAGTGTAGTATAGCATAAGAGGAATGGACATAAGGGATTCTCTAGAGTGTCTTCTAATTTATGATGTGGGACCATAGGGGGAATTGATATTGCGTGCTTCCTCAGAGTGTCTGTAGTTCCTCAACGTGTGTCACAGGGGGAATGAGATGTTGACTTTTTCCCCAGAGCACCTTTAGTACAAAACGAGACTATAGGGGGAATTGACGGTGAGTGTTTTCATAGAGAGTCTATTTTTAAGCTAACCCGTAGGGGTGAGACTGTGTGGTCCTCCCAGAGGGTTTCTAGAACATGTTGGATGAACCAGAAGGGATAGGCTGTGAGAAATACCCATAGGGTTTCCTTTTTTGTTCCTACATTCTTGATTATATTTTTACTAGTTTGTGATTAAATGCTTGAAACTATGGATTGATTACTATTGAGTAAATTCATGTTTACTGTTTTTTGTACTTTTACGTACCATATATTCACTGACAATTAGGAACAGATCTCGTGGTGGTTGCCTACTGGGATTTAGTCTCACACAATGTTTGGGCCATGATTTTGGGCCCAAATAGATTATATTATTATAGGTATAGATAAGGGCAAGATCCCTTTTACTCCATGTACTTGATTGGCTTAGGAGATAGAGAGCAAGGGACGAAGATAAGGATTGTGATGCTGAGGAGTTATTAATCTATTTTATTTTAGTAATTTTGTTTAGTATTATTTTATTCCATCATTGTGGTTTTTTTGGATGCTTTCTTAGACATATATGTATCATGCATTGTTGTTATATATGTGTGCTCTATTTTATTTATTTAAACCTTCTGTTTTTTTCTTTTGTAAGGATTATTACTACTTCCACTATTGTATATGGTTTACGTCGACTGTGTACTCTGCCAATGCGGGTATAGTTTCCCCAATATCACACCCAAGGCCCTCACTGCTAGTCGGTAGCCTTTGGCATTTGGGAAAATGCGCTTAAGGCCATGTGACAAACTGGATACAGGGTGCCTCTTAGTGGCATCCGGAGCCAAGACGTTACAAAGTGGTATGAGAGGCATTCATTTTCATTACATTCTTTTTGGAGCCTATAGCCAAGGATAAGATAAAATAGGTAATTAGTAATAATTTATGCCTGAGAGTAGCTAAACCGTGTACAGGGAATGTCTAGTTTACCTTTATTATTGAAATTTCTATGATTTTTCAATTTTACAATTTATTTGATTTCACTATTGGGTGACTCACATGTTTTCTTCTATTACTGTTGATGATGTTGAGGATATATTTTAGTTTCAACCCGATGAGATGAGGGTATGCCATATCATGCATCATATAGGAACTTGCTAGAAGTCACATGTCATGCATTCTTGCCATGCCTTTTTGGGTGAATTAGCAATTGCAGGTTGTTGTTATAGATGTAGTGTAGAGTATGCATGTTGTTGTGATTTTTTCCTTGATAGAATACTTGTTGTTTCATAAACTATTGCTTTGTGTGGGGTCTTGTTTAATGATTTCCATATTTTGTTTCTTGAGTTGTTATGGGCCCCAATAAATCGGAACGTGGTGGGTCATTGACTTCTTTTCCTTGTATATGAAATGTATAAGGTGCCAATATTTGATTCACGGGGAGTATGGGCCCTCAGATATCGAAATTTGGAACCTTAATGTTTGTTTTCATTGTTTTCTGGGCTCCAGAGCATATTTTGAAGCTATTGTCCAGAAAAACCCAGAATACACAGCGTGTACTTTATGAATACACACCATGTAGTCTCTAACCATGTCACTAACTGTGTGGACAGGGACACAGGGTTGTGAAAATCATGTAGGAACATGATGTTTACAATATGTAGATGTCGTGTTGTATTGAACATGTGTCTACCCGTGTGACTAATGACATGGATGGATGAAACATAAGTTATACATGACGTGTCCACTTTGAACACACCTTGAAGTGTAAACCGTGCAGTGGGCTGTGTAGCTAACAACACGGGTTGGAAGAGTCTCCATCCTATACACGTCGTTTCCACCTAGAACACGTTGTGTTGTGTGAGTTTTGAATCCGGCCGTGTCACTCACAACATGGGTCAGTGGAGCTAGTCTTTTACACATCGTCTCTATCACAAACACACTTTTTAGTCTTGTTTTAGGAGAATTGTGTGGGCTATCTATGAAAGGGGACTTGGTTAGGGAAAGAAGATTCAAGTACATGTCGTGTGTTCGGAAAACACAGAGTGATACCGGTTCCAGGTGTTGATGCATATATAAGGGAAGGCTTTCTAAGGATTATGTAGACCTTCCAAGGACCACCACCTCCTACCCGACTATGGTAGACTTGATGCCGGTTTTCAAGCATCAGCATCCCCCCACCTTCATAGGGGATGAGGACCTCAGGATGTAGAGTAATTGCTATAATCCATGCTAACAATCTTTGAGAAACTGAAGACACCACCAGAGAGGCCGGTCAAGCTCGCTACCTACATGTTACGAGACTCCTCCAAGATGTTGTGGGACATGGTCTCACATGCGGGTCATCAGCAGGTTATAGCTTGGGAAAAGTTTCACTATGTCTTTTATGACTACTTATATCCAAAGATTGTGAGGGCCAATCGAGCTCCGAATTTCATGAGTCTGGAGCAATTTACTCTTTTTGTGATGGAGTATTCCTCTCGTTTCACCGTGCTTCAGCGTTTCACACCCCTCCTGAGTGGAGATGGGTTGTTCTGGGCAAGGAAGTTTGAGGATGGTCTCAGGCAGGAGATCTGTTCGTAGATGAATATCATCTGGTTGACTTCAATCGCCTCCATCGTCCACCAGGTGTTGATGGTAGGGAGAAATCTGAGAGATTTTGTAGTTGTGATCCAGGGTGGTTTTGCTTCCATATTTAGTGCCCTGCCAGCTAACAACAAGAAGTTCCATAGGGAGTCTACACGCGGTGATCCGGGGAGGTGAGTCACATCATCAGGTAGCTGGTTGGTATGCTACCAGTGTGGGAGGGTTAGACATACGAGGCTGTAGTGCCATTGAGACCTAGTGGAGTGCCGATCATATGGCAAGATGGGTCACCTTCAGCGATTCTGTCAAGTTTTCTCACCAGAATATGGTGACAGAGGTTCTTCTATGACTCCTAGTATAGAATCATCTCCACCATTTTCTCAGAATATTGGGAACTGGAGTTCATCAGGACGTTCGGGCTTTGGTGGAGGTCATGGGTGTGGCGGTCAGTCACCAAGATATCAGGGACAATATGGTGGATCAGCTATGAGTGGTCATGCAGTGTCATAGGGCCATGGTACTGGTCCGACTTGTGCCATGGAGCAGACCCAATAGAAGCAGGATCTCGTACCCTCTACAGTTCAAGGTATGATCTTAGTAGCATAAGTTTCATCTTCTATTATTTTTGATATACGGGCTTCGCAAATCATTATATTTGTTGCTGCTGTGGAGAGCCTTGGGTTGTACATCTTTTCCTCTGCTGATATCTAGAATCTAGACACACCATTAGGAATGGGAACAACAATTGTATGTCAGGGCAAGGAGTTCCCTCTAGAGGTTGTGGGGTGTCACTTTTTATGGGACCTATATGTCCAAGAGATGAAAAGCTATGATTTCATTATCGGGATGGACTGGCTAGTTTCTCTTAGGTAGTTGTCGATTTTTATCACTGTAGGGTGAGTTTCATATCACCAGAGGGCATATCGTTTCTTCATAAGGGAGAATGGGATATACAGGAGAGAAAAGTAGGTCTAGAGAATCATGGGTTTGGAAGAGTTATAGCCCAGATTTCTAGTCTATATCTAGATGACCATGGGACATCATAGATAGACTTTACTCCAGTGGTGGATCATTTCAAGGATGTCGTTCCAGAGAAATTTTCAGGTTTACCTCTGAAGAGAGAGGTAGAAATTTTGATTTCTCTCATCCCAGGAGTGGAACTGGTGTCCATTCCTCCATATAGGATGGCTACACCTGAGTTGTAGGAGCTCAAAAAGCAGTTGGAGGAGTTGGGGGAAAATGGTTCCATCCAACCAAGTCCTTCTCCTTGGGGTTCTCCTGTACTATTTGCGATGATGGCAGACATCACCCTTAGACTTATTGTGGATTATCAGAAGCTTATCCACTTTACTGTCAAGAACTGATATACATTTCTGGGGAATGATGATCTCTTTGATTAGATTTGAGGAGCCCGGTGTTCTTGGAGATTGACTTGAGGTCTGGTAACCATCAGTTGTGCATTAGACCATTAGATATACATCATGCAGCCTTCAAGAGCAGGTATGGTGTAAATGATTACATGGTTATGTGGTTCGGTCCAACAAACGCGCTAGTCATTTTCATGGAACTAATGAATAGAGTGTTCCATCCATATTTGTATTTGTTCATGGTGGTCTTCATGGATCATATCTTGGTGTACTCTCACACTCGACATGACCATGCTACCCATCTTGAGATCATTTTGAGTACACTGAGGGAGCATCATCTATATGCAAAGCTCTCAAAGTGCCACTTTTGGATGGACCATATTCAATTCATGGGTCATGTTATCTCAGATACAAATGTATCTATAGACCAAGAGAAAGTGAGATCAGTTGTTTCCTAGGAGAATTCAGAGAATGTCTATGAGATGCGGAATTTTCTAGGGCTGGATAGATACTACATGCGCTTCATACAAGACTCTTCACACTTACTAGCAACCTTGGCATGCCTCACTAAGAATGGTTCAATGTTCCTGTGGTCAGATTCTTGTGAGTAAGCCTTTCAAGAGCTAAAAGGGAGGCTGACTTTAGCACCGATACTAGTCTTTCCAATGCCAAGAGGGAGCTATATTTTCTAATGTGATGCTTCAGGTATCGGGCTTGGATCTGTGCTTCTACTAGGAGATGGAGTCATTGAACAGGGGTCTCAGCAACTGTGGCCACACGAGAGGAACTACTCAACGAATGATATTTAGTTAGAATATTTGATCATTCCTTACGTTGTTGAAGACATTAACTTTTGGAAGATCATTTTGTGGTTTTCATCGACCATAAAAGTCTCAAGTACATTTTCACATAGAATGATTTGAATTTGAGATAGTAGAGGTGGGTTTCGTATCTATAGCCTTTAATTAATAGATTTCCTATATTCTTGAGAAAGGCAATGAAGTGGCTGATACACTGAGCAGGACTCAGATACATGCAATTTAGGATGCCAGAAGTGAGTGTCACCTTATGGATCTGTTCTCTGAACTGCATTTGGAGGTGCACGACAGATAGGGGAAGACTTTCCTTTCTTCATTAGCTATTACCTCAACCCTTCTTGATCATGTGAGGATGAGGTAGCTATCAGACTCCGAAGGCCTTACCCTGTGAAAGTGTTTGTCAGGAGAGGACCCTCTTCCTAGATAGACAATAGGAGAAGATGAGATCTTAAATTTCTAGGGGTGCGTATGGGTGCCAACAGATATACGTGAGGAGATGATGTGGGATTCTCATTCCTCTGTTTGGGTAGTTTATCCTGGCGTCACCAAGATATATCATGATCTACACTGCAAGTATTGGTGGCCAGGTATGAAGAGATATTTTGCTGGTTTTATCATGATGTGTTCTACTTTTCAACATGTGAAGGTAGAGCATCAACGACCATAAAGTCTTATACAGCAGTTACCCATTTCTATGTGGTTATGGAATGATGTTATGATATACTTTGTGACATGGTTGCTGAGATCACCTCGAGGGAATGATGCGGTATGGGTTTTTGTTGATAGGATAAAGAAGGTTTATCGCTTCTGGCCGATCAAGGACACCTTCAGTATCGATTTTCTATGACCTTTGTACATTTGAGAGATTTTACGTCTGCACAGAGTTCCATACTCCATTATTTCATAAAGGGATGCTTATTTTACTTCTCATGTCTGGAAGGTGATATAAAAGGATTTGGGTAGATTGGTACTTTTAAGTATAGCTTACCATCCCTATATAGATGTCCAGTTCGAGCATATGACTCAGGTGCTTGAGGACATGCTCCGAGAAAGCATTCTGGATTTTGGACGCTCATGGGAGAGACATATACCTCTTCTAGATTTCACCTGCAACTGTTATTTTTAGGCAACTCATTAGATGGATCCTTATGAAACATTTTACTATAGGTCATGCTGATCACCCTTATGTTGGCTGGAAGCTGGAGAGGCTGTTTTGCAGGGAGCTTGTCCTATTCAGGAGACCACTGAGAAGATATAGTTGATTCAGAAGAGGATGGATACTACACTGTCTTGACTGAATTATTTTTCTGATCAGTGGAGACAACCACTGTAGTTCGATGTTGGGGATCATATTTTCATACTTTTCACAATGAGGTTTGGTCACATGAGAATTATGATACATGGTAAGCTTTCACCGAGGTACATTGGACCGTTTGAGGTGTTTAAGAGAGTTTGGACGGTTCCCTATCAGTTTATGTTACCTCAAAGGTACCGGGCTACGAATGACGTTTTTTACGTTTCTTAGCTTCGACGTTACTTTCCAGACCCATCTCATGTCTTTTAACCAAATGAGGATGAGCTCAATATTGATGCGTCATTAGAGGAACATCCTATCCAGATTGTTGATCCCAATACAATGGTTCCCTATGTCTAATCAGTTCCCCTGGTATGAGTGCTATGGCATCATGGGTGGGAACTGGATGAGGCTTGGGAGAGGGAGGCTGATGTAAAAGAACAATGGCTAGAGCTGTTCGAGGTTTCTCCCTCCACGCCATGCTTGGGAAATTCAGGGATTAATTTCTTTAAGGGGGGAAGTTTGTAAGAACTTAGATCTTCTTTTCAGGCATGTTTTTCCTTTTCCAGTCATTTTTGAGAAAGAGTGAAAATTGGAAAATTTTCAAAGTACAAGCCATGTACTTTATGATTACACGCCATGTAATGCTTTGACGCTGGGATCCAGGAGCTATCCATGTAGAGTCCAAGCACACGGCCGTGTGAGGGTGATTTAGAGGGTGCCTAATGTGGAGTACAGAAAAGGCATGTACACATCATTTACTAAATAAGTACACACCGTGTATTATGTTATTTATCATTAATTGGAATGGGGTCAAGTCCAATTTCCAAAAGTGTATTCTTCGAGGTCTCGTTCGACAAAGAGAAACAATACGACAGCGAGACTTTTCCAAGCCCCAGAGCCTCTGTCTATTATCTGAATCGTACGATGTCAATTGTGTTGGAACAACAGTGGTGTGCTATCTTTTATACTTGATCCTCATTCCATGATTTCTCTCTTTTCTCTTGTTAGTGTGGGTTGATCATTTTAGACGTTTTTGTAGATCATCAGTGTTATAAGGTGAATCAATCTTTGAGCTTCACGTATATCATTTTCCTAATGCTGAGGTAGGTGGTTTGTGTGTTTCAGTTGAAATTCAATGAGTATTTTGTGAAATTGTGTCCAATACCCTTGAATGTGGTATTGATAATTTACCATTTTAGCCCTATTGTTTTCACTCTCTTCTTATATTCCTGAGTAGAGATTATTTTAATGTGAATAGGGTTATTTGTTATTCTTTGAAATTGTTTCCCATGCATGCTTTACCTGTTTTGACCATAGGTTCTAGTTTTCCTATTAGGCTGCTGTTTACATTCCCATGCCTAGTATTGTAGGATGGTGTGACTGTTGTTCTGATATGATGATATGCCATATAATTCCATCCAAGTAGTTCGTGAGGTTTACTTTGGCTAATACACATGCTATACATGTCGAATTACACAGTGTTGTGACAACCTAGTGTAGTAGACCATATGGAGAATGGACGTAAGGTCTTCTCCAGAGTGTCTTATAATTTACGATGTGAGACCATAGGGGGAGTTGTTGTTTAGTGCTTCAATAGTGTTTCTGTAGTCCCTTGATGAGGGCCACAGGGGGAATGAGACATTGAGTGATTCCCGAGAGCACCTTTAGTACGATACACGACTATAAGGGGAATTGACAGTGAGTGTTTCCTCAGAGAGACTATTTTTTAACTAAACCAGAGGGGTGAGACTGTGTGTGCCTCTAAGAGGGTTTCTAGTACTTGTTGGTTGAACCAGAGGGGTTAGGCTGTGAGAACAAACCAGAGGGTTACATGTTTGTTCCTACCTTCTTGATTAGCGGTTTACATGTTTGTGAATTAAATGCTTGAAACTATTGATTGTTTACTATTGAGTACTTTTATGTTTATTTATTTCTATATTTTTACATACTATATATTCACCGGCTATTAGGCGCATATCTCATGGTGGTTGCCTAATTGGATTTAGTCTCAGACCCTATTTCGGCCATGCTTTTGGGCCCATGGAGATTATATTGCGGCAGGTATAGATAATAACAAGTTCCCTTCTACATCAGGTACATGACTTGCTCAGGAGGTGGAGAGCATGTGACCAATCTGAGTCATGAGATGCAAAGGATTTGTTTATCAATTTTATTTTCTTACTTATGTTTAGTATTTTTGTATTCCAGTATTGTGGTTTGTTTGGCTAATTTCCTAAACATATATGTATCATGAATCATTGTTATATATGTGTGCTACAGCTAATTTCTTTCAGCCATATGCTATTTACTTTTGTATGAATTATTACTGCTTCTATTATTTTATGTAATTTACTTCTATTGTATACCATGTCAATTAGGGCATAGTTTCCCCACTATAACACCCAAGGCCCTCACTGCTAGTTGGAATCCTCTGGAATTCGGGGGAATTCGCTTGAGGCCATCTGACCAACTGGGTACGGGGCACCTCTGCGTTGCTTCCGGAACTAGGACATTAGACAAACCTCCAATAATACCCTAACAATCCAAGGAAAATACATACCTCGGTTACACTCTTGGGTAGATCCCAAGCAATCACTACCTGAACTATCAATGAATCCATTATTAATCCAACCTATAAGATGGCATGTCCATGAAAATAGACCACTCAAATCCAGAACAAACACTTCATGATATTCATATAAAGTTGTTGCTCTCGAGTGTGTCTAGGACCATCCTCATGTGTCTTGTGTGCACCTCATCAGACACTGAATACTGTAGGATTTCATTTATGAAACCACCACAAACGTGTATATGTATGGGTGAAAGATCTAGTTCATGAGTCCAATGAACACTGCTTGGGAATTCTTCATGAAAATGAATTCATCAATTATTATATGTGACTATAACGAAATCCTAAGGCCATAATTGGTATATCTTTGTACCGTACTCAAAACTGGTAATATCCCGATCTGTGGTCGATCATCGAGATCCATCACACCCCTTTCAACTGATCAAATAGGTCATTGATCCTTGATAGTGGTTACCAGTTCTTCACAGTCACGTGGTTTAAGAAATGTTAATCCACACACAACCTCATGCTCTCATCTTCAACCGTAGGATATAAAACTAGGGCTATCTAGGGAGAACCATTGGGTCTCCCAAATCCCATACTTTCTATGTCCACCAACTATATTCTTCACTCACAAAGCTCAATGAGATCCATTTGATACGAAGGATTAGATAGCAGTTCAATTCCAGTGTGTATATCAAATAATTAGTCTATATACTTATGAGGAGGTAAACCAAGAACATCATCATGAATACATACTAATACTCTGCTACCACTGTATGAAACTAAGGAATCACATAATCCACTACACATTGGGTTAGTCTAGCTAACTGATGAGTAATTATATGATCCCTTATATGTGTGAGTCCATCTTATACTACATTTGTTTCCTATTCACCAAAAAAGGATAACATGGTTCCATCACTTCAGGAACACCACATCGTTTTCCTCAAATAGTCAATCTGAGTAGAAAATATGGATAACCATTCTAAAAAAATGAAGATGTAAGGCCTCATTACTTATAACAAGAGATCCCAACTGAAAATAAAACCTCCAAGAGTCAGTTCACATTGTTGGCACATATTTGTGATCATTGAGCCTCCTCTAAAAGGAGTCTCCAAGAATAAGGCCCGAGTCAATAATTAAACTAGAATATTTAAGTCCCAAACAAGATTTCTGGTATGAAATGATTGAGTAGAACCTATGTCTATAAAAAAATAATCTTGTGTGGAAAATACATAGATATTATATCTTATCATCCTTAGATCCTTGGGGTCATAAGACTCCATCACCTACAACTGGCCTCATCCCTATCCACCAACTCCCTAAGCCTAGTGTGGACCACCTGGGGGTGGTGGCGGTAAGTGGTTGATCCTATGACCCGCCCTTTCTACCCTATCCTCCCCTCCTTCATGTCCTTCACCCTACGGACCATACCGATTCTATCTAGGTCTCTACCTCGATGGTCCCTTGATCGTCTGCTGATCAACTATACGATGAGTAAGTCAATTTCGTGCCAAATGTCCCCTATTTCCACATGAGTAACACTTTATATCCCTTGGATGATTTGAGAAGCCCTGAGATCCATGCACTACTAATCATGAGTCATGGGATCACCCCCTGAAGCAGCTGACCTTCTTGTATACCTATAACTACCATCAGCTACCTGATGCTGATGTCTTGGCTACTCGATGCCCACTACTAGCTCCCACTACTGTTTTCGACTCTTCTAGAAAACTCTATATTTGAAAGGCTCACTCTAGTATCCCATCATAGGTGGTAATTCTAAGGGATACCACTTATTCCCTGATGTCCTAGAATAATCCTGACTCGAAGGACTGATCCCTAAAGAACTGGTATCATATTATGTCTATAGAGTAGTGGAAAAGATCTGTAAACTTTTTTGAATACTCTTCCATGGTTATACGACCCTAATATAGATGTAATAAATCTTATATGAATTTTGAACATAATATGTATATATATAAATCCTCTATGAAGATATTCTTGAAGTTTATCTCAGAGAGAGATATCCCATTATGCGACTGATTCACCAAGATCCACCATTTCCCCACATAGCCCGGAAGATGATTCATGGGAAGGACTGCCATATGATCAGAATGTGTCCTCACAAGGTTGAAAACATGATTCACTACATCTATCCAATACTTAGACATCTGGGGGTCTAGATCACAACAAAAAATAAGAGGCCACTACCCTTGAAACTTGTGCAATACACTTAGCCTGTGTACATCCTAACTAGTAGTGATGGTAGAAGCTGCTGCTCGAAGGATGGTGGTATAGATGGTAAACCACCTGGAGGAGCAATCTCTAGTACATTCTATTGTATCTATGCCTCATCACTATGTGTATCATCCCCATGATCATGCGATGAAATGCTAGATGACTGTTTACATGGAGTCATCCTAAAATAAAGAAGATGTACCATTGTCAATAGAGTATATCTAGGGAGTTGTCTCAAGAAGGACATGAAAAACACAACCATTACTATATCATGCATCTACCATTGTTTTCCATGAAACATGTGTTTTCATATATAAAGTCAAAAAGTAGGAAATAAGAGTCCTTATGTATGGATATGTCAGCCGCCACACCAACACTAAAGTCCCAGGCCTGAAAGCCAAACTCAAAACATTTAACATTGTTTCCCCAAACCGATCTCACGGACTCCATGTCCTAATGTATAACTGATCGCTATGATACAAATCTTTCTTTACCAATCCCATAGGGTCCCATATTTTGACTACCCCAATCCCAACTCCAATAGTCTAGGGTACGGTGACAAGCACCGATTAGGCATATTCTAGTAATGTGGGGTATTAGGAACTACAAGTCCAACCTGAAGGTAAAGGGTATGAGGAATACTGTATAAAATCCATAGGAACACACCTTAGTCTATCCAGTATTGTTATGGTCCATCTGGTCATGTTCCACCTAGTACTCCATCAAATGGTCGATCACCTGCACAAGAAACAACAAGTGTAGGAAAATCCCACATAGGGTTGAGTATAATAATACATAGCATGACACCACAAAAACACAATGAAATAAAACAATGAAAAGTACATAAATCTCTACATAGGAATATATGTACAACATATATAACAAAAATATCAAGATATAATCAAGATAGACACCACACCATCCGGCTATCATAACCAATTGTCAGCCACATGATTCTGCTCGAAGCATGCCAATTCTAGGTGAACTTACTCCTTGAGCCATGATATCATCAGTGACAGTCAAGGAATAGGTCTAACTTATTTTATATCCTCCCAAATAGAATATATTGTTCAAGGAATAATATGATACACAGATAGGGAATCATTCCCATACTCACTAGGGGATACCACTTACACAATCTAGATTAACCCGCTATATAGGGGATCGTGCCTAGAACCGCTGGGGCACAACACGAACCCTACCAATATGACCATCTAGATTGAGGAATAATTTACTTCCCTCAAAGGTTATTCCTATTCTAAAACTCCTCTACGGGTGATAGAGGATCACACTCTAGTCATGGGGAGGGATACCATATTTTATATGAGACTCAGCCTTTAGAGGGGATTAAAATCCAATGATGTGGATGTAATTGTGTGCTAAACCCTCTAGGAAAGGACCAAGGGAATTCACTAAACCTATAATGGTCCAAAATAAACACCCAAAATTATTCTCAATATGACCATCTCAATGTTAGGGTCTCAATGCTGTAGATGAACCATTAATTGGATACTCCATTTAGGAGGTAAGAACATTAGAACGAAACCACTCGTAGGTCTGTAAGGGGCATACAGACCTACCACTATGGTCAACAGTCGTGGTCGATCACTGTTCTTGACTACCACATTAAATCATTGTAGGCGATCACTAGGGTCGATTTCCACGGTCGGTGCACCCCACAGTAATGGGAATTGTCACGACGCTACAGTCGACTATCGTGCTCAATAACCATGTTTGACTGCCACTGTATCTATGTCTTATAGAAACATTAGATAACATGTCCCCATGTTTGACAACCATAGTCTATTTCCCTGATCAATCACCATGGTTGGCCACAACTGGGTTCTACCCCACAGTTTCCCCAGATCCAACCTCATTTTGGCCTAGCACACTGACAAGACCCAACCCACCATCCCATTCCAGACTGTTAGACCAACCCCACCCACTGGCCCAACATTTCCCCATCCAACATAGCCACTCTATGTCTACCGCTATGTCCTTCACCACCATCCCCATGCCACCGCTGCATCCCACATCCTATTTCCATCACACATGCCGCACGCAGCTCCGGCATAACTGTCGTTGTGCAATGCTACCTATGCTAGTAGCCACAACTATGCCAGTGGTACCTACTATATACCATCGTTCCACCTATGATGCCCGAAAAATTAAACGATCATATATATGAGAACATTGGGTCCCGATATATAAGGATCGGACCTAGTTTTTTCATTCACCTCAAATTTGCTGGTCAGCTCGAGTTTGGAGCCACCCAATAATGTCGATCTAGAAACTATGGGGTTATAATGATGAAGAACATGAAGAATAGAAGTATGGATGCATAAAAATGAAGGTTTAATTTTTGTTAGGCATTTGTTCTTAGAAAATGATCTGGATTGGGGAATTTGGGTTAGAAAACAGATTTAATCAATCCTGATAAACCTGCAAAACAAGCCCATCCTGCAAATCTGATCAAACTGCAGATTAATATATCTGTGGATTGGTCTATATTAATCGTAGGAATAACTAACAAAATAATAAATATAATTAAAATTCCTTACCTTGATTTATATCGACCATTGAATCAGAATTATGTCATGTCACATTCGTTGTAATGATCCATCGAATCCAAAATTGTGTCTATTGGCCGATCCATAATCCATCACCATTAACCTAAGAGGGTTACCAAGGTTCTCTATAGACTTCCTATGGTGTCTATAGGGTTATTCTATTAAAAATGGATTTCCAACATAAAAAAAATTTATGGATTGAAAAATTGCTACGTCAAAATAATGTTTTTAATAATTTTTCTTTCTCTTTATTTCTCATGATATCTTTTTCAAAAAATGATCTATGAAAAAAAATGTTAGGTAATTCATAGGATGAAGCCTCTATTCGAAACCCTAAAGTTCCATAATATATTTGTTCTGAAAATCTGTTCAAGAGTTATTCCATTTTTTAGGAAAATTATATGCATGTGGTATTAAATATTTTAAAAATTTTCAAACATTTTTTCCAAGAACAGTAAACCTCAAAATCATATGCTTTCTCAGTTCCTAGTATCAAAATAAATTCATATAATATATAACAATATTTAATGTAAAGATGATATGTTACTTTTAGTACCATTTCTATACATTTTTGCGGTCTCTATATCTTGAGCTAATGGTGAGAGCCAAGGTTGTTGAGTGGACACTTGCCAGAACAAGATCTCCATAAGAGGGGATTCGTTAGGATTCATCATGAAGTAGAACTGTGGTATTGGGTTCCTAGTTTCTAGGATAGAAGAGTTTTCAATCAATCAAGAGTATGTCCCATTAGTCATTGTATAGTTTTTGTAGGGGTGGATTATCCTAGACCTGTACTAAGGGATCATACACATGTTTATTGTAGTCCAAGGGAATTAGTGGAAAGGGAAACCTACTTTTTGAGATATTATCACAGGAATGGTGTTTTACGTCAGGTTACTCTATTGAGTAAGTTTCATTCAAGATCGAAGTATCATTAGTTTTTTCCCTCTCGGGTTCAATAGATAAGTGATGGGGCAGGCAGATAACAACACTGAGATTATTAGTATCCTTACATAGTATAGCATGGTTGTGGATGTGGTCATTAGTAGTATCATATGTTATATAGAATAGGTTGTGGATATCTTCATGATCTAGTGTTGCAAGCACTGGGTGAGTGAATCATTGTTCTAGGTACCCTTTGATTGTTTTCTATATGGGTAAATGCTTTGCTTGATTCAGGAACGATACACTCCTTCATATCACCTTTCTTTGTCCATACATTGGGACGTGAGGTAGAGAGGCTTCGAGTTCCCTTGGGATTGACTACACCATTTGGAGGTTGGCCTAACTTGTATATAGTAAATAGATACAATGAACTAGTGTTGTTGAAGCACCTCTCTTAGGTATATTTCCTATGATTGTGGATGTAATCTTACGAAATCATTCTCATTATGGATTATATGTATTTTTTTTAGGATATTTTGGATTTCATTAGGAGACATTTTCTGTTCTATGATTATAATGGAGAGATAATAATGTTCCTTGGTGAGGGAGACCCTAATATGGGATGGAGGTGTGTTTCTTCTATATCATCATTAATGGTAGAGTTGATGCTGAGTTCTTTAAACTTCAGCCATAAATGTTTCCATGGGCTGTAGAAGACATTCCTAATGCATTTCTTGAGAATGTTTTACCATTAACCCATGATGGGAGATCAATTTCGGGACATATTTATAATTGGTAGGGTATTACATATTGATTTCACCATATAAGATGACACCTTTTGAGTTATGAGAGTTGTGGGTACAACTCGATGACCTATTGCAGTAAGTTTTTGTTCATCAGAGTGTGTCACCATTGGGTGAACCATTTTTTTATTGAGAAGAAAGTTGGTGGAAATATGTGTATTTATATTGATTATAATTTCTAGGACCATGTGACAATGATGAACCTATATCCTCTTCCATGAATTTATGAATAATTCAATCACCTAAAGGGGTAATATACACTCTTGATGATTGTTCTGCAGTCAGTACACTATCAAATTTGGGTGACTGATAAAAATATTCCAAATACTACTTTCAAATGTGGTAAATAGAATTTTGATTTCATTGTAATGTTGTTTAGCATGATAAATGATCCATCCATGTTCATCGGGTTGATGAATGTTGTTTTTTAAAGAGTTCCAAGATAGTTCGTGATGGTTTTCATCGATGGAATACTTAGGAACTATACATTTGAGGAGGAGCATGCATAAAATCCTCATTATGTTTTGGGATTTATTCCTCATTAATTGCTATTGAAGAATTTTTTGAAGTGTATGTTATGGGATCATGAATATCATTTCTAGGGAAATGTAATATCACAACAGGGAGTAGAAGTGGATCCTTTAAAGATAGAGGCCTATGTTTGATGGGTTTACTTCAACATAGTGGCGGAGGTGAGAAGTACCCTTGGTCTAATATCCTAGAAAAAAGGATCATAACTATTTTATCATCGGTTTTGAATCCTATGATAGCCTTGAACTAGAAGGATTAGTCATTCTTATGGATTGACCATTTTCAAGGATATTTTATGTACTTAAAGGATATGTCGGTTATTGCGTCAGTACTTATTTTCCAGTTGATGGAGTTCAGTTTGAGGTATTTTGTGATGCGTCAAGTCTTGGATTATGCTTCTTTCTAATTCAATAGAGATACATTTTTCTCATAAGTCTTTGTAGTTACATCACCATTAGTAGAACTGTGCCACCCATGATCTCGACTTAGCATTATTACTATTCTCCTTGATTTTGTGGTGATATTACCTCATCAACAAATGATTTGTGGTTTTTAAATACCATAATTTATTGAGGTATGTCTTCTCCTAGTGTGACATGAACATACGACATTGAAGGTGGATAGAATTCGTGTATGATTATGACATTGATATTTTGAATATACCTTGCAGTGGAAATTTTGTAGATAATGTGGTGAGATGGAAGTCATGTATTGATGCCATGTGTGAATATGAATATTCCTAGAGAGTGATAAATGGACTCTTTGTGATGCATCTAGATACATGATTGGTAAGAGGTAGAGTTTTTATTTTTCAGCTGATTCTAATGTATTATATAGTACAGTTGGGGGAGGATTCCCTAAAATGCGATTCGGAGGTGGAGGTCTGGAGTGATCGAGTTAACATCAATGATTCCATGATGGTTTGTTTGAGGATTAACAACATTAGGTTTTTTTTCAAATGGAGGCTTTTATTCCCTTCAATGATGTGTGAGAGCGTTCTCCATGTGTTTTATAGCTCACACTTGGTAGTACATCCAAGAAAGAAAATTTTGTACCAGGATTTGAGAGGTTTTTTTGTGGCTTATGTTGAAGTGTGGAGTTTTAGAGTATATATCTTGATGTTTAGTCTTCTAGAATTTGAATACTGAGAACCATGTTCCCAAACATTCTTTCCAACCATTGTATGTGGCCTTATAGAAGTGGGAGGAAATATTGATGGAATAATTATCTATTTAATTTGAGATTAGGGAGGCTTTGATTATACACGGGTCTTATTAGATCATTTGATGAAATCAACCCACTATATAGTGATTAGAGAGTCAAGATTAGAAGAGGTTTTGTTGAGGAAATATCTAGAGGAAGTGGTGAGACACCAAAGAGTCCTGAGGAAAATCATATTTAATTGAGACCCTTTGTTTCATCATGGGTGTATAAAGGTCTCTAGCAGGATTTTGGCTCTTATTTATGCCCAATAACTATTTTTCATGTGTAGATGGATGGTAAGAAAGAAGAGAATATCCAGAATCTTGAAGAAATGTTTTGTTCTTATATCCTAGATTTTATTGGTTCATCGATGTGGAACCTAACCTTGGTCGAGTTTCTTACAAAAATAGTTTTCACTCAACCATTGGTATGAAACCATTTGAATATTTGTATGAATAAGTTTTTTGATCTATGTTTTTCTGGAATAGGGTTCGAGAGAAAATAATTCTTAGGCCAAAATTGGTACATAATATGACAATGATGGATGAAGAGATATGTGAGAGGATGATGATAACACATGTTCACCAAAAACCCTATGCCGATTATAGGAGGAGGCATATTATGTTTGAAGTTAGAGATCATGTGTAATTTATTTTGACTCATCATCATGGAAAGAGAAGTTTTGGTCATGGGAGTAAGATTTGTCCCTAGTTTGTTAGGCCTTTTGAGGAGTTGTCTCAAATTGAAGCTATGGCTTATCAAATAGAACATCTCTTGAAGATGATCTGGATACATGATTATTTTATTGTATTTTTTCTCTATCATTATCTTTATGAAGACTCTCATGTTAGTGATTGGGGTGATATCAATGTTGACGATGATGCGACCATCAAGGACTGACCTGCATATAACTAGTATAGATGGTAGAAAGTGTTGCACATACATTCTGTTATCTTATTTTATTCATTGTGAAAAAATGGAAGTGTGGAGGAGAGTACCTAGTAAGGTGATTTATATATATAGTCTCAGTACCACAGTTTGTTTATTTTTTTATCTATTCTCTTGTAATAACCCTTGTTGTGGTTGTTGAACCATTTTTTGGTTTATGAGATAGTTTTGTATTTTTTTATATGGTGTGGGTTTACTCTCATATGTGAGATATTTCCCGTGGGTGAGTGTTATAGGTGTTGGTTTTTGTGGTTGCAAATTTTTTCTCTTTTTCCTCGGATTGAGGTGGTTGAGCTCCATCATTGGAATGATTCTTTAAAGGTATCTCATAGGGTGGATGTTCGGATGACCCATTTCATTTCTCTATTGGTTTTGTATTATATTATCATGAAGTAGAATTGAATGATAGGTTTTTTATGTAAGGCATTAGATCCCAAAAACACTTCTTTTATGATTTTTATGTGTTCAAGGAACCCATAAGAAGGTTCTGGGTGAGTTAGGGGGTGTTTGAAGTGTTTTTGGGGTGCCAAATCCAAAAAAGGAATGAGTACGGTAGTGAGGTATGTTATTAATGATAGAGATAATATTTTCATAGTTTTTCATATGTTTTTGAATGATGTAATCTCTAAAAATTGATCAATTTGATTTATTTTCATAAAGTTTGCATTTATTGGGTATTTTGGACTTAAATGTGAAAATTTCTTAGTTCTAGAATTTAGAAAAATTTAAATCACTTTGGTAATTCAAGAATAAATTTTATAATATCATCCAAATTGATGTGATTATTTTTTTTATGAATAATTTATTTGATTTATTAATCTTTTAATTTTAGACTATGAGCTAATTCATCCATCGAAGGATCTAAAAAACCAATCATGTTGGAAAATCATTCTGTATGACTGTGTGGACTAATCCTCGGTAAATTAAGCATAAATCAGGACACATGACTCCAATTAAGGGGATTACATCGTTAATTTAATGTTAATTTATATGATCTTATGAATGTTGAATATCATGGAGAATTTACTTCATTAATGCAGTTATTAGACACTCAAGTTTAGAGTAATATTTATGAAATTCAATGATTCTTCTTGGCCAGAATAAATTTTTAGAATTAATGGGCCATATCTTCTACTAAAAAATAAATATAAATCTGACATTTCGATGTAAAATATAAAATATATTTTGGAACAACTTTATATAAGACAACAATTTAATATTAATCAATTTAATGAGACTACCATGAGCCAACTTTTGATGATCAGAATCCGGATGAGATATTAAAGGGAGATTTATATGATCTAGAATTTGATGTCTGAAGGATGGAACCCCCTTAGCATATATAAGGAGGAGTTAAACCATGTTGAATAAATGAGTCAAACACCACCATTGGATAGGATCCCTTGGTCTATGCTGGTTACTAACCAATGTTTTGGACTAGGGGGAGGTCTCACAGTGCACTATGTTATTCTGCTCGGATGCATCATTTATTTATTCTATTTATGGTGGATATGAGAATATTACATTGGTGTGGCTGTATTCCACCATGGAATGATTTTCAAATCCATTCTTTTTTTTATTCATTATCCCCCCACCCATTCTCTTAGTAAAAAACTTCATATGGTGGAGATGGGGTTGCCTTAATAGATTAAATAGATTAAGGTGGAGCTGAGACATTTAGGAATGACATTCTCGGTTGAGGTGTTATGCTATTTGGCTATTGGAGGTGGTGTGGTTTAATGCATTAAAGGCATCCTAAAATCACACACTCAATAAATCAAAGTAATGTAATTCATTAATGAATTTTTTTCAAATTAATTATCAAATTTAATTTAATAAATAAATAAATAATGAATAAACCCATTTTATCAACCCCGGTTCCAAGATCTTTCTTTCTAATCATCATTTTGTCTGCATCTTCATTTTGATTTCAATTATGCATTTCATTATTTTAATTCCACATTTTATAAAAACAAAAACCATTGTTTTAGAAAAAGAATAAAAGACCAAATTGAGTTATATTAGGGGAATTATAAATTAGTAATTGAATCGATTACGATGATCCTTAAGTGAGATGACCTTGGTTAACCTCTGTACTACATTAGGAATTTAATTTTTCATTTTATAGTCCTTATAATAAGAATGCAAAAAAACCGATGCTATTTCTTGGGAATTAAGTAGTTATTTCAACCACTTTCTCTAAATTCACGGTTTTTAATGTATTTTTCATTATTATATTTATATAAAAATCTAAAAAACCCCTCTTTCCATGATGTATATAAATTCAATATATTTTGTATGGGAAATTTACTCATAGGTGCAATATCAAGAATAATATGTTGATTGTAGTGATATAAATGATCATGTTCAAAAGATGAGTTATTCCTTGTATGACATGGGGAGAAAAGTGGAAATTGAATTTGACTATGTTCATGAATTAATGGAGAAACCCAACCTTGAGCGAAAGTAAAAAAACTGGAGGCAGTAGTGGAAGAAATTTCACCACTCATTATTGAAATTGAATAGAATAAGGAGGTAAAGTTGTAGGTTCCGAATTGTTAATTCTAACTCACTCAACCATTTCTAGAGGAGATATATGAAAGATCAATTAATTCTTATTTACAAGAGGGAGATCATGTGAATATGGATAAATTTTAGAGAAAATGGGCACTAATTGAAATAAAGAATGATATCTTAATACATTAAAAAATTTAATAACAACCAACATTTCATATATCTATAGCCTTGGAAGAAGAAGAAGAATTCGACGAAGTGGTGGAATTTGAAGAAAGGATGGAGAAACATTACTGTTTACCTCTATCAAATGATGATGGAATCAAAGTGGAACTTCTATTAAAGAGGAGATTCAATCAAAACTAATTAATAGAGTTGAACCTTTCATGATATCATTATCATCAAATTTCACTGAATATGAATTGAGTATAACCTATATTTTATTTGAATTTTTAGAATAGGTTGACCCTTATTATGACCTAGGGGATGATGAAAAAAATGAAATTACACCTATTGAAGAAAACCTAGGGTTCCCTGAGAACATTGAATATTTACATGAGTAAACACAAGAAGTAATCCTTGTGGATCTGCATGAATAACAATATATACCGAATAGAGAAATTAAAAGTGAATATTTTGAAAATAATTCTTTAAATATAAATACAGAATCTCCATTGGATTATTATTTTAATGAAGAACATTTGGTGATACTAATGGTTTGTAGATAATATGTTTCACAAGTAGTATTGAGAGAGTATGAGGATTCATTCTTCATCCTACCCCTGCCATGCAAACTATTCCATATTGAAAATGGGGAAGATCTGGTATACTTTATCCCTGGATCATTCCTGACCAGAAATGGAGAAATATAATATGGGAAAATCCACATGTTGTGGTTCAAATCTATGACGATCTGGACATCATCAGACTATGGATATCAGCCGTTTATTCCCTTTGGTGGTAGTAAAAATTTATGGCCCACTTGGGGGATCATACTAAGACTTATCATTTTATTTTATTTCTTGGAACATAGATTTCAATTTGATTCATAGAATTAGTCTAGAATAAAGCCCACTCCCTCTTATATTTTTTATCTTAAATGAAATGATCCTTGTGCTTTATTTGGTAATTCTATTATTTATGTTCATGATGGAAAATAGAAGATCCAAATATCCAATAAGGAAATTAGACTAATCATTATATTAAAATGGAGTTGAATTTTATTTTTTATCATTCAAAATAACTACATGTTTGCCCAAATTTTATTTAGAATTGAATTGAAATTCCATATCCACACATGAATTATGCTTCAATTATATTATATAGGAGAGATTATTTTTTTGTAATCATGTGATGAAATAATTTGAATTTCAATGTTAATGAAATTGAATGAGTAAGATGGAAAACTTCATTATTAAAGAGAAGCATGTATATTAAATTGAGGACTCGTGATTAAATGGAATTAAATGATTAAAGTAAATTAAACTTCCCAAACTCTTTTCAGGATATTAATTTATAAAATTCATTTCAATTTATTTGTAATTACTAATCATGCAATGAGTGATTTCATAATATTATATCTTCTATTTCAGAGAGGATTTCTAGAAAAATTACTTCCTATTTATTCTTGAGTATATTTCTTGAGTGATCATGGGACATGTCACCTTATAGAACTTGTAGTAAAACATATCAAAGATACTAACTGGAAAAACACAATTAGAATGATTGATGCATCTCATAAAATACACATACCCTTAAATAAAGCCTCTAAATTAATCATTTTTTATCCCATAGAGACCGTGAATGATCTTTATAGGGATAATCCATTTTTAAAGTCATTTTTATCTATTCATACCCTACTCTTGATATTTTTATGATATTTTATTAATAATGTGTGGGGGTGAAGGGATTCATGGTGGCAGAGATTATTTAAATTGTAAGGAAAAAGTGTGGGGTGATTATTGTAGGAATAAATTAAGGATATTTATTCATTAATGATACTACATTGTTTTCCCTTCATGAATTATAAAAAATGGAAAAGGATAAAAATAACCAAAAAATGAGAAAAATCTGTTTTGCTATTAGGAAATGAAAAACACAATGACATGTCCTATGATTTTTATCATATGTGGTTAGGTGGTATATGTTAGGTTTATTATAATAAAAAATTTATAAAAAAATTAAATGGTTCTTTGAAAAATAAAAATGTATAAATGTAAAGAAAAATCAAGAGGGTTCACAAATCATTCATTATGCTTTATCTGATGAAAACCATTGATTTGAGTTTTGTGGAAATATGAGTTTATACTTTTAAGGGAATAATTCCATTAATAATTAATTTTAGATATCATGAAATATATATAAGGGATTATTCTCATATTTAAGCCATAATTTTTAAACATCAATTCCTTCCAAACATAAGTCATAGAGTCATTTTAACCTCTAATGAAATCCCTCATGATTTTTTGTGACTTCTGTATTTATAAATTAGATAAAGTAGTTCATTTACTAGAAAATGGATGAGAATCATATTCTCATGATATGAGCATATCTCTACTTGAATTATATAATGAGATGTTAGATAAAATATCTAGGTGAGGTTAATAATGACCTAGAATGTCTAATAATAATGAATTTAGGAACTTTAATGAATGAAAAGATATGTACCATAATTCATAAAATGGGAAAATTTAAAAAGAATGAATTGATTACTTCTTTAAAAAATGGGAATTAAATTGATATTTTATGAGGAATTTTAAATTTTGATTTGAAATTAGAAATTTTTTGATCTTATTTATTTAGAATTTGAATATAGATAACATTGGTTACCTTTGAAATTTAATGTTGAGATTTCATGCTAGAGGAAAATAAAGATTTAAGTATGGGAAATTTATAGAGATAATGTTCCTATCATTTTCATAGGTATTTAAATTATTTAATCACTAATAATTTATCAATTGGAGTTATCTACATCAATTTTGGATTTATAGTTTTCTTTGGGATTAAAAGTAAAAATCTCTTAATTCAGGGATTTAGATATATTTTAATCACATTAATTATTCATAAATAACTTTTATAATATTGACCCAATTAATTTGATTAGTTTTTTTAGGATTAATTTATTTTCATTCTTCATATTTTTCTACTCTAGTAAGAGGTAATTTTTCCATCTAGGGGCCCCAAAAAAACTAATCAAGTTAGAAAATCATTCTGGATAACCACATGGACCCCACCACAATAAATTATGAATAAATATGTATAAAATAATTAAATTTAGGTTATTACACCTGTAATTGAAATATAATTCAAAGATTCAATTTAATGGAGAATATCATCATGATTTTATTTCATTAATATGGTCATTATATGCTCAACAATGGAGGATGATTTTAGAAATTGAAAGATTCTGCCTAGAAAAAAATATTTTTTTAAATTAATGGGCCATATATTTTTCCAAAAATGAATATAAAGATTAAATTTTGGGATGAAATGTATAATATATTTTATAAAACTTTACATAAGACCGATGATTAATTTTCTGAAATTAATGAGGCCACCCATGAGAAAAATTTCAGTGAACAGAATCTGGAGGAGATCTTAATGGGAGATTTAGATGATCTAGAATTTGATGACTAAATGATGGAACCCCTTGGCCTATATAATTTAGAGATAAACCATGATTAATTAATGAGTCCCACACCACCATTATATATGAGGCCTAATTCCATGTTGTATCTTTAGGATTTTTTGTTCTTTTCTTTTATTTTAGTTTTTTCCCATGTTACATGCATTCGTATTTTAATTAAAGTGTTTCCCATTTCATCTTCCATCACAATTTTTATTCTAACCATAATTTATTTATCTCTTCCATATTCCTCAATGATCTATTTTTATTTTTCAATGGAATGTGACTAGCCTGAGGATTGGCCAAGTGGGAGGTTTCAGGGCGTAATTTGTTATTGTGCATTAATGCATCATGTTTTTATTATATTTTTATTGGATGCATGAGTATTACACCAGAATGATAGTCTTTCACCATGGAATTATTTTAAAATACATTAATTATATTTTATTCATTATTTTTCCCTCGTTTCCCTTATAAAAACACTATATATGTTGGATTTTTTTCCTTATGGGATGAAATGCCATACAGTGGAGCTGAGACTTTTCAGAATAACATTTTTAGTTGAGGTATTATCCTATTTGACTAGTGGAGTTGGTTTGGTTTGGTACAATGAATTCATACTAAATTTATACACTCAATAAATCAATGTAAATGAACTCATTAATGAGTTTTTACCTAATGAATTATCACATTTAATTTAAATAATAAATAAATAATTATTGAATTGGTGTTATCAAATCCTAAAACAAGATCTGTATTTCTAATATTCATTATATCAGGATCTTTATTTATATTTAAATTTTACATTTTATTATTTTAATTCCACATTTATGAAATTTGAAAACCAATAATTTCAATAAATAATAAATATGTCATAAACAGTTAGATTAGGCGAATTTGAAATTATTGATTAAACCAACTACGATTCTCCTTAAGTGAGATGACCATGGTCAACCTCTATACTACATTAGAAATATAGGTTTTCTTTTATGAAACCCTACTATAGGGATGCGTCACTGAACCATTTTGTTGGTGGCTGTAGCATAGTGGATCCATGTAGTGGAATAGTTGAAATGAAGAGGAGAAATGAGGTTTCTTCCATATTGGGGGTAGTTGTGTCATTGACTCTAGGATGTGGCGTAGTCTCTTTCTTACCATAGGGGTTCCTATGGTTTGGTGATTATTGATTCATAGTAACCCCCATATCTAGTTTTAAAGGATTTGGAATGGATTCTCAAAATATACTTTTTTCAAGGTTGTCTTTGGTGGGGTCCCTCAGGCTACACCTTATAACTCTCTTTGTCAAAAAATACCAAGACATGGTCCATGGGCCTGCATAGTGGACTTTTAATTTTTAGGCTACCTATAAAGACATGAATCCTTACTGAATCTCATTTTTTACTCTTCTCTTCCATAAACACTAGGTGATCATGAGTGGTTTTGAAACCATTTAAATCCTATTTTAAGTAGGGATTGATCTTAGATTCTATAGATTTATCCAAGGTGAATCAAGGTGAGTTCTACATATTCACTCTATCATTTTTTTCTCTATTTGGTTTTTTTCATTCTATTTAATCTTTCCATAACATGGTACTAGATAGTCACTATTGTAATGAGTTTTTTTGTTGTTTTTAGTTCATTTATAAAATAAACTTGTTGTGATGTTGTAGTTCCTCACTAGAGAGGTGATCGTATGTCCACAAAGTTGATACATTCTCATGTGAAGAACGTTGATCCCTCGAGGAAGTGGATCGGTTTATTCAAATATTATTTTATATGAAATCACAATGTTATAACCTTTAAGCCCATTAGATAGAAATGAAATTAACCTAATAATATTAAACTAAATTAATAAATAATTTGATACTGATCACATGTTTCCAATGTTTAATTCAATGATACCAATTTTTCTCTTGTTTTATTAGATAGCGATATTTATATAATATTCTTGTCTAGAATATTTTTATGATTGTTTTAGAGTTTTTCCCTTGATTAAAAATGATAAATAATGTAATGATTGGATTTTTCAATTAATTGGATTTAGAATTTAAGAAGAGGTATGTTGATAAGTTGGTGATTCTTTCAATTTAATGTTAATTAAAATTCATGCACTTCACATGTTTAATTAAATATGTTGTTATATGTGATAATTAAATTTCATAAACAATATGAATTATTATAGTTATTTTTGTGTATACTGAAAGGAAAAGGTAAGTTTAATGTGAATAACGTTTCTATAGTTTATTGAAACAGAAATTAATTCTAAGAGAATGTTAAAACTTGTGATAGATTGTTATTGATAACTCCATAGGCTGACCATAGTTGAAAACTATCAATAATTAATTGGTTAATTAAAGAAGGAATAAATACACATTGTTTTTTAAAGATAAATATATGGGGTTGATAGTTCCCATTTACATATAAATGCTGAGTACCCTATGATGGGAACCATGAGAACATGTTTTAATGTGAAGTCTGAATGCTTTATTTTAGGGACTATATTTCCATTTTGAATATGTTTTTTCTTGATCCCTTATGATGTGATCTAGATTGTAACTTTTATATGTGATGTTTTACGATCCTAGAATGGAAGATCCTAGGATGGATGATGCGATATGGGGTGGGGAGGCTCGAGTGATGTTGTATGAATTGTCATCTAGTATGGAGAGAAGAATTAGAATATGCACAAGGGAGTTGGGTATGGAACCATAAATGGTTGGAAGATGTTGAATATGGGATTACTCATTAATGTGATAAAGGTGGATACTTTCTTTATATGATTCTGTTCAATGTCCAATAGTTAGGTTGCTTATTTATTTTCATTCCTTTCCCCATTACTTGAGGAAGATGGATGTTGATGGATGGATCTCTTGATGGTAGCTTAGAATTTTTTCCCAATGTAAACAAAATTATTTAAATAATGATGTTTAATAAATATTAGCCCATGGGTTTGATGATTAATGAATAAAAATGAGATTATGTTGAGATACTGTGGACTCGATATGGATTATTCCTAGAGGGCATGACCATAATTTTTTTGGTTATTTTAATGTAATTTATAATTCTGGTAATTATTAATTACCAAATAATGAATTAAATGACATAATTAAATGATAAAAAACAAATATTTAATGTATACCTTAAATGATTTTTTTCTTATACTATATATAGTCCCTATTAGTTGCAGTTGGGTGTTAGAGCTACAATTGATGCGGTTAAGATTAGGACTAGGCTATTCCCATAGTGTGGTTGTGAGAAATATAATATCATGTATATTTGGTGATTTCATAAGCTAACCACTCATGTTGGATAGGGTAATCCTAACATAGTAACCTATGGGGGGGTGTTTTACCCAAATTATCATTGATAGGATAGATAGCTGATCACCCCCTATGACATCCCTCTCTTCTATTGGAAGTTGTGTCTGATGGTATGCATAACTGTTATTTTTTCCACATATGTGTATTGGGATGCAATGACTTGTGGTTATTTCAAACACATGTAATTAGGATATAGTATCCAATTTTTAATTATATGTATTATGTGTATAGGACCTGATGGATTGAGGTACCTTAATCAGTGTATGGGTTATGTTGGATTGCGGTATAATATGTAATGTATAATACGCATCATATGGGTTGTAGTGGGACCCAATAAGTACTTGGTTAGTTTAGGGATATGTGGTTTGGAATGATTTTATGATGTGATTCATGAGGTTAATGGTGTGATACTTAGCCTAGGTGTATGTGGGATGTATTATTTTTGAGAGATATAGATCAGGATGAGAAATATCAGGGTGGAGTGGTAAATTATTGAAGAAGTTTTAGAAGATTACACTTGATTTTTCATTACTATATTATATACACTCTTATATGCAATACTTGATAAGGGGTAACCATTGTGATTTTTCATTACTATATTATATACACTCTTATATGGGCTTCATGGTCGCTTTAGTCTTTACCATTTTGGTACTTATAGTTTTGCATTCAATTTTTTTAGTAATGTATGATATTTTATTTATGAAATTGGTTTTTCTTTCATACATATGTTAGAGAAGATGTTGATTGGTACATCTTTATTATCTCTCTCTTCTACATGTTTCTATTTGAGGGAAATTCCTTTCATTGTATGTTTGTTATAACCTCAGTGCTTGTCACGAAATAGAGTCCTACTAGATGCAGGACATGGGAAGTTACCATCTCCCTTCACTAATTGTTGTCCCAATATGGGATCTTTTTGGGGGTAGGGGTCATTATATTGATATTTTCTTAAACTTACAGCATTTCAATCTACATTATAATTTGAATGATGTTTATTAAGAATTTTATTTCATTTATTGGGGAAATATGAATGTTACATATAATGGATTAAATATAGATATTTATTTATCAATAAGGATATTTGATTTTGTATTATATTAATAAATCAATATATTATGAATCCATTGAAAAAATATAATTTGAGGGTAGGTATCGTTTAT
Organism: Viscum album; assembly: GCA_963277665.1. Classification (NCBI taxonomy): domain Eukaryota; kingdom Viridiplantae; phylum Streptophyta; class Magnoliopsida; order Santalales; family Viscaceae; genus Viscum; species Viscum album. The sequence goes on from OY728131.1 coordinate 1,934,612,208, forward strand.
AGATAACCTCTTGATGCCTTGGAATCTATCATGAGATACAAAATTGCACTATTTAGTAGGGTATTTTGTGTATACTAATCTATTCATTGGAATTTCTTTTTACAAGGCCCTAGAGATAAGGATCATGATGTATTATCATGAGTCCTTGACAATATGATCCTGGAATTTGACATTATGTATTTCCTTCATTAATATTTTAGTTTTTATTACCCACGTGATTGTTATGTAGTTATTTTCAATTGATATATTTTAAATATCAATTTATTTATTATATGAAATATGTAATAATTATCCACTCATCTATATTGTCCATGCCTTATGGATCAATATTCCTGATGTTTTGAGCTAATTATACATGTAACATGGGTTGGATATACTGCCTAATAGAAGAAATGTAAATAATATGAATACATAGAGTCAATGTTGGGATTTCCCAGATGATAAAGTCAACACAACAGGTATTGGAGCCAATCATATCATGGGCATATGGAGAAAATGACTAGGTTATAACAAATATCCTTACCCATATATAGAAACAAGTTGTTTCACAATAAAATGCACCCATGGTGGGTCAATTTATGTAACTAAATCCTCCATCAATCAAAGTAACTACAAATACATTGGTAGAAGATAAATGGATCAAGTATCATGAAAATATATTCTTGGATATGGGAAGTAATGAAAGGTAAGGAGGTTATTTTGGAATTATTTAGCATAAATGGAGATGTTGATCAATGTTGGTAATTGGTCTAGAATTATAAATAAGATTATGAAATAGAATGTATGGAATGAAGGAATTTTAATGTGATATTATTCAAGAAATATTTTCCTAGTGAGTAAAGATCTAAAATTGAGAGAATGTTACTCAATATAAAGTAGAAGGAAGTTAAATGTACTATTAGATATGAGGAAATATTCAAAAGATTAAAAAGGAATGTAATGGACTAGAAAAATATCTTGCAAAGCGATATTGAAAGTTTCTTTAATGATCTTAATTCAAACCTATGAAGGGAACTGGCCACCCAAACATTTTTACCATATGAGTATATTGAATCATCTATAATCTTGTAAAAGAAGTAATTTTATAGGTCTTATATATTTAAAGGAAACCAGGAAATGAAGAGTCCAGTTAAGCTCAGTTTGGGTAGGGCTGATTTTGGGATAAAATAATTTATTAATTAATTACTAGGAAAAGGGTATATGACCATAGGTGATGACCACAGTAATATCCTAGCTGACATTTTCTATATATTTTTTCCATAATTAATCTAATTTTGGTATATATTTTTAGAAAAATAGTTGTATAACTATAGAAACATACTTCCCATGGCTATATAGTAACTATATATCCTTAAACCACATTTGAATTTACATATATCTACCTTTTTAAATGTTCATATTTTATAAAAACAAAAAAAGTATAATAGAATATCATAAACATATAATATAAAGTAATTTTTATTCATCATATTTCACAAATATATTCTACATAATAATTGATGCACATAATTAGTGTCAATACTATTAGAACCATCCCTACAACCACCACCACCCTCCTAGCATCAACATCACCCATAAAAACACCAACACATTATCTCCACAACCAAATATATTTCTATCTCTACCATCACAATGTATATCATCTCCACAAGCATCCCTATTATCATCCATGTCTAAATTAGTAGAAAAATTAAAGGATTCCACAAAAACTGAATATATCATCATAAAATAATCATCAATAACTACTACTCTATACACTATAAGTAAATAACACCCAAAAGACTAAGCATTTATAATTTATTAATTAACTATATTTTAGTGTCACTGAGACATCTCTTTTGCACATCATGTTACATTTATAGTGGAATCAATCATCTCCTCCTCTATAATTATAACATAACTAGTGCTCGAAGAAATATTGGTGGAAGGATAGTATCTGGATGGTAAAATATTTTTCCAAGGTCAATATTGTACCCTACCCAGATGATCATCTCCTAACACCTGATTCAAATATCCATTTGGAGCCAAAAAGTATATTTATTTTTCCTCAAGTGATTTGACAACATTCTTTTAAAAAATATATTTTATTAAATAAAATTATAACAAAATTAGAGAATGAGAATCAATATTATTAATAAAAACATAAATTTCCTTATATTTTTTTCTAATGTCTTATAGTTTATTGTGCTGCTATGTTTATTTTTACTACATGAACAGAATAAACTAGATCAGGACCCACAACATTTAGTACTCAATGAATTTTTATAAAATATTATAAATAAATATAAGTACACTAAATATAAAAATAAATCATGCTGTTAAAAAATGATAAAAATAATATCACACCAAATTAAATTGAACCAAAAAAAACAAAAATAGAAAATGGTTGATGGTAAAAAACCTCAAATGATTCGAACCAAACAATAATAAATTTAACAAAATAAACATAATGTAATTAATAAAATGAACAAAATCAAATTAAACAATATTAAACTAAATCAAAAAATAAATATAGGACCCAAATTTAAAATGAAAATAAATTTAGTTTGGTTTAGTTAGATTCATTAAATTTTAACATATTTATTCTCCATTAAACTTGGTTCATTTAATTTATTTTATTTTCCATTGCATTCATTTTGGTAAGATATGTTTGATTCCATTATGATAATATCAATTATGTTTTGTTTAGATTGTTTTTGAATGAGTTAATTTGGTATTCTTGATTCAATTTTTATTGTTCAAATAATTTAGGTTATTTTAATTTCATTACATACAATTTTCATCAATGTAGATTAATTTAGTTCTTATTATATCATTATACATTTCAAATGTTTTATATATGATGGATTATTATTTATTCTAATTAAAGAAATATTTCAAAATTATAATTTTATAGATTCGTATACTTGTTCCATGTACTACATAAAATCATTACATTAAATTAAATCAAAATATAAAATATGATGATGATGTGTTATTTATGTTTCATTACAATACATGAAATGATTCAAAATTAAATTAATACACAACCTCAATTATTTACTCCATATTTAAAATTATGTCATGAATTTACATTTTAAAGTAGGTTAAAACTCTTTATGTCTTTATCTAATACACAAAATAGATCCAACATAAAAAATTATTTCATTTTAGTTACTCAAAAAAACTAAGCATTTCTTGAAAATTTAATAAATTTTGAAATTTTATATGACATGAAGAGTATCACGGTGGAATTTAACATGATAATAATGGACAAAACATATAAACAAAATATAACATTTAATGAATTATCATTTTAAATCCATGAAAAAAATTTATATTGAGAAAGAAACAACTGAAGGGTTATATGAGTTAATTTTATTTCTTATTATTTTAAATTTGACAGTTCATTTTTTTACTTGTGATTTGAAAATTTTTAATTGTTATAATCATGTATAAGTTAATATTTAATGTAATTATTCTTGATTTGTTATTATAATGTTTATTTTTAAAGATTAAATTATGTTTAGCTCCATTTCAATTTATTTCTAATTATTTTGTTTAATATTAGATTCTTATTAATTTTCCCCTTGTTAGTCATAATTTAAACACTTAATTTATTTTCATGTAATTAATTTTAATATATTTTTAATTTTCATGTGTAAACATTATTTTTATATTTTTGTGCTTACTAATTATAACCATTTGAATATTTTAATATATAAACATTTTTAATTATAACTATGATAATTTATTTCTCTATATATCAATTTTTGCCTTATATCAATTGAAATTTGAATGTGTATTGACATTTTATATATATAATTACATACACTAATTGAAATTTTCAACTTGTATTTACGATTCGAATTTTATGCCACTTATTAATTGAAGCCTGTATTATTTATATTTTTTTAAATCATTATTTCTAATTATTAATTATAATTTTAATGTTTTAATCATTTTAACTATGTAATGAAACTTAGTACACTAATCTATCACAATTGTTCCCCTTATTAATTAGCTACTAAATTCGAAAAAATAAAACTTCTTACTGGCAGAATTCAGCCTATAATAAACTCTAATGAGTTCAAAAAATATAGAAGGTAGTTTTTAGGAAGTCATTATTTTCCCCACTCTAAATATGATTTTAAGAAAGTACCAATACTCAGTCTACTAATCTTTATTCCATGTCATACCAAATCACATGTTGGGATAAAGACATTTCATAACAAAAATGAAATAATAACCACACAATGAAAACGATGAAATAAAAAATCATTATGACATAATGTCATAAAAACAACATAAAAAATCATATAACACATTATTGAATTATATATCCCTTATCTAGAAAAAATAGTTTCACTCAATATAAATCATTTTAATGATCTTTTTTGACCAATCAATCAGGGAAGATAAAATGAAATATAAAATCACCTACTCCCACTCATGATTTGGAAGAGACGTGTATCCAAGATTATGAATATATTTCATAGAAATTTTACTTATTTTGGTTCTTATATAATATAGTGAATAAAAAATAGTCATATAATTATTAATTATCCATAATAATAGAAAAAATAATAATTCATACTTTAAAAACCATTTTAAAGTAAACAAATAAATACAAAAAAGATTAATTGTTACCTTAAAACCTAGACTGTTACAATATCATATCATCTCCCACTATTGTGAATGTAAAAAATCACCAATAACTAGTATAAACTTGTCAGAAATACAAATTATACTTATTAAATGTACATAGAATTCATACATGTAATCTATCCGCATTTCTCCCAACTCCTCCAGCATCACTGTTTTTTAGTCTATACGTCGGGGAAGTTATATCAATGTTGCATTGGAAAATATATGTATTTTTTTAAATGTTATAAATTAACATATTTAAAATATAATAAATATTATTTATCCATATCTCATCCTATGTTTTTTTCAATATTTCCTCTCAAAATATTCTCCATGATATTCCTTGAGTATGAATAATGTTATAATTTTTCATATGTGTCTCTATGAATCTATTATTTCCTTTCCCATTCATTACAATTAAATCGATATTATCATTTTAATAAACCATTATTCGGGTGTATCAATTCTTTATATCTTATTTGTGACCACACATTATGATATAAAATCTACCTTCTCTAAAAAATAACACACACACACACAAAATGATATATATATATATATATCATTCATGTAATGACCTTGCATTTATATATAGAAATCGAAATTTTTATTATATACATGTGTCATATACTGTAATATAGATAATAAGGAATAAAATCACCTTATTATTAATTTGGATCATAAAATTATTATAATAATAACTTTGGAATAAAAATGTATCTTGTGGTAACATAATAATAAAAATATATTTCATGTTTTAAAAAGAATTTTAAAAAACCTATTTTAATTTTGTATTAAGAAATAATTTATAATAATAATATTTATCACTTATATAAGTTTAATATTATATATTTACTTTAATTTTTGGATAGACCATTTATAAATGATCATAGTATTAATGTTTTAGTATTTTTCTAAAATAGTCAATTTTTAGATGAGTAGTGAAAAATACTAATTTTTTCTAATACCATCACCATAATATGACTTATATGTTTTTGAAATATTATAGATATAAAAAATATATTTATATATTAAAAAAATTCAATTTAAAAAATAATGTTTAATTTATAAAACCCATTAATATCATTTTATAAAAGTGTGTAATATTTTATAAAAATTATTTTTCATATGTTCCTTTAATTATATTTATGCGTGGAGAAATTAAGATTTTTATTTTTGTTAATGAAATAAAAATATTATTTTAACATTATTAATATTATTAATACTTATATAATTAATAACATTAATAATTTTTTTAATAAATAAACTTTATTCAAATAAGTACACCTTCTCAAAAATTGGGTTTTAACATGTTATGTGTGATAATGTTAATATTAATTTATATATATCATAGATGGTTGATTTGATAAAAAATTTACATATTTAAAACTATTATATTTAAATAATTTCATAATATTAATATAATTTTTTCCATTAAAATTATTTACTATGTGTAAAAGTGTAGTAACTGCATTAATGGTAAATTAGGGATAAATGGTTTAATCCTTATGAAAATAGAAACACAATGTGAAATTTTTTTATCATATTTGATTATGGAGTTAATATTGACCAAATATATTTCCCTAGACCATATTTGGATATTTTTGAGCCTTTTTTATTGAATAATGGTGTGATATTATTGATTAATATTGTGCTTTTACAAATGTTCCCTTTCATTCATTTATAAAAGGAGGCCACATCCTCCCCATTTATCCACCAATTCCAATGAATTGGATAAACCAAAACATTGCCCTATTATCTCCTAAAAACCCACCCCATTCCTTTTAATCTTTTTTCTCACCAATGGATCTAGCTAAAAAATATAATAGAGTTACTCAAGGAAAACATCGATGTGAAATGTATTTCTCTCAACTCAAATTTCTTAAGTTATTTTATTCTTATACAACCATCATGTTACCTATACCCAATAAGTTATGATAATACCAACATAATTACTCTTTTAAAATTATATTATACTGATGCAATATCCATTTTATACATTCCTCTATAATCATTGAGAAAAATGAAATTTTTTTGTGAATTTGTGCGGACTACCGCCCCCATGAGTGACATGTTTTATTTTCCCTAGCCATCTTACATGTCTGAATTTGAAAAATAATTTATGTTTTATAAAATAATATTTTTTATACTGTTAATATTATGGAATTATAATTTATGAAAATCTCTAGGTAATAAAAATAATAAAAATGTTTAGTAACATTAACCACCTTAAATCGACTTATCAGGAAACATTTATTAATTTGGATTGGTTTAGGATAATCATTGAAAATGTATAAGTATGTATGTAATTTAATAAAAAAAAATTTAAAACTAAAAAATTATGGATATCATAAAGTTATTTTATTATATCATTGACCATGGTCAGAAAATGAATTTGTTACAAAGTAAATAATTAAAAAACCCAGAGTAACTGATTTAATCAGAAACTGTATTAAAAATAAGTAACAAATGAATATAAATAGAAATTAATAAATTAAATATATATGAATAGGGTTATTGGGTATATATTTAATGAAATTAATTTAATTATTTAGGATTTTAAGTGCAAGTGAAGAGCACTTTCAGACATGAGGTATGGGATCCCACGAACCATATTCCTTACCTTTAAGTTACACATTATCTTTAATTTTATCCATTATACTATATATTATTCCAATATATGAATCAAATATTATTTTTATATATTCCTCACATATATAACTATTTAAACTTACAATTATTTTTTTGGGTATAACACATGTTTTATATTACATCACAATTACCTCTATTAAGTAAACCTGATTTTAAGGGAACGTCCTTTTGCCTATAATCATTTCAAGAATAACCCCCATTAATTTTTTAACCTTGAATGGTTTCAAAAAACATATGTATTTCATGAAAAATATTATTAATTAAATTCCATTTGTAAATGAATTTATTATTCTTATTCTTTTAATTTTCCTTTTCTCTTTTCGAAAAGAATCACCTAAGTGTTTTTATATTTTTACTTCTTTAAATTATTTTAAGAATTATTTTATAAAATCAATACCCATGTTCAGGGACTATGATTAAATTTAATTAAAAATGAACATACAATTTTTTATTCTATAATATCCATGGAATCCATATAACACAACCTTTAGTTATTATTGAAGATAATATTATGGAACCTACTTTATTCCGTTGGATTTTATAATGTTTATGATTTATATATGGTTTATTTTTCCCTTTTCTGACTAACATAATATTGTAAACATTTTGAATATGGATAGAATATGTTGATATATTTAGGGATATTATATCACTCCTATGAATTGAATAATTTTAATGTCACATGAAATGCCAGGTATATCACATGAGCAGTTAGCTTAATCACAGTATGTACAGTGCACAAGCAGTTTTCCTCTGAACACTACGTATGGTGGCGGTTAGCCTAAGCATACCATGATTTAGATGGTTATTATCCTATAATAATTTTTCTTGGTGGTTATTCTGAGAATATTATTATTATTTCATTCTTTATGATATTTACACATGCTTATGATTCCATGATCTTATGATGACATTCCCTTATTTCATGATTCCGTGATTATGATTATCCTCTTTATAGTGTCATGTCATGAATCTTAAACCATTTATTCATATTAATATACATTGATTATTTATATAATAGTATTATTATCACACCCTTTATTTATTTTTCTCATGGATATCACATGTAGTTTTAGAGGTTTTATGGGAGTATGGGCAATAATTGGAGTTTTAATTTAAGACACTTCATTTATGATTAATATGTTTTATTAATGTATATAATTTTCCAAAGAAACTATACCTATTGTTATTAAGTGTTTATTTTTTATAAAATAAACTCAATAATGATTAATCAATTTCTGTTTAATTTATAACCTCAACAATTTAAAAGAAAAGTATGTTCGATAGTGTATACAATATACAACACTGAGCTAAAACCAAAAAATATTATTATATAAATTTTACAATTACAACATAGTCATTGAATTAATAGTTATGAATGGAAATAAATAAATGATGATATATATATAAATTTCCTAATCAATAAACATGTATTAATAAATGGTTAGTAAATAAGAACTTAGTTTCTAGTATAGTCATTATATAATTAAAAAATTTATTTTCTTGAAAAATTATTTTAATTGTATTATTGAGAAAATATTTTAATTAATGTTTGAAATATTAATAAAATATATTTCACTAAAACTATATCATTTATGAAATTATATTATCAGTGTTATCTTAGGGTTTATTTTTAGGATTTTTCTGAAAATGTTGATTTTTCAGTTAATTGTTAAAAATACAGATTTTTGTAAAACTGTGATTTCTTTTCATTAAAATGTCCCAAAGTTCATTGAATTTGATATAAATGTAACATAATTATTTTATTATTATATTTAATATAATTAATTAAATTTTATTCACTATTATATTTAATTTTAGTGTATGTTCATTTTTGGTTTAAAATGCATTTGTCTAAAAGTTATTTTTTATTGTGTTTTACGCATTTATATTAATTTTTTCCCAGGCAATTATATGAATTTAAAAGTGAAAAATGGATACCACATTTCGAAATATGAGGTCACATTTTTTAAAATATTTACCTATTATTTTTGGTCATTATGAATAGAACCTCTAGTAAATATTTTTCACCTCGTTATAGGTAAATCTTGTAAATAAAGATTAAAATAATATGAAAAGGACGAAAAATAACCACAAAACATACCTTTAATATATTTTATTATTTAATTTAGACAATAATAAAAAAATATTATATGTTATGATAATTTCATTCATTTATTTTTGAAGATGACTTAAATATTATATTAAGAAAAGAAAAATACAAAATAACATTCCCTTGCATTTAAATTTTTTTTATAAGTTCACATAGAGATAATAATATATTGTGAATTAATACCTTTTATTGATAATAATGAAAATATTTTTATAATTTTATTTTATTTTTAATTTTCAGTATTGAATTAATTATATTAAATTCTTATGCAATGCAGACATAATTCTTGTAAAAGTAATAGAAAAATCAAGTAAATGATTTTAGAAACTCAAAAAGTAATTTTTTTGGTTGAGTTACAGTGTACCATGAATTATATATATATATATATATTATGGGTTTATTTAATTTCTATATTAAAATTATTTTTTTATCTTGATGAATTCATAGTCAACATTAATGAATAGTTTCAAAAAATGGCATAAATGGTATTTAATAATAAATGATATTTTATAAAATGATTTAAAATTAATAAAAATCATATATTCAGACAATTGAATGGTTTATTACATAAAATATCTACCATGGTAAATTTATGGGTCATGTTTTATTTTATATTAATTTTCATGATGACAATAGAGTAAAAGACTTTGATAGCATGATAATCATCAAATATGTTTACAGGGTGTTAAAAAATATAGATATGGGTGAAAACATCACCTAAAATTTTTCAAATCTTTATTTATGAAATTATTTATACTAATACTCAAGAAATTTTAAAATATATCAATTTGTTTCATTTTTTATGGAAATTACTTAATATTAATAGATTAAATAATTCAAAGTGTGCCCCTCCCCTCACTTATAAAAGTAAACCTCCTATCATCTCTTCCTATCACCTTTTGAAAACTATTTTCATCTAAGAACTAAAATATATATCTAAAACTTATATCCCCATTATATAGGGCACCTATTTTGATAAAAAAATCATCCTAGGAAGGCTTTAGGTTTATACCTAAAGAGGTCGTATGATGAATATATATAGTTGGTAACCAAGCATTTTCATTTTTTTTCTTATTCGAACTCCTTTAAATATTATTCAATAAACATGAAATAATTATATTATTATCGGAATATATGATTAAATTTTATTATTTTAATGTAATAATCTATATTCATCTCCTATTCCATCGAATGGGAAATGAAACAATCATTTATGTGTACGATGGACTACCACCTCATGAACTGTTGTAATTAATTTTACCTCACAAACTCTTATGACTTGTTATAATGATAAATTTAATGTATATATATATGATATATATTACGTAATAATAATTATTTAATGATTATATATCATATATTTTATCCCCATTCCATCCATTAAAAAATGATAACGTTGTTTCTGCGTACTTGTTGATTAGAACATCCACAATGACATGTGTTTCATTTTATGAGGTTCATCTACATGAAATTTGATATGTTATATATGGAATATATTAACATTAATTACATTTAATGTTATATTTGATTTTATTCTCTCATGGTTCTTTTGATTCAAATGTTAACAAAATATAAATGGGTTAATTTTTTAATTCCATTCTAATAGAGATTATTTTTATTAGGATACTTTATGAAATTATGTAATAATTTTATTATAAAAACATTCAATTTCTCTTATTATCTATAAATATTTATAAATTTCATATTTAATTAATATTGTTTTCTATTTGGTACTCAAAATGGTTCAAAATGTTTTTTAAGAAAAGATGACCTTATTCCTCCTATTTCATTCAGAAAACCTTTTCCTATCATATCCTTGTTTTCTAAATTGTTTTCAAGAATAATTTTTAGTACTCATAAATTATCATTTAATTTAATTTTTAACAATTTTTGAGTTTTAGAAAATGTTTAAAATAGAATTTTATTATTATTTTATAAATAAGGAACTTTTTACAATGTTTTGAACAAAATATTTTTAAATAATTATATAATCAATAAAATATTTTACCATCATGACTACTATGTGATTTGAAAATTACATTACAATTGCAATTATTCTTTTCAAAGAATTTATTTATCATAATATTTTGGTAATTTTTAGTTTTTAAAAGTTATTTTAAATTTTAAAACTCTATTTTCCTAAAACTGTTTTATAATGAAATTTTAATAGTATTTTTATTCATCAAAAACATATTCCCATGATGTTACTTATACTATACTATGAAAATAATATAATTATACCATCCTTGTTATTTATGCAGATAGATTATGATTTTTAGGATATTTTCATGGAATCCTTTTATTTTCCATAGGTAAATCATTCTATGAATGAACACTGGTTATTATTATATTAAATAATGAAATATTTCAAGTATTATTATTATGATGTGGTTATTTTATATTTTTAATGATAAAAATTATGCCTGATATAGATCATGATGATGAGTGACATTTTTGTAGCTCTCTGCTGAATTTTGTAATGGGATGAAGATAAATGGAGATAGGTTTCAACTAAGTTATTATTGGAATTTTTTGGATAGGTTATTACATTTGTAAGAGTCATTATATGAGTGATATAAAAAGGATGTTCCATGTGAAAACACGTTTTCTTCATTCTTGAATCATGTTTTAATGTATCCTTTACACATGTAATATTCTCACATAACACATGGTTGCTGAATTATACTTCCCTTGTCTTATATTAAAGATTTATGAAATGATTGATGATTTATGATACATGTTTTAATAGGTATGATTCTCTTATGTTATTCTCATGTACATTGATTAGGTCATCATACCATTATGCTCATATTATATTCATTATTGGAATTTAATTGTTATTGATTATGTTTACCCTTATAGATTGTTTGAGATCAGCCTTCTTATTTTCCTTTTACCAAGTTTAATAAGAATGATGTTAAACAAACTGTTTTTAAAAAGGCTTCATGTGTGAATAATTTTATTAGAAATAAAAACATAATGTAGAATAAGAATACCTAGGTATAGTGAAAAAAATAATCATTTGAATACATGGGTGTTTTTATGTAAGTTATTTTCCCATTTCTCTAAAACTCTAATACTATAATATGCTTGGGTATATATGTGATAAAATATTTCATTTTGATGTTGTACATTTTTTATGGTTTAATTGCATCATGTGTATCAGTATCAAAGCACGAAATGTAATGATTATGTATTTAGAACTGGATATGTGAATATAGATTCAGGGTTGTTATATTTAAGATGTGGTTTGTCATAGTTTCTATTTGATGAGGTTCAATTTATTTTTAATGATAATGAATAGAGAATATTAGTGAAAATCCTAATGATAATCCTAAGCAAAGGGTAAGATCCAGAATTTTTTATACAGTAGTAGTCATTTTGTTTTCCAAGAAAATACATCACTGTAAAGATACTAGGAAGTGTGGAAAGTATATGGAATATTTATTCCTAGGGGTAATAATGCCAATGAGGGCATGTTGGGTATTAACTCAACTGTGACCTCCTACACAACAAAGAGTCTTAACTACATGCTTTTCTAGAAACATTGGAGGGATATGATTTGGATAATTCACACGTCCTTTACAAAACATTATGATAGACTTGAACATATTATTGAAGAAATTGATTGTGAGAGAGTAATAGTAAATTTAACATATATAATTTAAATTTAATAATAGAAATTCATATGTTAGGGTATTCACAATAATTATAAATTATTTCATCAATATTCATAGTTTTATTTTAAATATTTATTAATTTTTGGATTATCACCTACAATATCCCTTTACTCTATAAAATGTTTGGAAATAGGAAGATACATTTCAATAGTGTATTTTATGGGAAACATAATGATTTCACCATTATGGGATCTGGGGTTGAGAAATTATTATCCACACTAGTATAACCTAATCATGTTATGGGTAATTAAATGAATCATGGGAAAATACCTCTTTCTCCTAGTAGAGAACATTTTGAAGTGGGGTCCTTTATATATCAAAGTCCTCTAATGTTTAGACGATATTTTGTTTCCTTAGTCATTAAGAAATGGTTTATCTACATTGAGAATATATTACTTATCCTCTAATTCCATGAGAGGGAAAATTTTACATTGAAATCCATTCATCTTGATAGATAAGTAGATAATTGTTGGAAACTAATAATTAATACAGAGTCTACATATGAAATTGGATCTATGAAATTGTGAGAATTAAGGAGGATATTTTTTAATAAAAATTTTCTTGACACGGTTCTTTAAAAATTGGGATTGTAATTCCATGTACTTAAGAAATTAGGGTAGAATATATGGGGTTTTTTGAGGATGAATTTATAAGGCTTGGTCATAATGCATCATGATTTTTTATTATAATATAAAGTAATATTTATCACTTCTTTACGGTTTTAAAGCCTAATCTTCAAATATATTTGGTAGTCATAGAATTTTATAGTTTTGTGTTTGTTGTCACATGTTCCCAAAAATTTTATATAGATAATGGAGATATCCTAAAATGGAGTTTAAATATGAAGTATCATTTGATATATCGCATTAATGGAATGAAAATTTAACTACCCACTTGTCATAATTATGGGAAGAAGTGTTATGGATATAACCTCAAAGTGACAATAATGTACTTCAAGTTTGCAATAGAATAATATCCAGATAAAAAATTCTAATGTGAAATGAATATTTAATTTAATTCTGAGAATAATATTCTATTGAATCCTATAATGATGATTCAATGATTCAATAGTATAATACATGGACACTATGCAAAATACATCCCTAATCCAATTTTTGATGAAGGTAACCAATGAAAACAACCGTTAAGGATAAGAGATAAAGGGTAGGATTATGCTATCATTATCATGGAGGTGGATCAAGATGATGGTGTAGTGAAAGGTAAATTGGTTATTTATTCAATAATAGTGAATGTATTATTTTATTTTGTATCTACACCATATTTCATATCATGTAAGTTTAGTATTACTATTCAAACCCCAATACAAAACATAGTGGTTATGTTATCAATGAAATCTGATAATAGATATTTTTTGCATCCAAAGTAAAATAGTATTCCACAGTTATTATATGTGGGTTTAATATCCCAAAAATCCTAGTTATACTAGCTATAGTAGAATTCAATTCATTACTAGGTAAGGACTGAATATCTTTATATAGAGCCTACATCAACTACTAAGAATAGGAAATAACATTACATATTCCAAATTATACTTTGATTCTATAAAATTTTATGGAGGAGAATGATTAATTACCATTATAATTTTCATCAAAATAATGGATTTTGTTTCCCTATGATCATGAATATCTTGATCATATAGTTGAAACAAATGATATGATGAATTTAGATGAAATTCCCATTGTAATGGAATATAATTATGTATTTATTGAATATAATTCGATACTTACTCTTGACCATGAGGTTGAAATATAAATTTATCTTATTCATGGATCCTTGAAAATATCCAAAACCCCAAAAAAATGGCACTCACTAAAATATATGAATTAATGAAGAAACTAAAATATAATCTAGACAAAGGATTCATAAACCCAAGCACTTCATCATGGGTTACACCAGTTCCCATTATCAAGAAGCATGATGGGTATATGTATATCTACATTGATTATCATGATCTCGGGAAAATAACAATGAAAATAAGTATCTTTTTCAATTGATTTATGAGTTTTTTAATAAGTTATATAGATCTCTATAGTTCTCTATTGTTAAACCTCATTCAGGATATCACCAATTAAAGGTGAGGAAGTTGAATATTACGAAGACTACCTTTAATAAAAATAATGTTAACTATGAATTCATAGTCATGCCATTAAGAATCATAAATTATACAAAAATATTCATTGAACTAATTAATATTGTCCTCAGATATTACCTTGATAAATTTTTGGTAGTCTTTATAGATGTTATCTTTATATACTAAAAAAAATTTGGAACATGAAGAGTATATGAATATTATACTACAGACATTAAATAAGAATGATTTATATGAAAAGTGCAAGAAATTTCATTTTTTGATGAAGACAGTATAATTATTTATACATATTATCACATGTTAAGTAATATCTTTGGATCCCTCAAAGATGAAGGTACTGAAGGAATAACCTAGACTAATATATTTTATAAAAATGAAGTGTTTCCTAATATTATCTAGGTCTAATAAGATATTTTTAAAAAAATTATCATGATTTTAAAACCCATTAACCAAATAACTCAGAAGGGATTAATATATAATTGTAATGATTAATGTGAGGAAATCATAAAAGAGTTTAAGAAATATCTAATCATATCACCTATATTCAAGCTTTAATCAGGTGGGGACAAATTTATGATTTATAGTGATGCTTCAAAGGATGGATTGGACTATGTACTCCTGAAAAATAGTTAATGGCCTATGACTCAAGATACATAAAGGATCATGAACAAAACTATTTAAAACATGATCTATAACTTGATGAAATAATCGCTACATAGAATATTTAGAGTCATTATATATAAGAGGATAAGTGTGAAATATTCATTTACCCGAAACCCTAAAATATATATCCACACAAAAGCATATCAACAAGTGTAAACAAAGAATGTTAGTGTTGATCAAATACTATGATTTCTTAACGCACTACCCTCCTGGAATGGTGAAAAAAATGTAGATGATATAGGTTGAAAGGATCTTACAAAAATATACATTATGATAATTGAGAAGGATCTAATATTATTTGTCATCCAAAGGATGAACATGCGGGTGATAAAAGGGGATCATAACCCTACCTTTTTAAAATGTTTTCCTACCCATATAATTTGGAGAAAATTAATAAACGAAAGGAATTTTATAGAGATATACAAGAAGGTGGATTCAGTGATAATGAGAAAATACTTAGAGTTAAGAATATATGATTAATGAGTGGTGATATTTTGAAAATAGTAATATATTCAATTTGAGATGGATATAAATAAATATATGTTAAATGATTGTCATTGATCAACATTCAACACGAATATAGGAATCATGAATATGAATATATATCTATAGGATAACTATTCGTGGGACAATATGAAGATGGACATTAGGAAATATACCTCAAGGTTCCTGGTGTATTAGTAGTTTAAGGATGAGAAGAAAAAATCCATAAGGATTATGAAACTATTTCTCATACCTATATTGAAATGGGAAACATCACTATAGAGTATTCACGGGTTATATAAAAATATAAACATGGAATAATTCAATATGGTTTGTGTTTGATATTCTCATAAATACTACTGACATCATTTCCCTTCCATATAACTTCCTACCTGATCAACATGGAAAGATAAACATTAGATAAGTGGTATGGATTCATGAAACACCACTATCTATTCTAACTAATCAAGACCCAATGTCCTTATAAAATTTATGGATGTGTATTTAAAATTATCTTAAAATAGATTTAATCTTTTTTATGACCAACAATCCCTAAACTGATGGCTGATCTAAAATAACTATCCAGACACCTGGGGGTATGTTGAGATCTAGCTTAATGGACTTCAATAGAGGCTGGGACTAACATCTTCCATTGGTCAATTAGTTATATAAATAAATTTTCCACTAAAGAATTAAAATGGAAAAATATGAATACTTATATGGTTATAGATATTGAACACCCATGTCTTGGGATATAGTTAGCGAAGGAATATTTTTAGGACCTGAAACAGTTGAAGAAATGGTTGAAAATGTCATCACTATTTAGAAGCATATAAAAATGGATCGAATTTGACAGAAGATTTATTTTGATAACCATAAGTGAGACATAGGGTTTCAATTTGATGATAAAGTGTTTCTTTATATTTCTTCCTAGAATAGATTTTTGAGGATTTTAATGAATGGAAAGATAATTCCTAGGAAAATTTGCCCCATTGAGATCCTCGATGATGTGGGAGAAGTGGCCTATCAAATAGATTATCCAAAAATCCAGTCTAAATCCCATGATGTGTTCTATATATACCTCTTAAAGTGGTATATACCAGATCCCTCACATGTACTGGATCAAAGGTTGTGTATTTGGAGAATGATCTCTATTATGAGGAGTAGCCAATAAAAATCTTTGATCACAAAGAAAATATTATGTGGACCAAGACATCTCACATTTCAAAAGTACATTGTATAAACAATTATATTAAAGAGGAAAAACAGGATTCTAAAGAGATATTGTAAAAAAAGGACCCTCACCAGTTTCTATCATTCTATACAGAATGAAATTTCAAGGGAAAATTTTATAAAGGGGGAAGAATGTAATGTCCTTTTATTTATATATAGAAATTTATTTTTTGATTATATACAAGTGTCATAGGATTTATTATATATGATAATAAAAATAATCTTATTATCATTATTATTTAACATAATATATTTATAATATTTCCTTTTGGATAAAAATCATACTTTTGGTATATGAAAAATATTGATATATTTCATGTTTTAAAATGAAAATTCAAATATATTTTTTTAAAGTGTTTTAAGAAATTATATCTAAAGATAATTTTTAGTAAATATATAAGTTAAATGTAATAAATTTAATTTAATTTTTGTATAAGATATGTTAAAATTATTGTTGTATTAAATTTTGGGATTTTTCTGAAATAATTGTATTTTAGATGAATAATGAAAAATACTTGTTTTTTCTATTACCGACAAAATTTTATGAATTATATGTTTTTAAATATTTTTTTAATATATATATATATATTAAATAAAATAAATAATTAAAAAATAGTATATTCAACTTACAAAAAATTGGAATATCATTTTTGAAAATCAAGTAACAATTTTTGAAAACTATTTATCATTTATTATTTTAATTAAATTTATGAATTGGAAAATTAGGTTTTTGAATTATTTTAATGTCAGATAAAACTTATTTTATCACTAATAATCTACTTAATATCATTATAATTAATAACATGATAATTTTGTCCAATACATTAAATTTATTCTTAAAAATATACATTTTGAAAAAATAATTTTTAGTCGATATGTAAGCTTATAATAAAATTAGTTTTTATAAATCATGAAAATTTTATCTTATAAAATTATTTATAAACATAAAATAATTGTTTATAAATTATTAAATTATATAAATTTTAATTTATTCCATTCAAATTAGTTACCAAGTGAAAATTAGAGTTATCATGTTAAGGGTAAATTTTTAGAAAATGGTATAAAAATTGGAAAAGATGATATAACATGTAAAAAACATGTATATTATTGTATAGTGGAGGGATTATCAACCCCATACCATTCTACACACCATTAGTTGAAATTTTTGGAGCCATTGGCCTTGAATAATTTTGTGATATTATTGAGAAAGAACAAGTTTTCACAAATGTTTCTTTTATTTACATATAAAATGAGACTACCTCCTCCAAAACTCTCCAATAATTCCAAATATTTAGATTAATAAAAACTAAAAAATATCTCTTAAACCCCCTAATAAGGAATTTTATGTATGAATATATATTTTCTTAAGGAGTCACCCAATGGTGAACTTCCAAGGGAAGGCAATACTCTCAACCTAAATTTTCTAAGTTCTTTTATTATTCTAGACACATAAAGTCCCATAAATACATGAGGTTATTATAAAACCATATTTTTTAAAGTTAATAAATTTTATTATATTAATATAATATCAATTTTATACGTTCTTAAAAAATTATTGATAAAAATGAAAATGTCATCATGTGTCTGTGCAGACTACCGCCTCCATGAAATATATGTTTTGTTTTCCATAACCACCTAACATGAAGAACATTAAAAATGAATTTATTATAGAAAAAAGATATTTTTGAAACTATTATTATTATATAATGATAATATATGAAAATATATAAGCAATAAAAATAATAAATGGTTACACTAACTTCAACCACCATAAATGGACTTATATGACAACACTTCTTAATTTGTATCTTTTTGGGATATCATTTAGAACTATATATGTATTAATGAAATGTAATAATAAAGGAAATAAATCTATATAATTATATGGATCATTATGTTACTAATAATAACATTTATAGTACTCAAAAAATTGAACATGTTATGAAGAAAATAACCGAATGACCCTGTGTAACTGACATAATAAAAAACTATTTTAAAAATAAATAAAATATGAAAATAAATGGACTTTATGAAATTAAATATAGAAAATTGAGGGTCATGGATATATATTTAATTAACATAATGTAATTATTCAGGATTTTATGTGCAACTACATGGCACTTTCGAACACTTGGTATGAGATCCCATGACCATTTTTCCTTACATTTGGTTTACTTGTTCTCTTTATTTTTCTTCCTTATACTCTATATTATTCACATTTATTACTTATATATTTTATATTTATGTTCCTATAATATATTCCTACTTTACCATTACTTTATTTATTGGGGATAACACATATTTTATGTCATAAATAGGCTTCTCAATTAAGTAATCCTTATTTTTAAGGGAACATCCATTTGCTTACAATCTTGTCACGTATAAACCACCTAAAATGTTTTAGACTTGATTGATTTTATAAAAATCCTATTTATTTTTTTAAAAACATATTTAGTAAAATATTTGTTTAAAATAAATCATTATTTATTTTATTCAAAAAATTTATTTGTTCATATCGAAAAGCATCACCCAAGATATTCTATTTATTCATACTTCATAGAACTATTTTAAGAATTATTTTTTAAATTGCCTCCCCATATTCAGGTACTATGAATTTTTTTAATAAAAAATCAATATAAAAAAGAATTTTATTCCAAATTATCCTTATAATCAATATGATATGGATCTCAGTTGTACATTAAGATAATATTTTGGAGCTCACATTCTTCTCAAGGGTTTTATCAGGATTATGATTTGTTTTTGGTTTATTTTGTCTTTTTATGGACCAAATATACTTGAAAATATTATGACATAGGTTAGCATAATTTTTGATATTTGGTTCGGTTAAATACCTCTTATGCATTGGGTAATGTTAATGTATCATGATATTTCATATATGGTGCCCAAGTGGTTACCCTAAGGACAATATGTTTTGATGGTATATAGCTAGAGCATACCATTATTACGATGGTAGATAAAATGTATTATGTTTTATTGGTGGTTATCATTGATATATTTTTATGACTTCATGATCTATAATGTCATCACATTCATAAGATTTTATGATCTTATGATGTCTTCCTATTATGGAATGTTTCCATGCTTATGATTTTCTTCCCTATAGTATCATGTTATGCCTATTAACTAATTTTTTCCATCTTGATTTAATTTTATTGAACCCTAATTTAGATTTTTATATCCCCTTTTATTTTATTTATTTTCCCCTACGATATTCAACATAGTTTTAAAAGACATATGGGAGTATGAGTAGAATTTGGAGTATTAAATAAATCCATGATGATTATGTTTATGATGTTCAATTTTTGTAACAAATATTCAAAAGACACTCAACGACTCAATAATTTATGTGTATTTTTTTGTTAAAATAATGTTAAGAATTTTGAAATAATATGTGTTTAAGGCTTAGATTATTATAAATAATTTCATTAAATATATTTTAAACACATACTAGAAGAAGGGTGATATGAGGTACCCTGCAATATTATATTACATGTAGGAATATTTGAAGTATCCTATACAATGAATGATAAGATATTAATATGTTGAATACTCTAGAGTGTTAATGAAAGATGATAAACCGACGAAGGATAGAAAAAATTAGCAATTAACTATGATAAATATGGTGGTAATGTATAAATAAGTGGCATGTAGAGAGTAGAAGTACCCTATAAATCATATGGTACGTATGAATCAAAATGAGGGGTTCTAATAAGTATACCATTAACACCTATGGTTATGGGTATAAAAGGATATAAAAAAGGATTGGTCACCATCAAGTTTTAAAAAAGAGGTGATAGAATCACATATGGATATTGTTTTTAAAAGAAGTAGTAAATTAAGAGGAGTAACTATAGAAGTGGGATTACTATTTGTCACAAAATGAGTTTGATGTGTCATCCTGTACTCCATAGTACACTCTGGATCATTAGAAAAATTGAGGTTTTGCCTCATTGAATTAACCAAACTCAATATGAAATATAAAATAAAATTAAACATTATAATAATAATTGACACATTAATTATGTATGTACAAATTTATTTATAAACATGAGAACCTATTTGTACTTAATGAGCTCGACAAAAAATGAGAAAATACATACTAATAGACATGATCATTGGAATTATCCCAAAATATCATATTCCCTGCTAATTCCTCTATAATGTATTTCTATATACCACATTATATATAGAAATAATGATATGAATACATCAAGGAGAAATGAGAGAAAATGATAAGTATTAGAAATATTAAATGAATCAGTTATAAGACATAAAAAAATGTACAATTTTTAAAAACATTTTCATGAATGGATTTATTAAGATAAAATAAAAAAATTAACTAAATTTAGATATTTTGTTAATAATATTAAAAATCATATCCCGAGGTTTTTTATTTTAATATTAAATCTTTTTTGACTAAATAAAAATATTAGTACAATAAACATAGAAAAATTAAATATGAACCATTTGTATATTATATAAATTAAAATATTCAAATTATGGAGCTATGTAATATTCATTACATTTTTCTGGGTCGTGATCTAAGGAAATAATTGAAGAAAATATGGAATCATATGAAAATTTTCAGAGAATATATATAGGTTCATCCAAAACATCATTATAATCTACACTTTTTACAAAATATTATCTTGAAATAACATTTTCTATAATACCAAATTTTTTAATATATGGATAGTTGTATAAAAAAAATTTCCAGCTAGTGATGAATGAATATAAAGATTTATATTAATCACCTTAATCACAATACATTATATATACATTCCTTTTCATTTAGTTAAATCAAACAAATTTCATTTCATTACTACGACTCAACCATATTCATATAATCTAATATTAATATTTTCTCTATGATACCATGGTAAAATATAATATATAATTTCAGTTTCATGTTTGATGAACTAGAGTAACAATATATTTTTACACTTAATATGACATAATAATTTTGTAGCTTCTTGATTTATTCATAACAATTTTTATTGAATTTAATTCTATTGATGTCCAATGCATTAAAATCAACTTCCATATTTTTTGGACTAAATGATGATGCCCTAATATCTATAGATACTAAAGTTTTTGGGGTACTTTTTAAATTGTTGTTCCCAAGACCAATAAATTTTTTCATTAGTTTTTTGAATAAATCTTCATAATTAGACAAATTAAACATTTAAATATTAGAATAGATGATACTTCCATATAAAATTTATAATTAATTTATAAGAAATAATTACTTATACCGGATTATTATTTATTTATTGATGAAATTTTTTATTATTCTTGTTGTATCATCAAAATGGTGTAGGATTTAAAGAATAATCCATTTAGTATTATCCACATGTGCTCCACATATCAGATATCATCACCGTTGGAATTCCATGTGCTAACATAGAGGAACCAAGCATCTAATGTCATTTATTATTGATCATAATAATAAAACTATTTGTTTTTGAAAATTCTATCAATTATTTTATTGTTCTAGATTGAGACGATAAAGATGATCATTATCATGCTTGAGAGATTTATTGAAAAGTTATTTTAATAGAATATCATTGTGCACAAAATTTCTACACATCACAAAATGATATAATTGTGTTAATATACTTAAGGATAGTAATAAATAATTTCACAAAGTATGTTAAATAGTTTCTTAACTCTAACTAAACACTATGTAAAATAATAATAATAATATTATTATTATTATATTCAATATCATTTGAAAAATAACAGATATCTAACTATAATATCATAAATAAATAAATAATTATTTATTTAAATGATATTAATGAAAATATATCATTTCATCTGGGTCCTCAGCTCATGCCATAAATCCTATTTAATAATTATTGAGAATTGAATAATAAATATTTATTTAAAAAACTAAACAGGTTTCATATTATTCATATATTTAATATATTAAATTTATATTCACTAATTCATGAATTAATATTTATTTAATATTTATGTATGTATATAAATGATTATTTATTAATTTATGAATAAACAAGATATAAATAAATATTACATATTAACAAGTTGGAACATAATCTATATTTAATATTTAATGCATATATATAAATATTATCTCAAAAAGATATTGATTGATTTTATGTGGTCAATGTAATCTAAATAATAATTATTGCTCAATTTGGAAAATAAAATTTACTTTAAAATTGAATTCAAATATAATTTAGTTGAGATTCATGTTACACTTAGTGTGTAACCCTCTTGCCCTCTTTTTGAGTGTAATAAGGTGATCTGGCATAAAGTCCCACATTAACATATAGTAACACTTCAAGGAACACATAGAGAGATAAGTTAATATCGCAACAACAATAAACTAAAATAAATTCTCACTATTTAATATATTCCATTTAACTATATATTTCATAAATTTTGTTGCATACACAGTTTCATCAACCTATATGCCTAATATATATTACTTTCTCTTCTACAAATAAAACTATTGATGAATAACTATGGCCATGAGTGAATCATCCCAACCTGGGTGCCACACACCGGTGCCCCAATCTGATTCACTACGTGACCTCAAGTGCACCTCCTTTTATAACATAGCCTTCCTACATGTAGCAAGGGTTTAATGTGAAACATGGGGAGACTATACGCTCATTATTAGAGTAATACCATGGATGATATAAATAAGAAATAACCAAATGATAATAACCTAAAAAATGATATGATATATAACAATGAATAAAAATATCACATGATGTACCACAACTGGAAATAGTTTCCAAACCAAAGTAGTAGATATGTCATGCCATATATGTGTCAAGGGTCAAATGAAAAACCCGTAATCAAATACATTGACCACTCCCATGTAGGTCTTAGCACAATTTCTAGTTCTCGCATCCATGTTCCATCCCAACTCAACCATTTAATATAGGACTATTTCCCTTATCCTATCTTACATACAAAAAGTGTATTCAGGTATTGATCATGTAGAACATGTAAGATGTGAGTATAACTTAGTAAGCCACCACTAATGGAATCTAATACAATATCTAGTAATAAAAAATGGATTATATTGTAAAAATAAAAAACTAAAATCAATAATGTAAATATTTTTCATATTCAATTTTACTTTATTTAACCACATCATTTTCTCGAGTTCACGATGAAACCCAAACCATCAATACATACTTCAACCCATTCGGGATTCTAAACCACATCACATTGGTAAACACAATTCATTATGTCATTAAATTTTCTAATCCATTTCATTTCAATTAATAACACAACCAGTTTGAACCATAGTATAATGCCAATATCATGGGCATAAAATGTCGTGTCTAGAACCCCATGGGTATTTGGGGAATCAATCCCAAGCTGACACATCATGTTTTGTAACATCCCTACTTCTTCGAATTGTCTTGAGATGGTGGGGGGATGCTACAATGCCATAAGTGAAATCCCAAAGACACCAAAGGCTGCTAATAAATGACAAATGATTTTAACAAATGTGGGGGATGATTTAGCCCATTAAGAATAAAATAAATAACAAAAAAAAATAACCAAGAATACCATTATATTAATCATTACAACCATGTAAGATAAAAAAATATTTCTTATATCGAAATCATACTCCAATAAAGTGCCACAATAGAAGACCACAACATCAAGGTAAACAATGGAAAATTAACTATTAAAACTCCAAGATGACAACAAGACTCCATTATCTACAAGATCCATGCTAAAAAATCACCAAACATCCATTGTATCTAGAAGTAATGCTAAAAATGTGATACTATACCTTTGACAACGTCCTAGTAGATGAAACATGAAAAAGTACTAAATTTTCCAAGCAGGGGTGAGTACTAAAACTTATTTTTTCCCCCAATGACTTCTCTACTCATTCCACATGGATAGAAGAGTTAGCATCATTTATATAAAAAAATTAATATAAAAAAAATTTGAAAATAGTTTATAAATAAATATAAAAAACTCCTAAAATAGTTTATAACTAAATATAAAAAGTACTATAGAAACAATTTTTCCACCAAGCTATTTTTATGAAAATGACCAAGCCACCCTTTAAAACCATTAAATAAGTTCCACTTGTCATAAAAAATCCACTTAACATATTCACACCACCAAAAATGCATTCTTTATTATGATAGTTCTATACTCATGAGTAGTCTCTCATCGATCTATCATGTTATCACATTATAATGACGTCTCATGTGGCATTACACTTTTGGAACTGAGCACATGGTCATATTTCAACAAAGCATCGTAGATGTAATATAAATAAACACTCAAGTATGCCCAATACCATTTCCAAAACTGACATTCCAAAAATAATTTCAAGTAAAAAATATTTTAATTAAAACACATTTTCAAACAAACCATTTCAAAAATTCAACCTATCAATATTTTAAAATAACTATTTAAAATCATGGAACAAAATCACTTTACACAACAATTCATTACAATTTGAAAATTTCACCAAATACCATAAATCACCACTAAAGTGGTTTATACCACAATTTTCACAACAATTTCATAATAAATTTCATAAAAATCAATTAATTTGAGAAAAAACCAATTAAATATAGTAGTAGGAGTTGAGAGTGAAGCAACCTACCTTATGAATTTTGGAAAAAAGGATATACAGATGAAGAATGCTAGCAGAACTAAGTTAAATCTCCACGAACTCGCCTTATATATCTTCTCTTAACACAACAAAGAACAAAATATAAACCTATTAGTTATCTAAAACAGTAGATATACCCACAGCAGGAATAGATCTAAGAAAATGATAGAATTGGAGAAGTGGATCTATGAAATACAACATGATCGATGAAGAAAAAACACATACCATGAATAATTGGCTTCTAATCACCAATGGAAGCCTTTATATTGCATTTGGATTGATGGGAGAAATTTCGTTGACCATTAGGGAAGAAAAATACTGAGTTAGGTCTGCATAGAAGAAAACATGATGGAGTTAATGGAAATGTGTAAGATCTAATTTTTTAGGATATAACGCTGTCCCTATGAATAGTTAGTCATATGGTTAGGTAAACCATGCAATAAAAATAAATTATCCACTACTTTAAATATTACCCTTGGAACTATCTCCATGCATGGTCTATAAAACTATGTTCTAACCATGTGAAGGCTTCGTCCTCAAACTTCCCAAACCACACAGTTTCTCCTAGGATGGCACACCGTTTAGACAAACCATGTGTCACCCATTCACCTTTCCTTTAACTCCAAAAACACATTTACATTTCTCAAAATTATTCCAACTTTCTCCCATAAACTCTATATACATACAATGAAAATGAATGATTTTATAACCTGAAACTGGGGGTCATAAATTCACACCAACATTAGTGTATCCATCCTTGGAATGTATAAAACCACTATTTTCCTGAAGGAGTTATGGACATTTCTCTTTCAATTCCTTCTCATGTTCCCAAGTCTCTTCCTAAAATTAACAATTTTTTCCCAAAAAACTATACTAGAATGATGTTTTTCCATGAAATAATTTTTCCTTCGTATCCAAAATCTGTACAGGGATATATACCAATGAATCATCCAAATATTGGTCTATGTGATCCCATATAATGACATGGTTAGGGACAAGTTGATATTTTTTCAATAGTTATACATGTTACACATTATACAGCACACTAAACCGTGGTTGAAATTCTAATCAATATTCCACCCCTGTAACCCATTATAATATCTCTAAAGGGCCTATGTATCATGGAGATAACTTTCCCTAGATCACAAAACATTGATTTCCAAGCCTTGGATAAATTCTTAAATACATGTGATCACTAACCATGAATGAAAATGGTCATTGATGAATACCCATATACTATTTACGAATACTCAAAGCCATATCCATCCCCTTTAGGATTAACTAAATCATCTATATTTTTTTTGGAGAATGGATCATCCCAACTAGTGTAGTCTCACATGTTTCCACCCAACACAGTGGAGAATGAAAATGACACCCAGATAATTCTTCCAAATAAGCTATATGTATCAATTCCTGATAGTTGTCATTATATTAGAACTCCACTATGGGTATTTTATCTTCCCATGAGCCACCAAAATCCATTATACAATCTCAAAAAATGTCTTACAATGTTTATATAATCTTTTCAGATTTCCCTTCTATCTATGGATGATATATTGTACTCATTGTCAACTAATTTCTAATGGATTTATGTAAGGATTTCAAAAAACAAGACATGAACCTCTGATCTCTATCTGACACTATCAAAACTGGTATTCCATGTCTCTTTACAAATTCTTGGATATATATTTTGGATTGATCCCTTACTGTATGAGTTACAAAAATGGAGATGAATGAGGTAATGTTGTGAGTCTATCCACTATCATTTCTATGGCATCGTGTTTCCAAACCATTCTTGGGAGACCTGTAAAAAAATCCATAGCTATCTGCTCCCACTTCCACACCAGGATATGTAATGTTTACAACATACCTTCTAGTCTCTGAAGCCCTTATATAACTTCCTGACAAGTTAAGAACATTGAAACAAACTCATCCACCTTCCGTTTCATACCATTCCACCAGAACTATGATTTCAAAGATTATTACATTTTCTATATTCCTGGATGGACAATCCATCTTGAATGGTGGTAAGCAATAAGAATTTACACCAGGAAATCCATTTTTACAACAATAAGATTCCTGAACCACACCACTGAACTCCCATCCAACCCCCATCTCTTAATGGTCTCCCCACCATTGTGTTTTAAAATAATTTTTGAAAATTCAGCATCATATGTATGTGCCTTATTTATCATATTCTTAAAATCAAGAACCAAAAAATTGAAAATAAAAAAACTACTTCACTGGAGTTCTTACATTCCACACACATGTAATCTACCACCGATATCATCTGCCACTCATCTGAATTTTCTTTTGCCAGATTAGCAAATGAATTTTTTCTTAATGAATATGCCATTGTATTTATTTTTCCTGGTGTATACATCAAGTCGAAGTTAAAAACTTGAGATACTATATCTATATCCTTTACCTTAGATTCATGTCTCCTTATAAGAGAATATGTTTCATGATATTATAATCTATGAACACAATAAATTTCTAACCAAAAATAAAATGACTCCAAGTATTCAAGGCATGGATGACATCAATTTACTCCAAATCATGTGTTGGGTAATTATTCTCATGTATTCTAAACTACCTTTATCCATACTTAACAACAATGTCTCCTTACTTGAAAAATCATCCCAATACTTATCCTAATGAATCAAAGCACACAACATATTTCTGTCTTGATTCCAGAAATATCAAGATATGTGTTAATGTAAAATGAACTTTCAGCTCTGGGAAAGTCTTCTACAAATTCTTTAGTCCATTAGAATGGAACATTAATATTTTTCAATTGTGTAATAAGTGATTTTAGTTGTTAGAAATCATGAAAAAATCATTGATAATATCAAGAAAGACCGAGAAAACTTCGAATCTCAAAGGTGTTCATCAACAGTTTCCAACAAATAACAAATTTAATCTTTTACTGATGAACAGAAACAAATTTTTTGAGAAATTATATGTAATATAAAGTGTAGTAATTTTACCCAAAAATCACACTTATATATATTGGAATACAAGAAATGATCTATCAAGATTCACAACATTTTCGCCAAGTGTTGCTCATGCTCATCCATTGTCTTTGAATACACTAGTATGTCATCCACAAACACCATAAAAAAAGAATCTAGATATCACTGAAATATCCAGTTCATTTATTCCATAAATACTTCAGGTGGATTTTTATGACCTAAAGACATTATCACATATTCATAATGGTTGTATGTTCGTCTGAATTCTATTTTTGGAATGTCCTCCTTCGGAACCTGAAATTGGTGATATCTGTATCACACGTCAATTTTAGAGAATCACTAATATCCCTTTAATTGATCAAATATGATATCAATGTGTGGAAGTGGTTATCCATTATTTATCATAACATGGTTAATCTTATAATAATTGACAGAAATCCTTAATGTTTCATCTGCTTTATTCACGAACTATACTGGTGCTGCCCATGGAGACGTGCTCGGCTAAATGAAACCTTTTCTTCCAGCTCTTCCAACTCCACATTAAACTCCCATAATTCTTTTGTTCCAATTTGATAAGAGGGAAGTGAGATATGACTAGTCCCTGGGAGGTGAGTAATCATAAACACTATTTCTCTTACAAGTGGAATCCTTGAGATATTTTCATGGAAAGCGTCTAGAAATTCATCCACGAATGCTGGAAAACTATTACCCTTGATCTCATCCATCGATGCCAATGTCAATACCAAAAATTGGTAAGACATTGTTCTCACTGCTGGTGTTATCAATCCCATTATAACTACCTTTAAAACCCTTTATCCTTTGAAGAGATGGTCAATATCATCATAAGTTGTGAAACTAACTATTCTTCTATAAATTTTATGCAATCAATGATCATTGTGAACAAATTCAATCGCAGGATTACATTATAGAAATCCATATACAATGCCAAGAATACACATTTTATTTCATCTCTATCAACATTTATAGAGCATGCTCTACATAAAAAAGCTAAAAAATCACTTTTACCAAGTGGATTTAGAAGATTAATCACAGAAGGCATTATCTCATGTTTTAAACAAAGGAAATCAACAACACGAGAATCAATGAAGTAATGAAATGCACCAGTATCAAACAACACTTTCATAAGGGTATAAATCAAAAGAATTGTACTTTTCACCATAGTTGGTATAGCCTGATCATCTAAAATTATATGCTTAGCTCAATATAATTTCCTCATCGTTGTGTCTGCTCCTTGTTTCCTTGTTTAGATTTTTCTTTTCTATGGTGTCATGGTATTCCTAGAATCACCATGGATAAATCTATTCATTTATCCAACTATCTAATTTTTATATTCACTCCCACCCTAGATGTAGGTGTCTCACATCCACTTGCTCACAGTATTAGATATTCCAATGTTTCCCATGGGTATCATGATAATTCATCATCCCATAGCTCATGAGATATCTCGTTCATCAACTATCTCTTTATCCACCATCCCTGTATAGTATGAAATTGATATAGCACAACTTTATTCGAGTGAATATCATGTCTTTGCTCTGATTATAAGATGTGTTCCTTTAATAGAGAACTAGTAGAATCCTTGGGTGAAATGCACACTAAATTAAAAATTTTAGCCGCATACTCAGTGAGAGAGAGATTTTATTGCTTTAGGATAAATTAGTCTTCCATAATTTAAATCTTGAACTTGTGAGGATATAATTTTTCATTGATCAATTCATCAAAATCCTCCCAACTAAGGTCTTGATCTACTCGAGCCTGCTCTATTAAATCCCACCACTAGTGTGAATGATCCTCGAGCATATACATTTCTATCTTGACTTTCAACTCTATAGGTGTGCCTATGAAAACGATGATATGAATATTCATACTCAAAACTTCTTATATCAAAATCATACTCCAATAAAGTTCCACAACCGAAGACAACAACAACAATGTAAAAAATTGAATATAAACTAATAATAAACCAAGATGACCACAAGACTCCATGATCCCATGTCACCAAGAATCCCAAGTATCATGAAGTAGTGCTAAACATGCGATCCTTCATATTTTATGAGTCTTTTTAGATGACATCTAGAAAAGCACCAAAGTACCGAAGTAGGGGTGAGTACTAAAACCTAATTGGTTTTCCCCAATGATGTCCCAACTAACAGTACTAGGATAGAATATTTAGCATCAATTATATAAATTAATTTATATAAATATAATTCCCAAAACAATATATAAATAAATACAAAAACTTCTAAAATAGTTTATAACTCAATATACAAAATATACTATATCAAAAATATTTATAGCAATTTGTTTTCAAGAAAATAACCAATCTATGATATAAATAAATTCCACATGTTCAATTTCACATAACCAATACACTTCACCAACCCACACTACCAAATATACATGCTTCATTATGACAGTTACATACTCATGAGCGGCATCTCATCGATCCACCATGTCTTCCCAAGATAATGATATCCCATGTTCCATCACACTTTTATCACAGAGAACAAGGTTGTATTTCAACAAACCCTTATAGATTAAATTTGAATTCACACTCAAGTATTCCCAATAAAATTTTCAAAACCAATATTCCAAAAATGATTTTAACAAAAAAAATATTGAAAACCAATTTTCCAAAAAAACATTTCATAAATGCATCCAATCCATATTTTAAATTCAAGAATCCAAATTACTTTACAAAAAAAATCATCACAATTTTAAAATTTCAAAAAAGACCATAAATCATCACTAGAGATGATTTATACTATGATTTTCACAACACATTCATAATCAGATTCATGAAAATCAATTAATACGATACTAATATAATATTTTCTAGTAGGAGGAGTTGAGTGTGATTCCACCTACCTTGAGTGTTTTTTAGTAAATGATAAATGGAAGAAGAACACCAACAAAACCGTGTTAGATCTCCATGAACCCACCATAAATATCATCTTACAACACAAAAAAGGGAAATTATGAATATAGATGGCATCCAAATCCTTAGATATTCTCAAGACGGGCATTGATTTAGGAAAACAATATCAGAGGATAAGTAGATCTATGATATGAAATATGAATGATGAAGAGCGAATACATACTGTGAAGAATCAGCCGATAATCACAAAGGGAAGCCATTTAATCACCTCTATAAAGATGAGATAACCTTAATTGACCTTTGGGGAAGAGTAATCCTGAGTTTGGACTGAATATGAAGGAAAATGAGGAACTTAAAACCAAAAACATGTCAAATCTACTTTATTCGGATCTAACGTTTACCCTGCACAAGGTTTAGTTGCATAGTTAGGAAAATCAAGCCCTAACCATGCATTATCCAATACCTTAAAGATGGATCATTGCACGGTCTCCTCACAATGTCTCTAAAACCATAAATAAACTAAGCCAAATCTATTGCTTCAAACTACCCAATCAACCTGTTTTATACTAGGATGTTGCATGGTTTTGAAAAACCATGATCCACTTGTGTGCCTTACCTTAGCCACAAAAACACATCTAACGTACTCAAAATTCATTCGAATTTCCCCAATAAAAATCATAAACATAAAATCATAAATAATGGGTTACTTACCATAAACAAGGCGTGTTATGTGGGTATTTGGAGCAACAGTCCCTATCCTATATAATAATATTAACATGCATGTATTTGGCACTCTATGGGTATTTAGTGCATCTGTCCATGTACTCCATTCTAATTTCAATCAATCCCATATATTAAATATTACACATGTATCACATATATAAAATTTATCAAGATGAATCATCATTAACCCCCTTATAAACATTTCACATCATGGTATACCATTTCAATTATCAGAAAAAACATGGTTCAAAACTTTAATCACATGGAATAATTTGAAAAATTCACCATTAAAAATTTTATAAAAAATTAATCATATAAGACATTAAACATTTAAGGTTAATCCAAACATCCCTTCATTCCCATTATCAATCAATTCCTCAAAAACATTTATCAATAAAATAAAAAACCCCATTAATTAACCAATTTCAAAATCCAAATTATCCCATGAACTTGATAATCACATCATTCCATTAATTAATTAACCAATTAATTAATAAACTTCAATATTAAATTTAAAAAATAGAAATTTATATTTCAAAATTCCATAAACAAAATTATAATCATAACTATGGGATTTTCAATTTACACCACCTAACTCATTATTGTTGAAGGATGTTCATCAAATGAAAATCCACCAATTTGAATTGAAACATTCAATTGCACAATGAAGAATGATATCTAGAACCAAAACCTCGATCTAAGATCTAATGGAGTTAGATCTATGATAACCTTGATTTAATAAATTTT
This sequence comes from Viscum album, assembly GCA_963277665.1. NCBI lineage: Eukaryota > Viridiplantae > Streptophyta > Magnoliopsida > Santalales > Viscaceae > Viscum > Viscum album. Next base: position 1,934,645,765 of record OY728131.1, read on the forward strand.
CAACATAAAATTAAAAGTTCTTCTTTGTTTGGGAAGATAGATAGGAGACAAGAATCCAAACGAGATGATATTTTTTACAGGGATATGTGTAGATCAATTATTTGGATCATAGATTCACCAAGAACAGAGTTAATAAGGCCTTATATTCTATCGGGGAGTGTCCAAATTTTAAGAAATTTTTGTTATGCGTAAGTAGGTCATTTAGTGGTAATGATTGTAGGTTTTGGGAATTTAATATAATTTTTTCGGATAAAATAAACATGTGCACATAGTTTCCTATGATGGGAACACATTTTTCCAAACTGTGCACCCTAACTAAGCACACATTCTGGTCAGGATCGTGGTTATTACTAATTACAAGCATTGTTTGAAAAAATATGAGCTAATCATGAAATCCCCCTCAGTCTATGGTTTTATGGTTTGATGGGGGTATGTGCCTATTTTGGGAAATCTTTGTGCCAAACATAAACTTCCCTCGTATCTTCCAAAAACTTATACAGTTTTCTAAATTCATAATAAACAACCCCAAACAAAAACCCAACGATAAATTACACAAAAAAGGGTAATGGAGTACCTAAGATTTAGAAAGGACATCTCCATAAGGGTTGGGATCATTAAATACCCCCACCTTACAATATGTCATCCTCAAGCTATACTTCCAAGCATTTCAATGTTTCTGGGGTAAAAATATTGGGCCACTGATCCTGTATATCTGACTATCTCTCCCATGTTTTCTCTTGAACATGTTCATGTTTCCACAATACAAAAACTATCTGTATGATATTTGCCAACAACTCTTTCTCAATGTGATCTACAACACACATCAAATTCTCCACAAAGGATACATTAGTCTATAGATAAACATCATTAACATTTATCACATGAGAAGGGTCAGGATGATACCTATGAAGATATGACACATGAAAAACATCATGCATAGTACTATACATTTTTGAAAGAGCCAATAAGTATGCCACTATCCGGATTCTCTCCCCAGCCTCAAATGGTTCAACAAATATGGGGGCCAAATTTCACTATATCTGAATCTTATAGGGACCCAATCTAGGTGACACATAAAGGAATAAATGATCAACCTCTCTAAACTATAGGGTTAATCAATATCTATTAGCCTATGAATTTTACCTGCTCTATGCTATAGGCATACATTTTTGAATCAGCTAAACCTACTATGATGTCTCCGAAATGAGACTCGGTCCCACCAGCTTTGACTCACCTTCCCCCACCCAGCATATACCTGATCTGTATGAACTACCATAAAGAGACCCATTTGGTTACATTTGAATAGTTTCATGATAACCATTGTTATAGGAATACTCAATGAGTGCCATATGATTCACCCAAGACCCACCAAAGTCTAAAACACGTGCATGTAACATATCCTTTAAAACATATATAATATGTTATGACTTCCCATCTATCTATGGGTGGATATCAATAACTAGAAATATCAGTGAACCAAGTGCCCTCTGAATGAAATGACCAATGCATGAAGAAAAACATGAGTTATAATACGAAATAATAATCCATGGAACCCTGTAAAGATGGACTATCCCTTAAACATACATCAAACCCAACTATCCCACAGAGAAAGTCTCTCTTATTGTAAATAAATCTGAAACATTCATCAGTCCGTCCACAATCACCCAAATAACATCATTTTTCCATGGAATCTTTAGGGAAACCACCATAAAATCCTTGATAACATCATCTGATATCCATTCTACAATGAAAAATGGATATATCAAACCACTAGGCCATTGATGCTCGACTGTCGCCTTCTGACATGTGTAAGATTGTGTCATGAACCCTACAATATCTTTTTGAATGCCTATTCACCAATACTGTAGATGTAGGTCATGGTACATTTTTGTAAAACCTAGATTCACCACCCACATCGAGGAATATTATTTAGGAATTAGTTCCTCCCTTACACTCATAGGACCAACAATATGATTCTTGACATATATGATCTCTTCCTCATCTATGGTTCAATCTGAATGTGTCTCCCCAACTAAAAGGATTTATCTCTAGGCCAAACACTATAGATCCTCATATAATCTTTCTCTATTCAATATCAAAATCATGAATTACACAAATACTAATATGATGGTCATCTAATCTTGGTCCTCCCAAACCACAATATGCAACTCATCTATAAAATCCATCATCATTCCCTCAAAACATGACTCATGAACTGCCTATGATTGAGTTCTCATGCTCTAGGAATCAATAACACTATTTCCTTTCTTGGTCATATATGCTAGCTCTAAATAAAATGATTTCATATACTCATACCACCTCCACTATCAGAGATTAAAATATCATTATGAAAAGATATACATTAAGATTCTATGATTCGTATACATGGAAAACATTTATCCCAAGTTATAATTCGACCATCACTTCAAGGCATATACCACTATAGATAACTTTAGGACTTGTGTAGGGTAATTTCACTCATGTGGCCTTAAATACCATGAACTATGTGCTACAACTCGATCTCCATACATCAACACTACTCCAAGACCTATCATATATGCAAAACAAAACACTGTATACTCCTCCTCTGGATTGGGGATGATCAAGATCATTGCAGTAGTCAAAAACTATTTCAACTCCTAGAAAGCACTCTCAAATTATCTAGACCATTCAAAATTTACTCCCTTCTTGATCTAGAACAAATGTGGTGCTTCCATGTGAGAAAAGTCCTTTATGAACCTACAATAGTATACAACTGATCCAAGATAGATAAAAATATTCAAAGCATTCTTGGGATAGACCTAAGAAACCACTACCTGAACATTATCTAGGACCACTAACACAGCTTCCTATGATATAATGTGTCCAACGAAGTGTACTCTCTTGATACAGAATTGAAACTTACATATATCGGATTATTTTTTATGCTCTCTCTATGTACTTAGGATATTTTCATGATGTGGGGCATCATCATCATTAGCCTTAGAGTACAAGATGATTTCACCCACAACCACTACCACAAACTGATCCAGGTAGGGGTGGAAGATTCTAATAATCAAATCAATAAACCTTATAGAAGTGTGTGTTAGCCTAAATGACACCATGATGAACTCATAATGGGAAAAACCTCTTCTGAAATCTATTCATGGTATATCATAAGGTCGAACTCTCAATGGAGGATACCCCAACCTCATTTCGATTTTGGAGAACCCACAAGATCCTCTTGAATAGACAAAGAGATCATCGATGTGTGGAATATTATAATAGTGCATCATTGTAATCTGGTTCAACATCCAGTAATCAACATATAAGAATAATGTCTGTTAGAATTATTTGGAAACAAAACTGGAGAACCCCTAGGTGACATAATTGGAAAGATAAACCCCTATCCATTAATTATATTACATGAGTTTTGATATATCCATGATATTTTGGTTCCATTCTCTAAGGTAGAATTGGAATCCACACTTCTTCATTAATGATCTCAATAGTAAACTCCACAACCATTTCATGTGGTGGTCGTCAAGAGTATTCAGGAAATAAATCCAAGAATCTCTCGCCTAATGGTGAAAATATATCCTTCTTCACAACACCACCCATATAGAAAAAGACATAAAACATGGGTGGTGAGTTTAGCCAATTGATGGTGAATTATCCCTATGTATCCCTACTTATTATCCCACTCTCCATAGTGTACATAACATTTACCCTATGGAGACATAAAAGCCACCCTCCTCTATGTGGGCTTGGTATGGTACTAAATAGTCCATACTGATAATAAAGTAAAATCCTGATATAACAATGATGCAATGCACCCAACAGAAATGATAGTATCCATACTCAAGAGAACACCCCTTTCCCAAACAGTTTTCTATCGATGATAACCCCAATGGTGTATGGATTTTCATAAACCAACTCACAAACTCCACTTACAAACTCAACCAATTAACAAGATATGTAGATATAAAATAATGAGAGGCACCGATATAAAATAGTGTACCAGAAAACATAGATGCTACAAGAATAGTATCTCTAATTGTCAATGTCCCAACCTCACTATCCACAAGTGCATGGAAAACTACACGAAACTGTCCTACCCATCTTCCATGTACTTAATTCTATGTTCCTTGAGATACACTAATCTACTGATATGGGAACATATTCCCAAAAGAACCACATCTAATTCCTATACCACTACATCCAATATAACTCCAACAGCCAAACTGATAATGGGTAGAAGACCCCCTTTCCATACTCTGGTTCTTCCTAGTTATTCCATAAATGCTCATCTATCAGGGTTTCTTGTATAACCTCTATAGATGAACCATCCAACAGAAATCTCGTCAATTTACTATTGTTCATTGGAAATGTCCATTAAAGTGACTTGGCTAACCGCATTGGTAAAAAAGTTCATGTGTAACGTCCTTTGTAACTGAACCATCCCCCCATACACTCTCCAGGGAATTAACCTAGATGAAGTTATCATAGTGAAACACCAAACTCTCTGAATACATACCACCTAGTTGTCTAGAAGAAATCACCTACATATTACTGGAATACACTTTCAGGTTCCTATTAGAAATTAGTGCTTGATTCACCACCTCAGAATTTTTGTCCTCAAATTGATATTAACTTGGGAATTAATTTCATATTTAATTCCATCCTAAAAACACTTTTTCCATATTATACTCATCCCTGAATAATTCTGGAAGACAGTTCTGCAAATCTGTAAAGTGACTATCATAGTCCATCAAAGACATACTCTCCTATGTAAACCTCATGAAATCGGAGGACCTCTCCCGCCTGAGCATCTCAGGGTAAAAGTGCTCCAAGAACATCTCCTAAAATTCCATCCAATCAATATTATCTTGTTGTACATGCCTAGTTTAGAAGTCCCACAAACACTTTTCTTGAAAAAATAACATATAAGTATACATTTTGACACTATTATAACAAGGAGTCTGTATGTGGTCATGTATCTTTTTTATAGAATCAATCTAGAACTCAGCTACCTTAGGTCCACCATCTCTGGTAAATGTAGGAGGGTGTTGATACTAAAAATCTAGTGTCATGTTAGTCATATTCCTTACAACCTGCCATTTGTCTCTTTCCATAAACTCTATAAAGTGAGAAATGATCTCATAGAACTACTCTATTTCTCCCTCACCTAGCACTATCAGTGCCTTAGGTTCCACTACTAGAGGACTATATCCACCCATGTCATTCCACAATCCTATCAATAAGAATCATCGTGGAAGCATATATCTATAATAATAAACACACATATGAGGACTAATTTCGATACATTAACACATTTATGTAATAGGTATTCAAATAATCTATAAAAATTAATCCCTTATTCCCATCCACACGGTTAAAAATGTGGCGTTACCCCTACCCTCAACCATCCCTCATTTAGGTCACGGTTCACATGGGGTAAACACTTTCACATATAAATTTTATCATTTTACCAAACATTTATCACATTCACATTGCCACATTTATCATTATTTATAATTTCAAATTTCACTCCATGCATATTTTTTATTTAAATTTCAAAAGCAATAAAATGGTTTTCCCATAACAACTAATCCAAAACTCAATTTTCCATTCATGCCTTAAATGATCGATGTCATAATTTATCGTAAGTGTATAAAATGATTCATGTATGCTAAACACTCATGTGATACTAGTAAAGAAGTGAAATATTAAAAAACATTATAGAACATAATAACATCACACAAATAGTGCATCAACCAAGGTGAAATAACATTAAACTATAATGAAAAATAGCAACAACAATAATCCCACCTTGGGTAATTTGGTTTTCTCCCACACATGGGTTATAAAATATTATAAATGTGATCATGAACATGGACCAAATCATCCTAGACTCATGTATACCATAACCAATTGTTATTTCAAAATAAAATAAAAGAGAACTAGGCTCTAATACCATATTTTAACATCCTGACATGAGTTCCACACACCAGTACCCCAAGCGAGTTTGTTGCTTGTCCTCACGAGAGCCTCCCCTTACAATAGAGACTGATTACTAAAAGCAAGGTACTATTGTAAAACATGATTATACTACACCCTTTTTATCAGAGTAATAAAATATTATAAATAGATAAACAATAACCAAATGATAATAATAGATAAACATATATCAAATTTAACATTGAATACTAATATCACATAATATACAAAAACCATAATCAATATCCAATATAAATTAGAAGAAATTTCACGAAATATATGTATCAAGTGTCAAATGAAAAACACAAAATAAAAGACACAAAAAACTCCCATGTGACACTACCACAATACTAGGTTTATCTAGTTCTAGGGTTTTAATAATTCTTAATAAAAGCACTACTAAAAATCCCCTTTCTCAGTGCAAGAAAAATCATTTTTAAATGGGGTCTTCAACATTGAAAAAAAAGTTCTATTAAAGGGGTCCCATTACCAGTGCTTTTATAAAATCTTTGATAAAGGCCCCTTTTATCAGATCTAGTAAAAAATAATTGATAAAATGCGACTTTATCAACATTTCTAAAAAAGTGCTGATAAAGAGGAAGTCTTTATAAACATTACTAAAAAAGTGATTTTAACCGGTGGTCTTTATCAAAAAAAGTTAAATGTTTTGATAAATACCACCTTTTATTAGTGGTTTTTTATTAGTATTTATAAAGGGTATATTTCAAAAAATATTATGTTCCATTAAAAACAATATATGTGGTTGAAGAAAAACAGACACCCGTAGTAGAATTTATTACCATTTAGATATCTCATGGGACCTTTTGGATTTAATATAGGTGATAATGGATTCATGTGGGTCACTAAGGTGTAAAAAATAATCAAAAGCTTTGATTTAATTTGTGTTAGTGAAAAAACAGACAACATGTTCAGTTGTTATGGCTGTTTGAGAGGCCTTAAAATGTGAAAAATCATTAAAACTCAAACCCCCTAAAATCCCGGTAAGGATCATAACATTCAATCTGGGAGCTTATTTCATCCCCACAACTAGTCAAATCAAAGATTATGAAACACGCTAAAACCATGTCATATTAAAATATCTTGAAAAATAATAGAATAAAAGTTATCATAGTTTCAAAAAGTGTGAAATCAAACTCAAACTTCAAACGACCATAAATTTTGAACTGGGTATCCGTTTAGGATCTAACACATATCAAATCAAATATTACAATGAAATATATTTTTTGTTTTTATGGTACTATATCTTTAATAATTTTACCACCTTTTTTCCCCATAAAGACCCATAAGGCCTTCGAAACAGAGTTTTTAGTCACGAACACCAATTTCTCAAAATTAAAACAACAATAACATCAAATCTAGGTGTCTATTCATCCTATACCTCATATCATACCAAATATAATTTAATGATATTTTATTTTATAGTGGAGCTAAAATAGACTCCCAAATTAGATTTTATAGTTATTTCAAGGTATTTAGGGGTTTTATGGGTTTTAGGGTTTTCTTGAGTTTCTTAATGTTTTTATGTGTTTTAAGGGTTTGTAAAGTTAATATCCACATAAAATAATTATATATATAAATATGTATTTAATATATATATATATACATAAATATATATATAAACATATATAAACATATATATCTATTAATTGATAAATGAAATATAACAAAATATCTCTAAATATATAGATATATCATAAAATGTAAATCAAACATTATATGATAGGGTAAAAGGTGTCAGTGTATAAGCTCGAGGTCCCTAGATCAAAACTCATTGGAGATAGGGGCGCATGCTAATGTTCTAATACGGGGGGGGGGGGTTGTGAAAAAAATATACCCTTTATCAGTGGGGCCTTTATCAACACATTTGTAGTTATATTAATGGTGTCCTTCATTAATGTTAAAATCATGCTAATAAAGGGGACATTTATCAACTTGTTTTATGAGTGGTGTTAAATATATCCCCTTAAAATCACATACATTATCAGTTCTTATTGAGTGCTAATAAACCCCTTTTACTAGCGCTGTTAAAGGCCCAATTTGCAATAGTGTGGGTCCCGGCAACATGTTCGGCTCCCTCATTCATGTTACATCCCAACTCAACTATCTAACATAGGGATATTGGCTTTATCATGTCTGTATACAGGTTGTCTATTTGGGTACCGATTAGGTTGCCCAAGTAGGGTGTGAGTATAACATAGTATGCCACCACCAATGAAATCTAATACAATATCCAATAAAAAATAGTGTATGTAGTTTTATACAGAATAATGTACAGTAAATAAAGTAAAAATTTCACATAATCAATTATTCATCATTTAACCATATCATTTTCTCAGTTTTATGATGACACATGAACCATCAATACCTAGTTTTTTCTATTCCGAAGTCTGAACCATATCACATAGGTAAACACAATTCATTATTTCATGGGACTTCATTATCCATTTCATTTCAATTCATAGCACGACCACTTATAACCATAGTTCAATGCCAATCTCATTTGAGAAGAAAATTTTGTCTAGAACCCCATAGGTATTTTGAGCATCAGTACTAATCCCACACCTCATGGGTATTTTTAAAATCTTCCTATACCCCATATAGTAATATTCAAATAAATGAAATTTAACTCTATAGGTATTTGGAGCATCAGTCCTTGTCCCACACTCATTTTTCAATCAATCCCATATATAACATATATCACATGTATCACATGTATCATATTTTTCCCGATTTGTCATTATTATCCATCTCTTAAACATTTCACATCATAGTATACCATTTCATTTATAATGAATACGTGGTTCAACACATTAATCGACAGGAATAATATGATCAATTCACCATTGAACCATTTATCAACATTTAATCATTTAAGTCGTTAAACCTTTAAGGTTAAGCCAAAAAACCATTTATTCCCAATATTAATCAAATCCATAATAAGATTTATCAATAAAATACACAACCCCATTAATTGAAAAATTTCATAATCTCAATTGTCTTTTCCCATTCATAATCACATCATTTGATTAATTAATAAACCAATTAATTAATCCAATTGAAGTTGTGATTACTAAAAATCTAAATTTATTTTTCATAATTTTATACACAAAATTATAAGCAATACTATGATATTTATAATTTAGACCACCTACATCAATATTGTTGATCGACCTTAGTCAAACTAAAATCCCCCATTTTAAAGCGGAATGCTCAACTACCAAATGAAGAACAATATCTAGAACTAAAACCAAGATCCAAGATTAAATATAGTAAGATGTATCATAGACTAGATCTAATCCATTTATAATGAAAAATAAAACATTACTTATCATTTGAGATTAGATACCAGAGAGATGAATCTAAATAGGAGGATATTTCTTACTGAGAGAGGTGTACATATATCAATTTGATTTTAGATTGGTCAAGAACGGAGTTCATATGGCCCTGTAATCCGTCCGAGAACCTCCAAATTTGAAGGAATTTGTGTTAGTATTAATTAGGATGTTTAGGGGTAATGAATGTGGTGTCCAAGAATTTAAAATAAAACATTCATGTAAAATAATCCCACATGCACAGTTTCCTTTACTATGGCTCATGGTTTTCCAAAAGGTGCACCTTAATCACGTTCCCCGCTAGTGGGGTGAATGGTTACTCCTAAGAGGGTGCATGGATTTTAAAACTATGAACCAAACCTGAAATACCAATATATCTAAGTTTTCATGGGCTTTTTTGAGGTAGTCAAACAGTTTGGGAATATAGTACGCCATCCAGGTACTACCCTTTGTCTTCCAAAAAAACATCCAACATTTTTAATATTCTGCCAAAACAACCCCACAAAAAATCCAACCAAAAGATACTTAAAAAAATGGTAAAATTGTTCATAGGAACAAGTATGAGACATATCTATAATGTTTGGGGCCATACAATTAATTTATTAGAAATTTCCATCTCAATCAATGGTCTAATGATATATAATTCCATTAAATACAAGGGGAAAAAATATTTTCTTGGCTTACTCATTAATGTATTATAACTTATGATGTAAAAAACCAACCCGAGTTTCACAGATCTGGTGCCTTAATTCATTACATTTACATGATTACAAGAATGTCCTATCATGAAGTAACTAATAGTTTAATAGTTTTGGAAATCCCGATACATACATAAGTTCAACAATACAACTTGAAAAAAATACAATATAGAAATTACTTTCACAACATCAACAACTCCTAGGTTATTTATGAAAATAATTCATAATATAACTCTCCATGTCTTGATAAATTGAAACATAAGAAATATGTGTGGTAAAAATCTATATAAGAGTAAGAAATAACATTGAAGATATTATAAACATAAACATTAGTCATGGTGGATAACTAAAAAAACATGTATTTTATAATGAACTTGAACACCTTATAGCATGAATAAGAGCTGAATAAATAATGAAAAAATAAAGAATAATCATGGGTATTCTACTAGTGTAATTGCCTCATTAACATTAAATTACAAGTTTCATAATGATGGAATGCATAATTCTGAACATTATAACCATACCATCAAGTCCTCATGCCAAGACCATAAATAAACATTTTTTCAAGGCCTCGTGTGAAGACCGAAGTTTGTCTAATAATACCTACTAAAGCATAGAGGGTATATAGAGGGACCCACCCATCACCTACTAAGTCCAATTAATTACTTATAGGAATGAGGAAAAACATAAAAACAATATATTTATATTGAAACTAACATTTGAAATGTCAATAATATTCCCCGAACATTAAGCATAAACACTAAACATTCATAGTAAATTGGTGAATGGTTTTAAGATAGAACATCCACAATCAAAATAATAATAAATCATTCAGTTAATTATGGTATATGATATAAAAAATTAATAATCCTGATAATACATAATAATCATAAATAATATTGAAATAGATTAAAATACTCCTATAAAATTATGAAGTAATTCTTGGGATAAATAATCCTTTACTTTGAAAGGAATAGTTCATTTTGTAAAATATTTGTACAAAACCAGAAGTCAAATAAGAAATTATTTTAATTATAAAAGTATTGTTTTTAAAAAGATAAAGGTTGCTAAAAAATTTTTATAGAGTTCCCATGAATATAGTTATGAATTTGAGAAATTCCCTTGAATCCATCTTATATTTCGAGAAGAATTCTTGAATGATCCTTAAAAAATAGATAAATACACAGAAATGAAAGTAGGATTCTGGTTGGTACACATAAATAGAATATTATCATAGAATATTTGAGGAGTAAATATGAGTAAATAATAATTTAATTTATGTATGTAGATAATAAGAGTAACATAAATGAAAATGGAGGTTTGGGTAGAAACCCCATAACATAAGTCTGAAGGTGTTCCTCACATTATCTTAATGACCTGTATAATAAAATTTTGGTTTATAAATTAATTATTATAGAACATCCGATAAATTAAATTGATTTATTATAATCTCTTTAGATTCATTCATGGCCTTTTAATGGGTTAAGAGATTCAATTTCATTATTTTGGAGTGATTACTTCCTTGGTTTTCATGATTTGTTTACTTATATTCATGAACAGATAAACATGTAGAATGAGAATAATTGTACAGAATAGAATTTGTATGTTATTATTGAACAACAAGAATATTATATTTTCATAAAATTCTTTTTTTATTGAGATATAAGATGAATCATTATATAAAACTTTAATAATAATTGTTTGGGTTAATTGGATGTTCTTCTCATGATGAACTCATTTTTATTTAAAAATTAATATCATGTGTAAAAAAGATTATCGAATTTAAAATAAGTTATAATACATATATTATAGTTTGGTTCAACCATAAAAATGGTTTCATGACGATAATTTGAGACAAAAGTAGATATTGAAAGCCCATTATTTTTGAATGTGATAAATTAACACATCTCAAATGGTTTTTTAATTTATAGTATAAAAGAAGGGGAAAATAGAGATGATAATGAATTTTTCCTTTATAATAAAAATAAATCTATTACATGTATGGTAAAGGAGTTATCACAACATTTTTATGAAAGGATGTGGGGATATAAAAATGAAATAAATGAACTTCAAATATAAGAAATGAAAAGAGGAATTTACCTCTTGATGTTATCTTCCTTGAGAGACTCCTTAGGGGAGATGTTTTTGTCTCTTTTATGAGATCAAGGGATGATAGAAATGGGGGAGGATATTGATAGGATATTTCGGGATAATTTATATAAGGCACATGTCTTGAGAGGATTGAAGATAAGAGGAAGTGAGGGAAAGTTTATAGTGGAGGAGAGGAGTGATTTTTAAATATCCTATTCATTATTGTATTATTTCCTCTAAGACAACAAATAAGGTTGATTCATCTGACCCATAATAGTAATAAATGGATGTGAGTTCGGAAAAAGTGTTCATAAATCTTCTATGATGATATTAATAGTGAATGTAACTTATAATGTATATATACGGTAAATTACCATATTTTACTATTCATCAAAAAAATCGAGTATTTCATAAAAATATCAAAAATTCACCATTAAAATTTTTAGATGTGTATAGTTTTATAATGAAGTCCATTTTTTGAAAATAATTTTCTAAATATTTTTCATTTTATTTTCTAATAAAAGAGTAATTTATTCAAAAAATAAAAATTTTAAGACTAATTTTTTTTATATTGCATTGAAAAATTAATCAAGATCCCATTATCTTATAACCATAAGAAAATAAAATAATATTATTATTTAGTTTTCATAAGGGTCATATTACTGTTCATAATAATATTCACAAGGTTATGTTAGTATTCACCAAAAATTATTTTATTCTTATTAGACTTTAAATATCTTACTAAATGCAACCGTGTATTTCAGTTTTTCGAAATTCAAATCATAGAGGTGAAAAAACATTGATTATTAGCTAGGTTATAATAGAGTGGTGTTTTTAGATAATCAATGTTTCATGTTTTCAATATTAAATTTATTTATAAATCCTTGGGATGTTACATTCTACCCCCTTAGAAAAATTTCATTCTAGAAATTCATAGAATTTTACCTCATAAAATGATTTGGGTAGGTCTTCATCATAAGTTCATCATGCTCCCAAGTTTCTTCATCAATTATAAGATTTTTCCAAAGTACCATTACCAGTTGTTTCATCAAACTCCTAAACAACTTTCCATAGTGTCTAGAATCTTGAGAGGCATTTAACAATATGATAATTCAGGTTCCAATTATATACCTTCAAAAGTGAGGACATGCATTGGGTCTGACATGTACTTTCTCAACAATGAGACATGGAACACATTGTGTACTTTAGATGGGCTAGTTAGCATATCCAAACAACATGTTACATATCCAATTAACTCTAGGATCTCAAAAGGTCCAATTTACCTAGGTATCAGTTTCAATTTCTTCAAAAATCTTATAACATCCTTCCATGGAGATACATTCAAGAAAACGTGATCTCCCACTTGAAATTTAAAATCCTTCCTTTGATTATCAGTAATGATCTTTTTCCTACTTAGAGTTTCTTTGATATGGGTTTGAATAGTCTTTTCATTTTCTATTGTTTCCTCTACAATATTTGGAACAACTAGCTTCCTTTCACCAACTTCATCCCGAAATGTTGGTGTACGCTATCTCTATTCGTACAATGCTTCATGTGGTGCCATTTTAATTCTAGAATGGAAAATATTTTTTTGGGAAAACTACACCAAAGGTAAATAATTACCCCACATACCATGAAAATAAAGTTATCATGATCTCAACATTTATACTAATGTTTGGATCGTCCTATCTGATTTCCCATCAGTTTGAGGGTGATAAGCGATACTCAATCAAAGATCAGTATCCAAAGATTTCAGAAAAATTTTCAAGAATTTTCATGTAAATTGTGGATCATGATTAGAAAAATTTTAGATACATTCTACATGAAGTGTCACCGCATCATTGATATAGAGTCATACTAGGAACATAAGTGGAAATTCCTCCCTTATATTAAGGAAATGTGAAGATTCCATAAGTTGATCAACAATTACCCATATCACATCATTCATACATGGAGTTTTAGAAAATTCAATAAAAAAATACATGGTGATATCATCCCATTTCCATGTAGGAATAGGTTGAAGTTGCATGAATCCTCGAGGATGTTGTCGTTCAACCTTGACTTATTGAAAGACTAAACATCTTGATACATAATCAGCAATTTCATACTTCATTTTGTCCCACCAGAAGCGTTCCCTAAAATTTCTATACCTTTTAGTGATACTAGGGTGTATAGAGAAATTAAAACTATGGGAATCATCCAAAAACTCCCATTTTATCTCAGGTATTGCTGGAACACAAATCCTCTTCCCAAATTTCAAAATTCCATCTCCATAAACAAAGTATTTCAACTTCCCATCATACAAAACGCTAATTTTTTTTTTAATATTTTCATCATGAGACTATGAAGCTTTAATCCTTTCCAATAGTGATGGTTGGGAAACCAAATAAAAATTAGTGATGTTTGAACTTCATTGGTAATTCCTATATCAATTTTTGCAAGATCCAGAAACAGCGGATACCTTTCAATCCTAATTTTGTTTAGGAATCCATGATCCTTCCTACTCAAAGAATCAGCTAGCTTATTTTCCTTTCTTGGGTGGTAGTGTATGGAAAAATCATAATCCTTGAGTGTTTTAAGCCATCTCCTTTTCCTCACGTGGATTTATTTCTATGAGAATATATATTTTAGGATCTTATGATCTATATATATCTCATATATCTTGGCATGGATATAATTTCTTCATATCTTCATAGAAAAGATTACAACTTCTAACTAAAGATCATGAGTAGGATAGTATTTTTATGAATTTTTAGCTACTGTGATGCATAGGAAATAACTCGATCATTCTGCATGAGGAAAGAATCGATTTTTTTCTTTGATTCATTACTATAGATCACAAACCCATTATTACCCAATTGTAGATTAATGATAATATCATTCACTAATATCCTCTTAAATTCCTCAAAAAATTCTTCACATTCTTGTTTCCAGACAATCTTAAACCCTTTACGTGTAATCATGGTCATTAGGCTGACTAAAAGGGTGATGTTCTGAACAGAACATGGAAAATAACATACTAATCCAATAAAAATACATACCTCATTTCTGTTCATTAGAGTAGAGGACTATTGAAAAAACATTGCCTTCATTTGATCAATATATGTTCCATCCGTAGAGAAAATGTCACCAGGAATGGAAGCTAATTGATGAAAAAATTCACACTTGTTAAACGTCTCGTATAATTCATTTATTCTAAGATTCCTTAGAATAGTTCAAAAGTGATTTTCATTATATTTTTATATTTTGGAGTATACCAAGATATAATAAATAAATACCACCATAGTGTCATCAAGATATTAATTAAAAATTATATTTATTAGATCCATGAAAATAGTGGGTTCATTAGTCTGTCCAAAATACATTACTACAAACTCTTAATTCCCATACCTTGTTCTAAATGTTTTATTTGGAATGTCTTAAGGCCTTAAACACAACTGATGATATCCATATCAAAGATCAATCATTGAAAAATATTGGGCTCTATGAAGTTAATCAAAATTATCATTATTGTGAGGTATGGGATACTTTTTCATTATTGTTATAACATTGATCTCCCTATAGTCAATACACATCTTCATAGATCCATCTTTCTTCTTAACAAAAAGGACAATTGATCACCATGGAGAAAAACTAGGGAGAATTAATCCATTATTACTCAATTCCTCGTGATGTTTATTCAATTTTTCTAATTCCACAATGTCCATTCTATAAGGGGTCTTTGTTATGGGTTTGAATATATAATTAAGGCAATAGAAAACTCAATTTCCCCTTCTGGAGGATGTCCAGGTAAATCCTTTGGAAACAAAACAATATATTTCTCCACAATATCTATGTCCTCTATATGAACATTCCATTCCTCACCAATAGATATTGTATTCTCTTCCTCCCCAATAATTGAATTCAGTATAGCTACTAGGGGTGGATCTAGATGATAATCAGATGCCAAGGATTCTTCCCTAAAGATAATGGATTCAATACCATTCTCAAAAATTGAAACTTCCATCTACATGTAATATATATTCACAACATAATGTGAAATAAAACTCTTACCAAGGATTATATAAAAGTAAATCATGGGTATGATGATAAGGATAGAAAATAAAGACTATTTATGTGTCTTAAGGGGGGCTGATCGACAAATATTTGTTGCATTGGTACTTACCTTTTGAGTTTTTACTGACAAATCCTTTATTAAATCATATCGGACATGTTTAATTTTCCTTGAAAACTGGGAATATATAAAAGAATATAATTATCCACAATATAATAAAGCACTAGATAAGTTTGAGGAAATTATTAACGTACACACCACCTTATCATTAGAACTTAAATATCAGCAATTGTGATTGCATAAGATCGACTGTGCTCCCTTGTCCTTTTTTGAGGCGTTTCTCCTTGGCGCTTTGGAAAATCATTAGTACAGCTCCCCATCTAACTAAAATTAGAGAATTGAGCATTGGTAGCTTCTTTCGTCCCCTTAAAATCCAGGGATAGGTGGCCTTTTTCTCCAAACTTGTAACAAACACCCATACCCATCATGAAAGTACCAGGGTGTCTCTTCACATAATTATCTTAGGGTGGAAGGTCAACTATTCTTTTCTTCCCCATTTCCTTATTTCCATTTACAGAGTTTTCAACAGCCCATTTTTTCACTTTATTCCCCTCAAAATCACAAAACATTGAGAATTCATTATATCCTTGATAGCACATGAGACCATATCTTCATATTATGAGAAACATTGGGAGACTAGATCCATTTAGTTATACGGTTTTAATCCATCAAATAATCGATCAATATTCATCCTCAGATTATCAATGTAGTCCATGACATGTCTTGATAACCCTGTAAAGTTAGATTAATAATTTTCAACATTCTCATCCTCTTTTCACCTCATATTTAGAAACTGCCCTTCCATATATGTTCGTTGTTCATGAGGGAAGCATTTTTTCTATGAATACTTCCTTTAAATCCCTCAATTAAAATTCTTTTATTTAATCCTCCTCCTTTGTGTTTTGAATTAAATACCACAACAAATCTGCATCTCCTAATAGATGACAAACCACCATGACAACCTTCTCTCATTCATTACATCACAAATCGAAAAATATCTTCTGTAATGAACTTATCCACTACTCTGCTATGATTGGGTTTTTAGTCACATTAAATGATGGAGGTTTTTAGCAGATAAAGTGGTCTATCATAACTCTTCCACATTGTGGATCCGGATGCTCCATTAATGTCTAGTTATTGTTAATAACCTGAGTCAGTTATCCTAGTATTGTTATAAGTTTCTCAACACCAATTGCAACACATGAGCCAACATCATTATCTTACATTGGTGGGAAATCCCTACATGGGACACATGCATTCATACAGTTTACATTCCTTTCACTAGGCGCCATTTCTAAATAATATAATACACTATATAATTTAATGAATCTTAATTTATAATGATAACATAGACAAATACATAGCATAACTAACCTCTTAATCTTAAACATAGTTTCTTTGCATAAAATTTTACATTTAAATCCTTCATAATGGCTTGTAAAAAAAATGTTTATTATCCTAAGCATATTCCCTAGGAGAGTCAAACTAGGTTTGAAATAAGGCCCATTGTCTTGTACAAGGATAAATCGGGTCAAGCCCGAAACTCCTCATTAGGTATTTTACTCCTAGGTGGATATGTGCTAGAACCTCATCCAGTTGTAGTATCTGGATAGGGATATATTTGATAGAAATATTTTCATAATCTAGTCCTTACCAAAATTATAGAATGATCTTGTATATTTATCCTGAAATACTATCTTAGGGTATTCTCTTAATCTAAATTTTATGAATCTAGACTCGCTTTTTTCTACTAAACTTCACCTGATACAAACTGTAAAGACTCGGTCCCAGTTTCCCAAAGCCTATTCCTTAATTCATTATATTGGCATGATTAAAAAAATTGTATCAAGATGTAATGAATAGTTTAGTAGTTTTGGAAAACCAGATACATACATAAGTTCAACATTACAACATCAATGGAAATCCAATATAGAAATTCATTTGACAATATAAATAACTCATAGGTTATTTCAACATGTCATTCATAATATACATATTCATGTCCTGTGAAAATGAAACATAAGAAATGGGTGAGATCAAATGATCTATTAGGGTAAGAGATTTAGTGGAATATATCATAAACATAAACATTAGGTATGGGAAATACCTACAAACACATGCTAATAATGAACATGAACACATTTTTGCAGTAATAAGAGATAAATAAATAATTCCATAATAAAAAATAAACTTGGGTATGCTACTAGTTGAATAAAATCATTAAATTTAATTTAATAGTTTTATAATGATGTAATTCAAACTTCTAGACAACATAGCCATATCATCAAGGCCTTGTTCCAAGATAATAAATAACCATTTTTTCAATGCCTCATGTCAAGGCTATAGTTTGTCGCATGAGACCTACCGATGCATCGAGGGGCTATAGAAGGACCCACCCATCAATTACTAAGTCCAATTTATTCCTCATATGAATGAGTATAAATAAAAAAACATATACATTCATATTGAAACTAACATATAAAATATCAATAACGTTCCCTGAACATTAAGCATAATCACTAACCATTCAGTGTAAATTGGTGAATGTTTTTAAGATAGAATATTCATAATAAAACTAATCATAACCCATTAAATTAAATATTTTAGATCATATAATAAAATATTAATACCAATAACATATACGAATCAACAAGAGTGATGCAATAGATGATGATACTATTATAAAATCATCGACAAATTCTTTAGATAAATATTATTATACTCTGAAAAGAATTGTTCTTTTAAAAAATTCATTTTATAAAACAATAACTGAAGTAAGATAATATTTTCATAATAAAATTAGTATTTTTAGAAAGATAATGGTCACTAAAAACCTATCTTTTTGTGCCCTTGAAAATTGGTAAGAATTTGAGAAATTCCCTTGAATCTATCATGTATTTCGGGAAAAATTCATGAAAGATCCTTTTAGAACATATAAATCCCAATAAATTAATGTTGGATTATGATTGGTTGAAATATATAGAACATTAGCAATGAATATATGAGGAGTAAATATGATTAAATATGAACTTAATTGATGTAATTAGATAATAAGAGTAACCCGAATGAAAATGGAGCATTGGGTACAAAACCCATACATTAAGTATGAACGTGTTCCTAACATTATCTTAGTGACCTAATTAATCAAATTTAGGTTAATATATTAATGATTTTAGAACCACATCTATATTTAATTGATTTAGTGTAACCCTATTATGTTCATTCATGCCTTTTTATGGGATAATATATTCAATGTCATTGTTTGGGAGTGTTTTATTCCTTGGTTTACATGACCAATTTATTTAATTATTTTACGGATAAACATATAGAATGGGAATGGTTTTGGAGAATATATGTTTTATGTTATTAGTGAATAACCATAATATTACATTTTAATAAAATTTATTTGGTTATTATGATTTAATATAAATCATTATATAAAACATTAATGATAGTTGTTTGGGTTAATAGGCTGTTCTTGATCATAACAAACTCATTTTGATATATAAATTAATATCTTGGGTAAAAAAGGATTCCAGAATCACAAATAAGTTATAATACATATATTATAGTCTTTTTCATCCATAAAATTGTTTCATTACTAGAATTGAAGATTGTAATAGAAATTTAAAACATGTTATCCTTGAATGTGATAAATTAATTCTTCTCAGATGCTGTTTTAATTTCTAGAATAAAAAAGGGGAAAGGAGAGATGATTATGAATTATTACATTATCATAAAAAATTATATTAAATTTAAGGTATTGTAGTTATCACAAAATTTTTATGAAAGGAGGTGAGGATAAAAAATTAAAATAAAGGAACTCGAAATAAAATAAATGAAAATAGAATTTGCCTCTTGAATTTATCTTCCTTGAGATCCTCTTTATGGGTGAACTTTTGGTCTTCTTATGAGAAAAAGGGTTTATTAATGTGGGGGATGATCTTGGGAGGATATTTGATCAGAATTTAGAAATGGAAAAAGTATTGAGAGGATTGAAGAGAAGAGGGAGTGATGGGGTTATAGTGGAGGAGGGGAGTGATTTTTTAATAACTTATTCATAATTTTATTATTTCCCTCAAGAAAACTAATAATGTTGATTAATGTGACCAATAATAGTAAAGAGTGCATGTGAGTTTGAACCAAGTATTCTTAATAGAAACATGATAGCCCTCCTACTAACATCTTGTGGACAGCTAACACATATTCATTCCAAACAAATATTTAATGACCATTTCACTTGATTTAATACATTAACAAACAATTAACACTTGTATACATTATATGATTTATTTGGATTCCCTAAGCCTTCTAATTTTGTGTTATAGACATATTCTATTAGGTTTCATCCATGGGGGGAGGTGTTAGTATCAAATTAAAAATGAACTGATCCAAGATTGTGGATATCAAAAGTATAATTCTAACAAATTATCACATTATTACTGATGAAATTAATTGTCATAGAATATTTTTAAACATCTCTTGAAATATTCATTAACCAATCATGATTTATTGGTACCATATTGTAGCATCAATGTATTGTTTCTTATGAATATCCACCAATAGATTTATATCAACTAGAGAAGCATCACAAACACTAAATTGGATTTTCGTACATGGAATCCATCCATAAATTCATTTAATCTTTTCAATCCAATCCAGTTTCCATTTAAAAATTCCTTATATGAATCATTATTCTTATTAAATAATTTTTCAATTATACAAATTATTAAAAACCACCTCTTTGGTTTTAAAATTACAATGTAGTATGTGTCTTTAGTATAATTCATCCCCTAGAACTAGTATATTATAGTGTTTCTATGAAAACTCATGCACATATGGAGGTGCAATTTCATTGATGTCAATCCTTCCCCAATTTTCTTAAAAGATAATTGTTCCCATCATATAGATAAATATTTGGTCGAGAAAAATTCATTTCAATCATAGAAATGTTAGTATCCAGAGTTTCTATAGGTTAATTAAATGCCATTAAATTAGTTTTTTATTTATGTAAGTTTATCTCTAAGATGATGATTTAAAAAAAACTTATCACCAAAACAAATAAAGCTATGATATAATGGATTTATTTCATATAATGTTTTTGGAAATCATTAATCAATAGGGTTGAAAAATTGTCAACTGTTTCATTTTTATTTGATAAACATACCTTCAAAACATTTATGAATGACTTGAAATAAATATAATATTCCTCATTTATCTCCCTTGTACTATCATGGAATATTTTATGTGAATAAGGATATGTAATTTCTGCAGTAGCTCCACTATACTATTAAATTATGATGAAAAAATTATGAACAATCTCCCTTAATTCATCTAGGGTATGAACCTGATCACTAGTATAATAATATTATTCTATATTAAAATATTCATACTGATTATTCTTAAATCGATTGAAAAATTAATGATAATATACTTTTAACATTAGTTTTAAATAAATTTATTTCATAATACATCCCAATTTACCATTAGAATACATTTCATTTAAAATTGATTTTAATGTTATTTTTGATTAATATTTGATGTCAATTGTTTTACTAAAAATGATATCAATAGTTTTTGAACATTGGAATTCAATTATTATAAAAGACAATGACACATTTTCTTAAAAACATTTCACATTGGTTTTAATAAATACTAACATAAAAATTATATTTTAAAAGTTATATGAATGGCTTTGACCTCGTTAATTTGTCATTATTTTTTCTGAATCCCTAATAATTTAGGCATTTGACTGTTTAAATAGTTTCCTCAGCCTCAATCATCATTATTTGAAATATTTTTTTCTTAGACACCATCGTTTTTATTTTCCATCACCTCCTCTATGATCTTCCATTGCTTCATTTGGCACAAAAATATCCATTATATATTTCTTGTTTTATTTTCACCGTCATCATATTTCATATCTCGTTTGATATGTATTATTTCATTTATTTCCATATGAATTTCATCAACCAACTTTTGGATCTATGTTATTGCATATTTGTATCGTTAATATCTATATTGTGTAACTATAATATTTATTTCTTTTTTATACTATCTATTTTGTATATTTCAGTTTTAAATTTTATTCATTTATTTTTCATATATGAATATTTTTCATTATTAATTATTGTGGTTATTATTAGTTTTAGAGTATAAATGTCATTATAATTATAAATTGATTTTTTTAATATCATTATAACTAGAATTGTTGGTGGTTATAATTGAATATATTTATAATATTTTTATTATTAATTTTTTCTATAGTTAACCATAATGATAATTTTATAAATAAGGATATATATTTTAATATTGAATTGGATGTTTTGATATTAGGTATTGTTAAATCATCTTGATAGTTGATATTTAGAAAATGATGTATATTTATTTTATGATAATTTTGGATGTAACACCCTGACACTGGATACCCAGAGTTGGTGCATTATTACGTAGCATTAGCCTAATCACAAGGGATTAAATCACGAATTACCGATCAGTTTAATATTATTAGAAACATGATACATACATAAGTTCAACTTTACAACTTGAAAAGAAATAAAACACTAATTTATTCCATTAGAAACATCCAAGCCTCCTAGATTATGCATATAAGTCACTCATAGCATAGATCTTCATATCCTAGGAAAATTAACCATAAGAAAGGGGTGAGATCAAATGCCCAGTAAGGTTAAGAAATACTATGGAAGATAACATAAACATTAGGCATGGTGAATAAAT
This sequence comes from Viscum album, assembly GCA_963277665.1. Classification (NCBI taxonomy): domain Eukaryota; kingdom Viridiplantae; phylum Streptophyta; class Magnoliopsida; order Santalales; family Viscaceae; genus Viscum; species Viscum album. Next base: position 1,934,668,738 of record OY728131.1, read on the forward strand.
GAAAATAAATTCCTTTAAAATAGATAAGCATGAACACTTTATCACAGCAATAAGAGATGAGTAACTACTTCCATAATAAAACATAGTCATGAGTATTCTACTAGTCTAATAACCACATGAACTATCTATATTATTTTTGTATTGAGTGAATGTATAATGCCAGACATTCTGAAACTTTTTGTCAAGGCCTCGACCAAGATGTCTAAAAATGATTTTGGCCTCTACCAAAACCATATATCCAATTTGTAAAAGACCTCGACCAATTCCACATATAATTGTCTCATGAAACCTACCGATGCATCGAGGAGCTATAGTTGGCTCCACCCGTCACTTACTAAGTCCAATACATTCCTCATATGAAAAAGATGAAATATAATATAAACATTTGTATTAATGATAGCATAAAAAATGTCAATACTTTAACCAGAAACCATGAATGGTATAAAAATTACACATCCATAGTCAACCATATCACAAAACCTTCAATAAAATATGGATGATTTGTAACATAATAGATCGAATTCAAACAAGTTTAAAATCCATCAATGGATGTTGATATAGATGAATGGAAAATTATTTAATAGGAATATCTCTTTCTATATTGAAATTATTTAAAATTCGTATAATTATAAAAGGAAACATTTATTTTTAAAATATTATTATAAGATTGTAAGGGAAGATTCGAAAATGTTATAATGGAAGAGAATAACCTCACCCGCTGTACAAGTTAAAAATACATTCTTACCTTAATTTTGTCGAAAAGGCCGTGAAGTAACTTGTTCGGAAAATGACAGAAAGATTCATTTCAAAACATATATGTTCAGATAAGTGTATAAATGTCTTTAAACCATAGTTTAGTAAATAGTAAAAATGTTTTAGAAATACATTTTTATGAAACATGGATGTGGTTGATAAAGAGGTCCCTGTAGATACTTACGTAAAAAAAACATCGGATAATAAAGAGATTGTGAATTTAACCCTTACCATTTACTTTTTCTTGGTAGATTGTACGTTAACCTCTTATATAATAGTTAAATAATTGATATTAAATTATACAAGAACCATATACATAAATATGATATCATATATGATAATCTAATATTGCTTTGTTAATAATATTTTAGTATTATCGTCGTTTTGGGTGTTAATTGATTAGTTTTTCTTTATATGTCTTGTTACATAAGCCATGTTTTTTATGGATAGTATGAATATGATTCATATCCATAATTATATTCAGTTCATAAACATTATTTTTAATCATCAAATGAAAATTATTCATCATTGGTTACGATGGGGAAATGAATCTCATCGCATTCGTGGAGACGGTAATCCATACATATGGACGAGTGACAATATCATTTTTTTGATATAAAAATCCTATGTAAATATATGTTATATCAAAAATAAAGAATAATTAACATGTTATATTAATTATTTACAATAATTATACATCATTATTATACAGAATCAAAAAATAATGAATTGAATAACAATTACACCACGACGTGGAGATGGTAAGACATACCTACACAAGTACGGTGAATTTTTCATTCATATGATGGATATAATAATGGTTATGGATGTAAAATTTTTATAATAACAACACATTATATTGATGATACTTGATTTATTATTTTAGAATAGAAACAACAAAGAAAGAGGAAGTGGAAGAAGAAAATAACTTGAAAGAGGTGATGAAATATTTACTTCGTCTTTGGGTTCTTTCTTTTGATTTGATCTAAAGGGATACATAGGTTAGATTTATGACCAAAGTAATGCCTCTAAGATTATGGGAGGATATCTTATAGGATATTTGGGTAGTGGATAGCCGATCCAAAAGTCTTTGGATGTGTAAATTTGAGAGAAGGAGAAGTTCCATTTTATAAGAGGGGTGTGAGGCACCATAGGAAACGATTGAAATATTATTTTATAATATAATAATTTTCGGTTTATAATGACTAAAAATGATATATTCAGAGTATAAGTTGAGTATGTGTAGAAATTAACTCAACCAATATGTTTTAGACAGGTTAAGTCATCATATTATCCTTATCTTTTAGATTTAACTCTTAGTTAAACAGTTTTACATATACAATGTCTCCTTGTAATTTTATATTATATGGTTAATAAACATACTATAAACTTCCAAGAGAACCCCAAGTGGTTCATTATTTAAATATATGACCTTATGTTATTCATTGGTCCGAACCATATATTTTTAGGAATATAATATCAATTAATATTATAATATTTATTAAAAAAACTCTTTTATGTTAATTTTGACACTATTGTCTATTTTGTTTTTGTTAAATTAAAAAAAGAATGATTACATAAAAAAAATTAAATTAACTAACCCCAACATGTCATGTTATCCTATAAAATTTTTATAATTCATAAAATGTCTCAAATTAGATTTATTTAGATATTTAAAACATCAATTATTTTAATCATTCATTAATAAGGTAATTACTACATCATCATTGTCTGAAAAATAAATTTAATTATTTGATATCATGAAATTATAAATAAAATAACATTATTAAGAAAATATTTTCATCTTCCTAATGAATATTTATAGTCTAATTTATCATTTTTATAACTATATATTAAAAATGGATTAGTTATTAAACATTGAGTTTTACACTTTTAACTATTCTTTAAATAAAATAATAATAAATGTCCTAATCTAATCCAAGTGGACCAAAAGGATAATATTTTATTACAAAGGTCGTTTTCGGTTGAATTATACTTTCCAAATAGAATTAGTACTTGTCTTAGGGTAATTATAATATCATTTGTATCTTTAATTATACTATTTACTTTTAACCGTCAGAAATTAAAGTCAAAGGTTACTATTCACCAAAAATATATTTTAATCATTTTGAACATAATTTTACTTACTAATATAAACAATGTCTCATGGATTTTTTAAATTAAATTCACATAAGTGTTAAAATTATGTTTTCTGCAAATTTTCAAATGCTCCTAGGAGGTTTCTTAAAAGACGGTAAATAGTACAATAAAATTTTTATATATCTAAAATTATTATAAAATGACTTCAATGAATTACCCTTAACTTATATAGGAATTATGTATCTACTTTTACCTATAATAAATTTAAATAAAATAATTAATTATTTAAATAAAAAGTAGGTTTTAAACAATAAATAGTGGTATTCATTATTCATAAAAAAATGAATATTTTCAGAAAAATACTAAAAATTCACCCTAAAATAATATCGATATTCTGAATTCAAAAATGAAGTCGATTTTAAAAAATAATATTTATTAAATTTTAAAAAGCTGGTATTACTATTCATAATAGCTAGTTTGATTGGTTGTGGTGTGATAAAATCTCAATGTTCTATACAATACAAGATACTTCATTATTCAAAGGAAAAAGTACCATGGAAGCTTGGGGTGTTACATTTACCCTCCTTTAAATAATTTCATCCTGAAAATTTATATAATATTACTTCATAAGAAGATTTATATGGTTCTTCATCATATGTTCCACGGTGTCCCATGTTGCCTCTTCTATCTTATGGTTTCTCCATAGAACTTTTACCAGATGAGTTGTTTAGTTTCTCAACCATTGTTCTCTAGTATCAAGAATTCTGATCGGCTTTTCACAATATGATATTTCATGTTCCAGTTCAATTTCTTCATAGGTGAGTACATACGTTGGGTAAGGCATGTATTTTCTGAATAGTGATATGTGGTACACATCATGAACTTTTAGATACATGGCGGAATTTCCAAACGGTAAGCTACAAACACAATTTGTTCTTGAATTTTGAAAGGTCCAATGTACATGGGAATCATTTTACCCATCTTACTAAATCTTACAACTCCCTTCAATGGTGATACCTTCAAGAAAACATGATATCCTACCTGAAATTCAAAATCCTTCCTTATGTTATCATCATAGCTCTTTTTCCTACTTTGAGATACTTTGATTTGGGATTTGATTACCTTCACCTTTTCCAACATTTCCCCAACACATTCTGAGACTATGAGTTTTCTTTCACCATCATCATCCCATCAAGTTGGTGAGTGACATCTTTTGTTCATATAAAGCTTCATATGGTGTCATGTGAATACTTGAACGGAATCTATTGTTATAGAAAATTCTACCAGAGGTAAATATTGATCTCACATACCTTTAAAGTCAAGTTGTAATTATATCAACATGTCTTCTAAGTTTTGAATAGTCCATTATAATTTTCCATCAGTTTGAGGGTGGTAGACAACGCTCAAATAAAATTCAGTATCCCTATATTTTTGAATACTATTCCAAAATCATGATGTAAAACGAGGATCACGATCAGAAAAAATTAATAGGGGTACTCCATGAATTCTTACATCTTCATTAATATATAGTTTTTCTAGATTTTCATGTGGTAAATCTTCTCTTATAAGAATAAAATGTGCTAATTTGGTAAGACGATCAACACTGATCCATATTGCATCGTTCCTTCTAGGAGTCTTTGGTAACCCCATAATGAAGTCCATTTCAATATCATCCAATTTCCACTCAGGTATGGGAAGAGGTTTCTTGAAATTTCTAGGATATTGTCTTCCAGCTTTCACTTGTTTACAAACCATACATCATGACACAAAATTAGCAATCTCCATGATCATGTTGTCCCACCAAAAATATTCCTTCAAATATATATACATCTTTGTGCTACCAGGGTGTTTAGAGAAATTGCAGCTATGAGCATCATCTGACAATTCTCTTTTTAGATTAGTTGTATCGGGCACACAAAGTCTCTTCCCAAATATCAAAATCCCATATTTATATATGAAGTCGATTAATATCACATAGTTCAGAGCATTAATTTCCTTTTGGAACTACTCATCATCAGCCCGAGAACTTTTTATCCTTTCTAATAAAAATGGTTTGGAAACCACTTGAAAAATATTAATGCCTCACCTTCCATAAATATTCCCATATCCATTTTTACTAGATCCATGTACATATAATCCCTTTCAACTCTCATCTTATTCAAAACTCCTTGATCCTTTCTGATCAAAGAATTCTTTACCTTATTTTCTTTCCCCGAGTGGTAGTGTACAGTGAAATTATCATCTTTGTGAATTCAATCCATCACCATTGCATCATATTGAGTTCTTTATGTGAGAAAATATACTTCAAACTCTTATGATCGGTATATATCTCACTTTTTTTACCATAGAGATAGTGTCTCCATATATTCAAAGAAAATATTACAATTCCTAACTCTACATCATGTGTAGGATAGTTTTGTTCATAAATTTTTAGCTAGCATGATGCATATGCAATAACACTCTAATAATGAATAAGGACACAACCAAGTCCATTCATTGATGAACAACAATAAATAACAAACCCATCATTCCCCGATGGTACAGTCAATATATGATCATTGACTAATCTTTTCGTTAGTTCTTCAAAACATTCTTCACACTCTTTTGTTCAAATAAATTTAACCCCTTTACGTGTGATCTTGTTTAATGGGTTTTCCAATCGGGAAAAATTATGGACGAAATGTCCATAATAACGTGATAAACCAATAAAATTGTGCTCCTCGGGTATACTTGTCGGTGTTTTCCATTCATGGATTGCCTTTGAAATAGAAGAATCAATAGATATTCCATCCTTAAAGACAATATGGACAAGAAAATAAATTTCCTGAAGCCAGAATTCGCACTTTCTAAACAACAAATATAATTCATTTTATCTAAGAGCCATTAGGATAATGCATAAGTGATTATCATGATCTTCAAATATTTTGGTGTATACCAATATATCATCAATAAATATCACTAAAATTTCATCAAAATATTCCATGAAAACAATGTTAATTGGATCCATGGAATCATAGGGTGCATTAGTCATCCCAAAACGCATTAATGTAAACTCATAATGCTTGTACCAAGTTTGAAATGCTATGTTTGGAATGTCATCCTTCTTTACACACAACTTATGAAATCTAGATCGATGGTCAAACCTTGAAAAATGTTTAGCTTCATAAATTGGGTCAAATAAATCATCAATACTAGGTATGTGATACATTTTCTTTATTGTTATAGCATTGATCTTCCTATAGTAAATGAAAAACCTAATAGATCCATCTTTATTCTTAACAAAAATAATAGCCACACCCCATTGAGAAAAACTAGGAAGAATAAATTCTTTATTACTCCATTGATTTAGTTTATTCTTTAGTTTAACAAATTCCATAGTGTCCATTCTATAAAGAGTCTTCGATATGGGCCTTGAACCAAAAAATAAGTCAATGGAAAACTCAATTTCTCATTCTGGTGGATGTCCAGGTAAATCCTTTGGAAACACATCAACATATTCTTGTACAATAGGCACATCCACTATTTGAACACTCCTTTCCTCAACCATATTCATTTCATTCAATTCATCCCCAATAATTTTATTCAGTAGAGCTACTAGGGGTGGATCTAGATAAGAATCAGATGGTGACATTTCTACTCTAAATATAAGTTACTCTTTATCATCATTTACAATTGTAACCACTTTCATCTTAAAATAAATTTTTGCATCATGTTCGGAAATCCAATACATACCGAGGATTATATCAAATACAATCATGGTTATGAAGATGCGATCAGTAGATAAATAACTCTTATATGTCTTAATGGGGACAGATTTACAAAAAATTGTTTCAATGATACTTCCCATAAAAGTGTTGACTAACAAATACCCTGTTAAATCAATTTGGAAATATCTAATTTTCATAGAAAAATGGAAAGAAATGAAACAATGAGATGTTATGGAATCAAATAATGCATTGGATAAACTTGAGGAAACAATTAAATTACCTGCCACCACATATTTTGAAGCTTCAACCTCTGCAGCAGTGATCACATAATATTGGCCTTGATCCCTTATCCTTTCCTGAAGTATGTTTCTCTGATGCTTAGGGAATTCATTTTCATAATGTCCCATATCCCTGGAATTGTAACATTAAACATTGGTAGCTTCATTCTTCCCCTTACAATCACCAGCAAGATGGAATTTCGGTCCACATTTTTACCATTCTCCTTTTCCTTTTAGACAGGCACCCGTGTGCTTCCTTCAACAATTATCATAGGTTTGGAAAGTCAACTCTTCCATTCTTCTTTGTTTCCTTATTTAATTTTCTAGAGTGTTCAAAAAATATCTTCTTCTCTTTATTTTCATTAAAGTCGTAATACTTTTAGAATTCTTTTTCTGTCGTGATGGGACATGAGACAAAATCATTATAAAATGGGAAGGATAACAAGACTAATACTCAACAGTGAAATGGTTTTAACCCATCAAAGAAACTATCAACCATACTTCATGGGTTACGTATATAATCTATAACATGCCTTGAAGTCCCTGTAATGTTAGCATTATAAATTGTGAAATTCTCATAATCCTTTTTTCTCTCACTCGTAAATTGCCTTTCCTTATCCGCTCGATGGTCATTGTGAAATTAATTTTCTATGAAATTATCTTTAAACACCCTCCATTCTATATGTGGTACTTCATCATTATCCTTTTTATTTTGAATTAATGATCACAATTGATCTGCATCTCTAGTGAGGCAATAAACTTCTATGAAAACTTTTTCCCTTTCACTACTCCCAAAAGAATGAAATATTTTCTCTAAGGAACTTATCCATTGCTCATATACAAATAGATTTTCAGACCCAATTAATTTTAATGGTAATTTCCTCATTAAGAGGTATAACATTGATCCTCCACATTTTGGATCATTGTTCTCCATACAGTTATGGTTTTTGTTAATACACTAAGTGATTTTCTTATTATGGTGATAAGATGATCAACACCAGTTGCATCACCAGCTCCAATATAATTTTCTTGAGTATAAAGGAAATCCCTACATGGAATATGCACATTGATACAATTTCAATTACTTCCACTAGGATTCATTTCAAAACAATGGCATAAACTAGATTAGATTATGAATCAAAATACATAATTCCAAACTTGTAAAACACATTAAATAAATAGAGGAGTTTATGGATATAATCCATAATCATAAAAACAGTTATCTTTGAGAAGTTATATAATCATAAATCCTTCATAATGGTTTTCAAATAAAATTTTAATTATCCTAAGCATATCCCCTATGATGTCGTAACCAAGAGTGCAGCAATGCCCATTGTCGTTCACAAGTTACCGTTCAATTCTAGCTCAAAGTGGTGTTTTGGGTTTTAACTCTAAGTACATCTATGACAAAGCCACCTCTACCTGCTCGTATATAGGCAGTGATTTATTGCTTCTAAAATACACAAAATATATACATTAATAAAATTATAGAATGTTCTTCTATACTAATCCAAAAAGTCTGTCTTAGGGTATTGTTCTCTAAATAGTGTTTTTTTCTAAATCTAGTTTCCAAGGTTTTTACTAAACTTCCTCAGATACCAACTATAACACCCCGACCCCAGTTACCCAGAGTCGGTGCATTATTACATACCATTGGAATGATCACAATGGTTCCAATCCTGATATACCGATCGGTTTAATATTAATGGAAACAAGATTCATACATAAGATTAACATTACAACTTGAAAAGACTTAAAACGATAATTTATTCCATTAGAAACATACAAGGATCCTATATTATCATAGAAAGTCACTCATTACTAAATTCGTCATATAATTGTAAACCAATACATCAGAATGGGGTGAGCCCAAATGCTCACTAAAGGTAAGAATTACAGTAGAAAATAACATAAACCTTATGCATGGTGAATAATTGAAAACACAAGCCTTTACAAATGTTTATCATTAACACTTTATGGTAGGAATATGAGATGGATAAATAATTCCATAATAAAACATAGTAATGGGTATTCTACTAGTCGAATAACCACATGAACCATCAATATTATTTTCATAATGTGGGAATGTATAATGTGAGACATTCTGAAACATTTTGTCAATGCCTCGGCCAAGATGTCTAAATATGATTTAGGAATCACCCAAAACCATATATCAAATTAGGGAAAGGCGTTGGAAAATTCCACATATAATTGTCTCTTGAGACCAATCGATGCATTGATGAGCTATAGCGGGCTCCACCTATCACTTATTATGTCCAAAACATTCCTTATATGAAAAGGATTAAATATAACTTAAACATTTGTATTAAAACTAGCATAAGAAATTTCAATACATTAACCATAATCCATGAATGGAATAAAAATAACAAATCCATAGTCAAACATATCACAATACCCTCAATATAATGTGGAAGATTTCTATCATAATAGATCAACTTAAAACAAGTTTAAAATCCATCAAAGGATGTAGATAAAGATGAAAGGAAAATTATATAATAGGAATATCTCTTTCTATTTTGAAATCATTTAAAATTCATGTAATTATAAAAGAAAACATTTATTTTGAAAATATTCTTATATTCTAGTATGGGAAGCTTCGATGATGTTATAACAATAGGGAATAACCACACCCACCATATAAGTTAAAAAAACCATTCTTACCTTAATTTTATCGAAAAGGTCTTAAAGTACCTTGTTTGGAAAATGGCGGAAAGATTCCTTTCAAAACATATAAGATCAAATAATGGTAAATATTACTTTAAACCATAGTCTAGTAAATAGTAAAAATGTTTCAAAATACATTTTAAGAAACATTTATGTGGATGATAAAGAGGTCCTAGTAGATTCTTATGTAAAAACAAAATCATATAATAATGAGAGTGTGAATTTAACCCTTACCTTGTACATTTGCTTGGTTAAGGGTATGTTAACCTCATTTATAATAGTTAAATTATTTTTATTAAATTATAAAAGAAACATATACATAAATATGATATCTTATATGATCTTAAAATAATTCATTGTTAATAATATTTTAGTATTATCGTCGTTTCGGGTGTTAACTGATTCGTTTTCCTTTATTTGTTTTGTTACCTATGCCATGTTTATTGTGGATAGGATGTATTCGATTATTACCCATAATTATATTAATCTCTTAAACATTATTTTTATTCATAAAACGAAAATTATTTTTGAATGGTTATGATGGGGAAATTAATCTCATCATGTTCATGGAGATGGTAATCCGTACATACGCACGAGCGACAATATCATTATTTTGATATTAAAATAATATGTAAATAGTTGGTATATCATATATAATAAATCATTAACATGTTATATTTATTATTTACATCAATTATACATCATTATTATACCCATCCAAATAATAATTTATTGAATAACAACTACACAATGATGTGAAGATGGTAAGCCGTATGTACGCACGTATATCAATTTTTTTCATTCATATGATGGATAGAATAATGGATATGGTGGTGTTAGGATGGTATGTCACTGGGTATGATATACTCTATGATACCAAACATAATATCGAATTAGTAAAATGATATAAAAATAAAAGTGGGGGTGAATTTTATACTTTTAAAAATCCCTTAGGAAATTTTGGATAACCAAAATTCACAACACCTCTAAGTTCCAAAGACATTCTTGATTGATTATGGAAAATTGATTCCAGAAATGAAACTAAAAAAAGGGTACACCAACTAAGATTCTACCTTAAAGCGTACAGATTCTAACTAAAATAGAGTACAAGTAAGGAAGTATAAGAAAGTTATGCTTTCCTTAACAATACAAAAGGTAGTGGAAAAACAAACTAGTAAAAACTATAAGTAACAAACAATATCTCTTTTAACCCAAGTGAAGGGTATCCAAAAACCATGGATGAAGGTCCCTTGATTTATACATTCAAGAATATCTGTCCTACCCACACCAGGGTAAGCCCTCGATACGAAGATCAGAGTCTGTCTTGCTATCCCCACGAGGCCTCAACTATCAGGTAGTCGACACCACTATCTTCCTTAGCAAGGAAGCCCTCAACTTCAAGGTGTTGGAACCTATGTCTTCTACCCCCTGAAAACCTTCATTGTAATAAAAAACAATCATAGTCACACAATAAAAGTCTACACAATACAATGTTTGAACAATCTGTTCAAACCTTCTGCATGATGCTTTGAGAGTTGATAATATCTTCTCTCTATAGAAATCACTTCAAGATGTTCTGATCACCAAAATTCCAAAAGTGGTTGCTTCTTTTAAAATGAGCTCTTATTTATAGGAGAAGCTCCAATAGTCAGCTCCCTCCTCCAATGGTCAAATTTTTTCTTCAATTTCATAGGGGCCTGTACAAGTTTCACTCAATCAATGGTTAGTCAATAACTGAATACACGACATCGTTTTGTAATGAAATAAGTGTAAGTATAAGAAAAACTAATGTTGGTAATGTAAGCAAAATAAAAGTTTTTAATGTAAGAAAAATAAAAGTTCGTAGTCTAACCAAAATGGAATTCAGAGTCTATAATAATGAGATGTTCACATTATATTTTTATAAGGAATTTGTAATGAGGATTTGTAATCATAATTCGTAATAAGAATTCATCAATAGAATTTATAATGAGTATTCATCATCATAATTCTTAATGATATTTTATAATCAGAATTCGTAATGAGAATTCATCGTCGGAATTTGTAATAAGAATTCATATCTAGAATTCGTAATGAGAATTCGTAATCCGAATTCATAATGAGAATTCATCCATGGAATTCGTAATGAGAATTCATAATGAGAATTCATAATCAGAATTCATAATGATAATTCCTCACTAGATTTTATAATTAGAATTCATAATCAGAATTTATAAAGAGAATTCATCATCAAAATTCGTAATGAAAAGCAGAATACCTTACATCTAAGTATTTATATGATTTTGTGGTTTTGGACTTCAATATGAATTTTATAAATAGAAAAATTTATGATACGAATAAACAAATATAGATAAGGGTAAATTTCTTTAAAGAACGAAATTTCCCTTTTAGAGGTAAAATATGGATTTGCTTAAGTATAAGGTGTTTGTGATTTTCAAAATAATAAGGAATGGAAAAGACATAAGGAAAACCATATTGACTAAATAATCTCCACATTTTTGGAAAGCACAAACAACCTTATGAAAAATAATATAAGGACTTAGAAAAATTTCTTTAGGATTTGAAATTAACAATTATCTCCCATTGTTTATGGATGATGGTGAATACAACTAACTCCCCCTTAGGCTTCAGAATACTAAGGAATGTATTCTAGATTTCTGGAATGGAGTTTTCAATATCATGCAAATGTAAAAATTTGTAATGAGAAACTCCCCCTTAGATAAGGATAGTTCTTCTTTAATTAGAAATTTTTATTATCCCTTTTTGATTTTTCCTTCTCCCCATTTGGGTAATTATATTTTCTTCTCACCCTTTGTGATTTTCAAAAATAATTGACGGAATGGAAAAGTGATACAGTACCTAAAACATTTGTAAATACATACAACGAACACAAGAAACCAAAATTCTATTATGATTGGAAAAATTTTACAAGGAAAGTCAAATAAAAAAAATCGGATTTGTCAATTTGTCTTCCTTTTCCTTTGGGATTAACTTCTTCAATAATGTTTTCAGCTTCTTTAAGTTTTTCAGGTCTTCCTTAGCTTTTTTTTCTATGGATTTAATCATTTCATCTTGAGACTTTAGATCCATAGACTGTTCCTTAAGAACATCATCTTACCTTACAAGCTTTTCTTGGAGCTCAATCCGGAGATCTCTATGCCTTTTCAAATTTTTAACAAGAGAGATAACCTTCCCATTCAAGTCCTTCACTTTTTGATTACTAGAATTTTGCTCAAGGTTCAACATATCCTGAATATTCATTATTTTTCCATCCCCGGTATCAAAATCATTTTGAACATCATTCTAAAAATGATCAAACTCATCCAAGTCATCATCAATTTTCATTGACCATAGGGTGATTTTGTTGCAAAAATTTTCAATGAACATCATAATTGATGAAAAAATTTCTATGATTAGCCTCAATATTCACACACTTATCCATAACCATGGATAATGATTCTGATTTTTGATTAAGGCTATGTTGAATCCTCTGGAACCTGGAGTCTATGGTTGGAATGATAATAATTGTATCCACCAATTTCATCAGAGATTCAACCCCAAAATAATTACCTAGTGTTGATGTCTCCGAATAAGACACCTTTCTTTGTGATTGTTCTTCTTCAATTTCCACTAACTTCCTTTTATAAGAACCACTAACATGATTTTTTCCTTATTATATATTTTTCTGGTGTATCCATGCACACTTCCTTACCTTTACAGACTTTAAAAATTGGATCTTCGTCAAGAGATTCTTCCTCACTCTCAGATAGTTGAACTATCCTAGCTTCATCTATTTTTTCCTTCTCTTATCCTTCTTCAAGAAAATGCTTATTATAGATTTCTTCTTTAGATAATTAATTTTCCTTCTCTTCCTCTTCCTTATCATCATCTTTATTACCTTTTTTATCAACTCCCTTTCTCAGAGTGATAAGCATTGAGGATTCGACCTTCTCATGACAATCCTCAACTTGTTTAATCATGTCATCAAGATCACCATTTCCATCTTCTACTACTTATTCTTCCTCTAATTCCTCCTCTTCTTCTATCTCTTCAAAAACTTATTCCTCTACTTCTTCACCATCTCCTTTCTCTACTTCTTCAACAACTTGTTTCCCTTTAGACTTTTCTAGAGTTATGTATTTCTTTCTAGGGGTCTTCGGTAAAGGCTCAGTAATGAATATTTCCTGAATGTGAATCATCTTAGAGGCTAACTCTGTATCTTTCAAAATGGATTGCACAACATCATCTTTAGAAATATTTTTTTCATCTTCTTATCATTTTCTTGCCTCTCAAACTCATCATATTCTTTCTCTTTTAAGGCCTTAGCCTCAGTAGGGTCTTATCTAAACTAAGGTTCCCCTTCCTTTCTCCTCTCCTTATCTTCCCTCTACAAAGAAACCACTTCTTCTGGATATGCATTCAGTTTCATTGTCTTGGGAGGTGCATATTGGGTTTCCAATGACTTGGGAGTTTTTCCTTTAGCTTTTACTTCCTTTAGCTTCTTCTTATTCCTTGTCGTCGTAGATGGTTCATCTTTCTCTACATTCTCTGTACCTTCTTCTGCCTCCTCCTATGGCAGATCGTAGAACTCTTCCAACACTTTTGAAAAACCAATTTTCATCCTATTTATGGTGTCTTCACTTATCAACATCATCATACAATTCTTGATCTTTGAGATGCAAGAAACCTTAAATGAATCAAGACATCGAAAAGTATTCCTAGAGAGGAGATAATGATACATAATAATTTGGTCTTCCAGAGTTCCATTTATAATATTCTGAATTGTAATAAGAATCTGCCTCATCAGGTTGATCTTTCTTAGATTTACCAAGAAATCCAAGATGTAAATATCACTCATAATAATATTTTCCTTATCACCTATCCTTGGTATGAAAAATTCATTAACCCACAACTGCAATAATCGGTTGTTGGTGGAGAGATGAGCAATATTAACTATTTTATCATCATTGAGGACAAGGCATTTCAATGCCTTCACTTTGTTGATACTTACCTGATCATCTAGTAGCTTTTGTGAACAAAATTCTGCCTCTCCATCATATGATAAGACCACCATGATCACATCATTTGTGTAAGATAACTTGTAAGTATATCAATAAGACTTAAAGTAAAACCTATCTTTGCCATCCTATTCAATGAAGAAAATAGATGCATAGAATTCTATAAGAAAATTGGTATAAACAACATCCTAATCCCCTATCTTCGATATGAAAATATATTTCCAACCATTGAGTTTGATGTTCTTAGAGATAAAATAATCAAACATATTATTGAAATTTGTATGAACAAACATTTCCCTCTATACTAACAAAGCTAAAATTGGTTTGATGGGAGACATTTCTTCAGAGGTGGCTTCTACAGACATTTGGAAAGTAGGAGCACTGAAAGTTTCATAATGGCCTTAAATTACTGAGCAAGGGTTCAACATGATAGAGCTTTGAAATCTATGTGGGACACAATAGGGGGTTCCCTTTATATAGGTGATGGGGTTGACATTTGGACTTCCAAAAACCATCTAAAAGTTGAAAAACTCTATGATCTGATCTGGCAGTTGAAAACATACCCAACAGGAAATCATGAATCATATTCTTTGAGGTTTTAACAAAAACATTCAAAACTAAAGAAAACTTGAATACGAAAGATTTTAAAAGAAATAAACTAATATCAAGAAAAAGTGACTACGGAAACATAACTAAGAAATTCTTACCTTTTGGATTGGCTAGGTTGTTTTACTCATAATAGGTGCTATTATTCTTGAAGAAAATATTACTATGAAAAAAATACTACAAAAAAACACTATGAAAAACCTAAAGTCCAGAAGTTTATTACAAAAACATTGAGTATCAAAACTATAGTACGAAAAGTTTGAGTACGAAAATTATGAGTATAGAGAATTATGAGTATAAAAATTATGATTACGGAAAATTATGAGTATGAATAATTATGAGTATGAAAAATTAAATGTACAAAAAATTATTAGTATGAAAAATTATGATTACAAAATATAATGAGTATGAAAAATTATGAGTGTGATGAATTATGAGTACAAAAAATTATGAATATGAAAAATTATGAGTATGAAAAATTATGAGTACAAAAAATTATGAGTATGAAATATTATGAGTACAATAAATTATGAGTATGAAAAACTATAAGTACGAAAAATTTTGAGTACGAAAAATTATCCTTACGAAAATTCAACAGTCTGAAGAATTCCATTCCGACAACTTCAATTCCAAAACATCCTTTACGAAAATTTCAGTTACATAAATTTCATTACGAAAATTTGAAAAACTAACTATGAGAAATTTTTGATTAAGAATGTTTTGAAAACCTGAATATGAAAAATTTTCATTATGCTAACAAGAAAATGTACTCCCCCTATGAAAAGGAGTTTATTACTGTTAGTAGAAATGTTCAAAAAGAAGTTAATGAAGAAGGATTACATCACGATTATCATTCCTAACTTCTGTTTAATGTATTCAAATCTATTGGAATGTAATGATTTTTTGAAAATATCAGCAAGTAGATCTTGCATTCTGATAAACTAAAGAGTAATATCTCCTTTTAGTGTGTGATCCCTAAGAAAATGATTCCTAATATCTATGTGTTTTGCATGAGAGTGGTGTGCAGGGTTTTTACTAAGGGCAATGGAACTTGTGTTATCACACAAAATTTGAGTCTTAGTAAAACTCAAGCCATAGTCTATGTGTGTGTGTTGTATCTACAACATTTGAGCACAAAAAATTCCTGCTGCTGCACATTCTACTTCAGTAGTGGAGAGTGTTACAGAGTGTTGCTTCTTTTCGGACCAAGAAACTAATTAATCTCCTAGGAAATGAAATTTTAGGATGTACTATTTCTATCCATTATACGTCAACCAAAGTCATCATCTAAAATTATTTTTAATAAAAAATCATTTCCAGAAGTATAACATATCCCTAAATCCATGGTTCCCTTAAAGTAGTGAAAAATTATATTCACTGCTTTTAAATGACATTCCTTAGGATTGGATTGATATCATTCACATAAGCATACTGAAAACATCATGTCTGGTCGACTAGCTTTCACGTAATGTAGAAATCCTATCATACCTCTAAAAGATGTTTAATCTACTAGTTTCCCAGTATCATCAAGATTAAGTGTGTTTGAGGTACCAATGGGAGTATTAATACTTTTAGTGTTGTCAATTACATACTTTTTAAGAATATATTTAATACACTTATATTGAGATATATAAGTTCCTTATAGTTTTTGAGAAATTTGGACACCCAGGAAAAATGTTAACTCACCCATCATACTCATTTCAAACTCAAATTTCGTTACATCCACAAAGGAATGATTTAAAGATTTCTAAGTTGAACCAAATATAATGTCATCAACATAAATTTGAACAATAAAAACATTTTTGTTATCTTTCTTTATAAAAATAGTTGGATCTTCATTTCCATTAAAATAGTTAATTTGAAGAAAAAATCAAGTAAATCTATCATACAAGCTCGTGGGGCTTGTTTAAGGCCATACAAAACATTCGTAAGTCTAAAAACATGGTCAGGATATTTTGTGTCTTCAAATCCCAGAGGTTGTTCAAGACAAACTTCCTCTTGAATATAACCGTTATGAAAATCACATTTCACATCCATTTGAAAAAGTTTAAAATTGAAGAATGCTGCAATGGAAAGTAAAATACGAATATTTTCAAGTCTAGCTACTGGAGTATAGGTTTCTTTATAGTCTATTCCTTCATGTTGATTATATCCTTTAGCAACAAATCTAGATTTATTTCTAACTATGTCACCATTTTCATCACACTTATTTCTGAAGACCCATTTTAATCCAATTACATAAGATTCCTTAGGTCTTTCAACCAAGGACTAGACGTTATTCCTTTTGAATTCATTTTTTTCATCTATAATGGATTTAATCCAATAATCATCACCTGAAGCTTCATCAGTTCTTTTTCTTTATAATTGGGAATGGAATGCTTGATGTTCTATTTCATTTCTTAAGGAACATCTATTCCTTATAGGTTGATTGACATCACCAATGATACTGTCATGGGGATGATTCCTATGAAACCACTGGTTTGGTTTTTGAAGAAGTTGTTCATCAACATAGGGTAGGAAATATTTTGGGGTAAATGTTTTATAAGTATCTTCTTGAATATTTTTCATATCAAAAGGATTTTCTATCAAAGTTTGATAATAAGTTTTTGAAAACACATATGAAGATGTAGGTTGAGGTTGTTTTAAAACAAAAGGATCAGTTTCATCAAATTTAACATGTACTGTCTCTTCATCAGTACATGTTTTTTTTGTTGAAAACAATATAAGCCTTATATGTTGTGGAGTATCGTAAGAAAATTCCTTCGTTAAATTTTGGTGCAAATTCGTTTAAAATATCTTTAGTGTTTAGAATGAATACCTAGTAACCAAAAACCTTAAAGTAAGAATGTCTAGGTTTTATACCATCCCATAACTCATAAGGAGTATTATTAAGAAAAGGTCTAGTCAAAACTCGATTTATAGTATAACAAGAAGTACTTACATCTTTAGACGAGAAATGTTTAGCTATAGAATACTTACTCAGCATGGTTCTAGTTATCTCTTGATGAATTCTACTTCATCTTTTAACAACACCATTTTGTTGAAGGGTTCTTTATGCTGAAATGTTATGATTAATAACTTTTTTACTATAAAAATTCTTAAAATCAGAATTTTGAAATTCTCCTCCATGATCACTATGAATATATTTCAATTGAAGGTTTTTCTAATTTTTTACCTTGGGCTCTAAAACATTTGAAATAAGAAAAAGCTTCAGACATCTTTGCTAGAAAATAGACCCATGTAAATCTAGTGTAATCATCCAATATGACAAATACACAATACATTCCCCCAAAGCTTCCAGTTTGTGTTGGACCAAAAAGATCCTTGGGCACCAAATTTAATACATCAGTTTTTGAGACTTCATCGACTAATTTATAACATGATTTATGTTCTTGCCATATTTACAAGGATTTCAAACTTTTGAAGAATCAAATATATGCTCTAGTAAATCCTTAACTAAACCATTCTTTGTGATTTTACATATGTTCTTAAGGTTAAAGTTTCCTAACCTTATATTCCATAAACATGAATGATATTCCACACACTTAGGCAAGGTATTTCTTGGCTCTTAAGGTCTTCTAAGTTTAGTGTGAAAACATTCTCTTGATTATTGGTAGAAAGAATTAATTCTTCCATGGAATTGTGTACTAAGAAATTATCATTTATAAAATTCACAAGGTATACTTCATCACATAATTGGATTATGCTAATGAGGTTGTTATTAAGACCCATAACAAATAAGACATTTGAAATCAATGTTTTTCTAAGAAGAATGATATTACCTATACCAATAATTTCTCCCTGAGCATTATCTTCGAAAGTTACTTTTCCTCCATTCATCGTTATAATATTTTAAAAATAGTTTTTGATTCCAGTCATATGCCGGGAACATCCACTATCCATGTACCAAGTATTGTTGTTGGTACATTCCCTATTTTCCTGAAAATAAGAAAAAGGTAGGTTTTCAGAATCTAGGCTTGCTTGGATCTGGAAATTTCAGATATTAATATTTTGGGTACCAACAACTTCTTAAAAAAATAATCCTTATGAAATCATAAAGATTGGGTTTTGTTCAAAGTAAAATTCTTTTCCCAGTGATCTCCACATTGACATTTTCTACAAAATGGGGCACTTTGAGGAACAATGAATTTGTAACTAAAAATCTGTTTAGAACTAGTGTAACCAAATCTAGAAGTATTCCTTCGAGGTCGAATTTGTGAATACATTTTATCAAAATTTTATTTATCAAGGGTAATATTTGAAAAACCCTTTCTCAAGGAAAATATTTTAGATATGAGTTTAATAACTAAGTTATTATCTTCAAAAAAATTTGAACTTGTGCTAGGCTCGAAAATGTTTTTCATAGAAATGAATTTTTCTAGATCTTTAGAAATTTTCTCCTTTTCTGAATTTACTTCCTCAAGATTTTTTGAAATGTTTTCAAAATTAGCATTTTTCTTATCAAGATCTTTTGAATGGTCCGGTATCTCTTTTGTAAGAATATTATTCCTAGAGTTTTTCTTATCAATCTTTTTCATGAGTTTTTAGTTTTCAATCTCAAGAATTTTAGAAAACCTAGAAACTTCTTCATAGGTAGGTAAAATATTTTCATCATCAAAGATTATTCATCATCAGAAGAGTTATAATATTTACTATCATTATCATTTAGAGAAACATTTGTCAAGGATTCAGAATTGTGTAAATTATCCATAATGCAATGATTATCAATAGGTATCCTAGATATAAGACCAAGATTAATCTATCTTGAAGATTTATAATCAAAATATTCATCTGAAGAGTCACCACCACTGGCACTCCAGGTGTCATTATCTTTCAAAACATTCATAGATTTTTACTTTTATTACTTCTTTATATTCCTTTCAGAATGCCTTTGTTTTCTCTATTTTTTTTTGTGCAAAGGGAAATCCGGTATGATATGTCCATCTCTCTTTTTTTCATAGCATGTAACATCTAAATCATTCATATCCTTCCTTTCCTTCTTCTTATACTTCGATTCGAAATTCCTTTTACCAGCTATCTTGTTCATCCTTCGAGCAAGATTAGCTAACCCATTTTCTGAGACTTCAATATCACTAAATTCAGATTTAATAATAACCTTCTTAAATTTGGATCTAGTAACTCTTTCCAGAGTCTTAGCATTCATGTGATTTGATGTTGTAGTAAACGAACACTACCATTACCATTCTTCTTTTTAATTTTTTCAGCATCTCTCCTCATTCGGTTTTCATGTTGAAGAAGAGTTCCAAATAGTTCGTCAAGAGAAATTTGAGTGACCTTTCTATTTTAATCGATAGCAGTTCTCTTTGATTACCACTCATTGGGCATAAAATCAATGATCTAGTCAACAAGGGATTCATCATCTGGACCTTTCTCTCCCATATATTGTATGTTATTCATGATAGTCCTGAATCTATATTGTACCTTACAAATTGGTTCTATATAAGGAAAATTAAAACCATGATACTCAACTCTGAGCACGGCTCTTCTAGCCTCAATTACTTTATATGTACCAAAATGTGTAACTTCATGTTTCTTCCATATTCAATTAGCTGTTTCACAAAATGAAATTTGGCTATATATGTTCCTTGTCATTGAACAAATCAATGTATTGCATACCTTATAGTTGAGTTTGTATTCATGGTTTTCTGGATTAGTAAAAGAACTTACTTAATTGTGAGGAATTTTGTATCCACCAGTAAGCATGACAAAATTATCTACCCCATTATTGATAATGAAATTCCTCATAAAATCTCTCCAATATACATAATAATTACCATCAAAATTGGGTGGTCTGGTTGGATTTATGTTTTCAATAAAACCAACATTTAATCATGCCATACTTATGAAAAATATTAGAACAAAAACTTGTTAGAAGTGTAAGTTTGTAAACAACAGAAAATATTCTAAGCTAAAAAAACTGTATCTCTAAGAAAAATGAGAATCTGAACTATGATTCTGAAAAATAGATTCTTAAAAGTATGAATATGGAAAGATGAATCCTAATGGTAAGGAAGAAAAACTTCTGAATCTAATTGTGAGATTAATTCAGATGGATCCTATGCATTGATAACAATTTTTAGGATTGTATGTTACTGAGTATGATATACTAAATGATACCAAACATAAGATTGAATATGTATAATGAGATAAAAATACAAGAGGGGGTGAATTGTATACTTTTAAAAATACCTTAGGAAATTTTGGATAACCAAAATTCACAACACCTAAAATGTTCTAATGACTCGCTTGATTGAATTAAGAAAAGTGATTCTGAAAAAGAAACTAAACAAAGTTTACACCAACTAAGATTCTACATTAAAGCATATAGAATCTAACTAAAATAAAGTACAAGTAAAGAATTATAAGAATGTAATATTTTCCTTAACAATAAAAAATGCAACAGAATAACAAAGTATTAAAAACTACAATTAACAAAAAATAACTCTTTTAACCAGAATAGAAGGGTATACAACAACCATGGATAAAGGTCCCTTGATTTATACTTTCAAGAAATTCTATCTTACCTACACCAGTGTAATCCCTCAATACGAAGATCAGAGTCTATGTTGATATTCCCACAAGACCCCAACTATCTGGTAGTCAGCACCTCTGTCTTACTCATCAAGGAAGCCCTAAACTTCAAGGTGTTGGAACCTCTATCTTCCTATCCGTGGAAGACCTCGATTTTAATCAGCAATAATCATATTTGCACGAAGCATGTCTACACAAGGAAAAGTATGAACAAGATGTTCAAACATTCTGCAGGAATCTTTGATAGTTAAAAAGAGCCTCTCTCTCTAGAAATCACATTAGGAAGTTCTGATCACCAAAATACCAAAAGTTGTAGCTTCTTTTTAAATGAGATCCTATTTATAGGTGATGATCCTACGGTTGGCCCCCACCTCCAACGGTTACATTTTTACATGATTTGTGGAGGGACCTGTGCACGTGACACTCAATCAATGGTTATTCAATAACTGAATACATGACATACTTTTGTAATGAAACAAGTGTAAGAATAATCAAAACTAAAGTTTTTAATGTAAGAAAAATAAAAGTTCATAATTTAAGCAAAATAAATATTCATAGTTTAACAAAAATGGAATTCGGAGTCTATAATAATGAGATGTTCGAATTCTGTTTTTTTTAGGAATTCATATTGAGGATTCGTAATCAGAATTCATAATAAGAATTCATCAATAGAAATCAAAATGAGAATTCATCATCAAAATTCTTAATGAGAATTCATCACTGGAATTTGTAATGTGAATTCGTAATCAAAATTTTAATGGTAATTCATCAACAGAATTCGTAATGAGAATTCATAATCAGAATTCGTAATGAGTATTCATCATCAGAATTCGTAATGAGAATTCATCTCTTGAATTTGAAATGAGAATTCGTAATCATAATTCGTAATGAGAATTCATCACTGGAATTCCTAATGAGAATTCATAATCAGAATTCATAATGAGAATTCATCACTAGAATTTGTAATGAGAATTCATAATTAGAATTCGTAATGAGAATTCATCATCAGAATTCGTAATGAATAACAGAATACCTTACATCTAAGTATTAATTTGATTCCAAGGTTTTGGACTTCAATCTGAATTTTATACTTATAAAAATTTACGATATGAATAAAAAAATATTGGTAAGGGTAAATTTCCTTAATGAAAGAAATTTTCCTTATAGAAGTAAAATATGTATTTTCTTAAGTATAAGGTGTTTGTGATTTTCAAAATAAGAAGGAATGGAAAAGTCATAAGTAAAACCTTATTGACTCAATAGGTTATACCATTTTTATAATAACATCAAATTATATAGAATATACTGGAGTTATTATTTTAGAATGGAAACAACAAAGAAAAAAGAAGTGGAAGAAGAAAAGAACATGAAATAGGTGATGAAATATTTACCTCTTCTTCTGGTTCTTCCTTTTTATTTAATCAAAATGGATCCCTAGGATGGATTCATGAACAAATGAATGTCTTTAAAATTAGGGGAGTATAGTTGAGAGGATATTTGGGCAGGGTTTGGCTGATCCAAATGGCTTTGGAGGTGCGAATTTGAGAGAAGGGGAAGTTCCCTTTTATAAGAGGGGTGAGGGGCACCAAAGCAAAATATTAAAATATTATATTATAATAAAATAATTTTTGCTTTTTAATTGATAGAAAATGATTTATTTCGAGGATACGGTAGGTATGGGTCTAAATCCACTCAACCAATATGTTTTAGACAGGTTTAGGTCATCATATTTACCTTATCTTTTAGATTTAACTATTAGTTAAATTGTTTGACATTTACCATGTCTCTTTGTATTTTTATATATACTATGGTATATAATCATACTATAAACATCCAAGAGAACCTCAAGGGGTTCATTATTGATATATATAACATTATCTAAGTCATTTTCACAAACCTTATATTTTTAGAAAAATAATATCAATTAATAGTATAATATTTGTTTTACAAACACTTTTATGTCAATTTTGACAATATTTTGAATTTTTTTGTTAAAGTCATAAAAGCATGATTTCTTCAAAAAAATTAATTTTTTAACTATAACAAGTAATATTAATCTATAAAATTAGTTGAATTCATAAAAATTCTCAAATTATATTTATTTCGATATTTATAAAATAAATTATTTTAAAGATTCATTAATAAGGTTATTACTACATCATCATTATGTCATGAATAAATTTAATTATTTAATGTATAAAATTTATAAATACAATACCATTATGTAGGAAATATTTATAGATTTCTAATTAATATTTATAGTCGAATTTATCTTATTTATAATGCTATATTAGTAATTATGTATTTATTAAATATTGAATTTAACACTTTTCACTCTTCTTTAAATAATAAAATAATAAATGTCATAATCTAATCCATGTAGACCAAAAGGATCATATTTTATTCGTAATGTTGTTTTTTGTCAAACAACACTTACCTAATAGAATTAGGACATGTTTTACAGAAATTATAATATAATTTTTATCTTTAATTACCCTATTTTCTTTTAACCGTGCTAAATAAATGTCAAAAGATACAATTCACCAAAAATTCTTTTCATCTTATTGAACCATGTTTTACATAATAATATCAATCATGTCTCTCAGATTTTTGAAATTATATTCACAGAAATGATAAAATAATTTTTTATGCAAATTTTCAAATGCTCATAGGATTTTCATATTGGGACTTTTAGACTAAGTACGAAGGTATTCTGGATTTCTTCAACCATATTCTGGTAGAATTATTTCTATGAGACTAGAAAAGTTGATTTGAAAATTTTAGCTGAAGAATCAGAGTGGGATAATCGGATTGTGCCGATCATAGAGAGAAATCTGATTGAATTCTACATCATTTGCTTGAGGTTCTTACCATCTTCCGGGTTAGAAATTCAATAGTTGTATTCAACTAAATGCACTTGTTGAATTGGAAATAATAACAAGTACCATGAGTTGTTACACAAACATTTTTTACCCTATTTATGCTAGGAGGTTGAACACACACTATTCAAATTGTTTCTATAGTGATGCATGAGTCTAAAGGAATATAATACTCATTTTAATCCATGGATTTATTTCTTGTTGATTTTGTGGTGTTGGATTACTTTGAAACCGTACGAAGGATGTAGCTATACTTATTGAATGGTGAACCTTGAAAATAATTATGTTCCTATGAATGTGTGTTTGATTGGTTTTTAGCAGGGAATTGAAATCATTATCAAGAGTCAAATGCTGTTTCAAAGGAACATAAAAAAGAAAAAGAATAACTGATTCACCCCTCCCTCTCTTAGTGATACAATTATCCTAACTAGGAACTTTCACAATAAACAATATTTCATCTTCATAGCTCTAAATAAATCATGAGTAGAACTAAATTCAGTATTCCCATAAAATCTTTAATGGTTATTTCAAAAGATTCTTACCATACAAATTTCACATCCTTCTTTATAAGGAATGAGAAATCTTGGATGAGGTGTATGTAATATTTTATTATCCCCAAGAAACTCATTATGTCAAATATCCTCTTGGGATACTCTAATAGAACAATATCTATCACTTTCTCTATGTCTAATCATACTTCAGATTTTGAGACAATATGTCTTAGTAAGTATGCTTTCCCAATCCAAAAAGTGGAATTTATCGAGTTGATCATAAAGATAATTCTCTCTGTGTGTATTCAGGACGATCTCTAGCTAACCAACATGGCTGTTTCAAGTCTATGAATATACTAATATTTCATCTAAAAAATAATATCATGAATGAATACAAATATAGGTTCTAATAGAAATTCATAATATCAATAAATATAGTAGTTGAATTCATGAGACCGAATGGCATAACAAGGTACTTTTAGAGACCATACCTAATCTTAAAAGTTGTATGAGGTTTGTTTGATGACATGAAAAACACATGATGATATCATGACCACATATCAATCATTGAAAACACTCTCTATCCTTATAGATAATCTTATAGGCAATCTATATGTCTTACTGGATACTGATTATTGATAGTAAGATGGGTTAACCTTCATTAATACATGCAACTCTTAGAGTACCATCTGCCTATTTATCCAAAAATGACTGATGGACCCCCATGAAGAAGTCATTGGGAACATAAAACGATTAGCCTCCATATCCTCCATATATTTATTAATATCTAGAAGATTTATAGGTTCCATACTATAAGTAGGAATCGACACTAGTGCTATACCTAGAACCAGATCAATAGTAAACTCTAACTCTCAACCTAGAGGTAGCCCTGAAAATTTTTCAGGGAAGATGTCCCTAAAGTGATCCACTACAGGAGGGAAATTAGTGGTTCATGACACCTAATCATCAAAGAAGAGACTAGATATCTATGCTATTTCACTTCCCAACCTTTTATAATCAGGTATAGCTTGATCTGAAAGAACATCACACTCTCCCTTAGAAACATACCTACTACCCTATGGTGATGTAAACATCATCCTATAATGATAAAAGTAAATATAAGAACAATATGGAACAAACCAATCCATTCTAATTATTACATCAAACTCCATCATTTCAAAGATTAAAAGGTATCATATGAATATATATCTTCATATCACTAGGGGACAATATTTAAATAGTGGAATCTCTAAGAAGGGATACCTAACGGGGTATAAATCATCATCATGAAAATAAATTTATTCTATCTCATGGTCCAAACTATCCATGATTACCTCATATATAAATGAGTGAGATGTTCTTGTGTTAAAGAAATCATAAACTAAAGTAGAGGCTACTAGAATAGTATCTCCAATTATAGAAGGTCTGGTGATCTGATCCTCTAGAATATTTTTCACTACATATAACTGGCCAATACGGTGGACTTAACACACAACCGGATTTCCCTAAGTAATATCACTCTACTGGTGTTAAGAATCATGATTATGGCTACCTCTACCTTAACAACCACCTCAGACTGAGTGTATGGTTGTATATTAGCTACCAGCATGGCGTGATACTACTGACCCTGCTCTAGAATGTGGAGTACGTATCGATCACTTATTTTTAGGAACAAAAGTAAAATTCCTAAAAATCATTGAATATTACCCATCTTTTTAAAGGTGATGCATTCCACTAGATCATTCATGCATTGAGGTTCAGTATGTCATGGCATCCGGAACTGGTGAAATATAATAAAGCTGTCATCATGATCTTTGTGACTACTACTAAACCGATGAGAAACCTTAAAGATAATTTTTCTCCCAATATAGGAAACATTGACTAATCTAAGTGTTGAACCTCCCTTACTCACACCATTATCATCCAACAAATTCATTTTTGTAATAATGGTCTTGGTTGATGATATTGCAAATAGTTGTTAGTTGAAATACATTGACAAGTGAACTAATGGCATATACAAGAACATCCACTAATTTCCTGCTGATCCTAATATTGTCACCATATATAGTTGGAATGAATCAATACATCATAGTGAAATAATCATAATATCCCATGATAGACATGTCTCCTTACTAGAGGTTTATAAACTCTCTAGCTAGATCACCACACAGAGTATTTAGAAACAAGATATCATAGAAGATAGTATATAAATCCATTCAGACCATATCATGATACTGATATTCAAGGGTAATAACATCCCACCATCTCATAGTTAAATCATGTATCATATAAGCTATATGATTGACCCTCAACTCTGTAGGCGTCTCTATATTTTCAAAGATAGCATGTATACCACCATCCATGACTCAAAAACATGTAGTCTTTAATCCCATGAAAATGTGTAGGATGGTGATACTGGAACTCTTATGTTAACTCATCCATGGTTAAGAGAGGTTGAGTGAAACCTTGAATATTTTACATTATGGATAAGAAACCCTATCATAATATGGCCGCATTTCCAATATCTAGAATAACAGGTTCCATATGTGACATTGTAGGTGGGATCAAAGGAGGTTAAATGCTCTCCACCTCATGTACATGGTTTTCACTGTCCTTGAGATTTACAACATGATGTCTTCCTTGAGGAATGATACTAAAATGAAAAATTCATTCCTTACAAAAGAATTATAGGTTGATGGGATCATAACTAAATAATAAGGATAGGTACACATCCTTCCTTTTAAAAGATGAAACATCTCTACCTGCTCCAAAATCTAGGTCTACGCGGAAGGAAAAGATCATATCAAGACATTAAAATATAAGAGACACACCAATTTACCCACTAAAAAGGTCAGTCTTGGGTATGTTCTTGGTTTGACAATTCAATTTCATTTAGATTCACATTTTTTCACAATTATCCTAAAATGGTTGAACAAAGTGGTTCACCACATCTGATTCATAAATGACCCATATACCTCATAAACCAATATTTGGAATCCACTTCATCCTTCCCAAAACACATTATATCCCATGTTACCAATGTTCCTAGACTCAACATGCCATATTTGACGGCTTGGGGTGTTTACTACATTCAAATCAAGAAAAGACTATTTAGGTTACGACAAACACTCTATGAACCAACAATGTTTCCCAATTCCTAATAAGAAATATCCTCAGATTTCAATGTATAATAATCATACAATAATGGTATGAAATAGGAAAAAGCACATAGTAAATAAATGTGGAATGGTAAAAATCATGAAATATTATTCCTAAAGTATCTATGATGATGCATATAATGAACACCCTCGTTTCATTGGGCCATGTAAAAAAGAAATAATCATTTCAATTATACCAGTAATAATAACATTATAAAAAATGTGTGTCAACTAATTGTGAAGTCATATCAACCATAATAGGTGATAACCTATAACAAGAATAACCCATCATAGATAATTTGTGATTCACCTATACGTGGGTTAGCTACTCCTAGGCATACACTCTTTTCCATATTCCATTAACTCCTAGTCACCAGTCTAATACCCAAATATTAATTATAAAAAATACCTTGATACCAAATTGTAGCATCCCAAACCGAGATCCACTTAACCCTTTATCCCAATCTGGTGGGTTACATGTCCTCAAGATTTCCTCCTTATATGCCAAAGGATACTGACTAAATGTTAGGGTCTACAATGGTATAATTTGGAGACTCTACCAACATATCAGAGTTGAACATTGGAAAATAATAAATAAATAATGAATAGATAGTTGAAGCATATATAAATAGACTTTATAACACTATAATAGTAACCCTCCATAGTAGAAAGAATGATATAACATATATAATAAATAACTACAGAATCATAAATAACAAATAACAAAAATAATTTCAAAATCCAATAAGATGAGTCATATACATGATTTCATGGAATTTTGATATAAAAAAGACGGGAATCATGGTCTAGGCATATACAAAATTCTATTAAAATATTAAAAACAAGAAAAAAATTACTCCTATAGTATCTCGATCATATTCTCAATCCTCTTCTCTAATTCTCTATTCTACAAGTAAAATATTTAAAGAAGGTGCACTTTATCTTATATATACCCACATATAAGTAATATACTCAGGTAAAAATGGTAGCCTGAGTATGGTGTGAAATAAAATCCAAGTAAACCACCGCTAACAATGTCTATATGTAAATCCAAGTGGTTTACATAGAAATAGTAGTGTGCAAGTAATATAAATAAAAAAATGAATAAATAATCACCATCCAGCTTAGGTTCATAAATGAAAACTAGAAACTCTACCTAATTAGAATCATATCAGAATGTGTGTATGATCAATAACCATATACATAGTGCTCGCCTCGCAGGTGAAATGGGGCCAGATTCTATCTCCTCAAATGGACTTTTGACTATCATATGAAACGGGACTCCCCATCGGCAGCGATTTGGGTTAGTTTTCCCAATATTCCTCTTCCTTTCCAGAATCCGTTGATTATCATAATGGTGGGTAATATTGTTGGAATGTTTCTATGCACTGATAGTCAAACAAAGGCTTTGTGTCACCCGGTCAATCCAAGGGTGTGTGTTGAGGTCGATGTTTCTCATCAACCCCCAGATTTTGTGTGGATAACCATTGGGGAGGAGTGTCTTTATTGTCAGTAGGTCGTCTATGTGTCCTGGATGGACTTCTATTCTAGTTGCAAGCGGCTAGGTCACATGGAGGAGGATTGCAGAGGGAGTTTGAAGAGTTATCGGGTGGTGGATAGTGGTGTGGATGGGTCCTTATGCCTGGGGAAAAGGGGAATGCTGTTTGTTGAGGAAGATGCAGTTGGCAAGGGGAAAGGTCTGTGCAGAGGACCACTGGCCAGTTTGGACGCATAGAAGATGAACCCTGAACAGTGACATGATATCTACAGTCATGGAAAGCAGCTGGGGGCCACATCTGTGGGTCCACAGGAGAGATGGGGGTTGGGAATTTTTGGGATGAACACTAATGCAGGGGCATGGCGGCCTTCTGCCACACTCGCAAGCAAAAGAAATGGATCTACTGCTCAGTTGAAGGTGTTGGTGGAAGTTACCAATACAGTTTGAGATGGGGAGTTTCACCGGGTCACAGAGACCCCAAACTGAAATGATATTACCATTGCTGAAGGTATCTTGGCCTAGGAAAAGGCATCAAGAGAAGTGGGAGTATGGTTGGATAAACCAATTGCTAATGTCTAGGTTTGCAACAACTTTTAGTGTCTTGAAGTGGATGATTTGAGAATGGTTTTGGATGAGGGAAGGTATCAAGATTTTGTTGTTAAAGAGGTCTTAGACTCTATTTTTCAGGTTGTGGCTTTGAAGTAGGTTCACGAGGAGCGTGCCAGTGGCGAGGTCCTACGTGCTGAACCTCAGGATACTGGCTACAATTCAGATGGCCAAATATAAAATGAGTTTAATGAGGCTAGTGAAGTGGTTCAGGTTTTTGAAGGCATTTCGAACAAGACCTCCTTGGAAGGGCGGAAGTGAAAGCATAAGGGGAGGAAGGATTATTCTTTCTTACCTATTCCAATGGAGACATGGTCAGTGAAGAAATTAAAAGGGAAACAGTTGGATAATCCTGGAATGGAAGGTGTGGTTGCTTAACAACACTTGGATCTGATCATGATCTCGGAACAATAAACGGTGGAGAATTTTTTTTATCTTAATGCAACTGAAGAATATTCCGCTAAAATGATGGGGAGACCTTTATGGTTGACTCTTAATGAAGAACAATATACATGGATTGATTGGCAAGACTCTATATTAGTTGGAGCTTTCAAAAACGGGAACATAAATCTTGAGGAGTATATTCAGGCATGGGATATGCTGACCATTCGACTAGAGGATCTGATTACAGATTCACCTACCACTCAGATCACATCTTTGTCCTGGAATCTTTTTAGGGAACCGGAATTAGTTAATATGAAGTTAATTTTTAATGAGTTTGGTTAAGTTAGTAGCATTGGTTGGTTTTGGCTATGAGAGATTCCATTGCTTCTGGTTCTCCTTTTTGTTGGTGTTGTTTCTTTGTGTAATGTTTTTCAAGCAAATTACATGAGTCTGCTTCAGAAGAGGACCAGAGCATGAATTCTTCACCAATACTGACCTTTTAGATTTTATGATTGAGAGGGTATGGATTTTCCATCGGTTCCGTGCTCGTGCATTGCTGCACGGGACTGCTTGTGAAGAGGTCCTTCTTGGTGAAGTTTTTTATTTCATGGAGCATCAGCTGGGAGGGACAGACCATGTAGTTTGTTCTATGTGGGTTGTTTTGTT
This sequence comes from Viscum album, assembly GCA_963277665.1. NCBI lineage: Eukaryota > Viridiplantae > Streptophyta > Magnoliopsida > Santalales > Viscaceae > Viscum > Viscum album. Next base: position 1,934,700,119 of record OY728131.1, read on the forward strand.
GTTTTCTTTCTAGACATCATAGTTTCTCACTTTTACCATAAAATTGTTTTCATTTATAACAAAAAAAGTAATTTTCAGTCACTCATCATTTGCAATCCATTCAATTAATCAAGGAATGTATATTCAATTTCAATGTTAAACCAAGCACTTACAAGGAACTGTTATAAATTAGTCAGTAACCTATAAGAGTAAAATTATATTTACATATCATTTCGAATGATTAGATTTCATTCTGGGCATTTAAATCTTTAATTATAAAGGGTAATTTTAAGATGGCTCACCAAATGGGTGGATTTGATTGAGCTTGAAATCCTCTAAACAATTGTAAAGCCCCTGTAGGAGAATAACATCATGTGTATATCAATTTAGAAACAAAGAACTCGTTTCAAAGGAATGTGTGGAAATTATTGGGATGTGACATAATGGATCAGCTATGAAATCAACTAACTTTTAATAGAAGACCACATGACCACACACCTTAAGGATGAAGACAACCCCCTTTAAAATATTGGCTTCAGATTCAAAGTATATTATAAGAAATCAATGAAATAGTTAAAATCCTTGAAAATATGGTTAATGAGATCAATATAAAATATCACAAGGAATATTAATAAGAATAAAGAACAAAAGAATGAGGGATAGATATATTACCTCATGTTATCCAATTCTTCTAATTATACATGATTTAGAGTCCTAACATTGGAGAAATCAAAAATACTTGAATAGGATCGAGGAAGAACTCCTAGGAGGAGAAGGGCGCTTAATCCACTAGAAATGAGAGGATAAAAGATAGAATTAGGTTTTAAGTTTCATTATGTGAAAAATATAAATTCACCATCAAAAATAGGGGTTCATTTTTTGTCTACATGGTTTGGCCAAACTGTGCATAAATTGTACTCTCCTCACTCTATAAGGAGGAACATTGCACGGTCCAGGAACACGATTTTCCTAACCATTTGAAAACTATGAAAACAAACTAGAATGATTTTCTAAAATATCACGTGGTCATGCACCTTAGGTAGTGTGATTTTAGGAAAACCATGAATCCCCTTCTTCTTAAAAGGATCCTTGCACAGCTACCCTACACAGTTAGTATTGATTATGCGTAAGACATGCGACCTACACAATTTTCTCAAATTATGGAGCTCTAGTATTTAAAAAATACCCATACACCCATGAAAAATTACATAGTTTGTATATCATGTTTACCATGGTTGAAATTATATTTAAACCAAAAAACAAATGATTTGTACCTTCGTAAAGCATGGGTCATTACATTTGTAGTGATTTAAAATATTATGGTACAAAGTTTCGCATATGGGAAGATGATACTCACAAGGTGATTAGAATACTCAAGTACAAAACATACCATGTTTGGGAAAATATGTAACATTGAATGGATTTTATGTGGATGATGATTTTTGTCTAGGCCTGAGATAGATTATTCAGACATCATTATGTATATTAAAAAATAGGAATAAAATCACAAGTATATCTTATGAAATAGATAAAAAGATATCTATTTCATATGGAAGATATATGATAAATTATTCATCCTAATGTAGGGTCATTTATGAACACAAAATTATTGATGGAGTCCAAAAAATAGGACAGAAATGGTAATTTTTGTCGGAGGGGATTTCTTATCCTAACATTGGTCAATGAGGGAAATACCTATATGAATTGAGAGAATCAAGTGTAAGGATAGGATAGAAAATTGAATTGAAAAAAAATTAGTTGTGTCCAAGGCAGATGATCTGGATGTCCATATATATAAATATATATATCCTATGATAACATGAATAATGTTACACATAGTATATATAAATGATCATTGAACAAATCTAGCTCATGAGAAAGGGACATAGTGGTAACATGGATGACTATTCTGGTGTGATAATGGAATAAAATTGAAATTAATTAGGTATCAACACCAATAATAAATTGAATGGTTCATTCCTAATGAAAGGAATTGGGAACATCCAAATTGAACAACATAAAGACCCAATCATTATGAAAGAGAAGAGAATTATGATTAGTAGGATTTGTTAGTAGGATCAGGTTGAGAAATCCCAGCATAACTGTGTATCATAAAAAGAATCAAGGATCAATCAACACACAATTATTAAAAGGGGAATCTTTTTATATTGGTAGGGAATTAGAACTAGAGGAAACTACAAGGATGTACCTAGGATATTATATCTTATTTTTAGTTTATTGTGTCTCAATGTATGGGTAATGTAAATAACCCGATGTGAAATGGCTAAGAAACACACACTAAGGATTAAATAATACTGAATTAGTGGTTGGGTCAGAGATAAAAGATGTCGATGTCATTTTTTATCTAAAGGTAACTTGAATAAAACCACAAATATTTATTTTTAAATTGTCTTTGTATTGACACTACACCAAAAGGACATTTATTTTTTGTTTTTTGGTGTTTAGAGAGAATTTAAACTACAATGATATAATTCGTAGTAGTTTTTCCAAATTGCTGTAAATAAATGTGTTGGGGATAATTTCCTTATGCTTTTAATAAACTGATAAGAATAATTTAAAGACGGTTTTTTAGAATAGGTTTTTTATTTTCTATTTTTTAAAATTAATTTTAATTGAGTTTTTAATTATGGGAGCCAAATATTTAATGGTGGGTTTTTATTTATTTTTTTTACAAATAATTATTTATTTATCTACCCCACATTGTAGGATAATGCATGTATATTTAAATATATAGGCTAAAAATAGAACTATATGCCTCTTGGTTATTTAAAAAAGAATTTAGCATTCCACCAAGCCCTTCATGTGGTAACTAAAAAAATTTAACACACACACACACACTCACATAGATAAATAAATGTAAATACATATATATGGGGGCATATATTTATTCATAATTTATATATACATACATATAAAGATATAATTTGTCATAAATTTATATAAATTAACTAGTTTAATAACATATGTCTATATTTATTAACTATATATAAAAATAAATAAATTTACAAATATGTATAGAAATACACACATGTATATAGTTGGATGTAATTATAAATATGTGAGTGTGTGTATATGTATATAAATATTTATAAATATAAATAAATATACTTAAATATATTTAAATACACACACACACAAAACATATATATATATAATTAAATATAAATCTAATATTTATATATATATATGAATATAAATATACATATATATATATAGATATAGATGTATACCTACAGAACATATATATATATATATACAAATATATATTAATATATTTTAATATACATAAATTTAAAAAAATACATATACATATATATAAATATATACAATTATGACTAAATTTATATAAATATATATAAATACAGAAACATATATATGTAATTAAATATATGTGTAAACTCATATTAATACACATATATATACATATACAAATATAATATATATAAATATAAATAATTATAAATAATCATACCTAAATACATATAAATATTGAAAAACATATATATTTATATATAATAAAAAATATTTATACCTAAATATATATAAATTATCAATAAATATACTAAAATATATATAAATTCATACATATATATATATATATCATTTTATATCATTTTATATAATAAACATATAAATACACGCACACACACACATATATACATATATGTATATATATACACTCACCAACATATAATATATAGATGAATATAAATATAAAGACACATAAATATTTATAAATATATATATATATATATACATATACATATTCATATATGTATAATTAAATATAATTTTACATAAATATAAATATATATAAATATCCAGTTAGGGTAGTAGACTAGTGGTATGCCTACCTTTTGAATTGTATCTAAGTGTGGTATCAATCCTCGTGGGCCTACATATGGGCTTGGAATTTATTTTTTGGATCCTTTTTAATGTTTTGGTATCATTCAAGGGGCTTCGTCCTCAGAGGAATATTTCACAGATGGTGAATTGGGAGGTAATGGAGGCGTGGTATGGGATGTGGGATGTGGGATGTGGAGTTTAAATCCTCGAGGGCAGGATGTGAAATATTACTGAAGTGTTTCATATGATGACATCGATGATGGGTGGAATGATGATTAGTTGATGATGGAGAGTGGATGAGATTAACATGCTATACGTGGTAGAGTATTTTTGTTGTGATGATGAAAGAAAATGTCAAACTCATGGGACTCCCCATTGCAAGTCCCTGGGAGGGGACAACGGAGACTATCATTTGTGTGAATAAAATTCAATAAATATTTGTGAGATCTATGACACTAATGGAAGGACCACAGGTGTGGTGATCAATTTAAATAAAAAATGGCCTCATAGCCTTCAAGGGGAAACTAGAATAATTGTATTTTCACCATAGGTCCTTAGATCCCGTTGAAATGTAACAAAAATTGTGTAATGGGTGCTTCTGGACCCTAAATGAGAGGGATGAGGTTTGGACCACTAGAATTTCAAGGGTGTTTTCCTATTTGTTTTTTTATGTAACTCCTATCAAAAATAAATAAATACAAACACACACACACACATATATATATCACCCCACAAACATACCACCATAGATATACACCCACACTATATATATATATACATTAATATACATTAATATATCTAAATGTAAATAAATAAACATACCTATAAAGAAATTTATATATATAAATATATATAAATACATATATATAATTTAATATAATAAAATTTAAATATAACTATATAAAAATATATTTATAAATTCATATAAATACATTCATATATATATATTTAAATATATATATTCATAAACATACCACAATTAATTTAAATATTTAAAATTATTTAAAAATATATATAGATAAATATATATAATTATATATAAATTCACACATAGATAACCAAAAATACATATAAATATATAAATAAATATATATAAGTTTACACACACACACACAAATATATATATATATAAACTCAAACACACACACAATTATTAACCTCGAACATCCCACCATAAGGAATGCCCATGAACACTAATGTTTATACATGAATTCCATTCAAATTATAGTCTTTGCATTCCCATTAGAGAAGTATATATGATTTATCGAGCCAAGGTAATCCTTGGAAAACAAGACACAGCAGAAAAATAAATAACTAAAATAGTGAAGACCTCCATAATTTTAATACATCCATATCAACAAGAATGGAATCTAATGGAAAAAATTCATATACTCTCCAAAATGGACAAGAAAAACCTCTTTAATGGATTATAAATACGATTAAAATATGTAAAAATATGGTACCTTAACCTAAAACCTAGTTTTGTAGGCCATTCAGGTCTCTTTTTAAATAGAATAATGGGATATGCCCCCCCCCTTATACTGGATTTCATATAGCTCGTCATAAGAATTGATTTTATGGTTAGTGGAGCCTAAATAGACACTCAGATCAAAATACATGACCACTTGAAGTTGAATTTCAATTTTAATCTTTTCATATAACATTAATAAAAAAATTATAAATAATTATTAAAAAAATTATCCAATATGATTGTATATCTCTTTGTAATCATCAATTTGATATTTTATAAATCACTATTGAACACCATAACAAAAAGTTATTGTAATTTTATGTTTAAGTCTAATTTAAAACGTCCCACTGAACACTTGTTATGTGAGTAATTTTCAGATATTGTTTTAAAGTGTGTATGTGTGTGTGTTTATATGTCAATATATATAAATATAAATAATTATTAATAAATAATTACAATTTAAAAATTAATAATTAATTAGAATATAAAATAATAAATAATATTGGATTATAAAGAATAAATAATAAATAAAAATTATTTATTAATTATTAACATGGAATAAAAATATTAATTATTTATTTATTAGCATTATTTATGAAACATTTTTTAATAAACCCAAAATAGTTATAAACTACTATTTTAAAACCATTGTTATAATTAAATACAAAACATGAAAATTAAAATATTAGATTCAGTGGTTATTTTAACCCCCACTAATAATTTTTTAGGAGTTAATGATTTTTATCAAATAAAAACGAAAAAAATTAAACATTTATCTGCGATTTTCAAAATCATGGCTTAATGTTATTTTCTATACCATGAGATCTAGTTCATGTGTAGGGGATATAGTTTCATTCTATTTAATGGTTGTTAGAGGGAAACCTAGGTGGACCAACAATCCCATATACCATGAACTCTTATGTGAATTTGATGCATACAAAATTAAATTAGATCATATTGATTGGATCATGCTTTGTAGTTTCAGTTTTACAGGATGGACTACTCTATCTAATGATAATACTCAAAAAAGAGAATATCAACTCAATGATTTTTAGTTTCCAAAAAAATAATCAACTCAAGGCATTTGGTACCCTGGTGCTGGGTTAATGGATAAAAACCCATTGTGAATTTGTAAATTTTTAGAAACTAGGTTAATGTGAGAGTTTTATAGAAGTTAGATTCCTGAGTAGGTTCAAGATCAATTATTTGGGCTTCACTACTTATCATTAGATTCTAGGAATCTATCCCCATGTAGTTTTAAGGAAAATATATCATCTCGAATTAAATTATAATGTAGAAAGGTTCGATGTGAATGATAAGAGCATATTCTCATATGATATATGATGGTGATGAGATTAATATTTGGGCTCAGAATTGGAGATCTAAGCATAATTACATATCATAAAATAACAAAAATCAATCCACACATATTTCCTAATATTGTATGGTTTTATCATAGTATATGTTCCATTAAAGGAAACCAGATGCTGAGGAGAAGACCTCATACACTAAGATGGATATGATGATTAGATGAGAAGAAAATTTTCTGGTTTATCCCATGATAAAAGATCTATTAATCACTATATATCCTACAAAAATATGAATCTAACCATATGTAATTCTTGATAAGGATCCTTTTCCTAGTTTACAATCCAATATAATAGAGAAATTAATCAATATATGGGTTCCCTAAGTGGAGATGTATGAACCCCTACACGAATTTGTAAAGGTTTTATCACTAGGGTTTAATTATGAACGTAATTTGATTATACATCTGGGTATGAGATAATAAATCTAGGCATCACTATATAACCCATAAAAACAAAAATCATGACACATGTAGTAATTGATAGTACAATATACATATATGTGTATCATGAGTAGGGGAATAATATACTGATATTTTATTAACATTGATATATGGAAGGGAAAGCGTAACATAAATTAAGAAGGAACAAACTAAAGGGAATAATTATTAAAAAATGATTCATTTTATATTATTATTGGTTTATCGGTATGTAGCCATATGTTGGGGATGATTATATTCATATGGATCTCATGTAAGGAAATTGTGTAATATTAAATGCACCACCCCATGAAGTTTAATGGTCATAAATCTTATACCATATGTCATTTAGTTTAATTTAATGTGATAGGGACTCAGATTTCAAAGTGTATAGGGTCATTTTATGAGGAACTTTATGTCATGTAGTTTATGGTCATGTGACTATGTCCCTCTATAAGGAGTTTAACGTCATAAAAATGGACATTCATAATCAAAATATTATGCTATAAAATGAATTTATTTAGAAAAATTTCACTTGTAGTAGGCATGATATGATGTTCATATATCACAATAGGGGATCCAATTATTCCTAGGGTGAGAGCCTATTATTATCGAGGAGTATGATGCCTAATATCTCTTTTATGGAGGCCATCAGTTATCCAATCTTAATGAATTCTATTCTTAATGATGATCAAAAACTGATTTTGAAATTATCTACTTGGTCGATATTCTTGATCATTGACACTTCATAGCTTTAGCTTCTATAAAATAAAATAGTGGTGACTATAGAGGCATCCTTCATAAATAGGGTGAGCTGGATGATAAGGATACAAAGATATGGTGAAAAGAAATTACATATAAAATGAACTTCTTTGTATGGAGGATCAAGAACCATGAGATTTAAATAGATGAGAACATCCAGTGAAATGGTGTTCAAATTTGTTCATAGTGTGTTTGATGTGACATGTCTCATCAAGAGTCTATGGGTAATATTTTCCTTAAAATTGATTGGTCAATAGGGATTTGGTCTTTGATGTGTCTTAGAATTGATACTCATGGTGATGTATATTCCATACATGATCTCCTAAATGACTAGTTCCATGGTTTGGAATCTAAAGTTGTGGATAAGAAGGTCTGTGGTCTTATCATTGTGACAGTCTTCTATAATATTTGGGATGCTAGAAACTATTGAAACCTAGGCATTAAATTCAATGATATTACCTCAATTATGATTAATATTCAGTACATTACAAAAATCCATGCTCAAGGATCAAAATAGTTTAGTGTCTTTGGAAACATTGAAACAAAATCTTCTATCTTGGTGAAAGATATTCAACATCTCCATAATGATCTCCACCTTTAGTAATTCTACCTAAAACCTATCTTCATACCCTGGGGAAAGGAAAATAATAAATGGGTGAGCTCACATTCTCAATAAGGGTAAATAAAGAAAATTCATACTCTTAACATAATCAAAAGGGTATGGAACTTGAGCATAACATTTTAAGATCATGTCCAGCATATTAGAGAACATAATAAAGAATAGAAATTCATAAGACCTGAATCATAAGGAAATAAATAATATATTCCAAGGAAGCATAACATAGTAAAATACATTCCATTTTTGTCATGCATGATTTTTTATAGCATTATGAACCTTTATAAGTAGATAATGGTTCACGTATTATGTTAAGGGAATGAAATTAGTCCCCAACAGCAACTTGTAGATAGGAAACCAAGTCCATGGATAACATTATGAACATGTAATCAGGTTCACACATAATGTTACGGACATAAAAACAATTCCATGCATAACATTTTGAACATGTAATCAGGTTCACACATTACCTAATAGACATGAAACCAGGTCCTTGAATAATAGTGTGAACATGTAATTAGGTTCACTCATAAAATTATGGACATGAAACCAAGTCCATGAATAAAATTATTAAAATGTAATATGGTTCACTCAAAAAATTGTGAACGTGTAATCATGTTCACGCATAAACTTATGGACATGAAAAGAGATACATGCATAACATTGTGAACATGTAATCAGGTTTACACATAACATTTATACTCATGAATCATCCATATTTACTTAATGTATTAGAGGGAGATATAGGTCCCACCTATCTCATAATAAAATCATTCATACATGTTCTACAAGATAATAAATCATTCAACGTATCATGACCCACAAAAAGATATTGGTTTTTTAATCATTAAATCCTAACCCATGAAATGAAATGGGTATCATTAACATTTCATCACATCAAAACCTATTGAAAATACATAGGTATCATTACCATTTCATTAAATCATAACCCATGTAAAGCGGTGAGTTTTACAAACTTGTAACATGTGAATGGGAATCCAGATTCATAAAGACTTTAACATTAAGAAGAACCCATTATAGAAAGAAACTGAATGGGACATTTAGATAATTTCTTATAAGGTATTGATTAACATCAACAAATGTTATCTTATATGGAAAATAATTTTGAAATATCATTCAAAAACAATCCTCAAGGAAAATATACTTTCTTCTATTAAAAATTATTTTTTATAATGTAAAGCATTTTGAAAACTCTTTTAATTGAAAATAGATTATAGAACATATAAAATAATTTTTGAAAACAATAAAACATTTAAAATTAGTTCTCGTTGAAAAAAATCTTCAATGTTCCTTTGAAAACATTTTTGAAATCATGGTTTTGGAATGAAATTGATTTCTGATTAAAGAGAGAGACAGTTATATTTTACTTTAAAAAATTATCTTTTGTAACAAAGGGTGTAAAAAGGATAATAACACATGAGGCTATCATGAAAAAATATATGTGAATTAAAATCAAGAGTTTTCATGAGATATGGATCATGAAATTTCATCAAAGGAAGCATAAACATAAACAATATCAAAAAGCGATGAGATTTCCTCAATAGACTCTTATAACATGGTAACATGGGATCATACTCTCCATTTAAGAAAATAGGATTACATAATGCTTAATATATCATGAAAATAATTTTATTTAAAATATAACATGTAAAATAAATGTATATACACCTCGAAAAAGATATTAGGTGCCTAAAAACATGATACTCAAATAAGGAAAATTGATAAAAAAAACATTTTTACCGATTTGGTAAATTTTGAAACTTAAATCCCATGAAAGAAGGATTTTAAAATAGACATCTAAATACACATAAGTTTTAGTATAAGATGCATATAATTCAATCATGGGTCATATATACACCAGAGAAATTAAAATGGTTGTGAACATAACTTGAAACTCTTGGAAATTAAAATTGATATGAAATCCCCTTACCTTGTGTCTTAACTCTCGTCATACTCATTCAAACCACCTCTAAATTGGGTACCTCTTTTTGGTTTGTGCCAAAAGGATTACATGAGAGGATTTCTTCCCAAATTGAGGCTTCAAGGTATAATTTAATATTGTTAGGAGGCTAATTGGGTAGAGATTATTCACATTTAAGAGGTTTGAGAGGTGTGAGGAATTAGTATAGGTGGCGGCCATTTATAGTGGAGGAGGAGTGGCATTCATTTAAATATTTGAATAGAGAATCCCACCAATGTTTTTCATGTTGAAAGTGGATCCAATAATGGATCAATGTTTATCCAATTTATTATAATGTAGAAATATGGAAATTCAATGGCTTTTGGACATGTATCATGTTTTTTTTGACTTAAATGTATGGTTTCATACTTTTTAACCTTATTTTTATCTTAACCGATGTAATTATTTTTAATCACATTCACTAATATTTTCGGTCAAAAAAATTTAAAATTATTATAAAATATAAATTATTCTGATTCCAAATATGGAATCAATTTTTCCAATTTATAATCATATAATAGGAATAAATTAATTTGGAATTAATCTCTAATATGGGAGAGCACTACAGATTTTTAAAGTAAAAAAATGTTAAAACATTTGATATGTTTTTATATCCAATTTAAAAGTGAAATTGGTTACAATTACCTAAATTGTATTAATTTATAGAAATATTATCTAACTAAACTATTAAACTAATCAAATATATAATTTATCCTTATAAATAAAATATATAAAAAATCAATTTTGAATTAAAATCCAATATTTTTAACTGTTCATTAAAAGATGAAACCTTTCATAAAAATACAAAAAATTTATCTTTACCCAATATTTATGTCTCTACTAGAAATTTCATTTTTATTTTGATATATTAAATCTATAAAACATCCAAAAATTGTATATAAAAATAGTTCTCCATCGAAAGGTGGTAAAAATTGCTTAATAAAAATATAAGTTTTTAAGCATAAAATTGGGTTTGTTCTTATCTTATGTCTATAGAATCTATTTAATGAATATAAAAAATATTTTACTGAATATATAACATATTTATGACATTAATATCCCTTACCAAATTTAATATTCATAATTTACCTGGTTGAAATATATTTTTCACTATAATAATATTTTCCTTTATATTTAATTGGTTTTCATATTCATTAATTGATAACCTATGAATTCATCGTATATTTTTTTTATGGAAGATATATTCATAATTAATTTTATACTATTAATATCCATCAAAATAACATCTTGGTAATATCTCCCTATAATAATATTATTAATAATATATTATCTTTACGTAGCAATTATTCATTCATGTTAGATCATCCATCGAAGAAGTTCAATCTTGCATGTAATGTGTACTAACCTTGTTTGTATTTCTAACATATTATATGTTGGTGTTGTGTGTAATTTACACCAATCTGGTTTTATGTAAAAGTAATTCTTGACATGGTGAAATACTATTTTTAATGTTTTGTTAAGTGAAAAAAGTTAAATTAACTCAGAAAAAATAATTCACAACATCTTGGGGTGTTACATTCTACCCCCACCCCAATGATTATTTCCTACAAAAAGCATCTAGGTTATCAATGTTTTAAAAATTTAATGTTTTATTTATAGAAACCCAAATAATACAAATATATTTTAAAACATCCCCTTAAAGGGAAATTTATAAACATTATGATTACCCAATGTAACATGTAAATAGGGTTATATGTGGGAGAACATTAGTGAAATGTGAAAACATTGATATGGAAGAAAAATATTACCATCAAGTTCTGATGGAGATTGATAGTGAAAAAGGTTAGGAGAATGTTAACAACCACAAATCCATAAATATTCAATGACCTAAGGGACCTTTTAAATCATCAAAAATATAGGTATAAGACAACATTTTTTGTTTCAAGATCATTTTTAATAAAGTTAAATAATTTTCATTAAATGATATATATTCTTGATTTATGGAAAACATGACCATTTATTGTTTGTTGATCTACTTCATGTCTTTCTCCAAAAAAAAAGATGTTGAATTTTTCAATCCTAAAGTACTAAATGATCATGATACCCATGATATGATATTCCATTTGTTATTTGTTACCATTAACACAAGCTAGATTTATTAGGTTATTCAACATAAATCCACATATGGAGAGATAACACATTAGTATAAATAACTTTATCTGAAGTTTAACATAAACTTTCCATAAATTATTATACTTATAATTCTTTCAAAAGATCAAAATTCAAATCTTTAGAAATAGTTTCATGAAATCAACTAAACATTGATCCACCATATATCACATAGTAGCTCTTGGTTGTAACATTCCTAACATGTTAATAAACTCATAATATATTCTCTCAAGACATGGTAACAACCTGAATTACCATAAATTATTTTGGAAAACATGTATACATCGTTATTTTAAAGGTGTATTGGATATATTCCTTAAGTCAATGTATGTTGAAAACATCATTATTGATAGCACAAACCACTATCAACAATTACATACTTAGTTCCAAGGTAATTAGTACATTCTAATTTTGTTATTCATATCCCATAAATATTTATAAATACCACATTATCTTAACATAAAGAACTTATTAATGTTTAACTTCCCTTAGTCAAAATATCATCTTGTCATTAAATCACATTACCATTCTATCATAAAAATGTAAATACCGATTGAAAAAAATCAAAATTAAAACAATCCTTGTATATTTCATCATTCATAAATTTTTAATCAAAATATATAAATACTTCGACTACATTATCCTTAGTTTATTTAAAATAATACCTATTTCCATTAACATTTCATTTATAGTCTCATAATTAGCTATAATGTAACCATGACTCGCACCACCTTATTAATTCTATTCAGGAACATTCCTCTTGGGGGATTTGGTTTCCTAATGACCATTTTATCCACACATAAAATACTTATCCTATGATGATGACTTAGGGAGTCCAAAATTACCATCCATTTCATTAGGTGAACTCTTAATTTTTTCCTTATAGTCACTTTCTTTTTGTCCTTCCTTTCCACAGTCAAAACACCTTCTTATTCATCTAAGACATTCACTTATGTGATTATTTCCACATTCTTGACACAAAGGAAACCTAATCTTCTTTCATCCATGGTCTCCATTACCCTAAATCTCAGCGAACTCTTAATTTAGCTTCCATGGTGAGTTCAAGAGTTGGTTAAGGTAAATATTGTCAATCATGTTCCGTGAAAATTTATTTGGAATGATCATTACATATTTTACTCGAGTGACTGTCCCACCTAACTACTCATCAAAAAATATTCCATCAAATTCAAAATTAATCTAGTTCTTCCTGGTTCCCACAATTGACTAAAGCCAGAGGCATAGTGTGATCATTTCATACCATATTAGAAAACTACATAGTAATGAAAATAATTATTTATATGATGTCTAAAACATAACTCATTCCATAATTTGGGATGCCTTAGGTTTATCCTTGGTTATTAATAGGTAAATGATATCTAAATCCATCATTATGGATGATGGATAGTTTGTGAATTCCCAAAGAATATCCTCCAAGAGTGCCAAACCAGGTCTGGAGAAAGGCCAATTTTTGTGTACCAGATTACCCTAAGTCTTTCCCAGAACATCTTATTAATGTTTATACCCCTAGTTATATCTATTCTAGATCCACAACCACTTTTAGTATCCATAAATAAATGTATTTCTTGGAAACCTCTCGCTATATCCTTTAAAAAAATTAAAGAACATTTTCCTAAATGTTAACTCTTCATTATACTTATCCTTAGATACATCCCTAGACATATCCTTAGAAATATTCCTCGGGATATCACTAAGGTTTTCTCATCATAATTTCCAAATGATGACTACATCATTCTTTTTATACCAACTATAGAAAACCATTCTCAAAATAGATTTATATTGCATCATTTTATATTAATATTCAATAAATTACTGAAATATATTCCCAAGGACCGTAATAGTTTAGTGTCTCTGGGAAAAAGGAAAGAAAATCTTCTATCATATTCAATGTTCTTTAACATATCCCATAAATATCTAAAAATTTAGTACTTCTACCTAAAACATGTTTTCATTCCAAAGTGAATGAAAACATAAGAAAGGGGTGAGCTCATATGCTCAGTAATGGTAAATAAAGAAAATGCATAAGTATAAAATAAACAAAAGGGTATAAAACATTAGAAAAACTTATGAAGACCATTCCCTATATATTATAGAATATAATATAGAATGAATGTTAAAAAGACATGAATCATAAAGAAATAAATAATATAGGCCAAGGAAGCATAATATAGGAAAAGACATGGAATTTCATTGAATACAGATTGGTTTATAACATTGTAAAAAAGTATAAGTAGACACAAGTTCACTTATTAAGTTAAGGAAATGAAATCATGCCATAACATAATCTTGTGGACATGAAACCTGGTCCTAGCATAACATTTTGAACATGTAATCAGGTTCACACATGACCTTATGGACATGAAACCAAGTCCATTCATAAAAGTTTTATTGTGTAATTAGGATCACTCATTACTTAATGGAAATGAAACTAGGTCCATGCATAACACAATGAACATGTAATCAGGTTTACACGTAACATTTTGAACATGTAATAACATTCATGCGTAAAATTATTGAAATTCAACAAGGTCCATGCATAACATTTTGAACTTGTAATATGGTTCACTCATAACATAGTGAACATGTAATCAGATTCACACATTAACTTATGGATATAGAACCAGGTCCATGCGTAACATTGTGAATATGTAATCAGGTTCATGCATAACATTTATACTCATGAGTAATACATAATTACCCAATCCATTGTAGGGAGATATAGGTCTCACCAATATCATAATAAAATCATTCAAACATGTTCTATAAAATAATAAAACATTCATAATATCATGACCCATAAAAAGAAACAGGATTTATAAACATAAAATCATAACCCATGAAATGAAATGGGTATAATTAGAATTTAATAACATAAAAACATATGGAAAAAATTTAGTATTTATAACTATTTCATAAAATAGTAACCTGTGAAATGAAGAGGGTTTCATAATCATGTAACCTATGAATGGGAAACAGGCTTTATAAAGACCATAACATTTAGCATAACACATTCATTGAAGGTATATGAATGGAACCTTTATATAATTTCCTATAAGGGAATGAGTAACACAAATGTATGTCATATTATATGGAAAATAAATTTTAAATATATTTCAAAAACATTTCATGAGGAAAATATCCTTTCCTCTTTGAAAACATCTTTTTTATATAACGTAAAACATTTTGAAAACATTTTTATTTGAAAATAGATTTGATAAAATATAAAGGAATATATGAAAACAATAAAACATTTAAAATAATTTTCCCTTGAAAATTATCTTCAATGATCTTTTGAAAACATTTTTTAAACCATGGTTTTTTAATACAGTATATTTCCAACTAAAGAGAGAGACAGTCATATTTTACATAAAAACATTATCCTACGCACCACATGGTGGAAAAGGGTACTAACACCTAAGAATATCTTGAAAAAATAGATCATAAGTAAACTCATTATTTTTCGTGAGATATGGATCATAATATATCCTCAAAGGAAGCATAAAAATAAAAAATATTCGAAATCATTAAGATTTCCTCAATAGACTCTTATAACTCGATAACTTAGAATCATACTCACCATGTATGAAAATATAATTACATGAAGCTTAATATATCATGAGAAATAGATGATTCAAGATATAAAATATAAAATGGAAGTATATACACCTCAAAGAAGAGTTTAGGTTCATAATAAAATATGTGTCTCATAGAAGAAAAGTTGAGACAAAACATTTTTAATAATTTGGTAGCATTTGAAACATAAACCCCATGATAGAAGGATTATAAAATAAACATGTTAATACATATAATTTTAAGTATAATATTCATATGACATAATCATGGGTAGTAAATACACCACCCAAAAGGAATGAGTGATGAACATAAAATTAATCTCAATGAAATTAAATGTGATATTAAATCCCCTTGCCTTGTGTCTTGACTCTCTTTGTACTCTTTCAAACAACCTCTAAATCAGAGAACTCTTTTGGATTGTACCAAAAGGCTTCCTTGAGATAATTTCACTCAAAATTGAGTCTTCAAGGTCGAAGGGATTATTTTTGGGAGGCTACATATTTAGAGATTGGGTGAAAATAAGAGGTGTGAGAGGTGTGAAAAATGGGTAGAGGTGGTGGAATTTAATAGTCAAGGAGGAGTGTCACTCTTGGAAATATTTTAGGAGATAATTACATGCACTTTTTTCATATTACAAGTGGATCCAATAAATGGTAATGGTCAATAAAATTGATTAAAAGGTCTAAATATGGCTATCAAATGGGGTTTTTCTTGTTTCTTGGTCATTTTTTGTCATAAATATATGGTTTAGTACTTTATAAAACTAATTTTTCCATTAACTGGTGTAATTAATTTTATTCATCTTCACTAATATTTTTTGTCAAAAAAAAGTTTGAACTTATTATAAATTATAAATTATTCTGATTCCAAAATATGGAATCCATTTTTCCAAATTCTAATCACATAAGTTTTAAGAAATTAATTTAAAATTAATCTCCCTGTCGGGATGACAATGAGGGTTTTTAAAGTAAAATAAATGTTGAAAAGTTTGATAAGTTTTTATGTCAAATTTCAATGTAAAATTGGTTCGAATAAATTAAATTGTATTAATTGATTAAAAAATTATCTAACAAAAATATTAAATGATTTCATAATATAATGTATCCTTATAAATAAATTATATGAAAAAAGCAGTATTGAGTTAAAATCTAGTATACTTAACTATTCATTAAAAGATTTAACCTTTCATAAAAATATGAAAAGTTTTTCCTAACCAAATTTTTCTGTCTCTATTAAAAATTTGATGTTTATTATTATATATTAAATCTATTAAATTTCCAAAAATTCAATTTAAAAAGGGTTCTCCATTGAAATGTGGTAAAAATTCCTTAATGAAAATATAGGTTTTTAAAAATAAAATAAAGTTTGTTCTTATCTTATGTCTTTATAATCTATTGTATGAATATACAAAATATTATATAGAATATATAACATATGTATTAAATTATTATCACTTGCCAATTGTAATTAACATAATTTTATAGGTTGAAAAAGCTATGTGACTATAATAATATTTTCCTCTATATTCAATTGGTTTTCATATTAATTAATTGGTAACCTATGAATTCATATTATATTTGTGTACACATAATATTTTCATAATTTAGTTTATACTATTTATATTCATCAACGTAACATCTATGTTATATCTCATTATAAAAATATTTTCAATAATATATTATATTTAGGTAGCACTCAGTCTTACATGTTACGAACTCCATCGCTGATGGTCAATCATGCCTGTAATGTATGTTAACCTAATTATTCTGAAAAACGTACATCAATTTGGTATTGCGTGTAATATATTTGAATTTGGATTTGGGTGAAATGAATGTATTACATAGTGAAAATATTTTTTTAGTGTTGTGTGAAGTAAAAAAGGTTAAATTAATTAGAAATAAATAATTCACAAAATCTCAAGGTGCTAAAGAAACATATTAAGAGAATGTACGAGACGACCTCTCATTTACCTCCAGGTGAAAAAGAAATCTCTCATTTTAAAGTTGGGGTGATTAATTCATTGCAGAATGAAGTATAATACCTTGTGTTTCATCTTTACTAGGTCTTTAATGAACATGGACCCACTCTATAGTAATCATGGTCGATGAGTTAGATAGATACCACCTAAATGAGGTATGAAGATTACTATTTATGGAACTCTCACAGCAGGAGAGATAAGGGGTGGTGGATTCATGAGAGATACTAGAGGGTTAGTTTTCTTTGGATTCAGTAATTGGTAGGGATTGGGAAGATCTCAGGGTGTACAGATAAGAGCATTACCTGCTGGTATATCATTGTGAGATAGTTTCAACACATTTATAGTAGAAATTTGAGTCTGATTGTGAAACCCTAGTGCGAATTTTTCATATGGAAGAGAAACCTCCCTAGGAGAATGCTCATTATATTAAAAAGTGCATAATTTTTATCAACTAGTATAGTATTATTGGGAATGTATAGAGATAAATTATTTTTTTATGGTTTTTCTCATTTAGGTCATGATGATGAGGATCTCACTATATGCAACACTATGGTTTCTTTTCCTAGGGTTTGCAAACACATTTTATTGGGCGATGTCCTAGGTCTTCATATTATTAGGCCATTATGATTTAATGGTTTTTCATTGTTTGGTAATATTATTTGGATCACCCATTTTCAATAAAAATTTAGTTTTTTTTCAAGGGATCCAACTCTATTAGAGTAGATCATATGTATGGTGTAAGGTCCTTCCAAATTCTACACAAGCATTAGGGGTTTCTTCTCAAGTATCATGAGAGTTATGAGAGATAATACTAATTTTACATGGATGAATGATTATAGGAAAACCATATAATATAATTATTGAATGATAATATTTTGATGAATTTCATATTTTTTATAAATGTGTAAATTTTTCTCGTCATGTTTCTCAAATTCATACAATAGGATATGTGACTACTCATCATCAGATAGTTAAGAACAAATGACTATTTGGAGTGAGTAAAATTAAATACCATTGGGTAAGACTACCTCTATTGAATATATGTGTGAGTGTGGGGTCTTTTAAGCTACAGTATAAGCCTTGATATCATAATACTATTGAGTATATATAAGTTTGTCATGCTACAAATTCTCATCATTTTCCACAGTCTTCTAAAGTATATTGAATATGGGTTAATTGAAGGCCTCTATCTGTCCTATTACTATTGTATAATAGTTGATTGAATGGATTTACTAGATATTATACTACTGATATAGCTTCTTCAATTCATAATCACCTAAATTTATTCCATTATATATAAATATTTTGTGAGGGGATCCAAATATGGTAATGATATTAGACTTCATGAAAATGAAGGTAGCATTTGTTCAAAATTCCTTTAAGGTTATATCAATGGTCCATATAGAGAATAAATCAGTTGAAGTAGAAATAATCATAAATTGTTAGGATTTTTTATGAAAATTGGAAAAGGGTATTTTGCAGTTTATAAAAACTCCTAGCATTGATGAATGATATTATAAGGTATCTGGGAGGAAAATAATTTCTTTTTGAACTCTATGAAATATTACATAAACTATTAAATAAAGTATTAATTTCTTATTCTTTAATGTACGATATTGTTTATTATGTTTGGGGATCCGTAAATACTAGTATGGACATCATAAATAACTGTTCGGGTCTCTACTGATGCAATATAGCTGAGGAGGACCCCATAAAATCCTCTATTGGAGTGGACCTTCTAGGAATTCGGTCCATCCATAAAGATGAAATTCTATACCCACTAATAGATTTATTCCTTATTTGTACTATCATGTGTGAGAATCAAATTTTTATGGTATTCCTCTATGGGATACGTCCCTCCAATTATGGAGTCTATTAATGGGGGTAAAGTCTCTCTATAGTATGATGTGGAATTCACGTCATATATTTATTCCATGTATTTATTGATAAATGAGGAGGAATGCTTGGGATTTTGAATGGAAATGGATTTCACATATTGATATATATCCATCACTTCTATATCTGTATAGATTAGATAAACTACTTGGTAATTCAACAGACATAGAAACTTAGTGTGTTTTGTAAATGAAAATAATTCATAAATCAAACTTTATTCATAATCATGATGGTGAATCATATATTCCATGTTGAAGGTGTAATCCTCATTCATTTTAATGATTGAACGTTCTGAATCACGTCTATTATTTATTTGGGTAACTAGTACTCTATGATATAGTTCCAATCCTATAATGAGGCCTTATATTCCACCATGTTATTCATGTATAATTCTAATCATGGGAATGAGTATGTTAGAATTGGTTCTTCTAGTGAGACAAAAAAAAATCTGCAAGTCGAACCTATTAAACATCAAATTTTAAAACCATATTCCTATTGGACTCATAGAGTAACCATAAAGGTACATCTCCCATGAATGGGGGGTTTCATCGATGGATAATACTTCTTCCTCATGGAGTTATTTTTCCATCAACGACATCTATAGGATAGGTTGTTCAACTAGGAAATTTTCTGATACTTTCCCCTTAATTACCTTTTGGGACATGAATTAGATGTTGAACTATTTTAAAGTGTCTTACCACTATGATATATGCCCAGTTAGCATGAGATTAAAGAGGATATATTTTATAGGATCAACATAATAGAGTTGGAGGATCTTATGGTTCTGTAAATAGTGTCACATCTTCTAAACTGTGAAAATAAAGTAAAGGTGGTTTTTCTTGATATCATAATATCATATCATAGTATCCAATATTATCTTGTAGATATATTAATGACTATTATCTAAAAGGTATATTTATTTTAAACAAGGAGGGAGCTTGGAAACCATTCCATGCTTTCCATATAAATGATGAGTGGATTCACTTCTAAATGGGACATTAATACTATGGGAATATATGGTATTATTTTATCTCATTGATGGATATCTAATAATATATATCATATTTATAGAAAACCCATTTCTTCATCATCTTTTTGACGTGTAGAAAAATCCTAGTGATATCTGATATAAATCATCCAATCTACGGTAGTTTTCCTTAAAGTCTTCTCAATTACTTATGGTTTCGAGGATATGGAATATCAAGTCTCTCCCTAGTCTTTTTAGGGATGATCCCATTATCACGATTATGTGTGAAAATGATAATGAAATTTCATGATATTAACCCAAATGAAATTCTTAGTGGGATCATATTATTGAACCCATGAATTAACAATAAATCATGATCAATAGTGGTTGAAAACATTGGGAGATTATTTTGACCCATGTGGAGTTTTTAGTGTTGAGAGCAAAAAAATAAATAGATATAGTAACATTATTTAATTATTTATATAAATACATAAATCATTTCCAAAATCATGTGTTACATAGTATTTCATTTAATGTAATGTTAATTACATTATTTTAGAGCGACATAATAAATTTGGATGTGTTTGGATGAAATCTGAACGTTGTTCTAGAAATGAAGTTGTAAATTATAGATGTATAAAATATCTAGAATATGATAATTATCATAATCTAGATGATTATATCCATATGTTAAGTGGGCCTATATAAATAATTATTGATGAGTCTCCAAGATAAAGTATATAGAAGTTGAATTTTTATGGGTGCTGTCTAAAAGGTGTTTGAGTATGATAAAATAACTATGTTCAAAAGATAATATGCTAAGTAAATTTAGAATCCCATGAAATAATTAATCTAGAAGTTAATGATATTCTAGAATTTTTAGTTTGTGATTCACATTTATATTATAAGTTATATAATTTGAAGAAGGTAAATTATACATAATGTGAAAGACTGTTCAGGATTTGAATATTGACAAAGGATATATTTTTGATTAACGATACTCAATATATAAGATTTTTATATCTGATATAATGATAAAAATATTGGAAAATTCCTCAGACAAGGTTGATACATTATATTTTATCCTTGAGAATAAAATTTTCAAGGTCATTAAATAGGGTTAAAATATAATTTTTTCATAATAATGTGTAATATATTTTTTGGATGCTCATATTGAAATTTTAAAAAAGTAATTATTTTATAAAATACGTAAGGATAAAAAATAATTACATAAGGGTCATCAAATAAGAATAATATTGAAGGGTAAAAACCTTATTTTATAAATATGATTACTATGAAAAACCTTACATGATATAAAATTTTAATGAATAGCATATATATATAATTTCTTAAGGCTATATGTGATATTTTAAGTAAAAATATTATTAAACAAAGGTTGTAAAGTGGATTATTATGAATTTATAGTTTTTGAATTATAATAAGTATAATATTTTTTTAATGATATATTTTAATGGTAAGTCATTAATAAGGTATGATATCTCTATACCATACTAAATGATAGGATAAATCAAATTATAAAGAGTTATTAAGATTAAAAATGTATATGGTGAAGAATGGTTTTAAAAGGAAAATCATGGTTAATTCTGGTGGAAAATATTAGTTCCACTATGGTAATATGTTTATTCAATATAAGTAAATGAGGAGTGGATTTTAGGATGAAGTTACATTATGATGCGAAGCTGTGGTAATTTTTATCAGAAAAATTTTTAGGTAACCAAATTTTTTTATCCACAATTCACAGTATAATGATGTCTTCATGTAGAATAATAAATAATGGTGAACAATTTCACGAAGAATAATTATTTCATAAATAAAATAGAGAATAAATTAGAGATGTTGTTAAGGAATAATAGCTTACCGAACTGAAATATTAATATTCACATCGTGATGACTAAGATAGATACAAAAATTGAATAATTAGTGGAACAATTTTTAAGAATAATAGTTGAATAGTTTAATTTAGTTTCTTTTAGAAATATTGAATTTGAAATTATAATTTAAAGAGGGTAATTGACTGCCTCTATTGGAGAAAAAAATGTTTCTGTAGTGAAATGTTTTCTATGCACTCAAAAATAAATATAATATAATATTTATAAAAGGTTCATGGTTATTTTTATTTTTAGATTATATGAATAAGATAAACATTAAGAAAATAAATGAGAATAATAAGCACCTATGAGATATCTCAATTGAAGTATAATTTAGTAAAAGACTCTTTTGTTGTAAAAATATAAAATCTTCGATTTTTGTGGGAGACCATTTACACAGTCTGGAGATGTTATGTGTATCAAGATTTAATGGATAAAAATTATATGGTTTATAACATAATGGTGTTTATAGTCAGCTATATGGACTCAGGTAATTTTTTGATCTTGGTAAGCAATAAGTACTCATTTTGATTAGTGAACCTAGTAAAAAATCTAATTTTCCCTCTATATGCAGGAATTGGTGTTTGTAAAAATAATCAAGTCATTAAATTTAATATGTTATGGTGTTTATTTAATAATTAAACATAAAATAAACTGACTTTATTGATTCATCCCATCTCAGTGAATTCTCAGTGATCTTACAGGTCTTTCTCAAGATGTATCAATGTATTCAAGTTCTACTTGAAGACAATTTGATATTTAGAGAATGAAGAGAATGAGTTTCACTATATAAGAAAATTTGTACTCTATATTTATATTGCATTTCATGGGAAGAACAAATTAAATGAATAATAAGGGGATTCCCATGTTGAATGGGGAAAATTATTATATATATACTGATCAAATGTTTTGTACTTATTATCAATGTCAAGATATTTTTAGATTTGGTAATTAATGGTTTTATTCTCCATGATGAATGTAGAGTCTTGAAGCTTGACGTACATGTACATTACAATAATTTTGCGGAATACTTAATACATAATGAAAACAGGCACACAAGGACCGTAATAGTTTAGTGTCTTTGGAAACTCAGAAAAATAATCTTCTAATTTTGGTTAAAGTTCTTCAACATCTCCCATAAATATATTCCCCTTTTTGTTTCCTTACATAAAATATTTCTTTTAATCCTGGGGGAAAAGTACAAATAAAAAGCGTGAGCTCAAATGCTCACTATGGGAAAACAGAGAGAACATAAAACAATCCATAAACATTTGAAAGAAAAAACTTGAACATGAAGTTTAATCATCAAAATCTTGGGCAAAGTCATAAATCATGGAAATATGTAAGGAATATATCATAATGGAACATTAATAATAATAAAATATAATTGGAATAAAACATGTAATTGTGGAAACCATTCATCACATGTCATGATTTCCATAGTAGCCAAGGCACTGCTGCCAAGACCATCTTAGTAGACAAAGTCGCTTTCTGAATCGAGTTTACTCTTAGTTTTGGTCCTGTAACACTGAACCATATTAACTTACACTTCTAGCCATGTCTATCTCAAGAGATTTAAATCTTTAACCAATGCATTGGATGGAGATATAGGTCCCACCCATATCATAATGAAATCTTTCTTACTTGTGCCACAAAATAAACATACATCATTCATAGTAACCTAATAAATAAAATGGGTTTCATAAACATCATCCCATCATCACATAATCCATATAAAATTAATGGATATCATTTCATAATAATAAAAGTGAAACCATGTAAATCATAGAGACATGATACTTGAAACATACACATATGAAATAATGTCATCTTATATGAAAAATGGTTTTGATAAAACACTTGAAATGAATTCTTGAGGAAAATATCCTTTCTTCATCAAAATCATTCTCCTTCCACAAAATGTCATGAAATTTTAAAATAAAATTATTTTGTTGAAAATAGTCATGAAATATTTTTGAGTAAGCTTCACAAAAATAAGGCTTTATAAAACCGTAAAAATCTGTTTGTGCCGTATAAGTTAAAAAAACATTCTTCTCGTACGTTTGCCGGAAAAGTCAAAAAGTACATTGTAAAAGAAAGATTCCTTCCATACCAAGTAGTAAAAGTAAAACATTGTTAAAAAGACATTAAAAATACATGAAACCACTTTTATAAAACATGGACATGGATGATAGAAATAAACCAAGTAAATACTTATGAATAAACAATCTCAGATAAGAATGAGATTGAAATAATTATCCCTTACCTTACGTCTGATACGCTTTGTATGTATCTGAACCTCCTGTATAATGATTTAAATAATTTCATTGACTTATTACAGAATCATATTCATTGTTATGATATCATATATGGTTCACTTATGACTTTATATTACCCTTTCGTTTGTAAATTAATGTTAAAGTAATGTTTTGGGAGAAATTGTATCATTTGTCGTTCGTGTTTTAACTTGTAATTATTAATATGATTACATAGATCATGGTTACATAAATACAGAATTTAAAACATGATTTATATATAATATATATTCAGAATATATATATATAGAATAGATCTATAAATGGAATGAAATACACCATTCATAGAGATGGTAGGTCGTACGTACGCATGAATGTTGTTTTCGTTTCCTTATCGAATTGAATGGAATTAAGTAGATGACATACATATATATATACATAAATCCAGTTTCATTATTATGTCATATATTTCATGATTACTTATTATATATACTTTATAATCATTCATGAATGGTTAATCATTGAGAATGAATCTCATCGTGACGTGCAGACGGTAGTCTGTACGTACGCACGAGTGATGATATCATTACCATGATCATGGAATTGTATTTAAGTGTATGTATAATATTTTAGAATCAATATAACTTTACAATAATTATATATTGTCATTATTTACACCATTATACCCATCCAAGTAATGTGGTGGTGGAAAATAGATTTCACCACGGCGTGGAGATGGTATTCCGTACGTATGCACACACGGTGATTTCGTTTTCCATAGGATGGATAGATGGTGAAATAGAGTTGTTTCATACTTATAATAACATATAATTATATGAGTAATACTGATTTTATTACTTCGTAGTGATACAACTAAAGAAGAATAAGTGGAAGAAGAAATAAAGATGAAAGAATCGGTAAAGGATATTACCTCTTCTTTCGACAAGCCTTTTGAAACCTCATCTTAGGGCACTAAGATTGGTCTTTAAGGAAGACCAGAAACTATATGATGTTTATAGGTAACTGTAGAGGAGAAATTGGTAGGGGTTGGACGAGTATGAAGGCTGAAAGTGGTGTGAGGAAGAGAGGGAGGAGGTGCCCTTTTATAAGGGATGAGAGGGGCACCTTTGGAATAACAAAAACTATTATTTTATTATAAAGTCATATTCGGTGTTTAATAACTCCAAATTGAGTTATTTCGAAGCTATGGTGGGGATAGGTCGATATCCTTTCATCCAATATAATTTAGATATGTTTAGGTTTCTATTTTAACCTTATCATTTAGATTTATCTTTAAGTTAAATAATTTTACTCTTACCTTGTTTTCTTGATTTCTTACACTATAAGGTTAATAAACATACTATAACAAGTCAAACTAGACCCAAGTTGTTTATTATTAATATATATAACCTTATCTATGTAATTTGGCCGAACCTTATATTTTGAGGAATATAATATCAATTAATAATATAATATTTGTTTTAAAAACTATTTTATGTTAATTTTGACACTATTCAGTAATTTATTTTTGTGAAAATCATAACAGAATGATTAGTTCGACCAAAGATAATTACATCAATACTAACATGTCATATTAACCTATAAATTTAGTTTATTTGATAAAAAGTCTCAAATTACATTTTTTGGGGTATTTATAACATCAATTATGTCAATATTTTAATAATAAGATAATTACTGCTTCATCATTGTGTCATAAATATATTAAAATATTTAATGTCTAAAAATTATAAATAAAATACCATTATGTAGGGAATCACTTTATCTTTCTAATTAATATTTATAGACGAATTTATCTAATGTATAACCCTATATTAAAAATTATTTACTTATTAAACATTGATTTTAACTATTTTAATCCTTCTTTAAATAAATTAATATTAAATGTCCTAATCTAATCAACGTGGGCCTAAATGGTCATA
This sequence comes from Viscum album, assembly GCA_963277665.1. Lineage (NCBI taxonomy): Eukaryota > Viridiplantae > Streptophyta > Magnoliopsida > Santalales > Viscaceae > Viscum > Viscum album. Next base: position 1,934,727,227 of record OY728131.1, read on the forward strand.
TTTTATTACTAATGTTGTTTTTGGTAGAATTAAACTTATCCAATAGAAATAGGACATGTGTTAGGGTAACAATAAAATAATTTTTACCCGTAATTACCCTATTTACTTTTAACCGTGGAAAAAAAGTAAAAAGTTACTATTCACAAAAAGATTATTTTCATCTCATTGAACCACATTTTACTTAATGACATCAATTGTGTCTCTCGGATTTCTGGAATTCCACTCACAGGAGCGGTAAAATTATGTTTTATGTGAATTTGGAAATTCTCCCAGGAGGTGGGTAAAAGACGGTGAAAAATTCAATAAAATGTTTATATATATAAAATTATTATAAAATGATTCCAATGAATTACTTTGAACTTATATAAGTATTATTTATCAATGTTGACCTAAAATGAAATTAAATAAAATACATAATTATTTAAAAAAAATCGGTTTTTAAATAGTAACCCAGTGTTTTTACTATTAATCAAAAATTGAATGTTTTCAGAAAAATACCAAAATTTCACCCTAGGATAATTTCGATATTCCGAATCCAAAAATTAAGTCCATTTTGAAAAATTAAATTTACAAAATTTCAAAAATTGGTTATTACTATTAATAACGGCTTGTTTTAGTAATATTTTAATAGCATATCGTTGTTTAGTGAAACTCGGTTTTGCGTACAACACACGCTATCGATGAAGGTTGTGATTGCGTGTAATGCAAGCCAAGATAAGGTTGCATGTTGTGTAAGACTTATTTTTTGTTTTGATATAAAAGAATCCAACCATTTTTCATTTATACATTGAATATATATATACTCAATGTTTAGTAGAATGACTATTATCAAACAAACTTGAAATTGTGTGTAACACAATCTAAGAATATTGTTTTGTATACTGCAAGCTAATACGGTGTTGCCTATAGCACATGATAATCTTGTTGTAGCATAAAACACATGACATCAAATTAATTAAAAATAATACTTATCATAAAATATCAGGTTGTTACATTATACCCCCCTTAAAATGAATTTCACCCTCGAAATTCATCGGGGTTATACACGGTTTTCTACTTAAAAGTTTCTTTAATTGAAACCCATATCGTAAAATGAAATACCAAAAGATAACTTTAAAAACTAATGTATGAAATGTAATGGTTACCCAAGTAAACAAATCATTGGGTTTCCACATAGGAGAACATAGGTGAAAATATGGATATAGAAGAGAAATATAATCATCATGTTCTGATGGAGAGTGGTAGAGAACATGACTATGAAAAATCCAACAATCGCAAATCCTTAATTTTGTGATGATCTAGGGTACCATCTGATTCATCAGATATAAGATCACTAGGACAACATTTTTGGTTTTCAATATCATTTCCATAAAGTTGAAAATTTTTAATTAGAATAAATGCTTACTTGATTTCGGTACAATCTCACTATTGTTCGTGCTTTGAACAATATCCACTTCATCTCTTAAATAAATGAAGTTGAATTTGTTATTAGTGAAGTGTTAAAAGATCATGTGATAGAATGATGGTTCATTCCATTAGTTTCAAACAAAATGTTAGTAAAATTTATCAAATATACATAAGTTCATCTATGGTGAGGTTAATTGTATACAATTCCAAAAATGAACTTATACTTAATATATCATACCACATAATAAAATAAAACTAGTTTATACTAACCAGGGACTTCTTGTAGGCCAGTGGTAGGCGATAAAGGCTAGTCTCACTTTGGTTGTGGGTTCGATTCCCAAATCCTTGTCCGACTTGATGGGGTGTCGCCCGTCCTACAGGTTGTCCTTTTTCTAAAACTATATTACTATAACATCCCATAAACAATATCGAAAAATGATCTATCGTTAAACAATACTAACTTATGTCCAACATAATACATTCCAATCTTTAGGGTAATCTAAAATACTTCAGTCCAATCTCATAGTATAAAGAAAATGATTACTTGAAATGTCACATAACAATCACGTGAATGCCATCATTTTTTCCCCATATATCATAAGATATATCTTGTTGGTCAAATTACAAACATGTGAATACCTTAATCATGTATTCTCTTGAAGAATGAATACCCATTGAACCTTACTGAAAACATGAATACAGTTAAAAGTTAACACTTTCCACATACCAAAATCCTCAAAATTCTTTATACTCAAACCATGATATCACTTAGTCCTTATATCAATCATGAGAAAATGAATACAATCAAACATCTCATTATCTTCTTATCCCTTCATTATGCGCATATAATCTGCTTACCAAAAATATCTCAATCACTTTCCATGGTTACCGGTAGCATAAAATTATTGAAAACCATAATGGACCAATAAATATTCTAATATTCTGTAATACTATATACAACATTATTTTGGAATACATTACATAAACACTTAATCATTCCACCACATCGTTGTCATATTAAACATTGCCAATAGTGATTGCATGTGACTTCCCATTGTCCCTTTCTTTAAGTGTTTGCTCATGTCAATCATCATTAACCCTTGTATTAGGGCATTGATTAGCATAATGCCCCATTTCATTGCACTTGAAGCATTGAAGTGTTGGTGGTGCGTTATCTATAATCGTTTTTTTATTCACACCATTAGCATCCCTTTTTCCATGACGTCGACACTCAGCTGCTCGATGACCTTCTTTTCCACACTTAAAACATTTTCTAGTCCCATTAAGACAATATTCGTCATGATTCTTTCCACACTTTGAGCATAAGGAAACTTTCATCTTATTTTCACCATTATTCTGAGATTTCTCCTTGAACTCAATCTTTCATTTCTTGTCAAAAACATGAGATGGATATGTAACGCCAACTTCCATTTCTACCTTTATAGCACAACGCACAATTTCTTCATAGCTACTGAAGTCTCTTATATCTAATTCCCTTCGATGATCTGGTTTTAATCCACTGAAGAATCGATCAATATTACTTTCAGGTGGGATGATAAATCCAGATGCATAGCATGAAAGCCTTGTAAAATTCTCTTCGTATATACCAACAGATTCATCATCCTTTATCATTAGTTCAAGAAAATCCTTTTAAATCATTCTTCAAAGAATACTAGGGAAGTACTTATTGAAAAATAAGTTCTTGAACTCATCCCATTCCATAGACTCAATTTCATCTCTTGGCCTTGTATTCTTGATAAGATTTAATCATTGATAAGCATCACTTTCTAAATGATATACTGCTAAGATGACTTTATCAAGTTCAGAACATTGATGAACTGAAAATATCTTTTCAGTGGTACTGATCCATTTTTCAGAAACAAGTGGACCAGAGACCCACTGAAAGAAGGTGGATATTGCCTCATTAATGACTCAATAGAATATTGTTCTCTTCTCTGCTCATTTGGAAGTCCCGAATGATTCATATATTGTGTCAGTATAGAAATAAGATTTTCCACTCCATCTCCCATGACATTGGTTTGGTCAAGAGGACAATCATAGCATTGTCCATTACATTGATCAACATAGTTCCTTCAGGTTCCATCCATCGTCTAAAATGCAAAAAGAATAGTGTGAGAGGAAAAAATCATTCTAGGGAAAACAACATAATAAAAGAAGAAGTACCATTAATATATAACATATTAGGTAAAATTCTATGATTTTTACCATAGTTCTAGGACTATATCCTATACGTATACTTATCCTTAGGGACATCCCTAGACATACCTCAGAAATATCTCTAGGGATCTTACTAACGTTTTCACATCCTAGTATCCAAATTTTGACTAAACCTTTGCTCTGATACCAACTATAGAGGTCTGAAGCTTGACGTACATGGAAATTACATTACTTTTCCAGAATACTTAATACATAATGAAAAAAAACACACAAGGACCGTAATAGATTAGTGTCTTTGGATACTCGGAAAAATAATCTTCTAATCGTGGTGAAAGATTTTCAACATCTCTGATTAATATCTTCCCTTTTTTGTTTCCTTACCTAAAATCATTCTTTTAATCCTGGGGGAAAAGGAAGCATAAAAAGGGTGAGCTCAAATTCTTAGTAAGGGAAAACATAGAGAACATAAAACAATCCATAAACATTTGAAAGCAAAAACATGAACATGAAGTTTAAATATCAAAATCTTGAGGAAAGACATAAATCATGGAAATACATAAGGAATATATCATAATGGAACATCAATAATGATAAAATATAATGGGAATAAATCATGTAATTGTGGAAACCATTCAACACATGTCATTATTTCAAAAGTATCCTTGGAATTTCTTCCAAGACCATCTTAGTGGACAAAGTCCCATTCAGAATCGAGTTTACTCCTCATTTCAGTCCTGTAACACTGAATCGGATTAACATACCGTTCTAGCCATGTCTATCTCATGAGATATAAATCATTACCCAATGCATTGGAGGGAGATATAGGTACCACCCATCTCATAATGAAATCATTCTTACTTGTGTCACAAAATAAACATACACCATTCATAATAAACAAATAAATAAAATGGGTTTCATAAACATCATCCCATCATCACATAATCCATATAAAAGAAGTGGATATAATTTCATAATATGAAAAGTGGAACCATGTAAATCACAGAGACATGATACTTGAAAAATACACATATGAAATAATGTCATCTTAGATGAAAAATGTTTTTGATAAAACACTTGAAATGAATTCTTGAGGAAAATGTCCTTTCTTCATCAAAATCATTCTATTTCCACAAAATTTCATGAAATTTTAAAAGTATTTTGTTGAAAATATTCATGAAAATTTTTTGAGGAAGCTTCATGAAAATAAGGCTTTATAAAACCGTAAAAATCAGTTCGTGCCGTATAAGTTAAAAAAATATTCTTCTCGTACTTTTCCCAGAAAATTCAAAAAGTACCTCATAAAAGACAGATTCCTTACATACCATGTAGTAAAAGTAAAAAATTTTAAAAAAAACATTAAACATACATGAAAACACTTTTATAATACATGGACATGGATGATTGAAATAACCCCAGTAAATACTTACGAATAAACAATCTCGGATAAGAATGAGATTGAAATAATTATCCCTTACCTTACATCTGATATGCTTCGTATGTATCTGAACCTCCGGTATAATGATTTAAATAATGTCATTGACTTATTTCTGAATCATATTAATTGTTATGATATCATATATGGTTCACTTATGAATTTATATTACCCATTATTTTGTAAAATAATGTTAAAGTAACGTTTTGGGTAAAATCGTTTCATTTGTCATTCGTGTTTTAACTTGTAATTATTCATATGATTACTTAGATCATGGTTACTTAAATCCATAATGTAAAACCTGATTTATATTTAATATATATTCAGAATATACATATATATAATAGATTGTTAAATGAAATGAAATACACTGTTCATGGAGACGGTAGGTCGTACGTACGCATGAACGTTGTTTTCGTTTCCTTATTGAATTGAATGGAATATAGTAGATGACATACATATATATATATACATAAATCCAGTATCATTATTATGTCATATATTTCTAGATTACTTATTATATATACTTTATAATCATTCATGTATGGTTAATCATTGAGAATGAATCTCATCGCGTCGTGGAGACGGTAGTTCGTACGTATGCATGAGTGATGATATAATTTCCATGATCGTGGAACTGTATTGAAGTGTATGTATAATATTTTATAATCAGTATCAATTTACAATAATCATATATATTCATTATTTACACCATTATACCCATCCAAGTATGGTTGTGGTGGAAAATAGATTTCGCCACGGCGTGGAGACGGTATTCCGTACGTACGCACGCACGGTGATTTCATATACCGTAGGATGGATAGATGGTGAAATATAGTTGTTTCATGATTATAATAACATAAAATTATATTAGTGATACTTATGTTATTACTTCATAATGATACAACTAAAGAAGAATAAGTGGAAGAAGAAATAAAGTTGAAAGAATCGGTAAAGAATATTACCTCTTCTTTCGACAGGCCTTTTGAAACCTCCTCTTAGGGCTCTAATATTGGTCTTTTAAGAAGACAAGAACCTATATGATGTTTCTAGGTATGTTGAGGGGAGAAACTGGAAGGTTTTGGCAAATCATGAAGGCTCAAAGTGGTGTGAGGAAGAGAGGGAAGAGTTTCCCTTTTATAAGGGAGGAGAGGGGCACTTTTGGAATAACAAAACATATTATTTTATTATAATATCATATTCGGATTTTAATAGCTCCAAATTGAGTTATATCGAAGATAAGGTGGTGATAGGTCGAAATAATCTCATCCAATAGAATTTAGACAAGTTTAGGTTTCTATTTTAACCTTATCATTTAGATTTAACGTTAAGTTAAATAATTTTACTCTTACCTGGTCTTCTTGTTTTCTTTAACTATAAGGTTAATAAACTTACTATAACAAGACAAAGGAGCCCCAAGATATTTATTATTAATATATATAACCTTATCTATGTCATTTGGCCGAACCTTAGATCTTTAGGAATAAAATATCAATTAATAATATAATATTTGTTTTAAAAACTATTTTATGTCAATTTTGACACTATTTAGTAATTTATTTTTGATAAAATCATTACATAATTATTAGTTCGAAAAAAGTACATTAAATCAATACTAACATGTCATATTAACCTATAAAATAAATGGAATTCATAAAAAGTCTCAAATTGTATTTATTTGGGTATTTATAACATCAATTATGTCAATATTTCATTAATAAGATAATTACTGCATCACCATTGTGTCATAAATAAATTAATATATATAACGTCTAAATATTATAAATAAAATACCATTATGTAGGAAATATTTTTATATTTATAAATAATATTTATAGTCTAATTTATCTTCTGTATAACCCTATATTAAAAATGATTTACTTATTAAGCTTTGATTTTAAATATTTTAACCTTTCTTTAAATAAATAAATATTAAATGTCCTAATCTAATCCGAGTGTGCCTAAATGGTCATATTTTATTCCTAAGGTTTTTTTTGATCTAATTAAACTTATCCAATAGAATTAATACTTGTTTTAGGGTAATAATAATATCATTTTTACCAGTAATTACCCTATTTAATTTTAACCGTGGTAAAAAAAAAGTAAAAAGTTGTTATTGACAAAAAATTATTTTCATCTCATCGAACCACATTTTACATATTGTAATCAACCGTGTCTCTCGGATTTTTAAAATTCCACTCACAGAAGAGGTAAAATTATGTTTTATGTGAATTTAGAAATTCTCCTAGGAGGTGGGTAAAAGACGGTGAAAAGTTCAATAAAATTTTTATATATCTAAAATTTTTATAAAATGACTCCAATGAATTAATTTGAACTTATATAAGTATTTTTTATAAATTTTTACCTAAAATGATATTAAATAGAATAAAAAATTATTTAAATAAAAAGTCAGTTTTTATAAAGTAACCTAGTGTTTTCACTATTCATCAAAAAATGAAAGTTTTTTGAAAAATACCAAAATTTTACCCTAGGATAATTTGGATATTACGAATCGAAAAATGAATCCATTTTGAAAAAGTAAATTTAAAAAATTTCAAAAAGTGGTTATTACTATTCATAACGGCTAGTTTTAATAATATTTTAATAGCATATTGTTGTTTAGTGAAACTCGGTATTGCGTACAACACACATTATCGATGAAGGTCGTGATTGCGTGTAATGCAAGCCAAGATAAGGTTGCGTGTTGTGTAAGACTCCTTTTTTGTTTTGTTATAACAGAATCCAACCATTTTTCATTTATATATTGAATAAATAAATATATACTCAATGTTGAGTAGAATGACTATTATCAAATGAACTTGAAATTGTGTGTAACAAAATCTAAGAATAGTGTTATGTATACTGCAAGCTAATACAGTGTTCTGTATAGCACACGATAATCTTGTTGTAGCATAAAACACATGACATCAAATAAATTAAAAAGAATAATTATCATAAAATATCGGGTTGTTACAATGATGGTGACCATATGATAGATGGTGATGAAAAGATCTTCGATAATGAAGAATGTGCTCAAAATTCCATTCTTTCATCTCGTTTTGAAAATAAGTTTCTCAAGGTTAAAGGAGTCTAGATAGTGATAGTCATTTGGGATAAATTAGAAAATATTAACAAAGGTAATGATAAAGTTGAGCTATGATACCTATTTTTAGGTTTATGTGTGAATACCTGAAGTTGAATGATGATGAAAAAATGAATTACTCTTCAATTGATTTAAATTAATTTTGAGAGACATAAAAAAATTAGTGACTGGTTATAAGATTCTATGGTAATTGATAAAATACTACATATTTAACCAGATGGGTTTGATGATAAGGTATTTTCACTTGAATACTATGATTTATGTACAATTACATTTTATGATATTCATAACATCTAAATTACTTAAGGAATTTATAATTTAATTTTAATCAATAATAAAAACAAAGTTGATATATAAAATTTCTTTAAATATTATAAATAATAAAATATTAAGAATTAATCAGTTATGGAGGAATATAATTTTTATGATTTACAAGAAGTCACAAATATATTTGACAATCACTTATCACCCATTTCAATATGTATGAGGTCATTTAAAGTAAAATTTAATAGAAAACTACCATTGAAGTATTTCAAGTTATGAGATATTATAAATTTTTTATAAAATTTTATAAATTCTCTAACCTCAAAAAAATAAATTTATTATCAAAATTGTAGGATGGTGGCTTTACTGATGATGGTAAAATGCTTTAAACATCATGTTATGATAATGCACATTTTTTACAATTACTATTAATAAGGAAGAGTTCCCAAGTGATTAAATAATAAATTCCAAAAGTTAAAAAGAAACTAAAATATGAGTTTATGTTAAAGTGATAACTCAAGTAATGTTTTTCAAAGATCTCAGAATTCATGATGGTAATAAAAAATTTAATAAATACAATTATCTTTTAAGAAAAAATGATTATCCTCATAATGAAAATTATTTAATGATGGCTAAAGAGATTAACAAGTTCAAGAAGAATCTCATCTGAGAGAATAATTTTAATGTTGAAATGGAAGATAAGGTAAAAGAAAATTATAATTAGTAATAAATTATTAAAAAACATTTTTAAAGGGGAAAAATTGGAAAATTTCTGATTCTATATAAAAATCATATGTAGAAAGATAAATAATGATCAATGATGAAATTATCAAAATATTTCTGGTTTTAGAGAATGATGAAACTAAATTAAGGCAAAAAATATAGTTTTCAAATGATGAAGATGGTATTAATATATTTTTGAAAATATATATTATATGTAACAAGTGAAGAAGGTCGTTTTGAAAAAAAAATTCTTCAAATTCTGAAAACTATAATTATTATTTAAAAAACAATACATGCTTACATAAAAAAATAAAATAAAAATTCTAAAGTGAAGAGGAATGTTTTGAGGGATTACCCGGATTTTTTTTTGTAAAATGTATACAAAATTTATGGTCAAATGAAGGAATGAGAACATGGGTATGCATCTCTATAATTATATATATTCATATGAATTTTTCCTTTTATGGATACTATTGGAATTTTAGAGAATTTGGAAACATTAAATGGATATGTTGGTATAATTATTAATTGTTCTACATAATTAAAAAGAAATTGAGACAATTTTTTAGGGGGATTAAACCCACATAATGAATGAAAGTTTAGAAGTAACCATAAATTTTTTGGCTGAAGGTTTAGAATGTGACTCAATAATTTGATTTGGTTTGTAAACTATGTTATTACCCATATCACTTTGATAAATAGTGTCTTAATATTCTAAATTCCAAACTAATTATGAATTTTAATATTTAAAATACATAGAAGAATACAGACAAAGGAAAATAGAAGGATTTGTTTTTGAGATTGCACTCAAATCATCATAGAGAGAATTTCATTGGATTCTGGATAGTGAATTTTCATTACACGTGAGAGGATATGTATATAATTTCAATGATATTTAAAAGTTTTATTAAGGACCAGTGACCATTTAAATGATGGGACAGTTAAAATAAAATGATTTGGAATGATAGGGATTGGAAATAAAAATTTGATGTCCTAGAACATGTAATATTTTATTGGGAGAAAACAATATTTATTACATGTATCATAACTATTTTGTAATGGTAATAAAGTATTATTTTATAAAAATTCATTCTTGGTGGAGAGTATGAATGATGTTTTTGTACTTACTAGAGGTCAACAAGCACAAAGAAACTTGTTTTATGATAGTAATGTTGAAAATTCATGTTATTTTTGTTTAAAAATTGAAAATAATGTATGGAATCAATTTTTCTAATATCATGATAAAAATAAAATGATCAAGATTATTTTAGGAGATAAATTTTTTAATTTTCCTATACCTAATAGATATAGAATTTAGATGTTATTTATATTCCAAAAGTGGAATATTATTAATTCTCTACATAAGAAGGTAGAAATTCAAATATCATACCAATTAAATATCAGTAATTTATATATTTATTTACCTTTGAAGAATAATTTTAAAAGTAATTATAAATATAATATTTATTTTATAGATGAATTCTATCATAACACATGAATTATATTCATGAAGAATAAGTAAGAGGCTCTGAATATATTTAAATGATTTATAATAATTGTTTATAATGAGTATGGTTTCTCCTTGAATAATATTCATAAATATATTAGTGATGAATATATTATTAGACTATTTGAATCATATCTTTAAAATCTAGGTATTTAATATGAGATTAGTGAACTAAACACCGCACATTGAAATGATGTCCTTGAATGGATGAAAACAAGTTTGGTAGAGATGGTTCTTATTATATTGATTAAGCATGATACTTTATATTATTTATGTTGAAAATAAATTGGTATAGTAGATTATATTGAAAATAATTGTTTGTATTATCCATATTTGGATATGTCAGGATATGATATGTATTATAAGATGTACCTATATTTGAAGTATAAAATGTTATTTGGTTGATAGTTAAAAAAATAACCTTAACCCCATTTTTAAAAAACATGTTTATATTTTAAAAAAAATTATAGGGAACGAAACCAGGGAAATATGAAAATAGAATGGAAGTTGATATAATTGAGTTATGAGATTTTATATTCAGTTTGTCTTGTTTGATAGATTCAAGACGAAATTTAGTGTATACACTTAAATAATGCACTAAATATCTAAGTGTATCAAAGTAATATCATTAAATTATTAGAAAGATAATTATTTGGTATATTAAAAGAATTATACACTATATATTGAAATATTATGGAAGCAGAATGCTTGATCTATTTGAATATACATATGGAGATTGTGCTGGATATGTCGATGATATATGATTATCATATGATGGATTTTTCTTTTTTTGGGGAAAGGTGTGTATGTAGGCAAAAAAAGAATTAATTTTTTGTAACTATGAGTACCATTGAAATATAATATATTGTTTAAGACCAGGAAATATACCAATTATGTGGATAAGGATTCAATTAGATTATCTTAAGGTGAATGTGAATTTTCCCATGCTGATTGGATATGATAATAAAATTAACATAAATTTATCAATAAATTAAGTTATTTATTCTCAATAAAATCATATTGACATAAAATATCACTTCATAGAGGATCATATAGAGAAAACTGTATTAAATATGTAATTTTAACCCCCCATGTATGAAATAGAAGATCACTAAACCACTAATAAAGGATTTATTTTATGGAATGGGGTTAATTATGGAAGATCATCCTTAATCTTATCAAGTCTAGGTTATGGTGATCCCATAACCTATTTACTTGTTATTAGATTATTGTTTTCATAGGGGGGAAAGTTAATAAAAATACTGTTATGTGTTTACAATGTGGGAACATGAATATAGGGGGACAGTCCAAGGATATTTGTTTATTTTAATTTGTGTGATATCTATTATTTTGGGGGAACATGTTTTAAGATGGTATTTTTAAAAGTGATAAGTGATGAAGTTAGGATTTTTATGAGATTTATAAATTGTTCTAACATGTTTAGTGATAATTTATATAAGAACATATTATAAAAAACATCAAGGAAATTTTTTTGAAGTGGAAGTAATTTTTAATAAATTAAAGAAGAGTTATCATCACTTGATATCTAGTGGCATAAAAATCTATGAAGAAGTGTTCATAAGTCACATAAATTGAAAACATAATTTTACTGTTTATTCTCTTTCTTCCAACATTATTTTTCCTCATATAGGATTAAAAATATTGAATGATGATTGATTACTATGTTTACTGAATTTCAAAAGTGATTTATTCTCAATGGTTCATATTAAAATATAAATGGGGATATTTTTGTGCTCATTAATGAAGAAGAAATTGAGATCAAGAGTAGTATTTACCTTGTGTATATTTTTGAGACCCTTGGTAATTCTAATGTAATGAAATATAATGAATAATTTGATATTGTTATTTTTTTCCTTTTTTTCAATAAATAAATCATGATAAAACTAAAGTGTCACATATTATGTCATTTTAGGTTTTGTTCATTAAAAGGTTTTGGATTTATTGGAGAATTTTGGAAGAATTTATTTTAAATATGATGTTTCTCTAAAAGTGGATCTTTAAATTTTGAAAGTAAAAAATATATAGTGTTAAAATATGATTTCAATCTATAATTTTATATCCAAAAGTTAGGTGAGTCTATAAAATAAATTTTTTCCATTTCTAGAAGAAACAGTATCTGGAATTTTAAGATTCATGGGTTTATTATGGAATGTTCTTAAATAAGTTACATTACCCATGTCTAGAAAATAAAAATATAATGAAATCTATAAATATATAAGTTAAATTATATGGATGTTAAAATATATTTTGGAACATCATTTTGAGATCCATGTAAATTTTGAATGTTAAATGATTTGAAGAATGTGAAGTATCATGAAGTTGAAAGAATGTTGAGGACAAGAATATTGGAAAAGGAAATATGTATGAATAAATTTAATCAATTACTAATATTTTTATATCTATTAGGTTGATAAAATTATAAAAAAATTCCTCAAACAATGTTCATATTTAATAATTAATCTATAATAAAAAATCATCAAATCCCTTAAACAAGGTTAATACATATGTTTTTCATAAGAAAGTGTAATATATTTTTCTAAGGCTTGTATATAAATTTGGAAAAGGAATTTATATTATGAAATATTTTCGAAAATTTATTATATATTGGTAATCCATTGAGAAAAAGTTATGATGGGAAAAAAATCATCATATATAGGAGTCCTTAGAAAAACATTATGTTATATGTAAAGGTCATGCATATTGGAGAGAAGGAATTTCTTGAGACTCAATATAATATATAATATTAAAAATCTCTTATATAATGTTTATCATGTGGATATAAAGGTATTTATAATTTATTAAAATATATGAAGTCTAATATTTTATAAAAGATAGATCAAGATGTTAGGATTGACGTAAGGTATGATCTCTCTATATTAAACTACATGATTTTTCAAATTAAATGTGTAATTATTTCTGGTGATTAAAATAATTAAAATAAAGCTATTATTATAATGATTATAAAATATAAATTAAAATGATGATAAAATATATTGTATAGTTCTGTTCACATCACGTTCATATGTTCATTTCATGGAAGTGAATGAAGAGAGGTTTTCAAGATAAATAAAAATAGTGATGATAACATATGATAATCATCACTAACTCAATTTTTATGTGGTTAAATATATCATTTTGTAATGCAGGATATCATGTCATGTTCTTGTAGACCAAGAGAAAAATAATTTTAATTGAATCATGAAAAATATTATCACACTAAAAAGATAGAAGTTGTTAACAGATCATGGATTATCATGTTTCACATGCACATTCATGCTGTGAAGAACTGGAAAGATCCAAAATATAAAATTAAGTTTGAGAAATTGAATATTAAGTGAATATTTTATGGAATTTTTCTATCTAAATTTTAAATATTAAATTCAAATTTAATAAAGGGGATTTTTTAATGTCATTTGAAATAATATTCAGCACAACAATGTAAAATTTTAAAGACCAATAAATGAACTATGTAAAAAATAAGGATACAAAGATTAGATTATTTTATATGGTTAAATTTTAGGTATAGATAATGGAGAAGAAGAATAAATAAATAGACAACCTGATAGAAGTCTACTTTAGTTTTAGCCTCTCTTGTTTTTTAATCAGATTGACATTCATTTTTGTGGGGGTACTTTTAATTAGTTGGGAGACATTTTTAGTATCATGAGTTCAATATCAAACCATTATCAGTATAATCCACAATGATAAATCATGTACACATTATAGTCTTAATAGATTCTAGATCATTCCAAATATAATCTACTCATTTTATGTATTGATCCTTGAAAAAAATAAATTATGCATTTTGTTTGTGTGATAATTATAAAATCATTCACCTTAATAAGTGATGAAGTTAGTTTCTAAAAGAAAACTAAAATGAATAGAATTAACTTTCTCACCCCAATATGTTATTTATCAATAAAATTTTTGTCCCTTTTCATATTTTCAAGTTGTTTTGATGCTATAAATTTTATAAAAACTACTGAACGATCAATAATTAGTTTATAGTGTTGTCAATATTGGACTACAAAATCATCCACATAGTATTATATAATATGTTTTATAAAGGATTGGAAATTTTTTTCATGGAACATTACTAGGTAGCACTAACATTATTCAAGCCAAAGGGATTATTTGTAATAGTATATCACTTGAGGTCCCCTAAAGGCAATGGCCTCATCATCATCGGTATCAATTGATATATAGTAGTAACTAGATTATATGTTCATAAAGGAGAGGGGTTAGACATGTATATTTGTATTGATTAATAGTTTAATAATTTAGAATTGTAAATTATTATTTGGATAATGGTTGTTGAGATCCTCAAAGTAAATAAAAATCAGATTTGGGCATCATTTTCTTGATGAGGACATTATTAGAGTTCAATTTAATTTATTTAAATTTTTAGATAAAGTTGGTTTTTATTAAATTATCAGTGTTAGATTCCTCCTTGACAGTATGGGTTATATGAAATCTCATTTATTAGTTTTTTATATTTGTAGTGTTTTTTCAAAACACCAAAATTATGGGTGCACACGGGTGATTCAATCTTGTAATTTCAATGTAATTAGATGAAAATAAATCTCAATGTTTCTTTAGGTAGGGTTGTATATCTCTCATTATTTTGGGGTCATAGTGTCACTAATTAATGAAAGGTTCATGAATTATTTTATAACTATATTCACCTATTCCAATTCATCGAAATTGGTTGGGATACCTTCTTCGAACAATGGTGAATAATTCTTCATAAATTCATCTTTCTCTTCAACATTTTTAGATAGGTATAAAGACCAGAACCTTAAGATCTATTAGATTATATAGGTGAATTATCACATCCATTAGGATCACACCCCCCTTAATAATGGATAGGTTCATCTAGTGTAGTAGACTCCATGATATTGTAAGTGAATGTGCCTTAAACCCATGATCGTATTCCGGGATTTATGCCTACCAATAGAGGAGTATTATATTTGTCGTCATAATATATTCTAGACCCATGCTTGAGTAAATATTCTCTTGGTAATTATTGATACACATGGACAATACCAATTTATTTTCCTTATTCTGCCATAGTCACTCAATGGACACATCCACATTACAAATATATGAAAGGAAAGTAATTAATTGGTTTAAATCACTAGTTAGTATAATGTAGTGTTTTACTAAATCAAGAGATGTCAACTAAATTTTGTTGATAATAAACACAAAATATTCATCGATTTCATTTCATGGATTTACTGAGGAATTTTCCAAACCATTATAGGAATAATTCAATGTGGAATTATCCAATAGTGATTCCTTCCCCTCCATCTTGGAGTACATTGTATCTATGTACTGAGAATCGTAAGACTAAAATGTGGACCCGTCATAATATAGTACCTCTAAAATCATATCAACATAGTATTCATGGAATTGGTTATATGAAGAGGGAATTATTGAATTCATATAAAGCCAAAGTATTCCCCTCAAGATGTTAAAATTAATATGTTAGATAAATACCATGAATTTAAAATTTTATAAGAGATAAAAAAATTGGGTTCTTTTATTGATTATTCAAATCTTTTCATCAAAATTATATCATACCATTGAGTCATTAGGTTCAAAGGGGACAAGTCAAATTCACTATAGGCTAGACATTGAATATTATAAATTATAATAAGGTTGATTCTTGAATTTATATCGACTAAAATTCTATGGACCTCAATTTAATTGAGATTTTTAGAAATATACAATTCTTTAATGCTATTTTATAATAAATTCATATAATTCCTATATGAATTAAATGAATTAAAAACACTTAGTGCTGGTGGAATCTTCACGTTATGTCTCAGATTTAATGAAATCAACCTTTATCTCTTGAAGAATTGAAATGATGTTAATATGGGATTCCCTTAGTTATTTTGATATGTGGAAGGAATATAATATTGATAGTGTTATTTGTAAGATAGATATCTACCAAAAATGTAGTGCATTTAATCGAGGGGCCTATGTATCCTACTATGAGGATAATATTTGGATTCTTTCTTAAAGGTTAACACTATGTGTTCCAATAACTCCTACCCTATGATAGAATTTAGAGGTGTATTAGTTATTTTATAGGTTTGGTTGTATTTTATTCTCTATGTATTAGTGTTACAAGATTAAATATCTCTATATTAATCAGTATACACATATTATTATATTAAAATGATCCTAGGAGAATTCAATCTTAATTGATGCTTCAACTAATCTCATTGAAGTGTATTCCTTCAAGTCTCAACATCATATAAAACTTTAGTAGATATGAAATCTGATCATTTAGGTCCATGATGAAATTATCTTCCTCAAACTATATGACAGATTACCCAAATAATTATGGTGAATTTGGGTCTATGTGAATCTTAGTCATTTGTGAAGGGGACTATCAAGTGGATTATTCTAACGGATTCATTTCATGAATCCTCATAAAATAAAATATTTGTTTTTTGGGGTAGTACCCATCATCCCAATGATGGGGGTAATAAATATAGGAGCTTCTAGATCATTTTTGGGTAGTACCCATCCTCCAAATTTTGGTTGTTCCTGTTTAATCAATTTTATGGTCATCAAGTCATCAAATTTTTACACATTCATGGTTGGGAATTAATTCCACTCTCCTTCATCTTATGACATAATATTAGATACATAAGTAACCTATGATTGGGGTTTATCTAATTTTACATTCCATGATTTAATCAACTTCAAGATAAAATCATTAAATATGAATTATTCCTAGATATTGTTTCCAAAAACACAATGGATGGGTTAGTGAGAAAGGATATCATTTAGACTAAAATCATTTGGCCTTATGATATTTTTTAAATTTCCTATGTTTATCTATAATGAGGGACGATAAATATTTTAACCAACAACTTTCATAAGGAATACACCTTAATATTATATTCTTTGATGAGTGGAATATTTTTCTCATCCATTATATCCATATAAGGGGACTAATTTTATTTCTATTGTTTAGGAGGTGGCATACTTTGGTAGAGATTAGGATTAGGGGTTATAGTTGGCATCTTTGTTAATTTGATCATGAATGTTACAACCTATACCTTACTAGATATCATTATATCTTCTAATAGTATATACTCATATTTTGATTTAGAATACTATAGGGAATATTCCAACTATTTTATTAATAATAAAAACTCCTAGAAACATTGAGGATATATCAAGGGAGTGATTAGTGTTTTAAACTAATCACATAAATACTCTATGTGTATTTAAAACAATTGATATTGTGGAATATTTATATTTAAGGAATGTGTTAGATCATTCCACCTCATTATAAAGTTAAAAACTCATCTATTTTTCATTTTCTATTTGATAGGTCATGGTTAATTATGATTTTCATAGTAGATCTGAATTTCTTGAGAAATTATCATAGGAGGTCTTCCTAATTATTGATAAAACCATCTTGTAGATTATTATAGAAGAGGAATTTTGGTATTTCTATGTTCTCTATGAAACACCTCAATTTCATTGCCATATTATTCTATAAATTTTCCATCATGGTTATACATCAAGATGTGAAATGTTTGTGGTGATACTATTGATCTCTCACCCAATTAAATATCAGGGAAGTAGAATTTCCAAACATAGGTAGATAATGATTCAATTCCACCACTCAAAATAAGATTTCATGTCTAAAATAATTGGTTAACATTTGCCTTTCCTGGATTTAGGTCAATAATTTAGAGGCTCAATTGAGAGTATGATCTCTATAAAAATTATTATCTATTGTGATTCTCTAGTGGAGGTAGTGGGCGCATGATATGCCTTTACCACCATACATGATTTTTGAAACCATTTTAAGTCAAACTAGGGAAAATTCCTTGATATGGGGGAAGGTATGTTCTTAATGTTAATAATTCATGATAATATATATCTATTATGGTGTGATAGGAATATTTTTCAAGGACCCATATTATTTAGAAAACTATACTTTAATTTTTAGGGTTGATCAGTTCCTTTTTATTTAAGGTGTTTTTTTGAATGAGATTTATTTTACTCAGTCTATGACTTACACACAGCAAGAATGATTCCTCTGAGTTGTATGATATTGATCACCTTAGTTTCAAAAAATAAATATTATTCTAGTAAATTTTATACTTAATATAAATAGGTTCAAATTATATAAATGGTTGGTTTTTTTATGGATGAAACCATACCTTTAACATTATCTATAATTATTTATTACTGGGTATGAAAAAATAGATGATTAAAGGATCAATTAAATCATGATTTTAACTATGATGTTTGGCTCACACACCTTATTCATGCATTTCAATGTGAATTACATTTTGAGAATATGTATCCTTATCCCATTTTTCTTCATTAGTGTTAGGATTCATATTATCTATGGGTTTTCTTCCAGTAACATTAACTTTAGAAAATTGGGTATTTGTGATCAAATCATAATCTGTATTAATGTAGTAAAAGGTTGAACCATACTTGGAATATCCATTAATATTTATATCATAATTTCCTTTGGATTTTTTTCCATGGTTGATATTTTTGACCTATATCCCCTAATATATTTCTCCCTCTCTCCATGATACACTCCTGAAATAGATTTATGGATGGAAATATAAATGGATTATCCAATAATTTTCACCCAAAATGCTTCTATGTAAGGTGAAGTATCTTGAAATGTATATGTTGAAAATAACATGGGCACATTATGTGAATCTTCCTTTAGTATGGAAAAGTTTGAAAACCTCAGTAGTGGGAGGTAAAAATTACTCTTCATTCATGGTGTAGATATTTCATTACTCAGATTTCATCATGGCATTACTGTACTATGGATTTGATAATTCCATGTGTATAAGGGTTAGAAAGAATTAACCTATTCATTTACGTTTTGGTTTCCTATGTGCTATGGAAGATAATTCTAACACAACCTTCTTTGTATTCTACAATATTATCTTGACCTAATATGTACGTATAATATTTTATGTGTGATAGATACTTATTGTAAATGTTTTCTCTAGAATTATGTGTTTTTATTTCCTTAAATTAGAAGATTGTTTGACCATCATGGATGTATGATGTGGGATCATATCCTTTAATCACTCCCATTGAGTAAATCATTTCTATGATTTGGGAAAGTAAATAACACTTTGAAAAAAACAAGTATAATATAAAGACCTCTGTAATAATTGCCATCCTAATGAAAGGACATCACAATATTATTTCACTGAATAACATTTTTTACTTTTTAGAGGATTAAAATACATAGCTGTATTTTCACCCCACCCATTGAGATTTATAAAGGGTGAAAATTAAGGACTATCTTAAAGAACACAATATATATTTTGAGGTATATGTGTTAGAGAAACACTTGATGTGTCCCTAATATAAGATTTTGATCCACTAAGAGGGAGTTTTGGACAACATCAAAGTATAGTTCATCTAGAATAATGGATTGGTTAATGTTCTCCCCATAAAGAATGTATCTTCTCTTGATATGGTAAGGAGTTTTCCACAGGTTTTGATAAATGTAAGAAATAAATTTATCCTTTGATTCATAGGAATGTAATTTTAAAAAGTGCCCATACAGAAAAACATAATAGCATTCTATCATCAAATAATTAATTCCATATAAAAAGGGAGTAAAAATTATCTTTATTAAGTGTTAATTCAACTTATACTAACTAGAAATTTCATATTTCTACAACAATATCATGTGGTGTGAGATCATTTTGAATCCCATTTGTTACATCAATCATTTCACGGTTTAGGGGAAGCACAAATTTTGATCATTAATTCTCATTTAACTTTTCTTGGTATGATATACTGATGAATGATTATGTAAGTCCTAGTTTATATCACCTTAGTTTCTCAAGTATCTCTCGGTATGATGGAAATTTTGGATAAGATTCAACATGGGAATGACCTTCATGTTTAGAAGATTTCACATAGTGAGGAGGGCCATCAAAATAATCCTGAGGGGGGACCACCATGATTGATTATTATTTCACCATTATTGGGAGAATCTATATTATTGATATATATATCTCATCATAGTAATCACCTCAATAACACATTCCATGGGGAGGGCTTCTAGAGTTATCATAAGATATTCTATTATTAAAGCCTATAAGATAACTGATTTGGTGGTCACCATCAAGGGTAGGACCTTACTATTGGTTGATTACTTTATTATATTAAGGAATTATAAATCATATTCCATTGAGAGTGACTCCGGATTTTTTACGTTTATTTCATGTGGAGGTCCTCTATTATTATTCATTAATAATGAATCAGTGAGGTATATACCTTTTTTTGGGTCAGTTTTTGTGTTGCAATGAGAATATTTACAACTAGAATCGTATGTTGTACCTTCATTACCAATCTTTATATTGGTATGATTACGTCCTCCATGGATGAAGATATTTTTTTCTACTATAGAGTTTACTTTCATGGCTGTATAGTTAATTGTCATAGGGAGGGTCTCCATGATGTGTACTCTGAGGAGGATCTCCAATTTCATTGATATGGTGTTTTGGGGAGTAATTTTACATTGGATATTATTAGGATGACCACCATAGTAATTTATTAGGTTACATTAAAGAGCAATTTCATAGAAAATTCGTTGGGATAGACCTCTATAATTTTTTATTATGTTGTTGTAAGGAGAACCATCATAGTAGATTCTAGGGATAGGACCTTAAGAGTTTTTGATTGTGGAACTATGTGGAGAACCTAAACATTAGTTATTACCCTTTCATAGTGATATTTCATGGTATATTAATTAATATAAAGAAAATTATAGTGTATAAGATCATTAAACTACTCTTGGATTATGGATTTCCATCAACAATCTCTCATTCAATATTCTTTCATCAAGGTGAACATGGTCCAAAACATGATCATTATTGGGGTTGTGAAATGTGGGTAAAAAACATCATGATTGTTAGAAATACTAGTTGGATCCTTGGTTTAAATTAGTATATCACATTGGGCATCATGGTTTTCAATGATAACATTGATGTGAACCTACTCATGGGATCCAATAGTGTACTACCCTTGGTGAGTCATCTACCTAGGTTTCCTAGTTTGGACAGTCTAGGTTAAGAACTCCTAGGTGACCTCCTCAACATATTATTTTTGTATTAGTGGTATTATAGTGGTGGTGATGGTGGTGGCTTTTTTTACTTATTGTAATCAGCTCCCTAAGAATTTTAGGGATGTCATTTATTTCCTCCTCTACATCCTTATGATAAGGGATATAATGATTTATTTGCATTAGGGTGATTGGATATGGTAATATGTTCCAGTTATTTCCTAGAAGTCTAACATCAATATGATGGTTTATAGGGATTCATCTCTGAAATACTATAAAGAACTATCCCCAATGTTGGGATAGAGTCATTAAGTTTATAATCATGTATGAGTGTGTTCATTACATGTTGATAAGGGAACTGAATCTATGACAATGTATGTAGATACCATGAGGCCTAAGTAGTCATGATATATGTTATATATTCATGATGTATCAACTAGTGTTTTTATGTGTCTCGAGGTACCCTATAGCTTCCACAAACATTTATTTGAAGCTTAACCTCTAAAAGTGTATTTCGTGAATCTAATTGGATGTGATGGATGGTATTGAGTAATAAAACCATAGATAAGGAACATGTGACTGAAGAATCACAAGAAAATGAACATGGTAGATAAATATCTCATCATGTAATGTATTTCATGTTAGGTTCACTATTATTATTCTCCCACATGTTCAATGCCCGTGATTTCATTTGATGTTCAGTTGTGGAACTATTTCACAAAGGTTGGTGGTCAGTGGGATATGTCAAGGAGAAATTTATTTGCATATTGAGGTTGATATGATGAGAGGTTTTCTCATCCATTAATGGTACATGTTTTATTGCATGGGAATATATTATACATTTAAGATATATTCAATATATCCTTCCCAATAACAATACATGGTACCATGGTCACAATGGAGATCAATTGATACCATTAATCAATGTAAACATTTGTATATATCAATGGTTATCCATATTTCCCCTATTAATTTATTAAATTGAAGTTTAAATCAACACATCATGGAACTCTATAATTTATCCCCATATAAAGAGTTGGTTGGGGATGTGGACTTGATAGCAGGCCCATAAGAGTGGCTTCTTAAGTATCTCAATGAGTGGAATCACAACCAACATAGTTTATTTCTACATAAATGGACACATTGTACCTTTAAAGGTCATGTGATAATAACCACAATGGTTCCCTTTAAATTTTTGAAGAATTAACATATTATGCGACTTTTTAAGTTATTAAACCATGACCAATGATGTTTCCTTTAAATTCATGTGTCTAGGACTATTATTTCTTTTAAAATAACGTTGTATGACGAGAACCAATGTTAATTAATTTACTTAATGAATAATGGAATACTAAGATAAGGTAAATAGAAATGGTTGTTCTAGTGCATACACACGAGTTTCCATTTCTTATTCACCACGTTTTTTATTAATAAAACAAGATAGGGTGTGGTTTTTAGTTACACCAGGTAGGAGTTCCATGGAATTTATAACTAATTGGTAAGTCACGTTGATTATATCATAAATACGAACATGGCTGGTTCTTACGCCTAGTTAGAGGTACATGGTATGTATGTATTATTGATAGGACAAATGTATTAGACCATTAATGAGATCATGGATGGGGATTACACCTAATAGAAGGCTTGTGATATGAATGGTAAATTGATAATTCTCCATGATGAGATAATTAATGAATACATGGTTGGTGATTACACCTATTAGGAAGAATATTACATGAATTGATCATTGATATGTCATAGGGATAATATCATCAATGATAATAAGGTTGGGATTTATGCATAGTAGAAAGCCCATAGTATATATGTCTCATACACTGGTGAAATATATGATATCAATAATGATAATATTTTTAGGGATTACACCAAGTAGTAGGCCTATGATATGTATGAATTATTAATAGGTCATGAGGAAGAGATAAAAAATGAGAACATGGTTTGGGATTACACATAGATAGAGACCCATGGTATGTACGGCTCATTTATAGGTTTCATGGTTGAGATCATCATTGATAACATGGTCGAGGATTAAAACTAGAATGTAGTCTTCGATATGTGTGGCCTTGATGGAAGAGGCTTTTTGGGGTTTTATTTTCCAGAAAATTGGATGAATCATACAATTATATTATTTAAAACCAATTAGGTTACATGGGTAAGATTATGGGTCTGAATTAACCTTGGTTATTCACAATAGGATCATTTAAAAAGTAACCAACCAAAGATAAAATCTTTATCTATGATGAGTTATTAGGAAGAGACCAACCTGTACTTTAGGAAGTATGAATTTCATATAATATTGGAGTTCTATGTGAGTGTGAAGGGTTATACAACGTCATAGATTTTCAAGGATACTTATCACATAAAATTTAAGTGAACATCCCATCATGAATAAACTATATGGGTACCTTTCACATAGGATCTCACTTGGAGGAATCACAGATAATTTCTGTGGCGAAGGAATCTGTAACATAAATTTAAAAGTAACTTTAGTGATCACCCAAAGGATTTCAAAAAAGAGGTGTTTTATAAAAACATAAAATTTCTTGAAATTCATGTTATGTAAAATAAAATCCATCATCTCAAAGTGTGTGTCGAGGTTTTTATACACTATCCACATCAATATTTTAAAATAATTGGTGGAAAATCATTATTGACTATGTTTGAAGTCATGTAGGGTTATACATTAGAGTCACATATGACATCTTAGCTCATTGAATTTAATATTATACAGATAAGGTTGAATCTAAAGTGTTTAAGGATATATTATGACATGTAAATGAGTTTATTCAAACATAATAATGAACAGTTTAATAATATATGGTTAAAATCCCTCAAACTGAATCTTTTTCTACCATGAAGATTACTTCCTCAATCATACATGACCATAATGTATCAACTGATTCAAGCTTTTAAGTTGAAAATTATATTCTCTAGGACATCAAGAATTAGTTCTAAGGGCATGAGAATGACATTTAACAAAATAAAAATTCATCTATGATTCCAAAAATGAAGATCCTTTCATGAATGAAAAACCTATGTGATTAAAGATCATTCCATGAATGATGAAATTCCTTCATAATGAAAATTTCTCCTTTCCACCTTTCTTTCCTTCTAAATATCATCAAACTACTGATGATATTTTTAAGAAGTAATTCATCCTTAATTACTCTACATTCCCATGTGAATAGAAATCACATAAAATTTTCCACTTATGTAATTTATAAAAGTAATCCATAAAATTTAAATTTATCAAAAAATATTTGATTACATAAATTCCTCCAATACCTAAAATTTTTAAAAATTTATATCACATAAAAAATTTTAAATAGTCATCCCAAGTGTAAATATAATGTCATGTATCTAATGGCCCCTAAATATTTCTTATGAAACTAGTTATATTATCTTTTATCCCTTTATTATTGAAAATCCAAATATTTTCACAATCTCCCAAACATTTAATTTTTTGTCTCTATAATACATTTACCATTAAAACTTTTCATCCATGAAAATATTAAACCATAACTATAAAATGAAAAATAATCAATTAATAATTTTCATTAAATTTAAAAATATCATCATAATAAAATGTCAATATCATAATATAAGAGGAGCTACTCAAAATAATTCAAGGTACTGGATCCACATATGGGACTCATGTTCCCTTGTATTTTCTTTAATTCAACCATTTTCTCACAAAACTCATACCAAAAAAATAAATCATCCTAAAAAATACATATCTTTTCAATATTTTATTTCAATAAAATGTTTTACATAAGACATATCATTATTTTAATTAATGTATCCCAAATCATTCAAATTAGTTGAACTATGATCATACTTATATATTAAGATATGTGGAATATGTCACTAATATAACCAAATAGTGAATGATTCCCCACATGTTAAGAAACATCTTCTATATATTCTAACACTAGAATAATATTTATTAATATTGGTGAAAGTTCTATTCCTTTCACAAATTATAGTGACTATATCCATTTGATACTCTCAAAAATATGTGATCACTATTATTGAACTCCCACGGTCTCCTCCTTTGATATATATATATATGAAATTTATCAACTCTAATCATTTTTCATATAATCACAAATAATTTAAAATCTATATATTATAACTTATTCCAATTATATTATAATAATGGAAAATTAAATAATTTTTTCCAAATATAACAGAGACCAACATGTTAAACCATATAGTTACTCATATGCTTCCATGATGATAAAGGAATAATAATAAAAATTTACCAAATAAATATATAAAATTAAAATGATCTAATAAATCCACTAAACTACAAAACACGTGATCTATCAATATCCTCTATTGTATGTGTCATTTTATTATTCGTACGATCAGTTTAGGGATAAATTGGTATTCTATTACACAAAACATTATCAAAATAATTCCACAATTGACTTTATATCCAAGAATTAAATCTTGTATCACAGTTAGATATGATCTCTAGAGGGTAACATTGTAACATTAAAACTTACATAATTTAAAGATTTACTAAAGTTCTAACAAAACTATATTACTTAATAAATAATTAATGAGTTGAATTTTTCAACCAAGTAAAAATATCCCAAATCACGTCATAACATATGGGTTTCTGGGGTAATCTAATCATAATTAAAATATAATTGTTTTTCTATATAAAAATCCAAGGTGATTTTAAAAAAACTAGTTGGTTCTAGATCCTCAACCATAAATCACTGATAGGTAAGACTTGTATCCATAAAATTATCCAATAATCACATAATTACAGGCTAGTAAAATTAAATTTGGAGAGTATAATTTCATTT
Organism: Viscum album; assembly: GCA_963277665.1. Taxonomy (NCBI): domain Eukaryota; kingdom Viridiplantae; phylum Streptophyta; class Magnoliopsida; order Santalales; family Viscaceae; genus Viscum; species Viscum album. The sequence continues at coordinate 1,934,753,795 of OY728131.1, forward strand.
ATAAATACCAATATTCATAACTTCATGTGAATTTTAGAACTCACGTAAAACCTCCTCACGCATAATTATAGGGATAAATAAGAAATATTAAAACATGACTATTGGTATCTAACTTCAAACCAATCATATTAATTATCATAAGGAATGAAAAAATCCATCTATACCACAGTCTTAAGAAAATTAATATGTTACTGCATTACTCGATGTGTCCAAGATGAATCCATCCTCATCAGGTATAGGCAAACATCACCATCTGCTTCTCCTAAACCAAGATGCATAGCTATAAATTTTTTAATAATCCTCTATTCTTCACTTAAAACCCAAACATTATAATTATAAAATATTCTACACATAGAAACCACCACCATATTAATATCAAAATTATAAATTAGTAAAAAAATCTACTCATCACAATTTCCTCATTATTGAATCATTATGTGAAAATATATACTTTAATATTTTATGATCCTTAAATACAATAAAAATTTCACCAATAAAGTAATGTATCCATAACCTATGAATAAAACCACCACCATAAGATTTAAATCATGAGTTTCATAGTTACACTTGGAAGAATATAAGTCCCTAAGACCATATATCATAACTCCTCTTTCTTGTATCGAAGAATATCTAGAAAATTTATAAGAAAAATCATAATATACTTATTAAGTGATCCATCACTTAGGTAATAAATGAATTTAAAAACTCATAAATTTATCCCTCAAAATCTCAAAATAAAATATTCATTAAACAAAATAAATGAATTTTATTTCTTAGTCCAAGTGGATAAATATTTCTTCATTTAATAAAACATGAGAATGAATATCCAATACCCAACTATGTCTAAGAAACATTATAATATAAATAAATTATTTAGTTATCTTCAAGGAAAAAAATCTTTAATTATTGATCGGTCAACTATGAAACCTTAATATGATATAACATATCCTAAACAATGAACTTAATGAATTTAAAAACAATGCTTTAATAAATTTCCATTCACCTGATTATTTTTCAATAACTTTAAAACGATCCAATGATGCTCCAAATGTTATTCCTCTATCATCAAATAAAAAATGATGTAATAATTGAATATTATAACAAACTGTTCTAAATAAGGTTAAACGACCCAATTCATCATCCCTAAAAATATTGTTGGAGAATTCATAACATAAAATGTAATCATAATAAATTCAATGCATCCATATCAATAATATAAAGATGTCCTTGTAATTTAATCATATATAAGACCCATATAATGCTAGAATTACTTTAAATTAATCTTTGAGAACCAATATGTACACATAAATTGATCGAGGAGACAATAAATAGAAGGTAGTTGAAAAAATTTCATTACCATAATTTTGTTTAATGGTCAATAGTCTTGAAATAATTAAAATATAACATTTTAACTCTTGGATAATAATACTAGAGATTCCCAAGTTGATACCCAATGATATATAAATATTTTTATATAATTATTCATAATTTTAAATCCTCAAACATATACACTTATTTTGTACTATTTCATAATACACCACCATTATATTTGTTCCACCTCGATATAACTCTATCCCATCTCAATATCATATTTTTGTGGTAAACTTATTAATTAATTTGGGAATACACCTAAAATCCTAATAAAAATTGATTAATAACTTCCTTCACTAACTAAAATTTTTATAGAATAATTCTAAAAATTTGATAGGTAATATCCTTAGAATTAATACATCAATTCCTTATATAACAATCATCTGGTCTCATAAATACTACACAAATCAATCCAAGATCCAAGAAAAACCCATCACTATTCAAAATAAACACTAGAATATAAAATATGTAACTAATCCATGATATTAATGATATTATATAGTAATATTCATATAGAAACTATATTTAAATAGATTCTATAATTTTATAAAATTAGTTCCCCCTACTGACATACCGCTAACAATCTCGAATGATCCCTCATTGAAGTTTTCTATTATAGTGGCCTATAAAACTCTTATATGGTGAGATATAATCCAATGAAAATGATTTGGGTAAAAAATTAATATATATATATATATAATGTTAAAAAATATATAAGCTATTATAATGGATGAAAATCATACCACTAACTACATCTGGACTATTAAATTCTTCAATCTCCACTACCTAAAATATTCCACATCCATCTCCTCTACTATTTTTACCATATTGCCTCCCTAAACATCATCCATATTAAAAATAAAGTCTCTATGGTCATGTAATACCATTATTGTTTCTTATACCTATTCTATATTCTTTTCTAATAGGTTCCCTAACCATTTTCTAATGATGATGCCTTAGAGTTAATTGATATTGAGGATTCCTCTTAAACATAGCAGTGATCCACACACCTTTTCACTGTGCATATGTTTTTATTTAAAGGTACATATAGGATTATTATTATTAACCATTAAATCAATAAGATATTATAATACAACTTATAGAACCCTATATGACTAATAACTACTTATACTAGGTTCTTAAGTTAAGTCAATTAGTCATTTCTTGATTTTTCAATATAAAGAAGATATGTGTCACGAAAGTATCATATCTACATTTCTGATATTTTTTTTTATTTTCTACATACCCTATTAATATATTGACGTTAAATAGTCCAACCCACCACCCCTAATGTCTCCACCATTCCTATGAATTTCCTTAATCTATGAGAAGTCACCTAATGATAGAACACATACAATAAAGGTGTCCCAAAATTTCTATATATTAAATTATTATTAAAATTTATATATGAATAATGCTAAATAATATTCAATAATTGTACAAAAATCAATTAAAATAATTAAATCACCTACTAAATTCATTAAAATTTCTACTATCAATTGATTTTGAGCATCATACATAAAATATTATTCATGAAATAACTATGGAAATGACCACATTACATTGAATATTGTTGTATATCATTCATGTAAATCCTCTTCCATTTCATAGATAAATCATATAAAAAATATCACACATGATCAACATGACACTCATCTAGATTATGCATTATATAAAAATTTACTTTATCTCATCGATGAAAACTTCATTTTTCGAATTACAAGAATAACTATAAAAATTATATAGCCTCTACTTCTAGAAACACTATAATAAAAAATCCCAAGTATCATAAACCTTCCATCATACAATAGGTTCTTTCCACACCTCATATGGATTATCAAAATAATGAATTAAACTTACTCATCCTTTTAGCATATCTATAATGTGACATAATTCCCTCAACATCACCTTAGGGTTTTAAATGTATATGAGAATACATTATCGAATGGTTTACCCCATACACACACTTCTCCAAAAGGAAATTCATACAGTCATTATGAATTGAATCTAAATAAAGGCTATCCATACCTAATATATTACCTTTAATCCCCTATATTTTATTAAAATAAAATTAATGTAATTTCATTTGAATATGACACTTCCCATATCCATTACTAGTTTCCCTAATCAATGATTGTCCCTAAAATCTAATTTATTATTTCCTCATATACCCAATGAAAAACCTTTCAGATTCCTTTTTCCATACATTATTCTATAAATTTTAATATAATACCATTCCATCTTGTGCTAGACCATTGTGACCCTCTAGATCAAACAAGACCAAGTTTATGACCCCATGACCTCCTCTAACAAGAAATGGGTTAGTGACAAACACCAATTTTATAAATTAAAAAAATAAATAAATCATTAATATATATAAATCAACCATATTTATATGAATAATTAAGAAATAAAATTTTATATATAAACCATGATACTTTTATAAAAAAATAATCTCCAGAATATATATTATTAAGACTATTGTAAAACATACTATGGACAAACCTTAGAGGAAAAATGCATCTCCCCCTCCATGTCTCCAAAGAACAATGAGAAAAATTCATTGTCCACCAATTCCACACTCACATGCCATTATTAAAATAAAAAGTGGTATATATATAATTAGGGTGATCATAAAAAAAACTTATCATGTTTTCCCCTTGAACAATAAATTTCAATATGTATAGAGTACACTAGTGCATCTCTGAGATGATGAGATAAATACAATGAACACCAATAATGTTCTCAAGGTAAATCTATATCTCCAAATAATATTCCTCCACATAAAATTCATTATATATATATAACTAAATCTATGAGAAATATACAATAACAAAAGAAAGGGACTTTTCATTTAAACTCTAAGTAGCTATCTCATTATATCTCCTAGTTTCTGACATGATATCTTTGCTTCGTGGATATGGGGAGGGATGAAATAAATTATACTCTCTTCATATCTGGAAACCCAGTTATCTAACTAGATATTGGTCAAGCTCAATATCATGTCTCAAATAGTGGTAGTGTGGAATATGGTGATTGTGTATCAATACTCAAATAATATAAAAATACAAGTATACACACAATAACAACCTTATATTTTGAGTAATCTCAAGTCACTACTTAGCAATATATATACTATTAATAGAAATAAATATGTAGATTTAGGACCATTTATAATTACCTAATGTAGTTAATGAAAACAATATAAATTTTAGCATTAATAACAATCGATAATCACATAGAATACAATTGGGGATTATTAATAATTAACCACTATGAATGATCAATAATTACATGGAATCACAATTATTTACCCAATAACTACCATTAATAGTTAACTAGTAAACCCCATTATTAATTTCTAGGAAATAATATTACTAATTAATCCTGAAAACATTTGATAATATAATCAATAAACACCATTGGTAATAATCCAATATTATATTTCATAACACTACCCACATAAATACCCCATAATACATACATATAAAAATCAATTTCTACATCCATAATCATATCCATAGCCATAAATATTTCCAGGATTGCATTAATATCTTTAACTATGATAATATTGATGCATAAGGACCATAGAAATTCATCTTGGATCTCTAATAGAGATATGTGGTGGTTAGTGTTATATTATTTTCACATGAATGGATTAGGGACTTTAGTGGTTATCTCATCCACATACATGAACTAGTAATATATGTTTTGATCCATTAAATTTAAAATATCACACTATAATCCTTATTCTTGTATGGTAAAAGAAATAGAAAGAAAATAATATATAAAAAATGAAAAAAAATAATATAATGAAATAGACATTATTTATATGGTGAATAAAATATATTAGACCAATGAAAAATCCCTAAAATAGTTCCAAAATGGATGTTAAAATTACTTGTTGAAGGTCCCATGAAGTTTAAAATAAATAACTAAAAAAATATCTAAGTTGTATCTTGGGACTTGACAAAGGATGTCTGTTGAAGATCTTACTTTTCGGATATATACTTCTTCAAATTATTAATTTTATTTATATATTTTTATTTAATATTAAAATTGAAAAAATAAAAAAAATGAAAAATTAGGTTTGTAAGTAAAAAAAGATAAATGAAAATAAATGCCAGTAGGAAAGGGATGTGATCTTAAGGTTCGACCAAGTACACCATCATTATCCTTTTATTTTTTAAATCCATTTTTTTAATGAAATTAATACCATTCATGATTTAAATTTTACTATATAAATTTTTCAGTATAAACTCCATTAGATACCTCCTTAATATATCAATACCAACTACTCTATAGTGGAAATATGATAAAAAAACAAGAATAAGGAATTCCATCATTTCTCACCCATTCCCACCATACACTATTCACCAATTAAGTATCCTTAGTCTACAATATAGGAGATTATCCAATAGAACTTAATGGAATTGATTTGGTGTGGAAATTAATGTTTTTGTAGGGAATACAACATAAAGGTGGAAAATCACCACACCAACTGAACGATTGTATATGGAAGAAAATATAATGAATTTAGGAATAGGGATTCAAGATCCCCTTAAACCTCCCCCAAGGATCACACCCTGGAGGAAGATACTCCATAACCATGGAGAAAAATATATGCATGATTAGTTGTGATAAACATGAATAAAGATTAAAAATACGCAAATATATTATCATAATTAAATAATATTATTTCCTATACTAAATACAGTGAATGAGGAACCATCGAGGAACCCCATTAAAACTAGATGTGTACCCATTAAATTGATATGTCTGAGATTTCTGAAGTTTTAGATCCTCATTCAAAATATTTCTATAAGGCTGATTCATATTTATGATGCTTCCTACTAGGTTTTATTCTAGATTCATCAACATAAATCCATGGATCAAGCTTCTAGTGAACTACAATCCTTATATGTACTACTTTATGGATGAATGAAAAGTGGAGATGCCCCTACAAGTGTTTTCAAATTTGGATAAATTAGTAATACAATAATATTCCTTTAGTCATAGATTATATTCATGTTAGTTTTGAGGAATGGGATTAGAATATATTCCATGAATATACTTCTTGAAGATTCAAGATGGTGCTGATGTGCTCTCAAATTTCTTTCAAAATTTATTGTATTTTTTCTTGGATATTAAAAATTGGAATGTAATTTATGAAATTATAAATAATGGTCTTAAACATTTTAGGATACCATATTTTTTAAATTCATATAACTATTTCTTCTAGTTAATTGTTAATTATGGAATTATCTAGTAGTATACCATGAGATGTGTTTTTTCAGTTGATTGACTAATAAAAGTATATGAAATATACTTTTTGTAGGTAATGGAAAATTCATTTAGAAATATTTATTAATACATATAATTAGAGAAACCTAAGAAAATATTTTTTTAGACTTATTTTATTAATATATAAACCATGAAATTTATTCATTAACCAACTATATATTTTTTCCAGCCTAAGTTACACTTATATAGACTTCAAGAAATTCTAATTTTTTGTCATGTGGATGGTGTTCCACATCCATAGTTATGGATGATATTTTACACAACATATTGTTACTATTATGTGTGTATTAAATTTTGAGAAACTCATTATTATTATCCCATGTAATTAATTTTTCATTTAATATTACTTATATCCACCTCTAATCATATGAATAACTTCTTCACTGATAAAAACAAATAAATGATTAGTATCATTCCATGAAAATTAATATAAAGGGAAATATTATATCAAAAAAATAATTTTGGGATAACATTATATTTATCTTAAAAACACAATAAATAAATAAATATGTGGTGAATTATAATTTATTATATAATTCATGGGGATTAAACCATTTAATTAATAAGTAATAAATAATGGATTTTCATAACTATGGCCAAAAATATGTTCATATCAATGACTATAACCACATACACTATCATATTAATGTCCACAACTATAACTATATTTATTCTAATATTTTCCAAAATGCCTTTCATTATCTCTATTATTAATTAACCATAAATAAGGAACTCTTTGTAAATTAAAACATATAATTTTTCTAGAACTATAAAAAACATCCTATTGTATTTAACAAGAATTTATGTTCATCATTTTAAACTATTCCATTATTTTCTGATCTTCTAATATAATCCACACTAACATATCGTAGTAGAGGAAATGTTATTAAAAATAGTTAAAATCTTGACCCATATGAATGCATCATCATAACTCATTCCAAAGAGAAGTATTCGAATTTAATTTCTACACCACCCCATGTAACATACTCCTAAAATCCATTATACAAAAAGTGGAATGACACTATTTCTATGTGAAATGGATCCCATGTCACTCAGTTGCACTTAATCATTTACCATTTCAAAAAATTAAATCATAGTTTATAAATAGTGTTATAACCCTTGTATCAATTTCTCAGAAAACATGCCAAAAATAATAAAATATATATCTACACCTCTTATAATAGTTTACACAAGGATTTATTTTTCATATAAAAGTTAAATACATGGATTTTTTTAATTATCACATATTAACAAGTATAATTATCAACATTGAATGAAATATGACAAAATATCAGTAAAATTACTTTTTATTTACAAAGTTTCATAAAACATAATTAAAAATTATAGAAACATTAAATTTATTGTTTTATCTAATTATATATCCCCATTTCAAAAATTATTATTTCAGAAAATTTATAAGTATAAGCCTGACATATAATCCTAGATAATCATTATTTTACTGTAAAAAAATTTCTCCATGTTATTATGTCCAACTCATAAATAAAAATAAAATAAATAATTATCCATAGAGAACCCTAAAAGGTGTGAATTATGATGTTTTCAACATCAATTTCATTATAGTCACAATTAATTCAATGATGATCACCACTTATCACTTTCAAAAATCCATTATTTATCTATCTCTCTTTGATCCATCATGAAACTGACTAAAAAGGGTTTTCATTTTCATTAATATAAAAATAATTGATAGAAATTTGTTGAAATTTAGTAGATGATGTAAAGTAGATCCAATCACTAAATACTCTATTTTTCTCTATTAAAAATTCCATAATGTCCATAATATATTCACAATTGACTTTTTGTCTCCACCCATCATTCATATCTATCATTAATCATGATAGGACTATGATAAATGAAATAAATTAAAATAATTCACCATCATTTCCTTTAAAATCACATGTTAATACTTATCTCATAAAATAGTATACAAATTATTTATAAAAAATAATGCCTAAAAATGAATTAATTAATTAAATAATTATATTCTTATAACACATTACATTTAATAAAAATTTCATACACCACCAAAAATTACCAAATTATATTCTAATATTTAATGTAATGTATTTAATGAAATAGAACAATAAAAATTCTATTATATTCCCAAAAAAATAAATATTCTACACATTATTTTTCAAAATCTCTAAAAATTTTAACCTCCCAAACAATGAATTTCAAAATCTCTATATGATATATCCCTTTAAATCATTTCTTCCTTAAAAATATTAAACCATAGAGGTAGAAGAATAAATAATCATATAATTATTTTAACAATTCAAATTTCATTAACAAAATTAAATATATAAATCATAGTATAATATTAATAACTCAATAAAATATAAATATCTTCTACCACTATCACAAACACATAAAGGGTTTACAAAATGTTTTTTTCTAGTTTGAATTGGGAGAAATCAAAAAAAAATTGGGAAATGGTTTAGCCTAGTTAAATATTCTCACTAGATGAACACGTTGAGGGTCAAAGAATTAGTTTTAATTTTCATATAATTTGGATTCCATTTTATATCTAAAAACAATAGATTTCATTCAGTTAGCTTTTAAAATTGAAATATAGCTATTAGATTATAATATTAAATCTATATCTATTGATTTTATGGTTTTCCTGGTGAAATATCTCAAATGTGTTGATGTTTTTATATTATATTATTATCTAAAAATAAACACTAAATATTATAAAAATGATCAATATTTGTGTGAATAATTTTTTCTAAAGTGGTGTTGTTCTATAAAAATGATAATTACTATTTTATGGGATGCTTCTGTAAACAATTTTAGGTTGGGAGGTAATGGATTAAGATAATTAAACCCATTAATCAATCTCTTCATGATCACTTTATGTAATATTTATTATTATATAAAAGTAACATAAATGATTTTCTCATGGTGTTATTTCATAAAAATATTTAAATGAAAATTAATATTTATATGGACTCATATATCATGATTACTCAATGAATTTTATTTATTGTGTTCTATTATATTCTATATAGTTGGGATCCTCTTATTCTTCAAGAATATTTTATTAAGAAAAATAGATTTTAACCTTATTATTGAAAATTTTGTATTATATTTTGATTTCTTATATTGATATCCTTATTATATATTAATTAAATCAATCATTAACTTACCAGATTATGTTAGCCAACTCATCAATGATTCAAAATTTACAATTAAGGGATATATCCTTATTTTGGTGCCAGTGAGGATTTACATTCTCGTTGATAAAATTTTATTTTTCTTTAATAATATTTAACCCAGCCAATCTCGTAAACTTTTTGAAGTATTATATAATAAGTTGGTTCTCCCTTCATTATATGTCACTTAATTAATGAATGGTTATTGAAAATTGTTATTATAAATGAATATGAAAGAGTTTATATTTCCTATTAATTTTATTTTTCTATTATAAATAAGGGGAGGAAATATTGATCACATGTGCTAAAAATTTAATAGATCTTGGTGGGAATTTTAATGCAATCTCTTTGACGTTTTTGTTATCTGTATTAACTATTAATTGGATTATATTTCAATGATTCTAAAAATGAACATGTATCCCTTACTATATACCAAATTTTTGGTGACAATAGAATGAATTAACATTAATATATGGTGAAATAGTAATGAAATAAAATCTCAATGAACTACGATTTCACTTTTACAAGTAGTATCACATAGTATGGATGTTATTCATAGATAAAATTTGTTAAGGATTTTTAATTCTATCAACTGTATACATAGTCTATCTATACAATATAGTATTTATGTATAGGGTAAGTACCCGAGCTACAAAGGATGAAAATTTCTTGTAAACCTGTATTGTATGATAGATCAATATAATCATTGATGGTTTGGTGAAGGTATACCTATGACCTGTATGATATGGTAGGGTGTTTATGATTTTCAATGGGACTATGAGAAATTTCTTGTCCAAAAGTAATGGAAGGATATTGGTACATGAAGTAGAAATTGAGTCATTTGTTATTGTTGTTCTCTAAGTGAATGAAGAGGGTTGGTGGAATATTTTGATCCATATGGATTCGTTTTAAAAATTCCATAACATTGGAGTTAAGAATTCAATATCTTCCTAGATAATATATTTCAATATGTTGTATTGTCTAGATTATTTGGATGGAATTAATTTTATTATTTCTCAGGCTTACAGAATGTCTAATCAACATAGAGATTCTTTTCTTATCAGGGGTGTTGATGTAAATGATTTGGTTATAAATGGTGATTTGATTAATGATTTGTTTTTTATATCCATTTTCCATCCAAAAACTCAAAGGCCTTGGAAATTATATTATTAAAATAGAACCCCCTTTTAATGGAAGAAGGGTGGAACCCAAATAGACATAATCAACATAAAACATATCATGACTCGAAGGTCAAGTGAGACAAACCAAACTAACAAAATGGAGCAACCCCACCCCAGCAAATGATCGTTGAAATATCTTCAGTGGTGAAAAGCTGAACGACATGCAAGTGTCATGTGTCAAAGCACATGCCTTATTTGATGGCTTCCTCCATAACCTCTCAAATATCCAAATCCATAAATAAATGCTATAATGAACAGAAGATATTGAACTCCTCTAAGGCATGATTAACATGGTCAAGTCATGGTACATCACTGTACTAATAGGGTACACAAACCATTCCACCTTTCTCAGAATACAAAACAATATAACCTCCAACAACTACCATACTAGACCAACCCCAGCATCCTTCTCAAGACACTTCCACCACCGCAGCCACAAAAGTCTAGAAGGTAGTCCAAAGAAAAAATGTTCAATTCATCGTCACCTAGGACTGGATGACCAACCCCACATAGAGAGAACGCCACTGGTGAGGGAAATATGGTCTTCTTCAAATAGAAACACCACTCTGGGCATGGATATTCTCCAATTATAGTTGTGATGCTCCTTCACCAGGCTCCATCACAAGCCTCACGGTGAAAAGTAGTGTAGAGAAGGGCCATTTAAGTTGAAACTAGACAATCCAATAAACAAATTCATCCAAATAGTGAACTCACAACATCATCGAATAAAATTCATGTCAAACCTCATAGAATCTAAAACTGAGGAGCTTCCCCCCTCTGAAACACTGTATATAGAGCTAGAGTTGCACCGTAAAATTGTTGGAACCACACCGGGTCATGCTGGACCAAGCCCACTCCATCACCTGGATGCACTAGAGGGACCATTCCTGATAGACCACTGAAGACCCGTCAGGCTGACCTCTGATGGACTACCGAGGAGTGGTGACACTGACTGCCCCACGGCTCGTCGTCGTGGGAAATCATCCCCAAACTGATCACCAATGATCCACCAAAAAGATAAATTTAATAAAATGGAAAATTTTAAGAAAAATTAAATTTTAAAATAGAATTTTTAATTTTTATAGAAGAGAAATGTATATTTTTTATGTAGGGGATGATTATTAATGAAAAAGAAATATTTTTTAACTTTTTTAAAGGACTAATGAGAAAAAAATTGATAATGAAATATTTTTTTATATTTTTAAATGAAAAAAGTAAAAATGTTTTTTGTTTTACTTAAAAATGATTTTAAGAAAATCGTCCATGATTTTATGGTGAAAATTAATATTTTAAATATTTTTCAATGAAAAAGAATATTTTTAAGGAAAAAAATCTTTTAATATTATTTTATGAATGTAAATGATATTTTTTAATGAAAAAATTAAATTTATTAAAAAATTTACTTTATTAATATTTGTAAACACCATTTATATAAAAACCATTAAAATAATAATCTAATTAATTTAAGAGTGTTAAAAAAAATTAATAAAAAATTAATAATTGTAATATATTTTTTGATTAAAAATTAGAAATTCCTTACAATTTTTTGTATTAAAACACATAAAAAAGATTTTTTTTCCAATTAAAAAGGTTTCTATATATAAAAGTTTTATTTTCCTTTAATTTTTCCAAATTAAAAAATTAGATACATATTTTATTTTATATATTTATAAATGAAAAATAAGAAATTGTTATAATTTCATTAAATGTTTTTTAAATTGAATATTAAGATTATTTTTAATATTATATCCATTTTTTCAAAAAAAAATTATATTTTGTTATGAAAAAATAAAATTATTTTAAAATGAAAATAATTTTTAAAAAATATAAAAAAATATATAATTTAAAATTATGATAAATAAAAAAATATTATTGATTTTAATTTTAAAATTAAAAATTTTGTTTTTTACATTAAAATGAAATGTAGATTTATAATGTATATGTTTTAAATTTTTGTATCTATTATACACTCCATGCCCTGTTGGGGTGGCATGTGTTAGTGGGTTTAGGGTGGCAGTCTTGGGATCGATTCCCCAGGCCAATTTCATTAATTTCATGAATTGTAATATCCCCCTTTTAATGGGACCCCTTCCATATCTTATATGTTATACTATTAGTTTATATTTTAATTTTCATTATTATTTTAATCCATTAATTATTTATATTTTAATGAGATTAATCAGAAATGATACTTACAGTTAAAATAAAATGTTTACATTACAGTTATTATTAAAAGATTCGATCAACTCCCTTCCATCATTTTATGACCAAACTCAACAAGAACCCATCCAAGGTCAGAAAAAAATCTATGTGTGACCTCTGAATCATAACTCTAATAGGTCTTCTGTTAGGGACTACCAATGAGGTTATAGAAAAGAAAATATTGGAGTAATTACCCACATTTACCCTAGGAAATAAGAAAACAACCAATTAATTCAATGGATGAAAAATGAAATATATAAAAAACCATAATTAAAATATAATTACACACACAATGTTATATAAAATAAAACATATCCAATAAAAATGGCATCATAAATAAATCGTCCTCTAATAATGATTGGTCTCCCAAATCATGAGATTTTCAATCCATTATCTAACACCATCCTATAAATATAGAAAAATGTTATATCAAAGTAGTGGTGATCATGTAACTATACATAGTGTGTTCCTTTCAAGAAACACTTCTATCAATATAGTAGAAGAATACAAAATATTTATTGAATGAATTTTGTAACAAACTTTTATCATAACCTCAAGTTATATATAAACCAAGCTGGCCATTATATCACACTCTAAATCTAAATACAATATAACTATAATAAATTTAGAAAATATATCAATTAAGATATGTCTCAACCACTTACTCACTAACATAGTCACCCTAATGTCCAAACATTATATATCCTGGAGCTCCCATCCATTTCCATTTTCACATACAATAACCAAATATCATAACCTCATGGAACTCCAGCATTATATATCCATGTCCACCATATACTATAACCACCACCACTACCATAGTTAAAAGTAAGTTATTCATCCATTACCACCACATTCTTAATGTTGGAAGGCATCACCCAGTAAGAAAATCCTCATATTGCCATTAGTTAAGATATCCAACATGGGTGGTGGTGCTAAAGAGATAAAAAATATTCAATGATATATAATATCTCAGAAATATCATTATTTGATTTTTATTCCAATCAAGTCACCACAAAAATAATCCATTGACATAATAATCACCACTACACAACTACTACAAACTAAAACCACAAAACAAAATTAACACATCAACCACATTATTCAATTAAAAATTTACTATTTATTTATAAAATGTCATGATAAATTATCAATAATATTATCATTTATTTACCAATATTCACAACAAAATTAATAATTTAATTAATTCAATTTATACCAAATATTCTAAATTAGTCACCATATTAAAATATCAATTCATTTTTTTACTATTTATTTCATTACACATTACATCAAATTCTATTATCTTTATTCATCCATTCATCCCACATCTATATCTAGAGGAATATATCTTGTAAAATATAATTTCAATGTTCTAACTGTACAACCACCCCCATAAATACCACAATACCACATGCTCAATAATACTATATTTATATCATAATACTTTTCATCCAATAATAATATTGAAAAGTAACAATAGTATCATACATACTGAAAAAAATCCATGTCTCTCCTACGTTTAATTAGAATTACATAATAAAACAATATCAATAATATTCATAAAGAATACATAAATATCTTAATCCCACATTCACAATAGAAATGATGTGATATAAGAAATATTAATTAAATCACTTACTAAAATTGATGATCAATTTACCATGCTATCTAAGGAATAATATCAATAGACAAACCCCCACATTATTTGGAAAATATTATAATTAATATAAAAATAAGAACCCCATATCATTAATCGACCAATCACTAATACAAACTTCAGAAAGGATATAAGATATATTTATGAAGGGTTAGTTGTGAAAGGATTACCTTGAGTAACATGGATCCAGTCTCATGAAATTAAAAAATCTGGAGTCATTAAAAACATTCTTGGATGTGAATAAAACTTCTATATTCCCCAAGGGTTATCTAACAAGTGATGAGAACAAATAAAAATAAATAATCTAATTAAATATATAAAAAACAATGATCTAAAATTTTGTATTAATGCATTGTGTTATGATGAAATCCTGGTTCACCGACTAGAAATATGAAAATTATGATACAATTTCCCCATTATCCTCGTAAATATTTTAAACATCAAACTTTCAAATTTCTTTACATGAACAAATATTATAAAATAATGATAAAATTATTGTATAATTCTTTATAAACCTTTTTAAATTTTATGTTGGCCACATTATTAGTACTAGGAAACTGATACAAAGACAACACCACTGCTAAAATACAACTAAATAACTTACATGGTTCTAAGAAGAGTTGATATATTGAACAAAAACAAGAGCACCATAGATTCCTTCCATGTGTAATCATGTTACATTTCCACCAACTATATATGAAGACCAATATAAACATTATGTCTTTGAGATGAAATTGAAAAATAAGGGGGGAATATCTAATAATACACAAGCCGAGACCTAAGAGGATTAAACGGATTAAAATCAATGGTGGGATAAAACCATGGAACCCTAGAATCCGCCTTGGGACACCCAAACATATATAATGGATGAATCCTTCGTGGATATTAATAAACCCCATTCATAAACAGAAATTAACTATTGAAAACCACAAAAAACTATAACTCTAAATTTTACAATTCTACCAGTTGAAACCATATCCAATCGTTCACCACCCACTACTATGAGAAATGCTTACAAAATCTACCATCAACAAAGGAAATTTCATCCAAAAATGTGGTGGGTTATATTAAAAGATTCATCACAAGGATAATACTCGATGAGATGATATCATTTATTGGAATGGTTTAGTAAAATTAGGATATGGTGATAATGATAGGATAACAGAGGTTAAAATAGGTGGTTGAGTATAAATTATATTATTTCTACTGACATAACTGGCTCAAAATTAAAAAAATGACTATACATAATAATGATATAATGAACTAATCCCAAAATAGGGGATGAAATGTGATTATAAATATAAAAGGAATAAACCAAATGAAAACTGAATGAATAGTATAGTTTAAGAATAAATTTATCTCTTTGAATCTATCTAAGGTGTAGTTATAGTGCCACCACATCCAGCCAAACAGACATTGAAATGTCTCTTTGAAACGTTATGATGACCAAACAAATTGTAACATGGAGTCAATCTAGAACAATTTTATATGAACTAATCTATGATATTATGAATAAAAATTCTATAAAAAGTGAATAATAATAAGTTATCTATATTCAGATATACATATGAAGCCACCATGAACCCAAGTAAACATCAATGAAAGGAAATAGAAAGAAGATGGAAATAAATCCCTAATAATATTATTGGATTTTGAACCCATTTTAAGAATATGATCAATATAAATTATATTCTATGTCTGTTGATGGAAGAGGAAATCAATTCCACCTAGGGGGTGTAGCTAATGTATTGGAGGTTAAGGGGAGAGGTGAATAAATTACTATAGTTTTCTTTTTCATTGTATCATATATAGGGAAAACATGAACTTTGAATAAATAGAGTACATGTATTACTCAGTGGATTTATAATTAAAAATACGCATATCTATTTAGAGAAAATGGGTAAGGTGGATAGAGGAGAGAGGAGGGGTGGTTATAAAACGAAAAAAGATGGAAAAATCCTGATTAAAATCATTATCCTCCTTGGGTGGCACACAAATAAGATAAATCAAGTAATTATTCATTACTCAAGGAATCTTTATTGATATATTTTGATTTTGGTAACCACGTTAAAGGATTGGTTTAGGAATCATTGTGTTGACCATGTTGATATTAAATATCTGTAACAATATTTTTTGTTAAACTCTACCCCATTATAAATATATAATTAAATAATAAATATTTTTATAGAATAATGCATGATATATCTGAAAAGCATGGCCTGGATCTATAATCTATCAATTATTTTATAATACCCATCCCTGATAACAAATTACATCCCAATTACTCCTTCTTTTGAAATTTTACCAACTTCTTCACAATAATAAAAATCACTACGCAATTACTAGATCACGCTATCTAGTGGTGATGCATTTCTTTAGCTCTATCACATAAAAAAATTATTCATGTCATGAATAAATCACGATAAAATATTGACCACGACATTAATTTTTTTATATCTAAGATAAATCTACATCAAATTTTTCTCATTTTATTACTCCTCTTCTAAAGTGAATATAAAATACCCAAAAACATAAATATAGAACATATTTAAAATCAAATTCATGAAATTAGATACCTCTTAAATTATTCTCATCCATAAGAATAATAAAACTAAGATGAAAAAACATAAACATAAAAATTAACCACAATGTGTGATTCCACTCAAATAGAAATCACTCCATTTAAAATACCCATGCATAACAAACCAATTATCATCATTGTAGGAAAGCAGATATATACATAGATTCTCATAAAATTACTAAAATAGTACAATACTAATGTATGAACGATATTCATATTTATTAAAAAACTAAACAATGGTTAAATTCCTCACCCATGAACCAATGGATTCATCTTCACATACACACATAATTCTATAAAATTTATAGATTTTCCACTCTATCTTCACATCAATATAATGGTGAAATTCATTTCTATGTTAAAAAAATATTCAAAATTAATATTTAATCCATTCCATACTCAAAAATTGAAATAATGATCTTCATATGAGATGATAAACCTTGTGAATCAATAGATCATCACAATATCCACTATATAATTCCTAATCAATATACCCATTTCATTTTAATTATTAATCATTATGAAATTTTTTTAAAATTCTAATCAATAAAACACACATATTATATAATATCATGTTGACATTAAAGAAAAATCTATTTAAAAATCCATGGATACATCCTCCCATTTACTATATAAAATATATAAAGAATTTAACAAACTAATTTGGACTTGATACATGGATTTAATCTATTATATGTAATGTAATCATAATATTAAATATGCATGTAACTATGTTTTACTAATGTATAAATATTCTCTTTCGAAGCATTAAATAGCATCAGAATACTGAAATGCACTATTAGATTCAAATTGTGATGCTTTTAGGGGATTTGTTTATATATTATATAAAATTAAAATTTTCCATAAAAAAATTTCCATCATCAACTTACATCCACCAAAAGAATCACCAAAAACAACATAATCTCTCTGCTCCACCACATCAAGATCTCTATTTTAAGATTACTCATCTAGATAAAATAAATATGATTTAACCATTTATTAGTATATCCAAACTCAACAACTAATATCCTATATATATATATATATATATATTAATTTGTGTGTGTAAAGCTATAATTTTCTCCACAATTATCTATTATTCTCTATCATCTTGAGTAACAACTTCATGCGTCTTCTCACATAACGCTTCCACTACCTTATTATATTTATCTAAAGTGCATGTGATGTCAAAATGAAAATCCTATTGGAACTCCACCCATGTACACTGATAAAAAATTGAATTATTTTAAGAGAAGATATAAATCATAGTCTTATCATATGTTAATAAGAAAAATTTATATTTAACAATGTAAATATATAAAAAATTCAAGTAAAATAACATTTTTTGAATTTTGTGATATTTGGTTGTATAATTAAACTCAGGGGTATGTAATTTCCTATTACCATAAAATATCATTGATTATTACTAAATTAATAAAAAACCTAAAACAAGATGTTAAACATTAAAATAAACCTCATATATAATTCCTTTCTCAAGATAAAAAAATAGAGGCACTAGTCAACATCTCTTTCAAGTATCGACGCAATACCTAACATTGATCCATCCTTAAAATTTGTAAATAAATATTGGTCAAATAAATAAAAGTTATCATGATATACTATTAATAAATCATAAAAAAAACCTATAATATCTTATGAATCCATGAATGACATTACCTTATTCAATGTTCTTGGTTTCTTCCTAAAACATTGTTTCCTCTTTCTTTTAAGGATCAATAATAATTCCCTAATAAGGCATTAATTTTATATAAAAATGATCCTCAAATACCTAAAAAAATTTCAATAAAAATATGAAATATAATTGAATTCATCAAAGGAGCTCCAAGGAATTCCTATATTGTATTTGTGATCTTTATTTTTCCATTAATATATAAGAATAATGTCGATGGACTACCATTTAAATGTCTAATAACTTATAAAAAATCAAACTCATCAATCTTGTGATGATTTTTAGTAAATTAAAAATTCTAAAGGGAATCACCATGAAATAAAAATACCTATAGATCCACATGATGGTGACTATCTGATTGTTCTCCTCTTTCAATATAATCTAATGATAACCTTACTATAGATAAATCATTGAGAACCTACTACCACCCTTAAATTAACCAAATAGGTTTATAATCTATGTGAGTAAAAAAAATTATTCCCTATCAAATTTTTCATATACTGTTAATTACTATAGTACTACTGACCACCATATTCCTTCTTCATAAATAACCCTAATAATCCATAAGGAGACACACTAATCTGGATAAAACACTTCTAAAATAGATCTTAACTATACCGGTTTCATAATATACTGGTATATGAATACAGTATTATAGCCATACAAAAATTTAATATTGAATTAAAATTTACATCAATGATGTATGTTTATAAGCGATTCATGATAAACATCCACTCACTCTTCCAAAACTCTCAATAATTCAACCTCATTCACTTATAATAAAATCAACATCATCCTTTCCATCCTATAAATAATAGGTTTTAAAAGTTTACAATATAATCCATTATTTCTATCCCCATAAAAAATTATTAGAATTATTTTTCCAATTAAATCACTCATATTATATGGAAATAAATGATGTTTTAAAAATTATACAGCTAATACATGTGAAGGAAGAAATTATATGGCTATTTATATAACATGATGAACTCCTAAATTGATCAATATCACCCTGAAATCATTTTCTTTCCTTCAGAAACCAATACTAAATTAGAATAACTTGAAACTATTATAGATAACATCAAGGTTCTGTAAGTCAATCCACCTTATCTATAATTTTTATGAATAAGGTGATAGAAATAAAGGAGTTTATACGTTATATACTAATTAATGCAAAGGGAAAGTAAAAATATAAAGAGTTGGTTCCCCACATTATTTTACCATATATCTTGCATTGGTAACTCCATATACTATAGTTATCTACCTAATATTCCTCTTCCTTTTCGACCCTAATATTTACCAATACCTCACACATTCTCATCATGATGACCATGTTGATAGGAACCATCCCTCAAGTATATTCTCTATGCTTTATGTAACATCAAAAGATAAAATAATTGATAAAGTATGTATTTAGTAATTGGTCTAGGATTTAATGTTTACAAGGGATAAATCTCACATTTTCTCATATCATCCACCATCAAACTCTTGGATCATTTATGATCAATAATAAATGTCATGAATATCTACTATTGATGTCATCTTCTACAATTAATTATTTAAAATTCTGTCACTATTCCCTGTAAAATCCTAAGAACTACCTTCCATTGAGGAAAGGGAGAAAAAGAGTTAAGAGAAACTCATCATTAGTAAAAACATCAATTATCACGACAACAGAGAGCTCCAATTTTCATATCCAATGTAAAAAAAGTTTTGATGACTTATCTCATGATGAGAATCCTTTTTTAAGGACTTATCAATCTTCTTGACTTTTATGAGGACCTTCATATAAATCATATATATGAAAACTTTGAGCTAATATTGAATCACTAGACCAAAAGGCTATTTAAAATTATATATAGTAAAATTATTAGGAAATTTAATTGATTATTCATGAAAATCATGTCATATTTATATGCAATTGATTTTCCCCATTAAATGAAAAACTACTCCTTCAATCATGATAAAAGAAGTATTGAATATTAAAACTCCATATAAAATTGGATCATGATCATCTCTTAGGTGACCAATAATTAATCACAGTTAATAATTTATAGGTTCCAACACTAATAAATTATTCTTAATAAAAAATTAAATTATAAAGAAATCTAATACTCTATACTCATATAACACAATCCAAAAGGGATCACAGTATCTTCTAGGCACCTCATTTTTTTAATTGAAAATATATTCTTTATAACCTAATATATTATTTTACTAGAACACATATATATTCTCCCTATATAAATCATACTCTATAGGGTCAAATCATCCATTTCTGACAGAAATATCCTACATCACCCCTCCTACCTAAAAAATGTGAGATAATTATCCTCTTTCCATGTATATAAGAATAAAAAACATATATACTAGGAAAAGGGATTTAATGTATTTTGATTTAATTTATTTTAATTTTCGAAGACAAATTATATATATTTAGACACATTTGCAAGAAAATATTATTCATGTGAAACCCTATTGTCATTATCATGTAATCAATGAACTATTTCTTAATAATATTCAATTGAATATAAATTTATTTGTATCAAATCATAAATCCATCAACATCATAATAATATCCATGTTCTATGTCACATATTAAGATGAAATTATACCTTGAGACTATCAAACCAATTTAATATTTAATAAGGATAACTCTAAACTCAATCATATCATAAAATAAATTCTTTAATCAAAATATAATAGAAATCATCCTATATTAATAGTGAAATTTTGTGTGACACATAAATCTCACCGGAATTAATCAATAAAATGCTATCTAGCACCAAGGGAATATGGAATTAAAAATTCGAATCATTTTCATCTTTGATCAATGGAATATATAAAACTACTAATAAACACCAGTCAATAAAAATTAAATTAAAAAAATTCCAATAATAAAATATATATTCATTTACTTTTATTAAAACTAATACTTCTCAACATAAAATACCAGATTCAATAACATATAATGGATAAAAATTATTATAATTTCCACTAGTCACATATTTCACAATCTAGTAAGATCCAACCAAATCTAAAAAATATTAATGAAAAACTATAAAAAATGTCACATAGATGTTGGGGTTAATAGACAACTATATTAATTATGTTCCTCTTTAGTTACTCTATTTTTAATATGAAAAATCTTTCAAAATAATTAGTGGATAAATTTTGAAAGACACTCTTTTCATATTCCAAGTAATATACAAACCCTTCTCACTATATAATAACTATTAAAATACATATATAATATAAGTATAGAAAATTAAGAAAATATCTTATAAGAGGTAACATTTACTCACTTCCCTATAAAACTTCTCACCCTTATGTCTAAATGACATAAATTATGGTTCTTTTATACCTTTCGATTTATATATAATATTACCTCATATCATAACTACATTGCACTAATACACAAAATATCCACATAACCAAACCATATACCATGATAATGTCTACCATATACGAAACCCACTATTATACCCTAGGTTGGAAGGATGAGTAGCATAGTGTGAGTAGTTCTATTTCCATTTCCACCATATCATAGATATTATGGGTTCATCTGATATCAGAAACATTATTTGGGTATTACATAGGTCATCCAACATCGGTGGTGGTAGGTAATAAATATCAAAATATATAATGATATATAATAGTTCAGAAATCTCGTTCTATGGTCCAGATACTATCAAATAACATCTATAAGAATCCATCACACATATAATCACTATTATAAAATTACTACTACCTCATGCCACCCAATATAATCCAAAAACTAAACCACTATATTCCATTAAAAATTGAATAATTATACACCCTATTTTAAAATTATTTATCAATTTTCATTGATACACAACTAATAATATCTTAAACAACACAATGTAAGTCAATAAATTTTCTACTTAATAATGTTAATAATTAACTGTTAGTTCTTCCTATTTCATAATCACATATTGATTATGAAATGATTCTCTATCAAAAATTCTAAAATAGACTCTATATTATATGTATTCATTTCCTAACATATATCATAACACCTTATCACGAAAAACATATTAATTAAAATATTTACTGATTCTATGATAACACTTATAATGAAAATTAACTTTATTAATTAATTTGTTCAATTGAAATGAATTCCTAGGGAAAAGTGTCATCTATGTTATGACCACATACTCTGCATTGTATAGATACCCCATTAATATGACACTAATCTATACTCAGTACTTATTTAATTCTATCAAAATATTAATATATTATGGAAATAATGGAAAAGAAATGAAAATATCATAAAAACTATAAAAAATATTTATAAATTCTTATCTAAATTCGTTTTAAACAATTAATAAATATTAAAAATTTATCGAAAGAAGACAATGTCATGTTATTCCAATATTAAAATCTTTAAAAGGGGAGATTGATTGAGTTTTTGAATAACCTCCCTTAATTTTTTTTGAATTGCTATGATATTAGAGGTCATATTTTAGTACATAAACTTCTATATTATTATTAAAATCATCAAATGAATATATAACTAGTAACCCAACATCATTAATTCAATAGTAAATACTTTAGACTACTAATATAATATGTAAAAGGTAAAATTACTGAAATTTTTCTTCTACACAAATAGAATTAGTCTTTCGGCATAATGAGATTTAATTTTCACAATATTATATTCTAGGAAATCAAGGAAACTTCTATTTTAATAATGGGTGATAAAAAAATTAATAAAACTAATTGGATAGAGATAAACCACTTGAATTTTAATTAAAAAGTAATGAAAAAAAATTATGATGTAACACATTTAATTATAGTGAAATTTGGGTTGATCAATTGGAAATCCAAAACTCATGACATAATTCCCCAATAACCCTTTAAATATTGTGATCACTAATCATTTATATTAAATGGTATCAACTCATATTAATTGGATAAGGTTTGGTCAAAGAATCATAGAAAAATATATACAAATATAAAATTTCCATAACATCATGTCTTCTAAAAATTAAACTTATTAAAAATAATAACTTAGTAGTAGATATTAATAAACCATTAAAATTAACAACATGAAAATATTTACTTCCAATTAAAGTATATGATATCCCTGACCAAGTTCATATATTAATGGCCAATCTAGTTTCCCAGAAGGCATCAAGCATGCATCCCTGTATGCTAGAAGCTATCAACAAACAAAGAGGGTGTATCATGATATGGTGGGTAGACTGTACCCTAATTATGAGAGTGAAACACATTAGAGGAATGAATATAGTGTAAAAATAGATGCAAAAAAATCCATATAGACAATAAATAATTGACAGAATCATGTAAACAATGTCATATACAAATGATGTCTTCAATACACAAAATTAGAAGTAGGTAAGGAATTGTAGATGTCATTCAAGTAGTACAGGTGTAACAAAATTGCAAAAAATATCAAAATAAAATATATCCATGTGAATCCTAATAACTAATTCAATCATATATTACAAACATCCCCATCCTAAAAGAGGAAATCAAGTGTCCCTTGTTGGTTCTTTCTATTTATCCTTAGTTGTATCCACTAAATCAGCTCTTGTACTAAGTGGTAGCCAGAATAGGGTATGAAAAAAACTCAGTAGGTCACCACCAAAGATGTATAATGGATATCATGTCCATGAATTTAATATTTTACAATGTGTAGGTATAATAAATGAATGTGGTAAGAATAAATAAAAACCATGTCAACTCGGGTTCCTTATGGGATACCCAACAGTCCATGCCTACTTTAATCTATGTTGAATGTATTTATTCATTTTACATTTTAATTTTCCTAGGTACGCAAGGAACATATCCTAGGTGTCCTATAATAAGAACCACAAGGAATACAAATAACTCCAAGGGAATTCATTCCTTTTAAAATTGATCCCACTCATAGTGATCAATAATGTGGTTTGGTTATTTTTGGAGTGAAATCCAATATTTGATGCCCAATTATTTCATTCATAAATGTTTCCCTCAATACCAAGGTAAACTATCCTTATGTACAGAGTATGTCCTTATTGGAATACAAGTGGATTATCTAAGTTATTTATTTTCTAAATACATAGTGTTGAACCTGGGAGATTATCTTGATCATTCAAAAAAATGGATATGGTGATGAATCTATGATTTTTTGTTTATGAATTTATAAAATTTAAACAAATACTAAATCCATGATGAGTTTACAACTTATAATTCTCATTACTGATTCGTGTGGCATCCTATTTATTCTCTTCAGGAATTCCCAAAGGAATCGAAATCTTTCACTTCAAAGGAAACATAATTAATAGTGTGATAAAATCCCAAAGTTGAAGAGAAGGAATAATTTGTATTTATACATAATTACTAGTGAATTATTCCTGAAATTTCATATTTCAATTAATTTAATTATGGAATTAAACTTGTGAGATACAAGCCAATCACACCCTAAAGGGTAATTTGGTAACTTCGGAAAATTCATGGTTTTCATGTTAATATAATCAAACACACCCTAAAAGGTTGATTGAGTTGAGGTTGTCAACCTATAATGGATTTTAATTGTCATTTAGCATGTCTATGTAAAAGTTGAAGTGAAAAATAAATAAGATTAATCATTTTAGGGGAAACACATAGAAATTCTAAAATGAGTCATAATAACACAAATTATAAATATCGAGTCATTAAGATAAAATAAATAGGACACCTACCTTAATCCTATAGAGGACTCCCTGTTAGGTATCGACTACTAAATTGAGATTTAATGAGTGTAATTAGAAAATGAAAAAAAAATACCTAAAAATATGGAATAAATTATAAACATGGAATAATTTGTATGGATGGAAAGAAAAAATTAGAAATGAGGCTATTATATTATTAGCCTTACTGAGGGTCTTCTAATGATTTAAACAGAACTAAAATTAAAGGATAATTAGATGGGATCTATCATAGCCTTGTGGATAGGAATAGGGAATAGATACAATGTCTACTAAAACTAAATGAGGAATTAGGAGAGGTAGTTTTTGTTTTTAAGGATGAATGTTAAAAAAAAGTAATTTCTATAATTTTTATTATGGTGCATAGTTTGGATGCACAATTTTCCAAACCATGCGTCAATTGTGTGTCCCTGATGTCTAAGTGCACTATAACTCACAAATTTTATGTTTAGGGTTTAAAAATAATAAATAAATCATAAAAAATGAACCTCTAATAAATTACATAAATCACATGGTTTTTATGTTCTATTTACACAATTTATCAAACCATACTCTTACATTTTCTATGCCCCAAAGTTGTGGTGCATGGTTAGATAAATTGTGTTCTATCCATCTGCCTCATCATATTTCATAAAGAAATAGATCATAATTCCTTGATCCATCCTGAATGCTTCTGAAAACACATCTACCCCTTTCTAAATGTTCGTTAGTTAAAACTATATATTTCAAATTTTATAAAAGGATTCATACCTCAAATTAAGAACTAATAACATAAAACCACCCCTCTTTAAAAAAAATCACCCTCTATTTGCACTTCTGAAGGTGGTTGAGCTTCATTCATGAAAAAATTTGGACACTAAGAATATATCAACCCATGATTGAATTCTCATATCCAATGTTAAAATCCATAACTATACATTCCCTGTTATGATACTAATAATTGTGACCCAATTTTTCCAATCAAAACCATACAACATCAAAAGAAAAAACATATATCACATACATTATAGTGGAAATTTTAGGATTATTTTTTTAGATAATTATTAAAAACTACTAAATAAAAAATATTCACTACATTAAATAGGTATTTCTTCCACTTAACCCATCTTTTCTTATTTGATTTTTGGTCATCAAATTAATCCTTATAAAATCATTGATATAGATAAATCATACGACATATTTATTTATTAATTGGGCAAAAGGAAACATAACAAGGGTGATCTCCAATGTTATATTAGGTCAAACATAAGCATCAATGATTGAATTACTTTAATGAGAATGAGAGTTCATGATGGTATGATGATATAATCTGAGTGAAAGACAGAGTCATAAAAGAAATTGTGCACATCAATTCATAGATAATCAAATATTAACACATGGTAGAGTCAAATGACATCAAAATCAATAATCATGATCAATGTGATATAAATATCATTCATTATAAACATTAGTATGTAATAGAAATCATAAAAACAATATACGTAACTTTGGACATAATTTTTACTTCTCTCTTACCTTAACTATTACAAGTGTAAAAACCATAAGGTCGACTTCCATACCTAATTTATTGGAGGTCTATCACAGACCCATCCATCCTTGTTTTATCATGAATCATCCAGTCATTGGTTTATCATGGAACCCCTATCACTAGTTTGTAACAAAACCACATGTCATTTGTTTATAACAGAACCTCCTATCAGATTTCCTAGTAAAATTACATAATCATAACATATAAAAGAATTCATTTGACCATAAACTCATAGGAACAACCATTATCCAATTCATAACATAATTAACAAGTGTATAATAAGCAGTCTCTATAAAAATATATTTGAATAACTATTAACCGATGGAAAATAAATGGGTTCTATAATAATCTCTCTGAAACATGGTTAATCCATGAAAAAATGAATGGGTTCTATAACAATATCATGGATACCATATTAATCCATCGAAAAAATAATGGGGATGGTATTAATATAAAATATCTATGGTGGAGGAGAAGTAACAATATAGGTTGTTGATGTTGATGACTGGAAATACCATTAAAATATAATTAAAAACCTTATTAAAAAATAACCTTTCTCATTTTAAAAATAAATTAAAAATTAAAACATTTTTAAAATCATTTTAACTGTAAACAACCATGGAAACATATATTGTAAGTGTTAAAAATAATTTAAAAAATTCTTGAGGAATATATCATTTTCGCTATGAAAAATTCTTTTATAACATTAAATATTTTAAAAATAATTTTATTTGAAGATAATCATGATAATTTATACATAAATATTTGAAAATTATTTAGTAAATTTATTTAGTAAAAAATCCATTCATATCTGAAAAAAAAATTAAAACAACAGAACACATTTAGAAAAAAATGGCTTTTGAAGAAAATGAATTTTCGATCGAAAAGATGATTTTTTGTGAAGAAATAATTTTGAAATATTGAGTACATAAAGAGAGAAAAATGATTGGAAACCTGTATTCTCATGAAATAACCATAGGATAATAAAATTCATAAGAATTATTTAGAGTTATATCCTAATATTTCAATATTGGAGAATTAATCACAACCAATCCTAAAAATAGATGAGATTGTAATATCAAACTCATACAGCTTTGGTAACTTTTATTTATAAGCCCCATGAAAGTATTACCTAAAAGGAAACCTATAATATCACGAAAATAAGGATACTCATTATGTAAAATCTCAAACGGGATGTATATACACCTTATAAAAGAAGATATGTATATATCATTACAAACACTATTTAAAAGGAAAATTGTGACAAAATCCATTACCTCTTTGGTAACATTGAAACTGTAAACCCCATAAAAGTTATATCCTAAAATAGATATATTAATCCGAATAAATTTAATTTTAGTAATCATAATATAAATTCACAGTTATTATATACAACACGAAATAACAATAAGTGTTGAATATGGAATGTATCTCATTTAAATAAAAGTAAGATAAGGAAAAACCTTTCTGGTTGAGTAAATCAGAATCTTGATATCCATGATAGAATGAAATCAATTAAAACATTTAGTATTATGAAATAACTAATATTAATGAGATTATATTTCATATAGATTTATATACACTATAAAAAATAAATGAGTGTTGAATATGGAATAAGTCTCATAGAAATTAAAGTCAAACTAGAAATCCCCTTACCTTGAGTCTAATTCATCATGTCTCTAATGCCATGAACCCAGAATTCCAGAGTAGGTGAATTATTTTATTACATTGGCTTGATTACAAGGGAAAAAATCCTGAAGGGCTGATCAATTTAGTATTCATTTAAATATATATTACATAAATGATACACATAATACATTGGGAAAAAATATAAACATGATACATAATAAAAATAAAGAAACAGCATCCTTGAATTATTATTCAAAGATTTATTCTTCGTAACATGGGGAAAGGAAACATAATAAGGGTGGGATCAAATGATCGGTAAGGGTATGTAAATTTGTTGAAATAATGAATTAATAGGAATAAATTAACTGGGAAATTTAAATAAATAACAACACATTCCATTCAAATAACTCGATAAGAAAAAATAAATATGTCAAGGTAAGAATCTGGAATACATGCCACCTAATCGATAAACTGATATTAGAATACATTCATAGATATGTTAAAGCAGCATCTCATGGATAAATAATAAATAAAATATTAATAAATAAAATGCATAATTATTTGATGTTATGTCCATGGAACATGAAAACCTATACTGTTAAGACCTTTCACTAGATATTTTAATCTGTGGAAATAAATCTGTTTATTTTGTACAACTTATTCATTTCATTAGAACATGTCAATGAATTGGGGAGCTATATAATGTCTGGTATCCTCTCATAATTTCAGTCTGAATAATTCCTCATATCTAATAGTTTAAAAAATATATTTCTTATCAAATATATATATTTAATAAAGAATATGTAATTATAAATATTTCTACAGATAATAAAATAACAATCAAAGTGGACACCGTATGTAAAAATGATATACAGTTTAGGCTATACTAATATCCATTGTATGATAATATGGATAATAAATTAAATTTACATTAAAAACAATAACTAAAATAAAGTTTTTGTTTCAATATGATGTTAACAATCACAAAAGTAAGCGAGATTATAAAGATAATCATTAAGAACATTTTTTAAGAGTTTAATATTTAAACACTCCAAAGTGTCCCATACCACATTTAAAATATTAAATAATAATCACCGTGAAGGAATAATATTAAATGAAACATATCTTGTTATGAGATTACGTATATTCATGATTTATCATGTCAAACGTTAGTATATACATCATCAAATGTTAATTAGTGTGTAATAACAAATTAGTCTCAATAGAATGTAACTTGAGACAAAATCACTTACAATAACCATAATTTTGTTGTGTGGTATTTATCATCCTATGTATTGGTTCAAATTATGTTAATAACTTATAATATAACAATAATAAATTTTATAATATTATATATTAACTTCTTATAATATTTAATTAACTGTTTTTTAACACTTTTTCATTATTATAACTATTTTGGGTGTTAATTACCTTGTTTTCTCAAGTACATTTTGATTTGTCATTTGTTTTTACTATTACATATATCATTATTTATTCATATAAATAATGTAAAACAAGATTTAATTATAATATATATTCATTACACATATATTTATAATAATCTATAATGTTTGTAGATAAGAAATGAATTGCACCGTTCATGGAGAAGGTAGGTCATATGTACACATGAATGCTATTTTCATTACTTTGTTGTATTAAAAGAATGAAAAGTAAATGATACATATGTATATTATAATTATAGTATCATATCTATCTTATATATTTTACATGATTTTATTAAAACCATTTTTTATATGTTTCATGTATAGCATGAATGAATCGCATCGCTTTATGGAGGCAGTGGTCCATGCTTCCACAAATGATGTTATCGTATTTACAAAAAATAGAATGTATTGAGTGATGTGTTATAAAATAATTACTGAAGCATAAATAAATTATAAAATTCATATATATTTTTCATATATAATGATATTTTACATCATAATTACTACAATGAGAGGTAGCAAAAGAAAACGAACAATCACTATTTCGTGGAGTGGTAGTTTATCAAACACTTAAACATTATGTTATTTACACATTATATAGAAGTTTGTGTAGTTATAGGTTGAAAAATTAGCATAAAATCATGTTAGTATATTTCTTGTGATATTTTATTATATAATCTATGAATAATTATATTTGATTTGGTGGAGAATGGAAATTAAATTATAGAGTTTAAGGAATGATGTAACTGCTTAATCGGGAAACTTCTTTTGGTTTGTACCAAAAGGATTCTTTGGATGGATTACTGGAAAATTTGGTATTCTAGGATTAATGTAGTAATGTTTAAGAGCAATTTTGGTATATATTTTTTTATCCAAATTTACTTGAGAGGTGTGGGGAAATGTGAGTAGAGGAGACATTTTTATAGTGGAGGAGGTGTGGCACTCTAGTAATATTCTGACAATGGAATTTCATACACATTTTTTAAATTAAAATTGGATCAAATAATGGACACAATTCGATAAAAGAGATTATAGGGTCAAAATATGTCCATAAAATGGATCTTGGACAAATTTATAGGTCATTTGGGCCCTTTATATTATGGTTTAGTCTCATTTTAATCTAGATTTTACATTAATCGTTTTAAATTATTATAATTACATTCACTAATATTTTGAGTAAAATACTCATATGACCTTATTAGAAATTATAAAATATTCTTATTGCAAATATGGAATCTATTATTCCAAATTCCCATCACATAATTGGTATAAATTAACTTAAACATAATCCAGTGGATGGGATGACAATATGGGTTTTTAAGGTAAAAATGTCCAAACATTTACTATGTTTTTATAGTCAATTTCAATGTAAAAATTATTCCAATAAAATTTATTAGATTAATTGATAAAAATATTTTCTAAATAAACATTATAATCAATTATAAATATAATTTAAAATTATAAATAAATTAGATGAAAAACAATTTGGAATTAAATTTCAGTATTTATTTCTGTTTGTTAAAAAAGAAAACTTCACAAAAAAAAATACCACAAATTCACCCAAAGATAATTTTTATATTTATATCCCATATATAATTATTATTTTTACATATTAAATTTATAAAAGTGAAAAAATGGGATTTAAAATGTGTTAATCATTAAAGGGTATCAAAACTACTCTTATAAAAACATATTATTTTATGTGAAACATTGGGTTTGTTCTTATCTTATGCCTATCAAATATAATGGATGAATATAAAAATAATTAAAAATATAAAATTTATGTATTTCATTAATATCAGTCACTCATTGAAATTAATTTAACTTATTATTGTATAATAGATTTATGATCATAAAAATGGTTTTCTATAAAAGTATTCCCTTTATATTCAATTGGTTCTTGTATTTATTTCTAATTAATTTGTAAATAATGAATTAATTTTATGTTTTTATATTCCAAATATTTTCATAATTTATTTAATACTATTTTTTACAACTCATTTAATGTCCAAGTGAAGTCATATTTAATTGAATAATAATATTTTAATAATATATGTTTCTTGAGAAACATGTTCTTGTGTGTAATGTATGCTTTTGAAGAATGACTCTCATCCTTTTAATGCAAGATAACTATGTGTTGTGGGCATAAAAAATATATAGTATATCTAATCTATTTAAAATATTAAATATAATTTAAATTATTATGGTAATATATTCCTTTATGCGCTTGGTTTCGCGTATCATGCATGCTATCAAATATAAGGTGTTTACTTTAGAATTTCAGGGTGATACATTATCCCCACAATAACTAAATTTCTTCCTCACAATTGAAACTTGATCCTGGTAATATTTTTTTTTGATATTTCCTATGTTTAGAACCCACATCATGATAAGGTTATTTAGAACATCCTATAAAAATGTGAAAATGGAAAGTGTAATGTTCACGTAACTAGGATCCCTAGTTTGAGAACATGGGTTGGAATTGGAAAAATGGATACATAAGAAAAATAAAAAACCATGATCTAATGGATATTTCTATATAAAATGGTTAGGATATATTTAAAAATCATAAATCCATAAATCTGTGATTATCTAAGGTTCCATTTGATTCATTAGAAATGAAGGTACTTGGAAAACATTTTTGATTTCAATATCATTTTTCCTAGATTCAATGAATTATTTCATTCTTTACAAATATATATAAATATACTTACTTGGAACATTTATATAAGAACGATATTATCCGTTGGATGTTCCTTGAGCTATTTCTAATTCATCTCTTAGCGCATGATGCATCATATGGTGAAGTAATAAATTAAACTCTAAACTATAATCTAATGAGAAACATAAACCATTTTACAAATGGTTAAAATTTACAAAAGATTATTATCAAATGCTTTAGAAGAATGATCACTGAATTTCCAAAATTAACTTATCGTTATCCTATAATCATCATGTCGCTTCTATTTAATCATCGCATACCAAATATGTGAACACCTTCATCATGTATTCTTTTTAAATATTGTAATAACATAAATTTTCATAATACATTATTGGTAACATGCGTTATTCCTTATCCATTAATTAAAGCACATATTATTGGATATATTTCAAAAATTCAGAAAGCATTGTAAACATTGTTAATGATAGTATGAACAACTTTTTCAATAAATAATTACATAGTTCCAAGGTAGTCAACACATATCTAAATAAAAAATTTCATTAAACAGAAACCATTTTCTTAAATTTATGAACAAATTAATGGTTATCTTTCCCTCAAACATGTGTTTTCCAAAAAAATAACTCTCTACAGAATAAATTATCTTATTACTATTCAATATATTATCTCAAACCATTATTGAAAACGTACTATTATGTTGAACATACATATTTAATAAATCAGTTGAATCAAACATCGTAAATAAAATAATTTAACAAAATATTTCATAGAACAAAATACAGAATCACAATAATCATTTTAATTTTGTTGTATCAATAAAATATTCTAGACCTTGATCCCTTATCTTATTTGGGGGTATATTACTTCGATGATTTGGGAATTAGTTTGCATAGTGCCCCATCTCTTTACAATTGTAATATTGAATATCAGCATTTTCCTTCTTCCCTTTATATTATTGTGTCTTGTGACCTGTCACGACCAATCCCCTGGAGACAGTGTCATGACTCCCTAAGCCTACCTTCCAAAGTCTAGGGGTTGGCGACTAGCACAGAATGCATCAGCCAGCAAGTGGGAGGAATTTTTTGAGTACCTATACAAACACACATACAACCACATCCCAAGACCACTAGAAAGGAGAACATGAATGAAACTAAAAATCCACTGAATGTAAATGTACAACTGAAAGTAAATGGGATAGAATAGAAACCCAAAAAAATACAACTACAACAAGAGAAAGTGAATGATCGATGGAAAGTAATCTGCTGAAGACCCCACATGATGGGTAAGTATAGACCATTTATCAGAACCTGTAGAAGCATGTTAGGCCTACCTGATCTCACTAGGCACTACCTGGTACTAGGACACCAAGTCCTTCGCTATGTCGTCGATCATCTGCAATAAAGACAACATTTGCAAGTGAAACACGTGTAAGGGGGAGTAATAAAATACTCAGTAAGGATCCCAAACCAACAAGTAATGACCACAAAGCAATCCACAAATAAAATCAATAAGAATGATCAAGTTGAATGATCACGAAGAAAGAAAGGTCAAACCAGGTATAATCTATAGTATGAAATTAATACCATTTTGATTATCACCGAACACCTGGGGATACTAGGGAAATCCTCTCTGACGAGTATTGTCGGTATGCTAAGTCACACAGAGCTTCTCCCCACTGTGGGACTACTGGGTCATATAGAGACACTTCCCACTAGCCTTGGAATGCTATGGTACTCATCCTAAATGAGTATCGTGGGTATATTGGGTCACCCAGATCCACTACCGACCATAGGTATGTCGGGTCACCCAAAGTCACTTCCCACTTTGGTCATCGTACTGAGGTACTCCATCCCGATCAGTATTGTTGGTCTACTGAGTCACATAGAGACACCTCCCCACCCCTCCCATGGGCCTACTGGGCCACATAGATTTTCTTCCCACAAGGCCATCATAGCCAATCCCCAAAGGTTAGCTATTCAGTAGTCTTCAGGTCTCAGTTAGTCATAGTATCTCTGCATGTAGTGCACTTGATTCTGATAGAAATTTCACCCTAAGACATTTGTAATATTCCAACTTCCATTGGATACTATTTATAGTATTCCAAAAGATATTCCTTGCCGAAATAGTCTCAATGCCACAAACGGCTCTTCAATCTGACACATGGTTTGAGAGATATTGGTGTTTTAGAAAATAGGGGCTAGTTGCATCTGGGCTCGGTCCGACCTAGTAAGATCGTGCTGACCAACTCGGCATGTGGGTCTTGCATGACTCGGGTTGATTTGGATAACCCAACCCGACTCGGTTTGGGTCTGGGATAGCTCAGTTTGACCTGGCCAGTGGGTTAGTCCCATTGGGCCTTGTTAGACCCGACCCAGTTCGGCTGGCGGTCCGTCCCTCTGGGTCACCTAAAGACCCAATTCTATCTATTTTGGCATGCACTGGTGGGACGGTTTTCATTCCCTGCCCAGGTCACCCAACAGACTACCTTTATTCTATTGGTCTAGCTCGCAATAGTGAGTCGGTTTACACTAGCCCGAGCCACTTAGTGACTCGGTTCGCATGCCCCAGCCCAGCCCGTAAGGTGGTACGGTCTTCTATAACTCAGACAACGAGAGGGAGTCTAGTCTGGAACCCCATGGCCCAGCCCGTAGGGTAGGCTGGTTCGACTACAAAAGGCTGTCAGGATTCGGTTGTCCCACCTGGTCCCACACACAGTCCCTGGACCGCGTGCTAGCGGCGACCCACCAGCTCAAGCCAGTCGTGGCGTCTCTTCCGACACGGTGCCACCTACCCACGGTCGCCACTGTGGACCACCAGATCCACTCTATTTGTCTTTTCTTCACTCAATCTTCACCTTTGGCCCCCATGGGGTGTTTCCTTCCCTACTATGGCCTAAAAATCTCCATTCCTCCATTTCTAAGGTGTGGCCATGAAGAATGCACAAGAATGCACAAGACAGAGGGGCTCAGGCCTTTTTTGTGTCAACAAACACCCTCTACATTAGATTTTCAAATCATGAATCAACATGGGGGTTGGTTTTGGGATCAAAACAAGTGACTTTACACCCAATTTATATCAACATGATCAAACTTACCTCCCTCAAAACATACATTCTGTGGATCAATATTTTCTTGGTTTGATTCTCTTTCTTTGTTTGGAAAAAATAATGTTATATTTTAATTCAAAAGAAATAAAACCATATATGAGCAACATGTTCATTGGTGATGATCTGTTTGAAGAATAGAAGAATAATGCATTCACCATTCTTTGGTCCACGATATATTTTTTTGCGGTTGTTAGCGTTCGTCGTCATTACCCACCAAATCTTCAAAGCATAACCAAGATTATACCAACGATCAAGTGTTTTTTTATTGAACATTAAAGGATGAAATGTGAAATAGAGTTTTAGTTACATTATTTAATGAAGTTGTTACGTTGTTTTGTTTATGAAACAACATATTTGGTTTCATTCCATTATACGTCGCTTCAAAGAAAAAATTTTAAAATTTATAAAAAATAAAATAAAACAAGTTTATTTTATTTTTAATTTTTTCTTTAAAAATTCCAAAAACTATATTTTTCCCACAACCCACACCAATCAAGGTTTGTTACATTCTAGGAAAATCCCTTCATTCTATGTTCAACGGTTCCCTCAGATTTTTTATTCGATCACTGTTTTAAATGTAAGAAAACCCAGAACTCAAATTTATTTAAATGAACTAAAAAAAGATCAAAACTCTATTTTGGGATCACTGGGGATCAGGATCATGTGTTATCAAAATATTTGGTATCAAAATAATTCAATAAAAAAATTTACAAAAATACCCAGAATTTCTAGTACAATACATTATCTCCACCTTGGGATTTTATGTCTCCAAAATCCAAAATAATAACTAAACAAACAAATGGTGGTACTGAGTACCAATCTGAGTCTCCCGCTCACAAGTTCCCGCCTAAAGATTATCATGATACCACCAAATGTGCACCAGAGGACTCAACCTATCAAAAAGGACCTACTCCTGTTGATCCTCTATATCTACCGAGAACTCTACAGACATCGCCCCATCATCAATGTCTATCTCTCTCTAGTCCATGATGTGCGATGGATCATGCATGTACCTTCTCAACAATGAAATGTAAAAAACATCGTGCACTCGGTGCATCTGTGAGGGAAGATCAATGTGGTATGCCACCTCACCAACTGTACTCAGATTTGAAAAAGGTCTAATAAACCAAGGAGAAAACATGTCGCCCTGTCCAAATCTCTACAACCCCCGTCGGGATGAGACCCAAAGGAACACATGGTCTCCCTCCTTGAACTCCAAGGTTCTCCTGCTCTTATCATCATAAGATTTTTGCTTGCTCTATGTAGTGTTCATACACTCCTCGATGATCCATACCTTCTCAGTGGTATCCCGTACCAACTCTGGACCCATGAGTGATGACTCATTATGGTCTATCAATCATAGAGGTGATCTACAAGGCCACCCATACAAATCCTCAAACGACACCATGCCAATGGTGGAGTGATATCTGTTATTACATGAAAAATCCACCAGTGGTAGGTGGTCCTCTAAACTACATCCAAAATCAAGGACGCAAGAACAAAGCATGCCCTCCAAGGTTTTTATTTTCTGCTCTGTCTGACCATCAGTTTGTGGGTGAAAATTTGTGCTCAAATGAAGTTGTGTCCCACACACCTCATTTAATCCCTTCCACAACCGAGATGTGAAGTGAGTATAACGGTCTAAGATGATAGGCTAAGGAACCCCATGAAGTTTCACTATCCGTTGGATGTAGTGGCATCTTAATCCCTCTATCGATCCCTTCTACCAGATGGGTAGTATCCGAGTAGACTTGGTGAAGTGGTCGATGATCACCCATATAGAATCATGTCCCTTGGGCGTGCATGGTAATCCCATCATGAAGTCCATTGAGATACCATCCCACTTCCACTTCGGTACCTCAAGTGGTTGTTCTAATCCTGCTAGAAATTAATGTTTGGAATTCACTTGACGAAAAGTGATACACCATGAAATGAACTTGTCCACCGCTTTCTTCATCCATGGCCACCAGTAATGATGTTGTAGATCCTAGTACATATTCTCCACTCTAGGATGTACAACCAAGGGGGAGTCATGGAAATCCATCAAAAGATCCTCTCAAAAAACCACTGGTACTACTGTGCAGCCATTGAAAATAATAAAGTGCTCCCCACCTATCAAAAACCCATCAAGAGCCAGTCCTGAGGATAACTGAGCACATCGGACCTCACAGTCAACATCCACAAGATGTTCCTCCCTAAATCACTATAAGTGTGGGGGAGTGAGATTTATTGACTGAATGTAAGATACTCCATCATCATCCATGAAGGATATCTGCATCGCGGCAAGCTGCTCCTTCGCCTCACTAAGTAGCTGCAAACCGGACCTCCTACTATGCATGTCTGTCAATAGATTCCCTTTACCAGGAGTATAGACAATCTCAAAGTGATAGTCCAGGAGGAACTCTAGCCTTCACCGCTACCTCAAATTTAGGTTATTCTGTGAGAAGATATACTTGAAACTCTTTTGGTCGGTGTAGAGAGTAAATCGTTCAACCATCAAGTTGTGTTGCAACATCTTCATAGCGAAGACCACTGCTACTAACTCTAGTTCATGGATCACGTAGTTCTGATCATGCTTCCTCAACTGCCATGAGTCGTAGAAAATCAGAACTCGCTTCTGCATCAGGACGCAACTTAGTCTGGTCCCTGATGGGTCGCAGGAGAATACATACCCAACACCTACTTCTGGTTGTCTCAAGATATGGTAACTCATTAGTCTCCGCCTTAGCTCCTAGAAACTCTGTCGTCACTTCTTCTACACAAAGGGTTATCCCTTCCATTTCAGAGTTTATAAGGGTTCTTCTACTCTGGAAAAGTCATTCATGAACCTCTGGTAGTATCTGGCCAACCCCATGAAACTATGCACCTCATTCACACTCTTGGGTGGCTCCCAAGCAAACTCTACCTTTATCTTCACCGAATCCACTGCAAATCTAGCCTATGAGGTGATGTGTCCGGCACTACAGGTAAACCGTTATTTGCGATGGGTTATTTGCAACGGGAAGAAATTTCGTTGCAAATAACCTATCTAAGAAGCTATTTGCGACGGGGAAAAGTGCTAGTCTCAAATAACCAATTATTTGCTACGGGGTTTCGTCTCCCGTCACAAATAGGTTGGCACGACTTGTGCGCCAAATGGCGCAGGGGTATTTGCGATGAGTCCCCTCGCAAATACCCGGCTGTGGTCAATACCTTTTTGCGACGGGATGTCCTCCCGTCGCAAAAAGACGGTCGGCAGGTACTATTTGTGACAGGTCTCATCGCAAATAACATTTTAACCGCAGACTGTAATTAATGCGGGCGAAGGCAATTGCGACGGGTCCCATCGCAAATACCACAATTTATGATGGAAAACCCGTTGCTAATAATCTCATTGCAACTAATCTAACCTATATATACCCCCATCTGTTTTTTTTTCAAATCATTGAGATCTTTCTCTCTCTCTCTCTCTTCATTCTTCAGTATGAAAAAGAAATTTTCGTTTAGTTGAAGTTTTTTATACAAGAGCAATCGGAGGGCGTCAATATCTTCAGAATATCAAAGTTTAATGTATTTATGTTTTTTTTTATTTTTTTATTTTTTTATGTTAATTTTAATTTTTGTTTATTAGTTCCAATTTAATTAGATTTCAATTTATTTTTATTTTTATTTAGTTTTACTATAAAATTGATATTGTTAGTTATAATTATAAATTATTTGTTATAATTAATATTATTAGATATAATTAGGAAAAATAGATATAATTAAGAATAAATAGATATAATTAGAAACAAATAGTAATAATTTGCAATAAATAGTTATATTTTAGTAATAATTAGGAATAATTAGTAATAATTAGGAATAATTAGTAATAATTAGAAATAATTAGAAACAATAAGATATAATTAGTAGTAATTAGATATAATTAGTAATAATTAGACATAATTAGTAATAATTTGATATAATTAGTAATATTTAGGAATAATTAATAATAATTACGAATAATTAGATATAATAAAGCCTAATTAGTAATAATTAGGCCTAATTAATAATAATTAGATATAATTAGTAATAATAAGCTATAATTAGTAACAATTAGATATAATTAGTAATAATTAGATATAATTAGTAATCATTATGTATAATTAGTAATAATTACGTAATATTAGTAATAATTATTTATAATTAGTAATAAATAGGTATATTTAGATATAACTAGGTATAATTAGTAATAATTAGGTATAATTAGATATAATTCGGAATAATTAGAT
Source organism: Viscum album (assembly GCA_963277665.1). Classification (NCBI taxonomy): domain Eukaryota; kingdom Viridiplantae; phylum Streptophyta; class Magnoliopsida; order Santalales; family Viscaceae; genus Viscum; species Viscum album. The sequence continues at coordinate 1,934,794,314 of OY728131.1, forward strand.
ATAAATAGGAATAATTAGTAATAATTAGATATAATTAGTAATAATTCGTAATAATTAGATATAATTAGGAATAATTATATATAATTAGGAATAATTAGTAATAATTACAAATAATTAGGAATAATTAGTAATAATTAGAGATAATTAGTAATAATTAGTAATAATTAGTAATAATTTGATAATATTAAGAATAATTAGTAATAATTATCTATAATTAGTAATAATTACTATAATTAGTAGTAATTTGCTATAATTAGTAATAATTAGATATAATTAGAAATAATTAGGTATAATTAGTAATAATTAGGTATAATAAGTAATAAATAGTTATAATTACTAATAATTAGGTATATTTACTAATAATTATGTATAATTAGTAATAATTACGTATAATTAGTAATAATTATTTATAATGAGTAATAATTAGGTATAATTAGTGATAATTAGATATAATTAGTAATAATTAGATATAATTAGTAATAATTAGATATAATTAGTAATAATAAGATATAATTAGTAATAATTAGACATAATTAGTAATTATTAGATATAATTTTTAATAATTAGATATAATTAGATATAATTAGATATAATTAGTAATAATTAGAAACAATTAGTAATAATTAGATATAATTAGCAATGATTAGGAAAAAATTAGTAATAATTAGCAATAATTAAATATAATTAGGCCTAATTTGTAATAATTAGAAATATTTAGTAACAATTACCTATAATTAGTAATAATTAGTAATAATTAGTTATAATTAGTAATAATTAGGTATAATTACGAATAATTATGTATAACTAGTAATAATTATCTATAATTAGGAATAATTATGTATAATTAGTAATAATTAGGTATAATTAGTTATAATTAGGAATAATTAGCAATAATTATGAATAATTAGAAATAATTAAGATTAATTTGGAATAATTAGTAATAATTAGGAATAATTAAGAATATTTAGGAATAATTAAGAATATTTAGTAATAATTAGGAATAATTAGTTATAATTAGTACTAATTAGTTATCATTAGATATAATTACATATAATTACATATAATTAGATATAATTTGATATAATTTGATATAATTAGATATAATTAGAAATAATTAGTAATAATTAGATATAATTAATAATAATTATTAATAATTAGATATAATTAGTAATAATTAGATATAATTAGTAATAATTAGATTTAATTAGTAATAATTCGATATAATTAGATATAATTAGTAATAATTAGAAATAATTAGGCATACTTAGTAATAACTAGGAATAATTAGTAATAATTAAGAATAATTAGTAATAATTAGGAATAATTGGTAATAATTAGGAAAAATTAAGAATAATTAGTAATAATTTGGAATAATTATGAATAATTTGCAATAATTAGGAATTATTAGGAATTATTAGGAATAATTAGTAATAATTATGAATAATTAGGAATAATTTGTAATAATTTGGAATAATTAGTAATAATTAGTAATAATTAGTAATAATTATTAATAATTAGTAATAATTAGCAATAATTACAACTAATTAGAATTAATTAGCACTAATTAGAAATAATTAGCAATAATTAGCAATAATTAGCATTAATTAGATATAATTAGATATAATTGATAATAATTAGTATTAATTAGTAATAACTAGTAATAATTAGATATAATTAGCAATAATTATATATATTTACTAATAATTAGAAATAATTAGTAATAATTAGATATAATTAGATATAATTAGTAATAATCTGTAATAATTAGTAATAATTAGTAATAGTTAGTCATAATTAGTCATAATTATTTATAATTAGTAATAATTAGATAAAATTAGTAATAATTAGATATAATAATTAATAATTAGAAATAATTAGTAATAAAAATTATATTACCAATATTTATGAAAAAAACAATATTAATATTATTAAAATAATAAAGATATAATAAAATATAAAAATTATCAATATTTTCAACAGTTGAGATATTTGTCCCACATGTGGATAATCGAGTTATAAAGAAGCTCAACTAGGGAAGTCTAGATCAATTCTAGTAAAACAGTTGAGATATTTCCCCCTTACACCCAGGTTGCTGCATTTATTTATGTCTCAGAACACATCACCAATGATGTCATGGCACAAAACCAAGATTTCAACTAATAAAAGCTTAAATCATCCATCTGATGGTGATTCCTAGAATCATTTTGACCATCTTCATCCGTCTTTTTTTATAGAAGCCCAAAACGGCGATTGGGTCTTTCTACTGATGGTTTTTGTCCGTTTGGTTCTTATTATAGTCGGTAATCATGTTGGCATGTTCTTTATAACTCCGTACAATTTTTCATCATGGATGTTGATGAAGGAACCTATATGTTTTTGACTCTATTAATCCCATGACATCCAAAAAATAATATTGAGGTTTATTTGAAATAATTGATTGATAAGTTAAATACATTATGGAGGGATGGTGTTAATACATATTATGTTTCTATGAAACAAAATTTCATATTAAAAGCTACATTGATGTGGATGATTAGTGACTTTCTGGCATATGACATGTTATCTAGTTGGAGTACACATGGTCAGAAATCATGCCCATACTGTATGAAAGAAAACAAAGCCTTTGTTCTTTTCAATGGAAAAAACATTTCTATTTTGATTGTCACTCTAGATTTCTTCCAACCGATCATCCTTTTCATAGGAGAAAATCTCATTTAAGAAAAGGTACAATTGAAATATATGAACCTCCAAAGACGATATCAGGTATAGAGTTAAAATCAGGTGTTTTTTCATTACCCCCCATCACATTTAGACCAACAGTTAACCAACGAAAAATCCATGGCTTTGGTAATGAATATAACTAGATAAAACATAGAATTTATAGGATCTTCTATATTGGTCAGATTTGTTGGTTCACCACATGTTGGATTTAATACATATTGAGAAGAACTGTTTTGATAATTTATTTCATACTGTTTTGGATACACCAAGTAAGACCAAATATATTGTAAAGGAATGATTATATCTTGCCAAAATTTACAGGCGATCAGAACTTGAATTATTTGAAAATGTCAGATCATAGAGGTTAATGAAGCCAAAAGCATCTTATACAATGTCGAAAGAGAGTCTCTTGTTATTTTGTCAGGGGATTGAAAAATTGAGACTTCAAGATAGCTATGATTCCAATTTGAGAAGATGCGTTAAAAATTATTATATTAATGGATTAAAAAGTCATTATTGTCATGTCATAATGGAAAGACATATGATGATTGGATTCAAGGGTTTATTGAATTCTATGATTTGGTATTAGATAACATACAAATAATATTTTTTTTGAGAGATTTGTGTAATGAAAACAGACTACGATGTGCTAAGAAAACTGGAAGAAGATGTTGCTGTAATTATATTTAAACTGGAAAAAATCTTTCTGCAGGCTTTTATTGACTCAATGGAACATCTGATATTACATTTTCCACATGAATCTAAATTTAGAGGTCCAGTACAGTTTCGATGGATGTAACCATTATATATATGAATTTAGAAATTGAATAAAAAAATACTTAACAAAGCATCAGTTGAAGGCTCAATATCTGAAGCATATTCGCAAAAGGAAATTGCTTTTTTTCTGCTCTCATTATTGTGAATCTCAATAAACCTCAAAACAGAATCGCATGGGGCTAAACGAGTGGGATGTTAATGACAAAATGGAAAATCAATTAATAGTTTTTAATCATCCAAATCATGGTTTTGGTGGAGTTCATGAACGATGGATTTCAGATGATAAACATCATAGTGCTCATACATATGTTATGATCAACTATGAAGAAATGACATCATCTGTACTATGAGTGCTTATATCACTTATACTATAATTTATGTTATAGTATATAAACTTATTTTTTTCTAGGTTATATGATAATCATATCAAGAAACAACTTCCACAAATTATAGTAGCTGCTCTTGAATAATGCAGAAAAAAAAATTTCGCAATGGTTTCAAAAACTGGTAACATAAATTATTGATGGTTTAATATCAACTTTGATTATTATTTTTTATATTTATAATTTTATTAAAAATTTCTAGGTGTCTAAATATATAGCTAAAATTGATAAGAGACTCTGTATATTGACTAACCCACCATCCAAAATGGTTAAATCATATAATGCATATGTGGTGAATGGTTTTTGATTTCATACACATGCATATGAGGAATCAAAAAAAATGAACATTGGAGTTTTCTTGAGAGGATCACATCACAGAGAAATTCAAGTTGACTTTTTTAAAATTTTGGTTGAAATTATTGAGATGTGTTATCTAGGACAGAATTACATAACACTGTTTAAATGACGGTGGTTTGATACTGAGAGAGGTTTTTGTGTTCATCCGACTCATGGAATCGTTGATATTAAATATAAAAGTATTCTTGTTGTAAATGAACCATTTTTATTGTTTCAACATGAACATAAAATTTATTATGCAAAGTATTGTTCTACTTTAAGATACGACTCAAAATCCATCTACTTCGCAATGAGACGTGAATATCGACGATGAAATGCCACAATTAAGGATTGATGTTGATAAAGATGTTAATGATGTTACAAATGAATTTGAAATGACAAGAGATGTTGAAACATAAACTTATATGGATATTGATGATGCTGAGGAGCAAGATGAAGACATTGACATTGACAGCTGTGGGAAGAGGATGAAGATGAACATCTCCACAGTTAAATTCTGGTTATAATCATAACTAATATATATCTATATATAATAGTTATTTTCAACTATCTGCTAACAACTATCATTTTTTGTTTCTGATGGACTGTGATCTATTGCGTGAGTTAGAAGAGGCTGAGCTACCTTTGGATGATGAGGATGTGGGATCAGCTGACCCTCAGCCAATTTGTGGTTTAATAGGTACGTGGAGGGGGCGTGGTCTTGCATGACTGATGATTCATAGCCCTATCTCTGAGTGATGTCCACATCTTGATTTCGATCCATACACACATAGGTATGGTTACCTATATATTTTAGTTATATTTCATTAATTTATTTATATATATACTAATTGTTTGATTATTTATTCCTTTTTGACATTCTTCTTCATGTAGCTATTAGGGAGGGGAGCGCAATATTGTGCAATTAATTTTCTCAGCCATAGACCACATGGGAACAAATTTATGTTGATGTGCGACATGACATGTTCCATCATTGGCTGCTACATAAATAAATAATATTTATTTTGATATTTATTTTATTAACAACTTGATATTATAAATTATTTTCAGGGTTTATGGAATCCTATCGATGATACCATGTGCGACGCTATCCACGCGGCATGGGAAGTTTCAATGCGTGACCGTTTCGGCCAATTTTTGCACAATTTGAGAACGACAGATATTAAAAAGCATGGGAGATAGAATTGGATGAGTTGTGTGGATCCCAATAACCAGACTACATTCCATCTCACATTTTGGATGGATTATGTTTACATTGGTTGGGTGGTGGATTTCAGAGGAGATCATTAATGGGATGACAGAACCGGGAGAGACATGAGGTGACACATCAAGCTGGTAGTCATACATTCAGTTCGCATAAAGAGAATCTGGTAATTATATTTTTTAAATCTTTTATATAACATTAAATATAAATTGTTCATTTTATAATTCTGTAGATAGTCGAGCATCCTGATATCACAGAGTTCGAAATTTATCAGGGGATGTACAGTGATCCCGCTACTGGAGAGACTAGAGGTGATCGCTAGTGTCAGATTGTAGTTAGTATTATTTTTTCATTTTAACAATTAAATGCATGTAATATTTTTACAATTTTAAATTTAAATTGGACTTGAAGGAGTCATATGAGGCTATGACCTCTCAAACATAGGCTGAGGGTCAGGACGAGATGTCTTAGCAGACTAGTGCCCACTATTTCGATGAAGCGGCATGGATGCAAGCGACTCAGTGTGGCTTTGAGAAGGGAAGATTAGTTGCCATCAACTCTCATTTGACTCTTGGTACTTATTATGGTACCGATGCGATGTCGGTGTCCATCTCGAGAGGTGCTCATGGAGAGGCATCATATTCTGGCTCACAGTATCAGGAGAAGTTGCGAGCTCAAGCTGAGCATATAGAGACTTCGCAGAAGTAGCAAGAAGAGATGTGTTGGCGGTAGTATCCGCAACAGCAGCATTACGAGGATCAGAGATATTGATGGCAGCAACAGCATCACATGCAGATAGATTACATGCGCCATCTGACTCATAGTTTAGGGATGGAGTTTGCTCCACCATCTTTTTTCAGCTCCTCCACCTCCTCCAGAAGACGACCCCCCCCCCCCACTAGTGATTTTTTATGTTACAAACATTTTAATTAAAAATTTAATATGAATTATTTACATTTTCTGTCTTTTATATCGGTGCAAATATTACATAATTTAATTTTTTTTTATTTTTTATTTTTTATTTTTTTTTTTGAATATTGAAAATTTTAATATTTTTTATTTTTTATTGTTTTAATAATGATAATATTATTTTTTCATTAATCGTAATATAATTAAATTTTATTTTTTAAAAAAATTAATTTATTATTTGTGACAAGACCTTTTGTCATGGGACCCATCCCAAATAGTCTAACTAAATATTAATAAATCAATATTTGTGATGGAAAAGTAGTCCCTTCACAAATAATTTGTTGTGACAGGCCCATCTTATATAGTTATATATATATATATTTTGGGCCATGACAATAGCCCATCCCAAATAGTTTTGACGACGGGCCCGTTGTGAAAACATTTATGTATATATAATACATATAATCGGAAGCTTATTTGTGATGGGAATGTTTCTCATTAAAAATTAATTTTTTTGGGACAGGCCCATCGCAAATAATTGTATTTGTGACAGTGATTTCTGTAACGGGCTATTTGTGACGGGATCCCATCACAAATAGTCCTTCATAATTAACAATGATTTGAGTTGTTCTAGAAATTGGACCTCCTAAATCAAGAACTAGCACTTAGAGAACTTTCTTTAAAGCTGGTGCTATCTAATCGTGTCTAGGACTATTTGTAGGTGTGTAGCATTCTCCCCTTCTGACCTCAAGTAAACCAATATATCATTAATGAAGACCACAATTAAGCGATCAAGGTAACGATAGAAGATCCTATTCATGAGTCCCATGAACACTGTTGGTGCATCGGTCATGCTGAAGGGCATCACCATGAAATCAATGTGGCCATAATGGCATCATAAAGTTGTATTCGGTACGTCCCTATCTTGAACCCAAATTTCATGATAGCCTGATTTAAGTTTTATCATTGAGAACCACCTCACTTCCTTCTGTTATTCTAAGAGGTCATTAATTCTTGGATGTGGATATTTTTGATTCATTTTCTCTTGGTTTAGGCATTGGAAGTCCATGAATAGACTTAATCATCTGTCTGTCTTTTGGGAAAACAACATTGGGGATGGCCATGGTGAAACACTACGCCCCACGAATCCCTTCTATTATAAGTCCTCTAGTTTTACCCTCAACTCATGATGCTCAGAAAGAGCCATCTGATATGACAATGTGGATATTAGTACCTTACCTAGGTACAGATCAATGTAGAATTCTACCTCCCTATGAAGAGGTAGTCCTGAATCATCCTCACGATAGACATCTTCATACTCTTCCATCGCTATAGGAAATCTCAGACTCCTCTCATCTACCACACCAAGGGAAAGGCCTGCAATTGGTGAGTAATCAGCTTCACCCTCATTAGAGAAAGTATTTCCTACACTTCAAGAGTTTTTTTTTCACCAGTGAAGGAAAACCTTGTCACATATTCACGAACACACCACAATCTATGCCTAATACAGTCAATCTAAGCATGAACTATGGATAACTGGTACATAAAAAAAATGAAATCATAAGGCCTCGATGCTGTTATTGGGAGATCCTAGTTGAATATCTCGCCTCCGAGAGTATTCTCACACTACCGAAAATAGTTTGTAATTGTAAAATTCCCTCCCATAGGATTCTCTAACTGTAAGGATCGAGCCAACGGCTCCATCCGAATCATTGAGCCTCAATGGATGTCTATGGAAATGAAAGAGTGACTAGAACCTATGTCCATAATAATTGTAGCTAATGTGGGGAAGACATAGATCATACCTCAAATCATCTTTGAAACATCATGGTCAAAGGTCTCCACTGCCTAAAGCTGAGCTCACCCCTGTCCACATGCTCCCTAATCCTATGGTGGACCACTTGGGGGTGGTGGAGGTAGTAACTCAAATAGTCTCCCACCACCCGCTGCTCGACCTACTCCCCTACCACATCTGTGACCCTTAAAACATCCTCACTCGAACCTCTACCTCTTCCAGGTTAGTCCCTCGACTGTCTTCTGATTGTCTGTGCAGTAGGGAGGGAATTCATGAGCCATGTGACCCTAGCTACCACATGAGTAGAAAACTATATTCCTTTGATCAAACCAACTACCTTAGTTGCATCACACCACATATCTTGTATGATGTGGCCTCCCTCTGGAGATATAGCCTGCTTGGACCTCTTTTTCATCTATTAGTTGTCTGCCATGGATGACTCAGCCAACAGTTACCAGGTGGTAGCTCCCATCATCAATTCCCACTCTATGAAGAATTTATATACTATAATATCTCTCTCTAGTACTCCATCCTAAGTGGGGATAATAAAGAAAATCATAAATGACATGATCTCCCATAGAAGTCCCTATTCAAAGGTCTAGTCCCTAATGAAAGGGTCTTGCACCCTATCTGTAGAGTAGAAAGAGAGGTCTGTAAACCTCACAGAGTATTCAACCCCTGATATGTTGCCCCGTTGTAGGTGAAGTGGCTCTTTTATGTGCACCGAGTGTAATTCCACAGGATGTAAATCCTCCCAGATGATCCACTCGATGTTATACCAGGAAAGGGTCACCTCATCATGAGTCTGAATGGTGAAAAACTACAGTGTCCCCCATTGCACCATGAAGACGGATTATAGAAAAGATCTCCATCTAGTCAAGAGGATTCCTCACTTAGCGGAAGTCCCAAATTACCATATCTATCCAGTCCTCGGTGACCTGAGTATTTGTCTCCCCCTGATCATGGGAGGTATTTAACTCTAAAACATGTGAAAGTAACTGATCCTATGTATGTCCTCTACCAGTAACGCAAGTAGTAACTACTAATAAACATGTGGTGGTAACACTGGTGCACCACCTTGAAAGTCCATCTCTAGAACTGGTCCTTGAACTGATGCCTCATCAATAGGAGGGTCGTCCTCATGACCATTTATCAGAACTCTTGCTAGCTATTTGTGTGTAAGAGTCCTTAAACAGATCAAGATGTACCATAGTTAAAAGATTATACATGGTGAGATGTCTCAAATTAAATAAAATTAGGATGAAACACTCAATTCCTTTATGATGCATGCTACCAGTGTTCTTATGTATCGAGCTGAAAAGTAGAATTAAAGGTCTTGGTTTATGGATATGTCAGTCATTGCACCAACACTGGACTAACCCAATCTAAAAGTTGACTCAAAACATTTTACACTATTTCCCAAAAAAACAATAGACTTTCTGTCTTTTAGGTAAAATCAACCAGCTTAGATACCACTTTATCTGGACACATCCCACAGCTCAGTGTAACCAAATAGGCCCATAGTGGGGAGCATCAACGGCCTCTTCCACAGACCTTTGGGTCCACTCCGGTGTTCTGTTCTTCACGCTGTCTATGTCTCCGACATCCATGGGGTTCCTCCTTCCCTGATAAGGCCAAAATGATACATTTCCACAATTTAGAAGGTTCAGGAACAATGAATGAACAAGAACACACAAGAACGAGGGGATTGGGACTTGTTTGTATCGGCCCGCACCATCTGCATTAGAGTTTCAAAGAATAAATCCATAAGGGGGCAGGTTTTGGGATTCCAACAAGTGAATTTACCTCACAATTCAAATACCCAAGTTCAAACATCCCTCCCGCAAGAACATATGATCCACAAATTAACCTATTCATGGGTTTATCAGAGTTCATTGTTTATAAAGATGAACAAGATACTGTAATTAAAAAACAATAAACCCCTAACTGAGTAACACATTCATTGGAAATTATCCACTAAAAGGGTAGAAGAATAATTCATATGTCGTTCATCACTCCATAGTTCTTTTTTGGTGGTCATTGGCGTTCTTCATCATCACCCACCAGATCTTCATAGATGAACCAAGATTGTGCCAACAATCCTATGTTTTTTGTCAACCATTAAAGGATGAAAAGTGAAATAGAATTTCATTTATGTTCTGTTATGAATTTTTTATTCTATTTAATTTATGAAATATAATTTTCGGTTTACTTCTCTTATAGGTCATTTCAATGCAATGGTTTGAAAATTCATAAAAATAATATAAAATAATTTTATATTATTTTTAACATTTTCATTAAAAAGTCCAAAATATAACTTTTTCCCTCAACCCATGTCATTCATGGTTAGGTCATTTCTAGGAGAATACCTCCATTATGAGATCAACAATGCCCTCAGATTTTTTATCGAAGCACTGGTTTAAAAGTTAAAAAACATGCACGCATGGTTATTTAAATGAACTAAAAAAAGTTCAAAATTCTATTTTGGGCTCACTTTTCCAAGAAATCTAGTGTCATTAGAGCGTTTGGTCTCAATATAATTCCATATAATTAATCCAAAATACACATAATTTCGGGTACATTACATGACCTTTCTCTCTGCAATTATAGCATACTCCCAATCAATTCATGAATTTACTAGGGTGAATCATTCCACAATTATTACTTGTGGGAAACCCATTATTTCCCTTCATATTATTTGACTCATTCCATTTTCCATGGTGCTCATATTTCCACTTCTTTTCTTGGTTTTCTTTGAATATATATGATCTTGATAATTCATTCTCTATTTTAATGAAATATAAAACTATCTCATCGTATGATGAGAATGTTTTAGAAACTATTTCCCCTCAGATATTTGGTGTGATGAATTCAAAGAAGTGTATTATCATGCACTCTTTGATTCTTATATAATTCTTATCATATCTGGATAACCTTTTAATGGTGGATTTATAATTTACAACACACTTTTATTCTTTTTTATTTAAGATAAAAAACTTCCTCTTCATCTCAATTTATTGATCACAATTGAATTATTTATTGAATAATTTATCATTAAATGTTCCCCATTCCATTATTTAAATTTATTCTTCATCCCAAGTATTTTTTATCAAAGACTACAATTAATCTACTTCACCATGGATATAATGCACCATAAGTTTAACCTCTTACGTTTCAATGCATCCTAAGGATATAGATATATTCCCCAAATAATTAATCTATTGTTCACATAAAATTGTATCAGTATTTCCACTAAATTATTAGGGATTCTATTATATAATGAAATCTAGCATAGGATATTCTCTCTATAGAATAGGTTACTCCATCTGGTCAAGTTTATGTGTCATAACCTGATTAAGATTATAGGATCCTAGGTATTTATAGAATAACACTTTTTCATATCTATGAATATTTATGAATAAGGTATTAATTTTACATTTTTGTGGACACTATTTTTTATAGTTTACATAACATGCAACAACGGGTTTCTCCAAAATCTAACATTGCAGACAACATTGATTTATACCAAAAAATATTACAATAATATTTTTATTATTTTAAAAGTTAATTATCGCCGCACAATTGTATTTGTAGGAATTTATATAACTAACCACATTATGATTACACATGTTTGATAAATGTTTTTACATTTATCCAATATATTTTAGAAGTTTAAAATGTGAATGAATACAATTTTAAGCATAAAATTCTCTAATATTTTTAAAAGTTCATTTTATCACCTCTCGAAAGTGAACCCATTTTAAATATATTTTTTCTCTCTTTTATATGTTCTATTAGAAAAAATAAATTTCTTTCTATAGAATATTGACATCAAAATTTACTTTGGATAATTTGTTTTTGTAATTTTTTATAATGTTCTTTCTTTAATGAATTGAGAAAATACTGCATTTTAATTCAAAGTTGTCTTTTCCTCTATTTTATTTATATAGTTATATTATAATATTAATTTGTTATAAAGTGTAATTGGATTAATTTTCTATCATTTATTAAAATTATGGTCATTGTAATTAATTTCACATTTAAATTGGATTTAAACACATCTCAATCTTTGGATAGTTTTTACTTCTTAAAACCCTGCTTTCTGGTATTGACAATGGGAATTAATTTTAAATAAATTTTTTCCAATCTAGTGTTTTGAATTTGGAAAAATCGATTATATATTTTGAATCATAATTTCCAAAATTTTTAAAAAGATACCTTTTATTTTTGAATATTATAAATATTTATTTCAGTAATTATTTTTATTTACCATGGTTAAAGGGTAAATCCGATAAATAAGGGTAAATCAATAAAATTATAATAATATTAAACTACCCTAAAATATTTCATAATACTATTTTATGAGATATTTCTGCCCATGGGCATCCCTGGGTCAATTATGGGACCCCATGGAGCCACATGGGTGTGGTAATGACATGTTATAATAATTAATTTAAAGTAAAGAGAAATATCACACAAACATGTTTCATTTAATAAAACAATTTTAAAATAGATTTATGTAACAAATATATTTAAATATAAATAGTCATTATCAATATAAAAATAATTCCTATATCAAGGTTTTTTATACATTAAATAAATAAATTTATGTATGACACAATGATGATGCATTGATTACCTTATTAATGAAAGATTCAAATAAAAGATATTAAAAATATTAAAATAAATGTAATTTGAAAATTTCAATGCATCTAAAAATTTTATGGATTATTTTGTTATATTATATTTGAGTTAATTCCTTATTTTATATGTAATCAATTTTTTATGACTTTAAGAAAAATCAATTACTAAATAGTGTCAAAATTGACAGAAATCATTTTTTAAAACAAATTATATTTTAATAAATGATATAATAATATCAAAATATAATATTCTTCTAAATGAATTATATAATGTTAAAAATTTCATAATTATCCAATTTTTGATCTATTGGCATTTTATAGTTAATATAATTGCCATATATTATGAAAATACAAGAAGACATTGTAAGAGTTAATTTTTCTATGGGTTAAAGATAAAAGATAAGGTTAATTTTATGACAAAATCATGTCTAAAACATATTTTTGAGAGGATTTATACCCATAATAATCTTATCTTATAATTATATAACTTTATATATTTTATCTTTATAAAATAAATTTTTAATAAAATAATATTTCAAAAGTTTCCTAAAGTTCCCCTCCTCCCTCTTATAAAAAGCCACCACCTCTACCCATTTACTCACACGTCTCAAGCCCTTGTCTCGTACAAATTTTGATAAATATCCCTCCATTATTTATATAATCCTTAACGTGGCCATAAGTCAGTTCAATAACCCTTTTGGCTAAAATAAAAAAGTAGTTACCTGTTTTAGAGGTAGCGTTTTCTCTAATGAACCTTTACTTTATTTTCCATCATCACTCTCTATGCTCTTATAATTATATGATTACATAAAAAATAGTATACAAAATATACTAGTAATTTTTTATGATAATAATTATAACTACACTTACACACACCTCCATCTAATGGATACAGACATATTGTTTTTTGGGCATGGAGAACTAATACCACATAGAACGATTATTGTTCAATTTTCTAATATCACCTTTCATAGTGGAAATTATTATGGAACTATATTCATATATTATATTTATATTGTCTCTATTATTATTTATGTTTTATTTACAACAAAACTTTATGCTTCCCATAATGTTTAAATACAATAATTTTTTTGAGGAAGTGCGGTCTATCGCCCCCGCAAAGTGATATGACCCATTCAATCCAAACATAGAACGTATAAAAGATGTCATTAATAAACTTATGTAACCTATATAACATATATATTTTATTTTAATTATAAAATACCTATGTATCATTTAGTTTTCATTCATTTAACATGACAAAGAAATGAAAGTATTATCCATGCATACGTATGGCCTACCGTCTCCATTAACTGTGCATTTCATTTCTTATCTCAAAATGTTATGGACAATTATAAATGCATTTATAATGGGTATATATTATATTTAACTCATGAATATAAATTTTGATATTATATAATTTTGACTACATGGAAAATTTAGATCAAAACAAATTCATTTTCGACTCAAGTACTGAATATTGAAAAAACGACTGATATTAACTAAAATAATTAAGAAATTGTTATAAGATATTATTATGTATAATAAAAAGGAATAATAAACGTGAAAAAGGTTCTAAAACAATTGTAAACCACCTTCATTTATATAGTTTATAATCAACCCATTGAATTTCAATTTCATTCAAAAGGAATATTTTTCTATGAAGCATTTTACTAAATAACAAAAGGAATGTTTTTATAATATGTGGTGATAATGACCTCTTTACCACCATAACAGTTATTCGGTATTTGGATTCCTCTATAAGATTTAATGTTTATTAAAAGAAAAAGAAATCCCTTATTCCATTTTGGATGTTCTGTATTGAAAATGGTTTTGAAAGTGGATTTACTATTTATATATCTTTAAATGATTTCTTGTGATTGAAATTGAAATTTGATGAGTGAAATTTTGATATTTTCATTCTATTATGTGTGATGATTGTATAAAAGAACTTGGAAATTTGATCGGTGGTTACATAATAAACCAAATATAGGTGGTTACATCATAAATCAATGACAGTTGGTTCAATGACAAACCAAGGATGGGTGGTAACATTATGTCCTCTAATTCATTGGGTATTAATGTCGTGTATGGCTATTCCATTTAGTGATATGTATGGAAGTCGTTCATATGGGTATTCCATTTAGTGATATGTATTGAAGTTGGATATATGTATATTACATTTACTGATATGTTTGGACGTCAACCACATGTTTATCCCATTTAAATATTATTATGTCACAGGTTACCTATATATGTTATATTTTTCAATTCTATCGGGTTTATGGTATTCTTTTGGTTACAAATAGGGAAATAAATTAGCTTATATTTAGTGAAGTATAATTACTACATGATGAAGGTGAAAAGTATTAATTTTTGATATATTTTTTATGGTTTTTAGGTTTTCCCAATACTAACTATTTTCCTTATTTTTGTATCCCTTACTGAGTTTTTTATGCTCATCCCGAGTTTTGAATGGTTTTTCATAGAACATAAAGAATAATAGATTCAAGTATGGGATGGAGGAAAAGTTATGTTGTTAAAACATGAAACAATACAATGTTTATTTTTAAAGAGCTTTTGTTTTATAGAAAAAATAGATAGTGAGTAGAAATGTCTACTTGAAATATTTAATATGTAATGTATGAGTTATAACATAATTCTGTAAATATATAATCCTAAAAAGATCCTTGATTTGAATTATGATTCAAATTAATCAAATCTCCCAATATTAGGTAATGTTTAAGGTCGGGGCATTATATTTGTTATTATAGGTCATTTTAGATAACATTAGGAGTTATAATATTTTTAATATAATAAATATATAAGATTTTTACATTATGTTCAAATTGAAGTGATATAGAATTTGAAGATGACCATATTTCCTCATCTAAGATAAGTTTTTTCAAAATGGTTTTCTAGAGAGGAAACATGGAAGATGTGTTGGAAAGGCATATAGAGAGAAACAACCTTCCAAATCAACATTCTGAGATGGTAGGAATCAAAATTGAATAGTTTGTAGTTGTGTTTATATATGATATTTTTGTATATCCTAAATGCTGGAAGGAACATGAAAGTCATGTATAGATTGTTTTTCAATCCTTAAAAGAAAAGAAACTATATAAAAAGTTTAGTAATAGTGGGTTTTGGTTGCAAAAAAATTCATTCCTTGGTCATATTGTTTCTATATATGGCTTAACAATTTACCATTCTAAAAAAAGTTTTTGAAGAGTGGCCAAATTCTTCCAATATCATATAGATTCATAGTTTTATTGGATTAACGGGTTACTAATAAAGGTTTTTTGAGAACATTTCACAATTATCTAGACCACTAAATAAGATAACACGTAATGGAATTAAGGTCATTTGGATAAAACAATGTGTTGATTATTTTCAGGAACTAAAAATAAGAATGGTAAATGCTCTAGTTTTGGCCTTTCCTTCCAGGAATGGGGAATTTTATATCTATAATGATGCATCATTGAAAGGAAATGGTTGTGTCCTAATGTAGAATGATCAGATAATTAATCATTCTTCACATCGGTAGAAACCTCATGAATTAAATTATCCCACACATGATTTGGAGTTATTTTCTATGGATTTTTCACTAAAAATTTGGAGGCATAATTGGTATGGTGTAATGTGTTAAATATATAATGATCACAAAATTTTGACATATATATTCACTAAAAAGGAACTAAACATGATCAAAGGAGATGGTTGGAATTAATCAAGGATTATGAATTCATGATTCTTTATCATCTATGAAAGGCCAATTAATTGGTTGATGCTTTGAGTTGATAGTGTGAACATTCTACGATAGGAAAGAGATCCTTTAGTATTTGATTTGACGAATTTTGTGTTGAGAAAGTGTTGTTTTCAAAAATACATAATGTTTTATTTAATGGGAGAGTGTGTTGAGAACAATACTCTATCTATTTATGAAAAATATGATGTCTCACAAATACCCTTAACTATTTTCTAGTGATTTTATTTGTTAAGTGTTTTGTAGGAATTTATTATTCATTATATTTTTATTTCAGGATGAAATATTTAAGTTCTTGAATAATGATATTTAATTTCTAAGGTATTCACATTTAACGTGTTCTAGAAACACTGTTCATACCCTACATAGAGAAACGTAACGTAAGGATAAAATGAAGCGCATTATTTATGAGATAAGTAAAAATTATGGTTCATAACCCATATGCTATCAGAAAAATATGAAAAATAACCCTACGTTAGTGTAACACCCTGAGCTTCCACGATACGCTTCTCATTCAATAATGCAATAGCTTGCATTGTACACAACTTCGAGTTCTAACACACCGCAACCAATCAAAGTAGCCGTTATGAATAGTAATACCCACTTTTTGAAATTATATAAATTCTATATTTCAAAATGGACTTCATTTTTGTATTTGGAATATCGAAATTATCCTAAGTTGAATTTTTTGTAATTTTCTGAGAACATCCAATTTTTTATAAATAGTGATAAATAATTAAAAAAAAAATTTAATCAAAATAATTTATAGTGATAAATTATACTATTTAGTGGTTTTAAAGTATAATTATAATATATTTTCACCATTTTATTTAATGGTGGTCATTATAATAAATTTTACTTTGAAATTGGACATAAACAATTGTCAATATTTTGATATATATTGTTTCTTAAAAACACGCTATTTGTTGTGACAACGGGAATTAATTATAAAATTAATTAATGAAACATATATGTTTGTAATTTCATAAAATAGACATCATTTTTGATTTCAGAATATCAATTATAGCTTCGGGTGAAATTTTGGCAATGTTCTGAAAAACTTCAATTTTTGATGAATAGTGAAATCAATAAGTTGTAGTTAAAAAACTGTTTTTTCATTTAAATGAAACATTACCACTTCTGTGATTTTATTTTCAAAAATCCGACGTACATGGTTTTCATTAAGAACTAAAATGTGGTTCAGTGGGATTAAAATAATTTTTTGGTGAAGAGTAACTTTTAAGTTTAATTAAACGCGATTAAAGGTAATTAGTGAAATTTAAGGTAAAAATGATATTATAAAAATATGAAAATACAATTAAACTTGCCCTAACCCTATTTGATGAGTCATGGCCGACCATGAAAATCCATGGGTCAACTTGAGGACCCCATGGAGCCACTTTGGGTGTAAAATGACATTAAAAACTTTTTATTTAATGTTAAAATAAAAATGTAACAAACAAGAGTTGTTATACTAAAATAAATTTAAATGGGGTTATACAAGTCATATTTATTACTATAAATATTAATTATAAATATAAAAAGATTTCATACAACATGATATTTTTTTTATAATTTTTAAACATTAAATAAAATAAATTATTTATGACACCATGATGATGCAGCGATTACCTCATTAATTAATGATTTAAATAAAATAAAAATATAATGAAAAATATAAGAATTAAAATTGTCCAAAGCCTATTGGATGAATATATTTATAACCCTTATCACCATACCCCAGAAATATATAAGTTTGGGACCTTTTAAATCCGAAACTCAATATATAATAAAGTAACATTTCATTACTTTCCAAGAGTGCCCCTCCTCTCCTCTTATAAAAGGCCCCCACCACTACCACCTTATTCACACCATAAAAGCCTTTTGGCTCAGCCATCCTCTGCCCAAATACTCTCTCAAATTCCCTCTATTACTCCTAGAAGCCTCACTTGGCATAATTATTCCCAAGTATGCCTTTGGATCTAATCAAAAAGAGTTACCTGATTTTAAGGTAATGTCTTCTTTTATGTTCTTTTGTTTTATCTTGCTTCTCCAACCCCCTAAACTCTTTTTATTCCTTTATTTTATAAAAACACCAGTATCTACAATATAATAGGATGTTTTTATGATGATTATTTTTTTTACACTTAAACACACCTTCGTCTAATGGTTAAAGAACATAATGTTTCTGTGGGTGGCGAAATATTGCCTCACGAAACGTTGATTGTTCAATATTCTTTTAACACCTCTAATGGTGGCCATATTGATGACACTATTTTCATATATGATATAAATATTATTTTTATTTTTTCCTTATGATTCTGTATTTCTCATTTATGTCATACTTCATGATTTCCATTATGTGTAAAAGCGATAATTTTATTTTAGGAAGTGCGGACTACCGCCCCCTCAAAGTGATTTGAATCATTAATGCCATATGTGGTATGTATAAAGGATGGAGTAAATGGTATTATAAATTATATTATACTGGAATTATATTATACCTTTATATAATTATAACTTCATTCCATTAAATACGAAATATAAATGAAAGTAGCGTTCATGCGTACGTACGACTTACCGTCTCCATGAACGGTGCATTTCATTTCTTACCTCTAAATGTAATGTAATATTATAAATGAATTATTATACTTGATATATATGATATATATGATATCTACATCTTGAATATAATTATTTATATAATGGATATTCCACCACATCAACAACTTGTAATTCTGATATGTTTATTTTTTACTCAATTACCAATGATCGACAAAACGACCGTTATTGACCAAAATAATTACATAATGTTCATAACATGGTTATAAGTGATATAAAAGGAATAATAAACTTGAAAAAAAAATTAAGCAATTATAAATTAACTCTAGTTTATTATTCAGGAGGTTAAAGAACAGTCGAGTCAAGTCAGACACGAGGTAAAGAAATTTCTTAACCCAATTTCCATTCTTTGGATTAGTCTCCTACTTCCAAATTATGTTATGATATTATTATGTCCTATCATGTATTTTTACTTTCTTTATGTGTACGTATATTGAATACACATAATAGATCTATCTTATTTAAAGAAAATGATCTTGGTAAGGACTTCGTCTCAATCTTCTTTCATTGAGGCATGTTTTGTTTTATACACAACTTTCTTTTATACGGTGTATACACCCCCTTTTACTTTTACATTTATTCAAAAGGAATCTTTTTTATATGAAGAGTTTTACTAAATGAAAAAAAGGAATGTTTTTCTTGCCATATATATGCGGCGACAACGACTTCTCTGCCGCCGTGACCATTATTTGAGTTTCGGCTTCCTCTATAAGCGATAACATTTTTAAATGAAAAATAAATACAATGTTTTAATTTTCTTTTATTTTTGTATTGAAAATGGTTTTGAAAGTGTTTTTATTATATCAATGTGTTGTATTGATATCTTGTTATTGAAATGTGGACATTTTATGTTTCCTTTATGCATGTTTTATGTGATACGATTATGTTAAGGTTTATGATATGTTTAAACCTGTTCATATGAGCAATGCATTAGACTTAATAAGTTAAGGGTGGAGCCTGCTATAGCTCCTCAATGCATCGGAAGGTCTCATGAGACAAACTAGTGTCTTGACATGAGGCCTTGACAAAATATTATTTGTAGTCTTGTCACGAGGCTTTGGATACGTGGTTATGATAGTCTGGCATTATGCATTCCATCATTATGAAAGTGGTTATTGATATTGCATGTGATTATTCGACTAGTAGAATATCCATGTGAGTAAATAATTGGCATTTTTTAATTTTATTTTTTCCATATTATGAGGAAGTTCAAGTTTAAAAAGGATTTTTTTAGTTATACATTGCCTCAAATGTTAATGTTTTTTATGAAAGCTTCCGCAATATTGTGATCCTCACTGAGCATCTGAGCTCACCCATTTTAATGTTTTAATATTTTCCATTATGTGAAGAAGTATTTTATGAATGACCTGCAGGGATAGTCATATGAGGATATGTGTGTGGACTATGGAGACTTTGTTATTGTAGTTTTTCACTTTATGATGTAATGTAACATTTATGAATGTATCTAGTGTTTCCAAGGCTACTAAACTAATAGGTCTTCTGATACTTGATTTATTTTGATCATGCCAATGTTACGCAGTAACGCAGCGACTATGGGTAGCTAGGGTCAGGGCATTACAGTTAGTATCAGAGGCAGTTTAGTACTAACCTTGGATACTAGATTTAGATAAACTCTGATTGTAGCATATATCCCAAAGATAGACTTTGAGGACTTGTATAGAAAAACTTCCTATAATTTGGTTATTATAGAGATTTTGTGAGTTTTCCGAGCATTACATCCTTGTCTAGATACGAGGAGGTAGAGGCGACTCTGGCATAGATGTACCCTGGGGTAAAACCCAAAAACACCACTTTGAGCTAGACTCGAAGGGGAAGTGCTGCATGACAATGGGCCTTACTGCACTCTTGGTTACGACACTCCCAGGGGATATGCTTAGGATAATTATAATTTTTCTTTACAAACCATTATGAAGGGTTTATGAGTACATACTTCCTCAAAGAAAACATTTTTTATGATTATGGATTATATCCATAAACTGTTCAATTTACATTAAGTATTTTACAAGTTTGGAATTATACATTGCAATTCATAAACATACCTAGTTTATGCCATTGTATAGAAATGGTGCCCAGTAGAAAGAATGTGAACTCCATCAATACGCATGATCCAAAGATTAAGAAGGATCATATCTTTCATGGTATTAAGCCAAAATTTATAAGGGAAATATTCTCCCATGTGTTCTCAACATATGAAGAAATAGTATCATGTGTTAATAAGATAAGTAAAGAATTCTCTGAGTCTTGTGGCTTTGAAGGGAAACAAGTGAAGAAAGGGAGGGAAGAGAGAATGATGGATAAAGGGATGAGGGAAAAGAAGAATTTTCCAATATGTGATAACTATGGGAAGAAAAACCATGGAACATTCTTATAGGGAATGGGATTTTGCTATATGTGTGGAGAGAAAGGACACCAAGTGTGTGACTGCAAGGGTAAGAAAAAGGTTTCAAATGTACAATTCTTCATCTACAATGGGTGGGGACACTACGCAAACCAATGTTCAAATCATCAGTGTATTCCCCAAAGGATGTTATTGGATAATAATCAAGGTATGATACTTCCACAGATGAGGAGGAATGATTAGAGTTCTTATATTGTCATTAATGAATTTTGACTTTTGAGTGTTGTATCAATGATGTACTGGTTATAATAATTATGGAGTGTATAAGGATTTTACTGCAGTACTATTTCATCAAGGACTTGAGATTGTGTGGAACCAGGAAAAGTGACTCCATAGCAGATTAAATTTTTGGAAAATGTATGTTTGAGAGAAAGATAAACCATAATATGGTTCTGGTACCGAGTAGTGATTTTGGAATAATACATGATTGATTTGGATAAATTATATTGGATATTTTTATCTTCCTTGGAATTGATTAATGATTTGTATTCATTTTTGGATAGAAGGAGAATATATAGTATTATATAAAGAGTAAGGGATAATTAATTTAATAAATAAGGATTTCTGGTAATTCAGGATGTTGTAGTGTTTTAAAAGAATACATGATGAAGGTGTTCACATGTTATTACGCGGCAAAAACAATCTTCATTGTGTTTACCTTCCTTATAAAATCTGTACTATGAGTTGGACAGAAGTATTTTGGATAACTATAAGGGTTGGAATGGATTAAGTTTAACTTCAGATAGTATCGATTAAGTTTAAAACATTTCTGAAGATATTTTTTGGAATAATATAACACTATAGTTTTAGGAAAAAGACAACCTGCAGGTTGGGGGATAACCCGTCGCGTCGGACAAAGCTGCAGGAATCAAACCCACAACCATAGTGCCACAGGCCTTTATTACCTACCACTAGCCTACAGGAAGTCCATGGTTATTACAAAATTGTTTTCCTAATCTAAATGGTATGTGGTAATATTTAGAACCTTATACAATTAGGATAAATAGAATATTTTTGAGTTCTGTTACCATTTGGAGTGAAAGATGGGTTTGTGGTAAAACTTTATTAATGAAAGTCTACCCGACAAGTAAGTATATTTCCTTACATTCATAGTAAATCTCTTAAATAAATTCCTCAACTTTATGAAAGGTAACTTAAAACAAAAATGTTTCTGGTTAACTTTTCCAACTGGGGATTCAATGATCGTTTAACCAATCACAAGTTTGTGATTTTCTTATTGTTAACTTTCTCCTAATCCTGTTTTCTATAACTCTCCATCAGACCTTGCTTGTTTTTTTTATTCCATATCCATATTTTCATAGAATCCTAGTATGGGCTATCTCGGGTGACCTTTGTACTTCTCTTTCTTTCTTTTAATGTTATATTTTTATTAATCTTATTTACGATGTGGGGTTTCCACAAAGGAATTTTCTATATTCAACCTTTTATTATCAAAGAACAATTTCAAATTTCGAGGATGCAATTTATTGAAGGAGGGGAGAATGTAACACACCGAGCTTCTATGATACGCTTCTCATTCAATAATGCAATAGCTTGCATTGTACGCAACTTCTAGTTCTAAAACACTGCAACCAATCAAAGTAGCCATTATGAATAGTAATACAAACATTTTGAAATTATATAAATTTTATATTTCAAAATGGACTTCATTTTTTTATTTGGAATATCGAAATTATCCTAAGTTGAATTTTTTGTAATTTTCTGAGAACTTCCAATTTTTTATGAATAGTGAAAAATACTTAAAAACAACTTTTTTAATAAAAATAATTTGTAGTGATAAATTATACTATTGATTTGTTTTAAAGTGTAATTATAATATATTTTTACCATTTTATCCAATGTTGGTCATTAGAATTAATTTCACTTTGAAATTGGACATAAACAATTGTCAATGTTTTTATATGTATTGTTTCTTAAAAATACGCTATTTGTTGTGATAGTGGGAATTAATTATAATATTAATTAATGCAACTTATATGTTTGGAATTTTGTAAAATAGACATCATTTTTGAATTTGGAATATCAATTATAGCTTAGGGTGAAATTTTGGCATTGTTCTGAAAAACTTCAATTTTTGATGAATAGTGAAATCACTAAGTGGTAGGTAAAAAACTGTTTATTCATTAAAATGAAACATTAACACTTCTGTGATTAGATTTTAAAAAATCCGACATACATGGTTGTCATTAGGAAGTAAAATGTGGATCAATGGGATTAAAATAATTTTTTTGTGAATATTAACTTTTATGTTTAATTAAACGCGATTAAATGTAATTAGTGAAATTTAAGGTAAAAATGATATTATAAAAATATGAAAATACCATTACACATGTCCTACTCCTATTCTATGAGGCATGGAGGACCAAGAAAATTCATAGGTCAACTTGAGGACTCCATGGAGCCACTTTGGGTGGAAAATGACATTAAAAACATTTTATTTAATGTTAAAATAAAAATGTCACAAACATGAGTTGTTTTACCAAAAAAATATTTAAATGGGGTTATACAAGTAATAATATTTACTATAAATATTCATTAGAAATATAAAAATATTTTCTACAACATGATATTTTTTTTATAATTTTTAAACATTAAATCAATTAAAATATTTATGACACCATGATGATGCAGTGATTACCTCATTAATTAACGATTTAAATAAAATAAAAAGATAATGTAAAATCTAAGACTTACAATTGTACAAAGCCTATTGGATGAGTATATTTCGAACCCTTATCACCTTACCCTCGATATATATAAGTGTGGGACCTTTAAAATTCGAAACTCAATATATAATAAAGTAACATTTCATTACCTTCCAAAAGTGCCCCTCCTATTCTCTTATAAAAGGCCACCACCACTACCACCTTATTCACACCATCAAAACCTTTTGGCTCGGCCATCCTCTGCCCAAATACTCTCTAAACTTCCCTCTCTTACTCCTAGAAGCCTTAATTTGGGCAGAATTCCTCCCAAGGAAGCATTTGGCTCAAATCAAAATGAGTTACCCGATTTTAAGGCAATGTCTTCTTTTATGTTCTTTTGTTTTACCTTGCTTCTCCAACCCCATAAACACTTTTTATTCCTTTATTTTATAAAAACACCAGTATCTAAAATATACTAGGATTTTTTTATGATGATTATTTTGTTTACACTTACACACACCTTCTTATAATGGTTAAAAAACATACTATTTCTGTGGGTGGCAAAATACTGCCTCACGAAACGATGATTGTTCAATATTCTTTTAACACCTCTAATGGTTGCCATTTTGATGAAAATATTTTCATATATGATATATATATATATTATGTTTATTTGTTACATTTGCTTCTATATTTCTCATTTATGACATACTTTATGATTTCCATTATGTGTAAATGTGATAATTTCATTTTAGGAAGTGCGGACTACCGCCCCCTCAAAGTGATTTGAATCGTTAATGCCATATGTGGGATGTATAAAGGATGAAGTAAATGGTATTATACATTATATTATACTGGAATTATATTATACCTTTAAATAATTATAACTTCATTCCATTAAATACGAAATAGAAATGAAAGTAGCGTTCATGCGTACGTACGGCTTAGCGTCTCCATGAACGGTGCATTTCATTTCGTTCCTCTAAATGTTATGTAATATTATAAATGAATGTATATACTGGATATATATGATATATATGATATCTACATCATGAATATAATTATGTATATAATGGATAATTCATGACATCAACAACTTTTATTTCTAAGATGTTTATTTTTGACTCAATTACCAAAGATCGACAAAACGACCGTTATTAACATAAATAATTACATAATGTTCATAAAATGATAATAAGTGATATAAAAGGAATAATAAACTTGAAAAAGGTTCTTAAGCAATTAGAAATTAACTCTAGTTTATTATTCAGGAGGTTAAAAAACGGTCGAGTCAAGTTGGACATGAGGTAATGGAATTTATTAACCCAATTTCCATTCTTTGGGTTAATCTCCTACTTCCAAATTATGTTATGATATTATTATGTCCTATCATGTATTTTTACTTTCTTTATGTGTATTTATATTTAATACACATAATAGATCTATATTATTTAAAAAATATGATCTTGGTAAGGACTTCGTCTCAATCTTCTTTCATTGAGGCATATTTTCTTTTATACACAACTTTCTTTTATACGGTGTATAAACCCCTTTGACTTTTACGTTTATTCAATAGAAATCTTTTTTATATGAATATTTTTACTAAATGACAAAAAGGAATGTTTTTCTTGCCGTTCATATGCGGCGATAACGACTTCTCTGCCGCTGTGACCATTATTTGAGTTTCGGCTTCCTCTACAAGCCATAACTTTTATTAAATGAAAAATAAATACAAAGTTTTAGTTTTCGTTTATTTTGGTATTGAAAATGGTTTTGAAAGTGTTTTTATTATATCAATGTGTTGTATTGATATCTTGTGATTGAAATGTGTACATTTTATGTTTCTTTTATGCATGTTTCATGTGATACGATTATGTTATGGTTTATGATATGTTTAAACCTATTCATATGAGGAATGAACTGGACTTAATAAGTGACGGGTGGAGCCCACTATGTTGTACCCCTCTCTCATGGATTTTAATGATCACAATCACTCTCATCGTGTTCTAACTTGTTTTCATGTTTTTTTATAGGAAAAAGGTTGCCAAAGAGTTGGCCCAAGAAGACTGGAAAAGGACTCTCTGAGTCCACCGGCCAACAGGTGGATTACCACTGACCAGCCGGTGGTCTTTGGCAGAGCAATGCTCTTTGCCAGGTTCCAGCGGTCAGCCGGTGCCTGACCACCGGCCGGCCGGTGGAACCAGACAGTGGGTCTTGCCCACTGCCAGGTGCCACCGGCCCCCCGGTGTCTGAATCACCGGCCAGCCGGTGTCCCAGCACCGGCCCGCCGGTGGAACGCAGACAGAGAGCTCTGCCTTCTGTCTGGAGCACCGGCCGGTCGGTGGCCAAGCACCGGTCAGCCGGTAAGCCCAGTCAAACTAGCCGTTGGGCTTTTACCAGACTTGCCCACTTGACCCCCAACGGCTCCGAAATCCCTCCAACGGCCATATTGAAGTATTTGGGGATATTTATCCTATAAATAGACGAGGATGGATGCTGGGAACATACCCCCGATACATTGGAATGATATTTTGATCCCTTGAAGCTCTAACGACAAATCTCTAAGGCTACTTGTGATCCATTTCCATCCTTGAAGCTTGGGATGCCTCTACATCAACTACTCTCACACTCTTGGCGCTCAAGGCTTCCGCTAGTTTGTTATAATTTATTTATTTCAATTGTTTAGTTCTTTATTGGGTTTGAATTAAAACAAACCATCCTTTTCTTCCTCACTTTCATTTTGGGTTTCTTGCTACAACCATAATAAAAAAGCAAGTTGTAGGAAGGTGATCTAGCCTACCTTAAAACGGCTAGTGGGTTTCTTTCTACAACCATTAAAAAGAAAGCTGACGTATAAATCTCTCAACGGTTCTTGTTGGGAGCGGAGATGTAGGCTTGGGAATTAAGCCGAAATTCGTTATCAAATTGTGTCTTGCCTTTTTTATTTCCGCTTCATTGATAATTGTTTTAAATTGTTAATTATTTTTGAAAAGGAAATTCACCCCCCCCCCCTCTTTCCATCCTCTACGACCCAACATTTGGTATCAAAGGTAGAGTTTGTGTAATACCTTAACCGGTTACAAACATAAGATCCTTAGTGATGGCTAATTCCTCGCATGCTCCCGAAGGGTTTTCTATGACTCGGGCTCCATTCTTTGATGGAACCGATTACACTTATTGGAAAACTCACATGATTACTTTTCTTAGAAGCATTGGTTATCCAATCTATAGGATTTTAATGCAAGGCTATACTTTATCTACCAAGGATGAGTCCAAATGGACCCCTGAAGACATTGCCAATTTTGAGCTTGATGGCAAAGCCATGAATGCTCTTCATTGTGGGCTAGACCGTAATGAATTCAACCGTGTTTCTACTTGATCCTATTCTTATGAAATTTGGAAACTTTTAGAAGTAACCCATGAGGGCACTAACAAAGTCAAAGACACTATATTAGACATGTATCGTCAAGATTTTGAAAGTTTCACCATGCACCCACATGAATAAATTACTGAAATGTTTACTCGTTTTACTGACGTTTGCAATGGATGAAAATCTCTTGGTGAGGATGTTTCTGCAGAAATGATGGTCAAGAAGATTATTTGGGTCCTACCAAGTTCATGGGCACCAAAGGTGACCGCAATTCAAGAAGAAAAAGATGTCAAGAAAATGTCGGTTGAAGAGATCATTGGATCACTCATGACCTACGAGATCACCATGAAGAGGCAAGCCGATAAAGAAGGTAAAACCTTCAATGAGAAAAAGAACATTGCTTTCAAAGCAAAGGAAGAAAGATCCTCCGCTGATAGCGAATCCGAGATTGCTCAACTAGCAAGAAAAATGAGCAAATTCATGAAGAAAAAGAAGAACTTTCGAAGGGCACGAAAGGAAGATCCCAAAGCGGAGAATGAAGTTACATGCTTTGAATGTGGAAAGAAAGGCCACATAAAACCGGAGTGCTCCGTTTTCAAGAAAAGGTTAAAAGAAAAGAAAAACAAGAAGGCTTTCAAAGCATCCACATGGAGTGCAAGTGATGACTCCATGTCTTCAAGCGACTCAAGCAATAAAGGTCGAAAATGCCTAATGGCATTTGATGAGGTATCTTCTTCCGACTCCTCTTCCTCATCTTCCTCTTTCAATAATGACATGTCCTATGAAGATCTCCAAAATGCGAGAGATAAATTAGAGGTAGGTTTTCACGAACTTACCTCTAAATTTATGGCTTTGAAAAAGAAAAATAAAATTCTCATTTCTGAAAAAGATCAACTTCTCAAAAAGAATGAGGAACTTACCCTTAAAATCCAAGATATTCCAAATGTTGATTCTTTGAATTAAACCATTAAAGATCTAAGGGAGTCTCTTGCCAAGTTCACCCAAGGTGAACAAAATTTGACCAAATTACTAGGTTCTCAGCGTTCGGCTAGAACAACACATGGACTTGGCTTTAACAAACAAGCCACTTCTTCTAGAGCACCCACTACTTTTTTAATGGGGAGCTCTCAATATAAATTTTGTAATTATTGTAAACAGACCAAGCACATGATTTATGAATGTGATTGTAAAAATTCAAGGTATGGAAGCCCCAAAACCATTACCTACTCGGATGAGTATTTTAGATGGCAACCCTCTAGAAAAATATGGGTTCAAAAGTCTCTTTTAGCTAATCTTTCCGGACCCAAACTTATATGTGTAACAAAATATATTCTCTCTTGATTTTGTAGGATAAACGCCAAAGAAGTAGGACTACGAAAGGCTCATGGTATATCGACAGCGGATGCTCGAGGCACATGTGTGGCGATCCCTCCGAGTTCAACTCCCTTGAAGAATTCGATGGAGGATACGTCACCTTCGGTGACAATTCAAAAAGAAAGATTGTCGGAATAGGTACCATTGGATTTGGTAGAACCTCTTTAATTAAAGATGTTTTATTTGTAAAAGGTTTAAAACATAATCTAATTAGCATTAGTCAACTTTGTGATAATGGTTTTTCGGTGAATTTTCAAAATGATTTATGCAATGTGTTTGATTTTCAAAACAAATTGATATTTTCTGCTTCCCGTTTTCAAAATGTTTACATTATTGATTTAAAGTCTTTAGCTAGCCAAAATGTTAAATGTTTAAGTGCTCTTGACAATTAGTCTTGGCTTTGGCATAGAAGGTTGGGGCATTGTAGCTCTCATTAACTTCTAAAGCTTAATAAGAACAAGCTCATCTGTGACCTTACTAAACTTAAGTTTAAGAAAGAGTTGATTTGTGAGCCATGCCAACTTGGCAAGCAGCACAAATCTTCTTTCAAATCTAAGAAGGAAGTGCCCACTTCAAAATCTCTTGAGCTCCTACATCTTGATCTTTTTGGTCCTACCCCTGTAGAAAGTCTAGGTGGAAAATCCTATACCTTTGTCCTAGTAGATGACTTTTCTCGTTTCACTAGGGTTTTCTTTTTTAGCTCATAAAAATGATTCTTGTAGAACCTTTTCGAAATTCTCTAGGAAAGTACAAAACGAAAAAGGATATGAAATTATATCGCTCCGTAGTGACCATGGAGGTGAATTTGAGAACAAATAATTCGATGAATTGTGTTCCTCTCAATGATACAATCACACCTTCTCTGCCCCTAGGACTCCACAACAAAATGGAGTGGTTGAAAGAAGAAACCGAACTCTCCAAGAAATTGCTCGAACCCTCCTTAGTGAATTCAACCCCCCTCAATTTTTCTGGGCCGAGGCAGTTAACACTGCTTGTTATACTATCAATAGAGTCCTTGTAAGACCCCTTCTTAAGAAAACCCCCTATGAACTTTGGAATGGAAAATTTCCCAAAGTTGGTTATTTCAAAGTGTTTGGTTGTAAATGCTTTATCCTTAACACAAAAGGTAACCTTCGGAAATTTGATGTCAAATCCGATGAAGGTATTTTTCTTGGGTACTCCAACTCAAACAAAGCCTATCGTTTCTTCAACAAACGTTCAAAAACCATCGAAGAATCATCTCATGTCAAGTTTGATGAAAATCTTCGAAAACCCCATCCGGTCATTGAAGATGTTGAAGATAAGCTTTATAAACTTGAATTAAATGATTCCTCTTCTCCTCTCAAGGAGGATGATGATCATGAACCTTCTTCACCTTCTTCGCCTTCCACCTTGCCTAAGGTTTGGAAACCATCTAGATACCATCCATTAGAAAATGTTATAGGTGATTTTCAAGCCGGTACTCGAACTAGAAGATCAATCCTCAACGAGGTTGAACATCAAGCCTTCATTTCTCACCTAGAGCCTCAAACAATTAATGATGCCATTAATGATGAGAATTGGGTTCTTGCAATGCAAGATGAACTAAATCAATTCTCTAGAAATGATGTTTGGACTCTTGTTGAAAGACCCAATGATCATCCAATTATTGTCACTAAATGGGTTTTTAGGAACAAACTTGATGATCAAGGAAATATAACACGGAACAAGGCTCGCCTAGTATCTAAGGGCTATAATCAAGAAGAACGAATTGATTATGGTGAAACCTTTGCACCCGTTGCTAGATTGGAATCCATTAGGATCTTGTTGGCTTTCCCCGCCCACTTAAATTTCAAACTTTTTCAAATGGATGTTAAAAGCGCCTTTTTAAATGGTTTTTATTTCAGAAAAAATCATTGTTGAACAACCTCACTGTTTTGAAGATCCAAAATTTCCAAATCATGTTTTTAAATTAACCAAGGCTCTATATGGCTTAAAGCAAGCCCCTCGGGCTTGGTATGAGCGGTTAACAAAATTCCTTTTAGAAAATGAATTTAAAATGGGTCAAGCTGATTGTACCCTCTTTTTAAAACACACTTCCAAAGTTCTTTTAATTGTCCAAATTTACGTTGATGACGTTATCTTTTGTTCAACCAAAGAATCACTTTGTACTGATTTTTCAGATTTAATGAGAAAAGAATTTGAAATGAGCTTTATGGGGGAATTAAAAAAATTCTTGGTTTTCAAATCTTTCAAAATTCAAATGGTATCTTTCTAAGCCAAGGAAAATACACAAACGAACTTTTAAGTCGTTTTGGTATGGATCAAGTAAACGAAATTAGTACCCGCATGAGTACTTCTTGTAAACTTATGTTAGATGAAGCCGGGAAACCGGTGGATAACAAGATTTATAGGAGTTTGATCGGGAGTCAACTTTACCTAACTGCGACCCGTCCTGACATCATGTTCAGTGTTTTCCTTTGTGCTCGTTTTTAAGCCAATCCCAAAGAATATCATTTTAAATCGGTCAAAAGAATTTTTAGGTTTTTAAAAGGATCCAAAAACATTGGTTTGTTTTATCCCTCTCATACTTATTTCGAACATTCTTCATATTCGGATGCTGATTTTGGCGGATGTCAATTAGATCGTAAGAGTACTAGTGGAACCTGTCATCTGTTAGGCAAGTCCCTTGTTTCATGGAGTAGCAAAAAGCAAAACTGTGTTGCTCAATCTACTGCCGAGGCCGAGTACGTCGCAGCTGGTAATTTTTGTGCCCAAATTATTTGGATGCAGCACACTCTCTTGGATTATGGCTTTTCCTACGATCATGTCCCTATACGGTGTGACAACACTAGTGCCATTAGTATTTCTAAGAATCCAATACAACATTCTAGGAAAAAGAATATAGATTTAAGGCATCATTTCCTTTGTGACCATTTTCAAAAAGGGGATATCACTTTGGACTTCATTTCTACTGATTTCCAATTAGCTGATATTTTTACCAAACCGCTCCTGGTTGAACGTTTTGATTTTATTAAGGGGGAGTTAGGAATGATTCGTCAATGAGCACTATTAAATATTTGACTCTTTTTGGCTTGCTTATATTTCCTTTTATGTTTTTTTAAACTCTTTTTTTATTATTTTATTTTTTTATGAATTTTAATACCACCGGTCAACCGGTGGAACACCACCGGTTAACTGGTGGTGTCTGGCTTTTCTTTTTTGGGCCACCCGGAGGAAGGGTTAAAATTTAACCTAAACCCTTCCCCTCCCATTCCACTCTCTCTCTCTCATGCGCCTCCTCCAAACCCGCGGCTCCTCCTTTCCATAGACTCCCTTCTTCCTCCTTGCCATCTCAAACTCCATTCTTCTCTCAATCTCTCTCAATTTTTTTCCTTTTTCCATCATGGGTCCTCGGTCTTCACGCAAAGGAAAGGGTATCACTCAAGAAGCGCATCCTCCTCCTTCAATCCCTCAACTTCCGGACATTTGGCATGACAAATTTATTCTGCCTGGTAGAGTGATTGATTATTCTTGGCTTTCTTATGCTTGTCTCGAGCTTTTCTCCATTATTGAATATCAACACTGGCATTATTTTTTTGAAACTCCTAAGAGGGATGTTATTTATCCCCTTCTTGTCCAAGAATTTTATGCTCACCTGACGTGGTCAGTTTCTGACGATGTCGATACCATTTCCACCACCGCTCTTGGGCAACCCATCACTTTCACTTCTTTGGAGATTTCCAGGATGCTAGGAGTTCCTCATGTTGGACCGCATGCATTTTCTCAGGGGGAGTTTCCTCGGGACCCTGATTTTGATCTTGCTGTCGCTCTTGAGCATCTCACAGGGCAGCCCAACGATCCAATTGTCAAGCTCTCCCAGCTCACCCCTAATCATCGCATCATTGAGCGCCTCATTCAGACCACCTTTGCACCCCGTATCGGTGATCACGATACGGTGAAATTTATTGATATTTATCTTCTCTCTTATATCACCAGAGGCATTCATTTCAATTTGGTCCAATTCTTGTTCTGGGCCATGTCTTATGTGGCTGAGCACCCGTGCCGGTCCAAAACTCTACCTCACGGGCGCTTGTTGACCAAAATATTTACCTTTGTTGATGTCCCTCTCCGTTCTATCTCCTTCGAGCAGCCAAAGAAGGATAGCATCATCAATTTTATGATGGTGCAACGGATGAACATTCGTTGGCATCCTTGGCGTCAGGAGTGGATTACTGACAAGGATGGCCTTCTCAAGGCTTACTCCCCTCAGACACATTCACACCCTCCTTCCCATGCCATGCCTCCTGCTATTGCCGCTGCCTATCCTCTTTCAGATAGTGATGACAGTGGTGCTGATGAAGAGGAAGGTAGTGGTGACAGCGAAGGTGAGGCTGCTGCTGCTGCTGATGAGGAATATGGAGCGGGTGATGATGCACCGGAGCCTGCTGAGGCTGTGCCCCATCCTGCTGATACTGGTGTCTTGTCGGTGACGGCTGATCAATTCCTTCGCTTCCAGGATCAAATTGAGACCCGGCTCGACTTGCAGTTTTCTTACTTCAGCTCTCAGTTTGATCAGCTCCACTCTCGGATCGATTCTCTTGATCGTCGCTTTGCGGTGGTCCATGCTCCTCCAGCTCCTCCGACCTTCAGGCATCGTCGTCACTCTCGGCCCTCTAAGAGTGAATAGAGCCTTTCCTGTTTTTTGACTTGTCTTTGTATTTGTATTTTGAACTTTCTATGTAACGTTTCATCTTTTATAAAATTCAAGTTGTCTTATCTATCAATACTTTTTTTCATTGCTTACTTCTTTATTATTGTTTTTCTAATTTTCTATCATACTTTTCCTCCTATTTTGATAATCCCAAAGGGGGAGAAAAAATCTCTATTACATAGTTACTTATATCATTTAATTAAGTGCTCTTTTTAAGTGCTCTTTTTATGTTATTGATTTCAGTTGTTTCTTTTAAATGACCTATGGTTACAATTTCAAAATGAACCATTCTCTTTATTTCAATCCTTTCAAGATTAATATCATTTTCAATACATGATACATCTATGAAATTCTTGTATGGTCTCTAAAATTTTCCATGTCCAAGTTTCTTATTTCTTCTTTACTTGGCATATCCTTTTTAAAAGCATTCTCATTTGTGATTGTGATCATAAAAATAGGGGGAGATTGTTGTACCCCTCTCTCTTGGATTTTAATGATAACAATCACTCTCATCGTGTTCTAACTTGTTTTCAAGTTTTTTTATAGGAAAAAGGTTGCCAAAGAGTTGGCCCAAGAAGACTGGAAAAGGACTCTCTGAGTCCACCGGCCAACCGGCGGATTACCACCAGCCAGCCGGTGGTCTCTGGCAGAAGCAATGCTCTCTTCCAGGTTCCACCGTTCAGCCGGTGCCTGACCACCGGCCACCCGGTGGAACCAGACAGTCGGCCTTGCCCACTGCCAGGTGCCACCGGCCAACCGGTGTCTGAATCACCGACCAGCCGGTGGAACCCAGACAAAAAGCTCTGCCTTCTGTCTGGAGCACCGGCCAGCCGGTAGCCAAGCACCGATCAGCCGGTGGAACCCAGACAGAAAGCTCTGCCTTCTGTCTGGAGCACCAGCCGGCCAGTGGCCAAGCACCGGTCAGCCGGTAAGCCCAGTCAAACAAGCCGTTGGGCTTTGACCAGACTTGCCCACTTGACCCCCAACGGCTCCGAAAGCCCTCCAACGGCCATATTGAGGTATTTGGGGATATTTATCCAATAAATAGACGAGGATGGATGCCGGGAACATACCCCCGATACATTGGAATGATATTTTGATCCATTGAAGCTCTAACGACAAATCTCTAAGGCAACTTGTGATCCATTTCCATCCTTGAAGCTTGGGCTGCCTCTACATCAACTACTCTCACACTCTTGGCGCTCAAGGCTTCCTCTAGTTTGTTATAATTTATTTATTTCAATTGTTTAGTTCTTCATTGGGTTTGTATTAAAACAAACCATCCTTTTCTTCCTCACTTTCATTTTGGGATTCTTTCTACAACCATAATAAAAAAGCAAGATGTACGAAGGTGATCTAGCCTACCTTAAAACGGCTAGTGGGTTTCTTGCTACAACCATTAAAAAAGCAAGCTGACGTATAAATCTCTCAACGGTTCTTGTTGGGAGCGGAGACGTAGGCTTGGGAATTAAGCCGAACTTCATTATCAAATTGTGTCTTGCCTTTTTTATTTCCGCTGCATTGATAATTGTTTTAAATTGTTAATTATTTTTGAAAAGGCAATTCACCCCCCCTCTTGCCATCCTCTACGACCCAACACACTATAGATCCTTGATGCATCGGAAGGTCTCATGAGAAAAACTAGTTTCTTGGCATGAGGCCTTAACAAAATCTTATTTGTGGTCTTGGCACAAGGCCTTGGATATGTGGTTATGATACTCTGGAATTATGCATTCCATCATTATGAAAGTGGTTATTGATATTGCATGTGATTATTCGACTAGTAGAATATCCGTGTGAGTAAGTAAATGGAATTATTTAATATTATTTTTTCCATATTATGCTAATCTTCTAGTTTAAAAAGGATTTTGTTTTAGTTATACATTGCCTTAAATGTTAATGTTTATTTATGAAAGCTTCTACAATATTATTATCCATACTGAGCATCTGAGCTCACCCCTTTCAATGTTTTAATATTTTCCAGGATGTGAAGAAGTATTTTATGAATGACCTGCAGGGATAGTCAGATGAGGATATGAGTGTGGACTATGAAGGCTTTGTTATTTTAGTTTTTTACTTTATCATGTAATGTAAAATTTATGAATGTATCTAGTGTTTTCAATGCTACAAAACTAATCGGTCTTTCGAGACTTGATCTTTTGTGATCATGCCAATGTTACGCATTAACGCACCGACTCTGGGTAGCTGGGGTCAGTGCGTTACATTTATGAATGAACCCTACATTTAGGATATCAAAAAATATGGGAGGAGAACTATACGTAAGTATTAAATGTTAATTTTTTTTAACAATTGTATGGTTCATCAACCTTACTTTTTTAAACAACCATACATTCTTGGAAATTTATGGATCAAGTTAATGTATGGATCTTTTACCATATGTTTGAAAGTTGAAGAGAAATGTATGGATGACCAACCATACGATTATGATCAAACTTATGTTTTAAGAATGAGACAAAAGCCTTACATCTGTAATCAACCATATGTTATCAAAACTATGATTGAAGACTACGTCATTAACTTTACGTTTAGGGGATGCATACAGTACAACTCAACCTTACGTTTGGCGTCATATAATTTAATGTCGATATTTTTATGCAATTGTAAGAATTCTGATTATTATGAATATTTCAAGCCAGATTTTAGGATGATTTAAAGTACGGCTTTGACTGATTCAAAGCTGTTTTATCAATGGTTTAATGATCGAATTAAAAGGATCTTTTTATGTTGTGTCTTTAGGGAAGTTACAATTGCTCTGTAAGTTCAAATATTTGAATTTTGCGAATCCAAAGGTGACTTTTGTGGATTTAAAATTGTAGGAGAAGTTATTATCATTTTTTATATATATGATTTTATTTTGAACAACAACTAATGGTCTTATGTGATCTCTATGTTATTCTGAAAAAAGTTATGAAAAACAGAGACTATCAAAAATACAGATCTACTGATTCAAGAGAATGAAAATGATCTACTTTCAGAAAAAGAAAAATCACGATAGAATATTCATTTACATTGAAGATCATTTTTGAATCTGCAACAACTGATGTTGTCAGATATATTTCTATATCTACTGCAACGAGATCGATTAAAAATGACTGTTTTGGGAATACCATTATTTCTGAAGGCAATGATCCATCTACTATCAATTTCATGTTGTTGCAATTGTGAATAACATTAGGAAAGCATTTTTAGAATACTGAAGTATTTCTATTATTGAGTGATCGGCTTCTTGTACTAAACTGTGTAGGTTCTGGAGTAAACCAAAAGGATTTTTCTTCTTTTGATTGTAATGGTGTCAACTACCTGTACTCAGTTATTGAAACGATCTGTTGAAATGACGACTAGTTAGTGAAAATAACCATGCTCGTGGAGTAGAGCATTGGTAGAGTAGACTATGGGATTTCTATTCTTCGAACCACTATATATATTCTATCTCTGCTATTTAAATTTACGCTGCATTAATTCATCTGATTAGATGGGAAGAACCCAATATCGCAATGATTTTTTGAAAAGACACAATTCACCCCCCCCCCCTCTTGCGTATATATAGTATAATCTGTTCTAACAATTGGTATCAGAGTATGAGATTTCTGATAAAGCCTTGTCAATGCTGAAAATGATTTTACACAGAGCAAGATGACTGATACAAGTGAGGTAATGTATAAGGTCAGAGCACAATACTACAATGGAGAAAATGATGGATGATAGATGTTGCAAATGATTATCTATCTGAAAAATCATGGGTACAGAATATATTATATTTTTTTGACTCCATAGAAAATACCAGAAAAACCTTAAACATGGAGTGAATCTACTGCAGTAGATAATGATATTAAATCAAAGTCAATGAATGCAATTATATGTGTTCTAGTACCTGGTTAATTTAATAGAGTAATTCAATTCCTGACAGCATATGAAATGTGGAAAACTATTGTTGTTGATTATGAAGGAACTAATAATATAAATGAAATGAGATATGCAACAACTAAGATTAAATTTTGATATTTTCATAATGATTGCAGGTGAAAATATTACTCAAATAAATGGATGATTGATAGAGATTGTCAATAACATAACCTCTTTTGGAGATTCCATTAAACAAGCAGATCAAGCTTTAAACGTACTGAGAGTACTACCTACAAAATGGAATGGAATCTCTACAGCAATCAGACAGTAGACACCTGTCATAGACTTAACCATGAAAGAACTGATTGGAACATTAATTATGTATGAATCTGAGATGAAAGATGAAGCAAATAAACATAATATTTTTATCAAAAGAGATGACACTGCCTTGAAAGTATCACAATAGAGCAAAAAAAGAATGATAAAGAAGAGTGTAAAAGAGAAATCAGAATGTTATGATTTATCTAATTACAATGTGGAACTGGATTAGGTAGCCATAAGATTCACTAAATTCTATAGAAAGAAGAAGTTCTTCAGATAATCCTTCAAAAATAATGAAAAGGAAGTCAGATGTTATGAATGAAAGAAAATGGGGAATATCAGACCTGACTGTCCTCAGCTAAAAGAAGACCAGAGAAAGAAATTCTTCAAAAGAAATGATTAGATGAATAAAGACAAGAAAGCTATGAAAGCTACATGGAGTGTATCTGAAGACTCCAGTAGCACATCTGAATCAGACTTAGAGAAGGAATATGTAAATCTAAATTCCAACATGTGTTTAATGGAAGAAACAGATATGGTACAATCTTACTACTCTTTTGACTCTAGTTCTGAATCTAGTTACTCTAATGAAAAACTTTATGCCTACAGAAATATGCTTGAAGAAAAATATGATTCTCCATTTATTCAGAATAAGTCTTTAAATAACATTTATAGGGCTATTTAGGATGAATGAGATACAATGCTGAAACAATATAAGGAGTTAACTGAAAAATTTGACTCAATTAACACTAACAATACAGATTATGAGTCAAAGATAAAATCACTGCAAACTGAACTGTAAAATTATAAAAATTCTGAACTTTTTTTTTACTAAATTAGAACATACTTTTAATGAAATTCATGTGAAAATTTTCAATAAAAAAGAAAGATTTGGAATTGGCAGTAAAGGTGAAAACCCCAATCTGTTCAAGAATTATTTTATTCAAAGTGAAAAAAGACTAGATTGTAATTCTTGCGGAAGAAGGGGATATATTTTAAAAAACTATTTCGTAATACAAACCCAAATAAGTGGTATTAAGAATTCATTGGTATCAGATGATTTATTTGACTCTTGTGAAATATGAAAATCTACAAGTATGGATTCTTAGATCCTTCCTAACTAACACCACTGCAACCAAAAAAAATTGGGTACCAAAAAAAATTGTGTAAATACCTTTGCAGGGAGTAGGTAACAAAAGAAAAAGGTACATATGGTATATAGATAGTGGATTCTCAAGGAATATGAGTGTAAAATCATCGAATTTCTCTACACTCACTAAAAATGATGGTGGACATGTCACTTTTGTTGACAATGCCAAAGGGAAAATCATTGGTATTGGAACAGTTGGTGATCCAGAAGTTGTCTAAATCAATGAAGTACTTTATGGAAAAGGATTTAAACACAATTTGATAAGTATCTCTCAACTATGTGATGATGGTTATGCTGATGTTTTTTCTAAAAATTTTTGTTCTATATTCAAAAATAAATTGCATAAATTTAGAGCACCTAGAACTGACAATGTGTATACCCTTGATTTAAATTCCTTATGTAAGCAACAAGTAAACTGCTTAACTTCTAATGTAAATGAATCTGGGATTTGGCATAGGATACTTGGACATTGTAGTTTATATTTTTTACATAAATTATCTAAGAAAAAATTAGTATCTAATTTTCCTAGTCTCATATTTGAAAGTGACAGATTCTGTGATGCATGTCAACTTGGAAAAAAACACAAATCATCCTTCAAATCTGTAAACAAAATTTCTACATCATAACCTCTTGAACATATCCATATGGATTTATTTAGACCTTCAAGAGTAGAAATCTTGGATGGTAAATTATATATATATGTTTTAGTTGATGATTATTCAATATTTACATGGATTCACTTTTAAAAATTTAAAAATGAATCTTTTTCATTATTTTAATGTTTTTTCAAAGTTGTTCAAAATGAAAAAGGTTTTAAAATAATTTCATTAAGAAGTGATCATGGTGGGGAATTTTTGAATCATGAATTTAATTAGTTATGCTCAAATATTGGTTTTAAACACACCATCTCTTCACCAAGAACACCTCAAAAAATGGAATTGTTAAAAGAAAAAATATAACTATTTAGGAAATGGCTGAGACTATGCTAAATGAATACTGTCTTACTACCTATTTTTGGCCAGAAGCTATAAGCATAGCCTGCTATATAATGAATAGAGTTTTAATTAGACCAATTATGAAAAACACACCCTATGAACATTGGAATAAGAAAAAACCTAATGTACA
Source organism: Viscum album (assembly GCA_963277665.1). NCBI lineage: Eukaryota > Viridiplantae > Streptophyta > Magnoliopsida > Santalales > Viscaceae > Viscum > Viscum album. The sequence goes on from OY728131.1 coordinate 1,934,834,473, forward strand.
ATACATTAAAGTTTTTGGATGAAATATGTATATCTTGAACACCAAAGACAATCTTAGTAAGTTCAATCAAAAATCTGATGAAGGCATTTTCATATGATATTCAGCTACCTCCAAAGCTTATAGAGTCTATAATATGAAGTCAAGGATTGTTGAAGAATAAGTTCATATGAAATTTGATGAATCTGATCCCTTTCAGAAAAGGAAAAATTAAATGGATGAATCTAACTCTAATGATAACATGAGGCTTGAGAGCTTGAAAAATGATTTTGAAAAAGATATAAATGAAATTCAGTCCATTTCAGAAGAACATGATACTAAAGAACCTATGAGTGTGTTGCCTAAACAAACTATAACCCTACGGAATCACTCTTTAGAGACTATAATTGGTGAATTAGACATTGGAATAAAAACTAGAAGAAATATAGAAAATCTTGTAGAATTATTTTCCTTTCTATCCCAATTAGAACCCAAGTATATATAACAAGATCTAGATGATGAAACTTGGATTATAACAATGTTAGAAGAATTAAACCATTTCAAAAGAAATAATGTTTGGGAATTAGTTTAAAGACAACAAAATTTTCCAATGATAGGAACCAGATGGGTCTTTAGAAACAAGAAAGATGATCAAGGAATAGTAACTAGTAATATAGTAGACTTGTGGCTAAAGGATATAATTAAGAAGAAGTTATAGATTATGATGACACCATTCCACCGGTAGCTAGATTAGAAGCCATTCGAATCCTTTTAGCCTATGAATCTCATATGAACGTTAAATTATTTTATATGGATGTTATGTCTATCTTTTATAAATAGTTATTTAACGGAGGAATTTTATGTTGAGAAACCTCCTTGTTTTGAAAATTCACAGAAACCATATTCTGTTTTTAAACTTACTAAAGCTATTTATGGCCTTAAACAGGCACCTAGATTTTGTTATGAAAGATTAAGCTCTTTTATATTTAAATTTGATTTTTTTGTTGGAATGGAAGATCCAACCCTTTTAATGAAAACTATAAATTATATTTTTTTATAAGTTCGAATTTATATTGATGATGTAATTTTTGGATCATCTAATAAAACCCTTTGTCATAATTTTTCAAAGTTAATGCCAAAATAATTTGAAATTAGTATTATGGGAGAATTAAAATTCTTCCTAGGACTTCAAATTTGTCAAAAATATTTTGGAAATGTTTTGAATCAAATCAAATACATTAATAATTTATTAAATAAAATTGGACTTTGAAATAGCAAGACATATACAAATCCTACTTATACTAATTTAAAACTTGATTTGGATGAAACTGGAAAGTCAGTTGACAATAAGTTATATAGAGGTATGATTGGATGTTTATTATATCATACTACTTGTATGCCAGAAATAATGTATTCAGTATGTCTTTGTGCACGATTTCAATAAAATCCTAAAGAATCTCATTTTACTACTGTTAAAAGAATTTTTAGATATTTAAAAGGAACTATTTTTCAATCTATTATTTATCACAAAACATTTTATTTTAATTTAATTTCATATTTAGAAGAAAACTTTGGATTTTTTAAATAAGATAAGAAAATAAATTTATGAACTTGTCACTTTTTAGAAAATCCATAGTTTCATGGTCAAGTAAAAAAAAAATTTCTGTTGTCCTGTCAACAGATGAGGGAGAATGTGTTTCTGATGGTAGTTTCTGTGCACAAGTGTTATGGATCAAAAATAATATTACGTATTTTGAAATAAATTTTAATAATACCCCTATTTTATGTGATAATACTAGTGCTATAAATGTTTCAAAAAATCCTATTAATAATTCTAGAACTATGCATATTGATATCAGAAATCATTTTCTAAGATATCATGTTCTTAAAAAATATATATATTTGGAATTTGTAAGTAATGAAATTCAATTAGCTAATATTTTTACTAAACCAATTCCCACTGCAAGGTTTGATTTTGTAATGGGGTAGCTCGGTTTATTTAATTTTTAAAAAATGTTTTATTTTACTATGATGTTTCTTTATTTTAATTTTGTTTAAAATAATTTGGTTATTTGTTTTTCAAAAAGAATAAGTTTCTTTTCTCCACATAATAAATTTCTTTATTTATAAATCTATGTAATGATTAATGAAAACACGGGAATCAAGTTTTTTAGAAACCCTTTCGACTTCTAAGCTGTTTCATTTCTATGAAAAACTTTTCGAGCCTGTGAAACCGCACCACTGCTCGTCAAACCCTATTTTTCGAATATTTGAAACCCTAACCTTCAAACCTTCAAAAATTCTTGCTGAAATGGAAAAGACTAAGAGAGATGATGAGGCTGAGACTAGTAATTCCATGAAACAGTGCTCCGAAGGAAGGAAAATATTTTAGGGAAAGGTTATTGGACTAGAATGGCTATCTCAAACAAATCTTTTGTTAAAACGAGAACTGTCATTTCAGAATCTCAAACATACTTTCAAAAGTTAGAATAATGATTTTTTGTATGAGGTAGAACATTGATATATCTTTATGTCTGTAAATTTTATTCTGGGAGACAATGAGGACACAATGCTGGCTAAGATAGAGGATAGGGATTTTTCGATCTCTTCAGTTAAAATTGCTCAGATTTTGTACTTCCCTCTTAAGGGATTCATTCATTTTTATTTGAAAAGTAGAATAGATTATATACATAAATCTGAGGACATTATGCCTTTTATTTTTTGGTTTTACATCTATAAAGAAGATGATTTTTAAGGATCTGGAGCTAGATAATAAAATCCTTGTAAAATTTGGGCCAAAAGAGATTGCACAGAGAATGTCAGAGACTGAAAAGATATTGTACCCTTACATGTACATAATTTATCATCTGCTCAGTGATATAATATTAAATTTTCCTAGGTACATGGTTAGGTAACTGAGTTGTTGTTGTCATAATGATGCTAGAATGAACTTCTAACCTTTTGGTAGAATCATTTCCCAACTATTGTTCAAAAAGAATATGGTGAGACTGGTGGATGCTAGAGTCAAATTTCATCACAGTAATGCTTTCAATTCTGGAAGATTAGGAAAAATTTGTTATATTTGGATCACAATAAAAGAAAAAAAAATTTCCAGTAAAAGGCGAGAATGAAACAGAGAGCGCTCAAGTTCAATATACTCAGTCCAAATAGGGACCGGATGAATCCTGAGTAAGAACTACTACAAGGAGAATAAGATTTGAAATGGAAGACACTGAGGAACAATAATGTTAGGAGCAACTTCAGACTGAGAGAAAAATAATTGTTAATGAGGAACTTTCTTCCCCTATACTAACAACAAGAAATTTACTATCTTGCAGTTTTGTAAGAGAATGTGCTACTGAAAAACCAATGGAATCCATTGTTGAGAGGTCAGAACCAGTGGATGGCCATCAGATTCAATCTGAAATTCAAGAATCAGCTAAAATAGAGACTCAGGATCATGTTGTAACTGATGTTGAAGTTACACCTCAATTGGAAAAAGAGGCAGAGCCTTGTGAGAATGTGACCAGACCTCGGGAAACTCCAGAATATATTATCATAGAATATCCTTTGGGAGAACAAGTTGTTGATGTTCTTTATGAGCATGTTTCTGAAGCTCAAATAGGTGTACTTCATGAGGATTTTTCTTTGTAAGAGTTTGTAAACAAGTTTGAGGAAAAATCTGTGGATCAATAAGCTCAAGAAAAAGAAAAAGAAAAATATAATGCAGATTCACTACCTTTAGTAATGATGCATCACACTGGAACTGAGAATGAAAATCAAGCACAGGGTGATTCTACTTCAGGGATTAGGGAAATTGAAGAGCTGTATAGAAGAGTGACTCAATTGGAATCTGAAAATGATAATCTCAAGAGAGCCATAAATCAGAAAAACTTGAATTCAAAGACTTAAGGATAGTACAGTTTCAAGTATTGAATTTGAAAAGTTTAAGAAGAATATGATGAATGTTGTTGCAAAATTAATGTCTAAAATGGTTCTGAAATCAGATTTATCAAATCTAAAATTATTTATGGAGATAGAATTTGCATCTGTCAGATCTAGTGATACTAGTGGCTTAGGTACTTCACCTGATTTACTCAGAATGTTTTAGGATTTCATAGCTAAAATGAGCAATACGAGTGACAAATTGCATGATCTTCATTGAAACAGTTCTCCTTTATCAGTCTTGTTAGACGATCAGAAATTCTTGGTTGATTAGTTTCATCAAGTGAACCATCTCTTAGACATGTACTAACTCAACTCGCAAAGAAACTGCCTTTTTTATGGAGGAGGAAGAAATTCATCATTATTTTTTTAGAGTCAATATCATAGAAGACATTCATATGACTCAAGAGGCCAGAGAACGTATTATTATATTTGGTGGTCTAATGATGCAAAGAATCAGTGAGTAGCTGATAGAAATCAAGTATGCAGTTCAGAAGAGATAGATCTTATTTTATAACCTAACCAAACCATGATTCTTGTGTTCATTATAATTGTATCTATTCCATCAACTCAATAAAAATTTTTTATTCCTGTATTTATCACTTTATATACTTTTACTGAAATTATACTTCTTTATATTTGTTTTATTTACTGTCTTTGTTTCGATATTCCTGTAATCTAGATTTAATTATTTCTAAACACATAGTTGTAGAATTTACTTCAGTTCAGTGCAAAATTAAATGTGTTATATTCCATCTATTATCATTCTTTTTGATATCTCTAAAAGGTGGAGAAATTTGTACAAACACGACATTTTTGTTTGTTTAATTTTATATTGGGGTAGAATTAAATCTAATATTGTATTTATCATTTATCTTTTTAAAATTCAAAAATATTTAAAATTAATTAATTTTTCTGTAAGTTCATCAATTATTTTATTGTTTTTGTGATCATCAAAAAGTTGGATATTATTGAGGAAGTTTTATTTTCAACAATATATAATGTTTTATTTAAAGGGAGAGTATGTTTAGAATAATACTCTATCTCATTATAAAAATTTTAATGTCTCACAAATACCCTTAATTATTTTCTAATGAGGTTATTTGTTATGTTTTTGTAGGAATTTTTTATTCATTAAAATTTTATTTCTTGATGAAATATTTATGTTCTTGAATAATGAGTTTTAATTTCTAAGGTATTCGCATTTTATGTGTTCTGGAAACACTGTTCGTACACTACATATTCGAGATCAGCTATAGCATGTTCTGGAAACACTGTTCATAACCCACATAGATAAAAATAACATAAGGATAAAATAAAGCATATTCTTTATGAGTTAAGTGAAATGTATGGTTAACCATCCATAAGTTATTGGAAAAATATGAAAAAAAACCTATGTTAAGAAAGAAGCATATGTTTGGGATATCAGAAAAGTATGAAAGGAGAACTATACGTATGTATTAAATGTTACGTTTGTTTCTCAAAATTATGGTTCATAAACCTTACATTTGTAAACAACAATACATACTTGGAAATGTATGTATTATGTTAAAGTATGGATCTATTACCATACATTAGAAAGTTAATGAGAAAAGTATGGATGACCAACCCTGAATTTATGACCAAAATTACAATTAAAGAAAGAGACATAAAACTTATGTTTTTAATCAACTATACATTATAAACCCTATGTTTGAAGAATACGCCGTCAGCCTTACGTTTATGGGATGCATATATTACAAGTCAACCATAAATTTGGCGTCAGAGATTTTAATGTCGATATTTTAATACAATGGTCAGCAAGTCGGTTATTTTGCGGATTTCAATCCGGATTTAAATCTGATTTTAAAGTGTGACATTGATTGATTCAAAGCCATTTTATCAATGTTTTAAATATCGAATTAAAAATATTTTTTTATGCCAAGTATTCATGGAAGTTACGAATGCTCTGTAATTTAAAATGTTTGAATGTTGAAAATCAAAAGGACACTTTTGTGGATCTAAAATTTTAGGAGATGATATTATCATTATTTATATATATATGAGTTTCTTTCGAACAAAAACTAATGGTCTTATGTGATCTCTCAGTTATTATGAGAAAAGGAAAGAAAAACAAAGACTATCCAAAATTCAGATCTGCTTATTCAAGAGAATGACAAAGATATATTTTCTGAAGAAGCAAAATCACGATAGAAGATTCATTTACATTGAAGATCATTTTTGAATATGCTACTACTAAAGTTGTGAGTTATATTTCTATATCTACATCAATGGTATCAATTCATAATGAATATTTTGTGAATATCATTATTTACAAAGGCAACGATCAATCTACTGTAAATTGTATGCAGTCGTAGTTGTGAAGAACATCTGGAAATAATTTTTAGAATATAGAAATAATTCTATTCATCAATGACCGACTTCTCGTACTAATCTGTGTAGGTTCTGGAGTGAACCAGAAGGATGTGATTTGCCTTATATTTTAATGGTGTCAACTGCCAGTACTCACTTATTGAAATGGTCTGTTGAAATGTGGACCAGTTAATGAAAATCACCAATCTCACAGAGTAGAGCATTGGTGGAGTGGACTAGGGGTTTTTTGTTCCCCAAACCACTATATATCATTTGTCTCTGATATTTAAATTTTCGCTGCATTAATTCATCTGATTAGATGGTAATAACACAATCATGCAATGGTTTTTTGAAAAGACACAAGTCACCCCCCTCTTGTGTATATATTGTATAATCTGATCCAACATTTTGTATTGGAATTTGTGGGTGTATAGAAATACTCTATTTTGTTTCATGTTGTAGTGAAATCATCTCTATCAGACAGAATTATGTAAGCACATAAAGAAGAAACTGATTTATAGAAAAAGGATGAATTGGTTCAGAAGGGTGTGTTACCTGAATATAACATTGATAAAGACTCTGTTTTGGGGATTGGAAATAGAATATGTGTGCCTTGTGATTCACAGTTAAAGAAAGAGTTGTTATGTGAATATCATAGTTTTTTGTTTTCAGTTCATCCTGGCAGTACTAATATGTAATATGATCTTCATGAGTATTTCTAGTGGTATGGAATGAAAAGATATATTACATACATTACTGTGAAGTGTTTGGCTTGTCAACAGGTTAAAGAAAAATGGAAGTCACCTAACTTGATGCTTCATTCATTTCCAGTGCCAGAGTGGAAATGGAAAAATGTGTCCATAGACATAGTGGGATTACCAAATACATCTCGAGGTAATAATGCAATCAGGGTTATTGTCGATCGATTGACTAAATTTGTTCTTTTTCTTCCTATTTAAGATACTCTATATCTAGATCAACTTTCACATTTGTTTGATAAATAGATAGTCATATTATGTAGAGTTCTACTTTCCATTGTATCTGATCATGATCGCAGGATGACTTCTAACTTTTGGAAAGGCCTTTAGAAGTCATTGGGAACTAAATTAAATTTTAGAATAGCTTTTCATCCTCAATCAGATGGTACGTTAGAATGATCAAAAAAACCCATGGAAGATATGTTGCGTGCTTGTAAAATGGATTACCAGGGATGTCAGGATCAATATCATTCTTTGGATGAGTTTTCATATAATTACAGTTTCCATTCTAGTATACCTATGGCACCATTTGAGGAATTATATGGAAAGCAGTGTAAAAATCCAGTTTCTTGGGATGATGTATGTGAAAGGAAGTTGATGGGGATATAATTGGTAGAAAAGATGGTAGAAAAAGTTCAGTTGATATAGAAGAACATGAGGACATATCAGATGAGGCAGAAAAGTTATGTGGATAACCAAAATAATTATCTATATTTGTAGAAAGTTGATCATGTCTTTCTCATATTTTCTCTATGAAAAAATGTGATGCATTTTGGTAAGAAGGGAATATTGGGTTCAAGTTTCATTAGACCCTATGCAATCTTGAAAAAAGTGTGATTAGTTTTCTACCTGGTGGATTTTCCTCCAAGTATATCCCAGGTACACAATATTTTCATGCTTCAATGTTGAGGAAGTATATAATAAATCCATCTCATGTTTTGAGTCTAGAGGTAGTCCAATTCAAAGAGAATCTTTTTTATGAGGAACAACCAGTACTGATTCATGACCACAGATAGAATGTGTTGCAAATTAAGGTTATTCATTAGGTAAAGGTTTTTTTGAAAAAATCATATGGTTGAAGAGGTAACGTCGCAATATAAAAATTCTATGAGGGATAATTACCCCCACTTATTTGATAAGTAAATAAAATTACAGGGATGCAATTTCCAAAAGGGTGGAATGATGTAGGATCATAGGTATTTATAGAATAAAAAATTTTCATATTTATTTATATTTATGAATATTATATTACTTTTTTGTTAAATGGGACACTTTTTCTGATATCTTACTCAACACACAACAATAGGTTTCTCCAAAATCTTACTTTGCACACAACATTGAGTTATACAAAAAAATAATACAATAATATTATTATTATTTTAAACGGTAGTTAACATCTAGTCGTTGTTTTTTGGATAATGAATATAACTAACTTCATTATGATTACAAATGTTTTTTAAATGTTTTTAAATTTATCCAATAAATTTTATAGGCTTAAAATTTGAATGAATCCAATTTTAATCTTAAAATACTCTAAAAATTTTAAAAGGTTATTTTACCACCTTTTGAAGTAGAAACCTCTTTAAATCTAGTTTTTATTACTTTTATATATTATATATGACAAAATAGAATTATTATATAGAAGTGGGAAATCAAAATTTACTTTGGATCAATTTTTGGTAACTTTCTATTAATGTTCATTTTTTAAATGAATAATGAAAAATACTGCATCATAATTTAAAACTACCTTTAAATATATTTATTAATATAGTTATATTGTAATTTTAATTGGTAATGAAGTGTAATTGGATTTATTTTTTATCATTTAATCCAATCATGATCATTTTATGTAATTTAACATTTAAATTGGACATAAACCCATGTCAAGCTATTGATATTTTTTACTTCAAAAAAACCTGCTTTTTGGTTTTAACAATGGGAATTAATTTTAAATTAATTTCTTCCAATTTTGTATTTTTAATTTGAAAAAAAGGATTCTATTTTTTGAATTATAAGCTGCAAATTTTGTAAATATGATACATTTTTTTTTGGATATTATGAATAGTAACTTCAATAATTAATCTTATTTACCATGGTTAAAGGGTAAATCTCATAAATAAGGGTAAAAAAATAAAATTATAATATTATTAAACTACCCTAAAGAAAGTCATAATCCTATTTTATGAGGTATTTCCGACCATCGGAATCCTATGATCTCTTTTGGGACCCCATTGAGCCACTTGGGTATGATAATAACATGTTATAAGAATTAATTTCAAGTAAAGAGAAATATAACATAAAATTGTACCTTTTACTAAAACAATTTTCATATAGAGTTATATAACTGATATATTTGACTATAAGTAGTCATTATTAATATAAACATATTTATTAAATCATGGTATTTTATTTATATTTTTTAAAAATTAAATAAATTTATTAACTTATGACAGAATGATGATGAAGTGATTACCTTATTAATGACAGATTCAAATAAAAGATGTTATAAATATTAAAATAAATTTAATTTGAATATTTTAATTCCATACATGAATTTTATTGATGGTATTGACATATTATAATTGAGTTAATACCTTTTTTTCTAAGTAATCTAGTTTATATGACTTTAACAAAAATCAATTACTAAATTGTTTCAAATATGACATAAATCAGTTTTTTTTAAATACTATTTTATTAAATGATATGATAATACTAAAAATATATGATTTCGAAAATTGACTTATATAATGTTAAAAATTTCATTACTGATCCAATTGTGGTTCTATTGGAATTTTATAGAAACTATATTAACCATATATTATAAAAATACAAGAAGACATGGTAAGGGTTAATGTTTTTAACAAAGGGTTAAAGCTAAAAGATATGCTTAATTTTATGGAATAAACGTGTATTAAACCGATTTTTTGATAGTATTTCTACCCATACTTATTTATCTTTTAATTTTATCACTTTAAATATGTTATATTTCTAAAATCAATTTTTAATAAAATAATATTTCAAGACTTTCCTAAAGTGCCCCTCCTCCCTCTAATGAAAGGCCACTAACTCTACCCATTTACTTACAACTCTCAAGCCCCTTGTATCATCCAAATTTTTCTCAAATAATCTCAAAAAATCCCTTTATTACCCTTCAATAACTTAACTTGTGAATAAAGAAGGTTATGAGAACCATTTGGATCAAATCAAAAAGGAGTTACCCGTTTTAGAGGTAGCATATTGTATAATGTTTCTTTACATTATTTTCCTTATTCACTCCCAGTTATCTTCATATTATATGATTACATAACAACACCATTATCATAAATATACTAGGATTTTTTCATGATATTTATTTTAACAACACTTATACACACATCCATCTAATGGATCAAAATATTTTATTTCTGGTGTATGGTGAACTACTGCCTGACAAAACGATGGTTGTTCAATTTTCTCCTACCACCTCCCATGGTGGCCATTATAATGTAACTATATTTATATAAGATATTTCTATTGTCTCTATTCTTATTTAATTTTTATTTAAAAAATACCTTTATGCCTTCCATAATTCTTAACTATGATAATTTCATTTGATAAACTGCAGACTACCGCCCCCTAAAAGTGATATGACTCAATGATTCCATACATGGAACATATAAAGGATGGAGTTAATGAAATTATTTAAAATATATAACATAGATATTATACTTAATTATAACATACCTATGTATCATTTAATTTTAATTCATTTAATTTGATAAAGAAATGAAAGTAAGATTCATTCGTACGTACAGCCCACCATCTCCATTACGGTGCATTTAATTTCTTATCTAAAAATGTTATGGACTATTATAAATACATATATAGTGGATATATATGATATTTTAATCATTAATATCACTTTTTAGAAGATTTAATTTTGACTACAAGTACAATTTACATCAAAACAAATTCATTTTCAACTCAAGTACCTAATATCGACAAAATGACCAATATTAAAATAAATAATCAAATAATTGTTATAACCGGGTAATAAGTGACATAAAAGGAATAAGAAATATGAAAATTTTCTAAAATAAGTAAAAATTAACTTAATTTTATTATTCATTTATAAAAAATAACATACATGATGATTTGGACATCTGGTAAGGGACTTTGTCTCAATCTCCTTTCAATGGGGAATATTTTAATGTATACACGACCTTATTTTATATGGTGTATAATAAACCCTTTGACTTTTAATTTCATTCCAAATTAATGTTTCTAACATATTAGGAGATAAAAATCTTCATGTCCCTATAATATTTATTTAATATTTGGCTTCCTCTATAAGCCTTATTGTTTTTTAAAAGGAAAATAAATACCTTATTCCCTTTTGGGTGTTTTGGTATTAAAAATGGTTTTGAAATTGGATTTACTATTTCAATATCTTGAAATGATTTCTTGTGATTTAAAATGAAAATTTATGAGTGAAATATTTATATTTGAAATATATTATGGGTGATGATTATATAATAGTACATGGACATTTGACGGGTGGTTACATGATATACCAAAGATGGGTGGTTACGTGATAAACCAATTATTGGAGGTTCCATGATAAACCAAGGATGGGTGGTTATGTTATAACCTCTAATGCATTAGGTATAGAAGTTGGATGAATGGTTTTTTTATTTATTGATATGTTTGGAAGTAAGGCATATGGCTGTTCTATTTAGTGATATGTATAGAAGTCGGTCATATGGCTATTCTATTTTGGGATATGTGTGGAAGTCAATTGTATGGTTATTCCATTGAAGTATGTTTGTGTCCCAAGTTACTTTTATATGTTATATGTTTCTTTATATGGGAATTATGGTAATTGTTTGTTATAAAAGGGTAAAAAATGAGCTTATATTTACTGAAGTATATTTAATACTTCTTAAAGGTGAAAAGTATTAGTATTTGATATAGTATTCATGGTTTTTATGATTTCTTGAGACTAATAGTTTTCCTTCTTTGTGTATACCTTACTGAGATTTTTATGCTCATCACAAGTTTTGAAATATTTTTCCCCTGGATTAAAGAAGAATGGAGTCAAGGATGGGATAAATGAAAAGTTATTCCATTAAAATAGAAAACAATACCATGTTTTTTAAAGAGTATTTATTTTATATAAAAAATGGACAGTGAGTAAAAGTGTCTAATTGTAATGTTTAAGTTGTTATGTATTAGTTATGACCTAATTAACTAAATATCTAAACCTAAAAAAAATCCTAAATGTGAATCAAAAGTCAAATTAATGAATTTTATCAATATTGTGTACTGTTTAAGGCTGGGGCCTCATTAATATGCCATATGGTATCCATAATGTGATCAATTCCAATACTAGTTATATTGACTTTCTCAGCTAGGAAACCTCTATATTGACCACGAGTGTCGACACACTTATTCCTTCCATGTTTCATTTCTATAAAATGGAATATACTAGATTATCTCATAAAATTATGAGCTTTTTATATTTCTAAATATAGTGTATCACTTAATATAAATTGAGAAACATATTCATAACTAATCACATAACCATAAAGATGATTTATTTGGGGATATAATTAAATACTTCATAATGGTTTGTAAAGAAAATGTGAATTATCCTATGTATATACCAAGGGAGTGTCAAAAAAGTTGTGCAGTAAAGCCAATTTTCATGAACCAGGTTACACTAAGTCCGGCCTAGCATACCTTGTCATAGTTGCTACTCCTAGCTACATCTCTACCACAACCACGTCCACTTGTAGAATCCATATAGGGATGTATTTCTATGAATACCCACCTAATATCTACTTTACAAGATTATAGTATGTTATTATATATTTATAATTAATGTATATATTAGGTTTCTTCTCAACAATCTATGCTTTTCTAAATCTATTTTCCAAGGTTGGTACTAAACATCATTTGATATCAACTGTAACACCCCAACCCTAGATGCCCAGAGCTGGTGCATTATTTTATTACACCAACATGATTAAAAAGAATAAAATCTCAAATGAATGGTCTATTTAGCATTCTTGGAAAGAAATATTACATACATAATACCCATAATGCATTAGAAAATTGGAAATACAAACTTGTTATATAAAAAAATTAAACTGCATCCTTGAATGATTATTCAATAATTTCTTCTTCATAACACTAAATAGATAATATGAGATTAGAATAAATTCATAGATATGTAAACAAAAAATCTCATGGATAAATAATAACTAAAATAACTATGAAGGAAAAACATAATTATTTGATGTCATCTGTAAAACACATGAAAACCTATATTTTCCAGACCATTCACGTGAATGTTAAAACTATAGATAGAAACCCATTTAATTTGGAAAACATATTCATCTCATGTGAACTTGTGGATTCTTAGATGATCTATATAAAGTTTGGGCTACTTCAAACATTTATAGTCCAAATAATTCTTCATATTTAGTAATCAAAATAAATAACATGCCTTATGAAATATGAGCACTGAATAAAGAATACAGAGTTATCAATATTTCCATAGTTAATCAAATAGCTGTCAAAGTTGAAACCTTATGTAAAAATTATTTATGATTTAGGAAATTATAATATGTATTGTATGATAGTATGGATATTCATTTCGACCCTTAATATTTAGGTTTAGTCCCTTATTATGCTTGATTTTACATTAATTGTTTTAATTAATTTTAATTACTCTCATTAATCATTTTGGTCAGAAAAAATTTGAAATTACTATAAATTATATATTATTCATATTCCAAATATGAAATAAATTTTTCCAAATTCCAAATAAAATATTTAAATAAATTAATTAAAATTTATCCCCAGGGACTGGGGGGGACAATTTGGGTTTTTAAGGTAAAAACAACCTAAATGTTTCTATATTTTTGTTGTAAATTTCTATGTGAAATTGATTTGAATGACCTATATTAGATTAATTGATAAAAATATTATCCAATTAATCATTAAAACCAATAACAAAAATATTTTATCTTTATAAATAAATTATATGGAAGCAGTTTTGAATTAAATTTCAGTATTTTTCACTATATATTGAAAATGAAAATTTTATAGAAAAATAAAAAAAAAACCCTGAGAAGATTTTTATGTTTTGATTCCAAATATTAAGTTTATATTGAAATATTAAATATATAAATGGGTCAAATAATTATTTAAAATGGGGTCTCTATTAAAATTAGGAAAAACTACTCTTATAAAAATATAGTATTGTATGTGTAATATTTGGTATGTTCTTATCTTATGAAAATATAATCTATTGAATGAATATCAAAAAAGATTGATTGAATATAAAATTTATATATATATATATATAACTAATATAATTCACTAATATTAAATAATTTTATTTATTAGTGTAAAATAGCTTTGTGATCAAAAAAATGGGTTTTTTAAAAAAATATTCCTTTTATATTCAATTTTTTCTTGTATTCATTTCCAATTAATTTGTAGCCAATGATTTGATTTTATATTTTTAAATAAAATATATTTTAATAAGTTATTTAATACTATTTATGAATACGCATTTAATAGCTAGGTTGATTCTTATTATATTAAATAATAATATTATAATAATATAATTTTGTTCTATAAAACTTGGTCTTGTGAGTAATGTAAGACTTTGAAGAAAGTTTCTCTTGTATAAAACGTAATCTAACTAAGTGTTTCATGCATTGAAAAATATAAAATCTATAAAATATATTTAAAATAGTAAATATATTTTAATGTATCAGGGTATTATATTTCCTTACATGCTTGGTGTCATGTGTCATGCACGCTATCAAATATAAGGTTCTTACATTAAAATTTCACGGTGTAACAATATATGTATAAGGACCTAGCCTTAAAAAATTACATAAAATTGAATTAAATGAATAATTCACATTGAGGAACTTTTCAGGTTTAGAGTATTATATAATTAGGCCATAACTATTAAATTATGTCACAAAAATTACAAAGTAGACACTTCTACTCAGTTTTCATTTTTTTCATAAAATAAAAACGCTTGAAAAAAGAGTAATTTCCAGATCCATGTTTTAGATAGCATGACTTTTCCTTGATCCCATCCTTGACCCTATTCTACATTATGTCTAGTGAAATATAATTGAAAAAGTAGGGTGAGCATAAAAATCTTAGTAAAGGATACACAAGGATGGAAAAATTTAAGTTTTTTAAAACAACAAGTAAACCATGAATACTTTATCATATGTTATAATTTTCAACTTTATGAAGTATTAAATAATATTTAATGAATAAAAGAAAATTGAATAACCTTTTGTAATGAAAATATTACCAATAAACAACACATAACATATAAAGGTAACATGGGACATAAAAATAAATAAATGAAATAACCATACGGTCAACTTCCACACATGTCACTAATTGGAATAGAAATATGGCAGACATCCATACCCAATGCATTAGAGGTTATAACGAAACCACCCATCCTGTTTTATCACTGCACCTTCCTTCAAATGTCCAAGTACCATTATAAAATTATAACACATACAAAAAAATATATAGGAAATAAAACATTTCCACATTTCAATAACAATATATTGACATAACAAATCAATTAAAAACAATTTTCAATACCAAAATACATAAAAGTGTATATGGTATTTATTTTCCTTTTAAAAACATTACAGCTTGTTATGGAAGCCAATGATCAAATAATACTCGTGGTAGAGGAATGGTCATTGTCACTGAATATGTTATAAAGAAACATACTTTTTGTTGTTTAGTAAAACAGTTCATAGAGGAAAGATTCTTTTTGAATAAAAGTTAAATTCAAAGGGGTTTATACAATGTATAATAGAATGTTGTGCATAAAACAAAATATGCCTCAATGAAAGGAGATTTAGAAGAAGTCCCTTACCTCATGTCTGACTTGACTCGATCGTTCATTAGTCTTTTGAATAATAAACTAGAGTAAATTTCTATTTTCTGAAGAACCCTTTTTATGTTAATTATTCTTTTTATATCACTTCTTACAATGTTATTATGATTATGTCATAATTTAATTTAATAATGGTCAGTTTTTCGATATTTGGTACTTGAGTCAAAAATAAACTTCTTATAATTTTAAGTTGTTCTTGTGGAAAAATATCCATTATCTCCATAATTATATTCATGATTTAGATATCATATATATCATATATATCCAATATATACATGAGTTTGTAATATTACATTACATTTTGAAGTAAGAAATGAAATGCACCGTTCTTGGAGATGGAAAGTCGTACGTATGCATGAACGCTACATTCATTTTTATTTCATATTTATTGAAATTAAATAATAATGATTTAAAGGTATATAATAATTCCTGTATAATATCTTATATAATTTCATTAACTCTATCCTTTATACGTCCCACATATGGAATTAATGATTCAAATCACTTTGAAGGGGCGGTTGTCCGCACTTCCTAAAATGAAATTATCACGTTTATCTATTATGGAAACCATAAAGGTATTACATAAATGAAAAAATATAGAATCCTAAGGAAAATATAAACATAATATATATCACATATAAATATAGTTCAATCATAAAGACCACCATGAGGGGGGGTAGGAGATAATTGAACAGTCATCATTTTGTGAGGTAGTAGTTTGTCGTCTAGAGAAACAGTATGTCCATCACCCATTAGATGAAGGTGAGAGTAAGTGTATCTCGAATACATATCATAAAAATATGCTTTTATGTTTAATATAGTGTTTTTGTTACAAAATAAAGGAATAAAAATAGTTTAGGGGGTTGGAGAGGCAATATTAAACAAATAAACATAAGAGAATACATTACCTCTAAATCGGGTAACTCCACCTGGTTTGAACCAATGGGATTGATTGAAGTGCTTTCTGCCTAAGGTAAGGATTTTAGGTTGAAGAGAGGGATCATGGGAGATTATTTTAGTAGAGTTTGGATGATCCAAAGGGCTTTAGAAGTGTGAGAGATGTGTAGTAAGTGAGGTCTTTTGATAAGGGAGAGGAGGGGCTCCTTTGAAAAGCTTGAAAATATTATTATATTATATAATGATATTCGGATTATAAAGGTCCAATTATCATTAAAGTCAAAGAAAATCTGTCCCATGTTTGAAATAAAATCATCCAATAAGAATTGGACATGTTTTTTATTTTAATATAAACTTTATCTTCTTATTTATTTAAATCATTCATTAATGATGTTAACACTGCATCATCATTGTGTCATTAATAATTTTTTTTATTTGATGTCTAAAAGTTATATAAATATTACCATGATGTAGGAAGTACATTTTGTTTTCTAACTTATATTTATAGTCAGAAATAAAACTTATATACCCCCATGTAAAAATTGTTTTAGTAAAACAAAAAATGTTTGTGACATTTTTATTTTTTACTTTAAATAAATAGTTATGAATGTCATTATCATACCCAAGTGGCTAAATTGGGTCCCTAAATTGACCCATGGATTGTATTGGTCTTCCATGACTCATACAATAAGGTTTGGAAAAGTTTAAAGGTAATTACATATTACTATAACATTATTTTATTATTAAATTACACCAATTATCTTTAATCGCGGTTAATAAAAGTCAAAAGTTACTATTCACCAAAAATTATTTTCTTCTTATTGAACCACATTTTACATAATAATTAAAACCATTTATGTATGATTTTTTAAATTCAATTCACATAAGTGGTAAAATTTCATTTAAATGAAAAATCAGTTTGTTTAACTACCACTTAATAGTTTCACTATTCATCAAAAATTGAGGTTGTTCATAAAAATACCAATAATTCAGCCTAAGATATATTTGGTATTCTGAATTAAAAAAATTATTTCTATTTTAAAAAATTCAAAAAATATAAGTTTCATTCATTAATTAAAAAAATTAATTCTTATGGTCTAAACAAATAGCGTGTTTTTAAGTGACAATATCTATCGAAAGATTGACACTTAGTTATGTCCAATTTCAAAGTGAAATTACATCCAATGACCAAAATTGGATTAAATGGTAAAAATATAATCTAATTACACTCTAAAACCAATTAAAAATACAATCTAACCTTATAAATAAATTAGATTAAAAACAGGTTTTGAATTAAAATACAACATTTTTCACTATTCATTAAAAAATGAACTTTGTTGGAAAAATACAAAATTTAAACAAAGTAAATATTGATTCCCCAATTATAAATAAGGATTATCTGTAGTCTAATATAATGATTATGAGTGACCAAAACTATTTTTAAATAGGGTTATCCATTAAAAGGTGATAAATTGACCTTTTAGTGAATATTAGAGTATTTATGCCTAAAATTGAATTCTTTTCTTATTTTAAGCCTTTATCATTTATTTGATAAATTTAAAAAAATTTAACAAACATATATAATAATATTTTAATTATTTCTATCCATTCCTGCTAATACAACGGCTAGGCGTTAACTACCATTTAAAATAATATTATTATATTATTAGTTTGCAACGTAAGATTTCAATGAAATCCATTGTTGCATATGGGGAATGCCATTGAACATAGCTACCCCATTAAGGTAAAATTAATATTTAATTCATGAATATTAATAAATATAAAAATTTCTTAATCTTTATTTACCTGAGATATTACAATATGTCCTCTATATTCCTCAATAATAAACATATGCTAATTATTTCATTTATTGAGAACCTTTTACTAGTTTATTATTCCCTTTATTTCATTTATAAACATCTTATATATAATTACATAAAAAATAATGATTAAGTTGGATATTTTGACCATATTTAGATTATGTTCCAAAACTGAATTTGATAGGTCGATGAAGTTCAACGATGTCATTATTTAAATAACTATATATTAATAATAATTAAATAATTATAATTTCTATACATCAATTATAATTTTATAACAAATCATGAAATATGGCTATGAAAAATGAAACAATGTTTCAATAATAGATATATTTGGTCGTACATACGTATGAGTAACATTTTCATGTTTCCATTGATCATTACAAAAAGAATGTAGGAAATATTTATCTTTATAAAATTATAATTTCTTATAAATACCATTATATTTAATTATAAGTTCTTATATATATCATTCTTGTGATGTGGTGATAAAAAAGAATCGCTTTTCTACTAGGAGGCAGTAATCCACATGTCTATGAAAGGAATTATCATTTTTCAGTGTGTGTTAAGGTAAGAAAAAAGAGATAAATTATATTTAAAGAAATATAATTATTTCACTAATATAATATATAATTCATGTATATAACATGTTTTTATTAAACCCTTCTTTAATATACTCCATGTAAAGCTTGAATTAATCACATTGCTATGAGGAGGCGGTAGTCCACGCATCCACAAACGCTGTTATCGTATTCCCAAAAAATAGAAATCATGAAATTATGTGTTTTATAATAATTAAATAATCATAGATGAATAATAAATATAATATATATAATATATAAAATATTATTTCCATCATTATTCACATCCTTAAGTGGTGGTGATGGAAGAATGAATAACATCAGTTTTTGAGGCGGTGGTCGGTTGTACACAATAATAATGATTGTGTATCACATTAAATGGAAGTGTGTGAAAATTTAGGTCATAAAATTAAAATAAAAACATATAAATATATTTTAAATACATATATTATTATATAATTTTGATATAAAAATAATTTAAGGGTGGATAATTGAAAAAAAAAGTGATGGTTGAAGAATGTTACCTCTTCTTCAGGTAACTCCTTTTTATTTTCACAAAAAGAATCCATTGGATAGATTTATACCCAATGTGATGATTATTAGATTATTAGATTTATTTTGGGGTTTATTTGTTCTAGTATTGTATGATCCAAAAGTCTTGAGAGGTGTGAAGAGATATGGAGTGTGAATACCCTTTTATATTGCAGGAGTGGAATTCTTGTAAATACAAAAAGGTTGAAAATATGATGGAGGTCTCTCTTAAATAATATGACTCAAATAAGGAATAATTTTATATAAAATAGGGTATATTTTCTATATATTTCCATAAAATTGGTTTAAGACCATTTTCTTGGTCATTTTACCTCTTATGATTAATGTCTAACAACTATGTAAACTCATTTTTACCTTAATCATTGTAAATAGCTTTATGTGATTTCACTGATATTTCTTGTCCAACACTAAGTTTAAATTAATATATATTAAAAAAACTATAATTCCAAATATTGAATCCAATTTTATAAATTATATTCTCAGAAGTGGTTGAAATTAATTTAAAATTAATTCAACTGGCGAGACGAGACAACGGGTTTTAAAGTGAATTTGTTCAAAAGTTTGAAATGTGATTATAACAAATTTCAATGTGAAATTGATTCAAATGAATTAAATTGTATTAATATATATATAATTGAACTATTTTTACATTAAAAACAAATCAAAATATAATTTAAAATAATAAATTATTTAGATAAAAAATTGGTTATCAATTAAAATCCAGTATTTCAAACCATTAATCAAAAATAGAAATTTCTCAAAAACATACCAAAAATTCAAACTAAGATAATTTTAAAATTATTAATTCAAAAAATAGTTTATTTCATCAAAAAAATTTATAAAAGTGTTAAAATTTAGTTTTTAAATAATTGTTCCAATAAAATATGGCAAAGTTGCCTTTTAAAAAAATACATCTTTTATGATTAAAATTGAATGTGTTCTTATCTTATGCATATAAAATTTATTGAGCAACTATGAAATTATTTTATTTAATATAATATATATACATATTTCATTAATATCATTCAGTAATATTAATTAATTTAATTTCTTAAGATAATATTCCTTTGGTGCATAAAAATAGTTTTTTATAAAAAACATTCATTATATTCAATTGGTTTTTATATTCATTTCAACCTAATTAGTAAACAATGAATAAATTTTATAAACATGATCAAACCATATTTTTATAATTTAGTTAATATTATTTATTTAAACTATTCAAATAACTAGGATATAACTATGATGATATATAATAATATTAATAGTATATTGTTGTCTGGTAAGCCTTGGCCATCTGTATAACACTAGTTATTGATCAAACTAAATGTTACATGAAATGGAAGAAAATTTTAATTTTGTATATAATAAACTATAAATTATTAATTGCATGTAATATAATCTATTCAAGAATTTAAATAAATTTAAAAGATTATAATCCTTTAAATCAGGGGATGTTACAGAGCATTTATCTGAGACATGCATTCCTCTGTCTTCTCATGTATACAGTTGTGCTTCCATAGAACATAAATCATAAGAACCCTTGTTTCATATATATTATTCATGCTATGATCTATTATATAAAATATATAATCCGGAATAGAATCATTATCCACAAAATCAAATCATTTATAATCTACTATATGATATGGTTTAGAGTAATAACGGTGGATCTAAAAAACATCGAAGACATCATTCATATCCATGTACCACTAATGAAGAGTTATATGATATGATACTGTCCCGACCATATCTAATATCTCAAAATTCATAAAAAACCAAAATGTCATATTAACTTTACTCTGAATCCATCAATGACCCAGTTTATGTGAAACTCGCAAGAAGACCCAATCCTCCACCTTAAACTCTAGAGTTCAGTGATGATGATTGAAATAAGATGTCAACTTATAATTATCTATATCCATACATTTCATAATCAATTGTACCTATTATGATGTCTCCAAAATTAGATGTGGTCCTTGTAGTACTACCTCTCCAACCTCTAACCAGCACAGAGGCAAACTAATTTTTCTACCATAGAGTTCATTGTATGTATACATCTGAATTATCACTTGGAATATGTCATTATATGTAAAATCAGTAAGAGGAATGTTATTTCCTAAGGATCCACCAAAATCAAGGACACACGTACAAAAAAAGTCCACCATTACTTTTATAGTGTTCTAAAACTGACCATCAGTTTGAGGGTGGTACGATGTACTCAAAAGTACCTATGATCCAAGAGTTGTCTACATCTCCTTATAGAACTAAGAAGTACACTAATAATCCCTATCTGATAAAATGGGCTGTGAAATCCCATTAAGTCTTATGATCTACCAAACATAGAGTCCCCCAAGATCATTCACTGATAAGGTCCCCTAAATAGGAAATAAGTGGGTGATATTTTTCATCCTATCCTTGATCACCCATATGAAATCATTTCTATGAGGTTTATTTCACAACCCCATCACAAAATTCATGGTGAAATCATCCCTTTTCAACTCTGAGACTGGTGGTGGCTATAAATGCCCCATCAGTCACATTTTTTTGTTCTTCTTTTGAAAGGTGTTATTCAAAGTAAAAATCCTTTTACCTTCTTTTTTATTTCAGGACACCAATAATATAGGTGAAAATAGTGATACTTTTTAGTAATTTTGGGACGTACTACCAACATGGAGGCATGAGAATCTCATATAATATCATCTCATATATATTTCAGAAACTAGAAAATCCCCTAGATAGGTATAATCACATCGTCATTAAAAAACCAACTATGTAGTGAGTCCTCACTAGAAACACTTTCCCTTGGGTCGAAGATTTCAGGATCAGAATGTTTCCTCTTATTCACTTGATCAAGAAGTAATTAATCCCCTTAGAAATCCATGAAAATTGTTTTCCTATGATTATTCTAAACTACCATATGAAAATTAGAAAAAAGGCCAATCAACTATCATTAACTAATAGCTTCATAAATAGGTTGATCCATTTTCTTTCAGTTCTAGGAATCAATGACTTCATTGAATTTACATGAAATTTAATCAAGCTCAATGTTGATATAACAAATATATTCAACCCATATATATTATAGGATGTTTAGTTCATGAAGAGATAATATGCATTGAGGTTATTACGACACATGTATACCACAAACCACTCCCCCAGCATGTAATGTCTCCAATAATGTAAGACATGAACAACACCAGCTAACTCAAGGTTATGTGTTAGGTAATTATGGTCGTGAGGCCTCAACTGATGAGACCTATAAGACAAAAAACAATCACCTATCATTAAAACAACTCCCACCCTATTTCATGGTGTATCATAATAAACTATGTAGCCTCTTCCATGATCAAGAAAGATCAATATTGGTGATGAGACTAACCATAATTTCAACTCCCTAAATGAATTATCATTATATTTAGACCATATAAACAAGATAGAAATATTGGTTAAACCTATAAATGGTTTTGTATGGTGTGAAATGTTCTTGATAAAGCATTGATAGTAACTATCCAAATCCAAAGATCTTCTTCTATCAAAGAAGTTCCCAGGATACTCCCAAGAATCAATGACTCTTACCTTCTCTAGATCCATAGATACTACTAATAATAATATAATATGACTCACAATTTGAACATTATTGATTTAAAAGTGTCACTCAGTGATCTTTTCTCATGGAATAGATTATATTCTCTATTATAGTAATAAATATGATATCAGTGTTTTTGGAATGATTGTGTGTAGTATGAGAGTTCATGAAGATATATTCCACAAAAACTATTATAACAGAATCTAGGTATGGGTAGAAAACATCATTCATCATGGCCATAAATACATTAACTACATTCGTTAGACCAAACAGCATCACCAAATATTTCTTAAAGTCCATACTGCTTCATAATTTTTTACATGGTAAATTTAAGGGTCTAAATCTCACATGATTATAGCCCAATATCAAATCAATCATCAAGAATACTATAGATACTCATAGTTAGTTTAAGAGATCATCTATATGTGAAATTTAGTTCTGGTTATTAATTTTTGTGCTCGTTCAACTACCATTAATAGATACATAACCTTAAGGTGATATTTGACTTCTTAGAAAAAAGTATAGGTGAAACCCAGTGAGAAGTCTGTGGCCTTATAAATCCTTTTTCTTTCAGGTCTGAAAACTACCAATGAGTTCCTAAATCTTGGTTGGGCCCATACTATACATAGGAATAGATACCGGTTCTACACTAGGCACAATATCAGTGGTGATATCTACCTCTGTCTTTGGAGGTAACCTAGTATATTCTTCATGATATACATCTCAAAACTAGTCCACCACTATAGGAATGAAATCCTAACATAATTATGGCATCCTGCCTTTTTATTACATAAATTTTCATTACATTTTACAAATAGTTGATATTTAATGTCTAGTGTCTTGGAAATCAGGGATATAAAAAATGAAAACAACATAAAAAATTATTCTAATCCACTTGTAAGGCTTTATAATATGTTCATACTATGTTCAATTACTGAATCTCAGATCTTAGAGACATACATAAATGTAATGGGTGAGTAGAAGGCCTAGTACGGGTAAACAAGGAATCCGTTTACTGGTGATATCAATAAAAACATGAATAAAACATAAAGACATGAGGAATTGAAGTATAGGAATATCAAAATGAAAATAAATTGAAACATACTTGAATATGTGGCTAAAAAATTTCATTTATACATTCATGAACATATCACCGAAGTCCATCCCCAAGGTGTAATTAAAATCACTAAGGTTATTCACCACGTAAACATGAAACTTGTCATCTCTAGAAATTAATTATTTACCCAATGCATTGGAGTGGTATCAGGGCACACCCTTAATATATCTTTAATTTCATGTGATCCACATAGATCATAGTCAAAAATTTTATAAATAACTCATAGAGAATAAAAGAAATGGGTTTCATTTAAAAATCACGACGTATTAAAAAGTACATAAAAATAAGATCATTATGTCATTTATAACCCATAGAAAGGGAGTCAGGGTTATATGTATGTCAATTCCAGAATAAAATATATCTTTTTTTGTATTTATGAACACCCATATAAACTAAATTGTTCTGAGTATTCACATAAATAAAAAGAGTATTTCTTGAGAGAAGGATAGAGACATTTTGAGATGAAATTTAAGCGGCATAACAGCTACATAACATGGTGTTATAAAATAATAAAAATGAGAGGGTAAAAGTGTATCCCACTCATAAATTACCCATATTACAATATAAATACAGAATAACATTTAGATAAAACGATTTTATGTATATTTTAATGACATAACTCATGAAAAGGAAACATGAATGGAAAGAGAAGATGTGATATCCTTTATAAGAAATTTTGTAGCCTAACATCGTCACTTAAAAATTCAGAAAACAAATTGATGAGAGTGGAAAGGGTCTCAAAACAATTAGACATGAATGGGATAGTAATGAGAACATATAA
Organism: Viscum album; assembly: GCA_963277665.1. NCBI lineage: Eukaryota > Viridiplantae > Streptophyta > Magnoliopsida > Santalales > Viscaceae > Viscum > Viscum album. The sequence continues at coordinate 1,934,859,782 of OY728131.1, forward strand.
TAACATACCATCAACATAAATAAATAGAAACTAGAAGACACAACATAAAAGAAGTAATGACATATAAGAGGAGGGTGAAAGGATCCCTTACCATGAATAGTAACTTCAAATGCTTGAAGGTCAGGACCCTGGGAGGTTGAGAAAACCATGGGAGGACTCCTTCGGAGGTAAAGAGACCATAAATTAGTTGAGTATGATTTTGGAATTAAATGGATGAGTTAATGACTTGGTATTTATAAGATAATTGAGGGAACAAAGCATTAATATTCAAGGGACACCTCATCAGTGGTATTGGAAAAACCATGGGCTTTCCCATGGTATTAGCCCATGGTATTGGCCAAATTGGAAACCTCATATCATATATTACTATTCTTAAGTTGACCAGAATTATTACATAACTATTACATCCTTAATGTTGTCATTAAACACCTGAAACTCAAAAATGTATTTTCACTATTCACCGAAATTCAACATTTTCATTAAAACCCCAAAAAATAACCTTAACCTAATATTGATGCACTGAATTCAAAAAATTTCTCCGTTTTATAAAAATAAATTTCTCAATAATTTTAATTTAATTTTTTTTAAAAAAACTATTCACCCAAAAAAACTAATACTTAGCTAATAATTTATGAAACAGTAATTTACCTATTCAATTGAATCACATTACCTAATCAATGTGCCTAAAATATATAAATACTTTCTTAAGTGAGTTAACTAATCCATTTTGTCACATTACTATTCATAATCATAAAATTACTATTCATAATTTAATATTCACCAAATACGATGTTGATTTTAATAGACTCTAAATTTCTTACTGAACACAACTATAGAAGACAATTTTTTGAAAATCATTACACATCATTAATTATATGAGGTTAACATAAATATTTTAAAATATCATTTTTTTCAAAATTCATCAATAATATACATCTTATATTTATCCAGACATTTGAAATTCACAAACTTCACCATAAGAAGAAAACACAATTTTATTTATCTAAAAGGATTACACAAAGCAGCAATGGTCTCGTTACATATCCCCCTATAACACCAGAGTAGGACCTCAGTGTAAGGTGTGCTAAGGTGATTGAATCTAGGGGAGGCTTGGCTAAAATTTCTTAAGTAGTGATTTCTATCATCTTAAACTTCTTTGGAAGGTTATTCCTTTCCATCTTCACATGATGAAGTTCGGCCTGGGTTTGGTCCAAAGCAATTTCCAGTGGTGCTACCTCCTTCTAAAGTTCTATCACATGGGCTTCGATCGGCCCGAGACTACTGGATGAGTCCATCGAATCTTCATTTTATATTAATTAACCAAGATCACTTGTTTTTATAGAGAAAAATCGCCACATTAAGAGTTTAGTTTCGGACAGTCATATTGTCCAATGGTCATATAACAGTCAAACCCCAAAGGTCTCATTTTAATTATACTCATTTCATTAAATGAAATATTTTTTTAGAATATAAACTAAAATAACACACAAAATTTGGAAACATAAATTATTAAAAAATTTTGGTCCTTACAATATTCCCCCCTAAGAAATTTCATCCCCGAAATTTTTTACTCGTACCCTCCAGAAATAAAAGGATTGGGAAATTCTGCCTCACCGACTCCTCTAGTTTCCACATGGCTTCTCCATATTTGTGGTTCCTCCACAAAACCATATCAAAATTGGTAGTCTTGTTACGTTGAACCTTGTATCTACGATCCAAGATCTCCATCAGATACTCCTCATAAGAGAGTTCATGTTCCGGTTGTACCACCGCTGGTTTCAGTACATCTGAAGGGTCTTCTTTGTACTTCCACAAGAGGGATATGTGGAAGACATTAGAAATTGTGATATATTTGGAGGAAGTGCATGCCGATACACCACTACTCCCACATGATCAAGGATTTCATAATGGACAATGTACCTAGGGATGATCTTACCTTTCTTCGCAAACCTCATGAATCTCTTCCAAGGTGATATTAAAAGAAAGACCTTCTCATTGACATCAATCTCCAAGTACCTTCGACAGTTGTCAGCATAGATATTTTGACAACTCTGAGTTTCCTTAATGTGTTGTTGGATGTCATGGAATTTTTTTGTCATTTTTTGCACAAGATTTGGCTGAAGAATCATTCTCTCACTAGCTTCATCCCAACATGTAAGAGATATACATCACTTCCAATATAGAGCATCATAGGGTGTCATTTGAATGCTCAAGTAGAAGATGTTGTTTTAAGAGAACTCAACTAAAGGAAGACGTCGATCCCATCCACATTTAAATTCCATTGAGCTTGTTCTCAGCATTTCCTCAAGGGTTTGAATAGCCTTTTCAGATTGGCCATCAGTTTGGGGGTGATGGGCCATACAGAAATTCAATTCAGTGCTCATAAAATCTTAAAGACTTCTCCAGAATTTTGATATGAACCTTGGATCACAATCAGATATGATAGAAAGTGGAACTCGATGTATCCTTACCACATCCTTCATGTAAAACCTAGCAAGTTTATCAAGAGTGAAATCTTCCCAGATAGAGATAAAATGGGCAGTCTTGGTGAGACGGTCCACAAGAACCCATATCTCATTGTTTTATTTGAATGTTCTCGAGAGACCAGTGATGAAGTCCACAGTGATATTATCCCACTTCCATGTGGGTATGGTTAGTGGTTGCAATACCCGTTTAGGAATTTTTCTTTCTTACTTCACTGGATAACATACGAGGCACCTTGAAGTGTAGTTAACAATCTCCCTTTTCATATTTTCCAAAAAAAATGATCCCAAAGGTCCCAATTCATTTTTGATCTTCCAGGATGTATAGAGTAAGTACATCTATGAGCTTAATCAATTAGCTCCTTCTTTATTTCAGGAATAGATAGAACACATAGTCTTGTACAAAATTTCAGTACCCCTTCTTGATCAATATTTATCTCAGGAAACATTCCATCCTTTACAAACTCAAACTTCTTCTGTAACAAAGTATATTATTTCTGATCATTATTCATCTCCTCTAATAATGACAGTTGAGAAATCATTTGGGTTAGGTTTGATGATGTCCCACCCCTTATAATTCCCATGTCCAGCTTTACTAGGTCATTAATCAAACTATATATTTGACTTCTCTTCATGGAAAAGAAAAGCTGGGTATTTCATGCTTAATGCATCAGCAACATTGTTTGCTCTTCTATTATGATAATGAATCGAGAAATAACAATCTTTACGAAGTTCCAACCATACCTTTGTCTCATGTTCAATTTCTTTTGTGTGAAAATATACTTCAAACATTGATGGTATGTATATATATCACATTTCTACCCATAAAGATAGTGCATCCATATCTTCAGAGAAAAATCAACCGCAGCCATCTCCAGATCATGTGTAGGATAATTCCTCTCATGATTCTTCAACTGTCAAGATGCATAAGCAATTACCTTTTTATTTTTCATGAGGATGGACCAAAGCCCTTTTAGATATGAATCGATAAATATAACAAATTCATATCCACTTGAGGGCAGAGTTAAAATTTATGCAGTAACCAATCTCTTTTTCACCACTATGGAAACATTCCTCACACTATTTTTTGTCCATATGAACTTGAACCCTTTTTGAGTTAACTTGGTTAATGAATTAGAAAATTGTGAAATGATCTTCAAAATCCTCCTATAATATCCAGTTAATCCATGGAAACATCAAATCTCAGTTATTATTATAGGCTGAGGCCACTCCTCTACAAATATTTTCTTTTCATGTTAAATTGTGATTCCTTCATTGGTAATAATGTTCCCTATGAATGCAACGTTGTTGTAATCAGAATTCAAATTTGTTGAACTTCCCAAAAAGCCTCTCCATCTTTAGAGTTTGAAAATATCCCTTAGATGATCCTCATTCTCTTCTAGACTTTTGGATATATCAAAATATTATTAATAAAAACTACCACAATGTTATCAATGTAGTTTTTAAAGACACTATTCATCAAATCCAAGAAAAATAGCAGGTGTATTAGTTAGTCCAAAGGGTATAAGGAAAAACTCATAATGCCCATATCTTGATTAGAAGGCAGTTTTTGGAATCTCTTCTTTCTAGAACCTCAATTGATGATAACTAGATCGAAGTTCAATCTTAGAGAAGAATTGATCACCACGAAGTTGGTCTAATAAGCCATCAATTATTGGAAGATGGTATTTGTTCTTTACTGTGATACCATTCAGTTCTCTATAATCAATTCATAGCCAAATTGATCCATCCTTCTTCTTTACAAAGAGAACTGATGCTCCCCAAGGAGACACACTCAGTCGGATAAACCCCTTCTCCAAAAGATCATGGAGTTGCGTCTTTAAATCCACTATCTTTACATTTTCTATCCTATATTGGGTAATTGATATCAAATGAGATCCATGTACGAGTTCAATGGAGAACTCTACCACTCTTTCCAAAGGATGTCTTGGTAACTCCTCAGAAAATATGTCCACGTATTCATGGTTGGCGGGGACATTTTCTATCTTTAAACTCTCATCTCCTTCTTCATCTTCACTAATCAAATCCATAATGAAGGATATAGGAGGTTCTTATAGAAGAATATTAGGTTGATATATCTCTAAATGGAAGATAAATGTAGGTTTTCAATTCGAGGCTATTGATATTTCCTTGATTTTTCAATTGATCTTAGTATTATACGTCAAGATCCAGTCCATTCCTAGTATAATGTCGAATTCCAACATACTAATGACTATTAGATTTGTGATAATATTTTTCTCACTATATTAAATACTAGAGTTTCTAAACATCGTATATTCTTGGATAGTCCCACCAAGAGTCATGACTGATAACTCTAATTTTATAAAATCATGGGTTGAATATAAATTATATTTAAATTTTGAGGAAATAATGGAATGTGTAGAACCAGAATCAAATAAAGTACTTTCTAGCTTTGAGAGGACAACAATAGTACCTCCTACAACATCATTCGGAGCATCGTCATCAACTATCGTGATAGAAAAAGAAAAGGCTTCATCCATTAGCCTTTGCTGAGGCTGATGGTGGTTCCCCTCCACTTCCCTCAAATTATTGATTAATGTCTAACAACTATGTAAACTCATTTTTACCGTAATCGTTGTAAATAGCTTTAAGTGATTTCACTAATATTTCTTGTCCAAACCTAAGTTTAAATTAATATATATTAAAAAAATTATTATTCCAAATATTGAATCAAATTTTATAAAATATATTCTCAAAAGTGGTTGAAATTAATTTAAAATTAATTCAACTGGTGAGACGAGACAACAGGTTTTTAATGTGAATTTGTTCAAAAGTTTGAAATGTGATTATAACAAATTTCAATGTGAAATTGATTCAAATGAATTAAATTGTATTAATATATATATAATTGAACTATTTTTACATTAAAAACAAATCGAAATATAATTTAAAATAATAAATTATTTAGATAAAAAATTGGGTTTCAATTAAAATCCAGTATTTCAAACCATTAATCAAAAATTGAAATTTCTCAAAAAAATACCAAAAATTCAACCTAAGATAATTTTAAAATTATTAATTCAAAAAATAGTTTATTTTATCAAATAAAATTTATAAAAGTGTTAAAATTTATTTTTTAAATAATTGTTCTAATAAAATATGGAAAAGTATCCTTTTAAAAAAATACATCTTTTATGATTAAAATTGAATTTGTTCTTATCTTATGCATATAATATTTATTGAGAAACTATGAAATTATTTTATTTAATATAATATATATACATATTTCATTATTATCGTTCAGTAATATTAATTAATTTAATTTCTTAAGATAATATTCCTTTGGTGCATAAAAATAGTTTTTTATAAAAAACATCCATTATATTCAATTGGTTTTTATATTCATTTCAACCTAACTAGTAAACAACGAATAAATTTTATAAACATGTTCAAACCATATTTTTATAATTTATTTAATATTATTTATTTCAACAATTCAAATAACTAGGATATAACTATGATGATATATAATAATATTAATAGTATATTGTTGTCTGGTAAGACTTGGCCATCTGTATAACACTAGTTATTGAAGAAACTAAATGTTACATGAAATGAAAGAAAATTTTAATATTGTATATAATAAACTATAAATTATTAATTTCATGTAATAGAATCTATTCAAGAATTTAAATAAATTTAAAAGATTATACTCCTTTAAATCAGGGGATGTTACAGAGCATGTATCTGAGACATGCATTCCTCTGTCTTCTCATGTATACAGTTGTGCTTCCATAGAACATAAAACATAAGAACCCTTGTTTCACATATATTATTCATGATATGATCTATTATATAAAATATATAATCCGGAATAGAATCATTATCCACAAAATCAAATCCTTTATAATCTAATATATGATATGGTTTAGAGTAATAACGGTGGAGCTAAAAAACATCGAAGACATCATTCATATCCATGTACCACTAATGAAGAGTTATATGATATGATACTTTCCCGACCATATCTAACATCTCAAAATTCATAAAAAACCAAAATTTCATCTTAACTTTACTCTAAATCCATCAATGACCCAGTTTATGTGAAACTCGCAAGAAGACCCAATCCTCCACATTAAACTCTAGAGTTCAGTGATGATGATTGAAATAAGATGTCAACTTAGAATTATCTATATCCATACATTTCATAATCAATTGTACCTATTATGATGTCTCCAAAATTAGATGTGGTCCTTGTAGTACTACCTCTCCAACCACTAACCAGCACAGAGGCAAACTAATTTTTCTACCATAGAGTTCATTGTATGTATACATATGAATTATCACTTGGAATATGTCATTATATGTAAAATCAGTAAGAGGAAAGTTATTTCCTAAGGATCCACCAAAATCACGGACACACGTACAAAAAAAGTCCACCATTACTTTTATAGTGTTCTAAAACTGACCATCAGTTTGAGGGTGGTACGATGTACTCAAAAGTACCTATGATCCAAGAGTTGTCTGCATCTCCTTATAGAACTAAGAAGTAAACTAATAATCCCTATCTGATAAAATGGGCTGTGAAATCCCATTAAGTCTTATGATCTACCAAACATAGAGTCCCCCAAGATCATTCACTGATAAGGTCCCCAAAATAGGCAATAAGTGGGTGATCTTTTTCATCCTATCCTTGATCACCCATATGAAATCATTTCTATGAGGTTTATTTCACAACCCCATCACAAAATTCATGGTGAAATAATCCCGTTTCAACTCTAAGACTGGTGGTGGCTATAAATGCCCCATCGGTCACATTTTTTTGTTCTCCTTTTGAAAGGTGTTATTCAAAGTAAAAATCCTTTTACCTTCTTTTTTATTTCAGGACACCAATAATATAGGTGAAAATAGTGATACTTTTTAGTAATTTTGGGATGTACTACCAACATGGAGGCATGATAATCTCATATATGATCATCTCAAATATATTTCAGAAACTATAAAATCCCCTAGATAGGTATAATCACATCCTCATTAACAAACCAACCAGGCAGTGAGTCCTCACCAGAAACAGTTTCCCTTGTGTCTAATATTTCCGGATCAGAATGTTTCCTCTTATTCACGTGATCAAGAAGTAATTAATCCCCTTATAAATCCATGAAAATTGTTTTCCTATGATGATTATAGACTACCATATGAAAATTAGAAAAAAGACAAATCAACTATCATTCACTAATAGCTTCATAAATAGGTTGATCCATTTTCTTTCACTTCTAGGAATCAATGACTTCATTGAATTTACATGAAATTTAATCAAGCTCAATGTTGATATAACAAATATATTGAACCCATGTATATTATAGGATGTTTAGTTCATGAAGAGATAATATGCATTGAGGTTATTACGACACATGTATACCACAAACCACTCCCCCAACATGTAATGTCTCCAATAATGTAAGACATGAACAACACCAGCTAACTCAAGGTTATGTGTTAGGTAATTATGGTCGCGAGGCCTCAACTGATGAGACCTATAAGACAAAAATCAATCACCTATCATTAAAACAACTCCCACCCTATTTCCTGGTGTATCATAATAAACTATGTAGCCTCTTCGATGATCAAGAAAGATCAATATTGGTGATGAGACTACACATAATTTCAACTCCCTAAATGAATTATCATTATATTTAGACCATATAAACAAGATAGAAATATTGGTTAAACCTATAAATGGTGTTGTATGGTGTGAAATGTTCTTGATAAAGCATTGATAGTAACTATCCAAATCCAAAGATCTTCTTCTATCAAAGAAGTTCCCAGGCTACTCCCAAGAATCAATGACTCTTACCTTCTCAAGATCCATAGATACTACTAATTATAATATAATATGACTCACAATTTGAACATTATTGATTTAAAAGTGTTACTCAATGATCTTTTCTCATGGAATAGATTATATTCTCTATTATAGTAATAAATATGATATCAGTGTTTTTGGAATGATTGTGTGTAGTCTGAGAGTTCACGAAGATATATTCCACAAAAACTATTATAACGGAATCTAGGTATGGGTAGAAAACATGATCCATAATGTCCAGAAATATATTAACTGCATTCGTTAGACCAAACAGCATCACCAAATATTTCTTAAAGTCCATACTGCTTCATAATTTTTTACATGGTAAATTTAAGGGTCTAAATCTCACATGATTATATCCCAATATCAAATCAATCATCAAGAATACTATAGATACTCATAGTTAGTTTAAGAGATCATCTATATGTGAAATTTAGTTCTGGTTATTAATTTTTGAGCTCGTTCAACTACCATTAATAGATACATAGCCTTAAGTTGATATTTGACTTCTTAGAAAAAAGTATAGGTGAAACCCAGTGAGAAGTCCATGGCCTTATAAATCCTTTTTCTTTCAGGTCTGAAAACAACCAATGAGTTCCTAAATCTTGGTTGGGACCATACTATACATAGGAATAGATACCGGTTCTACACTAGGCACAATATCAGTGGTGATATCTACCTCTCTCTTAGGAGGTAACCTAGTATATTCCTCAGGATATACATCTCAAAACTAGTCCACCACTATAGGAATGAAATCCTAACATAATTATGGCATCCTGCCTTTTTATTACATAAAATTTCATTACATTTTACAAATAGTTGATATTTAATGTCTAGTGTCTTGGAAATCAGGGATATAAAAAATGAAAACAACATAAAAATTTATTCTAATCCACTTGTAAGGCTTCATAATATGTTCATCCTATGTTCAATTACTGAATCTCAGATCTTAGAGACATACATCAATGTAATGGGTGAGTAGAAGGCCCAGTATGGGTAAACAAGGAATCAGTTTACTGGTGATATCAATAAAAACATGAATAAAACATAAAGATATGAGGAATGGAAGTATAGGAATATCAAAATGAAAATAAATTGAAACATACTTGAATATGTGGCTAAAACATTTCATTTATACATTCATGAACATATAACTGAAGACCATCCCCAAGGTGTAATTAAAATCACTAAGGTTATTCACCACATAAACATGCAACTTGTCATATCTAGAAATTAATTATTTACCCAATGCATTGGAGTGGTATCAGGGCACACCCTTAATATATATTTAATTTCATGTGATCCAAATAGATCATAGTCAAAAAATTTATAAATAACTCATAGAGAATAAAAGAAATGGGTTTTATTTAAAAATCATGACGTATTAAAAAGTACATAAAAATAAGATCACTTTGTCATTTATAACCCATAGAAAGGGAGTCAGGGTTATATGTATGTCAATTCCAGAATAAAATATATCTTTTTTTGTATTTATGAACACCCATATAAACTAAATTGTTCTGAGTATTCACATAAATAAAAAAAAGAGTATTTCTTCAGAGAAAGATAGACACATTTTGAGATGAAATTTATGCAGCATAACAGCTACATAACATGGTGATAGAAAATAAAAAAAATGAGAGGGTAAAAGGGTATCCCACTCATAAATTACCCATATTTCAATATAAATACAGAATAACATTTAGATAAAAACATTTTATGTATATTTTAATGACATAACTCAAGAAAAGGAAACTTGAAAGGAAAGAGAAGATGTGATATCCTTTATAAGAAATTTTGCAGCCTAACAGCGTCACTTAAAAATTCAGAAAACAAATTGATGAGAGTGGAAAGGGTCTCTAAACAATTATACATGAAAGGGGCAGTAATGAGAACATATAATAACATACCATCAACATAAATAAATAGAAACTAGAAGACACAACATAAAATAAGTCATGACATATAAGAGGAGGGTAAAGGATCCCTTACCATGAACAGTAACTTCAAATGCTTGAAGGTCAGGACCCTGGGAGGTTGAGGAAACCATGGGAGGACTCCTTCGGAGGTAAAGAGACCATAAATTCGTTGATTATGATTTTGGAATTAAATGGATGAGCTAATGACTTGGTATTTATAAGATAATTGAGGGAACAAAGCATTAATATTCAAGGGACACCTCATCGGTGGTATTGGAAAAACCATGGGCTTGCCCATGGTATTAGCCCATGGTATTGGCCAAATTGGAAACCTCATATCATATATTACTATTGTTAAGTCGACCAGAATTATTACATAACTATTACATCCTCAATGATGTCATTAAACACGTGAAACTCAAAAATGTATTTTCACTATTCACCGAAAATTCAACTTTTTCATTAAAACCCCAAAAAATAACCTTAACCTAATATTGATGCACTGAATTCAAAAAATTTCTCCATTTTATAAAAATAATTTTCTCAATATTTGTAATTTAATTTTTTTTTAAAAAACTATTCACCCAAAAAAAACTAATACTTAACTAATAATTTATGAAACAGTAATTTACCTATTCTATTGAATCACATTACCTAATCAATGTGCCTAAAATATATAAATACCTTCTTAACTGAGTTAACTAATCCATTTTGTCACATTACTATTCATAATCATAAAATTACTATTCATAATTTAATATTCACCAAATACTATGTTGATTTTAATTGACTCTAAATTTCTTACTGAACACAACTATAGAAGACAATTTTTTGAACATCATTACACATCATTAATTATATGAGGTTAACATAAATATTTTAAAATATCAATTTTTTCAAAATTCATCAATAATATATATCTTATATTTATCCAGACATTGGAAATTCACAAACTTCACCACAAGAAGAAAACACAATTTTATTTATCTAAAAGGATTACACAAAGCAGCAATGGTCTCGTTACATATCCCCCTATAACACCAGAGTTGGACCTCAGTGTAAGTTGTGCTAAGGTGATTGAATCTAGAGGAGGCTTGGCTAAAATTTCTTGAGTGGTGATTTCTATCAACTTAAACTTCTTTGAAAGGTGATTCCATTCCATCTTCACATGATGAAGTTCGGCCTGGGTTTGGTCCAAAGCAATTTTTATTGGTGCTACCTCCTTCCAAAGTTCTATCAAATGGGCTTCGATCGGCCCGAGACTACTGGATGAGTCAATCGAATCTTTATTGTATATTAATTAACAAAGATCGCTTGTTTTTATAGTGAAAAATCACCACATTAAGAGTTTAGTTTCTGACAGTCATATTTCCCAATGGTCATATAATAGTCAAAACCCAAAGGTCTCATTATAATTATACTCATTTCATTAAATGAAATATTTTTTTAGAATATAAACTAAAATAACACACAAAATTTGTAATCATAAATTATTAAAAAATTTGGGTCCTTACATTCTTCGCCCCTATGAAATTTCATCCCCGAAATTTTTAACTCGTACCCTCCGGAAATAAAAGGATTGGGAAATTATGCCTCACAGACTCCTCTAGTTGCCACATGGCTTCTTCATATTTTTGGTTCCTCCACAACACCTTATCAAAATTGGTAGTCTTGTTACGTTGAACCTTGTATCTACGATCCAAGATCTCCATCAGATGCTCCTCATAAGAGAGGTCATGTTCCGGTTGTACCACCACTGGTTTCAGTACATGTGAAGGGTCATGTATGTACTTCCACAAGAGGGATATGTGGAAGACATCAGAAATTGTGATATATTTGGAGGAAGTGAAAGCCGGTACACTACTACTCCCACATGATCAAGGATTTCATAATGGCCAATGTACCTAGGGATGATCTTACCTTTCTTCGAAAACCTCATGAATCTCTTCCAAGGTGATATTAAAAGAAAGACCTTCTCACTGACATCAATCTCCAAGTACCTTCGACGGTTGTTAGCATAGATATTTTGACAACTCTGAGTAGCCATAATGTGTTGTTGGATTTCATGGATTTTTTTTTGTCATTTCTTGCACAAGATTTGGCCGAAGAATCATTCTCTCACCAGCTTCATCCCAACATGTAAAAGTTATACATCACTTCCAATATAGATATTCATAGGGTGTCATTTGAATGCTCAAGTAGAAGATGTTGTTTTAAGAGAACTCAACTAAAGGAAGACATTGATCCCATCCACATTTAAATTCTATTGAGCTTGTTCTCTGAATTTCCTCAAGGGATTGAATAGTCTTTTCAGATTGGCCATCAGTTTGGGGGTGATGGTCCATACAGAAATTCAATTCAGTGCTCATAAAATCTTAATGACTTCTCCAGAATTTTGATATGAACCTTGGATCACAATCAAATATGATAGAAAGTGGAACTCTATGTAGCCTTACCACATCCTTCATGTAAATCAAAGCATGTTTATCAAGAGAGAAATCTTCCCAGATAGAGATAAAATGGGCAGTCTTGGTGAGACGGTCCACAATAACCCATATCTCATTGTTTCATTTGAATGTTCTCGAGAGACCAGTGATGAAGTCCACAGTGATATTGTCCCACTTCCATGTGGGTACTGTTAGTGGTTGCAATACCCCTTTAGGAATTTTTCTTTCTTAATTCACTAGCTAACATACCAGGCACCTTGAAGTGTAGTTAACAATCACCCTTTTCATATTATCCAACAAAAAATGATCCCAAAGGTCCCAATTCATTTTTGATCTTCCAGGATGTATAGAGTAAGTACATCTATGAGTTTCATCATTTATCTCCTTCTTTCTTTCAAGAATAGATAGAACACATAGTCTTGTACAAAATTTCAGTACCCCTTCTTGATCAATATTTATCTCAGGAAACATTCCATCCTTTACAAACTCAAACTTCTTCTATAACAAAGTATATTCTTTCAGATCATTCTTGATCTCCTCTAGTAATGACTGTTGAGAAATCATTTGGGTTAGGTTTGATGATGTCCCACCCCTTATAATTCCCATGTCCAGCTTTACTAGGTCATTAATCAAACTATATATTTGAATTCTCTTCATGGAAAAGAAAAGCTGGGTATTTCATGCTTAATGCATCAGCAACTTTGTTTGCTCTTCTAGTATGATAATGAATCGAGAAATAACAATCTTTAAGAAGTTCCAACCATACCTTTGTCTCATGTTCAATTCCTTTTGTGTGAAAATATACTTCAAACTTTGATGGTATGTATAAATATAACATTTCTACCCATAAAGATAGTGCATCCATATCTTCAGAGAAAAATCAACCGCATCCATCTCCAGGTCATGTGTAGGATAATTCCTCTCATGATTCTTCAACTGTCAAGATGCATAAGCAATTACAATTTTATTTTTCATGAGGACTGACCAAAGCCCTTTCAGATATGAATCGATAAAAATAACAAATTCTTATCCACTTGAGGGCAGAGTTAAAATTTATGCAGTAACCAATCTCTTCTTCAGCAGTATGGAAACATTCCTCACACTCTTTTTTGTCCATATGAACTTGAACCCTTTTTGAGTTAACTTGGTTAATGGATTATAAAATTGTGAAATGATCTTAAAAATCCTCCTATAATATCCAGTTAATCCATGGAAACATCAAATCTCAGTTATTATTATAGGATGAGGCCACTCCTCTACAAATATTTTCTTTTCATGTTCAATTGTGATTCCTTCATTGGTAATAATGTTCCCTATGAATGCAACGTTGTTTTAATCAAAATTCAAATTTGTTGAACTTCCCAAAAAGACTCTCCATCTGTAGAGTTTGAAAATATCCCTTAGATGATCCTCATGCTCTTCTAGACTTTTGGATATATCAATATATTATTAATAAAAACTACCACAAAGTTATCAATGTAGTTTTTAAAGACACTATTAATCAAATCTAGAAAAATAGAAGGTGTATTAGTTAGTCCGAAGGGTATAACAAAAAACTCATAATGCCCATATCTTGATTAGAAGGCAGTTTTTGGAATCTCTTCTTTCTAGACCCTCAATTGATGATAACTAGATCGAAGTTCAATCTTAGAGAAGAATTGATCCCCACGAAGTTGGTCTAATAAGTCATCAATTATTGGAAGATGGTATTTGTTCTTCACTGTGATACCATTAAGTTCCCTATAATCAATTCATAGCCACATTGATCCATCCTTCTTCTTTACAAAGAGAACTGATGCTCCCCAAGGAGACACACTCAGTCGGATAAACCCCTTCTCCAAAAGATCATGGAGTTGCGTGTTTAAATCCTACATCTTTACATTTTCTATCCTATATTGGGTATTTGATATCAAATGAGATCCAGTTACGAGTTCAATGGAGAACTCTACCTCTCTTTCCAAAGGATGTCTTGGTAACTCCTCAGAAAATATGTCCTCGTATTCATGGATGGTGGGGACATTTTCTATACTTAAACTCTCATCTCCTTCTTCATATTCATTAATCAAATCCATAAAGAAGGATATAGGAGGTTCTTATAGAACAATATTAGGTTGATATATCTCTAAATGGAAGATAAATGTAGGTTTTCCATTCAAGGCTATTGATATTTCCTTGATTTTTCAATTGATCATAGTATTATACGTCATGATCCAGTCCATTCCTGGTATAATGTCGAATTCCAACATAGTAATGACTATTATATTTGTGATAATATTTTTCTCACTATATTAAATACTAGAGTTTCTAAACATTTGGATATTCTTGTATAGTCCCACCAAGAGTCATGACTGATAACTCTAATTTTAGAAAATCATGGGTTGAATATAAATTATATTTAAATTTTGAGGAAATAAAGGAATGTGTAGAACCAGAATAAAAAAAAGTACTTTCTAGCTTTGAGAGGACAACAATAGTACCTCCTACCACATCATTTGGAGCATCATCATCAACTGTCGTGATAGAAAAAGAAAAGCCTTAATCCATTAGACTTTGATGAGGCTGATGGTGGTTCCCCTCCACTTCCCTCAAATTTTGACAGTGATTAGAAAAGTGCCAATGTTGACCACACTTGAAGCACTGGACATTAGGTATGGTCTTCACTATATTCCCCTTGTCGTTAGTGTTTGGATGTTGCGGTTTCACCTCAGTATGAAAATTACTGGCAATATGGCCATCTCCACCACACATTTAGCACGTCCCACACTTGAGTAGGAATATCCAATAATTCTTGTACCCATATTTTTACACGTGGGAAGTTTTACATGCTTGCCTCTACTTCCTTGATCGATGCTCCTCCCTAATCTTGGCTCCAACGATCTCTTATTGTCATTTGATTTGTGAAACCATTGTATCTCAGCAAACACTATTTTACTTTCACCACACTCGGCATGATCTCTGTGTATCTATCATAGTATCGGTTGGCTAGATTGTACAGCATATGGGGTCTCAGTCCATCAAAGGATATATCAATTTTACCATTTTGATCCATGACAAATCTAGAGGTATATCGTGAAAGTAGGGTGAAGTTCATCTCATAGATTCAAACATATTTTTTCTCCTTCTACTTTAGCATGAGAATCTCCATCTCCATACTTTTTGTAATGGAACGAGGGAAATACTTACTAAAAATATCCCAATAAACTCATCCCACTCCATATCTTCAACATCCACTCTTTTACTATTGTTTTTGATCAGTTCCTACCACCGAACATCTTATCCTTATAAGAGATAGACAACTAGGGTGACCTTCTCTTACTCTGAAGAGTGGAGTACAGAAAAGATCTTCTTTATGGAGCTGATCCACTGCTCAACAGTCGATGGTGTAGTCAATACACTGATGGTTTCTGGACATTGGCATTTAAAGGACTCAATAGAATGTTGTTACTATTAGATTTGGTGGCATGGAACCAACCAGTTTGTCCTTTATTCTTTAATAAATACCTTATCACATCTTGATAGTTCTTCTATGTGACAATTCATGTGATAATTTCCAAAGGACCCCTATTGAATTAATGGGTCATAGCGGATCCCTGCAATTATGATAACACATTAGTGCAATAACATTGTTTGTGAATATATGTTCTATGGATAGATGATGTTATTTGAGGGACACAAATAATACAGGCCATTAGGGGTGAGGACACATAAAACTTTGTGGCAAGTTCTCATAGTTTTTTCCCTTTGTAATATCTAGGAGGATATTATGAGAACGAGACCCCCCAATAGGAAATCTACATTTCATAGTGTTATTGGATGTTCCTATCTTAAGACATGTTTACTGGTCCTTAGACTTTAATATTATTATTAATGGGTATTAAAACTCATGAACATAGATGTATTGACGAAAACTGTGACGACACACTATTCCAAGTGGGGTAGGATATGTTTGGTGCATCACAAGTAATACTGCATTAATATATAATGAGATAAAGGATATTCCCCTTCTATTCCATAATGAAAGTAGATATATCAAACCATTTGATGGAATTGATATAGATTACATAAATCCATGTCCATGGTAAGATATGGGCAAGTTCAATTCCGGGATGTCAAAGAAAGAATGATCAAGCACTTCGGTTAATGGAACTATCATGAAACCCACTTGCTTAGAGATATGGAGACAAAGGGATTACATTACACGGCAGGAGTTAGTATGAGGTGACATGTTAATGTGAACTCAACTTCTTTCTCTTGGGTTCCTTGACCCATTTCTTGACAATAATCTTTGACTTTAGGCAAACCCGCCTAATGCCAATGAGAAAGAGGCCTAGAGGGTCACAAACTAAGTGTGTCTAAGTATCTCAGGTAGAATAAAGATTATTCTCATACATGGATTCATAAATATCCAAGGAATCCAAAATCATTATAATTTTGAATGAAGAATAATATAAAAACAAGTACACACCATGTATTAATGATTACACACCGTGTAGTTTTCATTTTTGAAAGGGATTGAAAAACATGTACATGTCCTGTATTAATGATGACACGTTGGGTAGTTTTTTATGAAAAACAAGTACACATTGTGTATTAATGATTACACACTGTGTAGTTATTCCAGTCAGTATTTTGAAGATACAATATTATTTTATTAAATGAAAATTATTATAATAATTGTGGGTTCATGTCAAGGAATTAATAATTCGACATGGGGGTTTTCAATGAGAGTTAATGAAATAAATAAAACGTGTAACATGCTTATTTATTTTCATAACATTATAACCACAAAACCAATTAAAAATTTCCTAAAAATCCCAAAACTTTTCCGTAATCGTTGTGCATAATTATTTTAGAGAATTCTTTCATGATCGAAAGAAAACCTTCCTCCAATAATGCTCTCAAGACCGAGAAATCAAGGCGATCGAAGGTGGACATCAAATGCAATGGTTCTTCTATGCTAGCAACCAAGGATCCCTTCAGCAACATCCATAGATATGTGGCATGTGTGTGGATCACTGTTAGAGGAATCCTATACTTGGATTCTATGATGCAATGATAGATCACAAGATCGTGACCATAGAAATGAATGAAGAAAAAATTCAACCATTGTAATTATTGAATTAATTAAATTATTTATAACCAACATATGATGATCCTATCTCTATGGTTCTGGGATTCCCTCTTTTGTTTTTTGTTCTTCATTTTATTTTGAAGATCCGAAATTTTATATTGTGACGGATCTTGGATTGATCATTGTTAATGCTAAAATCAAAGTTGGGAAAACCCACAAGTATGCTTCCACTGCACCCGAAATCTACAGTTACCATCATGGTGAGATCGGTCTCTTAGCTTGATTCAAGTTATTTCCTATTACATGAGTCAATTGGTTCATCATTCGAATGAATGTTTCCATTCCGGCTTCTATTAGAGAGTTGTCAACGCATTGTCCATTGTGGTCATCATTTTCATGGTTCCTCCTATTTCCTACCATTTTCTAGAAGAATAAATCCTTAATGAGAAACTTATTTCATTTACAAATATTTTAACTATAAATTATTATATGTACTAAAACATCATTCTTAGAAAATTACATAACTCTATAATTTATTCATAATGATTCATAAAAAATCTTTTGATTAGCCAAACATATCCCACGGGAGTGTCGTAAACAAGAGTGAATAAAGGCCCATTGTCGTGAACTAGTTCCCATTCGAGTCTATCTCAAAGCAGTGTTTTCAGGTTTTACCCCTATGTAAATTTCTGCCACAGCCGACTCTACCTTCTCATATCCAGACAGGGATGTATTTGTTTGATAAACCACTTACTCAATACTCACCAAAATTCCAGGATGTTTTCTTATATTTAATCTATTCTATAGGGTTATTCTTGTAGTTTTCATAGCATAATTTCCATAAATAACTAAAGTATCCTTTGATTCTAACTATGGAATCCTACATTTTTATTACATAACTTTTCATTACATTTTACGAACAGAGGATCTTTAAAGTCTAGTGTATTAAAAATCGGGGGACATAAATCATGAAAAAAACAAAAAAAATATTCTAATACACTTTCAAGGATTCATCATATGTTTATCCTATGTTCAATTACTACATCTCATATCATTGAGACATACATCAATGTAAAGGGTGAGCAGAAGGCCCAGTAATGGTAAACAAGGAATCATTTTACTTGTGATATCAATAAGAACATGAATAAAAACATATAGACATGAGTAATGGAAAATAGGAATATCATAATGAAAAGAACATGAAACAAACTTGAATATGTGGCTAATAAATGTCATTTAGACATCAATAAGCATATCACCAAGTTCCATCCACAAGGTTTCAAAAAAATTACCAAGGTTATTTACAAAGGTATCATGCAACTTGTCATCTCTAGATATTAATTCATTACCCAATGCATTGGAGTGCCATCAGGGCACACCATTAATATGTCTTTGATTTCATGTGATCCTAATAGATCATAATCATACATTTCATAAATAACAAATATAGAATAAAAGAATTGGGTTTCATTTCAAAATCATGACATCTTGACAATTACTTAAAAATAAGATCATTATGTCATTTATTACCCATGGAAAGGGAGTGAGGGTTATATGTACGTCAATTCCAAACTAAAATATATATTTTTTTATGTATTTATTGACACCCATAGAAACCAAATAGGTCTGAGAATTCACATAAATAAAATATGAGGATATCTTGAGAGAAAGGGAGATAAATTTTGAGACGAAATTTATGCATCATAACGGCTACATAACATGGTTTTAGAAAATATTTCAAAAAGAGAGGGTACAAGGGTAAACCACTCACAAATAACCAATATTAAAATATAAATACCGAATAAAATGGATATTGGAACATGGTATGGATATTTTAATGACATACCACAAGAAAAGGAATCTTGAAATGATAGAGAATATGTGATATCCTTTATAAGAAATTTGGCAGCCGAACAGCGTCACTTAAAATTTTAGAAAACAAATTGATGAGAGAATGAAGTGTATCTCAACAATTATACATGAATCGGATAGCAATGAGAACCTATAATAACATAAACTCAACATAATGAGATGAATACTAGAAGCCACAACAAAAAGGAAGGCATGACTTAGAAGAGGAGGGTGTAAGGATCCCTTACCTTGAAGATTAATTTAGAAAGCATGATGTTTGGGGCCTTGGGAGGCTTGAGGGAACCTTGGAAGGACTCCTTAAGAGGTAAAGAAATATTAACTTCTTTGACCAGGATTTTGGAATAAAATGGATGAGGGAATGGCTTGATATTTATAGGAGAAGTGAGGGAACAAAGCATTAATTTCCAAGGGACACCTCATCGGTGGTATTGGAAAAACCATGGGCATTCCCATGGTATTTGTCCATGGTATTGGCCACATGGGCCACCTCATAGAATATATTACTATTAAATAGTCGACCAAAATTATTAAATAATTATTACATCCTTAATGATGTCATTAAACATCCAAAACTCAAAACTGTATTTTCACTATTCACCAAAAATTCATCTTCTTCAAAAAAATCCCAAAAATTCACCTTCACCTAATATCGATGCTCTAAATGAAATAATTAACTCAATTTTATTAAAATAATTTTCTAAATATTTTTTATATAATTTTTAAATAAAAACACTATTCACTCGATAAAACCTAATACATAACTGATAATTTTTGAAAGAGTTATTTACTTATTTTATTGAATCACAATACCTAATCAAGGTGGATAAAATATATAAATACCTTCTTAAGTGAGGTTACTAATCCATTTCGTCACATTAATATTCATAAGCGTAAAATTACTATTCATAATATACAATTAACCAAAAATTATGTAGATCTTATTAGACTCTAAATTTCCTACTGAACACATCTGTAGAAGACCATAGTTTTTAAATCATTACATATATATAATTATTTAAGGTTAACATAAATATTTTAAAATATCATTTTTTTCAATATTCATCAATAATATAAATCCTATATTTATACAAACATTTGAAAATTTACAAACTTCACCATAAGAAGAAAACATGATTTTATTTATCTCAAAGGATTACACAAAGCAGCTACGGTCTCATTACATATCCCCTTATAACACCAGGATAGGACCTAAGTGAAAGGTGGGCTAAGGTGATAGAAAATGGGGGAGGCTTGGCCAATATTACCCGAGTAGTGATTTCTATAAGCTTGAACTTATCCTGAAGGTGATTCGGTTCCATCTTCACACGATGAATATTAGCTTTGTTTGGTCCAGAGAAAATCCCAGTGGTGCTACCTCATTCCCAAGTTCTGTCAGATGGGTTTTTATCGGCCTGAGACTATTAGATGAGGACATCGAATCTTCTTTCTATATTAATTAACCAAGATTGCTTGTTTTTATAGACAAAAATCGCAACATTAATGGTTTAGTTTCCAATGGTCATATAGACCAACGATCGTATAACTGTCGAAACCCAACAGACTCATTTTAATTAAACTCGTATCATTAAATGAAATAGTTTTGTAGAGTATACGATAAAATAAAACACAAAATTAGGAAACAAAAATTACTAAAAATTTCATTTTGTTACAATAATTTTCGATCATGAAGGACAAAATAGGAAATATATGTCAACACTCTACACAACCCCTGATGTTCAAGTCCATCTCAAGTTTCCTAGACATCATGTTCTCTCTTTCAAACATAGAAACCTCCCTCAAGTGATGACAAAGAAACCCTCTAGTAATAACAATCAATATGGGATGAAAAACATATGAACCACTTAATCCTAAAAATTATGTTGAATCCTTTCTTCTTAATGACAAAAAGTTTTCATCAGAAATGTTATATTACTATCTCAAGAAGAAACTCTTCTCATCGACAAACACCTTCTGATGGGAATCCCAATGAAGTGTCACAGACATCACCCCACATACGTATTCAGTATTTAGACCAAGAATTTCAATTAAATAAATAGATATTATAGATAAAAAATCAAGTATAGGATCATGGTATCAATATAAGAGATGAATTACCTCAACTACACATTCTATTGTCTATTTATAAGTTAAGAATTCAAGTATTACCTACAATGATTCAGTTATATGGGGTATAAATTATATATTATAAAGGGAACACTCTTTACGTAGTAATTGAAATTCCATTTAAATACAATTAACTATTTAATATAAGGTATTATAGTGTAACATGTATATATGTATATAATTGTTCAGTTATACATGTTGTTATTCCCAATTTATAGATGCATAAAAATATAAATTTCAATTGAAAATACATTTAACTGAAACTAGTTAAATGATTAAATAAATGTATCTAAGGTTCCATACCATTAAACATGTCAAAAATTGATTATATAAGGATTTATCATCAAGCTATGTTGAAAAACATCATTTAGGTTGACTCAGACACATTAAGTGACTAGCTTCTTTATTTTCTTCCTATAAGATATTTAAAAAATTACTATCATATTAATCAATGGAATTACAATGGCCAAAAATCAATATAGATAGTAATATATTCTTGTAATGGAATATTCATGACATTTAAATCCTTATTCTTCAATGAGGATGCATGAGTTAATGCTCCCATTCCATACAATCCCACGGGTTGAAATCAATAAAACAGAACATCAAAAATCATGGTCATCACCTAATGGAGAAAATAGTAATTTTAATAAGAGAAATCTAGAAAAGAAACTCCCATCTCTAACGACATGGAATTTCCCCCATACATGGGTTAGCTACTACTAAGAACATGCTCATTACCATGTTCTGAAACATCATCTTCTTCTATCTACCAACCCCAAAATATAGATACAAAGGAAAAAAATACTCTAGTACCATTCTTTCCCATCCTTAGGCTAGTTCAAAGATGTGTTATTGATTGAGTTGGCCACAAGGCCTCATTTATACCTCCCTATATGTCAAAGTCTACCGACCAGCAGTGAGGCTGTATGACAGTATGGTGGCTAGACTATACCCTCTTTATCAAAGTGAAACATAGTAGATAAATAAATAGATAAAAAAATAAATTCAACACATAATCCATATAGATAATAAATTATATATAAAAAGAGTAAATAATTTTATGGAGGAATATAATATGAAGTAATAAAGATATAATTTTAGGAACACAAAGAGTTCCAGTATACAGAAAATAAAATAAAAGACAACAAACAATAATCTTCATGAGAATCTTGAGAATTGGATCAATCCTATACTACTAATTCACCCATCATAAATTGGAAATCGAGCATCAATAGTTGGGAACTTCCCTTTATCCTTACATGTATTCCTAAAATCATCTTAGGTACCTAGCGAAAACCTAGAACGGATGTGAGTAAAACTCAGTAGGACTCCACAAGAGGTGTATAATTCAATTCCATTCTTTAAATATAATATGTAATATTGTGCATGTATAATCAATGAAATCAATAAAATTAAATAGAATCCATGTCATCTCGGGTTCCTCATGGGATACCCAGTAAAACCTACCTACATCAACCTAACTTGAATTTCTCATATTATATGACCTTTCAGTTCATCTAGGGACCCATGGAACATATACATGGATTCATAGAATAACAACCATAAGGAATCCTATAATTTAAAATGTCATACTAGGATTTTGGAACTCAATCCCACTCATGGTGGTCAAACATGATGTTTGTATATTTAGTGTCGATTGGAATCCAAGTGGTGAACACATAGAATTATAATCCTAAAATTTTCTAACGAAACCGAGGAAAATAATCCTCATGTATAATCTGGTCTCACTTGGAGTTCAAGGCGATGATATTAGGCATTCCTTGTCTGAAGACATCAAGACAAGACTGGGAGATCAACCCGAGTGTTCTAATGTTTTATAGAGATCAAGATAAATCTACAACATCAATCTCATGAATACATCAATGTAATAAAAACACCAAATCCAAGATGTTCTTACAACTTTTCATTTGTATCAATTAATCCGGGGGTATCTTTTGAGTTCACTCAATGCATTCCCAATGAAATAGAAGTCTTTATCAAGGAAAACCACACCTTTAACAGTGTAATCAAAGTCTAAAGAAGAATATAAATCATAATTAGAAATCAAACATAAGGCCAAGACTAGTATCCATAATTTTTCAAAATCAAATTTTTTCAATTAATATATTATGCTTATATGGGATAATTTAAAAACACCCTAATGGTTTGTTTAGATACTTAGTCAAAGTAAAGTTTTCATGGGAATTTAATAAAACACATCATAAGAGGTTGTTTTAGTTGAGTTTTTTAACCTCCAATGTAGTCTAAGGGTCTCGTAGCATGTTTAAGTCAAACATTATGTAAAAAAAATAAGTGTATTAAACATTTAGGGGAAACACATGGAATGTATGGAATGTGACATAATAACATAAATTTTAAATATCATGAATTTTAGGGTAAAGTAATAAACCATCTACCTATGCCCTGTAGAAGAATCCACATCTGTTATTGACCTCATATTTTTACTAGAGTGAGAGAAATTGAAAGCCCAAAAAAATCCCCAAATTTAGGTTATAAACATTAGACATGGAAGAAGTGGATTGGATGAAAAAAACCTGAAAGGAAGCAAAAATAGTGTTAGCCTTACCAAGGTCTTTCTAATAAAAAATAACTTTATTGAGTATTTTATTTATAATAAATTATATAACTCCATAAAATTGTGTTAAATATGTTTACTTATAATATATTTTTGATTATATCTTTCAATTGAAAATTTAATGAAAATTCATGTTTTTCCATTTAAAGTGCAGTATAGTAATTCAGACATAAATATTTTAATTTCAATTATTTGAACTTAAAATTGTGAAGAAATATTCCTAACTCAAGGATACACAACTTTAATTCAGGACAATATAGGTAAATCGTGTATTTGGTGGGAGTAAAAGGGTCATGAAATCAAAGATGGTCTTGACCCACTAGACTAGACATCACTTTAGTATTTGGGACCTATCATCTTCATCCATGCTGGATTCAGACCAAACTTTTAAATCAGATCTTGGACCCAATTTATAACAACTAATCCTATTGTAAGGACAAATAATTTACACTTTTTGGTGGTCAAGAAGGTGGCTCAAGTGGGATTATAATATTTGGAATAATTTTCCCATTCACACTTGAAACCACTTATAACCTAGCCTCCCATACACTATATAAATTGTAATTTTTTTCATTTTGATGTGTTGGGACTTGTATTAGGATATTTAAATCAGATTATAATTGGTTTTAGTCCATTTCTCCAGGAATTTCAAAATTGAGAGATCTTGAAGCTACGATCACTTCACCGAATCCTTCTTCTTCTTCTTCACATGTTAATGTTTTTGTTCTAGAAATTAACTCTTTAGTTCATCTTATATTTCTTATATTTTATTAAATTTTATTATTATTTAATATTACTATTTGTTATGGAATTAAATAGTAGAAATGTTATTGGATTATACCCTTTATAAACCTTTTCCAATGTGATATGTTTCTACAATAACTACACTGACCATGGAAGAATAGTTTTCATAGTAATCGATCTACCTATTACCTTCTTAATGAATTTATTTTGAATCAATGAGATACATAAATTCATATATTATGATCCATTAATTGAGTTTTAAAATTATAATATACTGAGAAATTAAATGAACAATTAATGAAAAAACACGCAAAGTTGAGTAATGTGTGAATTGTGAGAGCGTGACATTAATAAGTGAAACAAAAGCACAATGGATAAATTTTTAGAGTTAAAATATAATACCCAAACATAATTCATCATAATTTTATAGAATTTATGTGTTCCTTAAATTACCACTGACCATAAGCTAGACTAACATCAATCAATGAAAGGTTTTTATGATTTCAAGTTATGAATCTATCCTAGGGTTTAATTCTATTCATATTTGTGGTAATGTTATTTCTCATAAGGTTTTGGAATTAACGAATTAGAGGATCATAATTAAGTGGAAATTAATTTATATAATAGTTTTCAATGAGTAAATTAATATGTATAGTTATATATATTACTCCTTCGAAAAATATTATCAAAAAAAACATCTTCTCGTTGTGTCTTATTAATTGAATTTCATTTCAAAAATAAAAACAAAAAAAATACCATATTCTTCCAGCATACAACTTATTATTATTTTATAAACAATATTCAAACCCCACATCCTTTTAAGTAGTGTCTTTATATTATTTTATTTCTTAAAAACATTTAATAATTTGTTTTAATTACTGCCTCGTTGAGAGACAACCTTGGTCAGCCACTCTGTTGCACCTATGTTTCAAAAAACAACACATCATTTGAAAGAGCCCATGAAATCTGATTTCCAATTGGTACAATTTTTATAGAGAAAAGTGATTTATTCAACAAACTAGAGGTATTTATTTTATTTTCATTTTATTATTTTCTTCTCCACTTTCATTCTTTATTCGCCTTTCTTATGTTTTTTTCTTTTCTCTCTTCTTTTATTTTTATCGAACCTACTCAAACTTATTTTATTTTTATTATGGTAAACATTTTCTTCATTTATTTTTTATTATTATTTGATTGATGACATGAACAAATCCCAAAGTTCTCTTAGATCTTGACCTTCAGATTGAATGTAGCCTTTGAGTTTAAATCAGACAATCGCTATCTACCAGAAGTTTAAACATTCATCTAGTTAGATAATTCCCCCATTCTGGGAACACTGTAATTAGAGACACTTCTATATCAAAAATAAAACAAGAACTAATGGCTCAAAAAAATTAAAATGAACTTAATATTTCCATTATATAATTGTATGCACCCGACATTAACTATCAGCCAAATTTTATAGTATACCCAAATATGAAATTTTACTTTGAACTGAAATATGGGTTAATTCACCTAATTCCATAATTTCATGGATTATTTGGGGAGGATCCTAAAAAACATAGAAAGGAATTTAATGTGGTTTTCCCAACCACAAAACAGAGAAATGTCTTTTAATATTAAATAAAACTAAGAGCATTCTCATTCTCACATTATGGAACTGCAAAATACTGGATGTATTATTTAGAACCGAAAGATGTAACTTGTTGAAATGAATTGAAACAACTTTTATTAAAGAGATTTTTTATAGGCTCAATGACAACTGCCATCCTAAAAGAGATCTTAGGAATCAATAAAGTACCAGGGGAGTCATTTTATGAGTACTAAGAGTGATTCATGAAGTTGTGTGTAAGCTATCCACATTAAAAAAATTAGTGAGAAACTCGTCATCCATTACTTCTACAAAGTCCTCAAAACTATGGATAGAATAATGGTAGATGTTGTGGTGTTAGGAGCATTAGTGGACAAAAAACAATAGATTCACGTGCATTTATTGACAATATGGACAAAACTCCAATCAATTTTGTGATTGAGGTACACCACATGTTACAAGAGTAAATTAGTCTAGTCTTTATTATATTGAATATTATTTAATTGATACTAAGTTTGATGAATTAACCACTATGGTGAGACTGATTTATTTGGCTCAAAATACATCACAACCCTCTCTTAAAAGGCCTTGTTACGTTTTCACTGATGTAAACCACCTAACTAATTGTTTACCACAATTATAAGAGACAGAGGATTGCACAGAAGTGTTCTTTGGGAGGCCTTATCAATAACATTAGCAGCCACACCCCTAGAATAAGTATGATTCCTTTTCTCCAACATATAACCATGGGTGGAATGATCAATCAGACATGGGGTATGGCACTTGACAACAACAAAGGATCCCTTTTCAAAAATAAATCTATCACCCACCACCATACCAAAATGGTTTCTAATAACCACAAAAAATATTTAAATATCAAATATCAAAAATTCATCAACAAGTTAATTTTCAAGAAAATATATTTTCTATGAATCAAGTTCTTTTGAAAAAAACATTGTTCTTAATCAGCATAATGAGGTGAAGAGTCGATTGTTGGAGATGAGGGAGTTGAAGACTCAAATGAGCCAGATTGTCACCACACTCTTTGAACTGGTAAAGAAGAACTCTAGAAATCTTCCTTCCCATCCTACTCCAAATCCCAAGGGAAATTATAGTCCAACACATTGATAATTTGGAAGAAAAAAACTAAAACATCTCTACCTGTCATTACAATGGGATTAACCTCAAACATGGAGAAGCCCCATTCCATACCAACTGATGAGAAACCCAAATTGAAGGATAAATCTAAGAAAAAAGGTTAATAATTTATAATTTAAACATATTCCTTTTCCAAAAAGAGGTGTACAAACGAAGAAGATTGTTGGGGTGCCAATGAAAAAATAGGTTTTGGACACATTCATGTGTTTGGAGATAAGCATACCCCTTATTTAAAACATTAAAAAATAATGAGTTATTCCAAATTAATAAACTAACTTTTTACCAACCGAAGAGGGATCAATGGAAATGAACGAATCAATCATCGAAGGAATGTATCTGACTCATTACACCAACTCCAGATATTCCCACAAAGTGCAAGGATCCGAAGACTTTCACCATCCCAGGAACCATAGGGGAGTTACACATTTTTTATGATTTATGTGATTTAGGATCTACCATAAATGTGATGCCTCACTCTGTATTCACTTCTATACAGGTTGGTGAGTTGAAGCTGATGAGTGTAGTATTATAGTGAGAGAATATAACTATAGCATATCTAGTAGGTGTAGTTGAGTATGTACTTTTTCATGTAAGATACATGATCTTCCCAATATATTTCTATGTTCATGACATGGAGGGTGATTAGGTAAATTCTCATTCTCCCATTATCTAAAGTAGGTCCTTCATCAAAACTGCAAAAACAATCATTAAATTCCATGAGGGTAAACTCTTCCTAGAGTTTAGAGATGAAGTTGTAATATTTAATGTTTTGGACTCTATGAAGTACCCCTCATAAGAACATTTTTAATTTTTTATATCCCATTTTGAACCACCAAATAAAATCCTCATGGAATTTTATTATCTTATACTTATATATATAATGAGCATTGGTTCTAGTTTTATGTCTAAGAGAACATCCATAGCAGTTTATAAAGCAGAAACCTCTATTAGATTTGATATTTAAAAAGATTCATATTCTGATTATATTCATGTTCAATCTTATTATGGAATGGCTATTATGTATGATGATGTATTTCATTCATTATTCTCTTAGTCTGATATTGATGTTCTTTGCGAAAATATTTTTGTTCCATCACTGTCTCCATCCATACTACACCACCATTGATTGGAACTCAAGCCATTACCACCAAATATCAAATACTCATACATGTTATGTTGTGAGAAATTACATGTTATCATTTCTAACAATATCCCTTTTGAACATGAAGAAAACCATTTGAATTTCTTGAGGGAGAACACCAGGGAAATCAGGTGGACCTTGGCTGAAATATCAAGTATTAGCCCCTCCATTTGCATATAATGGATTCTTTTGGAGGATGGGGATAAACTAGTTAGGCATCCACAAATGATATTGAATCAATATCTTATATATGTTATTAAAAAATATGTTGAAAAATTGATCAAGGAAGGTATAATTTATCCGATTTCAGATTCCCAGTGGATGAATCATATTTAGGCTGTGCCTATGAAAATTGGTGTTTCTATTGTTAAAAATGATAAAGATGAATTAGTTACAATGATAAGTAAAAACAGTTTTTGTGTGTGTATTCATTATAGGAAACTAAATCAGACCACTCATAAGGACCATTTCCCCATCCCGTTTATTAATAAAATGCTTGAGAGACTAGTTGGGAAGTCATGTAATTGTTTCTTGGGTGAATTTTATGGATATTTTTAGATTCCAATAGCTTGAAAGGATCAAGAGAAGACAACATTAACCTTTCCATTCTGTACATTTTTCTACTAAAGGATGCCATTTGGACTTTGAAATGCCCCTGGTACCTTCTAGATATGCATGGTGAGTATTTTTTTATAATTTTATTGCAACCTTCATGGAGGTATTTATGGATAATTTTATTGTGTATGTATCATCATTTTTTGAATCTATCTTTAGTTTGGGAAAGGTGTTCGATTGTTTTATTGAGAAGAATCTGGTCCTAAACTTTGAAAAGTGTCATTTAATGGTAGAGCATGGCATTTTCTTAGGGAATGTAGTGTCAAAACAAGGGATAGAGGTTGACATATCTAAGTTAGATATTATTTCTTAATTACCCTATCCTTCATGTGGGTGTGATGTTAGATCTTTCCTAGGGAATTCAGGATATTATCGTCACATTATCAATGATTTTAGTAAGCTTTCACTTCCTATTTCACGATTACATCAAAAGGATTCTGATTTTGTGTTTGTTTATTCTTGTTGTAATAAATTTGATGAGAAAAATAAGTTTTTGACCACTCCACTAATAATACATCCCACATGATTAGATCTTCATTTTGAGCTTATGTGTGATTCCTCCAACTTCATAGTGGGTGATATCTTATCTCAAGGGTGGATGTATGTTCACATGTGATTACCTATGCATCATGGACATTGGATTCCGCCCAATAAAACTACACAACCATATAAAATGAGTTTATTTATATCATAATTTCTTTAGATAAATTTCATTCATATTTATTAGGATCTAAATTTGTTGTTTTTTATAACCATACACCTCTGAGGTAAATCTTAAAGAATCCATAAGCAAAGACTTGACTCATCCAATGGATGCACCGTCTTCAAAAAATCGATATTGAGATAAATGACCAGAAGGGGTCAAAGAACATGGTGGTGGAGCACATGTCTAGGATTACTCACACATTAGAGGCTGAAACCTTTGACCAGGTACCACTTCAATATGTTCTCTTTGATGAGCATCTTTATCCCATCTCAGGTACACATCCTTGTTATGATGATTTCATTAACTGCCTTGTTGGATCTGAAATTATTACAAATTTAAATAAACATCAAGTCCAAAAGTTAAAGGGTGAATCAAGATTTTATGTTTGTGATAAACCCTACCTTTGGAATATGTGTAGTGATCAAGTTATTAGGATGATTGTTCCTGATCATGTGTTTGATACTGTTCTACATTTCCCCATACACATTCATGTGGAGTGAAAATCTTGAAATGATTTGCACAAATACATATGTGGGGAATTGGTGCCATGGTAGACCCATAACTTGTTTTTGGTCTGATTAGTGTTATTAATATCACTGGATTTTTTTGACACAATTTATGAGACATGTACTTTTAAATTTATTAATATTGTCTCTTGATGCGATTCATACTTTGCCTATTTTTTCACTATGGATTGATGAATATTAACATTCATATCTTATCATAGTTTTTTGGAATACATGCTATGTCACTTTTCCCAATTGTGCAAAAGGGTATGGGTGGGTGATTTGATAAAACAAAATTATATTTATATTTATTGATGATAAATTATATAACTACCTCACTTTATTTTAAATATGTTTATTTATAAAATATTATGGATTAGATCATTCATTTGAAAATTTGATGAAAATTTTATTTTTACCCTTTAAATTGAAGTGTTGTAATTCAGAAAGAAGTATTTTAATTTAAATTATGTGAACATAAAATGTTTCATACATGTTCCTCATGAAATGGTATACAACTTTTATTCAGGACTATGAAGCTAAAACATGCATTTGGTTATAATAAAAGGTCCATGAATTCAAAGATTGGATGGACCCTCTAGATTGGACAACACTTTAGTATTTGGGCCACAAATCATTCATCCATTCATGGATTGGGACTAAATTTTGAGATGAGATCTAGGAATCAATTTCTAATAACTAATAATGCTGTAAAATTGCTAATTCACATGTTTTGGTGGTCATGAAGGCGGTAGAAGTTGTACTAAAATATTTGTCTGAATTTCCCCATTTAAACATGAAACCACTTATAACCAAGCCTCCACTCCACTCTATAAATTGGTTTCTTCTCATTTGGAGGGGTTGGAAGTTGAATTGGGAGATTTTAGGTAGAGTGAAATTCATTTCATTCTATTTGTCCATGAATTTCAAGAGGGAGAGTTCTTGAAGCTAGGATATCTTCATCGAAGCCTTCTTATTATTATTCACTTCTTAATTTTTTTGTTCAAGAAATAAACTTCTTAGTTCCAATTATATTTCTTCATTTTTTCATCAATTTTTTCTTCTTTAATCATCCTCTTTGGTATACAATTAAAAAGTAGAAACATGTTTGGTTTACACCCTTTATAATCCTTTGCAAATGCCATATGTTTCCATAAGGACTACACTTCCCATAGAAGAGTAGTTTCAATAGTAATTGATCTACCTCATACCTTATTTTTATATATATTTGGAATCAATGAGATGCTATAATTAATATATTATTATCCATTTATTTTGTTTTTTAATTATAAAAAACTATGAAATCAATTGAATGAATCATGCAAAAACACGTGAAGTCAAGTAATGTGTGAATTGTAAGAGTGCGACCTTAATCAGTGAAACAAAAGAACATTGGATTATAGAGTTAAAATATAATCCCTAAACATAATTCATCCCCATTTTCCAGAATTTATATGTGCCCTAATTTACCAATGACAATAATCTAGACTTAGAATTTCAATCAAATTAGGTTGCTACGATTTCATGTTCTGAATCTAGACTAGGGTTTAATTCACTTCATCTTTATTGAAATGTTATTTCTCATAGGGTTTAGGAATTATAAAATTAGGGGAACATAATTAAGTGGATTTTATTTTCAAAGATAATTATTAATGAGTAAATGAAGAAGTAGATTTATATCAATTATTCCTTCTAAAAATATTTTCAAAAAATCATCTTCTCGGTGTGTCCTATTAATCTAATTTCATATCAAAAATAAAAACAAAAAAATACAATCTTCTTCCAGTAAACTACTTCGTATTCTTTTATAAAGGATAATCAACCCTCATCGCACCCATCCTTTAATGTAGTGTGTTTATATTTTTTAATTTTTAAAATATGTTTAATAAAAATTTTTTTATTATTGCTACTTTCATAGATGACCTTGGTCAACCACTCTACTGCACATAAGTTTCTAAAAACCAAACATCATTTCAAATATACCACAAAGCACCTTTCACGCTCTATCACCTTATACAAAACTAGAATCATAGGGAAGTAGAGGAGATCCATGAAATTATTATGGAGAGGAAAGGGGGATATCTATGGTGGCTGCTAAACAAAAATGAGGACCGGCGAGGAGAAATAAATTTTTGAAATGAAAAAGTGTAAAAAGAGTAATTTCTTGTATTTTTAACTGGGTGTACTGTTTTCCAAACAATGAACTGACCGTGTGACCCTAATATCTTGGAGCACTGCACCTTGCATGGTTTAAGATATTGGTTAGACAAACCGTTCACATACCATGAAAAGTGAACCTATAATAGATTACAGATATTTCATTGTGTCTATACCCCATTCACATAATTTATCAGACCATGATCCGCCCTTTTCTAAGCCAAACGGTTGAGGGTTACAAAATAACTATATGTGTTAACCATTTTCCTTCTAATTCTACTTTAAAAAATGGAACTCTAGGCCCTGAACCATCCTAAAATCTTCCAAAACATCCTTTATAACCTTTGACACTTCCATTAGATAAAATTAGAGCTTTGAGAGAGTTTAAAAGAGTATGTACCTCAAATAAAGAATCGGGAACTTACATTGTTTTACCACTATTTTTATAATGACTAGTGGAAATACAAAAATGGTTCCCTATAATTGGTTATAGTGCAATTTAACCCACTGCATCCCAATGATGGAAATCATGACACAATTTCAAGTCCATAATGACTATGGGTGAAAAATTATTTATCAACAATACTCAATCAATGTCATTCATGACTTGAACAAAACATTGTTTAATAAGGATAATGAAAACATTATATTTTAATTTTAATAAATTCTACCCCCACAGTAATCTCATTTTCTTCTTCCATTTTTCTAGAAAATCAAAAATTTACAATAAAAAAAAGATGTAATGTATTGAAAATCCAATCCCCAATATATCACCTACAAACAATTTAATTTTTCATTATCTTATATTATACATCTCATATTTGAGTATTATTTGATGTAATGGAAATATTAAATGATTATCAAAATATATAATATATTCATTTGTAAAAGAATAAGGTCTGATCTGAAAATTTTCATGAGATAAATATAAATTTCATTAAGTGTGATTATTTGAGATATGGTTTGGTCAAAGAGAAAATGTCATTGCTAAAAAGAACACATCATGGTTCATTATTTTCTATAAAATAGTTCATATTAGTAAAATATTGTAAAAAATAGTATTTATTATTGAAATTCACTATTAAAAAGGTAATTTGATTTTAAAAAGTCTAAAAACCATCTAATTTTTAATAAAAATGAAAATACATTCTATTTAGGAATTTAAACATTTTAAAATAACAAAAAATAATTTTTTTATTTACTATATTGAAAATTAATTAAAATGCAATTGAATTTTTTTAATTTAAAAAATTTACAATAAAAATCATTTAGTTTTAAAAAAATTCTTAAAAATTAATCCAATATTATTTATATTTTTAAAAAATATATTTTTTAGTTATAATTATTTTTAAAAAATAAAAATCTATCCCCATTTACTTTGAGAACAAAAAAAATTATGATTAAAAAAATTAAATTTAAAAAAATTAAAAAATTTATTAAAAATTTAAATTTAAATTTTTTTATTAAATTAATATCATATTTGTTTTAAATAAATATAATAGTTACTTTTATTTTTTCCATAAAAATTATAAAAATTAAAATGCAATATTTGAAATAAAATTATATCTATACAAATATTAAAATGTGTATAAATGTTAAAAAAAATAAAAAAACATAATTTTTTCTTTGAAATATTCTATTTTCTGACTAAAATATACGTTTTTGTTTGAAAATTTAAAAAAAAACCTTTTATTATTATATTAAGAATGGATTAAATTTAAAATTATGTAAAATAATTCTAATATCAAAAAAAACTATTAAAAATTCTTTCTAATAATAGATTTATTATTTCAATTAAAATAATTTTTCATTTTCCCAATTAAATTCCTTTTAAAAAGTTATGTTTTTAATTTAAATAAATTTAAAAGTATATATTTTCATCTCTGTAAAGTATTCTACATTATAATAAATTGATTTAAATATATTAAAAAACTATTTTTTTATAAAATATATAAAAAATCATTTTTTTTATTTTAAAAACAGTATAATTATACTTTATCATAAAATTTCAAGATATCATATTTTATAATAAAAAAACATATAATATATTACTTAATTATTTTAAAAAAATCAAAAAAAATATAAGCATTTTTTCTAAAATATAAAAAGAACCATTCTCAATTGTAAATTTCATTTTTTATTTAATAAAAAATCTATTGTTATCATTCAAAATCAAAAATAAATATTTTTCTTTTTCTTTTAATAAATTTTTAAAATATAAAAGAATATCATCTCAAATATATTTTTTAATGGGATATAAAAAAAAATTATGATTTGTTAAAAAGATAGGAAAATCCACTACTTTCATTTTAAAAAAATGAAAACGAAATTCTTATTTTTATTTTAAAGATAACGTACAAAAAAATCTTATTAATTACCCATTTTTCTAATTTATGTATTTCTATAAAATATCATTATTAATTTAATCATATCAAGAAATAAAAAATATCTAATTACTATAAAAAGTAATAATTTTATACCCATGTTTTATAAGCATCCAAATTTTTATTAAAAAATAAAAAATACAAAATTTTAATAAATTAGAACTTAAATGAAATTTAAAAATATTCTATTTTAGAATAAAAAATAAAATAAATATATTTTTTTATTTTATAAATAAAAATAATAATAGAAAAATATTAGTTAACATTTATAAAATATAATTTTAATAAAAATTATTATTTATTTTAAAAAACATATTCATTCCTAAATAATTGATAATAACCCACATTTTAAAAAAATGTACTTTAAATATTACTTGTTTATAAAATATAGTTAAAATATAATTTTATAAATAATAATATATTCTTTATTTAAGAAATTTTTTTCATTATTTCTCACTATATTCTAAGTTTTAGAATATTCATATTTACATTTATTTTTTAAAAAACTTATTTTTTCATTGAAAATAATCTATCTTTATTATTGAAATTCTAAATTTTATTTTAAATCATAACATTTCCATTTTTCCTTAATAATAATATAAAAACCATTTAAACCTATGTGTTATTTGAATAATACCCTTATCCATTATATAATTTAAAACATGGAATGATAAGTTTTTAAAAATAATTCAAAAATATATCTAACTATTCTATAAAAAACCTTTTATTTATAAATAAATAAGAAACATGTATTATCTTTTTAATTAGGATTAGTTGGGTTTTTAATTTTGAGTATATTTGTGTAAGTTTAATTCAATTCTTCACATTACTGGTTAGGATACACAAGTTTGTTTTCCTATATATAACTTTATTTCAGTTTTTTCAATATATTTTAACTTATGTTAGTTCATCTTGGTTCAGTTTGGGTAGAGTTAGGTTCAATAATGTCATTTTTTTAAAATTAGCTTATTTTAATTCATTTGAATATCATCGTGGTTTTTTAAGTTGACTCAATTTTGTCACGATCTATTTAGGTTTATTTAATTTATTTTAATATGAATTTCATTCATTGGGATTGGTTCACTTTGTTTTATTATTTTTTATGTTGATCTAAGTCTGTCTGAGTGGATTTGGTTAATTTTGAGTTAGCTCAATCCAATATTATTTTATTGGTTCTGGTTGTAATGCCTCAATCCATCCCTCAATCATGATATTGTCAATTTTGGGCCTAACCCACACAGTTTTTTTGTTCCCTAGGCTATGTCAATCAGGCATACCCCTAGAAAATGTCAGGTGATAGGAGATGTATCTACACCACCTTATAAAGGGGTACTTCGTGATCTTCCTCCTTCTATGTGGGATTTCAATAATCTTTTCCCCTTGAAGGGCCCAGAATTCTCACTGGTACATCGAATGGACACTGGCTCTGATACCATTTTATAACATACCATTCCAACCCATGATCATGATATTTCCCTCTTTGGGCCTAACCCATAGATTTTTTCATTCCATTGGCTCTATCCCACAAGCATCCCCTTGGAAATGGCATCATTATGGGATAGGTATTCACACCACCTTGTAAAGGTGTGATTTTTGATCCTCCTCCTTTAATGTTGGACTACCATAATTATTGGTGTTGGGTTAATGTGATTTAATTTGGTTAAATTTGAAATATTTTAGGTCAGCTTAATTCAGTTTTTTTTGGATTAGTTAAAATATATAGTGCTTGTTCATGAAAATTTTGTTTGATTTGGTTAGATATGTTTTAATTTAATTTGTTTTATTTTTGTTTAGTTTGGGTATGTTAGGTTATGTTTGTTCATGTTCTTTTTTAGTTTTAATTTATATAGTTTAGTTTAAACTAATTTAAAATTTCATGGTTTAGTTTGGTTAAAATTAATTTTAATTTTTTAGGTTTTTAATAGTTCAATTTCATTTGATTTTGTTCAAATGAGCTCTAACCACTTCATGTTCATTCAATTTCAATTGATTCCGTTTAAGTTTGGTTTGATTCAGTTTAGTTTAGTCTAATTTTTATAATTTAATTGTGTTTACTTTGAATTTATTCTTGTGTATTCATGTATATTTCATTAGTATTAGTTTTTTTTAAGTATATATTTGGTATGGTTTGACATTTTTTCACATGGTTCAATTCAATTTTATTTTTTTATTTAGGTCTGTTCACTTTGATTTAGTTCACATCATGTAATTTTTTTATTTTGATTTGTGCGAGGTTGGTTCATTATTTTTTTAGTATTATCCGATCGGCTTACATTAATTTACTTTGGTTATGTTCAATTTTGCATGTTTTGGTTCTGACTAAGTCACTAGGTAAGATTTTGTCGAGGTTAATGACATTAAATTCTTTTAGGGTTCAGTTACACTCTATTATGGTCTATTGAGATGGCTCTTTTTAGGTCCACTCTTCTCAACATGGTTAGGTTCATATTGGGAAGGTCTAGGATGGGCTGATTTGGGTTAGATTTGTTCATGATTTATTTGATTCAATTATACTTGGTTCATAGTTCTGTTTGACATGGTTTACATTAAGTTGGTATAGCCCTAATTATTTCGATTAAATATCATATAATTTAGTTTTATTTTTTATGGTACACATTATTTAAATTACATTTAGTTAGGTTCTATTAGGTATGGTCTGGTAAAATTCAAAAATATTATATTTTGTTTAGTTAGTCATAGTTTATTTGAATTAAAAAATAAAAATTATACTTTTAGAAAACATTATTTGTTTTTAAATTTTAAATTAATTGTTTTCGTAATTCTATATCCACTTGTAAAATTTATATAAATATGTGTTACTCTAAAATCAAATTTTCCCTTAATTTTTCGTCAATTACTTTAATATCAAACACTTTATTAATAAATTCTATTTTTATTTAAAATTTCATATTTTATTTTTCAATCTCTTATAATGTCTTTTTTTAGGAAAAAACTGAATTTTCCTTTCAATTAGTAATAAAAATCTAATATTTTTTAACTTTAAATAACATAAAAACGCCCTTCAAAATTTTAATATTTTAAAAAATGTTTTTTATTTAAAAAATTAATTTTTTTTACTTTTATAATCTGTCTAAAAATTTAATAATATCCTTTATATTTTGAAAAACATTACACATTTTTATATAAAATCAATAAAACCATTTTTCATTAAAAATATTTATTTTTATCCTTTTAAAAATGAATAAAAAAATTAAATTTTTGTGGTGTTCAAACCATACAAGGATATTTTATATACAACAAAATAAAAAAAATATTCCCCAAATTTTTATTATCTTTCAATAACTATGACTCTCGTTGTTTATTATATTTTTTATTGAAATAATGTAAAAAATCACCAACTAAATTAATAATTTTCTAGTTTAGTTCAGTTGGGATTAAATAACGGGATTTACATAATATTGTATATACCATTAGGGATGATTCAATATAAGTCCTCCACATTTGATTAAAAAAATAAAATAATGCACTACCAAAAAAATTGGCTTTAGTAGGGTTACCATTTATGCTTTTTTTAGTGCTGATAAATGTACCCACTTTATTAGTTATTTTTTACAATCACTGATATAATTATACTTGAAAAAATATATATTACATTTAAAATAATATATTAATTTATATATATATATATAATATATTTTTAAAATATGTTTTCGATAAAGCCAAATAGGCATTAACACTTAATATATATGATGATTTGTGAAAATGTCTTATAAAATAATTAAAAATAATAATTAATAATTTGGTAATTATTATCGAGTAATAGTCATTTAATAACAATTTGAATATAAAAAATTAAAAAATCAATGAAAAATTGTATATAAGTTGAAAACATAACTTGAACTTCAAACGACAATAACTTTTGATCCAGGTGTCTGTGTAAGTTCTAACACATATCAAATTGAATCATGTGATTATCTCTACGGCCTTAGTGATATAAGTAAACCTTTTTCATATTTTATGAGGTCAAAAAATGCCCATATTTCCTACAAAACTTAGTTTTTTGTTGGGGTACCCTATTTTTTTAAACATTTGAAGTATTTTTAAGCTCGTTTAAGGGGGGAATATTGCCTTTTTTGGTGGAGACTAAATTTATTTCTAGTTATTACATTCATATTGTTATTATGGTTTTAAAATTTTATTGTTTTTCACCATGTACTGTTATTTATAATCAAACATATAATAATATAAACATATTTTTTATATATTAACCCATAAAAATTTAATTTTATAAATAAATTATTAAACATTTTTACATATAAATTTATTTCTCAATATATTAACCTTATCTAAATAAAAAATAATACCCATTTTATTTAAAATACAAATTTATGAATATTTAAATACATATACCTATACAATTAGTTTATATATAATGTTTATATATATATATAAATATATTTGTGTGTGTATTGACAAATATATATATTTTTATCTATATAATATAATATGTGTATATAAATATTAATATATAATATATATAAATATGATTCATTTTATTTATAGATGCACACATATATATAAATATATACATATATGTATTTATAAACATAAACATAAAACAAATTTCATGTGTATTTAAATATATATATACATATGTAGATAAAAAATGTAAGGAAATATATATAAATATATAGATATATTATAAAAAGAAACACAAAACATTATAGGTAAGCGGCAGAGTCGCGGCCTCATGAGGAGGGGGTCTTTGGTTCGACACCCAAAAATGGAAATGGTGTGTGGGTGGGGGTGAGCAGGTGCCTAGCGCTGATAAAGGGGGGTGGGGGATGATAGCATTGTTAAAAGGGGGTTAAGAAATGATAAAAGTGGGGCAGTCCACCCTTCGATTTGTAGGTTTTTTTAAAAAAATTACCTTTTTAGTGAAGATTTTTAGCATTGTTAAAAGACCTTATTTATCATCTCATTTTTTAGTGCTGATATAAGGGGTCTTTATCAGTGCATTATTTAGCACAGAGAAAAGGGATCTCCTTTTTAATGGCACGTAGATAATCAGTGCATTTTTAGTATTGATAATGGATTTTTAGAGGGCTGATGAAATCTTATTTTGTGGTTGTGATGGTTTTTTTAGGATATTATTTTTTAATTGAATTTTTTTTATTTTGAAATTAAAATGGTTATAATTTAAAATAAACTTGTTCTTTTTAGTTTATTAATTTCATCAAAAAAATAATATATCTTTTTTTAGATTTCATAGACATTATGGTATTATTACACAGACACACACATATATATTATTTCATGGTATATTTATAAATAAGTTTTCCACATTTGATTAAAATTTTATATAAAAACACCCTTTACATATTTTCATTTTTGATTTTTTATTATAGTTTAAAAATTATGATTTATTATTAATTAAAACAATGTATATTATCATATTTTTAAAAAGGGTTTTTCTTCCTTAATATAAGATTGAATTTATTATTTATTATTTATTAGGAAAATAGATTTTTATTTTTGATTTTTTTAATAGATAATGTATATTTAGTTTTATTTTAAAATTAAACGTGGCATTTTTTAAAATAAAATAATGTTTTTAAGTTTATTAACTTCATCAAATAATATATTTCTTTTTTTGGGTTTTCATGGACATTATGACCATTATTACACAAACACATAATTTCATATTATATGAAATACATTATTATTGTTATGTTTCTTCCGATTAGACACCCCTCTTCATCTATACAGTCACTCTCCCAACTTGAACATATCGAAACTGATTCCATATGTCACCAATAGCAAATACCTCCACCCAAACACATTTTCCAATATAATGTTCCTATGGAAATTTTTTCTGACCCCAAATACAATAGTGATGATTATTTATTAATTAAATTAAAAAATTAATATATACCTTTTTGAAGGTCTTCGATATTATGACCATTTTGACACACACATATATATAATAAACTATAGTTTTGTTTATTTTCTTTGACTAGAATTAAACCCACTTCCACCCAATAGTCTCATTCCCTACTTAATTTTATGAAAACTAACATAATCATCCACTATGAGAGAAGACCTCCATGCTTTGAAATATTTCCTCCTCTTCCCCTATGTTGTATTTCTCCACCCACAAATACAATGGTTTGTTTAGTTTGTGAATATTAATAAAAAATAATATATATTAATTATAAATATCATGGACATGATGACCATTATTACACCCACATAAATATATATAATTTCATATTATATGAAATACATTATTCTTTTTTTACATTTTTTCAAAAGAAACCCCACATACTTTAGATAGTCACCCACCCCACTAGAATGTGTCAACATTGAAGCCATAACCACCAAAAATCAAGACCACCACACTCACACATT
The DNA here is from genome assembly GCA_963277665.1 of Viscum album. Lineage (NCBI taxonomy): Eukaryota > Viridiplantae > Streptophyta > Magnoliopsida > Santalales > Viscaceae > Viscum > Viscum album. The sequence continues at coordinate 1,934,901,516 of OY728131.1, forward strand.
TACTCTTCATCCACCCCTATGGAAATTTTCTAAACCCACAAATATAGTGGTGTAGTTATGAAAAATATTTTTTTCCGAAAAAATAGTTCTTTTTTGAAGGACAAGGTCATTATCACCATTGTTACATACATAAAAATATATATAAATATATATATAATTTATTTTTATATAGAATAAATTATCATTGCTTTGTATTTTCCCAAGTGATAACCACCTTCCTATATATGACTGCTTACTCTGTATGAACTTGTCAACATTGATGCTATTAGACACCAATAGGGAAGACATCCATGCCAGCACATTTTTCCTACAACATGCTCTACTAAAAAAAATTCGACTCACAAATATAACATCTGTTGTCTATCAAGAGTTTTAAATTCCTCACTCAATGGATAAAAATGGGCTCACTAAACCATTCAATCATGACCCAATTCACCGAAAAAGAATTTTTATTGATTTTAAGAAAGTAATTTTCTTAAAAAAAATCCAATATATAATCTTTTATTTCAAAAATTTTTAAAACATATTGATTTTTTCCTTCAAAATCCACAAAACACAGTTCACTACTACACATATTCCCTTTAACGGCGTAGAAATCAACCTTTAACGGTGCTAAAAATGCATAGTTAATTGACGTGATGACAAAGGGGGTCCTTTATCCAAGAAAAAAATCATTGATAAAGAACCCCATTATTACTGAAACAATATCGTTGATAAAGGCTTGGATTCCTTCAACATGTTGTTAATATAACATCACACCCATAAGAATAAACCTACAACTTCAAATGCTATATATAACCTATAATTTCAAAAACAATTCTATTTACATTTAATTAACATCATTATTATAAAAATATCAAACCATGGTATATACAAAAAAACACTTATTTTTACATTTCAATCAAATTTTTTATATAATTTCATTTACAATTATCTAACAAACTTTCTTAAACATTAATATTTCATCTTTTGGCATCTTTGATAAAATCTCAAAAAATTCCACCCATAGTATCAGTTGTTGAACAAATCATCTCAATCCGAGCAAAAGATTCCTCCTATATAAGAAAACAAATATTATGTTTGTAATACTATAAAGAAATAACATAGAAATTAATATGAAATAATACATTAATATAATGTCAATATTTAATAAAAATAAAACATTTGGAGTTATATAAGTCACATCATGTGTCCTATTGAGGTGGGCCTGATTCCTACATGTCACAAATGATTTATCGATCATTGTCCTAAAATATCAAAACAATCTGAATGTGTTTGATAGGTTTTGAGTATATCACTTGTTCTATAGATAAAATTAATTTCAATTTTAAATAATGAAACTTATGGAGTTATACCTATCACATCATTCGTCAGATTGAGGAGCGGTTGGTTTTTATTTGTTAAAAACTACTAATGGATCATTTTACTAAAGAATAAAAACAATTTGAATGTGTTTGGTCAGTTTTAAATATGGAATTTGTGTTTTTTAGTTGTAACATACCGGTTTTAATAAGGTATTTACCATTTAAATTTTTATTCTAATGTTTAATGAGACCTAGGACATGAATCTGTGCCTGCTATTGTTGGTCTCGAGCAGCTATAAATATTATTAAAATAATTGCACAGGTTTTATGTAAAATATTACATATTCCCATAGTGTAAAAGTCATGTTAAAAATAATTAAAAATGGATTAAAATGTAATAATTTTTTTAATGAAATAAAAATAAATGAAAAGGGGATGAAAATAAATAATAGAATAAATGTGGTTAGAGAAGTGTGTAAATAATTAAAATTGGTTAAACCACTTATTAATTATTTTACTTTCTCCCTCACTTTTTATTTTATTATTTTATTTCATTTCATTTTATTCATTTTCCTTTTTTCGTTATTTTTCACTTTCTTTTTCTCCTCCATTTTTGTTTCTTTATTTTTTTATTCATCTCCTCCCTCTCCTCTTGGTGCGTCACACCCCCACTTCTAGGTGGTGCAACTACTCCTCCTCTACCTTTGGAAGCTTTCTACACCACTATCCCTTCTCTATTTCTTACATCATTTTATGTGCATTAAAGTTCTCTATTATATATAACCTCATACTCTAATAATTATATGATCCCATTCACTCTCTATTGTATAATCCTCAATGGAAGGTTATAAACAAAAATTGGGGTTTCTCTAAATTAATCTTATTTCATTTATTTTAGGTCTTATTAAAGGTTGTTGTGGATCATAGTATCCACTATTATTATGAGGTAGGGTTTATAATCTCTTTCCCATAGTTTTGTTGTGTCTTTTAGATTGCATGTCGTGCCACTCATCGGTGACTACCGGTGATATCCAATTTTTCCATTTCTAATTTAATTAAATTACTTAGCTTGACTATCGTAACATTATGTGAGATGAAATATAATTTTTAATCTATTGTATTATCATTGGATACCCCTTTGGGTTTGTATGAAAGCCCTGCTTTTATTACAAACATAAACATGATTTATTAAATAAACTATTCACATTATAAAAGAATGGAAGATCGAGAGGTCTAGTGTCTTTGGGGATTAGGATCATAAAATAACATCTTAAAACATGAAATAAAACATCATTATTGAAAAGTTCTGTTACATGACCACTACATTCCCCCGTACTTATCATTTCATGGGATAACTTAGGGACATGTATAAGAAAAGGGTGATCTATAAAGCCCAGTAAAGGAATAAACATGGAATACATGGGGAGTAAAATACATGTTAGGAAATAGGCATATAAATATATCAAAAGAGAAACATGAACATGAAGGAATGATGAATCATGATAATCAAAAAATGGAAATGTGGAAACAACACTTAACATGGAATTTGCATGAGCCAAGGCTCATTGCACATGGAGAATGAGTAAATTCTTATTCCACATAAAGCACAAGTAAACCCTCATTGCACCTGAATTATCATTAATCAACCCTCATTTCACATGAAGTATCATGATACTATACTTTACCCAATGCATTGGAGCGCAATAAGGGTGCACCCTTCTTAAACATTTCATTTCATGCATAAGTGTGCCACATGGATCATAAACATGGATTAAATAAACATAATAATTTTTTCCATGATAAATGAATGTGGAATTAATACATGAAACATTATAATAAATAATTAAATGTGATTAAAGGTCAATACACTTGATGGAGACATGGGCATGGTATTCACTACACAAAGGCATTGGCTTAGAAAATCGGTGCAATTTTGGCAGCGCAACAACATGACGTAAGAATTCATAAAAATGGTTGATGAGAGAGAAAGGGGTGTCTAATCATATTTACATGAAATGGACAGTAAGGGGGTCATATATATTCATGTCCAAACAATTTTAATGGAATTTAGATTCATGAGAGAAAAGTATTGCGTGAATGTAAATGAGGAGAGAGAAGTTCTTTTCAAAATTTCAGCATAGTAATGGGTGTAAATGGAAGGAATTTAATGATTGAGAAAGGGGATTCTCGTCATATTTACCTGAAATGGACAGAAATGGGGTCACATAGACTCATGTCCAAACAATTGTAATGGAATTTAGATTCATGATACAAAATTATTGCTTGAATGTAAATGAGGAGAGAGAAGTTCCTTTCGAAATTTCGGCATAGTAATGGGTGTAAATGGGAGGCATTTAATGAGAGAGAAAGGGGTCTCCCATAATTAAACCAATAATAGGGTAGTATGGGGAGGTTTGAGACCATACCCCAGCATTTATAATTGAAATTTAAATGGAAAAACAATATGAAGAAAATCGGACAAAAATGAGAAAGGAAGAAAACCCATACTTGGAAGTGTGCTTCCAAAGGCTTGAGAGACACTTCTTGAGAGCATGTGGAACCTTGGGAGGATTCTAGAGAGTTTAGGGCATAGGATGGACGAACTCCAAAGGTGTTGAGTGAGGAGGAAGTAGAATCTTGGGTGGGTTTATATAAGAAAGGTGAGTTAATTCTTTATTATTTAGGCATGGGACCCCTTACATTAAACTAATCCAAACCCCAAATCAGCTCAAGATTGTTGCCCATGGTTTTTGAAAAGGAATGAGGAAGAAACTATTTTCTAGTTCCAAAGTCTGAACATCTTAAAATAATGGGTTTGCTTATATAGAGGTGAATCACACTCCCATGGAAAACAATTTAAAAAGACAAGTTGTTTTATATGTCTTGAAGGGTCCATTAATGCTTTGAAAAGTAATTCAAAAAAATACAAAATCACAATATATTAATGGTTAAACATATATTGGCCGAACATAAAGCTTGTAGTAATTTATTACATCACTATTAGGTCATTATTACGTCATAAAACACATTATATATGTAAACGGAATTTAATTTTCAACCAAAAAACTTGATTGTCTCGGAAAATTATGAAAAATTCACCGTTGGATAATTTCGACAACCTGATTCCAGAAATAATATTTATTTTATCTGAATAATTTTCTAAATATGTTAATTTTCACTTTTAAAATAAAAACTGACATTATCAAAAATTCATGAGTTTTGACAAAAATGGCTTTTCAAACCTTAATAAAAATTATAATTTCATTCATAAAATTATATGATCATTTATATATAAGAAAATTAATTTAATAGTAATAATTATATTTTATTAAAATATTATTTTATTAAAATATCCCTAAATTTAATAAAAATTATTTCTTAATTAAATAATAACTAAAAACACTATTTGTACATTAAAAACTATTTACAATGTATCAATAATGACAAGGAATAATTTTCCTTATTATATACAAAAATAATGTATATGAACATAGTTCTAGCGATTTATTACATAGCCCCTTAAAACAGTCGTATAAGACCTAAGGGTAAGGTGTGTGATGGGGACAGGCTCTTGGGGGGGGGGGGGGCTCGGATAGCATCGCTCGTGTGGTAAACATTGTCAACTTCCACTTTTCTCGTAGATGGCCCCGTTTAAGCTTGACATGATGAAGCTTAGCTTGGGCTTGGTCAAGAGTGAATCCCAAGGACGCCACCCCTTTTCTATGCTCCGATAAATGGGCTTCATATGGAGCAATTCTATTGGATGAGGCCATCGCTTCCTTTGTCTGAGTAAATTGGATTTGTTAAATCCCTATATTTATACTACTCATGTGATCACTGTTCAACGGATATAAAATAAATGGTCACAATTCTTAACATAAAACCAAAGAAGTTGACATCTTATATAAACATTATACATGAAGAGACATTTAACTAGATCAAGATGGATTTTCCATTAATGAAACTTTGGGTCATTACAATATTCCAACTTAATAAATTTATCCCACTAAATTTCCTTTTCCCACACTAAAACAGATGTGGGTAACTCAGCTTCATTATTTCCTCCGATTCCCAAGTCGCTTCTTCAAACTTAGGGTTTCTCCACAACACCATGATTAGAGGCATTGTCTTATTTCTTAGAACTTTTTCTCTACGATATAAGCTCTTCACTGGTTTCTCCTCATAATATTGATCATCCTCCAATTGTACCAGCTCAGAAGAGAGTACATGTGAAGTGTCTGAAATGTACTTCCTTAAAAGGGATACATGAAAGATGTCATTTACTTTGTTCATGGTAGGTGGATGTTCTAGTCGATAGGCCACAGCCCCGACACAATCAAGAATCTCGAAGGAGCCGATGTACCTTGGACTAAACCTCCCTTTCTTTCCAAACCCCATCACCTTCTTCCACGGTGATATGTGTAGAAAAACCATGTCTCCATCTTTAAACTCAAGGTCTCTTAGATAATCATCTCCATAAATCTTATGTTGACTCTGGGCTACCTTGATATGATGCTAAATGGTTATCACCTTCTCCACCATTTCATTGACCATTTCTGGTCCAAGAAGCTTACGCTCATAGGCCTCATCCCAACATGTCGGTGTTCTGCACCTTTTCCTATATAGGTCTTCTTAAGGTGCCATTTAAATGCTCGAGTGAAAACTGTTATTATATAATAACTCAACCAGATGAAGATGTTGATCTCATCCTGTTTTAAATTCTATTGATCATGCTCTCAACATGTCCTCATGTGTTTTTATAGTCCTCTAGGATTGGCCATCAGTTTGAAGATGATAGGCCGTACTGAAGTTCAGTTCAGTATTCAGAGCATGCTGAAGTCTTGTCCAAAACATAGAGGTGAATCATGGATATCAGTCAGACACAATTGATAGTGGTACTCTATGCAGCCTTAACACTTCCCTGATATATATTAGTCCCAGTTGATCTAATGAGAAATCCTCCCAAATATCAATGAAGTGTGCAGTCTTTGTAAGACGATTCACCACAACCCAGATTGCATTGATGCCTTTAGATGTCCTCAGAAGTCCAGTGACAAAGACCATGGTGATGTTTTCCAATTTCCATTCCAGTATAGGCAATGGTTGCATCCTCCCCTTAGACTTCTACCTCTCTGCCTTCACTTTCCAGCACACCAGGAACTTTTATGTATATTCATTTATCTCCTTCTTCATATTATCCCACCAAATGTTTTCTTGGAGATCTCGATACATCTTTGTGCTCCCTAGGTGAATAGATAAATTTGAACTATTTTTATCATCCAAAATTACCATCTTCTGCTCCGGACTTGATGGAACACATAGTCTTTTCCCAAATCGCACAATTCCTTCTTCATTAACATTAATCCTTGAGGATTTCCCTTTTTCAATAGCTTCCAATTTTTTTTGAATTCCCACATCCTTTTTTTGAGCATCCTTTATCCATTTCAAAAGAGAATGTTGTGCTAGAATTTGTGAATGGATTGATGATTTTCACTTCTTTATGATTCACATGGCAATCTTCATCAAGTCGAGGAAGATTGGATCCTTCTCAATTCTCATCATTGATAGAATCATTGGTTCCTTTATACTTATGGAATCTTCCACCTTTTTCTCTTTCTTCGGGTTGTAATGTATTGAACAGTCATAATACTTGATGAGATCTATCCATCTTCTCTGGAGCATATTAAGCACTTTCTGTGTGAATATTTATTTAAGACTCTTGTGGTCAGTATATATCTCACATTTCTCCCCATAGAGATAATGTTGCCAGATTTTCAAGGTAAAGATCATTGCCTCCAACTCCAGATCATGCGTTGGATAGTTTCGCTCATGTATTTTTAATTTCCTTGAGTCATAGGATATTACTTTATCATTTTTCATCAACAAACATCCTAATCCCTTCTTCAAAGCATCACTGAATACCACAAAAGGTTCACCACTTGTGGATAAAGTGAGAACAGTCACAGTGATAAGCCTCCTTTTCAACTCCTTGAAGCTTTCTTCGCATTCATCACTCCAAGAAAACATTACTCCCTTTAGAGTAAGCTTGGTAAAAGGGTTGGATAATCGTGATAAATTTCTCAAAAATCATCGATAATATCCAGCTAACCCCAAGAAGCTATGTATTTTTGTTACTGATGTTGGCCTCATCCATTCCTCAATTTCTTCTGTTTTGGAGGGATCCACAGATATCCAATTGCTTGTGATGATATGGCCCAAGAATGATACCTCATTGAACCAGAACTCACACGTGTTCTACTTTGCATAGAGCATCTCCTTTTGCAATGTTTCTAGTACAGTTCTTAAATGATCCTCATGATCCTCCTTGGTTTTGGAGAATATTATAAAATCATCTATAAAGACTTCCACAAATTTGTTGAGGTAATTTCTAAAGACTCTATTCATCAAGTTCATGATAATTTTTGGATCATTAGTGAGTCCAAAAAGAATTACTATGAATTAATAGTGCCTATATCTTGTACGAAAATCATTCTTGGGGACATCTACCTTCTTCACCCTTACTTGATAATATCCCGACTACAAATTTACCTTGGAGAAGTTTTATGCTCCACATAGCTGATCGAACAAGTCATCGATCTGTGGTATAGGATACATTTTCTTTATTGTTATTTTTCTATGTTCACGATAATCGATGCATAGCCGCATTGACTCATCCTTCTTCTTGATGAAGAGGACTGGTGCACCCCATGATGAAGCAATTGGGTGTATAAACCCTTTTTCTAGATTCTCCTGGGGTTGTTTCTTCAGCTCTTCAAGATCCACGATAGCCATTCTATATGGAGTCTCTGATATTGGTAGCACCCCTGATATAAGTTCAATTAATAATTCAACATCTCTTCTAAGAGGAAGAACATGCAGTTCCTTAGGAAACACTTTAGTGAATTCCCTCACAATAGGCATTTCAGCAAGGATGGTTTCTTCCTTGGACTCAATCATCTGAGCCAGATACATGTGCTCAAAGGGTAGTAATATCCATTCTTAATATGACGGAGCTAGAGGAGATTCATCTTCCATCTTACACTTATAAAGAATCGGGGGTCGATTCCTTATATGGAGTGTGATTTCCCTCTCCTAACAATTTGTGTTGGCTCTATATAAGGAAAGCCAATCCATTCTAAGAATTGCATAAAATTCTACCAGAGGGAGTACGATGAGGTTCGCTGGGAAATTCAATCCACATATTATAACATGGGAGGGCTTATATTCATTGGATTCAATGATTTCCACATTTTTCGTACTCATCGACATCTTCACTTCCATGATTTGTGGTGGTGCTGGATTTGTTCTACTAAACTTTCGAGATATAAAAGAATGCAAAGAACTTGAATCAAAAATTATGTTCGCTATTCATGAATGAGTAACTAGAGTACCTATCACCACTTCATTGTTGGGGTTCACTTCGGCAGAAGTGATGGAAAAATCTCTTCCTTGTTGCCTTAGAGGGTGTTGGTTGCCTCTGAAAACATTTGAAATAGGGAACTGATTTTCATGATTCCCTGGTTCTTTGTAGTTATAGAAATGAACAATGTGTTGAAGTTTGAATGAAGTGTTCCTCTCCTCTGTCACATCTGCGGGTCTTTCTTGCCGATAGTTAATAGAAATGTTCCCTTCTCTTCCACAACTAAAGCATTTCCTCGTCCCCTTGAGACAATTTCCAGGGTGCTTCTTTCTGCACTTTTGGCTAGTGGGGAGCTAGATCTTCATAGCACCGTTGGATTTATCCATCGAACCTCCAGCATTGAAGTCCACCTTACCCTTCTTGTCCCCATGATACCCTTGTGATTCACTGATCTCTATTTCGACCTTGAGGGCACATCGGAAAATTTTCTCATAGCTGTCAAAGTCACGGATCGCTAATCCTTTCCGCAGGCTAGTCTTTAGCCCACCAACGAAGCGATCAACCTTTCATTCAGGGGTAACGACAAATCCGGGAGCGTATCGTTCAAGCTTTGTGATGTTTTCCTCATATGCTTCAATAGATTCTTATTCTTTTTTCTTGAGGTAATGGAAGTACATTTCCATCTTAATCCCTAGGGTGCACGGAAATTATTCATCAAAAAACATCTTCCGGAAATCCTTCCATTCCAACACATTGATCTCCTCCTCAGGCTTCATATTTTTGATCAACTTCTACCATGGATCAGCTTCACCCTCCATATGACATGCCTCTAGGAGAACCTTCTCTTGTTCATAAAATTGATGTATGGAGAAGATCTTTTCAATGGATTTGATCCATTGTTCATCCATTGTGGGATCAGATGATCCACTAAAAGTATGAGTCCATTGTCTCATTAATCTATCGATAATGACTTTTTCCTTCTTAGGGGGGTTTGGACATCCCTCTTGACCTGTGTTACAATTCAAATCTTGAGTTAGCTGAGAGAGAAGCATGAAAAAGTTCGCGATTCCCACTCCCATTGGATTGGGCATCTCATTAGTATTGTCATCACACTGGTCTTCACATCGGTTGTTAGCTCGAGTCTTCCTATTTCCAGCCATTGGATAATATAAAAGGAAATTTAGGGGGTAACACATAAAGGGTAATCCAAAGACAAAATTTGATGACTTATAAAAATAGTTTTATTTCTGTAACTCATATTTCTATAGGATTCAATCTAGGCTCTTCATGGTCTACTTTCTAACATATATTCATTGGGGAATTTTTTTAATTCCCTTAATAAGGGACCATACTAAGCTTGTGAATTTATCAAAACATATCCCCCGGGAGTGTTGTAAAAAAGAGTGCAGAAAGGCCCATTATCATGCACCATTTCTTGTTTGAGTCTAGATCAAAGCAGTGTTTTCTTGTTTTACTCCTAGGATACATCTGTGCCAGAGCCACCTCTACCTGCTCGTATCCAGACAGGGATGTATTTGTTTGATAAACCACATACTCAGTTCATACCAAAGCTTAGGGATGTTTTTTTTATACTTAGTATTGTCTCTATGTCTTTAATAGGGTTTTCTAATCCTAATCCCATAAAACAACTAAACTTGTCTATTGATACCAACTATAACAACCCTGCTTATATTAGAAACATAAACATGATTTATCATATAAACAATTCAATTGATACAATAATAGACGATTGAGAGTTCTAGTGACTTTGGGGATTAGTATCATTACATACCAACTTAAAATATTAAATACAACATCCGTATTGAAAACATCCATTACATGACCACTGCATTCCCTCTTACTTAGCATTGCATGGGATAACCTGGGGACAAGCATAAGAAAAGGGTGATCTATAAAGTGTAGTAATGGAATAAACATGGAATACATGAGGAGTACAATAAATTTTAGACAATAGGGATATAAATATATCACAAGAGAAACATTAACATGAAGGCTTGATAAAGCATGATAATCAAAACATGGAATGTGGCAACAACAATTAACATGGAATTAGCATGAGCCAGGGTCCATTGCACATGGAGCATGTGTAAATCCTAAATGCACATGAAGAATGTGTAAACCCTCATTTAACCTAAATTAGCATGATTCAAAAATAACTTCACATGACGTATCATGATTCTATACTTTACCCAATGCATTGGAGCTCTATAATGACCCACCCTTCTTAAACATTTCATTCCTTGCATAAGTGTCACACATGGAACATAAACATGGATTCATTAAACATAATCATTTATTCCAGGATAATTGAATGTGGAATTCATACATGAAACATTATAATCAATAATTAAATGTGCATAAAGGATAATACCCTTGATGAAGAAATGGGAATGGTATTCACTACACAATGGCATTGGCTTAGAAAATCGGTGCAATTTTGCCAGCGTAACGACATGACATAATATTTTATAAAAATGGTTGATGAGAGGTAAAGGGGTGTCTCATCATATTTGCATGAAATGTATAGTAACAGGCTCATATATATTCATGTACAAAATATTTTAATGGAATTTAGATTCAGGATACAAAAGTATTGCTTAAATGTAAATGAGGAGAGAGAAGTTCATTTCAAAATTTCGGCATAGTAACAGGTGTAAAAGGGAGGCATTTACTGAGAGATAAAGGGGTGTCTAATCATTTTTACATGAAATGGACAGAAAGGGGGTTATATAGATTCATGTAAAAAAAATTTAATGGAATATAGATTCGTGATACAAAAGTATTGCTTGAATGTAAATGAGGAGAGAGAAGTTCCATTCGTAATTTCGGCATAGTAACAGATGTACATGGAAGGCATTTAATGAGAGAGAAATGGGTCTCCCATAATTCAATCAATAAGAGTGCATTATGGGGTAGGTGTGAAACCATACCCCAATATTTATAATTTAAATTAAATATTCATAACAATATTAATAAAATTGGACAAAAATGAGAAATGTAGAAAACCCTTACTTGGAATTGTGCTTCCAAAGGCTTGAGAGAGGATTCTTGGGAGATTGGGGCGCCTTGGGAGGATTATAGAGAGAGTAGGGCAGAGGTTGGATAATCTTCGAAGGATTTGAGTGAGGAGGAAGTGGGATCTTGGGTGGATTTATATAGGAAACGTGAGTGAATTATTTATTATTTAGGTTTGGGACCCCTTACATTAAACTAATCCAATCCACAAATAAGCTCATGGTTTTTTCCCATGGATTTTGGAAAAGGGAAGAGGAAAACAATATTTTATATGGCCATAGTCTGAACATCTTAAAATAATGTGGTTGCTTATGTGGAGTTGAGTCACACTCCCATGGAAAACATTTTAAAAAGGTAAGGTGTTTAATAAGTCTTGAAGGGTCCATTAATGCTTTGAAAAGTAAGTCAAAAAACCCGAAATCACTTTATTTTTATGGTAAAACATATATTGGTTGAACATAAAGAATATAGTATTTTATTACATCACAATTGGGTCATTATGATGTCATAAAACACATTATATATTTAAATGATATTTAATTTTTACCCAAATATTTGATTGTCTTAGAAAATTATGAGAAACTGACCGTTGGATAATTTCGACATCCTAATTCTAGAAAAAACATATATTTTATTTGAATAATTTTTTAAATATGTTAATATTCAATTTTATAATAAAAACCAACATTTATCGATAATTCACAGGTTTTGAAAAAAATGGCTTTGAACCCATAATAAAAATTATAATTGCATTCATAAAATTATATGATCATTTAGATATAATAAAATTAATTTAATAATAATAAAAATATTTTCATAAAATATTATTTAATTCAAAAATACCTTAATTTAATAAAATAGATTTCTTAATTAAATAATAACATAAAACACTATTTTTACTTTAAAAACTATTTACAATGTATCGATAATGACAAGAAAGTATATTCATTATTATATACAAAAATAATATATATTATCATAGTACTAGCGATTTGTTACATAACCCCTTAAAACATCTGCATAAGACATTAGGGTAAGGTGTGCGATGGTGACAGTCTCTTAGGGGGGCTCGAATAACATCGCTCGTGTGGTATACTCTATCAACTTCCACTTTTCTCGTAGATAGTTTCGTTCGAGCTTGACATGATGAAGATCAGCTTGGGCTTGGTCAAGAGATAATCCCAAGGATGCCACCTCTTTTCCGAGCTCCAATAAATGGGCTTCGTATGGAGGAATTATACAGGATGAGGCCATTTATACCTTTTTCTGAGTAAATTAGATTTGTTAAATCCCTATATTTATACTAATCACGTGATCACTGTTCAACTGCTATAAAAGAACAGTCACAATTCATAGCATAAAACAAAGAAGTTGACATCTTATATAAACATTTTACATAAAGAGGCATTTAACTAGATCAAGTGGGATTTTCCATTAATGAAACATTGGGTCGTTACAGTTTTTATATGTAATTGGTTTAAATTTTATTATCCCCAAATAAATAATTTATTAATTTCATGTGTTACACAAACCCTCTTTGGTTGACTTTTAAATCAAATAAATTATTCAGGATAATTATGAACTATGAATTTTGGGTTTTTTTAGTTTTTTTGTGCCAAATGATTTCCTTATTAAAAATTCTTATCATTATATGAAATTATAAAATATAAAACTTAATTTTTTATGCATTTGTTGATAAAGTGTTTGGTTGTGACTGTTTGGATTAAATGATCTGAAAGTACGGGGCTCTTTGTGGCTTAAATTGTTTTGTTTAAATTATAAATTCATAATATGAGATATATGATTCCTTGAAATCTAATTAAACTCGGGTTGGTGAGGAAACATGGGTTTTGTATTTAGGACCACACAGAAACATTGTGTTCTTGATTGGTTACCACATTACGCATCGAGGAGGTGATGTCTTAGGCTTTTCTAGACGAGGGTTTCCCTGGGATTTCTATATACTCATGAGTGATAATGGTTCACTAAGGGAATATTGAGGATGAACCCATTGGAAAAGTGGTTACTCCAAGATTTATGTGATACTCGACCCCTTATGTGCGATACCCGGGACGAACTTATGATAAAACCATGCATCGAGAAATACATGGCCTTTTGGAAGATTTCCTTTGATGAGCTTACTGGAATTCGATAAATTATAGGATTTACCATAGAGATAAATTCATAACGGTCACAGAATCCAACATGAAACATTAATATAATAATAATGATAAAGTGTGGAAGGTTTTATTTTATGCAGATTTGGGATGCTTGTGAATGTTGATACATTTCTGGTGCCTTGAAGCTACTTTTTTGGTACATAAATTAGACCCAATCTAAAGCACGAGCTTGGGGGTTATGATCCCTTTTTATCTACATTTTATTTTTCTATCTTTTATATATATACACATCCTTCTTATTATAGGTAGTTAATTTATATTTTCCATCATAGGATGAAGTAGGTGGTATAGTATAGGAGTCATTGAGATCTTGAACCAAGTTATGCTTATTTTATTTTATTTTTATTTAACTTCTTGAATTTATCATATATTGGCACACTAATTTTGTTATAACATGAAATGGAATGGATTAGACACCATGGGTGTCAGCTGACTGGGATTTTATCTCAGACCCTACTCAGGCGCCATTTGGTACCCTAGTTGACTTTATGCTCGCATGTATGGATATAGGGAAGTGTGTTGCTCACAATTCTTGATTTTTTATGGTTTACGATGGTGCTTGTGGGAAGAGGATGGATCCTCTACTTGAGATAAATGTTTTTCACTTTGTTTCTTTTTCATATAATTTTTGATATCATACTTGTGCTTCTACTTTCTATAATTTTATTCTAGTAAAGACATTACAGCATGACATCATTTTGCATCTAGTTTGGTTTATCAACCACTAAACTTCTCATTTATTCAGATGGGATTATTTAATTACTTATGATTTAGTTTGTTTATTTATATGCTTCCGCAACTTTTTATAAATATTTTTTCATCCTCTATGTATTACCTATTACCTATGAGGGAATAGTCCCCACACATAAATGTTTAAAAACCCACCACTTCTAGTCAGCATCCTTTGGAATTTGGGGATATGCTCTTGAGGTCATGTGGTCATCCATGCTCAGAGCACCCTTCTAGTGGATCCTACGATGGAGAGGTTATAAAGTTGTATCAGTGGTGGGATTTTTTATTTCCTTTTGTCTTACTATTTGGGTTAGATATGAGACTGGGATATATGAATTTTGAATGTACCCTATGCTTGGAAATAGCTAACCCATGTATTGGGGAAACCAAAATTCCTGGGTTGGGATTGAGGTTATTGATTATGCCAATTATTGTTGATACGATTTCACTGTTTCTTAACACACTTATTTTGTGTTTTTATTAACATTAGTATTATTGATAGAATGATTTTTACCATTTCATCCCAATGATATGAAAGAAATACAATAACATTCATCATGTTAGTAACCATAGGGATTAAAATGACATACATATTTCTATGAAATATCTACATTGAGTGTGTATATTCATGTTTTCATGTATGTTCCATTGTTCCTAGTTGTAAAATTTTGAAGTTCCTTTTTGTTAAATATAAATTTGTGATAGTTTTTTAGATATTAACATGACATTAACAGTTAAATAGGTGGTAGGACTCTTTTTAGTGATCCTTCTATGTTTTTTCCCTTATATAGACCTGGATCTTGGATCGGGCAATCAATATTGTAGTGCTCATAGGTAGGCTATGTACCTACCCTCTTTATTTCGCCTTCACCTATCTTCCTCAATTACAGTGAAATTATATCTAACATTGTGTGTTTGGATATTATATACCAATGATGTTGTGACATCTTCATGCCATACCTTAGGAGAGTGGCGATGGGAACATTCTAGAGATAGTGCTCCCAAACCCTTATGAGTGCCTCTTGTAGTGCCTCTTATAGTGTTACATGTAGTACCACATGTAGTTCCTCATGTGGAACCACTTCTTACTGATCTTCTGAAGGTCCCTAACACTTCTTTCAGGGATAGTCACCTCAGGTTTATACAGACAGTTCAGAACATTCCCAGACCAACCTCGTCTATGGAAAAGCTTACATGGGACTTTCTACAACATCACCCTCCCACCATCTCAGGAAGTGGTGGTCCCTATGCTGAAAATTCATGGATATAATCCTTGAAGTCTATCATAGACTATATTGAGAAACTTCCAAAGTGGAGGGTAAAACTATCAGTCTACATGCTTCGTGACTCTGCCAAGTGTTGGGGGGATGTTATTTCTTAGATGGATCATAACAAAGACATGGTTTGGGTAAAATTTAAAATAGATTTATATGATAACTTCATTCCATAGAATATGATATAAGATCATTCTTGGGAATTATTGAATCTTTAAAAATGCTATATGATAGTTTTAGAGTATTCTGCTCATATTGTAGAGCTTCAATATTTTTCTCCACCTTTGACTGATGACACATATATAAGTATGATATTCTCTGAGGACGGACTCTAATATACCATCAAGCTCGTAGTTGAATGTCTTTTGTTTGAAAATAGTTATAGAGATAATGAATCGGGCCCCAATTTTTAAAGAAATGTTAGGGAAGGTAAAATTGTGATCCTGGGTAGTTCATTTTCGAGACATGGTAATAGTTCATTAGGCAGTATGACGTACCGTTTCGAGGGTGCACATGTGGAAAATTCCAGCCACATGATGTTTAATGACATCACTATCATATGCCATCAATGGAGTAGGATCATCCATAAGAGGCCCCATTGCATGAGGAACCCAATAGTGTGTCGAGCCTGTGGCATGATGGATTACCTTTAGGGTTTATACCATTATTTATCACATGTATCCTATGGCAGAGGATCCATACCATCACCTCTATCAGGTATGTGATCAATGACTCCACAAAAAGCTGGAAGTTATTTTCCCACCGACTGATTCGGATGAGGTAATGGTGGAGGCTGTGGTTGAGGAAATCAAGTTCCATAATATCAGCATCAGTAGTGCGGACCTGCTCAGGACAGTCATGAAGCATCTTAGGATCATTGTCCAGGTCATATATTTTTAGTGCAACCAGCACCATAGGAGTAGAGTGAAAGACCATATATGATTAGAGGTAATATACTAGTAGCCTCTTCTTTTGTTTCTGCCATTTTTTATATTGGTTCATCCCACTCCTTTAGATTTTCTACTATTGTTGAAAGCCTAGGTTTTACAATTGAGTAACGTTGCAGTGTCATGTCTCTCGAAACTTTGTTAGGGGTCAGGATAGATGTCATACTCCAGTGCCAAGAGTTCTCCATTGAGATAGGTGGTTATCAATTCTTTTGTAATTTTTACATCCTCAATATGTCTGGAATTGACGTCGTTATTAGTATTCAACGGCTCACTCATTATCGTTCCCAAGGTGATTTCTATCATTTTCAGTGTCCTTAACATACCCTAAGGGTGAATCATACCTACATAAAGGATAATGGGATAAGCCGGTAGATCGAGCTGGACTAAAACATGATTGACTGGGAAGGGTGACTGCTCAATTAGCAGGTCACTTCATGAGAAATCAGGGTACAGAACTAGGGGAATTCCCTCCCATATTGGATCATTTTAGGGACGTCTTCCTTGATTATTTCTCTATATTACCTTCCAATGAGGGAAGTGGAGTTCACTATTGAGCTAGTTCTAGGTGTGACACCCATGTCTATTCCTCCTTATAGTATGGCACCTACATAGTTACATGAACTCAAAAAACAGCTTGAAGTCCTCAAGTCTAAGGATTTTATCAGACCTAGCACATCGTTATGGGTTTCACCAGTTTTTTATTCAAAGAAGGTAGATGATACCCTTAGATTTTGTATGGATTATCATTGACTCAACTAGTTTATAGTAAGGAATCGATATATGTTGCCTCGTATAAATGAACTATTCAACCAGCTCCGATGAGAAATTTTTTTCTCCAATATCGATCTAAGGTCATGATATCACCATGTGCATGTGCGGCCATATGACATACCACCTATGGTGTTCCATAGCTGTTGTGACTTATATGAGGATCTGGTTATATCATTTGGCATCACGAATGTAGTGGTAGTCTTTATGGATCTTATGAATTACATTTTTCACTCATACCAAGATTCCTTTATGGTGGTTTTTGTTAACAACATGTTGGTGTTTCCTCACTCTAGATATGACCTTGAAACCCATATTTATATCATGTGGAGTACACTGAGAGAGCACCAGCTATATGAAAATCTCATCAAATGCTACATTTGGAACGATAAGTTTCACTTCTGGGGTTCTATAATATCTGATTTAGGAGAAATAGTGGACCCAGAAATGGTGAACATCATAGTTTCATATGATTATCCCATGAATGATTTTGATATAAGATGATTATTGGGGATTGTTAGCTATTATAGGAATTTGATCTAGGATTCTTCCCACTTAGCATCACATCTTATTACTCTAACTAAGATGGGTGTATAGTTCATCTGGTCAAAAGCTTGTGAAAAATATTTTCCTGAGATAAATTGAAGGCTAACCTATGCTCTGATCCTAATTATTTCTACTATAGGTATAATATATACTATTTACTATGATTCTATAGGAATCTAATTGGGTATAGTTTTGATATAGGGATATCGATTCATGGATTATGGATCCCACCAGCGTAGACTTTATGAGAGGAAATATCTTGCACATGACCTTGAGCTAGTAGTTTTAGTTCAGGATATATGCTTTTAGAGATACAACTTGTTGGGTGATAGGTTTTTTGTTTACATAGATAATTAAATCTTTAAGTATATATCCACATAATGTATGCTTTGAAACACAACATACATACATAACCCATACATGAAGCCAATAATTAGTGGTAGATGATGGCTCTATTTTATGAGAGGCATCTACAGGTTCATGAAAAGTGTGGAAATCCAATTTTAACAGCTCTTACAGTTACATCCTCTATTCTCATGTGAGTCCCTATGTGACAGTTATTTGACTTAGAGTGGATTTTTTTGAGGGATAGCATCCCAGGAGAGAACCTGCATCTTGGTTGGGTTGTTGATGGTAGTGAAACCTTACTTTACCATTTCCATGTATGGGTAACTTCATATATATGGGTACAACTAATGAAGTAAAATCATACCTCTATTTATGTAGTTCATCCTGGACTTACCAAGATTT
Organism: Viscum album; assembly: GCA_963277665.1. Lineage (NCBI taxonomy): Eukaryota > Viridiplantae > Streptophyta > Magnoliopsida > Santalales > Viscaceae > Viscum > Viscum album. The sequence goes on from OY728131.1 coordinate 1,934,920,416, forward strand.
AAAGAGACATGTTTCGTCAGTACTAGTATCCAGGTCTGAAAAAGAAGCTAGTGGGTTTCATCACTCGGTGGTCCACCTATCAGCAGGTGAAGGAAGAGCGATAATGACCTTCTAAATTTCTATAACCTCTATTCATTCCTATGTAGAAATGGAATTACATCACCATGGATTTCTTTAGAGTCATTCCATGAACTCCTCGAGGTAGCGACATAGTATAGGTGATTGTCCATGGATTGACCAACGTCGTGCACTTCCAACCTATCTGGGAGACCTTCTCTATTCATGAGTTGGGAAGGATATATATTTTTTAGATAGTACAACTTCATGGTATACCTCATTATATTGTCTTAGACAAAGATTCCACCTATACTTTACAATTCTGGAAAGGGTTGTAGAAAGTGATGGGTTCATTGATACTCATGAGTACATCATATCACCGTCAGACTGATGGGAGTCCGAGTGGACTATCTAAGTGTTGGGGGATATTTAAAGAGAACATATCTTTGATTTTGGAGGTTCCTAGGAGAAACATATTCCCCTTGTTGATTTTACATATAATAACATATCTTAGGTGACAATTCAAATGGCTTCGTATGAGGCCCTCTATAGTAGACTATTCTGTTCACCTTTATGCTGGCTCTAAGTAGGTGAGGTAGCTCTGTTGGGTCATTACCTCATTTTGGAGACTTCTTAGAATGTATAACTTATTCATATGTATTTGAATACAGATTGGTCCAGATTGAAATCTTATACAGATCATCGTCACAGACCTCTAGAGTTCAAGGTGGGACATTGATTCCTTCTGCGTGTTTTTTCAAGGTTGGGTCACATGTATATCGAAAGATATGGGATGTTATCATAGGGATAATTCAAGACATTAGAGATAGTGGAGAGATTTGGGGAGAGTTGGGGAGATATATTATCATTAATGGTTACCTCATAGGTACCATTTCATCAACGATGTCATCCTTGTATTTCAACTTCAACAATATCATCCAAAACCATCTCATTCATTTTATTCAGACAACATCAAGCTAGAGGTGGATGCATCCTTTGAAGAACTTCTGATTCATATTGTTGTTCATAGCCTGAAGGTTCTCTAAGGGAGGTTAGTTCCTCTAGTCCAGCTGGTATGGCAGCATGGATGTGTTCAGGATGAGACCTGGGAGCAAGAGACCGATGTGTCTGCTAAATGGATAGAGCTTTTCTCAGACGTTTTTTGTAATGATCTGAATCTGGAGCCCCTCCACTGGTGCCCCGTACCTGATTCGCCACATGACCTCAAGAATGTTTCCCCAATTTCCAGAGGCTACTGACTACCAGTGAGGGTCTTGGTGAGTTGGTGGGGAAACAATTCCCTCATTCGGTAATGTATACAGCGGAAAAACAACCATCAACAGTGGATGAAGTAACAACATTCATAACAATATAAACCAAACATCGGAATCAGCGATTATATATCGCACAGATGACAATGATGCAGTAGGTACAAGTATCTATGGAATGCACCAAACACAACAACGTGCTGAAATACAACTGAAAACAAGTGGAAAGGAAAACAAAATAAACTCCTCAGCATCATGAGCCCCGTCTCGGTCCCATGATCTCTAGCTCCAGCACAATCAAGATCCCGATGTAGAAGGGAACATGCCCTTATCTATACTAGCAGCAATATAGTATGCATGGGCCCAAAAGCATGACCCAAAAAGGTGTTAGATACAATCCCAGTAGGCAATCACCCAATGATTTGTGCCTAATAGTCAATGAATACAAATCAAGTAATAAAACAAGAAGCATTAAATAGAAATGCACAAGGAGATACAATCCATAGTTCTAACAAATAAAGTACACAAGTAAGCAGGCAACAACAACAAAAATAGGTAACTCTCTGGGTATCTCTCATAGCCTAACCCCTATGGTTCGACATAAAAGTACTATTAACCCACTAGGTGGCACACACAGTCTCACCCCTCTGGTTTAGCAATGAAAATTAATATACTCACAGGGGAAGCACTCACCATCAATTCCCCCTATTGTCTTGTATCATGCTAAAGGATCTCTGGGGAAGCACTCATCATCTATTCCCCCTGTGGCCCACGTCGAGTAACTACAGACTCTCTGAGAAAGCACTCAACATCAATTCCCCCTTTGGTCTCACATCGTAATTAAAAGACACTCTGGAGAAGCCCTTCCGTCAATTCTCCCTTTGGTCTACTAATCTAGGTTCTCACAGTCCTGAGTGAAACTAAACATGCTCAGCACGTGTACATCGTCCAAGTAAACCTCAAAAACTACATGGCTATAAACAAAGGATCAGCATAAATATTAGGCAATAGTCCACAATCCTACAACTAGGCATGTAAACTAGGGAAACACCTAAAAAAATCATGGAAAAGAAACCTGAGCACAAAATAAATTACTCTACTCACAAAAATCAACCTCTACTAAAGAAATCATGCAATGCAGGAAAAAAGAAGGGAAAAAACAGGAAACCCCCAATTCCCCATTCAAGGTAATTGGTGTAATTTGAACCAAATACTCATCAACATTCTATAGAAAGGAACAACCCACCTACCTCGATCCTAGGAGATCGATATAAGTGAATGACGAGGACAGATTCCCCGTAAAATGACTTTGATCTGGGAAAACGCACAAAACTCTGAACCTACGATAACATGAAAACAAGGATGAATCAAGAAAAAAGACTGAAGTAGAAGGGAGAGCTCACTGCTGGGATTCCAACGCAATCGACCACGCTCGAATTGGAAAACGGACGAAGAGGCGGGAGCTCATCGAAGATCCGATTGTACGGTCTCTCTCGGGCAGATGGAAACAGGAGAAGAAGATGAAATCAGGGGTTAGGTGCAACCCCGGTCCGTTTAATGAAAAAAATAATTTACACAGCGTGTGCATTTAGATTACACAGTGTGTACTAGGTCTTTTCCATACTTCGCCAAAATCGGCCTCTACGTCACCCCTACACACCGTGTGTGTGGCCTGGGCATGGACATCACACGGCTTCGAGCCGGAGAAGAGTACACACCATGTACTTAGAAAGTACATAGCGTGTAATTTGAAAATTGATTGAAAATTAATTTTTCTTCAAAACTCCAGAAAAAGGAAAACCATACCTGAATGAAGACCCCAGTTTTTACAAACATCCCCCCTTAAAGAAATTTGTCCCTGAATTTCCCTAACGAGGCAGAGAAGACGAAACCCTGAACAGCTCTAGCAACTGAGATCGTTCATCGGACTCCCTCTCCAATGTCTCTTCCTGTACTCGCCCGTGCTTCCATAGCACTCGTACGAGAGGAATAGACCTCCCATGGAGAACCTTCATACTACGATTGAAAATCCAGATAGGATGATCCTCGAATGACGCATCCGCTTCAAGCTCGACCTCCCCAGGCTGAAAGATGTGAGAAAGGTATGAAAAGAAATGCCGGAGCTGAGAGATAGGGAAGACGTCGGGCATATCCCGGTACCTCAGAGGTAGCTCCAACTGATAGGCGACCGGCCCCACTCTCTCCAATACCTCAAATGGCCCGACGTACCATGGTGAAATATTACCATGTCTCGGAATCCTCTTGTGTCCCAACCTCGGTACGACATGTAGGAAAACCTAATCACCAACTTCAAACTCTAGAGGTCAACTCCACTAATCATCATAAGACATCTGCTGAGACTTTGTTGTGGCCATACTCTTTTGAATCAGCTCTATCTGCTCTGAGGTCTCCTGAACAAGACGGGGTCCCAGTAAAGCTACCTCTCCAGCCTCCATCCAGCAAAAGGGTGATTGACATGGCCGACTGTACAAATCCTTGTATGGAGCCATCTGAATAGTATCCTAGAAACTTTTGTTATATGAGAACTCCACCAGAGGGATATGCTTCTCCCAAGAACCACCAAAGTCTATAATTCATGCTCGGAGCTTATATTCAAGCACCAGTATCATGCGATCGGGCTGGACATTAGTCTGAGGATGGTATGCTATACTCAAAACTAATTGTGTACCCAAGGCCTTCTGATGTCCCTACCAGAACTGAGAATTAAATCACACATCCATATCTAAAACAATAGATTGTTGAACTCCATGCAGATGAATGATCTCCCAGATGTAATTTTATCCCAGATCATCAACACTGAAGGATTCCTTAATCAGCATGAAGTGGACAACCATTGTGAGCCTGTTAACAACAACCCAAACCTCATCGTTACCTCAAGGCAACCTCGGCAACCTAGTCATGAAGTCCATCGCGATGTCATTCACTTCCAATCTGGAATGGGTAGCTTCTGTAAAAGGAATGTTGGTCGATGATGCTCTGATTTCACCTACTGGCAAGTAGAACACCTCATTACAAAACCAGCAACATCCTTCTTCATACCTGGCCACCAATACTAGCGATGAAGATCCTAATACATCTTGGTGAAGCCAGGGTGAACTGCCCAAGAAGATGAAAGAAAATCCCACATCATCTCCTCGCGCATGTCTTCTGGCACCCATATGTGTCCAAAGAAATGCAAGATCTCAACCTCGCCCATTGTCCATCCCGGAAGAGGGTCCCCTCTTGACACACTCTCCCGCAGGACTAACCCTTCTGAGTCTTATAGCTGACTCATCTGTACTCGATCAAGTAGATTCGAGGTGACATCTACAGAAGAATGGTATGTTTGTCCTTGTTTGTCGTGCACCTCCAGATGCATCTTGGAGATCAGATCCATCAGCTTCCACTCACTGCTGACTTCTTGAACATCCTGAAACTGAGTTCTCTTACTGAACGCATTAGCCATTGTGTTTCCCTTACACTGTATATAGGCGAGCTCGAAGTCAAAATACTATAGATACTCAACCCACCTGCGCTGCCTCAGATTCATGTCACGCTGAGTGAAGATATACTTGAGACTCTTGTGGTCAGTGAAGTCCACAATGTTCTCTCCCAGAAGATAGTGTATCCAACAGCGCAAGGCATGGACAATAGCTGCCAAATCCAGATCGTGCATAGGGAAGTTCCTCTCATGTTGCCCCAACTATCGAATCCCATACGCAATGACTCCATCTCCCTGTATAAGCATATCTCCCAACCCAATACCTGAAGCATCGTAGTAAACAGTGTAATTTTTGCCTTGCTCCGTCAAGACCAATATCAGTGCTGACTTCAACCTCCCTTTTAGCTCTTGAAAGGCCGACTCACACAAATATGACAATAAGAAATTATCCCCCTTCTTGGTCAGACCCGTCAAAGGTGTGGCTAGGAAAGAAAAATCCTGAATGAAGCATTTGTAGTATCCATCCAGCCATAGGAAGCTCCGTACCTCAAAGATATTATTCGGATTCTCCCAAGAAACTACAACCCTCACTTTCTCTGGTTCCACAGATACTCCTTCCTCTAAGATGACGTGACCCATGAAGTGAATTTGTTCTATCTAGAAGTGGCCCTTCGAGAGTTTAGCATAAAGCCAATGATCTCTCAGTGTACTCAAAACAATCTCAAGATGTGTGGCATGGTCGTGTCGAGTGTGAGAGTACACCACGATATCATCCACGAAGACAACGACGAAGGAGTAAAAGTAAGGATGGAACACTCGGTTCATCAATGCCATGAAAACTGCTGGTGCGTTCATGAGACCGAACGGCATAACTGTATACTCGTATAGACCATACCTGCTCCTGAAGGCTGTCAGAATTATATCTGATGGTCTAATGCGCAACTGATGACAATCGGACCTCAAATTGATCTTCGTGAACACCCGGGATCCTCAAAGCTGATCAAATAGGTCATCAATCCTCGGAAATGGGTATCATTTCTCGACCATAAACTGGATCAGCTTCTGATAATCCACACAAAGCTGAAGGGTACCATCTGCCTTCTTCGCAAATAAGACAGGCGAACCCCAGGGTGAAGTTCTAGGTTGGATGAAACCCTTATCTTGTATCTCCTCTAGCTGCTTCTTGAGCTCCTGCAACTTAAGAGTAGCCACCCTATAGGGAGGAATGGAAACCGATGATGCTCTCGGCATGGGCTCAATAGGGAATTCTACCTCACGCTCCGGAGGAAAACCTGAAATTTCTCTGGAAAGACGTACCTAAAATGATCCACCACTAGAGGAAATTCCAACTATGGAGTCCCCTGATCATCAAGATAAATACTAAAAATATGGTCGGTCACCCCTCCTTGCCTAAGATGCTCGAGTCCTACCTGACTCTCCCAAATGTCCCATTCGCCTTTATGAAGAAAGGACTCACGCTCTAGTGAAACGAAACTCACTCTACGGTGATAACAGTCGATGACTACCTAGAAGGGAATAAACCAGTCCATTCTGAGGACGAAATCATAGAATGTCATATCTAGGTCATAGAGATCCCATAAGAAGTGATACCATGTAACCTCGAGAGGGTACCCTCTAAACTGGCGTACACTAGATGTCCTCGCCCCCAAAGGTGTATCTAGTGTCAATGAGTCGGTAGAAGAAAAGATGCAGAGTCCAAGGATCTCCACACCAAAAATATAGATAAATCTATGAGTATCACTAGTATCGAAAAGGGATGAAGATAAAACTGAGGCTACTAAAATCATACCTTGAACAGTAGAAGGGTCGGGATCCTACTCCTGATAAGTCTGCTCCACGGCAAAAGACTAGACTACACCGTGACCTTGTGCCCCAGGCTGACCACTCTGAGTTGAAACTCCCTATTGGTGCTGATGAACTAGTGGCTGACTGCCACGACCTCGACCTCCACCTCGGCCCGAACGGCCAAAATAACTCCAGTTCCCCGACTAGTGAGAAACTGGTTGTGCTGCACATGAATGAGGAGTCATGGAAGAACCCTAATCAGCAGCTGCTGGTGAGAAAACCTGGTAGAAACACTGAAGGTGACCCATCTTTCCACAAGATCGGCACTCTATGGGATCCCTCTGGCCCTGAGGACTCGTGTGCCCTGACCGACCACACTGGTTGCATGACACCTAGCTTCCTGACGATGCATCTCACTTCCTCGGATCACCACGTGTAGGATCTCTACATCACTTCTTGCTATGATCTAAAGGCAAAGTATCTCTGGAAGCAGAACCTCCATGGCTCGTAGCTCCAGAGTCCCTCAAATTGCGCTCCACAATCAGTGCATGGTTGACGATGGAAGTGATGGAAGTCAGCTGGAAGATGTTCACCTACGAGAGGATCTCTCACCTAAGACCATCCACAAACATCCTTGCTAAGAACACTCCACTCCCATCCCAGAGGGGTGTGAAGTGCTGCAGCTCGGTGAAACGAGCAGAATAATACATGATAAAAACATTACCCTACTCTAATCTCATGAACTCTCGGGCTCGGTCGGCCTTCAGGGTTTCTGGGTAGATGTAGTCATAGAACACACACTGGAACTCCTCCCAAGCCATCGCCTGCTGCTGACCCACCTGTGAGACCACGTCCCACCACCTCTTGGAAGAGTGTCGGGGCATGTAGGTGACGAGCTTGACCCACCTCTCTGGAGGCATCTACAGATGCTTGAAGATAGTCAGCACGGCTTCCAGCCATGACTCCGAAGCCTGAGGTCCTCCTTCCCCTGAGAATGTAGGAGGATGCTGCTATTGGAAAACTCACATCAAGTCTTCCATAGACGTGGCGGGAGGCGTATATACCTGGAATGCATGAATCATCCTCAGGAATCCTTCTCTGAACTGCGCATCAGTGCCTGCAATTGGTATGACAGCTGGTGCCAAGGGTGACCCAACTGGAGGATCGGCAGGAAGTCCCTGATCAGCCATATCGTGCATCTGATCACTTCCTGACAACATACGTATGACCGGAGGACGTCTCAGAGGCATATCTCTTAAATATCAAAAGCACACCTTAGAATAGGAAAACAAATACAGAGAATAAACGAGCACCAAACAAAAATAGGGGAAGAAAAAAACACAAGTTTGCAAAACATGACTACACGGCGTGTATAAAAACTACACGGCGTGTCTTCTAAAGCCACGGACATGGGCATGTACTCCTGACCTATAGGTCATGTACACCTCAAACTACAAGTTGTGTTGCTCCCAAAGACGGTGTGTACTTGAAAACTATTCCCCTACCCGAGTCTCTTTAAACGGCTAACCCACACGGTCAGACTCAACATGAGATTACACGGCATGTTCTAAACAAACACGGCATGTACTCAACAAGGCTTCGGTGGCCCGTGTTGTTGGACACATAGGCATCTACACGGCTGAACATTACACGGCGTGTTCTGAACGAACACGGCGTGTGGAAATGAAGGTAACGACGGCCCGTGTTGTTCGTGACACGGTCGGGTAACTGGACAGGACTACACCGCGTGTTCCCTACGGACACGACTTGTTCTTCCTAAGCTTCCCCGACCTGTGTTGTTAGTGTCACGGCCGAGTACACGGCCCTGAACGTACATGGCGTGTACCTTCCATACACAGTGTTTTCTCGAAGATACTTTCACAACACCGTGTTCTGCTCACACGGTCAGTGACATGGCCTGAAAACTACAAGGCGTGTGGGGCTCTGGATTCGGGTTGTTACATGACCTCAAGCGCATTTCCCCAAACGCCAGAGGCTGCCAACTAGCATAGAGGGCCTTGGTGAGTCGGTGGGGAAAATATTCCATCATTCGCTATGGTATACAGTTTAAAAACAACAGTCAACAGCAGAAGCAGAAACAACATGCATAACAACAGAAACCAAACAGCAGAAACAATGAGTATATATATCAATGATGACAATGATGGAGTAGGTACACGTATCTATAGAAAGAATCAAACTCAACAACATGCTAGAATACAACTAAAAATAAGGGAAAAGGGAAACAAATTAAACAACTCAGCATCTCGAGCCCCGGCTCGGTCCCATGCTCTCCAGATCCAGCACAATCAAGAACTCGAAGTAGAAGGGAGTTTTCCCTTATCTATACCTGCAGAAATATAGTAATCTTAGCCCCAAAAGAATGGCCCAAACAGGGTTTGATATACAATCCCAGTAGACATTCACCCAAAGATTTGTTCCTAATAGTCAATGAATACAAGGCAAGTAATAAAACAAGAAGTAGTAAACAAGAAAGGAAAAGCAACTATAATCTATAGTTCTAACAAATAAAGTACACAAGTAAGTAGCCAACAACAAAAAGAAAATATGTAACCCTCTTGGTATTTCTCACAGCCTAACCCCTATGGTTTAACCTACAAGTACTAGAAACCCTCTAGGTGGCACACACAGTCTCACCCCTCTGGTTCAACAATGAAAATTAATAGACTCTCTGGGGAAGCACTTACCGTAAATTCCCCCCTATGGTCTTGTATCATGCTAAAGGATCTCTGGGGAAGAACTCATAGTCTATTCTCCCTGTGGCCCACTTCGAGGAACTACAAACTCTCTGAGGAAGCACTCAACGTCAATTCCCCCTCTGGCCCAACATCGTAATTAAAAGACACTCTGGATAATCCCTTCCATCAATTCTCACATTGGTCTACTACTCTAGGTTCTCATAGTCTTGAGTGAAACTAAACATGCTCATTACGCATACATAGTCCATTTAAACCTCAAGAACTACTTAGATATCAACTAAGTCTTAGCAGCAATAAATGGAAACAGTCCACAATCATACAACTAGGCATGGCAACTGGAGAAAGGCCTAAAAAGCAAAACAAGCATGGAAAAGCAACCTAAGAACAAAACAAATTACAATACTCAAAAATATCAAACTCTACTAAAGAAATCAAGAAATGCAGGAAATAATCAGGGCAAAAACATGAAACCCCCAATTCCCCATTCAAGGGAATTGGGGGAACTTTCCCCAAATACTCATCAACTTTCTACAGAAAGGCACAAACCACCTAACTCGATCCTGGGAGATTGATATATGTGAAAAAGACGACGGATTCCCCTTATAATGACGTAGATCTGAGAAAACGCACAAAAAACTCAACCTACGATAACATGAAAACAAGGAGGAATCAAGAGACAATCCTCAAGCAGAAGGGAGAGCTCATCGCTGCGATTCTAATGCAATAGGTCACGCTCGAATCGGAGAACGGACAATGAGGTGGGGCTTGTTAAAGATCCTGTTGTACGGTCACTATTGAGTGGACGGATACTAGAGAAGAAGATGAAATTGGGGATTATGTGTGACCCTGGTCCATTTAATGAAAAAAAGGAAGTACACAACATGTACTTTTAGAGTACACGGCGTGTACTGGGTCTTTTTTTTACTCCACCAAAATTGTCCTCCACGTCACCCCTACACACCATGTGTGTGTCCCAGACACTACCAGCACACGGCTTCGAGCTGGAGAAGAGTACACGGCATGTACGAAGTGTACTTTGAAAATTTCCAAAAAATTCATTTTTGATAAAAACTCCAGAAAATGGAAAACCATACCTGAACGAAGACCCAGGTTCATACAATTTTTAGCTACCCTCGGAAGGGAAACTCGAGGATGAGTTGCCTTAAGGAGGGAAGGTTGTAACATCCCAACATTGAAAAAGGAATGGATAATTTAAATTTTTCGTCCAAATCTCTAAAGAAACCTAGGGCATGTACCTTTCCACCCTCTTGCGGGTATTGGGCGGCTATTAAAATTATTTAAATAATTACACAGGTTTTATGTAAAATATTACATCATGCCCTAGCACATTGTTCGGGTTAAAAATAAATTAAAAGGTATTAAAAATGAATAAAAATAATTTAACAGAAATAGAAAGAAATTAAAAGATGATAAAAATAATTAATAGAATAAATGTTGTTGGAGAATACTGGAAATAATTAAAAGCGGTTAACCAATTTTATTAATTATTTTACTTTCTCTCTCTATTTTTTTATTATTTTATTTTATTTCATTTTATTCATTTTCTTTTTTCCTTTATTTTTCATTTTATTTTTTCCCTATACCTTTTTTTCTTTTATTTTCATCCTTTCCTCCCTCTCCACTTAGTGTGTCATGCCCCCTGCTAGGTGGTGCACCTCCTCATACTCTCCCTTCAGAAGATTTCTACACATCTATCTCATCTCCATTTGCAACTTCCTTTGATGCATTTCGAAGCGCTTGGTAAGGATAACCCCACTAACCAACAATATTATGATCCCATCCACCCTTCATCATGCAATCCGTCACGAAAGGTTTTTACAAGAAATTGGGGTTTTTCTACAATAATCTCATTTCATCCATTTTAGGTCAAATCAATAGTCATCACGAAGCCTAGGATCTAATATGATTACAAGGTAGGGCTTGTACTCTATTTCCCATAATTTTGTTGCACCTTTTAGATTGCATGTTGTGCTTCTATTCAGTTCCTGCTGACAATATCCAATTTTTCCTATTCTAATTTAATTAAATTACATGGATTGACTATTGCAACCTTTTGTGAGATGAAATAGATTTTTTTAATTTGTTTCAACATGGTTGGATTCCCCTTTGGGTGTACAGACATAATTTTTCTAAATTATGTTAGCCCCGAATAAATAATTTATTAGTTTCATGTGTTCTGTGACCCATATATGATTGATTTTTAAATCAAACAAAATTTTCATGATGATTATTAACCATGAATTTTTGGGTTTTGTTTATTTTTTTATGCCTAATGATTTCATTGTTAAAACATATTATTTTTCTCTGATATTATAAAAGATAAAATTTAATTTTTTATGATTTTGCTGATAAAGAGTTTTGATTGAGACTGTTTGGCTTGAATAATCAGGAAGTGTGTGTATCATTGTTGATTAAATTATTTTGTTAAAATTATAAGTGCATACACTATGATATTTACTTCCATGAAATCCAATTAAATTCAAGGTGGTGATTTAAAATGGGATCTGTATTAAGGACCACACATGGACTCTCTTCTCCTGATTGGATAACACACTACATAGCAGGGAGGTGATGTCTTTGACTTTTCTAGATGAGGGTTTACCTGGGATTTCTAAATACTCGTGATTGATACTAGTTCACTAAGGGAAAATAGAGGATGTACCCATTATCAAACTAGATACACCATGCCTCAGGTGATACTCAACCCCTTATGTGTGATAATCCGGACAAACTCAACATAAAACCATGCCTCGAGTGATACTTGGTCTTTTGGAAGATTTCCTTGGATGTGCTCAGTGGTATTGTATAAATTAAAAAATTTACCATATAGATACCTTTGGGAAGGGCTCAGACTCCAACTCTAAACTTTAATATAATAATAATGATATTGTGTGGAAGGTTTTATTTAATTAATCTTTGGGTTCCTTTTGAACTTTGATACCATTATGGTGCCTTTAAGAATACTTTTTGACATATAAATTAGACCCAAGATAAAGAACAAGATTGGGGGTATGATACCTCTTTGTTTGCCTTCAATTTTTTTATCGTATATTTATATAACTATATATCCTGCTTATAATAGGTACTTAATTAGATTTTTTTGGCTTAGGACCACGCAGGTGGTGTGGGACAGGTGTCGTTGAGAAACCAAATAAAGTTATACTTTTTTTATTTTTATTTATTTAACTACATTCATTTATCATATATTTGAACAATTGTTTTTTTACAGCATGAAATGGAAAGGTTTAGACACTAATGGGTGGAGGCCTACAAGAATTTTTTCTCACACCATGCTCAAAAGCCGGTTGGTACACAAGTAGACTTTATTTCTATTGGTATGGATATAGGGAATCATGCCACTCCCAAAGCATGATTTCTTTTCTCTTTTTTTTGATGGAGATTAGGGTAGAAGACCATGCCTATGATCGAGATGCAGTTGTTTCACTCTATGTCATTTTCATTTCAATTTTGATAGAGTGCTTGTAATCTTGCTTTACATACTTTTATTTTAGTACTGACATCCATGCAGGACATCATTGTGGATCTAGTTTTTTTATTAGCCACCACACCTTTCATTTATTCATTTGGGATTATTTAATTACTTTTATTGTAGTATGATTATTTATATTCTTATGTTACTTTTTATAATGTTTTTTCTTCCATTGTGTATTAACTATTAACAATGAGGGTATAATATCCACCGTGAGAACATTAAAAAGACCCTTGATGCTAGTCGATAGCATCTGGAATTTGGGGAGATGCACTTGAGGTCATGTGGTCAACCAAGCTCAGAGCACCCTTCCAGTGACTCTTGAGATGGGGATGTTACATGACTAAAATTTTATTTCAAACTAAAAACACAAATTATGAGACATTCCAGTCATATCATGTGTTGGTTTGATGTGATACTACATCATACTTCACAAAAATGACTAATGAATCATTTTTCTGAATTATCACGACATTCAGAGCGTGTTTTCATGGTTTTCAGTGAGAGAAACATTTTGAACTAAAATGTCAATTTTAAACTGATAAAGAACACTTTTAGTTATATCGGTCTCACCATGTATTGGATTTGGGTGTTGTTGACTCCTATAAATTACAAATGACTCTTGTATTGTTTTCGTAATGTATCAAAAAACTCTGAATGCGTTTAATCAGTTTTAAGTATGTTACATTTTGTTTTTACTTAAATTAATGATAATTTTAAATAAAAAGAGACAATTCGAGTTATACAAGACACATAGTTCATTTTATTGAGGTGAAAATATTTCTAAAATTTTAAAAATGACTAATATATTGTTTTCGTAAAATATCAAAACAATCTAAATTTTTTTTCTTGGTTTTCGGTATGTTTCTTGCTATTTTAACATAAATTAACGTCAATTTTAATTAAAAAGAGACAATTTGAGTTATACTAGCCACATCATGCATTGTATTGAGATGATTTTGATTCTTGCACATAAACCATTACTGATAGATCATTGTACTGATGTATAAATACAATCTGAATGTGTTTGTTTGGTTTTCAGTATGCCACTTGTTGTTTTTACTTAAATTAATGTCAATTTGAAATAAAAAGAGTCACTTTGAGTTATACTGGTCAAACCATGAGTAGTATTGAGGTTTTGATGATTCCTACAAATCATAAATTATTGATGGATCATTTTCATTAAGTATCAAAATAATCTAAATTTTTTTTATCAGTTCTCTATATGCCATTTGTGTTTGTTTATAAAATCTTCATTTCAAACTGGAAACACTCATTTTGAGAAATAATAATTGTATCATGTGTCTGATTGAGGTGTGGTTTACTAAGTAACATCACAAATGAGTTATTGGTCATTTTTCAAAAATATCAAAACATTATGAATGTGTTTTCCCAATTTTGAGTATGTCACTTGTTCTTTTACTAAATTTAATGTCAATTTTAAATAATGACACATTTGGAGTTATACTAGCCACACCGTGCATTTTATTTAGGTAAGTATGGTTCCAACTTGTCACATATTAATGATGGATTTTTTTCCAAGAGTATAAAAAGAATCGCAATATTTTTTCATGGTTTTCAGTATTTCAGTTGTGTTTTTTTACTAAAATGTCATTTCAAACTCCAAAATGAATTATGAGTCATATTATTCATATTTTCTATGTGATACTAATTAATATGCATAAAAATTGAATTATTAATAATTTTCCAAAATTATCAAAATAATAAAAGCACGTTTTATTGGTTTTTAGTAATTGACAAGTTTTGAACTAAAATATAAATTTTAAACTGATGACAGACGGTTTTAGTCATATCAGTCACACTATTAATTGAATTAAGGTTAGGATACCTTCTACACATCAAAAATGTCTCATGGATAATTTTTCTAAGTATAAAATTAATCCAAATTCATTTTCATAGTTTTCATAATATCACTTGTTGTTTTTACTTAAATTAATGTCAATTTAAAATAAAAAGATACACTTTGAGTAATATAGGCCCCACCATGAATCTTATTGAGGTGAAAATGATTCCTATACATAAAAAATGACTAATAGATCATTTTAAAAAAATATAAATACAACTCGAATCTGTTTTCTTGGTTTCCAGTATGTCAGTTGTTGTTTTTAAATAAATTAATGTCAATTTAAAAAAAAGAGACCATGTGAGTTATACCAGACACATTGTGAGTCTTATTGATGTGTTTTTTATTCCTATATTTCAAAAAATTACTAATAGATAATTGTACTAAAGTATAAAAACAA
Organism: Viscum album; assembly: GCA_963277665.1. NCBI lineage: Eukaryota > Viridiplantae > Streptophyta > Magnoliopsida > Santalales > Viscaceae > Viscum > Viscum album. Next base: position 1,934,935,484 of record OY728131.1, read on the forward strand.
TCCAAATATATTTTTTTGGTTTTCATCATGCCAATTGTGTTTTTTTATTAAAATGTCATTTCAAACCAGAAACACCCATTTTGAGTCATACCAGTAACATCATGCATCGGTTTGATGTGAGACTGCTTCATACACATAAAAAATTACCTATGAACCATTTTTCAAAATTACCAATATAATCAAAGTGTGTTTTCTTGTTTTTCATTGAGTGACACATTTTGAACTAAAATGTCAATTTTAAAATGATAATAGACACTTTTAGTCATACAGATCACACCATGCTTTGAATTGAGCATAAATAAAGGGTGATAATAGATGCTAAATATGTGTAAAACAGAGATATCAATTATCATATAATTATTACATGATCATAAATATTGTAAGAGGTTATATTAACATTAGAAATTCATACCCTGCATGTCATAGCTCATAATCCTAAGTCATAGATCAAAACATGGTAGTTCGGAAGACATGAATTTTAAAGGATTAAATAATATTATAAACTAGAAACATACACTTTGAGTCATAACAAGAACACATTGTATCAAATTGAGGTGATATTGATTGAGTTGCAGCTGATTAGTACACTATTTAGTAATATATTCATGACAGGTCTTTTGGGAAGTCATACTTTTCATTCAACTACTGAGATGTCATACTTTTATTTCAACATGTTCTCTCATTTCTATCTTGTTAATGATAGTTAAAATGAAATATTACTTCCCAAATTATCTATAAAAAACTAAAAAATTATTACATAAAAATGATAAAGAAATTAACTTACAAATAGTTGATAAAATGATGAAAAAATTAATTAATTTCATATGGTGGACCAATTTACATTTATACATTCTTGGACAATTTCCTTTTTTTCATTATCTGATTTGTAGACTCAATTTACAATCTCTCAAGAGCATGATCTTTTTCAAACAATTCACCCTCACTTGAATAAAAGAACCTAGATGAATAAGAAAACAATTATTATATGAATAATACTATAAATAATTAAATTAAACATAATTATGAAACAATACACAACATTTATGGAAGTCACATATTTGTGATATTTGTATATATTATTCGATCAGGTATTCTACCCATTCATTTCTAGGCACATCTATATCATATTATGAATATGAGTTTTTTTTACAGTCGTAGTAGTACATGAAAAATATAAATACACAAAGGATTAATAAATATTTTAAATGAAATAGTAATTATCTTCAAAAATACCTATTCAACGATTATAGTTTGTTCATGGGATATGACCTCTCTTATACATTTAAAAACATAATAATTTGAATCTTTTCAATTGGTTTGTTTCAGACACTATAGAAACATTGAGGTGAATAAGTATTTTGTTTTGATATGTGTTTGGATAGTGAAATATTATTATATATACCCTGATACATATCTAATCATAGAAATTGTCTTCATCCTTATGCTTAGCCCCTGGTCTCATTATCTTTTTTCATGATAGTGATGCACCACCGTATCATATCGAAATCCTCATTAAAAGATAATATAAATTTTATAAATTGATGTTTATATTAAAAATTTTCATGTATTGTATTACATTTTGAAAAATACCATCATATGTGGACGCTCTGTTTGATATCCATGCATTGAATTCATGACATAATTCTTAAGAGTGTACAAATAGTTTGAAATGAGTATCCAATGCTGCCTAAAAACACAAAAAACATATGTAATCAAATAAATGGAAAATATATTTGATATGATTAAATTGTAGAGTTTTACCCCTGAATCATTGGTATTAAATAGTTTTTTTCATTCAAAATTATTCTTCCAAATGATTTGATCATACCGTCCACTATTTCATTCTTTTTTTCAATCTATTTCTGTTCAATATATTGAGAAGATGTGAGGATTAACGAGTCCTATTTTGTCATGGGAAAGTACATTAATTTATTTTTTCATATATACATCTTCCAAAAATATGAAATGTATTTAGTCCTGATTAACATATTATATTAGCTTTTAGAAAATGAAATCATGAAAACATACCACAAGTATACATTTACAACTGAGCCATCTAGCCAAGCATAGTCATGGATTTTACTTAAACTCTCAACACTAATAAAGTCTTGATATTTCACTCCATACATATATTCATCAAAATCAACTATGTGATTATGAAATTTTTTTAACTTTGTATCAACATGAACGTTTAATGATAGAAAATTATGATATAGAACAGGTAGGGTGATGGTTCTTTGGGTAGATCTATTCGATCGGTTGGTTGATTATTTAGAAGGTTTTTAGGCAGTCTTTTGATTCATCCCCATGTATTTTTCCGTATTTAATAACAATCATTAGTTTAAACATTTTTTATTAATTTTTAAAGGTTTCTCTTGAAAATTAAATGGGAAATGAATACCTCATTGTTGAAATTTTTGTTTATAAGATGTGACAACCATGTGATGAATGTTGCAATGTTTTTTTTAAAGTATATGAATATCTTCAACATCAATTGGAATATGTAGATTTTCACTTAGCTCATGGGCTATAATAATTAACACCCACATGTGACCTTTTGAAATTTTACTATTGTGTAGCATGTCATTTTCAATATTGAACATGATATCCCTCGCTACAAGGTGTTGGGTGCGTGTTTCTAGATATAAATCATAGTCATTATCACCATATATAATATCAGTGCAGAAAATATATCAGTGTCTATCTGATTCTCATTTTATATAATCACTTATTATAACATTGATTACCTTAGCTATTAAATCTCTTTTATGGTAATTTATTGCCTCATAATTAGTGGGGATGGGGTGGTATCTCCATGTAGTGGTTGTTCTTGAGTTTCTTCTTCTATTTTCCTCCCAACCATTAAAGTTGTCTTCATCTCTACTATACCATTGGAATTCTTCTTCAAGGGTAGATATTATTTCTCTAATATATTTTATTAATTCACTTTGATCATTGTATTTTTTTTCTCAAAATATGTTTTGGGTGTCGCCCCAAAACTCATACCTCTGATGTGACCATATTCTTTTGGACGCTTCAAGGCTGCTGATAGTATTTGTTCTTCTGATATAGGTGTTACGACTTCCTATGACTATGTCAAATAGAAAATATAGAAAAATAAGTGATCGTTTTTATTTAATAATGATTTAAATAAAAAAATTACTATGTAATATTTTCACTTGTTTATCACACTTTTTTTGTCTTTTAATATATTAGTATCCTATCATAATTTACACGTGATGCCTTCCATGGAACATGGAGTGTTGTCGAATTAGCATTGGATTTGGAAACATAAATCTATATATAAATAGAGTAACATAATTATGGTGTTGTTTCATGTCATTTAAAAGTATTACGGTAGATTTAAAATACATACCTATTTTTTCAAGAGAAGTATACCTCGTCCTTACTTTAGAGTCCTGGTGCACTAGTTTTGATACTTGTTCCTTATTTTCAGAACTCATTTTCTATTTCATAAAAAAAAATTCAATAAAAGTGATGAATATATACATCATCAAACAGTGTCTTACTATCCACAATGTTCCTGAAAAGACACATTTGCACGATAGCATATAAACGTTTCCCACACTTTTTGGGTTATCAAATGTGTATAAATAAGTGGTGGTTGTGGGTTTATTATCCAATTAATATCATTAATATGATATCTTTATAGAATATTGTGAAATCCTTTTTGAATAATTTCGAAAAGAATTAATACATATTTCTTATGAGATTCATATACTATAAATTCACTCTATAATGGATGATGAAGATTATGTCAATGTTTAATTATTTTATTTTTTAGTAAAATAATGAAATGATATCATAATTTTACCATAATATCTTCCCAAATTAGTGTCTTATGCCCTGACACAACATGATTTCTTGAATCTAAATCAATTGGAACATGTTTTTTAGTGATGATTCTAGTGTAACCGTTGAACATGGCCTTGTTGGGGTTAACATGTTGGCCCCACACATTCCATCTGACCTTGTATTTGATGCCTTTGGATTTCTCCTTGCAGATTTTTGCTAACACCGTCAAACTACAATGCTTCTATTTTTTCTTTTTTTTTCATTCCGTTTTCGGTTACCTATTCCCAAAAAATCATCATCGTCAATATGTTCCTCTAGAGTAGTAGAATTGACATCTGTAGATGGTCATTGTAACTCTTCACTGGGATCATAAGCAGGTTGAGAAAAATATTGTTCCTCGAGAATGGGAGCATTATCGCATGCATAAGGTTGTTCCTATACACTACAAGAAGTAGCAGGTTGAGATACATGTTGTTCCATGGGATTGGGAGCACTAGTACATGGGGAATTCATTTTCTGTAGAAGTGTTTTTACATTTAATTTAGAGAACATAAATGCAGTAGCAGGCGGATAATAATATGAAGTAAACGGTGAATATTACATAAAATGTAACCAAATTATTGAACTATCATTTTATTTTTTAAAGGATGAAGGGATTTTAACCCTTTATCAATGATCATAATCCCTTCATTATGGTATCCTCTCACATAAAAATTTCTGTCTTCTTTGGGACCACTGTGAAATGATTTTGATTTCCAAATGAAAGGGTCATCCTAAGTTGAATTTTCATTTAACCCTTCAATTGTTTTGGTCCATAACTGAAAACAATTGAAAATTTTAAGATTTCAGGATCTAGAACATAAAATACATATACAATCTATGATTCTATTATAAATGGTTTTTTTATTACCCTTACTTACCAGAATCAACTTTCTCGAATCCCAATTTATCTATTTTAACAACACTTCTTTTATCAACCCACTTTCATTGAATAATCAACACTTTGAATATTGAATAATCCAGCTCCCATATTTGTTTGATGACTAAAAAGTATATAATATTCTCTAAAATTGGATTTTTTCCCTCATTACCAGAAACATATATTTCTTCATCCATGAGTGTAACTCCACTATTTTACATGATACTGTCTTCATCATGCTCATTTTTATAGAATGTATTACCATTAATTACATATCAAATATAAGATAATACATACACACTTGGTCCTCCATCTATCTATCGAAGATGTTCTGAAATTGAACCTATATTTTCATCTAACTCATTTAAAATATGGTCTAGAAACCATCCAATATACTAATAATTATGTGTATTTTATATCCATCCTTCAGCCCTTGATGGATTCAAATGCATAAAAATTTATTTGTGGGTTTTATCATTTGGGGAAACCTCTAAACTGTTACAAAAAATTTAATGGTGTTCTTTCTACTGATCTGTAATATTTATTATCACAACATCTCTTCAATAAATTACTTGACCTATAAACTGGATAGTGTGATGAGATTTCAGTAGACCAATACTTTCCACAAGAAAAAATTATTCAGTATAGAATTCAATGGTGTCCTTAATATTATATCACTCCATAATACAACCCTCTGAAAAACTATGTTTTTTAACATACATTTTCAAAATCTTTATATTGTATTTAATGGGGTACATCCATCTATAGTGTACATGACCACATAGTTGAATCTCTCTCACCATGTGAACCATAAAATAAAATAAAATAGAAGGAATAACATTTATGATTCACATACAATGACAAAAATATCCCTTTCCATAATTAGAAGTTATTATGGGTCTATCGCTCTGTTTCATATAGAATTGAAGAAGAAATAGAGCTTGGATAATGTATGATGGACATTCATGGGAAAAAATCAGTGTTGAGCAATAGGAATTAGATCTTACATAAAAACATGAGATTCATGTGGTTTTAAACCCTTTAACTTTAAATCAGTCATTGACATGATATTCATGATAATCGATGAATAACCCTCTAGAACCTGTACGTCATTCAAGAAGTTTCAAAACTGATATATCTCCTTCCTAGAAAGAGTGTAAATAGATGTTGGAAGAATATTTTCTTTTTCACCCTTCACTGGTTCCAACTCTTCCTGTATTTTCATTTAATCCATCTTCAACCAATCCTTAATTATATCCTTTATTTTTCTGGGTGTATTTAGAATCACCTCGATGACACTATCACATAAATTTTTTTTCAACATTCATAACATCAATAAAAGGTATGACATATAGACAATTCCAGTATGCTAATTAAAAAAAACTGATCTCTTTTTCCAACTATATTTTTTAAGGTTTTTTGGAAATTGTTTACCAATAGAAGTGTCCACATATTTTTCTTTTTCAAATAGTTGATCACCTGTTAGTGGAGAAAGGGATGTACATTCTTCTGAACTTCTATTGAATGATGAATTCAAAGATTGGTACTTATGTAGTAGGGGTAGAAATCTATGATTTCCTAAAAACAATGTTTTTTATGATTTTTTCAATCTAACTGATTTTGCACGTTTTTTATATGGAACACCCTTGAGTTCATTTTATGCTATATATTTAAAATTTAGCATAAGTAGGAAAGTCATTTATCATTTTGTACAACATGGATCTCAACATGAAATATTCATTTCTATAAGCATCATACAACATAACACCTGAATCCACAAATGATTTCAAATCCTTGACCAATTGATCCAAATAAACTTCAATAACATTACTCTGTTGTTTTGGTCCGGATGTAAACACTACTAGAATTTGGGTTTTTACCAACGGGTGTTTACCAACAGTTTTATTGAACCGTTGGGGCTGAAGGATTATGGAACTCTTTACCAACGGTTTCATAAAACCATTGGTAAAGAAATGGTCAAGGAAGCCTTTCCTAACGGTTCATTGAAACCATTGGGAAAAGTCACATCTTTGCCAACTGTTTCTTTAAACCGTTGGTAAAGGGTTGTTTTAGGTTCTGTTTTGCCAACGGTTCAACAGAACCGTTGGGAAAGGGTACCCTTTTTCCAACAGTTCTATAGAACCATTGGAAAAGGGTACCCGAAACATCTCTTTCCTAATTGTTTTTAAAAACTATTGGAAAATATTTTCCCCAAATACAATTGCGGTGCTTCTCTCCCCCATTCGCGACAGAACCATAAATTCATTCCTACTCCAGCTCTCTACTCCACTCGCGAACTCCTCCATCCGAAGAGGTGAAAACCCATCTGAAATCAGGTATTTTTTCCTTTATACACATATAATACCTTAATTGTATTGTTATTGATCTAATATTTTAGTTTAAAGTTATTAATCCAGCTCCAGCTTTCTGCTACTCTCGAACTCCCCCATATGAATAGGTGAAAACCCATATAAATCATCTCAAATCTAGTATTTTATTCTTTATACACATATGGTACCTTGTTTTTATTGTTATTGATCTAATATTTTAGGTTTAAGTTTGGATTTTGATGTGATTTCTCCATGAAAAATAAGGAAATGAATGAGTATTTTGTTAATTAATTAGTTCCCCCTGGAATATCAGTTGTGTTATAATGTCCATGGTAAATAAAGGGGTATTGTAATAAAAGACCTTCAATAAATAAATTGTGGAAGTTGGGGTATGTTCCCTCTATGAGAGATTTTTTTTGTTTCATTGTATGTTGTAGTATTTTTTATGGGGATTCAGGTGACCAGTTGTGTAGAGACCCGAATCTTGACGTACATGGACATTACATTACATTTGCGGAATACTTAGTACATAACAAAAACACACACTAAAGGATCGTAATAGTTTAGTGTCTTTGGAAACTCGGAACATAATCTTCTAATCGTGGTGAAAGTTCTTCAATATCTCCCATAAAGGTCATCCGTTTTTTTTTACCTAAAACCTTTCTTTATATCCTGGGGAAAAGAAAACATAAAAGGGTGAGCTCAAATGCTCAGCAAGGGCAATAAAGGATATAAAAATCATATCATATCTTTTTGAAAATCATAACCTACAAAAGAGATCATAAAATCTTAATAAATCATAGAAGTGAAAATGAGATCCCCATAATCATAACATGAAACTTGAAACTTTGTGGCATGCACACATAATCATGGAAAATCATTTCTTGTTAGTCATGACTCATTGCCAAGACTATCTTAGTGGACAAAGTCCCTTTCTGAATCGAGTAACCCTTGTTTCAGTCCTGTTTCACTGAACCGGTATAACCTACCGTTCCAGCCCTGTCTATCTCATGAGATATAAAATCTTTACCCAATGCATTGGAGGGAGATATAGGTCACACCCATCTTATAATGAATCCTTTCTTATGTGTGCCACATAATCATAAATCATACATCATCGCATAACACATGTAACAAAAATGGGATTCTTGAAACATCATGACATCATAAAACAAATCATATAAGGTAAATGACTTCATAAAAATAATTCCCTCAAAACATAATCAAATCAATGTAATAATAGGGATAAAAACAGAACCCTATATTATCTTAGATGGAAAATAATTTTGATAAAATACTTGAACTCCATTCTTGAGGAAAATATCCTTTCTTCTTCAAAATCCATTTCTTTTCACAAAACGTCATGCAATTTTAAAAGAAAGAGATTTTATTGAAAATAGTCATGAATTCTTTTGGATGAAGCTTCATGAAAATAAGGCTTTATAAAACCGTAAAAATCTGTTCGTGCCGTATAAGTTAAAAAAACATTCTTCGTACTTTTGTCGGAAAAGTCAAAAAGCACATCGTACGAAAAACGACAAAAGATTCCTTTCATATCTTTTACTAAAAATTCAGAGAAGGGTAAAATTGGATTTATACAACTGTAGGTGGATGGACATAATATTACATATTGAGGAAACATGGATGTAGATAGTAAAATACACCCCAGTAAATTTCAAAGTATAAACAATCTCGGATAAAAATGAGATTGTGATATTTCCCTTACCTTAGGTCCAATTTGCTTCGTATGTGTCCGAACCTCCTGTATAATGATTTAAATAATGTCATTGACTTATTACAGAATCATATTCATTGTTATTATATCATATATGGTTCACTTATGACATTATATTACCCGTTCTTTTGTAAATTCCATGATAAAGAAGCGTTTTGGGTAAAATCGTTTCATTTATCGTAGGTGTTTTGACTTGTTGTTATTGACATCATTATTACTTATATCATGATTTACTTACTTCCAGAATATAAAATATGATTTATATATCATATATATTCAGTATATATATATATATAATAGATAGATAAATAAAATGAAAAACACCGTTCATGGAGACGGTAGTCCGTACGTACGCATGAACGCTGTTTTTCTTTCCTTATTGTCTTGAAATGGAAGTAAGTAGATGACATACATATGTATATATATACATAAATCCAGTAGCTTTATAATGTCATATATTTCATTATTATTTCTTATATATACATTATAATCATTCTTAAATGGTTAACATGGAGAATGAATCTCATCGCGTCGTGGAGACGGTAGTCCGTACGTACGCACGAGCGATGATATCATTTCTATAAATATTGAATTGAATTGGAGTGGATTATACAATATATCAGAATCAATATGATGTTGTAATAACAATGTATAGTTATTCTTTACACCATTATACCCATCCATGTAAGGTGGTGGTGGAAAAAAGATTACACCACGGCGTGGAGACGGTATTTCGTACGTACGCACGCGCGGTGATTTCTTTTTCCGTAGGATGGATAGATGGTGAAATAGGGTTGTTTCATACATATAATAACATATCAGTATATGAGTGATACTGATGTTATTACTTCATAATGAAACAACCTAAGAAGAAGAAGTGGAAGAAGAAATAAAGATGAAAGAATTGGTAACGGTAATTACCTCTTCTTTGAAGTGCCTCTTTGAGACCTCCTCTTAGGGCACTAGAATTGGTCTTTGAGGAAGACCAGAACCTCTAGGATGTTTCTAGGGAAGTGGAGAAGGAATTTTGGCAGGGGTTGGCCGAGCTTGAGTGCTCAAATTGGTGTGAGGAGGAGGGGGAGGAGGTGTCCTTTTATAGGGGAGGAGAGGGGCACCTTAGGAATATCTCAAAATATTATTTTATATTAAAGTCAAAATCGGTTTATAATCGTTCCAAAGGGTCTTATTTCGAAGCTAAAGTGGGGATGGGTCGAAATCCTATCAACCAATAGAATTTAGACAAGTTTAGGATATTATTTTAACCTTATCAATTAGATTTAACTCTAAGTTAAATAATTTAACTTTTACCATGTCTTTTTGTTTTCTTTCACTATATGGTTAATACACTTACTATAACATGCCAAACGAACCCCAAATTGTTTATTATTAATATATATATCCTTATCTAAGTCATTTGGCCGATCTTTAGATTTTTAGGAATACAATAACAATTAATAATATAATATTTTATTTAAAAACTATTTTGTGTCAATTTTGACACTATTTGATATATGATTTTTGTGAAAGTAATAACAGAATTAAATGTTCGAACGAAGTTAATTAAATCAACATTAATATATCATAGTAACCTATAAAATTAGTGGAATTCATAAAAAATCTCAAATTACATTTATTTTGGTGTTTATAACATCAATTATGTCAATATTTCATTAATAAGATAATTACTGCATCATCGTTGTGTCATAAATAAATTAAATTATTTTATGTCTAAAAATTACAAATAAAATACCATCATGTAGGATATCTTTTTAGATTTCTAATGAATATTTACAATCGAATTTATCTTATGTATAACCCCATATGAAAAATGATTTACTTATTAAACTTTGATTTTAACTATTTTAACCTTTCTTTAAATAAATTAATAATAAATGTCCTAATCTAATCCAAGTGGGCCTAAATGGTCATATTTTATTCCTAAGTTTGTTGTTGGTCGAATTACACTTGTCCAATAGAATTAGGACATGTGTTAGGGTAATAGTAATATCATATTTACCCTTAGTTACCCTATTTACTATTAACCGCGGTAAAAAAAAGTAAAAAGTTACTATTCACCAAAAAATTATTTTCATCTCATTGAACCACATTTTAGTCCTTGATATTAACCGTGTCTCTCGGATTTTCGAAATTCCATTCACAGAATCGGCAAAATTAAGTTTTATGAAAAATTCAGTTTTTTTAACTACCACTTAGTAGTTTCACTATTCATCAAAAATTGATGTTTTTCAGAACAATGCCAAAATTTCATCCTAAGCTATATTTCATATTCCGAATTCAAAAATGAAATCTATTTTACCAAATTCATAACATAGAAGTTGCATTAATTAATTTTATAATTAAATCCCGCTTTTAAAATAAATAACGTGTTTTTTAGGAAACAATATATATCAAAAGATTGACACTTGATTATGTCTGGTTTAAATGTGAAATTACAACCAATGACCAACATTGTATTAAATTGTAAAAATATATTCTAAATATACTTTAAAACCACTCAACTTAATAATTTATCAGTATTAATTATTTCGATTAAAAAAGTTGTTTTTAATTATAATTTAGTAATTTTTCACTATTCATCAGAATATGAAAGTTATCCGAAAAGTACCAAAATTTTACCTTAGGCTATTTTCGATACTCCGAATCCAAGAATGAAGTTCATTTTGAAAAATAAGTTTTACAGAATTTAAAAAGTGGTTATTACTATTCATAACGGCTAGTTTTAATAATATTTTAATAGCACCTCGTTGTTTAGTGAAACTCGGTATTGCGTATTACACACGCTATCGAGGAAGGTCGCGATTGCGTGTAATGCAAGGCAAGACAAGGATGCGTGTTGTGCAAGCTCCTTTTGGTGTAGCGTACAACACAAGACATTAATAAAATTAAAAAGAATATTTTTTTATAAAATCTTGGGCTGTTACATTCTACCCCCCTTAAAATGAATTTCTCCCTCGAAATTCGTCGGGGTTATAAATGGTTTACTATTCGAAAGTTTCTTTAATAGAAACCCACATCGTAAAAAGGAATATCAAAACCAATCTTTAAAAACAAAAGTATGAAACGTAATGGTTACCCAAATAAACTAATCATTGGGTTTCCACATAGGTGAAAATATGGATATGGAAGAGAAATCTAACCATCATGTTCTGATGGAGAGTGGTAGAGAACATGGCTATGGAAAAGCCAGTAATCACAAATCCATAGATTTGTGATGATATAAGGTACCATCTGAATAATCAGGTATAATATCACTAGGACAACATTTTTGGTTTTCAAGATCATTTCCCCTAAAGTTGAAAATTTGAATTAGAATAAATACTTACTTTATTTTGGTACAATCTCACTGTTGTTCGTGCCTTGAACAATTTCCACTTCATCTCTTAAATAAATGAAGTTGAATTTGTTATTCGTGAAGTGTTAGAAGATCATGTGATAGAATGACGGGTCATTCCATCTGTCTCAAACAAAAGGTTAGCAAAAATTATATGCATAAATCGATCTATAGTGAGATTAATCATATATGGTTCCTAAAATGGACGTATACTTCATATATCATACTACTTAATATAATAAAACTAGTTTATACTAAACAGGGACTTCTTGTAGGCCAGTGGTAGGCGATAAAGGCCAGTCGCACTTCGGTTGTGGGTTCGATTCCTACAGCCTTGTCCGAAGCGATGGGATGTCGCCCGTCCTGCAGGTTGTCCTTTTTCCAAAACTATATTACTATAACATCCCATCAATAATATCGAAAAAAAATTCTATCCTTAAACAATACTAACTTACGTCCAACACAATCCATTCCAATCTTTAGGCTTATCCATAATATTGCAGTCCACTCCCATAACATAGTGAAAACAATTACCAGAGATTTAATATCATCGTTGATCCCCATATATCATAAGATATGTTTTGTTGGTCACATTCCAAACATTCAAAGTCCTTAATCATGTATACTCTTGAATACCCATTGAACCTTAGTGAAAACATGAATGCAGTTAAAAGTTAACACTTTACACATACCAAAATCCTCAAAATTATTTATACTCAAACCATGATATCACTTAGTCTTTATATCAATCATGAGCTCATGAATACAATCAAACATCTCATTATCTTCTTATCCTTTCATTATGCACTTATCATCTACTTTCCAAAAGTATCTGAATAACCTTTCATGGTTACTGGTAACATTAATCAGACAACAATGTAACAATCCTTACATGTCTCTTTATTCCATAGTACCATGAGATTACTTATACAAGATTACACATGATAAACATGTAATCATTCCACTACATTCTTAAACCATTAACCGAGCTTCAACAATTCTTTCATCTCACATATCATTTGTAGTCTCTTCATTATCATCCACATAAATACTACCCATATGGCCATACTGATTCTCTTCATGAGTCTTTCCCTTAGGACATTGGTTTGCATAATGCCCATACATTCCACATTTAAAACACTTAACCATTTTTGATGTCGTAGCAATACCATTATCCTCATCCATGGTGTTAACTGAACCTTTTCCTTTGCACTTACTTGCTTTGTGTCCTTCTTTTCCACACCCAAAGCATCTTCCAGTTCCTTTGAAACATTCTCCTTGATGCCTCTTCCCACATGAATTACATAGGGGAAATTGAACTTTCTTTCCTCTATGATCATCATGAAACTCCATCTTTCTCTTATTAGCCGAGTCAGGAAACTTACCAAATTTTACTTTATTGATCATATTATGAGATTGCTGATTCGTCATAATAATTATGTTTGGACTTACAAATCCCATTTCATTATGAAGAATATCATTCCATTGTCCATCATATCCTCCATTATCGTGAATCATCTTGTTTCCATCCATTTTCTAAAACCCAAAAAGAAAAGTGTGAGAGGCAAAAATCATGCTAGGGAAAACAACATAATAAAGGGGGAGTACCTTCAATTTCTAACATCTTTGGTTTAATTCTATGATCGTTAGCGAAGTTGTAGTACTATAACTTATACGTCTACTTAACCTTAGGGACATCCCTAGACATACCGTAGAAATATCTCTAGGGATCTCACTAACGTTTTCGCATCCTAGTTTCCAAAGGTTGACTAAACCTTTCCTCTGATACCAACTGTAGAGACCCGTATCTTGACGTACATTGTTAATACTTCAAAATTGAAGTACACTTATTACAACATATGACAAAACCACAAAGGACCGTATAGGTATAGTGTCTTTAGAAACTGGGAAACATAAACAACTGGTTCATAAATCTTCTATAGTGTCTCCCATTTATTTCATCATATCTAGGGTCCCTTTTAGCATATTATACTTAATATCCATCTTCCTGGCCTGGGGAAAAGAAAACATAAAAGGGTGAGCTCAAATGCTCAGCAAGGGCAAATAAAGGAAATAAAAATCATATCATATCTTTATGAAAATCAAAACCAGCAAAAGAGATCATAATATCTTAACATGGAATAAATCATAGAAGTGAAAATGAGATCCCCATAATCATAACATAAAACTTGAAACTTTGTGTCATTCACACATAATCATGGAAAATCATTTCTTGTTAGTCATGACTCATTGCCAAGACTATCTTAGTGGACAAAGTCCCTTTCTGAACCGAGTTCACTCCTCGTTTCAGTCCTGTATCACTGAACCGAAATAACCTTCTATTCCAGCCCTGTCTATCTCATGAGATATAAAATCTTTACCCAATGCATTGGAGGGAGATATAGGTCCCACCCATCTTATAATGAATCCTTTCTTATGTGTGCCACATAATCATAAATCAAAGATCATCGCATAACACATGTAACAAAAATGGGATTCTTGAAACATCATGACATCATAAAACAAATCATATAAGGTAAATGACTTCATAAAAATAATTCCCTCAAAACATAATCAAATAAATGTAATAATTGGGATAAAAACAGAACCCTATATTATCTTAGATGGAAAATAATTTTGATAAAATACTTGAACTCCATTGTTGAGGAAAATATCCTTTCTTCTTCAAAATCAATTTCTTTTCACAAAACGTCATGCAATTTTAAAAGAAAGAGATTTTATTGAAAATAGTCATGAAATCTTCTGGAGGAAGCTTCATGAAAATAAGGCTTTATAAAACCGTAAAAATCCATTCGTTCCGTATAAGTTAAAAAAACATTCTTCGTACTTTTGTCGGAAAAGTCAAAAAGTACATCGTACGAAAAACGACAAAAGATTCCTTTCATATCTTTTACTAAAAATTCAGAGAAGGGTAAAATTGGATTTAGACAACTGTAGGTGGATGGACATAATATTACATATTGAGGAAACATGGATGTAGATAGTAAAATACACCCCAGTAAATTTCAAAGTATAAACAATCTCGGATAAAAATGAGATTGTGATATTTCCCTTACCTTAGGTCCAATTTGCTTCGTATGTGTCCGAACCTCCTGTATAATGATTTAAATAATGTCATTGACTTATTACAGAATCATATTCATTGTTATGATATCATATATGGTTCACTTATTACATTATATTACCCGTTCTTTTGTAAATTCCATGTTAAAGAAGCGTTTTGGGTAAAATCGTTTCATTTATCGTAGGTGTTTTGACTTGTTGTTCTTGACATAATTATTACTTATATCATGATTTACTTACTTCCAGAATATAAAATATGATTTATATATCATATATATTCAGTATATATATATATATAATAGATAGATAAATAAAATGAAAAACACCGTTCATGGAGACGGTAATCCGTACGTACGCATGAAAGCTGTTTTTCTTTCCTTATTGTCTTGAAATGGAAGTAAGTAGATGAAATACATATGTATATATATACATAAATCCAGTAGCTTTATAATGTCATATATTTCATTATTATTTCTTATATATACATTATAATCATTCTTAAATGGTTAACATGGAGAATGAATCTCATCGCGTCGTGGAGACGGTAGTCCGTACGTACGCACGAGCGATGATATCATTTCTATAAATATTGAATTGAATTGGAGTGGATTATACAATATATCAGAATCAATATGATGTTTTAATAACTATGTATAGTTATTCTTTACACCATTATACCCATCCATGTAAGGTGGTGGTGGAAAATAGATTACACCACGGCGTGGAGACGGTATTCCGTACGTACGCACGCGCGGTGATTTCTTTTTCCGTAGGATGGATAGATGGTGAAATAGGATTGTTTCATACTTATAATAACATATCAGTATATGAGTGATACTGATTTTATTACTTAATAATGAAACAACCTAAGAAGAAGAAGTGGAAGAAGAAATAAAGATGAAAGAGTTGGTAACGGTAATTACCTCTTCTTTGAAGTGCCTCTTTGAGACCTCCTCTTAGGGCACTAGAATTGGTCATTGAGGAAGACCAGAACCTCTAGTATGTTGCTAGGGAAGTGTAGAAGGAATTTTGGCAGGGGTTGGCCGAGCTTGAGTGCTCAAATTGGTGTGAGGAGGAGGGGGAGGAGGTGTCCTTTTATAGGGGAGGAGAGGGGCACCTTAGGAATATCTCAAAATATTATTTTATATTAAAGTCAAAATCGGTTTATAATGGTTCCAAAGGGTCTTATTTCGAAGCTAAAGTGGGTATGGGTCGAAATCCTATCAACCAATAGAATTTAGACAAGTTTAGGATATTATTTTAACCTTATCAATTAGATTTAACTCTAAGTTAAATAATTTAACTTTTACCATGTCTTTTTGTTTTCTTTCACTATATGGTTAATACACTTACTATAACATGCCAAACGAACCCCAAATTGTTTATTATTAATATATATATCCTTATCTAAGTCATTTGGCCGAACCATAGATTTTTAGTAATACAATAACAATTAATAATATAATATTTGATTTAAAAACTATTTTGTGTCAATTTTGAAACTATTTGATATATGATTTTTGTGAAAGTAATAACAAAATTAAATGTTCGAACCAAGTTGATTAAATCAACATTAATATATCATAGTAACCTAGAAAATTAGTGGAATTCATAAAAAATCTCAAATTAAATTTATTTTGGTGTTTATAACATCAATTATGTCAATATTTAATTAATAAGATAATTACTGCATCATCGTTGTGTCATAAATAAATTAAATTATTTTATGACTAAAAATTACAAATAAAATACCATCATGTAGGATATCGTTTTAGCTTTCTAATGAATATTTACAATCGAATTTATCTTATGTATAACCCCATATGAAAAATTCTTTACTTATTAAACTTTGATTTTAACTATTTTAACCTTTCTTTAAATAAATTAATAATAAATGTTCTAATCTAATCCAAGTGGGCCTAAATGGTCATATTTTATTCCTAAGTTTGTTTTTGGTCGAATTACACTTTTCCAATAGAATTAGGACATGTTTTAGGGTAATAGTAATATCATATTTACCCTTAGTTACCCAATTTACTATTAACCGCGGTAAAAAAAAGTAAAAAGTTACTATTCACCAAAAAATTATTTTCATCTCATTGAACCACATTTTAGTCCTTGATATTAACCGTGTCTCTCGGATTTTCGAAATTCCATTCACAGAAGCGGCAAAGTTAAGTTTTATGAAAAATTCAGTTTTTTTAACTACCACTTAGTAGTTTCACTATTCATCAAAAATTGATGTTTTTCAGAACAATGCCAAAATTTCATCCTAAGCTATATTTCATATTCCGAATTCAAAAATGAAATCTATTTTACCAAATTTATAACATAGAAGTTGCATTAATTAATTTTATAATTAAATCCCGCTGTTAAAATAAATAACGTGTTTTTTAGGAAACAATATATATCAAAAGATTGACACTTGATTATGTCTGGTTTAAATGTGAAATTACAACCAATGACCAACATTGTATTAAATTGTAAAAATATATTCTAAGTATACTTTAAAACCACTCAAATTAATAATTTATCACTATTAATTATTTCGATTAAAAAATTTGTTTTTAATTATAATTTAGTAATTTTTCACTATTCATCAGAATATGAAAGTTATCCGAAAAGTACCAAAATTTCACCTTAGGCTAAATTCGATACTCCGAATCCAAGAATGAAGTTCATTTTGAAAAATAAGATTTACAGAATTTTAAAAAGTGGTTATTACTATTCATAACGGCTAGTTTTAATAATATTTTAATAGCACATCGTTGTTTAGTGAAACTCGGTATTGCGTATTACACACGCTATCGAGGAAGGTCGCGATTGCGTGTAATGCAAGGCAAGACAAGGATGCGTGTTGTGCAAGCTCCTTTTGGTGTAGCGTACAACACAAGACATTAATAAAATTAAAAAGAATGTTTTTTTATAAAATCTTGGGCTGTTACATTCTACCCCCCTTAAAATGAATTTCTCCCTCGAAATTCGTCGGGGTTATAAATGGTTTACTATTCGAAAGTTTCTTTAATAGAAACCCACATCATAAAAAGGAATATCAAAACCAATCTTTAAAAACAAAAGTATGAAACGTAATGGTTACCCAAATAAACTAATCATTGGGTTTCCACATAGGTGAAAATATGGATATGGAAGAGAAATCTAACCATCATGTTCTGATGGAGAGTGGTAGAGAACATGGCTATGGAAAAGCCAGTAATCACAAATCCATAGATTTGTGATGATATAAGGTACCATCTGATTCATCAGGTATAAGATCACTAGGACAACATTTTTGGTTTTCAAGATCATTTCCCCTAAAGTTGAAAATTTGAATTAGAATAAATACTTACTTTATTTTGGTACAATCTCACTGTTGTTTGTGCCTTGAACAATTTCCACTTCATCTCTTAAATAAATGAAGTTGAATTTGTTATTCGTGAAGTGTTAGCAGATCATGTGATAGAATGACGGGTCATTCCATCTGTCTCAAACAAAAGGTTAGCAAAAATTATATGCATAAATCGATCTATAGTGAGATTAATCATATATGGTTCCTAAAATGGACTTATACTTCATATATCATACTTCTTAATATAATAAAACTAGTTTCTACTAAACAGGGACTTCCTGTAGGCCAGTGGTAGGCGATAAAGGCCAGTCGCACTTCGGTTGTGGGTTCGATTCCTACAGCCTTGTCCGAAGCGATGGGATGTCGCCCGTCCTGCAGGTTGTCCTTTTTCCAAAACTATATTACTATAACATCCCATCAATAATATCGAAAAAAATTTCTATCCTTAAACAATACTAACTTACGTCCAACACAATCCATTCCAATCTTTAGGCTTATCCATAATATTGCAGTCCACTCTCATAACATAGTGAAAACAATTACCAGAGATTTAATATCATCGTTGATCCCCATATATCATAAGATATGTTTTGTTGGTCACATTCCAAACACTCAAAGTCCTTAATCATGTATACTCTTGAATACCCATTGAACCTTAGTGAAAACATGAATGCAGTTAAAAGTTAACACTTTACACATACCAAAATCCTCAAAATTATTTATACTCAAACCATGATATCACTTAGTCCTTATATCAATCATGAGCTCATGAATACAATCAAACATCTCATTATCTTCTTATCCTTTCATTATGCACTTATCATCTACTTTCCAAAAGTATCTGAATAACCTTTCATGGTTACTGGTAACATTAATCAGACAACAATGTAACAATCCTTACATGTCTCTTTATTCCATAGTACCATGAGATTACTTATACAACATTACACATGATAAACATGTAATCATTCCACTACATTCTTAAACCATTAACCGAGCTTCAACAATTCTTTCATCTCACTTATCATTTGTAGTCTCTTCATCATCATCCACATAAATACTACCCATATGGCCATACTGATTCTCTTCATGAGTCTTTCCCTTAGGACATTGGTTTGCATAATGCCCATACATTCCACATTTAAAACACTTAACCATTTTTGATGTCGTAGCAATACCATTATCCTCATCCATGGTGTTAACTGAACCTTTTCCTTTGCACTTACTTGCTTTGTGTCCTTCTTTTCCACACCCAAAGCATCTTCCAGTTCCTTTGAAACATTCTCCTTGATGCCTCTTCCCACATGAATTACATAGGGGAAATTGAACTTTCTTTCCTCTATGATCATCATGAAACTCCATCTTTCTCTTATTAGCCGAGTCAGGAAACTTACCAAATTTTACTTTATTGATCATATTATGAGATTGATGATTCAGCATAATAATTATGTTTGGACTTCCAAATCCCATTTCATTATGAATAATATCATTCCATTGTCCATCATATCCTCCATTATCGTGAATCATCTTGTTTCCAGCCATTTTCTAAAACCCAAAAAGAATAGTGTGAGAGGCAAAAATCATGCTAGGGAAAACAACATAATAAAGGGGGAGTACCTTCAATATCTAACATCTTAGGTTTAATTCTATGATCGTTAGCGTAGTTCTAGTACTATAACTTATACGTCTACTTAACCTTAGGGACATCCCTAGACATACCGTAGAAATATCTCTAGGGATCTCACTAACGTTTTCGCATCCTAGTTTCCAAAGGTTGACTAAACCTTTCCTCTGATACCAACTGTAGAGACCCGTATCTTGACGTACATTGTTAATACTTCAAAATTGAAGTACACTTATTACAACATATGACAAAACCACAAAGGACCGTATAGGTATAGTGTCTTTAGAAACTGGGAAACATAAACAACTGGTTCATAAATCTTCTACAGTGTCTCCCATTTATTTCATCATATCTAGGGTCCCTTTTAGCATATTCTACTTAATATCCATCTTCCTGGCCTGGGGAAAAGAAAACATAAAAGGGTGAGCTCAAATGCTCAGCAAGGGCAAATAAAGGAAATAAAAATCATATCATATCTTTATGAAAATCAAAACCAGCAAAAGAGATCATAATATCATAACATGGAATAAATCATAGAAGTGAAAATGAGATCCCCATAATCATAACATAAAACTTGAAACATTGTGGCATGCACACATAATCATGGAAAATAATTTCTTGTTAGTCATGACTCATTGCCAAGACTATCTTAGTGGACAAAGTCCCTTTCTGAACCGAGTTCACTCCTCGTTTCAGTCCTGTATCACTGAACCGAAATAACCTTCCGTTCCAGCCCTGTCTATCTCATGAGATATAAAATCTTTACTCAATGCATTGGAGGGAGATATAGGTCCCACCCATCTTATAATGAATCCTTTCTTATGTGTGCCACATAATCATAAATCATACATCATCGCATAACACATGTAACAAAAATGGGATTCTTGAAACATCATGACATCATAAAACAAATCATATAAGGTAAATGACTTCATAAAAATAATTCCCTCAAAACATAATCAAATCAATGTAATAATAGGGATAAAAACAGAACCCTATATTATCTTAGATGGAAAATAATTTTGATAAAATACTTGAACTCCATTCTTGAGGAAAATATCCTTTCTTCTTCAAAATCAATTTCTTTTCACAAAACGTCATGCAATTTTAAAAGAAATAGATTTTATTGAAAATAGTCATGAAATCTTTTGGAGGAAGCTTCATGAAAGTAAGGCTTTATAAAACCATAAAAATCTGTTCGTGCCGTATAAGTTAAAAAAACATTCTTCGTACTTTTGTCGGAAAAGTCAAAAAGTACATCGTACGAAAAACGACAAAAGATTCCTTTCATATCTTTTACTAAAAATTCAGCGAAGGGTAAAATTGGATTTATACAACTGTAGGTGGATGGACATAATATTACATATTGAGGAAACATGGATGTAGATAGTAAAATACACCCCAGTAAATTTCAAAGTATAAACAATCTCGGATAAAAATGAGATTGTGATATTTCCCTTACCTTAGGTCCAATTTGCTTCGTATGTGTCCGAACCTCCTGTATAATGATTTAAATAATGTCATTGACTTATTACAGAAGCATATTCATTGTTATGATATCATATATGGTTCACTTATTACATTATATTACCCGTTCTTTTGTAAATTCCATGTTAAAGAAGCGTTTTGGGTAAAATCGTTTCATTTATCGTAGGTGTTTTGACTTGTTGTTCTTGACATCATTATTACTTATATCATGATTTACTTACTTCCAGAATATAAAATATGATTTATATATCATATATATTCAGTATATATATATATAATAGATAGATAAATAAAATGAAAAACACCGTTCATGGAGACGGTAGTCCGTACGTACGCATGAACGCTGTTTTTCTTTCCTTATTGTCTTGAAATGGAAGTAAGTAGATGACATACATATGTATATATATACATAAATCCAGTAGCTTTATAATGTCATATATTTCATTATTATTTTTATATATACATTATAATCATTCTTAAATGGTTAACATGGAGAATGAATCTCATCGCGTCGTGGAGACGGTAGTCCGTACGTACGCACGAGCGATGATATCATTTCTATAAATATTGAATTGAATTGGAGTGGATTATACAATATATCAGAATGAATATGATGTTGTAATAACTATGTATAGTTATTCTTTACACCATTATACCCATCCATGTAAGGTGGTGGTGGAAAATAGATTACACCACGGCGTGGAGACGGTATTCCGTACGTACGCACGCGCGGTGATTTCTTTTTCCGTAGGATGGATAGATGGTGAAATAGGGTTGTTTCATACTTATAATAACATATCAGTATATGAGTGATACTGATGTTATTACTTCATAATGAAACAACCTAAGAAGAAGAAGTGGAAGAAGAAATAAAGATGAAAGAATTGGTAACGGTAATTACCTCTTCTTTGAAGTGCCTCTTTGAGACCTCCTCTTAGGGCACTAGAATTCGTCTTTGAGGAAGACCAGAACCTCTAGGATGTTGCTAGGGAAGTGGAGAAGGAATTTTGGCAGGGGTTGGCCGAGCTTGAGTGCTCAAATTGGTGTGAGGAGGAGGGGGAGGAGGTGTCCTTTTATAGGGGAGGAGAGGGGCACCTTAGGTATATCTCAAAATATTATTTTATATTAAAGTCAAAATCGGTTTATAATGGTTCCAAAGGGTCTTATTTCGAAGCTAATGTGGGGATGGGTCGAAATCCTATCAACCAATAGAATTTATACAAGTTTAGGATATTATTTTAACCTTATCAATTAGATTTAACTCTAAGTTAAATAATTTAACTTTTACCATGTCTTTTTGTTTTCTTTCACTATATGGTTAATACACTTACTATAACATGCCAAACGAACCCAAAATTGTTTAATATTAATATATATATCCTTATCTAAGTCATTTGGCCGAACCATAGATTTTTAGGAATACAATAACAATTAATAATATTATATTTGATTTAAAAACTATTTTGTGTCAATTTTGACACTATTTGATATATGATTTTTGTGAAAGTCATAACAGAATTAAATGTTCGAACCAAGTTGATTAAATCAACATTAATATATCATAGTAACCTAGAAAATTAGTGGAATTCATAAAAAATCTTAAATTACATTTATTTTGGTGTTTATAACATCAATTATGTCAATATTTCATTAATAAGATAATTACTGCATCATCGTTGTGTCATAAATAAATTAAATTATTTTATGTCTAAAAATTACAAATAAAATACCATCATGTAGGATATATTTTTATCTTTCTAAAGAATATTTACAATCGAATTTATCTTATTTATAACTCCATATGAAAAATTATTTACTTATTAAACTTTGATTTTAACTATTTTAACCTTTCTTTAAATAAATTAATAATAAATGTCCTAATCTATTCCAAGTGGGCCTAAATGGTCATATTTTATTCCTAAGTTTGTTTTTGGTCGAATTACACTTGTCCAATAGAATTAGGACATGTGTTAGGGTAATAGTAATATCATATTTACCCTTAGTTACCCTATTTACTATTAACCGCGGTAAAAAAAGTAAAAAGTTACTATTTCACCAAAAAATTATTTTCATCTCATTGAACCACATTTTAGTCCTTGATATTAACCGTGTCTCTCGGATTTTTGAAATTCCATTCACAGAAGCGGCAAAATTAAGTTTTATGAAAAATTCAGTTTTTTTAACTACCACTTAGTAGTTTCACTATTCATCAAAAATTGATGTTTTTCAGAACAATGCCAAAATTTCATCCTAAGCTATATTTCATATTCCGAATTCAAAAATGAAATCTATTTTACCAAATTCATAACATAGAAGTTGCATTAATTAATTTTATAATTAAATCCCGCTGTTAAAATAAATAACGTGTTTTTTAGGAAACAATATATATCAAAAGATTGACACTTGATTATGTCTGGTTTAAATGTGAAATTACAACCAATGACCAACATTGTATTAAATTGAAAAAATATATTCTAAATATAATTTAAACCCACTCAAATTAATAATTTATCACTATTAATTATTTCGATTAAAAAAGTTGTTTTTAATTATAATTTAGTAATTTTTCACTATTCATCAGAATATGAAAGTTATCCGAAAAGTACCAAAATTTCACCTTAGGCTAAATTCGATACTCCGAATCCAAGAATGAAGTTCATTTTGAAAAATAAGATTTACAGAATTTTAAAAAGTGGTTATTACTATTCATAACGGCTAGTTTTAATAATATTTTAATAGCACATCGTTGTTTAGTGAAACTCGGTATTGCGTATTACACACGCTATCGAGGAAGGTCGCGATTGCGTGTAATGCAAGGCAAGACAAGGATGCGTGTTGTGCAAGCTCCTTTTGGTGTAGCGTACAACACAAGACATTAATAAAATTAAAAAGAATATTTTTTTATAAAATCTTGGGCTGTTACAAGTTGGGCTTTGTGATATGTGGGGTTGTAATGTGATAGTTAGTGGGCATGGATGTGACATGTGAAGTTGTATGATAGTGATGATGTGTGGTGGTGTTGTGTCATGTGGAGGAGTTGTGTGATGTAGTTGTGGTGTATGATGTGGTGATGTGGTTTTGGTTGTGCGGTGGTTTGTGATGTGCAATATTGTTGTTGTTATATGTGGTTGTTTTCGTGAGATGGTTGGTCGATGTAACATGGTGTCGATGGTTATTGTGAGATGGTGAGTTATTGTGTGGTGGTTTTATTAGTTTCCTGGTTATCTATGGAATAAATGATACTGTTAAAACAAAAAAAAAGATATTAAATAAATGAGATGGAATAGAAATGGATGTGTGGTAAATGGATTTAATTAATTTAACATTAAATGAATGGACAATGTAAGTGTGAATGAAGTGGCTTATAAATGAAAGTGAGAAATGCTATGCATCTTGTGTGGTGATGGTGTGGATTATGTGTTTTATGGTAGTAGTGATGTGTGTGATTTTTTAGTTAATGTGAACCCATAAGTTGAGTATTTTGTTCTATCTATATATCATGTATTTTTATGTTATTTCATCACAATCCCAATCAGAGTTGGATAAACTTTCCAACAATCTGAGGTTTTGAGTTATGGGTATTTTTTCTAAAATCTAGGATGGTGGTTATATGGTTGGATAGCTACCTTTTCTTCCCTACTCTTCCTTAAAAAGTGATTGGCCATGTGTTTTTAGGAAAGATGTGATGTGATTGTCCATGTTTCTTCAGGTGAGATGTACTATGATTTCCCTAGTGTTTTCCAGTGAGGTGTGATGAGATAATGCTATAATAAGATGTGTCATGTGGTTAGGGTCATGTAGGGTAGGAGGATGAAACAAGGTTGATGTTATTCATGTTCATCATACCCTACTAATATGGTTATGGGATGAGGCATGCTGTGATGTGATATAACACATTAAGTTCTTGTTGGTTTTACAGTTTTTCAAGAACACTTTTGTATGTTTTTTTCACATGTGTAGTTGATACCTTGATTATATTCTTCCTTTATCGTTTACTTAAATGTATTTTCTATTAAAGATCAATCCTATTGAATTGTTTATGACAAAATGACTTATATAAATTATTTTTACAGAATGGACAGAAGTTGGAAGTATGAAACCGATCTGATCTCAAGCGATTTTCAAAACAATTTGGAGATCTTTATAGATTTTTCATTTCACAATGCTTCAGATAGTGGTCGCATACACTACCCATGTTCCAATTGTGTTGGTAGACCTTGGTTGAGCTGTGAAGAAGTCAGCCACAACATAAACAATAATGGTTTTCAAGCAAACTACTTTCTGTGGTATCACAAGTGGGGAGAAAATGAAATCTCAAATTGGTGATGATCGAAATGAAATGTCTGAATGGATAATTTGTTAGATGATCAGTTTCTGTTTATTCGTCATCATGAAAAATAAAGGATTTATACTCACGAAGACTTCGATATGAGGACAGCAGATGCATCTAGTGAAAATGATGATATTGATGGGGTAAAAAAATTGAATGATGTTGCCACGACTCTAGTATATCGACAATGCGATAAAATGAAATGGTTGTAATTTTTAATCGGATTGTTTCATGGTAAAACTATATATGGAATTTCTAATATAGAAATTGATTACATTCTTACCATCTTGAAAGATTTACTTCCAGATGATGCAGATATTCCCTCAAACCACTATATGGCATGGAAGTTAGTTGAGGAACTTGGATTTTCAAGAAACGAAATTCATGCTTGCCTGAAAGATTGCAGTTTATTCTGGGAGGAAACCGCTGAAAAAAATGATTGTATAAAATGTGGCACACCCTGATGGAAGTCAAAATCTGATGGAACACCATCCCGTGTTCCACAAAAAGTAATGTGGCACTTTCCATTGATCCCCAGACTTCAGAATCTTTTTATGACTGATGACATATCAATAAAAATGAGATAGAATGATACCGAGAGAATGAAGACTAATGATGAGTTGGTTTCATCCTGCAGATGGATTTTCATGGCAGAGATTTGATGGTTGACATCCTGATTTTTCACCTAACCTGCGTAATGTGAGGCTGGGTCTTTCATGCGACAGTTTTAATCTGTTTGGGAAGATTATTACTTCTCACAGCACATGGCCAGTTTTTATACACATTTATAATCTTCCCCCATGGTTGTGTATAAAAAAACCATTCACTTTCATGAGTATACTCATATCTAGTCCTTCTGATCTCGGCATTGATATTGATGTATACATGCAACCTTTAATAAAAGATTTGATACTTCTTTGGGATGTGGGTGTGCACACATACGATGCATGTTCGAAAGACATATTTCAGATGTGTGTTGTGCTTAAGTGGACGATCAATTATTTTTTGGATTATGCAATGATGTCTGGATGGAGCATGAAGGGAAAACTGTAATGTCCAGTTCGTATAAAGAATACACGATCTAGAAGACTGAAACAGTGCTGTAGTTTCAGTTTTATGGGATATCGACGATTCTTGCCAAAGGATCATCCATATAGAATGAATCGTCGAAGATTTGATAATACCATTGTGGCCGATGATCCACTTCAGCATATGTCTGGAACTAACGTGCTTAATGAATTGATAGATTTTAGTTTTTTGTTCAGGAAGGTTCAAATGAAATCTGAAAAGAGAAAGAATGTTTCCACTGAAACCTGTTACAATTGGAGGAAGAAGAGTATCTTTTTTGATTTGCCTTATTGGTCAACCAATTTGTTACGTCATTGTTATAAGTAATGCCTATTGAAAAGAATATATGCAAAATGTTTCTTTCGGTTCTTCTAAATGTCAAGGGGAAGACAAAAGTTGATTTATGATCTCGGCGTGACTTGGTGGATTGGGGCATCAGACCAGAATTGCATCTGGTGCGAATCAGTGAAAATAAATTGCAACATCCATGTGCTTCTTATGTGATGACACCTACGAAAAAACAAAATTTCTAGAATTATTAGATACTATTAGAGTTCCTGAAGGCTATTCAAGCAACATATCTAAACGGGTCAACAGAAGAGAGTAAAAGCTAAAATCTTTGAAGACTCGTGATTATCACGTTCTACTACATGAGTTGCTTCCAATAGAAATCCGTCATCTTTTGTCCAATAATGTAAGGGTGGTTGTAATTCGGTTGTGCCATTTTTTAGAGATCTTTCCACTAAGAAGTTGTCCAAGTAATTCTTATAAAAAATGTTGACAGATGCCCCATTAATTTTGTGTGAGTTAGAGAAAATATTTCTTCCATTATTTTTCACATGCATGTTGCATCTGACTATCCATATTCCCACTGAACTACATCTCGGAGGACCTCTTTTTTCTCATTGGATGTATCCAACTAATAGAAATATGTTCACATTAATGTCCTATGTCCAAAATAGAAATCATCCCGAAGGTTCTAACGTGAACGGTTACTTGGCTCAAGAATGTATGGATTTCTACTCAATGTATTTGTCTGATCTTACTACAAGATTGAACAGACCAATGAGAAATGAAGAAGAACAATATGAGAAAATTGAACCCAGTTTTCCGTCACTTCCTCAAATAGGAGGAATTCCTCGATCATATACATTGAAGACATTAAGCCATGAAGAGAGGGAGATGGCACATCACACAATTTTGTTCAACTGTGATTTGTTTGATGAATATATCATGTAACTAAATTGATTATGTATCTATTGATATATATATATGTTAAAATATTAATATTTTCTATCAACGGGGAACATAAAACAATGATAAATAGGAAGCATCGTTCTTTATCTTTGAGAATGAGAGAGACTTTGCATAGCAAAGAGTTTTCTGCTTGGCTAAAATTTATGGTATAAAAAATTAATGTTTAAAATAATTATATCAATATTTAATTAACATTAATAGTCATTTATATTGTAGGTATTGAGTTTTTTTGCTGACTCTGTCTCTGAGGAAATAAGAGATTTGGCTTTTGGTCATAATACAGTGGTTCGTGACTATAAATCAATTGTTATCAATGGGTACAAATTTATTGTCACTGAACGAGCAAAGAACGTGAGAACACAACATGATGGTGTTATGGTCACTACCACAATAGATTGTTATGACGGTGCATCAGATAGTAGACCGCAATTTGAAAATGTGGGTTATTATGGAGTTGTTGAGAAAATAATAATATTGGATTATTACTCTCATGGACGAGTCACAATGATGAAATGCCATTGGTTTGATTCGATGACGAGACATGGCACATTTATGGATGATTATGGATTTCGAGTAATTAATATGACTCACACTCTTGTTATCGAAGAACCATATGTGTTGGCATCAATGTATAGACATGTTTTTTATGTCAAAGACCAACTTCAACCTGAATTTGGTGTCATAGTTGAAGTAATTCCAAGACATATTTTTGATGATGGTGATGATGGAATTTACACTGTCCCTAGTGCCATCGGAACCAATCCATTTATTTCTTTTGATGACTCAAATATCTCAACTGTCAGAGTTGATTGTGAACCTGAAGTTGTGGTTGAAAATATAAAGAATCATTCATCCATGTTCTCAATTATGTTGGTTTAACTCGTTTTGGGTTTTTAAGGTTGGTAATATTCAAATTGATTTAGTATTGATCACAAATATGTTTTAGGTGACTTGACCGTTATGTGAATTT
This sequence comes from Viscum album, assembly GCA_963277665.1. NCBI lineage: Eukaryota > Viridiplantae > Streptophyta > Magnoliopsida > Santalales > Viscaceae > Viscum > Viscum album. Next base: position 1,934,964,803 of record OY728131.1, read on the forward strand.
TCAATGTTTATTGGTTGCAGTTTTATTTGAATTTCATTTTCTAATTTGGAATTGAACTGTATTCAAACATAGTCAAACAATATTTCTAACTTGGTGAACATTACAACTTGTATGATTTATTAAATCCATTCATGCTCTTCTAAAACAATTGATAGCTGACTTGACCGTTATGTGAATTTTCAATGTTTATTGGTTTCAGTTTTATTTGAATTGCATTTTCTAATATTGAATTGAACTGTATTCAAACATAGTAAAACAATATTTCTAACTTGTTGAACATTACAAATTGTATGATTTATTAAATCCATTCAAACTCTTCTAAAAAAATTTATAGCTAAATTACCAATGAATCGCCCTATTCCCTCATATATTTTGTTTTTTGGGTTACACATTAGTTTTATTTTTCTAATTAATTACATATTTGTTTTTATAATGCAGTAAATGAAGCCAATTGAAGAGAGATTAAGGTAAAAATGATGGAGAAAAATCGTCAAATGACGGAGTTGGGAATTCCATCATTAGTGCCTGTAGTGAGTACTTTATTTCAAATTGATATATTTAAAGAATATATAATGTCATGTGATTAAATTTTTTGTAATCATTTTTGTAGGATCCACCTATACGTCGACAGTTATTCGACGAGTAGCCTAGTACTGGTCCTAGTACTCAGGCCGGTGGTACGAGGAGGGTTCATACCAGAGGTGGACGAGCAGCTACGCGTACCCGACTAGACCCTGCCCCTCCCACTGACATGTCATACTTCCCACATTATAATCCTGTTGTGTCGTTAGATACACACGGTATATTTAAGCCTCCTATGTTTTTGCTACCTTCTGCATCTTCTGTCCCATCTTTTTCACATCCCATGATGATTCCCACTCCTCAGTCAGCATTTGGTCAGACACCTGTCCCATTTTCTTTTCCTTCTACTTCTGTCTCTATGAGCTTCTATATTCCATCATCTTCGACTCCTGTTCCACCACAGGGTGTTCCATCATTTTCTTGTGGATCCAGCGGCACTCATCGATTAGACCGGGACATGTATATTTATAGAACCCTAAAAAAATTTATAGAAATATTTATTTTCATTATAACATGTTTTCATAAAATATTTGTTTTTCTTTAATGACAGATACATCTACTAAAAGGAGGCATGGGTGGGGGAATACACGCATGCGTTCGGTGTGGAACCTCCGCACACAGGTTATGGTGGATTATAATGAAGACAACCAAATGGTTGAGAAAATAGGGCAGCAATGTCGGAGTTTTTTGGCGATGCTTTCCAAGTACACTGACATCATTCCCGTCAGCCCACTATCGTGGAGACATTTGCCACATGAGGTTAAGGATAGAGCTTGGTCAGAGATATGGGTAAAAAAAATTTCTATTTAATTCCATGAATTATTTTTGTATTTATATGAATTAATATTTTTATTTCAGCATCGATTTAATTTTCCCGATGGTGAGGGTGCACGATCAGAATGTCTAAAGGATTTAGGCAAGCATTAGAGAGCCTACAAGCATGAGTTGTATATTGGCTGGGTTGCTAGAGTTGGCACTGAGTTAGAGGCGGTACCAGTGGTGGATGATTGTCCTATAGAGCAGTATCGTCAGATGATTACTCATTGGATGAGTACCCAGTTTAAGGTATTAAAAACATTTGAGATATTTAAATAATAATTTTCATGTTTTTCATTAATACTATCTGTTGCACTGTCGAATTTTATTTAGGAATCATCTATAAAAAATAAAAATAACATTGATGAAAAAAAATACCTCCACACACTGGGACGCACTACGATGCCTGATCATGAGAGGAAGAAGGTATGACAATTGTTTATAAGTTTTCTTTACGACTAACACTTTCTTTTGGTTCTTCAATTATTTTGTAGTTTGCTAAAGTTTTCATATAACTTTAGTTTTCAATGTCATTGTAGAGGCAAATACAAAATATTGAAGGACGTGTGCCTCGAGAAAAACTGTTTTTCTCGAGTGGATAGAAGAAGGATGGAAGTGCCATCAAAGAAGCGACTCAACAGCAGATTGTAAGTTTTAATTTGTTGAATTTATTTTTTAATATCTATTTTGTAACTTAATGATATATTAATATTTTTAAATGTTGCTTTAGGGGCCCTCGATGCCCAAGAACTAAACAATTTTGGGCCAAAAGATCACACACATCAGGTGTTGGGAGAGGAGCATTCTGGCAGAATACGCTGCCGACCTAGGATAGCCCTGATGAGGTATTGGCCCTCCTTAGGTATGATATGTAGTGCCACCGAGCTACAGTAAGTTAGGGCACTGAAAAAAAAGGCTATGAAAAGGGCCACAAAGATGGCAGAACATTCTGCTAGGGCAAAGAGTGCGTTTATGAAATTTATTGAAGTTCTACGTTCTACATTTCTAGCAGAGGTTGGCCCCGCTTTTGATGAGTATATGCTGTCGATATTTTCTATATACGGTTCACCAGGTGGCATTTCTAGTGGTGTTCAGGACGATTTCTAGCTTGACGATGATGATGGAGAGGAGTTTGATGCGGAAGAGGAGGGAGAGGAGGAGGGCGAGGCGGGTGGCGAGGGTGAGGAGGAGGGCGAGGAAGAGGAGGAGGGCGAGGGTGAGGACGATGATGGATACGAGGATGAGGTTGATGTGGATGATGGTGATGTGGGACAAGTTGATCTATTACATTTTTGACTGATATTACTGATATTTTATATTTAATTTATTCTAGTTGTTGGTTTTATCTAGACTCGTAGTATAATATTGGAGTTGAGTTATTTTTATATATTATTTGTTTTTATGGATGTTGTTGTCTTTTATTGGTTGTTTGTTTGGGAACCCCTCTCCTTCTTGGACCTTGGACAACCCCCCACCCTCTACCCTGGACCCCGAACAGCCCCGCGGGACAGCCCCCCAGACAGCCCCCACCCTTCTCCCTAGACCCCAGACAACCCCCCGGACAGTCCCCCTGACAGCCCCCCACCCTCTTCCATAGACCTCGGACAACCCCCCCCCCCCTCCGAACAGCCTTGGACAGCCCCTGGACATCCCCCCAAATAGCACCCCGGACACCCCCCCCCCCACCCTCCTCCATGGACCCCAGACAGCCCCCCGAACAGCCCCCCAGAAACCCCCCCCCCCCGACACCCCCCCCCCCCCCCCCACCCTCCTCCTTGGACCCCATACAACCCCCCGAACACCCCCCGGACAGCCCCTCGCACAGCCCCCCACCCTCTTACCTGGACCCCAGACAGCCCCCCGGACAGCCCCCCCAGACAACCCCCACCCTCTTCCTTGGACCCCCAATAACCCCCCGCACAGAGGATTCTCATAAAATGGACAACATTTTAATTACATATGGAAAACCGACCAAATGCAATTGGTTTCCAATTAAACTTTATGAGAACAATCCATGGGTCATATGTGACTTGTACGAGTCAATCCCGCCTTAATATGAGGCATGGTGTGGTTGGAATCACTCTAAGTGGCTCTCATTTGCTTAAAATGGACAACAATTTAAGTACAAATGGAAAACTGACCAAATGAATTCGGTTTCCATTGAAAATTTAGGAGAACTATCCATGGGTCATATGTGACGTGTAAGAGTCAACTCCACCTTAATCTGAGACCGGTGTGGCTGACACCACTCAAAGTGTCTGCCTTTTGTTTCAAAAGGACGTCATTTTAATTGAAAAACATCAATTGGCATATGGAAAACCGACCAAACGCATTCGGATTGTGTTGATACATTAACAAAATGATCTGTGGGTCATATGTGACGTGTACGAGTCAACCCCACCTCAATCTGAGGCGCGGTGTGGCCTCCACCACTCAAAGTGTCTGTATTTTGTTTAAAAAGGACATCATTTGAAGTGAAAAAAATCAACTGGCATACGGAAAACCAACCAAACACATTCTGATTGTGTCAATACATTATCAAAATGATCTATGGGTCATATGTGACGAGTACGAGTCAACCCCACCTTAATCTGAGGCACAGTGTGGCTGAAATCACTCTAAGTGGCTCTCTTTTGCTTAAAATGGACAATAATTTAAGTACATACGAAAAACTGACCAAACACATTCGGTTTCCATTGAATCTTTAGGTGAACGATCCATGGGTCATATTTGACGTGTACGAGTCAACTCCGCCTCAATCCGAGGTATGTTGTGGCCGACACCACTCAATGTGTCTGCCTTTAGTTTCAAAAGGACGTCATTTTAATTGAAAAACAACAACTGGCATACGGAAAACCGACCAAACGCTTTCATATTATGTCGATAGATTAGCACAACGATCCATGGGTCATATGTAACATGTACGAGTCAACCCCGCCTCAATTTGAGGTGCGGTGTGACCTGAATCACTCTAAGTGGCACTCTTTTTCTTAAAATGGACAACAATTTAAGTACATACAGAAAACCGACCAAACGCATTCGGTTTCCATTGAAACTTTAGGAGAATGATCCATGGGTAAAATGTGACATGTATGAGTCAACTCCGCCTCAATCAGAGATGCAGTGTGGCTGAAACAACTCAAAGTGGATGCCTTTTGTTTCAAAAGGACATCATTTTATTTGAAAAACATCTACTGACATATGGAAAACCAATCAAACGCTTTCGTATAGTGTCGATAGATTCGCAAAAAAATCCATGGGTCATATGTGACGTTTACGAGTCAACCCCGCCTTAATTCGTGGAGCGGTGTGGCGGCCACCACTCAAAGTGTCTATCTTTTGTTTCAAAAGAACATAATTTGAAGTGAAAAACATCAACTCGCATATGGAAAACCGACCAAACACATTCGGATTGTGTTGATACATTAGCACAACGATCCATGGGTCATATGTGACATGTAAGAGTCAACCCCACCTTAATCTGAGGCACTGTGTGGCCGGAATCACTGTCTTTTTCTTAAAATGGACAACAATTTAAGTACATACGGAGAACCAACCAAACTCATTCAGTTTTCATTGAAACATTAGGAGAAAGTTTCATGGGTCACATGTGATGTGTTCGAGTCAACTCCGCCTCAATCCGAGATGCGGTGTGGCTGACACCACTCAAAGTGTCTGTCTTTTGTTTCAAAAGGACGTCATTTTAATTGAAAAACATCAACTGGAATACGAAAAATGGACCAAACAATTTCGGATTGTGTCGATACATTAGAACAATGATCCATGGGTCATATGTGATGTGTAAAAGTCAACCCCGCCTCAATCCGAGGTGTGGTGTGGCCGCCACCACTCAAAGTGTATGTCTTTTGTTTAAAAGGACATTATTTGAAGTGAAAAACATCCACTGGCGTACGTAAAACCGACCAAACGCATTCGAATTGTGTCGATACATTAGCACAACGATCCATGGGTCATATGTGACATGTACGAGTCAACACCGCCTTAATCTGAGACACGGTGTGGCCGGAATCACTCTAAGTGGATCTCTGTTGCTTATAATGGACAACAATTTAAGTACATATGGAAAACTGACCAAACACATTCAGTTTCCATTGAAACATTAGGAGAACGATCCATGGGTCATATGTGACGTGTACGAGTCAACTCTGCCTCAATCCGAGATGTGGTGTGGCCGACACCACTCAAAGTGTCGGCCTTTTGTTTCAAAAGGATGTCATTTTAATTGTAAAACATCAACTGGCATACGGAAAACCGACCAAACGCTTTCGTATTGTGTTGATAGATTAGAACAATGATCCATGGGTCATATGGGACGTGTGCGAGTCAACCTTGCCTCAATCCGAGGCACAGTGTGGCCGCCACCACTCAAAGTGTCTTTCTATTATTTCAAAAGGACATAATTTGAAGTGAAAAACATCAACTGGCATACTAAAAACTGACCAAACACATTCAGATTATGTCGATACTTTAGCACCACATTCCATGGGTTATATGTGACGTGTACGAGCCAACCCCGCCTTAATCTGAGGCACGGTGTGGCCGAAATCACTCTATGTGGCACTCTTTTTATTAAAATGGACAACAATTTAAGTACATATAGAAAACCGACCAAACGCATTCAGTTTCAATTGATACATTAGAAGAATGATCCATGGGTCATATGTGACGTGTACGAGTCAACGACGCCTTAATCCGAGGCACGGTGTGGCTGGAACCACTCAAAGTGTCCGCTTTTTGTTTCAAAATTACGTCATTTTAATTGAAAACCATCAAATGACATACAGAAAACCGACCAAACGCATTCATATTGTGTCGATACATTAGCACAACGATCCATGGGTCATATGTGATGTGTACGAGTCAACCCCGCCTCAATCCGAGACGCGGTGTGGCCGCCACCACTCAAAGTGTCTGTCTTTTGTTTCAAAAGGACATAATTTGAAGTGAAAAACATCAACTGGCATACGGAAAAATGACGAAACGCATTTGGATTGTTTTGATACATTAGAACAACGATCCATGGGTCATATGTGATGTGTATGAGTCAACCCCGCCTTAATCTGAGGCACGGTGTTGCTGTAATCACTCTAAGTGTCTCTCTTTTTCTTAAAATGGACAAAAATTTAAGTACATACGGAAAACCAACTAAACACATACATTTTCAATTGAAACTTTAGGAGAATGATCCATGAGTCATATGTGACATGTACGAGTCAAAGCCACCTCAATTCGAGGTGTGGTGTGGACAACACCACTCAAAGTGTCTGCTTTTTGTTTCAAAAGTACGTCATTTTAATTGAAAAACATCAGCTGGCAATGTAAAACTGAATAAACACATTCAGATTATGTCGATACATTAGTACAACGATCCATGGGTCATATGTGATGTGTATGAGTCAACCCCACCTCAATCCGAGGCGTGGTGTGGCCAGAACCACTCAAAGTGTCTGCCTTTTGTTTCAAAAGGACGTCATTTTAATTGAAAAACATTAACTAGCATATGAAAAGCTGACCAAACGCATTCGGATTGGGTCGATAGATTAGCACAACGATCCATGGGTCATATGTGATGTGTATGAGTCAATACCTCCTCAATCTGAGGCGCGGTGTGGCCGGAATCACTCTAAGTGGCTCTCTTTTGCTTAAAATGGACAACAGTTTAAGTACATATGGAAAGCTGACCAGACGCATTCGGTTTCCATTGAAACTTTAATAGAATGATCCATGGGTCCTATGTGAAGTGTACGAGTCAACTCCGCCTCAATATGAGATTCGGTGTGGCTGAAACCACTCAATGTGTCTGCCTTTTGTTTCAAAAGGACGTCATTTTACTTGAAAAACATCAACTGGCATACGAAAAACCGACCAAACGCATTTGGATTGTGTCGATACATTAGCACAACGATTCGTGGGTCATATGTGACATGTACGAGTCAACCCCGCCTCAATCCGAGGTGTGGTGTGGCTACCACCACTCAAAGTGTCTGCCTTTTGTTTCAAAAGAACGTCATTTTAATTGAAAAACATCAACTGGTATACGGAAAACTGACCAAACACATTCAGATTGTGTCGATACATTAGAAAAACAATCACTGGGTCATATGTGACATGTACGAGTCAACCCCGCCTCAATCCAAGGCGTGGTGTGGCCGCCACCACTCAAAGTGTCTATCTTTTGTTTCAAAAGGATGTCATTTGAAGTGAAAAACATCAACTGGCATACGCAAAACACAACAAACACATTCAGATTGTGTCGATACTTTAGCACAACGATCCATGGGTCATATGTGATGGGCATGAGTCAACCACACCTTAATATGAGGCACGGTGTGGTTGGAATCACTCTAAGTGGCTCTCTTTTTCTTAAAATGGACAACCATTTAAGTACATACGGAAAACTGACCAAATGCATTTGGTTTCCATAGAATCTTTTGGAGAAAAATCCATGGGTCATATGTGATGTGTAAGAGTCAACCCCAGCTCAATCTGAGGTGCGGTGTGGCCGCCACCACTAAAAGTGTCTGCCTTTTGTTTCAAAAGAATGCCATTTTAATTGAAAAACATCAACTGGAACACGGGAAACCGACCAAACGTAGTCGGATTGTGTCGATACATTAGAAAAACGATTAATGGGTCATATGTGACATGTACGAGTCAACCCTGCCTCAATCTGAGGCACAATGTGGCCACCACCACCCAAAGTGTATGTATTTTGTTTCAAAAGGACGTCATTTGAAGTGAAAAACATCAACTGGCATACGGAAAACCGACCAAACACATTCTTATTGTGTAGATACATTATCACAACGATCCATGGGTCATATGTGATGTGTACGAGTCAACCCCTCTTTAATCTGTAGCACGGTGTGGCCAGAATCACTCTAAGTGGCTCTCTTTTACTTAAAATGGACAACAATTTAAGTACATATGGAAAACCAAAAAAACGCATTCGGTTTCCATTGAAACTCTAGGAGAACGATAAATGGGTCATATGTGATGTGTAAGAGTCAATGTCGTCTCAATTCGAGGCGTGGTGTGGCCGGCACCACTCAAAGTGTTTCTCTTTTTTTTTTCAAGTGGACGTCATTTTAATTGAAAAACATCAACTAGTATATGGAAAACCGACCAAATGCTTTCGGATTTTGTCGATACAATAGAACAATGTTCCATGGGTAATATGTGACGTGTACGAGTCAACCCCGCCTCAATTCGAGGTGTGGTGTGGATGCCACCACTCAAAGTGTCTGTCTTTTGTTTCAAAAGGACATAATTTGAAGTGAAAAACATCAACTGGCATACAGAAAACCGACCAAACGCATTCATATTGTGTCTATACTTTAACACAACGATACATGGGTGATATGTGATGTGTACGAGTCAACCCCGCCATAATCTGAGGCATGGTGTGGCCAGAATCACTCTAAGTGGCTCTCTTTTGCTTAAAATGGACAACAATTAAGTACATACGAAAAACCGACCAAACGCATTCGGTTTCCATTGAAACATTTGGAGAATGATCCATGGGTCATATGTGATGTGTACGATTCAACGCTGCTTCAATCCGAGGTGCGGTGTGGTCAGCACCACTCAAAGTGTCTGCCTATTGTTTCAAAAGTACGTCATTTTAATTGAAAAACATCAAATGGCATACAGAAAACTGACCAAACGCATTCAGATTGTGTCGATACATTAGCACAATGATCCATGGGTAATATGTGACATGTGAGAGTCAACCCCGCCTCAATAAGAGGCATGGTGTGGCTGCCACCACTCAAAGTGTCTGTCTTTTGATTCAAAAGGACATAATTTGAAGTGAAAAACATCAACTAGCATACGGAAAACCAACCAAACGCATTCGGATTGTGTCGATAATTTAGAACAATGATCCATGGGTCATATGTGACGTGTACGAGTCAAACCCACATTAATATGAGGCACGTTGTGGTAGAAATCACTCTAAGTGGATCTCTTTTTCTTAAAATGGACAACAATTTAAGTATATATGGAAAACCAACCAAATTCATTCGGTTTCCATTGAAACATTAGGAGAATGATCCATGGGTCATATCTGATGTGTACGAGTCAACGCCGCCTCAATCCGAGGCGCGGTGTGGCTGGAACCACTCAAAGTGTCTGCCTTTTGTTTCAAAAGTACGTCATTTTATTTGATAAACTTCAACTGGCATACGGAAACCGACCAAATGCATTTGGATTGTCTCGATACATTAGCACAATAATCCATGGGTCATATGTGACATGTACGAGTCAACCCCGCCTCAATACGAGGCGCAGTGTGGCTGGTAGCACTCCAGGTGTATGTATTATGTTTAAAATGGACATTATTTCAGGTAAAAATATATGGTATACAAAAAACCGATCAAATTATGAATAGACTTCCAGATTCCACGTATAATTTTCATCTAAATTTTAAATAGAATTATAAATGAATTATGTATGTTTATAATTATGTTATGAATTCTAATTTAATTATGGATGTGTATAGTTCCACCATTATATATTAAATGTGTTGAATTTGATCTCCATATGTATGTGTTAGTTGGTTATTGAAGGTATAATAATTGTATATGTATGTGTTAGTTTATTGTAGGTAAAATAATTGGATTTAAAATGAGAGGCAACCCACAAAATGAGACCTGGTGGGAAAATTGGAGAGCTGGTTGTAAATTGGGGAGCTGTTTGAAAATTGGGGAGCTGCTGGGAAAATTGCAGAGCTGCTGTGCAACTTGCCCAGCAGAGGCTATGCCAACAGTTCAAAACCATTGGCATAGAATGTCTATGTCTTGTTTTACCAACGGTTCATAAAACCGTTTGTAAAACTCTTTTCCCAATGGTTCTAAACCTTTGGGAAAAAAGAGATTTTGGTTTTTCCCAACAGTTTTGAAAACCGTTGGGAAAAACAATGTAATTTTCAGCCCTTGTTCCCAACGGTTGTAAACCATTGGGAAAAAGCTTTCCCAATGGTTTTCCAGAACCATTGGTATATGGTTGTTTTTCTCCACCCTATCCCAATGGTTCACTATAAATCGTTGGGAAAAGATTTTCCAAACGGCTTACTTCCCTATGTTTGGCAGAACCGTTGGTATAACATATACCAACGGTTCTCCAGCCTTTCCCAACGGTTCTAAACTATAGTGAAATACTATATTTCTAGTAGTGAAACATGTATAAAAAGATGTATTTTCATTTCATACATAGCCATATTAGAAATTTATAATTTCCCAATATAACCGGTCATGTACTGTGTGTGCTGCTTTGAAAACCAAAAGGATTCAATCTAACTATAGATAGCGCAAGATGAAGGTTTCTCAGCTCATTTCTAAATTTTGGATACTCATGATCAATTCTCTTCCACTGAGGAGAGTCTACTGAGTGATGTAGTTTCTCATCTTTAATTCTTGTGTCTGTGTTCCATGTTAATTTTTCTACAGTCTCCCCAATTCCATTTAGGCACCAAAACCTTGGAATGATTGCAAAGTACTGTACAACTTTTAAAGGATGGGATTCATCTTTTTTTAATTGATAAGAAACACACTTTTTTGATTCTCTAAGTGATTTTTGGTCCTTGAGAAACAATATAAATTCATTCAGGTAAGAATGTATTTTTTCAATGATCATACCCATGGAGCATAGTATTTTTTTGGCGTCATATGATTGTCTTGGGAGCGCATTATCTTCTGGGAGCATGTCATTCAAGATAGAAAGAAATTCTATAAAACTAGCATCACCTCATCCATTTCCTTCTTTTAGATTATATATCTTTAGTATGGCTGAAAATACTTTATATTTAATGAAACTACAATATAAAGGCTTCTATGCACAATTCTTTAACTTCTCAAACAATTTTGGGAAATCATGAAGTTTATCTTCAACTAACCTTGTCCTTTCTTCAATATGATCTTCATCATCATTAACATATGTAATTAAATCTTCAATAAAGTCTTCTTAAATGACCACACTTGTAATCATATCTGATGATCCATAAAATGCAGTTTTATCCTATCCACTAGCTACATGTGATTTTCCCCATGTTTATTCTAGCATTCATAACATCAATCTATTATGTGATAGATCAAGTTTTCTTCCAACTCCTATAGACTAATATGTCTTGAATAATAATAGTTTAAACATAGAAAAGGATTTTATAAGGGACATATGCATGATCTTTTGCAATATTGGTGGACTCCTTCACTCTATCTTAATACTCTATTGTCAAACGATTGGAATCTTTCCATTATTTAATCATATCCATCATATATGATTTGGTAATATTAATATTTAACAAACAAAATACAAAACAAATTATATAAAAATTAACCAAGTATAAATAAAATTATATACTTTTAGTCTCTTTCAATATTTATCCCCAATAACCACTTTATGGAACCAAGGTCCTTCATTTTGGATATTTTAGATAACACTTCTATAAATCTATGATATACCAATAGTTTTAAACCTTTGGTATAAGCTTGAAAAATTTTGGTATAATATATACCAATGGTTGTCCAAACTATTGGAAACTAAGATGTGGGGATAGAAATATCCCAACGGTTATTCATAAACTATTGGAGTATGTGATTTTACAGAAAATTATACAAAAGGTTTTCTATAACCATTGGTATAAATTTTTTCCAATAGTTTTACACCATTTTAATATAACTCAGTTTATGTATATACCAATGGTTTTTTTAACTTTTTGTAAATAGTTTTACCAACGGTTTATAGAAACCATTGGAAACAATTTAGTTAACATGTCTATTCCAACGGTTTACAAACCGTTGGTATAGACTTTTACCAATGGTTTCATCAAATCATTAGTATAATTTGATTTTTCACATCTATACCAATGGTTTTGAAGCTATTGGCACAGAGTTTCTGCAACTCTAGCAGAAATATCCAGTACCATCCTCCCCTTCTGCATAATTCAGAACCTCTAATTCATTGTGCAATTACCTGTGATTACAATACACTATACATAATTCAAAACAACACCAATGATGAAAAATATGATCCAAATAGTATTCCATCATAATAACACCAACTCAATTGCAGTACACTATATAGAATTATAAAAAACACCAATACACCCAACAAAATACTTCATAATTACACCAATACACCCAAAATATACACCACTGAAAACTAGATTACCCTAAAAAAAGACAACTTCATAAACACATCACTTAAAATTTTATCTAAGAGGGTTAGGGTGGGGTTTCTAGGGGTGGGGTCTGTCCAGGGGTAGGGACTGTCTAAGGGGGTGGGGGTATCTGTGGGTGGGGAGCTACCCAAGGGGATGCGGGTGTCTAGAGCGTGGGGTCTCCAGGGGGTGTGGGTGTCTAGGCGGTGTCCAGGGGGTTTCCAGGGGGAGGGGTATGTTCAAGGGGGTTGGGGTGTCCAGGGGGTGTCTAGGGGGTGTGGTTTTTGTCCATTGGGATGGGGGTGTCCAGGGGTTGGGGGTTGTCCAAGTGGGTGGGGGTGTCCAAGGGTTTTGGGGGTTGTCCAAGGGGGTGGGGTGTCAAATGGTGGGGGTTGTCCAGGGGGTGGGTTATCCAGGGGTTGGGGGATGTCCAGAGGGTTGGGGTGTCTAGGGGGTGTCTAGTGGGAGTGGAGGCTATCCATGGGGGTGGGGGTGTCCAAGGGGTGTGGGTTGTCCAATGGGGTGCGGTGTCTAAGGGTGGTGGGGGTTATCTAGGGGGTGGGGGTTGTCCAAGTGGTGGGGGTGTTCAAGGGGTGGGGGTGTCCAGGGGTGGGGGTTGTCCAAGGGGGTGGGGGTGTCCAAAGGGGGTGGGGGTGTCCAACGGGGTGGGGGTGTCTAAAGGGGGTGGTGTGTACAAGGGGGTGGGGGTTTCTAAGGGGTGGGGGCCTATCCAAGGGGTTGGGGGTGTCCAGGGGGTGTCTAGGGGTGTGGTGGTTGTCCATGGGGGTGAGGGTGTTCAGGGGGTGGGGGTTGTACTAGGGGGTGGGGTGTTAGGGGTGGTGGGTGCTGTCTAGAGGGTGGGGCTATCCAAGTGGGTTGGGTGGTGTCTAGGGGTGGGGGTGTCCAAGGGGGTGGGGGTGTCCAGGGGGTGGGGTGTCCAAGGGGTAGGGGTGTCCAAAGGTGGCGAGGGATGACCAAGGGGATGGGGTGTTTGTGGGTGGGGGGGCTATCCAAGAGGGTGGAGTGTCTAGGGGTGGGGGCTATCTAAGTGGGTGGGGGTGTCCAAAGAGGGTGGGGTGTCCAAGGGTGTGAGGATGTCTAGGGGTGGATGTTGTCCAGGGGGTGGGGTGTCCAGGGGGTAGGGTGTCTAGGGGGTGGGGGAGGGTTGTCCATGGTAGGTGGGTTTTTCCAAGGGGATGGGGGTGTCCAGGGGTGGGGGGAGGGATGTCCCAGGGTGTGGGTGCCCTGGGGGTAGGTGTTTCTATCGGGTTGGGGCTGTCTAAGGGGGTAGGGGTGTCTAGGGAGTGGGTGTCCAAGGGGTTAGGGGATGTCCAAGTGGGTGTGGTGGCTGTCCAAGGGGGTGGGGTGCCCAAGGGGTGGGGGATGTCGATGGGTGGAACTTTCTAGGGGATGGGGGCTATCCAAGGCGGTGGGGGTGTCTAGGGGTGGGGGATATATAGGGGGTAGGGGGGATGCCCATGGGGGTAGGTGGTGTCTAGGGGTGTGGGGGTTGCCCAGGGGCGTGGGGACATCTAGTGATGGAAACTATCTACGGTGGGGTTTTCCATGGTGCGGGGGTGTCCAGGGGGTGGGGTTGGCCATACGGTGGGGGGTTGTCCAGGGGGTTGGGTGCTGGCCAGGGGGTAGGGGCTATCTAGGGGGTTGGGGGTTGTCCATGGGGGGTTGTCCAAGGGGTTGGTGGGGGTGTCCATGGGGTGGGGGTGGTGTCAAGGGGTTTGTCTAAGGGGTGGGGGAGGGGTGGATGTTTTCGAGGGGGGTGGGGATGTCCAAGGGTGTCGGGGTGTCTAGGTTGTGTGGGTTATCCACGTTGGTGAGGGGTGGGGCAATCCAGGGGGTGTGGGTTGTCCATGTGGGTGAGGGGTGTCCAGGGGGTGGAGTTTTATAGGGGGATAGGGGGGTTGTCCAAGGGGGTGGGAATATCTAGGGGAGGGGTGAATTGGAACACATATACTCATTCATAGAAAATAATCAAGTCATGCTTTATTATTTATAGATAAATAAATAAAGATAATATGACCTACCAAACCACACATATATTTGGGCACCAAAAATCATCCAACGTCAAGTGTCAGTAATATCAGTCAAGAATTTAACAGATCAATATGTCCTTCATCACCATCACTATCATCACCTTCATCATAAGCCACGTCTTCACCCTCATCATCATCCCTATCATCATACCCTCCTTCCTAAATTCCCTCCTCCTAAACCTTATACTCTCCCTCAGTATCCTCCTTTCCATCCTCCACCATGGACTCCTCCTCCCCCTCCTCCTCCGCCTCAGCCTCCTCTTCACCCTCCTCCTCCACCTTGTCCTTCCCCTCTCCATCAACTTGATCACCACTAGAGCTTCCACCTGATGCACGATATATAGAATGCATCGATGGCATATATTCATCACAAGGTGTGCTGGCCTTTGGTGGATGTTTTGGATGTAAAACATCAATCAGTTTCATACGGGTGGTGTTTTCCCTAGATGACTATTCTTCCATCTCTGTGGAACTTTTTTCAGCCTGTTCTACTTGTTTCTTAACCTGCTGGAACTCAGTGGCACAACAAATCATACCTGAGGAGGGCTAGTACCACGTCATAACTATACTCTTCCCATGTCAGCAATGTACTCTACCCGGGTTCTCATCTCCCAACACCTAATGTAAGTAATCATTTGGCCAAAAATTTCCAGGTTCTTGGGAATCAAGGGCCTCTAAAGTACCCTGTTACATATATAAATAGATTATTTTGTTAAAAAATAGATATTAAAATTTTAAATCAACAAATTAAGACATAAAATCTACTATTGAGTTGGTTCATTAACTGCACTTCCATCATTCTTCTTTCTACTCTAGAAAAACTGTTTTGCTCGAGGCACACATCCTTCAATATTAAATATTTTCCTCTTCAATAAAATTGAATGTAGGAAACCATAATTAAAAATAGGTTTCCAATAATTAATTTCATAACTAAATTTATATGAGAACATTAGTAATTGAATAAATTATAGTGGAAACAATAGAAAGTGAAAGTTGTCATCAATAATTATAAACTAGCATACAAGCTTCCTCTCATGATCTGACATTGTATTATGCCCCAATGTGTGGAGGTACTTCATAGCATCAATATTTTTTTTTATTTCTCCAGGATGATTCCTAAATAAAATTCAGTAATAAAAAAGATAGTATTAATTAAAAACATTAAAGTTTTCATTTAAATTCATCAAATTTGATTAATACCACAAACCGGATAGTCATCCAATGAGTAATAATATGTCAGTACTATTCTATTAGACCATCATCCATGATAGGTACCACCTCTAACTCTGTGCCAACTCTATCATGCCAGCCAATATACAACTCATGTTTATAGGCTCTCCAAATCTCACCTAAATCATTTAGATGTGCTGGTCGTGCACCCTCACCATCCGGGAAATTAAAATGAAGGTGACACCAAAATATTAATCAATATAAATAAAATAATAATATTTTGAATTAAATAAAACATATTTTTATCCATATATCTTCCCAATAATTATCCTTAATTTCATTTGGAAACTGTATCCCTGAGAGCAGGCTGACAAGAATGATGTCGGGGTATTGGGCAAGCGTCACCAAAAAACTCTGACATTGTTGCCTTATTTTTTCAAACATTTGAATGCCTTCATTGTAGTCTATTGTCAACTGCATGTGGTAGTTACACACCGAATGCATGCATGTACTCACCTACCCCCACCTCCTATCAGTATATGTGTCTGTTATGCAAGAAAAACAAATATTTTATTAATACATGTTATAATGAAAATAAATAATGATATTTTATATATATACATGTGGTCCTCTAATCAATGGGCATCACTGGATCTACAAAAAATGAAGGGAAACCCTGTATAGGTAGAGATTGTTCCAATGTATACTCCATAGGGACATACTATGGTGGAGTAGGATTTAAGGAATATAGAATCTCAGAGAGAAGTAAGTATAAGTAAAAGAAAATGGCATATATGGATGGAAGAATAATGGATGGTGAGTGGGAATCATCATCAGATATGGTAAATATGATTATGGAGACTTAGATGTAGACAGTGGTTAAAACGTGGGAGGCCTAAATATCTTATGTGTCCCTACCGACACATTGGGGTACGAATGTGGGATAGATGGAATGTCAGTGGGAGGGGCATGGTCTAATATGGTACGCCGACCAGATTGGATTTCTCTCGTAACCCCCCCCCCCCCCCCCCCCTCATATGAAAACCCTAAGTACCGGGACCACAACTAGGCTACTCATCAAAAATGTTGTCACCAAATAGGTGGATCCTGGAAAACAATTTAGTCAAAATTAATAACATGACATTATATATTATTTAAATATAAAATATAAATAAAATACTCACTATAGGCACTAGTTGTGGAATTCCCATATCATCCATGTGAAGGTTGTTATACATCATCTTTTACCATTACCTCTCTTCAATTGATTACATTTCTTACATTTGAAAACAAATAGGAATGTAATTAGAAAAGGATAACTAAAGTGTAACCCAAAAAATATGAGAGGGTATAGGGGGATTCATGGATAATGTAACTATACATTGTATTAGGTGATCTTGAATGGATATATAATTAAATAAATAAATCATACAAGATGTAATAAAGAAATTTAATTTTGAGTAGGATGGTTATTTATTAAGTGTCATTAGTCTATTAAAATCATGGAACATTGATTCTAAGGCTTTATTTCACTCTACAATCAAGAGAGAGAGCATACTAGATTATGCCTCTAGAAAATTCAGTAAGGTACATATTATGAATGATTAAACCCTTAATATAGTTTGAAATTATGATATAAACATATGAACAAGGAAAAAATATCTACCAGATTCATAACATGTAATGAACTGTTCAAAATTAAGGAAAAATTTAATTTCTTTAGCACAGGTAGATGATGATGGTTTCTATTGATGTTTTGCGGAAGAAGAAAAAACATCATGTTCATTATCTGGTTAAATGTTAAAGGAGGTATTAGGGTTATAATTATTTTATACATGGTCAATAAATCCTTGAAATGTTCACCAAGTTAGAAATTTTGGTTTCGTATGTTTGAAAACTGTTCAATTCCAAATTAGAAAATGCAATTCAAATAAAATTGCAACCAATAAACATTGAAAATTTACATAACTGTCAAGTAGGGTACAATATATTTGTAATAAATATTAAATCAATTTTAATAGTACCAACCTTAACAACACAATTCGAGATAAACCAAAAGAATTGAGAACATGGATGGAGTATTCTATATATTTCCCACCACAACTTCAGGTTCACATTGAACTCTACGAATTGAGATATTGGAGTCATCAAAATAAATAGATGGATCATTTCCAATGGCATTATAGATAGTGTCAATTCCATCATAACCATAATCAAAAATATGTCTTGGAATTACTTCAATAATGACACCAAATTCTAGTCAAAGATGGTC
The DNA here is from genome assembly GCA_963277665.1 of Viscum album. NCBI lineage: Eukaryota > Viridiplantae > Streptophyta > Magnoliopsida > Santalales > Viscaceae > Viscum > Viscum album. The sequence goes on from OY728131.1 coordinate 1,934,982,873, forward strand.
TTTGACATAAAAAACTTTTTTCTTCATTGATGCCAATACATATGGTTCATCAGTAGAAAGAGTGAGAGTCATATCAATTACATGAAATCCATAATCATCAATAAATATTCCATTCCTTGTCATCAAATCAAACCACTAGATGTTCATCACTATGACTATTCCATGAGAGTAATAATTCAATATTATTATTATTTAAATGACTTCATAATAACATACATTTTCAAATTGTGGTCTACTATCTGATAAACTGAATAATAGTTTGTTGTCGTAGTAACATTAAAACCATAATGTTGTGTTCTCATGTTCTTTTCTCATGTAGTGATAATAAATATATACTCATTGATAATAACTGATTTACAGTCACAAACCATTGTATTATGATCATAATCAAAAGTTCTTATTTCATCATGGATAGCGTCAGCAGGAAAACTCAATACCTAAAATATAAATTAATATTAAACTTAATTAAATACTGATTTGATTATTTTTAACATTAATATTTTTAAATTTAATATTAACCAAGTAGAAAACTATTTTCAATGCTAAGTCTCCCTCCTTCTCAAAGATAAATAATAATGATTTATATTTATCATTGCATTATGTTACATATAGATAAAAATATGAATTTCAAAATAGATATATATGTAAGATATACATATTAAATTTACATACCTGATGTAGTCATCGAAAAAATCACATTTGAACAAAACTGTGCGATGTGCCATCTCCCGCTCTTCAAGGATTGATGTCGTCAGTGTATATGATCCATATATTCCACATGTTTGAGAAAGTGATGGAAAATTTGCTTCAATTTTATCATACTGTTCTCCTTCATTTTTCAATGGTCTGTTTATTTTTTTAGTAAGATCATACAAATACATAGAGCAAAAATCCGTACATTCTTGAGCCAAGTAACTGATCAAGATAGAACTTTTGGGATGATTCTTGTTTTGGACATAAGACTTCAATGTTAACATATTTTTTTCAGTTGGATACATATAACAAAAATAATTAGGTCCTATGAGAAGTATTTCAGTTGGAATATGGATAGTTAGATGCATCATGCATGTGAAAATTGATAGAGGAAATATTATCTCTAACTCACAGAAAATTAATGGGGAATCTACCATATTTCCTTTTCAAGAAATAAATGGAAAAAATCATAACCCAATTAACTCTAACAAATGGAAAAACCAAATAAAATCCAGCCTTACATTATTGGAAAAAATATGACAGATTTCAATATTAATCAACTCATGCAGAATGACATGATAATCATGAGTCTTAAAATATTTTATCTTCAACTCACTTTTGTTGAAAATTTTAGATATGTTTCTTGAATATCCATTAAGAACTTTAATAGTCTCTAGTACTTCCTAAAATATATTTTTTTCTATAGGTGTCATCACATAAAGAGAACATGGAACTTCCCATTTATTTTCACTGATACACGCATGATGCAATTCTTGTCTGATGCCCCAATCATCCAAGTCATGTCGAGATTTTAAATCATCTTTTCTCTTTCCATTATCATTTAGAAGAATTGAAACCATCATTTCACAATTTTTTTTCAATTTTAATTATGTCTATGTAATGATGTAACTAATTTGTTGAACAAAAAGGAAAATAAAAGAAGATACTCCTATTATTCAAATTATAACAAGTTCAGGGCTAACCTTATTTTTAATTCTAGATTTCATTTGACCATTCCCGAATGAAAAACTAAAATCTTTCAATTCATTATGAACATCAGTTCGAAACATACACTGAGATGGATGATCAGTCTCCATGGTATAGTCAAATCATTGACGATTATTTCTATATGGATGGTTCATTATCAAGAATCGTAGATGTCCTTTAAAACTAAAACTATAGTGATGTTTCAGTATTATGAATCATGTATTTTTCATACAAATAGAAAATTATATTTTTCTCTTTGTGCTCCATCCATATAGCATTACATAAGCATGAAAATCCTTGATCATCCACATAATCACATCACGCATCTGAAATATGTCTTTAGAACATGCATTGTATATGCACACACACACACCCCAAATAAGTTTCAACTCTTCTATTAAAGGTTGCATGTATACGTCTATATCATTGTTGGGATCAGAAGGTCCAGATATGTGTATACTCATGAAAGTGATAGGTTTTTCATATACATCAATGGGGGAAGGTTATAAATTTTTATAAAAATCAGCCATGTGTTGTAAAAGGTAAACATTTTCCCAAATGGATTGAAACCATCACATGAAAGACTGAGCCTCACATTACAGATGTCAGTTGGAGAATTAGAATGTCATGAATCAAATCTATACCATGAAAATACATCTTCAGGGTGAACTAACTCATCATTAGTCTTCATTCTCTTGGTATTATTCCCTCACATTTTTATTGACATTTTATTAGACATAAAAGGATTCTGGAGACTGGTGATCAATGGAAAGTGACACATTACATTTTGTGGTAGACAAGATAGTGTTCCATCAGCTTTTGGCATCCAGCGAGATGTGCCACATTTTATACAATAATCTTTTTCAGCAGTTTCCTACCTGGATATGTGGCACCTTTAATGAAATCATGAATTTTGTTTCTTGAAAATCCAAGTTCCTCAACTAACTTCCATTCCATATAGTGTTTTGAGGGAATATATACATAATTAAGAAGTTATTCCTTCACAAAGGTAAGAATTTAATTGATGGAAGTATTAAAAAACCCTTAGATAGATTTTCAATGAAACAGTCTGATTAAAAATTACAACTTTTTCATTGTATCGCATTATCGATATACTGGAGTCGTGGCAACATCATTCAATTTTTTCACAATAAAAACATCACAATTTTCATTAGATGCATCATGTGTGCTCATATTGAAGTCTTCGTGGGTCAGAATCCTTTTTTTCATGATGAAGAATAAATATAAATTGGTCATATAACAAATTCTCTAATATAATCCTCTCATTTGGATCATCAGTAATTTGATATTTCGTTTTCTCCACATTGTGAAACCACACATAGTAGTTTTCCAGAAAACAGTATTTGGTTTTGTGGTATCTGACTTCTTCATGGCTCAAACAAGGTTTTCCAACATAATTGTAACTTGGGATGTTTATATGACCACTTTCTGAGGAATTGTGAAATGCCAAATCTAAAAATATCTCCAAATTATTTTAAAAATCGCTTGATATTTGATCAGTTTCATACATCCTACTTCTATCCATTATTGAAGAAAAATTTTTATAAGTCATTTCATCATAATCAATTAAATAATACTAAAGATTAATTGAATATATATTTAGGTCATTGAGAATTTTTTTCATTATATGAAACCATAACTAACACACTACTCTCTATGAGAATAATAATATAAAAGACAACCAAATACTTTATTTATAACAAAATATATAAATTAATATAAATTCATGATATTTACATCAATTATAAATATAATACCATGATAGTTATGCATATTGAGATAACATATATAATCTATGGAATAATTTTGAGAGTAATATACATCTTCTGTCAAATAGAAGGAGATATTTCAAATCCATGAGACTTTTAAGGAGAAGAATCCCATTATTCTCAAGTATTAAATGAACTAAGTGATAACTTGATCAAGTGAAATCTGAACAGTTTTTTGAGAAAAAAATGTTCAAGGAAGGTTTTTAATATCGTTTAATAACTATAAAATAGTGTAATATATTATGTACACTTGTGGAGGATAATTATTCAAGAGTTGAGTAACTTTTAGATCAAATAAATTTTATATTTTAGTAGATTATTTGAGTGATATTAATAATATCTATTCTGAATAAATGGGAAATATAATCTAAAAATGATGGTAAAAAGTTCCTCAGGGATTGAAATAGTATGGTCATTCATGTGGATCAGGATCCAAGAAAGAATAAATGGATGTAAGAGGACTTTGATGTCATAAAATGAAAGTTTCATGGGGAAAAGAAGCATGATTCCTTGTACAGGGGGATTTCTAATGATGATATTGAAATATATTTTCCAAATGGGATAATCTATAGCCATTTTAGATATCCATAAAGGAAGGGGTTTCTAGTTTTTTTGGGGAACAATTTTCTGGTTTGATAACTTATTATCAAAATAATGAAAAGATATATTAATTCTGTTTTGTGTGCCTAAATTTGAGGTGAAATGAATTTTGTAATTTTTTCATTTATCACATATGAGAGGACGCCATAGACCTAATAGAACATTGATCAATATATTACAACATGAATCATTTTCATAAAAGATGATTAATGTATGAAGAGTGTTTTTTAAACAAGTTATTGATGCTAAAAAATGGAAATATTTTAAAAATTTAAGAGATTTCATTACACCCAACACCCAAAGTCAAAGAATTAATTATGTGGGGGTGTCTAGGGGGTGGTCCAAGGGCGTGGGGAGTCTAGGGTGTGGGGTTTCTAGGAGGTGGGGTGGTGTCTAGGGGGGTATTATAAGGGGGTGAGGGTGTCTAGGTGGTGGGGGTTTTCCAAGGGGGTGGGGGTGTCCAGGGGGTGGAGTATCCTAGGGGTGGGGTCGTGTTTGGGGGGGGGGGCTATCCAGATGTTCTGGGACTATCCAGGGGGTGGGGGTGTCTAGAGGGTGGGGTGGTGTCCCGGGGGGCTGTCTATGGGGGTGGGGGTGTCCAGCGGGGTTGTCCAAGGCGGTGGGGGTGTCCATGGGGTTGGGTGTCTGGGGGGTGGGGGTGGGGGTGTCCAAGGGGGGCTATATAGGGGTGGGGGTGTCCAGGGGGGTGGTGTCTAGTGGGGGATGTCCAAGGGGATGGGGTGTCTAGGGGTGGGGGACTGTCTAGGTGTGAGGGTTTTCCATGAGAGTGGAGGGCGTCTATGGGGGTGGGGGTGTCCAGGGGTGGGGTATATAGGGGGTGGGGGTGTCCAGGGGGTAGAGGGGTGTCCATGTGGTGGGGGTGTCCAGGGGTTGGGGGTGTCTAAGGGGTGGGGTTTCTAGGGGTGGGGTGTTTTCCATGGTGGTGGGGGTGTCCACGGGGTGGGGGTGTCCAGGTGGTGGGGGTATCCAGGAGGTGGGGAATGTCAACGAAGTGGGGGTCCAAGGGTGGGGGGATGTCCAGTGGTCGGGGTGTCCAAGGGGTGGGGGTGTCCCAAGGGTAGGGTGTCCATGGGGGTGGGGGAGGGTGTTTTCCATAGGGGTTAGGGGTGTCCAAGAGGCTGGGGGAGCAGGGGTTTCCATGGGGAGTGAGGGGTGTCAACGGGGTGGGGGTGTCCAAGGGGTAAGGGGTATCCAGGGGGTTGGGGTTGTCCAGGGGTGGGGTTTCCAGGGGTGGGGTGTCCAGGGGGTGGGGTTTCGAGGGTGGGGGGAGGGGGAGTAGGCTATCAATCGGGGTGAGGGGTGTCCAGGGGTGAGGGGTGTCCAGGGGGGTGGGGGATGTCCTAGGGTGTGGGGGTTTCCAAGTGGTGGGGGTTGTCCAAGGAGGGTGGGGTGCACACTGTGGTGGGTGTCCATGGGAGGTGTGGTGGGGTTGTGAAGGGAGGTGGGGGGTTGTCCAATAGGGGGTGTCCAGTGTGGTGGGGGGTTTTCCAGGGGGTGGGGGTGGGGGTGTTCAGGGGACGAAATACCAATATAATACCTTGAAAAATTACTATACCCAATCCAAACAATATCACAATTCCAATCCATCACCCATCCAACACCCAATTCATCGTTAATATCACTACCCTTCCCATTATTTCTTAAAAAAACAATAAATACAAAATCTAAATCAAATTTTCAAAAAAACAAAAGTCCATAGAAACTACAATATCTGCCCACTATAAATTGAAAACCACATACACCACTACCCCAATGGTGCCCAATCCCTTCACATGGATCATCCTTATATCCATTACCCACCTTGAGACAATATGACTAAACAAACCATTTACCATCTTTGAGTGGGGATATACCAGCACCTCCATTAGTTCATATGGTTCAATAACTCAACATAATTGGAGTGCATATGAAGACATAAAATAAAGGTGATTCACAAAATCATGAAACCTTAAGTATAGAAAAAAAATCAAATAAAAATAAAATTAATGGTTATACCATCCCACAGACCACACAGACCTCTTGTTTAGGCCAAATCAAAATGGAAAAAAAATAGATGAAGAACATTAAAACTAAGGTAGAACTTACCTATTTGAAGTGTAGAACTAAAAAATTACTTGATTGATGATGTATTTATCAGGTTGAAAGAGTTTCTTAGACTATGGTAAAGAGATATCTTAAGAAGATCTTCTGTTTAGAGCTCTAATCGTGCAGACGGGGGAACTTGAGCTGCTGTGTATTTTTGGGAAAACATTCCCAATAGTTTTTTAAAACCATTGGTAAATAGGTTCTTTAGAAATGGTTATTTAAAACTGTTGGTATACATTAGGAAAATTAAACCTTTACAATGTTTTACTCAAACCATTGGTAAAGGTGGATTCTCAAACAATTATACCAATAGTTTGTTCAAACCGTTGGGAAATGTTGGTCTAAAAATAGTTCACCAACAGTTTGAACAAACCACTGGAATAAAACTGTTGGAAAAGACTTGATAAAACACATTTTTATTTAATATTTTAATGATAATAAATGTTAAAATTTCTTCAGATTATGTTAAATATGTTTTTTTATAAAATATTTTGGATTATATTATTCATTTGGAAATTTGATTGAAATTCCAATTTTTATTCATTATAGTGCACTGTAGTATTTCAAAGATAAATTTTTTTATATTTTTTATTTGAACTTGAAATTTTTTAAATATGTTCTTGAATTAATGGGATAAAACTTTTTTTTAGGACATTGGAGCTAAATAATGCATTTGGTTAGACTAAATTGATCATGAAATCAAAGGTGGGTTGGACCTGCCAAATTGGACAATAGTTCTATATTTGGGCCATAACTTCTTTATATGTGCTATTACTAGGCCCAAATTTTGAGAGGATCTCTCCATAAAAATTTCAAAAAAATAATTATTTTGAAAGAACAGCTGGTTCATGAGTTTTGGAAGTCAAATGGGCAGTTTAAGTTGTCTTAAAAAATTTGGTCAAGATTCCCCATTCACACTTCAAACCACATTCAACCTAGCCTCTCCTCCACTTAATAAATTGATGTTTTTCTCATTTGGAATGGTTGGGACGTGAATTAGGATATTGGTAGTATAAGATAAGTGGTTATACACTATTATTAATTCAAAATTGTAGGAGGGAATCTACCAAGCATGGATCTCCTCCAAAATGCACTTCCTTTCCTCTTCTTTGTTGTAATGTTGTTGTGCTTTCAATAAATTCTTAGTTTCTCTTACATTTCATTTGTTATTTCTGATTTTCTTCTTCTATTAATTTTACTATTTTATATGTAATTAATGAGTAGAAACAATATTGGGTTATACACTTTCTAAACCTTTTCACTTTCATAACATTTCTACGATGACTACACCGCCCATGGAAGAGTAATTTTTTATAATAATCCATCGACCTATATAATTATTCATTTGATTGTTTTATTTAAATGATATAATTTAATTCACATAATATGATATATTAACTGTGTTTGTAATTTAATTGAAACTAATCATGAAATTTAACAATTAACACAAAACAAATGATGTCAAGAATTATGTGAATTGTGAGAGCGCAACCTTAATCAGTAATAAAAACCCATACAGGTTCAATTTGTAGTGTTCAAATATAATCCCTATACTAAATTAATTCTAACTAAAAGTGATTAAATGTGCCTTAATTTTCTATTGACTATAATATAACTGTATAACATAAATCAATGCAGGATGCTATGATTTCATGTTTTGATGTTAGCCTAGGGTTATATTCACTTCACCTTTGTGGTAAGGTTAATTCTCATAGGGTTTGGGATTTAACAATTTAAGGGATCATAATGAAGTGGATATTAATTTAAATGACAATTATTAATAAAAGTTTGAATATTTAGAGTTATATTGATTATGCCTTTTAAATATTTTCTAAAAAACATCTTCTTGTTGTGTATTTTTAATCAAACTTCATTTCAAAAACAAAAACAAAAAAATAAAAACATCTTCCAGAAAACATCATCTAGATTTATAAATTATAAAAACACAATCCTTTAAATTATTATTATTATTTCATTTTATTTTATTTTCAAATTAACTTTATTATGTTGTGTTAATTACTACCTCTTGAGAGACGACCTAGGTCATCCACCCTACTGCACCTAAATAACCCAAAACTATATATCAGTTGAGAGTGCCCATGACAGAACCTTTCAAATTGGTTCCATTTTTGGAGACGCAAGTAATTATTTCAACCAATTATATGTATTTATTTTATTTTACATTTTATTCTCTTCCTCTCATCTTTCATTCTTCTTTACCCAATCTAAATTTTTTCTTCTTCTTTAATTTTATTCTACTTATTTTTGTACCATAAACTCAAACTTCTCATTTTTATTATAATTTGGTACAATTGACTTATCATAATTTTTATTTGATTTATTACATGAACTAATCCTATGTATCTCATAGATCATGACCCTGATATTTAAGGTAGCCTTCTAGATTGAATCAGACATTCTCAGTCTACGTGAAGATTTAACATTCAACCAGTTGGAGAATTACTCCACTCCAAGAATATTGAAATTGGAACCCCTTATAAGTCCAACATAAAACAAGAAACAATGGATTAAAATATTTGAAATGAATTTAATAGAAATATTTTAGAGTTTGTTGCACCAGATATGAACTATCAACCAAATTTTATTACATACCCAAACCTCGATTCGCACATTGAACTAAAATCTGGGATAATTCACCTTCTTCTGAAATTTCATGGAATATATGGTGAGGATCCAAATAAAACATTAAAATAATTTAATTTAGTTTGGTCAACCATAAAACCAATAAATGTATCTGAAGATTAAATCAAACTAAGAGTATTCCCAATCTTACATGATAGTGCTGGAAATGTTTTGATGTATTATTTACAACCAAAACATGTAAATTGTTTGAATGATTTGAAAAATATTTTATCTCTGAGATTTTGTCCAGCATCAATAACCACTTCCATTCATAATGAGATCTTTGGGATCAACCAACCATTAGGGGAGTCAATGTATGAGTACTGGGAGCAATTAAATAATTTGTGTGCAAACATCCCACATCACAAAATTTCTGAGTAACTCCACAACTAGTACTTCTATAAAGTAATCGCACCTATGGAGAGGAGCATGTGGATGATGTGGCTAGAAGAGCATTGGTGGAGAAGAGAGTTGTAGCTGCACACACATTGATTGAATTGATGGCCCAAAACTCCCAACAATTTGGAGATCAACTTACACTACATGTCAAGGGAGTACATTAGGTATGTACCTATTTGTTTGAGAGTCATTTAATTGATATCAAGTTGTAATAATTGACCAATAAGTAGAGGTATATTTAATTTCCTCCAAAGACATCCCAACTCACTCCTTTAAGCCCTTGGGTAATTATCATTTAGACATGCCACTCAACTAACTGTTTCCCCCAACTACACGAAATAGAAGATTGTGCAACAGTGTTTCTTGGGCGACCATATCAGCAGCAATATCCATATCCCAAAAAAAGTTTGATTCCTTTTCTCCAACATAAAATAAAGGGTGGAAGGATCAATCCGAAATGAGGTATGGATCTTGAAAACAACAAATTCCCCCATTTCAACAAAACATACAGTGGCCTCCACCTTAACAACAGGGTTTTCTACAACTCCCAAGGTGATTTGAAGCTCTTATATCAAAAATTCAACAACTAGGGAATCCCCAAACCATGGTATATTCTAACAATGATGATCTTTTGAAACAAATTATTCTTAATGAATAGAATCATCTAATGAGTCAAGGTTCGGTGTTGAGAGAGTTGACGACAAAAATGATCCATATTTCCACTTCCCTTCATGAACTGGTAAGTAAAAAATTTGTAAATATACCTTCCCACCTACTAAAAATCCCTAGGGGAATGTCAGTGCCATCACATTGAGAAGTGGGAAGCAGAAAACTAATATATCTACACCTATCGTTACACCAGTATTCTCCTCAACTATAGATAATCTCCATTCAAAACTAGCTGATGTGAAACCCAAGGAGAAAGATAATGGTAAGAAAAAGATTAATGATTTTCATATTAAACCCCTTCCCTTTAAAAATACGATTTTACAAACAAAAAATATGGCTGAAGAGGCGATGTAAAAATATGTTTTGGATACATTCAAGCATGTGGAGATCAACATCCCTCTATATTAACCCATCAAGAAAATCCCAAGGTATGAAAAATTATTAAAAGAACATTGTACCAATCAAAGAGGTGTCAAGTGAAATTAGAGGATCAATTTTTGAAGGAATGTGTTAGCACTCATTACACCAACTCTTGCAATGCCAAAAAAGTGTAAGGATCTTGGGACATTCACCATACCATGCACAATAGGTGAGTTACACTTTCATTATGCTCTTTGGATTTAAGATCTTCCATAAATGTGATGCCTCACTCTTTATTATCTCTTTTATAGGTTGGTTAGTTGAAACTGATGAGAGTAGTGGTGTAGTTGGCAAATAAAGATATGGAATATCTGGCAGGAGTTCTTGAGGATGAACTTGTCCGAGTAAGACACATAATCTATCTAGTAGATTTTTATATTCTTAAAATGGAGGGAAATCAGGTAATTTCGCATGCTCCCATTATCTTAGGTTGGACCATCCTCAAAACATCAAAAACAATCATAAATGTCCATGAGTGTACACTTTCCATGGATTTTAGAGATGAAGTTGTTGTATTTATTGTCATGAACTCTATAAAGTACCCCTTAGAGGACCATTTTGCTTTTGTTTCTCACATTTTGAACCACCAAGTAAGAACCCCATGGATTTTGATTGTCCCGTGCTTAGAGAGATTATGATCATTAGTTCTAGTTTGATGTCAATGAGTACTTCCACACCCATTTATAATTCACAATTCTCTCTTATATATGATTTTGAAATGGATTCATATTTTTATTTATATAATGTGAACACTAATTATGACATGGTTGTTGAGTATTCTGATGGATTTGATGCATTATTATTTCATTTTGATGATGTATATTCTGATACTGATGTTTATTGTTCACATATTTCAGTTTCTTCAAATTCTCCATCCAAAAATCACCCCCTACATTGGAACTCAATCCATTTCCACCTAATCTAAAATAATCATACATGTTAAGTGGTGAGAAATTACCTATTATCATTGGTAACAATATTCCTTTTGAACATGAAGAAAAACTTTTGAATATTTTAAGGGAGTACATTAAGGAAATTGGGTGGTCCTTGGATGAAATATCAGGTATTAGCCCCTATTTTTTCATGCATAGGATTATTTTGGAGGATGGGGACAAACTGGTTAGGCATCCACAAAGGATACTCAATCCAAACCTTCTGTGAGTTGTTAAAAAAAGGTTGAAAATTTTCTCTCAAGGAAAGTAAAATTTATCCCATTTCCAATTCTTAGTGGGTGAGTCTTATTCAGGTTTTTCCTAAGAAAAGTGGTGTTACAATTGTTAAAAATGAAAAAAAAGGGTTAGTTCCAATGAGGGTTCAAAATAGTTGGCGTGTGTGTATTGATTATAGAAAACTAAATCAGTCCACTCACAAGGACCATTTCCCCCTCCCATTTATTGATCAAATGTTTGAGAGAATAGCTGGGAAAACACACTATTGTTTCATGGATGTATTTTCTACATATTTTTAGGTTCCTAGTGATCTTTAGGATCCGAAGAATACAACATTCACTTGTCCATTTGGTATGTTATTCTACCAGAGGATGCCATTAGGACTTCGCAATTCCTCAGGTACCTTCCAATGATGCATGGTGAGTATTTTTTCTAATATTATTGAGACATGAATGGAGGTATTTAGGGATGATTTTACAGTGTATTGGTCTTCATTTTATGATTTTATATATAGTTTGGGAAAGGTGTTGAATTGTTGTGTTGGGATAAATTTTGTCTGGAACTTTGAACAGGTTCATTTTATGGTAGAGAATGACATTGTCTTAGGTAATGTAGTGTCAAAATATGGGATAGAGGTTAATAGATATATGGTAGATATTATTTCATCCTTACCCATTCCTTCATGCGTGCATAATGTAATATATTTCCTAGGGATTGTAGTATTTTATCGGTGCTTAATCAAATATTTTATTAAGATTTCTCTTCCTATGTCATGATTACTTCAAAAGTATTATGATTTTGTGTTTGATGATTCTTGTAATACATCCTTTGTTGAGATAATGAAGTTTCTAACCTCCCCAGTAATCATAAATCCCCCACGGTGGGAGCTTCCTTTTGAGCTTATGTGTGTCACTGTCAACTTCACAGTTGGAGCTATCTTATCTTAGAGGGTAGAGGGATGCTCACATGTGATTGACTATGCCTATAATACATTGGATTCAGCCCAATAAAAGTACATAAACATGGAAAATTAGTTTCTTACCGTCATACACTCTTAAGATAAATTCTTTTCATATTTATTGGCCTCTAAATTAGGTTTGTTTCTGACCATGCATCTCTGAGGTACCTCTTTAAGAAGCCATATGCAAATCTTAGGCTATTCTGAGGGATTCTCTTTCTTCATGAATTGTATATTGAGATAAAGGACTAGAAGGGGTCAAAAAACCTTGTGGCGGACCACATGAATAGGATTTCTCATGCACATGAGGCTGACACCATGGACCAAGTACCACTTCGAGACACTTTCCTCGATGATCATCTTTATGTCATCTCTGGTACGCATACTTGGTATGAATATTTAGTTAACTACTTTGTTTCCTATAAAATTACTATAAATTTAAATAAATATCAATTCCAAAAGATAATGAGTGAGTCAAGATTTTATATGTGGGATGATCCCTACATATGGTGCATGTGTAGTGAACAATTTATTTGGTGGTTGTTCCTGATCATGAGTTTGAGTCTGTGTTACATTTTTTTCATACACATTCTTGTGGTGGACACATTGGACCCCAACATACATCTAGTAAAGTCTTACACTCATGATTATATTGGCCTAGCTTATTCCATGATGCCCATGTGTTTTTTAAGTCATCCTCACGTTACCAACAGACTAAGAATATTTCTAGGAGACATGAGATGCCCCACAACCACATACAATTCTGTGATATTTTTGATGTATGGGGCATAAATTTTATGGTTCCTTTTCCTAGTTACTTTTTTTTATATATTGGCCCCTGTTGATTGCGTAAGTAAATGTTTTGAGGCTAATTCCACTAGGACTGATGATTCTTATGTTGTAGTGGACTTTGTCGAGAAACAAGTTTTTTTTGTTTAGAGTACAATAGGCCATAATCAGTGACCAAGGGACACACTTTTCCAATTATAATTTAGACTCCCTCCTTTTAAAATATGAAGTGAAACACATAACAACAACACCATTCCACCCCCAATCAAATGACCAGACTGAGGTTTCAAATCATGAGTTGAAACAAATTTTTGAGAAAACTGTGCAGCTGAATATGAAGGATTGGATCAAGCACTTGGATGATGCACAATGGGATTATAGGATAGCATAAAAGACACCCATCGGTATGTCCCCATTATGGATTGTTTTTTGGAAAGCCTGTCATCTCCCTGTGGAAGTCGAACCTCATGATTATTGGGCTATAAAGAAATGCAACATGGATTTGGCCCAACATGGAATCCAAAGAAAGCTGCAAATTCAAAAGCCAGAAGAGATTCGATAGTATTTATATTATAACTCAATGCTATACAATGAAATATCCAAATAATATCATGAAAAAATAATCCAAAATAGAGAATTTATATTCGGAGATAAATTCTTGCTCTATAGTTCATGACTGCATCTGATTCCTGGTAAGATGCATTCAAGGTGGTTAGGTCCTTATGTTCCAACTAATGTTTTTCCTTATGATGTAGTCGAGATAACACATGAGGATATTTGGAGGAGATTTATAGTAAATAGGCAACGTTTGAATAAATACAATGAGTGAATTCTTACTGATGTAGTGGATTTCATGACACTACATGACCCCGTCATCACTTGAGAATATCAGGTTTTTTCTAACCCTTCCACTTTTATATTCATTGTCTTATTTAAACATTTATTTTTCATGTGCATATATCATATCATAGGATCACATTGAGGATAATGAAATATTTTATGTGTGGGGGAGCGGACAACATTTTGTGTAGATATTTAGGATTTTCATTTCGGTGTTTTTTCTGTATTTTCTATTAAGTATTTGGATAAAATTTTCAAAAAAAACAAACAAATCAATAAAAAAATATTTCATGTAACATTCTCATGTGTAACATATAAAAAATGTATGTTTTTAAAATTCATTTTTATAATTATAAGCATGATTAATATTTCTTAATAAAGGGTTGATTTTTATAAAAATTGAAGCTGTAGATGATATGAATGGTTGAGTCATTATAAAACAATTTAGATTTTGACATCATTATTTGTGATATTAGTTCATTGTAAATTGTGTCATTTATTTCTCCAAAAAAAATTCACTCAACCATGAATTGTTAAATTGTTACTAATCAATTTCAGGTATAGTCAAGTTAGGTAAAAAATTAATTGGTTGATCTATATGTTTGTTTATCTTACAATCGGTTTCATTATTATATTTAATTGACCTATGTGTGTGTGCCTGTAATATGACGGTTGTACGCCCTCAGATAAAATATGGGTAGTGTATTGGATAGGTTAAGAACCACTCTCCATAGAACTTTTATATTGTTATAACTATTACAATTATTGTCATGAGGAGATCAAACATGAGTTGAGAGTTGATGTGATATTTTTTCCAAGTACAACTTAAAAAAACACAAAAAAATAATAATAAATTAGGGGACTGATGAAATGTACAACTTATGGGGATATCTTGGTCCGGAGCTTAAGGTTTTACATTCATGAATGCTTAAGTTATTGGGTCTTGTAATTTCATTGTAAAGGAAAGTAAAATAGGATTGGTGAATTAAACCGGATAAGAATAATTTTTTTACTTGACCTGAATATACTAAATAAAAGGTGGATTTATGAGCTTGGAATGGTTGGAACACCCACATGTGGAGAATTAGTGTCATAGTAGACCCATGACTTGTTTTACTATGATTAGTGTTATGAATCTCATTGGAATTTGTATTGACACAATTTATGAGACAATTAATTTGAAATTTATTGATATATACTCTTGACGGGATTCTTTCTTTGCATATATTTTCACAGATGATTGAGAAATATGAATATGCATATTTTTTCACAATTTTTTCAAATACATGATATGAGGTTTTTTCAGGAGTTAAAAAGATTAAGTGTGGGGGAGTTGATAAAACACATTTTTATTAAATATTTTATTTATAATAAATGATAAAATTTCCTCACATTGTGTTAAATATGTTTATATCTAAAATATTTGGGATTAGATCAGTCTTTTGAAAATTTAAAGCAAATTCTAGTTTAATACATTATAGTGCACTTTAGTACTTCAGAGATAAATATTTTTATATTTGTTATTTGAACATTAAATTTTGTGAATGTGTTCTTGACTTAATGGTATTCATCTTTTGATCAGGACATTAGAGCTAAATCATGAATTTTTTGTGACTAAATAAACCATGAAGTTAAAGGTAGGTTGGACCCACCATATTGGACTTCAGTTCTATATTTGGGGCTTAAATTCTTCATCCATACTTGGATTAGGCCCAAATTTTGAGAGGATATCTCAAAAAAATTGATCAAATAATAATTATAGAAGAATAGCTAGTTCATGCGTTTATAAGTTCAAATTGGTGGTGATAATTGGATTAAAATATTTGGCTAAGATTCCCCATTCACACTTGAAACCACTTTGAACCTAGCCTCCCCTCCACTCTATAAATATATATTTTTATCATTTGGTGGGTTTTGGACGTGAATCAATATATTGGTTAAAAAATAGAAGTTGTTCTACACTATTTCAATTCACAATTAGAGGAGGGAAACTACCAAGTTAGTATCTCCTCCAAAATGCTCTTCTTTTCCTATTCTTTGTGGTAATGATGTAGTGCTTTCAAAAATTCTATTATTTTTAATTTTCTTCTACTCTTAATCTTCCTATTTAGTATAGAATTTAGGATTAGAAACAATATTTGAATATAACCTTTCTAAAATATGTCACTTGCATAACATTTCTACGATGACAACACCACCCACGGAAGAATATTTTTTTAGTAATTGATTAATCTATGTCCTTATTCATTAAATTATTTTTAATCAATGATATAATTATTTCAAATAATAAGATATATTAATTTATATTATAATTTAAAATGAAACTAATCAATAAATTGAACAATAATCACAAAACACATGAGGTCAAGAATTATGTGAATTGTGAGAGCGCAACCATAATCGGTAATACAAAACCATATGGGATCAATTTTTTGTGTTAAAATATAATCCCTAAACACATTTAATTCTAATTGACATAGACTAAATTTGAATTAATTTACCATTGACCATAATCTAACCTTAGAACACC
The DNA here is from genome assembly GCA_963277665.1 of Viscum album. Lineage (NCBI taxonomy): Eukaryota > Viridiplantae > Streptophyta > Magnoliopsida > Santalales > Viscaceae > Viscum > Viscum album. The sequence continues at coordinate 1,934,999,466 of OY728131.1, forward strand.
AATCAAAGCAGGGTGTTGCAAATGTATGATCTGAAGTTAGCCTGGGGTAAAATTCACATCATCATGATGGGAAGGTTAATTATCATAGGGTTCAGTATTTAACAAATTAAAGGATCGTAATTAATTGGATATTATTTTAAATGATAATTATTAATAAATTATTGAAGAGGTATTGTTAGATCTATTATGCCTTTTAAATATTTTCTAAAAAATATCTTCTTATTGTATCTTTTTAATCGAACTTCAATTCAAAAATAGAAACAAAAAAATACCATCTTCATCAAGGAAACTTCTTCTAGATTTATAAACTATAAAAAACCCAACCTTTTAATTAGTATTCTTATTTCCTTTTATTTTATATTTAATGTATCTTAATTATGTTGTGTTAATTACTACCTCTTGAGAGACGACCTAGGTCAGCCACCCTACTTCACCTAAATAACCCCAAACTAAATATCATTTGGGAGCACCCATAAAGCCCCTTTCAACCCTCCATTTCCACAGTGTAAATCAATCTTTTGATATTCCATTCATTCCTTTATTGGTCCAACAAAGAGAAATTTATCCACTAAATGAAGTAAAATGAAAAAACTACCATAATAATACACCTTCATATGGTAGAAATTATTTACATTACACTGCATGAATATTAATTCTATCATGAAAGCATTGAAATTCTAGTTACACTCACTAGTGCAGAAAACGTTTTTTACGTCATCATTTTTGACATCAGTTATATATAACCGACGTGATAATCTGTGAAACATGGTTTTTTACATCGGTTATTTTATACCTGACATAAAAAATGCAGGTAGTATACTTTTAAGGTCGATTATTTTAAAAACCGACGTTACAAATCGAGCACCTTCATTTTCTACATCAGTTATAAATTAACCAACGTAAAAAACCAAATCACGGGGGTTTTTACGATGTTTATTTTATAACCAACATAAAAAATGAGATATTGACAATTTTTTTACGTCGGTTATGAAATAACCGATGTAATAAACTCGGATTCTAAGTCCTTTTTGATGTTGGTTATTTTAAAACCGATGTAACAAAACAATATGCAGAAGTTGTTTACATCGATTATACAATAACTGACCTCAAAAACTATGATTTATGATGTATTTTTTTATGTTGGTAATTCCATAATGGATGTAAAAAACCAACACGCGGATTTTTTAACATCGTTTATTTTATATCCGACGTAAAAAAAGCCATATGTGATACATTTATAACATCGGTTATTATAATAATCGACGTTATAAATGTAAAAAAATAGTTTATAATGTCGGTTATTAAATAACCGACCTTATTAAACATTTAAAAATTTTACAAGCCCTGCGGAGTTTCATTTACGATTTTTCGATCGACAGTCCGGCGGCTCGTCTCTCTCGCGCGGTAAACCCTAATCGGCTCGTCGATCTAGCTGCGTTAAACACTTTTTTCCTTCATTGTTTATCATCTTTACTCTCCTCGGATCTATCATCTCATCTCCCAACACTCAAGTATACCTTCCACGAATTTATTTTGTTCATTTTTTTCCGGATAGTCTATATTTATGTTTTGCAATTTTTGTGTTTAAACTAGGTAAGATTCTTCAATTTCAAATCCTCTTACATATTTTTTCCATAATCATCTTATTTATCATCCCAGGATCTATTAGATCGACTCACAATATTCACGTAATCCTCAACTGCATCTATTTAGTTTGTTTTTATTTCTCTAATGCCCGACATTTGTGGTAATTTTTTTTGTCATTGACAAATAATGATCTCATTCACCTATATTATTGCATAGAATGTATATTGATTACATGTATGAATTCAGAAATCATATTTCATGTGTTGTTTTTGCTTATGTTTATCCTCTTTTATATGAGAATAAATTAGACATATAATGTAATGGTTGTGGACCTCCATGGCCCTTCGATGCATCGCTATGTCTCATGATTCTAAATAAAAATAGATTCTGCTGAGGGGTGGGGGTGTTGTCTGGAGGTGTGGGGTGTTGTCCAGGGGGTGGGGGCTGTCCAAAGGGTTGGGAGGTGTCTAGTGGGGTTTCCAAGGGGTTAGGGGTGGGGGTGGTGTCCAGGAGGGGTGGGGGTGCTGTCAAGAGGGGTGGGGGTTGTCCAGGGGGTGGGGGATGTCTAGAGGGTTGGGGGTGTCCAGGGGGTGTCCAAGGGTGTGGGGTGGGGGTGGTGTCCAGTAGGGATGGGAGGTGCTGTCTAGAGGGGTGGGGGATGTCTAGGGGGTGGGGGCTTTCTAGAGGGTTGGGTGGTGTCCGGGGGTGTCCAAGGGGGTGGGTGGGTGTGGGTGGATGTCCACAGGGGTGGGGGCCTGTTTAGAGGGTTTTGGGGGCTGTCCGGGGGGTGGGGGCTCTCCATAGTGTTGGGGCTGTCTAGGGGGTGTTCAAGGGGTAGGGGTGGGGGTGGTGTCCAGGAGGGGTGGGGGGTGCTGTCTAGAGGGGTGGGGGCTTTCCAGAGGTTTCGTTGGTGTCCATGGGGGGTCTAAGGGGGTGGGTGGGTGTGGGGGGTTGTCCAAGGGGGTGGGGGCCTGTCCAGAGGGTTTTGGGGGTTGTCCGGGGGTGGGGTGTTATTCTTAGGTTCACTCCATTTTCTCTAATTTTCTATCAACAATGTAGGAGCCATGGTTTTCTTTGATTCAATGGAATTTAAAACTATTATATCTAACTATATTTTGTTTTAAAAGTAATATTCAAGCATATTTTTTTAAATACCCATAAATTTGTTTTATGTTTCAAAATTGTTTTACATTCAAATTATGATTTTTTCATATAAACATATATTTTTCTTATCTTAGAAATATATATATTTTTCATATTTTTTATAGGTAATAATGAGTCGAAGTTGGATTATGGAACATCGAATGAGCAATGAATTTGAGGAAGGTGTTGATGCCTTTTTTGAATTTGATAAATGAAATGTTCCAAGTAGTGACATTTTTTTCTGTCCCTGCCTGAAATGTTTGAATATGAAAAAGTTGAAAAGTAGAGAGATAAAATATCATCTAATTTGTTATGGTTTTAATCCATGTTATAGCCCTTGGATATGGCATGGTGAACCTGGACAGAATGTCACTAATGATGATGATTAGCTAGATGGTAACTCCGATGGAATTAAAGAAATGATTTGCGATATTGTAGCAGAACAAATTGAGATAGAACCGACAGTTGCGCATCTATATGGTGATGATGTGAAACCATTATATCCTGTTTGTATTTATTTTACAGTTTTTTTGGTAGTGTTAAGATTGATTAACCTGGAAGTGAAACATGGATGGAGTGACAGAAGTTTTACAGAGCTGCTACAATTGATGAAATACATTCTTCCATAAGATAACGATATTCCAGATTCACAGTACAAAGCCAATAAAATATTATGCCCAATGGGATTCAGATACAAGAAAATACATGCCTGTCTGAATGACTTTATTATATATAGGAAGGAATATGAATTTCTATTAGAGTTTCCTAAATGTGGGACATCACGGTATAAGGTGAAATAAAAATCACAGGCTGATGTAGAGATTAAGAACCTCCCTTCAAATTTATTTTGGTATCATCCTATAATTCATCGTTCCAAACGTTTATTTTCTAATTCACATGATGTAAAAAGGTTAAGATGGCATGCTTATGAGCAGTTATGTGATTGAAAAATACTTCATCCAACTGATTGTCCACAATGGAAGAAAATTTATGCGCAGTATTCTATATTTGGAAATGAAATTAGAAATCTCAGACTAGGGTTGTGCACAGATGGAATGAATCCATACCGAACCCTCAGTAGAATACATAGTTCATGGCCTATTTTATTGGTAATTTACAACCTCTATCCTGAAGTTTGTATGCAGCCAAAATATTAAATGTTGAGTATAATGATCTCTGGTCCAAAGCAACCCAGCAATGTTATTGATGTTTACTTGTCACCATTGATTGATGATTTGAAACTGTTATGGGATGATGGTATTAGGGTGTATGATTCGTATAAAATGGAATATTTTCAAAATAATATAGGTCTTCTGTTCACTATAAATGACATCCCAGTATATGGAAATTTTTCTGGATACAGTGTTAAAGAGAATACAGCATGTCCAATTTGCGAACAACAGACGTCATAGTGTCAATTGCATCATGGGAGGAAAATAGTGTACATGATTCATCGAAAGTTTTTGCCTATGGATCACCCTTATATAAGACTAAAAAATGCATTCAATGGCTCACAATAATTTGATACTTCTCCAAAACCTTTATCCCCTGATCTGTATTTTGAGAGGGTGAAAAACATTGATGTGACATTGTGAAAGACACAGAAATCTGGTAATGATAGAAATATTTGGAAGAAAAGGTAAATATTTTTTGAGCTACCATATTGGAGGTATCATGAAGTTAAACATAATATTGATGTCATTCACATGGAGAAGAATATCTGTGATTTTTTGGTTGGAACATTGTTAGATTTTAAAGGAAAGACAAAAGATGGGTTAAATGCAAGATTAGACTTACTATCAAGGGGAATACATTTGGAGTTATCTCCCACTCCTAAAGGAAGATTAAAATTTCTTCCCCTATCATGTTATACATTATCAAAGAGGGAGAAAATTAGCTTCTGTCAGTGTCTTCATGATATCAAAGTGCCTCAAGGTTATTCTTCAAATGTAAAAATTTTGTCTCATTGAAGGACTTGATGTTGATAGGTATGAAATCACATGATTTTCACGTCATGATGAAACAAATTATACCAGTTGCATTGTGTGGAATATTTCCCATTCATGTCAGAAAGACTATAATGAAGTTTTGTTATTTTTTTCAATTCAATTTCTAATAAGGATATTGATGTGAATGCTTTGAACATTTTGGAAATGGATGCAATTTTTATACTTTGTCAATTGGAAATGTATTTTCGTCCAACTTTTTTTGATATAATGGTTCATTTAATGATTCATCTGGTTTGAGAAATAAAGGTTTTTGGACCTGTATATAATCATTTGATGTATCCTTTTAAAAGGTATATGAAATTATTAAAGGGGTATGTTAAAAATCCATATCGACCTAAAGCCTCCATTATTGAAAAGTATATTTCTGAGGAGGTAGCAGAGTTTTGTACGAGCAACTTGGTTGCGGCGCAACACATAGGTTTTCCTCCATCTTACCATGAACGAGTTAATAATGTGGGAAAGGGGATTCGTGGCATGAAAGTCAAATCATTGTCAGTTAAACAGATGAAGTAGTTAGAATCGTACATCTTGAATAACATAGTTGATGCTCAACCATATATCACATTTCATATTAATGAGTTGAAACAATGTCATCCAAAGAAGAAAGAATTCTGGATTTTGAATGAGCACAACAAAACTTATTTGTCATGGATTAAAAAGACTTTTCATAGTAGATCAGATGTATTAGGGGCATTAAAATAGATAGTGGGTGGCCATGTTTAAATGTGATAACATGGTCAGGTTATGACATTAATGGTTATACATTTCATACAAATTCTTAGGACAACAGAAGTGCGGTTCAGAATAGTGGTGTATTGGTGTTTGTAGAAGTAATGCATTATTCGAGTGCTAAGGAAAAAAACCCAATTTTTGCATCAAGTGCATATTATAGAGTGATTGAAGACATATGGGAGGTTGATTACTTTAATGTTAAAGTTCCTGCTTTTAACTGTAAATGGTTTATCAGAAACAAAAGTGTCAGACACGATGAATTTGGAATGACACTTGTTAATCTGAATAGATTGGAAGACAAAACTGATTATTTTATAATGGTAACACATGAAAAACAAATTTTCTATGTAGTAGATCAATCAGATATGCCGTGGGCTATTGTTTTACAAGGGAAAACAATATGTTGGTGAAGATGAACTTGATGAAGATGCTGATTTATGTGAGATCCCTACATTCATGGAAAGATTAACATAACATAATGATGAGCATGTTGAAGACATAGTTTGTTCCATAAGGAACGATCACGACAAAGGAATTTGGGAAAATAATCCATTTGTACATTCCTAAAATTACAGGTAACATATGTTTATTTCTTGTTTACTTTTATTTTTTTCATAAATTTTAGATATTGTAAGTTTTTTATTTATTAAAACATGTTTTAAAACAAATTAAGTATAATTTTTTGTTTGTTTTAAGTTTGTTTAGTTTACTTTATCATGTTTATAACCATTACATTAATTATATATCTATTATTTTTGTTCAGTGACAATTACTTTACTATGTTTACCATGTTTACTAGGTTTACCATGTTTTCCATCTTGACCATATTTACCATCTTTACCATCTTTACCATTGTTTAACATGCTTACCATATTACCAATGTTTACTATTATGTAATATAGTACACTTTTCTATTTTTTGATTACAGTAGTATTAAAATATTTGAATTTTTATATTTGTGAACTGACATTTGTTTTTTTTTGATTTGAAGGATAATGACAGATCATTCAGTTGATCAACCACATGATTCTGGAGATGAGAATATTGCTGGTCATACCTCTGGGGATGAACATTCACATTCTCCCATTAAGACAAAGAGTTCAAAGGTTGGTAAATGTGGGTGCACACGTTTACCAAAATTATCACTTCCCTGTACTCAGGATCAGAGGATAGTCGTTGAGTTTGATGATGATGATATTTCTAGAGGTCTGAATGCAAAAGATTTCAAGAGTTTTGTAGCAACTCAGGAAAATAGCAAGGTAATCATTCTATATGATAATTGGAGAAGTGGGGATAAAGCGATAATCTCTCAGTTGTGGTAGACGATTTTGGTAAGATATTTTGTCATTGTTTGACTATTCTTTTAATGATTCTAGTATATATAATATGTTTAACCTCTTCTTTATCAGATGAAATTTTATATTACTAACACCGGAGGATTCAGGAAGAAATGCTTATCGTTGGTTGCCAGGAGATGGAGGGATTTCAAATCAACCCTCTCATCTGATTTCATTTATGGTCATAGGAGTCATGAAAATCCATGTCGTATATATCCTTATATAGATGAAGACACATAGAGATAGTTTTTTGAAAGTAGAAGAAATGAGTCATTCTTGGTAAGGGCTATGTAAACTTTTATAAACTTTCTTATATAAATGATTTTATTAATGTTTTGTTAATGATTTCTTATTCTTAAATTACAACAAACAAGGAAATCTCATCAGGAGATCCAATCTAAAAATGTATACCCTCATAGTTTATCTCGGGGAGGGTATGAATTATTGGAAGAACAAATGATGGCAGAAACATTTCAACAACTAAGAGCTGAGTCTTCAAGCTCTGGAGAGGTGGACCCTCCATCCCCTCCATCTAGACATGAAAAATAGAAGAGAGCTTGGAAGGGAAGAAAAGGGCAATATCCTTCAGAAGAATCGAGAATCGTAGCTGAGAGGATTGTAAGATATCTATTTTATTTATTTAAGTTTACTATATTCTTCATATAATTTCAATCGTTACAGAAATGTTCAATTAATTAATACATGACACTCTTGAGGAGCAGAGTTCTCAGGGGACATTTATAGCTACTGGGAGGGAAGATATTTTATCTGTAGAATTCGGAAGGCCCGAACATCCTGGTCGTGTAAGAGGATATCTGACAGGTGTATCGGTGAGAAAAGTGTTGCCACATTCTTCAACTTCTAAATATGAAGGGGTTTATAAAAAATAGAATCCTTGGAGGCTAATGTTAAAAAAATTAATGCGATGATGGAGGACAAGATTAGAGCGTCGGTGTAGTCTATGTTTGTAGAAATGCAAAGACAATTTCAGACTACAGCTCCCACTCTTCCACCTCCCCCTGCAGACCCCATTATTTATCCTCCACCTCCGCCAGTAGCATCCACTCCCCCACCTCAGCCTGCGGACCCCATTTTTTATCCTACTCCTCTGTTGTAGCTTCCTACTTATTGTGAGTTGTATTTTGATGATTCTCAACATCATATAGTATCATATGGGTTGGTATATTGTATAGGAGATACATTTCATCGTCAACAATTAGAGGTAGAGAATCCAAGGGTCACTGTATAGGATATTATAGATAGACCAGCTATGGTACCAATACCTATAGATGAGGTGGCGAGAGTTGGACTGAGTATCGGCCATTTTTTAATCTGGCCATCCAGACTTCTTCGACTCATTACCATAGAGGTATGAATGTTATATATTTTATTTTATTTCTTTTATTAAAGTTGTTTTATCATTTGAAAAATATTATATTATACAATTAATTTTTACAGGAATACTTCAATTGTTAAGAAATTCTGTATAGACAACAACAAAGACAAATGGCTATGACATCAAATACAGATTCTAGTAGTCTTGACAAATTTTCAAGATATTCAAATTTGTTGGCAGTTAATTATGATTTTCCAATGGAAGCTCATGTTTGTGGACGTGAAATAATTGTGGGGATTATGAAAACGGATATCATGGAGCTTGTTACTGGAGATAAGTTGGGCATCAACGTGGTGAAATTTGTTTTCATGTAAATCTTAACACCTTTTCCCTGCATTATATTTATTAAAAATGTATACTTTTGTATGTTTTTTATTAGGTATCATTATCAAATTTGTGAGAGGAATGAGCTGACAGATGTATATGGATTCATGGACCTGCAATTGATTTCCCCTAAAGCATGTGCATTGACTGAGGAACAAAGAATGGTTTAAATTTCTGAAAGACATGAAAAGAATATAGTAACACAATGTTGGATGATGCCTTTTTGTGAGATGTATGAAACACATTTCTCTAAAATAATTAATTATCTTTTAACATAAAAAACCACTAACATTAAATTTCCTTTTATCAGTGATCATTTGATGTTAGGGGTTTTTTCCCCAAGGGAGAAAGCACTTTATTGGATATGCTCTGTCAATGCTGATGTGCGGGAAAGTTTTAAGAATATATTGGAAAATTATGTTTCAATTTCTCAGTAGTTTTATATATTATAATGAATTTTAAATTTACCCCATTTTTATTATTTTCGAATAGTGCATGGGCCTACTTTCGAAAAAACACAAAGAAAAGGAGTGAAAAGATCAAATATGTAAATGAAAAGATAAATATCCATTTATAATTTGTACTTTCAGATTTATTACATAAAAATAATATATTGAATTTACACTCATTAAAATAGAATTTTCATGATCAACAAGGCGTCATCGAATGTGGATATTATATTCTAAGATTTATGTGTGAAATAATAACAACTGGGACAGTTGTGAATTTTGACCAGGTACGATTTCCCCTTAAACTTTTCCATAATATTAATTTCATTTATTCATTATACATGTTAACTACTTTCCTTTTCATTTGAATCTTTTTGATGACCCTCAACCATATACTGCTGAAGACATCAAATACTAACAAGTGGAGTGGTCAAATTATTTTACAAGTTTGATTGAATTTTAGTTGTTTGTAATGTAAAATGAAATTTTGAATATTGTCGTTTTAATTGTGTATTTGGTAGTTATTTAGTTTCAATTTAGTTTTTTTTTTGATGTTGACAGTGTAAGTTTTGAATGTTATATATGTGAATGTTTAATTTTGCTCTACTTATTGTTTTGGTCTACTTATGATGGTTTTTATGATATGGATTTTGGTCTATAGGGGAGGGGTTCCAAGGGTGTGGGGGTGTGTTAAGTGGGGTTGCGGGGTGTCCAGGGGTCTGGGAGGGCAGTCTAGGGGTGTGGGAGTGCTGTCCAGGGGGTGAGGGTATACATGAGGGTGGGGGGGTTGTCCAGGGGTGTTTGGGGCTATCCAAGGGGTGTGGTGGGGGCTGTCAAGTGGGGTGAGGGGGTGAGGGGTGCTGTTCAAGAGGGTGGGGGGGGGGGGGGGGGTTGTCAGGGGTGTTTGGGGCTTTCCAAGGGTGTGGTGGGGGATCTAATAGGGTGGGGGATATCAAGTGGTGTGAGGGGGTGTTGTTCAGGAGGGTGGGGTGGGGTTGTCGAGGGGTGTTTGGGGCTATCTAGGGGGTCGGTGGGTAGTCCAGAGGTGTGGTGGGGGCTCTAATATGGTGGGGGAGGGTTGTCCAGGGGTATACAAGAGGGTGGGGGCTCCAATGGGGTGGGGGAGGTCTGTACATGGGGTATACATGAGGGTGGGGGCTGTCTAGTGGGGTAAGTTTTATATGTTATCAATGTAAATGCTTAAATTTGACCTCCTTCTGTTTTTGTGGTACTATTTCTTAATTTTTTTTCTGGTTGATTCTGGGGGAGAGCAGACGACTGCATTCAATTTTTTTAAAAAAAATTGGCTTCCACATTGGTTATTTTATAAGTGACGTGATAATGAAAACAGGAAGGGTTTATCACGTCATTTATTTCATAACTGATGTGATAAAAGTCCTGGGAAAGGGTTTATCATGTCAGTTATTTAATAATCAACATGATAAAATGCATGGGAAATGGTTTATCTCATCTGTTATTAAATAACCAACATGATAAAATGCCTAGGAAATGGTTTATCACGTCGTTTATTAAATAACCGACGTGTTAAAAGGCCTGGGAAATAGTTTATAACGTCGGTTATTTATTAACCGACATGAGAACCCCCCCCCCCCCCCCGGACTGGTTTATCACCTCGGTTATTATATAACCGACGTGATAAACTATTTCCCAGGACTTTTATCATGTCATTTATTTAATAACTGACGTGATAAACCATTTCCCATGCCTTTTATCACGTCGGTTATTTAATAACCGACGTGATAAACCATTTCCCATGCCTTTTATCACATCGGTTATTAAATAACCGATGTTATAAACCCTTCCCATTTTCTTTATCACATCAGTTATAAAATAACCGACGTGATAAACATAGCAATTTTATGTTTTTGACGTCGGTTTTTAAATAACTGACGTAAAAACCGTTATATATATCGTCGCTCGTATTAACGTCGGCTAGCAACCGATGAAAAAAATGAAAAATAACTGACATAAAAAATGTTTTCTGCACTATTGACTCTCCTACTACCTACAGAAGCGCAAAAAACTCCATTTGATATTAGAACTGAACCTTTTATTCCATATATCATGAAACCTTCTAGTATATCTATGTATATCTCTTCCTCAAAATCTTTGTGAAGGAATATAAGCATGAAATCTATTTGTTCTAGAAATAAACCTTTAATAGAAACCATGTCGAGAACCATCTAAATTATTATATACTTTAAAGCATGAGATAGAATCTAACTAAAATCTAATCCTTTTAATTATTGAAATAAATTTACCCTTTATATGGTGTTATTATCAATCTAGTTTTCTTCCTTATATAATGTAATGGTTTTCCGAATTCTATAAAAATTCAAACATAAAACATTATTGAAAAACAACATTTCAAATGTCCTTTGAAAACTATTTATAAAAATATAGTTGAAAATATCTCACCCTAAAGATATTTTATACACTTTATTTAGTTTATTCAAAAAATATCTCACCCTAAAGATAATACCAATAACACCTCATGGAAAGAACCACTATTTTCAGATCTAGGAAACAATTTGGGAAGTTTCTATTATGCGTCCAAAACTATCTTGACCCATAAAAACCATATAACCATCATAGAATAGAACTATTCAAATCCTGACTACTGATACATCATAATATAAGGCTTACTGATTACCCAACTCAATTATTATTAATATTGGTTTTTTCATAAATCTCCCATTAAAGTATTAGAAGGATATCTCATGGACATATAAGAAAATGAACCAAACCACATTCTTGGTTATGGCCTTCTTAGCGCTTTAAATCCAGAAGAATCTTGATTGACCCTCTGGTAATAACTGAAAATTCCCAAAAATATTGGGATATCATAAAAAATATCTAGCCTCTCTAAATAAACTATAAGATCAAACTTCTATGGTTCAAAATATATGATATCCACTAATATCATATTCCCCATGAAGTGTAAATCATCAATCAAAAGCATAAACTTTGAGATCATGGCATATAGTTTATTCAAACTATGTGTTCTCTAAATGATCTCTAGATATCGAGAAAGTTCCTCCCTCGATCCTAAAGAACACTTTAGCACCTCTAATTATATCAAATAGTACATCACTATATATAAGTGGATATAAGTTCATTTATATCACTTATAATAACCTTTAATATTCCACACATATTATCAATGATCCATTTTAATTATTATGGAAAACACTAAGGCACCCCAAGGGCGAATAATCATTCATATGAACCCTTAACCTCAAAGTCATTCAACTGAGCCTTCTTCTCTCATAGCTCTATAGGATCCATCGTATATGGTAGAATAGATATATTATCCGCACCAAATAATAACTTGATCATAATCCTAACCTATCCCTAGGGTTGTAATCTAGAAAATTCCTTTAGAAAAACATCTAGGAACTTGCTAATGACAATATGACATACTGACTGGTGTTTCCCTCAATCATCCAAAATTACTCTATAAAAATGTGTTTTGATTCTACCCAAATATATAAATATAAGTCCTACATAAATATTTTTCATATCCAACTCTCCAATATAGACATGAGCATCATGCTCAAAAAATATAATTACACCCATTAATGAAAATAATTGATATAGTAGATACATCACTACATGGGGGATTTTAATTGTAGTCACAAAGTAGCCTCACAGTTTTCATTTCACTAGAACCTTCCCTTTCCATTTATTGAGTCTATATTAAGTGGTAATTAGTGAGTTTAATTTTAAAACTTTAAATAGTTGTGATACATTCTATACATCCATTTGCATCCATTTTTTATATATGTAAAATTTTTATCTCCCTCTTGTATTTACCTCCTACTTTCAATCAAATTAAACATGGACGGACATTAAAAATTCATATTCCATATAAAAAATTATACATGAACTGACATGAAACATTCATAATAAATATATATAAATATTTATACATATATAAAAATATTTAATATATGGGGCACAATTTTCCCACTATGACTAAATTGATAAGCTATAATCAAAATATCCTAATAACCAACATGAAACAATCATTTTCCATAATTCATCAAGAAAAATAAATAATACATTCCCCTATAATTGAATAAAAATATAGAAGAAACACCAACATCACTATATTAATGTATGTAGAATCAATAAACCATATCCATATGTAAACAGATAATGAAAAACATTTGAAACTACACTAAGAAAACATAACTAAAAATAGATGGGTTATATTCTTGGACATTATCACCAGTCAAACATGGACTCCATTCTCAAAATCATCTAACAAACAAACCAATTCCTATGCCACTAAACCTAAATTGGGCCACAAGACATCAATAGGTAACCATATACTTATTGAACCAAATAAATGTACTTAGAGAATTATAAGAATACTCACAGTGGTAGCACTTGAGGAGCTGGGTTCACGGTAGAGGTGGGTTCACAGAGGAGGAGGGATTCGCAGTAGATGTGGGGTTTGACGGTAGAGTTGGGGTACATAGAGGATAGTTTCATGATTGAGAATAGATTTGTGGCAGTGGAGGAGGGCTTCTTAATGACGGAGGAGTAGGAGGGGGAGGAGGAGGCGTCGACAATGGAATTTAACTTCTGTGAGAGCTTGAGTCATGCGAAAGAAGGTGGAGATTGTTGGGGTTTATTTATAAAATCGAGTAAAGCTTTTATCACTAGCTAAAAATGCTGTTAAATTTTTGATTTATTAGTTCTAAAATAGCAAGCAATGATAAAACATGCCTTTATAAATGCTAAAAAAGCACTGATAAAACTATAATGATAATAAATTATTTATATTTTTATATATATATTTATAAAAATATGTGTACAATAAATATATCTATATATAATAATAACTATGAATAAATAAATAATTATTTATATTTATATATATAATAAATATATATTTATGTATAATTATAAATTTATAATAAATATATTTATTATATTTATTATATTTATAATTATATGTAATTAATATATTAATTATAATTTTATAATTATTAAAATGTATCTATATTTATTTAGAATTATAATTGTAAATATTTGTAAATATTTATTATAATTTTTTAATTATTTAATAATTATAAATTTATATCTATTTATTTATAGTAATAATAATTATATATTTATTTATATTTATAATCATACATATATATATATATTTTTATTTAAATAATTATAATATTATAACAAATACATTTATTACATTTATAATTTTATAAATATATATAATTAATATATTAATAATAATTTAATAATTATTTAATTATATTTATATTTTATATAATTCTAATTATATATATTTTTATTTATTTATAAGTATTTGTATATATTTATAAATATAATTATTTATTTGTATTTATTAATTTTTTTAATATATTTATTATTATTTGAAAATTGTTTAAATATAAATATATATTTATCTAAATAATTATGAAATACTTATGAAATAAATATATACTTATTATAAATATATATTTATTACATATATATTTTAATTATATTCATAACTATATATATATATATATATCAAATTAAAATGTATATATTATTTATATGTAGTCATATATATATATATATATATAAATGTAAATACTTCTGAAATTAAAATAAATATATTAATTATAAGTGAAAAACATTGACTCTATCTATCTATCTATATGAGCGTGTGTAATTTTATGTTCAATAATAGAATTATTTGACTATGATATGAACATTGACCTACTATGAATATATAAATTGACCCTATAATAAAAGAATTTTAGGTTCAATAGAATGATTTTATTGAGAGATTAGTCCTGTGACCATTGTAATTTGAATTTGGATGCTGGCCATCCTTAAATGCATTCATAGATATTAGTAGTTGATGACACGTTCTACAAATTAGATTCCCTTCCACATACCCTTTTATTCTGTAGCTCTTCAAATTAATATGTAATTCTCACTCACCCATCCTCATCCCCAATATGAGCACCCATCTCTCCGATCCCCCAAAATAAATGATGAGAATGTTAGAGAATTTAAGGAGTGTTGTCAATTCCTTCTTCCCTGACTCTGACGATCAGGTGATGGAGAAAAGGCAGAGGAGAACAACATTGTCTAACGTGTTCTTAGAAGAAATTAGTGACCCGACGATGGCAGAAAGGCAAATGAGGGAAACCCACACCGATATGCTCTTAGTAGACATTTGCGACCAGGTAATGCTAGATAGGAAGAAGAAGAAGACCCTGGCTGGCCCATTTATTTCATCCATTGCTAAGCCGACTGGTAACTATGTAATGTGGATACAACAGAGTGTGTATCCCACTATACAGACCATGTACTTCTCCATTTTCAAAGTACACCTCACATGCCAAGTCTTTAGGCATGTACTTTGGGAAAGACGATGAAGGTAGTACATGATGTGTAGTCGGAACTACATGCGATGTACTTTACCAAATTACACAAAGTTAAAATTAAATGTTTGTGTAATATATAGTACTGATTATCATGTATAAATAGTTCTAGAGGATGTTACTCTATGCGTTGAAGCATCATGTATTCCATATGTCATAGGAGTAAAATAGTATATGAATATAATTCATGTTGGGTAGATTCAAATAGGTATTCACCAAATTACCTCAAATGTGAATTTATGTACAGTGATTAGAATCTCAAGGAAATTTAGAAAGGAAATTAATATAAAAGTAATGATTAATTAAAGATAATAATTAATCGTTTTAAGAGATCTTAATAATAACGATTAAATAATTGAATTCTAGTTTTATTAATTGCATAATTTTTTTCATGTATGTGGATGATCATGATCTAGACTAGAACTATATATGTGAGTGGTTTTTCTTTTAATTTATTTATTAAATTAATATATTGGACTATGAGACATTTCTTATCATTAATAAGTATGGCATGTGTGCCCATGGATTCGTTTATGTAAACCCCCTTTTACCCATCACTTGCGTGTGAGTTTAAAATAAAATGTAATTGATGGAACTCCCAAGATAGTTGAGGCGGGTCAAATTAGTGGCGAGATGAAACTAGTCCCAGGAGGTACAAAGGTGGATAGGTCGAAATATGTAAATATGAACCCAAAATGTTCAAGGTGTTTCTCCCCTAGGTCAGGGATAGTTTATCTACCGCTAGATAAACTAACCATTATAAAATATCATGATCATGACCTTTACATTATTTTATTTCTATCAGTTTCATGGTTTATCATTATGGATGTTTTTTCATGATCACATAATTAACGAATTAAACAAGCATGGAAGATGAAACTAACATAAACCATCCTTATGCGTAAATATTATCAAGACATTTCCAATCACTTAAGTAAGTTTCACTTAATATTAAGAAGTATCTAATAATGATAATAAAAAATTCAAGCATAAGATATAAAAATCCTTCAAATAAAATATTAAGTTAGACCAAGCCTTTTGTTACCTAATTAAGGGTCGAAATCAGTAAAACTTTGTTTTTTACCAACCCTTGTTGGGAAACTTAATTTTATACAAGAATCCCGTATTTAAGGTTTCAGGTTGACTTAACCATATTAAATCAAGAGGAGTAACCATTTATATACTTGGTGTAATATTGGAGGCAAGAGTTGAGGAAATCCAAAGCCAGGATTTCAGGATTGGAGAGTCCACTCAACAGATCAAGGAGTTGTAAGACCGTGGTTGGGAAATACATACCTACCTAAATACCTTTAAATAGCTTGACCAACCCTTTTGTGGGTTATGAAAGGGGGAATAAGCATCCTTTCCACTATAATTTCATGGCAACTGGAAATTCCAAGTTCAATGGTGAGGGCCATTGGGACTTTCTAAATAGTGGGATTCTTAAAAAATAAATTTATTATTTCTCATAAAATGTAATCAAGAAATTGATAATAATCTATTATTATGATTTTAGAATAAAAATGACAAGCTCATCAACCACACTATCTCTATGGTCAATTCTGGATAAAAAAAATCCATACCATCAGTAGCTTCCAGGAATAGTTTTGACACCTTCCTGTTGTCCAACGACATGAATGAATGTCTTACGTATTGAAGTAAGCATTACCTGATCTACCTACAAAATAGGTGAGTGATGAGGATTTCCTATTCTATGATAAAAATATGAATGATGAAGTCATTATTCAATGTTTGATGTTATCATCAATGTCTAGTGAGCTCATGAAGTCTCACGAAAACATGGATGCTTATAGAATTCTTGATCACCTCTATGGTCTTTACTATGAGAGAGTAAGATAGGAAAGCTTTGAGATCACCAAGTCACTCTTTCAGAGTAAACTTGTAGTGGCTTCCCCATCTAGGCCTCATGTAGTCAAGATCATTGGCTACATTGAGTTCATGGAGGTTTTAGGGATTAAAATCTCTGATGAACTGGGAACCGATCCCATTCTCACACCAGTCCCTTAGATATTTTACATCTTTGTTGTTAATTTCAACATAAATAGAATTAAGAAGTCTATATCTGAGTTTCTTATCCTCATTCACCAAGTTGACAAATATATGATGTGAGAAAAGCATTCTAACCATGTGGTGAATAATAGGAAGGGTAATGTAAATATATTTAAGCCCAAATATTCTTCACACCCTTCCAAGAAATAGAAGATCAAAGGTGAGTCAAGTTAATAGGAGGTTGTCTGTTTTTCATGTGGGAAGAAGGGCCCCTGGAAGAAAAACTGCACCCAGCCAAAGATGTAAGGGGAAGCTTTAGGTGTTTTTGTTTTCAAGTGAAATTTATCTTTTTCTACAAATTGGGTATTGGATACAACTTATGGTTCTCACATATGTATTAAAATACAGGAACCAAGTAGATTCTTGAAAATTGAATAAGGGGAGGTAGATCTACGAGTAGCCAATGGATCCAGACTTGTTGTTGTAGCTATCAGGGACTAACCCCTCACATTTCCAACAGGGATGATATTTGTGTTATAGGGTTGTTTTTATATGCCTTATGTAACCAAAAACCTTATTTCTGTGTCCAGACTAGATACATATAGATTTTTTTTCAAGTTCAGAAATTAATGTTGCATATTTTACAAAGATAACATTTGCATTGGTAGGGAACATTAATACATTGGTCTTTACGTGTTCCATTGCACAAACCAAGTAATGGAAATCAATAACAATGATACTTCGCAATACTATTACCACACCCAACTTTGAAATCATTGGCTAGGTCATGTAAAAGAGAAACTCTTTACAATGTTACATCAAGATGGATATTTAGATTCTTTTGAACTAAAACCACTTGGCGTTTTTCATGCATGTTTACAAGAACAAATGACCAAATCCCCATTTAGTGGGAAAGGTTAAAGGGACAAAGATATTCTATAATTGGTTCATACTGATGTGTGTGGACCATTTTCAATTGAAGCAAGGGGTGGATACTAAAACTTCATAACTTTTACTGATGATTTTTGGAGATATCGATATATCTGCAAAATGAGGTATAAGTCATATTATTTTGATAAGTTTAATGAATTTAATAATGTAGTTGAGAACCATATTGGTAAGAATATTAAGAAACTCCACTTAGGCCAAGGTGGAGAGTATCTTAATCAAGACTTCATTGATTACTTATTCGAGTTTGGGATCTTATCCCAACTCACTCCTCCTTACACGCCTTAGTTGAATGGTGTAAGAAAAAGAAGTAACCGCGCCTTATTGGACATGGTGAGATCAATTATGAGTCATGAAAGTATTCCACTATCCTTTTGGGGATATTTTTTAAAAATAGAAACACACAGACTAAACCAAGTACAAACTAATTCAATAATTGGTATTCAATACGAGCATTGGAGTGGAAGAAAATCCATATTATCAAATTTACATGTGTGGGGTAGCAAAGCTTTTGTTAAGTCCTATTCAGGTAACAAACTTGCCCCATGAAGCACAATGTGTGCCTTTATAGGATACCACAAGAAAACAAAGGGATATTACCTATAAAATCTCTCTGAAAAAAAGGTTATAGTGGAATGAAATGCCATATTCTTTGAGAGGGAACACATCTCAAAAAGAGAGAGTGGGAGTGGGATATAATTTGATGAAGTCGATGCTCAAGGTACATAAGATTTGGTATAGGAATAGATTCCACAAAGCCCCATAAAAGAATAATCTATTCCAGATACAGAAGTTATTCGTAGGAGTAAAAGTGATGTTAGAGAATCTGAACGTTTCAGTTTTCTAGTTAACAATGAGTGTGACTCATTGTTGGTTGATAATAATGATCCTCTAACCTATAATTAAGTATTAAGTGGAATATATGTTTTCATGTGTCAAGAATCCATGAATTCTGAAATTTATTATAGGTACCAAAACCAAGTTTATATTTTGATAGATCCTCCAGTTGATGTAAATCATGTTGATTGCAAATGGGTAGTCATGACGAAACTAGAAATGGAAGTACAAGTCAGTACCTATAATGCATGACTAGTTTAAAAAAGGTTTTAAACAACATCATGGAATTGAAGATGATGAAATGTTTTCACCAGTTTCGATGATAAAATCCATATGAATTTTATTGGCCATTTCTACTTATCATGACTATCATATTTGGAAAATGGATGTCAAAACAGTCTTCCTAAACAGGAACCTTCATAAAGATGTCTGCATGACACAACATAACAGTTTTATGGCTCCAAAGGATGTCAATAATGCCCGAATGTTTCAAAAATCCATTTATGGATTAAAAAAGCATTTAGGTCATTGAACATTTATTTTAATGAATCCATAACAAAATTTGGTTTTATTAAGAATGAATGTGAGACTTGTGTCTACAAACGGTTTAGTGGAAGTGTGGTTGTTTTCCTAATATTATATTTTGATGACATATTACTTATTGGAAATGAGATTCCAATCTTACAGTCTATTAAGGCATGGTTGAATCAATGTTTCTCTATAAAGGACTTAGGCAAGGTAATATATATTATTGGGAACAAGATCCATCATGATATATCTAAGAGATTTCTAGGCCTAAGTCAAAGTACATACATAGAAAATATACTGAAGAGATTCAGTATAGAAAAATCCAAGAGGGGAATACTTCCATCATCACATAGTATTCATCTTTACAAGAAAATGTGTACTCACACACATGAGGAAAGAGAGGGAATGGAAAGGACTCCATATTCATCAGTGATTTGATCAGTCATATATGACATGATATAAGCTAGGCTAGATGTTTCCTTTTCAATTAGTGTGGTAGGAAAATATCAAGATGTCCTAGGTGACCGCCATTGGATGGAAGTAAATACTATCCTTATGTATCTGAGGCATACTAAGGATATGTTCCTGGTTTAGGGAGGAGATGAGGGTATTTTCATCATAGGATATGTAG
Organism: Viscum album; assembly: GCA_963277665.1. NCBI lineage: Eukaryota > Viridiplantae > Streptophyta > Magnoliopsida > Santalales > Viscaceae > Viscum > Viscum album. The sequence continues at coordinate 1,935,019,813 of OY728131.1, forward strand.
ATTCTAGTTTCTAGACTTATTAGGATGAAATGAAGTCTCAAATTGAATACATTTTCACTTTTAGTGGATGTGTTGTGATATGGAAGGGTTCAAAATATTGTGTGTTTGAAAATTTTATAGTGAATTATGAGTATATCGCTACTTTTTAGGAAGCTAAAGAAGTAGTTTGGATGTGAATCTTTGTACAGGATATAGAATTGGTAACTAGAATTATTGATCCCATCACAATCTATTGTGATAATAATGCAGTAGTATCTCTTGAAAAAGTGCCAACGTCACGTCAGTAAATGAATCACTTACATTGGAAGTATCATATTATGAGGGATTTTTCTCAGAGAGGTGAAGTTGTGGTGAGATGTATTTCCACAGAAGACAACATGGAGGACCCCTTAACTAAAGCCTTGAATTAGTAGAAACATGATCATTATGTGAGGTCTAGAGGACTGAAAATCATAGGTAGTTGGCTCTAGTCCAAGTGGAAGTTTTGTAGAGTTCATATCCAAGAACCAACTGTTTTTACATTGATTACATGGATGTTTAATGTATTTAAATATTAAACATCTTATTACAAATTTTTCATTATTCAGAATGAATATAATGTAATAATTCCCTAGAGTATTTGTTGCATTGATAAGGTCATTAAAGTTATCTGCTATGATGAGAAAATTGAAATTCTATAAAAATATTTTTAAATATAGTTTTTTGGTTGGATAACATACTATGATGGGACACATAGCATACAGACCGTCATGTGTGATTGATCATAAGCAGATGAGACTTCCCCTCTTGAATTTTGCACATAGTATTCTCCAAGACATGATATTATGAGAACAAACCCACCAGTAAGAATTATTCATGTTTTGGTGTCATCAGATATTCCTATCTACGAGCATGATCAATGGTCCATAGACTTTAATATTGTAATAAATAAGTTTCATGAATCACTAACTTTAATTTACTGACGAAAATCATTACACCATATGTTGGTGGAAAGTAGGGTATGTTTGGTGCGTCATGAGTGGCATGTTATTAATGGATAAGTTGAGGAAGGATCTTTACCTTCCATTTATAGAAGTTGATATCTCATCCCTTTGATTGAAATTGAACCGTCATTCAAAATTTGATGGCCATGGTTTAACGATAATTTTATTTCAGGTAGTCAATGAATGACATATCAACTACAAAGGTTGATGACACTATCATGAAACCCTCTTTATGGGATATTTAGACAAAGGGATTATATTGCACAGTGAGAATTATTATGTGGATTTTGTTGTGTCAACATTAAGTTCTTTCTCTTGGGTGATTTGACCCATTTCTAGGTAGTAATCTTGAACATTATGCAAGTCCACCTAATTACAATGTGAACGATTCCTAGAGGGTCACACACTATGTGTTTTTGGGGGTCTCGATAAAATTTAATTGGAATTTAATTAATGAAATAAATATTATTCTCAAGACTGTGGAATAATTTTATTCAAGTTAAAATCATCGTAAAAATGAAATAAATATTTATTCACTGAATTGTGAGTAAAATATATTTATTTTTTTCATTGAAAAATTAATAAATATTTATTTACTAGTTTGTAAATAAAATATTTATTTAAGAGAATAAATCATTTATTTATTTATTAATGTGTTCAATAAATGGATGTGGAGTTTGAGTAGACCAAGGCTGGTCTGGTATTAAAATAATTATTTTCAATACGGTAAATAATTATTTAACTAGTTGTCATAAGTTAAAATAATAATAAAACTGATATTATTTTGTGATATAGAAATTTATTTATAATTCTCTTTTTATCAATTTGGTGCACGATAAATATTGACGCGGTTTTATTATTAAGAGAATGAGTTTTCTCTAAATTTATTAATGTATTTAATTTTTGATACATAATTAAATATTGTAGCTGAAGCCCCATGTCGATAAATAGACAAGTATGTCTATTGTTCCATGTACCGAACTGAACGCTCAATGAATTGAGAATTTTTGAGCCACAAAATTTGTTTCTTGATTCCTATTCCATCTCCTCTCAAGAATGAGAGATATTCGTCAAGACCAAATATGAAGAGATCAAGAACGACCAACATAAGACACACGATTGACCACACTAGCACCCGTAGAACGATTGGTGTTAATCAAAGGCCATCAAATCACGTGTGGATCACTGCTAGAATAATTTTGGTTCGGATTCTCACAAGTGAAAAGAGACAATCTAGAAGGGTCCTTCCAGATGATCAACATCATCAACAAATAAATTACCAAAGATCCAGGTATTCTGTTCATTATGAAATTAATTGAATAAATTATAAACATGATGTGCAAGATCCTTTCTCTCTTGGATCCAGTTCCTTTATCCTTTTATCTAAATCTTTGATATTAATCGATTAATACTGGCATTCATTGTCGTATTGATCCAAGATTGGTCATCTATTACGACCAAGGAAACATTTGTCCCCACCCAATGTTGCACTTTCGCTGCATCCGGATCCTTCACAGCCACCCTTTCTGAGATTTTATATTTAATAAAAAAGACAAAAGGCATGAATATTTACCAAAAATATTTCTATTTAATACAAAACAATTTATGAACACCAATTTCCCAGCCTTAAATTCATTTCACCTACTATAACATGTTTAAAATATCACAAATCATGTGTGAATTGTCAATAAACAATTTATGAGACATGCAATGTGAATATTTTTAACAAAACATTGTAATTTAACATGAGAGTTGGTACAGATAACCATTTTTCACACCATATAATTATTCAATGATCAAACAATAATATTCATATTGTATAGAAGGTCAAAATATCACAAAACAATGAATCTTAAATTAAAAAGGTACATGCAAGGGGAAGCCTACATCTAATTCAAGGTGCAATGACAAAGAAAACTCAAGACCGCTCTGTGAGGGTTTCAAAACCCCCAACCTATAATGGAAAACCCTAAAATAGAAAAAATTACCCCTAAACAATCAAATACACCATCACAAACAAGGAAAACTAAATGGTGAAGGGGATATCGTAGGTGCAAAGGAGGTGCTGGTCAGAGTAGGACTGGACGACAAGGGCACTGGTCGGAGGAGGACCGCACAGCCAAAGGTGGGTCGTGCCGCCGGTGTGTCGCACCAAGTAGGTGTTGGCAGGAGTGGTAGCAGGAGGGAGTGGCATTGGCCAGGGTGGTCGGAGGAGGGACAACTCGCGACGGAACCGAAGCTGGGGGTTGCGACCGTCAGGGGAGGCATCGTTGCTATGCGCGCAAGCCAAGAGAGGGTCCCACAGTCGAAGGGGTGATGATTGGGGGGGGGGTTGTGATGATTTCATTGGGGAGGTGTGTTGGCCAGACATGTCACCGGTTGGGAGAGGGGGCGGTGTCGGGGCTGCTGTAAGGGAGGGAGTCGGCTGAGATGGGGAGAGCGCACCAAGGGGGGTTGGGTTATGCCAAATTGGAAGGGAGGGACAGAAGATTGGAGAGGGGGGAGGAGTTTCATGGGAATGGGGTAGAATTAGGGTTTCCCTATTTTTTTATTTTTTATAAATACCCAAAAAAGAAATCTAATTAAAATGTTAACAAAATAATAATAGTTATTATTTGAATAATTAAATTTTAATAATAATAATAATAGTCAATATTTGTAATAGTTATATTATTTATAATAAGAATAATAAGATTCTAAATAATCATAATAACATTAATAATAACAATAAAAATTCTAAATGACATAATAATTAATGTTTTTATTAATTTCAAAATTTACTCATTTTAATTTTTTTTGTAAATGGACAGGTTGTACAGTTTTCTAGGAGAAGCCATGTGGTTTAAAAAATGTGCTCTGCCCATGCACCCAACAATGTCATCTCAAAATGGAAACTTTTTAACATAAACTCAAAAAATTCATCTGAGACTGAACCCGAACCCCAAAAAATTTATTTAAGATAACAAAGAAAAAAAATAAAATAAAATAAAAAGATCACATAGGTCGGGGTGTGACATGGGTTACGTGAAGGAGAGCTTCGTGGTGTAGAAAATATTTGTGGCGGTAAAGGAGGGCATCACAGCGACGAAGGAGGAGGTGGCCGAGGAGGCGGAGGAGGAGGAGGAGGTAGTAAAAAAACTTCCCAATTAGAGGGGGTTATTTTTTAGTTTAGAAGGGGTTATAACCCCTTTTAAACACATTAGCAGCGGTTGTGAGGAACCACCACTAATGTGCCAACTCACTCTTGTTAGAGGCAGTATTGAGGAACCACAGGTAAACTACTGTGATATTTAGTGGCGGTTAATTTAGAGATGGTTAAAACCCCCTCTAATTTCACCCCAGAATCTCGATTTAGAGCGGGTTTTAACCCCTCTAAATTGTTTTTCAAACTAGCGGTCGTTTCTAACAGCTTCTAGCTAATTTCCATGATCCATTTTAGGGGTAGTTCATAAAACTGGCTCCATTAAATACTTAAGGGATTAAATCCCCCTATAAATAAACCATTTTAGAGGAAGTTCTTAGAAACGCCTCTAAATAATATTTATTTTGATTTTAAAACTGGTGACCCCCCACCCTTCTCCCCTCCAGTTATTGGGACCCCCCCTCCAGTTCCCTCACCCCAACCCTTCACCCTCTGGTTCACATAAGGCTTACCCTCTATTTCACTACCCCCCAACCGTGCGTGCTCCCTTCGGTTCTAGAACCCAAATCTCACCTGTGGACTCCCTCCGATAGTACACCTCACCCGTGAACCCAGGCCCTCCCATTCACCAGCCTCACCTGTTGATCCCATGCCCTCCCATTCACCCACGAACCAATCCCTCCCTCTTGTAATTAAAATTTGAGCACGGAAAGATTTAAGGCATGGACCGAGTGTATGAACCTACAACAAATATACCACTATGAGAACTTAATTTTGATATAATATTTACAAATCATTATATTTTAATATATTAAAAAATTAATTAATATAAATATTATTTCAATAAATATTTATATAGATATATAATTATTTAAATTAATAAATACATTTAATGTTATATATTTCTGTATTTATATTATAATACTTTTATATTATATGAAATTTAAACATTTATATAAACTATATATTATATATGCATATTTACATAAATTTGAGTATATATTTTATAATTATATTTTTATTATGTATATACAAATATATTTATGTATTTATAAATATATTTATGTAAATTATTTATATACTTAAATACATATTTACATATTATGTACATGCTTATTTATATAATATAAATATATATATATATAATTATTTATTTAATATATTTATATAATGTCTTTAAAAATATAGTTATATAATGTATTTCATTACATATATTTATTATTTTTAGAATTAATATATATTTATTTGTAAAAATTATATTATATTATATATAATTAATATTACATGAAATAAAATTTAGCCAAATATATATATGAAATAAAATTAATAAAAATATTTATATAATGTTATATGAAATACAATTTATACAATTATATAATTAATATTATATGAAATACATTTTATACAAATAAATATATATAAATGTTCATAAAATTATAAACCAATATTTATGTATACATATAAATACAATTAAATACAATCATATAATTGGAAATATATAATATAATTAAATGATATATATATATATATATATATATATATTTACTAAATCAATTTATAATTACTATGGTATAATGAAATATATATAAAATAGTTACTTAGTATCTATAAATTTATATATAATAAAATATTTATAATAATATATATATATATATAATATAAATATATAATATTTATATTAATATTAATATTAATATATAATTTTGTCAATATTATATTTATTTGTATACATAATATAATATAAATTTATTTATGAATTAATATACAATAAAAAGTTATTTAATATAAAATATATATCATATAAATCATGATATAAATGCATCGTATTTATAAAACCATACATAAAATTTATATATTTGAATAAATATATTTATTAATTAATTTATATTATGTAATCCAATATTTATATATATATATATACATTTTTGTTTATAGATATACGTATTTATTTAAAGTATTTTTTTAATGTCTTTATATATATGTTTATAATGCATTTAAATAAATTTATATAACGTTTTTATATAATAAATGTGTGTGTATGTGTGGGCACACACACATCTGCACCCACAAATATATATTATATAATTTTAATTTATATGGGATTAGTTTAAAAAAATAAATAAAAATTATGAGGTGGTTAAAAAAACCCCTCTAATCAAATGGATTAACGACGATTCAGGAACCACCTCTAATTTCTTGAATTAGTGGGGGTTGAAAACCCCCTCTAATGGCATAAATTAGTGGGGGTTCAAAACCCCATCTAATATCATAAATTAGAAGGGGTTCAAAACCCCGTCTAATCTAAGGGATTAACGATAGTTTTTGAACACCCACTAATTTAAGAGATTAGAGGGAGCTGTGAACCCCCAATATTTCCTTTAAAAAATAATTTTATATATATAACCTCTAATATATATCTAAACTAATATTATATATATACTGACTTAAAATTCTAACCGAACATATAAGGCCACTAATTATTAAATCTGTTGTGGTTTTGACACAACTACCTCTAAAATCCAACCAAATAATAAAATAAAAATTGATAAAAAATTAGAGGGGGTTGTGGAGACCCTCCTCTAAAATGAATTTTTAGGGTGTTTTTCGTAACCCCTTTTAAAAAACCACTGATAATATGTTGTTGTTTTTTTTTGTGAGGTAGCGGGGTTCAGCTTCCATGAAAGATTGAGTCATACGACATGAGGAGGAGACTATCAAGGTTTATTTATAAAACCAAGTAAACATTTTATCATTTCTAGCTTAAAAACGCTTATAATGCTTTGTTTTATCAGCGCTAAAATAGAAAGGGCAGATAAAACATTCCTTTATCAATGCTAAAAAAGTGCTGATATAAAAATAATGATAATAAATTTTATATATATATATATAATTATATGTATAATAAATAATTTTAGTTATTTATTTATTATAATAACTATAAATAATTACTTATTTATTTATATTTACAAATATAATAAATATATATTTATTTATAATTATAAATTCATAATAAATAAATTTATTATATTAATAATTATATATAATTAATATCTTTATTATAATTTTATAATTATTTAAATATATCTTTCTTTATTTATTATTATAATAGTAAATATTTGTATATAATAGTTATAATTTTATAATTATTTAATAACTATAAATTTATATATGAAATTATTTGTAGTTATAATCATATATATATATAAATATTAACGCAGATCTGATCATGGATTTGGTAACCCAAATCCATGACCCCGTAATGTTTTATTATAAAGTAAAGACAAACATACAAAACACATCATGGGCTCAAAACCAGCAAATAAAACATCAAAAAGCCCAAAATCCCAAAAAATCACTGCACATTCTAGAACTGACTGCCAGATGATCCAATTAAACAAAACCCACCTAGAATAGCCCAGTCCGAAAAACCTACTGAGAGAATCCCTACACGCCTATGAAGCACAAACCAGTCGCCAGCCTATCCACCGCACGAAACCCGACCAAAAAAATCACCACTCCTTGAAGTCATCACACACATCCCTAGCGACAGAAGATCCGAAAAATGACTTAAAAGGGTCCATAATCCCTTCAACATATCAAAGTCCATCCCCATCTGCAATCAGGCGAACCAGGTGTCCGCACATGACCTGATGACTGCATCTCGAGGACCCTGCATCCTGAATTCATCATGTGTTTGCCTTTCGCCAGTACACATTGCATCTAAAGTCTCTGCCTGCTAGCATGTAGCCTTTCCGACAACAAAAATCATCGGCGAACTGCACCCCGTAATCCATGGACATCACCATCTGCATCTTGTTGTTTGTTGAAGCCCATCCCGAGTTCACCCTTAGTTGAAAAATCATACCTATCGGCTCTGATCCCAAATTTCACTGGAACAACCTCCATACGATTGACACACATCCCATGCATCATCGCTGCATCACGTCGACTGTCGATCCCCCCGCCGAGATCCCACGACTTTCCTGCTCCACCAATGTGGCTCCTAACTACATTTTCAAATCAACACATAGCCTCGCCCCTATAATCGTTGTGTAAAAGATAGCCACCCAGAAAACCCTTCATCACCCGTCGCCAAACGATCTGGGTGTCTCCCCCGATTCATCAGCTCAACACCACCACGTTGCTTCCAAGACAACCTGCCAACCCTAATCCACCATGCCACACCGAATTCAAACCTCAACCAGACCGGAGGTTCCATGGATTCCTCCACTTGAGATAATGAGGATCCTATTTACCCATAGGAATCTCTGAATCAAAAAAAATCGCTAGGGACTTTACAAGGATCCACAAAATCTCGAGGATACATGACACTGCATTGTACAAACATCTCAAAGTGCTCAATGATTTCATAATTTGGGATATTCATAACCTGATTGCATTTTCCATTTTTGTGGCCAATATAAGAGAGAAGCACTCTATTATAGAGATAAGAACTCTCCATCTCGTTTTCAACCGGATTGCATTTTCCTTTATAGTGGCCAATATGAGAGAGAAGCTCTCTATTATAGAGAGAGGAACTCTCCATCTCGTATTCATATATATATATATATATATATATATATATCAATATATATATATTTATAACATATATATTTATTATATTTATAATTTTATAAATATATATTATTAATATATTCATAATTATTTTATAATTATTTAAATATATCTGTATTATTTATAATTCTACTTATAAATATTTTTATTTATTTATAAATATTTTTATATATTTATAAATATATTTATTTAATTATATTTATTTATTTTATTAATGTATTTATTATAATTTGATAATTATTTAAATATAAATATATAGGTATTAAAATAATTAAGAAATAAATATGAAATAAATATATATTTATTACATAGATATTTTAATTATACTCATAAATATAATAATATATATATATATATATATTTAAATACTTGTCAAATTAAAATGAATATATTAATTATATAGTCATAAATATAAATAAATAAATAAATATAAATTAAAATACTAATGAAATAAAAATAAATATATTAATTAAATATATTTTTTATAACTTCATAATTATTAAAATAAATATTTATTTATATTCAAATAATTATGAAATTATAATAAATATATTTACAATAAATATATTTATTATATTTATAATTATAATTATAAATAAATAGTTATTTATTTATAGTCATAAATATATATTTATATACTTATGAAAGTAAAATAAATATATTAATTATATATATTTTTTATAATTTATAATTAATTAATTATTTATTTATTTATTTTTAAATATTTATGAAATTATAATAAATATATTTATTGTATTTATAATTATAATTATAAAAAATATATTTAATTAGTTATAGTCATAAATATATATATATATATACTTAAAAACTTATGAAATTGAAATAAATATATTAATTATATATATTTATAATTTATAATTAATAAAATGAATATATATTTATTATTTAAATAAATATATATTTATTAATAATTATCATTATAAATATTACAAAATATATTTATTATAAAAATATTTATTATAAATATATTTATTATACATTCATAATTATTTAAATATAAATATATATTTCTTTTACTAAATAAATTAATATTTATTGTTTTATGAAATAAAAAAAATTGATTTGATCACTTATTTTACCGATTTTCCTGATCCGAACATGACCCACTCCCCTGATTCAATGTCCATTCCAATTCTAATAATTTGGATCTTAGCCAATAAAACATGTGTTTTGCCTCCAATAATGTAACTTGTTTTTAGTATATTTCTTTAAAGGAAATTTTCAACACAAAATAAAAATTGTGATAATAATCATGCTTAAAAACAATGCACTTTTTGATAAAAGAAAAACATTGAATCAATATATCTGTCTATATGAGTGTGTGTACATAATTTGACCCAAGAATAAATGAATTTTAGGTTCCATAATATAGTGATTTAGTTTTGAGATGGGTGCATATATAAATTGACCCTACAATAAAATAATTTTAGGTTGAATAGAATGATTTGATTGAGAGATTGGTCCTGTGACCATTGTAATATGAATTTTGACGGTGGAAATCATTAAATTCATTCATAATTATAAGTAATGGATGAGTCAGTCTATACATTAGACACTCTTACTCACCCCTGTTCATTATGTAGCTCTCCAAATTAAACTGTAATTCTCACCCACCCATCCTCATACCCAGTACAAGCGCCCATCTCTCTGATCCCTTAACGTAAATGATGTATCTAGTGATGAGGAAATTAACTATGAAGCTGAGGAGTGTCACCAATTCCTTCTTCCCTACCTCAGCGAAAAGGCATAGGAGAACCACACTATCTGACCTGTTCTTAGAAGACTCCACCCACCTGGGTATAAACAGGCCGGCCAGTATCGTCTTTTTCTATCTTTCCAGCATCACCTGGGTAGAAAGGAAGAAAAGGATGATGCTGGGCGACCTGTTATTGTACAAAGACCTGGCGATGAAGTATGGTGGGTGACCTGTTCTTGTATGAAGACCTGGAAATGGTGTACAATGGGCAACCTGTTCTTGTAAGATGACTTGTCAATGGAGGATCAGAAGAATAGAAGTACGGTGTTCAACGCATACTCCACTGACCTGGCTATGGCGGAATGGCAGAAGAGAGCGTCGCATGCCGACCTACTCTTACCAGACTCTTGCGATCAGGCGATGCTCGAAAGGAAGAAGAGGGGGACATTAGCCGACCGGTTCATTCCTCGGATGATGGCCGACCTGTTTTTTCTAAAATCTCACATTCTAACAAAAAAAGGCATTTTGCTTTGGTTTTTACCAACACCTATAATTATTTAACAATGGCATGCATGTTTATGAAACACCTTTTCAAAACCAAATATATATTACAAACTTTACACACATGAAGGTAGTTGGGGAGACTCAAACACAAACCTCTCTAACATCCCACATGCCCCTTTGACATTGGGCTAAGCCCTAAGCTTCTAGGCCCTAAACAAGTGTCCTGTGATTTAACAAAATCAAATTAATTCTTTCATCTTAAACATTAATATAATGATGCAATTGTTTTATGGTACTCTAAAAATACCTTTACCTATGATTTAAGAGTAGATTAAAACATCCATAAATTTACTTGAAAAATGAATATGTGGAAGAAAAAAAATCATGACCTAAAAGATAAAATATGATCGATTTTTCTTAAAAGCATTATCTCGATTGATGAGTAACAATGAGACAAAGAGTTGAAAGCAAAAACATAGAATATAGGGAAATTATCATAGGATAACAATATAGATATGTTTTAATAAGATAAAGAGTATATATTTCTTCAAATGTTAATTTAAACAAGAAAAATCCCGAATAAAAGTGGGATTGTAATGTAGGCCTTTACATATTTAATAACTTTTTAATCGAAACCCCTTAAAAGTGATAACATGATTTAAAACATTAAATACCTATAATATAGATGAATTCATGATATTATATCACAAAGGTGTAGTATATACACAATATAAGACAATATTGCAGTGCCAAATATACCTATTAGGAAATGGGCTTGAGGGTGCGTTAAAGGCTCCATCACTCAACTCCAATGGAGTGCCTCCGACCTGATAACAATGGATGTTTACCATCTCTCTTCTAACCATCTCCACTCACACCTGGTGGGGGGTTGGTTAGTGCTTTTGTATTGACCTTTGGAGCACATAGAGCTTGATGTTTTTGACTTTCCCATCTTGACATAGGTTAAGTCATTAGTTACTCTCATTTTAAGGTTCCATATGGTTGCTTTTTCCATTTGGTGGCAACAACTTGTTGGAATGAAATCGACAGTTAGCTCAACCCTTTTGCCTGTCATCCAATAAGACCACTCATATGACTTAGAGATGGTGTTATGAGAGATATTATAATCATTTTTTATTCATCTAGTACTGGTTGACTTGATAAAATATAGGTAGTGTAGGTAGGGGTTCCACTAAAGTGCTACTCTATACAACTTAACATAGGTAGGATTGCATTCGGATGGTCAACCAGCTGAACACCAATGAGAAAAATATCAATCATTGTCATCTATCACACAATAGTTCCTAGGAAGCATTGTATGTACACCTTCATTTCTCCTTCCGCCGAATGGAGTTGGTTCTTGGCCATTATCAAACCATTCAACAAATCCCAAAGGGAACGACTCAAACCTCCAAAGGTGTTCAGGGGTGGGACTCTTAAATAGAACTATATCCTCCACCCAGATCGTTAAAATCACATGAGGTAGGGTCTTCATTCTTCTTGACATGCTTCCTCTCGGTCGGAATGACTCTAGAACCTTGCTCACTATAGAACTAGGGGGACTCACTAGCTGACTCCGACTCCAACTCAAACATGGTATAATAAAAGTTGTAGACTAACAAGATTACTTTCTCTATCTAGCATTGAATAACATGGGTGACATGATATCTTGGGTGGCTTGTACGGATGAGTGGGCTAGGGACTTGAGTTTTTTGATTCCCAACTAGCGGGATATAATGACTCAGTATAATATAGGTAGCAGTATAGTTGAAGGGTTAGAGGGACAAGGATGACATTAGATGGGGGTTATAGTGTGGACTATTTCTCCCACTACAATGAGGTTAGATGGATAGAATCATACACCAGGACTAGGGGTGAGAATGTACCCTTACTCTCGACTTTTGGGTGATTGGGTTTGAGTGTGGGATGACATAAGAACTATGACTACAAGGGGGTTCAATGTCATCCTTAACCCGTTGATTTCTATTTGAGTGGATCTATTACACCAAAATACCAATATTATACAATTAAAGAGAGCGAAAAGGCATAATATGTTCATTTACTCTTTGATTGTATATGATTCATCATGTTTAGGCCAGACATCCTCGAGTGCATATCATTGGGAAATGGGGAAGATGTCAGGCCAAGGATGAAGGAACGATTCTTGAACAATGGAAAGAGGGATCAGAATGCACTGTCTCATCAACTACTCAATAATCTATTTTTCTCCAGAATCCAATTGAGTAGCCTTTGATTAATTGACTAGAGAGTAGGAAATGACAGTTTTGGGTCTTATTAGTGAGGCTCATGCCAATAAAATGTTTAGGCAAAGCACTATGACTTTTGTATAATGACCAGTTATCCAATATATAATCACAGATCTTACTTTGGGGGAGGATGTGAATCAGTATAATATAGGTAATAGACTATCTCGGTATAATATAGGTAGTATAATATCATGTGATTGTTGAGAAATATATTTGGGCACTCAGTTGACTGGAATCATATCTGGTAGATGAGACCATACTATAAAGAAGGCCAGTGCAAGGTCCCTTCGTATACCACACACATGGACAGAATCAATTGAGTAGAGAAGAACATACATAGATATGTTTATATCATGTCCTTCTGGAGAATTTGACTCAATCAAATGGTCACCGGGTATGATAAATTCTTCCAGCATCTCTAATTACCTTCATCTAGCTCCAAGAGGGATGCTTTCAGACACCTAGACATCAAAAAGTGGAGGGAATCACAAATGAGAAGAGTTCTAAGAGGTAATAGAATTGGTGGCTCAATCACAAGGCAGTGATGAGATTTCGGGTAGAAACCTCTAGTCACTTATGATGGTGAAATGACACTATATTACATATACATATTCTTCAGTAGACTTTCCCAATGAAATATGTTATCATCTAGTTAATTACCTACCCGTGAGATGTGAGCTTGTCGTTGAATTCAATCACATCAATTTCACTAGATGAATCTATATATGGTTGATAAGGATGAACAAAAATCAACTTATTCGAATATAGGATTGAGTGAGAAAATGGAAGGATGTGATATTGAATCTGACGTCCTATTATAGTAGACCTCCCAAAGAAAAAAAAACACAACAACTAGAAAGACAGACAGTCTAGTGTTTGGGATACAATGCATGAATCATGTATCCCATGTACTCACTGGGATATGATACTTCATGTATCCCAGTGAGGACATGGTGTTCACTACCCAGGGAGTTCTTGGGATACATGAAGTATCCCAGTGTCTACTACCTATATTATTTCTGTGAAATGACCTATAAATACTATGTTACCCAACCACTTCATCACCAATTCGATCGAATGATTTGAATAGAAAATACTGAGGGAGTTGATCCTTTTCCATGTCATTCCACTGATAGTACTGAAGGAAGGAAATAGGCCAACGTACATTCATTCGAACCACTGTAATCCACTTTTTTCATTTGTTCTCGACCAGGCCTAACCCAAGAGTCCCAAATATTTCATTTTCATTTTCCTTCACACCACAAATGAAGATGTATGCCTCCTGTAGATAATATTTGATGCACATGGGTTAGGATTGAAACAACCTCTATTTGGCGACAGAGGTGCATGGCCCATGGTATTTGAGGTTAGGTGGTGTGGTAGGTAGAAGAATCCTTCGAATTGGGAATATCACCATCTACTAACTATATTATACCGAATATGAGATCTATAAAGTGAAGGAAACCACCCAACGGATCCTAAACCCCCATTGAAAATGGTTGTAGACCCTAATGCCTGAATTTGGAAACAATTCCACAACTAGATGAGGTTTTTCCTCCATCACCCATGGTGCCCATTCCAGCTTCAATCACATTTACAGTTTTATTCAAATAGACAAATACAGGTGTGTGTGTCCTTAATGTACATTTCCAACCATACTAGCATGACTACCAATCCAGTATTCCACTTTTTAGGTTCAGCCCATCGGCACTCTCAGGACCTCATTCATTATCGACTCACTGTGATGACCACCTATCTCATTCAATGGAAGCCCTTGGTGTTGAATTCTACCCTATTAAATGATGAAACATCATATACCATCATTTTATAGATCTTGTCAACCTCACCAGTATGCATACTTATTTATAATGACCTACCTGCTCACTAGTGTTCAAATGCATTTTTCCCAGCTAATTGGTTCTGAATGATGTGATACTTTTCTAAACATGGTGGACTCTACTACCTATATTACACCGAACCCAATACCCTTTTATCTATTAAAACATCACACCCCCTAAATTGTAGGCCTCTAGGTTTTCATGGTACCCATATTTCTATAACTCACTCAGTACTAACATATATTGAAGGAATACACGCAAAAAATGTTTGGTTGACATGGGGTACTCAACCCACCAATGGGCTCACGCGCTTTGTATTAACCCAACTCTTATACCAGTAAACCTCATGGGTCTTGATTATGGTTTTCTCTTGATTAAAATATATGAAAAAAAATCAGTGGGTGTTATATCCTCATTCTCTATCTTTGGTGTCCACAATATACATACACCCGAAAACCTAATGGAAAACGACTAAACGACATTGGGATTTAACCACTAGTTATCGTGGGGGTGCTCATCAAAACTTCCAAGACACTAGATCATTATAACCTAGGTGCACTATCAAAATCCCCAGTCCTTTTCGTTTCACACCACATTGAAGGTCATCCAATCTTTGCCCACATTTCAGAGCTGCCTAGGTGCTTTGAATTCCATATTGTATAACTCGACTAGACCACTAGATCCCTGAACTTGAAATGACCCATTTTTCAACTCATCATTATTTTTCCAATAAAAATCTCTTTCCCAACCTTCCAATACCAAATATGAGTTTCCATTAGACCCATAGACACTCTAATCTTGTAGTATTCTTTCAAAGTATCTTAATGAACCACTTGCCATTGCGAGTAACCATAGGTCCACACTGTCATGACATCATCTTCCATCTCATGATACCTCACCGCTACCCCACTATTTCAACCCCATGTTCATTCAAAAATTTAAAAATTTTCCAAAAAACACCACATGAGAAACCGTACTAGATATAAACCATCCTCCCCACAAACCATAGGTTCTTTTCCCTATTGGTTCCTGATTTGGGTCTAGTTGGCATGCAAGGTCAGTATATGAATAAGTAGATCAAGGTCATGTTTTATCATCTATTCAGGTATAATATAGGTAGTATACTAGATGATAAGAGAAAAATGAACCTTCTGAATGACCTATGGCCACACCCATTATCATCAAAATGTAACTCAAACCCCCACTAGGTACACCGATATACTTTTTAAAAAGAAGTTAACATAGGAATTTGGGGTTAGAGAAAGTGGAAATGAGGAGAAATAGATTGTAACTACTACTTAAGCTCGGTAATTATATATATATTTATTGATGTGAAAGAGTCTTATTTTTTGTTTCTGAGCAGAAATATTGGGTTTATAAAGGCATGGGTTTTATTGGAATCCACTTGTTTAAGTCCGGAAAAAATATTGTGCATCGGAACACAAAGACCTCTATCGGTCTTCAAGGGATTTTTTGAACTTATTGAACAATATATGATAGAATACCTACTACACACTTGAAAAAGAAAACCATGGATCTACCAGATAGAGTCAGTGCATCATGACCTTCAAACCAGTGTAGTCGCGAAGACCACTCAAAGAGAATCAGAGAAGGGATGTTATCTCAACATCACTGCCAATATCTCATGTTGACTACTCCTAGATTTCAATACCCTACTCTAATAGTCTTTCTTTTTTCTCACAGCAATCTCTTTCTTGGTTCGTATTAATCATATGACCTCTACTCATATAAGACAAAAAAATTGGTTGTGATAGTACCTATACTACAAATCAATTTATCCCCTAATTTTAGCTAGCTCATTCTAACACCTACTCTTTGAACCCCAATATATCATACCTCATATTTTGGATAGAGATATGAAAGTACTAGCTACTATAAATACTAGATATATTCAAGCCCTTTTATTCTTTGATGATATTACCCTATGATAGTAATTTCCCCTTTTCTCGTTACTCACGATGAGTTATATAGTATATTTATATGAACATGAATTTATATCATACATAAGACACAAAAACAGAATTTGATATATTAATGAAGATAAAATGAATTTCAAGAAGGTGGTCCCAAAACCGTAGAGAAATCAACCTACCTTGTATTTTTGGAGATCTTACAGTCTACTACCTATATTAAAAAAAAGTATTATTTTTTTCTGTTTCTTTATATATATTTTCAAAACACTTATAATACCTCACCACATCAATTTCACAACTCAATTAATGTAGCTTTACTTTCTTGTGAATTTATATTCAAAGGGATAAGGCAGAAGGACTAGAAGTGACTGAAAAAAACAACCACTTGTTGATAGGGGAAACATACAAAGTAGGATGGCTTGGGTTTGGTCTTGATTGATACACTTCCTCAATGGAAAAGGATTATCCTAGTGCAACTATGGTCTACCTTTGAGTCAGAGATCAACCACTTTGATTCCTCTGTTCTATAGGGTTCAAAAGTGGGAAAGAGATTAAACATAAAAAGAATATGGCTTTAGGGAGTTCCAGAAAATATACTCAAACAACCTCCACTCTTTCTGGTCTCTATTTAAGAGTATGTGTCTCCTATCATGCTTTCCACCATGCCTTCCTTCTAATGGTTAATTTTCTCCAAACAATCCCGGTAAAATGAATGACTTGAATGGGGAGCTATCCTATCACAACAGGGGTTATAGAAATCCTCAATGCAGTTCTTACACAACCCACCAGGTTCTGAAACCTATCCATATTCTCCCTAATGAATGGGAACACATTTACTGTCACCTAATAGGAGTGGGATTCATTACTATTTGTGTCTTATCATATTCATCTATTTGTTTACAAAAATAAGGAATGCATTATAATTCTTTATATCTATCCCTCTCTTGTTAGTATATCTTCGTTCTATGGATCTATCAATGTAGGATGGTCATATATCTTTCTTCCCTTTAGGAGAAATCTACATTATGTCTCTTCTAGTGGGGTTTTCTCTTGAAGATAACAGTGATCTACTGGTATTATATCTATCTTCTAGGATAAGAGCATGGGAGCTTAAAACAATTAGCTTCATTCTTACATTTCTTTGCTTCACTCTCCGCTTTCTTTCTTTGTTACAGCTTCTTACTTGATCTTTTATAAGAATTCCTCTAATCAGTAATAAAATTTTCAAATCGCTCAATGCTAGAATTTTCAATCCTCTCTACCTTCCCTGGGAAACGGTACTCTTCCACTCATATCCTTTATTTCTAACTTTCCATTCTTTCATTCTAGAGGTTAAGGATGTTCTCAACTAGGATCTCTACACCCTAAGAGTTTAGATGGCCTTATTAAACATTTCAATTTCCCCAATTTCTCCCTTGAACTTTAAAAATGCCTTCCGCACCCTTATTTAGTAATAATATTTAATTCATTTCCCTATCCCAAAATTCGCTTTCTTGAGTAGTAGTTGATACTAGAATTCAACCAAAAAATGTGTTACTTGACTTGGAATGTAACAACTCGAGATTTTATGAAAAATATTATTTCTAATTTAATTTATGTCTTGTGTTGTACGGTACACCAAAAACAGATTTCACTACACGGATCCCTAACCTGGCTTGCATTACATGCAATCGCGACCTTCCACGATAGTGTGTGTTGTATGTAATACCGAGTTTCACTAAACAACGATATGTTATTAAAATATTATATAAACTAGCTGTTATGAATAATAATACCAAATTTTTGAAATTTTATAAATTTTATCTTTCAAAATGGACTTAATTTTTGGATTTGGAATATCAAAATTATCCAGGGTTGAAATTATGGTATTTTTCAGAAAACATTCAATTTTCGATGAATTGTCAAAACACTTGGTTACTATTTAAAAACCAACCTTTTATTTAAATAATTATTTATTTTATTTAAATTTATTTTAGATAAAAATGATACATAATACCTATATAAGTTCAATGTAATTAATTGGAGTCATTTTATAAAAATTTTATGTATATAAAAATTTTGTTGAACTTTTGACCGTCTTTTACCCACCTCCTAGGAAAATTTGCAAATTTACATAAAACATAATTTTACCACTTTTGTGAATGGAATTTCACAAATTCGAGAGACACGGTTGATGTTAGTTAGTAAAATGTGGTTCAATGAGATGAAAATAATTTTTGTTGAATAGTAACTTTTAACTTTTATTTGCAACGGTTAAAAGTATATAGGGTAATTAAGTTTAAAAATGATATTATTATTACCCTAACACATGTCCTAATTCTATTGGAAAATTTTAATTCGACCAAAAAAAACCTTAGGAATAAAATATGACAATTTATATCCACTTGGATTAGATTAGGACATTTAATATTATTTTATTTAAAGAAAAATTAAAATAGTTAAAATCAAGGTTCAATAACTAAAAAATTTTAATATAGGGTTATACATAAGATAAATTCAACTATAAATATTAATTATAAATATAAAATGATTTCCTAAATAATGGTATTTTATTTATAATTTTTAAATATTATATAATTTATGTTATTTATGACACAATGATGATGCAGTATTTACATTATTAATGAAATATTAGCATAATTGATGTTATAAATACCCAAATAAATATAATTTTAGACTTTTTATTAATTAAACTAATTTTATAGGTTAATATTACATTTTAATATTTATTAAATTAATTTTTTTCAAACTAATCATGCTGTTACGATTTTCACAAAAATCAGTTACCAAATAGTGTCAATATTGACATAAAATAGTTTTTAAAACCAATATTATATTATTAATTGTTATTATATTTATAAAAATATAAGGATAATCCAAGATACTTATATAATGATTTGTGTATCATTAATGGATCACTTTTCGGTCTCTCATATGTATATGGTAAGGTTATTAACTATATAATATAAAAATACAATGTGACATGGTAAATGTCAATCTAATTAACTATGACTTAAAACTAAAGGATAAGGTTAATATAATGACCCAAACCTGTTTAAAATATATTTGTTGAGAGTATTTCTACCCATACCCACTTTAGCTTCAAATTAAATTAATTTGGAGCTATTATAAATTGAATATTACTTTATTATAAAATAATATTTTAAGTTTTTCCTCAAGTGACCCTCTCCTCCCTTATAAAAAGAGAACTCATTCCCTCTTCTCTTCAGACCATTTTGAGCCCTGAAGCTCCACCAACCCCTACCCATTTATCTTATTCACTTCGCTATAGATATTCATTAGGTTCTTGTCTTCTCAAAATACAATATCCACTTCTTTAATAGAAGGCTTAAAGGAGGTGCGTCGAAGAAGAGGTAATCTCTTCTTCCGATTCTCTCAAGTTTCTTTCTTCTTCTACATCTTCTTCTTTAGTTGTCTCATTATAAAGTAATAACATCACTATTAATAATATACTAATATTTTATTATAAATAAGAAACAACCCTATTTCTCCTTCTATCCATCCTATGGAAAACGAAATCACCGCACGTGCGTACGTACGAAATACCATCTCCACGATGTGGTGTAATCTGTTTTCAACCACTACATTACTTGGATGGGTATAATGGTGTAAATAAATAACAATATATTATTATTTTAAAGTTATATTGATTATGAAATATTATACATATGGTTCAATACAATTCCATGATCATGGGAATGATATCATCGCTTGTGCGTACGTACGGACTATCATCTCCACGACACGATGAGATTCATTCTCCATGTTAACTATTCTTGAATGATTATAAAGTATATATAATGAATAATAATGAGATATATGACATAATAATGATACTGGATTTATATATATATATATATATATGTATGTATGTATGTCATCAACTTAATTCCATTCAACTCAACAAGGAAATGAAAACAGCGTTCATGTGTACGCATGGCCTACCGTCTCCGTGAATGGTGTATTTCATTCCATTTATCTATCTATCATATATATATGTATATGATTAATATATATTATATATAAATCATGTTTTACATTCTTTAATTATGTAAATTAGGAAAGAAGTAATAATATAAAGAACAACATGTTGAAACACGTATAATAAATGAAACGATTTTACCCAAATCACTTATTTTACATCGAATTTACAAAAGAATGTGTAATATAAGGTCATAAGAAAACTATACATGATATCATAACAAGGAATATGATCCTGTAATAAGTTAATGACATTATTTAAATCATTATACATGAGGTTTCTATACATACGAAGCATATAAGACATAAGTTAAGGGATAAATTTTCAATATCATTTTTATCTGAGATTTCTTATACGTAAGTATTTACTGGGGTTACGTTTATCATCCATGACCATGTTTTATAAAAATGTTTTTATAAAAATTTTACTATTCTTCCATGTATGTTTAATTTCATTTTTACACTTTATTTATTTTTTATCACATTGTATGGATGAAATCTTTCCTTTGGTTACAATATAAGGTACCTTTTGACTTTTCCTACAAAAGTTTGAGGAGAATGTTATTTTATAACTTATACAAAACGAATGGATTTTTTATGGTTTCATAATGCATTATTTTCAAAAAGATTAATCTACATGATTTCATGAATATTTTTAATAAAATCATTTTCATTTAAAATTCCATGTCTTTTTGTGATAAGAAATTGATTTTGAATAAGAAAGGATATTTTCCGCAAGAATTCATTTCAAGTGTTTTATCAAAAACATTTTCCATCTAAGATGACATTATTTCATATGTTTATGTTTCAAGTATAATGTATCTATGTTTTAAATGTTTTCAATTTTCTTCTGATGAAATGATATCCATTAATTTAATATGGATTATGTTATGATGGTATGATGTTTGTGAAACCTATTTTATTGTTTGGGTGACGATGAATGATTTATGTTTATGTTGTGGCCGAAGTAACAATTATTTCATTATGAGATGGGTGGGACCTATATCTCCCTCCAATGCATTGGGTAAAAATTTATATCTCATTATATAGACATGGTTGGAATGGTAAGTTAATCTGGTTGTGTAATACAGGACTGGAACGAGGAGTGAACTCGATTCAGAAAGGGACTTTGTCCACTAAAATGGTCTTGGAAGCAATGCCTTGGCTACAATGGAAATAATATCATGTGCTTAATGGTTCCCCCAATCACATGTTTTATTCCCATGATATTTTATCATGATTGATTTTCCTTTATGATATATTCCTTACGTACTTCCAAAATTTGTGTATCTGCTCATGGTTTTAATGTTTAGATTTTATGTTCAAGTTTTTTCATTAAAATTTTTATGGATTGTTGTATGTTCCCTATGTTTACCCTTACTGGGCATTTGAGCTCACCCTTTTTATGTTTTCTTTTACCCAGGATTTAAAGAATGTTCTTAGGTAATAAAAAAAGGTAAGATCTTTATGGGAGATTTTGAAGATCTTTCACCACGATTAGAAGATTTTCTTCTGAGTTTCCAAAGACACTAAACTCTTACGGTCCATCGGTGTTTTTTTTTGTTACGTATTATGTATTCCGCGAAAGTAATGTAATGTCCATGTACGTCAGGAATTGGGGTCTCTACAATTGGTATCAGAGGGTCAGTTTAGTTACCCTTTAGAAACTAGGATGCAAAAACTTTAGTGAGATCCCTAGAGATATTTCTAAGGTATGTCAAGGGATATCGCTAATGTTAAGTATACGAATATGTTAGAGTCCTAGAATTATGTTAAAGATCATGAATAACCCACGTTGAACATAAGGTGTCATGGATTAAATTTTTTTTCATATGTTAGACATCCCATAATTGACTTTTTATGATTATGTGGTTCCTCGTTATTTTAGCTGTTTCATACACTATGGTTTTTGGTCTTAGTCAATGGAGGGAAAAATAAGGAATTTAGTTAACATTTATTCCAATGGAAAAATTGGTGACTATGATCAACGAAATTTTGTAATTCTTGGAGATAATGATATTGTGATTATTCCGAATTAGTCATATCGATATATGATTAACAAGGTGAACATTAGTCGTATTCCTAAGTCATCAAATAATAGGAAGATGGAATTTTATGCATGTTCGCATGGTGAGGAGCATAAAGAAAGAAAGATTTAGATTTCTAAAGAAGTTAAGAAGAACCTTGAGTATTACCTCAAATGGAGAGGAAGATGTTATCTATGTGGAGAGAAGGGTCATAGTGTGACAGAATGTTATGGAGTCCAATGTCTTATCTGTGGAGAACATGGGCATTACACAACTCAATGCCCAGACGTAAGAGATTATTTCTAAATCAAGGAATGACTTATTCCATGGAAATCATTAAAGAGTTTCTATTAATGTTTTTATGTATTGGTATTCAAGAAAAATTTTGTTGAAGTAATTTTATGGTATATTGTAATTTCTATGTATTGGTTTATTGTGGTTTTCCATAAGAATATGGCATCGGTAACCATGAAAAGTGATTGAAATATTTTTGGAAAGAAGTTGATATGTTCATAATAAAGGGATAAAGAAAAAAATGAAATGACCTCATGAATGATATAAGGACAAAGTTATATCATGGTTTAAGTATATAGAAATTTTGGGATTTCAGTATGTAGAAAGTGTAAACTTTTAATAGCACTCATGTTTTCACTAAGGTTCTATGGTAATTCATGTTTCAAAAGAATACATGATTAAGGTATTGACATGTTTAGAATGTGACCAACAAGATATATCGTATGATATATGGGGGATAAATGATGGTATTCAAATTCTCTATAGATGAAATTTCTAGTAATTATTGTCTTTATACTATGAGCTTGGATAGAAGTATTTTGGATAATCCTAATGATTGGAATGGATTATTATGGAAACTATATAGTACTGTTTAAGGATATAACTTTTTTTTATATTATTGATGGAATGTTATAATAGTGTAGTTTCAAACAAAGGGACAACCTGCAGGACGGGTGACAACCCCTCGCGTCGGACAAGGTTGCGGGAATTGAACCCACAACCGAAGTGCGACAGACCTTTATTTCCTACCACTGTCCTACAGGAAGACCCTGGTTAGTAGAAACTAGTTTTATTTTATTAATTGGTATGATAGTTGAAGTATAAGTCCATTGTTGGAATCATATACGATTGATCTCACCATAGATGGACTTATGTATATTTAATAACTTATGAAAAACATTTTGTTATAAAAATGGATGGGATGGCTTATAATTCGAGAAAATGATCTACTAACACTTTATGAATGAAAAATTCAAATTCATTTCTTTAGAAGATGGATTAGAAATTGTTCAAGGCACGAACAACTGTGAGATTATACCAAGACAAAGTAAGTATTTCTTCTAATTAAAATTATTCAACTTTAGGGAAGTCATCTTGAAAACCAAAAATGTTGTCCTAGTTCCCTTATATATAATGAATCATATGGTACCTTAGATCATCAAAAATTTATGGATTTGTGATTGTTGGATTTTTTTATTCCATGTTCTCTACCACTCTCCATCATAACACGATGGTTATATTTCCCTTCCATATCCACATTTTTACTTCTGTTCTCCTATGTGGAAACCCAGTGATTAGGGTAACCGTTACGTTTCATACGTTAGTTTTTAAAGAAATGATTTGGTATTCCTTCTTACGATGTGGGTTTCTATTAAAACTTTCGATTAGTAGACCATTTATTACCCCCAACGAATTTTGAGGGTAAAATTCATTTTACCGGGGGTATAATGTAACACCCCGAGATGTTATGAAAAATATTATTTTTAATTTCATTGATGTCTAGTGTTGTACTCTACACCAAATTTAGCTTGAAATACACGCATCCCTAACCTATCTTGCATTACACACAATCGTGAACTTCCACGATAGCATGTGTTATAGGCAATATCGTGTTTCTCTAACCAAATATATGTTATTAAAATATTATAAAAATTAACTGTTATGAATAATAATACCCACATTTTGAAATTTTATAAATTTTATCATTCAAAATGGACTTCATTTTTAGATTCTAAATATCGAAATTATCCTAGGGTGAAATTTTGGTATTTTTATGAAAACTTTCAATTTTCAATGAATAGTGAAACCATTGTGTTACTTTTTAAAACCCGACTTTTTATTTAAATAATTATTTATTTTATTTAAATTTATTTTCGATAAAATTTGATACATAATACCTATATAAGTTCAATGTAATTCATTGGATTCATTTTATAATAATTTTAGATATATAAAAATTTTATTGAACTTTTGACCGTCTTTTACCCACCACCTAGGAAAATTTACAAATTTACATAAAACATAATTTTACCACTTTTTTGAATGGAATTTAAAAACTCCAAGAGACACGATTTATTATAGTATGTATAATGCGGTTCAATGAGATGAAAATATTTTTGGATGAATAGTAACCTTTTACTTTTATTTACCACGGTTAAAAGTAAATAGGGTAATTAAGGGTAAAAATGAAATTATTATTACCCTAACACATGTCCTAATTCTATTTTATAAGTTTAATTTGACCAAAAACAACCTTATCAATAAAATATGACCATTTAGTTCCACTTGGATTAGATTATGACATTTAATATTATTTTATTTAAAAAAGAATTAAAATAGTTGAAATCTATGTCTAATAACTAAAACATTTTTAATATAGGGTTATATATGAGATAAATTAGACTATAAATATTCATTATAAAGATAAAAATATTTCATAAATAATGGTATTTTATTTATAATTATTAAATATTATATAATAAATGTTATTTATTACACAATGATGATGCAGTAATTACCTTATTAATGAAATATTAACATAATTGCTGTAATAAATACCCAAATAAATTTAATTTTAGACATTTTATTAATTAAACTAATTTTATAGGTTAATATTACATGTTAGTATTTATTAAATTAACTTTTTTAGAACTAATCATACTGTTATGATTTTCACAAAAATCAATTACCAAATAGTGTCAAAATTGACATAAAATAGTTTTTAAGGAAAATATTATAATATTAATTGTTATTATATTTCTAAAAATATATGGATAGGACAATATACTTATATTATTATAGGTGTATAATTTATGGATCACTTTGGGCTCACTTGGATGTATATGGTATGTTTGTTAACTATATAATATAAATATACAATGTGACATGGTAAATGTCTATCTAATTAACTAAGAGTTAAAACTAAATGATAAGGTTAATATAATGACCCAAACCTATATAAAATCTATTGGTTGATAAAATTACAACCCATACAAACTTTATCTTTGATAAAATCAATTTTTAGATATTATAAACCGAATATTACTTTATTATAATATAATATTTTATGTTTTTTCTAAAGTGCCCGTCTCCTCCCTTATAAAAAGGGCACCCCTTCCCTCTTCTTTTATCACCCTTTTGAGCCTTTAATCTAGTCAAAAACCTGACCATTTCACTTATCCACTTCCCTAGAATCATTCTAGAGGTTCTGGTCTTCTCAAAAGTCCAACTCTACTTCTTTAAGAGAAGGCTTAAAGGAGGTGCGTCGAAGAAGAGGTAATCTCTTCTTCTAATTCTCCCCAGTTTCAATCTTATTCTACTTCTTCTTATTTTGTTTTATCATTCTAAAGAAATAACATAAGTATTAATTATATACTGATATGTTATTATAAATATTAAACAACCCTATTTCACCTTCTATCTATCCTATGGAAAACGAAATCACCGTGCGTGCGTATGTACGGAATATAGTTTCCACGCCGTGGTGTAATCTGTTTTCAAACACCACCATACAAGGATGGGTATAATGTTTTAAATAATTAACTATATATGATTATTTTAAAGTGATATTTATTATGAAATATTATACATATTCTTCAATACAATTCCACGATCATGGGAATTATATCATCGCCCGAGCGTACGTACGGACTACTGTCTACACGACGCGATGAGATTCAATCTCCATGTTAACCATTCATTAATGACTATAAAGTATATATAATGAATAATAATGGGATATATGACATAATAATGATACTATATTTATGTATATATATATGCATTTCATCTACTTAATTCCAATCAATTCAATAAGGAAACGAAAACATTGTTCATGCGTACGTACGGCCTACCGTCTCCATGAAAGGTGTATTTCATTCCATTAATCAATATATCATATATATATGTATATGCTGAATATATATTATATATAAATAATTTTTTACATTATGTAGTTCTATAAATCATGATATAATTAATAATATCTAGAACAACAATTTGAAACACGTACAATAAATGAAACGATTTTACCCAAATCGCTACTTTTACATCGAATTTACAAAAGAATGGGTAATATAAAGTCAAAAGTAAACTATATTTGACATCATAAAAATGAATATGATTCTGTAATAAATCAATGACAATATTAATGTCATTATACAGGAGGTTCAGATACATATGAATCATATCAAACATAAGGTAAGGGATAAATTTTCAATATCATTTTTATCTGAGATTATTTATACGTATGTATTTACTGGGGTTACGTTTATCATCCATGACAATGTTTTCTAAAAAAAATTCATAAAATGTTTACTATTATTCCATGTATTTTTAAAGTCATTTTTACCCTTTGATGACTTTTTACCACATTGTATGGATGGAATCTTTCCTTTGGTTACCATATAAGGTACTTTTTGACTTTTTCGACAAAAGTACGAGGAGAATATTATTTTTTAACCTATACAGCATGAACGGATTATTTACGGTTTTATAACGCCTTATTTTCATAAATATTACTGTACCTGATTTCATGACTATTTTAACAAAATCATTTTATTTAAAAATTGCATGTCATTTTGTGAAAAGAAAATTATTTTGAATAAGAATGGATATTTTGCTCAAGAATTCATTTCAAGGGTTTTATCAAAACCATTTTCCATCTAAGATGACATTATTTCATATGTGTATGTTTCAAGTATAATGTCTCAATGATTTAAATGGTCTCAATTTTCTTATGATGAAATGATATATATTTGTTTTATATTGATTATGTTATGATGGGATGATGCTTATAAAACCCATTTTATTGTTTGGGTTATGATAAATGATTTATGTTTATGTTGTGGTAGAGGTAATAATGATTTCATTATGAGATGGGTGGGACTTATATATCCCTCCAATGCATTGGGTAAAGATTTATATCTCATGAGATAGACATGGCTGGAATGGTAAGTTAATCTGGTTCAGTAATACAGGACTTAAACGAGGAGTGAACTAGATTCAAAAAGGGACTTTGTCCACTAAGATGGTCTTGGCAGCAATGCCTTGACTACTATGGAAATCATATCATGTGCTTAATGGTTTCCACAATCACATGTTTTATTCCCATGCTATATTATCATGATTGATTTTTCTTTTATGATATATGCCTTACGTACTTCCATGATTTATGTATCTGCTCAAGATTTTAATGTTTAGATTTTTGTTCATGTTTTTGCATTCAAATGATTTTGGATTGTTGTATGTTCTCAATGTTTACCCTTACTGGGCATTTGATCTCACCCTTTTTATGTTTTCTTTTCTCCAGGATTTAAAGAAAGGTTTTAGGTAAGAAAAAAATGGAAGATGTTTGTGGAAGATGTTGAAGATCTTTCACCACGATTAGAATATTTTCTTCCGAGGTTCCAAAGACACTAATCTATTGTGGTCCTTCGGTGTTTGTTTTTTTAGGTATTAAGTATTCTGAAAAAGTAATGTAATGTCTATGTACATCAGGTTTTGGGTCCTTACATTGAAGGATTTGGATAGATTAAGGAAAGTCTTACATGAGAGGAGTTATATGCACTAATTCTACTTTGAAGATGGAACTTCTATCTTCTCCTCTCCATCTTTAGATACTTTTAGTCACTCAATAGATTAATAATCCACAAAAGAGGTGTATTCATTGAATTTTTGTCATTTTATAATTGAATTTATATACTTTAGTGTGTAAAGTAAGAGCTCGGAAACCTAAATCCATATAGAAATCATGGAGGGAGACTCCTTCTAACAGGTACGCTCTAAAAGAGTTCATGATCTGATCTTCTTCCTATTGATCGAGTATTCCTCTCGATGGTCTCGATCTCATACTAATCAATTAGAGATCAACAGGGGTACTTTGAATTACAATAAACCAAATTGAAAATTTTTCAGATTTATCCAGGGAATATAGATGTTATGAGAACCGAAACCTATCATGACTGTAGGAAGAAATCCTAGTCACAGATAAACAACTAGGGATTTCACACATTCCAAAAGAGAGACTGGAAGAACATGTTCAACCACGAGTTAACGATGGTATCCTGTTATCAAGTCAAAATATATTAGCACATTTATGTAATGATCAAACCTCTTTTAGAGGCCTTCACATGAATTGTGATAAAAGAATTTTATATCCAATATTAAAAAATTTCTAGGAAGAATTTACCTCTACATAATATTCTCCATCATGAATATTTCATGGAAAAACTCATTTATTAGATCGAAAAATGATCACACAAACAAATAATAAAGACTTTGACCAATTCTCCATCACATCACTAATATAATGTTATCTTAAGAATGTTTAATGAGATCTATTTCAAATAATTCACGAAGGAAAAAAAATTTATACCAACGTGAGACAATGTTATAAGAGGAATCTGTCTCTTTTTAAATTTCTTTCTAGCCTTATATAATTATATAGTTCGAACAAGAGGATAACTAAGGGAGCCAATTTGGGAATATGTTGTTATAGTTGACCTGTACTATTTATATTTTAGTAGATATGGGGTTATTGATCAGTTTACTATGGTATTATATCAAAACTGATAAGTAAGAAGACCAAAAATCTTTACTATCTAAAGACTTGAACTAACTCACAAGCGCTTGAAGTGTACAAGTCAATTAAGAATATATTCCCCCTAAACAATTATTCAGAAGATTCCTTTTTATTTTTGGATTGGATTGAAAATCAAACAAGTTTACTTTTATTTAACATAATCTTATTAATTCCTTGATAAAAAAATTATTTTCGATTTTTCTATAAAATCATTTTTATGCTAAAAACATGCATTTTTCTAAAAATTGTTTTAATTTTGCTTTTTTAATTTATATAAAAATTAATTAAAACAACTTATATAAATTAGAACATATAAAATTTATTCCATATTTTAAATAAACAAAATTAATATTAGGTAATAAGGTTAACTTAATTTTTTTCATAATGAATAGTAACCATGATAAATATTTATCCCCTCAGAAAAGGGTAAAATGAGTTAAATAGGTTGAAATAATGGGATAAGACATCAAGATAACACAAAAAAATTCTTAAATCTCATTCATTAGTTGGATTTAGACATTAAATTATCATATTTTAAACTATCACAACTTGGATCCACATGACTTTAGTATGATATATATCAATAATAAATTTTAAAATACTTTCAAGTTTTCAACCGACCTCACTTAAAAAAAGAAACTTCAACCCCTAAAATTTCTAGACATTGTGAGCCACATACCATGAACAATCCATGAAGAAATACATTCCCCAAATCCATAGACACTTATTAGTGTTTCAGGTATTCCTTAATGATCACTCCAAGAAGGCTTAATCTGTAAGCCAAATGAAATTACCAATGGAGGAGGTATATATTCTTACTGAGATTTTTCAAACCCACTTCTTCTTAAACCAACTCTAAATATTCAAAATAATCTTAACATAATTACATCGCTATATTTACTATATTGAGATGTTTTTATGTAAATGGTGCAACAATTTTCTATCTCCATTCCATCCTAGAGAAAATGAAAACATCTCTCATGCATACATACGAACTACTATCTCCATGTTGAGGTGTAATTTGTATTTTCATCAACGCATCACTTGGCTAGTTAAAAATATGGAATTAACAAATATATATGATATTTAATACATAGTTATTATTTTGTAAGTATAATATATAATCTAATTTCCTACCCTCTCATCCATTTAAATATGATAACATCACTCATATGCCTGTGTGGACTATCACCTCCATGAAGTGATGTAATTCATTTTTTTATTACAACCTTGAACAGATGATTCTAAAATTACATACAATGAATGAAAATTATATTCATGAAATTATAAAAAATTAGGATATGATGTAACCATTTCATACACATATAACCTCAATCAATATATCAAATTAATTCTAAAAAATTGACTAAATAACTTCAAGTTGACAACATAAGAAAGAACTACTAATTGAATAGATTCTAGATGATTATAAAAAGACATTAAAATGGAATATATATAAAAATATACTTTAGAATGTTTCTAATAAATTTAAATTTTTTTATTTAATAGGATATAACATGTTTTATCTACTAGGAATCCAAGGAAGTGGCTTTTCATCTCAACTCCACTCTATTGAGACATATTTTATATTATACAAATAATTTATTTTATATGGTGTATATATTTCCCTTTGTAATATAATATAATGAATTCATTTATATTAATGATATTTAATGTTTGAATTCATGTTTTCACTTTTAAGGGGTTTTTATCAAAAATTTATTAAAGTCGTAAAGGTTTATTTTACAATATCACTCTTATTCAGGATTTTTATTGTTTGAATTTACATTGGAATAAGTATATACTCTTTGTCTTATTAAAACAAACCTATTTTCTTCTCCTTTTATTATTTCTCTATATTCCATATTTTTTGTTTCAAATTTTCCTCTCCTTGTTACTCAACAATCGAAATAATGTTTTTACCAAAAGTCGACCATATTTCATCTTTTTGGTCAATATTATTTCTTTTCCTTATACACATTTCAATATATTCCATGGAATTTTTAATATAACTTTAAATGATTGGTAATGATTATCTTCTACTATCTTTAATATTATTTATAATGTTTTAAAATTATTTTATAATTTTTTTTTCCAATCAATTCAATTTTTACTTTTTACAAATGTATAAAAGGAATGTTCATTTTAATGTATATAGAGTGAATTCAATTTCCTACCACCAGGAATGTTATTTTCTATTTATATTACTCTAAAAATTCTATAGCATTCCAAATAAAATTATTTTTAATTATTCTATTGATTTTCAGTTTTTATATTAAAATAAAAAATAATCATTTTCTAAAAGGTTGAAAATAATTTTTAAATTAATTTATAACTTCGTTTTTACAATAATTCTAGACCAGCCTTATGTTATTATATTTCTTAGGTTCTTCTTCTATTTTAATCTAAAAAACTCAAAATAATTATTATTATTTAAAACTTTTATTTCTAACCAACTGATAGTATATTATCATCTTTTACTGATTTATGTATTTTACCATATTTTTAGAACGATCACTTTTCTATGATCATGTTCTCAGTCCCTATTTATTATTCATTAGACATTACTTTTCCCCTACATGTCTATATTTTTAGTATCATGGATATATTCAGTATCATTCCTACTAATTCTTTTTTAAATTACCAGATCCTATAAGTCTTTACATTAGGAGTTTTGGGTATTAGAGCCACCCAGAGGAGGTTCCTCATGGGTTGGAGGGTGTTTGAGGAGTTTTAGCGGAGCCACTACAAAAAAAACCATGCTAAAACATGGATGTTTATACTATGCCTTTGTGCTAGTGGTTGCAATGTAGTGGATCTATGTTGTTTCATAGGGGTTCTTGGGGGGATAAATGTGGCTAATTCAAAATTGGGTCAGGGGTAGATGCACCATGGACTGTAGGTCACGACATGGCCCCTTTCTTGGTAGAGGGGTCCCTAAAACATGGTGCTTATGGTTGAACCATATCTTATAAATCCACTTTTATAGGTTTTATCATGGATTCTCTAAATCACCTTTGACCTAGGGTGGATACAACATGTTTCCTCAAGTTGGTCTATATAATTCCTTGTGTTAGACAGTTATGGGGCATGGTGTAAGGAGTTGCACAGTGATCTTCAAATTTTTTGGTTCCCTATAAATTCCTATAGCCAGTTTGAACCCCATTATTTTCCACTTCTCTCCCTCCAATCAATGTTGAAAAAATAGTAGTTTTTGAATCCCATTTAAGGACCTTGTAATAGGGTTTCATATCGAATTCTATATATCAATCTATGGTGAACCAATGTGTATTCTACCTCCTCTCTCTAGAAGTTTCTCTCAATTTTCATTTTTTCATGCTGTTTATTCTCACCGTGCTATGGCACTAGATATTCATTGTTTTAATGAGTTTTATTTGTTTTTATGGGTTGAATTTTTTTTTCTTGACATGTTTTGGAGATCTTAGTTCATCTTAAGAGAGGCAATCAGAGATCCACAACGTTGATTTGTTCTCATGCGAAGAACATTGACACCTTTGAGAAAGGGGATTAATAGCTTCTCCTATTTATTTATGTGAAATAGTAAAGTTATAATTTTTTATACCTTTGTATGGTAATTAAATTAAACTAATAATATTGAACTATATTAATAAATAATTGGATAGTGATCACATGTTATTGATGATTAATATCGTGATAAAAGTTTGCCTCATGTTTTTATAGATATTGTGTTATCTATACTTTACTTGTGTAGAATGTTTTTATGTGTCTTTATCATGTTTTCTGTGATGTAAACTGGTAAAGAACATAAATATTGAATTTATTGATTAATTTTCTTATTAATTTAAAATGAGTCATGTTTGAAGTACAATGATTCTTGCAAATTGATGGTAATTCAAATTGATGAAATCAACATGTTTAATTGAATATGTTGCTTCATGTGTTAATGATATTTGATATAGAATGAAAAGAATTATAATTCTTTTTGGGAATGATGAAATAAAAAGGTAGGTTAAATGATAATGGTGTTTCTCTAGTTTTTTTAGACACTAATTAATGTTAATATCATGGTTAAACTTTTGATAGCTTGTTATAACTGATGCCTTAGGTTTCCCATAGTTGGAACCTATGAATAATGAATTAGTTAATCCCATGAGTCAATCCAAAATATTTTATCAGAACTTCCATTGTTTCATTATTTTTTTTCTATTTATTTCTATTTATTCCATAGAGGAGATGTGAGGATTAATGAGTTCCAATTTGTTTTCATGGGAAAATCCCTCAAATTGTTTTTCATATATACGTCTGCCAATAATATGAAATTTATTTATTTATAATTAAAACATTATATCATATTTTGGAATATAAAATCATGAAAACATACCTCATGTATACATTTACAACTGATCAGACTTGCCAAGAAAATTTGATGATTTCACATACAATCTCAGCACCAAATAAGTCTTGATATTTCTCTTCGTACATATTTTCTTCCAAAAAAATTATGTGATTACCACCATATTTTAACTTTGTATCCACATGAACCTTTGGGGATAGTAAATTCAGATATAAAATATGTCATGTAATGTTTCATTGGATAGATCTCTTCAATCGGTTGGTCGATTCTTTATATGGTTTTCAGATAGTCGTTTGTTTCATACCCTTATATTTGTCCATATATAATAACATTAAATAGTTTAGGTCTTTTTTCATTATTTTTTCAAGCTTTCGCTTGAAAATTTAATTGTAAATTAATACCTCCTTGTTGACATGTTTTTTTTATAAGTTGTAACGGTCATGTGATGAATGTTATGATAGTTTTTTGAAATGTATGAATATCTTCATCGTTAATTGGAACAGGTCATTCTTTTCTCAGTTCATGGGCTATGCTAATCAATACATGCACATGACCTTTTAGAAGTGGTCTACTATGTAGCATGTCGTTTTGAATATTGAACATCGTAGCACTCACTATAAGGTGAGGGGTGGATGTTGCTATATATAAATCAAAGTCATTATCACCCTGTAGAATATCAGTACAGAAAATCTACCATTGTCTTTCTAATTAACATTTCACATAAAAATTTGTTATAACATTTAATACATTGGCTAAGACATCCCTTTGAGGGGAATGGATATACTCATAGCTTGTGGGGGTGGGTGGGATCTCTATGTAGTGATTGTTCTTGAGTTGCTTCTTCTATTTTCTCCCCCCCCCCCATTAAAATTTACATCATCTCTCACTTCCATTGAAATTCTTATTTAAGGGTATATATTATTTCTCTCATTGGTTTGATATATTCACTTTGATCCACCAATTGTTTTTTTCTCAAAATATTTTCAGGGTGTCACCCCATAAACCGCACCTCTTACACAGCCATACAGTTTTGGCTGCTTCAAGACTTCTGATAGTATGTGTTTATTTGGTACAGGTGTTATTGATTCTTGTGACTATATCAAATAGAAAATATAGTAAAATATGTTATCATTGTTATATAAAATCGATTTAATGAATAAAGATATTATGTAATACTTGCACATGTCTCCCACAATTTTTGTATGTTTTCATCTATTGGTATCCCGTATTGATTTACACATGTTGCCTCCCAGAGAACATGAAATTTAATGTATGTGGCTTTGGAATTAGAGACATCAATATGAATATTAAAATAGGAACATAATCATGGTGTTGGCGCATGTCACATATATGTATTACGATAGATTTATAATATGTACCCATTTTTTTAAGTAACGCGTACCCCAACCTTGCTTTAAAGTAGGGGTACACATGGTTTTCATTCTCATTAATTAATTAAAACATGTGGTTTCTATTTCATAAATAAAAGAAATTCAATCAAAATAATGAATACACATATCATCAAACAACATATTACTAGTCACAATGTACCTGAAAATATACATATGCACAATGACCACAAAATGCGTCCCATGCTTCTTGGTTTATCAAATGGGTATAGATACGTGGTGGGGGTGGATTCTTTTCCCTTCAAAAGCTTTAGGATTCTCTCTTGTTATAATTGTGTGAAATCCATTTTGAATCCTTATAGAAAGCATTAATACATATTTCTTTTGGAATTCATCTACTATAAATTCACTCTACAATGGAAGGTGAAGAGTATGTGAAAGTTTCATTATTTTATTTTTTGGTAAAATAAAGAAATTTTAACATTATGTTACAATAATATCTTCTCACATCAGTTTATTAATCCTAGACACAACATGATGCCACAAATCTAAATCAATTGGAACGTGTTTCTGAGTGATGATTCCAATGTAACTATTGAACACAGCCTTGTTCGGGTAAACATGTTTGCTCCACGCATTCTATATGACTTTATATTTTATGCTTTTATCTATCACTTTGTTGTTTTTTTCTAACATAGTCAAACTATGACACTCCTATTTTTTGTAATTTCGTTCCTCTTTCGGCTACCATTTCCCGGAAATCATCATCTTTAATATGTTCTTATAGAGTGGTAGCATCAGGATGTGCAGATTGTTATTGTACCTCTATACTGGGAGTAACGACGGGTTGAGAAAAATGTTGTTCTTCAAGAATGGGAGCATCATCATGTGCATAAGGTTGTTTATATGCACTACGTATTGTAGTAGGTTTAGATACAAATTGTTCCTCAAGATTGGGATCACTGGCATGTGCAGAAGTCATTATTTCCAGAAGTGGTTAAACATTTAATTTAGAGTACATAAATACTGTAGAAAATAGATAATAACATGAGGTAACACGATGTATATTAAAAAAATTAACCTGATTATTAAACTATCTTTTTCTTTTATAATTTTTTAAGGGATTTGAACCCTCTATCGATGATCCAAATCCCTTCATTTTGGACTCCTATGTAATAAAAAATGCCATCTATATTAGGATCACTACTAAATTATTATGATGTCATAATGAAAGGGTCATCCTCTATTTAATTTTCATCTAACCCTTTAGTATTTTTGGTCGATAATAGAACAATTGACCACTTTTGGTTTGTAGGATCTGGAACATAAAATACTTTTACTGCGTATGATACCATTATAAACAGTTTTTCATTGGACCCTTCCTTACTGAAATCAACATTCATGAATCCTAATTCATCTATTTTAACTTCACTTCTATTATCAATCTACTTGAGTTGAAAAATCATCACTTCGCATTTTGTATAATATAACTCCCAAATTTATTTTATGATGCCAAAGTATGAAATATTCACATAAATTAGATTTATGTCCATAGTACCAGAAACATGCATCGCTTCAGCAATGACTGTAACTCCATAATTTTTCATGGTTCTGTCTTCATCAAGCTCATTTGTATAGAACATATAACCATTAATTACATGACCAATATAATATAATACATACACACTTTTTTCTCTGGCTATCCATCGTTGTCATTATGAAATTGAATCTGGATTTTCATTTGACTACTTTAAAATATGGTCTCAAAACTGTCCTATAAACTATTGATTATGTGTATTTGATATCCATATTTCATCCCCTAATGTATTTAAAGGCCTATTAATTTATTTGTGGGTCTTAAAATATGGGTAAACCACTAAACTATTATGTAAAATGTAATGTTTGGCCTACTCTCGATCTCTAATATTGATTATCATGACATCTCTTCTGGAAATTATGTCACCCATAAGCTGCCTATAATGTCTCGAAAATTATGTGTATTTTTTTAATTATATGGAATTATTCTGGGACCACAAGCACTGAAGACATGTGATTCTGAGGCCCAGAGATCCCAAAATGGATTTTTGATCTTTTTTAAGGTACATTCAATAAACGTGTGAGTGGGTTTTTCTAACTTTTGAATCGGTGTTTAGATCAAAAATATGAGGGCACTATTGAACTCGAAACATCAGGTTTCACCTAGAATGAACATTACTTTGGTCTGTAAGGGCTGAACAGAAAAGTTTATTTTCAAACATTTTAGAAAATAATAAAATAACATTAAAAAAAGTTATATTATTTCTTTTTTCAACCGAAAAGTGGAGACACAGCGATGCTGCAGTGCAGTGATGAGGTAGTGGAGAAGTACATTAATGAGGATCATTAATGACCCATATCATGCATCTTAACTATTAATTAAATGAATTATAACAGTGATGATGTTTCATAAATGAAACAGCGTAACGAAGTGACATCACAACATATCTGAAATGATGCAATGTGTTTCCTTTTAATTGTTTAACACAATGGTGGAATGAGGATTAAACCTTGGAAATTCTCTGATAAACCTCTAACGGACTTCATATCCAATGAAGAATGACACACTGTCAGATCATTACTGACTTCGACACACATCGAAGAATGGAGCTGGAAGCGACGATCGATGTCGACATCTTGAAACCTTGAGGACGAAACACCACAACTTCGAATGCCAAATAGGTACAGGTTGTATTATTTTGATTTTATTCCCCAATATTTTCAAGAAACGATGAACGCGGATCAACCCATGAACAGTTTGACCCTCAATTCATGCCTTTATGCAAGAGGGGTAACTTTATTTGGGGATTTCACTATTCAAGATTCAAAAATTACTTGATATGATTGAACAAAAATCCCTAATAATCCACCTATTTTAAACCACTAACATGGAGAGAAAAGGCTAACATGACCAATGCCCAAGCACCACCTCCATGTACATTCTCTGCGGTCGTACCCTCAAAATGGAGGCAAGATGATTTCAGGACCTTCGTGGTTAATAGGATGCTCCCCAGAGATAGTAGGCATAGGAATTGTAATGAACAGACCACCGGAGTGCGTCTGGTGGTCCGCCAAAGGTTCTGCCAGCATGCCAGTGTCGGCCACATGGAGGATGGTAGGATAGGAGGCCACCGGATGTGCCGGAGGCTGGAAGGAGCGGTGTGCCGTAGTGGCAGGAGGATGCGGCCAACTGGCTGCAGCGATAGAAGGCGCGGATCCATGCGGGCGCTGTGTGGAGGGAAGGGCCACGTCTGGGCCTTCTGAATTGATGGCGAGTCATGGTTCATTGATCATAGCAGGAGGTGAGAACCCACATCTGTGGGGCCAGATGGGGTGGGACGTGGCATCCTGCCGCACCCCAACTGGATGGTGCACCACGAGCCGCACCGAGTGGTCGGGATTTAGGCTTGCGGGATGCACCCTCTGCCAGTGGGCCAGGTCAGTCCTGAACCTAGTAGGCCTAACCCGCACCGTCGAGCCTAAAATGCATCCCAACAGGCTGGAATATACTTGACTAGGTCAATGGGTGACCCGGCGGGCTGGACCCTCAACCAAATTGGGCGGGGTCCAACAAGGCCCATTGGTCTTGGCCCACTGGTCAGCCCAGACTGGACT
The DNA here is from genome assembly GCA_963277665.1 of Viscum album. Classification (NCBI taxonomy): domain Eukaryota; kingdom Viridiplantae; phylum Streptophyta; class Magnoliopsida; order Santalales; family Viscaceae; genus Viscum; species Viscum album. Next base: position 1,935,059,015 of record OY728131.1, read on the forward strand.
GAACCAAACCTGAACTAGGTCAGGTCAAGTTAGTTGAAACTAAACCAAGGTATGTGGGACCCCTAGGATGAGTTGTTTGGATCGGTCTGACTCGGTCAGATCGAACCCAGACCCAACAATCCCTTGTTTACTAAAACGTTAATTACTTGCAAAATGGGCATCTAATTGACAAGCCGTTTACGGCGATGGGACTCTCTAAATGAGGCAGTTCATTTTTCATGATCTTAAGAGGCTTTAATTGAAGATTAGATGTGATTAATGGCTTCATGAGAAGTTATCCCAGGTGTGCTATGCATGGAACCCTGTGGTTGGCTGAGACTTGAGGGCTGCTATCTTTCGACTCTTCGAGACTCGACTATAGACCAATGAGAAGAAATTTTATGTGACCTTTTGTGACCATGGTGGGAATCACTTCTGTGTGACTTTGTAGGACCACAGTATACGCGACAAGGAGGGGATCCTCAGTTGGCCAAGATTAGTGGGAAGCACTTCTATGTGACTTTTCAGGCCCATTGTATGCGATGAAGAGGTGTACCTAAGCAGTCCAGCATTAGTGGGAAGAACTTGTGTGTGATTTTTTAGGACCAATGTATTTGGTATAGGAGGAGTTATTCAGCATCTTAGGTGTTTGTTGATATGACTGATGATTCTTCTATCACAATTCTAAATGTATTCATGTTGTGAGCTATCTTGTGCTTCGTGATTTACTTTGAGGATTGTTGTGTGGTCTTTACTTTTTGTTTTTGGGTCACTGCTGAGTACTTTTTTACTCAACCCTATATGGGATTTTCCTGTACATGTTGTGTCTGGTGTAGGCGATCAACATTTCTATAGAGACTTTAGTGGACCAGGACCTAGAGGTTCTCAGGGAGATGGGACCGACAGACACTAAGACGGTGGACATGGTGCCTTATAACCATGTAGGGCCTAAGAGTATCAGGTGAATAAGAATTTCTACTTCTGCTTCTAGTAGCTACACTACTCTCATGACAAGGTTAGGTTTTCTGCGGATGGCCATTAGAGTTTCCGTTTTGTACTTTACTCTTTTAAGTTCTTTTTTTGGGTTTGTATTAAGGCCCACATATATTATTTGTACTTGTACCATGCATTGTTTTAGTGATACTTGTTTCCTTTTCAATGTGTGGGACTTGGTTGGGTGTGTGTGTGTGTGTGTGTAGGTACTTAACAAAATTCCTCCTACTTGTAGGTTGACACCTTCAACACTAATCACCAGCCCCTGGCCTTTGGGAGGCAGGCTTGGTGTAGTCACAGCACAGGCCCTAGGGGATGGGTTGTGACACCACCCAGTGTGATGTGATTTCAGTAAACCAATGATTTCCACACCGGATAGGTATTCAGTTTAGAATTCAATGTCTTTTTCAACAATATATCATTTTGCAATACAACCCTCTAGCCAACTTAGATTTTTTACATACCCTTTTAGAATCTTCATTTACCGTTCAATGGGGTATATCCATCTATTGTGTACAAGACCACATAGTTGAATCTCTCTCACCAAGTAAACCATGAAATCAAATAATGTTGGTGGGAATTAAAATTACAATTCACATAATATGATGGCATGTTCTCTTTCGATAGTTAGGAATTTCAGATGACATACTTTATTTAAAATGTGGGGCACAATTTTACCACTTTGAGTAAATTGATAAGCTATAATCTAAATATATTAAGAACCGACATGAAACATTCATTTTCCAAAAATTCTCAAGCGAACTGGTGATGGCAGAAAGGCAGAGGAGGGTGACATACACCGACCTGCCCTTAGTAGACTCTTACGATCAGGTGATGCCGGAAAAGAAGAAGTGGATGACACTGGGTGGCCTGTGTGGAAAAAGACCTGGAGATGGAGGAACAGAAGGAGAGAAGTATGGTGTTCACGAAGATTCTAGTGACCTAGTGATGGAGGAATGTCATAAGAGATCAATACCCATCAACCTTCCCTTTGTAGAAACTTTCCATCAGTCAATGCCAGAAAGGAAGATGATGATGATGCTGGGTGACGTGTTTATAGAACAAGACCAGGAGATGGAGGATCAGAAGAAGAGAAGTACAGTGTTCATGGAGACTCCAGTGACCTAGCGATGACGCAAAGGTAGAGAAGAGGGATTCCCACTGACCTTCCCTTAGTAGTCTCTTGCAATCATGTGATGCCAGAAAGGAATAATAGGACGATGCTGGGTGACCTTTTTATATCCAAAGACATAGCGATGGAGGATTAGAAGAAGAGAAGTACGGTGTTCATTGCATACTCCACAGACCTGGTGATGGATGAAATGAAGAGGATAGCACTGCACACTGACCTTCTCTTACCAAACACTTGTGATCGTGCGACATATGAATGGATGAAGGGGAGGATGTTGGCCAACCGGTTCATGCCTCTAATGACAGCCGGCCTGTTTTTTATAAAATCTCACGTTCTTAAAAAATGAAGTTTTGCATGGTCTTTTTAAAATACCTATAATTGTATAATAATAACCAAAGTTTACGAAAATTATTTTCTAAACCAAAAATATATTACAAATGGTACACACCTAAAGTAAGTTCAAGAGACTCAAACTTGAGACCTCTCTAACACCCCACATGGTCTTTTGACAATAGGCTAAGCTGTGAGGCTTTGAAACAAAACAAGTTTCCTTTGATTTAACAAAATCCAATAAATTCCTTTGGATTAAACCATAATATACTGATGTAATTATGTTAAGGTACTAGAAAAGGACCTTTACCAGTCATTTAAAAGTAGATTAATACTACCATGAAATAAATTGAAAAATATGTATATGGGAAAAAATTGTCTTGACCTAAAAGATGAAATATGATTGATTTTTCTTAAAAAAAATTGATTCATTCGATTGTTAAGTAACAAATAGAGTAAAATTTGAAAATAAATATGGAATCTAGAGAAATAATCATAGGAGAAGAACATATGTAGTTTTTAACTACATAAAGAGTATATATTTCTTCCAATGAAAATTTAAACAAGAACAATCCCGAATAATAAGAGTGAGATTATAAAACAAGCCTTTACATCTTTAATAACTTTTTAATCAAAACCCCTTAAAAGTGAAAATATGAAATGAAACATTAAATACCACGAATATGGATGACTTCATGATATAGTATGACAATGGAATAATATATACATCATATAAAAGATGTTAGGTGTATAATAAAAAAGATGCCTCAATAGAGTAAAATTGAGATGAAAAGACATTCACTTGGATTCCAACTAGGTCAAACGCACTATATCCTATTGATTAATGAATTTAAATATATTAAATAAATTCTTAAGAATTTTTTTATATATATTACATTCTTTAAGATCTTTTTTTAAAATCATTTGACATCCATTCATTGAATAGTCCTTGCTTATGTTGTCAACTTAAAGTTGTTTAGTCCATTTTCCCATAATTACTTACATATATTGATTCAGGTTAATGGTGTTATGAAATGGTTTTATTATCTCAGGAATGTTAATAATTTCATGAATATAATTTTCATTCATTTTATTAAATTTTAGAATCATCCATGCAATGTGATAATAAGAAAAAGAATCACATCACTTCATAGAGGTGATAGTCAACACGTACGCATGACTGATGTTATCATTTTTAATGGATGATAGGGTAATAAATTAAATTATATATTATATTTCCAGAATCATAATTATGTATTACATATCATATAGATTCATTAATTCCATATTTTTAACTATCCAAGTGATAAGGTAATGGAAAATTTATGCACCATTTACATAACAACATCTCAATATTGTTAATATATTGATGTAATTATGTTAATATTATCCTTAAATATTTAGAGGTGGTTTAAGAAGAAAAGTGCATGAAAGAACTTGGTAAGAACCTATTTCCCATGTTTAATGAAGAATTTATTACTTTGATCTATTCTGTGATAGATCAAGTGTTCTTACAACTCCTCTAGACTATTTGTTCTTGAATAACAATAGTGTTAACATAGACAAAGTATTTGAGAAAGGTCATATTCATGATCTTTTACAAACTTGATGAACTATTTCACTCCATATTCATACTCTTTTATCAGAAAATTAGTGTTCATCCATTCATTATTCATATTTTTCCAATTTGGTTTGGAAATATTAATATTTAAAAAAATAAATACGCAAAACATTGATATAATAATTAACCAAGTCTAAAAAAGTTATAGACCTTAAGTATCCTCAAATATTTACACCCAATATCCAATTTTTGGAGCCACGGTCCTTCATTTGGTATCTTCTATAAAAATCAATATTCATCTCTTATAGTTTTTCCTTAATTGTTCAAACTAAGAGAAATTCATCCACATAAAGAAGTAAAATGACAAAACTCCTCTCATAATACAACTTCATATAGTAGAAATTATTTAAATTGCACTGCATGAGCATTAATTCTACCATTAAAGCATTGAGATTCTAGTTACATTATCTTGGTGCTTACATAAGCCTAACAAAACTCCATTTGAGACTAGAACCAAACCTTCTAAACAATTTAAAATGAAACCTTCTAGTATATATATGTAGATATCTTCCTATGAATCTCTATGATGAAATATAATCATAACATACATTTGTTCTAGAAATAAATCTTCAAATATAAACCAGGTTGAGAACCATATGAATTATTATATGCTTTACAACAAGAGATATAATCTAACCAAAATATAATCCTTCTAATTATTGAAATACATTTACCATTTTTGTGGTGTTATTATCGATCTACTTGGATTCCATATATAATTTAATGGTTTTCCTAATTCTATAAAAATATAAACTTAAAAAATTATTGAAAAAATACATTTCAGATGTCTTTTAAAAACTATTTATAAAATCATAGTAAAAAATATCTCACCCAAAAGATATTTCAAACATTTTTTAGTGCATTCCAAAAATATCTCACCCTAAAGATAATACCAATAACACCTTTTGCAAAGCACCAATATTTAATCTAAGAAAGGATATGGGATATTTTTATTATGCTTCTGTAACTTTCTAGACCCATAAACAACCATATAACCATCATGGACTGAAACTATTCCAATCTTGACACTTGATACATCACAATATAATCCATACTCATTACCAAGATTATTTATGGTTAATATTGGTGTTTTCATCAATATCTCATTAAGATCTTAGAAGGATCTCTCGTGAATATCTAAGAAAAGGAACCATACCAAATTTTTTGTTATGGCCTTCTTAGTGCTTCCAATTAGGAAGAATCCTAGTTGACCCTCTGGTAATAACTGGAAATTTCCAAAAAATTTTGGATCTCAAAAAAAATTTCCCTCTCTAAATAAACTATGACATCAAAATTCTCAATTTCTAAAAATATTCTATCAACTAATATAATTTTCAACAATAATTGTACAGTATCAATCCAAAACATAAACATTGAGGTCATGGCATATAGTTGATGCTCCCTGAGTTTTCTCAAAATGTCCTCCAGATATCGACCATGTTCCTCCCTCGATCCTAGAGAATACTTTAGCACATCTAAGTTGATCAAATAGTCCATCCCTACATATAAGTGGATATAAGTACATTTATATCACTTAGAATAACCTCTAATAGTCCACACATATTCTCTATGATACCTTTGAATTTTTATGTAATAAACTAATGCAACCCATGGGTAAATAATCTTTCATACGAACCCCTTCACCTTGAAATCGTTCAATTGAGCCTTCTTCTATCACATCTCTGAAAAATCCATCATATATGGTTTAATATATATATAATCAACACCCGGTAATATCACAATCATAAAATTAACCTATCCCTTCTGTGTTAATATAGAGAAGTCCTTGTGAAATTCATCTAGGAACTCATCAATGATATTAGGACATACTGACTGATATTTCTCCCTATCATCCAAAATTACTCTAAAAAAATGGGTTATTATTATACCTAGCTATAAAAATATAGGTCCTACATAACTAGTTTTCATATCCAACTCTTTAATATAGACATAATAATCACCCTATAGAATATTATTCCACCCATAGATGAAAACAATTGACATATTAGATACATCACTACACGGGGGTTTTAATTATAGTCACAAAGTACGCTCAAAGTTTTCATGTCTCTATAACCATCCATTTCCATTTTTGTGTCTCTATCAAGTAGAAATTAGTGAGTTTAATCGGAAAACATTCAAATAGTTTGGAGACATTCTATGCATCCATTTTTTATATTTGTGAAATTTTTATCTCCCTCTTGTATTTAACTCTTAATTTAAATCAAATTATACATGAACTGACATGAAACATTCATATTCCATATATAAAAATTATACATGAACTAACATGGAACATTCATAATAAATATATGTAAATATTTATGCATATATAAAAGTATTTAATATGTGGGGAAAAATTTTCCCACTTTGACTAAATTGATAAGCTATAATCAAAATATCCTAAGAACTGACATGAAACATTCATTTGACATAAATTCTTGTGAAAAATAAATAATACATTCCTCTATAATTGAATAAAAATATAGTGGAAACACCAACATCACAGTATGAATGTTGTCAGAAACAATAACCCATATCCATATGTAAAAAGATGACGAAAAACATGTGAAACTACACTGAAAAAACCTAACTAAAAACGGATGGGTTATATTCTATTACATGATCTCAAGTCAAACATGGCCTTTATTCTCAAAATCATATAAAAAAACCAATTTCAATACCACTAAACATCAATTGGGCCACAAGCATCCAATAGCTAACCATATACTTATTGAATTAAAAAATGTACTTAGAGAATTACAAGAATACTCACAGTGGTAACACATGAGGAGCTGGGTTCACGATGGAGGTGGGTCCGAAAAGGAGGAGGGCTTCGCAGCAGAGGTGGGGTTCAACGAAAGATGAGGGGTATGTGGTGGAGAGATTCCTAGTGAAGGAGAGATTCACGACGGTGGTGGAGGGCTTCACGGCGACGGAGGAGGAGGAGGAAGCAAGAGAGGAGGAGGAGGAGGAGGGGGGTTCAATTTTCGCTAGATCCTGAGTCGTGTGATGTGAGGAGGAGACTGTAAGGGTTTATTTATAAAACCCAGTAATACTTTTATCAGTGATAGTTAAAAAATGCTGAAAATGGTATGCTTCTTCAGTTCTAAAATATAAAGCGCTAATAACAAGTCTTTATTAGTGCTAAAAAGTATTGATAAAACTATAATGATAATAAATAATTTATATATATATATATTTATATTTATTTATTTATTTATAAAATTATATGTATAAAAATATAAATATTTTCATTTATTTATTTATTATAATAAGAATAGAAAAATATATATTTATATATATTTATATATATAATAAATATATTTATTATATTTATAATTATATATAATTAATATTATTATTATAATTTTACAATTATTTAAATATATCTATATTTATAAAGAATTATAATTGTAAATATTAGTATATATTTATTATAATTTTATAATTAATTAAGAACAATAAATTTATATACATTTATTTATAGTTTGGAAAAATATATATTTATTTATAGTTATAATAACATATATATATATATATCAATAATTATAAAATTATAACAAATATATTTATTACATTTATAATTTTATAAATGTGTATAATTAATATATTTATAATAATTTAATAACTATTTAAATATATTTTTATTATATAGAATTCTAATTATAAATATTTTTCTTTATTTATAAATAAATAAATATATATTTTTATTATAAATATATTAATTTAATTATATATATTTATTTAATTAATATATCTATTATAAATTGTTAATTATTTAAAATATATATATATTTGTTCAAATAATTATGAAATACTTATGAAATAAATATATATTTATTATAAATATATATTTATTACATATATATTTTAATTAGTCATAAATATAAATAAAATTATATATATATATATACATATCAAATTAAAATGAATAAATTAATTATATATAGTCATAAATATAAATAAATATATATATATATATATATATTTAAATAATAATGAAATTATATTAATTATATTAATTATAGATATATTTTTATAATATCATAAACAATTAAATTAATATATTTTTATATATAAATAATTATGAAGTTATAATAAATATATTTATAATAAATATATTTATTGTATTTACAATAATAAATATATTTATAAATAATTATTTATTTATTTATATTCATAAATATTTTTATATATATATATATATATATATTTAAATACATAAGAATTTAAAATAAAAATATTAATTATATATATTTTTTATAATTTATAATTATTAAAATAAATATTTATTTATATATAAATAATTATGAAACTATAATAAATATACTTTTTATATTTATAATTATAATTATAAAAAAATATTTATATATTTATAATTATAGATATACATATATAAATATATATATATATACATAAATACCTATGAGAGTAAAATAAATATATTAATTATATAATTAATATATTTTTTAAATTTCATAATTATTTAAATATATTATTTATTTATATTTATTACAATATATAATTAATATATTTATTTTAATTTCATAAGTATTTAAATATATATATATATATATGACCCAAAATAAATATATATTTAATTATAATTATAATTATATGTATAATAAATATATTTATTATAATTTTATAATTATTTACATATATATATTATTTATAATTATAAATATAATTATTTGTATATGTGTATAAATATTTGTATATATTTATAAATATATTTCTGTAATTACATATATTTATAATATTATAATTATTATAAATACATTTATCGCGATTTTAAGTATTTATGTGAACATAATAGCTTCATGGATACATGAATGAATCTTATACACCGAGTAAAGTATAGTTCATAAAAAACAAGACATCATATAAATGGACAACATGAATAGTAATGAGAGTGTAATGTATAAATGAACATTCTTGATGAATACATAACATATGAGTGTCACTTATATTTATGCATCAATTGATGAAATTCATTGGAAACATATATTTATTTATAATTATAATTATAAATAAATATTTAAAAAATATTTATATATAATTATAATTATACATATTTAAAAAGTGTTTATATATAATTATAAATATATATATTTAAAAAGTAATTATATAACTATATAATTATATAATAATAAATATATAAAAATAATAAATATGTTTACTATTTAATGAAATTTATTATATATATATATATATTTGAATTGTTAAAAAAAATATATTATTTATAAAAATGCGTTTTTTATTTAATTTATACAAATAAATATTATTTTTAATATATATATATATATATATATAATAATTTTATATAATGTGATAATACTTTTTATTAAAAACATTTCATAGCACTAACAATTGTGCTGATAAATCTACCTTTTTTAGCGCTAGAAAAAAAGGTTGATAAAGGGTAGATTTATCAATGCTTTTCAATAGTGCTGATAAAGGTCCTCTTTTATCAACACTTTCTACTTAGCATTGATAAAACCCAGTGCATCCCTTTTCCGGATATGTGGTAGTGTGCAAACATATTTCAATTATGTCATAGTGTTTTTGTTATTTTATCAATATGATATTCTTCTTCACTCCTCTTATAAACATACTCAATTTCATTCCTCCTCCTTTCCAAATGATAGACTCCACAACACTAATTTAATAATCAAAATATGAATTTATTGATAAAAAATAATTAAATTTAACTCATAGAAGAAGAATATGGAAATTTAAATTTAAAGTGTGTGATTTATAATGAAAATTAATTTTATTTATTATCATTAATATAGTTATATTTGACTATAATTAATATGAATATATAAGGAATAATAATATTGTATAAACAAATAAAAAAATTGGTTCGATCACCTGTTTAACTGATTTTCCCGATCCGAACTTGACATACTCCTCTGCACTGGGTGCAGCATCCTGTTAAGAAACCTATTGCTCCTCATGAATGGGTGCATAAGCATGTGCATAAGGTTGTTCCAATGCACTGCGAGCAGCATCAGGTTGAGAGACATGTTGTTCCTTAGGATTGGGAGCACCATTATTTGTGGAAGTCATAATCTACAGAAGTGGTTTAACATTTAATTTAGTGTACATAAATATAGTAGTAAATTAATAATAACATGAGGTAACATGATGTATATTACAAAAAAAAGTAACCTGATTATTGAACACCCCTTTTCTTTTTTAAAGGATGAAGGGATTTGACCCCGCTACCGATGATCCAAATCCCTTCATTGTGGTCTCCTCTGATATAAAAAATATCATCTATGTTGGGACTACTATGAAATTATTGTGATGTCTCAATTAAAGGGTCATCCTCTGTTAAATTTTCATCTGACCTTTCAGTGGTTTTGGTTGATAACAGAACGATTTAATACATTCAATTTTCAGGGTTTGGAACATAAAATACTTGTTCTGTCTATGATGTTATTATAAACGGATCACCTTTTTACCATTCCTTACTAAAATCAACATTAACAAATCCTAATTTATCTATTTTAATAACACTTTTGTTTTCAACCCACCTGGATTGAAAAATCATCACATGGAATGCAATATAATCCAACTCCATATTTATTTGATGATTCCAAAGTATGAAATATTGGCATAAATTGGATTTTTGTTCTTACTACTAGACACATGCATCGCTTCATCCATGAGTGTAACTCCACAATTTATCAGGGTACTGTCTTCATCATGCTCATTTGTATAGAACATTTAACCATTAATTACATAACCATTGCAATATAATACAAAGAAAATTTGTCCTCTAGTTAGCCATCATAGTTGTTCTGTAATTGAATATGCATTTTAATCTAACTCCTTTAAAATATAGTCCCAAAAACATCCTATAAACTGGTTTTTATGTGTATTTGATATCCACAGTCTAACCATTGATGGATTCAAATGCCTATGAATTTATTTAAGGGTTTCGACATATGGTGAAACCTTTAAACTGTAATGAAAAACGTAAAGGTGGACGTGTTCCTGATTTGTAATATTGATTGTCACAAAAACTCTTCCAGATATTCCTTCACTTGTAATCCACCCATTAAGATGATATTTCAATAGACCAATGCTTTCCACACCAGACAATTATTTGGTACAGAATTCAACGGCTTCCTCAACAATATATCACTCTACAATACAAACCTCTTTCAAACTTCAATTTTTTACATACCAATTCAAAATATTCATATACGGTTCAATGGGGTACATATATCTATAGTATACATGACCAAAAAGTCTAATATCTCTCACCACGTGAACCATCAAATAAAAGAATGTTGTCTGGAATAACATTTCTAATTCACATAATATGGCAGCAATTTCTTGTTCTATAGTTTGAAATTTTTTTGGGCCTATAACTTTTTTGCACATATCATTGAAGAAGAAATAGAGCTTGGTTAATGTGTGAAGGACATTCCTGGGAAAATATCAATATAGTGCTATATTCATTAGATCTTTCATCAAAACATGACAGTCATGTGATTTCTGACCCATTATCTTTAAATCGGCTATTGACAGGATGTACTTGGTATTCGATGAATGCCCCTATTTAATATTTACGTCATTTAATAATTTTCAAAACTGATATATCTATTTCCTAGAAAGAGTGTAAACTTCTATAGGAAGAAAAAAAATTCACCCTTAACTGACGCCAACTCTTCTCGTATTCCCATGTCCACCATGTCCAGCCTAGCTTTAATTCCATCCATTGTTTTCCGGGTGCATTTAGAAACATGAAGATGACATTATAACATAATTTTTTTTCAATATGCATAACATGAAGAAACTTACTAACATACCGATAATTCTAGTATGGTAATTCAAAAAAAAACTAATCTCTTTTTCCAACCATATTTTGTAAGGTTTTTCAAAAATTGTTTATCCAAAGCAGTGTCCACATCTTTTACTTCTTCAAAGAGTTGATCACCTGTTAGCAGAGACAGTGATGTATGTTCTTTTGATCTTCCACTGAATGATGTTATCCAATATTTTTACTCATGTAGTCAGGGTAGAAATTTATGATGCCCTGGAATCATAGTTTTCAATGAATGATTCATCCTAATTGACTTAATACCTTGTTCGCAAATAATACACCCTGAGTTCCTTTAATTATATATACTAACAAGTTTCCATAAAATGTAAATTCATTTAGCTTCCTATAAAACATGTCTCTTAATGTGAAAAATTCATTTTTATAGGTATCATTCAACATAACACCTGAATCCCACAATAATTTTAAATCCTCGGTCAATGGATCCAAATAAACAACAATGTCATTACCTAGTTATTTTGGTCTAGATATAAGCATAGATAACATGATGTATTTTTGTTTCATGCATAAAAATAGTGTAATTTTATAATTTACCAACATAACCAACCATGTATTGTGAGAGCTTTTTTGAATACCAAAAGGATTCAATTCGTTTGTAGATAACACAAGATGAAGGTTTCTTAGATTGTTTCCAAATTAACGATACTCAAGATCAATTCTCTTACGCTGAGGAGATTCTCTTAGATGACATAGTTTCCCATCTTTAATTCTTATGTTTTCATGCCACGTCAATTTCCCTACTTTCTCCTCACTTCCATATAGGCTCTTAAACCTTGTACTGATTGGAAAGTACCATACAACTTTCGTAGGACCATATTCATCTTTCTTGTATCAAGAATCACCACAATTTGGGAATAATCAAAGTGATTTTTGGTCCCTTTGAAAAAATATACAGTCATTTGGGCATGAATTATTCTTTTAGAGATCATACCCATCGAACATTGAATTTGATTGGAATTGTATGTTCTGTTCGGGAGCTCATTATCTTCGATGACATAGTTTCCCATCTTTAAATATATCTTTATTTATTTAGAATTATAATTGTAAATATTTTTATTTATTTAATATAATTTTATAATTATTTAATAACTATAAATGTATATATATTTATTTATAGTTATAATCATATATATATATATATTTCAATAATTATAAATATTTAGCAAATATTTTTATTGCGTTTATAATTTTATAATTATATATAATTAATATATTTATAACAATTTAATAATTATTTAAATATATACGTATTATATTGAAATCTAATTATAAATATTTGTATATATTTATAAATATATTTATATTATTTATATATTTATTATAATTTGATAATTAATTATAGTGTCTGATTTATAATGAAAATTAATTTTCTTTATTGTTATTAAAATAGTTATATTTTTCTATAATTAATATGAATATATAATTATATATTAATATTGTTTCAACAAATAAAAAAATTGGCTTGATAACTTATTTAACAGATTTTCCAGATCCAAACTTGACTTACACCCCTAATTCAATGACCATCCCGAAACAATATGACTGGGTGTATAATTTGACCTACAATAAATGAATTTTAGGTGCAATATAATGATTTGATTGTGAGATTAGTCATGTGACCATTATAATATGAATTTTGACACTGACCATCTTTAAATGCATTCATAAATATATGAAATGGATGAGTCATTCTATAAATTAGATACACTTCCTCATCCCCATTTATTCTGTAGCTCTACAAATTTTTCTGTAATTCTCACTCACCCTTCCTCCTCCCTGGTACGAGCGCCCGTCTCTCCAGTCCCACAAAACAAAATGGTGCATCGGGTGATGAGGACATTAACAGAAAAGCTGAGGAGTGTCACCAATTCCATCTTCCCTGGCTCCGTGAAAATGCAGAGGAGAGCTTTTCACACTGAACGGGCGATGCCGGAATGGCCGAGGATAGCACCGCACACCGAGCCGGCGATACTGGAGATTCCGAAAACATACTTTGATCTGCTCTTAGAAGACACTTCTTACTAGGTGATGTCAAAAAAGAAGAAGAAGATGATGTTGGCTGACCCGATGATGCTGTAATGGCATATGGGGGAAACCCACATTGATATTCTCTTAGAAGGCACTTCCTTCCAGGCAATACTGGAATGGAAGAAGAAGACGATGCTGACCGACCAGGTTGTAACACCCAAAGATTTTACAAAAAAATGATTCTTTTCATTAATGTCGTGTGTTGTACGCTACACCAAAAGGTTCTTGCACAACCCTCTTCCTTGAATTTCCTTGCATTACATGCAATCACGACCTTCCTCGATGGCATGTGTAGTACGCAATACCGAGTTTCACTAAACAACGATATGCTATTAAAATATTATTAAAACTAGCCGTTATGAATAGTAATTGCCACTTTTTGAAATTTTGTAAATTTTATTTTTCAAAATGGACTTCATTTTTGGATTCGGAATATCTAAATTAGCTTATGGTAAAATTTTGGTACTTTTCAGATAACTTTCATAATCTGATGAATAGTAAAAAAACTAAATTTTAATTAAAAACAATCTTTTTAATCAAAATAATTACTAGTGATGAATTATTAATTTGAGTGGTTTTAATGTATATTTAGAATATATTTTTACAATTTAATACATTGTTGGTCATTGGATTTAATTTCACATTTATACATGACATAAACAAATGTCAATCTTTTGATAGTTATTATCTCTTAAGAACACGCTCTATGTTTTGACGACGGGAATTAATTTTTTAAATTAATTAATACAACTGATATGTTTTGAATTTGGTAAAATAGACATCATTTTTGAGTTCATAATATCAAATATAGCTTAGGCCTAATTTTTGGTATTTTTCTTGAAACTTTCATTTTTTGATGAATAGTGAAACCACTAAGTGGTAGTTAAAAAAATAAACAAATTTTTCATAAAACTTAATTTTACTGCTTCTGTGAGTGGAATTTCAAAAATCCGAGTGACACGGTTGATGTCAGTAAGTAAAATGTGGTTCAATAAGATGAAAATATTTTTTGGTCAATAGTAACTTTTTACTTTTTTTACCACGGTTAAAAGTAAATAGGGTAATTAAGGGTAAAAATGATATTATTATTACCCTAACACATGTTCTAATTCTATTGGATAAGTTTAGTTCGACCAAAAACAACCTTAGGAATAAAATATGACCATTTAGGCCCACTTGGATTAGATTAGGACATTTATTATTATTTAATTTAAAGAAGAGTTAAAAGAGTTAAAATCAATGTTTATTTACAAAACGATTTTTAATATAGGGTTATACATAAGATAAATTCGATTGTAAATATTCATTAGAAATATAATAAGATTTCCTACATAATTATATTTTATTTATAATTTTTATACATTAAATAATTTTATTTATTTATGACACAATGATGATGTAGTAATTACCATAATAGTAAAAATTAGAATAACTGATATTATAAATACCCATATAAATATAATTTGAGGCTTATAATGAATTAAACTAATTTTCTAGGTTAATATGACATGATAGGATTGATTTAATTAACTTTGGTCGAAGAAATCATTCTGTTATGACTTTCACAAAAATCAACTATTGAATAGTGTCAAAATTGACATAAAATAGTTTTTAAAACAAATATTATATTATTGATTGTTATTTTATATTTAAAAATATATGTTTCGGCCAAGATACTTATATAATTATAGGTGTATCATTAATGGACCACTTGGGGGTCGCTTGGATGTATATTGTAAGTTTATTAACTATATAATATAAAAATACAAAGTGACATGGTAAATGTCAATCAAATTAACTAAGAGTTAAAACTAAAATATAAGGTTAATATAATGACCTAAACTTGTATAAATTCTATTGTATTACAGGATTTTGACCCATCCCCACCTTAGATTCTAAATATATCAATTTGGAGCTATTTAAAACTAAATATGACTTTATAATAAAATAATATTTTTAGTTTTTCCAAAGGTGCCCCTCTCCTCCCTTATAAAAGGGCACCACCTTCCTCTCTTCCTCACACCACATTGAGCCTTCAAGCTCGGCAAACCCCTGCCAAATTCTCTTCTCCACTTCCCTAGAAACATCATAGAGGTCCTGGTCTTCTTCAAAGACCAATCTTAGTGCCCTAATAATAGGTTTCAAAGTGGCGTATCAAAGAAGATGTAATTTCTTCTACCGATTCTTTCAAACTTCTTTCTTCTTCAACATCTTCTTATTTAGTTGTTCCATTATAAAGTAATAAAATAAGTATCACTAATATATTGATATGTTATTATAAATATGAAACAACCCCATTTCACCTTCTATCCATCCTACGGAAAACAAAATCACTGTGTGTGCGTACGTACGGAATACCGTTTACACGTCGTGGTGTAATCTATTTTTCCACCAAAACCTTACTTGGATGGGTATTATGGTGTAAAGAATAACTATACATAGTTATTATAAAATCATTATTATTCTGATATATTGTATCATCCACTCCAATTCAATTCAATAATTATGGAAACGATATCATCTCTTGTGCGTACGTACGGACTACCGTCTCCACAACGCAATGAGATTCATTCTCCATGTTAACCATTTAAGAATGATTATAAATTATATATAAGAAATAATAATTAAATATATGACATTATAAAGCTACTGGATTGATGTATATATATATATGTATTTCATCTACTTAATTCCATTCAACTCAATAAGGAAACGAAAACAGCGTTCATGCGTACGTACGGCCTACCGTCTCCATGAACAGTTTATTTCATACATTTTATCGATCTATAATATATATGTATATGATGAATATATATAACATATAAATCATGTTTTACATTATGGAATTTAGTAAATCAGGTTATAAATAATAATATCAAGAACAACAAGTCCAAACATGTACGATAAATAAAACGATTTTACCCAAAACACTCTTTAACATGGAATTTACAACAGAATGGGTAATATATAGTCATAAGTGAACCATATATGATATCATAACAATGAATATGATTCTTTAATAAGTCAATGACATTATTTAAATCATTATATAGGAGGTTAGGATACGTACGAATCATATCGGACCTAAGGTAAGGGATAATTTTTCAAATATCATTTTTATCTGAGATTGCTTATTCGTAAGTATTTACTGGGGTTATTTATATCATCCATGTCCATGTTTTATAAAAGTGTTTTCATGTATTTTTAAAGACCTTTTTACCCATTTTTGACTTTTATTACATGGTATGTAAGGAATCTTTCTTTTGTTTACGTTATGAGGTACTTTTTTACTTTTCCGACAAAAGTACGAGGAGAATGTTATTTTTAACTTATACGGCATGAACGGATTTTTACGGTCTCATAATGCCCCATTTTCATGAAGCTTACTCTACATGATTTTATGACTATTTTCAACAAAATACATTTATTTTAAAAGTTCAAGGCATTTTTTGAAAAGAAAATTGTTTTGACGAAGAAAGGATATTTTCCTCAAGAATTCATTTCAAATGTTTTATCAAAACCATTTTCCATCTAAGATGACATTATTTGATATGTGTATGTTTCAAGTTTAATGAATCTATTATTTACATGGTTCACTTTTCTTATGATGAAATGTCCATTTGTTTTATATGGATTATGAAATGATGAGATGATGTTTATGAAACCCATTTTATTCTTTAGGTTATGATGTATGTTTTAAGTTTATTTTGTGGCACAAGTAAGAATGATTTCATTATGAGATGGTTGGTACCTATATCTCCCTCCAATGAATTGGGTAAAGATTTATATCTCATGAGATAGACATGTCTGGAATGGCAAGTTAAACTTGTTCAGTAATATAGGACTGGAACGAGGAGTGAACTCGATTCAGAAATGGACTTTTTCCACTAAGATGGTCTTTGAAGCAATGCCTTGGCTACTATGGAAATCATATCATGTGATTAATGGTTTCCACAATTACATGTTTTATTCCCATGCTATTTTATCATTCTTAATGTTTCATTATGATCTATGCCTTGCGTACTTCCATGTTTTATGTCATTGCTCAAGCTTTTGATGTTTAAACATTATGTTCATGTTTTTAAGTTCAAATGTATATGGTATGTTTTATTTTATCCATTAATACCTTTAATGAGCATTTGAGCTCACCATTTTTATGTTTTCTTTTCCCCAGGATATAAAGAAAGGTTTTAGGTAAGAAAAAAAAGGGGAAGATCTTTATGGGAGATGTTGAAGATATTTCACCACGATTAAGAGATTACGTTCCATGTTTCCAAAAACACTAAACTATTACGGTCCTTGTGTGTCTGTTTTTCTTATGTATTAAAGTGTTCCACAAAATTAATGTAATGTCCATGTATGTCATGCTTCGGGTCTCTACAGTTGGTATCCGAGGAAAGGTTTAGTCAACCTTTGGAGACTAGGATGTGAAAATGTTAGTGAGATCCCTAGAGATATTTCTAAGGTATGTCTGGGGATGTTTCTAAGGATAAGTATACGTATAGGATATAATCCTAGAACTATGGTAACAATCGTAGAATTTAACATAAGTTGTTAGATATTAATGGTACTCCCCCTTTATTATGTTTTTTTCCTAGCATGATTTTTGCCTCTCATGGTATTATTTTTGGGTTTCAGACGATGGCTGGAAACCGAAGGAACCGTGTTGATCAATGTAATGGACAATGCAATGATTGTTATCCTGAACAAACAAATGTTATGGGAGATGGAGGGAAAAATCTTATTTCTATGCTTACACAAGCTATGAATCATTCTGGACTTCCAAATGAGTAGATAAGGGAACAATATTCTATTGAGTCCTTCATGAGGCAACGTCCACCTTCT
Source organism: Viscum album (assembly GCA_963277665.1). Lineage (NCBI taxonomy): Eukaryota > Viridiplantae > Streptophyta > Magnoliopsida > Santalales > Viscaceae > Viscum > Viscum album. The sequence goes on from OY728131.1 coordinate 1,935,077,807, forward strand.
TTCAGTGGGTCTTCTGATCCACTTGTTGCTGAACAATGGATTAGTACTACTGAAAAGATATTTTCAGTTCTTCAATGTTCTGAACATGATATAGTCATCTTAGCAGTGTATCATTTGGAAGGTGATGCTGATCAATGGTGGAATATTATCAAGAATACAAGGCCAAGAGATGAAATTGAGTCCATGGAATGGGACGAGTTCAAGAACTTATTTTTCAATAAGTACTTCACTCGTATTCTCTGAAGGAAGATGGAGAAGGAGTTTCTTGAATTAAAGAAAAAGGATGATGAATTTGTTGGTACCTCTGAAGCAAATTTTACAAGACTTGCATGGTACGCTTCTGGTATTATTATCCAACCGGATAGTAAGATCGATCAATTTTTTAGTGGCATAAAACCAAGTCTTCGAAGGGCGTTATCTATAAGGGACTTCAATAGCTACGAGGAAATCATTCGATGTGCTCTCAAAGTTGAGATGGAGATTGGAGTAACCCATCAGTCATATGGGTTTGATAAGAAGAGGAAAATGGAATTCAAAGGAAAATCTAAAGATCACACTAAAAAGAAGATGAGTTTCCCCTTATGCACAAAGTGTGGAAAGAAACATGGAGGGAGTTGTCTTAAAGGGACAAGTAAATGTTTCAAATGTAGAAAGGAAGGTCATCAGGCAGTTGAATTCCACAATGATGGGAAGAATATGTCTAGTGATGTGAACAATGAAAAGGCTACATAGAGTGCACCTCCTACACATCAATGCTTCAAGTGCAATGAAATGGGGAATTATGCTAATCAATGCCCTTATCCAAAGGTTAATGATGATTAACATGAGCAACCACATAAGGCAAAGGACAATGGGAAGTCACATGCGATCACTATTGGCGATGTTGAATAGGACAACGATGTGGTGGAATGATTAAGTGTTTATGTAATGGGATTCCAAAATAATGTCATATATAGTATCGTGGAATATTGGATTATTTATGTATTAGTTTATTGTGGTTTTTAATAGTTTTATGGTACCGGTAACCATGAAAAGTGACTGAGATATTTTTGGTAAGAAGATGATATGCACATAATAAAGGGATAAGAAGATAATGAGATGTTTCATCGTATTCATGAGCTCATGATTGATATAAAGACTAATTGATATCATTGAGTATAAATTTTTTTGAGGATTTAGGTTTGTGGAAAGTGTTAACTTTTAAACTGCATTCATGTTTTCACTAAGGTTCAATGGGTATTCCTTCTTCAAGAGAATACACGATTAAGTTATTCAAATGTTTGTAATTTGACCAACAAGATATATCTTATGATATATGGGGGATAAATGATGGCATTCACGTGAGTTTTATGTGACATTTCAAAAAATCATTTTCTTTATACTATGAGCTTGGACCGAAGTATTTTAGATAACCCTAAAGATTGGAATGGATTATGTTGTACATAAGTTAGAATTGTTTATGGATTGAACTTATTTCGATATTATTGATGGGATGTTATAGTAATATAGTTTTAGAAAAAGGACAACCTGCAGGATGGGAGACAGCCCATCGCGTCGGACAAAGTTGTGGGAATCAAACCCACAACCGAAGTGGGACTGGCCTTTATCGCCTACCACTGACCTACAGGAAGTCCCTGTTTAGTAGAAACTAGTTTTTTTTATATTAAGCAGTATGATATATGAAGTATAAGTTAATTTTAGGAACCATATATGATTAATCTCACTATAGATGGACTTATGATTACTTTTCTAACCTTTTGTTTGAGATAGATGGAATGACCCATCATTCTATCACATGATCTGCTAACACATCATGAATGACAAATTCAACTTCATTTCTTTAAGAGATGAAGTGGAAATTGTCCAAAGAACGACCAATGGTGAGACAATACCAAAATCATGAAAGTATTTCTTCTAATTCCAATTTCATCAACTTTAGGGAAATGATCTTGAAAACCAGAAATGTTGTCCTAGTGCTCTTATATCTGATGAATCATATGGTACCTTAGATCGTCACAAATTTATGGATTTGTGATTGATGGCTTTTCCATTGCCATGTTCTCTACCACTCTCCATCAGAACATGAAGGTTATATTTCACATCCATATCCATATTTTCACCTATGTGGAATCCCAGTGATTAGTTTATTTGGGTAACTATTAGGTTTCATAATTTTGTTTTTAAAGATTGGTTTTGGTATTCCTTTTTATGATGTGGGTTTCTATTAAAGAATCTTTGAGTAGTAAACCATTTATAACCCCGGCGGATTTTGAGGGCGAAATTCATTTTAAGGGGGGTAGAATGTAACACCCCAAGACTTTACAAAAAACTTATTCTTTTCATTAATGTCTTATGTTGTACACTACACCAAATGGATCTTGCACAACACGCATCCTTGACTTTCCTTGCATTACATGCAATCGTGACCTTCCTCGATAGCGTGTCTAGTACGCAATACTAAGTTTCACTAAACAACGATATGCTATTATAATATTATTAAAACTAGCCGTTATGAATAGTAATAACCACTTTTTGAAATTTTGTAAATTTTATTTTTCAAAATGGACTTCATTTTTGGATTCATAATATCGAAATTATGTTATGGTGAAATTTTGGTAATTTTCGGATAACTTTCATTTTCTGATGAATAGTGAAAATTACTAAATTTTAATTAAAAACAACCTTTTTAATCGAAATAATTAATAGTGATGAATAATTAATTTAAGTAGTTTTAAAATATATTTAGATTATATTTTTACAATTTAATACAATGTTGGTCATTGGATGTAATTTCACATTTATACCAGACATAAACAAGTATCAATCTTTTGATGGTTATTATCTCTTAAGAACACGCTATTTGTTTTGACGACGGGAATTGATTTTTTAAATTAATTAATTCAACTGATATGTTTTGAATTTGGTAAAATAGACATCATTTTTGAGTTAATAATATCAAATATATCTTAGGCCTAATTTTTTGTATTTTTCTAGAAACTTTTATTTTTTGATGAATAGTGAAACCACTAAATGGTAGTTAAAAAAATAAATAAATTTTTCATAAAAATTAATTTTACCGCTTCTGTGAGTGGAATTTCAAAAATTCGAGAGACACGATGGATGTCAGTAAGTAAAATATGGTTCAATGAGATGAAAATAATTTTTGGTGAATAATAACTTTTTACTTTTTTTTACCACGGTTAAAAGTAAATAGGGTAATTAAGGGTAAAAATGATATTATTATTACCCTAACACATGTCCTAATTCTATTGGATAAGTGTAATTTGACCAAAAACAACCTTAGGAATAACATATTCCATTTAGGCCCACTTGGATTAGATTAGGACATTTGTTATTATTTAATTCAAAGATGAGTTAAAAGAGTTAAACTAAAACATTTTTTAATATAGGGTTATACATAAGATAAATTCAATTGTAAATATTAATTATACAGCTAATAATATTTCCTACATAATTATATTTTATTTATAATTTTTGGACATTAAATAATTTAATTTATATATGACACAATGATGATGTAGTAATTACCATAATAGTGAAAAATTAGAATAATTGATATTATAAAAACCCAAATAAATATAATTTGAGACTTTTTATGAATTACACTAATTTTTTTGGTTAATATGACATGTTAGGATTTATTTAATTAACTTCGGTCGAAGAAATCATTCTGTTATGAGTTTCAAAAAAATAAACTATTGAATAGTGTCAAAATTGACATAAAATAGTTTTTAAAAAAATATTATATTATTGATTGTTATTTTATTCCTAAAAATATAAGGTTCAGAAAAGATACTTATATCATGATAGGTGTATCATTAATGGACCACTTGGGGGTCTCTTGGATGTATATGGTATGTTTATTAACTATATAATATAAAAATACAATGTTACATGGTAAATGTCAATCTAATTAGCTAAGAGATAAAACTAAATGATAAGGTTAATATAATAACCTAAACTTGCCTAAATTTAATTTTATGAGAGTATATCGACCCATACCTACCTTATCTTCTAAATATATCAATTTGGAGCTATTTATAACCGAATATAACTTTATAATAAAATAATATTTTTAGTTTTTCCAAAGGTTCCCCTCTCCTCCCTTATAAAAGGGCACCACCTTCCTCTCTTCCTCACACCACATTGAACCTTCATGCTCGGCCAACCCCTGCCAAATTATCTTCTACACTTCCCTAGAAACATCATAGAGGTCCTGGTATTCTTCAAAGACAAATCATAGTGCCTTAATAATTGGTTTCAAAGAGGCGTATCGAAGAAGAGGTAATTTCTTCTACCGATTCTTTCAAACTTATTTCTTCTTCAAGTTCTTCTTATTTAGTTGTTTCATTATAAAGTAATAACATCAGTATCACTAATATACTGATATGTTATTATAAATATGAAACAACCCTATTTCACCTTCTATCCATCCTACGGAAAACAAAATCACCGCGTGTGCGTACGTACGGAATACCGTCTCCACACCGTGGTGTAATTTGTTTTTCCACCAAAACCTTACATGGATAGGTATTATGGTGTAAAGAATAACTAAACATAGTTATTATAACATCATAATGATTCTGATATATTGTATCATCCCCTTCAATTCAATTCAATAATTATGGAAACGACATCATCGCTTGTGCGTACGTACGGACTATCGTCTCCACGACGCGACGAGATTCATTCTCCATGTTAACCATTTAAGAATGATTATAAAGTATATATAAGAAATAATAATGAAATAAATGACATTATAAAGCTACTGGATTTATGTATATATATATATATGTCATATACTTAATTCCATTCAACTCAATAAGGAAACGAAAATAGCGTTCATTCGTACGTAATGCCTACTGTCTCCATGAACGGTGTATTTCATTTCTTTTATCGATCTATAATATATATGTATATGATGAATATATATTACATATAAATCATGTTTTACATTATGGAATTATGTAAATTAGGTTGTAAATAATAATATCAAGAACAACAAGTCCAAACATATACGAAAAAATAAAACGATTTTACCCAAAACACTCTTTAACATGGAATTTACAAAAGAACGGGTAATATAAAGTCATAAGTGAACCATATATGATATCATAACAATGAATATGATTCTGTAATAAGTCAATGAAATTATTTAAATCATTATACATGAGGTTAGGATACGTACGAAGCATATCAGACCTAAGGTAAGGGATAATTTTGCAAATCTCATTTTTATCCGAGATTGCTTATTCGTAATTATTTTCTGGGGTTATTTATATCATCCATGTAAATGTTTTATAAAAGTGTTTTCATGTATTTTTAAAGTCCTTTTTACCCATTTTTGACTTTTATTACATGTTATGTAAGGAATATTTCTTTTGTTTATGTTATGAGGTACTTTTTTTACTTTTCTGACAAAAGTACGAGGAGAATGTTATTTTTATCTTATACGGCGTGAACGGATTTTAACGGTTTCATAATGCCTCATTTTCATGAAGCTTACTCTACATGATTTTATGAAAATTTTCAACAAAATACTTTTATTTTAAATGTTCGAGGCATTTTTGAAAAGAAAATGATTTTGACGAAGAAAGGATATTTTCCTAAAGAATTCATTTCAAGTGTTTTATCAAAACCATTTTCCATATAAGATGAAATTATTTAATATGTGTATGTGTAAAGTTTAATGTATCTATGATTTACTTGGTTCACTTTTTATATGATGAAATTTCCATTTTTTTATATGGATTATGAAATGATGGGATGGTGTTTATGAAACCCATTTTATTGTTTGGGTTATGATAAATGTTTTAAGTTCATTTTGAGGCACAAGTAAGAATGATTTCACTATGAGATGGGTGGGACCTATATCTCCCTCAAATGCATTGGGTAAAGATTTATATCTCATGAGATAGACATGGCTGGACCGACAAGTTAAACCAGTTCAGTAATATAGGACTGGAACGAGGAGTGAACTCGATTTAGAAAGGGACTTTTTCCACTAAGATGGTCTTGAGAGCAATGTCTTGGCTACTATGGAAATCATATCATGTGCTTAATGGTTTCCAAAATTACATGTTTTATTGCCATGCTATTTTATCATTCTTAATGTTTCATTATGATCTATTCTTTGCGTACTTCCATGTTTTATGTCATTTCTCAAGCTTTTGATGTTTAAACATTATGTTCATGTTTTTAAGTTCAAATGTATATGGTATGTTTTATTTTATAAATGCTTACCCTTACTGAGCATTTGAGCTCACCCTTTTTATGTTTTCTTTTCCCTAGGATATAAAGAAAGGTTTTAGATAAGAAAAAAAGGGGAAGATCTTTATGGGAGATTTTGAAGATCTTTCACCACAATTAGAATATTACGTTCCATGTTTCCAAAGACACTAAACTATTACGGTCCTTGTGTGTCTGTTTTTATAATGTATTAAAGTATTCCGCAAAAGTAATGTAATTTCCATGTATGTCAAGCTTCGGGTCTTTACACCGGTGATGCCGGAAAGGAAGAAGAATATGACACTGGCTGACCCGGTGATGATGGAAAGGAAGAATAAGATGAAACTAGCCAACCCAGTGATGTAGGAATAGTAGTGGAGTGAAACCCACATCGATCTACTCTTAGCAGACACTTCCTACCAAGTGATGCATGAAATGATGAACAAGTTGAAGTTGACTGACCCGGCGATGCCGCAATGGTTGAGGAGAGAAACCCACATCAATATGCTCTTAGTAGACACTTCCTACGAGGTGATGCCGGAAAGGAAGAATAAGAGGACACTGGTCGGCCCGTTTATACCCCAAGACCTGGCGATGGAGGATCAGAAGAAGGTGAGCACACTGGGTGGCCTGTTTATGGTCAAAGACCTGAAGATAGAGGTAACACCGTAAGGGAAGAAGAGGACGGTGGTGGGAAACCTATTTATAGCCCAAGACCTGACGATGGAGGATCAGAAGAAGATAAGTACGATGTTCATGGCAGAATGGAAGAGGATAGCGCACACACACCGAGTATCTCTTACCAGACTCTTGCAATCATGCGACGTCTGAAAGTAAGAAGAGTACGACGCTGGACGACTTGTTTAAAGCCCAAGACCTAGCAATGGAGGATTAGAAGAAGAGAATTATGGTTTTCATGGATGAAAGGCAGAGGAGAGTGCCACACACTGAGCAGCTCTTACCATACTCATGCGATCAGTCCACACCGGAAAGTAAGAAGAGGATGACGTTGGCCGACCAGTTTATAGCCCAAAACCTCGTGATGGAGGATCGGAAGAAGAGAAGTATGGTTTTCATGGCAGAAAGTCAGAGAAGAGTTCCGGACACCTAGCACCTCTTACCAGACTCAGTGTTCATGGAAGAAAGGCAGAGGAGAGCACTGCACACCGATCTACTCTTACCGGATATATATTTAAGAATTAATATAATGAATTTAAAAATATAAAGATGAAATTATAAATTTATGTTTATCATTTTGGAAATCTATGTAATATTTTTATTCAAATAATATCTATTTTTTCTCTTTTAATAGAGTATTCACAAGATTCATTTTGATTTTTTTCTTGGTTCGAAAGGCAATCTAGTGTTTGTTGATTTAACATAATCCAATTAATTCAATGAGAAACAAAATTATAATTTTTTTCTTAAAGATTATTTTTATACTTAAAACATGTGATTTTTCAAAAAATGGTTCTTGTGAAATTATATGAATTATTTTTACCACTTCTAGAAATTAAATATTATAAAATGGGTTCTATATTTCAAGTTAGTATAATTAATATCATGTAATAAGATCAACTTAATGAATAATTTTTATTTGAGACGAATCATATAAAATTATAAAGGAAGGTTCAATGCAAAGAGTATTCATGATGGCATGAAATTTTATCCATGTGAAGTACAACAAAACAAATATTCTTTTCACATTTATGTTGTAAAAAAGTTAAAAGTACCGTGCTCAAAATACGAAAAGATGATTCCATTTATTTTTTTTATTAAAATTAAAACATGGCTAAAAATGAATTTAAAAACCCATATGAGAAGATACAAATCATTCTTGAAAACATTTTTAAAGAAAATATGAAAATTGAAGAAAAGGATTCCCAAAAGTCTATTTTTCTTTTAAAAAAAATTGTTCATTCTATGTACTAAATAATGGAAAATTGCACAATTACTTGAACACTCCATGAATAAATGAAGGGAAATAAAATGAAATGGGTTTATCATATAAGGAACATATAATCTCTCTCAACATAAACTAAAGTATAATCAATACAAATTAAAATGAGATTGAAACATAAATCCCTTATAACTTTGGTAATCACTAAATCAAAAAATCATGAAAGAGAGTACCGTATATGGATTTTTAAATCCCCATAGTTTTAATAAAAAGAATCGTAAAAAAACATTAATGGTGTCACAACCCGACTTCTTAATTTATTTTTATTTTACTATTCATGGCCTCCACGTCCTCACGTCAAGGATCGGGCTGGGTCCCGGTTTAAATATTTCTAATATTTAATGTTTTGGTGGGTTTTAGACCTGTGCACGGGCACCACGTGGTTAGCAGTGACTGTGTGGTCGCCCCAGGTGCTTGTGCGGGTGGCCAAGTCGACTACATTGAGGTGTGCAATTTTTGTTCGTGTTTTTTTATGTCGTGCGATAAGCACGCGGGTAACTGTTAATATTAAGTTGTTGTTGTTCTTATTATTATTATTTTTATTTTTATTTTTATTTATTAATGTATTTATAATATTTAAAATTACATATAATTAATATCTTCATTATAATTTTATATTTATTTAAATATATCTATATTTATTAAGAATTATAATTTAAATATTTGTATATATGTATTATAATTTTAAATTTATATAATAACTATAAATGTATATATGTTTATTTATAGTTATAATCATATATATATATATATATTTTAATAATTATAAAATTATAACGAATAAATTTATTGCGTTTATAATTTTATAAATATATATAATTAATATATTTATAACAATTTACTAACTATTTAAATATATACATATTATATAGAATTATAATTATAAATATTTGTATATAATTACAAATATATTTATTTAATAAAAATATTTAATATAATTTGATAATTATTTAAATATATATATATATATTTATTACATTTATATTTTTATTATACTGTGTGATTTATAATGAAAATTAATTTTATTTATTGTCATTAAAATAGTTATATTTATAATTAGTTAATATGAATATATAATTATATAATAATATTGTTTTAACAAATAATAAAATTGGTTCGATATCCTCTTTAACCAATTTCCCCGATCCGATCTTGACCTACCCCCCTAATTTAATGACCATCCCGATTCTATATGAGTGTGTGTATAATTTGAGGGTAATTTAGGTGGGTGGGTTTTTTTAGTTTTATGGGGTAGTTTTTTTATATTTAGGAAATGGGTTTGTTCAGCGCCACTTGAAGTGGCGCTTTGACCCCACACCACCCCCAAACCCCACAAATATATATATATATATAATTAATTTATTATAATAAATATAAAATATAAAATAAATACATAATTATATTTTTTTATAATAAATACAAAAATTATAATAAATTTATTTATTTATAATAAATATTTATAATAAATATCTAATAAATATTATAATAAATATAATAATATTATTATAATAAATATACATGTGTTATACATTTATTATACATTTATTATATATACTCTAATGTTATAATATTATAATATTTATTATAACAAATATCTAATAAATATTAATAAATACTATTATAAAAAATTCACAATAAATGTATAATAAATATTTATAATACATTTATATTTATAACCAATAATTATTGTAATTAAATGTTATCATATTTATAATAACAAATATCAAATAAATGTATAATAAATATTATTATAATAAATATACATTTATAATATCTATTATAATAATTATTATTATAATAAATGTATAACAAATATTAATGTGATAAATATTATAATAAATGTATTATAAATATATAGTAAATGTATAATAAATATTTATAATAAATTTATTATAAATGTATATTTATTATAATAAATATTATAATATTTAATTATAATAAATGTATATTTATATTTATATTTATATTTATAATAAATATTATAATATATATTATAATAAATCTAAATTTATTTATTATAATAAATCTACATTTATTTTATACTTTTATTATAATAAATATGCTCAATAAATGTATAGTAAATATTATAATATAATTAATATTTAATTATAATATAATAAATGTAATATGTAATATAATATAATAAATGTAATATGTAATATAATATAATAAATGTAATATGATACATTTATTTTATACTTCTAATAAATGCATATTTATAATTATATAAATGTATAATAAATATAATAAATATAAATGTATAATTACATATTACATTTATTATAATAAATAAATAATTACATATTAATTTTATAAATGTATATTTATTATAAAAAAATAAATGTATATTTATTATATATTTAATATATTAAATAAATGTATATTTATAAAAATAAATGTATATTACATTTATAATAAATGTATATTTATATAAATAAATATTGTTAATAAATATTATTAATGAAAATTAATAAATGTATATGTACTAATGAATATTATAAAAAATAAATGTATAATTAATATTAAATTTATAAATTTATATATATAATAAATGTATATTTATAAATAAATATTATTATTAAATATTATTAATGAATATTAATAAATGTATATTTATTAATGAACATTATAATAAATAAATGTATATTTATAATTACATTTATAAATGTATATTTATTATAATAAAACAATGTATATTACATTTACAAATAATTACATATTTATTATAAAAAATAAATGTATATTAAACTTATAATAAATGTATAATTATATAAATAAATGTATATTACATTTATAATAAATGTATATTTATATAAATAAATGTATATCACATTTATATTAAATGTATATTTATATAATTAAATGTATATTACATTTATAAGTAATAACATATTTATTATAATAAATGTATATTACATTTACTAATAAAGAATCATTTATATTGTTAATAAATGTATATTACATTTATTATAATAAATTTATATTACATATTTATTATAATAAATGTATATTAAATTTATATAAATGTATATTACATTTATATAAATGTATATTTATTTCATATTTATTATAATAAACAATTACATCTATAAATGTATATTACATTTATAATAAATATCTAATAAATATATATTTATATAAATGTGTATTTATTATAATAAATAAATGTAAATTACATTTATAAATAATTACATATTTATTATAATAAATAAATGTATATTTATAATTATATAATTATAGTATATATTTATTTATAGATATGTTAATTATATAATAAAAATAAATAATTATATATTACATTTATTATATTACAATTAAAAAATAAATGTTTTATTATATTTATTATACATTTATTATGCATATTTATTATAATAAATGTATTAAATGAATGTAGACTTATTATAATAAATTGGGCTACAAACATCCAACAGATAACCATATACTTATGGGACCAAACATATACATAGAGCATTACAAGAATATAATAAATATATTTATAAAATTATAGGTATAATAAATAATTATTTATTTATTTATAATAATAACTATAAATTAATGTATATTTATTTATATTTATATATATAATGAATATATATTAATTTATAAATTTAATTTTTTTATAAATATATTTATTATATTTTTAATTATATTAAATTAAAATATTTATTATCTTGTTATAATTATTTAAATATATCTATATTTATTTATATTTATAATTGTAAATAATTGTATATATTAATTATAATTTTATAATTATTTAATAACTGTAAATGTATATATATTTATTTATAGTTATAATCATATTTATATGTGTATATATTTCAATAATTAATTTTTTTTAACAAATATATTTATTGCATTTATAATTTTATAAATATATATAATTAATATATTTATAACAATTTAATTATTATTTAAATATATACGTATTATATAGAATTTTAATTATAAATATTTGTATATATTTAAAAATATATTTATTTAGTTAATATATTTATTATAATTTGTTAATTATTTAAATATAAATATCTATTTATTACATATATATTTTCATTATAATGTCTGATTTATAATGAAAATTAATTTAATTTATTGTCATTAAAATAGTTATATTTGACTATAATTAATATTAATATATAATTATATAATAATATTGTTTTAACAAATAAAAAAATTGGTTCGATCACCTGTTTAACTGATTTTCCCGATCCGAACTTGACATACTCCCATGATTTAATGACCATCCCGATTCTATATGTGTGGGTGTATAATTTGACCTACAATAAATGAATTTAAGGTGCAATAGAATGATTTGATTTAGAGATTAGTCCAGTGACCATTGTAATGTGAATTTTGATGTTGACCACCCTTAAATGCATTCATTAATATATGAAATGGTCGAGTTGTTCTATAAATTATATACCCTTCCTCAACCCCATTCATTCTGTAGCTCTGCGAATTTAACTATAATTCTCACTCACCCATCCTCCTCCCCAGTATGAGCGCCCGTCTATCCGATCCGCCAAAACAAAATGGTGCATCAGGCGATGAAGACGTTAACAGCGAAGTTGAGGAGTGTCACCAATTCCTTCTTCCATGGCTCCACAAAAAGGCAGAGGAGAGTATCGCACACTGATTCAGCGATGTCGGCAATGCCGGAATGGCCGAGGATAGCACCGCACACCGAGCCAACGATGCGGGTGATTCTGAAAACCTACTTCGATCAGATCATAGAAGACACTTCCTACCAGGCGATGCTGGAAATGATGAAGAAGATGATGATGGCCGACCCGACGATGCCGGAATGACAGATGGGGGAAACCCACATTGATCTAGTCTTAGCAGACACTTTTTACAAGGAGATGCCGGATAGGAAGAAGAAGACAACGCTGACCAACCAGGTGATGCCGGAAAGGAAGAAAAAGACAACGATGGCTGACCCAGTTATGCTGGAAACGAAGAAGAAGATGACCATGGTCGACCTGGCGGTGCAGGAATGGCAGAGGAGTAAAACCCACATCGATCTGCTCTGAGCAGAAAATTCCTACCAAGCGATGTAGGAAAGGAAGAAGAAGATGATTCTTGCTGACCTGGTGATGCCGGAATGGAAGAAGAAAGAAAACCCACATCGATCTGTTCTTAGCAGACACTTCCTACCAAACGATGCCAGAAAGGAAGAAGAAGAAAACATTGGTCAGCATGTTTATACCCCATGACCTGGCAATGATCGGAAGAAGGAGAGCACCCTGGGCAGTCTGTTTATGGCTGATGACCTGGGGATGGAGGTGACGCCGGAAAGGAAGAAGAGGATGGCGGTGGGCAACCTATTTATAGCCCTAGACCTGATGATGGGGGATCAGAAGAATAGAAGTACGGTGTTTTTGGCAGAAAGGCAGAGGAGAGCGCCGCAAACCGAGAATCTCTTAACAGACTCTTGCGATCAGACGACATCGGAAAGGAAGAAAAGGACAATGTTGGATTACTTTTTTAATGCCCAAGACCTGGAGATGGAGGATCAGAAGAATAGAAGTACAGTGTTCATGGTATAAAGGCAAAGGAAAACAATGTACACTGAGCAGCTCTTACCAGACTCTTGCGATCAAGCAATGCTGGAAAGGAAGAAAAGAACAATGTTCACTGACCTATTTATAGCCCAATACCTGGCATTGGAGGATCATAAGAAGAGAAGTATGGTGTTCATGGAAGAAAGGAAGTATGGTGTTTAACATTTTGGAAATCTATGTAATATTTTTATTCTAATAAAATATATTTTTGTATTTACTATTTTAATCAATTATTCACAAGATTCATTTTGATTTTTTGCTCGGTTTGAAAAAAAAAATAAAGTGATCGTTGATTTAACAAAATCCAATTAATTCAATGAAAAAAAAATTATAATTTTTTTTTATTTAAGAATTTTTTATACGTAAAATATCTTCTTTTACAAAAAAATGGTTCTTGTGAATTTATATTAATAATATTTTTTACCACTTCTAGAAATTAAATATTATAAAATGGGTTCTATATTTGAAATCAGTATAATCAATAACAAGTAATAATTTCAACAAAAAGAATAATTTTTCATTAAGAAGAATCATAGAATATGATATAGAAAGGTTCAAAGGAATGTGTAGTCATGATGACATTAAATTCTATCCTTGCGAAGTACAACAAAAAAAAAGATTCTTTTCACATTTTTTTGTAAAAAAGTTAAAACTACCTCGCTCAAAATACGAAATGAATATTCCATTTTTTTCTTAAAATTCAATCATGGCTAAAATTGAATTTAAAAATCCATAGGAGAATATAAAAATCATTCTTGAAAACATTTTTAATGAAAAGACTAGAATGGAAGAAAAGGATTCCCAAAAGCCTATTTTTCTTTTTTTTAAATTCTGATCATTCTAAGTTCAAAATTAAGTAAAATTGTACTATTACTTGAACACTCCCTGAATAAATGAAGTGAAATAAAATGAAATGGGTTTATCGTATAAAAAACATATAATTTATCTCAATCAAAACAAAAGTATAATCAATAAAAATTAAAATGATATTGAAACATAAATCCCATAAAACTTTGGTAATTACTAAATCAAAAACTCATGAAAGTGATAACAATATAGGAATTTATAAATCCCCATAGTTTCAGTAAAATAAATCGTAAAAGACATTAATGGTGTCACACCCTGACTTTTTAATTTATTTTTGTTTTATTATTCCTCGGCTCCACGTCCACGCGTCAAGGATCGGGCTAGTTCCCACTTTAATAATTTCTGGCATTTAATGTTTTTGGTGGGTTTCATACCTGTGCACAGGCACTGCGTGGTTAGAAGTGACCATAGAGTCGCCCCAGGTGCTTGGGCGAGTGCCCAATCCGACTGCATTGAGGAGTGCAATTTTCGTGCATGTTTTTTTAAGTCGCGCGATGAGCGTGCGGGTACCCGTTAATATTATGTTGTTATTATTATTGTTATTTTAATAATTTTTTTAATTTTTAATTATATATATATTATATTAATAATTATATATAATTAATATGTTTATTATAATTTTATAATTATTTAAATATATCTATATTTAATTATAATTTTTATTGTAAATATTTGTGTAAATTCATTATAATTTTATAATTATTTAATAACCATAAATGTTTATATATTTATTTATAGTTATAATCATATATATATATATATCTATAACTATAAAATTTTAACAAATATATTTATTGCATTTATAATTTTATAAATAAATATAATTAATATATTTATAACAATTTAATAATTATTTAAATATATAAGTATTATATAGAAATCTAATTATAAATATATGTATATATTTATAAATATATTTATTTAATTAATATATTTATTTTAATTTGATAATTATTTAAATATAAATATATATTTATTACATATATATATTTTAATTATAGTGTGTGATTTATAATGAAAATTAATTTTATTTATTGTCATTAAAATAGTTATATTTGACTATAACTAATATAAATATATAATTATATAATAATATTGTTTTAAAAAATTAAAAAATTGGATCTATCACCTGGTTAACCGATTTTCCCAATCTGAACTTGACCTACTCCCCTGATTCAATGACCATCCCGATTCTATATGAGTGGGTGTGTAATTTGACCTACAATAAATGAATTTTAGGTGCAATAGAATGATTTAATTGAGAGACTACTCCCATGACCATTGTAATATCGATTTTTGAGGATGAACATCCTTAAATGCATTCATAAATATATGAAATTGATGAGTTGTTCTATAAATTAGATACCCTTCCTCATCCCATTTCATTTTTTCGCTCTGCAAATTTAACTATAATTCTCACCCACCCTTCCTCCTCCCCAGTACGAGCACCCATATCTCTTATCCCCCAAAATAAAATGGTGCATCAGGTGATGAGGATGTTAACAGAGAAGATGAGGAGTGTCGCCAATTCCTTCTTCTCTAGCTCCACGAAAAAGCAGAGGAGAGCACCGCACACTGAGCAGGCGATACCGGTGATGCAGGAATGGCCGCGGAAAGCACCGCACACCGAGCAGGAGATGTCAGCGATTCCGAAAAACTATGTTGATCATTTCTTAGAAGACACTTCCTACCAGGCGATGCCGGAATGGAAAAAAAAGCTGATGGTAGCCGACCTGGTGATGCCAGAATGGCAGATGAGGGAAACCCGCATTGATTTGCTCTTAGAAGAAACTTCCTACTAGGCGATGCCGGAAAGGAAGAAGATGATGACGCTGATCGACCTAGTGATGCCGGAAAGGAAGAAGAAGATGATGTTGGCCGACCCGGTGAATCTAGAAAGGAAGAAGAAGATGACCCGGGCTGACCCGACGATGCAGGAATGGCAGAGGAGTGAAACCCACATCGATCTGCTCTTAGCAGACACTTCCAACCAGGTGATGCAGGAAAGGAAGAAGAAGATGAAGCTAGCTGACACGGCGATGCCGGAATGGCAGAGGAGGGAAACCCATATTGATCTTCTCTTAGCAGACACTTCCTAGCTGGAAATGCCATAATGGAAGAAGAAGAGGACATTGGCTGGCCCATTTATACCTCAAGACCTAGGGATGGAGGATCAGAAGTAGGGGAGCACCCTGGGTAGCCAGTTTATGGCCGATGACCTGGGGATGGAAGCAGCGCCGGAAAGGAAGAAGAGGACGGTGGTGGGTGTAACAACCCGATATTTTATGATATGTAATCTTTTTAATTTATTTGATGTCATGTGTTTTATGCTACAACAAGATTATCGTGTGCTATACGCAACATCGTATTAGCTTGCAGTATACGCAACACAATTCTAGATTGTATTACACACAATTTCAAGTTCATTTGATAATAGTCATTCTACTCAACATTGAGTATATATATATATTCAATGTATAAATGAAAAATGGTTGGATTCTGTTATAAAGAATCAACAAAGGAGCCTTGCACAACACGCAACCTTTTCCTGGCTTGCATTAAACGCAATCGCGGCCTTCCACGATAGCGTGTGTTGTACACAATACCGAGTTTTACTAAACAACGATATGCTATTAGAATATTATAAAAACTAGTCGTTATGAATAGTAATAACCACTTTTAGAATTTCTGTAATTTTAATCTTTTAAAATGGACTTCATTTTTTGATTCAGAATATCTAAATTAGCCTAGGATGAAATTTTAGTATTTTTATGAAAAATTTCAATTTTTGATGAATAGTGAAAAAACTGGGTTACTATTTAAAAACCAACTTTTTATTTAAATAATTATTTATTTAATTTAATTTCATTTTAGGTAAAAATTGATAAATAATACTTATATAAGTTCAAAGTAATTCATTGGAGTCATTTTATAATAATTTTAGATATATAAAAATTTTATTGAACTTTTCACCGTCTTTTACCCACCTCCTAGGAAAATTTGCAAATTTATATAAAACATAATTTTACCACTTCTCTGAGTGCAATTTCAAAAATCCGAGAGACACAGTTTATTTTAGTAAGTAAAATGTGGTTCAATTAGATGAAAATAATTTTTTGTGAATAGTAACTTTTTACTTTTTTTACCACGGTTAAAAGTAAATAGGGTAATTAAGGGTAAAAATTATATTATTATTACCCTAAAACATGTACTAATTATATTGTATAAGTGTAATTTGACCAAAAACAACCTTATGAATAAAATATGACCATTTAGGCCTACATGGATTAGATTAAGACATTTAATATTAATTTATTTAAAGAACGGTTAAAATAGTTAAAATCAATGTTTAATAAGTATATCATTTTTAATATAGAGTTATAAATAAGATAAATTTTACTATAAATATTAATTAGAATGCTAAAAAGATTTAATACATAATGGTATTTTATTTTTAATTTTTATACATTAAATAGTTTAATTTATTTATGACACAATGATGAAGAAGTAATTATATTATTAATGAAATATTGACATATTTGATGTTATAAATACCCAAATAAATGTAATTTGAGACTTTTTATGAATTTGACTAATTTTATATGTTAATATGACATGTTATTATTGATTTAATTAACTTTGGTCGAACTAACCTTTCTATTATGATTTTTACAAAAATCAATTACCAAATAGTGTCAAAAATGACATAAAATAGTTTTTAAAAAAAATATTATATTATTAATTGATATTTTATTCTTAAAAATATAAGGTTTGGCCAAATGACTTAGATAAGGTTATATATTTTAATAATAAACAACTTGGGGTTTTTTTGGCTTGTTATGGTAAGTTTGTTAACCTTATAGTGTAAGAAAACAAGAAGACAAAGTAAGAGTAAAATTTTTTAACTGAAAGATAAATATAATTGATAAGGTTAAAATAGAAAACTAAATGTGTCCAAATTATATTTGATGAGGGTATTTCGACCCATCCCCACCTTATCTTTGAAATAAATCAATTTGGATCTATTTAAAATCGAATATGACTTTATAATAAATTAATATTTTTTGTTTTTCCAATGGTGCCCCTCTCCTCCCTTATAAAAGGGAACCTCCTCCCTCTCTTCCTCACACCACTTTGAGCCTTCATGCTCAGCCAACACCTACCAATTTCTCTCCTCCACTTCCCTAGAAACATCCTAGATGTTCTGGTATTCTTCAAAGACCAATCTTAGTGCCCTAAGAAAAGGTTTCAAAAGGTGTGTCAAAAGAAGAGGTAATATCCTTTACCAATTCTTTCAACATTATTTATTCTTATACTTCTTCTTCTTTATTTGTTTAATTATGAAGTAATAACATCAGTATCACTCATATACTGATATTTCATTATAAGTATGAAACAACTCTATTTCACCATCTATCCATCCTACGGAAAATGAAATCACCGCACGTGCTTACGTACGGAATATTATCTCCACGCCGTGGTGAAATCTATTTTCCACCACCACCTTACATGGATGGGTATAATGGTGTAAATAATAACTACTGTAAATTGGTATTGATTCTAAAATAGTATACATACACTCCCATACAATTCCACAATCATGGGAACGATATCATCGCTCGTGCGTACGTACGGAATACCGTCTCCACGATGTGATGCGACTCGTTCTACATGATTTTCATTGAATAATGATTACATAAATGAATTGAGTGAATAAATATGATATATATTACACTACTACCATTATTTAAATGAGGTATCTTTTACCTAAAAAGATGAATAATAATTTATTCGACAAAACACGCATAAGAACAAAAATTAATAAACAACTGAATAACAAGTAGCAATGAAATATTACAAATAATAAGCTAATAATATGACCATATATGATATCATAAAAACAAGTATGATTCTGGAATAATTCAATAACATTATTTAAATCATTATACAGGAGGTTCAGACACTTACGAAGAAAACCAGACCTATGGTAAGGGAAAATCTCACAATCTCATTTTATCCGAGATTGTTTATACTGCAGAATTTACTGGGGAATATTTATCATCCACATCAATGTTTCCTCAATATGTAATATTTATATCCTTATAAAATTGTTTAAATCCAATTTTACCCTTCGGTGGGTTTTTAGTAATAGATATAAAAGGAATATTTTGTCATTTTTCGTATGAGGTACTTTTTGACTTTTCCAACAAAATTATGAGAAGAATGTTTTTTTTAACTTATTTAGCATGAATGGATTTTTAAAACATTATTTCCATGAAAATTACTTTACAAGTTTTCATGTTTATTTTAAATAAACTTATTTTAGTTTAGAAGTGTATGACATGTTAAAAAAGGAAAAGTGTTTTTGAAGTAGAAAGGATATTTTCCTCAAGAATGGAGTTCACGTGTTTTATCAAAATTATTTTCCATCTAAGATAATAAAGTGTTCTGTTTTTTCCATATTATTACATTGATTTGATTATGTTGTGATGGAATTATTTTTATGAATTCATTTATCTTATATGAATTGTTTTATGATGTCACAATGTTTAAGAATCCCATTTTTATTACATAGGTTATGCAATGATGTATGATTTTTTTGATTTTGTAGCACACATAAGAATGGTATCATTATGAGATGGGTGGGACCTATATCTCCCTCCAATGCAATGGGTAATGATTTTATATCTCATGAGATAGACATGGATGGAACGGTAGGTTAAACCGGTTCAGTGAAACAAGACTGAAACGAGGAATGAACTTGGTTCAGAAATGGACTTTGTCCACTAAGATAGTCTTGGCAATGATTCTTGACTAATAAGAAATTATTCTCTATGATTATGTGTGTATTCCAAAAAGTTTCATGTTTTATGTTATGATTATTGGAATTACATTTTACTACTATGATTTATCCCATGTTATGACATTATGATCTCTTTTGCAGGTTATGATTTCGAAAATGTTATGTTCTTATGAATATGATGTGATTGATATTTCTTTTGTTTACCCTTACTCAGCATTTGAGTTCACCCTTTTATCTTTTCTTTTCCCCAGGATATAAAGAAAGTTTTTGATCTATATGGGAGATGTTGAAGATCTTTCACCACGATTATTAGATTATATTTCGAGTTTCCAAAGACACTAAACTATAACGGTCTGTTTGTGTGTTTTTGTTATGTACAAAGTATTCTGAAAAAGTAATGTAATGTCCATGTACATCAAGCTTAGGGTCTCTACAGTGGGAAACCAGTTTATAGCCCAAGAATTGGCGAAGGAGGATCAGAAGAAGAGAAGTATGGTGTCCATGGAAGAAATTTAGAGCAGAGTGTTGTACACAGAGAAGTTCTTACAAGACTCTTGCCATTAGGCGACGTCGGAAATGAAGAAGAGGACGACGCTGGATGACTTGTTTAATTCCCAAGACCTGGCAATGGAGTATCGGAAGAAGAGAAGTACGGTTTTCATGGCAGAAAGGCAGAGGAGAGCACCACACACTAAACCTCTCTTAACGGACTCTTGTGATCAGACCACGCTAGAAAGGAAGAAGAGGATGATGCTCGTCGACCTGTTTATATCCCTTGACCTTGCGATGGAGGATCAGAATAAGAGAAGTATGGTGTTCATGGAAGAAAGGCAGAGGAGAGCACCGCACACCTAGCCACCTCTTACCAGACTCAGTGTTCCTGGAATAAAGGCAGAGGAGAGCCCCGCACACTGAGCATCTCTTACCAAATATATATTTAAGACTAAATATAATGAATTTAAAAATATAATGTTGAAATTAGAAATTTATTTTTAACATTTTGGAAATCTATGTAATATTTTTATTCAAATAAAATCTATTTTGGAATTTTTTCATTTAATCATGTATTCAAAAGATTTATTTTAATTTTTTCCTTGGTTTGAAAGACAATCAAGTGTTCATTGAATTAACATAATCCAATTAATTCAATGAGAAAAAAAATTATTCTAGGTTTTTATTTAAGATTATTTTTATACTTAAAACATGTGCTCATTCAAAAAATAGTTCTTGTGAATATATATTAAAAATATTTTTTTACCACATCTAGAAACTAAATATTATAAAATTGGTTCTATTTTTCAAATCAGTGTAATTAATATCAGGTAATAAAATAAACTTAATGAAAAAAAATTCTTTGAGAATAATCATAGAAAATTCTAAAGGAAGGTTCAAAGTAACGAGTAGTCATGATGACATGAAATTATATCCATGCGAAGTACAAAAAAAGGTTCCTTTCACAATTTTTTGTAAAAAAGTTAAAAGTACCTCAATCAAAATACAAAAAGAAGATTCCATTTATTTTTTATTAAAAATAAAACATTGATAAAAATGAATTTAAAAAACCATAAGAGAATATTAAAATCATTCTTGAAAACATTTTTAAAAGAAAGATGAAAATAGAAGAAAAGGATTATCAAAAGCCTATTTTTTTAAAAAAAATATGATCATTAAAAGTACTAAATTAAGGAAGATTGTACTATTACTTGGAAACTCCATGAATAAATGAAGGGATATAAAATGAAATGGGTTTATCATATAAGGAACATATAATTTCTCTCAATATAAACTAATGTATAATCAATACAAACTAAAATGAGATTGAAGCATAAATCCCTTACAACTTTGGTAATCACTAAATCAAAAACTCATTAAAGAGAGAACCATATATGGATTTTAAAATCATCATAGTTTCGATTTAAAAAATCGTAAAAAAAATTATGGCGTCACACCCCGACTTTTTAATTTTTTTTATTTTTTTATTCCTAGGCTCCACGTCCTCGCGTCAAGGATCGGGCTGGTCCTGGTTTAAAAATTTCTGACATTTAATGTTTTTAGTGTGTGTTTCAGAACTGTGGACGGGCATCGTGTGGTTAGTAGTGACTGTGTGGTTGCCCCAGTTGCTTGTGCGGGTGCCCAAGCCGACTGCGTTGAGGCGTGCAATTTGCGTGCGTGTTTTTTTAAAGTCGTTCGATGAGCGCGCGAGTACTGGTTAATATTATGTTGTTATTATTGTTATTATTTTTATAATTATTATTTTTATTTATAAACATATTTATTATATTTATAATTATATATAATTAATATCTTTATTAAAATTTTATAATTATTTAAATATATATTTATTTATTTAGATTTAAAATTGTAAATATTTGAATATATTTATTATAATTTTATAATTATTTATTAACTATAAATGTATATATATTTATTTATAGTTATAATCATATATATACATATATTCCAATAATTATAAAATTTTTACAAATATATTTATTGAATTTATATTTTTATAAATATATATAATTAATATATTTATAAGAATTTAATAATAATTAATATATATACGTATTATATAGAATTCTAATTATAAATATTTATATATAATTATAAATATATTTATTTAATTAATATATTTATTATAATTTGATAATTATTTAAATATAAATATATATTTCTCACATATAGATTTTTATTATAGTGTGTGATTTATAATGAAAATTAATTTTATTTATTGTCATTAAAATACTTATATTTGACTAAAATTAATATGAATATATAATTATATAAGAATACTATTTTAGCATATAAAAAAATTGGTTCGATCTCTTGTTTAATAGATTTTCCCGATCCAAACTTGACCTAATCTCTTGATTTAAGGACCATCCCAATTCTATATGAGTTCATATATAATTTTAGGGTAATTTAGGTGGGTGGGTTTTATTAGTTTTATGGGGTAGTGTTTTTTTTATATTTGGGAAATGGGTTTGTTCAACGCCACTATAAGTTGCGCTTTCACCCCACACCACCCCCAAACCCCACAAATATATATATATATATATATATAATATTTATTTTATTATAAAAAATATATAAAATAAAATAAATAAATAATTATATTTTTTATAATAAATACAAAAATTATGATAAATTTATTTTTTTATAAAAACATTTATAATAAATATCTGATAAATATTATAATAAATTTAATAATATTATTATAATAAATGTACATTTTTTATACATTTATTATCCATTTATTATAAATACTATAATGTTATAATATTTATTATATTAAATATCTAATAAATAATAATAAATACTATTATTATAAATGCACAATAAATGTATAATAAATGTATAATAAATATTTATAATACATTTATATTTACAATAAATACGTATTATAATTAAATATTATAATATTTATAATAATAATTATCTAATAATTCTATAATAACTATTATTATAATAAATATACATTTATAATATCTATTATAATAAATATTATTATAATAAATGTATAATAAATATTACTGTAATAAATATTATAATAAATGTATAATAAATATATAGAAAATGTATAATAAATGTTTATAAAAAAAATTATTAAAAATTTGTTTTTATTATAATAAATATTATAATATTTAAGTATAATAAATGTATATTTATATTTATATATATAATAAATATGATAATATTTATTATAATAAATCTACATTTATTTTATACATTTATTATAATAAATATGTACAATAAATATATATTTAATATTATAATACCTTTATTTATTAATTATAATATAATAAATGTAATAGGTAATTATTTATCATTATTATATAATTATCATATCTATATTTATTTTATTTATCATTATTATATAATTATCATATCTATATTTATTTTATTTATAATTATATAATTATATTATAAATAAATCTAATATGTAATATAATATAATAAATATAAAATGATACATTTATTTTTTAATTTTAATAAATGTATATTTATAATTATATAAATTTTTAATAATTATAAAAAATATAAATTTATAATTACATATTACATTTATTATAATAAATAAATAAATATATATATATTACATTTATTATAATAAATAAATGTATATTTATAATTACATTTATAAATGTATATTTATTATAATAAATAAATGTATATTTATTACATATTTTTTATAATAAATAAAAGTATATTATATTTATAAAAAATGTATATTTATATAAATAAATGTATATTACATTTATAATAAATGTATATTAATATTAATAAATATTATTAATAAATATTATTAATAAAAATTAATAAATGTAAATTTTTCAATAAATATTATAATGAATAAATGTATATATATATTTTCATTTATAAATGTATATTTATAATAACTTTATATTTATAAATAAATATTTTTATTAAATATTATTAATGAATGTTAATAAATGTATATTTATTAATGAATATTATAATAAATAAATGTATATTTATAATTACATTTATAAATGTATATTTATTATAATAAAGAAATGTATATTACATTTACAAATAATTACATATTTATTATAATAAATAAATGTATATTACATTTAAAAGTTATTACATATTTATTATAATAAATGTATATTACATTTATAAATAAATAATCTTTTATTTTGTTAATAAATGAATATTACATTTACTATTATAAATGTATATTACATATTTATTATAATTAATGTATATTACATTTATATAAATGTATATTTATTACATATTTATTGTAATAAAGAATTAAATTTCTAAATGTATGTTTAATTTATAATAAATATCTAATAAATGTATATTTATTATAATAAATAAATTTAAATGACATTTATAAATAATTTCATATTTATTATAATAAATAAATGTATATTTATAATTATATAATTATAGTATATAATTATTTATAGATATGATAATTATATAATAAAGATAAATAATTATATATTACATTTATTATATTATAATTAAAAAATAAATGTATTATAATATTTATTATACATTTATTATACATATTTATTATAATAAATGTATAAAATAAAAATATATTTATTATAATAAATTAGGCTACAAAAATCAAACAGCTAACCATATACTTATTGAACAAAACATATACTTAGAGCATTACAAGAATATAATAAATATATTTATAAAATTATATGTATAATAAATTAATATTTATTTATTTATAATAATAACTATTAATAAATGTATATTTATTTATATTTATATATATAATGAATATATTTAAATTTATAAATATAAATTATATATATATATATTTATATATTTATTATATTTATAATTATATATAATTAATATCTATATTATAATTTTTAAATTTTTTAAATATATCTCTATTTATTTAGAATTATAATTTTAAATATTTGTATTTATTTATTATAATATTATAATTACTTAATAACTATAAATGTATATATATTTATTTATAGTAAAAATCATATATATATATATATATATTTCAATAATTATAAAATTTTAACAAATATATTTATTGCATTTATAATTTTATAAATATATATAATTAATATATTTATAACAATTTAATAATTATTTAAATATATATGTATTATATAGAATTCTAATTATAAATTTTTTATATATTTGTAAATATATTTATTGAATTAAAATATTTATTATAATTTGAAAATTATTTAATTATAAATATATATTTAATACATATATATTTTATTTATAGTGTGTGATTTATAATGATAATTAATTTTATTTATTGTCATTAAAATAGTTATATTTGACTATAATTAATATGAATATATAATTATATAATAATATTCTTTTAATAAATAAAAAAATTGGTTTGATCACCTTTTTAATCGATTTTCCCAATCTGAACTTGACCTACTCCCCTGATTTAATGACCATCTCGATTCTATATGAGTGGGAGTATAATTTGACCTACAATAAATGAATTTTAGGTGAAATAGAATGATTTGATTGATAGATTAGTCACCATTGTAATATGAATTTTGACGTTGATATTCCTTAAATGCATTCATAAATATATGAAATGGATGAGTCGTTCTATAAATTAGATACCATCCTCATCCCCTTTCATTCTGTAGCTCTTCAAATTTAACCGTAATTCTCACTCACCCTTCCTCCTCCCCAGTACGAGCACTTGTCTCTCTGATCCCCCAAAACAAAATGGTGCATCGGGCAATGAGAACATTAACAGAAAAACTGCGGAGTGTCGCCAATTCCATCTTCCCTGGCTCCATGAAAAGGCAGAGGAGAGCGCTGCACACTGAGCAGGTGATGCCGGCGATGCCGGAATGGCCGAGGATAGTGCCGCACACCGAGCAGGAGATGCCGGTGATTCCGAAAACCTACTTCGATCTGATCTTAGAAGACACTTCCTACCAGGCGATGCCGGATAGGAAGAAAAAGATGACGCTGGCCGACCCGTTGATGCCGGAATGGCAGATGGGGGAAAGACACATTGATATGCTTTTACCAGACACTTCCTACCAAGCAATGCCAGAAAAGAAGAAGAAGACGACGTTGACCGACCCGGTGATGCTAGAAAAGAAGATAAAGATGACGTCGGACGACCCGGTGATGACGAAAATGAAGAAGAAGATGACACTGGACGACCTGGCGATGCAGGAATGGCAGAAAAGTGAAGCACACATTGATCTTCTCTTAGCAGACCCTTCCTACCTGACGATGCAGGAAGGGAAGAATAAGCTGATACTGGCTGACCCGGCGATGCCTGAATGGCAGAGGAGGGAAACCCGCATCGATATGCTCTTCGGAGAAACTTCCAACCAGGCGATGCCAGAAATAAAGAAGAAGAGGATGCTGGCTGGCCCGTTTATACCCCAGGACATGGTGATGGAGGATCAGAAGAAGAGGAGCACCCTGGGCGGCCTATTTATGGCCGAAGACCTAGGATTGGAGGCGACATCGGAACGGAAGAAAAGGGTGGCAGTGGGCAACCTGTTTATATCCCAAGACCAGACAATGGAGGATCGAAAGAAGAGAAGTACGGTGTTCATGGAAGAAAGGAAAAGGAGAGTGTCGCACACTGAGCAGCTCTTACCTAACTCTTGCGATCAGGAAACATCAGAAAGAAAGAAGAGGACGACGCTGGATGACTTGTTTAAAGCCCAAGACCTGGAGATGGAGGATCAGAGGAATAAAAGTATGCTTTTCATGGTAGAAAGACAGAGGAGAGAACCGCACACACATCTGCTCTTACCAGTCTCTTGTGATCAGGCCATGCCAGATAAGAAGAAGAAGATGACGCTGGCCGACCTGTTTATAGCCCATGATCTGGAAATGGTGGATCACAAGAAGAGAAGTATGGTGTTCATGGCAGAAAGGTAGAGGAGAGTGCCACACACCAAGAACATCAAACCAGACTTGGTGATCAAGGAAGAAATGCATAGGAGAGCCCCGCACACTGAGCAGCTCTTACAAGATATATATTTAAGAATTAATATAATGAATTTAAAAATATAATGTTGAAATTAGAAATTTATGTTTAACATTTTGGAAATCTATGTAATATTTTTATTCAAATAAATTCTGTTTTTGTTTTTTTTCTTTTAATCAAGTATTCAAAAGATTCATTTTTTTTTGCTTGGTTTGAAAAATAATCAAGTGTTCATTGATTTTACATAATCCAATTAATTCAATTACAAACAAAATTATACTTTGTTTTTCTTTACGATTATTTTTATACTTAAAACATGTCCTTTTTCAAAATATGGTTCTTGTGAATTTATATTAAATATATGTATTTACCAATTCTAAAAATTAAATCTTATATAATGGGTTCAATATTTCAAATCAGTATAATTAATATCAGGTAATACGATCAACTTAAAGAAAAAAATATCTTGGAGAAGAATCATAGAAAATTATAAAGTAAGGTTCAAAGCAACGAGTAATCATGATGACATGAAATTCTATCCATTTGAAGTACAACAAAACAATGATTCTTTTCACATTTTTCTTTGTAAAAAAGTTAAAAGTACCTCGTTCAAAATACTAAAAGAAGATTCAATTTATTTTTTTTATTAAAATTCAAACATGGCTAAAAATGAATTTATAAAATCATAGGAGAATATTAAAATCAATATTGAAAAAAAATTTAATGAAATGATGAAAATGGAAGAAAAGGATTCCCAAAAGTCTATTTTTCATTTTAAAAAAAAAATTATGATCATTCTAAGAACTAAATAAAGGAAATTTGTACAATTACATGAACACTAAATGAAAAAATGAAGGAAAATAAAATGAAATGGGTTTATCATATAAGGAACAAATTATTTCCCTCAATCGAAACTAATGTATAATCAATACAAATTAAAATGAGATTGAAACATAAATCTCTTACTACTTTGGTAATCACAAAATCAAAAACTCATGAAATAGAGAACCATAAATGGATAATTAAATCCCAGTAGTTTCTATAAAAAGAATCGTAAAGACATTAATGGTGTCACACCCTAACTTTTTAATTTATTTTTATTTTATTATTCTTGGGCTCCACGTCCTCGCGTCAAGGATCGGGCTGGTACTGGTTTAAAAATTTCAGACATTTAATTTTTTGAGTGTGTGTTTCAGACCCGTGGATGGGTACCATGTGGTTAGCAGTGACTCTGCAGTCGCCCCAGGTGCTTGTGCGGGTGCCCAAGCCGACTGCGTTGAGGCATGCAAATTGCGTGTGTGTTTTTTTTAAGTCGTGCGATGAGCGCGCGGGTATTGGTTAATATTATGATGTTATTATTGTTATTATTTTTATAATTATTATTTTTATTTATAATCATATTTATTATATTTATAATTATATATAATTAATATCTTTATTATAATTTTGTAATTTTTTAAATATATCTTTATTTATTTAGAATTATAATTGTAATTTTTTTTATAAATTTATTATAATTTTATAATTATTGTCCTTAAAATAGTTATATTTAACTATAATTAATATGAATATCTAATTATATAATAATACTATTTTAACATATAAAAAAATTGGTTCGATCACCTGTTTAACAGATTTTCCCGATCCAAACATGACCTAATCCCCAGATTTAATGACCATCCTGATTCTATATGAGTGCATGTATAATTTTTGGGTAATTTAGGTGGGTCGGTTTTTCTAGATTTATGGGGTAGTGTTTTTGTATATTTGGGAAATGGGTTTGTTCAATGCCACTACAAGATGCGCCTTCACCCCACACCACCACCAAACCCCACAAATATATATATATATATATATAATAAATTTATTTTATTATAATAAATATAAGAAATAAAATAAATACATAATTATATATTTTATAATAAATACAAAAAATTATATGAAATTTATTTTTTTATAAAAAATATTTATAATAAATATCTGATAAATATTATAATAAATGTAATAATATTATTATAATAAAATTACATTTGTTATACATTTATTATTCATTTTTTATAAATACTATAATGTTATAATATTTTTTATATAAATATCTAATAAATATTAATAAATACTATTATTATAAATGTACAATAAATGTACAATAAATTTATAATAAATACTTATAATACATTTATATTTACAATAAAAAGATATTATAATTAAAAATTATAATATTTATAATAATAAGTATCTAATAGCTGTATAATAAATATTATTATAATAAATATACATTTATAATATCTATTATAATAAATATATAGTAAATGTATAATAAATATTTATAATAAATTTATTATAAATGTGTTTTTATTATAAAAAATATTATAATATTTAATTATAATAAATGTATATTTATATTTATATTTATAATAAATATGATAATATTTATTATAATAAATCTTCATTTATTTTAAACATTTATTATAATAAATATGTACAATAAATATATATTTAACATTATAATACCTGTATTTTTTAATTATAATATAATAAATGTAATATGTAATTATTTATCATTATTATATAATTATCATATCTATATTAATTATATTTATAATTATTAAACTATATTATAAATAAATGTAATATGTAATATAATATAATAAATGTAATATGATACATTTTTTTTTAATTTTAATAAATGTATATTTATAATTATATAAATGCTTAATAATTATAAAAAATATAAATTTAAAATTACATAATACATTTATTATAATAAATAAATATATATATATTACATTTATCATAATAATTAAATTTATATATTTATAATTACATTTATAAATTAATATTTATTATAATAAATAAATGTATATTTATTACATATTTATTATAATAAATAATATATTTTATATTTATAAGAAATGTATATTTATATAAATAAATGTATATTATATTTATAATAAATGTATATTCATATTAATAAATATTATTAATAAATATTATTAATAAAAATTAATAAATGTAAATTTATCAATTAATATTATAATAAATAAATGTATATATATAATTACATTTATAAATGTATATTTATAATAAATGTATATTTATAAATAAATATTATTTTTAAATATTATTAATCAATGTTAATAAATGTATATTTATTAATGAATATTATAATAAATGAATGTATATTTATAATTAGATTTATAAATGTATATTTATTATAATAAGTAAATGTATATTACATTTATATATAATTATATATTTATTATAATAAATAAACGTATATTGCATTTATTATAAATGTATATTTATATAAATAAATGTATATTGCATTTATAATAAATGTATATTTATATAAATAAATGTATATTACATTTATAAGTAATTATATATTTATTATAATAAATATCTATTACATTTATAAATAAATAATCATTTATTTTGTTAATAAATGAATATTACATTTACTATTATAAATGTATATTACATATTTATTATAATAAATGTATTTTAAATTTATATAAATGTATATTTAATACATATTTATTGTAATAAACAATTACATTTAGAAATGTATATTACATTTATAATAAATATCTAGTAAATGTATATTTATTATAATAAATAAATGTAAATGACAGTTATAAATAATTATATATTTATTATAATAAATAAATGAATATCTATAATTATATAAATATAGTATATAATTATTTATAGATATGATAATTATATAATTAAGATAAATAATTATACTTATTGAACAAAAACATATACTTAGAGCATTACAAGAAGATAATAAATATATTTATAAAATTATATGTATAATAAATAATTATTTTTTATTTATAATAATAACTATAAATAAATGTATATTTATTTATATTTATATATATAATGAATATATTTTAATTTATAAATATAATTTTTTTAAATATATTTATTATATTTATAATTATATATAATTAATATCTATATTATAATTTTATAATTTTTTTTAATATATCCCTATTTATTTAGAATTGTAATTTTAAATATTTGTATTTATTTATTATAATTTTATAATTATTTTATAACTATAAATGTACATATATTTATTTATAGTAATAATCATATATATATTTCAATAATTATAAAATTTTAACAAATGTATTTATTGCATTTATAATTTTATAAATATATATAATTTATATATTTATAATAATTTAATAATATTTAAATATATACGTATTACATAGAATTCTTATTATAAATATTTGTAGATATTTATAAATAAATTTATGTAATTAAAATTTTTATTATAATTTGATAATTATTTAATTTTTATTATATATTTAATACATATATATTTTAATTATAGTGTGTGATTTATAATGAAAATTAATTTTATTTATTTTCAATAAAATAGTTATATTTCACTATAATTAATATGAATATATAATTATAGAATAATATTCTTTTAACAAATAAAAAAATTGTTTCGATCACATTTTTAACCGATTTTCTCGATCCGAACATGGCCTACTCCCCTGATTTAATGCCCACTCGATTCTATATGAGTGGGTGTATAATTTTACCTACAATAAATGAATTTTAGGTGCAATAGAATGATTTGATTGAGAGATTAGTCCTGTGACCATTGTAATATGAATTTTGACGTTGACCTTCCTTAAATGCATTCATAAATATATGAAATGGATGAGTCGTTCTATAAATTAGATACCCATCCTCAACCCCTTTCCTTCTATAGCTCTGCAAATTTAATTATAATTCTCACTCACCCTTCCTCCTCCCCAGTACGAGCGCTCGTCTCTCTGATCCCTCAAAACAAAATGTTGCAGGACTAAGAAGAAGAGGATCACGCTAGCCGACCTGTTTATAGCCCAAGACCTGGCAATGGCGGATCAGAAGAAGAGAAGTATGGTGTTCATGGCAGAGTGGTAGAGGAGAGTGCCACACTCCTAGAACCTCATACTAGACTCAGTGTTCATGGAAGAAATGCAGAGGAGAGCCCCACACACCGAGCAGCTCTTACAAGATATATATTTAAGAATTAATATATTGAATTTAAATATATAATGTTGAAATTTGAAATTTATGTTTAACATTTTGGAAATCTATGTAATATTTTTGTTCAAATAAAATCTGTTTTTTTCTCTCAGTCAAGTATTCAGAAGACTCATTTTTTTTCTTGGTTTGAAAAACAATCAAGTGTTTGTTGATTTTACATAATCCAATTAATTCAATGAGAAATAAAATTATACTTGGTTTTTCTGTAAGATTATTTTTATACATAAAACATGTCCTTTTTCAAAAAATGGTTCTTGTGAATATATATTAAAAATATTTTTTACCACATCTAGAAATTAAAAATTATAAAATGCGTTCTATATTTCAAATCAGTATAATTAATATCAGGTAATACGATCAACTTAAAGAATATTTTTTCTTGGAGAAGAATCATAGAAAATTATAATGTAATGTTCAAAACCACGAGTAGTTATGATGACATGAAATTGTATCCATGTAAAGTACAACAAATCAAAGATTATTTTCACATTTTTTTGTAAAAAAAGTTAAAAGTACCTAGCTCAAAATAGTAAAAGAAGATTCCATTTATTTTTTTTATTAAAATTCAATCATGGCTAAAAAGGAATTTATAAAATCATAGAAGAATATTAAAATCCTAATTGAAAACATTTTTAAAGAAAAGATTAAAATGGAAGAAAAGTATTCCCAAAAGTCTATTTTTCATTTAAATAAAATTATGATCATTCTAAGTAAAAAATAAAGGAAAATTGTACAATTACTTGAACACTCCATGAATAAATGAAGGAAAATAAAATGAAATGGGTTTATTGTATAAGGAACATATAATTTCTCTCAATCTAAACTAATGTATAATCAATACAAATTAAAATGAGATTGAAACATAAATCTCTTACTACTATGGTAATCACTAAATCAAAAACTCATGAAAGGGAGAACCTTATATAGATTTTTAAATCCTTGTAGTTTCAATAAAAAGAATCGTAAAAAATTAATGGTGCCAAACCCCAACTTTTTAATTTATTTTTATTTTATTATTCCTGGGTTCCACGTCCTCGTGTCAAGGATCGAGTTGGTCCTGGATTAAAAATTTCTGACATTTGATGTTTTTAGTGTGTGTTTCAGACCCGTGAACGGGCACCGTGTGGTTAGCAGTGACTGTGCTGTCGCCCCAGGTGCTTGTGCGGGTTCCCATGCTGACTGCATTGAGGCGTGTAAATTGTGTTCGTGTTTTTTTACGTCATGCGACGAGCGCGCGGGTACTAGTTAATATTATGATGTTATTATTGTTTTTATTTTTATAATTATTATTTTTATTTATAAACATATTTATTATATTTATAATTATATATAATTAATATCTTTATTATAAATTTATAATTATTTAAATATATATTTATTTATTTAGAATTATAATTGTAAATATTTGTATATATTTATTATAATTGTATAATTATTTAATAACTGTAAATGTATATATATTTATATATAGTTATTATCATATATATATTCTAATAATTATAAAATTTTAACAAATATATTTATTGCATTTATATTTTTATAAATATATATAATTAATATTTTTATAATAATTTAATAATAATTTATATATATACGTATTATATAGAATTCTAATTATAAATAATTGTATATAATTATAAATATATTTAATTATTTAATATATTTATTATAATTTAATAATTATTTAAATATAAATATATATTTTTTATGTATAGATTTTTATTATAGTGTGTGATTTATAATGAAAATTAATTTTATTTATTGTCCTAAAAATAGTTATATTTTACTATAATTAATATGAATATATAATTATATAATAATACTATTTTAACATATAAAAAAATTGGTTTGATCACCTGTTTAACAGATTTTCCCGATCCATACTTGATTTAATCCCCTGATTTAATGACCATCCCGATTCTATATGCGTGCATGTATAATTTTAGGGTAATTTAGGTGGGTCGGTTTTTTTAGTTTTATGGGGTAGTGTTTTTTTATATTTGGGAAATGGGTTTGTTCAATGCCACTACAAGATGTGCCTTCACCCCATACCACCCCCAAACCCCACAAATATATATATATATATATAATAAATTTATTTTATTATAATAAATATAAATAATAAAATAAATACATAATTATATATTTTATAATAAATACAAAAAATTATAAGAAATTTATTTTATTATAATAAATAATTATAATAAATATCTGAAAAATATTATAATAAATGTAATAATATTATTATAATAAATTTACATTTGTTATACATTTATTATCCATTTA
The DNA here is from genome assembly GCA_963277665.1 of Viscum album. Classification (NCBI taxonomy): domain Eukaryota; kingdom Viridiplantae; phylum Streptophyta; class Magnoliopsida; order Santalales; family Viscaceae; genus Viscum; species Viscum album. Next base: position 1,935,113,053 of record OY728131.1, read on the forward strand.
TTATAAATACTATAATGTTACAATATTTATTATATTAAATATCTAATAAATATTAATAAATACTATTATTATAAATGTACAATAAATGTATAATAAATGTATAATAAATATTTATAATACATTTATATTTACAATAAATACTTATTATAATAAAAAATTATAATATTTATAATAATAAGTATCTAATAAATGTATAATAAATATTATAATAATAAATATACATTTATAATATCTATTATAATAAATATATAGTAAATGGATAATAAATGTTTATAATAAATATATTATAAATGTATTTTTATTATAATAAATATTATAATATTTAATTATAATAAATGTATATTTATATTTATATTTATAATAAATATGATAATATTTATTATAATAAATCTATATTTATTTTAAACATTTAATATAATAAATATGTACAATAAATATATATTTAATATTATAATACTTGTATTTTTTAATTATAATATAATAAATGTAATATGTTATTATTTATCATTATTATATAATTATCATATCTATATTAATTATATTTATAATTATATAATTATATTATAAATAAATGTAATATGTAATATAATATAATAAATGTAATATGATACATTTATTTTTTAATTTTAATAAATGTATATTTATAATTATATAAATGTTTAATAATTATAAAAAATATAAATTTATAATTACATAATACATTTATTATAATAAATAAATATATATATATTACATTTATTATAATAATTAAATGTATATTTATAATTACATTTATAAATTAATATTTATTATAATAAATAAATGTATATTTATTACATATTTATCATAATAAATAAATGTATTTTATATTTATATGAAATGTATATTTATATAAATAAATGTATATTCATATTAATAAATATTATTAATAAATATTATTAATAAAAATTGGCAAATGTAAATTTATCAATGAATATTATAATAAATAAATGTATATATATAATTACATTTATAAATGTATATTTATAATAAATGTATATTTATAAATAAATATTATTTTTAAATATTATTAATCAATGTTAGTAAATGTATATTTATTAATGAATATTATAATAAATAAATGTATATATATAATTACATTTATAAATGTATATTTATAATAAATGTATATTTATAAATAAATATTATTTTTAAATATTATTAATCAATGTTAGTAAATGTATATTTATTAATGAATATTATAATAAATAAATGTATATTTATAATTAAATTTATAAATGTATATTTATTATAATATGTAAATGTATATTACATTTATAAATAATTTCATATTTATTATAATAAATAAACGTATATTGCATTTATTATAAATTTATATTTATATAAATAAATGTATATTACATTTATAATAAATGTGTATTTATATAAATAAATTTATATTACATTTATAAGTAATTACATATTTATTATAATAAATGTATATTACATTTATAAATAAATAATCATTTATTTTGTTAATAAATGAATATTACATTTACTATTATAAATGTATATTACATATTTATTATAATAAATGTATATTACATTTATATAAATGTAAATTTATTACATATTTATTGTAATAAACAATTACATTTATAAATGTATATTACATTTATAATAAATATCTAATAAATGTATATTTATTATAATAAATAAATATAAATGACATTTATAAATAATTACATATTTATTATAATAAATAAATGAATATTTATAATTATATAAATATAGTATATAATTATGTATAGATATGATAATTATATAATTAAGATAAATAATTATAATTATTGAACAAAAACATATACTTAGAGCATTACAAGAATCTAATAAATATATTTATAAAATTATATGTATAATAAATAATTATTTATTTATATTTATATATATAATGAATATATTTTAATTTATAAATAAAATTTTTTTATAAATATATTTATTATATTTATAATTATATATAATTAATATCTATTTTATAATTTTGTAATTTTTTAATATATCCCTATTTATTTAGAATTAAAATTTTAAATATTTGTATTTATTTATTATAATTTTATAATTCTTTTATAACTATAAATGTATATATATTTATTTATAGTAACAATCGTATTATTATTTCAATAATTATAAAATTTTAACAAATGTATTTATTGCATTTATAATTTTATAAATATATATAATTAATATATTTATATTAATTTAATAATATTTAAATATATACGTATTACATAGAATTCTTATTATAAATATTTATATATATTTATAAATATAATTATTTAATTAAAATTTTTATTATAATTTGATAATTATTTAATTATAATTATATATTTAATACATATATATTTTAAATATAATGTGTGATTAATAATGAAAATTAATTTTATTTATTTTCATTAAAATAGTTATATTTCACTCTAATTAATATGAATATATAATTATAGAATAATATTCTTTTAACAAATAAAAAAATTGTTCCGATCACCTTTTTAACCGATTTTCGCGATCCAAACTTGGCATACTCCCTTGATTTAATGACCACTCGATTCTATATGAGTGGGTGTATAATTTTACCTACAATAAATGAATTTTAGGTGCAATAGTATGATTTGATTGAGAGATTAGTCCTGTGACCATTGTAATAAGAATTTTGACGTTGACCTTCCTTAAATGCATTCATAAATATATTAAATGGATGAGTAGTTCTATAAATTAGATACCCATCCTCAACCCCTTTCATTCTATAGCTCTGCAAATTTAACTATAATTCTCACTCACCCTTCCTCCTCCCCAGTACGAGCGCTCGTCTCTCCGATCCCCAAAAACAAAATGGTGCATCAGGTGATGAGAACGTTAACAGGGAAGCTGAAGAGTGTCGGCAATTCCTTCTTCCCTAGCTTCGCAAAGTGGAAGAGGAGAGCGTCGCACACTGTGCAGGCGATGTCAGTGATGCCGAAATGGCTGAGGATAGTGCCGCACACCGAGAAGGAGATGCCGGCGATTCTGAAAACTTACTTCGATCAGCTCTTATAAGACACTTCCTACCAGGTGATGCTGGAATGGAAGAAGAAGACGACGCTAGCCGACCCGTTGATGCCGGAATGACAGATGGGGGAAAGCCACATTGATATGCTCTTAGCAGACAATTCCTACCAGGAGATGCTAGAATGGAAGAAGAAGACGACACTGACCGACCCGGTGATGTTCGAAAGGAAGATAAATATGACCTTGGATGACCTGGTGATGCCGAAAATGAAGAAGAAGATAACACTGGCCGACCAGGCGATGCTGGAATGGCAGAGGAGTGAAGCTCACATTGATCTACTCTTAGCAGACACTTCCTACCTGGTGATGTAGGAAAGGAACCAGAAGCTGATGCTGGCCGAACCGGCGATGCCGAAATGGCAGAGGAAGGAAATCCATATCGATATGCTCTTCGGAGACACTTCCTACTAGGCGATGCCGGAAATGAAGAAGAAGAGGACGCTGGCCGGCCCGTTTATACCCCAGGACATGGCGATGGAGGATTAGAATAAGGGGAGAACCCTGGGTGGCCTGTTTATGGCTGAAGACCTGGGGTTGGAGGCGACACCGCAACAAATGAAGTGGACGGGAGTGGGAAACCTATTTATATCCCAAGACCAGATGATGGAGGATCATATGTAGAGAAGTACGGTGTTCATGGAAGAAAGGCAAATGAGAGCACCGTACACCGAGCAGCTCTTACCAGACTCTTGCGATTTGGCGACGTCGAAAAGGAAGAAGAGGATGATGCTGGATGACTTGTTTAAAGCCCAAGACCTGGCGATGGAGGATAGGAAGAAGAAAAGTATGGTTTTCATGAAATAAAGGAAGAGGAGAGAACCACACACACATCAGCTCTTACCAGACTCTTGTGATCAAGCCATGCCAGATAAGAAGAAGAGGATCACGCTAGCCGACCTGTTTATAGCCCAAGACCTGGCAATGGCGGATCAGAAGAAGAGAAGTATGGTGTTCATGGTAGAATGGCAGAGGAGAGCGCCACACTCCTAGAACCTCATACCAGACTCGGTGTTCATGGCAGAAATGCAGAGGAGAGCCCTCCACACCGAGCAGCTCTTACAAGATATATATTTAAGAATTAATATATTGAATTTATAAATATAATGATGAAAATTTGAAATTTATGTTTAACATTTTGGAAATCTATGTAATAATTTTGTTCAAATAAAATCTGTTTTTTTTTTCTCTCAGTCAAGTATTCAGAAGATTCAATTTTTTTTGCTTGCTTTGAAAAACAATCAAGTGTTTGTTGATTTTACATAATCCAATTAATTCAATGAGAAACAAAATTATACTTGGTTTTTCTATAAGCTTATTTTTATACATAAAACATGTCCTTTTTCAAAAAATGGTTCTGGTGAATTTATATTAAAAATATTTTTTACCACATCTAGAAATCAAAAATTATAAAATGCGTTCTATATTTCAAATCATTATAATTAATATCAGGTAATACGATCAACTTAAAGAATAATTTTTCTTGGAGAAGAATCATAGAAAATTATAATGTAATGTTCAAAGCAACGAGTAGTCATGATGACATGAAATTGTATCCATGTAAAGTACAACAAATCAAAGATTATTTTCACATTTTTTTGTGTAAAAAGTTAAATGTACCTAGCTCAAAATAGTAAAAGAATATTCCATTTATTTTTTTATTAAAATTCAATCATGGCTAAAAAGTAATTTATAAAATCATAGAAGAATATTAAAATCATTATTGAAAACTTTTTTAAAGAAAAGATGAAATTGGAAGAAAAGTATTCTCAAAAGTCTATTTTTCATTTAAATAAAATTATGATCATTCTGAGTAAAAAATAAAGGAAAATTGTACAATTACATGAACACTCCATGAATAAATGAAGGAAAATAAAATTACATGGGTTTATAGTATAAGGAACGTATAATTTCTCTCAATCTAAACTAATGTATAATCAATACAAATTAAAATGAGATTGAAACATAAATCTCTTACTACTATGGTAATCAATAAATCAAAAACTCAAGAAAGGGAGAACCATATATGGGTTTTTAAATCCTTGTAGTTTCAATAAAAAGAATCGTAAAAAAATTAATGGTGCCACACCCCAACTTTTTAATTTATTTTTATTTTATTATTCCTGGGTTCCACATCCTCGTGTCAAGGATCGGGTTGGACCTGGATTAAAAATTTCTGACTTTTGATGTTTTTAGTGTGTGTTTCAGACCCATGGATGGGCACAGTGTGGTTAGCAGTGACTGTGCGGTCGCCCCAGGTGCTTGTGCGGGTGCCCATGCTGACTGCATTGAGGCGTGTAATTTGTGTGCGTGTTTTTTTACGTCATGCGACGAGCGCGCGAGTACTAGTTAATATTATGATGTTATTATTGTCTTTATTTTTATAATTATTATTTTTATTTATAAACATATTTATTATATTTATAATAATATATAATTAATATCTTTATTATAAATTTATAATTATTTAAATATATATTTATTTATTTACAATTATAATTGTAAATATTTGTATATATTTATTATAATTGTATAATTATTTAATAACTGTAAATGTATATATATTTATATATAGTTATAATCATATATATATTCCAATAATTATAAAATTTTAACAAATATATTTATTGCATTTATATTTTTATAAATATATATAATTAATATATTTATAATAATTTAATAATAATTTATATATATACATATTATATAGAATTCTAATTATAAATATTTGTATATAATTATAAATATATTTAATTATTTATTATATTTATTATAATTGGTAATTATTTAAATATAAATATATATTTTTTATATATATATTTTTATTATAGTGTGTGATTTATAATGAAAATTAATTTTATTTATTGTCCTTAAAATAGTTATATTTTACTATAATTAATATGAATATATAATTATATAATAATACTATTTTAACATATAAAAAAATTGGATTGATCACCTGTTTAACAGATTTTCCCGATCCAAACTTGATTTCATCCCCTGATTTAATGACCATCCCGATTCTATATGAGTGCATGTATCATTTTAGGGTAATTTAGGTGGGTCGGTTTTTTTAGTTTTATGGGGTAGTGTTTTTTTATATTTGGGAAATGGGTTTGTTCAATGCCACCACAAGATGCGCCTTCACCCCATACCACCCTCAAACCCCACAAATATATATATATAATAAATTTATTTTATTATAATAAATATAAATAATAAAATAAATACATAATTATATATTTTATAATAAATACAAAAAATTATAAGAAATTTATTTTATTTTAATAAATAATTATAATAAATATCTGAAAAATATTATAATAAATGTAATAATATTATTATAATAAATTTACATTTGTTATACATTTATTATCCATTTATTATAAATACTATAATTTTACAATATTTATTATATTAAATATATAATAAATATTAATAAATACTATTATTATAAATGTACAATAAATGTATAATAAATGTATAATAAATATTTATAATAAATTTATATTTACAATAAATACTTATTAAAATAATAAATTATAATATTTATAATAATAAGTATTTAATAAATGTATAATAAATATTATAATAATAAATATACATTTATAATATCTATTATAATAAATATATATTAAATGGATAATAAATGTTTATAATAAATTTATTATAAATGTATTTTTATTAAAATAAATATTATAATATTTAATTATAACAAATGTATATTTATATTTATATTTATAATAAATATGATAATATTTATTATTATAAATCTACATTTATTTTATACATTTATTATAATAAATATGTACAATAAATATATATTTAATATTATAATACCTGTATTTTTTAATTATAATATAATAAATGTAATATTTAATTATTTATCATTATTTTATAATTATCATATCTATATTTATTATATTTATAACAATATAATTATATTATAAATAAATGTAATATGTAATATAATATAATAAATGTAATATGATATATTTATTTTATAATATTAATAAATGTATATTTATATTTATATAAATGTTTAATAATTATAATAAATATAAATTTATAATTACATAATACATTTATTATAATAAATAAATATATATATATTACATTTATTATAATAATTAAATGTATATTTATAATTACATTTATAAATTAATATTTATTATAATAAATAAATTTATATTTATTACATATTTATTATAATAGATAAATGTATTTTATATTTATAATAAATGTATATTTATATAAATAAATGTATATTATATTTATAATAAATGTATATTAATATTAATAAATATTATTAATAAAAATTAATAAATGTAAATTTATCAATGAATATTATAATAAATAAATGTATATATATAATTACATTTATAGATGCATATTTATGATAAATGTTTATTTATAAATATATATATTTTTAAATATTATTAATCAATGTTAATAAATTTATATTTATTAATGAATATTATAATAAATAAATGAATATTTATAATTACATTTATAAATTTATATTTATTATAATAAGTAAATGTATATTACATTTATAAATAATTACATATTTATTATAATAAATAAACGTATATTTCATTTCTTATAAATGTATATTTATATAAATAAATGTATATTTCATTTATAATAAATTTATATTTATATAAATAAATGTATATTACATTTATAAGTAATTACATATTTATTATAATAAATGTATATTACATTTATAAATAAATAATCATTTATTTTGTTAATAAATGAATATTAAATTTACTATTATAAATGTATATTACATATTTATTATAATAAATGTATATTACATTTATATATATGTATATTTATTACATAATTATTGTAATAAACAATTACATTTATAAATGTATATTACATTTATAATAAATATCTAATAAATGTATATTTATTATAACAAATAAATGTACATGGCATTTATAAATAATTACATATTTATTATAATAAATAAATGAATATTTATAATTATATAAATATAGTATATAATTATGTATAGATATGATAATTATATAATTAAGATAAATAATTATACTTATTGAACAAAAACATATACTTAGAGCATTACAAGAATATAATAAATATATTTATAAAATTATATTTATAATAAATAATTATTTATTTATTTATAATAATAATAACTATTAATAAATGTATATTTATTTATATTTATATATATAATGAATATATTTTAATTTATAAATATAAATTTTTTATAAATAAATTTATTATATTTATAATTATATATAATTAATATCTATTTTATAATTTTAAATTTTTTTTAATATATCCCTATTTATTTAGAATTATAATTTTAAATATTTGTATTTATTTATTATAATTTATAATTATTTTAAAACTCTAAATGTATATATATTTACTTATAGTAATAATCATATTAATATTTCAATAATTATAAAATTTTAACAAATGTATTTATTGCATTTATAATTTTATAAATATATATAATTAATATATTTTTATTAATTTAATAATATTTAAATATATACTTATTACATAGAATTCTTATTATAAATATTTGTATATATTTATAAATATATTTATTTAATTAAAATTTTTATTATAATTTGATAATTATTTAATTATAATTATATATTTAATACATATATATTTTAATTATAGTGTGTGATTAATAATGAAAATTAATTTTATTTATTTTCATTAAAATAGTTATATTTCACTATAATTAATATGAATATATAATTATAGAATAATATTCTTTTAACAAATAAAAAAAATTGTTTCGATCACCTTTTTGACCGATTTTCTCGATCCGAACTTGGCCTACTCCCCTGATTTAATGACCACTCGATTCTATATGAGTGGGTGTATAATTTTACCTACAATAAATGAATTTTAGGTGCAATAGAATGATTTGATTGAGAGATTAGTCCTGTGACCATTGTAATATGAATTTTGACTTTGACCTTCCTTAAATGCATTCATAAATATATTAAATGGATGAGTCGTTATATAAATTAGATACCCAACCTCAACCCCTTTCATTCTATAGCTCTGAAAATTTAACTGTAATTCTCACTCACCCTTCCTCCTCCCCAGTACGAGCGCTCGTCTCTCCGATCCCCAAAAACAAAATGTTGCATCAGGTGATGAGAACGTTAACAGGGAAGCTGAAGAGTGTCGCCAATTCCTTCTTCCCTGGCTCCGCAAAGAGGAAGAGGAGAGCGTCGCACACTGTGCAGGCGATGTCGGTGATGCCGAAATGGTCGAGGATAGTGCCGCACACCGAGAAGGAGATGTCGGCGATTCTGAAAACATACTTCGATCAGCTCTTAGAAGATACTTCCTACCAGGTGATGCTGGAAAGGAAGAAGAAGACGACGCTGGCCGACCCGTTGTTGCCGGAATGACAGAAGGGGGAAAGCCACATTGATATGCTCTTAGCAGACACTTCCTACCACACGATGCCAGAATGGAAGAAGAAGACGACGTTGACCGACACAGTGATGTTATAAAGGAAGATAAATATGACGTTGGCTGACCCGGTGATGCCGAAAATGAAGAAGAAGGTAACACTGGCCGACCTGGTGATGCTGGAATGGCAGAGGAGTGAAGCCCACATTGATATACTCTTAGCAGACACTTCTTACCTGGCGATGCAGGAAAGGAAGTAGAAGCCGATGCTGGCCGACCCGGTGATGCCGAAATGGCAGAGGAAGGAAATCCATATCGATATGCTCTTCGGAGACACTTCCTACTAGGCGATGCTGGAAAGGAAGAAGAAGGGGACGCTGGCCGGCCCGTTTATACCCCAGGACATGGCGATGGAGGATCAGAATAAGGGGAGAACCCTGGGTGGCCTGTTTATGGCTGAAGACCTGGGGTTGGAGGCGACACCGCAACAAATGAAGTGGACGGCAGTGGGAAACCTATTTATATCCCAAGACCAGATGATGGAGGATCATATGTAGAGAAGTACAGTGTTCATGGAAGAAAGGCAAAGGAGAGCGCTGCACACCAAGCAGCTCTTACCAGACTCTTGCGATTAGGCGACGTCGAAAAGGAAGAAGCGGACGATGCTGGATGACTTGTTTAAAGCCCAATACCGGGCGATGGAGGATCGGAAGAAGAAAAGTATGGTTCTCATGACAGAAAGGCAGAGGAGAGAACCGCACACACATCAGCTCTTACCAGACTCTTGTGATCAGGCCACGCCAGATAAGAAGAAGAGGATCACGCTAGCCGACCTGTTTATAGCCCAAGACCTGGCAATGGCAGATCAGAAGAAGAGAAGTATGGTGTTCATGGCAGAAAGGCAGAGGAGAGTGCCACACACCTATAACCTCATACCAGACTCGGTGTTCATGGCAGAAATGCAGAGAAGAGCCCCGCACACCGAGCAGCTCTTACAAGATATATATTTAAGAATTAATATATTGAATTTAAAAATATAATGTTGAAATTTAAAATTTATGTTTAACATTTTGGAAATCTATGTAATATTTTTATTCAAATAAAATCTGTTTTTGTTTTTTTTTCTCTTAATCAAGTATTCAGAAGATTCATTTTTTTGCTTGGTTTGAAAAACAATCAAGTGTTTGTTGATTTTATATAATCCAATTAATTCAATGAGAAACAAAATTATACATGGTTTTTCATTAAGATTATTTTTATACATAAAACATGTCCTTTTTCAAAAAATGGTTCTTGTGAATTTTTATTAAAAATATTTTTTTACCACATCTAGAAATTATATATTATAAAATGAAATCTATATTTCAAATCAGTATAATTAATATCAGGTAATAAGATCAACTTAAAGAATAATTTTTCTTAGAGAAGAATCAGAGAAAATTATAATGTAAAGTTCAAAGCAACGATTAGACATGATGACATGAAATTGTATCCATGTAAAGCACAAAAATTCAAAGATTATTTTCACATTTTTTTGTAAAAAAAGTTAAAATTACCTAGCTCAAAATAGTAAAAGAAGATTCCATTTATTTTTTTTATTAAAATTCAATCATGGCTAAAAATGAATTTATAAAATCATAGAAGGATATTAAAATCATTATTGAAAACATTTTTAAAGAAAAGATGAAAATGGAAGAAAAGTATTCCCAAAAGTCTATTTTTGCATTTAAATAAAATTATGATCATTCTCAGTAAAAAATAAAGGAAAATTGTACAATTACTTGAACACTCCATGAATAAATGAAGGAAAATAAAATGAAATGGGTTTATTGTATAAGGAACGTATAATTTCTCTCAATCTAAACTAATGTATAATCAATACAAATTAATATGAGATTGAAACATAAATCTCTTACTACTATGGTAATCACTAAATCAAAAACTCATGAAAGGGAGAACCATATATGGATTTTTAAATCCTTATAGTTTCAATAAAAAGAATCGTAGAAAAATTAATGGTGCCACACCCCAACTTTTTAATATATTTTTATTTTATTATTCCTGGGCTCCACGTCCTCGTGTCAAGGATCGGGTTGGTCCTGGATTAAAAATTTCTCACATTTGATGTTTTTAGTGTGTGTTTCAGACCCGTGGATGGGCACCGTGTGGTCAGCAGTGACTGTGCGGTCGCCCCAGGTGCTTGTGCGGGTGCCCATGCCGACTGCATTGAGGCGTGTAATTTGTGTGCGTGTTTTTTTACGTCATGTGACGTGCACGCGGGTACTAGTTAATATTATGATGTTATTATTGTTTTTATTTTTATAATTATTATTTTTACTTATAAACATATTTATTATATTTATAATTATATATAATTAATATCTTTATTATAATTTTATAATTATTTAAATATATATTTATTTATTTAGAATTATAATTGTAAATATTTTTATATATTTATTATAATTGTATAATTATTTAATAACTGTAAATGTATATATATTTATATATAGTTATAATCATATATATTCGAATAATTATAAAATTTTAACAAATATATTTTTTGCATTTATATTTTTATAAATATATATAATTAATATATTTATAATAATTTAATAATAATTTATATATATACGTATTATATAGAATTCTAATTATAAATATTTGTATATAATTATAAATATATTTAATTATTTAATATATTTATTATAATTTGATAATTATTTAAATATAAATATATATTTTTTATAAATAGATTTTTATTATAGTGTGTGATTTATAATGAAAATTAATTTTATTTATTGTCCTTAAAATAGTTATATTTTAATATAATTAATATGAATATATAATTATGGAATAATACTATTTTAACATATAAAAAAATTGGTTTGATCACCTGTTTAACAGATTTTCCTGATCCAAACTTGATTTAATCCCCTGATTTAATGACCATCCCGATTCTATATGAGTGCATGTGTAATTTTAGGGTAATTTAGGTGGGTCGGTTTTTTTAGTTTTATGAGGTAGTGTTTTTTTATATTTGGGAAATGGGTTTGTTCAATGCCACTTCAAGATGCGCCTTCACCCCATACCACCCCCATACCCCACAAATATATATATATATATATAATAAATTTATTTTATTATAATAAATATAAATAATATAATAAATACATAATTATATATTTTATAATAAATACAAAAAATTATAAGAAATTTTTTTTATTATAAAAAATAATTATAAAAAGTATCAGAAAAATATTATAATAAATGTAATAATATTATAATAATAAATTTACATTTGTTATACATTTATTATCCATTTATTATAAATACTATAATGTTACAATATTTATTATATTAAATATCTAATAAATATTAATAAATACTATTATTATAAATGTACAATAAATGTATAATAAATGTATAATAAATATTTATAATACATTTATATTTACAATAAATACTTATTATAATAAAAAATTATAATATTTATAATAATAAGTATCTAATAAATGTATAATAAATATTATAATAATAAATATACATTTATAATATCTATTATAATTAATATATAGTAAATGGATAATAAATGTTTATAATAAATTTATTATAAATGTATTTTTATTATAATAAATATTATAATATTTAATTATAATATATGGATATTTATATTTATATTTATAATAAATATGATAATATTTATTATAATAAATCTACATTTATTTTAAACATTTATTATAATAAATATGTACAATAAATATATATTTAATATTATAATACCTCTATTTTTTAATTATAATATAATAAATGTAATATGTAATTATTTATCATTATTATATAATTATCATATCTATATTAATTATATTTATAATTATATAATTATATTATAAATAAATGTAATATGTAATATAATATAATAAATGTAATATGATACATATATTTTTTAATTTTAATAAATGTATATTTATAATTATATAAATGTTTAATAATTATAAAAAATATAAATTTATAATTACATAATACATTTATTATAATAAATAAATATATATATATTACATTTATTATAATAATTAAATGTATATTTATAATTACATTTATAAATTAATATTTATTATAATAAATAAATGTATATTTATTAAATATTTATTATAATAAATAAATGTATTTTATATTTATAGGAAATGTATATTTATATAAATAAATGTATATTATATTTATAATAAATGTATATTCATATTAATAAATATTATTAATAAATATTATTAATAAAAATTGGCAAATGTAAATTTATCAATGAATATTATAATAAATAAATGTATATATATAATTACATTTATAAATGTATATTTATAATAAATGTATATTTATAAATAAATATTATTTTTAAATATTATTAATCAATGTTAGTAAATGTATATTTATTAATGAATATCGTAATAAATAAAATATATTTATAATTACATTTATAAATGTATATTTATTATAATAAGTAAATGTATATTACATTTTTAAATAATTGCATATTTATTATAATAAATAAACGTATATTGCATTTATTATAAATGTATATTTATATAAATAAATGTATATTACATTTATAATTAATGTATATTTATATAAATAAATGTATATTACATTGATAAGTAATTACATATTTATTATAATAAATATATATTACATTTATAAATAAATAATCATTTATTTTGTTAATAAATGAATATTACATTTACTATTATAAATGTATATTACATATTTATTATAATAAATGTATATTAAATTTATATAAATGTATATTTATTACTTATCTATTGTAATAAACAATTACATTTAGAAATGTATATTACATTTATAATAAATATCTAATAAATGTATATTTATTATAATAAATAAATGTAAATGAAAGTTATAAATAATTACATATTTATTATAATAAATAAATGAATATTTATAATTATAGAAAATATAGTATATAATTATTTATAGATATGATAGTTATATAATTAAGATGAATAATTATACTTATTGAACAAAAACATATACTTAGAGCATTACAAGAAGATAATAAATATATTTATAAAATTTTATGTATAATAAATAATTATTTTTTTATTTATAATAATAACTATAAATAAATGTATATTTATTTATATTTATATATATAATGAATATATTTTAATTTATAAATATAATTTTTTTTAAATATATTTATTATATTTATAATTATATATAATTAATATCTATATTATAATTTTATAATTTTTTTAATATATCCCTATTTATTTAGAATTTTATTTTTAAATATTTGTATTTATTTATTATAATTTTATAATTATTTTACAACTATAAATGTATATATATTTATTTATAGTAATAATCATATATATATTTCAATAATTATAAAATTTTGACAAATGTATTTATTGAATTTATAATTTTATAAATATATATAATTAATATATTTCTAATAATTTAATAATATTTAAATATATACGTATTACATAGAATTATTATTATAAATATTTGTATATATTTATAAATATATTTATTAAATTAAAATTTTTATTAAAATTTGATAATTATTTAATTATAATTTTATATTTAATACATATATATTTTAATTATAGTGTGTGATTTATAATGAAAATTAATTTTATTTATTTTCATTAAAATAGTTATATTTCACTATAATTAATATGAATATATAATTACAGAATAATATTCTTTTAACAAATAAAAAAATTGTTTCGATCACCTTTTTAACCGATTTTCTCGATCCGAACTTGGCATACTCCCCTGATTTAATGACCACTCGATTCTATATGAGTGGGTGTATAATTTTACCTACAATAAATGAATTTTAGGTGCAATAGAATGATTTGATTGAGAGATTAGTCCTGTGACCATTGTAATATGAATTTTGACGTTGACCTTCCTTAAATGCATTCATAAATATATGAAATGGATGAGTCGTTCTATAAATTAGATACCCATCCTCAACCCCTTTCATTCTATAGCTCTGCAAATTTAACTGTAATTCTCACTCACCCTTCCTCCTCCCCAGTACGAGCGCTCATCTCTCTGATCCCCAAAAACAAAATGGTGCATCGGGCGATGAGAACGTTAACAAGGAAGCTGAAGAGTGTCGCCAATTCCTTCTTCCATGGCTCCCTGAAGAGGAAGAGGAGAGCGTCGCACACTGAGCAGGCGATCTCGACGATGTCGAAATGGCCGAGGATAGTGCTGTACACCGAGAAGGAGATGTCGGCGATTCTGAAAACTTACTTCGATCAGCTCTAAGAAGACACTTCCTACCAGGTGATGCTGGAAAGGAAGAAGAAGACGACGCTGGCCGACCCGTTGATGTCGAAATGGCAGATGGGGGAAAGCCACATTGATATGCTCTTAGCAGACACTTCCTACCAGGCGATGCCAGAATGGAAGAAGAAGACGACGTTGACCGACCCGATGATGTTAGAAAGGAAGATAAATATGACGTTGGCTGACCCGGTGATGCCGAAAATGAAGAAGAAGATAACACTGGCTGACCTAGTGATGCTGGAATGGCAGAGGAGTGAATCCCACATTGATCTACTCTTAGCAGACACTTCCTACGTGGCGATGCAGGAAAGGAAGCAGAAGCTGATGCTGGCCGACCCGACGATGCTGGAATGGAAGAGGAAGGAAATCTACATCGATATGCTCTTCGGAGACACTTCCTACTAGGTGATGCTGGAACGGAAGAAGAAGGGGACGCTGGCCGGCCCGTTTATACCCCATGACATGGTGATGGAGGATCAGAATAAGGGGAGCACCCTGGGCGGCCTGTTTATGGCCGAAGACCTGGGGTTGGAGGCGACACCGGAACGGATGAAGTGGACGGCAGTGGGAAACCTATTTATAGCCCAAGACCAGATAGTGGAGGATCAGAAGAATAGAAGTACAGTTTTCATGGAAGAAAGGCAAAGGAGAGCGCCGCACACCGAGCAGCTCTTAACAGACTCTTGCTATTAGGCGATGTCGAAAAGGAAGAAGAGGATGATGTTGGATGACTTGATTAAAGCCCAAGACCTTGTGATGGAGGATCGGAAGAAGAAAAGTAATGTTTTCATGACAGAAAGGCAGAGGAGATAACAACACACACATAAGCTCTTACCAGACTCTTGTGATTAGGCCACGCCGGATAAGAAGAAGAGGATCACGCTAGCCGGCCTGTTTATAGCCCAAGACCTGGAAATGGCGGATCAGAAGAAGAGAAGTATGGTGTTCATGGCAGAAAGGCAGAGGAGAGCGCCACACACCTAGAACCTCATACCAGACTCGGTGTTCATGGCAGAAATGCAGAGGAGAGCCCCGCACACCGAGAAACTCATACAAGATATATATTTAAGAATTAATATATTGAATTTAAAAATTTAATGTTGAAATTTGAAATTTATGTTTAACATTTTGGAAATCTATGTAATATTTTTCTTCAAATAAAATCTGTTTTTGTTTTTTTTTCTCTTAATCAAGTATTGAGAAGATTCATTTTTTTTCTTGGTTTGAAAAACAATCAAGTGTTTGTTGATTTTACATAATCCAATTAAATCAACGAGAAACAAAATTATACTTGGTTTTTCATTAAGATTATTTTTATACATAAAACATGTCCTTTTTCAAAAAATGGTCCTTGTGAATTTATATTAAAAATATTTTTTACCACATCTAGAAATTAAATATTATAAAATGTGTTCTATATTTCAAATCAATATAATTAATATCAAGTAATAAGATCAACTTAAAGAATAATTTTTCTTGGAGAAGAATCATAGAAAATCATAATGTAAAGTTCAAAGAAACTAGTAGTCATGATGAAATGAAATTCTATCCATGTAAAGTACAACAAATCAATGATTATTTTCACATTCTTTTGTAAAAAAGTTAAAAGTACCCAGCTCAAAATAGTAAAATAAGATTCCATTTATTTTTTTTATTAAAATTCAATCATGGCTAAAAATGAATTTGTAAAATCATAGAAGAATATTAAAATCATTATTGAAAATATTTTTAATGAAAAGATAAAAATGGAAGAAAAGTATTCCCAAAAGTCTATTTTTCATTTAAATAAAATTATGATCATTCTAAGTAAAAAATAAAGGAAAATTGTACAATTACTTGAACCCTCCATGAATAAATGAAGGAAAATAAGATGAAATGGGTTTATCGTATAAGGAACGTATAATTTCTGTCAATCTAAACTAATGTATAATTAATACAAATTAAAATGAGATTGAAACATAAATCTCTTACTACTTTTGAAATCACTAAATCAAAACCTCATGAAAGGGAGAACCATATATGGATTTTTAAATCCTTATAGTTTCAATAAAAAGAATCGTAAAAAAATTAATGGTGCCACACCCCAACTTTTTAATTTATTTTTATTTTACTATTCCTGGGCTCCACGTCCTCGCGTCAAGGATCGGGTTGGTCCTGGATTAAAAATTTCCGACATTTGATGTTTTTAGTGTGTGGTTCAGACCCGTGGACGGGCACCGTGCAGTTAGCAGTGACTGTGCGGTCGCCCCAGGTGCTTGTGCGGGTGCCCATGCTGACTGCATTGAGGCGTGTAATTTGTGTGCGTATTTTTTTTACGTCATGCGATGAGCGCGCAGGTACTAGTTAATATTATGATGTTATTATTGTTTTTATTTTTATAATTATTATTTATATTTATAAACATATTTATTATATTTATAATTATATATAATTAATATCTTTATTATAATTTTATAATTATTTAAATATATATTTATTTATTTAGAATTATAATTGTAAATATTTGTATATATTTATTATAATTGTATAATTATTTAATAACTGTAAATGTATATATATTTATATATAGTTATAATCATATATATATTCCAATAATTATAAAATTTTAACAAATATATTTATTGCATTTATATTTTTATAAATATATATAATTAATATATTTATAATAATTTAATAATAATTTATATATATGCGTATTATATAGAATTCTAATTATAAATATTTGTATATAATTTTAAATATATTTAATTATTTTATATATTTATTATAATTTGATAATTATTTAAATATAAATATATATATTTTTTATATATATATTTTTATTTTAGTGTGTGATTTATAATGAAAATTAATTTTATTTATTGTCCTTAAAAAAGTTATATTTTACTATAATTAATATGAATATATTATTATATAATAATACTATTTTATCAAATAAAAAATTTGGTTTGATCACCTGTTTAAGAGATTTTAACGATCCAAACTTGATTTAATCCCCTGATTTAATGACCATCCTGATTCTATATGAGTGCATGTATAATTTTAGGGTAATTTAGGTGGGTCGGTTTTTTTAGTTTTATGGTGTAGTGTTTTTTTATATTTGGGAAATGGGTTCGTTCAATGCCACTACAAGATGCGCCTTCACCCCACACCACCCCCAAACCACAAAAATATATATATATATATATAATAAATTTATTTTTTTATAATAAATATAAAAAATAAAATAAATACATAATTATATATTTTATAATAAATACAAAAAATTATAAGAAATTTATTTTTTTTTTAAAATAATTATAATAAATATCTAAAATATTTTATAATAAATGTAATAATATTATTATAATAAATTTAGAATTGTTATACATTTATTATCCATTTATTATAAATACTATAATGTTATAATATTTATTATATTTAATAACTAATAAATATTAATAAATACTATTATTATAAATGTACAATAAATGTATAATAAATGTATAACAAATATTTATAATACATTTATATTTACAATAAATACTTATTGTAATAAAAAATTATTATATTTATAATAATAAGTATCTAATAAATGTATAATAAATATTATTATAATAAATATACATTTATAATATCTATTATAATAAATATATAGTAATTGTATAATAAATATTTATAATAAATTTATTATAAATATATTTTTATTATAATAAAAATTATAATATTTAATTATAATAAATGTATATTTATATTTATATTTATAATAAATATGATAATATTTATTATTATAAATCTACATTTATTTTATACATTTATTATAATAAATATGTAAAATAAATATATATTTAAAATTATAATACCTGTATTTTTTAATTATAATACAATAAATGTAATACGTAATTATTTATCATTATTATATAATTATCATATCTATATTTATTATATTTATAATTATATAATCATATTATAAATAAATGTAATATGTAATATAACATAATAAATGTAATATGATACATTTATTTTTTAATTTTAATAAATGTATATTTATAATTATATAAATGTTTAATAATTATAATAAATATAAATTTATAATTACATAATATATTTATTATAATAAATATATATATACATTACATTTATTATAATAATTAAATGTATATTTATAATTACATTTATAAATTAATATTTATTATAATAAATAAATGTATATTTATTACATATTTATTATAATAAATAAATGTATATTCATATTAATAAATATTATTAATAAATATTATTAAAAAATATTATTAATAAAAATTAATAAATTTAAATTTATCAATGAATATTATAATAAATATATGTATATATATAATTACATTTATAAATGTATATTTATAATAAATTTATATTTATAAATAAATATTATTTTTAAATATTATTAATCAATGTTAATAAATGTATATTTATTAATGAATATTATAATAAATAAATGTATATTTATAATTACATTTATAAATGTATATTTATTATAATAAGTAAATGTATATTACATTTATAAATAATTACATATTTATTATAATAAATAAACGTATATTGCATTTATTATAAATGTATATTTATATAAATAAATGTATATTACATTTATAATAAATGTATATTTATATAAATAAATGTATATTACATTTATAAGTAATTACATATTTATTATAATAAATGTATATTACATTTATAAATAAATAATCATTTATTTTGTTAATAAATGAATATTACATTTACTATTATTAATGTATATTACATATTTATTATAATAAATGTATATAACATTTATATAAATGTATATTTATTATATATTTATTGTAATAAACAATTACATTTATAAATGTATATTACATTTATAATAAATATCTAATAAATGTATATTTATTATAATAAATAAATGTAAATGACATTTATAAATAATTACATATTTATTATAATAAATAAATGAATATTTATAATTATATAATTATAGTATATAATTATTTATAGATATGATAATTATATAATAAAGGTAAATAATTATACTTATTGAACAAAAACATACATAAAGAATTACAAGAATATAATAAATATATTTATAAAATTTTATGTATAATAAATAAATATATATTTATTTATAATAATAACTATAAATAAATGTATATTTATTTATATTTATATATATAATGAATATATTTTAATTTATAAATATAAATTTTTTATAAATATATTTATTATATTTATAATTATATATAATTAATATCTATATTATAATTTTATAATTTTATTAATATATCCCTCTTTATTTAGAATTGTAATTTTAAATAATTTTATTTATTTATTATAACTTTATAATTACTTTATAATTATAAATGTATATATATTTATTTATAGTAATAATCATATATATTTCAATAATTATAAAATTTTAACAAATATATTTATTGAATTTATAATTTTATAAATATATATAATTAATATATTTATAACAATTTAATAATATATAGATATATACGTATTATATTGATTTCTAATTATAAATATTTGTATATAATTATAAATATATTTATTTAATTAATATATTTATTATAATCTGATAATTATTTAAATATAAATATATATTTATTACAAATAGATTTTTATTATATTGTGTGATTTATAATGAAAATTAATTTTATTTATTGTCATTAAAATAGTCATACTTTACTATAATTAATATGAATATATAATTATAAAATAATATTCTTTTAACAAATAAAAAAATTGGTTTGATCACCTTTTTAACCAATTTTCTCGATCCGAATTTGGCCTACTCCCCTGATTTAATGACCACTCGAATCTATATGAGTGGGTGTATAATTTTACCTACAATAAATGAAATTTAGGTGCAATAGAATGATTTGATTGAGAGATTAGTCTTGTGAACATTGTAATATGAATTTTGACGTTGACCTTCCTTAAATGCATTCATAAATATATGAAATGGATGAGTCGTTCTATAAATTAGATACCCATCCTCAACCCCTTTCATTCTGTAGCTCTGCAAATTTAACTGTAATTCTCACTCACCCTTCCTCCTCCCCAGTACGAGCGCTCGTCTCTCTGATCCCTCAAAACAAAATGTTGCATCGGGCGATGAGAACGTTAACAGAGAAGCTGAAGAGTGTCGCCAATTCCTTCTTCACTGGCTCCACAAAAAGGAAGAGGAGAGCGCCGCACACTGAGCAGGCGATGCCGGCGATTCCAGAATGGACGAGGATCGTTCCGCACACCGAGCAGGAGATGTCGGCGATTCTGAAAACTTACTTTGATCAGCTCTTAGAAGACACTTCTTACCAGGTGATGCTGGAAAGGAAGAAGAAGACGACGCTGGCAGACCTGTTGATGCTGGAATGGCAGATGGGGGAAATCTACATTTATATGCTCTTAGTAGACACTTCCTAACAGGCGATGCCAGAAAGGAAGAAGAAGATGGCGCTGACCGACCCGGTGATGTTAGAAAGAATGATAAATATGACGCTGGATTACCCGGTGATGCCGAAAATAAAGAAGATAACACTGGCCGACCTGGTGATGCTGGAATGGCAGAGGAGTGAAGCCGACATTGATCTACTCTTAGCAGACACTTCCTACCTGGCGATGTAGGAAAGGAAGAAGAAGCTGAAGCTGGACGACCTGGTGATGCCGGAATGGCAGAGGAAGGAAATCCATATCGATATGCTCTTCGGAGACACTTCCTACTAGGCGATGCCGGAAAGGAAGAAGAAGGGGACGCTGGCTGGCTCGTTTATACCCCAAGACATGGCGATGGAGGATCAGAATAAGGGGAGCACCCTGGGCGGCCTATTTGTGGCCGAAGACCTGGGGTTAGAGGAGACACCGAAACGGATGAAGTGGATGGCAGTGGGCAACCTGTTTATAGCCCAAGACCAGATGATGGAGGATCAGAAGAAGAGAAGTACGGTGTTCATGGAAGAAAGGCAAAGGCGAGTGCCGCACACCGAGCAGCTCTTACCAGACTCTTGTGATTAGGCGACGTCGAAAAGGAAGAAGAGGATGACGTTGGATGACTTGTTTAAAGCCCAAGACCTGGCGATGGGGGATCAGAAGAAGAAAAGTACGGTTTTCATGGCAGAAAGGCAGAGGAGAGAACCGCACACACATCAGCACTTACCAGACTCTAGTGATCTGGCCACGCTGGATAAGAAGAAGAGGATCACGCTAGCCGACCTATTTATAGCCCAAAACCTGGCAATGGCGGATCAGAAAAAGAGAAGTATGGTGTTCATGGCAGAAAGGAAGAGGAGAGTGCCACACACCTAGAACCTCGTACAAGACTCGGTGTTCATGGCAGAAATGCAGAGGAGAGCCCCGCACACCGAGCAGCTCTTACAAGATATATATTTAAGAATTAATTTATTGAATTTAAAAATATAATGTTGAATTTAAAAATTTATGTTTAACATTTTGGAAATCTATGTAATATTTTTATTCAAATAAAATCTGTTTTTTTTGTTTTCTCTTAATCAAGTATTCATATGATTCATTTTTTTGTTTGGTTTTAAAAACAATCAAGTGTTTGTTGATTTTACATAATCCAATTAATTCAATGAGAAACAAAATTATACTTTGTTTTTCTTTAAGATTATTTTTATACATAAAACATGTCCTTTTTCAAAAAATGGTTCTTGTGAATTTATATTAAAAATATTTATTACCACATCTAGAAATTAATTCTTCTAAAATGTGTTCTATATTTCAAATCAGTATAAATAATATCAGGTAATAAGATCAACTTAATGAATAATTTTTTGTGGAGAAAAATCATATAAAATTATAATGTAAAGTTCAAAGCAACGAGTAGTCATGATGACATGAAATTCTATCCATGTGAAGTACAACAAATCAAAGATTATTTTCACATTTTTTTTTGTAAAAAAGATAAAATTACCTAGCTCAAAATCGTAAAAGAAGATTCCATTTTTTTTATTAAAATTCAATCATGGCTAAAAAAGAATTTCTAAAATCATAGAAGAATATTAAAATCATTATTGAAAACATTTAATAAAAAGATGAAAATGGAAGAAAAGTATTCCCAAAAGTCTATTTTTCATTTAAATAAAATTATGATCATTCTAGGTAAAAAATAATGGAAAATTGTACAATTACATGAACACTCCATGAATAAATGAATGAAAATAAAATGAAATGGATTTATCATGTAAGGAACGTATGATTTCTCTCAATCTAAACTAATGTATAATGAATACAAATTAAAATGAGATTGAAACATAAATCCCTTACTAATTTGGTAATCACTAAATCAAAAACACATGAAAAGAAGAACCATATATGGATTTTTAAATCCCCGTAGTTTCAATAAAAAGAATAGTAAAAAAATTAATGGTGTCACACCCCAACTTTTTAATTTATTTTTATTTTATTATTCCTGGGCTCCACGTCCTCGCGTCAAGGATCGGGTTGGTCTTGGATTAAAAATTTATGACATTTGATGTTTTTAGTGTGTGTTTCAGACCCATGGATGGGCACCGTGTGGTTAGCAGTGACTGTGTGGTCGACCCAGGTGCTTGTGCGGGTTCCCATGCCGACTACATTAAGGCGTGTAATTTGTGTGTGTGTTTTTTTTACGTCATGCGATGAGTGCGCGGGTACAAGATAATATTATGATGTTAGTATTGTTTTTATTTTTATAATTATTATTTTTATTTATAAACATATTTATTATATTTATAATTATATATAATTAATATCTTTATTATAATTTTATAATTATTTAAATATATATATATTTATTTAGAATTATAATTGTAAATATTTGTATATATTTGTTATAATTGTATAATTATTTAATAACTGTAAATGTATATATATTTATTTATAGTTATAATCATATTTATATAATCCAATAATTATAAAATTTTATCAAATATATTTATTGCATTTATATTTTTATAAATATATATAATTAATATATTTATAATAATTTAATAATAATTTATATATATACGTATTATATAGAATTCTAAATATAAATATTTGTATATAATTACAAATATATTTATTTAATTAATATATTTATTATAATTTGATAATTATTTAAATATAAATATATATTTTTTACGTATAGATTTTTATTATAGTGTGTGATTTATAATAAAAATTGTTTTTATTTATTGTCATTAAAATAGTTATATTTGACTATAATTAATAAGAATATATAATTATATAATAATACTATTTTAACATAAAAAAATTGGTTCGATCACCTGTTTAACAGATTTTCCCGATCCAATCTTGACCTAATCACCTGATTGAATGAGCATCCCGATTCTATATGAGTGCTTGCATAATTTTAGGGTAATTTAGGTGGGTCGATTTTTTTAGTTTTATGGGGTAGTGTTTTTTTATATTTGGGAAATGGGTTTGTTCAATGACACTACAAGTTGCGCTTTCACCCCACACCACCCCAAACCCCACAAATATATATATATATATATATAATAAAATTATTTTATAATAATAAATATAAAAAATAAAATAAATACATAATTATATCTTTTATAATAAATACAAAAAATTGTAATAAATTTATTTTTTTATAAAAAATATTTATAATAAATATCTGATAAATATTATAATAAATGTAATAATATTATTATAATAAATTTTAATTTATTATATATTTATTATCCATTTATTATAAATACTATATTGCTTTAATATTATTATATTAAATATATAATAAATACTGTTATTATAAATGCACAATAATTGTATAATAACTGTATAATAAATATTTATAATACATTTATATTTACAATAAATACTTATTATAATTAAAAATTATAATATTTATAATAATAAGTATCTAATAAATGTATAATATATATTATTATAATATATATACATTTATAAAACTATTATAATAAATATTATTATAATAAATGTATAATAAATACTAGTATAATAAATATTATAATAAATGTATAATAAATATATAGTAAATGTATAATAAATATTTATAATAAATTTATTATTAATGTATTTTTATTATAATAAATTGTATAATATTTAATTATAATAAATGTATATTTATATTCATATTTATAATAAATATGTATTTTTTAATTATAATATAATAAATGTAATATGTAATTATTTTTCATTATTATGTTATTATCATATCTATATTTATTATATTTATAATTATATAATTATATTATAAATAAATGTAATATGTAATATAATACAATAAATGTAATATGATACATTTATTTTTTAATTTTAATAAATGTATATTTATAATTATATAAATGTTTAATAATTATAATAAATATAAATTTATAATTACATAATATATTTATTATAATAAATAAATATATATATATTACATTTATTATAATAAATAAAGGAATATTTATAATTACATTTATAAACGAATATTTATTATAATAAATAAATATATATTTATTACATATTTATTATAATAAATAAATGTATATTATATTTATAATAAATGTATATTTATATAAATAAATGTATATTACATTAATAATAATTGTATATTCATATTAATAAATATTATTAATAAAAATTAATAACTGTAAATTTATCAATGAATATTATAATAAATAAATGTATATATATAATTACATTTATAAATGTATATTTATAATAAATGTAAATTTATAAATAAATATTATTATTAAATATTATTAATGAATGTTAATAAATGTATATTTATTAATGAATATTAAAATAAATAAATGTATATTTATAATTACATTTATAAATGTATATTTATTATAATAAGTAAACGTATATTACATTTATAAATAATTTCATATTTATTATAATTAATAAAAATATATTGCATTTATTATAAATGTATATTACATTTATAATAAATGTATATTTATTTAAATAAATGTATATTACATTTATAACTAATTACAAATTTATTAAAATAAATGTATATTACATTTATAAATAAATAATCATTTATTTTGTTAAAAAATGAATATTACATTTTCTATTATAAATTTATATTATATATTTATTATAATAAATGTATATTACATTTATATAAATGTATATTTATTACATATTTATTGTAATAAACAATTAAATTTATAAATGTATAATACATTTATAATAAATATCTAATAAGTGTATATTTATTATAATAAATACATGTAAATGACATTTATAAATAATTACAAATTTATTATAATAAATAAATGTATATCTATAATTTTATAATTATAGTATATAATTATTTATAGATATGATAATTATATAATAAAGATAAATAATTATATATTACATTTATTATGTTATAATTATAAAATATATGTTTTATAATATTTATTATACATTTATTATAAATATTTGTTATATATTTATTATACATATTTATTATAATACATGTATAAAATAAATGTAGAATTATTATAATAAATTGGTCTACAAACATCAAACAGCTAACCATATACTTATTGAACAAAACATATAATTAGAGCATTACAAGAATATATTAAATATATTTATAAAATTATATGTATAATAAATAAATATTTATTTATTTATAATAATAACTATAAATAAATGTATATTTATTTATATTTCTATATATAATGAATATATTTTAATTTATAAATATAAATTTTTTATTAATATATTTATTATATTTATAATTATATATAATTAATATCTATATTATAATTTTATAATTTTTCAATATTTAGCTATTTATTTAGAATTGTAATTTTAAATATTTGTATTTATTTATTATAATTTTATAATTATTTAATAACTATAAATGCATATATATTTATTTATAGTAATAATCATATATATATATCAATAATTATAACATTTAAACAAATATATTTGTTGCATTCATAATTTTATAATTATATATAATTAATATATTTCTAACAATTTAATAATATTTAAATATATACGTATTATATAGAATTTTATTTATTAATATTTGTACATATTTATAAATATATTTATTTAATTAAAATATTTATTATAATTTGATAATTATTTAATTATAAATATATTTTTAATACATATATATTTTAATTATAGTGTGTCATTTATAATGAAAGTTAATTTATTTATTGTCATTAAAATAGTTATATTTGACTATAATTAAGATGAATATATAATTATATAATAATATTCTTTTAACAAATAAAAAAATTGGTTCGATCACCTTTTTAACTGATTTTCCCAATTCGAACATGACCTACTCCCCTGATTTAATGACCATCTCGATTCTTTATGAGTGGGTGTATAATTTGACCTACAATAAATGAATTTTATGTGCAATAGAATGATTTGATTCAGAGATTAGCCCTGTGACCATTGTAATATGAATTTTGATGTTGACCTTCCTTAAATGCATTCATAAATATATGAAATCGATGAGTCGTTCTATAAATTAGATACCCATACTCATCCCATTTCATTCTGTAGCTCTGCAAATTTAACTATAATTCTCAATCACTAATCCTCCTCCCCAGTACGAGCGCTTGTCTCTCTGATCTCCCAAAAAAATGGTGCATTGGGTGATGATAACGTTAACAACAAAGCTGAGGAGAGTCGCCAATTCCTTCTTCCTTGGCTCCATGAAAAGGCAGAGGAGAGCGCCGCACACTGATCAGGAGATGCCAACGATGCTGGAATGGCTGAGGATAGTGTCACACAATGAGAAGGAGATGTCGGCGATTCTGAAAACCTACTTCGATATGCACTTAGAAGACACTTCCTACCAGGCGATGCCAGAAAGGAAGAAGAAGACAAAGCTGGATGACCCGTTGATGCCGTAATGGCAGATGAGGGAAAGCCGCATTGATATGCTCTTAGCAGACAATTCCTACCAGGAGATGCCAGAAATGAAGAAGAAGACGATGCAGACAGACCCGGTGATGCTAAAAAGGAAGATAAAGATGACACTGGTCGACCCGGTGATGCCAAAAATGAAGAATAAGATGACACTGGCCGACCTGGCGATGCAGGAATGGTAGAAGAGTGAAGCCCACATCAATCTACTCTTAGCAGACACTTCCTACCTGGCGATCCAGGATAGGAAGAAGAAGCTAAAGCTGGCCGACCCGGCGATGCCGGAATGGAAGAGGAGGGAAACCCACATCGATATGATCGTCGGAGACACTTCCTACCAGGTGATGGTGGAAAGGAATAAGAAGAGGATGCTAGCCAGCCCATTTATACCCCAGGACATGGCGATGGAGGATCGAAAGAAGGGGAGCACCCTGGGCGGCCTATTTGTGGCCGAAGACCTGGGGTTGGAGGGGACACCGGAATGGAAGAAGAGGATGGCGGTGGGCAACCTGTTTATAGCCAAAGACAAGATGATGGAGGATCGGAAGAAGAGAAGTACGGTGTTCATGGAAGAAAGCAAAAGGAGAGCACCGCACATCGAGCATCTCTTACCAGACTCTTGCGATCAGGCGACGTCGGAAAGGAAGAAGAGGATGATGTTGGATGACTTTTTTGAAGCCCAAGACCTGGCGATGGAGGATCGAAAGAAGAAAAGTACGGTTTTCATGGCAGAATGGCAAAGGAGAGAACCGCGCACACATTAGCTCTTACCAGACTATCGTGATCAGTCCACGCCAGATAAGAAGAAGAGGATGATGTTGGCCGACCTGTTTATTGCCCCAGACCTGGCAATGGAGGATCAGAAGAAGAGAAGTATGGTGTTTATGGCAGAAAGGCAGAGTAGAGCGCCACACACCTAGAACCTCATACCAGACTCGGTGTTCATGGAAGAAATGCAGAGGAGAGCCTCACACACCGAGCAGCTCTTACAAGATATATATTTAAGAATTAATATAATGAATTTAAAAAAAATAATGTTGAAATTAGAAATTTATGTTTAACATTTTGGAAATATAGGTAATATTTTTATTCAAATAAAATCTATTATTTTTTAATCAAGTATTTAGAAGATTCATATTTTTTTTCTTGGTTTGAAAAACAATCAAGTCTTCATTGATTTCACATAATCCAATTAATTCAATTAGAAACAATATTATACTTGGTTTTTCTTCAAGATTATTTTTATACATAAAACATGAACTTTTTCAGAAAATGGTTATTGTGAATTTATATTAAAAATATTTTTTTACCACTTTTAGAAATTAAATCTTATAAAATGGGTTCTATATTTCAAATCAGTATATTTAATATCAGGTAATAAGATCATCTTAAAGAATAATTTTTCTTAGAGGAGAATCAAAGAAAATTATAAAGTAAGGATCAAAGCAACGAGTAGTCATGATGACATGAAATTCTATCCATGCGAAGTACAACAAAACAAAGATTCTTTTCACAATTTTTTTGTAAAGAAGTTAAAAGTACCTAGCTCAAAATACTAACAGAAGATTCCATTTATTTTTTTTATTAAAATTCAAACATTGCTAAAAATGAATTTATAAAATATTAGGAGAATATCAAAATCATTATTGAAAACATTTTTATATAAAAGATGAAAATGGAAGAAAAGGTTTCCCAAAAGTCTATTTTTTCATTTATAAAAATTATGATCATTCTAAGTACAAAATAAAGGAAAATTGTACAATTACTTGAACACTCCATGAATAATTGAAGGAAAATAAAATGAAATGGGTTTATCATATAAGGAACATATAATTTCTCTCAATATAAACTAATGTATAATAAATACTAATTAAAATGAGATTGAAACATAAATCCCTTACTACTTTGGTAATCACTAAATCAAAAACTCATGAAAGAGAGAACCATATATGGATTTTTAAATCCCCATAGTTTCAATAAAATGAATCATAAAAACATTAATGGTGTCACAACCCAAATTTTTTATTTATTTTTATTTTATTATTCTTGGGCTCCACGTCCTCACGTCAAGGATCAGGTTGGTCCTGGTTTAAAAATTTATGACATTTAATGTTTTTAGTGTGTGTTTCAGACCCGTGGACTAGCACTGTGTGGTTAGGAGTGACTGTGCGGTTACCCAAGGTGCTTGTGCGGGTGCCCAAGCCGACTGCGTTGAGGCATGCAATTTGCGTGTGTATTTTTTTTAAGTCATGTGATGAGCACACAGGTACTGGTTAATATTATGTTGTTATTATTGTTTTTATTTTTATAATTATTTTTTTTATATACATATATATCATATTTATAATTATATATAATTAACATCTTTATTATAATTTTATAATTATTTAAATATATATTTATTTATATAGAATTATTACTGTAAATATTTGTATATATTTATTATAATTTTATAATTATTTAATAACTGTAAATGTATATATATTTATTTATAGTTATAATCATATATATATATATTCCAATAATTATAAAAATTTAAAAAATATATTTATTTCATTTATATTTTTATAAATATATATAATTAATATATTTATAATAATTTAATAATAATTTATATATATACGTATTATATAGAATTCTAATTATAAATATTTGTATATAATTATAAATATATTTTTTTAATTAATATATTTTTTATAATTTGATAATTATTTAAATATAAATATAGATTTATTACATATAGATTTTTTTATAGTTTGTGATTTATAATGAAAATTAATTTTATTTATTGTCATTAAAATAGTTATATTTGACTATAATTAATATGAATATGTAATTATATAATAATACTATTTTAACATATAAAAAAATTGGTCCGATCACCTGTTTAACAGATTTTCCCAATCCAAACTTGACCTAATCCCCTGATTTAATGACCATCTCGATTCTATATAAGTGCATGTATAATTTTAGGGTAATTTAGTTGGGTGGGTTTTTTTAGTTTTATGGGGTAGTGTTTTTTTTTCATTAGGAAAATGGGTTTGATCAACGCCAATACAAGTTGCACTTTCACCCCACACCACCCCCAAACCCAACAAATATATATATTTATAATAAATTTATTTTATTATAATAAATATAAAAAGTAAAATAAATATATAATTATATTTTTTTTAATAAATACAAAAATTATAATAAATTTATTTTTTTATAACAAATATTTATAATAAATATCTAAGAAATATTATAATAAATGTAAATTTGTTATACATATAATATCCATTTATTATAAATACTATAATGTTATAATATTTATTATATTAAATATCTAATAAATATTAATAGATACTATTATTATAAATGCACAATAAATGTATAATAAATGTATAATAAATATTAATAATACATTTATATTTACAATAAATACTTATTATAATTAAAAATTATAATATTTATAATAATAAGTATCTAATAAATGTATAATAAATATTATTATAATAAATATACATTTATAATATCTATTATAATAAATATTGTTATAATAAATGTATAATAAATATTATTATAATAAATATACATTTATAATATCTATTATAATAAATATATAGTAATTGTATAATAAATACATATAATAAATTTATTATAAATGTATTTTTATTATAATAAATATTATAATATTTAATTATAATAAATATTTATTTTTATTTTTATTTATTATAAATATGATAATATTTATTATAATAAATCTACATTTATTTTATATATTTATTATAATAAATATGTACAATAAATATATATTTAATATTATAAGACCTGTATTTTTAAATTATAATATAATAAATGTAATATGTAATTATTTATCATTATTATATAATTATCATAGCTATATTTATTATATTTATAATTATATAATTATATTATAAATAAATGTAATATGTAATATAATATAATAAATGTAATATGATACATTTATTTTTTAATTTTAATAAATATATATTTATAATTATATAAATGTTTAATAATAATAATAAATATAAATTTATAATTTCATATTACATTTATTATAATAAATAAATATATATATTAATTTTATTATAATAAATAAATGTATATTTATAATTACATTTATAAATGTATATTTATTATAATAAATAAATTTATTACATATTTATTATAATAAATAAATGTATATTATATTTATAATTAATGTATATTTATATAATTAAATGTATATTACAATTATAAAAGATGTATATTTATATTAATAAATATTATTTATAATTATTATTAATAAAAATTAATAAATGTAAATTTATCAATGAATATTATAATAAATAAATGTATATATATAATTACATTTAAAAATGTATATTTATAAATAAATATTATTATTAAATATTATTAATGAATGTTAATAATTTTACATTTATTAATGAATATTGTAATAATTAAATGTATATTTATTATAATAAGTAAATGTATATTACATTTATAAATAATTACATATTTATTATAATAAATAAAAGTATATTTCGTTTATTATAAATGTATATTACATTTATAATAAATGTATATTTGTATAAATAAATGTATATTATTTTTATAAGTAATTACATATTTGTTATAATAAATGTATATTACATTTATAAATAAATAATCATTTATTTTGTTAATAAATGAATATTACATTTACTGTTATAAATGTATATTACATATTTATTATAATAAATGTATATTACATTTATAAAAATGTATATTTACTACATATTTATTGTAATAAACAATTACATCTATAAATGTATATTACATTTATAATAAATATCTAATAAATATATATTTATTATAATAAATAAATGTACATGAAATTTATAAATAATTACATATTTATTATAAAAAATAAATCTATATTTATAATTATATAATTATAGTATATAATTATTTATAGATATGATAATTATATAATAAAGATAAATAATTATATATTACATTTATTATATTATAATTAAAAAAATGTATTATAATATTTATTATACATTTATTATACATTTTTATTATAATAAATGTATAAAAAAATGTAAATTTATTATAATAAATTGGGCTACAAACATCAAATAGCTAACCATATACTTATTGAACAAAACATATACTTAGAACAATTCAAGAATATAATAAATATCTTTATAAAATTACATGTATAATAAATAAATAAATATTTATTTATTTATTTATATTTATATATATAATGAATATATTTTAATTTATAAATATAAATTTCTTATAGATATATTTATTATATTTATAATTATATATAATTAATATCTATATTATAATTTTATAATTTTTTAAATATATCTCTATTTACTTAGAATTATAATTTTAAATATTTGTATTTATTTATTATAATTTTATAATTATTTAATAACTATAAATGTATATATATTTATTTATAGTAATAATCATATATATATTTCAAAAATTATAAAATTTTAACAAATATATTTATTGCATTTATAATTTTATAAATATATATAATTAATATACTTATAACAGTTTAATAATATTTAAATATATACGTATTATATAGAATTATAATTATAAATATTTGTATATATTTATAAATATGTTTATTTAATTAAAATATTTATTATAATTTGATAATTATTTAATTATAAATATATATTTAATACATATATATTTTAATTATAGTGTGTGATTTATAATGAAAATTAATTTTATTAATTGTCATTAAAATAGTTATATTTGACTATAATTAATATGAATATATAATTATATAATAATATTCTTTTAACAAATAAAAAAATTTGTTTGATCACCTTTTTAACCGATTTTCCCAATCCGAACTTGACATACTCCCCTGATTTATTGACCATCTCGATTCTATATGATTGGGTTTATAATTTGACCTAGGATAGATGAATTTTAGGTGCAATAGAATGATTTGATTCAGAGATTAGTCCTGTGACCATTGTAATATGAATTTTGATGTTGACCTTCCTTAAATGCATTCATAAATATATGAAATCGATGAGTCGTTCTATAAATTAGATACCCATACTCATCCCATTTCATTCTGTAGCTCTGCAAATTTAACTATAATTCTCACTCACTAATCCTCCTCCCCAGTACGAGCGCTCGTCTCTCTGATCTCCCAAAAAAATGGTGCATTTGGGTGATGATAACGTTAACAACGAAGCTGAGGAGAGTCACCAATTCCTTCTTCCCTGGCTCCACGAAAAGGCAGAGGAGAGCGCCGCACACTGATCAGGAGATGCCAACGATGCTGGAATGGATGAGGATAGTGTCGCACAATGAGAAGGACATGCCGGCGATTCTGAAAACCTACTTCAATATGCACTTAGAAGACACTTCCTACCAGGCGATGCCAGAAAGGAAGAAGAAGATGAAGCTGGATGACCCGTTGATGCCGGAATGGAAGATGAGGGAAAGCCGCATTGATATGCTCTTAGCAGACAATTCCTACCAGGAGATGCCAGAAATGAAGAAGAAGACGATGCGGACTGACCCGGTGATGCTAAAAAGGAAGATAAAGATGACACTGGTCGACCCGGTGATGCCAAAAATGAAGAATAAGATGACACTGGCCGACCTGGCGATGCAGGAATGGTAGAAGAGTGAAGCCCACATCAATCTACTCTTAGCAGACACTTCCTACCTGGCGATCCAGGATAGGAAGAAGAAGCTAAAGCTGGCCGACCCGGCGATGCCGGAATGGAAGAGGAGGGAAACCCACATCGATATGATCGTCGGAGACACTTCCTACCAGGTGATGGTGGAAAGGAATAAGAAGAGGATGCTAGCCAGCCCATTTATACCCCAGGACATGGCGATGGAGGATCGAAAGAAGGGGAGCACCCTGGGCGGCCTATTTGTGGCCGAAGACCTGGGGTTGGAGGGGACACCGGAATGGAAGAAGAGGATGGCGGTGGGCAACCTGTTTATAGCCAAAGACAAGACGATGGAGGATCGGAAGAAGAGAAGTACGGTGTTCATGGAAGAAAGGAAAAGGAGAGCACCGCACATCGAGCAACTCTTACCAGACTCTTGCGATCAGGCGACGTCGGAAAAGAAGAAGAGGATGACGTTGGATGACTTTTTTAAAGCCCAAGACCTGGCGATGGAGGATCGGAAGAAGAAAAGTACGGTTTTCATGGCAGAATGGAAAAGGAGAGAACCGCGCACACATTAGCTCTTACCAGACTATCATGATCAGTCCACGCCAGATAAGAAGAAGAGGATGATGCTCGCCGACCTGTTTATTGCCCAAGACCTGGAAATGGAGGATCAGAAGAAGAGAAGTATGGTGTTTATGGCAGAAAGGCAGAGTAGAGCGCCACACACCTAGAACCTCATACCAGACTCGGTGTTCATGGCAGAAATGCAGAGGAGAGCCTCGCACACCGAGCAGCTCTTACAAGATATATATTTAAGAATTAATATAATTAATTTAAAAAAAATAATGTTGAAATAAAAAATTTATGTTTAACATTTTGGAAATATAGGTAATATTTTTATTCAAATAAAATCTATTATTTTTTAATCAAGTATTCAGAAGATTCATATTTTTTTCTTGGTTTGAAAAACAATCAAGTCTTCATTGATTTCACATAATCCAATTAATTCAATTTGAAACAATATTATACTTGCTTTTTCTTCATGATTATTTTTATACATAAAACATGAACTTTTTCAGAAAATGGTTCTTGTGAATTTATATTAAAAATATTTTTTTACCACTTCTAGAAATTAAATCTTATAAAATGGGTTCTATATTTAAAATCAGTATATTTAATATCAGGTAATAAGATCATCTTAAAGAATAATTTTTCTTAGAGGATAATCAAAGAAAATTATAAAGTAAGGATCAAAGCAACGAGTAGTCATGATGACATGAAATTCTATCCATGCGAAGTACAACAAAACAAAGATTCTTTTCACAATTTTTTTGTAAAAAAGTTAAAAGTACCTTGCTCAAAATACTAATAGAAGATTCCATTTATTTTTTTTATTAAAATTCAGACATTGCTAAAAATGAATTTATAAAATATTAGGAGAATATCAAAATCATTATTGAAAACATTTTTATATAAAAGATGAAAATGGAAGAAAAGGTTTCCCAAAAGTCTATTTTTTCATTTATAAAAATTATGATCATTCTAAGTACAAAATAAAGGAAAATTGTACAATTACTTGAACACTCCATGAATAATTGAAGGAAAATAAAATGAAATGGGTTTATGGTATAAGGAACATATAATTTCTCTCAATATAAACTAATGTATAATAAATACTAATTAAAATGAGATTGAAACATAAATCCTTTACTACTTTGGTAATCACTAAATCAAAAACTCATGAAAGAGAGAACCATATATCCATTTTTAAATCCCCATAGTTTCATTAAAATGAATCATAAAAACATTAATGGTGTCACACCCCAAATTTTTAATTTATTTTTATTTTATTATTCTTGGGCTCCACGTCCTCACGTCAAGGATCGGGTTGGTCCTAGTTTAAAAATTTATGACATTTAATGTTTTTAGTGTGTGTTTCAGACCCGTGGACGAGCACCGTGTGGTTAGGAGTGACTGTGCGGTTACCCTAGGTGCTTGTGCGGGTGCCCAAGCCGACTGCGTTGAGGCATGCAATTTGCGTGTGTATTTTTTTAAGTCATGCGATGAGCGCACAGGTACTGGTTAATATTATGTTGTTATTATTGTTTTTATTTTTATAATTATTTTTTTTATAAACATATATATCATATTTATAATTATATATAATTAACATCTTTATTATAATTTTATAATTATTTAAATATATCTTTATTTATATAGAATTATTACTGTAAATATTTGTATATATTTATTATAATTTTATAATTATTTAATAACTGTAAATGTATATATATTTATTTATAGTTATAATCATATATATATATTCCAATAATTATAAAACTTTAAAAAATATATTTATTTCATTTATATTTTTATAAATATATATAATTAATATATTTATAATAATTTAATATTAATTTATATATATACATATTATATAGAATTCTAATTATAAATATTTGTATATAATTATAAATATATTTATTTAATTAATATATTTATTATAATTTGATAATTATTTAAATATAAATATAGATTTATTACATATAGATTTTTTTATAGTTTGTGATTTATAATGAAAATTAATTTTATTTATTATCATTAAAATAGTTATATTTGACTATAATTAATTTGAATATGTAATTATATAATAATACTATTTTAACATATAAAAAAATTGGTTTGATCACCTGTTTAACAGATTTTCCCAATCCAAACTTGACCTAATCCCCTGATTTAATGACCATCTCGATTCTATATAAGTGCATGTATAATTTTACGGTAATTTTGTTGGGTGGGTTTTTTTAGTTTTATGGGGTAGTGTTTTTTTTTCATTTGGGAAATGGGTTTCTTCAACGCCACTACAAGTTGCGCTTTCACCCCACACCACCCCCAAACCCAACAAATATATATATTTATAATAAATTTATTTTATTATAATAAATATAAAAAGTAAAATAAATATATAATTATATTTTTTTTAATAAATACAAAAATTATAATAAATATATTTTTTTATAACAAATATTTATAATAAATATCTAAGAAATATTATAATAAATGTAATAATATATTTATAATAAATGTAAATTTGTTATACATATAATATCCATTTATTATAAATACTATAATGTTATAATATTTATTATATTAAATATCTAATAAATATTAAAAGATACTATTATTATAAATGCACAATAAATGTATAATAAATGTATAATAAATATATATAATACATTAATATTTACAATAAATACTTATTATAATTAAAAATTATAATATTTATAATAATAAGTATATAATAAATGTATAATAAATATTATTATAATAAATATACATTTATAATATCTATTATAATAAATATTGTTATAATAAATGTATAATAAATATTATTATAATAAATATACATTTATAATATCTATTATAATAAATCTATAGTAATTGTATAATAAATACTTATAATAAATTTATTATAAATGTATTTTTATTATAATAAATATTATAATATTTAATTATAATAAATATATTTTTATATTTTTATTTATTATAAATATGATAATATTTATTATAATAAATCTACATTAATTTCATATATTTATTATAATAAATATGTACAATAAATATATATTTAATATTATAATACCTGTATTTTTAAATTATAATATAATAAATGTAATATGTAATTATTTATCATTATTATATAATTATCATAGCTATATTTATTATATTTATAATTATATAATTATATTATAAATAAATGTAATATGTAATATAATATAATAAATGTAATATGATACATTTATTTTTTAATTTTAATAAATATATATTTATAATTATATAAATGTTTAATAATAATAATAAATATAAATTTATAATTTCATATTACATTTATTATAATAAATAAATATATATATTAATTTTATTATAATAAATAAATGTATATTTATAATTACATTTATAAATGTATATTTATTATAATAAATAAATTTATTACATATTTATTATAATAAATAAATGTATATTATATTTATAATTAATGTATATTTATATAATTAAATGTATATTACAATTATAAAAGATGTATATTTATATTAATAAATATTATTTATAATTATTATTAATAAAAATTAATAAATGTAAATTTATCAATGAATATTATAATAAATAACTGTATATATATAATTACATTTAAAAATGTATATTTATAAATAAATATTATTATTAAATATTATTAATGAATGTTAATAATTTTATATTTATTAATGAATATTATAATAATTAAATGTATATTTATTATAATAAGTAAATGTATATTACATTTATAAATAATTACATATTTATTATAATAAATAAAAGTATATATCGTTTATTATAAATGTATATTACATTTATAATAAATGTATATTTGTATAAATAAATGTATATTATATTTATAAGTAATTACATATTTGTTATAATAAATGTATATTACATTTATAAATAAATAATCATTTATTTTGTTAATAAATGAATATTACATTTACTATTATAAATTTTTATTACATGTTTATTATAATAAATGTATATTACATTTATAAAAATGTATATTTACTACATATTTATTGTAATAAACAATTACATCTATAAATGTATATTACATTTATAATAAATATCTAATAAATATATATTTATTATAATAAATAAATGTACATGAAATTTATAAATAATTACATATTTATTATAATAAATAAATCTATATTTATAATTATATAATTATAGTATATAATTATTTATAGATATGATAATTATATAATAAAGATAAATAATTATATATTACATTTATTATATTATAATTAAAAAAATGTATTATAATATTTATTATACATTTATTATACATTTTTATTATAATAAATGTATAAAAAAATGTAAATTTATTATAATAAATTGGGCTACAAACATCAAATAGCTAACCATATACTTATTGAACAAAACATATACTTAGAGAAATTCAAGAATAGAATGAATATCTTTATAAAATTATATGTATAATAACTAAATAAATAAATATTTATTTATTTATATTTATATATATAATGAATATATTTTAATTTATAAATATAAATTTCTTATAGATATATTTATTATATTTATAATTATATATAATTATTATCTATATTATAATTTTATAATTTTTTAAATATATCTCTATTTACTTACAATTATAATTTTAAATATTTGTATTTATTTATTATAATTTTATAAATATTTAATAACTATAAATGTATATATATTTATTTATAGTAATAATCATATATATATTTCAAAAATTATAAAATTTTAACAAATATATTTATTGCATTTATAATTTTATAAATATATATAATTAATATACATATAACAGTTTAATAATATTTAAATATATACGTATTATATAGAATTATAATTATAAATATTTGTATATATTTATAAATATATTTATTTAATTAAAATATTTATTATAATTTGATAATTATTTAATTATAAATATATATTTAATACATATATATTTTAATTATAGTGTGTGATTTATAATGAAAATTATTTTTATTAATTGTCATTAAAATAGTTATATTTGATTATAATTAATATGAATATATAATTATATAATAATATTCTTTTAACAAATAAAAAAATTTGTTTGATCACCTTTTTAACCGATTTTCCCAATCCGAACTTGATATACTCCCCTGATTTATTGACCATCTCGATTCTATATGATTGGGTGTATAATTTGACCTATAATAGATGAATTTTAGGTGCAATAGAAAGATTTGATTAAGAGATTAGTCCTGTGACCATTGTAATATGAATTTTGACGTTTACCTTCCTTAAATGCATTCATAAATATATGAAATAGATGATTCTTTCTATAAATTAGATAACCATCTTCATCCCCTGTCATTCTGTAGCTCTGCAAATTTAACTGTAATTATCACTCACCCTTCCTCCTCCCCAGTATGAGTGCTCGTCTCTCCGATCCCCCAAAATAAAATGGTGCATTGGGTGATGAGAACGTTAACAACGAAGCTGAGGAGTGTCGCCAATTCCTTCTTCCCTGGCTCTGCAAAAAGGCAGAGGAGAGCGCTGCACACTGACCAGGAAATGCTGACGATGCCGGAATGGCCGAGGATAGTGCCGCACACCGAGCACGATATGTCGACGATTCTGAAAACTGTCTTCGATCTGCTCTTTGAAGACACTTCCTACCAAGAGATGCTGGAAAGGAAGAAGAAGACGACGTTGGCCGACCCGTTGATGCCAGAATGGAAGATGGGGGAAAGCCACATTGATATGCTCTTAGCAGACACTTCCAACCAGGAGATTCCAGAAAGGAAGAAGAAGACGATGTTGACCGACCCTGTGATGGTAGAAATTATGATAAAGATGATGTTGGCTGAACTGGTGATTCTGAAAATGAAGAACAAGATGACACTGGCCGACCTGGCGATGCATGAATGGCAGAGGAGTGAATTAAAAATATTTTACCACTTCTAGAAAATATTTTTACCACTTCTAGAAAATAAATCTTATAAAATAGTTTCTATATTTCAAATTAGTATAATTAATATCAGGTAACAAGATCAACTTGAAGAATAATTTTTCATGGAGAAGAATCATAGAAAATTATAAAGTAAGGTTCAAAGCAACGAGTAGTCATGATGACATGAAATTCTATCCATGCGATGTACAACAAAAAAAATATTTTTTTCACATTTTTTTGTAAATAAGTTTAAAGTACCAACCTCAAAACACTAAAAGAAGATTCCATTTATTTTATTTATTAAAATTCAAACATGGCTAAAATGAATTTATAAAATCATAAGAGAATATTAAAATCATTATTGAAAACATTTTTAAAGAAAAGATGAAAATGGAAGAAAAGGATTCCCAAAAGTATAATTTTCATTTTTAAAAAATTATGATCATTCTAAGTAATTATTAAAGGAAAATTGTACAATTACTTGAACACTCCATGAATAAATGAAGGAAAATAAAATGAAATGGGTTTATAGTATAAGGAACATATAATTTCTCTCAATCTAAACTATTGTATAATCAATACAAATTAAAATGAGATTGAAACATAAATCCCTTACTACTTTGGTAATCACTAAATCAAAAACTCATGATAGAGAGAACCATATATGGATGTTTAAATCCCCGTAGTTTCATTTAAATGAATCGTAAAAATATTAATGGCGTCACACCCCGACTTTTTAATAATTTATTTTTATTTTATTATTCCTGGGCTCCACATCCTCGCGTCATGGATCGGGTTGGGTCCCGGTTTAAAAATTTCTGGAATTTAATGTTTTTGGTGGGTTTCAGACATGTGCATGGGCACCGCGTGGTTAGTAGTGACCGTGCGATCGCCCTATGTGCTTCTGCGGGTGCCCAAGCCAACTGCGTTGAGGTGTGTAATTTGCGTGCGTGTTTTTTTAAGTCGTGTGATGAGCGCACGGGTACACGTTAATATTATGTTGTTATTCTTATTATTATTTTTATAATTAATATATTTATTTATAAATATATTTATTATATTTATAATTATATATAATTAATATATTTATTATAATTTTATAATTAATTAAATATATCTATATTTATTTAGAATTTGAATGGAAAATATTTGTATATATTTATTATAATTTTATAATTATTTAATAACTATAAATGTATATATATTTCTTTATAGTTATAATCATATATATATATATCAATAATTATAAAATTTTAACAAATATATTTATTGCATTTATAATTTTATAAATATATATATAATTAATATATTTATAACAATTTAATAATTATTTAAATATATATGTATTATAGAGAATTCTAATTATAAATATTGTTATATAATTATAAATTTATTTAATTAATTAATATATTTATTATAATTTGATAATTATTTAAATTTAAATATATATTTATTATAGATATATTTCTATTATAGTGTGTGAATTATAATGAAAATTAATTTTATTTATTGACATTAAAATAATTATATTTGACTATAATTAATATGAAAATATAATTATATAATAATACTTTTTTAACAAATAAAAAAATTTGTTTGGTCTCATCTTTAACCGATTTTACCGATACGAACTACAGCTACTCCCCTGATTTAATGTCCATCCTGATTCTATATGAGTGCATGTATAATTTGAGGGTAATTTAGGTGGGTGGGTTTTTTTTAAAATTTATTGGGTAGTGTATTTTTACATTTGGGAAACGGGTTTGTTCAGCGCCACTTGAAGTGGCGCTTTGATCCCACACCACCCCCAAACCCCACAAAAATATATTTATATATTTATATAATATTTATTTATTATAATAAATATAAAACATAAAATAAATATATAATTATATTTTTTATAATAAATATAAAAATTATATAATATTTATTTATTATAAATATTTATTATAAATTTCTAATAAATATTATAATAAATATAATATTATTATTTTTAATAAATTTACATTTTTTATACATTTATTATACATTTATTATAAACACTATAATGTTATAATATTATAATATTTAATATAATAAATATCTAATAAATATTAATAAATACTATAGTAATAAATGCATAATAAATGTATAATAAATGTATAATAAAAATTTATAATACATTTATATTTATAATAAATACTTATTATAATTAAATATTATAATATTTATAATAATAAATATCTAATAAATGTATAATAAATATTATTATAATAAATATACATTTATAATATATATTTTAATAAATATTATTATAATAAATGTATAAAAAATATTATTCTAATAAATATAATAATAAATGTATAATAAATATATAGAAAATGTATAATAAATATTTATAACAAATTTATTATAAAAGTATATTAATTATAATTAATATTATAATATTTAATTATAATAAATCTATATTTATATTTATATTTATAATAAATATTATAATATTTAATATAATAAATCTACATTTATTTTATACATTTATTATTATAAATATTTACAATAAATGTATAATAAATATTATAATACATTTATTTTTTAAATATAATATAATTAATGTAATATGTAATTATTTATCATTATTATATAACTATTATATCAATATTTATTATATTTATAATTATATAATTATATTATAAATAAATGTAATGTGTAATATAATATAATAAATGTAATATGGTACATTTATTTATTAGTTATAATAAATGTAGATTTATAATTATATAAATTTATAATAAATATAATATATAAAAATGTATAATTAAATATTACATTTATTATAATAAATGTATAATTACATATTACATTTATTATAATAAATAAATGTATACTTATAATTACATTTATAAATGTATATTTATTATAATAAATATATGCATATTTATTACATATTTATTATAATAAATAAATGTATATTACATTTATAATAAATGTATATTTATATAATTAAAATTATATTACTTTTATAATAAATGTATA
Source organism: Viscum album (assembly GCA_963277665.1). Lineage (NCBI taxonomy): Eukaryota > Viridiplantae > Streptophyta > Magnoliopsida > Santalales > Viscaceae > Viscum > Viscum album. The sequence continues at coordinate 1,935,157,879 of OY728131.1, forward strand.
TTTATATAAATAAATATTATTAATGAAACTTAATAAATGTTTATTTATTAATGACTATTATAATATATAAATGTATATTTATAATTACATTTATAATAAATGTATATTTATAAATAAATATTATTATTAAATATTATTAATGAATATTAATAAATGTATATTTATTAATGAATATTTTAATATATAAATGTATATTTATACTTACATTTATAAATGTATATTTATTATAATAAATAAATGTATATTACATTTATAAATAATTTCATATTTATTATTTAAATAAATGTATATTTGATTTATAATAAATGTATATTTATATAAATAAATGTATATTACATTTATAATAAATGCATATTTATATAAATAAATGTATATTACATTTACAAGTAATTACATATTTATTATAATAAATGTATATTACATTTTTAAACAAATAATCATTTATTTTGTTAATAAATGTCTATTACAATTATTATAATAAAAGTATATTACATATTTATTATAATAAATGTATGTTGCATTTATATAAATGTATATTTATTACATATTTATTATAAACAACAATTACATTTATAAATGTATATTACATTTTTAATAAATATCTAATAAATTTATATTTATATAAATGTATGTTTATTATAATAAATAAATAAAAATTACATTTATAAATAATTACATATTTATTATAATAAATAATTTTATATTTAAAATTATATTTTTATAGTATATAATTATTTACAGATATGATAATTAAATAATAATGATAAATAATTATATATTACATTTATTAAATTACAATTAAAATATAAATTTATTATAATATTTATTATACATTTATAATGCATATTTATTATAATAAATGTATAAAATAAATGTAGATTTATTATAATAAATTGGGCTACAAACATCCAACAGCTAACCATATACTTATTGGACAAAACATATACTTAGAGCATTACAAGAATACAATAAATATATTTATAAAATTATATGTATAATAAATAAATATTTATTTATTTTTAATAATAACTATAAATAAATGTATATTTATTTATATTTATATATATAATGAATATATATTAATTTATAGATATAAATTTCTTATAAATATATTTATTATATTTATAATTATATATAATTAATATCTTTATTAAAATTTTATAATTATTTAAATATATCTATATTAATTTAAAATTATAATTGTAAATATTTGTATATATTTATTATATTACCATAATTATTTAATAACTATAATTTTATATATAGCTATTTATAGGTATAACCATATATATATGTATATATATGTCAGTAATTATAAAATTTTAACAAATTTATTTATTGCATTTATAATTTTATAAATATATATAAATAATATATTTATTAATATTTATTAATTATACAAATATATACATATTATATAGAATTCTAAATATAAATTTTTTTATATATTTATAAATATATTTATTTAATTAATATATTTATTATAATTTGATAATTATTTAAATATAAATATATATTTATTACATATATATTTTAATTATAGTGTGTGATTTATAATGAAAATTAATTTTAATTATTTTAATTAATATTGTTATATTAGAAAATATTAATATGAATATATAATTATATAATAATATTGTTTTAACAAATAAAAAAAATCGATCACCTGTTTAACCAATTTTCCCAATCCCAACATGACCTACTCCTCTGATTCAATGACCATCCCGATTCTATATGAGTGGGTGTATAATTTGACCAACAATTAATGAATTTTAGGTGAAATAGAATGATTTGATTGAGAGATTAGTCCCATGAACACTGTAATATGAATTTTGACACTGACCATCCTTAAATGCATTCATAAATATATGAAATGGATGAGTCATTCTATAAATTAGATACCCTTCCTCATCCCCTTTCATTCTGTAGCTCTGCAAATTTAACTTTAATTTTCACTGACCCTTCCTCCTCCCCAGTACGAGCACCCATCTCTCCGATCCCCCAAAACAAAATGGTGCATCAGGCAATGAGGACGTTAACAGCGAAGCTGAGGAGTGTCGCCAATTCCTTCTTCCCTGCCTCCGCAAAAAGGCAGAGGAGAGCACCGCACATTAAGCAGGTGATGCCGACAATGCCGGAATGGCCGAGGATAGCACCGCACATCGAGCAAGCGATGTCTGTGATTTGGAAAACCTAGTTCAATTTGCTCTTAGAAGACGCTTTCTACGAAGAGAGGTCGGAAAGGAAGAAGAAGACGACGATGGTCGACCCAGAGATGTCGGAATGGCAGACGGGGGAAACGCACATTAATCTGCTCTTAGCAGACACTTCCTACCAGGTGATGCCGAAATGGAAGAAGAAGATGACGCTGACTGACCCGGTGATGGCGGGAAGGAAGAAGTAGACGACGCTGGCCGACCCGATGATGCTGGAAAGGAAGAAGAAGAGGACACTGGCCGACCCGGCGATGTAAGAATGGTAGAGGAGTGAAACCCACATCGATCTGCTCATGGAAGACACTTCATACTAGGTGATATAGGAATGGAAGAAGAAGATGAAGTTGGCCGACCCGACGACTCTGGATTGGCAGAAGAGGGAAACCCACAACGATTTGCTCTTAGAAGACACTTCCTAGCAGGCGATGCTGGAAATGAAGAAGAAGAGGACGCTGGTCGGCCCATTTATACCCCAAGACATAACGATGGGGGATCGGAAAAAGGGGAGCACCTAGGGCGGCCTGTTTATTACAGAAGACCTGGGGATGGAGGCGACATCGGAAAGGGTGGAAGAATGGTAGAGGAGAGCGCCGCACACCCTTACTAGACTCTTGCGATCAGGTGATGTCAAAATGGAAGAAGAGGACGACGTTGGATGACTTGTTTAAAGCCCTCGACCTGACGATGGAGGATTGGAAGAAGAGATGTATGGTTTTCATTGCAGAAAGGCAGAGGAGAGCACCGCACACTGAGCAGCTCTTACTAGACTCTTACAATCAGGCCACGCCGGAAAGTTAGAAGAGGACGACGCTAGCTGACCGGTTTATAGCCTAAGACCTGGCGATGGAGGATCAGAAGAAGAGAAGTATGGTGTTCATGGAATAAAGGCAGAGCATACACCACACACCTATCACCTCTTACCAGACTCAGTGTTCATGGAAGAAAGGCAGATGAGAGCCCCGCACATAGAGCGGCTCTTACCAGATTTATATATTAGAATTAATATAATGAATTTAAAATTATAATGTTGAAATTAGAAATTTATGATTAACATTTTGGAAATCTAGGAAATATTTTTATTCAAATAAATTTTATTTTTGTTTTTTCTCATTTAATCATGTATTCACAAGATTCATTTTTATTTTTTGCTTGGTTTGAAAAACAATCAAGTGTTCATTGATTTATCATAATCCAATTAACTCAATGAGAAACAAAATTATACTTGGTTTATCTTTAATATTATTTTTATACATAAAACATGTGCTTTTTCAAAAAATGGTTCTTGTGAATTTATATTCAAAATAATTTTTTACCACTTCTAGAAATTAAATATTATGAAATGGGTTCTATATTTCAAATTAGTATAATTAATATCAGGTAATAAGATCAACTTAAAGAATAGTTTTTCTTTGCGAAAAATCATATAAAATTATAAAGGAAGGTTCAAAGTAACGAGTAGTGAAGATGACATGAAATTCTATCCATGTGAAGTACAACAAAACAATGATTATTTTCACATTTTTTTGTAAAAATTTTAAAAGTACCTCGATCAAAATACGAAAAGAAGAATCCATTTTATTTTTATTAAAATTAAAACATGGCAAAAAATGAATTTAAAAAACCAAAGGAGAATATTAAAATCATTCTTGAAAACATTATTAACGAAAAGATGAAAATGGATGAAAAGGATTCCCAAAAGTCTATTTTTCTTTTTTTTAAAAATTCTGATCATTCTAAATACAAATTTAAGGAAAATTGTACAATTACATGAACACTCCATGAATAAATGAAGGAAAATAAAATGAAATGTGTTTATTGTATAAGTAACATATATTTTCTCTCAATCTAAAAAAAATTATAATCAATACAAATTAAAATGAGATTAAAACATAAATCCCTTACAAAATTGGTAATCCCTAAATCAAAAACTCATGAAAAAGAGAAAAATATATGGATTTTTAAATACCCATAGTTTCATAAAAAAAGAATCGTAAAAAAAATAATGGTGTCACACCCCTACTTTTTAATTTATTTTTATGTTATTATTCGTGGGCTCCACATCCTCGCATCAATGATCAGGATGGGTCCCAGTTTAAATTTTTTTGACATTTAATGTTTTTGGTGGGTTTCGGACTTATGCACGGGCACCACGTGGTTAGTAGTGGCAGTGTGGTTGGCCCAGGTGCATGTGCTGGTGCCCTAGCCGACTACGTTGAGGCGTGCAATTTGCGTGCATGTTTTTTTATTCGTGCGATGAGAGCGATGGTACCCGTTAATATTATGTTGTTATTATTATTATTTTTTTATAATTATTATTTTTATTTATGAATATATTTATTACATTTATAATTATATATAATTAATATCTTTATTATAATTTTATAATTATTTAAATATATCTATATTTATTTAGAATTATAACTCTAAATATTTGTATATATTTATTATAATTGTGTAATTATTTAATAACTATAAATGTATATTTATTTATTTATAGTTATATTCATATATATATATATATATAGATATATATAAGTTTCAATAATTATAAAATTTTAACCAATATATTTATAGCATTTATAATTTTATAAATATATATAATTCATATATTTATAACAATTTATTAATTATTTAAATATATAAATATTATATAGAATTATAATTATAAATATTTGTATATAATTATAAATATTATTATTTAATTAATATATTTATTATAATTTGATAATTATTTAAATATAAATATATATTTAATACATATATATTTTTATTATAGTGCATGATTTATGATGAAAATTAATTTTATTTATTGTCATTAAAATAATTATATTTTACTATAATTAATATGAATATATAATTATATAAAAATAATGTTTTAACAAATACAAAAATTGGTTCGATCTCTTGTTTAACAAATTTTCCGGATCCGAACATGACCTACTCCCATGATTTAATGACTATCTCAATTCTATATGAGTGCGTGTATAATTTGAGGGAAATTTAGGTGGGTGGGTTTTTTTAGTTTTATTGGGTTGTTTTTTTTATAGTTGGGAAATGGGTTTGTTCAGCGCCACTTGAAGTGGCTCTTTGACCGCACACCACCCCAAACCCCACAAATATATATATATATATTTAATAACTTTAATTTTTATTATAAATATAAAAAATAAAATAAATACATAATTATATTTTTTATAATAAATAAAAAAATTATATTAAATTTATTTATTTCTAATAAATTTTTATAATAAATATATAATAAATATTATAATAAATATTATAATATCATTATAATAAATATACATTTGTTATACATTTATTTAAATACTAGGAAAGCTCAGCCAGAGACAAAGTCCCTGGCTGTTTATTAAAATAAAAGGAATAGTACAACAGGCGAACATTGAGAACAAGAGCATACAAATACAAGTTAGAAACCATACCTGTCATCAAACCCATCACCTGCTCCATGATCAAATTTCTCATCCGCAGTTTCCGACTCCCATTCCAAACATTCATATCGCTTCATAATCATCACATACTTCTGTTTAAGATTTATCTTCTCTAGTTGCAAAAACTCCTCAGAAGAATTCATCCCTTTACCTTTGATCAAAGAATATCTAGTTGACATCGGCCTTGGCATAGATGAGTAGTCTTTCTTCTGTCTTCTTTTTTGAGGGGCAATCATAATACCAACACTCCCTGCCATTTCCTTCTTCCCAAACTGAACAAAATCACTAAACGAGGTTCGGTATCTCCCATCATCCTCCTTCTCACTGTCCGACAAGTCCCCCCATTTCCCAGGTAAACACACCATCTGATGAACCTTATTCACACCTTCCTCCTGCTCCATATGACAGTTAGGGTCAAGAAGTGCTAAGAACTGTGGCTGTACCAATGTCCCGAGATCACCAAGCACCTTGGCCTGCAGGAGGCCTTCACTAGATACTACATCCTGGGATTGCAACTCAACCTGTATGTTACCATTCTCATCCCTTGAAATATCCTCAACAACATGACATATTTCCACATGATCCAGATCTTTAGCACAATGAAGGGGTCCCTGCCCCTGTACCTGTCCATTGATGCTACCATTTTTAGCACAGGTCAGGCCCAGACCCATCTCCTCACTGCCATGCGACTTAAGAGGTTCAGCATATAACCGTCCAGGAGCCAAATCAGATGCATTTTGATCCTGACCCACCTCTGTTTCTTCATTCGCCAGACCAGAAAAGCATTTGCTTACTTAAATACTATCCACCTGCTACACAAGAGGTGTCTTCAGCCCAGGAGAGGCCCTCACCCAACCATCAGCTTCCTCCGTTGCAGCCTCTGCCTGCACAGACACAACAAGTCTATCCACAACCTCCTAACCCCCTGCTGAAACCAGCACTTGGTCACTGCCCACCCCAGTAGGCTGGACTGCCTACCTCACATCATTGCTCAATCCTCCTAAATTGGGAATCCCCAGATCACTTCCAAGTCTTGCAAACACCTCATCATCCTTCAGGTTCAAATTTTCCTTCAGCTCCCCCCTACGCGTGCCATCCAGAGTACTTGTACTCATGGGGCATGTTCCTGCCCGGACTCCATTACACAGATTCTTCTCCCTTTGCTGAGATTGTAAAGCCACCATCTCTGCAACCATTGGCGCCAAAGCTAGCTGCGATACCACCTTTCTACCTCTACAATCCTCCCTCAAATGCCCGAGTTTAAGACACCAAGAGCAGTAATAAAACCAGGACTCAAAGACAACATTCTGCTTGCACCTAAATTCCTCACTTACATCATTGAAGATTGACTCAACCGGTGGTTTCAAAAGATCAACTTCAACACAAATTCTCGGTGAAATCAGATGGAAAACAACCCTAGTTCTACTGTTCGATCATAAGTAACGACCAACGAGATTACCCAGCATGCGGATGATGGAAGGATTTTGAAATGAAAGTGGTAATTCAAGAAATCTTACCCAGATTTCCATAGTCGAGGAGTCTCGCTTCAGATAATGATCATATGACCATCGGAAGATCAGGAAACGACATCCATCATAGGTACGCGGGGCAGAGGACCAGGCTAGGATCAAGTCATCCTTCGATGCAAAACGAACTATTATAAGTTTCGAATCCAGAAGACCCATAGTGGCGTGCTCCATAAGCATCAATGAGCCAAAGATGAAATGATCAAAACATTCACAAACGGGCGTCCCTGCTTGAATCGTGCAATCAGCGTCAGATTCAGTAGGGACGAAGCATCATTAAACTCTCAAGCCGTTACCGAGAGCTGTGGAATCCCTTCATGCAACTCAGGAACTTTGGGGGAGAGAAAGATTTCAGGGAACGAAGGCAATATTATAATATATAATTATAATAAATGTATATTTATATTTATATTTATAATAAATATAATAATACTTATTATTATAAATCTATATTTATTTATTACAATAAATCTAAATTTACTTTATACATTTATTATAATAAATATGTACAATAAATGTATAATAAAAATTATAATACCGTTATTTTTTAATTACAATATTATGAATGTAATATTTATTTATTAATCATTATTATATAATTATCATATATATATATATATTTATTATATTTATAATTATATAGTTATATTATAAATATATGTAATATAATATAATAAATGTAATATGATTCATTTATTTTTTAATTATAATAAATTTAAATTTATAATTATATAAATTTATAATAAATATAAATTTATAATAACATAATACATTTAATATAATGAATAATAATTACATTCTACATTTATTATAATAAATAAATGTATATTTATAATTAAATTTATAAATGTATATTTATTATAATAAATATATTTATATTTATTAAATATTTAATATAATAAATAAATGTATATTAGATTTATAATAAATGTATATTTATATAAATAAATGTATATTACATTTATAATAAATGTATAATTATATAAATAAATATTATTAATAAATATTATTAATGAAAATTAATAAATATATATTTATCAATGAATATTATAATAAATAAATGTATATTTATAAATACATTTATAAATTTACATTTTTAATAAATGTATATTTAAAATGAAATATTATTATTAAATATTAATAGTGAGTATTAATAAATCTATTTTTATTAATGAATATTATAATAAAAAAATGAATATTATAATAAAAACATTAATGGTGTCACACCCCGAATTTTAAATTTATTTTTATTTCATTATTCCTAGGCTCCACGTCCTCGCGTCAAGGATCAGGTTGGGTCCTGGTTTAAAAGTTTCTGACATTTAATGTTTTTTTTGGGTTTGAAACCAGTGCACGGGCACCGAGTGGTTAGTAGTGACCATGCGGTTTCCCCAGGTTCTTGTGCGGGTACCCAAGCCGACTGCGTTGAGGCATGCAATTTGCATGCGTGTTTTTTTTAAGTCGTACGATGAGCGTGCGGGTACCTGTTAATATTATGTTATTATTATTTTTATTTTTATAATTATTATTTTTATTTATAAATATATTTATTAAATTTATAATGATATATAATTAATATCATTAATATAATTTTATAATTATTTAAATATATCTATAATTATTTAGAATTATAATTGTAAATATTTGTATATATTTATTATAATTTTATAATTATTTAATGACTATAAATGTATATATATTTATTTATAGTTATAATAATATATATATATATGAATAATTATAATATTTTAACAAATATATTTATTGAATTTATAATTTTATAAATATATATAATTAATATATTTATACAAATTTAATAATTATTTATATATATAAGTATTATATAGAATTCTAATTATAAATATTTTTAAATAATTCTAAATATATTTATTTGATTAATATATTTATTATAATTTGATAATTATTTAAATATAAATATATATTTATTACATATATATTTTTATTACACTATGTGATTTATAATGAAAATTAATTTTATTTATTGTCATTTAAATACTTATATTTGACTATAATTAATTTGAATATATAATTATATAATAATATTGTTTTAACAAATAAAAAAATTGGTTCGATCTCCTCTTTAACTGATTTTACCGATCTGAACATGATCTACACCTCTGATTTAATGACCATCCCAATTCTTTATGAGTGCATGCATAATTTGAGGGTAATTTAGGTGGGTTGGTTTTTTTAGTTTAATGGGGTAGTGTTTTTTATATATTTGGGAAATGGGTTTGCTCAGCGCCACATGAAGTGTCACTTTGACCCCACACCACCCCCAAACCCCAAATATATATATATATATATAATAAATTTATTTATTATAATAAATATAAAAAAATCAATAGATACATAATTATATTTTTTATAATAAATAAAAAATTATAACAAATTCATTTATTTATAATAAATATTTATAATAAATATATAATAAATATTATAATAAATATTATAATATTATTATAATAAATATTATAATATTGTTATAATAAATATGCATTTGTTATAAATTTATTATACATTTATTATAAATACTATAATGTTATAATATTATAATATTTTTTATAATAAATATCTAATAAATATTAATAAATACTTTTATAATAAATGCACAATATATGTATAATAAATTGATAATAAATATTTATAATACATTAATATTTATAATAAATACATATTATAATTAAATATTATAATATTTATGACAATAAATATCTAATAAATGTATAGTAAATATTATTATAATTAATATACATTCATAATATCTATTATAATAAATATTATTATAATAAATGTATAATAAATATTATTGTAATAAATATTATAATAAATGTAAAATAAATATATATATAATGTATAATAAATATTTATAAAAAAATTCTTATAAATGTATATTTATTATAATAAATATTATAATTTTTAATTATAATAAATTTATATTTGTATTTATATTTATAATAAAATTGATAGTATTTATGACAATAAATCTATATTTATTTATTATAATAAATCTAGATTTAATTATTATAAAAATTCTACACTTGTTTTATACATTTATTATAATAAATATGTTAAATAAACGTATAATAAATATTATAATACATTTATTTTTTAATTATAATATAATAAAGTAATATGTAATTATTTATGATTATTATATAATTATCATATCTATTTAAATTATATTTATAATTATATAATTATATTATAAATAAATGTAATATGTAATATAATATAATAAATGTAATATGATACATTTACTTTTTAATTATATTAAATGTATATTTATAATTATATAAATTTATAATAAATATAATAAATATAAATGTATAATTACATATTACATTTATTATAATAAATAAATAATTACATATTTAATTTATTATAATAAATAAATGTATATTTATAGTTACTTTTATAAATGTATATTTTTTATAATAAATAAATGTGTATTTATTACAAATTTATTATAATAAATAAATGTATATTACTTTTATAATTAATGTATATTTATATAAATAAATGTATATTACATTTATAATAAATGTATATTTATATAAATAAATATTATTAATAAATATTATTAATGAAAATTAATAAATTCATAATTATTATTGAATATTATTATAAATAAATGTATATTTATAATTATATTTATAAATATATATTTATAATAAATGTATATTTATAAACAAATATTATTATTAAATAGTATTAATGAATATTTATAAATGTATATTTATTAATGAATATTATAAAAAATAAATGTATATTTATAATTACATTTATAAATATATATTTATTATAATAAATAAATGTATATTTCATTTATAATTAATGTATAGTTATGTAAATAAATATATATTACATTTATAATAAATGTATATTTATATTAATAAAACTGTATTACATTTATAAGTAATTACATATTTATTATAATAAATGTATATTACATTTATAAATAAATTATCATTTATTTTGTTAATAAATGTATATTACATTTATTATTAATGGAGAGTTTATCTCTCAAGAATAAAGATCCTATCTCTCATCATATCAAAGGTTACGCATCTGGAAACCCAACTAAGATCTATGATGGCATTGTTAGTCATTTTGACATGCTCGCAGTTGTGGATTTTGCCACAAGGTTGGTTCTTGCTTTGTTTTGGCGACTATTGTCTTAAAGAAATCTCAAACGGTCAAGGTTGTTTCGGTCTGAGATTCGGGACATGATCTTGCATTAATAATGGAGTTTAAGCCAGCTGAAAAGTGGGTTGTGGAGGAATTTGTCGGCCAGAGGAGAACTCCAGCCGATGATCGGGTGTTTACTGTGGTTGACTGGAGTCTGGTTTGTTCTGGCGATGAATCGGCATGTCGGGTGGCGAATGGACTCGATTTTAGGGGGTGATGTGGGGAGAAATTTTGGGTCTTCGGATTCATGATGCCCGATCGAGGATGGATGGTGGAAGGTTAGTGGATATAGGATCCCTGCAGCGATGGGCGATGGGTTTTCCACTGCCTGACGGTGGATCTTCTGCCCAACAGTGTCGATCACCAGTGAGGGTGATGGTTCCGCGTCCTGGCGGATGATACTGGAAACGTGCAGGGCATGTGGGTCAATGGAGTTCATTTGGATATCCTCGAGACACGACTGGGGTTTTGTGTACAAGCGAAGCGTGATCGGAGCGGCGGCGCAAGGCGAAAGTCTGCGATGATCATATGGGATGCGGGGCTTAAGCCGACAAGGATTGTGGGTTATCATCCTATGGGAGTGCTTGTTGGATGGTGTTGCGAGACGGAGACACAAGGCATAGGATGATGATGCGGAGCCGATGAGGTTAGTGTTCTCATCGGACGTGGTGAATGTTGGGCCACTGCGATGCTGCAATGCGTTGTCGACGCGTGCCGGTGGCGTAGTCAAATTCGATGGGAGGAGGTCTCATGTTTGGCCATCTTCGGCATGAAGACCGGTGACGACCTCTACCTCGGGATGAGTTTTGGATGCAGACAGGTACCTTTGGCCTAATTGGTGGATAGGCTTTGGTGTGGAAAAATGGAATGCAGCTTTGTAGGATGTGAGTTTGGAATACGTGGAGGACCAGTTATCCTTGGCCGGTGTGAACTGCAGATGGATGTGATGTGTTGAGAAGGGGACCTCTTTTACGGAGGCACATGGGTTTGCTTACAGATGGAGCGCGTTTTTCTTAAAGCATGTTTTTCTTGGTTTGTTGTTGACCATGGGATTTATAATGACTTTGAGGAGGAGTCATTATTTCTGGTGTTTGAGGATGCGTTGAGATGCAGATCAGGCGTGCGGAGATTTTGGTTTCTAGTTGATGCAAGGCCTTATGGCTATTGTTTGAGGGTTTTTTTGTGTGTGGGTTTTTGAACTTTTGGTGATTTGGGGTTACTTGTGTCTCTGTGAATTGATTTTGCTGTGTTTTTGTGCCGTGTGTTTGGTGTGTTCCACTATACTTATATTTTACTAAATAAAGTTTTAGGAACGAGCTTTCTCAAGCCCTGAAATTTCATGTTTATTATAATAAATTTATATTACATATTTATTATAATAAATTTATATTACATTTATATAAATGTATATTTATTACATATTTATTATAATAAACAATTAAATTTATAAATGTATATTACATTTATAATAAATATCTAATAAATGTATATTTATATACATGTATATTAATTATAATAAATAAATGTAAATTACATTTATAAATAATAATACATTTATTATAATAAATAAATGTATATTTATAATTATATAATTATATTATATAATTATTTATAAATATGATAATTATATAATAAAGATAAATAATTATATATTACATTTATTAAATTATAATTAAAAAATAAATGTATTATAATATTTATTATACATTTAATAAACATATTTATTATAATAAATGTATAAAATAAATGTAGATTTATTATAATAAATTGGGCTACAAACATCCAATAGCTATCCATATACTTATTGGACCAAACATATACTTAGAGCATTACAAGAATATAATAAACATATATATAAAATTATATGTATAATAAATAAATATTTATTTATTTATAATAATAACTATAAATAAATGTATATTTATTTATATTTATATATATAATGAATATATATTAATTTATTAATATAAATTTTTTATAAATATATTTATTATATTTATAATTACATATAATTAATATATTTATTATAATTTTATAATTATTTAAATATATCTATATTTATTTATAATTATAATTGTAAATATTTGTAAATATTTGTAAATATTTATTATAATTTTATAATTATTTATTAACTATAAATTTATATATATATATATATTTATAGATATAATCATATATATATATTTCAATAATTATAAAATTTTAACAAATATATTTATTGCATATATAATTTTATAAATATATATAATTAATATATTTATAACAATTTAATAATTTTTTAAATATATATGTATTATATAGAATTTTAATTATAAATATTTTTATATAATTATAAATATATTTATTTAATTAATATATTAATTATAATTTGATAATTATATAAATATAAATATATATTTATTACATATATATTTTAATTATAGTGTGTGATTTATAATGAAAATTAATTTTATTTATTGTCATTAAAATTGTTATATTTGAATATAATTAATATGAATATATAATTATAAAATAATATTTTTTAACAAATAATAAAATTGGTTCGATCACCTGTTTAACTTATTTTCCCGATTCTAACTTAACCTACTGCCCTGATTCAATGACCATCTTGATTCTATATGAGTGGGTGTATAATTTGACCTACAATAAATGAATTTTAGGTGTAATAGAATGATTTGATTGAGAAATTATACCTGTGACCATTGTAATATGAATTTTGACACTGACCATCATTAAATGCATTCATAAATAAATGAAATGGGTGAGTTGTTCTATAAATTAGATACCCTTCCTCATCCCCTTTCATTCTGTAGCTCTGAAAATTAAACTATAATTCTCACTCACCCTTCCACCTCCCCAGTATGAGCACCCGTCTCTCTGATCCCCCAAAACAAAATGGTGCATCGGGTGATGAGAAAGTTATCAGCGAAGCTGAAGCTTGTCGCCAATTCCTTCTTTCCTGGCTCCGCGAAAAGGCAAAGGAGAGTGCGCACACTAAGCAGGCGATGTCGACGATGCCTGAGTGGCCGAGGATAGTGTCGCACACCGAGTAGGTGGTGCCGGAGATTCGGAAAACCTACATCGATCTGCTCTTAGAAGACACTTCCTACCAGGCGATGCCATAACGAAAGAAGAAGACGACGCTGGCCGACTTGGCGATGTCGGAATGGTAGATGGGGGAAACCCACATTGATCTTCTCTTAGCAGACACTTCATACCAGGCGATTCCGGAAAGGATGAAGAAGGCGATGCTGACCAACCCGGTTATCCCAGAAAGGAAGAAAAAGATGACGATGGCCGACCTGGTGATGCTGGAAAGGAAGAAGACATCGACACTGGCTGACCCGGCAATGCAGGAATGGCAGAGGTGTGAAACCCACATCGATCTGCTCTTAGCAGAAACTTACTACCTGGAGCTGTAGGAAAGGAAGAAGAAGTTGAAGCTGGCCGACCCTGCGATGCCGGAATGGCAGAGGAAGGAAACCCACATCGATCTACTCTTAGCAGACACATCCAACCATGTTATTCCAAAAAGGAATAAGTAGAGGACGATGGTAGGCCCATTTATACCCCAAGACCTGGTGATGGAGGATCAAAAAAAGGGGTGCACCCTGGGCGGCCTATTTGTGGCTGAAGACCTGGGGATGGGGGTGATACTGGAAATGAAGAAGAGGACAGTAGTGGGAAACCAGTTTATAGCCCAAGACCTGACGATGGAGGATCAGAAGAAGAGATGTACGGTGTTCATGGAAGAAAGGAAAATGGGAGCACCGCACACCGAGTAGCTCTTACCAGACTCTTGCGACCAGGTGACGTTAGAAAGGAAGAAGAGGTCGACACTGGATGACTTTTTTAAAGCCCAAGACCTGGAGATGGAGGGTCAGAAGAATAAAAGTATGGTTTTCATGGCAGAAAGGAAGAGGAGAGCGCCACAAACTGATCAGCTCTTACCAGACTATTGCGATTAGGCCATGCCTGAAAGGATGAAGAGGACGATGCTTGCCGACTTGTTTATAGCCCAAGACCTGGCGATAGAGGATTAGAAGAAGGGATGTATGGTGTTCATGGAAAAAAGGTAGAGGAGAGTGCCAAACACATAGCACCTTACAAGACTCGGTGTTCATGACAGAAAGGCAGAGGGGAGCCCCGCACACCGTGCAGCTCTTACAAGATATATATTTAAGAATTAATATAATGAATTTAAAAATATAATGTTGAAATTTGAAATTTATGTTTAACATTTTGGAAATCTATGTAATAATTTTATTCAATTAAAATCTATTTTTGTTTTTCTCTTTTAATCAAGTATTCACAAGATTCATTTTTATTTTTTTCTTGGTTTGAAAAACAATCAAGTGTTCGTTGATTTAACATAATCCAATTAATTCAATGAGAAACAAAACTATACTTGGTTTTTCATTGAGATTATTTTTAAACTAAAAACATGTGCTTTTTCAAAAAATGGTTTTTGTGAATTTATATTAAAAATCTTTTTTACCACTTCTAGAAATTATGTCTTATAAAATGGGTTCTATATTTAAAATCAGAATAATTAATATTAGGTAATAAGATCAACTAATGAATAATTTTTCTTTTATAAGAATCATATAAAATTACAATGTAAGGTTCAAAGCAATGAGTATTCATGATGATATGAAAATCTATCCATGCGAAGTACAACAAAACAATGATTATTTTAACATTTTTTTTGTAAAATAGTTAAATGTGCTTCGCTCATAATACAAAAGAACATTCCATTTATTTTTTTTATTAACATTAAAACATGGATAAAAATTAATTTAAAAAACCATAGGATAATATTAAAATCATTCTTGAAAACATTTTTAATGAAAAGATTAAAATGGAATAAAAGGATTCCCATAAGTCTATTTTTGGTATTTTAAAAAAATATGATCATTCTATGTAAGAAATTAATGAAAATTATACTATTACTTGAACACTACATGAATAAATGAAGGAAAATAAAATGAAATGGGTTTATCGTATAAGGAACATATAATTTCTCTCAATCTAAACCAAAGTATAATCAATATAAACTAAAATAAGATTGAATCATAAATCCATTACAACTTTGGTAATCACTAATTCAAAAACTCATTAAAGAGAGAACCATATATAGATTTTTAAATCCCCATAGTTTCAATTAAATGAATTGTAAAAAACATTAATGGATTCTCACCTTGAATTTCTATTTATTTTTATTTTATTATTCCTGGGCTCCACGTCCTCACGTCAAGTATCGGGCTGGGTCCCAATTTAAAAATTTCTGACATTTAATGTTTTTGGTGGGTTTCGGACCTGTTCACGGGCACTGCGTCATTAACAACGATCATGTGGTAGTCCCAGGTGCTTGTGTGGGTCCCCAAGCCGACATTACTTTTCCCCTCCATTAGACATTACTTTTCCCCTCCATGTCTATATTTTTAGTATCATGGATATATTCAGTATAATTCTTACTAATTTTGTTTTAAATTACCAGATCCTATAAGTCTTTACATTATGAGTTTTGGGTATTGGAGGCACCCATAGGAGGTTTCTCCTAGGTTGGAGGGTGTTTGAGGAGTTTTGGGGGAGCCACTGCAAAAAAAAACATGGTTACATCATAGATGTTTATACTATGCCTCTGTGCTAGTGGTTGCAATGTAGTTGATACATGTTGTGTCATAGGCGTTCTTGGGAGGATAAATGTGGCTAATTCAAAATTGGGTGGGGGTAGATGCACCATGGACTGTAGGTCACGACATGGCCCCTTTCTTGCCAGGGGGGTCCCTACAACATGGTGCTTATGGTTGAACCATATCTTATAGATCCACTTTTATAGGTTCAATCTTGGATTCTCTAAATCACCTTTGATCTAGGGTGGCTACAACATGTTCCATCATGTTGGTCCATAGAATTCCTTGTGTTAGACAGTGATGGGGCATGGTCCAAGGATTTGCGCTATGATCTTCAAATTTTATGGTTGCGTATAAATGCCTATAGCCTGTCTGAACCCCATTCTGTTCCACTTCTCTCCCTTCAACCCAATTTTAAAAAATAGTAGTTTTTGAAGCCCATTGATGGACCTTTTAATAGGGTTTGATATCGAATTCTAGAGATCAATATATGGTGAACAAATGTGTATTCTACCTCTTCTCTCTAGAAGTTTCTCACAATTTTCTTTTGTTTTCATGCTGTTTATTCTCACCGTGCTATGGCACTAGATATTCATTATTTTAATGAGGTTTATTTGTTTTTTTGTGTTGAATTTTATTCTTGAAATGTTTTAGAGATCGTAGTTCCTCTTAAGAGAGGCAATCAGAGATCCACAACATTGATTTGTTCTCATGCGAAGAACGTTGACACCTTTTAGATAGGTGATTCATTTCTTCTCCTATTTATTTATGTGAAATAGTAAAGTTATAATTTTTTATACCATTTTATGGTAATTAAATTAAACTAATAATATTGAACTATATTGATAAATAATTTGATAGTGATCACATGTTGTTGATGATTAATCCCTCGATAACAGTTTGCCTCTTGTTTTAATAGATATTTTTTTATCTATACTTTACTTGTGTAGAATGTTTCTATGTTTTTTATCATGTTTTTTGTGATGTAAATTAGTAAATAACATAAATATTGAAATTATCGATTAATGTTATTATTAATTTAAAATGAGTCATGTTTGGATTACAATGATTCTGGAAAATTGATGGTAATTTGAATTGATGAAATCAACATGTTTAATTGAATATGTTGTTTCATGTTTTAATGAAATTTGATATAGAATGAAAATAATTATAATTCTTATTGGGAATGATGAAATAAAAATGTAGGTTAAATGATAATGGTGTTTCTCTAGTTTTTCAAACCCTAATTAATGTTAAGATCATGTTTAATCTTTTGATAGATTGTTATAACTGATGCCTTAGGTTTCCCATAGTTGGAACCTGTGAATAATGAATTAGTTAATCCCATGAGTCAATCCAAAATATTTTATCAGACCTTCCATTGTTTCATTATTTTTTTCTATTTTTTTCTATTTATTCCATAGAGGAGATGTGAGGATTAATGAGTTCCAAATTTTTTTCATGGGAAAATCCCACCAATTGTTTTTCATATATATGTCTACGAAAAATATGAAATTTATTTAGTTATAATTAAAAAATTATATCATATTTTGGAAAATCAAATCATGAAAACATACCTCATGTATACATTTACAATTTAGCAGCCATGCCAAGAAAATTTGATGATTTAACATACAATCTCAACACCAAATAAGTCTTGATATTTCTGTCCATACATATTTTCTTCCAAAAAAATTATGTGATTACCACCATATTTTAACTATGTATCCACATGATCCTTTAGGGATAGTAAAATCAGATATAGAATATGTCGGGTAATGTTGCTTTGGTTAGATCTCTTCGATCAGTTGGTCGATTCTTTATATGGTTTTGAGACGATCATTTGTTTCATCCCATTATCTTTGTCCATATATATTAACATTAATTAGTTTGGGTCTTTTTTCATTAATTTTTAAAGATTTCTCTTGAAAATTTAATTGTAAATTAATACCTCTTTGTTGACATGTTTTTTTATAAGTTGTGACGGTCATGAGATGAATGTTATGATAGTTTTTTCAAATGTATGAATATCTTCATAGTCAATTGGAACAGTTCATTCTGTCCTCAGTTAATGGGCTATGCTAATCAGTACTTGAACATGACCTTTTAGAAGTGGTCTATTGTGTATCATGTCATTTTGAATATTGAACATCGTAGCCCTCACTACAAGGTGAGGGGTGGGTGTTGCTATATATAAGTCATAGTCATTATCAACTTGTAGAATATTAGTACAGGAAATCTACTAGTGTCTTTCTAATTAACATTTCACAAAAACATTTGTTATAACATTTAATACATTGGCTAAGACATCCCTTTGAGGGGAATGGCTATCCTCATAGCTTGTGGGGTTGGGTGGGATCTCCATGTAGTGATTGTTCTTGAGTTGCTTCTTCTCTTTGCTTCCCCCCTATTAAAATTTAAATTATCTCTCTCTGCCATTGGAATTCTTATTTAAGGGTATATATTATTTCTCTCATGTGTTTTATTAATTCACTTTGATCCACCACTTGTTTTTTTCTCAAAATATTTTCGGGGTGTCACCCCATAACCCGCACCTCTTAGGCCGGCATACATTTTTTGCTGCTTCAAGACCTCCGATAGTATGTGTTTATTTGGTATAGGTGTTATTGATTCCTGTGACTATGTCAAATAGAAAATATAGTAAAATAAGTTATCATTATTATATAATATCGATTTAATGAAAAAGAATATTATGTAATACTTACACATGTCTCCCACAATTTTTGTGTGTTTTCATCTATTAGTATCCCGTATTTATTTACACATGCCGCCTTCCATAGAAATGTCATTTAATGGATGTTGATTTGGAATTGGAGAAATAAATACGCATATTAAAATTGGAACATAACCAGGGTGTTTTCTCATGTCACATAAATGTATTACGATAGATTTATAATATATACCAATTTTTTAAGTAAAGTGTACCCCATCCTTTCTTTAAAGTAGGTGTACACGGGTTTTCCTACTCATTCATTAATTACAACATGTGGTTTTTATTTCATAAATAAAAGAATTTCAATCAAAATCATGATTACACATATCATCAAACAACATATTACTAGCCACAATGTACCTGAAAATATACATCTGCACAATGAACCTAAAATGCGTCCCATGCTTCTTGGTTTTATCAAATGGGTATAGATAAGTGGTGGGGGTGGATTTATTTTCCCTTAAACAGATTTAGGATTCTCTCTTGTTAGGATTGTGTGAAATCCATTGTGAATCCTTCTAGAAAGAATTAATATATATTTCTTGTGGGAGTCATCTACAATAAATTCACTTTGTAATGGATGATGAAGAGTATGTCAAGGTTTCATTATTTTATTTTTTAGTAAAATAAAGAAATGATATCATTATGTTACAATAATCTCTTCTCACATCAGTGTCTTAATCCTAGACACAACACGGTGCCACAAATCAAAATCAATTGGAACATGTTTCTGATTGAAGATTCCAATGTAACTATTGAACACAGCCTTGTTGGGGTTAACATGTTGGCTCCACGCATTCTATATGACTTCATATTTGATGCTTTTATCTTTCACTTTGTTGTTTTTTGATAACATCGTCAAAATATGAAACTCCAATTTTTTGTATTTTCGGTCCTCTTTTAGCTACCATTTCCCTAAAATCATCATCTTTAATATGTTCCTATAGAGCGGTAGCATCAGGATGTGAAGATTGTTGTTGTACCTCTATACTGGGAGTAACAACCGGTTGAGAAACATGTTGTTCCTCATGAATGGGAGCATCATCATGTGCATAAGGTTGTTTATATGCACTACGTACAGTAGTAGGTTGAGATGCAAATTATTCCTTAGGATTGGGAACACTGGCATGTGAAGAAGTCATTATTTGAAGAAGTGGTGAAACATTTAATTTAGAGTACATAAATACTGCAGAAAAAAGATAATAACATGAGGTAACATGATGTATATTAAAAAAAACTTGATTATTAAACTCTCTTTTTCTTTTTTAAAGTTGGAAGGGATTTGAACCCTCTATCGATGATCCAAATCCCCTCATTTTGGACTCCTATGACATAAAAAATGACATCTATATTAGGATCACTTCCAAATTATTATGATATCCCAATAAAAGGGTCGTCCTCTATTGAATTTTCATATAACCCTTCAGTGGTTTTGGTCAAAAATAGAACAATTGACCACTTTTGGTTTGTAGGATCTGGAACATAAAATACTTTTATTGTGTATGATACCATTATAAATAGTTTTTCTTTGGACCCTTACTTACTGAAATCAACTTTCTTGAATCCTAATTCATATATTTTAACTGAACTTCTATTATCAATCTACTTGAATTGAAAATTCATCGCTTCACATTTTGTATAATCTAACTCCCAAATTTATTTGATGATGCCAAAGTATGAAATATTCACATAAATTAGATTTTTGTCCTTAGTACCAGATACATGCATCACTTCAGCAATGAGTGTAACTCCACTATTTTTCATGGTTATTTCTTCATCAAGCTAATTTGTATAGAACATATAACCATTAATTACATAACCGATATAATATAATACATACACACTTTGTTCTCTGGCTATCTATCGATGTCATTCTGAAATTGAATCTAGTTTTTCATATGACTACTTTAAAATATTGTCTCAAAACTATCTTATAAACTATCTATTATGTGTATTTGATATGCATATTTCATCCAATGATGTATTCAAAGTCCTAGGAATTTATTTGTGGGTTTTAACATATGGGTAAACCACTAAACTATTATGTATAATATAAAGTTTGGCCTACTCCCGATCTCTAATATTGATTATCATGACATCTCTTCCATAAATTATGTCACCCATATGCTGCCTATAATGTCTCAAAAATTATGTGTATTTTTTATAATTATATGGAATTATTCTGATACCACAAGCTATGAAGACACGTGATTCTCAGGCCCGGAGATCCCAAAATGGATTTTTGATCTTTTTTAAGGTACATTCAATAAACATGCGAGTGGGTTTTTCTAAATTTTGAATCATTTCTCAGATAAAAAATCTGAGGGCACTTTTGAACTCAGAACATCGGGTTTCACCTTGAATGAACTTTAATTTGGTCTGTAAGGGCTGAATAGAAAGGTTTATTTTCAAACTTTTCAGAAAATAATAAAATAAATTTAAAAAAAGTTATTTTTATCTCTTTTTTCAACCGAAAAGCAGAGACACGGCAACACGACAGTGCAGCGATGAGGCAGTTGAGAGGTACATTAATTAGGCTCATTAATGACATGTATCATGCATCGTAACTATTAAATAAAAGAATTATAACTGTGATGAAGCTTCATAAATGAAATAGCATAACGACGCGACGTCACAACATATCTGAAACGATGCAACGTGATTCCTTTTAATTGTTTGACGCATTGGTGGAATTAGGTTTAAACCTTGAAAATTCTCTAATAAACCTCCAACAGTCTTCTTATCCAATGAAGAATAACACACTGAAAGATCATCACTGACTTCGACACACATCGAAGAATGGAGCTGGAAGCGATGAGTGACGTCGACATCTTGAAACCTCGAGGATGAAACACCATAACATCGAATGTCAAAGAGGTATGAGTTGTCTTATTTTTATGTTCTTCACCAATATTTTCTAGAAACGATGAATGCAGATCAACCCATGAACATTTTTACCCACAATTCGTGCGTTTATGCATGAGGGGCAACATTATTTGGGGATTTCTCTATTCAAGATTCAAACATTACTTGATTTTATTGAACAACTATCCCTAATACTCCCCCTATTTTAAACCACTAACATGGAGAGAAAAGGCTGACATGACGAATTACCAAGCACCACCTCCATGTACATTCTCTGCGGCCATACCCTCAAAATGGAGGCAAGAATATTTCAGGACCTTCGTGGTGAATAGGATGCTCCTCATAGATAGTAGGCACAGGCGGTGCGAATAACGTACCACCAGAGCGCGTATGGTGGTCTGGCAAAGGTTCTTCCAGCACTCCAGTGTTGGCCGCATGGTGGATGGCAGGACAGAAGGCCACCAGACGTGCCAGCAGCCAGAAGGAGCGGTGCGCCGCGGTGGCAGGAGGATGCAGCCAAATGGATTCGGCGACAGAAGGCACTGCTCTAGGCGGGCACTATGTGGAGGGACGGCCCAAGTCTGGGCCCTATGAATGGATGGCGAGTCGTGGTCCATTGACCGTGGCAGGAGGTGAGAACCCACATCTGTTGTGCCAGCTGGGGCCGGACGTGACAGCCTACCTCACCCTAGCTGGACGGCGCACCACGAGCCGCACCGAGCGGTCAGGCTTCAGGCTTGCGGGCTGCGCCCCCAGCCAGTAGGCCAGGTCAGTCCCAAACCCAGTAGGCCTAACCCACAACAACGAGCCTGACATGCAGCCCAACAGGCTGGGATAGACTTGACTGGGTCAACGGGCGACCCGGTGGGCTGGACCCTCGACCAAATTGGGCCAGGTCCAGCAAGTCCCACTGCTCTTGGCCCACTAGTCAGCCCAGACTGGACTTACCCAAACCCGAACTAGGTTAGGTCAAGTTAGTTGAAACTAAACCAGGGTATGTGTGGCCCCTGGGCTGAGTTAGTTGGATTGGTCCGACTGGGTTAGATCGGAGCCAGACGCAACTAGCCCATGTTTACTAAAACACTAATAACTTGCAAACTGGGCATCTGATTGACAAGCCGTTTACGGCGATGGGACCCTCTAAATGAGGCAGATCATTTGGCATGACCTTAAGAGTTTTTCATGGAAGTTTAGATGTGATTGATGTCTTGAGGATAAGTTATCACAGGCGTGCTATGTATGGAACCCTGTGCTTGGCTGAGACATGAGGACTGCTAACTTTCGACTCTTTGAGACTCGACTATAGACCAATGAGAAGATATTTTGTGTGAACTTGTGTGCCCATGGTGGGAAGCACTTCTGTGTGACTTTGTAGGACTATGGTATACATGACAAGGAGGGGTACCTTAGATGGACAAGATTATTGGGAAGCACTTCTATGTGAGTTTTTAGGCCCATGGTATGCGATGAGGAGGTGTACCTAAGCAGTCCAGGGTTAGTGGGAAGAACTTGTGTGTGATTTTGTTGGACCACTGTATTTTATATAGGAGGAGTTTTTCAGCTTCCGAGGTTTTTTTTGATATGACTGATGATTCTTCTATCACAATTCTAAATGTATTTCTAGGGTGAGATATCTTATTCTTCATGATTTACTTTGAGGATTGTTGTGTGGTCATTACTTTTTGTTTTTGGGTCACTACTGAGTACTTTGTTACTCACCCCTATATGGGCTTTTCTCACACATGTGTGTCTGGTGCAGGTGATCAACATTTCGATAGTGACTTTAGTGGACCAGTACCTAGAGGTTCTTAGGGAGATGGGACCGACAGACGCTACAACGGTGGACATGGTGCCTTATAACCAGGAAGGGCCTAGTAGAATTGGGTGAATAAGAAGTTCTACTTCGGCTTCTAGTAGCTACACTACTCTCATGACCAGGTTAGGTTTTCTGCGAATGACCATCAGAGATTCCTTTTTGTACTTTACTGTTTTATGTTCTTTTGATGGGTTTGTATTAAGGCCCACATATATTAGTTGTACTTGCACCATGAATTGATTTAGTGATACTTGTTTCCATTTCAATTTGTGGGACTTGGTTGGGCGCGTGTGTGTTTATAGGTACTTATGAAAATGCCTCCTACTTGTAGGTTGACACCTTCAACACTAATCACCAGCCCCTGGCCTTTGGGAGGCAGGCTTGGGGTAGTCACAGCACAGGACCTAGAAGATGGGTTGTGACACTACCCAGTGTGATGTGATTTTAGTAAACCAATTATTTTCACACTGGATAGGTATTCAGTATATTATTCAATGTCTTCCTCAACAATATATCGTTTTGTAATACAACCCTCTGGCCAACTTTGATTTTTGACAGAACCTTTCAGAATCATCATTTACCATTGAATGGGGTACATCCATCTATTGTGTACAATACCACATAGTTGAATCTCTCTCACCAAGTAAACCATCAAATCAAATAATGTTGGTGGGAATTACAATTATAATTCACATAATATGATGGCTTGTTCTCTTTCCATTGTCAGTAATTTCAGATGATAGACTCTATTTAATATGTGGGGCACAATTTTACCACTTTTAGTAAATTGATAAGCTATAATCTAAATATATTAAGAACCGACCTGAAACATTCATTTTCCAAAAATTCTCAAGTGAACTAGTTATGGAAGAAAGGCAGAGGAGGGTGACGTACACTGACCTGCCCTTAGCAGACTATTATGATTAGGTGATGCCAGAAATGAAGAAGAGGATGACACTGGGTAGACTATTTGTGGTAGAAGACCTGAATATGGAGGAACAGAAGAAGAGAATTATGGTGTTTGACACATGCCTGTCGTAGGGCGTGGCAAATCAATTATTTCCTAAGGTAAAATGTAGTAATGTGGTTGACCTAGGATGTCTCTCAAAGAGAAGTGCACACAAAACGGGTTGTCACTTTAAAACGTGGGTAAAAATGTTGTGAAAGGAAATTTGAAATTCAAATGATTGAAAAACTATAAAATTAAAAGGGTAATTAGGTCGGGGTAGGTTTCATAATTATAATTCTATCTTTGTTCAATTTAATTCAAACCTCTTCTTCTTAGTTGATTAATGTGAGTTTCCACAATCATTTCCTCTCACTTCCTTGGTGAAATTGTTATTGTGAGAGAAAACCTTAACAAGATCTCGGTTTGGTCAACTCTCCTTCCATGTGTAAAATAGTTGTATTGAATATCCTTAATTTAAATGGGCAATACCCGATCAGGTTTTGTTTATCCCAAACAACCAAGAACATTCACTGCACCTTTTACACGTACTGACGATCGTCGTGTACTTCACCACCAATTCCTGGTTTATTCCATCGTATATAAACCAGAAATTAGTGGAGGGAGATTATGATTATTTTACCAAGGCAAAAATCAATAACAGAATTAATATTCAAGAAATATCTCACTAGATTATAAAATCCGCTATAATAAATTGAAAACAACTTTGAAGAAGAAATAAATTTATTCAATTGCGTCCAAGAACTCAAGCATTATAATGTAGAAAACCAACCCTTCCCCAATCACTCCAAAAGTTTACCCCACCATGGTAAGGGTAATTGAGTTGAATGAGGAAGAAGAAGTCATTACAAAACTATGAAAAAGAAAATAAATAAAAGAGAAGGCTGAAAATTTCTCCTTCTTGGTGTCCCAGAAGGAATGGGGTGGAGAATGGATGCTTTGAGAGGGTGGAGCTCTCCTCCTTTTATAGACAGAATGTTTCCCCCGAATGTCGACGCGTTTTAGACCCATTAAATGACATCTTCACGCGTTGAGTCCTTCTTGAATGTTGTTCATAATTTCCTTGTCCGTGTCCCATCAAATGTCCATCGGATTTGGACACTTATTCTGAGGGTTATGGCCATTTTACTGTGAGCATTTATTCTGTCCAGTCAGACTCTCCAAAACAAAATCCTCCGGATTAGGGTGCTTTAATGACCCCATAAATGGCAAATTCACTTGGTGAATCTTTCATAAAAGATTTTCCAAAACTCCTTTCTCGTCCACCCACAGAATTTCACAAGATTTGGGCCCACAGTGGATGAGTTATGGATCCCACATCAAAACTAGGTAGAACTGAAAACAGTTTTCTTGAGCCAAATTGTGAGCTTCCATTGAGCATCCATATGGCCGATTCAGATTTTGGTCTAAATATATTAAATTAATCCCTAGATGTATAGAATCTGGAAAAAAATAATTTTTCAATTTGGATCAGTGTAGATAATGTTATGGCCAAACTACCAACATAATTTAGAACTGTTAAAAATCCAAAATGGCCAATTTTTACTATTTAGCTCAAAATAACACCATTATCAAAAAAATGAAACAATTCATCTTATAAGAACAATTTTGTAGGTTTATAACAATGATATTCAATATAAAAATAATTGAAAATATTTTCTATATCAATTCCCCCACACTTAGCACTTGGAATCCTAGACAAGTAAAAATCAAATCAAATCAAATCCAAAACACATATCAATGACATCAATCAAATCAATTTCAAGAAACAAAAAGATATCATGCCTCATAAAAAAATATTATTCCAAGTTCTCCATTTAAGATTTTTATATATTTCCACTTAATTTCTTATTCCATGCACACAAAACACATACCTCACATGAATTTTCTCTCATCTCACAAATGTAAAAACTGAACAAGTCTTTTCTCATCCAAGCTCACAAAAGAGTCACCATAGGTTTGATAAATTCCTACTTCTTCACCCGATGTGAGTCAAGGACATGTGTTTCTCATGAGGACTTTTTAGGGTTGTTCATTGGCTTCCGGTAGGTAGGATTTAGATGTTAAAAGTTCTGAGGCTGAAAAAGGAAGGCTTGGATCTTATTGAAGCAAAATTGCAAGATTCTAGTTTTCACTCAAATATGGTCTCCTTCACTTCCCCTTTGTTGAAAATAGTCTCCATCATCATTCAATCAGCTCAGCAGAAAACATTTCAATCTTTTCAAACATAATTTTTTTAAAGATCCGGATAGGCACAACTTTCTTTTTACATTGGAAGCTCCAGAAAGGCACAGCTTCTCTTTTCATAAAAGCTCCAGAAAAGGCACAGCTTTCAACAGAATAATTTTTCAGCATCACACACATCTCTTCCACAATTTATTTTCCACCCAAAGTATAACCAAATGAGGTAGTACGCCACAAGACATCTTCCCCCACACTTACGTTCAACTAGATCATGCAATTTTACTTCAAGAGCAGGTATGATAGGGAAAATTGGCTTGTAATGTGGCTAACCTAACAGGAAATTCATGGCTACTAGTGGCTAAAATAAAGGATAAATGTAAAGGTGGGCCATAATGAAAAGGTTTTTTTGAAAAGGGGGCTTCAAACAAAATAAATGCCTCAATCATTTAAAACACACATACCCCAACCCTCAAGTTTGGAAAGGAATAAATCAAATTCGGGTTAAAGCAAGCATGGTCTGGTTCTCCCAAGAAATGAGGTGAATGAAAAGAATATGAAAAAAATGGTTCAGAAGCCTCATAGGAAAGTTATTTCAAGGATATAGACAGTGAAATATGGCATGATATTCAAAAATCAGTGTACTTTTCACGAATTTCCAAAATATTTGAACTTGAAACAATGTTATTTCAGCATTCATTTAAGATCAGTTTCATGAAATATACTGGTTCACTCATTGAAATGGGTGTAAAAAATGGTATTGATAATCATTTCATCTCAAAAATTTCAGAAACACACCAAAAATTGAAAAATAAACACACAAAAATTTGAAAACACGCACTTTTTATTTTTTATTTTTTGAAAACAAACATCAAATAAAAATCCAATACTACAAAGGTTCCCTCCCCCACACTTAAATGATGTAGTTTCCTCGATGCATTTAAGTGCATTTGACATGTAAGCCAATTTTCAAATTAATCACATCATCAAGCAAGTGTGAAATAGAGGTACAACCTGACTTATTGGCAATGCAACGTTGAGTTTGGCTCCAAAGTGTTTCTCTTTGAAAACCTAAAAAAGTAAAAACATTACATAAGAAATTTATTAAATGAAATGAATATAGAAATTGAATAAGAAAAAAAGGATAAATCTTGGTTTAATCCCCCAAGTGGGCCCTGGGTTTTGACTGCCTCCAGAGGGGAAGTTCTAATAATTTATCCCCAATCTGATGGTGGATGGGGTTTCTTTTATTTGAACCACCACATGTGGATCTTCCCAGCTTTCATTTCATTGTTCTTGTTGAGGAGGACTCCATAGATAGAGTACACCATATCCTCCCCATTCACAATGTTGTACACCGTGCATGGTGGGAGTAGGATAAAGTACAGAGCCTCCTCCTTCTTGGGTTCTGCATGAACAACATATTCTTTATTTTCCAGTGGTTGCTGAAGGTATGATACATCTGGGGAAAAATCAAAGGGAATGTCAGAGTTTAATTCTATTTGGAAAAAATTAAAGCCCGAAGAATCAATATCAAATTATTCCCTTTCAAAGTAAGTATATTGTGTCTCATTTTTCTCCAGAAACACCACTTGATCTTCTCATGCAGTCTTTCCATTAAATTTTCAATAGGTTTGGGGAGCTCCAGATGTTCCTCTTCATATTCATATTCTCCCTCCAAGGAAATACAAGTGTTGGATGAATCTGAAAAATTAAAACAGGGGGAGGTAATACTCGATTCAGTTTCAACAAAATCAAAAGATAATGAGTTTATGAAAAGATTAACTCCCTGAGCTTGTTTGGATACAATTTCTTCTTCAAAGGGAGGTGGCTCTTGGAGTTGAATTTCCATAGATAGAGGTAGGTAGTCAGACTCCTCTATCTTCTCTTCAAATTCCACTACTTGGTTGGTTTCTTCCTTCAATGTTGTTGAATCATCTACATTGTGAGGAATAGTTGTCTCAAGAAGTTCCTCACACTCATTCCAGAAGTTATATAGATCCTTTTGATCTCCCATATGTATTTCAATTTCTAAATCTTCTTCATCAATCTCATCCAACATTGATTGAGATGGGTTTAATGGATCTTTTTTTAATTTCATCAATGCTTCGATGGGTTCTTCAACTAGAAGGATTTGTGGGGATACTTCTTCCATCAATTTTTCTGGTTCTGGTTCTTGTTCGGGCTCCATTTTTTGTTGATTATGGGATGCATGTACTTGTTCCGCAATCCACTGTATTGAGGTCTATATGTTTTGAACTGTTTGACTAATTCTTTCAAATTGGGATTCAATATCTTTGTGAACTTCTTCTTCTTGGTGTTGTACATTGATTATGTCTTGATAAAATTCTAGAAAATACTCCTGAAGTTCAATTAATTCTCTGGACAATCCCTTTACCACCTGGTATTTGAGGTTCTCTTTAAGTTTTTTAATGAGATCCTTGAATTCATCCTCGGTTACGATTTGGATTCAAGCTCCCCGAATTTGTTTAGCCAAGAAAGAAACTTTATACTCTATAGTCCAAGGTGATTCAATAACTGGTTCTCTCACTTGTGGTTAATTGTTCCATGAATTAAAAAAATAATCATTTGAAAACAACATGGTAAAAGATTTTTTTTTAAAAAAATTAAATTTGAAAAAGTGAAATCATTACAAATATATTGTGGCACTACCTCCCCAGAAACGGTGCCAAGTTTGACGCACGCCTGTCATAGGGCGTGGCAAAACAATTATTTCCTAAGGTAAAATGTAGTAATTTGGTTGACCTAGGATGTCTCCCGAAGAGGAGTGCACACAAAACGGGTTGTCACTTTAAAACGGGGGTAAAAATGATGTGAAAGGAAATTTGAAATTCAAATGATTGAAAAACTATGAAATTAAAAGGGTGATTAGGTCGGGGTCGGTTTCCTAATAATAATTCTATCCTTGTTCAATTTAATTCAAACCTCTTCTTCTTAGTTGATTAAAGTGAGTTTCCACAATCGTTTCCTCTCACTTCCTTAGTGAAATTGTTATTGTGAGAGAAAACCTTAACAAGATCTCGGTTTGGTCAACTCTCCTTCCATGTGTAAAATAGTTGTATTGAATATCCTTAATTTAAATGGGCTATACCCGGTCAGGTTTTTTTTATCCCAAACAATCAAGAACATTCACTACACCATTTACACGTACTGACGATCGTCGAGTACTTCAGGACTAATTCCTAGTTTATTCCATCGTATATAAACCAGAAATTAGTGGAGGGAGATTATGATTATTTTACCAAGGAAAAAATCAATAACATAATTAATATTCAAGAATGATCGCACTTGATTATAAAATCCGCTATAATAAATTGAAAACAACTTTGAAGAAGAAAGAAATTTATTCAATTGCGTCCAAGAACTCAAGCATTATAATGTAGAAAACCAACCCTTCCCCAATCACTCCAAAAGTTTACCCCACCATGGTAAGGGTAATCGATTTGAATGGGGAAAAAGAAGGCATTTCAAAAATATTAAAAAATAAATAAATAAAAGAGAAATCTGAAAAGTTCTCCTTCTTGGTGTACCAGAAGGAATGGGGTGGAGAATGGATGCTTTGAGAGGGTGGAGCTCTACTCCTTTTATAGACAGAATGTTTCCCCCGAATGTCGACGCGTTGTATCCCCATTAAATGACATCTTTACGCACTGAGCCTTTCTTTAATGTTGTTCATAATTTCCTTGGCCGTGTCTCGTCAAAATTTTTACGGATTTGGACATGTATTCCGAGGGTTATGACCGTTTTACTATGAGCATTTATTCTGTCCAGTCAGACTCTCCAAAACGAAATCCTCCGGATTAGGGTGCTTTAATGACCCCATAAAAGGCCAATTCACTCAGTTCATCCTTCATAAAAGATTCTCCAAAACTACTTTCACGTCCACCCACCGAATTTCATAAGCTTTGGGCGCACAGTGGATGAGTTATGGATCCCACATCAAAACTAGGTAGAACTAAAAACAGTTTTCTTGAGCCAACTTGTGAGCTTCTTTTGAGCTTCCATATTGCCGATTCAGATTTTGGTCCAAATATATTAAATGAATCTCTGGATTTGTAGAATCTGGAAAAGAATCAATTTTTCAATTTGGATCTGTGTAGTTAATGTTATGTCCAAACTACAGAAATAATTTAAAACTGTTAAAAATCCAAAATGGCCAATTTTTACTATTTTTCTCAAAATAACACCATTATCAAAAAATGAAAAAATTAATCTTAGAGGAACAATTTTGTAGGTTTAAAACAATGATATTCAATATAAATTAATTGAAAATATTTTATATATCAGTGTTCATGGAGATTCCAGTGACCTGGTGATGGCGGAAAGGCATAAGAGAGCAACGCTCATCGACCTGCCCTTAGCAGACACATTCCATCAGTCGACTCCAGAAAGGAAGAAGAGGATGATGCTGAGTGACATGTTTACAGCACAATACCATGATATGGAGGATTGTAAGAAGAGAAGTATGATGTTCGTGGAGACTCCAGCAACCTAGCGATGGCGCAAAGGTAGAGAAGAGCGATTCCCACCGACCTTACCTTAGTAGTCTCTTTCAATCATGCGATGCTGGAAAGGAAGAAGAGGACGATGCTGGGAGACCTGTTTATAGCCCAAGACCTGGTGATGGAGGATCAGAAGAAGATAAGTACGGTGTTCATTGGAGACTCCACAGACCTAGTGATGGTAGAAAGGTAGAGGAGAGCACCGCACACCAACCTTCACCTACCAGACTCTTGTGATCGCACGACATAGGAATGGATGAAGGGGAGGATGTTGGCTGACCAGTTCATACCTCAGACGACGGCCGACCATTTTTTTCTAAAATCTCACGTTCTTAAAAAACTGAAATTTTGAATGGTCTTTTAAAAATGCATATAATTGTATAATAATAACCAATGTTTATGAAAAATATTTTCTAAACCAAAAATATATTACAAACGGTACACACCTAAATGAAGTTCAGGAGACTCAAACTTGAGGCCTCTCTAACACCCCACATGGTCTTTTGACATTAGGCTAAGCTGTGAGGCATCGAAACCCAACAAGTGTCCTTTGATTTAAAAAAATACAATTAATTACATTGTCTTAAACCTTAATATATTGCTGTAATTATGTTAATGTACTAGAAAAGGACCTTTACCAGTCATTTATAAGTAGATTAATGCTTCCATGAAATAAATTAAAAAATATGTATATGGGAAAAAATAATATTGACCTAAAAGATGAAATATGATTGATTTTTCTTAAAAAAAATTGATTCTTTTGATTGTTGAGTAACAAATAGAGGAAAATTTGAAAATAAACAAGGAATCTAGAGAAATAATCAAAGGAGAAGAACATAGGTAGTTTTTAATAACATAAAGAGTATATATTTCTTCTAATGAATATTTAAACAAGAACAATCCTGAATAATAAGAGTGAGATTATAAAATAAGCCTTTACATCTTTAATAACTTTTTAATCAAAACACCTTAAAAGTGAAAATATGAATTGGAACTTTAAATACCACGAATATGGATGACTTCATGATATAGTATTACAATGGAATAATATATACACCATATAAAAGATGTTGGGTGTATAATAGAAAATATGTCTCAATAGAGTAGAATTGAGATGAAACGCCATTCAGTTAGATTCCAACTAGGTCGAACGCACTATATCCTATTGATTAATTAATTTAAATTTATTAAATAAATTCATAAGAATTTTTTTATATATATTACATTATTTAAGATCTTTTTTTTAATCATTTGTCATCCATTCATTGAATAGTCCTTTCTTATGTTGTCATCTTAAAGTTGTTTAGTCCATTTTGCCAAAATTACTTACATATATTGATTGAGGTTAATGGTGTTATGAAATGGTTTTATCATCTTAGGAATTTTAATAATTTCATGAATATAATTTTCATTCATTTTATTCAATTTTAAAATCATCCATTCAATGTGATAATAAGAAAAATAATCGCATCACTTTATAGAGGTGATAGTCAACACGTACGCATGAATTATGTTAT
The DNA here is from genome assembly GCA_963277665.1 of Viscum album. Lineage (NCBI taxonomy): Eukaryota > Viridiplantae > Streptophyta > Magnoliopsida > Santalales > Viscaceae > Viscum > Viscum album. The sequence goes on from OY728131.1 coordinate 1,935,191,521, forward strand.
CATTTTTTAATGGATGAGAGGGTAAGAAATTAAATTATATATTATATTTCTAGAATAATAATTATGTATTAAATATCATATAGATTCATTAATTCTACATTTTTAACTATCCAGGTGATAAGGTAATGGAAAATTGATGTACCATTTATATAACAACATCTCAATATTGTTAATATATTGATGTAATTCTGTTATGATTTTCCCAGAATATTTAGAGGTGGTTTAAGAAAAAAAGTGAATGAAAGAACTTTGTAAGAACATATTCCCCATGTTTAATCCAGAATTTATTACTTCGATCTATTCTGTAATAGATCAAGTGTTCTTATAACTCCTCTAGACTATTTTTTCTTGAATAACAATAGTGTTAACATAGACAAAGTATTTGAGAAGGGTCATATGCATGATCTTTTACAAACTTGATGAAATCTTTCACTCCATATTCATACTCTTTTGTCATAAAATTAGTGTTCATCCATTAATTATTCATATTTATTCAATTTGATTTGGTAATATTAATATTCAACAAAATAAATACACAAAACATTGATATAATAATTAACAAAGTCTAAAAAAGTTATATACCTTAAGTCTCCTCCAATATTTACACCCAATATCCATTTTTTGGAACCATGGTCCTTCATTTGGGATCTTCTATATAAATCAATATTCATCTCTTCTAGTTTTTCTGTAATTGTTCAAACTAAGAGAAATTCATCCACATAAAGATGTAAAATGACAAAACTCCTCTCATAATACACCTTCATATAGTAGAAATTATTTAAATTACACTACATGAACATTAATTCTACTATTAAAGCATTGAAATTCTAGTTACATTATCTTGGTGCTTACTTAAGCCTAACAAAACTCCAATTGAGACTGGAACCGAACCTTCTAAACAATTTAAAATGAAACCTTCTAGTAGATCTGTGTAGATCTCTTCCTCTGAATCTCTATGATGAAATATAATCATAACATACATTTGTTATAGAAATAAATCTTCAAATTGAAACCAGGTTGAGAACCATATGAATTATTATATGCTTTACAACATGAGATAAAATATAACCAAAATCTAATCCTTCTAATTCATGAAATAAATTTACCATTTCTATGCTGTTATTATCGATCTACTTGGATTCCCTAAATAATTTAATTGTTTTCCTAATTCTATAAAAATATAAACTTAAAATATTATTGAAAAAATACATTTCACATGTCTTTTGAAAACTATTTATAAAATCATAGTGAAAAATATCTCACCCTAAATATATTTCAAACACTTTTTTAGTGCATTCCAAAAATATCTCACCCTAAAGATAATACCAATAACACCTTTTGGAAAGCACCAATATATAATCTAAGAAAGGATTTGGGATGTTTTTATAATGTTTCCTTAACTTTATAGACCCATTAACCACCATATAACCATCAGGGACTTGAACTATTCCAATCCTGACTCTTGATACATCACAATATAATCCATACTCATTACCAAGCTCATTTATGGTTAAGATTGGTGTTTTCATCAATATCCCATTAAGATCATAGAAGGATCTCTCAAGAACATCTATGAAAAGGAACCATACCAAATTTTTTGTTAAGGCCTTCTTAGTGCTTCCAATTCGGAATAATCCCAGTTGACACTCCAGTAATAACTAGAAATTTCCAAAAATATTTGGACCTCAAAAACATTTTTTTCCCTCTCTAAATAAACTATAACATCAAAATTTGCAGTTTCTAAAAATATTCTATCAACTAATATCATTTTCACCAATAATTGTACATTAACAATCCAAAACATAAACATTGAGGTCATGGCATATAGTTGATGCTCCCTATGTTTTCTCAAAATGACCTCCAGATATCGAGCATGTTCCTCCCTCGATCCTAGGGAACACTTTAGCACATCTAAGTTGATCAAATAGTCCATCACTACATATAAGTGGATATAATTTCATTTATATCACATAGAATAACCTCTAATAGTCCACACATATTCTCTATGATCCCTTTGAATTTTTATGTGATAAACTAATGCAACACAAGGGTAAATAACCATTCATACGAACCCCTTCAACATCAATACTTCAATTTAGCCTTCTTCTCTCACATCTCTGAAAAATCCCTCATTTATGGTTTAATAGATATATAATCAACACCCGGTAATATCACAATCATAAAATTAACCTATCCCTTCTGTGGTAATATAGATAAGTCCTTGTGAGATTCATCAAGGAACTTGTAAATGATATTAGGACATACTGACTGATATTTCTCCCTGTCATCCAAAATTACTCTAAAAAAATGGGTTATGATTATACCTAGCTACAAAAATATAGGTCCTACATAACTAGTTTTCATATCCAACTCTTTAATATAGACATAATCATCACCCTCTAAAATATTAATCCACCCATAGATGGAAACAATTGATATAGTAGAAACATCACTACATGGGGGGTTTTAATTATAGTCACAAAGTAGGCTCACAGTTTTCATGTCGCTAGAACCTTCCCTTTCCATTTTTGTGTCTATATTAAGTAGAAATTAATGAGTTTAATGGTAAAACAGTCAAATATATGGGAGACATTCTATTCATCCATTTTCATCCATTTTTTATATTTGTGAAATTTTTATCTCCCTCTTGTATTTACCTCTTACTTTCAATCAAATTATACATGAACTGACATGAAACATTCATATTACATATATAAAAATTATACATGAACTAACATTGAACATTCATAAAAAATATATAAAAGTATGTAATATGTGGGGAACAATTTTTCCACTTTGAGTAAATTGATAAGCTATAATCAAAATATCCTAAGAACTGACATGAAAAATTCATTTGACATAAATTATTGTGAAAAATAAATAATACATTCCACTATAATTGAATAAAAATATAGAAGAAACACCAAAATCACAGTATGAATTATTTCAGAAACAATAAACCATATCCATATGTAAACAGATGATGAAAAACATGTGAAACTACACGGAAAAAACCTAACTAAAAAAGGATGGGTTATATTCTATGACATGATCTCCAGTCAAACATGCCTCAATTCTCAAAATAACATAACAAAAAAACCAATTTCAATACCACTAAACATCAATTGGGCCACAAGCATCCAATATCTAACCATATACTTATTGAATTCAAAAATGTACTTAGAGAATTACAAGAATACTCACAGTGGTAGCACATGAGGAGCTGGGTTCACGACAGAGGTGGGTCCGCAAAAGAGGAGGGCTTCACAGCAGAGGTGGGGTTCAACGACAGATGTGGGGTATGTGGTGGAGAGCTTCCCGGTGAAGGAGAGATTCACGATGGTGGCGGAGGGCTTCGCGACGACAGAGTAGGAGGAGGAGGCAAGAGAGGAGGAGGAAGAGGAGGAGGCGGGGGGTTCCATTTTCACTAGATCATGAGTTGTGTGATGTGAGGAGGAGACTATAAGGGTTTATATATAAAACCAAGTAAAGCATTTATCAGCGATAGTTAAAAAAAGCTAATAAAGGTATGCTTTTTCAATGCTAAAATATAAAGTGCTAATTAAACAGGTCTTTATCATTGCTAAAAAAGTATTGATAAATCTATAATGATAATAAATTATATATATATATATATATATATATATATTTATAAAATTATATGTATAAAGATATAAATATATACATTTATTTATTTATAATAATAAGTATAAATAAATATCTATTTATATATATTTATATATATAATAAATATATATTTATATATAAATATAAATTTATAATAAATATATTAATTATATTTATAATTATATATAATTTATACAATTATTATAATTTTACAATTATTTAAATATATCTATATTTATATAGAATTATAATTGTAAATATTAGTATATATTTGTTATAAATTTATAATTATTTAATAACTATAAATTTATATATAATTATTTATAATTTGGAAAAATATATATTTATTTATAGTTATAATCACATATATGTATATATTAATAACTATAAAATTATAACAAATATATTTATTACATTTATAATTTTATAAATGTATATAATTAATATTTTTATAATAATTTAATAATTATTTAAATATATTTTTATAATATATAATTCTAATTAAAAATATTTGTATTTATTTAGAAATAAATAATTAAATATATATATATATATTATAAATATATTTATTTATTTATATATATATATTTTTTAATATATCTATTATAAATTGTTAATTATTTAAAATATATATTTATTTAAATAATTATGAAATACTTATGAAATAAATATATATTTATTATAAATATATATTTATTACATATATATTTTAATTAGTCATAAATATAAATAAAATTATATATATATATATACATATAAAATTAAAATAAATATATTAATTATATATAGTCATAAATATAAATAAATAAATATATAAATTTAAATAATTATGAAATTATATTAAATATATTAATTATACATATATTTTTATAATTTCATAAATATTTAAATTATTATATATTTTATATAAATAATTATGGAATTATAATAAATATATTTATTGTATTTATAATAATAAATATAATTATAAATAATTATTTATTTATTTATATTCATAAATATAAATACATATGAAAGTAAAATAAATATATTAAATATATTTTTTTATAATTTATATTTATTTAAATAAATATTTATTTATATATAAATAATTATGAAATTATAATAAATATATTTTTTATATTTACAATTATAATTATAAAAAAATATTTATATATTTATAATTATAGATATACATATATATATATATATATATATACTTAAATACTTATGAAAGTAAAATAAATATATTAATTATATAATTAATATATATTTTTAATTTCATAAGTCTTTAAATATATTTATTTATTTATTTATATTTATGAAATTATATAATTAATATATTTATTTTTATTTCAAAAGGTTATAAATATAAATATATATATATATATGACCAAAAATATATATATATAATTATAATTATAATTATATTTATAATTATATTTATAGTAAATATATTTATTATAATTTTAAATTTATTTACATATATATATATATATATTATTTATAATTATAAAAATAAATATTTGTATATGTATATAAATATTTGTATATATTTATAAATATATTTCTGTAATTACATATATTTATAATATTATAATTATTATAAATACGTTTATCATGATTTTAAGTATTTATGTGAACATAATAGTTTCATGGATAGATGAATGAATCATATACACCGAGTAAAGTATAGATCATAAAAAACGAGTCATCATATAAATGGACAACATGAATAGTAATGAGAGTGTAATGTATAAATGAACATTCTTTATGAATACATAACATATGAGTGTCACTTATATTTATGCATCAATTAATCAAATTCATTGGAAACATATATTTATTGAAATATATATTTATTTATTTATAATTATAATTATAAATAAATATTTAAAAAGTATTTATATATAGTTTTAATTATACATATATAAAAAGTTTTTATATATAATTATAAATATATATATCTAAAAAGTAACTATATAACTATATAATTATATAATTATAAATATATAAATATAATAAATATAATAAATATGTTTATTATTTAATGAAATTTATTATATTTATATATTTATTTGAATTATTAAAAAATATATATTATTTATAAACATGCGTTTTTTATTTAATGTATACAAATAAACATTATTTTTTAATATATATATATATATAATAATTTTATATAATGTGATAATATTTTTTATTAAAAACATTTCATAGCACTAACAATAGTGCTGATAAATCTAACTTTTTTGAGCGTTAGAAAAAAGGTTGATAAATGTTAGATTTATCAATGCTTTTTGATAGTGCTGATAAAGGTCCTCTTTTATCATCGCTTTCTTCTTAGCATTGATAAAACCTAGGGCATCCCTTTTCTGGATATGTGGTAGTGTGCAAACATATTTCATTTATGTCACAGTGTTTTTGTTATTTTTTCAATATAATATTTTTCTTCACTCCTCTTATAAACATACTCAATTTCATTCCTCATCTTTTTCCCAATGATAGTCTCCAAAACACTATTTTAATAATCAAAATATGAATTTATTGATAAAAAATAATTAAACTAAAACTATGGAAGAAGAATATGGAAATTTAAATTTAAAGAGTGTGATTTATAATGAAAATTAATTTTATTTATTGTCCTTAATATAGTTATATTTGACTATAATTAATATGAATATATAATGAATAATAATATTGTTTTAAAAAATAAAAAAATTGGTTCGATCACCTATTTAACTGATTTTCTCGATCCGAACTTGACATACTCCTCTGCACTGGGAGCAGCATCTGGTTAAGAAACATATTGCTCCTCATGAATGGGTGCATAAGCATGTGAATAAGGTTGTTCCAATGCACTACGAGCAGCAACAGGTCGAGAGACATGTTGTTCCTTAGGATTGGGAGCACCATTATGTGTGGAATTCATAATCTACAGAAGTGGTTTAACATATAATTTAGAGTACATAAATATAGTAGTAAATTAATAATCACATGAGGTAACATGATGTATATTACAAAAAAAGTAACCCGATTATTGAACTCCCCTTTTCTTTTTTAAAGGATGAATGGATTTGACCCCTCTACTGACGATCCAAATCCCTTCATTTTGGTCTCCTCTGATATACAAAATATTGTCTACGTTGGGACTACTATGAAATGATTGTGATGTCTCAATTAAAGGGTCATCCTTAGTTAAATTTTTATTTGACCCTTCAGTGGTTTTGGTCGATAACAGAACGATTGAATACATTCAATTTTCAGGATTTGGAAAATAAAATACTTGTACTGTCTATGATGTCATTATAAACGGTTCACCTTTGTACCATTCCTTACTAAAATCAACTTTCACGAATCCCAATTTATCTATTTTAATAACACTTTTCTTTTCAACCCACTTGGATTGAAAAATCATCACATGGAATTCAATATAATCCTACTCCCATATTCTTTCTATGATGCCAAAGTATGAAATATTCTCATAAATTGGATTTTTGTTCTTAGTACTAGAAACATGCATCGCTTCAGCCATGAGTGTAACTCCACAATTTTTCATGTTACTGTCTTCATCATGCTCATTTGTATAGAACATTTAACCATTAATTACATAACCATAGTAATATAATTTGTAGACACTTTTTCTTCTAGTTAGCCATCAAAGATGTTTTGTAATTGAATATGGATTTTCATCTAACTCCTTTAAAATATAGTCCCAAAAACATCCTATAAACAGGTTTTTATGTGTATTTGATATCCATTTTCTAACCATTGATGGATTCAAATGCCTAAGAATTTATTTTTGGGTTTTGACATATGGTGAAACCTTTCAACTGTAATGAAAAATGTAAAGGTGGACCTGATCCTGATTTGTAATATTGATTGTCACAAAAAATCTTCCATAAATTCCTACACTTGTAATCCACCCATTATGATGATATTTCTGTAGACCAATGCTTTCCACACAAGACATGTATTCGGTACAGAATTCAATGACTTCATGAAAAATATATCAATCTACAATACAACCCTCTTTCAAACTTCAATTTTTTTACATACCCATTCAAAATATTCATATACAGTTCAATGGGGTACATATATATATAGTATACATGACCACAAAGTCTAATCTCTATCACCAAGTGAACCATCAAATAAAATAATTTTTTCAGGAACAACATTTCCAATTCACATAATATGGCGGCAATTTCTTGTTCCATAGTTTGAAATTTTATTGGGTCTATAACATTGTTGCACATAGCATTGAAGAAGAAACAAATCATGGTTAATTTATGAAGGACATTCCTAGGAAAAAAATCAATATAGTGCTATAGGCATTAGATCTTTTATTAAAACATGACAGTCATGTGATTTATGACCCTTTATCTTTAAATCGGCTATTGACACGATGTTCTTGTTATTCAATGAATGCCCCTATGTAATCTTTACTTCATTTAATAATTTTCAAAACTGATATATCTCCTTCATAGAAAGAGTGTAAACTACTATAGGAAGAAAAAAAGTTCACTTTTAACTGATGCCAACTCTTCTCATATTCCCATGTCCACCATGTCCATCCTAGCATTAATTACATCCTTCATTTTCCGGGTGCATTTAGAAACATGTCGATGACATTATAACATAATTTTTTTTCAACATGCATAATATTATGAATCTTTCTGACATACTGATAATTCCAGTATTTTAATTCAAAAAAACTGATCTTTTTTTCCAACCATATTTCGTAAGATTTTTTTAAAACGGTTTATCAAAAGCAGTGTCCACATCTTTTACTTCTTCAAAGAGTTGATCACCTGTTAGTGGAGACGGTGATGTATGTTCTTTTGATCTTCCACCGAATGATGTCATCCAACATTTTTACTCATGTCGTTGGGGTAGAAATCTATGATACCCTAGAAACTTTTTTTTCAATGAATGATTCATCCTAATTGACTCTATACCTTATTCACAAATAATACACCCTTGAGTTCCTTTAATTATATATAATAATAAGTTTATATAAGAAGGACGGTCATTTACCTTCCTATAAAGCATGTCTCCCAATGTGAAGTATTCATTTTTATAGGCATCATATAACATAACACCTGAATCTCACAATAATTTCAAATCCTTAGTCAATGGATCAAAATAAACAACAATATCATTACCTAGTTATTTTGTTCTAGATATAAGCATAGATAACAGGATGTATTTTTGTTTCATGAATAAACACAGTGTAATTTTATAATTTACCAACATAACCAACCATGTATTGTGAGATCTTCTTTTAATACTAAAAGGATTCAATTCGTTTATAGATAACACAATATGAAGGTTTCTCAGCTAGTTTTTAATTTCACGATACTCAAAATCAATTCTCTTCTACTGAGGAGAGTCTCTTAGATGACATAGTTTCACATCTTTAATTCTTATGTCTGCATGTGACCCCAATTTATCTACTTTCTCTTCAATTCCATATAGGCTCCTAAACCTTGTACTGATTGGAAAGTACCATACAACTTTCGTAGGACCATATTCATATTTCTTGTATCAAGAATCACCGCAATTTGGGAATAATCTAAGTGATTTTTGGTCCCTTTGAAACAATATACATTCATTTGGGTATGAATTATTCTTTCAGAGATCATACCCATTGAACATATAATTTGATTGGAATTGTATGTTCGGTTCGGGAGCTTATTATCTTCTGGGAGCATGTCATTTAAGATAGCAAGTAATTCTATAAAATAGGATTCACTCCATCTGTTACCTGATTTTAGATTATTCATCTTTAGTATGGATGAAAATGTTTTATATTTAGTGTAACCACAATAAAATGGAATCTTTGCAAAGCTCTTTAACTTATCAAACAATTTTTGGTAAATCATGAAGATTATCATCAACTGTCCTTTTTATTTTTTCAATATGATCTTCATAATCATTCACATATATGAGGACATCCCCGATATAGCCTTCTTTATTTTATACACTTTTAATCATATCGAATGATCCACAAAACGCAGTGTTATCCCAACCCCTTGCTACATTTGATTTTCCACCTGTTTCTTCCAGAATTTATAACATCGATCAATTTTGTGATAGATCAAATGTTCTTCCAACTCCTCTGAACTAATTTGTCATGAATAAAAACAGTGTAAACATGGATAAAGGATTTGAGAAGGGTCATATGCATGATCATTTTCAAACTTGATGAACTATTTCCTTCAATCGTCATACCCTTTTGTCAGACCTTTAGAATCCATCCATTCTTTATTCATATTCATCCTATTTAACATTGTAATATTAATATTAAACCAAATAAATACACAAAATGTTGATATAAAAGTTAATAAAGTCTAAAAAAGTTATAGACATTATGTATCCTTCAATATTTATCCCAAATTTTATCGTTTTAGAACCAAGGTCCTTCATTTGGAATCTTCTAGTTAAATCAATCTTCATCTATTCTAGTCATTTCTTCATTGGTCCAACTATGAGAAATTCATCCACATAATAAAGTAAAAAGGAAAAACTACTATCATAATACACCATAATATAGTAGCATTTATTTTAATTACACTAAATGAACATTAATTCTACTATAAAAGCATTGCAATTCTAGTTACACTATCTTGGAGCCTACTTAAGCCCAAATAAACTGCATTTGAGACTGGAACTGAACCTACTATTTCATTTAGTGTGATACCTTCCAGTTGATCTATGTATATATATTCCTCTAAATCCCCAAGAAGAATTATAATCATGAAATCCATATGTTTTAGAAAAAATAATTCAATGGAAACCAAGTATAGAACCATCTGAATTATTATATGGTTTATGACATGAGAGAAATTCTAATAGAAATCTAATCCTTCTAATTATTAAAATACATTTACCCTTTCCATGGAATTATTATTGATCTACTTTTATTCCCTATATAATGTAATGGTTTTCCTAATTCTATAAAAATATAAACAATAAAGATTTAGGAGAAACTACATTTCAAATGACCTTTGAAAACTATTTATAAAATCACAGTTGAAAATTTCTCACCATAAATATATTTCAAACACTTTTTTACTGTATTCCAGAAATACATCACCCTAAAGATAATACCAATAACACCTCATGGAAATCACCACTATTTCCATATTTAGGAAATTGTTTTGGATGTTTCTCTTATGTGTCCTTAACTATCTGGACCCATAAGTAACCATATGACCATCATGGACTGGAACTGTTATAATCCTAACTCCGGATACATCACAATATAATCCATACTGATTACCCATCTCATTTATGATTAAGATTGATTTTTTCATAAATCCCCCATTAAATATCTTAGAAGGATCTCTCATGAACATCTAAAGAAAATAATTATACAACATTCTTGGTTAAGGTCATCTCTACGCTTCCAATTAGGAAGAATCCCAGTTGACCCTCTGGTAATAACTAGAAATTCCCAAAAAATATTTGGATATCAAAAACATTCTTAGGCCTCTATAAATAAACTATAACATCAAAATTATCAAGTTCTAAAAATATTCTATCCACTAATATAATTTTCCCCATGAAGTGTACATTATCAATCCAAATCACACACTTTGAGATCATAGAATATAGTTGATGCACCCTAGATTTTATGAAAATGATCTCCAGATATCGAGCATGTTCCTACCTTGATCCTAGAGAACACTTTATCACATCTATGTTGATCAAATAGTTCATAACTATGTATAAGTGTATATTAGTTCATTTATATCACATAGAATAACATTAATAGTCCACACATATTCTCAATGATCAATTTAATTTTTAATTGAAAAAACTGAGGCACCCTAGGGGGACATAATCATTCATATGAACCCCTACACCTTGAAGTCGATCAATTGAGCCTTCTTCTCTCATAGATCTTTAGGATCCATATTATATGGTTGAATAGATATATTCCCCACACCTAGTAATAACACAATCAAAAACTCAACCAATCCATTGGGTGGTAATCTAGATATTTCTTTGGGAAATACATCAAGGAACTTGTCTGTTATAGTAGGACATACTGAATGATGTTTATCTCTATCATCCAAAATTACTCTAGAAAAATGGGTTGTGATTCTACCCAGCTACAGAAATATAGGTTTTACCTAACTAGTTTTCATATCCAACTCTCCAATATAGACATAATACCGTCGAAAAATATAATTCCACCCATCGATGAAAACAATTGATATAGTAGATATATCACTACATGGGGGGTTTTAATTGTAGTCACAAAGTAGACTCATAGTTTTCATGTCACCAGAACCGTCCCATTCCATTTTTTTGTCTATATTATGTGGGAATTAATGAGTTTAAAGGTAAATATGTCAAATAGTTGTGAGACATTATATGAATCCATTTTTTATATATGTCAAATTTTTATCTCCCTCTTGTATTTACATCCTAATTTCAATAAAATTATACATGAACCCACATGAAACATTCATACTCCATATATAAAAATTATACATTAACCGACATGAAACATTCATAATAAATATATACAAATATTTATACATATATAAAAGTATTTAATATGTGGGGCACAATTTTCCCACTTTGAGTAAATTGATAAGCTATAATCAAAATATCCTATGAACCGACATGAAACATTCATGTGCCATAAAACCTCGAGAAAAATAAAAAATAAATTCCTCTTTAATTGAATAAAAATATAGGAGAAAACCTAACATCACTATATGAATGTAGTCAGAAACAATAAACCATATCCATTTGTAAATAGTCAACGGAAAACATGTGAAACTACACTAAAAAACATAACTAAAAATAGATGGGTTGTATTTTATGACATGATCTCTGGTCAAAGATGGCCTCCATTCTCAAAATCACCTTACAAACAATGCAATTCCTATGCCACTTAACATCAATTGGGCTATAAGAATCCAACTGCTAACCATATAGTTATTGAACCAAAAATATACTTAGAGCATTACAAGAATATAATGAATATATTTATAAAATTATATGTATAATTTATAAATATTTATTTATTTAAAATAATAACTATAAATAAATGTAAATTTATTTATATTTATAAATATAATGAATATATAATAATTTATAATTATAAATTTTTTATAAATATATTTACTGTATTTATAATTATATATAATTAATATCTTTATTATAGTTTTATAATTATTTCAATATATCTATATTTATTTAGGATTATAATTGTAAATATTTGTATATATTTATTATAATTTTATTATTATTTAATAACTATAAATGTATATATATTTATTTATAGTTATAATATATATTTATATATATATATTTCAATAATTATAAAATTTTAACAAATATATTTATTGCATTTATAATTTTATAAATATATACATTTAATATATTTATAACAATTTAAAAATTATTAAAATATATATGTATTATAGAGAATTCTAATCATAAATATTTTTATATATTTATTAAAATATTTATTTAATTAATATATTTATTATAATTTGATAATTATTTAAATATAAATATATATTCATTACATATATATTTCTATTATAGTGTGTGATTTATAATGAAAATTAATTTTATTCGTTTTTATTAAAATACTTATTTTTGAATATAATTAATATTAAAATATAATTTTATAATAATACTGTTTTAACAAATAAAAAAATTGGTTTGATCACCTGTTTAACCGATTTTCCCGATCCGAACATGACTTACTCCCCTGATTTAATGACCATCATGATTCTATATGAGTATGTGAATAATTTGAGTGTAATTTAGGTGGGTGGTTTTTTTAGTTTTATGGGATAAGGTTTTTTTATATTTGGGAAATGGGTTTGTTGCTTGAAGTGGTGCTTACCACCCCCAAACCCCACAAATATATATATATATATATAATAAAATTATTTATTATAATAAATATAAAAAAATATAATATATACAACATTATAATTTTTTAGAATAAATAAAAAAATTATAATAAATTTATTTATTTATAATAAATATTTATAATAAATATCTAATAAATATTATAATAAATATTATAATATTATTATAATAAATATACATTTGTTATACTTTTATTATAATTTTATTATAAATAATATAATATTATAATATTATAATATTTATTCTAATAAATTCCTTCTTCCATTAAAAGGGGATTTATCATATAATAAAAAAATTGATGGCCTTCAGGCCGTTGGATTATTATAATAAATATCTAATAAATATTAATAAATACTATTATAATAAATGGACAATAAATGTATAATAAATGTATAATAAATATTTATTGTACAGTTATATTTATAATAAATACTTATTATAATTAAATATTATAATATTTATTGTAATAAATATCTAATAAATGTAAAATAAATATTATTAAAATAAATATACATTTATAAAATCTATTATAATAAATATTATTATAATAAATGTATAATAAATATTATTGTAATAAATATTATAATAAATGTATAATAAATATTTATAATAAATTTATTATAAATGTATATTTATTATAATAAATATTATAATATTTAATAATAATTGTTGTATATTTATATTAATATTTATAATAAATATTAATATTTATTATAATAAATCTACATTTATTTATTATAATAAATCAACATTCATATTATAGATTTATTATAATAAATATGTACAATAAATGTATAATAAATATTATAATAAAATTAATTTTTTATTATAATATAATTAATGTAATATGTAATTATTTATAATTATTATATAATTATCATATCTATATTTATTGTCTTTATAAATATATAATTATATTATAAATAAATGTAATATCTAATATAATATAAAAAATGTAATATGATACATTGTATTTTTTAATTATAACAAATGTATATTTATAATTATATAACTGAATAATAAATATAAATGTATAATTACATATTACAATTATTATAATAAAAAAATAATTACATATTACATTTATTATAATTAATAAATGTATATTTATAATTAAATTAATAAATGTATATTTATTATAATAAATAAATGTATATTAATAACATATTTATTATAATAAATAAATGTATATTACATTTATAATAAATGAATATTTATATAAATAAATTTATATTACATTTATAATAAATATATATTTATATAAATAAATATTATTAAAAAAATATTATTAATAAAAATTAATAAATGTATATTTATTAATGAATATTATATTAAATAAATGTATATTTATAATTACATTTATAAATGTATATTTATAATAAATGTATATTTATAAATAAATATTATTATTAAATATTATTAATGAATATTAATAAATGTATATTTATTAATGAATATTAATAAATGTATATTAATTAATGAATATTTTAATAAATAAATGTATATTTATATAATTAAATGTATATTTCATTGATAATAATTGTATATTTATATAAATAAATGTATATTACATTTTTAAGTAGTTACATATTAATTATATTAAATGTATATACACATGATGGAGAGTTCATCTCTCTAGAAAGGAGAGCCTCTCTCTCCATACAATTGTCCTGGAAATTGTATTCATGTGTAGCTTTTCGCAAAGAAGGAAATTGTTGGACACTTTGAGTCGTTCGCAGCATGCGGTGCAAAATATAGGGAGAAATCTAAAGGCGTGGTCGCTGGTTCTGTTCGCAAGGCTTCTCTGCATGAGGTAGATCTGGGGGATAGGTAGGATCTTGCATTAAAGGTGGTGATAAAGTGTGCTCATAAGAAGTTGGGGGCACGGAAGCCCGTCTGCGAGAGGAATCCTTAGGCGGTGATGCGGGTTGGCTCCGCGTCCGGTAATTGGAGGAAGATGATGATACTGAAGTAGGACCATCTTGGTGTTCGTTGGCGTCGACCGAAGCCGACCTCGTCTAGATCAAGATAACTATGTAGGAGGACCTCATGTGGGACACTTCTTGTTCACACTGGTGATGGGTGGTTGATGATGACCTCAAAACTGGTGTCTTTGAGTTGCTGGACTGATGAGGATGTGTCGTCTTGGAGGATCTGGGATCCCGGCGGCAACGAGTGCCCGACGGTGATGTGGGTTTGGGTGTGCTGGCTTGCAGATGGGTGACTTCCCGTGTGGGGGGTCGGTCGGCGTGTTTGGGACCCCGGTGCATGGTGGCGACCGTGGGTGAGGTGGAACCAGGGTTTGGGATCCCGATGGGGCACCATAGGTGAGGTTTCAGGCTGTAGATGACGATCCTGGCAGACAGTGGGAGGGGTGACTAGCGAGAGCGTGGAAACGTGCTGTGATGGCATTGGTGGGATGACTACCGGCGGTGTGTTTTTTGACTGATGATAGATTTTGTTTGGTGTTGACAGCTACCGGTGCGAGACGACTACAGTTGCATGCAAGGTGCTACATCTAGATGATGATTTTCAGTTCTTGGATCCTGACAGCATATGGGTTGCACGTGGGTTGAGAGTGCATCGGCTGATGAAGATGGCAACCAGTTATCTGCTTCGGCGGCGTGTCTCTACCGGGGATGACACAGATGGGTATTTAGACGACCTTGGAATGCATGACAGGATGCGTTGCGGATTGAAGATGGTAGGATGAGCGATCCTTGCACTGATTGAGCTGGCTCGGCTTCTGGTTTTTTCACGAGACAGTGACGGCCCCGTGTGGGGAGAAGTCGTCGATGACTTTGGTGAACATGGGTTGTGATTGGGATGTGGGCACAGACAGCTGCACCATGGCATCGACTGTCTGGGTTTGCCTTGACCTTGAGAGACAGATCATTACGATACAGGCTGTATGTCGGTACAGATTTCATGGGTTGTTCTAGTGGATGAACTTGTTAGGGCCAACCCTTTTTGTGCACTTTGAAAACTATTTTTTTGGCTTTTGTCTCGTTGTCTTGTGGGCGGTGTTGGTCCGCCACTTGGTATTTGGTGGTGCATGTGCCACATTTTTGTATCTTTGCCTCAGTTTTTCTTTGATTGATAAATTTTTGGGACCGAGTATGCTTGGATCCTAAACATTCCTCGTATAATAAATGTATATTATATTTATAAATAAATAATCATTTATTTTGTTAATAAATTTATATTAAATTTATTATAATAAATGCATATTACATATTTATTATAATAAGGAAATGTATATTTATAATTATATAATTATAGTATATAATTATTTATAGATATAATAATTATATAATAAAGATAAATAATTATATATTACATTTATTATATTATAATTAAAAAATAAATGTTTTATAATATTTATTATAAATTTATTATACATTTTTATTATAAAAAATGTATAAAATAAATGTATATTTATTATAATAAATTTGGCTACAAACATCCAACAGCTAACCATATACTTATTGAACCAAACATATATTTAGAGCATTACATGAATATAATAAATATATTTATAAAGTTGTATGTATAATAAATAATTTTTATTTATTTATAATAATTACTATAAATCAATGTATTTTAATTTGTATTTATATATATAATGAATATATATTAATTTATAAATACAAATTTTTTATAAATATATTTATTATTTTTTTAATAATATAAAATTAATATCTTCATTATAATTTTATAATTATTTAAATATATCTATATTTATTTAGAATTATAATTGTAAATATTTTTATATATTTAATATAATTTTATAATTATTTAATAACTATAAATTTATATATATATATATATATATTTATATTTATTTATATTTATTTATAGTTATAATCATATATATATATATATATTTCAATAATTATAAATTTTTAACAAATATATTTATTGCATTTATAATTTTATAAATCTATATAATTAATATATTTATAAAAATTTATTAATTATTTAAATATATACTTTTACATTGAAATATAATAATAAATATTTGTATATATTTATAAATATATTTATTTTATTTATATATTTATTATAATTTGATAATTAATTATAGTGTCTGATTTATAATGAAAATTAATTTTATTTATTGTCATTATAATATTTATATTTTACAATAATTAATATGAATATGTAATTATATAATAATATTGATTTAACAAATAAAAAAATTGGTTTGATCACTTATTTAACAGATTTTCCCGATTCGAACTTGACCGAATCCCCTAATTCATTGACCATCCCGAAACTCTATGAGTGGGTGTATAATTTGACATACAATAAATGAATTTTAGGTGCAATATAATGATTTGATTGTGAGATTAGTCATGTGACCATTGTATTATGAATTTTGAAACTGACCATCTTTAAATGCATTCATAAATATATGAAATGGATGAGTCGTTCTATAAATTAGATACCCTTCCTCACCCCCTTTCATTATGTAGCTCTAAAAATTTAACTATAATTCTCACTCACCCTTCCTCCTCCCCAGTATGAGCTCCCATCTCTCCGATCCCCCAAAACAAAATGGTGCATCGAGTGATGAGGACGTTAATAGCGAAGCTGAGGAGTGTCGCTAATTCCATCTTCCCTGGCTCCGCGAAAAGGCAGAGGAGAGCGCCACACACTGATCAGGCGATGCCGGAATGGCAGAGGATTGCACCACACACCGAGCAGGAAATGCCGACGATTCCAAAAATGTACTTCTATCTGCTCTTAAAAGACACTTCCTACTAGGTGATGCAGAAAAGGAAGAAGAAGTCGATGCTGGCCGACCCGGCGATGCCAGAATGGCAGATGGGGGAAACCCACTTTGATATGCTCATAGAAGACACTTCCTACCAAGCAATGCTGGAATGGAAGAAGAAGACGACACTGACCGACTAGGTGATGCTGGAAAGGAAGAAGAAGATGACACTGGCCGACCCGGTGATGCTGGAAAGGAAGAAGAAGATGAAACTGGCCGAACCGGCGATGTAGGAATGGCAGTGGAGTGAAACTCACATCGATCTACTCTTAGCAGACACTTCCTACCAGGCGATGCAAGAAAGGAAGAAGATGATGAAGCTGGCCGACTCAGTGATGCCGTAATGGTAGAGGAGGGAAACCCACATCAATATGCTCTTAGTAGACACTTCCTACGAGGTGATGCCAGAAAGGAAGAACAAGATAACACTAACCGGCCCGTTTATACCCCAAGTCCTGGCGATGGAGGATCAGAAGAAGGTGAAGTACCCTGGGTGGCCTGTTTATGGTCAAAGACCTGTGGATAGAGGTGATGCCGGAAAGGAAGAAGAGGATGGTGGTGGGAAACATATTTATAGCCCAAGAACTAACGATGGAGGATCAGAAGAAGAGAAGTACGGTGTTCATGGCAAAAAGGAAGAGGAGAGCACCGCACACCAAGAATCACTTATCAGACTCTTGCGATCATGCGACATCTGAAAGGAAGAAGAGGACGACGCTGGATGACTTGTTTAAAGCCCAGGACCTGGCGATGGAGGATCAGAAGAAGAGAAGTATGGTTTTCATGGAAGAAAGGTAGAGGAGAGTGTCGCACACTAAGCAGCTCTTACCATACACATGCGATTAGTCCACGCCAGAAAGGAAGAAGAGGACAATGTTGGCCGACTAGTTTATAGCCCAAGACCTCGTGATGGAGGATCGGAAGAAGAGAAGTATCGTGTTCTGGGCAGAAAACCAGAGGAGAGTGCCGCACACCTAGCACCTCTTACCAGACTCGGTGTTCATGGAAGAAAGTCAGAGGAGAGCACCGCACACCAAGCTACTCTTACCAGATATATATTTAAGAATTAATATAATGAATTTAAAAATATAATGTGGAAATTATAAATTTATGTTTATCATTTTGGAAATCTATGTAATATTTTTATTCAAATAAATTCTATTTTTGTTTTTTCTCTTTTAATCAAGTATTCACAAGATTCATTTTGATTTTTTTCTTGGTTCGAAAAATAATCTAGTTTTTGTTGATTTAACATAATCCAATTAATTCAATGAGAAGAAAATTTGTTCTTGTTTTTTCTTAATGATTATTTTTATTCTTAAAACATGTGCTTTTTCAAAAAATGGTTCTTGTGAATTTATATTAAATTTTTATTTACCACTTCTAGAAATTAAATATTATAAAATGGGTTCTATATTTCAAATCAGTATAATTAATATCAGGTAATAAGATCAACTTAATGAATAATTATTCTTTGAGAAGAATCATATAAAATTATAAAGGAAGGATCAATGCAAAGAGTATTCATGACGACATGAAATGCTATCCATGAGAAGTACAACAAAACAAAGTTTCTTTTCACATTTTTTTTGTAAAAAAGTTAAAATTACCTCGCTCAAAATATGAAAAGATGATTCCATTTCTTTTTTTATTAAAATTCAAACATGGCTAAATATCAATTTAAAAACCCATAGGAGAATGTAAAAATCATTCTTGAAAACATTTTTAAAGAAAATATGAAAATTTATGAAAAGGATTCCCAAAAGACTATTTTTCTTTTTAAAAAAAAGTTCTGTTCATTCTAAGTACTAAATAAAGAAAAATTGTAAAATTACTTGAACACTACATGAATAAATGAAGGAAAATAAAATGAAACGGTTTTGTCATATAAGGAACATATAATTTATCTCAACATAAACTAAATTATAATCAATACAAATTAAAATGAGATTGAAACATAAATCCTTTACAACTTTCGTAACCACTAAATCAAAAAATCATGAAAAAGAGAACAATATATGGATTTTTAAATCCCCATAGTTTTAATAAAAAGTATCGTAAAAAAAATTAATGGTGTCACAACCCAACTTTTTTGTTTATTTTTATTTTATTATTCATGGGCTCCACGTCCTCGTGTTAAGGATCGGGCAGGTCCCAGTTTAAAAATTTCAAATATTTAATGTTTTGGTGGGTTTCAGACCTGTGTATGGGCACCGTGTGGTTAGCATTGAATGTGCGGTCGCCCCAGCTGCTTGTGCGGGTGCCATGTCGACTGCGTTGAGGTGTGCAATTTGCGTTCGTGTTTTTTTAAGTCGTGTGATAAGTGCGCGGGTAACCGTTAATATTATGTTGTTATTATTATTATTGTTGTTGTTGTTATTGTTTTTATTTATAAATGTATTTATAATATTCATAATTATATATAATTAATATCTTCATTATAATTTTATATTTATTTAAATAAATATATATTTATTTAGAATTATAATTGTAAATATTTGTATATTTGTATTATAATTTTATATTTATTTAATAACTATAAATGTATATATATTTATTTATAGTTATAATCATATATATATATATATATATTTAAATAATTATAAAATTATAACAAATATATTTATTGCATTTATAATTTTATAAATATATATAATTAATATAATTATAACAATTTACTAATTATTTAAATATATACATATTATCTAGAATTATAATTATAAATATTTATATATAATTATAAATATATTTATTTAATTAATATATTTATTATAATTTGATAATTATTTAAATATAAATATATATTTATTACATATATATTTTTATTATAGTGTCTGATTTATAATGAAAATTAATTTTATATATTGTCATTAAAATAGTTATATTTAACATTTATTAATATGAATATATAATTATATAACAATATTGTTTTAAAAAATAAAAAAATTGGTTCGATCTCCTGTTTAACCGATTTTCTTGATCTGATCTTGACCTACACCCCTAATTTAATGACCATCCCGATTCTATATGAGTGCGTGTATAATTTGAGGGTAATTCAGGTGGGTGGGTTTTTTTAGTTTTATAGTTTAGGTTTTTTTATATTTAGAAAATGGGTTTGTTCAGCGCCACTTGAAGTGGCGCTTTAACCCCACACCACCCCCAAACCCCACAAATATATATATATATATATATATATAATAAATTTATTTATTATAATAAATATAAAAAATACAATAAATATATAATTATATTTTTTATAATAAATACAAAAATTATAATGAATTTATTTATTTATAATAAATATTTATAATAAATATCTTATAAATATTATAAAAAATAAAATAATAATAATATTATAAATATACATGTGTTATTAATTTATTATACAATTATTATAAATTCTATAATGTTATAATATTATCATATTTATTATAATAAATATCTAATAAATATTAATAAATATTATTATAAAAAATGCACAATAAATGTAAAATAAATATTTATAATACATTTATATTTATAAAAAATACTTATTCTAATTAAATATTTTCATATTTATAATAATAAATATTTAATAAATGTATAATAAATATTATTATAAAAAATATACATTTATAATATCTATTATAATAATTATTATTATAAGAAATGTATAATAAATATTATTGTAAAAAATATTATATTAAATTTATTATAAATATATAGTAAATGTATAATAAATATTTATAATAAATATATTATAAATGTAAATTTATTATTATAAATATTATAATATTTAATTATAATAAATGTATATTTATATTTGAATTTATAATAAATATGATAATATTTATTATAATAAATCTATATTTATTTATTATAATAAATCTACATTTATTTTATACATTTATTATAATAAAAATGAACAATAAATGTATAATAAATATTATAATACAATTAATATTTATTTATAATATAATAAATGTAATATGTAATATAATATAATAATTGTAATATGATACATTTAGTTTTTAATTATAATAAATGCATATTTATAATTATATAAATGCATAATAAATATAAATGTATAATTACATATTACATTTATTATAATAAATAAAAAATTACATATTACATTTATTATAATAAATAAATGTATATTTATAATTACATTTATAAATGTATATTTATTATAAAAAAATAAATGTATATTTATTATATATTTAATATATTAAATAATTGAATATTACATTTATAATAAATGTATATTTATATAAAGAAATGTATATTACATTTATAATAAATGTATATTTATATAAATAAATATTATTAATAAATATTATTAAAGAAAGTTAATAAATTTATATTTACTAATGAATATCATAAAAAATAAATGTATAATTATAATTACATTTATAAATGTATATATATAATAAATGTATATATATAAGAAATGTATATTTATAAATAAATATTATTATTAAATATTATTAATGAATATTAATAAATTTATATATATTAATGAACTTTATAATAAATAAATTTATATTTATAATTACATTTATAAATGTATATTTATTATAATAAAGAAATGTATATTACATTTACAAATAATTACATATTTATTATAATAAATTAATGTATATTAAACTTATAATAAATGTATAATTATATAAATTAATGTATATTACATTTATAATAAATGTATATTTATATAAATAAATGTATATTACATTTATAATCAATGTATATTTATATAAATTAATGTATATTACATTTATAAGTAATTACATATTTATTATAATAAATGTATTTTACATTTATAAATAAATAATCATTTATATTATTAATAAATGTATGTTACATTTATTATAATAAATTTATATTACATATTTATTATAATAAATGTATATTACATTTATAATAAATATCTAATAAATGTATATTTATATAAATGTATATTTATTATAATAAATAAATGTAAATTGAATTTATAAATAATTACATATTTATTATAGTTAATAAATGTATATTTATAATTATATAAATATAGTATATAATTATTTATAGATATGTTAATTATATAATAAAAATAAATAATTATATATTACATTTATTATATTTCAATTAAAAAATAAATGTATTATTATATTTATTATACATTTATTATACATATTTATTATAATAAATGTATTAAATGAATGTAGATTTATTATAATAAATTGGGATACAAACATCCAACAACTATCCATATACTTTTGGGACCAAACATATACTTAGAGCATTACAAGAATATAATAAATATATTTATGAAATTATAGGTATAATAAATAAATATTTATTTATTTATAATAATAACTATAAATTAATGTATATTTTTTATATTTATATATATAATGAATATATATTAATTTATAAATATAATTTTTTTGATTATATTAATTATATTTTTAATTATATTAAATTAAAATCTTTATTATAATGTTATAATTATTTTGACATATATGTATTTGTTTAGAATTATAATTGTAAATATTTGTATATATTAATTATAATTTTATATTTATTTTATAATTATAAATTTATATATAATTATTTATAGTTATAATAATATATATATATATGTATATATTTCAATAATTAAATAATTTTAACAAATATATTTATTGCATTTATAGATTTATAAATATATATAATTAATATATTTATAACAATTTTATAATTATTTAAATATATACGGTTTATATAGAATTTTAATTATAAATATTTGTATATATTTAAAAATATATTAATTTAATTAATATATTTATTATAATTTGATAATTATTTAAATATAAATATATATTTATTACAAATATATTTTCATTATAGTCTGTGATTTATAATGAAAATTAATTTTATTTATTGTCATTAAAATATTTATATTTGACTATAATTAATATTAATATGTAATTATATAATAATATTGTTTTAACAAATAAAAAAATTGGTTCGATCACCTGTTTAACTAATTTTCCCGATCCAAACATGACCTACTCCCATGATTCAGTACCACCCCGATTCTATATGTCTGGTTGTATAATTTGACCTATAATAAATGAATTTTAGGTGCAATGGAATGATTTAATATAGAGATTAGTCCAGTGACCATTGTAATATGAATTTTGACGCTGACCATCCTTAAATGCATTCATAAATATATGAAATGGATGAGTTGTTCTATAAATTAGATACCCTTCCTCATCCCCATTCATTCTGTAGCTCTGCGAATTTAACTATAATTCTCACTCACCCTTCCTCCTCCCCAGTACGAGCGCTCGTCTTTCCGATCCTCCAAAACAAAATGGTGCATCAGACGATGAGGATGTTAACAGCGAAGTTGAGGAGTGTCACCAATTAATTCTTCCATAGATCTACAAAAAGGAAGAGAAGAGTATCGCACAGTAAGTCGGCGATGTCGGCGATGCCCGAATGGCCGAGGATAGCGCCGCACACCGAGCAAGCGATGTCGGTGATTCCGAAAACCTACTTCGATCTTTTCTTAGAAGACACATCCTACCAGGTGATGTCGGAAAGGATGAAGAAGATGATACTGGCTGACCTGACGATGCCGGAATGGCAGATGGGGGAAACCCACATTGATCTGCTCTTAGGAGACACTTTTTACCAGGAGATGCCAGATAGGAAGGAGAAGACAATGTTGACCGACCAGGTGTTGCCAGAAAGGAAGAAAACGACAACGATGGCCGACCTAGTTATGCCAGAAATGAAGAAGAAGATGACAATGGCCGACCCTGCGATGCAGGAATGGAAGAGGAGGGAAACCCACATCGATCGGCTCTTAGAAGACACTTCCAACTAGGCGATGCAGGGAAGGAAGAAGAAGATGAATCTGGCCGACCTGGCGATGCCGGAATGACAGAAGAAAGAAAACCCACATTTATCTACTCTTAGCAGACACTTCCTACCACGCGATGCCATAAAGGAAGAAGAAGAGGACATTGGTCAGCCTGTTTATACCCCAAGACCTGGCGATGGATGATCGGAAGAAGGGGAGCACTCTGGGCAGCCTGTTAATGGCTGAAGACCTGGGGATGGAGGTGACGCCGGAAAGGAAGAAGAGGACGGCGGTGGGCAGCCTGTTTATAGCCCTAGACCTCATTATGGAAGATCAGAAGAAGAGATGTATGGTTTTCATGGCAAGAAGGCAGAGGAGAGCACCCCAAAATGAGAATCTCTTACCAGAATCTTGCGATCAGACGACATCGAAAAGGATGAAAAGGACAATTTTGGATGACTTGTTTAATGCCCAAGACCTAGAGATGGAGGATCAGAAGAATAGAAGTACAATTTTCATGGTAGAAAGGCAAAGGAGAGGACCGCACAATCAGCATCTCTTGCCAGAATCTTGCGATCAGGCCATGCTGGAAAGGAAGAAGATGACAATGTTCACCGACCTATTTATAGCCCAATACCTGGCATTGGAGGATCGTCAGAAGAGAAGTACGGTGTTCATTGATGAAAGGAAGAGAAGAGCGTCACACACCTAGCACCTTTTACCAGACCCAGTGTTCATTACAGAAAGGCAGAGGAGAGCCCCGCACACCGAGTAACTCTTACCAGATGTATATTTAAAATTTAATATAATGAATTTAAAAAGATAATGTTGAAATTAGAAATTTATGTTTAACATTTTGGAAATCTATGTAATATTTTTATTCAAATAAAATCTATTTTTGTATTTACACCTTTAATCAATTATTCACAAGATTCATTTTGATTTTTTGCTTGGTTTGAAAAACAATAAAGTTCTCATTGATTTAACATAATCCAATTAATTCAATGAGAAACAAAATTATACTTGGTTTTTATTTAATATTTTTTAATACGCAAAACATGTCCTTTTACAAAAAAATGGTTCTTGTGAATTTATATTAAAAATATATTTTTACCACTTCTAGAAATTAAATATTATAAAATGGGATCTATATTTCAGTATAATCAATAGAAGGTAATAAGATCAACTTAATGAATAATTTCTCATTGATAAGAATCAAAGAATATGATAAAGGAAGGTTCAAAGAAATGATTAGTCATGATGACATTAAATTCTATTATTAAAAAGTACAACAAAAAAGATTCTTTTCACATTTTTTTTTGTAAAAATGTTAAAACCACCTCACTCAAAATACGAAATGAAGATTCCATTTTTTTTTTATTAAAGTTCAATCATGGCTAAAAATGAATTTAAAAATTAGAAGAAGAATATTAAAATCATTCACGAAAACATTTTTAATGAAAAGATGAAAATGGAAGAAAAGGATTCCTAAAAGTCTATTTTTCTTTTTTTTTAAATTCTAATCATTCTAAGTTCAAAATTAAGGAAAATTTTACAATTACTTGAACACTCCATGAATAAATTAAGGGAAATAAAATGAAATGGGTTTATCTTATAAGGAACATATAATTTCTCACAATCAAAACAAATGTATAATCAATAAAAATTAAAATGAGATTGAAACATAAATACCATACAACTTTGGTAATTACTAAATCAAAAACTCATGAAATAGATAACCATATATGAATTTTTGAATCCCCATAGTTTCAATAAAAAGAATCATAAAAAACATTAATGGTGTCAGACCCCAACTTTTTAATTTATTTTTGTTTTATTATTCCCCGCCTCCACGTCCTCGCGTCAAGGATCGGGCTAGTTCTCGGTTTAAAAATTTCTAGCATTTAATGTTTTTTCCAGGTTTCAGACTTGTGCACAGGCACCGCGTGGTTAGCAGTGACCATGCGGTCGCCTCAGGTGCTTGTGTGGGTGCCCAATCCGACTGCGTTGGGGCATGCAATTTGTGTGCATGTTTTTTTTATGTCGTGCGATGAGCGCACGGGTACCCGTTAATATTATGTTGTTATTATTATTGTTATTTTAATAATAATAATTATTATTTTTAAATATATATATTATATTTATAATTATATATAATTAATGTCTTTATTATAATTTTATAATTATTTAAATATATATTTATTTATTTAGAATTATAATAGTAAATATTTGTGTAAATTCATTATAATTTTATAATTATTTAATAACTATAAATGTTTATATATTTATTTATAGTTATAATCATATATATATATATCAATAATTATAAAATGTTTACAAATATATTTATTGCATTTATAATTTTATAAATATATATAATTAAAATATTTATAACAATTTAATAATTATTTAAATATATATGTATTATATAGAAATCTAATTATAAATATATGTATATATTTATAAATATATTTATTTAATTAATATATTTATTTTAATTTGATAATTATTTAAATATAAATATATATTTATTACATATATATTTTAATTAGAGTGTGTGATTTATAGTGAAAAATAATTTTATTTATTATCATTAAAATAGTTATATTTGACTATAATTAATATGAATATATAATTATATAATAATATTGTTTTAACAAATAAAAATATTGGATCGATCACCTATTTAACAGATTTTCCCAATCCGAAATTGACCTACTCCCTTGATTCAATGACCATCCCGATTTTATATGAGTGGGTGTGTAATTTGAACTACAATAAATGAATCTTAGGTGCAATAGAATGATTTGATTGAGAGACTAGTCCCGTGACCAATGTAAAATTAATTTTGAGGATCACTATCCTTAAATGCATACATAAATATATGAAATAGATGAGTTGTTCTATAAAATAGATACCCTTCCTCATCCCATTTCATTTTTTCGCTCTGCAAATTTAACTGTAATTCTCACTCACCCTTCCTCCTCCCCAGTATGAACACCCATATCTCTGATCCCCCAAAACAAAATGGTGCATCGAATGGTGATGACGTTAAAAACAAAGCTGAGGAGTGTCGCCAATTCCTTCTTCCCTGACTCTGCAAAAAAGTAGAGAAGAGTGTCGCACACTGAGTAGGCGATACCGGTGATTCCAGAATGGTCACAGATAGCACTGCACACCAAGGAACAGATGTCGGCGATTCCGAAAAACTACATCGATCTTCACTTAAAAGACACTTCCTTCCAAGCGATGCCGGAAAGGAAGAAAAAAATGACGCTAGCCGACCCGGCGATGCCATAATGGCAGATGAGGGAAACCCACATTGATCTGCTCTTAGCAGAAACTTCCTACCAGGCGATGCCAGAGAGGAAGAAGATGACGACGCTGACCGACCCGGTGATGCCGGAAAGGAAGAAGAAGGCAATGCTGGCCAACCCGGTGATGCTAGAAAGAAAGAAGATGATGACCCTGGCCGACCGGGCGATGCAGGAATGGAAGAGGAGTGAAACACACATCGATCTACTCTTAGAAGACACTTCCTACCAGGAGATGCAGGAAAGGAAGAAGAAGATGAAGCTAGCTAACCCGGTGTTGTCGGAATGGCAGAGGATGGAAACCCACACGGATCTGCTCTTAACAGACACTTCTTAGCTAGAGATGCCGGAAAGGAAGAAGAAGACGATGTTGGTCGGCCCATTTATACTCCAAGACCTGGTGATGGAGTATCAGAATTTGGGGAGCACCTAGGGTTGCCTGTTTATGGTAGAAGACCTGAGGATGGAGGCGGAACCAGAAAGGAAGAAGAGGATGGCGGTGGGAAACCTGTTTATAGCCCAATACCTGATGAAGGAAGATGAGAAGAAGAGAAGTACAGTGTCCATGGCAGAAATGTAGAGCAGGGTGCCATACACTGAGAAGCTCTTACCAGACTCTTGCAATCAGGAAACGTCGGATATAAAGAATAGGACGACGTTGGATGACTTGTTTAATGCCTAAGACCTGGAAATGGAGGATCAGAAGAAGAGAAGAACAGTTTTCATTGCAGAAAGGCATAGGAGAGCGCCACACACTGAACCGCTCTTAACGGACTCTTGTGATCAGGCCATGCTGAAAAGGAAGAAGAGGACGATGCTAGTCGACCTGTTTATAGCCCTTGACCTTGCGATGGAGGATCAGAAGAAGAGAAGTATGGTGTTCATGGTAAAAAGGTAGAGGAGAGTGTCGCACACCTAACACCTCTTACCAGACTCAGTGTTCCTAGCAAAAAGGAAGAGGAGAGCCCCGCACACAGAGCAGCTCTTACCAAATATATATTTAAGAATAAATATATTGAATTAAAAAAATAATGCTGACATTCGAAATTTATTTTTAACATTTTGGAAATATATATAATATTTTTATTCAAATAAAATCTATTTTGGTTTTTTCACTTTTAATAATGTATTCACAATATTCAATTTAATTTTTTCCTTGGTTTGAAAAACAATAAAGTGTTCATTGAATTAACATAATCCAATTAATTCAATGAGAAAAAAATTATTCTAGGTTTTTCTTTAAGATTATTTTTATACTTTAATCATGTTCTCATTCAAAAAATAGTTCTTGTGAATTTATATTACAAATATTTTTTTACAACATCTAGAAATTAAATCTTATAAAATGGGGTCTATATTTCAAATCAATATAATAAATATCAGGTAATAAGATCAACATAAAGAATAATTTTTCTTTGAGAAGAATCCTAGAAAATTCTAAAGGAAGGTTCAAAGCAACGAGTAGTCCTGATGACATGAAATTCTATCCATGCGAAGTACAACAAAAAAAGATTCTTTTCACAATTTTTTCTAAAAAAGTTAAAATTACCTCGATAAAAATACGAAAAAAAGATTCCATTTATTTTTTTATTAAAATTAAAACATGGATAAAAATGAATTTAAAAAACCATAGGAGAATATTAAAATCATTCTTGAAAACATTTTTAAAGGAAAGATGATAATAGAAGAAAAGGATTATTAAAAGTCTAATTTTTTTAAAAAAATGATCATTATAAGTACTAAATTGAGGAAAATTGTACTATTACTTGGACACTCCAAGAATAAATGAAGGAATATAAAATGAAATGGGTTTATCGTATAAGGAACATATAATTTTTCTCAATATAAACTAAAGTATAATCAATACAAACTAAAATGAGATTGAAGCATAAATCCCTTACAACTTTGGTAATCACTAAATCAAAAACTCATGAACGAGAGAACCATATACGGATTTTAAAATCCCCATAGTTTCAATAAAAAGAATCGTAAAAAACATTTATGGTGTCACACCCTAACTTTTTAATTTTTTTTATTTTTTTTTCCTGGGCTCCACGTCCTCGCGTCAAGGATCGGGCTAGTCCTGGTTAAAAAATATCTGACATTTAATGTTTTTAGTGTTTGTTTCAGACTCGTGGACGGGCACCGTGTGGTTAGTAGTGACTGTGTGGTCGCCCCAGGTGCTTTTGCGGGTGCCCAAGCCGACTCCGTTGAGGTGCGCAATTTGCATGCGTGTTTTTTTAAGTCGTTCGATGAGCGCATGAGTACTGGTTAATATTATGTTGTTATTATTGTTATTATTTTTATAATTATTATTTTTATTTATAAACTTATTTATTATAATTATAATTATATATAATTAATATCTTAATTATAATTTTATAATTATTTAAATATATCTTTATTTATTTAGATTTATAATTGTAAATATTTGTATATATTTATTATAATTTTATAATTATTTATTTACTCTAAATGTATATATATTTATTTATAGTTATACTCATATATATATATATTGAAATAATTATAAAATTTTAACAAATATATTTATTGCATTTACATTTTTATAAATATATATATTTAATATATTTATATTAATTTAATAATAATTTATATATATACGTATTATATAGAATTCTAATTATAAATATTTGTATATAATTATAAATATATTTATTTAATTAATATATTTATTATAATTTGATAATTATTTAAATATAAATATTTATTTATTACATATAGATTTTTATTATAGTGTGAGATTTATAATGAAAATTATTTTTATTTATTGTCATTAAAATAGTTATATTTGACTATAATTAATATGAATATATAATTATATAATAATACTATTTTAACATATAAAAAAATTAGTTCGATCTCCTGTTTAACAGATTGTCCCGATCCAAACTTGACTTAATCCCCTGATTTAATGACCATCCCGATTCTATATGAGTGCATGTTTAATTTTAGGGTAATTTAGGTGGGTGGGTTTTATTAGTTTTATGGGGTAGTGTTTTTTTTATATTTGGGAAATGGGTTTGTTCAACGCCACTATAAGTTGCGCTTTCACCCCACACCACCCCCAAACCCCACAAATATATATATATATATATATATAATAAATTTATTTTATTATAATAAATATTAAAAATAAAATAAATACATAATTATATTTTTTATAATAAATTCAAAAATTATAATAAATTTATTTTTTATAACAAATATTTATAATAAATATCTGATAAATAATATAATAAATGTAATAATATTGTTATAATAAATGTACATTTGTTATACATTTAGTATCCACTTATTATAAATACTACAATGTTATAATATTTATTATATTAAATATGTAATAAATATTAATAAATACTATTATTATAAATGCACAATAAATGTATAATAAATGTATAATAAATATTTATAATACATTTATATTTTCAATAAATACTTATTATCATTAAAAATTATAATATTTAAAATAATAAGTATCTAATAAATGTATAATAAATATTATTATAATAATTATACATTAATAATATCTATTATAATAAATATTATTATAATAAATGTATAATAAATATTAGTGTAATAAATATTATAATAAATGTATAATAAATATATAGTAAATGATTAATAAATATTTATAATACATTTATTATACAAGTATTTTTATTATAATAAATATTATAATATTTATGTATAATAAATGTATATTTATATTCATATTTATAATAAATATGATAATATTTATTATAATAAATCTATATTTATTTTATACATTTTTTATAATAAATATGTACAATAAATATATATTTAATATTATAATACCTTTATTTTTTAATTATAATATAATAAATGTAATATGTAATTATTGAGCATTATTATATAATTATCATATCTATATTTATTTTATTTATAATTATATAATTATATTATAAATAAATGTAATATGTAATATAATATAATAAATGTAATATGATACATTTATTTTTTAATTTTAATAAAGGTATATTTATAATTATATAAATGTTTAATAATTATAATAAATATAAATTTATAATTACATATTACATTTATTATAATAAATAAATATATATTACATATATTATAATAAGTAAATGTATATTTATTACATATTTATTATAATAAATAAATTCATATTATATTTATAATAAATCTATATTTATATAAATAAGTGTATATTACATTTATAATAAAAGTATATTTTTATTAAAAAATATTATTAATAAATATTATTAATAAAAATTAATAAATGTAAATTTATCAATGAATATTATAATAAATAAATGTATATATATAATTACATTTATAAATGTATATTTATAATAACTGTATATTTATAAATAAATACTATTATTAAATGTTATTAATGAATGTTAATAAATATATATTTATTAATGAATATTATAATAAATAAATGTATATTTATAATTACATTTATAAATGTATATTTATTATAACAATTAAATGTATATTAAATTTATAAATAATTACATATTTATTATAATAAATAAATGTATACTACATTTAATATAAATGTATATTTATATAAATAAATTTATATTACATTTATAATAAATGTATATTTATGTAAATAAATTTATATTACATTTATCAGTAATTACATATTTATTATAATAAATATATATTACATTTATTAATAAATAATCATTTATTTTGTTAATAAATGAATATTACATTTAATATTATAAATGTATATTACATATTTATTATAATAAATGTATATTACATTTATATAAATTTATATTTTTTACATATTTATTGTAATAAATAATTACATTTATAAATGTAATAAATATCTAATAAATGTATAGTTATTATAATAAATAAATGTAAATGACATTTATAAATAATTACATATTTATTATAATAAATAAATGTATATTTATAATTACATAATTATAGTATATCATTATTTATAGATATGATAATTATATAATAAAGATATATAATTATATATTACATTTATTATATTATAATTTATAAATAAATGTATTATAATATTTATTATACATTTATTATATATATTTATTATAATAAATGTATAAAACAAATATAGATTTATTATAATAAATTGGGCTACAAACATCAAACAGCTAACCATATACTTATTGAACAAAATATATAATTAGAGGATTACAAGAATTTAATAAATATATTTATAAAATTATATGTATAATAAATAAATAAATATTTATTTATAATAATAACTATAAATAAATGTATATATATTTATATTTATATATATAATGAATATATTTTAATTTATAAATATAAATTTTTTATAAATATATTTATTATATTTATAATTATATATAATTAATATCTATTTTATAATTTTATAATTTTTTAAATATATCTATATTTATTTAGAATTATAAATTTAAATATGTGTATTTATTTATTATAATATTATAATTATTTAATAACTATAATTGTATATTTATTTATTTATAGTAATAATCACTTATATATATATATTTCAATAAATATAAAATTTTAACAAATATATTTATTGCATTTATAATTTTATAAATATATATAATTAATATATTTATAACAATTTAATAATTATTTAAATATATATGTATTATATAGAATTCTAATTATAAATATTTGTATATATTTATAAATATATTTATTTAATTAAAATATTTATTATAATTTGATAATTATTTAATTATAAATATATATTTAATAAATATATATTTTAATTATAGTGTGTGATTTATAATGAAAAATAATTTTTTTTATTGTCATTAAAATAGTTATATTTGACTATAATTAATATGAATATATATTTATAAAATAATATTCTTTTAACAAAAAAATTTGGTTTGATCAACTTTTTAACTGATTTTCCAGATCCGAACTTGACCTACTCCCTTGATTTAATGACCATCTCAATTATATATGAGTGGGTGTATATTTTGACCTACAATAAATGAATTTTATGTGAAATAGAATGATTTGATTGAGAGATTAGTCATGTGACCATTGTAATATGAATTTTGATGTTGACCTTACTTAAATGCATTCATAAATATATGAAATGGATGAGTCGTTCTATAAATTAGATACCTATTATCATCCCCTTTCATTCTATAGCTCTACAAATTTATTTTTAATTCTCACTAACCCTTCCTCCCCCCCCCCCCAATATGAGTGCTCATCTCTCTGATCCCCCAAAACAAAATGGTGCATCGGGCGATGAGAACGTTAACAGCGAAGCTGCGAAGTGTCGCCAATTCCTTCTTCCATGGCTCCGCGAAAAGGAAGAGGAGAGCAGCGCACACTGAGAAGGCGATGCCGGCGATGCCGAAATGGCCGAGGATAGTGTCGAACACCGAGCTTGAGATGCAGACGATTCCGAAAACCAAATTCGATCTGCTCTAAGAAGACACATCCTACCAAGCGATGCTGGAAAAGAAGAAGAAGAAGACACTGGCCGGCCCGTTGATGCCAGAATGGCAGATGGGGGAAAGCCACATTGATATGGTCTTAGCAAACACTTCCTACCAGGTGATGCCAGAAAGGAAGAAGAGACGACGCTGACCGACCCGGTGATGCTAGAAAGGAAGATAAAGATGATGCTGGCCGACCCGGTGATGTCGAAAATGAAGAAGAAGACGACATTGGCCAACCTGGCGATGCAGGAATGGCAGAGGAGTGAAGCCCACATTGATATGCTCTTAGCAAACACTTCCTACCTGGTGATGCAGGAAATGAAGAAGCTGAAGCTGGTCGACCCACAGATGCTGGAATGGCAGAGGAGGGATACCCACATCGATATGCTCTTCGGAGACACTTTCTACTAGGCGATGCCGGAAAGGAAGAAGAAGAGGATGCTGGCCGGCCCGTTTATACCCAGGACCTGGCGATGGAGAATCAGAAGAAAGGGAGCACCCTAGGCGGCCTGTTTATGGATGAAGACCTGGGGTTGGAGGAGACACCGGAACAGAAGAATAGGAAGGTATTGGGCAACCTGTTTATAGCCCAAGACCAGACGATGGAGGATCAGAAGAAGAGAAGTACAAAGTTCATTGAAGAAAGGCAAAGGAGAGCGCCACACACCGAGCAGATCTTACAAGACTCTTGCGATCAAGCGACGTCAGAAAGGATGAAGAGGACGACGCTGGATGACCTGTTTAAAGGCCAAGACCTAGCGATAGTGGATCAGAAGATCAAAAGTACAGTTTTCAATGTAGAAAGGCAGAGGAGAGAACCGCATACCAGACTAGGTGTTCATGGCAGAAAGGTAGAGGATAACAACACACACCGAGAACCTCATACCAGACTTGGTGTTCATGGCAGAAATGCAGAGGAGAGCCCCCCACACTGAGCAGCATTTACAAGGTATATATTTAAGAATTAATATAATGAATTTAAAAATATAATGTTGAAATTAGAAATTTATGTTTAATATTTTGGAAATCTAAGTAATATTTTTATTCAAATAAAATCTGTTATTGTTTTTTTACTTTTAATCAAGTATTCAGAAGATACATTTTTTTGCTTGGTTTGAAAAACAATCATGTGTTCGTTGATTTTACATAATCCAATTAATTCAATGAGAAACAAAATTATACTTGGTTTTTCTTTAAGATTTTTTTTATACTTAAAACATGTCATTTTTCAAAAAATGTTTCTTTTGAATTTATATTAAAAATATTTTTTTACCACTTCTAGAAATTAAATCTTATAAAATGGGTTCTATATTTCAAATGAGTATAATTAATATTAGTTAATAAGATCAACATAAAGGATAATTTTTCATGGAGAATAATCATAGAAAATTAGAAAGTAAGGTTCAAAGCAACGAGTAGTCATGATGACATGAAATTCTATCCATGCGAAGTACAACAAAACCAAGATTCTTTTCACATTTTTTTGTAAAAAAGTTAAAAGTACCTAGCTTAAAATAGTAAAAGAAGATTCCATTTATTTTTTTATTAAAATTCAAACATGGCTAAAAATGAATTTATAAAATCGTAGGATAATATTAAAATCATTATTGAAATCATTTTTAAAGAAAAAATAAAAATGGAAGAAAAGGATTCCCAAAAGTCAATTTTTCATTTAAAAAAAATTATGATCATTCTAAGTACTAAAAAAAGGAAAATTGTACAATTAAATGAACACTCCATGAATAAATGAAGGAAAATAAAATGAAATGGGTTTATCATATAAGGAACATATAATTTCTCTCAATCTAAACTAAGATTAATCAATACAAATTAAAATGAGATTGAAACATAAATCACTTACTACTTTGGTAATCACTAAATCAAAAACTCGTGAAAGAGAGAACCATATATGGATTTTTAAATCCCTGTAGTTTCAATAAAAAGAATCATAAAAACATTAATGGTGTCACACCCCGACTTTTTAGTTTATTTTAATTTTAGTATTCTCGGGCTCCATGTCCTCGCATCAAGGATCAGGCTGGTCCTGGTTTAAAAATTTCTGACATTTAATGTTTTTAGTGTGTGTTTCAGACCCGTGGATGGCCACCGTGTGGTTAGCAGTGATTTTGCGGTCGCCCCAGGTGCTTGTGCGGGTGCCCAAGCCGACTGCGTTGAGGCGTGCAATTTGTGTGCCTGTTTTTTTAAGTCGTACGATGAGCGCGCGCGTACTGGTTAATATTATGTTGTTATTATTTTTATTATTTTTATAATTATTAATATTATTTATAAAATTTTTTATTATATTTATAATTATATATAATTAATATCTTTATTATAATTTTATAATTATTTAAATATATCTTTATTTATTTAGAATTATAATTGTAAATATTTGTAAATATTTATTATAATTTTATAATTCTTTATTAACTATAAATCGATATATATTTTTTACAGTTATAATCATATATATATATATTTATATATATATAATCCAATAATTATAAAATTTTAACAAAAATATTTATTGCATTTATATTTTTATTAATTTATATAATTAATATATTTATAAGAATATAATACTAATTTATATATATATGTATTATATAGAATTCTAATTACAAATATTTGTATATAATTATAAATATATTTATTTAATTAGTATATTTATTATAATTTCATAAATATTTAAATATAAATATGTATTTATTACATATAGATTTTTATTATAGTGTGTGATTTATAAGGAAAATTAATTTTATTTATTGTCATTAAAAAAGTTATATTTGACTATTATTAATATGAATATATAATTATATAATAATACTATTTTAACATATAAGAAAATTGGTTCGATCTCGTGTTTAACAGATTTTCCCGATCCAAACTTGACCTAATCCCCTGATTTAATGACCATCCAGATTCTATATGAGTGCATGTATAACTTTAGGGTTATTTTGGTTGGTGGGTTTTATTAGTTTTATGGGGTAGTGTTTATTTATATTTGGGAAATGGGTTTTTTCAACGCCACTACACGTTGCTCTTTCACCACACACAACCCACAAACCCCACAAATATATATATATATATATATAATAAATTTATTTTATTATAATAAATATAAAAAAGAAAATAAATACATATTTATATTTTTTATAACAAATTCAAAAATTATAATAAATTTATTTTTTTATAACAAATATTTATAATAAATATCTGATAATTATTATAATAAATGTAATAATATTATTATAATAAATGTAAATTTGTTATACATTTATTATTCATTTATTATAAATACTATAATGTTATATTATTTATTATATTAAATATCTAATCAATATTAATAAATAATATTATTATAAATGCACAATAAATGTATAATAAATGTATAATAAATATTTATAATACATTTATATTTACAATGAAAACTTATTATAATTAAAAATTATAATATTTATAATAATAAATATCTAATAAATGTATAATAAATATTATTATAACAAATATACATTTATAATATATATTATAATAAATATTATTATAATAAATGTGTAATAAATATTAGTGTAATAAATAGTATAATAAATGTATAATAAATATATATTAAATGTATAATAAATACTTATAATCAATTTATTATAAATGTATTTTTATTATAATAAATATTATAATATTTAAGTATAATAAATATATATTTATATTTATATTTATAATAAATATGATATTATTTATTATAATAAATCTATATTTATTTTATACATTTATTATAATAAATATGTACAATAAATATATATTAAATATTATAAAACCATTATTTTTTAATTATAATATAATAAATGTAATAGGTAATTATTTATCATTATTATATAATTATCATATTTATATTTATTATATTTATAATTATATAATTATATTATAAATAAATGAAATATGTAATATAATATGATAAATGTAATATGATACATTTTTTTTAATTTTAATAAAGGTATATTTATAATTATATAAATTTTTAATAATTATAATAAATATAAATTTATAATTACAAATTACAATTATTATAATAAATAAATATATATATATATATTTCATTTATTATAATAAATAAATGTATATTTATAATTACATTAATAATTGTATATTTATTACATATTTATTATAATAAATAAATGAATATTATATTTATAATAAATGTATATTTATATAAATAAATGAATATTTATATTAATAAATATTATTAAGAAATATTATTAATAAAAATTAATAAATGTAAATTTGATAATGAATATTATAATAAATAAATGTATATATATATATAATTAAATTTATAAATGTATATTTATAATTACATTTATAATTGTATATTTATTATAATAAGTAAATGTATATTACATTTATAAATAATTACATATTTATTATAATAAATAAATGTATACTAGATTTATTATAAATGTATATTTATATAATTAAATGTATATTACATTTATAATAAATGTATATTTATATAAATAAATGTATATTACATTTATAAGTAATTACATATTTATTATAGTAAATGTATATTACATTTATAAATAAATAATCATTTATTTTGTTAATAAATGAATATTACACGTGCTATTATAAATGTATATTACATATTTATTATAATAAATGTATATCACATTTATATAAATGTATATTTATTACATATTTATTGTAATAAACAATTAAATTTATAAATGTACATTACATTTATAATAAATATCTAATAAATGTATATTTATTGTAATAAATAAATGTAAATGACATTTATAAATAATTACATATTTATTATAATAATGAAATGTATATTTATAATTATATAATTATAGTATATAATTATTTATAGATATGATAATTATATAAAAAACATAAATAATTATATATTACATTTATTATATTATAATTAAAAAATTAATGTATTATAATATTTATTATACATTTATTATACATATTTATTAAAAGAAATGTATAAAATTAATGTAGATTTATTATAATAAATTGGGCTACAAACATCAAATAGGTAACAATATACTTATTGATCAAAACATATACTTAGAGCATTACAAGAATATAATAATTATAATTATAAAATTATATGTATAATAAATAAATAAATAATTATTTATAATATTAACTATAAATATATTTATTATATTTATAATTATAGATAATTAATATATATATTAATATTTTATAATTTTTTAAATATATCACTTTTTATTTATAATTATAATTTTAAATATATGTATTTATTTATTATAATTTTATAACTATTTAATAACTATAAAGGTATATATATTTATTTATAGTAATAATCATATATATATATATATATTTTAATAATTATAAATTTTTAACCAATATATTTATTGCATTTATAATTTTATAAATATATATAATTAATATATTTATAACAATTTAGCAATTATTTAAATATATATGTATTATATAGAATTGTAATTATAAATAATTTTTTATATTTATAAATATATTTATTTAATTAAAATATTGATTATAATTTGATAATTATTTAATTATAAATATATATTTAATACATATATATTTTAATTATAGTGTGTGATTTATAATGAAAATTAATTTTATTTATTATCGTTAAAATATTTATATTTGACTATAATTAATATGAATATATAATTATATAATAATATTCTTTTAACAAATAAAAAATTGGTCTGATCACCTTTTTAACCGATTTTCCAGATCCAAACTTGACCTACTCCCCTGATTTATTGACTATCTTAATTCTATTTGAGTGGGTGTATAATTTGACCTACACTAAATAAATTTTAGGAGAAATAGAATGATTTGATTGAGAGATTAGTCCTGTGACCATTGTAATATGAATTTTGAGGTTGACCTTCCTTAAATGCATTCATAAATACATGAAATGGATGAGTCGTTCTATAAATTAGATACCCGTCCTCATCCCCTTTCATTCTGTAGCTCTGTAAATTTTACTGTAATTCTCACTCACCCTTCCTCTTCCCCAGTATGAGCGCTCGTCTCTCCGATCCCCCAAAACAAAATGGTGCATCGAGCGATGAGAATGTTAACTGTAAAGCTATGGAGTGTCGCCAATTCATTCCTCCCTGGCTCCGCGAAAATGCAGAGGACAGCGCCGCACACTCTGAGCCGGTGATGCCGAAGATGCCAGAATGGTCGAGGATAGTGTCGCACACCGAGCAGGAGATGTCGACGATTCCGAAAACCTACATCGATCTGCTCTTAGAAGACACTTCCTACCAGGAGATGCCGGAAAGAAAGAAGAAGACGATGATGACCGACCCATTGATGCATGAATGGCAGATGGGGGAAAGCCACATTTATATGCTCTCAGCAGACACTTCCTACCAGGCGATGCCAGAAAGGAAGAAGAAGACGACGCTGACTGACCCGGTGATGCAAGAAAAGAAGATAAAGATGACACTGGCCGACCCGGTGATGTTGAAAATGAAGAAGAAGACGACACTTCCCGACCTGGCATTGCAGGAATAACAGAGGAGTGAAGTCCACATTGATCTGTTCTTAGTAGACACTTCCTACCTGGTGATGCAGGAAAAGAAGAAGAAGCTGAAGCTGGCCGACCCGGCGATGCCGGAATGGAAGAGGAGGGAAACCCACATAGATATGCTCTTCGAAAAAACTTCCTACCAGGCGATGCTGAAATGGAAGAAGAAGAGGATGCTGGCCGGCCCGTTTATACCCCAGGACATGGCGATGGAGGATTAGAAGAAGGGGAGCACACTGGGTGTCCTGTTTATGGCCGAAGACCTAGGGTTAGAGGCGACACCGGAATGGAGGAAAAGGACGGCGGTGGTCAACCTGTTTATAGCCCAAGACTAGAAGATGGAGGATCGAAAGAAGAGAAGTACAGTGTTCATTGAAGAAAGGCAAAGGAGAGCACCACACACCGAGAAGATCGTACCAGACTCTTGTGATTAGGCAGCATCGGAAAGGAAGAAGAGGATGACGTTGGATGACATGTTTAAATCCCAAGACCTGGAGATGGAGTATTGGAAGAAGAAAAGTATGGTTCTCATGGTAGAAAGGCAGAGGAGAGAACCGCACACACATCAGCTCTTACCAGACTCTTGTGATCAGGCCACGCCTGATAAGAAGAAGAGGATGGCGTTGGCCGACCTGTTTATAGCCCAATACCTGATAATAGCGGATCAGAAGAAGAGAAGTATGGTGTTTATGGCAGAAAGGCATAGGAGAGCGCCACGCACTTAAAACCTCATACCAGACTTGGTGTTCATGGCAGAAATGCAGAGGAGAGCCCCATACACCGAGCAGGTCTTACAAGGATTATATTTAAGAATTAATGTAATGAATTTATAAATAAAATGTTGAAATTAGAAATTTATGTTTAACATTTTCTAATTCTATGTAATATTTTTATTCAAATAAAATCTGTTTTTTTTTCTTTTAATCAAGTATTCAGAAGATACATTTTTTTTGCTTGGTTTGAAAAACAATCAAGTGTTCGTTGATTTTACATAATCCAATTAATTCAATGAGAAAAAAAATATACTTAGTTTTTCTTTAAGATTATTTTTATACTTAAAACATGTCCTTTTTCAAAAAATGGATCTTGTGAATTTATATTAAAAATATTTGTTTACCACTTCTAGACATTAAATCTTATAAAATGGTTTCTATATTTCAAATCAGTATAATTAATATCAGGTAATAAAATCAACTTAAAGAATAATTTTTCTTTGAGAAGAATCATAGAAAATTATAAAGTAAGGTTCAAAGCAACGAGTAGTCATGATGACATGAAATTCTATCCATGCGAAGTACAACAAAACAAAGATTCTTTTCACATTTTTTTTGTAAAAAAGTTAAAAGTACCTAGCTCAAAATACTAAAAAAAGATTCCATTTATTTTTTTTACTTAAATTCAAACATCGCAAAAAATGAATTATAAAGTAATAGGAGAATATTAAAATCATTATTGAAAACATTTTTAAAGAAAATATGAAAATGGAAGAAATGGATTCCAAAAAGACTATTATACATTTTAAAAAAATATATGATCATTCTATGTACATAATAAAGGAAAATTGTACAATTACTTGAATACTCCATGAATAAATGAAGGAAAATAAAACGAAATGGTTTTATCGTATAAGAAACATATAATTTCTCACAGTATAAACTAATGTATAATAAATACAAATTAAAATGAGATTGAACCATAAATCCCTTACAACTTTGGTAATCACTAAATCAAAAACTCATGAAAGAGATAACCATATATGGATTTTTAAATCCCTGTAGTTTCAATAAAAAGATTCATAAAAACATTAATGGTGTCACACCATGACTTTTTAATATATATATATATATATTATTTTTATTATTCATGGGCTCCACGTCCTCACGTCAAGGATTGGGCTGGTCCTGGTTTAAAAATTTCGGACATTTAATGTTTTTAGTGTGTGTTTCAGACCCGTGGACGGGCACCGTGTGGTTAGCAGTGACTGTGCGGCCACCTTAGGTGCTTGTGCGGGTGCCCAAGCCAACTGC
Source organism: Viscum album (assembly GCA_963277665.1). Lineage (NCBI taxonomy): Eukaryota > Viridiplantae > Streptophyta > Magnoliopsida > Santalales > Viscaceae > Viscum > Viscum album. Next base: position 1,935,234,991 of record OY728131.1, read on the forward strand.
GTTGAGGCGTGCAATTTGCGTGGGTGTTTTTTTTAAGTCGTGCGATGAGCGTGCGGGTACTGGTAAATATTAGGTTGTTATTATTATTATTAATTTTATAATAATTATTTTTATTTATAAACATATTTATTATATTTAAAATTATATATAATTAATATCTCTATTATAATTTTATAATTATTTAAATATATCCTTATTTATTTAGAATTATAATTATAAATATTTTTATATATTTATTATAATTTTATAATTAATTAATAACTATAAATGTATATATATTTATTTATAGTTATAATTATATATATATATATATATATTCCAATAATTATAAAATTTTAACAAATATATTTATTACATTTATATTTTTATAAATATATATAATTAATATATTTATAATAATTTAATAATAATTTATATATATACGTATTATATAGAATTCAAATTATAAATATTTTTATATAATTATAAATATATTTATTTAATTAATATATTTATTATAATTTGATAAATATTTAAATATAAATATATATTTATTACATATAAATTTTTATTATATTATGTGATTTATAATGAAAATTAATTTTATTTATTGTCAATAAAATAGTTATATTTGACTATAATTAATATGAATATATAATTTTATAATAATACTATTTTAACATATAAAAAAATTGGTTCGATCACCTATTTAACAGATTTTCCAGATCCAAACTTGACCAAATCCCCTGATTTAATGACCATCCCGATTCTATATGAGTGCATGTATAATTTTAGGGTAATTTAGATGGGTGGGTTTTTTTAGTTTCATGGGGTAGTGTTTTTTTATATTTGGGAAATGGGTTTGTTCAACGCCACTACAAGTTGCGCTTTCACCGCACACCACCCCCAAACCCTACAAATATATATATATATATAATAAATTAATATTATTTTAATAAATATAAAAAATAAAATAAATACATAATTATATTTTTTATAATAAATAAAAAAATTATAATATATTTATTTTTTATAAAAAATATTTATAATAAATATTTGATAAATATTATAATAAATGTAATAATATTATTATAATAAATGTACATTTGTTATACATTTATTATCCATTTATTAAAAATACTATAATGTTATAATGTTTATTATATTAAATATCTAATAACTATTAATAAATACAATTATTATAAATGCACAATAAATGTATAATAAATGTATAATAAATATTTATAATACATTTATATTTAAAATAAATACTTTTTATAATTAAAAATTATAAAATTTATAATAATAATTATTTAATAAATGTATAATAAATATTATTATAATAAATGTATAATAAATATTAGTGTAATAAATATTATAATAAATGTATAATAAATATATAGTAAATGTATAATAAATATTTATAATAAATTTATTATAAATGTATTTTTATTATAATAAATATTATAATATTTAATTATAATAAATGTATATTTAGATGTATATTTATAATAAATATGATAATATTTATTATAATAAATCTACATTTATTGTATACAATTATTATAAAAAATATGTACAATAAATGTATATTTAATATTATAATACATGTATTTTTTAATTATAATATAATAAATGTAATATGTAATTATTTATCATTATTATATAATTATCATATCTATATTTATTATATTTATAATTATATTATTATATAATAAATAAATGTAACATGTAATATAATATAATAAATGTAATATGATACATTTATTTTTTAATTTTAATAAATGTATATTTATAATTATATAAGTTTTTAATAATTATAATAAATATAAATTTATAATTATATATTACATTTATTATAATAAATAAATGTATATTTATAATTAAATTTATGAATGTATATTTATAATAAATGTATATTTATAAATTAATATTATTATTAAATATTCTTAATGAATGTTAATAAATGTATATTTATTAATGAATACTATAATAAATAAATGTATATTTATAATTACAATTATAAATGTATATTTATTATAATAAGTAAATGTATATTACAATGATAAATAATTACATATTTATTATAATAAATTAATGTATATTACATTTATTATATATTTATATTTAAATAAATAAATGTATATTACATTTATAATAAATGTATATTTATATAAATAAATGTATATTACATTTAAAAGTAATTACATATTTATTATAATAAATGTATATTACATTTATAAATAAATAATCATTTATTTTCTTAATAAATGAATATTACATTTACTATTATAAATTTATATTACATATTTATTATAATAAATGAATATTAATTTTATATAAAGGTATATTTATTACATATTTATTGTAATAAACAATTACATTTATAAATGTATATTACATTTATAATAAATATCTAATAAATAAATGTATATTACATTTATAATAAATGTATATTTATATTAATAAATATTACTACTAAATATTATTAATAAAATTATTAAGTGTAAATTTATTAATGAATATTATAATAAATAAATGAATATATATAATTACATTTATAAATGTATATTTATAATAAATGTTTACTTATAAATAATTATTATTTTTAAATATTATTAATGAATGTTAATAAATTTATATTTATTACTGAATACTATAATAAATAAATATATATTCATAATTACATTTATAAATGAATATTAATTATAATAAGTAAATGTATATTACATTTATCAATAATTACATATTTATTATAATAAATAAATTTATATTTATATAAATAAATGTATATTACATTTATAATAAATATATATTTATATAAATAAATGTATATTACATTTATAAGTAATTACATATTTATGATAATAAATGTATATTACATTTATAAATAAATAATCATTTATTTTGTTAATAAATGAATATTACATTTACTATTATAAATGTATATTACATATTTATTATAATAAATGTATATTACATTTATATAAATGTATATTTATTACATATTAAATATAATAAAAAATTACATTTATAAATGTATATTTCAATTATAATAAATATCTAATAAATAAATGTAAATGACATTTATAAATAATTACATATTTATTATAATAAATAAATGTAAATTTATAATTATATAATTATAGTATATAATTATTTATAGATATTATAATTATATATTAAAGATAAATAATTATATTTTATATTGATTATATTATAATTAAAAAATAAATGTATTATAATATTTATTATACATTTATTGTACATATTTATTATAATAAATTTATAAAATAAATGTAGATTTATTATAATTAATTGGGAAACAAACATCAAACAACTAACCATATACTTATTGAACAAAACATATACTTAGAGCATTAAAAGAATATAACAAATATATTTATAAAATTATATGTATAATAAATAAATATTCATTTATTTATAATAATAACTATAAATAAATGTATATTTATTTATATTTATATATATAATGAATATATTTTAATTTATAAATATAAATTTTTTAAAAATATATTTATTATATTTATAATTATATATAATTAATATCTACATTATAATTTTATAATTTTTTTAATATATCTCAATTTATTTAGAATTTTAATTTTAAATTTTGGTATTTATTTATTATAATTTTATAATTATTTAATAACTTTAAATGTATAAATATTTATTTATAGTAATATTCATATATATATATTTCAATAATTGTAATATTTTAACAAATGTATTTATTGCATTTATAATTTTATAAATATATATAATTAATATATTTATAACAATTTAATAATATTTAAATATATACGTATTATATAGAATTATAATTATAAATAATTATATATATTTATAAATATATTTATTTAATTAAAATATTTATTATAATTTGATATTTATTCAATTATAAATATATATTTAATACATATATATTTTAATTATAGTGTGTGATTTATAATGAAAATTAATTTTATTTATTGTTATTAAAATAGTTATATTTGACTATAATTAATATGAATATATAATTATATAATAATATTCTTTTAACAAATAAAAAAATTGGTTCGATCACCTTTTTCACAGATTTTCCCGATCCACACTTGACCTACTACCCTGATTTAATGACCATCTCGATTCTATATGAGTGGGTGTATAATTTGACCTACAATAAATGAATTTTAGGTGCAATAGAATTATTTGGTTGAGAGATTAGTCCTGTGACCATTGTAATATGAATTTTGACGTTGACCATCCTTAAATGCATTCATAAATATATGAAATGGATGAGTTGTTCTATAAATTAGATACCCATCCTCGACCCCTTTCTTTCTGTAGCTCTGTAAAATTTACTGTAATTCTCACTCACCCTTCCTCCTCCCCAGTACGAGCGCTCGTCTCTCTGATCCCCCCAAAAAATGGTGCATCTGGTGATGAGAACATTAACAGCAAAGCTGAGGAGTGTTGCCAATTCCTTCTTCCCTGGCCCCGCGAAATAGCGGAGGAGAGCGCCACACACTGAGCAGGTGATGCCGACGATGCCAGAATGGCCGAGGATGATGCTTCACACCGAGCAGGATATGCCGGAGATTCCGAAAACCTACTTCGATCTTCTCTTAGAAGACACTTCCTACCAGGCGATGCTGGAAAGGAAGAAGAAGACGATGTTGGCCGACCCACTGATTTCGGAATGGAAGATGGGGGAAAGCAACATTGATATGCTCATAGAAGACACATCCCATGAGGTGATGCCAGAAAGGAAGAAGAAGACGACGCTGACCGAACCATTGATGCTATAAAGGAAGATAAAGATGACGTTGGCCGACCCAGTGATGCCGAAAATGAAGAAGAAGATGACACTGGCCGACCTGGCGATGCAGGAATGGCAGAGAAGTGAATCCCACATTGATCTGCTCTTAGAAGACACCTCTTACCTGGCGATGCAGGAAAGGATGAAGAAGATGAAGCTGGCCGACCCAGTGATGTCGGAATGGCAGAGGAGGGAAACCCACATAGATATGTTCTTCGGAGACACTTCCTACTAGGTGATGCTGAAAAGGATGAAAAAGTGGATGTTGACCGGCCTGTTTATACCCCATGACATGGTGATGGAGGATCAGAAGAAGGGGAGCACCCTGGGCGGCATGTTTATTGCCGAAGACCTAGGGTTGGAGGCGACACCGGAACAGAAGAAGGGGACGACGGTGGGCAACCTGTTTATAGCCCAAGACCAGACGATGGAGGATCAGAAGAAGAGAAGTATGATGTTCATGGAAGAAAGGAAAAGGAGAGCGCCACACGCCGAGCAACTCTTACCAGACTCTTGAGATCATGTGACGTAGAAAAGGAAGAAGAGCACGATGTTGGACGACTTGTTTAAATCCCAAGACCTGGCAATGGACCATCAGAAGAAGAAAAGTATGGTTTTCATGGAAGAAAGGTAGAGGAGTGAACCGCACACACATCAGCTCTTACCAGACTCTTGTGATCAGGCCATGCCGGATAAGAAGAAGAGGATGACGCTGGCCGACCTGTTTATAGCCTAAGACCTGGAAATAACAGATCAGAAGAAGAGAAGTATGGTGTTCATGGTAGAAAGGCAAAGGAGAGCGCCACACACCTAGAACCTCATACCAGACTTGGTGTTCATGGCAGAAATACAGAGAGCCCCGCACACGGAGCAGCTCTTACAAGATATATATTTAAGAATTAATATAATGAATTTAAAAATATAACATTGAAATTATAAATTTATGTTTAACATTTTGGAAATCTAGGTAATATTTTTATTCAAATGAAATATGTTTTTGTTTTTTTCTTTTAATCAAGTATTCAGAAGATTCACTTTTTCTGCTTTGTTTGAAAAACAATCAACTGTTCGTTGATTTTACAGTCCAATTAATTCAATGAGAAACAAAATTATACTTGGTTTCTCTTTAAGATTATTTTTATACTTAAAACATGTCCTTTTTCAAAAAATGGTTCTTGTGAAATTATATTAAAAATATTTTTTTTCCACTTCTCTAAATTAAATCTTATAAAATGGGTTCTATATTTAAAATCAGTATAATTAATATCAGGTAATAAGATCAACGTAAAGAATAAATTTTCTTGGAGAAGAAACATAGAAAATTATAAAGTAAGGTTCAAAGCAACGAGTAGACATGATGACATGAAAATATATCCATGTGAAGTACAACAAAACAAAGATTCTTTTAAAAAAAAATTTGTAAAAAAGTTAAAAGTTCCTAGCTCAAAATTCTAAAAGAAGATTCCATTTATTTTTTTATTAAAAATCAAACATGGCTAAAAATGAATTTATAAATTCATAGGATAATATTAAAATCATTATTGAAAACATTTTTAAAGAAAAGGCGAAAATGGAAGAAAAGGATTCCCAAAAGTATATTTTTCATTTAAAAAACATTATGATAATTCTAAGTGCCAAATAAAGGAAAATTGTACAATTACTTGAACACTCCATGAATAAGTGAAGGAAAATAAAATGAAATGGGTTTATCATATAAGGAACATATAATTTCTATCAATCTAAACTATTGTATAATCAATACAAATAAAAATGATATTGAAAAATAAATCCCTTACTACTTTGGTAATCACTAAATCAAAAACTCATGAAAGAGAGAACCATATATGGATTTTTAAATCCCCATAGTTTCATTAAAAAGAATCGTAAATACATTAATGGTGTCACACCCCAACTTTTTAAGAATTTATTTTTATTTTGTTATTCCTGGCCTCCACGTACTCGCGCCAAGGATCGGGTTGGGTCCCGGTTTAAAAAATTCTGGCAATTTTATAATTATTTAATAACTATAAATGTATATATATTTATTTATAGTTATAATCATATATATATATATAAATAATTATAAAATTTTAACAAATATATTTATTGCATTTATAATTTTAAAAATATATATATAATTAATATATTTATAACGAATTAATAATTATTTTAATATATATGTATTAAATAGAATTCTAATTATAAATATTTGTATATAATTATAAATATATTTATATAATTAAAATATTTATTATAATTAGATAATTATTTAAATATAAATATATATTTATTACAGATATATTTTTATTATAGTGGGTGAATTATAATGAAAATTAATTTTATTTATTTTCAATAAAATTGTTATATTTGAGTATAATTAATATGAATATATAATTATATAATAATACTCTTTTAACAAATAAAAAAAATTGTTCGGTATCCTCTTTAACTGATTTTCACAATCGGAACTAGGCCTACTCCCCGGATTTAATGACCATCCTAATTCTATATGAGTACGTGTACAATTTGAGGGTAATTTAGGTGGTTGGGTTTTTTTAGATTGGTTGTGTATTTTTACATTTGGGAAATGAGTTTTTTCAATGCCACTTGAAGTGGCACTTTGATCCCACACCACCCCCAAACCCCACAAAAATATATTTATATATATATATAATATTTATTTATAATAGTAAATATAAATCATAAAATAAATACATAATTATATTTTTTATAATAAATACAAAAATTATAACAAATTTATTTATTTATAATAAATATTTATAATAAATATATAATAAATATTATAATAAATATAATAATATTTTTTTTAATATATTTACATTTGTTATACATTTATTATACATTTATTATAAATACTATAATGTTTTAATATTATAATATTTATTATAATAAATATCTAAAAAATATTAATAAATACTATAGTAATAAATGCATAATAAATGTATAATAAATGTATAATAAATATTTATAATACATTTATATATATAATAAATAATTATTATAAATAAATATTATAATATTTATAATAATAAATATCTAATAATTGTATAATAAATATTATTATAATAAATATACATTTATAATATATATTTTAATAAATATTATTATAATAAATGTATAATAAATATTATTATAATAAATATTATAATAAATGTATAATAAATATATAGTAAATGTATAATAAATATTTATAACAAATTTATTATAAATGTATATTTATTAAAATTAATATTATAATATTTAATTATAATAAATGTATATTTATATTTATATTTATAATTAATATTATAATATTTATTATAATAAACCTTCATTTATTTATTATAATAAATCTACAATTATTTTATACATTTATTATAATAAATATTTACAATAAATGTATAATAAATATTATAATACATTTATTTTTTAATTATAATATAATTAATGTAATATGTAATTATTTATCATTATTATATAACTATCATATATATATATATATTAAATTTATAATTATATTATTATATTATAAATAAATGTAATATGTAATAAAATATAATAAATGTAATATGATACATTTATTTTTTAATTATAATAAATGTATATTTATAGTTATATAAATGTATAATAAATATAATATATATAAATGTATAATTACATATTACATTTATTATTATAAATGTATAATTACATATTATAATTATTATAATAAATAAATGTATACTTATAATTACATTTATAAATGTATATTTATTATAATAAATATATGCATATTTATTACATATTTATTATAATAAATAAATGTATATTACATTTATAATAAATGTATATTTATATAATTAAATGTATATAACATTTATAAAAAATTAATATTTATATAAATATATATTATTAATAAATATTATTAATGAAACTTAATAAATGTATATTTATTAATGAATATTCTAATAAATAAATGTATATTTATAATTACATTTATAAATGTATATTTATAATAAATGTATATTAATAAATAAATATTATTATTAAATATTATTAATGAATATTAATAAATGTATATTTATTTCTGAATATTTTAATATAAAAATATATATTCATAATTACATTTATAAAAATATATTTTTTATAAGAAATAAATGTATATTACATTTATAAATAATTTCATATTTATTATAATAAATAAATGTATATTAAATTTATAATAAATGTATATTTATATAAATAAATGTACATTACAATTATAATAAATGCATATTTATATAAATAAATGTATATTACATTATAAGTAGTTACATATTCATTATAATAAATGTATTTTATTTTTTTTTAAAAATAATTATTTATTTTGTTAATAAATGTCTATTACAATTATTATAATAAAAGTATATTACATATTTATTATAATAAATGTATATTGAATTTATATAAACGTATATTTATTACATTTTTATTATAAAAAACAATTACATTTATAAATGTATATTACATTTTTATGAAATATCTAATAAATTTATATTTATATAAATGTATATTTATTATAATAAATAAATGTAAATTAAATTTATAAATAATTACATATCTATTATAATAAATAATTGTATATTTAAAATTTTATATTTATAATATAAAATTGTTTATAGATATGATAATTATATAATAAAGATAAATAATTATATATTACATTTATAATATTACAATTAAAAAATAAATGTATTATAATATTTATTATACATTTATTATGCATATTTATTAACATAAATGTATAAAATAAATGTAGATTTATTATAATAAATTGGGCCAAAAACATCCAACAACTAATATATTTATTGGAAAAAACATATATTTAGAGCATTATAAGAATATAATAAATATATTTATAAAATTATATGTATAATAAATAAATAAATATTTATTTATAATAATAACTATAAATAAATGTATATTTATTTATATTTATATATATAATGAATATATTTTAATTTATAGATATAAATTTTTTATAAATATATTTATTATATTTATAATTAAATATATTTAATATCTTTACTAAAATTTTTATAATTATTTAAATATATGTATATTTATTTAGAATTATAATTGTAAATATTTGTATATATATATTATAATATCATAATTATTTAATAACTATAATTGTATATAGATATATTTATAGTTATAACCATATATATATATGTATATATATTTCAATAATTATAAAATTTTAACAAATATATTTATTGCATTTATAATTTTATAAATATATATAAATAATATATTTATAAAAATTTAATAATTATTATAATATATACATATTATATAGAATTCTAATTATAAATATTTCTATATATTTATAAATATATTTATTAAATTAAAAGATTTATTATAATTTGATAATTATTTAAATAAAAATATCTATTTATTACATATATATTTTAATTATAGTGTGTGATTTATAATGAAAATTAATTTTATTTATTGTCATTAATATTTTTATATTTGACAATATTATTATGAATATATAATTATATAATTATATTGTTTTAATAAATAAAAAAAATTGTCTGATCACCTGTTTAACCGATTTTCCCATTCTGAACATGACCTACTCCTCTGATTCAATGACCAAACCAATTCTATATTGGTGGGTGTATAATTTGAACTACAATTAATGAATTTTAGGTGAAATAGAATGATTTGATTGAGAGAATAGTCCCGTGACCATTGTAATATGAATTTTGACACTGACCATTCTTAAATGCATTCATAAATATATGAAATGGATGATTCGTTCTATAAATTAGATACACTTCCTCATCCCCTTTCATTCTGTAGCTCTGCAAATTTAATTTTAATTTTCACTGACCCTTCCTCCTCCCCAGTATGAGCACCCATCTCTCCGATCCCCCAAAACAAAATTGTGCATCAGGCAATGAGGACGTTAACAGCGAAGCTTAGGAGTGTCACCAATTCCTTTTTCCCTGGCTCCGTGAAAAGGCAGAGGAGAGCACCGCACATTTAGTAGGTGATGCTAATAATGCCGGAATGGCTGAGGATAGCGCCGCACACCGAGCAGGCGATGCCGGTGATTCGGAAAACCTACTTCGATTTGCTCTTAGAAGACCCTTCCTACCAGGAGAAGTTGGAAAGGAAGAAGAAGACGACGTTGGTCGACCTGGCGATGCCAGAATGGCAGACGGGGGAAACCCACATTGATCTGCTCTTAGCAGACACTTCCTACCAGGCGATGCCGAAAAGGAATAAGAAGATGACGCTGACCGACCCAGTGATGACGGAAAGGAAGAAGAAGACGACGCTGGCCGACCCGATGATGCTAGAAAGGAAGAAGAAGAGGACACTGGCCGACTCGTCAATGCAAGAATGGTATAGGAGTGAAACCCACATCGATCTACTCATGGCTAACTCTTCCTACCAGGAGATATAGGAAAGGAAGAAGAAGAAGAAGCTGGCCGACCTGGCGATGCCGGATTGGCAGAGGAGGGAATCCCACATCGATCTGATCTTAGCAGACACTTCCTACCAAGCGATGCCGGAAATGAAGAAGAAGAGGATGTTGGTCATCCCGTTTATACCCCATGACCTGGCGATGGAGGATCTGAAAAAGGGGAGCACCCAGGGCGGCCAGTTTATGGCCGTCGACCTGGGGATGGAGGCGACATTGGAAAGGATGGAAGAAAGGTAGAAGAGAGCGCCGCACACCCTTACTAGACTCTTGCGATCAGGCGACGTCATAAAGGAAGAAGAGGACAATGTTGGATGACTTGTTTAAATCCCTAGACCTAGTGATGGAGGATCAGAAGAAGAGAAGTATGGTTTTCATGGTAGAAAGGTAGAGGAGTGCACCGCACACTGAGAAGCTCTTACCAGACTCTTGCGATCATGCCACACCAGAAAGTTAGAAGAGGACGACGCTGGCCGACCTGTTTATAGCCCAAGACCTGGCGATGGAGGATCGGAAGAAGAGAAGTATGGTGTTCATGGGAAAAAGGCAGAGGATACGCCGCACACCTAGCACATCTTACCAGACACGGTTTTCATTGAAGAAAGGCAGATGAGAGCCCCACACACCGAGTGGCTCTTACCAGATTTATATTTAAGAATTAATATAATTAATTTAAAATTATATTGTTGAAATTAGAAATTTATGTTTAATATTTCCGAAATCTATAATATATTTTTAATCAAATAAAATCTATTTTTGTTTTTTCTCATTTAATCATGAATTCACAAGATTCATTTTTATTTTTTGCTTGGTTTGAAAAACAATCAAGTGTTCGTTGATTTAACATAATCCAATTAATTCAATGAGAAACAAAACTATACTTGGTTTATCTTTAATATTATTTTTACACTTAAAACATGTGCTTTTTCAAAAAAATGGTTCTTTGTGAATTTGTATTCTTAATTTCTTTTACCACTTCTAGAAATTAAATCTTATAAAATGGGTTCTATATTTCAAATCAGTATAATTAATATCAGGTAATAAGATCAACTTAAAGAATAATTTTTCTTTTAGAGAAATCATATAAAATTATAAAGGAAGGTTCAAAGTAACGAGTAGTCAATATGATATGAAATTCTATCCATGTGAAGTAAAACAAAAAAATGATTAATTTTACATTTTTTTGTAAAAATGTTAAAAGTACCTCTCTCAAAATACGAAAAAAAGATTCCATCAATTTTTTTATTAAAATTCAAACATGACTGAAAATGAATTTAAAAAATGAATGGAGAATATTAAAATCATTCCCGAAAACATTTTTAATGGAAAGATTAAAATGGATGAAAAGGATTCCTAAAAGTCTATTTTTATTTTTTAAAAAAATTCTGATCATTCTATGTACAAAATTAAGGAAAATTGTACTGTTACATGAACACTCTATGAATAAATGATGGAAAATAAAATGAAATGTTTTTATCGTATAAGGAACATATAATTTCTCTCAATCAAAAAATAATTATAATCAATACAAATTAAAATGAGATTGAAACATAAATCCCTTACAACTTTGGGAATCCCTAAATCAAAAACTGATGAATGAGAGAACAAATATGGATTTTTAAATCCCCATAGTTTCAATAAAAATTAATCGTAAAAAACAATAATGGTGTCACACCCCGACTTTTTAATTTATTTTTATTTTATTATTCCTGGGCTCCACGTCCTCGCGTCATGGATCGAGCTGGGTCCCAGTTTAAAAATTTCTGACATTTAATGTTTTTGTTGGGTTTCAGACCTATGCACGGGCATCACTTGGTTAGCAGTGACAGTGTGGTCGGCCTAGGTGCTTGTGCGGGTGCCCTAGCCGACTGCGTTGAGGCGTGCGATTTGCATGCGTGTTTTTTTAAGTCGTGCGATGAGCGCACTGGTACCCGTTAATATTATGTTATTATTATTATTATTATTATTATTATTATTATTATTATTGTTTTTAATTATAAATATATTTATTATATTTATAATTATATATAATTAATATCTTTATTAAAATTTTATAATTATTTAAATATATCTATATTTATTAAGAATTATAATTGTAAATATTTGTATATATTTATTATAATAATATAATTATTTAATAACTATAAATGTATATTTATTTATTTATAGTTATAATCATATATATATATATATATATTTGTTTCAATAATTATAAAATTTTAACAAATATATTTATAGCATTTATAATTTTATAAATATATATAATTCATATATTTATAACACTTTATTAATTATTTAAATATATAAATATTATATAGAATTATAATTATAAATATTTGAATAAAATTATAAATATAATTATTTAATTAATATATTTATTATAATTTGATATTTATTTAAATACAAATATATATTTATTACATGTATATTTTTATTATAGTGTGTCATTTATAATGAAAATTAATTTTATTTATTATCATTAAAATAATTATATTTGACAATAATTAATATGAATATATTATTATATAAAAATAATGTTTTAACAAATAAAAAATATTTGTTCAATCTCCTGTTTAACCAATTTTCCGGATCTGATCTTGACCTACATCACCGATTTAATGATTATCTGGATTCTATATGAGTGCGTGTTTAATTTGAGGGAAATTTAGGTGGGTGGGTTTTTATAATTTTATTGGGTAGTGTTTTTTTATATTTTGGAAATGGGTTTGTTCAACGTCACTTGAAGTGGCGCTTTGACTGCACACCACCCCATACCCCACAAATATATATATATAATAACTTTATTTTTTATAATAAATATAAAAAATAAAATAAATACATAATTATATTTTTTATAATAAATATAAAAATTATAATAAATTTATTTATTTATAAAAAATTTTTATAATAAATATCTAATAAATATAATAATATTATTATAATAAATATACAATTGTTATTCTTTTATTATAAACACTATAATGTTATAATTTTATAATATTTTTTATAATAAATATCTAATAAAAATTAATAAACACTATTATAATAAATGCACAATAAATGTATAATATCTAATTATAATAAATTTATAATTAAAATAAAAACATATTATAATTAAATATTATAATATTTATAATAATAAATATCTAATAAATGTATAATAAATATTATCATAATAAATATACATTTATAATATCTATTATAATAAATATTAATATAATAAATTTATAATAAATATTATTGTAATAAATATTATAATAAATGTATACTAAATATATAGTAAAGTAATAATAAATATATATAATAAATTTATAATAAATTTATAATTATTATACTAAATATTATAATATTTAATTATAATAAATGTATATTTATATTTATATTTATAATAAATATTGTAATATCCATTATAATAAATCTATATTTATTTATTATAGTAAATCTATATTTATTTTATACATTTATTATAATAAATTTGTACAATAAATATATAATAAATATTATAATACCATTATTTTTTAATTATAATATAATAAATGTAATATGTAATTATTAATCATTATAATATAATTATCATATATATATTTATTATATTTATAATTATATAGTTATATTATAAATATATGTAATATGTAATATAATATAATAAATGTAATATGATACATTTATTTTTTAATTATAATAAATTTATATTTATAATTATATAAATGTATAATAAGTAAAATAAATATAAATTTATAATAACATAATACATTTAATATAATAAATAAATAATTTCATATAATATTTATTATAATAAATAAATGTATATTTATAATAACATTTATAAATATATATTTATTATAATAAATAAATGTATATTTATTAAATATTTAATATAATAATTAAAAGTATATTAGATTTGTAATAAATGTATATTTATATAAATAAATGTATATTACATTTATAATAAATGTATATTTATATAAATAAATATTATTAATAAATATTATTAATGAAAATTAATAAATATATATTTATCAATTAATATTATAATAAATAAATGTATTTTTATAAATACATTTATAAATCTACGTTTATAATAAATGTATATTTAAAATGAAATATTATTATTAAATATTAATAGTGAGTATTAATAAATATATATTTATTAATGAATATTATAATAAAAAATGTATATTTATAATTACATTTATAAATTTATATTTATTATAATATATAAATTTGTATTACATTTATAAATAATTAAATATTTATTGTAATAAATAAATGTATATTACATTTAAAATAAATGTATATTTGTATAAATAAATGTATATTACATTTATAATAAATTTATATTTATATAAATAAATGTATATTACATTTATAAGTAATTACATATTTATTATAATAAATGTATATTACATTTACTATAATAAATGTATATTACATATTTATTATAATAAATGTGCATTAAATTTATATTACTGTATATTTATTAAATATTAATAATAATAAACAATTACAATTATAAATGTATATTACATTTATAATAAATATCTATTAAATGTATATTTATTATAATAAATAAATATAAATTACATTTATAAATAATTACATATTTATTATAATAATTAAATGTATATTTATAATTATATAATTGTAGTATATAATTATTTATAGAAATGATAATTATATAATAAAGATAAATAATTATAAATTACATTTTTATATTATAAATAAAAAATAAATGTATTATAATATTTATTATACATTTATTATACATATTTATTATAATAAATGTATAAATAAATATAGATTTATTATGATAAATTGGGCTAAGAACAACAAACATCTAACCATATACTTATTGAACCAAACATATAATTTGAGCATTACAAGAATATAATAAATATATTTATAAAATTATATGTATAATAAATAAATATTTATTTATTTATAATAATAACTATAAATAAATGTATATTTATTTATATTTATTATATATTGAATATATATTAATTTATAAATGTAAATTTATTATAAATATATTTATTATTATTATTATTATAAATAATTAATATCTCTATTATAATTTTATAATTATTTAAATATGTCTATATTTAATTAGAATTATAATTGTAAATAATTGTATATATTTATTATAATTTTATAATTATTTAATAACTATAAATGTATATATATTGATATATTGTTATAATCATATATATATATATATATATATTTCAATAATTATAAATGTTTAACAAATATATTTATTGTATTTATAATTTTATTAATATATTTAATTAATATATTTATAACAAATTAATAATTATTTAAATATATGATTATTATATAGAATTCTAATTATAAATATTTGTATATATTTATAAATAGATATATTTAATTAATATATTTATTATAATTTGATAATTATTTAAATATAAATATATATTTAATACATATATATTTTAATTATAGTGTGTGATTTATAATAAAAATTAATTTTATTTATTGTCATTAAAATAGTTATATTTGACTATAATTAATATGAATATATAATTATATAATAATATTATTTTAACAAATAAAAAATTGGTTCGATCACCTGTTTAACCGATTTTCTTGATCCGAACTTGACCTACTCCTCTGATTTATTGACTATCACGATTCTATATGAGTGGGTGTATAATTTGAACTACAATAAATGAGTTTTGGGTGCAATAGAATGATTTGATTGTGCGATTAGTCTTGTGACCATTATGATATGAATTTTGATGCTGACTTTCCTTAAATGCATTCATAAATATATGAAATGGATGAGTCTATCTATAAATTAGATACCCTTCCTCATCCCCTTTCATTCTATAGATCTGAAAATTTAACTGTAATTCTCACTCACCCTTCCTCCTCCTCAGTACAAGCGGTCGTCTCTTCGATGCCCCAAAACAAAATGGTGCATCAGGCGATGAGGACGTTAATAGTGAAGCTGAGAAGTGACACCAATTCCTATATCCTTGGCTCTGTGAAATAAAAGGAGAGCGACGCACACTGAGCAGGTGATGCAGGCGATGCCGGAATGGCCGAGGATAGTGGCGTACACCGAGCAGGCGATGCCAGCGATTCCGAAAACCTACTTCGATCTTCTCTTATAAGACACTTCCTACAAGGTGATGTTGGAAAGGAACAAGAAGACAACGTTGGCTGACCCGGCGATGCCAGAATGGCAGATGGGGGAAACCCATATTGATCTGTTCTTTGCAAACACATCCTACCAGGCGATGCCATAAAGGAAAAATAAGACGAAGTTGGCCGACCCATTGATGGCAGAAAGGAAGAAGATGACGACGCTGGCCGACTCGGTGATGCTGGAAAGGATGAAGAAGACAACACTGGCTGACCCGGTGATGCAGGAATGGTAGAGGAGTGAAACCCACATCGATCTACTCTTAGGAGACACTTCCTACCTGGTTATGCAGGAAAGGAAGAAGATGATGAAGCTAGTGGACTCGGCGATGCCGGAATGGCAGAGGAGGGAAACCCACATCGATCTGGTCTTAGCAGACACTCCCTATCAGGCAATGCCAGAAAGGAAGAAGAAGAGGACGTTGGCTGGTCTGTTTATACCCCATGGCATAGCGATGGAGGATCAGATGAAGGGGAGCACCCTGGGCGGCCTGTTTATGGTCGAAGACCTGGGGATGGAGGCGACACTAGAATGGAAGTAGAGGACGACGGTGGGCATCCTGTATACAGCCCAAGACCTGATGATGGAGGATCGGAAGAAGAGAAGTACGATGTTCATGGAAGAAAGGCACAGGAGAGCACCACACACCGAGTAGCTCTTACCAGACTCTTGCGATCAGTAGACGTCAGAAAGGATGTAGAGGACAACACTGGATGACTTGTTTAAAGCCCAATACCTGGCGATGGAGGATCGGAAGAATAAAAGTACGGTTCTAATGGCAGAAAGGCAGAGGAGAGTGCCACACACTAATATGCTCTTACCAGACTATTGTGATGAGGCCACGCCGGAATGGAATAAGAGGACAATGCTGGTCGGCCAGTTTATAGCCCAAGACTTGGTGATGGAGTATCAGAAGAAGAGAAGTATGGTGTTCATGGCAGAAAGGCAGAGGATAGTGCCACACACCTAGCACCTCTTACCCGACATGGTGTTCATGGAAGAACGGTAGAGGAGAGCTCCGCACAGTGAGCAGCTCATAAAAGATATATATTTAATAATTAATATACTTAATTTAAAAATATTATGTTGAAATTATAAATTTATGTTTAACATTTTGAAAATCTATGTAATATTTTTATTCAAATAAAATCTATTTTTGTTTTTTCACTTTTAATCAAGTATTCACAAGAAACATTTGGATTTTTTTGCTTGGTTTGAAAAACAATCAATTGTTCATTGATTTAACATATTCCAATTAATTCAATGAGATACAAAATTATATAAGGTTTTTCTTTAAAATTATTTTTATACCTAAATCATCTCCTTTTTCAAAAAATGGTTCTTGTGGATTTATATTAAAAATATTTTTTTACCATTTCTAGAAATTAAATCCTATAAAATGGGTTCTATATTTCAAATCAGTATAATTAATATTAGTTAATAAGATCGACTTAATGAATAATTTTTCTTTGAAAAGAATCATAAAATATTACTAAGGAAGCTTCAAAGCAATGAGTATTCAAGATGACATGAAATTATATACATGTGAAGTACAACAAAACAAATATTCTTTTCACATTTTTTTGTAAAAAGGATAAAAGTACCAAGATCAAAATACGGAAGAAGATTCCATTTAGTTTTTATATTAATATTCAAACATGGCTAAAAATGAATTTAAAAAACCATAGGAGAATATTAAAATAAATCATTAAAACATTACTAAAGAAAAGACTAAAATGGAAAGAAAATGATTCCCAAAAGTCTATTTTTCTTTTTTTAAATATTCTGACCATTCTAAGTACTAAATAAAGGAATGTTGTACAATTACATGAACACTCCATGAATAAATGAAGGAAAATAAAATGAAAATGGTTTATCGTATTAGGAACATATAATATCTCTCAATCTAAACTAATGTATAATCAATAAAATTTAATATGAGATTGAAACATAAATACCTTACAAATTTGATAATCACTAAATAAAAAACCCATTAAAGAGAGAACCATATATGGATTTTTAAATCCCCTTAGTTTCAATAAAAAGAATCATAAAAAACATTAATGGTGTCACACCCCGATTGCGTCAAGGATCGGGATAGGTCCAATTTTAAAAATTTCTGACATTTAATGTTTTTGGTGGGTTTTAAACTAGTGCACGGGCACTGCATGGTTAATAGTGACCGTGCGGTCGCCCCAGGTGTTTGTGCGGGTACCCAAGACGACTGCGTTGAGGCATGCATTTTTCATGTGTGTTTTTTTAAGTCGTGCGATGAGCGTGCAGGTACCTGTTAATATTATGTTATTGTAATTATTATTATTATTATTTTTATTATTTTTATTTATAAATATATTCATTATATTTATAATTATATATAATTAATATCATTATTATAATGAAAATTATTTAAATATATCTATATTTATTTAGAATTATAATTTTAAATATTTTATATATTTATTATAATTTTATAATTATTTAATAAGTATAAATGTATGTATATTTATTTATAGTTATAATCATATATATATATATATATATCAATAATAATAATATTTTAACAAATATATTTATTGCATTTATAATTTTATAAATATACATAATTTATATATTTATAACAATTTAATAATTATTTATATATATAAGTATTGTATTGAATATTAATTACAAATATTTTTAAATAATTATAAATATATTTATTTAATTAATATATTTATTTTAATTTGATAATTATTTAAATATAAATATATATTCATTACATATATATTTTTATTATAGTGTGTGATTTTTAACGAAAATTAATTTTATTTATTGTCATTAAAATACTTAAATTTGACTATAATTAATATGAATATATAATTATATAATAATACTGTTTTAACAAATAAAAAAATTGGTTCGATCTCCTCTTTAACTAATTTTAGGGATCCAAACTTGACCTATACCCCTAATTTAATGACCATCCCGATTCTTTATGAGTGCATGTGTAATTTGAGGGTAATTTAGGTGGGTTGGGTTTTTTTATAACATTATAGTATTTATAATAAATATCTAATAAATATTACAATAAATATTATAATATTATTATAATAAATATGAATTTGTTATACATTTATTATACATTTATTATAAATACTATAATGTTATAATGTTATAATATTTATTATAAAAAATATCTAATAAATATTAATAAATACTTTTATAATAAATACACAATATATATATAATAAATGTTTAATAAATATTTATGATACATTAATATTTATAATAATTACTTATTATAATTACATATTATAATATTTATGACAATAAATATCTAATAAATTTATAATAATATTTATTATAATAAATTTACATTTATAATATCTTTTATAATAAATATTATTATAATAAATGTATAATAAATATTATTATAATAAATATTATAATAAATGTATAATAAATATATATAAAATGTATAATAAATATTTATAATAAATTTATTATAAATGTATATTTACTAAAATAAATATTATAATATTGAATTATAATAAATGTATATTTGTATTTATATTTATAATAAATATGATAATATTTTTGACAATAAATCTATATTTATTTATTATAATAAATCTACTTTTAATTATTATAAAAAATCTACAATTGTTTTATTCATTTATTATAATAAATATGTCAAATAAATGTATAATAAATATTATAATGCATTTATTTTTTAATTATAATATAATAATGTTATATGTAATTAGTTATGATTATTATATAATTATCATATCTATATAAATTATATTTATAATTATATTATTATATTATAAATAAATGTAACATGTAATATAATATAATAAATGTAATATGATACATTTATTTTATAATTATATTAAATGTATATTTATAAATATATATATGTATAATAAATATAATAAATATAAATGTATAGTTACATAATACATTTATTATATTAAATAAATAATTACATGTTAAATTTATTATAATAAATAAATATATATTTATAATTACATTTATAAATGTATATTTATTATAATAAATAGATGTATATTTTTTACATATTTATTATAATAAATAAATGTATATTACAATTATAATAAATGTATATTTATATAAATAAATGTATATGACATTTATAATAAATGTAAAATTAATAAATGCATAATAATTATTTAATATTATAATAAATAAATGTATATTTATAATTACATTTATAATTATATATTTATAATAAATGTATATTTATAAAAAAATATTATTATTAAATATTATTAATGAATATTTATAAATGTATATTTATTAATGAATATTATAACAAATAAATGTATATTTATAATTACATTTATAAATATATATTTATTATAATAAATAAATGTATATTACATTTATAATTAATTTATATTTAAATTAATAAAAGTATATTACATTTATAAGTAATTAAATATTTATTATAATAAATGTATATTACATTTATAAATAAATAATCATTTATTTTGTTAATAAATGTATATTACATTTATTATTCAGGCAGAGTTTATCTCTCAAGAAGAGAGATCCTATCTCTCATCATATCAAAGGTTACGCATATAAAAACCCAACTAAGATCTATGATGGCATTTTTAGTCATTTTGACATTTTCGCAGTTGTGGATCTCGCCACAAGGTTGGTTCTTGTTTTGTTTTGGAGGCTATTGTCTTAAAGAAATCTTAAACAGTCAAGGTTGTTTCAGTTTGATATTCAGGACAAGTTCTTGCATTAATAATGGAGTTTAAGCCAGCTGAAAAGCAGGCTGTGGAGGAATTTGTCGGCAAGAGGAAAACTCCAGCTGATAATCGGGTGTTTACTACGGTTGACTGGAGTCTGGTTCGTTCTGGCGATGAATCGACATGTCGGGTGGGGAATGACCTCAATTTTAGGGGGTGATGTGGGGAGAAGTTTTGGGTCTTCGGATTCGTGATGCCCCATCGAGGCTGGATGGTGGAAGGTGAGTGGATATAGGATCCCGACGGTGATGGGCGATGGGTTTTCCACTGCCTGGCAGCGGATCTTCTGCCCAACAGTGTCGATCACCAGTAAGGGTGATGGTTCCGCATCCTGGCGGATGATAATGGCAATGTGCAGGGCGTGTGGGTCTATGGAGTTCATTTGGATGGCCTCGAGACACAACTGGGGTTTTGCGTACAAGCGAAGCGTGATCGGAGCGGCGGCGTAGGGCGAAAGTCTACGATGATCATATGGGATGCGGGGCTTGAGCCGGCGAGGATTTTGGGTTATCATCCTATGACAGTGCATGTTGGATGGTGTTGCGAGACAGCGACACAAGGCAAAGGCTGATGACGCGGAGCCGGTGAGGTTAGTGTTCTCATTGGACGTGGGGAACGTTGGGCCGCTGCGATGCTGCAATGCGGTGTCGACACGGGCCGACGACGTAGTCAAATTCGATGGGAGGAGGTCTCATGTTTGGCCAACTCTGGCTTGAAGACTGGTGACAAACTCTACCTCGGGATGAGGTTGGGATGCGGACAGGTACCTTTGGCCTAATTGGTGGACAGGCTGTGGTGTGGAAAAATGGAATGCAGCTTTGTAGGATGTGAGTTTGGAATACATGGAGGACCGGTTATCCTAGGTCGGTGTGAACTACAGATGGATGTGATGTGTTGACAAGGGGACCTCTTTTGAAGTGTCACGTGGGTTTTCTTATAGATGGAGCGCGGTTTTCATGGAGCATGTTTTTTCTTGGGTTGTTGTTGACCATGGGATTTACAATGACTTTGGGGAGGAGTCATTATTTGCGGTGTTTGAGGATGCGTTGAGATGCAGATCAGGCGTGCGGAGATTCTGGTTTCTAGTTGATGCAAGGCCTTATGGCTATAGTTTGAGGGTCTTTTTATGTGTGGGTTTTTGTACTTTTGGTGATTTTGGGTTACTTTTTTCTCTGTGAATTGATTTGGCTATGTTTTTGTGCTGTGTGTTTGGTGTGTTCCACTATACTTATATTTTCTTAAATAAATTTTTATGACCAAGCTTGCTCAAGTCCTGAACTTTCCTGTTTATTATAATAAATGTCTATTACATATTTAATATAATCAATGTATATTACATTTATATAAATGTATATTTATTACATAATTATTATAATCAATGTATATTACATTTATATAAATGTATATTTATTTCATATTTATTATAATAAACAATTACATTTATAAATGTATATTACATTTATAATAAATATCAAATAAATGTATATATATATAAATGTATATTTATATAAATGTATATTTATTATAATAAATAAATGTATATTTATAATTAAATATTTATATTATATAATTATTTATAAATATGATAATTATATAATAAAGATAAATAATTATATGTTACATTTATTAAATTATAATTAAAAAATAAATGTATTATAATATTTATTATAAATTTATTATACATATTTATTATAATAAATATATAACATAAATGTAGATTTATTATAATAAATTGGGCTACAAACATCCATCAGCTAACCATATACTTATTGGACCAAACATATACTTAAGGCATTACAAGAATATAATAAACATATTTATAAAATTATATGTATAAAAAATAAATATTTATTTATATATAATAATAACTATAAATAAATGTATATTTATATATATTTATATATATAACGAATATATATTAATTTATAAATATAAATTTTTTATAAATATTTTTATTATATTTATAATTATATATAATTAATATATTTATTATAATTTTATAATTATTTAAATATATCTATATTTATTTAGAATTATAATTTTAAATATTTGTAAATATTTATTATAATTTTATAAATATTTAATAACTATAAATTTATATATATTTATTTATATTTATAATCATATATATATATTTCAATAATTATAATATTCTAACAAATATATTTATTGCATTTATAATTTTATAAATATATGTAATTAATATATTTATAACAATTTTATAATTTTTTAAATATATATGTATTTTATAGAATTTTAATTATAAATATTTTCATATAATTATAAATATATATATTTAATTAATATATTTATTATAATTTGATAATTATTTAAATATAAATATATATTTATTACATATATATTTTAATTATAGTGTGTGATTTATAATGAAAATTAATTTTATTTATTGTCATTAAAATAGTTATATTTGACTATAATTAATATGAATATATAATTATAAAATAATATTGTTTTAACAAATAAAAAAATTGGTTCGATCACCTGTTTATCCTATTTTCATGATTCGAACTTAACCTACTCCCCTGATTCAATGACCATCCCAATTCTATATTTGTGGGTGTATAATTTGACCTACAATAAATGAATTTTAGGTGCAATAGAATGATTTGATTGAGAAATTAGTCCCATGACCATTGTAATATGAATTTTGACACTGACCATCATTAAATGCATTCATAAATATATGAAATGGGAGAGTCGTTCTATAAATTAGATACCCTTCCTCATCCCCTTTCATTCTATAGCTCTGCAAATTAAACTGTAATTCTCACTCACCCTTCCTCCTCCCCAGTACGAGCACCCGTCTCTCTGATCCCCCAAAACAAAATGGTGCATCGGGCGATGAGGAAGTTAACAGTGAAGCTGAGGAGTGTCACCAATTCCTTCTTTTCTGGCTCCGCGAAAAGGCAGAGGAGAGCACCGCACACTGAGCAGGCGATGCCAGCGATGCTGCAATGGCTGAGGATAGTGTCGCACACCGAGCAGGTGATGCCGGAGATTCCGAAAACCTACATCGATATGCTCTTAGAAGACACTTCCTACAAGGCGATACCAGAAAGGAAGAAGAAGACAACGCTAGACGAATTGGCGATGTCGGAATGGCAGATGGGGGAAACCCACATTGATCTACTCTTAGCAGACACTTCATACCAGGCGATTCCGGAAAGGATGAAGAAGACGATGCTGACCGACCCGGTGATGCCGGAAAGGAAGTAGAAGATGAAGATGGCCAACCCAGTGATGCTGGAAAGGAAGAAGACGTCGACACTGACTAGCCCAACAATGCAGGAATGGTAGAGGAGTGAAACCCACATCGATCTGATCTTAGCAGACACTTCCTACCTGGCGCTGCACGAAAGGAAGAAGAAGCTAAAGCTGGCCGACCCAACGATGCCGGAATGACAGAGGAGGGAAACCCACATCGATCTCCTCTTAGTAGACATTTCCTACCAGGTGATGTCGTAATGGAAGAAGTAGATGATGCTGGCCGGCCCGTTTATACCCCAAGACCTGGCGATGGAGGATCAGAAAAAGGGGTACACCCTGGGCGGCCTGTTTGTGGTCGAATACCTGGGGATGGAGGCGATGCTGGAAAGGAAGAAAAGGACGGCAGTGGGAAACCTGTTTATATCCCAAGACCTGATGATGGAGGATTAGAAGAAGAGATATATGGTGTTCATAGAAGAAAGGAAAATGGGAGAGCCGCACATCGAGTAGCTCTTACCAGACTCTTATGATCAGGTGACATTGGAACGGAAGAATAGGACGAAACTAGATGACTTTTTAAAAGCCCAAGTCCTAGCGATGGAGGATCAGAAGAAGAAAAGTAAAGTTTTCATGGTAGAAAGGAAGAGGGGTGCGCCACAAACTGATCAGCTCTTACCAGACTCTTGTGATCAGGCCACGCCTGAAAGGACGAAGAGGACAATGGTGTCCGACCTGTTTATAGCCCAAGACCTGGCAATGGAGTATCAGAAGAAGAGGTGTATGGTGTTCATGGAAAAAAGGCAGAGAAGAGCTCCACAAACATATCACCTCTTACCAGACTCGGTGTTCATGACAGAAAGGCAGAGGATAGCCCCGTACATTGAGCAGCTCTTACAAGATATATATTTAATAATTAATATAATGAATTTAAAAATATAATGTTGAAATTTTAAATTTATGTTTAACATTTTTGAAATCTATGTAATAATTTTATTCAATTAAAATCTATTTTTTTCTCTTTTAATCAAGTATTCACAAGATTCATTTTTATTTTTTGCTTTGTTTGAAAAACAATCAAGTGTTCGTTGATTTAACATAATACAATTAATTCAATGAGAAACAAAACTATACATTGTTTTTCTTTAATATTATTTTTATACTAAAAACTTGTGCTTTTTAAAAAAATGGTTCTTCTGAATTTATATTAAAAATATTTTTTACCACTTCTAGAAATTAAATCTTATAAAATGGGTTCTATATTTAAAATCTGAAAAATTAATATCAGGTAATAAATCAACTAAAGAATAATTTTTTCTTTTAGAAGAATCATAGAAAATTATAATGGAAGGTTCAAAGGAACGAGTAGTCATGATGACAAGAAATTCTATCCATTTGAAGTACAACAAAACAATGATTATTTTAACATTTTTTTTGTAAAAAAGTTAAAAGTGCCTCGCTCATAATACGAAAAAAAGATTCCATTTATTTTTTTTATTAAAATTAAAACATGGCTAAAAATGAATTTAAAAACCCATAGGATAATATTAAAATAATTCTTGAAAACATTTTTAATGAAAAGATGAAAAAGGAAGAAAAGGATACCCAAAAGTCTATTTTTCATTTTTTAAAACATTCTGATCATTCTATGTACTAAATTAAAGAAAATGGTACTATTACTTAAACACTCCATGAATAAATGAAGGAAAATAAAATGAAATGGTTTTATCGTATAAGGAATATATAATTTCTCACAATCTAAACCAAAGTATAATCAATACAAATTAAAATGAGATTGATACATAAATCCCTTACAACTTTGGTCATCACTAAATCAAAAACTCATGAATGAGAGAACCATATATAGATTTTTAAATCCCTATAGTTTCAATAAAATGAATCATAAAAAACATTAATGGAGTCACACCCTGACTTATTTATTTATTTTTATTTTATTATTCCTGGGCTCCACGTCCTCGCGTCAAGGATCGGGCTGGGTCCCGGTTTAAAATTTTCTGACATTTAATGTTTTTGGTGGGTTTCGGACCTATGCACGGGCACCGCGTCATTAGCAGTGACCGTGTGGTCGGCCCAGGTGCTTGTGCAGGTGCCCAAGCCGACTATGTTGAGACGTAAAATTTGCATGAATGTTTTTTAGTCATGCGATGAGCGCGCAGGTACCCGTTAATATTATGTTGTTATTATTATTATTATTATTAATATTATTATTATAATTATTACTTTTATTTATAAATATATTTATTATATTTATAAATATATATAATTAACATCTTTATTATAATTTTATAATTATTTAAATATATCTATATTAATTTAGAATTACAATTATAATATTTTTATATATTTATTATTATTGTGTAATTATTTAATAACTATAAATGAATATATTATTATTTATAGTTATAATCCTATATATATGTATATTTCCATAATTATAAAATTTCAACAAATATATTTCTTTCATTTATAATTTTATAAACATATATAATTAATATATTTATAACAATTTAATAATTATTTAAATATATACATACTATATAGAATTCTAATTAAAAATATTTGTATATAATTATAAATATATTTATTTAATTAATATATTTATTATATTTTGACAATTATTTAAATATAAATATATATTTATTACATATATATTTTTATTATAGTGTGTGATTTATAATGAAAGTAAATTTTATTTATTGTCATTAAAATAGTTATATTGACTATAATTAACATGAATATATAATTATATAATAATACTGTTTAAAAAAAAATTGGTTCGATCTCTTGTTTAACCAATTTTCCCAGTCCGAACTTGACCTACTCCCCTGATTTAATGTCCATCATGATTCTATATCAGTGTGTGTATAATTTGATGGTAATTTAGGTGGGTGGGTTTTTTATGTTTTATGGGGTAGTGTTTTTTTATATTTGTGAAATGGGTTTGTTCAGCGCCACTTGAAGTGTTGCTTTGAACCCACACCAACCCAAACCCAACAAATATATATATATATAATAAATTCATTTATTATAATAAATATAAAAAATAGAATAAATACATAATTATATTTTTTATAATAAATACAATAATTATAATAAATTTATTTATTTATAATAAATATTTATAATAAATATCTAATAAATATTATAATAAAAATAATATTATTATTATAATAAATATACATTTTTTATACATTAATTATACATTTATTTTAAATACTATAATGTTATAATTTTATAATATTTATTATAATAATTTTCTAATAAATATTAATTAATACTATTATAATAAATGCATAATAAATGTATAATAATTAGTTATAATACATTAATATTTAAAATATATACATATTATAATTAAATATTATAATATTTATAATAATAAATATCTAATAAATGTATAATAAATATTATCATAATAAATATACATTTATAATATCTATTATAATAAATATTATTATAAAAAATGTATAATAAATATTATTGTTATAAATATTATAATAAATGTTTAATGAATATATAGTAAATGTATAATAAATATTTATAATAAATTTATTTAAATTATATATTTATTATAATAAATATAATAATATTTAATTATAATAAATGTATATTTATATTTATATTTATAATAAATATGATAATATTTATTATAATAAATCTACCTTTATTTATTATAATAAATCTACAATTAATTTATACATTTATTATAATAAATGTATACAATAAATGTGCAATAAATATTATAATGCATATATTTTTAAATTATAATATAACAAATGTAATATGTAATTTTTTATCTTTATTATAAAATTATCATATCTATATTTATTATATTTTTAATTATATAATTATATTATAAATAAATGTAATATGTAATATAATATAATAAATGTAATATGATACATTTAATTTTTAATTATAATAAATGTATATTTATAATTATATAAATGACTAATAAATATAATAAATATAAATGTATAATTAAATATTACATTTATTATACTAAATAAATAATTACATATGAAATTTATTATAATAAATAAATGTATATTTATAATTACAAATATAAATTTGTATTTATTATAATAAATAAATGTATATTTATTACATATTTATTAAAATAAATAAATGTATATCACATTTATAATAAATGTATATTTATATAAATAAAATTTTATTAAATTTATAATAAATGTGTATTTATATAAATAAATATTAATAAATATTATTAATCAAAATTAATAAATGTATATTAATAATTACATTTATAAAAGTAAATTTATAATAAATGTATATTTATAAATAAATATTATTATTAAATATTATTAATAAATATTAATAAATGTATATTTATTAATGAATATTATAATAAATAATTGTATATTTATAATTACATTTATAAATGTATATTTATTATAATAAGTAAATGTATATTACATTTATAAATAATTACATATTTATTATAATAAATAAATGTATATTACATTTATAATAAATATATATTTATATAAATAAATTTATATTACATTTATAATAAATGTATATTTATATAAATAAATGTATATTACATTTATAAGTAATTACATATTTATTATAATAATTTTATATTAAATTTATAAATAAATAATGATATATTTTGTTAATAAATGTCTATTACAATTACTATAATATATGTATACAACATATTTATTATAATAAATGTATATTACATTTATATAAATGTATATTTATTACATATTTTTTATATTAAACAATTACATTTATAATAAATATCAAATAAATGTATATTTATTATAACAAATAAATGTAAATTACATTTATAAATAATTACATATTTATTATAATAAATAAATTTATATTTATAATTATATAATTATAGTATATAATTTTTTATAGATACGATAATTATATAATAAAGATAAATAATTATATATTACATTTATTATATTATAATTAAAAAATAAATGTATTATAATATTTATTATACATTTATTATACATATTTATTATAATAAATGTATAAAATAAATGTAGATTTATTATAATAAATTGGGCTACAAACATCCAATAGCTAACCATATACTTATTGAACCAAACATATACTTAGAGCATTACAAGAATATAATAAATATATTTATAAAATTATATGTGTAATAAATAAATAATTATTTATTTATAATAATAAATATAAATAAATGTACATTTATTTATATTTATATATATAATGAATATACATTAATTTATAAATATATATTTTTTTATAAATATATTTATTATTTATATAATTATTTGTAATTAATATCTTTATTATAATTTTATAATTATTTTAATATATCAATATGTATTTAGAATTAGAATTATAAATATTTTTATATATTAATTATAATTTTATAATTATTTAATAACTATAAATTTATATATATGTATTTATAATTATAATCATATATATATATTTCAATATTTATAAAATTTTAACAAATATATTTATTGCATTTATAATTTAATAAACATATAAAATTAATATATTTATAACAATTTAATAATTATTTAAATATAAATATATATTTATTTCATATATATTTTAATTATAGTGTGTGATTTATAATGAAAATTAATATTATTTATTATCATTAATATAGTTATATTTGACTATAAGTAATATGAATATATAATTATATAACAATATTATTTTAGAAAATTAAAAAATTGGTTCGATCACCTATTTAATCTATTGTCCCGATTCGAACTTGACCTACACCCCTGACTTATTGACCATCGTGATTTTATATGAGTGGGATTATAATTTGACCTACAATAAATGATATTTATGATCAATAGAGTGATTTTATTGAGTGATTAGTCTTGTTACCATTGTAATTAGAATATTGACGCTGACCATCCTTAAATTCATTCATAAATATATGAAATGGATGTGTCGTTCTATAAATTAGATACCCTTCCTCATCCCCTTTCATTCTGTAGCTCTGCATATTTATCTTTAATTCTCACTCAGCCTTCCTCCTCCCTAGTACGAGCACTCGTCTCTCTGATCCCCCAAAACAAAATGGTGCATCGGGCGATGAGGACGTTAACGGCGAAGCTGAGGAGTGTCGCCAATTCCTTCTTCCCTGGCTCCATGAAAAGAAAGTGCAGAGCACCACACATTGATCAGGCGATGTCGGTGATGCCGAGATGGCCAATGATAGCGCCACACACCAAGCAGGCGATACCGGCGATTCTGAAAACCTACTTCGATCTTCTCTTAGAATACTCTTCCTACTAGGTGATGCCGGAAAGGAAGAAGAAGATGCGTTGGCCGACCGGGTGATGTCGAAATGGCAGATGAGGGAAACCCACATCGATCTGCTCTTAGCAGAGACTTCCTACCAGGCATTGCTAGAAAGGAAGAAGAAGACGACGCTGGTCGACCCGGTGATGCTGGAAAGGAAGGAGAAGACGACGCTGGCCGATCCGGCGATGTAGGAATGGCAGCAGAGTAAAACCCATATTGATCTTCTCTTAGAAAACACTTCCTACCAGGCAATGCAGTAAAGGAAGAAGAAGATGAAGATGGCTGGCTCGACGATGCCAGAATGGTAGAGGAGGGAAACCCACATCGATATGATCTTAGCAGAAACTTCCTACCAGGTGATGTCGGAATGGAAGAAGAAGAGGATGATGGTTGGCCCGTTTATACCCCAGGACCTGGAGATAGAGGATCTAAAGAAGGGGAGTATCCAGGGCGGCCTGTTTATGGCCGAAGACCTGGGGATGGAGGGGATGCCGAAAAAGAAGAAGTGGACAGTGGTGGGAAACCTCTTTATAGCCCAAGATCAGATGATGGATGATCGAAAGAAGAGAAGTACGGTGTTCAAGGAAGAAAGGCAGAGGAGAGCGCCACACACCGAGATGCTCATTCCAGACTCTTGCGATCAGGTGATGCTTGAAAGGAAAAAGAGGACGACACTGGGTGACTTATTTTAAGCCCAAGACCTGGCGATGGAGGATCAGAGAAAGATAAGTACAGTTTTCATGGCAGAAAGGTAGAGGAGAGCATCACACACTGAGAAGATCTTACCAGACTCTTGCAATTAGGCCACGCCGGAAAGGAAGATGTGGAAGACACTGGCAGACCTATTTTTTGCCCAAGTCCTAGCGATGGAGGATCGGAAGAAGAGAAGTACGATGTTCATGGCAGAAAGGCAGAGGAGAGCGCCAAACACCTAGCACCTCGTACTAGACTTAGTGTTCTTGGAAGAAATGAAGTGGAGAGTGCCTCACACCAAGTAGCTCTTACTAGATATATATTTAAGAATTCATATAATGAATTTAGAAATATAATGTTGAAATTAGAAATTTATGTTTAACTTTTTGGAAATCTATGAAATATTTTTATTCAAATAAAATCTATTTTTGTTTTTTGTCTTTTAATCATGTATTTACAAGATTCTTTTTGATTTTTTGCTTGGTTTGAAAAATAATCAAGTGTTCTTTGATTTACCATATTCCAATTAATTCAATGAGAAACAATGTTATTCTTGGTTTTTCTTTAAGATTATTTTTATACATAAAACATGTGCTTTTTAAAAAAATGGTTCTTTTGAATTTATATTAAAAATATTTTTTACCACTTCTAGAAATTAAATCTTATAAAATGGGTTCCATATTGCAAATCAGTATAGTTAATATCAGGTAATCAGATCAACTTAAAGAATAATTTTTCTTTGAGAAGAATCATAGAAAATTATAAAGGAAGGTTCAAAGCAGCGAGTAGTCATGATGACATGAAATTCAATCCATGCTAAGTACATCAAAACAAACATTATTATCACATTTTAATTTAAAAAAGTTATAATCAACTCTCTCAAAATATGAAAAGAAGATTCCATTGATTTTTTTTATTAAAAATCAAAAATGGTAAAAATAAATTTAAAAAACCATAGGAAAATATTAAAATCATTCTTGGATACATTTTTAAAGAAATGATTAAAATGTAAGAAAAGGATTCCCAAATATCTATTTCTATTTAAATAAATTTCTGATCATTCTAAGTACTAAATAATAAAATATTGTACTTTTACTTGAACACTCAATGAATAAATGAAGGAAAATAAATTGAAATGGGTTTACCGTATAAGGAACATATAATTTCTCTCAATCTAAATTAATGTATAATCAATACAAATTAAAATCAGATTGAAACATAAATCCCATACAACATTGGTAATCACTAAATCAAAAACTCATGAAATATATAACCATATATGAATTTTTAAATCCCCATAGTTTCAATGAAAATAATCATAAAATACATTATTGGTGTCACACCCCGACTTTTTAATTTATTTTTATTTTATTATTTCTAGGCTTCATGTCCTCGCGTCAAGGATTGGGCAGGTTCCCAGTTTAAAAATTTATAACATTTAATGTTTTTGATGGGTTTCAGACCCGTGCACGGGCACCGCATGGTTAGCATGGACCATGCAGTCTCCCCATGTGCTTGTGCGAGTGCCCAAGCAAACTGCATTGAGGAGTGCCATTGGTGTGCGTGTTTTTTTAGGTCATGAATGAGCGCACAGGTACTCTTTAATATTATGTTGTTATTGTAATTATTAGTATTATTATTATTATTGTCATTATTATAATTATTTTTATTGTCATTATTCTTTATATTATTACTTCAATTATTATGGTATTGTTATTATTATTATTCTTTATGTTACTATTATTATTATTTTTATCATATTTGATTTTATTATTGTTATTATAAGATAAAAAAACAACAAACCACTCTAACCCTAATTCTACCTACCCCCCCCCCCCCCCCCGTTTTCAGCTTCTACTGCGTGAGCCATCCCTACGTCTCCTTGCGCCAGCCCAAGCGACCTCCGCCTTGCCTCCTGCATGCAGCCGGCTTTCGCACCTCACCCTCACGCTGACCTCACCCATGCCCAAGAACTCTGCCTTGCTCCCTTGACCTTCTCGCACAAAGCCTCGGCATGAGTCGTAACCGCCAGCTCCCCGCGACCATCATCTCCAGGACCCCTCGCCAGCACCGGTCTCTCTCCCGCAGCTCCTGCTCTCCACCACTTGCTCGCACTCAGGACCTCCGCTGGCGGCTCCCACTCACTCACCACCTCCATCACCGTCCCTGCCTCACCCCCTACTGTAGGTCGTGTCCCATCCTCTGCACTCCCACACTCGTCCCTTATCTAACCCATCACCGCCTCTTTGTTCTTGGTGTGCCGCGCCCAACATCCCACTCTTCCTCCCTCACCTCACACTCCGACTTTCCCTCGACCTCCACTGGCCTCACTAGGTACCCTCTCTTAGTGCTCCCGCCTTCATCCAGTGCCTCTAGACCCTTCCACACTCACCCTCTTCCACTCCTAACCCCCATGTTGTTTCCCTTCATCAGCAGCCCAGAAAACCCCCTAACCTCTTTGCATCAGACCCGCCCGGCCTCACCACGCCTCTTTCACGCTTCCTCATCCGCTCTGGTCAGCAGCGGCCTCCTCCAACTTATTCTTTTATTCATTCATTTATTTATTTTTTCATTTATTTATTCTTTTAATTATTTATTTACTTATTCTTTTATTCATTCATTTATTTTCTTATTTCATTTATTTATTCTTTTAATTATTTATTTACTTATTCATTCATTTATTTATTTATTTATTCTTTAATTTATTCCTTATTTTATTTATTTATTTATTTATTTATTTTCCCTTAATTTCATCTTTGGTGTTTTTATTTAATTTAAATAAATCCCAATACTATCGTGGGTTTTGTGTTATGTGTTTTTATTACTGTTCTGCATGTGCGGTGGGTCAACGGGGCACTATTCAACCTTCCGTTGAGATTCATTCATGTCCGCTCTTGGTTTGAGGTAGGTAATTCCATGGTTTTCCATTCCACAGTCTAATTTATGCTTCGGTGTTTCGATAATTTTATTTTATGTGATTTTCATCATTGTTATATCCATAAATTTTCCTGCTATAGTGCTTTTATATTTTTATAATTAATCAAAAAAAGTTTTGAGTCAATTTGTGGTTCTAGTATGCAATTATTTGATTATGTGCCAAATCATATTTTGATATTGTTTCTAGCTATTTTTTTGGGGTGTTTCTTTTTTTGTCAATACATTTTGATAATAAAAATACTTTGAAGGTAAATATTTATTTATGATAATGTTTATGTGATCTTGGCCCATTTGATAAAATACTATAGTGTTAAAAGTGGAAATGAGGGTTTTTATGAAAAGTTTAGCCTTGATTGTGTTGTGTCTCAGCATTGGTTATTGTTAAACTTGGTTTGGTTCATATTTTTGGTATTGGTATAACTTGGTAATAGTGTTATGGTGTTAAAGTAAAAAGGGGGCTCTTTTGATTTTAATGTGGCGGTGTGAGTTATTTTCAAATAAAGTGAGTTGTTGGTTTTAGTTTTAAAGTAGTAGTTTTGTGGGAATAGTGTTGGTTGTTTTCCTGAAGTGCAGGTGTGATATTAGATGTTATCACAACCATGGGTGCACTCAGTGCACCCATGAACATTCCTTCAAGTGACAATGACACCTTTAAACTAGTGTTTCCTTAAAACCTCCATTTTCTAAATGGTTTTTGTTTCCATATTAATATTTGGTCCTTTATGTGGATTTTGTGAAAGGTTTGAAGTGTGATCTCAAGGGTGTTCCAGTTTGGCTATGAAAATATAAAAGTTGTATTTATGTAATTTTTGGGTAATGTTTTTGGACATGACATCTTAAAGGCATGTTTGGCTCGTCCAATTCATGGGGGGAGTTGTGTTAACTTTAAAAAATGGTTTGTGTTTGGAAATTTTGTGAGGTTGGTTGGGGATTTAAATGTTTTTAGAATAATGATTTTGACATGGGTGGGTCATGACGGCCTATTTGGCACTTTCAGCTTTAATGTAATGTTTGTGTTGACTCATTGAAATGACGTCGTTTTGATTACTGTATTCCCATATAAAAACATTAGTATTTTGAAAAAGGTATTGAATGGTATTAATGTTTTCATGACATAAAGGCCCAGTTGGAACCTTTAATGATATATATATATATATATATATATATTTAGACACACATGCACACACACACAAACACACACACACACACACACACACACACATATATATATATATATACACGGGGGAACCTCTATAGGGGGGATATCCCTTATGGGTTAATTTATGGAGTGTCCGTGTTTTGGGTAGGCGAGTGTGATGAGATAAGTCACGCATATGAGGGCCTTCTACTTACATAGTATTATTGTAACCACCAGGGGTTCCTGGGCATCTTTTAGAAATCGAGTGATGGTTGATGACCAACCCGAATTAGACAGCTTGGTACCCCATGGATTTTTTGTTAGGCTAGGAATGATTTTACACCGGATTTGTCAGTTAGGGAAGCCATTTGGTTATAGACTTAAGAGCGTAACCATTTTTCGGTAGCTAGTTCTGAAACTGAGTACATATAGGGGTCTCCTAGGGATGTTTAGGATCACCCATGGTGACTGCATTATTTTCATTGATTGTTCATTTTTCGTGTACTAGTGTATTTTCAGCTTTCACCCTTACTCGGTTTACTCTAGCACTACATTGGTATTTTCGGTTTTGTATTTTATTTATAAAATGACATATGATTTAGTAAAAAAGGTATGTATCATGCGTTGGGTTTTTAAATAGGAAAAACGTTTTGCTTATTTTCAAATGTGAAAACCTTATTTTTATAACTGTATTTCAATATTGCGTTAATGTATTATTTCGGGTAAGGAGACATTTAATTTTATGGTATATCTTGGAAACCATACTTAGCATCTTTAATGATCATGCCTATCTTTGTCATTTCAGTTTCATGTTTCCTTGCTCAGGTTTAATTGTCTGAGTTTCTTGTTATGGGCACAAGTCACCCTTTAGTCGGGAGGTGACCTAAAAGGTCATGTGGAGGTATGTTCTGTTTTATTTTCTTTCCATTGCTAATATTATGTTTATTGAATATTTATATTTATCTATTTATTTATTTATTTAATATTTTTCATGAACCAAATCCTTCACAATAATTAAAATTTTGATGCTTGGTACTGGTTGCCAGCCCGTGGGGATAGGGAACGCCCTTCAGTCCATGTCACGGACTGGCTCGGGAGATCGGTTTAGGGTCGACCCGGGTTGGTTCCTGAAAAAATGGTATCAGAGGGCCCCTGTTATTTGGGGTGTCATGTAGATGATCATTTAGAATGTTGGGACAAAATAGGTAGGTACGATAAGTACATCATGAACCGTCACCTGTTCCGAACCTTGAGTCACAAGGGGTAGTCCAGGAATTGAGTTCTTTTCTCGTTCTTCTTTTTTTTGGATTAAGGGATGAGAATGGAGGCAAACCAATGTTACATTGTGATTTTACATAGAGTTTTGACCCATGTGGAGTCAGCGTACATAGTTTAAGTTCCTCCTAGTAGTTGACGCTTTCTTGGGGCATGACCCACTACCATGACAATAGGATAAGCATTACTATTAGTCCCTCCCTTCACTGATTTGATGCAATTCAAGTGTCATCTTGGTTCTGGTTGGTTTAAGCACATTATTGAAATTGAAAAATTGTTTTTGAAATGATAATGATTTCTTTTAAATGGAATTAAATTTTGAAATGGATTTTAAAACTAAAATCTCTTGGCCTAAAAATCTTGTGGTCGCATGGAACTGGAAGAGATAGGGTTTGGGTGCAACCTTGGGTACTCTTTGTGAACGTTTGCACATGTGAGGGAATGCATTGGAAGTGTGTGTTGGTATGTATGGATGAAAGAGGATGATGAAATGTGCAATGGTTCATGATATTACTCGGGTATGCACTTGGAATTAAAGTCAGGATCTTGTTTTTCTATAGAGATTTTAAAAAAAAGGGAAAATGATTTTTGGAAATTGAATTTGGTTTGAAAAGTGGAATTTGGTATTTGGAAAGTGGCCTTGAAGGAAGACGGTTTTGAAATTTAAAACAAAAAGGGGATTTTAAAAGAGGAATTTTTTAGTATTGTTTGTTTTTGCTTGTTTCTTTTTAGCTAGTTATTTTGGATAAAGGTGCTTTCATTGAAGTTGCTTCGGCTTGATGTTAGTTTTGGATGTATGTTTATATGTTGTTCAGAAAATGCATCCTAGAAGGGTCTCCATGGTTTCTGATAAGTCATGCCCATTTTTTGGTCCTTCTAGCACATTGCCAATCCTTTAAGGTGATTGGGGTCCATTAGATGTAGTAGAATGACATGAAGGGTTCGAGCATGTCTTTAGGGTTTTCGGAACTCCCGAAGCTGTCATAGTGCATGCTTTTTTGGGTTTGTTTGAAGGTCCGGCTCTGGATGAAAGGGAGTTATTTTCCCCACCATCAATGAAAATTTGGATGACATGGGATGTCATTAAATCCATATTCATCCAATGGTTTATACCTAAAGAGGCAAAGATGAAGAAAAGTGAAGAGCTCATGCATATTCAACATGGAAAACAGATGGTGAAGGCATATGTTGACCATTTCTAGGAGCTTGTGTTCTTTTCTCTAGAGGTAACGTCACATGATTTAATGAAGACTTATCTCTTCATTGGGGGACTTCATCCAGATATCAAGGAGTGGGTCCTCATTTCTAATGACCATCATTTTGAGAAGTTGGTAGATGAGGCGTTCTTAACTGAACTGGTCTCCAGAGCATAGGTTCTTGGCAATCCAGCATATCTAGTTACTCATGAAGGTTCCCCATATGGTGAGTAGGGTGTGCCAGAGGGACCACTTTCTAAAGAGTCATCTGTAGTGGTTCTGGTTTCTAATTCATTGGACCGTTTAGTGGTGTGTCACTAGTGTGGCCAGTTCGGGCATGTGAAACTATCATGTTGCGTCCCTCCAAGGATGTTTCATCGTTGTGGTTGCCCAGTTCATCTAGAAATGTTTTTTGGAAGCGTCTCCAGAAGAAGACGCTATGACCAGAGAATCCCAGTGCCTCACTGCGAGATATAAGATGCTTCATTTATCAAAGCCCCAGCCATAGGTCTTTGGGTGAAGCTCGCGCACAGTCAGGAGTTGCCAGTGGTGTGAAGATTTGGTTCGGGTATAGAGTTATGTGTTGTCAATTGAACATTTAAAGTCTTTTCATTCTTGTTTTATGCTGCTAAATTTTTGAAATTGTTTTATGTTCATTGTTTTATCATGATGTTTTGACAGATGTGATCTATTATAATCCAAACAATTTTTTTGTCTGATCATGGTTTTCGGAATCGTGCACTTTTCCTAAAATTGTGTTTGGACCTTGTGTGGGTTGATCTTGGTTGGGCTATGTTGGTTTTTAGATTTATGTGTTTGTGGATGAATCGATGATTCTGGTTATTCTCGGATTCATAGTTTAGGTTATGTTATTCTTGGAGGATTTTCTCTAGTCTTTGGGGTTTTGGTATGGGTCGAGAGTTACTGGTTTAAGTGGAGTTGTTGTTCACTCAAGCTATAGAACTTAGTTCAGATCAGTTGGGAGTTCCCACAATGGCCCCCCCTTCCTGGGTTGGTATGTTTGGGTGTTAATTTTTAGCAGTAGTTGAGTTCTTGTGGTGTGGAGAACCATCTCATGTTCTCCCATTCTATTGTGTTGTGTTTTCTTTCAGTCTCAATCGGGCACGTATCCTTGTTTTTTCTATTGTTCAGCTGAGTGACTTTCTGTGGGAAGAAGGTGTCTCTGGTATGGAGAATTGTCACACCCCAAATTTTTAATTTATTTTTAATTTATTATATCTATGCTCCACGTTCTCGCGTCAACGATCGGTATGGGTCCCTGTTTAAAAAACTCTGACATTTAATGTTTTTGGTGGGTTTCAGACCAGTGAACGGACACCGCATGGTTAGTAGTGACCGTGCGGTCACCCCAGGTGGTTGTGCGGGTGCCCAAGTAGTATGCATTGAGGTGAAAAATTTTAGTGCGTGTTTTTTTAAATCAATACAAATTAAAATGATATTTTGACAAAAATCCCTTACAACTTTGGTAATCCCTAAAAAAACTCATGAAAGAGAGAACCATATATGGATTTTTAAATCCCCGTAGTTTCAATAAAAAGAATCTTAAAATACATTAATTAGAGAGGTGGCTTACTAGTTTTCTCTTCCACCTTAGTTGCACCGGGTGCACGACGCCTTCCATGTATCCCAAATGAGAAGATACGTCCACAACTCTTCTCAAATCATCGACCATGGTGAGATGGACATCGACGATGGGGCGACATTTATGAAGGTTCTGGTGGAGATTGAGGATCGATAGGAGCAGGTCCTTTATGGACGGTTGATTCCTCTAGTGCGTGTTCATTGGTAACTAGAGATCCTTTAGGAGAGCACATGAGAGTTGGAGGCTCAGATGTGTGCTCAATACCCATATTTGTTTACCTCTTTTGGAGTTGTGGCTTACAGGGACGTAGATCCCTGAGTTGGGGAGAATGTAATGACAAAAAATTTACATGTAATTATATATATATATATCAATTTTTTTGAGTCTGTAAAATATGACGGTGTGTGGTTTTGAGGGTCGGAGTGGCTGGAATGATCCATCAAATTTTTTTAAGCTTCAATTAACACGCGTAAGCAGTTTTCATGAAAAAGTGGAATAAATTTTAAACGGTTACTCTGATCAGAAATTTAAGGGCACCGTTGTGCTTAGGATGGTGGGTTTACCCTAGGCGTCCCTTAAGTTTAGTCGGCACAAGCCTCTTATGAGAAAACCTAAAAATGGCATAACTATAAATAAAATAATTAAATAATGATATTTTATTTTTCAAATTCTTATAACTCAAAAACAGTAACTCGGATTAAAAATATGAGACATCCACTGAACTCATGAGGGTATTCTTTGTTTAGGCAGATACTAACATTTTCCTGTGCGGGCCACCAGTGATAGTTAATTTTTGGCCGTAAATAAAATAATTATAGGACTCATTATTTTATTATAATATTCATAACATTTAATCAGTAACTCGGATTGGAAATCTGAGAGTAATTTTGGGTTTTTTGTAGCATGTTTCACCTAAGAAGAACCTAAAGTTTACAGACACAGGTTAAGGGTGACTGATAATAATTTTACTAAC
Organism: Viscum album; assembly: GCA_963277665.1. Taxonomy (NCBI): domain Eukaryota; kingdom Viridiplantae; phylum Streptophyta; class Magnoliopsida; order Santalales; family Viscaceae; genus Viscum; species Viscum album. Next base: position 1,935,276,542 of record OY728131.1, read on the forward strand.
TTTATTCAGGTACGTTCAGTAAAAGCGCAAGAGGAATTTTGTAACTTTTGAACCGTTTCTTGGAATTGAAATCCAAGGGCACCGTTCAACTCGCAGTGGCGATATTCCTTTAAAGAGAGTTTCATCTCGACGGTAGTTGGTCGAGGGTGAAGTTAGTTTTTGGGTTTTTCGGGGAAACAATACAATAAAATAAGCACATGTATTCTTTTTATTTTATCTGTTGTAACCACCCACATGGAAGATGGAAGTTGGGACCAAAAAACCTTAACCTCCCGTCAGAGGTTATGGTGGTGGGGAACACCACACCTTAATATCCCATGAGTTATAGTGTTGGGGACCAATTGAGGATTATCCCTCATATAGGGGGGAAAGGAAACCTCTCAACTCCATCAATTAATTATATGTGTCAGCGTAAAATTATATACTTTCAATTTAATTTTATGTTTCATCATAAAACTAAATTCTATCAATTAATTTTATGTGTCAACATAAAATTAAAAGCTATCAATTAATTTTATGTGTCAACATAAAATTAAATCTTATCAATTATTTTGATGTTAGCTTGACCTCTATTAAATTAATTAACAACGTCGTTGGAACATAGGAAGATTCCTAATAAATTAATTATAATAAATTCCATGATCGTTAATTACCTACTACCCTCCACTATATATATGGTGCACAGGAGGAGGATTTGGGACAACTTCACCAAGCGACGAAGCGTTGGTAAAGTTACGCGACACCCAACATTTGGAGGTTTACGCTCTCCAATGAAGAACGCTCCACTGATGAAGAACATCAACCTTGACTCCAACCTTCTTCCTCGGGACCTCTTCCGTCGTCAGACATCATCACCTATGATGAACCATTTCACAAACTGATGATCGAGGAAAACTCCGACAAAGCCGACGTCCGTCTTTCTTCCAACAATATGTCTTCTTCCCCGCGACTCAGTCGATGAATAACGAACAAGTTAGGGGATTTCTGTGATTGATTTTATATTCCTACGATTATTTTATTCTAAAACAAATAATGAGGATTAACTTCTAACTAGTTGATCAGCATATGTTTCCCTTTTGTGCGTTTTGGGATTAATCATTGTTGAGGGTTTGTTGTCCTTGGTTCTTGTGAGACAAGTGCTACCACCCTAAACACGCAGGGTGTGGACCAAACCAACATGGCCCGATCCCTTCGCCATTCTGTTTTGCGGTGTTCTTCGAGATAGGGGAATGAGACAATGGCCACGAAAGAAATGACTACACCACCCGCGGCCTCCGCAACCCACACCGCCCCCGCAACGTTCTGCCCCGCTGCCGGCCGAACTGGCTGCGCCCCCCTCACGGCGCCCCGGCCGAACCACCCCCATGGTCTCTGACCTTCTAGTTGATCCACCCAGCGCCAGGACGAGCCACCCTAGCTACACCATCCATCGTCTGAACTGGCTCCCGGCCACACTAGCCTTCCGATCCACCCCGGCCACCCTGGATTGTGGGACCCATGCCGCCACCAGCAAAACTGACCCTGGCCGCGCCGCCCTATCCCAATAGCTTCCCGAGCCCTTGTCTGAACCCACGCCCCTCGTGGCGCCCTGAACGACCCTTCCACCCACACCCCTCATGGCTCCCCGGTCGAGTCGGCCTCCAATGCCCCTCGCGGCGCCCCGGCCGAGCCGGCCTCCAGCGCTCCTTGCGGCGCCCTCTGGGCTGAACCGCCCTCATTGCCTGGTGCACTTGGCCCAGCGGGCTGGGCCGATCCCAATGGGCAGTCCTGCCCAATGGGCCGGGCCAGACCCAACAGGTCAGGCTAGGTCGACCCGAATTGGGTCGGTCTGACCGGGTCAGACCAGATCCGGGCCCACTACGACCCTTTACTTTCTTTTGGCCATATCGTTGGCACCAAACATCTGTTTGACAAACCATCAGCGTCACTGGTAATCTTGGAGAGTGGAGGTCCCTTTGAGTATACCCCACTGGTGTTTGGGGTATAGTTGAGATACAGTTAGGTTGGATTGTGCATGAATCCAATCGGGCCTCCAAGACTAAATGACTAATAACTCACAGAGTGAGCGTCCGATTGACACGCAATAAGTTGTGTTGAGACCCCTATGACGTGTTTGACTTTTGGGATAATACATCGTGGGTCATTGTGGTATTTGGATCATCGACCAGTAGCTTATGGTGCGGATCTTCCGGAGATGAGAGAGAATTTGTGCAGGAACCTAGTAGCTGGATGAGACTTGATGACTGATGAATATTTGACTCAGAGTGACTCGATTAGCCCAGTGTAGAGAAACTGGTTAGGGCAGTAGACCCACAGTGGAGGAGTGCCTGGTTGTGGTGGCATACCCATAGTACCTGAGAGGACGGGTACCTCTGCAGGCTATGAGGGGGCGTGCCTGGTTGTTGCAGTTGACCAATGGTGGGGAGTGCCTCTGTGTGATGCACCAGACCCATGGTACTCAACAGGAGAAGTACCTCAGTAGTCCAAGGTCAGTGGGAATCAACTTGTGGTGGTGGAAAACCCATTGTACTCGATAGATGATGAGTTTTCTCTCAGCCAAGGGTTTGAAATGATTCTACCCATAGAATAAATCCTATTTTGAGATGATTCGGTAACTTTTGTGTTTTCCTTATGATTGAGATGGATTATTTGATAACTTTTGTATATTTATGGGCACATACATAAGTGGTGTTACCTATTGATTTCCTACTTTTTGGATAATCCTTGTTGTATTTTTTGAGACCTTGAGGTTCTCGGGGTCTCAACTGAGTATCGTTATACTTACCCATGCACTGGCTATGCCCGCACCTTGTTGTGTTGGATGCAGATGAAGGATAGCACTGACTGAGGCTGAGAGTACTAGGACTAGATGATACATAGAGGGGGACTATATGACGTGTTGGTATGCGGAGGAGAAAGAAAAATGAGGAATACTGAAGAGGAAATCAGTAAAAACCCTTTAGGTAGGAACCTGGAGGATGACCCAATTGTTGTATTTCCTTTCTCCTTAGTTGTAAATGTTTTTCAGCTGTTCTTGTACTTTCCAGTGGGGCTTGTATTCTGGCCCCTTTTTACTTACTTTACTCATTTTTTGGTTATACAATTTACTCGTGTTTGTTTCTTTCTATGTCTTTTTATAGATTATAAAGGAAATGCCTTCCCAGTTTTATGGAATTACGCCTTCGGTGCTAGTCTCCAGCCCCTGGCCTATGGAAGGCTAGCTTGGGGTAGTCATGGAAAGGGCCTCAGGGGACGGGTAGTGAAAAATTGGTATCAGAGGAGTCACTTGTATAGTAGAACGTAGAACACTGATCTTTTCTATGAAGCAATATTGTTAATGGTATTTATTGTGGTTTTCAGTTCAGGTAGTCTATTGTTGGTGTGGCGTCCGATGTATCCATACACCATGACCCTGACTTCTGATTTCCAACTTAGTACATGAAAATATTGATTGTGTGTGTTTTTTCAAAATTTTTCATTAAGTCAGCTCAACTATGTCAACTCACTAGGTATAACTTTTGACCACGTCTCACCTGTTTTTTTAGAATGCCTCCATGAATATGACCAGCTAGAGTTCCTTGAGTTGTATGCACAGATATCCTACCAAGTGATGAGGCTTCGGTCCAGGGCCCTTTTCCACTAGGGGCATCAGTAGAGGAACCAGCAGTACCACTCCCCATTGGTCCATCGATGCCAACAGCCCTAGAAGCAGATGGTGCATGCCGCTTGAGTGCGTTGCACAAGTAACCATACAAGAGGCCACCTAGGTTCAGGGGATAGATGAACCCACGGGTGGGTGAGGATTGGCTGGAGGATGTGGTGATAGTTTTACGACTGGTAGGGACACTAGCAGACATCATGGTGATTCTTGATACCATCCTCCTACAGGTAGCAGTAGGAAGATGTTGGATCTGGATGTTCCAGGTCCACGACGAGATGATGCTTCTCTGGGAAGACTTCGATAGACTGTTTTGGGTAGAGTTTGTCCCATTGACTCTTCGTACAGTGCATATAGAAGAGCAACTTCATCTGTAGAAGGGAAGCATGACTGTAGCTCAGTACTCAGTGAGGTTCAAAAACCTCTCAAGTTACTCCACCGATATGGTACAGGGCCCATTTTTCAGGGCCCAGACATTCGATCAGGGACTCAGGAGGGATATCAGGGCTTCAATGATCTCACTCAGCATCCCGACGCAAGAAGGGATATTAGATAGAGCCCTCTTGGTGGAGAGTTTCCTTGATGAGAAGGCACCAGTAATGAGGCCCACAACTAGTCATCATTTAGCGGGGTCTTCTGCAGCTGGCAGCAGACAGTGGTCACAGAGGTTTAAGTAGACCATACCTATGGGTGGATGACTGTATGACTCAGGATCGATTATGCGGGGCACCCTAAGTGGAGATAGAAATGCTAGGAGGTGGGCAGTGTTACGCATGCGGCGGGCATGGTCACATGGCTCGTGACTGTCAGACCTGCCATACGGTTGATCAGCAGATGGTCGTAGGACTGCCTATGTTGAGAAAAAGGTTAAACCGAAGAGGTTTGCAGGGAGAAGGAAGATGTGGAAGAGGAGATGGCCATGTAGCTGGCAATGGGTGACGATTCATGATATTACTGCCACCACCACTAGGAGGTCCACCCCGACCGCAGGGAGGAGGTGGACAAGGGAGAACTTAGCTCCATGCAGTTGAGGCTTCTGATCATGGAACTCCGAAGATGATATGAAGTATGATCTGTGTCTATTAAACCATAGATACAGTACTTATAAACACAGGTTCAAGTCATTATTTTATTTCCACTTCCCCCAATCGGAGCTCAGATATTCCGACAGAGTCATTGGCTTGATCCTTACAGCTAGAGACTCCTACAAGAGTATATTCGACGATTACGCACCGGTGCTTGCAGTGCGAGCTTACTATAGATGGCGAGAGCTTCAGCTGGGATCTCTTAGTAGTGACATCGAGGTCTTACGACATCATCTTGGGTATGGACTGGTTATCTATAGTCCATGCTCAGACTGACTGTATGAGGCACAAAAGTATGGTGTGTCTGCATCAATGGGACCAGGTTTACCTTCACTGGTGAGAAAGGAGCCTTTGCATAACAGGATAGAATTTTTCAGAGGAGGGTGCAGCCGATCACTCGTCAGTAGGCTATCCTTACCCTCGGAGCAGTTGATGTGGGGAGTCCTAGTTATCTTGTAGTGGTGTACCAATACGAGGATGTCTTCCCTGATGATGTCTAGGTCTACCACCCCATAGAGAGGTGGACTTTTACATTGACCAGTACCCCGGGATGCCACCGATATCTAAACCGGCATATTGGATGGCTCCTGCTAAGCTTCGTGAGCTACGAGTACATCTAGAGGACTTTCAGGGGAAGGGAGTAGCTGCATATAGTGAATATGTGCGACCCAAGGGCTCTAGGAATAATTTGAGGTATGATCGGTGTCTACCACTAGCTACCGTACCAATAGTCATAGGTACCAATCATTTATTCCTTCCATGAATATTGTCAAAGACCAAGAGTTTCCACTTAAACTATTGACTTGAACCTCTCGTCTGAGATACCTTTGTGAGAGACTCGTTAATCACACTTACGCCGATGGTGCGATCTAACCCATGAGGAGAGAGCATCAGTTGGAACCTCATGGTGGCATTGTAGAGTCCTTACGATGTTAGTTTGGGTATGGACTGAGCATCCATAGTTCATACTCAGATTCACTGTATTAGGAAAAAAGGTTGTGGTTTATCTACAATGTTGGAATAGTGTTTTCCTTGTTCAGTGAAAAAGGAAACCTAGGAAGCATATGTTAAACTCATACATAAGAGGGTGCAACCAATCAATCTTGAGTTGAAAATCCTTACACTCATGCAAGTATGAGTTAGAGGTTTATGTTCCCAATGAGAGTGGATAGAGTTCCTATAGGACTATGACATCGAGATTGTCTACACTCCTGGGAAGGTGAAAGTGGTAGAAGATGCACTCAACAGGAGGTCTGGTCTACATTTTTTGAGTGAGGTGATAGGGAAGCTAGCCGCGTTGCAGATATCCTTCGTGGATAATGATAGGAGGAGTTTTTCAAAAGTCTCTTACGTTCACTCCCACACTTCTTCAACAATTCAGGGAGGCACAGCATTGAGATACTGATAGTGAGGCTCGACCTACTCAGATATTCATAGGTCAGGCACCTGATATATTTTCTGAAAGTGGAGAGCACATCATCCTCTTCAGAGAACGTACCATGGTACCAGTGTCACTTCATGAGGAAGTGATGATGTAGTTCCACACTTCTTCTCTTGCAGTACATCCAGGAGTGGATGAATACTACATAGAGCAGACAGGAGTCATATGCCAATAGGATATGGAACCCTATGGAGTTTGAGGATGGTGACCACGTATTTCTATGGGTCTCACCTGGACGAGGTTTATAGAGATTAGGCCGAGTCAACAAGTTATCTCTGAGATTCATCAGACCATTTCAGGTCCTCAGTAGAGTTGGTGAGGTGACTTACCACATATCTCTTCTACCTCAGTTTCTTAGGGGGCATGACATCTTCCACATATCTCAGCTGAGGAGATACGTGCATGACCCTTCTCACATCGTCGACCATGGCAAGCTGGATGTCGACGATGAGGAAAATTTTACGGAGGTTCTAGTGTAGATTGAGGATCGACAGGAGTGAGTCCTTCATGAATGGTCGATACCTCTAGTGCACTTTCGTTGGTAGCACAAGAACCTCCAAGAGAGCACATTGGAGTGGGAGGCTCTGATGCGTGCTCAATACCACTACTTTTTTACCTAGTTTGGAGTTATGGTTTACGGGGATGTAGATCCCTGAGATATAGATAATGTAAATATCTGGAATTTCCATGTATTTGTATATATTTATGGGAATTTTAAGAGTCCATGAAATCTGACAACGCGTGATTCTGAGGCTCGGAGTGCCCTGAATGATCCATCAAACTATTGTTAAGCTTAAATTAACAAGCCTAACTAGTTTTCTAGAAAAAGTAGAATAACTCTTAAACGGTTACTTGGATCAGAAATTAGAGGAAATCGTCACAATCAGGATGGCGGTTTTACCCTATCCATGACTTATGTTTAGTCAGTACGGGCATCCTGTTAGAAAACCCTAAAATGTCATAACCATAAATAAAATAATTAAATAAAGTTATTTTATTTTTCAAATACTTATAACTCACGAATGGTAACTCCGATTAAAAATCAGAGACCACCGCTAAACATGTGAGGGTTTTCTTTCTTTAGGAAGATACTAAATTTGGTTGGCGCGGGCCACCAATAAAAGTTATTTTTTGGCCGCAAATAAAATAATTAAGTGACTAATTATTTTATTGTAAAATTCATAACTTTTAAAAGGAAACTCAGATTGGAATCTTGAGTTTACAGTTGGGTTCGTTGGGGGTGTTTCATCTAGTAAAATCCCAACTTCGACCGACACAGGTTGAGGGTGACTGATAATAATTTTCCAAACATTTTTTAGGTACATTCAGTAATTGCATGAGTGGCATTTTGTAACTTTTGAACCAGTGCTCGGAATTGAAATCTGAGGGCACCATTGACCTCACAGCACCAATATTCCCTTAAAGAGACTATCACTTCGATGATAGTTCATTGAGGGAGTTCCACACCATAACATCCCATGAGAGGTTATGGTCTTGGGGACCACCGCACCTTAACCTCCCATGAGTTAGGGTGGTGGGGACCACCCGAGGTTTATCCCTCATAATGGGGGGGGGGGGAGGAAACCTCTCAACTCTATCAATTAATTTTATATGTCAATGTAAAATTAAATACTTTCAATTTAATTTTATGTGTCAAAATAAAATTAAATGCCATCAATTAATTTTATGTGTCAACATATAATTAAAATCTATCAATTAATTGTATGTGTCAACATAAAATTAAATCATATCAATTGTTTCGTTGTTTTCTTTCCCCCTATTAAATTAAGTAACCATGTCGTTGGAACTTAGGAAGGTTCTTAATAAACGAACCATTATAAATTTCACGATCGTTACTTAACTCCTCCCCTCCCCTATATATATAGAGCTTGGGAGGAGGATTTGGGACATTTCACCAAGAGATGAAGTGTTGGTAAAGTGAGGCGACGCCCAACACTTGGAGGTTTACTCTCTCTAAGAAAGAAAGCTCCACCGATGAAGATCATTGACCTGGACTCCAACCTTCTTCCTCGGGACCTCTTCTGAAGTGGGATGTCATCACCTATGACGAAAAATCACACAGACCAACGAACGAGGAAAACTCCAATGACGTTGATGTCTGTCTTTTCCCAATGATTCGTCTTCTTCCCCGCAACTTCGTCGGTGAACAACAAACAAGGTAGGGGATTTTTGTGATTGATTTTATATTCCCATGATTCCTTCCTTCTAAAACAAATAATGCATATCAACTTCTAACAACTTTGATCTACATATATTTCGCTTTTGTGGGTTTTGGGATTAATCATTGTGGGAGGGTTTGTTGTGCTTCATTCATGTGAGCCAAATTCTACCACCCTAAATGTGGAGGGTGCGGACCAAACCAACATATCCCAACCCCTATATTGTTCTCTTTTTCGTTGTTCTTCGAGACATAAGAAGGCGACAATGATGACGATGGTGATGAAGGCAACGACCGCGCCACCCTCTGCCTCCAGGACCCATGCTGGACCCACGACCATCCGCCCTACCATCGGCCCAACTGACTGCACCCCCCTCGTTGTGCCCCGGCTAAACTGACCCCGTGGTCTCTGCCCCTTCCTTTCGAGCAACCTTGGGCCGATCCGAGTCATCCTAGCCACATCATCTGCAAGCTGAACTGGCTCCCAGCCACACCGGCATTCTAAGCCTCCATGGCCTCGCGCGCCCTCCAGCCCTGTGCCGCCATCGGCCGAAACAACCCCAACCGTGCCACCCCACCCCATCGACTTCCCGAGCCCCCGGCCGAACCAGCGCCCTTCGCAGCATCCCGACCGAGCCGACCTCTCGCGCCCCTCGCAGCACCCTCGAGGCCGAACTGCCCATACGGTCGGCTAGGCTGGGCCCAGCGGGCCGAGGCGATCCCAATGGGCCAGGCTGATCCCAACGAGCAGGGCTGCCCATTGTGCTGGGCCAGACCCAAGGTTCAGGCCAGGTTGAACCAAACCAGGTCATCCCATACCAGGTCGGGTCGGGTTGGACATGACCTGGGCCAACTACGACCATTTTTCTTTCTTTTGGCTATATCGTGGTCACTGGATGTCCGTTTGAAAAACCGTCAGTAGTTCTGGTAATATTGGAGTGTGATAGTCCCTTTGAGTATACCCCACTAGAGTTTTGGGAAGAGTTGAGATATGGTCTGGTTAGATCATGCCCAAATCCAACCGGGCCCTGGGACTAAATGGCTAATAACTCACAGACCAGGCATCTGATTGACGTGCCGTCTATTGCGTTAAGACCCCTATGACGTGGAGGAACTTTGGGATACTTCTTCATGGGACTTCATGATAGTTGGAGCATCGACCAGAAGCTTATGGTGCAGATCTTTCGAAGACGAGCAAACATTTGTAAAGGAACCTAGTTGCAGGATAAGACTTGATGGCTGCTAACCGTTTGACTAAGAGTGACTCGACTAGCCTAGTGGGGTGAGCCTAGTTGTGGTGTAAGACCCATGGTGGAGAAGAGACTAGTTGTGGAGGCAGACCCACGGTACCCGAAAGGAGGGGTACCTCTGTAGGCTATGAAGGGGAGCACATAGTTGTGGTAGCAAACCCATGGTGGGGAGCGCCTCTATGAGACACTGTAGACCCATGGTACTCGATAGGAGGAGTACCTATGCCATCCAAGCATAGTGGGAAGTTCTAAGTTGTGGTGGCAGGCCGACTATACTCGATAAAGGAGGAGTTCTCCAGTAGCCAAGGGTTCAAATGTTTTCTACACCTAGAATAAATCCTAGTTTGAGCTGAGTCAGTAACATTTTAGTTTTCTTCATGATTGAGATAGATTACTTGATAACTTATGTATATGTATGGGAATATACCTAAGTTGGTTATTCTATTGATTTCTTACATTGTGGTTTATCCTTGTTGGATTTTGTGAGACTGTGAGGGTCTGAGGGTCCCAAATGAGTATCCTTGTACTCACCCCTTCACGGGCTATGCCCAAACCTTGTTGTGTTGGATGCAGAAGACGGACATCGCTGACTGAGGCTGAGAGTACCCGGACTGGACGGTACCCGGAGGTGGACCATACAGTGTGTCGTTACTCAGAGAAGATGGACCGACGAGGAGTGATAAGGAAGAGAGCTATACAAACCCTTCAGGTAGGAACCCAGAGGACGACCCAGTGGATGTTTTTCCTTTTTACTCAGTTGTACATTTTTCAGTTGATCTTGTACTTTCCATATGGGCTTGTATTCTGGCCCCTTTTTACTTACTATACTCACTTGTTGGTTATACAGTTTACTCGTGTTCGTATCTTGATGTGTGTGTTTACAGGTTATAAAGGCAATGCCTTCCCGGTTTTAGAGAATTACGCCTTTGGTGCTAGTCGCCATCCCCTATCCTATGGAAGGTGGGCTTGGTGTAGTCACAACATGGGCCCCTAAGGACGGGTCGTGACAATATCTCACCCTAAAGATAATACTAATAAAACCTTATGGAAAGCACCAATATACCAAAATCTACCAAAGGATTTGGGAAGTTTCTCTTATGCATCCTTAATGATCTATACCCTTAAACAAACCATATGACCATAATGGACTAGATCTATTCAAATACTGACTTGGGATATATCACAATATAATCCATACTCATTAGCCAGCTCTTTTATGGTTAATATTGGTGTTTTCATCAATATATAATTAAGACCTTATAAGGATATCTCATGAACATCAAAGAAAAGGGACCATATAAATTTTTGGTTAAGGCCTTCTTAGCGCTTCCAATCAAGAGGAACCCAGTTGACCCTCTTGTAATAACTGGAAATTTCCAAAAATATTTGGTTTTCAAAAACATTCTTCGTCCTCTCTGAATAAACTATAACATCAAAATTCTCAGTTTCTAAAAAGATTATATCAACTAATATCATTTTCCCCATGAAGTGTACCTTATGAATCCAAAACATACACATTGATATCATGGCATATAGTTTATGATCCCTATGTTTTCTCAAAATGACCTCTAGATATCGAACATGTTCCTCCCTTGATCCTAGAGAATACTTTAGCACCTCTAAGTTGATCAAAAAGTTCATTACTACATATAAGTCGATATAAGTTCATTTATATCACACAAAATAACCTTTAATAGTCCACAGATATTCTCAATTATCCCCTTGATTTTTTATGGAAAATACTAAGGCAACCCAAGGGTAAACAATCATTCATATGAACCCATTCACCTTGAAGTCATTCAATTGAGCCTTCTTCTCTCACATCTCTACAAAATAGATCTTATATGGTTTAATAAATATATGATCAACACCCGATAATATCACAATCATAAACTCAACCTATCCCTTCTGTGGTAATATAGAGAATTCTCTAGGAAATTCATTTTGGAACTTTTCAATGATAGTAGGACATACTGACTGATATTTCTCTCTATAATCCAAAATTACTCTAAAAAATGGGTTATGATTTTACCTAGATACAAAAAATATAGGTCCTAAATAAATAGTTTTCAAATCCAACTCTCCAATATAGACATAATCACCACCCTAAAAAATACAAATCTACTCATTCATGGAAACAATTGATATAGTAGATACATCACTACATGGAGGGTTTTAATTGTAGTAAAAAAGTCGACTCACAGTTTTCATGTCACTAGAACATTCCCTTTCCATTTTTGTGTCTATATTAAGTGGAAATTAGTGAGTTTAATGGTAAAACTTTCAAATAGTTTTTAGATATTCTATGCATCCATTGGCATCCATTTTTTATATATGTGAAAAGTTTATCTCCCTCGTGTATTTACCTCATACTTTCAATAAAATTATACATGAACTGACATGAGACATTCATATTCCATATATACAAATTATAAATTCACCGACATGAAACATTCATAATAAATATTTGCAAATATTTATACATATATAAGAATATTTAATATGTGGGGCACAATTTTCCCACTTTGAGTAAATTGATAAGCTATAATCAAAATATCCTAAGAACTGACATGAAACATTTATTTTTCGTAAATTGTTGAGGAAAATAAATAATACATTCCTCTATAATTAATAAAAAAATAGGTGAAACAACAACATCACTATATGAATGATGTCAGAAACAATAAAACATATCCGTATGTAAAACGACAATAAAAAACATGTGAAACTACTTTGAAAAAACCTAACAAAAAATGGATGGGTTATATTCTATGATATGATCTCCAATAAAACATGGAATCTATTCTCAAAATCACCTAACAAACAAACCAATTTCAATGCCACTAAACATCAATTGGGCCACAATCATCCAATAGCTATCCATATACTTATTGAATCAAAAAATGTACTTAAATAATTACATGAATACTCACAGTGGTAGCACATGAGGAGCTGGGTTCGTGGCGGAGGTGGGATCACAAAGGAGGAGGGCTTCACAGTAGAGGTGGGGTTCGATGGCAGAGGTGGGGTACATGGAAGAGACCTTCACGACGGAAGAGAGCTTCACGACGGTGGCGGAGGGCTTCACAGCGATAGAGGAGGAGGAGGTGAGAGAGGAGGAGGACGAGGCGAAGAGGTTTGATTTTCACTAGAGCTTGAGTCGTGTGACGTGAGGAGGAGACTATTAGGGTTTATTTATAAAACCGAATGAACCCTTTATCATCGATAGTTAAAAAATGATGATAATGGTATGATTTTTTAGTGCTAATATATAAAACGCTGATAAAACATGTCTTTATTAGTGCTAAAAAAGCATTGACAAAACTATAATGATGATAAGTTATTTTTATTTATATATATATATTTATGAAATTATATGTATAAATATATAAATATATTTCTTTATTTATTTAAAATAATAACTATAAATAACTATATAATTATTTATATTTATATATATAATAAATATATATTTACGAATAATTATAAATTTATAATAAATATATTAATTATATTTATAATTATATATAATTATTATCTTTATTATAATTTTAAAAATATCTAAATATATTTATATATATTTATTGATTTATAATTGTAATTATTAGTATATATTGATTTAATTTTTTAATTATTTAATGGCTATAAATTTATATATATTTATTTATAACTTTTAAAAATATATATTTATTTATAATTATAATATATATATATATATATTTCAATAATTAAAAAATTATAACACAAATATTAATTACATTTATAATTTTATAAATATATATAATTAATATATTTATAATAATATAATAATTATTTAAATATATCTGTATTATATAGAATTTTATTTATAATAATTTGTATTTATATATAAATATATATATATATATAAGTAATTATATATAGTTATTTAATTAATATATGTATTATAATTTGATAATTATTTAATATATATATATATATATTTAAATTATTGTGGAATTATTATGAAATAAATATATATCTATTATAAATATATATATTTTACATATATATTTTATGTATAGTCATAAATATAAATAAATATATATATATATATATAAATACATACAACATTAAAATGAATATATTAATTATATATAGTCATAAATATATATATATATATATATATATATATATTTATGAAATTAAAAAAAAATGTTAATTATACATATATTTTTATAATTTTACAATTATTTAAATTTATATATATTTATAATTAAATAATTATGAAATTCATATAAATATAATTATAATAAAGATATTTATTATATTTATAATTATAATTATAAGTAAATATTTATTTATTTATATTCATAACTAAAAATAAATAAATGTATATATATTTAAATACTTCTAAAAGTAAAATAAATATGTTAATTATATATATTTTTTATAATTTATAATTATTTCAATAAATATATATTTATATATAAATAATGTTGAAATTATAATAAATATATTTTTTATATTTATAATTAAAATTATAAAAAAATATTTATATATTTATAGTCATAAATATAAAATATATAAACATATATTTATATACTTAAATACTTATGAATGTAGAAAAAATATATTAATTATATAATTAATATATATTTTTAATTTCCAAATTATTTAAATAAATAAATATTTGTATATATTTATGACTATATATAATTAATTTATTTATTTTAATTTCATAAGTATTTAAATATATATATATATATGAGTAAAAATAAATATATATTCACTTATAATTATAAATATACATATGAAAAATATATTTATTATTATTTTATAATTATTTAGAAATATATATATTATTTATAATTATAATTATAAATATTTGTATATGTGTATAAATATTTGTATATATTTATAAGTATATTTTTGTAATTACATATATTAATTATATTATATGTTTCAAAAATACATTTATCATGATTTTAGGTATTTATGAGAACATAATAGCTTCATGGAAACCTGAATGAATCATATACACCGAGTAAAGTATAGATCATAAAAAATGGTTCATCATATAAATGGACAACATGAATAGTAATAAGAGTGTAATGTATAAATGAACATTCATGATGAATATATAACATATGAACGTCCCTTATATTTATGAATCAATTGATCAAATTCATTGGAAATATATATTTATTTAAATGTATATATATATTTATTTTCAATTATCATTATAAATATATATATTTAAAAAGTATTTATAAATAATTACAATTACACATATTTAAAAAGTGTTTATATATAATTATAAATATATATATTTAAAAAGTATTTGTATATAAATATAAAAATATAATTATAAATAAATAAATATAATAATTATGTTTATTATTTAATGAAATTTATTATATATGTATTTGAATCATTAAAAAATATATATTATTTATAAACGTGCATTTTTAATGTAGAGAAATAAAAATTATTTTTTAATATATATATATATATATTAATTTTATATAAATTGCTAATATTTTTTCTTAAAAACTATTCTCAGCACTAACAATAGCACTGATAAATCTACCATTTTTCAGTGCTAGAAAAAGGACTGATAAAGGGTAGATTTATCAGTTCTTTTCGATAGTGCTGACAAAGGTCCTCTTTTATCAGCGCTTTCTCCTTAGCACTGATAAAACCTAATGCATCCATTTTCCAAATATGTGGTAGTGTGCAAACATATGTCATTTATGTCATAGGGTTTTTATTATTTTTTCAATACAATATTCCTCACCACTCCTCTTGTAAACATACCCGATTTCATTCCTCCTCCTTTTCCCAATGATAAACTCCACAACACTATTTTAATAATCAAAATATGAATTTATTGATAAAAAATAATTAAATTAAAAGCATGGATAAAGAATATGGAAATTTAAATTTAATGTGTGTGATTTATAATGAAAATTAATTTTATTTATTGTCATTAATATAGATATATTTGACTATAATTAATATTAATATATTAAAAATAATAATACTATTTTGAAAAATAAAAAAATTGGTTTGATCACCTGTTTAACTGATCTTTCCGATCCGAACTTGACGTACTCCCCTGTACTAGGAGTAGCAGCCGGTTTAAAACTAATTGCTCCTCAGGAATTGGAGCATCAGTATGTGCAAAACGTTGTTTCAATGCACTGCAAGAAGCAATAGGTTGAGAGACCTGTTGGTCCTCAGGATTGGGAGCACCATTACGTATGGAATTTATTATCTATAGAAGTGGTTTAACATTTTATTTAGAGTACATAAATATAGTAGTAAATGAATAATAACATGAGGTTATATGATGGATATTACAAAAAAAGTAACAAGATTATTGAACTCGCCTTTTAATTTTTTCAAGGATGAAGGGATTTGACCCCTCTATCGAGGATCAAAATACCTTCATTGTGGTCTCCTCTAACATACAAAATGTTGTCTATATTGGGACTACTGTGAAATGATTTTGATTACTCAATGAAAGGGTCATCCTAAATTGAGTTTTAATCCACCCTTCAGTGGTTTAGATCGATAACAGAATGATAGACTACTTTCAATTTGCGGGGTCTGGAACATAAAATACTTGTACTATCTATGATGTCATTATAAATGGTTCACCTTTGTACCATTCCTTACTAAAATTAAATTTCATGAATCCCAATTCATCTATTTTAATAACACATTTGTTATCAACCAACTTGGTTTTCAAAATCATTACTTGGAATGCAGTATAATCCAACTACCATATTTTTTTGATGATGACAAAGTATGAACTATTCCCATAAATTGGATTTTTTCCTTAGTACCAGAAACATGCATATCTTTAACCATGTGTGTAACTTCACTATTTTTCATGGTAATGTCTTCATCATTCTTATTTGTATAGAACCTATAACATTTAATTACATAACCATTTTAATATAATACGTACACAATTGGTCCTCTGGGTAGCCATTGATGTCGTTCTGAAATTGAATCTAGATTCTCATTTAACTCATTTTAAATATAGTCTCAAAACTATCCTATAAATTGTTTATTATGTGTATTTGATATCTATATTCTAACCCCTTATGGATTCAAATGCCCTAGAATTTCATTATGGGTTTTGACATATGGGGAAACCTTTAAACTATTATAAAAAATGTAAATGTGGGCCTCATCCCGATTTGTAATATTGATTGTCACAAAAACTCTTCCAGAAATCCCTTCACCTACAATCCACCCAGTGTGTTGATATTTCAGTAGACTAATTATTTCCACACCAGACATGTATTCGGTACATAATTCAACATATTCCTCAACAATATATCACTCTACAATACACCCCTCTTTCCAACTTCAATTTTTTACATACCCATTGAAAATATTCATATAATGGTCAATGGGGTACAAACATCTATAGTATATATGATCACATAGTCTAATCTCTCTCACCAAGTGAACCATAAAATAAAATAATGTTGTCATGAAGAACATTTCAAATTCACATAATATGGCGCCAATTTCTCGTTGCACTGTTAAAAATTTTGTCAAGTCTATATCTTTTTTTACCATATATTTGAAAAAGAAATAGAGCTTGGTTAATGTATAAATGAAATTCCTGGAAAAAAATCAATGTAGGGCTACAAAAATTAAATCATTCATGAAAACATGGATGTTATGTGATTTCTAACCATTTATATTTAAATAGAACATTGACACGATGTTCTTCGTATTCGATGAATTACCCTATGGAATATTTACGTTATTTAATAAGTTTCAAAACTGATATCTATCCTACATAGAAATAGTGTAAATAGATAGAGGAAGGAAAAAAATTCACCCTTAACTGGCGCCATCTCTTGTCGTATTCCCTTGTCAATCGTGTCTAGCCTAGCCTTAATTCCATTCTTTGTTTTTTGAGTGCATTTAGAAACATGTCGATGACACTGTCACATATTTTTTTTAAACATTCATAATGCTAAGAAATTTTTTTACATAGAGATAATTCCAGTATGGTAATTCAAAAAAAAAGATCTCTTTTTTCAACCATATTTCTTATGGTTTGTAAAAAACGTTTTATCAAAAGCAGTGTCCAAATCTTTTACTTCTTCAAATAGTTGATCACCTGTTAGTAGAGACGGTGATTTATGTTCTTCTTAACTTCAATCGAATGATGGTGTCCAATATTGGTAATTATGCCGTTGGGGTTGTAATCTATGATATCCAATAAATATAGTTTTCGATGAATGTTTCAACCAAATTGACTATATACCATGTTCGCAAACAATACACCCTTGAGTTCCTTTAATTCTATATCCTAACAAATTTCCATAAGCTGGAATGTTATTTATCTTCCTATACAACATGGATATCAACTTGAAATATTCAGTTTTATGGGCATCATAAACTGTAACAAATAAATCCCACAATAATTTTAAATTCTCAGTCAATGGATCCAAATAAACATCAATATCATTACCTAGTTGTTTTGGTCTTGATATAATCATAGATAACATGATGTATTTTTCTTTCATACATAATCACAATGGACGGTTATACGTTACCAACATAACCGACCATGTATTGTGAGTTCTTTTTTGAAAACCAAAAGGATTCAATCCGTTTATAGATAACACAAGACGAAGGTCTCTTGGCTCGTTTCCAAATTCACGATACTCATGATCAATTCTCTTCGACTGAGGGGAGTCTATTAGATGACATAGTTTCCAGTATTTAATTCTTGTGTTTATGTGCCATGTCAATTTCCCTACTTTCTCATCACTTCTATATATGTTCCTAAACCATGGACTGATTGGAAAGTACCATACAACTTTCATTGGACCAGATTCATCTTTATTTTATTAATAATCACCAAAATTTGGGAATTATCTAAGCGATTTATTTTCCCTTTGAAACAATATACAAAAATTCAGGCATGAATGTATTATTTTAGAGATCATACCCATTGAGCATTGCATTTGTTTGACATCATATGTTCAGTTCATGATCTCATTATCTTCTGGGAGCATGTCATTTAAGATAGCAAGTAATTATGTAGAACAAGCATTACTCCATCTGTTGCCTGATTTAGGATTATACATCTTTAGTATGGCTGACAGTTTTGTATATTTAGTGAAACCACTATACAATTTCATATTTTAACAAATATTTAACTTCTCAATCAATTTTGTGAAATCACAAAGTTTATCATCAACTGGTGTTGTCATTTCCTCAATATGATCTTCATAATCATTCACATATATAATGAAATCCTCGATATAGTCTTCTTCATTTTCTACACTTGTAATCAATTAAAATGATCCATAAAATGTAGTGTTATCCCAGCCTTTGCTACATTTTATTTTCCCCATGTCTATTCTAGAATTTATATCTTCTATCAATTTTGTAATAGATCAAGTGTTCTTCCAACTCCTTTGAACTAATTTGCCTTGAATAAAAATAGTGTAGACTTGGATAAAGGGTTTGATAAGGTTCATATGCATGATATTTTTCAATCTTGATGAATTATTTCCATCCATCTTCACACTCTTTTGTCAGACGTTTAGAATCCATCTATTCTTTATTCATATCCATCCTATTTAACTTCGTAATATTAATATTTAACCAAATAAATACACAAAATATTGATATAAAAATTAACCATGTCTAAAAAAAGGTATAGAAATTATGTATCCTTCAATATTTATCACCAACATCAACTTTTGAGAACCAAGGTCCTTCATTTGGGATCTTCTAGATAAGTCAATCTTCATATATTCTAGTCATTTCTTCATTGGTCTAACTAAGAGAAATTTATCCACATAATGAAGTAAAATGACAAAACTACCATCATAATACACCATAAAATAGTAGCAATTATTTTCATTACACTATATGAAAATTAATTCTACCATAAAGGCATTTAAATTCTAGTTACACTATCTGGGTGCCTACTTAATCGCAAAAAAGCATCATTTGAGACTGGAACCGAACCTTCTATTCCATTTAGTGTTAAAACATCCAGTTGATCTCTGTATATCTCTTCCTCTAAATCCCCATGAAGGAGTAAAATCATGAAATATATTTTATTTGAAATAGACCTTCAATGGAATCCAAGTAGAGAACCATCTAAATTATTATATGCTTTACCACATGAGAGAAAATCTAATGGGAATCCAATCCTCTTAATTATTGAAATACATTTACCCTTTCCATGGTGTTATTATTGATCTAATTTTCTTCCCTATATAATGTAATGGTTTTCCTAATTCTATAAAAATCTAAACTTAAATGATTAAGGAAAAACTACATTTCAAATGTCCTTTGAAAAATATTTATAAAATCACAGTTGAAAATATCTCACCCAAAATTTATTTCATTTTTTTTAGTGTATTCCAAAAATATCTCACCCAAAAGATAATACCAATAACACCTCATGGATTGCACCACTATTTCCAAATTTACGAAATTATTTTGGAAGTTTCTCTTATGCATATTTAATTATTTGGACCGATAAGTAACCATATGATCATCATTGACTGGAACTGTTCAAATCATGACTCCTGATACATCACAATATATTCCATACTCATTACCCATCTCATTTATGATTAAGATTGGTTTTTTCATCAATACCCCATTAAAGATCTAAGAAGGATCTCTCATGAACATATAAGGAAAGGAACCATACCACATTCTTAGTTAAGGTCTTCTCAACACTTACAATTATGAAGAATCCCAGTTGAGCCTCAGGTAATAACAGGAAATTCCCAAAAATTATTTGGATATCAAAAAAATTATTTGGCCTCTCAAAATAAACTATAACTTCAAACATATCAGGTTCTAAAAAAATTCTTTCCACTAATATAATTTCCCCCATGATGTGTACATTATCAATCTAAAATATACACTTTGCGATCATTGCATATAGTTGATGCTCCCTACATTCTCTCAAAATGATCTCCAGATATCGAGCATGTTCCTACCTCAATCCTGGAGAACACTTTAGCAACTCTATGTTGATCAAATAGACCATCACTATGTATAAGTGTATATAAGTTCATTTCTATAACTTAGAATAACCTTTAATAGTATACCCATATTCTCAATGATCCATTTGAGTATTTATAGAAAAAAACAATGGCACCCTAGGGGGCATAATCATTCATATGAACCCCTTCACATCGAAGTCATTAAATTGAGCCTTCTTCTCTCATAGATCTATAGAATCCATCTTATATGGTGGAATAGATATATTCCACACACCGAGTAATAACACAATCATAAACTCAACCTATCCCTTGGGGTGGTAATCTATAGATGACCTTGGGAAATACATCAAGGAACTTGTCAATTATAGTAGGAAATACTGAATGATGTTTATCTCAATCATCCAAAACAACTCTAGAAAAATCGGTTCTGATTCTACCCAGCTATAGAAATATTGGTCCTACGTAACTAGTTTTCATATCCGACTCTCCAATATAGACAAAATCATCACCCTTGAAAAATATAATTCCACCAATCAATGAAAACTATTGATATAGTAGATACATCACTACGTGGGGGGTTTTATTTGTAGTCACAAAGTAATATCATAGTTTTCATGTCCCCAGGACCTTCCCTTTCCATTTTTTGTCTATATTAAGTGAGAATTAATGAGTTTAATGGTAAAATTGTCAAATAGTTGCGAGACATTCTATGAATCCAATTTTTATATATGTGATATTTTTATCTCCCTCTTGTATTTACCTCTTACTTTCAATAAAATTATACATGAACCGACATGAAACATTCATATGCCATATATAAAAATTATACATTAACTAACATGAAACACTCATAATAAATATACACAAATATTTATACATGTTTACAAATATTTAATATGTGGGGAACAATTTTCCCACTTCGTGTAAATTGATAAGCTATAATCGAAATATCTTATGAACTGACCTGAAATATTCATGTGGCATAAATTCTTGAGAAAAATAAACAATACATTCCTCTTCAATTGAATAAAAATATAGAAGAAAAACAAACATCACAATATGAATGAAGTCAGAAACAGTAAACGATATCCATATGTAAATAGACAATGAAAAACATGTGAAACTACACTGAAAATAAACATAACTAAGAACAGATGGGTTGTATTCTATGACATGATATCCTGTCAAAGATGGCCTCTATTCTAAAAATCACCTTACAATCAATCAAATTCCTATGCCACTAAACATCAATTGTGGTATAAGCATCCAACAACTAACCATATACTTATTGAACCAAAAATATACATAGAGCATTAAAAGAATATAATAAATATATTTAAAAAATTATATGTATAATAAATAAATATTTATTTATTAATAATAATAACTATAAATAAATGTATATTTATTTATATTTATATATATAATGAATATATTTTAATTTATAATTGTTATTTTTTAAAAATATATTTTTTGTATTTATAATTATATATAATTAATATCTTTATTATAATTTTATAATTATTTAAATATATTTATATTAATTTTGTATTATAATTTTAAATATTTGTAAATATATATTATAATTTTATAATAATTTAATAATTATAAATGTATATATATTTATTTGTAGTAATAATCATATATATATATATATTTCAATAATTATAAAATTTTAACAAATATATTTATTGCTTTTAAAATTTTATCTATATTTAAAATTAATATATTTATAAAAATTTAATAAATATTAAAAATATGTGTATTATATAGAATTTTAATCATAAATATTTATATATATTTATAGATATATATATTTAATTAATATATTTATTATAATTTGATAATTATTTAAATATAAATATAAATTAATTACATATATATTTTTATTATAGCGTGTGATTTATAATGAAAACTAATTTTATTTATTGTCATCAAAATAGTTATATTTGACGATAATTAATATGAATATATAATTATATTATAATACCGTTTTAACAAATAAAAAAAGTGGTTTGATCACCTATTTAACTGATTTTCCCGAACCAAACATGACCTACTCCCCTGATTTAATGACCATCCCGATTCTATATGAGTGCATGTATAATTCGAGGGTAATTTAGGTGGGTGGGTTTTTTTAGTTTTATGGGGTAAGGTTTTTTAATATTTGGTAATGGGGTTTGTTCAGCGCCACATGAAGTGGCGCTTTGACCCCACACCACCCCCAATCCCCACAAATATATAAATATAAATATATAATAAATTTATTTAATATAATAAATATAAAAATGAAAGAATTACATAATTATATTATTTATAATAAATAAAAAAATTATAATAAATATTTATATTAAATATCTAATAAATATTATAACAAATATTATAATATTATTATAATAAATATATATTTGTTATAAATTTATAATACATTTATTATAAATACTATAATGTTATAATATTATAAAATTTATTATAATAAATATATAATAAATATTAATAAATACTATTATAATAAATTCACAATAAATGTATAATAAATATTTATAATACATTTATATTTATAATAATTACTTATTATAATTAAATATTATAATATTTTTAATAATATATATCTAATAAATGTATAATGAATATTATTATAATAAATATACATTTATAATATCTATTATAATAAATATTATTATAATAAATGTATAATAAATATTATTGTAATAAATATTATAATTAATGTATAATAAATATATATCAAATTTTTAATAAATATTTATAATAAATTTATTATAAATCTATATTTATTATAATAAAAATTATAATATTTAATTATAATAAATGTATATTTATATTTATATTTATAATAAATATTATAATATTTATTATAATAAATCTACATTTATTTTATACATTAATTATAAAAAATATGTATAATAAATGAATAATAAATATTATAATATATTTATTTTTTAATTATAATATAATAAATGTAATATGTAATATAATATAAAAATTTTCATATGATACATTTATTTTTTAATTATAATAAATATATATTTATAATTATATTAATATATAATAAATATAATAAATATAAATGTATAATTAAATATTACATTTATTAAAATAAATAAATAATTACATATTAAATTTATTATAATAAATAAATGTATATTTATAATTACATTTATAAATGTATATTTATTATAATAAATAAATATATATTTATTACATATTTATTATAATAAATAAATATATATTTATTACATATTTATTATAATAAATAAATTTATATTTATAATTACATTTATAAATGTATATTTATTATAATAAATAAATATAAATTTAAAACTTCTTATACCACGGCCTCGGAGCTTGCTTCAAACCATACAAGCTCTTCTTCAACTTGCAAACATGATTTTCGTTACCTGTTTCAACAAAACCATCTGGTGCTCCATATAAATCCCCCCATCTAAATCTCCATGGAGAAAAGCTGTCTTCACATCAATCTGCTCAGTCTGTAGATCTAAACTGGCTGCCAAACCAAGAACAACCCGAATGAAAGTCATTTTGACAATAGGTGAGAAAATATCATTAAAATCAATACCTTTCTTCTGATGGAAGCCTTTGACAACTAACCTTGCCTTGTATCATGGAACATAACTGGATTCTTCATTCTTAATCCTATAAATCCACCGATTTTGCAAATCTCTCTTCTATGTCTTTAACTTCACCAGCTCAAAAGTGTGGTGGTCGTGCAATGATGTCATCTCATCTTCCATTGCTGCAACCCATCTGTTATCCTGTTCACTCTCCATTGCCTCATCAAATGATTCTGGTTCTACCCCTTCAGTGAGAAGCACATACTCATCAGGTGAATATCGAGTAGAAACAGTGCGATGCCGAGATGACATCCGATGTGGAACTGCGGGTTCATTAATAACCCCTGGAACAAGATAATCAGAAACAAAAGGTGCAGCGAAAACTTCAACTCCAACCTATTCACCATGAGCATCATTCTATACATCAACATGATCATTAGAATCAACAATATGATGTAAATGTGAATCAGAACTTGGCTCAAGACTAAAAAAACCATCCGATGTTGGAGAAGCATCTTTTTCTCTCTTATCAATGTCTACAATAGTCTGATTTTCCTTAAACACTAAATCACGACTTCTGACAGGTTTCTTCAAAATAGGATCATAGAACCTATACCCAAACTCATCATGTCCATATCCAATAAAAATACATTGGTGTGTCTTACCATCCAGCTTGGATCTCTCATCTCTATGAACATGAACAAAATCCTTGCAACCAAATACATGCAAGTGATCATACCTGATCTCTTTTCCATACAAAAATTTGTTGGGAGTGTCTGTCTGCAAAGCAACCATAGGTGATAAATTTATAATATAAGCAGCAGTAAGTAAAGCCTCACCCCAAAAATTTCCAGGTAACTTTGCTTCTAAAAACAACCAACGAACTCTTTCTAACAAAGTCCTGATCATCCTCTCAGCTACACCATTCAGTTGAGGTGTCTTGGGCGGCATCTTCTGATGCCGAATACCTTTCAGTCTACAGTACTGATCAAACGGATCACAATACTATCCACCATTGTCAGTGTTAATACATTTCAATTTCATTCCTGATTCTATCTCACCAGAAACATGAAATTTCTTAAAAACACTAAGCACCTGACTTATGGATTTCAAGACATAAACCCAGATCATTCGTGAGTAGTAATCAATAAATGTCACAAAATAAAGGCTGCCACTAATGGTCTTAGATTTCAAAGGACCACGAATGTCAGAATGTACTAACTCAAGTACCAGTGACTTCCTGTGTGGATGATGACTGCTGAAACTCACTCTGCTCTGTTTCCCAGCCATACAATGATCACATGTGTCCAATTTGACACTCATCAAATATGGAAGAATATTTCACTTGGCCAAACAACCAAGACCATTCATACTGATGTGATTGATACTCTTATTCCACAACTTGGATGAAACACTGCACTCAAAAATGCAAGTAGTATCACAAGAAATAGAATCTCTAGTACAGTACAAACCTGATTGCTTCTTCCCTCGAGCCACAATCAAAGATCCCTTGGAAAGATTCCATTGTAAATCACCAAAAGTGCTAATAAACCCTTCATCACCCAGAATGCTTGTAGAGATAAGATTCAAAGGAACCTCAGGTGCATGTCTAACATTCTTTAAAATCAGCTTAATTCTTGTATTGCTCTTTAAACATATAGTCTTGATGCCTACAACTTCAGCATGACCATCATTTCTCATCTTCAAAATCCCAAAATTACCTAGGTTGTATGATGTAAAGAACTCCTTCTTTGATGTCACATGAAAATAGGTACCACATTCAAAAACCCAATAAGAATCATCATAATCAATGTTAATGGAATCATAAACAATAACAAGATCACCCCCTGTAGCAGGGGCGACATGATCATCTCCATCGCCATTTTTATTCTTTGGATTTTCCTTCATTCTGATATCTCTTTTCAGTTGATAACAAAACTTCTTAACATGCCCCTTCTTACCACAATGATGACATTAAAAATCTCTCTGCATCGATCTAGATTTGCTTCTGCCTCTGCTCTTATCTTGACTGTTCTACCCCCGGTCTTGGATTCTCCCCTTGTTCTCATTGACTAAAAGCTCGGAATAAGATTTCTCCTGAGTGCGTCTCCTAACCACTTCATTTAAAATAGCAGACATGACAAAATTAAATTTCACATCACCATTGGGAGGAGAACCAGTTAGAGTAACATGTAAATTTTCCCATGAATCAGGTAAAGTGTTAAGCAGCAAAAGAGCTAGAACCTCATCTTCAAAATTGGTACCCATGCTAGACAACTGATCAAATCATCCTTGATATTCACATACATAATCAAATATAGACGTACCTTCTCTGTACCACAAGATCATCATTTTCATGAGACGAAAAAATTTATTGTTTCTTGTCTTCAAAACCTAGGTCGTCTAAAGCTTCTCCCACAATGTTCTGGCATGAGAGATGTTGACAATGTGGCTCATCACGTTGTATTCAACCCATTGGTGAATGGAGATCCAAAACATATCATACTCGAATTACCATTCTTCATCTGACATCCTCTCTCGCTTCTGAGTACAAAAACACTGGAAGATGCATTTTCTTGACAAAAAGTAGATCCTTCATTTTATGTCGCCACATATTGTAGTTGATACCACTTAAAAAATCATCTGACTGTAGTTGGCCTCCATAATAAAAAATGAAAAAGAACCAAACCCTCTGATACCAGATGTTGAGAAAAGATGGGAAAAATGACGAACATGAAAAAAATTGAAAAGTGAACACGTAGCAGAAATAAATTCTTTCTCTCAAATAAAATTGATGTGTAGAGACCCGAAATTAAATGTGCAGAAAAATAAAGTTGACAGCGGAAATTTTTACGTGGAAAACATGAAAGGGAATAACCATGGGGCCTAGTCCAGAAATAGGGATCCACGAAAATCAAGAGGTAATTGGTAGGGACTCCCCAAAAATGGAAGGGATCTCAAAAGTAATACTCAAGAATAAAAGTGTGGATCAAAATATGGAGAGAAGGAAAGATGATCATCGAAGAAAGGTGATCACCAAATGGGATTTTCTATCGGTGTTGTTGCTGCCGGTGATGTTGAAATGCCTTGCCTCTACCACTTTATATAGAAAAAGAATCAGCGTCAAAATAATGTTTCTGTGTCAATAAAGTGTTGCGAATTAATTAATTCACGTGGTCTTGGCCCGCATTAAAACACCACATTAAAACAGATACGGCGTGGGCACCATTTTTGGAGGCTTTACCCAGTGCGACAACAAAGAAGGCTCCCAACATTTATATCCCAAGTCCTACCAATGGAGGATCAGAAGAAGATATGTATGATGTTCATGGCAGAAAGGCAGAGGAGAGTGCCGCACACCGAGCAACTCTTACCAGACTCTTGCGATCAGGCGACGTCGGAAAGGAAGAAGAGGACGATGCTGGATGACTTTCTTAAAGCCCAAGACCTAGTGATGGGGGATCAGAAGAAGAGAAGTACAGTTTTCATTTTAGAAAGGCAGAGGAGAGCGCAGCACACCGAGAAGCTCTTACCAGACTCTTGTTACCTGGCCATGCTAGAAAGGAAGAAGAGGACGACGCTGGCTAACCTGTTTATAGCCCAAGGCCTGGCGATGGAGGATTGGATGAAGAGAAGTACAATGATCATGGCAGAAAGGCGGAGGGGAGCGCTGCAGACCTAGAACCTCTTACCAGAATTGATGTTCATGGCAGAAAGGCAGAGGAGATCCCCACACACCTAGTAGAAATTAATAGATATATATTTATCTATTAATATAATGAATTTAAAAATATAATGTTGAAATTTGAAATTTATGTTTAACATTTTGGAAATCTATGTAATATTTTTATTCAAATTAAATCTATTTTTGTTTTTTCTCTTTTAATCAAGTATTCACAAGAATCATTTTGATTTTTTGCATGTTTTGAAAAATAATCTAGTGTTCGTTGATTTAACATAATCCAATTAATTCAATGAGAAACAAAATTATACTTGGTTTTTCTTTAAGTTTATTTTTATACATAAAACATGTGCTTTTTCAAAAAATGGTTCTCGTGAATTTATATTAAAAATATTCTTTTACCACTCCTAGATATTATATCTTATAAAATGGGTTCTATATTTCAAATTATATTTATTAATATCATGTAATTAGACCAACTCAAAGAATAATTTTTCTTTGAGAATAATCATAGAAAATTATAATGGAAGGTTCGAAGCAGCGAGTAGTCATGATGACATGAAATTATATCCATGCGAATTATATGAAAAAAAAGATTCTTTACAATTTTTTTTGTAAAAAAGTTAAAAGTACCTCATTCAAAATACGAAAAGAAGATTCCTTTTATTTTTTTATTAAAATTTAAACATGGATAAAAATTAATTTAAAAAATAATAGGAGAATATTAAAATCATTCATGAATTTTTTTTAAAGAAATGATGAAAATGGAAGAGAAGGATTCCCAAAAGTCGATTTTTCTTTTTAAAAAATATCTGATCATTCTAAGTACTAAATAAAAGAAAACTGAACTATTACTTAAACACTCCATGAATAAATGAAGGAAAATAAAATGAAATGGGTTTATCGTATAAGGAACATATAATTTCTCTAAGTCTAAACTAAAGTATAATAAATAAAAATTAAAATTAGATTGAAACATAAATCCCTTACAACATTGGTAATCACTAAAGAAAAAACTCATGAAAGAGAGAACTATATATGGATTTTTAAATTCCTATAGTTTCAATAAAAAGAATCGTAAAATACATTAATGGTGTCACACCCCGAAATTTTAATTTATTTTCATTTTATTATTCTTGGGATCCACGTCCTCACATCAAGGATTAGGCTGGGTCTGGGTTTAAAATTTTTTGACATTTAATGTTTTTGGTGAGTTTCGGACCTGTGCGTAGGCACCGCGTGGTTAGCAGTGATGGTGCGATTGCCTCCTGCCAGCAGTCGGCTTCCACACCTCACCCTCATGCCTACCTCACCCATTTCTAGGACCTCTGCCATTCTCCCTTGTCATTCTCGCACCCATCCTCGGTGTGAATCCCAACCACCTCACTCCCTATGACCATCGCCTCCAGGACCCCTCGCCAGCACTGGCCTCTCTCCTGCAGCTCTTGCTCCCCTCCACCTGCTCGCGCCTAGGCCCTCTGCCACCGGCTCCTGCTCACTCACCACCTCCCTCACCGTCCCTGCCTCACCCCCTACTGTAGGCCGTGTCCCGACCTCCGCACTCCTGCACTCATCCCTCACCACCCCCCTCTCTGTCTCACTGTTCTTGGTTTGTCGTGCCCAACAAAACACTCTGCCTCCCTCACCACATGCTCCGGCTCACCCTCGACCTCTGTTGGACTCGCTCAACACACTTTCTCAGTGACACTTCCTCCATCTAGTAACTCCAGCCCCTACCTCACTCACCCTCTTCCACTCCCAAACCCCTTGATGTCTTTCCTTCTCTGGCAGCATAGAAAACCCCCTACCCTCCATACTTCGGACCCCACCAGCCTCACCGCGCCTCCTTCACGCTTCTTCTTCTGCTCCAGTTTGCAGCGGCCTCCTACGATATATTCTTTTATTAATTTTATTATTTATTCATTGATTTATTAATTCTTTTAATCATTAATTTACTTATTATTTTATTCATTCATTCATTTATTCTTTCATTTATTAATTCTTATAATTTTTTATTTACTTATTATTTTATTAATTTATTTATTTATTCTTTTATTTATTTATTCTATTAATCATTTATTTATTCTTTTATTCATTTATTTATTTAGTTATTTATTTATTTATTTTCCCTTCATTTCATCTTTGATGTTTTTTTTTAATTTAGATAAATCCTAATACTGTCGCGGGTTTTGTGTAGTGTGTTTTTATTGTTGTTCAGCATGCACAGTTGGTCCGTGAAGCATTGTTCAGCATTCCATTGAGGTTTCTTCATGTCCACTCTTGGTTTGAGGTAGTTAATTCCTTGGTTTAACTTTCCACAGTCCAATTGATGCTTGGGTGTTTTGATAATTTTATTTTATTTGATTCGAAGCTTTGTTATATCAATAATTTTGCCTTCTATAGTGCTTTTAATTTTTTAGAATTAGTCAACAGAATTTTTTGATTCAATTCTTGGTTTGAGTACACAATTATTTGATTATATGCCAAATCATGTTTTGATATTTTTATGGCTATTTTGTTGGGGTGTTTGTTTTTATGTCAATACAGTTTGATAAAAAATAATACTTTGAAGGAAAATATTTGGTTATGATAATGTTTATGTGCACTTGGGGCATTTGAAAAAAATACTATACTGTTCAAAGTGGAATTGAGGGTTTTTATGAAATTTTTAGCCTTGATTGTCTTGTGTGTCGGCATTAGTTATTTGTAAAATTGGTTTGGTTTATAATTTTGGTGTTGGTATAACTTGATAATAGTGTTAAGGTGTAAAAATAAAAAGGGGCCTCTTTGGTTTTTAATGTGACGGTGTGAGTTATTTTCAAATAAAGTGAGTGGTTGGTTTTAGTTTCAAAGTGGTAGTTTTGTGGGAATAGTATTGGTTGTTTTCTTGAAGTGCAGCCATGCCATTGGATGTTGGCTCATTTATTATACATTTATTATACATATTTATTATAATAAATGCATAAAATAAATGTAGATTTATTATAACAAATTGGGCTACATACATCAAACAACTAACCATATACTTATTGAACAAAACATATAATTAGAGCATTACAAGAATATAAGAAATATATTTATAAAATTATATGTATAATAAATAAATATTTATTTATTTATAATAATAACAATAAATAAATGTATATTTATTTATATTTATATATATAATGAATATATTTTAATTTATAAATATAATTTTTTTATAAATATATTTATTATATTTATAATTATATATTATTAATATCTATATTATAAATTTATAATTTTTTAAATATATCTCTTTTTATTTAGAATTATAATTTTAAATATTTGTATTTATTAATTATAATTTTATAATTATTTAATAACTATAAATGTATATATATTTATTTATAATAATAATCATATATATATATATTTCAATAATTATAGAATTTTAACAAATATATTTATTGAATTTATAATTTTATAAATATATATAATAAATATATTAATAAAAATTTAATAATTATTTAAATATATACATATTATATATAATTCTAATTATAAATATTTGTATATATTTATAAATATATTTATTTAATTAAAATATTTATTATAATTTGATAATTATTTAATTATAAATATATATTTATTACATATATATTTTTATTATAGTGTGTGATTTATAATGAAAATTAGTTTTTATTTATTGTCGCTAAAATAGTTATATTTGACTATAATTAATATGAATATATAATTATATAATAATATTCTTTTAACAAATAAAAAAATTGGTTTGATCACCTTTTTAACTGATTTTCACGATCCGAACTTCACCTACCCTTCTGATTTAATGACCATCTCGATTCTATATGAGTGGGTGTATAATTTGACCAACAATAAATGAATTTTAGGTGCAATAGAATGATTTGATTGAGAGATTAGTCCTATGACCATTGTAATATGAATTTTGACGTTGACCTTCCTTAAATGCATTCATAAATATATGAAATGGATGAGTTGTTCTATAAATTAGATACCCATCCTCATCCACTTTCATTCTATAGTTCTACAAATTTAACTGTAATTCTCACTCACCCTTCCTCCTCCCCAGTATGAGCGCTCGTCTCTCCGATCCCCCGAAACAAAATGGTTCATTGGGTGATGAGAACGTTAACTGCGAAGCTACGGAGTGTCGCCAATTCCTTCCTCCCTGGATCCGCGAAAAGGCAGAGGAGAGTGCCGCACACTGAGCAGGTGATGCCGGCAATGCCGGAATGGCCGAGGATAGTGCCGCACACCGAGCAGGAGATGCCGACGATTCCGAAAACCTACTTCGATCTGGTTTTAGAAGACACTTGCTACTAGGCGAAGCCGGAAAGGAAGAAGAAGATGACGCTGGCTGACCCGTTGATGCCGGAATGGCAGATGGGGGAAAGCCACATTGATATGCTCTTAGAAGACACTTCCTACCAGGTGATGCCAGAATGGAAGATGAAGACGACGCTGACCGACCCGGTGATGCTAGAAATGAAGATAAATATGATGTTGGCCGACCCGGTGATGCTGAAAATGAAGAAGAATATGACACTTTCCGACATGGAGATGAAGGAATGGTAGAGGAGTGAATCCCACATTGATATGCTCTTAGTAGACACTTCCTACCTGGTGATGCAGGAATGGAAGAGGAAGCTGAAGCTGGCCGATCCGGTGATGCCAGAATGGCAGAGGAGGGAAACCCACATCGATATGCTCTTCGGAGACACTTCCTACCAGGCGATGCCTGAATGGAAGAAGAAGAGGACGCGGGTTTGCCCATTTATACCCCAGACATGGTGATGGAGGATTAGAAGAAGGGGAGCACCCTGGGCGGCCTGTTTATGGCTGATTACCTGGGGTTGGAGGCGACACCGGAACGGAAGAAAAGGACGGCAGTGGGAAACATGGTTATAGCCCAATACCAGATGATGGAGGATCGGAAGAAGAGAAGTATAGTGTTCATTGAAGAAAGGCAAAGGAGAGCACCGTACACCAAGAAGATCTTACCAGACTCTTGAAATCAGGCTACATCAGAACGGAAGAAGAGGACGACGCTGGATGACTTGTTTAAAGCCCAAGACCTGGCGATAGAGGATCAGAAGATGAAAAGTACGGTTTTCATGTCAGAAAGGCAGAGGAGAGAACCGCACACACATCAGCTCTAACCAAACTCTTGTGATTAGGCCACGCTGGATAAGAAGAAGAGGATGACGCTGGCCGACCTGTTTATATCCCATGACCTGGCAATGGAGGATTAGAAGAAGATAAGTATGGTGTTCATGGCAGAAAGGCAGAGGAGAGCCCCACACACCTAGAACTTCATACCAGACTTGGTGTTCATGGCAGAAATGCAGAGGAGAGCCCTGCACAGCGAGAAACTCTTACAAGGTATATATTTAAGAATTAATATAATGAATTTTAAAATATAATGTTGAAATTATATATTTATGTTTAACATTTTGGAAATCTATGTAATATTTTTATTCAAATAAAATCTCTTTTTGTTTTTTTATTCAAGTATTTAGAAGATACCTTTTTTTTTGCAAGGTTTGAAAAACAATCAAGTGTTCGTTGATTTTACATAATGCAATTAATTGAATGAGAAATAAAATTATACTTGGTTTTTCTTTAAGATTATTTTTATACTTAAAACATGTCCTTTTTCAAAAAATGGTTCTTGTGAATTTATATGAAAAATATTTGTTTACCACTTCTAGAAATTAAATTATTTAAAATGGGTTCTATATTTCAAATCACTATAATTAATATCAGGTAATAAGATCAACATAAAGAATAATTTTTCTTGGAGAAGAATCATAGAAAATTATAAACTAAGGTTCAAAGCACCGAGTAGTGATGATGACATGAAATTCTATCTATGCGAAGTACAACAAAACAATGATTCTTTTCACATTTTTTTTGTAAAAAAGTTAAAAGTACCTAGCTCAAAATACTAAAAGAAGATTCCATTTATTTTTTAATTAAAATTCAAACATGGAAAAAATGAATTTATAAAATCATAGGAGAATACTAAAATCATTACTGAAATCATTTTTAAAGAAATGATGTAAATGGGAGAAAAGGATTCCCAAAAGTCTATTTTTCATTTAAAGAAAAATATATGATCATTCTAAGTACTAAATAAAATAAAATTGTACAATTACTTGAACACTCCATGAAAAAATGAAAGAAAATAAAATGAAATGGGTATATCATATAAGGAACATATAATTTCTCTCAATATAAACTAATGTATAATCAATACAAATTAAATTGACATTGAAACATAAATCCCTTACTACTTAGGTAATCACTAAATCAAAAACTCATGAATGTGAGAACCATATATGGATTTTTAAATCCCTGTAGTTTCAATATAAATAACTGTAAAAACATTAATGGTGTCACACCATGACTTTTTAATATATTTTTATTTTATTATTCCTGGGCTCCACGTCCTTGCATCAAGGATCGGGCTGGTCCTGGTTTAAAAATTTCTGACATTTAATGTTTTTAGTGTGTGTTTCAGACCTGTGGACGAGCACCGTGTGGTTAGCATTGACTGTGCGGTCAACCCAGGTGCTTGTGCGGGTGCCCATACTGACTGCGTTGAGGCATGCAATTTGCGTGCGTGTTTTTTTAAGTCGTGCCATGAGCGCGCGAGTACTGGTTAATATTATGTTGTTATTATTGTTATTATTTTTATAATAATTATTTTTATTTATAAACATATTTATTATATTTATAATTATATATAATTAACATCTCTATTATAATTTTATAATTATTTAAATATATCTTTATTTTTTTAGAATTATAATTGTAACTAATTGTATATATTTATTATAATTTTATAATTATTTAATAACTACAAATGTATATATATTTATTTATAGTTATAATCATATATATATATATTCCAATAATTATTAAATTTGATCAAATATATTTATTGCATTTATATTTTTATAAATATATATAATTAATATATTTAAAAGAATTTAATAATAATTAATATATATATGTATTATATAGTATTCAAATTATAAATATTTGTATATAATTATAAATATATTTATTTATTTAATATATTTATTATAATTTTATAATTATTTAAATATAAATATATATTAATTACATATATATTTTTATTATAGTGTGTGATTTCTAATAAAAATTAATTTTATTTGTTGTCATTAAAATAGTTATATTTGACTATAATTAATATGAATATATAATTATATAATAATACAATTTTAACATATAAATAAATTGGTTCGATCACCTATTTAACAGATTTTCCCGATCCAAACTTGACCTAATCCCCTGATTTAATGACCATCCCGATTCTATATGAGTGCATGTATAATTTTAGGGTAATTTAGGTGGGTGGGTTTTTTCAGTTTTATGGGGTAGTGTTTTTTTATATTTGGGAAATAGGTTTGTTCAACGCCACTACAAGTTGCGCTTTCACCGCACACCACCCCCAAACCCCACAAATATATATATATATATATTAAATTTATTTTATTATAATAAATATAAAAATTAAAATAAATACATAATTATATTTTTTATAATAAATAAAAAATTTTTAAAAAATTTATTTTTTATAACAAATATCTAAAATAAATATTTGATATTATTATAATAAATGTAATAATATTATTATAATAAATATACATTTGTTATATATTTATTATCTATTTATTATAAATACTATAATGTTATAAAATTTATTATATTAAATATCTAACAAATATTAATAAATACTATTATAATAAATGCACAATAAATGTATAATAAATGTATAATATATGTATAATAAATATTTATAATACATTTATATTTACAATAAATGCTTATTATAAATAAAAATTATAAAATATATAATAATAAGTATCTAATAAATGTATAATAAATATTATTATAATAAATATACATTTATAATATCTATTATAATAAATATTATAATAATAAATGCATAAGAAATATTAGTGTAATAAATATTATAATAAATGTATAATAAATATATAGTAAATGTATAATAAATATTTATAATAAATTTATTATAAATTTATTTTTATTTTAATAAATATTATAATATTTAATTATAATAAATATATATTTATATTTATATTTATAGTAAATATGATAATATTTATTATAATAAATCTACATTTATTTTAAACATTTATTATAATTAATATGTACAATAAATATATATTTAATATTATAATACCTGTATTTTTTAATTATAATATAATAAATATAATATATAATTATTTATCATTATTATATAATTATCATATCTATATTTATTATATTTATAATTATACAATTATATTTTAAATAAATGTAATATATAATATAATAAAATAAATGTAATATGATACATTTATTGTTTAATTTTAATAAATGTATATTTGTAATTATATAAATTTTTAATAATTATAATAAAAATAAATTTATAATTACATATTACATTTATTATAATAAATAAATGTATATTGATAATTACATTTATAAATGTATATTTATTATAATAAATAAATGTATATTCATTACATATTTATTATAATAAATAAATGTATATTATATTTATAATAAATGTAAATATATATAAATAAATGTATATTACATTTATAATAAATGAATATTTATATTAATAAATATTATTAATAAATATTATTAATAAAAATTAATAAATGTAAATTTATCAATGAATATTATAATAAATAAATGTATATATATAATTACATTTATAAATGTATATTTTTCATAAATGTATATTTATAAATAAATATAATTATTAAATATTATTAATGAATGTTAATAAATGTGTATTTATTAATGAATATTATAATAAATAAGTGTATATTTATAATTACATTTATAAATGTATATTTATTACAATAAGTAAATGTATATTAAATTTTTAAATAATTACATATTTATTATAAAAAATAAATTTATATTACATTTATAATAAATTTCTATTTATATAAATAAATGTATATTACATTTATAATAAATGTATATTTATATAAATAAATTTATATTACATTTATAAGTAATTACATATTTATTATAATAAATGTATATTACATTTATAAATAAATAATCATTTATTTTGTTAATAAATAAATATTACATTTACTATTATAAATGTATATTACATATTTATTATAATAAATGTATATTACATTTGTATAAATGTATATTTATTACATATTTATTGTAATAAACAATTACATTTATAAATGTATATTACATTTACAATGAATATCTAATAAATAAATGAATATTACATTTACTATTAATGTATATTTATATTGGTAAATATTATTAATAAAAATTAATAAATGTAAATTTACTAATGAATATTATAATAAATAACTTTATATATATAATTACATTTATAAATGTATATTTATAGAAAATGTATATTTATAAATAAATATTATTATTAAATATTATTAATGAATGTTAATAAATGTATATTTATTAATGAATATTATAATAAATAAATGTATATTCATAATTACATTTATAAATTTATATTTATTATAATAAGTAAATGTATATTACATTTATAAATAATTTTATATTTATTATAATAAATAAATGTTTATTACATTTATTATAAATTTATATGTATAAAAATAAATGTATATTACATTTATAAGTAATTACATATTTATTATAATTAATGTATATTACATTTATAAATAAAATAAATGTATATTACATTTATAAGTAATTACATATTTATTATTTTTAATGTATATTACACTCATGGAAGAAATGCAGAGGAGAGCCCCGCACACCGAGCAGCTCTTACAAGATATATATTTAAGAATTAATATAATGAATTCAAAAATATAACATTGAAATTAGAAATTTATGTTTAGCATTTTGGAAATCTATGTAATATTTTTATTCTAATAAAATATGTTTTTGTTTTTTTTCTTTTAATCAAGTATTTAGAAGATTCATTTTTTTTCTTGGTTTGGAAAACAATCAAGTGTTCGTTGATTTTACATAATCCAATTAATTTATTGAAAAACAAAATTATACTTGTTTTTTCTTTAGGATAATTTTTATACATAAAACATGTTCTTTTTCAAAAAATGGTTTTTTGTGAATTTATATTAAAAATATTTTTTTACCACTTCTAGAAATTAAATCTTATAAAATGGGTTCTATATTTCATATCAGTATAATTAATATCAGGTAATTAGAACAACTTAAAGAATAATTTTCATTCAGAATAATCATATAAAATTATAAAGTAAGGTTCAAAGAAACGAGTAGTCATGATGATATGAAATTCTATCCATGCGATGTACAACAAAACAAAGATTATTTTCACATTTTTTTTGTAAAAAAGTTAAAAGTACCTAGCTCAAAATACTAAAAGAAGATTCCATTTTTTTTAAAAATCAAAACTTGGCTAAAAATGAATTTATAAAATCTTAGAAGAATATTAAAATCATTATTGAAAACATTTTTAAAGATAAGATGAAAATGGAAGAAAAGGATTCCCAAAAGTCTATTTTTCATTTTAAAAAAATTATGATCATTCAAAGTACTAAATAAAAGAAAATTGTACAATTACTTGAACACTCCATGAATAAATGAAGGGAAATAAAATGAAATGGGTTTATCGTATAAGGAAAATATAATTTCTCTCAATATAAACTAATGTATAATCAATACAAATTAAAATGAGATTGAAACATAAATCTCTTACTACTTTGGTAATCACTAAATCAAAAACTCATGGAAGAGAGAACCATATATGTATTTTTAAATCCCTGTAGTTTCAATAAAAAGAATCGTAAAAACATTAATGGTGTCACACCATGAATTTTTGTTATATTCTTATTTTATTATTCCTGGGCTCCACGTCCTCGCGTCAAGGATCGGGCTGGTCCTTGTTTAAAAAATTCTGACATGTAATGTTTTTAGTGTGTGTTTCAGACTCATGGACGGGCACCATGTGGTTAGCAGTGACTGTGCGGTCGCCCCAGGTGCTTGTGCGGGTGCCCAAGCCGACTGCATTGAGACGTGCAATTTACGTGCGTGTTTTTTAAGTCGTGCGATGAGCACACGGGTACTGGTTAATATTATGTTCTTATTATTGTTATTATTTTTATAATTATTATTTTTATTTATAAACATATTTATTATATTTATAATCATATATAATTAATATCTTTATTATAATTTTATAATTATTTGAATATTTCTTTATTTATTTAGAATTATAATTGTAAATTGTTGTAAATATTTATTATAATTTTATAATTATTTAATAACTGTGAATGTATATATATTTATTTATAGTTATAACCATATATATATATATATATATTCCAATAATTATAAAATTTTAACAAATATATTTATGGCATTTATATTTTTATAAATATATATAATTAATATATTTATAAGAATTTAATAATGATTAATATATATATATATATATTATATAGAATTCAAATTATAAATATTTGTATATAATTATAAATATATATAATTAATTAATATATTTATTATAATTTGATAATAATTTAAATATAAATATATATTTATTACATATAGATTTTTATTATAGTGTGTGATTTATAATGAAGATAATTATATTTGTTGTCATTAAAATAGTTATATTTGACTGTAATTAATATGAATATATAATTATAAAATAATCCCATTTTAACATATAAAAAATTTGTTTGATCACCTATTTAACAGATTTTCTCGATCCAAACATGACCTAATCCCCTGATTTAATGACCATCCCGATTCTATATGAGTGCATGTATAATTTTAGGGTAATTTAGGTGGGTGGGTTTTTTAGTTTTATGGGGTAGTGTTTTTTTATATTTGGGAAATGGTTTTCTTCAGTGCCATTACAAGTTGCGCTTTCATCGCAGACCACCCCCAAACCCCAAATATATATATATATATATATATATATAATAAATTTATATTATTATAATAAATATGAAAAATAAAATAAATAAATAATTATATTTTTTATAATAAATACAAAAATTATAATAAATTTATTTTTTTATAACAAATATTTATAATAAACATTTTATAAATACTATAATAAATGTAATAATATTATTATAATAAATGTACAATTGTTATACATTTATTATCCATTTATTATAAATACTATAATGTTATAATATTTATTATATGAAATATCTAATAAATATTAATAAATACTATTATTATAAATGCACAATAAATGTATAATAAATGTATAATAAATATTTATAATACATTTATATTTACAATAAATACTTATTATAATTAAAAATTAACAAATATATAATAATAAGTATCTAATAAATGAATAATAAATATTATTATAATAAATATACATTTATAATTCTATTATAATAAATATTATTATAATAAATGTATAATAAATATTAGTGTAATAAATATTATAATAAATGTATAATAAATATATAGTAAATATATAATAAATATTCATAATAAATTTATTATAAATGTGTTTTTATTAAAATAAATATTGTAATATTTAATTATAATAAATGTATATTTATATTTATATTTATAATAAATATGATAATATTTATTATAATAAATAAACATTTATTTTAAACATTTATTATAATAAATATGTACAATAAATATATATCTAATATTATAATACCTGTATTTTTTAATTATAATATAATAAATGTAATATGTAATTATTTATTATTATTATATAATTATTATATCTATATTTATTATATTTATAATTATATAATTATATTATAAATATATGTAATATGTAATATAATATACTAAATGTAATATGATACATGTATTTTTTAATTGTAATAAATGTATATTTATAATTATATAAATTTTTAATAATTATAATAAATATAAATTTAAAATTTCATATTACATTTATAATAATAAATAAATATATATATATTACATTTATTATAATAAATAAATTTATATATTTAATTACATTTATAAATGTATATTTATTATAATAAATAAATGTATATTATATTTATAATAAATGTATATTTATATAAATAAATGAATATTACATTTATAATAAATGTATATTGATATTAATAAATATTATTAATAAATATTATTAATAAAAATTAATAAATGTAAATTTATCAATGAATATTATAATAAATAAATATATATATATAATTACATTTATAAATTTATATTTATAATAAATGTATACTTATAAATAAATTTTATTATTAAATATTATTAATGAATGTTAATAAATATATATTTATTAATGAATATTATAATAAATAAATTTATGTTTATAATTACATTTATACATGTATATTTATTATAATAAGTAAATGTATATTAC
Source organism: Viscum album (assembly GCA_963277665.1). Lineage (NCBI taxonomy): Eukaryota > Viridiplantae > Streptophyta > Magnoliopsida > Santalales > Viscaceae > Viscum > Viscum album. The sequence goes on from OY728131.1 coordinate 1,935,317,802, forward strand.
ATTTATAAATAATTACATATTTATTATAATAAAAAAATGTATATTACATTTATTATAAATTTATATTTATATAAATAAATGTATATTACATTTATAATAAATGTATATTTATATAAATAAAAGTATATTACATTTATAAATAAATAATCATTTATTTTGTTAATAAATGAATATTACATTTACTATTATAAATGTATATTACATATTTATTATAATAAATGTATATTAGATTTATATAAATGTATATTTATTACATACTTTTTGTAATAAACAAGTACATTTATAAATGTATATTACATTTATAATAAATATCTAATAAATAAATGTATATTACATTTATAATAAATGTATTTTTATATTAATAAATATTATTAATAAATATTATTAATAAAAATTAATAAATGTAAATTTATCATTGAATATTATAATAAATAAATGTATATATAATTACATTTATAAATGTATATTTATAATAAATGTATATATATAAATAAATATTAGTATTAAATATTATTAATGAATGTTTATAAATGTATATTTATTAATGAATATTATAATAAATAAATTTATATTTATAATTATATTTATAAATGTATATTTATTATAATAAGTAAATGTATATTACATTTATAACTAATTACATATTTATTATAATAAATAAATGTATATTACATTTATTATAAATTTATATTTATATAAATAAATGTATATTACATTTATAATAAATGTATATTTATATAAATAAATGTATATTACATTTATAAGTAATTACACATTTATTATAATAAATGTATATTACATTTATAATTAAAAAATCAATTATTTTGTTAATAAATGAATATTACATTTACTATTATAAATGTATATTACATATTTATTATAATAAATGTATATTACATTTATATAAATGTATATTTATTACATATTTATTGTGATAAACAATTTCATTTATAAATGCATATTACATTTATAATAAATATATAATAAATAAATATAAATGACATTAATAAATAATTACATATTTATTATAATAAATAAATGTATATTTATAATTATATAATTATAGTATATAATTATTTATAGATATGATAATTATATAATAAAGATCAATAATTATATTATAATTAAAAAATCAATGTATTATAATATTTATTATACATTTACTATACATATTTATTATAATAAATGTATAAAATAAATTTAGATTTATTATAATAAATTGGGCTACATAAATAAAACATCTAACCATATACTTATTTAATAAAACATATACTTAGAGCATTACAAGAATATAATAAATATATTTATAAAATTATATGTATAATAAATAAATATTTATTTATTTATAATAAAAACTATAAATAAATGTATATTTATTTATATTTATATATAAAATGAATATATTTTAATTTAAAAATATAAATATTTTATAAATATATTTATTATATTTATAATTATATATAATTAATATCTATATTATAATTTTGTAATTTTTTAAATATATCACTATATAATTAGAATTATAATTTTAAATATTTGTATTTATTTATTATAATTTTATAATTATTTAATAACTATAAATGTATATATATTTATTTATAGAAATAATCATATATATATATATTTCAATAATTATAAAATTTTAACAAATAAATTTATTGCATTTATAATTTTATAAATATATATAATTAATATATTTATAACAATTTAAAAATATTTAAATATATACGTTTTATATAGAATTTTAATTATATATATTTGTATATATTTATAAATATACTTATTTAATTAAAATATTTATTATAATTTTATAATTATTTTATTATAAATATATATTTAATACATATATATTTTAATTATAGTGTGTGATTTATAATGAAAATTAATTTTATTTATTGTCATTAAAATAGTTATATTTGACTATAATTAATATGTATATATAATTATATAATCATATTCTTTTAACAAATAAAAAAATTGGTTCGATCACCTTTTTAAGTGATTTTCCCGATCCGAACATGAACTACTCCCCTGATTAAATGACCATCTCGATTCTATATGAGTGGGTGTATAATTTTAACTACAATTAATGAATTTTAGGTGCAATAGAATGATTTTATTGATAGATTAGTCCTGTTACCATTGTAATATGAATTTTGACGTTGACCTTCCTTAAATGCATTCATAAATATATGAAATGGATGAGTCGTTCTATAAATTGGATACCCATCCACAACCCCTATCATTCTGTAGCTCTACAAATTTAACTGTAATTCTCACTCACCCTTCCTCCTCCCCAGTACAAGCGCTCGTCTCTCCAATCCCCCAAAACAAAATGGTTCATCGGGAGATGAGAACGTTAACAACGAAGCTGAGGTGTGTCTCCAATTCCTTCTTCCCTGGCTCCGCGAAAAGGTAGGGGAGAGTGTCGCACACTGAGTAGGCGATGCCGGCGATGCAGGAATTGCCGGGGATAGTGCCGCACACAGAGCAAGAGATGCCGGTGATTCCGAAAACCAACTTCAATCTGCTCTTAGAAGAAACTTCCTACCAGGCAATGCCGGAAAGGAAGAAGAAGACGACGCTGGACGACCCGTTGATGCCGGAATTATAGATGGGGGAAAGCCACATTGATATGCGCTTAGCAGACACTTCCTACCAGGCAATGCCAGAAAGGAAGAAGATGATGACGCTGACCGACCCGATGATTCTAGAAAGGAAGATAAAGATGACCCTGGCCGACCCGGTGATGCCAAAAATGAAGAAGAAGATGACACTGGCCGACCTGGTGATGCAGGAATGGCAGAGGAGTGAAGCCCACATTGATCTTCTCTTAGCAGACACTTCCTACCAAGCGATGCAGGATAGGATGAAGAAGCTGATGCTGGCCAACCCGGCGATGCCGGAATGGCAGAGGAAGGAAACCCACATCGATATGCTCTTCAGAGACACTTCCTACCAGACGATGCCGGAAAGGAAGAAGAAGAGGACGTTAGACGGCCCGTTTATACCCCAGGACATGGCGATGGAGGATCAGAAGAAGGGGAACACACTGGGCAGCCTGTTTATGGCCGAAGACCTGGGGTTGGTGGTGACATCGGGACGGAAGAAGAGGACAGCGGTGGGCAACCTGTTTATAGCCCAAGACCAGACGATGGAGGATTGGAAGAAGAGAAGTATGGTGTTCATGGAAGAAAGGAAAAAGAGAGCACCGCACACCAAGCAGCTCTTAGCAAACACTTGCAATCTGGCGACGTCGGAAAGGAAGAAGAGGACGACGTTGGACGACTTCTTTAAATCCCATGACCTGGAGATGGAGGATCGGAAGAAGAAAAATACGGTTTTCATGGAAGAAAGGAAGTGGAAAGATTATCACACACATAAGCTCTTACTAGACTCTTGTGATCATGCCAAGTCGGATAAGAAGAAGAGGATGAAGCTTGCCGACCTGTTTATAGCCCAAGACCTATCAATGGCGAATCAGAAGAAGGGAAGTAAGGTGTTCATGGCAGAAAGGCGGAGGAGAGCGCCACACACCTAGAACCTCATACCAGACTCGGTGTTAATTGCAGAAATGCATAGGAGAGAGCCTCACAACGAGCAACTCTTACAAGATATATATTAAAGAATTAATTTAATGAATTTAAAAAAACAATGTTAAAATTAGAAATCTATGTTTAACATTTCGGAAATCTATGTAATATTATTATTCAAATAATTTTTGTTTTTGTTTTTTTTATTTTAATCAAGTAATCAAAAGATTCATTTTTTTCTTGGTTTGAAAAACAATCAAGTGTTCATTTAATTTACATAATCCAATTAATAAAATTAGAACAAAATTATACTTGGTTTTTCTTTAAGATTATTTTTATACTTAAAACATGTCCTTTTTCAAAAAATGGTTCTTGTGAATTTATATTAAAAATAGTTTTTCCCCACTTCTAGAAATTAAATCTTATAAAATGGGTTCTATATTTCAAATCAGTATTATTAATACCATGTAATAAGATCAACTTAAAGAATTATTTTTCTTGGAGAAGAATCATATAAAATTATAAAGTAAGGTTCAAAGCAACGAGTAGTCATGATGACATGAAATTCTATCCATGCAAAGTACAACAAAACAAAGATTCTTTTCACATTTTTTTTGTAAAAATGTTAAAAGTACCTAGCTCAAAATACTGAACAAATACTCCATTTATTTTTTTTATTAAAAATCAAACATGTCTAAAAATAAATTTATAAAATCATAGAAGAATATTAAAATCATTATTGAAAACATTTTTAAAGAAAAGATGAAAATGGAAGAAAAGGATTCCCAAGAGTCTATTTTTCATTTAAAAAACATTATGATCATTCTAAGTACTAAATAAAAGAAAATTCTACAATTTCTTGAACACTCCATGAATAAATGAAGGAAAATAAAATGAAATGTGTTTATCGTATAAGGAACATATAATTTCTCTCAATATAAACTAATGTATAATCAATACAAATTAAAATGAGATTGAAACATATATCCCTTACTACTTTGGTAATCACTAAATCAAAAACTCATGAAAGAGAGAACCATATATGGATTTTTAAATCCCTTCAGTATCAATAAAAATAATCATAAAACCATTAATGGTGTCACACCACGACTTTTTAATATATTTTTTTTATTATTCCTGGGCTCCACGTCCTCGCGTCAAGGATCAGGCTGGTCCTGGTTTAAAAGTTTCTGACATTTAATGTTTTTAGTGTGTGTTTCAGACCCATGGACGGGCACCGTGTGGTTAGCAGTGACTGTTCGGTCGCCCTAGGTGCTTGTGCGGGTGCCCAAGCCGATTGCATTGAGGCGTGCAATTTGCGTGCGTGTTTTTTTAAGACGTGCGATGAGCGCGCGGGTACTGGTTAATATTATGTTGTTATTATTGTTATTATTTTTCTAATTATTATTATTTATTTAAAAACATATTTATTATTTTTATAATTATATATAATTATTATCTTTATTATAATTTTATAATTATTCAAATATATCATTATTTATTTAGAATTATAATTGTAAATATTTGTATATATTTATTATAATTTTATAATTTTTTAATAACTGTAAATGTATATATATATATATTTGTAGTCATAATCATATATATATATATTCCAATAATTATAGAATTTTAACAAATATATTTATTTCATTTATATTTTTATAAATATATATAATTAATATATATATAAGAATTTAATAATAATTAATATATATATGTAATATATAGAATTCAAATTATAAATATTTGTATATAATTATAAATATATTTATTTGATTAATATATTTATTATAATTTGATAATTATTTAAATATAAATATATATTTATTACATATAGATTTTTATTATAGAGTGTGATTTATAATGAAAATTAATTTTATTTATTGTCATTAAAATAGTTATATTTGACTGTAAATAATATGAATATATAATTATATAATAATACTATTTTAACATATAAAAAAATTCGTTCGATCACCTGTTTAACAGATTTCCCGATCCAAACATGACATAATCCCCTGATTTAATGACCCTCCTGATTCTATATGAGTGCATGTATAATTTTAGGGTAATTTTGGTGGGTGGGTTTTTTTAGTTTTATGGGGTAGTGTTTTTTAATATTTGGGAAATGGGTTTGTTCAACGCCACTACAAGTTGCGCTTTCGCCGCACACCACCCCCAAACCCCACAAATATATAAATATATATAATAAATTTATTTTATTATAATAAATATGAAAAATAAAATAAATACATAATTATATTTTTTTAATAAATACAAAAATTATAATAAATTTATTTTTATAACAAATATTTATAATAAATATTTGAAAAATATTATAATAAATGTAACAATATTATTATAATAAATGTATATTTGTTATACATTTATTATCAATTTATTATAAATACTATAATGTTATAATATTTATTATTTTAAATATCTAATAAATATTAATAAATAATATTATTATAAATGCACAATAAATGTATAATGAATGTATAATAAATATATATAATACGTTTATATTTACAATAAATACTTATTATAATTAAAAATTATATAATTTCTAATAACAAGTATTTAATAAATGTATAATAAATATTATTATAATAAATGTATAATAAATATTAGTGTAATAAATATTATAATAAATGTATAATAAAAATATAGTAAATGTATAATAAATATTTATTATAAATAATATAATAAACATTATAATATTTAATTATAATAAATGTATATTTATATTTATATTTATAATAAGTATGATAATATTTATTATAAAAAATCTACATTTATTTTATACATTTATTTTAATAAATATATTATAAATATATATTTAATATTATAATACCTGTATTTTCTAATAATAATATAATAAATGTAAAATGTAATTATTTATCATTATTATATAATTATCATATCTATATTTATTAAATTCATAATTATATAATTATATTATAAATAAATGTAATATGTAATATAATATAATAAATGTAATATGATACATTTATTTTTTATTTTTAATAAATATATATATATAATTATATAATTTTTTAATAATTATAATAAATATAAAATTAATATTACATATAACATTTATTATAACAAATAAATAAATATATATTACATTTATTATAATAAATAAATGTATATTTATAATTACATTTATAAATTTATATTTATTATAATAAATAAATGTATATTTATTACATATTTTTTATAATAAATAAATGTATATTATATTTATAATAACTGTATATTAAATAAATAAAGGAATATTACATTTATAATAAATGTATATATATAATAATAAATATTATTAATAAATATTATTAATAAAAATTAGTAAATGTAAATTTATCAATGAATATTATAACAAATAAATGTATATATATAATTACATTTATAAATGTATATTTATAATAAATTTATATTTATAATAAATTTATATTTATAAATAAATATTATTACAAAATATTATTAATGAATGTTAATAAATGTATATTTATTAATGAATATTATAATAAATAAATGTATATTTATAATTACATTTATAAATGTATATTTATTATAATAAGTAAATGTATATTACATTTATAAATAATTACATATTTATTATAATAAATAATGCATATTACATTTATTATAAATTTATATCTATATAAATAAATGTATATTACATTTATAATAAATGTATATTTATATAAATAAATGTCTATTACATTTATAAGTAATTACATATTTATTATAATAAATGTATATTACATTTATAAATAAATAATCATTTATTTTGTTAATAAATAAATATTACGTTTACTATTATAAATGTATATTACATATTTATTATAATAAATGAATATTACATTTATATAAATGTATATTTATTACAAATTTATTGTAATAAACAATTACATTTATAAATGTATATTACATTTATAATAAATATCTAATAAATAAATGTATATTACATTTATAATAAATCTATATTTGTATTAATTAATATTATTAATAAATATTATTAATAAAAATTAATAAATGTAAATTTATCAATGAATATTATAATAAAAAAATGTATATATATAATTACTTTTATAAATGTATATTTATAATAAATGTATATTTATAAATAAATATTATTATTAAATATTATTAATGAATGTTAATAAATGTATATTTATTAATGAATATTATAATAAATAAATGTATATTTATAATTATATTTATAAATGTATATTTATTATAATTAGTAAATGTAAATTACATTTATAACTAATTACATATTTATTATAATAAATAAATGTATATTACATTTATTATAAATTTATATTTATATAGATAATTGTATATTACATTTATAATAAATGTATATTTATATAAATAAATGTATATTACATTTATATGTAATTACATATTTATTATAATAAATGTATATTACATTTATAATTAAATAATCATTTATCTTGTTAATAAATGAATATTAAATTTACAATTATAAATGCATATTACATATTTATTATAAATAATGTATATTACATTTATATAAATGTATATTTATAACATATTAATTGTAATAAACAATTACATTTATAAATGCATATTACATTTATAATAAATATCTAATAAATAATTATAAATGACATTTATAAATAATTACATATTTATTATAATAAATAAATGTATATTTATAATTATATAATTATAGTATATAATTATTTATAGCTATGATAATTATATAATAAAGATAAATAATTATATATTACATTTATTATATTATAATTAAAAAATCAATGTATTTTTATATTTATTATACATTTATTATACATATTTATTATAATAAATGTATAAAATAAATTTAGATTTATTATAATAAATTGGGCTACATAAATAAAACATCTAACGATATACTTATTTAACAAAACATATACTTAGAGCATTACAATAATATAATAAATATATTTATAAAATTATATGTATAATAAATAAATAAATATTTATTTATAATAAAAACTATAAATAAATAAATATATATTTATATTTATATATAAAATGAATATATTTTAATTTAAAAATATAAATATTTTATAAATATATTTATTATCTTTATAATTATATATAATTAATATCTATATTATAATTTTGTAATTTTTTAAATATATCTCTATATAATTAGAATTATAATTTTAAATATTTGTATTTATTTATTGTAATTTTATAATTATTTAATAACTATAAATGTATATATATTTATTTATAGTAATAATCATATATATATATTTCAATAATTATAAAATTTTAACAAATATATTTATTGCATTTATAATTTTATAAATATATATAATTAATATATTTATAACAATTTAAAAATATTTAAATATATAAGTTTTATATAAAATTCTAATTATAAATATTTGTATATATTTGTAAATAGATTTCTTTAATTAAAATATATACTATTATTTTATTATTATTTTCTTATAAATATATATTTAATACATATATATTTTAATTATAGTGTGTGATTTATAATGAAAATTAATTTTATTTATTGTCATTAACATAGTTATATTTGACTATAATTAAGATGTATATATAATTATTTAATAATATTCTTTTAACAAATAAAAAAATTGGATTGATCACCTTTTTAAGTGATTTTCCCGATCCGAACTTGAACTACTCACCTGATTTAATGACCATCTCAATTCTATATGAGTGGGTGTATAATTTTACCTACAATTAATGAATTTTAGGTGCAATAGAATGAGTTGATTGATAGATTACTCCTGTGACCATTGTAATATGAATTTTGATGTTGTCCTTCCTTAAATGCATTCATAAATATATGAAATGGATGAGTCGTTCTATAAATTAGATACCCATCCACAACCCTTATCATTTTGTAGCTCTACAAATTTAACTGTAATTCTCACTCACCCTTCCTCCTCCCCAGTACGAGCGCTCGTCTCTCCAATCCCCCAAAACAAAATGGTGCATCGGGTGATGAGAACGTTAACAATGAAGGTGAGGTGTGTCTCCAATTCCTTCTTCCCTGGCTCCGCAAAAAGGTAGGGGAGAGTGTCGCACACTGAGTAGGCGATGCCGACGATGCAGGAATAGCCGAGGATAGTGCCGCACACAGAGCAGGAGATGACGGTGATTCTGAAAACCAACTTCAATCTGCTCTTAGAAGAAAATTCCTTCCAGGCGATGCTGGAAAGGAAGAAGAAGACGACGTTGGCCGACCCATTGATACCGGAATTGTAGATGGGGGAAAGCCACATTGATATGCTCTTAGCAGACACTTCCTACCAGGCGATGCCAGAAAGGAAGAAGAAGATGACGCTAACTGACCCGATGATTCTAGAAAGGAAGATAAAGATGACCCTAGCCAACCCGGTGATGCCAACAATTAAGAAGAAGGTGACACTGGCTGACCTGGCGATGCAGGAATGGCAGAGGCGTGAATCCCACATTGATCTTCTATTAGCAGACACTTCCTACCTAGCGATGCAGGATAGGAAGAAGAAGCTGAAGCTGGCCGACCCGGCAATGCCGGAATAGCAGAGGAAGGAAACCCACATCGATATGCTCTTCAGAGACACTTCCTACAAGATGATGCCGGAAATGAGTAAGAAGACGACGTTAGCCGGCCCGTTTATAGCCCAGGACATGGCGATGGAGGATCAGAAGACGGGGAGCACCCTGGGCAGCCTGTTTATGGCCGAAGACCTGGGGTTGGTGGCGACACCGAAACAGAAGAAGAGGACGGCGGTGGGCAACCTGTTTATAGCCCAAGACTAGATGATGGAGGATTGGATGAAGAGAAGTACGGTGTTCATGGAAGAAAGGCAAAGGAGAGCACCGCACACCGAGGAGCTCTTAACAGACACTTGCAATCAGGCGACGTCGGAAAGGAAGAAGAGGACGACGTTGGACGACTTGTTTGAAGCCGAAGACCTGGAGACGGAGGATCAGAAGAAGAAAAATAAGGTTTTCATGGAAGAAAGGAAGTGGGGATATTCTCACACACATAATCTCTTACTAGACTCTTGTGATCATGCCAAGCCAGATAAGAAGATGAGGATGGTGCTTGCCGACCTGTTTATAGCCCAAGACATGGCAATGGCGGATCAGAAGAAGCGAAGTATGGTGTTCATGGCAGAAAGGCAGAGGAGAGCGCCACACACCTAGAACCACATACCAGACTCGGTGTTAATGGCAGAAATGCATAGGAGAGAGCCTCACACTGAGCAACTCTTACAAGATATATATTAAAGAATTAATTTAATGAATTTAAAAAATAATGTTGAAATTAGAAATTTATATTTAACATTTCAGAAATCTATATAATATTTTTATTCAAATAAAATTTGTTTTTGTTTTTTTATTTTAATCAAGTATTCAAAATATTCATTTTTTTTCTTGGTTTGAAAAACAATCAAGTGTTCATTTAATTTACATAATCCAATTAATACAATTAGAACAAAATTATAATTGTTTTTTTAAGATTATTTTTATACTTAAAACATGTCCTTTTTCAAAAAATGGTTATTGTGAATTTATATTAAAAATATTTTTTCCGCACTTCTAGAAATTAAATCTTATAAAATGGGTTCTATATTTCAAATCAGTATAATTAATATCAGGTAATAAGATCAACTTACAGAATTATTTTTCTTGGAGAAGAATCATATAAAATTCTAAAGTAAGGTTCAAAGCAACGAGTAGTCATGATGACATGAAATTCTATCCATGTGATGTACAACAAAACAAATATTTTTTCACATTTTTTTGTAAAAATGTTAAAAGTACCTAGCTCAAAATACTGAAAGAACACTCCATTTATTTTTTTTATTAAAATTTAATCATGGCTAAAAATGAATTTATAAAATCATAGAAGAATATTAAAATCATTATTGAAAACATTTTTAAAGAAAAGATGAAAATGGAAGAAAAGGATTCCCAAAAGTCTATTTTTCATTTTTAAAAAAATTATGATCATTCTAAGTACTAAGTAAAGGAAAATTGTACAATTTCTTGAACACTCCATGAATAAATGAAGGAAAATAAAATGAAATGTGTTTATCGTATAAGGAACATATAATTTCTCTCAATATAAACTAATGTATAATTAATACAAATTAAAATGAGATTGAAACATAAATCTCTTACTACTTTGGTAATCACTAAATCAAAAACTTGTGAAAGAGAGAACCATATATGGATTTTTAAATCCCTTTCGTTTCAATAAAAATAATCGTAAAACCATTAATGGTGTCACACCACGACTTTTTAATATATTTTTATTTTGTTAGTCCTGGGCTCCACATCCTCGCGTCAAGGATCAGGCTGGTCCTGGTTAAAATATTTCTGACATTTAATGTTTTTAGTGTGTGTTTCAAACCCATGGACGGGCACCGTGTGGTTAGCAGTGACTGTGCGGTCTCCCTAGGTGCTTGTGCGGGTGCCCAAGCTGACTGCATTGAGGCGTGCAATTTGTGTGCATGTTTTTTTAAGTCGTGCGATGAGCGCGGGGGTACTGGTTAATATTATGTTTTTATTATTGTTATTATTTTTCTAATTATTATTTTTTATTTAAAAACGTATTTATTATATTTAAAATTATATATAATTATTATCTTTATTATAATTTTATAATTATTCAAATATATCATTATTTATTTAGACTTATAATTGTAAATATTTGTATATATTTATTATAATTTTATAATTATTTAATAACTGTAAATTTATATATATTTATTTGTAGTTATAATCATATATATATTTATATCTTCCAATAATTATAAAATTTTAACAAATATATTTATTGCATTTATATTTTTATAAATATATATAATTAATATATTTATAAAAATTTAATAATAATTAATATATATACATATTATATTGAATTCAAATTATAAATATTTGTATATACTTATAAATATATTTATTTGATAAATATATTTATTATAATTTGATAGTTATTTAAATATAAATATATATTTATTACATATAGATTTTTATTATAGACTGTGATTTATAACGAAAATTAATTTTATTTATTGTCATTAAAATAGTTATATTTGACTGTAAATAATATGAATATATAATTATATAATAATACTATTTTAACATATAAAAAAATTGGTTCGATCACCTGTTTAACAGATTTTCCCGATCCAAACTTGACATAATCCCCTGATTTAATGACCATCCCGATTCTATATGAGTGCATGTATAATTTTAGGGTAATTTTGGTGGGTGGGTTTTTTTAGTTTTATGGGGTAGTGTTTTTTAATATTTTGGAAATGGGTTTGTTCAATGCCACTACAAGTTGCGCTTTCACCGCACACCACCCCCAAACCCCACAAATATATAAATATATATAATAAATTTATTTTATTATAATAAATATAAAAAATAAAATAAATACATAATTATATTTTTTATAATAAATACAAAAATTATAAAAAATTTATTTTTTTATAATAAATATTTGAAAAATATTATAATAAATTTAATAATATTATTATAATAAATTTGTATTTTTTATACATTTATTATCAATTTATTATAAATACTATAATGTTATAATATTAATTATATTAAATATCTAATAAATATTAATAAATAATATTATTATAAATGCACAATAAATGTATAATGAATGTATAATAAATATATATAATACATTTATATTTACAATAAATACTTATTATAATTTAAAATTATAAAATTTATAATAACAAGTACCTAATAAATGTGTAATAAATATTATTATAATAAATGTTTAATAAATATTAGTGTAATAAATATTATAATAAATGTATAATAAACATATAGTAAATGTATAATAAATATTTATAATAAATAATATAAAAAATATTATAATATTTAATTATAATAAATGTATATTTATATTTATATTTATAATAAGTATGATAATATTTATTATAAAAAATCTACATTTATTTTATACATTTATTTTAATAAATATATTATAAATATATATTTAATATTATAATACATGTATTTTCTAATAATAATATAATAAATGTAATATGTAATTATTTATCATTATTATATAATTATCATATCTCTATTTATTATATTTATAATTATATAATTATATTATAAATAAATGTAATATGTAATATAATATAATAAACGTAATATGATACATTTATTTTTTAATTTTAATAAATATATATTTATAATTATATTATTTTTTAATAATTATAATAAATATAAATTTAATATTACATATTACATTTATTATAACAAATAAATAAATATATATTACATTTATTATAATAAATAAATGTATATTTATAATTACATTTATAAATTTATATTTATTATAATAAATAAATGTATATTTATTACATATTTGTTATAATAAATAAATGTATATTATATTTATAATAATTGTATATTTATATAAATAAATGAATATTACATTAATAATAAATGTATATTTATAATAATAAATATTATTAATAAATATTATTAATAAAAATTAGTAAATGTAAATTGATCAATGAATATTATAATAAATAAATGTATATATATAATTACATTTATAAATGTATATTTATAATAAATTTATATTTATAAATAAATATTATTACAAAATATTATTAATGAATGTTAACAAATGTATATTTATTAATGAATATTATAATAAATAAATGTATATTTATAATTACCTTTATAAATGTAAATTTATTATAATTAGTAAATGTATATTACATTTATAAATAATTACATATTTATTATAATAAATAATGTATATTTCATTTATTATAAATTTATATCTATATAAATAAATGTATATTACATTTATAATAAATGTATATTTATATAAATAAATGTCTATTACATTTATAAGTAATTACATATTTATTATAATAAATGTATATTACATTTATAAATACATAATCATTTATTTTGTTAATAAATTAATATAACATTTACTATTATAAATGTATATTACATATTTATTAAAATTAATGTATATTACATTTATATAAATGTATATTTATTAAATATTTATTATAATAAACAATTACATTTATAAATGTTTATTATATTTATATTAAATATCTAAAAAATTAATGTATATTGCATTTATAATAAATGTATATTTATATTAGTAAATATTATTAGAAAATATTATTAATAAAAATTAATAAATGTAAATTTATAAATGAATATTATAATAAAAAAATGTATATATATAATTATATTTATAATTGTATATTTATAATAAATCTATATTTATAAATAAATGTATATTTATAAACAAATATTAATATTAAATATTATTAATGAATGTTAATAAATGTATATTTATTAATGAATATTATAATAAATAAATGTATATTTATAATTACATTTATAAATGTATATTTATTATAATAAGTAAATGTATATTACATTTATAAATAATTACATATTTATTATAATAAAAAAATGTATATTACATTTATTAAAAATTTATATTTATATAAATAAATTTATATTACATTTATAATAAATGTATATTTATATAAAAAAATGTATATTACATTAATATGTAATTACATATTTATTATAATAAATGTATATTACATTTATAAATAAATAATCATTTATTTTTTTAATAAATGAATATTATATTTACTATTATAAATGTTTATTACATATTTATTATAATAAATGTATATTAAATTTATATAAATGTATATTTATTACATATTTATTGTAATAAACAATTACATTTATATATGTATATTACATTTATAATAAATATATAATAAATAAATGTATATTACATTTATAATAAATGTATATTTATATTAATTAATATTATTAATAAATATTATTAATAAATATTAATAAATGTAAATTTATCAATGAATATTATAATAAATAAATGTATATATATAATTACATTTATAAATGTATATTTATAATAAATGTATATTTATAAATAAGTATTATTATTAAATATTATTAATGAATGTTAATAAATGTATATTTATTAATCAATATTATAATAAATAAATGTATATTTATAATTACATTTATAAATGAAAATTTATTACAATAAGTGTATATTACATTTATAATAAATGTATAAAATAAATGTAAATTTATTATAATAAATTGGGCTACAAACATCGAACAGCTAACCATATACTTATTAAACAAAACATATAATTAGAGCATTACAAGAATATAATAAATATATTTATAAAATTATATGTATAATAAATAAATAAATATTAATTTATAATAATAACTATAAATAATAGTATATTTACTTATATTTATATATATAATGAATATATTTTAATTTAAAAATATAAATTTTTTATAAATATATTTATTATATTTATAATTATATATAATTAATATTTATATTATATCTTTATAATTTTTTAAATATATCTCTATTTATTTAGAATTCTAATGTTAAATATTTTTATTTTTTCATTATAATTTTATAATTATTTAATAAGTATAAATGTATATATATTTATTTATAGTAATAATCATATATATATATATATATTTGAATAATTATAAAATTTTATCAAATATATTTATTACATTTATAATTTTATAAATATATATAATTAATATATTTATAACAACTTACTAATATTTAAATATATACGTATTATATAGAATGTTAATTATAAATATTTGTATATATTTATAAATATATTTATTTAATTAAAATATTTTTTATAATTTGATAATTATTTAATTATAAATATATATTTAATACATATATATTATAATTATAGTGTGTGATTTATAATGAAAATTAATTTTATTTATTGTCATTAAAATAGTAATATTTGACTATAATTAATATGAATATATAATTATATAATAATATTCTTTTAACAAAAAAATTGGTTCAATCACCTTTTTAACCGATTTTCCCGATCCGAACGTGACCTACTCCCCTGATTTAATGACAATATCGATTCTATATGAGTGGGTGTATAATTTGACCTACAATAATTGAATTTTAGGTTCAATATAATGATTTGATTGAGAGATTAGTCCTATGACCATTGTAATATGAAATTTGATGTTGACCTTCCTTAAATGCATTAATATATATATGAAATGGATGAGTCGTTCTATAAATTAGATACGCATCCTCAACCCCTTTCATTCTGTAGCTCTGCAAATTTTACTGTAATTCTCACTCACCCTTCCTCCTCCCCAGTACGAGCGCTCATCTCTCCGATCCCCCAAAACAAAATGGTGCATCGGGAGATCATAACGTTAATAGCGAAGCTAAGGAGTGTCGCCAATTCCTTCTTCCCTGGCTCCACGAAAAGGCATAGGAGAGCACCACACATTGAGCAGGCGATGCCGGAATGGCTAAGGATAGTGCCGCACACCGAGCAGGAGATGCCGACGATTCCAAAAACCTACTTCGATCTGCTCTTAGAAGACACTTCTTACCAGGCGATGCAGAAAAGGAAGAAGAAGATGACGATGGCCGACCCGTTGATGCCGGAATGGTATATGGGGGAAATCCACATTGATATGCTCTTAGCAGACACTTCCTACCAGGCGATGGTAGAAAGGAAGAAGAAGACGATGTTGACCGACCCGGTGATGCTAGAAAGGAAGATAAAGATGACGCTGGCCGACCTAGTGATGCCGAAAATGAAGAAGAAGATGACATTGGACGACCTGGCGATGCAGGAATGGCAGAGGAGTGAAGCCCACATTGATCTGCTCTTAGCATACACTTCCTACCTGGCGATGTAGGAAAGGAAGAAGAAGCTGAAGCTGGCTGACCCGGCGATGCCGGAATGGCAGAGGAAGAAAACCCATATCGATAGGCTCTTCAGAGACACTTCCTACCAAGAGATGCTGGAAAGGAAGAAAAAGAGGATGTTGGCTAGCCCGTTTATACCCCAGGACATGGCGATGGAGGATCAGAAGAAGGGGAGCACTCTGGGTGGCCTGTTTATGGCCTAAGACCTGGGGTTGGAGGGGACACCGGAACAGAAGAAGAGGACGGCGGTGGGAAACCTGTTTATAGCCCAAGACCAGACGATGGAGGATCGAAAGAAGTGAAGTACGGTGTTCATGGAAGAATGGTAAAGGAGAGCGCACCACACCGAGTATCTCTTACCAGACTCTTGTGATCAGGCGATGTCGGAAAGGAAGAAGAGGACGACGTTGGACGACTTGTTTAATGCCCAAGACCTGGTGATGGAGGATCAGAAGAATAAAAGTACGATTTTCATGGAAGAAAGGCAGAGGAGAGATCCTCACACACATCAGCTCTTACCAGACTCTTGTGATCAGGCCACACTAGATAAGAAGAAGAGGATGACGCTGGCCGACCTGTTTATATCCCAAGACCTGTCAATGACGGATCAGAAGAAGAGAAGTATGGTGTTCATGGTAGAAAGGCAGAGGAGAGCGCCACACACCTAGAACCTCATACCAGACTCGTTGTTCATGGAAGAAATGCAGAGGAGAGCCCCGCACACCGAGAATCTCTTACATGATATATATTTAAGAATTAATATATTGAATTTAAAAATATAATGTTGAAATTAGAAATTAATGTTTAAATTTTTTGAAATCTATGTAATATTTTTATTCAAATAAAATCTATTTTTGTTTTTTTTCTTTTAATCATGTATTCAGTAGATTCATTTTTTTTTCTTGGTTTGAAAAAAAATCAAGTGGTCATTGATTTTACATAATCCAATTAATTCAATGAGAAACAAAATTATACTTTGTTTTTCTTTAAGATTATTTTTATACTTAAAACATGTCCTTTTTCAAAATATTTTTCATGTGAATTTATATTAAAACATTTTTTTTACCACTTCTAGAAATTGAATCTTCTAAAATTGGTTCTATATTTCAAATCAATATAATTAATATCAGGTAATAAGATCAACTTAAAGAATAATTTTTCTTGGAGAAGAGTCATAGAAAATTATAAAGTAAGGTTCAAAGCAACGAGTAGTCATGATGACATGAAATTCTATCCATGAAAAGTACAACAAAACAAATATTATTTTCACATTTTTTTTGTAAAATAGTTAAAAGTACCTAGCTCAAAATACTAAAAGAAGATTCGATTTACTTTTTTATTAAAATTCAAACATGGCACCGTGTGTGTTTCGGACCCGTGGACGGGAACCATGTGGTTAGCAGTGACTGTGTCGTCGCCCTAGGTGCTTGTGCGGGTGCCCAAGCCGACTGCGTTGAGGCGTACAATTTGCATGTGTGTTTTTTTAAGTCGTGCGATGAGCGCGCGGGTACTAGTTAATATTATGTTGTTATTATTGTTATTATTTTTATAATTATTATTTTTATTTATAAAAATATTTATTATATTTATAATTATATATAATTAATATCTTTATAATAATTTTATAATTATTTAAATATATTTATATTTATTTAGAATTATAATTGTAATTATTTGTATATATTTATTATAATTTTATAATTATTTAATAACAGTAAATGTATATATATTTATTTATAGTTATAATCATATATATATATATTCCAAAAATTAAAAAAATTTAACAAATATATTAATTGCATTTATATTTTTATAAATATATATAATTAATATATTTATAATAATTTAATAATAATTTATATATATACGTATTATATAGAATTCTAATTATAAATATTTGTATATAATTATAAATATATTTATTTAATTAATATATTTATTATAATCTGATAATTACTTAAATATAAATATATATTTATTACAAATAGATTTTTATTATAGTTTCTGATTTATAATGAAAATTAATTTTATTTATTATCATTAAAATAGTTATATTTGACTGTAATTAATATGAATATATAATTATATAATAATACTATTTTAACATATAAAAAAATTGGTTCGATCACCTGTTTAACAGATTTCCCCGATCCAAACTTGACCTAATCCCCTGATTTAAAGACCATCCTGATTCTATATGAGTGCATGTATAATTTTAGGGTAGTTTAGGTGGGTTGGTTTTTTTAGTTTTATGGGGTAGTATTTTTTTTTATATTTGGGAAATGGGTTTGTTCAATGCCATTACATGTTGCGCATTCACCCCACACCACCCCCAAACCCCACAAATATATATATATATATATAATAAATTTATTTTATTATAATAAATATAAAAAATAAATTAAATACATAGTTAAATTTTTTATAATAAATACAAAAAATTATAATAAATTTATTTTTTTATATCAAATATTTATAATAAATATCTGATAAATATTATAATAAATGTAATAATATTATTATAATAAATGTACATTTCTTATACATTTATTATCCATTTATTATAAATACTATAATGTTATAAAATTTATTATATTAATTATCTAAAAAATATTAATAAATACTATTTTTATAAATGCACAATAAATGTTTAATAAATGTATAATAAATAATTATAATACATTTATATTTAGAATAAATACTTCTTATAATTAAAAATTATAATATTTATGATAATAAGTATCTAATAAATGTATAATAAATATATAGTAAATGTATAATAAATATTTATAATAAATTTATTATAAATGTATTTTTATTATAATAAATATTATAATATTTAATTATAATAAATGTATATTTATATTTATATTTATAATAAATATGATAATTTCTATTATAATAAATCTACATTTATTTTATACATTTATTATTATAAATATGTACAATAAATATATATTTAATATTATAATACCTGTATTTTTTAATTATAATATAATAAATGTAATATGTAATTATTTATCATTTTTATATAATTATCATATCTATATTTATTATATTTATAATTATATAATTATATTATAAATAAATGTAATATGTAATATAATATAATAAATGTAATATCATACATTTATTTTTTAATTTTAATAAATGTATATTTATAATTATATATATGTTTAATAGTTATAATAAATATAAATTTATATTTACATAATACATTTAATATAATAAATAAATGTATATTTATAATTACATTTATAAATGATTATATATTATAATAAATAAATGTATATTTATTACATATTTATAATAATAAATAAATGTATATTATATTTATAAAAAATGTATATTTATATAAATAATGTTATATTACATTTCTAATAAATTTATATTTATATTAATACATATTATTAATAAATATTATTAACAAAAATTAATAAACTTAAATTTATCAATGAATATTATAATAAATAAATGTATATATATAATTACATTTATAAATGTATAATTATAATAAATGTATATTTATAAATAAATATTGTTATTCAATATTATTAATGAATGTTAATAAATGTATATTTATTAATGAATATTATAATAAATAAATATATATTTATAATTACATTTATAAATGTATATTTATTATAATAAGTAAATGTATATTACATTTACAAATAATTACATATTTATTATAATAAATAAACATATATTGCATTTATTAAAAATGTACATTTATATAAATTAATATATATTACTTTTATAATAAATGAATATTTATATAAATAAATTTATATTACATTTATAAGTAATTACATATTTATTATAATAAATGTATATTACATTTATAAATAAATAATCATTTATTTTGTTAATAAATGAATATTACATTTACTATTATCAATTTATATTACATATTTATTATAATAATAGTATATTACATTTATATAAATGTATATTTGTTACATATTTATTGTGATAAACAATTACATTTATAAATGTATATTACATTTATAATAAATATCTAATAAATGTATATTTATTATAATAAATAAATTTTTATGACATTTATAAATAATTACATATTTATTATAATAAATAAATGTATATTTATAATTATATAATTATAGTATATAATTATTTATAGATATGATAATTATATAATAAAGATAAATAATTATATATTACATTTATTATATTATAATTTAAAAATAAATGTATTATAAAATTTATTATACATTTATTATACATATTTATTATACATTTATTATACATATTTATTATACATTTATTATGCATGTTTATTATAATAAGTGTATAAAATAAATGTAGATTTATTATAATAAATTGGTCTACAAACATCAAATAGCCAACCATATATTTATTGAACAAAACATATACTTAGAGCATTATAAGAATACAATAAATATATTTATAAAATTATATGTATAATAAATAAATATTTATTTATTTATAATAATAACTATAACTAAATGTATATTTATTTATATTTATATATATAATGAATATATTTTAATTTATAAATATAAATTTTTTATAAATTTATTTATTATATTTATAAATATATATAATTAATAACTATATTATAATTTTATAATTTTTTTATATATCTATATTTATTTGGAATTGTAATTTTAAATATTTGTATTTATTTATAATAACTTTATAATTATTTAATAACTACAAATATATATATATATTTATTTATTTATAGTAACAATCATATATATATATATTTCAATAATTATAAAATTTTAACAAATATATTTATTGCATTTATAATTTTATAAATATATATAATTAATATATTTATAACAATTTAATAATATTTAAATATATACGTATTATATAGATTTCTAATTATAAATAATTTTATATATTTATAAATATATTTATTTAATTAAAATATTTATTATAATTTGATAATTATTTAATTATTAATATATATTTAATAAATATATATTTTAATTAGAGCTTGTGATTTATAATGAAAATTAATATTATTTATTGTCATTAAAATAGTTATATTTGACTATAATTAATATGACTATATAATTATGTACTAATATTCTTTTAACAAATAAAAAAATTGGTTCGATCACCTTTTTAACCGATTTCTCGATCTGAAATTGACCTACTCCCCTGATTTAATGACCATCTCGATTCTATATGAGTGGGTTTATAATTTGACCAACAATAAAGGAATTTTATGTGCAATAGAATGATTTGATTGAGAGATTAGTCATGTGACCATTGTAATATGAATTTTGACATTGACCTTCCTTAAATGCATTCATAAATATATGAAATGTATGTGTCGTTCTATAAATTAGATACCCATCCTCATCCCCTTTCATTTTGTAGCTCTGCAAATTTAACTATAATTCTCACTCACCTTTCCTCCTCCCTAGTATGAGCGCTCGTCTCTCCGATCCCCCAAAACAAAATGGTGCATTGGGCGATAAGAACGTTAACAGCAAAGCTGAGGAGTGTCGCCAATTCCTTCTTCCCTGGCTCTGCGAAAAGGTAGAGGAGAGCGCCACACACTAAGCAGGCGATGCCGACGATGCTGGAATGGCCGAGGATAGTGCCGCACATCGAGCAGGAGATGCTGGTGATTCCGAAAACCTACTTCGATCTGCACTTAGAAGACACTTCCTAACAGGCAATTCCAGAAATGAAGAAGAAGATGACGCTGGCCTACCCGTTGATGCCGGAATGGCAGATTGGGGAAAGCCACATTGATATGCGATGCCAAAAAGGAAGAAGAAGACGATGCTGACTTACCCAGTGATGCTAGAAAGGAAGATAAAGATGATGTTTGTCAACCTGGTAATGCCAAGAATGAAGAAGAAGATGACACTGGCCGACCTGGCGATGCAGGAATGGCAGAGGAGTGAAGCCCACATTGATCTGCTCTTAGCAGACACTTCCTACCTGGCGATGAAGGACAGGAAGAAGAAGTTGAAGCTGGCCGACCCGACGATGCCGGAATGGCAAAGGAGGGAAACCCATATCGATATGCTCTTCCGAGACACTTCCTACCACGCGATTCTGGAATGGAATAAGAAGAGGATGCTGGCCAGCCCATTTATACCCCAGGACATGGCGATGGAGGATCAGAAGAAGGGGAGCACCCTGGGTGGCTAGTTTATGGCCGAAGACCTGGGGTTGGAGGTGACATCGGAATGGAAGAAGAGGACGGTGGTGGGAAACCTGTTTATAGCCCAAGACAAGACGGTGGAGGATCGGAAGAATAGAAGTAAAATTTTCATGGAAGAAAGGCAAAGGAGAGAGATGTACATCGAGCACCTCTTACCAGACTCTTGCGATCAGGCGACGTCGGAAAGGAAGAAGAGGACGATGATGGACGACTTTTTTAAAGCCCAAGACCTGGAGATGGACGATCGGAAGAAGAAAAGTATGGTTTTCATGGCAGAAAGGCAAAGGAGAGAATCGCGCACACATCAGCTCTTACCAGACTCTTGTGATCAGACCACACTGGATAAGAAGAAGAGGATGACACTGGCCGACCTATTTATAGCCCAAGACCTAGCAATGGAGGATCAGAAGAAGAAAAGTATGGTGTTCATGGCAGAAAGGGATAGGAGAGAACCACACACCTAGAACCTCATACCAGACTCGATGTTCATGGCAGAAATGAATAGGAGAGCCCTGCACACCGAGCTGCTCTTACAAGATATATATTTAAGAATTAATATAACGAATTTAAAAATATAATGTTGAAATTAGAAATTTATGTTTAACATTTTGGAAATCTTGGTAATATTTTAATTCAACTAAAATCTGTTTTTGTTTTTTTTCTTTTAATCAAGTATTCAGAAGATTCAATTTTTTTTCTTGGTTTGAAATACAATCAATTCGTCGTTGATTTTACATAATCCAATTAATTCAATGAGAAACAAAATTATACTCAGTTTTTCTTTAAGATTATTTTTATACTTAAAACATATCCTTTTTCAAAAAATGGTTCTTGTGAATTTATACTAAAAATATTTTTTTACAACTACTAGAAATTAAATAATATAAAATGGGTACTATATTTCAAATTAGTATAATTAATATCAGGTAATAAGATCAACTTAAAGAATAATTTTTCTTGGAGAATAATAATAGAAAATTATAAAGTAAGGTTCAAATCAACGAGTAGTCATGATGACATGAAATTATATCCATGCAAAGTACAACAAAAAAATATTTTTTTCAAATTTTCTTTGTAAAAAAGTTAAAAGTACCTAGCTCAAAATACTAAAAGAAGATTCCATTTATTTTTTTATTAAAATTAAAACATGGCTAAAAATGATTTTATAAAATAATAGGAGAATATTAAAATCATTATTGAAAACATTTTTAAAGAAAAGATGAAAATGGAAGAAAAGGATTCCCAAGAGTCAATTTTTCATTTTAAAAAAATTATGATCATTCTATGTACAAAATAAAGGAAAATTGTACAATTACATGAACACTCCATGAATAAATGAAGGAAAATAAAATGAAATGTGATTATCATATAAGGAACATATAATTTCTCTCAATTTAAACTAATGTATAATCAATACAAATTAATATGAGATTGAAACATAAATCCCTTACTACTTTGGAAATTACTAAATCAAAAACTCATGAAAGATAGAACCATATATGAATTTTTAAATCCCTGTAGTTTCAATAAAAAGAATCGTGAAAACATTAATGGTGTCACACCCCGACTTTTTAATTTATTTTTATTTTATTATTTATGGGCTCCACGTCCTCGCATCAAGGATCAGGCTGGTCCTGGTTTAAAAATTTCTGACATTTAATGTTTTTAGTGTGTGTTTCAGACCCATGGATGGGCACCGTGTGGTTAGTAGTGATTGTGCGGTCGCCCCAGGTGCTTGTGCGGGTGCCCAAGCTGACTTTGTTGAGGCGTGAAAATTGCATGCGTGTTTTTTTAGGTCATGCGATGAGCGCATAGGGACTGGTTAATATTATGTTGTTATTATTTTTATTATTTTTATAATTATTCTTTTTATTTATAAACATATTTATTATATTTATAATTATATATAATTAATATATTTATTATAATTTTATAATTATTTAAATATATCTTTATTAATTTAGAATTATAATGGTAAATATTTGTATATATTTATTATACTTTTATAATTATTTAATAACTATAAATGTATATATATTTATTTATAGTTATAATCATATATATATATTCCAATAATTATAAAATTTTGACAAATAAATTTTTTGCATTTATATTTTTATAAATATATATAATTAATATATATAAAATAATTTATTAATAATATATATATATATATATTATATAGAATTCTAATAATAAATTTTTGTATATAATTATATATATATTTATTTAATTGATATATTTATGATAATTTGATAATTATTTAAATATAAATATATATTTATTACAAATAGATTTTTATTATAGTGTGTGATTTATAATGAAAATTAATTTTATTTATTTTCATTTAAATAGTTATATTTGACTATAATTAATATGAATATATAATTATATTATAATACTATTTTAACATATAAAAAAATTGGTTCGATCACCTATTTAACAGATTTTCCCGATCCAAACATGACCTAATCCCCTAATTTAATGACCATTCAAATTCTATATGAATGCATGTGTAATATTACGGTAATTTAGGTGGGTGGGGGTTTTTTATTTTTATGGGGTAGTGTTTTTTTATATTTGGGAAATGAGTTTGTTCAACGCCACTACAAGTTGCGCTTTCAGTGCACACCACCCCCAAACCCCACATATATATATATATATAATAAATTTATTTTATTATTATAAATATAAAAAATAAAATAAATACATAATTATATTTATTTATAATAAATACAAAAAATTATAATAAATTTATTTTTTTATAACAAATATTTATAATAAATATCTGATAAATATTATAATAAATGTAATAATATTATAATAATAAATGTACATTTGTTATACATTTATTATCCATTTATTATAAGTACTATAATGTTATAATATTTATTAAATTAAATATCTAATAAATATTAATAAATATTATTATTATAAATGCACAATAAATGTATAATAAATGTATAATAAATATTTATAATAAATTTATATTTACAATAAATACTTATTATAATTAAAAATTATAATATTTATGATAATAAGTATCTAATAAATGTATAATAAATATTATTTTAATAAATATACCTTTATAATATCTATTATAATAAATATTATTATAATAAATGTATAATAAATATATTGTAAATGTATAATAAATATTTATAATAAATAAATTACAAATGTATTTTTATTATAATAAATATTATAATATTTAATTATAATAAATATATATTTATATTTATATTTATAATAAATATGATAATATATATTATAATAAATCTACATTTATTTTATACATTTATTATAATAAATATGTACAATAAATATATATTTTATATTATAATACCTATATTTTTTAATTATAATATAATAAATGTAAAATGTAATTATTTATCATTATTATATAATTATCATATCTATATTAATTATATTTATAATTATATAATTTTATTATAAATAAATGTAATATGTAATATAATATAATAAATGTAATATGATACATTTATTTTTTAATTTTTATAAATGTATATTTATAATTATATAAATTTTTAATAATTACATTAAAAATAAATTTATAATTACATATTACATTTATTATAATAAATAAATATATATATTACATTTATTATAATAAATAAATGTATATTTATAATTTCATTTATAAATGTATATTTATTATAATAAATAACTATATATTTATTACATATTTATTATAATAAATAAATGTATATTATATTTATAATAAATGTATATTTTTATAATTAAATGTATATTACATTTATAATAAATGTATATTTAGATTAATAAATATTATTAATAAATATTATTAATAAAAATTAATAAATGTAAATTTATCAATGAATATTATAATAAATAACTGTATATATATAATTACATTTATAAATATATATTTATAATAAATGTATATTTATAATAAATGAATATTTATAATAAATGAATATTTATAGTAAATGAATATTTATAATAAATGTATATTTATAAATAAATATTATTATTAAATATTATTAATGAATGTTAGTAAATATATATTTATTAATCAATATTATAATAAGTAAATGTATATTTAAATTACATTTATAAATGCATATTTATTATAATAAGTAAATGTATATTACATTTATAAAAGATTACATATTTATTATAATATATAAATGTATATTGCATTTATTATAAATGTATATTTATATAAATATATGTATATTACATTTATAATAAATTTATATTTATATAAATAAATTTTTATTACTTTTATAAGTAATTACATATTTATTATAATAAATGTATATTACATTTATAAATAAATAATCATTTATTTTGTTAATAAATGAATATTAAATTTAATATTATAAATGTATATAAAATATTTATTATAATAAATGTATATTACATTTATATAAATGTATATTTATTACATATTTATTGCAGTAAACAATTACATTTATAAATGTATATTGTATTTATAATAAATATCTAATAAATGTATATTTATTATAATAAATAAATGTAAATAACATTTATAAATAATTACATATTTATTATAATAAATAAATGTATATTTATAATTATATAATTATAGTATATAATTATTTATAGATATGATAATTATATAATAAAGATAAATAATTATATATTACATTTATTATATTATAATTAAAAAATAAATGTGTTATAATATTTATTATACATTTATTATACATATTTATTATAATAAATGTATAAAATAAATGTAGATTTATTATAATAAATTAGGCTACAAACATCAAACGGCTAACCATATACTTATTTAACAAAACTTATACTTAGAGCATTACAAGAATATAATAAATATATTTATAAAATTATATGTATAATAAATAAATAAATAAATATTTATTTATTTATATTTATATATATAATGAATATATTTTAATTTATAAATATAAATTTTTTATAAATATATTTATTATATTTATAATTATATATAATTAATATCTATATTTTAATTTTATAATTTTTTTAAATATATCTCTTTCTATTTAGAATTATAATTCAAAATATTTGTATTTATTTATTATAATTTTATAATTATTTAATAACTATAAATATATATATATATTTATTTATAGTAATAATCATATATATATTCAAATAATTATAAAATTTTAACAAATATATTTATTGCATTTATAATTTTATAAATATATATAATTAATATATATATATAACAATTTAATAATATTTAAATATATACGTATTATATAGATTCTAATTATAAATATTTGTATATATTTATAAATATATTTATTTAATTAAAATATTTATTATAATTTGATAATAATTTAATTATAAATATATATTTAATACATATATATTTTAATTATAGTGTGTGATTTATAATGAAAATTAATTTTATTTATTGTTATTAAAATAGTTATATTTGACTATAATTAATATGAATATATAATTATATAATAATATTCTTTTAACAAATAAAAAAATTGGTTTGATCACCTTTTTAACCGATTTTCCTGATCCGAACTTGACCTACTCCCTGGATTTATTAACCATCTCTATTCTATATGAGTGGGTGTATAATTTGACCTACAATAAATGAATTTTAGGTGTAATAGAATGATTTGATTGAGAGATTAGTCCTGTGACCATTGTAATATGAATTTTGACGTTGACCATCCTTAAATGCATTCATAAATATATGAAATGGATGAGTCATTCTATAAATTTGATACCCATCGTCATCCCCATTCAGTCTGTAGCTCTGCAAATTTAACTGTAATTCTCTCTCACCCTTCCTCCTCCCAAGTACGAGCGCTCGTCTATCCGATCCCCCAAAACAAAATGGTGCATCGAGTGATGAGAATGTTAACAACAAAGCTGAGGAGTGTCACCAATTCTTTCTTCCTTGGCTCCACGAAAAGGAAGGGGAGAGCGCTGCACACTGAGCAGGTGATGCCGACGATGCCGGAATGGCCGAGGGTAGTGCCGCACACTGAGCAGGATATGCCGAAGATTTCGAAAACCTACTTTGATCTGCTCTTAGAAGACACTTCAAACCATGCAATGCTGGAAAGGAAGAAGAAGATGACGCTGGCCAACCCATTGATGCTGGAATTCCAGATGGGGGAAAGCCACATTGATATACTCTTAGTAGACACTTCCTACTAGGCGATGCTAGAAAGGAAGAAGAAGACGACGCTGACCGACCCGGTGATGCTAGAAAGAAAGATAAAGATAACGCTGGTCGGCCCGGTGATGCCGAAAATGAAGAAGAAGACAAAACTGGCCGTCCTGGCGATGCATTAATGGTAGAGGAGTGAAGCCCACATTGATCTGCTCTTAGGAGACACTTCCTACCTGGTGATACAGGAAAGGAAGAAGAAGCTGAAGCTGGCCGACCCAGTGATGCCGGAATGGCAGAGGAAGGAAACCGACATCGATATGCTCTTCGGCGACACTTCCTACCAAGCGATGCCGGAAAGGAAGAAGAAGAGGACGCTGGCCGGACCGTTTATACCCCAGGACATAACAATGGAGGATCAGAAGAAGGGGAGCACCCGAGGTGGCCTGTTTATGGACGAAGACCTGGGGTTGGAGGCGACACCAGAATGGAAGAAGAGGATGGCGGTGTGCAACCTGTTTATAGCCCAAGACCAGATGATGGAGGATCGTAAGAAGAGAAGTAAGATGTTCATGGAAGAAAGGTAAAGGAGAGCACCACACACCAAGCATCTCTTACTAGACTCTTACGATTAGGCAACGTCGGAAAGGAAGAAGAGGACGACGCTGGATGACTTGTTTAAAGCCCAAGAGCTGACGATGGAGAATCATAAGAAGAAAAGTATGGTTTTCAGGGCAGAAAGGCAGAGGAGAGAACCGCACACACATCAGATCTTACCAGACTCTTGTGATCAGGCCACGCCTGATAAGAAGAATAGAATGAAGTTGGCCGACCTGTTTATAGGCCAAGACCTGGAAATGGAGAATCAGAAGATGAGAAGTATGGTGTTCATGGTAGAAAGGCAGAGGAGAGTGCCACACACCTAGAACCTCATACCAGACTCGGTGTTCATGGTAGAAATGCAGAGGAGAGCCCCGCACACCGAGCATCTCTTACAAGATGTATATTTAAGAATTAATATAATTAATTCAAAAATATAACGTTGAAATTAGAATTTTTTTTTGAACATTTTGGAAATCTAGGTAATATTTTTATTCAAATAAAATATGTTTTTTTTTTCTTTT
Organism: Viscum album; assembly: GCA_963277665.1. Taxonomy (NCBI): domain Eukaryota; kingdom Viridiplantae; phylum Streptophyta; class Magnoliopsida; order Santalales; family Viscaceae; genus Viscum; species Viscum album. The sequence continues at coordinate 1,935,348,586 of OY728131.1, forward strand.
AATCGAGTATTCAAAAGAATCATTTTTTTTGCTTGGTTTGAAAAACAATCAAGTGTTCATGGATTTTACATAATCCAATTATTTCAATGAGAAACAAAATTATACTTGGTTTTTCTTTAAGACTATTTTTATACTTAAAACATGTCCTTTTTCAAAAAATTGTTCTTGTGAATTTATATTAAAAATATTTTTTACCACTTCTAGAAATTAAATCATATAAAATGGGTTCTATATTTCAAATCAATATAATTAATATCAGGTAATAAGATCAACTTAATGAATTATTTTTCTTGGAGAAGAATCATAGAAAATTATAACGTACGGTTCAAAGCAACGAGTAGAAATGATGACATGAAATTCTATCCATTCAATGTACAACAAAACAATAATTCTTTTTACATTTTTTTTGTAAAAAAGGTAAAAGTACCTAGATCAAAATACTAAAATAAGATTCCATTTATTTTTTTATTAAAATTCAGACATGGATAAAAATGAATATATAAAATCATAGGATAATATTAAAATCATTATTGAAATCATTTATAATGAAAAGATGAAAATAGAAGAAAAGGATTCCCAAAAGTATATTTTTCATTTTAAAAAGAATTATGATCATTCTAAGTACTAAATAAAGGAAAATTGTATAATTACTTGAACACTCCATGAATAAATGAAGGAAAATAAAATGAAATGGGTTTATCATATAAGGAACATATAATTTCCCTCAATCTAAACTATTGTATAATCAATACAAATTAAAATGAGATTGAAACATAAATCACTTACTACTTTGGTAATCAGTAAATTAAAAACTCATGAAAGAGAGAACCATATATGGATTTTTAAATCCCCGTAGTTTCATTAAAAAGAACCGTAAGAACATTAATGTTGTCAAACCCCGACTTTTTAATAATTTATTTTTATTTTATTATTTCTGGGCCCCACGTCCTCGCATCAAGGATCGGGTTGGGTCCCTGTTTAAAAATTTCTTGCATTCAATGTTTTTGGTGGGTTTTAGACCTGTGCACGGGCACCACGTGGTTAGTAGTGATCGTGTGGTCACCCTAGGTGCTTCTGCAAGTGCCCAAGCCGACTGCGTTGAGGTGTGCAATTTGCGTGCGTGTTTTTTTAAGTCGTACAATGAGCGCACAGGTACACGTTAATATTATGTTGTTATTATTATTATTAATTTTATAATTATTATTTTTATTTATAAATATATTTATTATATTTATAATTATTTATAATTAATATATTTATTATAATTTTAAAATTAATTAAATATATCTATATTTATTTAGAATTTGAATGGTAAATATTTGTATATATTTATTATAATTTTATAATTATTTAAAAACTATAAATGTATATATATTTATTTATAGTTATAATCATATATATATATATATATATAATTATAAAATTTTAACATATATATATATTGAACTTATAATTTTATAAATATATATATAATTTATATATTTATAAGAATTTAATAATTATTTTAATATATTTGTATTAAATAGAATTAAAATTATAAATACTTGTATATAATTATAAATATATTTATTTAATTAATATATTTATTATAATTTGATAATTATTTAAATATAAATATATATTTATTACAGATATATGTTTATTATAGTGTGTGAATTATAATGAAAATTAATTTTATTTATTTTCATTAAAATAGTTATATTTGACTATAATTAATATCAATATATAATTATATGATAATACTCTTTTAACAAATAAAAAAATTGGTTCGGTATCCTCTTTAACCGATTTCCCCGATCCGAACTAGACCTACTCCCCTAATATAATGACCATCTAGATTCTATATGAGTACGTGTATAATTTGAGGGTATTTTAGGTGGGTGGGTTTTTTTAGATTTATTGGGCAGTGTATTTTTACATTTGGGAAATGAGTTTGTTCAGCACCACTTGAAGTAGCGCTTTGATCCCACACCACCCCAAACCCCACAAAAAAATATTTATATATATATATATAATATTTTATTATTATACTAAATATAAAACATAAAATAAATACATTATTATATTTTTTATAATAAATAAATAAATTATAACAAATTTATTTATTTATAATAAATATTTATAATAAATTTCTAATAAATATTATAATAAATATAATAAAATTAATTTTAATAAATTTACATTTTTTTACTTTTAGTATACATTTATTATAAATACTATAATGTTATAATATTATAATATTTATTATAATAAATATCTAATAAATATTAATATATACTATAGTAATAACTGCATAATAAAGGTATAATTAATGTATAATAATTATTTATAATACATTTATATTTATAATAAATAATTATTATAATTATATATGATAATATTTATAATAATAAATATCTAATAAATGTATAAAAAATATTATTATAATAAATATACATTTATAATATATATTTTAATAAATATTATTATAATAAATGTATAATAAATATTATTCTAATAAATATTATAATAAAGGTATAATAAATATATAGTTAAAGTATAATAAATATTTATAACAAATTTATTATAAATGTATATTTATTATAATTAATATTATAATATTTAATTATAATAAATGTATATTTATATTTATATTTATAATAAATATTATAATATTTATTATAATAAATCTACGTTTATTTTTTATAATAAATCTACATTTATTTTTTATAATAAATCTACATTTCTTTTTTATAATAAATCTACATTTATTTTATACATTTATTATAATAAATATTCACAATAAATGTATAATAAATATTATAATACATTTATTTTTTAATTATAATATAATTAATGTAATATGTAATTATTTATCATTATTATATAACTATCATATCTATATTTATTATATTTATAAATATATAATTATATTATAAATAAATGTAATATGTAATATTATATAATAAATGTAATATGATAAATTTATTTTTTAATTATAATAAAGGTATATTTATAATTATATAAATGTATAATAAATATAATATATACAAATTTATAATTACATATTACATTTATCATAAGAAATGTATAATTAAATATTCCATTTATTATAATAAATAAATGTATACTTATAATTACATTTATAAATGTATATTTATTATAATAAATATATGCATATTTATTACATATTTATTATAATAAATAAATGTATATTACATTTATAATAAATGTATATTTATATAAATAAATATTATTAATAAATATTATTAATGAAACTTAATAAATGTATATTTATTAATGAATATTATAATAAATAAATTTATATTTATAATTAAATTTATAAATGTATATTTATAATAAATGTATATTTATAAATAAATATTATTATTAAATATTATTAATGAATATTAATTAATGTATATTAATTAATGAATATTTCAATAAATAAATGTATATTTATAATTACACTTATAAATGTATATTTATTATAATAAATAAATGTATATTACATTTATAAATAATTTCAGATTTATTGTAATAAATATATTTATATTACATTTATAATAAATGGATATTTATATAAATTAATGTATATTACATTTATAAAAAATGCATATTTATATAAAGAAATGTATATTACATTTACAAGTAATTACATATTTATTATAATAAATATATATTACATTTATAAAAAAATAATCATTTATTTTGTTAATAAATGTCTATTACAATTATTATAATAAAAGTATATTACATATTTATTATAATAAATGTATATTGCATTTATATAAATTTATATTTATTACATATTTATTATAAAAAACAGTTAGATTTATAAATGTATATTACATTTTTAATAAATATCTAATAAATTTATATTTATATATATGTATATTTATTATAATAAATAAATGTAAATTACATTTATAAATAATTATATATTTATTATAATAAATAATTGTATATTTAAAATTATATATATATAGTATATAATTATTTATATATATGATAATTATATAATAAAGATAAATAATTATATATTACATTTATTATATTACAAGTAAAAAATAAATGTATTATAATATTTATTATACATTTATTATGCATATTTATTATAAGAAATTTATAAAATAAATGTATATTTATTATAATAAATTGGGTTACAAACATCCAACAACTAACCATATACTTATTAGAGAAAACATATACTTAGAGCATTACAAGAATATAATAAATATATTTATAAAATTATATGTATAATAAATAAATATCTATTAATTTATAATAATAACTATAAATAAATGTATATTTATTTATATTTATATATATAATGAATATATATTAATTTATAGATATAATTTTTTTTATAAATATATTTATTATATTTATAATTATATATAATTAATATCTTGATTAAAATTTTATAATTATTTAAATATATCTATATTTATTTAGAATTATAATTGTAAATATTTGTATATATTAATTATAATGTCAAAATTATTTAATAACTATAAATATATATATATTTATTTGTAGTTATTACCATATATATATATGTATATATATTTCAATAATTATAAAATTTTAACAAATATATTTATTGCATTTATAATTTTATAATTATAAATAAATAATATATTTATAACAATTTAATAATTATTAAAATATATACATATTAAATAGAATTCTAATTATAAATATCTGTATATATTTATAAATATATTTATTTAATTAATATATTTATTATAATTTGATAATTATTTAAATAAAAAAATATATTTATTACTTATATATTTTAATTATATTGTGTAATTTATAATGAAAATTAATTTTATTTATTGTCATTAAAATTGTTATATTTGACAATATTAATATGAATATATAATTATATAATAATATTTTTTTAACAAATAAAAAAAATTGTTCGATCACATATTTAACCGATTTTCCCAATCCGAACATGACCTACTCCTCTGATTCAATGACCAACCCGATTCTATATGAGTGGGTGTAAAATTTGACCTATAATTAATGAATTTTAGGTGAAATAGAATGATTTGATTGAGAGATTTGTCCTGTGACCATTGTAATATGAATTTTGACACTGACCATACTTAAATGCATTCATAAATATATGAAATGGATGAGTCGTTCTATAAATTAGATACCCTTATTCATCCCCTTTTATTATGTTGCTCTACAAATTTAACTGTAATTTTAACTGACCCTTCCTCCTCCCCAATATGAGCGCCCGTCTCCCCGATCCCCAATAACACAATGGTGCATCAGGTAATGAGGACTTTAACAGCGAAGCTGAGGAGTGTAGCCAATTCCTTCTTCCCTGGCTCTGCGAAAAGCCAGAGGAGAGCACCGCACATTTAGCAGGTGATGCCGACAATTCCGGAATGGCTGAGGATAGCGCCGCACACCGAGCTGGCGATGTCGACAATTCTAAAAACCTACTTCGATTTGCTCTTAGAAGACCCTTCCTACCAGGGGAAGTCGGAAAGGAAGAAGAAGACGATGTTGGTCGACCCGACGATGCCAGAATGGCAGACGGGGGAAACCCACATTGATCTGCTCTTAGCAGACACTTCTAACCAGGCGATGCCAAAAAGGAAGAAGAAGTTGACGCTGACCGACCCTGTGATGGTGGAAAGGAAGAAGAAGACGACGCTAGCCGACCCGATGATGCTGGAAAGGAAGAAGAAGAGTACACTAGCCGACCCAACGATGCATGAATGGTAGAGGATTGAAACCCACATCGATATGATCATGGCAGAAACTTCCTACTAGGCGATATAGGAATGGAAGAAGAAGATGAAGCTGGCCAACCCAGTGATGCCAGATTGGCAGAGGAGGGAAACCCACATCAATCTGCTCTTAGCAGAAACTTCCTACCAGGCGATGCTAGAAATGAAGAAGAAGATGACGCTGGTCGGCCCATTTATACCCCAAGACCTGGTGATGGAGGATCGAAAAAGGGAATCACGCAGGGCGGCCTGTTTATAGCCGAAGACCTGGGGATGGAGGTGACTTCAGAAAGGATGGCCGAAAGGCAGAGGAGAGCACCGAACACCCTTACTAGACTCTTGCAATCAGGCGACGTCAGAATGGAAGAAGAGGAAGACGTTGGGTGACTTGTTTAAAGACCTAGACCTAGTGATGGAGGATCGAAAGAAGAGAAGTATGGTTTTCATGGCAGGAAGGCAGAGGAGAGCACAACAGACTGAGCAGCTCTTACCAGACTCTTGCGATCTGGCCACGCTGGAAAGTTAGAAGAGGACAACGCTGGCCGACCTGTTTATAGCCCAAGACCTGGCGTTGGAGGATCGAAATAAGAGAAGTATGGTGTTCATGGCATAAAGGCAGAGTATATGCCGCACACCTAACACCTCTTACCAGACTCGGTCATCATGGAAGAAAGGCAGATCAGAGCCCCGCACACCGAGCGACTCTTACCAGATTTATATTTAAGAATTAATATAACGAATTTAAAAATATAATGTGGAAATTAGAAATTTAGGTTTAACATTTTGGAAATCTATGAAATATTTTTATTCAAATAAAATTTATTTTTGTTTTTTCTCATTTAATCATGTATTCACAAGATTCATTTTTATTTTTTTCTTGGTTTGAAAAACAATGAAGTGTTCGTTGAATTAACATAATCAAATTAATTCAATGAGAAACAAAATTATACTTGGTTTATCTTTAATATTATTTTTATACTTAAAACATGTGCTTTTTCAAAAAATGGTTCTGGTGAATTTATATTCAAAATAATTTTTTACCACTTCTAGAAATTAAATCTTATAAAACGGGTTCTATATTTCAAATCAGTATAATTGATATCAGTTAATAAGATCAACTTAAAGAATAATTTTTCTTTGAAAAAAATCATATAAAATTATAATGGAAGGATCAAAGTAACGAGTAGTCACGATGACATGAAATTCTATCCATGTGAAGTACAACAAAACAATGATAATTTTCACATTTTTTTGTAAAAATGTTAAATGTGCCTCGCTCAAAATACGAAAAGAAGATTCCATTTATTTTTTTATTAAAATTCAAACATGGCTAAAAAGGAATTAAAAAATCCAAAGGAGAATATTAAAATCATTCTTGAAAACATTTTTAATGAAAAGATGAAAATGGATGAAAAGGATTCCCCAAAGTCTATTTTTCTTTTTTTAAAAATTCTGATCATTCTATGTACAAAATTAAGGAAAATTGTACTATTACATGAACACTCCATGAATAAATGAAGGAAAATAATATGAAATGTGTTTATCGTATAAGGAACATATAATTTCTCTCAATCTAAACAAAATAATAATCAATACAAATTAAAATGAGATTGAAACATAAATCCCTTACAACTTTGGTAATCCCTAAATCAAAAACTCATGAAAGAGAGAACAATATATAAATTTTTAAATGCCCATAGTTTAAATAAAAAAGAATCATAAAAAACAATAATGGTGTCACACCCCGACTTTTTAATTTATTTTTATTATATTATTCATGGGCTCCACGTCCTCGCGTCAAGGATCGAGCTGGGTCCCTGTTTAAAAATATCTGACGTTAAATGTTTTTGGTGGGTTTTAGACCTATGCACGGGCACCGCGTGGTTAGCATTGACAGTGTGGTCAGTCCAGGTGCTTGTGCGGGTGCCCTAGCCGACTACGTTGAGGCATGCAATTTGCGTGCGTGTTTTTTTAAGTCGTGCGATGATCGCGCTGGTACCTGTTAGTATTATGTTATTATTCTTATTATTATTTTTATAATTATTAGTTTTATTTAAAAATATATTTATTATATTTATAATTATATATAATTAATATCTTTATTATAATTTTATAATTATTTAAATATATATATATTTATTTATATTTCTAATTGTAAATATTTGTATATATTTATTATAATTGAGTAATTATTTAATAACTATAAATTTATATCTATTTATTTATAGTTATAATCATATATATATATATATATGTTTCAATCATTATAAAATTATAACCAATATATTTATAGCATTTATAATTTTATAAATATATATAATTCATATATTTATAACAATTTATTAATTATTTAAATATATAAATATTATATATAATTATAATTATAAATATTTGTATATAATTATAAATATAATTATTTAATTAATATATTTATTATAATTTGATAACTATTTTAATATAAATATATATTTATTACATATATATTTTTATTATTGTGTGTGATTTATAATGAAAATTAATTTTATTTATTATCCTTAAAATAATTATATATGACTATAATTAATATTATTTTATAATTATATAAAAATAATGTTTTAATAAATAAAAAAATTGGTTCGATCTCCAGTTTAACCAATTTTTCGGATCCGAACTTGACCTAATCCCCTGATTTAATGACTATCTCGATTCTATATGAGTGTGTGTATAATTGGAGGGAAATTTTGGTGGGTGGTTCTTTTAGTTTTTTTAGGTAGTGTTTTTTATAATGGGGAAATGGGTTTGTTCAACGCCACTTGAAGTGGCGCTTTGACCGTACACCACCCCAAACCGCACAAATATATATATATATATATATTAACTTTATTTTTTATAATAAATATGAAAAATAAAATAAATACATAATTATATTTCTCATAATAAATATAAAAATTATAAAAAATTTATGAATTTATAAAAAAAAATTATAGTAAATCTCTAATAAATATAATAATATTATTATAATAATTATACATTTGTTATACATTTATTATAAATACTATAATGTTATAATGCTATAACATTTATTATAATAAATATCTAATAAATATTTATAAATACTATTATAATAAATGCACAATAAATGTATAATAATTATTTATAATAAATTTATATTTATAATAAATACATATTATAATTAAATATTAAAATATTTATAATAATAAATATCTAATAAATGTATAATAAATATTATCATAACAAATATACATTTAAAATATCTATTATAATAAATTTATAATAAATATTATTGTAATAAATATTATAATAACTGTATAATAAATATATTATAAATGTATAATAAATATATATAATAAATTTATAATAAATTTATATTTATTATAATAAATATTATAATATTTAATTATAATAAATGTATATTTATTATTATTTTTATAATAAATATGATAATATTTATTATAATTAATCAATATTTATTTATTATAATAAATCTACATTTATTTTATACATTTTTTATAATAAATATGTACAATTAATGTATAATAAATATTATAATACCTTTAATTTTTAATTATAATATAATAAATGTAATATGTAATTATTACTCATTATTATATAATTATCATATATATATTTATTATATTTATAATTATATAGTTATATTATAAATATATGTAATATGTAATATAATATAATAAATGTAATATGATAAATTTATTTTTTAATTATAACAAATTTATATTTATAATTATATAAATGTATAATAAATATAATAAATATAAATTTATAATAACATAATACATTTAATATAATAAATAAATAATTAAATATTACATTTATTATAATAAATAAATGTATATTTATAATTACATTTATAAATGTATATTTATTATAATAAATAAATGTATATTTATTAAATATTTAATATAATAAATAAATGTATATTAGATTTATAATAAGTGTATATTTATCTAAATCAATGTATTTTACATTTATAATAAATGTATATTTATATAAATAAATATTTATTAATAAATATTATTAATGAAAATTAATAAATGTATATTTATCAATTAATATTATAATAAATAACTGTATATTTATAAATACATTTATAAATTTACATTTATAAAAATGTATATTTAAAATGAAATATTATTATTAAATATTATTAGTGATTATTAATAAATCTATATTTATTAATGAATATTATAATAAACAAATGTATATTTATAATTACATTTATAATTTTATATCTATTATATTATGTAAATGTATATTACATTTATAAATAATTACATATTTATTGTAATAAATAAATGTAAATTACATTTAAAATAAATGTATATTTGTATAAATAAATGTATATTACATTTATAATAAATTTATATTTATATAAATAAATGTATATTACATTTATAAGTAATTACATATTTATTATTATAAATGTATATTACATTTATAGATAAATAATCATTTATTTTGTTAATAAATGTATATTACATTTACTATAATAAATGTATATTACATATTTATTATAATAAATGTACATTACATTTGTATAAATGTTTATTTATAAAATATTTATTATAATAAACAATTACAATTATAAATGTATTTATTATAACAAATAAATATAAATTACATTTATAAATAATTACATATTTATTATAAAAATTAAATGTATATTTATAATTATATAATTTTAGTATATAATTATTTATAGATATGATAAATATATAATAAAAATAAATAATTATATATTACATTTATTTTATTATAAAAAAAATAAATGTATTATAATATTTATTATTCATTTATTATACATATTTATTATAATAAATGTATAAAATAAATGTAGATTTATTATAATCAATTGGGCTAAGAACATCAAACATCTAACCATACACTTATTGAACCAAACATATACTTAAAGAATTACTAGAATATAATAAATATAATTATCAAATTATATGTATAATAAAAAAATATTAATTTATTTATAATAATAACTATAAATAAATGTATATTTATTTATATTTATTATATAATCAATATATATTAATTTATAAATATAAATTTATTATAAATATATTTATTATATTTATAATTATATATAATTAATATCTTTATTATAATTTTATATTTATTTAAATATGTCTATATATATTTAGAATTATAATTGTAAATAATTGTATATATTTATTATAATTTTATAATTATTTAATAACTATAAATGTATATATATATATTTATAGTTATAATCATATATATATATATATATCGATAATTATAAACGTTTAACAAATATATTTATTATATTTATAATTATATTAATATATATAATTAATATATTTATAACAAATTAATAATTTTTTAAATATATACTTATTATATATAATTCTAATTATAAGTATTTGTATATAATTATAAATATATTTATTTAATTAATATATTTATTATAATTTGATAATTATATAAATATAAATATATATTTAATACAAATATATTTTAATTATAGTGAGCGATTTATAATAAAAATTAATTTTATTTATTGTCATTAAAATAGTTATATTTGACTATAATTAATATGAATATATAATTATATAATAATATTATTTTAACAAATAAAAAATTGGTTCGATCGGCTATCTAACTGATTTCCCCGATCTGAACTTGACCTACTCCCTTGATTTAATGACCATCACAATTCTATATGAGTGGGTTTATAATTTGACCTACAATAAATGAATTTTAGGTGCAATAGAATGATTTGATTGATCGATTAGTCTTGTGACCATTGTAATATGAATTTTGACACTGACCATCCTTAAATGCATTCATAAATATACGAAATGGATGAGTCTATCTATAAATTAGATACCCTTCCTCATCCCCTATCATTATGTAGCACTGCAAATTTAAATTTAACTGTAATTCTTACTCACCCTTCCTCCTCCCCAGTACAAGCGCTCATCTCTCCGATCCCCAAAAAAATGGTGCATTGGGCGACGAGGAGGTTAACAGCAAAGCTGAGATGTGACGCCAATTCCTACTTCCTTGGCTCTGTGAAAAAAAGAGGAGAGTGCCATACACTAAGCAGGCGATTCCGGAATGTTCGAGGATAGTGCCGCACACCGAGCAGGCGATGCAGGAGATTCAGAAAACCTACTTCGATCTGCACTTAGAACACACTTCCTACAAGGAGATGCTGGAAAGGAACAAGAAGACGACGTTGGCCGACCCGGTGATGCCAGAATTGCAGATGGGGGAAACCCATATTGATATGCTCTTTGCAAACACTTCCTACAAGGTGATGCCAAAAAGGAAAATGAAGACGAAGCTGGCCGACCCGGTGATGCCAGAAAGGAAGAAGATAACAACGCTGGCCGACCCGGTGATTCTGGAAAGGAAGAAGAAGACAACACTGGCCGACCTGGAGATTTAGGAATTGAAGAGGAGTGAAACCCACATCGATCTGCTCTTAGCAGACACGTCCTACCTGGTTATGTAGGAAAGGATGAAGAAGATGAAGCTGGTGGACGCGGCGATGCTGGAATGGCATAAGAGGGAAACCCACATCGATCTGCTCTTAGCAGCCACTTCCTACCATGCAATACTGAAAATGAAGAAGAAGAGGATGTTGGCTGGCCTGTTTATACCCCAAGACATGGTGATGGAAGATCAGATGAAGGAGAGCACCCTGGGCGGCCTGTTTATGGCCAAAGACCTGGGGATGGAGGTGACACTGGATTGGAAGTAGAGGACGGCGGTGTGAAGCCTGTATATAGCCCAAGACTTGATGATTTAGGATCAGAAGAAGAGAAGTAAGATGTTCATGGAAGAAAGGAACAGGAGAGCACCACACGCCGAGCAGCTCTTACCAGACACTTGCGATCAGGAGACGTCGGAAAGGATAAAGAGGACAACATTGGACGACTTGTTTAAAGCCCATGACCTGGCGATAGAGGATCGAATGAAGAAAACTATGTTTTTCATGGCAGAAAGGCAGAGGAGAGTGCCACACATTGATCATCCCTTACCAGACTATTGTGATGTGGCCACGCCAGAAAGGAAGAAGAGGACAATGCTGGCCGGCCTGTTTATAGCCCAAGACCTGACGATGGAGTATCAAAATAAGAGAAGTATGTTGTTCATGGCAGAAAGGCATAGGAGAGCGCCACACACCTAGAACCTCTTACTCGACATGGTGTTCATGGTAGAAAGGTACAGGAGAGCCCTGCACACTAAGCAGCTCTTACCAGATATATATTTAAGAATTAATATAATGAATTTAAAAATATAATGTTGAAATTATAAATTTATGTTTAACATTTTGGAAATCTATGTAATATTTTTATTCAAATAAAATCTATTTTTGTTTTTTCTATTTTAATCAAGTATTCACAAGAAACATTTGGATTTTTTGCTTGGTTTAAAAAACAATCAATTGTTCGTTGATTTAACATATTCCAATTAATTCAATGAGAAACAAAATTATACTAGGTTTTTCTTTAAGATTATTTTTATACCTAAATCATTTCCTTTTTCAAAAATTTTTTCTTGTGAATTTATATTAAAAATATTTTTTACCATTTCTAGAAATTAAATCTTATCAAATGGGTTCTATATTTCAATTCAGTATAATTAATATTAGGTAATAAGATCAACTTAATGAATAATTTTCCTTTGAGAAGAATAAAAAGAATTATAAAGGAAGGTTCAAAGCAACAAGTAGTCATGATGACATGAAATTATATCCATCTGAAGTACAACAAAACAAATATTCGTTTCACATTTTTTTGTGAAAAAGATAAAATAACCAAGCTCAAAATACGAAAGAAGATTCCATTTAGTATTTTTATTAAAATTCAAACATGGATAAAAATGAATTTAAAAAACCATAGGAGAATATTAAAATCATTCTTGAAAACATATTTAAAGAAAAGATGAAAATGGAAGAAAAGGATTCCCAAAAGTCTATTTTTCTTTTTAAAAAAATTCTGATCATTCTAAGTACTAAATAAAGGAAAATTGTACTATTACAAGAACACTCCATGAATAAATGAAGGAAAATAAAATGAAAATGGTTTATCATATTAGGAACAAATAATATCTCTCAATTTAAACTAATGTATAATCAATACAAATTAATATGATATTTAAACATAAATCCCTTAATAATTTGGTAATCACTAAATCAAAAACTCATGAAATAGAGAACCATATATGGATTTTTAAACCCCCATAGTTTCAAAAAAAGAATCATAAAAAACATTAATGGTGTCACACCCCGAATTTTTAATTTATTTTTATTTTATTATTCATGGGCTCCACGTCCTCGCGTCATGGATCGAGCTGAGTCCCGGTTTAAAAATATCTAACATTTAATGTTTTTGGTGGGTTTGAACTAGTGCACGGGCATCGCGTGGTTAGTAGTGACCGTGCGGTCACCCCAGGTGCTTGTGCGGGTACCCAAGTCGACTGTGTTGAGGCATGCAATTTGGATGTGTGTTTTATTTAAGTCATGCGATGAGCGTGCGAGTACCTGTAAATATTATGTTATTATTATATTATTATTTTTATTATTATTATTATTTATAAATATATTTATTATATTTATAATTATATATAATTAAAATAATTTTATAATTATTTATATATATCTATATTTATTTAGAATTATAATTGTAAATATTTGTATATATTTATTATAATTTTATAATTATTTAATAACTATAAATGTATATATATTTATTTATAGTTATAATCATATATATATATATATATATAAATAATTATAATATTTTAACAAATATATTTATAGTATTTATAATTTTATAAACATATATAATTAATATATTTAAAACAATTTAATAATTATTTATATATATAAGTATTATATAGAATTCTAATTATAAATATTTCTAAATATTTATAAGTATATTTATTTAATTAATAAATTAATTATAATTTGATAATTATTTAAATATAAATATAAATTTATTACATATATATTTTTATTATTTTGTGTGATTTATAGTGAAAATTAATTTTATTTATTGTCATTAAATTACTTGAATTTGACTATAATTAATATGAATATATAATTATATAATAATACTATTTTAACAAATAAAAAAATTGGATCGATCTCCTCTTTAACTGATTTTATCGATCCGAACTTGACCTACTCCCCTGATTTAATGACCATCCCGATTCTTTATGAGTGCATGTATAATTTGAGGGTAATTTAGGTGGGTTGGTTTTTTTAGTTTTATGGGGTAGTGTTTTTTTATATTTGGGAAATGGGTATGTTCAGCGCCACTTGCAGTGTCACTTTGACCCCACACAACCCCCAAACCCCAAATATATATATATATATATATATAAAATAAATTTATTTATTATAATAAATATAAAAAATTCAATAGATACATAATTATATTTTTTATAATAAATACAAAAATTATAACAAATTTATTTATTTATAATAAATATTTATAATAAAGATCTAATAAATATTCTAATAAATATTATCATATTATTATAATAAATATGCATTTGTTATACATTTATTATACATTTATTATAAATACTATAATGTTATAATATTATAATATTTATTATAATAAATATCCAATAAATATTAATAAATACTTTTATAATAAATGCGCAATATATGTATAATAAATGTATAATTAATATTCATAATACATTAATATTTATAATAAATAATTATTATATTTAAATATTATAATATTTATGACAATAAATATCTAATAGATGTATAATAAATATTACTATAATAAATTTACATTTATAATATCTCTTATAATAAATATTATTATAATAAATGTATAACAAATATATATAAAATGTATAATAAATATTTATAATAAATTATTTATAAATGTATATTTATTACAATAAATATTATAATATTTAATTATAATAAATGTATATTTGTTTTTATATTTATAATAAATATGATAATATTTATGACAATAAATCTATATTTATTTATTATAATAAATCTACATTTAATTATTATAAAAAATCTACAATTGTTTTATACATTTATTATAATAAATATGTGAAATAAATGTATAATAAATTTTATACTACATTTATTTTTTTTATTATAATTTAATAAAGTAATATGTAATTATTTAGGATTATTATATAATTATCATATCTATAAAAATTATATTTATAATTATATAATTATATTATAAATAAATGTAATATGTAATATAATATAATAAATGTAATATGATACATTTATTATATATTTATATTAAATTTATATTTATAATTATATAAATGTATAATAAGTATAATAAATATATATGTATAATTACATATTAAATTTATTATAATAAATAAATAATTACATATTACTATTATTATAATAAATAAATGTATATTTATTATATATTTATTATAATAAATAAATGTATATTACATTTATAATAAATGTATATTTATATAAATAAATATTATTATTAAATATTATTAATGAAAAATAATAAATGCATAATTATTATTGAATATTATAATAAATAAATGTATATTTATAATTACATTTCTAAATATATATCTATAATAAAAGTATATTTATAAAAAAATATTATTATTATATATTATTAATGAATATTTATAAATTTATATTTATTAATGAATATTATAACAAATAAATGTATATTTATAATTACATTTGTAATAGATATTTATTATAATAAATAAATGTATATTACATTTATAATTAATGTATATTTATATAAATAAATTTATATTACATTTATAATAAATTTATATTTATATTAATAAAAGTATATTACATTTATATGTAATTACATATTTATTATAATAAATGTATATTACATTTATAAATAAAAAAACATTTATTTTCTCAATAAATGTATATTACATTTATTATTCATGGAGAGTTTATCTCTCAAGAATAGAGATCCTATCTCTCATCATATTAAAGGTTATGCATCTGGAAACCCAACTAAGATCTATGATGGCATTGTTAGTCATTTTGACATGTTCACAATTGTGGATCTCGCCACAAGGTTAATTTTTGTTTTGTTTTAGAGGATATTGTCTTAAAGAAATCTCAAAGAGTCAAGGCTGTTTCGGTATGAGATTTAGGATAGGTTCTTGCATTAATAATGGAGTTTAAGCCGGCTGAAAAGCGGGCTGCAGAGGAATTTGTCGGCAAGGGGAAAACTCCAACCAATGATCGTGTGTTTGCTGCGCTTGACTGAATTCTGGTTCATTCTGGCGATGTATCGGCATGTCGGGTGGCGAATGGCCTCGATTTTAGGGGGCGTTGTGGGGAGAAGTTTTGGGTCTTTGGATTCATGATGCCCCATCGAGGCTGGATGGTGGAAGGTGAGTGGATATAGGAACCCGACGACGATGGGCGATGGGTTTTCCACTACCTGGCGGCGGATCTTCTGCCCAACAGTGTCGATCACCAGTGAGGGTAATGGTTCCGCATCCTGGAGGATGATACTAGCAACGTGCAGGGCGTGTGGGTCTATGGAGTTCATTTGGATGGCCTCGAGACACAACTTGGGTTTTGCGTACAAGAGAAGCGTGATCGGAGCGGCGACTCAAGGTGAAAGTCTACGATGTTCATATGGGATGTGGGGCTTGAGCCGACGAGGATTGTGGGTTATCATCCGATGACAGTGCTTGTTGGATTGTGTTGCGAGACGATGACACAAGGCAAAGGCTGATGACGCTGAGCCGGTGAGGTTAGTGTTCTCATCAGACGTGGGGAACGTTGGGCCGCTGCGATGCTGCAATATGGTGTCGACACGGGCCGATGACTTAGTCGAATTCTATGGGAGGAGGTCTCATGTTTGGCCAACTCCGGCTTGATGACCGGTGACGACCTCTACCGCGGGAGGAGGTTGGGATGCGAACAGGTACCTTTGGCTTAATTGGTGGACATGTTGTGGTGTAAAAAAATGGAATGTAGCTTTGTAGGATGTGAGTTTGGAATACGTGGAGGACCGGTTATCCTTGGCCGGTGTGAACTGTAGATGGATGTGATGTGTTGAGAAGGGGACGTCCTTTGCGGAGGCACGTGGGTTTTCATACAGATGGAGCGCGTTTTTCTTGAAGCATGTTTTTTCTTAGGTTTTTGTTGACCACGGGATTAACAATGATTTGGGGAGGAGTCATTATTTGCGGTGTTTGAGGATGCGTTGAGATGCAGATCAGGCGTGCGGAGATTTTGGTTTCTAGTTGATGCATGACCTTATGGCTATTGTTTGAGGGTCTTTTTGTGTGTGGGTTTTTGAACTTTTGGTGATTTGGGGTTACTTGTGTCTATGTGAATTGATTTGGCAGTGTTTTTGTGCCGTGTGTTTGGTGTGTTCCACTATACTTATATTTTCTTAAATAAATTTTTAGGACCGAGCTTGCTCGAGTCCTGAAATTTCCTGTTTATTATAATAAATGTATATTACATATTTATTATAATAAATGTACAATACATATTTATTATAATAAATGTATATTACATTTATATAAATGAATATTTATTACATATTTATTATAATAAACAATTACAGTTATAAATGTATATTACATTTATAATAAATATCTAATAAATGTATATTTATATAAATGTATATTTATTATAATAAATAAATGTAAATTACATTTCTAAATAATTATATATTTATTATAATAAATAAATGTATATTTATAATTATATAATTATATTATATAATTATTTATAAATATGATAATTATATAATAAAGATAAATAATTATATATTACATTTATTAAATTATAATTAAAAAATAAATGTTGTATAATATTTATTATACATTTATTATACATATTTATTATAATAAATGTATAAAATAAATGTAGATTTATTATAATAAATTAGGCTACAAACATCCAACAGCTAACCATATACTTATTGGACCAAACATATATTTAGAGTAGTACAAGAATATAATAAACATATTTATAAAATTATATGTATAATAAATAAATATTTATTTATTTATAATAATAACTATAAATAAATGTATATTTATTTATATTTATATATATAATGAATATATATTAATTTATAAATTTAATTTTTTTATAAATATATTTATTATATTTATAATTATATATAATTAATATATTTATTATAATTTTATAATTATTTAAATATAACTATATTTATTTAGAATTATAATTGTAAATATTTGTAAATATTTATTATAATTTTATAAATATTTAATAACTATAAATTTATTTATATTTATTTATAGTTATAATCATATATATATATTTCAATAATTATAAAATTTTAACAAATATATTTATTGCATTTATAATTTTATAAATATATATAATTAATATAATTATAACAATTTAATAATTTTTTAAATATATATGTATTATATAGAATTCTAATTATAAATATTTTTATATAATTATAAATATATTTATATAATTAATATATTTATTATAATTTGATAATTATTTAAATATAAATATATATTTATTACATATATATTTTAATTATAGAGTGTCATTTATAATGAAAATTGTTTTTATTTATTGTCATTAAAATAGTTATATTTGACTATAATTAATATGAATATATAATTATAGAATAATATTGTTTTAACAAATAAAAAAATTGGTTCGATCACCTGTTTGACCTATTTCCCCGATTCGAACTTAACCTATACCCCTGATTTAATAACCATCCTGATTCTATATGAGTGGGTGTATAATTTGACCAACAATAAATGAATTTTAGGTGCAATAGAATGATTTGATTGATAAATTAGTCTGTATTATGAATTTTGACACTGAAAATCATTAAATGCATTCATAAATATATGAAATGGGTGAGTCGTTATATAAATTAGATACCGTTCCTCATCCCCTTTCATTCTGTAGCTCTACAAATTAAACTGTAATTCTCACTCACCCTTCCTTCTTCCCAGTACGACCACCCGTCTCTTTGTTCCCACCAAAAAATGGTGCATTGGGCGATGAGGACGTTAACAGCGAAGCTAAGGAGTGTCACCAATTCATTCTTTCCTGGCTCCGCGAAAAGGCATAGGAGATCCCCGCACACTGAGCAGGCGATGCCGAAATGGCCGAGGATAGTGTCGTACACCGAGAAAGTGATGCTGGAGATTCTGAAAACCTACATCGATCTGCTCTTAGAAGAAACTTCCTACCCGACTATGCCACAATGAAGAAGAAGATGACGCTGGACGACTTAGTGATGTCGGAATGGCAGATGGGGAAAACACACATTGATCTGATCTTAGCAGAAACATAATACCATGCGATTCCAGGAAGGATGAAGAAGACGATGCTGACTGACCCGGTGATGCCGGAAAGGAAGAAGAAGATGACGATGGCCGAGCCAGTGATGCTGGAAAGGAAGAAGACTTTGACACTAGTTGACCCGAAAATGGAGGAATGGCAGAGGAGTGAAACCCACATCGTTCTGCTCTTAGCAGACACTTCCTACCTGGTGCTGTAGGAAAGGAAGAAAAAGCTGATGCTAGCCGACCCAGCGATGCCAGAATGGCAGAGGAGGGAAACCCACATCGATCTCCTCTTAGCAGACACTTCCTACTATGCAATGCATGAACGGAAGAAGTAGAGGACGCTGGTCGTCCCGTTTATACCCCATGACCAGATGATGGAGGATCCGAAAAAGGGGTGCACCCTGGGCAGCCTTTTTGTGGCCGAAGACCTGGGGATGGAGGTGATGCCGGAAAGGAAGAAGAGGACGGCAGTGGGAAACCTCTTTATAGCCCAAGACCTGACGATAGATGATCAGATGAAGAGATGTACTGTGTTCATGGAAGAAAGGAAAATGGTAGAGCCACACACCGAGTAGCTCTTACCAGAATCTTGCGATCAGGTGTCGTTGGAAAGGATGAAGAGGACGACACTGGATGACTTGTTTAAAGCCCAAGACCTTGCGATGGAGGATCAGAATAAGAAAAGTACGGTTTTCATTACTGAAAATAAGAGGAGAGCGCCGCAAACTGATCAGATCTTACCAGACTCTCGTGATCAGGCCACGCCTGAAAAGAAGAAGAGGACGATGTTGGCTGACCTTTTTATAGCCCAAGACCTGGCGATGGAGGATTAGAAGAAGAGATGTATGGTGTTCATGGAAAAAATGCAGAGGAGAGCACCAAACACATAGCACCTCTTACCGTACTTGGTGTTCATGACAGAAAGGCAGAGGAGAGCCACACACACCGAGCAGCTCTTACAAGATATATATTTAAGAATTAATATAATGAATTAAAAAATATAATGTTGAAATTTGAAATTTATGTTTAACATTTTGGAAATATATGTAATAATTTTATTCAGTTAAAATCATTTTTTGTTTTTCTCTTTTAATCAAGTATTCACAAGATTCATTTTTTTCTTGGTTTGACAAACAATCAAGTGTTCGTTGATTTAACATAATCCAATTAATTCAATGAGAAAAAAAACTATACTTTGGTTTTCTTTAAGATTATTTTTATTCTAAAAATTGTGTTTTTTCAAAAAATGTTTCTTGTGAATTTATATTAAAAATATTATTTACCACTTCAAGAAATTAAATCTTATAAAATGGGTTCCATATTTAAAATTAGAATAATTAATATCAAGTAATAAGATCAACTAAAGAATAATTTTTCTTTGAGAAGAATCATAGAAAATTATAATGGAAGGTTCAAGGCAATGAGTAGTCATGATGACATGAAATTCTATCCATGTGAAGTACAACAAAACAATGATTCTTTTAACATTTTTTTGTAAAAAAGTAAAAAGTTCCTCGGTCATAATACAAAAAGAAGATTCCATTTATTTTTTTATTAAAATTAAAACATTGCTAAAAATGAATTTAAAAAACCATAGGATAATATTAAAATCATTCTTGAAAACATGTTTAATGAAAAGAGGAAAATGGAAGAAAAGGATTCCCAAAAGTCTATTTTACAATTTTTTTTAAAATCTGATCATTCTATGTACTAAATTATGGAAAATTGTAATATTACTAGAACACTCCACAAATAAATGAAGGAAAATAAAATGAAATGGTTTTTTCGTATAAGGAATATTTAATTTCTCTCAATCTAAACCAAAGTATAATCAATACAAATTAAAATGAGATTGCTACATAAATCCCCTACAACTTTGTTAATCACTAAATCATAAACTCATGAAAGAGAGAACCATATACTGTTTTTTAAATCCCCATAGTTTCAAAAAAAAAGAATCATAAAAAACATTAATGGAGTCACACCCTGACTTATTTATTTATTTTTATTTTATTATTCCTGGGCTCCACGTCCTCACCTCAAGGATCGGGCTGGGTCTCTGTTTAAAAAATTCTGACATTTAATGTTTTTGGTGGGTTTCAGACCTGTGCACGGGCACCGTGTCGTTAGCAGTGACCGTGTGGTCGGCCCAGGTGCTTGTGCGGGTGCCCAAGCCGACTGCGTTGAGGCGTGTAATTTGCATGAATGTTTTTTTAGTCGTGCAATGAGCGCACAGGTACCTGTTAATATTATGTTATTATTATTATTATTTCTATAATTATTACTTTTATTTATAAATATATTTATTATATTTATAAATATATATAATTAATATATTTACTATAATTTTATAATTATTTAAAAATATCTATATTAATGTAGAATTATTATTATAATATTTGTATATATTTATTATAATTGTGTAATTATTTAATTACTATAAATGTATATATATTTATTTATAGTTATAATCCTATATATATATATATCAATAATTATAAAATTTTAACAAATATATTTCTTTCATTTATAATTTTATAAATATATATAATTAATATATTTATAAGAATTTAATAATTATTTAAATATATAAATATTATATAGAATTCTAATTATAAATATTTGTATATAATTATAAATATAATTATTTAATTAATATATTTATTATAATTTTTCAATTATTTAAATATAAATATATATTTATTACATATATATTTTTACTATAGTGTGTGATTTATAATGAAAGTTAATTTTATTTATTGTAATTAAAATAGTTATATTTGACTATAATTAATATGAATATATAATTATATAATAATACTGTTTTAAACAATAAAAAAATTGGTTCGATCTCTTGTTTAACCAATTTTCCCAGTCCGAACTTGACCTACTCCCCTGATTTAATAACCATCCCGATTCTATATGAGTGTGTGTATAATTTGAGGGTAATTTAGGTGGGTGGGTTTTTTATGTTTTATGGGGTAGTGTTTTTTTATATTTGGGAAATGAGTTTGTTCAGCGCCACTTGATGTGTTGCTTTGAACCCACACCACCCCAAAACTGACAAATATATATATATATATATATATAATAATTTTTTTATTATAATAAATATAAAAATAGAATAAACACATAATTATATTTTTTATAATAAATACAAAAATTATAATAAATTTATTTATTTATAATTCATATTTATAATAAATATCTAATAAATATTATAATAAAAATAATAATATCATTATAATAAATATACATTCGTTATACATTAATTATACATATATTATAAATATTATAATGTTATAATTTTATAATATTTATTATAATAAATTTATAATAAATTTTAATAAATACTATTATAATAAATGCACAATAAATGTATAATAATTTTTTATAATACATTAATATTTAAAATAAATATATATTATAATTAAATATTATAATATTTATAATAATAAATATCTAATAAATGTATAATATATATTATTATAATAAATGTATAATAAATATTATTGTTATAAATATTATAATAAATGTATAATGAATATATAGTAAAAGTATAATAAATATTTATAATAAATTTATTATAACTGCATATTTATTATAATAAATATTATAATATTTAATTATAATAAAAGTATATTTATATTTATATTTATAATAAATATGATAATATTTATTATAATAAATTTATATTTATTTATTATAATAAATCTACATTTAATTTATACATTTATTATAATAAATATGTAGAATAATTGTACAATAAATATTATAATGCATTTATTTTTTAATTATAATATATCAAATGTAATATGTAATTATTTATCTTTATTATAAAATTATCATATCTATATTTATAATTATATAATTATATTATAAATAAATTTAATATGTAATATAATATAATAAATGTAATATGATACATTTATTTTTTAATTATAATAAATGTATATTTATAATTATATAAATGTCTAATAAATATAATAAATATAAATGTATAATTAAATATTACATTTATTATACTAAATAAATAATTACATATTACATTTATTATAATAAATAAATGTATATTTATAATTACATTTATAAATGTATATTTATTATAATAAATAAATGTATATTTATTACATATTTAATAAAATAAATAAATGTATATCACATTTATAATAAATGTATATTTATATATATAAATTTATATTAAATTTATTATATGTGTATTTATATAAATAAATATTATTAATAAATATTTTTAATAAAAATTAATAAATGTATATATATAATTACATTTATAAATGTATATTTATAATAAATGTATATTTATAAATTAATATTATTATTAAATATTATTAATGAATATTAATAAATGTATATTTATTAATGAATATTATAATAAATAAATGTATATTTTTAATTAAATTTATAAATGTATAATTATTATAATAAGAAAATTTATATTACATTTATAAATAATTACATATTTATTATAATAAATAAATGTATATTACATTTATAATAAATGTATATTTATATAAATAAATGTATATTACATTTATAATAAATGTATATTTATATAAATAAATGTATATTAAATTTATAAGTAATTACATATTTATTATAATAAATTTATATTACATTTATAAACAAATAATGATTTATTTTGTTAATAAATGTATATTACATTTACTATAACATCTGTATATAACATATTTATTATAATAAATGTATATTACATTTATGTAAATGTATATTACATTTATGTAAATGTATATTTATTAAATATTTTTATAATAAACAATTACATTTATAAATTTATATTACATTTATAATAAATATCTAATAAATGTATTTATATTGTAATAAAAAAATGTAAATTAAATTTATAAATAATTACATATTTATTATAATAAATAAATGTATATTTATAATTATATAATTATAGTATATAATTATTTATAGATATGATAATTATATAATAAAGATAAATAATTATATATTACCTTTATTATATTATAATTAAAAAATAAATGTATTATAATATTTATTATACATTTATTATACATATCTATTATAATAAATGTATAAAATAAATGTAGATTTATTATAATAAATTGGGCTACAAACATCCAATAGCTAACCATATACTTATTGAACCAAACATATACTTAGAGCATTACAAGAATATAATAAATATATTTATAAAATTATATGTATAATAAATAAATCTTTATTTATTTATGACAATAACTATTAATAAATTTACATTTATTTATATTTATATATATAATGAATATATATTAATTTATAAATATAATTTTTTATTAATATATTTATTATTTATATTAATATTTATAATTAATATCTTTTTTATAATTTTATAATTATTTTAATTTATCAATATTTATTTAGAATTATAATTGTAAATATTTGTACATATTTATTATGATTTTATAATTATTTAATAAATATAGATGTATATATATTTATATATAATTATAATCATATATATATATATATATTTCAATAATTATAAAATTTTAACAAATATATTTATTACATTTATAATTTAATAAATATATATAATTAATATATTTATAACAATTTAATAATTATTTAAATATTTAAGTATTATATAGAATTCTAACTATAAATATATGTATATATTTATAAATATATTTATTTAATTATTATATTTATTATAATTTGATAATTATTAAAATATAAATATATATTTATTTCATATATATTTTAATTATAGCGTGTGATTTATAATAAAAATTAATATTATTTATTGTAATTAATATAGTTATATTTGACTATAATTAATATGAATATATAATTATATAATAATATTGTTTTAGTAAATAAAAAAATTGGTTCGATCATCTGTTTAATCGATTTTCCCGATTCAAACTTGACCTACACCCTTTACTTAATGACCATCGCTATTCTATATGAGTGGGTTTATAATTTGACCTACAATAAATGATATTTAGGTTCAATAGAATGATTTTATTGAGAGATTAGTTCAGTTACCATTGTAATTAGAATTTTGACACTGACCATCCTTAAATGCATTCATAAATATATGAAATGGATGTGTCGTTCTATAAATTAAATACCCTTACTCATCCCCTTTCATTCTGTAGCTCTACATATTAAACTTTAATTCTCACTCACCCTTCCTCCTCCCCAGTACGAGCACTCATCTCTCTGATCCCCCAAAACAAAATGGTGCATCGGGTGATGAGGATGTTATCAGTGAAGCTGAGGAGTGTCACCAATTCCTTCTTCCCTAGCTCCGTGAAAAGGAAGAGGAGAGCGCCACACATTGATCAGGTGATGCCGGCGATGCCGGAATGGCCGAGGATAACACCACACACCGAGCAGGCGATGCCAGCGATTCCGAAAACCTATATTGATCTGCTCTAAGAAGACTCTTCCTACTAGGCGATGATGGAAAGGTAGAAGAAGACGATGTTGGCCGACCGGGTGATGCAGAAATGGCAGATGAGGGAAACCCACATCGATCTGCTCTTAGAAGACACTTCCTACCAGGCATTGCCAGAAAGGAAGAAGAAGACGACGCTGGCCGACCCGGTGATGCTGGAAAGGAAAAAGAAGACGATGCTGGCCGACCCGGCGATGCAAGAATTGCAGAGGAGTAAATCCCACATCGATCTTCTATTAGAAAACACTTCCTACAAGGAGATGCAGGAATGGAAGAAGAAGATGAAGATGACCGGCCCGACGATGCCGGAATGGCAGAGGAGGGAATCCCACATCGATCTACTCTTAGCAGAAACTTCCTACCAGGTGATGCCGGAATGTAAGAATAAGAGGACGATGGCCGGCCCGTTTATACACCAAGACATGGAGATAGAGGATCGACAGAAGGGGATCATCTTGGGTGGCCTGTTTATGGTTGAAGAACTGGGGATGGAGGGGACGCCGAAAAAGAATAAGAGGACGGCGGTGGGATACCTCTTTATATCCCAAGATCAGACGACGGAGGACCGAAACAAGAGAAGTACGGTGTTCAAGGAAGAAAGGAAGAGGAGGGCGCCGCACACTGAGCTGCTCATACCAGACTCTTGAGATCAGGCGATGCCAAAAAGGAAAAAGAGGACGATGCTGGGTGACTTATTTAAAGCCCAAGACCTGGCGGTGGAGGTTCACAAGAAGAGAAGTACGGTTTTCATTGCAGAAAGGCAGAGGAGAGCATCACACACTGAGAAGATCTTACCAGACTCTTGCAATTAGGCCATGACGGAAAGGAAGAATAGGAAGACGTTGTCCGACCTGTTTATAGCCCAAGTCCTGGCGATGGAGGATTGGAAGAAGAGTGGTATGGTTTTCGTGGCAGAAAGGCAGAGGAGAGTGCCAAACACCTAGCACCTCTTACCAGACTCAGTGTTCATGGAAGAAAGGCAGAAGAGAGTACCTCACACCAAGTATCTCTTACCAGATATATATTTAAGAATTAATATAATGAATTTAGAAATATAATGTTGTAATTAGAAATTTATGTTTTAATTTTTGGAAATCTATGTAATATTTTTATTCAATTAAAATCTATTTTTGTTTTTTTTCTTTAATCATGTATTCACAAGATTTTTTTTTTATTTTATGCTTGGTTTGAAAAATAATCAATTGTTCTTTGATTTAACACAATCCAATTAATTCAATGAGAAACAAAATTATTCTTTGCTTTTCATTAAGATTATTTTTATACTTAAAACATGTGCCTTTTCAAAAATAGGTTCTTGTGAATTTATATTAAAAGTACTTTTTACCACTTCTAGAAATTAAATCTTATAAAATGGGTTCCATATTTCAAATCAGTATAGTTAATATAAGGTAATCACATCAACATAAAGAATGATTTTTCTTTGAGAAGAATCATAGAAAATTATAAAGGAAGGTTCAAAGTAGTGAGTAGTCATGATGACATGAAATTCAATCCATGCGAAGTACATCAAAACAAACATTCTTTTAACATTTTTATTTTAAAAAGTTAAAATCATCTCTCTTAAAATATGAAAAGAAGATTCCATTTATTTTTTTATTAAAATTCTAACATGGCTAAAAATTCATTTAAAAAACCATAGGAGAATATTAAAATCATTCTTGGATACATTTTTAAAGAAAATATGAAAATGGAAGAAAAGGATTCCCAAATATCTATTTCTCTTTAAATAAATTTCTGATCATTCTAAGTACTAAATAATAAAATATTGTACTTTTACTTGAACACTCCATGAATAAATGAAGGAAAATAAATTGAAATGGGTTTATCGTATACGGAACATATAATTTCTCCCAATATAAACTAAAGTATAATCAATAAAAATTAAAATGAGATTGAAACATAAATCCCTTACAACTTTGGTAATCACTAAATCAAAAACTCATGAAATAGAGAACTATATATGGATTTTTAAATCCCCATAGTTTCAATAAAAAAAATTGTAAAATACATTATTGTTGTCACACCCCTACATTTTAATTTATTTTTATTTTATTATTTCTGGGCTCCACGTCCTCGCGTCAAGGATTGGGCAGGGTCCCGGTTTAATTTTTTTTAACATTTAATGTTTTTGATTGGTTTCAGACCCGTGCACGAGCACCACATGGTTAGCAGTGACCATGCGGTCTCCCCATGTGCTTGTGCGGGTGCCCAAGCAGACTGCATTGAGGAGCGTCATTGGTGTGCATGTTTTTTTAGGTCATGCAATGAGTGTGCAGGTACCCGTTAATATTATGTTGTTATTGTTATTATTATTATTATTATTATTGTCATTATTATTATTATTTTTATTGTTGTTATTCTTTATATTGTTACTTCAATCATTATTGTATTGTTATTATTATTATAATTCATTATGTTATTATTATTATTATTTTTATCATATTTGATTTTATTATTAATATTATAAGATAAAAAAACAACAAACCACCCTAACCCTAATTCTACCTATGCCCCCCCCCCCATTTTCAGCTTCTACTGTGTGAGCCACCCCTACGACTCCTTGCGCCAGCCCAAGCTACCTCTGCCTTGCCTCCTGCCTGCAGCCGGCTTTCTCACCTCACCCTCACGCCGACCTCACCCATGCCCAAGCCCTCCGCCTTGCTCACTTACCCTTCTCGCACCATGCCTCGGCGTGAGAACCAGCCACCCACTCCCTGCGGCCATCGCCACTAGGACCCCTCTCCAGCAGTGGTCTCTCTCCTGAAGCTTCTTCTCTCCGCCACTTGCTTGCGCCCAGGCCCCCCACTGGCAGTTCCCGCTCACTCGCCACCTCCCTCGCCATCCCTGCCTCACCCCCTACTATAGGCCGTGTCCCGACCTCCACACTCCCACACTCGTCCCCTATCTACCCCCTCACCACCTCCTTGTTCTTGGTGTGTCGGGCCCAACATCCCACTCTTCCTCCCTCACCTCACGATCCAGCTTTCCCTCGACCTCCACTGGCCTCACTGAGCACCCTCATCAGTTCTCCTACCATCATCCATTGCATCTATCCCCTGCCACACTCACCCTCTTCCAATCCAAACCCCCATGTTGTTTCCCATTATCAGCAGCCCAGAAAACCCCCTGCCCTCCTTGCTTCAGACCCACCCGGCCTCACCACACCTCCTTCGCGCTACCTCATCTACACGGGTCAGCATCGACCTCCTCTGAGATATTCTTTTATTCATTCATTTATTTATTTTTTCATTTATTTATTCTTTTAATTATTTATTTACTAAATATTTTATTCATTCATTCATTTTTTATTTAATTTATTTTATTTTTATTTATTTAATTATTTATTCTTTTATTTATGTATTTATTTATTCTTTCATTTATTCATTATTTTATTTATTTATTTATTTATTTATTTTCCCTTAATTTTATCTTTGGTGTTTTTATATATTTTAAATAAATCCCAATAATGTCGTGGATTTTGTGTGATTTGTTTTTATTATTATTCAGCGTGTGCGGTGGGTCCGTGGGGCGCTATTCAACCTTCTGTTGATATTCCTTCGTGTCCGCTCTTGGTTTGAGGTAGGTAATTACATGTTTTTCCTTTCCATAGTCTAATTGATGCTTGGGTGATTCAATAATATTATTTTATGTGATTTGCAGCATTGTTATATCCATAAATTTTTCTACTATAGTGCTTTTAAATTTTTATAATTAATCAAAAGAAAGTTTTGAGTCAATTCCTGGTTCTAGTAGGCAATTATTTGATTATGTGCCAAATCGTGTTTTGATATTGTTTATGACTGTTTTATTGGGGTGTTTCTATTTTTGTCAATACAGTTTGATAATAAAAATACTTTGAAGGTAAATATTTATTTATGATAATGTTTATGTTAACTTGGCACATTTGATAAAATACTATAGTGTTCAAAGTGGAAATGAGGTTTTTTATGAAAAGTTTAGCCTTTATTGTGTTGTGTCTCAGCATTGGTTATTGTTATACTTGGTTTGTTTTATATTTTTGGTATTGGTATATCTTGATAATAGTGTTATGGTGTTAAAATAAAAAGGGGCTCTTTGGATTTTAATGTGGCGATGTGAGTTCTTTTCCAATAAAGTGAGATGTTGGTTTTAGTTTCAAAGTAGTAGTTTTGTGGGAATATTGTTGGTTGTTTTCTTGAAGTGAATGTGTGCTATTGGATGTTATCACAACCATGGGTGCACACAGTGTACCCATTAACATTCCTTCAAGTGACAATGACACCTTTAAACTAGTGTTTCCTTAAAACCTTCGATTTCTAAATGGTTTTTGTTTCCAAAGTAATATCTGGTCCTTTATGTGGATTTTTTGAAAGGTTTGAAGTGTGATCTCAAGGGTGTGCTAGTTTGGATATGAAAATATAAAAGTTTTATTTGTGTAATTTTTTGGGTAATGTTTTTGGACATGACATCTTAAAGGCATGTTTGGCTCTTCTAATTCTTGGGTGGAGTTGTGTTACCTTTAAAAAATGGTTTGTGTTTGAAATTTGTTGAGGATGGTTGGGAATTTAAATGTTTTTAGAATAATGATTTTGACATGGGTGGGTTTTGATGGCCTGTTTGGCACTATCAGCTTTAATGAAATGTTTGTGTTGACTCATTGAAATGACGTTGTTTTGATTATTGTATTCCCATATAACAACTTTATTATTTTGAAAAAGGTATTGAATGGTTTTAATGTTTTCATGGCATGAAGGCCCAGTTGGCACCTTTAATGATATATATATATATATATATATATATATTTAGACACACACACACACACACACAAAAACACACACACACATAGATATATATATATATATATATATACGGGGGAACCTCTATAGGGGGGATATCTCTTATGGGTTAATGTTTGGAGTGTCCGTGTTTTTGGTAGGCAAGTACGATAAGATGAGTCACACGTACTAGGGACTCCTACTTACATTGTATTATTGTAACCACCATGGGTTCCTTGGAAAGTTTTAGAGATCAAGTGATGGTTGATGACCAACCCTAATTAGACATCTTGGTACCCCATGGATTTGTTGTTAGGCCAGGTGGGATTTGCCACTAGATTTGTTAGTTAGGGAACCCAGTTGGTTATAGTCTTAAGAGCTTCACCATTCTCCGATAGCTGGCTCTGAAACTGAGTACATCTAGGGGTCTCCTAGGGGTGTTTAGGATCACCCATGGTGACAGGATTATTTTCATTGATTGTTCATTTTTCGTGCACTAGTGTATTTTATTCTTTCACTCTTACTCGATTTACTCTAGAACTACATTGGTATATTCTATTTTGTATTTTATTTATAAAATGACATATGATTTTGTAAAATGGTGTGTCGCATGTGTTGGGTTTTTTAATAGGAAAAACATGTTTCTTATTTTCAAATGTGAAAACCCTACTTTTATAACTATATTTCAATCTTGTGTTAATGTATTATTTTGGGTAAGGAGACATTGGATTTTATGGATTATCACGACAACCCTACTGATCACCTTTAATGATCATGCCTATCTTTTTCATTTCAGTTTCCTGTTTCCTTGCTCAGGTTTTATTGGCTGAGTTTGTTGTTATTCGCACAAGTCACCCTTTGGTCAGGAGGTGACCTAAAAGGTCATGTCGAGGTACGTTATGTTTTATTTGCTTTCCGCTACTAGAATTATGTTTATTGACTATTTATATTTAACTATTTTCTTATTTATTTGATTTTTTTTCATGTGCCAAATACTTCCCAATAATTAAAATTTCGATGCTCGGTACTGGTTGCCAGCCCGTGGGGATAGGGAATGCCCTTCAGTCCTTGTCGCGGACTGGCTCAGGAGATCGGTTTATGGTCGACCCGGGTTGGTTCCTGAAAAATTGTATCAGAGGGCCCCTATTATTTGGGGTGTCCTGTAGATGAACATTAAGAATGTCGGGACAAAAGAGGTTGTTATGAGAAGGACGTCATGAACCGTCACCTGTTCCGAACCTTGAGTCGCAAGGGGTAGTCCAGGAGTTGAGTTCTTTTCTTGTTCTTATTTTTTTGGGTTAAGGGATTCCAATGGAGGAAATCCGATGTTACATTGTGATTTTACATAGAGTAGTGACCCATATGGAGTCAGCGTACACAGTTTATTTCCTCCTAGTAGTTGACGCTTTCTTGGGGCATGACCCACTACCATGACACTAGGTTAAGCATTACAATTAGTCCCTCCCTTCATTGATTTGATGCAATTCAAGTGTCGTCTTGGTTATAGTTCTTTTAAGAACATTATTGAAAATGAGAAAATGTTTTTGAAATGAGAATGATTTATTTTAAAAGGAATTAAATTTTGAAATGGATTTTAAAACTAAAATCTCTTGGCCTAGAAATCTTGTGGTCGCATGGAACTGGTAGAGATAGGGTTTGGGTGCAACCTCGGGTACTCTTTGTGAATGTTTTCACATGTGAGGGAATGCATGGGAAGTGCATGTTGGTATGTATGGATGAATGATGAAGATGACATGTGCAACGATTCACTAGATTACGGGGGTGTGCACTTGGAATTAAAGTCATAACCTTGTTTTTCTATAGAGATTAAAAAAAGGGAAAATGATTTTTGAAAATTGAATTTGGATTGAAAAGTGGAATTTGGTATTTGGAATGTGGCCTTGAAGGAAGACTATTTTGAAATTTAAAATGAAAAGAGGATTTTAAAGGAGTAATTTTTGAGTTATGGTTATTTTTTCTTGTTTCTTTTGAGCTAGTTATTTTGCATAAAGGTGCTTTCTTTGAAGTTGCTTCGGCTTGATGCTAGTTTTGGATCTATGTTTATATGTTGTTCAAAAAATGCATTCTAGAAGGTTCTCCAAGGTTTTTGATAAGTCATTCCCAATTTTCTGGTCCTTCTCGCACATTTACAATCCTTGGCGGTGATTGGGGTCCATTAGAAGCAGTAGAATGACCTGAAGGGGTTAAGCATGTCTTTATAGTTTTCAGAACTCCCGAAGCTGTCAGAGTGCATGCTTTTTGGGGTTTGTTTGAAGGTCTGGCTCTGGACGAAAGGGAGTTATTTTCCCCACCTTCAATGAAAATTGGGATGAAATGGGATGTGATTAAATCCATCCTCATCCAATGGTTTATACCTAAAGAGACAATGATGAAGAAAAGTAAATAGCTCATGCATATTCAACCTGGAAAACGGATGGTGAAGGCATATATTGACCATTTCAAGGATCTTGTGTCCTTTTCTCTAGAGGTAGCGTCACAAGATTTGATGAAGACTACTCTCTTCATTGGGGGTCTTCGTCTAGATATCAAGGAGTGGGTCCTCATTTCTAATGACTATCATTTTGAGAAGTTGGTAGATGTGGCGTTCTTAGATGAACAGGTCTCCAGAGCGTAGGTTCTTGGCAATCCAGCATATCTAGTTACTCATGAAGGTTCCCCATCTGACAAGTAGGGTATGCCAGAGGGACCACTTTCTAAAGAGTCATCTGCAGTGGTTCTGGTTTCCAATTCATTGGACCATTCAGCGTTGTGCCACCAGTGTGGCCGGTTTGGGCATGCAAAACTATCATGTCGCGTCCCTCCAAGGATGTGTCATCGTTGCGGGTGCCCAGTTCATCTAGAAATGTTTTTAGGAAGAGTCCCCAGAAGAAGATTCTATGACCAGAGAATCGCAGTGCCTGACTACGAGGCATAAGATGCTTCATCTATCAAGGCCCTAGCCACAAGTCTTTAGGTAAAGCTCACGCACAGTCAGGAGTTTCCAGGGGTGTGACTATTTGATTCGGGTATGGAGTTCTGTGTTTTTAGATGAACATTTAAAGTAGTTTAGTTCTTGTATTTTGCTGATATATTTTTGACATTGTTTTATTTTCATTGTTTTATCATGATGTTTTGACAGATGTGATCTATTATAATCCAAATAATTTTGTTTATTTGATCATGGTTTTCTGAATCATGCACTTTTCTTAAAATTGTGTTTGGACCTTATGTGGGTCAATCTTGGTTGGGCTGTGTTCATTTGGAGATTTAAGTGTTTGTGGATGAATCGA
Organism: Viscum album; assembly: GCA_963277665.1. NCBI lineage: Eukaryota > Viridiplantae > Streptophyta > Magnoliopsida > Santalales > Viscaceae > Viscum > Viscum album. The sequence goes on from OY728131.1 coordinate 1,935,383,162, forward strand.
TGTTTCTGGTTATTCTCGGATTAAATATTTGGGTTATGTTATGCTTAGAGGCTTTTCTCTAGTCATTGGGGTTTTGGTCTGGGTTGAGAGTTACCGGTTTAAGGGGATTTTTTGTTCGCTCATGCTATAGAACTTAGTTCAGATTAGTTGGGAGTTCCTACAACGCCCCCCCTTCTAGGGTGGTATGTTTGGGTGTTAATTTTTAGCATTAGTTGAGTTCTTGTGGTGTGGAGAACCATCTGATGTTGTCCCGTTATCATGTGCTGTGTTTTCTTTCAATCTCAATTAGGCACGTATCCTTGTTTTTTCTATTGATTATCTGAGTGACTTTCTGTGGGTAAAAAGTGTCTCTGGTGTGGGGAATTGTCACAGCCCAAAATTTTAATTTAAATTTTTTTATTATATATATGCTCCACGTCCTCGCGTTATGGATCGGTATGGGTCCCGGTTTAAAAATTTCTAACATTTAATGTTTTGGTGGGTTTCAGACCAGTGCACGGTCACCATGTGGTTAGTAGTGACCGTGCGGTCACCCGAGGTGGTTGTGCGGGTGCCCAAGTAGTATGCGTTGAGGTGCAGAATTTAAATGCATGTTTTTTTAAATAAATAAAAATTAAAATGATATTGATACATAAATCCCATACAACTTTGGTAATCACTAAACAAAAAACTCATGAAAGAGAGAACCATATATGGATTTTTAAATCCCCATAATTTCAATAAAAATAATCTTAAAATACATTAATTGGAGAGGTGGCTTACCGGTTATATCTTCCACCTTAGTTGCCCCAGGTGCACAACGTCTTCCATGTATCCCAACTGAGAAGATACATCCACGACTCTTCTCAAACCATCGACCATGGTGAGATGGAAATCGACGATTGGGTGACTTTTATGAAGGTTCTGGTGGAGATTGAGGATCAACAGCAGCGGGTCCTTCATGGACGGTCTATTCCTCTAGTGTGTGTTCAATGGAAACTAGAGAACCATTAGGAGAGCACATGGGAGTGGGAGGCTCATATGCATGCTCAGTACCCATATTTGTTTACCTATTTTGGAGTTGTGTCTTACAGGGATGTAGATCCCTGAGGTGGGGAGAATGTAATGACCCAAAATTTTCATGTAATTTTTAATATATATATCAGAATTTTCTGAGCCTGCAAAATCTGACGGTGTGTGCTTTTGAGGCCCAGGGTACCCGGAATGATCCTTCAATTTTTTAAGCTTACTTAACACATGTAAGAAATTTTCTTGAAAAAGTGGAATAAATTTTAAATGGTTACTTAGATCAGAAATTTGAGGGCACCGTTGCGCTTAGGATAGAGAGTTTACCCTAGGTGTCACTTAAGTTTAGTTGGCATGAGCCTACAATGAGAAAACCTGAAAATGGCATAACTGTAAATAAAATAATTAAACAAAGTTATTTTATTTTTCAAATGCTTATATCTCATGAACAGTAACTCGGATTAAAAATCTGAGACATCCACTAAACTCGTGAGGGTATTCTCTATTTAGGCAGATACTATCATTGGCCAGTGTGGGCCACCAGTGATAGTTAATTTTTGGCCGTAAATAAAATTATTAAGGGACACATTATTTTATTGTAATAATTATAACTTTTAATCGGTAACTCGTATTGGAAATATGAGAGTACTGTTTGGTTTTTTTTGCATGTTTCACCTAGGAAGAACATAAAGTTGACAGAAATAGGTTGAGGGTGACTGATAATAATTTTCCTAACTTTTTTCAGGTATGTTCAGTAAACGCAAGAGAGGCATTTTGAAACTTTTGAACCGTTGCGTGGAATTGAAATCTGAGGGCACAGTTCAACTCGCAGTGGTGGTATTCACTTAAAGAGACTTTCATCTCGATGGTAGTTTGTCGAGGGTGCAAGTTAGTTTTTGGGTTTTTTGTGGAAACAATAAAATAAAATAAGAACATGTTTTATTTTATTTTATCTGTTGTAACCACCCACGTGGAAGTTGGATGTGGAGACCACAAAACCTTAACCTCCCATGAGAGGTTATGGTAGTGGGGAGCACCAAACCTTAACATCCCATGAGTTATAGTGTTGGGGACCACCCGAGGATTATCCCTCATAAAGGGGGGAGTGGAAACCTCTCAACTCAATCAATTAATTTTATGTGTCAATGTAAAATTAAATACATTCAATTAAATTTTATGTTCCATCATAAAATTAAATTCTATCAATTAATGTTATGATACAACATAAAATTAAAATCTATCAATTAATTTTATGTGTCAATATAAAATTAAATCTTATCAATTATTTTGATGTTGGATTTCCCTCTATTAAATTAAGTATCAATGTCGTTGGAACATTGGAAGATTCCTAATAAATTAATTGTCATAAATTCCAGGATCATTACATACCTCCTACCCTCCCATATATATATGATGCTTGGGAGGAGGATTTGGGACAACTTCACCAAGTGACGAAGCACAGGTAATGTTACGCGACACCCAACATTTGGAGGTTTACGCTCTCTGATGAAAAACACACCACTGATGAAGAACGTTGACCTAGACTCCAACTTTCTTCCTCGAGACCCCTTCCGATGTCGAACATCATCACCTACAATGAACCGTTGCACAAACTGATGATCGAGGAAAACTTTGACAAAGCTGACGTCCATCTTTTTTCCAACAATCCATCTTCTACCCTGCGACTCAGTCAATGAACAGTGAACAAGGTAGGGGATTTTTCTAAATGATTTTATATTCATGTGATTATTTCCTTCTAAAACAATGAACGTGGATTAACTTCTAACTAGATGATCAGTATATGTTTCCCTTTTGTGTGTTTTGGGATTAATCATTGTAGAGGGTTTGTTGTCCTTGGTTCTTGTGAGCCAAATGCTACCACCCTAAACGCGGAGGGTGTGGACCAAACCAACATGGCCCGATCCCTTCGTCGTACTATTTTGCGGTGTTCTTCGAGACAGGGGATGGAGACAATGGAGACGAAGGAAATGACCACACCACCCACGGCCTACGCAACCCAAACCGCCCTGTGGCGTTCCGCCCCGCCGCCAGCCGAACCGGCCACGCCCCCCTCATGGCGCCCCAGTCGAACCACCTCCGTGGTCTCTGACCTTCCATTTGATCCACCCAGCGCTAGGTTGTGCTGCCCTAGCTACACCGTCTATCGTTCGAACCAGCTCCCGGCCACACTGGCCTTCCGAGCCACCCTGGCCCGCTAGCCCCACAACGCCACCAGCCGAACCGACCCTAGCCGTGCCGCCCCGACCCACTGTCTTCCTGAGCCCTTGTCTAAAATCGCGCCCCTCATCACACCCCGACCGATACTACCACCCACACCCCTCATGGCGCCCCGTCTGAGCCGGCCTCCAAATCCCCTCGCGGCGCCTCGGCCGAGCCGGCCTCCAGCGCTCCTCGCGGCGCCCTCCGGGCCGAACTGCCCTCGTGGCCTGGTGTGCTGGGCCCAATAGGCTGGGCCGATCCCAACAGGAAGGCCCACACAATTGGATGGGCCAGACCCAACAGGTTAGGCTACGTTGACCCGAATTGGGTCGGGTCGGACCGGGTCGGACCGGACCCGGGTCCACTACGACCCTTTACTTTCTTTTGGCCACATCGTTGTCACCAGACATCCGTTTGAGGAACCATCAGTGGAACTAGTAATCTTGGAGAGTGGAGGTCCCTTTGAGTATACCCCACTAGTGTTTTGGGTATAGTTGAGATACAATTAGGTTGGATCATGCATGAATCCAACCGGGCCTCCGAGACTAAATGACTAATAACTCACAGACTGAGTGTCCGATTGACGCACAATCAGTTGTGTTGAGACCCGTATGACGTAGCGGACCTTTGGGATACTTCATCATTGGACTTTTTGGTAGTTGGATCATCGACCAGTAACTTTTTGTGCGGATATTCCGGAGATGAGCGAGCATTTGTGCGGGAACCTAGTAGCTGGATGAGACTTGATGACTTATGACCGTTTGACTAGGAGTGAATTGATTAGCCTAGTGCAGAGCAACTGGTTATGGCAGTAGACCCATAGTGAAGGACTGCCTAGTTGTGCCGGCAGACCCACAATACCTGAGAGGAAGGGTACCTCTGCAGGCTATGAGGGGGTAGGCCTGGTTGTTGAAGTTGACCAATGGTGGGGAGTGCCTCTGTGTGACGCAGCAGACCCATGGTACTCAACAGGAGAAGTACCTCAGCAGTCCAAGGTTAGTGGGAATCACCTTGTGGTGGTGGCAAACCCACTGTACTCGATAGAGGAGGAGTTTTCTAGCATCCATGGGTTTGAAATGATTCCACCCATAAAATTAAATCCTAGTTTCAGATGAATCAGTAACTTTTGTGTTTTATTTATGATTGAGATGGATTATTTGATAACTTAGGTGTATTTATGGGAACATAAATAAGTGGGTTTATCAGTTTATTTCATACTTTTTGGTTTATCCTTGTTGTATTTTGTGAGACCTTGAGGGTCTCGGGGTCTCAACTGAGTATCGTTATAATTACCCCTGCACAGGCTATTCCCGCACCTTGTTGTGTTGGAAGCAGATGACAGATAGCACTAACTAAGGCTGAGAGTACCAAGACTGGACGATACCTAGAGGCGGACCATACTGCGTGTTGGTATGCGGAGGAGATGGATAGATGTGGAGTGATGAGGAGGCGATCTGTACTAGCCCTTTAGGTAGGAACCTGGTGGATGAACCAATTGTTGTATTTCCAATTTCCTTAGTTTTACTTTTTTTCCAGCTATTCTTGTACTTTCCAGTGGGGCTTGTATTCTGGCCCCTTTTTACTTACTATACTCAGTTTTTGGTTATACAATTTACTCGTGATTGTATCTTTCTATGTGTGTTTATAGTTTACAAAGGCAATTCCTTCCCAATTTTATGGAATTACGCCTTTGGTGCTAGTCTCCAGCCTCTGGCCTATGGAAGGAGGGCTTGGGGTAGTCATGGAACGGGCCTCAGGGGATGGGTAGTGAAAAATTGGTATCAGAGTAGTGGCATCTATAGTAGAACTTAGGACTCTGATCTTTTCTATGAAGCAATAGTGTTAAGGGTATTGATTGTGGTTTTCAGTTCAGGGAGTCTAGTGTTGGTGTGGCAGTAGACGTATCCATACACCATGACCCTGACTTCTGATTTTCAACTTAGTACACGAAAACAGTGATTGCGTGTGTGTTTTCAAAATTTTTCTTTAAGTCAACTCAACCAGGTCAGCTCACCAGGTATATCTTTTGACCATGTCTCACCTGTTTCTTATCAGAATGCCTCCAAGCAGACAACCAGCTAGAGTCCCTTGAGTTGTACGCACGGATATCCAACCATGTGATGAGGCTTCGGTGCCAGGCCCTTTTCTACTAGGGTCACCAATAGAGGAACCCACAGTACCACTACCCGTTGGTCCATCGATGCCAACAGCCCCAGAAGCAGATGGTGCATGCCGCTTGAGTGCGTTGCACATGTAACCGTGTCAGAGGCCACCCAGGTTTAGGGAAGAGATGGACCCATAGGTGGGTGAGGATTGTCTTGAGGCTGTGGTGATAGTTTTCCGACTGGTAGGGACACAAGTATACATCATGGTGATTCATTCTGCCGACCTCCTACAGGTTGCAGTAGGAAGATGGTGGATCTGAATGTTCTGGGTCCACGACGAGATGATGCTTCTCTGGGAAGTCTTCGAGAGCCTGTTTTGGGTAGATTTTGTCCCAGTGACTCCTCGTGCAGTGCATATATAGGAGAAACATCATATGTAGTAGGGTACCATGACTGTAGCTCAGTACTCAGTGAGGTTCACAGACCTCTCAAGTTACTCCACTGATATGGTACATGGCCCATTCTTCAGGGCCCAGTCATTTGAGCAGGGACTCAGGCAGGATATCAGAGTTTCGGTGATCTCACTCAGCATCCAGACACAGGAAGGGCAGTTAGAAAGATCCCTCTTGGTGGAGAGTTTACTTGATGAGAAAGCACCAACAATGAGACCCACAACTAGTCATCATTTAGCGGAGTCTTCTACAGCTGGCAGCAGACAGTTGTCACAGAGGTCCAAGTGGACCATACCTATGGGTGGATGACTGCATGACTCAAGATCGGTTGTGCAGGGTACCCAAAGCATAGATATAAATGCCAGGAGTGGGCAGTGTTATGCATGCGGCGGGCAGGGTCACATGGCTCGTGACTATCAAACCTGCCATATGAATGATCAACAGAATGTCGTAGGACTGCCCATGTTGAGACAAAGGTTCAAATGAAGAGGTTCGCAGGGAGAAGACAGACGTGGAAGAGGAACTAGACAAGTAGTTGGAAATGGGTGATGATTCGAGATATTACTGCCACCACCAATAGGAGGTCCACCCCAACCATGGGGAGGAGGTGGACCGTGGAGAGCTTACCTCCATGCAGTTGCAGCTTGCGATCATGGAACTCCAGAGATGATATGATGTATGATCTGTGTCTATTCCAACATGGATACAATACTTATAGACAGAGGTTCAAGTCATTATTTTAGTTCCACTTCCTTTATTCGGAGCTCAGATATTCCGACAGAGTCGTTGGATCGATATTTACTGCGAGAGACTCCTACAATAGTAGATTCGATGATTACGCACTAGTGCGTGCAGTGAGAGATTACTCTAGAAGGCGAGAGCTTTGGCTGGGATCTCTTAGTATTGGCGTTGAGGTCTTACGATGTCTTCTTGGGTATGGACTGGTTATCAATAGTCCATGCTCAGACTGACTGTATTAGGGAAAAAAGTGTGGTGGGTCTGCATTGATGGGACCAGGTTTACCTTCACTGGAAAGAAGGGAGCCTTTGCATCACATGATGGGATTTTACAGAGGAGGGTGCATCCAATCACTCGTCAGTTGGCTAACCTTACCCTCAGAGCGGTTTATGTGGGGAGTCCTAGTTATCTTGTAGTGGTGGACCAATACGAGGATGTATTCTCTGATGAAGTCCAGGTCTACCACCTCATAGAGAGGTGGACTTTTACATTGATCTGTACCCCGGGACACCACTGATATCTACACCAGCATATCGGATAGCTCCCGCTGAGCTTCGTGAGCTGCGGGTACATCTAGAGGACTTTCAGGGGAAGGGAGTAGCTGCATGCAGTCAAGAAGTGCGACCCAAGGGATTTAGGAATGATTTGAGGTATGATCGGTGTCTACCACTAGCTTCTGTACCAATAGTCATAGGTACCAATCATTTATTCCATCCACGAATCTTGTCAAATACCAAGAGTTTCCAGTTAAACTGTTGACTTAACCCTCTCGTCTGAGGTACCTTTGTGAGAGACTCGTTAATCACACTTAGGCCGATGGTGCGATCTGACACATGAGGAGAGAGCTTCGGTTGGAACGTCTTGGTGGCATCGTAGAGGGCTTATGACGTTAGTTTGGGTATGGAATGAGCGTCCACAGTTCATACTCAGATTGATTGTATTAGGAAAAAAGGTTGTGGTTTATCTACAATGTTGGAATAATGTTTTCCTCGGTCAACGAAAAAAGAAACCTAGGCAGTATATGTTAAACTCATACAAAGGAGGGTGCAACCAATCAATCTTGAGTTGGCCATCCTTACACTCGTGCAATTATGAGTTATAGGTTTATGTTCCCAACCGGAGTGGCTAGAGTTCCTATAGTACTATGACATCGAGATAGTCTATACTCCTGGGAAGGTTAACATGGTAGAAGACACACTCAGCAGGAGGTCTGGTCTACATTTGCTGAGCAAGGTGATAGATCAGCTAGCCACGTTGCAGATATCCACTGTGGATAAAGATAAGAGAAGTTTTTCAACCATCTCTTACATTCACTCCCACACTTCTTCAGCAATTCATGGAGGCACAGCATGGGGACGCTGACAGTGAGGCTCAAAATGCTCAGATATACACAGGTCAGACACCTGATATATTTTCTGAAGGTGGGGAGCACATCATCCTCTTCAGATAATATACCATGGTACCGGTGTCACTTCATGAGGAAGTGATGAGGGATTTCTACACTTCTTCTCTTGCAGTACATCTAGGAGTGGATGAATACTACACAGAGAAGACAGATGTCATATGCTAATAGGAGATGGAAACCTCTGGAGTTCGAGGATGGTGACAATGTCTTTCTACGGGTCTCACCTCAACGAGGTTTATAGAGATTATGCTGAGGCATCAAGTTATCTCTGAGATTCATCGGACCATTTCAGGTGCTCAACAGAGTTGGCGAGGTGACTTACCGCTTAGCTCTTCCACCTCAGTTTCTCGTGGTGCATGATGTCTTCCACATATCTTAGATGAGGAGATATGTGCATGACCCTTCTCACATCGTCGACCATGGAGAGCTAGACGTCGATGATGAGGCAAATTTTATGGAGGTTCTAGTGGGGATTGAGGATCGACAGGAGCGGGTACTTCATGGATGGTCAATACCTCTGGTGCACGTTCGTTGGTAGCACAAGAACCTCTAGGAGAGCACATTGGAGTGGGAGGCTCAGATGCGTGCCTAGTACCCCCACTTTTTTACCTAGTTTGGAGTTGTGATTTACAGGGACGTAGATCCCTGAGGTGGAGATAATGTAAATACCTGGAATTTTCATGTATGCTTATATATTTATGGGAATTTTAAGAGTCCATGAAATCTGATGGCGTGCGATTCCAATGCTCGGAGTGCCCTGAATGATCCATCAAAGTATTTTTAGGCTTAAATTAACACACTTAAGCAGCTTTCTTGAAAAATTATAATAACTCTTAAACAGTAACTTGGATCAAAAATTAGAGGGAATCATTGCAATCAGGATGGCAGTTTCACCTTAGTCGTGACTTAAGTTTAGTCTGTATGGGTCTCCTGTTAGAAAACACTAAAATTTCATAACCATAATAAAATAATAAAATATTGTTATTTTATTTTTCAAATACTTATAACTCACGAATGGTAGCTCAAATTAAAAATCAGAGACCACCACTGAACATGTGAGGGTTTTCTTTCTTTAAGAAGATACCAACTTTGGCCGGCGTGGGCCACCAATGAATGTTACTTTTTGGCCATAAATAAAATAATTATGTGACTAATTATTTTTTTGTAAAATTCATAACTTTAAAATGGTAACTCGGATTGGAATTCTGAGAGTACAGTTGGGTTCGTTGGGGGGTGTTTCAATGAGGAAAATCCTAACTTTGACCGAAAAAGGTTGAGGTGACTGATAATAATTTTCTGAACTTTTTTAGGTACTTTCAGTAAACGCATGAGTGTCATTTTGTAACTTTTGAACCAGTGCTCAGAATTGAAATTTGAGGGCACCGTTGACCTCACAACACTGATATTCCCTTAAAGAGACTATCACTTCAATGATATTTTATTAAGGGAGTTCCACACCATAACATCCCATGAGAGGTTATGGTCTTGGGGACTACCACACCTTAACCTCCCATGAGTTAGGGTGGTGGGGACCACCCGAGGTTTATCCCTCATAATGGGGGGGGGGAGGAAACCTCTCAACTCCATCAATTAATTTTATATGTAAATGTAAAATTAAATACATTCAATTTAATTTTATGTGTCAAAATAAAATTAAATTCCATCAATTAATTTTATGTGTCAACATATAATTAAAAGCTATTCAATTAATTTTATGTGTCAACATAAAATTAAATCATATCAATTTTTTCGATGTCTTATTTCCCCCTATTAATTTAAGTAACAATGTCGTTGGAACTTAGGATGGTTCTTAATAAATGAACTATCATAAATTTCATGATTGTTACTTAACTCCCCCCCTCCAATATATATATAGAGCTTGGGAGGAGGATTTGGGACAACTTCACCAAGAGATGAAGCATTGGTAAAGTGAGGCGACGCCCAGCACATTGAGGTTTACTCTCTCTTACAAAGAAAGCCCCACCGAAGAAGAACATCGACCTCGACTCCGACCTTCTTCCTCGGGACCTCTTCCAATGTGGGATGTCATCACCTACAATGAACAATCGCACAAACCAACAAACGAGGAAAGCTCCAATGACGCTGATGTCCATGTTTTCTCAATGATCCGTCTTCTTCCCCACGACTCCGTCGGTGAACAACAAACAAGGTATGAGATTTTTGTGATTGATTTTATATTACCGTGATTCTTCCTTCTTGAAACAAAGAACACATATAAACATCTATTAACTTTGATCGGCATATATTTTTCTTTTGTGGGTTTTCAGATTAATCGTTGTGGGAGGGTTTGTTGTGCATCGTTCATGTGATCCAAATGCTACAACCCTAAACACGGAGGGTGTTGGCCAAACCAACATAGCCCGACCCCTCTATTGTTCTCTTATTCGTTGTTCTTCGTGACATAGGAAGGTGACAATGATGACGAAGGTGATGAAGGCAACGACTGTGCCACCCTCTGCCACCGCGAACCACGCAGCAACTGCGACTTTCCGCCCTACCGGCAGCCCATCCAAATGCACCCCCCTCATTGTGCCCCATCCAAACTTACCCTGCGGTCTCCTCCCTTCCTTTCGAGCCACCCCGGGCTGGGCCGAGCCATCCTAGCAACACCATCTGCTAGCTGAATTGGCTCCCGACCACGCTGGCCTTCTGAACCTCCCCGACCACGCCCGCCCGCCAGCCCCGCACTACCACTGGCCGAAATGACCCTAGTCACACCACCCCACCCCACCAAATTCCCGACCCCCCGTCCGAACCCGAACCCATCACAACACCCCGACCGAGCCGGCCTCCCGTGCCCCTCGCAGCACCCTCCAGGCCTAATTTCCCTCACGGCCGGCTGGGCTGGGCCCAGCAGGCCGAGCCGATCCCAATGGGTCAGGCTGATCCCAACGGGAAGGCCTGCCCAATGGGCCGGGCCAGACCCAAGGGTTACCCAGGTCGACCCAAACCAGGTCCGCCCATACCGGGTCGGGTTGGGTCGAACATAACCCGGGCCAACTACGACCCTTTTCCATATTTTGGCCATATCTTGGGCACCAGATGTCCTTTTGACATACCGTCAGCAGTGCAAGTAATATTGGAGTGTGATAGTCCCTTTGATTATACCCCACTAGAGTTTTGGGTATAGTTGAGATACAGTCAGGTTAGATCGTGCCCAAATCCAACCGGGCCTCAGGACAAAATGGCTAATAAATCACAGACCGGGTGTCAGATTGACGCACCGTCTCTTGCTATAGAACCCCTATGTTGTGAAGGAACTTTGGGATACTTCTTCGTGGGACTTCGTGATAGTTGGAGCATAGACCTGAAGCATATGGTGCAGATATTTTGGAGATGAGCAAGCATTTGTGAAGGAACCTATTAGTAGGATGAGACTTGAAGACTGCTAACCGTTTGACTCAAAGTGACTCGACTAGCCCAGTGGGGAGTTCCTGGTCGTGGTGGAAGATCCACGGTGGGGAAGCGACTAGTTGTGGAGGCAGACCCACGGTACCCGTCAGGAGGGGTACCTCTATAGGCTATGAGGGGGAGCGCCTGGTTGTGGCGGTAAACCCATGGTGGGGAGTGCCTCTATGAGACACTGTATACCCATGGTACTCTATAGGAGGGGTACCTCTACCATCCAAGGATAGTGGGACATTCCAAGTTGTGGTGGTAGGCCGACTATACTCGATAGAGTAGGAGTTCTCCAGCAGCCAAGGGTTCAAAAGATTTATAACCCTAGAATAAATCCTAGTTTGAGTTGCGTCAGTAACATTTTTGTTTTCCTCATGGCTGAGATAGATTAGTTGATAACATAGGTATATGTATGGGAATATACCTAAGTTGGTTATTCTATTGATTTCATACTTTGTGGTTTATCCTTGTTGGATTTTGTGAGACCTTGAGGGTCTCAGGGTCCCAACTGAGTATCTTTGTACTCACCCCTGCATAGGCTATGCCCGAACCTTGTTATGTTGTATCCAGAAGACATGCATCACTAATTGAGGCTGAGAGTACCAGGACTGGACGGTACCCGGAGGTGGACCATACGGTGTATAGTTAAACGGAGGAGATAGACCGACGAGGACTACTGAGGAGGAGATCTGTACCAGCCCTTCACGTAGGAACCCAGAGGACGACCCAGTGGTTGTTTTTCCTTATTACTCAATTGTACTTTTTTTCAGTTGTTTTTGTACTTTCTAGTTGGTCTTGTATTATAGCCCCTTTTTACTTACTATACTCACTTGTTGGATATACAGATTACTCATGTTCGTATCTTGATGTGTGTGTTTACAGTTTATAAAGGCAATGCCTTCTCAGTTTTATGGAATTGCGTCTTTGGTACTAGTGACCGGCCCCTGGCCTATGGAAGGTGGGCTTGGGGTAGTCATGTCACAGGCCCCGAGGGATGGGTCATGACAATATCTCACCCTAAAGATAATACCAATAAAACCTTATGGAAAACACCAATATACCAAAATCTACGATAGGATTTGGGAGGTTTCTCTTATGCTTCCTTAATTATCTATACCCTTAAACAACCATATGACCTTAATGGAATGGATCTATTCAAATCATGACTCTAGATATATCACAATATAATCCATACTCATTACCCAGCTCATTTATGGTTAATATTTGTGTTTTCATCAATATCTAATTAAGATCTTATAAGGATATCTCATTAACATCAAAGAAAAGGAACCATAGAAATTTTTGGTTAAGGCCTTCTTAGTGCTTCCAATCAAGAAGAATCCCAGTTGACCCTCTGGTAATAACTAGAAATTTCCAAAAATATTTGGATCCCAAAAACATTCTTCGACCTCTCTAAATAAACTATAACATCAAAATTCTCAGTTTCTAAAATGATTCTATCTACTAAAAACATTTTCCCCCTGAAGTGTACATTATCAATCCAAAACATACACATTGAGATCATGGCATATAGTTTATGATCCCTAATTTTTCTCAAAATGACCTCCAGATATCGATCATGTTCCTCCCTTGATCCTAGAGAACACTTTAGCACCTCTAAGTAGATCAAATACTCCAATACTAAATATAAGTGGATATAAGTTCATTTATATCACATAGAATAACCTCTAATAGTCCACACATATTCTCAATTATCCCTTTGATTTTTTATGGAAAATACTAATGCACCCCAAGGGTAAACAATCATTAATATGAACCCATTCACCTTGAAGTCATTCAATTGAGCCTTCTTCTCTCACATCTCTACAAAATCCATCTTATATGGTTTAATAGATATATGATCAACACCCGATAATATCACAATCATAAACTCAACCTATCCCTTCTGTGGTAACATATATAAGTCCTTAAGAAATTCATTTAGGAACTTGTAAATGATAGTAGGACATACTGACTGGTATTTCACTCTATCATCCAAAATTACTCTAAAAAATGGGTTATGATTTTACGTAGCTACAAAAAATATAGGTCCTACATAACTAGTTTTCAAATCCAACTCTCTAATATAGACATAATCACCACCCTAAAAAATACAATTCCACCCATTCATGGAAACAATTGATATAGTAGATACATCACTACATGGGGGGTTTTAATTGTAGTCAAAAAGTAGACTCATAGTTTTCATGTCACTAGAACATTCCATTTCAATTTTTATATCTATAATAAGTAGAAATTAATGAGTTTAATGGTAAAACTGTCAAATAGTTTTGAGATATTCTATGCATCCATTGGCATCCATTTTTTATATATGTGAAAATTTTATCTCCCTATTGTATTTACCTCATACTATCAATAAAATTATACATGAACTGACATAAAACATTCATATTCCTTATATACAAATTATACATTCACTGACATGGAACATTCATAATAAATATATGCGAATATTTATACATATATGCAAATATTTAAGATGTGGGGCACAATTTTCCCACTTTGAGTAAATTGATAAGCTATAACCAAAATATCCTATGAACTGACATGAAACATTCATTTTCCATAAATTCTTGAGGAAAATAAATTATACATTCCTCTATAATTAAATAAAAAATAGAAGAAACAACAACATCACTATATCAATACTTTCAGAAACAATAAAACATATCCATATGTAAACAAACAATGAAAAACATGTAGAGACCCGAAACTTAACGTACAAGAACATTACATTACTTTTTCGGAATACTTAGTACATAACAAAAAAACACACACACAAGGATCGTAATTGTTTAGTGTCTTTGGAAACTCGGAACTTAATCTTCTAATCGTGGTGAAAGATCTTCAATATCTCCCATAAAGATCTTCTATTTTTTACCTAAAACCTTTCTTTATATCCTGGGGAAAAGAAAACATAAAAGGGTGAGATCAAATGCTCAATAAGGGTAAACAAAAGACAAATCAATCACATCATATTCATAACTTTTGGAAAGCTTAACCTACAAAAGAGAGCATAATTTCATAACATGGGACAAATCATAGTAGTGAAATGAAATCCCAATAATCATAACATAAAACATGAAACTTTGTGGCATACACACATAATCATAGAGAATCATTTCTTGTTAGTCAAGACTCATTGCCAAGACTATCTTAGTGGACAAAGTCCCTTTCTGAACCGAGTCACCCTCGTTCCAGTCCTGTTTCACTGAACCTGTATAACCTACCGTTCCAGCCATGTCTATCTCATGAGATATAAAATCTTTACCCAATAAATTGGAGGGAGATATAGGTCCCACCCATCTCATAATGATACCATTCTTATGTGTGCCAAAAAATCATAAATCATACATCATTTCATAACCCATGTAATACAAATGGGAATCTTAAACATCATGACATCATAAAACAATTCATATAAGATAAAGGAATTCATAAAAATAATTCCATCACAACATAATCAAATCAATTTAATAATAGGGATAAAAATAGAACCCTTTTATTATCTTAGATGGAAAATAATTTTTATAAAACACTTGAACTCCATTCTTGAGGAAAATATCCTTTCTTCTTCAAAAACATTTTTCATTTCTTAACATGTCATACAATTTTAATCAAAAGAAGTTGATTAAAAATAAACTTGAAAAATTGTAAAGGAAGCTTCTTGGAAATAATGTTTTAAAAATACATTCATGCCGTATAAGTTAAAAAAAACATTCTTCTCATACTTTTGTCAGAAAAGTCAAAAAGTACTTCGTACGAAAAACGACAAAAGATTCCTTTCATATCTTTTACTAAAAACTCACCGAAGGGTAAAATAGGATTTAAACAATTGTAGGTGAATGGAAATAATATTACATATTGAGGAAACATGGATGTTGATGATAAAATACACCCCCAGTAAATGCCAAAGTATAAACAATCTTGGATAAAAATGTTATTGTGATATTTCCCTTACCTTAGGTCCGACTTTCTTTGTAAGTGTCCGAACCTCCTCTTCTTTGAAGTGCTTCTTTGAGACCTCCTTTTAGGGCACTAAAATTGGTCTTTTAAGAAGACCAGTACCTCTAGGATGATACTAGGGAAGTGGAGAAGAGATTTTGGAAGGGTTTTTCCGAGCTTTAATGCTAAAATTGGTGTGAGGAGGAGAGGGAGGAGGTGCCCTTTTATAAGGGAGGAGAGGGGCATCTTAGGAAAATCTCAAAATATTATTTTATATTAAGGTCAAATTAGGTTTATAATGGTTCCAAATGGTCTTATTTCGAAGATAAAGTGGGTATGGGTCCAAATCCTCTCATTAAATAGGATTTAGACAAGTTTATGTTATTATTTTAACCTTATCAATTAGATTTAACTATAAGTTAAATAATTTAACTTTTACCGTGTCTTTTTGTTTTCTAACACTATATGGTTAATAAACTTACTATATCAAGCCAAAAGAACCCCAAGTTGTTTATTATTAATATATCTATCCTTATCTAAGACATTTGGCCTAACCTTAGATTTTTAGGAATTAAATAACAATTAATAATATAATATTTGTTTTAAAAACTAATTTATGTCAATTTTGACACTATTTGGTACATGATTTTTATGAAATTTTTAACAGAATGATAAGTTCGAACCAAGTTACTTAAATCAACAATAACATATCATATTAACCTATAAAATTAGTTTAAGTCATAAAAAGTCTCAAATTACATTTATTTGGGCATTTATAACATCAATTATGTTAATATTTTCTTAAAAAGGTAATTACTGCATCATCGTTGTGTCAAAAATAAATTAAATTATTTAAAGTTTAAAAATTAAAAATAAAATACCATTATGTAGGAAATCTCTATATATTTCTAATGAATATTTATAGTCGAAATTATATTATGTATAACCCTATATTAAAAATGTTTTAGTAAATATACTTTGATTTTAACTCTTTTAACTCTTCTTTGAATTAAATAATAATAAATGTCTTAATCTAATCCTAGTGGGCCTAAATGATAATATTTTACACTTAAGGTTGTTTTTGGTCGAGATACACTTGTCCAATAGGATTAGGACATGTGTTAGGGTAATATGAATATCATTTTTACCCTTAATTACCCTATTTACTTTTAACCGTGGTAAATAAAAGTAAAAATCTACTATTCACCAAAAATTATTTTCATCTCATTGAACCACATTTTACTTACTGAAATCATCCTTGTCTCTAGGATTTTTGAAATTCCATTCACAGAAGTGGTAAAATTAAGATTTATGAAAAAAATTAATTTTTTAACTACCACATAGTAGTTTCAGTATTCATCAAAAATTGATGTTTTTCAGAAAAAATGCCAAAATTTCACCCTAAGTTATAATTGATATTCCGAATTCAAAAATGATTTCTATTTTAAAAAATTCCCAACATATAAGTTTCATTAATTAATTTTATAATTAATTTCTGATGTCACAACAAATAGCGTGTTTTTAAGAGATAATAACTATGAAAAGATTAACACTTGTTTATGTCTGGTGTAAATTTGAAATTACATCCAATGACCAACATTGTATTGAATTGAAAAAATATATTCTAAATATACTTTAAAACCACTCAAATTAATAATTTATCACTATTAATTATTTCTATTAAAAAAGTTGTTTTTAATTAAAATTTAGTAATTTTCACTATTCATCAGAAAATGAAAGTTGTCTGAAAAGTACCAAAATTTCACCCTAAGCTAATTTCGATATTACGAATCCAAAAAATAAAGTCCATTTTGAAAAAAATAAAATTTACAAAATTTCAAAAAGTGGTTATTACTATTTATAACGGCTAGTTTTAATAATATTTTAATAGCATATTGCTGTTTAGTGAAACTCGTTATTGCGTACTACACAAGCTATCGAGGAAGGTCGCGACTGCGTGTAATGGAAGGCAAGTCAAGGATGTGTGTTGTGAAAGATTCTTTTGGTGTAGCGTAGAACACAAGACATTAATGAAATTAAAAAGAATATTTTTTTTCATAAAATCTTGGGCTGTTACATTCTACCCCACTTAAAATGAATTTTTCCCTCGAAATTCGTCGGGGTTATAAATGGTTTACTATTTGAAAGTTTATTTAATAGAAACCCACATCGTAAAAAGGAATACCAAAACCAATCTTTAAAAATGAAAGTATGAAACGTAACAGTTACCCAAATAAACTGATAACTGGGTTTCCACATAGGTGAAAATATGGATATGGAAGAAAAATCTAACCATCATGTTCTGATGGAGAGTGGTAGAGAACATGGATATGGAAAAGCTAGCAATCACAAAGCCATAAATTTGTGACGATCTAGGGTACCATCTGATTAATCGGATATAAGGGCACTAGGACAACATTTTTGGTTTTCAAGATCATTTCCCTAAATTTGAAAATTTTAATTAGAATAAATACTTACTTTATTTTGGTACAATCTCACTGTTGTTCGTGCCTTGAACAATTTCCACTTGATCTCTTAAATAAATGAAGTTGAATTTTTTATTCGTGAAGTGTTAGCAGATCATGTGATAGAATGACGGGTCATTCCATCTGTCTCAAACAAAAGGATAGCAAAAATTATATACATAAGTCGATCTATAGTGAGATTAATCATATATGGTTCCTAAAATGGACTTATACTTCATATATCATACTGCTTAATATAATAAAACTAGTTTCTACTAAACAGGGACTTCATGTAGGCCAGTGGTAGGCGATAAAGGCCAGTCGCACTTCGGTTGTGGGTTCGATTCCCACAGCCTTGTCCGAATCGATGGGTTGTCACCCATCCTTCAGGTTTTCCTTTTTCTAAAACTACATTACTATAACATCCCATAAATAATATCAAAAATCTTCTATCCTTAAACAATACTAACTTATGTCCAACATAATCCATTCCAATCTTTAGGCTTATCCATAATACTGCAGTCCACTCTCATAACATAGTGAAAACGATTACCAGAGATTTAATACCATCATTGATCCCCATATATCATAAGATATGTTTTTTGGTCACATTCCAAACATTCAAAGTCCTTAATCATGTATTCTCTTGAATACCTTAGTGAAAACATGAATGCAGTTAAAAGTTAACACCTTCCACATACCAAAATCCTCAAAATTCAATATACTCAAACCATGATATCACTTAGTCCTTATATAAATCATGAGATCATGAATAATGTTAAATATTTCATTTTCTCGTTTTCCCTTCATTATGCGCATAATATCTCAATCACTTTGAAAACCACATTAGAACAATACATAAATATTCCAATACTCCATGATACAATATTATTTTGGAATCCCATTACATAAACACTTAATCATTCCACCACATCATTCTCATATTCAACATTGCCAATAGTGATCGCATGTGACTTCCCTTTGTCCTTTGCCTTAAGCGGTCGCTCATGTCGATCATCACTAACCCTTGGATTAGGGAATTTATTAGCATAATGCCCCATTTCCTTACACTTGAAGCATTGAAGTGTTGGTGGTGCGTTCTCTATAGTGTTTGCTTTATTCACATCATTAGAACCCCTTTTTCCATTACTTCGACACTCAGCTGCTCGATGACCTTATTTTCCACACTTAAAACATTTTCTAGTACCTTTAAGACAATATCCACCATGCTTATTTCCACACTTTGTGCATAAGGAAACATTCATCTTCTTTTCACCATTATTCTGAGATTTCTCCTAGAACTCCATCTTTCGTTTCTTGTCAAAACCATGAGATGGATATGTAACACCAACTTCCATTTCTACCTTGATAGCACAACGCACAATTTCTTCATAGCTACTGAAGTCTCTTATAGCTAATTCCCTTCGAAGACTTGGTTTTAAGCCACTGAAAAATCGATCAACTTTACTTTCAGGTTGGATGATAATGCCAGGTGCATACCTTGCAAGTCTTGTAAAATTTGCTTCGTATATACCAACAGATTCATCATCCTTTTGCTTTAGTTCAAGAAACTCCTTCCCCATCTTTGTTCAAAGAATACGAGGTAAGTACTTATTGAAAAATAAGTTCTTGAACTCGTCTCATTCCATGGACTCAATTTCATCTCTTGGCCTCGTATTCTTGATAAGATTCCACCATTGATCAGCTTAACCTTTCAAACGATACACTACTAAGATGACTTTATCATGTTCAGAACATTGAAGAACTGAAAATATCTTTTCAGTGGTACTGATCCATTGTTCAGCAACAGGTGGATCAGAAGACCCACTAAAAGAAGATGGACATTGCCTCATGAAGGATTCAATAGAATATTGTTCCCTTCTCTGCTCATTTGGAAGTCCAGAATGATTCATAGCTTGAGTAAGTATAGCAATAAGATTTTTCACTCCATCTCCCATAACATTTTTTTGTTTAGGAGGACAATCATTGCCTTGTCCATTGCATTGATGAACACGGTTCCTTCGGGTTCCAGCCATCGTCTAAAACCCAAAAAGAATAGTGTGAGAGGCAAAAATTATGCTAGGGAAAACAACATAATAAAGGGGGAGTACCTTCAATATCTAACATCTTAGGTTTAATTCTATGATCGTTAGCATAATTCTAGTACTATAACCTATACGTATACTTAACCTTAGGGACATCCCTGGACATACCTTATAAATATCTCTAGGGATCTCACTAACGTTTTCGCATCCTAGTTTCCAAAGGTTGACTAAACCTTTCCTCTGATACCAACTGTAGAGACCCAAAGCTTGACGTACATTGACATTACATTAAATTTGCGGAATACATAGTACATAATAAAAAAATACACACACAAGGATCGTAATAGTTTAGTGTCTTTGGAAACTCGGAACGTAATCTTCTAATCGTGGTGAAAGATCTTCAATATCTCCCATAAAGATCTTCCCTTTTTTCACCTAAAACATTTCTTTATATCCTGGGGAAAAGAAAACATAAAAGGGTGAGCTCAAATGCTCAGTAAGGGTAAACAAAAGAAAAATCAATCACATCATATTCATAACTTTTGGAAATCTTAACCTGCAAAAGAGAGCATAATTTCATAACATGGGATAACTCATAATAGTGAAATGAAATCCCAATAATCATAACTTAAAACATGAAACTTTGTGGCATACACACATAATCATAGAGAATCATTTCTTGTTAGTCAAGACTCATTGCCAAGACTATCTTAGTGGACAAAGTCCCTTTATAAACCGAGTCACCCTCGTTCCAGTCCTGTTTCACTGAACCGGTATAACCTACCGTTCCAGCCATGTCTATCTCATGAGATATAAAATCTTTACCCAATGCATTGGAGGGAGATATAGGTCCCACCAATCTCATAATGATACCATTCTTATGTGTGCCAAAAAATCATAAATCATACATCATTGCATAACCCATGTAATACAAATGGGAATCTTAAACATCATGACATCATAAAACAATTCATATAAGATAAAGGAATTCATAAAAATAATTCCATCACAACATAATCAAATCAATTTAATAATAGGGATAAAAATAGAACCCTTTATTATCTTAGATGGAAAATAATTTTGATAAAACACTTGAAATCCATTCTTGAGGAAAATATCCTTTCTTCTTCAAAAACATTTTTCATTTCTTAACATGTCATACAATTTTAAACTAAAAGAAGTTGATTAAAAATAAACTTGAAAAACTGTAAAGGAATCTTCTTGGAAGTAATGTTTTAAAAATACATTCATTCCGTATAAGTTAAAAAAACATTCTTCTCGTACTTTTGTCGGAAAAGTAAAAAAGTACCTCGTACGAAAAACGACAAAAGATTCCTTTCATATCTTTTACTAAAAACTCACCAAAGGGTAAAATAGGATTTAAAAAATTGTAGGTGAATTGAAATAATATTACATATTGAGGAAATGAGGATGTGGATGATAAAATACACCCCAATAAATTCCAAAGTATAAACAGTCTCGGATAAAAATGAGATTGTGATATTTCCCTAACCTTAGGTCCGACTTGCTTTGTAAGTGTCCGAACCTCCTATTCTTTGAAGTGCTTCTTTGAGACCTCTTTTTAGGGCACTAAAATTGGTCTTTTAAGAAGACCAGGACCTCTAGGATCATACTACGGAAGTGGAGAATAGATTTTGGCAGGGGTAGGCCGAGCTTGAATGCTCAAATTGGTGTGAGGAGGAGAGGGAGGAGGAGCCCTTTTATAAGGGAGGAGAGGGGCATCTTAGGAAAATCTCAAAATATTATTTTATATTAAGGTCAAATTCGGTTTATAATGGTTCCAAATGGTCTTATTTCGAAGATAAAGTGGGGATGGGTCTAAATCCTCTCATCCAATAGGATTTAGACAAGTTTAGGTTATTATTTTAACCTTATCAATTAGATTTAACTCTAAGTTAAATAATTTAACTTTTACCGTGTCTTTTTGCTTTCTTACACTATATGGTTAATAAACTTACTATATCAAGCCAAACGAACCCCAAATTATTTATTATTAATATATCTATCCTTATATAAGTAATTTGGCCGAACCTTAGATTTTTAGGAATTAAATGGCAATTAATAATATAATATTTGTTTTAAAAACTAATTTATGTCAATTTTGACACTATTTGGTACATGATTTTTATGAAATTTCTAACAGAATGATAAGTTCGAACGAAGTTACTTAAATCAACAATAACATGTCATATTAACCTAGAAAATTAGCGTATTTCATAAAATGTCTCAAATTACATTTATTTGGGCATTTATAACATCAATTATGTTAATATTTTTTTAAAAAGGTAATTACTGCATCATAGTTGTGTCATAAATAAATTAAATTATTTAAAGTATAAAAATTAAAAATAAAATACCATTATGTAGGAAATAGTTTTAGCTTTCTAATGAATATTTATAGTTGAAATTATAATATTTATAACCCTATATTAAAAATGTTTTAGTAAATATACTTTGATTTTAACTCTTTTAACTCTTCTTTGAATTAAATAATAATAAATGTCTTAATCTAATCCAAATGGGCCTAAATGATAATATTTTACACTTAAGGTTGTTTTTGGTCGAGATAAACTTGTCCAATAGGATTAGGAGATGTGTTAGAGTAATATTAATATCATTTTTACCCTTAACTACCCTATTTACTTTTAACTGTAGTAAATAAAAGTAAAAAGTTACTATTCACCAAAAATTATTTTCATCTCATTGAACCACATTTTACTTATTGACATCAAACGTGTCTCTCGGATTTTTGAAATTCCATTCAGAGAAGTGGTAAAATTAAGATTTATGAAAAAAAATTAATTTTTTAACTACCACTTAGTAGTTTCACTATTCATCAAAAATTGAAGTTTTTCAGAATAATGCCAAAATTTCACCCTAAGCTATAATTGATATTCCAAATTCAAAAATTATTTCTATTTTACAAAATTCCCAACATATAAGTTTCTTTAATTAATTTTATAATTAATTTCCGATGTCATAACAAATAGCGTGTTTTTAAGAGATAATAACTATCAAAAGCTTAACACTTGTTTATGTCTGGTGTAAATGTGAAATTACATCCAATGACCAACATTGTATTGAATTGTAAAAATATATTCTAAATATACTTTAAAACCACCCAAATTAATAATTTATCACTATTAATTATTTCTATAAAAAAAGTTGTTTTTAATTAAAATTTTGTAATTTTCACTATTCATCAGAAAATGAAAGTTATCCGAAAAGTACCAAAATTTCACCCTAAGCTAATTTCGATATTAATAATCCAAAAATAAATTCCATTTTGAAAAAAATATAATTTACAAAATTTCAAAAAGTGGTTATTACTATTCATAATGGCTTGTTTTAATAATATTTTAATAGCATATTGCTGTTTAGTGAAACTAGTTATTGCGTACTACACACGCTATCGAGGAAGGTCGTGATTGCGTGTAATGGAAGGCAAGTCAAGGATGCGTGTTGTGAAAGATTCTTTTGGTTTAGCGTACAACACAAGACATTAATGAAATTAAAAAGAATATTTTTTTTTCATAAAATCTTGGGCTATTACAAAACATGTGAAAATATTTTTGAAAAAACCTAACAAAAAATGGAAGGGTTATATTATATGACATGATATCTAGTCAAACATGGAATCTATTCTCAAAATCACCTAACAAACAAACCAATTTCAATTCCACTAAACATCAATTGAGCCACAATCATCCAATAGCTATCCATATACTGATTGAATCCAAAAATGTACTTAAAGAATTACATGAATACTCACAGTGGTAGCACATGAGGAGCTGGGTTCATGGCGGAGGTGGGTTCAAAAAGGAGTAGGGCTTCACAGTAGAGGTGGGGTTTGATAGCAGAGGTGGGGTACATGGAGGAGAGCTTCACGGCGAAAGAGAGCTTCGCGACGGTGGCGGAGGGCTTCACAGTGATAGAGGAGGAGGAGGAGGCGAGAGAGGAGGAGGAGGAGGTGAAGAGGTTTTATTTTCACTAGAGCATGAGTCGTGTGACGTGAGGAGGAGACTATTAGGGTTTATTTATAAAACCGGGTGAACCTTTTATCATCGATAGTTAAAAAATGCTGATAATGTTATGATTTTTTTGTGCTAATATATAAAGCACTGATAAAACATGTATTTATCAGTGCTAAAAAAGCATTGATAAAACTATAATGATGATAAGTTATTTATATTTTTATATATATATTTATGAAATTATATTTATAAATATATAAATATATTTCTTTATTTATTTATAATAATAACTATAAATTACTGTATAATTATTTGTATCTATATATATAATAAATATATATTTATGAATAATTATAAATTTATAATAAATATATTAATTAAATTTATAATTATATAAAATTAATATCTTTATTATAATTTTACAAATATCTAAATATATTTATATATATATATTGAATTATAATTGTAATTATTAATATATATTTATTATAATTTTTTAATTATTTACTAATTATAAATATATATATATTTATTTATAATTTTGATAAATATATATATTTATTTATAATTATAATATATATATATATATATTTCAATAATTATAAAATTATAACACATATATTAATTAAATTTATAATTTTATAAATATATATAATTAATATATTTATAATAATTTAATAATTATTTAAATATATCTGTATTATATAGATTTTTAATTATAATTATTTGTATTTATATATAAATATAAATATAAATAAATATAAATATTTATAAATATATTTATGTAATTATATATAGTTATTTAATTAATATATCTATTATAATTTGATAATTAATAAATAAATATATATATATATATATATTTAAATAATTGTGGAATAATTATGAAATAAATATATATCTATTATAAATATATATTTTTTACATATATATTTTAAGTATAGTCATAAATATAAATATATATATATATATATATAATTAAAATGAATATATTAATTATATATAGTCTTAAATATAAATATAAATATATATAAATTTAAATATTTATGAAATTAAAATAAATATGTTAATTATACATATATTTTTATAATTTTATAATTATTTAAATTTATAAATATTTATATTTAAATAATTATGAAATTTGAATAAATATAATTATAATAAAGATATTTATTATATTTATAATTATATTTATAAGTAATTATTTATTTATTTATATTCATAACTATATATAAATAAATGTATATATATTTAAATACTTCTGAAAGTAAAATAAATATATTTATTATATATATTTTTTTTTATAAATTATAATTATTTAAATAAATATATATTTATATATAAATAAAGTTGCAATTATAATAAATATACCTTTTATATTTATAATTAAAATTATAAAAAAAATATTTATATATTTATAATCATAGATATAAATATATAAATATATATTTATATACTTAAATACTTATGAAAGTAAAAAAATATATTAATTATATAATTAATATATATTTTTAATTTCAAAAGTATTTAAATAAATATATATTTATTTACATTTATGACTATATATAATTAATAAATTTATTTTAATTTCATAAGTATTTAAATATATATATATATATGACAAAAAAAATTATATTCAATTATAATTATAATTATACATATGATAAATATATTTGTTTTTATTTTATAATTATTTCGATAAATATTAATTATAATTATAAATATAAGTATTTGTATATGTGTATAAATATTTGTATATAATTATAAATATATTTTTGTAATTACATATATTAATTATATTATAAGTTATAAAAATACATTTATCATGATTTTATGTATTTATGAGAATATAATAGCTTCATGGAAACATGATTGAATCATATACACCAAGTAATGTATAGATCATAAAATATGGTTCATCATATAAATGGAAAACATCAATAGTAATAAGAGTGTAATGTATAAATGAACATTCATGATGAATACATAACATATGAACATCCCTTATATTTATGCATCAATTGATCAAATTCATTGGAAATATATATTTATTTAAATATATATATTTATTTACAATTATCATTATAAATATACATATTTAAAAAGAATTTATAAATAATTATAATTATACATATTTAAATAGTGTTTATATATAATTATAAATATATATATTTAAAAAGTATTTGTATATAAATATTAAAATATAATTACAAATAAATAAATATAATAATTATTTTTATTATTTAATGAAATTTATTATATATATATTTGAATTATTAAAAAATATATATTATTTATAAACATGCATTTTTTAATGTATACAAATAAACATTATTTTTTAATATATATATATAATAATTTTATATAAAGTTCTAATATTTTATATTACAATCTTTTCTCAGCACTAAAAATAGCACTGATAAATCTATCATTTTTCAGTGCTAGAAAATGGACTGATAAAGGGTAGATTTATCAGTGCTTTTCGATAGTGCTGATAAAGATCCTCTTTTATCAGCGGTTTCTCCTTAGCACTGATAAATCCTAGTGCATCCCTTTTCCAAATATGTAGTAGTGTGCAAACATATGTCATTTATGTCATAGTTTTTTTATTATTTTTTCAATACAATAATCTTCACCACTCCTCTTGTAAACATACCCGATTTCATTCCTCCTCCTTTTCCCAATGATAGACTCCACAACACTATTTTATTAATCAAAATATGAATTTATTGATAAAAAATAATTAAATTAAAAGCACGGAAAAAGAATATGGAAATTTAAATTTAAAGTGTGTGATTTATAATGAAAATTAATTTTCTTTATTTTCATTAATATAGTTATATTTGACTATAATTAATATGAATATATTAAAAATTATAATATTGTTTTGACAAATACAAAAATTGGTTTGATCACCTGTTTAACTGATTTTCTCGATCCAAACTTGACGTACACCCTTGCACTGGGTGTAGCAGCTGGTTATGAAACCTATTGCTCCTCAGGAATTAGAGCATCAGTATGTGCATAAGGTTGTTTCAAGGCACTGCAAGATCAATAGGTTGAGATACCTGTTGGTCCTCAGGATTGGGAGCACCATTACGTGTGGAATTTATTATCTACAGAAGTGGTTTATCATTTTATTTAGAGTACATAAATATAGTAGTAAATGAGTAATAACATGAGGTTACATGATGTATATTACAAAAAAGGTAACATGATTATTGAACTCACCTTTTCTTTTTTAAAGGATGAAGGGATTTGACCTCTCTATCGACGATCAAAATACCTTCATTGTGGTCTCCTTTGACATACAAAATGTTGTCTACATTTGAACTACTGTGAAATGATTTTGATGTCTCAATGAAAGGGTCATCCTCAGTTGAATTTTAATCCACCCTTCAGTGGTTTAGATCGATAACAGAACGATAGAATACATTCAATTTGAGGGGTCTATAACATAAAATACTTGTACTATCTATGATGTCATTATAAATGGTTCACCTTTGTACCATTCCTTACTAAAATCAAATTTCACAAATCCCAATTCATCTATTTTAATAACACTTTTGTTATCAACCAACTTGGTTTGAAAAATCTTCACTTGGAATGCAGTATAATCCAACTCCCATATTTTTTCAATTATGAAAAAGTATGAACAAATCCCATAAATTGGTTTTTTTCATTAGTACCAGAAACATGCATTGCATCGACCTTGTGTGTAACTCCACTATTTTTCACGGTACTGTCTTCATCATGCTCATTAGTATAGAACCTATAACCATTAATTACATAACCATTTTAATATAATACATAATCAATTGTTCCTCCGGGTAGCCATTGATGTCGTTCTAAAATGGAATATAGATTCTCATCTAACTGCTTTAAAATATAGCCTCAAAACAATCCTATAAATTGGATATTATGAGTATTTGATATCTATATTATAACCCCTGATGGATTCAAATGCCCTAGAATTTCAATATGGGTTTTGACATATGGGGAAACCATTAAACTACTACAAAAAATGTAAATGTGGGCCTGATCCCGATTTGTAATATTGATTGTCACAAAAACACTTCCAGAAATCCCTTCACCTACAATCCACCCAGTGTGATGATATTTTAGTAGACCAATGCTTTTCACACAAGACATGTATTCGGTACAGAATTCAACATATTCTTCAACAATATATCACTCTACAATACAACCCTCTTTCCAACTTCAATTTTTTATATACCCATTCAAAATATTCATATACCATTAAATGGGGTACATACATATATAGTATATAAGATCACAAAGTCTAATCTCTCTCACCATGTGAACCATCAAATTAAATAATGTTGTCATGAAGAACATTTCAAATTCACATAATATGGCGGCAATTTCTCGTTCCACAGTTAGAAATTTTGTCGGGTCTATATCTTTTTTCCCATAGATTTGTAAAATAAATAGATCTTGGTTAATGTATAAATCATATTCCAAGAAAAAAATCAATGTAGAGCCATATACATTAGATCATTGATGAAAACATGGCTTTCATGATATTTCTGATCATTTATATTTAAATAGACCATTGACACAATGTTCTTGGTATTCGATGAATTCCCCTCTGGAATATTTATGTCATTTAATAAGTTTCAAAACTGATATCTATTCTACATAGAAATAGTGTAAAAAGCTAGATGAAGAAAAAAATTCACCCTTAATTCGCGCCATCTCTTTTCGTATTCCCTTGTCAACCATGTCAAGCCTAGCCTTAATTCCATCCTTTGTTTTTCGAGTGAATTTAAGAACATGTCGATGACAGTATCACATAATTTCTTTTAAACATGCATAATGTTAAAAAAAATTGACATAGAGATAATTCCAGTATGGTAATTCAAAAAAAGATCTCTTTTTTCAACCATATTTCGTATGGTTTGTAAAAAATGGTTTATCAAAAGCAGTGTCCAAATCTTTTACTTCTTCAAATAGTTGATCACTTGTTAGTGGAGATGGTGATTTATGTTCTTCTGAACTTCATTCGAATGATGGTGTCCAATATTTGTACTTATGTCGTTGGGGTAGAAATCTAGGATGTCCTATAAACATAGTTTTTGATGAATGTTTCAACCTAATTGACTATATACCATGTTCGCAAAAAGTACACCCCTAAGTTCCTTTAATTCTATATCCTAACAAATTTCCATAAGCAGGAAAGTCATTTATCTTCCTATACAAAAAGGATCTCAATGTGGAATATTCATTTTTATGGGCACTATAAAATGTAACAACTGAATCCCACAATAATATTAAATTTTCAGTCAATGGATCCAAATAAACATCAATATCATTACCTGGTTGTTTTTTCCTGATATAATCATAGATAACATGATCTATTTTTCTTTCATGCATAACCACAATGGATAGATATAAGTTACCAACATAACCAACCATGTATTGTGGGTTCTTATTTGAAAACCAAAAGGATTCACTCCATTTATAGATAACACAAGACGAAGGTTTCTTGGCTCGTTTCCAAATTCACAATACTCATGATCAATTCTATTCCACTTAGGGGAGTCTATTAGTTGACATAGTTTCCAGTATTTAATTCTTGTGTCTACGTTCCACGTCAATTTCCCTACTTTCTCATCACTTCCATATAGGTGTCTAGACCTTGGACTGATTGGAAAGTACCATACAACTTTCATTGGACCAGATTCATCTTTCTTGTATTAAGAATCACCAAAATTTGGGAATTATCTAAGTTATTTATTTTCCCTTTGAAACAATATGCAATAATTCAAGCATGCATGTATTCTTTTAGAGATCATACCCATTTAGCATAGCATTTGTTTGACATCGTATGTTCGGTTCAGGAGCTCATTATCTTCTAGGAGCATGTCATTTAAGATAGCAGGTAAATATGTAGAACATGCGTCACTCCATCTGTTGCCTGATTTTAGAATATACATCTTTAGTATGGCTAAAAGTTTTGTATATTTAATGCAACCTCTATATAATGGCATCTTTTTCACAACTCTTTAACTTCTCAATCAATTTTGGGAAATCACAAAGTTTATCATCAACTGGTGTTGTCATTTACTCAATACGATCTTCATAATCATTCACATCTATAATGAAATCCTCGATATAGTCTTCTTCATTTTCTACACTTTTAATCATATCAAATGATCCATAAAACACAGTGTTATCCCAGCCTTTTGTTACATTTAATTTTCCCCATATTTATTCCAGAATTTATATCTTCGATCAATTTTGTAATACATCAAGTGTTCTTCTAACTCCATTGAACTAATTTTCCATGAATAAAAATAGTGTATACTTGGATAAAATGTTTGAGAAGTTTCATATGCACGATATTTTTCAATAGTGATGAATTATTTCCTTCCATCCTCATACTCTGTTGTTAGACGATTAGAATCCATCCATTCATTATTCATATCCATCCTATTTAACTTCATAATATTAATATTTAACCAAATAAATACACAAAATATTGATATAAAAATTAACCAATTATAAAAAAAGCTATAGAAATTAAGTATCCTTCAATATTTATCCCTAATATCCACTTTTTAGAACCATAGTCCTTCATTTGGGATCTTCTAGATAAGTCAATCTTAATCTATTCTAGTCATTTCATCATTGGTCTAACTAAGAGAAATTCATCCACATAATGAAGTAAAATGAGAAAACTCCCATCATAAGACACCATCATATAGTAGAAATTAATTTCATTACACTATATGAAAATTAATTCTACCATAAAAGAATTTAAATTCTAGTTACACTATCTGGGTGCCTACTTATGCCCAAAAAAACTTCATTTGAGACTGGAACTGAACCTTCTATTCCATTTAGCATTAAACCATCTAGTTGATCTATGTATATCTCTTCCTCCAAATCCCCATGAAGGAGTATAATCATGACATCTATTTTTTTTATAAATAACCCTTCAATGGAATCTAAGTAGAGAAGCATCTAAATTATTATATGCTTTACCACATGAGAGAAAATCAAATGGGAATCCAATACTTCTAATTATTGAAATATATTTACCCTTTCCATGGTGTTATTATTCATCTAATTTTCTTCCCTATATAATGTAATGGTTTTCCTAATTATATAAAAATCTAAACATAAATGGTTATTAAAATACTACATTTCAAATGTCCATTGAATAATATTTATAAAATCACAGTTGAAAATATCTCACCCTAAATATTTTTCAATTTTTTTTAGTGTATTCCAAAAATATCTCACCCAAAAGATAATACCAATAACACCTCACGGAATGCACCACTATTTCCAAATTTAGGAAATTATTTTGGAGGTTTCTCTTATGCATATTTAACTATTTAGAACGATAAGAAACCATATGGTCATCATTGACTGGAACTGTTCAAATCATGACTCGTGATACATCACAATATATTCCATACTCATTACCCATCTCATTTATGATTATGATTGTATTTTTCAACAATCCCCCATTAAATATATAAGAAAGATCTCTCATGAACATATAAGAAAAGGAACTATACCACATTCATAGTTATGGTCTTCTCAGCACTTCCAATTAGGAAGAATCCCAATTGACCCTCCGGTAATAACATGAAATTCCCAAAAATTATTTGGATATCAAAAACATTATTTGGCCTCTCAAAATAAACTATAACATCAAACATATCAGGTTCTAAAAATATTATATCCACTAATATAATTTCCCCCATGATGTGTACATTATCAATCAAAAACATACACTTTAAGATCATTGCATATAGTTGATTCTCCCTACGTTTTCTCAAAATGATCTCCAGATATCGAGCATGTTCCTACCTCAATCCTAGAGAACAATTTAGCACCTCTAAGTTGATCAAATAGTCCATCACAATGTATAACTGTATATAAGTTAATTTATATAACATAGAATGACTTTTAATAGTCTACACATATTCTCAATGATCCATTTGAATTTTTATAGAAAAAACTAAGGCACCCTAGGGGCATAATCATTTATATGAATCCCTTCACGTCGAAGTCATTCAATTGAGCCTTATTCTCTCATAGATCTATAGAATCCATTTTATATGGTGGAATTGATATATTCGACACACCGAGTAATAACACAATCATAAACTCAACCTATCCCTTGGGGTGGTAATCTAGAGAAGTCCTTGGGAAATACATCTAGGAACTTGTCAATTATAGTAGGACATATTGAATGACATTTATCTCAATCATCCAAAACAACACTAGAAAAATGGATTGTGATTCTACCCAGCTACAAAAATATTTGTCCTACATAACTAGTTTTCATATCCAACTCTCCAATATAGACAAAATCATCGTCCATGAAAAACATAATTCCACCAATCGATGAAAATAATTGATATAGTAGATACATCACAACATGGGGGGTTTTAATTATATTCACAAAGTAGACTCATAGTTTTCATGTCACCAGACCCATCCCTTTCCATTTTTTGTCTATATAAAGTGGGAATTAATGAGTTTAAAGGTAAAATTGTCAAATAGTTGTGAGACATTCTATGAATCCAATTTTTATATATGTGATATTTTTATCTCCCTCTTGTATCTACCTCCTACTTTCAATCAAATTATACATGAACTGACATGAAACATTCATATGCCATATATAAAAATTATACATTAACTAACATGAAACACTCATAATAAATATATACAAATATTTATACATATATACAAATATTTAATACGTGGGGCACAATTTTCCCACTTCGAGTAAATTGATAAGCTATAATCGAAATATCTTATATACTGACCTGAAACATTCATGTGCCATAAATTCTTGAGAAAAATTAACAATACATTCCTCTTTAATTGAATAAAAATATAGAAGAAAAACCAACATCAAAATATGAATGAAGTCATAAACATTAAACCATATCCATATGCAAACAGACAATGAAAAACATGTAAAACTACATTGAAAAAAAAACCTAACTAAAAATAGATGGGTTGTATTCTATGACATGATCTCCAGTCTAAGATGGCCTCTATTCTCAAAATCACCTTACAAACAAACCAATTCCCATGCCACTAAACATCAATTCGGGTATAAGCATCCAACAACTAACCATATTCTTATTGAACCAAAAATATACCAAGAGTATTAAAATAATATAATAAATATATTTAAAAAATTATATATATAATAAATAAATATTTTTTTATAAATAATAATAACTATAAATAAATGTATATTTATTTATATTTATATATATAATGAATATATATTAATTTATAATTTTAATTTATTTAAAATATATTTATTGTATTTATAATTATATATAATTAATATCTTTATTATAATTTTATAATTATATAAATATATTTATATTAATTTTGGATTATAATTGTAAATATTTGTATATATTTATTATAATTTTATAATAATTTAATAACTATAAATTTATATATATTTATTTGTAGTTATAATCATATATATATATATATATATTTCAATAATTATAAAATTTTATCAAATATATTTATTGCTTTTATAATTGTATCTATATATAAAATTAGTATATGTATAAAAATTTAATAATTATTTAAAAATATATGTATTATATAGAATTTTAATCTTAAATATTTATATATATTTATCGATATATATATTTAATTAATATATTTATTATAATTTGATAATTATTTAAATATAAATATATATTAATTACATATATATTTTTATTATAGTGTGTGATTTATAATGAAAATTAATTTTATTTATTGTCATTAAAATAGTTATATTTGATGATAATTATTATGAATATATAATTATATAATAATACAGTTTTAACAAATAAAAAAGTGGTTTGACCATCTGTTTAACCGATTTTCTCAATCCAAACATGACCAACTCCCCTGATTTAATAACCATCCCGATTCTAAATGAGTGCATGTATAATTCGAGGGTAATTTAGGTGGGTGAGTTTTTTTTAGTTTTATGGGGTAAGGTTTTTTAATATTTGGGAAAGGAGTTTGTTCAGCGCAACTTGAAGTGGCGCTTTGACCCCACACCACCCCCAAACCCCACATATATATATATATAATAAATTTATTAATTATAATAAATATAAAAAAGGCAATAATTACATAATTATATTATTCATAATAAATACAAAAATTATAATAAATATTTATAATAAATATCTAATAAATATTATAACAAATATTGTAATATTATTATAATAAATATACATTTGTAATAAATTTATTATACATTTATTATAAATTCTATAATGTTATAATATTATAATATTTATTATAATAAATATATAACAAATACTATTATAATAAATGCACAAGAAATGTATAATAAATATTTATAATACATTTATATTTACAATAATTACTTATTATAATTAAATATTATAATATTTATAATAATAAATATCTAATAAATGTATAATAAATATTATTATACTAAATATACATTTATAATATCTATTATAATAAATATTATTATAATAAATGTATAATAAATATTATTGTAATAAATATTATAATAAATGTATAATAAATATATATCAAATGTTTAACAAATATTTATAATAAATTTATTATAAATCTATATTTATTATAATAAAAATTATAATATTTAATTATAATAAATGTATATTTATATTTATATTTATAATAAATATTATCATATTTATTATAATAAATCTACATTTATTTTATACATTAATTATAATAAATATGTAAAATAAATGTATAATAAATAGTATTGTATATTTATTTTTTAATTATAATATAATAAATGTAATATATAATTATTTATCTTTATTATATAATTATCACATCTATATTTATTATATTTATAATTATATAATTATATTATAAATAAATGTAATATGTAATGTAATATAATAATTTTAATATGATACATTTATTTTTCAATCATAATAAATGTATATTTATAATTATATAAATGTATAATAAATATAATAAAAATGTAAATGTATAATTAAATATTACATTTATTAAAATAAATAAATAATTACATATTAAATTTATTATAATAAATAAATGTATATTTATAATTACATTTATAAATGTATATTTATAATTATAAATAAATATATATTTATTACATATTTATTATAATAAATAAATGTATATTGATAATTACATTTATAAATGTATATTTTTTATAGTAAATAAATATATATTTAAAACTTCTTATACCACGACCTCGAAGCTTACTTCAAACCATACAAGATCTTCTTTAACTTGAATACATGATTTTCTTTACCTCTTTCAACAAAACCCTTGGGTTACTCCATATAAATCCCCTCCACTGAATCTCCATGAAGGAAAGCTGTATTCACATCCATCTGCTCAATCTGTAGATCTATACTGGCTGCCGAACCAAGAACAACCCGAATGGAAGTCATTTTCACAATAGGTGAGAAAATATCATCAAAATCAATACCTTTCTTTTGACGGAAGCCTTTGACAACTAACCTTGCCTTGTATCATGGAACAGAACTGGATTCTTCATTCGTAATCCGATAAATCCACCGATTTTGCAAATCTCTCTTCCCTGTCATTAAATTCACCAGGTCAAAAGTGTGGTTGTCGTGCAATGATGTCATCTCGTCATCCATTGCTGCAACCCATATGTTCTCCTGTTCACTCTCCATTACCTCATCAAACGATTATGGTTCTACCCCTTCAGTGAGAAGCACATACTCATCAGGTGAATATCGAGTAGAAACGGTGCGATGATGAGATGACATCCGATGTGGAACTGTGGGGTCATTAATAACCCCTAGAACCGGATAATTTGAAACAAAAGGTGCATCAGAAACTTCAACTCTAACTTGTTCACCTTGAGCATCATACTATACATCAACATGATCATTAGAATCAACAAAATGATGTAAAGGTGAATCAGAACCTGGCTCAAGACTGAAAAAACCATCAGAAGTTGGAGAAGCATTTTTTCTCCTTTATCAATTTCTACAATAGTTTGATCCTCATTAAACAATGAATCGCAGCTTTTGACAAGTTTCTTCAAAATAGGATCATAGAACCTGTACCCAAACTCATCGTGTCCATATCAAATAAAAATACATTGGTGTGTCTTACCATCCAACTTGGATCTCTCATCTCTAAGATCATGAACAAAATCCTTGCAACCAAAAACATGCAAGTGATCGTACCTAATCTCTTTTCCATACCAAAATTTTTTGGGAGTGTTTGTCTGTAATGAAACCATAGGTGATAAATTGATAATATAAGTAGCAGTAAGTAAATCCTCACCCCAAAAATGTCCAAGTAACTTTGCTTCCAAAAACAAACAACAAACTCTTTCCAGCAAAGTTCTGTTCATCCTCTTAGCTACACTATTAAGTTGAGGTGTCTTGGGCGGCATCATCTGATGTCGAATACCTTCCTGTCTGCAATATTGATCAAACGGACCACAATACTCTCCCCTATTGTCAGTGCAAAGAAATTTTAATTTCATTCTTGATTCTCTCTCACCAGAAACATAAAATTGCTTAAAAACACTAAGCACATGACTTTTGGCTTTCAAGACATAAACCCAGAGCTTTTGTGAGTAGTCATCAATAAATGTCACAAAATAAAGACCGCCACAAAAGGTCTTAGATTTCAAAGGACCAAAAACGTCAGAATGTACTAACTCATGTACAGATGACTTCCTGTGTGGAGGATGACTGAAGAAACTCACTATGCTCTGTTTCCCAGCCATTCAATGATAACATGTGTCCAATTTCACACTCTTCAAATATGGAAGATGATTTCACTTGTCCAAACAACCAAGACCAATCATACTGATGTGATTGAGCCTCTTATTCCACAACTTGGATGAAACACTACACTCTACAACGCAAGTAGTATCACAAGAAATAGAAGCTCTAGTCCAGTACAAACCTGATTGCTTCTTCCCTCGAGCCACAATCAAAGACCCCTTGGAATGATTCCATTGGAAATCATCAAAATTTCTGATAAAACCTTCATCATCAAGATTACTAGTAAAGATAAGATTCATACGAACCTCGGGTGCATGTCGAACATTCTTCAAAATCAGCTTAATTCTTGTACTGTTCTTTAAACATATAGTACTGATGCCTACAAATTTAGCATGACCATCATTTCCCATCTTCAAAATCCCAAAATTACCTGGGATGTAAGATGTAAAGAACTCCTTCTTCGATGTCACGTGAAAACATGCACCACTGTCAACAACCCAATAAGAATCATCAGAAGCAATGTTAATGGAATAATAAACAATAACAAGATCACCCATGTAGCAGTGGCGACATGATCATCTCTATCGCCATTTTTCTTCTTTGGATTTTCCTTCATTCTGTTCTCTCTTTTCAGCTGATATCCGAACTTCTTAACATGCCCCTTCTTACCACAATGATTACATTCAAAATCTCTCTGCATTGATCTGAATTTGCTTCTACCTCTGCTCTTATCTCGACTGCTCGGCCCCTGGTCCTGGCCTCTCACCCTGTTCTCTGTGACTAAAATCTCAGAACAAGATTTCTCCTGAGTGAATCTCCTAAACACTTCATTTAAAATAGCAAACATGACAGAACTAAATGTCACATCACCATTATGAGAAGAACCGATTAGAGTAACATGTAAATTTCCCCATGAATCGGGTAAAGTGTTGAGCAACAAAAGAGGTAAAACCTCATATTCAAAATTGATACCCATTCCAGACAACTGATCAAAGAATCCTTGATATTCACATAAATAATCAGAAATAGACGTACGTTCTATATAACTCAAGATCATCATTTTCTTGAGAAGAAAAAATTTATTGTTTCCCATCTTCGAAGCATAAGGCGTCTCAAGCTTCTCCCACAAAGTTCTGGCATGAGAGATGTTGACAATGTGGTTCATCACATTGTATTCAACCCATTGGTGAATGACGACCCAAACCATATCATGCTCGAACGCCCATTCTTCGTCTGACATCCTCTCTGGCTTCTGAGTACTAAACACTAGAATATGCATTTGCTTGACAAAAAGTATATCCTTCATTTTAATTTTCCACATATTGTAGTTGATACCACTTAACAAAATCATATGACTGTAGTTAGCATCCATAATAAAAAATGAAAAAGAACCAAACCCTCTGATACCTGATGTTGGGAAAGATGGGAAAAATGATGAACGTGCAAATAATTGATAAGCGAACGAATAACGGAAATAAATTATTTCCCCACAAATAAAATGGATGCACAGTGACCTGAAATTAAATGTGCAGAAAAATAATGTTGACATTGGAAATTTTTACATGGACAGCCTAAAATGGAAAAACCATGGGACCTAGTCTAGAAAAAGAATCCACTAAAATAAAGAGGTACACGGTAAAGACTCCCCAAAAATAGAAGGGATCTAAAAATTAATACTCAAGAATAAAAGTGTGGATCAAAAGACAGAGAGAAAGAAAGATGATCATTGAAGAAAGGTGATCACCAAATGGGATTTGCTCTTAGTGTTGTTGTTGCCGGTGATGTGGAAATTCCTTGCCTCTGCCTCCTTATATAAGAAAAGAATCAGCGTCAAAATAATGTTTCCGTGTCAATAATGTGTCACCGCGTGAATTAATTCACATGGTCTTGGCCCGCATTAAAACAACACATTAAAATAGATACCCTGTGGGCACTATTTGAGGAGGCATTACCTAGTGCACCAACCAAGAAGGGGCCAAACATTTATATCCCAAGTCATAATGATGGAGGATCGGATGAAGAGAAGTATGATGTTCATGGCAGAAAGGCAGAGGAGAGCACCGCACACCGAGCAGCTCTTACCAGACTCTTGCTATCAAGCGACATTGGAAAGGAAGAAGAGGATGATGTTGTATGACATGTTTAATGCCCAAGACCTAGTGATGTGGGATAAAAAGAAGAGAAGTACAGTTTTCATGGAAGAAAGGCAGAGGAGAGCGCAGCACACCGAGCAGCTCTTACCAGACTCTTGTTTCTAGGCCACGCTAGAAAGGAAGAAGAGGACGATGTTGGCTAACCTGTTTATAGACCAAGGCCTGGTGATGGGGGATTGGAAGAATAAAAGTACATTGATCATGGCAGAAAGGCAGAGGGGAGCACTACACACCTAGCACTTCTTACCAGACACGATGTTCATGGTAGAAAAGCAGAGGAGAGCCCCGAACACCGAGTAGCAAATACCATATATATATTTATCCATTAATATAATGAATTTAAAAACAAAATGTTGAAATTAGAAATTTATGTTTTAAATTTTGGAAATCTATGTAATATTTTTATCAAATAAAATCTATTTTAGTTTTTTCTATTTTAATCAAGTATTCACAAGATTCATTTTGATTTTTTGCATGGTTTGAAAAATAATTAAGTGTTCGTTGATTTAACATAATCCAATTATTTCAATGAGAAACAAAATTATACTTGGTTTTTCATTAAGATTTTTTTTATACCTAAAACATGTTCTTTTTCAAAAAATGGTTCTTGTGAAATTATATTAAAAATATTTTTTTACCACCCCTAGAAATTAAATCTTATAAAATGGGTTCTATATTAAAAATTAGTATTCTTAATATCATGTAATTAGACCAACTCAAAGATTAATTTTTCTTTGAGAATAATCATAGAAAATTATAAAGGAAGGTTCGAAGCAGCCAGTAGTCATGATGACATGAAATTCTATCCATGCGAAGTACAACAAAACAATTATTCTTTTCAAATTTTTTTGTAAAAAAGTTAAGAGTACCTCGCTCAAAATACGAAAAGAAGATTCCTTTTTTTTTTATAAAAAATTAAACATGGATAAAAATGAATTTAAAAAATCATAGGAGAATATTAAAATCATCCATGAATTTTTTTTAAATAAATGAAGAAAATGGAAGAAAAAGATTCCCAAAAGCCAATTTTTCTTTTTGTAAAAAAATCTGATCATTCTATGTACTAAATTAAGTAAAACTGAACTATTACTTATACACTCCATGAATAAATGAAAGAAAATAAAATGAAATGGGTTTATCGTATAAGGAACATTTAATTTCTCTAAAACTACACTAAATTATAATCAATAAAAATTAAAATTAGATTGAAACATAAATCCCTTACAATTTTGGTAATCACTAAATCAAAAACTCATAAAAGAGAAAACTATATATGGATTTTTAAATTCCTATAGTTTCAGTATAAGGAATCGTAAAATACATTAATGGTGTCACAACCCGATATTTTAATTTATTTTTATTTTATTATTCTTGGGTTCCACATCCTCATGTCAAGGTTTAGGCTGGGTCCTGGTTAAAAAGTTTCTGACATTTAATGTTTTTAGTGGGTTTCTGACCTGTGCAAGGGCACCGCGTGGTTAGTAGGGACCGTGCTGTTGCCTCCTGCTAGCAGTCGACTTCCACACCTCACCCTCATTCCTACCTCACACTTTCCTAGAACTTCTACCTTTCTCCCTTGTCATTCTCGCACCCATCCTCGGTGTGAATGCCAACCACCTCGCTCCCCATGACCATCACCTCCAGGACCCCTCGCCAGCACTGGCCACTCTCCCGCAGCTCCTTCTCTCCACCACCTTCTCCCATATAGACCCTCTGCCGCCGGCTCCCACTCACTCACCACCTCCCTCGCCATCCCTACATCACCCCCTACAGTAGTCTGTGTCCCGGCCTCCGCACTCCCGCACTCATACCCTCACTACCCCCCTCTCAATCTCAATGTTATTGGTTTTTCGCGCCCAACAAAACACTCTGACTCCCTCACCTCATGCTCCGACTCACCCTCGACATCCAATGGCCTCACTCAGCACCCTTGCTCAGTGAAACATCTTTCATCTAGTAACTCCCACCCATGCCTCACTCACCCTCTTCCACTCCCAAACCCCTTGATGTCTTTCCTTCTCTGGCAGCCTAGAAAACCCCCTACCCTCCATACTTCGGACCCCGCTAGCCTCACCGTGCCTCTTTCATGCTTCTTCTTCCACTCCAATTGCCAGCGGCCTCCTTTGATATATTATTTTATTAATTTACTTATTTATTCGTTCATTTATTTACTCTTTAATCATTCATTTACTTATTATTTTATTCATTCATTTATTTACTCTTTCATTTATTTATTCTTATAATTTTTTATTTACTTATTATTTTATTCATTTATTTATTTATTCTTTCATTTATTTATTCTTTTAATCATTTATTTATTCATTTAATCATTTATTTATTTATTTACTTATTTATTTTCCCTTCATTTTATCTTTGGTGTTCTTATTTAATATAGATAAATCCTAATACTATCATAGGTTTTGTGTAGTGTGTTTTTATTATTGTTTAACATGAAGAGTTGGTCCGTGAGGCATTTTTCAACATTCCGTTGAGGTTTCTTCATGTCCACTCCTGGTTTGAGGTAGGTAATTCCTTGGTTTAACTTTCCACAGTCCAATTGATGCTTGGGTGTTTTGATAATTTTATTTTATTTTATTCACAGCTTTGTTATATCCATAATTTTTCCTTCTATAGTGCTTTTAATTTTTCAGAATTAGTCAAAAGAATGTTTTGAGTCAATTCCTAGTTTGAGTATGAAATTATTTGATTATATTCCAAATCATGTTTTTATATTTTTATGGCTATTTTGTTTGGGCGTTTCTTTTTATGTTAATATAGTTTGATAAAAAACAATACTTTGAAGGAAAATATTTGGTTATGATAATGTTTATGTGCACTTGGGGCATTTGAAAAAAATACTATAGTGTTCAAAGTGGAATTGAGGGTTTTTATGATATGTTTAGCCTTGATTTTGTTGTGTTTCATCATTGGTTATTTGTAAAATTGGTTTGGTTTATAATTTTGGTATTTGTATAACTTGATAATAGTGTTAAGGTGTGAAAATAAAAAGGGAGCTCTTTGGTTTTTAATGTGACAGTGTGAGCTCTTTTCAAATAAAGTGAGCGGTTGGTTTTAGTTTAAAAGTGGTAGTTTTATGGGAATAGTGTTGGAGGTTTTATTGAAGCGCAAGTGTGCCATTCGATGTTGGCACATCCATGGGTGCACTTCGTGCACCCATGATTGTGCCTTCAGGTGAGAATGACACCTTTAAACTAGTGTTTCCTTAAAACCATGGTTTTCTTAATGTTTTTTTCCTATGTAAGATTCAGTCCTTTATGAGGATTTTTTGAAAGGTTTGAACTGTGATCTCAAGGGTGTGTCAGTTTGGACTTGAAAATATACAAATTTTATTTGTGTAATGTTTTGGGTAATGTTTTTGGACATGACAACATAGAGGCCCATTTGGATCTTCCAATTCATGGGTGGAGTTGTGTTAACATTTAGAATTGTTTGTGTCTGGAAATTGTGTGTGGCTTGTTGGGACATTAAATTTTTTTAGAATAATGATTTAGACATGGGTGGGTCATGAAGAACTGTTTGTCACTATTAGCTTTAATGTAATGTTTGCGTTGACTCTTTGAAATGATGACATTTTGATTACTATATACCCATAAAAAAATTTAGTATATTGATAATTTTATCGAATGGTTTTAATGATTTCATGGCATGATGTCCTGGTTGGAAACATTGATGATATATAATATAATATATATATATATATACTGGGGAATCTCTATAAGGGGGATATCTCTTATGGTTTATTGTATGGAGTGTCCGTGTTTGTGGTAGGAAAGTGTGGTTAGATGATTCACGCGTGCGAGGGCCTGCAACTTACACAGTATTACTATGACCACCATGGGTACCTAGGGGTCTTTTATAGATAGAGTTATGGTTGCTGACCAACCCTGATTAGATGGGTCGGTACCCCCTGGATTTGTTGTTAGGCATGACGGGCTTTTCCACTAGATTGGTCAGTTAGGACACCTAGTTGGTTATATACTTAGGAGCTTCACCAAAAACTGGCAAGTGGTTCCAAAACCAAGTACATCTAGGGGTATTTTAGGGGTATTTAGGACCACACATGGTGACTAGATTATTTTCATTACTGGTTTATTTTTCGTGCACTAGTGTATTTTCATCTTTCACTCTTACTCATTTTACTCTAGCACAAAATTCTTATATTCTGTTTTGGATATTATTTATAAAATGAAAAATGATTTTTTAATATGGTATGTAGCATGTGTTGGGTTTTTAAATGGGAAAAACATTTTTTTTTATTTTCAAATGTGAAAACCTTAATTTTATAATTGTATTTCAAACATGGGTTAATATATTGTATCGGTAAAGGAGACGTTGGATTCTTTGGTTTATCTTGGAAACCCTACTGGGCATCTTTAATGCTCATTCCTATATTTATCATTTAAGTTGAAGGTTTCCTTACTCAAGTTTTTTCTTGGATGAGTTGCTCATTATTGGAGCAAGTCAGCCTTTGGTCGAGAGGTGACCTAAAAGGTCACATGGAGTTATGTTCAGTTTTATTTTCTTTTCACTGCCAGTGTTATGTTTATCCACTATTTATATTTATCTGTTTTCATGATTATTTTTTTATGTTCATGGGCCAAATAATTCCCAACAATTAAATTTTAGATGCCCGACACTGGTTTCTAGACCGGGGGGATCGGGAACACCCTTCAGGCCATGTCGCAGATCAGCTCGGGTTACCGGTTCAGGTTCGACCAGGGTTGGTTTGTTAAAAAATGGTTTCAGAGGGACCTTGTTATTTGGGGTTTCCGATAGATAGAGATTAGGACTTTCGGGACTCAAGAGGTAGGTACGAGAATGACATCATGATCCATCGCCTGTTCCGAACCTCGAGTCACCATGGGTTGTTCGAGAATTGATTTCATGTCTGGTTATTATTTATTTTGGATTGAGGGATGAAAATGGAGGCAAAGCGATGTCACATTGTGATTTTACATGGAGTAGTGACCCATGTGAAATTAGTGTACATAGTTTAAGTTCCTTCTAGTCATTAACGCTTTCTTGGGGCATGTCCCACTACCATGTCTCTAGGTTAAGCATGACTACTAGTCCCTCCCTTCAGTGATTTGATACATGTCAAGTGTTTTCTTGGTTCTGGTTGGTTTAAGTGCATTCTTGAAAATGAAAAATGTTTTTTGAAATGTTAATGATGTCTTTTAAATGGATTTAAAGTTGGAAAATGTATTTTAAAACTGAAATCTCTTGGCCTAAAAATCTGGTGGTTTCTTGGAACTGTTAGAGATATGGTTTGGGTGAAACCTCCTGTACTCTTTATGAACATTTTCACATGTTAGGGAATGCATGGGAAGTGCATGTTGGTGCATATGGATGAATTAGGATGAAGACATGTGTAATGGTTCATGGGATTACTGGGGTGTGTACTTGAAATTAAAGGCCTGACCTTGTTTTTCTAAGCGAATTTTTATAAAATAGGGAAAATGATTTTTGGAAATTTAATCTGGTTTGAAAATTGGACTTGGTATTTGGAAAGTGGCCTTGAAGGAAGACAATTTTGAAATTTAAAATGGAAAGGGTATTTTAAGAGAGGAATTTTTGAGTTTTGTTTGTTTTTGCTGGTTTCCTTTGAGATAGTTGTTTTTGATGAAGGCGCTTTCTTTGATGTTGCTTTGGCATGATGTTAGTTTTGGATCTATGTTTTATACGTTGTTATGAAAATGTGGCCTTGAAATGTCACCAAGGTTTCTGATAAGTCATGCCCAGTTTTTGGTCCATTTAGGATATTGCCTATCCTTTGTGGTGATCGGGGTCTGTTAGAAGTAGCATAA
The DNA here is from genome assembly GCA_963277665.1 of Viscum album. NCBI lineage: Eukaryota > Viridiplantae > Streptophyta > Magnoliopsida > Santalales > Viscaceae > Viscum > Viscum album. The sequence continues at coordinate 1,935,427,738 of OY728131.1, forward strand.
TGGATTGAAGGGGTCGAGCGTGTCTTCAGGGTTTTAGGAACTCTCAATGATGTTAGTGTGCATGCTGTTTTGGGTCTATTTAAAGGTATGGCTTTTGACAAATGAGAGTTAGTTACCCCACCATCGATGTGAGTAGGGATGACAAGGGATGTATTTAAATCCGTCTTCATCTAATGATTTATACCTGAAGAGGTAAAGACAGAGAAAATTGAAGAGCTCATGCATATTCAACATAGCTAATGGATGATGAAGGCATATATTGACCATTTCATGGAGCATATTTCCTTTTCTCCAGAGGTAGCATCACATGATTTTGTGAAGACTTATTTTTTCATTGGGGGTATTCATCTAGAGATCATGGAGCGACACCTCATTTCTAATGACCATTGTATCGAGAAGTTGTTGGATGAAGTGTTCTTTGTTTAACTGGTCACAAGAGTGTAGGATCTTGGAAATCTGGCATATCTAGTTACTCATGATGGTTCCTCATATCGTGATCATGGTGTTCTAGAGGAAACTATTTCTAAAGAGTCATTTGCAGTGGTTTTGGTTTCCAATTCATCGGATCATTCAGTGGTGTGCCACCAGTGTGGTCGGTTCGGGCACACGAAACTGTCATGTCGCGTGACTCCTAGGATGTGTCATCGTTGCGGGTGACTGGGTCATCTCAAAATGTTTTGTAGGAAGAGTCACCTGAAGAAGACGTTGTGACCAGAGAATCCCAGTGCCTGACTTTGAGGAAAGAGATGCTTCAGCCATCAGACCCCCAGCCACAGGTCTTGTGGTGAAGGTCACGTGCAGTTAGGAGATGCCAGGGGTGTGATGTTTTGGTTTGGGATTGTAGTTCCATGTTGTCAGTGGAACATTTAATGACTTTTTGTTCTTGTTTTCTACTACTAAGGTTTTGAAATTGTTTTAAGTTAATTGTTTTATTGTGGAGTTTTGATAGATATGATCTATTATAATGCAAACAATTTTCTTTGTCTGATCATGGTTTTCTGAATCATTCTATTTTCATAAAAGTTTATTTGGACCTTGTGTGGGTTAATCTCAGTTGGGATGTGTTCATTTGGATATTTAAGTGTCGGTAGAGGAATTGATGTTTCTGGATATATTTAGATTCACTGTTTGGGTTATGTTAAGCTCAGAGGCTTTTCCCAAGTGTTTCGGGTTTTGGTCTAGTTAACAGTTACAAGTTTAAGTGGAGGGGTTGTTCGCTCGTGATATAGAACTTAGTTCCGATCATTTGGGAGTTCTTGAATTGTCCCCCTACATGGGGTGGTATGTTTGGGTGTTAATTTTTAGTTCTAGTAGAGTTCTTGTGGTGGGGAGAACCCTCTCATGTTCTCCCATTCTCTTGTGCTATGTTTTCCATCGGTCTCAATTGGTCATGGATCCTTGTTTTCTCTATCATTCAGCTTAGTGGCTTTCTAGGGGTAGAAAGTGTCTATGGTGGAGAGAATTTTCACACCCAGACTTTTTAATTTATTTTTATTTTATTATTTATGGGATCCACATCCTCGCGTTAATTATCGGGTAGGGTCCTAGTTAAAAAATTTCAGGCATTTAAAGTTTTTGTTGTGTTTCAGACCTGTGCATAGGAACCGCGTGGTTAGCAGCGATTGTACGGTCACCCCAGGTGCTTGTGCGGGTGCCCAAGAAGACTACATTGAGGCGTGCAATTTGCCTGACTTTTTTTTAAGTCTTGCAATGAGATCATGGGTACCATTAATATTATGTTATTATTATTATTATTATTATTATTATTATTATTTTCATTATTATTATTATTATTATTGTCATTTATCATGATATTATTACTTCTATAATTTTTGTATTGTTATTATTATTAATCTTTATGTTACTATTATTTTTATTTTTATCATATTTGATTTTATTATTATTATTATAAGAAAAAAAAACCACAACAATCGCCCCTAACCCTAATTCTACCGCCCCCAGCCCATTTTCAGTTTCCTCCTACGTGAGCCGCTCCTACGGATCCTTGCAATAGCCCAAGAGACCTCCGCCTTGCCACCTACCTACAGCCGGGTTCCGCACCTCACCCTCACACCAACCTCACCCTTTCCCATGCCCTCCACCTTTCTCTCCTTCCCTTATTTCACCCAGCTTTGGTGTGAATCCTAGTCGCTCCACTCCCCGCAGCCATCGCCTCTAGGACCCCTCACCAACACCAGCCCCTCTCCCGCAACTGCTTCTCTCTGCCACCAGCTTGTGCCCAGGCCCCCCACTGTCGGCTCCCACTCACTCACCACCTCCCTCATTGTCCCTGCCTCACCCCTGGCTATAGGTTTTGTCCTGTCCTCCGCACTCCCACACTCGTTCCCTCGCTGCCCCCTCGTCACTTCCATGTTCTTGGTGTTCTACACCCAATAGCCCACTCTGCCTCCCTCACCTCACACTCAGTCTCTCCCTCAACCTTCGCCAACCTCACTCAGGACCCTCGCTTAGTGCCCTCGCCTTCATCTAGAGCCTCCATCCCCTGCCGCACTCACCCTATTCCACTTTCGACTCCCTTGTTGTTTCCCTTCTCTGGGTGCCCAGAAAACCCCCTGCCCTCCTTGCTTTGGACCCCTCCGACCTCGTCGCGCCTCCTTCGCGCTTCCTCTTCCGCTCTGGTCTATATCAGCCTCCTTCAGTATATTTTTTTATTCATTTATTTTTTTATTCTTTGATTTATTTATTATTTTAAATATTAATATACTTATTATTTTATTCATTTTTTTAATTATTCATTCATTTATTTATAATTTTAATTATTTATTTAATTATTCTTTTATTTATTTATTCATTCGTTTATTTATTCTTTTAATCATTTATTTTTCCATTTCCCAAAATTTAATCATTGGTGTTTTTATTTAATTTTGATAAACACTAATAATGTTGCGGGTTTTGTGCGGTGTGTTTTTATTACTATTCAGCCTATGTGGTTGGTCCGTGGGGCGTTTTTCAACCTTCCATTGAGGTTCCTTCACGTATACTCTTGTTTTGAGCTAGGTAATTCCATGGTTTTCTTTTTTGCTGTCTAATTAATGATTGGGTGTTTCTATAATTTTTTTTTGATTCCCATCATTTTTATATCCATACTTTTTCCTACTATGGTGATTTTAAATTTTTTGAATTAGTCAAAAGAATTTTTTGAGTCAATTCCTAGTTCGAGTATACAATTATTTGATTATGTTCCAAATCTTGTTTTGATATTGTTTATGACTATTTTTTGGGGCGTTTATTTTTTATGTCAATATAGTTTGATAAAAAAATAATAATAATTTGAAGGCAAATATTTGGTTATGATTATTTTTATGTGCACATGGCGCATTTGATAAAATATTATAGTATTCAAAATGGAATTGAAGGTTTTTATGAAATTTTTAGCCTTGATTGTGTTGTGTGTAGGCATTGGTTATTTGTATACATGGTTTGGTTTATAATTTTGGTATTGGTATAACTTTCTAATAGTTTTAAGGTGTTTAAATAAAAAGGGGTCTCTTTGGTTTTGATTGTGTCGGTGCAAGTTCTTTTCAAATAAAGTGATCAGTTGGTTTTAGTTTCAAAGTGGTAGATTTGTGGGAATAGTGTTGGTTGTTTTCTTGAAGAACAGGCATTCCATTCGATGTTGGAACCTCCATGGGTGCACTTGGTGCACCCATGAACGTGCCTTCAAGTGACAATGAAACCTTTAAACTAGTGTTTCCTTAAATCCTTGGATTTTAAATGGTTTTTTTCATATGTATGATTCAGTCCTTTATGTGGCTTTTGTGAAAGGTTTGAAGTGTGATCTCAAGGGTGTTCCAGTTTGGATTTGAAAATATAATATTTTTATTTGTGTAATGTTTTTGGACATGACAACATAAAGGCCTGTTTGGATCTTCCAATTCATGGGTGGAGTTGTGTTAACTTTTAGAATGGATTGTGTTTTGAAAATATGTCTGGTTGGCTAGGACTATAAATGTATTTAGAATAATTATTTCGACATGGTTGGTTCGTGATGGTCTGTTTGGCACTTTCAGCTTTAATGTAATGTTTCCATTAACTCTTTGAAATGAAGACGTTTTGATTATTGTATGACCATATAACAACTTTTGTATTTTCAAGAAGGTATCGAATGGTTTTAATGATTTCACAGCATGGAGGACCGGTTGGAACCTATGATGATATGTTATATATATATATATATATACTAGGGAACATCTATAGGGGGGATATCCCTTATGGGTTATCGTATGGAGTGTCCGTGTTAGGGGTAGGCAAGTGCGGTGAGATGAGTTACATGTGCGGGGGTCTCCTACATACATAGTATTATTTTAAACACCATGGGTTCCTAAGAGTCATTTTAAGATCGAGTGATGGTTTCTGACCAACCCAATTAGACGGGTAGGTACCCCCTGGATTTGTTGTTAGGCCAAGCGGGCTTTTCCACTAGATTGGTCAGTTAGGGTGGCCAGTTGGTTATAGACTTAGTAGCTTCACCATATGTCGATAGGTGGTTCCAAAACTGATTAAGTCAAGGGGTCTTATAGGGATGTTTAGGATCACCCACGGTGACTGGATTATTTTAATTACTTGTTTATTTTTCGTGCACTAGAGTATTTTTAGCTTTAACTATTAATCATTTTACTCTAGCACAACTTTTTTATATTATGTTTTGGATTATGTTTATAAAATGAAAAATGATTTTTTAAAATGGTATGTAATATGTGTTGTGTTTTTAAATTGGAATAACATGTTGCTTATTTTTAAATGTGAAAACCCTACATTTATAATTATATTTCAAACCGGTGTTGATGGATTGTTTTGTGAAAGGAGACATTAGATTCTGTGGTTTATCTTAAAAACCCTATTGAGCATCTTTAATGATCACTCCTATCTTTATCATTTCAGTTGAAGGTTTCCTTTCTCAGGTTTTCTTGGATGAGTTTCTTGTTATTGGAGAAAGTCGGCCTTTGGTCGGGAGTTGACCTAAAAGGTCACGTGGAGGTATGTTCAGTTTTATTTTATTTCTGCTGCTAGCATTATGTTTATCAGTTGTTCATATTTATCTATTTGCTTGTTTATTTTTTTATGGGCCCAATCATTCCCAATGATTAAAATTTTGATGCCCAACACTGGTTGACAGACTGTGGGGATCAGGAACGCCCTTTAGGCCATGTCACGAACCGGCTCGGGTGACCGGTTAAGGGTCGACCCGGGTTGGTTCCTGAAAAAATGGTATCAGAGGGCCTTTTTTATTTGGGGTGTATGGTAGATGGAGATTAGGACTATTGGGAATCAAGATTTTGTTGTGTTAAGAATGTCATGAACCCTCACCTGTTCCGAACCACAAGTCGCGAGGGGTAGTCCAGGAATTGAGTTCTTATCTCGTTCTTATTTGTTTTGGATTGAAGGATGACAATGGAGGAAAAAAAATGTTACATTGTGATTTTACATGGAGTAGTGACCCATATGGAGTCAGCATACACCATTTAAGTTCCTCCTAGTCGTTAACGCTTACTTGGGTCAGGGCCCACTACCATGTCGCTTGGTTAAGCATGACTACTAGTCCCTCCCTTCGATGATTTGATGCAAGTCAAGTGTCATCTTTATTCTGGTTAGTTTGTGTGTATTATTGAAAATGAAAAAGGGGTTTTAAAATAAGAATGATTTATTTTAAATGGATTTGATTTTGTAAAATATTTTTTAAAACTGGAAGCTCTTGGCCTAAAAATCAGGTGGTAGCTTGGAATAGGTAGAGATAGGGTTTTGGTGCTACCTCAAGTACTCTTTATGAACATTTTCATATGTGAGGGAATGCATGGGAAGTGCGTGTTGGTGCATATGGATGAAAGTGGATGAAGACATGTGAAATGGTTCATGGGATTACTGGGGTGTGCACTTGGAATAAATGGCTTGACCTTGTTTTTCTAAAGCGATTTAAAAAAAGGGGAAAATGACTTTTGGTATTTGAATTTTGCTCGAAAAGTGGACTTGGTATTTGGAAAGTGGACATGAAGGAAGAGAATTTTAAAATTTAAAATGGAAAGGGGATTTTCAAAGAGGAATTTTTGAGTTTTGTTTGTTTTTGCTTGTTTCTTTTTAGCTGGTTGTTTTGGAAGAAGGTGCTTTCGTGGATGTTGTTCGACATGATGTCAGTTTTGGATTTATGTTTTATATGTTGTTTAGAAAATGATACCCAGAAATGTCTCCAAGGTTTCCGATAAGTCTTGCCCAGTTTTTGGTCCTTTTCAGACATTGTCTATCATTTGTAGTGATCGGGGTCTGTTAGAAGCAGCAGAATGGCTTGAAGGGGTCGAGCATGTCTTCAGGGTTTGGGGAACTCCCAAAGCTGTTAGTGTGCATGGTGTTTTGGATCTGTTTGAAGGTCCATCTATGGAAGAATGGGAGTTAGTTAACCCACCATCAATGCGAGTTGGGATGACATGGGATGTCATTAAATATGTCTTCATCCGATGGTTTATACATGAAGAGGTAAAGATGAAAAAATGTAAAGATATCATGCATATTGAACAAGGCCAATAGACGGTGAAGTCATATGTTGACCATTTAAAGGATCTTGTGTCCTTTTCTCTGGAGGAAGAATCATAGGATTTGATGAATAATTATCTCTTAATTGGGGGTCATCATATATAGATCATGGAGTGAGTCCTCATTTCTAAAGACCATTATTTCGAGACATTTGTGGATGAGGTGTTCTTAGTTGAACTGGTCTCTGGAGCATAGGTGCTTGGCCATATAGAATATCCAATTTCCCATGAAGGTTCCCCATCTAGAGATCAGGGTGTGCTTGAGGGACTTGTTTCTAAAGATTCATATGCAGTGGTTTTGGTTTTCAATTCATCGGACCATTCAGTGGCGTGCCACCAGTGTGGCCGGTTTGGGCACACGAAACTGTCATGTCGCGTCCCTCCAAGGATGTGTCATAATTGCGAGTGCCTGGGTCATCTAGAAAAGTTTTTTAGGAAGCTTCACCTGAAGAAGATGTTTTGACCAGAGAATCCTAGTGCCTGATTGTGATGCAGGATATGCTTCAGCCATAAAAGCCCAGCTACAGGTCTTGGGGTGAAGCTCGTGCGTAGTCAAGAGTTTCGAGTGGTGTGAAGTTTTGGTTCAGGTTTGGAGATTTTTTTAGTAAAACATTAAAAACATTTCATTCTTTTTTTCTACTACTAATATTTTGACATTGTTTTATCATGGAGTTTTGACAGATATGATCTATTATAATCCAAACAATTTTTTTTCTTCTGATCATGGTTTTTTGAATCGTGTGCTTTTCTTAAAATTGTGTTTGGTCCTTGTTTTGGTTAATCTTGGTTGGGCTATGTTCGTTTAGAGATTTAAGTGTTTGTGGAGGAATCGTTGTTTCAGGTTATGCTCGGATTCACTATTTCGGTTAAGTTATACTTGGAGGCTTTTCTCTAGTGTTTTGGGATTTGGCCTGGGTTGAGAGTTACATTTATAAGTAGAGGGGTTGTTCACTCATGCTATAGAACATAGCTTGGATCAGTTTGGTGTTCTCGCATCTCTCCTCCTTCCTGGGGTGGTATGTTTCAGTGTTAATCTTTAGTGCTAGTCGAGTTCTTGTGGAGGGGAGAACCCACTCATGTTCCCCCATTCTATTGTGTTGTATTTTTTTTTTGGTCTCAATCGGGCATGGATCCTTGTTTTGTCTATTGTTCTGCTAAGTGACTTTTTGGGTGCAGAAAGTGTCTGTGGTGGGGAGTATTTTTACACTCTGACTTTTTGATTTATTTTTATTTTTTATTTCTGGGCTCCATGTCCTCGCATCAAGGATTAGGCTGGGTCCTGTTTTTAAAATTTCTTACATTTAATATTTTTGGTGGGTTTTAGACCTATACACGGGCACCGCGTGGTCAGCAGTGACCGTGTAGTCGCCCTAGGTGCTTGTGAGGGTGCCCAAGTAGACTGCATTGAGGCATGAAATTTTCATACGTGTTTTTTTATGTCATGCTATGAGTGCGCGTGTACCCATTAATATTATGTTGTTGTTGTTGTTGTTATTATAGTTTTCATTATTATTATTATTGTCATTATTCTTTATATTGTTACTTGTATCATTATTGTATTGTTATTATTATTATTCTTTATGTTACTAAAAGTATTATTCCTATCATATTTGATTTTATTATTATTATTATTATAAGATTTAAAAAGAAAATAATAAACCCCCTAACCTTAATTCTACCCATCCCCCCCCCCCCCAATTTTCAGCTTCCTCCTACGTGAGCCACCCGTGCGGCTCCTTGCGCTAGCCCCGGCGTCCTTCGCCTTGCCTCTTGTTTGTAGCCAGCATCTGCACCTCACCCTCATGCCAGACTCGCCCTTGGCCATACCCTCTTCCATGGTCCCTTTCCCTTCTCGCACCCCTCCTCGGCGTGAATCCTAGTCGCCATGTTCCCTGCGACTATCGCCTCCAGGACCCCTTTCCAGCACTGGCCTCTCTCCAGAAGCTCCTGATCTCCGCCACCTGCTCGCACCTAGGCCCTCTACCACCAGCTCCCGCTCACTCACCACCTCCCTCGTCATCCTTGCCTCACCCCCTGCAGTAGGCCGCATCCCGACCACTGCACTCCTTCACTCTTCCACTTGCTACCCCCCTTGCCACCTCCCTGTTCTAGGTATATTGTGCCCAATGGCCAACTCTGCCTCCCTCACCTCACGCTCCGGCTCTCCCTTAACCTCCACTGGCATCGTTCAGCACCCTCGCTCAGCACCAACACCTTCATCCAGTGCCTCCACCCCCTACCACACTCACCCTCTTCCACTCCCAACCCCCTTTCTATTTCCCTTCTTGGGAATCCAAGAAAACCCCCTTCCCTCAATGCTTTAGACCCCGCCAGCCTCGCTGCGCCTCCTTCGTGCTTCCTCTTCCCCTCTAGTCGGCAGCAGCCTCCTCTAGTATATTATTTTATTCATTAATTTATTTATTATTTAATTTATTTATTCTTTTAATTATTTCTTTACTTATTCTTTTATTCATTCATTTGTGTAGTGTGTTTTTATTGCCGTACAGTATGCGCGGTTGGTCCACGGGGCGGTGTTCAACCTTCCGTTGAGGTTCCATCACTTCTTCTCTTGGTTTGAAGTAGGTAATTCCATGGTTTTCCTTTTTGTTGTCTAATTGATTCTTGGTTGTTTAGATAGTTTTATTTTATGTGATTTGTAGCATTTTTATATCTATAAATTTTCTAGCTATAATGCTTTTAAATTTTTAGAATTAGTCAAAAGAATGTTTTCAGGCAATTCCCGATTCGAGTCTGCAATTATTTGATTATGTGCCAAATCCTATTTTGATATTGTTTATGGATATTTTGTTGGGGAATTTCTTTTTATGTCAATATAGTTTGAAAAAAATAATACTTTGAAGGTAAATATTTGGTTATGATAATGTTAATGTGCACTTGGGGTATTTGATAAATTACAACAGTGTTCAAAGGGGAATTGAGGGTTTTATGAAATGTTTATCCTTGATTGTGTAGTGTGTCAGCATTAGTTATTTGTAAACATGGTTAGGTTTATAATTTTGGTATTGTTATAACTTTCTAATAGTGTTAAGGTGTTTAAATTAAAAGCGGTGTCTTTTGTTTTTAATGTGACTATGTGAGTTATTTTCAAATAAAGTGAACGGTTGGTTTTAGTTTCAAAGTGGTTTTTTGGTGGGACTAGTTTTGGTTGTTTTCTTGAAGTTAAGGCATGCCATTGGATGTTGGAACATCCATGGGTGCACTCAGTGCACCCATGAACATGCCTTCAAGTAACAATGAAACCTTTACACTAGTGTTTCCTTAAAACCTTGGTTTTCTAAATGGTTTTTGTTTCCAAAGTAGGATCTGGTCATTTATGTGGATTTTGTGAAAGGTTTGAAGTGTGATCTCAAGGGTGTGCCTGTTTGGTTTTGAAAATATAAATTTTGTATTTCTGTAATGTTTTGGGTAATGTTTTTGGACATGACAACTTAATGGCCTGTTTGACTCTCCAATTTTTGGGTGGAGTTGTGTTAACTTTTAGAATAGTTTTCATTTGGAAATTATGTTTGGCTGTTTGGGACTTTAAATGTTTTTAGAATAATGATTTTGATATGGGTGGGTTGTGACGACCTATTTTTTACATTCAGCTTTGATATAATGTTTTTGTTGACTCTTTGAAATGACGATATTTTGATTACTGTATTCCCATTTAACAACATTATTATTTTGAAAAAGGTATCAAATGGTTTTAATGATTTCTTTGCATGAAGGCCTAGTTTGAACCTTTGACGATATGTTATATATATATATATATGTATGTATGTATATATATATACTCGAGAACCTCTATAGGGGGATATCTTTTATGGGTTATCGTATGGAGTGTCTGTGTTTGGGGTAGGAAAGTGCGGTGAGATGAGTCACATGTGTGAGGACCTCCTACTTACATAGTATTATTGTTACCACCATGGGTTCGCCGACATCTTGTATAGATCGAGTGGCGGTTGCTGACCAACCTTGATTAGACAGGTTGGTACCCCCTGGATTTGTTGTTAGGCCAGGCAAGCTTTGCGACTAGATTGGTTAGTTAGGGTGTCCAATTGGTTATATCGACTTAAGAGAATCACCATATATCAGCTAGTGGTTCTGAAACTGAGTATGTCTAGGGGTCTTCTAAGGATGTTTAGGATCACCCATGGTGACTTGATTATTTTCATTGCTTGTTTATTTTTTGTGCCCTAGTGTATTTTTAGATTTCACTCTTACTCGTTTTACTCTAACACAACATTAGTATATTATGTATTGGATTTTATTTATAAAATGACAAATGACTTTGGAATATGGTATGTATCATGTGTTGGGATCATAAATGGAAAAAATGTGTTGCTTATTTTCAAATGGAAAAACCATAATTTTATAATTGTATTTCAAACATGAGTTAATGGGCTATTTTGGGAAAGAAGATGTTGGATTCTATGGTTTATTTTGGCAACCCAACTGAGCATCTTTAATTCTCACACCTATCATTATCATTTTAGTTATAGGTTTCCATGCTCCGGTATTCTTGGCTGAGTTGCTCATTATTGGATCAGTTGGCATTCGGTAGGGAGGTGACATAAAAGGTCACGTGGAAGTATGTTCAGTTTTATTTCCATTCCACTGCTAGTGTTATGTTTATTGAATTTTTATATTTATCTATTTAATTGTTTATTTTTTTTGTTCAAGGGAAAAATCATTCCCAAGGATTACAATTTTGATGCCCGACACTGGTTGGCAGCCCGTGGGGATTAGGAACGCCCTTTGGGCCATGTCGCGGACTAGATCAGGGGACCAATTTAGGGTTGACCCAGGTTCGTTCGTGACAAACAGTTATTATATACACCACACAAAATAAATAATTGTTGAATATGGCATATGTCTTACAGAAATAAAATTAAGACGAGAAACGCTTACCTCAAGTCTCATCTTTTTCGTACATGTTCAATCCTACATTATAATAAATATATAAATATTATAAATATATTATCTAACCATTATCATATATATAAAACAATATATTATTTTATTATAAAAACTTATCACCCATTTATTGACAATTAATTATTAAAATTATTCTTCCAGGAGATAACTATTTCATTTTTCATGCATGTTTCTTTTCGGTAGTCCCAATAATTGTACTTTGAGCATGGTTACATTATCTCTAGAATGATAATAATTTTATTAGTATCATATTTAATCATCATATACACTGTTATAACTATTCATACAATACGATGATGAAAAAGTCATTACATCACTTCATTAAATAAAAATTAATGTACTATGTTAAGTGTAAAAATTGACCATTAAAAACTATAGTAATATCATATATATTAATTAAATTCATTATTAAAACCATTAATATGAAGTGGTTATGAAAAAAGAAATGCATCACTTCATGAAGGTAATAATCCACACGCACTCTCGAGAGATGTTTTCATTTTTCCATATGATGGAAAATAGGTGGATAATGGTTGTTCCATCATCATAATAAAAATTTAGTATATTTAGGAAACTAAATTACTCATTTTATAATGGATAAAATATATTTAGAGGAGGTATAAGAAGAAATAAAACATAATGTACTCAGTTAATTATCATATCAATTCGTTGAGAAACCACATTTGGATTACACCTTAAGCATTTTAGGGATTGTATTTCGACAAGAAAAGAAGATCTAGGACATGGGAAAGGAATATAAGATGATATTAGGGTAGTTATTTACTGATATTGATTGATCAACCTTTATGAATAAGGGATGAGATGATGTTCCCTTTAACAAGTAAGGGAAGGGGAACCCTTGGAATTACATGAAGTATTAAATAAAAATAAATTAAAATACAATGTTTAGCTGGATCAGTATTAATATTTTTAGAATCTATGTTGAGTATAAGTTTATATAACCTCATCCAATAATATTTTTACAAGTTTAGGTAATATTTTAACACCTATCTCTCAGTTTTAATCACTATTAACCCTTTGAAAATTATCGTGATATCAATGCTTTTACTATTTTGAAATCAATAATGTTAATATAAAAGAGAAATTGACCCATAAGTGGATAAGGGATGAAATTTTAGACTATATACAAATCAATTGGATGAATATAATATATTTTATAAATTGAAATCTATTTAATAAAATATTATATAACATAAGTGTCACGACCCGTCCTCGGGGCCCGTGCCGTGACTACCCCAAGCCCGCCTTCCATAGGCCAGGGGCTGGCGACTAGCACCAAAGGCGTAAATCCCGATAACTGGGAAGGCATTGCCTTTATAAAAGAAAACAAGCACCACAGAGTACAAGCAGAAGCAAAACCCTAAGTACAAAAGAAATGATGAAAAGTAAAATGGGCCAGAATACAAACCCAAAGGAATGTACAACTAAAACTGAACAAGGTACAACAGCAAAAAGACAATCAGCTGGAAGAAGGAAGCAGCTCCTGGATCATCCTCCTCGGATCCTACCTAAAGGGTAGGTACAGATAGTGCAGCTCTTGGTCCTCCACCATGGATCTTACCTGAAGGGTAGGTACAGATGGACTCCTCCCTGCTCTCGTCCGTCAACCTCCTCTATGTGTCGTCTCATCGTGTAGTCCACCTCCGTGTACTGACTCGTCGTGTAGTCCACCTCCGGGTATCGTCCAGTCCTCGAACACTTAGCCTCCGCCAGCACTGCCCGTCGTCTGCAACCAACAAAACGAGGTGCAGGCATAGCCCATGCAGGGGTGAGTATAACGATACTCAGTAGGGACCCCGAGACCCTCATGGTCTCACTAAACCAACAAGGATAACCACAAGAAGATCTCAACAGATAACCTCTACTTAGATATATGCCCATACATATACCTAAGTTATCAAGTAACCCATATCGATCATGAGGAAACACAAGGATTGTGAAATCAACGGATAACCACTACCCAGGTATATGCCCATACATATACCTAAGTTATCAAGTGACTCATCTCAATCATGAGGTAAACACAAAGGTCAAAAATCTCAGCTCAAACCAGGATTTTCATTATCGAAACCGTAACTGCTGGAGAGCTCCATCTATGGATTGTACAGTGGTTCTGTCACGACTTCGAGGTACTGCTCACTAAACTAAGACTACTGAGGTACTCCTCCTGTCGAGTACCGCGGGCCTACCACCTCACACAGTAGTGCTTCCCGCCGGGGTCTGCCATCCAAACACAGTAGTGCTCCCTCCTCATAGCCTACAGAGGTACTCCTCCTGTCGAGTATCGCAAGTCTGCCACCTCACATAGTAGTGCTCCTCCGCTGTGGGTCTGCAACCTCACAAAATAGTTCTCCCCACTGGGCTACGTAAGTCACTCCGAATCGAATCGGACAAGTAGTCTTCAGGTCTCTGCCGGCTACACGGTCTCCGTACTCCGTACGCTCGTCTCCAGGAGAGTCCACTACACGAGCTACTGGTCGATACTCCCGGTATCACAAAGTCTCACTAAGAAGTACCTCAAAGGACCGCCTCGTCATAGGGGTCTCAACGCAACAGACGGCGCGTCAATCGGACGTCCGATCTGTGAGTTGCTAGCCTTTTCGTCCCAGGGGCCTGGTTGGTTTCGTGTGCGAACCAATCCTGCCGTAACTCAACTATACCCCAAACATGCATAGGGTATACTCATAGGGACCGTTTCTCAACGAGATCACCAACGCCACTGACGGTTCGTCAAACGGACGTTCTGTCAGAAAGGTATCAGCTTTTCCATTCAAGGGGCCCGGTTGGATTTCGGTGCGATCCAACCCCGCCACTATCCAACTGCATCCAAAACTCGGGCGGAGGATGCCAAAAGTTCCGTCTCAACAAGAGGAAAACAACGAGACAGACGGTGCGTCAATCGGACGCCCGGTTTGTGAGTTATTGGCTTTTTCATCCCAGGGGCCCAGTTGGTTTCGTGAGCAAACCAACCCGACCGTACTCCACCTGTGTCCAAACCTCGGGCAGAGTGAGCCAAAAGATCCGTCTCACTTAGAGTAATTCAACAAAGCCGACGGCACGTCAATCGGACGTCCGTAGCTCAACATATGAGCGTTTCCACTCCGAAGGCCCGGTTGGTTTCGTGTACGAACCAACCCAGCAGAACTCAAAATAATTCGAAACCTTGAGTGCAATATTCTGAAATGACCATCTCGATCCAAGGATCGCGTTGCCGCTGACGGCGAGTCGTTTGGAGGCCTGTAGCTCAAGTTACAGGCATTTGACCGAAAGTGGCCCGAAATCGGGGGGTCTGGGCCCGGGCCGACCCGGTCGGACCGGCCTAGATCGGCCCGCCCCGCCCGGCTCTGTCGAGCGGCCGAGCGACGCGGGGGGGGAGGGGGGGGAGCCGCCGCCCCCACGTGACACCCCCGCGGCACCCGCGTGGGGTCGCCCTGGACGACCGAGCGACGCGGGGGGGAGCCGCCGCCCCTATGGGACAACCCCGCGGCACCAGCGGGGTGTCGCCCTGGTCGGCCGGATGTAGCTTCAGCCGCATCCCGCGCGTTCCTGACCCGCGCGGCCGCGGGTCAGCGGGCGTCGCCGCTGCGGCTTCAGCCGCGGCGGTTCTTCCAGCGGCGCACCGGGGCACCGCCTCCCCCGGTCGCCGGCGCCACCAGAGTCACTCCGGTGGTCTGTTTTCCTTCCCGTCTGCGCAGTTGTTCCTCCTGGGTTCCGTTCTTCACTGTGGGACCATCAAACTGCCCTTGTGTCACGTTCCGTCATCACTCGTCAAATCCACACAATCACGAAGAATGACGGAGGGTTGTCGGGCTGTGTTCGTTTGGCCCGCACACTCCGCGTTAGATATAAACAACGGGAGAATTTTTATTCCACACAGGAAACAACAATATTAATAAATTAAAATTGTTCATATTTTCCGGTTCTTCACCTTTAAAAGAAATGATCATGGGAGAAAGGAATTATTTACAACAACCCCTACCTTGGGTATAATCCGATCGGAAGGATGCGTCGTCATTCGAGGTTCGTCGCGGTATGGCGTCGCGAGGATGACGACGTCGAAGGGGGACGTCGGCGTTCGTCCGACTCGAGGGAAGGTGAAGCCGTCATCGCTTGCTACCCGATTCCGCTTCCGAGCTTGTTCTTCGAACTCCAATAGATGATTGAAGGTTTCATTGCGGAGGGAGGAACGTCGCAGAAGAGGAAACGTCGGCGTCGCGGCACACGGCGTCGCGTCGTCGATTTCCGCGGTTTCGGCGTTCTTCATCGGAGGTCGGCGTTCTTCGCGTTCTTCGCGAAGGAGGATGAATAATTCTCAGAGTTTCTTCAAGGATTAACACAACATTACAAAAAAGGAGGGTGTGTTGGCCTTATTTTATTACTACGCCAACGGATTTCAGACCAGTTAAGAAATGAATAGAGAGATAAATAACGACCCATTAATTCGTAAAATTAATTCAACGAAAAAAACCGCCCAATTAATTCAATGAAGAAAACCGCCCAATTAATTGGTGTGTTAAGAAAATAAGAAAATGCCTCAGTTGACTTTCATAATGACGGGTTTTCACGGGTGCGTTACTTAGCGGAAAAGAAACGGTGGGGATCGTGCGGGACCCACCTCACAAATATCCTACCAAGAGGGTAGGATATTTTTGGATAGCACCCTATTCGCAACAACTCAGCTTAAGCTGCTTTAAGTGGCTTCAAGTGGCTTTCAAGCGGCTTAAGTGAAATAAAATAAAGTTTGTCGCACAATTTTTTTTATTTCTTAACTTTATTCCCAAAAATTAAAAACCACACCCGAGAAAACGCAACTCTCGAAGATGCGTTTCTAAACAATTACCGACGCTGCGATTCCATCGGTGCCCTTAGATTTCGATTCCGAGCACCGGTTCAAAAGTTAGAAAAACCCGCTCGTCCGTTCATTGAACGTACCCGAGCCAAACTTCGGAAATTGATTCTGGGCACACCGGGCCTCGGAATCAGGCGCCGTCAGAAACTGCGTTCTTGAAAAATTCCAAAAAAATTAAGAAAAAAATTTCCTTGTAATTTAAGGGTATTTACAATAAGATACCATTAAATTCATTTATGGGATTATTCAAATAGTTTGACGTTAAAGACATCAATACTTGTATAGAATTTGAATATAAACTCTTTTTAAAAAAATTATACATTATTATTAAACATATAATTCACATGTCACCATTATTCATCCATAAAATATTATTTTTTATGTTTTTAGAATCATTAAATTTGATTTTTACACTTCTTCCACAAACATTGTGTTAGCATTATGTAAGAATTTAAGGTAATTATACGATAAAATAATTAATAATTAATTAACATAAAATAAAAAATTAATTATATTCTAAATAATATTTAATATTCTTTAATAATGTCTTCATGTTTGTATGTGAACATATAATTGAAAGAGAGTGGTATTTTGAAAATTTCCTTTACTTAAAATATTACAAAGGTCTTTATCAAAGACTAATGACACAAAAATTCCATATTTTTTATTATTTAAAGGAGGTGGTAAAATTATAATAATAAAGTCAAATATAGTCAAGTGTATGGTTTTTTTAATCCTTTTCTAATATTTTAATGTTTTTCTACATATTTTACTCTTACAACAGTGATAACATTTTTACCAATGTTACTATTCATTATGACCAAAAATAAATGTGGCATATTGACCAAATTTTAAAATCCCAGTTCCAAAAATGGTATCCGTTTTTCAATATTCTATCTCCATAAGATGAGGAAAAAAAATTTAATATAAATGTGAAAATTGCAATGAAAACAGTTTTTAGAAAAAAAAGTGTTTTTAAGCATAAAAATTAACTTCTCTCAAAATGAGGAATATTGATAATTCAAATTGAATTAATTATATTATTCTATATAAAATGAATCATATGTAAATTTAATACCAAATCCCAATTATAATGATAATTCTAAATTACTTTATTTACTAAAAATAAAATATGACATTTGAAAAATTGTTATTTTCACTATTCAATGAAAATTCAGTCATCTCATAAAAATACCAAAATTTCGCCATAAGTTAATTTTGATTTGATGACTTTCAAAATTAAAATAATTTTATAAAATAAATTTTTTAAAATTGGTATAAATTAGTTCTAATTTATACACACAAAATCCAATAAAAATCATTTTTGAAGAAAATCAATTTTTGAAGCATAAAATTACTTCACTAAAAATTAAGTGATTATATACTAATAATTAATAAATATATATTTATTGAATATGAAAATTGTACATATATATCATAATTTAATTACTCATACTTATACCCACTGGTTAAACAACTATATTATCATGGCCACATTTGAATAATAATAGTTTTATAATATATCTTAATTCACTTAAATATTAATGTTTCGTGTTAAGAAATCTAGTGAGATTATTATTATTTTAAAATAAATTTCATGGTGTGACATGAGTCCCCTTGAATTATGTTTTTATATTTCATATGCAAGGATTCCAAACTCAAGTAAGTGATAAACTTCACAACATGGTCTCCTTTGGATACAAGAAGGTCAACAACCATATTCCCTCCATTCCAACTGTAGAGGGTCTCAACATATATATGAAGCATAATCTATAAACTTCGGATAATGTATTCATTAGTCCAGTGATTAGAAGAGAGCATCCCTAGTGATTTAACCAGCAAGGATGAATCAAACTCAACTGAGGAAATATTTATATTAAAAGACTTGTAAAGATTAACACTTGTACGCATAGCATGAGATTTAGCTTATATAGAGGTTCCTTAGGTATAAAAGGTTTGTAATGACATAATGATAGATCCTATACCATCAAAGACAAAACCACCTATAAAACTCCCTAAACACATGATTCATTAATATTCTTCTTATATCTCCACCTTAGAGCCTTCCATCTTATCAGACTCCACCCATATCTTCTGTAGATATGGTAGACAAATAAATAGAGATATGGATCTTATTAGACCTAGTTTGGATGGATATCTAGTAAATAGGGTTGATTTATTATACCTGTGAAAGGATCATATTTTTCAAATTTTTGGTGCAGTGATTGACTCCTTGATAGTGAGTTGAATTATGAGCATTCCATATAACTGAGCATCTAAAATACTCTAGGACGCCCTAGCATAATGACACCAGTATTATTAATATTATGTAATGTTATTATATTAATGGATAAACCATTTTTAAAACCATTTTATCCACCATTAAAAATAAAATAAAATCGATCGTTCATAAATGAAAATTACCCCTTCCATGAAATGACACACTTATCATTTCATAAATACCTCTCATGGATGGTAAAAAGTATTTATTTCACGAATTAATAAAACTCTAATTTAAAAATTATAATTGTAAAATAATAATCTATCATATTTTCTTATTTCACTTCATTTGTTGATAAATAGAATTATGATTCTTACATTCGTGCAGACTACCGCCTCCACAAATGAAGTATTTCATTTGTCATCACCACTATTTTTGGATTATTATAAGAAATAAGTTTATGAAGGTAAATTATATTAATAGATTTTATAGTATTCTATAAAATTTATACTAACAATATATAAAAAAACCCTTACTTGATAAGTCATTATAACATACCCCCATTTGGATTGGTTTTACAACTTACATGAATGATGTTATAATATTAATATTATAAATTAATGAGGAATGTTATATAATGATAATTTAATTTAAAACTAATTTATTTTATATTTTTTAATGACTATGGAAAGGTTTTATTTATATTTAATATAATTATTAATATATCACCTTTCGATTATTAAAGGTTCAAAAAATTATTCATTAAAATTATCATTTTTGAAAACCATACATTTATGATTAGCCATATGAAAATGAGATATGGATAATAATTTAAACACCATTTTTATTGTATCTTGAACAATATTTCAATGATGAATGCTTTTTTTAATAAAAATTAATCAACCACGCCATTACAAAACTAGTAAGAAACAAGAAATCAATGTTTCTAGCTCCCGATGTGGAAAATGAACTTTAACTGGATAATATATTAATAGGAAATTGTTATGAATGATTTTTATAAAAAAAAATACACATTAATAAGGATATTAAATATGTTATTAATAATTTTTTATAAATATGGTCAAAAAACATTTTAACTACGATGAAAATGAGGTAAGGTTTTTTTGTATAAATTTTCACCAATTGAGACAAATTTCTTATTAAAAACATGTTTTATTTTGTATGGTGTATCTATGTTCACAAAATATTTTTTTAATGATCCTATAATTTTTTAGGGTTTTTAAATTTTTATTTGAAACTATATCCTTCCATGGGTTTTCATTAGAAATATTCTAATGTCGTAAGGGGTTCTTTGTCTTCAATTTAGTTTCCTAAGAAATATTTCATATTGTGCGACTTGATGTCTTTATATGGTTCAAATACTACCTAATTATGATCCTTTACCATATATATTAAATCCATGGGGATTTATGAGATATATCTAGTTCTCTAGTTAAATATTGTTTGATTTAATTGATCCCAAGTTTGTAAGTGTTTATTTTTTCAATTTTCACCTATTGAGAAATATTTCTTGTTATTCACAATGTTTTATTTTTTATGTTGTACCTAATAAACCATTAATATTTTTATAATGATCCTATCATTATTTATGATATTTAATGTTTTATTTGAAAATCTATTCTTCAAGGGGTTTTGATTCAAATGATTCTAAAGTCGTAAGTGTTATTTGATTAAAATTTTATTTACTTGAGACATGTTTATCTAATAAAATATGTTTTATATTGTTTTGTGTAATTAATACACCTTTTGTTAATCATGATTCTATAATTATTATTTATATTTAATATTAATTTGAAATTATATCCTTCAAGGTGTTTTGATTATAATGTTTATAAAATTATAAGTGTTATTTGTATCTTTTTTAAATTCCATGAGAGATGTCTGATATTTCACACCATAATTTCTTTTATATATTTTATTCAGTACCATATTTATTTCATGTATAATAAACATATTATATTCCATTATATTTAAATTTCATGGTATCTCTATCCTATTATTTTAATTCTTATGTTACTATTAATATAAGGGTGTTTGTATCTCAATTTTTCTTTATTGAGATATGATTTGTATTCACCAGTTGTTTCCTTTTTATAACTAAGGATTACTTTTTAACCTATATCAAACTATTTTTCATTGTATTTTTAAACTTAAGGAAATCCATCACTACTTTTGTATTTCTAAATCATACACTTTCTTAGACATATTTTTTCATATAATTCCTTCTCTCTATAAATGCCATATTTTTCGTTATATTTTTTGAAGGTAAATCTCCATAATAGTCATACATCAATTAATTTATAAAATATTTACATAGAAAATACAATTAATATATGTTGTGTTAGTCTTATTATTCTTACATGTAATGTTATTAGACTTATAGATTGGGGGAAACATTAAAAATTGATATACTTGTTATTCTAATATGAATATTTATTAACTACTATAGAAAGTTAATTATGCATTTGTAAAACATGCACCTTCATTATCAGAATGTCTTGTATTCAATTTTTATTACAAAATTATTTATATTCCATATTTTTTCTCTTAATATATATGATTATGAATTACTGTGGAAATTTGATTGTGCACTGTGTTGATATACTTATATTTGAAAATATTAATGCACTGGACTACATGATGTGACAGGTGGGGCCTAGTATTATATTTCTCATAAAATAATTGGTTGGTTTCATGAGATAAATGTTTAGGATGTTTGGTTTATTACTACCCATTGAATGAATTATGTCTTGGTTGTGACCATGATGAAAATAATGATGTCTTGGGCTCTGGTATTGATTGAAAGAATAATGTCTTAGCTAAGGCCTTTATGATAAAGATCAATCTATTCGACATTATGTATTCCATAACCATGAATTATGTTATTGTTTTATATATATTTGTTAATATAGTTGACCAAGGATTTGTTTCATGCTCATGTGATCATTTATATGACATTTTTTAATCATATTTTTTTCCATCCATATTATTCATTCCATGTTTATGCCTTGATAAATTATGGTATAAATTTTCACTTAATGCATGCTTGATCTCACCATTCATTTATTTCCATTTCCATAGTATTTGAAATAAATTATTATACATGATATCTCAAGAAGAGTATAATATGTTTATAATTTTGTGGATGTTGTTGATGAATTAATAGTTTCTTATATAATGGAAGTAATGTTCAACTAATGATAAAGACATTGGATTTGTTAGTTTTATGTTTTTTCAAGGTATCTAAAACACTAAACTTAAATGTTAATTCAAATTAAAGTGACCTTATATTTTTTAGAGGTATATTATATATTGATGGATAAAATTGGTTAACTTTAGTTCATTTCAAATCTTATATCAAAAGAATGTATTTAAGAGAACCTCTTCCCCATAGAACATGTCTGGAGAATCACATTTGGTACCAATGGAGGTTTTAGATATCATTATATAATCATATTTTATTGTTCAAATATAATTTAGAATAATAATTCTCATCAAGGATTGATATATTAAGGTTGATCACAATTTTAATGGAATGGATAACCCTTTTGGATTGGTTGAGGTTGTATTTTATACTTTAAATCTTTTGAGGATTACGATGAGGGAGCTTTATAGAAAACCCTATAAATGATTCTCTGTACAATAAAACATCCAAAATTTTGGAAAAGTATTTAGTTTTTTTGTTTCTTTGAAATTAAAACCCTATTTGGATTATAGAAAATGGATATGGTTGTAGTAGAGATGCACCAACAGGTAATCTCCCAAAAAAAGTTGGTTAATTATCAAATCATTCATCAATTGATGCATAGTGAGTGTGACTAAGACTACACACATTGATAATAAATCATTGGGGATATGTTTTAGAAATTAACATGTACTTTAATAATTATTATAAAAGATTATAATAAACTATTTAAGTAACATAATGGGATAATGAAAATGGAAATCATGAATTAAAATGAAGAGATTCACATGACAAGGTATATATTAATTGATATTTTAATTTTTAGATAATTCACGAATTGATTTTTTGGATCATAGATTTCAATGTTTTTCGATTTGGAATATTGTAAAAAAGTCCATTATAATTTTGGTGTGTTAATTTTTTTATTATAATAATTAAAAATCCAAAAAAAAGGAATATAGGTTTAACCAAGAGTGATATATCAATAACTAAAATGAAATGTAAGAAACATGATGTTGTCATAGAGTAAGACATATTGAGGTTAAATTTTTCATAATTCTCTTATGATGCTAATTTTAAATAACTCATATTAAATGTTTTCATTTTAGTAATGGCTAGAGCTAGGAAGAACAAAATTAACATTAGATATGATGGTAAATTCAGTGATGGTACTAATGAGCAACCAAATGGGATAATAGTTGGTGTTATAAATCATGTGATGCTACCAAACTGGCTATCATGACTTATGGATAACAACATGAATATATTTGAATTATAAAATACAAAAAATAATAGAATCAAGCGATCTGATGGAAGATAGGTTGACAAATATGACAAAGGAATAAAGATTAAATTTTCTAAATGTAAATTTTTTGAAGCAACACAAAAGGTAATGTCTCAAAAGAACTGGAAGATTGTACTGGTTTTCAAAATGAGGGTATGGAGTAAAATTTTTCAATGGAAATATGAATAAATCTATGAACATAATAAGGGAAAAATATTCATTTTCTAGTCATACCTAATATATTAAGATATAAACCTCAAATAAAAATATATCTTGAGTTATGTATGTATTTTAGATAACCTAGAATAAATTTATTATTAAATGATAATTATAATTGTGAGGACATAATTTATTTATGTGTGTGGGAATATAACACCCTGATATTTTAAATTATATATTCCTTTAAGAATTAATATATTCGATTGGATATGATAAATGAAATTCAAAACTACAACGAACCCCAAAACATTATATAACCATTACAGTTCATACATGTAATTTGTGTGTAAAATAGAGGTATCAAAATTAGGAAATAATTTTTTTAAAAATAAAGGACATTATTTATACTAATAAATTGATAAAATTCAATGATTGTAGCTAAATAACTATGAAGACTAATTTTTGATTTCAAATATATAGTTTTTAAAAATTGTCTTGTATGAATTTTATTCTAAGATACAAAAAATATTATTGATAAAATATATTATTTATGTAAATATTATATTAACACAAATCTGAATGTTAATGGATAAAAAATGAGAATGAAAACAATTAATATTATAAAAGTTATTTTCCTATGAAAACTATTTTCACTATATTTTAAGGTTACTATTTTGAAATTTAACAATTTTAATTTAACCAAATTCCAGTAATTTTTGGATATATATTAAAAATATTATCTTAATATGAATTTTTGTGATTTTTTAGAAATAATATATTTTTATTTAAATAGTATAAAATATAGTTTTTACTAAATTCATTGTATTTATGTATATATCAAGAAGTAATTATATTTTAAACACTTATAAAAAAATAATAATGAAAAATTAATTAATGGAGTAAAAAATAAATTTAAAAAAATTGTTATTGATTTATAAAACCTAACATTATCTTCTTATAAACATAATTAATATTACCCAATAAAAGAAACTATTTTTACTCTTTATTTTAATTAAATATTATTTTGATAAATTTTGGTTTTTTATTTATTTGAAAGGAATAAAATTTTTTATTATAAAAAAACATAAATTCTAAAAATATAAAACATCAATAATTTTATTATACACATAAATTTTAATCTTTGAATACACTTTCTAAAAATGGGTTTTTTATGCGTTATATGCACTGGGGTTGAAATTAACTTTTCATACACATAAAAATATTATTTTATAGTATGTATCTCATATCTATAATGATTAGTCAAAATTTATTTAATAAGGATAATTATATTTTTAGGCATTAAAATTAAATTACTTACATAAAAATTAATTAGCATGATACAAACAGAAATGATAAAATATTGACAACTCAAGAAAGTTGATTTTTTATTATTAAACCATCCAACATTTTAATCCAAATACATTATGGGAAAATATTTACTAGAAATTTTTTGTCAATCCATATGTTTTTTATAAAAATGGATTTTTATTAACTACTATGTGAAGTTGATCATGTATAGTATTGACTCCAATTCCAAAAGGCTTTATTTATTTATATTTAGATAATACACTTTTTAATTGGGTTGAGGTGGAGCCTTATATAAACTGTAAGGCCAATCGAACATAGCCCATTACATGAACCAAAGGTTTAAATACCAGACAAACAAAACATCCCCAACCAGGCTTCTACTTCATGATAAACGTATGCTCTATGGCCTTGCAAGTGTGTTTGGATAGCATTTCCCCATGAAGAACTGCAAGGTGTCTGGTACCAATGACAAAATTCCTACCCTCTCATCATTCTAGATTAGATTACCCTACGGGTAGATGCTTCAAACCCTAATTCTTTTCCTCTTCTGGGGTTTCACTTGAGGATCCAAACTGGTCCATAGATCATATTCCAAAAGCTATGTTGTGACCTGACTCCACAAAACACATGCTGAGCCTCAGCACCTTGACCCATTCAAGATCGCCACAACTTTTCACCACCTTTTTTTTCTACCAACCATTGTAACCCACCATCGTTGAGGTGAAATACAATGCCAAATCCATCGACACTGGCCCCCAATGTCGATGCCTCTCACTCGCCTCTATCATGGTCGCACCATCGAATTGTTGACCTGTGTCTTCCTTCCTCATCTTCGACACAGTCGATACTAACACTCAATGATGATGAGTTCCTTCTACCACTATGCATAACCATGTCTGAAATCCCACATATAATAAACCCAAAATTTTATTCATATTTATATTGTTTATTTAGTGAATGCATTAGTCTTAAAGGAGTGACAGGTGGGGCCCAGTATTATTTTTCCCTTCAATGCATTGATTGGTATTATAGGGAAAATGATTTTGGTACTTAGTGTATGCCTAAATAATGTAATCATGATGCCTTTGTTGTAACATTGATGATAAGTATAATTTATTAGTTGTGACCTTAATAGAAATTAAAAAGTCTTAGCAGAGGCCATGATGGTAAAGATATGGATGTCTAGTTTTATAAATTCGATCACTATTAATTTAAATGTTGTATTGAATGAGTTTATTTATATTATTCACCATGTATTTGATTCATGATCATGTGATCTGTTATATGACATTATTTTATTATCAATTATTTCCTATAATATTAATCATGCCATGTATATGCCTTGATAGATTCTGATATATATTTTCTCTTACTGAGAATTTGATATCACCCTTCTTATGGTTAAAATTACATTTTTTTTGATGATAATTATTACACAATATATTTCTAGAAGAGTAGCGTATATGGATAATTTTTTGGAAGATATTTAATGCTTAATATGGATTAAATATTTTCTAATATAGTAGAAAAATTTCAATTTGATGAGAAAGAAATGGGTTTTTTTGGTTAATTATTTTTCCAAAATCACTAAATTTTTTTCCTAAAAGGTCCTTAAAATTTATGTGACTCTATAGTTATTAGTGATATTGTATTTATTGATGGTTAAAATTGGAACACCTTGGCTCATTTCAATGTCGTTATTTAAAAAAGATTTTAATGAGAACTGAATCCCGAGAGAGAGCGTCTGTGGTATCAAAAGAAAATCATTATTGTTTTCATATTATATTAACCTAGTTTGGGTGAAACAAGTAAAAATTACGTGTATATTTCTTTATTCACTTTACCTATTCATATTTTTTTTGTGAGGGAGAGAAGTGTTCATATTAAAAGAGGAACATGATCATTGGAAGTCGCTACTAGCACTACACTTTATCCGTGCTAAAAAACACTTATAAAGGTAATCCCATTACTAGTACTAATAAAAGGTGTAATTAATTAAAAAAATTATATTCTATGAAATATCATATTTTTGAATAAAAAAATATTTAAATTTTTATAGATATAATATATTTTATTAAATATAATTTATATAACATTAAGTACATAATTACACATAATCTAAAATAGATTTTGGGAAAATGGATTATAAAATAAATAAAATTTAATATTATGTAAAAAATTAGTAATTATACAGCACTGTTAAAATTTATTTTAAAATAATATTGTGCTTGATGACTTATGATACACACAACAGTGAAATTTAAGTGAACTGTGATATATGATAAAAATATTCTTCTTTAAAGGATACCATTATATCATAACTATTAAATTAGCATTAGAAATACGAATAAGAAAATTAGGAAAAATATTTATAAAGGTTTTATATAATAATAATATATTTATTAATTCATAGATAATATTTAATCAATTTTCAGTAAAGTAATTTTATGCTTAAAAAATATATTTTCACCAAAAATGGATTTTATTGTCTTTTGTGCACGAACATTATTATTAATTTCTAGAATATTTTATTAATTTTATTTTATGGAATAAATTAATTTTTGAAATCATCAATTAAATATTATATTTCAGTGAATTGATGGGTTTTTTTAGAAGATTTATTTTTGAGTGAATAGTGAAAAATACAATTTTTTGTTAAAAAGTCTTTTCATTTCTTTAAATAACGTAATTTAAAAGTCACATTATATTTTGAATTTAATCTTAAAGTAACTTATGAATAATTTAATTATAAACAATCGAATTAATTATGTAAAAATCATCAATGCACTTTATTTTGGTATAAGTTCATTTTTTGTATTTTATACCCATTTATCTAAACACTATTTTTTCATTCAGTTTTAGGAATTTATATTAAAATTGATTTATTAGAATTCTATAAATTTAATCATAAAAAACGAATTTCATATTTTTAATCAGTAGGTTCAAATTTGGTAAATAGTTCCCTTTTATTTTTGATCACAATGAATAATATCATTGTTTATGATTTGTCACCATAGTAAAGGGTAAATTAGGCAATTAACGTTAAAATTAAAGTCATAAGGATTTAGAAATATATTTAGCACTTACCTGTGTTTCATTATGATAATTTTAAATAAAAAACCATTCAAATATTTTAAAATATAGAATTTTTGTGTCATTTCTCTTTGACAAAGTTATTTTTATTATTTTATGTAAAAGAAAATCCCAAAATGTGTCTTTATTACATTTAATATCTATAATATTTTATGAGAGAGACAAAAACCTATTATGAATGGTTCTAAAATTTTATTTTAAATATATTTTTTATTATGGTAATTTATTTTAATTTTTTCATGATGACATAATTACCTTAAATACATACATAATTCTGACACGATGCTTGAGCAAGTTGTAGAAGAATATAGTAACTAATATTTAAAACATTAAAGTGGTGTTTTTGGGTGATTTATGGTTTCATATTATTTTATAGATATATATTACTTTTTATTAATTTTTTAAAAGTCTTTATTTGAGATACATTATTGTCTTGATATTTTTTAAAGTCAAATTATGTGAAGAGTCTATAAAATGAATTTAATGTTATTTTATGTTAAATAATATATTATTTAATGATTTAAAATTAATAAAAATATTTTATTTCGACTAATATATGCATTAAGGTTTATAATATCAATAATTTCACAAATATGGGTCACTTATTCTTTTATAGTGTCTTTCTTGACCCCTAACACATAATCAACTTGTGGTCATGGTAATCGTTATATAATGTTAATGGGGGGGTTAAAACTAATAGAGAAGTGTTTAAAAAATACTTAAACTTGTCTAAATTTTATTGGATGAGATTATAACTACTTATATCAATACTATATTATAAATATATCAATTATATTCCAAATAATGATGAAAAATAATTTATATTAATTTAATACTTTAAGTAATTCTGAGGTCTCCCCTCCCTTCACTTATAAAAAGAAACCAACTCTCCACTATTCCTCACAATTCATGATCCATTTAGATCAAAAAATATCTAACCAAATCTCATTCAATAGAAACTCCCCATGACTTAGAGAATCTTTTATCATCAAAATTTTAACCTATAGGTCTTAATGTGTAAGCCAAATATTATTTTTTAATGAAGAGGTATAACTTTTAATCGAGTGTTTCAAATTTTCTTATTCTTATATCTCCTTCCAATATCCTTAAATGATGATAATATAATAACAATATTATATCATATTTTCATGACCCAAATTCACCAAGATGAGGGAAGGGACAACAGATTTCCAGACCCTTCCTTCTTCAAGTTGAAGAAGAGATAATGACCCTCGATACCCTTCTTTAATAGGTCCCAGAATCATGACTAGCACCAAGGTTATAAAATCACACACAAAATCGAAGGCATTACCATTTTATTTAGTAGGATAAGGAGATAAGATAGTAAATCCCAAACAACAAAAAACTGGTGGCAAAAGTAAAGAAAAAAATAAACCATTCCCATATGCATGTTCCAAAAGTAAGTGCTACAAATTAAAACAAAACTCCAACAGAATGTACCAAAGAAAAGAAGAAAATAGAAACAATAACTATCCCAAATTCTAGACTACTACAGTCCTGCTTGATCATTGAAGTCCTCCTATATACCTGAAATAAGTTTTATATACGTAGGGTGAGTATACATGTATACTCATTGGGGAAAACCAAAATCTGTCATGCACAAGTGGGGTGGCATTATAATTCCCATGAGAAAACAAGATAACCCCTAGCAAGGAAACTATCCACCCAATCCTCACCATGGATCACTCCCCAAATAACGCAAGTTAGGTAATGTAATATTAATATCACATCGATGAAATTATACCAAGATTGAAATATAAATGATGAAATTTCACATATATAAAACCAAAAATTCCAAAATCTATGCTCATGAAATTATACATGGATTAAAATCGGAATCAGGGAATGATAAATTATTTTATATTCAGTTTCAATGTTTTCAATGTGTATTATCATGTTCAAATTTATTTTAATTTTTCCTTCCATTTACACATAATATTTTTCTAATCATTTATTTTCACACAAAAGAAATTTTTTTATTTCATCTGCCCCCAAACTTAATATAAAATTGTCCCAAGTGTTTGAAGAAAATAAAATTTATAAGGGTTAGAGGCAGATAAGGGGAGTTCAAAAAGGAAATTCAAATATAAGTATCATGGATATAAGTCCCCTAGTGGTTGAAGTTGAAGTTCATTCTGCTCCAATTTAGTCCTTTCATATCCATGTCACTTGTAGAGTTCCCTAGTAGAAAAAGGAAAAATAAAAAATACAAACAAAATAATATATTTATTTATTCATGTAATTAAAATTTTATATATAAAATGATTATAGAATAAGGAATCACTATAAGCCATAGGTCAGTGGTAAGAGCATTCCCCTATCTCCCTTCGTTCCCAGATTTGATTCCCCGCTACTTCACCGGTTGTGACAGGGTTTGACCCACGACCCATGACATGTCATTTTATATATATTTTTATTTATTATTATATTATTATTTTTTTGAATTTTCATTTTAACCTACAAACACATAAAAATAAAATAAAATAAACTGATGATACATTGTCTTCATTTAAAATTTCTAGGTAAGGTATTACTCAAGGATCACACCACATAACACAGATGAATATGGTGCTCCCCGTTCATACCCATCCATACTCATAAGAGAAGGACAAGTCAACAATCTATATTTTTTTATATTTTTTTAATATCAAAATTATTAATTAATCATATTTGAAAAATAAATATGAATAAAAAAAATTGGAAACATGAAAACCATGGTTTTCCTCCCGTGTAGCGCTTTTGAATAACGTTGTTAGCCCGACATGGATCCTAAATTTATCAATTTTTTCTTGCATCATAGGTTGGCGCAGTAAAATAACCTCTGTTTCTTCTTTATTGAATGATTCAATGAATGGTTTTAACCTATGACCATTGACCATGAAAATTTAACCACTTGTGGGATCCTTAATCTCTACTACCCCATGGGGGTACACTTGATGCACCATGAAAGGACCTCACCATCTAGACCTTTACTTTCTCTGTTGTAAATGAAGTTTTGAACTATAAAAGATCACAATGTTTCTTGGGTCAAAATGTTTGACTTTGATATTCCTGTATTGGTAGGCTTTAACTCTGGCTTTATTTATCCTCAATTTTTTATAAGCCTCCATTCTATGTTCCTCAAGTTCATTAAGATCTAATTTCCTTTTTTCTTAGTCCAAAGAAATGTCAAAGTTCATTTTTCATGATTTCCCAAAATGCTTTATGCTCGATTTCAATAGGTAAATTGCATGATTTTCCATAAACCAACCTATATGGTGACATGAATAGGATGGTTTTGAATGTTGTATGATTTGATATAAGAGCATCCAAGAGTTTCTTAGACCAATCTTTCCTAGAGGGATTCACAGTTTTCTCAAGAATTTTCTTAATCTCCCTATTTGCTAACTCACACTGACCATTGGTTTGAGGATGCTATGCAGTGGAAACATTATGATAAATACCATACTTAGACATGAGTGAAAGGAATGGATAGTGGTAGAAATAGGTTCCTCAGTCAGTGATTATACCCCTAGTAATTCCAAATCAAGAAAATATGAGCCCTTTTATAAATTGGATAAAATCATGATGGTCGTTAGATTTAGTGGGAAAGGCCTCAACCCATTTTGAGACTTAATAAATATCTAATAGGATGTAGAGGTATCCATTGGAGTTTGGAATGGGTCCCAGGAAATCAATTCCCCAACAATCAAATATTTCAATCACCAGAATAGAAGTGAGGGGCATTTAATTCATTTTTGTAATGGATCCTAATTGCTTACACTGAGGAAAACATTTGAAAATTTAGAAGGAATGCTTAGTGAGGATAGGCTAGTAGAAACCACTTTGGAGGACCTTTTTAGTGGTTTTATTTGTAGAAAATTGGCCTCCAGATGGCTCTCCATGAAAAATTTTTATAATGGACTCGTGCTCAGACTCAAGAACACATATCCTGATGATTTGATCGAGATACAACATGAAGTGGTAAGAATCATCAGACACATATTGTTTGAAATCAGAAAGGAATATCATCTTACCTTTGGTCCCCAAGAATTTTGGAATGTCACCGGTCAACTAATGGTTTGTTATGTCAGTATACCAAGGGAAATCACTCCCTGAATAGAGGTTCTCATCAGGAAATGAATCAGACACAGAGTGGTGGTGGGAGTTTTCATTGAATTCTATCCTGAAAAGGTGATAATCAACAACATTTTCAACACCCTTTTTATCTCTAATGGTTCAATAAAACTCATGAAGAAGAAGTACACACCTAATCAATCTATCCTTGACATCTTGTTTTTGGAAAAGGTATTTTATGTCTGAATGGTTGGTGAAGACAATGATGGGTGATCCTAAGAGATAAGACCTGAATTGCTCTAAGGAAAATACAATAGTAAGAAACTCATTCCCAGTGATGTTGTAGTTAATTTTTGAATCATTTAAATATTTTCATTCATAAGCAATGTAACCAAGAGTTTTCTCACACTGTTGTCCTAATACTGATCTTACAATGAAGTCACTAGAATCACACATGAGTCCAAAAGGAAGTCTCCAATTTGGAGATTGCATGATAGGTGGAGAGACAAGAGATGACCTGAGTGTATAGAATGATTCCTCATAGATTTCTGTCCATAAAAATGGAGCATCTTTCACTAATAGAGCACAATGTGATTGATAAATTGAGCTGAAATTCATAATGGTCCTTCTATAGAAACCAGAATTTCCTAAGAAGGACCTCACTTCCTTAACAGTTTTAATATATGGAAGGTGATGAATGATGTCAACCTTATCTTTATCGATATTAATCCTTCTACAAAAAACCAAATGATCTAGAACAAGTCCTTCATTTACCATTAAATGGAATTTTTCCCAATTTAGGATGAGATTCTTATCCTCGCATCTTGAAAAAACCCTTTAATCATTTATAATTAATCCCTCAAAATTATCCCAAAATATGGAAAATTCATCCATGAATACCTCTATGTAATCCCCCACCATGTCCGAGGAGATTTCCATCATGCACCACTGCAAGGTACCAGGGGAATTACATAACCCAAAGGGCATGCGCTTGATGGAAGAAGTGCCAAATGGACAAGTGAAGGTTGTTTTTACTTGATCCTATAAAGAGACCTAGATTTTATTATACCTTGAGAATCTATCTAGGAAGAAATAGAATTGATGACCCTCCACTCACTCGAGGGCTAGAAAATAAAGGGTAAGGGGAAATAGTCAGTCTTAGTACAAGAGTCGAGCATCCTATAGTCGATACAAACTCTCCATCCCCTACTGACCCTTGTGGGGAAAAGGTCACCATCCTCATTGGTGATCACGTTGATTCTAGATTCCTTTTGGAAAACATGAATTGGGATTTCCCACTCACTCTCATCAATGGGGTAGATGATACCCAATTTTAACAACTTATGAAGTTATTTCCTTACCACATCCATAAGATTTGGATTGAGTCTCTTTTGAGGTTGACGACTTGGTTTGGATTCATATTCAAGAACAATAATATTAGTCATAATGAGTGGGCTAATCCCACAAATATCAGAAAGGGTCCATCCAATTGCTTTCTTATGCCTTCTTAGGACATAAAAAAGCATCATCTCTTGATTGGATTCAAGAGAGGAAGAAATGGCAACATGAAAGGATTGATTGTCCCCTAAAAACACATACATGATTGATGAAGATAAGACCCCAAATTAGATACATATTGGTTATCACATTCCATGAATGGATGAGGATTTTTATTGAACTTAGTTTCTTTGTTCAGATTTCTTGACAGAATTTGTTCCCTGTGAACAGAATATTCATCCACAAAATTAGCCAGAGTAGTGTCCTAAATGGGTATGGACTCAATGTAATTGATTTCTACCAAGGTATAATTGATTGTTGATTCTAGAAAATCCTTAATAGTACTATCTAAAATAGATTCAATCCATGGAGACAAATTTTCTTCATGTGAACAAAGAAAATAAATATCCCCTTGACTTAGACATCCTTCAGCAATTCCTTGATGTTCCTCAAGATCACTATCAACACTACCAATCCAATTACCCTCATGTATTTCCTCATCATCCCCAATTTGAGATTTTTCATTATAGATGTTCTATCCTAGAATCATATTTACAAAGGTGGTGGTCATGTTCCCATTTCACACTCGGATAAAAAAATTTAATGTTACAAGGAAGGGATTACCAAGGATGATTGGGGTTTTCTACTTAAAACCTAATATTGGGTGATTTTTGGGGATAATGAAGTGAACTGGGTAAATGAAATTTTCTACTTTCACCAAAAAATCCTTTAATATCCCCTTAGGAACTCTAATTCTACGATCAGCAAGTTGAAGAGTGATAGATGAGGGTTGGAGTTATTTGAGCCCTAATTGACAATACATGGTATAAGGAATGAGATTCACACTAGCTATGAGGTCACACAAGGCTTTTACAACATTGTCCTATCCTAGTTCAACATTGACTCCAGGGCATCTTGGTTATTTCATCTTTGGAGGAAGGGTTCCTTGGATTGTTGTTCTAACATTTGCTACCAAAAGGACTTAGTTATTATGTGAGAATTTCTTTTTAAATTTGCAGAGGTCCTTAAGTTATTTTGAGTTTGCAGGAATTGCTTGAATTGAATCATGGAGTGGAATGTTCAACATGACTTGTGAGAATATTTTCCATAATGTTTAACACAATTCAGGCTTGGGTTTCCCCCTCATGCATTGAGGAAATGGGGTAGGTTGTGGGATTGTTTTTTGAAGGGGTGTTTCATTCACATTGTTGTTATTTTATTCAGTTTGATCACGTTGTTCATTTAAATTTTCTTTAGGGTTTGAATCTTTAAGTGGTTTTTGAATTATTTGTTAAGGATTCTTAACTGATTTCCCACTTTTTAAAACTATTACAGCCTTTAGTTGTTAATGATTTATTTGATTGAAACTTGACTCTCCCCTTAAAGTTGAGGATGGAACTACCTGAGTTGGAATGGGTGGTTTCCTAGTTTTGATGGTTTATAGTTCATTTTTAAGGGATGATACTTCTGAGTTCATTTTCTCAACTTATTTACACAACTTCTCAAGGATTGGAAGAGGGATAGATTTAGTAGGGAATTATTCTTGTTGGTTTATCCCAGGATGATACTTTAGTTTTTGGATTGGTTATTGCTTAGGTTTCTTGATGTGTTGTTGGTATTGGTCAAGCAGATGATGGTATTAGTCTGGTTGTGGTAGGAAATGGTTGTGGTTTTGGAAATTTTGTGGATGGTAGGGGTTGGGACTTTATAGATGACTAGGTTGTTTGTTATTGATAGAGCATTGTCATGGTCTCCCTCAAATTATTAGTGTGATTTTTGGGAACTTAGTGAAGCATAGTGGCTGACTAAGGTCGTCTCTCAAAAGAGGAAGTTAATTAAAAAAACTTTCTAGAGGTA
This sequence comes from Viscum album, assembly GCA_963277665.1. Taxonomy (NCBI): domain Eukaryota; kingdom Viridiplantae; phylum Streptophyta; class Magnoliopsida; order Santalales; family Viscaceae; genus Viscum; species Viscum album. Next base: position 1,935,462,793 of record OY728131.1, read on the forward strand.
TTCCAAAAATAAAATAAAATAGAATAAAAACACTACATGAAAGGATAGGGGTTTTTAAAGTTTATAAAACTTTAAGAAGTTTTCTGGAAGAAGATTGCATTTTTTTTTGGTTTTTAATTTTGAAATGAATTTTGATTAAAAAGACACAACAAGAAGAAGTTTTTTTAGAAAAAATTTTAAAAGACATAATCGATATAACTCTACCTCTTAAATAAATTATTTATCATTATAATTTAAATTAAAATCCACTTAATTATGACCCATTAACTTGTTAACCCCTGAACCCTATGAGAATTAACCTTACCACAAAGATGATGTTAATTAAACCCTAGGTTATCTTTGGAACATGAAATCGCATCACCCTAATTTGATTGATGTTATAAGGATAGATTATGGTTAGTGGTAAATTAATACACATATACAATCTTAAATTGAGGATGAATTGTTTCTAGGGATTATATTTGAACTCTACAAATTTATCGTGTATGGTCTTGTATTACCGATTAAGATCGCGCTCTCACAATTTACACAAAAATCTCGACCTCACGTGTTTTTGTGTTAGTTGTTCAATTGCTTTCTTAGTTTATTAAAAATTAAAAACACAATTCATGGATCATATTAAGAGAATTAAAGTAGCTCAATGATTCAAAATAATTAAATGATGAGGGTAGAAGATAGATCGATTACTAAAAGACTACTCTTCCATGGGTGGCGTAATCATCGTAGAAGCATTTTGCATGTGCAAAGGTTTATAATTGGTATAACCCAATAATGCTTCTACTCATGAATTCCATCCCAATTAGGAAGATTAATAGAAGAATAAATTTAAACAAAACAGATAAAAATATGAGGAATAATAGTATATCAAAGAAGTTTATTACAAAATTGAAAACATTACAAAATGAAGAAAAGAAGGAGGCTTCGATGAGGGGATCCTTTCCTCAAGAGCTACCCCTCTTACAATGTTTAGAGGATTTGGGTGAATCCAATTCTAATCTACATAAAATCTCATAATGCACATCCTAACCCCACTAAATGAGAAAAACATTAATTTATTCAATTGTGGGGAGGCTAGGTTCAAAGTGGTTTCAAGTGTGAATGGGGAATCTTGGCCAAATATTTTATGTCAACATGCACTGCCCATTTGACCACAAAAACACATGAATTGGCAGGCCTTCTAGTGAGATAATATGTGAGCATATAGTTCTTCTATCTCCTCTAAATATTTGGGCTCAATCCATACATAGATGAATGAGTTATGGCTGAAATATAGAAGCTTCCCCATTCTAGAGTGTCCATCCCACCTTTGACTTTATGGCCCAATTAATCCATTCAGATGCATTATTTTTATCATGTTTCCTGAATAAAAGTTGTATCCCATGAAGTAAGTTACACAGTAACATAATATTACGTTCAAATAATTCAAATAAAAATATTTATGATTGATATACTAGAATGATTTTAAAAGGGAAAAACTGGAATTTTAATCAAATATTCAAATGAATGATCTAATCCCAAATACTTTGTAATTGAACATATTTAACACAATGTGAGGAAATTATATCATTTATTATCAATAAAATAGTGTTTTATCAACTCCCCCACACTTACAATTTTGCACACCTGAGCAAAACCTCATATTAAGTAAACATCAATATCAAATCAAAACCAATTTTAAAACACATATCCTTGAGTTCAAACAATTACACACCATGAAATAAAATACATCATGCCTCATAAAAAACAATTACATCAATTTCTTAATTTATATCATTCAATATATTTCCACTTTATTTTTCTTCCCATGCACAAAACACTTACCTCTCTTGAATTTTCTCTTATCACTCAAATATCATTTTTTTGCAATGTCTTTCTCATCCATACTCATACAAGGGTCACTATAGGCTTGAGAAATTCCTAAATCACCACCCAATGAGAGTAAGGGACGTATGTTTATTATGAGGACTTTTCAGGGCTGTTCTGTGGATTTCAGTTGGTATGATTTAGATGTGAAAAATTCTGAGGCTGAATGAGGAGGGATTGACTCTTTTTGAAGTAAACTTGCATTAATCTAATTTTCACTTAAATATGGTCTTTTACTCAATCCCCATAGTATCAATTCAGCTCCATAATCATAAAAAGTCATGAAAATTTAACACCATTCATCATTTCAGCATAAAAAATGTCAATCATCTCAAATATTATTTTCTTGAATGCTCTAGATAGACACAACATCCCACCTCAATTAGAAGCTCCAGAAAAGGCACAGGTTTCAATATAATTAATTTCTTCAGTAGCAAACACATCTCTACAGAATTTAATTTTCCTTCCAATGTATCACAAAATGTGGTAGCACAACAGATGATAGATTTCCCCACTATTAAGCTCAACTAGATTATGAAATTTCACTTCAAGAGTTGGTTGGATAAGGAAAATTGGATTGTAACATGGCTAACATAACAGGTTGTGCATGGATTTTAAGGGCTACAAGGATTAAATGTTCATGGTAGGCCATTAAAAAAAGGATTCGTTGAAATAGGGGTTTTAATACCAACAAAATTCTTTAATCATTTAAACATAAGTACCTCAAACCCTCATGTTTTGACAAGAATAGATAAAATTTTGGATAAATCAAGCATGGTTTAGTTCTCTCAATAAGTGAGGTGAATGTAATGAATATGAAAATAATGTTTCATAAGCCTCACAAGAAAGCGATATCCAATATAAAGCTAGTTAGATGTGGCATAGTATTCAAAATTCAATATAATTTTCATGAAATTTCTTAATATTTGAACTTGAAACAGTGTCATTTTCAGAATTCATTTAAGCTCAGTTTCAAGGGATAAGTTGTTTCACAAATTTATATGCATTTCAAAATTACGATGAGAATCATTTCAGCTCAAAAATTTCAAAAACACAATGAAAATTGAAAAATAAACACACAAAATTTGAAAAACAAAAAATTTTTTGTTTTGTTTTTTTAAACAGGAAAAAAATTGAAATTACTAAACTAAAAGGTTCCCTCCCCCACACTTAAAATATTGCATTGTCCTCAATGTGAACCCATGAAATGATATATGCACATGAAATGAAGAATTTTTAAATAGGACAAATAATATAAGAGAGAAAGGGTTAAGAAAATCCTGACGTGCTCAAGTGATAATGGGGTAATGCAGTGTGATAAAACCCACTGCATTTGTAGGAAGTCCCTCAATGTATCTTTTATAAAGTTTCCCACTGACTGTAAATATCCTTCTAGTTTCCACTTGTGTGATCTCCACTGCACCATAAGGAAAAACATTAGATAAAATATAAGGTCCTAACAAACTGGAACACAACATATCAGGCATCAGCTTCAGTCGTGAACTGTAGAGATGGTATTTCTCTCCAACATGAAACTCTCTTTGTTGGATCACTCTATCATGAGATTCTTTTGATATTTCCTTGTAGGGCCTTGAGTTCTCATATGAAGAAAATCTAATCTTTTTATGCTCTTGAATTTGTATCTTTTTTTGGATTTCAGATTGGGAAAAATCCATGTTGCATTTTTTTATAGCCTAATAAGACTGATGCTCAACTTCCACGGGGAGATGACATGCTTTTCCAAAAACAATCCAAAATGGGGACATACCAATGGGTGTCTTGTATGCTGTCCTATAAGCCCACGATGTATCATCCAAGTGCTTGCTCCAATCCTTCCTATTTGGTTGCACGGTTTTCCCCAATATTTGTTTCAACTCCTGATTTGAAACCTCAGCCTAGCCATTTGTTTGGGGGTGGTATGGTGTTGATGTTTTGTGTGTCACCCCATACTTTCAAAGGAGGGAAGAAAAATTCCTATTACAAAAGTATGTCCCTTGGTCACTGATCATGACCTTTGGTACTCCAAACCTGCAAAAAATTTGAGCCTTGACAAAATCCACTACAACATGAGAATCATCAAACCTGGTGGCCTTGGCCCCCACCCATTTACTCACATAATTAACAGAAACCAAAATATACAAAAATCCAAATGAACTAGGAAAAGGACCCATAAAATCAATGCCCCATACATAAAAAATCTCACAGAATAGTATGGGTTGTTTGGGAATCTCATGTCTCCTAGAAATGTTCCCAGTGTGTTAGCAACAAGAGCTTGACTTAAAAAACACATGGGCATCATGGAATGAACTAGTCCAATATAATCTAGAGTCCAAAACCTTCCTAGCTATCCGTTGGGGTCCAAAGTGTCCACCACAAGCAAGTTTATGACAGAAATGCAAAAGAGACTCAAACTCATGATCAGGAACACACCTCCTAATGACTTGGTCACTACACATGTGCCAAAGGTAAGGATCATCCCAAAAATAATACCGAGACAAACTTTTTAATTTTTGGACATGATGTTTCCTTAAATTTGTAGGGATTTCAGAGGCAACAAGGTATTTAACTAAATCTGCAAAACAAGGATGCATACCTGAGATGGAATAAAGATGCTCATTAGGGAAAGTGTCCCGAAGTGTAACCTGGTACAAGGTGTGATCCTCTAGTGTGTGAGTATGCCTACTCATGTGATCCACCACAATATTTTCTGACGTCATTTTTTCTTTATCTCAATATCAAATTCACGAAGAAGGATCATCCATCGGATCATCCTGGGCTTTTCATCTGGCTTCTTCAAGAGTTACCTCAAAGCTGCATGTTCAGAAGAAAAAACTACATTAGATCCCAATAAATTTGAATAAAATTTATCTATAGCAAATAGAATAGAAATAAACTCCTTTCTCATTGTTGTGTAATTTTATTGGGCTGAATACAGTGTCCTTGATGCATAGGTGATCACATGTGAAAATCCCTCCACCCTCTCAGATAAGACATCTCTAACCACGAAGTTAGAGGTGTCACACATAAACTCAAAAGGAATCTCGCACCACGGGGGCTGTATGATAGGTGGAGTGGTCAGAAACTTTTTTATCTCATCAAAGGAAGTCCTGTAAGAGTCATCAAACACAAAATTAGAATCCTTTTGAAGTAATCGTGACATAGGAAGAGCAATTTTACTAAAATTTTTGATGAAGCGCCAATAAAATCCTGAATTACCTTGTAAAGATCTAACATCACGCACACATAAAGGATAGGGTAAGGATTAAATAATGTCTATATTAGATCTATCAACCTCTATCCCATGTTTTGACACTACATACCCTAAGACAATGCCATGCTCTACCATGAAATGACACTTTTCAAAGTTCAAGACCAGATTCTTCTCAATACAAAGATTCAACACCTTTCCCAAACTACATAGACATTCATCAAATGAAGTCCCATACACTGTAAAATCATCCATAAATACCTCCATGATGGTCTCAATAAAATCAAAAAATATACTCACCATGCATCACTGGATGGTACCTAGGGTGTTGCAAAGTCCAAATGGCATCCTCCGGTAGGCGAATGTGCCAAAGGGATAGGTTAATGTAGTCTTCTCCTGATCCTCCAGATCTACAAGTACAAAAAAATATCCAAAATATCAATCAAAGAAACAATATTGTGTCTTCCCAGCTAGTCTCTCAAGCATCTGATCAATAAATGGGAGGGGGAAATGGTCTTTGTGAGTGGAATAACTTAGTTTCCTATAATCAATACACACATGACAACTATTTTTCACCCTCATTGGAACTAACTCTTCTTTCTCATTTTTAACCACAGTAACACCACTTTTTATAGGCACAACCTTAATAGAACATACCTACTGAGAATCTGAAATGGGATAGATTATACCTGCCTCGAGAAATTTTCAACCTCTTTTTTAACAACCTATAGAAGGGTTGGATTGAGTCTCCTTTATAGTTACCTCACCGGTTTAGCCCTATCCTCCAAAAGAATCATATGCATGCAAATGGAGGGGATAATACCTGATATGTCATCTAGGGTCCACCTGATTACCCTGATGTTCTCCCTCAAAAGGATCAAAAGTTTTTCTTCATGTTCAAAAGGGATATTGTTAGCAATGATAAATGATAATTTCTCACCACTTGAAAAGTGTGAGTATTTGAGATTTGGTGGAAATGGCTTGAGTTCCAGTGTAGGGGGGTGGTGTATGGATGGGGTCATTGAAGAAACTGAAATATGTGCACAAAGAGCATTAGTATCAGAATAAAAATCATCAAAATTAGAAATTAATGCATCAAATCCATCAACATACTCAACATCCATGTCATAATCAGAGTTTATATGAACAGAATTTGAATCCAAATCAAAATCAAATCTAATAGAGGTTTTTACATCAAAAATAGGTGTGGAAGTACTCATAGATATCAAACTAGAACCAATACTCATAATCTCTATAAACAAAGGACAATCAAAATCCATGGAGTTTTTACTTGGTGGTTCAAAATGGGAGATAACAAAAGAAGAATGGTCCTCATAGGGGTACTTCATGGAGTCCATAACATTAAATATCACAACTTCGTCCCCAAATTCCATGGAAAGTATACCCTCATTGACATTTATGATAGTTTTTTGCAGTTTTGTGGAAGGTTCTACCTACCATAATGGGGGAATTAGAACTTACTTGATCATCCTCTATGTTAAGAACATAGAAATCTGCTGGAAAGATCATGTATCTTACCCAGATAAGTACATCCTCAAGAACTACCATAGGATATGTCGTAGCTCTATTCTCCAACTAAACCACTACTCTCATCGGCTTCAACTCTCCAACCTATAAAGAAGACAATATAGAGTGAGGCATCACATTTATGGAGTTTCCCAAATCACAAAGAGCACCAGAGAAGTGAAACTCCCCTATGGTACATGGGATGGTGAATGTTCTGGGATCCTTGCACATTGTTGGCATTGCTAGAGTTGGTGTAATGAGTACTGAGACATTCCTTCCACGATTTATCCTTTCATTTCCCTTGATCCCTCTTCGATTGGTACAAAGTTCTTTTAAGAATTTATAATACCTTGGAATTTTCTTAATGGATTCAAGTAGAGGAATCTGGATCTCCACACGCTTGAATGTGTCCAAAACCTCCTTTTGCATTGCCTCTTCAGCCATATTCTTGGTTTGAACAACCCTGTTTGTAAAAAGAAGGGGTTTAGGAGGAACATCATCAATATTTTTCATACATTTATCTTTCTCCTTGGATTGCTCATCATTTGGTATGGAATGCGGCTTCTCTAGAGTTGAGTTTAATCCCGGTATAACGGTAGGTAAAAATGTATCATTCATTTGCTTCCCACTTCTCAAGGTGATGGTAATGACACTCCCTTTTGTATTTGGAGTGGGTTGCGAAGGTAGATTTCCAGAATTCATACTCACAAGTTCATGGAGGGTGGTGGAATATGGCTCATTTGAGTCTTCAAATCCCTCAACTCCGAACCTTGACTCTTCAGCTCATTCTGTTTATTAAGAACAATTTCTATCAAAATATCATCAGTGTTAGAGTCTACCTTGTGTTGGATATTCCCTTGTAGCTAACTTTTTGATGTTTGAGCTTTAAATATCCTTTGGGGTTGTTGGAAACCCTATTGGTAAGGTGGAGGCTACTGGAAGATAGGTTGAAAAGGGGGCCTTTGTTATTGCCCAGAGCCAAACCTCATGTATGATTGAACCTTCCAACCTTGGTTGAATGTTAGTGAAAAAGAGTCATACTTCTTTTGGGGTTGTGGTTATTGTTGTTGATATGGTCTCCCAAGAAATACTTCTGCACAATCTTCTGTTTCCTGTAGTTGGGGGCAATAGTCAGTTGGGTGGCTTGTCTCAGTGCAAATACCACAAGGTCTTGAAGGAGGGGGTTGGGATGTATTTTGATCCAAAGAAATCTGCCTCACCATAGTGGTCAATTCTTCTAACTCAGTATCAATCAAATGACATTCAAGAGAAGAAGGACTTACCTGATGTACCTTCCTAACATGTGGTGTACCTCTATCATCGAATTGTTTGGAGTTTTGGGCCATCTTGTTGATCAATGCACGTGTGGCTACTGGTGTCTTGTCCACCAGTTCCCCTTCTACTGTGGCGTCCACCATGATTCTCTCTATAGGTGTGAGTCTTTCGTAGAAGTATTGGATGAGGAGTTGCCCACTGATTTGGGGATGCAGTCATCTTGCGCATAACTTATTGAATCACTCACAGTACTCATACATTGACTCCCATTGGGCTTGCCTGATCCCTGAGATCTCCTTATGAATGGAAGTGGTCCTTGATGCTGAAAGAAATATCTGGGATTTCAGTATGTGCAAAGTGTTAACTTTTAATAGCACTCATGTTTTCACTAAGGTTCTATGGTAATTCATGTTTAAAAAGAATACATGATTAAGGTATTGACATGTTTAGAATGTGACCAACAAGATATATCGTATGATATATGGGGGATAAATGATGGTATTCAAATTCTCTATAGATGAAATTTCTAGTAATTATTGTCTTTATACTATGAGTTTGGATAGAAGTATTTTGGATAATACTAATGATTGGAATGGATTATGATGAAAATTGGATAGTATTGTTTAAGGATATAACTTTTTTTTGATATTATTGATGGAATGTTATAATAGTGTAGTTTTAAAAAAAGGGACAACCTGCAGGACGGGCGACAACCCATCACGTCGTACAAGGTTGCGGGAATTGAACCCACAACCGAAGTGAGACAGACCTTTATTTCTTACCACTTGACTACAAGAAGTCCCTGGTTAGTAGAAACTAGTTTTATTTTATTAATCGGTATGATAGGTGAAGTATAAGTCCATTTTTGGAATCATATATGATTAATCTCGCCATAGATGGACTTATGTATATTTAATAACTTATGAAAAACATTTTGTTATAGAAACGGATGGGATGGCTTATAATTCTAGAAAATGATCTGCCAATACTTTAAGAATGAAAAATTCAAATTCATTTCTTTAGAAGATGAAGTAGAAATTGTTCAAGGCACGAACACCAGTGAGATTATACCGAGATAAAGTAAGTATTTCTTCTAATTAACATTCTTCAACTTTAGGGAAATCATCTTGAAAACCAAAAATGTTGTCCTAGTGCCCTTATATCTAATTAATCAGATGGTACCTTAGATAATCACAAATTTAAGGATTTGTTATTGTTGGCTTTTTTAATGCCATGTTCTCTACCACTCTCCATCATAACTGGATGGTTATACTTCTCTTCCATATCAACATTTTTACTTATGTTCTCCTATGTGGAAACTCAGTGATTAGGGTAAGCGTTACGTTTCATAATTTATTTTTTAAAGAAAAGTTTTGGTATTCCTTCTTACAATGTGGGTTTCTATTAAAACTTTTGATTAGAAAACCATTTATTACCCCCAACGAATTTTGAGGGTGAAATTCATTTTAAGGGGGGTAGAATGTAACACCCCGAGATGTTATGAAAAATATTATTTTTAATTTCATTGATATCTAGTGTTGTATGATACACCAAAAGTATCTTTCACTACATGAATACCTAACCTAGCTTTCATTACACACAATCACGAACTTCCACGATAGCGTGTGTTATAGGCAATACTGTGTTTCTCTAAACAAATATATGTTATTAAAATATTATAAAAATTTGCCATTATGAATAGTAATACCCACTTTTTGAAATTTTATAAATTTTATCATTCAAAATGGACATCATTTTTGGATTCTAAATATTGAAATTATCCTAGGGTGAAATTTTGGTATTTTTATGAAAACATTCAATTTTCGATGAATAGTGAAACCACTGTGTTACTATTTAAAAACAGACTTTTTATTTAAATAATTATTTATTTTATTTAAATTTATTTTCGATCAAATTTGATATAAAATACCTATATAAGATAAATGTAATTCATTGGATTCATTTTATAATAATTTAAGATATATAAAAATTTTGTTGAACTTTTGACCGTCTTTTACCCACCACCTAAGAAAATTTACAAATTTATATAAAACATAAGTTTACTACATTTTTTAATGTAATTTAAAAACTCCAAGAGACACTATTTATGTTAGTAAGTAAAATTTGGTTCAATGAGATGAAAATATTTTTTGGTGAATAGTAACTTTTTACTTTTATTTACCACGGTTAAAAGTAAATAGGGTAATTAAGGGTAAAAATGAAATTATAATTACCCTAAAACATGTCTTAATTCTATTTTATAAGTTTAATTTGACCAAAAACAACCTTATCAATAAAATATGACCATATAGGTCCACTTGAATTAGATTAGGACATTTAATATTATTTTATTTAAAAAAGAATTAAAATAGTTAAAATCTATGTTTAATAACTAAATTTTTTTTAATATATGGTTATATATGAGATAAATTAGACTATAAATATTCATTAGAAAGATAAGAATATTTCATAAATAATGGTATTTTATTTATAATTATTAAATATTATATTATAAATGTTATTTATTACACAATGATGATGCAGTAATTACCTTATTAATGAAATATTATCATAATTGCTGTAATAAATACCCAAATAAATGTACTTTTAGAAATTTTATGAATTAAACTAATTTTATAGGTTAATATTACATGTTAGTATTGATTAAATTAAATTTTTTAGAACTAATCATACTGTTATGATTTTCTCAAAAATCAATTACCAGATTGTGTCAAAATTGACATAAAATAGTTTTCACAGAAAATATTATAATATTAATTGTTATTATATTTCTAAAAATCTATGGATCGGACAAGATACTTATATCATTATAGGTGTATAATTTATGGATCACGTGGGGCTCGCTTGGATGTATATGGTATGTTTATTAACTATATAATATAAAAATACAATGTGACATGGTAAATGCCAATCTAATTAACTAAGAGTTAAAACTAAAAGATAAGGTCAATATAATGACCCAAACCTATATAAAATCTATTGGTTGAACTAAATTACAACCCATACAAACTTTATCTTATATAAAATCAAATTGGAGCTATTATAAACTGAATAGTACATTATTATAATATAATATATTATGTTTTTCCTAAAGTGCCCCTCTCCTCCCTTATAAAAAGGGAACCCCTTCCCTCTTCACTTATAACCCTTTTGAGCCTTTAAGATAGTCAAAAACCTGCCCATTTCTCTTATACACTTCCCTAGAATCATTCTATAGGTTCTGGTCTTCTCAAAAGACCAACTCTACTTCCTTTAGAGAAGGCTTAAAGGAGGAGCGTCGAAGAAGAGGTAATCTCTTTTTCCAATTCTACCTAGTTTCTATCTTCTTCTACTTCTGCTTATTTAGTTTTATCATTTTAAAGAAATAACATCAGTAATAATTATATACTGATATGTTATTATAAATATTAAACAACCCTATTTCACCTTCTATCCATCCTACAGAAAACGAAATCACCGCGCGTGCGTACATACGGAATACAGTTTCCACGCCATGATGTAATCTGTTTTCAAACACCACCATACATGGATGGGTATAATGGTTTAAATAAATAACTATATATGATTATTTTAAAGTGATATTGATTCTGAAATATTATACATATGCTTCAATACAATTCCACGATCATGGGAATGATATCATCGCCCGAGCGTACGTACGGACTACTGTCTACACGATGCATTGAGATTCAATCTCCATGTTAACCATTCATGAATGATTATAAAGTATATATAATGAATAATAATGAGATATATGACATAATAATGATACTGGATTTATGTATATATATATGTATGTATTTCATCTTCTTAATTCCATTCAATTCAATAAGGAAACGAAAACAGCGTTCATGCGTACGTACGGCCTACCGTCTCCATGAACAGTGTATTTCATTCCATTAATCAATATATCATATATATATATATGTATATGCTGAATATATATTATATATAATTAATTTTTTACATTATGTAGTTCTGTAAATCAGGATATAATTAATAATATCTAGAACAACAATTTGAAACACGTACAATAAATGAAACGATTTTACCCAAATCGCTGCTTTTACATCGAATTTACAAAAGAATGGGTAATATAAAGTCATATGTAAACTATATATGATATCATAACAATGAATATGATTCTGTAATAAATCAATGACATTATTAAAATCATTATACACGAGGTTCGGATGCATATGAATCATATCAGACATAAGGTAAGGGATAAATTTTCAATATCATTTTAATCTGAGATTGTTTATACGTAAGTATTTACTGCGGTTACGTTTGTCATCCATGACCATGTTTTCTAAAAATAATTCATAAAATGTTTACTATTATTCCATGTATGTTTAAAGTCATTTTTACCCTTTGTTGAATTTTTACCACATTGTATGGATGGAATCTTTCCTTTGGTTACCATATAAGGTACTTTTTGACTTTTTCGACAAAAGTACGAGGAGAATATTATTTTTTAACCTATAAAGCATGAACGTATTTTTAACGGTTTTATAACGCCTTATTTTCATAAATATTACTCTACCTGATTTCATTACTATTTTAACAAAATCATTTTATTTTAAAATTGCATGTCATTTTGTGAAAAGAAAATTATTTTGAATAAGAAAGGATATTTTCCTCAAGAATTCATTTCAAGTGTTTTATCAAAACCATTTTCCATCTAAGATGACATTATTTGATATGTGTATGTTTCAAGTATAATGTCTCAATGATTTAAATGGTCTCAATTTTCTTATTATGAAATGATATATATTTGTTTTATATTGATTATGTTATGATGGGATGATGTTTATGAAACCCATTTTATTGTTTGGGTTATGATAAATGATTTATATTTATGTTGTGGTAGAGGTAAGAATGATTTCATTATGAGATGGGTGGGACTTATATCTCCCTCCAATGCATTGGGTAAAGATTTATATCTCATGAGATAGACATGGTTGGAATGGTAAGTTAATCCGGTTCAGTAATACAGGACTTGAACGAGGAGTGAACTTGATTCAAAAAGGGAATTTGACCCCTAAGATGGTCTTGGATGCAATGCCTTGACTACTATGGAAATCATATCATGTGCTTAATGGTTTCCAGAATCACATGTTTTATTCCCATGCTATTTTATCATGATTAATTTTCCTTTATGATATATTCCTTACGTACTTCCATGATTTATGTATCTGCTAAAGATTTTAATGTTTAGATTTTTGTTCATGTTTTTGCATTCAAATGTTTTTGGATTGTTGTATATTCTCTATGTTTACCCTTACTGGGCATTTGATCTCACCCTTTTTATGTTTTCATTCCCCCAATATTTAAAGAATGGTTTTAGGTAAGAAAAAAAGGGAAGATCTTTTTGGAATATGTTGAAGATCTTTCACCACGATTAGAATATTTTCTTCCGAGGTTCCAAAGACACTAATCTATTGTGGTCCTTCAGTGTTTGTTTTGTTAGGTATTAATTATTCTGAAAAATTAATGTAATGTCTATGTACGTCAGGTTTTGGGTCTCTACATGGAAGGATTTGGATAGAATTAGGAATGTCTTACATGAGGGGAGTTATATGAACTAATTCTACTTTGAAGATGAAACTTTTATCTTCTCCTCTCCATCTTTAGATACTTTTAATCACTCAATAGATTAATAATCCATAAAAGAGGCGTATTCATTGAATTTTTGTCATTTTATAATTGAATTTATATACTTTAGTGTGTAATGTAAGATCTCGGAAACCTACATCTATATAGAAATCATGGAGGGAGACACCTTCTAACAGGTACGGTCTAAAAGAGTTCATGATCTGATCTTCTTTCTATTGATCGAGTCTTCCTCTCGATGTTCTTGATCTCATACTAATAAATTAGAGATCAACAGGGGTACATTTAATTCCAATAAACCAAATTAAAATTTTTTCAGAGTTATCCAGGGAATATAGATGTTATGAGAACCAAAACCTATCATGACTGTAGGAAGAAATCCTAGTCCCAGATGAACAACTAGGGATTTCACACAATCCAAAAGAGAGACTAAAAGAACTTGTTCAACTACGAGTTAACGATGGTATCCTATTATCAAGTCAAAATATATTAGCACATTTATGTAATGATAAAACCTCTTTCAGAGGCCATCACATGAATTGTGATAAAATAATTTTATATCCAATATTAAAAAATTTCTTGGAAGAATTTACCTCTACATAATATTCTCCTTCATGCATATTTCATGGAAGAGCCCATTTCATAGATCGAAAAATGATCACACAAACAAATAATAAAGACTTTGACCATTTCTCCATCACATCAGTAATATAATGTTATCTTAAGAATGGTTAATGAGATCTCTTTCAAATAATTCAAGAAGGAAAGAATTTTTATACCAACGTGAGACAAAGATATAAGATGAATCTCTCTCTTTTTAAATTTCTTTCTAGCCTTATATAATTATATAGTTCGAAGAAGAGGGTAACTAAGGGAGCCTATTTGAGAATATGTTGTTATAGTTGACCTGTACTATTTATATTTTAGTAGATATGGGGTTATTGATCAGTTTATTATGGTATTATATCAAAACTGATAAGTAAGAAGACCAGAAATCTTTACTATCTAAAGACTTGAACTCACTCACAAGCAGTTGAAGTGTACAAGTCAATTAAGAATATATTCCCCCCTAATAAAGTATTCACAAGATTCCTTTTTATTTTTGGATTGGATTGAAAATCAAACAAGTTTACTTTTATTTAACAGAATCTTATTAATTCCTTTATAAAAAAATTATTTTTGATTTTTCTATAAAATCATTTTTATGCTAAAAACATGCATTTTTCTAAAAATTGTTTTAATTGTGCATTTTTAATTTATATTAAAATTAATTTTTACAACTTATAGAAATTAGAACATATAAAATTTATTCCATATTTTAAATAAACACAATTAATATTAGGTAATAAGGTTAACTTAATTTTTTTAAATAATGAATAGTAACCATGATAAATATTTATCCCCTCAGAAAAGGGTAAAATGAGTTAAATAGGTTGAAATAATGGGATAAGACTTCAAGATAACACAAAAAAATTCTTAAATCTCAATCATTAGTTGAATTTAGACATTAAATTTTCATATTTTAAACTATCACACTTTGGATCCACATGACTTTAGTATGATATATATCAATAATAAATTTCAAAATACTTTCAAGTTTTCCACCGACCTCACTGAAAAAAAGAAACTTCAACCCCTAAAATTTCCAGACATTGTGAGCCACTTACCATGAACAATCCATGAAAAAATTTATTCCCAAAATCCATAGACACATCTTAGAGTTTCGGGTATTCCTAAATGATCACTCCAAGAAGGCTTAATCTGTAAGCCAAAGGAAATTACCAATGGAGGAGGTATATATTCTTACTGAGATTTTTAAAACCCCCTTATTCTTAAAACGACTCTAAATATTCAATAATAATCTTAACATAATTACATCACTATATTAACTATATTGAGATTTTGTTATGTAAATGTTGCAACCATTTACTATCTCCATTCCATCCTAGAGAAAATGAAAACATCTCTTGTGCATACATATGAACTACTATCTCCATGTTGAGGTGTAATTTGTTTTTTCATCAAAGCATCACTTGGCTAGTTAAAAATATGGTATTAACAAATATATATGATATTTAATACATAGTTATTATTTTTTAAGTATAATATATAATCTAATTTCCTACCCTCTCATCCATTTAAATATGATAACATCACTCATATGCCTGTGTGGACTATCACCTCCATGAAGTGATGTAATTCATTTTTTTTATTACCACCTTGGATAGATGATTTTAAAATTACATACAATGAATGAAAATTATATTCATGAAATTTTAAAAAAATAGGAGATGATGTAACCATTTCATACACATATAACCTCAATCAATATATCAAATTAATTCTAAAAAAATTGACTAAATAACCTCAAGTGGACAACATAACCAAGAACTACTCAATGAATGGATTCTAGATGATTATAAAAATACATTAAAATGGAATATATAAAAAAATATACTTCAAAAATTATCTAATAAATATAAATTTTTTTATTTAATAGGATATAACATGTTTGACCTAGTAGGAATCCAAGGAAGTGGCTTTTCATCTCAACTCCACTCTATTGAGACATATTTTATATTATACAAATAATTTAATTTATATAGTGTATATATTTCCCTTTGTCATATAATATCATGAACTCATTTATATTCATGATATTTAATGTTTGAATTCATGTTTTCACTTTTAAGGGGTTTTTATCAAAATTTTATTAAAGTCGTAAAGGTTTATTTTACAATATCACTCTTATTCAGGATTTTTCTTGTTTGAATTTACATTGGAATAAATATATACTCTTTGTCTTATTAAAACAAACCTATTTTCTTCTCCTTTTATTATTTCTCTATATTCCATATTTTTTGTTTCAAATTTTCCTCTCCTTGTTACTCAACAATCGAAATAATGTTTTTACGAAAAACCGACCATATTTCATTTTTTGGTCAATATTATTTCTTTTCCATATACACATTTTAATATATTCCATGGATGTTTTAATATAACTTTAAATGATGGTAATGATTATCTTCTACTATATTTA
The DNA here is from genome assembly GCA_963277665.1 of Viscum album. Classification (NCBI taxonomy): domain Eukaryota; kingdom Viridiplantae; phylum Streptophyta; class Magnoliopsida; order Santalales; family Viscaceae; genus Viscum; species Viscum album. The sequence goes on from OY728131.1 coordinate 1,935,479,343, forward strand.
ATATTATTTATAATGTTTTAAAATTATTTTATAATTTTTTTCCAATCAATTCAATTTTTACTTTTTACAAATGTATAAAAGGAATGTTCATTTTAATGTATATAGAGTGAATTCAATTTCCTACCAACAGGAATGTTATTTTCTATTTATATTACTCTAAAAATTCTATAGCTTTCCAAAGAAAAATATTTTTCATTATTCTATCGATTTTTATTTTTTATATTAAAATAAAATATAATCATTTTCTAAAAGGTTGAAAATAATTTTTAAATTAATTTATAACATCATTTTTATAATAATTCTAGACCAGCCTTATGTAATTATATTATTTAAGTATCTCTTCAATTTTACTCTAAAACACTAAAAATTATTATTTTTATTTAAAACTTTTATTTCTGACCAACTGATAGTATTTTATCATCTTTTACTGATTTATGTATTTTACCATATTTTTAGAACGATCACTTTTCTATGATCTTGTTCTCAATCCCTATTTATTATTCATTAGACATTACTTTTCCCCTACATGTCTATATTTTTAGTATCATGGATATATTCAGTATCATTCCTACAATTTTTTTTGTAAATTACTAGATCCTATAAGTCTTTAAATTATGAGTTTTGGGTATTGGAGGCACCGAGAGGAGGTTCCTCATGGGTTGGAGGGTGTTTGAGGAGTTTTGGGGGAGCCACTACAAAAAAAACCATGCTACAACATGGATGTTTATACTATGCCTTTGTGCTAGTGGTTGCAATGTAGTGGATCCATGTTGTGTCATAGGGGTTCTTGGGAGGATAAATGTGGCTAATTAAAAATTGGGTCGGGGGTAGATGCACCATGGACTGTAGGTCACGACATGGCCCCTTTCATGGTAGAGGGTTCCATACAACGTGGTGCTTATGGTTGAACCATATCTTATAGATCCACTTTTATAGGTTCTATCTTGGATTATCTAAATCACCTTTGACCTAGGGTGGCTACGACATGTTTCCTCAAGTTGGTCTATAGACTTCCTTGTGTTAGACAGTTATGGGGCATGGTCCAAGGAGTTGCACTGTGATCTTCAAATTTTTGGTTCCCTATAAATTCTTATAGCCTGTCTGAACCCTATTCTTTTCCACTTCTCTCCCTTCAATCCATATTGAAAAAATAGTAGTTTTTGCATCGCATTGAAGGCCCTTGTAATAGGGTTTGATATCGAATTCTATAGATCAATCTATGCTGAACCAATGTGTATTCTACCTCCTCTCTCTAGAAGTTTCTCTCAATTTTATTTTTTTCATGATGTTTATTCTCACCGTGCTATGGCACTAGATATTCATTGTTTTAATGAGTTTTATTTGATTTTTTGGGTTGAATTTTTTTCTTGACATGTTTTGGAGATCTTAGTTCCTCTTAAGAGAGGCAATCATAGATCCACATCGTTGATTTGTTCTCATGCGAAGAACGTTGACACCTTTGAGATAGGGGATTAATAGCTTCTCCTATTTAGTTATGTGAAATAGTAATGTTATAATTTTTTTTACCTTTTTATGGTAATTAAATTAAACTAATAATATTGAACTAGATTAATAAATAATTGGATAGTGATCACATGTTGTTGATGATTAATATCACGATAAAAGTTTTCCTCATGTTTTAATAGATATTGTGTTATCTATACTTTACTTTTGTAGAATGTTTTTATGTTTCTTTATCATGTTTTCTATGATGTAAACTAGTAAAGAACATAAATATTGAATTTATTGATTAATTTTCATATTAATTTAAAATGAGTCATGTCTGAAGTACAATGATTCTTTCAAATTGATGGTAATTAAAATTGATAAAATCAACATGTTTAATTGAATATGTTTCTTCATGTGTTAATGATATTTGATATAGAATAAAAAGAATTATAATTCTTATTGGGAATGATGAAATAAAAAGGCGGGTTAAATGATAATGGTGTTTCTCTAGTTTTTTTTAACACTAATTAATGTTAATATAATGTTTAAACTTTTGATAGCTTGTTATAACTGATGCCTTAGTTTTCCCATAGTTGGAACCTATGAATAATGAATTAGTTAATCCCATGAGTCAATCCAAAATATTTTATCAGACCTTCCATTTTTTCATTGTTTTTTTCTTTTTTTTCTATTTATTCCATAGAGGAGATGTGAGGATTAATGAGTTCCAATTTTTTTTCATGTGAAAATCCCTCCTATTGTTTTTCATATATACGTTTACCAATAATATGAAATTTATTTAGTTATAATTAAAAAATTATATCATATTTTGGAAAATCAAATCATGAAAACATACCTCATGTATACATTTACAACTGAGCAGCCTTGCCAAAAAAATTTGATGATTTCACATACAATCTCAGCACCAAATAAGTCTTGATATTTCTATTCGTACATTTTTTCTTCCAAAAAATTATATGATTACCACCATATTTTAACTTTGTATCCACATGAACCTTTAGGGATAGTAAATTCAGATATAGAATATGTCGGGTAATGTTGCTTTGGATAGATATCTTCAATCGGATGGTCGATTATTTATATGGTTTTGAGATAGTCTTTTGTTTCATCCCCTTATATTTTTCCATATATAATAACATTAATTAGTTTAGGTATTTTTTTCATTAATTTTTTATGCTTTGGCTTGAAAATTTAATTGTAAATTAATACCTCCTTGCTGACATGTTTTTTTATAAGTTGTGACGGTCATGTGATGAATGTTATGATAGTTTTTTGAAATGTATAAATATCTTATTCATTAATTGGAACAGGTTGTTCTATGCTCAGTTCATGGGCAATGCTAATCAATACTTGCACATGACCTTTTAGAAGTGGTCTACTATGTAGCATGTCGTTCTGAATATTGAACATCGTAGCACTCACTATATGGTGAGGGGTGGATGTTTCTATATATAAATCATAGTCATTATCACCCTGTAGAATATCAGTATAGGAAATCTACTGGTGTCTTTCTAATTAACATTTCACATAAACATTTGTTATAACATTTAATACATTGGATAAGACATCCCTTTGATGGGAATGGCTATCCTCATAGCTTGTGGGGGTGGGTGGGATCTCCATGTAGTGATTGTTCTTGAGTTGCTTCTTCTCTTTGCTCCCCCCTGCATTAAAATTTACATCATCTCTCTCTGCCATTGAAATTCTTATTTAAGGGTATATATTATTTCTCTCATTGGTTTGATTAATTCACTTTGATCCACCACTTGTTTTTTTCTCAAAATATTTTCAGGGTGTCACCCCATAACCTGCACCTCTTACATAGCCATACAGTTTTGGCTGCTTCAAGACCTTCGATAGTATGTGTTTATTTGGTACAGGTGTTATTGATTCCTATGACTATATAAAATATAAAATATAGTATAATAGGTTATGATTTTTATATAATATCGATTTAATGAATAGAAATATTATGTAATACTTACACATGTCTCCCACAATTTTTGTGTGTTTTCATCTATTAGTATCCCGTATTGATTTACACATGACGCCTCCCATCGAACATGGAATGTAATGTATGTGGCTTTGGAATTGGAGACATCAATATGCATATTCAAATAGGAACATAATCATGGTGTTGGCGCATGTCACATATATGTATTACGATAGATTTATAATATGTACCAATTTTTTTAAGTAAAGCGTACCCCAACCTTGCTTTAAAGTAGGGGTACACGGTTTTTCCTGATCATTCATTAATTACAACATGTGGTTTCTATTTCATAAATAAAAAAATTTCAATCAAAATCATGAATACACATATCATCAAACAACATATTACTAGTCACAATGTACCTGAAAATATACATTTGCACAATAACCATAAAATGCGTCCCATGCTTCTTGGTTTATCAAATGGGTATAGATACGTGGTGGGGGTGGATTTTTTTCACTTCAACAGCTTTAAGAGTCTCTCTTGTTATAATTGTGTGAAATCCATTGTGAGTCCTTCTAGAAAGCATTAATACATATTTCTTGTGGGATTCATCTACTATAAATTCACTCTGTAATGGAAGCTGAAGAGTATGTGAAAGTTTCATTATTTTATTTTTTGGTAAAATAAAGAAATGATATCATTATGTTACAATAATCTCTTCTCACATCAATGTCTTAATCCTAGACACAACATGATGCCACAAATCTAAATCAATTGGAACGTGTTTCCGAGTGAAGATTCCAATGTAACTAGTGAACACAGCCTTGTTCGGGTTAACATTTTGGCTCCACGCATTCTATATGACTTTATATTTGATGATTTTATCTATCACTTTGTTGTTTTTTTCTAACATAGTCAAACTATGACACTCATTTGTTTTTAATTTCGGTCCTCTTTCGGCCACCATTTCTCGGAAATCATCATCTTTAATATGTTCTTATAGAGTGGTAGCATCAGGATGTGCATATTGTTGTTGTACCTTTATAATGGGAGTAACGACGAGTTGAGAAAAATGTTGTTCCTCAAGATTGGGAGCATCATCATGTGCATAAGGTTGTTTATATGCACTACATATAGTAGTAGGTTTAGATACAAATTGTTCCTCAGGATTGGGAACACTGGCATGTGCAGAAGTCATTATTTCCAGATGTGGTTAAACATTTAATTTAGAGTACATAAATACTGTAGAAAATAGATAATAACATGAGGTAACACAATGTATATTAAAAAAATTATCTTGATTACTAAACTCTCTTTTTATTTTTTAAAGTTTGAAGGGATTTGAACCCTCTATCGATGATCCAAATCCCTTCATTTTGGACTCCTATGACATAAAAAATGCCATCTATATTAGGATCACTACAAAATTATTATGATATCCAAATGAAAGGGTCATCCTCTATTTAATTTTCATCTAACCCTTCAGTATTTTGGTCGATAATAAAACAATTGACCACTTTTGGTTTGTAGGATCTGAAACATAAAATAATTTTACTGTGTATGATACCATTATAAACAGTTTTTAATTGGACCCTTCCTTACTGAAATCAAAATTCATGAATCCTAATTCATCTATGTTAACTACACTTCTGTTATCAATCTACTTGAATTGAAAAATCATCACTTCACATTTTGTATAAACTAACTCCCAAATTTATTTTATGATGCAAAAGTATAAAATATTCACATAAATTAGATTTATGTCCTTAGTACCAGAAACATGTATTGCTTCAGCAATGACTGTAACTCCACTATTTTTCATGGTTCTGTCTACATCAAGCTCATTTGTATAGAACATATAACCATTAATTACATAACCAATATAATATAATACATACACACTTTTTTCTCTAGCTATCCATCGTTGTCATTCTCAAATTGTATCTGGATTTTCATTTTACTACTTTAAAATATGGTCTCAAAACCATCTTATAAACTATTGATTATGTTTATTTGATATCCATATTTCATCCCATAATGTATTCAAAGGCCTATGAATTTTTTTGTGGGTTTTAAAATATGGGAAACCACTAAACTATTATGTAAAATGTAAAGCTTGGCCTACTCCCGATCTCTAATATTGATTATCATGACATCTCTTCCAGAAATTATGTCACCCATAAGCTGCATGTAATGTCTCGAAAATTATGTGTATTTTTTTTAATTATATGGAATTATTCTGAGACCACAAGCTCTGAAGACATGTGATTCTGAGGCCCGGAGATCCCAAAATGGATTTTTGATCTTTTTTAAGGTACATTCAATAAATGTGTGAGTGGGTTTTTCTAACTTTTGAATCGATGCTTAGATAAAAAATTTGAGGGCACTATTGAACTCGAAACATCAGGTTTCACCTAGAATGAACTTAACATTGGTCTATAAGGTCTGAACAGAAAGGTTTATTTTCAAACTTTTCAGAAAATAATAAAATAACTTTAAAAAAAGTTATATTATTTCATTTTTCAACCGAAAAGTGGAGACATAGTGATGTTGTAGTGTAGTGATGAGGCAGTGGAGAGGTACATTAATGAGGCTCATTAATGACCCGTATCATGAATATTAAATATTAATTAAATGAATTATAACAGTGATGATGTTTCATAAATGAAACAACGTAACGAAGTGACGTCACAACATATCTGAAACGATGCAATGTGTTTCCTTTTAATTGTTTGAAGCAATGGTGGAATGAGGATTAAACCTTGGAAATTCTCTGATAAACCTCCAATGGTCTTCATATCCAATGAAGAATGACACACTGACAGATCATTACTGGCTTCGACACACATCGAAGAATGGAGCTGGAAGCGACAAGCGATGTCGACATCTTGAAAACTTGAGGACGAAACACCACAACATCGAACGTCAAATAGGTACGAGTTGTTTTATTTTGATGTTCTTCCCAAATATTTTCAAGAAACGATGAATGCGGATCAACCCATGAATAGTTTGACCCTCAATTCATGCCTTTATGCAGGAGGGGTAACTTTATTTGGGGATTTCACTATTCAAGATTCAAACATTACTTGATATGATTGAACAACAATCCCTAATAATCTCCCAGTTTTAAAACACTAACATGGAGACAAAAGGATGACATTACCAATGCCCAAGCACCACCTCCATGTACATTCTCTATGTTCGTACCCTAAAAATGGAGGCAAGATGATTTCAGGACCTTCGTGGTGAATAGGATTCTCCTCCGAGATAGTAGCCACAGGCAGTGCAAAGAAAGGACAAATGGAGCGCATATGGTGGTCTGCCAAAGGTTCTGCCAGCATGCCAGTGTCGGCCACATGGTGGATGGTAGGATAGGAGGCCACCGGACATGCCAGCGGCTAGAAGGAGCGGTGTGCCGCAGTTGCAGGAGGATGCGGCCAACTGGTTGCGGCGATAGAAGGCGCGGCTCCATGCGGGTGATGTGTGGAGGGAAGGCCCACGCCTGGGCCGTCTGAATGGATGACGAGTTGTGGTCCATTGATCGTAGGAGGAGGTGAGAACCCACATCTGTGGGTCCAGCTGGGGTGGGACGTGGCATCCTGCCGCACCTCAGCTGGATGGTGCACCATGAGCCGCACCGAGTGGTCGGGCTTCAGGCTTGCGGACTGCGCTCCCAGCTAGCGGGTGAGGTCGGTCCTGAACCTAGTAAGACTAACCCGCACCGACAAGCCTGACATGCATCCCAAAAGGCTGGAATATACTTGACTAGGTCAATGGGCGACCCGGCGGGCTGGACCCTCAACCAAATCGGGCGGGGTCCAGCAAGGCCCACTGGTTTTGGCCCACTAGTCAGCCCAGACTGGACTAAACCAAACCCGAACTAGGTCAGGTCAAGTTAGTTGAAACTAAACCAAGGTATGTGGGACCACTGGGATGAGTTGGTTGGATCGGTCTGACTCGGTTAGATCGGACCCAGACGCAACTATCCCTTGTTTACTAACACGTTAATAACTTGCAAACTGGGCATCCGATTGACGAGCCGTTTACGACGATGAGACCCTCTAAATGAGGCAGTTCATTTGGCATGACCTTAAGAGGTTTTAATTGAAGATTAGATGTGATTAATGGCTTGATGAGAAGTTATCCCAGGTGTGCTATGTATGGAACCCTGTGGTTGGCTGAGACTTGAGGGCTGCTAACTTTCGACTCTTTGAGACTCGACTATAGACCAATGAGAATCAATTTTGTGTGACCTTGTGTGACCATGGTGGGAATCACTTCTGTGTGAATTTTTAGGACCACAGTATACGCAACAAGGAGGGGTTCCTCAGTTGGCCAAGATTAGTGGGAAGCACTTCTATGTGACTTTTCAGGCCCATTGTATGCAATGAAGAGGTGTACCTAAGCAGTCCAGCTTTAGTGGGAAGCACTTGTGTGTGATTTTGTAGGACCAATGTATTTGATATAGGAGGAGTTATTCAGCATCCGAGGTGTTTGTTGATATGATTGATGATTCTTCTATCACAATTCTAAATGTATTCCTGGGGTGAGCTATCTTGTACTTCGTGATTTACTTTGAGGATTATTGTGTGGTCTTTACTTTTTGTTTTTGGGTCACTACTGAGTACTTTGTTACTCACCCCTATATGGGATTTGCCTGCACATGTTGTGTTTGGTGTAGGCGATCAATGTTTTGATAGAGACTTTAGTGGACCAGGACCTAGAGGTTCTCAAGGAGATGGGACCGATAGACACTAAGACGGTGGACATGGTGGCTTATAACCAGGTAGGGCCTAAGAGAATCGGGTGAATAAGAAGTTCTACTTCGGCTTCTAGTAGATACACTACTCTCATGACCAGGTTAGGTTTTCTACGGATGGCCATTAGATTCACCTTTTTGTACTTTACTGTTTTACGGTCTTTTGTTGGGTTTGTATTAAGGCCCACATATATTAGTTTTACTTGTACCATGCATTGTTTTAGTGATACTTGTTTCCTTTTCAATGTGTGGGACTTGGTTGGGTGTGTGTGTGTGTTTGTATAGGTACTTACGAAAATTCCTCCTACTTGTAGGTTGACACCTTCAACACTAATCACCAGCCCCTAGCCTTTGGGAGGCAGGCTTGGGGTAGTCACAGAACAGGCCCTAGGGGATGGGTTTTGACACCACCCAGTGTGATGTGATTTCACTAAACCAAGGCTTTCCACACCGGACAGGTATTCAGTATAGAATTCAATGTCTTCTTCAACAATATATCATTTTGCAATACAACCCTCTGGCCAACTTTGATTTTTGACATACCCTTTCAGAATCATCATTTACCGTTCAATGGGGTATATCCATCTATTGTGTACAAGACTGCATAGTTGAATCTCTCTCACCCATTAAACCATCAAATCAAATAATGTTGGTGGGAATTACAATTACAATTCACATAATATGATGGCATGTTCTCTTTCTATAGTCAGGAATTTCAGATGATAGACTTTATTTAAAATGTGGGGCACAATTTTACCACTTTGAGTAAATTGATAAGCTATAATCTAAATATCTTAATAACCGACATGAAACATTCATTTTCCAAAAATTCTAAAGCAAACTGGTGATGGCAGAAAGGCAGAGAAGCATGAAACACACCGACCTGCCCTTAGTAGACTCTTACGGTCAGGTGATGCCGGAAAGAAAAAAGAGGATGACACTGGGTGGCCTGTTTGTGGCAGAAGACCTGGAGATGGAGGAACAGAAGGAGAGAAGTATGGTGTTCACAGAGATTCTAGTGACCTGGTGATGAAGGAAAGGCACATGAGAGCGATGCCCATCGACCTACCCTTCGCAGACATTGTCCATTAGTCAACGCCAGAAAGGAAGAAGACAATGATGCTGGGTGACGTGTTTATAGCACAAGACCAGGAGATGGAGGATCAGAAGAAGAGAAGTACGGTGTTCATGGAGACTCCAGCAACCTAGCGATGGCGCAAAGGTAGAGAAGAGTGATTCCCACTATCCATCCCTTAGTAGTCTCTTGCAATCATGCGATGTCGGAAAGGAAGAATAGGACGAAGATGGGTGACCTGTTTATAGCCCAAGACCTAGCGATGGAGGATCAGAAGAAGAGAAGTACGATGTTCATTGCATACTCCACAGACCTGGTGATGGTAGAAAGGAAGAGGATAGCACTACACACCGACCTTCTCTTACCAAACACTTGTGATCGTGTGACATATGAATGGATGAAGGGGAGGATGTTGGCCGACCGGTTCATGCCTCAGATGACGGCCGACCTGTTTTTTCTAAAATCTCATGTTATTAAAAAAAATTAAGTTTTGCATGGTCTTTTCAAAATGCCTATAATTGTATAATAATAACCAATATTTATGAAAATTATTTTCTAAACCAAAAATATATTACAAACGGTACACACCTAAAGTATGTTCAGGAGACTCAATCTTGAGACCTCTCTAACACCCCACATGGTCTTTTGACATTAGGCTAAGCTGTGAGGTTTCGAAACAAAAGAAGTGTCCTTTGATTTAACAAAATCCAATAAATTCATTTGGCTTAAACCATAATATACTGATGTAATTATGTTAAGGTACGAGAAGAGGACCTTTACCAGTCATTTAAAAGTAGATTAAAACTACCGTGAGATAAATTGAAAAATATGTATATGGGAAAAAATTGTCTTGACCTAAAAGATGAAATATGATTGATTTTTATTAAAAAAATTGATTCATTCGATTGTTGAGTAACAAATAGAGGAAAATTTGAAAATAAACTTTGAATCTAGAGAAATAATCATAGGAGAAGAACATATGTGGTTTTCAATTACATAAAGAGTATATATTTCTTCCAATAAAAATTTAAACAAGAACAATCCTGAATAATAAGAGTGAGATTATAAAACAAGCCTTTACATCATTAATAACTTTTTAATCAAAACCCCTTAAAAGTGAAAATATGAATTGATACATTAAATACCATGAATATGGATGACGTTATGATATAGTATGACAATGGAATAATATATACACCATATAAAAGATGTTAGGTGTATAATAAAAAATATGTCTCAATAGAGTAGAATTGAGATGAAAAGACATTCACTTGGATTCCATCTAGGTCGAACGCGCTATATCCTATTGATTAATGAATTTAAATATATTAAATAAATTCTTGATAATTTTTTTATATATATTACATTCTTTAAGATCTTTTTTTAAAATCATTTGACAACCATTCATTGAATAGTCCTTTCTAATGTTGTCAACTTAAAGTTGTTTAGTCCATTTTCCCAGAATTACTTACATATATTGATTGAGGTTAATGGTATTATGAAATGGTTTTATCATCTTAGGAATGTTAATAATTTTATGAATATAATTTTCATTCATTTTATTCAATTTTAGAATCATCCATGCAATGTGATAATAAGAAAAATAATCGCATCACTTCATAGAGGTGATAGTCAACACATACACATGACTGATGTTATCATTTTTTAATGGATGAGAGGGTAATAAATTAAATTATATATTATATTTCCAAAATCATAATTATGTATTAAATATCATATAGATTCATTAATTCCATATTTTTAACTATCCTAGTGATAAAGTAATGGAAAATTGATGCACCATTTACATAACAACATCTCAATATTGTTAATATATTGATGTAATTATGTTAAGATTATCCCTAAATATATAGAGGTGGTTTAAGAAGAAAATTGCATGAATGAACTTGGTAATAACCAATTCCCCATGTTTAATCAAGAATTTATTACTTTGATCTATTCTGTGATATATCAAGTGTTCTTACAACTCCTCTAGAATATTTTGTCTTGAATTAAAATAGTGTTAACATAGACAAAGTATTTGAGAAAGGTCATATTCATGATATTTTACAAACTTGATGACCTCTTTCACTCCATATTAATAATCTTTTATCAGAAAATTAGTGTCCATCCATTCATTATTCATATTTTTCCAATTTTGTTTGGAAATATTAATATTTAAAAAACTAAATACGCAAAACATTGATATAATAATTAACCAAGTCTAAAAAAGTTATAGACCTTAAGTCTCCTCAAATATTTACACCCAATATCCAATTTTTGGAGCCATGGTCCTTCATTTGGTATCTTCTATATAAATCAATATTCATCTCTTATAGTTTTTCCTTAATTGTTCAAACTAAGAGAAATTCATCCACATAAAGAAGTAAAATGACAAAACTCCTCTCATAATACAACTTCATATAGTAGAAATTATTTAAATTGCACTGCATGAACATTAATTATACCATTAAAGCCTTGAGATTCTAGTTACATTATCTTGGTGATTACTTAAGACTAACAAAACTTCATTTGAGACTAGAACTGAACCTTCTAAACAATTTAAAATGAAACCTTCTAGTAGATCTGTATAGATCTATTCCGATGAATCTATATGATGAAATATAATCAAAACATACATTTCTTCTATAAATAAATCTTGAAATGTAAACCAGGTTGAGAACCATATGAATTATTATATGCTTGACAACATGAGATAAAATCTAACCAAAATCTAATCCTTCTAATTATTGAAATACATTTACCATTTTTGTGGTGTTATTATCGATCTACTTGGATTCCCTATATAGTTCAATGGTTTTCCTAATTCTATAAAAATATAAACTTAAAAAATTATTGAAAAAATACATTTCAGATGTCTTTTGAATACTATTTATAAAATCATAGTAAAAAATATCTCACCCTAAAGATATTTCAAACATTTTTTTAGTGCATTCCAAAAATATCTCACCCTAAATATAATACCAATAACACCTTTTGGAAAGCACCAATATTTAATCTAGGAAAGGATTTGGGATATTTTTATTATGCGTCATTAACTTTCTAGACCCATAAACAACCATATAACAATCATGGACTGAAACTATTCCAATCATGACACATGATACATCACAATATAATCCATACTCATTACCAAGCTCATTTATGGTTAAGATTGGTGTTTTCATCAATCTATCATTAAGATCTTAGAAGGATCTCTCATGAATATCTAAGAAATGGAACCATACAAAATTTTTTGTTAAGGCCTTATTAGTGCTTCCAATTAGGAAGAATCCTAGTTGACCCTCTGGTAATATCTGGAAATTTCCAAAAATATTTGGATCTTAAAAACATTATTTTCCCTCTCTAAATAAACTATAACATCAAAATTCTCAATTTCTTAAAATATTCTATCAACTAATATCATTTTCACAAATTATTGTACATTATAAATCCAAAACATAAACATTGAGGTCATGGCATATAGTTGATTCTCCCTAAGTTTTCTCAAAATGACCTCCAGATTTCGAGCATGTTCCTCCCTCGATCCTAGTGAACACTTTAGCACCTCTAAGTTGATCAAATAGCCCATCCCTACATATAAGTGGATATAAGTTTTTTTATATCACTTAGAATAACCTCTAATAGTCCACACATATTCTCTATGATCCCTTTGAATTTTTATGTAATAAACTAATGCAACCCATGGGTAAATAATCATTCATACGAACCCCTTAACCTTGAAATCGTTCAATTGAGCCTTCTTCTCTCACATCTCTGAAAAATCCATCATATATTGTTTAATATATATATATAATCAACACCCTGTAATATCACAATAATAAAATTAACCTATCCCTTCTGTGGTAATATAGAGAAGTCCTTGTGAAATTCATCTAGGAACTTTTCAATGATATTAGGACATACTGACTGATATTTCTCCCTGTCATCCAAAATTACTCTAAAAAAATGGGTTATTATTATACCTAGCTATAAAAATATAGGTCCTACATAACTAGTTTTCATATCCAACTCTTTAATATAGACATAATCATCACTCTATTAAATATTATTCCACCCATAGATGAAAACAATTGAAATATTAGATACATCACTACATGGGGGTTTTAATTATAGTCACAAAGTAGGCTCATAGATTTCATGTCGCTATAACCTTCCCTTTCCAGTTTTGTGTCTATATTAAGTAGAAATTAACGAATTTAATAGGAAACATTCAAATAGTTGGGAGACATTCTATGCATCCATTTGCATCCATTTTTTATATTTTTGAAATTTTTATCTCCCTCTTGTATTTACCTCTTACTTTCAATCAAATTATACATGAACTGACATGAAACATTCATATTCCATATATATAAATTATACATGAACTAACATGGAACATTCATAATAAATATATGTAAATATTTATACATATATAAAAGTATTTAATATGTGGTGCACAATTTTCTCACTTTGAGTAAATTGATAAGCTATAATCAAAATATATGAAGAACTGACATGAAACATTCATTTGACATAAATTCTTGTGAAAATTAAATAATACATTCCTCTATAATAGAATAAAAATATAGTGGAAACACCAACATCATAGTATGAATGATGTCAGAAACAATAAACCATATCCATATGTAAAAAGATGATGAAAAACATGTGAAACTACACTGAAAAATCCTAACTAAAAAAGGATGGGTTATATTCTATTACATGATCTCCAGTCAAACATAGCCATTATTCTCAAAATCACCTAACAAAAAAACCAATTTCAATACCACTAAACATCAACTGGGCCACAAGCATCCAATAGCTAACCATATACTTATTGAATTAAAAAATGTACTTAGAGAATTACAAGAATACTCACAATGGTAGCACATGAGGAGCTGGGTTCACGACGGAGGTGGGTCCGCAAAGGAGGAGGGCTTCGCAGCAGAGGTGGGGTTCAATGACAAATGAGGGGTGTGTGGTGGAGAGCTTCTCGGTGAAGGAGAGATTCACGATGGTGGTGGAGGGCTTCGCAGCGACGGAGGAGGAGGAGGAGTCAAGAGAGGAGGAGGAGGAGGAGGGGGGGTTCAATTTTCACTAGATCATGAGTCGTGTGATGTGAGGAGGATACTATAAGGGTTTATTTATAAAACCAAGTAATACTTTTATCAGCGATAGTTAAAAAACGATGAAAAAGGTATGATTCTTCAGTTCTAAAATATTAAGCGCTAATAACAGGTCTTTATCAGTGCTAAAAAGTATTGATAAAACTATAATGATAATAAATTATTTATATTTATATATATATTGATTTATTTACTTATTTATAAAATTATATGTATAAAAATATAAATATTTTCATTTATTAATTTATAATAATAAGAATAAATAAATATATATTTATATATATTTATATATATAATAAATATATATTTATATATAAATATAAATTTATAATAAATATATTAATTATATTTATAATTATATATATTAATATCATTATGATAATTTTACAATTATTTAAATATATCAATATTTATAAATAATTATAATTGTAAATATTAGTATATATTTATTATAATTTAATAATTATTTCATAACAAAAAATTTATATACATTTATTTATAGTTTGGAAAAATATATATTTATTTATAGTTATAATCACATATAGATATATATATATATATATATCAATAATTATAAAATTATAACAAATATATTTATTACATTTATAATTTTATAAAAGTGTATAATTAATATATTTATAATAATTTAATAACTATTTAAATATATTTTTATTATATAGAATTATAATTATAAATATTTTTCTTTATTTGTAAAAAAATAAATAAATATTTATATTATAAATATATTAATTTAATTTTATTTATTTATTTTATTAATATATCTATTATAAATTGTTGATTATTTAAAATATATATATATATATATATTTGTTTAAATAATTATGAAATACTTATGAAATAAATATATATTTATTAAAAATATATATTTATTACATATATATTTTAATTAGTCATTAATGTAAATAAAATTATATATATATATATATACATATCAAATTAAAATGAATATATTAATTATATATAGTCATAAATATAAATAAATATATATATAAATTTAAATAATTATGAAATTGTATTAAATATATTAATTATAAATATATCTTTATAATTTCATAAATATTTAAATTAATATATTTTTATATATATAAAATTATGAAATTATATTAAATATATTTATAATAAATATATTTATTGTATTTACAATAATAAATATATTTATATATAATTATTTATTTATTTATATTCATAAATATATATATATATATATATATTTAAATACATAAGAATGTAAAATAAATATATTAATTATATATATTTTTTATAATTTATAATTATTTAAATAAATATTAATTTATATATAAATAATTATGAAATTATAATAAATATACTTTATATATATATAATTATGATTATAAAAAAAATTTATATTTATAATTATAGATATACATATATAAATATATACATATATATACTTAAATACTTATGAGAGTAAAATAAATATATTAATTATATAATTAATATATTTTTTAAATTTAATAATTTTTTAAATATATATATTTATTTATTTATATTTATGACAATATATAATTAATATATTTATTTTAATTTCATAAGTATTTAAAATATATATATATATATATGACCAAAAATAAATATATATTTAATTATAATTATAATTATACGTATAATAAATATATTTATTATAATTTTATAATTATTTACATATATATATATTATTTATAGTTATAAATATAAATATTTTTATATGTGTATAAATATTTGTATATATTTATAAATATATTTCTGTAATTACATATATTTATAATATTATAATTATTATAAATACATTTATCGTGATTTTATGTATTTATGTGAACATAATAGCTTCATGGATACATGAATGAATCATATACACCGAGTAAAGTATAGATCATAAAAAACAAGACATCATATAAATGGACAACATGAATAGTAATGAGAGTGTAATGTAAAAATGAACATTCTTGATGAATACATAACATATGAGTGTCACTTATATTTATGCATCAATTGATGAAATTCATTGGAAACATATATTTATTTAAATATATATATATTTATTTACATTATAATTATATATAAATATTTAAAAAATATTTATATATAATTATAATTATACATATTTAAAAAGTGTTTATATATAATTATAAATATATATATTTAAAAAGTAATTATATAACTATATAATTATATAATAATAAATTTATAAATTTAATAAATATGTTTATTATTTAGTGAAATTAAATATATATATATATATATATATATTTGAATTATTAAAAAATATATATTATTTATAAAAATGCGTTTTTATTTAATTTATACAAATAAATACTATTTTTAATATATATATATAATAATTTTATATAATGTGATAATAGTTTTTATTAGAAACATTTCATAGCACAAACAATAGTGCCGATAAATCTACCTTTTTTAGCGCTAGAAAAAAGGTTGATAAAGGGTAGATTTATTAGTGCTTTTCGATAGTGCTGATAAAGGTCCTCTTTTATCAGCAGTTTCTGCTAAGCATTGATAAAACCCAGCGCATCCCTTTTCTGGATATGTGGTAGTGTGAAAAAATATTTCATTTATGTCATAGTGTTTTTGTTATTTTTTCAATATGATATTCTTATTCACTCCTCTTATAAACATACTCAATTTCATTCCTCCTCCTTTTCCCAATGATAGACTCCACAACACTATTTTAATAATCAAAATATGAATTTATTGATAAAAAATAATTAAATTAAAAGCATAGAAGAAGAATATGAAAATTTAAATTTAAAGTGTGTGATTTATAATGAAAATTAATTTTATTTATTATCATTAAAAAAGTTATATTTGACTATAATTAATATAAATATATAAGGAATAATAATATTGTTTTAACAAATAAAAAAATTGGTTAGATCACCTGTTTAACTGATTTTCCCGATCCGAACTTGACATACTCCTCTGCACTGGGTGCAGCATCCTGTTAAGAAACCTATTGCTCTTCATGAATGGGTGTATAAGCATGTGCATAAGGTTGTTGCAATGCACTGCGAGCAGCATCAGGGTGAGAGACATGTTATTCCATAGGATTGAGAGCACCATTATGTGTGGAAGTCATAATCTACAGAAGTGGTTTAACATTTTATTTAGAGTACATAAATATAGTAGTAAATTAATAATAACATGAGGTAACATGATTTATATTACAAAAAAAGTAACCTGATTATTGAACACCCCTTTTCTTTTTTAAAGGATGAAGGTATTTTACCCCTCTACTGATGATCCAAATCCCTTCATTGTGGTCTCCTCTGATATACAAAATATCATCTATGTTGGGACTACAATGAAATGATTGTGATGTCTCAATTAAAGGGTCATCCTCAGTTAAATTTTCATCTGACCCTTCAGTGGTTTTGGTTGATAACAGAACGATTGAATACATTCAATTTTCAGGGTTTGGAACATAAAATACTTGTACTGTCTATGATGTCATTGTAAACGGATAACTTTTTTATCATTCCTTACTAAAATCAACTTTCACAAATCCTAATTTATCTATTTTAATAACACTTTTTTTCAACCCACTTGGACTGAAAAATCATCACATGGAATGCAATGTAATCCAATTCCCATATTTGTTCGATGATTCCAAAGTATGAAGTATTCGCATAAATTGGATTTTTGATCTTAGTACTAGAAACATGCATCACTTCATCCATGAGTTTAACTCCACAATTTATCAGGGGACTGTCTTCATCATGCTCATTTTTATAGAACATTTAACCATTAATTACATAACCATTGCAATATAATTCGTAGAAAATTTGTCCTCTAGTTAGCCATCAAAGTTGTTCTGTAATTGAATATAGATTTTCATCTAACTCTTTTAAAATATAGTCCCAAAAACATCCTATAAACTGGTTTTTATGTGTATTTGATATCCATATTCTAACCATTGATGGATTCAAATGCCTATGAATTTATTTATGGGTTTTGAAATATGGTGAAACCTTTAAACTGTAATGAAAAACGTAAAGGTGGACCTGATCTTGATTTTTAATGTTGATTGTCACAAAAACTCTTCCAGAAATTCCTTCACCAGTAATCCACCCATTAAGATAATATTTCTATAGACCAATGCTTTCCACACTAGACAGTTATTCGGTACAGAATTCAATGGCTTCCTCAACAATATATCACTCTACAATACAAACCTCTTTCAAACTTCAATTTTTTACATACCCATTCAAAATATTCATATACGGTTCAATGGGGTACATATATCTATAGTATACATGACCACAAAGTCTAATATCTCTCACCACATGAACCATCAAATAAAAGAATGTTGTCCGGAATAACATTTCTAATTCACATAATATGGCAGCAATTTCTTGTTCTATAGTTTGAAATTATTTTTGGTCTATAACTTTTTTCCACATATCATTGAAGAAGAAACAGATCTTGGTTAATGTATGAAGGTCATTCCTGGGAAAATATCAATATAGTGCTATTGTCATTAGATCTTTCATCAAAACATGAAAGTCATGTGATTTCTGACACTTTATCTTTAAATTGCTTATTGACACGATGTACATGGTATTCGATGAATGCCCCTATGTAATATTTACGTTATTTAATAATTTTCAAAACTGATATATCACTTTCCTAGAAAGAGTGTAAACTTCTATAGGAAGAAAAAAAAATCCACCCTTAATTGACTCCAACTCTTCTCGTATTCCCATGTCCACCATGTCCAGCCTAGCTTTAATTCCATCCATTGTTTTCCGGGTGCATTTAGAATCATGACGATGACATTATAACATAATTTTTTTTTCAATATTCATAACATTAAGAAACTTTCTAACATATCGATAATTCCAGAATTGTAATTCAAAAAAAACTGATCTCTTTTTCCAACCATATTTTGTAAGTTTTTTCAAAAATGGTTTATCAAAAGCAGTGTCCACATCTTTTACTTCTTCAAAGACTTGATCACCTGTTAGTGGAGACAGTGATATATGTTCTTCTGATCTTCCACTGAATGATGTTATCCAATATTTTTACTCATGTAGTTAGGGTAGAAATCTATGATGCCCTGGAAACATAGCTTTCAATGAATGATTCATCCTAATTGACTTAATACATTGTTCGAAAATAATACACCCTGAGTTCCTTTAATTCTATATACTAACAAGTTTCCATAAAAAGGAAATTCATTTACCTTACTATAAAACATGTCTCTCAATGTGAAATATTCATTTTTATAGGCATCATACAACATAACACCTGAATCCCACAATAATTTCAAATCCTCAGTCAATGGATCCAAATAAACAACAATATCATTACCTAGTCATTTTGGTCCAGATATAAGCATAGATAACATGATGTATTTTTGTTTCATGCATAAAAATAGTGTAATTTTATAATTTACCAACATAACCAACCATGTATTGTGAGAGATTATTTGAATACCAAAAGGATTCAATTCGTTTATAGATAACACAAGATGAAGGTTTCTTAGCTTGTTTCCAAATTCACGATACTCAAGATCAATTCTCTTCCACTGAGGGGATTCTCTTAGATGACATAGTTTCCCATCTTTAATTCTTATGTCTGCATGTCACGTCAATTTCCCTACTTTCTCCTCACTTCCATATAGGCTCCTAAACCTTGTACTGATTGGAATGTACCATACAACTTTCGTAGGACCATATTCATCTTTCTTGTATCAAGAATCACCACAATTTGGGAATAATCTAAGTGATTTTTGGTCCCTTTGAAATAATATACAGTCATTTGGGCATGAATTATTCTTTCAAAGATCTTACCCATCGAACATTGAATTTTATTGGAATTGTATGTTCTGTTCGAGAGCTCATTATCTTTTGGGAGCATGTCATTTAAGATTGCAATTAATTCTAAAAAACAGGTTTCACTCCATTTGTTACCTGATTTTAGATTATTCAACTTTTGTATGGATGAAAATGTTGTATATTTAGTTCAACCACTATAAAATTGAATCTTTGCACAGCTCTTTAACTTCTAAAACAGTATTGTGAAATCATGAAGATTATCATCAACTGTCCTTTTCATTTTTCCAATATGATCTTCATAATCATTCACATATATAAGGACTTACTCGATACAGTCTTCTTCATTTTCGACACTTGTAATCATATCAAACGATCCACAAAACCCAATGTTATCACAACCTCTTGCTACATTTGATTTTCCACATGTTTATTCCAGAATTTATAACATCAATCTATTTTGTGATAGTTCAAGTGTTCTTCCAACTCCTCTGTACTAATTTTTGATGAATTAAAATAGTGTAAACTTGGATAAAGGATTTTAGAAGGTTTATATGCATGATATTTTTCAAACTTCATGAACTATTTCCTTCAATCGTCATACCCTTTTGTCAGACCTTTAGAATCCATTCATTCTTTATTCATATCCATACTATTTAACTTTGTAATATTAATATTTAACCAAATAAATACACAAAATGTTAATATAAAAATTAACAAAGTCTAAAAAAAGTTATATAAATTAAGTATCCATAAATATTTATCCCAAATTTAAACTTTTCAGAACCAAGGTCCTTCATTTGGGATCTTCTAGATAAATCAATCTTCATCTATTCTAGTCATTTCTTCATTGGTCCAACTAAGAGAAATTCATCAACATAAAGAAGTAAAAAAGACAAAACTACCATCATAATACACCATCATATAGAAGAAATTATTTTCATTACACTACATGAACATTAATTCTACCATAAAATCAAGAAATTCTAGTTACACTATCTTGGTGCCTGCATAAGCCCAAAAAAACTGCATTTGAGACTGGAACAGAACCTTCTATTCCATTTAGTGTGAAACCTTCCAGTTTATCTATGTATATATTTTCCTCTAAATCCCAAATAAAGAGTATAGTCATGAAATCCATATGTTTTAGAAATAATCCGTCAATGGAAACCAAGTATATAACCATATAAATTATTATATGCTTTACCACATGATATAAAATCAAATAGAAATCTAATCCTTCTAATTATTAAAATACATTTACCCTTTCCATGGTGTTAATATTTATATAATTTTCTTCCCTATATAATGTAATGGTTTTCCTAATTCAATAAAAATCTAAACATAAAATATTTAGGAGAAACTACATTTCAAATGTCCTTTGAAAACTATTTATAAAATCACAGTTGAAAATTTCTCACCCTAAATATATTTCAAACACTTTTTTAGTGTATTCCAAAAATATATCACCCTAATGATAATACCAATAAAACCTCATGGAAAGAACCACTATTTCCATATTTAGGAAATTGTTTTGGAAGTTTATCTTATGCGTCCTTAACTATCTGGACCCATAAGTTACCATATGACCATCATGGACTGGAACTGTTCAAATCCTCACTCCAAAATACATCACAATATAATCCATATTTATTACCTATATCATTTATGATTAAGATTGGTTTTTCATAAATCCCCCATTAAAGATCTTATAAGGATCTCTCATTAACATCTAAGTAAAGGAATTATACCACATTCTTGGTTAAGGTCTTCTCAACACTTCCAATTACGAAGAATCCCAGTTGACCCTCTGGTAATAACTTGAAATTCCCAAAAATTATTTGGATATCAAAAACATTCTTAGGCCTCTATAAATAAACTATAACATCAAACTTATCAGGTTCTACAAATATTCTATCCAGTAATATAATTTTCCCCATGAATTGTACATTATCAATCCAAAACATACACTTTGATATCATGGAATATAGTTGATTCTCCCTAAATTTTCTGAAAATGATCTCCAGATATCGAGTATGTTTCTACCTTGATCCTAGAGAACACTTTAGCACATTTATGTTGATCAAATAGTCCATAACTATGTATAAGTGTATATTAGTTCATTTATATCACATATAATAACTATAATTGTCCACACATATTCTCAATGATCCATTTGAATTTTAATGGAAAAAACTGAGGCACCCTAGGGGGAAATAATCAGTCATATGAACCCCTACACCTCGAAGTCGATCAATTGAGCATTCTTCTCTCATATCTCTTTAGGATCCATATTATATGGTGGAATAGATATATGCCCCACACCTAGTAATAACACAATCATAAACTCAACCAATCCATTAGGTGGTAATCTAGATATGTCCTTGGGAAATACATCAAGGAACTTGTCAATTATAATTGGACATACTGAATGATGTTTATCTCTATCATCCAAAATTACTCTAGAAAAATGGGTTGTGATTCTACCCAGCTATAGAAATATAGGTTTTACCTAACTAGTTTTCATATCCAACTCGCCAATATAGACATAATACCATCGAAAAATATAATTCCACCCATCGATGAAAACAATTGATATAGTAGATACATCACTACATGGGGGTTTTAATTGTAGTCACAAAGTAGACTCATAGTTTTCATATCACCAGAACCTTCCCATTCCATTTTTTTGTCTATATTAAGTGGTAATTAATGAGTTTAAAGGTAAAATTGTCAAATAGTTGTGAGACATTCTATGAATACATTTTTTATATATGTCAAATTTTTATCTCCCTCTTGTATTTACCTCCTAATTTCAATAAAATCATACATGAACCGACATGAAACATTCATACATCATATATAAAAATTATACATTAACCGACATGAAACATTCATAATAAATATATACATATATTTATACATATATAAAAATATTTAATATGTGGGGCACAATTTTCCCTCTTCGAGTAAATTGATAAGCTATAATCGAAATATCCTATGAGCCGACATGAAACATTTATATGCCATAAAATCTCGAGAAAAATAAAAAATAAATTCCCCTTTAATTGATTAAAAATATAGAAGAAAACCCAACATCACTATATGAATGTTGTCAGAAACAATAAACCATATCCATTTGTAAATAGTCAACGGAAAACATGTGAAACTACACTAAAAAAACATAACTAAAAATAGATGGGTTGTATTCTATGACATGATCTATGGTCAAAGATGGCCTCCATTCTCAAAATCACCTTACAAACAAACAATTCCTATGCCACTTAACATCAATTGGGCTATAAGAATCCAACAGCTGACCCAAAACTTATTTAACCAAAAATATACTTAGAGCATTACACGAATATAACGAATATATTTATAAAATTATATGTATAATAAATAAATATTTATTTATTGAAAATAATAACTATAAACAAAACCAAATGTATTTATATTTATCAATATAATAAATATATAATTATTTATAATTATAAATTTTTTATAAATATATTTACTATATTTATAATTATATATAATTAATATCTTTATTATAACTTTATAATTATTTAAATATATCTATATTTATTTAGGATTATAATTGTAAATAATTGTATATATTTATTATAATTTTATTATTATTTAATAATTATAAATGTATATATATTTATTTATAGTTATAATCATATATATATATATATATTTCAATAATTATCAAATTTTAACAAATATATTTATTGCATTTATAATTTTATATATATATATATATATACAATTAATATATTTATAAATATTTAATATTTATTAAAATATATATCTATTATAGAGAATTCTAATCATGAATATTTTTATATTTTTATTAATATATTTATTTAATTAATATATTTATTATAATTTGATAATTATTTAAATATAAATATATATTTATTACATATATATTTTTGTTATAGTGTGTGATTTATAATGAAAATTAATTTTATTTATTTTCATTAAAATATTTATTTTTGAATATAATTAATGTGAATATATAATTTTATAATAATATTGTTTTAACAAAAAAAATGGTTCGATCACCTGTTTAACCGATTTTCCCGATCCGAACTTGACCTACTCCCCTTATTTAATGACCATCCCGATTCTATATGAGTACATGTATAATTTGAGTGTAATTTAGGTGGGTGGGTTTTTTTTTAGTTTTATGGGATATGTTTTTTTATATTTGGGAAATGGGTTTGTTGCTTGAAGTGGCGCTTACCACTCCCAAACCCCACAAATATATATATATATATATATATAATTTATTTATTATAATAAATATAATAAAATATAATAAATACATAATTATATTTTTTTAGAATAAGTAAAAAAATTATAATAAATTTATTTATTTATAATAAATATTTATAATAAATATCTAATAAATATTATAATAAATATTATAATATTATTATAATAAATATACATTTGTTATACATTTTTTATACTTTTATTGTAAATACTATAATTTTATAATATTATAATATTTATTCTAATAGATCCCTTCTTCCCTTAAAAGGGGATTTATCATATAATAAAAAAAATCGAAGGCCTTCAGGCCGTTGGATTATTATAATAAATATCTAATAAATATTAATAAATACTATTATAATAAATGTACAATAAATGCATATAAATGTATGATAAATATTTATAGTACATTTATATTTATAATAAATACTTATTATAATTAAATATTATAATATTTATAATAATAAATATATAATAAATGTAAACTAAATATTATTAAAATAAATATACAATTATAACATCTATTATAATAAATTTTATTATAATAAATGTATAATAAATATTATTGTAATAAATATTATAATAAATGTATAATAAATATTTATAATAAATTTATTATAAATGTATATTTATTATAATAAATATTATAAAATTTAATAATAATAATTGTATATTAATATTTATATTTATAATAAATATTAATATTTATTATAATAAATCTACATATATTTATTATAATAAATCAACATTTATTTTATAGATTTATTATAATAAATATGTACAATAAATGTATAGTAAATATGATAATACATTTATTTTTATATGATAATATAATTAATGTAATATGTAATTATTTATAATTATTATATAATTATCATATCTATATTTATTATATTTATAATTATATTATTATATTATAAATAAATGTAATATGTAATATAATATAATAAATGTAATATGATACATTTATTTTTTAATTATAAGAAATGTATATTTATAATTATATAAATGAATAATAAATATAAATGTATAATTACATATTAAATTTATTATAATAAATAAATAATTACATATTGCATTTATTAAAATTAATAAATGTTTATTTATAATTAAATTAATAAATGTATATTTATTATAATAAATAAATGTATATCTATTACATATTTATTATAATAAATAAATGTACATTACATTTATAATAAATGTATATTTATGTAAATAAATGTATATTACATTTATAATAAATATATATTTATATAAATAAATATTATTAAAAAATATTATTAATGAAAATTAATAAATGTATATTTATTAATGAATATTATAATAAATAAATTTATATTTATAATTACATTTATAAATGTGTATTTATAAAAAATGTATATTTATAAATAAATATTATTAATGAATATTAATAAATGTATATTAATTAATGAATATTTCGATAAATAAATGTATATTTATAATTACACTTATAAATGTATATTTATTATAATAAATTACTGTATATTACATTTATAATAAATGTATATTTATATAAATAAATGTATATTTCATTGATAATAATTTTATATTTATATAAATAAATGTATATTACATTTTTAAGTAATTACATACTAATTACAATAAATGTATATACACAGGATGGAGAGTTCATCTCTCTATAATGGAGAGCCTCTCTCTCCAGAAAATTGTCCTGGAAATTGTATTCTTGTGCAGCTTGTCTCAAACGAAGAAATTGTTGGACACTTTGAGTTGTTCACAGCATGCGGTGCTAAATATAGGGAGAAATCAAAAGGCGTGGTCGGTGGTTCTATTCGTAAGGCTTCTTTGCATGAGGTAGATTTGGGGGATAGGTGGGATCTTGTATCAAAGGTGGTGATAAAGCGTGCTCATAAGAAGTTGGGGGCACGGAAGCCAGTCTGCGAGAGGAATCCTTAGGCGGTGATGTGGGTTGGCTCTGCGTCTGGTAACCGGAGGAAGATGATGATACTGAAGCCGGACCATCTTGGTGTTCGATGGCGTCGACCCAAGCCGAACTTGTCTGGATCAAGATGACGATGTAGGAGGACCTCGTGTGGGACAGTTCTTGTGCACACTGGTGATGGGGTGGTTGATGATGACCTCAAAACTGGTGTCTTTGAGTTGCTGGACTGAAGAGGATGTGTCGTCTTGGAGGATTTGGGATCCCGGCTGCAACAAGTGCCTGACGGTGATGTGGGTTTGGGTGTGCCGGCATGCAGACGGGTGCCTTCCCTTGTGGGGGGTCGGCCGGCGTGTTTGGGACCCCGGTGCATGGTGACAACCGTGGGCGAGGTGGACCTAGGGTTTGGCATCCCGATGGGGCGCCAAAGGTGAGGTTTCAGGCTGCAAATGACGATCCTGGAAGATTGTGGGAGGGGTGACCGGCGAGAGCGTGGAAACGCGTTGTGACGGCGCTAGTGGGATGACTACCGGTGGGGTGTTTTTTGACCGACGATAGATTCTGTTTCGAGGTGACCGCTGCCCGCGTGAGACGACTGCAGTTGCATGCAAGGTGCTGCATCTGGATGATGATGTTTGGTTCTAGGACCTTGACAGCATATGGGTTGCACATGGGTTGAGAGTTCGTTGGCTGATGAAGATGGCAACCAGCTGTCTGCCTCGGTGGTGCGTCTCTACCGGGGATGACGCGGATGGGTATTTGGACAACCTTGGAATGCATGATAGTCTGCGTTGCGGATTGACAACGGGAGGATGAGCGGTCCTTGCACTGATTGAGCTGGCTCAGCTTCAGGTTTTTTCACGAGACAATGACAGCCTCGCATGGGGAGAATTCGTCGATGTCTTTGGTGAACATGGGTTGTGATTGGGATGTGGGCACAGACAGCTGCGCCATGGCAAGGACTGTCTGGCTTTGCCTTGACCACGAGACATGGATTGTTGCGATACAGGCTGTATGTCGGTACAGATTTCATGGGTTGTTCTAGTGGATGAACATGTTAGGGCCAGCTCTTTTTGTGCGCTTTCAAAACTGTTTTTATTTTGTTTTTGGGCTTTTGTCTCGTTGTCTTGAGGGTGGTGTTGGTCCGCCACTTGGTATTTGGTGGCGCATGTGCCACATTTTTGTATCTTTGCCTTAGTTTTTCTTTTATTAATAAATTTTTGGGACCGATTATGCTCGGATCCTGAACATTCCTCGTATAATAAATGTATATTATATTTATAAATAAATAATCATTTATTTTGTTAATAAATGTATATTACATATTTATTATACTAAATGTATATTAAATTTATATAAATGTATATTTATTACTTATTTATTATATTAAACAATTACATTTATAAATGTATATTTGATTTATAATAAATATTTAATAAATTTATATTTATAAAAATGTATATTTATTGTAATAAATAAATGTAAATAACATTTATAAATAATTACATATTTATTATAATAAATAAATGTATATTTATAATTATATAATTATAGTATATAATTATTTATAGATATAATAATTATATATTAAAGAAAAAAAATTATATATTACATTTATTATATTATAATTAAAAAATAAATGTATTATAAATTTTATTATACATTTATTATACATTTTTATTATAATAAATCTATAAAATAAATGTAGATTTATTATAATAAATTGGGCTCCATACTTCCAACATCTAACCATATACTTATTGAACCAAACATATATTTAGAGCATTACATGAATATAATAAATAAATTTATAAAGTTCTATGTATAATAAATAAAAATTTATTTATTTATAATAATAACTATAAATAAATGTATTTTTATTTGTATTTATATATGTAATGAATATATATTAATTTATAAATATAAATTTTTTATAAATACATTTATTATATTTATAATAATATATAATTAATATATTTATTATAATTATATAATTATTTAAATATATCTATATTTATTTAGAATTATAATTGTAAATATTTTTATTTATTTAATATAATTTTATAATTATTTAATAACTATAAATGTATATATATTTATTTATAGTTATAATCATATATATATATATATATATTTCAATAATTATAAATATTTAGCAAATATTTTTATTGCATTTATAATTTTATAATTATATATAATTAATATATTTATAACAATTTAATAATTATTTAAATATATACGTATTATATTGAAATCTAATTATAAATATTTGTATATATTTATAAATATATTTATATTATTTATATATTTATTATAATTTGATAATTAATTATAGTGTCTGATTTATAATGAAAATTAATTTTCTTTATTGTTATTAAAATAGTTATATTTTTCTATAATTAATATGAATATATAATTATATATTAATATTGTTTCAACAAATAAAAAATTGGTTTGATAACTTATTTAACAGATTTTCCAGATCCAAACTTGACCTACACCCCTAATTCAATGACCATCCCGAAACAATATGACTGGGTGTATAATTTGACCTACAATAAATGAATTTTAGGTGCAATATAATGATTTGATTGTGAGATTAGTCATGTGACCATTATAATATGAATTTTGACACTGACCATCTTTAAATGCATTCATAAATATATGAAATGGATGAGTCATTCTATAAATTAGATACCCTTCCTCATCCCCATTCATTCTGTAGCTCTACAAATTTTTCTGTAATTCTCACTCACCCTTCCTCATCCCTGGTACGAGCGCCCGTCTCTCCAATCCCACAAAACAAAATGGTGCATCGGGTGATGAGGACATTAACAGCAAAGCTGAGGAGTGTCCCCAATTCCATCTTCCCTGGCTCCGTGAAAATGCAGAGGAGAGCTTTGCACACTGAACGGGCGATGCCGGAATGGCCGAGGATAACACCGCACACCGAGCCGGCGATACTGGAGATTCCGAAAACGTACTTCGATCTGCTCTTAGAAGACACTTCTTACTAGGTGATGTCAAAAAAGAAGAAGAAGACGATGTTGGCTGACTCGATGATGCTGGAATGGCAGATGGGGGAAACCCACTTTGATATTCTCTTAGAAGGCACTTCCTTCCAGGCAATACTGGAATGGAAGAAGAAGACGATGCTGACCAACCAGGTTGTAACACCCAAAGATTTTACAAAAAAATTATTCTTTTCATTAATGTCGTGTGTTGTACGCTACACCAAAAGGTGCTTGCACAACCCTCTGCCTTGAATTTCCTTGCATTACATGCAATCGCGACCTTCCTCGATGGCATGTGTAGTACGCAATACCGAGTTTCACTAAACAACGATATGCTATTAAAATATTATTAAAACTAGCCGTTATGAATAGTAATGGCCACTTTTTGAAATTTTGTAAATTTTATTTTTCAAAATGGACTTCATTTTTGGATTCGGAATATCTAAATTAGCTTATGGTGAAATTTTGGTACTTTTCAGATAACTTTCATAATCTGATGAATAGTAAAAATTACTAAATTTTAATTAAAAACAATATTTTTAATCAAAATAATTAATAGTGATGAATTATTAATTTGAGTGGTTTTAATGTATATTTAGAATATATTTTTACAATTTAATACATTGTTGGTCATTGGATGTAATTTCACATTTATACATGACATAAACAAGTGTCAATATTTTGGTAGTTATTATCTCTTAAGAACACGCTATATGTTTTGACGACGGGAATTAATTTTTTAAATTAATTAATGCAATTGATATGTTTTGAATTTGGTAAAACAGACATCATTTTTGAGTTCATAATATCAAATATAGCTGAAGCCTAATTTTTGGTATTTTTTTGAAACTTTCATTTTTTGATGAATAGTGAAACCACTAAGTGGTAGTTAAAAAAATAAATAAATTTTTCATAAAACTTAATTTTACCGCTTCTGTGAGTGGAATTTAAAAAATGCGAGTGACACGGTTGATGTCAGTAAGTAAAATGTGTTTCAATAAGATGAAAATATTTTTTGGTGAATAGTAACTTTTTACTTTTTTTACCACAGTTAAAAGTAAATAGGGTAATTAAGGGTAAAAATGATATTATTATTATCCTAACACATGTTCTAATTCTATTGGATAAGATTAGTTCGACCAAAAACAACCTTAGGAATAAAATATGACCATTTAGGCCCACTTGGATTAGATTAGGACATTTATTATTATTTAATTTAAAGAAGAGTTAAAAGAGTTAAAATCAATGTTTATTTACAAAACGATTTTTAATATAGAGTTATACATAAGATAAATTCTATTGTAAATATTCATTAGAAATATAATTATATTTCCTACATAATTATATTTTATTTATAATTTTTAGACATTAAATAATTTTATTTATTTATGACACAATGATGATGTAGTAATTACCATAATAGTAAAAATTAGAATAATTGATATTATAAATACCCATATAAATATAATTTGAGACGTATAATGAATTAAACTAATTTTATAGGTTAATATGACATGATAGGATTGATTTAACTAACTTTGGTCGAAGAAATCATTCTGTTATGACTTTCAAAAAAATCAACTATTGAATAGTGTCAAAATTGACATAAAATAGTTTTTAAAACAAATATTATATTATTGATTGTTATTTTATATTTAAAAATCTAAGTTTCGGCCAAGATACTTATATAATGATAGGTGTATCATTAATGGACCACTTGGGGGTCGATTGGATGTATATGGTAAGTTTATTAACTATATAATATAAAAATACAAAGTGACATGGTAAATGTCAATCTAATTAACTAAGAGTTAAAACTAAAAGATAAGGTTAATATAATGACCTAAACTTGTATAAATTATATTGGATGACAGGATTTTGACCCATCCCCACCGTAGCTTCTAAATATATCAATTTGGAGCTATTTAAAACTGAATATGACTTTATAATAAAATAATATTTTTAGTTTTTCCAAAGGTGCCCCTCTCCTCCCTTATAAAAGGGCACCACCTTCCTCTCTTCCTCACACCACATTGAGCCTTCAAGATCGGAAAAACCCTGACAAATTATCTTCTTGACTTCCCTAGAAACATCCTAGAGGTCCTGGTCTTCTTCAAAGACCAATCTTAGTGCCCTAATAATAAGTTTCAAAGTGGCGTATCAAAGAAGATGTAATTTCTTCTACCGATTCTTTCAAACTTCTTTCTTCTTCAACATCTTCTTATTTAGTTGTTCCATTATAAAGTAATAAAATCAGTATCACTAATATATTTATATGTTATTATAAATATGAAACAACCCCATTTCACCTTCAATCCATCCTACGGAAAACAAAATCACTGTGTGTGCGTACGTACGGAATACCGTCTCCACGTCGTGGTGTAATCTATTTTTCCACCAAAACCTTACATGGATGGGTATTATGGTGTAAATAATAACTATACATAGTTATTATAACATCATAATGATTCTGATATATTTAATCATCCACTCCAATTCAATTCAATAATTATGGAAACGATATCATCGCTTGTGCGTACGTACGGACTACCGTCTCCACGACGCAATGAGATTCATTCTCCATGTTAACCATTTAAGAATGATTATAAATTATATATAAGAAATAATAATTAAATATATGACATTATAAAGCTACTGGATTGATGTATATATATATATGTATTTCACCTACTTAATTCCATTCTACTCAATAAGGAAACGAAAACAGCTTTCATGCGTACGTACGGCCTACCGTCTCCATGAACAGTTTATTTCATACATTTTATCGATCTATAATATATATGTATATGATGAATATATATAACATATAAATCATGTTTTACATTCTGGAATTAAGTAAATCAGGTTATAAATAATAATATCAAGAACAACAAGTCCAATCATGTACGATAAATAAAACGATTTTACCCAAAACACTCTTTAACATGGAATTTACAAAAGAATGGGTAATATATAGTCATAAGTGAACCATATATGATATCATAACAAGGAATATGATTCTGTAATAAGTCAATGACATTATTTAAATCATTATATAGGAGGTTAGGATACGTACGAATCATATCGGACCTAAGGTAAGGGATAATTTTTCAAATCTCATTTTTATCCGAGATTGCTTATTCGTAAGTATTTACTGGGGTTATTTATATCATCCATGTCCATGTTTTAAAAAAGTGTTTTCATGTATTTTTAAAGTCCTTTTTACCCATTTTTTACTTTTATTACATGGTATGTAAGGAATCTTTCTTTTGTTTACATTATGAGGTACTTTTTTACTTTTCCGACAAAAGTACGAGGAGAATGTTATTTTTAACTTATACGGTATGAACGGATTTTTATGGTTTCATAATGCCTCATTTTCATGAAGCTTACTCTACATGATTTTATGACTATTTTCAACAAAATACATTTATTTTAAAAGTTCAAGGCATTTTTTGAAAAGAAAATTATTTTGACGAAGAAAGGATATTTTCCTCAAGAATTCATTTCAAATGTTTTATCAAAACCATTTTCCATCTAAGATGACATTATTTGATATGTGTATGTTTAAAGTTTAATGAATCTATTATTTACATGGTTCACTTTTCTTATGATGAAATGTCCATTTGTTTTATATGGATTATGAAATGATGGGATGATGTTTATGAAACCCATTTTATTCTTTAGGTTATAATGAATGTTTTAAGTTTATTTTGTGGCACAAGTAAGAATGATTTCACTATGAGATGGTTGGTACCTATATCTCCCTCAAATGCATTGGGTAAAGATTTATATCTCATGAGATAGACATGTCTGGAATGGCAAGTTAAACCGGTTCAGTAATATAGGACTGGAACGAGGAGTGAACTCGATTCAGAAAGGGACTTTGTCCACTAAGATGGTCTTTGCAGCAATGCCTTGGCTAATATGGAAATCATATCATGTGCTTAATGGTTTCCACAATTACATGTTTTATTCCCATGCTATTTTATCATTCTTAATGTTTCATTATGATCTATGTCTTGCGTACTTCCATGTTTTATGTCATTGCTCAAGCTTTTGATGTTTAAACATTATGTTCATGTTTTTAAGTTCAAATGTATATGGTATGTTTTATTTTATCCATTAATACCTTTAATGAGCATTTGAGCTCACCCTTATTATGTTTTCTTTTCCCCAGGATATAAAGAAAGGTTTTAGGTAAGAAAAAAAAGGGGAATATCTTTATGGGAGATGTTGATGATCTTTCACCATGATTAAGAGATTACGTTCCAAGTTTCCAAAAACAGTAAACTATTACGGTCCTTGTGTGTCTGTTTTTCTTATGTATTAAAGTGTTCCACAAAATTAATGTAATGTCCATGTATTTCATGCTTCGGGTCTCTACCGTTGGTATCCGAGGAAAGGTTTAGTCAACCTTTGGAGACTAGGATGCGAAAACGTTAGTGAGATCCCTAGAGATATTTCTAAGGTATGTCTGGGGATGTTTCTAAGGATAAGTATACGTATAGGATATAATCCTAGAACTATGGTAACAATCTTAGAATTTAACATAAGTTGTTAGATATTAATGGTACTCCCCCTTTATTATGTTTTTTTCCTATCATGATTTTTGCCTCTCATGGTATTATTTTTGGGTTTTAGACGATGGCTGGAACCCGAAGTAACCGTGTTGATCAATGTAATGGAAAATGCAATGATTGTTATCCTGAACAAACAAATGTTATGGGAGATGGAGTGAAAAATCTTATTTCTATGCTTACACAATCTATGAATCATTCTGGACTTCCAAATGAGTAGAGAAGGTAACAATATTCTATTGAGTCCTTCATGAGGCAACGTCCACCTTCTTTCAGTGGGTCTTCTGATCCACATGTTGCTGAACAATGGATTAGTACTACTGAAAAGATATTTTCAGTTCTTCAATGTTCTGAACATGATATAGTCATCTTAGCAGTGTATCATTTGGAAGGTGATGCTGATCAATGGTGGAATATTATCAAGAATACAAGGCCAAGAGATGAAATTGAGTCCATGGAATGGGACGAGTTCAAGAACTTATTTTTCAATAAGTACTTCACTCGTATTCTCCGAAGGAAGATGGAGAAGGAGTTTCTTGAATTAAAGAAAAAGGATGATGAATTTGTTGGTACCTATGAAGCAAATTTTACAAGACATGCATGGTACGCTTCTGGTATTATTATCCAACCGGAGAGTAAGATCGATCGATTCTTTAGTGTCTTAAAACCAAGTC
The DNA here is from genome assembly GCA_963277665.1 of Viscum album. Taxonomy (NCBI): domain Eukaryota; kingdom Viridiplantae; phylum Streptophyta; class Magnoliopsida; order Santalales; family Viscaceae; genus Viscum; species Viscum album. The sequence continues at coordinate 1,935,514,007 of OY728131.1, forward strand.
TTCGAAGGGCGTTAGCCATAAGGGACTTCAATAGCTACGAGGAAATCATTCGATGTGCTCTCAAAGTTGAGATGGAGATTGGAGTAACCCATCAGTCATATGGGTTTGATAAGAAGAGGAAAATGGAATTCAAAGGAAAATCTAAAGAGCACACTAAAAAGAAGATGAGTTTCCCCTTATGCTCAAAGTGTGGAAAGAAACATGGAGGGAGTTGTCTTAAAGGGACAAGTAAATGTTTCAAATGTAGAAAGGAAGGTCATCAGGCATTTGAATGCCACAATGATGGGAAGAAGATGTCTAGTGATGTGAACAATGAAAAGGCTACACAGAGTGCATCTCCTACACATCAATGCTTCAAGTGCAATGAAATGGGGAATTATGCTAATCAATGCCCTTATCCAAAGGTTAATGATGATCAACATGAGAAACCACATAAGGCAAAGGACAATGGGAAGTCACATGCGATCACTATTGGCGATGTTGAATAGGACAACGATGTGGTGGAATGATTAAGTGTTTATGTAATGGGATTCCAAAATAATGTCGTATATAGTATCGTGGAATATTGGATTATTTATGTATTAGTCTATTGCGGTTTTTAATAGTTTTATGGTACCGGTAACCATGAAAAGTGACTGAGATATTTTTGGTAAGAAGATGATATGCACATAATAAAGGGATAAGAAGATAATGAGATGTTTGATCGTATTCATGAGCTCATGATGGATATAAGGACTAAGTGATATCATTGAGTATAATTTTTTTTGAGGATTTAGGTTTGTGGAAAGTGTTAACTTTTAAACTGCATTCATGTTTTCACTAAGGTTCAATGGGTATTCATTCTTCAAGAGAATACACGATTAAGGTATTCACATGTTTGTAATTTGACCAACAAGATATATCTTATGATATATGGGGGATAAATGATGGCATTCACGTGAGTTTTATGTGACATTTCAAGTAATCATTTTCTTTATACTATGAGCTTGGACCGAAGTATTTTAGATAACCCTAAAGATTGTAATGGATTATGTTGGACGTAAGTTAGCATTGTATATGGATTGAACTTATTTCGATATTATTGATGGGATGTTATAGTAATATAGTTTTAGAAAAAGGACAACCTGCAGGACGGGCGACAACCCATCGCGTCGGACAAAGTTGTGGGAATCAAACCCACAACCGAAGTGGAACTGGCCTTTATCGCCTACCACTGACCTACAAGAAGTCCCTGTTTAGTAGAAACTAGTTTTTTTATATTAAGCAGTATGATATATGAAGTATAAGTTAATTTTAGGAACCATATATGATTAATCTCACTATAGATGGACTTATGATAACTTTTCTAACCTTTTGTTTGAGACAGATGGAATGACCCATCATTCTATCACATGATCTGCTAACACATCATGAATGACAAATTCAACTTCATTTCTTTAAGAGATGAAGTGGAAATTGTCCAAAGAACGACCAATGGTGTGACAATACCAAAATCATGAAAGTATTTCTTCTAATTCCAATTTCATCAACTTTAGGGAAATGATCTTGAAAACCAGAAATGTTGTCCTAGTGCTCTTATATCTGATGAATCATATGGTACCTTAGATCGTCACAAATTTATGGATTTGTGATTGCTGGCTTTTCCATAGCTATGTTCTCTACCACTCTCCATCAAAACATGAAGGTTATATTTCTCTTCCATATCCATATTTTCACCTATGTGGAATCCCAGTGATTAGTTTATTTGGGTAACTATTAGGTTTCATAATTTTGTTTTTAAAGATTGGTTTTGGTATTCCTTTTTACGATGTGGGTTTCTATTAAAGAATATTTTGAGTAGTAAACCATTTATAACCCCGACGAATTTTGAGGGTGAAATTCATTTTAAGGGGGTAGAATGTAACACCCCAAGACTTTACAAAAAAATTATTCTTTTCATTAATGTCTTATGTTTTACGCTACACCAAAAGGATCTTGCACAACACGCATCCTTGACTTTCATTTCATTACATGCAATCGCGACCTTCCTCGATAGCGTTCCTAGTACGCAATACTGAGTTCCACTAAACAACGATATGCTATTAAAATATTATTAAAACTAGCCGTTATGAATAGTAATAACCACTTTTTGAAATTTTGTAAATTTTATTTTTCAAAATGGACTTCATTTTTGGATTTAGAATATCGAAATTATCTTATGGTGAAATTTTGGTAATTTTCAGATAACTTTCATTTTCTGATGAATAGTGAAAATTACTAAATTTTAATTAAAAACAACCTTTTTAATCGAAATAATTAATAGTGATGAATAATTAATTTAAGTAGTTTTAAAATATATTTAGATTATATTTTTACAATTTAATACAATGTTGTTCATTGGATGTAATTTCACATTTATACCAGACATAAACAAGTGTCAATCTTTTGATAGTAATTATCTCTTAAGAACACGCTATTTGTTTTGACGACGGGAATTGATTTTTTAAATTAATTAATTCAACTGATATGTTTTTAATTTGGTAAAATAGACATCATTTTTGAGTTAATAATATCAAATATATCTTAGGCCTAATTTTTTGTATTTTTCTAGAAACTTTTATTTTTTGATGAATAGTGAAACCACTAAGTGATAGTTAAAAAAATAAATAAATTTTTCATAAAAATTAATTTTACCGCTTCTGTGAGTGGAATTTAAAAAATACGAGAGACACTATTGATGTCAGTAAGTAAAATGTGGTTCAATGAGATGAAAATAATTTTTGGTGAATAGTAACTTTTTACTTTTTTTACCACGGTTAAAAGTAAATAGGGTAATTAAGGGTAAAAATGATATTATTATTACCCTAACACAAGTCCTAATTCTATTGGATAAGTATAATTTGACCAAAAACAACCTTAGGAATAACATATTCCATTTAGGCCCACTTGGATTAGATTAGGACATTTATTATTATTTAATTCAAAGATGAGTTAAAATAGTTAAAATAAAAGTTTATTTACTAAAACATTTTTTAATATAGGGTTATACATAAGATAAATTCAATTGTAAATATTAATTATAAAGCTAATAAGATTTCCTACATAATTATATTTTATTTATAATTTTTGGACATTAAATAATTTAATTTATATATGACACAATGATGATGTAGTAATTACCATAATAGTGAAAAATTAGAATAATTGATATTATAAATACCGAAATAAATATAATTTGAGACTTTTTATGAATTACACTAAATTTTTATGTTAATATGACATGCTAGGATTGATTTAATTAACTTTGGTCGAAGAAATCATTCTGTTATGAGTTTTAAAAAAATAAGCTATTGAATAGTGTCAAAATTGACATAAAATAGTTTTTAAAACAAATATTATATTATTGATTGTTATTTTATTCCTAAAAATATAAGGTTCAGAAAAGATACTTATATCATGATAGGTGTATCATTAATGGACCACTTGGGGGGCTCTTGGATGTATATGGTATGTTTATTAACTATATAATATAAAAATACAATGTTACATGGTAAATGTCAATCTAATTAGCTAAGAGTTAAAACTAAAAGATAAGCTTAATATAATGACCTAAACTTGTCTAAATTTTATTGTATGAGAGGATTTAGACCCATACCTACCTTATCTTCTAAATATATCAATTTGGTGCTATTTAGAACCGAATATAACTTTATAATAAAATAATATTTTTAGTTTTTCCAAAGGTTCCCCTCTCCTCCCTTATAAAAGGGCACCACCTTCCTCTCTTCCTCACACCACATTGAGCCTTCATGCTCGGCCAAATCCTGCCAAATTATCTTCTACACTTCCCTAGAAACATCATAGAGGTCCTCGTATTCTTCAAAGACAAATCATAGTGCCCTAATAATAGGTTTCAAAGAGGCGTATCGAAGAAGAGGTAATTTCTTCTACCGATTCTTTCAAACTTCTTTCTTCTTCAAGTTCTTCTTATTTAGTTGTTTCATTATAAAGTAATAACATCAGTATCACTAATATACTGATATGTTATTATAAATATGAAACAACCCTATTTAACCTTCTATCCATCCTACGGAAAACAAAATCACCGCGTGTGCGTACGTACGGAATACCGTCTCCACACCGTGGTGTAATTTGTTTTTCCATCAAAACCTTACATGGATAGGTATTATGGTGTAAAGAATAACTATACATAGTTATTATAACATCATAATGATTCTGATATATTGTATCATCCCCTCCAATTCAATTCAATAATTATGGAAACAACATCATCGCTTGTGCGTACGTACGGACTATCGTCTCCACGACGCGACGAGATTCATTCTCCATGTTAACCATTTAAGAATGATTATAAAGTATATATAAGCAATAATAATGAAATATATGACATTATAAAGCTACTGGATTTATGTATATATATATATATATGTCATATACTTAATTCCATTCAACTCAATAAGGAAACGAAAATAGCGTTCATGCGTACGTAATGCATACTGTCTCCATGAACGGTGTATTTCATTTCTTTTATCGATCTATAATATATATGTATATGATGAATATTTATTACATATAAATCATGTTTTAAATTATGTAATTAAGTAAATCAGGTTATAAATAATAATATCAAGAACAACAAGTCCAAACATGTACGAAAAAATAAAACGATTTTACCCAAAACACTCTTTAACATGGAATTTACAAAAGAACGGGTAATATAAAGTCATAAGTGAACCATATATGATATCATAACAATGAATATGATTCTTTAATAAGTAAATGAAATTATTTAAATCATTATACATGAGGTTCGGATACGTACGAAGCATATCAGACCTAAGGTAAGGGATAATTTTTCAAATCTCATTTTTATCCGAGATTGCTTATTCGTAATTATTTACTGGGGTTATTTATATCATCCATGTAAATGTTTTATAAAAGTGTTTTCATGTATTTTTAAAGTCCTTTTTACCCATTTTTGACTTTTATTACATGGTATGTAAGGAATCTTTCTTTTGTTTATGTTACGAGGTACTTTTTTTACTTTTCTGACAAAAGTACGAGGAGAATGTTATTTTTAACATATACGGCGTGAACGGATTTTAACGGTTTCATAATGCCTCATTTTCATGAAGCTTACTCTACATGATTTTATGACAATTTTCAACAAAATACTTTTATTTTAAATGTTCAAGGCATTTTTGAAAAGAAAATGATTTTGACGAAGAAAAGATATTTTCCTCAAGAATTCATTTCAAGTGTTTTATCAAAACCATTTTCCATATAAGATGAAATTATTTGATATGTGTATGTGTGAAGTTTAATGTATCTATGATTTACTTGGTTCACTTTTTATATGATGAAATTTCCATTTTTTTATATGGATTATGAAATAATGGGATGACTTTTATGAAACCCATTTTATTGTTTGGGTTATGATAAATGTTTTAAGTTCATTTTGAGGCACAAGTAAGAATGATTTCACTATGAGATGGGTGGGACCTATATCTCCCTCTAATGCATTGGGTAAAGATTTATATCTCATGAGATAGACATGGCTGGACCGACAAGTTAAACCAGTTCAGTAATATAGGACTGGAACGAGGAGTGAACTCGATTCAGAAAGGGACTTTGTCCACTAAGATGGTCTTGAAAGCAATGTCTTGGATACTATGGAAATCATATCATGTGCTTAATGGTTTCCACAATTACATGTTTTATTCCCATGCTATTTTATCATTCTTAATGTTTCATTATGATCTATGCTTTGCGTACTTCCATGTTTTATGTCATTTCTCAAGCTTTTGATGTTTAAACATTATGTTCATGTTTTTAAGTTCAAATGTATATGGTATGTTTTATTTTATCAATGCTTACCCTTACTGAGCATTTGAGATCACCCTTTTTATGTTTTCTTTTCCCCAGGATATAAGGAAAGGTTTTAGGTAAGAAAAAAAGGGGAAGATCTTTATGGGAGATTTTGAAGATCTTTCACCACGATTAGAATATTACGTTCCATGTTTCCAAAGACACTAAACTATTGCGGTCCTTGTGTGTCTATTTTTATAATGTATTAAAGTATTCTCCAAAGTAATGTAATTTCCATGTATGTCAAGCTTCGGGTCTTTACACTGGTGATGCCGGAAAGGAAGAAGAATAAGACACTAGCTGACCCGATGATGATGGAAAGGAAGAATAAGATTAAACTAGCTAACCCAGTGATGTAGGAATGGTAGTGGAGTGAAACCCACATCGATCTACTCTTATCAGACACTTCCTACCAGGTGATGCATGAAATGATGAACAAGTTGAAGCTGGCTGACCCGGAGATGCCTCAATGGTTGAGGAGAGAAAGCCACATCAATATGCTCTTAGTAGACACTTCCTACGAGGTGATGCCAGAAAGGAAGAAGAAGAGGACACTGGTCGGCCCGTTTATACCCCAAGACCTAGCGATGGAGGATCAGAAGAAGGTGAGCACACTGGGTGGCCTGTTTATGGTCAAAGACCTGAAGATAGAGGTAACACCGTAAGGGAAGAAGAGGACGGTGGTGGGAAACCTATTTATAGCCCAAGACCTGACGATGGAGGATCAGAAGAAGATAAGTACGATGTTCATGGCAGAAAGGAAGAGGATAGCGCACACACACCGAGTATCTCTTACCAGACTCTTGCAATCATGAGACGTCTGAAAGGAAGAAGAGTACGACGCTGGACAACTTGTTTAAAGCCCAAGACCTAGCAATGGATGATTAGAAGAAGAGAATTATGGTTTTCATGGATGAAAGGCAGAGGAGAGTACCACACACTGAGAAGCTCTTACCATACTCATGCGATCAGTCCACGCCGGAAAGGAAGAAGAGGATGACGTTGGCCGACCAGTTTATAGCCCAAAACCTCGTGATGGAGGATCAGAAGAAGAGAAGTATGGCTTTCATGGCAGAAAGTCAGAGAAGAGTGCCGGACACCTAGCACCTCTTACCAGACTCAGTGTTCATGGAAGAAAGGAAGAGGAGAGCACTGCACACCGATCTACTCTTACTGGATATATATTTAAGAATTAATATAATGAATTTAAAAATATAAAGATGAAATTATAAATTTATGTTTATCATTTTGGAAATCTATGTAATATTTTTATTCAAATAATATCTATTTTTTCTCTTTTAATAGAGTATTCACAAGATTCATTTTGATTTTTTTCTTGGTTCGAAAGGCAATCTAGTGTTTGTTGATTTAACATAATCCAATTAATTCAATGAGAAACAAAATTATAATTTTTTTCTTAAAGATTATTTTTATACTTAAAACATGTGATTTTTCAAAAAATGGTTCTTGTGAATTTATATGAATTATTTTTACCACTTCTAGAACTTAAATATTATAAAATGGGTTCTATATTTCAAGTTAGTATAATTAATATCATGTAATAAGATCAACTTAATGAATAATTTTTCTTTGAGAAGAATCATATAAAATTATAAAGGAAGGTTCAATGCAAAGAGTATTCATGATGGCAAGAAATTGTATCCATGTGAAGTACAACAAAACAAAGATTCTTTTCACATTTTTGTTGTAAAAAAGTTAAAAGTACCTTGCTCAAAATATGAAAAGATGATTCCATTTATTTTTTTTATTAAAATTAAAACATGGCTAAAAATGAATTTAAAAACCCATATGAGAAGATACAAATCATTCTTGAAAACATTTTTAAAGAAAATATGAAAATTGAAGAAAAGGATTCCCAAAAGTCTATTTTTCTTTTAAAAAAAATTATTCATTCTATGTACTAAATAATGGAAAATTGCACAATTACTTGAACACTCCATGAATAAATGAAGGAAAATAAAATGAAATGGGTTTATCATATAAGGAACTTATAATTTCTTTCAACATAAACTAAAGTATAATCAATACAAATTAAAATGAGATTGAAAAATAAATCCCTTATAACTTTGGTAATCACTAAATCAAAAAATCATGAAAGAGAGTATCGTATATGGATTTTTAAATCCCCATAGTTTTAATAAAAAGAATCGTAAAAAACATTAATGGTGTCACAACCCGACTTCTTAATTTTTTTTTACTATTCATGGCCTCCACGTCCTCGCGTCAAGGATCGGGCTGGGTCCCGGTTTAAATATTTCTAATATTTAATGTTTTGGTGGGTTTTAGACCTGTGCACGGGCACCGCGTGGTTAGCAGTGACTGTGTGGTCGCCCCAGGTGCCTGTGCGGGTGGCCAAGTCGACTACATTGAGGTGTGCAATTTTTGTTCGTGTTTTTTTACGTCGTGCGATAAGCACGCGGGTAACCGTTAATATTAAGTTGTTGTTGTTGTTATTATTATTATTTTTATTAGTTTTATTTTTATTTATTAATGTATTTATAATATTTAAAATTACATATAATTAATATCTTCATTATAATTTTATATTTATTTAAATATATCTATATTTATTAAGAATTATAATTTTAATATTTTTATATTTGTATTATAATTTTAAATTTATATAATAACTATAAATGTATATATATTTATTTATATTTATAATCATATATATATATATATATATTTCAATAATTATAAAATTATAACGAATATATTTATTGCATTTATAATTTTATAAATCTATATAATTAATATATTTATAACAATTTACTAACTATTTAAATATATACATATTATATAGAATTCTAATTATAAATATTTGTATATAATTATAAATATATTTATTTAATTAAAATATTTAATATAATTTGATAATTATTTAAATATATATATATATTTATTACATATATATTTTTATTATACTGTGTGATTTATAATGAAAATTAATTTTATTTATTGTCATTAAAATAGTTATATTTATAATTAGTTAATATGAATATATAATTATATAATAATATTGTTTTAACAAATAAAAAAATTGGTTCGATCTCCTCTTTAACCGATTTCCACGATCCGATCTTGACCTACACCCCTAATTTAATGACCATCCCGATTCTATATGAGTGTGTGTATAATTTGAGGGTAATTTAGGTGGGTGGGTTTTTTTAGTTTTATGGGGTAGTTTTTTTATATTTAGGAAATGGGTTTGTTCAGCGCCACTTGAAGTGGCGCTTTGACCCCACACCACCCCCAAACCCCACAAATATATATATATATGTATATATATATATATAATTAATTTATTATAATAAATATAAAAGATAAAATAAATACATAATTATATTTTTTTTATAATAAATACAAAAATTATAATAAATTTATTTATTTATAATAAATATTTATAATAAATATCTAATAAATATTATAATAAATATAATAATATTATTATAATAAATATACATGTGTTATACATTTATTATACATTTATTATATATACTATAATGTTATAATATTATAATATTTATTATAACAAATATCTAATAAATATTAATAAATACTATTATAAAAAATTCAAAATAAATGTATAATAAATATTTATAATACATTTATATTTATAACCAATACTTATTGTAATTAAATGTTATCATATTTATAATAATAAATATCTAATAAATGTATAATAAATATTATTATAATAAATATACATTTATAATATCTATTATAATAAATATTATTATAATAAATGTATAACAAATATTAATGTGATAAATATTATAATAAATGTATTATAAATATATAGTAAATGTATAATAAATATTTATAAAAAATTTATTATAAATGTATATTTATTATAATATATATTATAATATTTAATTATAATAAATGTATATTTATATTTATATTTATATTTATAATAAATATTATAATATTTATTATAATAAATCTACATTTATTTATTATAATAAATCTACATTTATTTATTATAATAAATCTACATTTATTTTATACTTTTATTATAATAATTATGCTCAATAAATGTATAGTAAATATTATAATATAATTAATATTTAATTATAATATAATAAATGTAATATGTAATGTAATATAATAAATGTAATATGTAATATAATATAATAAATGTAATATGATACATTTATTTTATACTTCTAATAAATGCATATTTATAATTATATAAATGTATAATAAATATAATAAATATAAATGTATAATTACATATTACATTTATTATAATAAATAAATAATTACATATTACATTTATAAATGTATATTTATTATAAAAAAATAAATGTATATTTATTATAAAAAAATAAATGTATATTTATTATATATTTAATATATTAAATAAATGTATATTTATAAAAATAAATGTATATTACATTTATAATAAATGTATATTTATATAAATAAATATTGTTAATAAATATTATTAATGAATATTAATAAATGTATATTTACTAATGAATATTATAAAAAATAAATGTATAATTATAATTAAATTTACAAATTTATATGTATAATAAATGTATATTTATAAATAAATATTATTATTAAATATTATTAATGAATATTAATAAATGTATATTTATTAATGAACATTATAATAAATAAATGTATATTTATAATTACATTTATAAATGTATATTTATTATAATAAAAAAATGTATATTACTTTTACAAATAATTACATATTTATTATAAAAAATAAATGTATATTAAACTTATAATAAATGTATAATTATATAAATAAATGTATATTACATTTATAATAAATGTATATTTATATAAATAAATGTATATCTCATTTATAATAAATGTATATTTATATAAATAAATGTAAATTACATTTATAAGTAATTACATATTTATTATAATAAATGTATATTACATTTACAAATAAAGAATCATTTATATTGTTAATAAATGTATATTACATTTATTATAATAAATTTATATTACATATTTATTATAATAAATGTATATTAAATTTATATAAATGTATATTACATTTATATAAATGTATATTTATTTCATATTTATTATAATAAACAATTACATTTATAAATGTATATTACATTTATAATAAATATCTAATAAATATATATTTATATAAATGTGTATTTATTATAATAAATAAATGTAAATTACATTTATAAATAATTACATATTTATTATAATAAATAAATGTATATTTATAATTATATAATTATAGTATATATTTATTTATAGATATGTTAATTATATAATAAAAATAAATAATTATATATTACATTTATTATATTACAATTAAAAAATAAATGTATTATTATATTTATTATACATTTATTATGCATATTTATTATAATAAATGTATTAAATGAATGTAGACTTATTATAATAAATTGGGCTTCAAACATCCAACAGATAACCATATACTTATGGGACCAAACATATACATAGAGCATTACAAGAATATAATTAATATATTTATAAAATTATAGGTATAATAAATAATTATTTATTTATATATAATAATAACTATAAATTAATGTATATTTATTTATATTTATATATATAATGAATATATATTAATTTATAAATTTAAATTTTTTATAAATATATTTATTATATTTTAAATTATATTAAATTAAAATCTTTATTATCATGTTATAATTATTTAAATATATCTATATTTATTTAGATTTATAATTGTAAATAATTGTATATATTAATTATAATTTTATAATTATTTAATAACTGTAAATGTATATATATTTATTTATAGTTATAATCATATTTATCTGTGTATATATTTCAATAATTAAAATTTTTTAACAAATATATTTATTGCATTTATAATTTTATAAATATATATAATTAATATATTTATAAAAATTTAATAATTATTTAAATATATACGTATTATATAGAATTTTAATTATAAATATTTGTATATATTTAAAAAAATATTTATTTAATTAATATATTTATTATAATTTGTTAATTATTTAAATATAAATATCTATTTATTACATATATATTTTCATTATAATGTCTGATTTATAATGAAAATTAATTTAATTTATTGTCATTAAAATAATTATCTTTGACTATAATTAATCTTAATATATAATTATATAATAATATTGTTTTAACAAATAAAAAAATTGGTTCGATCACCTGTTTAACTGATTTTCCCGATCCGAACTTGACATACTCCCATGATTCAATGACCATCCCGATTCTATATGTGTGGGTGTATAATTTGACCTACAATAAATGAATTTAAGGTGCAATAGAATGATTTGATTTAGAGATTAGTCCAGTGACCATTGTAATATGAATTTTGATGTTGACCATCCTTAAATGCATTCATTAATATATGAAATGGTCGAGTTGTTCTATAAATTATATACCCTTCCCCAACCCCATTCATTTTGTAGCTCTGCGAATTTAACTATAATTCTCACTCACCCTTCCTCCTCCCCAGTATGAGCGCCCGTCTATCCGATCCGCCAAAACAAAATGGTGCATCCGGCGATGAAGACGTTAACAGCGAAGTTGAGGAGTGTCACCAATTCCTTCTTCCATGGCTCCACAAAAAGGCAGAGGAGAGTATCGCACACTAATTCGGCGATGTCGGCAATGCCGGAATGGCCGAGGATTGCACCGCACACCGAGCCAACGATGCAGGTGATTCTGAAAACCTACTTTGATCAGATCTTAGAAGACACTTCCTACCAGGCGACGCTGGAAATGATGAAGAAGATGATGATGGCCGACCCGACGATGCCGGAATGACAGATGGGGGAAACCCACATTGATCTAGTCTTATCAGACACTTTTTACAAGGAGATGCCGGATAGGAAGGAGAAGACAACGCTGACCAACCAGGTGATGCCGGAAAGGAAGAAAAAGACAACGATGGTTGACCCAGTTATGCTGGAAACGAAGAAGAAGATGGCCATGGTCGACCCGGCGATGCAGGAATGACAGAGGAGTAAAACCCACATTGATCTGCTCTTAGCAGACAATTCCTACCAAGCGATGTAGGAAAGGAAGAAGAAGATGAATCTTGCTGACCTGGTGATGCCAAAATAGAAGAAGAATGAAAACCCACATCGATCTGTTCTTAGCAGACACTTCCTACCAAACAATGCCAGAAAGGAAGAAGAAGAGGACATTGGTCAGCCTGTTTATACCCCATGACCTGGCAATGATCGGAAGAAGGAGAGCACCCTGGGCAGTCTGTTTATGGATGATGACCTGGGGATGGAGGTGACGCCGGAAAGCAAGAAGAGGATGGCGGTGGGCAACCTGTTTATAGCCCTAGACCTGACGATGGGGGATCAGAAGAACAGAAGTACGGTGTTTATGGCAGAAAGGCAGAGGAGAGTGCCGCAAACCGAGAATCTCTTAACAGACTCTTGCGATCAGACGACATCGGAAAGGAATAAAAGGACAATGTTGGATTACTTTTTTAATTCCCAAGACCTGGCGATGGAGGATCAGAAGAATAGAAGTACAGTGTTCATGGTATAAAGGCAAAGGAAATCACTGCACATTGAGCAGCTCTTACTAGACTCTTACGATCAAGCCATGCTGGAAAGGAAGAAAAGGACAACGTTCACTGACCTATTTATAGCCCAATACCTGGCATTGGAGGATCATAAGAAGAGAAGTATGGTGTTCATGGAAGAAAGGAAGTATGGTGTTTAACATTTTGGAAATCTATGTAATATTTTTATTCTAATAAAATCTATTTTTGTATTTACTATTTTAATCAATTATTCACAAGATTCATTTTGATTTTTTGCTCGGTTTGAAAAAAAATAAAGTGATCGTTGATTTAACATAATCCAATTAATTAAATGAGAATAAAATTATACTTTGTTTTTATTTAAGAATTTTTTATACGTAAAATATCTTCTTTTACAAAAAAATGGTTCTTGTGAATTTATATTAAAAATATTTTTTAGCACTTCTAGAAATTAAATATTATAAAATGGGTTCTATATTTGAAATCAGTATAATCAATAACAAGTAATAATTTCAACAAAAAGAATAATTTTTCATTGAGAAGAATCATAGAATATGATATAGGAAGGTTCAAAGGAATGTGTAGTCATGATGACATTAAATTCTATCCTTGCGATGTACAACAAAAATAAGATTCTTTTCACATTTTTTTTGTAAAAAAGTTAAAACTACCTCGCTCAAAATACGAAATGAATATTCCATTTTTTTTATTAAAATTCAATCATGGATAAAATTGAATTTAAAAATCCATAGGAGAATATAAAAATCATTCTTGAAAACATTTTTAATGAAAAGACGAGAATTGAAGAAAAGGATTCCCAAAAGTCTATTTTTCTTTTTTTTTAATTCTGATCATTCTAAGTTCAAAATTAAGTAAAATTGTACTATTACTTGAACACTCCATGAATAAATGAAGTGAAATAAAATGAAATGGGTTTATCGTATAAAAAACATATAATTTATCTAAATCAAAACAAAAGTATAATCAATAAAAATTAAAATGATATTGAAACATAAATCCCATACAACATTGGTAATTACTAAATCAAAAACTCATGAAAGTGATAACAATATAGGAATTTATAAATCCCCATAGTTTCAGTAAAATAAATCGTAAAAGACATTAATGGTGTCACACCCTGACTTTTTAATTTATTTTTGTTTTATTATTCCTCGGCTCCACGTCCACGCGTCAAGGATCGGGCTAGTTCCCACTTTAATAATTTCTGGCATTTAATGTTTTTGGTGGGTTTCAGACCTGTGCACAGGCACTGCGTGGTTAGAAGTGACCATAAAGTCTCCCCAGGTGCTTGGGCGGGTGCCCAATCCGACTGCATTGAGGAGTGCAATTTTTGTGCATATTTTTTTAAGTCGCGCGATGAGCACGCGGGTACCCGTTAATATTATGTTGTTATTATTATTTTTATTTTAATAATTTTTTTAATTTTTTATTATATATATATTATATTAATAATTATATATAATTAATATGTTTATTATAATTTTATAATTATTTAAATATATCTATATTTAATTATAATTTTAATTGTAAATATTTGTGTAAATTCATTATAATTTTATAATTATTTAATAACCATAAATGTTTATATATTTATTTATAGTTATAGTCATATATATATATATCTATAACTATAAAATTTTAAAAAATATATTTATTGCATTTATAATTTTATAAATAAATATAATTAATATATTTATAACAATTTAATAATTATTTAAATATATAAGTATTATATAGAAATCTAATTATAAATATATGTATATATTTATAAATATATTTATTTAATTGATATATTTATTTTAATTTGATAATTATTTAAATATAAATATATATTTATTACATATATATATTTTAATTATAGTGTGTGATTTATAATGAAAATTAATTTTATTTATTGTCATTAAAATAGTTATATTTGACTATAACTAATATAAATATATAATTATATAATAATATTGTTTTAACAAATTAAAAAATTGGATCTATCACCTGGTTAACCGATTTTCCCAATCTGAACTTGACCTACTCCCCTGATTCAATGACCATCCCGATTCTATATGAGTGGGTGTGTAATTTGACCAACAATAAATGAATTTTAGGTGAAATAGAATGATTTAATTGAGAGACTACTCCCATGACCATTGTAATATAAATTTTTGAGGATGAACATCCTTAAATGCATTCATAAATATATGAAATAGATGAGTTGTTCTATAAATTAGATACCCTTCCTCATCCCATTTCATTTTGTCGCTCTGCAAATTTAACTATAATTCTCACCCACCCTTCTTCCTCCCCAGTACGAGCACCCATATCTCTGATCCCCCAAAATAAAATTGTGCATCAGGTGATGAGGATGTTAACAGAGAAGATGAGGAGTGTCACCAATTCCTTCTTCTCTAGATCCACGAAAAAGCAGAGGAGAGCACCGTACACTGAGCAGGCGATACCGGTGATGCCGGAATGGCCGCGGAAAGCACCGCACACTAAGTAGGAGATGTCAGCGATTCCGAAAAACTTTTTTGATCTTCTCTTAGAAGACACTTCCTACCAGGCGATGCCGGAAAGGAAAAAAAGATGATGGTAGCCGACCTGGTGATGCCGGAATGGCAGATGAGGGAAACCCGCATTGATTTTCTCTTAGCAGAAACTTCCTACCAGGCGATGCCGGAAAGGAAGAAGATGACGACGCTGATCGACTTAGTGATGCCGGAAAGGAAGAAGAAGATGATGTTGGTCGACCCAGTGAAGCCAGAAAGGAAGA
This sequence comes from Viscum album, assembly GCA_963277665.1. Taxonomy (NCBI): domain Eukaryota; kingdom Viridiplantae; phylum Streptophyta; class Magnoliopsida; order Santalales; family Viscaceae; genus Viscum; species Viscum album. The sequence goes on from OY728131.1 coordinate 1,935,530,221, forward strand.
AGAAGATGACCTGGGCTGACCCGACGATGCAGGAATGGCAGAGGAGTGAAACCCACATCGATCTGCTCTTAGCAGACACTTCCTACCAGGTGATGCAGGAAAGGAAGAAGAAGATGAAGCTAGCTGACACGGCGATGCCGGAATGGCAGAGGAGGGAAGCCCATATTGATCTTCTCTTAGCAGACACTTCCTAGCTGGAAATTCCATAAAGGAAGAAGAAGAGGACATTGGCTGGCCCATTTATACCTCAAGACCTGGTGATGGAGGATCAGAAGTAGGGGAGCACCCTGGGTTGCCAGTTTATGGCCGATGACCTGGGGATGGAAGCAGCGCCGGAAAGGAAGAAGAGGACGGTGGTGGGTGTAACAACCCGATATTTTATGATAAGTAATCTTTTTAATTTATTTGATGTCATGTGTTTTATGCTACAACAAGATTATCGTGTGCTATACGCAACATCGTATTAGCTTGCAGTATACGCGACACTATTCTTAGATTGTATTACAAACAATTTCAAGTTCGTTTGATAATAGTCATTCTACTCAACATTGATTATATATATATATTCAATGTATAAATGAAAAATGGTTGGATTCTGTTATAAAGAAACAACAAAGGATCCTTGCACAACACGCGACCTTTTCTTGGCTTGCATTACACGCAATCGCGGCCTTCCACGATAGCGTGTGTTGTACGCAATACCGAGTTTTACTAAACAACGATATGCTATTAGAATATTATAAAAACTAGTCGTTATGAATAGTAATAACCACTTTTAGAAATTTTGTAATTTTCATCTTTTAAAATGGACTTCATTTTTTGATTCAGAATATCGAAATTAGCCTAGGGTGAAATTTTGGTATTTTTCTGAAAACATTCAATTTTTGATGAATAGTGAAAACACTGGGTTACTATTTAAAAACCGACTTTTTATTTAAATAATTATTTATTTAATTTAATTTCATTTTAGGTAAAAATTGATAAATAATACTTATATAAGTTCAAAGTAATTCATTGGAGTCATTTTATAATAATTTTAGATATATAAAAAGTTTATTGAACTTTTCACCGTCTTTTACCCACCTCCTAGGAAAATTTGCAAATTTATATAAAACATAATTTTACCACTTCTCTGAGTGCAATTTCAAAAATCCGAGAGACACAGTTTATTTTAGTAAGTAAAATGTGGTTCAATGAGATGAAAATAATTTTTTGTGAATAGTAACTTTTTACTTTTTTTTACCACGGTTAAAAGTAAATAGGGTAATTAATGGTAAAAATTATATTATTATTACCCTAACACATGTAATAATTATATTGTATAAGTGTAATTTGACCAAAAACAACCTTATGAATAAAATATGACCATTTAGGCCTACATGGATTAGATTAAGACATTTAATATTAATTTATTTAAAGAACGGTTAAAATAGTTAAAATCAATTTTCAATAAGTATATCATTTTTAATATAGGGTTATAAATAAGATAAATTTTACTATAAATATTAATTAGAATGCTGAAAAGATTTTCTACATAATGGTATTTTATTTGTAATTTTTATAATTTAAATAATTTAATTTATTTATGACACAATGATGAAGAAGTAATTATATTATTAATGAAATATTGACATAATTGATGTTATAAATACCCAAATAAATGTAATTTGAGACTTTTTATGAATTTGTCTAATTTTCTAGGTTAATATGACATGTTATTATTGATTTAATTAACTTTTGTTGAACTAACCTTTCTATTATGATTTTTACAAAAATCAATTACCAAATAGTGTCAAAAATGACATAAAATAGTTTTTAAAACAAATATTATATTATTTATTGATATTTTATTCATAAAAATATAAGGTTTGGCGAAATGACTTAGATAAGGTTATATATATTAATAATAAACAACTTGGTTTTTTTTGGCTTTTTATAGTAAGTTTGTTAACCATATAGTGTAAGAAAACAAGAAGACAAAGTAAGAGTAAATTTTTTTAACTGAAAGATAAATATAATTGATAAGGTTAAAATAGAAAAATAAACTTGTCCAAATTATATTGGATGAGGGTATTTCGACCCATCCCCACCTTATCTTTTAAATAAATCAATTTGGATCTATTTAAATCGAATATGACTTTATAATAAATTAATATTTTTTGTTTTTCCAATGGTGCCCCTCTCCTCCCTTATAAAAGGGAACCTCCTCCCTCTCTTCCTCACACCACTTTGAGCCTTAAAGCTCAGACAACCCCTACCAATTTCTCTCCTCCACTTCCCTAGAAACATCCTAGAGGTTCTGTTATTCTTCAAAGACCAATCTTAGTGCCCTAAGAAAAGGTTTCAAAAGGCGTGTCAAAAGAAGAGGTAATATCCTTTACCAATTCTTTCAACATTATTTATTCTTATACTTCTTCTTCTTTAGTTGTTTAATTATGAAGTAATAACATCAGTATAACTCATATACTGATATTTCATTATAAGTATGAAACAACTCTATTTCACCATCTATCCATCCTACGGAAAATGAAATCACCGCACGTGCTTACGTACGGAATATCATCTCCACGCCGTGGTGAAATCTATTTTCCACCACCACCTTACATGGATGGGTATAATGGTGTAAATAATAACTACTGTAAATTGGTATTGATTCTAAAATAGTATACATACACTCCCATACAATTCCACAATCATGGGAATGATATCATCGCTCGTGCGTACGTACGGAATACCGTCTCCACGATGTGATGCGACTCATTCTACATGATTTTCATTGAATAATGATTACATAAATGAATTGAGTGAATAAATAAGATATATATTACACTACTACCATTCTGTAAATGAGGTATCTTTTACCTAAAAAGAATAATAAGAATTTATTCAACAAAACACGCATAAGAACAAAAAGTAATAAACACCTGAATAACAAGTAGCAATGAAATATTACAAATAATAAGCTAATAATATGACCATATATGATATCATAAAAACAAGTATGATTCTGGAATAATTCAATAACATTATTTAAATCATTATACAGAAGGTTCAGACACTTACGAAGCAAACCAGACCTAAGGTAAGGGAAAATCTCACAATCTCATTTTATCCGAGATTGTTTATACTGCAGAATTTACTGGGGAATATTTATCATCCACATCAATGTTTCTTCAATATTTAATATTTATATCCTTATAAAATTGTTTAAATCCAATTTTACCCTTCGGTGGGTTTTTAGTAAAAGATATGAAAGGAATATTTTGTCATTTTTCGTATGAGTTACTTTTTGACTTTTCCAACAAAATTATGAGAAGAATGTTTTTTTAACTTATTTAGAATGAATGGATTTTTAAAACAATATTTCCATGAAAATTACTTTACAAGTTTTCATGTTTATTTTAAATCAACTTCTTTTAGTTTAGAAGTGTATGACATGTTAAGAAAGGAAAAGTGTTTTTGAAGTAGAAAGGATATTTTCCTCAAGAATGGAGTTCACGTGTTTTATCAAAATTATTTTCCATCTAAGATAATAAAGTGTTCTGTTTTTTCCCTATTATTACATTGATTTGATTATGTTGTGATGGAATTATTTTTATGAATTCATTTATCTTATATGAATTGTTTTATGATGTCACAATGTTTAAGAATCCCATTTTTATTACATAGGTTATGCAATGATGTATGATTTTTTGGATTTTGTAGCACACATAAGAATGGTATCATTATGAGATGGGTGGGACCTATATCTCCCTCCAATGCAATGGGTAATGATTTGATATCTCATGAGATAGACATGGATGGAACGGTAGGTTAAACCGGTTCAGTGAAACAATACTGAAATGAGGAATGAACTTGGTTCAGAAATGGACTTTGTCCACTAAGATAGTCTTGGCAATGATTCTTGACTAATAAGAAATTATTCTCTATGATTATGTGTGTATGCCAAAAAGTTTCATGTTTTATGTTATGATTATTGGGATTACATTTTACTACTATTATTTATCCCATGTTATGACATTATGATCTCTTTTGCAGGTTATGATTTCGAAAATGTTATGTTCTTATGAATATGATGTGATTGATATTTCTTTTGTTTACCCTTACTCAGAATTTGAGCTCACCCTTTTATGTTTTCTTTTCCCCAGGATATAAAGAAAGTTTTTGATCTATATGGGAGATGTTGAAGATCTTTCACCACGATTAGAAGATTGTATTTCGAGTTTCCAAAGACACTAAACTATAACGGTCCATTTGTGTGTTTTTGTTATGTACAAAGTATTCCGAAAAAGTAATGTAATGTCCATGTACATCAAGATTAGGGTCTCTACAGTGGGAAACCAGTTTATAGCCCAAGACTTGGCGATGGAGGATCAGAAGAATAGATGTATGGTGTCCATGGCAGAAATTTAGAGCAGAGTGTTGTACACAGAGAAGTTCTTACTAGACTCTTGCCATCAGGCGACGTCGGAAATGTAGAAGAGGACGACGCTGGATGACTTGTTTAATTCCCAAGACCTGGCAATGGAGTATCGGAAGAAGAGATGTACGGTTTTCATGGCAGAAAGGCAGAGGAGAGCACCACACACTAAACCGCTCTTAACGGACTCTTGTGATCAGACCACGCTAGAAAGGAAGAAGAGGATGATGCTCGTCGACCTGTTTATATCCCTTGACCATGCGATGGAGGATCAGAAGAAGAGAAGTATGGTGTTCATGGCAGAAAGGCAGAGGAGAGCACCGCACACCTAGCACCTCTTACCAGACTCAGTGTTCCTGGAAGAAAGGTAGAGGAGAGCCCCGCACACTGAGTATCTCTTACAAAATATATATTTAAGACTAAATATAATGAATTTAAAAATATAATGTTGAAATTAGAAATTTATTTTTAACATTTTGGAAATCTATGTAATATTTTTATTCAAATAAAATCTATTTTGGAATTTTTTCTTTTAATCATGTATTCAAAAGATTTATTTTAATTTTTTCCTTGGTTTGAAAGACAATCAAGTGTTCATTGAATTAACATAATCCAATTAATTCAATGAGAAAAAAAAATTATTCTAAGTTTTTATTTAAGATTATTTTTATACATAAAACATGTGCTCATTCAAAAAATAGTTCTTGTGAATATATATTAAAAATATTTTTTTACCACATCTAGAAACTAAATATTATAAAATTGGTTCTATTTTTCAAATCAGTGTAATTAATATCAGGTAATAAAATCAACTTAAAGAAAAAAAATTCTTTGAGAATAATCATAGAAAATTCTAAAGGAAGGTTCAAAGTAACGAGTAGTCATGATGACATGAAATTCTATCCATGCGAAGTACAAAAAAAGGTTCCTTTCACAATTTTTTGTAAAAAAGTTAAAAGTACCTCAATCAAAATACGAAAAGAAGATTCCATTTATTTTTTATTAAAAATCAAACATGGATAAAAATGAATTTAAAAAACCATAGGAGAATATTAAAATCATTCTTGAAAACATTTTTAAAAGAAAGATGAAAATAGAATAAAAGGATTATCAAAAGCCTATTTTTTTTAAAAATATGATCATTATAAGTACTAAATTAAGGAAGATTCTACTATTACTTGGAAACTCCATGAATAAATGAAGGAATATAAAATGAAATGGGTTTATCATATAAGGAACATATAATTTCTCTCAATATAAACTAATGTATAATCAATACAAACTAAAATGATATTGAAGCATATATCCCTTACAACTTTGGTAACCACTAAATAAAAAACTCATTAAAGAGAGAACCATATATGGATTTTAAAATCTTCATAGTTTCTATTTAAAAAATCGTAAAAAAAATTATGGCGTCACACCCCGACTTTTTAATTTTTTTAATTTTTTTATTCCTGGGCTCCACGTCCTCGCGTCAAGGATCGGGCTGGTCCTGGTTTAAAAATTTCTAACATTTAATGTTTTTAGTGTGTGTTTCAGACCTGTGGACGGGCATCGTGTGGTTAGTAGTGACTGTGCGGTTGCCCCAGTTGCTTGTGCGGGTGCCCAAGCCGACTGCGTTGAGGCGTCCAATTTGCGTGCGTGTTTTTTTAAGTCATTCGATGAGCGCGCGAGTACTGGTTAATATTATGTTGTTATTATTGTTATTATTTTTATAATTATTATTTTTATTTATAAACATATTTATTATATTTATAATTATATATAATTAATATCTTTATTATAATTTTATAATTATTTAAATATATATTTATTTATTTAGATTTAAAACTGTAAATATTTGAATATATTTATTATAATTTTATAATTATTTATTAACTATAAATGTATATATATTTATTTATAGTTATAATCATATATATACATATATTCCAATAATTATAAAATTTTTACAAATATATTTATTGAATTTATATTTTTATAAATATATATAATTAATATATTTATAAGAATTTAATAATAATTAATATATATACGTATTATATAGAATTCTAATTATAAATATTTATATATAATTATAAATATATTTATTTAATTAATATATTTATTATAATTTGATAATTATTTAAATATAAATATATATTTATTACATATAGATTTTTATTATAGTGTGTGATTTATAATGAAAATTAATTTTATTTATTGTCATTAAAATACTTATATTTGACTAAAATTAATATGAATATATAATTATATAAGAATACTATTTTAGCATATAAAAAAATTGGTTCGATCTCTTGTTTAATAGATTTTCCCGATCCAAACTTGACCTAATCCCTTGATTTAATGACCATCCCAATTCTATATGAGTTCATATATAATTTTAGGGTAATTTAGGTGGGTGGGTTTTATTAGTTTTATGGGGTAGTGTTTTTTTTATATTTGGGAAATGGGTTTGTTCAACGCCACTATAAGTTGCGCTTTCACCCCACACCACCCCCAAACCCCACAAATATATATATATATATATATATATATATATATAATATTTATTTTATTATAATAAATATCAAAAATAAAATAAAAAAATAATTATATTTTTTATAATAAATACAAAAATTATTATAAATTTATTTTTTTATAAAAACATTTATAATAAATATCTGATAAATATTATAATAAATGTAATAATATTATTATAATAAATGTACATTTGTTATACATTTATTATCCATTTATTATAAATACTATAATGTTATAATATTTATTATATTAAATATCTAATAAATAATAATAAATACTATTATTATAAATGCACAATAAATGTATAATAAATGTATAATAAATATTTATAATACATTTATATTTACAATAAATACTTATTATAATTAAAAATTATAATATTTATAATAATAATTATCTAATAATTCTATAATAACTATTATTATAATAAATATACATTTATAATATCTATTATAATAAATATTATTATAATAAATGTATAATAAATATTAGTGTAATAAATATTATAATAAATGTATAATAAATATATAGTAAATGTATAATAAATTTTTATAAAATAAATTATTAAAAATGTGTTTTATTATAATAAATATTATAATATTTAAGTATAATAAATGTATATTTATATTTATGTTTATAATAAATATGATAATATTTATTATAATAAATCTACATTTATTTTATACATTTATTATAATAAATATGTACAATAAATATATATTTAATATTATAATACCTTTATTTATTAATTATAATATAATAAATGTAATAGGTAATTATTTATCATTATTATATAATTATCATATCTATATTTCTTTTATTTATCATTATTATATAATTATCATATTTATATTTATTTTATTTATAATTATATAATTATATTATAAATAAATGTAATATGTAATATAATATAATAAATATAAAATGATACATTTATTTTTTAATTTTAATAAATGTATATTTATAATTATATAAATTTTTAATAATTATAAAAAATATAAATTTATAATTACATATTACATTTATTATAATAAATAAATAAATATATATTACATTTATTATAATAAATAAATGTATATTTATAATTAAATTTATAAATGTATATTTATTATAAAAATAAATGTATATTTATTACATATTTTTTATAATAAATAAAAGTATATTATATTTATAAAAAATGTATATTTATATAAATAAATGTATATTACATTTATAATAAATGTATATTTATATTAATAAATATTATTAATAAATATTATTAATAAAAATTAATAAATGTAAATTTGTCAATAAATATTATAATGAATAAATGTATATATATATTTTCATCTATAAATGTATATTTATAATAAATTTATATTTATAAATAAATATTTTTATTAAATATTATTAATGAATGTTAATAAATGTATATTTATTAATGAATATTATAATAAATAAATGTATATTTATAATTACATTTATAAATGTATATTTATTATAATAAAGAAATGTATATTACATTTACAAATAATTACATATTTATTATAATAAATAAATGTATATTACATTTATAAGTTATTACATATTTATTATAATAAATGTATATTACATTTATAAATAAATAATCTTTTATTTTGTTAATAAATGAATATTACATTTACTATTATAAATGTATATTACATATTTATTATAATAAATGTATATTACATTTATATAAATGTATATTTATTAAATATTTATTGTAATAAAGAATTAAATTTCTAAATGTATGTTTCATTTATAATAAATATCTAATAAATGTATATTTATTATAATAAATAAATTTAAATGACATTTATAAATAATTTCATATTTATTATAATAAATAAATGTATATTTATAATTATATAATTATAGTATATAATTATTTATAGATATGATAATTATATAATAAAGATAAATAATTATATATTACATTTATTATATTATAATTAAAAAATAAATGTATTATAATATTTATTATACATTTATTATACATATTTATTATAATAAATGTATAAAATAAAAATATATTTATTATAATAAATTAGGATACAAAAATCAAACAGCTAACCATATACTTATTGAACAAAACATATACTTAGAGCATTACAAGAATATAATAAATATATTTATAAAATTATATGTATAATAAATAAATATTTATTTATTTATAATAATAACTATAAATAAATGTATATATATTTATATTTATATATATAATGAATATATTTAAATTTATAAATATAAATTTTATATATATATATATATATTTATTATATTTATAATTATATATAATTAATATCTATATTATAATTTTTAATTTTTTTAAATATATCTCTATTTATTTAGAATTATAATTTTAAATATTTGTATTTATTTATTATAATATTATAATTACTTAATAACTATAAATGTATATATATTTATTTATAGTAAAAATCATATATATATATATATATATATATATTTCAATAATTATAAAATTTTAACAAATATATTTATTGCATTTATAATTTTATAAATATATATAATTAATATATTGATAACAATTTAATAATTATTTAAATATATATGTATTATATAGAATTCTAATTATAAATTTTTTATATATTTATAAATATATTTATTGAATTAAAATATTTATTATAATTTGATAATTATTTAATTATAAATATATATTTAATACATATATATTTTATTTATAGTGTGTGATTTATAATGAAAATTAATTTTATTTATTGTCATTAAAATAGTTATATTTGACTATAATTAATATGAATATATAATTATATAATAATATTCTTTTAATAAATAAAAAAACTGGTTTGATCACCTTTTTAATCGAATTTCCCAATCTGAACTTGACCTACTCCCCTGATTTAAGGACCATCTCTATTCTATATGAGTGGGTGTATAATTTGACCTACAATAAATGAATTTTAGGTGAAATAGAATGATTTGATTGAGAGATTTGTCCTATGACCATTGTAATATGAATTTTGACGTTGATATTCCTTAAATGCATTCATAAATATATGAAATGGATGAGTCGTTCTATAAATTAGATACCCATCCTCATCCCCTTTCATTCTGTAGCTCTTCAAATTTAACCGTAATTCTCACTCACCCTTCCTCCTCCCCAGTACGAGCACTTGTCTCTCTGATCCACCAAAACAAAATGGTGCATCGGGAAATGAGAACATTAACAGCAAAACTGCGGAGTGTCGCCAATTCCATCTTCCCTGGCTCCATGAAAAGCCAGAGGAGAGTGCTGCACACTGAGCAGGTGATGCCGGCGATGCCGGAATGGCCGAGGATAGTGCCGCACACCGAGCAGGAGATGCCGGTGATTCCGAAAACCTACTTCGATCTGCTCTTAGAAGACACTTCCTACCAGGCGATGCCGGATAGGAAGAAAAAGATGACGCTGGTCGACCCGTTGATGCCGGAATGGAAGATGGGGGAAAACCACATTGATATGTTTTTAGCAGACACTTCCTACCAAGCGATGCCAGAAAAGAAGAAGAAGACGACGTTGACCGACCCGGTGATGCTAGAAAAGAAGATAAAGATGACGTCGGACAACCCGGTGATGACGAAAATGAAGAAGAAGATGACACCGGACGACCTGGCGATGCAGGAATGGCAGAAAAGTGAAGCACACATTGATCTTCTCTTAGCAGACACTTCCTACCTGACGATGCAGGAAGGGAAGAATAAGCTGATATTGGCTGACCCGGCGATGCCTGAATGGCAGAGGAGGGAAACCCGCATCGATATGCTCTTCGGAGAAACTTCCAACCAGGCGATGCCGGAAAGAAAGAAGAAGAGGATGTTGGCTAGCCCGTTTATACCCCAGGACATGGTGATGGAGGATCAGAAGAAGAGGAGCACCCTGGGCGGCCTGTTTATGGCCGAAGACCTGGGATTGGAGGCGACATCGGAACGGAAGAAAAGGGTGGCAGTGGGCAACCTGTTTATATCCCAAGACCAGACAATGGAGGATCGAAAGAAGAGAAGTACGGTGTTCATGGAAGAAAGGAAAAGGAGAGTGCCGCACACTGAGCATCTCTTTCCTAACTCTTGCGATCAGGAAACATCAGAAAGAAAGAAGAGGACGACGTTGGATGACTTGTTTAAAGCCCAAGACCTGGAGATGGAGGATCAGAGGAATAAAAGTATGCTTTTCATGGAAGAAAGACAGAGGAGAGAACCGCACACACATCTGCTCTTACCAGACTCTTGTGATCAGGCCACGCCAGATAAGAAGAAGAAGATGACGCTGGCCGACCTGTTTATAGCCCATGATCTGGAAATGGTGGATCAGAAGAAGAGAAGTATGGTGTTCATGGCAGAAAGGTAGAGGAGAGTGCCACACACCAAGAACATCAAACCAGACTTGGTGATCAAGGCAGAAATGCATAGGAGATCCCCGCACACCGATCAGCTCTTAGAAGATATATATTTAAGAATTAATATAATGAATTTAAAAATATAATGTTGAAATTAGAAATTTAAGTTTCACATTTTGGAAATCTATGTAATATTTTTATTCAAATAAATTCTTTTTTTGTTTTTTTTTTCTTTTAATCAAGTATTCAAAAGATTCATTTTTTTTGCTTGGTTTGAAAAATAATCAAGTGTTCGTTGATTTTACATAATCCAATTAATTCAATTACAAACAAAATTATACTTTGTTTTTCTTTACGATTATTTTTATACTTAAAACATGTCCTTTTTCAAAATATGGTTCTTGTGAATTTATATTAAAAATATTTATTTACCAATTCTAAAAATTAAATCTTATATAATGGGTTCAATATTTCAAATCAGTATAATTAATATCATGTAATACGATCAACTTAAAGAAAAAAAATTCATGGAGAAGAATCATAGAAATTTATAAAGTAAGGTTCAAAGCAATGAGTAATCATGATGACATGAAATTCTATCCATTCGAAGTACAACAAAACAAAGATTCTTTTCACATTTTTCTTTGTAAAAAAGTTAAAAGTACCTCGTTCAAAATACTAAAAAAAGATTCAATTTATTTTTTTTATTAAAATTCAAACATGGCTAAAAATGAATTTATAAAATCATTGGAGAATATTAAACTCAATATTGAAAAAAATTTAATGAAATGATGAAAAGGGAAGAAAAGGATTCCCAAAAGTCTATTTTTCATTTTAAAAAAATTTATGATCATTCTAAGAACTAAATAAAGGAAAATTGTACAATTACATGAACACTCAATGAAAAAATGAAGGAAAATAAAATGAAATGGGTTTATCATATAAGGAACAAATAATTTCCCTCAATCGAAACTAATGTATAATCAATACAAATTAAAATGAGATTGAAACATAAATCTCTTACTACTTTGGTAATCACAAAATCAAAAACTCATGAAATAGAGAACCATAAATGGATAATTAAATCCCAGTAGTTTCTATAAAAAGAATCGTAAAGACATTAATGGTGTCACACCCTAACTTTTTAATTTATTTTTATTTTATTATTCATGGGATCCATGTCCTCGTGTCAAGGATCGGGCTGGTACTGGTTTAAATATTTCTGACATTTAATTTTTTGAGTGTGTGTTTCAGACCCGTGGACGGGTACCATGTGGTTAGCAGTGACTCTGTAGTCGCCCCAGGTGCTTGTGCGGGTGCCCAAGCCGACTGCGTTGAGGCATGCAATTTGCGTGCGTGTTTTTTTTAAGTCGTGCGATGAGCGCGCGAGTACTGGTTAATATTATGATGTTATTATTGTTATTATTTTTATAATTATTATTTTTATTTATAATCATATTTATTATATTTATAATTATATATAATTAATATCTTTATTATAATTTTGTAATTTTTTAAATATATCTTTATTTATTTAGAATTATAATTGTAATTTTTTTTATAAATTTATTATAATTTTATAATTATTGTCCTTAAAATAGTTATATTTAACTATAATTAATATGAATATATAATTATATAATAATACTATTTTAACATATAAAAAAATTGGTTCGATCACCTGTTTAACAGATTTTGCCGATCCAAACATGACCTAATCCCCTGATTTAATGACCATCCTGATTCTATATGAGTGCATGTATAATTTTTGGGTAATTTAGGTGGGTCGGTTTTTTTAGATCTATGGGGTAGTGTTTTTGTATATTTGGGAAATGGGTTTGTTCAATGCCACTACAAGATGCGCCTTCACCCCACACCACCACCAAACCCCACAAATATATATATATATATATATATATATAATAAATTTATTTTATTATAATAAATATAAAAAATAAAATAAATACATAATTATATATTTTATAATAAATACAAAAAATTATATGAAATTTATTTTTTTATAAAAAATTTTTATAATAAATATCTGATAAATATTATAATAAATGTAATAATATTATTATAATAAATTTACATTTGTTATACATTTATTATCCATTTTTTATAAATACTATAATGTTATAATATTTATTATATAAATATCTAATAAATATTAATAAATACTATTATTATAAATGTACAATAAATGTATAATAAATGTATAATAAATACTTATAATACATTTATATTTACAATAAAAAGTTATTATAATTAAAAATTATAATATTTATAATAATAAGTATCTAATAACTGTATAATAAATATTATTATAATAAATATACATTTATAATATCTATTATAATAAATATATAGTAAATGTATAATAAATATTTATAATAAATTTATTATAAATGTGTTTTTATTATAAAAAATATTATAATATTTAATTATAATAAATGTATATTTATATTTATATTTATAATAAATTTGATAATATTTATTATAATAAATCTTCATTTATTTTAAACATTTATTATAATAAATATGTACAATAAATATATATTTAATATTATAATACCTGTATTTTTTAATTATAATATAATAAATGTAATATGTAATTATTTATCATTATTATATAATTATCATATCTATATTAATTATATTTATAATTATAAAATTATATTATAAATAAATGTAATATGTAATATAATATAATAAATGTAATATGATACATTTATTTTTTAATTTTAATAAATGTATATTTATAATTATATAAATGTTTAATAATTATAAAAAATATAAATTTATAATTACATAATACTTTTATTATAATAAATAAATATATATATATTACATTTATTATAATAATTAAATTTATATTTATAATTACATTTATAAATTAATATTTATTATAATAAATAAATGTGTATTTATTACTTATTTATTATAATAAATAATATATTTTATATTTATAAGAAATGTATATTTATATAAATAAATGTATATTATATTTATAATAAATGTATATTCATATTAATAAATATTATTAATAAATATTATTAATAAAAATTAATAAATGTAAATTTATCAATGAATATTATAATAAATAAATGTATATATATAATTAAATTTATAAATGTATATTTATAATAAATGTATATTTATAAATAAATATTATTTTTAAACATTATTAATCAATGTTAATAAATGTATATTTATTAATGAATATTATAATAAATGAATGTATATTTATAATTACATTTATAAATGTATATTTATTATAATAAGTAAATGTATATTACATTTATAAATAATTATATATTTATTATAATAAATAAAAATATATTGCATTTATTATAAATGTATATTTAAATAAATAAATGTATATTACATTTATAATTAATTACATATTTATTATAATAAATATCTATTACGTTTATAAATAAATAATCATTTATTTTGTTAATAAATGAATATTACATTTACTATTATAAATGTATATTACATATTTATTATAATAAATGTATATTAAATTTATATAAATGTATATTTATTACATATTTATTGTAATAAACAATTACATTTAGAAATGTATATTACATTTATAATAAATATCTAATAAATGTATATTTATTATAATAAATAAATGTAAATGACAGTTATAAATAATTATATATTTATTATAATAAATAAATGAATATTTATAATTATATAAATATAGTATATAATTATTTATAGATATGATAATTATATAATTAAGATAAATAATTATACTTATTGAACAAAAACATATACTTAGAGCATTACAAGAAGATAATAAATATATTTATAAAATTATATGTATAATAAATAATTTTTTTTATTTATAATAATAACTATAAATAAATGTATATTTATTTATATTTATATATATAATGAATATATTTTAATTTATAAATATAAATTTTTTTAAATATATTTATTATATTTATAATTATATATAATTAATATCTATATTATAATTTTATAATTTTTTTATTATATCCCTATTTATTTAGAATTGTAATTTTAAATATTTGTATTTATTTATTATAATTTTATAATTATTTTATAACTATAAATGTACATATATTTATTTATAGTAATAATCATATATATATTTCAATAATTATAAAATTTTAACATATGTATTTATTGCATTTATAATTTTATAAATATATATAATTAATATATTTATAATAATTTAATAATATTTAAATATTTACGTATTACATAGAATTCTTATTATAAATATTTGTATATATTTATAAATAAATTTATTTAATTAAAATTTTTATTATAATTTGATAATTATTTAATTATTATTATATATTAAATACATATATATTTTAATTATAGTGTGTGATTTATAATGAAAATTAATTTTATTTATTTTCAATAAAATAGTTATATTTCACTATAATTAATATGAATATATAATTATAGAATAATATTCTTTTAACAAATAAAAAAATTGTTTCGATCACCTTTTTAACCGATTTTCTCGATCCGAACTTGGCCTACTCCCCTGATTTAATGACCACTCGATTCTATATGAGTGGGTGTATAATTTTACCTACAATAAATGAATTTTAGGTGCAATAGAATGATTTGATTGAGAGATTTGTCCTGTGACCATTGTAATATGAATTTTGACGTTGACCTTCCTTAAATGCATTCATAAATATATGAAATGGGTGAGTCGTTCTATAAATTAGATACCCATCCTCAACCCCTTTCCTTCTATAGCTCTACAAATTTAACTATAATTCTCACTCACCCTTCCTCCTCCCCAGTGCGAGCGCTCGTCTCTCTGATCCCTCAAAACAAAATGTTGCAGGACTAAGAAGAAGAGGATCACGCTAACCGACCTGTTTATAGCCCAAGACCTGGCAATGGCGGATCAGAAGAAGAGAAGTATGGTGTTCATGGCAGAGTGGTAGAGGAGAGCGCCACACTCCTAGAACCTCATACCAGACTCAGTGTTCATGGAAGAAATGCAGAGGAGAGCCCCGCACACCGAGCAGCTCTTACAAGATATATATTTAAGAATTAATATATTGAATTTAAAAATATAATGTTGAAATTTGAAATTTATGTTTAACATTTTGGAAATCTATGTAATATTTTTGTTCAAATAAAATCTGTTTTTTTTCTCTCAGTCAAGTATTCAGAAGGCTCATTTTTTTTCTTGGTTTGAAAAACAATCAAGTGTTTGTTGATTTTACATAATCCAATTAATTCAATGAGAAACAAAATTATACTTGGTTTTTCGGTAAGATTATTTTTATACATAAAACATGTCCTTTTTCAAAAAATGGTTCTTGTGAATATATATTAAAAATATTTTTTACCATATCTAGAAATTTAAAATTAGAAAATGCGTTCTATATTTCAAATCAGTATAATTAATATTAGGTAATAAGATCAACTTAAAGAATAATTTTTCTTGGAGAAGAATCATAGAAAATTATAATGTAATGTTCAAAGCAACGAGTAGTCATGATGACATGAAATTGTATCCATGTAAAGTACAACAAATCAAATATTATTTTCACATTTTTTTGTAAAAAAAGATAAAAGTACCTAGCTCAAAATAGTAAAAGAAGATTCCATTTATTTTTTTTATTAAAACTCAATCATGGCTAAAAAGGAATTTATAAAATCATAGAAGAATATTAAAATCATAATTGAAAACATTTTTAAAGAAAAGATGAAAATGGAAGAAAAGTATTCCCAAAAGTCTATTTTTCATTTAAATAAAATTATGATCATTCTAAGTAAAAAATAAAGGAAAATTGTACAATTACTTGAACACTCCATGAATAAATGAAGGAAAATAAAATGAAATGGGTTTATCATATAAGGAACATATAATTTCTCTCAATCTAAACTAATGTATAATCAATACAAATTAAAATGAGATTGAAACATAAATCTCTTACTACTATGGTAATCACTAAATCAAAAACTCATGAAAGGGAGAACCTTATATGGATTTTTAAATCCTTGTAGTTTCAATAAAAAGAATCGTAAAAAAATTAATGGTGCCACACCCCAACTTTTTAATTTATTTTTATTTTATTATTCTTGGGTTCCACGTCCTCGTGTCAAGGATCGGGTTGGTCCTGGATTAAAAAGTTCTGACATTTGATGTTTTTAGTGTGTGTTTCAGACCCGTGAACGGGCACCGTGTGGTTAGCAGTGACTGTGCTGTCGCCCCAGGTGCTTGTAAGGGTGCCCATGCTGACTGCATTGAGGCGTGTAATTTGTGATCGTGTTTTTTTACGTCATGCGACGAGCGCGCGGGTACTAGTTAATATTATGATGTTATTATTGTTTTTATTTTTGTAATTATTATTTTTATTTATAAACATATTTATTATATTTATAATTATATATAATTAATATCTTTATTATAAATTTATAATTATTTAAATATATATTTATTTATTTAGAATTATAATTGTAAATATTTGTATATATTTATTATAATTGTATAATTATTTAATAACTGTAAATGTATATATATTTATATATAGTCATTATCATATATATATTCCAATAATTATAAAATTTTAACAAATATATTTATTACATTTATATTTTTATAAATATATATAATTAATATTTTTATAATAATTTAATAATAATTTATATATATACGTATTATATAGAATTCTAATTATAAATAATTGTATATAATTATAAATATATTTAATTATTTAATATATTTATTATAATTTGATAATTATTTAAATATAAATATATATTTTTTATATATAGATTTTTATTATAGTTTGTGATTTATAATGAAAATTAATTTTATTTATTGTCCTAAAAATAGTTATATTTTACTATAATTAATATGAATATATAATTATATAATAATACTATTTTAACATATAAAAAAATTGGTTTGATCACCTGTTTAACAGATTTTCCCGATCCATACTTGATTTAATCCCCTGATTTAATGACCATCCCGATTCTATATGCGTGCATGTATAATTTTAGGGTAATTTAGGTGGGTCGGTTTTTTTAGTTTTATGGGGTAGTGTTTTTTTATATTTGGGAAATGGGTTTGTTCAATGCCACTACAAGATGTGCCTTCACCCCATACCACCCCCAAACCCCACAAATATATATATATATATATATATATATATATATATATAATAAATTTATTTTATTATAATAAATATAAATAATAAAATAAATACATAATTATATATTTTATAATAAATACAAAAAATTATAAGAAATTTATTTTATTATAATAAATAATTATAATAAATATCTGAAAAATATTATAATAAATGTAATAATATTATTATAATAAATTTACATTTGTTATAAATTTATTATCCATTTATTATAAATACTATAATGTTACAATATTTATTATATTAAATATCTAATAAATATTAATAAATACTATTATTATAAATGTACAATAAATGTATAATAAATGTATAATAAATATTTATAATACATTTATATTTACAATAAATACTTATTATAATAAAAAATTATAATATTTATAATAATAAGTATCTAATAAATGTATAATAAATATTATAATAATAAATATACATTTATAATATCTATTATAATAAATATATAGTAAATGGATAATGAATGTTTATAATAAATTTATTATAAATGTATTTTTAATATAATAAATATTATAATATTTAATTATAATAAATGTATATTTATATTTATATTTATAATAAATATGATAATATTTATTATAATAAATCTATATTTATTTTAAACATTTATTATAATAAATATGTACAATAAATATATATTTAATATTATAATACCTGTATTTTTTAATTATAATATAATAAATGTAATATATAATTATTTATCATTATTATATAATTATCATATCTATATTAATTATATTTATAATTATATAATTATATTAGAAATAAATGTAATATTTAATATAATATAATAAATGTAATATGATACATTTGTTTTTTAATTTTAATAGATGTATAGTTATAATTATATAAATGTTTAATAATTATAAAAAATATAAATTTATAATTACATAATACATTTATTATAATAAATAAATATATATATATTACATTTATTATAATAATTAAATGTATATTTATAATTACATTTATAAATTAATATTTATTATAATAAATAAATGTATATTTATTACATATTTATTATAATAAATAAATGTATTTTATATTTATATGAAATGTATATTTATATAAATAAATGTATATTCATATTAATTAATATTATTAATAAATTTTATTAATAAAAATTGGCAAATGTAAATTTATCAATGAATATTATAATAAATAAATGTATATATATAATTACATTTATAAATGTATATTTATAATAAATGTATATTTATAAATAAATATTATTTTTAAATATTATTAATCAATGTTAGTAAATGTATATTTATTAATGAATATTATAATAAATAAATGTATATTTATAATTACATTTATAAATGTATATTTATTATAATAAGTAAATGTATATTACATTTATAAATAATTGCATATTTATTATAATAAATAAACGTATATTGCATTAATTATAAATTTATATTTATATAAATAAATGTATATTACATTTATAATAAATGTATATTTATATAAAAAAATTTATATTACATATATAAGTAATTACATATTTATTATAATAAATGTATATTACATTTATAAATAAATAATCATTTATTTTGTTAATAAATGAATATTACATTACTATTATAAATGTATATTACATATTTATTATAATAAATGTATATTACATTTATATAAATGTATATTTATTACATATTTATTGTAATAAACAATTACATTTATAAATGTATATTACATTTATAATAAATATCTAATAAATGTATATTTATTATAATAAATAAATGTAAATGACATTTATAAATAATTACATATTTATTATAATAAATAAATGAATATTTATAATTATATAAGTATAGTATATAATTATGTATAGATATGATAATTATATAATTAAGATAAATAATTATAATTATTGAAAAAAAACATATACTTAGAGCATTACAAGAATATAATAAATATATTTATAAAATTATATGTATAATAAATAATTATTTATTTATTTATAATAATAACTATAAATAAATGTATATTTATTTATATTTATATATATAATGAATATATTTTAATTTATAAATATAATTTTTTTATAAATATATTTATTATATTTATAATTATATATAATTAATATCTATTTTATAATTTTATAATTTTTTTAATATATCCATATTTATTTAGAATTATAATTTTAAATATTTGTATTTATTAATTATAATTTTATAATTATTTTATAACTATAAATGTATATATATTTATTTAGAGTAACAATCGTATTAATATTTCAATAATTATAAAATTTTAACAAATGTATTTATTGCATTTATAATTTTTATAAATATATATAATTAATATATTTATATTAAATTTAATAATATTTAAATATATACGTATTACATAGAATTCTTATTATAAATATTTGTATATAGTTATAAATATATTTATTTAATTAAAATTTTTATTATAATTTGATAATTATTTAATTATAATTATATATTTAATACATATATATTTTAAATATAATGTGTGATTAATAATGAAAATTAATTTTATTTATTTTCATTAAAATAAATATATTTCACTACAATTAATATGAACATATAATTATAGAATAATATTCTTTTAACAAATAAAAAAATTGATTCGATCACCTTTTTAACCGATTTTCGCGATCCGAACTTGGAATACTCCCTTGATTTAATGACCACTCGATTCTATATGAGTGGGTGTATAATTTTACCTACAATAAATGAATTTTAGGTGCAATAGAATGATTTGATTGAGAGATTAGTCCTGTGACCATTGTAATAAGAATTTTGACGTTGACCTTCCTTAAATGCATTCATAAATATATTAAATGGACGAGTAGTTCTATAAATTAGATACCCATCCTCAACCCCTTTCATTCTATAGCTCTGCAAATTTAACTGTAATTCTCACTCACCCTTCCTCCCCCCAGTACGAGCGCTCGTCTCTCCGATCCCCAAAAACAAAATGGTGCATCAGGTGATGAGAACGTTAACAGGGAGGCTGATGAGTGTCGGCAATTCCTTCTTCCCTGGCTTCGCAAAGAAGAAGAGGAGAGCGTCGCACACTGTGCAGGCGATGTCGGCGATGCCGAAATGGCCGAGGATAGTGCCGCACACCGAGAAGGAGATGCCGACGATTCTGAAAACTTACTTCGATCAGCTCTTAGAAGACACTTCCTACCAGGTGATGCTGGAATGGAAGAAGAAGACGATGCTGGACGACCTGTTGATGCCGAAATGACAGATGGGGGAAAGCCACATTGATATGATCTTAGCAGACAATTCCTACCAGGCGATGCTAGAATGGAAGAAGAAGACGACGCTGACCGACCCGGTGATGTTAGAAAGGAAGATAAATATGACCTTGGCTGACCCGGTGATGCCGAAAATGAAGAAGAAGATAACACTGGCCGACCAGGAGATGCTGGAATGGCAAAGGAGTGAAGCCCACATTGATCTACTCTTAGCAGACACTTCCTACCTGGCGATGTAGGAAAGGAACCAGAAGCTGATGCTGGCCGAACCGGCGATGCCGAAATGGCAGAGGAAGGAAATCCATATCGATATGCTCTTCGGAGACACTTCCTACTAGGCGATGCCGGAAAGGAAGAAGTAGGGGACGCTGGCCGGCCCGTTTATACCCCAGGACATGGCGATGGAGGATCAGAATAAGGGGAGAACCCTGGGCGGCCTGTTTATGGCTGAAGACCTGGGGTTGGAGGCGACACCGCAACAAATGAAGTGGACGGCAGTGGAAAACCTATTTATATCCCAAGACCAGATGATGGAGGATCAAATGTAGAGAAGTACGGTGTTCATGGAAGAAAGGCAAAGGAGAGCACCGCACACCGAGCAGCACTTACCAGACTCTTGCGATTTGGCGACGTCGAAAAGGAAGAAGAGGATGATGCTGGATGACTTGTTTAAATCCCAAGACCTGGCGATGGAGGATTGGAAGAAGAAAAGTATGGTTTTCATGAAAGAAAGGCAGAGGAGAGAACCACACACACATCAGCTCTTACCAGACTCTTGTGATCAAGCCACGCCAGATAAGAAGAAGTGGATCACGCTAGCAGGCCTGTTTATAGCCCAAGACCTGGCAATGGCGGATCAGAAGAAGAGAAGTATGGTGTTCATGGTAGAATGGCAGAGGAGAGCGCCACACTCCTAGAACCTCATACCAGACTTGGTGTTCATGGCAGAAATGCAGAGGAGAGCTCTGCACACCGAGAAGCTCTTACAAGATATATATTTAAGAATTAATATATTGAATTTAAAAATATAATGTTGAAATTTGAAATTTATGTTTAACATTTTGGAAATCTATGTAATAATTTTGTTCAAATAAAATCTGTTTTTTTTTTCTCTCAGTCAAGTATTCAGAAGATTCAAGTTTTTTGCTTGCTTTGAAAAACAATCAAGTGTTTGTTGATTTTACATAATCCAATTAATTCAATGAGAAACAAAATTATACTTGGTTTTTCTATAAGCTTATTTTTATACATAAAACATGTCCTTTTTCAAAAAATGGATCTGGTAAATTTATATTAAAAATATTTTTTACCACATCTAGAAATCAAAAATTATAAAATGCGTTCTATATTTCAAATCAATATAATTAATATCAGGTAATAAGATCAACTTAAAGAATAATTTTTCTTGGAGAAGAATCATAGAAAATTATAATGTAATGTTCAAAGCAACGAGTAGTCATGATGACATGAAATTGTATCCATGTAAAGTACAACAAATCAAAGATTATTTTCACATTTTTTTGTGTAAAAAGTTAAAAGTACCTAGCTCAAAATAGTAAAAGAATATTCCTTTTATTTTTTTTATTAAAATTCAATCATGGATAAAAAGTAATTTATAAAATCATAGAAGAATATTAAAGTCATTATTGAAAACTTTTTTAAAGAAAAGATGAAATTGGAAGAAAAGTATTCCCAAAAGTCTATTTTTCATTTAAATAAAATTATGATCATTCTGAGTAAAAAATAAAAGAAAAATTGTACAATTACATGAACACTCCATGAATAAATGAAGGAAAATAAAATGAAATGGGTTTATAGTATAAGGAACGTATAATTTCTCTCAATCTAAACTAATGTATAATCAATAGAAATTAAAATGAGATTGAAACATAAATCTCTTACTACTATGGTAATCACTAAATCAAAAACTCAAGAAAGGGAGAACCATATATGGATTTTTAAATCCTTGTAGTTTCAATAAAAATAATCGTAATAAAATTAGTGGTGCCACACCCCAACTTTTTAATTTATTTTTATTTTATTATTCATGGGTTCCACATCCTCGTGTCAAGGATTGGGTTGGTCCTGGATTAAAAATTTCTGACATTTGATGTTTTTAGTGTGTGTTTCAGACCCATGGACGGGCACCGTGTGGTTAGCATTGACTGTGCGGTCGCCCCAGGTGCTTGTGCGGGTGCCCATGCTGACTGCATTGAGGCGTGTAATTTGTGTGCGTGTTTTTTTACGTCATGCGACGAGCACGCGTGTACTAGTTAATATTATGATGTTATTATTGTTTTTATTTTTATTATTATTATTTTTATTTATAAACATATTTATTATATTTATAATAATATATAATTAATATCTTTATTATAAATTTATGATTATTTAAATATATATTTATTTATTTACAATTATAATTGTAAATATTTGTATATATTTATTATAATTGTATAATTATTTAATAACTGTAAATGTATATATATTTATATATAGTTATAATCATATATATATTCCAATAATTATAAAATTTTAACAAATATATTTATTGCATTTATATTTTTATAAATATATATAATTAATATATTTATAATAATTTAATAATAATTTATATATATACATATTATATAGAATTCTAATTATAAATATTTGTATATAATTATAAATATATTTAATTATTTAATATATTTATTATAATTTGATAATTATTTAAATATAAATATATATTTTTTATATATAGATTTTTATTATAGTGTGTGATTTATAATGAAAATTAATTTTATTTATTGTCCTTAAAATAGTTATATTTTACTATAATTAATATGAATATATAATTATATAATAATACTATTTTAACATATAAAAAAATTGGATTGATCACCTGTTTAACAGATTTTCCCGATCCAAACATGATTTAATCCCCTGATTTAATGACCATCCCGATTCTATATGAGTGCATGTATAATTTTAGGGTAATTTAGGTGGGTCGGTTTTTTTTAGTTTTATGGGGTAGTGTTTTTTTATATTTGGGAAATGGGTTTGTTCAATGCCACCACAAGATGCGCATTCACCCCATACCACCCCCAAACCCCACAAATATATATATATAATAAATTTATTTTATTATAATAAATATAAATAATAAAATAAATACATAATTATATATTTTATAATAAATACAAAAAATTATAAGAAATTTATTTTATTATAATAAATAATTATAATAAATATCTGAAAAATATTATAATAAATGTAATAATATTATTATAATAAATTTACATTTGTTATACATTTATTATCCATTTATTATAAATACTATAATGTTACAATATTTATTATATTAAATATCTAATAAATATTAATAAATACTATTATTATAAATGTACAATAAATGTATAATAAATGTATAATAAATATTTATAATACATTTATATTTACAATAAATACTTATTAAAATAATAAATTATAATATTTATAATAATAAGTATTTAATAAATGTATAATAAATATTATAATAATAAATATACATTTATAATATCTATTATAATAAATATATAGTAAATGGATAATAAATGTTTATAATAAATTTATTATAAATGTATTTTTATTATAATAAATATTATAATATTTAATTATAATAAATGTATATTTATATTTATATTTATAATAAATATGATAATATTTATTATTATAAATCTACATTTATTTTATACATTTATTATAATAAATATGTACAATAAATATATATTTAATATTATAATACCTGTGTTTTTTAATTATAATATAATAAATGTAATATTTAATTATTTATCATTATTTTATAATTATCATATCTATATTTATTATAATTATAACAATATAATTATATTATAAATAAATGTAATATGTAATATAATATAATAAATGTAATATGATACATTTATTTTATAATTTTAATAAATGTATATTTATATTTATATAAATGTTTAATAATTATAATAAATATAAATTTATAATTACATAATACATTTATTATAATAAATAAATATATATATATTACATTTATTATAATAATTAAATGTATATTTATAATTACATTTATAAATTAATATTTATTATAATAATTAAATGTATATTTATTACATATTTATTATAATAAATAAATGTATTTTATATTTATAATAAATGTATATTTATATAAATAAATGTATATTATATTTATAATAAATGTATATTAATATTAATAAATATTATTAATAAAAATTAATAAATGTAAATTTATCAATGAATATTTTAATAAATAAATGTATATATATAATTACATTTATAGATGTATATTTATGATAAATGTTTATTTATAAATATATATATTTTTAAATATTATTAATCAATGTTAATAAATGTATATTTATTAATGAATATTATAATAAATAAATGAATATTTATAATTACATTTATAAATGTATATTTATTATAATAAGTAAATGTATATTACATTTATAAATAATTACATATTTATTATAATAAATAAACATATATTGCATTTATTATAAATGTATATTTATATAAATAAATGTATATTACATTTATAATAAATGTATATTTATATAAATAAATGTATATTACATTTATAAGTAATTACATATTTATTATAATAAATGTATATTACATTTATAAATAAATAATCATTTATTTTGTTAATATATGAATATTACATTTACTATTATAAATGTATATTACATATTTATTATAATAAATGTATATTACATTTATATATATGTATATTTATTACATATTTATTGTAATAAACAATTACATTTATAAATGTATATTACATTTATAATAAATATCTAATAAATGTATATTTATTATAACAAATAAATGTAAATGGCATTTATAAATAATTACATATTTATTATAATAAATAAATGAATATTTATAATTATATAAATATAGTATATAATTATGTATAAATATGATAATTATATAATTAAGATAAATAATTATACTTATTGAACAAAATCATATACTCAGAGCATTACAAGAATATAATAAATATATTTATAAAATTATATTTATAATAAATAATTAATTATTTATTTATAATAATAATAACTATAAATAAATGTATGTTTATTTATATTTATATATATAATGAATATATTTTAATTTATAAATATAAATTTTTTATAAATATATTTATTATATTTATAATTAAATATAATTAATATCTATTTTATAATTTTATAATTTTTTTAATATATCCCTATTTATTTAGAATTATAATTTTAAATATTTGTGTTTATTTATTATAATTTATAATTATTTTATAACTATAAATGTATATATATTTATTTATAGTAATAATCATATTAATATTTCAATAATTAAAAAATTTTAACAAATGTATTTATTGCATTTATAATTTTATAAATATATATAATTAATATATTTATATTAATTTAATAATATTTAAATATTTACGTATTACATAGAATTCTTATTATAAATATTTGTATATATTTATAAATATATTTATTTAATTAAAATTTTTATTATAATTTGATAATTATTTAATTATAATTATATATTTAATACATATATATTTTAATTATAGTGTGTGATTAATAATGAAAATTAATTTTATTTATTTTCATTAAAATAGTTATATTTCACTATAATTAATATGAATATATAATTATAGAATAATATTCTTTTAACAAATAAAAAAATTGTTTCGATCACCTTTTTGACCGATTTTCTCGATCCGAACTTGGCCTACTCCCCTGATTTAATGACCACTCGATTCTATATGAGTGGGTGTATAATTTTACCTACAATAAATGAATTTTAGGTGCAATAGAATGATTTGATTGAGAGATTAGTCCTGTGACCATTGTAATATGAATTTTGACTTTGACCTTCCTTAAATGCATTCATAAATATATTAAATGGATGAGTCGTTATATAAATTAGATACCCATCCTCAACCCCTTTCATTCTATAGCTCTGCAAATTTAACTGTAATTCTCACTCAACCTTCCTCCTCCCCAGTACGAGCGCTCGTCTCCCCGATCCCGAAAAACAAAATGTTGCATCAGGCGATGAGAACGTTAACAGGGAAGCTGCAGAGTGTCGCCAATTCCTTCATCCCTGGCTCCGCGAAGAGGAAGAGGAGAGCGTCACACAATGTGCAGGCGATGTCGGCGATGCCGAAATGGCCGAGGATAGTGCCGCACACCGAGAAGGAGATGCCGGCGATTCTGAAAACATACTTCGATCAGGTCTTAGAAGACACTTCCTACCAGGTGATGCTGGAAAAGAAGAAGAAGACGACGCTGGCCGACCCGTTGATGCTGGAATGACAGATGGGGGAAAGCCACATTGATATGCTCTTAGCAGACACTTCCTACCAGGCGATGCCAGAATGGAAGAAGAAGACGACGCTGACCGACCCGGTGATGTTATAAAGGAAGATAAATATGACGTTGGCTGACCCGGTGATGCCGAAAATGAAGAATAAGGTAACACTGGCCGACCTGGCGATGCTGGAATGGCAGAGGAGTGAAGCCCACATTGATCTACTATTAGCAGACACTTCCTACCTGGCGATGCAGGAAAGGAAGCAGAAGCTGATGCTGGCCGACCCGGTGATGCCGAAATGGTAGAGGAAGGAAATCCATATCGATATGCTATTCGGAGACACTTCCTACTAGGCGATGACGGAAAGGAAGAAGAAGGGGACGCTGGCCGGCCCGTTTATACCCCAGGACATGGCGATGGAGGATAAGAATAAGGGGAGAACCCTGGGCGGCCTGTTTATGGCTGAAGACCTGGGGTTGGAGGCGACACCGGAACGGAAGAAGTGGAAAGCAGGGGGAAACCTATTTATAGCCCAAGACCAGATGATGGAGGATCGGAAGAAGAGAAGTACGGTGTTCATGGAAGAATGGCAAAGGAGAGCGCTGCACACCAAGCAGCTCTTACCAGACTCTTGCGATTAGGCGACGTCGAAAAGGAAGAAGAGGACGATGTTGGATGACTTGTTTAAAGCCCAATACCGGGCGATGGAGGATCGGAAGAAGAAAAGTATGGTTCTCATGACAGAAAGGCAGAGGAGAGAACCGCACACACATCAGCTCTTACCAGACTCTTGTGATCAGGCCACGCCGGATAAGAAGAAGAGGATCACGCTAGCCGACCTGTTTATAGCCCAAGACCTGGCAATGGCGGATCAGAAGAAGAGAAGTATGGTGTTCATGGCAGAAAGGCAGAGGAGAGTGCCACACACCTATAACCTCATACCAGACTCGGTGTTCATGGCAGAAATGCGGAGAAGAGCCCCGCACACCGATCAGCTCTTACAAGATATATATTTAAGAATTAATATATTGAATTTAAAAATATAATGTTGAAATTTAAAATTTATGTTTAACATTTTGGAAATCTATGTAATATTTATAATAATAAGTATTTAATAAATGTATAATAAATATTATAACAATAAATATACATTTATAATATCTATTATAATAAATATATAGTAAATGGATAATAAATGTTTATAATAAATTTATTATAAATGTATTTTTATTATAATAAATATTATAATATTTAATTATAATAAATGTATATTTATATTTATATTTATAATAAATATGATAATATTTATTATAATAAATCTACATTTATTTTAAACATTTATTATAATAAATATGTACTATAAATATATATTTAATATTATAATACCTGTATTTTTTAATTATAATATAATAAATGTAATATGTAATTATTTATCATTATTATATAATTATCATATCTATATTAATTATATTTATAATTATATAATTATATTATAAATAAATGTAATATGTAATATAATATAATAAATGTAATATGATACATTTATTTTTTAATTTTAATAAATGTATATTTATAATTATATAAATGTTTAATAATTATAAAAAATATAAATTTATAATTACATAATACATTTATTATAATAAATAAATATATATATATTACATTTATTATAATAATTAAATGTATATTTATAATTACATTTATAAATTAATATTTATTATAATAAATAAATATATATTTATTACATATTTATTATAATAAATAAATGTATTTTATATTTATATGAAATGTATATTTATATAAATAAATGTATATTATATTTATAATAAATGTATATTCATATTAATAAATATTATTAATAAATATTATTAATAAAAATTGGAAAATGTAAATTTATCAATGAATATTATAATAAATAAATGTATATATATAATTACATTTATAAATGTATATTTATAATAAATGTATATTTATAAATAAATATTATTTTTAAATATTATTAATCAATGTTAGTAAATGTATATTTATTAATGAATATTATAATAAATAAATTTATATTTATAATTACATTTATAAATGTATATTTATTATAATAAGTAAATGTATATTACATTTATAAATAATTGCATATTTATTATAATAAATAAACGTATATTTCATTTATTATAAATGTATATTTATATAAATAAATGTATATTACATTTATAATAAATGTATATTTATATAAATAAATTTATATTACATTGATATGTAATTACATATTTATTATAATAAATTTATATTACATTTATAAATAAATAATAATTTATTTTGTTAATAAATGAATATTACATTTACTATTATAAATATATATTACATATTTATTATAATAAATGTTTATTAAATTTATATAAATGTATATTTATTACATATTTATTGAAATAAACAATTACATTTAGAAATGTATATTACATTTATAATAAATATCTAATAAATGTATATTTATTATAATAAATAAATGTAAATGAAAGTTATAAATAATTACATATTTATTATAATAAATAAATGAATATTTATAATTATAGAAAATATAGTATATAATTATTTATAGATATGATAGTTATATAATTAAGATAAATAATTATACTTATTGAACAAAAACATATACATAGAGCATTACAAGAAGATAATAAATATATTTATATAATTATATGTATAATAAATAATTATTTTTTTATTTATAATAATAACTATAAATAAATGTATATTTATTTATATTTATATATATAATGAATATATTTTAATTTCTAAATATAAATTTTTTTTAAATATATTTATTTTATTTATAATTATATATAATTAATATCTATATTATAATTTTATAATTTTTTTAATATATCCCTATTTATTTAGAATTGTATTTTTAAATATTTGTATTTATTTATTATAATTTTATAATTATTTTACATCTATAAATGTATATATATTTATTTATAGTAATAATCATATATATATTTTAATAATTATAAAATTTTAACAAATGTATTTATTGAATTTATAATTTTATAAATATATATAATTAATATATTTCTAATAATTTAATAATATTTAAATATATACGTATTACATAGAATTTTTATTATAAATATTTGTATATATTTATAAATATATTTATTGAATTAAACTTTTATTATAATTTGATAATTATTTAATTATAATTTTATATTTAATACATATATATTTTAATTATAGTGTGTGATTTATAATGAAAATTAATTTTTTTTATTTTCATTAAAATAGTTATATTTCACTATAATTAATATGAATATATAATTATAGAATAATATTCTTTTAACAAATAAAAAAATTGTTTCGATCACCTTTTTAACCGATTTTCTCGATCCGAACTTGGCCTACTCCCCTGATTTAATGACCACTCGATTCTATATGAGTGGGTGTATAATTTTACCTACAATAAATGAATTTTAGGTGCAATAGAATGATTTGATTGAGAGATTAGTCATGTGACCATTGTAATATGAATTTTGACGTTGACCTTCCTTAAATGCATTCATAAATATATGAAATGGATGAGTCGTTCTATAAATTAGATACCCATCCTCAACCCCTTTCATTCTATAGCTCGGAAAATTTAACTGTAATTCTCACTCACACTTCCTCCTCCCCAGTACGAGCGCTCATCTCTATGATCCCCAAAAACAAAATGGTGCATCGGGCGATGAGAACGTTAACAGGGAAGCTAAAGAGTGTCGCCAATTCCTTCTTCCCTGGCTCCCTGAAGAGGAAGAGGAGAGCGTCGCACACTGAGCAGGCGATGTCGGCGATGTCGAAATGGCCGAGGATAGTGCTGTACACCAAGAAAGAGATGCCGACGATTCTGAAAAATTACTTCGATCAGCTCTTAGAAGACACTTCCTACCAGGTGATACTGGAAAGGAAGAAGAAGACGACGCTGGCCGACCCGTTGATGCCGGAATGGCAGATGGGGGAAAGCCACATTGATATGCTCTTAGAAGACACTTCCTACCAGGCGATGCCAGAATGGATGAAGAAGACGACGATGACCGACCCGATGATGTTAGAAAGGAAGATAAATATGACGTTGGCTGACCCGGTGATGCCGAAAATGAAGAAGAAGATAACAATGGCTGACCTGGTGATGCTGGAATGGCAGAGGAGTGTAGCCCACATTGATCTACTTTTAGTAGACACTTCCTACGTGGTGATGCAGGAAAGGAAGCAGAAGC
Organism: Viscum album; assembly: GCA_963277665.1. Classification (NCBI taxonomy): domain Eukaryota; kingdom Viridiplantae; phylum Streptophyta; class Magnoliopsida; order Santalales; family Viscaceae; genus Viscum; species Viscum album. The sequence goes on from OY728131.1 coordinate 1,935,562,545, forward strand.
TGATGCTGGCCGACCCGACGATGCTGGAATGGCAGAGGAAGGAAATCCACATTGATATGCTCTTCGGAGACACTTCCTACTAGGTGATGCTGGAATGGAAGAAGAAGGGGACGCTGGCCGGCCCGTTTATACCCCAGGACATGGTGATGGAGGATTAGAATAAGGGGAGCACCCTGGGCGGCCTGTTTATGGCCGAAGACCTGGGGTTGGAGGCGACACCGGAACAGATGAAGTGGACGGCAGTGGGAAACCTATTTATAGCCCAAGACCAGATAGTGGAGGATCGGAAGAATAGAAGTACAGTGTTCATGGAAGAAAGGCAAAGGAGAGCGCCGCACACCGAGCACCTCTTAACAGACTCTTGCTATTAGGAGATGTCGAAAAGGAAGAAGAGGACGATGCTGGATGACTTGATTAAAGCCCAAGACCTGGTGATGGAGGATCGGAAGAAGAAAAGTAAGGTTTTCATGACAGAAAGGCAGAGGAGAGAACCACACACACATAAGCTCTTACCAGACTCTTGTGATTAGGCCACACCGGATAAGAAGAAGAGGATCATGCTAGCCGACCTGTTTATAGCCCAAGACCTGGAAATGGCGGATCAGAAGAAGAGAAGTATGGTGTTTAGGGCAGAAAGGCAGAGGAGAGCGCCACACACCTAGAACCTCGTACCAGACTCGGTGTTCATGGAAGAAATGCAGAGGAGAGCCCCGCACACCGAGAAACTCATACAAGATATATATTTAAGAATTAATATATTGAATTTAAAAATATAATGTTGAAATTTGAAATTTATGTTTAACATTTTGGAAATCTATGTAATATTTTTCTTCAAATAAAATCTGTTTTTGTTTTTTTTCTCTTAATTAAGTATTGAGAATATTCAGTTTTTTTGCTAGGTTTGAAAAACAATCAAGTGTTTGTTGATTTTACATAATCCAATTAAATCAACGAGAAACAAAATTATACTTGGTTTTTCGTTAAAATTATTTTTATACATAAAACATGTCCTTTTTCAAAAAATGGTCCTTGTGAATTTATATTAAAAATATTTTTTACCACATCTAGAAATTAAATATTATAAAATGTGTTCTATATTTCCAATCAATATAATTAATATCAGGTAATAAGATCAACTTAAAGAATAATTTTTCTTGGAGAAGAATCATAGAAAATCATAATGTAAAGTTCAAAGCAACTAGTAGTCATGATGACATGAAATTCTATCCATGTAAAGTACAACAAATCAATGATTATTTTCACATTATTTTGTAAAAAAGTTAAAAGTACCCAGCTCAAAATAGTAAAAGAAGATTCCATTTATTTTTTTTATTAAAATTCAATCATGGCTAAAAATGAATTTGTAAAATCATAGAAGAATATTAAAATCATTATTGAAAATATTTTTAATGAAAAGATAAAAATGGAAGAAAAGTATTCCCAAAAGTCTATTTTTCATTTAAATATAATTATGATCATTCTAAGTAAAAAATAAAAGAAAATTGTACAATTACTTGAACCCTCCATGAATAAATGAAGGAAAATAAGATGAAATGGGTTTATCGTATAAGGAACGTATAATTTCTCTCAATCTAAACTAATGTATAATCAATACAAATTAAAATGAGATTGAAACATAAATCTCTTACTACTTTGGTAATCACTAAATCAAAAACTCATGAAAGGGAGAACCATATATGGATTTTTAAATCCCTATAGTTTCAATAAAAAGAATCGTAAAAAAAATAATGGTGCCACACCCCAACTTTTTAATTTATTTTTATTTTATTATTCCTGGGCTCCACGTCCTCGCGTCAAGGATCAGGTTGGTCTTGGATTAAAAATTTCCGACATTTGATGTTTTTAGTGTGTGGTTCAGACCCGTGGACGGGCACCGTGTGGTTAGCAGTGACTGTGCGGTCGCCCCAGGTGCTTGTGCGGGTGCCCATGTTGACTGCATTGAGGCGTGTAATTTGTGTGCGTATTTTTTTTACGTCATGCGATGAGCGCGCGGGTACTAGTTAATATTATGATGTTATTATTGTTTTTATTTTTATAATTATTATTTTTATTTATAAACATATTTATTATATTTATAATTATATATAATTAATATCTTTATTATAATTTTATAATTATTTAAATATATATTTATTTATTTAAAATTATAATTGTAAATATTTGTATATATTTATTATAATTGTATAATTATTTAATAACTGTAAATGTATATATATTTATATATAGTTATAATCATATATATATTCCAATAATTATAAAATTTTAATAAATATATTTATTGCATTTATATTTTTATAAATATATATAATTAATATATTTATAATAATTTAATAATAATTTATATATATGCGTATTATATACAATTCTAATTATAAATATTTGTATATAATTTTAAATATATTTAATTATTTTATATATTTATTATAATTTGATAATTATTTAAATATAAATATATATATTTTTTATATATAGATTTTTATTATAGTGTGTGATTTATAATGAAAATTAATTTTATTTATTGTCCTTAAAAAAGTTATATTTTACTATAATTAATATGAATATATTATTATATAATAATACTATTTTATCAAATAAAAAAATTGGTTTGATCACCTGTTTAAGAGATTTTAACGATCCAAACTTGATTTAATCCCCTGATTTAATGACCATCCTGATTCTATATGAGTGCATGTATAATTTTAGGGTAATTTAGGTGGGTCGGTTTTTTTAGTTTTATGGTGTAGTGTTTTTTTATATTTGGGAAATGGGTTCGTCCAATGCCACTACAAGATGCGCCTTCACCCCACACCACCCCCAAACCCCACAAATATATATATATATATATATAATAAATTTATTTTATTATAATAAATATAAAATATAAAATAAATACATAATTATATATTTTATAATAAATACAAAAATTATAAGAAATTTATTTTTTTTTAAAAAATAATTATAATAAATATCTGAAATATGTTATAATAAAAGTAATAATATTATTATAATAAATTTACAATTGTTATACATTTATTATCCATTTATTATAAATACTATAATGTTATAATATTTATTATATTTAATAACTAATAAATATTAATAAATACTATTATTATAAATGTACAATAAATGTATAATAAATGTATAAAAAATATTTATAATACATTTATATATACAATAAATACTTATTATAATAAAAAAATTATAATATTTATAATAATAAGTATCTAATAAATGTATAATAAATATTATTATAATAAATATACATTTATAATATCTATTATAATAAATATATAGTAATTGTATAATAAATATTTATAATAAATTTATTATAAATATATTTTTATTATAATAAATATTATAATATTTAGTTATAATAAATGTATATTTATATTTATATTTATAATAAATATGATAATATTTATTATTATAAATCTACATTTATTTTATACATTTATTATAATAAATATGTAAAATAAATATATATTTAATATTATAATACCTGTATTTTTTAATTATAATACAATAAATGTAATACGTAATTATTTATCATTATTATATAATTATCATATCTATATTTATTATATTTATAATTATATAATCATATTATAAATAAATGTAATATGTAATATAATATAATAAATGTAATATGATACATTTATTTTTTAATTTTAATAAATGTATATTTATAATTATATAAATGTTTAATAATTATAATAAAATATAAATTTATAATTACATAATATATTTATTATAATAAATAAATATATATATATACATTACATTTATTATAATAATTAAATGTATATTTATAATTACATTTATAAATTAATATTTATTATAATAAATAAATGTATATTTATTACATATTTATTATAATAAATAAATGTATTTTATATTTATAAGAAATATATATTTATATAAATAAATGTATATTATATTTATAATAAATGTATATTCATATTAATAAATATTATTAATAAATATTATTAATAAATATTATTAATAAATATTATTAATAAAAATTAATAAATGTAAATTTATCAATGAATATTATAATAAATAAATGTATATATATAATTACATTTATAAATGTATATTTATAATAAATTTATATTTATAAATAAATATTATTTTTAAATATTATTAATCAATGTTAATAAATGTATATTTATTAATGAATATTATAATAAATAAATGTATATTTTTAATTACATTTATAAATGTATATTTATTATAATAATTAAATGTATATTACATTTATAAATAATTACATATTTATTATAATAAATAAACGTATATTTCATTTATTATAAATGTATATTTATATAAATAAATGTATATTACATTTATAATAAATGTATATTACATTTATAAGTAATTACATATTTATTATAATAAATGTATATTACATTTATAAATAAATAATCATTTATTTTGTTAATAAATGAATATTACATTTACTATTATTAATGTATATTACATATTTATTATAATAAATGTATATAACATTTATATAAATGTATATTTATTACATATTTATTGTAATAAACAATTACATTTATAAATGTATATTAAATTTATAATAAATATCTAATAAATGTATATTTATTATAATAAATAAATGTAACTGACATTTATAAATAATTACATATTTATTATAATAAATAAATGAATATTTATAATTGTATAATTATAGTATATAATTATTTATTGATATGATAATTATATAATAAAGATAAATAATTATACTTATTGAACAAAAACACATACTTAATGAATTACAAGAATATAATAAATATATTAATAAAATTTTTTGTATAATAAATAAATATATATTTATTTATAATAATAACTATAAATAAATGTATAATTATTTATATTTATATATATAATGAATATATTTTAATTTAAAAATATAATTTTTTTATAAATATATTTATTATATTTATAATTATATATAATTAATATCTATATTATAATTTTATAATTTTTTTAATATATCCCTCTTTATTTAGAATTGTAATTTTAAATATTTGTATTTATTTATTATAATTTTATAATTACTTTATAACTATAAATGTATATATATTTATTTCTAGTAATAATCATATATATTTCAATAATTATAAAATTTTAACAAATATATTTATTGCATTTATAATTTTATAAATATATATAATTAATATATTTATAACAATTTAATAATATATAGATATATACGTATTATATTGAATTCTAATTATAAATATTTGTATATAATTATAAATATATTTATTTAATTAATATATTTATTATAATCTGATAATTATTTAAATATAAATATATATTTATTACAAATAGATTTTAATTATATTGTGTGATTTATAATGAAAATTAATTTTATTTATTGTCATTAAAATAGTCATATTTTACTATAATTAATATGAATATATAATTATAGAATAATATTCTTTTAACATATAAAAAAATTGGTTTGATCACCTTTTTAACCAATTTTCTCGATCCGAATTTGGCATACTCCCCTGATTTAATGACCACTCGATTCTATATGAGTGGGTGGATAATTTTACCTACAATAAATGAAATTTAGGTGAAATAGAATGATTTGATTGAGAGATTAGTCTTGTGACCATTGTAATATGAATTTTGACGTTGACCTTCCTTAAATGCATTCATAAATATATGAAATGGATGAGTCGTTCTATAAATTAGATACCCATCCTCAACCCCTTTCATTCTGTAGCTCTACAAATTTAACTGTAATTCTCACTCACCCTTCCTCCTCCCCAGTACGAGCGCTCGTCTCTCTGATCCCTCAAAACAAAATGTTGCATCGGGAGATGAGAACGTTAACAGAGAAGCTGAAGAGTGTCGCAAATTCGTTCTTCCCTGGCTCCACAAAAAGGAAGAGGAGAGCGCCACACACTGAGCATGCGATGTCGGCGATGCCAGAATGGATGAGGATCGTTCCGCACACCGAGCAGGAGATGACAGCGATTCTGAAAACTTACTTCGATCAGCTCTTAGAAGACACTTCTTACCAGGTGATGCTGGAAAGGAAGAAGAAGACGAAGCTGGCCGACCTGTTGATGCTGGAATGGCAGATGGGGGAAATCCACATTTATATGCTCTTAGTAGACACTTTCTAACAGGCGATGCCAGAAAGGAAGAAGAAGACGACGCTGACCGACCTGGTGATGTTAGAAAGAATGATAAATATGACGCTGGCTGACCCGGTGATGCCGAAAATAAAGAAGATAACACTGGCCGACCTGGTGATGCTGGAATGGCAGAGGAGTGAAGCCCACATTGATCTACTCTTAGCAGACACTTCCTACCTGGTGATGCAGGAAAGGAAGAAGAAGCTGAAGCTGGACGACCTGGTGATGCCGGAATGGCAGAGGAAGGAAATCCATATCGATATGCTCTTCAGAGACACTTCCTACTAGGCGATGCCGGAAAGGAAGAAGAAGGGGACGTTGGCCGGCCCGTTTATACCCCAAGACATGGCGATGGAGGATCAGAATAAGGGGAGCACCCTGGGCGGCCTATTTGTGGCCGAAGACCTGGGGTTAGAGGCAACACCGGAACGGATGAAGTGGATGGCAGTGGGCAACTTGTTTATAGCCCAAGACCAGATGATGGAGGATCGGAAGAAGAGAAGTACGATGTTCATGGAAGAAAGGCAAAGGTGAGTGCCGCACACCGAGCAGCTCTTACCAGACTCTTGTGATTAGGAGACGTGGAAAAGGAAGAAGAGGATGACGTTGGATGACTTGTTTAAAGCCCAAGACCTGGCGATAGGGGATCAGAAGAAGAAAAGTACGGTTTTCATGGCAGAAAGGCAGAGGAGAGAACTGCACACACATCAACACTTACCAGACTCTAGTGATCTGGCCACGCCGGATAAGAAGAAGAGGATCACGCTAGCTGACCTATTTATAGCCCAAAACCTGGCAATGGCGGATCAGAAAAAGAGAAGTATGGTGTTCATGGTAGAAAGGAAGAGGAGAGCGCCACACACCTAGAACCTCGTACAAGACTCGGTGTTCATGGCAGAAATGCAGAGGAGAGCCCCACACACCGAGCAGCTCTTACAAGATATATATTTAAGAATTAATTTATTGAATTTAAAAATATAATGTTGAATTTAAAAATTTATGTTTAACATTTTGGAAATCTATGTAATATTTTTATTCAAATAAAATCTGTCTTTTTTGTTTTCTCTTAATCAAGTATTCATAAGATTCATTTTTTTTGTTTGGTTTGAAAAACAATCAAGTGTTTGTTGATTTTACATAATCCAATTAATTCAATGAGAAACAAAATTATACTTTGTTTTTCTTTAAGATTATTTTTATACATAAAACATGTCCTTTTTCAAAAAATGGTTCTTGTGAATTTATGTTAAAAATATTTATTACCACATCTAGAAATTAAATCTTCTAAAATGTGTTCTATATTTCAAATCAGTATAATTAATATCAGGTAATAAGATAAACTTAATGAATAATTTTTCGTGGAGAAAAATCATATAAAATTATAATGTAAAGTTCGAAGCAATGAGTAGTCATGATGACATGAAATTCTATCCATGTGAAGTACAACAAATCAAAGATTATTTTCACATTTTTTTTGTAAAAAAAATAAAATTACCTAGCTCAAAATCGTAAAAGATGATTGCATTTTTTTTATTAAAATTCAATCATGGCTAAAAATGAATTTCTAAAATCATAAGAAGAATATTAAAATCATTTTTGAAAACATTTAAAAAAAATATTAAAATGGAAGAAAAGTATTCCCAAAAGTCTATTTTTCATTTAAATAAAATTATGATCATTCTAGGTAAAAAATAAAGGAAAATTGTACAATTACATGAACACTCCATGAATAAATGAAAGAAAATAAAATGAAATGGATTTATCATGTAAGGAACGTATAATTTCTCTCAATCTAAACTAATGTATAATCAATACAAATTAAAATGAGATTGAAACATAAATCCCTTACTAATTTGGTAATCACTAAATCAAAAACACATGAAAAGAAGAACCATATATGGATTTTTAAATCCCCGTAGTTTCAATAAAAAGAATCATAAAAAAATTAATGGTGTCACACCCCAACATTTTAATTTATTTTTATTTTATTATTCCTGGGCTCCACGTCCTCGCGTCAAGGATCGGGTTGGTCTGGGATTAAAAATTTATGACATTTGATGTTTTTAGTGTGTGTTTCAGACCCATGGATGGGAACCGTGTGGTTAGCAGTGACTGTGCGGTCGACCCAGGTGCTTGTGCGGGTGCCCATGACGACTACATTGAGGTGTGTAATTTGTGTGCGTGTTTTTTTTACGTCATGCGATGAGCGCGCGGGTACTAGATAATATTATGATGTTATTATTGTTTTTATTTTTATAATTATTATTTTTATTTATAAACATATTTATTATATTTATAATTATATATAATTAATATCTTTATTATAATTTTATAATTATTTAAATATATATATATTTATTTAGAATTATAGTTGTAAATATTTGTATATATTTGTTATAATTGTATAATTATTTAATAACTGTAAATGTATATATATTTATTTATAGTTATAATCATATTTATATAATCCAATAATTATAAAATTTTATCAAATATATTTATTGCATTTATATTTTTATAAATATATATAATTACTATATTTATAATAATTTAATAATAATTTATATATATACTTATTATATAGAATTCTAATTATAAATATTTGTATATAATTATAAATATATTTATTTAATTAATATATTTATTATAATTTGATAATTATTTAAATATAAATATATATTTTTTACGTATAGATTTTTATTATAGTGTGTGATTTATAATAAAAATTGTTTTTATTTATTGTCATTAAACTAGTTATATTTGACTATAATTAATAAGAATATATAATTATATAATAATACTATTTTAACATAAAAAAATTTGTTCGATCACCTGTTTAACAGATTTTCCCGATCCAATCTTGACCTAATCCCCTGATTGAATGAGCATCCCGATTCTATATGAGTGCTTGTATAATTTAAGGGTAATTTAGGTGGGTCGATTATTTTAGTTTTATGGGGTAGTGTTTTTTTATATTTGGGAAATGGGTTTGTTCAACGACACTACAAGTTGCGATTTCACCCCACACCACCCCAAACCCCACAAATATATATAAATATATATATAATAAATTTATTTTATAATAATAAATATAAAAAATAAATTAAATACATAATTATATCTTTTATAATAAATACAAAAAATTATAATAAATTTATTTTTTTATAAAAAATATTTATAATAAATATCTGATAAATATTATAATAAATGTAATAATATTATTATAATAAATTTTCATTTATTATATATTTATTATCCATTTATTATAAATACTATATTGTTTTAATATTTATTATATTAAATATCTAATAAATACTGTTATTATAAATGCACAATAATTGTATAATAACTGTATAATAAATATTTATAATACATTTATATTTACAATAAATACTTATTATAATTAAAAATTATAATATTTAAAATAATAAGTATCTAATAAATGTATAATATATATTATTATAATATATATACATTTATAAAACTATTATAATAAATATTATTAAAATAAATGTATAATAAATATTAGTATAATAAATATTATAATAAATGTATAATAAATATATAGTAAATGTATAATAAATATTTATAATAAATTTATTATTAATGTATTTTTATTATAATAAATTTTATAATATTTAATTATAATAAATGTATATTTATATTTATATTTATAATAAATATGTATTTTTTAATTATAATATAATAAATGTAATATGTAATTATTTTTCATTATTATGTTATTATCATATCTATATTTATTATATTTATAATTATATAATTATATTATAAATAAATGTAATTTGTAATATAACACAATAAATGTAATATGATACATTTATTTTTTAATTTTAATAAATGTATATTTATAATTATATAAATGTTTAATAATTATAATAAATATAAATTTATAATTACATAATATATTTATTATAATAAAGAAATAAATATATATTACATTTATTATAATAAATAAAGGAATATTTATAATTACATTTATAAACGAATATTTATTATAATAAATAAATATATATTTATTACATATTTATTATAGTAAATAAATGTATATTATATTTATAATAAATGTATATTTATATAAATAAATGTATATTACATTAATAATAAATGTATATTCATATTAATAAATATTATTAATAAAAATTAATAAATGTAAATTTATCAATGAATATTATAATAAATAAATGTATATATATAATTAAATTTATAAATGTACATTTATAATAAATGTATATTTATAAATAAATATTATTATTAAATATTATTAATGAATGTTAATAAATGTATATTTATTAATGAATATTAAAATAAATAAATGTATATTTATAATTACATTTATAAATGTATATTTATTATAATAAGTAAACATATATTACATTTATAAATAATTTCATATTTATTATAATTAATAAACATATATTGCATTTATTATAAATGTATATTTATATAAATAAATGTATATTACATTTATAATAAATGTATATTTATTTAAATAAATGTATATTACATTTATAATAAATGTATATTTATTTAAATAAATGTATATTACATTTATAAGTAATTACAAATTTATTAAAATAAATGTATATTACATTTATAAATAAATAATCATTTATTTTGTTAAAAAATGAATATTACATTTTCTATTATAAATTTATATTATATATTTATTATAATAAATGTATATTACATTTATATAAATGTATATTTATTACATATTTATTGTAACAAACAATTAAATTTATAAATGTATAATACATTTATAATAAATATCTAATAAGTGTATATTTATTATAATAAATACATGTAAATGACATTTATAAATAATTACAAATTTATTATAATAAATAAATGTATATCTATAATTTTATAATTATAGTATATAATTATTTATAGATATGATAATTATATAATAAAGATAAATAATTATATATTACATGTATTATGTTATAATTATAAAATATATGTTTTATAATATTTATTATACATTTATTATAAATATTTGTTATATATTTATTATACATATTTATTATAATACATGTATAAAATGAATGTAGAATTATTATAATAAATTGGTCTACAAACATCAAACAGCTAACCATATACTTATTGAACAAAACATATAATTAGAGCATTACAAGAATATAATAAATATATTTATAAAATTATATGTATAATAATTAAATATTTATTTATTTATAATAATAACTATAAATAAATGTATAATTATTTATATTTATATATATAATGAATATATTTTAATTTATAAATATAATTTTTTTATTAATATATTTATTATATTTATAATTATATATAATTAATATCTATATTATAATTTTATAATTTTTCAATATTTATCTATTTATTTAGAATTGTAATTTTAAATATTTGTATTTATTTATTATAATTTTATAATTATTTAATAACTATAAATGTATATAAATTTATTTATAGTAATAATCATATATATATATATATCAATAATTATAAAATTTTTAACAAATATATTTGTTGCATTTATAATTTTATAATTATATATAATTAATATATTTCTAAAAATTTAATAATATTTAAATATATACGTATTATATAGAATTTGAATTATTAATATTTGTACATATTTATAAATATATTTATTTAATTAAAATATTTATTATAATTTGATAATTATTTAATTATAAATATATATTTAATACATATATATTTTAATTATAGTGTGTGATTTATAATGAAAGTTAATTTATTTATTGTCATTAAAATATTTATATTTGACTATAATTAATATGAATATATAATTATATAATAATATTCTTTTAACAAATAAAAAAATTGGTTTGATCACCTTTTTAACTGATTTTCCCAATTCGAACATGACCTACACCCCTGATTTATTGACCATCTCGATTCTATATGAGTGGGTGTATAATTTGACCTACAATAAATGAATTTAATGTGCAATAGAATGATTTGATTCAGAGATTAGTCCTGTGACCATTGTAATATGAATTTTGATGTTGACCTTCCTTAAATGCATTCATAAATATATGAAATCGATGAGTCGTTCTATAAATTAGATACCCATACTCACCCCATTTCATTCTGTAGCTCTGAAAATTTAACTATAATTCTCACTCACTAATCCTCCTCCCCAGTACGAGCGCTCGTCTCTCTGATCTCCCAAAAAATGGTGCATTGGGTGATGATAACGTTAACAACGAAGCTGAGGAGAGTCGCCAATTCCTTCTTCCCTGGCTCCACGAAAAGGCAGAGGAGAGCGCCGCACACTGATCAGGAGATGCCAACGATGCTGGAATGGCTGAGGATAGTGTCGCACAATGAGAAGGAGATGCCGACGATTCTGAAAACCTACTTCGATATGCACTTAGAAGACACTTCCTACCAGGCGATGCCAGAAAGGAAGAAGAAGACGAAGCTGGATGACCCGTTGATGCCGGAATGGCAGATGAGGGAATGCCGCATTGATATGCTCTTAGCAGACAATTCCTACCAAGAGATGCCAGAAATGAAGAAGAAGACGATGCGGACTGACCCAGTGATGCTAAAAAGGAAGATAAAGATGACACTGGTCGACCTGGTGATGCCAAAAATGAAGAATAAGATGACACTGGCCGACCTGGCGATGCAGGAATGGTAGAAGAGTGAAGCCCACATCAATCTACTCTTAGTAGACACTTCCTACCTGGCGATCCAGGATAGGAAGAAGAAGCTAAAGCTGGCCGACCCGGCGATGCCGGAATGGAAGAGGAGGGAAACCCACATCGATATGCTCGTCGGAGACACTTCCTACCAGGTGATGGTGGAAAGGAATAAGAAGAGGACGCTGGCCAGCCCATTTATACCCCAGGACATGGCAATGGAGGATCGAAAGAAGGGGAGCACCCTGGGCGGCCTATTTGTGGCCGAAGACCTGGGGTTGGAGGGGACACCGGAATGGAAGAAGAGGATGGCGGTGGGCAAACTGTTTATAGCCAAAGACAAGACGATGGAGGATCGGAAGAAGAGAAGTACGGTGTTCATGGAAGAAAGGAAAAGGAGAGCACCGCACATCGAGCATCTCATACCAGACTCTTGCGATCAGGCGACGTCGGAAAGGAAGAAGAGGATGACGTTGGATGACTTTTTTAAAGCCCAAGACCTGGCGATGGAGGATCAGAAGAAGAAAAGTACGGTTTTCATGGCAGAATGGAAAAGGATAGAACCGCGCACACATTAGCTCTTACCAGACTATCGTGATCAGTCCACGCCAGATAAGAAGAAGAGGATGATGCTGGCCGACCTGTTTATTGCCCAAGACCTGGCAATGGAGGATCAGAAGAAGAGAAGTATGGTGTTTATGGCAGAAAGGCAGAGTAGAGCGCCACACACCTAGAACCTCATACCAGACTCGGTGTTCATGGCAGAAATGCAGAGGAGAGCCTCGCACACCGAGCAGCTCTTACAAGATATATATTTAAGAATTAATATAATGAATTTAAAAAAAATAATGTTGAAATTATAAATTTATGTTTAACATTTTGGAAATATAGGTAATATTTTTATTCAAATAAAATCTATTATTTTTTAATCAAGTATTCAGAAGATTCATATTTTTTTATTGGTTTGAAAAACAATCAAGTCTTCATTGATTTCACATAATCCAATTAATTCAATTAGAAACAATATTATACTTGGTTTTTCTTCAAGATTATTTTTATACATAAAACATGAACTTTTTCAGAAAATGGTTCTTGTGAATTTATATTAAAAATATTTTTTTACCACTTCTAGAAATTAAATCTTATAAAATGGGTTCTATATTTCAAATCAGTATATTTAATATCAGGTAATAAGATCATCTTAAAGAATCATTTTTCTTAGAGGAGAATCAAAGAAAATTATAAAGTAAGGATCAAAGCAACGATTAGTCATGATGAAAGGAAATTTTGTCCATGTGAAGTACAACAAAACAAAGATTCTTTTCACAATTTTTTTGTAAAAAAGTTAAATGTACCTAGCTCAAAATACTAACAGAAGATTCCATTTATTTTTTTTATTAAAATTCAAACATTGCTAAAAATGAATTTATAAAATATTAGGAGAATATCAAAATCATTATTGAAAACATTTTTATATAAAAGATGAAAATGGAAGAAAAGGTTTCCCAAAATTCTATTTTTTCATTTATAAAAATTATGATCATTCTAAGTACAAAATAAAGGAAAATTGTATAATTACTTGAACACTCCATGAATAATTGAAGGAAAATAAAATGAAATGGGTTTATCGTATAAGGAACATATAATTTCTCTCAATATAAACTAATGTATAATAAATACTAATTAAAATGAGATTGAAACATAAATCCCTTACTACTTTGGTAATCACTAAATCAAAAACTCATGAAAGAGAGAACCATATATGGATTTTTAAATCCCCATAGTTTCAATAAAATGAATAATAAAAACATTAATGGTGTCACACCCCAAATTTCTAATTTATTTTTATTTTATTATTCCTGGGCTCCACGTCCTCACGTCAAGGATCAGGTTGGTCCTGGTTTAAAAATTTATGACATTTAATGTTTTTAGTGTGTGTTTCAGACCCGTGGACGAGCACCGTGTGGTTAGGAGTGACTGTGCGGTTACCCTAGGTGCTTGTGCGGGTGCCCAAGCCGAATGCGTTGAGGCTTGCAATTTGCGTGTGTATTTTTTTTAAGTCATGTGATGAGCGCACCGGTACTGGTTAATATTATGTTCTTATTATTGTTTTTATTTTTATAATTATTTTATTTATATACATATATATCATATTTATAATTATATATAATTAACATCTTTATTATAATTTTATAATTATGTAAATATATCTTTATTTATATAGAATTATTACTGTAAATATTTGTATATATTTATTATAATTTTATAATTATTTAATAACTGTAAATGTATATATATTTATTTATAGTTATAATCATATATATATTTATTTCATTTATATTTTTATAAATATATATAATTAATATATTTATAATAATTTAATAATAATTTATATATATACGTATTATATAGAATTCTAATTATAAATATTTGTATATAATTATAAATATATTTATTTAATTAATATATTTATTATAATTTGATAATTATTTAAATATAAATATAGATTTATTACATATAGATTTTTTTATAGTTTGTGATTTATAATGAAAATTAATTTTATTTATTGTCATTAAAATATTTATATTTGACTATAATTAATATGAATATGTAATTATATAATAATACTATTTTAATATATAAAAAAATTTGTTTGATCACCTGTTTAACAGATTTTCCAAATCCAAACTTGACCTAATCCCCTGATTTAATGACCATCTCGATTCTATATAAGCGCATGTGTAATTTTAGGGTAATTTAGTTGGGTGGGTTTTTTTAGTTTTATGGGGTAGTGTTTTTTTTCATTTGGGAAATGGGTTTGTTCAACGCCACTACAAGTTGCGCTTTCACCCCACACCTCCCCCAAACCCAACAAATATATATATTTATAATAAATTTATATTATTATAATAAATATAAAAAGTAAAATAAATATATAATTATATATTTTTTTAATAAATACAAAAATTATAATAAATTTATTTTTTTATAACAAATATTTATAAAAAATATATAAGAAATATTATAATAAATGTAATAATATATTTATAATAAATGTAAATTTGTTATACATATAATATCCATTTATTATAAATACTATAATGTTATAATATTTATTATATTAAATATCTAATAAATATTAATAGATACTATTATTATAAATGCACAATAAATGTATAATAAATGTATGATAAATATTTATAATACATTTATATTTACAATAAATACTTATTATAATTAAAAATTATAATATTTATAATAATAAGTATCTAATAAATGTATAATAAATATTATTATAATAAATATACATTTATAATATGTATTATAATAAATATTCTTATAATAAATGTATAATAAATATTATTATAATAAATATACATTTATAATATCTATTATAATAAATATATAGTAATTGTATAATAAATACTTATAATAAATTTATTATAAATGTATTTTTATTATAATAAATATTATAATATTTAATTATAATAAATATATATTTTTATTTTTAATTATTATAAATATGATAATATTTATTATAATAAATCTACATTTATTTTATATATTTATTATAATAAATATGAACAATAAATATATATTTAATATTATAATACCTGTATTTTTCAATTATAATATAATAAATGTAATATGTAATTATTTATCATTATTATATAATTATCATAGCTATATTTATTATATTTATAATTATATAATTATATTATAAATAAATGTAATATGTAATATAATATAATAAATGTAATATGATACATTTATTTTTTAATTTTAATAAATATATATTTATAATTATATAAATGTTTAATAATAGTAATAAATATAAATTTATAATTTCATATTACATTTATTATAATAAATAAATACATATATTAATTTTATTATAATAAATAAATGTATATTTATAATTACATTTATAAATGTATATTTATTATAATAAATAAATTTATTACATATTTATTATAATAAATAAATGTATATTATATTTATAATTAATGTATATTTATATAATTAAATGTATATTACAATTATAAAAGATGTATATTTATATTAATAAATATTATTTATAATTATTATTAATAAAAATTAATAAATGTAAATTTATCAATGAATATTATAATAAATAAATGTATATATATAATTACATTTAAAAATGTATATTTATAAATAAATATTATTATTAAATATTATTAATGAATGTTAATAATTTTATATTTATTAATGAATATTATAATAATTAAATGTATATTTATTATAATAAGTAAATGTATATTACATTTATAAATAATTACATATTTATTATAATAAATAAAAGTATATTTCGTTTTTTATAAATGTATATTACATTTATAATAAATGTATATTTGTATAAATAAATGTATATTATATTTATAAGTAATTACATATTTGTTATAATAAATGTATATTACATTTATAAATAAATAATCATTTATTTTGTTAATAAATGAATATTACATTTACTATTATAAATGTATATTACATATTTATTATAATAAATGTATATTACATTTATAAAAATTTATATTTACTACATATTTATTGTAATAAACAATTACATATATAAATGTATATTACATTTATAATAAATATCTAATAAATATATATTTATTATAATAAATAAATGTACATGAAATTTATAAATAATTACATATTTATTATAATAAATAAATCTATATTTATAATTATATAATTATAGTATATAATTATTTATTGATATGATAATTATATAATAAAGATAAATAATTATATATTACATTTATTATATTATAATTAAAAAAATGTATTATAATATTTATTATACATTTATTATACATTTTTATTATAATAAATGTATAAAAAAATGTAAATTTATTATAATAAATTGGGCTACAAACATCAAATAGCTAACCATATACTTTTTGAACAAAACATATACTTAGAGCAATTCAAGAATATAATAAATATCTTTATAAAATTATATGTATAATAAATAAATAAATAAATATTTATTTATTTATATTTATATATATAATGAATATATTTTAATTTATAAATATAAATTTCTTATAGATATATTTATTATATTTATAATTATATATAATTAATATCTATATTATAATTTTATAATTTTTTAAATATATATCTATTTACTTACAATTATAATTTTAAATATTTTTATTTATTTATTATAATTTTATAATTATTTAATAACTATAAATGTATATATATTTATTTATAGTAATAATCATATATATATTTCAAAAATTATAAAATTTTAACAAATATATTTATTTCATTTATAATTTTATAAATATATATAATTAATATACTTATAACAGTTTAATAATATTTAAATATATACGTATTATATAGAATTATAATTATAAATATTTGTATATATTTATAAATATATTTATTTAATTAAAATATTTATTATAATTTGATAATTATTTAATTATAAATATATATTTAATACATATATATTTTAATTATAGTGTGTGATTTATAATGAAAATTAATTTTATTAATTGTCATTAAAATAGTTATATTTGACTATAATTAATATGAATATATAATTATATAATAATATTCTTTTAACAAATAAAAAAAATTTGTTTGATCACCTTTTTAACCGATTTTCCCAATCCGAACTTGACATACTCCCCTGATTTATTGACCATCTCGATTCTATATTATTGGGTGTATAATTTGACCAACAATAGATGAATTTTAGGTGCAATAGAAAGATTTGATTAAGAGATTAGTCCTGTGACCATTGTAATATGAATTTTGACGTTTACCTTCCTTAAATGCATTCATAAATATATGAAATAGATGATTCTTTCTATAAATTAGATACCCATCCTCATCCCCTGTCATTCTGTAGCTCTGCAAATTTAACTGTAATTATCACTCACCCTTCCTCCTCCCCAGTATGAGTGCTCGTCTCTCCGATCCCCCAAAATAAAATGGTGCATTGGGTGATGAGAACGTTAACAACGAAGCTGAGGAGTGTCGCCAATTCCTTCTTCCCTGGCTCTGCAAAAAGGCAGAGGAGAGCGCTGCACACTGACCAGGAAATGCTGACGATGCCGGAATGGCCGAGGATAGTGCCGCACACCGAGCACGATATGTCGACGATTCTGAAAACCGTCTTCGATCTGCTCTTTGAAGACACTTCCTACCAAGAGATGCTGGAAAGGAAGAAGAAGACGACGCTGGCTGACCCGTTGATGCCAGAATGGAAGATGGGGGAAAGCCACATTGATATGCTCTTAGCAGACACTTCCTACCAGGAGATGCCAGAAAGGAAGAAGAAGACGACGCTGACTGACCCTGTGATGGTAGAAAGGAAGATAAAGATGATGTTGGCTGAACTGGTGATTCTGAAAATGAAGAACAAGATGACACTGGACGACCTGGCGATGCATGAATGGCAGAGGAGTGAATTAAAAATATTTTACCACTTCTAGAAAATATTTTTACCACTTCTAGAAAATAAATCTTATAAAATAGTTTCTATATTTCAAATTAGTATAATTAATATCAGGTAACAAGATCAACTTAAAGAATAATTTTTCATGGAGAAGAATCATAGAAAATTATAAAGTAAGGTTCAAAGCAACGAGTAGTCATGATGACATGAAATTCTATCCATGCGATGTACAACAAAACAAATATTTTTTTCACATTTTTTTTGTAAATAAGTTTAAAGTACCAACCTCAAAACACTAAAAGAAGATTCCATTTATTTTATTTATTAAAATTCAAACATGGCGAAAATGAATTTATAAAATCATAGGAGAATATTAAAATCATTATTGAAAACATTTTTAAAGAAAAGATGAAAATGGAAGAAAAGGATTCCCAAAAGTATAATTTTCATTTTTAAAAAATTATGATCATTCTAAGTAATTATTAAAGGAAAATTGTACAATTACTTGAACACTCCATGAATAAATGAAGGAAAATAAAATGAAATGGGTTTATCGTATAAGGAACATATAATTTATCTCAATCTAAACTATTGTATAATCAATACAAATTAAAATGAGATTGAAACATAAATCCCTTACTACTTTGGTAATCACTAAATCAAAAACTCATGAAAGAGAGAACCATATATGGATTTTTAAATCCCCGTAGTTTCATTTCAAAGAATCGTAAAAATATTAATGGCGTCACACCCCGACTTTTTAATAATTTATTTTTATTTTATTATTCCTGGGCTCCACATCCTCGCGTCATGGATCTGGTTGGGTCCCGGTTTAAAAATTTCTGGAATTTAATGTTTTTGGTGGGTTTCAGACATGTGCACGGGCACCACGTGGTTAGTAGTGACCGTGCGATCGCCCTATGTGCTTCTGCGGGTGCCCAAGCCAACTGCGTTGAGGTGTGTAATTTGCGTGCGTGTTTTTTTAAGTCGTGTGATGAGCACGCGGGTACACGTTAATATTATGTTGTTATTCTTATTATTATTTTTATAATTATTATATTTATTTATAAATATATTTATTATATTTATAATTATACATAATTAATATATTTATTATAATTTTATAATTAATTAAATATATCTATATTTATTTAGAATTTGAATGGAAAATATTTGTATATATTTATTATAATTTTATAATTATTTAATAACTATAAATGTATATATATTTCTTTATAGTTATAATCATATATATATATCAATAATTATAAAATTTTAACAAATATATTTGTTGCATTTATAATTTTATAAATATATATATAATTAATATATTTATAACAATTTAATAATTATTTAAATATATATGTATTATATAGAATTCTAATTATAAATATTTTTATATAATTATAAATTTATTTAATTAATTAATATATTTATTATAATTTGATAATTATTTAAATATAAATATATATTTATTATAGATATATTTCTATTATAGTGTGTGAATTATAATGAAAATTAATTTTATTTATTGTCATTAAATTAATTATATTTGACTATAATTAATATGAATATATAATTATATAATAATACTTTTTTAACAAATAAAAAAATTTGTTTGGTCTCATCTTTAACCGATTTTACCGATACGAACTAGAGCTACTCCCCTGATTTAATGTCCATCCTGATTCTATATGAGTGCATGTATAATTTGAGGGTAATTTAGGTGGGTGGGTTTTTTTTAAAATTTATTGGGTAGTGTATTTTTACATTTGGGAAATGGGTTTGTTCAGCGCCACTTGAAGTGGCGCTTTGATCTGACACCACCCCCAAACCCCACAAAAATATATTTATATATATATAATATTTATTTATTATAATAAATATAAAACATAAAATAAATATATAAATATATTTTTTATAATAAATATAAAAATTATATAATATTTATTTATTTATTATAAATATTTATAATAAATTTCTAATAAATATTATAATAAAAATAATATTATTATTTTTAATAAATTTACATTTGTTATACATTTATTATACATTTATTATAAACACTATAATGTTATAATATTATAATATTTAATATAATAAATATCTAATAAATATTAATAAATACTATAGTAATAAATGCATAATAAATGTATAATAAATGTATATTAAACATTTATAATACATTTATATTTATAATGAATACTTATTATAATTAAATATTATAATATTTATAATAATAAATATCTAATAAATGTATAATAAATATTATTATAATAAATATACATTTATAATATATATTTTAATAAATATTATTATAATAAATGTATAATAAATATTATTCTAATAAATATAATAATAAATGTATAATAAATATATAGTAAATGTATAATAAATATTTATAACAAATTTATTATAAAAGTATATTTATTATAATTAATATTATAATATTTAATTATAATAAATGTATATTTATATTTATATTTATAATAAATATTATAATATTTAATATAATAAATCTACATTTATTTTATACATTTATTATTATAAATATTTACAATAAATGTATAATAAATATTATAATACATTTATTTTTTAAATATAATATAATTAATGTAATATGTAATTATTTATCATTATTATATAACTATCATATCAATATTTATTATATTTATAATTATATAATTTTATTATAAATAAATGTAATGTGTAATATAATATAATAAATGTAATATGGTACATTTATTTTTTAGTAATAATAAATGTAGATTTATAATTATATAAATTTATAATAAATATAATATATAAAAATGTATAATTACATATTACATTTATTATAATAAATGTATAATTACATATTACATTTATTATAATAAATAAATGTATACTTATAATTACATTTATAAATGTATATTTATTATAATAAATATATGCATATTTATTACATATTTATTATAATAAATAAATGTATATTACATTTATAATAAATGTATATTTATATAATTAAAATTATATTACTTTTATAATAAATGTATATTTATATAAATAAATATTATTAATGAAACTTAATAAATGTATATTTATTAATGACTATTATAATATATAAATGTATATTTATAATTACATTTATAAATGTACATTTATAATGAATGTATATTTATAAATAAATATTATTATTAAATATTATTAATGAATATTAATAAATGTATATTTATTAATGAATATTTTAATATATAAATGTATATTTATACTTACATTTATAAATGTATATTTATTATAATAAATAAATGTATATTACATTTATAAATAATTTCATATTTATTATTTAAATAAATGTATATTAGATTTATAATAAATGTATATTTATATAAATAAATGTATATTACATTTATAATAAAGGCATATTTATATAAATAAATTTATATTACATTTACAAGTAATTACATATTTATTATAATAAATGTATATTACATTTTTAAACAAATAATCATTTATTTTGTTAATAAATGTCTATTAGAATTATTATAATAAAAGTATATTACATATTTATTATAATAAATGTATGTTGCATTTATATAAATGTATATTTATTACATATTTATTATAAACAACAATTACATTTATAAATGTATATTACATTTTTAATAAATATCTAATAAATTTATATTTATATAAATGTATATTTATTATAATAAATAAATGGAAATTACATTTATAAATAATTACATATTTATTATAATAAATAATTTTATATTTAAAATTATATTTTTACAGTATATAATTATTTATAGATATGATAATTAAATAATAATGATAAATAATTATATATTACATTTATTATATTACAATTAAAAAATAAATTTATTATAATATTTACTATATATTTATAATGCATATTTATTATAATAAATGTATAAAATAAATGTACATTTATTATAATAAATTGTGCTACAAACATCCAACAACTAACCATATACTTATTGGACAAAACATATACTTAGAGCATTACAAGAATACAATAAATATATTTATAAAATTATATGTATAATAAATAAATATTTATTTATTTTTAATAATAACTATAAATAAATGTATATTTATTTATATTTATATATATAATGAATATATATTAATTTATAGATATAAATTTCTTATAAATATATTTATTATATTTATAATTATATATAATTAATATCTTTATTAAAATTTTATAATTATTTAAATATATCTATATTAATTTAAAATTATAATTGTAAATATTTTTATATACTTATTATAATACCATAATTATTTAATAACTATAAATT
This sequence comes from Viscum album, assembly GCA_963277665.1. Classification (NCBI taxonomy): domain Eukaryota; kingdom Viridiplantae; phylum Streptophyta; class Magnoliopsida; order Santalales; family Viscaceae; genus Viscum; species Viscum album. The sequence goes on from OY728131.1 coordinate 1,935,586,159, forward strand.
TATATATATTTATTTATAGGTATAACCATATATATATGTATATATATGTCAGTAATTATAAAATTTTAACAAATTTATTTATTGCATTTATAATTTTATAAATATATATAAATAATATATTTATAAATATTTATTAATTATAAAAATATATACATATTATATAGAATTCTAAATATAAATTTTTGTATATATTTATAAATATATTTATTTAATTAATATATTTATTATAATTTGATAATTATTTAAATATAAATATATATTTATTACATATATATATTAATTATAGTGTGTGATCTATAATGAAAATTAATTTTAATTATTTTAATTAATATTGTTATATTAGAAAATATTAATATGAATATATAATTATATAATAATATTGTTTTAACAAATAAAAAAAATTTGATCACCTGTTTAACCAATTTTCCCAATCCGAACATGACCTTCTCCTCTGATTCAATGACCAACCCGATTCTATATGAGTGGGTGTATAATTTCACCTACAATTAATGAATTTTAGGTGAAATAGAATGATTTGATTGAGAGATTAGTCCCATGACCACTGTAATATGAATTTTGACACTGACCATCCTTAAATGCATTCATAAATATATGAAATGGATGAGTCATTCTATAAATTAGATACCCTTCCTCATCCCCTTTCATTCTGTAGCTCTGCAAATTTAACTTTAATTTTCACTGACCCTTCCTCCTCCCCAGTACGAGCACCCATCTCTCTGATCCCCCAAAACAAAATGGTGCATCAGGCAATGAGGACGTTAACAGCGAAGCTGAGGAGTGTCGCCAATTCCTTCTTCCCTGCCTCCGCAAAAAGGCAGAGGAGAGCACCGCACATTAAGTAGGTGATGCCGACAATGCCGGAATGGCCGAGGATAGCACCGCACATCGAGCAGGCGATGTCTGTGATTTGGAAAACCTACTTCAATTTGCTCTTAGAAGACGCTTTCTACGAAGAGAAGTCGGAAAGGAAGAAGAAGACGACGATGGTCGACCCAGCGATGCCGGAATGGCAGGCGGGGGAAACGCACAGTAATCTGCTCTTAGCAGACACTTCCAACCGGGTGATGCCGAAAAGGAAGAAGAAGATGACGCTGACTGACCCTGTGATGGCGGGAAGGAAGAAGAAGACGACTTTGGCCGACCCGATGATGCTGGAAAGGAAGAATTAGAGGACACTGGCCGACCCGGCGATGTAAGAATGGTAGAGGAGTGAAACCCACATCGATCTCCTCATGGCAGACACTTCATACTAGGTGATATAGGAATGGAAGAAGAGGATGAAGCTGGCCGACCCGGCGACTCTGGATTGGCAGAAGAGGGAAACCCACAACGATCTGCTCTTAGCAGACACTTCCTAGCAGGCGATGCTGGAAATGAAGGAGAAGAGGATGCTGGTCGGACCATTTATACCCCAAGACATAACGATGGAGGATCGGAAAAAGGGGAGCACCTAGGGCGGCCTGTTTATTACAGAAGACCTGGGGATGGAGGCGACATCAGAAAGGATGGAAGAATGGTAGAGGAGAGCGCCACACACCCTTACTAGACTCTTGCGATCAGGTGACGTCAAAAAGGAAGAAGAGGACGACGTTGGATGACTTGTTTAAAGCCCTCGACCTGACGATGGAGGATTGGAAGAAGAGATGTATGGTTTTCATTGCAGAAAGGCAGAGGAGAGCACCGCACACTGAGCAGATCTTACTAGACTCTTGCAATCAGGCCACGCCGGAAAGTTAGAAGAGGACGACGCTAGCTGACCGGTTTATAGCCTAAGACCTGGCGATGGAGGATCGGAAGAAGAGAAGTATGGTGTTCATGGAATAAAGGCAGAGCATACGCCACACACCTAGCACCTCTTACCAGACTCAGTGTTCATGGATGAAAGGCAGATGAGAGCCCCGCACATAGAGCGGCTCTTACCATATTTATATATAAGAATTAATATAATGAATTTAAAATTATAATGTTGAAATTAGAAATTTATGATTAACATTTTGGAAATCTATGAAATATTTTTATTCAAATAAATTCTATTTTTGTTTTTTCTCATTTAATCATGTATTCACAAGATTCATTTTTATTTTTTGCTTGGTTTGAAAAACAATCAAGTGTTCATTGATTTAACATAATCCAATTAACTCAATGAGAAACAAAATTATACATGGTTTATCTTTAATATTATTTTTATACATAAAACATGTGCTTTTTCAAAAAATGGTTCTTTTGAATTTATATTCAAAATAATTTTTTACCACTTCTAGAAATTAAATCTTATGAAATGGGTTCTATATTTCAAATTAGTATAATTAATATCAGGTAATAAGATTAACTAAAAGAATAATTATTCTTTGCGAAAAATCATATAAAATTATAAAGGAAGGTTCAAAGTAACGAGTAGTGAAGATGACATGAAATTCTATCCATGTGAAGTACAACAAAACAATGATTATTTTCACATTTTTTTGTAAAAATGTTAAAAGTACCTCGATCAAAATACGAAAAGAAGAATCCATTTATTTTTTTATTAAAATTAAAACATGGCAAAAAATGAATTTAAAAAACCAAAGGAGAATATTAAAATCATTCTTGAAAACATTATTAACGAAAAGATGAAAATGGATGAAAAGGATTCCCAAAAGTCTATTTTTCTTTTTTTTTAAAATTCTGATCATTCTAAATACAAAATTAAGGAAAATTGTACAATTACATGAACACTCCATGAATAAATGAAGGAAAATAAAATGAAATGTGTTTATTGTATAAGTAACATATATTTTCTCTCAATCTAAAAAAAATTATAATCAATACAAATTAAAATGAGATTAAAACATAAATCCCTTACAACTTTGGTAATCCCTAAATCAAAAACTCATGAAAAAGAGAACAATATATGGATTTTTAAATACCCATAGTTTCATAAAAAAAGAATCGTATAAAAAATAACGGTGTCACACCCCGACTTTTTAATTTATCTTTATTTTATTATTCCTGGGCTCCACATCCTCACATCAATGTTCAGGATGGGTCCCAGTTTAAATTTTTTTGACATTTAATGTTTTTGGTGGGTTTCAGACTTATGCACGGGCACCACGTGGTTAGTAGTGGCAGTGTGGTCGGCCCAGGTGCATGTGCTGGTGCCCTAGCCGACTACGTTGAGGCGTGCAATTTGCGTGCATGTTTTTTTATTCGTTCGATGAGAGCGATGGTACCCGTTAATATTTTGTTGTTATTATTATTATTATTTTTTAATATTCTTTTTATTTATGAATATATTTATTACATTTATAATTATATATAATTAATATCTTTATTATAATTTTATAATTATTTAAATATATCTATATTTATTTAGAATTATAACTCTAAATATTTGTATATATTTATTATAATTGTGTAATTATTTAATAACTATAAATGTATATTTATTTATTTATAGTTATATTCATATATATATATATATATAGATATATATATGTTTCAATAATTATAAAATTTTAACCAATATATTTATAGCATTTATAATTTTCTAAATATATATAATTCATATATTTATAACAATTTATTAATTATTTTAATATATAAATATTATATAGAATTCTAATTATAAATATTTGTATATAATTATAAATATAATTATTTAATTAATATATTTATTATAATTTGATAATTATTTAAATATAAATATATATTTATTACATATATATTTTTATTATAGTGCATGATTTATGATGAAAATTAATTTTATTTATTGTCATTAAAATAATTATATTTTACTATAATTAATATGAATATATAATTATATAAAAATAATGTTTTAACAAATACAAAAATTGGTTCAATCTCTTGTTTAACCAATTTTCCGGATCCGAACATGACCTACTCCCATGATTTAATGACTATCTCAATTCTATATGAGTGCGTGTATAATTTGAGGGAAATTTAGGTGGGTGGGTTTTTTTAGTTTTATTGGGTTGTTTTTTTATAGTTGGGAAATGGGTTTGTTCAGCGCCACTTGAAGTGGCTCTTTGACCGCACACCACCCCAAACCCCACAAATATATATATATATATATATATATATATTTAATAACTTTAATTTTTATTATAAATATAAAAAATAAAATAAATACATAATTATATTTTTTATAATAAATATAAAAATTATATTAAATTTATTTATTTCTAATAAATTTTTATAATAAATATCTAATAAATATTATAATAAATATAATAATATCATTATAATAAATATACATTTGTTATACATTTATTTAAATACCAGGAAAGCTCAGCCAGAGACAAAGTCCCTGGCTGTTTATTAAAATAAAAGGAATAGTACAACAGGCGAACATTGAGAACAAGAGCATACAAATACAAGTTAGAAACCATACCCGTCATCAAACCCATCACCTGCTCCATGATCAAATTTCTCATCCGCGGTTGCCGACTACCATTCCAAACATTCATATCGCTTCATAATCATCACATACTTCCGTTTAAGATTTATCTTCTCTAGTTGCAAAAACTCCTCAGAAGAATTCATCCATTTACCATTGATCAAAGAATATCTGGTTCACATCGGCCTTGGCATAGATGAGTAGTCTTTCTTCTGTCTTCTTTTTGGAGGTGTAATCATAATACCAACAATCCCTGCCATTTCCTTCTTCCCAAACTGAACAACATCACTAAATGAGGTTCGGTATCTCCCATCATCCTCCTTCTCACTGTCCGACAAGTCCCCCCATTTCCCAGGTAAACACACCATCTGATGAACCTTATTCACACCTTCCTCCTGCTCCACATGACTGTTAGGGTCAAGAAGTGCTAAGCAATGTGGCTGTACCAATGTCCCGAGATCACCAAGCACCTTGGCCTGCAAGAGGCCTTCACTAGATACTACATCCTGGGATTGCAACTCAACCTGTATGTTGCCATTCTCATCCCTTGAAAAATCCTCAACAACATGACATATTTCCCCATGATCCAGATCTTTAGCACAATGAAGGGGTCCCTGCCCCTGTACCTGTCCATTGATGCTACCATTTTTAGCACAGGTCAGGCCCAGACCCATCTCCTCCCTGCCATGCGACTTAAGAGGTTCAACAGATAACCGTCCAGGAGCCAAATCAGAAGCATTTTGATCCTGACCCACCTCTTTTTCTTCATTCGCCAGACCAGAAAAGCAGTTGCTTACTTAAATACTATCCACCTGCTACACAAGAGGTGTCTTCATCCCAGGAGAGGCCCTCACCCAACCATCATCTTCCTCTGTTGCAGCCTCTGCCTGCACAGACACAGCAAGTCTATCCACAACCTCCTAACCCCTGCTGAAACCAGCACTTGGCCACTGCCCACCCCAGTAGGCTGGACTACCTACCTCACATGATTGCTCAATCCTCCTAAATTGGGAATCCCCAGATCACTTCCAAGTCTTGCAAACACCTCATCATCCTTCGGGTTCAAATTTTCCTTCAGCTCCCCCCTACGCGTGCCATCTAGAGTACTTGTACTCATAGGGCATGTTCCTACCCTGACTCCATTACACATATTCTTATCCCTTTGCTGAGATTGTAAAGCCACCATCTCTGCAACCTTTGGCTCCAAAGCTAGCTGCGATACCACCTTCCTACCTCTACAATCCTCCCTCAAATGCCCGAGTTTAAGACACCAAGAGTAGTAATAAAACCAGGACTCAAAGACAACATTCTACTTGCACCTAAATTCCTCACTTGCATCATTGAAGATTGACTCAACCGGCAGTTTCAAAAGATCAACTTCAACAAAATTTCTCGGTGAAATCAGATTGCAAACAACCCTAGTTCTACTGTTCTAACATAAGTAACGACCAACGAGATTACCCAGTATGCGGATGATGGATGGAATTTGAAATGGAAGTGGTAATTCAAGAAATCTTACCCAGATTTCCATAGTCGAGGAGTCTCGCTTCAGATAATGATCATATGACCATCGGAAGATCAGGAAACGACATCCATCATAGGTACGCGGGGCAGAGGACCAGGCTAGGATCAAGTCATCCTTCGATGAAAAACGAACCATTATAAGTTTCGAATCTAGAAGACCCATAGTGGCGTGCTCCAGAAGCATCAATGAGCCAAAGATGAAATGATCAAAACAATTCACAAACGGGCGTCCCTGTTTGAATCGTGCAATCAGCGTCAGATTCAGTAGGGACGAAGCATCATTAAACTCTCGAGCCGTGACCGAGAGCTGTGGAATCCCTTCATGCAACTCAGGAACTTTGGGGGAGAGAAAGATTTCAGGGAACGAAGGCAATATTATAATATATAATTATAATAAATGTATATTTATATTTATATTTATAATAAATATAATAATACTTATTATAATAAATCTATATTTATTTATTACAATAAATCTAAATTTACTTTATACATTTATTATAATAAATATGTACAATAAATGTTTAATAAAAATTATAATACCATTATTTTTTAATTACAATATTATAAATGTAATATGTATTTATTAATCATTATTATATAATTATCATATATATATATATATTTATTATATTTATAATTATATAGTTATATTATAAATATATGTAATATGTAATATAATATAATAAATGTAATATGATTCATTTATTTTTTAATTATAATAAATTTAAATTTATAATTATATAAATTTATAGTAAATATAATAAATATAAATTTATAATAAAATAATACATTTAATATAATGAATAATAATTACATTCTACATTTATTATAATAAATAAATGTATATTTATAATTAAATTTATAAATGTATATTTATAATTAAATTTATAAATGTATATTTATTATAATAAATAAATTTATATTTTTTAAATATATAATATAATAAATAAATGTATATTAGATTTATAATAAATGTATATTTATATAAATAAATGTATACTACATTTATAATAAATGTATAAGTATATAAATAAATATTATTAATAAATATTATTAATGAAAATTAATAAATATATATTTATCAATGAATATTATAATAAATAAATGTATATTTATAAATACATTTATAAATTTACATTTTTAATAAATGTATATTTAAAATGAAATATTATTATTAAATATTAATAGTGAGTATTAATAAATCTATTTTTATTAATGAATATTATAATAAAAACATTAATGGTGTCACACCCCAAATTTTAAATTTATTTTTATTTTATTATTCTTGGGCTCCACGTCATCGCGTCAAGGATCAGGTTGGGTCCTGGTTTAGAAATTTTTGACATTTAATGTTTTTTTTGGGTTTGAAACCAGTGCACGGGCACCAAGTGGTTAGTAGTGACCGTGCGGTTGCCCTAGGTTCTTGTGCGGGTACCCAAGCCGACTGCGTTGAGGCATGCAATTTGCGTGTGTGTTTTTTTAAGTCGTACGATGAGCGTGCGGGTACCTGTTAATATTATGTTATTATTATTTTTATTTTTATAATTATTATTTTTATTTATAAATATATTTATTATATTTATAATGACATATAATTAATATCATTATTATAATTTTATAATTATTTAAATATATATATAATTATTTAGAATTATAATTGTAAATATTTCTATATATTTATTATAATTTTATAATTATTTAATAACTATAAATGTATATATATTTATTTATAGTTATAATAATATATATATATATGAATAATTATAATAGTTTAACAAATATATTTATTGAATTTATAATTTTATAAATATATATAATTGATATATTTATACAAATTTAATAATTATTTATATATATAAGTATTATATAGAATTCTAATTATAAATATTTTTAAATAATTCTAAATATATTTATTTGATTAATATATTTATTATAATTTGATAATTATTTAAATATAAATATATATTTATTACATATATATTTTTATTACACTATGTGATTTATAATGAAAATTAATTTTATTTATTGTCATTTAATTACTTATATTTGACTATAATTAATTTGAATATATAATTATATAATAATATTGTTTTAACAAATAAAAAAATTGGTTCGATCTCCTCTTTAACTGATTTTACCGATCCGAACATGACCTACACCTCTGATTTAATGACCATCCCAATTCTTTATGAGTGCATGCATAATTTGAGGGTAATTTAGGAGGGTTGGTTTTTTTAGTTTAATGGGGTAGTGTTTTTTATATATTTGGGAAATGGGTTTGCTCAGCGCCACATGAAGTGTCACTTTGACCCCACACCACCCCCAAACCCCAAATATATATATATATATATAATAAATTTATTTATTATAATAAATATAAAAAAATCAATAGATACATAATTATATTTTTTATAATAAATACAAAAATTATAACAAATTCTTTTATTTATAATAAATATTTATTATAAATATATAATAAATATTATAATAAATAATATAATATTATTATAATAAATATTATAATATTTCTTTAATAAATATGCATTTGTTATAAATTTATTATACATTTATTATAAATACTATAATGTTATAATATTATAATATTTATTATAATAAATATCTAATAAATATTAATAAATACTTTCATAATAAATGCACAATATATGTATAATAAATTGATAATAAATATTTATAATACATTAATATTTATAATAAATACTTATTATAATTAAATATTATAATATTTATGACAATAAATATCTAATAAATGTATAGTAAATATTATTATAATTAATATACATTCATAATATCTATTATAATAAATATTATTATAATAAATGTACAATAAATATTATTGTAATAAATATTATAATAAATGTAAAATAAATATATATAAAATGTATAATAAATATTTATAAAAAAATTCTTATAAATGTATATTTATTGTAATAAATATTATAATATTTAATTATAATAAATTTATATTTGTATTTATATTTATAATAAAATTGATAGTATTTATGACAATAAATCTATATTTATTTATTATAATAAATCTACATTTAATTATTATAAAAAATCTAAAATTGTTTTATACATTTATTATAATAAATATGTTAAATAAACGTATAATAAATATTATAATACATTTATTTTTTAATTATAATATAATAAAGTAATATGTAATTATTTATGATTATTATATAATTATCATATCTATATAAATTATATTTATAATTATATAATTATATTATAAATAAATGTAATATGTAATATAATATAATAAATGTAATATGATACATTTACTTTTTAATTATATTAAATGTATATTTATAATTATATAAATGTATAATAAATATAATAAATATAAATGTATAATTACATATTACATTTATTATAATAAATAAATAATTACATATTTAATTTATTATAATAAATAAATGTATATTTATAGTTACTTTTATAAATGTATATTTTTTATAATAAATAAATGTGTATTTATTACATATTTGTTATAATAAATAAATGTATATTACTTTTATAATTAATGTATATTTATATAAATAAATGTATATTACATTTATAATAAATGTATATTTATATAAATAAATATTATTAATAAATATTATTAATGAAAATTAATAAATTCATAATTATTATTGAATATTATAATAAATAAATGTATATTTATAATTAAATTTATAAATATATATTTATAATAAATATATATTTATAAAAAATGTATATTTATAAAAAAATATTATTATTAAATAGTATTAATGAATATTTATAAATGTATATTTATTAATGAATATTATAAAAAATAAATGTATATTTATAATTACATTTATAAATATATATTTATTATAATAAATAAATGTATATTTCATTTATAATTAATGTATAGTTATGTAAATAAATATATATTACATTTATAATAAATGTATATTTATATTAATAAAACTATATTACATTTATAAGTAATTACATATTTATTATAATAAATGTATATTACATTTATAAATAAATTATCATTTATTTTGTTAATAAATGTATATTACATTTATTATTAATGGAGAGTTTATCTCTCAAGAATAGAGATCCTATCCCTCATCATATCAAAGGTTATGCATCTGGAAACCCAACTAAGATCTATGATGGCATTGTTAGTCATTTTGACATGCTTGTAGTTGTGGATTTCGCCACAAGGTTGGTTCTTGCTTTGTTTTGGCGACTATTGTCTTAAAGAAATCTCAAACGGTCAAGGCTGTTTCGGTCTGAGATTCGGGACATGATCTTGCATTAATAATGGAGTTTAAGCCAGCTGAAAAGCGGGTTGTGGAGGAATTTGTCGGCCAGAGGAGAACTCCAACCGATGATCGGGTGTTTGCTGTGGTTGACTGGAGTCTGGTTTGTTCTGGCGATGAATCGGCATGTCGGGTGGCGAATGGCCTCGATTTTAGGGGGTGATGTGGGGAGAAATTTTGGGTCTTCGGATTCATGATGCCCCATCGAGGATGGATGGTGGAAGGTTAGTGGAAATAGGATCCCGGCAGCGATGGGCGATGGGTTTTCCACTGCCTGACGGTGGATCTTCTGCCCAACAGTGTCGATCACCAGTGAGGGTGATGGTTCCGCGTCCTGGCAGATGATACTAGAAACGTGCAGGGCGTGTGGGTCAATGGAGTTCATTTGGATATCCTCGAGACACGACTGGGGTTTTGTGTACAAGCGAAGCGTGATCGGAGCGGCGACGCAAGGCGAAAGTCTGCGATGATCATATGGGATGCGGGGCTTAAGCCGGCAAGGATTGTGGGTTATCATCCTATGGCAGTGCTTGTTGGATGGTGTTGCGAGACGGAGACACAAGGCAAAGGATGATGATGCGGAGCCGATGAGGTTAGTGTTCTCATCGGACGTGGTGAATGTTGGGCCACTGCGATGCTGCAATGCGGTGTCGACGCGTGCCGGTGGCGTAGTCGAATTCGATGGGAGGAGGTCTCATGTTTGGCCATCTTCGGCATGAAGACCGGTGACGACCTCTACCTCGGGATGAGTTTTGGATGCGGACAGGTACCTTTGGCCTAATTGGTGGATAGGCTTTGGTGTGGAAAAATGGAATGCAGCTTTGTTGGATGTGAGTTTGGAATACGTGGAGGACCAGTTATCCTTGGCCAGTGTGAACTGCAGATGGATGTGATGTGTTGAGAAGGGGACCTCTTTTACGGAGGCACATGGGTTTGCTTATAGATGGAGCGCGTTTTTCTTAAAGCATGTTTTTCTTGGTTTGTTGTTGACCATGGGATTTATAATGACTTTGAGGAGGAGTCATTATTTCTGGTGTTTGAGGATGCGTTGAGATGCAGATCAGGCGTGCAGAGATTTTGGTTTCTAGTTGATGCAAGGCCTTATGGATATTGTTTGAGGGTTTTTTTGTGTGTGGGTTTTTGAACTTTTGGTGATTTGGGGTTACTTGTGTCTCTGTGAATTGATTTTGCTGTGTTTTTGTGACGTGTGTTTGGTGTGTTCCACTATACTTATATTTTACTAAATAAAGTTTTAGGAACGAGCTTGCTCAAGCCCTGAAATTTCATGTTTATTATAATAAATTTATATTACATATTTATTATAATAAATTTATATTACATTTATATAAATGTATATTTATTACATATTTATTATAATAAACAATTAAATTTATAAATGAATATTACATTTATAATAAATATCTAATAAATGTATATTTATATAAATGTATATTAATTATAATAAATAAATGTAAATTACATTTATAAATAATTATATATTTATTATAATAAATAAATGTATATTTATAATTATATAATTATATTATATAATTATTTATAAATATGATAATTATATAATAAAGATAAATAATTATATATTACATTTATTAAATTATAATTAAAAAATAAATGTATTATAATATTTATTATGCATTTATTAAACATATTTATTATAATAAATGTATAAAATAAATGTAGATTTTTTATAATAAATTGGGCTACAAACATCCAATAGCTAACCATATACTTATTGGACCAAACATATACTTAGATCATTACAAGAATATAATAAACATATTTATAAAATTATATGTATAATAAATAAATATTTATTTATTTATAATAATAACTATAAATATATATATATTTATTTATATTTATATATATAATGAATATATATTAATTTATAAATATAAATGTTTTATAAATATATTTATTATATTTATAATTATATATAATTAATATATTTATTATAATTTTATAATTATTTAAATATATCTATATTTATTTAGAATTATAATTTTAAATATTTGTAAATATTTATTATAATTTTATAATTATTTATTAACTATAAATTTACATATATATATTTATAGATATAATCATATATATATATATATTTCAATAATTATAAAATTTTAACAAATATATTTATTGCATATATAATTTTATAAATATATATAATTAATATATTTATTACAATTTAATTATTTTTTAAATATATATGTATTATATAGAATTTTAATTATAAATATTTTTATATAATTATAAATATATTTATTTAATTAATATATTTATTATAATTTGATAATTATATAAATATAAATATATATTTATTACATATATATTTTAATTATAGTGTGTGATTTATAATGAAAATTAATTTTATTTATTGTCATTAAAATTGTTATATTTGAATATAATTAATATGAATATATAATTATAAAATAATATTTTTTAACAAATAAAGAAATTGGTTCGATCACCTGTTTAACTTATTTTCTCGATTCTAACTTAACCTACTGCCCTGATTCAATGGCCATCCTGATTCTATATGAGTGGGTGTATAATTTGACCTACAATAAATGAATTTTAGGTGCAATAGAATGATTTGATTGAGAAATTATTCCTGTGACCATTGTAATATGAATTTTGACACTGACCATCATTAAATGCATTCATAAATAAATGAAATGGGTGAGTTGTTCTATAAATTAGATACCCTTCCTCATCCCCTTTCATTATGTAGCTCTGAAAATTAAACTGTAATTCTCACTCACCCTTCCACCTCCCCAGTACGAGCACCCGTCTCTCTGATCCCCCAAAACAAAATGGTGCATCGGGTGATGAGAAAGTTATCAGCGAAGCTGAAGCTTGTCGCGAATTCCTTCTTTCCTGGCTCCGCGAAAAGGCAGATGAGAGTGTGCACACTAAGGAGGCGATGTCGACGATGCCTGAGTGGCCGAGGATAGTGTCGCACACCGAGCAGGTGGTGCCAGAGATTCGGAAAACCTACATCGATATGCTCTTAGAAGACACTTCCTACCAGGCGATGCCATAACGAAAGAAGAAGACGACGCTGGCTGACTTGGCGATGTCGGAATGGTAGATGGGGGAATCCCACATTGATCTTCTCTTAGCAGACACTTCATACCAGGAGATTCCGGAAAGGATGAAGAAGGCGATGCTGACTGACCCGGTTATCCCAGAAAGGAAGAAAAAGATGACGATGGCCAACCTGGTGATGCTGGAAAGGAAGAAGACATCAACACTGGATGACCCGGCAATGCAGGAATGGCAGAGGTGTGAAACCCACATCGATATGCTCTTAGCAGAAACTTACTACCTGGAGCTGTAGGAAAGGAAGAAGAAGTTGAAGCTGGCCGACCCTGTGATGCCGGAATGGCAGAGGAAGGAAACCCACATCGATCTACTCTTAGCAGACACATCCAACCATGTTATGCCGAAAAGGAATAAGTAGAGGACGATGGTAGGCCCATTTATACCCCAAGACCTGGTGATGGAAGATCAGAAAAAGGGGTGCACCCTGGGCGGCCTATTTGTGGCCGAAGACCTGGGGATGGAGGTGATACTGGAAAGGAAGAAGAGGAAAGTAGTGGGAAACCAGTTTATAGCCCAAGACCTGACGATGGAGGATCAGAAGAAGAGATGTACGGTGTTCATGGAAGAAAGGAAAATGGGAGCACCACACACCGAGTAGCTCTTACCAGACTCTTGCGACCAGGTGACGTTAGAAAGGAAGAAGAGGTCGACACTGGATGACTTTTTTAAAGCCAAAGACCTGGAGATAGAGGATCAGAAGAAGAAAAGTACGGTTTTCATGGCAGACAGGAAGATGAGAGCACCACAAACTGATCAGCTCTTACCAGACTATTGTGATTAGGCCATGCCTGAAAGGACGAAGAGGACGATGCTTTCCAACTTGTTTATAGCCCAAGACCTGGCGATAGAGGATTAGAAGAAGAGATGTGTGGTGTTCATGGAAAAAAGGTAGAGGAGAGTGCCAAACACATAGCAGCTTACCAGACTCGGTGTTCATGACAGAAAGGCAGAGGGGAGCCCCGCACACCGAGCAGCTCTTACAAGATATATATTTAAGAATTAATATAATGAATTTAAAAATATAATGTTGAAATTTGATATTTATGTTTAACATTTTGGAAATCTATGTAATAATTTTATTCAATTAAAATCTAATTTTGTTTTTCTCTTTTAATCAAGTATTCACAAGATTCATTTTTATTTTTTTCTTCTTTTGAAAAACAATCAAGTGTTCGTTGATTTAACATAATCCAATTAATTCAATGACAAACAAAACTATACTTGGTTTTTCATTGAGATTATTTATAAACTAAAAACATGTGCTTTTTCAAAAAATGGTTTTTGTGAATTTATATTAAAAATATTTTTTACCACTTCTAGAAATTAAATATTATAAAATGGGTTCTATATTTAAAATCAGAATAATTAATATCAGGTAATAAGAACAACTAATGAATAATTTTTCTTTTATAAGAATCATATAAAATTACAATGTAAGGTTCAAAGCAATGAGTAGTCATGATGACATGAAATTCTATCCATGCGAAGTACAACAAAACAATTATTATTTTAACATTTTTTTGTAAAAAAGTTAAATGTGCTTCGCTCATAATACAAAAAAAGATTCCATTTATTTTTTTTATTAACATTAAAACATGGATAAAAATGAATTTAAAAAACCATAGGATAATATTAAAATCATTCTTGAAAACATTTTTAATGAAAAGATTAAAATGGAATAAAAGGATTCCCAAAAGTCTATTTTTGGTATTTTAAAAAAATCTGATCATTCTATGTAAGATATTAATGAAAATTATACTATTACTTGAACACTCCATGAATAAATGAAGGAAAATAAAATGAAATGGGTTTATCGTATAAGGAACATATAATTTATCTCAATCTAAACCAAAGTATAATCAATATAAATTAAAATAAGATTGAATCACAAATCCATTACAACTTTGGTAATCACTAAATCAAAAACTTATTAAAGAGAGAACCATATATATATTTTTAAATCCCCATAGTTTCAATAAAATGAATTGTAAAAAACATTAATGGATTCTCACCTTGAATTTTTATTTATTTTTATTTTATTATTCTTGGGCTCCACGTCCTCACGTCAAGTATTGGGCTGGGTCCCGATTTAAAATTTTTTGACATTTAAGGTTTTTGGTGGGTTTCGGACCTGTTCACGGGCACTGCGTCATTAACAACGATCATGTGGTAGTCCCAGGTGCTTGTGTGGGTCCCCAAGCCGACATTACTTTTCCCCTCCATTAGACATTACATTTCCCCTCCATGTCTATATTTTTAGTATCATGGATATATTCAGTATCATTCTTACTAATTTTGTTTTAAATTACCAGATCCTATAAGTCTTTACATTATGAGTTTTGGGTATTGGAGGCACACATAGGAGGTTTCTCCTAGGTTGGAGGGTGTTTGAGGAGTTTTGGGGGAGCCACTGCAAAAAAAAAAATCATGGCTACAGCATAGATGTTTATACTATGCCTCTATGCTAGTGGTTGCAATGTAGTTGATCCATGTTGTGTCATAGGCGTTCTTGGGAGGAAAATGTGGCTAATTCAAAATTGGGTGGGGGTAGATGCACTATGGACTGTAAGTCACGACATGGCCCCTTTCTTGCCAGGGGGGTCCCTACAACATGGTGCTTATGGTTGAACCATATCTTATAGATCCACTTTTATAGGTTCAATCTTGGATTCTCTAAATCACCTTTGATCTAGGGTGGCTACAACATGTTCCATCAAGTTGGTCCATATACTTCCTTGTGTTAGACAGTGATGGGGCATGGTCCAAGGATTTGCGCTGTGATCTTCAAATTTTATGGTTGCCTATAAATGCCTATAGCCTGTCTTAACCCCATTCTGTTCCACTTCTCTCCCTTCAACCCAATTTTAAAAAATAGTAGTTTTTGAAGCCCATTGATGGACCTTGTAATAGGGTTTGATATCAAATTTTAGAGATCAATATATGGTGAAAAAATGTGTATTCTACCTCTTCTCTCTCGAAGTTTCTCACAATTTTCTTTTGTTTTCATGCTGTTTATTCTCACCGTGCTATGGCATTAGATATTCATTATTTTAATGAGGTTTATTTGTTTTTTGTGTTGAATTTTATTCTTGACATGTTTTGGAGATCGTAGTTCCTCTTAAGAGAGGAAATCAGAGATCCACAACATTGATTTGTTCTCATGTGAAGAACGTTGACACCTTTGAGATAGGTGATTCATTTCTTCTCCTATTTATTTATGTAAAATAGTAAAGTTGTAATTTTTATACCTTATTATGGTAATTAAATTAAACTAATAATATTGAACTAGATTAATAAATAATTTGATAGTGATCACATGTTGTTGATGATTAATCCCTCGATAACAGTTTGCCTCTTGTTTTAATAGATATTTTTTTATCTATACTTTACTTGTGTAGAATGTTTCTATGTTTTTTTATCATGTTTTTTGTGATGTAAATTAGTAAATAACATATATATTGAAATTATTTATTAATGTTATTATTAATTTAAAATGTGTCATGTTTGGATTACAATGATTCTGGAAAATTGATGGTAATTTGAATTGATGAAATCAACATGTTTAATTGAATATGTTGTTTCATGTTTTAATGAAATTTGATATAGAATGAAAATAATTATAATTCTTATTGGGAATGATGAAATAAAAATGTAGGTTAAATGATAATGGTGTTTCTCTAGTTTTTCAAACCCTAATTAATGTTAAGATCATGTTTAATCTTTTGATAGCTTGTTATAACTGATGCCTTAGGTTTCCCATAGTTGGAACCTGTGAATAATGAATTAGTTAATCCCATGAGTCAATCCAAAATATTTTATCAGACCTTCCATTGTTTCATAATTTTTTTTCTATTTATTTCTATTTATTCCATAGAGGAGATGCGAGGATTAATGAGTTCCAAATTTTTTTCATAGGAAAATCCCACCAATTGTTTTTCATATATACGTCTATGAAAAATATGAAATTTATTTAGTTATAATTAACAAATTATATCATATTTTGGAAAATCAAATCATGAAAACATACCTCATGGATACATTTACAATTTAGCAGCCATGCCAAGAAAATTTGATGATTTCACATACAATCTCAACACCAAATAAGTCTTGATATTTCTGTCCATACATATTTTCTTCCAAAAAAATTATGTGATTACCACCATATTTTAACTATGTATCCACATGATCCTTTAGGGATAGTAAATTCAGATATAGAATATGTCGGGTAATGTTGCTTTGGTTAGATCTCTTCGATCAGTTGGTCGATTCTTTATATGGTTTTGAGACGATCATTTGTTTCATCCCATTATCTTTGTCCATATATTATAACATTAATTAGTTTGGGTCTTTTTTCATTAATTTTTAAATATTTCTCTTGAAAATTTAATTGAAAATTAACACCTCTTTGTTGACATGTTTTTTTATAAGTTGTGACGGTCATGAGAGGAATGTTCTGATAGTTTTTTCAAACGTATGAATATCTTCATAGTCAATTGGAACAGTTCGTTCTGTGCTCAGTTCATGGGCTATGCTAATCAGTACTTGAACATGACCTTTTAGAAGTGGTCTATTGTGTATCATGTCATTTTGAATATTGAACATCGTAGCCCTCACTACAAGGTGAGGGGTGGGTGTTGCTATATATAAGTCATAGTCATTATCAACTTGTAGAATATTTGTACAAGAAATCTACCGGTGTCTTTCTAATTAACATTTCACAAAAACATTTGTTATAACATTTAATACATTGGCTAAGACACCCCTTTGAGGGGAATGGCTATCCTCGTAGCTTGTCGGGGTGGGTGGGATCTCCACGTAGTGATTGTTCTTGAGTTGCTTCTTGTCTTAGCTTCCCCCCATTAAAACTTAAATCATCTATCTCTGCCATTGGAATTCTTATTTAAGGGTATATATTATTTCTCTCATGTGTTTTATTAATTCACTTTGATCCACCACTTGTTTTTTTCTCAAAATATTTTCGGGGTGTCACCCCATAACTAGCACCTCTTACGCCGGCATACATTTTATGCTGCTTCAAGACCTCCGATAGTATGTGTTTACTTGGTATAGGTGTTATTGATTCCTGTGACTATGTCAAATAGAAAATATAGTAAAATAAGTTATCATTATTATATAATATCGATTTAATGAAAAAGAATATTATGTAATACTTACACATGTCTCCCACAATTTTTGTGTGTTTTCATCTATTAGTATCCCGTATTTATTTACACATGCCGCCTTTCATAGAAATGTCATTTAATGGATGTTGATTTGGAATCGGAGAAATCGATATGCATATTAAAATTGGAACATAACCATGGTGTTTTCTCATGTCACATAAATGTATTACGATAGATTTATAATATATACCAATTTATTAAGTAAAGTGTACCCCATCCTTTCTTTAAAGTAGGTGTACACGGGTTTTCCTACTAATTCATTAATTACAACATGTGGTTTTTATTTAATAAATAAAATAATTTCAATCAAAATCATGATTACACATATCATCAAACCACATATTACTAGCCACAATGTACCTGAAAATATACATCTGCACAATGACCCTAAAATGCGTCCCATGCTTCTTGGTTTTATCAAATCGGTATAGATAAGTGGTGGGGGTGGATTTATTTTCCCTTAAACAGATTTAGGATTCTCTCTTGTTAGGATTGTGTGAAATCCATTGTGAATCCTTCTAGAAATCATTAATACATATTTCTTGTGGGAGTCATCTACAATAAATTCACTTTGTAATGGATGATGAAGAGTATGTCAAGGTTTCATTATTTTATTTTTTAGTAAAATAAAGAAATGATATCATTATGTTACAATAATCTCTTCTCACATCAGTGTCTTAATCCTAGACACAACACGGTTCCACAAATCAAAATCAATTGGAACATGTTTCTAATTGAAGATTCCAATGTAACTATTGAACACAGCCTTGTTGGGGTTAACATGTTGGCTCCACACATTCTATATGACTTCATATTTGATGCTTTTATCTTTCAATTTGTTGTTTTTTGATAACATCGTCAAAATATGAAACTCCTATTTTTTGTATTTTCGGTCCTCTTTTAGCTACCATTTCCCTGAAATCATCATCTTTAATATGTTCCTATAGAGCGGTAGCGTCAGGATGTGAAGATTGTTGCTGTACCTCTGTACTGGGAGTAACAACGGGTTGAGAAACATGTTGTTCCTCGTGAATGGGAGCATCATCATGTGCATAAGGTTGTTTATATGCACTACGTACAGTAGTAGGTTGAGATGCAAATTATTCCTTAGGATTGGGAACAA
This sequence comes from Viscum album, assembly GCA_963277665.1. Lineage (NCBI taxonomy): Eukaryota > Viridiplantae > Streptophyta > Magnoliopsida > Santalales > Viscaceae > Viscum > Viscum album. The sequence goes on from OY728131.1 coordinate 1,935,605,839, forward strand.
TGGCATGTGAAGAAGTCATTATTTGAAGAAGTGGTGAATCATTTAATTTAGAGTACATAAATACTGCAGAAAAAAGATAATAACATGAGGTAACATGATGTATATTAAAAAAACTTGATTATTAAACTCTCTTTTTCTTTTTTAAAGTTTGAAGGGATTTTAACCCTCTATCGATGATCCAAATCCCTTCATTTTGGACTCCTATGACATAAAAAATGACATCTATATTAGGATCACTTCCAAATTATTATGATATCCCAATAAAAGGGTCATCCTCTATTGAATTTCAATATAACCCTTCAGTGTTTTTGGTCAAAAATAGAATAATTGACCACTTTTGGTTTGTAGGATCTGGAACATAAAATATTTTTATTGCGTATGATACCATTATAAACAGTTTTTCTTTGGACCCTTCCTTACTGAAATCAACTTTCATGAATCATAATTCATCTATTTTAACTGAACTTCTATTATCAATCTACTTGAATTGAAAATTCATCTCTTTACATTTTGTATAATCTAACTCCCAAATTTATTTGATGCTGCCAAAGTATGAAATATTCACATAAATTAGATTTTTGTCCTTAGTACCAGATACATGCATCACTTCAGCAATGAGTGTAACTCCACTATTTTTCATGGTTATGTCTTCATCAAGCTCATTTGTATAGAACATATAACCATTAATTACATAACCGATATAATATAATACATACACACTTTGTTCTCTGGCTATCTATCGATGTCATTCTGAAATTGAATCTAGATTTTCATATGACTACTTTAAAATATTGTCTCAAAACTATCTTATAAACTATTGATTATGTGTATTTGATATGCATATTTCATCCACTGATGTATTAAAAGGCCTAGGAATTTATTTGTGGGTTTTAACATATGGGGAAACCACTAAACTAATATGTATAATATAAAGTTTGGCCTACTCCCGATCTCTAATATTGATTATCATGACATCTCTTACATAAATTATGTCACCCATAAGCTGCCTATAATGTCTCGAAAATTATGTGTATTTTTTATAATTATATGGAATTATTATGAGACCACAAGCTTTGAAGACACGTGATTCTCAGGCCCGGAGATCCCAAAATGGATTTTTGATCTTTTTTAAGGTACATTCAATAAACGTGCGAGTGGGTTTTTCTAAATTTTGAATCATTTCTCAGATAAAAAATCTGAGGGCACTGTTGAACTCAGAACATCGGGTTTCACCTAGAATGAACTTTATTTTGGTCTGTAAGGGCTGAATAGAAAGTTTTATTTTCAAACTTTTCAGAAAATAATAATATAAATTTAAAAAAAGTTATTTTTATTTCTTTTTTCAACCGAAAAGCGGAGACATGGCAACGCGGCAGTGCAGCGGTGAGGCAGTTGAGAGGTACATTAATTAGGCTCATTAATGACATGTATCATGCATCTTAACTATTAAATAAAAGAATTATAACAGTGATGATTCTTCGTAAATGAAACAGCATAACGACGCGACGTCACAACATATCTGAAACGATGCAACGTGATTCCTTTTAATTGTTTGACGCATTGGTGGAATTAGGTTTTAACCTTGAAAATTCTCTAATAAACCTCCAACAATCTTCTTATCCAATGAAGAATAACACACTGACAGATCATCACTGACTTCGACACACATTGAAGAATGGAGCTGGAAGCGATGAGTGACGTCGACATCTTGAAACCTCGAGGACGAAACACCATAACATCGAATGTCAAAGAGGTACGAGTTGTCTTATTTTGATGTTCTTCACCAATATTTTCTAGATACTATGAATGCAGATCAACCCATGAACATTTTTACCCACAATTCGTGCATTTATGCAGGAGGGGAAACATTATTTGGGGATTTCTCTATTTAGGATTCAAACATTACTTGATATGATTGAACAATAATCCCTAATACTCCCCCTATTTTAAACCACTAACATGGAGAGAAAAGGCTGACATGAAGAATTCCCAAGAACCACCTCCATGTACATTCTCTGCGGTCATACCCTCAAAATGGAGGCAAGAATATTTCAGGACCTTCGTGGTGAATAGGATGCTCCTCAGAGATAGTAGGCACAGGCGGTGCGAAGAACGTACCACCAGAGCGCGTATGGTGGTCTGCCAAAGGTTCTGCCAGCACTCCAGTGTTGGCCGCATGGTGGATGGAAGGACAGAAGGCCACCGGACGTGCCAGAAGCCAGAAGGAGCGGTGCGCCGCGGTGGCAGGAGGATGCGTCCAACTGGCTTCGGCGACAGAATGCACTGCTCTAGGCGGGCACTATGTGGAGGGACGGCCCAAGTCTGGGCCGTATGAATGGATGGCGAGTCGTGGTCCATTGACCGTGGCAGGAGGTGAGAACCCACATCTGTTGTGCCAGCTGGGGCCGGACGTGGCAGCCTACCTCACCCTAGTTGGACGGCGCACCACGAGCCGCACCGAGCGGTCAGGCTTCAGGCTTGCGGGCTGCGCCCCCAGCCAGTAGGCTAGGTCGGTCCCGAACCTAGTAGGCATAACCCACAACAACGAGCCTGACATGCAACCCAACAGGCTGGGATAGACTTGACTGGGTCAACGGGCGACCCGGTGGGCTGGACCCTCGACCAAATCGGGCCAGGTCCAGCAAGTCCCACTGCTCTTGGCCCACTAGTCATCCCAGTCTGGACTTACCCAAACCCGAACTAGGTTAGGTCAAGTTAGTTGAAACTAAACCAGGGTATGTGGGGCCCCTGGGCCGAGTTAGTTGGATCGGTCCGACTGGGTTAGATCGGAGCCAGACGCAACTAGCCCATGTTTACTAAAACACTAATAACTTGCAAACTGGGAATATGATTGACAAGCCGTTTACGGTGATGGGAGCCTCTAAATGAGGTAGATCATTTGGCATGACCTTAAGAGTCTTTCATTGAAGTTTAGATGTGATTTATGTCTTGAGGATAAGTTATCCGAGGCGTGCTATGTATGGAACCATGTGCTTGGCTGAGACATGAGGACTGCTAACTTTCGACTCTTTGAGACTCGACTATAGACCAATGAGAATATATTTTGTGTGACCTTGTGTGCCCATGGTGGGAAGCACTTCTGTGTGACTTTGTAGGACTATGGTATACATGACAAGAAGGGGTACCTTAGATGGACAAGATTAGTGGGAAGCACTTCTATGTGAGTTTTTAGGCCTATGGTATGCGATGAGGAGGTGTACCTAAGCAGTCCAGGGTTAGTGGGAAGAACTTGTGTGTGATTTTGTTGGACCACTGTATTTGATATAGGCGGAGTTTTTCAGAATCCGAGGTGTTTTTTGATATGACTGGTGATTCTTCTATCAAAATTCTAAATGTATTCCTAGGGTGAGCTATCTTATTCTTCATGATTTACTTTGAGGATTGTTGTGTGGTCATTACTTTTTGTTTTTGGGTCACTACTGAGTACTTTGTTACTCACCCCTATATGGGATTTTCTCACACATGTGTTTCTGGTGCAGGTGATCAACATTTCGATAGTGACTTTAGTGGACCAGTACCTAGAGGTTCTCAGGGAGATGGGACCGACAGACACTACAACGGTGGACATGGTGCCTTATAACCAGGAAGGGCCTAGTTGAATTGGGTGAATAAGAAGTTCTACTTCGGCTTCTAGTAGCTACACTACTCTCATGACCAGGTTAGGTTTTCTGCGAATGACCATCAGAGTTTCCTTTTTGTACTTTACTTTTTTATGTTCTTTTGATGGGTTTGTATTAAGGCCCACATATAATAGTTGTACTTGCACCATGAATTGTTTTAGTGATACTTGTTTCCATTTCAATGTGTGGGACTTGGTTGGGCGCGTGTGTGTTTATATGTACTTATGAAAATGCCTCCTACTTGTAGGTTGACACCATCAACACTAATCACCAGCCCCTTGCCTTTGGGAGGCAGGCTTGGGGTAGTCACAGCACAGGACCTAGGAGATGGGTTGTGACACTACCCAGTGTGATGTGATTTTAGTAAACCAATGATTTCCACACTTTATAGGTATTCAGTATATTATTCAATGTCTTCCTCAACAATATATCGTTTTGCAATACAACCCTCTGGACAACTTTGATTTTTGACAGACCCTTTCAGAATCATCATTTACCGTTGAATGGGGTACATCCATCTATTGTGTACAAGACCACATAGTTGAATCTCTCTCACCAAGTAAACCATCAAATCAAATAATGTTGGTGGGAATTACAATTATAATTCACATAATATGATGGCTTGTTCTCTTTCCATAGTCAGGAATTTCAGATGATTGACTCTATTAAATATGTGAGGCACAATTTTACCACTTTTAGTAAATTGATAAGCTATAATCTAAATATCTTAAGAACCGACATGAAACATTCATTTTCCAAAAATTCTCAAGTGAACTAGTTATGGCAGAAAGGCAGAGGAGGGTGACGTACACTGACCTGCCCTTAGCAGACTATTATGATTAGGTGATGCCGGAAATGAAGAAGAGGATGACACTAGGCGGACTATTTGTGGTAGAAGACCTGAATATGGAGGAACATAAGAAGAGAATTACGGTGTTTGACACATTCCTGTCGTAGGGCGTGGAAAAACAATTATTTCCTAAGGTAAAATGTAGTAATGTGGTTGACCTAGGATGTCTCTCGAAGAGGAGTGCACACAAAACGGGTTGTCACTTTAAAACGTGGGTAAAAATGTTGTGAAAGGAAATTTGAAATTCAAATGATTGAAAAACTATAAAATTAAAAGGGTGATTAGGTCGGGGTCGTTTTCATAATTATAATGCTATCCTTGTTCAATTTAATTCAAAACTCTTCTTCTTAGTTGATTAAAGTGAGTTTCCACAATCGTTTCCTCTCACTTCCTTGGTGAAATTGTTATTGTGAGAGAAAACCTTAACAAGATCTCAGTTTGGTCAACACTCCTTCCATGTGTAAAATAGTTGTATTGAATATCCTTAATTTAAATGGGCAATACCCGATCAGGTTTTGTTTATCCCAAACAACCAAGAACATTCACTACACCTTTTACACGTACTGACGATCGTCGAGTACTTCACCACTAATTCCTGGATTATTCCATCGTATATAAACCAGAAATTAGTGGAGGGAGATTATGATTATTTTACCAAGGAAAAAATCAATAACAGAATTAATATTCAAGAAATATCTAACATGATTATAAAATCCTCTATAATAAATTGAAAACAAATTTGAAGAAGAAATAAATTTATTCAATTGTGTCCAAGAACTCAAGCATTATAATGTAGAAAACCAACCCTTCCCCAATCACTCCAAAAGTTTACCCCACCATGGTAAGGGTAATTGAGTTGAATGGGGAAGAAGAAGTCATTACAAAACTATGAAAAAGAAAATAAATAAAAGAGAAAGCTGAAAAGTTCTCCTTCTTGGTGTCCCAGAAGGAATGGGGTGGAGAATGGATGCTTTGAGAGGGTGGAGCTCTCCTCCTTTTATAGACAGAATGTTTCCCCCGAATGTCGACGCGTTTTAGACCCATTAAATGACATCTTCACGCATTGAGTCCTTCTTGAATGTTGTTCATAATTTCCTTGTCTGTGTCCCATCAAAAGTCCAGCGGATTTGGAGACTTATTCTGAGGGTTATGGCCGTTTTACTGTGAGCATTTATTCTGTCCATTCAGACTCTCCAAAACGAAATCCTCCGGATTAGGGTGCTTTAATGACCCCATAAATGGAAAATTCACTTGGTGAATCATTCATAAAAGATTTTCCAAAACACCATGCTCGTCCACCCACAGAATTTCACAAGCTTTGGGCCCACAGTGGATTAGTTATGGATCCCACATAAAAACTAGGTAGAACTGAAAACAGTTTTCTTGAGAAAAATTGTGAGCTTCCTTTGAGCATCCATATGGCCGATTCAGATTTTGGTATAAATATATTAAATTAATCCCTGGATGTATAGAATCTGGAAAAAAAGAATTTTGCAATTTGGATCAGTGTAGATAATGTTATGGCCAAACTACCAAAATAATTTAGAACTGTTAAAAATCCAAAATGGCCAATTTTTACTATTTAGCTCAAAATAACACCATTATCAAAAAAATGAAACAATTCATCTTAGAGGAACAATTTTGTAGGTTTATAACAATGATATTCAATATCAATTAATTGAAAATATTTTCTCTATCAATTCCCCCACACTTAGCACTTGGAATCCTGGACAAGTAAAAATCAAATCAAATAAAATCCAAAACACATATCAATGACATCAATCAAATCAATTTCAAGAAACAAAAAGATATCATGCCTCATCAAAAAATATTATTCCAAGTTCTCCATTTAAGATTTTTATATATTTCCACTTCATTTCTTATTCCATGCACACAAAACACCTACCTCACATGAATTTTCTCTCATCTCACAAATGTAAAGACTGAACAAGGCTTTTCTCATCCAAGCTCACACAAGAGTCACCATAGGTTTGATAAATTCCTACTTCTTCACCCGATGTGAGTCAAGGACATGTGTTTCTCATGACGACTTTTCAGGGTTGTTCTGTGGCTTCCGGTAGGTAAGATTTAGATGTTAAAAGTTCGGAGGCTGAAAAGGAAGGCTTGGCTCTTATTGAAGCAAAATTGCAAGATTCTAGTTTTCACTCAAATATGGTCTCCTTCACTTCCCCTTTGTTGAAAATAGTCTCCATCATCATTCAATAAGCTCAGCAGAAAACATTTCAATCTTTTGAAACATAATTTTTTTAAAGATCCAGATAGGCACAAATTTCTTTTTACATTGGAAGCTCCAGAAAGGCACAACTTCTCTTTTCATAAAAGCTCTAGAAAAGGCACAGCTTTTAACAGAATAATTTTTCAGCATCACACACATCTCTTCCACAATTTATTTTCCACCCAAAGTATAACCAAATGAGGTAGTACACCACAAGACATCTTCCCCAACACTTACGTTCAACTAGATCATGCAATTTTACTTCAAGAGAAGGTATGATAGGGAAAATTGGCTTGTAATGTGGCTAACCTAACAGGAAATTCATGGCTACTAGTGGCTAAAATAAAGAATAAATGTAAAGTTGGGCCATAATGAAAAATATTTTTTGAAAAGGGGGCTTCAAACAAAATAAATGCCTCAATCATTTAAAACACACATACCCCAACCCTCAAGTTTTGAAAGGAATAAATCAAATTCTGGTTAAAGCAATCATGGTCTGGTTCTCTCAAGAAATGAGGTGAATGAAATGAATATGACAAAAATGGTTCAGAAGCCTCACAAGAAAGTTATTTCAATGATATAGACAGTGAAATATGGCATGAGATTCAAAAATCAGTGTACTTTTCATGAATTTCCAAAATATTTGAACTTGAAACAAAGTTATTTCAGCATTCATTTAAGATCAGTTTCATGAAATATACTGGTTCACTCATTGACATGGGTGTAAAAAATGGTATTTATAATCATTTCAGCTCAAAAATTTCAGAAACACACAAAAAATTGAAAAATAAACACACAAAAATTTGAAAACACACATTTTTTATTTTTTATTTTTTGAAAACAAACATCAAATAAAAATCCTATACTACAATGGTTCCCTCCCCCACACTTAAATGATGCAGTGTCCTCGATGCATTTAAGTGGATTTAACATGTAAGCCAATTTTCAAATGAATCACATCATCAAGCAAGTGTGAAAGAGAGGTACAACCTGACTTATTGGCAATGCAACGTTGAGTTTGGCACCAAAGTGTTTCTCTTTGAAAACCTAAAAATGTAAAAACTTAACATAAGAAATTTATTAAATGAAATGAAAATAGAAATTGAATAAGAAAAAAAGGATAAATCTTGGTTTAATCCCCCAAGTGGGCCCTGGGTTTTGACTGCCTCCAGAGGGGATGTTCTAATAATTTATCCCCAATCTGATGGTGGATGAGGTTTCTTTGATTTGAACCACCACATGTGGATCTTCCCAGCTTTCATTTCATTGTTCTTGTTGAGGAGGACTCCATAGATAGAGTACACCATATCCTCCCCATTCACAATGTTGTACACCGTGCATGGTGGGAGTAGGATAAAGTACAGAGCCTCCCCCTTCTTGGGTTCCGAATGAACAACATATTCTTTATTTTCCAGGGGTTGCTGAAGGTATGATATATCTGGGGAAAAATCAAAGGGAATGTCAGAGTTTAATTCTATTTGGAAAAAATTAAAGCCCGCAGAATCAATATCAAATTCTTCCCTTTCAAAGTAAGTAGATTGTGTCTCATTTTTCTCCAGAAACACCACTTTGATCTTCTATTGCAGTCTTTCCATTAAATTTTCAATAGGTTTGGGGAGCTCCAGATGTTCCTCTTCATATGCATATTCTCCCTCCAAGGAAATAAAAGTGTTGGATGAATCTGAAAAATTAAAACAGGGGGAGGTAATACTCAATTCAGTTTCAACAAAATCAAAAGATAATGAGTTTATGAAAAGATTAACTCCCTGAGCTTGTTTGGATACAATTTCTTCTTCAAACGGAGGTGGCTCTTGGAGTTGAATTTCCATAGATAGAGGTAGGTAGTTAGACTCCTCTATCTTCTCTTCAAATTCCACTACTTGGTTGGTTTCTTCCTTCAATGTTGCTGAATCATCTACATTGTGAGGAATAGTTGGCTCAAGAAGTTCCTCACACTCATTCCAAAAGTTATATAGATCCTTTTGATCTCCCATATGTATTTCAATTTCAAAATCTTCTTCATAAATCTCATCCAACATTGATTGAGATGGGTTCAATGGATCTTCTTTTAATTTCATCAATGCTTCCATGGGTTCTTCAACTTGAAGGATTTGTGGGGATACTTCTACCATCAATTTTTCTGGTTCTGGTTCTTGTTCGGGCTCTATTTTTTGTTGATTATGGGATGCATGTACTTGTTCTGCAATCCACTGTATTGAGGTCTATATGTTTTGAACTATTTGACTAATTATTTCAAATTGGGATTCAATATCTTTGTGAACTTCTTCTTCTTGGTGTTGTACATTGATTATGACTTGATAAAATTCTAGAAAATACTCCTGAAGTTCAATTAATTCTCTGGCCAATCCCTCTACCACCTGGTATTCGAGGTTCTCTTTAAGGTTTTTAATGATATCCTTGAATTCATCCTCGGTTACGATTTGGATTCGAGCTCCCCGAATTTATTTAGCCAAGAAAGAAACTTTATACTCTATAGTCCAAGGTGATTCAATAACTGGTTCTCGCACTTTTGGGTAATTGTTCCATGAATTAAAAAAATAATCATTTGAAAACAACATGGTAAAAGATTTTTTTAAAAAAAAAATTAAATTTGAAAAAGTGAAATCTTTACAAATATATTGTGGCACTACCTCCCCTGAAACGGTTCCAAGTTTGACGCACGCCTGTCATAGGGCGTGGAAAAACAATTATTTCCTAAGGTAAAATGTAGTAATTTGGTTGACCTAGGATGTCTCCCGATGAGGAGTGCACACAAAACGGGTTGTCACTTTAAAACGGGGGTAAAAATGATGTGAAAGGAAATTTGAAATTCAAATGATTGAAAAACTATGAAATTAAAAGGGTGATTAGGTCGGGGTCGGTTTCCTAATAATAATGCTATCCTTGTTCAATTTAATTCAAACCTCTTCTTCTTAGTTGATTAAAGTGAGTTTCCACAATCGTTTCCTCTCACTTCCTTGGTGAAATTGTTATTGTGAGAGAAAACCTTAACAAGATCTCGGTTTGGTCAACTCTCCTTCCATGTGTAAAATAGTTGTATTGAATATCCTTAATTTAAATCGGCAATACCCGGTCAGGTTTTGTTTATCCCAAACAATCAAGAACATTCACTACACCTTTTACACGTACTGACGATCGTCGAGTACTTCACCACTAATTCCTAGTTTATTCCATCGTATATAAACCAGAAATTAGTGGAGGGAGATTATGATTATTTTACCAAGGAAAAAATCAATAACAGAATCAATATTCAAGAAATATCGCACTTGATTATAAAATCTGCTACAATAAATTGAAAACAACTTTGAAGAAGAAAAAAATTTATTCAATTGTGTCCAAGAACTCAAGCATTATAATGTAGAAAACCAACCCTTCCCCAATCAATCCAAAAGTTTACCCCACCATGGTAAGGGTAATCGATTTGAATGGGGAAGAAAGAAGGCATTACAAAACTATGAAAAAATAAATAAATAAAAGAGAAATCTGAAAAGTTCTCCTTCTTGGTGTACCAGAAGGAATGGGGTGGAGAATGGATGCTTTGAGAGGGTGGAGCTCTACTCCTTTTATAGACAGAATGTTTCCCCCGAATGTCGACGCGTTTTATCCCCATTAAATGACATCTTTACGCATTGAGCCTTTCTTGAATGTTGTTGATAATTTCTTTGTCCGTGTCTCGTCAAAATTTCTGAGGATTTGGACATGTATTCCGAGGGTTATGACCGTTTTACTATGAGCATTTATTCTGTCCAGTCAGACTCTCCAAAACGAAATCCTCCGGATTAGGGTGCTTTAATGACCCCATAAAAGGCCAATTCAATCAGTTCATCCTTCATAAAAGATTCTCCGAAACTACTTTCACGTCCACCCACAGAATTTCATAAGCTTTGGGCGCACATTGGATGAGTTATGGATCCCACATCAAAACTAGGTAGAACTGAAAACAGTTTTCTTGAGCCAACTTGTGAGCTTCTTTTGAGCTTCCATATGGCCAATTCAGATTTTGGTCCAAATATATTAAATGAAGCCCTGGATGTGTAGAATCTGGAAAAGAATCAATTTTTCAATTTGGATCGGTGTAGATAATGTTATGTCCAAACTACAGAAATAATTTAAAACTGTTAAAAATCCAAAATGGCCAATTTTTACTATTTTTCTCAAAATAACACCATTATCAAAAAATGAAACAATTAATCTTAGAGGAACAATTTTGTAGGTTTAAAACAATGATATTCAATATAAATTAATTGAAAATATTTGATCTATCAGTGTTCATGGAGTTTTCAGTGACCTGGTGATGCCAGAAAGGCATAGGAGAGCAACGCTCATCGACCTGCCCTTAGGAGACACTTTCCATCAGTTGACTCCAGAAAGGAAGAAGAGGATGATTCTGAGTGACATGTTTACAGCACAAGACCATGAGATGGAGGATTGGAAGAAGAGAAGTACGATGTTCATGGAGACTCCAGCAACCTAGCGATAGCGCAAAGGTAGAGAAGAGCGATTCCCACCGACCTTACCTTAGTAGTCTCTTTCAATCATGCGATGCTGGAAAGGAAGAAGAGGACGATGCTGGGAGACCTGTTTATATCCCAAGACCTGGTGATGGAGGATCATAAGAAGATAAGTACGATGTTCATTGCAGAATCCACAGACCTAGTGATGGTAGAAAGGTAGAGGAGAGAACCGCACACCAACCTTCTCTTACTAGACTCTTGTGATCGCACGACATAGGAATGGATGAAGGGGAGGATGTTGGCTGACCAGTTCATACCTCAGACGACGGCCGACCAGTTTTTTCTAAAATCTCACGTTCTTAAAAACTGAAATTTTGCATGGTCTTTTAAAAATGCATATAATTGTATAATAATAACCAATGTTTATGAAAAATATTTTCTAAACCAAAAATATATTACAAACGGTACACACCTAAATGAAGTTCAGGAGACTCAAACTTGAGGCCTCTCTAACACCCCACATGGTCTTTTGACATTAGGCTAAGCTGTGAGGCATCAAAACCCAACAAGTGTCCTTTGATTTAAAAAAATCCAATTAATTACATTGTCTTAAACCTTAATATATTGATGTAATTATGTTAATGTACTAGAAAAGGACCTTTACCAGTCATTTATAATTAGATTAAAACTTCAATGAAATAAATTAAAAAATATGTATATGGGAAAAAATAATCTTGACCTAAAAGATGAAATATGATTGATTTTTCTTAAAAAAATTGATTCTTTTGATTGTTGAGTAACAAATAGAGGAAAATTTGAAAATAAACAAGGAATCTTGAGAAATAATCATAGGAGATAAACATAGGTAGTTTTTAATAACATAAAGAGTATATATTTCTTCTAATGAATATTTAAACAAGAACAATCCTGAATAATAAGAGTGAGATTATAAAATAAGCCTTTACATCTTTAATAACATTTTAATAAAAACACCTTAAAAGTGAAAATATGAATTGAAACTTTAAATACCACGAATATGGATGACTTCATGATATAGTATTACAATGGAATAATATATACACCATATAAAAGATTTTAGGTGTATAATAGAAAATATGTCTCAATAGAGTAGAATTGAGATGAAACGCCATTCAGTTGGATTCCAACTAGGTCGAACGCACTATATCCTATTGATTAATGAATTTAAATTTATTAAATAAATTCATAAGAATTTTTTTATATATATTACATTATTTAAGATCTTTTTTTTAATCATTTGTCATCCATTCATTGAATAGTACTTTCTTATGTTGTCATCTTAACGTTGTTTAGTCCATTTTCCCAAAATTACTTACATATATTGATTGAGGTTAATGGTGTTATGAAATGGTTTTATCATCTTAGGAATTTTAATAATTTCATGAATATAATTTTCATTCATTTTATTCAATTTTAAAATCATCCATGCAATGTGATAATAAGAAAAAGAATCGCATCACTTCATAGAGGTGATAGTCAACACGTACGCATGAATTATGTTATCATTTTTTAATGGATGAGAGGGTAAGAAATTAAATTATATATTATATTTCTAGAATAATAATTATGTATTAAATATCATATAGATTCATTAATTCAAAATTTTTAACTAGCCAGGTGATAAGGTAATGGAAAATTGATGTACCATTTATATAACAACATCTCAATACTGTTAATATATTGATGTAATTATGTTATGATTATCCCAGAATATTTAGAGGTGGTTTAAGAAAAAAAGTGAATGAAAGAACTTGGTAAGAACATATTCCCCATGTTTAATACAGAATTTATTACTTCGATCTATTCTGTGATAGATCAAGTGTTCTTATAACTCCTCTAGACTATTTTTTCTTGAATAAAAATAGTGTTAACATAGACAAAGTATCTGAGAAGGGTCATATGCATGATCTTTTACAAACTTGATGAAATCTTTCACTCCATATTCATACTATTTTGTCAGAAAATTAGTGTTCATCCATTAATTATTCATATTTATTCAATTTGATTTGGTAATATTAATATTCAACAAAATAAATACACAAAACATTGATATAATAATTATCAAAGTCTAAAAAAGTTATATACCTTAAGTCTCCTCCAATATTTACACCCAATATCCATTTTTTGGAACCATGGTCCTTCATTTGGGATCTTCTATATAAATCAATATTCATCTATTCTAGTTTTTCTGTAATTGGTCAAACTAAGAGAAATTCATTCACATAAAGATGTAAAATGACAAAACTCCTCTCATAATACACCTTCATATAGTAGAAATTATTTAAATTACACTGCATGAACATTACTTCTACTATTAAAGCATTGAAATTATAGTTACATTATCTTGGTGCTTACTTAAGCCTAACAAAACTCCAATTGAGACTGGAACCGAACCTTCTAAACAATTTAAAATGAAACCTTCTAGTAGATCTATGTAGATCTCTTCCTCTGAATCTCTATGATGAAATATAATCATAACATACATTTGTTGTAGAAATAAATCTTCAAATTGAAACCAGGTTGAGAACCATATGAATTATTATATGCTTTACAACGTGAGATAAAATATAACCAAAATCTAATCCTTCTAATTCATGAAATAAATTTACCATTTCTATGGTTTTATTATCGATCTACTTGGATTCCCTAAATAATTTAATTGTTTTCCTAATTCTATAAAAATATAAACTTAAAATATTATTGAAAAAATACATTTCACATGTCTTTTGAAAACTATTTATAAAATCATAGTGAAAAATATCTCACCGTAAATATATTTCAAACACTTTTTTAGTGTATTCCAAAAATATCTCAGCCTAAAGATAATACCAATAACACCTTTTGGAAAGCACCAATATATAATCTAAGAAAGGATTTGGGATGTTTTTATAATGCGTCCTTAACTTTATAGACCCATTAACCACCATATAACCATCATGGACTGGAACTATTCCAATCCTGACTCTTGATACATCACAATATAATCCATACTCATTACCAAGCTCATTTATGGTTAAGATTGGTGTTTTCATCAATATCCCATTAAGATCATAGAAGGATCTCTCAAGAACATCTATTAAAAGGAACCATACCAAATTTTTTGTTAAGGCCTTCTTAGTGCTTCCAATTAAGAAGAATCCCAGTTGACACTCTAGTAATAACTGGAAATTTCCAAAAAAATTTGGACCTCAAAAACATTATTTTCCCTCTCTAAATAAACTATAACAACAAAATTTGCAGTTTCTAAAAATATTCTATCAACTAATATCATTTTCACCAATAATTGTACATTAACAATCCAAAACATAAACATTGAGGTCATGGCATATAGTTGATGCTCCCTATGTTTTCTCAAAATGACCTCCAGATATCGAGCATGTTCCTCCCTCGATCCTAGGGAACACATTAGCACATCTAAGTTGATCAAATAGTCTATCACTACATATAAGTGGATATAATTTCATTTATATCACATAGAATAACCTCTAATAGTCCACACATATTCTCTATGATCCCTTTGAATTTTTATGTGATAAACTAATGAAACCCAAGGGTAAATAACCATTCATACGAACCCCTTCAACATCAATACTTCAATTTAGCCTTCTTCTCTCACATCTCTGAAAAATCCATCATTTATGGTTTAATAGATATATAATCAACACCCGGTAATATCATAATCATAAAATTAACCTATCCCTTCTGTGTTAATATAGATAAGTCCTTGTGAGATTCATCAAGGAACTTGTAAATGATATTAGGACATACTGACTGATATTTCTCCCTGTCATCCAAAATTACTCTAAAAAAATGGGTTATGATTATACCTATCTACAAAAATATAGGTCCTACATAACTAGTTTTCATATCCAACTCTTTAATATAGACATAATCATCACCCTCTAAAATATTAATCCACCCATAGATGGAAACAATTGATATAGTAGAAACATCACTACATGGGGGGTTTTAATTATAGTCACAAAGTAGGCTCACAATTTTCATGTCGCTAGAACCTTCCCTTTCTATTTTTGTGTCTATATTAAGTAGAAATTAATGAGTTTAATGGTAAAACAGTCAAATATATGGGAGACATTCTATTCATCCATTTTCATCCATTTTTTATATTTGTGAAATTTTTATCTCCCTCTTGTATTTACCTCTTACTTTCAATCAAATTATACATGAACTGACATGAAACATTCATATTACATATATAAAAATTATACATGAACTAACATTGAACATTCATAATAAATATATAAAATTATTTAATATGTGAGGCACAATTTTTCCACTTTGAGTAAATTGATAAGCTATAATCAAAATATCCTAAGAACTGACATGAAACATTCATTTGACATAAATTATTGTGAAAAATAAATAATACATTCCTCTATAATTGAATAAAAATATAGAAGAAACACCAAAATCACAGTATGAATTATGTCAGAAACAATAAACCATATCCATATGTAAACAGATGATGAAAAACATGTGAAACTACACAGAAAAAACCTAACTAAAAAAGGATGGGTTATATTCTATGACATGATCTCCAGTCAAACATGGCCTCAATTCTCAAAATCACATAACAAAAAAACCAATTTCAATACCACTAAACATCAATTGGGCCACAAGCATCCAATAGCTAACCATATACTTATTGAATTCAAAAATGTACTTAGAGAATTACAAGAATACTCACAGTGGTAGCACATGTGGAGCTAGGTTCACGACAGAGGTGGGTCCGCAAAGGAGGAGGGCTTCGCAGCAGAGGTGGGGTTCAACGACAGATGTGGGGTATGTGGTGGAGAGCTTCCCGGTGAAGGATAGATTCACGATGGTGGCGGAGGGCTTCGCGACGACAGAGTAGGAGGAGGAGGCAAGAGAGGAGGAGGAAGAGGAGGAGGCGGGGGGTTCAATTTTCGCTAGATCATGAGTTGTGTGACGTGAGGAGGAGACTATAAGGGTTTATATATAAAACCAAGTAAAGCATTTATCAGCGATAGTTAAAAAATGTTGATAAAGGTATGCTTTTTCAATGTTAAAATATAAAGCACTAATTAAACAGGTCTTTATCATTGCTAAAAAAGTATTGATAAATCTATAATGATAATAAATTATATATATATATATATATATATTTATAAAATTATATGTATAAAGATATAAATATATTCATTTATTTATTTATAATAATAAGTATAAATAAATATCTATTTATATATATTTATATATATAATAAATATATATTTGTATATAAATATAAATTTATAATAAATATATTAATTATATTTATAATTATATATAATTTATACAATTATTATAATTTTACAATTATTAAATATATCTATATTTATATAGAATTATAATTGTAAATATTAGTATATATTTATTATAATTTTATAATTATTTAATAACTATAAATTTATATATAATTATTTATAATTTGGAAAAATATATATTTATTTATAGTTATAATCACATATATGTATATATTAATAACTATAAAATTATAACAAATATATTTATTACATTTATAATTTTATAAATGTATATAATTAATATTTTTATAATAATTTAATAATTATTTAAATATATTTTTATAATATATAATTCTAATTAAAAATATTTGTATTTATTTAGAAATAAATAAATAAATAAATAAATATATATATATTATAATTATATTTATTTAATTATATTTATTTATTTTTTTAATATATCTATTATAAATAGTTAATTATTTAAAATATATATTTATTTAAATAATTATGAAATACTTATGAAATAAATATATATTTATTATAAATATATATTTATTACATATATATTTTAATTAGTCATAAATATAAATAAAATTATATATATATATACATATAAAATTAAAATAAATATATTAATTATATATAGTCATAAATATAAATAAATAAATATATAAATTTAAATAATTATGAAATTATATTAAATATATTAATTATAAATATATTTTTATAATTTCATAAATATTTAAATTATTATATATTTTATATAAATAATTATGAAATTATAATAAATATATTTATAATAAATATATTTATTGTATTTATAATAATAAATATAATTATAAATAATTATTAATTTATTTATATTCATAAATATAAATACATATGAAAGTAAAATAAATATATTAAATATATTATTTTATAATTTATATTTATTTAAATAAATATTTATTTATATATAAATAATTATGAAATTATAATAAATATATTTTTTATATTTACAATTATAATTATAAAAAAAAATTATATATTTATAATTATAGATATACATATATATATATATATATATATACTTAAATACTTATGAAAGTAAAATAAATATATTAATTATATAATTAATATATATTTTTAATTTCATAAGTTTTTAAATATATTTATTTATTTATTTATAGTTATGAAATTATATAATTAATATATTTATTTTAATTTCAAAAGTATATAAATATAAATATATATATATATATATATATATGACCAAATATATATATATATATATATAATTATAATTATAATTATATTTATAGTAAATATATTTATTATAATTTTAAATTTATTTACATATATATATATATTATTTATAATTATAAAAATAAATATTTGTATATGTATATAAATATTTGTATATATTTATAAATATATTTCTGTAATTACATATATTTATAATATTATAATTATTATAAATACGTTTATCATGATTTTAAGTATTTATGTGAACATAATAGTTTCATGGATACATGAATGAATCATATACACCGAGTAAAGTATAGATCATAAAAAACGAGTCATCATATAAATGGACAACATGAATAGTAATGAGAGTGTAATGTATAAATGAACATTCTTTATCAATACATAACATATGAGTGTCACTTATATTTATGCATCAATTGATCAAATTCATTGGAAACATATATTTATTGAAATATATATATATTTATTTATAATTATAATTATAAATAAATATTTAAAAAGTATTTATATATAGTTTAAATTATACATATTTAAAAAGTTTTTATATATAATTATAAATATATATATCTAAAAAGTAACTATATAACTATATAATTATATAATTATAAATATATAAATATAATAAATATAATAAATATGTTTATTATTTAATGAAATTTATTATATTTATATATTTATTTGAATTATTAAAAAATATATATTATTTATAAACATGCGTTTGTTATTTAATGTATACAAATAAAAATTATTTTTTAATATATATATATAATAATTTTATATAATGTGATAATATTTTTTATTAAAAACATTTCATAGCACTAACAATAGTGCTGATAAATCTAACTTTTTTGAGCGCTAGAAAAAAGGTTGATAAAGGTTAGATTTATCAGTGCTTTTTGATAGTGCTGATAAAGGTCCTCTTTTATCATCGCTTTCTGCTTAGCATTGATAAAACCTAGGGCATCCCTTTTCTGGATATCTGGTAGTGTGCAAACATATTTCATTTATGTCACAGTGTTTTTGTTATTTTTTCAATATAATATTTTTCTTCACTCCTCTTATAAACATACTCAATTTCATTCCTCATCTTTTTCCCAATGATAGTATCCAAAACACTATTTTAATAATCAAAATATGAATTTATTGATAAAAAATAATTAAACTAAAACTATGGAAGAAGAATATGGAAATTTATATTTAAAGAGTGTGATTTATAATGAAAATTAATTTTATTTATTGTCATTAATATAGTTATATTTGACTATAATTAATATGAATATATAATGAATAATAATATTGTTTTAAAAAATAAAAAAATTGGTTCGATCACCTGTTTAACTGATTTTCTCGATCCGAAATTGACATACTCCTCTGCACTGGGAGCAGCATCTGGTTAAGAAACCTATTGCTCCTCATGAATGGGTGCATAAGCATGTGAATAAGGTTGTTCCAATGCACTGCGAGCAGCAACAGGTCGAGAGACATGTTGTTCCTTAGGATTGGGAGCACCATTATGTGTGGAATTCATAATCTACAGAAGTGGTTTAACATATAATTTAGAGTACATAAATATAGTAGTAAATTAATAATCACATGAGGTAACATGATGTATATTACAAAAAAAGTATCCTGATTATTGAACTCCCCTTTTCTTTTTTAAAGGAAGAATGGATTTGACCCCTCTACTGACGATCCAAATCCCTTCATTTTGGTCTCCTCTGATATACAAAATATTGTCTACGTTGGGACTACTATGAAATGATTGTGATGTCTCAATTAAAGGGTCATCCTTAGTTAAATTTTAATCTGACCCTTCAGTGGTTTTGGTCGATAACAGAACGATTGAATACATTCAATTTTCAGGATTTGGAAAATAAAATACTTGTACTATCTATGATGTCATTATAAACAGTTCACCTTTGTACCATTCCTTACTAAAATCAAGTTTCACGAATCCCAATTTATCTATTTTAATAACACTTTTCTTTTCAACCCACTTGGATTGAAAAATCATCACATGGAATGAAATATAATCCTACTCCCATATTCTTTCTATGATTCCAAAGTATGAAATATTCTCATAAATTGGATTTTTGTTCTTAGTACTAGAAACATGCATCGCTTCAGCCATGAGTGTAACTCCACAATTTTTCATGTTACTGTCTTCATCATGCTCATTTGTATATAACATTTAACCTTTAATTAAATAACCATAGTAATATAATTTGTAGACACATTTTCTTATAGTTAGCCATCAAAGATGTTTTGTAATTGAATATGGATTTTCATCTAACTCCTTAAAAATATATTCCCAAAAACATCCTATAAACAGGTTTTATGTGTATTTGACATCCATTTTCTAACCATTGATGGATTCAAATGCCTAAGAATTTATTTATGGGTTTTTACATATGGTGAAACCATTCAACTGTAATGAAAAATGTAAATGTGGACCTGATCCTGATTTGTAATATTGATTGTCACAAAAAATCTTCCATAAATTCCTACACTTGTAATCCACCCATTATGATGATATTTCTGTAGACCAATGCTTTCCACACAAGACAGGTATTCGGTATAGAATTCAATGACTTCATGAAAAATATATCAATCTACAATACAACCCTCTTTAAAACTTCAAATTTTTTATATACCGATTCAAAATATTCATATACAGTTCAATGGGGTACATATATATATAGTATACATGACCACAAAGTCTAATCTCTATCACCAAGTGAACCATCAAATAAAATAATTTTTTCAGGAAGAACATTTCCAATACACATAATATGGCGGCAATTTCTTGTTCCATAGTTTGAAATTTTATTGGGTCTATAACATTGTTGCACATAGCATTGAAGAAGAAACAAATCTTGGTTAATTTATGAAAGACATTCCTAGGAAAAAAATCAATATAGTGCTATAGGCATTAGATCATTTATTAAAACATGACAGTCATGTGATTTATGACCCTTTATCTTTAAATCGGCTATTGACACGATGTTCTTGTTATTCGATGAATGCCCCTATGTAATCTTTACTTCATTTAATAATTTTCAAAACTGATATATCTCCTTCATAAAAAGAGTGTAAACTACTATAGGAAGAAAAAAAATTCACTTTTAACTTATGCCAACTCTTCTCATATTCCCATGTCCACCATGTCCATCCTAGCATTAATTACATCCTTCATTTTCCGGGTGCATTTATAAACATGTCGATGACATTATAACATAATTTTTTTTTCAACATGCATAATATTAAGAAACTTTCTGACATACTGATAATTCCAGTATTTTAATTCAAAAAAACTGATCTTTTTTCCCAACCATATTTCGTAAGATTTTTTTAAAACGGTTTATCAAAAGCAGTGTCCACATCTTTTACTTCTTCAAAGAGTTGATCACCTGTTAGTGGAGACGGTGATGTATGTTCTTTTGATCTTCCACCGAATGATGTCATCCAAAATTTTTACTCATGTCGTTGGGGTAGAAATCTATGATACCCTAGAAACTTTGTTTTCAATGAATGATTCATCCTAATTGACTCTATACCTTATTCACAAATAATACACCCTTGAGTTACTTTAATTCTATATAATAATAAGTTTATATAAGAAGGAAGGTCATTTACCTTCCTATAAAACATGTCTCCCAATGTGAAATATTCATTTTTATAGGCATCATAAAACATAACACCTGAATCTCACAATAATTTCAAATCCTTAGTCAATGGATCCAAATAAACAACAATATCATTACCTAGTTATTTTGGTCTAGATATAAGCATAGATAATAGGATGTATTTTTGTTTCATGAATAAACACAGTGTAATTTTATAATTTACCAACATAACCAACCATGTATTGTGAGATCTTCTTTTAATACTAAAAGGATTCAATTCGTTTATAGATAACACAATATGAAGGTTTCTCAGCTAGTTTTTAATTTCACGATACTCAAGATCAATTCTCTTCTACTGAGGATAGTCTCTTAGATGACATAGTTTCCCATCATTAATTCTTATGTCTGCATGTGACGTCAATTTATCTACTTTCTCTTCACTTCCATACAGGCTCCTAAACCTTGTACTGATTGGAAAGTACCATACAACTTTCGTAGGACCATATTCATATTTCTTGTATCAAGAATCACCGCAATTTGGGAATAATCTAAGTGATGTTTGGTCCCTTTGAAACAATATACATTCATTTGGGTATGAATTATTCTTTCAGAGATCATACCCATTGAACATAGAATTTGATTGGAATTGTATGTTCGGTTCGGGAGCTTATTATCTTCTGGGAGCATGTCATTTAATATAGCAAGTAATTCTATAAAACAGGATTCACTCCATCTGTTACCTGATTTTAGATTATTCATCTTTAGTATGGATGAAAATGTTTTATATTTAGTGTAACCACTATAAAATGGAATCTTTGCAAAGCTCTTTAACTTATCAAACAATTTTGGTAAATCATGAAGATTATCATCAACTGTCCTTTTCATTTTTTCAATATGATCTTCATAATCATTCACATATATAAGGACATCCCCGATATAGCCTTCTTTATTTTCTACACTTTTAATCATATCAAATGATCCACAAAACACAGTGTTATCCCAACCCCTTGCTACATTTTATTTTCCACATGTTTCTTCCAGAATTTATAACATCGATCAATTTTGTGATAGATCAA
Source organism: Viscum album (assembly GCA_963277665.1). Taxonomy (NCBI): domain Eukaryota; kingdom Viridiplantae; phylum Streptophyta; class Magnoliopsida; order Santalales; family Viscaceae; genus Viscum; species Viscum album. Next base: position 1,935,628,300 of record OY728131.1, read on the forward strand.
ATGTTCTTCCAACTCCTCTGAACTAATTTGTCATGAATAAAAACAGTGTAAACATGGATAAAGGATTTGAGAAGGGTCATATGAATGATCTTTTTCAAACTTGATGAACTATTTCCTTCAATCGTCATACCCTTTTGTCAGACCTTTAGAATCCATCCATTCTTTATTCATATTCATCCTATTTAACATTGTAATATTAATATTTAACCAAATAAATACACAAAACGTTGATATAAAAATTAATAAAGTATAAAAAAGTTATAGACATTATGTATCCTTCAATATTTATCCCAAATTTTATCGTTTCAGAACCAAGGTCCTTCATTTGGGATCTTCTAGTTAAATCAATCTTCATATATTCTAGTCATTTCTTCATTGGTCCAACTATGAGAAATTCATCCACATAATGAAGTAAAAAGGAAAAACTACTATCATAATACACCATAATATAGTATCATTTATTTTCATTACACTACATGAACATTAATTCTACCATAAAAGCATTGCAATTCTAGTTACACTATCTTGGAGCCTACTTGAGCCCAAAAAAACTGCATTTGAGACTGGAACTGAACCTACTATTTCATTTAGTGTGATACCTTCCAGTTGATCTATGTATATATATTCCTCTAAATCCCCAAGAAGAATTATATTCATGAAATCCATATGTTTTAGAAATAATAATTCAATGGAAACCAAGTATAGAACCATCTGAATTATTATATGGTTTATGACATGAGAGAAATTCTAATAGAAATCTAATCCTTCTAATTACTAAAATACATTTACCCTTTCCATGGAATTATTATTGATCTACTTTTCTTCCCTATATAATGTAATGGTTTTCATAATTATATAAAAATATAAACAATAAAGATTTAGGAGAAACTACATTTCAAATGACCTTTGAAAACTATTTATAAAATCACAGTTGAAAATTTCTCACCATAAATATATTTCAAACACTTTTTTAGTGTATTCCAAAAATACATCACCCTAAAGATAATACCAATAACACCTCATGGAAATCACCACTATTTCCATATTTAGGAAATTGTTTTGGATGTTTCTCTTATGTGTCCTTAACTATCTGGATCCATAAGTAACCATATGACCATCATGGACTGGAACTGTTATAATCCTAACTCCGGATACATCACAATATAATCCATACTGATTACCCATCTCATTTATGATTAAGATTGGTTTTTTCATAAATCCCCCCATTAAATATCTTAGAAGGATCTCTCATGAACATCTAAAGAAAATAATTATACCACATTCGTGGTTAAGGTCCTCTCAGCGCTTCCAATTAGGAAGAATCCCAGTTTACCCTCTGGTAATAACTAGAAATTCCCAAAAAATATTTGGATATCAAAAACATTCTTAAGCCTCTATAAATAAACTATAACATCAAAATTATCAATTTCTAAAAATATTCTATCCACTAATATAATTTTCCCCATGAAGTGTACATTATCAATCCAAATCACACACTTTGAGATCATAGAATATAGTTGATGCACCCTAGATTTTATGAAAATGATCTCCAGATATCGAGCATGTTCCTACCTTGATCCTAGAGAACACTTTATCACATCTATGTTGATCAAATAGTTCATAACTATGTATAAGTGTATATTAGTTCATTTATATCACATAGAATAACATTAATAGTCCACACATATTCTCAATGATCCATTTAATTTTTAATTGAAAAAACTGAGGCACCCTAGGGGGACATAATCATTCATATGAACCCATACACATTGAAGTCGATCAATTGAGCCTTCTTCTCTCATAGATCTTTAGGATCCATATTATATGGTTGAATAGATATATTCCCCACACCTAGTAATAGCACAATCAAAAACTCAACCAATCCATTGGGTGGTAATCTAGATATGTCTTTGGGAAATACATCAAGGAACTTTTCTATTATAGTAGGACATACTGAATGATGTTTATCTCTATCATCCAAAATTACTCTAGAAAAATGGGTTGTGATTCTACCCAGCTACAGAAATATAGGTTTTACCTAACTAGTTTTCATATCCAACTCTCCAATATAGACATAATACTGTCAAAAAATATAATTCCACCCATCGCTGAAAACAATTGATATAGTAGATATATCACTACATGGGGGGTTTTAATTGTAGTCACAATGTAGACTCATAGTTTTCATGTCACCAGAACCTTCCCATTCCATTTTTTTCTATATTATGTGGGAATTAATGCGTTTAAAGGTAAATATGTCAAATAGTTGTGAGACATTATATGAATCCATTTTTTATATATGTCAAATTTTTATCTCCCTCTTGTATTTACCTCATACTTTCAATAAAATTATACATGAACCAACATGAAACATTCATACGCCATATATAAAAATTATACATTAACCGACATGAAACATTCATAATAAATATATAAAAATATTTATACATATATAAAAGTATTTAATATGTGGGGCACAATTTTTCCACTTTGAGTAAATTGACAAGCTATAATCAAAATATCCTATGAACCGAAATGAAACATTCATGTGCCATAAAACCTCGAGAAAAATAAAAAATAAATTCCTCTTTAATTGAATAAAAATATAGGAGAAAACCTAACATCACTATATGAATGTAGTCAGAAACAATAAACCATATCCATTTGTAAATAGTCAACAGAAAACTTGTGAAACTACACTAAAAAACATAACTAAAAATAGATGGGTTGTATTTTATGACATGATCTCTGGTCAAAGATGGCCTCCATTCTCAAAATCACCTTACAAACAATGCAATTCCTATGCCACTTATCATCAATTGGGCTATAAGAATCCAATAGCTAACCATATAGTTATTGAACCAAAAATATACTTAGAGCATTACAAGAGTATAATGAATATATTTATAAAATTATATGTATAATAAATAAATATTTATTTATTGAAAATAATAACTATAAATAAATGTAAATTTATTTATATTTATAAATATGATGAATATATAATAATTTATAATTATAAATTTTTTATAAATATATTTACTGTATTTATAATTATATATAATTAATATCTTTATTATAGTTTTATAATTATTTAAATATATCTATATTTATTTAGGATTATAATTGTAAATATTTGTATATATTTATTATAATTTTATTATTATTTAATAACTATAAATGTATATATATTTATTTATAGTTATAATAATATATATATATATATTTCAATAATTATAAAATTTTAACAAATATATTTATTGCATTTATAATTTTATAAATATATACATTTAATATATTTATAACAATTTAAAAATTATTAAAATATATATGTATTATAGATAATTCTAATCATAAATATTTTTATATATTTATTAAAATATTTATTTAATTAAAATATTTATTATAATTTGATAATTATTTAAATATAAAAATATATTTATTACATATATATTTCTATTATAGTGTGTGATTTATAATGAAAATTAATTTTATTTGTTTTTATTAAAATAGTTATTTTTGAATATAATTAATATTAAAATATAATTTTATAATAATACTGTTTTAACAAATAAAAAAATTGGTTCGATCACCTGTTTAATCGATTTTCCCGATCCGAACATGACCTACTCCCCTGATTTATTGACCATCATGATTCTATATGAGTACGTGAATAATTTGAGTGTAATTTAGGTGGGTGTTTTTTTAGTTTTATGGGATAAGGTTTTTTTATATTTGGGAAATGGGTTTGTTGCTTGAAGTGGTGCTTACCACCCCCAAACCCCACAAATATATATATATATATATATATAATAAAATTATTTATTATAAATAATATAAAAAAATATAATAAATACAACATTATATTTTTTTAGAATAAATAAAAAAATTATAATAAATTTATTTATTTATAATAAATATTTATAATAAATATCTAATAAATATTATAATAAATATTATAATATTATTATAATAAATATACATTTGTTATACTTTTATTATAATTTTATTATAAATACTATAATATTATAATATTATAATATTTATTCTAATAAATTCCTTCTTCCACTAAAAGGGGGTTTATCATATAATAAAAAAATTGATGGCCTTCAGGCCGTTGGATTATTATAATAAATATCTAATAAATATTAATAAATACTATTATAATAAAAGGACAATAAATGTATAATAAATGTATAATAAATATTTATTGTACAGTTATATTTATAAGAAATACTTATTATAATTAAATATTAACAAATTTATTGTAATAAATATCTAATAAATGTAAAATAAATATTATTAAAATAAATATACATTTATAAAATCTATTATAATAAATATTATTATAATAAATGTATAATAAATATTATTGTAATAAATATTATAATAAATGTATAATAAATATTTATAATAAATTTATTATAAAAGTATATTTATTATAATAAATATTATAATATTTAATAATAATTATTGTATATTTATATTAATATTTATAATAAATATTAATATTTATTATAATAAATCTACATTTATTTATTATAATAAATCAACATTCATTTTATAGATTTATTATAATAAATATGTACAATAAATGTATAATAAATATTATAATACATTTAATTTTTTATTATAATATAATTAATGTAATATGTAATTATTTATAATTATTATATAATTATCATATCTATATTTATTATCTTTATAAATATATAATTATATTATAAATAAATGTAATATATAATATAATATAATAAATGTAATATGATACATTGTATTTTTTAAATTATAAAAAATGTATATTTATAATTATATAAATGAATAATAAATATAAATGTATAATTACATATTACATTTATTATAATAAAAAAATAATTACATATTACATTTATTATAATAAAAAAATAATTACATATTACATTTATTATAATTAATAAATGTATATTTATAATTAAATTAATAAATGTATATTTATTATAATAAATAAATCTATATTTATAACATATTTATTATAATAAATAAATGTATATTACATTTATAATAAATGAATAATTATATAAATAAATTTATATTACATTTATAATAAATATATATTTATATAAATAAATATTATTAAAAAAATATTATTAATGAAAATTAATAAATGTATATTTATTAATGAATATTATAATAAATAAATATATATTTATAATTACATTTATAAATGTATATTTATAATAAATGTATATTTATAATAAATGTATATTTATAAATAAATATTATTATTAAATATTATTAATGAATATTAATAAATGTATATTTATTAATGAATATTAATAAATGTATATTAATTAATGAATATTTTAATAAAAAAATGTATATTTATATAATTAAATGTATATTTCATTGATAATAATTGTATATTTATATAAATAAATGTATATTACATTTTTAAGTAGTTACATATTAATTATAATAAATGTATATACACATGATGGAGAGTTCATCTCTCTACAAAGGAGAGCCTATCTCTCCATACAATTGTCCTGGAAATTGTATTCATGTGTAGCTTTTCGCAAAGAAGGAAATCGTTGGACAATTTGAGTTGTTCGCAGCATGCGGTGAAAAATATAGGGAGAAAACTAAAGGCGTGGTCGCTGGTTCTGTTCGCAAGGCTTCTCTGCATGAGGTAGATCTGGGGGATAGGTAGGATCTTGCATTAAAGGTGGTGATAAAGTGTGCTCATAAGAAGTTGGGGGCACGGAAGCCCGTCTGCAAGAAGAATCCTTATGCGGTGATGCAGGTTGGCTCCGCGTCTGGTAATTGGAGGAAGATGATGATACTGAAGTAGGACCATCTTGGTGTTCGTTGGCGTCGACCGAAGCCAACCTCGTCTAGATCAAGATAACTATGTAGGAGGACCTCATGTGGGACACTTCTTGTTCACACTAGTGATGGGTGGTTGATGATGACCTCAAAACTGGTGTCTTTGAGTTGCTGGACTGATGAGGATGTGTCGTCTTGGAGGATCTGGGATCCCGGCGGCAACGAGTGCCCGATGGTGATGTGGGTTTGGGTGTGCTGGCTTGCAGATGGGTGACTTCCCGTGTGGGGGGGTCGGTCGGCGTGTTTGGGACCCCGGTGCATGGTGACGACCGTGGGTGAGGTGGAACCAGGGTTTGGGATCCCGATGGGGCACCATAGGTGAGGTTTCAGGCTGTAGATGACGATCTTGGCAGACGGTGGGAGGGGTGACTAGCGAGAGCGTGGAAACGCGCTGTGATGGCATTGGTGGGATGACTACCGGCGGTGTGTTTTTTGACTGATGATAGATTCCGTTTGGTGTTGACAGCTGCCGGTGCGAGACGACTGCAGTTGCATGCAAGGTGCTACATCTAGATGACGATTTTCAGTTCTCGGATCCTGACAGCATATGGGTTGCACATGGGTTGAGAGTGCATCGGCTGATGAAGATGGCAACCAGCTATCTGCTTCGGCGGCGTGTCTCTACCGGGGATGACGCGGATGGGTATTTAGACGACCTTGGAATGCATGAAAGGATGCGTTGCGGATTGAAGATGGGAGGATGAGCGATCCTTGCACTGATTGAGCTGGCTCGACTTCTGGTTTTTTCACGAGACAGTGACGGCCCCGTGTGGGGAGAAGTCGTCGATGACTTTGGTGAACATGGGTTGTGATTGGGATGTGGGCACAGACAGCTGCACCATGGCATCGACTGTCTGGGTTTGCCTTGACCTTGAGAGACAGATCATTGCGATACAGGCTGTATGTCGGTACAGATTTCATGGGTTGTTCTAGTGGATGAACTTGTTAGGGCCAACCCTTTTTGTGCACTTTGAAAACTATTTTTTTTTGGCTTTTGTCTGTCTTGTGGGCGGTGTTGGTCCTCCACTTGGTATTTGGTGGCGCATGTGCCACATTTTTGTATCTTTGCCTCAGTTTTTCTTTGATTGATAAATTTTTGGGACCGAGTATGCTTGGATCCTAATCATTCCTCGTATAATAAATGTATATTATATTTATAAATAAATAATCATTTATTTTGTTAATAAATTTATATTACATTTATTATAATAAATGCATATTACATATTTATTATAATAAGGAAATGTATATTTATAATTATATAATTATAGTATATAATTATTTGTAGATATAATAATTATATAATAAAGATAAATAATTATATATTACATTTATTATATTATAATTAAAAAATAAATGTATTATAATATTTATTATATATTTATTATACATTTTTATTATAAAAAATGTATAAAATAAATGTATATTTATTATAATAAATTTGGCTACAAACATCCAATAGCTAACCATATACTTATTGAACCAAACATATATTTAGAGCATTACATGAATATAATAAATATATTTATAAAGTTGTATGTATAATAAATAATTTTTATTTATTTATAATAATAACTATAAATCAATGTATTTTAATTTATATTTATATATATAATGAATATATATTAATTTATAAATACAAATTTTTTATATATATATTTATTATTTTTATAATAATTTATAATTAATATCTTTATTATAATTTTATGATTATTTAAATATATCTATATTTATTTAGAATTATAATTGTAAATATTTGTATATATTTAATATAATTTTATAATTATTTAATAACTATAAATTTATATACATATATATATATATATATATATATATTTATATTTATTTATAGTTATAATCATATATATATATATATATATTTCAATAATTATAAATTTTTAACAAATATATTTATTGCATTTATAATTTTATAAATATATATAATTAATATATTTATAAAAATTTATTAATTATTTAAATATATACTTTTACATTGAAATCTAATAATAAATATTTGAATATATTTATAAATATATATATTTTATTTATATATTTATTATAATTTGATAATTAATTATGGTGTCTGATTTATAATCAAAATTAATTTTATTTATTGTCATTATAATATTTATATTTTACAATAATTAATATGAATATGTAATTATATAATAATATTGTTTTAACAAATAAAAAAATTGGTTTGATCACTTATTTAAAAGATTTTCCCGATTCGAACTTGACCGACTCCCCTAATTCATTGACCATCCCGAAACTCTATGAGTGGGTGTCTAATTTGACCTACAATAAATGAATTTTAGGTGCAATATAATGATTTGATTGTGAGATTAGTCATGTGACCATTGTATTTTGAATTTTGAAACTGACCATTTTTAAATGCATTCATAAATATATGAAATGGATGAGTCGTTCTATAAATTAGATACCCTTCCTCACCCCCTTTCATTATGTAGCTCTAAAAATTTAACTATAATTCTCACTCACCCTTCCTCCTCCCCAGTATGAGCTCCCATCTCTCCGATCCCCCAAAACAAAATGGTGCATCGTGTGATGAGGACGTTAACAGTGAAGCTGAGGAGTGTCGCTAATTCCATCTTCCCTGGCTCTGCGAAAAGGCAGGGGAGAGCGCCGCACACTGATCAGGCGACGACGAAATGGTAGAGGATAGCACCACACACCGAGCAGGCAATGCCGACAATTCCAAAAATGTACTTCTATCTGCTCTTAAAAGACACTTCCTACTAGGTTATGCAGAAAAGGAAGAAGAAGACGATGCTGGCCGACCTGGCGATGCCAGAATGGCAGATGGGGGAAACCCACTTTGATATGCTCATAGAAGACACTTCCTACCAAGCAATGCTGGAATGAAAGAAGAAGACGACACTGACCGACCAGGTGATGCCGGAAAGGAAGAAGAAGATGACACTGGCCGACCCGGTGATGTTGGAAAGGAAAAAGAAGATGAAACTGGCCGAACCGACGATGTAGGAATGGCAGTGGAGTGAAACTCACATCGATCTACTCTTAGCAGACACTTCCTACCAGGCGATGCAAGAAAGGAAGAAGAAGATGAAGCTGGCCAACTCGGCGATGCCGTAATGGTAGAGGAGGGAAACCCACACCAATATTCTCTTAGTTGACACTTCCTACGAGGTGATGCCATAAAGGAAGAAGAAGATAACACTAACCAGCCCGTTTATACCCCAAGTCCTGGCGATGGAGGATCAGAAGAAGGTGAAGCACCCTGGGTGGCCTGTTTATGGTCAAAGACCTGTGGATAGAGGTGATGCCGGAAAGGAAGAAGAGGATGGTGGTGGGAAACATATTTATAGCCCAAGAACTAACGATGGAGGATCAGAAGAAGAGAAGTACGGTGTTCATGGCACAAAGGCAGAGGAGAGCGCCGCACACCGAGCATCACTTATCAGACTCTTGCGATCATGCGACGTCGAAAGGAAGAAGAGGACGACGCTGGATGACTTGTTTAAAGCCCAGGACCTGGTGATGGAGGATCAGAAGAAAAGAAATATGGTTTTCATGGAAGAATGGTAGAGGATAGTGTCGCACACTAAGCAGCTCTTACCATGCTCTTGCGATTAGTCCACGCCAAAAAGGAAGAAGAGGACAATGCTGGCCGACTAGTTTATAGCCCAAGACCTCGTGATGGAGGATCGGAAGAAGATAAGTATGGTGTTCTGGGCAGAAAACCAGAGGAGAGTGCCACACACCTAGCACCTCTTACCAGACTCGGTGTTCATGGAAGAAAGTCAGAGGAGATCACTTCACACCAAGCTACTCTTACCAGATATATATTTAAGAATTAATATAATGAATTTAAAAATATAATGTGGAAATTATAAATTTATGTTTATCATTTTGGAAATATATGTAATATTTTTATTCAAATAAATTCTATTTTTGTTTTTTCTCTTTTAATCAAGTATTCACAAGATTCATTTTGATTTTTTGCTTGGTTCGAAAAACAATCTAGTTTTTGTTGATTTAACATAATCCAATTAATTCAATGAGAAACAAATTTATTCTTGTTTTTTCTTAATGATTATTTTTATACTTAAAACATGTGATTTTTCAAAAAATGGTTCTTGTGAATTTATATTAAATTTTTATTTACCACTTCTAGAAATTAAATATTATAAAACGGGTTCTATATTTCAAATCAGTATAATTAATATCAGGTAATAAGATCAACTTAATGAATAATTATTCTTTGATAAGAATCATATAAAATTATAAAGGAAGGTTCAATGCAAAGAGTATTCATGACGGCATGAAATGCTATCCATGAGAAGTACAACAAAACAAAGTTTCTTTTCACATTTTTTTTGTAAAAAAGTTAAAATTACCTCGCTCAAAATATGAAAAGATGATTCCATTTCTTTTTTTATTAAAATTCAAACATGGCTAAATATCAATTTAAAAACCCATAGGAGAATGTAAAAATCATTCTTGAAAACATTTTTAAAGAAAATATGAAAATTTATGAAAAGGATTCCCAAAAGACTATTTTTCTTTTTAAAAATAATTCTGTTCATTCTAAGTACTAAATAAAGGAAAATTGTAAAATTACTTGAACACTACATGAATAAATGAAGGAAAATAAAATGAAATGGTTTTGTCATATAAGGAACATATAATTTCTCTCAACATAAACTAAAGTATAATCAATACAAATTAAAATGAGATTGAAACATAAATCCTTTACAACTTTCGTAATCACTAAATCATAAAATCATGAAAAAGAGAACAATATATGGATTTTTAAATCCCCATAGTTTTAATAAAAAGTATCGTAAAAAACATTAATGGTGTCACAACCCAACTTTTATGTTTATTCTTATTTTATTATTCATGGGCTCCACGTCCTCGTGTTAAGGATCGGGCAGGTCCCAGTTTAAAAATTTCTAATATTTAATGTTTTGGTGGGTTTCAGACCTGTGCATGGGCACCGTGTGCTTAGCATTGAATGTGCGGTCGCCCCAGCTGCTTGTGCGGGTGCCATGCCGACTGCGTTGAGGTGTGCAATTTGCGTTCGTGTTTTTTTAAGTCGTGTGATAAGCGCGCGGGTAACCGTTAATATTATGTTGTTATTATTATTATTATTGTTGTTGTTATTGTTTTTATTTATAAATGTATTTATAATATTCATAATTATATATAATTAATATCTTCATTATAAATTTATATTTATTTAAATAAATCTATATTTATTTAGAATTATAATTGTAAATATTTGTATATTTGTATTATAATTTTATATTTATTTAATAACTAAAAATTTATATATATTTATTTATAGTTATAATCATATATATATATATATATATATATTTAAATAATTATAAAATTATAACAAATATATTTATTGCATTTATAATTTTATAAATATATATAATTAATATAATTATAAAAATTTACTAATTATTTAAATATATACATATTATATAGAATTATAATTATTAATATTTATATATAATTATAAATATATTTATTTAATTAATATATTTATTATAATTTGATAATTATTTAAATATAAATATATATTTATTACATATATATTTTTCTTATAGTGTGTGATTTATAATGAAAATTAATTTTATATATTGTCATTAAAATAGTTATATTTAACATTAATTAATATGAATATATAATTATATAACAATATTGTTTTAAAAAATAAAAAAATTGGTTCGATCTCCTGTTTAACCGATTTTCTTGATCTGATCTTGACCTACACCCCTAATTTAATGACCATCCCGATTCTATATGAGTGCGTGTATAATTTGAGGGTAATTCAGGTGGGTGGGTTTTTTTAGTTTTATAGTTTAGTTTTTTTTATATTTAGAAAATGGGTTTCTTCAGCGCCACTTGAAGTGGCGCTTTCACCCCACACCACCCCCAAACCCCACAAATATATATATATATATATATATATATATATATATATAAATTTATTTATTATAATAAATATAAAAAATACAATAAATACATAATTATATTTTTTATAATAAATACAAAAATTATAATAATTTTATTTATTTATAATAAATATTTATAATAAATATCTAATAAATATTATAATAAATAAAATATTATTATTATTATAAATATACATGTGTTATTAATTTATTATACAATTATTATAAATTCTATAATGTTATAATATTATAATATTTATTATAATAAATATCTAATAAATATTAATAAATATTATTATAAAAAATGCACAATAAATGTAAAATATATATTTATATTACATTTATATTTATAAAAAATACTTATTGTAATTAAATATTATCATATTTATAATAATAAATATATAATAAATGGATAATAAATATTATTATAAAAAATATACATTTATAATATCTATTATAATAAATATTATTATAAGAAATGTATAATAATTATTATTGTAATAAATATTATATTAAATTTATTATAAATACATAGTAAATGTATAATAAATATTTATAATAAATATATTATAAATGTATATTTATTATTATAAATATTATAATATTTAATTATAATAAATGTATATTTATATTTGAATTTATAATAAATATGATAATATTTATTATAATAAATCTATATTTATTTATTATAATAAATCTACATTTATTTTATACATTTATTATAATAAAAATGCACAATAAATGTATAATAAATATTATAATACAATTAATATTTATTTATAATATAATAAATGTAATATGTAATATAATATAATAATTGTAATACGATACATTTAGTTTTTAATTATAATAAATGCATATTTATAATTATATAAATTCATAATAAATATAAATGTATAATTACATATTACATTTATTATAATAAATAAATAATTACATATTACATTTATTATAATAAATAAATGTATATTTATAATTACATTTATAAATGTATATTTATTATAAAAAAATAAATGTATATTTATTATATATTTAATATATTAAATAATTGTATATTACATTTATAATAAATGTATATTTATATAAAGAAATGTATATTACATTTATAATAAATGTATATTTATATAAATAAATATTATTAATAAATATTATTAAAGAAAATTAATAAATTTATATTTACTAATGAATATCATAAAAAATAAATGTATAATTATAATTACATTTATAAATGTATATATATAATAAATGTATATATATAATAAATGTATATTTATAAATAAATATTATTATTAAATATTATTAATGAATATTAATAAATTTATATATATTAAAGAACTTTATAATAAATAAATTTATATTTATAATTACATTTATAAATGTATATTTATTATAATAAATAAATGTATATTACATTTACAAATAATTACATATTTATTATAATAAATAAATGTATATTAAACTTATAATAAATGTATAATCATATAAATTAATGTATATTACATTTATAATAAATGTATATTTATATAAATAAATGTATATTACATTTATAATCAATGTATATTTATATAAATTAATGTATATTACATTTATAAGTAATTACATATTTATTATAATAAATGTTTATTACATTTATAAATAAATAATCATTTATATTATTAATAAATGTATATTAAATTTATTATAATAAATTTATATTACATATTTATTATAATAAATGTATATTACATTTATAATAAATATCTAATAAATGTATATTTATTTAAATGTATATTTATTATAATAAATAAATGTAAATTAAATTTATAAATAATTACATATTTATTATAGTAAATAAATGTATATTTATAATTATATAAATATAGTATATAATTATTTATAGATATGTTAATTATATAATAAAAATAAATAATTATATATTACATTTATTATATTTCAATTAAAAAATAAATGTATTATTATATTTATTATACATTTATTATACATATTAATTATAATAAATGTATTAAATGAATGTAGATTTATTATAATAAATTGGGATACAAACATCCAAAAACTATCCATATACTTTTGGGACCAAACATATACTTAGAGCATTACAAGAATATAATAAATATATTTATGAAATTATAGGTATAATAAATAAACATTTATTTATTTATAATAATAACTATAAATTAATGTATATTTTTTATATTTATATATATAATGAATATATATTAATTTATAAATATAAATTTTTTTAATTATATTAATTATATTTTTAATTAAATTAAATTAAAATCTTTATTATAATGTTATAATTATTTCAACATATCTATATTTGTTTAGAATTATAATTGTAAATATTTGTATAAATTAATTATAATTTTATAATTATTTTATAATTATAAATTTATATATAATTATTTATATTTAAAATAATATATATATATATATATATATATGTATATATTTCAATAATTAAATAATTTTAACAAATATATTTATTGCATTTATAGATTTATAAATATATATAATTAATATATTTATAACAATTTTATAATTATTTAAATATATACGATTTATATAGAATTTTAATTATAAATATTTGTATATATTTAAAAATATATTAATTTAATTAATATATTTATTATATTTTGATAATTATTTAAATATAAATATATATTTATTACAAATATATTTTCATTATAGTCTGTGATTTATAATGAAAATTAATTTTATTTATTGTCATTAAAATATTTATATTTGACTATAATTAATATTAATATGTAATTATATAATAATATTGTTTTAACAAATAAAAAAATTGTTTCGATCACCTGTTTAACTAATTTTCCCGATCCAAACATGACCTACTCCCATGATTCAGTTACCACCCCGATTCTATATGTCTTGTTGTATAATTTGACCTATAATAAATGAATTTTAGGTGCAATGGAATGATTTGATATAGAGATTAGTCCAGTGACCATTGTAATATGAATTTTGACGCTCACCATCCTTAAATTCATTCATAAATATATGAAATGGATGAGTTGTTCTATAAATTAGATACCCTTCCTCATCCCCATTCATTCTGTAGCTCTGCGAATTTAACTGTAATTCTCACTCACACTTCCTCCTCCCCAGTACGAGCACCCGTCTATCCGATCCTCTAAAACAAAATGGTGCATCAGACGATGAGGATGTTAACAACGAAGTTGAGGAGTGTCACCAATTAATTCTTCCATAGATCTACAAAAAGGCAGAGAAGAGTATCGCACAGTAAGTCGGCGATGTCGGTGATGCCCGAATGGCCGAGGATAGCGCCGCACACCGAGCAGGTGATGTCGGTGATTCTGAAAACCTACTTCGATCTTTTCTTAGAAGACACATCCTACCAGGCGATGCCGGAAATGATGAATAAGATGATACTGGCTGACCTGACGATGCCGGAATGGCAGATGGGGGAAACCCACATTGATCTGCTCTTAGGAGACACTTTTTACCAGGAGATGCCAGATAGGAAGGAGAAGACAATGTTGACCGACCAGGTGTTGCCAGAAAGGAAGAAAACGACAACGATGGCCGACCTAGTTATACCGGAAATGAATAAGAAGATGACAATGGCCGACCCTGCGATGCAGGAATGGAAGAGGAGGGAAACCCACATCGATCTTCTCTTAGAAGACACTTCCAACTAGGCGATGCAGGGAAGGAAGAAGAAGATGAATCTGGACGACCTGGCGATGCCGGAATGACAGAAGAAAGAAAACCCACATTTATCTACTCTTAGCAGACACTTCCTACCACGCGATGCCATAATGGAAGAAGAAGAGGTCATTGGTCAGCCTGTTTATACCCCAAGACCTGGCGATGGATGATCGGAAGAAGGGGAGCACTCTGGGCAGCATGTTTATGGCTGAAGACCTGGGGATGGAGGTGACGCCGGAAAGGAAGAAGAGGACGGCGGTGGGCAGCCTATTTATAGCCCTAGACCTCATTATGGAAGATCAGAAGAAGAGATGTATGGTTTTCATGGAAAGAAGGCATAGGAGAGGACCCCAAAATGAGAATCTCTTACCAGACTCTTGCGATCAGACGACATCGAAAAGGAAGAAAAGGACGATTTTGGATGACTTGTTTAATGACCAAGACCTGGCGATGGAGGATAAGAAGAATAGAAGTACAATTTTCATGGTAGAAAGGCAAAGGAGAGCACCGCACACTCAGCAGCTCTTGCCAGAATCTTGCGATCAGGCCATGCTGGAAAGGAAGAAGATGACAATGTTCACCGACCTATTTATAGCCCAATACCTGGCATTGGAGGATCGTCAGAAGAGAAGTACAGTGTTCATTGATGAAAGGAAGAGAAGAGCGTCACACACCTAGCATCTTTTACCAGACCCAGTGTTCAATACAGAAAGGCAGAGGAGAGCCCCGCACACTGAGTAACTCTTACCAGATGTATATTTAAAAGTTAATATAATGAATTGAAAAAGATAATGTTGAAATTAGAAATTTATGTTTAACATTTTGGAAATCTATGTAATATTTTAATTCAAATAAATTCTATTTTTGTATTTACACCTTTAATCAATTATTCACAAGATTCATTTTGATTTTTTGCTTGGTTTGAAAAACAATAATGTTCTCATTGATTTAACATAATCCAATTAATTCAATGAGAAAAAAAATTATACTTGGTTTTTATTTAAGATTTTTTAATACGTAAAACATGTCCTTTTACAAAAAAATGGTTCTTGTGAATTTATATTAAAAATATTTTTTTACCACTTCTAGAAATTAAATATTATAAAATGGGTTCTATATTTCAAATCAGTATAATCAATAGAAGGTAATAAGATCAACTTAATGAATAATTTCTCATTGAGAAGAATCAAAGAATATGATAAAGGAAGGTTCAAAGAAATGAGTAGTCATGATGACATTAAATTCTATTATTAAGAAGTACAACAAAAAAGATTCTTTTCACATTTTTTTGTAAAAAAGTTAAAACCACCTCACTCAAAATACGAAATGAAGATTCCATTTTTTTTATTAAAGTTAAATCATGGCTAAAAATGAATTTAAAAATTAGATGAAGAATATTAAAATCAATCTTGAAAACATTTTTAATGAAAAGATGAAAATGGAAGAAAAGGATTCCTAAAAGTCTATTTTTCTTTTTTTTTTAAATTCTGATCATTCTAAGTTCAAAAATAAGGAAAATTTTACAATTACTTGAACACTCCATGAATAAATTAGGGGAAATAAAATGAAATGGGTTTATCGTATAAGGAACATATAATTTCTCACAATCAAAACAAATGTATAATCAATAAAAATTAAAATGAGATTGAAACATAAATCCCATACAACTTTGGCAATTACTAAATCAAAAACTCATGAAATAGATAACCATATATGAATTTTTAAATCCCCATAGTTTCAATAAAAATAATCATAAAAAACATTAATAGTGTCAGACCCCGACTTTTTAATTTATTTTTGTTTTATTATTCCTCGCCTCCACGTCCTCGCGTCAAGGATCGGGCTAGTTCTCGGTTTAAAAATTTCTAGCATTTAATGTTTTTTGCGGGTTTCAGACTTGTGCACAGGCACCGCGTGGTTAGCAGTGACCATGTGGTCGCCTCAGGTGCTTGTGTGGGTGCCCAATCCGACTGTGTTGGGGCGTGCAATTTGCGTGCATGTTTTTTTTATGTCGTGCGATGAGCGCACGGGTACCCGTTAATATTATGTTGTTATTATTATTGTTATTTTAATAATAATAATTATTATTTTTAAATATATATATTATATTTATAATTATATATAATTAATGTCTTTATTATAATTTTATAATTATTTAAATATATATATATTTATTTCGAATTATAATAGTAAATATTTGTGTAAATTCATTATAATTTTATAATTATTTAATAACTATAAATTTTTATATATTTATTTATAGTTATAATCATATATATATATATCAATAATTATAAAATATTTACAAATATATTTATTGCATTTATAATTTTATAAATATATTTAATTAAAATATTTATAACAATTTAATAATTATTTAAATATGTATGTATTATGTAGAAATCTAATTATAAATATATGTATATATTTATAAATATATTTATTTAATTAATATATTTATTTTAATTTGATAATTATTTTAATATAAATATATATTTATTACATATATATTTTAATTAGAGTGTGTGATTTATAGTGAAAAATAATTTTATTTATTGTCATTAAAATAGTTATATTTGACTATAATTAATATGAATATATAATTATATAATAATATTGTTTTAACAAATAAAAAAATTGGATCGATCACCTGTTTAACAGATTTTCCCAATCCGAAATTGACCTACTCCCTTGATTCAATGACCATACCGATTTTATATGAGTGGGTGTGTAATTTGAACTACAATAAATGAATTTTAGGTGCAATAGAATGATTTGATTGAGAGACTAGTCCCGTGACCAATGTAATATGAATTTTGAGGATGACTATCCTTAAATGCATACATAAATATATGAAATAGATGAGTTGTTCTATAAAATAGATACCCATCCTCATCCCATTTCATTTTTTCGCTCTGCAAATTTAACTGTAATTCTCACTCACCCTTCCTCCTCCCCAGTATGAACACCCATATCTCTGATCCCCCAAAACAAAATGGTGCATTGAATGGTGATGATGTTAAAAAAAAGCTGAGGAGTGTCGCCAATTCCTTCTTCCCTGGCTCTGCAAAAAAGTAGAGAAGAGTGTCGCACACTGAGTAGGCGATACCGGTGATTCCAGAATGGTCACAGATAGCACTGCACACCGAGCAAGAGATGTCGGCGATTCCGAAAAACTACATCGATCTTCACTTAGAATACACTTCCTTCCAAGCGATGCCGGAAAGGAAGAAAAAAATGACGCTAGCCGACCCGGCGATGCCATAATGGCAGATGAGGGAAACCCACATTGATCTGATCCTAGCAGAAACTTCCTACCAGGCGATGCCAGAGAGGAAGAAGATGACGACGCTGACCAACCCAGTGATGCCGGAAAGGAAGAATAAGGCAATGTTGGCCAACCCGGTGATGCTAGAAAGAAAGAAGATGATGACTCTGGCCGACCGGGCGATGCAGGAATGGAAGAGGAGTGAAACCCACATCGATCTACTCTTAGAAGACACTTCCTACCAGGAGATGCAGGAAAGGAAGAAGAAGATGAAGCTAGCTGACCCAGTGTTGTCGGAATGACAGAGGATGGAAACCCACACCGATCTGCTCTTAACAGACACTTCCTAGCTAGCGATGCCAGAAAGGAAGAAGAAGATGATGTTGGCCGGCCCATTTATACTCCAAGACCTGGTGATGGAGTATCAGAATTAGGGGAGCACCTAGGGTTGCCTGTTTATGGTAGAAGACCTGAGGTTGGAGGCGGCACCAGAAAGGAAGAAGAGGATGGTGGTGGGAAACCTGTTTATAGCCCAAGACCTGATGAAGGAAGATGATAAGAAGAGAAGTACGGTGTCCATGGCAGAAATGTAGAGCAGGGTTCCATACACTCAGAAGCTCTTACCAGACTCTTGCAATCAGGAAACGTCGAATATAAAGAATAGGACGACGTTGGATGACTTTTTTAATGCCTAAGACCTGGCAATGGAGGATCAGAAGAAGAGAAGAACAGTTTTCATTGCAGAAAGGCATAGGAGAGCGCCACACACTGAACCGCTCCTAACGGACTCTTGTGATCAGGCCACGCTGAAAAGGAAGAAGAGGACGATGCTAGTCGACCTGTTTATAGCCCTTGACCTTGCGATGGAGGATCAGAAGAAGAGAAATATGGTGTTCATGGTAAAAAGGCAGAGGAGAGTGTCGCACAGCTAACACCTCTTACCAGACTCAGTGTTCCTGGCAAAAAGGAAGAGGAGAGCCCCGCACACAGAGCAGCTCTTACCAAATATATATTTAAGAATAAATATATTGAATTAAAAAAATAATGTTGACATTAGAAATTTATTTTTAACATTTTGGAAATATATTTAATATTTTTATTCAAATAAAATTTATTTTGGTTTTTTCTCTTTTAATCATGTATTCACAATATTCATTTTAATTTTTTCCTTGGTTTGAAAAACAATAAAGTGTTCATTGAATTAACATAATCCAATTAATTCAATGAGAAAAAAATTATTCTAGGTTTTTCTTTAAGATTATTTTTATACTTTAATCATGTTCTGTCACGAACCAGGCCGGGTCGGCGCCGGGTCGGATGGCGACCCGGCCTGGTTCATGACAAAATG
Source organism: Viscum album (assembly GCA_963277665.1). Classification (NCBI taxonomy): domain Eukaryota; kingdom Viridiplantae; phylum Streptophyta; class Magnoliopsida; order Santalales; family Viscaceae; genus Viscum; species Viscum album. The sequence continues at coordinate 1,935,648,428 of OY728131.1, forward strand.
GTATCAGAGGGCAAGGTTTGCTCTCTTGGGTCTTTCTCTTTTGAGATAGAGTCATACTGGACCAAAATTAAGGTTGTCGGAACTCAGCGTTCTAGCTACGATCAATGTGCCTGGCCAGCACACCTCGTGGCGGAACTCGAGTAACCAAAGTGTGTTGAGGTTTGTCTGTGTTTTTGGTCATTGCGGTTAATCTTTTCCATGGTAAATGAAAAAGGGGTAAGGTCAGTGGTCCTAGTGAGCTCGCAGGGTCTGGAAAGCCATGTGGAGCCGGGGACGCTGTCCTAGAATGCCCTCCGATGCAGTGGTATGACTGGCGTATGGCCGCCAACCATACGTTCCAGTCACCCTCTGACACAAGTTTTCTCTTGCGTCATTTCTCGTCTCTTTATTTTGGATTCGTGAGAATTTGGTTTTTAGGTAAATAAGTTTTGGTCTGGGAAAATGTTTTCAAATGAAAGGCTTTAAAAAGAAAATGACGCGAAATGTTTGGAAAGTGTGGGTTGGATGTTTTGGTTTTGGAAAAAAAATGGAATGGTTTGTTTTTGACCCTTGGTGTTCTCGTGGGAAACCACATGCATGAGTGTATATGAAAAAAAAATGGTTAATGGCACGAGTGGATTAGTGCTCTGATGGATATGAGGTGGGTGCCAGTGCGGCACGAGAACATGCCTGTGCGAGGCCCATGAGACACCATTGGTGTTTGTGCAACCCACTGGCTTTGCTTATTTTTAAAATGTCTTGTTAAAGAAAATGTTTGGTGTTTTAGTAAACGGTGTTTGTGTGGCGTGTCCTTGTGTTTTTGAGATGTTGGATGCGTGGCGTTTTGAACTGAGTATTATTTTTGAATGGTTTATGTCCCGAGTTTGAGTTCTTATTTGTAAGTTTGTATGTAAGCGTGTGGTTAGTAAATTCCTTTGAAGAGTACATCGGGCAGCACTTGCAGTGGTTTCCCCTGCACGTTTGGTGTTTGCTTGTGGTATGTCTTGACTGTTGGACCAGTTTGGTTGGGTCCATAGTTTTCTTTCTTGACTAGTGTATGCCCCCATAAAGCATTGGCATGTGATTGAAGTATGACTACGGGGAATTCCCCGTTGGCCGACACTCTAGTTGATCGAAGGATTCTCTTTTTGAATTCTGGAATTAAACCCACCTTTACTTTTTACAACTAAGTGGATCATCTCGCACTGGGATGACAGATGCGAGGGGAGTTGAACAGAGTTTTGGTTTCTTTGAGTTCCCTGAGTTATCGAGTATGAAATTTGACGTCGTTACGTTTGAAGGTTTCCCCTAGAAACGGCGAAAGAAATTCTAGTGGGGAAGGGTGAAGGAGTTTGAGAGGTGTCAGTGCTTATCGATGTTTTGAATGGTTGGTAGTGTTTACATTAGCCGCAAGGGTCATGTTCGGTGACGTCTTGCAGCGTGAGACCTCTTTGATAATCAACAGTGGTTTGGAAGCAACCCTAAGTCGTCGGTGTAGCCTATCATTCTAAATGACCTCTGATCTTTGGTTTGTCTTGTTTAAGAAAGAGGTTTACGTTAGGCCACTAGTGTGGCAGACCCAGTCACATGGGGATGCTACGGTCAATTGCAGGAATCATGTGTTGTTTAAGACCTAGTTTGAAGTCCTTCTCCGTATAATGTTCCTCTCAACAGTAATGGTCATGTTCGGTGACGATTTGCGGTGTCGTGTTCTCATCCAGTGTGACAAAGGGTGATGCGCATACACCATTGCAGCTCTTATGTTGGTTAATGTATTGTGTATGATCAGTTGGATGTCATGGTGTGTTGTGTCTGATGGTGTATCCTCAGGTGCAATAGGATTTCGTGTGACACCAAAAAGGAGAAGCTCCGTTCGGGAGTTTTCCATGCCTGACTATGAGGCAGAAGATGCTTCAAACATCAGGGCGCCAGCCATAGGCCTCGGAGTGAAGCTGGCGCGTGGTCAGGAACCCCGAGGGGGTATGAGACCCCGACTTTATTTCTGTCATTGGTGTTGAAAGTGAAATCAGCTTAAATTTGTCTTCCATGGTTTTTCTGCTCCGAACGAACCGTCGGGTTGCCTAAGGTTTTCGTGACCATGTGGAGGCATGTTCATCTCGTTGCCTTAAAGTCTTGGGGGTTGCGTCCCACTGGAAGCAATCACTTTTAGTGGTCCTTGAGAGTCTGTTGGGGAAACATCGATCCCAAAATTTTTATAATGCTCATCCCGGGATGTGGATGTGTTGGTCAGGTCTTAGGTCATGGTTCTGACGCCCGGGTGGTTAGGCCCCTCCCTCCCCGCCCCTTGTGGTGGGGTGTTTGGTCACCATTGAGAAGTTTTTCAAAGTTCTATGCTTTTTGTTAGTTCTAATGGTGGGGAGTCCTCATGGACCTCCCCATGCTGGTTTTCTAGTATCGCCTTTGGCGTTGGCAGGTTCTTAATGGTGGGGAGACCCACATTGGGTCTCGCACGAATGTCTCTAGGATGAATCAGTGCTGGACTTTCTTTAATTGCGGGGAGTCCGCTCGAACCTCCCCCTGTCGGTTGTCCACTCTCATTTCGAGCATCAGTGACTTCTTAATGGTGGGGAGCCCCTCGGGCCTCCCCATGTTGATCTTTTGCTTCTGTTTTTAAATATGGTTTGGTGATTAGTGGTAAAAATGTTCTGTGGATGTGGTTTGACCTTATTTGTTCATTCTATCTAAATGGTGTGGTTTCGGTCTAATAGTGCTTGAGTTGTTTCGGCTTGCGAAGTTGGTTTCCGTGGGTGCGAGAGTTCCCTTCCTTGGTCCGTCAACTGGAGGTGTTCTAGCTCTTCGGGGCGGACGACACATATCGGAAAGTCTTTTTATGATTTTCATGGGGTTGTCCTTAAGTCACTTCCTTTGAGCACGATGCTTTGCCTCTTTGCTTGATGTTTGTGGAGATTCCCTTTGAACCTTAAGGGAGTGTGGTTGTCTGCCTTGGGGTTTGATTCTGGGTCATGGCCTTCTAAGCCACGTTTTCTGAGGGTCGTGGCCTTCTAAGCCACGTTTCACCGAGACACGAGGTTCTAGGGTCCCACTTGAGCTAGATGAACCTTAGGGGATTTACCCGTAGTGCTCTACCATCTTTGGCGTGGTGCCTTCCGTCGGCATATGGAAGACCACTTGAGTGTGTGTGTGTGTGTGTGTGTGAGTGTGTGTGTGTGTGAGCATGTGTATGTGTGTGTGAGTTTGTGTGTGTGTTCCCATATTGAACATTTCTCTTCCCCTTTTAAAAAAATCGTGTTTGTTAAATGAGTTCTTTTTAATGTTTTTCTTTTAGCGTTTATCTTGTAAATGTTTTCTTTAAAAAAAAATTAAAATTAAAATTTTGAATAAGAACTTTAAATTGTCTTTTGATGTTGTGGCATGGAACCATTTCTCGGTGGCGTCCTACTGGGCTTTTAGCTCACACCCTGCATACACCCTTGGGTGTATGTAGTTTCTGTTTCTTCTGTCTTCCAGGTTGCGACTTCGTGCTCAATGATGGTGGTTCAGGTTTCAGCTGGTCTTCTCATGCAGAATGGTGTTGATGTGGTCTCACTTCTGCCGGGAGGTTGGGTATGAGTTTTAGTTTCCGCTGTCGTCTTTTCTTTTTAGTTATTTCTTCAAGTTGTAGACTTTAAACTTGTTCATAGTTTAAAGACACGTTTTGTTGTCTATTTCTATTTTCAGTTTATCTATCTGGTTAGTTGGTTTTTCTGTCTTGTATTTCAGGTAAAACCGTTCCCACCTGTTAAACTTGATACCCGGGCACTTGTGCCAGCCCGTGGGGATTGGGAACGCCCTTCGGGCCTTGCCGCGGACCGGGTCGGCGCCGGGTCGGATGGCGACCCGGCCTGGTTCGTGACATGTTCTCATTCAAAAAATAGTTCTTGTGAATTTATATTAAAAATATTTTTTTACCACATCTAGAAATTAAATCTTATAAAATGGGGTCTATATTTCAAATCAATATAATAAATATCAGGTAATAAGATCAACTTAAAGAATAATTTTTCTTTGAGAAGAATCCTAGAAAATTCTAAATCAAGGTTCAAAGCAACGAGTAGTCATGATGACATGAAATTCTATCCATGCGAAGTACAACAAAAAACATTCTTTTCACAATTTTTTGTAAAAAAGTTAAAATTACCTCGAAAAAAATACGAAAAAAAGATTCCATTTATTTTTTTATTAAAATTTAAACATGGATAAAAATGAATTTAAAAAACCATAGGAGAATATTAAAATCATTCTTGAAAACATTTTTAAAGGAAAGATGATAATAGAAGAAAAGGATTATTAAAAGTCTAATTTTTTTAAAAAAATGATCATTATAAGTACTAAATTAAGGAAAATTGTACTATTACATGGACACTCCAAGAATAAATGAAGGAATATAAAATGAAATGGGTTTATCGTATAAGGAACATATAATTTTTCTCAATATAAACTAAAGTATAATCAATACAAACTAAAATGAGATTGAAGCATAAATCCCTTACAACTTTGGTAGTCACTAAATCAAAAACTCATGAACGAGAGAACCATATATGGATTTTAAAATCCCCATAGTTTCAATAAAAAGAATCATAAAAAACATTTATGGTGTCACACCATAACTTTTTACTTTTTTTTATTTTTTTTCCTGGGCTCCACGTCCTCGCGTCAAGGATCGGGCTAGTCCTGGTTTAAAAATTTCTGACATTTAATGTTTTTAGTGTTTGTTTCAGACCCGTGGACAGGCACCGTGTGGTTAGCAGTGACAGTGTGGTCGCCCCAGGTGCTTGTGCGGGTGCCCAAGCCGACTCCGTTGAGGTGCGCAATATGCATGCGTGTTTTTTTAAGTCGTTCGATGAGCGCACGAGTACTGGTTAATATTATGTTGTTATTATTGTTATTATTTTTATAATTATTATTTTTATTTATAAAAATATTTATTATAATTATAATTATATATAATTAATATCTTTATTATAATTTTATAATTATTTAAATATATCTTTATTTATTTAGATTTATAATTGTAAATATTTGTATATATTTATTATAATTTTAAAATTATTTATTTACTATAAATGTATATATATTTATTTATAGTTATACTCATATATATATATATTGAAATAATTATAAAATTTTAACAAATATATTTATTGCATTTACATTTTTATAAATATATATATTTAATATATTTATATTAATTTAATAATAATTTATATATATACGTATTATATAGAATTCTAATTATAAATATTTGTATATAATTATAAATATATTTATTTAATTAATATATTTATTATAATTTGATAATTATTTAAATATAAATATATATTTATTACATATAGATTTTTATTATAGTGTGAGATTTATAATGAAAATTAATTTTATTTATTGTCATTAAAATAGTTATATTTGACTATAATTAATATGAATATATAATTATATAATAATACTATTTTAACATATAAAAAAATTAGTTCGATCTCTTGTTTAACAGATTTTCCCGATCCAAACTTGACTTAATCCCCTGATTTAATGACCATCCCAATTCTATATGAGTGCATGTTTAATTTTAGGGTAATTTAGGTGGGTGGGTTTTATTAGTTTTATGGGGTAGTGTTTTTTTTATATTTGGGAAATGGGTTTGTTCAACGCCACTATATAAGTTGCGCTTTCACCCCACACCACCCCCAAACCCCACAAATATATATATATATATATATAATAAATTTATTTTATTATAATAAATATTAAAAATAAAATAAATACATAATTATATTTTTTATAATAAATTCAAAAATTATAATAAATTTATTTTTTATAACAAATATTTATAATAAATATCTGATAAATAATATAATAAATGTAATAATATTGTTATAATAAATGTACATTTGTTATACATTTATTATCCATTTATTATAAATACTACAATGTTATAATATTTATTATATTAAATATGTAATAAATATTAATAAATACTATTATTATAAATGCACAATAAATGTATAATAAATGTATAATAAATATTTATAATACATTTATATTTTCAATAAATAATTATTATCATTAAAAATTATAATATTTAAAATAATAAGTATCTAATAAATGTATAATAAATATTATTATAATAAATATACATTAATAATATCTATTATAATAAATACTATTATAATAAATGTATAATAAATATTAGTGTAATAAATATTATAATAAATGTATAATAAATATATAGTAAATGATTAATAAATATTTATAATACATTTATTATACATGTATTTTTATTATAATAAATATTATTATATTTATGTATAATAAATGTATATTTATATTTATATTTAAAATAAATATGATAATATTTATTATAATAAATCTATATTTATTTTATACATTTTCTATAATAAATATGTACAACAAATATACATTTAATATTATAATACCTTTATTTTTTAATTATAATATAATAAATGTAATATGTAATTATTGATCATTATTATATAATTATCATATCTATATTTATTTTATTTATAATTATATAATTATATTATAAATAATTGTAATATGTAATATAATATAATAAATGTAATATGATACATTTATTTTTTAATTTTAATAAAGGTATATTTATAATTATATAAATGTTTAATAATTATAATAAATATAAATTTATAATTACATATTACATTTATTATAATAAATAAATATATATTACATATATTATAATAAGTAAATGTTTATTTATTACATATTTATTATAATAAAAAAATTTATATTATATTTATAATAGATATATATTTATATAAATAAGTGTATATTACATTTATAATAAAAGTATATTTTTATTAAAAAATGTTATTAATAAATATTATTAATAAAAATTAATAAATGTAAATTTACCAATGAATATTATAATAAATAAATGTATATATATAATTACATTTATAAATGTATATTTATATTAATTGTATATTTATAAATAAATACTATTATTAAATGTTATTAATGAATGTTAATAAATATATATTTATTAATGAATATTATAATAAATAAATGTATATTTATAATTACATTTATAAATGTATATTTATTATAACAATTAAATGTATATTAATTTTATAAATAATTACATATTTATTATAATAAATAAATGTATACTACCTTTAATATAAATGTATATTTATATAAATAAATTTATATTACATTTATAATAAATGTATATTTATGTAAATAAATTTATATTACATTTATCAGTAATTACATATTTATTATAATAAATATATATTACATTTATTAATAAATAATCATTTATTTTGTTAATAAATGAATATTACATTTAATATTATAAATGTATATTACATATTTATTATAATAAATGTATATTACATTTATATAAATTTATATTTATTACATATTTATTGTAATAAATAATTACATTTATAAATGTAATAAATATCTAATAAATGTATAGTTATTATAATAAATAAATGTAAATGACATTTATAAATAATTACATATTTATTATAATAAATAAATATATATTTATAATTACATAATTATAGTATATCATTATTTATAGATATGATAATTATATAATAAAGATATATAATTATATATTACATTTATTATATTATAATTCATAAATAAATGTATTATAATATTTATTATACATTTATTATATATATTTATTATAATAAATGTATAAAACAAATATAGATTTATTATAATAAATTGGGCTACAAACATCAAACAGCTAAGCATATACTTATTGAACAAAACATATAATTAGAGGATTACAAGAATTTAATAAATATATTTATAAAATTATATGTATAATAAATAAATATTTATTTATTTATAATAATAACTATAAATAAATGTATATATATTTATATTTATATATATAATGAATTTATTTTAATTTATAAATATAAATTATTTATAAATATATTTATTATATTTATAATTATATATAATTAATATCTATTTTATAATTTTATAATTTTTTAAATATATCAATATTTATTTAGAATTATAATTTTAAATATGTGTATTTATTTATTATAATATTATAATTATTTAATAACTATAATTGTATATTTATTTATTTATAGTAATAATCATTTATATATATATATTTCAATAAATATAAAATTTTAACAAATATATTTATTGCATTTATAATTTTATAAATATATATAATTAATATATTTATAACAATTTAATAATTATTTAAATATATATGTATTATATAGAATTCTAATTATAAATATTTGTATATATTTATAAATATATTTATTTAATTAAAATATTTATTATAATTTGATAATTATTTAATTATAAATATATATTTAATAAATATATATTTTAATTATAGTGTGTGATTTATAATGAAAAATAATTTTATTTATTGTCATTAAAATAGTTATATTTGACTATAATTAATATGAATATATAATTATAAAATAATATTCTTTTAACAAAAAAATTTGGTTTGATCACCTTTTTAACTGATTTTCCAGATCCGAACTTGACCTACTCCCTTGATTTAATGACCATCTCAATTATATATGAGTGGGTGTATATTTTGACCTACAATAAATGAATTTTATGTGCAATAGAATTATTTGATTGAGAGATTAGTCATGTGACCATTGTAATATGAATTTTAATGTTGACCTTACTTAAATGCATTCATAAATATATGAAATGGATGAGTCGTTCTATAAATTAGATACCTATTATCATCCCCTTTCATTCTATAGCTCTGCAAATTTAATTGTAATTCTCACTAACCCTTCCTCCCCCCCCCCAATATGAGCGCTCATCTCTCTGATCCCCCAAAACAAAATGGTGCATCGGGCGATGAGAACATTAACAGCGAAGCTGCGGAGTGTCGCCAATTCCTTCTTCCATGGCTCTGCGAAAAGGCAAAGGAGAGCAGCGCACACTGAGCAGGCGATGTCGGCGATGCTGAAATGGCCGAGGATAGTGCCGCACACCGAGCTGGAGATGCAGACGATTCCAAAACCAAATTCGATCTGCTCTAAGAAGACACTTCCTACCAAGCGATGTTGGAAAAGAAGAAGAAGAAGACACTGGCCGGCCCGTTGATGCCAGAATGGCAGATGGGGGAAAGCCACATTGATATTCTCTTAGCAAACACTTCCTACCAGGCGATGCCAGAAAGGAAGAAGAAGACGACGCTGACCGACCCGGTGATGCTAGAAAGGAAGATAAAGATGATGCTGGCCGACCCGGTGATGTCGAAAATGAAGAAGAAGATGACATTGGCCAACCTGGCGATGCAGGAATGGCAGAGGAGTGAAGCCCACATTGATATGCTCTTAGCAAACACTTCCTACCTGGTGATGCAGGAAATGAAGAAGCTGAAGCTGGTCGACCCACAGATGCTGGAATGGCAGAGGAGGGATACCCACATCGATATGCTCTTCGGAGACACTTTCTACTAGGCGATGCCGGAAAGGAAGAAGAAGAGGACGCTGGCCGGCCCGTTTATACCCAGGACCTGGCGATGGAGAATCAGAAGAAAGGGAGCACTCTAGGCGGCCTGTTTATGGATGAAGACCTGGGGTTGGAGGAGACACCGGAACAGAAGAATAGGAAGGTATTGGGCAACCTGTTTATAGCCCAAGACCAGACGATGGAGGATCAGAAGAAGAGAAGTACGAAGTTCATTGAAGAAAGGAAAAGGAGAGCACCACACACCGATCAGATCCTACCAGACTCTTGCGATTAAGCGACGTCAGAAAGGATGAAGAGGACGACGCTGGATGACCTGTTTAAAGGCCAAGACCTAGCGATATTGGATCAGAAGATCAAAAGTACAGTTTTCAATGTAGAAAGGCAGAGGAGAGAACTGCATACCAGACTTGGTGTTCATGGCAGAAAGGTAGAGGATAACAACACACACCGAGAACCTCATACCAGACTTGGTGTTCATGGCAGAAATGCAGAGGAGAGCCCCCCACACCGAGCAGCATTTACAAGTTATATATTTAAGAATTAATATAATGAATTTAAAAATATAATGTTGAAATTAAAAATTTATGTTTAATATTTTGGAAATCTATGTAATATTTTTATTCAAATAAAATCTGTTTTTGTTTTTTTACTTTTAATCTAGTATTCAGAAGATACATTTTTCCCACAAAGATATTTTCTATTTTCAACCATTTATTTTCGAAGAACAATTTCAAATTGCGAGGACGCAATTTATTGAAGGAGGGGAGAATTTAACACCCCAGGATTTCATAGTGTGTTATTTCTTAAAAATAATTCAATAACTTGCACTACACGCAACACCGAGTTCAATCACACCATGACGTACAAAAAAAACCATTAAAAGAGGTCATGAATAGTATTAACAACATTTTGAACTATATATAATCCTTATAATTTTAGAATCCCTATTATGAGTTTCTTAGTCATAATGCAAGAACAGATTCATTTTCAGTATTGCACTTTTATCAACTTTAATAGTGAAACATTTTTAAATAAAATATTTTAAACTATCTGAATAAATTGGTACATCAAAAAAAAATTTAAATGAAACACCCCAAGCTTCTACGGTACGCTTTCCTTTGAATAAAATAGTAGCGTGTGTTGTACGCAACCTTGAGTTTTAACACACGCCACAACCAATCAAACTAGCCGTTATGAATAGTAATACCTAAAATTTGAAATTATATATATATTATATTTTAAAATGGACTTCATTTTTGGATTCGGAATATCGAATTTAGCCTAATGTGAAATTTTGGTACTTTTCGGATAACTTTCATATTTTGATGAATAGTGAAAATTACTAAATTTTAATTAAAAACAACTTTTTTAATCAAAATAATTAATAGTGATAAATTATGAATTTTAGTAGTTTTAAAGTATATTTAGAATATATTTTTACCATTTAATATAATGTTGGTCATTGTACATAATTTTACAATTAAACCAAACATAAACAAGTGTCAATCTTTTGATAGTTACTATCTCTTAAAAACACGCTTTTTGTTTTGACAGCGGGAATTAATTTTAAATTAATTTCTGCCACTTCTGTGTTTTGAATTTAGAAAAATGGATTCCATATTTGGAATCATGATTTCCATATTGTGTAAATAGGCAACTTTTATTTTTAGACATTTTGAATAATTACTGTGTTAATATTTTATTTACCATGGTTAAGGGTAAATCCGGTAAATAAGGGTTAAAAAATAATATTATAATAATACAAAATTAACCTAAAACGTGTCCTAACCTTATTGGGGGACACATACCCGACCATTAGAATCCTTGGGTCAATTTAGGGACCCCTTGGATCCACTTGTATGTGGTAGGGACACTTTATATTAATAAAGTTAAAATAAAAATAAAAATGGAATAAGCTTACATCTTTTAGAAGAACAATTTTTACATAGGGTTATAAATTTTGGATTTTCGATTATAAATATTCATTAGAAAGCTAAAAAGATTTCCTACATAATGATATTTTATTTATAATTTTTAGACATCAAATAATTTAAATTATTAATGACACAATAATGATGAAATGTTTACCTCATTAATAAATCATTTAAATAAAAAAGATTATAATGATTAAAATATTATCTAAAACCTGTCCAATTCTTATTGGTTGATGTTATTTAGAATATGAGTCATCTTATCTTCTACCTCAATGATTTTTGGACCATTATAAACCGAATATAATTATATTATAAAGTAATACTTTCACTCTTTCCTAAAGAGCCCCTCTTCTCCCTTATAAAAGGATACCACTTCTACTCATTCCGCACACCTCTCAAGCCACATGGCTCGTCCAAACTCTGCCCAACTAAGCTCCCCACATCCCTCTCCTCCTCCTTGAAGCTTCCCCTTAGGTAGAAATCATTTCATAAAGTCCTTTGGTTCCAACCAAAGTGAGTTACCTAAATTAAAGGTAACGATTTCTCTTAAATTATTTTCATTTATTTTGCTTCTCCAACCCCCAAACTCTTTTTATTTCCTTTCTTTTGTAACAACAACAGTATCCTCAATATACTAGGATGTTGTTATAAGAAGGATTCAAACTACACATACACACAACTCCATGTAATGGATGATGAACATAATGTTTCTGTGGATGGCAAACTAACGCCTCACGAAACGATGATTGTTCAAATACATCTTACCGCCTCTCATGGTGGCCATTATGATGGCACTATAATTAAATATGATATTAATGATATATATTTTATATATAAGCTTCTGTAATTCCATTTTATTTCATACTATTATTCGTTTCATGTTGTATATACATACGATAATTTCATTTGAGGAAGTGCGGACTACCGCCCCCTTAAAATGATATGACTCGTTCATACCACACAAGGAACGTATAAAGGATGGTGTTAATGAACTTAAGTAACATATATAAAATATTATATTATATTGGAATAGTAATATACCTATGTATCATTTGGATTCAATTCTTTTAAAATAAAAATTAAATGGAAGTAGCGTTCGTGCGTACGTACGGACTACCGTCTCCACGAACGCGGTGAGATCCATCCTCCATCGTATCCATTCAAGTCTTATTCTCATTTTAGGGTTAAAAATAATGTTAATATCATTCTGATTATGAATAAGATATAATCTATCCATTACAAACATGTCTTACGTAACCAAACATTTAAGAAGAACGAATCGATTATCACCCGAAACGACGATAATACTAAGATATTATTAATAAAGCAATGTTAAAAGAACATATATGATATCATATTAATGTATATGATTCTTGTATAATTTAATAACAATTATTTCACCATTATACAGGAGGTTAACCTACCTCAACCAAGGAAAAGTACAAGGTAAGGGATTTTTCTTATCTCACATTCAATTCCGTGAGATTTCCATTCTTCGCCACTAAATTATTGAAAGTGGTGTATTGTGTACTGGCATTTGATATATATTATCATATTCATGTTATTCTGTAAATAATTTGGTGGTTATTAACTTTTGGCCATACGACTCAGTTGATTAACGTGGTAAGGGGTTTTCATCTCACTCCTTATTCCCGTGAGATTCATGCCATATTGCCACCATTACCTTTTGTGTGGTGTATGTACTGGCCATAATTATATTCTTTTTGTAATACACTCTAATTTATGTGTACTTACATATTCATTGTATGATACCTCTTTCTTGGGTTGTATGTTTCATAAGTTACCAAACTGGTAAGGGTTATTTCACAATCTCTTCATTATCAGAGGTTGTTTATACGTAATAATCTACTGGGATCTCGTTATCATCCACATCCATGTTTCTTCAAAATGTATTTCAAAACATTTTTAATATTTAAAAGAATATGGGTTAAAGTCATTTATACCCTTGTTTGACTTTTTATAAGAGGTTTATAAGGGAATCTTTCCGTCGTTTTCCAAACAAGGTGCTTTTTAACCTTTTCGACAGAATTAAGATAAGAATGTTTTTTTTAACTTATACGGCGGGTGCGGTTATTTTCCGCCGTTATAAAATCGTCAAAGCTTCCCTTAAAAGCTTATAAGATTATTTTCAAAGAAAATGTTTGATTTTATATGGATCTTAAATGATTTCAAAAGAAAAGGAGATATTTCTTTAAAAAGAATTTCGATTTCATCTATGTCAACATCCTTTGATGGGTTTTAAGATTATTTGAAGTTGATTTATTATGATACAAAACTTCTATATTGTTTTGAAGGTTTTGTGATATGTTTGACTATGAATGTGCTATTTTTATACCATTCATAGTTTATGGTGAAAGTATTGACATTTCGTATGCTAGTTCCAATAAGAATGTTTATGTTATATTTCAATCTTTACTTCATATGAATGTGTTGGACAAGTATGTTCCAGGTTGGGGACTAGTTAAAGTAAGCCCTCCAGGTTGGGGACTGGTTAATGTAAGCCCTCCAGGTTGGTGTCCGGTTATTAGAGGCACTCCGGGTTGGTGTCCGGTTATTAGAGGCACTCCGGGTTGGTGTCCGGTTATTAGAGGCACTCCGGGTTGGGTTCCGGTTACAGTTAGCCCCAAGATCTTGGGACGAGGCCTTGAAAAGTAATTAAAGTTTAGCATTATGCATTCCAACATTATGAAAGTGGTTATTGATTTTGCATGTGATTATTCGATTAGTAGAATATCCATTTGAATAAGTAAATGGCATTATCTAATTTTATTTATGCCATACTATGTTAAAAGTTCAAGTTTAAAAGGCTTTTGTTTTAGTTATACATTGCCTTAAATGTTTATTCTTATTTATGAAAGTTTCCGCTATATTGTTATCCTTACTGGGCATTTGAGCTCACCCCTTTTCTATGTTTTATTTTTCCCAGGAATTGAAGAAGTAAGTTATGAATAACCTGCAGGGATATTATGTGGGGATATGAGTGTGGATTATGGAGACAATATGTTGTTGTAGTAGTTTTTCGTTTAATGATGTAATGTAAAACTTATGAATATATCTAGTGTTTCCAAGGCTACTAAACCAATCGGTCTTTCGAGATTTGATCTTTCTTGTGATCATGCCAATGTTATGTAATAATGCACCGACTCTGGGTAACTGGGGTCGGGGCGTTACAGTTGGTATCAGAGGAAGTTTAGTACAAACCTTGGAAGCTAGATTTAGATAAACTCTGATTAGAGCACGTAGACCTAAGATGAACTTTGAGGATTAGTATAGAAGAACTTCCTAGAATTTTGGTATTGTAGAGATTTTGTGAGTTTTCCGAGCAATACATCCCTGTCTGGATACGAGCAGGTAGAGGCGGCTCTGGCACAGATGTACCTAGGGGTAAAACCCGAAAACACCGCTTTGAGCTAGACTCGAACGGGAACTGGTGCACGACAACGGGCCTTGCTGCACTCTTGGTTACGACACTCCCGGGGGATATGCTTAGGATAACTCTCATTTTCTTTTCAAATCATTTTGAAGGGATTATGAGTATATACTTCCTCAAAGAAAACATTCTTATGATTATGGATTATATCCATAAATAGTTCAATTTATGTTAAGTGTTTTATAAGTATGGGATTATGTATTTTGATTCATAAACTGATCTAGTTTATGCCATTGTTTAGAAATGGCGCCCAGTAGAAGGAATGAGAACTCCGGAAATGCACATGATCTAAAGAGAAGGAAGGATCATATCTTTCATGGTCTTAAGCTAGAATTTATAAGAGAAATAGTCTCCCATGTATTATCATCATATGAAGAAATAATATCATGTATTGATAAGATAAGTAAAGAGTTTACTGAGTCCTATGGATTTGTAGGGAAGCAAGAGAAGAAAAGGATAGAAGAGAAAAAGATGGATAAAGGGAAAAGGGAAAAGAAGAATTTTCCCATATGTGGTAACTGTGGAAAGAAACACCCTGGAACTTGCCTGAAAGGAATGGGAGTTTGTTATAAGTGTGGAGGAAAAGGGCACAAAGTATGTGACTGCAAGGGTAAGAAAATGGTTTTAAATGTACAATGCTTCATTTGCAAGGAGTTTGGACACTACGCGAACCTATGTCCCAGTCATCAGACTATGCCGCAAATGATGTTATTGGATAATAATCAAGTTATGATACTACCACAGATGAAGAGGAATGATTAGAGTTCTTATGTTTATTATGTCAATTGAGTGTTGTATCAACAATGTACTTGTTACAATAATCATGGAGTATATAAGGATTGTACTGCAGTACTATTTCATTAAGGACTTGAGATTGTGTGGAACAAAGAAAAGTGACTCAATAGCAGGATAAATTTTTGGAAAATATATGGTTGAGAGAATGATAAATCATAATATAGTTCTGATACTGAGGTAGTGATTTTGGAATAATATGTGATTGTTTTGAATAAATTATATTGGATATTCTTGACTACCCTGGAACTGATTAATGATTTGTATATCCCATCATTGTTGGGGTTTAAAACATTTTTGGATTAATGAAGTATATCCAGCATTCTATATGGAATAAGGGAGCATGAATGTAATCAATAAGGAATATGGTAATACATGATGGAGGTATTCATATGCTATTACGGGGTAAAAAGGATCTATATTATGTTTACCTTCCTTATAAATGTTAGACTGTGAGTTTGGACAGAAGTATTTTGGATAGTTCTAGTTTGGATTATTTTGGATTGCCATAAAAGGACAACCCGGAGGTCGGTCGACAACTCGTCGCGTCCGGCAAGGCTGCGAGACTTTAACCTGCAACCGAAGGGCGACAAGGGTGTATCACCTACCACTGGCCCATGAGATGTCCTAGATTAAATAATGTAGTTTTTATTAAAAGATCATGTAGATGAATTATAAATTCGTTTATTTTGGAACCCTATACGAATAGTGTAAATAGAATTTTTTTTACATTCTATTATCTTTTAGAGTGAAAGATGATTTTGTGGTAGAAATTTATAAATGGATAAAACACTAATTATAAAGTAAGTATATCTCCTTATGATCTTAGCCAATCTCATAAATAAATTCCTCAACATTAAGAAAATAAACTTATAACAAAAATGTTTTCCTAGATGATACCTTAAATCATCACTAAATAATGGCTTTGGGATTGTTGGCCTTTTCATAGCCATGTTCTCTACCACTCTCCATCAGATAATTGATGGTTAGATTTTTCTTCCATATCCATATTTTCCTACATGGAACCCTAGTATGTGTTATTTTCGGTAATCTTCATACGTTCGACTCTTTATTTTAAATAGAGGCCTCATTAATTCATTTTTCGATGTGGGATTTCAACTAAGATATTTTGAAACGTCAAAAATGTGTTATCCTAATACCCTATGTTTTGTTGAACCGATGGTATTTCAAATCATCATAGATTGATGAATTTAAGGACCTCAATTATACACTTGTTTGTGATTGATGATCTCAATCACTACCTATAAATATTTACGTTTTTCCTCCAATTATATGTCTCTAATTGCCACCAATGTTCTCCTAATCGAGATCATAATTTGGTGGTGACTCTTTCTTTTCTCTTTTCCTCATATTAAGACTAAATTTTAGTAACCTAATTTCCGATGTGGGTTTTCCCACAAAGATATTTTCTATTTTCAACCATTTATTTTCGAAGAACAATTTCAAATTGCGAGGACGCAATTTATTGAAGGAGGGGAGAATGTAACACCCCCGGATTTCATAGTGTGTTATTTCTTAAAAATAATTCAATAACTTGCACTACACGCAACACCGAGTTCAATCACACCATGACGTACAAAAAAAACCATTAAAAGAGGTCATGAATAGTATTAACAACATTTTGAACTTTATATAATCCTTATAATTTTAGAATCCCTATTATGAGTTTCTTAGTCATAATGCAAGAACAGATTCATTTTCAGTATTGCACTTTTATCAACTTTAATAGTGAAACATTTTTAAATAAAATATTTTAAACTATCTGAATAAATTGGTACATCAAAAAAAATTTTAAATGAAACATCCCAAGCTTCTACGGTACGCTTTCCTTTGAATAAAATAGTAGCGTGTGTTGTACGCAACCTTGAGTTTTAACACACGCCACAACCAATCAAACTAGCCGTTATGAATAGTAATACCTAAATTTTGAAATTATATATATTTTATATTTTAAAATGGACTTCATTTTTGGATTCGGAATATCGAATTTAGCCTAATGTGAAATTTTGGTACTTTTCGGATAACTTTCATATTTTGATGAATAGTGAAAATTACTAAATTTTAATTAAAAACAACTTTTTTAATCAAAATAATTAATAGTGATAAATTATGAATTTTAGTAGTTTTAAAGTATATTTAGAATATATTTTTACCATTTAATATAATGTTGGTCATTGTACATAATTTTACAATTAAACCAAACATAAACAAGTGTCAATCTTTTGATAGTTATTACCTCTTAAAAACACGCTTTTTGTTTTGACAGCGGGAATTAATTTTAAATTAATTTCTGCCACTTCTGTGTTTTGAATTTAGAAAAATGGATTCCATATTTGGAATCAGGATGTCAAAATTGTGTAAATAGGCAACTTTTATTTTTAGACATTTTGAATAATTACTGTGGTAAATATTTTATTTACCATGGTTAAGGGTAAATCCGGTAAATAAAGGTTAAAAAATAATATTATAATAATACAAAATTAACCTAAAACGTGTCCTAACCTTATTGGTGGACACATACCCGACCATTAGCATCCTTGGGTCAATTTGGGGACCCCTTGGATCCACTTGTATGTGGTAGGGACACTTTATATTAATAAAGTTAAAATAAAAATAAAAATGGCATAAGCTTACATCTTTTAGAAGAACAATTTTTACATAGGGTTATAAATTTTGGATTTTCGATTATAAATATTAATTAGAAAGCTAAAAAGATTTCCTACATAATTATAGTTTATTTATAATTTTTAGACATCAAATAATTTAAATTATTAATGACACAATAATGATGCAATGTTTACCTCATTAATAAATCATTTAAATAAATAAGATTATAATGATTAAAATATTATCTAAAACCTGTCCAATTCTTATTGGTTGATGTTATTTAGAATATGAGTCATCTTATCTTCGACCTCAATGATTTTTGGACCATTATAAACCGAATATAATTATATTATAAAGTAATACTTTCACTCTGTCCTAAAGAGCCCCTCTTCTCCCTTATAAAAGGATACCACTTCTACTCATTCCACACACCTCTCAAGCCACATGGATCGTCCAAACTCTGCCCAACTAAGCTCCCCACATCCCTCTACTCCTCCTTGAAGCTTTCCATTAGGTAGAAAGCATTTCAAGAAGTCCTTTGGTTCCAACCAAAGTGAGTTACCTAAATTAAAGGTAACGATTTCTCTTAAATTATTTTCATTTATTTTGCTTCTCCAACCCCCAAACTCTTTTTATTTCCTTTCTTTTGTAACAAAACCAGTATCCTCAATATACTAGGATGTTGTTATAAGAAGGATTCAAACTACACATACACACAAATCCATCTAATGGATGATGAACATAATGTTTCTGTGGATGGCAAACTAACGCCTCACGAAACGATGATTGTTCAAATACATCTTACCGCCTCTCATGGTGGCCATTATGATGGCACTATATTTAAATATGATATTAATGATATATATTTTATATATAAGCTTCTGTAATTCCATTTTATTTCATACCATTATTCGTTTCATGTTGTATATACATACGATAATTTCATTTGAGGAAGTGCGGACTACCGCCCCCTTAAAATGATATGACTCGTTCATACCACACATGGAATGTATAAAGGATGGTGTTAATGAACTTAAGTAACATATATAAAATATTATATTATACTGGAATAGTAATATACCTATGTATCATTTGGATTCAATTCTTTTAAAATAAAAATTAAATGGAAGTAGCGTTCGTGCGTACGTACGGACTACCGTCTCCACGAACGCGGTGAGATCCATCCTCCATCGTATCCATTCAAGTCTTATTCTCATTTTAGGGTTAAAAATAATGTTAATATCATTCTGATTATGAATAAGATATAATCTATCCATTACAAACATGTCTTACGTAACCAAACATTTAAGAAGAACGAATCGATTATCACCCGAAACGACGATAATACTAAGATATTATTAATAAAGCAATGTTAAAAGAACATATATGATATCATATTAATGTATATGATTCTTGTATAATTTAATAACAATTATTTCACCATTATACAGGAGGTTAACCTACCCCAACCAAGGAAAAGTACAAGGTAAGGGATTTTTCTTATCTCACATTCAATTCCATGAGATTTCCATTCTTCGCCACTAAATTATTGAAAGTGGTGTATTGTGTACTGGAATTTGATATATATTATCATATTCATGTTATTCTGTAAATAATTTGGTGGTTATTAACTTTTGGCCATACGACTCAGTTGATTAACGTGGTAAGGGGTTTTCATCTCACTCCTTATTCCCGTGAGATTCATGCCATATTGCCACCATTACCTTTTGTGTGGTGTAAGTACTGCCCATAATTATATTCTTTTTGTAATACACTCTAATTTATGTGTACTTACATATTCATTATATGATTCCTCTTTCATGGGTTGTATGTTTCATAAGTTACCAAACTGGTAAGGGTTATTTCACAATCTCTTCATTATCCGAGGTTGTTTATACGTAATAATCTACTGGGATCTCGTTATCATCCACATCCATGTTTCTTCAAAATGTATTTCAAAACATTTTTAATATTTAAAAGAATATGGGTTAAAGTCATTTATACCCTTGTTTGACTTTTTATAAGAGGTTTATAAGGGAATCTTTCCGTCGTTTTCCAAACAAGGTGCTTTTTAACCTTTTTGACAGAATTAAGATAAGAATGTTTTTTTTAACTTATACGGCGGGTGCGGTTATTTTCCGCCGTTATAAAATCGTCAAAGCTTCCCTTAAAAGCTTATAAGATTATTTTCAAAGAAAATGTTTGATTTTATAGGGATCTTAAATGATTTCAAAATAAAAGGAGATATTTCTTTAAAAAGAATTTTGATTTCATCTATGTCAACATCCTTTGATGGGTTTTAAGATTATTTGAAGTTGATTTATTATGATACAAAACATCTATATTGTTTTGAAGGTTTTGTGATATGTTTGACTGTGGATGTGCTATTTTTATACCATTCATAGTTTATGGTGAAAGTATTGACATTTCGTATGCTAGTTCCAATAAGAATGTTTATGTTATATTTCAATCTTTACTTCATATGAATGTGTTGGACAAGTATGTTCCAGGTTGGGGACTGGTTAAAGTAAGCCCTCCAGGTTGGGGACTGGTTAAAGTAAGCCCTCCAGGTTGGTGTCCGGTTATTAGAGGCACTCCGGGTTGGTGTCCGGTTATTAGAGGCACTCCGGGTTGGTGTCCGGTTATTAGAGGCACTCCGGGTTGGGTTCCGGTTACAGTTAGCCCCAAGGTCTTGGGACGAGGCCTTGAAAAGTAATTAAAGTTTAGCATTATGCATTCCAACATTATGAAAGTGGTTATTGATTTTGCATGTGATTATTCGATTAGTAGAATATCCATTTGAATAAGTAAATGGCATTATCTAATTTTATTTATGCCATACTATGTTAAAAGTTCAAGTTTAAAAGGCTTTTGTTTTAGTTATACATTGCCTTAAATGTTTATTCTTATTTATGAAAGTTTCCGCTATATTGTTATCCTTACTGGGCATTTGAGCTCACCCCTTTTCTATGTTTTATTTTTCCCAGGAAGTGAATAAGTAAGTTATGAATGACCTGTGGAGATATTATGTGGGGATATGAGTGTGGATTATGGAGACAATATGTTGTTATAGTAGTTTTTCGTTTAATGATGTAATGTAAAACTTATGAATATATCTAGTGTTTCCAAGGCTACTAAACCAATCGGTCTTTCGAGATTTGATCTTTCTTGTGATCATGCCAATGTTATGTAATAATGCACCGACTCTGGGTAACTGGGGTCGGGGCGTTACACGGTGATGCTAGAAATGAAGATAGATATGATGTTGGCCGACCCGGTGATGCTGAAAATGAAGAAGAATATGACACTGTCTGACATGGAGATGAAGGAATGGTAGAGGAGTGAATCCCACATTAATATGCACTTAGTAGACACTTCCTACCTAGTGATGCAGGAATGGAAGAGGAAGTTGAAGCTGGCCGACCCGGTGATGCCAGAATGGCAGAAGAGGGAAACCCACATCGATATGCTCTTCGGAGACACTTCCTACCAGGCGATGCCTGAATGGAAGAAGAAGAGGATGCGGGTTGGACCATTTATACCCCAGACATGGTGATGGAGGATTAGAAGAAGGGGAGCACCCTGGGCGGCCTGTTTATGGCTGATTACCTGGGGTTGGAGGCGACACCGGAACGGAAGAAAAGGACGGCAGTGGGAAACATGGTTATAGCCGAAGACCAGATGATGGAGGATCAGAAGAAGAGAAGTACAGTGTTCATTGAAGAAAGGCAAAGGAGAGCACCGCACACCAAGAAGATCTTACCAGACTCTTGAAATCAGGCTACATCAGAACGGAAGAAGAGGACGACGCTGGATGACTTGTTTAAAGCCCAAGACCTGGCGATGGAGGATGGGAAGATGAAAATTACAGTTTTCATGTCAGAAAGGCAGAGGAGAGAACTGCACACACATCAGCTCTAACCAAACTCTTGTGATTAGGCCACGCTGGATAAGAAGAAGAGGATGACGCTGGCCGACCTGTTTATGTCCCATGACCTGGCAATGGAGGATTAGAAGAAGATAAGTATGGTGTTCATGGCAGAAAGGCAGAGGAGAGCGCCACACACCTAGAACCTCATACCAGACTTGGTGTTCATGGCAGAAATGCAGAGGAGAGCCCCGCACAGCGAGCAGCTCTTACAAGGTATATATTTAAGAATTAATATAATGAATTTTAAAATATAATTTTGAAATTATAAATTTATGTTTAACATTTTGGAAATTTATGTAATATTTTTATTCAAATAAAATCTCTTTTTGTTTTTTTAATCAAGTATTCAGAAGATACTTTTTTTGCAAGGTTTGAAAAACAATCAAGTGTTCGTTGATTTTACATAATCCAATTAATTCAATGAGAAATAAACTTATACTTGGTTTTTCTTTATGATTATTTTTATACTTAAAACATGTCCTTTTTCGAAAAATGGTTCTTGTGAATTTATATGAAAAATATTTGTTTACCACTTCTAGAAATTAAATTTTATAAAATGGGTTCTATATTTCAAATCACTATAATTAATATCAGGTAATAAGATCAACATAAAGAATAATTTTTCTTGGAGAAGAATCATAGAAAATTATAAACTAAGGTTCAAAGCACCGAGTAGTGATGATGACATGAAATTCTATCCATGCGAAGTACAACAAAACAAAGATTCTTTTCACATTTTTTTTGTAAAAAAGTTACAAGTACCTAGCTCAAAATACTAAAAGAAGATTCCATTTATTTTTTAATTAAAATTCAAACATGGAAAAAAATGAATTTATAAAATCATAGGAGAATACTAAAATCATTATTGAAATCATTTTTAAAGAAATGATGTAAATGGGAGAAAAGGATTCCCAAAAGTCTATTTTTCATTTAAAGAAAAATATATGATCATTCTAAGTACTAAATAAAAGAAAATTGTACAATTACTTGAACACTCCATGAATAAATGAAAGAAAATAAAATGAAATGGGTATATCATATAAGGAACATATAATTTCTCTCAATATAAACTAATGTATAATAAATACAAATTAAAATGACATTGAAACATAAATCCCTCACTACTTTGGTAATCACTAAATCAAAAACTCATGAATGTGAGAACCATATATGGATTTTTAAATCCCTGTAGTTTCAATATAAATAATTGTAAAAACATTAATGGTGTCACACCATGACTTTTTAATATTTTTTTATTTTTTTATTCCTGGGCTCCACGTCCTTGCATCAAGGATCGGGCTGGTCCAGGTTTAAAAATTTCTGACATTTAATGTTTTTAGTGTGTGTTTCAGACCTGTGGACGAGCACCGTGTGGTTAGCATTGACAGTGCGGTCGACCCAGGTGCTTGTGCGGGTGCCCATACCGACTGCGTTGAGGCATGAAATTTGCGTGCGTGTTTTTTTAAGTCGTGCCATGAGCGCGCGAGTACTGGTTAATATTATGTTGTTATTATTGTTATTATTTTTATAATAATTATTTTTATTTATAAACATATTTATTATATTTATAATTATATGTAATTAACATCTCTATTATAATTTTATAATTATTTAAATATATCTTTATTTATTTAGAATTATAATTGTAAATAATTGTATATTTTTATTATAATTTTATAATTATTTAATAACTACAAATGTATATATATTTATTTATAGTTATAATCATATATATATATATATATTCTAATAATTATTAAATTTGAAAAAATATATTTATTGCATTTATATTTTTATAAATATATATAATTAATATATTTAAAATAATTTAATAATAATTAATATATATATGTATTATATAGAATTCAAATTATAAATATTTGTATATAATTATAAATATATTTATTTATTTAATATATTTATTATAATTTTATAATTATTTAAATATAAATATATATTTATTACATATATATTTTTATTATAGTGTGTGATTTCTAATAAAAATTAATTTTATTTATTGTCATTAAAATAGTTATATTTGACTATAATTAATATGAATATATAATTATATAGTAATACTATTTTAACATATAAAAAAATTGGTTCGATCACCTGTTTAACCGATTTTCCCGATCCAAACTTGACCTAATCCCCAAATTTAATGACCATCCCGATTCTATATGAGTGCATGTATAATTTTAGGGTAATTTAGGTGGGTGGGTTTTTTCAGTTTTATGGGGTAGTGTTTTTTTATATTTGGGAAATAGGTTTGTTCAATGCCACTACAAGTTGCGCTTTCACCGCACACCACCCCCAAACCCCACAAATATATATATATATATATATATATATATATATATATTAAATTTATTTTATTATAATAAATATAAAAATTAAAATAAATACATAATTATATTTTTTATAATAAATAAAAAAATTATAATAAATTTATTTTTTATAACTAATATTTAAAATAAATATTTGATATTATTATAATAAATGTAATAATATTATTATAATAAATATACATTTGTTATATATTTATTATCTATTTATTATAAATACTATAATGTTATAAAATTTATTATATTAAATATCTAACAAATATTAATAAAACTATTATAATAAATGCACAATAAATGTATAATAAATATTTATAATACATTTATATTTACAATAAATGCTTATTATAATTAAAAATTATAAAATATATAATAATAAGTATCTAATAAATGTATAATAAATATTATTATAATAAATATACATTTATAATATCTATTATAATAAATATTATAATAATAAATGCATAAGAAATATTAGTGTAATAAATATTATAATAAATGTATAATAAATATATAGTAAATGTATAATAAATATTTATAATAAATTTATTATAAATTTATTTTTATTTTAATAAATATTATAATATTTAATTATAATAAATATATATTTATATTTATATTTATAATAAATATGATAATATTTATTATAATAAATCTACATTTATTTTAAACATTTATTATAATTAATATGTACAATAAATATATATTTATAATTATAATACCTGTATTTTTTAATTATAATATAATAAATATAATATATAATTATTTAACATTATTATATAATTATCATATCTATATTTATTATATTTATAATTATATAATTATATTTTAAATAAATGTAATATGTAATATAATAAAATAAATGTAATATGATACATTTATTGTTTAATTTTAATAAATGTATATTTGTAATTATATATATTTTTAATAATTATAATAAAAATAAATTTATAATTACATATTACATTTATTATAATAAATAAATGTATATTGATAATTACATTTATAAATGTATATTTATTATAATAAATAAATGTATATTCATTACATATTTATTATAATAAATAAATGTATATTATATATATAATAAATGTAAATATATATAAATAAATGTATATTACATTTATAATAAATGAATATTTATATTAATAAATATTATTAATAAATATTATTAATAAAAATTAATAAATGTAAATTTATCAATGAATATTATAATAAATAAATGTATATATATAATTACATTTATAAATGTATATTTTTCATAAATGTATATTTATAAATAAATATAATTATTAAATATTATTAATGAATGTTAATAAATGTATATTTAATAATGAATATTATAATAAATAAGTCTATATTTATAATTACATTTATAAATGTATATTTATTATAATAAGTAAATGTATATTAAATTTTTAAATAATTACATATTTATTATAAAAAATAATTGTATATTACATTTATAATAAATTTCTATTTATATAAATAAATGTATATTACATTTATAATAAATGTATATTTATATAAATAAATTTATATTACATTTATAAGTAATTACATATTTATTATAATAAATGTATATTACATTTATAAATAAATAATCATTTATTTTGTTAATAAATAAATATTACATTTACTATTATAATAAATGAATATTACATTTGTATAAATGTATATTTATTACATATTTATTGTAATAAACAATTACATTTATAAATGTATATTACATTTACAATGAATATCTAATAAATAAATGAATATTACATTTACAATTAATGTATATTTATATTGGTAAATATTATTAATAAAAATTAATAAATGTAAATTTACTAATGAATATTATAATAAATAACTTTATATATATAATTACATTTATAAATGTATATTTATAAAAAATGTATATTTATAAATAATTATTATTACTAAATATTATTAATGAATGTTAATAAATGTATATTTATTAATGAATATTATAATAAATAAATGTATATTCATAATTACATTTATAAATGTATATTTATTATAATAAGTAAATGTGTATTACATTTATAAATAATTATATATTTATTATAATAAATAAATGTTTATTACATTTATTATAAATTGATATGTATAAAAATAATTGTATATTACATTTATAAGTAATTACATATTTATTATAATTAATGTATATTACATTTATAAATAAAATAAATGTATATTACATTTATAAGTAATTACATATTTATTATTTTTAATGTATATTACATTCATAGTAGAAATGCAGAGGAGAGCCCCGCACACCGAGAAGCTCTTACAAGATATATATTTAAGAATTAATATAATGAATTCAAAAATATGACATTGAAATTAGAAATTTATGTTTAACATTTTGGAAATCTATGTAATATTTTTATTCTAATAAAATATGTTTTTGTTTTTTTTCTTTTAATCAAGTATTTAGAAGATTCATTTTTTTTCTTGGTTTGGAAAACAATCAAGTGTTCGTTGATTTTACATAATCCAATTAATTTATTGAAAAACAAAATTATACTTGGTTTTTCATTAGGATTATTTTTATACATAAAACATGTTCTTTTTCAAAAAATGGTTCTTGTGAATTTATATTAAAAATATTTTTTTTACCACTTCTAGAAATTAAATCTTATAAAATGGGTTCTATATTTCATATCAGTATAATTAATATCAGGTAATTAGAGCAACTTAAAGAATAATTTTCATTTAAAAGAATCATATAAAATTATAAAGTAAGGTTCAAAGCAACGAGTAGTCATGATGATATGAAATTCTATCCATGCGATGTACAACAAAACAAAGATTATTTTCACATTGTTTTTGTAAAAAAGTTGAAAGAACCTAGCTCAAAATACTAAAAGAAGATTCCATTTTTTTTTAAAATTAAAACTTGGAAAAAAATGAATTTATAAAATCTTAGAAGAATATTAAAATCATTATTGAAAACATTTTTAAAGATAAGATGAAAATGGAAGAAAAGGATTCCCAAAAGTCTATTTTTCATTTTAAAAAAATTATGATCATTCAAAGTACTAAATAAAACAAAATTGTACAATTACTTGAACACTCCATGAATAAATGAAGGGAAATAAAATGAAATGGGTTTATCGTATAAGGAAAATATAATTTCTCTCAATATAAACTAATGTATAATCAATACAAATTAAAATGAGATTGAAACATAAATCTCTTACTACTTTGGTAATCACTAAATCAAAAACTCATGGAAGAGAGAACCATATATGTGTTTTTAAATCCCTGTAGTTTCAATAAAAAGAAGCGTAAAAACATTAATGGTGTCACACCATGAATTTTTGTTATATTTCTATTTTATTATTCCTGGGCTCCATGTCCTAGCGTCAAGGATCGGGCTGGTCCTTGTTTAAAAAATTATGACATTTAATGTTTTTAGTGTGTGTTTCAGACTCATGGACGGGCACCGTGTGGTTAGCAGTGACTGTGCGGTCGCCCCAGGTGCTTGTGCGGGTGCCCAAGCCGACTGCATTGAGACGTGCAATTTACGTGCGTGTTTTTTAAGTCGTGCGATGAGCACACAGGTACTGGTTAATATTATGTTCTTATTATTGTTATTATTTTTATAATTATTTTTTTATTTATAAACATATTTATTATATTTATAATCATATATAATTAATATCTTTATTATAATTTTATAATTATTTGAATATTTCTTTATTTATTTAGAATTATAATTGTAAATTATTGTAAATATTTATTATAATTTTATAATTCTTTAATAACTGTGAATGTATATATATTTATTTATAGTTATAATCATATATATATATATATTCCAATAATTATAAAATTTTAACAAATATATTTATTGCATTTATATTTTTATAAATATATATAATTAATATATTTATAAGAATTTAATAATGATTAATATATATATATATATTATATAGAATTCAAATTATAAATATTTGTATATAATTATAAATATATATAATTAATTAATATATTTATTATAATTTGATAATAATTTAAATATAAATATATATTTATTACATATAGATTTTTATTGTAGTGTGTGATTTATAATGAAGATAATTTTATTTATTGTCATTAAAATAGTTATATTTGACTGTAATTAATATGAATATATAATTATAAAATAATCCAATTTTAACATATAAAAAAATTGGTTTGATCACATATTTAACAGATTTTCTCGATCCAAACATGACCTAATCCCCTGATTTAATGACCATCCCGATTCTATATGAGTGCATGTATAATTTTAGGGTAATTTAGGTGGGTGGGTTTTTTAGTTTTATGGGGTAGTGTTTTTTTATATTTGGGAAATGGGTTTCTTCAACGCCATTACAAGTTGCGCTTTCATCGCACACCACCCCCAAACCCCACAAATATATATATATATATAATAAATTTATATTATTATAATAAATATGAAAAATAATATAAATACATAATTATATTTTTTATAATAAATACAAAAATTATAATAAATTTATTTTTTTATAACAAATATTTATAATTAACATTTGATAAATACTATAATAAATGTAATAGTATTATTATAATAAATGTACATTTGTTATACATTTATTATCCATTTATTATAAATACTATAATGTTATAATATTTATTATATGAAATATCTAATAAATATTAATAAATACTATTATTATAAATGCACAATAAATGTATAATAAATGTATAATAAATATTTATAATACATTTATATTTACAATAAATACTTATTATAATTAAAAATTGACAAATATATAATAATAAGTATCTAATAAATGAATAATAAATATTATTATAATAAATGTACATTTATAATATCTATTATAATAAATATTATTATAATAAATTTATAATATATATTAGTGTAATAAATATTATAATAAATGTATAATAAATATATAGTAAATATATAATAAATATTCATAAAAAATTTATTATAAATGTGTTTTTATTATAATAAATATTGTAATATTTAATTATAATAAATGTATATTTATATTTATATTTATAATAAATATGATAATATTTATTATAATAAATATACATTTATTTTAAACATTTATTATAATAAATATGTACAATAAATATATATTTAATATTATAATACCTGTATTTTTTAATCATAATATAATAAATGTAATATGTAATTATTTATTATTATTATATAATTATTATATCTATATTTATTATATTTATAATTATATAATTATATTATAAATATATGTAATATGTAATATAATATACTAAATGTAATATGATACATTTATTTTTTAATTGTAATAAATGTATATTTATAATTATATAAATTTTTAATAATTATAATAAATATAAATTTAAAATTTCATATTACATTTATAATAATAAATAAATAAATATATATTACATTTATTATAATAAATAAATTTATATATTTAATTACATTCATAAATGTATATTTATTATAATAAATAAATGTATATTATATTTATAATAAAGGTATATTTATATAAATAAATGTATATTAAATTTATAAAAAATGTATATTGATATTAATAAATATTATTAATAAATATTATTAATAAAAATTAATAAATTTAAATTTATCAATGAATATTATAATAAATAAATATATATATATAATTACATTTATAAATTTATATTTATAATAAATGTATACTTATAAATATATTTTATTATTAAATATTATTAATGAATGTTAATAAATATATATTTATTAATGAATATTATAATAAATAAATTTATGTTTATGATTACATTTATAAATGTATATTTATTATAATAAGTAAATGTATATTACATTTATAAATATTTACATATTTATTATAATAAAAAAATGTATATTACATTTATTATAAATTTATATTTATATAAATAAATGTATATTACATTTATAATAAATGTATATTTATATAAATAAAAGTATATTACATTTATAAATAAATAATCATTTATTTTGTTAATAAATGAATATTACATTTACTATTATAAATGTATATTACATATTTATTATAATAAATGTATATTACATTTATATAAATGTATATTTATTACATATTTTTTGTAATAAACAAGTACATTTATAAATGTATATTACATTTATAATAAATATCTAATAAATAAATGTATATTAAATTTATAATAAATGTATTTTTATATTAATAAATATTATTAATAAATATTATTAATAAAAATTAATAAATGTAAATTTATCAATGAATATTATAATAAATAAATATATATATATAATTACATTTATAAATGTATATTTATAATAAATGTATATTTATAAATAAATATTAGTATTAAATATTATTAATGAATGTTAAAAAATGTATATTTATTAATGAATATTATAATAAATAAATTTATATTTATAATTATATTTATAAATGTATATTTATTATAATAAGTAAATGTATATTACATTTATAACTAATTACATATTTATTATAATAAATAAATGTATATTACATTTATTACAAATTTATATTTATATAAATAAATGTATATTACATTTATAATAAATATATATTTATATAAATAAATGTATATTACATTTATAAGTAATTACATATTTATTATAATAAATGTATATTACATTTATAATTAAATAATCATTTATTTTGTTAATAAATGAATATTACATTTACGATTATAAATTTATATTACATATTTATTATAATAAATATATATTACATTTATATAAATGTATATTTATTACATATTTATTGTAATAAACAATTACATTTATAAATGCATATTACATTTATAATAAATATATAATAAATAAATATAATTGATATTTATAAATAATTACTTATTTATTATAATAAATAAATGTATATTTATAATTATATAATTATAGTATATAATTATTTATAGATATGATAATTATATAATAAAGATAAATAATTATATTATAATTAAAAAATCAATGTATTATAATATTTATTATACATTTACTATACATATTTATTATAATAAATGTATAAAATAAATTTAGATTTATTATAAAAAATTGGGCTACATAAATAAAACATCTAACCATATACTTATTTAATAAAACATATACTTAGAGCATTACAAGAATATAATAAATATATTTATAAAATTATATGTATAATAAATAAATAAATATTTATTTATAATAAAAACTATAAATAAATGTATATTTATTTATATTTATATATAAAATGAATATATTTTAATTTAAAAATATAAATATTTTATAAATATATTTATTATATTTATAATTATATATAATTAATATATATATTATAATTTTGTAATTTTTTAAATATATCTCTATATAAATAGAATTATAATTTTAAATATTTGTATTTATTTATTATAATTTTATAATTATTTAATAACTATAAATGTATATATATTTATTTATAGCAATAATCATATATATATTTATTTCAATAATTATAAAATTTTAAAAAATAAATTTATTGCATTTATAATTTTATAAATATATATAATTAATATATTTATAACAATTTAAAAATATTTAAATATATACGTTTTATATAGAATTATAATTATAAATATTTGTATATATTTATAAATATACTTATTTAATTAAAATATTTATTATAATTTTATAATTATTTTATTATAAATATATATTTAATACATATATATTTTAATTATAGTGTGTGATTTATAATGATAATTAATTTTATTTATTGTCATTAAAATAGTTATATTTGACTATAATTAATATGTATATATAACTATATAATCATATTCTTTTAACAAATAAAAAAATTGGTTCGATCACCTTTTTAAGTGATTTTCCCGATCCGAACATGAACTACTCCCCTGATTTAATGACCATCTCGATTCTATATGAGTGGGTGTATAATTTTAACTACAATTAATGAATTTTAGGTGCAATAGAATGATTTTATTGATAGATTAGTCATGTGACCATTGTAATATGAATTTTGACGTTGACCTTCCTTAAATGCATTCATAAATATATGAAATGGATGAGTCGTTCTATAAATTGGATACCCATCCACAACCCCTATCATTCTATAGCTCTACAAATTTAACTGTAATTCTCACTCACCCTTCCTCCTCCCCAGTACAAGCGCTCGTCTCTCCAATCCCCCAAAACAAAATGGTGCATCGAGAGATGAGAACATTAACAACGAAGATGAGGTGTGTCTCCAATTCCTTCTTCCCTGGCTCCGCGAAAAGGTAGGGGAGAGTGCCGCACACTGAGTAGGCGATGCCGGCGATGCAGGAATAGACGGGGATAATGCCGCACACAGAGGAGGAGATGCCGGTGATTCTGAAAACCAACTTCAATCTGCTCTTAGAAGAAACTTCCTACCAGGCGATGCCGGAAAGGAAGAAGAAGACGACGCTGGACGACCCGTTGATGTCGGAATTATAGATGGGGGAAAGCCACATTGATATGCTCTTAGCAGACACTTCCTACCAGGCGATGCCAGAAAGGAAGAAGAAGATGACGCTGACCGACCCGTTGATTCTAGAAAGGAAGATAAAGATGACCCTGGCCGACCCGGTGATGCCAAAAATGAAGAAGAAGATGACACTGGCCGACCTGGTGATGCAGGAATGGCAGAGGAGTGAAGCCCACATTGATCTTCTCTTTGCAGACACTTCCTACCAAGCGATGCAGGATAGGATGAAGAAGCTGATGCTGGCCAACCCGGCGATGCCGGAATGGCAGAGGAAGGAAACCCACATCGATATGCTCTTCGGAGACACTTCCTATAAGAAGATGCCGGAAAGGAAGAAGAAGATGACGTTAGCCGGCCCGTTTATACCCCAGGACATGGCGATGGAGGATCAGAAGAAGGGGAACACACTGGGCAGCCTGTTTATGGCCGAAGACCTGGGGTTGGTGGCGACACCGGGACGGAAGAAGAGGACAGCAGTGGGCAACCTGTTTATAGCCCAAGACCAGACGATGGAGGATTGGAAGAAGAGAAGTATGGTGTTCATGGAAGAAAGGAAAAAGAGAGCACCGTACACCAAACAGCTCTTAGCAAACACTTGCAATCAGGTGACGTCGGAAAGGAAGAAGAGGACGACGTTGGACGACTTCTTTAAATCCCATGACCTGGAGATGGAGGATCGGAAGAAGAAAAATACGGTTTTCATGGAAGAAAGGAAGTGGAAAGATTCTCACACACATAAGCTCTTACTAGACTCTTGTGATCATGCCAAGTAGGATAAGAAGAAGAGGATGAAGCTTGCCGACCTGTTTATCGCCCAAGACCTGGGAATGGCGGATCAGAAGAAGGGAAGTAAGGTGTTCATGGCTGAAAGGCAGAGGAGAGCGCCACACACCTAGAACCTCATACCAGACTCGGTGTTAATGGCAGAAATGCATAGGAGAGAGCCTCACACCGAGAAACTCTTACAAGATATATATTAAATAATTAATTTAATGAATTTAAAAAAATAATGTTAAAATTAAAAATTTATGTTTAACATTTTGGAAATCTATGTAATATTTTTATTCAAATAAAATTTGTTTTTGTTTTTTTTATTTTAATCATGTAATCAAAAGATTCATTTTTTTCTTGGTTTGAAAAACAATAAAGTGTTCATTTAATTTACATAATCCAATTAATACAATTAGAACAAGATTATACTTGGTTTTTCTTTAAGATTATTTTTATACTTAAAACATGTCCTTTTTCAAAAAATGGTTCTTGTGAATTTATATTAAAAATATTTTTCCCCACTTCTAGAAATTAAATCTTATAAAATGGGTTCTATATTTCAAATCAGTATTATTAATATCATGTAATAATATCTACTTAAAGAATTATTTTTCTTGGAGAAGAATCATATAAAATTATAAAGTAAGGTTCAAAACAACGAGTAGTCATGATGACATGAAATTCTATCCATGCAAAGTACAACAAAACAAATATTCTTTTCACATTTTTTTTGTAAAAATGTTAAAAGTACCTAGCTCAAAATACTGAACAAATACTCCATTTATTTTTTTATTAAAAATCAAACATGTCTAAAAATAAATTTATAAAATCATAGAAGAATATTAAAATCATTATTGAAAACATTTTTAAAGAAAAGATGAAAATGGAAGAAAAGTATTCCCAAGAGTCTATTTTTCATTTAAAAAAAATTAATGATCATTCTAAGTACTAAATAAAAGAAAATTGTACAATTTCTTGAACACTCCATGAATAAATGAAGGAAAATAAAATGAAATGTGTTTATCGTATAAGGAACATATAATTTCTCTCAATATAAACTAATGTATAATCAATACAAATTAAAATGAGATTGAAACATATATCCCTTACTACTTTGGTAATCACTAAATCAAAAACTCATGAAAGAGAGAACCATATATGGATTTTTAAATCCCTTTAGTATGAATAAAAATAATCGTAAAACCATTAATGGTGTCACACCACGACTTTTTAATATATTTTTATTTTATTATTCCTGGGCTCCACGTCCTCGCGTCAAGGATCAGGCTGGTCCTGGTTTAAAAATTTCTGACATTTAATGTTTTTAGTGTGTGTTTCAGACCCATGGACGGGCACCGTGTGGTTAGCAGTGACTGTTCGGTCGCCCTAGGTGCTTGTGCGGGTGCCCAAGCCAATTGCATTGAGGCGTGCAATTTGCGTGCGTGTTTTTTTAAGACGTGCGATGAGCGCGCGGGTACTGGTTAATATTATTTTGTTATTATTGTTATTATTTTTCTAATTATTATTTTTTATTTAAAAACATATTTATTATTTTTATAATTATATATAATAATTATCTTTATTATAATTTTATAATTATTCAAATATATCATTATTTATTTAGAATTATAATTGTAAATATTTGTATATATTTATTATAATTTTATAATTATTTAATAACTGTAAATGTATATATATATATATTTTTAGTTATAATCATATATATATATATTCCAATAATTATAAAATTTTAACAAATATATTTATTGCATTTATATTTTTATAAATATATATAATTAATATATTTATAAGAATTTAATAATAATTAATATATATATGTAATATATAGAATTCAAATTATAAATATTTGTATATAATTATAAATATATTTATTTGATTAATATATTTATTATAATTTGATAATTATTTAAATATAAATATATATTTATTACATATAGATTTTTATTATAGAGTGTGATTTATAATGAAAATTAATTTTATTTATTGTCATTAAAATAGTTATATTTGACTGTAAATAATATGAATATATAATTATATAATAATACTATTTTAACATATAAAAAAATTTGTTCGATCACATGTTTAACAGATTTTCCCGATCCAACCATGACATAATCCCCTGATTTAATGACCCTCCTTATTCTATATGAGTGCATGTATAATTTTAGGGTAATTTTGGTGGGTGGGTTTTTTTAGTTTTATGGGGTAGTGTTTTTTAATATTTGGAAAATGGGTTTGTTCAACGCCACTACAAGTTGCGCTTTCACCGCACACCACCCCCAAACCCCACAAATATATAAATATATATAATAAATTTATTTTATTATAATAAATATGAAAAATAAAATAAATACATAATTATATTTTTTTTAATAAATACAAAAATTATAATAAATTTATTTTTTTATAACAAATATTTATAATAAATATTTGAAAAATATTATAATAAATGTAATAATATTATTATAATAAATTTATATTTGTTATACATTTATTATCAATTTATTATAAATACTATAATGTTATAATATTTATTATATTAAATATCTAATAAATATTAATAAATAATATTATTATAAATGCACAATAAATGTATAATGAATGTATAATAAATAAATATAATACATTTATATTTACAATAAATACTTATTATAATTAAAATTTTTATAATTTCTAATAACAAGTATTTAATAAATGTATAATAAATATTATTATATTAAATGTATAATAAATATTAGTGTAATAAATATTATAATAAATGTATAATAAACATATAGTAAATGAATAATAAATATTTATTATAAATAATATAATAATCATTATAATATTTAATTATAATAAATGTATATTTGTATTTATATTTATAATGAGTATGATAATATTTATTATAAAAAATCTACATTTATTTTATACATTTATTTTAATAAATATATTATAAATATATATTTAATATTATAATACCTATATTTTCTAATAATAATATAATAAATGTAAAATGTAATTATTTATCATTATTATATAATTATCATATATATATTTATTAAATTTATAATTATATAATTATATTATAAATAAATGTAATATGTAATATAATATAATAAATGTAATATGATACATTTATTTTTTAATTTTAATAAATATATATTTATAATTATATAATTTTTTAATAATTATAATAAATATAAATTTAATATTACATATAACATTTATTATAACAAATAAATAAATATATATTACATTTATTATAATAAAGAAATGTATATTTATAATTACATTTATAAATTTATATTTATTATAATAAATAAATGTATATTTATTACATATTTTTTATAATAAATAAATGTATATTATATTTATAATAACTGTATATTTATATAAATAAAGGAATATTACATTTATAATAAATGTATATATATAATAATAAATATTATTAATAAATATTATTAATAAAAATTAGTAAATGTAAATTTATCAATGAATATTATAACAAATAAATGTATATATATAATTACATTTATAAATGTATATTTATAATAAATTTATATTTATAAATAAATATTATTACAAAATATTATTAATGAATGTTAATAAATGTATATTTATTAATGAATATTATAATAAATAAATGTATATTTATAATTACATTAATAAATGTATATTTATTATAATAAGTAAATGTATATTACATTTATAAATAATTACATATTTATTATAATAAATAACGCATATTACATTTATTAGAAATTTATATCTATATAAATAAATGTATATTACATTTATAATATGTCACGAACCAGCTCGGGTCGACCCTGAACCGGTCACCCGAGCCGGTCCGCGGCAAGTCCCGAGGGGCGTTCCCGATCCCCCCGGGATGGCAACCAGTGCCGGGCATTAAGACTTGATCGTTGGGAACGATTTCAGCCCAAAACAAAAGTAAACAGAACAGAATAAATAAACACTAACAGCGGAAAAGAAAAAGGAACCACACAACCACGTACCTCCATGTGACCTCTCAGGTCACCACCCAACTAGAGAGCAACCTCGCTCCAACACTGAGCGACTCAAGACAGAAGACCTGCGACTGAAATGGTAAAAGATAGGCGTGAGCACAAAAGTACTCAGTAGGTGAGCCCAACAACAAGTCCCAAAGCACTGCCAATAAATATAGAATCTACATAATCCAGGTTTGAACTATAATGTATAAAAGTAATTTTTCATAATGTTTTACTTGAAAATCAAACACAAGACATTTCCCTTATTCTTTTCCGAAAGTTAGTTCCATTTCACTAGTTTTAAACTCATTCTGAAAAGAAAAGTGTTACATTTTCAAATCTAACCCAAAGCGAACAAAGCATTTTCATTTGAAAACCATTTTTCTCAAAGTCTAACAGTATAGGCTGTGAAATGTGACTGAAGGAAAACAAGCAGGGAAAACAAGTGCAAGTAAAGGTAAACAGGTAAGGAAAACCAAGTGCAAGTACAAATAAACCAGAAGTTATTAGCAATAACCATGGGTGATCCTGAACATCCCTAGAAAACCCCTGGACGTACTCGGGTTCAGACTACCTGCCGGCATGGTACTCCATAGTCAATAACCAACTGGCCGCCCTAACAGCCAACCAGTGGCACATCCCTCCTGGCCTGTCTGTATCTCCAGGGGGTACTAACCCGTCTAATCAGGGTTAGCAAGCAACCGTCACTCGATAATCTACAAGACGCCCAGGAACCCATAGTAGTTTTTGTAACACTGTGTAAGTGGGAGACCCGCGCAAGCGTGACTCATCTCATCGCACTTGCCAACCCCTTACACGGACATCGCTACACGACAACCCTCGAAGGGAAGTCCCCCTGTAGAAATGCCCTCACAAGTACGTATACATATATATAATCACTTCACATTCAAAAAAGTGCCAACCGGGCCGTCATGTCACTTACATTTTGATCATTTAAGACCAAAGCATTTTTAAAGAGGGATGACACACGCCATTTCATTGAAAACCAGAAACGCACTTAGAAATTTATTTAAGAAACTCAAATCAGCATCTTAACCTGGAACACATTTGTTTCACAAGTAGAATTATTTTCCAACATCAAAACACACCCCACTTTAATCAAGAGCCAAACGGGCCTTTAACCACCTCTCTGAAGAATACTATTTCTCAAACAAAATCCACACCTTTAATCATGCGTCAAAAAGAAACATTTTTCAGCAACCAAGAACCACATATAAAGTTTCCAAAAACGAGTTTAAAGGTCACAAGACATTAACTCTAATCAAGGTTCCATGAAAAACACATTTTTCCCTAGACAATACACCTACTAATTTTACACATCAAAAACATTTCAAAACACAGTTTCTCATTTCATAAAGAACCATTCAGCAATATTACCATGGAAGACCACAATTAAAACTAAGAAAACACTTTCAACGAAACGCTAGGATTTAAATAGCCTTTATCAGCAGATCACCACACTATAAATAAGTACTTAATAATACTTTTAAATTTGCTGAAATTCAATAAAAAAAAACAAGGAATAAATAAATTCTTAATTTAAAGGCGAGTGCAAAGGGAGACCTACCTCAAGATCCAAGCGCGGCGGTAAAACGATCTTGGAACCAAGGCGCGATGACACGACGTGTGTTCGAAGCCACGTGATAAAGTCCAACACTCTCGAAACTGAGGCGCGGAGATGGCAGAACCACGGAAGCAAGGCGCAGCGATAACGCTCTCTCGAAAACGCCCTGCGCGGGTCCTAAAACAGTAGACCGTTAAACGGTCTCAACGATATTAATAACAGAATAATATTAATAATAATAACAACGGGAAAGTAATCACGGTGATAACAATAATCACAATAATAATTATAACACAACATAATAATAATAATAATGTTATAATAATAACAATAATAATATAATTAGCATAATTGTAATATCAATAATAACAATAATAATAATATCATAATATTAATACAATAATAATAATAGGAACAATGCCAATTTAATATAATTATAATATATTAATAATATAATAACGATAATAATATAAAATAATGTTAACACAATAATATTAATAATAATAATATAATGACAATAGCATAATAATGATAATAATTTAATAATGATAATAAGAATATCATAACATAATAATAATAATAAAAATAATATGATAATAATTAAAATAATAATAATTATATTAGTAATAATAATAATAGTAATAATAATATTAATAATATGTTAGTAATCATCATAATAATAATAATGATAATATGAAATGTTAATATCAATAATAACAATAAAAATAATAATAATAATAATATAATAATAATAATAATAATAATAAAATGATATTAACATAATAATAATAATAATAAAATAATATTAACACAATAATAATAATAATAATACAATAATAATAATGACATAATAATAATAAAATAATTATAATGTTATTAATATGACAAAAATAATTAACGTTATAAAATTAAGATTAACAAATCAAAAATGAAAATACGAAAAGAAAAGAACTCACGGCCTGGGGGGGGGAGTTCGCGCGGGAGGCGGCGGAGCAGGGAGGCCGGAGCGGCTGCGAGAGGGGCGCGGCGGTGCAGGAAAGAACAGGGAGGGGAGAGAGGGAAGGTCGCGGAAGACGGGGAGAGATGCAGGCGGCGGGCTGGCGTGGCAACGGCTGGCGGGCGGCAGGGTCGCGCGAGGCGGAGAAATGGGAGAGATGCAGCTGTTCACAGAGGGGTGCCGGGATGGGGGAGCGGCAATGTCGGATGGGAAAACCGCCGGAGAGACAGGATGGAGCTGGAGCGGGGCAGGTTGGACAGGAACAGGCGGAGGTCGGGACTCGGTGCGGAGCAGCGGAGGAGCAGGGCGCTGGGGCGGCGCGGCGCTGAGGTGAGTGGGAGGAGGGTGCAGGGAAGAGGGCGGCCGAGGCGGTGCTGAAGGAGGAGATATGTGGAAGGCCGGGGCGGGGAAGCGAGGCGAGGCCCGGGGCTGGTCGGCAGGGGCCGCTGGGGAAGAGAAGCAGGGGTCGGAGGGAGGTGTCGCCGTAGCGGAGCGAGGCAGGAGGAGAGCGGGGCGGCGCCGGAGTCGCGCGGAGAGGCTGCGATGGAGGTGCGGGCGCCGGAGGTCAGGCCGAGAGGGGCGGAGTGCCGAAGGGCCGACTGAGAGGGAGAGCGGGAGATAGAGCAGCAGGCCGGCCAAACCAGAGAAAAAATGAAGAGAAAAGAAGAGGAAGAAAAGCGGGGGAGAGAGAGAGAGGGAGTGGCGGCTGGGTAGGGGATTAGGTTAGGGTTAGGGTGGGGTAGGTTTATATATATATATATATATGATAAAAATAATAATATTAATAATTATAATATAACATTATAATAACAATAATAAAAAGTATAATTATAATCAAACCATTTAATAATAATAAAATTTATCATTAAAATAATAATAGAACTTATATTAATAATAATAATAAAACTTTATAAAGACAATAATAATTATAAAATTTACAATAATAATAATAATAACAAACTTAATAAATAAAATAATAATGATAATAAAATAATTTAACAATCCTAATTATATTAACTATGAACATAAAGTAGAAGTTAAAATTTAACCGCCGGGCGAACATGTGGTCACCCGGGCCGAACGCACGATCACCGCTAGCGATGCGATGACCGCGCACCGGTGCGAAACCATCAATCACAATTAATCTTCGAAAAATTTAAACCGGGTCCAAGAAAAGAGAAAAATTATGGACGTCCGCGGTCGGGGTGTGACAATTCTCCCCACCACAGACACTTTCTGCCCCCAGAAAGTCACCAGGCCGCAAGTCAACCAAAGACCAAGTCTATGCCGAAACATAACTAAAGAAAACTGATGTTCTCGGGGATGACCTTACTCTACACAGGTCACACCCGACCGATTCAAGAGAAAACTGGGGTCCGAGGGTGAGGGGAGAACCCGAAGGGGTTCTCCCCACCACAAGAACTTAACTAGTGCAGAAAAGATGACCATTTAAATAGAACACCCTGGGAAAGGGGGGGGGGGCGACGCGGGAACTCCCAACCAATT
Organism: Viscum album; assembly: GCA_963277665.1. Lineage (NCBI taxonomy): Eukaryota > Viridiplantae > Streptophyta > Magnoliopsida > Santalales > Viscaceae > Viscum > Viscum album. The sequence goes on from OY728131.1 coordinate 1,935,690,332, forward strand.
CAAACCAACTCTTATAGCACGATTACTACAACGCCTCCGTCGAAACCTTGTACCCACGACTAGAGTCATCAACTTCAACACCAGGGAAAACCCATAGAAAAGCATTTAACCAACATCAAATTGGAGACATGATCCACCGAAGTCCACGAAACATAACCACATTTTAAACATAACTAAAACGAGGTCAACCCACACGAGAGTCAAACACACTTTTAAGAAGGACACACGATTCGGAATATTACATTCTCACGACAAGTCCGCTTAGATTTATCATAGAACAAGTCCATTGCCACTTTTTAGAAAAACAACACATTTACATAAACCAGACTACTTGGATTATGATAGAACAAGTCCATGATAACCCCATGGTAAAACGATGAACATACAACAACGTCAAAACTTATCAGCAGAAAAACAAGTACTAAAAGATCTTGATTGTTCCACTGCTAATGCGGAACTCAAAACCTGGACCAAGGCTTCACAACCCTGGGGACTCCTGACTGTGCGCGAGCTTCACCCCGAGACTTGTGGCTGGGGCTCTGATGGCTGAAGCATCTTCTGCCTCACAGTCAGGTACTGACATTCTCCCATCGCAGCTTCCTCTTCAAGCAACGCTTCTTGCAAAACTTCTCCAGATGACCCAGACAACCACAGTGATGACATGTCTTCGGAGGGTTGCGACAAGACGGCTTTAAATGCCCGAAACGACCACACTGAAAGCATACCATCGAACGATCTGATGAACTGGAAGCTGGGACCAAAGGGGATAACTCATTGGGGACAGGTATCTCTCGCGCCTTTTCCTCACCAGAGGGGGAACTCTTGCGAACAACAGGGGATGCTGAAGTATTAGCCACCCGCACACCGGAAACCAACTCAGCCAAGAAAGCTTTCTCCACCAGCTTCTCGAAACAAAGGTCTTTAGAAGGGAGGACACGCTCCTTGATCTCTGGACGAAGACCTCCAGTGAAAAGAGAGGCCTTCATGAGCTCATGTGACGCTACATCTGGATAAAAGGGAATTAGTTCCTTGAAATGGTCAACATATGCCTTCATCGTCCGTTGACCTTGTTGAATATGCACCAGCTCTCTCTTTTTCTCCAGCTTCACTTCCTCAGGTACAAACCATTGGATGAAAACGGTTCTGAAGACATCCCACGTCATTTCACCTTGCGTTGGCGGTGGGGCAACCATCTTCCACTGGTCCAGAGCTGGACCCTCAAACAACTCCATAACTGCACGAACCTTAACATTATCGGGAGTTCCCAACATTCTAAAGACACGTTCCACTTCCTCGAGCCATTTCACTGCCTCTAACGGACCCTGATCACCATGGAGAACAGGCAAAGTCTGAGGAGGACTAAAAACTGGACCTGACATATCCGAATCCTTAAAGACCTTTCTGGGCGGCATTTCCTGAGCGACATGTAAAACACAAGGCCAAAACCCACATCAAACCAAATCAACATCAAATCGAAGCAACATCAATAAAAGCGCCTTTATCAAAAATAGTCAGCACAAGGACCAATCAAATACAACACAACCCAAAATAAAATCTCCTCCTTAAAATTTCCTTTTCATTTTTGATTTCAAAACTACCCTTTCTCAAAATCACTTTCCAAAAACCAATCCACTTTCAAACCAAAAACATTCCAAAACCATTCTCCCTTTAAAACCAGTTTAGAAAACAAATTCAAGCGTTAAATTTCAAACACACCCAGGTAATCTTATGAACCGTTGCACATGTCTTTATCCACATTCCATTCATACGTGCATCAACACACACTTTCCATGCATTCTCACACATGTGCAAACGTTCATAAAGAGGACCTGTGGTTTCACCCCAAACCATTCTGAACCAACTCCAAGCAAACAACAGATTTTTCAAATCAAGAGATTTCAGTTTTAAAACCCATTTTATACATGTAAAGTCCTTTAAAAGAAACCAGTCAAATTTTCAAAAACCCCTTTTTTCATTTCAAACAACGCGCTCACACAAACCAAAACGAAAGCAACATCCAAATTTGCATCAATCACAGAAATGAGGGACTAGTAGTCACACTCAACCTGACGACATGGTAGTGGGCCATGTCCCAAGTCAGCGTCGACCACTAGGAGGAATTCAAACCACGTACTCGAACTCCACATGGGTCACTACTCCATGTGAAATTACGATGTAACGTCGGCTTGCCTCCATTATCATCTCTTAATCCAAGACAAACCAGGAAAGACAAGGACACAATTCCCGAACTACCCCTGGTAACTCGAAGATCAGTGCGAGCAAGAGTTCGCGACGCTCTTCCCGTACCTACCCGTCGAGTTCCGACAGTCTTAATCTCCTTCTACCGGACAACCCAAATAACAAGAACCACCTCTGATACCATTTTGTCACGAACCAGCCCGGGTCGACCCTGAACCGGTCACCCGAGCCGGTCCGCGGCAAGTCCCGAGGGGCGTTCCCGATCCCCCCGGGATGGCAACCAGTGCCGGGCATTAAGACTTGATCGTTGGGAACGATTTCAGCCCAAAACAAAAGTAAACAGAACAGAATAAATAAACACTAACAGCGGAAAAGAAAAAAGGAACCACACAACCACATACCTCCATGTGACCTCTAAGGTCACCACCCAACTAGAGAGCAACCTCGCTCCAACACTGAGCGACTCAAGACAGAAGACCTGCGACTGAAATGGTAAAAGATAGGCGTGAGCATAAAAGTACTCAATAGGTGAGCCCAACAACAAGTCCCAAAGCACTGCCAATAAATATAGAATCTACATAATCCAGGTTTGAACTATAATGTATAAAAGTAATTTTTCATAATGTTTTACTTGAAAATCAAACACGAGACATTTCCCTTATTCTTTTCCGAAAGTTAGTTCCATTTCACTAGTTTTAAACTCATTCTGAAAAGCAAAGTGTTACATTTTCAAATCTAACCCAAAGCGAACAAAGCATTTTCATTTGAAAACCATTTTTCTCAAAGTCTAACAGTATAGGCTGTGAAATGTGACTGAAGGAAAACAAGCAGGGAAAACAAGTGCAAGTAAAGGTAAACAGGTAAGGAAAACCAAGTGCAAGTACAAATAAACCAGAAGTTATTAGCAATAACCATGGGTGATCCTGAACATCCCTAGAAAACCCCTGGATGTACTCGGGTTCAGACTACCTGCCGGCATGGTACTCCATAGTCAATAACCAACTGGCCGCCCTAACAGCCAACCAGTGGCACATCCCTCCTGGCCTGTCTGTAACTCCAGGGGGTACTAACCCGTCTAATCAGGGTTAGCAAGCAACCGTCACTCGATAATCTACAAGACGCCCAGGAACCCATAGTAGTTTTTGTAACACTGTGTAAGTGGGAGACCCGCGCACGCGTGACTCATCTCACCGCACTTGCCAACCCCTTACACGGACATCGCTACACGACAACCCTCGAAGGGAAGTCCCCCTGTAGAAATGCCCTCACAAGTACGTATACATATATATAATCACTTCACATTCAAAAAAGTGCCAACCGGGCCGTCATGTCACTTACATTTTGATCATTTAAGACCAAAGCATTTTTAAAGAGGGATGACACACGCCATTTCATTGAAAACCAGAAACGCACTTAGAAATTTATTTAAGAAACTCAAATCAGCATCTTAACCTGGAACACATTTGTTTCACAAGTAGAATTATTTTCCAACATCAAAACACACCCCACTTTAATCAAGAGCCAAACGGGCCTTTAACCACCTCTCTGAAGAATACTATTTCTCAAAAAAAATCCACACCTTTAATCATGCGTCAAAAAGAAACATTTTTCAGCAACCAAGAACCACATATAAAGTTTCCAAAAACGAGTTTAAAGGTCACAAGACATTAACTCTAATCAAGGTTCCATGAAAAACACATTTTTCCCTAGACAATACACCTACTAATTTTACACATCAAAAACATTTCAAAACACAGTTTCTCATTTCATAAAGAACCATTCAGCAATATTACCATGGAAGCCCACAATTAAAACTAAGAAAACACTTTCAACGAAACTCTAGGATTTAAATAGCCTTTATCAGCAGATCACCACACTATAAATAAGTACTTAATAATACTTTTAAATTTGCTGAAATTCAATAAAAAAACAAGGAATAAATAAATTCTTAATTTAAAGGCGAGTGCAAAGGGAGACCTACCTCAAGATCCAAGCGCGGCGGTAAAACGATCTTGGAACCAAGGCGCGATGACACGACGTGTGTCCGAAGCCACGTGATAAAGTCCAACACTCTCGAAACTGAGGCGTGGAGATGGCAGAACCTCGGAAGCAAGGCGCAGCGATAACGCTCTCTCGAAAACGCCCTGCGCGGGTCCTAAAACAGTAGACCGTTAAACGGTCTCAACGATATTAATAACAGAATAATATTAATAATAATAATAACGGGAAAGTAATCGCGGTGATAACAATAATCACAATAATAATTATAACACAACATAATAATAATAATAATGTTATAATAATAACAATAATAATATAATTAGCATAATTGTAATATCAATAATAACAATAATAATAATATCATAATATTAATACAATAATAATAATAGGAACAATGCCAATTTAATATAATTATAATATATTAATAATATAATAACGATAATAATATAAAATAATGTTAACACAATAATATTAATAATAATAATATAATGACAATAGCATAATAATGATAATAATTTAATAATGATAATAAGAATATCATAACATAATAATAATAATAAAAATAATATGATAATAATTAAAATAATAATAATTATATTAGTAATAATAATAATAGTAATAATAATATTAATAATATGTTAGTAATCACCATAATAATAATAATGATAATATGAAATGTTAATATCAATAATAACAATAAAAATAATAATAATAATAATATAATAATAATAATAATAATAATAAAATGATATTAACATAATAATAATAATAATAAAATAATATTAACATAATAATAATAATAATAAAACAATAATAATAATGACATAATAATAATAAAATAATTATAATGTTATTAATATGACAAAAATAATTAACGTTATAAAATTAAGATTAACAAATCAAAAATGAAAATACGAAAAGAAAAGAACTCACGGCCTGGGGGGGAGTTCGCGCGGGAGGCGGCGGAGCAGGGAGGCCGGAGCGGCTGCGAGAGGGGCGCGACGGTGCAGGAAAGAACAGGGAGGGGAGAGAGGGAAGGTCGCGGAAGACGGGGAGAGATGCAGGCGGCGGGCTGGCGTGGCAACGGCTGGCGGGCGGCAGGGTCGCGCGAGGCGGAGAAATGGGAGAGATGCAGCTGTGCACAGAGGGGTGCCGGGATGGGGGAGCGGCAATGTCGGATGGGAAAACCGCTGGAGAGACAGGATGGAGCTGGAGCGGGGCAGGTTGGACAGGAACAGGCGGAGGTCGGGACTGGGTGCGGAGCAGCGGAGGAGCAGGGCGCTGGGGCGGCGCGGCGCTGAGGTGAGCGGGAGGAGGGTGCAGGGAAGAGGGCGGCCGAGGCGGTGCTGAAGGAGGAGATATGTGGAAGGCCGGGGCGGGGAAGCGAGGCGAGGCCCGGGGCTGGTCGGCAGGGGCCGCTGGGGAAGAGAAGCAGGGGTCGGAGGGAGGTGTCGCCGCAGCGGAGCGAGGCAGGAGGAGAGCGGGGCGGCGCCGGAGTCGCGTGGAGAGGCTGCGATGGAGGTGCGGGCGCCGGAGGTCAGGCTGAGAGGGGCGGAGTGCCGAAGGGCCGGCTGAGAGGGAGAGCGGGAGATGGAGCAGCAGGCCGGCCAAACCAGAGAAAAAAAGAAGAGAAAAGAAGAGGAAGAAAAGCGGGGGAGAGAGAGAGAGGGAGTGGCGGCTGGGTAGGGGATTAGGTTAGGGTTAGGGTGGGGTAGGTTTATATATATATATATATATGATAAAAATAATAATATTAATAATTATAATATAACATTATAATAACAATAATAAAAAGTATAATTATAATCAAACCATTTAATAATAATAAAATTTATCATAAAAATAATAATAGAACTTATATTAATAATAATAATAAAACTTTAATAATTATAAAATTTACAATAATAATAATAATAACAAACTTAATAAATAAAATAATAATGATAATAAAATAATTTAACAATCCTAATTATATTAACTATGAACATAAAGTAGAAGTTAAAATTTAACCGCCGGGCGAACATGTGGTCACCCGGGCCGAACGCACGATCACCGCTAGCGATGCGATGACCGCGCACCGGTGCGAAACCATCAATCACAATTAATCTTCGAAAAATTTAAACCGGGTCCAAGAAAAGAGAAAAATTATGGACGTTCGCGGTCGGGGTGTGACATAATAAATGTCTATTTATATAAATAAATGTCTATTACATTTATAAGTAATTACATATTTATTATAATAAATGTATATTACATTTATAAATAAATAATCATTTATATTATTAATAAATAAATATTACATTTACTATTATAAATGTATATTACATATTTATTATAATAAATGTATATTACATTTATATAAATGTATATTTATTACAGATTTATTGTAATAAAAAATTACATTTATAAATGTATATTACATTTATAATAAATATCTAATAAATAAATGTATATTACATTTATAATAAATCTATATTTATATTAATTAATATTATTAATAAATATTATTAATAAAAATTAATAAATGTAAATTTATCAATGAATATTATAATAAATAAATGTATATATATAATTACATTTATAAATGTATATTTATAATAAATTTATATTTATAAATAAATATTATTACAAAATATTATTAATGAATGTTAATAAATGTATATTTATTAATGAATATTATAATAAATAAATGTATATTTATAATTACATTAATAAATGTATATTTATTATAATAAGTAAATGTATATTACATTTATAAATAATTACATATTTATTATAATAAATAACGCATATTACATTTATTAGAAATTTATATCTATATAAATAAATGTATATTACATTTATAATAAATGTATATTTATATAAATAAATGTCTATTACATTTATAAGTAATTACATATTTATTATAATAAATGTATATTACATATTTATTATAATAAATGTATATTACATTTATATAAATGTATATTTATTACAGATTTATTGTAATAAACAATTACATTTATAAATGTATATTACATTTATAATAAATATCTAATAAATAAATGTATATTACATTTATAATAAATCTATATTTATATTAATTAATATTATTAATAAATATTATTAATAAAAATTAATAAATGTAAATTTATCAATGAATATTATAATAAATAAATGTATATATATAATTACATTTATAAATGTATATTTATAATAAATGTATATTTATAAATAAATATTATTATTAAATATTATTAATGAATGTTAATAAATGTATATTTATTAATGAATATTATAATAAATAAATGTATATTTATAATTATATTTATAAATGTATATTTATTATAATTAGTAAATGTATATTACATTTATAACTAATTACATATTTATTATAATAAATAAATGTATATTACATTTATTATAAATTTATATTTATATAAATATTTGTATATTACATTTATAATAAATGTATATTTATATAAATAAATGTATATTACATTTATAAGTAATTACATATTTATTATAATAAATGTATATTACATTTATAATTAAATAATCATTTATTTTGTTAATAAATGAATATTAAATTTACTATTATAAATGTATATTACATATTTATTATAAATAATGTATATTACATTTATATAAATGTATATTTATAACATATTAATTGTAATAAACAATTACATTTATAAATGCATATTACATTTATAATAAATATCTAATAAATAAATATAAATGACATTTATAAATAATTACATATTTATTATAATAAATAAATGTATATTTATAATTATATAATTATAGTATATAATTATTTATAGATATGATAATTATATAATAAAGATAAATAATTATATATTACATTTATTATATTATAATTAAAAAATCAATGTATTATTATATTTATTATACATTTATTATACATATTTATTATAATAAATGTATAAAATAAATTTAGATTTATTATAATAAATTGGGCTACATGAATAAAACATCTAACGATATACTTATTTAACAAAACATATACTTAGAGCATTACAATAATATAATAAATATATTTATAAAATTATATGTATAATAAATAAATAAATATTTATTTATAATAAAAACTATAAATAAATGTATATTTATTTATATTTATATATAAAATGAATATATTTTAATTTAAAAATATAAATATTTTATAAATATATTTATTATCTTTATAATTATATATAATTAATATCTATATTATAATTTTGTAATTTTTTAAATATAGCTCTATATAATTAGAATTATAATTTTAAATATTTGTATTTATTTATTGTAATTTTATAATTATTTAATAACTATGAATGTATATATATTTATTTATAGTAATAATCATATATATATATTTCAATAATTATAAAATTTTAACAAATATATTTATTGCATTTATAATTTTATAAATATATATAATTAATATATTTATAACAATTTAAAAATATTTAAAAATATAAGTTTTATATAGAATTCTAATTATAAATATTTGTATATATTTGTAAATATATTTATTTAATTAAAATATATATTATAATTTTATAATTATTTTATTATAAATATATATTTAATACATATATATTTTAATTATAGTGTGTGATTTATAATGAAAATTATTTTTATTTATTGTCATTAAAATAGTTATATTTGACTATAATTAATATGTATATATAATTATTTAATAATATTCTTTTAACAAATAAAAAAATTGGATTGATCACCTTTTTAAGTGATTTTCCCGATCCGAACTTGAACTACTCCCCTGATTTAATGACCATCTCTATTCTATATGGGTGGGTGTATAATTTTACCTACAATTAATGAATTTTAGGTGCAATAGAATGAGTTGATTGATAGATTAGTCCTGTGACCATTGTAATATGAATTTTGATGTTGACCTTCCTTAAATGCATTCATAAATATATGAAATGGATGAGTCGTTCTATAAATTAGATACCCATCCACAACCCTTATCATTCTGTAGCTCTACAAATTTAACTGTAATTCTCACTCACCCTTCCTCCTCCCCAGTACGAGCGCTCGTCTCTCCAATCCCCCAAAACAAAATGGTGCATCGGGTGATGAGAACGTTAACAATGAAGGTGAGGTGTGTCTCCAATTCCTTCTTCCCTGGCTCCGCAAAAAGGTAGGGGAGAGTGCCGCACACTGAGTAGGCGATGCCGGCGATGCAGGAATAGCCGAGGATAGTGCCGCACACAGAGCAAGAGATGACAGTGATTCCGAAAACCAACTTCAATCTGCTCTTAGAAGAAAATTCCTTCCAGGCGATGCTGGAAAGGAAGAAGAAGACGACGTTGGCCGACCCGTTGATACCAGAATTGTAGATGGGGGAAAGCCACATTGATATGCTCTTAGCAGACACTTCCTACCAGGCGATGCCAGAAAGGAAGAAGAAGATGACGCTGACCGACCCGATGATTCTAGAAAGGAAGATAAAGATGACCCTAGCCAACCCGGTGATGCCAACAATTAAGAAGAAGATGACACTGGCTGACCTGGCGATGCAGGAATGGCAGAGGCCTGAAGCCCACATTGATCTTCTCTTAGCAGACACTTCCTACCTAGCGATGCAGGATAGGAAGAAGAAGCTGAAGCTGGCCGACCCGGCAATGCCGGAATGGCAGAGGAAGGAAACCCACATCGATATGCTCTTCGGAGACACTTCCTACAAGATGATGCCGGAAAGGAAGATGAAGACGACGTTAGCCGGCCCGTTTATAGCCCAGGACATGGCGATGGAGGATCAGAAGACGGGGAGCACCCTGGGCAGCCTGTTTATGGTCGAAGACCTGGGGTTGGTGGCGACACCGGAACAGAAGAAGAGGACGGCGGTGGGCAACCTATTTATAGCCCAAGACCAGACGATGGAGGATTGGATGAAGAGAAGTACGATGTTCATGGAAGAAAGGCAAAGGAGAGCACCGCACACCGAGCAGCTCTTAACAGACACTTGCAATCAGGCGACGTCGGAAAGGAAGAAGAGGACGACATTGGACGACTTGTTTGAAGCTGAAGACCTGGAGATGGAGGATCAGAAGAAGAAAAATAAGGTTTTCATGGAAGAAAGGAAGTGGGGAGATTCTCACACACATAAGCTCTTACTAGACTCTTGTGATCATGCCAAGACGGATAAGAAGATGAGGATGGTGCTTGCCGACTTGTTTATAGCCCAAGACATGGCAATGGCGGATCAGAAGAAGCGAAGTATGGTGTTCATGGCAGAAAGGCAGAGGAGAGCGCCACACACCTAGAACCTCATACCAGACTCGGTGTTAATGACAGAAATGCATAGGAGAGAGCCTCACACTGAGCAACTCTTACAAGATATATATTAAAGAATTAATTTAATGAATTTAAAAAATAATGTTGAAATTAGAAATTTATATTTAAAATTTCGGAAATCTATGTAATATTTTTATTCAAATAAAATTTGTTTTTAATTTTTTTATTTTAATCAAGTATTCAAAATATTCATTTTTTTGCTTGGTTTGAAAAACAATCAAGTGTTCATTTAATTTACATAATCCAATTAATACAATTAGAACAAAATTATACTTGTTTTTTTAAGATTATTTTTATACTTAAAACATGTCCTTTTTCAAAAAATGGTTATTGTGAATGTATATTAAAAATATTTTTTCGGCACTTCTAGAAATTAAATCTTATAAAATGGGTTCTATATTTCAAATCAGTATAATTAATATCAGGTAATAAGATCAACTTACAGAATTATTTTTCTTGGAGAAGAATCATATAAAATTCTAAAGTAAGGTTCAATGCAACGAGTTGTCATGATGACATGAAATTCTATCCATGTGAAGTACAACAAAACAAAGATTTTTTCACATTTTTTTTGTAAAAATGTTAAAAGTACCTAGCTCAAAATACTGAAAGAACACTCCATTTATTTTTTTTATTAAAATTCAATCATGGCTAAAAATGAATTTATAAAATCATAGAAGAATATTAAAATCATTATTGAAAACATTTTTAAAGAAAAGATGAAAATGGAAGAAAAGGATTCCCAAAAGTCTATTTTTCATTTTTTAAAAAATTATGATCATTCTAAGTACTAAATAAAGGAAAATTGTACAATTTCTTGAACACTCCATGAATAAATGAAGGAAAATAAAATGAAATGTGTTTATCGTATAAGGAACATATAATTTCTCTCAATATAAACTAATGTATAATCAATACAAATTAAAATGAGATTGAAACAAAAATCTCTTACTACTTTGGTAATCACTAAATCAAAAACTCGTGAAAGAGAGAACCATATATGGATTTTTAAATCCCTTTAGTTTCAATAAAAATAATCTTAAAACCATTAATGGTGTCACACCACAAATTTTTAATATATTTTTATTTTGTTAGTCCTGGGATCCACGTCCTCGCGTCAAGGATCAGGCTGGTCCTGGTTAAAATATTTCTGACATTTAATGTTTTTAGTGTGTGTTTCAGACCCATGGACGGGCACCGTGTGGTTAGCAGTGACTGTGCGGTCACCCTAGGTGCTTGTGCGGGTGCCCAAGCTGACTGCATTGAGGCGTGCAATTTGTGTGCATGTTTTTTTAAGTTGTGCGATGAGCGCGGGGGTACTGGTTAATATTATGTTGTTATTATTGTTATTATTTTTGTAATTACTATTTTTTTATTTAAAAACGTATTTATTATATTTAAAATTATATATATTTATTATATTTATTATAATTTTTTAATTATTCAAATATATCATTATTTATTTAGACTTATAATTGTAAATATTTGTATATATTTATTATAATTTTATAATTATTTAATAACTGTAAATTTATATATATTTATTTTTAGTTATAATCATATATATATATATATTCCAATAATTATAAAATTTTAACAAATATATTTATTGCATTTATATTTTTATAAATATATATAATTAATATATTTATAATAATTTAATAATAATTAATATATATACGTATTATATAGAATTCAAATTATAAATATTTGTATATACTTATAAATATATTTATTTGATAAATATATTTATTATAATTTGATAATTATTTAAATATAAATATATATTTATTACATATAGATTTTTATTATAGAGTGTGATTTATAACGAAAATTAATTTTATTTATTGTCATTAAAATAGTTATATTTGACTGTAAATAATATGAATATATAATTATATAATAATACTATTTTAACATATAAAAAAATTGGTTCGATCACCTATTTAACAGATTTTCCCGATCCAAACTTGACATAATCCCCTGATTTAATGACCATCCCGATTCTATATGAGTGCATGTATAATTTTAGGGTAATTTTGGTGGGTGGGTTTTTTTAGTTTTATGGGGTAGTGATTTTTAATATTTTGGAAATGGGTTTGTTCAATGCCACTACATGTTGCACTTTCACCGTACACCACCCCCAAACCCCACAAATATATAAATATATATAATAAATTTATTTTATTATAATAAATATCAAAAATAAAATAAATACATAATTTTATTTTTTATAATAAATACAAAAATTATAATAAATTTAGTTTTTTATAATAAATATTTGAAAAATATTATAATCAATTTAATAATATTATTATAATAAATGTATATTTGTTATACATTTATTATCAATTTATTATAAATACTATAATGTTATAATATTTATTATATTAAATATCTAATAAATATTAATAAATAATATTATTATAAATGCACAATAAATGTATAATGAATGTATAATAAATATATATAATACATTTATATTTACAATAAATACTTATTATAATTAAAAATTATAAAATTTATAATAACAAGTATCTAATAAATGTATAATAAATATTATTATAATAAATGTTTAATAAATATTAGTGTAATAAATATTATAATAAATGTATAATAAACATTTAGTAAATGTATAATAAATATTTATAATAAACAATATAATAAATATTATAATATTTAATTATAATAAATGTATATTTATATTTATATTTATAACAAGTATGATAATATTTATTATAAAAAATCTACATTTATTTTATACATTTATTTTAATAAATATATTATAAATATATATTTAATATTATAATAGATGTATTTTCTAATAATAATATAATAAATGTAATATGTAATTATTTATCATTATTATATAATTATCATATCTATATTTTTTATATTTATAATTATATAATTATATTATAAATAAATGTAATATGTAATATAATATAATAAATGTAATATGATACATTTATTTTTTAATTTTAATAAATATATATTTATAATTATATAATTTTTTAATAATTATAATAAATATAAATTTAATATTACATATTACATTTATTATAACAAATAAATAAATATATATTACATTTATTATAATAAATAAATGTATATTTATAATTACATTTATAAATTTATATTTATTATAATAAATAAATGTATATTTATTACATATTTTTTATAAAAAATAAATGTATATTATATTTATAATAATTGTATATTTATATAAATAAATGAATATTACATTAATAATAAATGTATATTTATAATAATAAATATTATTAATAAATATTATTAATAAAAATTAGTAAATGTAAATTGATCAATGAATATTATAATAAATAAATGTGTATATATAATTACATTTATAAATGTATATTTATAATAAATTTATATTTATAAATAAATATTATTACAAGATATTATTAATGAATGTTAACAAATGTATATTTATTAATGACTATTATAATAAATAAATGTATATTTATAATTACCTTTATAAATGTATATTTATTATAATTAGTAAATGTATATTACATTTATAAATAATTACATATTTATTATAATAAATAATGTAAATTTCATTTATTATAAATTTATATCTATATAAATAAATGTATATTACATTGATAATAAATGTATATTTATATAAATAAATGTCTATTACATTTATAAGTAATTACATATTTATTATAATAAATGTATATTACATTTATAAATAAATAATCATTTATTTTGTTAATAAATTAATATTACATTTACTATTATAAATGTTTATTACATATTTATTAAAATAAATGTATATTACATTTATATAAATGTATATTTATTAAATATTTATTATAATAAACAATTACATTTATAAATGTTTATTATATTTATAATAAATATCTAAAAAATTAATGTATATTGCATTTATAATAAATGTATATTTATATTAGTAAATATTATTAGAAAATATTATTAATAAAAATTAATAAATGTAAATTTATAAATGAATATTATAAAAAAAATGTATATATATAATTATATTTATAATTGTATATTTATAATAAATGTATATTTATAAATAAATATCTATTTATAAATAAATATTAATATTAAATATTATTAATGAATGTTAATAAATGTATATTTATTAATGAATATTATAATAAATAAATGTATATTTATAATTTCATTTTTAAATGTATATTTATTATAATAAGTAAATGTATATTACATTTATAAATAATTACATATTTATTATAATAAAAAAATGTATATTACATTTATTAAAAATTTATATTTATATAAATAAATTTATATTACATTTATAATAAATGTATATTTATATAAATAAATGTATATTACATTAATAAGTAATTACATATTTATTATAATAAATGTATATTACATTTATAAATAAATAATCATTTATTTTTTTAATAAATGAATATTATATTTACTATTATAAATGTTTATTACATATTTATTTTAATAAATTTATATTAAATTTATATAAATGTATATTTATTACATATTTATTGTAATAAACAATTACATTTATATATGTATATTACATTTATAATAAATATATAATAAATAAATGTATATTACATTTATAATAAATATATAATAAATAAATGTATATTACATTTATAATAAATGTATATTTATATTAATTAATATTATTAATAAATATTATTAATAAATATTAATAAATGTAAATTTATCAATGAATATTATAATAAATAAATGTATATATATAATTACATTTATAAATGTATATTTATAATAAATGTATATTTATAAATAAGTATTATTATTAAATATTATTAATGAATGTTAATAAATGTATATTTATTAATCAATATTATAATAAGTAAATGTATATTTATAATTACATTTATAAATGCAAATTTATTACAATAAGTGTATATTACATTTATAATAAATGTATAAAATAAATGTAAATTTATTATAATAAATTGGGCTACAAACATCGAACAGCTAACCATATACTTATTAAACAAAACATATAATTAGAGCATTACAAGAATATAATAAATATATTTATAAAATTATATGTATAATAAATAAATAAATATTTATTTATAATAATAACTATAAATAATAGTATATTTACTTATATTTATATATATAATGAATATATTTTAATTTAAAAATATAAATTTTTTATAAATATATTTATTATATTTATAATTATATATAATTAATATTTATATTATATCTTTATAATTTTTTAAATATATCTCTATTTATTTAGAATTCTAATGTTAAATATTTTTATTTTTTCATTATAATTTTATAATTATTTAATAATTATAAATGTATATATATTTATTTATAGTAATAATCATATATATATATTTGAATAATTATAAAATTTTATCAAATATCTTTATTGCATTTATAATTTTATAAATATATATAATTAATATATTTATAACAACTTAATAATATTTAAATATATACGTATTATATAGAATGTTAATTATAAATATTTGTATATATTTATAAATATATTTATTTAATTAAAATATTTTTTATAATTTGATAATTATTTAATTATAAATATATATTTAATACATATATATTTTAATTATAGTGTGTGATTTATAATGAAAATTAATTTTATTTATTATCATTAAAATAGTAATATTTGACTATAATTAATATGAATATATAATTATATAATAATATTCTTTTAACAAAAAAAAATTGGTTCAATCACCTTTTTAACCGATTTTCCCAATCCGAACATGACCTACTCCCCTGATTTAATGACTATCTCGATTCTATATGAGTGGGTGTATAATTTGACCTACAATAAATGAATTTTAGGTTCAATAGAATGATTTGATTGAGAGATTAGTCCTATGACCATTGTAATATGAAATTTGATGTTGACCTTCCTTAAATGCATTAATATATATTTGAAATGGATGAGTCGTTCTATAAATTAGATAACCATCCTCAACCCCTTTCATTCTGTAGCTCTGCAAATTTAACTGTAATTCTCACTCACCCTTCCTCCTCCCCAGTACGAGCGCTCATCTCTCCGATCCCCCAAAACAAAATGGTGCATCAGGAGATCATAACGTTAATAGCGAAGCTGAGGAGTGTCGCCAATTCCTTCTTCCCTGGCTCCACGAAAAGGCATAGGAGAGCACCACACATTGAGCAGGCGATGCCGGAATGGCTAAGGATAGTGCCGCACACCGAGTAGGAGATGCCGACGATTCCAAAAACCTACTTCGATCTGCTCTTAGAAGACACTTCTTACCAGGCGATGCAGAAAAGGAAGAAGAAGATGACGATGGCTGACCCGTTGATGCCGGAATGGTATATGGGGGAAATCCACATTGATATGCTCTTAGCAGACACTTCCTACCAGGCGATGGCTGAAAGGAAGAAGAAGACGATGTTGACCGACCCGGTGATGCTAGAAAGGAAGATAAAGATGACGATGGCCGACCTAGTGATTCCGAAAATGAAGAAGAAGATGACACTGGCCGACCTGGCGATGCAGGAATGGCAGAGGAGTGAAGCCCACATTGATCTGCTCTTAGCAGACACTTCCTACCTGGCGATGTAGGAAAGGAAGAAGAAGCTGAAGCTGGCTGACCCGGCGATGCCAGAATGGCAGAGGAAGAAAACCCATATCGATAGCTCTTCAGAGACACTTCCTACCAAGAGATGCTGGAAAGGAAGAAAAAGAGGATGTTGGCTAGCCCGTTTATACCCCAGGACGTGGCGATGGAGGATCAGAAGAAGGGGAGCACTCTGGGTGGCCGGTTTATGGCCTAAGACCTGGGGTTGGAGGGGACACCGGAACAGAAGAAGAGGACGGCGGTGGGAAACCTGTTTATAGCCCAAGACCAGATGATGGAGGATCGAAAGAAGTGAAGTACGGTGTTCATGGAAGAATGGTAAAGGAGAGCGCTGCACACCGAGTAGCTCTTACCAGACTCTTGTGATCAGGCGATGTCGGAAAGGAAGAAGAGGACGACGCTGGACGACTTGTTTAATGCCCAAGACCTGGCGATGGAGGATCGGAAGAATAAAAGTACGATTTTCATGGAAGAAAGGCAGAGGAGAGATCCTCACACACATCAGCTCTTACCAGACTCTTGTGATCAGGCCACACTAGATAAGAAGAAGAGGATGACGCTGGCCGACCTGTTTATATCCCAAGACCTGCCAATGACGGATCAGAAGAAGAGAAGTATGGTGTTCATGGTAGAAAGGCAAAGGAGAGCGCCACACACCTAGAACCTCATACCAGACTCATTGTTCATGGCAGAAATGCAGAGGAGATCCCCGCACACCGAGAAGCTCTTACATGATATATATTTAAGAATTAATATATTGAATTTAATAATATAATGTTGAAATTAGAAATTAATGTTTAAATTTTTTGAAATCTATGTAATATTTTTATTCAAATAAAATCTGTTTTTGTTTTTTTTCTTTTAATCATGTATTCAGTAGATTCATTTTTTTTCTTGGTTTGAAAACAAATCAAGTGCTCATTGATTTTACATAATCCAATTAATTCAATGAGAAACAAAACTATACTTTGTTTTTCTTTAAGATTATTTTTATACTTAAAACATGTCCTTTTTCAAAATATTTTTCATGTGAATTTATATTAAAACTATTTTTTTTACCTCTTCTAGAAATTGAATCTTCTAAAATTGGTTCTATATTTCAAATCAGTATAATTAATATCAGGTAATAAGATCAACTTAAAGAATAATTTCTCTTGGAGAAGAATCATAGAAAATTATAAAGTAAGGTTCAAAGCAACGAGTAGTCATGATGACATGAAATTCTATCCATGCAAAGTACAACAAATCAAATATTCTTTTCACATTTTTTTTGTAAAATAGTTAAAAGTACCTAGCTCAAAATACTAAAAGAAGATTCGATTTATTTTTTTATTAAAATTCAAACATGGCACCGTGTGTGTTTCAGACCCATGGACGGGCACCATGTGGTTAGTAGTGACTGTGTCGTCGCCCTAGGTGCTTGTGCGGGTGCCCAAGCCGACTGCGTTGAGGCGTACAATTTGCATGCGTGTTTTTTTAAGTCATGCGATGAGCGCGCGGGTACTAGTTAATATTATGTTGTTATTATTGTTATTATTTTTATAATTATTATTTTTATTTATAAAAATATTTACTATATTTATAATTATATATAATTAATATCTTTATTATAATTTTATAATTATTTAAATATATTTTTATTTATTTAGAATTATAATTGTAATTATTTGTATATATTTATTATAATTTTATAATTATTTAATAACAGTAAATGTATATATATTTATTTATAGTTATAATCATATATATATATATATATATTCCAAAAATTAAAAAAATTTAACAAATATATTAATTGCATTTATATTTTTATAAATATATATAATTAATATATTTATAATAATTTAATAATAATTTTTATATATACGTATTATATAGAATTCTAATTATAAATATTTGTATATAATTATAAATATATTTATTTAATTAATATATTTATTATAATCTGATAATTATTTAAATATAAATATATATTTATTCCAAATAGATTTTTATTATAGTGTCTGATTTATAATGAAAATTAATTTTATTTATTGTCATTAAAATAGTTATATTTGACTGTAATTAATATGAATATATAATTATATAATAATACTATTTTAACATATAAAAAAATTGGTTCGATCACCTGTTTAACAGATTTCCCCGATCCAAACTTGACCTTATCCCCTGATTTAAAGACCATCCTGATTCTATATGAGTGCATGTATAATTTTAGGGTAGTTTAGGTGGGTTGGTTTTTTTAGTTTTATGGGGTAGTGTTTTTTTTATATTTGGGAAATGGGTTTGTTCAACGCCATTACATGTTGCGCATTCACCCCACACCACCCCCAAACCCCACAAATATATATATATATAATAAATTTATTTTATTATAATAAATATAAAAAATAAATTAAATACATAGTTAAAAATTTTTATAATAAATACAAAAAATTATAATAAATTTATTTTTTTATAACAAATATTTATAATAAATATCTGATAAATATTATAATAAATGTAATAATATTATTATAATAAATGTACATTTCTTATACATTTATTATCCATTTATTATAAATACAATGATGTTATAAAATTTATTATATTAATTATCTAAAAAATATTAATAAATACTATTATTATAAATGCACAATAAATGTTTAATAAATGTATAATAAATAATTATAATACATTTATATTTAGAATAAATAGTTCTTATAATTAAAAATTATAATATTTATGATAATAAGTATCTAATAAATGTATAATAAATATTATTATAAAAAATATACATTTATAATATCAATTATAATAAAAAATATTATAAAAATTATTATAATAAATGTATAATAAATATTTGTGTAATAAATATTATAATAAATGTATAATAAATATATAGTAAATGTATAATAAATATTTATAATAAATTTATTATAAATGTATTTTTATAATAATAAATATTATAATATTTATTTATAATAAATGTATATTTATATTTATATTTATAATAAATATGATAATTTTTATTATAATAAATCTACATTTATTTTATACATTTATTATTATAAATATGAACAATAAATATATATTTAATATTATAATACCTGTATTTTTTAATTATAATATAATAAATGTAATATGTAATTATTTATCATTATTATATAATTATCATATCTATATTTATTATATTTATAATTATATAATTATATTATAAATAAATGTAATATGTAATATAATATAATAAATGTAATATCATACATTTATTTTTTAATTTTAATAAATTTATATTTATAATTATATATATGTTTAATAATTATAATAAATATAAATTTATATTTACATAATTCATTTAATATAATAAATAAATGTATATTTATAATTACATTTATAAATGAATATATATTATAATAAATAAATGTATATTTATTACATATTTATAATAATAAATAAATGTATATTATATTTATAAAATATATATATTTATATAAATAAAGTTATATTACATTTATAATAAATTTATATTTATATTAATACATATTATTAATAAATATTATTAACAAAAATTAATAAACTTAAATTTATCAATGAATATTATAATAAATAAATGTATATATATAATTACATTTATAAATGTATAATTATAATAAATGTATATTTATAAATAAATATTGTTATTCAATATTATTAATGAATGTTAATAAATGTATATTTATTAATGAATATTATAATAAATAAATCTATATTTATAATTACATTTATAAATGTATATTTATTATAATAAGTAAATGTATATTACATTTACAAATAATTACATATTTATTATAATAAATAAACATATATTGCATTTATTATAAATGTACATTTATATAAATTAATATATATTACTTTTATAATAAATGAATATTTATATAAATAAATTTATAATACATTTATAAGTAATTACGTATTTATTAGAATAAATGTATATTACATTTATAAATAAATAATCATTTATTTTGTTAATAAATGAATATTACATTTACTATTATCAATTTATATTACATATTTATTATAATAATAGTATATTACATTTATATAAATGTATATTTGTTACATATTTATTGTGATAAACAATTACATTTATAAATGTATATTACATTTATAATAAATATCTAATAAATGTATATTTATTATAATAAATAAATGTAAATGACATTTATAAATAATTACATATTTATTATTATAAATAAATGTATATTTATAATTATATAATTATAGTATATAATTATTTATAGATATGATAATTATATAATAAATATAAATAATTATATATTACATTTATTATATTGTAATTTAAAAATAAATGTATTATAAAATTTATTATACATTTATTAGACATATTTGTTATACATTTATTATACATATTTATTATACATTTATTATGCATCTTTATTATAATAAGTGTATAAAATAAATGTAGATTTATTATATTAAATTGGTCTACAAACATCAAATAGCCAACCATATATTTATTGAACAAAACATATACTTAGAGCATTATAAGAATACAATAAATATATTTATAAAATTATATGTATAATAAATAAATATTTATTTATTTATAATAATAACTATAACTAAATGTATATTTATTTATATTTATATATATAATGAATATATTTTAATTTATAAATATAAATTTTTTATAAATTTATTTATTATATTTATAAATATATATAATTAATAACTATATTATAATTTTATAATTTTTTATATATCTCTATTTATTTAGAATTGTAATTTTAAATATTTGTATTTATTTATAATAACTTTATAATTATTTAATAACTATAAATATATATATATATATTTATTTATAGTAACAATCATATATATATATATATTTCAATAATTATAAAATTTTAACAAATATATTTATTGCATTTATAATTTTATAAATATATATAATTAATATATTTATAACAATTTAATAATATTTAAATATATATTTATTATATAGAATTATAATTATAAATATTTTCATATATTTATAAATATATTTATTTAATTAAAATATTTATTATAATTTGATAATTATTTAATTATTAATATATATTTAATACATATATATTTTAATTAGAGTGTGTGATTTATAATGAAAATTAATATTATTTATTGTCATTAAAATAGTTATATTTGACTATAATTAATATGACTATATAATTATGTACTAATATTTTTTAACAAATAAAAAAATTGGTTCGATCACCTTTTTAACCGATTTCTCGATCTGAACTTGACCTACTCCCCTGATTTAATGACCATCTCGATTCTATATGAGTGGGTTTATAATTTGACCAACAATAAAGGAATTTTATGTGCAATATAATGATTTGATTGAGAGATTAGTCATGTGGCCATTGTAATATGAATTTTGACATTGACCTTCCTTAAATGCATTCATAAATATATGAAATGTATGTGTCGTTCTATAAATTAGATACCCATCCTCACCCCCTTTCATTTTGTAGCTCTGCAAATTTAACTATAATTCTCACTCACCTTTCCTCCTCCCTAGTATGAGCGCTTGTCTCTCCGATCCCCCAAAACAAAATGGTGCATTGGGCGATAAGAACGTTAACAGAAAAGCTGAGGAGTGTCGCCAATTCCTTCTTCCCTGGCTCTGCGAAAAGGTAGAGGAGAGCGCCACACACTAAGCAGGCGATGCCGACGATGCTGGAATGGCCGAGGATAGTGCCGCACATCGAGCAGGAGATGCTGGTGATTCCGAAAACCTACTTCGATCTGCACTTAGAAGACACTTCCTAACAGGCAATTCCAGAAATGAAGAAGAAGACGACGCTGGCCTACCCGTTGATGCCGGAATGGCAGATGTGGGAAAGCCACATTGATATGCGATGCCAGAAAGGAAGAAGAAGACGATGCTGACTGACCCAGTGATGCTAGAAAGGAAGATAAAGATGACGTCTGTCAACCTGGTGATGCCATGAATGAAGAAGAAGATGACACTGGCCGACCTGGTGATGTAGGAATGGCAGAGGAGTGAAGCCCACATTGATCTGATCTTAGCAGACACTTCCTACCTGGCGATGAAGGAAAGGAAGAAGAAGTTGAAGCTGGCCGACCCGACGATGCCGGAATAGCAAAGGAGGGAAACCCATATCGATATGCTCTTCGGAGACACTTCCTACCACACGATTCTGGAATGGAATAAGAAGAGGATGCTGGCCAGCCCGTTTATACCCCAGGACATGGCGATGGAGGATCAGCAGAAGGGGAGCACCCTGAGCAGCTAGTTTATGGCCGAAGACCTGGGGTTGGAGGTGACATCGGAACGGAAGAAGAGGACGGCGGTGGGAAACCTGTTTATAGCCCAAGACAAGACGATGGAGGATCGGAAGAATAGAAGTAAAATTTTCATGGAAGAAAGGCAAAGGAGAGAGATGTACATCGAGCACCTCTTACCAGACTCTTGCGATCAGGCGACGTCGGAAAGGAAGAAGAGGACGATGCTGGACAACTTTTTTAAAGCCCAAGACCTGGAGATGGATGATCGGAAGAAGAAAAGTATGGTTTTCATGGCAGAAAGGCATAGGAGAGAACCGCGCACACATCAGCTCTTACCAGACTCTTGTGATCAGGCCACACTGGATAAGAAGAAGAGGATGACGCTGGCCGACCTGTTTATAGCCCAAGACCTAGCAATGGCGGATCAGAAGAAGAAAAGTATGGTGTTCATGGCAGAAAGGAAAAGGAGAGAAACACACACCTAGAACCTCATACCAGACTCGGTGTTCATGGCAGAAATGAATAGGAGAGCCCCGCACACCGAGTTGCTCTTACAATATATATATTTAAGAATTAATATAACGAATTTAAAAATATAATGTTGAAATTAGAAATTTATGTTTAACATTTTGGAAATCTAGGTAATATTTTTAATTCAACTAAAATCTTTTTTTGTTTTTTTTTCTTTTAATCAAGTATTCAGAAGATTCAATTTTTTTTCTTGGTTTGAAATACAATCAATTCTTCATTGATTTTACATAATCCAATTAATTCAATGAGAAACAAAATTATACTCAGTTTTTCTTTAAGATTATTTTTATACTTAAAACATATCCTTTTTCAAAAAATGGTTCTTGTGAATTTATACTAAAAATATTTTTTTACAACTACTAGAAATTAAATAATATAAAATGGGTACTATATTTCAAATCAGTATAATTAATATCAGGTAATAAGATCAACTTAAAGAATAATTTTTCTTGGAGAAGAATAATAGAAAATTATAATGTAAGGTTCAAATCAATGAGTATTCATGTTGACATGAAATTATATCCATGTAAAGTATAAAAAAACAAATATTTTTTTCAAATTTTCTTTGTAAAAAAGTTAAAAGTACCTAGCTCAAAATACTAAAAGAATATTCCATTTACTTTTTTTATTAAAATTCAAACATGGCTAAAAATGATTTTATAAAATAATAGGAGAATATTAATATCATTATTGAAAACATTTTTAAAGAAAAGATGAAAATGGAAGAAAAGGATTCCCAAGAGTCAATTTTTCATTTTTAAAAAATTATGATCATTCTAAGTACAAAATAAAGTAAAATTGTACAATTACATGAACACTCCATGAATAAATGAAGGAAAATAAAATGAAATGTGATTATCATATAAGGAACATATAATTTCTCTCAATTTAAACTAATGTATAATCAATACAAATTAAAATGAGATTGAAACATAAATCCCTTACTACTTTGGCAATTACTAAATCAAAAACTCATGAAAGATAGAACCATATATGAATTTTTAAATCCCTGTAGTTTCAATAAAAAGAATCGTAAAAACATTAATGGTGTCACACCCCGACTTTTTAATTTATTTTTATTTTATTATTTCTGGGCTCCACGTCCTCGCATCAAGGATTGGGCTGGTCCTGGTTTAAAAAATTTCTGACATTTAATGTTTTTAGTGTGTGTTTCAGACCCATGGATGGGCACCGTGTGGTTAGTAGTGATTGTGCGGTCGCCCCAGGTGCTTGTGCGGGTGCCCAAGCTGACTTTGTTGAGGCGTGAAAATTGCATGCGTGTTTTTTTAGGTCATGCGATGAGCGCATAGGGACTGGTTAATATTATGTTGTTATTATTGTTATTATTTTTATAATTATTCTTTTTATTTATAAACATATTTATTATATTTATAATTATATATAATTAATATATTTATTATAATTTTATAATTATTTAAATATATCTTTATTTATTTAGAATTATAATGGTAAATATTTGTATATATTTATTATACTTTTATAATTATTTAATAACTATAAATGTATATATATTTATTTATAGTTATAATCATATATATATATATTCCTATAATTATAAAATGTTGACAAATAAATTTTTTGCATTTATATTTTTATACATATATATAATTAATATATTGAAAATAATTTATTAATAATATATATATATATATATACGCATTATATAGAATTCTAATAATAAATATTTGTATATAATTATATATATATTTATTTAATTGATATATTTATGATAATTTGATAATTATTTAAATATAAATATATATTTATTACAAATAGATTTTTATTATAGTGTGTGATTTATAATGAAAATTAATTTTATTTATTTTCATTAAAATAGTTATATTTGACTATAATTAATATGAATATATAATTATATTATAATACTATTTTAACATATAAAAAATTGGTTCGATCACCTGTTTAACAGATTTTCCCGATCCAAACTTGACCTAATCCCCTAATTTAATGACCATTCAGATTCTATATGAGTGCATGTGTAATATTAGGGTAATTTAGGTGGGTGGGGGTTTTTTAGTTTTATGGGGTAGTGTTTTTTTATATTTGGGAAATGGGTTTGTTCAACGCCACTACAAGTTGCGCTTTCAGTGCACACCACCCCCAAACCCCACACACATATATATATATATATAATAAATTTATTTTATTATTATAAATATAAAAAATAAAATAAATACATAATTATATTTTTTTATAATAAATACAAAAAATTATAATAAATTTATTTTTTTATAACAAATATTTATAATAAATATTTGATAAATATTATAATAAATGTAATAATATTATAATAATAAATGTACATTTGTTATACATTTATTATCCATTTATTATAAGTACTATAATGTTATAATATTTATTATATTAAATATCTAATAAATATTAATAAATACTATTATTATAAATGCACAATAAATGTATAATAAATGTATAATAAATATTTATAATAAATTTATATTTACACTAAATACTTATTATAATTAAAAATTATAATATTTATGATAATAAGTATCTAATAAATGTATAATAAATATTATTTTAATAAATATACCTTTATAATATCTATTATAATAAATTTTATTATAATAAATGTATAATAAATGTATAGTAAATATTAGTGTAATAAATATAATAATAAATGTATAATAAATACATAGTAAATGTATAATAAATATTTATAATAAATTTATTATAAATATATTTTTATTATAATAAATATTATAATATTTAATTATAATAAATGTATATTTATATTTATATTTATAATAAATATGATAATATATATTATAATAAATCTACATTTATTTTATACATTTATTATAATAAATATGTACAATAAATATATATTTAATATTATAATACCTGTATTTTTTAATTATAATATAATAAATGTAAAATGTAATTATTTATCATTATTATATAATTATCATATCTATATTAATTATATTTATAATTATATAATTTTATTATAAATAAATGTAATATGTAATATAATATAATAAATGTAATATGATACATTTATTTTTTAATTTTTATAAATGTATATTTATAATTATATATTTTTTTAATAATTACAATAAAAATAAATTTATAATTACATATTACATTTATTATAATAAATAAATATATATATTACATTTATTATAATAAATAAATGTATATTTATAATTTCATTTATAAATGTATATTTATTATAATAAATAACTATATATTTATTACATATTTATTATAATAAATAAATGTATATTATATTTATAATAAATGTATATTTATATAATTAAATGTATATTACATTTATAATAAATGTATATTTATATTAATAAATATTATTAATAAATATTATTAATAAAAATTAATAAATGTAAATTTATCAATGAATATTATAATAAATAAATGTATATATATAATTACATTTATAAATATATATTTATAATAAATGTATATTTATTATAAATGAATATTTATAAATAAATATTATTATTAAATATTATTAATGAATGTTAGTAAATGTATATTTATTAATCAATATTATAATAAGTAAATGTATATTTATAATTACATTTATAAATGCATATTTATTATAATAAGTAAATGTATATTACATTTATAAAAGATTACATATTTATTATAATATATAAATGTATATTGCATTTATTATAAATGTATATTTATATAAATATATAAATATTACATTTATAATAAATGTATATTTATATAAATAAATTTTTATTACATTTATAAGTAATTACATATTTATTATAATAAATGTATATTACATTTATAAATAAATAATCATTTATTTTGTTAATAAATGAATATTAAATTTAATATTATAAATGTATATAACATATTTATTATAATAAATGTATATTACATTTATATAAATGTATATTTATTAAATATTTATTGTAGTAAACAATTACATTTATAAATGTATATTGCATTTATAATAAATATCTAATAAATGTATATTTATTATAATAAATAAATGTAAATGACATTTATAAATAATTACATATTTATTATAATAAATAAATGTATATTTATAATTATATAATTATAGTATATAATTATTTATAGATATGATAATTATATAATAAAGATAAATAATTATATATTACATTTATTATATTATAATTAAAAAATAAATGTGTTATAATATTTATTATACATTTATTATACATATTTATTATAATAAATGTATAAAATAAATGTAGATTTATTATAATAAATTAGGCTACAAACATCAAACGGCTAACCATATACTTATTTAACAAAACTTATACTTAGAGCATTACAAGAATATAATAAATATATTTATAAAATTATATGTATAATAAATAAATAAATAAATATTTATTTATTTATATTTATATATATAATGAATATATTTTTACTTATAAATATAACTTTTTTATAAATATATTTATTATATTTATAATTATATATAATTAATATCTATATTTTAATTTTATAATTTTTTTTAAATATATCTCTTTTTATTTAGAATTATAATTCAAAATATTTGTATTTATTTATTATAATTTTATAATTATTTAATAACTATAAATATATATTTATTTATTTATAGTAATAATCATATATATATTCAAATAATTATAAAATTTTAACAAATATATTTATTGCATTTATAATTTTATAAATATATATAATTAATATATATATAACAATTTAATAGTATTTAAATATATACATATTATATAGATTCTAATTATAAATATTTGTATATATTTATAAATATATTTATTTAATTAAAATATTTATTATAATTTGATAATTATTTAATTATAAATATATATTTAATACATATATATTTTAATTATAGTGTGTGATTTATAATGAAAATTAATTTTATTTATTGTTATAAAAATAATTATATTTGACTATAATTAATATGAATATATAATTATATAATAATATTCTTTTAACAAATAAAAAAATTGGTTAGATCACCTTTTTAACCGATTTTCCTGATCCGAACTTGACCTACTCCCTGGATTTATTAACCATCTCTATTCTATATGAGTGGGTGTATAATTTGACCTACAATAAATGAATTTTAGGTGTAATAGAATGATTTGATTGAGAGATTAGTCTTGTGACCATTGTAATATGAATTTTGACATTGACCATCCTTAAATGCATTCATAAATATATGAAATGGATGAGTCATTCTATAAATTTGATACCCATCGTCATCCCCATTCACTCTGTAGCTCTGCAAATTTAACTGTAATTCTCTCTCACCCTTCCTCCTCCAAAGTACGAGCGCTCGTCTCTCCGATCCCCCAAAACAAAATGGTGCATCGGGTGATGAGAATGTTAACAAAAAAGCTGAGGAGTGTCGCCAATTCTTTCTTCCTTGGCTCCACGAAAAGGCAGAGTAGAGCGCTGCACACTGAGCAGGTGATGCTGACGATGCCGAAATTGCCGAGGATAGTGCCGCACACTGAGCAGGATATGCCTAAGATTTCGAAAACCTACTTTGATCTGCTCTTATAAGACACTTCAAACCAAGAAATGCTGGAAAGGAAGAAGAAGACGACGCTGGCCAACCCATTGATGCTGGAATTCCAGATGGGGGAAAGCCACATTGATATGCTCTTAGTAGACACTTCCTACTAGGCGATGCTAGAATGGAAGAAGAAGACGACGCTGACCGACCCGGTGATGCTAGAAAGGAAAATAAAGATAACGCTGGCCGACCCGGTGATGCCGAAAATGAAGAAGAAAACAAAACTGGCCGACCTGGCGATGCATTAATGGTAGAGGAGTGAAGCCCACATTGATCTGCTCTTAGGAGACACTTCCTACCTGGTGATACAGGAAAGGAAGAAGAAGCTGAAGCTGGCCGACGTAGTGATGCCGGAATGGCAGAGGAAGGAAACCCACATCGATATGCTCTTCGGCGACACTTCCTACCAGGCGATGCCGGAAAGGAAGAAGAAGAGGACGTTGGTCGGCCCGTTTAAACCCCAGGACATGACAATGGAGGATCAGAAGAAGGGGAGCACCTGAGGTGGCCTGTTTATGGCCGAAGACCTGGGGTTGGAGGCGACACCAGAACGGAAGAAGAGGATGGCGGTGTGCAACCTATTTATAGCCCAAGACCAGATGATGGAGGATCGGAAGATGATAAGTACGATGTTCATGGAAGAAAGGTAAAGGAGAGCGCCGCACACCGAGCAGCTCTTACTAGACTCTTACGATTAGGCAACGTCGGAAAGGAAGAAGAGGACGACGCTGGATGACTTGTTTAAAGCCCAAGAGCTGACGATGGAGAACCATAAGAAGAAAAGTATGGTTTTCAGGGCATAAAGGCAGAGGAGAGAACCACACACACATCAGATCTTACCAGACTCTTGTGATCAGGCCACGCCTGATAAGAAGAATAGAATGACGTTGGCTGACCTGTTTATAGGCCAAGACCTGGAAATGGCGAATCAGAAGATGAAAAGTATGATGTTCATGGTAGAAAGGCAGAGGAGAGTGCCACACACCTAGAACCTCATACCAGACTCGGTGTTCATGGTAGAAATGCAGAGGAGAGCCCCGCACACCGAGAAACTCTTACAAGATATATATTTAAGAATTAATATAATGAATTCAAAAATATAAAGTTGAAATTAGAAATTTTTGTTGAACATTTTGGAAATCTAGGTAATATTTTTATTCAAATAAAATATGTTTTTTTTATTTTAATAGAGTATTCAAAAGAATCATTTTTTTGCTTGGTTTGAAAAACAATCAAGTGTTCATGGATTTTACATAATCCAATTAATTCAATGAGAAACAAAATTATACTTGGTTTTTCTTTAAGATTATTTTTATCCGTAAAACATGTCCTTTTTCAAAAAATTATTCTTGTGAATTTATATTAAAAATATTTTTTACCACTTCTAGAAATTAAATCATATAAAATGGGTTCTATATTTCAAATCAGTATAATTAATATCAGGTAATAAGATCAACTTAAAGAATTATTTTTCTTGGAGAAGAATCATAGAAAATTATAATGTAAGGTTCAAAGCAACGAGTAGAAATGATGACATGAAATTCTATCCATGCAATGTACAACAAAACAATAATTCTTTTTAAATTTTTTTTGTAAAAAAGGTAAAAGTACCTAGATCAAAATACTAAAATAAGATTCCATTTATTTTTTTTTATTAAAATTCAGACATGGATAAAAATGAATATATAAAATCATAGGATAATATTAAAATCATTATTGAAATCATTTTTAATGAAAAGATGAAAATAGAAGAAACGGATTCCCAAAAGTATATTTTTCATTTTATAAAGAATTATGATCATTCTAATTACTAAATAAAGGAAAATTGTATAATTACTTGAACACTCCATGAATAAATGAAGGAAAATAAAATGAAATGAGTTTATCATATAAGGAACATATAATTTCCCTCAATCTAACCTATTGTATAATCAGTACAAATTAAAATGAGATTGAAACATAAATCACTTACTACTTTGGTAATCACTAAATAAAAAACTCATGAAAGAGAGAACCATATATGGATTTTTAAATCCCCGTAGTTTCATTAAAAAGAACCGTAAGAACATTAATGTTGTCACACCCCGACTTTTTAATAATTTATTTTTATTTTATTATTTCTGGGCTCCACGTCCTCGCATCAAGGATCGGGTTGGGTCCCTGTTTAAAAATTTCTTGCATTCAATGTTTTTGGTGGGTTTTAGACCTGTGCACGGGCACCGCGTGGTTAGTAGTGATCGTGCGGTCACCCTAGGTGCTTCTGCAGGTGCCCAAGCCGACTGCGTTGTGGTGTGCAATTTGCGTGCGTGTTTTTTTAAGTCGTACGATGAGCGCACAGGTACACGTTAATATTATGTTGTTATTATTATTATTAATTTTATAATTATTATTTTTATTTATAAATATATTTATTATATTTATAATTATTTATAATTAATATATTTATTATAATTTTAAAATTAATTAAATATATCTATATTTATTTAGAATTTGAATGGTAAATATTTGTATATATTTATTATAATTTTATAATTATTTAAAAATTATAAATGTATATATATTTATTTATAGTTATAATCATATATATATATATATATATAATTATAAAATTTTAACAAATATATATATTGCATTTATAATTTTATAAATATATATATAATTTATATATTTATAAGAATTTAATAATTATTTAAATATATTTGTATTAAATAGAATTAAAATTATAAATACTTGTATATAATTATAAATATATTTATTTAATTAATATATTTATTATAATTTGATAATTATTTAAATATAAATATATATTTATTACAGATATATCTTTATTATAGTGTGTGAATTATAATGAAAATTAATTTAATTTATTTTCATTAAAATAGTTATATTTGACTATAATTAATATGAATATATAATTATATGATAATACTCTTTTAACAAATAAAAAAATTGGTTCGATATCCTCTTTAACCGATTTCCTCGATCTGAACTAGACCTACTCCCCTAATTTAATGACCATCCAGATTCTATATGAGTACGTGTATAATTTGAAGGTATTTTAGGTGGGTGGGTTTTTTTAGATTTATTGGGCAGTGTATTTTTACATTTGGGAAATGGGTTTGTTCAGCACCACTTGAAGTGGCGCTTTGATCCCACACCACCCCCAAACCCCACAAAAAAATATTTATATATATATATATATAATATTTTATTATTATAATAAATATAAAACATAAAATAAATACATTATTATATTTTTTATAATAAATAAATAAATTATAACAAATTTATTTATTTATAATAAATATTTATAATAAATATCTAATAAATATTATAATAAATATAATAAAATTAATTTTAATAAATTTACATTTTTATACTTTTAGTATACATTTATTATAAATACTATAATGTTATAATATTATAATATTTATTATAATAAATATCTAATAAATATTAATATATACTATAGTAATAAATGCATAATAAAGGTATAATTAATGTATAATAATTATTTATAATACATTTATATTTATAATAAATAATTATTATAATTATATATGATAATATTTATAATAATAAATATCTAATAAATGTATAAAAAATATTATTATAATAAATATACATTTATAATATATATTTTAATAAATATTATTATAAAAAATGTATAATAAATATTATTCTAATAAATATTATAATAAAGGTATAATAAATATATAGTTAATGTATAATAAATATTTATTACAAATTTATTATAAATGTATATTTATTATAATTAATATTATAATATTTAATTATAATAAATGTATATTTATATTTATATTTATAATAAATATTATAATATTTATTATAATAAATCTACATTTATTTTTTATAATAAATCTACATTTATTTTTTATAATAAATCTACATTTATTTTATACATTTATTATAATAAATATTTACAATAAATGTATAATAAATATTATAATACATTTATTTTTTAATTATAATATAATTAATGTAATATGTAATTATTTATCATTATTATATAACTATCATATCAATATTTATTATATTTTTAAATATATAATTATATTATAAATAAATGTAATATGTAATATTATATAATAAATGTAATATGATAAATTTAATTTTTAATTATAATAAAGGTATATTTATAATTATATAAATGTATAATAAATATAATATATACAAATTTATTATTACATATTACATTTATCATAATAAATGTATAATTAAATATTACATTTATTATAATAAATAAATGTATACTTATAATTACATTTATAAATGTATATTTATTATAATAAATATATGCATATTTATTACATATTTATTATAATAAATAAATGTATATTACATTTATAATAAATGTAAATATTTATAATTAAATGTATATTACATTTATAATAAATGTATATTTATATAAATAAATATTATTAATAAATATTATTAATGAAACTTAATAAATGTATATTTATTAATGAATATTATAATAAATAAATTTATATTTATAATTAAATTTATAAATGTATATTTATAATAAATGTATATTTATAAATAAATATTATTATTAAATATTATTAATGAATATTAATAAATGTATATTAATTAATGAATATTTCAATAAATAAATGTATATTTATAATTACACTTATAAATGTATATTTATTATAATAAATAAATGTATATTACATTTATAAATAATTTCAGATTTATTATAATAAATAAATTTATATTACATTTATAATAAATGGATATTTATATAAATTAATGTATATTACATTTATAAAAATTCATATTTATATAAATAAATGTATATTACATTTACAAGTAATTACATATTTATTATAATAAATATATATTACATTTATAAAAAAATAATCATTTATTTTGTTAATAAATGTCTATTACAATTATTATAATAAAAGTATATTAAATATTTATTATAATAAATGTATATTGCATTTATATAAATTTACATTTATTACATATTTATTATAAAAAACAATTAGATTTATAAATGTATATTACATTTTTAATAAATATTCAATAAATTTATATTTATATATATGTATATTTATTATAATAAATAAATATAAATTACATTTATAAATAATTATATATTTATTATAATAAATAATTGTATATTTAAAATTATATATGTATAGTATATAATTATTTATAGATATGATAATTATATAATAAAGATAAATAATTATATATTACATTTATTATATTACACGTAAAAAATAAATGTATTATAATATTTATTATACATTTATTATGCATATTTATTATAAGAAATTTATAAAATAAATGTATATTTATTATAATAAATTGGGTTACAAACATCCAACAGCTAACCATATACTTATTAGAGAAAACATATACTTAGAGCATTACAAGAATATAATAAATATATTTATAAAATTATATGTATAATAAATAAATATTTATTAATTTATAATAATAACTATAAATAAATGTATATTTATTTATATTTATATATATAATGAATATATATTAATTTATAGATATAATTTTTTTTGTAAATATATTTATTATACTTATAATTATATATAATTAAAATCTTGATTAAAATTTTATAATTATTTAAATATATCTATATTTATTTAGAATTATAATTGTAAATATTTGTATATATTAATTATAATGTCAAAATTATTTAATAACTATAAATATATATATATTTATTTGTAGTTATTACCATATATATATATGTATATATATTTCAATAATTATAAAATTTTAACAAATATATTTATTGCATTTATAATTTTATAATTATAAATAAATAATATATTTCTAACAATTTAATAATTATTAAAATATATACATATTAAATAGAATTCTAATTATAAATATCTGTATATATATAAAATATATTTATTTAATTAATATATTTATTATAATTTGATAATTATTTAAATAAA
The DNA here is from genome assembly GCA_963277665.1 of Viscum album. Classification (NCBI taxonomy): domain Eukaryota; kingdom Viridiplantae; phylum Streptophyta; class Magnoliopsida; order Santalales; family Viscaceae; genus Viscum; species Viscum album. The sequence goes on from OY728131.1 coordinate 1,935,725,797, forward strand.
AATATATATTTATTACTTATATATTTTAATTATATTGTGTAATTTATAATGAAAATTAATTTTATTTATTGTCATTAAAATTGTTATATTTGACAATATTAATATGAATATATAATTATATAATAATATTTTTTAACAAATAAAAAAAATTGTTTGATCACCTATTTAACCAATTATCCCAATCCGAACATGACCTACTCCTCTGATTCAATGACCAACCCGATTCTATATGAGTGGGTGTAAAATTTGACCTATAATTAATGAATTTTAGGTGAAATAGAATGATTTGATTGAGAGATTTGTCCTGTGACCATTGTAATATGAATTTTGACACTGACCATACTTAAATGCATTCATAAATATATGAAATGGATGAGTCGTTCTATAAATTAGATACCCTTCCTCATCCCCTTTTATTATGTAGCTCTACAAATTTAACTGTAATTTTAACTGACCCTTCCTCCTCCCCAATATGAGCGCCCGTCTCCCCGATCCCCAATAACACAATGGTGCATCAGGCAATGAGGACGTTAACAGCGAAGCTGAGGAGTGTAGCCAATTCCTTCTTCCCTGGCTCCACGAAAAGCCAGAGGAGAGCACCGCACATTTAGCAGGTGATGCCGACAATGCCGGAATGGCTGAGGATAGCGCCGCACACCGAGCAGGCGATGCCAACAATTCAGAAAACCTACTTCGATTTGCTCTTAGAAGACCCTTCCTACCAGGGGAAGTCAGAAAGGAAGAAGAAGACGATGTTGGTCGACCCGGCGATGCCATAATGGCAGACGGGGGAAACCCACATTGATCTGCTCTTAGCAGACACTTCTAACCAGGCGATGGAGAAAAGGAAGAAGAAGTTGACGCTGACTGACCCTGTGATGGTGGAAAAGAAGAAGAAGATGACGCTAGCCGACCCGATGATGCTGGAAAGGAAGAAGAAGAGTACACTAGCCGACCCAACGATGCATGAATGGTAGAGGATTGAAACCCACATCGATATGGTCAGGGCAGACACTTCCTACCAGGCGATATAGGAATGGAAGAAGAAGATGAAGCTGGCCGACCCGGTGATGCCAGATTGGCAGAGGAGGGAAACCCACATCAATCTGCTCTTAGAAGACTCTTCCTACCAGGCGATGCTAGAAATGAAGAAGAATATGACGCTGGTCGGCCCATTTATACCCCAAGACTTGGTGATGGAGGATCGAAAAAGGGAATCACGCAGGGCGGCCTCTTTATGGCCAAAGACCTGGGGATGGAGGTGACTTCAGAAAGGATGGCCGAAAGGCAGAGGAGAGCACCGAACACCCTTACTAGACTCTTGCAATCAGGCGACGTCAGAATGGAAGAATAGGAAGACGTTGGATGACTTGTTTAAAGACCTTGACCTAGTGATGGAGGATCGGAAGAAGAGGAGTATGGTTTTCATGGCAGGAAGGCAGAGGAGAGCACAACAGACTGAGCAGCTCTTACCAGACTCTTGCGATCTAGCCACGCTGGAAAGTTAGAAGAGGACGACGCTGGCCGACCTGTTTATAGCCCAAGACCTGGCGTTGGAGGATCGAAAGAAGAGAAGTATGGTGTTCATGGCATAAAGGCAGAGTATACGCCGCACACCTAAGACCTCTTACCAGACTCGGTCATCATGGAAGAAAGGCAGATCAGAGCCCCGCACACCGAGCGACTCTTACCAGATTTATATTTAAGAATTCATATAACGAATTTAAAAATATGATGTGGAAATTAGAAATTTAGGTTTAACATTTTGGAAATCTATGAAATATTTTTATTCAAATAAAATCTATTTTTGTTTTTTCCTATTTAATCATGTATTCACAAGATTCATTTTTATTTTTTTCTTGGTTTGAAAAACAATGAAGTGTTCGTTGAATTAACATAATCCATTTAATTCAATGAGAAACAAAATTATACTTGGTTTATCTTTAATATTATTTTTATACTTAAAACATGTGATTTTTCCAAAAATGGTTCTGGTGAATTTATATTCAAAATAATTTTTTACCACTTCTAGAAATTAAATCTTATAAAACGGGTTCTATATTTCAAATCAGTATAATTGATATCAGTTAATAAGATCAACTTAAAGAATAATTTTTCTTTGAAAAAAATCATATAAAATTATAAAGGAAGGATCAAAGTAACGAGTAGTCATGATGACATGAAATTCTATCCATGTGAAGTACAACAAAACAATTATTATTTTCACATTTGTTTGTAAAAATGTTAAAAGTGCCTCGCTCAAAATACGAAAAGAAGATTCCATTTATTTTTTTATTAAAATTCAAACATGGCTAAAAAGGAATTAAAAAATCCAAAGGAGAATATTAAAATCATTCTTGAAAACATTTTTAATGAAAAGATGAAAATGGATGAAAAGGATTCCCCAAAGTTTATTTTTCTTTTTTAAAAAATTCTGATCATTCTATGTACAAAATTAAGGAAAATTGTACTATTACATGAACACTCCATGAATAAATAAAGGAAAATAATATGAAATGTGTTTATCGTATAAGGAACATATAATTTCTCTCAATCTAAACAAAATTATAATCAATACAAATTAAAATGAGATTGAAACATAAATACCTTATAACTTTGGTAATCCCTAAATCAAAAACTCATGAAAGAGAGAACAATATATAAATTTTTAAATGCCCATAGTTTCAATAAAAAAGAATCGTAAAAAACAATAATGGTGTCACACCCCGACTTTTTAATTTATTTTTATTATATTATTCATGGGCTCCACGTCCTCGCGTCAAGGATCGAGCTGGGTCCCAGTTTAAAAATATCTGACATTAAATGTTTTTGGTGGGTTTTAGACCTATGCACGGGCACCGCGTGGTTAGCATTGATAGTGTGGTCAGCCCAGGTGCTTGTGCAGGTGCCCTAGCCGACTGCGTTGAGGCATGCAATTTGCGTGCGTGTTTTTTTAAGTCATGCGATGAGCGCGCTGGTACCTGTTAATATTATGTTATTATTCTTATTATTATTTTTATAATTATTAGTTTTATTTAAAAATATATTTATTATATTTATAATTATATATAATTAATATCCTTATTATAATTTTATAATTATTTAAATATATGTATATTTATTTATATTTATAATTGTAAATATTTGTATGTATTTATTATAATTGAGTAATTATTTAATAACTATAAATTTATATCTATTTATTTATATTTATAATCATATATATATATATATATATATATATATATGTTTCAATAATTATAAAATTATAACCAATATATTTATAGCATTTATAATTTTATAAATATATACAATTCATATATTTATAACAATTTATTAATTATTTAAATATATAAATATTATATATAATTATAATTATAAATATTTGTATATAATTATAAATATAATTATTTAATAAATATATTTATTATAATTTGATAACTATTTAAATATAAATATATATTTATTACATATATATTTTTATTATTGTGTGTGATTTATATTGAAAATTATTTTTATTTATTATCCTTAAAATAATTATATATGACTATAATTAATATTATTATATAATTATATAAAAATAATGTTTTAATAAATAAAAAAATTGGTTCGATCTCCAGTTTAACCAATTTTTCGGATCCGAACTTGACCTACTCCCCTGATTTAATGACTATCTCGATTCTATATGAGTGTGTGTATAATTGGAGGGAAATTTTGGTGGGTGGTTCTTTTAGTTTTTTAGGTAGAGTTTTTTTATAATGGGGAAATGGGTTTGTTCAACGCCACTTGAAGTGGCGCTTTGACCGTACACCACCCCAAACCGCACAAAATATATATATATATATATATATATATATATATATATATATATTAACTTTATTTTTTATAATAAATATGAAAAATAAAATAAATACATAATTATATTTGTCATAATAAATATAAAAATTATAAAAAATTTATGAATTTATAAATTTTTTTTATAATAAATCTCTAATAAATATAATAATATTATTATAATAATTATACATTTATTATAAATACTATAATGTTATAATGCTATAATATTTATTATAATAAATATCTAATAAATATTTATAAATACTATTATAATAAATGCACAATAAATGTATAATAATTATTAATAATACATTTATATTTATAATAAATACATATTATAATTAAATATTAAAATATTTATAATAATAAATGTCTAATAAATGTATAATAAATATTATCATAACAAATATACATTTATAATATCTATTATAATAAATTTATAATAAATATTATTGTAATAAATATTATAATAATTGTATAATAAATATATTATAAATGTATAATAAATATATATAATAAATTTATAATAAATTTATATTTATTATAATAAATATTATAATATTTAATTATAATAAATGTATATTTATATTTATTTTTATAATAAATATGATAATATTTATTATAATTGATCAATATTTATTTATTATAATAAATCTACATTTATTTTATAAATTTTTTATAATAAATATGTACAATTAATTTATAATAAATATTATAATACCTTTATTTTTTAATTATAATATAATAAATGTAATATGTAATTATTACTCATTATTATATAATTATCATATATATATTTATTATATTTATAATTATATAGTTATATTATAAATATATGTAATATGTAATATAATATAATAAATGTAATATGATAAATTTATTTTTTAATTATAACAAATTTATATTTATAATTATATAAATGTATAATAAATATAATAAATATAAATTTATAATAACATAATACATTTAATATAATAAATAAATAATTAAATATTACATTTATTATAATAAATAAATGTATATTTATAATTACATTTATAAATGTATATTTATTATAATAAATAAATGTATATTTATTAAATATTTTATATAATAAATAAATGTATATTAGATTTATAATAAGTGTATATTTATCTAAATCAATGTATTTTACATTTATAATAAATGTATATTTATATAAATAAATATTTATTAATAAATATTATTAATGAAAATTAATAAATGTATATTTATCAATTAATATTATAAAAAATAAATGTATATTTATAAATACATTTATAAATTTACATTTATAAAAATGTATATTTAAAATGAAATATTATTATTAAATATTAATATTGATTATTAATAAATCTATATTTATTAATGAATATTATAATAAACAAATGTATATTTATAATTACATTTATAATTTTATATCTATTATATTATGTAAATGTATATTACATTTATAAATAATTACATATTTATTGTAATAAATAAATGTAAATTACATTTAAAATAAATGTATATTTGTATAAATAAATGTATATTACATTTATAATAAATTTATAATTATATAAATAAATGTATATTACATTTATAAGTAATTACATATTTATTATAATAAATGTATATTACATTTATAGATAAATAATCATTTATTTTGTTAATAAATGTATATTACATTTACTATAATAAATGTATATTACATATTTATTATAATAAATGTACATTACATTTGTATAAATGTTTATTTATAAAATATTTATTATAATAAACAATTAAAATTATAAATGTATGTTACATTTATCATAAATATCTAATAAATGTATATTTATTATAATAAATAAATATAAATTACATTTATAAATAATTACATATTTATTATAAAAATTAAATGTATATTTATAATTATATAATTTTAGTATATAATTATTTATAGATATGATAAATATATAATAAAAATAAATAATTATATATTACATTTATTTTATTATAAAAAAAATAAATGTATTATAATATTTATTATTCATTTATTATACATATTTATTATAATAAATGTATAAAATAAATGTAGATTTATTATAATAAATTGGGCTAAGAACATCAAACATCTAACCATACACTTATTGAACCAAACATATACTTAAAGAATTACTAGAATATAATAAATATAATTATCAAATTATATGTATAATAAAAAAATATTAATTTATTTATAATAATAACTATAAATAAATGTATATTTATTTATATTTATTATATAATGAATATATATTAATTTATAAATATAAATTTATTATAAATATATTTATTATATTTATAATTATATATAATTAATATCTTTATTATAATTTTATATTTATTTAAATATGTCTATATATATTTAGAATTATAATTGTAAATAATTGTATATATTTATTATAATTTTATAATTATTTAATAACTATAAATGTATATATATTTATTTATAGTTATAATCATATATATATATATATATATCGATAATTATAAACGTTTAACAAATATATTTATTATATTTATAATTATATTAATATATATAATTAATATATTTATAACAAATTAATAATTTTTTAAATATATACTTATTATATATAATTCTAATTATAAGTATTTGTATATAATTATAAATATATTTATTTAATTAATATATTTATTATAATTTGATAATTATATAAATATAAATATATATTTAATACAAATATATTTTAATTATAGTGTGTGATTTATAATAAAAATTAATTTTATTTATTGTCATTAAAATAGTTATATTTGACTATAATTAATATGAATATATAATTATATAATAATATTATTTTAACAAATAAAAAATTGGTTCGATCAGCTATTTAACTAATTTCCCCGATCTGAACTTGACCTACTCCCTTGATTTAATGACCATCACAATTCTATATGAGTGGGTTTATAATTTGACCTACAATAAATGAATTTTAGGTGCAATAGAATTATTTGATTGATCGATTAGTCTTGTGACCATTGTAATATGAATTTTGACACTGACCGTCCTTAAATGCATTCGTAAATATATGAAATGGATGAGTCTATCTATAAATTAGATACCCTTCCTCATCCCTTTTCATTATGTAGCACTGCAAATTTAAATTTAACTGTAATTCTCGCTCACCCTTCCTCCTCCCCAGTACAAGCTCTCATCTCAACGATCCCCCAAAAAAAATGGTGCATTGGGCGATGAGGAGGTTAACAGCAAAGCTGAGATGTGACGCCAATTCCTACTTCCTTGGCTCTGCGAAGAAAAGAGGAGAGTGCCATACACTAAGCAGGCAATGCCGGAATGTCCGAGGATAGTGCCGCACACCGAGCAGGCGATGCAGGAGATTCAGAAAACCTACTTCGATCTGCACTTAGAACACACTTCCTACCAGGCGATGCTGGAAAGGAACAAGAAGACGACGTTGGCCGACCCGGCGATGCCATAATTGCAGATGGGGGAAACCCATATTGATATGCTCTTTGCAAACACTTCCTACAAGGTGATGCCGGAAAGGAAAATGAAGACGAAGCTGGCCGACCCAGTGATGACAGAAAGGAAGAAGATAACAACGCTGGCCGACCCGGTGATTCTGGAAAGGAAGAAGAAGATAACACTGGCCGACCTGGCGATTTAGGAAATGAAGAGGAGTGAAACCCACATCGATCTGCTCTTAGCAGACACTTCATACCTGGTTATGTAGGAAAGGATGAAGAAGATGAAGCTGGTGGACGCGGCGATGCTGGAATGGCATAAGAGGGAAACCCACATCGATCAGCTCTTAGCAGCCACTTCCTACCAGGAAATGCTGGAAATGAAGAAGAAGAGGATGTTGGCTGGCCTGTTTATACCCCAAGACATGGTGATGGAAGATCAGATGAAGGAGAGCACCCTGGGCGGCCTGTTTATGGCCAAAGACCTGGGGATGGTGGTGACACTGGATTGGAAGTAGAGGACGGTGGTGTGAAACCTGTATATAGCCCAAGACTTGATGATTTAGGATCGGAAGAAGAGAAGTACGATGTTTATGGAAGAAAGGAACAGGAGAGCACCACACGCCGAGCAGCTCATACCAGACACTTGCGATCAGGAGACGTCGGAAAGGATAAAGAGGACAACATTGGACGACTTGTTTAAAGCCCATGACCTGGCGATAGAGGATCGAAAGAAGAAAAGTATGTTTTTCATGGCAGAAAGGCAGAGGAGAGTGCCACACATTGATCATCCCTTACCAGACTATTGTGATGTGGCCACGCAAGAAAGGAAGAAGAGGACAATGCTGGCCGACCTGTTTATAGCCCAAGACCTGACGATGGAGTATCAAAATAAGAGAAGTATGTTGTTCATGGCAGAAAGGCAGAGGAGAGCGCCACACACCTAGCACCTCTTACTCGACATGGTGTTCATGGTAGAAAGGTACAAGAGAGCCCTGCACACTAAGCAGCTCTTACCAGATATATATTTAAGAATAAATATAATGAATTTAAAAATATAATGTTGAAATTATAAATTTATGTTTAACATTTTGGAAATCTATGTAATATTTTTATTCAAATAAAATCTATTTTTTTTCTCTTTTAATCAAGTATTCACAAGAAACATTTGGATTTTTTGCTTTGTTTAAAAAACAATCAATTTTTCGTTGATTTAACATATTCCAATTAATTCAATGAGAAAGAAAATTATACTAGGTTTTTCTTTAAGATTATTTTTATACCTAAATCATTTTCTTTTTCAAAAAATGTTTCTTGTGAATTTATATTAAAAATACTTTTTACCATTTCTAGAAATTAAATCTTATCAAATGGGTTCTATATTTCAATTCAGTATAATTAATATTAGGTAATAAGATCAACTTAATGAATAATTTTCCTTTGAGAAGAATCAAAAAAAAAATTATAAAGGAAGGTTCAAAGCAACAAGTAGTCATGATGACATGAAATTATATCCATGTGAAGTACAACAAAACAAATATTCGTTTCACATTTTTTTGTGAAAAAGATAAAATAACCAAGCTCAAAATACGAAAGAAGATTCCATTTAGTATTTTTATTAAAATTCAAACATGGATAAAAATGAATTTAAAAAACCATAGGAGAATATTAAAATCATTCTTGAAAACATATTTAAAGAAAATATGAAAATGGAAGAAAAGGATTCCCAAAAGTCTATTTTTCTTTTTAAAAAAATTCTGATCATTCTAAGTACTAAATAAAGGAAAATTGTACTATTACAAGAACACTCCATGAATAAATGAAGGAAAATAAAATGAAAATGGTTTATCATATTAGGAACATATAATATCTCTCAATTTAAACTAATTTATAATCAATACAAATTAATATGAGATTTAAACATAAATCCCTTAATAATTTGGTAATCACTAAATCAAAAACTCAAGAAAGAGAGAACCATATATGGATTTTTAAACCCCCATAGTTTCAAAAAAAGAATCATAAAAAACATTAATGGTGTCACACCCCGAATTTTTAATTTATTTTTATTTTATTATTCATGGGCTCCACGTCCTCGCGTCATGGATCGAGCTGGGTCCCGGTTTAAAAATATCTGACATTTAATGTTTTTGGTGGGTTTGAACTAGTGCACGGGCATCGCGTGGTTAGTATTGACCGTGCGGTCACCCTAGGTGCTTGTGCGGGTACCCAAGCCGACTGTGTTGAGGCATGCAATTTGTATGTGTGTTTTATTTAAGTCATGCGATGAGCGTGCGAGTACCTGTAAATATTATGTTATTATTATATTATTATTATTATTATTATTATTATTTATAAATATATTTATTATATTTATAATTATATATAATTAATATAATTTTATAATTATTTATATATATCTATATTTATTTAGAATTATAATTGTAAATATTTGTATATATTTATTATAATTTTATAATTATTTAATAACTATAAATGTATATATATTTATTTATAGTTACAATCATATATATATATATAAATAATTATAATATTTTAACAAATATATTTATAGTATTTTTAATTTTATAAACATATATAATTAATATATTTAAAACAATTTAATAATTATTTATATATATAAGTATTATATAGAATTCTAATTATAAATATTTTTAAATTTTTATAAATATATTTATTTAATTAATATATTTATTATAATTTGATAATTATTTAAATATAAATATAAATTTATTACATATATATTTTTATTATTGTGTGTGATTTATAGTGAAAATTAATTTTATTTATTGTCATTAAATTACTTGAATTTGACTATAATTAATATGATTATATAATTATATAATAATACTATTTTAACAAATAAAAAAATTGGATCGATCTCCTCTTTAACTGATTTTATCGATCCGAACTTGACCTACTCCCCTGATTTAATGACCATCCCGATTCTTTATGAGTGCATGTATAATTTGAGGGTAATTTAGGTGGGTTGGTTTTTTTAGTTTTATGGGGTAGTGTTTTTTTATATTTGGGAAATGGGTATGTTCAGCGCCACATGCAGTGTCACTTTGACCCCACACAACCCCCAAACCCCAAATATATATATATATATATATAATAAATTTATTTATTATAATAAATATAACAAATTCAATAGATACATAATTATATTTTTTATAATAAATACAAAAATTATAACAAATTTATTTATTTATAATAAATATTTATAATAAAGATCTAATAAATATTCTAATAAATATTGTCATATTATTATAATAAATATGCATTTGTTATACATTTATTATACATTTATTATAAATACTATAATGTTATAATATTATAATATTTATTATAATAAATATCCAATAAATATTAATAAATACTTTTATAATAAATGCGCAATATATGTATAATAAATGTATAATTAATATTTATAATACATTAATATTTATAATAAATAATTATTATATTTAAATATTATAATATTTATGACTATAAATATCCAATAGATGTATAATAAATATTACTATAATAAATTTACATTTATAATATCTCTTATAATAAATATTATTATAATAAATGTATAATAAATATTATTGTAATAAAAATTACAATAAATGTATAATAAATATATATAAAATGTATAATAAATATTTATAATAAATTATTTATAAATGTATATTTATTACAATAAATATTATAATATTTAATTATAATAAATGTATATTTGTATTTATATTTATAATAAATATGATAATATTTATGACAATAAATCTATATTTATTTATTATAATAAATCTACATTTAATTATTATAAACAATCTACAATTGTTTTATACATTTATTATAATAAATATGTGAAATAAATGTATAATAAATATTATACTACATTTATTTTTTTTATTATAATTTAATAAAGTAATATGTAATTATTTAGGATTATTATATAATTATCATATCTATAAAAATTATATTTATAATTATATAATTATATTATAAATAAATGTAATATGTAATATAATATAATAAATGTAATATGATACATTTATTATATATTTATATTAAATGTATATTTATAATTATATAAATGTATAATAAGTATAATAAATATATATGTATAATTACATATTAAATTTATTATAATAAATAAATAATTACATATTACATTTATTATAATAAATAAATGTATATTTATTATAATAAATAAATGTATATTTATTATATATTTATTATAATAAATAAATGTATATTTATTATATATTTATTATAATAAATAAATGTATATTACATTTATAATAAATGTATATTTATATAAATAAATATTATTATTAAATATTATTAATGAGAAATAATAAATGCATAATTATTATTGAATATTATAATAAATAAATGTATATTTATAATTACATTTCTAAATATATATCTATAATAAAAGTATATTTATAAAAAAATATTATTATTAAATATTATTAATGAATATTTATAAATTTATATTTATTAATGAATATTATAACAAATAAATGTATATTTATAATTACATTTATAAATATATATTTATTATAATAAATAAATGTATATTACATTTATAATTAATGTATATTTATATAAATAAATGTATATTACATTTATAATAAATGTATATTTATATTAATAAAAGTATATTACATTTATATGTAATTACATATTTCTTATAATAAATGTATATTACATTTATAAATAAAAAACATTTATTTTGTCAATAAATGTATATTACATTTATTATTCATGGAGAGTTTATCTCTCAAGAATAGAGATCCTATCTCTCATCATATTAAAGGTTATGCATCTGGAAACCCAACTAAGATCTATGATGGCATTGTTAGTCATTTTGACATGTTCACAATTGTGGATCTCGCCACAAGGTTAATTCTTATTTTGTTTTAGAGGCTATTGTCTTAAATAAATCTCAAAGAGTCAAGGCTGTTTCGGTATGAGATTTTAGGATAGGTTCTTGCATTAATAATGGAGTTTAAGCCGACTGAAAAGCGGGCTGCGGAGGAATTTGTCGGCAAGGGGAAAAATCCAACCAATGATCGTGTGTTTGCTGCGGTTGACTGGATTCTGGTTCATTCTGGCGATGTATCGGCATGTCGGGTGGCGAATGGCCTCGATTTTAGGGGGCGTTGTGGGGAGAAGTTTTGGGTCTTTGGATTCATGATGCCCCATCGAGGCTGGATGGTGGAAGGTGAGTTGATATAGGAACCCGACGGCGATGGGTGATGGGTTTTCCACTACCTGGTGGCGGATCTTCTGCCCAACAGTGTCGATCACCAGTGAGAGTGATGGTTCCGCATCCTGGCGGATGATACTAGCAACGTGCAGGGCGTGTGGGTCTATGGAGTTCATTTGGATGGCCTCGAGACACAACTTGGGTTTTGCGTACAAGAGAAGCGTGATCGGAGAGGTGGCTCAAGGTGAAAGTCTACGATGTTCATATGGGATGCGGGGCTTGAGCCGACGAGGATTGTGGGTTATCATCCAATGACAATGCTTGTTGGATGGTGTTGTGAGACGATGAAACAAGGCAAAGGCTGATGACGCTGAGCCGGTGAGGCTAGTGTTCTCATCAGACGTGGGGAACGTTGGGCCGCTACGATGCTGCAATACGGTGTCGACACGGGCCGGTGACTTAGTCGAATTCGATGGTAGGAGGTCTCATGTTTGGCCAACTCCGGCTTGATGACCGGTGACGACCTCTACCGCGGGAGGAGATTGGGATGCGAACAGGTACCTTTGGCTTAATTGGTGGACATGTTGTGGTGTAGAAAAATGGAATGTAGCTTTGTAGGATGTGAGTTTGGAATACGTGGAGGACCGGTTATCCTTGGCCGGTGTGAACTGTAGATGGATGTGATGTGTTGAGAAGGGGACGTCCTTTGCGGAGGCACGTGGGTTTTCATACAGATGGAGCGCGTTTTTCTTGAAGCATGTTTTTTCTTAGGTTTTTGTTGACCACGGGATTAACAATTATTTGGGGAGGAGTCATTATTTGCGGTGTTTGAGGATGCGTTGAGATGCAGATCAGGCGTGCGGAGATTTTGGTTTCTAGTTGATGCATGACCTTATGGATATTGTTTGAGGGTCTTTTTGTGTGTGGGTTTTTGAACTTTTGGTGATTTGGGGTTACTTGTGTCTATGTGAATTGATTTGGCAGTGTTTTTGTGCCGTGTGTTTGGTGTGTTCCACTATACTTATATTTTCTTAAATAAATTTTTAGGACCGAGCTTGCTCGAGTCCTGAAAATTCCTGTTTATTATAATAAATGTATATTACATATTTATTATAATAAATGTACAATACATATTTATTATAATAAATGTATATTACATTTATATAAATGAATATTTATTACATATTTATTATAATAAACAATTACAGTTATAAATGTATATTACATTTATAATAAATATCTAATAAATATATATTTAAATAAATGTATATTTATTATAATAAATAAATGTAAATTACATTTCTAAATAATTATATATTTATTATAATAAATAAATGTATATTTATAATTATATAATTATATTATATAATTATTTATAAATATGATAATTATATAATAACGATAAATAATTATATATTACATTTATTAAATTATAATTAAAAAATAAATGTAGTATAATATTTATTATACATTTATTATACATATTTATTATAATAAATGTATAAAATAAATGTAGATTTATTATAATAAATTCGGCTACAAACATCCAACAGCTAACCATATACTTATTGGACCAAACATATATTTAGAGCAGTACAAGAATATAATAAACATATTTATAAAATTATATGTATAATAAATAAATATTTATTTATTTATAATAATAACTATAAATAAATGTATATTTATTTATATTTATATATATAATGAATATATATTAATTTATAAATTTAATTTTTTTATAAATATATTTATTATATTTATAATTATATATAATTAATATATTTATTATAATTTTATAATTATTTAAATATATCTATATTTATTTAGAATTATAATTGTAAATATTTGTAAATATTTATTATAATTTTATAATTATTTAATAACTATAAATTTATTTATATTTATTTATAGTTATAATCATATATATATATTTCAATAATTATAAAATTTTAACAAATATATTTATTGCATTTATAATTTTATAAATATATATAATTAATATAATTATAACAATTTAATAATTTTTTAAATATATATGTATTATATAGAATTCTAATTATAAATATTTTTATATAATTATAAATATATTTATATAATTAATATATTTATTATAATTTGATAATTATTTAAATATAAATATATATTTATTACATATATATTTTAATTATAGAGTGTCATTTATAATGAAAATTATTTTTATTTATTGTCATTAAAATAGTTATATTTGACTATAATTAATATGAATATATAATTATAGAATAATATTGTTTTAACAAATAAAAAAATTGGTTCGATCAACTGTTTGACCTATTTCCCCGATTCGAACTTATCCTACACCCCTGATTTAATGACCATCCTGATTCTATATGAGTGGGAGTATAATTTGACCAACAATAAATGAATTTTAGGTGCAATAGAATGATTTGATTGAGAAATTAGTCTGTATTATGAATTTTGACACTGATAATCATTAAATGCATTCATAAATATATGAAATGGGTGAGTCGTTCTATAAATTAGATACCGTTCATCATCCCCTTTCATTCTGTAGCTCTGCAAATTAAACTGTAATTCTCACTCACCCTTCCTTCTTCCCAGTACGACCACCCGTCTCTCTGTTCCCCCAAAAAAATTGGTGCATTGGGCGATGAGGACGTTAAAAGCGAAGCTAAGGAGTGTCACCAATTCCTTCTTTCCTGGCTCCGCGAAAAGGCAGAGGAGAGCGCCGCACACTGAGCAGGCGATGCCGAAATGGCCGAGGATAGTGTCGTACACCGAGCATGTGATGCCGGAGATTCTGAAAACCTACATCGATCTGCTCTTAGAAGAAACTTCCTACCCGGCTATGCCAGAAAGAAGAAGAAGATGACGCTGGACGACCTAGTGATGTCAGAATGGCAGATGGGGAAAACACACATTGATCTGATCTTAGAAGAAACTTAATACCATGTGATTCCAGGAAGGATGAAGAAGACGATGATGACTGACCCGGTGATGCCGGAAAGGAAGAAGAAGATGACAATGGCCGAGCTAGTGATGCTGGAAAGGAAGAAGACTTTGACACTAGTTGACCCGACAATGGAGGAATGGCAGAGGAGTGAAACCCACATCGATCTGCTCTTAGCAGACACTTCCTACCTGGTGCTGCATGAAAGGAAGAAAAAGCTGAAGCTAGCCGACCCAGCGATGCCATAATGGCAGATGAGGGAAACCCACATCGATCTCCTCTTAGCAGACACTTCCTACTATGCGATGCCTAAAAGGGAGAAGTAGAGGACGCTGGTCGACCCGTTTATACCCCATGACCTGATGATGGAGGATCAGAAAAAGGGGTGCACCCTAGGCAGCCTTTTTGTGGCCGAAGACCTGGGGATGGATGTGATGCCGGAAAGGAAGAAGAGGACGGCAGTGGGCAACCTGTTTATTGCCCAAGACCTGACGATAGATGATCAGAAGAAGAGATGTACGGTGTTCATGGAAGAAAGGAAAATGGTAGCGCCACACACCGAGTAGCTCTTACCAGAATCTTGCGATCAGGTGTCGTTGGAATGGATGAAGAGGACGACACTGGATGACTTGTTTAAAGCCCAAGACCTTGCGATGGAGGATCAGAAGAAGAAAAGTACGGTTTTCATTACTGAAAATAAGAGGAGAGCGCCGCAAACTGATCAGATCTTACCAGACTCTCGTGATCAGGCCACGCCTGAAAGGAAGAAGAGGACGATGTTGGCTGACCTTTTTATATCCCAAGACCTGGTGAGAGGATCAGAAGAAGAGATGTATGGTGTTCATGGAAAAAAGGCAGAGGAGAGCACCAAACACATAGCACCTCTTACCGGACTTGGTGTTCATGACAGAAAGGCAGAGGAGAGCCACGCACACCGAGCAGCTCTTACAAGATATATATTTAAGAATTAATATAATGAATTTAAAAATATAATGTTGAAATTTGAAATTTATGTTTAACATTTTGGAAATCTATGTACTAATTTTATTCAATTAAAATCATTTTTTGTTTTTCTCTTTTAATCAAGTATTCACAAGATTCATTTTTTTTCTTAGTTTGAAAAACAATCAAGTGTTCGTTGATTTAACATAATCCAATTAATTCAATGAGAAAAAAAACTATACTTTGGTTTTATTTAAGATTATTTTTATACTAAAAATTGTGTTTTTTAAAAAAATGTTTCTTGTGAATTTATATTAAAAATATTATTTACCACTTCAAGAAATTAAATCTTATAAAATGGGTTCTATATTTAAAATTAGAATAATTAATATCAAGTAATAAGATCAACTAAAGAATAATTTTTCTTTGAGAAGAATCATAGAAAATTATAATGGAAGGTTCAAGGCAATGAGTAGTCATGATGACATGAAATTCTATCCATGTGAAGTACAACAAAACAATGATTCTTTTAACATTTTTTTGTAAAAAAGTAAAAAGTGCCTCGGTCATAATACAAAAAGAAGATTCCATTTATTTTTTTATTAAAATTAAAACATGGCTAAAAATGAATTTAAAAAACCATAGGATAATATTAAAATCATTCTTGAAAACATGTTTAATGAAAAGAGGAAAATGGAAGAAAAGGATTCCCAAAAGTCTATTTTACATTTTTTTAAAAATTCTGATCATTCTATGTACTAAATTATGGAAAATTGTAATATTACTAGAACACTTTACAAATAAATGAAGGAAAATAAAATGAAATGGTTTTTTCGTATAAGGAATATATAATTTCTCTCAATCTAAACCAAAGTATAATCAATACAAATTAAAATGAGATTGATACATAAATCCCTTACAACTTTGGTAATCACTAAATTATAAACTCATGAAAGAGAGAACCATATACTGTTTTTTAAATCCCCATAGTTTCAAAAAAAAAGAATCATAAAAAACATTAATGGAGTCACACCCTGACTTATTTATTTATTTTTATTTTATTATTCCTGGGCTCCACGTCCTCACCTCAAGGATCGGACTGGGTCTCGGTTTAAAAAATTCTGACATTTAATGTTTTTGGTGGGTTTCAGACCTGTGCACGGGCACCGTGTCCTTAGCAGTGACCATGTGGTCGGCCCAGGTGCTTGTGCGGGTGCCCAAGCCGACTGCGTTGAGGCGTGTAATTTGCCTGAATGTTTTTTAGTCGTGCAATGAGCGCACAGGTACCTGTTAATATTATGTTATTATTATTATTATTTCTATAATTATTACTTTTATTTATAAATATATTTATTATATTTATAAATATATATAATTAATATATTTACTATAATTTTATAATTATTTAAAAATATCTATATTAATGTAGAATTATTATTATAATATTTGTATATATTTATTATAATTGTGTAATTATTTAATTACTATAAATGTATATATATTTATTTATAGTTATAATCCTATATATATATATATATATATCAATAATTATAAAATTTTAACAAATATATTTCTTTCATTTATAATTTTATAAATATATATAATTAATATATTTATAAGAATTTAATAATTATTTAAATATATAAATATTATATAGAATTCTAATTATAAATATTTGTATATAATTATAAATATAATTATTTAATTAATATATTGATTATAATTTTTCAATTATTTAAATATAAATATATATTTATTACATATATATTTTTTCTATAGTGTGTGAGTTATAATGAAAGTTAATTTTATTTATTGTAATTAAAATAGTTATATTTGACTATAATTAATATGAATATATAATTATATAATAATACTGTTTTAAACAATAAAAAAATTGGTTCGATCTCTTGTTTAACCAATTTTCCTAGTCCGAACTTGACCTACTCCCCTGATTTAATAACCATCCCGATTCTATAAGAGTGTGTGTATAATTTGAGGGTAATTTAGGTGGGTGGGTTTTTTATGTTTTATGGGGTAGTGTTTTTTTATATTTGGGAAATGAGTTTGTTCAGCGCCACTTGATGTGTTGCTTTGAACCCACACCACCCCAAACCTGACAAATATATATATATATATATATAATAATAATTTTTTTATTATAATAAATATAAAAATAGAATAAACACATAATTATATTTTTTATAATAAATACAAAAATTATAATAAATTTATTTATTTATAATTCATATATATAATAAATATCTAATAAATATTATAATAAAAATAATAATATCATTATAATAAATATACATTCGTTATACATTAATTATACATATATTATAAATATTATAATGTTATAATATTATAATATTTATTATAATAAATTTATAATAAATGTTAATAAATACTATTATAATAAATGCACAATAAATGTATAATAATTTTTTATAATACATTAATATTTAAAATAAATACATATTATAATTATATATTATAATATTTATAATAATAAATATCTAATAAATGTATAATATATATTATTATAATAAATGTATAATAAATATTATTGTTATAAATATTATAATAAATGTATAATGAATATATAGTAAATGTATAATAAATATTTATAATAAATTTATTATAACTGCATATTTATTATAATAAATATTATAATATTTAATTATAATAAAAGTATATTTATATTTATATTTATAATAAATATGATAATATTTATTATAATAAATCTATATTTATTTATTATAATAAATCTACATTTAATTTATACATTTATTATAATAAATATGTAGAATAATTATACAATAAATATTATAATGCATTTATTTTTTAATTATAATATACCAATGTAATATGTAATTATTTATATTTATTATAAAATTATCATATCTATATTTATAATTATATAATTATATTATAAATAAATTTAATATGTAATATAATATAATAAATGTAATATGATACATTTATTTTTTAATTATAATAAATGTATATTTATAATTATATAAATGTATAATAAATATAATAAATATAAATGTATAATTAAATATTACATTTATTATACTAAATAAATAATTACATATTACATTTATTATAATAAATAAATGTATATTTATAATTACATTTATAAATGTATATTTATTATAATAAATAAATGTATATTTATTACATATTTAATAAAATAAATAAATGTATATCACATTTATAATAAATGTATATTTATATAAATAAATATATATTAAATTTATTATATGTGTATTTATATAAATAAATATTATTAATAAATATTTTTAATAAAAATTAATAAATGTATATTTATAATTACATTTATAAATGTATATTTATAATAAATTTATATTTATAAATTAATATTATTATTAAATATTATTAATGAATATTAATAAATGTATATTTATTAATGAATATTGTAATAAATAAATGTATATTTATAATTAAATTTATAAATGTATAATTATTATAATAAGAAAATTTATATTACTTTTATAAATAATTACATATTTATTATAATAAATAAATCTATATTACATTTATAATAAATGTATATTTATATAAATAAATGTATATTACATTTATAATAAATGTATATTTATATAAATAAATGTATATTAAATTTATAAGTAATTACATATTTATTATAATAAATTTATATTACATTTATAAATAAATAATGATTTATTTTGTTAATAAATGTATATTACATTTACTATAACATCTGTATATAACATATTTATTATAATAAATGTATATTACATTTATGTAAATGTATATTTATTAAATATTTTTATAATAAACAATTACATTTATAAATTTATATTACATTTATAATAAATATCTAATAAATGTATTTTTATTATAATAAATAAATGTAAATTAAATTTATAAATAATTACATATTTATTATAATAAATAAATGTGTATTTATAATTATATAATTATAGTATATAATTATTTATAGATATGATAATTATATAATAAAGATAAATAATTATATATTACCTTTATTAAATTATAATTAAAAAATATATGTATTATAATATTTATTATACATTTATTATACATATCTATTATAATAAATGTATAAAATAAATGTAGATTTATTATAATAAATTGGGCTACAAACATCCAATAGCTAACCATATACTTATTGAACCAAACATATACTTAGAGCATTACAAGAATATAATAAATATATTTATAAAATTATATGTATAATAAATAAATCTTTATTTATTTATGACAATAACTATAAATAAATTTACATTTATTTATATTTATATATATAATGAATATATATTAATTTATAAATATAATTTTTTATTAATATATTTATTATTTATATTAATATTTATAATTAATATCTTTTTTATAATTTTATAATTATTTTAATTTATCAATATTTATTTAGAATTATAATTGTAAATATTTGTATATATTTATTATAATTTTATAATTATTTAATAACTATAAATGTATATATATTTATTTATAATTATAATCATATATATATATATATTTCAATAATTATAAAATTTTAACAAATATATTTATTACATTTATAATTTAATAAATATATATAATTAATATATTTATAACAATTTAATAATTATTTAAATATTTACGTATTATATAGAATTCTAACAATAAATATATGTATATATTTATAAATATATTTATTTAATTATTATATTTATTATAATTTGATAATTATTTAAATATAAATATATATTTATTTCATATATATTTTAATTATAGCGTGTGATTTATAATGAAAATTAATATTATTTATTGTAATTAATATAGTTATATTTGACTATAATTAATATGAATATATAATTATATAATAATATTGTTTTAGTAAATAAAAAAATTGGTTCGATCATCTGTTTAATCGATTTTCCCGATTCAAACTTGACCTACACCCTTTACTTAATGACCATCGCTATTCTATATGAGTGGGTTTATAATTTGACCTACAATAAATGATATTTAGGTTCAATAGAATGATTTTATTGAGAGATTAGTCCAGTTACCATTGTAATTAGAATTTTGACACTGACTATCCTTAAATGCATTCATAAATATATGAAATGGATGTGTCGTTCTATAAATTAAATACCCTTACTCATCCCCTTTCATTCTGTAGCTATACATATTAAACTTTAATTCTCACTCACCCTTCCTCCTCCCCAGTACAAGCACTCATCTCTCTGATCCCCCAAAACAAAATGGTGCATCGGGTGATGAGGACGTTATCAGTGAAGTTGAGGAGTGTCACCAATTCCTTCTTCCCTGGCTCCGTGAAAAGGAAGAGGAGAGCGCCACACATTGATCAGGTGATGCCGGTGATGCCGGAATGGCCGAGGATAACACCACACACCGAGCAGGCGATGCCAGCGATTCCGAAAACCTATATTGATCTGCTCTAAGAAGACTCTTCCTACTAGGCGATGATGGAAATGTAGAAGAAGACGATGTTGGCCGACCGGGTGATGCAGAAATGTCAGATGAGGGAAACCCACATTGATCTGCTCTTAGCAGACACTTCTAACCAGGCATTGCCAGAAAGGAAGAAGAAGACGACGCTGGCCGACCCGGTGATGCTGGAAAGGAAAAAGAAGACGACACTGGCCGACCCGGCGATGCAAGAATTGCAGAGGAGTAAATCCCACATCGATCTTCTATTAGAAAACACTTCCTACCAGGAGATGCAGGAATGGAAGAAGAAGATGAAGACGACCGGCCCGACGATGCCGGAATGCCAGAGGAGGGAATCCCACATCGATCTACTCTTAGCAGAAACTTCCTACCAGGTGATGCCAGAATGTAAGAAGAAGAGGACGATGGCCGGCCCGTTTATACACCAAGACATGGAGATAGAGGATCGACAGAAGGGGAGCATCCTGGGTGGCCTGTTTATGGTTGAAGACCTGGGGATGGAGGGGCCGCCGAAAAAGAATAAGAGGATGGCGGTGGGATACCTCTTTATATCCCAAGATCAGATGACGGAGGACCGAAACAAGAGAAGTACGGTGTTCACGGAAGAAAGGAAGAGAAGGGCGCCGCACACCGAGCTGCTCATACCAGACTCTTGAGATCAGGCGATGCCGAAAAGGAAAAAGAGGACGATGCTGGGTGACTTATTTAAAGCCCAAGACCTGGCGGTGGAGGTTTAGAAGAAGTGAAGTACGGTTTTCATTGTAGAAAGGAAGAGGAGAGCATCACACACTGAGAAGATCTTACCAGACTCTTGCAATTAGGCCATGACAGAAAGGAAGAAGAGGAAGACGTTGTCCAACCTGTTTATAGCCCAAGTCCTGGCGATGGAGGATTGGAAGAAGAGTGGTATGGTTTTCGTGGCAGAAAGGCAGAGGAGAGTGCCAAACACCTAGCACCTCTTACTAGACTCGGTGTTCATGGAAGAAAGGCAGAAGAGAGTACCTCACACCAAGTATCTCTTACCAGATATATATTTAAGAATTAATATAATGAATTTAGAAATATAATGTTGTAATTAGAAATTTATGTTTAAATATTTGGAAATCTATGTAATATTTTTATTCAAATAAAATCTATTTTTGTTTTTTTCTTTAATCATGTATTCACAAGATTTTTTTTGATTTTCTGCTTGGTTTGAAAAATAATCAAGTGTTCTTTGATTTAACACAATCCAATTAATTCAATGAGAAACAAAATTATTCTTGGTTTTTCATTAAGATTATTTTTATACTTAAAACATGTGCTTTTTCAAAAATAGGTTCTTGTGAATTTATATTAAAAGTACTTTTTACCACTTCTAGAAATTAAATCTTATAAAAAGGGTTCCATATTTCAAATCAGTATAGTTAATATAAGGTAATCACATCAACTTAAAGAATTATTTTTCTTTGATAAGAATCAAAGAAAATTATAAAGGAAGGTTCAAAGTAGTGAGTAGTCATGATGACATGAAATTCAATCCATGCGAAGTACATCAAAACAAACATTCTTTTCACATTTTTATTTTAAAAAGTTAAAATCATCTCTCTTAAAATATGAAAAGAAAATTCCATTTATTTTTTTATTAAAATTCTAACATGGCTAAAAATTCATTTAAAAAACCATAGGAGAATATTAAAATCATTCTTGGATACATTTTTAAAGAAAATATGAAAATGGAAGAAAAGGATTCCCAAATATCAATTTCTCATTAAATAAATTTCTGATCATTCTAAGTACTAAATAATAAAATATTGTACTTTTACTTGAACACTCCATGAATAAATGAAGGAAAATAAATTGAAATGGGTTTATCGTATAAGGAAAATATAATTTCTCCCAATATAAACTAAAGTATAATAAATAAAACTTAAAATGAGATTGAAACATAAATCCCTTAGAACTTTGGTAATCACTAAATCAAAAGCTCATGAAATAGAGAACCATATATGGATTTTTAAATCCCCATAGTTTCAATAAAAACAATTGTAAAATACATTATTGGTGTCACACCCCTATATTTTAATTTATTTTTATTTTATTATTTCTGGGCTCCACGTCCTCGCGTCAAGGATTGGGCAGGGTCCCGGTTTAATTTTTTTTAACATTTAATGTTTTTGATTGGTTTCAGACCCATGCATGGGCACCACATGGTTAGCAGCGACCATGCGGTCTCCCCATGTGCTTGTGCGGGTGCCCAAGCTGACTACATTGAGGAGCTCCATTGGTGTGCATGTTTTTTTAGGTCATGCAATGAGTGTGCAGGTACTCGTTAATATTATGTTGTTATTGTTATTATTATTATTATTATTATTTTCATTATTATTATTATTTTTATTGTTGTTATTCTTTATATTATTAATTCAATCATTATTGTATTGTTATTATTATTATAATTCATTATGTTATTATTATTATTATTTTTATCATATTTGATTTTATTATTAATATTATAAGATAAAAAAACAACAAACCACCCTAACCCAAATTCTACCTATGCCCCCCCCCATTTTCAGCTTCTACTGTGTGAGCCACCCCTACGACTCCTTGCGCCAGCCCAAGCTACCTCCGCCTTGCCTCCTGCCTGCAGCCGGCTTTCTCACCTCACCCTCACGCCGACCTCACCCATGCCCAAGCCCTCCGCCTTGCTCCCTTACCCTTCTCGCACCATGCCTCGGCGTGAGAACCAGCCACCCACTCCCCGCGGCCATCGCCTCCAGGACCCCTCGCCAGCACTGGTCTCTCTCCTGAAGCTCCTTCTCTCCGCCACTTGCTTGCGCCCAGGCCCACCACTGGCAGTTCCTGCTCACTCACCACCTCCCTCACCGTCCCTGCCTCACCCCCGACTATAGGCCGTGTCCCGACCTCCAGACTCCCACACTCGTCCCCTATCTACCCCTCACCACCTCCTTGTTCTTGGTGTGTCGCGCCCAACATCCCACTCTTCCTCCCTCACCTCACGCTCCAGCTTGCCCTCGACCTCCATTGGCCTCACTGAGCACCCTCATCCATTCTCCTACCATCATCCATTGCCTCTATCCCCTCCCACACTCACCCTCTTCCAATCCTAACCCCCATGTTGTTTCCCATTATCAGCAGCCCAGAAAACCCCCTGCCATCCTTGCTTCAGACCCACCCGGCCTCACCACGCCTCCTTCGCGCTACCTCATCTACTCGGGTCAGCATCGGCCTCCTCTGAGATATTCTTTTATTCATTCATTTATTTATTTTTTCATTTATTTATTCTTTTAATTATTTATTTACTTATTATTTTATTCATTCATTTATTTTTTATTTAATTTATTTTTTATTTTATTTATTTATTTATTTATTCTTTTATTTATGTATTTATTTATTCTTTCATTTATTCATTCTTTTATTTATTTATTTATTTATTTTCCCTTAATTTAATCTTTTGTGTTTTTATTTAATTTAAATAAATCCCAATACTGTCGTGGATTTTGTGTGATTTGTTTTTATTATTATTCAGCGTGTGCGGTGGGTCTGTGGGGCGCTATTCAACCTTCTGTTGAGATTCCTTCGTGTCCGCTCTTGGTTTGCGGTAGGTAATTACATGTTTTTCCTTTCCACAGTCTAATTGATGCTTGGGTGATTCAATAATATTATTTTATGTGATTTGCAGCATTGTTATATCCATAAATTTTTCTACTATAGTGCTTTTAAATTTTTATAATTAATCAAAAGAAAGTTTTGAGTCAATTCCTGGTTCTAGTATGCAATTATTTGATTATGTGCCAAATCGTGTTTTGATATTGTTTATGACTGTTTTATTGGGGTGTTTCTTTTTTTGTCAATACAGTTTGATAATAAAAATACTTTCAAGGTAAATATTTATTTATGATAATGTTTATGTTAACTTGGCACATTTGATACAATACTATAGTGTTCAAAGTGGAAATGATGTTTTTTATGAAAAGTTTAGCCTTTATTGTGTTGTGTCTCAGCATTGGTTATTGTTATACTTGGTTTTTTTTATATTTTTGGTATTGGTATATCATGATAATAGTGTTATGGTGTTAAAATAAAAAGGGGCTCTCTGGATTTTAATGTGGCGATGTGAGTTCTTTTCCAATAAAGTGAGATGTTGGTTTTAGTTTCAAAGTAGTAGTTTTTTGGGAATAGTGTTGGTTGTTTTCTTGAAGTGAATGTGTGCTATTGGATGTTATCACAACCATGGGTGCACATGGTGTACCCATTAACATTCCTTCAAGTGACAATGACACCTTTAAACTAGTGTTTCCTTAAAACCTTCGATTTCTAAATGGTTTTTGTTTCCAAAGTAATATCTGGTCCTTTATGTGGATTTTGTGAAAGGTTTGAAGTGTGATCTCAAGGGTGTGCTAGTTTGGATATGAAAATATAAAAGTTTTATTTGTGTAATTTTTTGGGTAATGTTTTTGGACATGACATCTTAAAGGCATGTTTGGCTCTTCTAATTCGTGGGTGGAGTTGTGTTACCTTTAAAAAATGGTTTGTGTTTGGAAATTTGTTGAGGTTGGTTGGGAATTTAAATGTTTTTAGAATAATTATTTTGACATGGGTGGGTTGTGATGGCCTGTTTGGCACTATCAGCTTTAATGAAATGTTTGTGTTGACTCATTGAAATGACGTCGTATTGATTATTGTATTCCTATATAACAACTTTATTATTTTGAAAAAGGTATTGAATGGTTTTAATGTTTTCATGGCATGAAGGCCCAGTTGTCACCTTTAATGATATATATATATATATATATATATATATATACAGACACACACACACACACAAAATCACACACACACATAGATATATATATATATATATATATATATACGGGGGAACCTCTATAGGGGGGATATCCCTTATGGGTTAATGTTTGGAGTGTCCGTGTTTTTGGTAGGCAAGTACGATAAGATGATTCACACATACTAGGTCCTCCTACTTAAATTTTATTATTGTAACCACCATGGGTTCCTTGGAATTTTTTAGAGATCAAGTGATGGTTGATGACCAACCCTAATTAGACATCTTGGTACCCCATGGATTTGTTGTTAGGCCAGGTGGGCTTTGCCATTAGATTTGTCAGTTAGGGAACCCAGTTGGTTATAGTCTTAAGAGCTTCACCAATCTCCGATAGCTGGCTCTGAAACTGAGTACATCTAGGGGTCTCCTAGGGGTGTTTAGGATCACCCATGGTGACAGGATTATTTTCATTGATTGTTCATTTTTCGTGCACTAGTGTATTTTATTCTTTCACTCTTACTCGATTTACTCTAGAACTAAATTGGTATATTCTATTTTGTATTTTATTTATAAAATGACATATGATTTTGTAAAATGGTGTGTCTCATGTGTTGGGTTTTTTAATAGGAAGAACATGTTTCTTATTTTCAAATGTGAAAACCCTACTTTTATAACTATATTTCAATCTTGCGTTAATGTATTATTTCGGGTAAGGAGACATTGGATTTTATGGATTATCACGGCAACCCTACTGATCATCTTTAATGATCATGCCTATCTTTTTCATTTCAGTTTCCTATTTCCTTGGTCAGGTTTTATTGGCTGAGTTTGTTGTTATTCACAAAAGTCACCCTCTGGTCAGGAGGTGACCTAAAAGGTCATGTCGAGGAACGTTATGTTTTATTTGCTTTCCGCTACTAGAATTATGTTTATTGACTATTTATATTTAACTATTTTCGTATTTATTTGATTTTTTTTCATGTGCCAAATACTTCCCAATAATTAAAATTTCGATGCTCGGTACTGGTTGCTAGCCCGTGGGGATAGGGAATGCCCTTCAGTCCTTGTCGCGGACTGGTTCAGGAGATCGGTTTATGGTCGACCCGGGTTGGTTCATGAAAAATTGTATCAGAGGGACCCTATTATTTGGGGTGTCATGTAGATGAACATTAAGAATGTCGGGACAAAAGAGGTTGGTATGAGAAGGACGTCATGAACCGTCACCTGTTCCGAACCTTGAGTCGCAAGGGGTAGTCCAGGAGTTGAGTTCTTTTCTTGTTCTTATTTTTTTGGATTAAGGGATGCCAATGGAGGAAATCCGATGTTACATTGTGATTTTACATAGAGTAGTGACCCATATGGAGTCAGCGTACACAGTTTATTTCCTCCTAGTAGTTGACGCTTTCTTGGGGCATGACCCACTACCATGACACTAGGTTAAGCATTACAATTAGTCCCTCCCTTCACTAATTTGATGCAAGTCAAGTGTCATCTTGGTTATAGTTTTTTTAAGAACATTATTGAAAATGAGAAAAGGTTTTTGAAATGAGAATCATTTCTTTTAAAAGGAATTAAATTTTGAAATAGATTTTAAAACTGAAATCTCTGGGCCTAGAAATCTTGTGGTCGCATGGAACTGGTAGAGATAGGGTTTGGGTGCAACCTCGGGTACTCTTTGTGAACGTTTTCACATGTGAGGGAATGCATGGGAAGTTCATGTTGGTATGTATGGATGAATGATGAAGATGACATGTGCAACGATTCACTAGATTACTGGGGTGTGCAATTGGAATTAAAGTCATAACCTTGTTTTTCTATAGAGATTAAAAAAAGGGAAAATGATTTTTGGAAATTGAATTTGGATTGAAAAGTGGAATTTGGTATTTGGAATGTGGCCTTGAAGGAAGACTGTTTTGAAATTTAAAATGAAAAGAGGATTTTAAAAGAGTATTTTTTGAGTTATGGTTATTTTTTCTTGTTTCTTTTGAGCTAGTTATTTTGGATAAAGGTGCTTTCTTTGAAGTTGCTTTGGCTTGATGCTAGTTTTGGATCTATGTTTATATGTTGTTCAAAAAATGCAGCCTAGAAGGGTCTCCAAGGTTTTTGATAAGTCATTCAAAATTTTCTGGTCCTTCTCGCACATTTACAATCCTTGGCGGTGATTGGGGTCCATTAGAAGCAGTAGAATGACATGAAGGGGTTAAGCATGTCTTTATAGTTTTCAGAACTCCCGATGCTGTCAGAGTGCATGCTTTTTGGGGATTGTTTGAAGGTCTGGCTCTAGACTAAAGGGAGTTATTTTCCCCACCTTCAATGAAAATTGGGATGAAATGGGATGTCATTAAATCCATCCTCATCCAATGGTTTATACCTAAAGAGACAATGATGAAGAAAAGTGAAGAGCTCATGCATATTCAACCTGGAAAACGGATGGTGAAGGAATATGTTGACCATTTCAAGGATCTTGTGTCCTTTTATCTAGAGGTAGCGTCACAAGATTTGATGAAGACTACTCTCTTCATTGGGGGTCTTCATATAGATATCAAGGAGTGGGTCCTCATTTCTAATGACTATCATTTTGAGAAGTTGGTAGATGAGGCATTATTAGATGAACAAGTCTCCAGAGCGTAGGTTCTTGGCAATCCAGCATATCTAGTTACTCATGAAGGTTCCCTATCTGGCAAGTAGGGTATGCCAGAGGGACCACTTTCTAAAGAGTCATATGCAGTGGTTCTGGTTTCCAATTCATTGGACCATTCAGCGTTGTGCCACCAGTGTGGCCAGTTTGGGCATGCAAAACTATCATGTCGCGTCCCTCCAAGGATGTGTCATCGTTGCGGGTGCCCAGTTCATCTAGAAATGTTTTTAGGAAGAGTCCCCAGAAGAAGATGCTATGACCAGAGAATCCCAGTGCCTGACTACGAGGCAGAAGATGCTTCATCTATCAAGGCCCTAGCCACAAGTCTTTAGGTAAAGCTCACGCACAGTCAGGAGTTGCCAGGGGTGGGACGATTTGATTCGGGTATGGATTTCTGTGTTTTTAGCTGAACATTTAAAGTAGTTTAGTTCTTGTATTTTGCTGATATAGTTTTGACATTGTTTTATTTTCATTGTTTTATCATGATGTTTTGACATATGTGATCTATTATAATCCAAATAATTTTGTTTGTTTGATCATGGTTTTCTGAATCATGCACTTTTCTTAAAATTGTGTTTGGACCTTGTGTGGGTCAATCTTGGTTGGGCCGTGTTCATTTGGAGATTTAAGTGTTTGTGGATGAATCGATGTTTCTGGTTATTCTCGGATTCAATATTTGGGTTATGTTATGCTTAGAGGCTTTTCTCTAGTCATTGGGGTTTTGGTCTGGGTTGAGAGTTACCAGTTTAAGGGGATTTTTTGTTCGCTCATGCTATAGAACTTAGTTCAGATTAGTTGGGAGTTCCTACAACGCCCTCCCCCCCTTCTAGGGTGGTATGTTTGGGTGTTAATTTTTAGCATTAGTTGAGTTATTGTGGTGTGGAGAACCATCTGATGTTCTCCCGTTATCATGTGTTGTGTTTTCTTTCAATCTCAATTAGGCACGTATCCTTGTTTTTTCTATTGTTTAGCTGAGTGACTTTCTGTGGGCAAAAAGTGTCTCTGGTGTGGGGAATTGTCACAGCCCAAAATTGTAATTTAATTTTTTTTATTATATATATGCTCCACGTCCTCGCGTTATGGATCAGTATGGGTCCCGGTTTAAAAATTTCTAACATTTAATGTTTTTGGTGGGTTTCAGACCAGTGCACGGTCACCATGTGGTTAGTAGTGACTGTGCGGTCACCCGAGGTGGTTGTGCGGGTGCCCAAGTAGTATGCGTTGAGGTGCAGAATTTGAATGCATGTTTTTTTAAATCAATAAAAATTAAAATGATATTGAGACATAAATCCCTTACAACTTTGGTAATCACTAAAAAAAAAACTCATGAAAGAGAGAACCATATATGGATTTTTAAATCCCCATAATTTCAATAAAAAGAATCTTAAAATACATTAATTGGAGAGGTGGCTTACCGGTTATATCTTCCACCTTAGTTTCCCCAGGTGCAAGACGTCTTCCATGTATCCCAACTGAGAAGATACATCCACGACTCTTCTCAAAAAATCGACCATGGTGAGATGGAAATCAACGATTGGGTGACTTTTATGAAGGTTCTGGTGGAGATTGATGATCAACAGCAGCGGGTCCTTCATGGACGGTCTATTCCTCTGGTGTGTGTTCAATGGTAACTAGAGAACCATTAGGAGAGCACATGGGAGTGGGAGGCTCATATGCATGCTCAGTACCCATATTTGTTTACCTATTTTGGAGTTGTGTCTTACAGGGACGTAGATCCCTGAGGTGGGGATAATGTAATGACCCAAAATTTCCATGTAATTTTTTATATATATATCAGAATTTTCTGAGTCTGCAAAATCTGACGGTGTGTGATTTTGAGGCCCAGAGTACCCGGAATGATCCGTCAATTTTTTAAGCTTAATTAACACGTGTAAGCAGTTTTCTTGAAAAAGTGGAATAAATTTTAAATGGTTACTTAAATCAGAAATTTGAGGGCACCGTTGCGCTTAGGATAGAGAGTTTACCCTAGGTGTCACTAAAGTTTAGTTGGCATGAGCCTACAATGAGAAAACCTGAAAATGGCATAACTATAAATAAAATAATTAAACAAAGTTATTTTATTTTTCAAATGCTTATATCTCATGAACAGTAACTCAGATTAAAAATCTGAGACATACACTAAACTCGTGAGGGTATTCTCTATTTAGGCAGATACTAACATTGGCCAGTGCGGGCCACCAGTGATAGTTAATTTTTGGCCGTAAATAAAATAATTAAGGGACACATTATTTTATTGTAATAATTATAACTTTTAATCGGTAACTCGTATTGGAAATATAAGAGTACTGTTTGCTTTTTTGTTGTATGTTTCACCTAGGAAGAACCTAAAGTTGACAGAAATAGGTTGAGGGTGACTGATAATAATTTTCCTAACTTTTTTCAGGTATTTTCAGTAAACGCAGGAGAGGCATTTTGAAACTTTTGAACCGTTGCGTGGAATTGAAATCTGAGGGCACCGTTCAACTCGCAGTGGTGGTATTCACTTAAAGAGACTTTCATCTCGATGGTAGTTGGTCGAGGGTGAAAGTTAGTTTTTGGGTTTTTTGTGGAAACAATAAAATAAAATAAGCACATGTTTTATTTTATTTTATCTGTTGTAACCACCCACATGGAAGTTGGATGTGGAGCCCACAAAACCTTAACCTCCCATGAGAGGTTATGGTAGTGGGGAGAACCACACCTTAACATCCCATGAGTTATAGTGTTGGGGACCACCCGAGGATTATCCCTCATAAAGGGGGGAGTGGAAACCTCTCAACTCCATCAATTAATTTTATGTGTGAACGTAAAATTAAATACATTCAATTAAATTTTATGTGCCATCATAAAATTAAATTCTATCAATTAATGTTATGATTCAACATAAAATTAAAATCTATCAATTAATTTTATGTGTCAACATAAAATTAAATCTCATCAATTATTTTGATGTTGGATTTCCCTCTATTAAATTAAGTAACAACGTCGTTGGAACATTGGAAGATTCATAATAAATTAATTGTCATAAATTCCATGATCATTACATACCTCCTACCCTCCCATATATATATGATTCTTGGGAGGAGGATTTGGGACAACTTCACTAAGTGACGAAGCACAGGTAATGTTACGCGACACCCAACATTTGGAGGTTTACGCTCTCTGATGAACAACGCACCACTGATGAAGAACGTCGACCTAGACTCCAACTTTCTTCCTCGAGACCCCTTTCGATGTCGAACATCATCACCTACAATGAACCATTGCACAAATTGATGATTGAGGAAAACTTCGACAAACCTGACGTCTATCTTTTTTCCAACAATCCATCTTCTTCCCCGCGACTCAGTCGATGAACAGTGAACAAGGTAGGGTATTTTTCTAATTGATTTTATATTCATGTGATTCTTTCCTTCTAAAACAATTAACGTGGATTAACTTCTAAGTAGATGATCAGTATATGTTTCCCTTTTGTGTGCTTTGGGATTAATCATTGCAGAGGGTTTGTTGTCCTTGGTTCTTGTGAGCCAAATGCTACCACCCTAAACGAGGAGGGTGTGGACCAAACCAACATGGCCCGATCCCTTCGCCGTACCGTTTTGCGGTGTTATTCAAGACAGGGGATGGAGACAATGGCGACGAAGGAAATGACCACACCACCCACGGCCTACACAACCCAAATCGCCCCGCGGCGTTCCGCCCCGCCGCCAGCCGAACCGGCCACGCCCCCCTCATGGCGCCCCAGTCGAACCACCTCCATGGTCTCTGACCTTCCAGTTCATCCACCCATAGCTAGGTTGTGTTGCCCTAGCTACACCGTCTATCGTTCGAACCAGCTCTCGGCCACACTGGCCTTCCGAACCACCCTGGCCCGCTAGCCCCACACCGCCACCAGCCGAACCGACCCTAGCCGTGCCGCCCCGACCCACTGGCTTCCCGAGCCCTTGTCTGAAACCGCGCCCCTCGTCACGCCCCAGCCTATCCTGCCACCCACACCCCTAATGGCGCCCTGTCTGAGCCGGCCTCCAAATCCCCTCGCGGCGCCTCGGCCGAGCCGGCCTCCAGTGCTCCTCGCGGCGCCCTCCGGGCCGAACTGCCCTCGTGGCCTGGTGTGCTGGGCCCAATAGGCTGGGCCAATCCCAACAGGAAGGCCCGCACAATTGGATGGGCCAGACCCAATAGGTTAGGCTAGGTTGACCCGAATTGGGTCGGTTCGACCGGGTCGGACCGGACCCGGGTCCACTACGACCCTTTACTTTCTTTTGGCCACATCATTGTCACCAGACATCCGTTTGAGGAACCATCAGTGGAACTAGTAATCTTGGAGAGTGGAGGACCCTTTGAGTATACCCCACTAGTGTTTTGGGTATAGTTGAGATACAATTAGGTTGGATCGTGCATGAATCCAAACGAGCCTCCGAGACTAAATGACTAATAACTCACAGACTTAGTGTCCGATTGACGTAAAATCAGTTGTGTTGAGACCCCTATGACATAGCGGACCTTTGGGATACTTCATCGTTGGACTTTTTGGTAGTTGGATCATCGACCAGTAACTTTTTGTGCGGATATTCCGGATATGAGCGAGCATTTGTGCGGGAACCTAGTAGCTGGATGATACTTGATGACTTATGACCGTTTGACTAGGAGTAAATTGATTATCCTAGTGCAGAGCAACTGGTTATGGCAGTAGACCCATAGTGAAGGACTGCCTGGTTGTGCCGGCAGACCCACAATACCTGAGAGGAAGGGTACCTCTGCAGGCTATGAGGGGGCATGCCTGGTTGTTGCATTTGACCAATGGTGGGGAGTGCCTCTGTGTGACGCAGCAGACCCATGGTACTCAACAGGAGAAGTACCTCAGCAGTCCAAGGTTAGTGGGAATCACCTTGTGGTGGTGGTAAACCCACTGTACTCGATAGAGGAGGAGTTTTCTAGCAGCCATGGGTTCGAAATGATTCCACCCATAAAATTAAATCCTAGTTTCAGATGAATCAGTAACTTTTGTGTTTTATTTATGATTGAGATGGATTATTTGATAACTTAGGTGTATTTATGGGAACATAAATAAGTGGGTTTATCAGTTTATTTCATACTTTTTGGTTTATCCTTGTTGTATTTTGTGATACCTTGAGGGTCTCGGGGTCTCAACTGAGTATCGTTATAATTACCCCTGCACAGGCTATTCCCGCACCTTGTTGTGTTGGATGCAGACGACGGATAACGCTAACTAAGGCTGAGAGTACCAAGACTGGACGATACCTGGAGGCGGACCATACTGCGTGTTGGTATGCGGAGGAGATGGATAGATGTGGAGTGATGAGGAGGCGATCTGTACTAACCCTTTAGGTAGGAACCTGGAGGATGACCCAATTGTTGTATTTCCATTTTCCATAGTTTTACTTTTTTTCCAGCTGTTCTTGTACTTTCCAGTGGGGCTTGTATTCTGGACCCTTTTTACTTACTATACTCAGTTTTTGGTTATACAATTTACTCGTGATTGTATCTTTCTATGTGTGTTTATAGTTTACAAAGGCAATTCATTCCCAATTTTATGGAATTACGCCTTTGGTGCTAGTCTCCAGCCTCTGGCCTATGGAAGGCGGGCTTTGGGTAGTCATGGAACGGGCCTCAGGGGATGGGTAGTGAAAAATTGGTATCAGAGGAGTCACTTCTACAGTAGAACTTAAGACTCTGATCTTTTCTATGAAGCAATAGTGTTAAGGGTATTGATTGTGGTTTTCAGTTCAGGGAGTCTAGTGTTGGTGTGGCAGTAGACGTATCCATACACCATGACCCTGACTTCTGATTTTCAACTTAGTACACGAAAACAGTGATTGCGTGTGTGTTTTCAAAATTTTTCTTTATGTCAACTCAACCAGGTCAGCTCACCAGGTATATCTTTTGACCATGTCTCACCTGTTTCTTATCAGAATTCCTCCAAGCAGACAACCAGCTAGAGTCCCTTGAGTTGTATGCACGGATATCCAACCAAGTGATGAGGCTTAGGTGTCGGGCCCTTTTCCACTAGGGGCACCAATAGAGGAACCCACAGTACCACTACCCGTTGGTCCATCGATGCCAACAGCCCCAGAAGCAGATGGTGCATGCCGCTTGAGTGCGTTGCACATGTAACCATGTCAGAGGCCACCCAGGTTTAGGGAAGAGATGGACCCATAGGTGGGTGAGGATTGTCTTGAGGCTGTGGTGATAGTTTTCCGACTGGTAGGGACACCAGTATACATCATGGTGATTCATTCTGCCGACATCCTACAGGTTGCAGTCGGAAGATGGTGGATCTGAATGTTCTGGGTCCACGATGAGATGATGCTTCTCTGGGAAGTCTTCGAGAGCCTGTTTTGGGTAGAGTTTGTCCCAGTGACTCCTCGTGCAGTGCATATACAGGAGAAACATCATATGTAGTAGGGTACCATGACTGTAGCTCAGTACTCAGTGAGGTTCACAGACCTCTGAAGTTACTCCACCGATATGGTACATGTCCCATTCTTCAGGGCCGAGTCATTCGAGCAGGGACTCAGGCAGGATATCAGGGTTTCAGTGATCTCACTCAGCATCCCGACACAGGAAGGGCAGTTAGAAAGATCCCTCTTGGTGGAGAGTTTCCTTGATGAGAAAGCACCAACAATGAGAACCAGAACTAGTCATCATTTAGCGGAGTCTTCTGCAGCTGGCAGCAGACAATTGTCATAGAGGTCCAAGTGGACCATACCTATGGGTGGATGATTTCATGACTCAAGATCGGTTGTGCAGGGTACCCAAATAAGAGATATAAATGCCAGGAGTGGGCAGTGTTATGCATGCGGCGGGCAGGGTCACATGGCTCGTGACTATCAAACCTGCCATACATATGATCAACAGAATGTCGTAGGACTGCCCATGTTGAGACAAAGGTTCAAATGAAGAGGTTCACAGGGAGAAGACAGACGTGGAAGAGAAACTAGACAAGTAGTTGGAAATGGGTGGTGATTCGAGATATTACTGCCACCACCAATAGGAGGTCCACCCCGACCGTAGGGAGGAGGTGGACCGTGGAGAGCTTACCTCCAAGCAGTTGCGGCTTGCGATCATGGAACTCCAGAGATGATATAATGTATGATCTGTGTCTATTCCAACATGGATACAATACTTATAGATAGAGGTGAAAGTCATTATTTTAGTTCCACTTCCTTTATTCGGAGCTCAGATATTCCGACAGAGTCATTGTATCGATATTTACTGCGAGAGACTCCTACAATAGTAGATTCGCTGATTACGCACTAGTGTGTGCAGTGAGAGCTTACTCTAGAAGGTGAGAGCTTTGGCTGGGATCTCTTAGTAGTGGCGTTGAGGTCTTACGATGTCTTCTTGGGTATGGACTGGTTATCTATAGTCCATGCTCAGACTGACTGTATTAGGGACAAAAGTGTGGTGTGTCCGCATAGATGGGACCAGGTTTACCTTCACTGGCAAGAAGGGAGCCTTTGCATCACATGATGGGATTTTACAGAGGAGGGTGCATCCAATCACTCGTCAGTTGGCTAACCGTACCCTCAGAGCGGTTTATGTGGGGAGTCCTAGTTATCTTGTAGTGGTGGACCAATACGAGGATGTATTATCTGATGACGTCCAGGTCTACCACCTCATAGAGAGGTGGACTTTTACATTGACATGTACCCCGGGACACCACTAATATCTACACCAGCATATCGGATGGCTCCCGCTGAGCTTCGTGAGCTGCGGGTACATCTAGAGGACTTTCAGGGGAAGGGAGTAGCTGCATGCAGTCAAGAAGTGCGACCCAAGGGCTTTAGGAATGTTTTCAGGTATGATCGGTGTCTACCACTAGCTTCTTGTACCAATAGTCATAGGTACCAATCATTTATTCCTTCCACAAATCTTGTCAAATACCAAGAGTTTCCAGTTAAACTGTTGACTTAACCCTCTCGTCTGAGGTACCTTTGTGAGAGACTCGTTAATCACACTTACGCCGATGGTGCGATCTGACCCATGAGGAGAGAGCTTTGGTTGGAACGTCTTGGTGGCATCGTAGAGGGCTTATGACGTTAGTTTGGGTATGGACTGAGCGTCCACAGTTCATAATCAGATTTATTGTATTAGAAAAAATGGTTGTGGTTTATCTACAATGTTGGAATAATGTTTTCCTCGGTCAACGAAAAAATAAACCTAGGCAGTATATGTTAAACTCATACAAAGGAGGGTGAAACCAATCAATCTTGAGTTGGCCATCCTTACACTCGTGCAATTATGAGTTATAGGTTTATGTTCCCAACGGGAGTGGCTAGAGTTCCTATAGTACTATGACATCGAGATAGTCTATACTCCTGGGAAGGTTAACATGGTAGAAGACACACTCAGCAGGAGGTCTGGTCTACATTTGCTGAGCAAGGTGATAGAGCAGCTAGCTGCGTTGCAAATATCCATTGTGGATAAAGATAGGAGATGTTTTTCAACCGTCTCTTACATTAACTCCCACACATCTTCAACAATTCAGGGAGGCACAGCATGGGGATGCTGACAGTGAGGCTCAACATGCTTAGATATACACAGGTCAGGCACCTGATATATTTTCTGAAGGTGGGGATCACATCATCCTCTTCAGAGAATGTACCATGGTACCGATGTCACTTCATGAGGAAGTGATGAGGGATTTCTACACTCCTTCTCTTGCAGTACATCTAGGAGTGGATGAATACTACCCAGAGAAGACATATGTCATATGCTAATAGGATATGGAAACCTATGGAGTTTGAGGATGGTGACAATGTCTTTCTACGGGTCTCACCTCAACGAGGTTTATAGAGATTATGCTGAGGCATCAAGTTATCTTTGAGATTCATCGGACCATTTCAGGTCCTCAGCAGAGTTGGCGAGGTGACTTACCGCTTAGCTCTTCCACCTCAGTTTCTCGTGGTGCATGATGTCTTCCACATATCTCAGATGAGGAGATATGTGCATGACCCTTCTAACATCGTCGACCATGGAGAGCTAGACGTCGATGATGAGGCGAATTTTACGGAGGTTCTAGTGGAGATTGAGGATCGACAGGAGAAGGTACTTCATGGATGGTCAATACCTCTGGTGCACGTTCGTTGGTAGCACAAGAACCTCTAGGAGAGCACATTGGAGTGGGAGGCTCAGATGTGTGCCTAGTACCCCCACTTTTTTACCTAGTTTGGAGTTGTGATTTACAGGGACGTAGATCCCTGAGGTGGAGATAATGTAAATACCCGGAATTTTCATGTATGTTTATATATTTATGGGAATTTTAAGAGTCCATGAAATCTGATGGCGTGCGATTCCAATGCTCGGAGTGCCCTGAATGATCCATCGAAGTATTGTTAGGCTTAAATTAACGCACTTAAGCAGTTTTCTTGAAAAAGTAGAATAACTCTTAAACGGTTACTTGGATCAGAAATTAGAGGGAATCATTGCAATTAGGATGGCAGTTTCACCCTAGCCGTGACTTAAGTTTAGTCTGTATGGGTCTCCTGTTAGAAAACACAAAAATGTCATAACCATAATAAAATAATAAAATATTGTTATTTTATTTTTCAAATACTTATAACTCACGAATGGTAACTCAGATTAAAAATCAGAGACCACCACTGAACATGTGAGGGTTTTCTTTCTTTAAGAAGATACGAACTTTGGCCGGCGCGGGCCACCAATGAATGTTAGTTTTTGGCCATAAATAAAATAATTAAGTGACTAATTATTTTTTTGTAAAATTCATAACTTTTAAATGGTAACTCGGATTGGAATTCTGAGAGTACAGTTGGGTTCGTTGGGGGGTGTTTCAATGAGGAAAATCCTAAATTTGACCAAAAAAGGTTGAGGGTGACTGATAATAATTTTCTGAACTTTTTTAGGTACTTTCAGTAAACGCATGAGTGTCATTTTGTAACTTTTGAACCAGTGCTCAGAATTGAAATCTGAGGGCACTGTTGACCTCACAGCACTGATATTCCCTTAAAGAGACTATCACTTCAATGATATTTTATTAAGGGAGTTCCACACCATAACATCCCATGAGAGGTTATGGTCTTGGGGACTACCACACCTTAACCTCCCATGAGTTAGGGTGGTGGGGACCGCCCGAGGTTTATTCCTCATAATGGGGGGGGGGAGAGGAAACCTCTCAACTCCATCAATTAATTTTATATGTCAATGTAAAATTAAATACATTCAATTTAATTTTCTGTGTCAAAATAAAATTAAATTCCATCAATTAATTTTATGTGTCAACATATAATTAATAGTTATCAATTAATTGTATGTGTCAACATAAAATTAAATCATATCAATTGTTTCGATGTCTTATTTCCCTATATTAATTTAAGTAACAATGTCGTTGGAACTTAGGATGGTTCTTAATAAATGAACCATCATAAATTTCATGATTGTTACTTAACTCCCCCCTCCAATATATATATAGAGCTTGGGAGGAGGATTTGGGACAACTTCACCAAGAGATGAAGCAATGGTAAAGTGAGGTGACGCCCAACACATTGAGGTTTACTCTCTCTTACAAAGAAATATCCACTGAAGAAGAACATCGACCTCGACTCCAACCTTCTTCCTCGGGACCTCTTCCAATGTGGGATGTCATCACCTACAATGAACAATTGCACAAACCAACAAATGAGGAAAGCTCCAATGACGTTGATGTCCATGTTTTCTCAATGATCCATCTTCTTCCCCGCGACTCCGTCGGTGAAAAACAAACAAGGTATGAGATTTTTGTGATTGATTTTATATTACCGTGATTCTTCCTTCTTGAAACAAAGAACTCATATAAACTTCTATTAACTTTGATCGGCATATATTTTTCTTTTATGGGTTTTCAGATTAATCATTGTGGGAGGGATTGTTGTGCATCGTTCATGTGATCCAAATGCTACAACCCTAAACGCGGAGGGTACTGACCAAACCAACATAGCCCGACCCCTCTATTGTTATCTTATTAGTTGTTCTTCGAGACATAGGAAGGTGGAAATGACGACGAAGTTGATGAAGGGAACGACCGCGCCACCCTCTGCCACCGCGAACCACGCTGCAACTGTGACTTTCCGCCCTACCGGCAGCCCATCCAAATGCACCCCCCTCATTGTGCCCCATCCAAACTGACCCCGCGGTCTCCTCCCTTCTTTTCGAGCCACCCTGGGCTGGGCCGAGCCATCCTAGCAACACCATCTGCTAGCTGAATTGGCTCCCGACCACACCGGCCTTCTGAACCTCCCCGACCACGCCCGCCCGCCAGCCCCGCACTACCACCGGCCGAAATGACCCTAGTCACACCACCCCACCCTACCAAATTCCTGACCCCCCGTCCGAACCCGAACCCATCACAACACCCCGACCGAGCCAGCCTCTCGTGCCCCTCACAGCACCCTCCAGGCCGAATTTCCCTCACGGCCGGCTGGGATGGGCCCACCAGGCCGAGCCGATCCCAATGGGCCAGGCTGATCCCAACGGGCAGGCCTTCCCAATGGGCCGGGCCATACCCAAGGGTTACGCCAGGTCGACTCAAACCAGGTCCGCCCATACCAGGTCGGGTCGGGTCGAACATAACCCGGGCCAACTACGACGCTTTTCCTTATTTTGGCCATATCCTGGGCACCAGATGTCCTTTTGAGATACCGTCAGCAGTGCAAGTAATATTGGAGTGTGATAGTCCCTTTGAGTATACCCCACTAGAGTTTTGGGTATAGTTGAGATACAGTCAGGTTAGATCGTGCCCAAACCCAACCGGGACCCGGGACTAAATGGCTAATAAATCATAGACCGGGCGTCAGATTGACGCGCCGTCTATTGCTATAGAACCCCTATGACGTGAAGGAACTTTGGGATACTTCTTCGTGGGACTTCATGATAGTTGGAGCACAGACCTGAAGCATATGGTGCAGATCTTTCGGAGATGAGCAAGCATTTTTGAAGGAACCAATTAGTAGGATGAGACTTGACAACTGCTAACCGTTTGACTCAAAGTGACTCGACTAGCCCAGTGGGGAGTTCCTGGTTGTGGTGGAAGATCCACGGTGGAGAAGCGACTAGTTGTGGAGGCAGACCCACGGTACCCGTCAGGAGGGGTACCTCTATAAGCTATGAGGGGGAGCGCCTGGTTGTGGCGGTAAACCCATAGTGGAGAGTGCCTCTATGAGACACTGTATACCCATGGTACTCGATAGGAGGGGTACCTCTACCATCCAAGGATAGTGGGACATTCCAAGTTGTGGTGGTAGGCCGACTATACTCGATAGAGGAGGAGTTCTCCAGCAGCCAAGGGTTCAAAAGATTTCTACCCCTAGAATAAATCCTAGTTTGAGTTGCGTCAGTAACATTTTTGTTTTCCTCATGGCTAAGATAGATTAGTTGATAACTTAGGTATATGTATGGGAATATACCTAATTTGGTTATTCTATTGATTTCATACTTTGTGGTTTATCCTTGTTGGATTTTGTGAGACCTTGAGGGTCTCAGGGTCCCAACTGAGTATCTTTGTACTCACCCCTGCACAGGCTATGCCCGAACCTTGCTATGTTGGATCCAGAAGACAGGAATCACTGATTGAGGCTGAGAGTACCAGGACCGGATGGTACCCGGAGGTGGACCATACGGTGTATAGTTAAACGGAGGAGATATACTGACGAGGACTACTGAGGAGGAGATCTGTACCAGCCCTTCACGTAGGAACCCAGAGGACGACCCAGTGGTTGTTTTTCCTTATTACTCAGTTGTACTATTTTTTCAGTTGTTCTTGTACTTTCCAATTGGGCTTGTATTCTACCCCTTTTTACTTACTATACTCACTTGTTGGATATAAAGTTTACTCATGTTCGTATCTTGATGTGTGTGTTTACAGTTTATAAAGGCAATGCCTTCTCAGTTTTTTGGAATTGCGTCTTTGGTACTAGTGACCGGCCCCTGGCCTCTGGAAGGTGGGCTTGGGGTAGTCATGTCACAGGCCCCGAGGGACGGGTCATGACAATATTTCACCCTAAAGATAATACCAATAAAACCTTATGGAAAACACCAATATACCAAAATCTACGACAGGATTTGGGAGGTTTCTCTTATGCTTCCTTAATTATCTATACCCTTAAACAACCATATGACCTTAATGGAATGGATCTATTCAAATCTTGACTCTAGATATATCACAATATAATCCATACTCATTACCCAGCTCATTTATGGTTAATATTTGTGTTTTCATCAATATCTAATTAAGATCATATAAGGATCTCTCATTAACATCAAAGAAAAGGAACCATAGAAATTTTTGGTTAAGGCCTTCTTAGTGCTTCCAATCAAGAAGAATCCCAGTTTACCCTCTGGTAATAAATAGAAATTTCCAAAAATATTTGGATCCCAAAAACATTCTTCAACCTCTCTAAATAAACTATAACATCAAAATTCTCAGTTTCTAAAATGATTCTATCTACTAAAAACATTTTCCCCCTGAAGTGTACATTATCAATTCAAAACATACACATTGAGATCATGGCATATAGTTTATGATCCCTAATTTTTCTCAAAATTACCTCCAGATATCGAACATGTTCCTCCCTTGATCCTAGAGAACACTTTAGCACCTCTAAGTAGATCAAATAGTCCAATACTAAATATAAGTGGATATAAGTTCATTTATATCACATAGAATAACCTCTAATAGTCCACACATATTCTCAATTATCCCTTTGATTTTTTATGGAAAATACTAATGCACCCCAAGGGTAAACAATCATTAATATGAACCCATTCACCTTGAAGTCGTTCAATTGAGCCTTCTTCTCTCACATCTCTACAAAATCCATCTTATATGGTTTAATAGATATATGATCAACACCCGATAATATCACAATCATAAACTCAACCTATCCCTTCTGTGGTAACATATATATGTCCTTAGGAAATTCATTTAGGAACTTGTAAATGATAGTAGGACATACTGACTGGTATTTCTCTCTATCATCCAAAATTACTCTAAAAAATGGGTTATGATTTTACGTAGCTACAAAAAATATAGGTCCTACATAACTAGTTTTCAAATCCAACTCTCTAATATAGACATAATCACCACCCTAAAAAATACAATTCCACCCATTCATGGAAACAATTGATATAGTAGATACATCACTACATGGGGGTTTTAATTGTAGTCAAAAAGTAGACTCACAGTTTTCATGTCTCTAGAACATTCCATTTCAATTTTTGTATCTATATTAAGTAGAAATTAATGAGTTTAATGGTAAAACTGTCAAATAGTTTTGAGATATTCTATGCATCCATTGGCATCCATTTTTTATATATGTGAAAATTGTATCTCCCTATTGTATTTACCTCATACT
This sequence comes from Viscum album, assembly GCA_963277665.1. Taxonomy (NCBI): domain Eukaryota; kingdom Viridiplantae; phylum Streptophyta; class Magnoliopsida; order Santalales; family Viscaceae; genus Viscum; species Viscum album. The sequence continues at coordinate 1,935,769,468 of OY728131.1, forward strand.
ATCAATAACATTATACATGAACTGACATAAAACATTCATATTCCTTATATACAAATTATACATTCACTGACATGGAACATTCATAATAAATATATGCGAATATTTATACATATATGCAAATATTTAAGATGTGGGGCACAATTTTCCCACTTTGAGTAAATTGATAAGCTATAACCAAAATATCCTATGAACTGACATGAAACATTCATTTTCCATAAATTCTTGAGGAAACTAAATTATACATTCCTCTATAATTAAATAAAAAATAGAAGAAACAACAACATCACTATATCAATACTTTCAGAAACAATAAAACATATCCATATGTAAACAAACAATGAAAAACATGTAGAGACCCGAAACGTAACGTACAAGAACATTACATAACTTTTTCAGAATACTTAGTAATAACAAAAAAACACACACACAAGGATCGTAATTGTTTAGAGTCTTTGGAAACTTGGAATGTAATCTTCTAATCGTGGTGAAAGATCTTCAATATCTCCCATAAAGATCTTCCCTTTTTTACCTAAAACCTTTCTTTATATCCTGGGGAAAAGAAAACATAAAAGGGTGAGCTCAAATTCTCAATAAGGGTAAACAAAAGAAAAATCAATAACATCATATTCATAACTTTTGGAAATCTTAACCTACAAAAGAGAGCATAATTTCATAAAATGGGACAAATCATAGTAGTGAAATGAAATCCCAATAATCATAAAATAAAACATGAAACTTTGTGGCATACACACATAATCATAGAGAATCATTTCTTGTTAGTCAAGACTCATTTCCAAGACTATCTTAGTGGACAAAGTCCCTTTCTGAACCGAGTCACCCTCGTTCCAGTCCTGTTTCACTGAACCGGTATAACCTACCGTTCCAGCCATGTCTATCTCATGAGATATAAAATCTTTACCCAATGCATTGGAGGGAGATATAGGTCCCACACATCTCATAATGATACCATACTTATGTGTGCCACAAAATCATAAATCATACATCATTGCATAACCCATGTAATACAAATGGGAGTCTTAAACATCATGACATCATAAAACAATTCATATAAGATAAAGGAATTCATAAAAATAATTCCATCACAACATAATCAAATCAATGTAATAATAGGGATAAAAACAGAACCCTTTATTATCTTATATGGAAAATAATTTTGATAAAACACTTGAACTCCATTCTTGAGGAAAATATCCTTTCTTCTTCAAAAACATTTTTCATTTCTTAACATGTCATACAATTTTAAACAAAAGAAGTTGATTAAAAATAAACTTGAAAAATTGTAACGGAATCTTCTTGGAAATAATGTTTTAAAAATCCATTCATGCCGTATAAGTTAAAAAAACATTCTTCTTGTACTTTTGTCGGAAAAGTCAAAAAGTACCTCGTACGAAAAACGACAAAAGATTCCTTTCATATCTTTTACTAAAAACTCACCGAAGGGTAAAATAGTATTTAAACAATTGTAGGTGAATGGAAATAATATTACATATTGAGTAAACATGGATGTTGATGATAAAATACACCCCCATTAAATGCCAAAGTATAAACAATCTCGGATAAAAATGAGATTGTGATATTTCCCTTACCTTAGGTCCGACTTGCTTTGTAAGTGTCCGAACTTCCTCTTCTTTGAGGTGCTTCTTTGAGACCTCCTTTTAGGGCACTAAAATTGGTCTTTTAAGAAGACCAGGACCTCTATGATGATACTAGGGAAGTGGAGAAGAGATTTTGGTAGGGTTTGGCCGAGCTTGAATTCTCAAATTGGTGTGAGGAGGAGAGGGAGGAGGTGCCCTTTTATAAGGGAGGAGAGGGGCAACTTAGGAAAATCTCAAAATATTATTTTATATTAAGGTCAAATTAGGTATATAATAGTTCCAAATGGTATTATTTCGAAGATAAAGTGGGGATGGGTCTATATCCTCTCATCCAATAGGATTTAGAGAAGTTTATGTTATTATTTTAACTTTGTAAATTAGATTTAACTATAAGTTAAATAATTTAACTTTTACCGTGTCTTTTTGTTTTCTTACACTATATGGTTAATAAACTTACTATATCAAGCCAAAAGAACCCCAAGTTGTTTATTATTAATATATCTATCCTTATCTAAGACATTTGGCCGAACCTTAGATTTTTAAGAATTAAATAACAATTAATAATATAATATTTGTTTTAAAAACTAATTTATGTCAATTTTGACACTATTTGGTACATGATTTTTATGAAATTTCTAAAAGAATGATAAGTTCAAACCAAGTTCCTTAAATCAACAATAACATGTCATATTAACCTATAAAATTTGTTTAAGTCATAAAAAGTCTCAAATTACATTTATTTGGGCATTTATAACATCAATTATGTTAATATTTGCTTAAAAAGGTAATTACTGCATCATCATTGTGTCATAAATAAATTAAATTATTTAAAGTATAAAAATTACAAATAAAATACCATTATGTAGGAAATCGATATAGCTTTCTAATGAATATTTATAGCCGAAATTATATTATGTATAACCCTATATTAAAAATGTTTTAGTAAATATACTTTGATTTTAACTCTTTTAACTCTTCTTTGAATTAAATAATAATAAATGTCCTAATCTAATCCTAGTGGGCCTAAATGATAATATTTTACACTTAAGGTTGTTTTTAGTCGAGATAAACTTGTCCAATAGGATTAGGACTTGTGTTAGGGTAATATTAATATCATTTTTACCCTTAATTACCCTATTTACTTTTAACCGTGGTAAATAAAAGTAAAAAGCTACTATTCACCAAAAATTATTTTCATCTCATTGAACCAAATTTTACTTACTGAAATCATCCTTGTCTCTCGGATTTTTGAAATTCCATTCACAGAAGTGGTAAAATTAAGATTTATGAAAAAAAATTAATTTTTTAACTACCACATAGTAGTTTCACTATTCATCAAAAATTGAAGTTTTTCAGAAAAAATGCCAAAATTTCACCCTAAGCTATAATTGATATTCCTAATTCAAAAATGATTTCTATTTCAAAAATTTCCCAACATATAAGTTTCATTAATTAATTTTATAATTAATTTCTGATGTCACAACAAATAGCGTGTTTTTAAGAGATAATAACTATGAAAAGATTAACACTTGTTTATGTCTGGTGTAAATGTGAAATTACATCCAATGACCAAAATTGTATTGAATTGTAAAAATATATTCTAAATATACTTTAAAACCACTCAAATTAATAATTTATCACTATTAATTATTTCTATTAAAAAAGTTGTTTTTAATTAAAATTTAGTAATTTTCACTATTCATCAGAAAATGAATGTTATCCGAAAAGTACCAAAATTTCACCCTAAGCTAATTTCGATATTACGAATCCAAAAATAAAGTCCATTTTGAAAAAAATAAAATTTACAAAATTTCAAAAAGTGGTTATTACTATTCATAACAGCTAGTTTTAAAAATATTTTAATAGTATATTGTTGTTTAGTGAAACTTGTTATTGCGTACTACACATGCTATCGAGGAAGGTCGCGACTGCGTGTAATGGAAGGAAAGTCAAGGATGCGTGTTGTGAAAGATTCTTTTGGTGTAACGTAGAACACAAGACATTAATGAAATTAAAAAGAATATTTTTTTTTCATAAAATCTTGGGCTGTTACATTCTACCCCACTTAAAATGAATTTTGTCCTCGAAATTCGTCGGGGTTATAAATGGTTTACTATTTGAAAGTTTCTTTAATAGAAACCCACATCGTAAAAAGGAATATCAAAACCAATCTTTAAAAATGAAAGTATGAAATGTAACGGTTACCCAAATAAACTGATCACTGGGTTTCCACATAGGTGAAAATATGGATATGGAAGAAAAATCTAACCATCATGTTCTGATGGAGAGTGGTAGAGAACATGGATATGTAAAAGCTAGAAATCACAAAGCCATAAATATGTGACGATCTAGGGTACCATCTGATTCATCGGATATAAGGGCACTAGGACAACATTTTTGGTTTTCAAGATCATTTCCCTAAAGTTGAAAATTTGAATTAGAATAAATACATACTTTATTTTGGTACAATATCACTGTTGTTCGTGCCTTGAACAATTTCCACTTCATCTCTTAAATAAATGAAGTTGAATTTTTTATTCATGAAGTGTTAGCAGATCATGTGATAGAATGACGGGTCATTCCATCTGTCTCAAACAAAAGGTTAGCAAAAATTATATACATAAGTCGATCTATAGTGAGATTAATCATATATGGTTCCTAAAATGGACTTATACTTCATATATCATACTGCTTAATATAATAAAACTAGTTTCTACTAAACAGGGACATCATGTAGGCTAGTGGTAGGCGATAAAGGCCAGTCGCACTTCGGTTGTGGGTTTGATTCCCACAGCCTTGTCCGAATCGATGGGCTGTCGCCCATCCTGCAGGTTGTCCTTTTTCTAAAACTAAATTACTATAACATCCCATCAATAATATCTAAAATCTTTGATCCTTAAACAATACTATCTTATGTCCAACATAATCCATTCCAATCTTTAGGCTTATCCATAATACTGCAGTCCACTCTCATAACATAGTGAAAATGATTACCAGAGATATAATACCATCATTGATCCCCATATATCATAAGATATGTTTTTTGGTCACATTCCAAACATTCAAAGTCCTTAATCATGTATTCTCTTGAATACCTTAGTGAAAACATCAATGCAGTTAAAAGTTAACACCTTCCACAAACCAAAATCCTCAAAATTCTATATACTCAAACCATGATATCACTTAGTCCTTATATAAATCATGAGCTCATGAATACTGTTAAATATTTCATTTTCTCATTTTCCCTTCATTATGCGCATAATATCTCAATCACTTTGAATACCACATTAGAAAAATACATAAATATTCCAATACTCCATGATACAACATTATTTTGGAATCCCATTACATAAACACTTAATCATTCCACCACATCATTCTCATATTCAACATTTCCAATAGTGATCACATGTGACTTCCCTTTGTCCTTTGCCTTAAGCGGTCACTCATGTCGATCATCACTAACCATTGGATTAGGGAATTTATTAGCATAATGCCCCATTTCCTTACACTTGAAGCATTGAAGTGTTGGTGGTGCGTTCTATGCAGTGTTTGCTTTATTCACATCATTAGAATCCCTTTTTCCATTAATTCGACACTCAGCTGCTCGATGACCTTATTTTCCACACTTAAAACATTTTCTAGTCCCTTTAAGACAATCTCCACCATGCTTCTTTCCACACTTTGTGCATAAGGAAACATTCATCTTCTTTTCACCATTATTATGAGATTTCTCCTTGAACTCCATCTTTCGTTTCTTGTCAAAACCATGAGATGGATATGTAACACCAACTTCCATTTCTACCTTGATAGAACAACACACAATTTCTTCATAGCTACTGAAGTCTCTTATAGCTAATTCCCTTCGAAGACTTGGTTTTAAGCCACTGAAAAATCGATCAACTTTACTTTCAGGTTGGATGATAATGCCAGATGCATACCTAGCAAGTCTTGTAAAATTTGCTTCGTATATACCAACAGATTCATCATCCTTTTTCTTTAGTTCAAGAAACTCCTTCCCCATCTTTGTTCAAAGAATATGAGGGAAGTACATATTGAAAAATAAGTTCTTGATCTCGTCCCATTCCATGGACTCAATTTCATCTCTTGGCCTCGTATTCTTGATAAGATTCCACCATTGATCAGCTTCACCTTTCAAATGATACACTACTAAGATGACTTTATCATGTTCAGAACATTGAAGAACTGAAAATATCTTTTCAGTGGTACTGATCCATTGTTCAGCAACAGGTGGATCAGAAGACCCACTGAAAGAAGGTGGACGTTGCCTCATGAAGGATTCAATAGAATATTGTTCCCTTCTTTGCTCATTTGGAAGTCCAGAATGATTCATAGCTTGAGTAAGTATAGCAATACTATTTTTCACTCCATCTCCCATAACATTTGTTTGTTTAGGAGGACAATCATTTCCTTGTCCATTGCATTGATGAACACGGTTCCTTCGGGTTCCATCCATCGTCTAAAATCCCAAAAGAATAGTGTGAGAGACAAAAATTATGCTAGGGAAAACAACATAATAAAGGAGGAGTACCTTCAATATCTAAAATCTTAGGTTTAATTCTATTATCGTTAGCGTAATTCTAGTACTATAACCTATACGTATACTTAACCTTAGGGACATCCCTAGACATACCTTATAAATATCTCTAGGGATCTCACTAATGTTTTCGCATCCTAGTTTCCAAAGTTTGACTAAACCTTTCCTCTGATACCAACTGTAGAGACCCAAAGCTTGACGTACATGGACATTACATTACATTTGCGGAATACATAGTACATAATAAAAAAATACACACACAAGGATCGTAATAGTTTAGTGTCTTTGGAAACTCGGAACATAATCTTCTAATCGTGGTGAAAGATCTTCAATATCTCCCATAAAGATCTTCCCTTTTTTTACCTAAAACCTTTCTTTATATCCTGGGGAAAAGAAAACATAAAAGGGTGAGCTCAAATTCTCAGTAAGGGTAAACAAAAGAAAAATCAATCACATCATATTCATAACTTTTGGAAATCTTAACCTGCAAAAGAGAGCATAATTTCATAACATGCGTTAACTCATAGTAGTGAAATGAAATCCCAATAATCATAACTTAAAACATGAAAATTTGTGGCATACACACATAATCATAGAGAATCATTTCTTGTTAGTCAAGACTCATTGCCAAGACTATCTTAGTGGACAAAGTCCCTTTATAAACCGAGTCACCCTCGTTCCAGTCCTGTTTCACTGAACCGGTATAACCTACCGTTCCAGCCATGTCTATCTCATGAGATATAAAATCTTTACCCAATGAATTGGAGGGAGATATAGGTCCCACCCATCTCATAATGAAACCATTCTTATGTGTGACACAAAATCATAAATCATACATCATTGCATAACCCATGTAATACAAATGGGAATCTTAAACATCATGACATCATAAAACAATTCATATAAGATAAAGGAATTCATAAAAATAATTCCATCACAACATAATCAAATCAATTTAATAATAGGGATAAAAATAGAACCCTTTATTATCTTAGATGGAAAATAATTTTGATAAAACACTTGAAATCCATTCTTGAGGAAAATATCCTTTCTTCTTAAAAAACATTTTTCATTTCTTAACATGTCATACAATTTTAAACTAAAAGAAGTTGATTAAAAATAAAAATGAAAAATTGTAAAGGAATCTTCTTGGAAATAATGTTTTAAAAATCCATTCATTTCGTATAAGTTAAAAAAACATTCTTCTCGTACTTTTTTCGGAAAAGTCAAAAAGTACCTCGTACGAAAAACGACAAAACATTCCTTTCATATCTTTTACTAAAAACTCACCAAAGGGTAAAATAGGATTTAAACAATTGTAGGTGAATTGAAATAATATTACATATTGAGGAAATGAGGATGTGGATGATAAAATACACCCCAATAAATGCCAAAGTATAAACAGTCTCAGATAAAAATGAGATTGTGATATTTCCCTTACCTTAGGTCCGACTTGCTTTGTAAGTGTCCGAACCTCCTCTTCTTTGAAGTGCTTCTTTGAGACCTCTTTTTAGGGCACTAAAATTGGTCTTTTAAGAATACCAGGACCTCTAGGATCATACTAGGGAAGTGGAGAAACTATTTTGGCAGGGGTTGGCCAAGCTTGAATGCTCAAATTGGTGTGAGGATGAGAGGGAGGAGGTGCCCTTTTATAATGGAGGAGAGGGGCATCTTAAGAAAATCTCAAAATATTATTTTATATTAAGGTCAAATTCGGTTTATAATGGTTCCAAATGGTCTTATTTCAAAGATAAAGTGGGGATGGGTCGAAATCCTCTCATCCAATAGGATTTAGACAAGTTTAGGTTATTATTTTAACCTTATCAATTAGATTTAACTCTAAGTTAAATAATCTAACTTTTACCGTGTCTTTTTGTTTTCTTACACTATATGGTTAATAAACTTACTATATCATGCCAAACGAACCCTAAATTGTTTATTATTAATATATATATCCTTATCTAAGTCATTTGGCCGAACCTTAGATTTTTAGGAATTAAATGACAATTAATAATATAATATTAGTTTTAAAAACTAATTTATGTCAATTTTGACACTATTTGGTACATGATTTTTATGAAATTTCTAAAAGAATGATAAGTTCGAACCAAGTTACTTAAATCAACAATACCATGTCATATTAACCTAGAAAATTAGCGTATGTCATAAAAAGTCTCAAATTACATTTATTTGGGCATTTATAACATCAATTATGTTAATATGTTTTTAAAAATGTAATTACTGCATCATAGTTGTGTCATAAATAAATTAAATTATTTAAAGTATAAAAATTACAAATAAAATACCATTATGTAGGAAATCGCTTTAGCTTTCTAATGAATTTTTATAGTCGAAATTATATTATGTATATCCCTATATTAAAAATGTTTTAGTAAATATACTTTGATTTTAACTCTTTTAACTCTTCTTTGAATTAAATAATAATAAATGTCTAAATCAAATCCAAATGGGCCTAAATGATAATATTTTACACTTAAGGTTGTTTTTGGTCGAGATAAACTTGACCAATAGGATTAGGACATGTGTTAGAATAATATTAATATCATTTTTACCCTTAACTACCCTATTTACTTTTAACTGCAGTAAATAAAAGTAAAAAGTTACTATTCACCAAAAATTATTTTCATCTCATTGAACCACATTTTACTTACTGACATCAACCGTGTCTCTCAGATTTTTGAAATTCCATTCACAGAAGTGGTAAAATTAAGATTTATGAAAAAAAATTAATTTTTTAACTACCACTTAGTAGTTTCACTATTCATCAAAAATCGAAGTTTTTCAGAATAATGCCAAAATTTCACCCTAAGCTATAATTGATATTACGAATTCAGAAATTATTTCTATTTTAAAAAATTCCCAACATATAAGTTTCATTAATTAATTTTATAATTAATATCCGATGTCATAACAAATAGCGTGTTTTTAAGAGATAATAACTATCAAAAGCTTAACACTTGTTTATGTCTGGTGTAAATGTGAAATTACATCCAATGACCAACATTGTATTGAATTGTAAAAATATATTCTAAATATACATTAAAACCACTCAAAATAATAATTTATCACTATTAATTATTTCTATTAAAAAACATGTTTTTAATTAAAATTTTGTAATTTTCACTATTCATCAGAAAATGAAAGTTATCCGAAAAGTACCAAAATTTCACCCTAAGCTAATTTCGATATTACGAATCCAAAAATAAAGTCCATTTTGAAAAAAAAATATAATTTACAAAATTTCAAAAAGTGCTTATTACTATTCATAACGGCTAGTTTTAATAATATTTTAATAGCATATTTCTGTTTAGTGAAACTCGTTATTGCGTACTACACATGCTATCGAGGAAGGTCGTGATTGCGTGTAATTGAAGGCAAGTCAAGGATGCGTGTTGTGAAAGATTATTTTGGTTTAGCGTACAACAAAAGACATTAATGAAATTAAAAAGAATATTTTTTTTTCATAAAATCTTGGGCTGTTACAAAACATGTGAAAATATTTTTGAAAAAACCTAACAAAAAATGGAAGGGTTATATTCTATGACATGATCTCTAGTCAAACATGGAATCTATTCTCAAAATCACCAAACAAACAAACCAATTTCAATGCCACTAAACATCAATTGATCCACAATCATCCAATAGCTATCCATATACTGATTGAATCCAAAAATGTACTTAAAGAATTACATGAATACTCACAGTGGTAGCACATGAGGAGCTGGGTTCATGGCGGAGGTGGGTTCAAAAAGGAGGAGGGCTTCACAGTAGAGGTGGGGTTTGATGGCAGAGGTGGGGTACATGGAGGAGAGCTTCACGGCGAAAGAGAGCTTCACGACGGTGGTGGAGGGCTTCACAGTGATAGAGGAGGAGGAGGAGGCGAGAGAGGAGGAGGAGGAGGTGAAGAGGTTTTATTTTCACTAGAGTGTGATTCGTGTGACGTGAGGAGGAGACTATTAGGGTTTATTTATAAAACCGGGTGAACCTTTTATCATCGATAGTTAAAAAATGCTGATAATGTTATGATTTTTTTGTGCTAATATAGACTCCACAACACTATTTTATTAATCAAAATATGAATTTATTGATAAAAAATAATTAAATTAAAATCACGGAAAAAGAATATGGAAATTTAAATTTAATGTGTGTGATTTATAATGAAAATTAATTTTCGTTATTTTCTTTAATATAGTTATATTTGACTATAATTAATATGAATATATTAAAAATTATAATATTGTTTTGAAAAATACAAAAATTGGTTTGATCACCTGTTTAACTGATTTTCTCGATCCAAACTTGACGTACACCCCTGCACTGGGTGTAGCAGCTGGTTATGAAAACTATTTCTCCTCAGGAATTAGAGCATCAGTATGTGCATAAGGTTGTTTCAAGGCACTGCAAGATCAATAGGTTGAGAGACATTTTGGTCTTCAGGATTGGGAGCACCATTACGTGTGGAATTTATTATCTACAGAAGTGGTTTATCATTTTATTTAGAGTACATAAATATAGTAGTAAATGAGTAATAACATGAGGTTACATGATGTATATTACAAAAAAGGTAACATGATTATTGAACTCGCCTTTTCTTTTTTAAAGGATGAAGGGATTTGACCACTCTATCGACGATCAAAATACCTTCATTGTGGTCTCCTTTGACATACAAAATGTTGTCTACATTTGAACTACTGTGAAATGATTTTGATGTCTCAATGAAAGGGTCATCCTCAGTTGAATTTTAATCCACCCTTCAGTGGTTTAGATCGATAACAGAACGATAGAATACATTCAATTTGAGGGGTCTGTAACATAAAATACTTTTACTATCTATGATGTCATTATAAATGGTTCACCTTTGTACCATTCCTTACTAAAATCAAATTTCACAAATCCCAGTTCATCTATTTTAATAACACTTTTGTTATCAACCAACTTGGTTTGAAAAATCTTCACTTGGAATGAAGTATAATCCAACTCCCATATTTTTTCAATTATGAAAAATTATGAACAAATCCCATAAATTGGTTTTTTTTCATTAGTACCAGAAACATGCATTGCATCGAACATGTGTGTAACTCCACTATTTTTCACGGTACTGTCTTCATCATGCTCATTAGTATAGAATGTATAACCATTAATTACATAACCATTGTAATATAATACATAATCAATTGTTCCTCCGGGTAGCCATTGATGTCATTCTAAAATGGAATATAGATTCTCATCTAACTCCTTTTAAATATAGCCTCAAAACAATCCTATAATTTGGATATTATGAGTATTTTATATCTATATTATAACCCATGATGGATTCAAATGCCCTAGAATTTCAATATTGGTTTTGACATATGGGGAAACCTTTAAACTACTATAAAAAAAATGTAAATGTGGGCCTGATCCCGATTTGTAATATTGATTGTCACAAAAACTCTTCCAGAAATCCCTTCACCTACAATCCACCCAGTGTGATGATATTTTAGTAGACCAATGCTTTTCACACAAGACATGTATTCGGTACAGAATTCAACATATTCTTCAACAATATATCACTCTACAATACAACCCTCTTTCCAACTTCAATTTTTTATATACCCATTCAAAATATTCATATACCATTAAATGGGGTACATACATATATAGTATATAAGATCACAAAGTATAATCTCTCTCACCAAGTGAACCATCAAATAAAATAATGTTGTCATGAAGAACATTTCAAATTCACATAATATGGCGGCAATTTCTCGTTCCACAGTTAGAAATTTTTTCGGGTCTATATCTTTTTTCCCATAGATTTGTAAAATAAATAGATCTTGGTTAATGTATAAATCATATTCCTAGAAAAAAATCAATGTAGAGCCATATACATTAGATCATTCATGAAAACATGGCTGTCATGAGATTTCTGACCATTTATATTTAAATAAACCATTGACACAATGTTCTTGGTATTCGATGAATTCCCCTCTAGAATATTTATGTCATTTAATAAGTTTCAAAACTGATATCTATCCTACATAGAAATAGTGTAAATAGCTAGATGAAGAAAAAAATTCACCCTTAATTCGCGCCATCTCTTGTCGTATTCCCTTGTCAACCATGTCTAGCCTAGCCTTAATTCCATCCTTTGTTTTTCGAGTGCATTTAGAAACATGTCGATGACAGTATCACATAATTTTTTTTAAACATGCATTATGTTAATTTTTTTTTAAACATGCATTATGTTAAAAAAAAAATTGACATAGAGATAATTCCAGTATGGTAATTCAAAAAAAGATCTCTTTTTTCAACTATATTTCGAATGGTTTGTAAAAAATGGTTTATCAAAATCAGTGTCCAAATCTTTTACTTCTTCAAATAGTTGATCACCTGTTAGTGGAGATGGTGATTTATGTTCTTCTGAAGTTCAATCGAATGATGGTGTCCAATATTGGTACTTATGTCGTTGGGGTAGAAATCTATGATGTCCTATAAACATAGTTTTTGATGAATGTTTCAACCTAATTGACTATATACCATGTTCGCAAAAAGTACACCCCTAAGTTCCTTTAATTCTATATCCTAACAAATTTCCATAAGCAGGAAAGTCATTTATCTTCCTATACAAAAAGGATGTCAACGTGAAATATTCATTTTTATGGGCACTATAAAATGTAACAACTGAATCCCACAATAATTTTAAATTTTCAGTCAATGGATCCAAATAAACATCAATATAATTACCCGGTTGTTTTTTCCGGATATAATCATAGATAAAATGATCTATTTTTCTTTCATGCATAACCACAATGGATAGATATAAGTTACCAACATAACCAACCATGTATTGTGGGTTCTTATTTGAAAACCAAAAGGATTCACTCCATTTATAGATAACACAAGACGAAGGTTTCTTGGCTCGTTTCCAAATTCACGATACTCATGATCAATTCTATTCTACTTAGGGGAGTCTATTAGTTGACATAGTTTCCAGTATTTAATTCTTGTGTCTATGTTCCACATCAATTTCCCTACTTTCTCATCACTTCCATATAGGTGCCTAGACCTTGGAATGATTGGAAAGTACCATACAACTTTCATTGGACTAGATTCATCTTTCTTGAATTAAGAATCACCAAAATTTGGGAATTATCTAAGTTATTTATTTTCCCTTTGAAACAATATAAAATAATTCAAGAATTCATGTATTCTTTTAGAGATCATACCCATTTAGCATAGCATTTGTTTGACATCGTATGTTCGGTTCAGGAGCTCATTATCTTCTAGGAGCATGTCATTTAAGATAGCAGGTAATTATGTAGAACATGCGTCACTCCATCTGTTGCCTGATTTTAGAATATACATCTTTAGTATGGCTAAAAGTTTTGTATATTTAATGCAACCTCTATATAATGGCATCTTTTTCACAACCCTTTAACTTCTCAATCAATTTTTGGAAATCACAAAGTTTATCATCAACTGGTATTGTCATTTACTCAATACGATCTTCATAATCATTCACATCTATAATGAAATCCTCGATATAGTCTTCTTCATTTTCTACACTTTTAATCATATCAAATGATCCATGAAACACAGTGTTATCCCAGCCTTTTGTTACATTTAATTTTCCCCATCTTTATTCCAGAATTTATATCTTCGATCAATTTTGTAATACATCAAGTGTTCTTCCAACTCCATTGAACTAATTTGCCGTGAATAAAAATTGTGTAGACTTGGATAAAGGGTTTGAGAAGGTTCATATGCATGATATTTTTCAATATTGATGAATTATTTCCTTCCATCCTCATACTCTGTTGTTAGACGATTAGAATCCATCCATTCATTATTCATATCCATCCTTTTTAACTTCGTAATATTAATATTTAACCAAATAAATACACAAAATATTGATATAAAAATTAACCAATTATAAAAAAAGATATAGAAATTAAGTATCCTTAAATATTTATCCCTAATATCCACTTTTTAGAACCATAGTCCTTCATTTGGGATCTTCTAGATAAGTCAATCTTAATCTATTCTAGTCATTTCATCATTGGTCTAACTAAGAGAAATTCATCCACATAATGAAGTAAAATGACAAAACTCCCATCATAATACACCATCATATAGTAGAAATTAATTTCATTACACTATATGAAAATTAATTCTACCATAAAAGAATTTAAATTCTAGTTACACTATCTGGGTGCCTACTTATGCCCAAAAAAACTTCATTTGAGACTGGAACTGAACCTTCTATTCCATTTAGCGTTAAACCATCTAGTTGATCTATGTATATCTCTTCCTCCGAATCCTCATGAAGGAGTATAATCATGACATCTATTTTTTTATAAATAACCCTTCAATGGAATCTAAGTAGAGAACCATCTAAATTATTATATTCTTTACCACATGAGAGAAAATCTAATGGGAATCCAATACTTCTAATTATTGAAATATATTTACCCTTTCCATGGTGTTATTATTCATCTAATTTTCTTCCCTATATAATGTAATGGTTTTCCTAATTATATAAAAATCTAAACATAAATGGTTATTAAAATACTACATTTCAAATGTCCATTGAATAATATTTATAAAATCACAGTTGAAAATATCTCACCCTAAATATTTTTCAATTTTTTTTAGTGTATTCCAAAAATATCTCACCCAAAAGATAATACCAATAACACCTCACGGAATGCACCACTATTTCCAAAATTAGGAAATTATTTTGGAGGTTTCTCTTATGCATATTTAACTATTTGGAACGATAAGAAACCATATGATCATCATTGACTGGAACTGTTCAAATCATGACTCTTGATACATCAAAATATATTCCATACTCATTACCCAGCTCATTTATGATTATGATTGGATTTTTCAACAATCCCCCTTTAAAGATATAAGAAAGATCTCTCATGAACATATAAGAAAAAGAACTATACCACATTCTTAGTTATGGTCTTCTTAGAACTTCCAATTAGGAAGAATCCCAATTGACCCTCCGGTAATAACATGAAATTCCCAAAAATTATTTGGATATCAAAAACATTATTTGGCCTCTCAAAATAAACTATAACATCAAACATATCAGGTTCTAAAAATATTATATCCACTAATATAATTTCCCCCATGATGTGTACATTATCAATCCAAAACATACACTTTAAGATCATTGCATATAGTTGATGCTCCCTACGTTTTCTCAAAATGATCTCCAGATATCGAGCATGTTCCTACCTCAATCCTAGAGAACAATTTATCACCTCTAAGTTGATCAAATAGTCCATCACAATGTATAAGTGTATATAAGTTAATTTATATAACTTAGAATGACTTTTAATAGTCTACACATATTCTCAATGATCCATTTGAATTTTTATAGAAAAAACTAAGGAACCCTAGGGGGCATAATCATTTATATGAAGCCCTTCACGTCGAAGTCATTCAATTGAGCCTTATTCTCTCATAGATCTATAGAATCCAATTTATATGGTGGAATAGATATATTCGACACACCGAGTAATAACACAATCATAAACTCAACCTATCCCTTGGGGTGGTAATCTAGAGAAGTCCTTGGGAAATACATCTAGGAACTTGTCAATTATAGTAGGACATATTGAATGACATTTATCTCAATCATCCAAAACAACACTAGAAAAATGGATTGTGATTCTACCCAGCTAAAAAAATATTGGTCCTACATAACTAGTTTTCATATCCAACTCTCTAATATAGACAAAATCATCATCCATGAAAAACATAATTTCACCAATCGATGAAAATAATTGATATAGTAGATACATCACTACATGGGGGGTTTTAATTATAGTCACAAAGTAGACTCATAGTTTTCATGTCACCAGAACCTTCCCTTTCCATTTTTTGTCTATATTAAGTGGGAATTAACGAGTTTAAAGGTAAAATTGTCAAATAGTTGTGAGACATTCTATGAATCCAATTTTTATATATGTGATATTTTTATCTCCCTCTTGTATCTACCTTCTACTTTCAATCAAATTATACATGAACCGACATGAAACATTCATATTCCATATATAAAAATTATACATTAACTAACATGAAACACTCATAATAAATATATACAAATATTTATACATATATACAAATATTTAATATGTGGGGCACAATTTTCCCACTTCGAGTAAATTGATAAGCTATAATCGAAATATCTTATATACTGACCTGAAACATTCATGTGCCATAAATTCTTGAGAAAAATTAACAATACATTCCTCTTTAATTGAATAAAAATATAGAAGAAAAACCAACATCAAAATATGAATGAAGTCATAAACATTAAACCATATCCATATGCAAACAGACAATGAAAAACATGTAAAACTACATTGAAAAAAAAACCTAACTAAAAATAGATGGGTTGTATTCTATGACATGATCTTCAGTCTAAGATGGCCTCTATTCTCAAAATCACCTTACAAACAAACCAATTCCCATGCCACTAAACATCAATTCGGGTATAAGCATCCAACAACTAACCATATTCTTATTGAACCAAAAATATACCAAGAGTATTAAAATAATATAATAAATATATTTAAAAAATTATATATATAATAAATAAATATTTTTTTATAAAGAATAATAACTATAAATAAATGTATATTTATTTATATTTATATATATAATGAATATATATTAATTTATAATTTTAATTTATTTAAAATATATTTATTGTATTTATAATTATATATAATTAATATCTTTATTATAATTTTATAATTATATAAATATATTTATATTAATTTTGGATTATAATTGTAAATATTTGTATATATTTATTATAATTTTATAATAATTTAATAACTATAAATTTATATATATTTATTTGTAGTTATAATCATATATATATATATATATTTCAATAATTATAAAATTTTATCAAATATATTTATTGCTTTTATAATTGTATCTATATATATAATTAGTATATATATAAAAATTTAATAATTATTTAAAAATATATGTATTATATAGAATTTTAATCTTAAATATTTATATATATTTATCGATATATATATTTAATTAATATATTTATTATAATTTGATAATTATTTAAATATAAATATATATTAATTACATATATATTTTTATTATAGTGTGTGATTTATAATGAAAATTAATTTTATTTATTGTCATTAAAATAGTTATATTTGATGATAATTATTATGAATATATAATTATATAATAATACAGTTTTAACAAATAAAAAAGTGGTTTGACCATCTGTTTAACCGATTTTCTCAATCCAAACATGACCAACTCCCCTGATTTAATAACCATCCCGATTCTAAATGAGTGCATGTATAATTCGAGGGTAATTTAGGTGGGTGAGTTTTTTTAGTTTTATGGGGTAAGGTTTTTTAATATTTGGGAAAGGAGTTTGTTCAGCGCAACTTGAAGTGGCGCTTTGACCCCACACCACCCCCAAACCCCACACACATATATATATAATAAATTTATTAATTATAATAAATATAAAAAGGCAATAATTACATAATTATATTATTTATAATAAATACAAAAATTATAATAAATATCTAATAAATATTATAACAAATATTATAATATTATTATAATAAATATACATTTGTAATAAATTTATTATAAATTTATTATAAATACTATAATTTTATAATTTTATAATATTTATTATAATAAATATATAATAAATACTATTATAATAAATGCACAATAAATGCACAGTAAATATTTATAATACATTTATATTTACAATAATTACTTATTATAATTAAATATTATAATATTTATAATAATAAATATCTAATAAATGTATAATAAATATTATTATACTAAATATACATTTATAATATCTATTATAATAAATATTATTATAATAAATGTATAATAAATATTATTGTAATAAATATTATAATAAATGTATAATAAATATATATCAAATGTTTAATAAATATTTATAATAAATTTATTATAAATCTATATTTATTATAATAAAAATTATAATATTTAATTATAATAAATGTATATTTATATTTATATTTATAATAAATATTATAATATTTATTATAATAAATCTACATTTATTTTATACATTAATTATAATAAATATGTAAAATAAATGTATAATAAATAGTATTGTATATTTATTTTTTTATTATAATATAATAAATGTAATATGTAATTATTTATCTTTATTATATAATTATCATATCTATATTTATTATATTTATAATTATATAATTATATTATAAATAAATGTAATATGTAAAATAATATAATAATTTTAATATGATACATTTATTTTTCAATCATAATAAATGTATATTTATAGTTGTATAAGTGTATAATAAATATAATAAAAATGTAAATGTATAATTAAATATTACATTTATTAAAATAAATAAATAATTACATATTAAATTTATTATAATAAATAAATGTATATTTATAATTACATTTATAAATGTATATTTATAATTATAAATAAATATATATTTATTACATATTTATTATAATAAATAAATGTATATTGATAATTACATTTATAAATGTATATTTTTATAGTAAATAAATATATATTTAAAACTTCTTATACCACAGCCTCGAAGCTTACTTCAAACCATACAAGATCTTCTTTAACTTGAATACATGATTTTCTTTACCTCTTTCAACAAAACCCTTGGGTTACTCCATATAAATCCCCTCCTCTAAATCTCCATGAAGGAAAGCTGTATTCACATCCATCTACTCAATTTGTAGATCTATACTGGCTGCCGAACCAAGAACAACCCGAATGGAAGTCATTTTCACAATAGGTGAGAAAATCTCATCATAATCAATACCTTTCATTTGACGGAAGCCTTTGACAACTAACCTTGCCTTTTATCATGGAACAGAACTGGATTCTTCATTCGTAATCCGATAAATCCACCGATTTTGCAAATCTCTCTTCCCTGTCATTAAATTCACCAGGTCAAAAGTGTGGTTGTCGTGCAATGATGTCATCTCCTCATCCATTGCTACAACCCATCTGTTCTCCAGTTCACTCTCCATTACCTCATCAAACGATTCTGGTTCTACCCATTCAGTGAGAAGCACATACTCATCAGGTGAATATCGAGTAGAAACAGTGCGATGATGAGATGACATCCGATGTGGAACTGTGGGGTCATTAATAACCCCTGGAACCATATAATTAGAAACAAAAGGTGCATCAAAAACTTCAACTCTTACTTGTTCACCTTGACCATCATACTATACATCAACATGATCATTAGAATCAACAAAATTATGTAAAGGTGATTCAGAACCTGGCTCAAGACTGAAAAAACCATCAGAAGTTGGAGAAGCATTTTTTCTCCTTTATCAATGTCTGCAATAGTCTGATCCTCATTAAACAATGAATCGCGGCTTTTGACAAGTTTCATCAAAATAGGATCATAGAACCTGTACCCATACTCATCGTGTCCATATCAAATAAAAATACATTGGTGTGTCTTACCATCCAACTTGGATCTCTCATCTCTAAGATCATGAACAAAATCCTTGCAACCAAAAACATGCAAGTGATCATACCTAATCTCTTTTCCATAACAAAATTTTTTGGGAGTGTTTGTCTGTAATGAAACCATAGGTGATAAATTGATAATATAAGTAGCAGTAAGTAAATCCTCACCCCAAAAATGTCCAGGTAACTTGTCTTCCAAAAACAAACAACAAACTCTTTCCAGCAAAGTTCTGTTCATCCTCTCAGCTACACTATTCAGTTGAGGTGTCTTGGGCCGCATCATCTGATGTTGAATACCTTCCTGTCTGCAATATTGATCAAACGGATCACAATACTCTCCCCTATTGTCAGTGCGAAGACATTTCAATTTTATTCATGATTCTCTCTCACCCGAAACATAAAATTGCTTAAAAACACTAAGCACATGACTTTTGGCTTTCAAGACATAAACCCAGAGCTTTTGTGAGTTGTCATCAATAAATGTCACAAAATAAATACCGCCACAAGAGGTCTTATATTTCAAAGGACCAAAAACGTCAGAATGTACTAACTCATGTACAGATGACTTTCTGTGTGGAGGATGACTGAAGAAACTCACTATGCTCTGTTTCCCAGCCATTCAATGATCACATGTGTCCAATTTCACACTCTTCAAATATGGAAGATGATTTCACTTGTCCAAACACCCAAGACCAATCATACTGATGTGATTGAGCCTCTTATTCCACAACTTGGATGAAACACTGCACTCTACAACGCAAGTAGTATCACAAGAAATAGAAGCTCTAGTCCAGTACAAACCTGATTGCTTCTTCCCTCGAGCCACAATCTTAGATACATTGGAATTATTCCATTGGAAATCATCAAAAGTTCTGATAAACCCTTCATCATCAAGATTACTAGTAAAGATAAGATTCATATGAACCTCGGGTGCATGTCGAACATTCTTCAAAATCAGCTTAATTCTTGTACTGTTATTTAAACATATAGTACTGATGCCTACAAATTTAGCATGAACATCATTTCCCATCTTCAAAATCCCAAAATTACCTGGTATGTAAGATGTAAAGAACTCCTTCTTCGATGTCACGTGAAAACATGCACCACTGTCAACAACCCAATAAGAATCATCAGAAGCAATGTTAATGGAATCATAAACAATAACAAGATCACCCCTGTAGCAGTGGCGACATGATCATCTCCATCACCATTTTTCTTCTTTGGATTTTCCTTCATTCGGTTCTCTATTTTCAGCTGATATCCAAACTTCTTAACATGCCCCTTCTTACCACAATGATTACATTCAAAATCTCTCTGCATTGATCTGGATTTGCTTCTACCTCTGCTCTTATCTCGACTGCTCGGACCCTGGTCCTGGCCTCTCACCCTGTTCTCTGTGACTAAAAGCTCAGAACAAGATTTCTCCTGAGTGAATCTCCTAAACACTTCATTTAAAATGGCAAACATGACAGAACGAAATGTCACATCACCATTATGAGAAGAACCGATTAGAGTAACATGTAAATTTCCCCATGAATCGGGTAAAGTGTTGAGCAACAAAAGAGCTAAAACCTCATATTCAAAATTGATACCCATTCCAGACAAATGATCAAAGAATCCTTGATATTCATATAAATAATCAGAAATAGACGTACCTTCTATGTACCCCAATATCATCATTTTCTTGAGAAGAAAAAATTTATTGTTTCCCATCTTCGAAGCATAGGGCGTCTCAAGCATCTCCCACAAAGTTCTGGCATGAGAGATGTTGACAATGTGGTTCATCACATTGTCTTCAACCCATTGGTGAATGACGACCCAAACCATATCAAGCTCGAACGCCCATTCTTCGTCTGACATCTTCTCTGGCTTCTGAGTACTAAACACTAGAATATGCATTTTCTTGACAAAAAGTATATCCTTCATTTTAAGTTGCCACATATTGTAGTTTATACCACTTAACAAAATCATATGACTGTAGTTAGCATCCATAATAAAAAATGAAAAATAACCAAACCCTCTGATACCTGATGTTGGGAAAGATGGGAAAAATGATGAACGTGCAAATAATTGATAAGCGAACGCATAGCGGAAATAAATTCTTTCCCCACAAATAAAACGGATGCACAGTGACCTGAAATTAAATGTGCAGAAAAATAATGTTGACATTGGAAATTTTTACATGGACAGCCTAAAAGGGAAAAACCATGGGACCTAGTCTAGAAAAAGGGATCCACTAAAATCAAGAGGTACACGGTAAAGACTCCCCAAAAATATAAGGGATCTAAAAATTAATACTCAAGAATAAAAGTGTGGATCAAATGACAGAGAGCAAGAAAGATGATCATTGAAGAAAGGCGATCACCAAATGAGATTTTCACTCAGTGTTGTTGCTGCCGGTGATGTGGAAATGCCTTGCCTCTACCTCCTTATATAAGAATAGAATCAGCGTCAAAATAATGTTTCCGTTTCAATAATGTGTCAACGCGTGAATTAATTCACATGGTCTTGGCCCACATTAAAACAACACATTAAAATAGATACCATGTGGGCACCATTTGAGGAGGCATTACCTAGTGCACCAACCAGGAAGGCGCCAAACATTTATATCCCAAGTCATAATGATGGAGTATCGGATGAAGAGAAGTATGATGTTCATGGCAGAAAGGCAGAGGAGAGCACCACACACCGAGAAGATCTTACCAGACTCTTGCTATCAAGCGACATTGGAAAGGAATAAGAGGACGATGTTGGATGACATGTTTAATGCCCAAGACCTAGTGATGGGGGATAAAAAGAAGAGAAGTACAGTTTTCATGGAAGAATGGTAGAGGAGAGCGCAGCACACCGAGCATCTCTTACCAGACTCTTGTTTCCAGGACACACTAGAAAGGAAGAAGAGGACGATGTTGGCTAACCTGTTTATAGACCAACGCCTGGTGATGGGGGATTGGAAGAATAAAAGTACATTGATCATGGCAGAAAGGAAGAGGGGAGCACTGCACACCTAGCACTTCTTACCAGACACGATGTTCATGGTAGAAAGGCAGAGGAGAGCCCCAAACACCGAACAACAAATACCATATACATATTTATCAATTAATATAATTAATTTAAAAACAAAATGTTGAAATTAGAAATTTATGTTTTAAATTTTGGAAATCTATGTAATATTTTTATTCAAATAAAATCTATTTTAGTTTTTTCTATTTTAATCAAGTATTCACAAGATTCATTTTTATTTTTTGCATGGTTTGAAAAATAAGTAAGTGTTCGTTGATTTAACATAATCCAATTATTTCAATGAGAAAAAAAATTATACTTGGTTTTTCATTAATATTTTTTTTATACCTAAAACATGTTCTTTTTCAAAAAATGGTTCTTGTGAAATTATATTAAAAATATTTTTTTACCACTCCTAGAAATTAAATCTTATAAAATGGGTTCTATATTTAAAATTAGTATTCTTAATATCATGTAATTAGACCAACTCAAAGAATAATTTTTCTTTGAGAATAATCATAGAAAATTATAAAGGAAGGTTTGAAGCAGCGAGTAGTCATGATGACATGAAATTCTATCCATGCGAAGTACAACAAAACAATTATTCTTTCCAATTGTTTTTGTAAAAAAGTTAAAAGTACCTCGCTCAAAATATGAAAAGAAGATTCCTTTTATTTTTTTTATAAAAAATTAAACATGGATAAAAATGAATTTAAAAAATCATAGGAGAATATTAAAATCATCCATGATTTTTTTTAAAGAAATGAAGAAAATGGAAGAAATGATTCCCAAAAGCCAATTTTTCATTTTGTAAAAAAATCTGATCATTCTATGTACTAAATTAAGTAAAACTGTACTATTACTTAAACACTCCATGAATTAATGAAAGAAAATAAAATGAAATGGGTTTATCGTATAAGGAACATTTAATTTCTCTAAAACTACACTAAATTATAATCAATAAAAAATAAAATTAGATTGAAACATAAATCCCTTACAATGTTGGTAATCACTAAATCAAAAACTCATAAAAGAGAAAACAATATATGGATTTTTAAATTCCTATAGTTTCAATATAAGGAATCGTAAAATACATTAATGGTGTCACAACCCGATATTTTAATTTATTTTTATTTTATTATTCTTGGGTTCCACTTCCTCATGTCAAGGTTCAGGCTGGGTCCTGGTTAAAAAGTTTCTGACATTTAATGTTTTTAGTGGGTTTCAGACCTGTTCAAGGGCACCGCGTGGTTAGTAGGGACCGTGCTGTTGCCTCCTGCTAGCAGTCAACTTCCACACCTCACCCTCATTCCTACCTCATGCTTTCCTAGAACTTCTACCTTTCTCCCTTGTCATTCTCGCACCCATCCTCGGTGTGAATGCCAACCACCTCACTCCCCATGACCATCACCTCCAGGACCCCTCGCTAGCACTGGTCGCTCTCCCGTAGCTCCTGCTCTCCACCACCTGCTC
This sequence comes from Viscum album, assembly GCA_963277665.1. Taxonomy (NCBI): domain Eukaryota; kingdom Viridiplantae; phylum Streptophyta; class Magnoliopsida; order Santalales; family Viscaceae; genus Viscum; species Viscum album. The sequence continues at coordinate 1,935,793,667 of OY728131.1, forward strand.
CCATATAGACCCTATGCCGCCGGCTCCCACTCACTCACCACCTCCCTCGCCATCCCTACATCACCCCCTACTGTAGGCCGTGTCCCGGCCTCCGCACTCCCGCACTCATACCCTCACTACCCCCCTCTCAATCTCCATGTTATTGATTTTTCGCGCCCAACAAAACACTATGACTCCCTCACCTCATGCTACGACTCACCCTCGACATCCAATGGCCTCACTCAGCACCATTGCTCAGTGAAACATCTTTCATCTAGTAACTCCCACCCATGCCTCACTCACCCTCTTCCACTCCCAAACCCCTTGATGTCTTTCCTTCTCTGGCAGCCTAGAAAACCCCCTACCCTCCATACTTCGGACCCCGCTAGCCTCACCGCGCCTCTTTCATGCTTCTTCTTCCTCTCCAATTTCCAGCGGCCTCCTTCGATATATTATTTTTTTAATTTACTTATTTATTCGTTCAATTATTTATTCTTTAATCATTCATTTACTTATTATTTTATTCATTCATTTATTTACTCTTTCATTTATTTATTCTTATAATTTTTTATTTACTTATTATTTTATTCATTTATTTATTTATTCTTTCATTTATTTATTCTTTTAATCATTTATTTATTCATTTAATCATTTATTTATTTATTTATTTATTTATTTTCCCTTCATTTCATCTTTGGTGTTTCTATTTAATTTAGATAAATCCTAATACTATCGTAGGTTTTGTGTAGTGTGTTTTTATTATTGTTCAACATGCAGAGTTGGTCCGTGAGGCATTTTTCAACATTCCGTTGAGGTTTCTTCATGTCCACTCTTGGTATGAGGTAGGTAATTCCTTGGTTTAACTTTCCACAGTCCAATTGATGCTTGGGTGTTTTGATAATTTAATTTTATATTATTCACAGCTTTTTTATATCCATAATTTTTCCTTCTATAGTGCTTTTAATTTTTCAGACTTAGTCAAAAGAATGTTTTGAGTCAATTCCTAGTTTGAGTATGAAATTATTTGATTATATTCCAAATCATGTTTTTATATTTTTATGGCTATTTTGTTTGGGAATTTATTTTTATGTTAATATAGATTGATAAAAAAACAATACCTTGAAGGAAAATATTTGGTTATGATAATGTTTATGTGCACTTGGGGCATTTGAAAAAATACTATAGTGTTCAAAGTGGAATTGAGGGTTTTTATGATATGTTTAGCCTTGATTTTTTTGTGTTTCAGCATTGGTTATTTGTAAAATTGGTTTGGTTTATAATTTTGGTATTTTTATAACTTGATAATAGTGTTAAGGTGTGAAAATAAAAAGGGAGCTCTTTGATTTTTAATGTGACAGTGTGATCTCTTTTCAAATAAAGTGAGCGATTGGTTTTAGTTTATAAGTGGTAGTTTTATGGGAATAGTGTTGGAGGTTTTATTGAAGCGCAGGTGTGCCATTCTATGTTGGCACATCCATGGGTGCACTTCGTGCACCCATGATTGTGCCTTCAGGTGAGAATGACACCTTTAAACTAGTGTTTCCTTAAAACCATGGTTTTCTTAATGTTTTTTTCCTATGTAAGATTCGGTCCTTTATGAGGATTTTTTGAAAGGTTTGAACTGTAATCTCAAGGGTGTGTCAGTTTGTACTTGAAAATATACAAATTTTATTTGTGTAATGTTTTGGGTAATGTTTTTGGACATGACAACATAGAGGCCCATTTGGATCTTCCAATTCATGGGTGGAGTTGTGTTAACATTTATAATGGTTTGTGTCTGGAAATTGTGTGTGGCTTGTTGGGACTTTAAATTTTTTTAGAATAATGATTTAGACATAGAGGCCCTACTGGTCATCTTTAATGCTCATTCCTATATTTATCATTTAAGTTTCAGGTTTCCTTACTCATGTTTTTTCTTGGCTGAGTTGCTCATTATTGGAGCAAGTCAGCCTTTGGTCGAGAGGTGACCTAAAAGGTCACATGTAGTTATGTTCAGTTTTATTTTCTATTCACTGTCAGTGTTATGTTTATCCACTATTAATATTTATCTATTTTCTTGATTATTTTTTTATGTTCATGGGCCAAATAATTCCCAACAATTAAATTTTTGATGCCCGACACTGGTTTCTAGCCCGGGGGGATCGGGAACACCCTTCGGGCCATGTCGCAGATCAGCTCGGGTTACTGGTTCAGGTTCGACCAGGGTTGGTTTGTTAAAAAATGGTTTCAGAGGGCCCTTGTTATTTGGGGTTTCCGGTAGATAGGGATTAGGACTTTCGGGACTCAAGAGGTAGGTACGATAATGACGTCATGATCCATCGCCTGTTCCGAACCTCGAGTCACCATGGGTTGTTCGAGAATTGATTTCTTGTCTGGTTATTATTTATTTTGGATTGAGGGATGAAAATGGAGGCAAACCGATGTCACATTGTGATTTTACGTGGAGTTGTGACCCATGTGGAATTAGTGTACATAGTTTAAGTTCCTTCTAGTCATTAACGCTTTCTTGGGGCATGTCCCACTACCATGTCTCTAGGTTAAGCATGACTACTAGTCTCTCCCTTCGGTGATTTGATACATGTCAAGTGTTGTCTTGGTTCTGGTTGGTTTAAGTGCATTCTTGAAAATGAAAAATGTTTTTTGAAATGATAATGATGTCTTTTAAATGGATTTAAATTTGGGAAATGTATTTTAAAACTGAAATCTCTTGGCCTAAAAATCTGGTGGTTTCTTGGAACTGTTAGAGATATGGTTTGGGTGAAACCTCATGTACTCTTTATGAACATTTTCACATGTTAGGGAATGCATGGGAAGTGCATGTTGGTGCATATGGATGAATTAGGATGAAGACATGTGTAATGGTTCATGGGATTACTGGGGTGTGTACTTGAAATTAAAGGCCTGACCTTGTTTTTCTAATGCGAATTTTTATAAAATAGGGGAAATGATTTTTGGAAATTTAATCTGCTTTGAAAATTGGACTTGGTATTTGGAAAGTGGCCTTTAAGGAAGACAATTTTGAAATTTAAAATTGAAAGGGTATTTTAAGAGAGGAATTTTTGAGTTTTGTTTGTTTTTGCTAGTTTCCATTGAGATAGTTGTTTTTGATGAAGGCGCTTTCTTTGATGTTGCTTTGGCATGATGTTAGTTTTGGATCTATGTTTTATACGTTGTTATGAAAATGTGGCCTTGAAATGTCACCAAGGTTTCTGATATGTCATGCCCAGTTTTTGGTCCATTTTGGATATTTCCTATCCTTTGTGGTGATCGAGGTCTATTAGAAGTAGCATAATGGATTGAAGGGGTCGAGCGTGTCTTCAGGGTTTTAGGAACTCTCAAAGATGTCAGAGTGCATGTTGTTTTGGGTCTATTTAAAGGTCTGGCTTTTGAAAAATGAGAGTTAGTTACCCCACCATCGATGTGAGTAGGGATGACAAGGGATGTATTTTAATCCGTCTTCGTCTAATGATTTATACTTTAAGAGGTAAAGACAGAGAAAAGTGAAGAGCTCATGCATATTCAACATTGCTAATGGATGATGAAGGCATATATTGACCATTTCATGGAGCATATTTCCTTTTCTCCAGAGGTAGCATCACATGATTTTGTGAAGACTTATTTTTTCATTAGGGGTATTCATCTAGAGATCATGGAGCGAGTCCTCATTTCTAATGACCATTGTATCGAGAAGTTGTTGGATGAGGTGTTCTTTGTTTAACTGGTCACAAGAGTGTAGGATCATGGAAATCTGGCATATCTAGTTACTCATGGGAGAAAGGAATTATTTACAACAACCCCTACCTTGGGTATAATCCGATCGAAAGGATGCGTCGTCGTTCGAGGTTCGTCGCGGTATGGCGTCGCGAGGATGACGACGTCGAAGGGGGACGTCGGCGTTCGTCCGACTCGAGGGAAGGTGAAGCCGTCATCGCTTGCTACCCGATTCCGCTTCCGAGCTTGTTCGTCGAACTCCAATAGATGATTGAAGATTTCATTGCGGAGGGAGGAACGTCGCAGAAGAGGAAACGTCGGCGTCGCGGCACACGGCGTCGCGTCGTCGATTTCCGCGGTTTCGGCGTTCTTCATCGGAGGTCGGCGTTCTTCGCGTTCTTCGCGAAGGAGGATGAATAATTCTCAGAGTTTCTTCAAGGATTAACACAACATTACAAAAAAGGAGGGTGTGTTGGCCTTATTTTATTACTACGCCAACGGATTTCAGACCAGTTAAGAAATGAATAGAGAGATAAATAACGACCCATTAATTCGTAAAATTAATTCAACGAAAAAAACCGCCCAATTAATTCAATGAAGAAAACCGCCCAATTAATTGGTGCGTTAAGAAAATAAGAAAATGCCTCAGTTGACTTTCATAATGATGGGTTTTCACGGGTGCGTTACTTAGCGGAAAAGAAACGGTGGGGCTCGTGCGGGACCCACCTCACAAATATCCTACCAAGAGGGTAGGATATTTTTGGATAGCACCCTATTCGCAACAACTCAGCTTAAGCTGCTTTAAGTGGCTTCAAGTGGCTTCCAAGCGGCTTAAGTGAAATAAAATAAAGTTTGTCGCACAATTTTTTTTATTTCTTAACTTTAAGCCCAAAAATTAAAAACCACACCCGAGAAAACGCAACTCTCGAAGATGCGTTTCTAAACAATTACCGACGCTGCGATTCCATCGGTGCCCTTAGATTTCGATTCCGAGCACCGGTTCAAAAGTTAGAAAAACCCGCTCGTCCGTTCATTGAACGTACCCGAGCCAAACTTCGGAAATTGATTCTGGGCACACCGGACCTCGGAATCAGGCGCCGTCAGAAACTGCGTTCTTGAAAAATTCCAAAAAAATTAAGAAAAAAATTTCCTTGTAATTTAAGGGTATTTACAATAAGATACCATTAAATTCATTTATGGGAGTATTCAAATAGTTTGACGTTAAAGACATCAATACTTGTATAGAATTTGAATATAAAATCTTTTTAAAAAAATTATACATTATTATTAAACATATAATTCACATGTCACCATTATTCATCCATAAAATATTATTTTTTATGTTTTTAGAATCATTAAATTTGATTTTTACACTTCTTGCACAAACATTGTGTTAGCATTATGTAAGAATTTAAGGTAATTATACGATAAAATAATTAATAATTAATTAACATAAAATAAAAAATTAATTATATTCTAAATAATATTTAATATTCTTTAATAATGTCTTCATGTTTGCATGTGAACATATAATTGAAAGAGAGTGGTATTTTGAAAATTTCCTTTACTTAAAATATTACAAAGGTCTTTATCAAAGACTAATGACACAAAAATTCCATATTTTTTATTATTTAAAGGAGGTGGTAAAATTATAATAATAAAGTCAAATATAGTCAATTGTATGGTTTTTTTAATCCTTTTCTAATATTTTAATGTTTTTCTACATATTTTACTCTTACAACAGTGATAACATTTTTACCAATGTTACTATTCATTATGACCAAAAATAAATGTGGCATATTGACCAAATTTTAAAATCCCAGTTCCAAACATGGTATCCGTTTTTCAATATTCTATCTCCATAAGATGAGGAAAAAAAATTTAATATAAATGTGAAAATTGCAATGAAAACAGTTTTTAGAAAAAAAAGTGTTTTTAAGCATAAAAATTAACTTCTCTCAAAATGAGGAATATTGATAATTCAAATTGAATTAATTATATTATTCTATATAAAATGAATCATATGTAAATTTAATACCAAATCCCAATTATAATGATAATTCTAAATTACTTTATTTACTAAAAATAAAATATGACATTTGAAAAATTGTTATTTTCACTATTCAATGAAAATTCAGTCATCTCATAAAAATACCAAAATTTCGCTATAAGTTAATTTTGATTTGATGACTTTAAAAATTAAAATAATTTTATAAAATAAATTTTCTAAAATTGGTATAAATTAGTTCTAATTTATACACACAAAATCCAATAAAAATCATTTTTGAAGAAAATCAATTTTTGAAGCATAAAATTACTTCACTAAAAATTAAGTGATTATATACTAATAATTAATAAATATATATTTATTGAATATGAAAATTGTACATATATATCATAATTTAATTACTCATACTTATACCCACTGGTTAAACAACTATATTATCATGGCCACATTTGAATAATAATAGTTTTATAATATATCTTAATTCACTTAAATATTAATGTTTTGTGTTAAGAAATCTAGTGAGATTATTTTTATTTTAAAATAAATTTCATGGTGTGACATGAGTCCCCTTGAATTATGTTTTTATATTTCATATGCAAGGATTCCAAACTCAAGTAAGTGATAAACTTCACAACATGGTCTCCTTTGGATACAAGAAGGTCAACAACCATATTCCCTCCATTCCAACTGTAGAGGGTCTCAACATATATATGAAGCATAATCTATAAACTTCGGATAATGTATTCATTAGTCCAGTGATTAGAAGAGAGCATCCCTAGTGATTTAACCAGCAAGGATGAATCAAACTCAACTGAGGAAATATTTATATTAAAAGACTTGTAAAGATTAACACTTGTACGCATAGCATGAGATTTAGCTTATATAGAGGTTCCTTAGGTATAAAAGGTTTGTAATGACATAATGATAGATACTATACCATCAAAGACAAAACCACCTATAAAACTCCCTAAACACATGATTCATTAATATTCTTCTTATATCTCCACCTTAGAGCCTTCCATCTTATCAGACTCCACCCATATCTTCTATAGATATGGTAGACAAATAAATAGAGATATGGATCTTATTAGACCTAGTTTGGATGGATATCTAGTAAATAGGGTTGATATATTATACCTGTGAAAGGATCATATTTTTCAAATTTTTGGTGCAGTGATTGACTCCTTGATAGTGAGTTGAATTATGAGCATTCCATATAACTGAGCATCTAATATACTCTAGGACGCCCTAGCATAATGACACCAGTATTATTAATATTATGTAATGTTATTATATTAATGGATAAACCATTTTTAAAACCATTTTATCCACCATTAAAAATAAAATAAAATCGATCGTTCATAAATGAAAATTACCCCTTCCATGAAATGACACACTTATCATTTCATAAATACCTCTCATGGATGGTAAAAAGTATTTATTTCACGAATTAATAAAACTCTAATTTAAAAATTATAATTGTAAAATTATAATCTATCATATTTTCTTATTTCACTTCATTTGTTGATAAATAGAATTATGATTCTTACATTCGTGCAGACTACCGCCTCCACAAATGAAGTATTTCATTTGTCATCACCACTATTTTTGGATTATTATAAGAAATAAGTTTATGAAGGTAAATTATATTAATAGATTTTATAGTATTCTATAAAATTTATACTAACAATATATAAAAAAACCCTTACTTGATAAGTCATTATAACATACCCCCATTTGGATTGGTTTTACAACTTACATGAATGATGTTATAATATTAATATTATAAATTAATGAGGAATGTTATATAATGATAATTTAATTTAAAACTAATTTATTTTATATTTTTTAATGACTATGGAAAGGTTTTATTTATATTTAATATAATTATTAATATATCACCTTTCGATTATTAAAGGTTCAAAAAATTATTCATTAAAATTATCATTTTTGAAAACCATACATTTATGATTAGCCATATGAAAATGAGATATGGATAATAATTCAAACACCATTTTTATTTTATCTTGAACAATATTTCAATGATGAACGCTTTTTTTAATAAAAATTAATCAACCACGCCATTACAAAACTAGTAAGAAACAAGAAATCAATGTTTCTAGCTCCCGATGTGGAAAATGAACTTTAACTGGATAATATATTAATAGGAAATTGTTATGAATGATTTTTATAAAAAAATACACATTAATAAGGATATTAAATATGTTATTAATAATTTTTTATAAATATGGTCAAAAAACATTTTAACTACGATGAAAATGAGGTAAGGTTTTTTTGTCTAAATTTTCACCAATTGAGACAAATTTCTTATTAAAAACATGTTTTATTTTGTATGGTGTATCTATGTTCACAAAATATTTTTTTAATGATCCTATCATTTTTTAGGGTTTTTAAATTTTTATTTGAAACTATATCCTTCAATGGGTTTTCATTAGAAATATTCTAATGTCGTAAGGGGTTCTTTGTCTTAAATTTAGTTTCCTAAGAAATATTTCATATTGTGCACCTTGATGTCTTCATATGGTTCAAATACTACCTAATTATGATCCTTTACCATATATATTAAATCCATGGGGATTTATGAGATATATCTAGTTCTCTAGTTAAATATTGTTTGATTTAATTGATCCCAAGTTTGTAAGTGTTTATTTTTTCAATTTTCACCTATTGGGAAATATTTCTTGTTATTCACAATGTTTTATTTTTTATGTTGTACCTAATAAACCATTAATATTTTTATAATGATCCTATCGTTATTTATGATATTTAATGTTTTATTTGAAAATCTATTCTTCAAGGGGTTTTGATTCAAATGATTCTAAAGTCGTAAGTGTTATTTGATTAAAATTTTATTTACTTGAGACATATTTATCTAATAAAATATGTTTTATATTGTTTTGTGTACTTAATACACCTTTTGTTAATCATGATTCTATAATTATTATTTATATTTAATATTAATTTGAAATTATATCCTTCAAGGTGTTTTGATTATAATGTTTATAAAATTATAAGTGTTATTTGTATCTTTTTTAAATTCCATGAGAGATGTCTGATATTTCACACCATAATTTCTTTTATATATTTTATTCAGTACCATATTTATTTCATGTATAATAAACATATTATATTCCATTATATTTAAATTTCATGGTATCGCTATCCTATTATTTTAATTCTTATGTTACTATTAATATAAGGGTGTTTGTATCTCAATTTTTCTTTATTGAGATATGATTTGTATTCACCAGTTGTTTCCTTTTTATAACTAAGGATTACTTTTTAACATATATCAAACTATTTTTCATTGTATTTTTAAACTTAAGGAAATCCATCACTACTGTTGTATTTCTAAATCATACACTTTCTTAGACATATTTTTTCATATAATTCCTTCTCTCTATAAATTCCATATTTTTCGTTATATTTTTTGAAGGTAAATCTCCATAATAGTCATACATCAATTAATTTATAAAATATTTACATAGAAAATACAATTAATATATGTTGTGTTAGTTTTATTATTCTTACATGTAATGTTATTAGACTTATAGATTGGGGGAAACATTAAAAATTGATATACTTGTTATTATAATATGAATATTTATTAACTACTATAGAAAGTTAATTATGCATTTTTAAAACATGCACCTTCATTATCAGAATGTCTTGTATTCAATTTTTATTAGAAAATTATTTATATTCCATATTTTTTCTCTTAATATATATGATTATGAATTACTTTGGAAATTTGATTGTGCACTATGTTGATATACTTATATTTGAAAATATTAATGCACTGGACTACATGATGTGACAGGTGGGGCCTAGTATTATATTTCTCATAAAATAATTGGTTGGTTTCATGAGATAAATGTTTTGGGTGTTTGGTTTATTACTACCCATTGAATGAATTATGTCTTGGTTGTGACCATGATGAAAATAATGATGTCTTGGGCTCTGGTATTGATTGAAAGAATAATGTCTTAGCTAAGGCCTTTATGATAAAGATCAATCTATTCGACATTATGTATTCCATAACCATGAATTATGTTATTGTTTTATATATATTTGTTAATATAGTTGACCAAGGATTTGTTTCATGCTCATGTGATCATTTATATGACATTTTTTAATCATATTTTTTTCCATCCATATTATTCATTCCATGTTTATGCCTTGATAAATTATGGTATAAATTTTCACTTAATGCATGCTTGATCTCACCATTCATTTATTTCCATGTCCATAGTATTTGAAATAAATTATTATACATGATATCTCAAGAAGAGTATAATATGTTTATAATTTTGTGGATGTTGTTGATGAATTAATAGTTTCTTATATAATGGAAGTAATGTTCAACTAATGATAAAGACATTGGATTTGTTAGTTTTATGTTTTTTCAAGGTATCTAAAACACTAAACTTAAATGTTAATTCAAATGAAAGTGACCTTATATTTTTTAGAGGTATATTATATATTGATGGATAAAATTCGTTCACTTTAGTTCATTTCAAATCTTATATCAAAAGAATGTATTTAAGAGAACCTCTTCCCCATCGAACATGTCTGGAGAATCACCTTTGGTACCAATGGAGGTTTTAGATATCATTATATAATCAGATTTTATTGTTAAAATATAATTTAGAATAATAAATCTCATCAAGGATTGATATATTAAGGTTGATCACAATTTTAATGGAATGGATAACCCTTTTGGATTGGTTGAGGTTGTATTTTATACTTTAAATCTTTTGAGGATTACGATGAGGGAGCTTTATAGAAAACCCTATAAATGATTCTTTGTACAATAAAACATCCAAAATTTTGGAAAAGTATTTAGTTTTTTTGTTTCTTTGAAATTAAAACCCTATTTGGATTATAGAAAATGGATATGGTTGTAGTAGAGATGCACCAACAGGTAATCTCCCAAAAAAAGTTGGTTAATTATCAAATCATTCATCAATTGATGCATAGTGATTGTGACTAAGACTACACACATTGATAATAAATCATTGGGGATATGTTTTAGAAATTAACATGTACTTTAATAATTATTATAAAAGATTATAATAAACTATTTAAGTAACATAATGGGATAATGAAAATGGAAATCATGAATTAAAATGAAGAGATTCACATGACAAGGTATATATTAATTGATATTTTAATTTTTAGATAATTCACGAATTGATTTTTTGAATCATAGATTTCAATGTTTTTCGATTTGGAATATTGTAAAAAAGTCCATTATAATTTTGGAGTGTTAATTTTTTTATTATAATAATTAAAAATCCAAAAAAAAAGAAATATAGGTTTAACCAAGAGTGATATATCAATAACTAGAATGAAATGTAAGAAACATGATGTTGTCATAGAGTAAGACATATTGAGGTTAAATTTTTCATAATTCTCTTATGATGCTAATTTTAAATAACTCATATTAAATGTTTTCATTTTAGTAATGGCTAGAGCTAGGAAGAACCAAATTAACATTAGATATGATGGTTAATTCAGTGATGGTACTAATGAGCAACCAAATGGGATAATAGTTGGTGTTATAAATCATGTGATGCTACCAAACTGGCTATCATGACTTATGGATAACAACATGAATATATTTGAATTATAAAATACAAAAAATAATAGAATCAAGCGATCTGATGGAAGATAGGTTGACAAATATGACAAAGGAATAAAGATTAAATTTTCTAAATGTAAATTTTTTGAAGCAACACAAAAGGTAATGTCTCAAAAGAACTGGAAGATTGTACTGGTTTTCAAAATGAGGGTATGGAGTAAAATTTTTCAATGGAAATATGAATAAATCTATTAACATAATAAGGGAAAAATATTCATTTTCTAGTCATACCTAATATATTAAGATATAAACCTCATTTAAAAATATATCTTGAGTTATGTATGTATTTTAGATAACCTAGAATAAATTTATTATTAAATGATAATTATAATTGTGAGGACATAATTTATTTATGTGTGTGGGAATATAACACCCAGATATTTTAAATTATATATTCCTTTAAGAATTAATATATTCGATTGGATATGATAAATGAAATTCAAAACTACAACGAACCACAAAACATTATATAACCATTACAGTTCATACATGTAATTTGTGTGTAAAATAGAGGTATCAAAATTAGGAAATAATTTTTTTAAAAATAAAGGACATTATTTATACTAATAAATTGATTAAATACAATGATTGTAGCTAAATAACTATTAAGACTAATTTTTGATTTCAAATATATAGTTTTTAAAAATTGTCTTGTATGAATTTTATTCTAAGATACAAAAAATATTATTGATAAAATATATTATTTATGTAAATATTATATTAACACAAATCTGAATGTTAATGGATAAAAAATGAGAATGAAAACAATTAATATTATAAAAGTTATTTTCCTATGAAAACTATTTTCACTATATTTTAAGGTTATTATTTTGAAATTTAACAATTTTAATTTAACCAAATTGCAGTAATTTTTGGATATATATTAAAAATATTATCTTAATATGAATTTTTGTGATTTTTTAGAAATAATATATTTTTATTTAAATAGTATAAAATATAGTTTTTACTAAATTCATTGTATTTATGTATATATCAAGAAGTAATTATATTTTAAACACTTATAAAAAAATAATAATGAAAAATTAATTAATGGAGTAAAAAATAAATTTAAAAAAATTGTTATTGATTTATAAAACCTAACATTATCTTCTTATAAACATAATTAATATTACCCAATAAAAGAAACTATTTTTACTCTTTATTTTAATTAAATATTATTTTGATAAATTTTGGTTTTTTATTTATTTGAAAGGAATAAAATTTTTTATTATAAAAAAACTTAAATTCTAAAAATATAAAACATCAATAATTTTATTATACACATAAATTTTAATCTTTGAATACACTTTCTAAAAATGGGTTTTTTATGCGTTATATGCACTGGGGTTGAAATTAACTTTTCATACACATAAAAATATTATTTTATAGTATGTATCTCATATCTATAATGATTAGTCAAAATTTATTTAATAAGGATAATTATATTTTTAGGCATTAAAATTAAATTACTTACATAAAAATTAATTAGCATGATACAAACAGAAATGATAAAATATTGACAACTCAAGAAAGTTGATTTTTTATTATTAAACCATCCAACATTTTAATCCAAATACATTATGGGAAAATATTTACTAGAAATTTTTTGTCAATCCATATGTTTTTTATAAAAATGGATTTTTATTAACTACTATGTGAAGTTGATCATGTATAGTATTGACTCCAATTCCAAAAGGCTTTATTTATTTATATTTAGATAATACACTTTTTAATTGGGTTGAGGTGGACCCTTATATAGACTGTAAGGCCAATCGAACATAGCCCATTACATGAACCAAAGGCTTAAATACCAGACAAACAAAACATCCCCAACCAGGCTTCTACTTCATGATAAACCTATGCTCTATGGCCTTGCAAGTGTGATTGGATAGCATTTCCCCATGAAGAACTGCAAGGTGTCTGGTACCAATGACAAAATTCCTACCCTCTCATCATTCTAGATTAGATTACCCTACGGGTAGATGCTTCAAACCCTAATTCTTTTCCTCTTCTGGGGTTTCACTTGAGGATCCAAACTGGTCCGTAGATCATATTCCAAAAGCTATGTTGTGACCTGACTCCACAAAACACATGCTGAGCCTCAGCACCTTGACCCATTCAAGATCGCCACAACTTTTCACCACCTTTTTTTTTCTACCAACCATTGTAACCCACCATCGTTGAGGTGAAATACAATGCCAAATCCATCGACAATGGCCCCCAATGTCGATTCCTCTCACTCGCCTCTATCATGGTCGCACCATCGAATTGTTGACCTGTGTATTCCTTCCTCATCTTCGACACAGTCGATACTAACACTCAATGATGATGAGTTCCTTCTACCACTATGCATAACCATGTCTGAAATCCCACATATAATAAACCCAAAATTTTATTCATATTTATATTGTTTATTTAGTGAATGCATTAGTCTTAAAGGAGTGACAGGTGGGGCCCAGTATTATTTTTCCCTTCAATGCATTGATTGGTATTATAGGGAAAATTATTTTGGTACTTAGTGTATGCCTAAATAATGTAATCATGATGCCTTTGTTGTAACATTGATGATAATTATAATTTATTAGTTGTGGCCTTAATAGAAATAAAAAAGTCTTAGCAGAGGCCATGATGGTAAAGATATGGATGTCTAGTTTTATAAATTCGATCACTATTAATTTAAATGTTGTATTGAATGAGTTTATTTATATTATTCACCATGTATTTGATTCATGATCATGTGATCTGTTATATGACATTATTTTATTATCAATTATTTCCTATAATATTAATCATGCCATGTATATGCCTTGATAGATTCTGATATATATTTTCTCTTACTGAGAATTTGATATCACCCTTCTTATGGTTAAAATTACATTTTTTTTATGATAATTATTACACAATATATTTCTAGAAGAGTAGCGTATATGGATAATTTTTTAGAAGATATTTAATGCTTAATATGGATTAAATATTTTCTAATATAGTAGAAAAATTTCAATTTGATGAGAAAGAAATGGGTTTTTTTGGTTAATTATTTTTCCAAAATCACTAAATTTTTTTCCTAAAAGGTCCTTAAAATTTATGTGACTCTATAGTTATTAGTGATATTGTATTTATTGATGGTTAAAATTGGAACACCTTGGCTCATTTCAATGTCGTTATTTAAAAAAGATTTTAATGAGAACTGAATCCCGAGAGAGAGCGTCTGTGGTATCAAAAGAAAATCATTATTGTTTTCATATTATATTAACCTAGTTTGGGTGAAACAAGTAAAAATTACTTGTATATTTCTTTATTCACTTTACCTATTCATATTTTTTTGTGAGGGAGAGAAGTGTTCATATTAAAATAGGAACATGATCATTGGAAGTCGCTACTAGCACTACACTTTATCCGTGCTAAAAAACACTTATAAAGGTAATCCCATTACTAGTACTAATAAAAGGTGTAATTAATTAAAAAAATTATATTCTATGAAATATCATATTTTTGAATAAAAAAATATTTAAATTGTTATAGATATAATATATTTTATTAAATATAATTTATATAACATTAAGTACATAATTACACATAATCTAAAATAGATTTTGGGAAAATGGATTATAAAATAAATAAAATTTAATATTATGTAAAAAATTAGTAATTATACAGCACTGTTAAAATTTATTTTAAAATAATATTATGCTTGATGACTTATGATACACACAACAGTGAAATTTAAGTGAACTGTGATATATGATAAAAATATTCTTCTTTAAAGGATACCATTATATCATAACTATTAAATTAGCATTAGAAATACGAATAAGAAAATTAGGAAAAATATTTATAAAGGTTTTATATAATAATAATATATTTATTAATTCATAGATAATATTTAATCAATTTTCAGTAAAGTAATTTTATGCTTAAAAAATCTATTTTCACCAAAAATGGATTTTATTGTCTTTTGTGCACGAACATTATTATTAATTTCTAGAATATTTTATTAATTTTATTTTATGGAATAAATTAATTTTTGAAATCATCAATTAAATATTATATTTCAGTGAATTGATGGGTTTTTTTAGAAGATTTATTTTTGAGTGAATAGTGAAAAATACAATTTTTTGTTAAAAAGTCTTTTCATTTCTTTAAATAACGTAATTTAAAAGTCACATTATATTTTGAATTTAATCTTAAAGTAACTTATGAATAATTTAATTATAAACAATCTAATTAATTATGTAAAAATCATCAATGGACTTTATTTTGGTATAAGTTCATTTTTTGTATTTTATACCCATTTATCTAAACACTATTTTTTCATTCAGTTTTAGGAATTTATATTAAAATTGATTTATTAGAATTCTATAAATTTAATCATAAAAAACGAATTTCATATTTTTAATCAGTAGGTTCAAATTTGGTAAATAGTTCCCTTTTATTTTTGATCACAATGAATAATATCATTGTTTATGATTTGTCACCATAGTAAAGGGTAAATTAGGAAATTAACGTTAAAATTAAAGTCATAAGGATTTAGAAATATATTTAGCACTTACCTGTGTTTCATTATGATAATTTTAAATAAAAAACCATTCAAATATTTTAAAATATAGAATTTTTGTGTCATTTCTCTTTGACAAAGTTATTTCTATTATTTTATGTAAAAGAAAATCCCAAAATGTGTCTTTCTTACATTTAATATCTAAAATATTTTATGAGAGAGACAAAAACCTATTATGAATGGTTCTAAAATTTTATTTTAAATATATTTTTTATGATGGTAATTTATTTTAATTTTTTCATGATGACATAATTACCTTAAATACATACATAATGCTGACACAATGCTTGAGCAAGTTGTAGAAGAATATAGTAACTAATATTTAAAACATTAAAGGGGTGTTTTTGGGTGATTTATGGTTTCATATTATTTTATAGATATATATTACTTTTTATTAATTTTTTAAAAGTCTTTATTTGAGATACATTATTGTCTTGATATTTTTTAAAGTCAAATTATGTGAAGAGTCTATAAAATGAATTTAATGTTATTTTATGTTAAATAATATATTATTTAATGATTTAAAATTAATAAAAATATTTTATTTAGACTAATATATGCATTAAGGTTTATAATATCAATAATTTCACAAATATGGGTCACTTATTCTTTTATAGTGTCTTTCTTGACCCCTAACACATAATCAACTTGTGGTCATGGTAATCGTTATATAATGTTAATGGGGGGGTTAAAACTAATAGAGAAGTGTTTAAAAAATACTTAAACTTGTGTAAATTTTATTGGATGAGATTATAACTACTTATATCAATACTATATTATAAATATATCAATTATGTTCCAAATAATGATGAAAAATAATTTATATTAATTTAATACTTTAAGTAATTCTGAGGTCTCCCCTCCCTTCACTTATAAAAAGAAACCAACTCTCCACTATTTCTCACAATTCATGATCCATTTAGATCAAAAAATATCTAACCAAATCTCATTCAATACAAACTCCCCATGACTTAGAGAATCTTTTATCATCAAAATTTTAACCTATAGGTCTTAATGTGTAAGCCAAATATTATTTTTTAATGAAGAGGTATAACTTTTAATCGAGTGTTTCAAATTTTCTTATTCTTATATCTCCTTCCAATATCCTTAAATGATGATAATATAATAACAATATTATATCATATTTTCATGACCCAAATTCACCAAGATGAGGGAAGGGACAACAGATTTCCAGACCCTTCCTTCTTCAAGTTGAAGAAGAGATAATGACCCTCGATACCCTTCTTTAATAGGTCCCGGAATCATGACTAGCACCAAGGTTATAGAATCACACACAAAATAGAAGGCATTACCATTTTATTTAGTAGTATAAGGAGATAAGATAGTAAATCCCAAACAACAAAAAACTGGTGGCAAAAGTAAAAAAAAATAAACCATTCCCATATGGATGTTCCAAAAGTAAGTGCTACAAATTAAAATAAAACTCCAACGGAATGTACCAAAGAAAAGAAGAAAATAGAAACAATAACTATCCCAAATTCCAGACTACTACAGTCCTGCTTGATCATTGAAGTCCTCCTATATACCTGAAATAAGTTTTATATACGTAGGGTGAGTATACATTTATACTCATTGGGGAAAACCAAAATCTGTCATGCACAAGTGGGGTGGCATTATAATTCCCATGAGAAAACAAGATAACCCCTAGCAAGGAAACTATCCACCCAATCCTCACCATGGATCACTCCCCAAATAATGCAAGTTAGGTAATGTAATATTAATATCACATCGATGAAATTATACCAAGATTGAAATATAAATGATGAAATTTCACATATATAAAACCAAAAATTCCAAAATCTATGCTCATGAAATTATACATGGATTAAAATCGGAATCAGGGAATGATAAATTATTTTATATTCAGTTTCAATGTTTTCAATGTGTATTATCATGTTCAAATTTATTTTAATTTTTCCTTCCATTTACACATAATATTTTTCTAATCATTTATTTTCACACAAAAGAAATTTTTTTATTTCATCTCCCCCCAAACTTAATATAAAATTGTCCCAAGTGTTTGAAGAAAATAAAATTTATAAGGGTTAGAGGCAGATAAGGGGAGTTCAAAAAGGAAATTCAAATATAAGTATCATGGATATAAGTCCCCTAGTGGTTGAAGTTGAAGTTCATTCTGCTCCAATTTAGTCCTTTCATATCCATGTCACTTGTAGAGTTCCCTAGTAGAAAAAGGAAAAATAAAAAATACAAACAAAATAATATATTTATTTATTCATGTAATTAAAATTTTATATATACAATGATTATAGAATAAGGAATCACTATAAGTCATAGGTCAGTGGTAAGAGCATTCCCCTATCTCCCTTCGTTCCCAGATTTGATTCCCCGCTACTTCACCGGTTGTGACAGGGTTTGACCCACGACCCATGACATGTCATTTTATATATATTTTTAATTATTATTATATTATTATTTTTTTGAATTTTCATTTTAACCTACAAACACATAAAAATAAAATAAAATAAACTGATGATACATTGTCTTCATTTAAAATTTCTAGGTAAGGTATTACACAAGGATCACACCACATAACACAGATGAATATGGTGCTCCCCGTTCATACCCATCCATACTCATAAGAGAAGGACAAGTCAACAATCTATATTTTTTTATATTTTTTTAATATCAAAATTATTAATTAATCATATTTGAAAAATAAATATGAATAAAAAAAATTGGAAACATGAAAACCATGGTTTTCCTCCCGTGTAGCGCTTTTGAATAACGTTGTTAGCCCGACATGGATCCTAAATTTATCAATTTTTTCTTGCATCATAGGTTAGCGCAGTAAAATAACCTCTGTTTCTTCTTTATTGAATGATTCAATGAATGGTTTTAACCTATGACCATTGACCATGAAAATTTAACCACTTGTGGGATCCTTAATCTCTACTACCCCATGGGGGTACACTTGATGCACCATGAAAGGACCTCACCATCTAGACCATTACTTTCTCTGTTGTAAATGAAGTTTTGAACTATAAAAGATCACAATGTTTCTTGGGTCAAAATGTTTGACTTTGATATTCCTGTATTGGTAGGCTTTAACTCTGGCTTTATTTATCCTCAATTTTTTATAAGCCTCCATTCTATGTTCCTCAAGTTCATTAAGATCTAATTTCCTTTTTTCTTCGGCCAAAGAAATGTCAAAGTTCATTTTTCTTGATTTCCCAAAATGCTTTATGCTCGATTTCAATAGGTAAATTGCATGATTTTCCATAAACCAACCTATATGGTGACATGAATAGGATGGTTTTGAATGTTTTATGATTTGATATAAGAGCATCCAATAGTTTCTTAGACCAATCTTTCCTAGAGGGATTCACAGTTTTCTCAAGAATTTTCTTAATCTCCCTATTTGCTAACTCACACTGACCATTTGTTTGAGGATGCTATGCAGTGGAAACATTATGATAAATACCATACTTAGACATGAGTGAAAGGAATGGATAGTGGTAGAAATAGGTTCCTCGGTCAGTGATTATACCCCTAGTAATTCCAAATCAAGAAAATATGAGCCCTTTTATAAATTGGATAAAATCATGATGGTCATTAGATTTAGTGGGAAAGGCCTCAACCCATTTTGAGACTTAATAAATATCTAATAGGATGTAGAGGTATCCATTGGAGTTTGGAATGGGTCCCAGGAAATCAATTCCCCAACAATCAAATATTTCAATCACCAGAATAGAAGTGAGGGGCATTTAATTCATTTTTGTAATGGATCCTAATTGCTTACACTGAGGACAACATTTGAAAATTTAGAAGGAATTCTTAGTGAGGATAGGCTAGTAGAAACCACTTTGGAGGACCTTTTTAGTGGTTTTATTTGTAGAAAAGTGGCCTCCAGATGGCTCTCCATGAAAAATTTTTATAATGGACTCGTGCTCAGACTCAAGAACACATATCCGGATGATTTGATCGAGATACAACATGAAGTGGTAAGAATCATCAGACACATATTGTTTGAAATCAGAAAGGAATATCATCTTACCTTCGGTCCCCAAGAATTTTGGAATGTCACCAGTCAACTAATGGTTTGTTATGTCAGTATACCAAGGGAAATCACTCCCGGAATAGAGGTTCTCATCAGGAAATGAATCAGACACAGAGTGGTGGTGGGAGTTTTCATTGAATTCTATCCTGAAAAGGTGATAATCAACAACATTTTCAACACCCTTTTTATCTCTAATGGTTCAATAAAACTCTTGAAGAAGAAGTACACACCTAATCAATCTATCCTTGACATCTTGTTTTTGGAAAAGGTATTTTATGTCTGAATGGTTGGTGAAGACAATGTTGGGTGATCCTAAGAGATAAGACCTGAATTGCTCTAAGGAAAATACAATAGTAATAAACTCATTCCCAGTGATGTTGTAGTTAATTTGTGAATCATTTAAATATTTTCATTCATAAGCAATGTAACCAAGAGTTTTCTCACACTGTTGTCCTAAGACTGATCTTACAATGAAGTCACTAGCATCACACATGAGTCCAAAAGGAAGTCTCCAATTTGGAGATTGCATGATAGGTGGAGAGACAAGAGATGACCTGAGTGTATAGAATGATTCCTCATAGATTTCTGTCCATAAAAATGGAGCATCTTTCACTAATAGAGCACAATGTGATTGATAAATTGAGCTGAAATTCATAATGGACCTTCTATAGAAACCAGAATTTCCTAAGAAGGACCTCACTTCCTTAACAGTTTTAATATATGGAAGGTGATGAATGATGTCAACCTTATCTTTATCGATATTAATCCTTCTACCAAAAACCAAATGACCTAGACCAAGTCCTTCATTTACCATTAAATGGAATTTTTCCCAATTTAGGATGAGATTCTTATCCTCGCATCTTGAAAAAACCCTTTAATCATTTATAATTAATCCCTCAAAATTATCCCAAAATATGGAAAATTCATCCATGAATACCTCTATGTAATCCCCCACCATGTCCGAGGAGATTTCCATCATGCACCACTGCAAGGTACCAGGGGAATTACATAACCCAAAGGGCATGCGCTTGATGGAAGAAGTGCCAAATGGAAAAGTGAAGGTTGTTTTTACTTGATCCTATAAAGAGACCTAGATTTTATTATACCTTGAGAATCTATCTAGGAATCAATAGAATTGATGACCCTCCACTCACTCTAGGGCTAGAAAATAAAGGGTAAGGGGAAATAGTCAGTCTTAGTACAAGAGTCGAGCTTCCTATAGTCGATACAAACTCTCCATCCCCTACTGACCCTTGTGGGGAAAAGGTCACCATCCTCATTGGTGATCACGTTGATTCTAGATTCTTTTTGGAAAACATGAATTGGGATATCCCACTCACTCTCATCAATGGGGTAGATGATACCCAATTTTAACAACTTATGAAGTTATTTCCTTACCACATCCATAAGATTTGGATTGAGTCTCTTTTGAGGTTGACGACTTGGTTTGGATTCATATTCAAGAACAATAATATTAGTCATAATGAGTGGGCTAATCCCACAAATATCAGAAAGGGTCCATCCAATTGCTTTCTTATGCCTTCTTAGGACATAAAAAAGCATCATCTCTTGATTGGATTCAAGAGAGGAAGAAATGGCAACATGAAAGGATTGATTGTCCCCTAAAAACACATACATGATTGATGAAGATAAGACCCCAAATTAGATACATATTGGTTATCACATTCCATGAATGGATGAGGATTTTTATTGAACTTAGTTTCTTTGTTCAGATTTCTTGACAGAATTTGTTCCCTGTGAACAGAATATTCATCCACAAAATTAGCCAGAGTAGTGTCCTAAATGGGTATGGACTCAATGTAATTGATTTCTACCAAGGTATAATTGATTTTTGATTCTAGAAAATCCTTAATAGTACTATCTAAAATAGATTCAATCCATGGAGACAAATTTTCTTCATGTGAACAAAGAAAATAAATATCTCCTTGACTTAGACATCCTTCAGCAATTCCTTGATGTTCCTCAAGATCACTATCAACACTACCAATCCAATTACCCTCATGTATTTCCTCATCATCCCCAATTTGAGATTTTTCATTATAGATGTTCTATCCTATAATCATATTTACAAAGGTGGTGGTCATGTTCCCATTTCACACTCGGATAAAAAAATTTAATGTTACAAGGAAGGGATTACCAAGGATGATTGGGGTTTTCTACTTAAAACCTAATATTGGGTGATTTTTGGGGATAATGAAGTGAACTGGGTAAATGAAATTTTCTACTTTCACCAAAAAATCCTTTAATATCCCCTTAGAAACTCTAATTCTACGATCAGCAAGTTGAAGAGTGATAGATGAGGGTTGGAGTTATTTGAGCCCTAATTGACAATACATGGTATAAGGAATGAGATTCACACTAGCTATGAGGTCACACAAGGCTTTTACAACATTGTCCTATCCTAGTTCAACATTGACTCCAGGGCATCCTGGTTATTTCATATTTGGAGGAAGGGTTCCTTGGATTGTTGTTCTAACATTTGCTACCAAAAGGACTTAGTTATTATGTGAGAATTTCTTTTTAAATGTGCAGAGGTCCTTAAGTTATTTTGAGTTTGCAGGAATTTCTTGAATTGAATCATGGAGTGGAATGTTCAACATGACTTGTGAGAATATTTTCCATAATGTTTAACACAATTCAGGCTTGGGTTTCCCCCTCATGCATTGAGGAAATGGGGTAGGTTGTGGGATTGTTTTTTGAAGGGGTGTTTCATTCACATTGTTGTTATTTTATTCAGTTTGATCACGTTGTTCATTTGAATTTTCTTTAGGGTTTTAATCTTTAGATGGTTTTTGAATTATTTGTTAAGGATTCTTAACTGATTTCCCACTTTTTAAAACTATTACAGCCTTTAGTTGTTAATGATTTATTTGATTGAAACTTGACTCTCCCCTTAAAGTTGAGGATGGAACTACCTGAGTTGGAATGGGTGCTTTCCTAGTTTTAATGGTTTATAGTTCATTTTTAAGGGATGATACTTCTGAGTTCATTTTCTCAACTTATTTACACAACTTCTCAAGGATTGGAAGAGGGATAGATTTAGTATGGAATTATTCTTGTTGGTTTATCCCAGGATGATACTTTAGTTGTTGGATTGGTTATTGCTTAGGTTTCTTGATGTGTTGTTGGTATTGGTCAAGCAGATGATGGTATTAGTCTGGTTGTTGTAGGAAATGGTTGTGGTTTTGGAAATTTTGTGGATGGTAGGGGTTGGGACTTTATAGATGACTAGGTTGTTTGTTATTGATAGAGCGTTTTCATGGTCTCCCTCAAATGATTAGTGTGATTTTTGGGTACTTAGGTTAAGCATAGTGGCTGACTAAGGTCGTCTCTCAAAAGAGGAAGTGAATTAAAACAACTTTCTAGAGGTATTCCAAAAATAAAATAAAATAGAATAAAAACACTACATGAAAGGATATGGGTTTTTTATAGTTTATAAAACTTTAAGAAGTTTTCTGGAAGAAGATTGCATTTTTTTGGGTTTTTAATTTTGAAATGAATTTTGATTAAAAAGACACAACAAGAAGAAGTTTTTTTAGAAAAAATTTTAAAAGACATAATCGATATAACTCTACCTCTTAAATAAATTATTTATCATTATAATTTAAATTAAAATCCACTTAATTATGACCCATTAACTTGTTAACCCCTGAACCCTATGAGAAATAACCTTACCACAAAGATGATGTTAATTAAACCCTAGGTTATCTTTGGAACATGAAATCGCATCACCCTAATTTGATTGATGTTATAAGGATAGATTATGGTTAGTGGTAAATTAATACACATATAAAATCTTAAATTGAGGATGAATTGTTTCTAGGGATTATATTTGAACTCTACAAATTTATCGTGTATGGTCTTGTATTACCGATTAAGATCGCGCTCTCACAATTTACACAAAAATCTCGACCTCACGTGTTTTTGTGTTAGTTGTTCAATTGCTTTCTTAGTTTATTAAAAATTAAAAACACAATTCATGGATCATATTAAGAGAATTAAAGTAGCTCAATGATTCAAAATAATTAAATGATGAGGGTAGAAGATAGATCGATTACTAAAAGACTACTCTTCCATGGGTGGCGTAATCATCGTAGAAGCATTTTGCATGTGCAAAGGTTTATAATGGGTATAATCCAATAATGCTTCTACTCATGAATTCCATCCCAATTAGGAAGATTAATAGAAGAAGAAATTTAAACAAAACAGATAAAAATATGAGGAATAATAGTATATCAAAGAAGTTTATTACAAAATTGAAAACATTACAAAATGAAGAAAAGAAGGAGGCTTCGATGAGGGGATCCTTTCCTCAAGAGCTACCCCTCTTACAATATTTAGAGGATTTGGGTGAATCCAATTCTAATCTACCTAAAATCTCATAATGCACATCCTAACCCCACTAAATGAGAAAAACATTAATTTATTCAATTGTGGGGAGGCTAGGTTCAAAGTGGTTTCAAGTGTGAATGGGGAATCTTGGCCAAATATTTTATGTCAACATGCACTGCCCATTTGACCACAAAAACACATGAATTGGCAGGCCTTCTAGTGATATAATATGTGAGAATATAGTTCTTCTATCTCCTCTAAATATTTGGGCTCAATCCATACATAGATGAATGAGTTATGGCTGAAATATAGAAGCTTCCCCATTCTAGAGTGTCCATCCCACCTTTGACTTTATGGCCCAATTAATCCATTCAGATGCATTATTTTTATCAAGTTTCCTGAATAAAAGTTGTATCCCATGAAGTAAGTTACACAGTAACATAATATTACGTTCAAATAATTCAAATAAAAATATTTATGATTGATATACTAGAATGATTTTAAAGGGGAAAAACTGGAATTTTAATCAAATATTCAAATGAATGATCTAATCCCAAATACTTTGTAATTGAACATATTTAACACAATGTGAGGAAATTATATCATTTATTATCAATAAAATAGTGTTTTATCAACTCCCCCACACTTACAATTTTGCACACCTGAGCAAAACCTCATATTAAGTAAACATCAATATCAAATCAAAACCAATTTTAAAACACATATCCTTGAGTTCAAACAATTACACACCATGAAATAAAATACATCATGCCTCATAAAAAACAATTACATAAATTTCTTAATTTATATCATTCAATATATTTCCACTTTATTTTTCTTCCCATGCACAAAACACTTACCTCTCTTGAATTTTCTCTTATCACTCAAATATCATTTTTTTTGCAATGTCTTTCTCATCCATACTCATACAAGGGTCACTATAGGCTTGAGAAATTCCTAAATCACCACCCAATGAGAGTAAGGGACGTATGTTTATTATGAGGACTTTTCAGGGCTGTTCTGTGGATTTCAGTTGGTATGATTTAGATGTGAAAAATTCTGAGGCTGAATGAGGAGGGATTGACTCTTTTTGAAGTAAACTTGCATTAATCTAATTTTCACTTAAATATGGTCTTTTACTCAATCCCCATAGTATCAATTCAGCTCCATTATCATGAAAAGTCATGAAAATTTAACACCATTCATCATTTCAGCATAAAAAATGTCAATCATCTCAAATATTATTTTCTTGAATGCTCTAGATAGACACAACATTCCACCTCAATTAGAAGCTCCAGAAAAGGCACATGTTTCAATATAATTAATTTCTTCAGTAGCAAACACATCTCTACAGAATTTAATTTTCCTTCCAATGTATCACAAAATGTGGTAGCACAACAGATGATAGATTTCCCCACTATTAAGCTCAACTAGATTATGAAATTTCACTTCAAGAGTTGGTTGGATAAGGAAAATTGGATTGTAACATGGCTAACATAACAGGTTGTGCATGGCTTTTAAGGGCTACAAGGATTAAATGTTCATGGTAGGCCATTAAAAAAAGGATTCGTTGAAATAGGGGTTTTAATACCAACAAAATTCTTTAATCATTTAAACATAAGTACCTCAAACCCTCATGTTTTGACAAGAATAGATAAAATTTTGGATAAATCAAGCATGGTTTAGTTCTCTCAAGAAGTGAGGTGAATGTAATGAATATGAAAATAATGTTTCATAAGCCTCACAAGAAAGCGATATCCAATATAAAGATAGTTAGATGTGGCATAGTATTCAAAATTCAATATAATTTTCATGAAATTTCTTAATATTTGAACTTGAAACAGTGTCATTTTCAGCATTCATTTAAGCTCAGTTTCAAGGGATAAGTTGTTTCACTAATTTATATGCATTTCAAAATTACGATGAGAATCATTTCAGCTCAAAAATTTCAAAAACACAATGAAAATTGAAAAATAAACACACAAAATTTGAAAAACAAAAAATTTTTTGTTTTGTTTTTTTAAACAGGAAAAAAATTGAAATTACTAAACTAAAAGGTTCCCTCCCCCACACTTAAAATATTGCATTGTCCTCAATGTGAACCCATGAAATGATATATGCACATGAAATGAAGAATTTTTAAATAGGACAAATAATATAAGAGTGAAAGGGTTAGGAAAATCCTGACATGCTCAAGTGATAATGAGGTAATGCAGTGTGATAAAACCCACTGCATTTGTAGGAAGTCCCTCAATGTATCTTTTATAAAGTTTCCCACTGACTGTAAATATCCTTCTAGTTTCCACTTGTGTGATATCCACTGCACCATAAGGAAAAACATTAGATAAAATATAAGGTCCTAACAAACTGGAACACAACATATCAGGCATCAGCTTCAGTCGTGAACTGTAGAGATGGTATTTCTCTCCAACATGAAACTCTCTTTGTTGGATCACTCTATCATGAGATTCTTTTGATATTTCCTTGTAGGGCCTTGAGTTCTCATATGAAGAAAATCTAATCTTTTTATGCTCTTGAATTTGTATCTTTTTTTGGATTTCAGCTTGGGAAAAATCCATGTTGCATTTTTTTATAGCCTAATAAGACTGATGCTCAACTTCCACGGGGAGATGACATGCTTTTCCAAAAACAATCCAAAATGGGGACATACCAATGGGTGTCTTGTATGCTGTCCTATAAGCCCACAATGTATCATCCAAGTGCTTGCTCCAACCCTTCCTATTTGGTTGCACGATTTTCCCCAATATTTGATTCAACTCCTGATTTGAAACCTCAGCCTAGCCATTTGTTTGGGGGTGGTATGGTGTTGATGTTTTGTGTGTCACCCCATACTTTCAAAGGAGGGAAGAAAAATTCCTATTACAAAAGTATGTCCCTTGGTCACTGATCATGACCTTTGGTACTCCAAACCTGCAAAAAATTTGAGCCTTGACAAAATCCACTACAACATGAGAATCATCAAACCTGGTGGCCTTGGCCCCCACCCATTTACTCACATAATTAACTGAAACCAAAATATACAAAAATCCAAATGAACTAGGAAAAGGACCCATAAAATCAATGCCCCATACATAAAAAATCTCACAGAATAGTATGGGTTGTTTGGGAATCTCATGTCTCCTAGAAATGTTCCCAGTGTGTTAGCAACAAGAGCATGACTTAAAAAACACATGGGCATCAGGGAATGAACTAGTCCAATATAATCTAGAGTCCAAAACCTTCCTAGCTGTCCGTTGGGGTCCAAAGTGTCCACCACAAGCAAGTTTATGACAGAAATGCAAAAGAGACTCAAACTCATGATCAGGAACACACCTCCTAATGACTTGGTCACTACACATGTGTCAAAGGTAAGGATCATCCCAAAAATAATACCGAGACAAACTTTTTAATTTTTGGACATGATGTTTCCTTAAATTTGCAGAGATTTCAGAGGCAACAAGGTATTTAACTAAATCTGCAAAACAAGGATGCATACCTGAGATGGAATAAAGATGCTCATTAGGGAAAGTGTTCCGAAGTGGAACCTGGTACAAGGTGTCATCCTCTAGTGTGTGAGTATGCCTACTCATGTGATCCACCACAATATTTTCTGACCTCATTTTTTCTTTATCTCAATATCAAATTCACGAAGAAGGATCATCCATCGGATCAGCCTGGGCTTTGCATCTGGCTTCTTCAAGAGTTACCTCAAAGCTGCATGTTCAGAAGAAAAAACTACATTAGATCCCAATAAATTTGAATAAAATTTATCTATAGAAAATATAATAGAAATAAACTCCTTTTCCATTGTTGTGTAATTTTATTGGGCTGAATACAGTGTCCTTGATGCATAGGTGATCACATGTGAAAATCCCTCCACCCTCTCAGATAAGACATCTCTAACCACGAAGTTAGAGGTGTCACACATAAACTCAAAAGGAATCTCGCACCATGGGGGCTGTATGATAGGTGGAGTGGTCAGAAACATTTTTATCTCATCAAAGGAAGTCCTGTAAGAGTCTTCAAACACAAAATTAGAATCCTTTTGAAGTAATCGTGACATAGGAAGAGCAATTTTACTAAAATTTTTGATGAAGCGCCAATAAAATCCTGAATTACCTTGTAAAGATCTAACATCACGCACACATAAAGGATAGGGTAAGGATTAAATAATGTCTATATTAGATCTATCAACCTCTATCCCATGTTTTGACACTACATACCCTAAGAAAATTCCATGCTCTACCATGAAATGACACTTTTCAAAGTTCAAGACCAGATTCTTCTCAATACAAAGATTCAACACCTTTCCCAAAATACATAGACATTCATCAAATGAAGACCCATACACTGTAAAATCTTCCATAAATACCTCCATGATGGTCTCAATAAAATCAAAAAATATACTCACCATGCATCACTGGATGGTACCTAGGGCATTGCAAAGTCCAAATGGCATCCTCCGGTAGGCGAATGTGCCAAAGGGATAGGTTAATGTAGTCTTCTCCTGATCCTCCAGATCTACAAGAACAAAAAAATATCCAAAATATTAATCAAAGAAACAATATTGTGTCTTCCCAGCTAGTCTCTCAAGCATCTGATCAATAGATGGGAGGGGGAAATGGTCTTTGTGAGTGTAATAACTTAGTTTCCTATAATCAATACACACATGACAACTATTTTTCACCCTCATTGGAACTAACTCTTCTTTCTCATTTTTAACCATAGTAACACCACTTTTTATAGGCACAACCTGAATAGAACATACCTACTGAGAATCTGAAATGGGATAGATTATACCTGCCTCGAGAAATTTTCAACCTCTTTTTTAACAACCTATAGAAGGGTTGGATTGAGTCTCCTTTATAGTTACCTCACCGGTTTAGCCCTATCCTCCAAAAGAATCATATGCATGCAAATGGAGGGGATAATACCTGATATGTCATCTAGGGTCCACCTGATTACCCTGATGTTCTACCTCAAAAGGATCAAAAGTTTTTCTTCATGTTCAAAAGGGATATTGTTAGCAATGATAAATGATAATTTCTCACCACTTGAGAAGTGTGAGTATTTGAGATTTGGTGGAAATGGCTTGAGTTCCAGTGTAGGGGGGTGGTGTATGGATGGGGTCATTGAAGAAACTGAAATATGTGCACAAAGAGCATTAGTATCAGAATAAAAATCATCAAAATTAGAAATTAATGCATCAAATCCATCAACATACTCAACATCCATGTCATAATCAGAGTTTATATGAACAGAATTTGAATCCAAATCAAAATCAAATCTAATAGAGGTTTTTACATCAAAAATAGGTGTGGAAGTACTCATAGATATCAAACTAGAACCAATACTCATAATCTCTATAAACAAAGGAAAATCAAAATCCATGGAGTTTTTACTTGGTGGTTCAAAATGGGAGATAACAAAAGAAGAATGGTCCTCATAGGGGTACTTCATGGAGTCCATAACATTAAATATCACAACTTCGTCCCCAAATTCCATGGAAAGTATACCCTCATTGACATTTATGATAGTTTTTTGCAGTTTTGTGGAAGGTTCTACCTACCATAATGGGGGAATTAGAACTTACTTGATCATCCTCTATGTTAAGAACATAGAAATCTGCTGGAAAGATCATGTATCTTACCCGGATAAGTACATCCTCAAGAACTACCATAGGATATGTCGTAGCTCTATTCTCCAACTAGACCACTACTCTCATCGGCTTCAACTCTCCAACCTATAAAGAAGACAATATAGAGTGAGGCATCACATTTATGGAGTTTCCCAAATCACAAAGAGCACCAGAGAAGTGAAACTCCCCTATGGTACATAGGATGGTGAATGTTCTGGGATCCTTGCACATTGTTGGCATTGCTAGAGTTGGTGTAATGAGTACTGAGACATTCCTTCCACGATTTATCCTTTCATTTCCCTTGATCCCTCTTCGATTGGTACAAATTTCTTTTAAGAATTTCTAATACCTTGGAATTTTCTTAATGGATTCAAGTAGAGGAATCTGGATCTCCACACACTTGAATGTGTCCAAAACCTCATTTTGCATTGCCTCTTCAGCCATATTCTTGGTTTGAACAACCCTGTTTGTAAAAAGAAGGGGTTTAGGAGGAACATCATCAATATTTTTCATACATTTATCTTTCTCCTTGGATTGCTCATCATTTGGTATGGAATGCGGCTTCTCTAGAGTTGAGTTTAATCCCGGTAGAATGGTAGGTAAAAATGTATCATTCATTTGCTTCCCACTTCTCAAGGTGATGGTAATGACACTCCCTTTTGTATTTGGAGTGGGTTGCGAAGGTAGATTTCCAGAATTCATACTCACAAGTTCATGGAGGGTGGTGGAATATGGCTCATTTGAGTTTTCAAATCCCTCAACTCCGAACCTTGACTCTTCAGCTCATTCTGTTTATTAAGAACAATTTCTATCAAAATATCATCAGTGTTAGAGTCTACCTTGTGTTGGATATTCCCTTGTAGCTAACTTTTTGATGTTTGAGCTTTAAATATCCTTTGGGGTTCTTGGAAACCCTGTTGGTAAGGTGGAGGCTACTGGAAGATAGGTTGAAAAGGGGGCCTTTGTTATTGCCCAGAGCCAAACCTCATGTATGATTGAACCTTCCAACCTTGGTTGAATGTTAGTGAAAAAGAGTCATACTTCTTTTGGGGTTGTGGTTATTGTTGTTGATATGGTCTCCCAAGAAATACTTCTGCACAATCTTCTGTTTCCTGTAGTTGGGGGCAATAGTCAGTTGGGTGGCTTGTCTCAGTGCAAATACCACAAGGTCTTGAAGGAGGGGGTTGGGATGTATTTTGATCCAAAGAAATCTGCCTCACCATAGTGGTCAATTCTTCTAACTCAGTATCAATCAAATGACATTCAAGAGAAGAAGGACTTACCTGATGTACTTTCCTAACATGTGGTGTACCTCTATCATCGAATTGTTTGGAGTTTTGGGCCATCTTGTTGATCAATGCACGTGTGGCTACTGGTGTCTTGTCCACCAGTTCCCCTTCTACTGTGGCGTCCACCATGCTTCTCTCTATAGGTGTGAGTCCTTCGTAGAAGTATTGTATTAGGAGTTGCCCACTGATTTGGGGATGCAGTCATCTTGCGCATAACTTATTGAATCACTCACAGTACTCATACATTGACTCCCATTGGGCTTGCCTGATCCCTGAGATCTCCTTATGAATGGAAGTGGTCCTTGATGCTGAAAGAAATATCTGGGATTTCAGTATGTGGAAAGTGTTAACTTTTAATAGCACTCATGTTTTCACTAAGGTTCTATGGTAATTCATGTTTAAAAAGAATACATGATTAAGTTATTGACATGTTTAGAATGTGACCAACAAGATATATCGTATGATATATGGGGGATAAATGATGGTATTCAAATTCTCTATAGATGAAATTTCTAGTAATTATTGTCTTTATACTATGAGTTTGGATAGAAGTATTTTGGATAATACAAATGATTGGAATGGATTATGATGAAAATTGGATAGTATTGTTTAAGGATATAACTTTTTTTTGATATTATTGATGGAATGTTATAATAGTGTAGTTTTAAAAAAAGGGACAACCTGCAGGATGGGCGACAACCCATCACGTCGTACAAGGTTGCGGGAATTGAACCCACAACCGAAGTGAGACAGACCTTTATTTCTTACCACTTGACTACAAGAAGTCCCTGGTTAGTAGAAACTAGTTTTATTTTATTAATCGGTATGATAGGTGAAGTATAAGTCCATTTTTGGAATCATATATGATTAATCTCGCCATAGATGGACTTATGTATATTTAATAACTTATGAAAAACATTTTGTTATAGAAACGGATGGGATGGCTTATAATTCTAGAAAATGATCTGCTAATACTTTAAGAATGAAAAATTCAAATTCATTTCTTTAGAAGATGAAGTAGAAATTGTTCAAGGCACGAACACCAGTGAGATTATACCGAGATAAAGTAAGTATTTCTTCTAATTAACATTCTTCAACTTTAGGGAAATCATCTTGAAAACCAAAAATGTTGTCCTAGTGCCCTTATATCTAATGAATCAGATGGTACCTTAGATAATCACAAATTTTTGGATTTGTTATTGTTGGCTTTTTTAATGCCATGTTCTCTACCACTCTCCATCATAACTGGATGGTTATACTTCTCTTCCATATCAACATTTTTACTTATGTTCTCCTATGTGGAAACTCAGTGATTAGGGTAAGCGTTACGTTTCATAATTTATTTTTTAAAGAAATGTTTTGGTATTCCTTCTTACAATGTGGGTTTCTATTAAAACTTTTGATTAGAAAACCATTTATTACCCCCAACGAATTTTGAGGGTGAAATTCATTTTAAGGGGGGTAGAATGTAACACCCCGAGATGTTATGAAAAATATTATTTTTAATTTAATTGATGTCTAGTGTTGTATGATACACCAAAAGTATCTTTCACTACATGAATACCTAACCTAGCTTTCATTACACACAATCACGAACTTCCACGATAGCGTGTGTTATAGGCAATACGGTGTTTCTCTAAACAAATATATGTTATTAAAATATTATAAAAATTAGCCATTATGAATAGTAATACCCACTTTTTGAAATTTTATAAATTTTATCATTCAAAATGGACATCATTTTTGGATTCTAAATATCGAAATTATCCTAGGGTGAAATTTTGGTATTTTTATGAAAACATTCAATTTTCGATGAATAGTGAAACCACTGTGTTACTATTTAAAAACAGACTTTTTATTTAAATAATAATTTATTTTATTTAAATTTATTTTCGATCAAATTTGATATAAAATACCTATATAAGTTCAATGTAATTCATTGGATTCATTTTATAATAATTTAAGATATATAAAAATTTTGTTGAACTTTTGACCGTCTTTTACCCACCACCTAAGAAAATTTACAAATTTATATAAAACATAAGTTTACTACATTTTTTAATGTAATTTCAAAACTCCAAGAGACACTATTTATGTTAGTAAGTAAAATTTGGTTCAATGAGATGAAAATATTTTTTGGTGAATAGTAACTTTTTACTTTTATTTACCACGGTTAAAAGTAAATAGGGTAATTAAGGGTAAAAATGAAATTATAATTACCCTAACACATGTCCTAATTCTATTTTATAAGTTTAATTTGACCAAAAACAACCTTATCAATAAAATATGACCATATAGGTCCACTTGAATTAGATTAGGACATTTAATATTATTTTATTTAAAAAAGAATTAAAATAGTTAAAATCTATGTTTAATAACTAAAACATTTTTAATATATGGTTATATATGAGATAAATTAGACTATAAATATTCATTAGAAAGATAAGAATATTTCATAAATAATGGTATTTTATTTATAATTATTAAATATTATATTATAAATGTTATTTATTACACAATGATGATGCAGTAATTACCTTATTAATGAAATATTATCATAATTGCTGTAATAAATACCCAAATAAATGTACTTTTAGACATTTTATGAATTAAACTAATTTTATAGGTTAATATTACGTGTTAGTATTGATTCAATTAAATTTTTTAGAACTAATCATACTGTTATGATTTTCTCAAAAATCAATTACCAGATAGTGTCAAAATTGACATAAAATAGTTTTCAAAGAAAATATTATAATATTAATTGTTATTATATTTCTAAAAATCTATGGATCGGACAAGATACTTATATCATTATAGGTGTATAATTTATGGATCACTTGGGGCTCGCTTGGATGTATATGGTATGTTTATTAACTATATAATATAAAAATACAATGTGACATGGTAAATGCCAATCTAATTAACTAAGAGTTAAAACTAAAAGATAAGGTCAATATAATGACCCAAACCTATATAAAATCTATTGGTTGAACTAAATTACAACCCATACAAACTTTAACTTATATAAAATCAAATTGGAGCTATTATAAACTGAATATTACATTATTATAATATAATATATTATGTTTTTCCTAAAGTGCCCCTCTCCTCCCTTATAAAAAGGGAACCCCTTCCCTCTTCTCTTATAACCCTTTTGAGCCTTTAAGATAGTCAAAAACCTGCCCATTTCTCTTATACACTTCCCTATAATCATTCTATAGGTTCTGGTCTTCTCAAAAGTCCAACTCTACTTCCTTTAGAGAAGGCTTAAAGGAGGAGCGTCGAAGAAGAGGTAATCTCTTCTTCCAATTCTACCTAGTTTCTATCTTCTTCTACTTCTGCTTATTTAGTTTTATCATTTTAAAGAAATAACATCAGTATTAATTATATACTAATATGTTATTATAAATATTAAACAACCCTATTTCACCTTCTATCCATCCTACAGAAAACGAAATCACCGCGCGTGCGTACGTACGGAATACAGTTTCCACGCCATGATGTAATCTGTTTTCAAACACCACCATACATGGATGGGTATAATGGTTTAAATAAATAACTATATATGATTATTTTAAAGTGATATTGATTCTGAAATATTATACATATGCTTCAATACAATTCCACGATCATGGGAATGATATCATCGCCCGAGCGTACGTACGGACTACTGTCTACACGATGCGATGAGATTCAATCTCCATGTTAACCATTCATGAATGATTATAAAGTATATATAATGAATAATAATGAGATATATGACATAATAATGATACTGGATTTATGTATATATATATATATATGTATGTATTTCATCTTCTTAATTCCATTCAATTCAATAAGGAAACGAAAACAGCGTTCATGCGTACGTACGGCCTACCGTCTCCATGAACAGTGTATTTCATTCCATTAATCAATATATCATATATATATATATATGTATATGCTGAATATATATTATATATAATTAATTTTTTACATTATGTAGATCTGTAAATCAGGATATAATTAATAATATCTAGAACAACAATTTGAAACACGTACAATAAATGAAACGATTTTACCCAAATCGCTGCTTTTACATCGAATTTACAAAAGAATGGGTAATATAAATTCATATGTAAACTATATATGATAACATAACAATGAATATGATTCTGTAATAAATCAATGACATTATTAAAATCATTATACACGAGGTTCGGATGCATATGAATCATATCAGACATAAGGTAAGGGATAAATTTTCAATATCATTTTAATCTGAGATTGTTTATACGTAAGTATTTACTGCGGTTACGTTTGTCATCCATGACCATGTTTTCTAAAAATAATTCATAAAATGTTTACTATTATTCCATGTATGTTTAAAGTCATTTTTACCCTTTGTTGAATTTTTACCACATTGTATGGATGGAATCTTTCCTTTGGTTACCATATAAGGTACTTTTTGACTTTTTCGACAAAAGTACGAGGAGAATATTATTTTTTAACCTATACAGCATGAACGGATTTTTAACGGTTTTATAACGCCTTATTTTCATAAATATTACTCTACCTTATTTCATTACTATTTTAATAAAATCATTTTATTTTAAAATTGCATGTCATTTTCTGAAAAGAAAATTATTTTGAATAAGAAAGGATATTTTCCTCAAGAATTCATTTCAAGTGTTTTATCAAAACCATTTTCCATCTAAGATGACATTATTTGATATGTGTATGTTTCAAGTATAATGTCTCAATGATTTAAATGGTCTCAATTTTCTTATTATGAAATGATATATATTTGTTTTATATTGATTATGTTATGATGGGATGATGTTTATGAAACCCATTTTATTGTTTGGGTTATGATAAATGATTTATATTTATGTTGTGGTAGAGGTAAGAATGATTTCATTATGAGATGGGTGGGACTTATATCTCCCTCCAATGCATTGGGTAAAGATTTATATCTCATGAGATAGACATGGTTGGAATGGTAAGTTAATCTGGTTCAGTAATACAGGACTTGAACGAGGAGTGAACTTGATTCAAAAAGGGAATTTGTCCCCTAAGATGGTCTTGGAAGCAATGCCTTGACTACTATGG
The DNA here is from genome assembly GCA_963277665.1 of Viscum album. Classification (NCBI taxonomy): domain Eukaryota; kingdom Viridiplantae; phylum Streptophyta; class Magnoliopsida; order Santalales; family Viscaceae; genus Viscum; species Viscum album. The sequence continues at coordinate 1,935,830,001 of OY728131.1, forward strand.
AAATCATATCATGTGCTTAATGGTTTCCAGAATCACATGTTTTATTCCCATGCTATTTTATCATGATTAATTTTCCTTTATGATATATTCCTTACGTACTTCCATGATTTATGTATCTGCTAAAGATTTTAATGTTTAGATTTTTGTTCATGTTTTTGCATTCAAATGTTTTTGGATTGTTGTATATTCTCTATGTTTACCCTTACTGGGCATTTGATCTCACCCTTTTTATGTTTTCATTCCCCCAATATTTAAAGAATGGTTTTAGGTAAGAAAAAAAGGGAAGATCTTTTTGGAATATGTTGAAGATCTTTCACCACGATTAGAATATTTTCTTCCGAGGTTCCAAAGACACTAATCTATTGTGGTCCTTCAGTGTTTGTTTTGTTAGGTATTAATTATTCTGAAAAATTAATGTAATGTCTATGTACGTCAGGTTTTGGTTCTCTACATGGAAGGATTTGGATAGAATTAGGAATGTCTTACATGAGGGGAGTTATATGAACTAATTCTACTTTGAAGATGGAACTTTTATCTTCTCCTCTCCATCTTTAGATACTTTTAATCACTCAATAGATTAATAATCCATAAAAGAGGCGTATTCATTGAATTTTTGTCATTTTATAATTGAATTTATATACTTTAGTGTGTAAAGTAAGATCTCGGAAACCTACATCTATATAGAAATCATGGAGGGAGACACCTTCTAACAGGTACGGTCTAAAAGAGTTCATGATCTGATCTTCTTTCTATTGATCGAGTCTTCATCTCGATGTTCTTGATCTCATACTAATCAATTAGAGATCAACAGGGGTAAATTTAATTCCAATAAACCAAATTAAAATTTTTTCAGAGTTATCCAGGGAATATAGATGTTATGAGAACCAAAACCTATCATGACTGTAGGAAGAAATCCTAGTCCCAGATGAACAACTAGGGATTTCACACAATCCAAAAGAGAGACTAAAAGAACTTGTTCAACTACGAGTTAACGATGGTATCCTATTATCAAGTCAAAATATATTAGCACATTTATGTAATGATAAAAACTCTTTCAGAGGCCATCACATGAATTGTGATAAAATAATTTTATATCCAATATTAAAAAATTTCTTGGAAGAATTTACCTCTACATAATATTCTCCTTCATGCATATTTCATGGAAGAGCCCATTTCATAGATCGAAAAATGATCACACAAACAAATAATAAAGACTTTGACCATTTCTCCATCACATCAGTAATATAATGTTATCTTAAGAATGGTTAATGAGATCTCTTTCAAATAATTCAAGAAGGAAAGAATTTTTATACCAACGTGAGATAAAGATATATGATGAATCTCTCTCTTTTTAAATTTCTTTCTAGCCTTATATAATTATATAGTTCGAACAAGAGGGTAACTAAGGGAGCCTATTTGAGAATATGTTGTTATAGTTGACCTGTAATATTTATATTTTAGTAGATATGGGGTTATTGATCAGTTTATTATGGTATTATATCAAAACTGATAAGTAAGAAGACCAAAAATCTTTACTATCTAAAGACTTGAACTCACTCACAAGCACTTGAAGTGTACAAGTCAATTAAGAATATATTCCCCCCTAATAAAGTATTCACAAGATTCCTTTTTATTTTTGGATTGGATTGAAAATCAAACAAGTTTACTTTTATTTAACAGAATCTTATTAATTCCTTGATAAAAAAAATTATTTTTGATTTTTCTATAAAATCATTTTTATGCTAAAAACATGCATTTTTCTAAAAATTGTTTTAATTGTGCATTTTTAATTTATATTAAAATTAATTTTTACAACTTATAGAAATTAGAACATATAAAATTTATTCCATATTTTAAATAAACACAATTAATATTAGGTAATAAGGTTAACTTAATTTTTTTAAATAATGAATTGTAACCATGATAAATATTTATCCCCTCAGAAAAGGGTAAAATGAGTTAAATAGGTTGAAATAATGGGATAAGACTTCAAGATAACACAAAAAAATTCTTAAATCTCAATCATTAGTTGAATTTAGACATTAAATTTTCATATTTTAAACTATCACACTTTGGATCCACATGACTTTAGTATGATATATATCAATAATAAATTTCAAAATACTTTCAAGTTTTCCACCGACCTCACTGAAAAAAAGAAACTTCAACCCCTAAAATTTCCAGACATTGTGAGCCACTTACCATGAACAATCCATGAAAAAATTTATTCCCAAAATCCATAGACACATCTTAGAGTTTCGGGTATTCCTAAATGATCACTCCAAGAAGGCTTAAGCTGTAAGCCAAAGGAAACTACCAATGGAGGAGGTATATATTCTTACTGAGATTTTTAAAACCCCCTTATTCTTAAAACGACTCTAAATATTCAATAATAATCTTAACATAATTACATCACTATATTAACTATATTGAGATTTTGTTATGTAAATGTTGCAACCATTTTCTATCTCCATTCCATCCTAGAGAAAATGAAAACATCTCTTGTGCATACATATGAACTACTATCTCCATGTTGAGGTGTAATTTGTTTTTTCATCAAAGCATCACTTGGCTAGTTAAAAATATGGTATTAACAAATATATATGATATTTAATACATAGTTATTATTTTTTAAGTATAATATATAATCTAATTTCCTACCCTCTCATCCATTTAAATATGATAACATCACTCATATGCCTGTGTGGACTATCACCTCCATGAAGTGATGTAATTCATTTTTTTTATTACCACCTTGGATAGATGATTTTAAAATTACATACAATGAATGAAAATTATATTCATTAAATTTTAAAAAAATAGGAGATGATGTAACCATTTCATACACATATAACCTCAATCAATATATCAAATTAATTCTAAAAAAATTGACTAAATAACCTCAAGTGGACAACATAACCAAGAACTACTCAATGAATGGATTCTAGATGATTATAAAAAGACATTAAAATGGAATATATAAAAAAATATACTTCAAAAATTATCTAATAAATATAAATTTTTTAATTTAATAGGATATAACATGTTTGACCTAGTAGGAATCCAAGGAAGTGGCTTTTCATCTCAACTCCACTCTATTGAGACATATTTTATATTATACAAATAATTTAATTTATATAGTGTATATATTTCCCTTTGTCATATAATATCATGAACTCATTTATATTCATGATATTTAATGTTTGAATTCATCTTTTCACTTTTAAGGGGTTTTTATCAAAATTTTATTAAAGTCGTAAAGGTTTATTTTACAATATCACTCTTATTCAGGATTTTTCTTGTTTGAATTTACATTGGAATAAATATATACTCTTTGTCTTATTAAAACAAACCTATTTTCTTCTCCTTTTATTATTTCTCTATATTCCATATTTTTTGTTTCAAATTTTCCTCTCCTTGTTACTCAACAATCGAAATAATGTTTTTACGAAAAACCGACCATATTTCATTTTTTTGGTCAATATTATTTCTTTTCCATATACACATTTTAATATATTCCATGGATGTTTTAATATAACTTTAAATGATGGTAATGATTATCTTCTACTATATTTAATATTATTTATAATGTTTTAAAATTATTTTATAATTTTTTTCCAATCAATTCAATTTTTACTTTTTACAAATGTATAAAAGGAATGTTCATTTTAATGTATATAGAGTGAATTCAATTTCCTACCAACAAAAATGTTATTTTCTATATATATTACTCTAAAAATTCTATAGCTTTCCAAAGAAAAATATTTTTCATTATTCTATCGATTTTTATTTTTTATATTAAAATAAAATATAATCATTTTCTAAAAGGTTGAAAATAATTTTTAAATTAATTTATAACATCATTTTTATAATAATTCTAGACCAGCCTTATGTAATTATATTATTTAAGTATCTCTTCAATTTTACTCTAAAACACTAAAAATTATTATTTTTATTTAAAACTTTTATTTCCGACCAACTGATAGTATTTTATCATCTTTTACTGATTTATGTATTTTACCATATTTTTAGAACGATCACATTTCTATGATCTTGTTCTCAGTCCCTATTTATTATTCATTAGACATTACTTTTCCCCTACATGTATATATTTTTAGTATCATGGATATATTCAGTATCATTCCTACAAATTTTTTTGTAAATTACTAGATCCTATAAGTCTTTAAATTATGAGTTTTGGGTATTGGAGGCACCGAGAGGAGGTTCCTCATGGGTTGGAGGGTGTTTGAGGAGTTTTGGGGGAGCCACTAAAAAAAAAACCATGCTACAACATGGATGTTTATACTATGACTTTGTGCTAGTGGTTGCAATGTAGTGGATCCATGTTGTGTCATAGGGGTTCTTGGGAGGATAAATGTGGCTAATTAAAAATTGGGTCGGGGGTAGATGCACCATGGACTGTAGGTCACGACATGGCCCCTTTCATGGTAGAGGGTTCCATACAACATGGTGCTTATGGTTGAACCATATCTTATAGATCCACTTTTATAGGTTCTATCTTGTATTATCTAAATCACCTTTGACCTAGGGTGGCTACGACATGTTTCCTCAAGTTGGTCTATAGACTTCCTTGTGTTAGACAGTTATGGGGCATGGTCCAAGGAGTTGCACTGTGATCTTCAAATTTTTGGTTCCCTATAAATTCTTATAGCCTGGCTGAACCCTATTCTTTTCCACTTCTCTCCCTTCAATCCATATTGAAAAAATAGTAGTTTTTGCATCGCATTGAAGGCCCTTGTAATAGGGTTTGATATCGAATTCTATAGATCAATCTATGGTGAACCAATGTGTATTCTACCTCCTCTCTCTAGAAGTTTCTCTCAATTTTATTTTTTTCATGATGTTTATTCTCACCGTGCTATGGCACTAGATATTCATTGTTTTAATGAGTTTTATTTGATTTTTTGGGTTGAATTTTTTTCTTGACATGTTTTGGAGATCTTAGTTCCTCTTAAGAGAGGCAATCATAGATCCACATCGTTGATTTGTTCTCATGCGAATAACGTTGACACCTTTGAGATAGGGGATTAATAGCTTCTCCTATTTATTTATGTGAAATAGTAAAGTTATAATTTTTTATACCTTTTTATGGTAATTAAATTAAACTAATAATATTGAACTAGATTAATAAATAATTGGATAGTGATCACATGTTGTTGATGATTAATATCATGATAAAAGTTTTCCTCATGTTTTAATAGATATTGTGTTATCTATACTTTACTTGTGTAGAATGTTTTTATGTTTCTTTATCATGTTTTCTATGATGTAAACTAGTAAATAACATAAATATTGAATTTATTGATTAATTTTCATATTAATTTAAAATGAGTCATGTCTGAAGTACAATGATTCTTTCAAATTGATGGTAATTCAAATTGATAAAATCAACATGTTTAATTGAATATGTTTCTTCATGTGTTAATGATATTTGATATAGAATAAAAAGAATTATAATTCTTATTGGGAATGATGAAATAAAAAGGCAGGTTAAATGATAATGGTGTTTCTCTAGTTTTTTTTAACACTAATTAATGTTAATATAATGTTTAAACTTTTGATAGCTTGTTATAACTGATGCCTTAGTTTTCCCATAGTTGGAACCTATGAATAATGAATTAGTTAATCCCATGAGTCAATCCAAAATATTTTATCATACCTTCCATTGTTTCATTGTTTTTTTCTTTTTTTTCTATTTATTCCATAGAGGAGATGTGAGGATTAATGAGTTCCAATTTTTTTTCATGGGAAAATCCCTCCTATTGTTTTTCATATATACGTTTACCAATAATATGAAATTTATTTAGTTATAATTAAAAAATTATATCATATTTTGCAAAATCAAATCATGAAAACATACCTCATGTATACATTTACAACTGAGCAGCCTTGCCAAAAAAATTTGATGATTTCACATACAATCTCAGCACCAAATAAGTCTTGATATTTCTATTCGTACATTTTTTCTTCCAAAAAATTATATGATTACCACCATATTTTAACTTTGTATCCACATGAACCTTTAGGGATAGTAAATTCAGATATAGAATATGTCGGGTAATGTTGCTTTGGATAGATATCTTCAATCGGATGGTCGATTATTTATATGGTTTTGAGATAGTCTTTTGTTTCATCTCCTTATATTTTTTCATATATAATAACATTAATTAGTTTAGGTCTTTTTTTCATTAATTTTTTATGCTTTCGCTTGAAAATTTAATTGTAAATTAATACCTCCTTGCTGACATGTTTTTTTATAAGTTGTGACGGTCATGTGATGAATCTTATGATAGTTTTTTGAAATGTATAAATATCTTATTCATTAATTGGAACAGGTTGTTCTGTGCTCAGTTCATGGGCAATGCTAATCAATACTTGCACATGACCTTTTAGAAGTGGTCTACTATGTAGCATGTCATTCTGAATATTGAACATCGTAGCACTCACTATATGGTGAGGGGTGGATGTTTCTATATATAAATCATAGTCATTATCACCCTGTAGAATATCAGTATAGGAAATCTACTGGTGTCTTTCTAATTAACATTTCACATAAACATTTGTTATAACATTTAATACATTGGATAAGACATCCCTTTGATGGGAATGGCTATCCTCATAGCTTGTGGGGGTGGGTGGGATCTCCATGTAGTGATTGTTCTTGAGTTGCTTCTTCTCTTTGCTCCCCCCTGCATTAAAATTTACATCATCTCTCTCTGCCATTGAAATTCTTATTTAAGGGTATATATTATTTCTCTCATTGGTTTGATTAATTCACTTTGATCCACCACTTGTTTTTTTCTCAAAATATTTTCAGGGTGTCACCCCATAACCCGCACCTCTTACATAGCCATACAGTTTTGGCTGCTTCAAGACCTTCGATAGTATGTGTTTATTTGGTATAGGTGTTATTGATTCCTATGACTATATAAAATAGAAAATATAGTATAATAGGTTATGATTGTTATATAATATCGATTTAATGAATAGAAATATTATGTAATACTTACACATGTCTCCCACAATTTTTGTGTGTTTTCATCTATTAGTATCCCGTATTGATTTACACATGACGCCTCCCATAGAACATGGAATGTAATGTATGTGGCTTTGGAATTGGAGACATCAATATGCATATTCAAATAGGAACATAATCATGGTGTTGGCGCATGTCACATATATGTATTATGATAGATTTATAATATGTACCAATTTTTTTAAGTAAAGCGTACCCCAACCTTGCTTTAAAGTAGGGGTACACGGGTTTTCCTGATCATTCATTAATTACAACATGTGGTTTCTATTTCATAAATAAAAAAATTTCAATCAAAATCATGAATACACATATCATCAAACAACATATTACTAGTCACAATGTACCTGAAAATATACATTTGCACAATAACCATAAAATGCGTCCCATGCTTCTTGGTTTATCAAATGGGTATAGATACGTGGTGGGGGTGGATTTTTTTCACTTCAACAGCTTTAAGAGTCTCTCTTGTTATAATTGTGTGAAATCCATTGTGAGTCCTTCTAGAAAGCATTAATACATATTTCTTGTGGGATTCATCTACTATAAATTCACTCTGTAATGGAAGCTGAAGAGTATGTGAAAGTTTCATTATTTTATTTTTTGGTAAAATAAAGAAATGATATCATTATGTTACAATAATCTCTTCTCACATCAATGTCTTAATCCTAGACACAACATGATGCCACAAATCTAAATCAATTGGAACGTGTTTCCGAGTGAAGATTCCAATGTAACTAGTGAACATAGCCTTGTTCGGGTTAACATTTTGGCTCCACGCATTCTATATGACTTTATATTTGATGATTTTATCTATCACTTTGTTGTTTTTTGCTAACATAGTCAAACTATGACACTCATTTGTTTTTAATTTCGGTCCTCTTTCGGCCTCCATTTCTCGGAAATCATCATCTTTAATATGTTCTTATAGAGTGGTAGCATCAGGATGTGCATATTGTTGTTGTACCTTTATAATGGGAGTAACAACGAGTTGAGAAAAATGTTGTTCCTCAAGATTGGGAGCATAATCATGTGCATAAGGTTGTTTATATGCACTACATATAGTAGTAGGTTTAGATACAAACTGTTCCTCAGGATTGGGAACACTGGCATGTGCAGAAGTCATTATTTCCAGATGTGGTTAAACATTTAATTTAGAGTACATAAATACTGTAGAAAATAGATAATAACATGAGGTAACACAATGTATATTAAAAAAAATTAACTTGATTACTAAACTCTCTTTTTATTTTTTAAAGTTTGAAGGGATTTGAACCCTCTATCGATGATCCAAATCCCTTCATTTTAGACTCCTATGACATAAAAAATGCCATCTATATTAGGATCACTACAAAATTATTATGATATCCAAATGAAAGGGTCATCCTCTATTTAATTTTCATCTAACCCTTCAGTATTTTGGTCGATAATAAAACAATTGATCACTTTTGGTTTGTAGGATCTGAAACATAAAATAATTTTACTGTGTATGATACCATTATAAACAGTTTTTAATTGGACCCTTCCTTGCTGAAATCAAAATTCATGAATCCTAATTCATCTATGTTAACTACACTTCTGTTATCAATCTACTTGAATTGAAAAATCATCACTTCACATTTTGTATAATCTAACTCCCAAATTTATTTTATGATGCAAAAGTATAAAATATTCACATAAATTAGATTTATGTCCTTAGTACCAGAAACATGTATTGCTTCAGCAATGACTGTAACTCCACTATTTTTCATGGTTTTGTCTACATCAAGCTCATTTGTATAGAACATATAACCATTAATTACATAACCAATATAATATAATACATACACACTTTTTTCTCTAGCTATCCATCGTTGTCATTCTGAAATTGTATCTGGATTTTCATTTTACTACTTTAAAATATGGTCTCAAACCATCTTATAAACTATTGATTATGTTTATTTGATATCCATATTTCATCCCATAATGTATTCAAAGGCCTATGAATTTTTTTGTGGGTTTTAAAATATGGGGAAACCACTAAACTATTATGTAAAATGTAAAGCTTGGCCTACTCCCGATCTCTAATATTGATTATCATGACATCTCTTCCAGAAATTATGTCACCCATAAGTTGCATGTAATGTCTCGAAAATTATGTGTATTTTTTTTAATTATATGGAATTATTCTGAGACCACAAGCTCTGAAGACATGTGATTCTGAGGCCCGGAGATCCCAAAATTGATTTTTGATCTTTTTTAAGGTACATTCAATAAATGTGTGAGTGGGTTTTTCTAACTTTTGAATCGATGCTTAGATAAAAAATTTGAGGGCACTATTGAACTCGAAACATCGGGTTTCACCTAGAATGAACTTAACTTTGGTCTATAAGGTCTGAACAGAAAGGTTTATTTTCAAACTTTTCAGAAAATAATGAAATAACTTTAAAAAAAGTTATATTATTTCATTTTTCAACCGAAAAGTGGAGACATAGTGATGTTGTAGTGTAGTGATGAGGCAGTGGAGAGGTACATTAATGAGGCTCATTAATGACCCGTATCATGAATATTAAATATTAATTAAATGAATTATAACAGTGATGATGTTTCATAAATGAAACAACGTAACGAAGTGACGTCACAACATATCTGAAACGATGCAATGTGTTTCCTTTTAATTGTTTGACGCAATGGTGGAATGAGGATTAAACCTTGGAAATTCTCTGATAAACCTCCAATGGTCTTCATATCCAATGAAGAATGACACACTGACAGATCATTACTGGCATCGACACACATCGAAGAATGGAGCTGGAAGCGACAAGCGATGTCGACATCTTGAAAACTTGAGGACGAAACACCACAACATCGAACGTCAAATAGGTACGAGTTGTTTTATTTTGATGTTCTTCCCAAATATTTTCAAGAAACGATGAATGCGGATCAACCCATGAATAGTTTGACCCTCAATTCATGCCTTTATGCAGGAGGGGTAACTTTATTTGGGGATTTCACTATTCAAGATTCAAACATTACTTGATATGATTGAACAACAATCCCTAATAATCTCCCAGTTTTAAAACACTAACATGGAGACAAAAGGATGACATTACCAATGCCCAAGCACCACCTCCATGTACATTCTCTATGTTCGTACCCTAAAAATGGAGGCAAGATGATTTCAGGACCTTCGTGGTGAATAGGATTCTCCTCCGAGATAGTAGCCACAGGCAGTGCAAAGAAAGGACAAATGGAGCGCATCCGGTGGTCCGCCAAAGGTTCTGCCAGCATGCCAGTGTCGGCCACATGGTGGATGGTAGGATAGGAGGCCACCGGACATGCCAGCGGCTGGAAGGAGCAGTGTGCCGCAGTTGCAGGAGGATGCGGCCAACTGGCTGCGGCGATAGAAGGCGCGGCTCCATGCGGGCGATGTGTGGAGGGAAGGCCCACGCCTGGGCCGTCTGAATGGATGACGAGTTGTGGTCCATTGATCATAGGAGGAGGTGAGAACCCACATCTGTGGGGCCAGCTGGGGTGGGACGTGGCATCCTGCCGCACCTCAGCTGGATGGTGCACCATGAGCCGCACCGAGTGGTCGGGCTTCAGGCTTGCGGACTGCGCCCCCAGCTAGCGGGTGAGGTCGGTCCTGAACATAGTAAGACTAACCCGCACCGAAGACCCTGACATGCATCCCAAAAGTCTGGAATATACTTGACTAGGTCAATGGGCGACCCGGCGGGCTGGACCCTCAACCAAATCGGGCGGGGTCCAGCAAGGCCCACTGGTTTTGGCCCACTAGTCAGCCCAGACTGGACTAAACCAAACCCGAACTAGGTCAGGTCAAGTTAGTTGAAACTAAACCAAGGTATGTGGGACCACTGGGATGAGTTGGTTGGATCGGTCTGACTCGGTTAGATCGGACCCAGACGCAACTATCCCTTGTTTACTAACACGTTAATAACTTGCAAACTGGGCATCCGATTGACGAGCCGTTTACGACGATGAGACCCTCTAAATGAGGCAGTTCATTTGGCATGACCTTAAGAGGTTTTAATTGAAGATTAGATGTGATTAATGGCTTGATGAGAAGTTATCCCAGGTGTGCTATGTATGGAACCCTGTGGTTGGCTGAGACTTGAGGGCTGCTAACTTTCGACTCTTTGAGACTCGACTATAGACCAATGAGAATCAATTTTGTGTGACCTTGTGTGACCATGGTGGGAATCACTTCTGTGTGAATTTTTAGGACCACAGTATACGCAACAAGGAGGGGTTCCTCAGTTGGCCAAGATTAGTGGGAAGCACTTCTATGTGACTTTTCAGGCCCATTGTATGCAATGAAGAGGTGTACCTAAGCAATCCAGCTTTAGTGGGAAGCACTTGTGTGTGATTTTGTAGGACCAATGTATTTGATATAGGAGAAGTTATTCAGCATCCGAGGTGTTTGTTGATATGATTGATGATTCTTCTATCACAATTCTAAATGTATTCCTGGGGTGATCTATCTTGTACTTCGTGATTTACTTTGAGGATTATTGTGTGGTCTTTACTTTTTGTTTTTGGGTCACTACTGAGTACATTGTTACTCACCCCTATATGGGATTTGCCTGCACATGTTGTGTTTGGTGTAGGCGATCAATGTTTTGATAGAGACTTTAGTGGACCAGGACCTAGAGGTTCTCAAGGATATGGGACCGATAGACACTAAGACGGTGGACATGGTGGCTTATAACCAGGTAGGGCCTAAGAGAATCGGGTGAATAAGAAGTTCTACTTCGGCTTCTAGTAGATACACTACTCTCATGACCAGGTTAGGTTTTCTACGGATGGCCATTAGATTCACCTTTTTGTACTTTACTGTTTTACGCTCTTTTGTTGGGTTTGTATTAAGGCCCACATATATTAGTTTTACTTGTACCATGCATTGTTTTAGTGATACTTGTTTCCTTTTCAATGTGTGGGACTTGGTTGGGTGTGTGTGTGTGTTTGTATAGGTACTTACGAAAATTCCTCCTACTTGTAGGTTGACACCTTCAACACTAATCACCAGCCCCTAGCCTTTGGGAGGCAGGCTTGGGGTAGTCACAGAACAGGCCCTAGGGGATGGGTTTTGACACCACCCAGTGTGATGTGATTTCACTAAACCAAGGCTTTCCACACCGGACAGGTATTCAGTATAGAATTCAATGTCTTCTTCAACAATATATCATTTTGCAATACAACCCTCTGGCCAACTTTGATTTTTGACATACCATTTCAGAATCATCATTTACCGTTCAATGGGGTATATCCATCTATTGTGTACAAGACTGCATAGTTGAATCTCTCTCACCCATTAAACCATCAAATCAAATAATGTTGGTGGGAATTACAATTACAATTCACATAATATGATGGCATGTTCTCTTTCGATAGTCAGGAATTTCATATGATAGACTTTATTTAAAATGTGGGGCAAAATTTTACCACTTTGAGTAAATTGATAAGCTATAATCTAAATATCTTAATAACCGACATGAAACATTCATTTTCCAAAAATTCTAAAGCAAACTGGTGATGGCAGAAAGGTAGAGAAGCATGACACACACCGACCTGCCCTTAGTAGACTCTTACGGTCAGGTGATGCCGGAAAGAAAAAAGAGGATGACACTGGGTGGCCTGTTTGTGGCAGAAGACCTGGAGATGGAGGAACAGAAGGAGAGAAGTATGGTGTTCACAGAGATTCTAGTGACCTGGTGATGAAGGAAAGGCATATGAGAGCGATGCCCATCGACCTACCCTTCGCAGACACTGTCCATTAGTCAACGCCAGAAAGGAAGAAGACAATGATGCTGGGTGACGTGTTTATAGCACAAGACCAGGAGATGGAGGATCAGAAGAAGAGAAGTACGGTGTTCATGGAGACTCCAGCAACCTAGCGATGGCGCAAAGGTAGAGAAGAGTGATTCCCACTGACCATCCCTTAGTAGTCTCTTGCAATCATGCGATGTCGGAAAGGAAGAATAGGACGAAGCTGGGTGACCTGTTTATAGCCCAAGACCTAGCGATGGAGGATCAGAAGAAGAGAAGTACGATGTTCATTGCATACTCCACAGACCTGGTGATGGTAGAAAGGAAGAGGATAGCACTACACACCGACCTTCTCTTACCAAACACTTGTGATCGTGTGACATATGAATGGATTAAGGGGAGGATGTTGGCCGACCGGTTCATGCCTCAGATGACGGCCGACCTGTTTTTTCTAAAATCTCATGTTATTAAAAAAAATTAAGTTTTGCATGGTCTTTTAAAAATGCCTATAATTGTATAATAATAACCAATATTTATGAAAATTATTTTCTAAACCAAAAATATATTACAAACGGTACACACCTAAAGTATGTTCAGGAGACTCAATCTTGAGACCTCTCTAACACCCCACATGGTCTTTTGACATTAGGCTAAGCTGTGAGGTTTCGAAACAAAAGAAGTATCCTTTGATTTAACAAAATCCAATAAATTCATTTGGCTTAAACCATAATATACTGATGTAATTATGTTAAGGTACGAGAAGAGGACCTTTACCAGTCATTTAAAAGTAGATTAAAACTACCATGAGATAAATTGAAAAATATGTATATGGGAAAAAATTGTCTTGACCTAAAAGATGAAATATGATTGATTTTTATTAAAAAAATTGATTCATTCGATTGTTGAGTAACAAATAGAGGAAAATTTGAAAATAAACTTTGAATCTAGAGAAATAATCATAGGAGAAGAACATATGTGGTTTTCAATTACATAAAGAGTATATATTTCTTCCAATAAAAATTTAAACAAGAACAATCCCGAATAATAAGAGTGAGATTATAAAACAAGCCTTTACATCATTAATAACTTTTTAATCAAAACCCCTTAAAAGTGAAAATATGAATTGATACATTAAATACCATGAATATGGATGACGTTATGATATAGTATGACAATGGAATAATATATACACCATATAAAAGATGTTAGGTGTATAATAAAAAATATGTCTCAATAGAGTAGAATTGAGATGAAAAGACATTCACTTGGATTCCATCTAGGTCGAACGCGCTATATCCTATTGATTAATGAATTTAAATATATTAAATAAATTCTTGATAATTTTTTTATATATATTACATTCTTTAAGTTCTTTTTTTAAAATCATTTGACAACCATTCATTGAATAGTCCTTTCTTATGTTGTCAACTTAAAGTTGTTTAGTCCATTTTCCCAGAATTACTTACATATATTGATTGAGGTTAATGGTGTTATGAAATGGTTTTATCATCTTAGGAATGTTAATAATTTTATGAATATAATTTTCATTCATTTTATTCAATTTTAGAATCATCCATGCAATGTGATAATAAGAAAAATAATCGCATCACTTCATAGAGGTGATAGTCAACACATACGCATGACTGATGTTATCATTTTTTAATGGATGAGAGGGTAATAAATTAAATTATATATTATATTTCCAAAATCATAATTATGTATTAAATATCATATAGATTCATTAATTCCATATTTTTAACTATCCTAGTGATAAAGTAATGGAAAATTGATGCACCATTTACATAACAACATCTCAATATTGTTAATATATTGATGTAATTATGTTAAGATTATCCCTAAATATATAGAGGTGGTTTAAGAAGAAAATTTCATGAATGAACTTGGTAATAACCTATTCCCCATGTTTAATCAAGAATTTATTACTTTGATCTATTCTGTGATATATCAAGTGTTCTTACAACTCCTCTAGAATATTTTGTCTTGAATTACAATAGTGTTAACATAGACAAAGTATTTGAGAAAGGTCATATTCATGATATTTTACAAACTTGATGACCTCTTTCACTCCATATTAATAATCTTTTATCAGAAAATTAGTGTCCATCCATTCATTATTCATATTTTTCCAATTTTTTTTGGAAATATTAATATTTAAAAAACTAAATACGCAAAACATTGATATAATAATTAACCAAGTCTAAAAAAGTTATAGACCTTAAGTCTCCTCAAATATTTACACCCAATATCCAATTTTTGGAGCCATGGTCCTTCATTTGGAATCTTCTATATAAATCAATATTCATCTCTTATAGTTTTTCCTTAATTGTTCAAACTAAGAGAAATTCATCCACATAAAGAAGTAAAATGACAAAACTCCTCTCATAATACAACTTCATATAGTAGAAATTATTTAAATTGCACTGCATGAACATTAATTATACCATTAAAGCATTGAGATTCTAGTTACATTATCTTGGTGATTACTTAAGACTAACAAAACTTCATTTGAGACTAGAACCGAACCTTCTAAACAATTTAAAATGAATCCTTCTAGTAGATCTGTATAGATCTATTCCGATGAATCTATATGATGAAATATAATCAAAACATACATTTTTTCTATAAATAAATCTTGAAATGTAAACCAGGTTGAGAACCATATGAATTATTATATGCTTGACAACATGAGATAAAATCTAACCAAAATCTAATCCTTCTAATTATTGAAATACATTTACCATTTTTGTGGTGTTATTATCGATCTACTTGGATTCCCTATATAGTTCAATGGTTTTCCTAATTCTATAAAAATATAAACTTAAAAAATTATTGAAAAAATACATTTCAGATGTCTTTTGAATACTATTTATAAAATCATAGTAAAAAATATCTCACCCTAAAGATATTTCAAACATTTTTTTAGTGCATTCCAAAAATATCTCACCCTAAATATAATACCAATAACACCTTTTGGAAAGCACCAATATTTAATCTAGGAAAGGATTTGGGATATTTTTATTATGCGTCATTAACTTTCTAGACCCATAAACAACCATATAACAATCATGGACTGAAACTATTCCAATCATGACACATGATACATCACAATATAATCCATACTCATTACCAAGCTCATTTATGGTTATGATTGGTGTTTTCATCAATCTATCATTAAGATCTTAGAAGGATCTCTCATGAATATCTAAGAAATGGAACCATACAAAATTTTTTGTTAAGGCCTTATTAGTGCTTCCAATTAGGAAGAATCCTAGTTGACCCTCTGGTAATATCTGGAAATTTCCAAAAATATTTGGATCTTAAAAACATTATTTTCCCTCTCTAAATAAACTATAACATCAAAATTCTCAATTTCTTAAAATATTCTATCAACTAATATCATTTTCACAAATTATTGTACATTATAAATCCAAAACATAAACACTGAGGTCATGGCATATAGTTGATGCTCCCTAAGTTTTCTCAAAATGACCTCCAGATTTCGAGCATGTTCCTCCCTCGATCCTAGAGAACACTTTAGCACCTCTAAGTTGATCAAATAGTCCATCCCTACATATAAGTGGATATAAGTTTTTTTATATCACTTAGAATAACCTCTAATAGTCCACACATATTCTCTATGATCCCTTTGAATTTTTATGTAATAAACTAATGCAACCCATGGGTAAATAATCATTCATACGAACCCCTTAACCTTGAAATCGTTCAATTGAGCCTTCTTCTCTCACATCTCTGAAAAATCCATCATATATGGTTTAATATATATATATAATCAACACCCTGTAATATCACAATAATAAAATTAACCTATCCCTTCTGTGGTAATATAGAGAAGTCCTTGTGAAATTCATCTAGGAACTTTTCGATGATATTAGGACATACTGACTGATATTTCTCCCTGTCATCCAAAATTACTCTAAAAAAATGGGTTATTATTATACCTAGCTATAAAAATATAGGTCCTACATAACTAGTTTTCATATCCAACTCTTTAATATAGACATAATCATCACTCTATTAAATATTATTCCACCCATAGATAAAAACAATTGAAATATTAGATACATCACTACATGGGGGTTTTAATTATAGTCACAAAGTAGGCTCATAGATTTCATGTCGCTATAACCTTCCCTTTCCAGTTTTGTGTCTATATTAAGTAGAAATTAACGAGTTTAATAGGAAACATTCAAATAGTTGGGAGACATTCTATGCATCCAGTTGCATCCATTTTTTATATTTTTGAAATTTTTATCTCCCTCTTGTATTTACCTCTTACTTTCAATCAAATTATACATGAACTGACATGAAACATTCATATTCCATATATATAAATTATACATGAACTAACATGGAACATTCATAATAAATATATGTAAATATTTATACATATATAAAAGTATTTAATATGTGGTGCACAATTTTCTCACTTTGAGTAAATTGAAAAGCTATAATCAAAATATATGAAGAACTGACATGAAACATTCATTTGACATAAATTCTTGTGAAAATTAAATAATACATTCCTCTATAATAGAATAAAAATATAGTGGAAACACCAACATCATAGTATGAATGATGTCAGAAACAATAAACCATATCCATATGTAAAAAGATGATGAAAAACATGTGAAACTACACTGAAAAAACCTAACTAAAAAAGGATGGGTTATATTCTATTACATGATCTCCAGTCAAACATGGCCATTATTCTCAAAATCACCTAACAAAAAAACCAATTTCAATACCACTAAACATCAATTGGGCCACAAGCATCCAATAGCTAACCATATACTTATTGAATTAAAACATGTACTTAGAGAATTACAAGAATACTCACAATGGTAGCACATGAGGAGCTGGGTTCACGACGGAGGTGGGTCCGCAAAGGAGGAGGGCTTTGCAGCAGAGGTGGGGTTCAATGACAAATGAGGGGTGTGTGGTGGAGAGCTTCTCGGTGAAGGAGAGATTCACGATGGTGGTGGAGGGCTTCGCAGTGACGGAGGAGGAGGAGGAGTCAAGAGAGGAGGAGGAGGAGGAGGGGGGGTTCAATTTTCGCTAGATCATGAGTCGTGTGATGTGAGGAGGATACTATAAGGGTTTATTTATAAAACCAAGTAATACTTTTATCAGCGATAGTTAAAAAACGATGAAAAAGGTATGATTCTTCAGTTCTAAAATATTAAGCGCTAATAACAGGTCTTTATCAGTGCTAAAAAGTATTGATAAAACTATAATGATAATAAATTATTTATATTTATATATATATTTATTTATTTACTTATTTATAAAATTATATGTATAAAAATATAAATATTTTCATTTATTAATTTATAATAATAAGAATAAATAAATATATATTTATATATATTTATATATATAATAAATATATATTTATATATAAATATAAATTTATAATAAATATATTAATTATATTTATAATTATATATAATTAATATCATTATGATAATTTTACAATTATTTAAATATATCAATATTTATAAATAATTATAATTGTAAATATTAGTATATATTTATTATAATTTTATAATTATTTCATAACAATAAATTTATATACATTTATTTATAGTTTGGAAAAATATATATTTATTTATAGTTATAATCACATATAGATATATATATATATATATCAATAATTATAAAATTATAACAAATATTTTTATTACATTTATAATTTTATAAATGTGTATAATTAATATATTTATAATAATTTAATAACTATTTAAATATATTTTTATTATATAGAATTATAATTATAAATATTTTTCTTTATTTGTAAAAAAATAAATAAATATTTATATTATAAATATATTAATTTAATTATATTTATTTATTTTATTAATATATCTATTATAAATTGTTGATTATTTAAAATATATATATATATATATTTGTTTAAATAATTATGAAATACTTATGAAATAAATATATATTTATTAAAAATATATATTTATTACATATATATTTTAATTAGTCATTAATGTAAATAAAATTATATATATATATATATATACATATCAAATTAAAATGAATATATTAATTATATATAGTCATAAATATAAATAAATATATATATAAATTTAAATAATTATGAAATTGTATTAAATATATTAATTATAAATATATCTTTATAATTTCATAAATATTTAAATTAATATGTTTTTATATATATAAAATTATGAAATTATATTAAATATATTTATAATAAATGTATTTATTGTATTTACAATAATAAATATATTTATATATAATTATTTATTTATTTATATTCATAAATATATATATATATATATATATATTTAAATACATAAGAATGTAAAATAAATATATTAATTATATATATTTTTTATAATTTATAATTATTTAAATAAATATTAATTTATATATAAATAATTATGAAATTATAATAAATATACTTTATATATATATAATTATGATTATAAAAAAAATTATATATTTATAATTATAGATATACATATATAAATATATACATATATATACTTAAATACTTATGAGAGTAAAATAAATATATTAATTATATAATTAATATATTTTTTAAATTTAATAATTTTTTAAATATATTTATTTATTTATTTATATTTATGACAATATATAATTAATATATTTATTTTAATTTCATAAGTATTTAAAATATATATATATATATATATGACCAAAAATAAATATATATTTAATTATAATTATAATTATACGTATAATAAATATATTTATTATAATTTTATAATTATTTACATATATATATATTATTTATAGTTATAAATATAAATATTTTTATATGTGTATAAATATTTGTATATATTTATAAATATATTTCTGTAATTACATATATTTATAATATTATAATTATTATAAATACATTTATCGTGATTTTATGTATTTATGTGAACATAATAGCTTCATGGATACATGAATGAATCATATACACCGAGTAAAGTATAGATCATAAAAAACAAGACATCATATAAATGGACAACATGAATAGTAATGAGAGTGTAATGTAAAAATGAACATTCTTGATGAATACATAACATATGAGTGGCACTTATATTTATGCATCAATTGATGAAATTCATTGGAAACATATATTTATTTAAATATATATATATTTATTTACAATTATAATTATATATAAATATTTAAAAAATATTTATATATAATTATAATTATACATATTTAAAAAGTGTTTATATATAATTATAAATATATATATTTAAAAAGTAATTATATAACTATATAATTATATAATAATAAATTTATAAATTTAATAAATATGTTTATTATTTAGTGAAATTAATTATATATATATATATATATTAATTATTAAAAAATATATATTATTTATAAAAATGCGTTTTTATTTAATTTATACAAATAAATACTATTTTTAATATATATATAATAATTTTATATAATGTGATAATAGTTTTTATTAGAAACATTTCATAGCACAAACAATAGTGCCGATAAATCTACCCTTTTTAGCGCTAGAAAAAAGGTTGATAAAGGGTAGATTTATTAGTGCTTTTCGATAGTGCTGATAAAGGTCCTCTTTTATCAACAGTTTCTGCTTAGCATTGATAAAACCCAGCGCATCCCTTTTCTGGATATGTGGTAGTGTGAAAACATATTTCATTTATGTCATAGTGTTTTTGTTATTTTTTCAATATGATATTCTTATTCACTCCTCTTATAAACATACTCAATTTCATTCCTCCTCCTTTTCCCAATGATAGACTCCACAACACTATTTTAATAATCAAAATATGAATTTATTGATAAAAAATAATTAAATTAAAAGCATAGAAGAAGAATATGAAAATTTAAATTTAAAGTGTGTGATTTATAATGAAAATTAATTTTATTTATTATCATTAAAAAAGTTATATTTGACTATAATTAATATAAATATATAAGGAATAATAATATTGTTTTAACAAATAAAAAAATTGGTTAGATCACCTGTTTAACTGATTTTCCCGATCCGAACTTGACATACTCCTCTGCACTGGGTGCAGCATCCTGTTAAGAAACCTATTGCTCTTCATGAATGGGTGTATAAGCATGTGCATAAGGTTGTTGCAATGCACTGCGAGCAGCATCAGGTTGAGAGACATGTTATTCTATAGGATTGAGAGCACCATTATGTGTGGAAGTCATAATCTACAGAAGTGGTTTAACATTTTATTTAGAGTACATAAATATAGTAGTAATTTAATAATAACATGAGGTAACATGATGTATATTACAAAAAAAGTAACCTGATTATTGAACACCCCTTTTCTTTTTTAAAGGATGAAGGTATTTTACCCCTCTACTGATGATCCAAATCCCTTCATTGTGGTCTCCTCTGATATACAAAATATCATCTATGTTGGGACTACAATGAAATGATTGTGATGTCTCAATTAAAGGGTCATCCTCAGTTAAATTTTCATCTGACCCTTCAGTGGTTTTGGTTGATAACAGAACGATTGAATACATTCAATTTTCAGGGTTTGGAACATAAAATACTTGTACTGTCTATGATGTCATTATAAACAGATAACTTTTTTATCATTCCTTACTAAAATAAACTTTCACAAATCCTAATTTATCTATTTTAATAACACTTTTTTTTCAACCCACTTGGACTGAAAAATCATCACATGGAATGCAATGTAATCTAATTCCCATATTTGTTCGATGATTCCAAAGTATGAAGTATTCGCATAAATTGGATTTTTGATCTTAGTACTAGAAACATGCATCACTTCATCCATGATTTTAACTCCACAATTTATCAGGGGACTGTCTTCATCATGCTCATTTGTATAGAACATTTAACCATTAATTACATAACCATTGCAATATAATTCGTAGAAACTTTGTCCTCTAGTTAGCCATCAAAGTTGTTCTGTAATTGAATATAGATTTTCATCTAACTCTTTTAAAATATAGTCCCAAAAACATCCTATAAACGGGTTTTTATGTGTATTTTATATCCATATTCTAACCATTGATGGATTCAAATGCCTATGAATTTATTTATGGGTTTTGAAATATGGTGAAACCTTTAAACTGTAATGAAAAACGTAAAGGTGGACCTGATCTTGATTTTTAATGTTGATTGTCACAAAAACTCTTCCAGAAATTCCTTCACCAGTAATCCACCCATTAAGATAATATTTCTATAGACCAATGCTTTCCACACTAGACAGTTATTCGGTACAGAATTCAATGGCTTCCTCAACAATATATCACTCTACAATACAAACCTCTTTCAAACTTCAATTTTTTACATACCCATTCAAAATATTCATATACGGTTCAATGGGGTACATATATCTATAGTATACATGACCACAAAGTCTAATATCTCTCACCACATGAACCATCAAATAAAAGAATGTTGTCCGGAATAACATTTCTAATTCACATAATATGGCAGCAATTTCTTGTTCTATAGTTTGAAATTATTTTGGGTCTATAACTTTTTTCCACATATCATTGAAGAAGAAACAGATCTTGGTTAATGTATGGAGGTCATTCCTGGGAAAATATCAATATAGTGCTATTGTCATTAGATCTTTCATCAAAACATGAAAGTCATGTGATTTCTGACACTTTATCTTTAAATTGCTTATTGACACGATGTACTTGGTATTCGATGAATGCCCCTATGTAATATCTACGTTATTTAATAATTTTCAAAACTGATATATCTCTTTCCTAGAAAGAGTGTAAACTTCTATAGGAAGAAAAAAAATCCACCCTTAATTGACTCCAACTCTTCTCGTATTCCCATGTCCACCATGTCCAGCCTAGCTTTAATTCCATCCATTGTTTTCCGGGTGCATTTAGAATCATGACGATGACATTATAACATAATTTTTTTTCAATATTCATAACATTAAGAAACTTTCTAACATATCGATAATTCCAGTATTGTAATTCAAAAAAAACTGATCTCTTTTTCCAACCTTATTTTGTAAGTTTTTTCAAAAATGGTTTATCAAAAGCAGTGTCCACATCTTTTACTTCTTCAAAGACTTGATCACCTGTTAGTGGAGACAGTAATGTATGTTCTTCTGATCTTCCACCGAATGATGTTATCCAATATTTTTACTCATGTAGTTAGGGTAGAAATCTATGATGCCCTGGAAACATAGCTTTCAATGAATGATTCATCCTAATTGACTTAATACATTGTTCGAAAATAATACACCCTGAGTTCCTTTAATTATATATACTAACAAGTTTCCATAAAAAGGAAATTCATTTACCTTACTATAAAAAATGTCTCTCAATGTGAAATATTCATTTTTATAGGCATCATACAACATAACACCTGAATCCCACAATAATTTCAAATCCTCAGTCAATGGATCCAAATAAACAACAATATCATTCCCTAGTCATTTTGGTCCAGATATAAGCATAGATAACATGATGTATTATTGTTTCATGCATAAAAATAGTGTAATTTTATAATTTACCAACATAACCAACCATGTATTGTGAGAGCTTATTTGAATACCAAAAGGATTCAATTCGTTTATAGATAACACAAGATGAAGGTTTCTTAGCTTGTTTCCAAATTCACGATACTCAAGATCAATTCTCTTCCACTGAGGGGATTCTCTTAGATGACATAGTTTCCCATCTTTAATTCTTATGTCTGCATGTCACGTCAATTGCCCTACTTTCTCCTCACTTCCATATAGGCTCCTAAACCTTGTACTGATTGGAATGTACCATACAACTTTCGTAGGACCATATTCATCTTTCTTGTATCAAGAATCACCACAATTTGGGAATAATCTAAGTGATTTTTGGTCCCTTTGAAATAATATACAGTCATTTGGGCATGAATTATTCTTTCAAAGATCTTACCCATCGAACATTGAATTTGATTGGAATTGTATGTTCTGTTCGAGAGCTCATTATCTTTTGGGAGCATGTCATTTAAGATTGCAATTAATTCTATAAAACAGGTTTCAATCCATTTGTTACCTGATTTTAGATTATTCAACTTTTGTATGGATGAAAAGGTTGTATATTTAGTGCAACCACTATAAAATTGAATCTTTGCACAACTCTTTAACTTCTAAAACAATATTGTGAAATCATGAAGATTATCATCAAATGTCCTTTTCATTTTTCCAATATGATCTTCATAATCATTCACATATATAAGGACTTACTCGATACAGTCTTCTTCATTTTCGACACTTGTAATCATATCAAACGATCCACAAAACCCAATGTTATCACAACCTCTTGCTACATTTGATTTTCCACATGTTTATTCCAGAATTTATAACATCAATCTATTTTGTGATAGTTCAAGTGTTCTTCCAACTCTTCTGTACTAATTTTTCATGAATTAAAACAGTGTAAACTTGGATAAAGGATTTTAGAAGGTTTATATGCATGATATTTTTCAAACTTCATGAACTATTTCCTTCAATCGTCATACCCTTTTGTCAGACCTTTAGAATCCATTCATTCTTTATTCATATCCATACTATTTAACTTTGTAATATTAATATTTAACCAAATAAATACACAAAATGTTAATATAAAAATTAACAAAGTCTAAAAAAAGTTATATAAATTAAGTATCCATAAATATTTATCCCAAATTTAAACTTTTCAGAACCAAGGTCCTTCATTTGGGATCTTCTAGATAAATCAATCTTCATCTATTCTAGTCATTTCTTCATTGGTCCAACTAAGAGAAATTCATCAACATAAAGAAGTAAAAAAGACAAAACTACCATCATAATACACCATCATATAGAAGAAATTATTTTCATTACACTACATGAACATTAATTCTACCATAAAATCAAGAAATTATAGTTACACTATCTTGGTGCCTACATAATCCCAAAAAAACTGCATTTGAGACTGGAACAGAACCTTCTATTCCATTTAGTGTGAAACCTTCCAGTTTATCTATGTATATATTTTCCTCTAAATCCCAAATAAAGAGTATAATCATGAAATCCATATGTTTTAGAAATAATCCGTCAATGGAAACCAAGTATATAACCATATAAATTATTATATGCTTTACCACATTATATAAAATCAAATAGAAATCTAATCCTTCTAATTATTAAAATACATTTACCCTTTCCATGGTGTTAATATTGATATACTTTTCTTCCCTATATAATGTAATGGTTTTCCTAATTCAATAAAAATCTAAACATAAAATATTTAGGAGAAACTACATTTCAAATGTCCTTTGAAAACTATTTATAAAATCACAGTTGAAAATTTCTCACCCTAAATATATTTCAAACACTTTTTTAGTGTATTCCAAAAATATATCACCCTAATGATAATACCAATAAAACCTCATGGAAAGAACCACTATTTCCATATTTAGGAAATTGTTTTGGAAGTTTATCTTATGCGTCCTTAACTATCTGGACCCATAAGTTACCATATGACCATCATGGACTGGAACTGTTCAAATCCTGACTCCAAAATATATCACAATATAATCCATATTTATTACCTATATCATTTATGATTAAGATTGGTTTTTCATAAATCCCCCATTAAAGATCTTATAAGGATCTCTCATTAACATCTAAGTAAAGGAATTATACCACATTCTTGGTTAAGGTCTTCTCAACACTTCCAATTACGAAGAATCCCAGTTGACCCTCTGGTAATAACTTGAAATTCCCAAAAATTATTTGGATATCAAAAACATTCTTAGGCCTCTATAAATAAACTATAACATCAAACTTATCAGGTTCTACAAATATTCTATCCAGTAATATAATTTTCCCCATGAATTGTACATTATCAATCAAAAACATACACTTTGATATCATGGAATATAGTTGATTCTCCCTAAATTTTCTGAGAATGATCTCCAGATATCGAGTATGTTTCTACCTTGATCCTAGAGAACACTTTAGCACATCTATGTTGATCAAATAGTCCATAACTATGTATAAGTGTATATTAGTTCATTTATATCACATAGAATAACTATAATTGTCCACACATATTCTCAATGATCCATTTGAATTTTAATGGAAAAAACTGAGGCACCCTAGGGGGAAATAATCAGTCATATGAACCCCTACACCTCGAAGTCGATCAATTGAGCATTCTTCTCCCATATCTCTTTAGGATCCATATTATATGGTGGAATAGATATATGCCCCACACCTAGTAATAACACAATCATAAACTCAACCAATCCATTAGGTGGTAATCTAGATATGTCCTTGGGAAATACATCAAGGAACTTGTCAATTATAATTGAACATACTGAATGATGTTTATCTCTATCATCCAAAATTACTCTAGAAAAATGGATTGTGATTCTACCCAGCTATAGAAATATAGGTTTTACCTAACTAGTTTTCATATTCAACTCGCCAATATAGACATAATACCATCGAAAAATATAATTCCACCCATCGATGAAAACAATTGATATAGTAGATACATCACTACATGGAGGTTTTAATTGTAGTCACAAAGTAGACTCATAGTTTTCATATCACCAGAACCTTCCCATTCCATTTTTTTGTCTATATTAAGTGGTAATTAATGAGTTTAAAGGTAAAATTGTCAAATAGTTGTGAGACATTCTATGAATACATTTTTTTATATATGTCAAATTTTTATATCCCTCTTGTATTTACCTCCTAATTTCAATAAAATCATACATGAACCGACATGAAACATTCATACATCATATATAAAAATTATAAATTAACCGACATGAAACATTCATAATAAATATATACATATATTTATACATATATAAAAATATTTAATATGTGGGGCACAATTTTCCCTCTTCGAGTAAATTGATAAGCTATAATCGAAATATCCTATGAGCCGACATGAAACATTTATATGCCATAAAATCTCGAGAAAAATAAAAAATAAATTCCCCTTTAATTGAATAAAAATATAGAAGAAAACCCAACATCACTATATGAATGTTTTCAGAAACAATAAACCATATCCATTTGTAAATAGTCAACGGAAAACATGTGAAACTACACTAAAAAAACATAACTAAAAATAGATGGGTTGTATTCTATGACATGATCTATGGTCAAAGATGGCCTCCATTCTCAAAATCACCTTACAAACAAACAATTCCTATGCCACTTAACATCAATTGGGCTATAAGAATCCAACAGCTGACCCAAAACTTATTTAACCAAAAATATACTTAGAGCATTACACGAATATAACGAATATATTTATAAAATTATATGTATAATAAATAAATATTTATTTATTGAAAATAATAACTATAAACAAAACTAAATTTATTTATATTTATCAATATAATAAATATATAATTATTTATAATTATAAATTTTTTATAAATATATTTACTATATTTATAATTATATATAATTAATATCTTTATTATAACTTTATAATTATTTAAATATATCTATATTTATTTAGGATTATAATTGTAAATAATTGTATATATTTATTATAATTTTATTATTATTTAATAATTATAAATGTATATATATTTATTTATAGTTATAATCATATATATATATATATATATTTCAATAATTATCAAATTTTAACAAATATATTTATTGCATTTATAATTATATATATATATATATATACAATTAATATATTTATAAATATTTAATATTTATTAAAATATATATCTATTATAGAGAATTCTAATCATGAATATTTGTATATTTTTATTAATATATTTATTTAATTAATATATTTATTATAATTTGATAATTATTTAAATATAAATATATATTTATTACATATATATTTTTGTTATAGTGTGTGATTTATAATGAAAATTAATATTATTTATTTTCATTGAAATATTTATTTTTGAATATAATTAATGTGAATATATAATTTTATAATAATATTGTTTTAACAAAAAAATGGTTCGATCACCTGTTTAACCGATTTTCCCGATCCGAACATGACCTACTCCCCTTATTTAATGACCATCCCGATTCTATATGAGTACATGTATAATTTGAGTGTAATTTAGGTGGGTGGGTTTTTTTTAGTTTTATGGGATATGTTTTTTTATATTTGGGAAATGGGTTTGTTGCTTGAAGTGGCGCTTACCACTCCCAAACCCCACAAATATATATATATATATATATAATTTATTTATTATAATAAATATAATAAAATATAATAAATACATAATTATATTTTTTTAGAATAAGTAAAAAAATTATAATAAATTTATTTATTTATAATAAATATTTATAATAAATATCTAATAAATATTATAATAAATATTATAATATTATTATAATAAATATACATTTGTTATACATTTTTTATACTTTTATTGTAAATACTATAATTTTATAATATTATAATATTTATTCTAATAGATCCCTTCTTCCCTTAAAAGGGGATTTATCATATAATAAAAAAATTTGAAGGCCTTCAGGCCGTTGGATTATTATAATAAATATCTAATAAATATTAATAAATACTATTATAATAAATGTACAATAAATGCATATAAATGTATAATAAATATTTATAGTACATTTATATTTATAATAAATACTTATTATAATTAAATATTATAATATTTATAATAATAAATATATAATAAATGTAAACTAAATATTATTAAAATAAATATACAATTATAACATCTATTATAATAAATTTTATTATAATAAATGTATAATAAATATTATTGTAATAAATATTATAATAAATGTATAATAAATATTTATAATAAATTTATTATAAATGTATATTTATTATAATAAATATTACAAAATTTAATAATAATAATTGTATATTAATATTTATATTTATAATAAATATTAATATTTATTATAATAAATCTACATATATTTATTATAATAAATCAACATTTATTTTATAGATTTATTATAATAAATATGTACAATAAATGTATAGTAAATATGATAATACATTTATTTTTATATGATAATATAATTAATGTAATATGTAATTATTTATTATTATTATATAATTATCATATCTATATTTATTATATTTATAATTATATTATTATATTATAAATAAATGTAATATGTAATATAATATAATAAATGTAATATGATACATTTATTTTTTAATTATAAGAAATGTATATTTATAATTATATAAATGAATAATAAATATAAATGTATAATTACATATTAAATTTATTATAATAAATAAATAATTACATATTACATTTATTAAAATTAATAAATGTTTATTTATAATTAAATTAATAAATGTATATTTATAATAATAAATAAATGTATATCTATTACATATTTATTATAATAAATAAATGTACATTACATTTATAATAAATGTATATTTATGTAAATAAATGTATATTACATTTATAATAAATATATATTTATATAAATAAATATTATTAAAAAATATTATTAATGAAAATTAATAAATGTATATTTATTAATGAATATTATAATAAATAAATTTATATTTATAATTACATTTATAAATGTGTATTTATAAAAAATGTATATTTATAAATAAATATTATTATTAAATATTATTAATGAATATTAATAAATGTATATTAATTAATGAATATTTCAATAAATAAATGTATATTTATAATTACACTTATAAATGTATATTTATTATAATAAATTACTGTATATTACATTTATAATAAATGTATATTTATATAAATAAATGTATATTTCATTGATAATAATTTTATATTTATATAAATAAATGTATATTACATTTTTAAGTAATTACATACTAATTACAATAAATGTATATACACAGGATGGAGAGTTCAACTCTCTATAATGGAGAGCCTCTCTCTCCAGAAAATTGTCCTGGAAATTGTATTCTTGTGCAGCTTGTCTCAAACGAAGAAATTGTTGGACACTTTGAGTTGTTCACAGCATGCGGTGCTAAATATAGGGAGAAATCAAAAGGCGTGGTCGGTGGTTCTATTCGCAAGGCTTCTTTGCATGAGGTAGATTTGGGGGATAGGTAGGATCTTGTATCAAAGGTGGTGATAAAGCGTGCTCATAAGAAGTTGGGGGCACGGAAGCCAGTCTGCGAGAGGAATCCTTAGGCGGTGATGTGGGTTGGCTCTGCGTCTGGTAACCGGAGGAAGATGATGATACTGAAGCCGGACCATCTTGGTGTTCGATGGCGTCGACCCAAGCCGACCTTGTCTGGATCAAGATGACGATGTAGGAGGACCTCGTGTGGGACAGTTCTTGTGCACACTGGTGATGGGGTGGTTGATGATGACCTCAAAACTGGTGTCTTTGAGTTGCTGGACTGAAGAGGATGTGTCGTCTTGGAGGATTTGGGATCCCGGCAGCAACAAGTGCATGACGGTGATGTGGGTTTGGGTGTGCCGGCATGCAGACGGGTGCCTTCCCTTGTGGGGGGTCGGCCGGCGTGTTTGGGACCCCGGTGCATGGTGACAACCGTGGGCGAGGTGGACCTAGGGTTTGGCATCCCAATGGGGCGCCAAAGGTGAGGTTCCAGGCTGCAAATGACGATCCTGGAAGATTGTGGGAGGGGTGACCGGCGAGAGCGTGGAAACGCGTTGTGACGGTGCTAGTGGGATGACTACCGGCGGGGTGTTTTTTGACAGACGATAGATTCTGTTTCGAGGTGACCGCTGCCCGCGTGAGACGACTGCAGTTGCATGCAAGGTGCTGCATCTGGATGATGATGTTTGGTTCTAGGACCTTGACAGCATATGGGTTGCACATGGGTTGAGAGTTCGTTGGCTGATGAAGATGGCAACCAGCTGTCTGCCTCGGTGGTGCGTCTCTACCGGGGATGACGCGGATGGGTATTTGGACAACCTTGGAATGCATGACAGTCTGCGTTGCGGATTGACAACGGGAGGATGAGCGGTCCTTGCACTGATTGAGCTGGCTCGGCTTCAGGTTTTTTCACGAGACAATGACGGCCTCGCATGGGGAGAATTCGTCGATGTCTTTGGTGAACATGGGTTGTGATTGGGATGTGGGCACAGACAGCTGCGCCATGGCGAGGACTTTCTGGCTTTGCCTTGACCACGAGACATGGATTGTTGCGATACAGGCTGTATGTCGGTACAGATTTCATGGGTTGTTCTAGTGGATGAACATGTTAGGGCCAGCTCTTTTTGTGCGCTTTCAAAACTGTTTTTATTTTGTTTTTGGGCTTTTGTCTCGTTGTCTTGAGGGTGGTGTTGGTCCGCCACTTGGTATTTGGTGGCGCATGTGCCACATTTTTGTATCTTTGCCTTAGTTTTTCTTTTATTAATAAATTTTTGGGACCGATTATGCTCGGATCATGAACATTCCTCGTATAATAAATGTATATTATATTTATAAATAAATAATCATTTATTTTGTTAATAAATGTATATTACATATTTATTATACTAAATGTATATTAAATTTATATAAATGTATATTTATTACTTATTTATTATATTAAACAATTACATTTATAAATGTATATTTGATTTATAATAAATATTTAATAAATTTATATTTATAAAAATGTATATTTATTGTAATAAATAAATGTAAATAACATTTATAAATAATTACATATTTATTATAATAAATAAATGTATATTTATAATTATATAATTATAGTATATAATTATTTATAGATATAATAATTATATATTAAAGAAAAATAATTATATATTACATTTATTATATTATAATTAAAAAATAAATGTATTATAAATTTTATTATACATTTATTATACATTTTTATTATAATAAATCTATAAAATAAATGTAGATTTATTATAATAAATTGGGCTCCATACTTCCAACATCTAACCATATACTTATTGAACCAAACATATATTTAGAGCATTACATGAATATAATAAATAAATTTATAAAGTTGTATGTATAATAAATAAAAATTTATTTATTTATAATAATAACTATAAATAAATGTATTTTTATTTGTATTTATATATGTAATGAATATATATTAATTTATAAATATAAATTTTTTATAAATACATTTATTATATTTATAATAATATATAATTAATATATTTATTATAATTATATAATTATTTAAATATATCTATATTTATTTAGAATTATAATTGTAAATATTTTTATTTATTTAATATAATTTTATAATTATTTAATAACTATAAATGTATATATATTTATTTATAGTTATAATCATATATATATATATATATATTTCAATAATTATAAATATTTAGCAAATATTTTTATTGCATTTATAATTTTATAATTATATATAATTAATATATTTATAACAATTTAATAATTATTTAAATATATACGTATTATATTGAAATCTAATTATAAATATTTGTATATATTTATAAATATATTTATATTATTTATATATTTATTATAATTTGATAATTAATTATAGTGTCTGATTTATAATGAAAATTAATTTTCTTTATTGTTATTAAAATAGTTATATTTTTCTATAATTAATATGAATATATAATTATATATTAATATTGTTTCAACAAATAAAAAATTGGTTTGATAACTTATTTAATAGATTTTCCAGATCCAAACTTGACCTACACCCCTAATTCAATGACCATCCCGAAACAATATGACTGGGTGTATAATTTGACCTACAATAAATGAATTTCAGGTGCAATATAATGATTTGATTGTGAGATTAGTCATGTGACCATTATAATATGAATTTTGACACTGACCATCTTTAAATGCATTCATAAATATATGAAATGGATGAGTCATTCTATAAATTAGATACCCTTCCTCATCCCCATTCATTCTGTAGCTCTACAAATTTTTCTATAATTCTCACTCACCCTTCCTCCTCCCTGGTACGAGCGCCCGTCTCTCCAATCCCAC
This sequence comes from Viscum album, assembly GCA_963277665.1. Classification (NCBI taxonomy): domain Eukaryota; kingdom Viridiplantae; phylum Streptophyta; class Magnoliopsida; order Santalales; family Viscaceae; genus Viscum; species Viscum album. The sequence continues at coordinate 1,935,862,779 of OY728131.1, forward strand.
AAAACAAAATGGTGCATCGGGTGATGAGGACATTAACAGCAAAGCTGAGGAGTGTCCCCAATTCCATCTTCCCTGGCTCCGTGAAAATGCAGAGGAGAGATTTTCACACTGAACGGGCGATGCCGGAATGGCCGAGGATAGCACCGCACACCGAGCCGGCGATACTGGAGATTCCGAAAACGTACTTCGATCTGCTCTTAGAAGACACTTCTTACTAGGTGATGTCAAAAAAGAAGAAGAAGACGATGTTGGCTGACTCGATGATGCTGGAATGGCAGATGGGGGAAACCCACTTTGATATTCTCTTAGAAGGCACTTCCTTCCAGGCAATACTGGAATGGAAGAAGAAGACGATGCTGACCAACCAGGTTGTAACACCCAAAGATTTTACAAAAAAATTATTCTTTTCATTAATGTCGTGTGTTGTACGCTACACCAAAAGGTGCTTGCACAACCCTCTTCCTTGAATTTCCTTGCATTACATGCAATCGCGACCTTCCTCGATGGCATGTGTAGTACGCAATACCGATTTTCACTAAACAACGATATGCTATTAAAATATTATTAAAACTAGCCGTTATGAATAGTAATGGCCACTTTTTGAAATTTTGTAAATTTTATTTTTCAAAATGGACTTCATTTTTGGATTCGGAATATCTAAATTAGCTTACGGTGAAATTTTGGTACTTTTCAGATAACTTTCATAATTTGATGAATAGTAAAAATTACTAAATTTTAATTAAAAACAATATTTTTAATCAAAATAATTAATAGTGATGAATTATTAATTTGAGTGGTTTTAATGTATATTTAGAATATATTTTTACAATTTAATACATTTTTGGTCATTGGATGTAATTTCACATTTATACATGACATAAACAAATGTCAATATTTTGATAGTTATTATCTCTTAAGAACACGCTATATGTTTTGACGACGGGAATTAATTTTTTAAATTAATTAATGCAATTGATATGTTTTGAATTTGGTAAAATAGACATCATTTTTGAGTTCATAATATCAAATATAGCTGAAGCCTAATTTTTGGTATTTTTTTGAAACTTTCATTTTTTGATGAATAGTGAAACCACTAAGTGGTAGTTAAAAAAATAAATAAATTTTTCATAAAACTTAATTTTACCGCTTCTGTGAGTGGAATTTCAAAAATCCGAGTGACACGGTTGATGTCAGTAAGTAAAATGTGTTTCAATAAGATGAAAATATTTTTTGGTGAATAGTAACTTTTTACTTTTTTTACCATGGTTAAAAGTAAATAGGGTAATTAAGGGTAGAAATGATATTATTATTATCCTAACACATGTTCTAATTCTATTGGATAAGTTTAGTTCGACCAAAAACAACCTTAGGAATAAAATATGACCATTTAGGCCCACATGGATTAGATTAGGACATTTATTATTATTTAATTTAAAGAAGAGTTAAAAGAGTTAAAATCAATGTTTATTTACAAAACAATTTTTAATATAGAGTTATACATAAGATAAATTCTATTGTAAATATTCATTAGAAATATAATTAGATTTCCTACTTAATTATATTTTATTTATAATTTTTAGACATTAAATAATTTTATTTATTGATAACACAATGATGATGTAGTAATTACCATAATAGTAAAAATTAGAATAATTGATATTATAAATACACATATAAATATAATTTGAGACATATAATGAATTAAACTAATTTTATAGGTTAATATGACATGATAGGATTGATTTAACTAACTTTGGTCGAAGAAATAATTCTGTTATGACTTTCAAAAAAATCAACTATTGAATAGTGTCAAAATTGACATAAAATAGTTTTTAAAACAAATATTATATTATTGATTGTTATTTTATATTTAAAAATCTAAGTTTCGGCCAAGATACTTATATAATGATAGGTGTATCATTAATGGACCACTTGGGGGTCGCTTGGATGTATATGGTAAGTTTATTAACTATATAATATAAAAATACAAAGTGACATGGTAAATGTCAATCTAATTAACTAAGAGTTAAAACTAAAAGATAAGGTTAATATAATGACCTAAACTTGTATAAATTCTATTGGATGATAGGATTTTGACCCATCCCCACCGTAGCTTCTAAATATATCAATTTGGAGCTATTTAAAACTGAATATGACTTTATAATAAAATAATATTTTTAGTTTTTCCAAAGGTGCCCCTCTCCTCCCATATAAAAGGGCACCACCTTCCTCTCTTCCTCACACCACATTGAGCCTTCAAGATCGGAAAAACCCTGACAAATTATCTTCTCCACTTCCCTAGAAACATCCTAGAGGTCCTGGTCTTCTTCAAAGACCAATCATAGTGCCCTAATAATAAGTTTCAAAGTGGCGTATCAAAGAAGATGTAATTTCTTCTACCGATTCTTTCAAACTTCTTTCTTCTTCAACATCTTCTTATTTAGTTGTTCCATTATAAAGTAATAAAATCAGTATCACTAATATATTTATATGTTATTATAAATATGAAACAACCCCATTTCACCTTCAATCCATCCTACGGAAAACAAAATCACTGTGTGTGCGTACATACGGAATACCGTCTCCACGTCGTGGTGTAATCTATTTTTCCACCAAAACCTTACATGGATGGGTATTATGGTGTAAATAATAACTATACATAGTTATTATAACATCATAATGATTCTGATATATTGTATCATCCACTCCAATTCAATTCAATAATTATGGAAACGATAACATCGCTTGTGCATACGTACGGACTACCGTCTCCACGACGCAATGAGATTCATTCTCCATGTTAACCATTTAAGAATGATTATAAATTATATATAAGAAATAATAATTAAATATATGACATTATAAAGCTACTGGATTGATGTATATATATATATGTATTTCATCTACTTAATTCCATTCTACTCAATAAGGAAACGAAAACAGCTTTCATGCGTACGTACGGCCTACCGTCTCCATGAACAGTTTATTTCATACATTTTATCGATCTATAATATATCTGTATATGATGAATATATATAACATATAAATCATGTTTTAAATTCTGGAATTAAGTAAATCAGGTTATAAATAATAATATCAAGAACAACAAGTCCAATCATGTACGATAAATAAAACGATTTTACCCAAAACACTCTTTAACATGGAATTTACAAAAGAATGGGTAATATATAGTCATAAGTGAACCATATATGATATCATAACAAGGAATATGATTCTGTAATAAGTCAATGACATTATTTAAATCATTATATAGGAGGTTAGGATACGTACGAATCATATCGGACCTAAGGTAAGGGATAATTTTTCAAATCTCATTTTTATCCGAGATTGCTTATTCGTAAGTATTTACTGGGGTTATTTATTTCATCCATGTCCATGTTTTAAAAAAGTGTTTTCATGTATTTTTAAAGTCCTTTTTACCCATTTTTTTCTTTTATTACATGGTATGTAAGGAATCTTTCTTTTGTTTACATTATGAGGTACTTTTTTACTTTTCCGACAAAAGTACGAGGAGAATGTTATTTTTAACTTATACGGCATGAACGGATTTTTATGGTTTCATAATGCCTCATTTTCATGAAGCTCACTCTACATGATTTTATGACTATTTTCAACAAAATACATTTATTTTAAAAGTTCAAGGCATTTTTTGAAAAGAAAATTATTTTGACGAAGAAAGGATATTTTCCTCAAGAATTCATTTCAAATGTTTTATCAAAACCATTTTCCATCTAAGATGACATTATTTGATATGTGTATGTTTCAAGTTTAATGAATCTATTATTAACATGGTTCACTTTTCTTATGATGAAATGTCCATTTGTTTTATATGGATTATGAAATGATGGGATGATGTTTATGAAACCCATTTTATTCTTTAGGTTATGATGAATGTTTTAAGTTTATTTTGTGGCACAAGTAAGAATGATTTCACTATGAGATGGTTGGTACCTATATCTCCCTCCAATGCATTGGGTAAAGATTTATATCTCATGAGATAGACATGTCTGGAATGGCAAGTTAAACCGGTTCAGTAATATAGGACTGGAACGAGGAGTGAACTCGATTCAGAAAGGGACTTTGTCCACTAAGATGGTCTTTGCAGCAATGCCTTGGCTACTATGGAAATCATATCATGTGCTTAATGGTTTCCAAAATTACATGTTTTATTCCCATGCTATTTTATCATTCTTAATGTTTCATTATGATCTATGTCTTGCGTACTTCCATGTTTTATGTCATTGCTCAAGCTTTTGATGTTTAAACATTATGTTCATGTTTTTAAGTTCAAATGTATATGGTATGTTTTATTTTATCCATTAATACCTTTAATGAGCATTTGAGATCACCCTTATTATGTTTTCTTTTCCCCATGATATAAAGAAAGGTTTTAGGTAAGAAAAAAAAGGGGAATATCTTTATGGGAGATGTTGATGATCTTTCACCACGATTAAGAGATTACGTTCCAAGTTTCCAAAAACAGTAAACTATTACGGTCCTTGTGTGTCTGTTTTTCTTATGTATTAAAGTGTTCCACAAAATTAATGTAATGTCCATGTATGTCATGCTTCGGGTCTCTACCGTTGGTATCCGAGGAAAGGTTTAGTCAACCTTTCGAGACTAGGATGCGAAAACGTTAGTGAGATCCCTAGAGATATTTCTAAGGTATGTCTGGGGATGTTTCTAAGGATAAGTATACGTATAGGATATAATCCTAGAACTATGGTAACAATCTTAGAATTTAACATAAGTTGTTAGATATTAATGGTACTCCCCCTTTATTATGTTTTTTCCTAGCATGATTTTTGCCTCTCATGGTATTATTTTTGGGTTTTAGACGATGGCTGGAACCCGAAGTAACTGTGTTGATCAATGTAATGGAAAATGCAATGATTGTTATCCTGAACAAACAAATGTTATGGGAGATGGAGTGAAAAATCTTATTTCTATGCTTACATAATCTATGAATCATTCTGGACTTCCAAATGAGTAGAGAAGGTAACAATATTCTATTGAGTCCTTCATGAGGCAACGTCCACCTTCTTTCAGTGGGTCTTCTGATCCACTTGTTGCTGAACAATGGATTAGTACTACTGAAAAGATATTTTCAGTTCTTCAATGTTCTGAACATGATATAGTCATCTTAGCAGTGTATCATTTGGAAGGTGATGCTGATCAATGGTGGAATATTATCAAGAATACAAGGCCAAGAGATGAAATTGAGTCCATGGAATGGGACGAGTTCAAGAACTTATTTTTCAATAAGTACTTCACTCGTATTCTCCGAAGGAAGATGGAGAAGGAGTTTCTTGAATTAAAGAAAAAGGATGATGAATTTGTTGGTACCTATGAAGCAAATTTTACAAGACTTGCATGGTACGCTTCTGGTATTATTATCCAACCAGAGAGTAAGATCGATCGATTCTTTAGTGGCTTAAAACCAAGTCTTCGAAGGGCGTTAGCCATAAGGGACTTCAATAGCTACGAGGAAATCATTCGATGTGCTCTCAAAGTTGAGATGGAGATTGGAGTAACCCATCAGTCATATGGGTTTGATAAGAAGAGGAAAATGGAATTCAAAGGAAAATCTAAAGAGCACACTAAAAAGAAGATGAGTTTCCCCTTATGCTCAAAGTGTGGAAAGAAACATGGAGGGAGTTGTCTTAAAGGGACAAGTAAATGTTTCAAATGTAGAAAGGAAGGTCATCAGGCATTTGAATGCCACAATGATGGGAAGAATATGTCTAGTGATGTGAACAATGAAAAGTCTACACAGAGTGCATCTCCTACACATCAATGCTTCAAGTGCAATGAAATGGAGAATTATGCTAATCAATGCCCTTATCCAAAGGTTAATGATGATCAACATGAGAAACCACATAAGGCAAAGGACAATGGGAAGTCACATGCGATCACTATTGGCGATGTTGAATAGGACAACGATGTGGTGGAATGATTAAGTGTTTATGTAATGGGATTCCAAAATAATGTCGTATATAGTATCGTGGAATATTGGATTATTTATGTATTAGTCTATTGCGGTTTTTAATAGTTTCATGGTACCGGTAACCATGAAAAGTGACTGAGATATTTTTGGTAAGAAGATGATATGCACATAATAAAGGGATAAGAAGATAATGAGATGTTTGATCGTATTCATGAGCTCATGATGGATATAAGGACTAAGTGATATCATTGAGTATAATTTTTTTGAGGATTTAGGTTTGTGGAAAGTGTTAACTTTTAAACTGCATTCATGTTTTCACTAAGGTTCAATGGGTATTCATTCTTCAAGAGAATACACGATTAAGGTATTCACATGTTTGTAATTTGACCAACAAGATATATCTTATGATATATGGGGGATAAATGATGGCATTCACGTGAGTTTTATGTGACATTTCAAGTAATCATTTTCTTTATACTATGAGCTTGGACCGAAGTATTTTAGATAACCCTAAAGATTGGAATGGATTATGTTGGACGTAAGTTAGCATTGTTTATGGATTGAACTTATTTCGATATTATTGATGGGATGTTATTGTAATATAGTTTTAGAAAAAGGACAACCTGCAGGACGGGTGACAACCCATCACGTCGGACAAAGTTGTGGGAATCAAACCCACAACCGAAGTGGAACTGGCCTTTATCGCCTACCACTGACCTACAAGAAGTCCCTGTTTAGTAGAAACTAGTTTTTTTATATTAAGCAGTATGATATATGAAGTATAAGTTAATTTTAGGAACCATATATGATTAATCTCACTATAGATGGACTTATGATAACTTTTCTAACCTTTTGTTTGAGACAGATGGAATGACCCATAATTCTTTCACATGATCTGCTAACACATCATGAATGACAAATTCAACTTCATTTCTTTAAGAGATGAAGTGGAAATTGTCCAAAGAATGACCAATGGTGAGGCAATACCAAAATCATGAAAGTATTTCTTCTAATTCCAATTTCATCAACTTTAGGGAAATGATCTTGAAAACCAGAAATGTTGTCCTAGTGCTCTTATATCTGATGAATTATATGGTACCTTAGATCGTCACAAATTTAGGGATTTGTGATTGCTGGCTTTTCCATAGCTATGTTCTCTACCACTCTCCATCAAAACATGAAGGTTATATTTCTCTTCCATATCAATATTTTCACCTATGTGGAATCCCAGTGATTAGTTTATTTGGGTAACTATTAGGTTTCATAATTTTGTTTTTAAAGATTGGTTTTGGTATTCCATTTTACGATGTGGGTTTCTATTAAAGAATCTTTTGAGTAGTAAACCATTTATAACCCCGACGAATTTTGAGGGTGAAATTCATTTTAAGGGGGTAGAATGTAACACCCCAAGACTTTACAAAAAAATTATTCTTTTCATTAATGTCTTATGTTGTACGCTACACCAAAAGGATCTTGCACAACACACATCCTTGACTTTCCTTTCATTACATGAAATCGCGACCTTCCTCGATAGCGTGCCTAGTACGCAATACTGAGTTTCACTAAACAACGATATGCTATTAAAATATTATTAAAACTAGCCGTTATGAATAGTAATAACCACTTTTTGAAATTTTGTAAATTTTATTTTTCAAAATGGACTTCATTTTTGGATTTAGAATATCGAAATTATCTTATGGTGAAATTTTGGTAATTTTCGGATAACTTTCATTTTCTGATGAATAGTGAAAATTACTAAATTTTAATTAAAAACAACCTTTTTAATCGAAATAATTAATAGTGATGAATAATTAATTTAAGTAGTTTTAAAATATATTTAGATTATATTTTTACAATTTAATACAATGTTTGTCATTGGATGTAATTTCACATTTATACCAGACATAAACAAGTGTCAATCTTTTGATAGTTATTATCTCTTAAGAACACGCTATTTGTTTTGACGACGGGAATTGATTTTTTAAATTAATTAATTCAACTGATATGTTTTGAATTTGGTAAAATAGACATCATTTTTGAGTTAATAATATCAAATATATCTTAGGCCTAATTTTTTGTATTTTTCTAGAAACTTTTATTTTTTGATGAATAGTGAAACCACTAAGTGATATTTAAAAAAATAAATAAATTTTTCATAAAAATTAATTTTACCGCTTCTGTGAGTGGAATTTAAAAAATACGAGAGACATGATTGATGTCAGTAAGTAAAATGTGGTTCAATGAGATGAAAATAATTTTTGGTGAATAGTAACTTTTTACTTTTTTTTACAACGGTTAAAAGTAAATAGGGTAATTAAGGGTAAAAATGATATTATTATTACCCTAACACAAGTCCTAATTCTATTGGATAAGTGTAATTTGACCAAAAACAACCTTAGGAATAACATATTCCATTTAGGCCCACTTGGATTAGATTAGGACATTTATTATTATTTAATTCAAAGATGAGTTAAAATAGTTAAAATAAAAGTTTATTTACTAAAACATTTTTTAATATAGGGTTATACATAAGATAAATTCAATTGTAAATATTAATTATAAATCTAATAAGATTTCCTACATAATTATATTTTATTTATAATTTTTGGACATTAAATAATTTAATTTATATATGACACAATGATGATGTAGTAATTACCATAATAGTGAAAAATTAGAATAATTGATATTATAAATACCCAAATAAATATAATTTGAGACTTTTTATGAATTACACTAAATTTTTATGTTAATATGACATGTTAGGATTGATTTAATTAACTTTGGTCGAAGAAATCATTCTGTTATGAGTTTCACAAAAATAAGCTATTGAATAGTGTCAAAATTGACATAAAATAGTTTTTAAAACAAATATTATATTATTGATTGTTATTTTATTCCTAAAAATATAAGGTTCAGCAAAGATACTTATATCATGATAGGTGTATCATTAATGGACCACTTGGGGGTCTCTTGGATGTATATGGTATGTTTATTAACTATATAATATAAAAATACAATGTTACATGGTAAATGTCAATCTAATTAGCTAAGAGTTAAAACTAAAAGATAAGGTTAATATAATGACCTAAACTTGTCTAAATTTTATTGTATGAGAGGATTTCGACCCATACCTACCTTATCTTCTAAATATATCAATTTGGAGCTATTTAGAACCGAATATAACTTTATAATAATATAATATTTTTAGTTTTTCCAAAGGTTCCCCTCTCCTCCCTTATAAAAGGGCACCACCTTCCTCTCTTCCTCACACCACATTGAGCCTTCATTCTCGGCCAACTCCTGCCAAATTATCTTCTCCACTTCCCTAGAAACATCATATAGGTCCTGGTATTCTTCAAAGACAAATCATAGTGCCCTAATAATTGGTTTCAAAGAGGCGTATCGAAGAAGAGGTAATTTCTTCTACCGATTCTTTCAAAATTCTTTCTTCTTAAAGTTCTTCTTATTTAGTTGTTTCATTATAAAGTAATAACATCAGTATCACTAATATACTGATATGTTATTATAAATATGAAATAACCCTATTTAACCTTCTATCCATCCTACGGAAAACAAAATCACCGCGTGTGCGTACGTACGGAATACCGTCTCCACACCGTGGTGTAATTTGTTTTTCCATCAAAACCTTACATGGATAGGTATTATGGTGTAAAGAATAACTATACATAGTTATTATAACATCATAATGATTCTGATATATTGTATAATCCCCTCCAATTCAATTCAATAATTATGGAAACGACATCATCGCTTGTGCGTACGTACGGACTATCGTCTCCACGACGCGACGAGATTCATTCTCCATGTTAACCATTTAAGAATGATTATAAAGTATATATAAGCAATAATAATGAAATATATGACATTATAATGCTACTGGATTTATGTATATATATATATATATGTCATATACTTAATTCCATTCAACTCAATAAGGAAACGAAAATAGAGTTCATGCGTACGTAATGCATACTGTCTCCATGAACGGTGTATTTCATTTCTTTTATCGATCTATAATATATATGTATATGATGAATATATATTACATATAAATCATGTTTTAAATTATGTAATTAAGTAAATCAGGTTATAAATAATAATATCAAGAACAACAAGTCCAAACATGTACGAAAAAATAAAACGATTTTACCCAAAACACTCTTTAACATGGAATTTACAAAAGAACGGGTAATATAAAGTCATAAGTGAACCATATATGATATCATAACAATGAATATGATTCTTTAATAAGTCAATGAAATTAGTTAAATCATTATACATGAGGTTCGGATACGTACGAAGCATATCAGACCTAAGGTAAGGGATAATTTTTCAAATCTCATTTTTATCCGAGATTGCTTATTCGTAATTATTTACTGGGGTTATTTATATCATCCATGTAAATGTTTTATAAAAGTGTTTTCATGTATTTTTAAAGTCCTTTTTACCCATTTTTGACTTTTATTACATGGTATGTAAGGAATCTTTCTTTTGTTTATGTTACGAGGTACTTTTTTTACTTTTCTGACAAAAGTACGAGGAGAATGTTATTTTTAACTTATACGGCGTGAACGGATTTTAACGGTTTCATAATGCCTCATTTTCATGAAGCTTACTCTACATGATTTTATGACAATTTTCAACAAAAAACTTTTATTTTAAATGTTCAAGGCATTTTTGAAAAGAAAATGATTTTGACGAAGAAAAGATATTTTCCTCAAGAATTCATTTCAAGTGTTTTATCAAAACCATTTTCCATCTAAGATGAAATTATTTGATATGTGTATGTGTGAAGTTTAATGTATCTATGATTTACTTGGTTCACTTTTTATATGATGAAATTTCCATTTTTTTATATGGATTATGAAATAATGGGATGACGTTTATGAATCCCATTTTATTGTTTGGGTTATGATAAATGTTTTAAGTTCATTTTGAGGCACAAGTAAGAATGATTTCACTATGAGATGGGTGGGACCTATATCTCCCTCTAATGCATTGGGTAAAGATTTATATCTCATGAGATAGACATGGATGGACCGACAAGTTAAACCGGTTCAGTAATATAGGACTGGAACGAGGAGTGAACTCGATTCAGAAAGGGACTTTGTCCACTAAGATGGTCTTGAAAGCAATGTCTTGGATACTATGGAAATCATATCATGTGCTTAATGGTTTCCACAATTACATGTTTTATTCCCATGCTATTTTATCATTCTTAATGTTTCATTATGATCTATGCTTTGCGTACTTCCATGTTTTATGTCATTTCTCAAGCTTTTGATGTTTAAACATTATGTTCATGTTTTTAAGTTCAAATGTATATGGTATGTTTTATTTTATCAATGCTTACCCTTACTGAGCATTTGAGCTCACCCTTTTTATGTTTTCTTTTCCCCAGGATATAAAGAAAGGTTTTAGGTAAGAAAAAAAGGGGAGGATCTTTATGGGAGATTTTGAAGATCTTTCACCACGATTAGAATATTACGTTCCATGTTTCCAAAGACACTAAACTATTTCGGTCCTTGTGTGTCTATTTTTATAATGTATTAAAGTATTCTGCAAAAGTAATGTAATTTCCATGTATGTCAAGCTTCGGGTCTTTACACTGGTGATGCCGGAAAAGAAGAAGAATAAGACACTAGCTGACCCGGTGATGATGGAAAGGAAGAATAAGATTAAACTAGCCAACCCAGTGATGTAGGAATGGTAGTGGAGTGAAACCCACATCGATCTACTCTTATCAGACACTTCCTACCAGGTGATGCATGAAATGATGAACAAGTTGAAGCTGGCTGACCCGGAGATGCCGCAATGGTTGAGGAGAGAAACCCACATCAATATGCTCTTAGTAGACACTTCCTACGAGGTGATGCCAGAAAGGAAGAAGAAGAGGACACTGGTCGGCCCGTTTATACCCCAAGACCTAGCGATGGAGGATCAGAAGAAGGTGAGCACACTGGGTGGCCTGTTTATGGTCAAAGACCTGAAGATAGAGGTAACACCATAAGGGAAGAAGAGGACGGTGGTTGGAAACCTATTTATAGCCCAAGACCTGACGATGGAGGATCAGAAGAAGATAAGTACGATGTTCATGGCAGAAAGGAAGAGGATAGTGCACACACACCGAGTATCTCTTACCAGACTCTTGCAATCATGAGACGTCTGAAAGGAAGAAGAGTACGACGCTGGACGACTTTTTTAAAGCCCAAGACCTAGCAATGGATGATTAGAAGAAGAGAATTATGGTTTTCATGGATGAAAGGCAGAGGAGAGTGCCACACACTGAGAAGCTCTTACCATACTCATGTGATCAGTCCACGCCGGAAAGGAAGAAGAGGATGACGTTGGCCGACCAGTTTATAGCCCAAAACCTCGTGATGGAGGATCGGAAGAAGAGAAGTATGTATTTCATGGCAGAAAGTCAGAGAAGAGTGCCAGACACCTAGCACCTCTTACCAGACTCAGTGTTCATGGAAGAAAGGAAGAGGAGAGCACTGCACACCGATCTACTCTTACTGGATATATATTTAAGAATTAATATAATGAATTTAAAAATATAAAGATGAAATTATAAATTTATGTTTATCATTTTTGAAATCTATGTAATATTTTTATTCAAATAATATCTATTTTTTCTCTTTTAATAGAGTATTCACAAGATTTATTTTGATTTTTTTCTTGGTTCGAAAGGAAATCTAGTGTTTGTTGATTTAACATAATCCAATTAATTCAATGAGAAACAAAATTATAATTTTTTTCTTAAAGATTATTTTTATACTTAAAACATGTGATTTTCCAAAAAATGGTTCTTGTGAATTTATATGAATTATTTTTACCACTTCTAGAAATTAAATATTATAAAATGGGTTCTATATTTCAAGTTAGTATAATTAATATCATGTAATAAGATCAACTTAATGAATAATTTTTCTTTGAGAAGAATCATATAAAATTATAAAGGAAGGTTCAATGCAAAGAGTATTCATGATGGCAAGAAATTGTATCCATGTGAAGTACAACAAAACAAAGATTCTTTTCACATTTTTGTTGTAAAAAAGTTAAAAGTACCTTGCTCAAAATATGAAAAGATGATTCCATTTATTTTTTTTATTAAAATTAAAACATGGCTAAAAATGAATTTAAAAACCCATATGAGAAGATACAAATCATTCTTGAAAACATTTTTAAAGAAAATATGAAAATTGAAGAAAAGGATTCCCAAAAGTCTATTTTTCTTTTAAAAAAAATTATTCATTCTATGTACTAAATAATGGAAAATTGCACAATTACTTGAACACTCCATGAATAAATGAAGGAAAATAAAATGAAATGGGTTTATCATATAAGGAACTTATAATTTCATTCAACATAAACTAAAGTATAATCAATACAAATTAAAATGAGATTGAAACATAAATCCCTTATAACTTTGGTAATCACTAAATCAAAAAATCATGAAAGAGAATATCGTATATGGATTTTTAAATCCCCATAGTTTTAATAAAAAGAATCGTAAAAAACATTAATGGTGTCACAACCCGACTTCTTAATTTTTTTTTACTATTCATGGCCTCCACGTCCTCGTGTCAAGGATCGGGCTGGGTCCCGGTTTAAATATTTCTAATATTTAATGTTTTGGTGGGTTTTAGACCTGTGCACGGGCACCGCGTGGTTAGCAGTGACTGTGTGGTCGCCCCAGGTGCCTGTGCGGGTGGCCAAGTCGACTACATTGAGGTGTGCAATTTTTGTTCGTGTTTTTTTACGTCGTGCGATAAGCACGCGGGTAACCGTTAATATTAAGTTGTTGTTGTTGTTATTATTATTATTTTTATTATTTTTATTTTTATTTATTAATGTATTTATAATATTTAAAATTACATATAATTAATATCTTCATTATAATTTTATATTTATTTAAATATATCTATATTTATTAAGAATTATAATTTTAATATTTGTATATATGTATTATAATTTTAAATTTATATAATAACTATAAATGTATATATATTTATTTATATTTATAATCATATATATATATATATATTTCAATAATTATAAAATTATAACGAATATAATTATTGCGTTTATAATTTTATAAATCTATATAATTAATATATTTATAACAATTTACTAACTATTTAAATATATACATATTATATAGAATTCTAATTATAAATATTTGTATATAATTATAAATATATTTATTTAATTAAAATATTTAATATAATTTGATAATTATTTAAATATATATATATATTTTTTACATATATATTTTTATTATACTGTGTGATTTATAATGAAAATTAATTTTATTTATTGTCATTAAAATAGTTATATTTATAATTAGTTAATATGAATATATAATTATATAATAATATTGTTTTAACAAATAAAAAATTGGTTCGATCTCCTCTTTAACCGATTTCCACGATCCGATCTTGACCTACACCCCTAATTTAATGACCATCCCGATTCTATATGAGTGTGTGTATAATTTGAGGGTAATTTAGGTGGGTGGGTTTTTTTAGTTTTATGGGGTAGTTTTTTTATATTTAGGAAATGGGTTTGTTCAGCGCCACTTGAAGTGGCGCTTTGACCCCACACCACCCCCAAACCCCACAAATATATATATATGTATATATATATATATATAATTAATTTATTATAATAAATATAAAAGATAAAATAAATACATAATTATATTTTTTTTATAATAAATAATAAAATTATAATAAATTTATTTATTTATAATAAATATTTATAATAAATATCTAATAAATATTATAATAAATATAATAATATTATTATAATAAATATACATGTGTTATAAATTTATTATACATTTATTATATATACTATAATGTTATAATATTATAATATTTATTATAACAAATATCTAATAAATATTAATAAATACTATTATAAAAAATTCAAAATAAATGTATAATAAATATTTATAATACATTTATATTTATAACCAATACTTATTGTAATTAAATGTTATCATATTTATAATAATAAATATCTAATAAATGTATAATAAATATTATTATAATAAATATACATTTATAATATCTATTATAATAAATATTATTATAATAAATGTATAACAAATATTAATGTGATAAATATTATAATAAATGTATTATAAATATATAGTAAATGTATAATAAATATTTATAATAAATTTATTATAAATGTATATTTATTATAATATATATTATAATATTTAATTATAATAAATGTATATTTATATTTATATTTATATTTATAATAAATATTATAATATTTATTATAATAAATCTACATTTATTTATTATAATAAATCTACATTTATTTTATACTTTTATTATAATAAATATGCTCAATAAATGTATAGTAAATATTATAATATAATTAATATTTAATTATAATATAATAAATGTAATATGTAATGTAATATAATAAATGGAATATGTAATATAATATAATAAATGTAATATGATACATTTATTTTATACTTCTAATAAATGCATATTTATAATTATATAAATGTATAATAAATATAATAAATATAAATGTATAATTACATATTACATTTATTATAATAAATAAATAATTACATATTACATTTATAAATGTATATTTATTATAAAAAAATAAATGTATATTTATTATAAAAAAATAAATGTATATTTATTATATATTTAATATATTAAATAAATGTATATTTATAAAAATAAATGTATATTAAATTTATAATAAATGTATATTTATATAAATAAATATTGTTAATAAATATTATTAATGAATATTAATAAATGTATATTTACTAATGAATATTATAAAAAATAAATGTATAATTATAATTAAATTTATAAATTTATATGTATAATAAATGTATATTTATAAATAAATATTATTATTAAATATTATTAATGAATATTAATAAATGTATATTTATTAATGAACATTATAATAAATAAATGTATATTTATAATTACATTTATAAATGTATATTTATTATAATAAAAAAATGTATATTACTTTTACAAATAATTACATATTTATTATAAAAAATAAATGTATATTAAACTTATAATAAATGTATAATTATATAAATAAATGTATATTACATTTATAATAAATGTATATTTATATAAATAAATGTATATCTCATTTATAATAAATGTATATTTATATAAATAAATGTAAATTACATTTATAAGTAATTACATATTTATTATAATAAATGTATATTACATTTACAAATAAAGAATCATTTATATTGTTAATAAATGTAAATTACATTTATTATAATAAATTTATATTACATATTTATTATAATAAATGTATATTACATTTATATAAATGTATATTACATTTATATAAATGTATATTTATTTCATATTTATTATAATAAACAATTACATTTATAAATGTATATTACATTTATAATAAATATCTAATAAATATATATTTATATAAATGTGTATTTATTATAATAAATAAATGTAAATTACATTTATAAATAATTACATATTTATTATAATAAATAAATGTATATTTATAATTATATAATTATAGTATATATTTATTTATAGATATGTTAATTATATAATAAAAATAAATAATTATATATTACATTTATTATATTACAATTAAAAAATAAATGTATTATTATATTTATTATACATTTATTATGCATATTTAT
The DNA here is from genome assembly GCA_963277665.1 of Viscum album. Classification (NCBI taxonomy): domain Eukaryota; kingdom Viridiplantae; phylum Streptophyta; class Magnoliopsida; order Santalales; family Viscaceae; genus Viscum; species Viscum album. The sequence goes on from OY728131.1 coordinate 1,935,879,470, forward strand.
TATAATAAATGTATTAAATGAATGTAGACTTATTATAATAAATTGGGCTTCAAACATCCAACAGATAACCATATACTTATGGGACCAAACATATACATAGAGCATTACAAGAATATAATTAATATATTTATAAAATTATAGGTATAATAAATAATTATTTATTTATATATAATAATAACTATAAATTAATGTATATTTATTTATATTTATATATATAATGAATATATATTAATTTATAAATTTAAATTTTTTATAAATATATTTATTATATTTTAAATTATATTAAATTAAAATCTTTATTATCATGTTATAATTATTTAAATATATCTATATTTATTTAGATTTATAATTGTAAATAATTGTATATATTAATTATAATTTTCTAATTATTTAATAACTGTAAATGTATATATATTTATTTATAGTTATAATCATATTTATCTGTGTATATATTTCAATAATTAAATTTTTTTAATAAATATATTTATTGCATTTATAATTTTATAAATATATATAATTAATATATTTATAAAAATTTAATAATTATTTAAATATATACGTATTATATAGAATTTTAATTATAAATATTTGTATATATTTAAAAAAATATTTATTTAATTAATATATTTATTATAATTTGTTAATTATTTAAATATAAATATCTATTTATTACATATATATTTTCATTATAATGTCTGATTTATAATGAAAATTAATTTAATTTATTGTCATTAAAATAGTTATATTTGACTATAATTAATCTTAATATATAATTATATAATAATATTGTTTTAACAAATAAAAAAATTGGTTCGATCACCTGTTTAACTGATTTTCCCGATCCGAACTTGACATACTCCCATGATTCAATGACCATCCCGATTCTATATGTGTGGGTGTATAATTTGACCTACAATAAATGAATTTAAGGTGCAATAGAATGATTTGATTTAGAGATCAGTCCAGTGACCATTGTAATATGAATTTTGATGTTGACCATCCTTAAATGCATTCATTAATATATGAAATGGTCGAGTTGTTCTATAAATTATATACCCTTCCCCAACCCCATTCATTTTGTAGCTCTGCGAATTTAACTATAATTCTCACTCACCCTTCCTCCTCCCCAGTATGAGCGCCCGTCTATCCGATCCGCCAAAACAAAATGGTGCATCAGGCGATGAAGACGTTAACAGCGAAGTTGAGGAGTGTCACCAATTCCTTATTCCATGGCTCCACAAAAAGGCAGAGGAGAGTATCGCACACTGATTCGGCGATGTCGGCAATGCCGGAATGGCCGAGGATTGCACCGCACACCGAGCCAACGATGCAGGTGATTCTGAAAACCTACTTCGATCAGATCTTAGAAGACACTTCCTACCAGGCGACGCTGGAAATGATGAAGAAGATGATGATGGCCGACCCGACGATGCCGGAATGACAGATGGGGGAAACCCACATTGATCTAGTCTTAGCAGACACTTTTTACAAGGAGATGCCGGATAGGAAGGAGAAGACAACGCTGACCAACCAGGTGATTCCGGACAGGAAGAAAAAGACAATGATGGTTGACCCAGTTATGCTGGAAACGAAGAAGAAGATGGCCATGGTCGACCCGGCGATGCAGGAATGACAGAGGAGTAAAACCCACATCGATCTGCTCTTAGCAGACAATTCCTACCAAGCGATGCAGGAAAGAAAGAAGAAGATGAATCTTGCTGACCTGGTGATGCCGAAATAGATGAAGAATGAAAACCCACATCGATCTGTTCTTAGCAGACACTTCCTACCAAACAATGCCAGAAAGGAAGAAGAAGAGGACATTGGTCAGCCTGTTTATACCCCATGACCTGGAAATGATCGGAAGAAGGAGAGCACCCTGGGCAGTCTGTTTATGGCTGATGACCTGGGGATGGAGGTGACGCGGGAAAGGATGAAGAGGATGGCGGTGGGCAACTTGTTTATAGCCCTAGACCTGACGATGGGGGATCAGAAGAACAGAAGTACGGTGTTTATGGCAGAAAGGCAGAGGAGAGCGCCGCAAACCGAGAATCTCTTAACAGACTCTTGCGATCAGACGACATCGGAAAGGAAGAAAAGGACAATGTTGGATTACTTTTTTAATTCCCAAGACCTGGAGATGGAGGATCAGAAGAATAGAAGTACAGTGTTCATGGTATAAAGGCAAAGGAAAGCACTGCACATTGAGCAGCTCTTACCAGACTCTTACGATCAAGCCATGCTGGAAAGGAAGAAAAGGACAACGTTCACTGACCTATTTATAGCCCAATACCTGGCATTGGAGGATCATAAGAAGAGAAGTATGGTGTTCATGGAAGAAAGGAATTATGGTGTTTAACATTTTGGAAATCTATGTAATATTTTTATTCTAATAAAATCTATTTTTGTATTTACTATTTTAATCAATTATTCACAAGATTCATTTTGATTTTTTGCTCGGTTTGAAAAAAAATAAAGTGATCGTTGATTTAACATAATCCAATTAATTAAATGAGAATAAAATTATACTTTGTTTTTATTTAAGAATTTTTTATACGTAAAATATCTTCTTTTACAAAAAAATGGTTCTTGTGAATTTATATTAAAAATATTTTTTAGCACTTCTAGAAATTAAATATTATAAAATGGGTTCTATATTTGAAATCAGTATAATCAATAACAAGTAATAATTTCAACAAAAAGAATAATTTTTCATTGAGAAGAATCATAGAATATGATATAGGAAGGTTCAAAGGAATGTGTAGTCATGATGACATTAAATTCTATCCTTGCGATGTACAACAAAAATAAGATTCTTTTCACATTTTTTTGTAAAAAAGTTAAAACTACCTCGCTCAAAATACGAAATGAATATTCCATTTTTTTTTATTAAAATTCAATCATGGCTAAAATTGAATTTAAAAATCCATAGGAGAATATAAAAATCATTCTTGAAAACATTTTTAATGAAAAGACGAGAATTGAAGAAAAGGATTCCCAAAAGACTATTTTTCTTTTTTTTTTATTCTGATCATTCTAAGTTCAAAATTAAGTAAAATTGTACTATTACTTGAACACTCCATGAATAAATGAAGTGAAATAAAATGAAATGGGTTTATCGTATAAAAAACATATAATTTATCTAAATCAAAACAAAAGTATAATCAATAAAAATTAAAATGATATTGAAACATAAATCCCATACAACATTGGTAATTACTAAATCAAAAACTCATGAAAGTGATAACAATATAGGAATTTATAAATCCCCATAGTTTCAGTAAAATAAATCGTAAAAGACATTAATGGTGTCACACCCTGACTTTTTAATTTATTTTTGTTTTATTATTCCTCGGCTCCACGTCCACGCGTCAAGGATCGGGCTAGTTCCCACTTTAATAATTTCTGGCATTTAATGTTTTTGGTGGGTTTCAGACCTGTGCACAGGCACTGCGTGGTTAGAAGTGACCATAAAGTCTCCCCAGGTGCTTGGGCGGGTGCCCAATCCGACTGCATTGAGGAGTGCAATTTTCGTGCATATTTTTTTAAGTCGCGCGATGAGCACGCGGGTACCCGTTAATATAATGTTGTTATTATTATTGTTATTTTAATAATTTTTTTAATTTTTTATTATATATATATTATATTAATAATTATATATAATTAATATGTTTATTATAATTTTATAATTATTTAAATATATCTATATTTTATTATAATTTTAATTGTAAATATTTGTGTAAATTCATTATAATTTTATAATTATTTAATAACCATAAATGTTTATATATTTATTTATAGTTATAGTCATATATATATATATATCTATAACTATAAAATTTTAAAAAATATATTTATTGCATTTATAATTTTATAAATAAATATAATTAATATATTTATAACAATTTAATAATTATTTAAATATATAAGTATTATATAGAAATCTAATTATAAATATATGTATATATTTATAAATATATTTATTTAATTAATATATTTATTTTAATTTGATAATTATTTAAATATAAATATATATTTCTTACATATATATATTTTAATTATAGTGTGGTATTTATAATGAAAATTAATTTTATTTATTGTCATTAAAATAGTTATATTTGACTATAACTAATATAAATATATAATTATATAATAATATTGTTTTAACAAATTAAAAAATTGGATCTATCACCTGGTTAACCGATTTTCCCAATCTGAACTTGACCTACTCCCCTGATTCAATGACCATCCCGATTCTATATGAGTGGGTGTGTAATTTGACCAACAATAAATGAATTTTAGGTGAAATAGAATGATTTAATTGAGAGACTACTCCCATGACCATTGTAATATAAATTTTTGAGGATGAACATCCTTAAATGCATTCATAAATATATGAAATAGATGAGTTGTTCTATAAATTAGATACCCTTCCTCATCCCATTTCATTTTGTCGCTCTGCAAATTTAACTATAATTCTCACCCACCCTTCTTCCTCCCCAGTACGAGCACCCATATCTCTGATCCCCCAAAATAAAATTGTGCATAAGGTGATGAGGATGTTAACAGAGAAGATGAGGAGTGTCACCAATTCCTTCTTCTCTAGCTCCACGAAAAAGCAGAGGAGAGCACCGTACACTGAGCAGGCGATACCGGTGATGCCGGAATGGCCGCGGAAAGCACCGCACACTAAGCAGGAGATGTCAGCGATTCCGAAAAACTTTGTTGATCTTCTCTTAGAAGACACTTCCTACCAGGCGATGCCGGAAAGGAAAAAAAAGATGATGGTAGCCGACCTGGTGATGCCGGAATGGCAGATGAGGGAAACCCGCATTGATTTTCTCTTAGCAGAAACTTCCTACCAGGCGATGCCGGAAAGGAAGAAGATGACGACGCTGATCGACTTAGTGATGCCGGAAAGGAAGAAGAAGATGATGTTGGCCGACCCAGTGAAGCCAGAAAGGAAGAAGAAGATGACCTGGGCTGACCCGACGATGCAGGAATGGCAGAGGAGTGAAACCCACATCGATCTGCTCTTAGCAGACACTTCCTACCAGGTGATGCAGGAAAGGAAGAAGAAGATGAAGCTAGCTGACACGGCGTTGCCGTAATGGCAGAGGAGGGAAGCCCATATTGATCTTCTCTTAGCAGACACTTCCTAGCTGGAAATTCCATAAAGGAAGAAGAAGAGGACATTGGCTGGCCCATTTATACCTCAAGACCTGGTGATGGAGGATCAGAAGTAGGGGAGCACCCTGGGTTGCCAGTTTATGGCCGATGACCTGGGGATGGAAGCAGCGCCGGAAAGGAAGAAGAGGACGGTGGTGGGTGTAACAACCCGATATTTTATGATAAGTAATCTTTTTAATTTATTTGATGTCATGTGTTTTATGCTACAACAAGATTATCGTGTGCTATACGCAACATCGTATTAGCTTGCAGTATATGCAACACTATTCTTAGATTGTATTACACACAATTTCAAGTTCGTTTGATAATAGTCATTCTACTCAACATTGATTATATATATATATTCAATGTATAAATGAAAAATGGTTGGATTCTGTTATAAAGAAACAACAAAGGATCCTTGCACAACACGCGACCTTTTCTTGGCTTGCATTACACGCAATCGCGTCCTTCCACGATAGCGTGTGTTGTACGCAATACCGAGTTTTACTAAACAACGATATGCTATTAGAATATTATAAAAACTAGTCGTTATGAATAGTAATAACCACTTTTAGAAATTTTTTAATTTTCAACTTTTAAAATGGACTTCATTTTTTGATTCAGAATATCGAAATTAGCCTAGGGTGAAATTTTGGTATTTTTCTGAAAACTTTCAATTTTTGATGAATAGTGAAAACACTGGGTTACTATTTAAAAACTGACTTTTTATTTAAATAATTATTTATTTAATTTAATTTCATTTTAGGTAAAAATTGATAAATAATACTTATATAAGTTCAAAGTAATTCATTGGAGTCATTTTATAATAATTTTAGATATATAAAAAGTTTATTGAACTTTTCACCGTCTTTTACCCACCTCCTAGGAAAATTTGCAAATTTATATAAAACATATATTTACCACTTCTCTGAGTGCAATTTCAAAAATCCGAGAGACACAGTTTGTTTTAGTAAGTAAAATGTGGTTCAATGAGATGAAAATAATTTTTTGTGAATAGTAACTTTTTACTTTTTTTTACACGGTTAAAAGTAAATAGGGTAATTAATGGTAAAAATTATATTATTATTACCCTAACACATGTAATAATTATATTGTATAAGTGTAATTTGACCAAAAACAACCTTATGAATAAAATATGACCATTTAGGCCTACATGGATTAGATTAAGACATTTAATATTAATTTATTTAAAGAACGGTTAAAATAGTTAAAATCAACGTTTAATAAGTATATCATTTTTAATATAGGGTTATAAATAAGATAAATTTTACTATAAATATTAATTAGAATGCTAAAAAGATTTTCTACATAATGGTATTTTATTTGTAATTTTTATAATTTAAATAATTTAATTTATTTATGACACAATGATGAAGAAGTAATTATATTATTAATGAAATATTGACATAATTGATGTTATAAATACCCAAATAAATGTAATTTGAGACTTTTTATGAATTTGTCTAATTTTCTAGGTTAATATGACATGTTATTATTGATTTAATTAACTTTGGTTGAACTAACCTTTCTATTATGATTTTTACAAAAATCAATTACCAAATAGTGTCAAAAATGACATAAAATAGTTTTTAAAACAAATATTATATTATTTATTGATATTTTATTCATAAAAATATAAGGTTTGGCCAAATGACTTAGATAAGGTTATATATATTAATAATAAACAACTTGGGTTTTTTTTGGCTTGTTATAGTAAGTTTGTTAACCTTATAGTGTAAGAAAACAAGAAGACAAAGTAAGAGTAAAATTTTTTAACTGAAAGATAAATATAATTGATAAGGTTAAAATAGAAAACTAAACTTGTCCAAATTATATTGGATGAGGGTATTTCGACCCATCCCCACCTTATCTTTTAAATAAATCAATTTGGATCTATTTAAATCGAATATGACTTTATAATAAATTAATATTTTTTGTTTTTCCAATGGTGCCCCTCTCCTCCCTTATAAAAGGGAACCTCCTCCCTCTCTTCCTCACACCACTTTGAGCCTTAAAGCTCAGCCAACCCCTACCAATTTCTCTCCTCCACTTCCCTAGAAACATCCTAGAGGATCTGTTATTCTTCAAAGACCAATCTTAGTGCCCTAAGAAAAGGTTTCAAAAGGCGTGTCAAAAGAAGAGGTAATATCCTTTACCAATTCTTTCAACATTATTTATTCTTATACTTCTTCTTCTTTAGTTGTTTAATTATGAAGTAATAACATCAGTATAACTCATATAATGATATTTCATTATAAGTATGAAACAACTCTATTTCACCATCTATCCATCCTACGGAAAATGAAATCACCGCACGTGCTTACGTACGGAATATCATCTCCACGCTGTGGTGAAATCTATTTTCCACCACCACCTTACATGGATGGGTATAATGGTGTAAATAATAACTATTGTAAATTGGTATTGATTCTAAAATAGTATACATACACTCCCATACAATTCCACAATCATGGGAATGATATCATCGCTCGTGCGTACGTACGGAATACCGTCTCCACGATGTGATGCGACTCGTTCTACATGATTTTCATTGAATAATGATTACATAAATGAATTGAGTGAATAAATAAGATATATATTACACTACTACCATTATGTAAATGAGGTATCTTTTACCTAAAAAGAAGAATAAGAATTTATTCAACAAAACACGCATAAGAACAAAAAGTAATAAACACCTGAATAACAAGGAGCAATGAAATATTACAAATAATAAGCTAATAATATGACCATATATGATATCATAAAAACAAGTATGATTCTGGAATAATTCAATAACATTATTTAAATCATTATACAGGAGGTTCAGACACTTACGAAGCAAACCAGACCTAAGGTAAGGGAAAATCTCACAATCTCATTTTATCCGAGATTGTTTATACTGCAGAATTTACTGGGGAATATTTATCATCCACATCAATGTTTCCTCAATATTTAATATTTATATCCTTATAAAATTGTTTAAATCCAATTTTACCCTTCGGTGGGTATTTAGTAAAAGATATGAAAGGAATATTTTGTCATTTTTCGTATGAGGTACTTTTTGACTTTTCCAACAGAAATTATGAGAAGAATGTTTTTTTAACTTATTTAGAATGAATGGATTTTTAAAACAATATTTCCATGAAAATTACTTTACAAGTTTTCATGTTTATTTTAAATCAACTTCTTTTAGTTTAGAAGTGTATGACATGTTAAGAAAGGAAAAGTGTTTTTGAAGTAGAAAGGATATTTTCCTCAAGAATGGAGTTCACGTGTTTTATCAAAATTATTTTCCATCTAAGATAATAAAGTGTTCTGTTTTTTCCCTATTATTACATTGATTTGATTATGTTGTGATGGAATTATTTTTATGGATTCATTTATCTTATATGAATTGTTTTATGATGTCACAATGTTTAAGAATCCCATTTTTATTACATAGGTTATGCAATGATGTATGATTTTTTGGATTTTGTAGCACACATAAGAATGGTATCATTATGAGATGGGTGGGACCTATATATCCCTCCAATGCAATGGGTAATGATTTTATATCTCATGAGATAGACATGGATGGAACGGTAGGTTAAACCGGTTCAGTGAAACAAGACTGAAATGAGGAATGAACTTGGTTCAGAAATGGACTTTGTCCACTAAGATAGTCTTGGAAATGATTCTTGACTAATAAGAAATTATTCTCTATTATTATGTGTGTATGCCAAAAAGTTTCAAGTTTTATGTTATGATTATTGGGATTACATTTTACTACTATTATTTATCCCATGTTATGACATTATGATCTCTTTTGTAGGTTATGATTTCGAAAATGTTATGTTCTTATGAATATGATGTGATTGATATTTCTTTTGTTTACCCTTACTCAGAATTTGAGCTCACCCTTTTATGTTTTCTTTTCCCCAGGATATAAAGAAAGTTTTTGATCTATATGGGAGATGTTGAAGATCTTTCACCACGATTAGAAGATTATATTTCGAGTTTCCAAAGACACTAAACTATAACGGTCCATTTGTGTGTTTTTGTTATGTACAAAGTATTCCGAAAAAGTAATGTAATGTCCATGTACATCAAGATTAGGGTCTCTACAGTGGGAAACCAGTTTATAGCCCAAGACTTGGCGAAGGAGGATCAGAAGAAGAGATGTATGGTGTCCATGGCAGAAATTTAGAGCAGAGTGTTGTACACAGAGAAGTTCTTACTAGACTCTTGCCATCAGGCGACGTCGGAAATGTAGAAGAGGACGACGCTGGATGACTTGTTTAATTCCCAAGACCTGGCAATGGAGTATCGGAAGAAGAGAAGTATGATTTTCATGGCAGAAAGGCATAGGAGAGCACCACACACTAAACCGCTCTTAACGGACTCTTGTGATCAGACCACGCTAGAAAGGAAGAAGAGGATGATGCTCGTCGACCTGTTTATATCCCTTGACCATGCGATGGAGGATCAGAAGAAGAGAAGTATGGTGTTCATGGCAGAAAGGCAGAGGAGAGCACCACACACCTAGCACCTCTTACCAGACTCAGTGTTCCTGGAAGAAAGGCAGAGGAGAGCCCCGCACACTGAGCATCTCTTACAAAATATATATTTAAGACTAAATATAATGAATTTAAAAATATAATGTTGAAATTACAAATTTATTTTTAACATTTTGGAAATCTATGTAATATTTTTATTCAAATAAAATCTATTTTGGAATTTTTTCTTTTAAAAATGTATTCAAAATATTTATTTTAATTTTTTCCTTGGTTTGAAAGACAATCAAGTGTTCATTGAATTAACATAATCCAATTAATTCAATGAGAAAAAAAAATTATTCTAGGTTTTTATTTAAGATTATTTTTATACATAAAACATGTGCTCATTCAAAAAATAGTTCTTGTAAATATATATTAAAAATATTTTTTTACCACATCTAGAAACTAAATATTATAAAATTGGTTCTATTTTTCAAATCAGTGTAATTAATATCAGGTAATAAAATCAACTTAAAGAAAAAAAATACTTTGAGAATAATCATAGAAAATTCTAAAGGAAGGTTCAAATTAACGAGTAGTCATGATGACATGAAATTCTATCCATGCGAAGTACAAAAAAAGGTTCCTTTCACAATTTTTTGTAAAAAAGTTAAAAGTACCTCAATCAAAATACGAAAAGAAGATTCCATTTATTTTTTATTAAAAATCAAACATGGATAAAAATGAATTTAAAAAACCATAGGAGAATATTAAAATCATTCTTGAAAACATTTTTAAAAGAAAGATGAAAATAGAATAAAAGGATTATCAAAAGCCTATTTTTTTTAAAAATATGATCATTATAAGTACTAAATTAAGGAAGATTCTACTATTACTTGGAAACTCCATGAATAAATGAAGGAATATAAAAAGAAATGGGTTTATCATATAAGGAACATATAATTTCTCTCAATATAAACTAATGTATAATCAATACAAACTAAAATGATATTGAAGCATATATCCCTTACAAATTTGGTAATCACTAAATAAAAAACTCATTAAAGAGAGAACCATATATGGATTTTAAAATCTTCATAGTTTCTATTTAAAAAATCGTAAAAAAAATTATGGCGTCACACCCCGACTTTTTAATTTTTTTAATTTTTTTATTCCTGGGCTCCACGTCCTCGCGTGAAGGATCGGGCTGGTCCTGGTTTAAAAATTTCTGACATTTAATGTTTTTAGTGTGTGTTTCAGACCTGTGGACGGGCATCGTGTGGTTAGTAGTGACTGTGCGGTTGCCCCAGTTGCTTGTGCGGGTGCCCAAGCCGACTGCGTTGAGGCGTCCAATTTGCGTGCGTGTTTTTTTAAGTCATTCGATGAGCGCGCGAGTACTGGTTAATATTATGTTGTTATTATTGTTATTATTTTTATAATTATTATTTTTATTTATAAACATATTTATTATATTTATAATTATATATAATTAATATCTTTATTATAATTTTATAATTATTTAAATATATATTTATTTATTTAGATTTAAAACTGTAAATATTTGAATATATTTATTATAATTTTATAATTATTTATTAACTATAAATGTATATATATTTATTTATAGTTATAATCATATATATACATATATTCCAATAATTATAAAATTTTTACAAATATATTTATTGAATTTATATTTTTATAAATATATATAATTAATATATTTATAAGAATTTAATAATAATTAATATATATACGTATTATATAGAATTCTAATTATAAATATTTATATATAATTATAAATATATTTATTTAATTAATATATTTATTATAATTTGATAATTATTTAAATATAAATATATATTTATTACATATAGATTTTTATTATAGTGTGTGATTTATAATGAAAATTAATTTTATTTATTGTCATTAAAATACTTATATTTGACTAAAATTAATATGAATATATAATTATATAAGAATACTATTTTAGCATATATAAAAATTGGTTCGATCTCTTGTTTAATAGATTTTCCCGATCCAAACTTGACCTAATCCCTTGATTTAATGACCATCCCAATTCTATATGAGTTCATATATAATTTTAGGGTAATTTAGGTGGGTGGGTTTTATTAGTTTTATGGGGTAGTGTTTTTTTTATATTTGGGAAATGGGTTTGTTCAACGCCACTATAAGTTGCGCTTTCACCCCACACCACCCCCAAACCCCACAAATATATATATATATATATATAATATTTATTTTATTATAATAAATATCAAAAATAAAATAAATAAATAATTATATTTTTTATAATAAATACAAAAATTATTATAAATTTATTTTTTTATAAAAACATTTATAATAAATATCTGATAAATATTATAATAAATGTAATAATATTATTATAATAAATGTACATTTGTTATACATTTATTATCCATTTATTATAAATACTATAATGTTATAATATTTATTATATTAAATATATAATAAATAATAATAAATACTATTATTATAAATGCACAATAAATTTATAATAAATGTATAATAAATATTTATAATACATTTATATTTACAATAAATACTTATTATAATTAAAAATTATAATATTTATAATAATAATTATCTAATAATTCTATAATAACTATTATTATAATAAATATACATTTATAATATCTATTATAATAAATATTATTATAATAAATGTATAATAAATATTAGTGTAATAAATATTATAATAAATGTATAATAAATATATAGTAAATGTATAATAAATTTTTATAAAATAAATTATTAAAAATGTGTTTTTATTATAATAAATATTATAATATTTAAGTATAATAAATGTATATTTATATTTATATTTATAGTAAATATGATAATATTTATTATAATAAATCTACATTTATTTTATACATTTATTATAATAATTATGTACAATAAATATATATTTAATATTATAATACCTTTATTTATTAAGTATAATATAATAAATGTAATAGGTAATTATTTATCATTATTATATAATTATCATATCTATATTTCTTTTATTTATCATTATTATATAATTATCATATTTATATTTATTTTATTTATAATTATATAATTATATTATAAATAAATGTAATATGTAATATAATATAATAAATATAAAATGATACATTTATTTTTTAATTTTAATAAATGTATATTTATAATTATATAAATTTTTAATAATTATAAAAAATATAAATTTATAATTACATATTACATTTATTATAATAAATAAATAAATATATATTACATTAATTATAATAAATAAATGTATATTTATAATTACATTTATAAATGTATATTTATTATAAAAATAAATGTATATTTATTACATATTTTTTATAATAAATAAAAGTATATTATATTTATAAAAAATGTATATTTATATAAATAAATGTATATTACATTTATAATAAATGTATATTTATATTAATAAATATTATTAATAAATATTATTAATAAAAATTAATAAATGTAAATTTGTCAATAAATATTATAATGAATAAATGTATATATATATTTTCATCTATAAATGTATATTTATAATAAATTTATATTTATAAATAAATATTTTTATTAAATATTATTAATGAATGTTAATAAATGTATATTTATTAATGAATATTATAATAAATAAATGTATATTTATAATTACATTTATAAATGTATATTTATTATAATAAAGAAATGTATATTACATTTACAAATAATTACATATTTATTATAATAAATAAATGTATATTACATTTATAAGTTATCACATATTTATTATAATAAATGTATATTACATTTATAAATAAATAATCTTTTATTTTGTTAATAAATGAATATTACATTTACTATTATAAATGTATATTACATATTTATTATAATAAATGTATATTACATTTATATAAATGTATATTTATTATATATCTATTGTAATAAAGAATTAAATTTCTAAATGTATGTTTCATTTATAATAAATATCTAATAAATGTATATTTATTATAATAAATAAATTTAAATGACATTTATAAATAATTTCATATTTATTATAATAAATAAATGTATATTTATAATTATATAATTATAGTATATAATTATTTATAGATATGATAATTATATAATAAAGATAAATAATTATATATTACATTTATTATATTATAATTAAAAAATAAATGTATTATAATATTTATTATACATTTATTATACATATTTATTATAATAAATGTATAAAATAAAAATATATTTATTATAATAAATTAGGCTACAAAAATCAAACAGCTAACCATATACTTATTGAACAAAACATATACTTAGAGCATTACAAGAATATAATAAATATATTTATAAAATTATATGTATAATAAATAAATATTTATTTATTTATAATAATAACTATAAATAAATGTATATATATTTATATTTATATATATAATGAATATATTTAAATTTATAAATATAAATTTTATATATATATATATATTTATTATATTTATAATTATATATAATTAATATCTATATTATAATTTTTAATTTTTTTAAATATATCTCTATTTATTTAGAATTATAATTTTAAATATTTGTATTTATTTATTATAATATTATAATTACTTAATAACTATAAATGTATATATATTTATTTATAGTAAAAATCATATATATATATATATTTCAATAATTATAAAATTTTAACAAATATATTTATTGCATTTATAATTTTATAAATATATATAATTAATATATTGATAACAATTTAATAATTATTTAAATATATATGTATTATATAGAATTCTAATTATAAATTTTTTATATATTTATAAATATATTTATTGAATTAAAATATTTATTATAATTTGATAATTATTTAATTATAAATATATATTTAATACATATATATTTTATTTATAGTGTGTGATTTATAATGAAAATTAATTTTATTTATTGTCATTAAAATAGTTAAATTTGACTATAATTAATATGAATATATAATTATATAATAATATTCTTTTAATAAATAAAAAAACTGGTTTGATCACCTTTTTAATCGAATTTCCCAATCTGAACTTGACCTACTCCCCTGATTTAAGGACCATCTCTATTCTATATGAGTGGGCGTATAATTTGACCTACAATAAATGAATTTTAGGTGAAATAGAATGATTTGATTGAGAGATTTGTCCTATGACCATTGTAATATGAATTTTGACGTTGATATTCCTTAAATGCATTCATAAATATATGAAATGGATGAGTCGTTCTATAAATTAGATACCCATCCTCATCCCCTTTCATTCTGTAGCTCTTCAAATTTAACCGTAATTCTCACTCACCCTTCCTCCTCCCCAGTAGGAGCACTTGTCTCTCTGATCCACCAAAACAAAATGGTGCATCGGGCAATGAGAACATTAACAGCAAAACTACGGAGTGTCGCCAATTCCATCTTCCCTGGCTCCATGAAAAGCCAGAGGAGAGTGCTGCACACTGAGCAGGTGATGCCGGCGATGCCCGAATGGCCGAGGATAGTGCCGCACACCGAGCAGGAGATGCCGGTGATTCCGAAAACCTACTTCGATCTGCTCTTAGAAGACACTTCCTACCAGGCGATGCCGGATAGGAAGAAAAAGATGACGCTGGCCGACCCGTTGATGCCGGAATGGCAGATGGGGGAAAACCACATTGATATGTTTTTAGCAGACACTTCCTACCAAGCGATGCCAGAAAAGAAGAAGAAGACGACGTTGACCGACCCGGTGATGCTAGAAAAGAAGATAAAGATGACGTCAGACAACCCGGTGATGACGAAAATGAAGAAGAAGATGACACCGGACGACCTGGCGATGCAGGAATGGCAGAAAAGTGAAGCACACATTGATCTTCTCTTAGCAGACACTTCCTACCTGACGATGCAGGAAGGGAAGAATAAGCTGATATTGGCTGACCCGGCGATGCCTGAATGGCAGAGGAGGGAAACCCGCATCGATATGCTCTTCGGAGAGACTTCCAACCAGGCGATGCCGGAAAGAAAGAAGAAGAGGATGCTGGCTAGCCCGTTTATACCCCAGGACATGGTGATGGAGGATCAGAAGAAGAGGAGCACCCTGGGCGGCCTGTTTATGGCCGAAGACCTGGGATTGGAGGCGACATCGGAACGGAAGAAAAGGGTGGCAGTGGGCAACCTGTTTATATCCCAAGACCAGACAATGGAGGATCGAAAGAAGAGAAGTACAGTGTTCATGGAAGAAAGGAAAAGGAGAGTGCCACACACTGAGCATCTCTTTCCTAACTCTTGCGATCAGGAAACATCAGAAAGAAAGAAGAGGACGACGCTGGATGACTTGTTTAAAGCCCAAGACCTGGAGATGGAGGATCAGAGGAATAAAAGTATGCTTTTCATGGAAGAAAGACAGAGGAGAGAACCTCACACACATCTGCTCTTACCAGACTCTTGTGATCAGGCCACGCCAGATAAGAAGAAGAAGATGACGCTGGCCGACCTGTTTATAGCCCATGATCTGGAAATGGTGGATCAGAAGAAGAGAAGTATGGTGTTCATGGCAGAAAGGTAGAGGAGAGTGCCACACACCAAGAACATCAAACCAGACTTGGTGATTAAGGCAGAAATGCATAGGAGAGCCCCGCACACCGATCAGCTCTTAGAAGATATATATTTAAGAATTAATATAATGAATTTAAAAATGTAATGTTGAAATTAGAAATTTATGTTTCACATTTTGGAAATCTATGTAATATTTTTATTCAAATAAATTCTTTTTTTGTTTTTTTTTCTTTTAATCAAGTATTCAAAAGATTCATTTTTTTTGCTTGGTTTGAAAAATAATCAAGTGTTCGTTGATTTTACATAATCCAATTAATTCAATTACAAACAAAATTATACTTTGTTTTTCTTTACGATTATTTTTATACTTAAAACATGTCCTTTTTCAAAATATGGTTCTTGTGAATTTATATTAAAAATATTTATTTACCAATTCTAAAAATTAAATCTTATATAATGGGTTCAATATTTCAAATCAGTATAATTAATATCAGGTAATACGATCAACTTAAAGAAAAAAAATTCATGGAGAAGAATCATAGAAAATTATAAAGTAAGGTTCAAAGCAATGAGTAATCATGATGACATGAAATTCTATCCATTCGAAGTACAACAAAACAAAGATTCTTTTCACATTTTTCTTTGTAAAAAAGTTAAAAGTACCTCGTTCAAAATACTAAAAGAAGATTCAATTTATTTTTTTTTATTAAAATTAAAACATGGCTAAAAATGAATTTATAAAATCATAGGAGAATATTAAACTCAATATTGAAAAAAAAATTAATGAAATGATGAAAAGGGAAGAAAAGGATTCCCAAAAGTCTATTTTTCATTTTAAAAAAATTTATGATCATTCTAAGAACTAAATAAAGGAAAATTGTACAATTACATGAACACTCAATGAAAAAATGAAGGAAAATAAAATGAAATGGGTTTATCATATAAGGAACAAATAATTTCCCTCAATCGAAACTAATGTATAATCAATACAAATTAAAATGAGATTGAAACATAAATCTCTTACTACTTTGGTAATCACAAAATCAAAAACTCATGAAATAGAGAACCATAAATGGATAATTAAATCCCAGTAGTTTCTATAAAAAGAATCGTAAAGACATTAATGGTGTCACACCCTAACTTTTTAATTTATTTTTATTTTATTATTCATGGGATCCACGTCCTCGCGTCAAGGATCGGGCTGGTACTGGTTTAAAAATTTCTGACATTTAATTTTTTGAGTGTGTGTTTCAGACCCGTGGACGTGTACCATGTGGTTAGCAGTGACTCTGTAGTCGCCCCAGGTGCTTGTGCGGGTGCCCAAGCCGACTGCGTTGAGGCATGCAATTTGCGTGCGTGTTTTTTTTAAGTCGTGCGATGAGCGCGCGAGTACTGGTTAATATTATGATGTTATTATTGTTATTATTTTTATAATTATTATTTTTATTTATAATCATATTTATTATATTTATAATTATATATAATTAATATCTTTATTATAATTTTGTAATTTTTTAAATATATCTTTATTTATTTAGAATTATAATTGTAATTTTTTTATAAATTTATTATAATTTTATAATTATTGTCCTTAAAATAGTTATATTTAACTATAATTAATATGAATATATAATTATATAATAATACTATTTTAACATATAAAAAAATTGGTTCGATCACCTGTTTAACAGATTTTCCCGATCCAAACATGACCTAATCCCCTGATTTAATGACCATCCTGATTCTATATGAGTGCATGTATAATTTTTGGGTAATTTAGGTGGGTCGGTTTTTTTAGATTTATGGGGTAGTGTTTTTGTATATTTGGGAAATGGGTTTGTTCAATGCCACTACAAGATGCGCCTTCACCCCACATCACCACCAAACCCCACAAATATATATATATATATATATATATATATATATAATAAATTTATTTTATTATAATAAATATAAAAAATAAAATAAATACATAATTATATATTTTATAATAAATACAAAAAATTATATGAAATTTATTTTTTTATAAAAAATTTTTATAATAAATATCTGATAAATATTATAATAAATGTAATAATATTATTATAATAAATTTACATTTATTATACATTTATTATCTATTTTTTATAAATACTATAATGTTATAATATTTATTATATAAATATCTAATAAATATTAATAAATACTATTATTATAAATGTACAATAAATGTATAATAAATGTATAATAAATACTTATAATACATTTATATTTACAATAAAAAGTTCTTATAATTAAAAATTATAATATTTATAATAATAAGTATCTAATAACTGTATAATAAATATTATTATAATAAATATACATTTATAATATCTATTATAATAAATATATAGTAAATGTATAATAAATATTTATAATAAATTTATTATAAATGTGTTTTTATTATAAAAAATATTATAATATTTAATTATAATAAATGTATATTTATATTTATATTTATATTTATAATAAATATGATAATATTTATTATAATAAATCTTCATTTATTTTAAACATTTATTATAATAAATATGTTCAATAAATATATATTTAATATTATAATACCTGTATTTTTTAATTATAATATAATAAATGTAATATGTAATTATTTATCATTATTATATAATTCTCATATCTATATTAATTATATTTATAATTATAAAATTATATTATAAATAAATGTAATATGTAATATAATATAATAAATGTAATATGATACATTTATTTTTTAATTTTAATAAATGTATATTTATAATTATATAAATATTTAATAATTATAAAAAATATAAATTTATAATTACATAATACTTTTATTATAATAAATAAATATATATATATTACATTTATTATAATAATTAAATTTATATTTATAATTACATTTATAAATTAATATTTATTATAATAAATAAATGTATATTTATTACTTATTTATTATAATAAATAATATATTTTATATTTATAAGAAATGTATATTTATATAAATAAATGTATATTATATTTATAATAAATGTATATTCATATTAATAAATATTATTAATAAATATTATTAATAAAAATTAATAAATGTAAATTTATCAATGAATATTATAATAAATAAATGTATATATATAATTAAATTTATAAATGTATATTTATAATAAATGTATATTTATAAATAAATATTATTTTTAAACATTATTAATCAATGTTAATAAATGTATATTTATTAATGAATATTATAATAAATGAATGTATATTTATAATTACATTTATAAATGTATATTTATTATAATAAGTAAATGTATATTACATTTATAAATAATTATATATTTATTATAATAAATAAAAATATATTTCATTTATTATAAATGTATATTTATATAAATAAATGTATATTACATTTATAATTAATTACATATTTATTATAATAAATATCTATTACATTTATAAATAAATAATCATTTATTTTGTTAATAAATGAATATTACATTTACTATTATAAATGTATATTACATATTTATTATAATAAATGTATATTAAATTTATATAAATGTATATTTATTACATATTTATTGTAATAAACAATTACATTTAGAAATGTATATTACATTTATAATAAATATCTAATAAATGTATATTTATTATAATAAATAAATGTAAATGACAGTTATAAATAATTATATATTTATTATAATAAATAAATGAATATTTATAATTATATAAATATAGTATATAATTATTTATAGATATGATAATTATATAATTAAGATAAATAATTATACTTATTGAACAAAAACATATACTTAGAGCATTACAAGAAGATAATAAATATATTTATAAAATTATATGTATAATAAATAATTTTTTTTATTTATAATAATAACTATAAATAAATGTATATTTATTTATATTTATATATATAATGAATATATTTTAATTTATAAATATAATTTTTTTTAAATATATTTATTATATTTATAATTATATATAATTAATATCTATATTATAATTTTATAATTTTTTTAATATATCCCTATTTATTTAGAATTGTAATTTTAAATATTTGTATTTATTTATTATAATTTTATAATTATTTTATAACTATAAATGTACATATATTTATTTATAGTAATAATCATATATATATTTCAATAATTATAAAATTTTAACATATGTATTTATTGCATTTATAATTTTATAAATATATAAAATTAATATATTTATAATAATTTAATAATATTTAAATATTTACGTATTACATAGAATTCTTATTATAAATATTTGTATATATTTATAAATAAATTTATTTAATTAAAATTTTTATTATAATTTGATAATTATTTAATTATTATTATATATTTAATACATATATATTTTAATTATAGTGTGTGATTTATAATGAAAATTAATTTTATTTATTTTCAATAAAATAGTTATATTTCACTATAATTAATATGAATATATAATTATAGAATAATATTCTTTTAACAAATAAAAAAATTGTTTCGATCACCTTTTTAACCGATTTTCTCGATCCGAACTTGGCCTACTCCCCTGATTTAATGACCACTCAATTCTATATGAGTGGGTGTATAATTTTACCTACAATAAATGAATTTTAGGTGCAATAGAATGATTTGATTGAGAGATTTGTCCTGTGACCATTGTAATATGAATTTTGACGTTGACCTTCCTTAAATGCATTCATAAATATATGAAATGGATGAGTCGTTCTATAAATTAGATACCCATCCTCAACCCCTTTCCTTCTATAGCTCTACAAATTTAACTATAATTCTCACTCACCCTTCCTCCTCCCCAGTACGAGCGCTCGTCTCTCTGATCCCTCAAAACAAAATGTTGCAGGACTAAGAAGAAGAGGATCACGCTAACCGACCTGTTTATAGCCCAAGACCTGGCAATGGCGGATCAGAAGAAGAGAAGTATGGTGTTCATGGCAGAGTGGTAGAGGAGAGCGCCACACTCCTAGAACCTCATACCAGACTCAGTGTTCATGGAAGAAATGCAGAGGAGAGCCCCGCACACCGAGCAGCTCTTACAAGATAGATATTTAAGAATTAATATATTGAATTTAAAAATATAATGTTGAAATTTGAAATTTATGTTTAACATTTTGGAAATCTATGTAATATTTTTCTTCAAATAAAATCTGTTTTTTTTCTCTCAGTCATGTATTCTGAAGGCTCATTTTTTTTCTTGGTTTGAAAAACAATCAAGTGTTTGTTGATTTTACATAATCCAATTAATTCAATGAGAAACAAAATTATACTTGGTTTTTCGGTAAGATTATTTTTATACATAAAACATGTCCTTTTTCAAAAAATGGTTCTTGTGAATATATATTAAAAATATTTTTTACCATATCTAGAAATTTAAAATTAAAAAATGCGTTCTATATTTCAAATCAGTATAATTAATATTAGGTAATAAGATCAACTTAAAGAATAATTTTTCTTGGAGAAGAATCATAGAAAATTATAATGTAATGTTCAAAGCAACGAGTAGTCATGATGACATGAAATTGTATCCATGTAAAGTACAACAAATCAAAGATTATTTTCACATTTTTTTGTAAAAAAATATAAAAGTACCTAGCTCAAAATAGTAAAAGAAGATTCCATTTATTTTTTTTATTAAAATTCAATCATGGCTAAAAAGGAATTTATAAAATCATAGAAGAATATTAAAATCATAATTGAAAACATTTTTAAAGAAAAGATGAAAATTGAAGAAAAGTATTCCCAAATGTCTATTTTTCATTTAAATAAAATTATGATCATTCTAAGTAAAAAATAAAGGAAAATTGTACAATTACTTGAACACTCCATGAATAAATGAAGGAAAATAAAATGAAATGGGTTTATCGTATAAGGAACATATAATTTCTCTCAATCTAAACTAAAGTATAATCAATACAAATTAAAATGAGATTGAAACATAAATCTCTTACTACTATGGTAATCACTAAATCAAAAACTCATGAAAGGGAAAACCTTATATGGATTTTTAAATCCTTGTAGTTTCAATAAAAAGAATCGTAAAAAAATTAATGGTGCCACACCCTAACTTTTTAATTTATTTTTATTTTATTATTCCTGGGTTCCACGTCCTCGTGTCAAGGATCGGGTTGGTCCTGGATTAAAAAGTTCTGACATTTGATGTTTTTAGTGTGTGTTTCAGACCCGTGAACGGGCACCGTGTGGTTAGCAGTGACTGTGTTGTCGCCCCAGGTGCTTGTGCGGGTGCCCATGCTGACTGCATTGAGGCGTGTAATTTGTGATCGTGTTTTTTTACGTCATGCGACGAGCGCGCGGGTACTAGTTAATATTATGATGTTATTATTGTTTTTATTTTTGTAATTATTATTTTTATTTATAAACATATTTATTATATTTATAATTATATATAATTAATATCTTTATTATAAATTTATAATTATATAAATATATATTTATTTATTTAGAATTATAATTGTAAATATTTGTATATATTTATTATAATTGTAAAATTATTTAATAACTGTAAATGTATATATATTTATATATAGTCATTATCATATATATATTCCAATAATTATAAAATTTTAACAAATATATTTATTACATTTATATTTTTATAAATATATATAATTAATATTTTTATAATAATTTAATAATAATTTATATATATACGTATTATATAGAATTCTAATTATAAATAATTGTATATAATTATAAATATATTTAATTATTTAATATATTTATTATAATTTGATAATTATTTAAATATAAATATATATTTTTTATATATAGATTTTCATTATAGTTTGTGATTTATAATGAAAATTAATTTTATTTATTGTCCTAAAAATAGTTATATTTTACTATAATTAATATGAATATATAATTATATAATAATACTATTTTAACATATAAAAAAATTGGTTTGATCACCTGTTTAACAGATTTTCCCGATCCATACTTGATTTAATCCCCTGATTTAATGACCATCCCGATTCTATATGCGTGCATGTATAATTTTAGGGTAATTTAGGTGGGTCGGTTTTTTTAGTTTTATGGGGTAGTGTTTTTTTATATTTGGGAAATGGGTTTGTTCAATGCCACTACAAGATGTGCCTTCACCCCATACCACCCCCAAACCCCACAAATATATATATATATATATATATATATATAATAAATTTATTTTATTATAATAAATATAAATAATAAAATAAATACATAATTATATATTTTATAATAAATACAAAAAATTATAAGAAATTTATTTTATTATAATAAATAATTATAATAAATATCTGAAAAATATTATAATAAATGTAATAATATTATTATAATAAATTTACATTTGTTATAAATTTATTATCCATTTATTATAAATACTATAATGTTACAATATTTATTATATTAAATATCTAATAAATATTAATAAATACTATTATTATAAATGTACAATAAATGTATAATAAATGTATAATAAATATTTATAATACATTTATATTTACAATAAATACTTATTATAATAAAAAATTATAATATTTATAATAATAAGTATCTAATAAATGTATAATAAATATTATAATAATAAATATACATTTATAATATCTATTATAATAAATATATAGTAAATGGATAATGAATGTTTATAATAAATTTATTATAAATGTATTTTTAATATAATAAATATTATAATATTTAATTATAATAAATGTATATTTATATTTATATTTATAATAAATATGATAATATTTATTATAATAAACCTATATTTATTTTAAACATTTATTATAATAAATATGTACAATAAATATATATTTAATATTATAATACCTGTATTTTTTAATTATAATATAATAAATGTAATATATAATTATTTATCATTATTATATAATTATCATATCTATATTAATTATATTTATAATTATATAATTATATTAGAAATAAATGTAATATTTAATATAATATAATAAATGTAATATGATACATTTATTTTTTAATTTTAATAGATGTATAGTTATAATTATATAAATGTTTAATAATTATAAAAAATATAAATTTATAATTACATAATACATTTATTATAATAAATAAATATATATATATTACATTTATTATAATAATTAAATGTATATTTATAATTACATTTATAAATTAATATTTATTATAATAAATAAATGTATATTTATTACATATTTATTATAATAAATAAATGTATTTTATATTTATATGAAATGTATATTTATATAAATAAATGTATATTCATATTAATAAATATTATTAATAAATTTTATTAATAAAAATTGGCAAATGCAAATTTATCAATGAATATTATAATAAATAAATGTATATATATAATTACATTTATAAATGTATATTTATAATAAATGTATATTTATAAATAAATATTATTTTTAAATATTATTAATCAATGTTAGTAAATGTATATTTATTAATGAATATTATAATAAATAAATGTATATTTATAATTACATTTATAAATGTATATTTATTATAATAAGTAAATGTATATTACATTTATAAATAATTGCATATTTATTATAATAAATAAATGTATATTGCATTAATTATAAATTTATATTTATATAAATAAATGTATATTACATTTATAATAAATGTATATTTATATAAAAAAATTTATATTACATATATAAGTAATTACATATTTATTATAATAAATGTATATTACATTTATAAATAAATAATCATTTATTTTGTTAATAAATGAATATTACATTACTATTATAAATGTATATTACATATTTATTATAATAAATGTATATTACATTTATATAAATGTATATTTATTACATATTTATTGTAATAAACAATTACATTTATAAATGTATATTACATTTATAATAAATATCTAATAAATGT
The DNA here is from genome assembly GCA_963277665.1 of Viscum album. Classification (NCBI taxonomy): domain Eukaryota; kingdom Viridiplantae; phylum Streptophyta; class Magnoliopsida; order Santalales; family Viscaceae; genus Viscum; species Viscum album. The sequence goes on from OY728131.1 coordinate 1,935,904,636, forward strand.
ATATTTATTATAATAAATAAATGTAAATGACATTTATAAATAATTACATATTTATTATAATAAATAAATGAATATTTATAATTATATAAATATAGTATATAATTATGTATAGATATGATAATTATATAATTAAGATAAATAATTATAATTATTGAAAAAAAACATATACTTAGAGCATTACAAGAATATAATAAATATATTTATAAAATTATATGTATAATAAATAATTATTTATTTATTTATAATAATAACTATAAATAAATGTATATTTATTTATATTTATATATATAATGAATATATTTTAATTTATAAATATAATTTTTTTATAAATATATTTATTATATTTATAATTATATATAATTAATATCTATTTTATAATTTTATAATTTTTTTAATATATCCATATTTATTTAGAATTATAATTTTAAATATTTGTATTTATTAATTATAATTTTATAATTATTTTATAACTATAAATGTATATATATTTATTTAGAGTAACAATCGTATTAATATTTCAATAATTATAAAATTTTAACAAATGTATTTATTGCATTTATAATTTTTATAAATATGTATAAATAATATATTTATATTAATTTAATAATATTTAAATATATACGTATTACATAGAATTCTTATTATAAATATTTGTATATAGTTATAAATATATTTATTTAATTAAAATTTTATTATAATTTGATAATTATTTAATTATAATTATATATTTAATACATATATATTTTAAATATAATGTGTGATTAATAATGAAAATTAATTTTATTTATTTTCATTAAAATAGATATATTTCACTATAATTAATATGAACATATAATTATAGAATAATATTCTTTTAACAAATAAAAAAATTGATTTGATCACCTTTTTAACCGATTTTCGCGATCCGAACTTGGAATACTCCCTTGATTTAATGACCACTCGATTCTATATGAGTGGGTGTATAATTTTACCTACAATAAATGAATTTTAGGTGCAATAGAATGATTTGATTGAGAGATTAGTCCTGTGACCATTGTAATAAGAATTTTGACGTTGACCTTCCTTAAATGCATTCATAAATATATTAAATGGATGAGTAGTTCTATAAATTAGATACCCATCCTCAACCCCTTTCATTCTATAGCTCTGCAAATTTAACTGTAATTCTCACTCACCCTTCCTCCCCCCAGTACGAGCGCTCGTCTCTCCGATCCCCAAAAACAAAATGGTGCATCAGGTGATGAGAACGTTAACAGGGAGGCTGATGAGTGTCGGCAATTCCTTCTTCCCTGGCTTCGCAAAGAAGAAGAGGAGAGCGTCGCACACTGTGCAGGCGATGTCGGCGATGCCGAAATGGTCGAGGATAGTGCCGCACACCGAGAAGGAGATGCCGACGATTCTGAAAACTTACTTCGATCAGCTCTTAGAAGACACTTCCTACCAGGTGATGCTGGAATGGAAGAAGAAGACGACGATGGACGACCCGTTGATGCCGAATTGACAGATGGGGGAATGCCACATTGATATGATCTTAGCAGACAATTCCTACCAGGCGATGCTAGAATGGAAGAAGAAGACGACGCTGACCGACCCGGTGATGTTAGAAAGGAAGATAAATATGACCTTGGCTGACCCGGTGATGCCAAAAATGAAGAAGAAGATAACACTGGCCGACCAGGCGATGCTGGAATGGCAAAGGAGTGAAGCCCACATTGATCTACTCTTAGCAGACACTTCCTACCTGGCGATGTAGGAAAGGAACCAGAAGCTGATGCTGGCCGAACCGGCGATGCCGAAATGGCAGAGGAAGGAAATCCATATCGATATGCTCTTCGGATACACTTCCTACTAGGCGATGCCGGAAAGGAAAAAGTAGGGGACGCTGGCCGGCCCGTTTATACCCCAGGACATGTCGATGGAGGATCAGAATAAGGGGAGAACCCTGGGCGGCCTGTTTATGGCTGAAGACCTGGGGTTGGAGGCGACACCGCAACAAATGAAGTGGATGGCAGTGGGAAACCTATTTATATCCCAAGACCAGATGATGGAGGATCAAATGTAGAGAAGTACGGTGTTCATGGAAGAAAGGCAAAGGAGAGCACCGCACACCGAGCAGCACTTACCAGACTCTTGCGATTTGGCGACGTCGAAAAGGAAGAAGAGGATGATGCTGGATGACTTGTTTAAAGCCCAAGACCTGGCGATGGAGGATCGGAAGAAGAAAAGTATGGTTTTCATGAAAGAAAGGCAGAGGAGAGAACCACACACACATCAGCTCTTACCAGACTCTTGTGATCAAGCCACGCCAGATAAGAAGAAGAGGATCACGCTAGCCGGCCTGTTTATAGCCCAAGACCTGGCAATGGCGGATCAGAAGAAGAGAAGTATGGTGTTCATGGTAGAATGGCAGAGGAGAGCGCCACACTCCTAGAACTTCATACCAGACTCGGTGTTCATGGCAGAAATGCAGAGGAGAGCTCTGCACACCGAGCAGCTCTTACAAGATATATATTTAAGAATTAATATATTGAATTTAAAAATATAATGTTGAAATTTGAAATTTATGTTTAACATTTTGGAAATCTATGTAATAATTTTGTTCAAATAAAATCTGTTTTTTTTTCTCTCAGTCAAGTATTCAGAAGATTCAAGTTTTTTGCTTGCTTTGAAAAACAATCAAGTGTTTGTTGATTTTACATAATCCAATTAATTCAATGAGAAACAAAATTATACTTGGTTTTTCTATAAGCTTATTTTTATACATAAAACATGTCCTTTTTCAAAAAATGGTTCTGGTGAATTTATATTAAAAATATTTTTTACCACATCTAGAAATCAAAAATTATAAAATGCATTCTATATTTCAAATCATTATAATTAATATCAGGTAATAAGATCAACTTAAAGAATAATTTTTCTTGGAGAAGAATCATAGAAAATTATAATGTAATGTTCAAAGCAACGAGTAGTCATGATGACATGAAATTGTATCCATGTAAAGTACAACAAATCAAAGATTATTTTCACATTTTTTTGTGTAAAAAGTTAAAAGTACCTAGATCAAAATAGTAAAAGAATATTCCTTTTTTTTTATTAAAATTCAATCATGGATAAAAAGTAATTTATAAAATCATAGAAGAATATTAAAATCATTATTGAAAACTTTTTTAAAGAAAAGATGAAATTGGAAGAAAAGTAATCCCAAAAGTATATTTTTCATTTAAATAAAATTATGATCATTCTGAGTAAAAAATAAAAGAAAAATTGTACAATTACATGAACACTCCATGAATAAATGAAGGAAAATAAAATGAAATGGGTTTATAGTATAAGGAACGTATAATTTCTCTCAATCTAAACTAATGTATAATCAATAGAAATTAAAATGAGATTGAAACATAAATCTCTTACTACTATGGTAATCACTAAATCAAAAACTCAAGAAAGGGAGAACCATATATGGATTTTTAAATCCTTGTAGTTTCAATAAAATGAATCGTAAAAAAATTAATGGTGCCACACCCCAACTTTTTAATTTATTTTTATTTTATTATTCCTGGGTTCCACATCCTCGTGTCAAGGATTGGGTTGGTCCTGGATTAAAAATTTCTGACATTTGATGTTTTTAGTGTGTGTTTCAGACCCATGGACGGGCACCGTGTGGTTAGCATTGACTGTGCGGTCGCCCCAGGTGCTTGTGCGGGTGCCCATGCTGACTGCATTGAGGCGTGTAATTTGTGTGCGTGTTTTTTTACGTCATGCGACGAGCGCGCGTGTACTAGTTAATATTATGATGTTATTATTGTTTTTATTTTTATTATTATTATTTTTATTTATAAACATATTTATTATATTTATAATAATATATAATTAATATCTTTATTATAAATTTATGATTATTTAAATATATATTTATTTATTTACAGTTATAATTGTAAATATTTGTATATATTTATTATAATTGTATAATTATTTAATAACTGTAAATGAATATATATTTATATATAGTTATAATCATATATATATTCCAATAATTATAAAATTTTAACAAATATATTTATTGCATTTATATTTTTATAAATATATATAATTAATATATTTATAATAATTTAATAATAATTTATATATATACATATTATATAGAATTCTAATTATAAATATTTGTATATAATTAGAAATATATTTAATTATTTAATATATTTATTATAATTTGATAATTATTTAAATATAAATATATATTTTTTATATATAGATTTTTATTATAGTGTGTGATTTATAATGAAAATTAATTTTATTTATTATCCTTAAAATAGTTATATTTTACTATAATTAATATGAATATATAATTATATAATAATACTATTTTAACATATAAAAAAATTGGATTGATCACCTGTTTAACAGATTTTCCCGATCCAAACTTGATCTAATCCCCTGATTTAATGACCATCCCGATTCTATATGAGTGTATGTATAATTTTAGGGTAATTTAGGTGGGTCGGTTTTTTTTAGTTTTATGGGGTAGTGTTTTTTTATATTTGGGAAATGGGTTAGTTCAATGCCACCACAAGATGCGCCTTCACCCCATACCACCCCCAAACCCCACAAATATATATATATAATAAATTTATTTTATTATAATAAATATAAATAATAAAATAAATACATAATTATATATTTTATAATAAATACAAAAAATTATAAGAAATTTATTTTATTATAATAAATAATTATAATAAATATCTAAAAAATATTATAATAAATGTAATAATATTATTATAATAAATTTACATTTGTTATACATTTATTATCCATTTATTATAAATACTATAATGTTACAATATTTATTATATTAAATATCTAATAAATATTAATAAATACTATTATTATAAATGTACAATAAATGTATAATAAATGTATAATAAATATTTATAATACATTTATATTTTCAATAAATAATTATTAAAATAATAAATTATAATATTTATAATAATAAGTATTTAATAAATGTATAATAAATATTATAATAATAAATATACATTTATAATATCTATTATAATAAATATATAGTAAATGGATAATAAATGTTTATAATAAATTTATTATAAATGTATTTTTATTATAATAAATATTATAATATTTAATTATAATAAATGTATATTTATATTTATATTTATAATAAATTTGATAATATTTATTATTATAAATCTACATTTATTTTATACATTTATTATAATAAATATGTACAATAAATATATATTTAATATTATAATACCTGTGTTTTTTAATTATAATATAATAAATGTAATATTTAATTATTTATCATTATTTTATAATTATCATATCTATATTTATTATAATTATAACAATATAATTATATTATAAATAAATGTAATATGTAATATAATATAATAAATGTAATATGATACATTTATTTTATAATTTTAATAAATGTATATTTATATTTATATAAATGTTTAATAATTATAATAAATATAAATTTATAATTACATAATACATTTATTATAATAAATATATATATATATATTACATTTATTATAATAATTAAATGTATATTTATAATTACATTTATAAATTAATATTTATTATAATAATTAAATGTATATTTATTACATATTTATTATAATAAATAAATGTATTTTATATTTATAATAAATGTATATTTATATAAATAAATGTATATTATATTTATAATAAATGTATATTAATATTAATAAATATTATTAATAAAAATTAATAAATGTAAATTTATCAATGAATATTTTAATAAATAAATGTATATATATAATTACATTTATAGATGTATATTTATGATAAATGTTTATTTATAAATATATATTTTTTTAAATATTATTAATCAATGTTAATAAATGTATATTTATTAATGAATATTATAATAAATAAATGAATATTTATAATTACATTTATAAATGTATATTTATTATAATAAGTAAATGTATATTACATTTATAAATAATTACATATTTATTATAATAAATAAACGTATATTGCATTTATTATAAATGTATATTTATATAAATAAATGTATATTACATTTATAATAAATGTATATTTATATAAATAAATGTATATTACATTTATAAGTAATTACATATTTATTATAATAAATGTATATTACATTTATAAATAAACAATCATTTATTTTGTTAATATATGAATATTAAATTTACTATTATAAATGTATATTACATATTTATTATAATAAATGTATATTACATTTATATATATGTATATTTATTACATATTTATTGTAATAAACAATTACATTTATAAATGTATATTACATTTATAATAAATATCTAATAAATGTATATTTATTATAACAAATAAATGTAAATGGCATTTATAAATAATTACATATTTATTATAATAAATAAATGAATATTTATAATTATATAAATATAGTATATAATTATGTATAAATATGATAATTATATAATTAAGATAAATAATTATACTTATTGAACAAAATCATATACTTAGAGCATTACAAGAATATAATAAATATATTTATAAAATTATATTTATAATAAATAATTATTTATTTATTTATAATAATAATAACTATAAATAAATGTATATTTATTTATATTTATATATATAATGAATATATTTTAATTTATAAATATAAATTTTTTATAAATATATTTATTATATTTATAATTATATATAATTAATATCTATTTTATAATTTTATAATTTTTTTAATATATCCCTATTTATTTAGAATTATAATTTTAAATATTTGTATTTATTTATTATAATTTATAATTATTTTATAACTATAAATGTATATATATTTATTTATAGTAATAATCATATTAATATTTCAATAATTAAAAAATTTTAACAAATGTATTTATTGAATTTATAATTTTATAAATATATATAATTAATATATTTATATTAATTTAATAATATTTAAATATATACGTATTACATAGAATTCTTATTATAAATATTTGTATATATTTATAAATATATTTATTTAATTAAAATTTTTATTATAATTTGATAATTATTTAATTATAATTATATATTTAATACATATATATTTTAATTATAGTGTGTGATTAATAATGAAAATTAATTTTATTTATTTTCATTAAAATAGTTATATTTCACTATAATTAATATGAATATATAATTATAGAATAATATTCTTTTAACAAATAAAAAAATTGTTTCGATCACCTTTTTGACCGATTTTCTCGATCCGAACTTGGCCTACTCCCCTGATTTAATGACCACTCGATTCTATATGAGTGGGTGTATAATTTTACCTACAATAAATGAATTTTAGGTGCAATAGAATGATTTGATTGAGAGATTAGTCCTGTGACCATTGTAATATGAATTTTGACTTTGACCTTCCTTAAATGCATTCATAAATATATTAAATGGATGAGTCGTTATATAAATTAGATACCCATCCTCAACCCCTTTCATTCTATAGCTCTGCAAATTTAACTGTAATTCTCACTCAACCTTCCTCCTACCCAGTAAGAGCGCTCGTCTCTCCGATCCCGAAAAACAAAATGTTGCATCAGGCGATGAGAACGTTAACAGGGAAGCTGCAGAGTGTCGCCAATTCCTTCATCCCTGGCTCCGCGAAGAGGAAGAGGAGAGCGTCACACAATGTGCAGGCGATGTCGGCGATGCCGAAATGGCCGAGGATAGTGCCTCACACCGAGAAGGAGATGCCGGCGATTCTGAAAACATACTTCGATCAGGTCTTAGAAGACACTTCCTACCAGGTGATGCTGGAAAGGAAGAAGAAGACGACGATGGCCGAACCGTTGATGCCGGAATGACAGATGGGGGAAAGCCACATTGATATGCTCTTAGCAGACACTTCCTACCTGGCGATGCCAGAATGGAAGAAGAAGACGACGCTGACCGACCCGGTGATGTTATAAAGGAAGATAAATATGACGTTGGCTGACCCGGTGATGCCGAAAATGATGAAGAAGGTAACACTGGCCGACCTGGCGATGCTGGAATGGCAGAGGAGTGAAGCCCACATTGATCTACTCTTAGCAGACACTTCCTACCTGGCGATGCAGGAAAGGAAGCAGAAGCGGATGCTGGCCGACCCGGTGATGCCGAAATGGCAGAGGAAGGAAATCCATATCGATATGCTATTCGGAGACACTTCCTACTAGGCGATGACGGAAAGGAAGAAGAAGGGGACGCTGGCCGGCCCGTTTATACCCCAGGACATGGCGATGGAGGATAAGAATAAGGGGAGAACCCTGGGCGGCCTGTTTATGGCTGAAGACCTGGGGTTGGAGGCGACACCGGAACGGAAGAAGTGGAAAGCAGGGGGAAACCTATCTATAGCCCAAGACCAGATGATGGAGGATCGGAAGAAGAGAAGTACGGTGTTCATGGAAGAAAGGCAAAGGAGAGCGCTGCACACCAAGCAGCTCTTACCAGACTCTTGCGATTAGTCGACGTCGAAAAGGAAGAAGAGGACGATGCTGGATGACTTGTTTAAAGCCCAATACCGGGCGATGGAGGATCGGAAGAAGAAAAGTATGGTTCTCATGACAGAAAGGCAGAGGAGAGAACCGCACACACATCAGCTCTTACCAGACTCTTGTGATGAGGCCACGCCGGATAAGAAGAAGAGGATCATGCTAGCCGACCTGTTTATAGCCCAAGACCTGGCAATGGTGGATCAGAAGAAGAGAAGTATGGTGTTCATGGCAGAAAGGCAGAGGAGAGTGCCACACACCTATAACCTCATACCAGACTCGGTGTTCATGGCAGAAATGCGGAGAAGAGCCCCGCACACCGATCAGCTCTTACAAGATATATATTTAAGAATTAATATATTGAATTTAAAAATATAATGTTGAAATTTAAAATTTATGTTTAACATTTTGGAAATCTATGTAATATTTTTATTCAAATAAAATCTGTTTTTGTTTTTTTTTCTCTTAATCAAGTATTCAGAAGATTCATTTTTTTTTCTTGTTTTGAAAAACAATCAAGTGTTTGTTTATTTTACATAATCCAATTAATTCAATGAGAAACAAAATTATACTTGGTTTTTATTTAAGATTATTTTTATACATAAAACATGTCCTTTTTCAAAAAATGGTTCTTGTGAATTTTTATTAAAAATATTTTTTTACCACATCTAGAAATTATATATTATAAAATGCATTCTATATTTCAAATCAGTATAATTAATATCAGGTAATAAGATCAACTTAAAGAATAATTTTTCTTAGAGAAGAATCAGAGAAAATTATAATGTAAAGTTCAAAGGAACGAGTAGTCATGATGACATGAAATTGTATCCATGTAAAGCACAACAAATCAAAGATTATTTTCACATTTTTTTGTAAAAAAAAGTTAAAATTACCTAGCTCAAAATAGTAAAAGAAGAGTCCATTTATTTTTTTTATTAAAATTCAATCGTGGCTAAAAATGAATTTATAAAATCATAGAAGAATATTAAAATCATTATTGAAAACATTTTTAAAGAAAAGATGAAAATGGAAGAAAAGTATTCCCAAAAGTCTATTTTTTATTTAAATAAAATTATGATCATTCTGAGTAAAAAATAAAGGAAAATTGTACAATTACTTGAACACTCCATGAATAAATGAAGGAAAATAAAATGAAATGGGTTTATCGTATAAGGAACGTATAATTTCTCTCAATATAAACTAATGTATAATCAATACAAATTAATATGAGATTGAAACATAAATCTCTTACTACTATGGTAATCACTAAATCAAAAACTCATGAATGGGAGAACCATATATGGATTTTTAAATCCTTGTAGTTTCAATAAAAAGAATCGTAGAAAAATTAATGGTGCCACACCCCAACTTTTTAATTTATTTTTATTTTATTATTCCTGGGCTCCACGTCCTCGTGTCAAGGATCGGGTTGGTCCTGGATTAAAAATTTCTCACATTTGATGTTTATAGTGTGTGTTTCAGACCCGTGGATGGGCACCGTGTGGTCAGCAGTGACTTTGCGGTTGCCCCAGGTGCTTGTGCGAGTGCCCATGCCGACTGCATTGAGGCGTGTAATTTGTGTGCGTGTTTTTTTACATCATGTGACGAGCACGCATGTACTAGTTAATATTATGATGTTATTATTGTTTTTATTTTTATAATTATTATTTTTACTTATAAACAAATTTATTATATTTATAATTATATATAATTAATATCTTTATTATAATTTTATAATTATTTAAATATATATTTATTTATTTAGAATTATAATTGTAAATATTTGTATATATTTATTATAATTGTATAAAAATTTAATAACTGTAAGTGTATATATATTTATATATAGTTATAATCATATATATATTCCAATAATTATAAAATTTTAACAAATATATTTTTTTCATTTATATTTTTATAAATATATATAATTAATATATTTATAATAATTTAATAATAATTTATATATATACGTATTATATAGAATTCTAATTATAAATATTTGTATATAAATATAAATATATTTAATTATTTAATATATTTATTATAATTTGATAATTATTTAAATATAAATATATATTTTTTATATATAGATTTTTATTATAGTGTGTGATTTATAATGAAAATTAATTTTATTTATTGTCCTTAAAATAGTTATATTTTAATATAATTAATATGAATATATAATTATGTAATAATACTATTTTAACATATAAAAAAATTGGTTTGATCACCTGTTTAACAGATTTTCCTGATCCAAACTTGATTTAATCCCCTGATTTAATGACCATCTCGATTCTATATGAGTGCATGTATAATTTTAGGGTAATTTAGGTGGGTCGGTTTTTTTAGTTTTATGAGGTAGTGTTTTTTTATATTTGGGGAATGGGTTTGTTCAATGCCACTTCAAGATGCGCCTTCACCCCATACCACCCCCATACCCCACAAATATATAAATATATATATATATAATAAATTTATTTTATTATAATAAATATAAATAAGAAAATAAATACATAATTATATATTTTATAATAAATACAAAAAATTATAAGAAATTTTTTTTATTATAAAAAATAATTATAAAAAATATCTGGAAAATATTATAATAAATGTAATAATATTATTATAATAAATTTACATTTGTTATACATTTATTATCCATTTATTATAAATACTATAATGTTACAATATTTATTATATTAAATATCTAATAAATATTAATAAATACTATTTTTATAAATGTACAATAAATGTATAATAAATGTATAATAAATATTTATGATACATTTATATTTACAATAAATACTTATTATAATAAAAAATTATAATATTTATAATAATAAGTATTTAATAAATGTATAATAAATATTATAATAATAAATATACATTTATAATATCTATTATAATAAATATATAGTAAATGGATAATAAATGTTTATAATAAATTTATTATAAATGTATTTTTATTATAATAAATATTATAATATTTAATTATAATAAATGTATATTTATATTTATATTTATAATAAATATGATAATATTTATTATAATAAATCTACATTTATTTTAAACATTTATTATAATAAATATGTACTATAAATATATATTTAATATTATAATACCTGTATTTTTTAATTATAATATAATAAATGTAATATGTAATTATTTATCATTATTATATAATTATCATATCTATATTAATTATATTTATAATTATATAATTATATTATAAATAAATGTAATATGTAATATAATATAATAAATGTAATATGATACATTTATTTTTTAATTTTAATAAATGTATATTTATAATTATATAAATGTTTAATAATTATAAAAAATATAAATTTATAATTACATAATACATTTATTATAATAAATAAATATATATATATTACATTTATTATAATAATTAAATGTATATTTATAATTACATTTATAAATTAATATTTATTATAATAAATAAATATATATTTATTACATATTTATTATAATAAATAAATGTATTTTATATTTATATGAAATGTATATTTATATAAATAAATGTATATTATATTTATAATAAATGTATATTCATATTAATAAATATTATTAATAAATATTATTAATAAAAATTGGAAAATGTAAATTTATCAATGAATATTATAATAAATAAATGTATATATATAATTACATTTATAAATGTATATTTATAATAAATGTATATTTATAAATAAATATTATTTTTAAATATTATTAATCAATGTTAGTAAATGTATATTTATTAATGAATATTATAATATATAAATTTATATTTATAATTACATTTATAAATGTATATTTATTATAATAAGTAAATGTATATTACATTTATAAATAATTGCATATTTATTATAATAAATAAACGTATATTGCATTTATTATAAATGTATATTTATATAAATAAATGTATATTACATTTATAATAAATGTATATTTATATAAATAAATTTATATTACATTGGTATGTAATTACATATTTATTATAATAAATTTATATTACATTTATAAATAAATAATCATTTATTTTGTTAATAAATGAATATTACATTTACTATTATAAATATATATTACATATTTATTATAATAAATGTATTTTAAATTTATATAAATGTATATTTATTACATATTTATTGAAATAAACAATTACATTTAGAAATGTATATTACATTTATAATAAATATCTAATAAATGTATATTTATTATAATAAATAAATGTAAATGAAAGTTATAAATAATTACATATTTATTATAATAAATAAATGAATATTTATAATTATAGAAAATATAGTATATAATTATTTATAGATATGATAGTTATATAATTAAGATAAATAATTATACTTATTGAACAAAAACATATACATAGAGCATTACAAGAAGATAATAAATATATTTATATAATTATATGTATAATAAATAATTATTTTTTTATTTATAATAATAACTATAAATAAATGTATATTTATTTATGTTTATATATATAATGAATATATTTTAATTTCTAAATATAAATTTTTTTTAAATATATTTATTTTATTTATAATTATATATAATTAATATCTATATTATAATTTTATAATTTTTTTAATATATCCCTATTTATTTAGAATTGTATTTTTAAATATTTGTATTTATTTATTATAATTTTATAATTATTTTACAACTATAAATGTATATATATTTATTTATAGTAATAATCATATATATATTTTAATAATTATAAAATTTTAACAAATGTATTTATTGAATTTATAATTTTATAAATATATATAATTAATATATTTCTAATAATTTAATAATATTTAAATATATACGTATTACATAGAATTTTTATTATAAATATTTGTATATATTTATAAATATATTTATTGAATTAAAATTTTTATTATAATTTGATAATTATTTAATTATAATTTTATATTTAATACATATATATTTTAATTATAGTGTGTGATTTATAATGAAAATTAATTTTATTTATTTTCATTAAAATAGTTATATTTCACTATAATTAATATGAATATATAATTATAGAATAATATTCTTTTAACAAATAAAAAAATTGTTTCGATCACCTTTTTAACCGATTTTCTCGATCCGAACATGGCCTACTCCCCTGATTTAATGACCACTCGATTCTATATGAGTGGGTGTATAATTTTACCTACAATAAATGAATTTTAGGTGCAATAGAATGATTTGATTGAGAGATTAGTCCTGTGACCATTGTAATATGAATTTTGACGTTGACCTTCCTTAAATGCATTCATAAATATATGAAATGGATGAGTCGTTCTATAAATTAGATACCCATCCTCAACCCCTTTCATTCTATAGCTCGGAAAATTTAACTGTAATTCTCACTCACACTTCCTCCTCCCCAGTACGAGCGCTCATCTCTCTGATCCCCAAAAACAGAATGGTGCATCGGGCGATGAGAACGTTAACAGGGAAGCTGAAGAGTGTCGCCAATTCCTTCTTCCCTGGCTCCCTGAAGAGGAAGAGGAGAGCGTCGCACACTGAGCAGGCGATGTCGGCGATGTCGAAATGGCCGAGGATAGTGTTGTACACCGAGAAGGAGATGCCGACGATTCTGAAAAATTACTTCGATCAGCTCTTAGAAGACACTTCCTACCAGGTGATACTGGAAAGGAAGAAGAAGACGACGCCGGCCGACCCGTTGATGCCGGAATGGCAGATGGGGGAAAGCCACATTGATATGCTCTTAGCAGACACTTCCTACCAGGCGATGCCAGAATGGATGAAGAAGACGACGATGACCGACCCGATGATGTTAGAAAGGAAGATAAATATGACGTTGGCTGACCCGGTGATGCCAAAAATGAAGAAGAAGATAACAATGGCTGACCTGGTGATGCTGGAATGGCAGAGGAGGGTAGCCCACATTGATCTACTTTTAGCAGACACTTCCTACGTGGTGATGCAGGAAAGGAAGCAGAAGCTGATGCTGGCCGACCCGACGATGCTGGAATGGCAGAGGAAGGAAATCCACATTGATATGCTCTTCGGAGACACTTCCTACTAGGTGATGCTGGAATGGAAGAAGAAGGGGACGCTGGCCGGCCCGTTTATACCCCAGGACATGGTGATGGAGGATCAGAATAAGGGGAGCACCCAGGGCGGCCTGTTTATGGCCGAAGACCTGGGGTTGGAGGCGACACCGGAACAGATGAAGTGGACGGCAGTGGGAAACCTATTTATAGCCCAAGACCAGATAGTGGAGGATCGGAAGAATAGAAGTACAGTGTTCATGGAAGAAAGGCAAAGGAGAGCGCCGCACACCGAGCACCTCTTAACAGACTCTTGCTATTAGGAGATGTCGAAAAGGAAGAAGAGGACGATGCTGGATGACTTGATTAAAGCCCAAGACCTGGTGATGGAGGATCGGAAGAAGAAAAGTAAGGTTTTCATGACAGAAAGGCAGAGGAGAGAACCACACACACATAAGCTCTTACCAGACTCTTGTGATTAGGCCACACCGGATAAGAAGAAGAGGATCATGCTAGCCGACCTGTTTATAGCCCAAGACCTGGAAATGGCGGATCAGAAGAAGAGAAGTATGGTGTTTAGGGCAGAAAGGCAGAGGAGAGCGCCACACACCTAGAACCTCGTACCAGACTCGGTGTTCATGGAAGAAATGCAGAGGAGAGCCCCGCACACCGAGAAACTCATACAAGATATATATTTAAGAATTAATATATTGAATTTAAAAATATAATGTTGAAATTTGAAATTTATGTTTAACATTTTGGAAATCTATGTAATATTTTTCTTCAAATAAAATCTGTTTTTGTTTTTTTTTCTCTTAATTAAGTATTGAGAATATTCATTTTTTTTGCTAGGTTTGAAAAACAATCAAGTGTTTGTTGATTTTACATAATCCAATTAAATCAACGAGAAACAAAATTATACTTGGTTTTTCTTTAAAATTATTTTTATACATAAAACATGTCCTTTTTCAAAAAATGGTTCTTGTGAATTTATATTAAAAATATTTTTTACCACATCTAGAAATTAAATATTATAAAATGTGTTCTATATTTCCAATCAATATAATTAATATCAGGTAATAAGATCAACTTAAAGAATAATTTTTCTTGGAGAAGAA
Organism: Viscum album; assembly: GCA_963277665.1. NCBI lineage: Eukaryota > Viridiplantae > Streptophyta > Magnoliopsida > Santalales > Viscaceae > Viscum > Viscum album. Next base: position 1,935,920,314 of record OY728131.1, read on the forward strand.
TCATAGAAAATCATAATGTAAAGTTCAAAGCAACTAGTAGTCATGATGACATGAAATTCTATCCATGTAAAGTACAACAAATCAATGATTATTTTCACATTATTTTGTAAAAAAGTTAAAAGTACCCAGCTCAAAATAGTAAAAGAAGATTCCATTTATTTTTTTTATTAAAATTCAATCATGGCTAAAAATGAATTTGTAAAATCATAGAAGAATATTAAAATCATTATTGAAAATATTTTTAATGAAAAGATAAAAATGGAAGAAAAGTATTCCCAAAAGTCTATTTTTCATTTAAATATAATTATGATCATTCTAAGTAAAAAATAAAGGAAAATTGTACAATTACTTGAACCCTCCATGAATAAATGAAGGAAAATAAGATGAAATGGGTTTATCGTATAAGGAACGTATAATTTCTCTCAATCTAAACTAATGTATAATCAATACAAATTAAAATGAGATTGAAACATAAATCTCTTACTACTTTGGTAATCACTAAATCAAAAACTCATCAAAGGGAGAACCATATATGGATATTTAAATCCCTATAGTTTCAATAAAAATAATCGTAAAAAAATTAATGGTGCCACACCCCAACTTTTTAATTTATTTTTATTTTATTATTCCTGGGCTCCACGTCCTCGCGTCAAGGATCAGGTTGGTCCTCGATTAAAAATTTCCGACATTTGATGTTTTTAGTGTGTGGTTCAGACCCGTGGACGGGCACCGTGTGGTTAGCAGTGACTGTGCGGTCGCCCCAGGTGCTTGTGCGGGTGCCCATGCTGACTGCATTGAGGCGTGTAATTTGTGTGCGTATTTTTTTTACGTCATGCGATGAGCGCGCGGGTACTAGTTAATATTATGATGTTATTATTGTTTTTATTTTTATAATTATTATTTTTATTTATAAACATATTTATTATATTTATAATTATATATAATTAATATCTTTATTATAATTTTATAATTATTTAAATATATATTTATTTATTTAAAATTATAATTGTAAATATTTGTATATATTTATTATAATTGTATAATTATTTAATAACTATAAATGTATATATATTTATATATAGTTATAATCATATATATATTCCAATAATTATAAAATTTTAATAAATATATTTATTGCATTTATATTTTTATAAATATATATAATTAATATATTTATAATAATTTAATAATAATTTATATATATGCGTATTATATACAATTCTAATTATAAATATTTGTATATAATTTTAAATATATTTTATTATTTTATATATTTATTATAATTTGATAATTATTTAAATATAAATATATATATTTTTTATATATAGATTTTTATTATAGTGTGTGATTTATAATGAAAATTAATTTTATTTATTTTCCTTAAAAAAGTTATATTTTACTATAATTAATATGAATATATTATTATATAATAATACTATTTTATCAAATAAAAAAATTGGTTTGATCACCTGTTTAAGAGATTTTAACGATCCAAACTTGATTTAATCCCCTGATTTAATGACCATCCTGATTCTATATGAGTGCAAGTATAATTTTAGGGTAATTTAGGTGGGTCGGTTTTTTTAGTTTTATGGTGTAGTGTTTTTTTATATTTGGGAAATGGGTTCGTCCAATGCCACTACAAGATGCGCCTTCACCCCACACCACCCCCAAACCCCACAAATAAATATATATATATATAATAAATTTATTTTATTATAATAAATATAAAATATAAAATAAATACATAATTATATATTTTATAATAAATACAAAAATTATAAGAAATTTATTTTTTTTAAAAAAATAATTATAATAAATATCTGAAATATGTTATAATAAAAGTAATAATATTATTATAATAAATTTACAATTGTTATACATTTATTATCCATTTATTATAAATACTATAATGTTATAATATTTATTATATTTAATAACTAATAAATATTAATAAATACTATTATTATAAATGTACAATAAATGTATAATAAATGTATAACAAATATTTATAATACATTTATATATACAATAAATACTTATTATAATAAAAAATTATAATATTTATAATAATAAGTATCTAATAAATGTATAATAAATATTATTATAATAAATATACATTTATAATATCTATTATAATAAATATATAGTAATTGTATAATAAATATTTATAATAAATTTATTATAAATATATTTTTATTATAATAAATATTATAATATTTAGTTATAATAAATGTATATTTATATTTATATTTATAATAAATATGATAATATTTATTATTATAAATCTACATTTATTTTATACATTTATTATAATAAATATGTAAAATAAATATATATTTAATATTATAATACCTGTATTTTTTAATTATAATACAATAAATGTAATACGTAATTATTTATCATTATTATATAATTATCATATCTATATTTATTATTTTTATAATTATATAATCATATTATAAATAAATTTAATATGTAATATAATATAATAAATGTAATATGATACATTTATTTTTTAATTTTAATAAATGTATATTTATAATTATATAAATGTTTAATAATTATAATAAAATATAAATTTATAATTACATAATATATTTATTATAATAAATATATATATATATACATTACATTTATTATAATAATTAAATGTATATATATAATTACATTTATAAATTAATATTTATTATAATAAATAAATGTATATTTATTACATATTTATTATAATAAATAAATGTATTTTATATTTATAAGAAATATATATTTATATAAATAAATGTATATTATATTTATAATAAATGTATATTCATATTAATAAATATTATTAATAAATATTATTATTAAATATTATTAATAAATATTATTAATAAAAATTAATAAATGTAAATTTATCAATGAATATTATAATAAATAAATGTATATATATAATTACATTTATAAATGTATATTTATAATAAATTTATATTTATAAATAAATATTATTTTTAAATATTATTAATCAATGTTAATAAATGTATATTTATTAATGAATATTATAATAAATAAATGTATATTTATAATTACATTTATAAATGTATATTTATTATAATAATTAAATGTATATTACATTTATAAATAATTACATATTTATTATAATAAATAAACATATATTGCATTTATTATAAATGTATATTTATATAAATAAATGTATATTACATTTATAATAAATGTATATTACATTTATAAGTAATTACATATTTATTATAATAAATGTATATTACATTTATAAATAAATAATCATTTATTTTGTTAATAAATGAATATTACATTTACTATTATTAATGTATATTACATATTTATTATAATAAATGTATATAACATTTATATAAATGTATATTTATTACATATTTATTGTAATAAACAATTACATTTATAAATGTATATTAAATTTATAATAAATATCTAATAAATGTATATTTATTATAATAAATAAATGTAAATGACATTTATAAATAATTACATATTTATTATAATAAATAAATGAATATTTATAATTATATAATTATAGTATATAATTATTTATTGATATGATAATTATATAATAAAGATAAATAATTATACTTATTGAACAAAAACACATACTTAATGAATTACAAGAATATAATAAATATATTTATAAAATTTTATGTATAATAAATAAATATATATTTATTTATAATAATAACTATAAATAAATGTATAATTATTTATATTTATATATATAATGAATATATTTTAATTTATAAATATAATTTTTTATAAATATATTTATTATATTTATAATTATATATAATTAATATCTATATTATAATTTTATAATTTTTTTAATATATCCTTCTTTATTTAGAATTGTAATTTTAAATATTTGTATTTATTTATTATAATTTTATAATTACTTTATAACTATAAATGTATATATATTTATTTATAGTAATAATCATATATATTTCAATAATTATAAAATTTTAACAAATATATTTATTGCATTTATAATTTTATAAATATATATAGTTAATATATTTATAACAATTTAATAATATATAGATATATACGTATTATATTGAATTCTAATTTTAAATATTTGTATATAATTATAAATATATTTATTTAATTAATATATTTATTATAATCTGATAATTATTTAAATATAAATATATATTTATTACAAATAGATTTTAATTATATTGTGTGATTTATAATGAAAATTAATTTTATTTATTGTCATTAAAATAGTCATATTTTACTATAATTAATATGAATATATAATTATAGAATAATATTCTTTTAACATATAAAAAAATTGGTTTGATCACCTTTTTAACCAATTTTCTCGATCCGAATTTGGCCTACTCCCCTGATTTAATGACCACTCGATTCTATATGAGTGGGTGGATAATTTTACCTACAATAAATGAAATTTAGGTGCAATAGAATGATTTGATTGAGAGATTAGTCTTGTGACCATTGTAATATGAATTTTGACGTTGACCTTCCTTAAATGCATTCATAAATATATGAAATGGATGAGTCGTTCTATAAATTAGATACCCATCCTCAACCCCTTTCATTCTGTAGCTCTACAAATTTAACTGTAATTCTCACTCACCCTTCCTCCTCCCCAGTACGAGCGCTCATCTCTCTGATCCCTCAAAACAAAATGTTGCATCGGGAGATGAGAACGTTAACAGAGAAGCTGAAGAGTGTCGCCAATTCGTTCTTCCCTGGCTCCACAAAAAGGAAGAGGAGAGCGCCACACACTGAGCATGCGATGCCGGCGATGCCAGAATGGATGAGGATCGTTCCGCACACCGAGCAGGAGATGACATCGATTCTGAAAACTTACTTCGATCAGCTCTTAGAAGACACTTCTTACCAGGTGATGCTGGAAAGGAAGAAGAAGACGACGCTGGCCGACCTGTTGATGCCGGAATGGCAGATGGGGGAAATCCACATTTATATGCTCTTAGTAGACACTTCCTAACAGGCGATGCCAGAAAGAAAGAAGAAGACGACGCTGACCGACCTGGTGATGTTAGAAAGAATGATAAATATGACGCTGGCTGACCCGGTGATGCCGAAAATAAAGAAGATAACACTGGCCGACCTGGTGATGCTGGAATGGCAGAGGAGTGAAGCCCACATTGAACTACTCTTAGCAGACACTTCCTACCTGGTGATGCAGGAAAGGAAGAAGAAGCTGAAGCTGGACGACCTGGTGATGCCGGAATGGCAGAGGAAGGAAATCCATATCGATATGCTCTTCGGAGACACTTCCTACTAGGCGATGCCGGAAAGGAAGAAGAAGGGGACGTTGGCCGGCCCGTTTATACCCCAAGACATGGCGATGGAGGATCAGAATAAGGGGAGCACCCTGGGCGGCCTATTTGTGGCCGAAGACCTGGGGTTAGAGGCAACACCGGAACGGATGAAGTGGATGGCAGTGGTCAACTTGTTTATACCCCAAGACCAGATGATGGAGGATCGGAAGAAGAGAAGTACGGTGTTCATGGAAGAAAGGCAAAGGCGAGTGCCGCACACCGAGCAGCTCTTACCAGACTCTTGTGATTAGGCGACGTTGAAAAGGAAGAAGAGGATGACGTTGGATGACTTGTTTAAAGCCCAAGACCTGGCGATAGGGGATCAGAAGAAGAAAAGTACGGTTTTCATGGAAGAAAGGCAGAGGAGAGAACTGCACACACATCAACACTTACCAGACTCTAGTGATCTGGCCACGCCGGATAAGAAGAAGAGGATCACGCTAGCTGACCTATTTATAGCCCAAAACCTGGCAATGGCGGATCAGAAAAAGAGAAGTATGGTGTTCATGTTAGAAAGGAAGAGGAGAGCGCCACACACCTAGAACCTCGTACAAGACTCGGTGTTCATGGCAGAAATGCAGAGGAGAGCCCCGCACACCGAGCAGCTCTTACAAGATATATATTTAAGAATTAATTTATTGAATTTAAAAATATAATGTTGAATTTAAAAATTTATGTTTAACATTTTGGAAATCTATGTAATATTTTTATTCAAATAAAATCTGTCTTTTTTGTTTTCTCTTAATCAAGTATTCATAAGATTCATTTTTTTTGTTTGGTTTGAAAAACAATCAAGTGTTTGTTGATTTTACATAATCCAGTTAATTCAATGAGAAACAAAATTATACTTTGTTTTTCTTTAAGATTATTTTTATACATAAAACATGTCCTTTTTCAAAAAATGGTTCTTGTGAATTTATGTTAAAAATATTTATTACCACATCTAGAAATTAAATCTTCTAAAATGTGTTCTATATTTCAAATCAGTATAATTAATATCAGGTAATAAGATCAACTTAATGAATAATTTTTCGTGGAGAAAAATCATATAAAATTATAATGTAAAGTTCGAAGCAATGAGTAGTCATGATGACATGAAATTCTATCCATGTGAAGTACAACAAATCAAAGATTATTTTCACATTTTTTTTGTAAAAAAAATAAAATTACCTAGCTCAAAATCGTAAAAGAAGATTGCATTTTTTTTATTAAAATTCAATCATGGCTAAAAATGAATTTCTAAAATCATAGAAGAATATTAAAATCATTATTGAAAACATTTAAAAAAAAGATTAAAATGGAAGAAAAGTATTCCCAAAAGTCTATTTTTCATTTAAATAAAATTATGATCATTCTAGGTAAAAAATAAAGGAAAATTGTACAATTACATGAACACTCCATGAATAAATGAAAGAAAATAAAATGAAATGGATTTATCATGTAAGGAACGTATAATTTCTCTCAATCTAAACTAATGTATAATCAATACAAATTAAAATGAGATTGAAACATAAATCCCTTACTAATTTGGTAATCACTAAATCAAAAACACATGACAAGAAGAACCATATATGGATTTTTAAATCCCCGTAGTTTCAATAAAAAGAATCGTAAAAAAATTAATGGTGTCACACCCCAACATTTTAATTTATTTTTATTTTATTATTCCTGGGCTCCACGTCCTCGCGTCAAGGATCGGGTTGGTCTTGGATTAAAAATTTATGACATTTGATGTTTTTAGTGTGTGTTTCAGACCCATGGATGGGAACCGTGTGGTTAGCAGTGACTGTGCGGTCGACCCAGGTGCTTGTGCGGGTGCCCATGACGACTACATTGAGGTGTGTAATTTGTGTGCGTGTTTTTTTTACGTCATGCGATGAGCGCGCGGGTACTAGATAATATTATGATGTTATTATTGTTTTTATTTTTATAATTATTATTTTTATTTATAAACATATTTATTATATTTATAATTATATATAATTAATATCTTTATTATACTTTTATAATTATTTAAATATATATATATTTATTTAGAATTATAGTTGTAAATATTTGTATATATTTGTTATAATTGTATAATTATTTAATAACTGTAAATGTATATATATTTATTTATAGTTATAATCATATTTATATAATCCAATAATTATAAAATTTTATCAAATATATTTATTGCATTTATATTTTTATAAATATATATAATTACTATATTTATAATAATTTAATAATAATTTATATATATACGTATTATATAGAATTCTAATTATAAATATTTGTATATAATTATAAATATATTTATTTAATTAATATATTTATTATAATTTGATAATTATTTAAATATAAATATATATTTTTTACGTATAGATTTTTATTATAGTGTGTGATTTATAATAAAAATTGTTTTTATTTATTGTCATTAAACTAGTTATATTTGACTATAATTAATAAGAATATATAATTATATAATAATACTATTTTAACATAAAAAAATTTGTTCGATCACCTGTTTAACAGATTTTCCCGATCCAATCTTGACCTAATCCCCTGATTGAATGAGCATCCCGATTCTATATGAGTGCTTGTATAATTTAAGGGTAATTTAGGTGGGTCGATTATTTTAGTTTTATGGGGTAGTGTTTTTTTATATTTGGGAAATGGGTTTGTTCAACGACACTACAAGTTGCGATTTCACCCCACACCACCCCAAACCCCACAAATATATATAAATATATATATAATAAATTTATTTTATAATAATAAATATAAAAAATAAATTAAATACATAATTATATCTTTTATAATAAATACAAAAAATTATAATAAATTTATTTTTTTATAAAAAATATTTATAATAAATATCTGATAAATATTATAATAAATGTAATAATATTATTATAATAAATTTTCATTTATTATATATTTATTATCCATTTATTATAAATACTATATTGTTTTAATATTTATTATATTAAATATCTAATAAATACTGTTATTATAAATGCACAATAATTGTATAATAATTGTATAATAAATATTTATAATACATTTATATTTACAATAAATACTTATTATAATTAAAAATTATAATATTTAAAATTATAAGTATCTAATAAATGTATAATATATATTATAATAATATATATACATTTATAAAACTATTATAATAAATATTATTATAATAAATGTATAATAAATATTAGTATAATAAATATTATAATAAATGTATAATAAATATATAGTAAATGTATAATAAATATTTATAATTAATTTATTATTAATGTATTTTTATTATAATAAATTTTATAATATTTAATTATAATAAATGTATATTTATATTTATATTTATAATAAATATGTATTTTTTAATTATAATATAATAAATGTAATATGTAATTATTTTTCATTATTATGTTATTATCATATCTATATTTATTATATTTATAATTATATAATTATATTATAAATAAATGTAATATGTAATATAACACAATAAATGTAATATGATACATTTATTTTTTAATTTTAATAAATGTATATTTATAATTATATAAATGTTTAATAATTATAATAAATATAAATTTATAATTACATAATATATTTATTATAATAAATAAATAAATATATATTACATTTATTATAATAAATAAAGGAATATTTATAATTACATTTATAAACGAATATTTATTATAATAAATAAATATATATTTATTACATATTTATTATAGTAAATAAATGTATATTATATTTATAATAAATGTATATTTATATAAATAAATGTATATTACATTAATAATAAATGTATATTCATATTAATAAATATTATTAATAAAAATTAATAAATGTAAATTTATCAATGAATATTATAATAAATAAATGTATATATATAATTACATTTATAAATGTATATTTATAATAAATGTATATTTATAAATAAATATTATTATTAAATATTATTAATGAATGTTAATAAATGTATATTTATTAATGAATATTAAAATAAATAAATGTATATTTATAATTACATTTATAAATGTATATTTATTATAATAAGTAAACGTATATTACATTTATAAATAATTTCATATTTATTATAATTAATAAACATATATTGCATTTATTATAAATGTATATTTATATAAATAAATGTATATTACATTTATAATAAATGTATATTTATTTAAATAAATGTATATTACATTTATAAGTAATTACAAATATATTAAAATAAATGTATATTACATTTATAAATAAATAATCATTTATTTTGTTAAAAAATGAATATTACATTTTCTATTATAAATTTATATTATATATTTATTATAATAAATGTATATTACATTTATATAAATGTATATTTATTACATATTTATTGTAACAAACAATTAAATTTATAAATGTATAATACATTTATAATAAATATCTAATAAGTGTATATTTATTATAATAAATACATGTAAATGACATTTATAAATAATTACAAATTTATTATAATAAATAAATGTATATCTATAATTTTATAATTATAGTATATAATTATTTATAGATATGATAATTATATAATAAAGATAAATAATTATATATTACATTTATTATGTTATAATTATAAAATATATGTTTTATAATATTTATTATACATTTATTATAAATATTTGTTATATATTTATTATACATATTTATTATAATACATGTATAAAATTAATGTAGAATTATTATAATAAATTGGTCTACAAACATCAAACAGCTAACCATATACTTATTGAACAAAACATATAATTAGAGCATTACAAGAATATAATAAATATATTTATAAAATTATATGTATAATAAATAAATATTTATTTATTTATAATAATAACTATAAATAAATGTATATTTATTTATATTTATATATATAATGAATATATTTTAATTTATAAATATAAATTTTTTATTAATATATTTATTATATTTATAATTATATATAATTAATATCTATATTATAATTTTATAATTTTTCAATATTTATCTATTTATTTAGAATTGTAATTTTAAATATTTGTATTTATTTATTATAATTTTATAATTATTTAATAACTATAAATGTATATATATTTATTTATAGTAATAATCATATATATATATATCAATAATTATAAAATTTTAACAAATATATTTGTTGCATTTATAATTTTATAATTATATATAATTAATATATTTCTAAAAATTTAATAATATTTAAATATATACGTATTATATAGAATTTGAATTATTAATATTTGTACATATTTATAAATATATTTATTTAATTAAAATATTTATTATAATTTGATAATTATTTAATTATAAATATATATTTAATACATATATATTTTAATTATAGTGTGTGATTTATAATGAAAGTTAATTTATTTATTGTCATTAAAATATTTATATTTGACTATAATTAATATGAATATATAATTATATAATAATATTCTTTTAACAAATAAAAAAATTGGTTTGATCACCTTTTTAACTGATTTTCCCAATTCGAACATGACCTACTCCCCTGATTTAATGACCATCTCGATTCTATATGAGTGGGTGTATAATTTGACCTACAATAAATGAATTTAATGTGCAATAGAATGATTTGATTCAGAGATTAGTCCTGTGACCATTGTAATATGAATTTTGATGTTGACCTTCCTTAAATGCATTCATAAATATATGAAATCGATGAGTCGTTCTATAAATTAGATACCCATACTCACCCCATTTCATTCTGTAGCTCTGAAAATTTAACTATAATTCTCACTCACTAATCCTCCTCCCCAGTACGAGCGCTCGTCTCTCTGATCTCCCAAAAAAATGGTGCATTGGGTGATGATAACGTTAACAACGAAGCTGAGGAGAGTCGCCAATTCCTTCTTCCCTGGCTCCACGAAAAGGCAGAGGAGAGCGCCGCACACTGATCAGGAGATGCCAACGATGCTGGAATGGCTGAGGATAGTGTCGCACAATGAGAAGGAGATGCCGACGATTCTGAAAACCTACTTCGATATGCACTTAGAAGACACTTCCTACAAGGCGATGCCAGAAAGGAAGAAGAAGACGAAGCTGGATGACCCGTTGATGCCGGAATGGCAGATGAGGGAATGCCGCATTGATATGCTCTTAGCAGACAATTCCTACCAGGAGATGCCAGAAATGAAGAAGAAGACGATGCGGACTGACCCGGTGATGCTAAAAAGGAAGATAAAGATGACACTGGTCGACCTGGTGATGCCAAAAATGAAGAATAAGATGACACTGGCCGACCTGACGATGCAGGAATGGTAAAAGAGTGAAGCCCACATCAATCTACTCTTAGAAGACACTTCCTACCTGGCGATCCAGGATAGGAAGAAGAAGCTAAAGCTGGCCGACCCGGCGATGCCGGAATGGAAGAGGAGGGAAACCCACATCGATATGCTCGTCGGAGACACTTCCTACCAGGTGATGGTGGAAAGGAATAAGAAGAGGACGCTGGCCAGCCCATTTATACCCCAGGACATGGCAATGGAGGATCGAAAGAAGGGGAGCTCCCTGGGCGGCCTATTTGTGGCCGAAGACCTGGGGATGGAGGGGACACCGGAATGGAAGAAGAGGATGGCGGTGGGCAACCTGTTTATAGCCAAAGACAAGACGATGGAGGATCGGAAGAAGAGAAGTACGGTGTTCATGGAAGAAAGGAAAAGGAGAGCACCGCACATCGAGCATCTCTTACCAGACTCTTGCGATCAGGCGACGTCGGAAAGGAAGAAGAGGATGACGTTGGATGACTTTTTTAAAGCCCAAGACCTGGCGATGGAGGATCAGAAGAAGAAAAGTACGGTTTTCATGGCAGAATGGAAAAGGAGAGAACCGCGCACACATTAGCTCTTACCAGACTATCGTGATCAGTCCACGGCAGATAAGAAGAAGAGGATGATGCTGGCCGACCTGTTTATTGCCCAAGACCTGGCAATGGAGGATCAGAAGAAGAGAAGTATGGTGTTTATGGCAGAAAGGAAGAGTATAGCGCCACACACCTAGAACCTCATACCAGACTCGGTGTTCATGGCAGAAATGCAGAGGAGAGCCTCGCACACCGAGCAGCTCTTACAAGATATATATTTAAGAATTAATATAATGAATTTAAAAAAAATAATGTTGAAATTATAAATTTATGTTTAACATTTTGGAAATATAGGTAATATTTTTATTCAAATAAAATCTATTATTTTTTAATCAAGTATTCAGAAGATTCATATTTTTTTATTGGTTTGAAAAACAATCAAGTCTTCATTGATTTCACATAATCCAATTAATTCAATTAGAAACAATATTATACTTGGTTTTTCTTCAAGATTATTTTTATACATAAAACATGAACTTTTTCAGAAAATGGTTCTTTTGAATTTATATTAAAAATATTTTTTTACCACTTCTAGAAATTAAATCTTATAAAATGGGTTCTATATTTCAAATTAGTATATTTAATATCAGGTAATAAGATCATCTTAAAGAATCATTTTTCTTAGAGGAGAATCAAAGAAAATTATAAAGTAAGGATCAAAGCAACGATTAGTCATGATGACAGGAAATTTTGTCCATGTGAAGTACAACAAAACAAAGATTCTTTTCACAATTTTTTTGTAAAAAAGTTAAATGTACCTAGCTCAAAATACTAACAGAAGATTCCATTTATTTTTTTTATTAAAATTCAAACATTGCTAAAAATGAATTTAAAAAATATTAGGAGAATATCAAAATCATTATTGAAAACATTTTTATATAAAAGATGAAAATGGAAGAAAAGGTTTCCCAAAATTCTATTTTTTCATTTATAAAAATTATGATCATTTTAAGTACAAAATAAAGGAAAATTGTACAATTACTTGAACACTCCATGAATAATTGAAGGAAAATAAAATGAAATGGGTTTATCGTATAAGGAACATATAATTTCTCTCAATATAAACTAATGTATAATAAATACTAATTAAAATGAGATTGAAACATAAATCCCTTACTACTTTGGTAATCACTAAATCAAAAACTCATGAAAGAGAGAACCATATATGGATTTTTAAATCCCCATAGTTTCAATAAAATGAATAATAAAAACATTAATGGTGTCACACCCCAAATTTCTAATTTATTTTTATTTTATTATTCCTGGGCTCCACGTCCTCACGTCAAGGATCAGGTTGGTCCTGGTTTAAAAATTTGTGACATTTAATGTTTTTAGTGTGTGTTTCAGACCCGTGGACGAGCACCGTGTGGTTAGGAGTGACTGTGCGGTTACCCTAGGTGCTTGTGCGGGTGCCCAAGCCGAATGCGTTGAGGCATGCAATTTGTGTGTGTATTTTTTTAAGTCATGTGATGAGCGCACCGGTACGGGTTAATATTATGTTCTTATTATTGTTTTTATTTTTATAATTATTTTTTTTATAAACATATATATCATATTTATAATTATATATAATTAACATCTTTATTATAATTTTATAATTATGTAAATATATCTTTATTTATATAGAATTATTATTGTAAATATTTGTATATATTTATTATAATTTTATAATTATTTAATAACTGTAAATGTATATATATTTATTTATAGTTATAATCATATATATATTTATTTCATTTATATTTTTATAAATATATATAATTAATATATTTATAATAATTTAATAATAATTTATATATATATGTATTATATAGAATTATAATTATAAATATTTGTATATAATTATAAATATATTTATTTAATTAATATATTTATTATAATTTGATAATTATTTAAATATAAATATAGATTTATTACATATAGATTTTTTTTATAGTTTGTGATTTATAATGAAAATTAATTTTATTTATTGTCATTAAAATAGTTATATTTGACTATAATTAATATGAATATGTAATTATATAATAATACTATTTTAACATATAAAAAAATTGGTTTGATCACCTATTTAACAGATTTTCCAAATCCAAACTTGACCTAATCCCCTGATTTAATGACCATCTCGATTCTATATAAGCGCATGTATAATTTTAGGGTAATTTAGTTGGGTGGGTTTTTTTAGTTTTATGGGGTAGTGTTTTTTTTCATTTGGGAAATGGGTTTGTTCAACGCCACTACAAGTTGCGCTTTCACCCCACACCTCCCCCAAACCCAACAAATATATATATTTATAATAAATTTATTTTATTATAATAAATATAAAAAGTAAAATAAATATATAATTATATATTTTTTTAATAAATACAAAAATTATAATAAATTTATTTTTTTATAACAAATATTTATAAAAAATATATAAGAAATATTATAATAAATGTAATAATATATTTATAATAAATGTAAATTTGTTATACATATAATATCCATTTATTATAAATACTATAATGTTATAATATTTATTATATTAAATATCTAATAAATATTAATAGATACTATTATTATAAATGCACAATAAATGTATAATAAATGTATGATAAATATTTATAATACATTTATATTTACAATAAATACTTATTATAATTAAAAATTATAATATTTATAATAATAAGTATCTAATAAATGTATAATAAATATTATTATAATAAATATACATTTATAATATCTATTATAATAAATATTCTTATAATAAATGTATAATAAATATTATTATAATAAATATACATTTATAATATCTATTATAATAAATATATAGTAATTGTATAATAAATACTTATAATAAATTTATTATAAATGTATTTTTATTATAATAAATATTATAATATTTAATTATAATAAATATATATTTTTATTTTTATTTATTATAAATATGATAATATTTATTATAATAAATCTACATTTATTTTATATATTTATTATAATAAATATGAACAATAAATATATATTTAATATTATAATACCTGTATTTTTAAATTATAATATAATAAATGTAATATGTAATTATTTATCATTATTATATAATTATCATAGCTATATTTATTATATTTATAATTATATAATTATATTATAAATAAATGTAATATGTAATATAATATAATAAATGTAATATGATACATTTATTTTTTAATTTTAATAAATATATATTTATAATTATATAAATGTTTAATAAAAGTAATAAATATAAATTTATAATTTCATATTACATTTATTATAATAAATAAATATATATATTAATTTTATTATAATAAATAAATGTATATTTATAATTACATTTATAAATGTATATTTATTATAATAAATAAATTTATTACATATTTATTATAATAAAAAATGTATATTATATTTATAATTAATGTATATTTATATAATTAAATGTATATTACAATTATAAAAGATGTATATTTATATTAATAAATATTATTTATAATTATTATTAATAAAAATTAATAAATGTAAATTTATCAATGAATATTATAATAAATAAATGTATATATATAATTACATTTAAAAATGTATATTTATATATAAATATTATTATTAAATATTATTAATGAATGTTAATAATTTTATATTTATTAATGAATATTATAATAATTAAATGTATATTTATTATAATAAGTAAATGTATATTACATTTATAAATAATTACATATTTATTATAATAAATAAAAGTATATTTCGTTTTTTATAAATGTATATTACATTTATAATAAATGTATATTTGTATAAATAAATGTATATTATATTTATAAGTAATTACATATTTGTTATAATAAATGTATATTACATTTATAAATAAATAATCATTTATTTTGTTAATAAATGAATATTACATTTACTATTATAAATGTATATTACATATTTATTATAATAAATGTATATTACATTTATAAAAATTTATATTTACTACATATTTATTGTAATAAACAATTACATATATAAATGTATATTACATTTATAATAAATATCTAATAAATATATATTTATTATAATAAATAAATGTACATGAAATTTATAAATAATTACATATTTATTATAATAAATAAATCTATATTTATAATTATATAATTATAGTATATAATTATTTATTGATATGATAATTATATAATAAAGATAAATAATTATATATTACATTTATTATATTATAATTAAAAAAAATGTATTATAATATTTATTATACATTTATTATACATTTTTATTATAATAAATGTATAAAAAAATGTAAATTTATTATAATAAATTGGGCTACAAACATCAAATAGCTAACCATATACTTTTTGAACAAAACATATACTTAGAGCAATTCAAGAATATAATAAATATCTTTATAAAATTATATGTATAATAAATAAATAAATATTTATTTATTTATTTATATTTATATATATAATGAATATATTTTAATTTATAAATATAAATTTCTTATAGATATATTTATTATATTTATAATTATATATAATTAATATCTATATTATAATTTTATAATTTTTTAAATATATCTCTATTTACTTACAATTATAATTTTAAATATTTTTATTTATTTATTATAATTTTATAATTATTTAATAACTATAAATGTATATATATTTATTTATAGTAATAATCATATATATATTTCAAAAATTATCAAATTTTAACAAATATATTTATTTCATTTATAATTTTATAAATATATATAATTAATATACTTATAACAGTTTAATAATATTTAAATATATACGTATTATATAGAATTATAATTATAAATATTTGTATATATTTATAAATATATTTATTTAATTAAAATATTTATTATAATTTGATAATTATTTAATTATAAATATATATTTAATACATATATATTTTAATTATAGTGTGTGATTTATAATGAAAATTAATTTTATTAATTGTCATTAAAATAGTTATATTTGACTATAATTAATATGAATATATAATTATATAATAATATTCTTTTAACAAATAAAAAAAATTTGTTTGATCACCTTTTTAACCGATTTTCCCAATCCGAACTTGACATACTCCCCTGATTTATTGACCATCTCGATTCTATATTATTGGGTGTATAATTTGACCAACAATAGATGAATTTTAGGTGCAATAGAAAGATTTGATTAAGAGATTAGTCCTGTGACCATTGTAATATGAATTTTGACATTTACCTTCCTTAAATGCATTCATAAATATATGAAATAGATGATTCTTTCTATAAATTAGATACCCATCCTCATCCCCTGTCATTCTGTAGCTCTGCAAATTTAACTGTAATTATCACTCACCCTTCCTCCTCCCTAGTATGAGTGCTCGTCTCTCCGATCCCCCAAAATAAAATGGTGCATTGGGTGATGAGAACGTTAACAACGAAGCTGAGGAGTGTCGCCAATTCCTTCTTCCCTGGCTCTGCAAAAAGGCAGAGGAGAGCGCTGCACACTGACCAGGAAATGCTGACGATGCCGGAATGGCCGAGGATAGTGCCGCACACCGAGCACGATATGTCGACGATTCTAAAAACCATCTTCGATCTGCTCTTTGAAGACACTTCCTACCAAGAGATGCTGGAAAGGAAGAAGAAGACGACGCTGGCTGACCCGTTGATGCCAGAATGGAAGATGGGGGAAAGCCACATTGATATGCTCTTAGCAGACACTTCCTACCAGGAGATGCCAGAAAGGAAGAAGAAGACGACGCTGACTGACCCGATGATGGTAGAAAGGAAGATAAAGATGATGTTGGCTGAACTGGTGATTCTGAAAATGAAGAACAAGATGACACTGGACGACCTGGCGATGCATGAATGGCAGAGGAGTGAATTAAAAATATTTTACCACTTCTAGAAAATATTTTTACCACTTCTAGAAAATAAATCTTATAAAATAGTTTCTATATTTCAAATTAGTATAATTAATATCAGGTAACAAGATCAACTTAAAGAATAATTTTTCATGGAGAAGAATCATAGAAAATTATAAAGTAAGGTTCAAAGCAACGAGTAGTCATGATGACATGAAATTCTATCCATGCGATGTACAACAAAACAAATATTTTTTTCACATTTTTTTGTAAATAAGTTTAAAGTACCAACCTCAAAACACTAAAAGAAGATTCCATTTATTTTATTTATTAAAATTCAAACATGGCGAAAATGAATTTATAAAATCATAGGAGAATATTAAAATCATTATTGAAAACATTTTTAAAGAAAATATGAAAATGGAAGAAAAGGATTCCCAAAAGTATAATTTTCATTTTTAAAAAATTATGATCATTCTAAGTAATTATTAAAGGAAAATTGTACAATTACTTGAACACTCCATGAATAAATGAAGGAAAATAAAATGAAATGGGTTTATCGTATAAGGAACATATAATTTCTCTCAATCTAAACTATTGTATAATCAATACAAATTAAAATGAGATTGAAACATAAATCCCTTACTACTTTGGTAATCACTAAATCAAAAACTCATGAAAGAGAGAACCATATATGGATTTTTAAATCCCCGTAGTTTCATTTCAAAGAATCGTAAAAATATTAATGGCATTACACCCCGACTTTTTAATAATTTATTTTTATTTTATTATTCCTGGGCTCCACATCCTCGCGTCATGGATCGGGTTGGGTCCCGGTTTAAAAATTTCTGGAATTTAATGTTTTTGGTGGGTTTCAGACATGTGCACGGGCACCACGTGGTTAGTAGTGACCGTGCGATCGCCCTATGTGCTTCTGCGGGTGCCCAAGCCAACTGCGTTGAGGTGTGTAATTTGCGTGCGTGTTTTTTTAAGTCGTGTGATGAGCACGCGGGTACATGTTAATATTATGTTGTTATTCTTATTATTATTTTTATAATTATTATATTTATTTATAAATATATTTATTATATTTATAATTATACATAATTAATATATTTATTATAATTTTATAATTAATTAAATATATTTATATTTATTTAGAATTTGAATGGAAAATATTTGTATATATTTATTATAATTTTATAATTTTATAATAACTATAAATGTATATATATTTCTTTATAGTTATAATCATATATATATATCAATAATTATAAAATTTTAACAAATATATTTGTTGCATTTATAATTTTATAAATATATATATAATTAATATATTTATAACAATTTAATAATTATTTAAATATATATGTATTATATAGAATTCTAATTATAAATATTTTTATATAATTATAAATTTATTTAATTAATTAATATATTTATTGTAATTTGATAATTATTTAAATATAAATATATATTTATTATAGATATATTTCTATTATAGTGTGTGAATTATAATGAAAATTAATTTTATTTATTGTCATTAAATTAATTATATTTGACTATAATTAATATGAATATATAATTATATAATAATACTTTTTTAACAAATAAAAAAATTTGTTTGGTCTCATCTTTAACCGATTTTACCGATACGAACTAGAGCTACTCCCCTGATTTAATGTCCATCCTGATTCTATATGAGTGCATGTATAATTTGAGGGTAATTTAGGTGGGTGGGTTTTTTTTTTAAATTTATTGGGTAGTGTATTTTTACATTTGGGAAATGCGTTTGTTCAGCGCCACTTGAAGTGGCGCTTTGATCTGACACCACCCCCAAACCCCACAAAAATATATTTATATATATATAATATTTATTTATTATAATAAATATAAAACATAAAATAAATATATAAATATATTTTTTATAATAAATATAAAAATTATATAATATTTATTTATTTATTATAAATATTTATAATAAATTTCTAATAAATATTATAATAAAAATAATATTATAAATTTTAATAAATTTACATTTGTTATACATTTATTATACATTTATTATAAACACTATAATGTTATAATATTATAATATTTAATATAATAAATATCTAATAAATATTAATAAATACTATAGTAATAAATGCATAATAAATGTATAATAAATGTATATTAAACATTTATAATACATTTATATTTATAATGAATACTTATTATAATTAAATATTATAATATTTATAATAATAAATATCTAATAAATGTATAATAAATATTATTATAATAAATATACATTTATAATATATATTTTAATAAATATTATTATAATAAATGTATAATAAATATTATTCTAATAAATATAATAATAAATGTATAATAAATATATAGTAAATGTATAATAAATATTTATAACAAATTTATTATAAAAGTATATTTATTATAATTAATATTATAATATTTAATTATAATAAATGTATATTTATATTTATATTTATAATAAATATTATAATATTTAATATAATAAATCTACATTTATTTTATACATTTATTATTATAAATATTTACAATAAATGTATAATAAATATTATAATACATTTATTTTTTAAATATAATATAATTAATGTAATATGTAATTATTTATCATTATTATATAACTATCATATCAATATTTATTATATTTATAATTATATAATTTTATTATAAATAAATGTAATGTGTAATATAATATAATAAATGTAATATGGTACATTTATTTTTTAGTAATAATAAATGTAGATTTATAATTATATAAATTTATAATAAATATAATATATAAAAATTTATAATTACATATTACATTTATTATAATAAATGTATAATTACATATTACATTTATTATAATAAATAAATGTATACTTATAATTACATTTATAAATGTATATTTATTATAATAAATATATGCATATTTATTACATATTTATTATAATAAATAAATGTATATTACATTTATAATAAATGTATATTTATATAATTAAAATTATATTACTTTTATAATAAATGTATATTTATATAAATAAATATTATTAAGGAAACTTAATAAATGTATATTTATTAATGACTATTATAATATATAAATGTATATTTATAATTACATTTATAAATGTACATTTATAATGAATGTATATTTATAAATAAATATTATTATTAAATATTATTAATGAATATTAATAAATGTATATTTATTAATGAATATTTTAATATATAAAAGTATATTTATACTTACATTTATAAATGTATATTTATTATAATAAATAAATGTATATTACATTTATAAATAATTTCATATTTATTATTTAAATAAATGTATATTAGATTTATAATAAATGTATATTTATATAAATAAATGTATATTACATTTATAATAAATGCATATTTATATAAATAAATGTATATTACATTTACAAGTAATTACATATTTATTATAATAAATGTATATTACATTTTTAAACAAATAATCATTTATTTTGTTAATAAATGTCTATTACAATTATTATAATAAAAGTATATTACATATTTATTATAATAAATGTATGTTGCATTTATATAAATGTATATTTATTACATATTTATTATAAACAACAATTACATTTATAAATGTATATTACATTTTTAATAAATATCTAATAAATTTATATTTATATAAATGTATATTTATTATAATAAATAAATGGAAATCACATTTATAAATAATTACATATTTATTATAATAAATAATTTTATATTTAAAATTATATTTTTACAGTATATAATTATTTATAGATATGATAATTAAATAATAATGATAAATAATTATATATTACATTTATTATATTACAATTAAAAAATAAATTTATTATAATATTTATTATACATTTATAATGCATATTTATTATAATAAATGTATAAAATAAATGTACATTTATTATAATAAATTGTGCTACAAACATCCAACAGCTAACCATATACTTATTGGACAAAACATATACTTAGAGCATTACAAGAATACAATAAATATATTTATAAAATTATATGTATAATAAATAAATATTTATTTATTTTTAATAATAACTATAAATAAATGTATATTTATTTATATTTATATATATAATGAATATATATTAATTTATAGATATAAATTTCTTATAAATATATTTATTATATTTATAATTATATATAATTAATATCTTTATTAAAATTTTATTATTATTTAAATATATCTATATTAATTTAAAATTATAATTGTAAATATTTTTATATACTTATTATAATACCATAATTATTTAATAACTATAAATTTATATATATTTATTTATAGGTATAACCATATATATATGTATATATATGTCAGTAATTATAAAATTTTAACAAATTTATTTATTGCATTTATAATTTTATAAATATATATAAATAATATATTTATAAATATTTATTAATTATAAAAATATATACATATTATATAGAATTATAAATATAAATTTTTGTATATATTTATAAATATATTTATTTAATTAATATATTTATTATAATTTGATAATTATTTAAATATAAATATATATTTATTACATATATATATTAATTATAGTGTGTGATTTATAATGAAAATTAATTTTAATTATTTTAATTAATATTGTTATATTAGAAAATATTAATATGAATATATAATTATATAATAATACTGTTTTAACAAATAAAAAAAATTTGATCACCTGTTTAACCAATTTTCCCAATCCGAACATGACCTACTCCTCTGATTCAATGACCAACCCGATTCTATATGAGTGGGTGTATAATTTCACCTACAATTAATGAATTTTAGGTGAAATAGAATGATTTGATTGAGAGATTAGTCCCATGACCACTGTAATATGAATTTTGACACTGACCATCCTTAAATACATTCATAAATATATGAAATGGATGAGTCATTCTATAAATTAGATACCCTTCCTCATCCCCTTTCATTCTGTAGCTCTGCAAATTTAACTTTAATTTTCACTGACCCTTCCTCCTCCCCAGTACGAGCACCCATCTCTCCGATCCCCCAAAACAAAATGGTGCATCAGGCAATGAGGACGTTAACAACGAAGCTGAGGAGTGTCGCCAATTCCTTCTTCCCTGCCTCCGCAAAAAGGCAGAGGAGAGCACCGCACATTAAGTAGGTGATGCCGACAATGCCGGAATGGCCGAGGATAGCACCGCACATCGAGCAGGTGATGTCTGTGATTTGGAAAACCTACTTCAATTTGCTCTTAGAAGACGCTTTCTACGAAGAGAAGTCGGAAAGGAAGAAGAAGACGACGATGGTTGACCCAGCGATGCCGGAATGGCAGGCAGGGGAAACGCACAGTAATCTGCTCTTAGCAGACACTTCCTACGAGGTGATGCCGAAAAGGAAGAAGAAGATGACGCTGACTGACCCGGTGATGGCGGGAAGGAAGAAGAAGACGACGCTGGCCGACCCGATGATGCTGGAAAGGAAGAAGTAGAGGACACTGGCCGACCCGGCGATGTAAGAATGGTAGAGGAGTGAAACCCACATCGATCTGCTCATGGCAGATACTTCATACTAGGTGATATAGGAATGGAAGAAGAAGATTAAGCTGGCCGACCCGGCGACTCTGGATTGGCAGAAGAGGGAAACCCACAACGATCTGCTCTTAGCAGACACTTCCTAGCAGGCGATGCTGGAAATGAAGAAGAAGAGGACGCTGGTCGGACCATTTATACCCCAAGACATAACGATGGAGGATCGGAAAAAGGGGAGCACCTAGGGCGGCCTGTTTATTACCGAAGACCTGGGGATGGAGGCGACATCGGAAAGGATGGGAGAATGGTAGAGGAGAGCGCCACACACCCTTACTAGACTCTTGCGATCAGGTGACGTCAAAAAGGAAGAAGAGGACGACGTTGGATGACTTGTTTAAAGCCCTCGACCTGACGATGGAGGATTGGAAGAAGAGATGTATGGTTTTCATTGCAGAAAGGCAGAGGAGAGCACCGCACACTGAGCAGATCTTACTAGACTCTTGCAATCAGGCCACGCCGGAAAGTTAGAAGAGGACGACGCTAGCTGACCGGTTTATAGCCTAAGACCTGGCGATGGAGGATCGGAAGAAGAGAAGTATGGTGTTCATGGAATAAAGGCAGAGCATACGCCACACACCTAGCACCTCTTACCAGACTCAGTGTTCATGGAAGAAAGGCAGATGAGAGCCCCGCACATAGAGCGGCTCTTACCAGATTTATATATAAGAATTAATATAATGAATTTAAAATTATAATTTTGAAATTAGAAATTTATGATTAACATTTTGGAAATCTATGAAATATTTTTATTCAAATAAATTCTATTTTTGTTTTTTCTCATTTAATCATGTATTCACAAGATTCATTTTTAATTTTTGCTTGGTTTGAAAAACAATCAAGTGTTCGTTGATTTAACATAATCCAATTAACTCAATGAGAAACAAAATTATACTTGGTTTATCTTTAATATTATTTTTATACATAAAACATGTGCTTTTTCAAAAAATGGTTCTTTTGAATTTATATTCAAAATAATTTTTTACCACTTCTAGAAATTAAATCTTATGAAATGGGTTCTATATTTCAAATTAGTATAATTAATATCAGGTAATAAGATTAACTAAAAGAATAATTATTCTTTGCGAAAAATCATATAAAATTATAAAGGAAGGTTCAAAGTAACGAGTAGTGAAGATGACATGAAATTCTATCCATGTGAAGTACAACAAAACAATGATTATTTTCACATTTTTTTGTAAAAATGTTAAAAGTACCTCGATCAAAATACGAAAAGAAGAATCCATTTATTTTTTTATTAAAATTAAAACATGGCAAAAAATGAATTTAAAAAACCAAAGGAGAATATTAAAATCATTCTTGAAAACATTATTAACGAAAAGATGAAAATAGATGAAAAGGATTCCCAAAAGTCTATTTTTCTTTTTTTTAAAAATTCTGATCATTCTAAATACAAAATTAAGGTAAATTGTACAATTACATGAACACTCCATGAATAAATGAAGGAAAATAAAATGAAATGTGTTTATTGTATAAGTAACATATATTTTCTCTCAATTTAAAAAAAATTATAATCAATACAAATTAAAATGAGATTAAAACATAAATCCCTTACAACTTTGGTAATCCCTAAATCAAAAACTCATGAAAAAGAGAACAATATATGGATTTTTAAATACCCATAGTTTCATAAAAAAAGAATCGTATAAAAAATAACGGTGTCACACCCCGACTTTTTAATTTATCTTTATTTTATTATTCCTGGGCTCCACATCCTCGCATCAATGATCAGGATGGGTCCCAGTTTAAATTTTTTTGACATTTAATGTTTTTGGTGGGTTTCAGACTTATGCACGGGCACCACGTGGTTAGTAGTGGCAGTGTGGTCGGCCCAGGTGCATGTGCTAGTTCCCTAGCCGACTACGTTGAGGCGTGCAATTTGCGTGCATGTTTTTTTATTCGTTCGATGAGAGCGATGGTACCCGTTAATATTATGTTGTTATTATTATTTTTTTTTTAATTATTATTTTTATTTATGAATATATTTATTACATTTATAATTATATATAATTAATATCTTTATTATAATTTTATAATTATTTAAATATATCTATATTTATTTAGAATTATAACTCTAAATATTTGTATATATTTATTATAATTGTGTAATTATTTAATAACTATAAATGTATATTTATTTATTTATAGTTATATTCATATATATATATATATAGATATATATATGTTTCAATAATTATAAAATTTTAACCAATATATTTATAGCATTTATAATTTTATAAATATATATAATTCATATATTTATAACAATTTATTAATTATTTAAATATATAAATATTATATAGAATTCTAATTATAAATATTTGTATATAATTATAAATATAATTATTTAATTAAAATATTTATTATAATTTGATAATTATTTAAATATAAATATATATTTATTACATATATATTTTTATTATAGTGCATGATTTATGATGAAAATTAATTTTATTTATTGTCATTAAAATAATTATATTTTACTATAATTAATATGAATATATAATTATATAAAAATAATGTTTTAACAAATACAAAAATTGGTTCGATCTCTTGTTTAACCAATTTTCCGGATCCGAACATGACCTACTCCCATGATTTAATGACTATCTCAATTCTATATGAGTGCGTGTATAATTTGAGGGAAATTTAGGTGGGTGGGTTTTTTTAGTTTTATTGGGTTGTTTTTTTATAGTTGGGAAATGGGTTTGTTCAGCACCACTTGAAGTGGCTCTTTGACCGCACACCACCCCAAACCCCACAAATATATATATATATATATATTTAATAACTTTAATTTTTATTATAAATATAAAAAATAAAATAAATACATAATTATATTTTTTATAATAAATATAAAAATTATATTAAATTTATTTATTTCTAATAAATTTTTATAATAAATATCTAATAAATATTATAATAAATATAATAATATCATTATAATAAATATACATTTGTTATACATTTATTTAAATACCAGGAAAGCTCAGCCAGAGACAAAGTCCCTGGCTGTTTATTAAAATAAAAGGAATAGTACAACATGCGAACATTGAGAACAAGAGCATACAAATACAAGTTAGAAACCATACCCGTCATCAAACCCATCACCTGCTCCATGATCAAATTTCTCATCCGCGGTTGCCGACTACCATTCCAAACATTCATATCGCTTCATAATCATCACATACTTCCGTTTAAGATTTATCTTCTCTAGTTGCAAAAACTCCTCAGAAGAATTCATCCATTTACCTTTGATCAAAGAATATCTGGTTCACATCGGCCTTGGCATAGATGAGTAGTCTTTCTTCTGTCTTCTTTTTGGAGGGGTAATCATAATACCAACACTCCCTGCCATTTCCTTCTTCCCAAACTGAACAACATCACTAAATGAGGTTCGGTATCTCCCATCATCCTCCTTCTCACTGTCCGACAAGTCCCCCCATTTCCCAGGTAAACACACCATCTGATGAACCTTATTCACACCTTCCTCCTGCTCCACATGACTGTTAGGGTCAAGAAGTGCTAAGCACTGTGGCTGTACCAATGTCCCGAGATCACCAAGCACCTTGGCCTGCAAGAGGCCTTCACTAGATACTACATCCTGGGATTGCAACTCAACCTGTATGTTGCCATTCTCATCCCTTGAAAAATCCTCAACAACATGACATATTTCCCCATGATCCAGATCTTTAGCACAATGAAGGGGTCCCTGCCCCTGTACCTGTCCATTGATGCTACCATTTTTAGCACAGGTCAGGCCCAGACCCATCTCCTCCCTGCCATGCGACTTAAGAGGTTCAACAGATAACCGTCCAGGAGCCAAATCAGAAGCATTTTGATCCTGACCCACCTCTGTTTCTTCATTCGCCAGACCAGAAAAGCAGTTGCTTACTTAAATACTATCCACCTGCTACACAAGAGGTGTCTTCATCCCAGGAGAGGCCCTCACCCAACCATCATCTTCCTCTGTTGCAGCCTCTGCCTGCACAGACACAGCAAGTCTATCCACAACCTCCTAACCCCCTGCTGAAACCAGCACTTGGTCACTGCCCACCCCAGTAGGCTGGACTGCCTACCTCACATGATTGCTCAATCCTCCTAAATTGGGAATCCCCATATCACTTCCAAGTCTTGCAAACACCTCATCATCCTTCGGGTTCAAATTTTCCTTCAGCTCCCCCCTACGCGTGCCATCCAGAGTACTTGTACTCATAGGGCATGTTCCTGCCCTGACTCCATTACACAGATTCTTATCCCTTTGCTGAGATTGTAAAGCCATCATCTCTGCAACCTTTGGCTCCAAAGCTAGCTGCGATACCACCTTCCTACCTCTACAATCCTCCCTCAAATGCCCGAGTTTAAGACACCAAGAGTAGTAATAAAACCAGGACTCAAAGACAACATTCTACTTGCACCTAAATTCCTCACTTGCATCATTGAAGATTGACTCAACCGGCGGTTTCAAAAGATCAACTTCAACAAAAATTCTCGGTGAAATCAGATGGCAAACAACCCTAGTTCTACTGTTCGAACATAAGTAACGACCAACGAGATTACCCAGCATGCGGATGATGGATGGAATTTGAAATGGAAGTGGTAATTCAAGAAATCTTACCCAGATTTCCATAGTCGAGGAGTCTCGCTTCAGATAATGATCATATGACCATCGGAAGATCAGGAAACGACATCCATCATAGGTACGCGGGGCAAAGGACCAGGCTAGGATCAAGTCATCCTTCAATGAAAAACGAACCATTATAAGTTTCGAATCTAGAAGACCCATAGTGGCGTGCTCCAGAAGCATCAATGAGCCAAAGATGAAATGATCAAAACAATTCACAAACGGGCGTCCCTGTTTGAATCGTGCAATCAGCTTCAGATTCAGTAGGGACGAAGCATCATTAAACTCTCGAGCCGTGACCGAGAGCTGTGGAATCCCTTCATGCAACTCAGGAACTTTGGGGGAGAGAAAGATTTCAGGGAACGAAGGCAATATTATAATATATAATTATAATAAATGTATATTTATATTTATATTTATAATAAATATAATAATACTTATTATAATAAATCTATATTTATTTATTACAATAAA
The DNA here is from genome assembly GCA_963277665.1 of Viscum album. Classification (NCBI taxonomy): domain Eukaryota; kingdom Viridiplantae; phylum Streptophyta; class Magnoliopsida; order Santalales; family Viscaceae; genus Viscum; species Viscum album. The sequence goes on from OY728131.1 coordinate 1,935,949,118, forward strand.
TCTAAATTTACTTTATACATTTATTATAATAAATATGTACAATAAATGTTTAATAAAAATTATAATACCATTATTTTTTAATTACAATATTATAAATGTAATATGTATTTATTAATCATTATTATATAATTATCATATATATATATATATTTATTATATTTATAATTATATAGTTATATTATAAATATATGTAATATGTAATATAATATAATAAATGTAATATGTTTCATTTATTTTTTAATTATAATAAATTTAAATTTATAATTATATAAATTTATAGTAAATATAATAAATATAAATTTATAATAACATAATACATTTAATATAATGAATAATAATTACATTCTACATTTATTATAATAAATAAATGTATATTTATAATTAAATTTATAAATGTATATTTATTATAATAAATAAATTTATATTTATTAAATATTTAATATAATAAATAAATGTATATTAGATTTATTATAAATGTATATTTATATAAATAAATGTATACTACATTTATAATAAATGTATAAGTATATAAATAAATATTATTAATAAATATTATTAATGAAAATTAATAAATATATATTTATCAATGAATATTATAATAAATAAATGTATATTTATAAATACATTTATAAATTTACATTTTTAATAAATGTATATTTAAAATGAAATATTATTATTAAATATTAATAGTGAGTATTAATAAATCTATTTTTATTAATGAATATTATAATAAAAACATTAATGGTGTCACACCCCGAATTTTAAATTTATTTTTATTTTATTATTCCTGGGCTCCACGTCCTCGCGTCAAGGATCAGGTTGGGTCCTGGTTTAAAAATTTCTGACATTTAATGTTTTTTTTGGGTTTGAAACCAGTGCACGGGCACCAAGTGGTTAGTAGTGACCGTGCGGTTGCCCTAGGTTCTTGTGCGGGTACCCAAGCCGACTGCGTTGAGGCATGCAATTTGCGTGTGTGTTTTTTTTTAAGTCGTACGATGAGCGTGCGAGTACCTGTTAATATTATGTTATTATTATTTTTATTTTTATAATTATTATTTTTATTTATAAATATATTTATTATATTTATAATGATATATAATTAATATCATTATTATAATTTTATAATTATTTAAATATATATATAATTATTTAGAATTATAATTGTAAATATTTCTATATATTTATTATAATTTTATAATTATTTAATAACTATAAATGTATATATATTTATTTATAGTTATAATAATATATATATATATGAATAATTATAATAGTTTAACAAATATATTTATTGAATTTATAATTTTATAAATATATATAATTAATATATTTATACAAATTTAATAATTATTTATATATATAAGTATTATATAGAATTCTAATTATAAATATTTTTAAATAATTCTAAATATATTTATTTGATTAATATATTTATTATAATTTGATAATTATTTAAATATAAATATATATTTATTACATATATATTTTTATTACACTATGTGATTTATAATGAAAATTAATTTTATTTATTGTCATTTAAATACTTATATTTGACTATAATTAATTTGAATATATAATTATATAATAATATTGTTTTAACAAATAAAAAAATTGGTTCGATCTCCTCTTTAACTGATTTTACCGATCCGAACATGACCTACACCTCTGATTTAATGACCAACCCAATTCTTTATGAGTGCATGCATAATTTGAGGGTAATTTAGGTGGGCTGGTTTTTTTAGTTTAATGGGGTAGTGTTTTTTATATATTTGGGAAATGGGTTTGCTCAGCGCCACAAGAAGTGTCACTTTGCCCCACACCACCCCCAAACCCCAAATATATATATATATATAATAAATTTATTTATTATAATAAATATAAAAAAATCAATAGATACATAATTATATTTTTTATAATAAATACAAAAATTATAACAAATTCTTTTATTTATAATAAATATTTATTATAAATATATAATAAATATTATAATAAATAATATAATATTATTATAATAAATATTATAATATTGCTATAATAAATATGCATTTGTTATAAATTTATTATACATTTATTATAAATACTATAATGTTATAATATTATAATATTTATTATAATAAATATCTAATAAATATTAATAAATACTTTCATAATAAATGCACAATATATGTATAATAAATTGATAATAAATATTTATAATACATTAATATTTATAATAAATACTTATTATAATTAAATATTATAATATTTATGACAATAAATATCTAATAAATGTATAGTAAATATTATTATAATTAATATACATTCATAATATCTATTATAATAAATATTATTATAATAAATGTACAATAAATATTATTGTAATAAATATTATAATAAATGTAAAATAAATATATATAAAATGTATAATAAATATTTATAAAAAAATTCTTATAAATGTATATTTATTGTAATAAATATTATAATATTTAATTATAATAAATTTATATTTGTATTTATATTTATAATAAAATTGATAGTATTTATGACAATAAATCTATATTTATTTATTATAATAAATCTACATTTAATTATTATAAAAAATCTACAATTGTTTTATACATTTATTATAATAAATATGTTAAATAAACGTATAATAAATATTATAATACATTTATTTTTTAATTATAATATAATAAAGTAATATGTAATTATTTATGATTATTATATAATTATCATATCTATATAAATTATATTTATAATTATATAATTATATTATAAATAAATGTAATATGTAATATAATATAATAAATGTAATATGATACATTTACTTTTTAATTATATTAAATGTATATTTATAATTATATAAATGTATAATAAATATAATAAATATAAATGTATAATTACATATTACATTTATTATAATAAATAAATAATTACATATTTAATTTATTATAATAAATAAATGTATATTTGTAGTTACTTTTATAAATGTATATTTTTTATAATAAATAAATGTGTATTTATTACATATTTGTTATAATAAATAAATGTATATTACTTTTATAATTAATGTATATTTATATAAATAAATTTATATTACATTTATAATAAATGTATATTTATATAAATAAATATTATTAATAAATATTATTAATGAAAATTAATAAATTCATAATTATTATTGAATATTATAATAAATAAACGTATATTTATAATTAAATTTATAAATATATATTTATAATAAATGTATATTTATAAAAAAATATTATTATTAAATAGTATTAATGAATATTTATAAATGTATATTTATTAATGAATATTATAAAAAATAAATGTATATTTATAATTACATTTATAAATATATATTTATTATAATAAATAAATGTATATTTCATTTATAATTAATGTATAGTTATGTAAATAAATATATATTACATTTATAATAAATGTATATTTATATTAATAAAACTATATTACATTTATAAGTAATTACATATTTATTATAATAAATGTATATTACATTTATAAATAAATTATCATTTATTTTGTTAATAAATGTATGTTACATTTATTATTAATGGAGAGTTTATCTCTCAAGAATAGAGATCCTATCTCTCATCATATCAAAGGTTACGCATCTGGAAACCCAACTAAGATCTATGATGGCATTGTTAGTCATTTTGACATGCTTGTAGTTGTGGATTTCGCCACAAGGTTGGTTCTTGCTTTGTTTTGGCGACTATTGTCTTAAAGAAATCTCAAACGGTCAAGGCTGTTTCGGTCTGAGATTCGGGACATGATCTTGCATTAATAATGGAGTTTAAGCCAGCTGAAAAGCGGGTTGTGGAGGAATTTGTCGGCCAGAGGAGAACTCCAACCGATGATCGGGTGTTTGCTATGGTTGACTGGAGTCTGGTTTGTTCTGGCGATGAATCGGCATGTCGGGTGGCGAATGGCCTCGATTTTAGGGGGTGATGTGTGGAGAAATTTTGGGTCTTCGGATTCATGATGCCCCATCGAGGATGGATGGTGGAAGGTTAGTGGATATAGGATCCCGGCAGCGATGGGCGATGGGTTTTCCACTGCCTGACGGTGGATCTTCTGCCCAACAGTGTCGATCACCAGTGAGGGTGATGGTTCCGCGTCCTGGCGGATGATACTAGAAACGTGCAGGGCGTGTGGGTCAATGGAGTTCATTTGGATATCCTCGAGACACGACTGGGGTTTTGTGTACAAGCGAAGCGTGATCGGAGCGGCGACGCAAGGCGAAAGTCTGCGATGATCATATGGGATGCGGGGCTTAAGCCGGCAAGGATTGTGGGTTATCATCCTATGGCAGTGCTTGTTGGATGGTGTTGCGAGACGGAGACACAAGGCAAAGGATGATGATGCGGAGCCGATGAGGTTAGTGTTCTCATCGGACGTGGTGAATGTTGGGCCACTGCGATGCTGCAATGCGGTGTCGACGCGTGCCGGTGGCGTAGTCGAATTCGTTGGGAGGAGGTCTCATGTTTGGCCATCTTCGGCATGAAGACCGGTGACGACCTCTACCTCGGGATGAGTTTTGGATGCGGACAGGTACCTTTGGCCTAATTGGTGGATAGGCTTTGGTGTGGAAAAATGGAATGCAGCTTTGTAGGATGTGAGTTTGGAATATGTGGAGGACCAGTTATCCATGGCCGGTGTGAACTGCAGATGGATGTGATGTGTTGAGAAGGGGACCTCTTTTACGGAGGCACATGGGTTTGCTTACAGATGGAGCGCGTTTTTCTTAAATCATGTTTTTCTTGGTTTGTTGTTGACCATGGGATTTATAATGACTTTGAGGAGGAGTCATTATTTCTGGTGTTTGAGGATGCGTTGAGATGCAGATCAGGCGTGCGGAGATTTTGGTTTCTAGTTGATGCAAGGCCTTATGGCTATTGTTTGAGGGTTTTTTTGTGTGTGGGTTTTTGAACTTTTGGTGATTTGGGGTTACTTGTGTCTCTGTGAATTGATTTTGCTGTGTTTTTGTGACGTGTGTTTGGTGTGTTCCACTATACTTATATTTTACTAAATAAAGTTTTAGGAACGAGCTTGCTCAAGCCCTGAAATTTCATGTTTATTATAATAAATTTATATTACATATTTATTATAATAAATTTATATTACATTTATATAAATGTATATTTATTACATATTTATTATAATAAACAATTAAATTTATAAATGTATATTACATTTATAATAAATATCTAATAAATGTATATTTATATAAATTTATATTAATTATAATAAATAAATGTAAATTACATTTATAAATAATTATATATTTATTATAATAAATAAATGTATATTTATAATTATATAATTATATTATATAATTATTTATAAATATGATAATTATATAATAAAGATAAATAATTATATATTTCATTTATTAAATTATAATTAAAAAATAAATGTATTATAATATTTATTATGCATTTATTAAACATATTTATTATAATAAATGTATAAAATAAATGTAGATTTTTTATAATAAATTGGGCTACAAACATCCAATAGCTAACCATATACTTATTGGACCAAACATATACTTAGATCATTACAAGAATATAATAAACATATTTATAAAATTATATGTATAATAAATAAATATTTATTTATTTATAATAATAACTATAAATATATATATATTTATTTATATTTATATATATAATGAATATATATTAATTTATAAATATAAATGTTTTATAAATATATTTATTATATTTATAATTATATATAATTAATATATTTATTATAATTTTATAATTATTTAAATATATCTATATTTATTTAGAATTATAATTTTAAATATTTGTAAATATTTATTATAATTTTATAATTATTTATTAACTATAAATTTACATATATATATTTATAGATATAATCATATATATATATATATTTCAATAATTATAAAATTTTAACAAATATATTTATTGCATATATAATTTTATAAATATATATAATTAATATATTTATAACAATTTAATTATTTTTTAAATATATATGTATTATATAGAATTTTAATTATAAATATTTTTATATAATTATAAATATATTTATTTAATTAATATATTTATTATAATTTGATAATTATATAAATATAAATATATATTTATTACATATATATTTTAATTATAGTGTGTGATTTATAATGAAAATTAATTTTATTTATTGTCATTAAAATTGTTAAATTTGAATATAATTAATATGAATATATAATTATAAAATAATATTTTTTAACAAATAAAAAAATTGGTTCGATCACCTGTTTAACTTATTTTCTCGATTCTAACTTAACCTACTGCCCTGATTCAATGACCATCCTGATTCTATATGAGTGGGTGTATAATTTGACCTACAATAAATGAATTTTAGGTGCAATAGAATGATTTGATTGAGAAATTATTCCTGTGACCATTGTAATATGAATTTTGACACTGACCATCATTAAATGCATTCATAAATAAATGAAATGGGTGAGTTGTTCTATAAATTAGATACCCTTCCTCATCCCCTTTCATTATGTAGCTCTGAAAATTAAACTGTAATTCTCACTCACCCTTCCACCTCCCCAGTACGAGCACCCGTCTCTCTGATCCCCCAAAACAAAATGGTGCATCGGGTGATGAGAAAGTTATCAGCGAAGCTGAAGCTTGTCGCCAATTCCTTCTTTCCTGGCTCCGCAAAAAGGCAGAGGAGAGTGCGCACACTAAGGAGGCGATGTCGACGATGCCTGAGTGGCCGAGGATAGTGTCGCACACCGAGCAGGTGGTGCCAGAGATTCGGAAAACCTACATCGATATGCTCTTAGAAGACACTTCCTACCAGGCGATGCCATAACGAAAGAAGAAGACGACGCTGGCTGACTTGGCGATGTCGGAATGGTAGATGGGGGAAACCCACATTGATCTTCTCTTAGCAGACACTTCATACCAGGAGATTCCGGAAAGGATGAAGAAGGCGATGCTGACCGACCCGGTTATCCCAGAAAGGAAGAAAAAGATGACGATGGCCAACCTGGTGATGCTGGAAAGGAAGAATACATCAACACTGGATGACCCGGCAAAGCAGGAATGGCAGAGGTGTGAAACCCACATCGATCTGCTCTTAGCAGAAACATACTACCTGGAGCTGTAGGAAAGGAAGAAGAAGTTGAAGCTGGCCGACCCTGCGATGCCGGAATGGCAGAGGAAGGAAACCCACATCGATCTACTCTTAGCAGACACATCCAACCATGTTATGCCGAAAAGGAATAAGTAGAGGACGATGGTAGGCCCATTTATACCCCAAGACCTGGTGATGGAAGATCAGAAAAAGGGGTGCACCCTGGGTGGCCTATTTGTGGCCGAAGACCTGGGGATGGAGGTGATACTGGAAAGGAAGAAGAGGAAAGTAGTGGGAAACCAGTTTATAGCCCAAGACCTGACGATGGAGGATCAGAAGAAGAGATGTACGGTGTTCATGGAAGAAAGGAAAATGGGAGCACCACACACCGAGTAGCTCTTACCAGACTCTTGCGACCAGGTGACGTTAGAAAGGAAGAAGAGGTCAACACTGGATGACTTTTTTAAAGCCCAAGACCTGGAGATAGAGGATCAGAAGAAGAAAAGTACGGTTTTCATGGCAGAAAGGAAGATGAGAGCGCCACAAACTGATCAGCTCTTACCAGACTATTGTGATTAGGCCATGCCTGAATGGACGAAGAGGACGATGCTTGCCGACTTGTTTATAGCCCAAGACCTGGCGATAGAGGATTAGAAGAAGAGATGTATGGTGTTCATGGAAAAAAGGTAGAGGAGAGTGCCAAACACATAGCAGCTTACCAGACTCGGTGTTCATGACAGAAAGGCAGAGGGGAGCCCCGCACACCGAGCAGCTCTTACAAGATATATATTTAAGAATTAATATAATGAATTTAAAAATATAATGTTGAAATTTGAAATTTATGTTTAACATTTTGGAAATCTATGTAATAATTTTATTCAATTAAAATCTAATTTTGTTTTTCTCTTTTAATCAAGTATTCACAAGATTCATTTTTATTTTTTTCTTGGTTTGAAAAACAATCAAGTGTTCGTTGATTTAACATAATCCAATTAATTCAATGAGAAACAAAACTATACTTGGTTTTTCATTGAGATTATTTATAAACTAAAAACATGTGCTTTTTCAAAAAATGGTTTTTGTGAATTTATATTAAAAATATTTTTTACCACTTCTAGAAATTAAATCTTATAAAATGGGTTCTATATTTAAAATCAGAATAATTAATATCAGGTAATAAGAACAACTAATGAATAATTTTTCTTTTATAAGAATCATATAAAATTACAATGTAAGGTTCAAAGCAATGAGTAGTCATGATGACATGAAATTCTATCCATGCGAAGTACAACAAAACAATTATTATTTTAACATTTTTTTGTAAAAAAGTTAAATGTGCTTCGCTCATAATACAAAAAAAGATTCCATTTATTTTTTTTATTAACATTAAAACATGGATAAAAATGAATTTAAAAAACCATAGGATAATATTAAAATCATTCTTGAAAACATTTTTAATGAAAAGATTAAAATGGAATAAAAGGATTCCCAAAAGTCTATTTTTGGTATTTTAAAAAAATCTGATCATTCTATGTAAGATATTAATGAAAATTATACTATTACTTGAACACTCCATGAATAAATGAAGGAAAATAAAATGAAATGAGTTTATCGTATAAGGAACATATAATTTATCTCAATCTAAACCAAAGTATAATCAATATAAATTAAAATAAGATTGAATCACAAATCCATTACAACTTTGGTAATCACTAAATCAAAAACTTATTAAAGAGAGAACCATATATAGATTTTTAAATCCCCATAGTTTCAATAAAATGAATTGTAAAAAACATTAATGCATTCTCACCTTGAATTTTTATTTATTTTTATTTTATTATTCCTGGGCTCCACGTCCTCACGTCAAGTATCGGGCTGGGTCCCGATTTAAAATTTTTTGACATTTAAGGTTTTTGGTGGGTTTCGGACCTGTTCACGGGCACTGCGTCATTAACAACGATCATGTGGTAGTCCCAGGTGCTTGTGTGGGTCCCCAAGCCGACATTACTTTTCCCCTCCATTAGACATTACTTTTCCCCTCCATGTCTATATTTTTAGTATCATGGATATATTCAGTATCATTCTTACTAATTTTGTTTTAAATTACCAGATCCTATAAGTCTTTACATTATGAGTTTTGGGTATTGGAGGCACCCATAGGAGGTTTCTCCTAGGTTGGAGGGTGTTTGAGGAGTTTTGGGGGAGCCACTGCAAAAAAAAAATCATGGCTACATCATAGATGTTTATACTATGCCTCTGTGCTAGTGGTTGCAATGTAGTTGATCCATGTTGTGTCATAGGCGTTCTTGGGAGGAAAATGTGGCTAATTCAAAATTGGGTGGGGGTAGATGCACTATGGACTGTAGGTCACGACATGGCCCCTTTCTTGCCAGGGGGGTCCCTACAACATGGTGCTTATGGTTGAACCATATCTTATAGATCCACTTTTATAGGTTCAATCTTGGATTCTCTAAATCACCTTTGATCTAGGGTGGCTACAACATGTTCCATCAAGTTGGTCCATAGACTTCCTTGTGTTAGACAGTGATGGGGCATGGTCCAAGGATTTGCGCTGTGATCTTCAAATTTTATGGTTTCCTATAAATGCCTATAGCCTGTCTTAACCCCATTCTGTTCCACTTCTCTCCCTTCAACCCAATTTTAAAAAATAGTAGTTTTTGAAGCCCATTGATGGACCTTGTAATAGGGTTTGATATCGAATTCTAGAGATCAATATATGGTGAAAAAATGTGTATTCTACCTCTTCTCTCTCGAAGTATCTCACAATTTTCTTTTTTTTTTTCATGCTATTTATTCTCACCGTGCTATGGCATTAGATATTCATTATTTTAATGAGGTTTATTTGTTTTTTGTGTTGAATTTTATTCTTCACATGTTTTGGAGATCGTAGTTCCTCTTAAGAGAGGCAATCAGAGATCCACAACATTGATTTGTTCTCATGAGAAGAATGTTGACACCTTTGAGATAGGTGATTCATTTCTTCTCCTATTTATTTATGTGAAATAGTAAAGTTGTAATTTTTATACCTTTTTATGGTAATTAAATTAAACTAATAATATTGAACTAGATTAATAAATAATTTGATATTGATCACATGTTGTTGATGATTAATCCCTCGATAACAGTTTGCCTCTTGTTTTAATAGATATTTTTTTATCTATACTTTACTTGTGTAGAATGTTTCTATGTTTTTTTATCATGTTTTTTGTGATGTAAATTAGTAAATAACATAAATATTGAAATTATTTATTAATGTTATTATTAATTTAAAATGTGTCATGTTTGGATTACAATGATTCTGGAAAATTGATGGTAATTTGAATTGATGAAATCAACATGTTTAATTGAATATGTTGTTTCATGTTTTAATGAAATTTGATATAGAATGAAAATAATTATAATTCTTATTGGGAATGATGAAATAAAAATGTAGGTTAAATGATAATGGTGTTTCTCTAGTTTTTCAAACCCTAATTAATGTTAAGATCATGTTTAATCTTTTGATAGCTTGTTATAACTGATGCCTTAGGTTTCCCATAGTTGGAACCTGTGAATAATGAATTAGTTAATCCCATGAGTCAATCCAAAATATTTTATCAGACCTTCCATTGTTTCATAATTTTTTTTCTATTTATTTCTATTTATTCCATAGAGGAGATGCGAGGATTAATGAGTTCCAAATTTTTTTCATAGGAAAATCCCACCAATTGTTTTTCATATATACGTCTATGAAAAATATGAAATTTATTTAGTTATAATTAACAAATTATATCATATTTTGGAAAATCAAATCATGAAAACATACCTCATGGATACATTTACAATTTAGCAGCCATGCCAAGAAAATTTGATGATTTCACATACAATCTCAACACCAAATAAGTCTTGATATTTCTGTCCATACATATTTTCTTCCAAAAAAATTATGTAATTACCACCATATTTTAACTATGTATCCACATGATCCTTTAGGGATAGTAAATTCAGATATAGAATATGTCGGGTAATGTTACTTTGGTTAGATCTCTTCGATCAGTTGGTCGATTCTTTATATGGTTTTGAGACGATCATTTGTTTCATCCCATTATCTTTGTCCATATATTATAACATTAATTAGTTTGGGTCTTTTTTCATTAATTTTTAAATATTTCTCTTGAAAATTTAATTGAAAATTAATACCTATTTGTTGACATGTTTTTTTATAAGTTGTGACGGTCATGAGAGGAATGTTCTGATAGTTTTTTCAAACGTATGAATATCTTCATAGTCAATTGGAACATTTCGTTCTGTGCTCAGTTCATGGGCTATGCTAATCAGTACTTGAACATGACCTTTTAGAAGTGGTCTATTGTGTATCATGTCATTTTGAATATTGAACATCGTAGCCCTCACTACAAGGTGAGGGGTGGGTGTTGCTATATATAAGTCATAGTCATTATCAACTTGTAGAATATTTGTACAAGAAATCTACCGGTGTCTTTCTAATTATCATTTCACAAAAACATTTGTTATAACATTTAATACATTGGCTAAGACACCCCTTTGAGGGGAATGGCTATCCTCATAGCTTGTCGGGGTGGGTGGGATCTCCACGTAGTGATTGTTCTTGAGTTGCTTCTTGTCTTAGCTTCCCCCCCATTAAAACTGAAATCATCTATCTCTGCCATTGGAATTCTTATTTAAGGGTATATATTATTTCTCTCATGTGTTTTATTAATTCACTTTGATCCACCACTTGTTTTTTTCTCAAAATATTTTCGGGGTGTCACCCCATAACTAGCACCTCTTACGCCGGCATACATTTTTTGCTGCTTCAAGACCTCCGATAGTATGTGTTTACTTGGTATAGGTGTTATTGATTCCTGTGACTATGTCAAATAGAAAATATAGTAAAATAAGTTATCATTATTATATAATATCGATTTAATGAAAAAGAATATTATGTAATACTTACACATGTCTCCCACAATTTTTGTGTGTTTTCATCTATTAGTATCCCTTATTTATTTACACATGCCGCCTTTCATATAAATGCCATTTAATGGATGTTGATTTGGAATCGGAGAAATCAATATGCATATTAAAATTGGAACATAACCATGGTGTTTTCTCATGTCACATAAATGTATTACGATAGATTTATAATATATACCAATTTATTAAGTAAAGTGTACCCCATCCTTTCTTTAAAGTAGGTGTACACGGGTTTTCCTACTAATTCATTAATTACAACATGTGGTTTTTATTTAATAAATAAAATAATTTCAATCAAAATCATGATTACACATATCATCAAACCACATATTACTAGCCACAATGTACCTGAAAATATACATCTGCACAATGACCCTAAAATGCGTCCCATGCTTCTTGGTTTTATCAAATCGGTATAGATAAGTGGTGGGGGTGGATTTATTTTCCCTTAAACAGATTTAGGATTCTCTCTTGTTAGGATTGTGTGAAATCCATTGTGAATCCTTCTAGAAATCATTAATACATATTTCTTGTGGGAGTCATCTACAATAAATTCACTTTGTAATGGATGATGAAGAGTATGTCAAGGTTTCATTATTTTATTTTTTAGTAAAATAAAGAAATGATATCATTATGTTACAATAATCTCTTCTCACATCAGTGTCTTAATCCTAGACACAACACGGTTCCACAAATCAAAATCAATTGGAACATGTTTCTAATTGAAGATTCCAATGTAACTATTGAACACAGCCTTGTTGGGGTTAACATGTTGGCTCCACACATTCTATATGACTTCATATTTGATGCTTTTATCTTTCACTTTGTTGTTTTTTGATAACATCGTCAAAATATGAAACTCCTATTTTTTGTATTTTCGGTCCTCTTTTAGCTACCATTTCCCTGAAATCATCATCTTTAATATGTTCCTATAGAGCGGTAGTGTCAGGATGTGAAGATTGTTGCTGTACCTCTGTACTGGGAGTAACAACGGGTTGAGAAACATGTTGTTCCTCGTGAATGGGTGCATCATCATGTGCATAAGGTTGTTTATATGCACTACGTACAGTAGTAGGTTGAGATGCAAATTATTCCTTAGGATTGGGAACAATGGCATGTGAAGAAGTCATTATTTAAAGAAGTGGTGAAACATTTAATTTAGAGTACATAAATACTGCAGAAAAAAGATAATAACATGAGGTAACATGATGTATATTAAAAAAAACTTGATTATTAAACTCTCTTTTTCTTTTTTAAAGTTTGAAGGGATTTTAACCCTCTATCGATGATCCAAATCCCTTCATTTTGGACTCCTATGACATAAAAAATGACATCTATATTAGGATCACTTCCAAATTATTATGATATCCCAATAAAAGGGTCATCCTCTATTGAATTTCAATATAACCCTTCAGTGGTTTTGGTCAAAAATAGAATAATTGACCACTTTTGGTTTGTAGGATCTGGAACATAAAATACTTTTATTGCGTATGATACCATTATAAACAGTTTTTCTTTGGACCCTTCCTTACTGAAATCAACTTTCATGAATCATAATTCATCTATTTTAACTGAACTTCTATTATCAATCTACTTGAATTGAAAATTCATCTCTTTACATTTTGTATAATCTAACTCCCAAATTTATTTGATGCTGCCAAAGTATGAAATATTCACATAAATTAGATTTTTGTCCTTAGTACCAGATACATGCATCACTTCAGCAATGAGTGTAACTCCACTATTTTTCATGGTTATGTCTTCATCAAGCTCATTTGTATAGAACATATAACCATTAATTACATAACCGATATAATATAATACATACACACTTTGTTCTCTGGCTATCTATCGATGTCATTCTGAAATTGAATCTAGATTTTCATATGACTACTTTAAAATATTGTCTCAAAACTATCTTATAAACTATTGATTATGTGTATTTGATATGCATATTTCATCCACTGATGTATTAAAAGGCCTAGGAATTTATTTGTGGGTTTTAACATATGGGGAAACCACTAAACTATTATGTATAATATAAAGTTTGGCCTACTCTCGATCTCTAATATTGATTATCATGACATCTCTTCCATAAATTATGTCACCCATAAGCTTCCTATAATGTCTCGAAAATTATGTGTATTTTTTATAATTATATGGAATTATTATGAGACCACAAGCTTTGAAGACACGTGATTCTCAGGCCCGGAGATCCCAAAATGGATTTTTGATCATTTTTAAGGTACATTCAATAAACGTGCGAGTGGGTTTTTCTAAATTTTGAATCATTTCTCAGATAAAAAATCTGAGGGCACTGTTGAACTCAGAACATCGGGTTTCACCTAGAATGAACTTTATTTTGGTCTGTAAGGGATGAATAGAAAGGTTTATTTTCAAACTTTTCAGAAAATAATAATATAAATTTAAAAAAAGTTATTTTTATTTCTTTTTTCAACCGAAAAGCGGAGACACGGCAACGCGGCAGTGCAGCGGTGAGGCAGTTGAGAGGTACATTAATTAGGCTCATTAATGACATGTATCATGCATCTTAACTATTAAATAAAAGAATTATAACAGTGATGATTCTTCATAAATGAAACAGCATAACGACGCGACGTCACAACATATCTGAAACGATGCAACGTGATTCCTTTTAATTGTTTGACGCATTGGTGGAATTAGGTTTTAACCTTGAAAATTCTCTAATAAACCTCCAACAGTCTTCTTATCCAATGAAGAATAACACACTGACAGATCATCACTGACTTCGACACACATTGAAGAATGGAGCTGGAAGCGATGAGTGACGTCGACATCTTGAAACCTCGAGGACGAAACACCATAACATCGAATGTCAAAGAGGTACGAGTTGTCTTATTTTGATGTTCTTCACCAATATTTTCTAGAAACTATGAATGCAGATCAACCCATGAACATTTTTACCCACAATTCGTGCATTTATGCAGGAGGGGCAACATTATTTGGGGATTTCTCTATTTAGGATTCAAACATTACTTGATATGATTGAACAATAATCCCTAATACTCCCCCTATTTTAAACCACTAACATGGAGAGAAAAGGCTGACATGAAGAATTCCCAAGAACCACCTCCATGTACATTCTCTGCGGTCATACCCTCAAAATGGAGGCAAGAATATTTCAGGACCTTCGTGGTGAATAGGATGCTCCTCAGAGATAGTAGGCACAGGCGGTGCGAAGAACGTACCACCAGAGCGCGTATGGTGGTCTGCTAAAGGTTCTGCCAGCACTCCAGTGTTGGCCGCATGGTGGATGGAAGGACAGAAGGCCACCGGACGTGCTAGAAGCCAGAAGGAGCGGTGCGCCGCGGTGGCAGGAGGATGCGTCCAACTGGCTTCGGCGACAGAATGCACTGCTCTAGGCGGGCACTATGTGGAGGGACGGCCCAAGTCTGGGCCGTATGAATGGATGGCGAGTCGTGGTCCATTGACCGTGGCAGGAGGTGAGAACCCACATCTGTTGTGCCAGCTGGGGCCGGACGTGGCAGCCTACCTCACCCTAGTTGGACGGCGCACCACGAGCCGCACCGAGCGGTCAGGCTTCAGGCTTGCGGGCTGCGCCCCCAGCCAGTAGGCTAGGTCGGTCCCGAACCTAGTAGGCATAACCCACAACAACGAGCCTGACATGCAACCCAACAGGCTGGGATAGACTTGACTGGGTCAACGGGCGACCCGGTGGGCTGGACCCTCGACCAAATCGGGCCAGGTCCAGCAAGTCCCACTGCTCTTGGCCCACTAGTCATCCCAGTCTGGACTTACCCAAACCCGAACTAGGTTAGGTCAAGTTAGTTGAAACTAAACCAGGGTATGTGGGGCCCCTGGGCTGAGTTAGTTGGATCGGTCCGACTGGGTTAGATCGGAGCCAGACGCAACTAGCCCATGTTTACTAAAACACTAATAACTTGCAAACTGGGAATATGATTGACAATCCGTTTACGGTGATGGGACCCTCTAAATGAGGTAGATCATTTGGCATGACCTTAAGAGTCTTTCATTGAAGTTTAGATGTGATTTATGTCTTGAGGATAAGTTATCCCAGGCGTGCTATGTATGGAACCATGTGCTTGGCTGAGACATGAGGACTGCTAACTTTCTACTCTTTGAGACTCGACTATAGACCAATGAGAATATATTTTGTGTGACCTTGTGTGCCCATGGTGGGAAGCACTTCTGTGTGACTTTGTAGGACTATGGTATACATGACAAGGAGGGGTACCTTAGATGGACAAGATTAGTGGGAAGCACTTCTATGTGAGTTTTTAGGCCTATGGTATGAGATGAGGAGGTGTACCTAAGCAGTCCAAGGTTAGTGGGAAGAACTTGTGTGTGATTTTGTTGGACCACTGTATTTGATATAGGCGGAGTTTTTCAGAATCTGAGGTGTTTTTTGATATGACTGATGATTCTTCTATCAAAATTCTAAATGTATTCCTAGGGTGAGCTATCTTATTCTTCATGATTTACTTTGAGGATTGTTGTGTGGTCATTACTTTTTGTTTTTGGGTCACTACTGAGTACTTTGTTAATCACCCCTATATGGGATTTTCTCACACATGTGTTTCTGGTGCAGGTGATCAACATTTCGATAGTGACTTTAGTGGACCAGTACCTAGAGGTTCTCAGGGAGATGGGACCGACAGACACTACAACGGTGGACATGGTGCCTTATAACCAGGAAGGGCCTAGTTGAATTGGGTGAATAAGAAGTTCTACTTCGGCTTCTAGTAGCTACACTACTCTCATGACCAGGTTAGGTTTTCTGCGAATGACCATCAGAGTTTCCTTTTTGTACTTTACTTTTTTATGTTCTTTTGATGGGTTTGTATTAAGGCCCACATATATTAGTTGTACTTGCACCATGAATTGTTTTAGTGATACTTGTTTCCATTTCAATGTGTGGGACTTGGTTGGGCGCGTGTGTGTTTATATGTACTTATGAAAATGCCTCCTACTTGTAGGTTGACACCTTCAACACTAATCACCAGCCCCTGGCCTTTGGGAGGCAGGCTTGGGGTAGTCACAGCACAGGACCTAGGAGATGGGTTGTGACACTACCCAGTGTGATGTGATTTTAGTAAACCAATGATTTCCACACTGTATAGGTATTCAGTATATTATTCAATGTCTTCCTCAACAATATATCGTTTTGCAATACAACCCTCTGGACAACTTTGATTTTTGACAGACCCTTTCAGAATCATCATTTACCGTTGAATGGGGTACATCCATCTATTGTGTACAAGACCACATAGTTGAATCTCTCTCACCAAGTAAACCATCAAATCAAATAATGTTGGTGGGAATTACAATTATAATTCACATAATATGATGGCTTTTTCTCTTTCCATAGTCAGGAATTTCAGATGATAGACTCTATTAAATATGTGAGGCACAATTTTACCACTTTTAGTAAATTGATAAGCTATAATCTAAATATCTTAAGAACCGACATGAAACATTCATTTTCCAAAAATTCTCAAGTGAACTAGTTATGGCAGAAAGGCAGAGGAGGGTGACGTACACTGACCTGCCCTTAGCAGACTATTATGATTAGGTGATGCCGGAAATGAAGAAGAGGATGACACTGGGCGGACTATTTGTGGTAGAAGACCTGAATATGGAGGAACATAAGAAGAGAATTACGGTGTTTGACACATTCCTGTCGTAGGGCGTGGAAAAACAATTATTTCCTAAGGTAAAATGTAGTAATGTGGTTGACCTAGGATGTCTCTCGAAGAGGAGTGCACACAAAACGGGTTGTCACTTTAAAACGTGGGTAAAAATGTTGTGAAAGGAAATTTGAAATTCAAATGATTGAAAAACTATAAAATTAAAAGGGTGATTAGGTCGGGGTCGGTTTCATAATTATAATGCTATCCTTGTTCAATTTAATTCAAACCTCTTCTTCTTAGTTGATTAATGTGAGTTTCCACAATCGTTTCCTCTCACTTCCTTGGTGAAATTGTTATTGTGAGAGAAAACCTTAACAAGATCTCGGTTTGGTCAACACTCCTTCCATGTGTAAAATAGTTGTATTGAATATCCTTAATTTAAATGGGCAATACCCGATCAGGTTTTTTTTATCCCAAACAACCAAGAACATTCACTACACCTTTTACACGTACTGACGATCGTCGAGTACTTCACCACTAATTCCTGGATTATTCCATCGTATATAAACCAGAAATTAGTGGAGGGAGATTATGATTATTTTACCAAGGAAAAAATCAATAACAGAATTAATATTCAAGAAATATCTAACATGATTATAAAATCCTCTATAATAAATTGAAAACAAATTTGAAGAAGAAATAAATTTATTCAATTGCGTCCAAGAACTCAAGCATTATAATGTAGAAAACCAACCCTTCCCCAATCACTCCAAAAGTTTACCCCACCATGGTAAGGGTAATTGAGTTGAATGGGGAAGAAGAAGTCATTACAAAACTATGAAAAAGAAAATAAATAAAAGAGAAAGCTGAAAAGTTCTCCTTCTTGGTGTCCCAGAAGGAATGGGGTGGATAATGGATGCTTTGAGAGGGTGGAGCTCTCCTCCTTTTATAGACAGAATGTTTCCCCCGAATGTCGACGCATTTTAGACCCATTAAATGACATCTTCACACGTTGAGTCCTTCTTGAATGTTGTTCATAATTTCCTTGTCTGTGTCCCATCAAAAGTCCAGCGGATTTGGACACTTATTCTGAGGGTTATGGCCGTTTTACTGTGAGCATTTATTCTGTCCATTCAGACTCTCCAAAACGAAATCCTCCGGATTAGGGTGCTTTAATGACCCCATAAATGGAAAATTCACTTGGTGAATCATTCATAAAATATTTTCCAAAACTCCATGCTCGTCCACCCACAGAATTTCACAAGCTTTGGGCCCACAGTGGATTAGTTATGGATCCCACATCAAAACTAGGTAGAACTGAAAACAGTTTTCTTGAGCAAAATTGTGAGCTTCCTTTGAGCATCCATATGGCCGATTCAGATTTTGGTCTAAATATATTAAATTAATCCCTGGATGTATAGAATCTGGAAAAAAAGAATTTTGCAATTTGGATCAGTGTAGATAATGTTATGGCCAAACTACCAAAATAATTTAGAACTGTTAAAAATCCAAAATTGCCAATTTTTACTATTTAGCTCAAAATAACACCATTATCAAAAAAATGAAACAATTCATCTTAGAGGAACAATTTTGTAGGTTTATAACAATGATATTCAATATAAATTAATTGAAAATATTTTCTCTATCAATTCCCCCACACTTAGCACTTGGAATCCTGGACAAGTAAAAATCAAATCAAATCAAATCCAAAACACATATCAATGACATCAATCAAATCAATTTCAAGAAACAAAAAGATATCATGCCTCATCAAAAAATATTATTCCAAGTTCTCTATTTAAGATTTTTATATATTTCCACTTCATTTCTTATTCCATGCACACAAAACATCTACCTCACATGAATTTTCTCTCATCTCACAAATGTAAAGACTGAACAAGGCTTTTCTCATCCAAGCTCACACAAGAGTCACCATAGGTTTGATAAATTCCTACTTCTTCACCCGATGTGATTCAAGGACATGTGTTTCTCATGACGACTTTTCAGGGTTGTTCTGTGGCTTCCGGTAGGTAAGATTTAGATGTTAAAAGTTCGGAGGCTGAAAAGGAAGGCTTGGCTCTTATTGAAGCAAAATTGCAAGATTCTAGTTTTCACTCAAATATGGTCTCCTTCACTTCCCCTTTGTTGAAAATAGTCTCCATCATCATTCAATAAGCTCAGCAGAAAACATTTCAATCTTTTGAAACATAATTTTTTTAAAGATCCAGATAGGCACAAATTTCTTTTTACATTGGAAGCTCCAGAAAGGCACAACTTCTCTTTTCATAAAAGCTCCAGAAAAGGCACAGCTTTTAACAGAATAATTTTTCAGCATCACACACATATCTTCCACAATTTATTTTCCACCCAAAGTATAACCAAATGAGGTAGTACACCACAAGACATCTTCCCCAACACTTACGTTCAACTAGATCATGCAATTTTACTTCAAGAGAAGGTATGATAGGGAAAATTGGCTTGTAATGTGGCTAACCTAACAGGAAATTCATGGCTACTAGTGGATAAAATAAAGAATAAATGTAAAGTTGGGCCATAATGAAAACGATTTTTTGAAAAGGGGGCTTCAAACAAAATAAATGCCTCAATCATTTAAAACACACATACCCCAACCCTCAAGTTTTGAAAGGAATAAATCAAATTCTGGTTAAATCAATCATGGTCTGGTTCTCTCAAGAAATGAGGTGAATGAAATGAATATGACAAAAATGGTTCAGAAGCCTCACAGGAAAGTTATTTCAAAGATATAGACAGTGAAATATGGCATGAGATTCAAAAATCAGTGTACTTTTCATGAATTTCCAAAATATTTGAACTTGAAACAAAGTTATTTCAGCATTCATTTAAGATCAGTTTCATGAAATATACTGGTTCACTCATTGACATGGGTGTAAAAAATGGTATTTATAATCATTTCAGCTCAAAAATTTCAGAAACACACAAAAAATTGAAAAATAAACACACAAAAATTTGAAAACACACATTTTTTATTTTTTATTTTTTGAAAACAAACATCAAATAAAAATCCTATACTACAATGGTTCCCTCCCCCACACTTAAATGATGCAGTGTACTCGATGCATTTAAGTGGATTTAACATGTAAGCCAATTTTCAAATGAATCACATCATCAAGCAAGTGTGAAAGAGAGGTACAACCTGACTTATTGGCAATGCAACGTTGAGTTTGGCACCAAAGTGTTTCTCTTTGAAAACCTAAAAATGTAAAAACTTAACATAAGAAATTTATTAAATGAAATGAAAATAGAAATTGAATAAGAAAAAAAGGATAAATCTTGGTTTAATCCCCCAAGTGGGCCCTGGGTTTTGACTGCCTCCAGAGGGGAAGTTCTAATAATTTATCCCCAATCTGATGGTGGATGAGGTTTCTTTGATTTGAACCACCACATGTGGATCTTCCCAGCTTTCATTTCATTGTTCTTGTTGAGGAGGACTCCATAGATAGAGTACACCATATCCACCCCATTCACAATGTTGTACACCGTGCATGGTGGGAGTAGGATAAAGTACAGAGCCTCCTCCTTCTTGGGTTCCGAATGAACAACATATTCTTTATTTTCCAGGGGTTGCTGAAGGTATGATACATCTGGGGAAAAATCAAAGGGAATGTCAGAGTTTAATTCTATTTGGAAAAAATTAAAGCCCGCAGAATCAATATCAAATTCTTCCCTTTCAAAGTAAGTAGATTGTGTCTCATTTTTCTCCAGAAACACCACTTTGATCTTCTCATGCAGTCTTTCCATTAAATTTTCAATAGGTTTGGGGAGCTCCAGATGTTCCTCTTCATATGCATATTCTCCCTCCATGGAAATAAAAGTGTTGGATGAATCTGAAAAATTAAAACAGGGGGAGGTAATACTCAATTCAGTTTCAACAAAATCAAAAGATAATGAGTTTATGAAAAGATTAACTCCCTGAGCTTGTTTGGATACAATTTCTTCTTCAAAGGGAGGTGGCTCTTGGAGTTGAATTTCCATAGATAGAGGTAGGTAGTTAGACTCCTCTATCTTCTCTTCAAATTCCACTACTTGGTTGGTTTCTTCCTTCAATGTTGCTGAATCATCTACATTGTGAGGAATAGTTGGCTCAAGAAGTTCCTCACACTCATTCCAAAAGTTATATAGATCCTTTTGATCACCCATATGTATTTCAATTTCAAAATCTTCTTCATAAATCTCATCCAACATTGATTGAGATGGGTTCAATGGATCTTCTTTTAATTTCATCAATGCTTCCATGGGTTCTTCAACTTGAAGGATTTGTGGGGATACTTCTACCATCAATTTTTCTGGTTCTGGTTCTTGTTCGGGCTCCATTTTTTGTTGATTATGGGATGCATGTACTTGTTCCGCAATCCACTGTATTGAGGTCTATATGTTTTGAACTGTTTGACTAATTCTTTCAAATTGGGATTCAATATCTTTGTGAACTTCTTCTTCTTGGTGTTGTACATTGATTATGACTTGATAAAATTCTAGAAAATACTCCTGAAGTTCAATTAATTCTCTGGACAATCCCTCTACCACCTGGTATTCGAGGTTCTCTTTAAGGTTTTTAATGATATCCTTGAATTCATCCTCGGTTACGATTTGGATTCGAGCTCCCCGAATTTGTTTAGCCAAGAAAGAAACTTTATACTCTATAGTCCAAGGTGATTCAATAACTGGTTCTCGCACTTTTGGGTAATTGTTCCATGAATTAAAAAAATAATCATTTGAAAACAACATGGTAAAAGATTTTTTTAAAAAAAAAATTAAATTTGAAAAAGTGAAATCTTTTCAAATATGTTGTGGCACTACCTCCCCTGAAACGGTTCCAAGTTTGACGCACGCCTGTCATAGGGCGTGGCAAAACAATTATTTCCTAAGGTAAAATGTAGTAATTTGGTTGACCTAGGATTTCTCCCGATGAGGAGTGCACACAAAATGGGTTGTCACTTTAAAACGGGGGTAAAAATGATGTGAAAGGAAATTTGAAATTCAAATGATTGAAAAACTATGAAATTAAAAGGGTGATTAGGTCGGGGTCGGTTTCCTAATAATAATGCTATCCTTGTTCAATTTAATTCAAACCTCTTCTTCTTAGTTGATTAAAGTGAGTTTCCACAATCGTTTCCTCTCACTTCCTTGGTGAAATTGTTATTGTGAGAGAAAACCTTAACAAGATCTCGGTTTGGTCAACTCTCCTTCCATGTGTAAAATAGTTGTATTGAATATCCTTAATTTAAATCGGCAATACCCGGTCAGGTTTTGTTTATCCCAAACAATCAAGAACATTCACTACACCTTTTACACGTACTGACGATCGTCGAGTACTTCACCACTAATTCCTAGTTTATTCCATCGTATATAAACCAGAAATTAGTGGAGGGAGATTATGATTATTTTACCAAGGAAAAAATCAATAACAGAATCAATATTCAAGAAATATCGCACTTGATTATAAAATCCGCTACAATAAATTGAAAACAACTTTGAATAAGAAAGAAATTTATTCAATTGTGTCCAAGAACTCAAGCATTATAATGTAGAAAACCAACCCTTCTCCAATCAATCCAAAAGTTTACCCCACCATGGTAAGGGTAATCGATTTGAATGGGGAAGAAAGAAGGCATTACAAAACTATGAAAAAATAAATAAATAAAAGAGAAATCTGAAAAGTTCTCCTTCTTGGTGTACCAGAAGGAATGGGGTGGAGAATGGATGCTTTGAGAGGGTGGAGCTCTACTCCTTTTATAGACAGAATGTTTCCCCCGAATGTCGACGCGTTTTATCCCCATTAAATGACATATTTACGCATTGAGCCTTTCTTGAATGTTGTTCATAATTTCCTTGGCCGTGTCTCGTCAAAATTTCTGAGGATTTGGACATGTATTCCGAGGGTTATGACCGTTTTACTATGATCATTTATTCTGTCCAGTCAGACTCTCCAAAACGAAATCCTCCGGATTAGGGTGCTTTAATGACCCCATAAAAGCCAATTCAATCCTTTCATCCTTCATAAAAGATTCTCCGAAACTAATTTCACGTCCACCCACCGAATGTCATAAGCTTTGGGCGCACATTGGATGAGTTATGGATCCCACATCAAAACTAGGTAGAACTGAAAACAGTTTTCTTGAGCCAACTTGTGAGCTTCTTTTGAGCTTCCATATGGCCAATTCAGATTTTGGTCCAAATATATTAAATGAAGCCCTGGATGTGTAGAATCTGGAAAAGAATCAATTTTTCAATTTGGATCGGTGTAGATAATGTTATGTCCAAACTACAGAAATAATTTAAAACTGTTAAAAATCCAAAATGGCCAATTTTTACTATTTTGCTCAAAATAACACCATTATCAAAAAATGAAACAATTAATCTTAGAGGAACAATTTTTTAGGTTTAAAACAATGATATTCAATATAAATTAATTGAAAATATTTGATCTATCAGTGTTCATGGAGATTCCAGTGACCTGGTGATGGCAGAAAGGCATAGGAGAGCAACGCTCATCGACCTGCCCCTAGCAGACACTTTCCATCAGTTGACTCCAGAAAGGAAGAAGAGGATGATGCTGAGTGACATGTTTACAACACAAGACCATGAGATGGAGGATTGGAAGAAGAGAAGTACGATGTTCATGGAGACTCCAGCAACCTAGCGATAGCGCAAAGGTAGAGAAGAGCGATTCCCACCGACCTTACCTTAGTAGTCTCTTTCAATCATGCGATGCTGGAAAGGAAGAAGAGGAAGATGCTGGGAGACCTGTTTATATCCCAAGACCTGGTGATGGAGGATCATAAGAAGATAAGTACGATGTTCATTGCAGAATCCACAGACCTAGTGATGGTAGAAAGGTAGAGGAGAGAACCGCACACCAACCTTCTCTTACTAGACTCTTGTGATCGCACGACATAGGAATGGATGAAGGGGAGGATGTTGGCTGACCAGTTCATACCTCAGACGACGGCCGACCAGTTTTTTCTAAAATCTCACGTTCTTAAAAACTGAAATTTTGCATGGTCTTTTAAAAATGCATATAATTGTATAATAATAACCAATGTTTATGAAAAATATTTTCTAAACCAAAAATATATTACAAACGGTACACACCTAAATGAAGTTCAGGAGACTCAAACTTGAGGCCTCTCTAACACCCCACATGGTCTTTTGACATTAGGCTAAGCTGTGAGGCATCAAAACCCAACAAGTGTCCTTTGATTTAAAAAAATCCAATTAATTACATTGTCTTAAACCTTAATATATTGATGTAATTATGTTAATGTACTAGAAAAGGACCTTTACCAGTCATTTATAATTAGATTAAAACTTCCATGAAATAAATTAAAAAATATGTATATGGGAAAAAATAATCTTGACCTAAAAGATGAAATATGATTGATTTTTCTTAAAAAAATTGATTCTTTTGATTGTTGAGTAACAAATAGAGGAAAATTTGAAAATAAACAAGGAATCTAGAGAAATAATCATAGGAGATAAACATAGGTAGTTTTTAATAACATAAAGAGTATATATTTCTTCTAATGAATATTTAAACAAGAACAATCCTGAATAATAAGAGTGAGATTATAAAATAAGCCTTTACATCTTTAATAACTTTTTAATCAAAACACCTTAAAAGTGAAAATATGAATTGAAACTTTAAATACCACGAATATGGATGACTTCATGATATAGTATTACAATGGAATAATATATACACCATATAAAAGATTTTAGGTGTATAATAGAAAATATGTCTCAATAGAGTAGAATTGAGATGAAACGCCATTCAGTTGGATTCCAACTAGGTCGAACGCACTATATCCTATTGATTAATGAATTTAAATTTATTAAATAAATTCTTAAGAATTTTTTTATATATATTACATTATTTAAGATCTTTTTTTTAATCATTTGTCATCCATTCATTGAATAGTACTTTCTTATGTTGTCATCTTAAAGTTGTTTAGTCCATTTTCCCAAAATTACTTACATATATTGATTGAGGTTAATGGTGTTATGAAATGGTTTTATCATCTTAGGAATTTTAATAATTTCATGAATATAATTTTCATTCATTTTATTCAATTTTAAAATCATCCATGCAATGTGATAATAAGAAAAAGAATCGCATCACTTCATATAGGTGATAGTCAACACGTACGCATGAATTATGTTATCATTTTTTAATGGATGAGAGGGTAAGAAATTAAATTATATATTATATTTCTAGAATAATAATTATGTATTAAATATCATATAGATTCATTAATTCTACATTTTTAACTAGCCAGGTGATAAGGTAATGGAAAATTGATGTACCATTTATATAACAACATCTCAATACTGTTAATATATTGATGTAATTATGTTATGTTTATCCTAGAATATTTAGAGGTGGTTTAAGAAAAAAAGTGAATGAAAGAACTTGGTAAGAACATATTCCCCATGTTTAATATAGAATTTATTACTTCGATCTATTCTGTGATAGATCAAGTGTTCTTATAACTCCTCTAGACTATTTTTTCTTGAATAAAAATAGTGTTAACATAGACAAAGTATCTGAGAAGGTTCATATGCATGATCTTTTACAAACTTGATGAAATCTTTCACTCCATATTCATACTATTTTGTCAGAAAATTAGTGTTCATCCATTAATTATTCATATTTATTCAATTTGATTTGGTAATATTAATATTCAACAAAATAAATACACAAAACATTGATATAATAATTAACAAAGTCTAAAAAAGTTATATACCTTAAGTCTCCTCCAATATTTACACCCAATATCCATTTTTTGGAACCATGGTCCTTCATTTGTGATCTTCTATATAAATCAATATTCATCTATTCTAGTTTTTCTGTAATTGGTCAAACTAAGATAAATTCATTCACATAAAGATGTAAAATGAAAAAACTCCTCTCATAATACACCTTCATATAGTAGAAATTATTTAAATTACACTGCATGAACATTACTTCTACTATTAAAGCATTGAAATTATAGTTACATTATCTTGGTGCTTACTTAAGCCTAACAAAACTCCAATTGAGACTGGAACCGAACCTTCTAAACAATTTAAAATGAAACCTTCTAGTAGATCTATGTAGATCTCTTCCTCTGAATCTCTATGATGAAATATAATCATAACATACATTTGTTGTAGAAATAAATCTTCAAATTGAAACCAGGTTGAGAACCATATGAATTATTATATGCTTTACAACATGAGATAAAATATAACCAAAATCTAATCCTTCTAATTCATGAAATAAATTTACCATTTCTATGGTTTTATTATCGATCTACTTGGATTCCCTAAATAATTTAATTGTTTTCCTAATTCTATAAAAATATAAACTTAAAATATTATTGAAAAAATACATTTCACATGTCTTTTGAAAACTATTTATAAAATCATAGTGAAAAATATCTCACCGTAAATATATTTCAAACACTTTTTTAGTGTATTCCAAAAATATCTCAGCCTAAAGATAATACCAATAACACCTTTTGGAAAGCACCAATATATAATCTAAGAAAGGATTTGGGATGTTTTTATAATGCGTCCTTTACTTTATAGACCCATTAACCACCATATAACCATCATGGACTGGAACTATTCCAATCCTGACTCTTGATACATCACAATATAATCCATACTCATTACCAAGCTCATTTATGGTTAAGATTGGTGTTTTCATCAATATCCCATTAAGATCATAGAAGGATCTCTCAAGAACATCTATTAAAAGGAACCATACCAAATTTTTTGTTAAGGCCTTCTTAGTGCTTCCAATTAAGAAGAATCCCAGTTGACACTCTAGTAATAACTAGAAATTTCCAAAAATATTTGGACCTCAAAAACATTATTTTCCCTCTCTAAATAAACTATAACAACAAAATTTGCAGTTTCTAAAAATATTCTATCAACTAATATCATTTTCACCAATAATTGTACATTAACAATCCAAATCATAAACATTGAGGTCATGGCATATAGTTGATGCTCCCTATGTTTTCTCAAAATGACCTCCAGATATCGAGCATGTTCCTCCCTCGATCCTAGGGAACACATTAGCACATCTAAGTTGATCAAATATTCTATCACTACATATAAGTGGATATAATTTCATTTATATCACATAGAATAACCTCTAATAGTCCACAGATATTCTCTATGATCCCTTTGAATTTTTATGTGATAAACTAATGAAACCCAAGGGTAAATAACCATTCATATGAACCCCTTCAACATCAATACTTCAATTTAGCCTTCTTCTCTCACATCTCTGAAAAATCCATCATTTATGGTTTAATAGATATATAATCAACACCCGGTAATATCATAATCATAAAATTAACCTATCCCTTCTGTGTTAATATAGATAAGTCCTTGTGAGATTCATCAAGGAACTTGTAAATGATATTAGGACATACTGACTGATATTTCTCCCTGTCATCCAAAATTACTCTAAAAAAATGGGTTATGATTATACCTATCTACAAAAATATAGGTCCTACATAACTAGTTTTCATATCCAACTCTTTAATATAGACATAATCATCACCCTCTAAAATATTAATCCACCCATAGATGGAAACAATTGATATAGTAGAAACATCACTACATGGGGGGTTTTAATTATAGTCACAAAGTAGGCTCACAGTTTTCATGTCGCTAGAACCTTCCCTTTCCATTTTTGTGTCTATATTAAGTAGAAATTAATGAGTTTAATGGTAAAACAGTCAAATATATGGGAGACATTCTATTCATCCATTTTCATCCATTTTTTATATTTGTGAAATTTTTATCTCCCTCTTGTATTTACCTCTTACTTTCAATCAAATTATACATGAACTGACATGAAACATTCATATTACATATATAAAAATTATACATGAACTAACATTGAACATTCATAATAAATATATAAAAGTATTTAATATGTGAGGCACAATTTTTCCACATTGAGTAAATTGATAAGCTATAATCAAAATATCCTAAGAACTGACATGAATCATTCATTTGACATAAATTGTTGTGAAAAATAAATAATACATTCCTCTAGAATTGAATAAAAATATAGAAGAAACACCAAAATCACAGTATGAATTATGTCAGAAACAATAAACCATATCCATATGTAAACAGATGATGAAAAACATGTGAAACTACACAGAAAAAACCTAACTAAAAAAGGATGGGTTATATTCTATGACATGATCTCCAGTCAAACATGGCCTCAATTCTCAAAATCACATAACAAAAAAACCAATTTCAATACCACTAAACATCAATTGGGCCACAAGCATCCAATAGCTAACCATATACTTATTGAATTCAAAAATGTACTTAAAGAATTACAAGAATACTCACAGTGGTAGCACATGTGGAGCTAGGTTCACGACAGAGGTGGGTCCGCAAAGGAGGAGGGCTTCGCAGCAGAGGTGGGGTTCAACGACAGATGTGGGGTATGTGGTAGAGAGCTTCCCGGTGAAGGATAGATTCACGATGGTGGCGGAGGGCTTCGCGACGACAGAGTAGGAGGAGGAGGCAAGAGAGGAGGAGGAAGAGGAGGAGGCGGGGGGTTCAATTTTCGCTAGATCATGAGTTGTGTGACGTGAGGAGGAGACTATAAGGGTTTATATATAAAACCAAGTAAAGCATTTATCAGCGATAGTTAAAAAATGCTGATAAAGGTATGCTTTTTCAATGTTAAAATATAAAGCACTAATTAAACAGGTCTTTATCATTGCTAAAAAAGTATTGATAAATCTATAATGATAATAAATTATTTATATATATATATATATATATATTTATAAAATTATATGTATAAAGATATAAATATATTCATTTATTTATTTATAATAATAAGTATAAATAAATATCTATTTATATATATTTATATATATAATAAATATATATTTGTATATAAATATAAATTTATAATAAATATATTAATTATATTTATAATTATATATAATTTATACAATTATTATAATTTTACAATTAATAAATATATCTATATTTATATAGAATTATAATTGTAAATATTAGTATATATTTATTATAATTTTATAATTATTTAATAACTATAAATTTATATATAATTATTTATAATTTGGAAAAATATATATTTATTTATAGTTATAATCACATATATGTATATATTAATAACTATAAAATTATAACAAATATATTTATTACATTTATAATTTTATAAATGTATATAATTAATATTTTTATAATAATTTAATAATTATTTAAATATATTTTTATAATATATAATTCTAATTAAAAATATTTGTATTTATTTAGAAATAAATAAATAAATATATATATATATATATATTATAATTATATTTATTTATTTATTTAATATATCTATTATAAATAGTTAATTATTTAAAATATATATTTATTTATATAATTATGAAATACTTATGAAATAAATATATATTTATTATAAATATATATTTATTACATATATATTTTAATTAGTCATAAATATAAATAAAATTATATATATATATACATATAAAATTAAAATAAATATATTAATTATATATAGTCATAAATATAAATAAATAAATATATAAATTTAAATAATTATGAAATTATATTAAATATATTAATTATAAATATATTTTTATAATTTCATAAATATTTAAATTATTATATATTTTATATAAATAATTATGAAATTATAATAAATATATTTATAATAAATATATTTATTGTATTTATAATAATAAATATAATTATAAATAATTATTAATTTATTTATATTCATAAATATAAATACATATGAAAGTAAAATAAATATATTAAATATATTATTTTATAATTTATATTTATTTAAATAAATATTTATTTATATATAAATAATTATGAAATTATAATAAATATATTTTTTATATTTACAATTATAATTATAAAAAAATATTTATATATTTATAATTATAGATATACATATATATATATATATATATACTTAAATACTTATGAAAGTAAAATAAATATATTAATTATATAATTAAAATATATTTTTAATTTCATATGTTTTTAAATATATTTATTTATTTATTTATAGTTATGAAATTATATAATTAATATATTTATTTTAATTTCAAAAGTATATAAATATAAATATATATATATATGACCAAATATATATATATATATATAATTATAATTATAATTATATTTATAGTAAATATATTTATTATAATTTTAAATTTATTTACATATATATATATATTATTTATAATTATAAAAATAAATATTTGTATATGTATATAAATATTTGTATATATTTATAAATATATTTCTGTAATTACATATATTTATAATATTATAATTATTATAAATACGTTTATCATGATTTTAAGTATTTATGTGAACATAATAGTTTCATGGATACATGAATGAATCATATACACCGAGTAAAGTATAGATCATAAAAAACGAGTCATCATATAAATGGACAACATGAATAGTAATGAGAGTGTAATGTATAAATGAACATTCTTTATCAATACATAACATATGAGTGTCACTTATATTTATGTATCAATTGATCAAATTCATTGGAAACATATATTTATTGAAATATATATATATTTATTTATAATTATAATTATAAATAAATATTTAAAAAGTATTTATATATAGTTTTAATTATACATATTTAAAAAGTTTTTATATATAATTATAAATATATATATCTAAAAAGTAACTATATAACTATATAATTATATAATTATAAATATAATAAATATAATAAATATAATAAATATGTTTATTATTTAATGAAATTTATTATATTTATATATTTATTTGAATTATTAAAAAACAAATATTATTTATAAACATGCGTTTGTTATTTAATGTATACAAATAAAAATTATTTTTTAATATATATATATAATCATTTTATATAATGTGATAATATTTTTTATTAAAAACATTTCATAGCACTAACAATAGTGCTGATAAATCTAACTTTTTTGAGCGCTAGAAAAAAGGTTGATAACGGTTAGATTTATTAGTGCTTTTTGATAGTGCTGATAAAGGTCCTCTTTTATCATCGCTTTCTGCTTAGCATTGATAAAACCTAGGGCATCCCTTTTTTGGATATGTGGTAGTGTGCAAACATATTTCATTTATGTCACAGTGTTTTTGTTATTTTTTCAATATAATATTTTTCTTCACTCCTCTTATAAACATACTCAATTTCATTCCTCATCTTTTTCCCAATGATAGTATCCAAAACACTATTTTAATAATCAAAATATGAATTTATTGATAAAAAATAATTAAACTAAAACTATGGAAGAAGAATATGGAAATTTATATTTAAAGAGTGTGATTTATAATGAAAATTAATTTTATTTATTGTCATTAATATAGTTATATTTGACTATAATTAATATGAATATATAATGAATAATAATATTGTTTTAAAAAATAAAAAAATTGGTTCGATCACCTGTTTAACTGATTTTATCGATTCGAAATTGACATACTCCTCTGCACTGGGAGCAGCATCTGGTTAAGAAACCTATTGCTCCTCATGAATGGGTGCATAAACATGTGAATAAGGTTGTTCCAATGCACTGCGAGCAGCAACAGGTCGAGAGACATGTTGTTCCTTAGGATTGGGAGCACCATTATGTGTGGAATTCATAATCTACAGAAGTGGTTTAACATATAATTTAGAGTACATAAATATAGTAGTAAATTAATAATCACATGAGGTAACGTGATGTATATTACAAAAAAAGTATCCTGATTATTGAACTCCCCTTTTCTTTTTTAAAGGAAGAATGGATTTGACCCCTCTACTGACGATCCAAATCCCTTCATTTTGGTCTCCTCTGATATACAAAATATTGTCTACGTTGGGACTACTATGAAATGATTGTGATGTCTCAATTAAAGGGTCATCCTTAGTTAAATTTTAATCTGACCCTTCAGTGGTTTTGGTCGATAACAGAACGATTGAATACATTCAATTTTCAGGATTTGGAAAATAAAATACTTGTACTATCTATGATGTCAATATAAACAGTTCACCTTTGTACCATTCCTTACTAAAATCAAGTTTCACGAATCCCAATTTATCTATTTTAATAACACTTTTCTTTTCAACCCACTTGGATTGAAAAATCATCACATGGAATGCAATATAATCCTACTCCCATATTCTTTCTATGATGCCAAAGTATGAAATATTCTCATAAATTGGATTTTTGTTCTTAGTACTAGAAACATGCATCGCTTCAGCCATGAGTGTAACTCCACAATTTTTCATGTTACTGTCTTCATCATGCTCATTTGTATATAACATTTAACCTTTAATTAAATAACCATAGTAATATAATTTGTAGACACTTTTTCTTCTAGTTAGCCATCAAAGATGTTTTGTAATTGAATATGGATTTTCATCTAACTCCTTAAAAATATATTCCCAAAAACATCCTATAAACAGGTTTTATGTGTATTTGACATCCATTTTCTAACCATTGATGGATTCAAATGCCTAAGAATTTATTTATGGGTTTTTACATATGGTGAAACCATTCAACTGTAATGAAAAATGTAAATGTGGACCTGATCCTGATTTGTAATATTGATTGTCACAAAAAATCTTCCATAAATTCCTACACTTGTAATCCACCCATTATGATGATATTTCTGTAGACCAATGCTTTCCACACAAGACAGGTATTCGGTATAGAATTCAATGACTTCATGAAAAATATATCAATCTACAATACAACCCTCTTTAAAACATCAATTTTTTTATATACCGATTCAAAATATTCATATACAGTTCAATGGGGTACATATATATATAGTATACATGACCACAAAGTCTAATCTCTATCACCAAGTGAACCATCAAATAAAATAATTTTTTCAGGAAGAACATTTCCAATACACATAATATGGCGGCAATTTCTTGTTCCATAGTTTGAAATTTTATTGGGTCTATAACATTATTGCACATAGCATTGAAGAAGAAACAAATCTTGGTTAATTTATGAAAGACATTCCTAGGAAAAAAATCAATATAGTGCTATAGGCATTAGATCTTTTATTAAAACATGACAGTCATGTGATTTATGACCCTTTATCTTTAAATCGGCTATTGACACGATGTTCTTGTTATTTGATGAATGCCCCTATGTAATCTTTACTTCATTTAATAATTTTCAAAACTGATATATCTCCTTCATAGAAAGAGTGTAAACTACTATAGGAAGAAAAAAAATTCACTTTTAACTTATGCCAACTCTTCTCATATTCCCATGTCCACCATGTCCATCCTAGCATTAATTACATCCTTCATTTTACGGGTGCATTTATAAACATGTCGATGACATTATAACATAATTTTTTTTTCAACATGCATAATATTAAGAAACTTTCTGACATACTGATAATTCCAGTATTTTAATTCAAAAAAACTGATCTTTTTTCCCAACCATATTTCGTAAGATTTTTTTAAAACGGTTTATCAAAAGCAGTGTCCACATCTTTTACTTCTTCAAAGAGTTGATCACCTGTTAGTGGAGACGGTGATGTATGTTCTTTTGATCTTCCACTGAATGATGTCATCCAAAATTTGTACTCATGTCGTTGGGGTAGAAATCTATGATACCCTAGAAACTTTGTTTTCAATGAATGATTCATCCTAATTGACTCTATACCTTATTCACAAATAATACACCCTTGAGTTCCTTTAATTCTATATAATAATAAGTTTATATAAGAAGTAAGGTAATTTACCTTCCTATAAAACATGTCTCCCAATGTGAAATATTCATTTTTATAGGCATCATATAACATAACACCTGAATCTCACAATAATTTCAAATCCTTAGTCAATGGATCCAAATAAACAACAATATCATTACCTAGTTATTTTGGTCTAGATATAAGCATAGATAATAGGATGTATTTTTGTTTCATGAATAAACACAGTGTAATTTTATAATTTACCAACATAACCAACCATGTATTGTGAGATCTTCTTTTAATACTAAAAGGATTCAATTCGTTTATAGATAACACAATATGAAGGTTTCTCAGCTAGTTTTTAATTTCACGATACTCAAGATCAATTCTCTTCTACCGAGGATAGTCTCTTAGATGACATAGTTTCCCATCATTAATTCTTATGTCTGCATGTGACGTCAATTTATCTACTTTCTCTTCACTTCCATACAGGCTCCTAAACCTTGTACTGATTGGAAAGTACCATACAACTTTCGTAGGACCATATTCATATTTCTTGTATCAAGAATCACCGCAATTTGGGAATAATCTAACTGATTTTTGGTCCCTTTGAAACAATATACATTCATTTGGGTATGAATTATTCTTTCAGAGATCATACCCATTGAACATAGAATTTGATTGGAATTGTATGTTCGGTTCGGGAGCTTATTATCTTCTGGGAGCATGTCATTTAAGATAGCAAGTAATTCTATAAAACAGGATTCACTCCATCTGTTACCTGATTTTAGATTATTCATCTTTAGTATGGATGAAAATGTTTTATATTTAGTGTAACCACTATAAAATGGAATCTTTGCAAAGCTCTTTAACTTATCAAACAATTTTGGTAAATCATGAAGATTATCATCAACTGTCCTTTTCATTTTTTCAATATGATCTTCATAATCATTCACATATATAAGGACATCCCCGATATAGCCTTATTTATTTTCTACACTTTTAATCATATCAAATGATCCACAAAACGCAGTGTTATCCCAACCCCTTGCTACATTTGATTTTCCACATGTTTCTTCCAGAATTTATAACATCGATCAATTTTGTGATAGATCAAATGTTCTTCCAACTCCTATGAACTAATTTGTCATGAATAAAAACAGTGTAAACATGGATAAAGGATTTGAGAAGGTTCATATGAATGATCTTTTTCAAACTTGATGAACTATTTCCTTCAATCGTCATACCCTTTTGTCAGACCATTAGAATCCATCCATTCTTTATTCATATTCATCCTATTTAACATTGTAATATTAATATTTAACCAAATAAATACACAAAACGTTGATATAAAAATTAATAAAGTATAAAAAAAGTAATAGACATTATGTATCCTTCAATATTTATCCCAAATTTTATCGTTTCAGAACCAAGGTCCTTCATTTGGGATCTTCTATTTAAATCAATCTTTATATATTCTAGTCATTTCTTCATTGGTCCAACTATGAGAAATTCATCCACATAATGAAGTAAAAAGGAAAAACTACTATCATAATACACCATAATATAGTAGCATTTATTTTCATTACACTACATGAACATTAATTCTACCATAAAAGCATTGCAATTCTAGTTACACTATCTTGGAGCCTACTTAAGCCCAAAAAAACTGCATTTGAGACTGGAACCGAACCTACTATTTCATTTAGTGTGATACCTTCCAGTTGATCTATGTATATATATTCCTCTAAATCCCCAAGAAGAATTATATTCATGAAATCCATATGTTTTAGAAATAATAATTCAATGGAAACCAAGTATAGAACCATCTGAATTATTATACGGTTTATGACATGAGAGAAATTCTAATAGAAATCTAATCCTTCTAATTACTAAAATACATTTACCCTTTCCATGGAATTATTATTGATCTACTTTTCTTCCCTATATAATGTAATGGTTTTCATAATTCTATAAAAATATAAACAATAAAGATTTAGGAGAAACTACATTTCAAATGACCTTTGAAAACTATTTATAAAATCACAGTTGAAAATTTCTCACCATAAATATATTTCAAACACTTTTTTAGTGTATTCCAAAAATACATCAGCCTAAAGATAATACCAATAACACCTCATGGAAATCACCACTATTTCCATATTTAGGAAATTGTTTTGGATGTTTCTCTTATGTGTCCTTAACTATCTGGATCCATAAGTAACCATATGACCATCATGGACTGGAACTGTTATAATCCTAACTCCGGATACATCACAATATAATCCATACTGATTACCCATCTCATTTATGATTAAGATTGGTTTTTTCATAAATCCCCCATTAAATATCTTAGAAGGATCTCTCATGAACATCTAAAGAAAATAATTATACCACATTCGTGGTTAAGGTCATCTCAGCGCTTCCAATTAGGAAGAATCCCAGTTGACCCTCTGGTAATAACTAGAAATTCCCAAAAAATATTTGGATATCAAAAACATTCTTAAGCCTCTATAAATAAACTATAACATCAAAATTATCAAGTTCTAAAAATATTCTATCCACTAATATAATTTTCCACATGAAGTGTACATTATCAATCCAAATCACACACTTTGAGATCATAGAATATAGTTGATGCACCCTAGATTTTATGAAAATGATCTCCAGATATCGAGCATGTTCCTACCTTGATCCTAGAGAACACTTTATCACATCTTTGTTGATCAAATAGTTCATAACTATGTATAAGTGTATATTAGTTCATTTATATCACATAGAATAACATTAATAGTCCACACATATTCTCAATGATCTATTTAATTTTTAATTGAAAAAACTGAGGCACCCTAGGGGGACATAATCATTCATATGAACCCATACACCTTGAAGTCGATCAATTGAGCCTTCTTCTCTCATAGATCTTTAGGATCCATATTATATGGTTGAATAGATATATTCCCCACACCTAGTAATAGCACAATCAAAAACTCAACCAATCCATTGGGTGGTAATCTAGATATGTCTTTGGGAAATACATCAAGGAACTTGTCTATTATAGTAGGACATACTGAATGATGTTTATCTCTATCATCCAAAATTACTCTAGAAAAATGGGTTGTGATTCTACCCAGCTACAGAAATATAGGTTTTACCTAACTAGTTTTCATATCCAACTCTCCAATATAGACATAATACTGTCAAAAAATATAATTCCACCCATCGATGAAAACAATTGATATAGTAGATATATCACTACATGGGGGGTTTTAATTGTAGTCACAAAGTAGACTCATAGTTTTCATGTCACCAGAACCTTCCCATTCCAATTTTTTTCTATATTATGTGGGAATTAATGCGTTTAAAGGTAAATATGTCAAATAGTTGTGAGACATTATATGAATCCATTTTTAATATATGTCAAATTTTTATCTCCCTCTTGTATTTACCTCATACTTTCAATAAAATTATACATGAACCAACATGAAACATTCATACGCCATATATAAAAATTATACATTAACCGACATGAAACATTAATAATAAATATATACAAATATTTATACATATATAAAAGTATTTAATATGTGGGGCACAATTTTTCCACTTTGAGTAAATTGACAAGCTATAATCAAAATATCCTATGAACCGAAATGAAACATTCATGTGCCATAAAACCTCGAGAAAAATAAAAAATAAATTCCTCTTTAATTGAATAAAAATATAGGAGAAAACCTAACATCACTATATGAATGTAGTCAGAAACAATAAACCATATCCATTTGTAAATAGTCAACAGAAAACATGTGAAACTACACTAAAAAACATAACTAAAAATAGATGGGTTGTATTTTATGACATGATCTCTGGTCAAAGATGGCCTCCATTCTCAAAATCACCTTAAAAACAATGCAATTCCTATGCCACTTATCATCAATTGGGCTATAAGAATCCAATAGCTAACCATATAGTTATTGAACCAAAAATATATTTAGAGCATTACAAGAGTATAATGAATATATTTATAAAATTATATGTATAATAAATAAATATTTATTTATTGAAAATAATAAATATAAATAAATGTAAATTTATTTATATTTATAAATATAATGAATATATAAAAATTTATAATTATAAATTTTTTATAAATATATTTACTGTATTTATAATTATATATAATTAATATCTTTATTATAGTTTTATAATTATTTAAATATATCTATATTTATTTAGGATTATAATTGTAAATATTTGTATATATTTATTATAATTTTATTATTATTTAATAACTATAAATGTATATATATTTATTTATAGTTATAATAATATATATATATATATTTCAATAATTATAAAATTTTAACAAATATATTTATTGCATTTATAATTTTATAAATATATACATTTAATATATTTATAACAATTTAAAAATTATTAAAATATATATGTATTATAGAGAATTCTAATCATAAATATTTTTATATATTTATTAAAATATTTATTTAATTAATATATTTATTATAATTTGATAATTATTTTAATATAAATATATATTTATTACATATATATTTCTATTATAGTGTGTGATTTATAATGAAAATTAATTTTATTTGTTTTTATTAAAATAGTTATTTTTGAATATAATTAATATTAAAATATAATTTTATAATAATACTGTTTTAACAAATAAAAAAATTGGTTCGATCACCTGTTTAATCGATTTTCCCAATCCGAACATGACATACTCCCCTGATTTATTGACCATCATGTTTCTATATGAGTACGTGAATAATTTGAGTGTAATTTAGGTGGGTGTTTTTTTAGTTTTATGGGATAAGGTTTTTTTATATTTGGGAAATGGGTTTGTTGCTTGAAGTGGTGCTTACCACCCCCAAACCCCACAAATATATATATATATATATAATAAAATTATTTATTATAATAAATATAAAAAAATATAATAAATACAACATTATATTTTTTTAGAATAAATAAAAAAATTATAATAAATTTATTTATTTATAATAAATATTTATAATAAATATCTAATAAATATTATAATAAATATTATAATATTATTATAATAAATATACATTTGTTATACTTTTATTATAATTTTATTATAAATACTATAATATTATAATATTATAATATTTATTCTAATAAATTCCTTCTTCCACTAAAAGGGGGTTTATCATATAATAAAAAAATTGATGGCCTTCAGGCCGTTGGATTATTATAATAAATATCTAATAAATATTAATAAATACTATTATAATAAAAGGACAATAAATGTATAATAAATGTATAATAAATATTTATTGTACAGTTATATTTATAACAAATACTTATTATAATTAAATATTATAATATTTATTGTAATAAATATCTAATAAATGCAAAATAAATATTATTAAAATAAATATACATTTATAAAATATATTATAATAAATATTATTATAATAAATGTATAATAAATATTATTGTAATAAATATTATAATAAATGTATAATAAATATTTATAATAAATTTATTATAAAAGTATATTTATTATAATAAATATTATAATATTTAATAATTATTATTGTATATTTATATTAATATTTATAATAAATATTAATATTTATTATAATAAATCTACATTTATTTATTATAATAAATCAACATTCATTTTATAGATTTATTATAATAAATATGTACAATAAATGTATAATAAATATTATAATACATTTAATTTTTTATTATAATATAATTAATGTAATATGTAATTTTTTATAATTATTATATAATTATCATATCTATATTTATTGTCTTTATAAATATATAATTATATTATAAATAATGTAATATCTAATATAATATAATAAATGTAATATGATACATTGTATTTTTTAAATTATAAAAAATGTATATTTATAATTATATAAATGAATAATAAATATAAATGTATAATTACATATTACATTTATTATAATAAAAAAATAATTACATATTACATTTATTATAATTAATAAATGTATATTTATAATTAAATTAATAAATGTATATTTATTATAATAAATAAATCTATATTTATAACATATTTATTATAATAAATAAATGTATATTACATTTATAATAAATGAATATTTATATAAATAAATTTATATTACATTTATAATAAATATATATTTATATAAATAAATATTATTAAAAAAATATTATTAATGAAAATTAATAAATGTATATTTATTAATGAATATTATAATAAATAAATGTATATTTATAATTACATTTATAAATGTATATTTATAATAAATGTATATTTATAATAAATGTATATTTATAAATAAATATTATTATTAAATATTATTAATGAATATTAATAAATGTATATTTATTAATGAATATTAATAAATGTATATTAATTAATGAATATTTTAATAAATAAATGTATATTTATATAATTAAATGTATATTTCATTGATAATAATTGTATATTTATATAAATAAATGTATATTACATTTTTAAGTAGTTACATATTAATTATAATAAATGTATATACACATGATGGAGAGTTCATCTCTCTACAAAGGAGAGCCTATCTCTCCATACAATTGTCCTGGAAATTGTATTCATGTGTAGCTTTTCGCAAAGAAGGAAATTGTTGGACAATTTGAGTTGTTCGCAGCATGCGGTGCAAAATATAGGGAGAAATCTAAAGGCGTGGTCGCTGGTTCTGTTCGCGAGGCTTCTCTGCATGAGGTAGATCTGGGGGATAGGTAGGATCTTGCATTAAAGGTGGTGATAAAGTGTGCTCATAAGAAGTTGGGGGCACGGAAGCCCGTCTGCGAGAGGAATCCTTATGCGGTGATGCAGGTTGGCTCCGCGTCTGGTAATTGGAGGAAGATGATGATACTGAAGTAGGACCATCTTGGTGTTCGTTGGCGTCGACCGAAGCCAACCTCGTCTAGATCAAGATAACTATGTAGGAGGACCTCATGTGGGACACTTCTTGTTCACACTGGTGATGGGTGGTTGATGATGACCTCAAAACTGGTGTCTTTGAGTTGCTGGACTGATGAGGATGTGTCGTCTTGGAGGATCTGGGATCCCGGCGGCAACGAGTGCTCGATGGTGATGTGGGTTTGGGTGTGCTGGCTTGCAGATGGGTGACTTCCCGTGTGGGGGGTCGGTCGGCGTGTTTGGGACCCCGGTGCATGGTGACGACCGTGGGTGAGGTGGAACCAGGGTTTGGGATCCCGATGGGGCACCATAGGTGAGGTTTCAGGCTGTAGATGACGATCTTGGCAGACGGTGGGAGGGGTG
Organism: Viscum album; assembly: GCA_963277665.1. NCBI lineage: Eukaryota > Viridiplantae > Streptophyta > Magnoliopsida > Santalales > Viscaceae > Viscum > Viscum album. The sequence goes on from OY728131.1 coordinate 1,935,990,974, forward strand.
ACTAGCGAGAGCGTGGAAACGCGCTGTGATGGCATTGGTGGGATGACTACCGACGGTGTGTTTTTTGACTGTTGATAGATTCCGTTTGGTGTTGACAGCTGCCGGTGCGAGACGACTGCAGTTTCATGCAAGGTGCTACATCTAGATGACGATTTTCAGTTCTCGGATCCTGACAGCATATGGGTTGCACGTGGGTTGAGAGTGCATCGGCTGATGAAGATGGCAACCAGCTATCTGCTTCGGCGGCGTGTCTCTACCGGGGATGACGCGGATGGGTATTTAGACGACCTTGGAATGCATGAAAGGATGCGTTGCGGATTGAAGATGGGAGGATGAGCGATCCTTGCACTGATTGAGCTGGCTCGACTTCTGGTTTTTTCACGAGACAGTGACGGCCCCGTGTGGGGAGAAGTCGTCGATGACTTTGGTGAACATGGGTTGTGATTGGGATGTGGGCACAGACAGCTGCACCATGGCATCGACTGTCTGGGTTTGCCTTGACCTTGAGAGACAGATCATTGCGATACAGGCTGTATGTCGGTACAGATTTCATGGGTTGTTCTAGTGGATGAACTTGTTAGGGCCAACCCTTTTTGTGCACTTTGAAAACTATTTTTTTTGGCTTTTGTCTGTCTTGTGGGCGGTGTTGGTCCTCCACTTGGTATTTGGTGGCGCATGTGCCACATTTTTGTATCTTTGCCTCAGTTTTTCTTTGATTGATAAATTTTTGGGACCGAGTATGCTTGGATCCTAATCATTCCTCGTATAATAAATGTATATTATATTTATAAATAAATAATCATTTATTTTGTTAATAAATTTATATTACATTTATTATAATAAATGCATATTATATATTTATTATAATAAGGAAATGTATATTTATAATTATATAATTATAGTATATAATTATTTGTAGATATAATAATTATATAATAAAGATAAATAATTATATATTACATTTATTATATTATAATTAAAAAATAAATGTATTATAATATTTATTATATATTTATTATACATTTTTATTATAAAAAATGTATAAAATAAATGTATATTTATTATAATAAATTTGGCTACAAACATCCAACAGCTAACCATATACTTATTGAACCAAACATATATTTAGAGCATTACATGAATATAATAAATATATTTATAAAGTTGTATGTATAATAAATAATTTTTATTTATTTATAATAATAACTATAAATCAATGTATTTTAATTTATATTTATATATATAATGAATATATATTAATTTATAAATACAAATTTTTTATATATATATTTATTATTTTTATAATAATTTATAATTAATATCTTTATTATAATTTTATGATTATTTAAATATATCTATATTTATTTAGAATAATAATTGTAAATATTTGTATATATTTAATATAATTTTATAATTATTTAATAACTATAAATTTATATACATATATATATATATATATATATATTTATTTATAGTTATAATCATATATATATATATATATTTCAATAATTATAAATTTTTAACAAATATATTTATTGTATTTATAATTTTATAAATATATATAATTAATATATTTATAAAAATTTATTAATTATTTAAATATATACTTTTACATTGAAATCTAATAATAAATATTTGTATATATTTATAAATATATATATTTTATTTACATATTTATTATAATTTGATAATTAATTATGGTGTCTGATTTATAATGAAAATTAATTTTATTTATTGTCATTATAATATTTATATTTTACAATAATTAATATGAATATGTAATTATATAATAATATTGTTTTAACAAATAAAAAAATTGGTTTGATCACTTATTTAAAAGATTTTCCCGATTCGAACTTGACCGACTCCCCTAATTCATTGACCATCCCGAAACTCTATGAGTGGGTGTATAATTTGACCTACAATAAATGAATTTTAGGTGCAATATAATGATTTGATTGTGAGATTAGTCATGTGACCATTGTATTTTGAATTTTGAAACTGACCATTTTTAAATGCATTCATAAATATATGAAATGGATGAGTCGTTCTATAAATTAGATACCCTTCCTCACCCCCTGTCATTATGTAGCTCTAAAAATTTAACTATAATTCTCACTCACCCTTCCTCCTCCCCAGTATGAGCTCCCATCTCTCCGATCCCCCAAAACAAAATGGTGCATCGTGTGATGAGGACGTTAACAGCGAAGCTGAGGAGTGTCGCTAATTCCATCTTCCCTGGCTCTACGAAAAGGCAGGGGAGAGCGCCGCACACTGATCAGGCGATGACGAAATGGTAGAGGATAGCACCACACACCGAGCAGGCAATGCCGACAATTCCAAAAATGTCCTTCTATCTGCTCTTAAAAGACACTTCCTACTAGGTTATGCAGAAAAGGAAGAAGAAGACGATGCTGGCCGACCTGGCGATGCCAGAATGGCAGATGGGGGAAACCCACTTTGATATGCTCATAGAAGACACTTCCTACCAAGAAATGCTGGAATGGAAGAAGAAGACGACACTGACCGACCAGGTGATGCCGAAAAGGAAGAAGGAGATGACACTGGCCGACCCGGTGATGATGGAAAGGAAAAAGAAGATGAAACTGGCCGAACCGACGATGTAGGAATGGCAGTGGAGTGAAACTCACATCGATCTACTCTTAGCAGACACTTCTTACCAGGCGATGCAAGAAAGGTAGAAGAAGATGAAGCTGGCCAACTCGGCGATGCCGTAATGGTAGAGGAGGGAAACCCACATCAATATTCTCTTAGTTGACACTTCCTACGAGGTGATGCCATAAAGGAAGAAGAAGATAACACTAACCAGCCCGTTTATACCCCAAGTCCTGGCGATGGAGGATCAGAAGAAGGTGAAGCACCCTGGGTGGCCTGTTTATGGTCAAAGACCTGTGGATAGAGGTGATGCCGGAAAGGAAGAAGAGGATGGTGGTGGGAAACATATTTATAGCCCAAGAACTAACGATGGAGGATCAGAATAAGAGAAGTACGGTGTTCATGGCACAAAGGCAGAGGAGAGCGCCGCACACCGAGCATCACTTATCAGACTCTTGCGATCATGCGACGTCTGAAAGGAAGAAGAGGACGACGCTGGATGACTTGTTTAAAGCCCAGGACCTGGCGATGGAGGATCAGAAGAAAAGAAATATGGTTTTCATGGAAGAAAGGTAGAGGATAGTGTCGCACACTAAGCAGCTCTTACCATGCTCTTGCGATTAGTCCACGCCAAAAAGGAAGAAGAGGAAAATGCTGGCCGACTAGTTTATAGCCCAAGACCTCGTGATGGAGGATCAGAAGAAGATAAGTATGGTGTTCTGGGCAGAAAACCAGAGGAGAGTGCCACACACCTAGCACCTCTTACCAGACTCGGTGTTCATGGAAGAAAGTCAGAGGAGAGCACTGCACACCAAGCTACTCTTACCAGATATATATTTAAGAATTAATATAATGAATTTAAAAATATAATGTGGAAATTATAAATTTATGTTTATCATTTTGGAAATATATGTAATATTTTTATTCAAATATATTCTATTTTTGTTTTTTCTCTTTTAATCAAGTATTCACAAGATTCATTTTGATTTTTTGCTTGGTTCGAAAAACAATCTAGTTTTCGTTGATTTAACATAATCCAATTAATTCAATGAGAAATAAATTTATTCTTGTTTTTTCTTAATGATTATTTTTATACTTAAAACATGTGCTTTTTCAAAAAATGGTTCTTGTGAATTTATATTAAATTTTTATTTACCACTTCTAGAAATTAAATATTATAAAATGGGTTCTATATTTCAAATCAGTATAATTAATATCAGGTAATAAGATCAACTTAATGAATAATTATTCTTTGATAAGAATCATATAAAATTATAAAGGAAGGTTCAATGCAAAGAGTATTCATGACGGCATGAAATGCTATCCATGAGAAGTACAACAAAACAAAGTTTCTTTTAACATTTTTTTTGTAAAAAAGTTAAAATTACCTCGCTCAAAATATGAAAAGATGATTCCATTTCTTTTTTTATTAAAATTCAAACATGGCTAAATATCAATTTAAAAACCCATAGGAGAATGTAAAAATCATTCTTGAAAACATTTTTAAAGAAAATATGAAAATTTATGAAAAGGATTCCCAAAAGACTATTTTTCTTTTTAAAAATAATTCTGTTCATTCTAAGTACTAAATAAAGGAAAATTGTAAAATTACTTGAACACTACATGAATAAATGAAGGAAAATAAAATGAAATGGTTTTGTCATATAAGGAACATATAATTTCTCTCAACATAAACTAAAGTATAATCAATACAAATTAAAATGAGATTGAAACATAAATCCTTTACAACTTTCGTAATCACTAAATCAAAAAATCATGAAAAAGAGAACAATATATGGATTTTTAAATCCCCGTAGTTTTAATAAAAAGTATCGTAAAAAACATTAATGGTGTCACAACCCAACTTTTATGTTTATTTTTATTTTATTATTCATGGGCTCCACGTCCTCGTGTTAAGGATCGGGCAGGTCCCAGTTTAAAAATTTCTAATATTTAATGTTTTGGTGGGTTTCAGACCTGTGCATGGGCACCGTGTGGTTAGCATTGAATGTGCGGTCGCCCCAGCTGCTTGTGCGGGTGCCATGCCGACTGCGTTGAGGTGTGCAATTTGCGTTCGTGTTTTTTTAAGTCGTGTGATAAGCGCGCGGGTAACCGTTAATATTATGTTGTTATTATTATTATTATTGTTTTTGTTATTGTTTTTATTTATAAATGTATTTATAATATTTATAATTATATATAATTAATATCTTCATTATAAATTTATATTTATTTAAATAAATCTATATTTATTTAGAATTATAATTTTAAATATTTGTATATTTGTATTATAATTTTATATTTATTTAATAACTAAAAATTTATATATATTTATTTATAGTTATAATCATATATATATATATATATATATTTAAATAATTATAAAATTATAACAAATATATTTATTGCATTTATAATTTTATAAATATATATAATTAATATAATTATAAAAATTTACTAATTATTTAAATATATACATATTATATAGAATTATAATTATAAATATTTATATATAATTATAAATATATTTATTTAATTAATATATTTATTATAATTTGATAATTATTTAAATATAAATATATATTTATTACATATATATTTTTCTTATAGTGTGTGATTTATAATGAAAATTAATTTTATATATTGTCATTAAAATAGTTATATTTAACATTAATTAATATGAATATATAATTATATAACAATATTGTTTTAAAAAATAAAAAAATTGGTTTGATCTCCTGTTTAACCGATTTTCTTGATCTGATCTTGACCTACACCCCTAATTTAATGACCATCCCGATTCTATATGAGTGCGTGTATAATTTGAGGGTAATTCAGGTGGGTGGGTTTTTTTAGTTTTATAGTTTAGTTTTTTTTATATTTAGAAAATGGGTTTCTTCAGCGCCACTTGAAGTGGCGCTTTCACCCCACACCACCCCCAAACCCCACAAATATATATATATATATATATATATAAATTTATTTATTATAATAAATATAAAAAATACAATAAATACATAATTATATTTTTTATAATAAATACAAAAATTATAATAATTTTATTTATTTATAATAAATATTTATAATAAATATCTAATAAATATTATAATAAATAAAATATTATTATTATTATAAATATACATGTGTTATTAATTTATTATACAATTATTATAAATTCTATAATGTTATAATATTATAATATTTATTATAATAAATATCTAATAAATATTAATAAATATTATTATAAAAAATGCACAATAAATGTAAAATAAATATTTATAATACATTTATATTTATAAAAAATACTTATTGTAATTAAATATTATCATATTTATAATAATAAATATATAATAAATGGATAATAAATATTATTATAAAAAATATACATTTATAATATCTATTATAATAAATATTATTATAAGAAATGTATAATAATTATTATTGTAATAAATATTATATTAAATTTATTATAAATACATAGTAAATGTATAATAAATATTTATAATAAATATATTATAAATGTATATTTATTATTATAAATATTATAATATTTAATTATAATAAATGTATATTTATATTTGAATTTATAATAAATATGATAATATTTATTATAATAAATCTATATTTATTTATTATAATAAATCTACATTTATTTATTATAATAAATCTACATTTATTTTATACATTTATTATAATAAAAATGCACAATAAATGTATAATAAATATTATAATACAATTAATATTTATTTATAATATAATAAATGTAATATGTAATATAATATAATAATTGTAATATGATACATTTAGTTTTTAATTATAATAAATGCATATTTATAATTATATAAATGCATAATAAATATAAATGTATAATTACATATTACATTTATTATAATAAATAAATAATTACATATTACATTTATTATAATAAATAAATGTATATTTATAATTACATTTATAAATGTATATTTATTATAAAAAAATAAATGTATATTTATTATATATTTAATATATTAAATAATTGTATATTACATTTATAATAAATGTATATTTATATAAAGAAATGTATATTACATTTATAATAAATGTATATTTATATAAATAAATATTATTAATAAATATTATTAAAGAAAATTAATAAATTTATATTTACTAATGAATATCATAAAAAATAAATGTATAATTATAATTACATTTATAAATGTATATATATAATAAATGTATATATATAATAAATGTATATTTATAAATAAATATTATTATTAAATATTATTAATGAATATTAATAAATTTATATATATTAAAGAACTTTATAATAAATAAATTTATATTTATAATTACATTTATAAATGTATATTTATTATAATAAATAAATGTATATTACATTTACAAATAATTACATATTTATTATAATAAATAAATGTATATTAAACTTATAATAAATGTATAATCATATAAATTAATGTATATTACATTTATAATAAATGTATATTTATATAAATAAATGTATATTACATTTATAATCAATGTATATTTATATAAATTAATATATATTACATTTATAAGTAATTACATATTTATTATAATAAATGTTTATTACATTTATAAATAAATAATCATTTATATAATTAATAAATGTATATTAAATTTATTATAATAAATTTATATTACATATTTATTATAATAAATGTATATTACATTTATAATAAATATCTAATAAATGTATATTTATTTAAATGTATATTTATTATAATAAATAAATGTAAATTAAGTTTATAAATAATTACATATTTATTATAGTAAATAAATGTATATTTATAATTATATAAATATAGTATATAATTATTAATAGATATGTTAATTATATAATAAAAATAAATAATTATATATTACATTTATTATATTTCAATTAAAAAATAAATGTATTATTATATTTATTATACATTTATTATACATATTTATTATAATAAATGTATTAAATGAATGTAGATTTATTATAATAAATTGGGATACAAACATCCAAAAACTATCCATATACTTTTGGGACCAAACATATACTTAGAGCATTACAAGAATATAATAAATATATTTATGAAATTATAGGTATAATAAATAAACATTTATTTATTTATAATAATAACTATAAATTAATGTATATTTTTTATATTTATATATATAATGAATATATATTAATTTATAAATATAATTTTTTTAATTATATTAATTATATTTTTTATTATATTAAATTAAAATCTTTATTATAATGTTATAATTATTTCAACATATCTATATTTGTTTAGAATTATAATTGTAAATATTTGTATAAATTAATTATAATTTTATAATTATTTTATAATTATAAATTTATATATAATTATTTATATTTAAAATAATATATATATATATGTATATATTTCAATAATTAAATAATTTTAACAAATATATTTATTGCATTTATAAATTTATAAATATATATAATTAATATATTTATAACAATTTTATAATTATTTAAATATATACGATTTATATAGAATTTTAATTATAAATATTTGTATATATTTAAAAATATATTAATTTAATTAATATATTTATTATTATTTGATAATTATTTAAATATAAATATATATTTATTACAAATATATTTTCATTATAGTCTGTGATTTATAATGAAAATTAATTTTATTTATTGTCATTAAAATATTTATATTTGACTATAATTAATATTAATATGTAATTATATAATAATATTGTTTTAACAAATAAAAAAATTGGTTCGATCACCTGTTTAACTAATTTTCCCGATCCAAACATGACCTACTCCCATGATTCAGTTACCACCCCGATTCTATATGTCTTGTTGTATAATTTGACCTATAATAAATGAATTTTAGGTGCAATGGAATGATTTGATATAGAGATTAGTCCAGTGACCATTGTAATATGAATTTTGACGCTCACCATCCTTAAATTCATTCATAAATATATGAAATGGATGAGTTGTTCTATAAATTAGATACCCTTCCTCATCCCCATTCATTCTGTAGCTCTGCGAATTTAACTGTAATTCTCACTCACACTTCCTCCTCCCGAGTACGAGCACCCGTCTATCCGATCCTCTAAAACAAAATGGTGCATCAGACGATGAGGATGTTAACAACGAATTTGAGGAGTGTCACCAATTAATTCTTCCATAGATCTACAAAAAGGCAGATAAGAGTATCGCACAGTAAGTCGGCGATGTCGGTGATGCCCGAATGGCCGAGGATAGCGCCGCACACCGAGCAGGTGATGTCGGTGATTCCGAAAACCTACTTCGATCTTTTCTTAGAAGACACATCCTACCAGGCGATGCCGGAAATGATGAATAAGATGATACTAGCTGACCTGACGATGCCGGAATGGAAGATGGGGGAAACCCACATTGATCTGCTCTTAGGAGACACTTTTTACCAGGAGATGCCAGATAGGAAGGAGAAGACAATGTTGACCGACCAGGTGTTGCCAGAAAGGAAGAAAACGACAACGATGGCCGACCTAGTTATGCCGGAAATGAATAAGAAGATGACAATGGCCGACCCTGCGATGCAGGAATGGAAGAGGAGGGAAACCCACATCGATCTTCTCTTAGAAGACACTTCCAACTAGGCGATGCAGGGAAGGAAGAAGAAGATGAATCTGGACGACCTGGCGATGCCAGAATGACAGAAGAAAGAAAACCCACATTTATCTACTCTTAGCAGACACTTCCTACCACGCGATGCCATAATGGAAGAAGAAGAGGTCATTGGTCAGCCTGTTTATACCCCAAGACCTGGCGATGGATGATCGGAAGAAGGGGAGCACTCTGGGCAGCCTGTTTATGGCTGAAGACCTGGGGATGGAGGTGATGCCGGAAAGGAAGAAGAGGACGGCGGTGGGCAGCCTGTTTATAGCCCTAGACCTCATTATGGAAGATCAGAAGAAGAGATGTATGGTTTTCATGGAAAGAAGGAATAGGAGAGGACCCCAAAATGAGAATCTCTTACCAGACTCTTGCGATCAGACGACATCGAAAAGGAAGAAAAGGACGATTTTGGATGACTTGTTTAATGACCAAGACCTGGCGATGGAGGATAAGAAGAATAGAAGTACAATTTTCATGGTAGAAAGGCAAAGGAGAGCACCGCACACTCAGCAGCTCTTGCCAGAATCTTGCGATCAGGCCATGATGGAAAGGAAGAAGATGACAATGTTCACCGACCTATTTATAGCCCAATACCTGGCATTGGAGGATCGTCAGAAGAGAAGTACAGTGTTCATTGATGAAAGGAAGAGAAGAGCGTCACACACCTAGCATCTTTTACCAGACCCAGTGTTCAATACAGAAAGGCAGAGGAGAGCCCCGCACACTGAGTAACTCTTACCAGATGTATATTTAAAAGTTAATATAATGAATTGAAAAAGATAATGTTGAAATTAGAAATTTATGTTTAACATTTTGGAAATCTATGTAATATTTTTATTCAAATAAATTCTATTTTTGTATTTACACCTTTAATCAATTATTCACAAGATTCATTTTGATTTTTTGCTTGGTTTGAAAAACAATAATGTTCTCATTGATTTAACATAATCCAATTAATTCAATGAGAAAAAAAATTATACTTGGTTTTTATTTAAGATTTTTTAATACGTAAAACATGTCCTTTTACAAAAAAATGGTTCTTGTGAATTTATATTAAAAATATTTTTTTACCACTTCTAGAAATTAAATATTATAAAATGGGTTCAATATTTCAAATCAGTATAATCAATAGAAGGTAATAAGATCAACTTAATGAATAATTTCTCATTGAGAAGAATCAAAGAATATGATAAAGGAAGGTTCAAAGAAATGAGTAGTCATGATGACATTAAATTCTATTATTAAGAAGTACAACAAAAAAGATTCTTTTCACATTTTTTTGTAAAAAAGTTAAAACCACCTCACTCAAAATACGAAATGAAGATTCCATTTTTTTTATTAAAGTTAAATCATGGCTAAAAATGAATTTAAAAATTAGAAGAAGAATAATAAAATCAATCTTGAAAACATTTTTAATGAAAAGATGAAAATGGAAGAAAAGGATTCCTAAATGTCTATTTTTCTTTTTTTTAAATTCTGATCATTCTAAGTTCAAAATTAAGGAAAATTTTACAATAACTTGAACACTCCATGAATAAATTAAGGGAAATAAAATGAAATGGGTTTATCGTATAAGGAACATATAATTTCTCACAATCAAAACAAATGTATAATCAATAAAAATTAAAATGAGATTGAAACATAAATCCCATACAACTTTGGCAATTACTAAATCAAAAACTCATGAAATAGATAACCATATATGAATTTTTAAATCCCCATAGTTTCAATAAAAAGAATCATAAAAAACATTAATAGTGTCAGACCCCGACTTTTTAATTTATTTTTGTTTTATTATTCCCCGCCTCCAGGTCCTCGCGTCAAGGATCGGGCTAGTTCTCGGTTTAAAAATTTCTAGCATTTAATGTTTTTTGCGGGTTTCAGACTTGTGCACAGGCACCGCGTGGTTAGCAGTGACCATACGGTCGCCTCAGGTGCTTGTTTGGGTGCCCAATCCGACTGTGTTGGGGCGTGCAATTTGCGTGCATGTTTTTTTTATGTCGTGCGATGAGCGCACGGGTACCCGTTAATATTATGTTGTTATTATTATTGTTATTTTAATAGTAATAATAATTATTTTTAAATATATATATTATATTTATAATTATATATAATTAATGTCTTTATTATAATTTTATAATTATTTAAATATATATATATTTATTTAGAATTATAATAGTAAATATTTGTGTAAATTCATTATAATTTTATAATTATTTAATAACTATAAATTTTTATATATTTATTTATAGTTATAATCATATATATATATATATCAATAATTATAAAATGTTTACAAATATATTTATTGCATTTATAATTTTATAAATATATATAATTAAAATATTTATAACAATTTAATAATTATTTAAATATATATGTATTATATAGAAATCTAATTATAAATATATGTATATATTTATAAATATATTTATTTAATTAATATATTTATTTTAATTTGATAATTATTTAAATATAAATATATATTTATTACATATATATTTTAATTAGAGTGTGTGATTTATAGTGAAAAATAATTTTATTTATTGTCATTAAAAGAGTTATATTTGACTATAATTAATATGAATATATAATTATATAATAATATTGTTTTAACAAATTAAAAAATTGGATCGATCTCCTGTTTAACAGATTTTCCCAATCCGAAATTGACCTACTCCCTTGATTCAATGACCATACCGATTTTATATGAGTGGGTGTGTAATTTGAACTACAATAAATGAATTTTAGGTGCAATAGAATGATTTGATTGAGAGACTAGTCCCGTGACCAATGTAATATGAATTTTGAGGATGACTATCCTTAAATGCATACATAAATATATGAAATAGATGAGTTGTTCTATAAAATAGATACCCTTCCTCATCCCATTTCATTTTTTCGCTCTGCAAATTTAACTGTAATTCTCACTCACCCTTCCTCCTCCCCAGTATGAACACCCATATCTCTGATCCCCCAAAACAAAATGGTGCATTGAATGGTGATGATGTTAAAAAAAAGCTGAGGAGTGTCGCCAATTCCTTCTTCCCTGGCTCTGCAAAAAAGTAGAGAAGAGTGTCGCACACTGAGTAGGCGATAACGGTGATTCCAGAATGGTCACAGATAGCACTGCACACCGAGCAAGAGATGTCGGCGATTCCGAAAAACTACATCGATCTTCACTTAGAATACACTTCCTTCCAAGCGATGCTGGAAAGGAAGAAAAAAATGACGCTAGCCGACCCGGCGATGCCATAATGGCAGATGAGGGAAACCCACATTGATCTGATCCTAGCAGAAACTTCCTACCAGGCGATGCCAGAGAGGAAGAAGATGACGACGCTGACCGACCCAGTGATGCCGGAAAGGATGAATAAGGCAATGTTGGCCAACCCGGTGATGCTAGAAAGAAAGAAGATGATGACCCTGGCCGACCGGGCGATGCAGGAATGGAAGAGGAGTGAAACCCACATCGATCTACTCTTAGAAGACACTTCCTACCAGGAGATGCAGGAAAGGAAGAAGATGATGAAGCTAGCTGACCCAGTGTTGTCGGAATGACAGAGGATGGAAACCCACACCGATCTGCTCTTAACAGACACTTCCTAGCTAGCGATGCCGGAAAGGAAGAAGAAGATGATGTTGGCCGGCCCATTTATACTCCAAGACCTGGTGATGGAGTATCAGAATTAGGGGAGCACCTAGGGTTGCCTGTTTATGGTAGAAGACCTGAGGATGGCGGCGGCACCAGAAAGGAAGAAGAGGATGGCGGTGGGAAACCTGTTTATAGCCCAAGACCTGATGAAGGAAGATGATAAGAAGAGAAGTACGGTGTCCATGGCAGAAATGTAGAGCAGGGTTCCATACACTCAGAAGCTCTTACCAGACTCTTGCAATCAGGAAACGTCGAATATAAAGAATAGGACGACGTTGGATGACTTTTTTAATGCCTAAGACCTGGAAATGGAGGATCAGAAGAAGAGAAGAACAATTTTCATTGCAGAAAGGCATAGGAGAGCGCCACACACTGAACCGCTCCTAACGGACTCTTGTGATCAGGCCACGCTGAAAAGGAAGAAGAGGACGATGCTAGTCGACCTGTTTATAGCCCTTGACCTTGCGATGGAGGATCAGAAGAAGAGAAATATGGTGTTCATGGTAAAAAGGCAGAGGAGAGTGTCGCACAGCTAACACCTCTTACCAGACTCAGTGTTCCTGGCAAAAAGGAAGAGGAGAGCCCCGCACACAGAGCAGCTCTTACCAAATATATATTTAAGAATAAATATATTGAATTAAAAAAATAATGTTGACATTAGAAATTTATTTTTAACATTTTGGAAATATATTTAATATTTTTATTCAAATAAAATCTATTTTGGTTTTTTCTCTTTTAATCATGTATTCACAATATTCATTTTAATTTTTTCCTTGGTTTGAAAAACAATAAAGTGTTCATTGAATTAACATAATCCAATTAATTCAATGAGAAAAAAATTATTCTAGGTTTTTCTTTAAGATTATTTTTATACTTTAATCATGTTCTGTCACGAACCAGGCCGGGTCGGCGCTGGGTCGGATGGCGACCCGGCCTGGTTCATGACAAAATGGTATCAGAGGGCAAGGTTTGCTCTCTTGGGTCTTTCTCTTTTGAGATAGAGTCGTACTGGACCAAAATTAAGGTTGTCGGAACTCAGCGTTCTAGCTACGATCAATGTGCCTGGCCAGCACACCTCGTGGCGGAACTCGAGTAACCAAAGTGTGTTGAGGTTTGTCTGTGTTTTTGGTCATTGCGGTTAATCTTTTCCATGGGAAATGAAAAAGGGGTAAGGTCAGTGGTCCTAGTGAGCTCGCAGGGTCTGGCAAGCCATGTGGAGCCGGGGACGCTGTCCTAGAATTCCCTTCGATGCAGTGGTATGACTGGCGTATGGCCGCCAACCATACGTTCCAGTCACCCTCTGACACAAGTTTTCTCTTGCGTCATTTCTCGTCTCTTTGTTTTGGATTCGTGAGAATTTGGTTTTTAGGTAAATATGTTTTGGTCTGGGAAAATGTTTTCAAATGAAAGGCTTTAAAAAGAAAATGACGCGAAAGGTTTGGAAAGTGTGGGTTGGATGTTTTGGTTTTAAAAAAAAATGGAATGGTTTGTTTTTGACCCTTGGTGTTCTCGTGGGAAACCACATGCATGAGTGTATATGAAAAAAAAATGGTTAATGGCACGAGCGGATGAGTGCTCTGATGGATATGAGGTGGGTGCCAGTGCGGCACGAGAACATGCATGTGCGAGGCCCATGAGACACCATTTGTGTTTGTGCAACCCACTGGCTTTGCTTATTTTTAAAATGTCTTGTTAAAGAAAATGTTTGGTGTTTTAGTAAACGGTGTTTGTGTGGCGTGTCCTTGTGTTTTTGAGATGTTGGATGCGTGGCGTTTTGAACTGAGTATTATTTTTGAATGGTTTATGTCCCGAGTTTGAGTTCTTATTTGTAAGTTGGTATGTAAGCGTGTGGTTAGTAAATTCCTTTGAAGAGTACATCGGGGAGAACTTGCAGTGGTTTTCCCTGCACGTTTGGTGTTTGCTTGTGGTATGTCTTGACTGTTGGACCAGTTTGGTTGGGTCCATAGTTTTCTTTCTTGACTAGTGTATGCCCCCATAAAGCATTGGCATGTGATTGAAGTATGACTACGGGGAATTCCCCGTTGGCCGACACTCCAGTTGATCGAAGGATTCTCTTTTTGAATTCTGGAATTAAACCCACCTTTAATTTTTACAACTAAGTGGATCCTCTCGCACTGGGATGACAGATGCGAGGGGAGTTGAACAGAGTTTTGGTTTCTTTGAGTTCCCAGAGTTATCGAGTATGAAATTTGACGTCGTTACGTTTGAAGGTTTCCCCTAGAAACGGCGAAAGAAATTCTAGTGGGGAAGGGTGAAGGCGTTTGAGAGGTGTCAGTGCTTATCGATGTTTTGAATGGTTGGTAGTGTTTACATTAGCCGCAAGGGTCATGTTCGGTGACGTCTTGCAGCGTGAGACCTCGTTGATAATCAACAGTGGTTTGGAAGCAACCCTAAGTCGTCGGTGTAGCCTATCATTCTAAATGACCTCTGATCTTTGGTTTGTCTTGTTTAAGAAAGAGGTTTACGTTAGGCCACTAGTGTGGCAGACCCAGTCACATGGGGATGCTACGGTCAATTGCAGGAATCATGTGTTGTTTAAGACCTAGTTTGAAGTCCTTCTCCGTATAATGTTCCTCTCAACAGTAATGGTCATGTTCGGTGACGATTTGCGGTGTCGTGTTCTCATCCAGTGTGACAAAGGGTGATGCGCATACACCATTGCAGCTCTTATGTTGGTTAATGTTTTGTGTATGATCAGTTGGATGTCATGGTGTGTTGTGTCTGATGGTGTATCCTCAGGTGCAATAGGATTTCGTGTGACACCAAAAAGGAGAAGCTCCGTTCGGGAGTTTTCCATGCCTGACTACGAGGCAGAAGATGCTTCAAACATCAGGGCTCCAGCCATAGGCCTCGGAGTGAAGCTGGCGCGTGGTCAGGAACCCCGAGGGGGTATGAGACCCCGACTTTATTTCTGTCATTGGTGTTGAAAGTGAAATCAGCTTAAATTTGTCTTCCATGGTTGTTCTGCTCCGAACGAACCGTCGGGTTGCCTAAGGTTTTCGTGACCATGTGGAGGCGTGTTCATCTCGTTGCCTTAAAGTCTTGGGGGTTGCGTCCCACTGAAAGCAATCACTTTTAGTGGTCCTTGAGAGTCTGTTGGGGAAACATCGATCCCAAAATTTTTATAATGCTCATCCCGGGATGTGGATGTGTTGGTCAAGTCTTAGGTCATGGTTCTGACGCCCGGGTGGTTAGGCCCCTCCGTCCCCGCCACTTGTGGTGGGGTGTTTGGTCACCATTGAGAAGTTTTTCAAAGTTCTATGCATTTTGTTAGTTCTAATGGTGGGGAGTCCTCATGGACCTCCCCATGCTGGTTTTCTAGTCTCGCCTTGGGCGTTGGCAGGTTCTTAATGGTGGGGAGACCCACATTGGGTCTCGCACGAATGTCTCTAGGATGAATCAGTGCTGGACTTTCTTTAATTGCGGGGAGTCCGCTCGAACCTCCCCCTGTCGGTTGTCCACTCTCATTTCGAGCATCAGTGACTTCTTAATGGTGGGGAGCCCCTCGGGCCTCCCCATGTTGATCTTTTGCTTCTGTTTTTAAATATGGTTTGGTGATAAGTGGTAAAAATGTTCGGTGGATGTGGTTTGACCTTATTTGTTCATTCTATCTAAATGGTGTGGTTCCGGTCTAATAGTGCTTGAGTTGTTTCGGCTTGCGAAGTTGGTTTCCGTGGGTGCGAGAGTTCCCTTCCTTGGTCATTCAACTGGAGGTGTTCTAGCTCTTCGGGGCGGACGACACATATCGGAAAGTCTTTTTATGAGTTTCATGGGGTTGTCCTTAAGTCACTTCCTTTGAGCACGATGCTTTGCCTCTTTGCTTGATGTTTGTGGAGATTCCCTTTGAACCTTAAGGGAGTGTGGTTGTCTGCCTTGGGGTTTGATTTTGGGTCGTGGCCTTCTAAGCCACGTTTTCTGAGGGTCGTGGCCTTCTAAGCCACGTTTCACCGAGACACGAGGTTCTAGGGTCCCACTTGAGCTAGATGAACCTTAGGGGATTTACCCGTAGTGCTCTACCATCTTTGGCGTGGTGCCTTCCGTCGGCATATGGAAGACCACTTGAGTGTGTATGTGTGTGTGAGCATGTGTATGTGTGTGTGAGTATGTGTGTGTGTTCCCATATTGAACATTTCTCTTCCCCTTTTAAAAAAAATCGTGTTTGTTAAATGAGTTCTTTTTAATGTTTTTCTTTTAGCGTTTAGCTTGTAAATGTTTTCTTTAAAAAAAACTAAAATTAAAATTTTGAATAAGCACTTTAAATTGTCTTTTGATGTTGTGGCATGGAACCATTTCTCGGTGGCGTCCTACTGGGCTTTTAGCTCACACCCTGCATACACCCTTGGGTGTATGTAGTTTCTGTTTCTTCTGTCTTCCAGGTTGCGACTTCGTGCTCAATGATGGTGGTTCAGGTTTCAGCTGGTCTTCTCATGCAGAATGGTGTTGATGTGGTCTCACTTCTGCCAGGAGGTTGGGTATGAGTTTTAGTTTCCGCTGTCGTCTTTTCTTTTTAGTTATTTCTTCAAGTTGTAGACTTTAAACTTGTTCATAGTTTAAAGACACGTTTTGTTGTCTATTTCTATTTTCAGTTTATCTATCTGGTTAGTTGGTTTTTCTGTCTTGTATTTCAGGTAAAACCGTTCCCACCTGTTAAACTTGATACCCGGGCACTTGTGCCAGCCCGTGGGGATTGGGAACGCCCTTCGGGCCTTGCCGCGGACCGGGTCGGCGCCGGGTCGGATGGCGACCCGGCCTGGTTCGTGACATGTTCTCATTCAAAAAATAGTTCTTGTGAATTTATATGAAAAATATTTTTTTACCACATCTAGAAATTAAATCTTATAAAATGGGGTCTATATTTCAAATCAATATAATAAATATCAGGTAATAAGATCAACTTAAAGAATAATTTTTCTTTGAGAAGAATCCTAGAAAATTTTAAAGCAAGGTTCAAAGCAACAAGTAGTCATGATGACATGAAATTCTATCCATGCGAAGTACAACAAAAAAGATTCTTTTCACAATTTTTTGTAAAAAAGTTAAAATTACCTCGAAAAAAATACGAAAAAAAGATTCCATTTATTTTTTTATTAAAATTAAAACATGGATAAAAATGAATTTAAAAAACCATAGGAGAATATTAAAATCATTCTTGAAAACATTTTTAAAGGAAAGATGATAATAGAAGAAAAGGATTATTAAAAGCCTATTTTTTTTAAAAAATGATCATTATAAGTACTAAATTAAGGAAAATTGTACTATTACATGGACACTCAAAGAATAAATGAAGGAATATAAAATGAAATGGGTTTATCGTATAAGGAACATATAATTTTTCTCAATATAAACTAAAGTATAATCAATACAAACTAAAATGAGATTGAAGCATAAATCCCTTACAACTTTGGTAGTCACTAAATCAAAAACTCATGAACGAGAGAACCATATATGGATTTTAAAATCCCCATAGTTTCAATAAAAAGAATCATAAAAAACATTTATGGTGTCACACCATAACTTTTTACTTTTTTTATTTTTTTTCCTGGGCTCCACGTCCTCGCGTCAAGGATCGGGCTAGTCCTGGTTTAAAAATTTCTGACATTTAATGTTTTTAGTGTTTGTTTCAGACCCGTGGACAGGCACCGTGTGGTTAGCAGTGACAGTGTGGTCGCCCCAGGTGCTTGTGCGGGTGCCCAAGCCGACTCCGTTGAGGTGCGCAATTTGCATGCGTGTTTTTTTAAGTCGTTCGATGAGCGCACGAGTACTGGTTAATATTATGTTGTTATTATTGTTATTATTTTTATAATTATTATTTTTATTTATAAAAATATTTATTATAATTATAATTATATATAATTAATATCTTTATTATAATTTTATAATTATTTAAATATATATTTATTTATTTAGATTTATAATTGTAAATATTTGTATATATTTATTATAATTTTAAAATTATTTATTTACTATAAATGTATATATATTTATTTATAGTTATACTCATATATATATATATTGAAATAATTATAAAATTTTAACAAATATATTTATTGCATTTACATTTTTATAAATATATATATTTAATATATTTATATTAATTTAATAATAATTTATATATATACGTATTATATAGAATTCTAATTATAAATATTTGTATATAATTATAAATATATTTATTTAATTAATATATTTATTATAATTTGATAATTATTTAAATATAAATATATATTTATTACATATAGATTTTTATTATAGTGTGAGATTTATAATGAAAATTAATTTTATTTATTGTCATTAAAATAGTTATATTTGACTATAATTAATATGAATATATAATTATATAATAATACTATTTTAACATATAAAAAAATTAGTTCGATCTCATGTTTAACAGATTTTCCCGATCCAAACTTGACTTAATCCCCTGATTTAATGACCATCCCAATTCTATATGAGTGCATGTTTAATTTTAGGGTAATTTAGGTGGGTGGGTTTTATTAGTTTTATGGGGTAGTGTTTTTTTTATATTTGGGAAATGGGTTTGTTCAACGCCACTATAAGTTGCGCTTTCACCCCACACCACCCCCAAACCCCACAAATATATATATATATATATATATATAATAAATTTATTTTATTATAATAAATATTTAAAATAAAATAAATACATAATTATATTTTTTATAATAAATTCAAAAATTATAATAAATTTATTTTTTATAACAAATATTTATAATAAATATCTGATAAATAATATAATAAATGTAATAATATTGTTATAATAAATGTATATTTGTTATACATTTATTATCCATTTATTATAAATACTACAATGTTATAATATTTATTATATTAAGTATGTAATAAATATTAATAAATACTATTATTATAAATGCACAATAAATGTATAATAAATGTATAATAAATATTTATAATACATTTATATTTTCAATAAATACTTATTATCATTAAAAATTATAATATTTAAAATAATAAGTATCTAATAAATGTATAATAAATATTATTATAATAAATATACATTAATAATATCTATTATAATAAATACTATTATAATAAATGTATAATAAATATTAGTGTAATAAATATTATAATAAATGTATAATAAATATATAGTAAATGATTAATAAATATTTATAATACATTTATTATACATGTATTTTTATTATAATAAATATTATTATATTTATGTATAATAAATGTATATTTATATTTATATTTATAATAAATATGATAATATTTATTATAATAAATCTATATTTATTTTATACATTTTCTATAATAAATATGTACAACAAATATACATTTAATATTATAATACCTTTATTTTTTAATTATAATATAATAAATGTAATATGTAATTATTGATCATTATTATATAATTATCATATCTATATTTATTTTATTTATAATTATATAATTATATTATAAATAATTGTAATATGTAATATAATATAATAAATGTAATATGATACATTTATTTTTTAATTTTAATAAAGGTATATTTATAATTATATAAATGTTTAATAATTATAATAAATATAAATTTATAATTACATATTACATTTATATTAATAAATAAATATATATTACATATATTATAATAAGTAAATGTATATTTATTACATATTTATTATAATAAAAAAATTTATATTATATTTATAATAGATATATATTTATATAAATAAGTGTATATTACATTTATAATAAAAGTATATTTTTATTAAAAAATGTTATTAATAAATATTATTAATAAAAATTAATAAATGTAAATTTATCAATGAATATTATAATAAATAAATGTATATATATAATTACATTTATAAATGTATATTTATAATAATTGTATATTTATAAATAAATACTATTATTAAATGTTATTAATGAATGTTAATAAATATATATTTATTAATGAATATTATAATAAATAAATGTATATTTATAATTACATTTATAAATGTATATTTATTATAACAATTAAATGTATATTAATTTTATAAATAATTACATATTTATTATAATAAATAAATGTATACTACATTTAATATAAATGTATATTTATATAAATAAATTTATATTACATTTATAATAAATGTATATTTATGTAAATAAATTTATATTACATTTATCAGTAATTACATATTTATTATAACAAATATATATTACATTTATTAATAAATAATCATTTATTTTGTTAATAAATGAATATTACATTTAATATTATAAATGTATATTACATATTTATTATAATAAATGTATATTACATTTATATAAATTTATATTTATTACATATTTATTGTAATAAATAATTACATTTATAAATGTAATAAATATCTAATAAATGTATAGTTATTATAATAAATAAATGTAAATGACATTTATAAATAATTACATATTTATTATAATAAATAAATATATATTTATAATTACATAATTATAGTATATCATTATTTATAGATATGATAATTATATAATAAAGATATATAATTATATATTACATTTATTATATTATAATTCATAAATAAATGTATTATAATATTTATTATACATTTATTATATATATTTATTATAATAAATGTATAAAACAAATATAGATTTATTATAATAAATTGGGCTACAAACATCAAACAGCTAAGCATATACTTATTGAACAAAACATATAATTAGAGGATTACAAGAATTTAATAAATATATTTATAAAATTATATGTATAATAAATAAATATTTATTTATTTATAATAATAACTATAAATAAATGTATATATATTTATATTTATATATATAATGAATTTATTTTAATTTATAAATATAAATTATTTATAAATATATTTATTATATTTATAATTATATATAATTAATATCTATTTTATAATTTTATAATTTTTTAAATATATCAATATTTATTTAGAATTATAATTTTAAATATGTGTATTTATTTATTATAATATTATAATTATTTAATAACTATAATTGTATATTTATTTATTTATAGTAATAATCATTTATATATATATATTTCAATAAATATAAAATTTTAACAAATATATTTATTGCATTTATAATTTTATAAATATATATAATTAATATATTTATAACAATTTAATAATTATTTAAATATATATGTATTATATAGAATTCTAATTATAAATATTTGTATATATTTATAAATATATTTATTTAATTAAAATATTTATTATAATTTGATAATTATTTAATTATAAATATATATTTAATAAATATATATTTTAATTATAGTGTGTGATTTATAATGAAAAATAATTTTATTTATTGTCATTAAAATAGTTATATTTGACTATAATTAATATGAATATATAATTATAAAATAATATTCTTTTAACAAAAAAATTTGGTTTGATCACCTTTTTAACTGATTTTCCAGATCCGAACTTGACCTACTCCCTTGATTTAATGACCATCTCAATTATATATGAGTGGGTGTATATTTTGACCTACAATAAATGAATTTTATGTGCAATAGAATTATTTGATTGAGAGATTAGTCATGTGACCATTGTAATATGAATTTTGATGTTGACCTTACTTAAATGCATTCATAAATATATGAAATGGATGAGTTGTTCTATAAATTAGATACCTATTATCATCCCCTTTCATTCTATAGCTCTGCAAATTTAATTGTAATTCTCACTAACCCTTCCTCCCCCCCAAATATGAGCGCTCATCTCTCTGATCCCCAAAAACAAAATGGTGCATCGGGCGATGAGAACATTAACAGCGAAGCTGCGGAGTGTCGCCAATTCCTTCTTCCATGGCTCTGCGAAAAGGCAAAGGAGAGCAGCGCACACTGAGCAGGCGATGTCGGCGATGCTGAAATGGCCGAGGATAGTGCCGCACACCGAGCTGGAGATGCAGACAA
The DNA here is from genome assembly GCA_963277665.1 of Viscum album. Lineage (NCBI taxonomy): Eukaryota > Viridiplantae > Streptophyta > Magnoliopsida > Santalales > Viscaceae > Viscum > Viscum album. The sequence continues at coordinate 1,936,013,840 of OY728131.1, forward strand.
TTCCAAAACCAAATTCGATCTGCTCTAAGAAGACACTTCCTACCAAGCGATGCTGGAAAAGAAGAAGAAGAAGACACTGGCCGGCCCGTTGATGCCAGAATGGCAGATGGGGGAAAGCCACATTGATATTCTCTTAGCAAACACTTCCTACCAGGCGATGCCAGAAAGGAAGAAGAAGATGACGCTGACCGACCCAGTGATGCTAGAAAGGAAGATAAAGATGATGCTGGCCGACCCGGTGATGTCGAAAATGAAGAAGAAGACGACATTGGCCAACCTGGCGATGCAGGAATGGCAGAGGAGTGAAGCCCACATTGATATGCTCTTAGCAAACACTTTCTACCTGGTGATGCAGGAAATGAAGAAGCTGAAGCTGGTTGACCCACAGATGCTGGAATGGCAGAGGAGGGATACCCACATCGATATGCTCTTCGGAGACACTTTCTACTAGGCGATGCCGGAAAGGAAGAAGAAGAGGACGCTGGCCGGCCCGTTTATACCCAGGACCTGGCGATGGAGAATCAGAAGAAAGGGAGCACCCTAGGCGGCCTGTTTATGGATGAAGACCTGGGGTTGGAGGAGACACCGGAACAGAAGAATAGGAAGGTATTGGGCAACCTGTTTATATCCCAAGACCAGACGATGGAGGATCAGAAGAAGAGAAGTACGAAGTTCATTGAAGAAAGGAAAAGGAGAGCGCCACACACCGAGCAGATCCTACCAGACTCTTGCGATTAAGCGACGTCAGAAAGGATGAAGAGGACGACGCTGGATGACCTGTTTAAAGGCCAAGACCTAGCGATATTGGATCAGAAGATCAAAAGTACAGTTTTCAATGTAGAAAGGCAGAGGAGAGAACTCCATACCAGACTTGGTGTTCATGGCAGAAAGGTAGAGGATAACAACACACACCGAGAACCTCATACCAGACTTGGTGTTCATGGCAGAAATGCAGAGGAGAGCCCCCCACACCGAGCAGCATTTACAAGGTATATATTTAAGAATTAATATAATGAATTTAAAAATATAATGTTGAAATTACAAATTTATGTTTAATATTTTGGAAATCTATGTAATATTTTTATTCAAATAAAATCTGTTTTTGTTTTTTTACTTTTAATATAGTATTCAGAAGATACATTTTTCCCACAAAGATATTTTCTATTTTCAACCATTTATTTTCGAAGAACAATTTCAAATTGCGAGGACGCAATTGATTGAAGGAGGGGAGAATGTAACACCCCAGGATTTCATAGTGTGTTATTTCTTAAAAATAATTCAATAACTTGCACTACACGCAACACCGAGTTCAATCACACCATGACGTACAAAAAAAACCATTAAAAGAGGTCATGAATAGTATTAACAACATTTTGAACTATATATAATCCTTATAATTTTAGAATCCCTATTATGAGTTTCTTAGTCATAATGCAAGAACAGATTCATTTTCAGTATTGCACTTTTATCAACTTTAATAGTGAAACATTTTTAAATAAAATATTTTAAACTATCCGAATAAATTGGTACATCAAAAAAAATTTTAAATGAAACATCCCAAGCTTCTACGGTACGCTTTCCTTTGAATAAAATAGTAGTGTGTGTTGTACGCAACCTTGAGTTTTAACACACGCCACAACCAATCAAACTAGCCGTTATGAATAGTAATACCTAAATTTTGAAATTATATATATTTTATATTTTAAAATGGACTTCATTTTTGGATTCGGAATATCGAATTTAGCCTAATGTGAAATTTTGGTACTTTTCGGATAACTTTCATATTTTGATGAATAGTGAAAATTACTAAATTTTAATTAAAAACAACTTTTTTAATCAAAATAATTAATAGTGATAAATTATGAATTTTAGTAGTTTTAAAGTATATTTAGAATATATTTTTACCATTTAATATAATGTTGGTCATTGTACATAATTTTACAATTAAACCAAACATAAACAAGTGTCAATCTTTTGATAGTTATTACCTCTTAAAAACACGCTTTTTGTTTTGACAGCGGGAATTAATTTTAAATTAATTTCTGCCACTTCTGTGTTTTGAATTTAGAAAAATGGATTCCATATTTGGAATCAGGATGTCCATATTGTGTAAATAGGCAACTTTTATTTTTAGACATTTTGAATAATTACTGTGGTAAATATTTTATTTACCATGGTTAAGGGTAAATCCGGTAAATAAGGGTTAAAAAATAATATTATAATAATACAAAATTAACCTAAAACGTGTCCTAACCTTATTGGTGGACACATACCCGACCATTAGAATCCTTGGGTCAATTTGGGGACACCTTGGATCCACTTGTATGTGGTAGTGACACTTTATATTAATAAAGTTAAAATAAAAATAAAAATGGCATATGCTTACATCTTTTAGAAGAACAATTTTTACATAGGGTTATACATTTTGGATTTTCGATTATAAATATTCATTAGAAAGCTAAAAATATTTCCTACATAATGATATTTTATTTATAATTTTTAGACATCAAATAATTTAAATTATTAATGACACAATAATGATGCAATGTTTACCTCATTAATAAATCATTTAAATAAATAAGATTATAATGATTAAAATATTATCTAAAACCTGTCCAATTCTTATTGGTTGATGTTATTTAGAATATTAGTCATCTTATATTCGACCTCAATGATTTTTGGACCATTATAAACCGAATATAATTATATTATAAAGTAATACTTTCACTCTTTCCTAAAGAGCCCCTCTTCTCCCTTATAAAAGGATACCACTTCTACTCATTCCTCACACCTCTCAAGCCACATGGCTCGTCCAAACTCTGCCCAACTAAGCTCCCCACATCCCTCTCCTCCTCCTTGAAGCTTCCCCTTAGGTAGAAAGCATTTCAAGAAGTCCTTTGGTACCAACCAAAGTGAGTTACCTAAATTAAAGGTAACGATTTCTCTTAAATTATTTTCATTTATTTTGCTTCTCCAACCCCCAAAATCTTTTTATTTCCTTTCTTTTGTAACAACAACAGTATCCTCAATATACTAGGATGTTGTTATAAGAAGGATTCAAACTACACATACACACAACTCCATCTAATGGATGATGAACATAATGTTTCTGTGGATGGCAAACTAACGCCTCACGAAACGATGATTGTTCAAATACATCTTACCGCCTCTCATGGTGGCCATTATGATGGAACTATAATTAAATATGATATTAATGATATATATTTTATATATAAGCTTCTGTAATTCCATTTTATTTCATACCATTATTCGTTTCATGTTGTATATACATACGATAATTTCATTTGAAGAAGTGCGGACTACCGCCCCCTTAAAATGATATGACTCGTTCATACCACACATGGAACGTATAAAGGATGGTGTTAATGAACTTAAGTAACATATATAAAATATTATATTATACTGGAATAGTAATATACCTATATATCATTTGGATTCAATTCTTTTAAAATAAAAATTAAATGGAAGTAGCGTTCGTGCGTACGTACGGACTACCGTCTCCACGAATGCGGTGAGATCCATCCTCTATCGTGTCCATTCAAGTCTTATTCTCATTTTAGGGTTAAAAATAATGTTAATATCATTCTGATTATGAATAAGATATAATCTATCCATTACAAACATGTCTTACGTAACCAAACATTTAAGAAGAACGAATCGATTATCACCCGAAACGACGATAATACTAAGATATTATTAATAAAGCAATGTTAAAAGAACATATATGATATCATAATAATTTATATGATTCTTGTATAATTTAATAACAATTATTTCACCATTATACAGGAGGTTAACCTACCCCAACCAAGGAAAAGTACAAGGTAAGAGATTTTTCTTATCTCACATTCAATTCCGTGAGATTTCCATTCTTCGCCACTAAATTATTGAAAGTGGTGTATTGTGTACTGGAATTTGATATATATTATCATATTCATGTTATTCTGTAAATAATTTGGTGGTTATTAACTTTTGGCCATACGACTCAGTTGATTAACGTGGTAAGGGGTTTTCATCTCACTCCTTATTCCCGTGAGATTCATGCCATATTGCCACCATTACCTTTTGTGTGGTGTATGTACTGCCCATAATTATATTCTTTTTGTAATACACTCTAATTTATGTGTACTTACATATTAATTGTATGATACCTCTTTCATGGGTTGTATGTTTCATAAGTTACCAAACTGGTAAGGGTTATTTCACAATCTCTTCATTATCCGAGGTTGTTTATACGTAATAATCTACTGGGATCTCGTTATCATCCACATCCATGTTTCTTCAAAATGTATTTCAAAACATTTTTAATATTTAAAAGAATATGGGTTAAAGTCATTTATACCCTTTTTTGACTTTTTATAAGAGGTTTATAAGGGAATCTTTCCGTCGTTTTCCAAACAAGGTGCTTTTTAACCTTTTCGACAGAATTAAGATAAGAATGTTTTTTTTAACTTATACGGCGGGTGCGGTTATTTTCCGCCGTTATAAAATCGTCAAATCTTCCCTTAAAAGCTTATAAGATTATTTTCAAAGAAAATGTTTGATTTTATATGGATCTTAAATGATTTCAAAATAAAAGGAGATATTTCTTTAAAAAGAATTTTGATTTCATCTATGTCAACATCCTTTGATGGGTTTTAAGATTATTTGAAGTTGATTTATTATGATACAAAACTTCTATATTGTTTTGAAGGTTTTGTGATATGTTTGACTGTGGATGTGCTATTTTTATACCATTCATAGTTTATGGTGAAAGTATTGACATTTCGTATGCTAGTTCCAATAAGAATTTTTATGTTATATTTCAATCTTTACTTCATATGAATGTGTTGGACAAGTATGTTCCAGGTTGGGGACTGGTTAAAGTAAGCCCTCCAGGTTGGGGACTGGTTAATGTAAGCCCTCCAGGTTGGTGTCCGGTTATTAGAGGCACTCCGGGTTGGTGTCCGGTTATTAGAGGCACTCCGGGTTGGTTTCCGGTTATTAGAGGCACTCCGGGTTGGGTTCCGGTTACAGTTAGCCCCAAGGTCTTGGGACGAGGCCTTGAAAAGTAATTAAAGTTTAGCATTATGCATTCCAACATTATGAAAGTGGTTATTGATTTTGCATGTGATTATTCGATTAGTAGAATATCCATTTGAATAAGTAAATGGCATTATCTAATTTTATTTATGCCATACTATGTTAAAAGTTCAAGTTTAAAAGGCTTTTGTTTTAGTTATACATTGCCTTAAATGTTTATTCTTATTTATGAAAGTTTCCGCTATATTGTTATCCTTACTGGGCATTTGAGCTCACCCATTTTCTATGTTTTATTTTTCCCAGGAAGTGAAGAAGTAAGTTATGAATGACCTGTAGGGATATTATGTGGGGATATGAGTGTGGATTATGGAGACAATATGTTGTTGTAGTAGTTTTTCGTTTAATGATGTAATGTAAAACTTATGAATATATCTAGTGTTTCCAAGGCTACTAAACCAATCGGTCTTTCGAGATTTGATCTTTCTTGTGATCATGCCAATGTTATGTAATAATGCACCGACTCTGGGTAACTGGGGTCGGGGCGTTACAGTTGGTATCAGAAGAAGTTTAGTACAAACCTTGGAAGCTAGATTTAGATAAACCTTGATTAGAGCACGTAGACCTAAGATGAACTTTGAGGTTTAGTATAGAAGAACATCCTAGAATTTTGGTATTGTAGAGATTTTGTGAGTTTTCCGAGCAATACATCCCTGTCTGGATACGAGCAGGTAGAGGCGGCTCTGGCACAGATGTACCTAGGGGTAAAACCCGAAAACACCGCTTTAAGCTAGACTCAAACGGGAACTGCTGCACGACAACGGGCCTTGCTGCACTCTTGGTTACGACACTCCCGGGGGATATGCTTAGGATAACTCTCATTTTCTTTTCAAATCATTTTGAAGGGATTATGAGTATATACTTCTTCAAAGAAAACATTCTTATGATTATGGATTATATCCATAAATAGTTCAATTTATGTTAAGTGTTTTATAAGTATGGGATTATGTATTTTGATTCATAAACTGATCTAGTTTATGCCATTGTTTAGAAATGGCGCCCAGTAGAAGGAATGAGAACTCCGGAAATGCACATGATCTAAAGAGAAGGAATGATCATATCTTTCATGGTCTTAAGCTAGAATTTATAAGAGAAATAGTCTCCCATGTATTATCATCATATGAAGAAATAATATCATGTATTGATAAGATAAGTAAAGAGTTTACTGAGTCCTATGGATTTTAAGGGAAGCAAGAGAAGAAAAGGATAGAAGAGAAAAAGATGGATAAAGGGAAAAGGGAAAAGAAGAATTTTCCCATATGTGGTAACTGTGGAAAGAAACACCCTGGAACTTGCCTGAAAGGAATGGGAGTTTGTTATAAGTGTGGAGGAAAAGGGCACAAAGTACGTGACTGCAAGGGTAAGAAAATGGTTTTAAATGTACAATGCTTCATTTGCAAGGAGTTTGGACACTATGCGAACCTATGTCCCAGTCATCAGACTATGCCGCAAATGATGTTATTGGATAATAATCAAGTTTTGATACTACCACATATGAAGAGAAATTATTAGAGTTCTTATGTTTATTATGTCAATTGAGTGTTGTATCAACAATGTACTTGTTACAATAATCATGGAGTATATAAGGATTGTACTGCAGTACTATTTCATTAAGGACTTGATATTGTGTGGAACAAAGAAAAGTGACTCAATAGCAGGATAAATTTTTGGAAAATATATGGTTGAGAGAATGATAAATCATAATATAGTTCTGATACTGAGGTAGTGATTTTGGAATAATATGTGATTGTTTTGAATAAATTATATTGGATATTCTTGACTACCCTGGAACTGATTAATGATTTGTATATTCCATCATTTTTGGGGTTTAAAACATTTTTGGATTAATGAAGTATATCCAGCATTCTATATGGAATAAGGGAGCATGAATGTAATCAATAAGGAATATGGTAATACATGATGAAGGTATTCATATGCTATTAAGGGGTAAAAAGGATCTATATTATGTTTACCTTCCTTATAAATGTTAGACTGTGAGTTTGGACAGAATTATTTTGGATAGTTCTAGTTTGGATTATTTTGGATTGCCATAAAAGGACAACCCGGAGGTCGGTCGGCAACTCGTCGCGTCCGGCAAGGCTGCGAGACTTTAACCCGCAACCGAAGGGCGACAAAGGTGTATCACCTACCACTGGCCCATGAGATGTCCTAGATTAAATAATGTAGTTTTTATTAAAAGATCATGTAGATGAATTATAAATTCGTTTATTTTGGAACCCTATACGAATAGTGTAAATAGAATTTTTTTACATTCTATTATCTTTTAGAGTGAAAGATGAGTTTGTGGTAGAAATTTATAAATGGATAAAACACTAATTATAAAGTAAGTATATCTCCTTATGATCTTAGCCAATCTCATAAATAAATTCCTCAACATTAAGAAAAGAAACTTATAACAAAAATGTTTTCCTAGATGATACCTTAAATCATCACTAAATAATGGCTTTGGGATTGTTGGCCTTTTCATAGCCATGTTCTCTACCACTCTCCATCAGATAATTGATGGTTAGATTTTTCTTCCATATCCATATTTTCCTACATGGAACCCTAGTATGTGTTATTTTCGGTAATCTTCATACGTTCGACTCTTTATTTTAAATAGAGGCCTCATTAATTCATTTTTCGATGTGGGATTTCAACTAAGATATTTTGAAACGTCAAAAATGTGTTATCCTAATACCCTATGTTTTGTTGAACCGATGTTATTTCAAATCATCATAGATTGATGAATTTAATGACCTCAATTATACACTTGTTTGTGATTGATGATCTCAATCACTACCTATAAATATTTACGTTTTTCCTCCAATTATATGTCTCTAATTGCCACCAATGTTCTCCTAATCGAGATCATAATTTGGTGGTGACTCTTTCATTTCTCTTTTCCTCATATTAAGACTAAATTTTAGTAACCTAATTTCCGATGTGGGTTTTCCCACAAAGATATTTTCTATTTTCAACCATTTATTTTCGAAGAACAATTTCAAATTGCGAGGACGCAATTTATTGAAGGAGGGGAGAATGTAACACCCCAGGATTTCATAGTGTGTTATTTCTTAAAAATAATTCAATAACTTGCACTACACGCAACACCGAGTTCAATCACACCATGACGTACAAAAAAACCCATTAAAAGAGGTCATGAATAGTATAAACAACATTTTGAACTTTATATAATCCTTATAATTTTAGAATCCCTATTATGAGTTTCTTAGTCATAATGCAAGAACAGATTCATTTTCAGTATTGCACTTTTATCAACTTTAATAGTGAAACATTTTTAAATAAAATATTTTAAACTATCTGAATAAATTGGTACATCAAAAAAAATTTTAAATGAAACATCCCAAGCTTCTACGGTACGCTTTCCTTTGAATAAAATAGTATCGTGTGTTGTACGCAACCTTGAGTTTTAACACACGCCACAACCAATCAAACTAGCCGTTATGAATAGTAATACCTAAATTTTGAAATTATATATATTTTATATTTTAAAATGGACTTCATTTTTGGATTCGGAATATCGAATTTATCCTAATGTGAAATTTTGGTACTTTTCGGATAACTGTCATATTTTGATGAATAGTGAAAATTACTAAATTTTAATTAAAAACAACTTTTTTAATCAAAATAATTAATAGTGATAAATTATGAATTTTAGTAGTTTTAAAGTATATTTAGAATATATTTTTACCATTTAATATAATGTTGGTCATTGTACATAATTTTACAATTAAACCAAACATAAACAAGTGTCAATCTTTTGATAGTTATTACCTCTTAAAAACACGCTTTTTGTTTTGACAGCGGGAATTAATTTTAAATTAATTTCTGCCACTACTGTGTTTTGAATTTAGAAAAATGGATTCCATATTTGGAATCAGGATGTCCAAATTGTGTAAATAGGCAACTTTTATTTTTATACATTTTGAATAATTACTGTAGTAAATATTTTATTTACCATGGTTAAGGGTAAATCCGGTAAATAAGGGTTAAAAAATAATATTATAATAATACAAAATTAACCTAAAACGTGTCCTAACCTTATTGGTGGACACATACCCGACCATTAGCATCCTTGGGTCAATTTGGGGACCCCTTGGATCCACTTGTATGTGGTAGGGACACTTTATATTAATAAAGTTAAAATAAAAATAAAAATGGCATATGCTTACATCTTTAAGAAGAAAAATTTTTACATAGGGTTATACATTTTGGATTTTCGATTATAAATATTCATTAGAAAGATAAAAAGATTTCCTACATAATGATATTTTATTTATAATTTTTAGACATCAAATAATTTAAATTATTAATGACACAATAATGATGCAATGTTTACCTCATTAATAAATCATTTAAATAAATAAGATTATAATGATTAAAATATTATCTAAAACCTGTCCAATTCTTATTGGTTGATGTTATTTAGAATATGAGTCATCTTATCTTCGTCCTCAATGATTTTTGGACCATTATAAACCGAATATAATTATATTATAAAGTAATACTTTCACTCTTTCCTAAAGAGCCCCTCTTCTCCCTTATAAAAGGATACCACTTCTACTCATTCCTCACACCTCTCAAGCCACATGGCTCGTCCAAACTCTGCCCAACTAAGCTCCCCACATCCCTATACTCCTCCTTGAAGCTTCCCATTAGTTAGAAAGCATTTCAAGAAGTCCTTTGGTTCCAACCAAAGTGAGTTACCTAAATTAAAGGTAACAATTTCTCTTAAATTATTTTCATTTATTTTGCTTCTCCAACCCCCAAACTCTTTTTATTTCCTTTCTTTTGTAACAAAACCAGTATCCTCAATATACTAGGATGTTTTTATAAGAAGGATTCAAACTACACATACACACAACTCCATCTAATGGATGATGAACATAATGTTTCTGTGGATGGCAAACTAACGCCTCACGAAACGATGATTGTTCAAATACATCTTACCGCCTCTCATGGTGGCCATTATGATGACACTATATTTAAATATGATATTAATGATATATATTTTATATATAAGCTTCTGTAATTCCATTTTATTTCATACCATTATTCGTTTCATGTTGTATATACATACGATAATTTCATTTGAGGAAGTGCGGACTACCGCCCCCTTAAAATGATATGACTCGTTCATACCACACATGGAACGTATAAAGGATGGTGTTAATGAACTTAATTAACATATATAAAATATTATATTATACTGGAATAGTAATATACCTATGTATCATTTGGATTCAATTCTTTTAAAATAAAAATTAAATGGAAGTAGCGTTCGTGCGTACGTACGGACTACCGTCTCCACGAACGCGGTGAGATCCATCCTCCATCATATCCATTCAAGTCTTATTCTCATTTTAGGGTTAAAAATAATGTTAATATCATTCTGATTATGAATAAGATATAATCTATCCATTACAAACATGTATTACGTAACCAAACATTTAAGAAGAACGAATCGATTATCACCCGAAACGACGATAATACTAAGATATTATTAATAAAGCAATGTTAAAAGAACATATATGATATCATATTAATGTATATGATTCTTGTATAATTTAATAACAATTATTTCACCATTATACAGGAGGTTAACCTACCCCAACCAAGGAAAAGTACAAGGTAAGGGATTTTTCTTATCTCACATTCAATTCCGTGAGATTTCCATTCTTCGCCACTAAATTATTAAAAGTGGTGTATTGTGTACTGGCATTTGATATATATTATCATATTCATGCTATTCTGTAAATAATTTGGTGGTTATTAACTTTTGTCCATATGACTCAGTTGATTAACGTGGTAAGGGGTTTTCATCTCACTCCTTATTCCCGTGTGATTCATGCCATATTGCCACCATTACCTTTTGTGTGGTGTATGTACTGCCCATAATTATATTCTTTTTGTAATACACTCTAATTTATGTGTACTTACATATTCATTGTATGATTCCTCTTTCATGGGTTGTATGTTTCATAAGTTACCAAACTGGTAAGGGTTATTTCACAATCTCTTCATTATCCGAGGTTGTTTATACGTAATAATCTACTGGGATCTCGTTATCATCCACATCCATGTTTCTTCAAAATGTATTTCAAAACATTTTTAATATTTAAAAGAATATGGGTTAAAGTCATTTATACCCTTTTTTGACTTTTTATAAGAGGTTTATAAGGGAATCTTTCCGTCGTTTTCCAAACAAGGTGCTTTTTAACCTTTTCGACAGAATTAAGATAAGAATGTTTTTTTTAACTTATACGGCGGGTGCGGTTATTTTCTGCCGTTATAAAATCGTCAAAGCTTCCCTTAAAAGCTTATAAGATTATTTTCAAAGAAAATGATTGATTTTATATGGATCATAAATGATTTCAAAATAAAAGGAGATATTTCTTTAAAAAGAATTTTGATTTCATCTATGTCAACATCCTTTGATGGGTTTTAAGATTATTTGACGTTGATTTATTATGATACAAAACTTCTATATTGTTTTGAAGGTTTTGTGATATGTTTGACTGTGGATGTGCTATTTTTATACCATTCATAGTTTATGGTGAAAGTATTGACATTTCGTATGCTAGTTCCAATAAGAATGTTTATGTTATATTTCAATCTTTACTTCATATGAATGTGTTGGACAAGTATGTTCCAGGTTGGGGACTGGTTAAAGTAAGCCCTCCAGGTTGGGGACTGGTTAAAGTAAGCCCTCCAGGTTGGTGTCCGGTTATTAGAGGCACTCCGGGTTGGTGTCCGGTTATTAGAGGCACTCCGGGTTGGTGTCCGGTTATTAGAGGCACTCCGGGTTGGGTTCCGGTTACGGTTAGCCCCAAGGTCTTGGGACGAGGCCTTGAAAAGTAATTAAAGTTTAGCATTATGCATTCCAACATTATGAAAGTGGTTATAGATTTTTCATGTGATTATTCGATTAGTAGAATATCCATTTGAATAAGTAAATGGCATTATCTAATTTTATTTATGCCATACTATGTTAAAAGTTCAAGTTTAAAAGGCTTTTGTTTTAGTTATACATTGCCTTAAATGTTTATTCTTATTTATGAAAGTTTCCTCTATATTGTTATCCTTACTGGGCATTTGAGCTCACCCCTTTTCTATGTTTTATTTTTCCCAGGAAGTGAAGAAGTAAGTTATGAATGACCTGTAGAGATATTATGTGGGGATATGAGTGTGGATTATGGAGACAATATGTTGTTGTAGTAGTTTTTCGTTTAATGATGTAATGTAAAACTTATGAATATATCTAGTGTTTCCAAGGCTACTAAACCAATCGGTCTTTCGAGATTTGATCTTTCTTGTGATCACGCCAATGTTATGTAATAATGCACCGACTCTGGGTAACTGGGGTCGGGGCGTTACACGGTGATGCTAGAAATGACGATAAATATGATGTTGGCCGACCCGGTGATGCTGAAAATGAAGAAGAATATGACATTGTCTGACATGGAGATGAAGGAATGGTAGAGGAGTGAATCCCACATTAATATGCACTTAGTAGACACTTCCTACCTAGTGATGCAGGAATGGAAGAGGAAGCTGAAGCTGGCCGACCCGGCGATGCCAGAATGGCAGAAGAGGGAAACCCACATCGATATGCTCTTCGGAGACACTTCCTACCAGGCGATGCCTGAATGGAAGAAGAAGAGGATGCGGGTTGGACCATTTATACCCCAGACATGGTGATGGAGGATTAGAAGAAGGGGAGCACCCTCGGCGGCCTGTTTATGGCTGATTACCTGGGGTTGGAGGCGACACCGGAACGGAAGAAAAGGACGGCAGTGGGAAACATGGTTATAGCCCAAGACCAGATGATGGAGGATCAGAAGAAGAGAAGTACAGTGTTCATTGAAGAAAGGCAAAGGAGAGCACCGCACACCAAGAAGATCTTACCAGACTCTTGAAATCAGGCTACATCAGAACGGAAGAAGAGGACGACGCTGGATGACTTGTTTAAAGCCCAAGACCTGGCGATGGAGGATCGGAAGATGAAAATTACGGTTTTCATGTCAGAAAGGCAGAGGAGAGAACTGCACACACATCAGCTCTAACCAAACTCTTGTGATTACGCCACGCTGGATAAGAAGAAGAGGATGACGCTGGCCGACCTGTTTATATCCCATGACCTGGCAATGGAGGATTAGAAGAAGATAAGTATGGTGTTCATGGCAGAAAGGCAGAGGAGAGCGCCACACACCTAGAACCTCATACCAGACTTGGTGTTCATGGCAGAAATGCAGAGGAGAGCCCCGCACAGCGAGCAGCTCTTACAAGGTATATATTTACGAATTAATATAATGAATTTTAAAATATAATTTTGAAATTATAAATTTATGATTAACATTTTGGAAATTTATGTAATATTTTTATTCAAATAAAATCTCTTTTTGTTTTTTTAATCAAGTATTCAGAAGATACTTTTTTTGCAAGGTTTGAAAAACAATCAAGTGTTCGTTGATTTTACATAATCCAATTAATTCAATGAGAAATAAACTTATACTTGGTTTTTCTTTATGATTATTTTTATACTTAAAACATGTCCTTTTTCGAAAAATGGTTCTTGTGAATTTATATGAAAAATATTTGTTTACCACTTCTAGAAATTAAATTTTATAAAATGGGTTCTATATTTCAAATCACTATAATTAATATCAGGTAATAAGATCAACATAAAGAATAATTTTTCTTGGAGAAGAATCATAGAAAATTATAAACTAAGGTTCAAAGCACCGAGTAGTGATGATGACATGAAATTCTATCCATGCGAAGTACAACAAAACAAAGATTCTTTTCACATTTTTTTTGTAAAAAAGTTAAAAGTACCTAGCTCAAAATACTAAAAGAAGATTCCATTTATTTTTTAATTAAAATTCAAACATGGAAAAAAATGAATTTATAAAATCATAGGAGAATACTAAAATCATTATTGAAATCATTTTTAAAGAAATGATGTAAATGGGAGAAAAGGATTCCCAAAAGTCTATTTTTCATTTAAAGAAAAATATATGATCATTCTAAGTACTAAATAAAAGGAAATTGTACAATTACTTGAACACTCCATGAATAAATGAAAGAAAATAAAATGAAATGGGTATATCATATAAGGAACATATAATTTCTCTCAATATAAACTAATGTATAATAAATACAAATTAAAATGACATTGAAACATAAATCCCTCACTACTTTGGTAATCACTAAATCAAAAACTCATGAATGTGAGAACCATATATGGATTTTTAAATCCCTGTAGTTTCAATATAAATAATTTTAAAAACATTAATGGTGTCACACCATGACTTTTTAATATATTTTTATTTTATTATTCCTGGGCTCCACGTCCTTGCATCAAGGATCGGGCTGGTCCAGGTTTAAAAATTTCTGACATTTAATGTTTTTAGTGTGTGTTTCAGACCTGTGGACGAGCACCGTGTGGTTAGAATTGACAGTGCGGTCGACCCAGGTGCTTGTGCGGGTGCCCATACCGACTGCGTTGAGGCATGAAATTTGCGTGCGTGTTTTTTTAAGTCGTGCCATGAGCGCGCGAGTACTGGTTAATATTATGTTGTTATTATTGTTATTATTTTTATAATAATTATTTTTATTTATAAACATATTTATTATATTTATAATTATATATAATTAACATCTCTATTATAATTTTATAATTATTTAAATATATCTTTATTTATTTAGAATTATAATTGTAAATAATTGTATATTTTTATTATAATTTTATAATTATTTAATAACTACAAATGTATATATATTTATTTATAGTTATAATCATATATATATATATATTCTAATAATTATTAAATTTGAACAAATATATTTATTGCATTTATATTTTTATAAATATATATAATTAATATATTTAAAAGAATTTAATAATAATTAATATATATATGTATTATATAGAATTCAAATTATAAATATTTGTATATAATTATAAATATATTTATTTATTTAATATATTTATTATAATTTTATAATTATTTAAATATAAATATATATTTATTACATATATATTTTTATTGTAGTGTGTGATTTCTAATAAAAATTAATTTTATTTATTGTCATTAAAATAGTTATATTTGACTATAATTAATATGAATATATAATTATATAGTAATACTATTTTAACATATAAAAAAATTGGTTCGATCACCTATTTAACAGATTTTCCCGATCCAAACTTGACCTAATCCCCTGATTTAATGACCATCCCGATTCTATATGAGTGCATGTATAATTTTAGGGTAATTTAGGTGGGTGGGTTTTTTCAGTTTTATGGGGTAGTGTTTTTTTATATTTGGGAAATAGGTTTGTTCAATGCCACTACAAGTTGCGCTTTCACCGCACACCACCCCCAAACCCCACAAATATATATATATATATATATATATATATATATTAAATTTATTTTATTATAATAAATATAAAAATTAAAATAAATACATAATTATATTTTTTATAATAAATAAAAAAATTATAATAAATTTATTTTTTATAACTAAAATTTAAAATAAATATTTGATATTATTATAATAAATGTAATAATATTATTATAATAAATATACATTTGTTATATATTTATTATCTATTTATTATAAATACTATAATGTTATAAAATTTATTATATTAAATATCTAACAAATATTAATAAATACTATTATAATAAATGCACAATAAATGTATAATAAATATTTATAATACATTTATATTTTCAATAAATGCTTATTATAATTAAAAATTATAAAATATATAATAATAAGTATCTAATAAATGTATAAAAAATATTATTATAATAAATATACATTTATAATATCTATTATAATAAATATTATAATAATAAATGCATAAGAAATATTAGTGTAATAAATATTATAATAAATGTATAATAAATATATAGTAAATGTATAGTAAATATTTATAATAAATTTATTATAAATTTATTTTTATTTTAATAAATATTATAATATTTAATTATAATAAATATATATTTATATTTATATTTATAATAAATATGATAATATTTATTATAATAAATCTACATTTATTTTAAACATTTATTATAATTAATATGTACAATAAATATAAATTTATAATTATAATACCTGTATTTTTTAATTATAATATAATAAATATAATATATAATTATTTAACATTATTATATAATTATCATATCTATATTTATTATATTTATAATTATATAATTATATTTTAAATAAATGTAATATGTAATATAATAAAATAAATGTAATATGATACATTTATTGTTTAATTTTAATAAATGTATATTTGTAATTATATATATTTTTAATAATTATAATAAAAATAAATTTATAATTACATATTACATTTATTATAATAAATAAATGTATATTGATAATTACATTTATAAATGTATATTTATTATAATAAATAAATGTATATTCATTACATATTTATTATAATAAATAAATGTATATTATATTTATAATAAATGTAAATATATATAAATAAATGTATATTACATTTATAATAAATGAATATTTATATTAATAAATATTATTAATAAATATTATTAATAAAAATTAATAAATTTAAATTTATCAATGAATATTATAATAAATAAATGTATATATATAATTACATTTATAAATGTATATTTTTCATAAATGTATATTTATAAATAAATATAATTATTAAATATTATTAATGAATGTTAATAAATGTATATTTAATAATGAATTTTATAATAAATAAGTCTATATTTATAATTACATTTATAAATGTATATTTATTATAATAAGTAATGTATATTAAATTTTTAAATAATTACATATTTATTATAAAAAATAATTGTATATTACATTTATAATAAATTTCTATTTATATAAATAAATTTATATTACATTTATAATAAATGTATATTTATATAAATAAATTTATATTACATTTATAAGTAATTACATATTTATTATAATAAATGTATATTACATTTATAAATAAATAATCATTTATTTTGTTAATAAATAAATATTACATTTACTATTATAATAAATGAATATTACATTTGTATAAATGTATATTTATTACATATTTATTGTAATAAACAATTACATTTATAAATGTATATTACATTTACAATGAATATCTAATAAATAAATGAATATTACATTTACAATTAATGTATATTTATATTGGTAAATATTATTAATAAAAATTAATAAATGTAAATTTACTAATGAATATTATAATAAATAACTTTATATATATAATTACATTTATAAATGTATATTTATAAAAAATGTATATTTATAAATAATTATTATTACTAAATATTATTAATGAATGTTAATAAATGTATATTTATTAATGAATATTATAATAAATAAATGTATATTCATAATTACATTTATAAATGTATATTTATTATAATAAGTAAATGTGTATTACATTTATAAATAATTATATATTTATTATAATAAATAAATGTTTATTACATTTATTATAAATTGATATGTATAAAAATAATTGTATATTACATTTATAAGTAATTACATATTTATTATAATTAATGTATATTAAATTTATAAATAAAATAAATGTATATTACATTTATAAGTAATTACATATTTATTATTTTTAATGTATATTACATTCATAGTAGAAATGCAGAGGAGAGCCCCGCACACCGAACAGCTCTTACAAGATATATATTTAAGAATTAATATAATGAATTCAAAAATATAACATTGAAATTAGAAATTTCTAGAAGTGGTAAAAAAAATATTTTTAATATAAATTCACAAGAACCATTTTTTGAAAAAGAACATGTTTTAATGTATATTACATTCATAGTAGAAATGCAGAGGAGAGCCCCGCACACCGAACAGCTCTTACAAGATATATATTTAAGAATTAATATAATGAATTCAAAAATATAACATTGAAATTAGAAATTTATGTTTAACATTTTGGAAATCTATGTAATATTTTTATTCTAATAAAATATGTTTTTGTTTTTTTTTCTTTTAATCAAGTATTTAGAAGATTCATTTTTTTGCTTGGTTTGGAAAACAATCAAGTGTTCGTTGATTTTACACAATCCAATTCATTTATTGAAAAACAAAATTATACTTGGTTTTTCTTTAGGATTATTTTTATACATAAAACATGTTCTTTTTCAAAAAATGGTTCTTGTGAATTTATATTAAAAATATTTTTTTTACCACTTCTAGAAATTAATTCTTATAAAATGGGTTCTATATTTCATATCAGTATAATTAATATCAGGTAATTAGAGCAACTTAAAGAATAATTTTCATTTAAAAGAATCATATAAAATTATAAAGTAAGGTTCAAAGCAACGAGTAGTCATGATGATATGAAATTCTATCCATGCGATGTACAACAAAACAAAGATTATTTTCACATTGTTTTTGTAAAAAAGTTAAAAGAACCTAGCTCAAAATACTAAAAGAAGATTCCATTTTTTTTAAAATTAAAACTTGGAAAAAAATGAATTTATAAAATCTTAGAAGAATATTAAAATCATTATTGAAAACATTTTTAAAGATAAGATGAAAATGGAAGAAAAGGATTCCCAAAAGTCTATTTTTCATTTTAAAAAAATTATGATCATTCAAAGTACTAAATAAAAGAAAATTGTACAATTACTTGAACACTCCATGAATAAATGAAGGGAAATAAAATGAAATGGGTTTATCGTATAAGGAAAATATAATTTCTCTCAATATAAACTAATGTATAATCAATACAAATTAAAATGAGATTGAAACATAAATCTCTTACTACTTTGGTAATCACTAAATCAAAAACTCATGGAAGAGAGAACCATATATGTGTTTTTAAATCCCTATAGTTTCAATAAAAAGAATCGTAAAAACATTAATGGTGTCACACCACGAATTTTTGTTATATTTCTATTTTATTATTCCTGGGCTCCATGTCCTCGCGTCAAGGATCGGGCTGGTCCTTGTTTAAAAAATTATGACATTTAATGTTTTTAGTGTGTGTTTCAGACTCATGGACGGGCACCGTGTGGTTAGCAGTGACTGTGCGGTCGCCCCAGGTGCTTGTGCGGGTGCCCAAGCCGACTGCATTGAGACGTGCAATTTACGTGCGTGTTTTTTAAGTCGTGCGATGAGCACACAGGTACTGGTTAATATTATGTTCTTATTATTGTTATTATTTTTATAATTATTTTTTTTATTTATAAACATATTTATTATATTTATAATCATATATAATTAATATCTTTATTATAATTTTATAATTATTTGAATATTTCTTTATTTATTTAGAATTATAATTGTAAATTATTGTAAATATTTATTATAATTTTATAATTATTTAATAACTGTGAATGTATATATATTTATTTATAGTTATAATCATATATATATATATTCCAATAATTATAAAATTTTAACAAATATATTTATTGCATTTATATTTTTATAAATATATATAATTAATATATTTATAAGAATTTAATAATGATTAATATATATATATATATTATATAGAATTCAAATTATAAATATTTGTATATAATTATAAATATATATAATTAATTAATATATTTATTATAATTTGATAATAATTTAAATATAAATATATATTTATTACATATAGATTTTTATTGTAGTGTGTGATTTATAATGAAGATAATTATATTTATTGTCATTAAAATAGTTATATTTGACTGTAATTAATATGAATATATAATTATAAAATAATCCCATTTTAACATATAAAAAAATTGGTTTGATCACATATTTAATAGATTTTCTCGATCCAAACATGACCTAATCCCCTGATTTAATGACCATCCCGATTCTATATGAGTGCATGTATAATTTTAGGGTAATTTAGGTGGGTGGGTTTTTTAGTTTTATGGGGTAGTGTTTTTTTATATTTGGGAAATGGGTTTCTTCAACGCCATTACAAGTTGCGCTTTCATCACACACCACCCCCAAACCCCACAAATATATATATATATATATAATAAATTTATATTATTATAATAAATATGAAAAATAATATAAATACATAATTATATTTTTTATAATAAATACAAAAATTATAATAAATTTATTTTTTTATAACAAATATTTATAATTAACATTTGATAAATACTATAATAAATGTAATAATATTATTATAATAAATGTACATTTGTTATACATTTATTATCCATTTATTATAAATACTATAATGTTATAATATTTATTATATGAAATATCTAATAAATATTAATAAATACTATTATTATAAATGCACAATAAATGTATAATAAATGTATAATAAATATTTATAATACATTTATATTTACAATAAATACTTATTAAAATTAAAAATTGACAAATATATAATAATAAGTATCTAATAAATGAATAATAAATATTATTATAATAAATGTACATTTATAATATCTATTATAATAAATATTATTATAATAAATGTATAATATATATTAGTGTAATAAATATTATAATAAATGTATAATAAATATATAGTAAATATATAATAAATATTCATAAAAAATTTATTATAAATGTGTTTTTATTATAATAAATATTGTAATATTTAATTATAATAAATGTATATTTATATTTATATTTATAATAAATATGATAATATTTATTATAATAAATATACATTTATTTTAAACATTTATTATAATAAATATGCACAATAAATATATATTTAATATTATAATACCTGTATTTTTTAATTATAATATAATAAATGTAATATGTAATTATTTATTATTATTATATAATTATTATATCTATATTTATTATATTTATAATTATATAATTATATTATAAATATATGTAATATGTAATATAATATACTAAATGTAATATGATACATTTATTTTTTAATTGTAATAAATGTATATTTATAATTATATAAATTTTTAATAATTATAATAAATATAAATTTAAAATTTCATATTACATTTATAATAATAAATAAATAAATATATATTACATTTATTATAATAAATAAATTTATATATTTAATTACATTCATAAATGTATATTTATTATAATAAATAAATGTATATTATATTTATAATAAATGTATATTTATATAAATAAATGTATATTAAATTTATAATAAATGTATATTGATATTAATAAATATTATTAATAAATATTATTAAAAAAAATTAATAAATTTAAATTTATCAATGAATATTATAATAAATAAATATATATATATAATTACATTTATAAATTTATATTTATAATATATGTATACTTATAAATAAATTTTATTATTAAATATTATTAATGAATGTTAATAAATATATATTTATTAATGAATATTATAATAAATAAATTTATGTTTATGATTACATTTATAAATGTATATTTATTATAATAAGTAAATGCATATTACATTTATAAATATTTACATATTTATTATAATAAAAAAATGTATATTACATTTATTATAAATTTATATTTATATAAATAAATGTATATTACATTTATAATAAATGTATATTTATATAAATAAAAGTATATTACATTTATAAATAAATAATCATTTATTTTGTTAATAAATGAATATTACATTTACTATTATAAATGTATATTACATATTTATTATAATAAATGTATATTACATTTATATAAATGTATATTTATTACATATTTTTTGTAATAAACAAGTACATTTATAAATGTATATTACATTTATAATAAATATCTAATAAATAAATGTATATTAAATTTATAATAAATGTATTTTTATATTAATAAATATTATTAATAAATATTATTAATAAAAATTAATAAATGTAAATTTATCAATGAATATTATAATAAATAAATGTATATATATAATTACATTTATAAATGTATATTTATAATAAATGTATATTTATAAATAAATATTAGTATTAAATATTATTAATGAATGTTAATAAATGTATATTTATTAATGAATATTATAAAAAATAAATTTATATTTATAATTATATTTATAAATGTATATTTATTATAATAAGTAAATGTATATTACATTTATAACTAATTACATATTTATTATAATAAATAAATGTATATTACATTTATTATAAATTTATATTTATATAAATAAATGTATATTACATTTATAATAAATATATATTTATATAAATAAATGTATATTACATTTATAAGTAATTACATATTTATTATAATAAATGTATATTACATTTATAATTAAATAATCATTTATTTTGTTAATAAATGAATATTACATTTACGATTATAAATGTATATTACATATTTATTATAATAAATGTATATTACATTTATATAAATGTATATTACATTTATATAAATGTATATTTATTACATATTTATTGTAATAAACAATTACATTTATAAATGCATATTACATTTATAATAAATATATAATAAATACATATAATTGATATTTATAAATAATTACTTATTTATTATAATAAATAAATGTATATTTATAATTATATAATTATAGTATATAATTATTTATAGATATGATAATTATATAATAAAGATAAATAATTATATTATAATTAAAAAATCAATGTATTATAATATTTATTATACATTTACTATACATATTTATTATAATAAATGTATAAAATAAATTTAGATTTATTATAAAAAATTGGGCTACATAAATAAAACATCTAACCATATACTTATTTAATAAAACATATACTTAGAGCATTACAAGAATATAATAAATATATTTATAAAATTATATGTATAATAAATAAATAAATATTTATTTATAATAAAAACTATAAATAAATGTATATTTATTTATATTTATATATAAAATGAATATATTTTAATTTAAAAATATAAATATTTTATAAATATATTTATTATATTTATAATTATATATAATTAATATATATATTATAATTTTGTAATTTTTTAAATATATCTCTATATAATTAGAATTATAATTTTAAATATTTGTATTTATTTATTATAATTTTATAATTATTTAATAACTATAAATGTATATATATTTATTTATAGCAATAATCATATATATATTTATTTCAATAATTATAAAATTTTAAAAAATAAATTTATTGCATTTATAATTTTATAAATATATATAATTAATATATTTATAACAATTTAAAAATATTTAAATATATACGTTTTATATAGAATTATAATTATAAATATTTGTATATATTTATAAATATACTTATTTCATTAAAATATTTATTATAATTTTATAATTATTTTATTATAAATATATATTTAATACATATATATTTTAATTATAGTGTGTGATTTATAATGATAATTAATTTTATTTATTGTCATTAAAATAGTTATATTTGACTATAATTAATATGTATATATAATTATATAATCATATTCTTTTAACAAATAAAAAAATTGGTTCGATCACCTTTTTAAGTGATTTTCCCGATCCGAACATGAACTACTCCCCTGATTTAATGACCATCTCGATTCTATATGAGTGGGTGTATAATTTTAACTACAATTAATGAATTTTAGGTGCAATAGAATGATTTTATTGATAGATTAGTCCTGTGACGATTGTAATATGAATTTTGACGTTGACCTTCCTTAAATGCATTCATAAATATATGAAATGGATGAGTCGTTCTATAAATTGGATACCCATCCACAACCCCTATCATTCTATAGCTCTACAAATTTAACTGTAATTCTCACTCACCCTTCCTCCTCCCCAGTACAAGCGCTCATCTCTCCAATCCCCCAAAACAAAATGGTGCATCGAGAGATGAGAACGTTAACAATGAAGATGAGGTGTGTCTCCAATTCCTTCTTCCCTGGCTCCGCGAAAAGGTAGGGGAGAGTGCCGCACACTGAGTAGGCGATGCCGGCGATGCAGGAATAGCCGGGGATAGTGCCGCACACAGAGGAGGAGATGCCGGTGATTCTGAAAACCAACTTCAATCTGCTCTTAGAAGAAACTTCCTACCAGGCGATGCCGGAAAGGAAGAAGAAGACGACGCTGGACGACCCGTTGATGCCGGAATTATAGATGGGGGAAAGCCACATTGATATGCTCTTAGCAGACACTTCCTACCAGGCGATGCCAGAAAGGAAGAAGAAGATGACGCTGACCGACCCGATGATTCTAGAAAGGAAGATAAAGATGACCCTGGCCGACCCAGTGATGCCAAAAATGAAGAAGAAGATGACACTGGCCGACCTGGTGATGCAGGAATGGCAGAGGAGTGAAGCCCACATTGATCTTCTCTTTGCAGACACTTCCTACCAAGCGATGTAGGATAGGATGAAGAAGCTGATGCTGGCCAACCCGGCGATGCCGGAATGGAAGAGGAAGGAAACCCACATCGATATGCTCTTCGGAGACACTTCCTACCAGAAGATGCCGGAAAGGAAGAAGAAGATGACGTTAGCCGGCCCGTTTATACCCCAGGACATGGCGATGGAGGATCAGAAGAAGGGGAACACACTGGGCAGCCTGTTTATGGCCGAAGACCTGGGGTTGGTGGCGACACCGGGACGGAAGAAGAGGACAGCGGTGGGCAACCTGTTTATAGCCCAAGACCAGACGATGGAGGATTGGAAGAAGAGAAGTATGGTGTTCATGGAAGAAAGGAAAAAAGAGAGCACCGTACACCAAACAGCTCTTAGCAAACACTTGCATTCAGGTGACATCGGAAAGGAAGAAGAGGACGACGTTGGACGACTTCTTTAAATCCCATGACCTGGAGATGGAGGATCGGAAGAAGAAAAATACGGTTTTCATGGAAGAAAGGAAGTGGAAAGATTCTCACACACATAAGCTCTTACTAGACTCTTGTGATCATGCCAAGTAGGATAAGAAGAAGAGGATGAAGCTTGCCGACCTGTTTATAGCCCAAGACCTGGGAATGGCGGATCAGAAGAAGGGAAGTAAGGTGTTCATGGCTGAAAGGCAGAGGAGAGCACCACACACCTAGAACCTCATACCAAACTCGGTGTTAATGGAAGAAATGCATAGGAGAGAGCCTCACACCGAGAAACTCTTACAAGATATATATTAAATAATTAATTTAATGAATTTAAAAAAATAATGTTAAAATTAAAAATTTATGTTTAACATTTTGGAAATCTATGTAATATTTTTATTCAAATAAAATTTGTTTTTGTTTTTTTTATTTTAATCATGTAATCAAAAGATTCATTTTTTTCTTGGTTTGAAAAACAATCAAGTGTTCATTTAATTTACATAATCCAATTAATACAATTAGAACAAGATTATACTTGGTTTTTCTTTAAGATTATTTTTATACTTAAAACATGTCCTTTTTCAAAAAATGGTTCTTGTGAATTTATATTAAAAATATTTTTTCCCCACTTCTAGAAATTAAATCTTATAAAATGGGTTCTATATTTCAAATCAGTATTATTAATATCATGTAATAATATCTACTTAAAGAATTATTTTTCTTGGAGAAGAATCATATAAAATTATAAAGTAAGGTTCAAAACAACGAGTAGTCATGATGACATGAAATTATATCCATGCAAAGTACAACAAAACAAATATTCTTTTCACATTTTTTTTGTAAAAATGTTAAAAGTACCTAGCTCAAAATACTGAACAAATACACCATTTATTTTTTTTTATTAAAAATCAAACACGTCTAAAAATAAATTTATAAAATCATAGAAGAATATTAAAATCATTATTGAAAACATTTTTAAAGAAAAGATGAAAATGGAAGAAAAGTATTCCCAAGAGTCTATTTTTCATTTAAAAAAAATTTATGATCATTCTAAGTACTAAATAAAAGAAAATTGTTCAATTTCTTGAACACTCCATGAATAAATGAAGGAAAATAAAATGAAATGTGTTTATCGTATAAGGAACATATAATTTCTCTCAATATAAACTAATGTATAATCAATACAAATTAAAATGAGATTGAAACATATATCCCTTACTACTTTGGTAATCACTAAATCAAAAACTCATGAAAGAGAGAACCATATATGGATTTTTAAATCCCTTTAGTATGAATAAAAATAATCGTAAAACCATTAATGGTGTCACACCATGACTTTTTAATATATTTTTATTTTATTATTCCTGGGCTCCACGTCCTCGCGTCAAGGATCAGGCTGGTCCTGGTTTAAAAATTTCTGACATTTAATGTTTTTAGTGTGTGTTTCAGACCCATGGACGGGCACCGTGTGGTTAGCAGTGACTGTTCGGTCGCCCTAGGTGCTTGTGCGGGTGCCCAAGCCAATTGCATTGAGGCGTGCAATTTGCGTGCGTGTTTTTTTAAGACGTGCGATGAGCGCGCGAGTACTGGTTAATATTATTTTGTTATTATTGTTATTATTTTTCTAATTATTATTTTTTATTTATAAACATATTTATTATTTTTATAATTATATATAATAATTATCTTTATTATAATTTTATAATTATTCAAATATATCATTATTTATTTAGAATTATAATTGTAAATATTTGTATATATTTATTATAATTTTATAATTATTTAATAACTGTAAATGTATATATATAAATATTTTTAGTTATAATCATATATATATATATTCCAATAATTATAAAATTTTAACAAATATATTTATTGCTTTTATATTTTTATAAATATATATAATTAATATATTTATAAGAATTTAATAATAATTAATATATATATGTAATATATAGAATTCAAATTATAAATATTTGTATATAATTATAAATATATTTATTTGATTAATATATTTATTATAATTTGATAATTATTTAAATATAAATATATATTTATTACATATAGATTTTTATTATAGAGTGTGATTTATAATGAAAATTAATTTTATTTATTGTCATTAAAATAGTTATATTTGACTGTAAATAATATGAATATATAATTATATAATAATACTATTTTAACATATAAAAAAATTCGTTCGATCACCTGTTTAACAGATTTTCCCGATCCAAACATGACATAATCCCCTGATTTAATGACCCTCCTTATTCTATATGAGTGCATGTATAATTTTAGGGTAATTTTGGTGGGTGGGTTTTTTTAGTTTTATGGGGTAGTGTTTTTTAATATTTGGAAAATGGGTTTGTTCAACGCCACTACAAGTTGCGCTTTCACCGCACACCACCCCCAAACCCCACAAATATATAAATATATATAATAAATTTATTTTATTATAATAAATATGAAAAATAAAATAAATACATAATTATATTTTTTTTAATAAATACAAAAATTATAATAAATTTATTTTTTTATAACAAATATTTATAATAAATATTTGAAAAATATTATAATAAATGTAATAATATTATTATAATAAATTTATATTTGTTATACATTTATTATCAATTTATTATAAATAATATAATGTTATAATATTTATTATATTAAATATCTAATAAATATTAATAAATAATATTATTATAAATGCACAATAAATGTATAATGAATGTATAATAAATATATATAATACATTTATATTTACAATAAATACTTATTATAATTAAAAAATTTATAATTTCTAATAACAAGTATTTAATAAATGTATAATAAATATTATTATATTAAATGTATAATAAATATTAGTGTAATAAATATTATAATAAATGTATAATAAACATATAGTAAATGTATAATAAATATTTATTATAAATAATATAATAATCATTATAATATTTAATTATAATAAATGTATATTTATATTTATATTTATAATAAGTATGATAATATTTATTATAAAAAATCTACATTTATTTTATACATTTATTTTAATAAATATATTATAAATATATATTTAATATTATAATACCTGTATTTTCTAATAATAATATAATAAATGTAAAATGTAATTATTTATCATTATTATATAATTATCATATATATATTTATTAAATTTATAATTATATAATTATATTATAAATAAATGTAATATGTAATATAATATAATAAATGTAATATGATACATTTATTTTTTAATTTTAATAAATATATATTTATAATTATATAATTTTTTAATAATTATAATAAATATAAATTTAATATTACATATAACATTTATTATAACAAATAAATAAATATATATTACATTTATTATAATAAATAAATGTATATTTATAATTACATTTATAAATTTATATTTATTATAATAAATAAATGTATATTTATTACATATTTTTTATAATAAATAAATGTATATTATATTTATAATAACTTTATATTTATATAAATAAAGGAATATTACATTTATAATAAATGTATATATATAATAATAAATATTATTAATAAATATTATTAATAAAAATTAGTAAATGTAAATTTATCAATGAATATTATAACAAATAAATGTATATATATAATTACATTTATAAATGTATATTTATAATAAATTTATATTTATAAATAAATATTATTACAAAATATTATTAATGAATGTTAATAAATGTATATTTATTAATGAATATTATAATAAATAAATGTATATTTATAATTACATTAATAAATGTATATTTATTATAATAAGTAAATGTATATTACATTTATAAATAATTACATATTTATTATAATAAATAACGCATATTACATTTATTAGAAATTTATATCTATATAAATAAATGTATATTACCTTTATAATAAATGTATATTTATATAAATAAATGCCTATTACATTTATAAGTAATTACATATTTATTATAATAAATGTATATTACATTTATAAATAAATAATCATTTATATTGTTAATAAATAAATATTACATTTACTATTATTAATGTATATTACATATTTATTATAATAAATGTATATTACATTTATATAAATGTATATTTATTACAGATTTATTGTAATAAACAATTACATTTATAAATGTATATTACATTTATAATAAATATCTAATAAATAAATGTATATTACATTTATAATAAATCTATATTTATATTAATTAATATTATTAATAAATATTATTAATAAAAATTAATAAATGTAAATTTATCAATGAATATTATAATAAATAAATGTATATATATAATTACATTTATAAATGTATATTTATAATAAATTTATATTTATAAATAAATATTATTACAAAATATTATTAATGAATGTTAATAAATGTATATTTATTAATGAATATTATAATAAATAAATGTATATTTATAATTACATTAATAAATGTATATTTATTATAATAAGTAAATGTATATTACATTTATAAATAAATACATATTTATTATAATAAATAACGCATATTACATTTATTAGAAATTTATATCTATATAAATAAATGTATATTACATTTATAATAAATGTATATTTATATAAATAAATGTCTATTACATTTATAAGTAATTACATATTTATTATAATAAATGTATATTACATTTATAAATAAATAATCATTTATATTGTTAATAAATAAATATTAAATTTACTATTATAAATGTATATTACATATTTATTATAATAAATGTATATTACATTTATATAAATGTATATTTATTACAGATTTATTGTAATAAACAATTACATTTATAAATATATATTACATTTATAATAAATATCTAATAAATAAATGTATATTACATTTATAATAAATCTATATTTATATTAATTAATATTATTAATAAATATTATTAATAAAAATTAATAAATGTAAATTTATCAATGAATATTATAATAAATAAATGAATATATATAATTACATTTATAAATGTATATTTATAATAAATGTATATTTATAAATAAATATTATTATTAAATATTATTAATGAATGTTAATAAATGTATATTTATTAATGAATATTATAATAAATAAATGTATATTTATAATTATATTTATAAATGTATATTTATTATAATTAGTAAATGTATATTACATTTATAACTAATTACATATTTATTATAATAAATAAATGTATATTACATTTATTATAAATTTATATTTATATAAATATTTGTATATTACATTTATAATAAATGTATATTTATATAAATAAATGTATATTACATTTATAAGTAATTACATATTTATTATAATAAATGTATATTACATTTATAATTAAATAATCATTTATTTTGTTAATAAATGAATATTAAATTTACTATTATAAATGTATATTACATATTTATTATAAATAATGTATATTACATTTATATAAATGTATATTTATAACATATTAATTGTAATAAACAATTACATTTATAAATGCATATTACATTTATAATAAATATCTAATAAATAAATATAAATGACATTTATAAATAATTACATATTTATTATAATAAATAAATGTATATTTATAATTATATAATTATAGTATATAATTATTTATAGATATGATAATTATATAATAAAGATAAATAATTATATATTACATTTATTATATTATAATTAAAAAATAAATGTATTATTATATTTATTATACATTTATTATACATATTTATTATAATAAATGTATAAAATAAATTTAGATTTATTATAATAAATTGGGCTACATGAATAAAACATCTAACGATATACTTATTTAACAAAACATATACTTAGAGCATTACAATAATATAATAAATATATTTATAAAATTATATGTATAATAAATAAATAAATATTTATTTATAATAAAAACTATAAATAAATGTATATTTATTTATATTTATAATATAAAATGAATATATTTTAATTTAAAAATATAAATATTTTATAAATATATTTATTATCTTTATAATTATATATAATTAATATCTATATTATAATTTTGTAATTTTTTAAATATAGCTCTATATAATTAGAATTATAATTTTAAATATTTGTATTTATTTATTGTAATTTTATAATTATTTAATAACTATGAATGTATATATATTTATTTATAGTAATAATCATATATATATATTTCAATAATTATAAAATTTTAACAAATATATTTATTGCATTTATAATTTTATAAATATATACAATTAATATATTTATAACAATTTAAAAATATTTAAATATATAAGTTTTATATAGAATTCTAATTATAAATATTTGTATATATTTGTAAATATATTTATTTAATTAAAATATATATTATAATATTATAATTATTTTATTATAAATATATATTTAATACATATATATTTTAATTATAGTGTGTGATTTATAATGAAAATTAATTTTATTTATTGTCATTAAAATAGTTATATTTGACTATAATTAATATGTATATATAATTATTTAATAATATTCTTTTAACAAATAAAAAAATTGGATTGATCACCTTTTTAAGTGATTTTCCCGATCCGAACTTGAACTACTCCCCTGATTTAATGACCATCTCTATTCTATATGGGTGGGTGTATAATTTTACCTACAATTAATGAATTTTAGGTGCAATAGAATGAGTTGATTGATAGATTAGTCCTGTGACCATTGTAATATGAATTTTGATGTTGACCTTCCTTAAATGCATTCATAAATATATGAAATGGATGAGTCGTTCTATAAATTAGATACCCATCCACAACCCTTATCATTCTGTAGCTCTACAAATTTAACTGTAATTCTCACTCACCCTTCCTCCTCCCCAGTACGAGCGCTCGTCTCTCCAATCCCCCAAAACAAAATGGTGCATCGGGTGATGAGAACGTTAAAAATGAAGGTGAGGTGTGTCTCCAATTCCTTCTTCCCTGGCTCCGCAAAAAGGTAGGGGAGAGTGTCGCACACTGAGTAGGCGATGCCGGCGATGCAGGAATAGCCGAGGATAGTGCCGCACACAGAGCAAGAGATGACAGTGATTCCGAAAACCAACTTCAATCTGCTCTTAGAAGAAAATTCCTTCCAGGCGATGCTGGAAAGGAAGAAGAAGACGACGTTGGCCGACCCGTTGATACCAGAATTGTAGATGGGGGAAAGCCACATTGATATGCTCTTAGCAGACACTTCCTACCAGGCGATTCCAGAAAGGAAGAAGAAGATGACGCTGACCGACCCGATGATTCTAGAAAGGAAGATAAAGATGACCCTAGCCAACCCGGTGATGCCAACAATTAAGAAGAATATGACACTGGCTGACCTGGCGATGCAGGAATGGCAGAGGCCGGAAGCCCACATTGATCTTCTCTTAGCAGACACTTCCTACCTAGCGATGCAGGATAGGAAGAAGAAGCTGAAGCTGGCCGACCCGGCAATGCCGTAATGGCAGAGGAAGGAAACCCACATCGATATGCTCTTCGGAGACACTTCCTACAAGATGATGCCGGAAAGGAAGAAGAAGACGACGTTAGCCGGCCCGTTTATAGCCCAGGACATGGCGATGGAGGATCAGAAGACGGGGAGCACCCTGGGCAGCCTGTTTATGGTCGAAGACCTGGGGTTGGTGGCGACACCGGAACAGAAGAAGAGGACGGCGGTGGGCAACCTATTTATAGCCCAAGACCAGACGATGGAGGATTGGATGAAGAGAAGTACGATGTTCATGGAAGAAAGGCAAAGGAGAGCACCGCACACCGAGCAGCTCTTAACAGACACTTGCAATCAGGCGACGTCGGAAAGGAAGAAGAGGACGACATTGGACGACTTGTTTGAAGCTGAAGACCTGGAGATGGAGGATCAAAAGAAGAAAAATAAGGTTTTCATGGAAGAAAGGAAGTGGGGAGATTCTCACACACATAAGCTCTTACTAGACTCTTGTGATCATGCCAAGACGGATAAGAAGATGAGGATGGTGCTTGCCGACTTGTTTATAGCCCAAGACATGGCAATGGCGGATCAGAAGAAGCGAAGTATGGTGTTCATGGCAGAAAGGCAGAGGAGAGCGCCACACACCTAGAACCTCATACCAGACTCGGTGTTAATGGCAGAAATGCATAGGAGAGAGCCTCACACCGAGCAACTCTTACAAGATATATATTAAAGAATTAATTTAATGAATTTAAAAAATAATGTTGAAATTAGAAATTTATATTTAACATTTCGGAAATCTATGTAATATTTTTATTCAAATAAAATTTGTTTTTGTTTTTTTATTTTAATCAAGTATTCAAAATATTCATTTTTTTGCTTGGTTTGAAAAACAATCAACTGTTCATTTAATTTACATAATCCAATTAATACAATTAGAACAAAATTATACTTGTTTTTTTAAGATTATTTTTATACTTAAAACATGTCCTTTTTCAAAAAATGGTTATTGTGAATGTATATTAAAAATATTTTTTCGGCACTTCTAGAAATTAAATCTTATAAAATGGGTTCTATATTTCAAATCAGTATAATTAATATCAGGTAATAAGATCAACTTACAGAATTATTTTTCTTGGAGAAGAATCATATAAAATTCTAAATAAGGTTCAATGCAACGAGTAGTCACGATGACATGAAATTCTATCCATGTGAAGTACAACAAAACAAAGATTTTTTCACATTTTTTTTGTAAAAATGTTAAAAGTACCTAGCTCAAAATACTGAAAGAACACTCCATTTATTTTTTTTATTAAAATTCAATCATGGCTAAAAATGAATTTATAAAATCATAGAAGAATATTAAAATCATTATTGAAAACATTTTTAAAGAAAAGATGAAAATGGAAGAAAAGGATTCCCAAAAGTCTATTTTTCATTTTTAAAAAAATTATGATCATTCTAAGTACTAAATAAAGGAAAATTGTACAATTTCTTGAACACTCCATGAATAAATGAAGGAAAATAAAATGAAATGTGTTTATCGTATAAGGAACATATAATTTCTCTCAATATAAACTAATGTATAATCAATACAAATTAAAATGAGATTGAAACAAAAATCTCTTACTACTTTGGTAATCACTAAATCAAAAACTCGTGAAAGAGAGAACCATATATGGATTTTTAAAACCCTTTAGTTTCAATAAAAATAATCTTAAAACCATTAATGGTGTCACACCACGACTTTTTAATATATTTTTATTTTGTTAGTCCTGGGATCCACGTCCTCGCGTCAAGGATCAGGCTGGTCCTGGTTAAAATATTTCTGACATTTAATGTTTTTAGTGTGTGTTTCAGACCCTTGGACGGGCACCGTGTGGTTAGCAGTGACTGTGCTGTCACCCTAGGTGCTTGTGCGGGTGCCCAAGCTGACTGCATTGAGGCGTGCAATTTGTGTGCATGTTTTTTTAAGTTGTGCGATGAGCGCGGGGGTACTGGTTAATATTATGTTGTTATTATTGTTATTATTTTTGTAATTACTATTTTTTTATTTAAAAACGTATTTATTATATTTAAAATTATATATATTTATTATCTTTATTATAATTTTTTAATTATTCAAATATATCATTATTTATTTAGACTTATAATTGTAAATATTTGTATATATTTATTATAATTTTATAATTATTTAATAACTGTAAATTTATATATATTTATATTTAGTTATAATCATATATATATATATATATATTCCAATTATTATAAAATTTTAACAAATATATTTATTGCATTTATATTTTTATAAATATATATAATTAATATATTTATAATAATTTAATAATAATTAATATATATAAGTATTATATAGAATTCAAATTATAAATATTTGTATATACTTATAAATATATTTATTTGATAAATATATTTATTATAATTTGATAATTATTTAAATATAAATATATATTTATTACATATAGATTTTTATTATAGAGTGTGATTTATAACGAAAATTAATTTTATTTATTGTCATTAAAATAGTTATATTTGACTGTAAATAATATGAATATATAATTATATAATAATACTATTTTAACATATAAAAAAATTGGTTAGATCACCTGTTTAACAGATTTTCCCGATCCAAACTTGACATAATCCCCTGATTTAATGACCATCCCGATTATATATGAGTGCATGTATAATTTTAGGGTAATTTTGGTGGGTGGGTTTTTTTAGTTTTATGGGGTAGTGTTTTTTAATATTTTGGAAATGGGTTTGTTCAATGCCACTACATGTTGCGCTTTCACCGCACACCACCCCCAAACCCCACAAATATATAAATATATATAATAAATTTATTTTATTATAATAAATATCAAAAATAAAATAAATACATAATTTTATTTTTTATAATAAATACAAAAATTATAATAAATTTATTTTTTTATAATAAATATTTGAAAAATATTATAATAAATTTAATAATATTATTATAATAAATGTATATTTGTTATACATTTATTATCAATTTATTATAAATACTATAATGTTATAATATTTATTATATTAAATATCTAATAAATATTAATAAATAATATTATTATAAATGCACAATAAATGTATAATGAATGTATAATAAATATATATAATACATTTATATTTACAATAAATACTTATTATAATTAAAAATTATAAAATTTATAATAACAAGTATCTAATAAATGTATAATAAATATTATTATAATAAATGTTTAATAAATATTAGTGTAATAAATATTATAATAAATGTATAATAAACATATAGTAAATGTATAATAAATATTTATAATAAAAAATATAATAAATATTATAATATTTAATTATAATAAATGTATATTTATATTTATATTTATAATAAGTATGATAATATTTATTATAAAAAATCTACATTTATTTTATACATTTATTTTAATAAATATATTATAAATATATATTTAATATTATAATAGATGTATTTTATAATAATAATATAATAAATGTAATATGTAATTATTTATCATTATTATATAATTATCATATCTATATTTATTATATTTATAATTATATAATTATATTATAAATAAATGTAATATGTAATATAATATAATAAAT
Source organism: Viscum album (assembly GCA_963277665.1). Lineage (NCBI taxonomy): Eukaryota > Viridiplantae > Streptophyta > Magnoliopsida > Santalales > Viscaceae > Viscum > Viscum album. The sequence continues at coordinate 1,936,049,813 of OY728131.1, forward strand.
GTAATATGATACATTTATTTTTTAATTTTAATAAATATATATTTATAATTATATAATTTTTTAATAATTATAATAAATATAAATTTAATATTACATATTACATTTATTATAACAAATAAATAAATATATATTACATTTATTATAATAAATAAATGTATATTTATAATTACACTTATAAATTTATATTTATTATAATAAATAAATGTATATTTATTACATAATTTTTATAAAAAATAAATGTATATTATATTTATAATAATTGTATATTTATATAAATAAATGAATATTACATTAATAATAAATGTATATTTATAATAATAAATATTATTAATAAATATTATTAATAAAAATTAGTAAATGTAAATTGATCAATGAATATTATAATAAATAAATGTGTATATATAATTACATTTATAAATGTATATTTATAATAAATGTATATTTATAATAAATTTATATTTATAAATAAATATTATTACAAGATATTATTAATGAATGTTAACAAATGTATATTTATTAATGACTATTATAATAAATAAATGTATATTTATAATTACCTTTATAAATGTATATTTATTATAATTAGTAAATGTATATTACATTTATAAATAATTACATATTTATTATAATAAATAATGTATATTTCATTTATTATAAATTTATATCTATATAAATAAATGTATATTACATTTATAATAAATGTATATTTATATAAATAAATGTCTATTACATTTATAAGTAATTACATATTTATTATAATAAATGTATATTACATTTATAAATAAATAATCATTTATTTTGTTAATAAATTAATATTACATTTACTATTATAAATGTTTATTACATATTTATTAAAATAAATGTATATTACATTTATATAAATGTATATTTATTAAATATTTATTATAATAAACAATTACATTTATAAATGTTTATTATATTTATAATAAATATCTAAAAAATTAATGTATATTGCATTTATAATAAATGTATATTTATATGAGTAAATATTATTAGAAAATATTATTAATAAAAATTAATAAATGTAAATTTATAAATGAATATTATAATAAAAAAATGTATATATATAATTATATATATAATTGTATATTTATAATAAATGTATATTTATAAATAAATGTCTATTTATAAATAAATATTAATATTAAATATTATTAATGAATGTTAATAAATGTATATTTATTAATGAATATTATAATAAATAAATGTATATTTATAATTACATTTAAAAATGTATATTTATTATAATAAGTAAATGTATATTACATTTATAAATAATTACATATTTATTATAATAAAAAAATGTATATTACATTTATTAAAAATTTATATTTATATAAATAAATTTATATTACATTTATAATAAATGTATATTTATATAAATAAATGTATATTACATTAATAAGTAATTACATATTTATTATAATAAATGTATATTACATTTATAAATAAATAATCATTTATTTTTTTAATAAATGAATATTATATTTACTATTATAAATGTTTATTACATATTTATTATAATAAATTTATATTAAATTTATATAAATGTATATTTATTACATATTTATTGTAATAAACAATTACATTTATATATGTATATTACATTTATAATAAATATATAATAAATAAATGTATATTACATTTATAATAAATATATAATAAATAAATGTATATTACATTTATAATAAATGTATATTTATATTAATTAATATTATTAATAAATATTATTAATAAATATTAATAAATGTAAATTTATCAATGAATATTATAATAAATAAATGTATATATATAATTACATTTATAAATGTATATTTATAATAAATGTATATTTATAAATAAGTATTATTATTAAATATTATTAATGAATGTTAATAAATGTATATTTATTAATCAATATTATAATAAGTAAATGTATATTTATAATTACATTTATAAATGCAAATTTATTACAATAAGTGTATATTACATTTATAATAAATGTATAAAATAAATGTAAATTTATTATAATAAATTGGGCTACAAACATCGAACAGCTAACCATATACTTATTAAACAAAACATATAATTAGAGCATTACAAGAATATAATAAATATATTTATAAAATTATATGTATAATAAATAAATAAATATTTATTTATAATAATAACTATAAATAATAGTATATTTACTTATATTTATATATATAATGAATATATTTTAATTTAAAAATATAAATTTTTTATAAATATATTTATTATATTTATAATTATATATAATTAATATTTATATTATATCTTTATAATTTTTTAAATATATCTCTATTTATTTAGAATTCTAATGTTAAATATTTTTATTTTTTCATTATAATTTTATAATTATTTAATAATTATAAATGTATATATATTTATTTATAGTAATAATCATATATATATATTTGAATAATTATAAAATTTTATCAAATATATTTATTGCATTTATAATTTTATAAATATATATAATTAATATATTTATAACAACTTAATAATATTTAAATATATACGTATTATATAGAATGTTAATTATAAATATTTGTATATATTTATAAATATATTTATTTAATTAAAATATTTTTTATAATTTGATAATTATTTAATTATAAATATATATTTAATACATATATATTTTAATTATAGTGTGTGATTTATAATGAAAATTAATTTTATTTATTGTCATTAAAATAGTAATATTTGACTATAATTAATATGAATATATAATTATATAATAATATTCTTTTAACAAAAAAAATTTGGTTCAATCACCTTTTTAACCGATTTTCCCAATCCGAACTTGACCTACTCCCCTGATTTAATGACTATCTCGATTCTATATGAGTGGGTGTATAATTTGACCTACAATAAATGAATTTTAGGTTCAATAGAATGATTTGATTGAGAGATTAGTCCTATGACCATTGTAATATGAAATTTGATGTTGACCTTCCTTAAATGCATTAATATATATATGAAATGGATGAGTCGTTCTATAAATTAGATACCCATCCTCAACCCCTTTCATTCTGTAGCTCTGCAAATTTAACTATAATTCTCACTCACCCTTCCTCCTCCCCAGTACGAGCGATCATCTCTCCGATCCCCCAAAACAAAATGGTGCATCGGGAGATCATAACGTTAATAGTGAAGCTGAGGAGTGTCGCCAATTCCTTCTTCCCTGGCTCCACGAAAAGGCATAGGAGAGCACCACACATTGAGCAGGCGATGCCGGAATGGCTAAGGATAGTGCCGCACACTGAGTAGGAGATGCCGACGATTCCAAAAACCTACTTCGATCTGCTCTTAGAAGACACTTCTTACCAGGCGATGCAGAAAAGGAAGAAGAAGATGACGATGGCCAACCCGTTGATGCCGGAATGGTATATGGGGGAAATCCACATTGATATGCTCTTAGCAGACACTTCCTACCAGGTGATGGCAGAAAGGAAGAAGAAGACGATGATGACCGACCCGGTGATGCTAGAAAGGAAGATAAAGATGGCGATGGCCGACCTAGTGATTCCGAAAATGAAGAAGAAGATGACACTGGCCGACCTGGCGATGCAGGAATGGCAGAGGAGTGAAGCCCACATTGATCTGCTCTTAGCAGACACTTCCTACCTGGCGATGTAGGAAAGGAAGAAGAAGCTGAAGCTGGCTGACCCGGCGATGCCAGAATGGCAGAGGAAGAAAACCCATATCGATAGCTCTTCAGAGACACTTCCTACCAAGAGATGCTGGAAAGGAAGAAAAAGAGGATTTTGGCTAGCCCGTTTATACCCCAGGACGTGGCAATGGAGGATCAGAAGAAGGGGAGCACTCTGGGTGGCCTGTTTATGGCCTAAGACCTGGGGTTGGAGGGGACACCGGAACAGAAGAAGAGGACGGCGGTGGGAAACCTGTTTATAGCCCAAGACCAGACGATGGAGGATCGAAAGAAGTGAAGTACGGTGTTCATGGAAGAATGGTAAAGGAGAGCGCTGCACACCGAGTAGCTCTTAACAGACTCTTGTGATCAGGCGATGTCGGAAAGGATGAAGAGGACGACGCTGGACGACTTGTTTAATGCCCAAGACCTGGCGATGGAGGATCGGAAGAATAAAAGTACGATTTTCATGGAAGAAAGGCAGAGGAGAGATCCTCACACACATCAGCTCTTACCAGACTCTTGTGATCAGGTCACACTAGATAAGAAGAAGAGGATGACGCTGGCCGACCTGTTTATATCCCAAGACCTGCCAATGACGGATCAGAAGAAGAGAAGTATGGTGTTCATGGTAGAAAGGCAGAGGAGAGCGCCACACACCTAGAACCTCATACCAGACTCATTGTTCATGGCAGAAATGCAGAGGAGAGCCCCGCACACCGAGAAGCTCTTACATGATATATATTTAAGAATTAATATATTGAATTTAATAATATAATGTTGAAATTAGAAATTAATGTTTAAATTTTTTGAAATCTATGTAATATTTTTATTCAAATAAAATCTGTTTTTGTTTTTTTTCTTTTAATCATGTATTCAGTAGATTCATTTTTTTTCTTGGTTTGAAAAAAAATCAAGTGCTCATTGATTTAACATAATCCAATTAATTCAATGAGAAACAAAACTATACTTTGTTTTTCTTTAAGATTATTTTTATACTTAAAACATGTCCTTTTTCAAAATATTTTTCTTGTGAATTTATATTAAAACTATTTTTTTTACCACTTCTAGAAATTGAATCTTCTAAAATTGGTTCTATATTTCAAATCAGTATAATTAATATCAGGTAATAAGATCAACTTAAAGAATAATTTTTCTTGGAGAAGAATCATAGAAAATTATAAAGTAAGGTTCAAAGCAACGAGTAGTCATGATGACATGAAATTCTATCCATGCAAAGTACAACAAATCAAATATTCTTTTCACATTTTTTTTGTAAAATAGTTAAAAGTACCTAGCTAAAAATACTAAAAGAAGATTCGATTTATTTTTTTATTAAAATTCAAACATGGCACCGTGTGTGTTTCAGACCCATGGACGGGCACCATGTGGTTAGCAGTGACTGTGTCGTCGCCCTAGGTGCTTGTGCGGGTGCCCAAGCCGACTGCGTTGAGGCGTACAATTTGCGTGCGTGTTTTTTTAAGTCATGCGATGAGCGCGCGGGTACTAGTTAATATTATGTTGTTATTATTGTTATTATTTTTATAATTATTATTTTTATTTATAAAAATATTTATTATATTTATAATTATATATAATTAATATCTTTATTATAATTTTATAATTATTTAAATATATTTTTATTTATTTAGAATTATAATTGTAATTATTTGTATATATTTATTATAATTTTATAATTATTTAATAACAGTAAATGTATATATATTTATTTATAGTTATAATCATATATATATATATATATATTCCAAAAATTAAAAAAAATTAACAAATATATTAATTGCATTTATATTTTTATAAATATATATAATTAATATATTTATAATAATTTAATAATAATTTATATGTATACGTATTATATAGAATTCTAATTATAAATATTTGTATATAATTATAAATATATTTATTTAATTAATATATTTATTATAATCTGATAATTATTTAAATATAAATATATATTTATTCCAAATAGATTTTTATTATAGTGTCTGATTTATAATGAAAATTAATTTTATTTATTGTCATTAAAATAGTTATATTTGACTGTAATTAATATGAATATATAATTATATAATAATACTATTTTAACATATAAAAAAATTGGTTCGATCACCTGTTTAACAGATTTCCCCGATCCAAACTTGACCTTATCCCCTGATTTAAAGACCATCCTGATTCTATATGAGTGCATGTATAATTTTAGGGTAGTTTAGGTGGGTTGGTTTTTTTAGTTTTATGGGGTAGTGTTTTTTTTATATTTGGGAAATGGGTTTGTTCAACGCCATTACATGTTGCGCATTCACCCCACACCACCCCCAAACCCCACAAATATATATATATATATATAATAAATTTATTTTATTATAATAAATATTAAAAATAAATTAAATACATAGTTAAATTTTTTATAATAAATACAAAAAATTATAATAAATTTATTTTTTTATAACAAATATTTATAATAAATATCTGATAAATATTATAATAAATGTAATAATATTATTATAATAAATGTACATTTCTTATACATTTATTATCCATTTATTATAAATACAATGATGTTATAAAATTTATTATATTAATTATCTAAAAAATATTAATAAATACTATTTTTATAAATGCACAATAAATGTTTAATAAATGTATAATAAATAATTATAATACATTTATATTTAGAATAAATACTTCTTATAATTAAAAATTATAATATTTATGATAATAAGTATCTAATAAATGTATAATAAATATTATTATAATAAATATACATTTATAATATCAATTATAATAAAAATTATTATAAAAATTATTATAATAAATGTATAATAAATATTTGTGTAATAAATATTATAATAAATGTATAATAAATATATAGTAAATGTATAATAAATATTTATAATAAATTTATTATAAATGTATTTTTATAATAATAAATATTATAATATTTATTTATAATAAATGTATATTTATATTTATATTTATAATAAATATGATAATTTTTATTATAATAAATCTACATTTATTTTATACATTTATTATTATAAATATGAACAATAAATATATATTTAATATTATAATACCTGTATTTTTTAATTATAATATAATAAATGTAATATGTAATTATTTATCATTATTATATAATTATTATATCTATATTTATTATATTTATAATTATATAATTATATTATAAATAAATGTAATATGTAATATAATATAATAAATGTAATATCATACATTTATTTTTTAATTTTAATAAATGTATATTTATAATTATATATATGTTTAATAATTATAATAAATATAAATTTATATTTACATAATACATTTAATATAATAAATAAATGTATATTTATAATTACATTTATAAATGAATATATATTATAATAAATAAATGTATATTTATTACATATTTATAATAATAAATAAATGTATATTATATTTATAAAAAATATATATTTATATAAATAAAGTTATATTACATTTATAATAAATTTATATTTATATTAATACATATTATTAATAAATATTATTAACAAAAATTAATAAACTTAAATTTATCAATGAATATTATAATAAATAATTGTATATATATAATTACATTTATAAATGTATAATTATAATAAATGTATATTTATAAATAAATATTGTTATTCAATATTATTAATGAATGTTAATAAATGTATATTTATTAATGAATATTATAATAAATAAATCTATATTTATAATTACATTTATAAATGTATATTTATTATAATAAGTAAATGTATATTACATTTACAAATAATTACATATTTATTATAATAAATAAACATATATTGCATTTATTATAAATGTACATTTATATAAATTAATATATTTTACTTTTATAATAAATGTATATTTATATAAATAAATTTATAATACATTTATAAGTAATTACGTATTTATTATAATAAATGTATATTACATTTATAAATAAATAATCATTTATTTTGTTAATAAATGAATATTACATTTACTATTATCAATTTATATTACATATTTATTATAATAATAGTATATTACATTTATATAAATGTATATTTGTTACATATTTATTGTGATAAACAATTACATTTATAAATGTATATTACATTTATAATAAATATCTAATAAATGTATATTTATTATAATAAATAAATGTAAATGACATTTATAAATAATTACATATTTATTATAATAAATAAATGTATATTTATAATTATATAATTATAGTATATAATTATTTATAGATATGATAATTATATAATAAATATAAATAATTATATATTACATTTATTATATTGTAATTTAAAAATAAATGTATTATAAAATTTATTATACATTTATTAGACATATTTGTTATACATTTATTATACATATTTATTATACATTTATTATGCATATTTATTATAATAAGTGTATAAAATAAATGTAGATTTATTATATTAAATTGGTCTACAAACATCAAATAGCCAACCATATATTTATTGAACAAAACATATACTTAGAGCATTATAAGAATACAATAAATATATTTATAAAATTATATGTATAATAAATAAATATTTATTTATTTATAATAATAACTATAACTAAATGTATATTTATTTATATTTATATATATAATGAATATATTTTAATTTATAAATATAATTTTTTTATAAATTTATTTATTATATTTATAAATATATATAATTAATAACTATATTATAATTTTATAATTTTTTATATATCTCTATTTATTTAGAATTGTAATTTTAAATATTTGTATTTATTTATAATAACTTTATAATTATTTAATAATTATAAATATATATATATATTTATTTATTTATAGTAACAATCATATATATATATATATATTTCAATAATTATAAAATTTTAACAAATATATTTATTGCATTTATAATTTTATAAATATATATAATTAATATATTTATAACAATTTAATAATATTTAAATATATATGTATTATATAGAATTCTAATTATAAATATTTTTATATATTTATAAATATATTTATTTAATTAAAATATTTATTATAATTTGATAATTATTTAATTATTAATATATATTTAATACATATATATTTTAATTAGAGTGTGTGATTTATAATGAAAATTAATATTATTTATTGTCATTAAAATAGTTATATTTGACTATAATTAATATGACTATATAATTATGTACTAATATTTTTTAACAAATAAAAAAATTGGTTCGATCACCTTTTTAACCGATTTCTCGATCTGAACTTGGCCTACTCCCCTGATTTAATGACCATCTCGATTCTATATGAGTGGGTTTATAATTTGACCAACAATAAAGGAATTTTATGTGCAATATAATGATTTGATTGAGAGATTAGTCATCTGACCATTGTAATATGAATTTTGACATTGACCTTCCTTAAATGCATTCATAAATATATGAAATGTATGTGTCGTTCTATAAATTAGATACCCATCCTCATCCCCTTTCATTTTGTAGCTCTGCAAATTTAACTATAATTCTCACTCACCTTTCCTCCTCCCTAGTATGAGCGCTTGTCTCTCCGATCCCCCAAAACAAAATGGTGCATTGGGCGATAAGAACGTTAACAGAAAAGCTGAGGAGTGTCGCCAATTCCTTCTTCCCTGGCTCTGCGAAAAGGTAGAGGAGAGCGCCACACACTAAGCAGGCGATGCCGACGATGCTGGAATGGCCGAGGATAGTGTCGCACATCGAGCAGGAGATGCTGGTGATTCCGAAAACCTACTTCGATCTGCACTTAGAAGACACTTCCTAACAGGCAATTCCAGAAATGAAGAAGAAGACGACGCTGGCCTACCCGTTGATGCCGGAATGGCAGATGGGGGAAAGCCACATTGATATGCGATGCCAGAAAGGAAGAAGAAGACGATGCTGACTGACCCAGTGATGCTAGAAAGGAAGATAAAGATGACGTTTGTCAACCTGGTGATGCCAAGAATGAAGAAGAAGATGACACTGGCCGACCTGGTGATGTAGGAATGGCAGAGGAGTGAAGCCCACATTGATCTGATCTTAGCAGACACTTCCTACCTGGCGATGAAGGAAAGGAAGAAGAAGTTGAAGCTGGCCGACCCGACGATGCCGGAATGGCAAAGGAGGGAAACCCATATCGATATGCTCTTCGGAGACACTTCCTACCACGCGATTCTGGAATGGAATAAGAAGAGGATGCTGGCCAGCCCGTTTATACCCCAGGACATGGCGATGGAGGATCAGAAGAAGGGGAGCACCCTGGGCAGCTAGTTTATGGCCGAAGACCTGGGGTTGGAGGTGACATCGGAACGGAAGAAGAGGACGGCGGTGGGAAACCTGTTTATAGCCCAAGACAATACGATGGAGGATCGGAAGAATAGAAGTAAAATTTTCATGGAAGAAAGGCAAAGGAGAGCAATGTACATCGAGCACCTCTTACCAGACTCTTGCGATCAGGCGACGTCGGAAAGGAAGAAGAGGACGATGCTGGACGAATTTTTTAAGCCCAAGACCTGGAGATGGACGATCGGAAGAAGAAAAGTATGGTTTTCATGGCAGAAAGGTAGAGGAGAGAACCGCACACACATCAGCTCTTACCAGACTCTTGTGATCAGGCCACACTGGATAAGAAGAAGAGGATGACGCTGGCCGACCTGTTTATAGCCCAAGACCTAGCAATGGCGGATCAGAAGAAGAAAAGTATGGTGTTCATGGCAGAAAGGCAGAGGAGAGAACCACACACCTAGAACCTCATACCAGACTCGGTGTTCATGGCAGAAATGAATAGGAGAGCCCCGCACACCGAGTTGCTCTTACAATATATATATTTAAGAATTAATATAACGAATTTAAAAATATAATGTTGAAATTAGAAATTTATGTTTAACATTTTGGAAATCTAGGTAATATTTTAATTCAACTAAAAACTGTTTTTGTTTTTTTTTTCTTTTAATCAAGTATTCAGAAGATTCAATTTTTTTTCTTGGTTTGAAATACAATCAATTCTTCGTTGATTTTACATAATCCAATTAATTCAATGAGAAACAAAATTATACTCAGTTTTTCTTTAAGATTATTTTTATACTTAAAACATATCCTTTTTCAAAAAATGGTTCTTGTGAATTTATACTAAAAATATTTTTTTACAACTACTAGAAATTAAATAATATAAAATGGGTACTATATTTCAAATCAGTATAATTAATATCATGTAATAAGATCAACTTAAAGAATAATTTTTCTTGGAGAAGAATAATAGAAAATTATAATGTAAGGTTCAAATCAATGAGTATTCATGATGACATGAAATTATATCCATGCAAAGTATAAAAAAACAAATATTTTTTTCAAATTTTCTTTGTAAAAAAGTTAAAAGTACCTAGCTCAAAATACTAAAAGAATATTCCATTTACTTTTTTTTTTGAAATTCAAACATGGCTAAAAATGATTTTTATAAAATAATAGGAGAATATTAATATCATTATTGAAAACATTTTTAAAGAAAAGATGAAAATGGAAGAAAAGGATTCCCAAGAGTCAATTTTTCATTTTAAAAAAATTATGATCATTCTAAGTACAAAATAAAGTAAAATTGTACAATTACATGAACACTCCATGAATAAATGAAGGAAAATAAAATGAAATGTGATTATCATATAAGGAACATATAATTTCTCTCAATTTAAACTAATGTATAATCAATACAAATTAAAATGAGATTGAAACATAAATCCCTTACTACTTTGGCAATTACTAAATCAAAAACTCATGAAAGATAGAACCATATATGAATTTTTAAATCCATGTAGTTTCAATAAAAAGAATCGTAAAAACATTAATGGTGTCACACCCCGACTTTTTAATTTATTTTTATTTTATTATTTCTGGGCTCCACGTCCTCGCATCAAGGATTGGGCTGGTCCTGGTTTAAAAAATTTCTGACATTTAATGTTTTTAGTGTGTGTTTCAGACCCATGGATGGGCACCGTGTGGTTAGTAGTGATTGTGCGGTCGCCCCAGGTGCTTGTGCGGGTGCCCAAGCTGACTTTGTTGAGGCGTGAAAATTGCATGCGTGTTTTTTTAGGTCATGCGATGAGCGCATAGGGACTGGTTAATATTATGTTGTTATTATTGTTTTATTTTTATAATTATTCTTTTTATTTATAAACATATTTATTATATTTATAATTATATATAATTAATATATTTATTATAATTTTATAATTATTTAAATATATCTTTATTTATTTAGAATTATAATGGTAAATATTTGTATATATTTATTATACTTTTATAATTATTTAATAACTATAAATGTATATATATTTATTTATAGTTATAATCATATATATATATATTCCAATAATTATAAAATGTTGACAAATAAATTTTTTGCATTTATATTTTTATACATATATATAATTAATATATTGAAAATAATTTATTAATAATATATATATATACGTATTATATAGAATTCTAATAATAAATATTTGTATATAATTATATATATATTTATTTAATTGATATATTTATGATAATTTGATAATTATTTAAATATAAATATATATTTATTACAAATAGATTTTTATTATAGTGTGTGATTTATAATGAAAATTAATTTTATTTATTTTCATTAAAATAGTTATATTTGACTATAATTAATATGAATATATAATTATATTATAATACTATTTTAACATATAAAAAAATTGGTTCGATCACCTGTTTAACAGATTTTCCCGATCCAAACTTGACCTAATCCCCTAATTTAATGACCATTCAGATTCTATATGAGTGCATGTGTAATATTAGGGTAATTTAGGTGGGTGGGGGTTTTTTAGTTTTATGGGGTAGTGGTTTTTTATATTTGGGAAATGGGTTTGTCCAACGCCACTACAAGTTGCGCTTTCAGTGCACACCACCCCCAAACCCCACATATATATATATATATATATAATAAATTTATTTTATTATTATAAATATAAAAAATAAAATAAATACATAATTATATTTTTTTATAATAAATACAAAAAATTATAATAAATTTATTTTTTTATAACAAATATTTATAATAAATATCTGATAAATATTATAATAAATGTAATAATATTATAATAATAAATGTACATTTGTTATACATTTATTATCCATTTATTATAAGTACTATAATGTTATAATATTTATTATATTAAATATCTAATAAATATTAATCAATACTATTATTATAAATGCACAATAAATGTATAATAAATGTATAATAAATATTTATAATAAATTTATATTTACACTAAATACTTATTATAATTAAAAATTATAATATTTATGATAATAAGTATCTAATAAATGTATAATAAATATTATTTTAATAAATATACCTTTATAATATCTATTATAATAAATTTTATTATAATAAATGTATAATAAATGTACAGTAAATATTAGTGTAATAAATATAATAATAAATGTATAATAAATACATAGTAAATGTATAATAAATATTTATAATAAATTTATTATAAATATATTTTTATTATAATAAATATTATAATATTTAATTATAATAAATGTATATTTATATTTATATATATAATAAATATGATAATATATATTATAATAAATCTACATTTATTTTATACATTTATTATAATAAATATGTACAATAAATATATATTTAATATTATAATACCTGTATTTTTTAATTATAATATAATAAATGTAAAATGTAATTATTTATCATTATTATATAATTATCATATCTATATTAATTATATTTATAATATATAATTTTATTATAAATAAATGTAATATGTAATATAATATAATAAATGTAATATGATACATTTATTTTTTAATTTTTATAAATGTATATTTATAATTATATAATTTTTTAATAATTACAATAAAAATAAATTTATAATTACATATTACATTTATTATAATAAATAAATATATATATTACATTTATTATAATAAATAAATGTATATTTATAATTTCATTTATAAATGTATATTTATTATAATAAATAACTGTATATTTATTACATATTTATTATAATAAATAAATGTATATTATATTTATAATAAATGTATATTTATATAATTAAATGTATATTACATTTATAATAAATGTATATTTATATTAATAAATATTATTAATAAATATTATTAATAAAAATTAATAAATGTAAATTTATCAATGAATATTATAATAAATAAATGTATATATATAATTACATTTATATATATATATTTATAATAAATGTATATTTATTATAAATGAATATTTATAAATAAATATTATTATTAAATATTATTAATGAATGTTAGTAAATGTATATTTATTAATTAATATTATAATAAGTAAATGTATATTTATAATTACATTTATAAATGCATATTTATTATAATAAGTAAATGTATATTACATTTATAAAAGATTACATATTTATTATAATATATAAATGTATATTGCATTTATTATAAATGTATATTTATATAAATATATAAATATTACATTTATAATAAATGTATATTTATATAAATAAATTTTTATTACATTTATAAGTAATTACATATTTATTATAATAAATGTATATTACATTTATAAATAAATAATCATTTATTTTGTTAATAAATGAATATTAAATTTAATATTATAAATGTATATAACACATTTATTATAATAAATGTATATTACATTTATATAAATGTATATTTATTACATATTTATTGTAGTAAACAATTACATTTATAAATGTATATTGCATTTATAATAAATATCTAATAAATGTATATTTATTATAATAAATAAATGTAAATGACATTTATAAATAATTACATATTTATTATAATAAATAAATGTATATTTATAATTATATAATTATAGTATATAATTATTTATAGATATGATAATTATATAATAAAGATAAATAATTATATATTACATTTATTATATTATAATTAAAAAATAAATGTGTTATAATATTTATTATACATTTATTATACATATTTATTATAATAAATGTATAAAATAAATGTAGATTTATTATAATAAATTAGGCTACAAACATCAAACGGCTAACCATATACTTATTTAACAAAACTTATACTTAGAGCATTACAAGAATATAATAAATATTTTTATAAAATTATATGTATAATAAATAAATAAATATTTATTTATTTATTTATATTTATATATATAATGAATATATTTTTACTTATAAATATAAATTTTTTATAAATATATTTATTATATTTATAATTATATATAATTAATATCTATATTTTAATTTTATAATTTTTTTTAAATATATCTCTTTTTATTTAGAATTATAATTCAAAATATTTGTATTTATTTATTATAATTTTATAATTATTTAATAACTATAAATATATATTTATTTATTTATAGTAATAATCATATATATATTCAAATAATTATAAAATTTTAACAAATATATTTATTGCATTTATAATTTTATAAATATATATAATTAATATATATATAACAATTTAATAATATTTAAATATATACGTATTATATAGATTCTAATTATAAATATTTGTATATATTTATAAATATATTTATTTAATTAAAATATTTATTATAATTTGATAATTATTTAATTATAAATATATATTTAATACATATATATTTTAATTATAGTGTGTGATTTATAATGAAAATTAATTTTATTTATTGTTATTAAAATAGTTATATTTGACTATAATTAATATGAATATATAATTATATAATAATATTCTTTTAACAAATAAAAAAATTGGTTAGATCACCTTTTTAACTGATTTTCCTGATCCGAACTTGACCTACTCCCTGGATTTATTAACCATCTCTATTCTATATGAGTGGGTGTATAATTTGACCTACAATAAATGAATTTTAGGTGTAATAGAATGATTTGATTGAGAGATTAGTCCTGTGACCATTGTAATATGAATTTTGACGTTGACCATCCTTAAATGCATTCATAAATATATGAAATGGATGAGTCATTCTATAAATTTGATACCCATCGTCATCCCCATTCAGTCTCTAGCTCTGCAAATTTAACTGTAATTCTCTCTCACCCTTCCTCCTCCAAAGTACGAGCGCTCGTCTCTCCGATCCCCCAAAACAAAATGGTGCATCGGGTGATGAGAATGTTAACAAAAAAGCTGAGGAGTGTCGCCAATTCTTTCTTCCTTGGCTCCACGAAAATGCAGAGTAGAGCGCTGCACACTGAGCAGGTGATGCTGACGATGCCGAAATTGCCGAGGATAGTGCCGCACACTGAGCAGGATATGCCGAAGATTTCGAAAACCTACTTTGATCTGCTCTTATAAGACACTTCAAACCAGGAAATGCTGGAAAGGAAGAAGAAGACGACTCTGGACAACCCATTGATGCTGGAATTACAGATGGGGGAAAGCCACATTGATATGCTCTTAGTAGACACTTCCTACTAGGCGATGCTAGAAAGGAAGAAGAAGACGACGCTGACCGACCCGGTGATGCTAGAAAGGAAAATAAAGATAACGCTGGCCGACCCGGTGATGCCGAAAATGAAGAAGAAGACAAAACTGGCCGACCTGGCGATGAATTAATGGTAGAGGAGTCAAGCCCACATTGATCTGCTCTTAGGAGACACTTCCTACCTGGTGATACAGGAAAGGAAGAAGAAGCTGAAGCTGGCCGACGTAGTGATGCCGGAATGGCAGAGGAAGGAAACCCACATCGATATGCTCTTCGGCGACACTTCCTACCAGGCGATGCCGGAAAGGAAGAAGAAGAGGACGCTGGCCAGCCTGTTTAAACCCCAGGACATGACAATGGAGGATCAGAAGAAGGGGAGCACCCGAGGTGGCCTGTTTATGGCCGAAGACCTGGGGTTGGAGGCGACACCAGAACGGAAGAAGAGGATGGCGGTGTGCAACCTATTTATAGCCCAAGACCAGATGATGGAGGATCGGAAGATGATAAGTACGATGTTCATGGAAGAAAGGTAAAGGAGAGCGCCGCACACCGAGCAGCTCTTACTAGACTCTTACGATTAGGCAACGTCGGAAAGGAAGAAGAGGACGACGCTGGATGACTTGTTTAAAGCCCAAGAGCTGACGATGGAGAACCATAAGAAGAAAAGTATGGTTTTCAGGGCATAAAGGTAGAGGAGAGAACCACACACACATCAGATCTTACCAGACTCTTGTGATCAGGCCACGCCTGATAAGAAGAATAGAATGACGTTGGCTGACCTGTTTATTGGCCAAGACCTGGAAATGGCGAATCAGAAGATGAAAAGTATGATGTTCATGATAGAAAGGCAGAGGAGAGTGCCACACACCTAGAACCTCATACCAGACTCGGTGTTCATGGTAGAAATGCAGAGGAGAGCCCCGCACACCAAGAAACTCTTACAAGATATATATTTAAGAATTAATATAATGAATTCAAAAATATAACGTTGAAATTAGAAATTTTTGTTGAACATTTTGGAAATCTAGGTAATATTTTTATTCAAATAAAATATGTTTTTTTATTTTAATAGAGTATTCAAAAGAATCATTTTTTTGCTTGGTTTGAAAAACAATCAAGTGTTCATGGATTTTACATAATCCAATTAATTCAATGAGAAACAAAATTATACTTGGTTTTTCTTTAAGATTATTTTTATATGTAAAACATGTCCTTTTTCAAAAAATTGTTCTTGTGAATTTATATTAAAAATATTTTTTACCACTTCTAGAAATTAAATCATATAAAATGGGTTCTATATTTCAAATCAGTATAATTAATATCAGGTAATAAGATCAACTTAAAGAATTATTTTTCATGGAGAATAATCATAGAAAATTATAATGTAAGGTTCAAAGCAACGAGTAGAAATGATGACATGAAATTCTATCCATGCAATGTACAACAAAACAATAATTCTTTTTAAATTTTTTTTGTAAAAAAGGTAAAAGTACCTAGATCAAAATACTAAAATAAGATTCCATTTATTTTTTTTATTAAAATTCAGACATGGATAAAAATGAATATATAAAATCATAGGATAATATTAAAATCATTATTGAAATCATTTTTAATGAAAAGATGAAAATAGAAGAAACGGATTCCCAAAAGTATATTTTTCATTTTATAAAGAATTATGATCATTCTAAGTACTAAATAAAGGAAAATTGTATAATTACTTGAACACTCCATGAATAAATGAAGGAAAATAAAATGAAATGAGTTTATCATATAAGGAACATATAATTTCCCTCAATCTAACCTATTGTATAATCAGTACAAATTAAAATGAGATTGAAACATAAATCACTTACTACTTTGGTAATCACTAAATAAAAAACTCATGAAAGAGAGAACCATATATGGATTTTTAAATCCCCATAGTTTCATTAAAAAGAACCGTAAGAACATTAATGTTGTCACACCCCGACTTTTTAATAATTTATTTTTATTTTATTATTTCTGGGCTCCACGTCCTCGCATCAAGGATCGGGTTGGGTCCCTGTTTAAAAATTTCTTGCATTCAATGTTTTTGGTGGGTTTTAGACCTGTGCACGGGCACCGCGTGGTTAGTAGTGATCGTGCGGTCACCCTAGGTGCTTCTGCAGGTGCCCAAGCCGACTGCGTTGAGGTGTGCAATTTGCGTGCGTGTTTTTTTAAGTCGTACGATGAGCGCACAGGTACACGTTAATATTATGTTGTTATTATTATTATTAATTTTATAATTATTATTTTTATTTATAAATATATTTATTATATTTATAATTATTTATAATTAATATATTTATTATAATTTTAAAATTAATTAAATATATCTATATTTATTTAGAATTTGAATGGTAAATATTTGTATATATTTATTATAATTTTATAATTATTTAAAAATTATAAATGTATATATATTTATTTATAGTTATAATCATATATATATATATATATATAATTATAAAATTTTAACAAATATATATATTGCATTTATAATTTTATAAATATATATATAATTTATATATTTATAAGAATTTAATAATTATTTAAATATATTTGTATTAAATAGAATTAAAATTATAAATACTTGTATATAATTATAAATATATTTATTTAATTAATATATTTATTATAATTTGATAATTATTTAAATATAAATATATATTTATTACAGATATATCTTTATTATAGTGTGTGAATTATAATGAAAATTAATTTAATTTATTTTCATTAAAATAGTTATATTTGACTATAATTAATATGAATATATAATTATATGATAATACTCTTTTAACAAATAAAAAAATTGGTTCGGTATCCTCTTTAACCGATTTCCTCGATCTGAACTAGACCTACTCCCCTGATTTAATGACCATCCAGATTCTATATGAGTACGTGTATAATTTGAAGGTATTTTAGGTGGGTGGGTTTTTTTAGATTTATTGGGTAGTGTATTTTTACATTTGGGAAATGGGTTTGTTCAGCACCACTTGAAGTGGCGCTTTGATCCCACACCACCCCCAAACCCCACAAAAATATATATATATATATATATATATATAATATTTTATTATTATAATAAATATAAAACATAAAATAAATACATTATTATATTTTTTATAATAAATAAATAAATTATAACAAATTTATTTATCTATAATAAATATTTATAATAAATATCTAATAAATATTATAATAAATATAATAAAATTAATTTTAATAAATTTACATTTTTTATACTTTTAGTATACATTTATTATAAATACTATAATGTTATAATATTATAATATTTATTATAATAAATATCTAATAAATATTAATATATACTATAGTAATAAATGCATAATAAAGGTATAATTAATGTATAATAATTATTTATAATACATTAATATTTATAATAAATAATTATTATAATTATATATGATAATATTTATAATAATAAATATCTAATAAATGTATAAAAAATATTATTATAATAAATATACATTTATAATATATATTTTAATAAATATTATTATAAAAAATGTATAATAAATATTATTCTAATAAATATTATAATAAAGGTATAATAAATATATAGTTAATGTATAATAAATATTTATTACAAATTTATTATAAATGTATATTTATTATAATTAATATTATAATATTTAATTATAATAAATGTATATTTATATTTATATTTATAATAAATATTATAATATTTATTATAATAAATCTACATTTATTTTTTATAATAAATCTACATTTATTTTTTATAATAAATCTACATTTATTTTATACATTTATTATAATAAATATTTACAATAAATGTATAATAAATATTATAATACATTTATTTTTTAATTATAATATAATTAATGTAATATGTAATTATTTATCATTATTATATAACTATCATATCTATATTTATTATATTTATAAATATATAATTATATTATAAATAAATGTAATATGTAATATTATATAATAAATGTAATATGATAAATTTAATTTTTAATTATAATAAAGGTATATTTATAATTATATAAATGTATAATAAATATAATATATACAAATTTATAATTACATATTACATTTATCATAATAAATGTATAATTAAATATTACATTTATTATAATAAATAAATGTATACTTATAATTACATTTATAAATGTATATTTATTATAATAAATATATGCATATTTATTACATATTTATTATAATAAATAAATGTATATTACATTTATAATAAATGTAAATATTTATAATTAAATGTATATTACATTTATAATAAATGTATATTTATATAAATAAATATTATTAATAAATATTATTAATGAAACTTAATAAATATATATTTATTAATGATTATTATAATAAATAAATTTATATTTATAATTAAATTTATAAATGTATATTTATAATAAATGTATATTTATAAATAAATATTATTATTAAATATTATTAATGAATATTAATAAATGTATATTAATTAATGAATATTTCAATAAATAAATGTATATTTATAATTACACTTATAAATGTATATTTATTATAATAAATAAATGTATATTACATTTATAAATAATTTCAGATTTATTATAATAAATAAATTTATATTACATTTATAATAAATGGATATTTATATAAATTAATGTATATTACATTTATAAAAATTCATATTTATATAAAGAAATGTATATTACATTTACAAGTAATTACATATTTATTATAATAAATATATATTACATTTATAAAAAAATAATCATTTATTTTGTTAATAAATGTCTATTACAATTATTATAATAAAGGTATATTAAATATTTATTATAATAAATGTATATTGCATTTATATAAATTTACATTTATTACATATTTATTACAAAAAACAATTAGATTTATAAATGTATATTACATTTTTAATAAATATCTAATAAATTTATATTTATATATATGTATATTTATTATAATAAATAAATATAAATTACATTTATAAATAATTATATATTTATTATAATAAATAATTGTATATTTAAAATTATATATGTATAGTATATAATTATTTATAGATATGATAATTATATAATAAAGATAAATAATTATATATTACATTTATTATATTACACGTAAAAAATAAATGTATTATAATATTTATTATACATTTATTATGCATATTTATTATAAGAAATTTATAAAATAAATGTATATTTATTATAATAAATTGGGTTACAAACATCCAACAGCTAACCATATACTTATTAGAGAAAACATATACTTAGAGCATTACAAGAATATAATAAATATATTTTTAAAATTATATGTATAATAAATAAATATTTATTAATTTATAATAATAACTATAAATAAATGTATATTTATTTATATTTATATATATAATGAATATATATTAATTTATAGATATAATTTTTTTTATAAATATATTTATTATACTTATAATTATATATAATTAAAATCTTGATTAAAATTTTATAATTATTTAAATATATCTATATTTATTTAGAATTATAATTGTAAATATTTGTATATATTAATTATAATGTCAAAATTATTTAATAACTATAAATATATATTTATTTATTTGTAGTTATTACCATATATATATATGTATATATATTTCAATAATTATAAAATTTTAACAAATATATTTATTGCATTTATAATTTTATAATTATAAATAAATAATATATTTATAACAATTTAATAATTATTAAAATATATACATATTAAATAGAATTCTAATTATAAATATCTGTATATATATAAAATATATTTATTTAATTAATATATTTATTATAATTTGATAATTATTTAAATAAAAATATATATTTATTACTTATATATTTTAATTATATTGTGTAATTTATAATGAAAATTAATTTTATTTATTGTCATTAAAATTGTTATATTTGACAATATTAATATGAATATATAATTATATAATAATATTTTTTAACAAATAAAAAAAATTGTTTGATCACCTATTTAACCGATTTTCCCAATCCGAACATGACCTACTCCTCTGATTCAATGACCAACCCGATTCTATATGAGTGGGTGTAAAATTTGACCTATAATTAATGAATTTTAGGTGAAATAGAATGATTTGATTGAGAGATTTGTCATGTGACCATTGTAATATGAATTTTGACACTGACCATACTTAAATGCATTCATAAATATATTAAATGGATGAGTCGTTCTATAAATTAGATACCCTTCCTCATCCCCTTTTATTATGTAGCTCTACAAATTTAACTGTAATTTTAACTGACCCTTCCTCCTCCCCAATATGAGCGCCCGTCTCCCCGATCCCCAATAACACAATGGTGCATCAGGCAATGAGGACGTTAACAGCGAAGCTGAGGAGTGTAGCCAATTCCTTCTTCCCTGGCTCCACGAAAAGCCAGAGGAGAGCACCGCACATTTAGCAGGTGATGCCGACAATGCCGGAATGGCTGAGGATAGCGCCGCACACCGAGCAGGCGATGCCAACAATTCAGAAAACCTACTTCGATTTGCTCTTAGAAGACCCTTCCTACCAGGGGAAGTCAGAAAGGAAGAAGAAGACGATGTTGGTCGACCCGGCGATGCCATAATGGCAGACGGGGGAAACCCACATTGATCTGCTCTTAGCAGACACTTCTAACCAGGCGATGGCGAAAAGAAAGAAGAAGTTGACGCTGACTGACCCTGTGATGGTGGAAAAGAAGAAGAAGACGACGCTAGCCGACCCGATGATGCTGGAAAGGAAGAAGAAGAGTACACTAGCCGACCCAACGATGCATGAATGGTAGAGGATTGAAACCCACATCGATATGGTCAGGGCAGACACTTCCTACCAGGCGATATAGGAATGGAAGAAGAAGATGAAGCTGGCCGACCCGGTGATGCCAGATTGGCAGAGGAGGGAAACCCACATCAATCTGCTCTTAGAAGACTCTTCCTACCAGGCGATGCTAGAAATGAAGAAGAATATGACGCTGGTCGGCCCATTTATACCCCAAGACTTGGTGATGGAGGATCGAAAAAGGGAATCACGCAGGGAGGCCTGTTTATGGCCGAAGACCTGGGGATGGAGGTGACTTCAGAAAGGATGGCCGAAAGGCAGAGGAGAGCACCGAACACCCTTACTAGACTCTTGCAATCAGGCGACGTCAGAATGGAAGAAGAGGAAGACGTTGGATGACTTGTTTAATGACCTTGACCTAGTGATGGAGGATCGGAAGAAGAGGAGTATGGTTTTCATGGCAGGAAGGCAGAGGAGAGCACAACAGACTGAGCAGCTCTTACCAGACTCTTGCGATCTGGCCACGCTGGAAAGTTAGAAGAGGACGACGCTGGCCGACCTGTTTATAGCCCAAGACCTGGCGTTGGAGGATCGAAAGAAGAGAAGTATGGTGTTCATGGCATAAAGGCAGAGTATACGCCGCACACCTAAGACCTCTTACCAGACTCAGTCATCATGGAAGAAAGGCAGATCAGAGCCCCGCACACCGAGCGACTCTTACCAGATTTATATTTAAGAATTCATATAACGAATTTAAAAATATGATGTGGAAATTAGAAATTTAGGTTTAACATTTTGGAAATCTATGAAATATTTTTATTCAAATAAAATCTATTTTTGTTTTTTCTCATTTAATCATGTATTCACAAGATTCATTTTTATTTTTTTCTTGGTTTGAAAAACAATGAAGTGTTCGTTGAATTAACATAATCCATTTAATTCAATGAGAAACAAAATTATACTTGGTTTATCTTTAATATTATTTTTATACTTAAAACATGTGATTTTTCAAAAAATGGTTCTGGTGAATTTATATTCAAAATAATTTTTTACCACTTCTAGAAATTAAATCTTATAAAACGGGTTCTATATTTCAAATCAGTATAATTGATATCAGTTAATAAGATCAACTTAATGAATAATTTTTCTTTGAAAAAAATCATATAAAATTATAATGGAAGGATCAAAGTAACGAGTAGTCACGATGACATGAAATTCTATCCATGTGAAGTACAACAAAACAATTATTATTTTCACATTTGTTTGTAAAAATGTTAAAAGTGCCTCGCTCAAAATACGAAAAGAAGATTCCATTTATTTTTTTATTAAAATTCAAACATGGCTAAAAAGGAATTAAAAAATCCAAAGGAGAATATTAAAATCATTCTTGAAAACATTTTTAATGAAAAGATGAAAATGGATGGAAATGATTCCCCAAAGTTTATTTTTCTTTTTTAAAAAATTCTGATCATTTTATGTACAAAATTAAGGAAAATTGTACTATTACATGAACACTCCATGAATAAATAAAGGAAAATAATATGAAATGTGTTTATCGTATAAGGAACATATAATTTCTGTCAATCTAAACAAAATTATAATCAATAAAAATTAAAATGAGATTGAAACATAAATCCCTTATAACTTTGGTAATCCCTAAATCAAAAACTCAAGAAAGAGAGAACAATATATAAATTTTCAAATGCCCATAGTTTCAATAAAAAAGAATCGTAAAAAACAATAATGGTGTCACACCCCGACTTTTTAATTTATTTTTATTATATTATTCATGGGATCCACGTCCTCGCGTCAAGGATCGAGCTGGGTCCCAGTTTAAAAATATCTGACATTAAATGTTTTTGGTGGGTTTTAGACCTATGCACGGGCACCGCGTGTTTAGCATTGATAGTGTGGTCAGCCCAGGTGCTTGTGCGGGTGCCCTAGCCGACTGCGTTGAGGCATGCAATTTGCGTGCGTGTTTCTTTAAGTCATGCGATGAGCGCGCTGGTACCTGTTAATATTATGTTATTATTATTATTATTATTTTTATAATTATTAGTTTTATTTAAAAATATATTTATTATATTTATAATTATATATAATTAATATCCTTATTATAATTTTATAATTATTTAAATATATGTATATTTATTTATATTTATAATTGTAAATATTTGTATGTATTTATTATAATTGAGTAATTATTTAATAACTATAAATTTATATCTATTTATTTATATTTATAATCATATATATATATATATGTTTCAATAATTATAAAATTATAACCAATATATTTATAGCATTTATAATTTTATAAATATATATAATTCATATATTTATAACAATTTATTAATTATTTAAATATATAAATATTATATATAATTATAATTATAAATATTTGTATATAATTATAAATATAATTATTTAATTAATATATTTATTATAATTTGATAACTATTTAAATATAAATATATATTTATTACATATATATTTTTATTATTGTGTGTGATTTATATTGAAAATTATTTTTATTTATTATCCTTAAAATAATTATATATGACTATAATTAATATTATTATATAATTATATAAAAATAATGTTTTAATAAATAAAAAAATTGGTTCGATCTCCAGTTTAACCAATTTTTCGGATCCGAACTTGACCTACTCCCCTGATTTAATGACTATCTCGATTCTATATGAGTGTGTGTATAATTGGAGGGAAATTTTGGTGGGTTGTTCTTTTAGTTTTTTAGGTAGTGTTTTTTTATAATGGGGAAATGGGTTTGTTCAACGCCACTTGAAGTGGCGCTTTGACCGTACACCACCCCAAACCGCACAAAATATATATATATATATATTAACTTTATTTTTTATAATAAATATGAAAAATAAAATAAATACATAATTATATTTGTCATAATAAATATAAAAATTATAAAAAATTTATGAATTTTTAAAAAAATTTTATAATAAATCTCTAATAAATATAATAATATTATTATAATAATTATACATTTGTTATACATTTATTATAAATACTATAATGTTATAATGCTATAATATTTATTATAATAAATATCTAATAAATATTTATAAATACTATTATAATAAATGCACAATAAATGTATAATAATTATTAATAATACATTTATATTTATAATAAATACATATTATAATTAAATATTAAAATATTTATAATAATAAATGTCTAATAAATGTATAATAAATATTATCATAACAAATATACATTTATAATATCTATTATAATAAATTTATAATAAATATTATTGTAATAAATATTATAATAATTGTATAATAAATATATTATAAATGTATAATAAATATATATAATAAATTTATAATAAATTTATATTTATTATAATAAATATTATAATATTTAATTATAATAAATGTATATTTATATTTATTTTTATAATAAATATGATAATATTTATTATAATTGATCAATATTTATTTATTATAATAAATCTACATTTATTTTATAAATTTTTTATAATAAATATGTACAATTAATGTATAATAAATATTATAATACCTTTATTTTTTAATTATAATATAATAAATGTAATATGTAATTATTACTCATTATTATATAATTATCATATATATATTTATTATATTTATAATTATATAGTTATATTATAAATATATGTAATATGTAATATAATATAATAAATGTAATATGAGAAATTTATTTTTTAATTATAACAAAATTTATATTTATAATTATATAAATGTATAATAAATATAATAAATATAAATTTATAATAACATAATACATTTAATATAATAAATAAATAATTAAATATTGCATTTATTATAATAAATAAATGTATATTTATAATTACATTTATAAATGTATATTTATTATAATAAATAAATGTATATTTATTAAATATTTAATATAATAAATAAATGTATATTAGATTTATAATAAGTGTATATTTATCTAAATCAATGTATTTTACATTTATAATAAATGTATATTTATATAAATAAATATTTATTAATAAATATTATTAATGAAAATTAATAAATGTATATTTATCAATTAATATTATAAAAAATAAATGTATATTTATAAATACATTTATAAATTTACATTTATAAAAATGTATATTTAAAATGAAATATTATTATTAAATATTAATAGTGATTATTAATAAATCTATATTTATTAATGAATATTATAATAAACAAATGTATATTTATAATTACATTTATAATTTTATATCTATTATATTATGTAAATGTATATTACATTTATAAATAATTACATATTTATTGTAATAAATAAATGTAAATTACATTTAAAATAAATGTATATTTGTATAAATAAATGTATATTACATTTATAATAAATTTATATTTATATAAATAAATGTATATTACATTTATAAGTAATTACATATTTATTATAATAAATGTATATTACATTTATAGATAAATAATCATTTATTTTGTTAATAAATGTATATTACATTTACTATAATAAATGTATATTACATATTTATTATAATAAATGTACATTACATTTGTATAAATGTTTATTTATAAAATATTTATTATAATAAACAATTAAAATTATAAATGTATGTTACATTTATCATAAATATCTAATAAATGTATATTTATTATAATAAATAAATATAAATTACATTTATAAATAATTACATATTTATTATAAAAATTAAATGTATATTTATAATTATATAATTTTAGTATATAATTATTTATAGATATGATAAATATATAATAAAAATAAATAATTATATATTACATTTATTTTATTATAAAATAAATAAATGTATTATAATATTTATTATTCATTTATTATACATATTTATTATAATAAATGTATAAAATAAATGTAGATTTATTATAATAAATTGGGCTAAGAACATCAAACATCTAACCATACACTTATTGAACCAAACATATACTTAAAGAATTACTAGAATATAATAAATATAATTATCAAATTATATGTATAATAAAAAAATATTAATTTATTTATAATAATAACTATAAATAAATGTATATTTATTTATATTTATTATATAATGAATATATATTAATTTATAAATATAAATTTATTATAAATATATTTATTATATTTATAATTATATATAATTAATATCTTTATTATAATTTTAT
Organism: Viscum album; assembly: GCA_963277665.1. NCBI lineage: Eukaryota > Viridiplantae > Streptophyta > Magnoliopsida > Santalales > Viscaceae > Viscum > Viscum album. The sequence goes on from OY728131.1 coordinate 1,936,077,988, forward strand.
ATTTATTTAAATATGTCTATATATATTTAGAATTATAATTGTAAATAATTGTATATATTTATTATAATTTTATAATTATTTAATAACTATAAATGTATATATATTTATTTATAGTTATAATCATATATATATATATATCGATAATTATAAACGTTTAACAAATATATTTATTATATTTATAATTATATTAATATATATAATTAATATATTTATAACAAATTAATAATTTTTTAAATATATACTTATTATATATAATTCTAATTATAAGTATTTGTATATAATTATAAATATATTTATTTAATTAATATATTTATTATAATTTGATAATTATATAAATATAAATATATATTTAATACAAATATATTTTAATTATAGTGTGTGATTTATAATAAAAATTAATTTTATTTATTGTCATTAAAATAGTTATATTTGACTATAATTAATATGAATATATAATTATATAATAATATTATTTTAACAAATAAAAAATTGGTTCGATCGGCTATTTAACTAATTTCCCCGATCTGAACTTGACCTACTCCCTTGATTTAATGACCATCACAATTCTATATGAGTGGGTTTATAATTTGACCTACAATAAATGAATTTTAGGTGCAATAGAATTATTTGATTGATCGATTAGTCTTGTGACCATTGTAATATGAATTTTGACACTGACCGTCCTTAAATGCATTCGTAAATATATGAAATGGATGAGTCTATCTATAAATTAGATACCCTTCCTCATTCCTTTTCATTATGTAGCACTGCAAATTTAAATTTAACTGTAATTCTCGCTCACCCTTCCTCCTCCCCAGTACAAGCTCTCATCTCTCCGATCCCCCAAAAAAAATGGTGCATTGGGCGATGAGGAGGTTAACAGCAAAGCTGAGATGTGACGCCAATTCCTACTTCCTTGGCTCTGCGAAAAAAAGAGGAGAGTGCCATACACTAAGCAGGCGATGCCGTAATGTCCGAGGATAGTGCCGCACACCGAGCAGGCGATGCAGGAGATTCAGAAAACCTACTTCGATCTGCACTTAGAACACACTTCCTACCAGGCGATGCTGGAAAGGAACAAGAAGACGACGTTGGCCGACCCGGCGATGCCATAATTGCAGATGGGGGAAACCCATATTGATATGCTATTTGCAAACACTTCCTACAAGGTGATGCCGGAAAGGAAAATGAAGACGAAGCTGGCCGACCCAGTGATGACAGAAAGGAAGAAGATAACAACGCTGGCCGACCCGGTGATTCTGGAAAGGAAGAAGAAGACAACACTCGCCGACCTGGCGATTTAGGAATTGAAGAGGAGTGAAACCCACATCGATCTGCTCTTAGCAGACACTTCATACCTGGTTATGTAGGAAAGGATGAAGAAGATGAAGCTGGTGGACGCGGTGATGCTGGAATGGCATAAGAGGGAAACCCACATCGATCAGCTCTTAGCAGCCACTTCCTACCAGGAAATGCTGGAAACGAAGAAGAAGAGGATGTTGGCTGGCCTGTTTATACCCCAAGACATGGTGATGGAAGATCAGATGAAGGAGAGCACCCTGGGCGGCCTGTTTATGGCCAAAGACCTGGGGATGGAGGTGACACTGGATTGGAAGTAGAGGACGGTGGTGTGAAACCTGTATATAGCCCAAGACTTGATGATTTAGGATCGGAAGAAGAGAAGTACGATGTTCATGGAAGAAAGGAACAGGAGAGCACCACACGCCGAGCAGCTCATACCAGACACTTGCGATCAGGAGACGTCGGAAAGGATAAAGAGGACAACATTGGACGACTTGTTTAAAGCCCATGACCTGGCGATAGAGGATCGAAAGAAGAAAAGTATGTTTTTCATGGCAGAAAGGCAGAGGAGAGTGCCACACATTGATCATCCCTTACCAGACTATTGTGATGTGGCCACGCAAGAAAGGAAGAAGAGGACAATGCTGGCCGACCTGTTTATAGCCCAAGACCTGACGATGGAGTATCAAAATAAGAGAAGTATGTTGTTCATGGCAGAAAGGCAGAGGAGAGCGCCACACACCTAGCACCTCTTACTCGACATGGTGTTCATGGTAGAAAGGTACAAGAGAGCCCTGCACACTAAGCAGCTCTTACCAGATATATATTTAAGAATAAATATAATGAATTTAAAAATATAATGTTGAAATTATAAATTTATGTTTAACATTTTGGAAATCTATTTAATATTTTTATTCAAATAAAATCTATTTTTTTTCTCTTTTAATCAAGTATTCACAAGAAACATTTGGATTTTTTGCTTGGTTTAAAAAACAATCAATTTTTCGTTGATTTAACATATTCCAATTAATTCAATGAGAAAGAAAATTATACTAGGTTTTTCTTTAAGATTATTTTTATACCTAAATCATTTTCTTTTTCAAAAAATGTTTCTTGTGAATTTATATTAAAAATACTTTTTACCATTTCTAGAAATTAAATCTTATCAAATGGGTTCTATATTTCAATTCAGTATAATTAATATTAGGTAATAAGATCAACTTAATGAATAATTTTCCTTTGAGAAGAATCAAAAAAAAATTATAAAGGAAGGTTCAAAGCAACAAGTAGTCATGATGACATGAAATTACATCCATGTGAAGTACAACAAAACAAATATTCGTTTCACATTTTTTTGTGAAAAAGATAAAATAACCAAGCTCAAAATACGAAAGAAGATTCCATTTAGTATTTTTATTTAAATTCAAACATGGATAAAAATGAATTTAAAAAACCATAGGAGAATATTAAAATCATTCTTGAAAACATATTTAAAGAAAAGATGAAAATGGAAGAAAAGGATTCCCAAAAGTCTATTTTTCTTTTTAAAAAAATTCTGATCATTCTAAGTACTAAATAAAGGAAAATTGTACTATTACAAGAACGCTCCATGAATAAATGAAGGAAAATAAAATGAAAATGGTTTATCATATTAGGAACATATAATATCTCTCAATTTAAACTAATTTATAATCAATACAAATTAATATGAGATTTAAACATAAATCCCGTAATAATTTGGTAATCACTAAATCAAAAACTCATGAAAGAGAGAACCATATATGGATTTTTAAACCCCCATAGTTTCAAAAAAAGAATCATAAAAAACATTAATGGTGTCACACCCCGAATTTTTAATTTATTTTTATTTTATTATTCATGGGCTCCACGTCCTCGCGTCATGGATCGAGCTGGGTCCCGGTTTAAAAATATCTGACATTTAATGTTTTTGGTGGGTTTGAACTAGTGCACGGGCATCGCGTGGTTAGTAGTGACCGTGCGGTCACCCTAGGTGCTTGTGCGGGTACCCAAGCCGACTGTGTTGAGGCATGCAATTTGTATGTGTGTTTTATTTAAGTCATGCAATGAGCGTGCGAGTACCTGTAAATATTATGTTATTATTATATTATTATTATTATTATTATTATTTATAAATATATTTATTATATTTATAATTATATATAATTAATATAATTTTATAATTATTTATATATATCTATATTTATTTAGAATTATAATTGTAAATATTTGTATATATTTATTATAATTTTATAATTATTTAATAACTATAAATGTATATATATTTATTTATAGTTACAATCATATATATATATATAAATAATTATAATATTTTAACAAATATATTTATAGTATTTATAATTTTATAAACATATATAATTAATATATTTAAAACAATTTAATAATTATTTATATATATAAGTATTATATAGAATTCTAATTATAAATATTTTTAAATATTTATAAATATATTTATTTAATTAATATATTTATTATAATTTGATATTTATTTAAATATAAATATAAATTTATTACATATATATTTTTATTATTGTGTGTGATTTATAGTGAAAATTAATTTTATTTATTGTCATTAAATTACTTGAATTTGACTATAATTAATATGAATATATAATTATATAATAATACTATTTTAACAAATAAAAAAATTGGATCGATCTCCTCTTTAACTAATTTTATCGATCCAAACTTGACCTACTCCCCTGATTTAATGACCATCCCGATTCTTTATGAGTGCATGTATAATTTGAGGGTAATTTAGGTGGGTTGGTTTTTTTAGTTTTATGGGGTAGTGTTTTTTTATATTTTGGAAATGGGTATGTTCAGCGCCACATGCAGTGTCACTTTGACCCCACACAACCCCCAAACCCCAAATATATATATATATATATATATATAATGAATTTATTTATTATAATAAATATAACAAATTCAATAGATACATAATTATATTTTTTATAATAAATACAAAAATTATAACAAATTTATTTATTTATAATAAATATTTATAATAAAGATCTAATAAATATTCTATTAAATATTGTCATATTATTATAATAAATATGCATTTGTTATACATTTATTATACATTTATTATAAATACTATAATGTTATAATATTATAATATTTATTATAATAAATATCCAATAAATATTAATAAATACTTTTATAATAAATGCGCAATATATGTATAATAAATGTATAATTAATATTTATAATACATTAATATTTATAATAAATAATTATTATATTTAAATATTATAATATTTATGACTATAAATATCCAATAGATGTATAATAAATATTACTATAATAAATTTACATTTATAATATCTCTTATAATAAATATTATTATAATAAATGTATAATAAATATTATTGTAATAAATATTACAATAAATGTATAATAAACATATATAAAATGTATAATAAATATTTATAATAAATTATTTATAAATGTATATTTATTACAATAAATATTATAATTTTTAATTATAATAAATGTATATTTGTATTTATATTTATAATAAATATGATAATATTTATGACAATAAATCTATATTTATTTATTATAATAAATCTACATTTAATTATTATAAACAATCTACAATTGTTTTATACATTTATTATAATAAATATGTGAAATAAATGTATAATAAATATTATACTACATTTATTTTTATTATTATAATTTAATAAAGTAATATGTAATTATTTAGGATTATTATATAATTATCATATCTATAAAAATTATATTTATAATTATATAATTATATTATAAATAAATGTAATATGTAATATAATATAATAAATGTAATATGATACATTTATTATATATTTATATTAAATGTATATTTATAATTATATAAATGTATAATAAGTATAATAAATATATATGTATAATTACATATTAAATTTATTATAATAAATAAATAATTACATATTACATTTATTATAATAAATAAATGTATATTTATTATAATAAATAAATGTATATTTATTATATATTTATTATAATAAATAAATGTATATTACATTTATAATAAATGTATATTTATATAAATAAATATTATTATTAAATATTATTAATGAGAAATAATAAATGCATAATTATTATTGAATATTATAATAAATAAATGTATATTTATAATTACATTTCTAAATATATATCTATAATAAAAGTATATTTATAAAAAAATATTATTATTAAATATTATTAATGAATATTTATAAATTTATATTTATTAATGAATATTATAACAAATAAATGTATATTTATAATTACATTTATAAATATATATTTATTATAATAAATAAATGTATATTACATTTATAATTAATGTATATTTATATAAATAAATGTATATTACATTTATAATAATTGTATATTTATATTAATAAAAGTATATTACATTTATATGTAATTACATATTTATTATAATAAATGTATATTACATTTATAAATAAAAAACATTTATTTTGTCAATAAATGTATATTACATTTATTATTCATGGAGAGTTTATCTCTCAAGAATAGAGATCCTATCTCTCATCATATTAAAGGTTATGCATCTGGAAACCCAACTAAGATCTATGATGGCATTGTTAGTCATTTTGACATGTTCACAATTGTGGATATCACCACAAGGTTAATTCTTGTTTTGTTTTAGAGGCTATTGTCTTAAAGAAATCTCAAAGAGTCAAGGATGTTTCGGTATGAGATTTAGGATAGGTTCTTGCATTAATAATGGAGTTTAAGCCGACTGAAAAGCGGGCTGCGGAGGAATTTGTCGGCAAGGGGAAAAATCCAACCAATGATCGTGTGTTTGCTGCGGTTGACTGGATTCTGGTTCATTCTGGCGATGTATCGGCATGTCGGGTGGCGAATGGCCTCGATTTTAGGGGGCGTTGTGGGGAGAAGTTTTGGGTCTTTGGATTCATGATGCCCCATCGAGGCTGGATGGTGGAAGGTGAGTTGATATAGGAACCCGACGGCGATGGGTGATGGGTTTTCCACTACCTGGTGGCTGATCTTCTGCCCAACAGTGTCGATCACCAGTGAGAGTGATGGTTCCGCATCCTGGCGGATGATACTAGCAACGTGCAGGGCGTGTGGGTCTATGGAGTTCATTTGGATGGCCTCGAGACACAACTTGGGTTTTGCGTACAAGAGAAGCGTGATCGGAGAGGTGGCTCAAGGTGAAAGTCTACGATGTTCATATGGGATGCGGGGCTTGAGCCGACGAGGATTGTGGGTTATCATCCAATGACAGTGCTTGTTGGATGGTGTTGCGAGACGATGAAACAAGGCAAAGGCTGATGACGCTGAGCCGGTGAGGCTAGTGTTCTCATCAGACGTGGGGAACGTTGGGCCGCTACGATGCTGCAATACGGTGTCGACACGGGCCAGTGACTTAGTTGAATTCGATGGTAGGAGGTCTCATGTTTGGCCAACTCCGGCTTGATGACCGGTGACGACCTCTACCGCGGGAGGAGGTTGGGATGCGAACAGGTACCTTTGGCTTAATTGGTGGACATGTTGTGGTGTAGAAAAATGGAATGTAGCTTTGTAGGATGTGAGTTTGGAATACGTGGAGGACCGGTTATCCTTGGCCGGTGTGAACTGTAGATGAATGTGATGTGTTGAGAAGGGAACGTCCTTTGCGGAGGCACGTGGGTTTTCATACAGATGGAGCGCGTTTTTCTTGAAGCATGTTTTTTCTTAGGTTTTTGTTGACCACGAGATTAACAATGATTTGGGGAGGAGTCATTATTTGCGGTGTTTGAGGATGCGTTGAGATGCAGATCAGGCATGCGGAGATTTTGGTTTCTAGTTGATGCATGACCTTATGGATATTGTTTGAGGGTCTTTTTGTGTGTGGGTTTTTGAACTTTTGGTGATTTGGGGTTACTTGTGTCTATGTGAATTGATTTGGCAGTGTTTTTGTGCCGTGTGTTTGGTGTGTTCCACTATACTTATATTTTCTTAAATAAATTTTTAGGACTGAGCTTGCTCGAGTCCTGAAAATTCCTGTTTATTATAATAAATGTATATTACATATTTATTATAATAAATGTACAATACATATTTATTTTAATAAATGTATATTACATTTATATAAATGAATATTTATTACATATTTATTATAATAAACAATTACAGTTATAAATGTATATTACATTTATAATAAATATCTAATAAATATATATTTAAATAAATGTATATTTATTATAATAAATAAATGTAAATTACATTTCTAAATAATTATATATTTATTATAATAAATAAATGTATATTTATAATTATATAATTATATTATATAATTATTTATAAATATGATAATTATATAATAAAGATAAATAATTATATATTACATTTATTAAATTATAATTAAAAAATAAATGTAGTATAATATTTATTATACATTTATTATACATATTTATTATAATAAATGTATAAAATAAATGTAGATTTATTATAATAAATTCGGCTACAAACATCCAACAGCTAACCATATACTTATTGGACCAAACATATATTTAGAGCAGTACAAGAATATAATAAACATATTTATAAAATTATATGTATAATAAATAAATATTTATTTATTTATAATAATAACTATAAATAAATGTATATTTATTTATATTTATATATATAATGAATATATATTAATTTATAAATTTAATTTTTTTATAAATATATTTATTATATTTATAATTATATATAATTAATATATTTATTATAATTTTATAATTATTTAAATATATCTATATTTATTTAGAATTATAATTGTAAATATTTGTAAATATTTATTATAATTTTATAATTATTTAATAACTATAAATTTATTTATATTTATTTATAGTTATAATCATATATATATATTTCAATAATTATAAAATTTTAACAAATATATTTATTGCATTTATAATTTTATAAATATATATAATTAATATAATTATAACAATTTAATAATTTTTTAAATATATATGTATTATATAGAATTCTAATTATAAATATTTTTATATAATTATAAATATATTTATATAATTAATATATTTATTATAATTTGATAATTATTTAAATATAAATATATATTTATTACATATATATTTTAATTATAGAGTGTCATTTATAATGAAAATTATTTTTATTTATTGTCATTAAAATAGTTATATTTGACTATAATTAATATGAATATATAATTATAGAATAATATTGTTTTAACAAATAAAAAAATTGGTTCGATCAACTGTTTGACCTATTTCCCCGATTCGAACTTAACCTACACCCCTGATTTAATGACCATCCTGATTCTATATGAGTGGGAGTATAATTTGACCAACAATAAATGAATTTTAGGTGCAATAGAATGATTTGATTGAGAAATTAGTCTGTATTATGAATTTTGACACTGATAATCATTAAATGCATTCATAAATATATGAAATGGGTGAGTCGTTCTATAAATTAGATACCGTTCCTCATCCCCTTTCATTCTGTAGCTCTGCAAATTAAACTGTAATTCTCACTCACCCTTCCTTCTTCCCAGTACGACCACTCGTCTCTCTGTTCCCCCAAAAAAATTGGTGCATTGGGCGATGAGGACGTTAAAAGCGAAGCTAAGGAGTGTCACCAATTCCTTCTTTCCTGGCTCCGCGAAAAGGCAAAGGAGAGCGTCGCACACTGAGCAGGCGATGTCGAAATGGCCGAGGATAGTGTCGTACACCGAGCAAGTGATGCCGGAGATTCTGAAAACCTACATCGATCTGCTCTTAGAAGAAAATTCCTACCCGGCTATGCCAGAAAGAAGAAGAAGATGACGCTGGACGACCTAGTGATATCAGAATGGAAGATGGGGAAAACACACATTGATCTGATCTTAGAAGAAACTTAATACCATGCGATTCCAGGAAGGATGAAGAAGACGATGATGACTGACCCGGTGATGCCGGAAAGGAAGAAGAAGATGACGATGGCCGAGCCAGTGATGCTAGAAAGGAAGAAGACTTTGACACTAGTTGACCCGACAATGGAGGAATGGCAGAGGAGTGAAACCCACATCGATCTTCTCTTAGCAGACACTTCCTACCTGGTGCTGCATGAAAGGAAGAAAAAGCTGAAGCTAGCCGACCCAGCGATGCCATAATGGCAGATGAGGGAAACCCACATCGATCTCCTCTTAGCAGACACTTCCTACTATGCGATGCCTGAAAGGAAGAAGTAGAGGACGCTGGTCGTCCCGTTTATACCCCATGACCTGATGATGGAGGATCAGAAAAAGGGGTGCACCCTAGGCAACCTTTTTGTGGCCGAAGACCTGGGGATGGAGGTGATGCCGGAAAGGAAGAAGAGGACGGCAGTGGGTAACCTGTTTATTGCCCAAGACCTGACGATAGATGATCAGAAGAAGAGTTGTACGGTGTTCATAGAAGAAAGGAAAATGGTAGCGCCACACACCGAGTAGCTCTTACCAGAATCTTGCGATCAGGTGTCGTTGGAATGGATGAAGAGGACGACACTGGATGACTTGTTTAAAGCCCAAGACCTTGCGATGGAGGATCAGAAGAAGAAAAGTACGGTTTTCATTACTGAAAATAAGAGGAGAGCGCCGCAAACTGATCAGATCTTACCAGACTCTCGTGATCAGGCCACGCCTGAAAGGAAGAAGAGGACGATGTTGGCTGACCTTTTTATAGCCCAAGACCTGGTGAGAGGATCAGAAGAAGAGATGTATGGTGTTCATGGAAAAAAGGCAGAGGAGAGCACCAAACACATAGCACCTCTTACCGGACTTGGTGTTCATGACAGAAAGGCAGAGGAGAGCCACGCACACCGAGCAGCTCTTACAAGATATATATTTAAGAATTAATATAATGAATTTAAAAATATAATGTTGAAATTTGAAATTTATGTTTAACATTTTGGAAATCTATGTAATAATTTTATTCAATTAAAATCATTTTTTGTTTTTCTCTTTTAATCAAGTATTCACAAGATTCATTTTTTTTCTTGGTTTGAAAAACAATCAAGTGTTCGTTGATTTAACATAATCCAATTAATTCAATGAGAAAAAAACTATACTTTGGTTTTATTTAAGATTATTTTTATACTAAAAATTGTGTTTTTTCAAAAAATGTTTCTTGTGAATTTATATTAAAAATATTATTTACCAATTCAAGAAATTAAATATTATAAAATGGGTTCTATATTTAAAATTAGAATAATTAATATCAAGTAATAAGATCAACTAAAGAATAATTTTTCTTTGAGAAGAATCATAGAAAATTATAATGGAAGGTTCAAGGCAATGAGTAGTCATGATGACATGAAATTCTATCCATGTGAAGTACAACAAAACAATGATTCTTTTAACATTTTTTTGTAAAAAAGTAAAAAGTGCCTCGGTCATAATACAAAAAGAAGATTCCATTTATTTTTTTATTAAAATTAAAACATGGCTAAAAATGAATTTAAAAAACCATAGGATAATATTAAAATCATTCTTGAAAACATGTTTAATGAAAAGAGGAAAATGGACGAAAAGGATTACCAAAAGTCTATTTTACATTTTTTTAAAAATTATGATCATTCTATGTACTAAATTATGGAAAATTGTAATATTACTAGAACACTCCACAAATAAATGAAGGAAAATAAAATGAAATGGTTTTTTCGTATAAGGAATATATAATTTCTCTCAATCTAAACCAAAGTATAATCAATACAAATTAAAATGAGATTGATACATAAATCCCTTACAACTTTGGTAATCACTAAATTATAAACTCATGAAAGAGAGAACCATATACTGTTTTTTAAATCCCCAAAGTTTCAAAAAAAAGAATCATAAAAAACATTAATGGAGTCACACCCTGACTTATTTATTTATTTTTATATTATTATTCCTGGGCTCCACGTCCTCACCTCAAGGATCGGACTGGGTCTCGGTTTAAAAAATTCTGACATTTAATGTTTTTGGTGGGTTTCGGACCTGTGCACGGGCACCGTGTCGTTAGCAGTGACCATGTGGTCGGCCCAGGTGCTTGTGCGGGTGCCCAAGCCGACTGCGTTGAGGCGTGTAATTTGCATGAATGTTTTTTAGTCGTGCAATGAGCGCACAGGTACCTGTTAATATTATGTTATTATTATTATTATTTCTATAATTATTACTTTTATTTATAAATATATTTATTATATTTATAAATATATATAATTAATATATTTACTATAATTTTATAATTATTTAAAAATATCTATATTAATGTAGAATTATTATTATAATATTTGTATATATTTATTATAATTGTGTAATTATTTAATTACTATAAATGTATATATATTTATTTATAGTTATAATCCTATATATATATATATATCAATAATTATAAAATTTTAACAAATATATTTCTTTCATTTATAATTTTATAAATATATATAATTAATATATTTATAAGAATTTAATAATTATTTAAATATATAAATATTATATAGAATTCTAATTATAAAGATTTGTATATAATTATAAATATAATTATTTAATTAATATATTGATTATAATTTTTCAATTATTTAAATATAAATATATATTTATTACATATATATTTTTTCTATAGTGTGTGATTTATAATGAAAGTTAATTTTATTTATTGTAATTAAAATAGTTATATTTGACTATAATTAATATGAATATATAATTATATAATAATACTGTTTTAAACAATAAAAAAATTGGTTCGATCTCTTGTTTAACCAATTTTCCCAGTCCGAACTTGACCTACTCCCCTGATTTAATAACCATCCCGATTCTATATGAGTGTGTGTATAATTTGAGGGTAATTTAGGTGGGTGGGTTTTTTATGTTTTATGGGGTAGTGTTTTTTTATATTTGGGAAATGAGTTTGTTCAGCGCCACTTGATGTGTTGCTTTGAACCCACACCACCCCAAACCTGACAAATATATATATATATATATATATATAATAATTTTTTTATTATAATAAATATAAAAATAGAATAAACACATAATTATATTTTTTATAATAAATACAAAAATTATAATAAATTTATTTATTTATAATTCATATATATAATAAATATATAATAAATATTATAATAAAAATAATAATATCATTATAATAAATATACATTCGTTATACATTAATTATACATATATTATAAATATTATAATGTTATAATATTATAATATTTATTATAATAAATTTATAATAAATGTTAATAAATACTATTATAATAAATGCACAATAAATGTATAATAATTTTTTATAATACATTAATATTTAAAATAAATACATATTATAATTATATATTATAATATTTATAATAATAAATATCTAATAAATGTATAATATATATTATTATAATAAATGTATAATAAATATTATTGTTATAAATATTATAATAAATGTATAATGAATATATAGTAAATGTATAATAAATATTTATAATAAATTTATTATAACTGCATATTTATTATAATAAATATTATAATATTTAATTATAATAAAAGTATATTTATATTTATATTTATAATAAATATGATAATATTTATTATAATAAATCTATATTTATTTATTATAATAAATCTACATTTAATTTATACATTTATTATAATAAATATGTAGAATAATTATACAATAAATATTATAATGCATTTATTTATTAATTATAATATATCAAATGTAATATGTAATTATTTATCATTATTATAAAATTATCATATCTATATTTATAATTATATAATTATATTATAAATAAATTTAATATGTAATGTAATATAATAAATGTAATATGATACATTTATTTTTTAATTATAATAAATGTATATTTATAATTATATAAATGTATAATAAATATAATAAATATAAATGTATAATTAAATATTACATTTATTATACTAAATAAATAATTACATATTGCATTTATTATAATAAATAAATGTATATTTATAATTACATTTATAAATGTATATTTATTATAATAAATAAATGTATATTTATTACATATTTAATAAAATAAATAAATGTATATCACATTTATAATAAATGTATATTTATATAAATAAATATATATTAAATTTATTATATGTGTATTTATATAAATAAATATTATTAATAAATATTTTTAATAAAAATTAATAAATGTATACTTATAATTACATTTATAAATGTATATTTATAATAAATTTATATTTATAAATTAATATTATTATTAAATATTATTAATGAATATTAATAAATGTATATATATTAATGAATATTGTAATAAATAAATGTATATTTATAATTAAATTTATAAATGTATAATTATTATAATAAGAAAATTTATATTACTTTTATAAATAATTACATATTTATTATAATAAATAAATGTATATTACATTTATAATAAATGTATATTTATATAAATAAATGTATATTACATTTATAATAAATGTATATTTATATAAATAATTGTATATTAAATTTATAAGTAATTACATATTTATTATAATAAATTTATATTACATTTATAAATAAATAATGATTTATTTTGTTAATAAATGTATATTACATTTACTATAACATCTGTATATAACATATTTATTATAATAAATGTATATTACATTTATGTAAATGTATATTTAATAAATATTTTTATAATAAACAATTACATTTATAAATTTATATTACATTTATAATAAATATCTAATAAATGTATTTTTATTATAATAAATAAATGTAAATTAAATTTATAAATAATTACATATTTATTATAATAAATAAATGTATATTTATAATTATATAATTATAGTATATAATTATTTATAGATATGATAATTATATAATAAAGATAAATAATTATATATTACCTTTATTAAATTATAATTAAAAAATATATGTATTATAATATTTATTATACATTTATTATACATATCTATTATAATAAATGTATAAAATAAATGTAGATTTATTATAATAAATTGGGCTACAAACATCCAATAGCTAACCATATACTTATTGAACCAAACATATACTTAGAGCATTACAAGAATATAATAAATATATTTATAAAATTATATGTATAATAAATAAATCTTTATTTATTTATGACAATAACTATAAATAAATTTACATTTATTTATATTTATATATATAATGAATATATATTAATTTATAAATATAATTTTTTATTAATATATTTATTATTTATATTAATATTTATAATTAATATCTTTTTTATAATTTTATAATTATTTTAATTTATCAATATTTATTTAGAATTATAATTGTAAATATTTGTATATATTTATTATAATTTTATAATTATTTAATAACTATAAATGTATATATATTTATTTATAATTATAATCATATATATATATATATATATTTCAATAATTATAAAATTTTAACAAATATATTTATTACATTTATAATTTAATAAATATATATAATTAATATATTTATAACAATTTAATAATTATTTAAATATTTACGTATTATATAGAATTCTATCTATAAATATATGTATATATTTATAAATATATTTATTTAATTATTATATTTATTATAATTTGATAATTATTTAAATATAAATATATATTTATTTCATATATATTTTAATTATAGCGTGTGATTTATAATGAAAATTAATATTATTTATTGTAATTAATATAGTTATATTTGTCTATAATTAATATGAATATATAATTATATAATAATATTGTTTTAGTAAATAAAAAAATTGGTTCGATCATCTGTTTAATCGATTTTCCCGATTCAAACTTGACCTACACCCTTTACTTAATGACCATCGCTATTCTATATGAGTGGGTTTATAATTTGACCTACAATAAATGATATTTAGGTTCAATAGAATGATTTTATTGAGAGATTAGTCCAGTTACCATTGTAATTAGAATTTTGACACTGACTATCCTTAAATGCATTCATAAATATATGAAATGGATGTGTCGTTCTATAAATTAAATACCCTTACTCATCCCCTTTCATTCTGTAGCTATACATATTAAACTTTAATTCTCACTCACCCTTCCTCCTCCCCAGTACAAGCACTCATCTCTCTGATCCCCCAAAACAAAATGGTGCATCGGGTGATGAGGACGTTATCAGTGAAGCTGAGGAGTGTCACCAATTCCTTCTTCCCTGGCTCCGTGAAAAGGAAGAGGAGAGCGCCACACATTGATCAGGTGATGCCGGTGATGCCGGAATGGCTGAGGATAACACCACACACCGAGCAGGCGATGCCAGCGATTCCGAAAACCTATATTGATCTGCTCTAAGAAGACTCTTCCTACTAGGCGATGATGGAAATGTAGAAGAAGACGATGTTGGCCGACCGGGTGATGCAGAAATGTCAGATGAGGGAAACCCACATTGATCTGCTCTTAGCAGACACTTCTAACCAGGCATTGCCAGAAAGGAAGAAGAAGACGACGCTGGCCGACCCGGTGATGCTGGAAAGGAAAAAGAAGACGACACTGGCCGACCCGGCGATGCAAGAATTGCAGAGGAGTAAATCCCACATCGATCTTCTATTAGAAAACACTTCCTACCAGGAGATGCAGGAATGGAAGAAGAAGATGAAGACGACCGGCCCGACGATGCCGGAATGCCAGAGGAGGGAATCCCACATCGATCTACTCTTAGCAGAAACTTCCTACCAGGTGATGCCGGAATGTAAGAAGAAGAGGACGATGGCCGGCCCGTTTATACACCAAGACATGGAGATAGAGGATCGACAGAAGGGGAGCATTCTGGGTGGCCTGTTTATGGTTGAAGACCTGGGGATGGAGGGGCCGCCGAAAAAGAATAAGAGGACGGCGGTGGGATACCTCTTTATATCCCAAGATCAGATGACGGAGGACCGAAACAAGAGAAGTACGGTGTTCAAGGAAGAAAGGAAGAGAAGGGCGCCGCACACCGAGCTGCTCATACCAGACTCTTGAGATCAGGCGATGCCGAAAAGGAAAAAGAGGACGATGCTGGGTGACTTATTTAAAGCCCAAGACCTGGCGGTGGAGGTTTAGAAGAAGTGAAGTACGGTTTTCATTGTAGAAAGGCAGAGGAGATCATCACACACTGAGAAGATCTTACCAGACTCTTGCAATTAGGCCATGACGGAAAGGAAGAAGAGGAAGACGTTGTCCAACCTGTTTATAGCCCAAGTCCTCGCGATGGAGGATTGGAAGAAGAGTGGTATGGTTTTCGTGGCAGAAAGGCAGAGGAGAGTGCCAAACACCTAGCACCTCTTACTAGACTCGGTGTTCATGGAAGAAAGGCAGAAGAGAGTACCTCACACCAAGTATCTCTTACCAGATATATATTTAAGAATTAATATAATGAATTTAGAAATATAATGTTGTAATTAGAAATTTATGTTTAAATATTTGGAAATCTATGTAATATTTTTATTCAAATAAAATCTATTTTTGTTTTTTTCTTTAATCATGTATTCACAAGATTTTTTTTGATTTTCTGCTTGGTTTGAAAAATAATCAAGTGTTCTTTGATTTAACACAATCCAATTAATTCAATGAGAAACAAAATTATTCTTGGTTTTTCATTAAGATTATTTTTATACTTAAAACATGTGCTTTTTCAAAAATAGGTTCTTGTGAATTTATATTAAAAGTACTTTTTACCACTTCTAGAAATTAAATCTTATAAAAAGGGTTCCATATTTCAAATCAGTATAGTTAATATAAGGTAATCACATCAACTTAAAGAATGATTTTTCTTTGAGAAGAATCAAAGAAAATTATAAAGGAAGGTTCAAAGTAGTGAGTAGTCATGATGACATGAAATTCAATCCATGCGAAGTACATCAAAACAAACATTCTTTTCACATTTTTATTTTAAAACGTTAAAATCATCTCTCTTAAAATATGAAAAGAAGATTCCATTTATTTTTTTATTAAAATTCTAACATGGCTAAAAATTCATTTAAAAAACCATAGGAGAATATTAAAATCATTCTTGGATACATTTTTAAAGAAAATATGAAAATGGAAGAAAAGGATTCCCAAATATCTATTTCTCATTAAATAAATTTCTGATCATTCTAAGTACTAAATAATAAAATATTGTACTTTTACTTGAACACTCCATGAATAAATGAAGGAAAATAAATTGAAATGGGTTTATCGTATAAGGAAAATATAATTTCTCCCAATATAAACTAAAGTATAATAAATAAAAATTAAAATGAGATTGAAACATAAATCCCTTAGAACTTTGGTAATCACTAAATCAAAAGCTCATGAAATAGAGAACCATATATGGATTTTTAAATCCCCATAGTTTGAATAAAAACAATTGTAAAATACATTATTGGTGTCACACCCCTATATTTTAATTTATTTATATTTTATTATTTCTGGGCTCCACGTCCTCGCGTCAAGGATTGGGCAGGGTCCCGGTTTAATTTTTTTTAACATTTAATGTTTTTGATTGGTTTCAAACCCATGCATGGGCACCACATGGTTAGCAGCGACCATGCGGTCTCCCCATGTGCTTGTGCGGGTGCCCAAGCTGACTGCATTGAGGAGCTCCATTGGTGTGCATGTTTTTTTAGGTCATGCAATGAGTGTGCAGGTACTCGTTAATATTATGTTGTTATTGTTATTATTATTATTATTATTATTTTCATTATTATTATTATTTTTATTGTTGTTATTCTTTATATTATTAATTCAATCATTATTGTATTGTTATTATTATTATAATTCATTATGTTATTATTATTATTATTTTTATCATATTTGATTTTATTATTAATATTATAAGATAAAAAAACAAAAAACCACCCTAACCCTAATTCTACCTATGCCCCCCCCCCCCATTTTCAGCTTCTACTGTGTGAGCCACCCCTACGACTCCTTGCGCCAGCCCAAGCTACCTCCGCCTTGCCTCCTGCCTGCAGCCGGCTTTCTCACCTCACCCTCACGCCGACCTCACCCATGCCCAAGCCCTCCGCCTTGCTCCCTTACCCTTCTCGCACCATGCCTCGGCGTGAGAACCAGCCACCCACTCCCCGCGGCCATCGCCTCTAGGACCCCTCGCCAGCACTGGTCTCTCTCCTGAAGCTCCTTCTCTCCGCCACTTGCTTGCGCCCAGGCCCACCACTGGCAGTTCCTGCTCACTCACCACCTCCCTCACCGTCCCTGCCTCACCCCCGACTATAGGCCGTGTCCCGACCTCCAGACTCCCACACTCGTCCCCTATCTACCCCCTCACCACCTCCTTGTTCTTGGTGTGTCGCGCCCAACATCTCACTCTTCCTCCCTCACCTCACGCTCCAGCTTGCCCTCGAACTCCATTGGCCTCACTGAGCACCCTCATCCGTTCTCCTACCATCATCCATTGCCTCTATCCCCTCCCACACTCACCCTCTTCCAATCCTAACCCCCATGTTGTTTCCCATTATCAGCAGCCCAGAAAACCCCCTGCCATCCTTGCTTCAGACCCACCCGGCCTCACCACGCCTCCTTCGCGCTACCTCATCTACTCGGGTCAGCATCGGCCTCCTCTGAGATATTCTTTTATTCATTCATTTATTTATTTTTTCATTTATTTATTCTTTTAATTATTTATTTACTTATTATTTTATTCATTCATTTATTTTTTATTTAATTTATTTTTTATTTTATTTATTTATTCTTTTATTTATGTATTTATTTATTCTTTCATTTATTCATTCTTTTATTTATTTATTTATTTATTTTCCCTTAATTTAATCTTTGGTGTTTTTATTTTATTTAAATAAATCCCAATACTGTCGTGGATTTTGTGTGATTTGTTTTTATTATTATTCAGCGTGTGCGGTGGGTCTGTGGGGCGCTATTCAACCTTCTGTTGAGATTCCTTCGTGTCCGCTCTTGGTTTGAGGTAGGTAATTACATGTTTTTCCTTTCCACAGTCTAATTGATGCTTGGGTGATTCAATAATATTATTTTATGTGATTTGCAGCATTGTTATATCCATAAATTTTTCTACTATAGTGCTTTTAAATTTTTATAATTAATCAAAAGAAAGTTTTGAGTCAATTCCTGGTTCTAGTATGCAATTATTTGATTATGTGCCAAATCGTGTTTTGATATTGTTTATGACTGTTTTATTGGGGTGTTTATTTTTTTGTCAATACAGTTTGATAATAAAAATACTTTGAAGGTAAATATTTATTTATGATAATGTTTATGTTAACTTGGCACATTTGATAAAATACTATAGTGTTCAAAGTGGAAATGATGTTTTTTATGAAAAGTTTAGCCTTTATTGTGTTGTGTCTCAGCATTGGTTATTGTTATACTTGGTTTTTTTTTATATTTTTGGTATTGGTATATCTTGATAATAGTGTTATGGTGTTAAAATAAAAAGGGGCTCTCTGGATTTTAATGTGGCGATGTGAGTTCTTTTCCAATAAAGTGAGATGTTGGTTTTAGTTTCAAAGTAGTAGTTTTTTGGGAATAGTGTTGGTTGTTTTCTTGAAGTGAATGTGTGCTATTGGATGTTATCACAACCATGGGTGCACATGGTGTACCCATTAACATTCCTTCAAGTGACAATGACACCTTTAAACTAGTGTTTCCTTAAAACCTTCGATTTCTAAATGGTTTTTTTTCCAAAGTAATATCTGGTCCTTTATGTGGATTTTGTGAAAGGTTTGAAGTGTGATCTCAAGGGTGTGCTAGTTTGGATACGAAAATATAAAAGTTTTATTTGTGTAATTTTTTGGGTAATGTTTTTGGACATGACATCTTAAAGGCATGTTTGGATCTTCTAATTCTTCGGTGGAGTTGTGTTACCTTTAAAAAATGGTTTGTGTTTGGAAATTTGTTGAGGTTGGTTGGGAATTTAAATGTTTTTAGAATAATTATTTTGACATGGGTGGGTTGTGATGGCCTGTTTGGCACTATCAGCTTTAATGAAATGTTTGTGTTGACTCATTGAAATGACGTCGTTTTGATTATTGTATTCCCATATAACAACTTTATTATTTTGAAAAAGGTATTGAATGGTTTTAATGTTTTCATGGCATGAAGGCCCAGTTGTCACCTTTAATGATATATATATATATATATATATATATATATATATATACAGACACACACACACACACAAAATCACACACACACATAGATATATATATATATATATATATATATATATACGGGGGAACCTCTATAGGGGGGATATCTCTTATGGGTTAATGTTTGGAGTGTACGTGTTTTTGGTAGGCAAGTACGATAAGATGATTCACACATACTAGGTCCTCCTACTTAAATTTTATTATTGTAACCACCATGGGTTCCTTGGAATTTTTTAGAGATCAAGTGATGGTTGATGACCAACCCTAATTAGACATCTTGGTACCCCATGGATTTGTTGTTAGGCCAGGTGGGCTTTGCCACTAGATTTGTCAGTTAGGGAACCCAGTTGGTTATAGTCTTAAGAGCTTCACCATTCTCCGATAGCTGGCTCTGAAACTGAGTACATCTAGGGGTCTCCTATGGGTGTTTAGGATCACCCATGGTGACAGGATTATTTTCATTGATTGTTCATTTTTCGTGCACTAGTGTATTTTATTCTTTCACTCTTACTCGATTTACTCTAGAACTAAATTGGTATATTCTATTTTGTATTTTATTTATAAAATGACATATGATTTTGTAAAATGGTGTGTCGCATGTGTTGGGTTTTTTAATAGGAAGAACATGTTTCTTATTTTCAAATGTGAAAACCCTACTTTTATAACTATATTTCAATCTTGCGTTAATGTATTATTTCGGGTAAGGAGACATTGGATTTTATGGATTATCACGGCAACCCTACTGATCATCTTTAATGATCATGCCTGTCTTTTTCATTTCAGTTTCCTGTTTCCTTGGTCAGGTTTTATTGGCTGAGTTTGTTGTTATTCGCACAAGTCACCCTCTGGTCAGGAGGTGACCTAAAAGGTCATGTCGAGGAACGTTATGTTTTATTTGCTTTCCGCTACTAGAATTATGTTTATTGACTATTTATATTTAACTATTTTCGTATTTATTTGATTTTTTTTCATGTGCCAAATACTTCCCAATAATTAAAATTTCGATGCTCGGTACTGGCTGCTAGCCCGTGGGGATAGGGAATGCCCTTCAGTCCTTGTCGCGGACTGGTTCAGGAGATCGGTTTATGGTCGACCCGGGTTGGTTCATGAAAAATTGTATCAGAGGGACCCTATTATTTGGGGTGTCATGCAGATGAACATTAAGAATGTCGGGACAAAAGAGGTTGGTATGAGAAGGACGTCATGAACCGTCACCTGTTCCGAACCTTGAGTCGCAAGGGGTAGTACAGGAGTTGAGTTCTTTTCTTGTTCTTATTTTTTTGGATTAAGGGATGCCAATGGAGGAAATCCGATGTTACATTGTGATTTTACATAGAGTAGTGACCCATATGGAGTCAGCGTACACAGTTTATTTCCTCCTAGTAGTTGACGCTTTCTTGGGGCATGACCCACTACCATGACACTAGGTTAATCATTACAATTAGTCCCTCCCTTCACTGATTTGATGCAAGTCAATTGTCATCTTGGTTATAGTTATTTTAAGAACATTATTGAAAATGAGAAAATGTTTTTGAAATGAGAATGATTTCTTTTAAAAGGAATTAAATTTTGAAATATATTTTAAAACTGAAATCTCTGGGCCTAGAAATCTTGTGGTCGCATGGAACTGGTAGAGATAGGGTTTGGGTGCAACCTCGGGTACTCTTTGTGAACGTTTTCACATGTGAGGGAATGCATGGGAAGTGCATGTTGGTATGTATGGATGAATGATGAAGATGACATGTGCAACGATTCACTAGATTACTGGGGTGTGCACTTGGAATTAAAGTCATAACCTTGTTTTTCTATAGAGATTAAAAAAAGGGAAAATGATTTTTGGAAATTGAATTTGGATTGAAAAGTGGAATTTGGTATTTGGAATGTGGCCTTGAAGGAAGACTGTTTTGAAATTTAAAATGAAAAGAGGATTTTAAAAGAGTATTTTTTGAGTTATGGTTATTTTTTCTTGTTTCTTTTGAGCTAGTTATTTTGGATAAAGGTGCTTTCTTTGAAGTTGCTTTGGCTTGATGCTAGTTTTGGATCTATGTTTATATGTTGTTCAAAAAATGCAGCCTAGAAGGGTCTCCAAGGTTTTTGATAAGTCATTCAAAATTTTCTTGTCCTTCTCGCACATTTACAATCCTTGGCGGTGATTGGGGTCCATTAGAAGCAGTAGAATGACATGAAGGGGTTAAGCATGTCTTTATAGTTTTCAGAACTCCCGATGCTGTCAGAGTGCATGCTTTTTGGGGATTGTTTGAAGGTCTGGCTCTAGACGAAAGGGAGTTATTTTCCCCACCTTCAATGAAAATTGGGATGAAATGGGATGTCATTAAATCCATCCTCATCCAATGGTTTATACCTAAAGAGACAATGATGAAGAAAAGTGAACAGCTCATGCATATTCAACCTGGAAAACGGATGGTGAAGGCATATGTTGACCATTTCAAGGATCTTGTGTCCTTTTCTCTAGAGGCAGCGTCACAAGATTTGATGAAGACTACTCTCTTCATTGGGGGTCTTCATCTAGATATCAAGGAGTGGGTCCTCATTTCTAATGACTATCATTTTGAGAAGTTGGTAGATGAGGCATTATTAGATGAACAGGTCTCCAGAGCGTAGGTTCTTGGCAATCCAGCATATCTAGTTACTCATGAAGGTTCCCTATCTGGAAAGTAGGGTATGCCAGAGGGACCACTTTCTAAAGAGTCATATGCAGTGGTTCTGGTTTCCAATTCATTGGACCATTCAGCGTTGTGCCACCAGTGTGGCCGGTTTGGGCATGCAAAACTATCATGTCGCGTCCCTCCAAGGATGTGTCATTGTTGCGGGTGCCCAGTTCATCTAGAAATGTTTTTAGGAAGAGTCCCCAGAAGAAGATGCTATGACCAGAGAATCCCAGTGCCTGACTACGAGGCAGAAGATGCTTCATCTATCAAGGCCCTAGCCACAAGTCTTTAGGTAAAGCTCACGCACAGTCAGGAGTTGCCAGGGGTGTGACGATTTGATTCGGGTATGGAGTTCTGTGTTTTTAGCTGAACATTTAAAGTAGTTTAGTTCTTGTATTTTGCTGATATAGTTTTGACATTGTTTTATTTTCATTGTTTTATCATGATGTTTTGACAGATGTGATCTATTATAATCCAAATAATTTTGTTTGTTTGATCATGGTTTTCTGAATCATGCACTTTTCTTAAAATTGTGTTTGGACCTTGTGTGGGTCAATCTTGGTTGGGCCGTGTTCATTTGTAGATTTAAGTGTTTGTGGATGAATCGATGTTTCTGGTTATTCTCGGATTCAATATTTGGGTTATGTTATGCTTAGAGGCTTTTCTCTAGTCATTGGGGTTTTGGTCTGGGTTGAGAGTTACCAGTTTAAGGGGATTTTTTGTTCGCTCATGCTATAGAACTTAGTTCAGATTAGTTGGGAGTTCCTACAACGCCCTCCCCCCCTTCTAGGGTGGTATGTTTGGGTGTTAATTTTTAGCATTAGTTGAGTTATTGTGGTGTGGAGAACCATCTGATGTTCTCCCGTTATCATGTGTTGTGTTTTCTTTCAATCTCAATTAGGCACGTATCCTTGTTTTTTCTATTGTTTAGCTGAGTGACTTTCTGTGGGCAAAAAGTGTCTCTGGTGTGGGGAATTGTCATAGCCCAAAATTTTAATTTAATTTTTTTTATTATATATATGCTCCACGTCCTCGCGTTATGGATCAGTATGGGTCCCGGTTTAAAAATTTCTAACATTTAATGTTTTTGGTGGGTTTCAGACCAGTGCACGGTCACCATGTGGTTAGTAGTGACTGTGCGGTCACCCGAGGTGGTTGTGCGGGTGCCCAAGTAGTATGAGTTGAGGTGCAGAATTTGAATGCATGTTTTTTTAAATCAATAAAAATTAAAATGATATTGAGACATAAATCCCTTACAACTTTGGTAATCACTAAACAAAAAACTCATGAAAGAGAGAACCATATATGGATTTTTAAATCCCCATAATTTCAATAAAAAGAATCTTAAAATACATTAATTGGAGAGGTGGCTTACCTGTTATATCTTCCACCTTAGTTTCCCCAGGTGCAAGACGTCTTCCATGTATCCCAACTGAGAAGATACATCCACGACTCTTCTCAAACAATCGACCATGGTGAGATGGAAATCAACGATTGGGTGACTTTTATGAAGGTTCTGGTGGAGATTGATGATCAACAGCAGCGGGTCCTTCATGGACGGTCTATTCCTCTGGTGTGTGTTCAATGGTAACTAGAGAACCATTAGGAGAGCACATGGGAGTGGGAGGCTCATATGCATGCTCAGTACCCATATTTGTTTACCTATTTTGGAGTTGTGTCTTACAGGGACGTAGATCCCTGAGGTGGGGATAATGTAATGACCCAAAATTTCCATGTAATTTTTTATATATATATCAGAATTTTCCGAGTCTGCAAAATCTGACGGTGTGTGCTTTTGAGGCCCAGAGTACCCGGAATGATCCGTCAATTTTTTAAGCTTAATTAACACGTGTAAGCAGTTTTCTTGAAAAAGTGGAATAAATTTTAAATGGTTACTTAAATCAGAAATTTGAGGGCACCGTTGCGCTTAGGATAGAGAGTTTACCCTAGGTGTCACTAAAGTTTAGTTGGCATGAGCCTACAATGAGAAAACCTGAAAATGGCATAACTATAAATAAAATAATTAAACAAAGTTATTTTATTTTTCAAATGCTTATATCTCATGAACAGTAACTCGGATTAAAAATCTGAGACATCCACTAAACTCGTGAGGGTATTCTCTATTTAGGCAGATACTAACATTGGCCAGTGCGGGCCACCAGTGATAGTTAATTTTTGGCCGTAAATAAAATAATTAAGGGACACATTATTTTATTGTAATAATTATAACTTTTAATCGGTAACTTGTATTGGAAATATAAGAGTACTATTTGCTTTTTTGTTGTATGTTTCACCTAGGAAGAACCTAAAGTTGACAGAAATAGGTTGAGGGTGACTGATAATAATTTTCCTAACTTTTTTCAGGTATGTTCAGTAAACGCAGGAGAGGCATTTTGAAACTTTTGAACCGTTGCGTGGAATTGAAATCTGAGGGCACCGTTCAACTCGCAGTGGCAGTATTCACTTAAAGAGACTTTCATCTCGATGGTAGTTGGTCGAGGGTGCAAGTTAGTTTTTGGGTTTTTTGTGGAAACAATAAAATAAAATAAGCACATGTTTTATTTTATTTTATCTGTTGTAACCACCCACATGGAAGTTGGATGTGGAGCCCACAAAACCTTAACCTCCCATGAGAGGTTATGGTAGTGGGGAGAACCACACCTTAACATCCCATGAGTTATAGTGTTGGGGACCACCCGAGGATTATCCCTCATAAAGGGGGGAGTGGAAACCTCTCAACTCCATCAATTAATTTTATGTGTGAACGTAAAATTAAATACATTCAATTAATTTTTTTGTGCCATCATAAAATTAAATTCTATCAATTAATGTTATGATTCAACATAAAATTAAAATCTATCAATTAATTTTATGTGTCAACATAAAATTAAATCTCATCAATTATTTTGATGTTGGATTTCCCTCTATTAAATTAAGTAACAACGTCGTTGGAACATTGGAAGATTCCTAATAAATTAATTGTCATAAATTCCATGATCATTACATACCTCCTACCCTCCCATATATATATGATTCTTGGGAGGAGGATTTGGGACAACTTCACCAAGTGACAAAGCACAGGTAATGTTACGCGACACCCAACATTTGGAGGTTTACGCTCTCTGATGAACAACGCACCACTGATGAAGAACGTCGACCTAGACTCCAACTTTCTTCCTCGAGACCCCTTCCGATGTCGAACATCATCACCTACAATGAACCATTGCACAAATTGATGATCGAGGACAACTTCGACAAACCTGACGTCTATCTTTTTTCCAACAATCCATCTTCTTCTCCGCGACTCAGTCGATGAGCAGTGAACAAGGTAGGGGATTTTTCTAATTGATTTTATATTCATGTGATTATTTCCTTCTAAAACAATTAACGTGGATTAACTTCTAAGTAGATGATCAGTATATGTTTCCCTTTTGTGTGCTTTGGGATTAATCATTGCAGAGGGTTTGTTGTCCTTGGTTCTTGTGAGACAAATGCTACCACCCTAAACGAGGAGGG
The DNA here is from genome assembly GCA_963277665.1 of Viscum album. NCBI lineage: Eukaryota > Viridiplantae > Streptophyta > Magnoliopsida > Santalales > Viscaceae > Viscum > Viscum album. The sequence goes on from OY728131.1 coordinate 1,936,104,630, forward strand.
TGTGGACCAAACCAACATGGCCCGATCCCTTCGCCGTACCGTTTTGCGGTGTTATTCAAGACAGGGGATGGATACAATGGCGACGAAGGAAATGACCACACCACCCACGGCCTACACAACCCAAACCGCCCCGCGGCGTTCCGCCCCGCCGCCAGCCGAACCGGCCACGCCCCCCTCATGGCGCCCCAGTCGAACCACCTCCGTGGTCTCTGACCTTCCAGTTCATCCACCCAGCGCTAGGTTGTGTTGCCCTAGCTACACCGTCTATCGTTCGAACCAGCTCCCGGCCACACTGGCCTTCCGAGCCACCCTGGCCCGCTAGCCCCACACCGCCACCAGCCGAACCGACCCTAGCCGTGCCGCCCCGACCCACTGGCTTCCCGAGCCCTTGTCTGAAACCGCGCCCCTCGTCACGCCCCAGCCTATCCTGCCACCCACACCCCTAATGGCGCCCCGTCTGAGCCGGCCTCCAAATCCCCTCGCGGCGCCTCGGCCGAGCCGGCCTCCAGCGCTCCTCGCGGCGCCCTCCGGGCCGAACTGCCCTCGTGGCCTGGTGTGCTGGGCCCAATAGGCTGGGCCAATCCCAACAGGAAGGCCCACACAATTGGATGGGCCAGACCCAACAGTTTAGGCTAGGTTGACCCGAATTGGGTCGGTTCGACCGGGTCGGACCGGACCCGGGTCCACTACGACCCTTTACTTTCTTTTGGCCACATCGTTGTCACCAGACATCCGTTTGAGGAACCATCAGTGGAACTAGTAATCTTGGAGAGTGGAGGACCCTTTGAGTATACCCCACTAGTGTTTTGGGTATAGTTGAGATACAATTAGGTTGGATCGTGCATGAATCCAAACGAGCCTCCGAGACTAAATGACTAATAACTCACAGACTTAGTGTCCGATTGACGTAAAATCAGTTGTGTTGAGACCCCTATGACATAGCGGACCTTTGGGATACTTCATCGTTGGACTTTTTGGTAGTTGGATCATCGACCAGTAACTTTTTGTGCGGATATTCCGGATATGAGCGAGCATTTGTGCGGGAACCTAGTAGCTGGATGATACTTGATGACTTATGACCGTTTGACTAGGAGTGAATTGATTAGCCTAGTGCAGAGCAACTGGTTATGGCAGTAGACCCATAGTGAAGGACTGCCTGGTTGTGCCGGCAGACCCACAATACCTGAGAGGAAGGGTACCTCTGCAGGCTATGAGGGGGCAGGCCTGGTTGTTGCATTTGACCAATGGTGGGGAGTGCCTCTGTGTGACGCAGCAGACCCATGGTACTCAACAGGAGAAGTACCTCAGTAGTCCAAGGTTAGTGGGAATCACCTTGTGGTGGTGGTAAACCCACTGTACTCGATAGAGGAGGAGTTTTCTAGCAGCCATGGGTTCGAAATGATTCCACCCATAAAATTAAATCCTAGTTTCAGATGAATCAGTAACTTTTGTGTTTTATTTATGATTGAGATGGATTATTTGATAACTTAGGTGTATTTATGGGAACATAAATAAGTGGGTTTATCAGTTTATTTCATACTTTTTGGTTTATCCTTGTTGTATTTTGTGAGACCTTGAGGGTCTCGGGGTCTCAACTGAGTATCGTTATAATTACCCCTGCGCAGGCTATTCCCGCACCTTGTTGTGTTGGATGCAGACGACGGATAACGCTAACTAAGGCTGAGAGTACCAAGACTGGACGATACCTGGAGGCGGACCATACTGCGTGTTGGTATGCGGAGGAGATGGATAGATGTGGAGTGATGAGGTGGCGATCTGTACTAACCCTTTAGGTAGGAACCTGGAGGATGACCCAATTGTTGTATTTCCATTTTCCATAGTTTTACTTTTTTTCCAGCTGTTCTTGTACTTTCCAGTGGGGCTTGTATTCTGGACCCTTTTTACTTACTATACTCAGTTTTTGGTTATACAATTTACTCGTGATTGTATCTTTCTATGTGTGTTTATAGTTTACAAAGGCAATTCCTTCCCAATTTTATGGAATTACGCCTTTGGTGCTAGTCTCCAGCCTCTGGCCTATGGAAGGCGGGCTTTGGGTAGTCATGGAACGGGCCTCAGGGGATGGGTAGTGAAAAATTGGTATCAGAGGAGTCACTTCTACAGTAGAACTTAAGACTCTGATCTTTTCTATGAAGCAATAGTGTTAAGGGTATTGATTGTGGTTTTCAGTTCAGGGAGTCTAGTGTTGGTGTGGCAGTAAAAGTATCCATACACCATGACCCTGACTTCTGATTTTCAACTTAGTACACGAAAACAGTGATTGCGTGTGTGTTTTCAAAATTTTTCTTTATGTCAACTCAACCAGGTCAGCTCACCAGGTATATCTTTTGACCATGTCTCACCTGTTTCTTATCAGAATTCCTCCAAGAAGACAACCAGCTAGAGTCCCTGGAGTTGTATGCACGGATATTCAACCAAGTGATGAGGCTTAGGTGCCGGGCCCTTTTCCACTAGGGGCACCAATTGAGGAACCCATAGTACCACTACCCGTTGGTCCATCGATGCCAACAGCCCCAGAAGCAGATGGTGCATGCTGCTTGAGTGCGTTGCACATGTAACCATGTCAGAGGCCACCCAGGTTTAGGGAAGAGATGGACCCATAGGTGGGTGAGGATTGTCTTGAGGCTGTGGTGATAGTTTTCCGACTGGTAGGGACACCAGTATACATCATGGTGATTCATTCTGCCGACATCCTACAGGTTGCAGTCGGAAGATGGTGGATCTGAATGTTCTGGGTCCACGATGAGATGATGCTTCTCTGGGAAGTCTTCGAGAGCCTGTTTTGGGAAGAGTTTGTCCCAGTGACTCCTCGTGCAGTGCATATACAGGAGAAACATCATATGTAGTAGGGTACCATGACTGTAGCTTAGTACTCAGTGAGGTTCACAGACCTCTGAAGTTACTCCACCGATATGGTACATGTCCCATTCTTCAGGGCCGAGTCATTCGAGCAGGGACTCAGGCAGGATATCAGGGTTTCAGTGATCTCACTCAGCATCCCGACACAGGAAGGGCAGTTAGAAAGATCCCTCTTGGTGGAGAGTTTCCTTGATGAGAAAGCACCAACAATGAGACCCAGAACTAGTCATCATTTAGCGGAGTCTTCTGCAGCTGGCAGCAGACAATTTTCATAGAGGTCCAAGTGGACCATACCTATGGGTGCATGATTGCATGACTCAAGATCGGTTGTGCAGGGTACCCAAAGAAGAGATATAAATTCCAGGAGTGGGCAGTGTTATGCATGCGGCGGGCAGGGTCACATGGCTCGTGACTATCAAACCTGCCATACGGATGATCAACAGAATGTCGTAGGACTGCCCACGTTGAGACAAAGGTTCAACTGAAGAGGTTCACAGGGAGAAGACAGACGTGGAAGAGGAACTAGACAAGTAGTTGGAAATGGGTGGTGATTCGAGATATTACTTCCACCACCAATAGGAGGTCCACCCCGACCGTAGGGAGGAGGTGGACAGTGGAGAGCTTACCTCCAAGCAGTTGCGGCTTGTGATCATGGAACTCCAGAGATGATATAATGTATGATCTGTGTCTATTCCAACATGGATACAATACTTATAGATAGAGGTGAAAGTCATTATTTTAGTTCCACTTCCTTCATTCGGAGCTCAGATATTCCGACAGAGTCATTGTATCGATATTTACTGCGAGAGACTCCTACAATAGTAGATTCGATGATTACGCACTAGTGCGTGCCGTGAGAGCTTACTCTAGAAGGCGAGAGCTTTGGCTGGGATCTCTTAGTAGTGGCGTTGAGGTCTTACGATGTCTTATTGGGTATGGACTGGTTATCTATAGTCCATGCTCAGACTGACTGTATTAGGGACAAAAGTGTGGTGTGTCCGCATCGATGGGACCAGGTTTACCTTCACTGGAAAGAAGGGAGCCTTTGCATCACATGATGGGATTTTACAGAGGAGGGTGCATCCAATCACTCGTCAGTTGGCTAACCGTACCCTCAGAGCGGTTTATGTGGGGAGTCCTAGTTATCTTGTAGTGGTGGACCAATACGAGGATGTATTCTCTGATGACGTCCAGGTCTACCACCTCATAGAGAGGTGGACTTTTACATTGACCTGTACCCCGGGACACCACTGATATCTACACCAGCATATCGGATGGCTCCCGCTGAGCTTCGTGAGCTGCGGGTACATCTAGAGGACTTTCAGGGGAAGGGAGTAGCTGCATGCAGTCAAGAAGTGTGACCCAAGGGCTTTAGGAATGATTTGAGGTATGATCGGTGTCTACCACTAGCTTCTTGTACCAATAGTCATAGGTACCAATCATTTATTCCTTCCACGAATCTTGTCAAATACCAAGAGTTTCCAGTTAAACTGTTGACTTAACCCTCTCGTCTGAGGTACCTTTGTGAGAGACTCGTTAATCACACTTACGCCGATGGTGCGATCTGACCCATGAGGAGAGAGCTTTGGTTGGAACGTCTTGGTGGCATCGTAGAGGGCTTATGACGTTAGTTTGGGTATGGACTGAGCGTCCACAGTTCATAATCAGATTGATTGTATTAGAAAAAAAGGTTGTGGTTTATCTACAATGTTGGAATAATGTTTTCCTCGGTCAACGAAAAAATAAACCTAGGCAGTATATGTTAAACTCATACAAAGGAGGGTGAAACCAATCAATCTTGAGTTGGCCATCCTTACACTCGTTCAATTATGAGTTATAGGTTTATGTTCCCAACGGGAGTGGCTAGAGTTCCTATAGTACTATGACATCGATATAGTCTATACTCCTGGGAAGGTTAACGTGGTAGAAGACACACTCAGCAGGAGGTCTGGTCTACATTTGCTGAGCAAGGTGATAGAGCAGCTAGCCGCGTTGCAAATATCCATTGTGGATAAAGATAGGAGATGTTTTTCAACCGTCTCTTACATTCACTCCCACACATCTTCAGCAATTCAGGGAGGCACAGCATGGAGATGCTGACAGTGAGGCTCAACATGCTTAGATATACACAGGTCAGGCACCTGATATATTTTCTGAAGGTGGGGATCACATCATCCTCTTCAGAGAATGTACCATGGTACCGATGTCACTTCATGAGGAAGTGATGAGGGATTTCTACACTTCTTCTCTTGCAGTACATCTAGGAGTGGATGAATACTACCCAGAGAAGACATATGTCATATGCTAATAGGATATGGAAACCTATGGAGTTCGAGGATGGTGACAATGTCTTTCTACGGGTCTCACCTCAACGAGGTTTATAGAGATTATGCTGAGGCATCAAGTTATCTTTGAGATTCATCGGACCATTTCAGGTCCTCAGCAGAGTTGGCGAGGTGACTTACCGCTTAGCTCTTCCACCTCAGTTTCTCGTGGTGCATGATGTCTTCCACATATCTCAGATGAGGAGATATGTGCATGACCCTTCTAACATCGTCGACCATAGAGAGCTAGACGTCAATGATGAGGCGAATTTTACGGAGGTTCTAGTGGAGATTGAGGATCGACAGGAGAAGGTACTTCATGGATGGTCAATACCTCTGGTGCACGTTCGTTGGTAGCACAAGAACCTCTAGGAGAGCACATTGGAGTGGGAGGCTCAGATGTGTGCCTAGTACCCCCACTTTTTTACCTAGTTTGGAGTTGTGATTTACAGGGACGTAGATCCCTGAGGTGGAGATAATGTAAATACCCGGAATTTTCATGTATGTTTATATATTTATGGGAATTTTAAGAGTCCATGAAATCTGATGGCGTGCGATTCCAATGCTCGGAGTGCCCTGAATGATCCATCAAAGTATTGTTAGGCTTAAATTAACGCACTTAAGCAGTTTTCTTGAAAAAGTAGAATAACTCTTAAACGGTTACTTGGATCAGAAATTAGAGGGAATCATTGCAATCAGGATGGCAGTTTCACCCTAGCCGTGACTTAAGTTTAGTCTGTATGGGTCTCCTATTAGAAAACACAAAAATGTCATAACCATAATAAAATAATAAAATATTGTTATTTTATTTTTCAAATACTTATAACTCACGAATGGTAACTCAGATTAAAAATCAGAGACCACCACTGAACATGTGAGGGTTTTCTTTCTTTAAGAAGATACGAACTTTGGCCGGCGCGGGCCACCAATGAATGTTAGTTTTTGGCCATAAATAAAATAATTAAGTGACTAATTATTTTTTTGTAAAATTCATAACTTTTAAATGGTAACTCGGATTGGAATTATGAGAGTACAGTTGGGTTCGTTGGGGGGTGTTTCAATGAGGAAAATCCTAACTTTGACCAAAAAAGGTTGAGGGTGACTGATAATAATTTTCTGAACTTTTTTAGGTACTTTCAGTAAACGCATGAGTGTCATTTTGTAACTTTTAAACCAGTGCTCAGAATTGAAATCTGAGGGCACTGTTGACCTCACAGCACTGATATTCCCTTAAAGAGACTATCACTTCAATGATATTTTATTAAGGGAGTTCCACACCATAACATCCCATGAGAGGTTATGGTCTTGGGGACTACCACACCTTAACCTCCCATGAGTTAGGGTGGTGGGGACCGCCCGAGGTTTATCCCTCATAATGGGGGGGGGAGAGGAAACCTCTCAACTCCATCAATAAAATTTATATGTCAATGTAAAATTAAATACATTCAATTTAATTTTCTGTGTCAAAATAAAATTAAATTCCATCAATTAATTTTATGTGTCAACATATAATTAATAGCTATCAATTAATTGTATGTGTCAACATAAAATTAAATCATATCAATTGTTTCGATGTCTTATTTCCCTATATTAATTTAAGTAACAATGTCGTTGGAACATAGGATGGTTCTTAATAAATGAACCATCATAAATTTCATGATTGTTACTTAACTCCCCCCTCCAATATATATATAGAGCTTGGGAGGAGGATTTGGGACAACTTCACCAAGAGATGAAGCAATGGTAAAGTGAGGTGACGCCCAACACATTGAGGTTTACTCTCTCTTACAAAGAAATCTCCACCGAAGAAGAACATCGACCTCGACTCCGACCTTCTTCCTCGGGACCTCTTCCAATGTGGGATGTCATCACCTACAATGAACAATTGCACAAACCAACAAATGAGGAAAGCTCTAATGACGCTGATGTCCATGTTTTCTCAATGATCCGTCTTCTTCCCCGCGACTCCGTCGGTGAAAAACAAACAAGGTATGAGATTTTTGTGATTGATTTTATATTACCGTGATTCTTCCTTCTTGAAACAAAGAACTCATATAAACTTCTATTAACTTTGATCGGCATATATTTTTCTTTTGTGGGTTTTCAGATTAATCATTGTGGGAGGGTTTGTTGTGCATCGTTCATGTGATCCAAATGCTACAACCCTAAACACGGAGGGTACTGACCAAACCAACATAGCCCGACCCCTCTATTGTTCTCTTATTCGTTGTTCTTCGAGACATAGGAAGGTGACAATGACGACGAAGTTGATGAAGGGAACGACCGCGCCACCCTCTGCCACCCCGAACCACGCTGCAACTGCGACTTTCCGCCCTACCGGCAGCCCATCCAAATGCACCCCCCTCATTATGCCCCATCCAAACTGACCCCGCGGTCTCCTCCTTTCTTTTCGAGCCACCCCGGGCTGGGCCGAGCCATCCTAGAAACACCATCTGCTAGCTGAATTGGCTCCCGACCACACCGGCCTTCTGAACCTCCCCGACCACGCCCGCCCGCCAGCCCCGCACTACCACCGGCCGAAATGACCCTAGTCACACCACCCCACCCTACCAAATTCCTGACCCCCCGTCCGAACCCGAACCCATCACAACACCCCGACCGAGCCAGCCTCTCGTGCCCCTCGCAGCACCCTCCAGGCCGAATTTCCCTCACGGCCGGCTGGGATGGGCCCAGCAGGCCGAGCCGATCCCAATGGGCCAGGCTGATCCCAACGGGCAGGCCTGCCCAATGGGCCGGGCCATACCCAAGGGTTACGCCAGGTCGACCCAAACCAGGTCCGCCCATACCAGGTCGGGTCGGGTCGAACATAACCCGGGACAACTACGACCCTTTTCCTTATTTTGGCCATATCTTGGGCACCAGATGTCCTTTTGAGATACCGTCAGCAGTGCAAGTAATATTGGAGTGTGATAGTCCCTTTGAGTATACCCCACTAGAGTTTTGGGTATAGTTGAGATACAGTCAGGTTAGATCGTGCCCAAACCCAACCGGGCCCTGGGACTAAATGGCTAATAAATCACAGATCGGGCGTCAGATTGACGCGCCGTCTATTGCTATAGAACCCCTATGACGTGAAGGAACATTGGGATACTTCTTCGTGGGACTTCTTGATAGTTGGAGCACAGACCTGAAGCATATGGTGCAGATCTTTCAGAGATGAGCAAGCATTTTTGAAGGAACCAATTAGTAGGATGAGACTTGACGACTGCTAACCGTTTGACTCAAAGTGACTCGACTAGCCCAGTGGGGAGTTCCTGGTTGTGGTGGAAGATCCATGGTGGAGAAGCGACTAGTTGTGGAGGCAGACCCACGGTACCCGTCAGGAGGGGTACCTCTATAAGCTATGAGGGGGAGCGCCTGGTTGTGGCGGTAAACCCATGGTGGAGAGTGCCTCTATGAGACACTGTATACCCATGGTACTCGATAGGAGGGGTACCTCTACCATCCAAGGATAGTGGGACATTCCAAGTTGTGGTGGTAGGCCGACTATACTCGATAGAGGAGGAGTTCTCCAGCAGCCAAGGGTTCAAAAGATTTCTACCCCTAGAATAAATCCTAGTTTGAGTTGCGTCAGTAACATTTTTGTTTTCCTCATGGATAAGATAGATTAGTTGATAACTTAGGTATATGTATGGGAATATACCTAAGTTGGTTATTCTATTGATTTCATACTTTGTGGTTTATCCTTGTTGGATTTTGTGAGACCTTGAGGGTCTCAGGGTCCCAACTGAGTATCTTTGTACTCACCCCTGCACAGGCTATGCCCGAACCTTGCTATGTTGGATCCAGAAGACAGGCATCACTGATTGAGGCTGAGAGTACCAGGACCGGACGGTACCCAGAGGTGGACCATACGGTGTATAGTTAAACGGAGGAGATAGACTGACGAGGACTACTGAGGAGGAGATCTGTACCAGCCCTTCATGTAGGAACCCAGAGGACGACCCAGTGGTTGTTTTTCCTTATTACTCAGTTGTACTTTTTTTCAGTTGTTCTTGTACTTTCTAATTGGGCTTGTATTCTAGCCCCTTTTTACTTACTATACTCACTTGTTGGATATACAGTTTACTCATGTTTGTATCTTGATGTGTGTGTTTACAGTTTATAAAGGCAATGCCTTCTCAGTTTTTTGGAATTGCGTCTTTGGTACTAGTGACCGGCCCCTGGCCTATGGAAGGTGGGCTTGGGGTAGTCATGTCACAGGCCCCGAGGGACGGGTCATGACAATATCTCACCCTAAAGATAATACCAATAAAACCTTATGGAAAATACCAATATACCAAAATCTACGACAGGATTTGGGAGGTTTCTCTTATGCTTCCTTAATTATCTATACCCTTAAACAACCATATGACCTTAATGGAATGGATCTATTCAAATCTTGACTCTAGATATATCACAATATAATCCATACTCATTACCCAGCTCATTTATGGTTAATATTTGTGTTTTCATCAATATCTAATTAAGATCTTATAAGGATCTCTCATTAACATCAAAGAAAAGGAACCATAGAAATTTTTGGTTAAGGCCTTCTTAGTGCTTCCAATCAAGAAGAATCCCAGTTGACCATCTGGTAATAACTAGAAATTTCCAAAAATATTTGGATCCCAAAAACATTCTTCAACCTCTCTAAATAAACTATAACATCAAAATTCTCAGTTTCTAAAATGATTCTATCTACTAAAAACATTTTCCCCATGAAGTGTACATTATCAATTCAAAACATACACATTGAGATCATGGCATATAGTTTATGATCCCTAATTTTTCTCAAAATTACCTCCAGATATCGAGAATGTTCCTCCCTTGATCCTAGAGAACACTTTAGCACCTCTAAGTAGATCAAATAGTCCAATACTAAATATAATTGGATATAAGTTCATTTATATCACATAGAATAACCTCTAATAGTCCACACATATTCTCAATTATCCCTTTGATTTTTTATGGAAAATACTAATGCACCCCAAGGGTAAACAATCATTAATATGAACCCATTCACCTTGAAGTCGTTCAATTGATCCTTCTTCTCTCACATCTCTACAAAATCCATCTTATATGGTTTAATAGATATATGATCAACACCCGATAATATCACAATCATAAACTCAACCTATCCCTTCTGTGGTAACATATATAAGTCCTTAGGAAATTCATTTAGGAACTTGTAAATGATAGTAGGACATACTAACTGGTATTTCTCTCTATCATCCAAAATTACTCTAAAAAATGGGTTATGATTTTACGTAGCTACAAAAAAATATAGGTCCTACATAACTAGTTTTCAAATCCAACTCTCTAATATAGACATAATCACCACCCTAAAAAATACAATTCCACCCATTCATGGAAACAATTGATATAGTAGATACATCACTACATGGGGGTTTTAATTGTAGTCAAAAAGTAGACTCACAGTTTTCATGTCACTAGAACATTCCATTTCAATTTTTGTATCTATATTAAGTAGAAATTAATGAGTTTAATGGTAAAACTGTCAAATAGTTTTGAGATATTCTATGCATCCATTGGCATCCATTTTTTATATATGTGAAAATTGTATCTCCCTATTGTATTTACCTCATACTATCAATAACATTATACATGAACTGACATAAAACATTCATATTCCTTATATACAAATTATACATTCACTGACATTGAACATTCATAATAAATATATGCAAATATTTATACATATATGCAAATATTTAAGATGTGGGGCACAATTTTCCCACTTTGAGTAAATTGATAAGCTATAACCAAAATATCCTATGAACTGACATGAAACATTCATTTTCCATAAATTCTTGAGGAAACTAAATTATACATTCCTCTATAATTAAATAAAAAATAGAAGAAACAACAACATCACTATATCAATACTTTCAGAAACAATAAAACATATCCATATGTAAACAAACAATGAAAAACATGTAGAGACCCGAAACATAACGTACAAGAACATTACATTACTTTTTCAGAATACTTAGTAATAACAAAAACACACACACACAAGGATCGTAACTGTTTAGAGTCTTTGGAAACTCGGAATGTAATCTTCTAATCGTGGTGAAAGATCTTCAATATCTCCCATAAAGATCTTCCCTTTTTTACCTAAAACCTTTCTTTATATCCTGGGGAAAAGAAAACCTAAAAGGGTGAGCTCAAATTCTCAATAAGGGTAAACAAAAGAAAAATCAATCACATCATATTCATAACTTTTGGAAATCTTAACCTACAAAAGAGAGCATAATTTCATAAAATGGGACAAATCATAGTAGTGAAATGAAATCCCAATAATCATAACATAAAACATGAAACTTTGTGGCATACACACATAATCATAGAGAATCATTTCTTGTTAGTCAAGACTCATTTCCAAGACTATCTTAGTGGACAAAGCCCCTTTCTGAACCGAGTCACCCTCGTTCCAGTCCTGTTTCACTGAACCGGTATAACCTACCGTTCCAGCCATGTCTATCTCATGAGATATAAATCTTTACCCAATGCATTGGAGGGAGATATAGGTCCCACACATCTCATAATGATACCATTCTTATGTGTGCCACAAAATCATAAATCATACATCATTGCATAACCCATGTAATACAAATGGGAGTCTTAAACATCATGACATCATAAAACAATTCATATAAGATAAAGGAATTCATAAAAATAATTCCATCACAACATAATCAAATCAATGTAATAATAGGGATAAAAATAGAACCCTTTATTATCTTATATGGAAAATAATTTTGATAAAACACTTGAACTCCATTCTTGAGGAAAATATCCTTTCTTCTTCAAAAACATTTTTCATTTCTTAACATGTCATACAATTTTAAACAAAAGAAGTTGATTAAAAATAAACTTTAAAAATTGTAAAGGAATCTTCTTGGAAATAATGTTTTAAAAATCCATTCATGCCGTATAAGTTAAAAAAACATTCTTCTTGTACTTTTTTCGGAAAAGTCAAAAAGTACCTCGTACGAAAAACGACAAAAGATTCCTTTCATATCTTTTACTAAAAACTCACCGAAGGGTAAAATAGTATTTAAACAATTGTAGGTGAATGGAAATAATATTACATATTGAGGAAACATGGATGTTGATGATAAAATACACCCCCATTAAATGCCAAAGCATAAACAATCTCGGATAAAAATGAGATTGTGATATTTCCCTTACCTTAGGTCCGACTTGCTTTGTAAGTGTCCGAACTTCCTCTTCTTTGAGGTGCTTCTTTGAGACCTCCTTTTAGGGCACTAAAATTGGTCTTTTTAGAAGACCAGGACCTCTATGATGATACTAGGGAAGTGGAGAAGAGATTTTGGTAGGGGTTGGCCGAGCTTGAATGCTCAAATTGGTGTGAGGAGGAGAGGGAGGAGGTGCCCTTTTATAAGGGAGGAGAGGGGCATCTTAGGAAAATCTCAAAATATTATTTTATATTAAGGTCAAATTAGGTTTATAATAGTTCCAAATGGTATTATTTCGAAGATAAAGTGGGGATGGGTCTATATCTTCTCATCTAATAGGATTTAGACAAGTTTATGTTATTATTTTAACCTTGTCAATTAGATTTAACTATAAGTTAAATAATTTAACTTTTACCGTGTCTTTTTGTTTTCATACACTATATGGTTAATAAACTTACTATATCAAGCCAAAAGAACCCCAAGTTGTTTATTATTAATATATCTATCCTTATCTAAGACATTTGGCCGAACCTTAGATTTTTAAGAATTAAATAACAATTAATAATATAATATTTGTTTTAAAAACTAATTTATGTCAATTTTGACACTATTTGGTACATGATTTTTATGAAATTTCTAAAAGAATGATAAGTTCGAACCAAGTTACTTAAATCAACAATAACATGTCATATTAACCTATAAAATTTGTTTAAGTCATAAAAAGTCTCAAATTACATTTATTTGGGCATTTATAACATCAATTATGTTAATATTTGCTTAAAAAGGTAATTACTGCATCATCATTGTGTCATAAATAAATTAAATTATTTAAAGTATAAAAATTACAAATAAAATACCATTATGTAGTAAATCGCTATAGATTTCTAATGAATATTTATAGTCGAAATTATATTATGTATAACCCTATATTAAAAATGTTTTAGTAAATATACTTTGATTTTAACTCTTTTAACTCTTCTTTGAATTAAATAATAATAAATGTCCTAATCTAATCCTAGTGGGCCTAAATGATAATATTTTACACTTAAGGTTGTTTTTGGTCGAGATAAACTTGTCCAATAGGATTAGGACATGTGTTAGGGTAATATTAATATCATTTTTACCCTTAATTACCCTATTTACTTTTAACCGTGGTAAATAAAAGTAAAAAGCTACTATTCACCAAAAATTATTTTCATCTCATTGAACCAAATTTTAGTTACTGAAATCATCCTTGTCTCTCGGATTTTTGAAATTGCATTCACAGAAGTGGTAAAATTAAGATTTATGAAAAAAAATTAATTTTTTAACTACCACATAGTAGTTTCACTATTCATCAAAAATTGAAGTTTTTCAGAAAAAATGCCAAAATTTCACCCTAAGCTATAATTGATATTCCTAATTCAAAAATGATTTCTATTTCAAAAAATTCCCAACATATAAGTTTCATTAATTAATTTTATAATTAATTTCTGATGTCACAACAAATAGCGTGTTTTTAAGAGATAATAACTATGAAAAGATTAACACTTGTTTATGTCTGGTGTAAATGTGAAATTACATCCAATGACCAAAATTGTATTGAATTGTAAAAAAATATTCTAAATATACTTTAAAAACACTCAAATTAATAATTTATCACTATTAATTATTTCTATTAAAAAAGTTGTTTTTAATTAAAATTTAGTAATTTTCACTATTCATCAGAAAATGAATGTTATCCGAAAAGTACCAAAATTTCACCCTAAGCTAATTTCGATATTACGAATCCAAAAATAAAGTCCATTTTGAAAAAAATAAAATTTAAAAAATTTCAAAAAGTGGTTATTACTATTCATAACAGCTAGTTTTAATAATATTTTAATAGTATATTGCTGTTTAGTGAAACTCGTTATTGCGTACTACACATGCTATCGAGGAAGGTCGCGACTGCGTGTAATGGAAGGAAAGTCAAGGATGCGTGTTGTGAAAGATTCTTTTGGTGTAACGTAGAACACAAGACATTAATGAAATTAAAAAGAATATTTTTTTTTCATAAAATCTTGGGCTGTTACATTCTACCCCACTTAAAATGAATTTTGTCCTCGAAATTCGTCGGGGTTATAAATGGTTTACTATTTGAAAGTTTCTTAATAGAAACCCACATCGTAAAAAGGAATATCAAAACCAATCTTTAAAAATGAAAGTATGAAATGTAACGGTTACCCAAATAAACTGATCACTGGGTTTCCACATAGGTGAAAATATGGATATGGAAGAAAAATCTAACCATCATGTTCTGATGGAGAGTGGTAGAGAACATGGATATGTAAAAGCTAGCAATCACAAAGCCATAAATATGTGACGATCTAGGGTACCATCTGATTCATCGGATATAAGAGCACTAGGACAACATTTTTGGTTTTCAAGATCATTTTCCTAAAGTTGAAAATTTGAATTAGAATAAATACATACTTTATTTTGGTACAATATCACTGTAGTTCGTGCCTTGAACAATTTCCACTTCATCTCTTAAATAAATGAAGTTGAATTTTTTATTCATTAAGTGTTAGCAGATCATGTGATAGAATGACGGGTCATTCCATCTGTCTCAAACAAAAGGTTAGCAAAAATTATATACATAAGTCGATCTATAGTGAGATTAATCATATATGGTTCCTAAAATGGACTTATACTTCATATATCATACTGCTTAATATAATAAAACTAGTTTCTACTAAACAGGGACATCATGTAGGCCAGTGGTAGGCGATAAAGGCCAGTCGCACTTCGGTTGTGGGTTTGATTCCCACAGCCTTGTCCGAATCGATGGGCTGTCGCCCGTCCTGCAGGTTGTCCTTTTTCTAAAACTACATTACTATAACATCCCATCAATAATATCTAAAATCTTTGATCCTTAAACAATACTATCTTATGTCCAACATAATCCATTCCAATCTTTAGGCTTATCCATAATACTGCAGTCCACTCTCATAACATAGTGAAAATGATTACCAGAGATATAATACCATCATTGATCCCCATATATCATAAGATATGTTTTTTGGTCACATTCCAAACATTCAAAGTCCTTAATCATGTATTCTCTTGAATACCTTAGTGAAAACATCAATGCAGTTAAAAGTTAACACCTTCTACAAACCAAAATCCTCAAAATTCTATATACTCAAACCATGATATCACTTAGTCCTTATATAAATCATGAGCTCATGAATACTGTTAAATATTTCATTTTCTCATTTTCCCTTCATTATGCGCATAATATCTCAATCACTTTGAATACCACATTAGAAAAATACATAAATATTCCAATACTCCATGATACAACATTATTTTGGAATCCCATTACATAAACACTTAATCATTCCACCACATCATTCTCATATTCAACATTGCCAATAGTGATCACATGTGACTTCCCTTTGTCCTTTGCCTTAAGCGGTCGCTCATGTCGATCATCACTAACCCTTGGATTAGGGAATTTATTAGCATAATGCCCCATTTCCTTACACTTGAAGCATTGAAGTGTTGGTGGTGCGTTCTATGCAGTGTTTGCTTTATTCACATCATTAGAATCCCTTTTTCCATTAATTCGACACTCAGCTGCTCGATGACCTTATTTTCCACACTTAAAACATTTTCTAGTCCCTTTAAGACAATCTCCACCATGCTTCTTTCCACACTTTGTGCATAAGGAAACATTCATCTTCTTTTCACCATTATTCTGAGATTTCTCCTTGAACTCCATCTTTCGTTTCTTGTCAAAACCATGAGATGGATATGTAACACCAACTTCCATTTCTACCTTGATAGAACAACACACAATTTCTTCATAGCTACTGAAGTCTCTTATAGCTAATTCCCTTCGAAGACTTGGTTTTAAGCCACTGAAAAATCGATCAACTTTACTTTCAGGTTGGATGATAATGCCAGATGCATACCTTGCAAGTCTTGTAAAATTTGCTTCGTATATACCAACAGATTCATCATCCTTTTTCTTTTGTTCAAGAAACTCCTTCCCCATCTTTGTTCAAAGAATGTGAGGGAAGTACATATTGAAAAATAAGTTCTTGAACTCGTCCCATTCCATGGACTCAATTTCATCTCTTGGCCTCGTATTCTTGATAAGATTCCACCATTGATCAGCTTCACCTTTCAAATGATACACTACTAAGATGACTTTATCATGTTCAGAACATTGAAGAACTGAAAATATCTTTTCAGTGGTACTGATCCATTGTTCAGCAACAGGTGGATCAGAAGACCCACTGAAAGAAGGTGGACGTTGCCTCATGAAGGATTCAATAGAATATTGTTCCCTTCTCTGCTCATTTGGAAGTCCAGAATGATTCATAGCTTGAGTAAGTATAGCAATAATATTTTTCACTCCATCTCCCATAACATTTGTTTGTTTAGGAGGACAATCATTGCCTTGTCCATTGCATTGATGAACACGGTTCCTTCGGGTTCTAGCCATCGTCTAAAATCCCAAAAGAATAGTGTGAGAGGCAAAAATTATGCTAGGTAAAACAACATAATAAAGGAGGAGTACCTTCAATATCTAAAATCTTAGGTTTAATTCTATTATCGTTAGCGTAATTCTAGTACTATAACCTATACGTATACTTAACCTTAGGGACATCCCTAGACATACCTTATAAATATCTCTAGGGATCTCACTAACGTTTTCGCATCCTAGTTTCCAAAGTTTGACTAAACCTTTCCTCTGATACCAACTGTAGAGACCCAAAGCTTGACGTACATGGACATTACATTACATTTTCGGAATACATAGTACATAATAAAAAAATACACACACAAGGATCGAAATAGTTTAGTGTCTTTGGAAACTCGGAACATAATCTTCTAATCGTGGTGAAAGATCTTCAATATCTCCCATAAAGATCTTCCCTTTTTTTACCTAAAACCTTTCTTTATATCCTGGGGAAAAGAAAACATAAAAGGGTGAGCTCAAATTCTCAGTAAGGGTAAACAAAAGAAAAATCAATCACATCATATTCATAACTTTTGGAAATCTTAACCTACAAAAGAGAGCATAATTTCATAAGATGCGTTAACTCATAGTAGTGAAATGAAATCCAAATAATCATAACTTAAAACATGAAAATTTGTGGCATACACACATAATCATAGAGAATCATTTCTTGTTAGTCAAGACTCATTGCCAAGACTATCTTAGTGGACAAAGTCCCTTTATAAACCGAGTCACCCTCGTTCCAGTCCTGTTTCACTGAACCGGTATAACCTACCGTTCCAGCCATGTCTATCTCATGAGATATAAAATCTTTACCCAATGCATTGGAGGGAGATATAGGTCCCACCCATCTCATAATGATACCATTCTTATGTGTGACACAAAATCATAAATCATACATCATTTCATAACCCATGTAATACAAATGGGAATCTTAAACATCATGACATCATAAAACAATTCATATAAGATAAAGGAATTCATAAAAATAATTCCATCACAACATAATCAAATCAATTTAATAATAGGGATAAAAATAGAACCCTTTATTATCTTAGATGGAAAATAATTTTGATAAAACACTTGAAATCCATTCTTGAGGAAAATATCCTTTCTTCTTAAAAAACATTTTTCATTTCTTAACATGTCATACAATTTTAAACTAAAAGAAGTTGATTAAAAATAAAAATGAAAAATTGTAAAGGAATCTTCTTGGAAATAATGTTTTAAAAATCCATTCATTTCGTATAAGTTACAAAAACATTCTTCTTGTACTTTTTTCAGAAAAGTCAAAAAGTACCTCGTACGAAAAACGACAAAACATTCCTTTCATATCTTTTACTAAAAACTCACCAAAGGGTAAAATAGGATTTAAACAATTGTAGGTGAATTGAAATAATATTACATATTGAGGAAATGAGGATGTGGATGATAAAATACACCCCAATAAATGCCAAAGTATAAACAGTCTCGGATAAAAATGATATTGTGATATTTCCCTTACCTTAGGTCCGACTTGCTTTGTAAGTGTCCGAACCTCCTCTTCTTTGAAGTGCTTCTTTGAGACCTCTTTTTAGGGCACTAAAATTGGTCTTTTAAGAAGACCAGGACCTCTAGGATCATACTAGGGAAGTGGAGAAACTATTTTGGCAGGGGTTGGCCAAGCTTGAATGCTCAAATTGGTGTGAGGATGAGAGGGAGGAGGTGCCCTTTTATAAGGGAGGAGAGGGGCATCTTAGGAAAATCTCAAAATATTATTTTATATTAAGGTCAAATTCGGTTTATAATGGTTCCAAATGGTCTTATTTCAAAGATAATGTGGGGATGGGTCGAAATCCTCTCATCCAATAGGATTCAGACAAGTTTAGGTTATTATTTTAACCTTATCAATTAGATTTAACTCTAAGTTAAATAATTTAACTTTTACCGTGTCTTTTTGTTTTCTTACACTATATGGTTAATAAACTTACTATATCATGCCAAACGAACCCTAAATTGTTTATTATTAATATATATATCCTTATCTAAGTCATTTGGCCTAACCTTAGATTTTTAGGAATTAAATGACAATTAATAATATAATATTAGTTTTAAAAACTAATTTATGTCAATTTTGACACTATTTGGTACATGATTTTTATGAAATTTCTAAAATAATGATAAGTTCGAACCAAGTTACTTAAATCAACAATAACATGTCATATTAACCTATAAAATTAGCGTATGTCATAAAAAGTCTCAAATTACATTTATTTGGGCATTTATAACATCAATTATGTTAATATGTTTTTAAAAATTTAATTACTGCATCATAGTTGTGTCATAAATAAATTAAATTATTTAAAGTATAAAAATTACAAATAAAATACCATTATGTAGGAAATCGTTTTAGCTTTCTAATGAATATTTATAGTCGAAATTATATTATGTATATCCCTATATTAAAAATGTTTTAGTAAATATACTTTGATTTTAACTCTTTTAACTCTTCTTTGAATTAAATAATAATAAATGTCTTAATCTAATCCAAATGGGCCTAAATGATAATATTTTACACTTAAGGTTGTTTTTGGTCGAGATAAACTTGACCAATAGGATTAGGACATGTGTTAGAGTAATATTAATATCATTTTTACCCTTAACTACCCTATTTACTTTTAACTGCAGTAAATAAAAGTAAAAAGTTACTATTCACCAAAAATTATTTTCATCTCATTGAACCACATTTTACTTACTGACATCAACCGTGTCTCTCAGATTTTTGAAATTCCATTCACAGAAGTGGTAAAATTAAGATTTATGAAAAAAAATTAATTTTTTAACTACCACTTAGTAGTTTCACTATTCATCAAAAATTGAAGTTTTTCAGAATAATGCCAAAATTTCACCCTAAGCTATAATTGATATTAAGAATTCAGAAATTATTTCTATTTTACAAAATTCCCAACATATAAGTTTCATTAATTAATTTTATAATTAATATCCGATGTCATAACAAATAGCGTGTTTTTAAGAGATAATAACTATCAAAAGCTTAACACTTGTTTATGTCTGGTGTAAATGTGAAATTACATCCAATGACCAACATTGTATTGAATTGTAAAAATATATTCTAAATATACTTTAAAACCACTCAAAATAATAATTTATCACTATTAATTATTTCTATTAAAAAACATGTTTTTAATTAAAATTTTGTAATTTTCACTATTCATCAGAAAATGAAAGTTATCCGAAAAGTACCAAAATTTCACCCTAAGCTAATTTCGATATTACGAATCCAAAAATAAAGTCCATTTTGAAAAGAAATACAATTTACAAAATTTCAAAAAGTGCTTATTACTATTCATAACAGCTAGTTTTAATAATATTTTAATAGCATATTTCTGTTTAGTGAAACTCGTTATTGCGTACTACACATGCTATCGAGGAAGGTCGTGATTGCGTGTAATTGAAGGCAAGTCAAGGATGCGTGTTGTGAAAGATTGTTTTGGTTTAGCGTACAACAAAAGACATTAATGAAATTAAAAAGAATATTTTTTTTCATAAAATCTTGGGCTGTTACAAAACATGTGAAAATATTTTTGAAAAAACCTAACAAAAAATGGAAGGGTTATATTCTATGACATGATCTCTAGTCAAACATGGAATCTATTCTCAAAATAACCAAACAAACAAACCAATTTCAATGCCACTAAACATCAATTGATCCACAATCATCCAATAGCTGTCCATATACTGATTGAATCCAAAAATGTACTTAAAGAATTACATGAATACTCACAGTGGTAGCACATGAGGAGCTGGGTTCATGGCGGAGGTGGGTTCAAAAAGGAGGAGGGCTTCACAGTAGAGGTGGGGTTTGATGGCAGAGGTGGGGTACATGGAGGAGAGCTTCACGGCGAAAGAGAGCTTCACGATGGTGGCGGAGGGCTTCACAGTGATAGAGGAGGAGGAGGAGGCGAGAGAGGAGGAGGAGGAGGTGAAGAGGTTTTATTTTCACTAGAGTGTGAGTCGTGTGACGTGAGGAGGAGACTATTAGGGATTATTTATAAAACCGGGTGAACCTTTTATCATCGATAGTTAAAAAATGCTGATAATGTTATGATTTTTTGTGCTAATATAGACTCCACAACACTATTTTATTAATCAAAATATGAATTTATTGATAAAAAATAATTAAATTAAAATCACGAAAAAAGAATATGGAAATTTAAATTTAATGTGTGTGATTTATAATGAAAATTAATTTTCGTTATTTTCTTTAATATAGTTATATTTGACTATAATTAATATGAATATATTAAAAATTATAATATTGTTTTGAAAAATACAAAAATTGGTTTGATCACCTGTTTAACTGAATTTCTCGATCCAAACTTGACGTACACCCCTGCACTGGGTGTAGCAGCTGGTTATGAAAACTATTGCTCCTCAGGAATTAGAGCATCAGTATGTGCATAAGGTTGTTTCAAGGCACTGCAAGATCAATAGGTTGAGAGACATTTTGGTCTTCAGGATTGGGAGCACCATTACGTGTGGAATTTATTATCTACAGAAGTGGTTTATCATTTTATTTAGAGTACATAAATATAGTAGTAAATGAGTAATAACATGAGGTTACATGATGTATATTACAAAAAAGGTAACATGATTATTGAACTCGCCTTTTCTTTTTTAAAGGATGAAGGGATTTGACCCCTCTATCGACGATCAAAATACCTTCATTGTGGTCTCATTTGACATACAAAATGTTGTCTACATTTGAACTACTGTGAAATGATTTTGATGTCTCAATGAAAGGGTCATCCTCAGTTGAATTTTAATCCACCCTTCAGTGGTTTAGATCGATAACAGAACGATAGAATACATTCAATTTGAGGGGTCTGTAACATAAAATACTTTTACTATCTATGATGTCATTATAAATGGTTCACCTTTGTACCATTCCTTACTAAAATAAAATTTCACAAATCCCAATTCATCTATTTTAATAACACTTTTGTTATCAACCAACTTGGTTTGAAAAATCTTCACTTGGAATGAAGTATAATCCAACTCCCATATTTTTTCAATTATGAAAAATTATGAACAAATCCCATAAATTGGTTTTTTTCATTAGTACCAGAAACATGCATTGCATCGAACATGTGTGTAACTCCACTATTTTTCACGGTACTGTCTTCATCATGCTCATTAGTATAGAACGTATAACCATTAATTACATAACCATTGTAATATAATACATAATCAATTGTTCCTCCGGGTAGCCATTGATGTCATTCTAAAATGGAATATAGATTCTCATCTAACTCCTTTTAAATATAGCCTCAAAACAATCCTATAAATTGGATATTATGAGTATTTGATATCTATATTATAACCCATGATGGATTCAAATGCCCTAGAATTTCAATATTGGTTTTGACATATGGGGAAACCTTTAAACTGCTATAAAAAAAATGTAAATGTGGGCCTGATCCCGATTTGTAATATTGATTGTCACAAAAACTCTTCCAGAAATCCCTTCACCTACAATCCACCCAGTGTGATGATATTTTAGTAGACCAATGCTTTTCACACAAGACATGTATTCGGTACAGAATTCAACATATTCTTCAACAATATATCACTCTACAATACAACCCTCTTTCCAACTTCAATTTTTTATATACCCATTCAAAATATTCATATACCATTAAATTGGGTACATACATATATAGTATATAAGATCACAAAGTCTAATCTCTCTCACAAAGTGAACCATCAAATAAAATAATGTTGTCATGAAGAACATTTCAAATTCACATAATATGGCGGCAATTTCTCGTTCCACAGTTAGAAATTTTTTCGGGTCTATATCTTTTTTCCCATAGATTTGTAAAATAAATAGATCTTGGTTAATGTATAAATCATATTCCTAGAAAAAAATCAATGTAGAGCCATATACATTAGATCATTCATGAAAACATGGCTGTCATGAGATTTCTGACCATTTATATTTAAATAAACCATTGACACAATGTTCTTGGTATTCGATGAATTCCCCTCTAGAATATTTATGTCATTTAATAAGTTTCAAAACTGATATCTATCCTACATAGAAATAGTGTAAATAGCTAGATGAAGAAAAAAATTCACCCTTAATTCGGGCCATCTCTTGTCGTATTCCCTTGTCAACCATGTCTAGCCTAGCCTTAATTCCATCCTTTGTTTTTCGAGTGCATTTAGAAACATGTCGATGACAGTATCACATAATTTTTTTTAAACATGCATTATGTTAAATTTTTTTTAAACATGCATTATGTTAAAAAAAAAAATTGACATAGAGATAATTCCAGTATGGTAATTCAAAAAAAGATCTCTTTTTTCAACCATATTTCGAATGGTTTGTAAAAAATGGTTTATCAAAAGCAGTGTCCAAATCTTTTACTTCTTCAAATAGTTGATCACCTGTTAGTAGAGATGGTGATTTATGTTCTTCTGAAGTTCAATCGAATGATGGTGTCCAATATTGGTACTTATGTCGTTGGGGTAGAAATCTATGATGTCCTATAAACATAGTTTTTGATGAATGTTTCAACCTAATTGACTATATACCATGTTCGCAAAAAGTACACCCCTAAGTTCCTTTAATTCTATATCCTAACAAATTTCCATAAGCAGGAAAGTCATTTATCTTCCTATACAAAAAGGATGTCAACGTGAAATATTCATTTTTATGGGCACTATAAAATGTAACAACTGAATCCCACAATAATTTTAAATTTTCAGTCAATGGATCCAAATAAACATCAATATAATTACCTGGTTGTTTTTTCCGGATATAATCATAGATAAAATGATCTATTTTTCTTTCATGCATAACCACAATGGATAGATATAAGTTACCAACATAACCAACCATGTATTGTGGGTTCTTATTTGAAAACCAAAAGGATTCACTCCATTTATAGATAACACCAGACGAAGGTTTCTTGGCTCGTTTCCAAATTCACGATACTCATGATCAATTCTATTCTACTTAGGGGAGTCTATTAGTTGACATAGTTTCCAGTATTTAATTCTTGTGTCTATGTTCCACATCAATTTCCCTACTTTCTCATCACTTCCATATAGGTGCCTAGACCTTGGAATGATTGGAAAGTACCATACAACTTTCATTGGACCAGATTCATCTTTCTTGAATTAAGAATCACCAAAATTTGGGAATTATCTAAGTTATTTATTTTCCCTTTGAAACAATATACAATAATTCAAGAATTGATGTATTCTTTTAGAGATCATACCCATTTAGCATAGCATTTGTTTGACATCGTATGTTCGGTTCAGGAGCTCATTATCTTCTAGGAGCATGTCATTTAAGATAGCAGGTAATTATGTAGAACATGCGTCACTCCATCTGTTGCCTGATTTTAGAATATACATCTTTAGTATGGCAAAAAGTTTTGTATATTTAATGCAACCTCTATATAATGGCATCTTTTTCACAACTCTTTAACTTCTCAATCAATTTTTGGAAATCACAAAGTTTATCATCAACTGGTGTTGTCATTTACTCAATACGATCTTCATAATCATTCACATCTATAATGAAATCCTAGATATAGTCTTCTTCATTTTCTAAACTTTTAATCATATCAAATGATCCATAAAACACAGTGTTATCCCAGCCTTTTGTTACATTTAATTTTCCCCATCTTTATTCCAGAATTTATATCTTCGATCAATTTTGTAATACATCAAGTGTTCTTCCAACTCCATTGAACTAATTTTCCGTGAATAAAAATAGTGTAGACTTGGATAAAGGGTTTGAGAAGGTTCATATGCATGATATTTTTCAATATTGATGAATTATTTCCTTCCATCCTCATACTCTGTTGTTAGACGATTAGAATCCATCCATTCATTATTCATATCCATCCTATTTAACTTCGTAATATTAATATTTAACCAAATAAATACACAAAATATTGATATAAAAATTAACCAATTATAAAAAAAGATATAGAAATTAAGTATCCTTAAATATTTATCCATAATATCCACTTTTTAGAACCATAGTCCTTCATTTGGGATCTTCTAGATAAGTCAATCTTAATCTATTCTAGTCATTTCATCATTGGTCTAACTAAGAGAAATTCATCCACATAATGAAGTAAAATGACAAAACTCCCATCATAATACACCATCATATAGTAGAAATTAATTTCATTACACTATATGAAAATTAATTCTACCATAAAAGAATTTAAATTCTAGTTACACTATCTGGGTGCCTACTTATGCCCAAAAAAACTTCATTTGAGACTGGAACTGAACCTTCTATTCCATTTAGCGTTAAACCATCTAGTTGATCTATGTATATCTCTTCCTCCGAATCCTCATGAAGGAGTATAATCATGACATCTATTTTTTTATAAATAACCCTTCAATGGAATCTAAGTAGAGAACCATCTAAATTATTATATTCTTTACCACATGAGAGAAAATCTAATGGGAATCCAATACTTCTAATTATTGAAATATATTTACCCTTTCCATGGTGTTATTATTCATCTAATTTTCTTCCCTATATAATGTAATGGTTTTCCTAATTATATAGAAATCTAAACATAAATGGTTATTAAAATACTACATTTCAAATGTCCGTTGAATAATATTTATAAAATCACAGTTGAAAATATCTCACCATAAATATTTTTCAATTTTTTTTAGTGTATTCCAAAAATATCTCACCCAAAAGATAATACCAATAACACCTCACGGAATGAACCACTATTTCCAAATTTAGGAAATTATTTTGGAGGTTTCTCTTATGCATATTTAACTATTTGGAACGATAAGAAACCATATGCTCATCATTGACTGGAACTGTTCAAATCATGACTCTTGATACATCAAAATATATTCCATACTCATTACCCAGCTCATTTATGATTATGATTGGATTTTTCAACAATCCCCCTTTAAAGATATAAGAAATATCTCTCATGAACATATAAGAAAAGGAACTATACCACATTCTTAATTATGGTCTTCTTAGAACTTCCAATTAGGAAGAATCCCAATTGACCCTCCGGTAATAACATGAAATTCCCAAAAATTATTTGGATATCAAAAACATTATTTGGCCTCTCAAAATAAACTATAACATCAAACATATCAGGTTCTAAAAATATTATATCCACTAATATAATTTCCCCCATGATGTGTACATTATCAATCCAAAACATACACTTTAAGATCATTGCATATAGTTGATGCTCCCTACGTTTTCTCAAAATGATCTCCAGATATCGAGCATGTTCCTACCTCAATCCTAGAGAACTTTTTATCACCTCTAAGTTGATCAAATAGTCCATCACAATGTATAAGTGTATATAAGTTAATTTATATAACTTAGAATGACTTTTAATAGTCTACACATATTCTCAATGATCCATTTGAATTTTTATAGAAAAAACTAAGGAACCCTAGGGGGAATAATCATTTATATGAAGCCCTTCACGTCGAAGTCATTCAATTGAGCCTTATTCTCTCATAGATCTATAGAATCCATTTTATATGGTGGAATAGATATATTCGACACACCGAGTAATAACACAATCATAAACTCAACCTATCCCTTGGGGTGGTAATCTAGAGAAGTCCTTGGGAAATACATCTAGGAACTTGTCAATTATAGTAGGACATATTGAATGACATTTATCTCAATCATCCAAAACAACACTAGAAAAATGGATTGTGATTCTACCCAGTTAAAAAAATATTGGTCCTACATAACTAGTTTTCATATCCAACTCTCTAATATAGACAAAATCATCATCCATGAAAAACATAATTCCACCAATCGATGAAAATAATTGATATAGTAGATACATCACTACATGGGGGGTTTTAATTATAGTCACAAAGTAGACTCATAGTTTTCATGTCACCAGAACCTTCCCTTTCCATTTTTTGTCTATATTAAGTGGGAATTAACGAGTTTAAAGGTAAAATTGTCAAATAGTTGTGAGACATTCTATGAATCCAATTTTTATATATGAGATATTTTTATCTCCCTCTTGTATCTACCTTCTACTTTCAATCAAATTATACATGAACTGACATGAAACATTCATATTCCATATATAAAAATTATACATTAACTAACATGAAACACTCATAATAAATATATACAAATATTTATACATATATACAAATATTTAATATGTGGGGCACAATTTTCCCACTTCGAGTAAATTGATAAGCTATAATCGAAATATCTTATATACTGACCTGAAACATTCATGTGCCATAAATTCTTGAGAAAAATTAACAATACATTCCTATTTAATTGAATAAAAATATAGAAGAAAAACCAACATCAAAATATGAATCAAGTCATAAACATTAAACCATATCCATATGCAAACAGACAATGAAAAACATGTAAAACTACATTGAAAAAAAAACCTAACTAAAAATAGATGGGTTGTATTCTATGACATGATCTCCAGTCTAAGATGGCCTCTATTCTCAAAATCACCTTAAAAACAAACCAATTCCCATGCCACTAAACATCAATTGGGGTATAAGCATCCAACAACTAACCATATACTTATTGAACCTAAAATATACTAAGAGTATTAAAAGAATATAATAAATATATTTAAAAAATTATATATATAATAAATAAATTTTTTTTTATTAACAATAATAACTATAAATAAATGTATATTTATTTATATTTATATATATAATGAATATATATTAATTTATAATTTTAATTTATTTAAAATATATTTATTGTATTTATAATTATATATAATTAATATCTTTATTATAATTTTATAATTATATAAATATATTTATATTAATTTTGGATTATAATTGTAAATAATTGTATATATTTATTATAATTTTATAATAATTTAATAACTATAAATTTATATATATTTATTTGTAGTTATAATCATATATATATATATATATTTCAATAATTATAAAATTTTGACAAATATATTTATTGCTTTTGTAATTGTATCTATATATAAAATTAGTATATATATAAAAATTTAATAATTATTTAAAAATATATGTATTATATAGAATTTTAATCTTAAATATTTATATATATTTATCGATATATATATTTAATTAATATATTTATTATAATTTGATAATTATTTAAATATAAATATATATTAATTACATATATATTTTTATTATAGTGTGTGATTTGTAATGAAAATTAATTTTATTTATTGTCATTAAAATAGTTATATTTGATGATAATTAATATGAATATATAATTATATAATAATACAGTTTTAACAAATAAAAAAGTGGTTTGACCATCTGTTTAACTGATTTTCTCAATCCAAACATGACCAACTCCCCTGATTTAATAACCATCCCGATTCTAAATGAGTGCATGTATAATTCGTGGGTAATTTAGGTGGGTGAGTTTTTTTAGTTTTATGGGGTAAGGTTTTTTAATATTTGGGAAAGGAGTTTGTTCAGCGCAACTTGAAGTGGCGCTTTGACCCCACACCACCCCCAAACCCCACACACATATATATATAATAAATTTATTAATTATAATAAATATAAAAAAGGCAATAATTACATAATTATATTATTTATAATAAATACAAAAATTATAATAAATATCTAATAAATATTATAACAAATATTATAATATTATTATAATAAATATACATTTGTAATAAATTTATTATAAATTTATTATAAATACTATAATTTTATAATTTTATAATATTTATTATAATAAATATATAATAAATACTATTATAATAAATGCACAATAAATGCACAGTAAATATTTATAATACATTTATATTTACAATAATTACTTATTATAATTAAATATTATAATATTTATAATAATAAATATCTAATAAATGTATAATAAATATTATTATACTAAATATACATTTATAATATCTATTATAATAAATATTATTATAATAAATGTATAATAAATATTATTGTAATAAATATTATAATAAATGTATAATAAATATATATCAAATGTTTAATAAATATTTATAATAAATTTATTATAAATCTATATTTATTATAATAAAAATTATAATATTTAATTATAATAAATGTATATTTATATTTATATTTATAATAAATATTATAATATTTATTATAATAAATCTACATTTATTTTATACATTAATTATAATAAATATGTAAAATAAATGTATAATAAATAGTATTGTATATTTATTTTTTTATTATAATATAATAAATGTAATATGTAATTATTTATCTTTATTATATAATTATCATATCTATATTTATTATATTTATAATTATATAATTATATTATAAATAAATGTAATATGTAAAATAATATAATAATTTTAATATGATACATTTATTTTTCAATCATAATAAATGTATATTGATAGTTTTATAAATGTATAATAAATATAATAAAAATTTAAATGTATAATTAAATATTACATTTATTAAAATAAATAAATAATTACATATTAAATTTATTATAATAAATAAATGTATATTTATAATTACATTTATAAATGTATATTTATAATTATAAATAAATATATATTTATTACATATTTATTATAATAAATAAATGTATATTGATAATTACATTTATAAATGTATATTTTTATAGTAAATAAATATATATTTAAAACTTCTTATACCACGGCCTCGAAGCTTACTTCAAACCATACAAGATCTTCTTTAACTTGAATACATGATTTTCATTACCTCTTTCAACAAAACCCTTGGGTTACTCCATATAAATCCCCTCCTCTAAATCTCCATGAAGGAAAGCTGTATTCACATCCATCTACTCAATTTGTAGATCTATACTGGCTGCCGAACCAAGAACAACCCGAATGGAAGCCATTTTCACAATAGGTGAGAAAATCTCATCAAAATCAATACCTTTCATTTGACGGAAGCCTTTGACAACTAACCTTGCCTTTTATCATGGAACAGAACTGGATTCTTCATTCGTAATCCGATAAATCCACCGATTTTGCAAATCTCTCTTCCCTGTCATTAAATTCACCAGGTCAAAAGTGTGGTTGTCGTGCAATGATGTCATCTCCTCATCCATTGCTGCAACCCATCTGTTCTCCAGTTCACTCTCCATTACCTCATCAAACGATTCTGGTTCTACCCATTCAGTGAGAAGCACATACTCATCAGGTGAATATCGAGTAGAAACGGTGCGATGATGAGATGACATCCGATGTGGAACTGTGGGGTCATTAATAACCCCTGGAACCAGATAATTAGAAACAAAAGGTGCATCAAAAACTTCAACTCTAACTTGTTCACCTTGACCATCATACTAAACATCAACATGATCATTAGAATCAACAAAATGATGTAAAGGTGATTCAGAACCTGGCTCAAGACTGAAAAAACCATCAGAAGTTGGAGAAGCATTTTTTCTCCTTTATCAATGTCTGCAATAGTCTGATCCTCATTAAACAATGAATCGCGGCTTTTGACAAGTTTCATCAAAATAGGATCATAGAACCTGTACCCATACTCATCGTGTCCATATCAAATAAAAATACATTGGTGTGTCTTACCATCCAACTTGGATCTCTCATCTCTAAGATCATGAACAAAATCCTTGCAACCAAAAACATGCAAGTGATCATACCTAATCTCTTTTCCATAAAAATTTTTTTTGGGAGTGTTTGTCTGTAATGAAACCATAGGTGATAAATTGATAATATAAGTAGCAGTAAGTAAATCCTCACCCCAAAAATGTCCAGGTAACTTTTCTTCCAAAAACAAACAACAAACTCTTTCCAGCAAAGTTCTGTTCATCCTCTCAGCTACACTATTCAGTTGAGGTGTCTTGGGCCGCATCATCTGATGTTGAATACCTTCCTGTCTGCAATATTGATCAAACGGATCACAATACTCTCCCCTATTGTCAGTGCGAAGACATTTCAATTTCATTCATGATTCTCTCTCACCAGAAACATAAAATTGCTTAAAAACACTAAGCACATGACTTTTGGCTTTCAAGACATAAACCCAGAGCTTTTGTGAGTAGTCATAAATAAATGTCACAAAATAAAGACCGCCACAAAAGGTCTTATATTTCAAAGGACCAAAAACGTCAGAATGTACTAACTCATGTACAGATGACTTCCTGTGTGGAGGATGACTGAAGAAACTCACTATGCTCTGTTTCCCAGCCATTCAATGATCACATGTGTCCAATTTCACACTCTTCAAATATGGAAGACGATTTCACTTTTCCAAACACCCAAGACCAATCATACTGATGTGATTGAGCCTCTTATTCCACAACTTGGATGAAACACTGCACTCTACAACGCAAGTAGTATCACAAGAAATAAAAGCTCTAGTCCAGTACAAACCTGATTGCTTCTTCCCTCGAGCCACAATCTTAGATACATTGGAATTATTCCATTGGAAATCATCAAAAGTTCTGATAAACCTTTCATCATCAAGATTACTAGTAAAGATAAGATTCATATGAACCTCGGGTGCATGTCGAACATTCTTCAAAATCAGCTTAATTCTTGTACTGTTATTTAAACATATAGTACTGATGCCTACAAATTTAGCATGAACATCATTTCCCATATTCAAAATCCCAAAATTACCTGGGATGTAAGATGTAAAGAACTCCTTCTTCGATGTCACGTGAAAACATGCACCACTGTCAACAACCCAATAAGAATCATCAGAAGCAATGTTAATGGAATCATAAACAATAACAAGATCACCCCTGTAGCAGTGGCGACATGATCATCTCCATCACCATTTTTCTTATTTGGATTTTCCTTCATTCGGTTCTCTATTTTCAGATGATATCCAAACTTCTTAACATGCCCCTTCTTACCACAATGATTACATTCAAAATCTCTCTGCATTGATCTGGATTTGCTTCTACCTCTGCTCTTATCTCGACTGCTCGGACCCTGGTCCTGGCCTCTCACCCTGTTCTCTGTGACTAAAAGCTCAGAAAAAGATTTCTCCTGAGTGAATCTCCTAAACACTTCATTTAAAATGGCAAACATGACAGAACGAAATGTCACATCACCATTATGAGAAGAACCGATTAGAGTAACATGTAAATTTCCCCATGAATCGGGTAAAGTGTTGAGCAACAAAAGAGCTAAAACCTCATATTCAAAATTGATACCCATTCCAGACAAATGATCAAAGAATCCTTGATATTCACATAAATAATCAGAAATAGACGTACCTTCTATGTACCCCAAGATCATCATTTTCTTGAGAAGAAAAAATTTATTGTTTCCCATCTTCGAAGCATAGGGCGTCTCAAGCATCTCCCACAAAGTTCTGGCATGAGAGATGTTGACAATGTGGTTCATCACATTGTCTTCAACCCATTGGTGAATGACGACCCAAACCATATCAAGCTCGAACGCCCATTCTTCGTCTGACATCTTCTCTGGCTTCTGAGTACTAAACACTAGAATATGCATTTTCTTGACAAAAAGTATATCCTTCATTTTAAGTTGCCACATATTGTAGTTGATACCACTTAACAAAATCATATGACTGTAGTTAGCATCCATAATAAAAAATGAAAAAGAACCAAACCCTCTGATACCTGATGTTGGGAAAGATGGGAAAAATGATGAACGTGCAAATAATTGATAAGCGAACGCATAGCGGAAATAAATTCTTTCCCCACAAATAAAACGGATGCACAGTGACCTGAAATTAAATGTGCAGAAAAATAATGTTGACATTGGAAATTTTTACATGGACAACCTAAAAGGGAAAAACCATGGGACCTAGTCCAGAAAAAGGGATCCACTAAAATCAAGAGGTACACGGTAAAGACTCCCCAAAAATATAAGGGATCTAAAAATTAATACTCAAGAATAAAAGTGTGGATCAAATGACAGAGAGAAAGAAAGATGATCATTGAAGAAAGGCCATCACCAAATGAGATTTTCACTCAGTGTTGTTGCTGCCGGTGATGTGGAAATGCCTTGCCTCTGCCTCCTTATATAAGAAAAGAATCAGCGTCAAAATAATGTTTCCGTTTCAATAATGTGTCAACGCGTGAATTAATTCACATGGTCTTGGCCCACATTAAAACAACACATTAAAATAGATACCATGTGGGCACCATTTGAGGAGGCATTACCTAGTGCACCAACCAGGAAGGCGCCAAACATTTATATCCCAAGTCATAATGATGGAGGATCGGAAGAAGAGAAGTATGATGTTCATGGCAGAAAGGCAGAGGAGAGCACCACACACCGAGAAGATCTTACCAGACTCTTGCTATCAAGCGACATTGGAAAGGAAGAAGAGGATGATGTTGGATGACATGTTTAATGCCCAAGACCTAGTGATGGGGGATAAAAAGAAGAGAAGTACAGTTTTCATGGAAGAATGGCAGAGGAGAGCGCAGCACACCGAGCATCTCTTACCAGACTCTTGTTTCCAGGCCACACTAGAAAGGAAGAAGAGGACGATGTTGGCTAACCTGTTTATAGACCATGGCCTGGTGATGGGGGATTGGAAGAATAAAAGTACATTGATCATGGCAGAAAGGAAGAGGGGAGCACTGCACACCTAGCACTTCTTACCAGACACGATGTTCATGGTAGAAAGGCAGAGGAGAGCCCCAAACACCGAGCAACAAATACCATATATATATTTATCAATTAATATAATTAATTTAAAAACAAAATGTTGAAATTAGAAATTTATGTTTTAAATTTTGTAAATCTATGTAATATTTTTATTCAAATAAAATCTATTTTAGTTTTTTCTATTTTAATCAAGTATTCACAAGATTCATTTTGATTTTTTGCATGGTTTGAAAAATAAGTAAGTGTTCGTTGATTTAACATAATCCAATTATTTCAATGAGAAACAAAATTATACTTGGTTTTTCATTAAGATTTTTTATATACCTAAAACATGTTCTTTTTCAAAAAATGGTTCTTGTGAAATTATATTAAAAATATTTTTTTACCACTCCTAGAAATTAAATCTTATAAAATGGGTTCTATATTTAAAATTAGTATTCTTAATATCATGTAATTAGACCAACTCAAAGAATAATTTTTCTTTGAGAATAATCATAGAAAATTATAAAGGTAGGTTTGAAGCAGTGAGTAGTCATGATGACATGAAATTCTATCCATGCGAAGTACAACAAAACAATTATTCTTTCCAATTTTTTTTGTAAAAAAGTTAAAAGTACCTCGCTCAAAATATGAAAAGAAGATTCCTTTTATTTTTTTTATAAAAAATTAAACATGGATAAAAATGAATTTAAAAAATCATAGGAGAATATTAAAATCATCCATGATTTTTTTTAAAGAAATGAAGAAAATGGAAGAAAAGGATTCCCAAAAGCCAATTTTTCATTTTGTAAAAAAATCTGATCATTCTATGTACTAAATTAAGTAAAACTGTACTATTACTTAAACACTCCATGAATTAATGAAAGAAAATAAAATGAAATGGGTTTATCGTATAAGGAACATTTAATTTCTCTAAAACTACACTAAATTATAATCAATAAAAATTAAAATTAGATTGAAACATAAATCCCTTACAATGTTGGTAATCACTAAATCAAAAACTCATAAAAGAGAAAACAATATATGGATTTTTAAATTCCTATAGTTTCAATATAAGGAATCGTAAAATACATTAATGGTGTCACAACCCGATATTTTAATTTATTTTTATTTTATTATTCTTGGGTTCCACTTCCTCATGTCAAGGTTCAGGCTGGGTCCTGGTTAAAAAGTTTCTGACATTTAATGTTTTTAGTGGGTTTCAGACATGTGCAAGGGCACCGCGTGGTTAGTAGGGACCGTGCTGTTGCCTCCTGCTAGCAGTCGACTTCCACACCTCACCCTCATTCCTACCTCATGCTTTCCTAGAACTTCTACCTTTCTCCCTTGTCATTCTCGCACCCATCCTCGGTGTGAATGCCAACCACCTCACTCCCCATGACCATCACCTCCAGGACCCCTCGCCAGCACTGGTCGCTCTCCCGTAGCTCCTGCTCTCCACCACCTGCTCCCATATAGACCCTCTGCCGCCGGCTCCCACTCACTCACCACCTCCCTCGCCATCCCTACATCACCCCCTACTATAGGCCGTGTCCCGGCCTCCGCACACCCGCACTCATACCCTCACTACCCCCCTCTCAATCTCCATGTTATTGATTTTTCGCGCCCAACAAAACACTATGACTCCCTCACCTCATGCTCCGACTCACCCTCGACATCCAATGGCCTCACTCAGCACCCTTGCTCAGTGAAACATCTTTCATCTAGTAACTCCCACCCATGCCTCACTCACCCTCTTCCACTCCCAAACCCCTTGATGTCTTTCCTTCTCTGGCAGCCTAGAAAACCCCCTACCCTCCATACTTCGGACCCCGCTAGCCTCACCGCGCCTCTTTCATGCTTCTTCTTCCTCTCCAATTTCCAGCGGCCTCCTTCGATATATTATTTTTTTAATTTACTTATTTATTCGTTCATTTATTTATTCTTTAATCATTCATTTACTTATTATTTTATTCATTCATTTATTTACTCTTTCATTTATTTATTCTTATAATTTTTTATTTACTTATTATTTTATTCATTTATTTATTTATTCTTTCATTTATTTATTCTTTTAATCATTTATTTATTCATTTAATCATTTATTTATTTATTTATTTATTTATTTTCCCTTCATTTCATCTTTGGTGTTTCTATTTAATTTAGATAAATCCTAATACTATCGTAGGTTTTGTGTAGTGTGTTTTTATTATTGTTCAACATGCAGAGTTGGTCCGTGAGGCATTTTTCAACATTCCGTTGAGGTTTCTTCATGTCCACTCTTGGTATGAGGTAGGTAATTCCTTGGTTTAACTTTCCACAGTCCAATTGATGCTTGGGTGTTTTGATAATTTAATTTTATTTTATTCACAGCTTTGTTATATCCATAATTTTTCCTTCTATAGTGCTTTTAATTTTTCAGACTTAGTCAAAAGAATGTTTTGAGTCAATTCCTAGTTTGAGTATGAAATTATTTGATTATATTCCAAATCATGTTTTTATATTTTTATGGCTATTTTTTTTGGGAGTTTCTTTTTATGTTAATATAGATTGATAAAAAAACAATACCTTGAAGGAAAATATTTGGTTATGATAATGTTTATGTGCACTTGGGGCATTTGAAAAAATACTATAGTGTTCAAAGTGGAATTGAGGGTTTTTATGATATGTTTAGCCTTGATTTTTTTGCGTTTCAGCATTGGTTATTTGTAAAATTGGTTTGGTTTATAATTTTGGTATTTGTATAACTTGATAATAGTGTTAAGGTGTGAAAATAAAAAGGGAGCTCTTTGGTTTTTAATGTGACAGTGTGATCTCTTTTCAAATAAAGTGAGCGGTTGGTTTTAGTTTAAAAGTGGTAGTTTTATGGGAATAGTGTTGGAGGTTTTATTGAAGCGCAGGTGTGCCATTCTATGTTGGCACATCCATGGGTGCACTTCGTGCACCCATGATTGTGCCTTCAGGTGAGAATGACACCTTTAAACTAGTGTTTCCTTAAAACCATGGTTTTCTTAATTTTTTTTCCCTATGTACGATTCGGTCCTTTATGAGGATTTTTTGAAAGGTTTGAACTGTGATCTCAAGGGTGTGTCAGTTTGGACTTGAAAATATACAAATTTTATTTGTGTAATGTTTTGGGTAATGTTTTTGGACATGAAAACATAGAGGCCCATTTGGATCTTCCAATTCATGGGTGGAGTTGTGTTAACATTTATAATGGTTTGTGTCTGGAAATTGTGTGTGGCTTGTTGGGACTTTAAATTTTTTTAGAATAATGATTTAGACATGGGTGGGTCATGAAGAACCATTTGTCACTTTTAGCTTTAATGTAATGTTTGCGTTGACTCTTTGAAATGACGACATTTTGATTACTATATACCCATAAAAAAAATTTAGTATATTGATAATTTTATCGAATGGTTTTAATGATTTCATGGCATGAAGTCCTGGTTGGAAACATTGATGATATAATATATATATATATATATATATATATATATATATATATATATACTGGGGCATCTCTATAAGGGGGATATCTCTTATGGTTTATTGTATGGAGTGTCCGTGTTTGTGGTAAGAAAGTGTGGTTAGATGATTCACGCGTGCGAGGGCCTGCAACTTACACAGTATTACTGTGACCACCATGGGTACCTAGGGGTCTTTTATATATAGATTTATGGTTGCTGACCAACCCTGATTAGATGGGTTGGTACCCCCTGGATTTGTTGTTAGTCATGGCGGGCTTTTCCACTAGATTGGTCAGTTAGGACACCTAGTTAGTTATATACTTAAGAGCTTCACCAAAAACTGGAAAGTGGTTCCAAAACCAAGTACATCTTGGGGTCTTTTAGGGGTATTTAGGACCACGCATGGTGACTAGATTATTTTCATTACTGGTTTATTTTTCGTGCACTAGTGTATTTTCAGCTTTCACTCTTACTCATTTTACTCTAGCACAAAATTCTTATATTCTGTTTTGGATATTATTTATAAAATGAAAAATGATTTTTTAATATGGTATGTAGCATGTGTTGGGTTTTTAAATGGGAAAAACGTTTTTTTATTTTCAAATGTGAAAACCTTAATTTTATAATTGTATTTCAAACATGGGTTAATATATTGTATCGGTAAAGGAGACATTGGATTATTTGGTTCATCTTGGAAAACCTACTGGTCATCTTTAATGCTCATTCCTATATTTATCATTTAAGTTTCAGGTTTCCTTACTCATGTTTTTTCTTGGCTGAGTTGCTCATTATTGGAGCAAGTCAGCCTTTGGTCGAGAGGTGACCTAAAAGGTCACATGTAGTTATGTTCAGTTTTATTTTCTATTCACTGCCAGTGTTATGTTTATCCACTATTAATATTTATCTATTTTCTTGATTATTTTTTTATGTTCATGGGCCAAATAATTCCCAACAATTAAATTTTTGATGCCCGACACTGGTTTCTAGCCCGGGGGGATCGGGAACACCCTTCGGGCCATGTCGCAGATCAGCTCGGGTTACTGGTTCAGGTTCGACCAGGGTTGGTTTGTTAAAAAATGGTTTCAGAGGGCCCTTGTTATTTGGGGTTTCCGGTAGATAGGGATTAGGACTTTCGGGACTCAAGAGGTAGGTACGATAATGACGTCATGATCCATCGCCTGTTCCGAACCTCGAGTCACCATGGGTTGTTCGAGAATTGATTTCTTTTCTGGTTATTATTTATTTTGGATTGAGGGATGAAAATGGAGGCAAACCGATGTCACATTGTGATTTTACGTGGAGTAGTGACCCATGTGGAATTAGTGTACATAGTTTAAGTTCCTTCTAGTCATTAACGCTTTCTTAGGGCATGTCCCACTACCATGTCTCTAGGTTAAGCATGACTACTAGTCTCTCCCTTCGGTGATTTGATACATGTCAAGTGTTGTCTTGGTTCTGGTTGGTTTAAGTGCATTCTTGAAAATGAAAAATGTTTTTTGAAATGATAATGATGTCTTTGAAATGGATTTAAATTTGGGAAATGTATTTTAAAACTGAAATCTCTTGGCCTAAAAATCTGGTGGTTTCTTGGAACTGTTAGAGATATGGTTTGGGTGAAACCTCATGTACTCTTTATGAACATTTTCACATGTTAGGGAATGCATGGGAAGTGCATGTTGGTGCATATGGATGAATTAGGATGAAGACATGTGTAATGGTTCATGGGATTACTGGGGTGTGTACTTGAAATTAAAGGCCTGACCTTGTTTTTCTAATGAGAATTTTTATAAAATAGGGGAAATGATTTTTGGAAATTTAATCTGGTTTGAAAATTGGACTTGGTATTCGGAAAGTGGCCTTTAAGGAAGACAATTTTGAAATTTAAAATTGAAAGGGTATTTTAAGAGAGGAATTTTTGAGTTTTGTTTGTTTTTTCTAGTTTCCATTGAGATAGTTGTTTTTGATGAAGGCGCTTTCTTTGATGTTGCTTTGGCATGATGTTAGTTTTGGATCTATGTTTTATACGTTGTTATGAAAATGTGGCCTTGAAATGTCACCAAGGTTTCTGATAAGTCATACCCAGTTTTTGGTCCATTTAGGATATTTCCTATCCTTTGTGGTGATCGAGGTCTATTAGAAGTAGCATAATGGATTGAAGGGGTCGAGCGTGTCTTCAGGGTTTTAGGAACTCTCAAAGATGTCAGAGTGCATGCTGTTTTGGGTCTATTTAAAGGTCTGGCTTTTGAAAAATGAGAGTTAGTTACCCCACCATCGATGTGAGTAGGGATGACAAGGGATGTATTTTAATCCGTCTTCGTCTAATGATTTATACTTTAAGAGGTAAAGACAGAGAAAAGTGAAGAGCTCATGCATATTCAACATTGCTAATGGATGATGAAGGCATATATTGACCATTTCATGGAGCATATTTCCTTTTCTCTAGAGGTAGCATCACATGATTTTGTGAAGACTTATTTTTTCATTAGGGGTATTCATCTAGAGATCATGGAGCGAGTCCTCATTTCTAATGACCATTGTATCGAGAAGTTGTTGGATGAGGTGTTCTTTGTTTAACTGGTCACAAGAGTGTAGGATCTTGGAAATCTGGCATATCTAGTTACTCATGATGGTTCCTCATCTCGTGATCATGGTGTTCTAGAGGAAACTATTTCTAAAGAGTCATTTGCAGTGGTTTTGGTTTCCAATTCATCGGATCATTCAGTGGTGTGCCACCGGTGTGGTCGGTTCGGGCACACGAAACTGTCATGTCATGTGACTCCTAGGATGTGTCATCGTTGCGGGTGACTGGGTTATCTCAAAATGTTTTGTAGGAAGAGTCACCTGAAGAAGATGTTGTGACCGGAGAATCCCAGTGCCTGACTTTGAGGAAAGAGATCCTTCAGCCATCAGATCCCCAGCCACAGGTCTTGTGGTGAAGGTCACGTGCAGTTAGGAGATGCCAGGGGTGTGATGTTTTGGTTTGGGATTGTAGTTCCGTGTTGTCAGTGGAACATTTAATGAATTTTTTTCTTGTTTTCTACTACTAAGGTTTTGAAATTTTTTTAAGTTAATTGTTTTATTGTGGAGTTTTGATATATATGATCTATTATAATGCAAACAATTTTGTTTGTCTGATCATGGTTTTCTGAATCATGCACTTTTCATAAAAGTTTATTTGGACCTTGTGTGGGTTAATCTCATTTGGGATGTGTTCATTTGGATATTTAAGTGTCGGTAGAGGAATTGATGTTTCTGGATATATTTAGATTCACTGTTTGGGTTATGTTAAG
The DNA here is from genome assembly GCA_963277665.1 of Viscum album. Classification (NCBI taxonomy): domain Eukaryota; kingdom Viridiplantae; phylum Streptophyta; class Magnoliopsida; order Santalales; family Viscaceae; genus Viscum; species Viscum album. The sequence continues at coordinate 1,936,144,931 of OY728131.1, forward strand.
CTCAGAGGCTTTTCCCAAGTGTTTGGGGTTTTGGTCTAGTTAACAGTTACATGTTTAAGTGGAGGGGTTGTTTTCTCGTGATATAGAACTTAGTTCCGATCATTTGGGAGTTCTTGAATTGTCCCCCTACATGGGGTGGTATGTTTGGGTGTTAATTTTTAGTTCTAGTAGAGTTCTTATGGTGGGGAGAACCCTCTCATGTTCTCCCATTCTCTTGTGCTATGTTTTCCATCGGTCTCAATTGGCCATGGATCCTTGTTTTCTCTATCATTCAGCTTAGTGGCTTTTTAGGGGTAGAAAGTGTCTGTGGTGGAGAGAATTTTCACACCCAAACTTTTTAATTTCTTTTTATTTTATTATTTATGGGATCCACATCCTCACGTCAATTATCGGGTAGGGTCCTAGTTAAAAAATTTCAGACATTTAAAGTTTTTGTTGTGTTTCAGACCTGTGCACAGGAACCGCGTGGTTAGCAGAGATTGTACGGTCACCCCAGGTGCTTGTGCGGGTGCCCAAGAAGACTACATTGAGGCGTGCAATTTGCCTGACTTTTTTTTAAGTCTTGCAATGAGATCATGGGTACCATTAATATTATGTTATTATTATTATTATTATTAATATTTTCATTATTATTATTATTATTATTGTCTTTTATTATGATATTATTACTTCTATCATTATTGTATTGTTATTATTATTAATCTTTATGTTACTATTATTTTTATTTTTATCATATTTGATTTTATTATTATTATTATAAGATAAAAAACCACAACAATCACCCCTAACCCTAATTCTACCGCCCCCAGCCCATTTTCAGTTTCCTCCTACGTGAGCCGCTCCTACGGATCCTTGCAACAGCCCAAGAGACCTCCACCTTGCCACCTACCTACAGCCGGGTTCCGCACCTCACCCTCACTCCAGCCTCACCCTTTCCCATGCCCTCCACATTTCTCTCCTTCCCTTATTTCACCCAGCTTTGGTGTGAATCCTAGTCGCTCCACTCCCCGCAGCCATCGCCTCTAGGACCCCTCACCAACACCAGACCCTCTCCCGCAACTTCTTCTCTCTGCCACCAGCTCATGATCAGGCCCCCCACTGTCGGCTCCCACTCACTCACCACCTCCCTCATTGTCCCTGCCTCACCCCTGGCTATAGGTCGTGTCCTGTCCTCCGCACTCCCACACTCGTTCCCTCGCTGCCCCCTCGTCACTTCCATGTTCTTGGTGTTCTACACCCAATAGCCCACTCTGCCTCCCTCACCTCACACTCAGTCTCTCCCTCGACCTTCGCCAACCTCACTCAGGACCCTCGCTTAGTTCCCTCTCCTTCATCTAGAGCCTCCACCCCCTGCCGCACTCACCCTATTCCACTTTCGACTCCCTTGTTGTTTCCCATCTCTGGGTGCCCAGAAAACCCCCTGCCCTCCTTGCTTTGGACCCTGCCAACCTCGTCGCGCCTCCTTCGCGCTTCCTCTTCCGCTCCAGTCTATATCAGCCTCCTTCAGTATATTTTTTTATTCATTTATTTTTTTATTCTTTTATTTATTTACTATTTTAAATATTTATATACTTATTATTTTATTCATTTTTTAATTATTCATTCATTTATTTATAATTTTAATTATTTATTTAATTATTATTTTATTTATTTATTCATTCATTTATTTATTCTTTTAATCATTTATTTTTTATTTTCCCAACATTTAATCTTTGGTGTTTTTATTTAATTTAGATAAACACTAATAATGTTGTGGGTTTTGTGTGGTGTGTTTTTATTACTATTCAGCCTGTGTGGTTGGTCCGTGGGGCGTTTTTCAACCTTACATTGAGGTTCCTTCACGTATACTCTTGTTTTGAGATAGGTAATTCCATGGTTTTCTTTTTTTCTGTCTAATTAATGATTGGGTGTTTCTATAATTTTATTTTTTTTGATTCCCAACATTTTTATATCCATACTTTTTCCTACTATGGTGATTTTAAATTTTTTGAATTAGTCAAAAGAATTTTTTGAGTCAATTCCTAGTTCGAGTATACAATTATTTGATTATGTTCCAAATCTTGTTTTGATATTTTTTATGACTATTTTTTGGGGCGTTTCTTTTTTATGTCAATATAGTTTGATTAAAAAATAATAATAATTTGAAGGCAAATATTTGGTTATGATTATTTTTATGTGCACATGGCGCATTTGATAAAATATTATAGTATTCAAAATGGAATTGAAGGTTTTTATGAAATTTTTAGCCTTGATTGTGTTGTGTGTATGCATTGGTTATTTGTATACATGGTTTGGTTTATAATTTTGGTATTGGTATAAATTTCTAATAGTTTTAAGGTGTTTAAATAAAAAGGGGTCTCTTTGGTTTTGATTGTGTCGGTGCAAGTTCTTTTCAAATAAAGTGATCAGTTGGTTTTAGTTTCAAAGTGGTAAATTTGTGGGAATAGTGTTGGTTGTTTTCTTGAAGAACAGGCATTCCATTCGATGTTGGAACCTCCATGGGTGCACTTGGTGCACCCATGAACGTGCCTTCAAGTGACAATGAAACCTTTAAACTAGTGTTTCCTTAAATCCTTGGATTTTAAATGGTTTTTTTCATATGTAAGATTCAATCCTTTATGTGTCTTTTGTGAAAGGTTTGAAGTGTGATCTCAAGGGTGTTCTAGTTTGGATTTGAATATATAATATTTGTATTTGTGTAATGTTTTTGGACATGACAACTTAAAGGCCTGTTTGGATCTTCCAATTCATGGGTGGAGTTGTGTTAAATTTTAGAATGGATTGTGTTTTGAAAATATGTCTGGTTGGCTAGGACTATAAATGTATTTAGAATAATTATTTCGACATGGTTGGTTTGTGATGGTCTGTTTGGAACTTTCAGCTTTAATGTAATGTTTCCATTGACTCTTTGAAATGAAGATGTTTTGATTATTGTATGACCATATAACAACTTTTGTATTTTCAAGAAGGTATCGAATGGTTTTAATGATTTCACAGCATGGAGGACCGGTTGGAACCTATGGTGATATGTTATATATATATATATATATATATATACTAGGGAACATCTATAGTGGGGATATCCCTTATGGGTTATCGTATGGAGTGTCCGTGTTAGGGGTAGGCAAGTGCGGTGAGATGAGTTACATGTGCGGGGGTCTCCTACATACATATAATTATTTTAAACACCATGGGTTCCTAAGAGTCATTTTACGATCGAGTGATGGTTTCTGACCAACCCCAATTAGATAGGTTGGTACCCCCTGGATTTGTTGTTAGGCCAAGCGGGCTTTTCCACTAGATTGGTCAGTTAGGGTGGCCAGTTGGTTATAGACCTAGTAGCTTCACCATATGCCGATAGGTGGTTCCAAAACCGCTTAAGTCATGGTGTCTTATAGGGATGTTTAGGATCACCCACGGTGACTGGATTATTTTAATTACTTGTTTATTTTTCGTGCACTAGAGTATTTTTAGCTTTAACTATTAATCGTTTTACTCTAGCACAACTTTTTTATATTATGTTTTGGATTATGTTTATAAAATGACAAATGATTTTTTAAAATGGTATGTAATATGTGTTGTGTTTTTAAATTGGAATAACATGTTGCTTATTTTTAAATGTGAAAACCCTATATTTATAATTATATTTCAAACCAGTGTTGATGGATTGTTTTGTGAAAGGAGACATTAGATTCTGTGGTTTATCTTAGCAACCCTACTGAGCATCTTTAATGACCACTCCTATCTTTATCATTTCAGTTGAAGGTTTCCTTGCTCATGTTTTCTTGGATGAGTTGCTTGTTATTGGAGAAAGTCGGCCATTGGTCGGGAGTTGACCTAAAAGGTCACGTGGAGGTATCAGAGGGCCTTTGTTATTTGGGGTGTATGGTAGATGGAGATTAGGACTGTTGGGAATCAAGATTTTGTTACGTTAAGAACGTCATGAACCCTCACCTGTTCCGAACCTCAAGTCGCGAGGGGTAGTCCATGAATTGAGTTCTTATCTCGTTCTTATTTGTTTTGGATTGAAGGATGACAATGGAGGAAAACAAATGTTACATTGTGATTTTACATGGAGTAGTGACCCATATGGAGTCAGCATACACCATTTAAGTTCCACCTAGTCGTTAACGCTTACTTGGGTCAGGGCCCACTACCATGTCGCTTGGTTAAGCATGACTACTAGTCCATCCCATCGATGATTTGATTCAAGTCAAGTGTCATCTTGATTCTGGTTAGTTTGTGTGTATTCTTGAAAATGAAAAAGGGGTTTTAAAATAAGAATGATTTCTTTTAAATGGATTTGAATTTTTAAAATATGTTTTAAAACTGGAAGCTCTTGGCCTAAAAATCAGGTGGTAGCTTGGAATAGGTAGAGATAGGGTTTTGGTGCTACCTCAGGTACTCTTTATGAACATTTTCATATGTGAGGGAATGCATGGGAAGTGCGTGTTGGTTCATATGGATGAAAGTGGATGAAGACATGTGAAATGGTTCATGGGATTACTGGGGTGTGCACTTGGAATAAATGTCTTGACCTTGTTTTTCTAAAGCGATTTAAAAAAAGGGGAAAATGACTTTTCGTATTTGAATTTTGCTCGAAAAGTGGACTTGGTATTTTGAAAGTGGACATGAAGGAAGATAATTTTAAAATTTAAAATGGAAAGGGGATTTTCAAAGAGGAATTTTTGAGTTTTGTTTGTTTTTGCTTGTTTCTTTTTAGCTGGTTGTTTTGGAAGAAGGTTCTTTCGTGGATGTTGCTTCGACATGATGTCAGTTTTGGATTTATGTTTTATATGTTGTTTAGAAAATGATACCCAGAAATGTCTCCAAGGTTTCCGATAAGTCTTGCCCAGTTTTTGGTCCTTTTCAGACATTGTCTATCATTTGTAGTGATTAGGGTCTGTTAGAAGCAACAGAATGGCTTGAAGGGGTCGAGCATGTCTTCAGGGTTTGGGGAACTCCCAAAGCTATTAGTGTGCATGCTGTTTTGGATCTGTTTGAAGGTCCATCTATGGAAGAATGGTAGTTAGTTAACCCACCATCAATGCGAGTTGGGATGACATGGGATGTCATTAAATATGTCTTCATCCGATGGTTTATACCTGAAGAGGTAAAGATGAAAAAATGTGAAGATATCATGCATATTCAACAAGGCCAATAGACGGTGATGTCATATGTTGACCATTTAAAGGATCTTGTGTCCTTTTCTCTGGAGGAAGAATCATAGGATTTGATGAATAATTATCTCATAATTGGGGGTCATCATCTATAGATCATGGAGTGAGTCATCATTTCTAAAGAAAATTATTTCGAGACATTTGTGGATGAGGTGTTCTTAGTTGAACTGGTCTCTGGAGCATAGGTGCTTGGCCATCTAGAATATCCAGTTACTCATGAAGGTTCCCCATCTAGCGATCAGGGTGTGTTTGAGGGACTTGTTTCTAAAGATTCATATGCAGTGGTTTTGGTTTTCAATTCATCGGACCATTCAGTGGCGTTCCACCAGTGTGGCCGGTTCGGGCACACGAAACCGTCATGTCGCGTCCCTCCAAGGATGTGTCATAATTGCGAGTGCCTGGTTCATCTAGAAAAGTTTTTTAGGAAGCTTCACCTGAAGAAGATTTTTTGACCAGAGAATGCTAGTGCCTGATTGTGATGCAGGATATGCTTCAGCCATAAAAGCCCAGCTATAGGTCTTGGGGTGAAGCTCGTGCGTAGTCAGGAGTTTCGAGTGGTGTGATGTTTTGGTTCGGGTTTGGAGATTTTTTTTTTAGTAAAACATTAAAAACTTTTCATTATTTTTTTCTACTGCTAATATTTTGACATTGTTTTATCATGAAGTTTTGACAGATATGATCTATTATAATCCAAACAATTTTTTTCTTCTGATCATGGTTTTTTGAATCGCGTGCTTTTCTTAAAAGTGTGTTTGGTCCTTGTTTTGGTTAATCTTGGATGGGCTATGTTCGTTTAGAGATTTAAGTGTTTGTGGAGGAATCGTTGTTTCAGGTTATGCTCGGATTCACTATTTCGGTTAAGTTATGCTTGGAGGCTTTTCTCTAGTGTTTTGGGTTTTTTCCAGGTTTGAGAGTTACATTTTTAAGTGGAGGGGTTGTTCACTCATGCTATAGAACATAGATTGGATCAGTTTGGTGTTCTCGCATCTCTCCCCCTTCCTGGGGTGGTATGTTTCAGTGTTAATCTTCAGTGCTAGTCGAGTTCTTATGGAGGGGAGAACCCTGTCATGTTCCCCCATTATATTGTGTTGTGTTTTTTTCGGTCTCAATCGGGCATGGATCCTTGTTTTGTCTATTGTTCTGCTAAGTGACTTTTTGGGTGCAGAAAGTGTCTGTGGTGGGGAGTATTTTTACACTCTGACTTTTTGATTTATTTTTATTTTTTATTTCTGGGCTCCATGTCCTCGCATCATGGATTAGGCTGGGTCCTGTTTTTAAAATTTCTTACATTTAATATTTTTGGTGGGTTTTAGACCTATACACGGGCACCGCGTGGTCAGCAGTGACCGTGTAGTCGCCCTAGGTGCTTGTGAGGGTGCCCAAGTAGACTGCATTGAGGCATGAAATTTGCATGTGTTTTTTTATGTCATGCGATGAGTGCGCGTGTACCCATTAATATTATGTTGTTGTTGTTGTTGTTATTATAGTTTTCATTATTATTATTATTATTGTCATTATTCTTTATATTGTTACTTCTATCATTATTGTATTGTTATTATTATTATTCTTTATGTTACTAAAAGTATTATTCATATCATATTTGATTTTATTATTATTATTATTATAAGATTTAAAAAGAAAATAATAAACCCCCTAACCTTAATTCTACCCGTCCCCCCCCCCAATTTTCAGCTTCCTCCTACGTGAGCCGCCCGTGCGGCTCCTTGCGCTAGCCCCGATGTCCTTCGCCTTGCCTCTTGTTTGCAGCCAGCATCCGCCCCTCACCCTCACGCCAGACTCCCATTGGCCATACCCTCTTCCATGGTCCCTTTCCCTTCTCGCACCCCTCCTCGGCATGAATCCTAGTCTCCCTGTTCCCTGCGACCATCGCCTCCAGGACCCCTTTCCAGCACTGGCCTCTCTCCAGCAGCTCCTGATCTCCGCCACCTGCTCGCACCTAGGCCCTCTACCACCAGCTCCCGCTCACTCACCACCTCCCTCGTCATCCTTGCCTCACCCCCTGCTGTAGGCCGCATCCCAACCACTGCACGCCTACACTCGTCCACTCGCTACCCCCCTTTACACCTCCCTGTTCTAGGTATGTTGTGCCCAATGGCCAACTCTGCCTCACTCACCTCACGCTCCAGCTCTCCCTTAACCTCCACTGGCATCGTTCAGCACCCTCGCTCAGTGCCAACACCTTCATCCAGTGCCTCCATCCCCTACCACACTCACCCTCTTCCACTCCCAACCCCCTTTCTATTTCCCTTCTTGGGAATCCAAAAAAACCCCTTCCCTCAATGCTTTGGACCTCGCCAGCCTCGTCGCGCCTCCTTCGTGCTTCCTCTTCCCCTCTAGTCGGCAGCAGCCTCCTCTAGTATATTATTTTATTCATTAATTTATTTATTCTTTAATTTATTTATTCTTTTAATTATTTATTTACTTATTCTTCTATTCATTCATTTGTGTAGTGTGTTTTTATTGCCGTACAGTATGCGCGGTTGGTCCACGGGGTGGTGTTCAACCTTCCGTTGAGGATCCATCACTTCTTCTCTTGGTTTGAAGTAGGTAATTCCATGGTTTTCCTTTCTTTTGTATAATTGATGCTTGGTTGTTTCGATAGTTTTATTTTATGTGATTTGCAGCATTTTTATATCTATAAATTTTCTAGCTATAATGCTTTTAAATTTTTAGAATTAATCAAATGAATGTTTTCAGGAAATTCCTGATTCGAGTCTGCAATTATTTGATTATGTGCCAAATCCTATTTTAATATTGTTTATGGATATTTTGTTGGGGAATTTCTTTTTATGTCAATATAGTTTGAAAAAAATAATACTTTGAAGGTAAATATTTGGTTATGATAATGTTAATGTGCACTTGGGGTATTTGATAAAATACAACAGTGTTCAAAGGGGAATTGAGGGTTTTATGAAATGTTTATCCTTGATTGTGTAGTGTGTCAGCATTAGTTATTTGTAAACATGGTTTGGTTTATAATTTTGGTATTGTTATAACTTTCTAATAGTGTTAAGTTGTTTAAATTAAAAGCGGTGTCTTTGGTTTTTAATGTGACTATGTGAGTTCTTTCCAAATAAAGTGAACGGTTGGTTTTAGTTTCAAAGTGGTTTTTTGGTGGGACTAGTGTTGGTTGTTTTCTTGAAGTGAAGGCATGCCATTGGATGTTGGAACATCCATGGGTGCACTCGGTGCACCCATGAACATTCCTTCAAGTAACAATGAAACCTTTAAACTAGTGTTTCCTTAAAACCTTGGTTTTCTAAATGGTTTTTGTTTCCAAAGTAGGATCTAGTCATTTATGTGGATTTTGTGAAAGGTTTGAAGTGTGATCTCAAGGGTGTTCCCTTTTTGTTTTGAAAATATAAATGTTGTATTTCTGTAATGTTTTGTGTAATGTTTTTGGACATGACAACTTAATGGCCTGTTTGACTCTCCAATTTTTGGGTGGAGTTGTGTTAACTTTTTGAATAGTTTTCGTTTGGAAATTGTGTTTGGCTAGTTGGGACTTTAAATGTTTTTAGAATAATGATTTTTATATGGGTGGGTTGTGACGACCTGTTTTTTACATTCAGCTTTGATATAATGTTTTTGTTGACTCTTTGAAATGACGATATTTTGATTACTGTATGCCCATTTAACAACATTATTATTTTGAAAAAGGTATCAAATGGTTTTAATGATTTCTTTTCATGAAGGCCTAGTTTGAACCTTTGACGATATGTTATATATATATATATATGTATGTATATATATATATACTCGTGAACCTCTATAGGGCGATATCTTTTATGGGTTATCGTATGGAGTGTCTGTGTTTGGGGTAGGAAAGTGCGGTGAGATGAGTCACATGTGTGAGGACCTCCTACTTACATAGTATTATTGTAATCACCATGGGTTCGCCGACATCTTGTAGAGATCGAGTGGCGGTTACTAACCAACCTTGATTAGACAGGTTGGTACCCCCTGGATTTGTTGTTAGGCCAGGCAAGCTTTGCGACTAGATTGGTCAGTTAGGGTGTCCAATTGGTTATATAGACTTAAGAGAATCACCATACATCAGCTAGTGGTTCCGAAACATAGTATGTCTAGGGGTCTTCTAAGGATGTTTAGGATCACCCATGGTGACTTGATTATTTTCATTGCTTGTTTATTTTTTGTGCACTAGTGTATTTTTAGATTTCACTCTTACTCGTTTTACTCTATCACAACATTAGTATATTATGTATTGGATTTTATTTATAAAATGACAAATGACTTTGGAATATGGTATGTATCATGTGTTGGGATCTTAAATGGAAAAAATGTGCTGCTTATTTTCAAATGTAAAAACCATATTTTTATAATTGTATTTCAAACATGAGTTAATGGGCTATTTTGGGAAAGAAGATGTTGGATTCTATGGTTTGTTTTGGCAACCCAACTGAGCATCTTTAATTCTCACACCTATCATTATCATTTTAGTTATAGGTTTCCTTGCTCCAGTTTTCTTGGCTGAGTTGCACATTATTGGATCAAGTTGGCATTCGGTAGGGAGGTGACATAAAAGGTCACGTGGAAGTATATTCAGTTTTATTTCCATTCCACTTGTAGTGTTATGTTTATTGAATGTTTATATTTGTCTATTTAATTGTTTATTTTTTTTGTTCAAGGGAAAAATCATTCCCCAAGCATTACAATTTTGATGCCCGACACTGGTTGCCAGCCCGTGGGGATTAGGAACACCCTTTGGGCCATGTCGCAGACTAGATCAGGGGACCAATTTAGGGTTGACCCGAGTTTGTTCGTGACAAATAGTTATTATATACACCACACAAAATAAATAATTGTTGAATATGGCATATGTCTTACATAAATAAAATTAAGACGAGAAACGCTTACCTCAAGTCTCATCTTTTTCGTACATTTTCAAACCTACTTTATAATAAATATATAAATATTATAAATATATTATCTAACCATTATCATATATATAAAACAATATATTATTTTATTATAAAAACTTATCACCCATTTATTAACAATTAATTATTAAAATTATTCTTCCAGGAGATAACTATTTCATTTTTCATGCGTGTTTCTTTTCTGTAGTCCCAATCATTGTACTTTGAGCATGGTTACATTATCTCTAGAATGCTAATAATTTTATTAGTATCATATTTAATCATCATATACACTATTATAACTATTCATACAATACGATGATGAAAAAGTCATTACATCACTTCATTAAATAAAAATTAATGTACTATGTTAAGTGTAAAAATTGACCATTAAAATCTATAGTAATATCATATATATTAATTAAATTCATTATTAAAACCATTAATATGAAGTGGTTATGAAAAAAGAAATGCATCACTTCATGAAGGTAATAATCCACACGCACTCTCGAGCGATGTTTTCATTTTTCCGTATGATGGAAAATAGGTGGATAATGGTTGTTCCATCATCATAATAAAAATCTAGTATATTTAGGAAACTAAATTACTCATTTTATAATGGATAAAATATATTTAGATGAGGTATATGAAGAAATAAAACATAATGTACTCAGTTAATTATCATATCTATTCGTTGAGAAACCACATTTGGATTACACCTTAAGTATTTTAGGGATTGTATTTCGACAAGAAAAGAAGATCTAGGACATGGGAAAGGAATATAAGATGATATTAGGGTAGTTATTTACTGATGTTGATTGATAAACCTTTATGAATAAGGGATGAGATGATGTTCCCTTTAACAAGTAAGGGAAGGGGAACCCTTGGAATTACATAAAGTATTAAATAAAAATAAATTAAAATTCAATGTTTAGGTGGATCAGTATTAATATTTTTAGAATCTATGTTGAGTATAAGTTGATATAACCTCATCCAATAATATTTTTACAAGTTTAGGTCATATTTTAACACCTATCTTTTAGTTTTAATCACTATTAACCCTTTGAAAATTATCGTGATATCAATGCTTTTACTATTTTGAAATCAATAATGTTAATATAAAAGAGAAATTGACCCATAAGTGGATAAGGGATGATATTTTAGACTATATACAAATCAATTGGATTAATATAATATATTTGATAAATTAAAATTTATTTAATAAAATATTATATAACATAAGTGTCACGACCCGTCCTCGGGGCCCGTGCCGTGACTACCCCAAGCCCGCCTTCCATAGGCCAGGGGCTGGCGACTAGCACCAAAGGCGTAAATCCCGATAACTGGGAAGGCATTGCCTTTATAAAAGAAAAAAAGAACCACAGAGTACAAGAGGAAGCAAAACCCTAAGTACAAAAGAAATGATGAAAAGTAAAATGGTCCAGAATACAAACCCAAAGGAATGTACAACTAAAACTGAACAAGGTACAACAGCAAAAAAGACAATCAGTTGGAAGAAGGAAGCAGCTCCTGGATCATCCTCCTCGGATCCTACCTAAAGGGTAGGTACAGATAGTGCAGCTCTTGGTCCTCCACCATGGATCTTACCTGAAGGGTAGGTACAGATGGACTCCTCCACGTTCTCGTCCTTCAACCTCCTCTATGTGTCGTCTCATCGTGTAGTCCACCTCCGGCTACTGACTCGTCGTGTAGTCCACCTCCGGGTATCGTCCAGTCCTCAAACACTCAGCCTCCGTCAGCACTGCCCGTCGTCTGCAACCAACAAAACGAGGTGCAGGCATAGCCCATGCAGGGGTGAGTATAATGATACTTAGTAGGGACCCCGAGACCCTCATGGTCTCACTAAACCAACAAGGATAACCACAAGAAGATCTCAACAGATAACCTCTACTTAGATATATGCCCATACATATACCTAAGTTATCAAGTAACCCATCTCGATCATGAGGAAACACAAGGATTGTGAAATCAACGGATAACCACTACCCAGGTATATGCCCATACATATACCTAAGTTATCAAGTGACTCATCTCAATCATGAGTTAACACAAAGGTCAAAAATCTCAGCTCAAACCAGGATTTTCATTATCGAAACCGTAACTGCTGGAGAGCTCCATCTATGGAGTGTACAGTGGTTCTGTCACGACTTTGAGGTACTGCTCACTAACCTAAGACTGCTGAGGTACTCCTCCTGTCGAGTACCGCGGGCCTGCCACCTCACACAGTAGTGCTTCCCGCCGGGGCCTGCCATCCAAACACAGTAGTGCTCCCTCCTCATAGCCTACAGAGGTACTCCTCCTGTAGAGTACCGCAAGTCTGCCACCTCACATAGTAGTGCTCCTCCACTGTGGGTCTGTAACCTCACAAAGTAGTGCTACCCATTGGGCTACGTAAGTCACTCCGAATCGAATCGGACAAGTAGTCTTCAGGTCTCTGCCGGCTACACGGTCTCCGTACTCCGTACGCTCGTCTCTAGGAGGGTCCTCTCCACGAGCTACTGGTCGATACTCCCAGTATCACAAAGTCTCACTAAGAAGTATCTCAAAGGACCGCCTCGTCATATGGGTCTCAACGCCACAGACGGCGCGTCAATCGGACGCCCGGTCTGTGAGTTGCTAGCCTTTTCGTCCCAGGGGCCCGGTTGGTTTCGTGTGCGAACCAATCTGGCCGTAACTCAACTATACCCCAAACACTCATAAGGTATACTCATAGGGACCGTTTCTCAACTAGATCACCAATGCCACTGACGGTTCGTCAAACAGACGTTCTGTCAGAAAGGTATCAGTTTTTCCGTTCCAGGGGCCCGGTTGGATTTCGGTGCGATCCAACCCGGCCACTATCCAACTGCATCCAGAACATGGGAGGAGTATGCCAAAAGTTTTGTCTCAACAAGAGGAAAACAACGAGACAGACGGTGCGTCAATCGGACGCCCGGTTTGTGAGTTATTGGCTTTTTCATCCCAGGGGCCCGGTTGGTTTCGTGAGCGAACCAACCCGACCGTACTCCACCTGCATCCAAACCTCGGGAAGAGTGAGCCAAAAGATCCGTCTCACTTAGCGGAATTCAACAAAGCCGACGGCACGTCAATCAGACGTCCGTAGCTCAAGATATGAGCGTTTCCACTCCGAAGGCCCGGTTGGTTTCGTGTACGAACCAACCCAGCAGAACTCAAAGTAATTCGAAACCTTGAGTGCGATATTCCGAAACGACCATCTAGATCCAAGGATCGTGTTGCCGCTGACGGCGAGTCTTTTGGAGGCCCGTAGCTCAAGTTACAGGCATTTGACCGAAAGTGGCCCGAAATCGGGGGGTCTTGGCCCGGGCCGACCCGGCCCGACCCCCCCCTCTGGGTCGGCCGAACCGGGTCGACCCGGTCGGACCGGCCTAGCTCGGCCCGCCTGGCCCGGCTCTGTCAAGCGGCCGAGCGACGCGGGGGGGTGGGGGAGCCGCCGCCCCCGCGTGACACCCCCGCGGCACTCTCGTGGGGTCGCCCTGGATGACCGAGCGACGCGGGGGGAGCCGCCGCCCCTACGGGACAACCCCGCGGCACCCGCGGGGTGTCGCCCTGGTCGGCCGGATGCAGCTTCAGCCGCATCCCGCGTGTGCCTGACCCGCGCGACCGCGTGTCTGCGGGCGTCGCCGTCGCGGCTTCAGCCGCGGCGGTTCTTCCAGCGGCGCACCGGGGCGCCGCCGCCCCCGGTCGCCGGCGCCACCAGAGTCACTCCGGTGGTCTGTTTTCCTTCCCGTCTGCGCCATTGTTCCTCCTGGGTTCCGTTCTTATCTGCGGGACCATCAAACTGCCCTTGCGTCACATTTCGTCGTCGCTCGTCAAATCCGCACAATCACGAAGAACGGCGGAGGGTTTTCGGGCCGTGTTCGTTTGGCCCGCACCCTCCGCGTTAGATATAATCAACGGGAGAATTTTTATTCCACACAGGAAACAACAATTTTAATAAATTAAAATTGTTCATATTTTCCGGTTCATCACCTTTAAAAGAAACGATCATGGGAGAAAGGAATTATTTACAACAACCCCTACCTTGGGTATAATCCGATCGGAAGGAGGCGTCGTCGTTCGAGGTTCGTCGCGGTATGGCGTCGCGAGGATGACGACGTCGAAGGGGGACGTCGGCGTTCGTCCGACTCGAGGGAAGGTGAAGCCGTCATCGCTTGCTACCCGATTCCGCTTCCGAGCTTGTTCGTCGAGCTCCAATAGATGATTGAAGGTTTCATTGCGGAGGGAGGAACGTCGCAGAAGAGGAAACGTCGGCGTCGTGGCACACGGCGTCGCGTCGTCGATTTCCGCGGTTTCGGCGTTCTTCATCGGAGGCCGGCGTTCTTCGCGTTCTTCGCGTTCTTCGCGTTCTTCGCGAAGGAGGATGAATAATTCTCAGAATTTCGTCAAGGATTAACACAACATTACAAAAAAGAGGGTGTGTTGGCCTTATTTTATTACTACGCCAACGGATTTCAGACCGGATAAGAAATGAATAAAGAGATAAATAACGACCCATTAATTCGTAAAATTAATTCAACGAAAAAAACCGCCCAATTAATTCAATGAAGAAAACCGCCCAATTAATTGGTGCGTTAAGAAAATAAGAAAATGAGTCAGTTGATTTTCATAATGATGGGTTTTCACAGGTGCGTTACTTAGCGGAAAAGAAACGGTGGGGCTCGTGCGGGTCCCACCTCACAAATATCCTACCAAGAGGGTGGGATATTTTTGGATAGCACCCTATTCGCAACAACTCGGCTTAAGCTGCTTTAAGTGGCTTCAAGTGGCTTCCAAGCGGCTTAAGTGAAATAAAATAAAGTTTTTCGCACAATTTTTTTTATTTCTTAACTTTAAGCCAAAAAATTAAAAACCACACCCGAGAAAAAGCAACTCTGGAAGAGGCGTTTCTAAACAATTATCGACGCTGCGATTCGATCGGTGCCCTTAGAATTCGATTCCGAGCACTGGTTCAAAAGATAGAAAAACCCGCTCGTCCGTTCATTGAACGTACCCGAGCCAAACTTCGGAAATTGATTCTGGGCACACCATGCCTCGGAATCAGGCGCCGTCAGAAACTACGTTCTTGAAAAATTCCAAAAAAAATTAAGAAAACAATTTCCTTGTAATTTAAGGGTCTTTACAATAAGATACCGTTAAATTCATTTATGGGAGTATTCACATAGTTTGACGTTAAAGACATCAATACTTGTATAGAATTTGAATATAAACTGTTTTTAAAAAAATTATACATTATTATTAAACATATAATTCACATGTCACCATTATTCATCCATAAAATATTATTTTTTATGTTTTTAGAATCATTAAATTTGATTTTTACACTTCTTGCACAAACTTTGTGTTAGCATTATGTAAGAATTTAAGGTAATTATACGATAAAATAATTAAAAATTAATTAACATAAAATAAAAAATTAATTATATTCTAAATAATATTTAATATTCTTTAATAATGTCTTCATGTTTGTATGTGAACATATAATTGAAAGAGAGTGGTATTTTGAAAATTTCCTTTACTTAAAATATTACAAAGGTCTTTATCAAAGACTAATGACACAAAAATGCCATATTTTTTATTATTTAAAGGAGGTGGTAAAATTATAATAATAAAGTCAAATATAGTCAAGTGTATGGTTTTTTTAATCCTTTTCTAATATTTTAATGTTTTTCTACATATTTTACCCTTACAATAGTGATAACATTTTTACCAATGTTACTATTCATTATGACCAAAAATAAATGTGGCATATTGACCAAATTTTAAAATCCCAGTTCCAAACATGGTATCAGTTTTTCAATATACTATCTCCATAAGATGAGGAAAAAAAATTTAATATAAATGTGAAAAATTCAATGAAAACAGTTTTTAGAAAAAAAGTGTTTTTAAGCATAAAAATTAACTTCTCTCAAAATGAGGAATATTGATAATTCAAATTGAATTAAGTATATTATTCTATATAAAATGAATCATATGTAAATTTAATACCAAATCCCAATTATAATGATAATTCTAAATTACTTTATTTACTAAAAATAAAATATGACATTTGAAAAATTGCTATTTTCACTATTCAATGAAAATTCAGTCATCTCATAAAAATACCAAAATTTCGCCATAAGTTAATTTTGATTTGATGACTTCCAAAATTAAAATAATTTTATAAAATAAAATTTTTAAAATTGGTATAAATTAGTTCTAATTTCTACACACAAAATCCAATAAAAATCATTTTTGAAGAAAATCAATTTTTGAAGCATAAAATTACTTCACTAAAAATTAAGTGATTATATACTAATAATTAATAAATATATATTTATTGAGTATGAAAATTGTACATATATATCATAATTTAATTACTCATACTTATACCCACTGGTTAAACAACTATATTATCATGGCCACATTTGAATAATAATAGTTTTATACTATATCTTAATTCACTTAAATATTAATGTTTCGTGTTAAGAAATCTAGTGAGATTATTATTATTTTAAAATAAATTTCATGGTGTGACATGAGTCCCCTTGAATTATGTTTTTATATTTCATATGCAAGGATTCCAAACTCAAGTAAGTGATAAACTTCACAACATGGTCTCCTTTGGATACAAGAAGGTCAACAACCATATTCCCTCCATTCCAACTGTAGAGGGTCTCAACATATATATTTGAAGCATAATCTATAAACCTCGGATAATGTATTCATTAGTCCAGTGATTAGAAGAGAGCATCCCTAGTGATTTAACCAGCAAGGATGAATCAACCTCAATTGAGGAAATATTTATATTAAAAGACTTGTAAAGATTAACACTTGTACGCATAGCATGAGATTTAGCTTATATAGAGGTTCCTTAGGTATAAAAGGTTTGTAATGACATAATGATAGATCCTATACCATCAAAGACAAAACCACCTATAAAACTCCCTAAACACATGATTCATTAATATTCTTCTTATATCTCCACCTTAGAGCCTTCCATCTTATCAGACTCCACCCATATCTTCTGTAGATATGGTAGAAAAATAAATAGAGATATGGATCTTAGTATACCTAGTTTGGATGGATATCTAGTAAATAGGGTTGATATATTATACCTGTGAAAGGATCTTACTTTTCAAATTTTTGGTGCAGTGATTGACTCCTTGATAGTGAGTTGCATTATGAGCATTCCATATAACTGAGCATCCAAAATACTCTTGGACGCCCTAGCATAATGACACCAGTATTATTAATATTATGTAATGTTATTATATTAGTGGATAAACCATTTTTAAAACCATTTTATCCACCATTAAAAATAAAATAAAATCGATCGTTCATAAATGAAAATTACCCCTTCCATGAAATGACGCACATATCATTTCATAAATACCTCTCTTGGATGGTGAAAAGTATTTATTTCACGAATTAATAAAACTCTAATTTAAAAATTATAATTGTAAAATAATAATCTATCATATTTTCTTATTTCACTTCATTTGTTGATAAATAGAATTATGATTCTTACATTCGTGCAGACTACCGCCTCCACAAATGAAGTATTTCATTTTTCATCACCACTATTTTTGGATTATTATAAGAAATAAGTTTATGAAGGTAAATTATATTAATATATTTTATATTATTCTATAAAATTTATACTAAAAATATATAAAAAAACCCTTACATGATAAGTCATTATAACATACCCCCATTTGGATTGGTTTTACAACCTACATGAACGATGTTATAATATTAATTTTATAAATTAATGAGGAATGTTATATAATGATAATTTAATGTAAAACTAATTTATTTTATATTTTTTAATGACTATGGAAAGGTTTTATTTATATTTAATATAATTATTAATATATCACCTTTCGATTATTGAAGGTTCAAAAAATTATTCATTAAAATTATCATTTTTGAAAACCATACATTTATGATTAGCCATATGAAAATGAGATATGGATAATTATTTAAACACCATTTTTATTGTATCTTGAACAATATTTCAATTATGACTTCTTTTTTTAATAAAAATTAATCAACCACGCCATTACAAAACTAGTAAGAAACAAGCAATCAATGTTTCTAGCTCCCGATGTGGAAAATGAACTTTAACTGGATAATATATTAATAGGAAATTGTTATGAATTATTTTTATAAAGAAAAATACACATTAATAAGGATATTAAATATGTTATGAATAATTTTTTATAAATATGGTCATAAAACATTTTGACTACGAAGAAAATGAGGTAAGGTTTTTTTGTCTAAATTTTCACCCATTGAGACAAATTTCTTATTAAAAACATGTTTTATTTTGTATGGTGTATCTATGTTCACCAAATATTTTTTTAATGATCCTATCATTTTTTAGGGTTTTTAAATTTTTACTTGAAACTATATCCTTCAATGGGTTTTCATTAGAAATATTCTAATGTCGTAAGGGGTTCTTTGTCTTAAATTTAGTTTCCTAAGAAATATTTCATATTGTGCACCTTGATGTCTTTATATGGTTAAAATACTACCTAATTATGATCCTTTACCATATATATTAAATCCATGGGGATTTATGAGATATATCTAGTTCTCTAGTTAAATATTGTTTGATTTAATTGATCCCAAGTTTGTAAGTGTTTATTTTTTCAATTTTCACCTATTGAGAAATATTTCTTGTTATTTACAATGTTTTATTTTTTATGTTGTACCTAATATACCATTAATATTTTTATAATGATCCAATAATTATTTATGATATTTAATGTTTTATTTGAAATTCTATTCTTCAAGGGGTTTTGATTCAAATGATTCTAAAGTCGTAAGTGTTATTTGATTAAAATTTTATTTACTTGAGACATGTTTATCTAATACAATATGTTTTATATTGTTTTGTGTACTTAATACACCTTTTGTTAATCATGATTCTATAATTATTATTTATATTTAATATTCATTTGAAATTATATCCTTCAAGGTGTTTTGATTATAATGTTTATAAAATTATAAGTGTTATTTGTATCTTTTTTAAATTCCATGAGAGATGTCTGATATTTCACACGATAATTTCTTTTATATATTTTATTCAGTACCATATTTATTTCATGTATAATCAACATATTATATTCCATTATATTTAAATTTCATGGTATCCCTATCCTATTATTTTAATTCTTATGTTACTATTAATATAAGGGTGTTTGTATCTCAATTTTTCTTTATTGAGATATGATTTGTATTCACCAGTTGTTTCCTTTTTCTATCTAAGGATTACTTTTTAACCCATATAAAACTATTTTTCATTTTATTTTTAAACTTAAGGAAATCCATCACTACTGTTGTATTTCTAAATCATACACTTTCTTAGACATGTTTTTTTCATATAATTCCTTCTCTCTATAAATGCCATATTTTTCGTTATATTTTTTGAAGGTAAACCTCCATAATATTCATAAATCAATTAATTTATAAAATATTTACATAGAAAATACCATTAATATATGTTGTGTTAGTCTTAGTATTCTTACATGTAATGTTATTAGACTTATATATTGGGGGAAACATTAAAAATCAATATACTTGTTATTCTAATATGAATATTTATTAACTACTATAGAAAGTTAATTATTCATTTTTAAAACATGCACCTTCATTATCAGAATGTCTTGTATTCATTTTTTATTAGAAAATTATTTATATTCCATATTTTTTATCTTAATATATATGATTATGAATTACTGTGGAAATTTGATTGTGCACTGTGTTGATATACTTATATTTGAAAATATTAATGCACTGGACTACATGATGTGACTGGTGGGGCCTAGTATTATATTTCTCATAAAAGAATTGGTTGGTTTCATGAGATAAATGTTTAGGATGTTTGGTTTATTACTACCCATTGAATGAATTATGTCTTGGTTGTGACCATGATGAAAATAATGATGTCTTGGGCTCTGGTATTGATTGAAAGAATAATGTCTTAGCTAAGGCCTTTATGATAAAGATCAATCTATTCGACATTATGTATTCCATAACCATGAATTATGTTATTGTTTTATATATATTTGTTAATATAGTTGACCAAGGATTTGTTTCATGCTCATGTGATCATTTATATGACATTTTTTAATCATCTTTTTTTACATCCATATTATTCATTCCATGTTTATGCCTTGATAAATTATGGTATAAATTTTCACTTAATGCATGCTTGATCTCACCATTCATTTATTTCAATTTCCATAGGATTTGAAATAAATTATTATACATGATATCTCTAGAAGAGTATAATATGTTTATAATTTTGTGGATGTTGTTGATGAATTAATAGTTTCTTATATAATAGAAGTAATGTTCAACTAATGATAAAGACATTGGATTTGTTAGTTTTTTGTTTTTTTCAAGGTATCTAAAACACTAAACTTAAATGTTAATTTAAATGAAAGTGAACTTATATTTTTAGTGGTATATTATATATTTATGGATAAAATTGGTTCACTTTAGTTCATTTCAAATATTATATCAAAAGAATGTATTTAAGAGAACCTCTTCCCCAGAGAACATGTCTGGAGAATCACATTTGGTACCAATGGAGGTTTTAGATATCATTATATAATCAGATGTTATTGTTCAAAGATAATTTAGAATAATAAATGTCATCAAGGATTGATATATTAAGGTTGATCACAATTTTAATGGAATGGATAACCCTTTTGGATTGGTTGAGGTTGTATTTTATACTTTATATCTTTTGAGGATTACGATGAGGGAGCTTTATAGAAAACCCTATAAATGATTCTCTGTACAATAAAACATCCAAAATTTTGGAAAAGTACTTATTTTTTTTGTTTCTTTGAAATTAAAACCCTATTTGGATTATAGAAAATGGATATGGTTGTAGTAGAGATGCACCAACAGGTAATCTCCCAAAAAAAGTTGGTTAATTATCAAATCATTCATCAATCGATGCATAGTGAGTGTGACTAAGACTACACACATTGATAATAAATCATTGGGGATATGGTTTAGAAATTAACATGTAATTTAATAATTATTATAAAGGATTATAATAAACTATTTAAGTAACATAATGGGATAATGAAAATGGAAATAATGAATTAAAATGAAGATATTCACATGACAAGGTATATATTAATTGATATTTTAATTTTTAGATAATTCACGAATTGATTTTTTAGATCATAGATTTCAATGTTTTTCGATTTGGAATATTGTAAAAAAGTCCATTATAATTTTGGAGTGTTAATTTTTTTATTATAATTATTAAAAATACAAAAAAAAATATAGGTTTAACCAAGAGTGATATATCAATAACTACAATGAAATGTAAGAAACATGATGTTGTCATAGAGTAAGACATATTGAGGTTAAATTTTTCATAATTCTCTTATGATTCTAATTTTAAATAACTCAAATTAAATGTTTTCATTTTAGTAATGGCTAGAGCTAGGAAGAACCAAATTAACATTAGATATGATGGGAAATTCAGTGATGGTACTAATGAGGAACCAAATGGGATAATAGTTGGTGTTATAAATCATGTGATGCTACCAAACTGGCTATTATGACTTATGGATAACAACATGAATATATTTGAATTATAAAATACAACAAATAATAGAATCAAGAGATCTGATGGAAGATAGGTCGACAAATATGACAAAGGAATAAAGATTAAATTTTCTAAATGTAAATTTTTTGAAGCAACACAAAAGGTAATGTCTCAAAAGAACTGGAAGATTGAACTGGTTTTCAAAATGAGGGTATGGAGTAAAATTTTGCAATGGAAATATGAATAAATCTATTAACATAATAAGGGAAAAATATTCATTTTCTAGTCATACCTAATATATAAAGATATAAACCTCATTTAAAAATATATCTTGAGTTATGTATGTATTTTAGATAACCTAGAATAAATTTATTATTAAATGATAATTATAATTGTGAGGACATAATTTATTTATGTGTGTGGAAATATAACACCCTGATATTTTAAATTATATATTCCTTTAAGAATTAATATATTCGATTGGATATGATAAATGAAATTCAAAACTACAACGAACCACAAAACATTATATAACCATTACAGTTCATACATGTAATTTGTGTGTAAAATAGAGGTATCAAAATTAGGAAATAATTTTTTTAAAAATAAAGGACATTATTTATACTAATAAATTGATAAAATTCAATGATTGTAGCTAAATAACTATTAAGACTAATTTTTGATTTCAAATATATAGTTTTTAAAAATTGTCTTGTATGAATTTTATTCAAAGATACAAAAAATATTATTGATAAAATATATTATTTATATAAATATTATATTAACACAAATCTGAATATTAATGGATAAAAAATGTGAATGAAAACAATTAATAATATAAAAGTTATTTTCCTATGAAAACAATTTTCACTATATTTTAAGGTTATTATTTTGAAATTTAACAATTTTAATTTAACCAAATTCCATTAATTTTTGGATATATGTTAAAAATATTATCTTAATATGAATTTTTGTGATTTTTTAGAAATAATATATTTTTATTTAAATAGTATAAAATATAGTTTTTACTAAATTCATTGTATTTATGGATATATCAAGAAGTAATTATATTTTAAACACTTATAAAAAAATAATAATGAAAAATTAATTAAAAGAGTAAAAAATAAATTTAAAAAAATTGTTATTGATTTATAAAACCTAACATTATCTTATTATAAACAAAATTAATATTACCCAATAAAAGAAATTATTTTTACTCTTTATTTTAATTAAATATTATTTTGATAAATTTTGGTATTTTATTTATTTGAAAGGAATAAAATTTTTTATTATAAAAAAACTTAAATTCTAAAAATATAAAACATCAATAATTTTATTATACACATAAATTTCAATCTTTGAATACACTTTCTAAAAATGGGTTTTTATGCGTTATATGCACTGGGGTTGAAATTAATTTTTCATACACATAAAAATATTATTTTATAGTATGTATCTCATATCTATAATGATTAGTAAAAATTTATTTAATAAGGATAATTATATTTTTAGGCATTAAAATTAAATTACTTACATAAAAATTAATTAGCATGATACAAACAAAAATGATAAAATATTGACAACTCAAGAAAGTTGATTTTTTATTATTAAACCATCCAATATTTTAATCCAAATACATTATGGGAAAATATTTACTATAAATTTTTTGTCAATCCATATGTTTTTTATAAAAATGGATTTTTATTAACTACTATGTGAAGTTGATCATGTATAGTATTGACTCCAATTCCAAAAGGCTTTATTTAATTATATTTAGATAATAAACTTTTTAATTGGGTTGAGGTGGAGCCTTATATAGACTGTAAGGCCAATCGAACATAGCCCATTACATAAACCAAAGGCTTAAAAACCAGACAAACAAAACATCCCCAACCAGGCTTCTACTTCATGATAAACCTATGCTCTATGGCCTTGCAAGTGTGATTGGATAGCATTTCCCCATGAAGAACTGCAAGGTGTCTGGTACCAATGACAAAATTCCTACCCTCTCATCATTCTAGATTAGATTATCCTACTGGTAGATGCTTCCAACCCTAATTCTTTTCCTCTTCTGGGGTTTCACGTGAGGATCCAAACTGGTCCATAGATCATATTCCAAAAGCTATGTTGTGACCTGACTCCACAAAACACTTGCTGAGCCTCACCACCTTGACCCATTCAAGATCGCCACAACTTTTCACCACCTTTTTTTTCTACCAACCACTATAACCCACCATCGTTGAGGTGAAATACTATGCCAAATCCATCGACACTGGCCCCCAATGTCGATGCCTCTCACTCGCCTCTATCGTGGTCGCACCATCGAATTGTTGACCTGTGTCATCCTTCCTCATCGTCGACACAATCGATACTAACACTCAATGATGATGATTTCCTTCTACCACTATGCATAACCATGTCTGAAATCCCACATATAATAAACCCAAAATTTTATTCATATTTATATTGTTTATTTAGTGAATGCATTAGACTTAAAGGAGTGACAGGTGGGGCCCAGTATTATATTTCCCTTCAATGCATTGATTGGTATTATAGGGAAAATGATTTTGGTACTTAGTGTATGCCTAAATAATGTAATCATGATGCCTTTGTTGTAACAATGATGATAAGTATAATTTCTTAGTTGTGACCTTAATAGAAATAAAAAAGTCTTAGCAGAGGCCATGATGGTAAAGATATGGATGTCTAGTTTTATAAATTCGATCACTATTAATTTAAATGTTGTATTGAATGAGTTTATTTATATTATTCACCATGTATTTGATTCATGATCATGTGATCTGTTATATGACATTATTTTATTGTCAATTATTTCCTATAATATTAATCATTCCATGTTTATGCCTTGATAGATTCTGATATATATTTTCTCTTACTGAGAATTTGAGATCACCCTTCTTATGGTTAAAATTACATTTGTTTTGATGATAATTATTACACAATATATTTCTAGAAGAGTAGCGTATATGGATAATTTTTTGGAAGATATTTAATGCTTAATATAGAATAAATATTTTCTAATATAGTAGAAAAATTTCCATTTGATGAGAAAGAAATGGGTTTTGTTGGTTAATTATTTTTCCAAAATCACTAATTTTTTTTCCTAAAAGGTCCTTAAAATTTATGTGACTCTATAGTTATTAGTGATATTGTATTTATTGATGGTTAAAATTAGAACACCTTGGCTCATTTCAATGTCGTTATTTAAAAAAGATTTTAATGAGAACTGAATCCCGAGAGAGAGCGTCTGTGGTATCAAAAGAAAATCATTATTGTGTTCATATTATATTAACCTAGTTTGGGTGAAACAAGTAAAAATTACTTGTATATTTCTTTATTCACTTTACCTATTCATATTTTTTTGTGAGGGAGAGAAGTGTTCATATTAAAAGCGGAACATGATCATTGGAAGTCGCTACTAGCACTACACTTTATCTGTGCTAAAAAAACACTTATAAAGGTAATACCATTACTAGTACTAATAAAAGGTGTAATTAATTAAAAAAATTATATTCTATGAAATATCATATTTTTGAATAAAAAAATATTTAAATTGTTATAGATATAATATATTTTATTAAATATAATTTATATAACATTAAGTACATAATTACACATAATCTATAATAGATTTTGGGAAAATGGATTATAAAATAAATAAAATTTAATATTATGTAAAAAATTAGTAATTATACAGCACTGTTAAAATTTATTTTAAAATAATATTATTCTTTATGACTTATGATACACACAACAGTGAAATTTAAGTGAACTGTGATATATGATAAAAATATTCTTAGTTAAAGGTTACCATTATATCATAACTATTAAATTAGCATTATAAATACGAATAAGAAAATTAGGAAAAATATTTATAAAGGTTTTATATAATAATAATATATTTATTAATTCATAGAAAATATTTAATCAATCTTCAGTAAATTAATTTTATGCTTAAAAAATATATTTTCTCCAAAAATGGATTTTATTGTCTTTTGTGCACGAACATTATTATTAATTTCTAGAATATTTTATTAATTTTATTTTATGGAATAAATTAATTTTTTAAATCATCAATTAAATATTATATTTCAGTGAATTGATGGGTTTTTTTAGAAGATTTATTTTTGAGTGAATAGTGAAAAATACAATTTTTTGTTAAAAAGTCTTTTCATTTCTTTAATTAACGTAATTTAAAAGTCACATTATATTTTGAATTTGATCTTAAAGTAACTTATGAATCATTTAATTATAAACAATCTAATTAATTATGTAAAAATCATCAATGGACTTTATTTTGGTATAAGTTCATTTTTTGTATTTTATACCCATTTATCTAAACACTATTTTTTCATTCAGTTTTAGGAATTTATATTAAAATTGATTTATTAGAATTCTATAAATTTAATCATAAAAAACGAATTTCATATTTTTAATCAGTAGGTTAAAATTTGGTAAATAGTTCCCTTTTATTTTTGATCACAATGAATAATATCATTGTTTATGATTTGTCACCATAGTAAAGGGTAAATTAGGCAATTAACGTTAAAATTAAAGTCATAAGGATTTAGAAATATATTTAGCACTTACCTGTGTTTCATTATGATAATTTCAAATAAAAAACCATTCAAATATTTTAAAATATAGAATTTTTGTGTCATTTCTCTTTTAAAAAGTCCTTTTTATTATTTTATGTAAAACAAAATCCCAAAATGTGTCTTTCTTACATTTAATATCTAGAATATTTTATGAGAGAGACAAAAACCTATTTTGAATGGTTCTAAAATTTTATTTTAAATATATTTTTTATGATGGTAATTTATTTTAATTTTTTCATGATGACATAATTACCTTAAATACATACACAATGCTGACACGATGCTTGAGAAAGTTGTAGAAGAATATAGTAACTAATATTTAAAACATTAAAGTGGTGTTTTTGGGTGATTTATGGTTTCATATTATTTTTTAGATATATATTACTTTTTATTAATTTTTTAAAAGTCTTTATTTGAGATACATTATTGTCTTAATATTTTTTAAAGTCAAATTATGTGAAGAGTCTATAAAATGAATTTAATGTTATTTTATGTTAAATAATATATTATTTAATGATTTAAAATTAATAAAAATATTTTATTTAGACTAATATATGCATTAAGGTTTATAATATCAATAATTTCACAAATATGGGTCACTTATTCTTTTATAGTGTCTTTCTTGACCCCTAACACATAAACAACTTGTGATCATGGTAATCGTTATATAATGTTAATGGGGGGGGGTTAAAACTAATAGAGAAGTGTTTAAAAAATACTTAAACATGTCTAAATTTTATTGGATGAGATTATAACTACTTATATCAATACTATATTATAAATATATCAATTATGTTCCAAATAAAGATGAAAAATAATTTATATTAATTTAATACTTTAAGTAATTCTGAGGTCTCCCCTCCCTTCACTTATAAAAAGAAACCAACTCTCCACTATTCCTCACAATTCATGATCCATTTAGATCAAAAAATATCTAACCAAATCTCATTCAATACAAACTCCCCATGACTTAGAGAATCTTTTATCATCAAAATTTTAACCTATAGGTCTTAATGTGTAAGCCAAATATTATTTTTTAATGAAGAGGTATAACTTTTAATCGAGTGTTTCCATTTTTCATATTCTTATATCTCCTTCCAATATCCTTAAATGATGATAATATGATAACAATATTATATCATATTTTCATGACCCAAATTCACCAAGATGAGGGAAGGGACAACAGATTTCCAGACCCTTCCTTCTTCAAGTTGAAGAAGAGATAATGACCCTTGATACCCTTCTTTAATAGGTCCCGGAATCATGACTAGCACCAAGGTTATAGAATCACACACAAAATAGAAGGCATTACCATTTTATTTAGTAGGATAAGGAGATAAGATAGTAAATACCAAACAACAAAAAACTGGTGGCAAAAGTAAAGAAAAAAATAAACCATTCCCATATGCATGTTCCAAAAGTAAGTGATACAAATTAAAATAAAACTCCAACGGAATGTACCAAAGGAAAGAAGAAAATAGAAACAATAACTGTCCCAAATTCCAGACTACTACAGTCCTGCTTGATCATTGATGTCCTCCTATATACCTGAAATAAGTTTTATATACGTAGGGTGAGTATACAGGTATACTCATTGGGGAAAACCAAAATTTGTCATGCACAATTGGGGTGGCATTATAATTCCCATGAGAAAACAAGATAACACCTAGAAAGGAAACTATCCACCCAATCCTCACCATGGATCACTCCCCAAATAACGCAAGTTAGGTAATGTAATAGTAATATCACATCGATGAAATTATACCAATATTGAAATATAAATGATGAAATTTCACATATATATAACCAAACATTCCAAAATCTATGCTCATGAAATTATACATGGATTAAAATCGGAATCAGGGAATGCTAAATTATTTTATATTCAGTTTCAATGTTTTCAATGTGTATTATTATGTTCAAATTTATTTTAATTTTTCCTTCCATTTACACAAAATATTTTTCTAATCATTTATTTTCACACAAAAGAATGTTTTTTATTTCATCTCCCCCCAAACATAATATAAAATTGTCCCAAGTGTTTGAAGAAAATAAAATTTAGAAGGGTTAGAGGCATATAAGGGGAGTTCAAAAAGGAAATTCAAATATAAGTATCATGGATATAAGTCCCCTAGTGGTTGAAGTTGAAGTTCATTCTGCTCCAATTTAGTCCTTTCATATCCATGTCACTTGTAGAGTTCCCTAGTAGAAAAAGGAAAAATAAAAAATACAAACAAAATAATATATTTATTTATTAATGTAATTAAAATTTTATATATACAATGATTATAGAATAAGGAATCACTATAATCCATAGGTTAGTGGTAAGAGCATTCCCCTATCTCCCTTCGGTCCCAGATTTGATTCCCCGCTACTTCACCGGTTGTGACAGGGTTTGACCCACGACCCATGACATGTCATTTTATATATATTTTTAATTATTATTATATTATTATTTTTTTGAATTTTCATTTTAACCTACAAACACATAAAAATAAAATAAAATAAACTGATGATACACTGTCTTCATTTAAAATTTCTAGGTAAGGTATTACTCAGGGATCATACCACATAACACAGATGAATATGGTGCTCCCCGTTCATACCCATCCATACTCATAAGAGAAGGACAAGTCAACAATCTATATTTTTTTATATTTTTTTAATATCAAAATTATTAATTAATCATATTTGAAAAATAAATATGAATAAAAAAAATTGGAAACATGAAAACCATGGTTTGCCTCCCGTGTAGCGCTTTTGAATAACGTTGTTAGCCCGACATGGATCCTAAATTTATCAATTTTTTCTTGCATCATAGGTTGGCGCAGTAAACTATCCTCTGTTTCTTCTTTATTGAATGATTCAATGAATGGTTTTAACCTATGACCATTGACCATGAAAATTTAACCACATGTGGGATCCTTAATCTCTACTACCCCATGGGGGTACACTTGATGCACCATGAAAGGACCTGACAATCTAGACCTTTACTTTCTCAGTTGTAAATGAAGTTTTGAACTATAAAAGAGAACAATGTTTCTTGGGTCAAAATGTTTGACTTTGATATTCTTGTATTGGTAGGATTTAACTCTGGATTTATTTATCCTCAATTTTTTATAAGCCTCCATTCTATGTTCCTCAAGTTCATTAAGAACTAATTTCCTTTTTTCTTCGGCCAAAGAAATGTCAAAGTTCATTTTTTTTATTTCCCAAAATGCTTTATGCTTGATTTCAATAGGTAAATTGCATGATTTTCCATAAACCAACCTATATGGTGACATGAATAGGATGGTTTTGAATGTTGTATGATATGATCAAATAGCATCCAAGAGTTTCTTAGACCAATCTTTCCTAGAGGGATTCACAGTTTTCTCAAGAATTTTCTTAATCTCCCTATTCGCTAACTCATATTGACCATTGGTTTGAGGATGCTATGCAGTGGAAACTTTATGATAAATACCATACTTAGACATGAGTGAAAGGAATGGATAGTGGTAGAAATAGGTTCCTCAGTAAGTGATTATACCCCTAGTAATTCCAAATCAAGAAAATATGAGCCCTTTTATAAATTGGATAAAATCACGATGGTCATTAGATTTAGTGGGAAAGGCCTCAACCCATTTTGAGACTTAATAAATATCTAATAGGATGTAGAGGTATCCATTGGAGTTTGGAATGGGTCCCAGGAAATCAATCCCCCAACAATAAAATATTTCAATGACCATAATAGAAGTGAGGGGCATTTAATTCATTTTTGTAATGGATCCTAATTGCTGACACTGAGGACAACATTTGCAAATTTAGAAGGAATCCTTAGTGAGGATAGGCTAGTAGAAACCACTTTGGAGGACCTTTTTAGTGGTTTTATTTGTAGAAAAGTGGCCTCCAGATGGCTCTCCATGAACAATTTTTATAATGGACTCGTGCTCAGACTCAAGAACACATATCCTGATGATTTGATCGAGATACAACATGAAGAGGTAAGAATCATCAGACACATATTGTTTGAAATCATAAAGGAATATCATCTTACCTTCGGTCCCCAAGAATTTTGGAATGTCACCGGTCACCTAATGGTTTGTTATGTCAGTATACCAAGGGCAATCACTCCCTGAATAGAGGTTCTCATCAGGAAATGAATCAGACACAGAGTGGTGGTGTGAGTTTTCATTGAATTCTATCCTGAAAAGGTGATAATAAACAACATTTTCAACACCCTTTTTATCTCTAATGGTTAAATAAAACTCTTGAAGAAGAAGTACCCACCTAATCAATCTATCCTTGACATCTTGTTTTTGGAAAAGGTATTTTATGTCTGAATGGTTGGTGAAGACAATGATGGGTGATCCTAAGAGATAAGACCTGAATTTCTCTAAGGAAAATACAATAGTAAGAAACTCATTCCCAGTGATGGTGTAGTTAATTTGTGAATCATTTAAATATTTTCATTCATAAGCAATGTAACCAAGAGTTTTCTCACACTGTTGTCCTAAGACTGATCTTACAATGAAGTCACTAGCATCACACATGAGTCCAAAAGGAAGTCTCCAATTTGGAGATTGCATGATAGGTGGAGAGACAAGAGATGACCTGAGTGTATAGAATGATTCCTCATAGATTTCTGTCCATAAAAACGGAGCATCTTTCACTAATAGAGCACAATGTGATTGAGAAATTGAGCTAAAATTCATAATGGACCTTCTACAGAAACCAGAATTTCCTAAGAAGGACCTCACTTCCTTAACAGTTTTAATATATGGAAGGTGATGAATGATGTCAATGTTATCTTTATCGATATTAATCTTTCTACCAAAAACCAAATGACCTAGAACAAGTCCTTCATTTACCATTAAATGGAATTTTTCCCAATTTAGGATGAGATTCTTAACCTCGCATCTTGAAAAAAACCCTTTAATCATTTATAATTAATCCCTCAAAATTATCCCTAAATATGGAAAATTCATCCATGAATACCTCTATGTAATCCCCCACCATGTCCGAGGAGATTTCCATCATGCACCACTTCAAGGTACCAGGGGAATTACATAACCCAAAGGGCATGCGCTTGATGGAAGAAGTGCCAAATGGACAAGTGAAGGTTGGTTTTCCTTGATCCTATAAAGAGACCTAGATTTTATTATACCTTGAGAATCTATCTAGGAAGCAATAGAATTGATGACCCTCCACTCACTCGAGGGCTAGACAATAAAGGGTAAGGGGAAATGGTCAGTCTTAGTACAAGAGTCGAGCTTCCTATAGTCGATACAAACTCTCCATCCCCTACTGACCCTTGTGGGGAAAAGGTCACCATCCTCATTGGTGATCACATTGATTCTAGATTCCTTTTTTAAAACATGAATTGGGATATCCCACTCACTCTCATCAATGGGGTAGATGATACCCAATTTTAACAACTTATGAAGTTATTTCCTTACCACATCCATAAGATTTGGATTGAGTCTCCTTTGAGGTTGACGACTTGGTTTGGATTCATATTCAAGAACAATAATATTAGTCATAATGAGTGGGATAATCCCAAAAATATCAGAAAGGGTCCATCCAATTGCTTTCTTATGCCTTCTTAGGACATAAAAAAGCATCATCTCTTGATTGGATTCAATAGAGGAAGAAATGGAAACATGAAAGGATTGATTGTACCCTAATAACACATACATGATTGATGAAGATAAGACCCCAAATTAGATACATATTGGTTACCAAATTCCATGAATGGATGAGGATTTGTATTGAACTTAGTTTCTTTGTTCAGATTTCTTGACAGAATTTGTTCCCTGTGAACAGAATATTCATCCACAAAATTAGCCAGAGTAGTGTCCTAAATGGGTATGGACTCAATGTAATTGATTTCTGCCAAGGTATAATTGATTGTTGATTCTAGAAAATCTTTAATAGTACTATCTAAAATAGATTCAATCCATGGAGACAAATTTTCTTCATGTGAACAAAGAAAATAAATATCTCCTTGACTTGGACATCCTTCAGCAATTCCTTGATGTTCCTCAAGATCACTATCAACACTACCAATCCAATTAACCTCATGTATTTCTTCATCATCCCCAATTTGAGAGTTTTCATTATAGATGTTCTATCCTAGAATCATATTTACAAAGGAGGTGGTCATGTTCCCATTTCACACTCGGATAAAATTTTTTAATGTTACAAGGAAGGGATTACCAAGGATGATTGCGGTTTTCTAATTAAAACATAATATTGGGTGATTTTTGGGGATAATGAAGTCAACTGGGTAGATGAAATTTTCTAATTTCACCAAAAAATCCTTTAATATCCCCTTAGGAACTCTAATTCTACAATCAGCAAGTTGAAGAGTGATAGATGAGGGTTGGAGTTATTTGAGACCTAATTGAAAATACATGGTATAAGGAATGAGATTCACACTAGCTATTAGGTCACACAAGGCTTTTACAACATTGTCCTATCCTAGTTCAACATTGGCTCCAGGGCATCCTGGTTATTTCATCTTTGGAGGAAGGGTTCCTTGGATTGTTGTGCTAACATTTTCTGCCAAAAGGACTTAGTTCTTATGTGAGAATTTATTTTTAAATGTGCAGAGGTCCTTAAGTTATTTTGAGTTTTCAGGAATTGCTTGAATTGAATCATGGAGTGGAATGTTCAACATGACTTGTGAGAATATTTTCCTTAATGTTTAACACAATTCAGGCTTGGGTTTCCCCCTCATGCATTGAGAAAATGAGGTAGGTTGTGGGATTGTTTTTTGAAGTGGTGTTTCATTCACATTGTTGTTATTTTATTCAGTTTGATCACATGGTTCATTTGAATTTTCTTTAGGGTTTGAATCTTTAGATGGTTTTTGAATTATTTGTTAAGGATTCTTAACTGATTTCCCACTTTTTAAAACTATTACAGCCTTTAGTTGTTAATGATTTATTTGATTGAAACTTGACTCTCCCCTTAACGTTGAGGATGGAACTACCTGAGTTGGCATGGGTGCTTTCCTAGTTTTAATGGTTTATAGTTAATTTTTAAGGGATGATACTTCTGAGTTCATTTTCTCAACTTATTTACACAACTTCTCAAGGATTGGAAGAGGGATAGATTTAGTAGGGAATTATTCTTGTTGGTTTATCCCAGGATGATACTTTAGTTGTTGGATTGGTTATTGCTTAGGTTTCTTGATGTGTTGTTGGTATTGGTCAAGAAGATGATGGTATTAGTCTGGTTGTGGTAGGAAATGGTTGTGGTTTTGGAAATTTTGTGGACGGTAGGGGTTTGGTCTTTATAGATGACTAGGTTTTTTGTTATTGATAGAGCGTTGTCATGGTCTCCCTCAAATGATTAGTGTGATTTTTGGATACTTAGGTGAAGCATAGTGGCTTACTAAGGTCGTCTCTCAAAAGAGGAAGTGAATTAAAACAACTTTCTAGAGGTATTCAAAAAATAAAATAAAATAAAATAAAAACACTACATGAAAGGATAGGGGTTTTTTGAAGTTTATAAAACTTGAAGAAGTTTGCTGGAAGAAGATTGCATTTTTTTGGTTTTTAATTTTGAAATGAATTTTGATTAAAAAGACACAACAAGAAGAAGTTTTTTTAGAAAAAAATTTAAAAGACATAATCGATATAACTCTACCTCTTAAATAAATTATTTATCATTATAATTTAAATTAAAATCCACTTAATTATGACCCATTAACTTGTTAACCCCTGAACCCTATGAGAATTAACCTTACCACAAAGATGATGTTAATTAAACCCAAGGTTATCTTTGGAACATGAAATCGCATCACCCTACTTTGATTGATGTTATAAGGATAGATTATGGTTAGTGGTAAATTAATACACATATACAATCTTAAATTGAGGATGAATTGTTTTTAGGGATTATATTTGAACTCTACAAATTTATCGTGTATGGTGTTGTATTACCGATTAAGATCGCGCTCTCACAATTTACACAAAATCTCGACCTCACGTGTTTTTGTGTTAGTTGTTCAATTGCTTTCTTAGTTTATTAAAAATTAAAAACACAATTCATGGATCATATTAAGAGAATTAATGTAGCTCAATGATTCAAAATAATTAAATGATGAGGGTAGAAGATAGATCGATTACTAAAAGACTACTCTTCCATGGGTGGCGTAATCATCGTAGAAGCATTTTGCATGTGCAAAGGTTTATAATGGGTATAACTCAATAATGCTTCTACTCATGAATTCCATACCAATTAGGAAGATTAAGAGAAGAATAAATTTAAACAAAACAGATAAAAATATGAGGAATAATAGTATATCAAAGAAGTTTATTACAAAAATGAAAAAATTACAAAATGAAGAAAAGAAGGAGGCTTTGATGAGGGGATCCTTTCCTCAAGAGCTACCCCTCTTACAATGTTTAGAGGATTTGGGTGAATACAATTCTCATCTACCTAAAATCTCCTAATGCACATCCTAACCCCACCAAATGAGAAAAACATTAATTTATTCAATTGTGGGGAGGCTAGGTTCAAAGTGGTTTCAAGTGTGAATGGGGAATCTTGGCCAAATATTTTATGTCAACATGCACTGCCCATTTGACCACAAAAACACATGAATTGGCAGGCCTTCTAGTGTGATAATATGTGAGCATATAGTTATTCTATCTCCTCTAAATATTTGGGCTCAATCCATACAAAGATGAACGTGTTATGGATGAAATATAGAAGCTTCCCCATTCTAGAGTGTCTATCCCACCTTTGACTTTATGGCCCAATTAATCCATTCAGATGCATTCTTTTTATCAAGTTTCCTGAATAAAAGTTGTATCCCATGAAGTAAGTTACACAGTAACATAATATTACGTTCAAATAATTCAAATAAAAATATTTATGATTGATATACTAGAATGATTTTAAAAGGGAAAAACTGGAATTTTAATCAAATATTCAAATGAATGATCTAATCCCAAATACTTTTTAATTGAACATATTTAACACAATGTGAGGAAATTATATCATTTATTATCAATAAAATACTCAATAAAATAGTGTTTTATCAACTCCCCCACACTTACAATTTTTCACTCCTGAGCAAAACCTCATATTAAGTAAACATCAATATCAAATCAAAACCAATTTTAAAACACATATCCTTGAGATCAAACAATTACACACCATGAAATAAGATACATCATGCCTCATAAAAAACAATTACATCAATTTCTTAATTTATATCATTGAATATATTTCCACTTTATTTTTCTTCCCATGCACAAAACACTTACCTCTCTTGAATTTTCTCTTATCACTCAAATATAATTTTTTTTTGCAATTTCTTTCTCATCCAAACTCATACAAGGGTCACCATAGGCTTGAGAAATTCCTAAATCACCACCCAATGAGAGTAAGGGACGTATGTTTATCATGAGGACTTTTCAGGGCTGTTCTGTTGATTTCAGTTGGCATGATTTAGATGTGAAAAATTATGAGGCTGAATGAGGAGGGATTGACTCTTTTTGAAGTAAACATGCATTAATCTAATTTTCACTTAAATATGGTCTTTTACTCAATCCCCATAGTATCAATTCAGCTCCAAAATCATGAAAAGTCATGAAAATTTAACACCATTCATCATTTCAGCATAAAAAATGTCAGTCTTCTCAAATATTATTTTCTTGAATGCTCTAGATAGACACAACATTCCACCTCAATTAGAAGCTCCAGAAAAGGCACAGCTTTCAATATAATTAATTTCTTCAGTAGAAAACACATCTATATAGAGTTTAATTTTCCTTCCAATGTATCACAAAATGTGGTAGCACAACAGATGATAGATTCCCCCACTCTTAAGCTCAACTAGATTATGAAATTTCACTTCAAGAGTTAGTTGGATAAGGAAAATTGGATTGTAACATGGCTAACATAACAGGCTGTGCATGGCTTTTAAGGGCTACAAGGATTAAATGTTCATGGTAGGCCATTAAAAAAGGATTCGTTGAAATAGGGGCTTTAATACCAAAAAAATTCTTTAATAATTTAAACATAAGTACCTCAAACCCTCATGTTTTGACAAGAATAGATAAAATTTTGGATAAATCAAGCATGGTTTAGTTCTCTCAAAAAGTGAGGTGAATGTAATGAATATGAAAATAATGTTTCATAATCCTCACAAGAAAGCGATTTCCAATATAAAGACAGTTAGATGTGGCATAGTATTCAAAATTCAATATAATTTTCATGAAATTTCTTAATATTTGAACTTGAAACAATGTCATTTTCAGCATTCATTTAAGCTCAGTTTCAAGGGATAAGTTGTTTCACTAATTTATATGCATTTCAAAATTACGATGAGAATCATTTCAGCTCAAAAATTTCAAAAACACAATGAAAATTCAAAAATAAACACACAAAATTTTGAAAAACAAAAAATTTTTTGTTTTGTTTTTTTAAGCAGGAAAAAATTGAAATTACTAAACTAAAAGGTTCCCTCCCCCACACTTAAAATATTGAATTGTCCTCAATGTGAACCCATGAAATGATATATGCACATGAAATGAAGAATTTTTAAATAGGACAAATAATATAAGAGTGAAAGTGTTAGGAAAATCCTGACATGCTCAAGTGATAATGGGGTAATGCAGTGTGATAAACCCCACTGCATATGTAGGAAGTCCCTCAATGTATCTTTTATAATGTTTCCCACTGACTGTAAATATCATTCTAGTTTCCACTTGTGTGATCTCCACTGCACCATAAAGAAAAACATTAGATAAAATATAAGGTCCTAACAAACTGGAACACAACATATCAGGCATCAGCTTCAGTCGTGAACTGTAGAGAAGGTCTTTCTCTCCAACATGAAACTCCCTTTGTTGGATCATTCTATCATGAGATTCTATTGATATTTCCTTGTAGGGCCTTGAGTTATCATATGGAGAAAATCTAATCTTTTTATGCTCTTGAATTTCTATCTTCTTTTGGATTTCGGCTTGGGCCAAATCCATGTTGCATTTTTTTATATCCTAATAAGACTGATGCTCAACTTCCACGGGGAGATGACATGATTTTCCAAAAACAATCCAAAATGGGGACATACCAATTGGTGTCTTGTATGCTGTCCTATAAGCCCACAATGTATCATCCAAGTGCTTGCTCCAATCCTTCCTATTTGGTTGCACGGTTTTCCCCAATATTTGTTTCAACTCCCGATTTGAAACCTCAGCCTAGCCATTTGATTGGGGGTGGTATGGTGTTGATGTTTTGTGTGTCACCCCATACTTTCAAAGGAGGGAAGAAAAATTCCTATTACAAAAGTATGTCCCTTGGTCACTGATCATGACCTTTGGTACTCCAAACCTGCAAAAAATTTGAGCCTTGAAAAAATCCACTACAACATGAGAATCATCAAACCTGGTGGCCTTGGCCCCCACCCATTTACTCACATAATAAACAGAAACCAAAATATACAAAAATCCAAATGAACTAGGAAAAGGACCCATAAAGTCAATGCCCCATACATAAAAAATCTCACAGAATAGTATGGGTTGTTTGGGAATCTCATGTCTCCTAGAAATTTTCCCAGTGTGTTAGCAACAATAGAATGACTTAAAAAACACATGGGCATCATGGAATGAACTAGTCCAATATAATCTAGACTCCAAAACCTTCCTAGCTGTCCGTTGGGGTCCAAAGTGTCCACCACAAGCAAGTTTATGACAGAAATGCAAAAGAGACTCAAACTCATGATCAGGAACACACCTCTTAATGACTTGGTCACTACACATGTGCCAAAGGTAAGGATCATCCCAAACATAATACCGAGACAAACTTTTTAATTTTTGGACATGATGTTTCCTTAAATTTGCAGGGATTTCAGAGGCAACAAGGTATTTAACTAAATCTGCAAAACAAGGATGCATTCCTGAGATGGAATAAAGATGCTCATCAGGGAAAGTGTCCCGAAGTGGTACCTGGTCCAAGGTGTCATCCTCTAGTGTGTGAGTATGCCTACTCATGTGATCCACCACAATTTTTTCTGACCTCATTTTTTATTTATCTCAATATCAAATTCATGAAGAAGGATCATCCATCGGATCAGCCTGGGCTTTGCATCTGGCTTCTTCAAGAGTTACCTCAAAGCTGCATGGTCAGAATAAAAAACTACATTAGAGCCCAATAAATTTGAACAAAATTTATCTAAAGAAAATATAATAGAAATAAACTCCTTTTCCATTGTTGTGTAATTTTATTGGGCTGAATACAGTGTCCTTGATGCATAGGTGATCACATGTGAAAATCCCTCCCCCTCTCAGATATGACATCTCTAACCACGAAGTTAGAGGTGTCACACATAAACTCAAAAGGAATCTCGCACCACAGGGGCTGTATGATAGGTGGAGTGGTTAGAAACATTTTTATCTCATCAAAGGAAGTCCTGTAAGAGTCATCAAACACAAAATTAGAATCCTTTTGAAGTAATCGTGACATAGGAAGATCAATTTTACCAAAATTTTTGATGAAGCGCCAATAAAATCCCGAATTACCTTGTAAAGATCTAACATCACGCACACATAAAGGATAGGGTAAGGATTAAATAATGTCTATCTTAGATCTATCAACCTCTATCCCATGTTTTGACACTACATGCCCTAAGACAATGCCATGCTCTACCATGAAATGACACTTTTCAAAGTTCAAGACCAGATTCTTCTCAATACAAAGATTAAACACCTTTCCCAAACTACTTAGACATTCATCAAATGAAGACCCATACACTGTAAAATCATCCATAAATACCTCCATGATGGTCTCAATAAAATCAAAAAATATACTCACCATGCATCACTGGATGGTACCTAGGGCGTTGCAAAGTCCAAATGGCATCCTCCGGTAGGCGAATGTGCCAAAGGGATAGGTTAATGTAGTCTTCTCCTGATCCTCCAGATCTACAAGAACAAAAAAATATCCAAAATATCCATCAAAGAAACAATATTGTGTCTTCCCAGCTAGTCTCTAAAGCATCTGATCAATAAATGGGAGGGGTAAATGGTCTTTGTGAGTGGAATAACTTAGTTTCCTATAATCAATACACACATGACAACTATTTTTCACCCTCATTGGAACTAACTCTTCTTTCTCATTTTTAACAATAGTAACACCACTTTTTATAGGCACAACCTGAATAGAACTTACCTACTGAGAATCTGAAATGGGATAGATTATACCTGCCTCGAGAAATTTTCAACCTATTTTTTAACAACCTATAGAAGGGTTGGATTGAGTCTCCTTTATAGTTACATCACCGGTTTAGCCCTATCCTCCAAAAGAATCCTATGCATGAAAATGGAGGGGATAATACCTGATATGTCATCTAGGGTCCACCTGATTACCCTGATGTTCTCTCTCAAAAGGATCAAAAAAATTTCTTCATGTTCAAAAGTGATATTGTTAGCAATGATAAATAATAATTTCTCACCACTTGAAAAGTGTGAGTATTTGAGATTTGGTGGAAATGGCTTGAGTTCCAGTGTAGGGGGGTGGTGTATGGATGGGGTCAATGAAGAAACTGAAATATGTGCACAAAGAGCATTAGTATCAGAATAAAAATCATCAAAATTAGAAATTAATGCATCAAATCCATCAACATACTCAACATCCATGTCATAATCAGAGTTTATATGAACAGAATTTGAATCCAAATCAAAATCAAATCTAATAGAGGGTTTTACATCAAAAATAGGTGTGGAAGTACTCTTAGATATCAAACTAGAACCAATACTCATAATCTCTATAAACAAAGGAAAATCAAAATCCATGGAGTTTTTACTTGGTGGTTCAAAATGGGAGATAACAAAAGAAGAATGGTCCTCATAGGGGTACTTCATGGAGTCCATAACATTAAATATCACAGCTTCGTCCCCAAATTCCATGGAAAGTATACCCTCATTGACATTTATGATAGTTTTTTGCAGTTTTGTGGAAGGTTCTACCTACGATAATGGGGGAATTAGAACTTACTTGATCATCCTCCATGTTAAGAACATAGAAATCTCCTGGAAAGATCATGTATCTTACCTGGATAAGTACATCATCAAGAACTCCCATAGGATATGTCGTAGATATATTCTCCAACTAAACCACTACTCTCATCGGCTTCAACTCGCCAACCTATAAAGAAGAGAATATAGAGTGAGGCATCACATTTATGGAGTTTCCCAAATCACAAAGAGCACCAGAGAAGTGAAACTTTCCTATGGTACATGGGATGGTGAATGTTCTGGGATCCTTGCACATTGTTGGCATTGCTAGAGTTGGTGTAATGAGTACTGAGACATTCCTTCCAAGATTTATCCTTTCATTTCCCTTGAGCCCTCTTCGATTGGTACAAAGTTCTTTTAAGAATTTCTAATACCTTGGAATTTTCTTAATGGATTCATGTAGAGGAATCTGGATCTCCACACGCTTGAATGTGTCCAAAACCTCCTTTTGCATTGCCTCTTCAGCCATATTCTTGGATTGAACAACCCTGTTTGTAAAAAGAAGGTGTTTAGGAGGAACATCATCAATATTTTTCATACCTTTATCTTTCTCCTTGGATTGCTCATCAGTTGGTATGGAATGCGGCTTCTCTAGAGTTGAGTTGAATCCCGGTAGAATGGTAGGTAAAAATGTATCTTTCATTTGCTTCCCACTTCTCAAGGTGATGGTAATGACACTCCCTTTTGTATTTGGAGTGGGTTGGGAAGGTAGATTTCCAGAATTCATACTCACAAGTTCATGGAGGGTGGTGGAATATGGCTCATTTGAGTCTTCAAATCCCTCAACTCTGAACCTTGACTCTTCAGCTCATTCTGTTGATTAAGAACAATTTCTATCAAAATATCATCAGTGTTAGAGTCTACCTTGTGTTGGATATTCCCTTGTAGCTTAATTTTTGATGTTTGAGCTTTAAATATCCTTTGGGGTTGTTGGAATCCCTGTTGGTAAGGTGGAGGCTACTGGAAAATAGGTTGAAAAGGGGGCCTTTGTTATTGCCCAGAGCCAAACCTCATGTATGATTGAACCTTCCAACCTTGGTTGAATGTTAGTGAAAAAGAGTCATACTTATTTTGGGGTTGTGGTTATTGTTGTTGATATGGTCTCCCAAGAAATACTTCTGCACAATCTTCTGTTTCCTGTAGTTGGGGGCAACAGTCAGTTGGGTGGCTTGTCTCAGTGCAAATACCACAAGGTCTTGAAGGAGGGGGTAGGTATGTATTTTGATCCAAAGAAATCTGCCTCACCATAGTGTTCAATTCTTCTAACTCGGTATCAATCAAATGAAATTCAAGAGAAGAAGGACTTACCTGATGTACTCCCCTAACATGTGGTGTAACTCTATCATCGAATTGTTTGGAGTTTTGGGCCATCTTGTTGATCAATGCACGTGTGGCTACTGGTGTCTTGTCCACCAGTTCCCCTTCTACTGTGGCTTCCACCATGCTTCTCTCTATAGGTGTGAGTCCTTCGTAGAAGTATTGGATGAGGAGTTGCCCACTGATTTGGGGATGCAGTCATCTTGCGCATAACTTATTGAATCACTCACAGTACTCATACATTGACTCCCATTGGGCTTGCCTGATCCCTGAGATCTCCTTATGAATGGAAGTGGTCCTTGATGTTGAAAGAAATATCTGGGATTTCAGTATGTGGAAAGTGTTAACTTTTAATAGCACTCATGTTTTCACTAAGGTTCTATGGTAATTCATGTTCAAAAAGAATACATGATTAAGGTATTGACATGTTTATAATGTGACCAACAAGATATATCGTATGATATATGGGGGATAAATGATGGTATTCAAATTCTCTATAGATGAAATTTCTAGTAATTGTTGTCTTTATACTATGAGCTTGGATAGAAGTATTTTGGATAATCCTAATGATTGGAATGGATTATGATGGAAATTATATAGTATTGTTTAAGGATATAACTTTTTTTTTGATATTATTGATGGAATGTTATAATAGTGTAGTTTTAAAAAAAGGGACAACCTGCAGGACGGGCGACAACCCATCACGTCGTACAAGTTTGCAGGAATTGAACCCACAACCGAAGTGAGACAGACCTTTATTTCTTACCACTGGCCTACAGGAAGTCCCTGGTTAGTAGAAACTAGTTTTATTTTATTAATCGGTATGATAGGTGAAGTATAAGTCCATTGTTGGAATCATATATGATTAATCTCGCCATAGATGGACTTATGTATATTTAATAACTTATGAAAAACATTTTGTTATAGAAACGGATGGGATGGCTTATAATTCTAGAAAATGATCTGCAAATACTTTAAGAATGAAAATTTCAAATTCATTTCTTTAGAAGATGAAGTAGAAATTGTTCAAGGCACGAACAACAGTGAGATTATACCGAGATAAAGTAAGTATTTCTTCTAATTAACATTCTTCAACTTTAGGGAAATCATCTTGAAAACCAAAAATGTTGTCCTAGTGCTCATATATCTAATGAATCAGATGGTACCTTAGATCATCACAGATTTATGGATTTGTGATTGTTGGCTTTTTTAATGCCATGTTCTCTACCACTCTCCATCATAACAGGATGGTTATATTTCTCTTCCATATCCACATTTTTACTTATGTTCTCCTATGTTGAAACTCAGTGATTAGGGTAAGCGTTACGTTTCATAATTTAT
Source organism: Viscum album (assembly GCA_963277665.1). Classification (NCBI taxonomy): domain Eukaryota; kingdom Viridiplantae; phylum Streptophyta; class Magnoliopsida; order Santalales; family Viscaceae; genus Viscum; species Viscum album. The sequence continues at coordinate 1,936,187,906 of OY728131.1, forward strand.
GTTTTAAAGAAAAGTTTTGGTATTCATTCTTAAAATGTGGGTTTCTGTTAAAACTTTTGATTAGTAAACCATTTATTACCCCAAATGAATTTTGAGGGTGAAATTCATTTTAAGGGGGGTAGAATGTAACACCCCGAGATGTTATGAAAAATATTATTTTTAATTTCATTGATGTCTAGTGTTGTACGCTACACCAAAAGTATATTTCACTACATGAATACCTGACCTAGCTTCCATTACACACAATCACGAACTTCCATGATAGCGTGTGTTATAGGCAATACTGTGTTTCTCTAAACAAAGATATGTTATTAAAATATTATAAAAATTAGCCATTATGAATAGTAATACCCACTTTTTGAAATTTTATTAATTTTATCATTCAAAATGGACATCATTTTTGGATTCTAAATATCGAAATTATCCTAGGGTGAAATTTTGGTATTTTTATGAAAACATTCAATTTTCGATGAATAGTGAAACCACTGTGTTACTATTTAAAAACAGACTTTTTATTTAAATAATTATTTATTTTTTTTAAATTTATTTTCGATCAAATTTGATATAAAATACCTATATAAGATCAATGTAATTAATTGGATTCATTTTATAATAATTTAAGATATATAAAAATTTTGTTGAACTTTTGACCGTCTTTTACCCACCACCTAGGAAAATTTACAAATTTATATAAAACATAAGTTTACTACTTTTTTTAATGTAATTTCAAAACTCCAAGAGACACGATTTATGTTAGTAAGTAAAATTCGGTTCAATGAGATGAAAATATTTTTTGGTGAATAGTAACTTTTTACTTTTATTTACCATGGTTAAAAGTAAATAGGGTAATTAAGGGTAAAAATGAAATTATTATTACCCTAACACATGTCCTAATTCTATTTTATAAGTTTAATTTGACCAAAAACAACCTTATCAATAAAATATGACCATATAGGTCCACTTGAATTAGATTAGGACATTTAATATTATTTTATTTAAAAAAGAATTAAAATAGTTAAAATCTATGTTTAATAACTAAAACATTTTTAATATATGGTTATATATGAGATAAATTAGACTATAAATATTCATTAGAACGATAAGAATATTTCATAAATAATGGTATTTTATTTATAATTATTAAATATTATATTATAAATGTTATTTATTACACAATGATGATGCAGTAATTACCTTATTAATGAAATATTATCATAATTGCTGTAATAAATACCCAAATAAATGTACTTTTAAACATTTTATGAATTCCACTAATTTTATAGGTTAATATTACATGTTAGTATTGATTCAATTAAATTTTTTAGAACTAATCATACTGTTATGATTTTCTCAAAAATCAATTACCAAATAGTGTCAAAATTGACATAAAATAGTTTTCAAAGAAAATATTATAATATTAATTGTTATTATATTTCTAAAAATCTAAGGATCGGACAAGATACTTATATCATTATAGGTGTATAATTTATGGATCACTTGGGGCTCACTTGGATGTATATGGTATGTTTATTAACTATATAATATAAAAATACAATGTGACATGGTAAATGCCAATCTAATTAACTAAGAGTTAAAACTAAAAGATAAGGTCAATATAATGACCCAAACCTATATAAAATATATTGGTTGAACTAAATTACAACACATACAAACTTTATCTTATATAAAATCAAATTGGAGCTATTATAAACTGAATATTACTTTATTATAATATAATATATTAAGTTTTTCCCTAAAGTGCCCCTCTCCTCCCTTATAAAAAGGGAACCACTTCCCTCTTCTCTTATAACCCTTTTGAGCCTTTAAGATCGTCAAAAACCTGCCCATTTCTCTTCTACACTTCCCTAGAATCATTCTAGATATTCTGGTCTTCTCAAAAGACCAACTCTACTTCCTTTAGAGAAGGCTTAAAGGAGGTGCGTCGAAGAAGAGGTAATCTCTTCTTCCGATTCTCCGTAGTTTCTATCTTCTTCTACTTCTTCTTATTTAGTTTTATCATTTTAAAGAAATAACATCATTATTAATTATATACTGATATGTTATTATAAATATTAAACAACCCTATTTCACCTTCTATCCATCCTACAGAAAACGAAATCACCGCGCGTGCGTACGTACGGAATACAGTTTCCACGCCATGGTGTAATCTGTTTTCAAACACCACCATACATGGATGGGTATAATGGTTTAAATAAATAACTATATATGATTATTGTAAAGTGATATTTATTCTGAAATATTATACATATGTTTCAATAAAATTCCACGATCATGAGAATGATATCATCGCCCGAGCGTACGTACGGACTACTGTCTGCACGACGCGATGAGATTCAATCTCCATGTTAACCATTCATGAATGATTATAAAGTATATATAATGAATAATAATGAGATATATGACATAATAATGATACTGGATTTATGTATATATATATGTATGTATTTCATCTTCTTAATTCCATTCAATTCAATAAGGAAACGAAAACAGCGTTCATGCGTACGTACGGCCTACCGTCTCCATGAACAGTGTATTTCATTCCATTAATCAATATATCATATATATATATGTATATGTATATGCTGAATATATATTATATATAAATAATTTTTTTACATTATGTAGTTCTGTAAATCAGGATATAATTAATAATATCTAGAACAACAATTTGAAACACGTACAATAAATGAAACGATTTTACCCAAATCGCTGCTTTTACATCGAATTTACAAAAGAATGGGTAATATAAAGTCATAAGTAAACTATATATGATATCATAACAATGAATATGATTCTGTAATAAATCAATGACATTATTAAAATCATTATACTGGAGGTTCGGATGCATATGAATCATATCAGACATAAGGTAAGGGATAAATTTTCAATATCATTTTAATCTGAGATTGTTTATACGTAAGTATTTACTGCGGTTACGTTTGTCATCCATGACCATGTTTTCTAAAAAAAATCATAAAATGTTTACTATTATTCCATGTATGTTTAAAGTCATTTTTACCCTCTGTTGAATTTTTACCACATTGTATGGATGGAATCTTTCCATTGGTTACCATATAAGGTACTTTTTGACTTTTTCGACAAAAGTACGAGGAGAATACTATTTTTAACCTATACAGCGTGAACGGATTTTTTACGGTTTTATAACGCCTTATTTTCATAAATATTACTCTACCTGATTTCATTACTATTTTAAAAAAATCATTTTATTTTAAAATTGCATGTCATTTTGTGAAAAGAAAATTATTTTGAATAAGAAAGGATATTTTCCTCAAGAATTCATTTCAAGTGTTTTATCAAAACCATTTTCCATCTAAGATGACATTATTTGATATGTGTATGTTTCAAGTATAATGTCTCAATGATTTAAATGGTCTCAATTTTCTTATTATGAAATGATATATATTTGTTTTATATTGATTATGTTATGATGGGATGATGTTTATGAAACCCATTTTATTGTTTGGGTTATGATAAATGATTTATATTTATGTTGAGGTAGAGGTAAGAATGATTTCATTATGAGATGGGTGGGACTTATATCTCCCTCCAATGCATTGGGTAAAGATTTATATCTCATGAGATAGACATGGCTGGAATGGTAAGTTAATCTGGTTCAGTAATACAGGACTTGAACGAGGAGTGAACTCGATTCAAAAAGGGAATTTGTCCACTAAGATGGTCTTGGAAGCAATGCCTTGACTACTATGGAAATCATATCATGTGTTTAATGGTTTCCAGAATCACATGTTTTATTCCCATTCTATTTTATCATGATTAATTTTCCTTTATGATATATTCCTTACGTACTTCCATGATTTATGTATCTGCTAAAGATTTTAATGTTTAGATTTTTGTTCATGTTTTTGCATTCAAATGTTTTTGGATTGTTGTATATTCTCTATGTTTACCCTTACTGGGCATTTGATCTCACACTTTTTATGTTTTCATTCCCCCAAGATTTAAAGAATGGTTTTAGGTAATAAAAAAAGGGGAGATCTTTTTGGAATATGTTGATGATCTTTCACCACGATTAGAATATTTTCTTCCGAGGTTACAAAGACACTAATCTATTGTGGTCCTTCAGTGTTTGTTTTTTTAGGTATTAATTATTCTGAAAAATTAATGTAATGTCTATGTACGTCAGGTTTTGATTCTCTACATGGAAGGATTTGGATAGAATTAGGAATGTCTTACATGAGGGGAGTTATATGCACTAATTCTACTTTGAAGATGGAACTTCTATCTTCTCCTCTCCATCTTTATATACTTTTAATCACTCAATAGATTAATAATCCATAAAAGAGGCGTATTCATTGGATTTTTTCATTTTATAATTGAATTTATATACTTTAGTGTGTAAAGTAAGAGCTCGGAAACCTACATCTATATAGAAATCATGGAGGGAGACACCTTCTAACAGGTACGGTCTAAAAGAGTTAATGATCTGATCTTCTTTCTATTGATCGAGTCTTCCTCTCGATGTTCTTGATCTCATACTAATCAATTAGAGATCAAAAGGGGTACATTTAATTCCAATAAACCAAATTGAAATTTTTTCAGAGTTATCCAGGGAATATAGATGTTATGAGAACCGAAACCTATCATGACTGTAGGAAGAAATCCTAGTCCCAGATGAACAACTAGGGATTTCACACAATCCAAAAGAGAGACTGAAAGAACTTGTTCAACTACGAGTTAACGATGGTATCCTGTTATCAAGTCAAAATATATTAGCACATTTATGTAATGATAAAAACTCTTTCAGAGGCCATCACATGAATTGTGATAAAATAATTTTATATCCAATATTAAAAAATTTCTTGGAAGAATTTACCTCTACATAATATTCTCCTTCATGCATATTTCGTGGAAGAGCCCATTTCTTAGATTGAAAAATGATCACACAAACAAATAATAAAGACTTTGAGCATTTCTCCATCACATCAGTAATATAATGTTATCTTATGAATGGTTAATGAGATCTCATTCAAATAATTCAAGAAGGAAAATTTTTTTATACCAACGTGAGACAAAGATATAATATGAATCTCTCTCTTTTTAAATTTATTTCTAGCCTTATATAATTATATAGTTCGAACAAGAGGGTATCTAAGGGAGCCTATTTGAGAATATGGTGTTATAGTTGACCTGTACTATTTATATTTTAGTAGATATGGGGTTATTGATCAGTTTACTATGGTATTATATCAAAACTGATAAGTAAGAAGACCAAAAATCTTTACTATCTAAAGACTTGAACTCACTCACAAGCACTTGAAGTGTACAAGTCAATTAAGAATATATTCCCCCCTAATAAAGTATTCACAAGATTCCTTTTTATTTTTTGATTGGATTTAAAATCAAACATGTTTACTTTTATTTAACATAATCTTATTAATTCCTTGATAAAAAATATTATTTTTTGATTTTTCTATAAAATCATTTTTATGCTAAAAACATGCATTTTTCTAAAAATTGTTTTAATTGTGCATTTTTAATTTATATTAAAATTAATTTTTACAACTTATAGAAATTAGAACATATAAAATTTATTACATATTTTAAATAAACACAATTAATATTAGGTAATAAGGTTAACTTAATTTTTTTAAATAATGAATAGTAACCATGATAAATATTTATCCCCTCAGAAAAGGGTAAAATGAGTTAAATAGGTTGAAATAATGGGATAAGAATTCAAGATAAAACAAAAAAATTCTTAAATCTAATTCATTAGTTGAATTTAGATATTAAATTATCATATTTTAAACTATCACACTTTGGATCCACATGACTTTAGTATGATATATATCAATAATAAATTTCAAAATACTTTCAAGTTTTCCACCGACCTCACTTAGAAAAAAAAACTTCAACCCCTAAAATTTCCAGAAATTATGAGCCACTTACCATGAACAATCCATGAAAAAATTTATTCCCAAAATCCATAGACACATCTTAGAGTTTCGGGTATTCCTAAATGATCACTCCAAGAAGGCTTAAGCTGTAAGCCAAAGGAAATTACCAATGGAGGAGGTATATATTCTTACTGAGATTTTTCAAACCCCCTTCTTCTTAAAACGACTCTAAATATTCAATAATAATCTTAACATAATTACATCACTATATTAACTATATTGAGATTTTGTTATGTAAATGTTGCAGCCATTTTCTATCTCCATTCCATCCCTGAGAAAATGAAAACATCTCTTGTGCATACATATGAACTAATATCTCCATGTTGAGGTGTAATTTGTTTTTTCATCAAAGAATCACTTGGCTAGTTAAAAATATGGTATTAAAAAATATATATGATATTTAATACATAGTTATTATTTTTTAAGTATAATATATAATCTAATTTCCTACCCTCTCGTCCATTTAAATATGATAACATCCCTCATATGCCTATGTGGACTATCACCTCCATGAAGTGATGTAATTCATTTTTTTATTACCACCTTGGATAGATGATTCTAAAATTACATACAATGAATGAAAATTATATTCATGAAATTATAAAAAATTAGGAGATGATGTAACTATTTCATACACATATAACCTCAATCAATATATCAAATTAATTCTAAAAAAAATTGACTAAATAACCTCAAGTGGACAACATAAGCAAGAACTACTCAATGAATGGATTCCAGATGATTATAAAAAGACATTAAAATGGAATATATAAAAAAATATACTTCAAAAAGTATCTAATAAATATAAATTTTTTTATTTAATAGGATATAACATGTTTGACCTAGTAGGAATCCAAGGAAGTGGCTTTTCATCTCAACTCCACTCTATTGAGACATATTTTATATTATACAAATAATTTAATTTATATAGTGTATATATTTCCCTTTGTCATATAATATCATGAACTCATTTATATTCATGATATTTAATGTTTGAATTCATGTTTTCACTTTTAAGGGGTTTTTATCAAAAATTTATTAACGTCGTACAGGTTTATTTTACAATATCACTCTTATTCAGGATTTTTCTTGTTTCAATTTACATTGGAATAAATATATACTCGTTGTCTTATTAAAACAAACCTATTTTCTTCTCCTTTTATTATTTCTCTATATTCCATATTTTTTGTTTCAAATTTTCCTCTCCTTGTTACTCAACAATCGAAATAATGTTTTTACGAAAAACCGACCATATTTCATTTTTTTGGTCAATATTATTTCTTTTCCATATACACATTTCAATATATTCCATGGATGTTTTAATATAACTTTAAATGATGGTAATGATTATCTTCTACTATATTTAATATTATTTATAATGTTTTAAAATTATTTTATAATTTTTTTCCAATCAATTCAATTTTTACTTTTTACAAATGTATAAAAGGAATGTTCATTTTAATGTATATAGAGTGAATTCAATTTCCTACCAATAGGAATGTTATTTTCTATTTATATTACACTAAAAATTCTATAGCTTTCCAAAGAAAAATATTTTTCATTATTCTATCGATTTTTATTTTTTTTATTAAAATAAAAAATAATCATTTTCTAAAAGGTTGAAAATAATTTTTAAATTAATTTATAACATCATTTTTACAATAATTCTAGACCAGCCTTATGTAATTATATTATTTAAGTATCTCTTCAATTTTACTCTAAAACACTCAAAATTATTATTTTTATTTAAAACTTTTATTTCTGACCAACTGATAGTATTTTATCATCTTTTACTGATTTATGTATTTTACCATATTTTTAGAATGATCACTTTTCTATGATCTTGTTCTCAGTCCCTATTTATTATTCATTAGACATTACTTTTCCCCTACATGTCTATATTTTTAGTATCATGGATATATTCAGTATCATTCCTACAATTTTTTTTGTAAATTACTAGATCCTATAAGTCTTTACATTATGAGTTTTGGGTATTGGAGGCACCCAGAGGAGGTTCCTCATGGGTTGGAGGGTGTTTGAGGAGTTTTGGGGGAGCCACTACAAAAAAACCATGCTACAACATGGATGTTTATACTATGCCTTTGTGCTAGTGGTTGCAATGTAGTGGATCCATGTTGTGTCATAGGGGTTCTTGGGAGGATAAATGTGGCTAATTAATAATTGGGTCGGGGGTAGATGCACCATGGACTGTAGGTCACGACATGGCCCCTTTCATGGTAGAGGGTTCCATACAACGTGGTGCTTATGGTTGAACCATATCTTATAGATCCACTTTTATAGGTTCTATCTTGGATTCTCTAAATCACCTTTGACCTAGGGTGGCTACGACATGTTTCCTCATGTTGGTCTATAGACTTCCTTGTGTTAGACAGTTATGGGGCATGGTCCAAGGAGTTGCACTGTGATCTTCAAATTTTTGGTTCCCTATAAATTCTTATAGCCTGTCTGAACCCTATTCTTTTCCACTTCTCTCCCTTCAATCCATATTGAAAAAATAGTAGTTTTTTCATCCCATTTAAGGCCCTTGTAATAGGGTTTGATATCGAATTCTATAGATCAATCTATGGTGAACCAATGTGTATTCTACCTCCTCTCTCTAGAAGTTTCTCTCAATTTTATTTTTTTTCATGATGTTTATTCTCACCGTGCTATGGAACTAGATATTCATTATTTTAATGAGCTTTATTTGATTTTTTGGGTTGAATTTTTTTCTTGACATGTTTTGGATATCTTAGTTCCTCTTAAGAGAGGAAATCATAGATCCACATCGTTGATTTGTTCTCATGCGAAGAACGTTGACACCTTTGAGATAGGGGATTAATAGCTTCTCCTATTTATTTATGTGAAATAGTAAAGTTATAATTTTTTATACCTTTTTATGGTAATTAAATTAAACTAATAATATTGAACTAGATTAATAAATAATTGGATAGTGATCACATGTTGTTGATGATTAATATCGCGATAAAAGTTTGCCTCATGTTTTAATAGATATTGTGTTATCTATACTTTACTTGTGTAGAATGATTTTATGTTTCTTTATCATGTTTTCTATGATGTAAACTAGTAAAGAACATAAATATTGAATTTATTGATTAATTTTCATATTAATTTAAAATGAGTCATGTTTGAAGTACAATGATTCTTTCAAATTGATGGTAATTCAAATTGATAAAATCAACATGTTTAATTGAATATGATGCTTCATGTGTTAATGATATTTGATATAGAATAAAAAGAATTATAATTCTTATTGGGAATGATGAAATAAAAAAGGCAGGTTAAATGATAATGGTGTTTCTCTAGTTTTTTTAAACACTAACTAATGTTAATATAATGTTTAAACTTTTGATAGCTTGTTATAACTGATGCCTTAGTTTTCCCATAGTTGGAACCTGTGAATAATGAATTAGTTAATCCCATGAGTCAATCCAAAATATTTTATCATACCTTCCATTGTTTCATTGTTTTTTTCTTTTTTTTTTCTATTTATTCCATAGAGGAGATGTGAGGATTAATGAGTTCCAATTTTTTTTCATGGGAATATCCCTCCAATTGTTTTTCATATATACGTTTACCAATAATATGGAATTTATTTAGTTATAATTAAAAAATTATATCATATTTTGGAAAATCAAATCATGAAAACATACCTCATGAATACATTTACAACTGAGCAGCCTTGCCAAAAAAATTTGATGATTTCACATACAATCTCAGCACCAAATAAGTCTAGATATTTCTCTTAGTACATTTTTTCTTCCAAAATATTATATGATTACCACCATATTTTAACTTTGTATCCACATGAACCTTTAGGGATAGTAAATTCATATATAGAATATGTCGGGTAATGTTGCTTTGGATAGATCTCTTCAATCGGATGGTCGATTATTTATATGGTTTTGAGATAGTCTTTTGTTTCATACCCTTATATTTCTCCATATATAATAACATTAATTAGTTTAGGTCTATTTTCATTAATTTTTTAAGCTTTCGCTTGAAATTTTAATTGTAAATTAATACCTCCTTGTTGACATGTTTTTTTATAAGTTGTGACGGTCATGTGATGAATGTTATGATAGTTTTTTGAAATGTATAAATATCTTATTCATTAATTGGAACAGGTTGTTCTATGTTCAGTTCATGGGAAATGCTAATAAATACTTGCACATGACCTTTTAGAAGTGGTCTACTATGTAGCATGTCGTTCTGAATATTGAACATCGTAGCACTCACTATAAGGTGAGGGGTGGATGTTTCTATATATAAATCATAGTCATTATCACCCTGTAGAATATCAGTATAGGAAATCTACCAGTGTCTTTCTAATTAACATTTCACATAGAAATTTGTTATAACATTTAATACATTAGATAAGACATCCCTTTTAGGGGAATGGCTATCCTCATAGCTTGTGGGGGTGGGTGGGATCTCCATGTAGTGATTGTTCTTGAGTTGCTTCTTCTCTTTGCTCCCCCCTGCATTAAAATTTACATCATCTCTCTCTGCCATTGAAATTCTTATTTAAGGGTATATATTATTTCTCTCATTGGTTTGATTAATTCACTTTGATCCACCACTTGTTTTTTTCTAAAAATATTTTCAGGGTGTCACACCATAACCCGCACCTCTTACATAGCCATACAGTTTTGGTTGCTTCAAGACCTCCGATAGTATGTGTTTATTTGGTACATGTGTTATTGATTCCTGTGACTATATAAAATAGAAAATATAGTAAAATAGGTTATTATTGTTATATAATATCGATTTAATGAATAGAAATATTATGTAATACTTACACATGTCTCCCACAATTTTTGTGTGTTTTCATCTATTTGTATCCCGTATTGATTTACACATGACGCCTCCCATAGAACATGGGATGTAATGTATGTGGCTTTGGAATTGGAGACATCAATATGCATATTAAAATATGAACATAATCATGGTGTTGGCGCATGTCACATATATGTATTACGGTAGATTTATAATATGTACCAATTTTTTTAAGTAAAGCGTACCCCAACCTTGCTTTAAAGTAGGGGTACATGGGTTTTCCTGATCATTCATTAATTACAACATGTGGTTTCTATTTCATAAATAAAAAAATTTCAATCAAAATCATGAATACACATATCATCAAAGAACATATTACTAGTCACAATGTACCTGAAAATATACATTTGCACAATGACCATAAAATGCGTCCCATGCTTCTTGGTTTATCAAATGGGTATAGATACGTGGTGGGGTGGATTTTTTTCCCTTCAACAGCTTTAAGAGTCTCTCTTGTTATAATTTTGTGAAATCCATTGTGAGTACTTCTAGAAAGCATTAATACATATTTCTTGTGGGATTCATCTACTATAAATTCACTCTGTAATGGAAGGTCAAGAGTATGTGAAAGTTTCATTATTTTATTTTTTGGTAAAATAAAGAAATGATATCATTATGTTACAATAATCTCTTCTCACATCAATATATTAATCCTAGACACAACATGATGCCACAAATCTAAATCAATTGGAACATGTTTCCAAGTGAAGATTCCAATGTAACTAGTGAACACAGCCTTGTTCGGGTTAACATTTTGGCTCCACGCATTCTATATGACTTTATATTTGATGATTTTATCTATCACTTTGTTGTTTTTTACTAACATAGTCAAACTCTGACACTCATATATTTTTTAATTTCGGTCCTCTTTCGGCCACCATTTCTCGGAAATCATCATCTTTAATATGTTCTTATAGAGTGGTAGCATCAGGATGTGCATATTGTTGTTGTACCTTTATAATGGGAGTAACAACGAGTTGAGAAAAAAAAATTTCCTCAATATTAGGAGAATCATCATGTGCATAAGGTTGTTTATATGCACTACATATAGTAGTAGGTTTAGATACAAACTGTTCCTCAGGATTGGGAACACTGGCATGTGCAGAAGTCATTATTTCCAGATGTGGTTAAACATTTAATTTAGAGTACATAAATACTGTAGAAAATAGATAATAACATGAGGTAACACAATGTATAATAAAAAAATTAACCTGATTATTAAACTCTCTTTTTCTTTTTTAAAATTTGAAGGGATTTGAACCCTCTATCGATGATCCAAATCCCTTCATTTTAGACTCCTATGACATAAAAAATGCCATCTATATTAGGATCACTACAAAATTATTATGATATCCAAATGAAAGGGTCATCCTCTATTTAATTTTCATCTAACCCTTCAGTATTTTGGTCGATAATAGAACAATTGACCACTTTTGGTTTGTAGGATCTGAAACATAAAATATTTTTACTGCGTATGATACCATTATAAACAGTTTTTAATTGGACCCTTCCTTACTGAAATCAAAATTCATGAATCCTAATTCATCTATGTTAACTGCACTTCTGTTATCAATCTACTTTAATTGAAAAATAATCACTTCACATTTTGTATAATCTAACTCCCAAATTTATTTTATGATGCAAAAGTATAAAATATTCACATAAATTAAATTTATGTCCTTAGTACCAGATACATGTATTGCTTCAGCAATGACTGTAACTCCACTATTTTTCATGGTTCTGTCTTCATCAAGCTCATTTGTATAGAACGTATAACCATTAATTACATAACCAATATAATATAATACATACACACTTTTTTCTCTGGCTATCCATCGTTATCATTCTGAAATTGTATCTGGATTTTCATTTGACTACTTTAAAATATGGTCTCAAAACCATCCTATAAACTATTGATTATGTTTATTTGATATCCATAATTCATCCCATAATGTATTCAAAGGCCTATGATTTTTTTGTGGGTTTTAAAATATGGGGAAACCACTAAACTATTATGTAAAATGTAAAGTTTGGCCTACTCCCGATCTCTAATATTGATTATCATGAAATCTCTTCCAGAAATTATGTCACCCATAAGCTGCATGTAATGTCTCGAAAATTATGTGTATTTTTTTTAATTATATGGAATTATTCTGAGACCACAAGCTCTGAAGACATGTGATTCTGAGGCCTAGAGATCCCAAAATGGATTTTTGATCTTTTTTAAGGTACATTCAATAAATGTGTGAGTGGGTTTTTCTAACTTTTGAATCGATGCTTAGATAAAAAATTTGAGGGAACTATTGAACTCGAAACATCGGGTTTCACCTAGAATGAACTTTACTTTGGTCTATAAGGTCTGAACAGAAATTTTTATTTTCAAACTTTTCAGAAAATAATAAAATAACTTTAAAAAAAGTTATATTATTTCATTTTTCAACCGAAAAGTGGGGACATAGTGATGTTGTAGTGTAGTGATGAGGCAGTGGAGAGGTACATTAATGAGGCTCATTAATGACCCGTATCATGAATATTAACTATTAATTAAATGAATTATAACAGTGATGATGTTTCATAAATGAAACAACGTAACGAAGTGACGTCACAACATATCTGAAACGATGCAATGTGATTCCTTTTAATTGTTTGACGCAATGGTGGAATGAGGATTAAACCTTGGAAATTCTCTGATAAACCTCCAATGGTCTTCATATCCAATGAAGAATGACACACTGACAGATCATTACTGACTTCGACACACATCGAAGAATGGAGCTGGAAGCGAAGAGCGATGTCGACATCTTGAAAGCTTGAGGACGAAACACCACAAAATCGAACGTCAAATAGGTATGAGTTGTTTTATTTTGATGTTCTTCCCAAATATTTTCAAGAAACGATGAATGCGGATCAACCCATTAATAGTTTGACCCTCAATTCATGCCTTTATGCAGGAGGGGTAACTTTATTTGGGGATTTCACTATTCAAGATTCAAAAATTACTTGATATGATTGAACAACAATCCCTAATAATCCCCCTATTTTAAAACACTAACATGGAGAAAAAAGGCCGACATTACCAATTCCCAAGAACCACCTCCATGTACATTCTCTACGGTCGTACCCTCAAAATGGAGGCAAGATGATTTCAGGACCTTCGTGGTGAATAGGATGCTCCTCCGAGATAGTAGCCACAGGAAGTGCAAAGAAATGACAAATGGAGCGCATCCGGTGGTCCGCAAAAGGTTCTTCCAGCATGCCAGTATCGGCCACATGGTGGATGGTAGGATAGGAGGCCACCGGACATGCCAGCGGCTGGAAGGAGCGGTGTGCCGCAGTTGCAGGAGGATGCGGCCAACTGGCTGCGGCGATAGAAGGCGCGGCTCCATGCGGGCGATGTGTGGAGGGAAGGCCCACGTCTGGGCCGTCTGAATGGATGACGAGTTGTGGTCCATTGATCGTAGCAGGAGGTGAGAACCCACATCTGTGGGGCCAGCTGGGGTGGGACGTGGCATCCTGCCGCACCTCAGCTGGATGGTGCACCACGAGCCGCACCGAGTGGTCGGGCTTCAGGCTTGCGGACTGCACCCCCAGCTAGCGGGTGAGGTCGTTCTTGAACCTAGTAAGACTAACCCGCACTGACTAGCCTGACATGCATCCCAACAGGCTGGAATATACTTGACTAGGTCAATGGGCGACCCGGCGGGCTGGACCCTCAACCAAATCGGGCAGGGTCCAGCAAGGCCCACTGGTTTTGGCCCACTAGTCAGCCCAGATTGGACTAAACCAAACCCGAACTAGGTCAGGTCATGTTAGTTGAAACTAAACCAAGGTATGTGGGACCACTGGGATGAGTTGGTTGGATCGGTCTGACTCGGTTAGATCGGACCCAGACGCAACTATCCCTTGTTTACTAACACGTTAATAACTTGCAAACTGGGCATCCAATTGACGAGCCGTTTACGACGATGAGACCCTCTAAATGAGGCAGTTCATTTGGAATGACCTTAAGAGGCTTTAATTGAAGATTATATGTGATTAATGGCTTGATGAGAAGTTATCCCAGGTGTGCTATGTATGTAACACTGTGGTTGGATGAGACTTGAGGGCTGCTAACTTTCGACTCTTTGAGACTCGACTATAGACCAATGAGAATCAATTTTGTGTGACCTTGTGTGACCATGGTGGGAATCACTTCTGTGTGAATTTTTAGGACCACAGTATACGCAACAAGGAGGGGTTCCTCAGTTGGCCAAGATTAGTGGGAAGCACTTCTATGTGACTTTTCAGGCCCATTGTATGCAATGAAGAGGTGTACCTAAGCAATCCAGCGTTAGTGGTAAGCACTTATGTGTGATTTTGTAGGACCAATGTATTTGATATAGGAGGAGTTATTCAGCATCTGAGGTGTTTGGTGATATGATTGATGATTCTTCTATCACAATTCTAAATGTATTCCTGGGGTGATCTATCTTGTACTTCGTGATTTACTTTGAGGATTATTGTGTGGTCTTTACTTTTTGTTTTTGGGTCACCACTGAGTACTTTGTTACTCACCCCTATATGGGATTTGCCTGCACATGTTGTGTTTGGTGTAGGCGATCAACGTTTTGATAGAGACTTTAGTGGACCAGGACCTAGAGGTTCTCAAGGAGATGGGACCGATAGACACTAAGACGGTGGACATGGTGGCTTATAACCAGGTAGGGCCTAAGAGAATCGGGTGAATAAGAAGTTCTACTTCGGCTTCTAGTATATACACTACTCTCATGACCAGGTTAGGTTTTCTACGGATGGCCATTAGATTCTCCTTTTTGTACTTTACTGTTTTAAGCTCTTTTGTTGGGTTTGTATTAAGGCCCACATATATTAGTTGTACTTGTACCATGCATTGTTTTAGTGATACTTGTTTCCTTTTCAATGTGTGGGACTTGGTTGGGTGTGTGTGTGTGTCTGTATAGGTACTTACGAAAATTCCTCCTACTTGTAGGTTGACACCTTCAACACTAATCACCAGCCCCTAGCCTTTGGGAGGCAGGCTTGGTGTAGTCACAGAACATGCCCTAGGGGATGGGTTGTGACACCACCTAGTGTGATGTGATTTCAGTAAACCAAGGCTTTCCACACCGGACAGGTATTCAGTATATAATTCAATGTCTTCTTCAACAATATATCATTTTGCAATACAACCCTCTGGCCAACATTGATTTTTGACATACCCTTTCAGAATCATCATTTACCGTTCAATGGGGTATATCCATCTATTGTGTACAAGACCGCATAGTTGAATCTCTCTCACCAAGTAAACCATCAAATCAAATAATGTTGGTGGGAATGACAATTACAATTCACATAATATGATGGCATGTTATCTTTCGATAGTCAGGAATTTCAGATGATAGATTTATTTAAAATGTGGGGCACAATTTTACCACTTTGAGTAAATTTATAAGCTGTAATCTAAATATCTTAATAACCGACATGAAACATTCATTTTCCAAAAATTCTCAAGAAAACTGGTGATGGGAGAAAGGCAGAGAAGCGTGACACACACCGACCTGCCCTTAGTAGACTCTTACGGTCAGGTGATGCCGGAAAGAAAAAAGAGGATGACACTGGGTGGCCTGTTTGTGGCAGAAGACCTGGAGATGGAGGAGTAGAAGGAGAGAAGTATGGTGTTCACAGAGATTCTAGTGACCTGGTGATGGAGTAAAGGCATATGAGAGCGATTCCCATCGACCTACCCTTCGCAGACACTTTCAATTAGTCAACGCCAGAAAGGAAGAAGACGATGATGCTGGGTGACGTGTTTATAACACAAGACCAGGAGATGGAGGATCAGAAGAAGAGAAGTACGGTGTTCATGGAGACTCCAGCAACCTAGCGATGGCGCAAAGGTAGAGAAGAGTGATTCCCACTGACCATCCCTTAGTAGTCTCTTGCAATCATGCGATGTCGGAAAGGAAGAATAGGATGAAGCTGGGTGACCTGTTTATAGCCCAAGACCTAGCGATGGAGGATCAGAAGAAGAGAAGTACGGTGTTCATTGCATACTCCACAGACCTGGTGATGGTAGAAAGGAAGAGGATAGAACTACACACCGACCTTCTCTTACCAAACTCTTGTGATCGTGTGACATATGAATGGATGAAGGGGAGGATGTTGGCCGACCGGTTCATGCCTCAGATGATGGCCGACCTGTTTTTTCTAAAATCTCACGTTATTAAAAAAATTAAGTTTTGCATGGTCTTTTAAAAATGCCTATAATTGAATAATAATAACCAATGGTTATGAAAATTACTTTCTAAACCAAAAATATATTACAAATGGTACACACCTAAAGTATGTTCAGGAGACTCAATCTTGAGACCTTTCTAACACCCCACATGGTCTTTGGACATTAGGCTAAGCTGTGAGGCTTCGAAACAAAAGAAGTGTCCTTTGATTTAACAAAATCCAGTAAATTCATTTGGCTTAAACCACAATATACTGATGTAATTATGTCAAGGTACTAGAAGAGGACCTTTACCAGTCATTTAAAAGTAGATTAAAACTACCATGAGATAAATTGAAAAATATGTATATGGGAAAAAATTGTCTTGACCTAAAAGATGAAATATGATTGATTTTTATTAAAAAAAATTGATTCATTCGATTGTTGAGTAACAAATAGAGGAAAATTTGAAAATAAACATTGAATCTTGAGAAATAATCATAGGAGAAGAACATATGTGGTTTTCAATTACATAAAGAGTATATATTTCTTCCAATGAAAATTTAAACAAGAACAATCCCGAATAATAAGAGTGAGATTATAAAACAAGCCTTTACATCTTTAATAACTTTTTAATCAAAACCCCTTAAAAGTGAAAATATGAATTGATACATTAAATACCACGAATATGGATGACGTTATGATATAGTATGACAATGGAATAATATATACACCATATAAAATATGTTAGGTGTATAATAAAAAATATGTCTCAATAGAGTAGAATTGAGATGAAAAGACATTCACTTGGATTCCATCTAGGTCAAACGCGTTATATCCTATTGATTAATGAATTTAAATATATTAAATAAATTCTTAATAATTTTTTATATATATTACATTCTTTAAGATCTTTTTTTAAAATCATTTGACCACCATTCATTGAATAGTCCTTGCTTATGTTGTCAACTTAAAGTATTTTAGTCCATTTTCACAGAATTACTTACATATATTGATTGAGGTTAATGGTGTTATGAAATGGTTTTATCATCTTAGGAATGTTAATAATTTCATGAATATAATTTTCATTCATTTTATTCAATTTCAGAATCATCCATGCAATGTGATAATAAGAAAAATAATCGCATCACTTCATAGAGGTGATAGTCAACACATACGCATGACTGATGTTATCATTTTTTTAATGGATGAGAGGGTAATAAATTAAATTATATATTATATTTCCAAAATCATAATTATGTATTAAATATCATATAGATTCATTAATTCCATATTTTTAACTATCCTAGTGATAAGGTAATGGAAAATTGATGCACCATTTACATAACAACATCTCAATATTGTTAATATATTGATGTAATTATGTTAAGATTATCCCTAAATATTTAGAGGTGGTTTAAGAAGAAAATTGCATGAAAGAACTTGGTAATAACCTATTCCCCATATTTAATCAAGAAATTATTACTTTGATCTATTCTGTGATATATCAAGTGTTCTTACAACTCCTCTAGAATATTTTTTCTTGAATTGCAA
Organism: Viscum album; assembly: GCA_963277665.1. Taxonomy (NCBI): domain Eukaryota; kingdom Viridiplantae; phylum Streptophyta; class Magnoliopsida; order Santalales; family Viscaceae; genus Viscum; species Viscum album. The sequence goes on from OY728131.1 coordinate 1,936,206,491, forward strand.
TAGTGTTAACATAGACAAAGTATTTGAGAAAGGTCATATTCATGATCTTTTACAAACTTGATGAACTCTTTCACTCCATATTAATAATATTTTATCAGAAAATTAGTGTCCATCCATTCATTATTCATATTTTACCAATTTGGTTTGGAAATATTAATATTTAAAAAAATAAATACGCAAAACATTGATATAATAATTAACCAAGTCTAAAAAAGTTATAGACCTTAAGTCTCCTCAAATATTTACACCCAATATCCAATTTTTGGAGCCATGGTCCTTCATTTGGTATCTTCTATATAAATCAATATTTATCACTTATAGTTTTCCCTTAATTGTTCAAACTAAGAGAAATTCATCCACATAAAGAAGTAAAATGACAAAACTCCTCTCATAATACAACTTCATATAGTAGAAATTATTTAAATTGCACTGCATGAACATTAATTATACAATTAAATCATTGAGATTCTAGTTACATTATCTTGGTGCTTACTTAACACTAACAAAACTTCATTTGAGACTAGAACCGAACCTTCTAAACAATTTAAAATGAAACCTTCTAGTAGATCTGTATAGATCTATTCCGATGAATCTATATGATGAAATATAATCAAAACATACATTTTTTCTAGAAATAAATCTTCAAATGTAAACCAGGTTGAGAACCATATGAATTATTATATGCTTTACAACATGAGATAAAATCTAACCAAAATCTAATCCTTCTAATTATTGAAATACATTTACCATTTTTGTGGTGTTATTATCGATCTACTTGGATTCCCTATATAGTTCAATGGTTTTCCTAATTCTATAAAAATATAAACTTAAAAAATTATTGAAAAAATACATTTCAGATGTCTTTTGAATACTATTTATAAAATCATAGTAAAAAATATCTCACCCTAAAGATATTTCAAACATTTTTTTAGTGCATTCCAAAAATACCTCACCCTAAAGATAATACCAATAACACCTTTTGGAAAGCACCAATATTTAATCTAGGAAAGGATTTGGGATATTTTTATTATGCGTCCTTAACTTTCTAGACCCATAAAAAACCATATAACCATCATGGACTGAAACTATTCCAATCATGACACTTGATACATCACAATATAATCCATCCTCATTACCAAGATCATTTATGGTTAAGATTGGTGTTTTCATCAATCTATCATTAAGATCTTAGAAGGATCTCTCATGAATATCTATGAAATGGAACCATACCAAATTTTTTGTTAAGGCCTTATTAGTGCTTCCAATTAGGAAGAATCCTAGTTGACCCTCTGGTAATATCTGGAAATTTCCAAAAATATTTGGATCTTAAAAACATTATTGTCCCTCTCTAAATAAACTATAACATCAAAATTCTCAATTTCTTAAAATATTCTATCAACTAATATCATTTTCATCAATTATTTTACATTATAAATCCAAAACATAAACATTGAGGTCATGGCATATAGTTGATGCCCCCTAAGTTTTCTCAAAATGACATCCAGATTTCGAGCATGTTCCTCCCTCGATCCTAGAGAACACTTTAGCACCTCTAAGTTGATCAAATAGTCCATCCCTACATATAAGTGGATATAAGTTTTTTTTATATCACTTAGAATAACCTCTAATAGTCCACACATATTCTCTATGATCCCTTTGAATTTTTATGTAATAAACTAATGCAACCCATGGGTAAATAATCATTCATACGAACCCCTTCACCTTGAAATCTTTCAATTGAGCCTTCTTCTCTCACATCTCTGAAAAATCCATCATATATGGTTTAATATATATATAGTCAACACCCGGTAATATCACAATCATAAAATTAACCTATCTCTTCTGTGGTAATATAGAAAAGTCCTTGTGAAATTCATCTAGGATCTTTTCAATGATATTAGGACATACTGACTGATATTTCTCCCTGTCATCCAAAATTACTCTAAAAAAATGGGTTATTATTATACCTAGCTGTAAAAATATAGGTCCTACATAACTAGTTTTCATATCCAACTCTTTAATATAGACATAATCATCACTATATTAAATATTATTCCACCCATAGATGAAAACAATTGAAATATTAGATACATCACTACATGGGGGTTTTAATTATAGTCACAAAGTAGGCTCATAGATTTCATGTCACTATAACCTTCCCTTTCCAGTTTTGTGTCTATATTAAGTAGAAATTAATGAGTTTAATAGGAAACATTCAAATAGTTGGGAGACATTCTATGCATCCATTTGCATCCATTTTTTATATTTTTTAAATTTTTATCTCCCTCTTGTATTTACCGCTTACTTTCAATCAAATTATACATGAACTGACATGAAACATTCATATTCCATATATATAAATTATACATGAACTAACATGGAACATTCATAATAAATATATGTAAATATTTATACATATATAAAAGTATTTAATATGTGGGGCACAGTTTTCTCACTTTGAGTAAATTGATAAGCTATAATCAAAATATCTGAAGAACTGACATGAAACATTCATTTAACATAAATTCTTGTGAAAATTAAATAATACATTCCTCTATAATTGAATAAAAATATAGTGGAAACACCAACATCATAGTATGAATGATGTCAGAAACAATAAACCATATCCATATGTAAAAAGATGATGAAAAAAATGTGAAACTACACTAAAAAAACCTAACTAAAAAAGGAGGGGTTATATTCTATTACATGATCTCCAGTCAAACATGGCCTTTATTCTCAAAATCACCTAACAAAAAAACCAATTTCAATACCACTAAACATCAATTGGGCCAGAAGCATCCAATAGCTAACCATATACTTATTGAATTAAAAAATGTACTTAGAGAATTACAAGAATACTCATAATGGTAGCACATGAGGAGCTGGGTTCACGACGGAGGTGGGTCTGCAAAGGAGGAGGGCTTCGCTGTAGAGGTGGGGTTCAACGACAAATGAGGGGTGTGTGGTGGAGAGCTTCTCGGTGAAGGAGAGATTCACGATGGTGGTGGAGGGCTTCGCAGCGACGGAGGAGGAGGAGGAGGCAAGAGAGGAGGAGGAGGAGGAGGAGGGGGGTTCAATTTTCGCTAGATAATGAGTCGTGTGATGTGAGGAGGATACTATAAGGGTTTATTTATAAAACCAAGTAATACTTTTATCAGCGATAGTTAAAAAACAATGAAAAAGGTATGATTCTTCAGTTCTAAAATATAATGCGCTAATAACAGGTCTTTATCAATGCTAAAAAGTATTGATAAAACTATAATGATAATAAATTATTTATATATATATATATATTTATTTATTTATAAAATTATATGTATAAAAATATAAATATTTTCATTTATTAATTTATAATAATAAGAATAAATAAATAAATATTTATATATATTTATATATATAATAAATATATATTTATATATAAATATAAATTTATAATAAATATATTAATTATATTTATAATTATATATAATTAATATCATTATGATAATTTTACAATTATTTAAATATATCTATATTTATAAATAATTATAATTGTAAATATTAGTATATATTTATTATAATTTTATAATTATTTCATAACAATAAATTTATATACATTTATTTATAGTTTGGAAAAATATATATTTATTTATATTTATAATCACACATATATATATTTATCAATAATTATAAAATTATAACAAATATATTTATTACATTTATAATTTTATAAATGTGTATAATTAATATATTTATAATAATTTAATAACTATTTAAATATATTTTTATTATATAGAATTATAATTATAAATATTTTTCTTTATTTGTAAATAAATAAATAAAAATTTATATTATATATTTATTAATTTAATTATATTTATTTATTTTATTAATATATCTATTATAAATTGTTAATTATTTAAAATATATATATATATTTGTTTAAATAATTGTGAAATACTTATGAAATAAATATATATTTATTAAAAATATATATTTATTACATATATATTTTAATTAGTCATTAATATAAATAAAATTATATATATATATATATACATATCAAATTAAAATGAATATATTAATTATATATAGTCATAAATATAAATAAATATATATATAAATTTAAATAATTATGAAATTGTATTAAATATATTAATTATAGATATATCTTTATAATTTCATAAATATTTAAATTAATATATTTTTATATATATAAAATTATGAAATTATATTAAATATATTTATAATAAATATATTTATTTAATTTAAAATAATAAATATATTTATAAATAATTATTTATTTATTTATATTCATAAATATATATATATATATATTTAAATACATAATAATGTAAAATAAATATATTAATTATATATATTTTTTATAATTTATTATTATTTAAATATATATTAATTTATATATAAATAATTATTAAATTATAATAAATATACTTTTTATATATATAATTATAATTATAAAAAATATTTATATATTTATAATTATAGATATACATATATAAATATATACATATATATACTTAAATACTTATGAGAGTAAAATAAATATATTAATTATATAATTAATATATTTTTTAAATTTCATAATTTTTTAAATGTATTTATTTATTTATTTATATTTATGACAATATATAATTAATATATTTATTTTAATTTCATATGTATTTAAAATATATATATATATACGACCAAAAATTAATATATATTTAATTATAATTATAATTATACGTATAATAAATATATTTATTATAATTTTATAATTATTTACATATATATATATTATTTATAGTTATAAATATAAATATTTTTATGTGTATAAATATTTGTATATATTTATAAATATATTTCTGTAATTACTTATATTTATTATATTATAATTATTATAAATACATTTATCATGATTTTAAGTATTTATGTGAACATAATAGCTTCATGGATACATGAATGAATCATATACACCGAGTAAAGTATAGATCATAAAAAACAAGACATCATATAAATGGACAACATGAATAGTAATGAGAGTGTAATGTATAAATGAACATTCTTGATGAATACATAACATATGAGTGTCACTTATATTTATGCACCAATTGATGAAATTCATTGGAAACATATATTTATTTAAATATATATATATATTTATTTATAATTATAATTATAAATAAATATTTAAACAATATTTATATATAATTATAATTATACATATTTAAAAAGTGTTTATATATAATTATAATTATACATATTTAAAAAGTGTTTATATATAATTATAAATATATATATTTAAAAAGTAATATATAACTATATAATTATATAATAATAAATTTATAAATTTAATAAATATGTTTATTATTTAGTGAAATTAATTATATATATATATATTTGAATTATTAAAAAAAATATATTATTTATAAAAATGCGTCTTTATTTAATTTATACAAATAAATACTATTTTTAATATATATATAATAATTTTATATAATGTGATAATAGTTTTTATTAGAAACATTTCATAGCACAAACAATAGTGCCGATAAATCTACCTTTTTTAGCGCTAGAAAAAAGGTTGATAAAGGGTAGATTTATTAGTGCTTTTCGATAGTGCTGATAAAGGTCCTCTTTTATCAACAGTTTCTGCTTAGCATTGATAAAACCCAGCGCATACCATTTCCGGATATGTGGTAGTGTGCAAACATATTTCATTTATGTCATAGTGTTTTTGTTATTTTTTCAATATGATATTCTTATTCACTCCTCTTATAAACATACTCAATTTCATTCCTCCTCCTTTTCCCAATGATTGACTCTAGAACACTATTTTAATAATCAAAATATGAATTTATTGATAAAAAATAATTAAATTAAAAGCATAGAAGAATAATATGAAAATTTAAATTTAAAGTGTGTGATTTATAATGAAAATTAATTTTATTTATTATCATTAAAAAAGTTATATTTGACTATAATTAATATAAATATATAAGGAATAATAATATTGTTTTAACAAATAAAAAAATTGGTTAGATCACCTGTTTAACTGATTTTCCCGATCCGAACTTGACATACTCCTCTGCACTGGGTGCAGCATCCTGTTAAGAAACCTATTGCTCCTCATGAATGGGTGCATAAGCATGTGCATAAGGTTGTTGCAATGCACTGCGAGCAGCATCAGGTTGAGAGACATGTTATTCCATAGGATTGAGAGCAACATTATGTGTGGAATTCATAATATACAGAAGTGGTTTAACATTTTATTTAGAGTACATAAATATAGTAGTAAATTAATAATAACATGAGGTAACATGATGTATATTACAAAAAAAGTAACCTGATTATTGACCACCCCTTTTCTTTTTTAAAGGATAAAGGTATTTGACCCCTCTACTGATGATCCAAATCCCTTCATTGTGGTCTCCTCTGATATACAAAATATCATCTATGTAGGGACTACAATGAAATGATTGTGATGTCTCAATTAAAGGGTCATCCTCAGTTAAATTTTCATCTGACCCTTCAGTGGTTTTGGTTGATAACAGAACGATTGAATACATTCAATTTTGAGGGTTTGGAACATAAAATACTTGTACTGTCTATGATGTCATTATAAATGGATAACTTTTTTACCATTCCTTACTAAAATCAACTTTCACAAATCCTAATTTATCTATTTTAATAACACTTTTTTTTCAACCCACTTAAACTGAAAAATCATCACATGGAATGCAATGTAATCCAATTCCCATATTTGTTCGATGATTCCAAAGTATGAAATATTCGCATAAATTGGATTTTTGATCTTATTACTAGAAACATGCATCACTTCATCCATGAGTTTAACTCCACAATTTATCAGGGGACTGTCTTCATCATGCTCATTTGTATAGAACATTTAACCATTAATTACATAACCATTGCAATATAATTCGTAGACACTTTGTCCTCTAGTTAGCCATCAAAGTTGTTCTGTAATTGAATATAGATTTTCATCTAACTCTTTTAAAATATAGTCCCAAAAACATCCTATAAACTGGTTTTTATGTGTATTTGATATCAATATTCTAACCATTTATGGATTCAAATGCCTATGAATTTATTTATGGGTTTTGACATATGGTGAAACCTTTAAACTGTAATGAAAAACGTAAAGGTGGACCTGATCTTGATTTGTAATGTTGATTGTCACAAAAACTCTTCCAGAAATTCCTTCACCTGTAATCCACCCATTAAGATAATATTTCTATAGACCAATGCTTTCCACACCAGACAGTTATTCGGTACATAATTCAATGGATTCCTCAACAATATATCACTCTACAATACAAACCTCTTTCAAACTTCAATTTTTTACATACCCATTCAAAATATTCATATACGGTTAAATGGGGTACATATATCTATATTATACATGACCACAAAGTCTAATATCTCTCACCACATGAACCATCAAATAAAAGAATGTTGTCCGGAATAACATTTCCAATTCACATAATATGGCAGCAACTTCTTGTTCTATAGTTTGAAATTATTTTGGGTCTATAACTTTTTTGCACATATCATTGAAGAAGAAACAGAGCTTGTTAATGTATGAAGGTCATTCCTGGGAAAATATCAATATAGTGCTATTGTCATTAGATCTTTCATCAAAACATGAAAGTCATGTGATTTCTGACACTTTATCTTTAAATTTCTTATTGACACGATGTACTTGGTATTCGATGAATGCCCCTATGTAATCTTTACGTCATTTAATAATTTTCAAAACTGATATATCTCTTTCCTAGAAAGAGTGTAAACTTCTATAGGAAGAAAAAAAATCCACCCTTAATTGACTCCAACTCTTCTCGTATTCCCATGTCCACCATGTCCAGCCTAGCTTTAATTCCATCCATTGTTTTTCGGGTGCATTTAGAATCATGACGATGACATTATAACATAATTTTTTTTCAATATTCATAACATTAAGAAATTTTCTAACATATCGATAATTCCAGTATTGTAATTCAAAAAAAACTGATCTCTTTTTCCAACCTTATTTTGTAAGGTTTTTCAAAAATGGTTTATCAAAAGCAGTGTCCACATCTTTTACTTCTTCAAAGAGTTGATCACCTGTTAGTGGAGACAGTGATGTATGTTCTTATGATATTCCACCGAATGATGTTATCCAATATTTTTACTCATGTAGTCAGGGTAGAAATCTATGATGCCCTGGAAACATAGCTTTCAATGAATGATTCATCCTAATTGACTTAATACATTGTTCGCAAATAATACACCATGAGTTCCTTTAATTCTATATACTAACAAGTTTCCATAAAAAGTAAATTCATTTACCTTACTATAAAACATGTCTCTCAATGTGAAATATTCATTTTTATAGGCATCATACAACATAACACCTGAATCCCACAATAATTTCAAATCCTCAGTCAATGGATCCAAATAAACAACAATATCATTACCTAGTTATTTTGGTCCAGATATAAGCATAGATAACATGATGTATTTTTGTTTCATGAATAAAAATAGTGTAATTTTATAATTTACCAACATAACCAACCATGTATTGTGAGAGATTCTTTGAATACTAAAAGGATTCAATTCGTTTATAGATAACACAAGATGAAGGTTTCTTAGCTTGTTTCCAAATTCACGATACTCAAGATCAATTATCTTCCATTGAGGAGATTCTCTTAGATGACATAGTTTCCCATCTTTAATTCTTATGTCTGCATGTCATGTCAATTTCCCTACTTTCTCCTCACTTCCATATAGGCTCCTAAACCATGTACTGATTGGAATGTACCATACAACTTTCGTAGGACCATATTCATCTTTCTTGTATCAAGAATCACCACAATTTGGGAATAATCTAAGTGATTTTTTGTCCCTTTGAAATAATATATAGTCATTTGGGCATGAATTATTCTTTCAGAGATCTTACCCATCGAACATTGAATTTGATTGGAATTGTATGTTCTGTTCGAGAGCTCATTATCTTTTGGGAGCATGTCATTTAAGATTGCAATTAATTCTATAAAACAGGTTTCACTCCATTTGTTACCTGATTTTAGATTATTCAACTTTTTTATGGATGAAAATGTTGTATATTTAGTGCAACCACTATAAAATTGAATCTTTGCACAGCTCTTTAACTTCTAAAACAATATTGTGAAATCATGAAGATTATCATCAACAGTCCTTTTCATTTTTTCAATATGATCTTCATAATCATTCACATATATAAGGACTTCATCGATACAGTCTTCTTCATTTTCGACACTTGTAATCATATCAAACGATCCACAAAACCCAATGTTATCACAACCTCTTGCTACATTTGATTTTCCACATGTTTATTCCAGAATTTATAACATCAATCTATTTTGTGAAAGTTCAAGTGTTCTTCCAACTCCTTGGTACTAATTTTTCATGAATAAAAACAGTGTAAACTTGGATAAAGGATTTTAGAAGGTTTATATGCATGATATTTTTCAAACTTGATGAACTATTTCCTTCAATTGTCATACCCTTTTGTCAGACCTTTAGAATCCATTCATTATTTTTTCATATCCATCCTATTTAACTTTATAATATTAATATTTAACCAAATAAATACAAAAATGTTAATATAAAAATTAGCTAAGTCTAAAAAAAGTTATATACATTAAGTATCCATAAATATTTATCCCAAATTTCAACTTTTCAGAACCAAGGTCCTTCATTTGGGATCTTCTAGATAAATCAATCTTCGTCTATTCTAGTCATTTCTTCATTGGTCCAACTAAGAGAAATTCATCAACATAAAGAAGTAAAAAGACAAAACTACCATCATAATACACCATCATATAGAAGAAATTATTTTTATTACACTACATGAACATTAACTCTACCATAAAATCATGAAATTCTAGTTACACTATCTTGGTGCCTACATAAGCCCAAAAAAACTGCATTTGAGACTGGAACAGAACCTTCTATTCCATTTAGTGTGAAACCTTCCAGTTTATCTATGTATATATTTTCCTCTAAATCCCAAATAAAGAGTATAATCATGAAATCCATATGTTTTAGAAATAATCCGTCAGTGGAAACCAAGTAGATAACCATCTAAATTATTATATGCTTTACCACATGATATAAAATCAAATAGAAATCTAATCCTTCTAATTATTAAAATACATTTACCCTTTCCATGGTGTTAATATTGATCTACTTTTCTTCCCTATATAATGTAATGGTTTTCCTAATTAAGTAAAAATCTAAACATAAAATATTTAGGAGAAACTACATTTCAAATGTCCTTTGAAAACTATTTATAAAATCACAGTTGAAAATTTCTCACCCTAAATATATTTCAAACACTTTTTTGTGTATTCCAAAAATATATCACCCTAAAGATAATACCAATAAAAACTCATGGAAAGAACCACTATTTCCATATTTAGGAAATTATTTTAGAAGTTTATCTTATGCGTCCTTAACTATCTGGACCCATAAGTTACCATATGACCATCATGGACTGGAACTGTTCAAATCCTGACTCCGAAATACATCACAATATAATCCATATTTATTACCTATATCATTTATGATTAAGATTGGTTTTTCATAAATCCCCCATTAAATATCTTATAAGGATCTCTCATTAACATCTAAGTAAAGGAATTATACCACATTCTTGGTTAAGGTCTTCTCAACACTTCCAATTAGGAAGAATCCCAGTTGACCCTCTGGTAATAACTTGAAATTCCCAAAAAATATTTGGATATCAAAAACATTCTTAGGCCTCTATAAACAAACTATATCATCAAACTTATTAGGTTCAACAAATATTCTATACAGTAATATAATTTTCCCCATGAATTGTACATTATCAATCCAAAACATACACTTTGATATCATGGCATATAGTTGATTCTCCCTAAATTTTCTGAAAATGATCTCCAGATATCGAGTATGTTTCTACCTTGATCCTAGAGAACACTTTAGCACATCTATGTTGATCAAATAGTCCATAACTATGTATAAGTGTATATTAGTTCATTTCTATCACATAGAATAACTATAATTGTCCACACATATTCTCAATGATCCATTTGAATTTTAATGGAAAAAACTGAGGCACCCTAGGGGGAAATAATCATTCATATGAACCCCTACACCTCGAAGTCGATCAATTGAGCATTCTTCTCTCATATATCTTTAGGATCCATATTATATGGTGGAATAGATATATGACCCACACCTAGTAATAACACAATCATAATCTCAACCAATCCATTCGGTGGTAATCTAGATATGTCCTTGGGAAATACATCAAGGAACTTGTCAATTATAATTGGACATACTGAATGATGTTTATCTCTATCATCCAAAATTACTCTAGAAAAATGGGTTTTGATTCTACCCAGCTATAGAAATATAGGTTTTACCTAACTAGTTTTCATATCCAACTCGCCAATATAGACATAATACCATCGAAAAATATAATTCCACCCATCGATGAAAACAATTGATATAGTAGATACATCACTACATGGGGGTTCTAATTGTAGTCACAAAGTAGACTCATAGTTTTCATATCACCAGAACCTTCCCATTCCATTTTTTTGTCTATATTAAGTGGTAATTAATGAGTTTAAAGGTAAAATTGTCAAATCGTTTTGAGACATTCTATGAATACATTTTTTATATATGTCAAATTTTTATCTCCCTCTTGTATTTACCTCCTAATTTCAATAAAATTATACATGAACCGACATGAAACATTCATACATCATATATAAAAATTATACATTAACCGACATGAAACATTCATAATAAATATATACATATATTTATACATATATAAAAATATTTAATATGTGGGGCACAATTTTCCCTCTTCGAGTAAATTGATAAGCTATAATCGAAATATCCTATGAGCTGACATGAAACATTTATATGCCATAAAATCTCGAGAAAAATAAAAAATAAATTCCCCTTTAATTGATTAAAAATATAGAAGAAAACCCAACATCACAATATGAATGTTGTCAGAAACAATAAACCATATCCATTTGTAAATAGTCAACGGAAAACATGTGAAACTACACTAAAAAAACATAACTAAAAATAGATGGGTTGTATTCTATGACATGATCTCTGGTCAAAGATGGCCTCCATTCTCAAAATCACCTTACAAACAAACCAATTCCTATGCCACTTAACATCAATTGGGCTATAAGAATCCAACAACTGACCCAAAACTTATTTAACCAAAAATATACTTAGAGCATTACAAGAATATAACGAATATATTTATAAAATTATATGTATAATAAATAAATATTTATTTATTGAAAATAATAACTATAAACAAAACTAAATTTATTTATATTTATAAATATAATAAATATATAATTATTTATAATTATAAATTTTTTATAAATATATTTACTATATTTATAATTATATATAATTAATATCTTTATTAAAACTTTATAATTATTTAAATATATCTATAATTATTTAGGATTATAATTGTAAATATTTGTATATATTTATTATAATTTTATTATTATTTAATAATTATAAATGTATATATATTTATTTATAGTTTTAATCATATATATATATATGTTTCAATAATTATCAAATTTTAACAAATATATTTATTGCATTTATAATTATATATATATATATATATATACAATTAATATATTTATAAATATTTAATATTTAGTAAAATATATATCTATTATAGAGAATTCTAATCATAAATATTTGTATATTTTTATTAATATATTTATTTAATTAATATATTTATTATAATTTGATAATTATTTAAATTTAAATATATATTTTTTACATATATATTTTTGTTATAGTGTGTGATTTATAAGAAAAATTAATTTTATTTATTTTCATTAAAATATTTATTTTTGAATATAATTAATGTGAATATATAATTTTAAAATAATACTGTTTTAACAAAAAAATTGGTTCGATCACCTGTTTAACCGATTTTCCCGATCCGAACTTGACCTACTCCCCTTATTTAATGACCATCCCGATTCTATATGAGTACATGTATAATTTGAGTGTAATTTAGGTGGGTGGGTTTTTTTTAGTTTTATGGGATAGGTTTTTTTATATTTGGGAAATGGGTTTGTTGCTTGAAGTGGCGCTTACCACTCCCAAACCCCACAAATATATATATATATATATAATTTATTTATTATAATAAATATAATAAAATATAATAAATACATAATTATATTTTTTTAGAATAAGTAAAAAAATTATAATAAATTTATTTATTTATAATAAATATTTATAATAAATATCTAATAAATATTATAATAAATATTATAATATTATTATAATAAATATACATTTGTTATACATTTTTTATACTTTTATTGTAAATACTATAATTTTATAATATTATAATATTTATTCTAATAGATCCCTTCTTCTTTTAAAAGGGGATTTATCATATAATAAAAAAAATTGAAGGCCTTCAGGCCGTTGGATTATTATAATAAATATCTAATAAATATCAATAAATACTATTATAATAAATGTACAATAAATGCATATAAATATATAATAAATATTTATAGTACATTTATATTTATAATAAATACTTATTATAATTAAATATTATAATATTTATAATAATAAATATATAATAAATGTAAAATAAATATTATTAAAATAAATATACAATTATAACATCTATTATAATAAATTTTATTATAATAAATGTATAATAAATATTATTGTAATAAATATTATAATAAATGTATAATAAATATTTATAATAAATTTATTATAAATGTATAGTTATTATAATAAATATTATAAAATTTAATAATAATAATTGTATATTAATATTTATATTTATAATAAATATTAATATTTATTATAATAAATCTACATATATTTATTATAATAAATCAACATTTATTTTATAGATTTATTATAATAAATATGTACAATAAATGTATAGTAAATATGATAATACATTTATATTTATATGATAATATAATTAATGTAATATGTAATTATTTATAATTATTATATAATTATCATATCTATATTTATTATATTTATAATTATAGTATTATATTATAAATAAATGTAATATGTAATATAATATAATAAATGTAATATGATACATTTATTTTTTAATTATAAGAAATTTATATTTATAATTATATAAATGAATAATAAATATAAATGTATAATTACATATTAAATTTATTATAATAAATAAATAATCACGTATTACATTTATTAAAATTAATAAATGTTTATTTATAATTAAATTAATAAATGTATATTTATTATAATAAATAAATGTATATCTATTATATATTTATTATAATAAATAAATGTACATTACATTTATAATAAATGTATATTTATGTAAATAAATGTATATTACATTTATAATAAATATATATTTATATAAATAAATATTATTAAAAAATATTATTAATGAAAATTAATAAATGTATATTTATTAATGAATATTATAATAAATAAATTTATATTTATAATTACATTTATAAATGTATATTTATAATAAATGTATATTTATAAATAAATATTATTATTCAATATTATTAATGAATATTAATAAATGTATATTAATTAATGAATATTTCAATAAATAAATGTATATTTATAATTACACTTATAAATGTATATTTATTATAATAAATTACTGTATATTACATTTATAATAAATGTATATTTATATAAATAAATGTATATTTCATTGATAATAATTTTATATTTATATAAATAAATGTATATTACATTTTTAAGTAATTACATACTAATTACAATAAATGTATATACACAGGATGGAGAGTTCATCTCTCTATAATGGAGAGCCTCTCTCTCCAGAAAATTGTCCTGGAAATTGTATTCTTGTGCAGCTTGTCTCAAACGAAGAAATTGTTGGACACTTTGAGTTGTTCACAGTATGCGGTGCTAAATATAGGGAGAAATCAAAAGGCGTGGTCACTGGTTCTATTCGCAAGGCTCCTTTGCATGAGGTAGATTTGGGGGATAGGTAGGATCTTGCATCAAAGGTGGTGATAAAGCGTGCTCATAAGAAGTTGGGGGCACGAAAGCCAGTCTGTGAGAGGAATCCTTAGGCGGTGATGTGGGTTGGCTCTACGTCTGGTAACCGGAGGAAGATGATGATACTGAAGCCGGACCATCTTGGTGTTCGATGGCGTCGACCCAAGCCGACCTTGTCTAGATCAAGATGACGATGTAGGAGGACCCCGTGTGGGACAGTTCTTGTGCACACTGGTGATGGGTGGTTGATGATGACCTCAAAACTGGTGTCTTTGAGTTGCTGGACTGAAGAGGATGTGTCGTCTTGGAGGATTTGGGATCCCGGCAGCAACAAGTGCCTGACGGTGATGTGGGTTTGGGTGTGCCGGCATGCAGACGGGTGCCTTCCCTTGTGGGGGGTCGACCGGCGGGTTTGGGACCCCGGTGCATGGTGACAACCGTGGGCGTGGTGGACCTAGGGTTTGGCATCCCGATGGGGCGCCAAAGGTGAGGTTTCAGGCTGCAAATGACGATCCTAGAAGATAGTGGGAGGGGTGACCGGTGAGAGCGTGGAAGCGCGTTGTGACGGCGCTAGTGGGATGACTACCGGCGGGGTGTTTTTTGACCGACGATAGATTCTGTTTCGAGGTGACCGCTGCCCGCGTGAGACGACTGCAGTTGCATGCAAGGTGCTGCATCTGGATGATGATGTTTGGTTCTAGGACCTTGAGAGCATATGGGTTGCACATGGGTTGAGAGTTCGTTGGCTGATGAAGATGGCAACCAGTTGTCTGCCTCGGTGGTGCGTCTCTACCGGGGATGACGCAGATGGGTATTTGGACAACCTTGGAATGCATGACAGTCTGCGTTGCGGATTGACAACGGGAGGATGAGCGGTCCTTGCACTGATTGAGCTGGCTCGGCTTCAGGTTTTTTCACGAGACAATGACGGCCTCGCATGGGGAGAATTCGTCGATGTCTTTGGTGAACATGGGTTGTGATTGGGATGTGGGCATAGACAGCTGCGCCATGGCAAGGACTGTCTGGCTTTTCCTTGACCACGAGACATGGATTGTTGCGATACAGGCTGTATGTCAGTACAGATTTCATGGGTTGTTCTAGTGGATGAACATGTTAGGGTCAGCTCTTTTTGTGCGCTTTCAAAACTGTTTTTATTTTGTTTTTGGGCTTTTTTCTCGTTGTCTTGAGGGTGGTGTTTGTCCGCCACATGGTATTTGGTGGCCCATGTGCCACGTTTTTGTATCTTTGCCTTAGTTTTTCTTTTATTAATAAATTTTTGGGACCGATTATGCTCGGATCCTGAACATTCCTCGTATAATAAATTTATATTATATTTATAAATAAATAATCATTTATTTTGTTAATAAATGTATATTACATATTTATTATAACAAATGTATATTAAATTTATATAAATGTATATTTATTACTTATTTATTATATTAAACAATTACATTTATAAATGTATATTTCATTTATAATAAATATTTAATAAATTTATATTTATAAAAATGTATATTTATTATAATAAATAAATGTAAATAACATTTATAAATAATTACATATTTATAATAATAAATAAATGTATATTTATAATTATATAATTATAGTATATATTTATTTATAGATATAATAATTATATAATAAATAAAAATAATTATATATTACATTTATTATATTATAATTAAAAAATAAATGTATTATAATATTTATTATACATTTATTATACATTTTTATTATAACAAATCTATAAAATAAATGTAGATTTATTATAATAAATTGGGCTCCATACTTCCAACAGCTAACCATATACTTATTGAACCAAACATATATTTAGAGCATTACATGAATATAATAAATATATTTATAAAGTTGTATGTATAATAAAAAAAATTATTTATTTTTAATAATAACTATAAATAAATGTATTTTTATTTGTATATATATATATAATTAATATATATTAATTTATAAATATAAATTTTTTATAAATACATTTATTATATTTATAATAATATATAATTAATATCTTTATTATAATTTTATAATTATTTAAATATATCTATATTTATTTAGAATTATAATTGTAAATAATTTTTTTATTTAATATAATTTTATAATTATTTAATAACTATAAATGTATATATATTTATTTATAGTTATAATCATATATATATATATATACATATTTCAATAATTATAAATATTTAACAAATATTTTTATTGCATTTATAATTTTATAAATATATATAATTAATATATTTATAACAATTTAATAATTATTTAAATATATACGTATTATATTGAAATCTAATTATAAATATTTGTATATATTTATAAATATATTTATATATTTATATATTTATTATAATTTGATAATTAATTATAGTGTATGATTTATAATGAAAATTAATTTTATTTATTGTTATTAAAATAGTTATATTTTTCTATAATTAATATGAATATATAATTATATATTAATATTGTTTCAACAAATAAAAAAATTGGTTTGATCACTTATTTAACAGATTTTCCAGATCCGAACATGACCTACACCCCTAATTCAATGACCATCCCGAAACAATATGACTGGGTGTATAATTTGACCTACAATAAATGAATTTTATGTGAAATATAATGATTTGATTGTGAGATTAGTCATGTGACCATTATAATATGAATTTTGACACTGACTATCTTTAAATGCATTCATAAATATATGAAATGGATGATTCATTCTATAAATTAGATACCCTTCCTCATCCCCTTTCATTCTGTAGCTCTACAAATGTTTCTGTAATTCTCACTCACCCTTCCTCCTCCCCGGTACGAGCGTCCGTCTCTCCGATCCCACAAAACAAAATGGTGCATCGGGTGATGAGGACATTAACAGCGAAGCTGGGGAGTGTCGCCAATTCCATCTTCCCTGGCTCCGTGAAAATGCAGAGGAGAGCTTTGCACACTGATCGGGCGATGCCGGAATGGCCGAGGATAGCACCGCACACCAAGCAGGCGATACTGGAGATTCCGAAAACGTACTTCGATCTGCTCTTAGAAGATACTTCTTACTAGGCGATGTTGAAAAAGAAGAAGAAGACGATGTTGGCCGACCCGACGATGCTGGAATGGAAGATGGGGGAAACACACTTTGATATTCTCTTAGAAGGCACTTCCTACTAGGCAATACTGGAATGGAAGAAGAAGACGATGCTGACTGACCAGGTTGTAACACCCAAAGATTTTACAAAAAAATTATTCTTTTCATTAATGTCTTGTGTTGTACGCTACACCAAAAGGATCTTGCACAACCCGCATCCTTGAATTTCCTTGCATTACATGCAATCGCGACCTTCCTCGATGGCATGTGTAGTATGCAATACCGAGTTTCAATAAACAACGATATGCTATTAAAATATTATTAAATCTAGCCGTTATGAATAGTAATAACCACTTTTTGAAATTTTGTAAATTTTATTTTTCAAAATGGACTTCATTTTTGGATTCAGAATATCTAAATTAGCTTTCGGTGAAATTTTGGTACTTTTCGGATAACTTTCATTTTCTGATGAATAGTAAAAATTACTAAATTTAAATTAAAAACAACATTTTTAATCGAAATAATTAATAGTGATGAATTAATAATTTGAGTGGTTTTAATGTATATTTAGAATATATTTTTACAATTTAATACATTGTTGGTCATTGGATGTAATTTCACATTTATACCTGACATAAACAAGTGTCAATCTTTTGATAGTTATTATCTCTTAAGAACACGCTATATGTTTTGATGACGGGAATTAATTTTTAAAATTAATTAATGCAACTGATATGTTTTGTATTTAGTAAAATAGACATCATTTTTGAGTTCATAATATCATATATAGCTTAGGCCTAATTTTGGTATTTTTCTTGAAACTTTCATTTTTTGATGAATACTGAAACCACTATGTGGTAGTTAAAAAAATAAATAATTTTTTCATAAAACATAATTTTACCGCTTCTGTGAGTGGAATTTCAAAAATCCTAGTGACACGGTTGATTTGATTAAGTAAAATGTGGTTCAATAAGATGAAAATAATTTTTGGTGAATAGTAACTTTTTACTTTTTTTACCACGGCTAAAAGTAAATAGGGTAATTAAGGGTAAAAATGATATTATTATTACCCTAACACATGTCCTAATTCTATTGGATAAGTTTAATTCTACCAAAAACAACCTTAGTAATAAAATATGACTATTTTGGCCCACTTGGATTAGATTAGGACATTTATTATTATTTAATTTAAAGAAGTGTTAAAAGAGTTAAAATCAAAGTTTATTTACAAAATGATTTTTAATATAGGGTTATACATAAGATAAATTTGATTGTAAATATTCATTAGAAATATAATAAGATTTCATAGATAATGATATTTTATTTATAATTTTTAGACATTAAATAATTTTATTTATTTATGACACAATGATGATGTAGTAAATACCATAATAGTAAAAATTAGAATAATTGATATTATAAATACCCATATAAATATAATTTGAGACTTATAATGAATTAAACTAATTTTCTAGGTTAATATGACATTTTAGGATTTATTTAATTAACTTTGGTCGAGAAATCATTCTGTTATGAGTTTCAAAAAAATCAACTATTGAATAGTGTCAAAATTGACATAAAATAGTTTTTAAAACAAATATTATATTATTGATTGCTATTTTATTCTTAAAAATCTATGTTTCGGCCAAGATACTTATATCATGATAGGAGTATCATTAATGGACCACTTGGGGGTCACTTGGATGTATATGGTAAGTTTATTAACTATATAATATAAAAATACAAAGTGACATGGTAAATGTCAATCTAATTAACTAATAGTTAAAACTAAAAGATAAGGTTAATATAATTACCTAAACTTTTATAAATTCTATTGTATGACAGGATTTCTACCCATCCCCACATTAGCTTCTAAATATATCAATTCGGAGCTATTTAAAACCGAATATGACTTTATAATAAAATTATATTTTTAGTTTTTCCAAAGGTGCCCCTCTCCTCCCTTATAAAAGGGCACCACCTTCCTCTCTTCCTCACACCACATTGAGCATTTAAGCTCGGAAAACCCCTACCAAATTCTCTTCTCCACTTCCCTAGAAACATCCTAGAGGTCCTGTTCTTCTTCAAAGACCAATCTTAGTTCCCTAATAATAGGTTTCAAAGAGGCGTATCAAAGAAGATGTAATTTCTTCTACAGATTCTTTCAAACTTCTTTCTTCTTCAACTTCTACTTATTTAGTTGTTCCATTATAAAGTAATAAAATCAGTATCACTAATATATTTATATGTTATTATAAATATGAAACAACCCCATTTCACCTTATATCCATCCTACGGAAAACAAAATCACTGTGTGTGTGTACGTACGGAATACCGTCTCCACGCCGTGGTGTAATCTATTTTTCCACCAAAACCTTACATGGATGGGTATTATGGTGTAAAGAATAACTATACATAGTTATTATAACATCATAATGATTCTGATATATTGTATCATCCACTCTAATTCAATTCAATAATTATGGAAACGATATCATCGTTTGTGCGTACGTACGGACTACCGTCTCCACGACGCGATGAGATTCATTCTCCATGTTAACCATTTAAGAATGATTATAAATTATATATAATAAATAATAATTAAATATATGACATTATAAAGCTACTGGATTGATGTATATATATATATATATATGTATTTCATCTACTTAATTCCATTCAACTCAATAAGGAAACGAAAACAACGTTCATGCGTACGTACGGCCTACCGTCTCCATGAACAGTGTATATCATACATTTTATCGATCTATAATATATATGTATATGATGAATATATATAACATATAAATCATGTTTTACATTCTGGAATTAAGTAAATCAGGTTATAAATAATAATATCAAGAACAACAAGTCCAAACATGTACGATAAATAAAACGATTTTACCCAAAACACTCTTTAACATGGAATTTACAAAAGAATGGGTATTATATAGTCATAAGTGAACCATATATGATATCATAACAATGAATATGATTCTGTAATAAGTCAATGACATTATTTAAATCATTATACAGGAGTTTAAGATATGTACGAATCATATCGGACCTAAGGTAAGGGATAATTTTGCAAATCTCATTTTTATCTGAGATTGCTTATTCGTAAGTATTTACTGGGGTTATTTATAGCATCCATGTCCATGTTTTATAAAAGTGTTTTCATGTATTTTTAAAGTCCTTTTACCCATTTTTGACTTTTATTACATGGTATGTAAGGAATCTTTCTTTTGTTTACGTTACGAGGTACTTTTTTTACTTTTCCGACAAAAGTACAAGGAGAATGTTATTTTTAACTTATACGGCATGAACGGATTTTTACGGTTTCATAATGCCTAATTTTCATGAAGCATAATATATATGATTTTATGACTATTTTCAACAAAATACATTTATTTTAAAATTTCAAGGCATTTTTTGAAAAGAAAATTATTTTGACGAAGAAAGGATATTTTCCTCAAGAATTCATTTCAAATGTTTTATCAAAACCATTTTCCATCTAAGATGACATTATTTGATATGTGTATGTTTCAAGTTTAATGAATCTATTATTTACATGGTTAAATTTTCTTTTGATGAAATGTCTATTTGTTTTATATGGATTATGAAATGATGGGATGATGTTTATGAAACCCATTTTATTCTTTGGGTTATGATGAATGTTTTAAGTTTATTTTGTGGTACAAGTAAAAATGATTTCACTATAAGATGGGTGGGACCTATATCTCCCTCAAATGCATTGGGTAAAGATTTATATCTCATGAGATATACATTTCTGGAATAGCAAGTTAAACCGGTTCAGTAATATAGGACTGGAACGAGGAGTGAACACGATTCAGAAAGGGACATTGTCCACTAAGATGGTCTTGGCAGAAATGCCTTGGCTACTATGGAAATCATATAATGTGCTTAATGGATTCCACAATTACATGTTTTATTCCCATGCTGTTTTATCATTCTTAATGTTTCATTATGTTCTATTCCTTGTGTACTTCCATGTTTTATGTCATTGCTCAAGCTTTTGATGTTTAAACATTATGTTCATGTTTTTTATGTTCAAATGTATATGGTATGTTTTATTTTATCCATTCATACCTTTACTAAGCATTTGAGCTCGCCCTTTTTATGTTTTCTTTTCCCCAAGATATAAAGAAAGGTTTTAGGTAAGAAAAAAAGGGGAAGATCTTTATGGTAGATGTTGAGTATCTTTCACCACGATTAAGAGATTACGTTCCAAGTTTCCAAAAACACTAAACTATTACGGTCCTTGTGTGTCTGTTTTTCTTATGTATTAAAGTGTTCCGCAAAATTAATGTAATGTCTATGTATGTCATGCTTCGGGTCTCTACAGTTGGTATCAGAGGAATGGTTTAGTCATCCTTTGGAAACTAGGATGCGAAAACATTAGTGAGATCCCTAGAGATATTTCTAAGGTATGTCTGGGGATGTTTCTAAGGATAAGTATACGTATAGGATATAGTCCTAGAACTATGGTAACAATATTATAATTTAACATAAGTTGTTAGATATTAATGGTACTCCCCCTTTATTATGTTTTTTTCCTAGCATGATTTTTGTCTCTCATGCTATTATTTTTGGGTTTTAGACGATGGATGGAACCCGGAGGAACCGTGTTGATCAATGTAATGGAAAATGCAATGATTGTCATCCTAAACAAACAAATGTTATGGGATATGGATTGAAAAATCTTATTTCTATTCTTACACAAGCTATGAATCATTCTGGACTTCCAAATGAGTAGAGAAGGGAACAATATTCTATTGAGTCCTTCATGAGGCAACGTCCACCTTCTTTCAGTGGGTCTTCTGATCCACTTGGTGCTTAACAATAGATTAGTACTACTGAAAAGATATTTTCAGTTCTTCAATGTTCTGAACATGATATAGTCATCTTAGCAGTGTATCATTTGGATGGTGATGCTGATAAATGGTGGAATATTATCAAGAATACAAGGCCAAGAGATGAAATTGAGTCCATGGAATGGGATGAGTTCAAGAACTTATTTTTCAATAAGTACTTCACTCGTATTCTCTGAAGGAAGATGGAGAAGGAGTTTCTTGAACTAAAGAAAAAGGATGATGAATTTTTTGGTACCTATGAAGCAAATTTTACATGACTTTCATGGTACGCTTCTAGTATTATTATCCAACCGGAGAGTAAGATCGATTGATTCTTTTGTGGCTTAAAACCAAGTCTTCGATGGGCGTTAGCCATAAGGGACTTCAATAGCTACGAGGAAATCGTTCGATGTGCTCTCAAAGTTGAGATGGATATTGGATTAACCCATCAGTCATATGGGTTTGATAAGAAGAGGAAAATGGAATTCAAAGTAAATTCTAAATATCACACTAAAAAGAAGATGAGTTTCCCCTTATGCTTAAAGTGTGGAAAGAAACATGGAGGGAGTTGTCTTAAAGGGACAAGTAAATGTTTCAAATGTATAAAGGAAGGTCATCAGTCATTTGAATTCCACAATGATGGGAAGAAGATGTCTAGTGATGTGATCAATGAAAAGGCTACATAGAGTGCACCTCCTACACATCAATGCTTCATGTTCAATGAAATGGGGCATTATGCTAATCAATGCCCTAATCCAAAGGTTAATGATGATCAACATGAGGAACCACATAAGGAAATGGACAAAGGGAATTCACATGCGATCACTATTGGCGATGTTGAATAAGACAATGATGTGGTGGAATGATTAAGTGTTTATGTAATGGGATTCCAAAAATAATGTTGTATATAGTATCGTGGAATATTGGATTATTTATGTATTAGTCTATTGTGGTTTTTAATAATTTTATGGTACCGGTAACCATGGAAAGTGACTGATATATTTTTGGTAAGAAGATGATATGCACATAATGAAGGTATAAGAAGATAATGAGATGTTTGATCATATTTATGAGATCATGATTGATATAAGGACTAAGTGATATTATGGTTTGAGTATAAAGAATTTTGAGGATTTCGGTTTGTGGAAAGTGTTAACTTTTAAACTGCATTCATGTTTCCACTAAGGTTCAATGGGTATTCATTCTTAAAGAGAATACATGATTAAGGTATTCACATGTTTTTAATTTGACCAACAAGATATATCTTATGATATATGGGGGATAAATTATGGCATTCACGTGAGTTTTATGTGACATTTCAAGTAATCATTATCTTTATACTATGAGATTGGACCGAAGTATTTTAGATAACCCTAAAGATTGGAATGGATTATGTTGGATGTAAGTTAGTATTGTTTATGAAATGAACTTTTTTCGATATTATTGATGGGATGTTATAGTAATATAGTTTTAGAAAAAGGAAAAACTGCAGGACGGGCGACAACCCATCGCGTCGGACAAAGTTGTGGGAATCGAACCCACAACTGAAGTGCGACTGGCCTTTATCGCCTACCACTAACCTACAGGAAGTCCCTGTTTAGTAGAAACCATTTTTTTTGTATTAAGCAGTATGATATATCAAGTATAAGTTCATTTTAGGAACCATATATGATTAATCTCACTATATATGGACTTATGATAACTTTTCTAACCTTTTGTTTGAGACAGACGGAATGACCCATCATTCAATCACATGATCTGCTAACACATCATGAATGACAAATTCACCTTCATTTCATTAAGAGATGAAGTGGAAATTTTCCAAATAACGACCAATGGTGAGACAATACCAAAATCATGAAAGTATTTCTTCTAATTCCAATTTCATCAACATTAGGGAAATGATCTTGAAAACCAGAAATGTTTTCCTAGTGCTCTTATATCTGATGGATCATATGGTACCTTAGATTGTCACAAATTTATGGATTTGTGATTTCTAGCTTTTCCATAGCCATGTTCTCTACCACTCTCCATCAGAACATGACGGTTATATTTCTCTTCCATATCCATATTTTCACCTATGTGGAAACCCGGTGATTAGTTTATTTGGGTAACCATTAGGTTTCATAATTTTGTTTTTAAAGATTGGTTTTGGTATTCCTTTTTACGATGTGAGTTTCTATTAAAGATTCTTTCGAGTAGTAAACTATTTATAAACCCGATGAATTTCGAGGGAGAAATTCATTTTAAGGGGGGTAGAATGTAACACCCCAAGATTTAAAAAAAAAGTTATTTTTTTCATTAATGTCTTATGTTGTATGCTACACCAAAAGGATCTTGCACAACACGCATCCTTGACTTTCCTTTCATTACATGAAATCGCGACCTTCCTTGATAGCGTGTCTAGTACGCAATACTGAGTTTCACTAAACAACGATATGCTATTAAAATATTATTAAAACTAGCCATTATTAATAGTAATAACCACTTTTTAAAATTTTGTAAATTTTATTTTTCAAAATGGACTTCATTTTTGGATTCGTAATATCGATATTATCTTACGGTGAAATTTTGGTACTTTTCAGATAACTTTCATTTTCTGATGAATAGTGAAAATTACTAAATTTTAATTAAAAACAACCTTTTTAATCGAAATAATTAATAGTGATGAATCATTAATTTAAGTAGTTTTAAAGTATATTTAGATTATATTTTTACAATTTAATACAATGTTGGTCATTGAATGTAATTTCACATTTATACCAGACATAAACAAGTGTCAATCTTTTGATAGTTATTATCTCTTAAGAACACGCTATTTGTTTTGACGACGGGAATTAATTTTTTAAATTAATTAATTCAACTGATATGTTTTGAATTTGGTAAAATAGAAATTATTTTTGGGTTAATATTATCGAAAATATCTTAGGCCTAATTTTTGGTATTTTCTGGAAACTTTTTTTTTGATGAATAGTGAAACCACTAAGTGGTAGTTAAAAAAATAAATTTATCATAAAAATTAATTTTACCGCTTCTGTGAGTGGAATTTCAAAAATCCAAGAGACACGATTGATGTCAGTAAGTAAAATGTGGTTCAATGAGATGAAAATAATTTTTGGTGAATAGTAACTTTTTACTTTTTTTTACCACGGTTAAAAGTAAATAGGGTAATTAAGGGTAAAAATGATATTATTATTAACCTAACACATGTCTTAATTCTATTGGATAAGTGTAATTTGACCAAAAATAACCTTAGGAATAACATATGACCATTTAGGCCCACTTGGATTAGATTAGGACATTTATTATTATTTAATTCAAAGAAGAGTTAAAAGAGTTAAAATAAAAGTTTATTTACTAAAACATTTTTTAATATAGGGTTATACATAAGATAAATTCAATTGTAAATATTAATTAGAAAGCTAATAATATTTCCTACATAATTATATTTTATTTATAATTTATAGACATTAAATAATTTAATTTATATATGACACAATGATGATGTAGTAATTACCATAATAATGAAAAATTAGAATAATTGATATTATAAATAACCAAATAAAAATAATTTGAGACTTTTTATGAATTACACTAATTTTTTAGGTTAATATGACATGTTAGGATTGGATTAATTAACTTTGGTCGAAGAAATCATTCTGTTATGAGTTTCACAAAAATAAACTATTGAATAGTGTCAAAATTGACATAAAATAGTTTTTAAAAGAAATATTATATTATTGATTGCTATTTTATTCCTAAAAATATAAGGTTCAGCCAAGATACTTATAT
This sequence comes from Viscum album, assembly GCA_963277665.1. NCBI lineage: Eukaryota > Viridiplantae > Streptophyta > Magnoliopsida > Santalales > Viscaceae > Viscum > Viscum album. The sequence continues at coordinate 1,936,233,338 of OY728131.1, forward strand.
CATGATAGGTGTATCATTAATGGACCACTTGGGGGGTCGCTTTGATGTATATGGTATGTTTATTAACTATATAATATAAAAATACAATGTTACATGGTAAATGTCAATCTAATTAGCTTAGAGTTAAAACTAAAAGATAACGTTAATATAATGACCTAAACTTATCTAAATTCTATTGGATGAAAGGATTTAGACCCATACCTACCTTAGCTTCGAAATATATTAATTTGGAGCTATTTAAAACCGAATATAACTTTATAATAAAATAATATTTTTAGTTTTTCCAAAGGTTCCCCTCTCCTCCCTTATAAAAGGGCACCACCTTCCTCTATTCCTCATACCACATTGAGACTTCATGCTCGGCCAACCCCTGCCAAATTATCTTCTCCACTTCCCTAGCAACATCCTAGAGGTCCTGGTCGTCTTCAAAGACAAATCTTAGTGCCCTAATAATAGGTTTCAAAGAGGCGTATCGAAGAAGAGGTAATTTCTTCTACCGATTGTTTCAAGCTTCTTTCTTCTTCAACTTCTTCTTATTTTGTTGATTCATTATTAAGTAATATCATAAGTATCACTAATATACTGATATGTTATTATAAATATGAAACAACCCTATTTCACCTTTTATCCATCCTATGGAAAACAAAATCACTGCGTGTGCGTACATACGGAATACTGTCTCCACACCGTGGTGTAATTTGTTTTTCCACCAAAACCTTACATGGATGGGTATTATGGTGTAAAGAATAACTATAAATAGTTTTTATAACATCATAATGATTATGATATATTGTATCATCCCCTCCAATTCAATTCAATAATTATGGAAACGACATCATCGCTTGTGCGTACGTACGGACTATCGTCTCCACGATGCGATGAGATTCATTATCCATGTTAACCATTTAAGAATGATTATAAAGTATATATAAGCAATAATAATGAAATATATGACATTATAAAGCTACTTTATTTATGTATATATATATATATATGTCATATACTTAATTCCATTCAACTCAATAAGGAAACAAAAACAGCGTTCATGCGTACGTACGGCCTACTGTCTCCATGAACGGTGTATGTCATTACTTTTATCGATCTATAATATATATGTATATGATGAATATATATTACATATAAATCATGTTTTACATTCTGGAATTAAGTAAATCAGGTTATAAATAATAATATCAAGAACAACAAGTCCAAACATGTACGATAAATAAAACGATTTTACCCAAAACACTCTTTAACATGGAATTTACAAAAGAACGGGTAATATAAAGTCATAAGTGAACCATATATGATATCATAACAATGAATATGATTCTGTAATAAGTCAATGAAATTATTTAAATCATTATATAGGAGGTTCGGATACGTACAAAGCATATCGGACCTAAGGTAAGGGATAATTTTGCAAATCTCATTTTTATCCGAGATTACTTATTCATAATTATTTACTGGGGTTATTTATATCATCCATGTCCATGTTTTATAAAAGTGTTTTCATGTATTTTTAAAGACCTTTTTACCCATTTTTGACTTTTATTACATGGTATGTAAGGAATCTTTCTTTTGTTTATGTTACGAGGTACTTTTTTTACTTTTCTGACAAAAGTACGAGGAAAATGTTATTTTTAACTTATACGGCGTGAACGGATTTTAACGGTTTCATAATGCCTCATTTTCATGAAGCTTACTCTACATGATTTTATGACAATTTTTAACAAAATACTTTTATTTTAAATGTTCAAGGCATTTTTGAAAAGAAAATGATTTTGACGAAGAAAGGATATTTTCCTTAAGAATTCATTTCAAATGTTTTATCAAAACCATTTTCCATCTAAGATGAAATTATTTGATATGTGTATGTGTAAAGTTTAATGTCTCTATGATTTACTTGGTTCACTTTTTTTATGATGAAATGTCCATTTTTATTATATGGATTATGAAATGATGGGATGATGTTTATGAAACCCATTTTATTGTTTGGGTTATGATAAATGTTTTAAGTTTATTTTGTGGCACAAGTAAGAATGATTTCACTATGAGATGGGTGGGAACTATATCTCCCTCCAATGCATTGGGTAAAGATTTATATCTCATGAGATAGACATGGTTGGAATGACAAGTTAAACCAGTTCAGTAATATTGGACTGGAACGAGGAGTGAACTCGATTCAGAAAGGGATTTTGTCGAGTAAGATGGTCTTGAAAGCAATGCCTTGGCTACTATGGAAATCATATCATGTGCTTAATGGTTTCCACAATTACATGTTTTATTCCCATGCTATTTTATCATTCTTAATGTTTCATTATGATCTATGCCTTGCGTACTTCCATGTTTTATGTCTTTGCTCAAGCTTTTGATGTTTAAACATTATGTTCATGGTTTTAAGTTCAAATGTATATGGTATGTTTTATTTTATCCATGCTTACCCTTACTGAGCATTTGAGCTCAACCTTTTTATGTTTTCTTTTCCCCAGGAAATAAAGAAAGGTTTTAGGTAAGAAAAAAGGGGAAGATCTTTGGGAGATTGTGAAGATCTTTCACCATGATTAGAATATTACGTTCCAAGTTTCCAAAGACACTAAACTATTATGGTCCTTGTGTGTCTGTTTTAATAATGTATTAATGTATTCTGAAAAAGTAATGTAATTCCCATGTATGTCAAGCTTCGGGTATTTACACAGGTGATGCCGGAAAGGAAGAAGAATATTACACTGGCTGACCCGGTGATGATGGAGAGGAATAAGAAGATGAAACTAGCCGACCCAGTGATGTAGGAATGGCAGTGGAGTGAAACCCACATCGATCTACTCTTAGCAGACACTTCCTACCAGGCGATGCATGAAAGGATGAAGAAGATGAAGCTGGCCAACCCAGCGATGCCGCAACGGTTGAGGAGAGAAACCCACATCAATATGATCTTAGTAGACACTTCCTACGAGGTGATGCTAGAAAGGAAGAAGAAGAGGACACTGGTCGGCCCGTTTATACCCCAGGACCTGGCGATGGAGGATCAGAAGAAGGTGAGCACACTGGGTGGCCTGTTTATGGTCAAAGACCTAAAGATAGAGGTAACATCGTAAGGGAAGAAGAAGACGGTGGTGGGGAACCTATTTATAGCCCAAGACCTGGCGATGGAGGATCAGAAGAAGATATGTACGATGTTCATGGCAGAAAGGAAGAGGATAGCGCACACACACCGAGTATCTCTTACCAGACTCTTACAATCATGCGACGTCTAAAAGGAAGAAGAGTACGACGCTGGACGACTTGTTTAAATCCCAAGACCTAGAAATGGAGGATTAGAAGAAGAGAATTATGGTTTTCATGGATGAAAGGCGGAGGAGAGTGCCACACACTGATCATCTCTTACCATATGCATGCGATCAGTCCACGCCGGAAAGGAAGAAGATGATGATGCTGGCCGACCAGTTTATAGCCCAAGACCTCGTGATGGATGATCGGAAGAAGAGAATTATGGTGTTCATGGCAGAAAGTCAGAGGAGAGTGCCGGACACCTAGCACCTCTTACCAGACTCAGTGTTCATGGAAGAAAAGCAGAGGAGAGCACTGCACACCGATATACTCTTACCGGATATATATTTAAGAATTAATATAGTGAATTTAAAAATATAAAGATAATATTATAAATTTATGTTTATCATATTGGAAATCTATGTAATATTTTTATTCAAATAATTTATATTTTTTCTCTTTTAATAGAGTATTCACAGGATTCATTTTGATTTTTTTCTTGGTTTGAAAGGCAATCTAGTGTTTGTTGATTTAACATAATCCAATTAATTCAATGAGAAACAAAATTATACTTTTTTTCTTAAAGATTATTTTTATACTTAAAACATGTGATTTATCAAAAAATGGTTCTTGTGAATTTGTATTAATTTTTTTTACCACTTCTAGAAATTAAATATTATAAAATTGGTTCTATATTTCATGTTAGTATAATTAATATCAGGTAATGAGATCAACTTAATGAATAATTTTTCTTTGAGAAGAATCATATAAAATTATAAAGGAAGGTTCAATGCAAAGAGTATTCATGATGGCATGAAATTGTATCCATGTGAAGTACAACAAAACAAAGATTCTTTTCACATTTTTGTTGTAAAAAAGTTAAAAGTACCTTGCTCAAAATACGAAAAGATGATTCCATTTATTTTTTTTATTAAAATTAAAAAATGGCTGAAAATGAATTTAAAAACCCATAGGAGAAGATACAAATCATTCTTGAAAACATTTTTAAAGAAAACATGAAAATTGAAGAAAAGGATTCCCAAAAGTCTATTTTTCTGTTTAAAAAAAATTGTTCATTCTAATTACTAAATAATGGAAAATTGCACAATTACTTGAACACTCCACGAATAAATGAAGGAAAATAAAATGAAATGGGTTTATCATATAAGGAACATATAATTTCTCTCAACATAAACCAAAGTATAATCAATACAAATTAAAATGAGATTGAAACATAAATCCCTTATAACTTTGGTAATCACTAAATCAAAAAATCATGAAAGAGAGAACCGTATATGGATTTTTAAATCCTCATAGTTTTAATAAAAAGAATCTTAAAAAACATTAATGGTGTCACAACCCGACTTCTTAATTTATTTTTAATTTACTATTCATGGCCTCCACGTCCTCGCATCAAGGATCGGGCTGGGTCCCGGTTTAAAAATTTCTAATATTTAATGTTTTGGTGGGTTTTAGACCTATGCACGGGCACCACGTGGTTAACAGTGACTGTGTGGTCACCCCAGGTGCTTTTGCGGGTGGCCAAGTCGACTACATTGAGGTGTGCAATTTGTGTTCGTGTTTTTTACGTCGTGCGATAAGCGCGCGGGTAACCGTTAATATTAAGTTGTTGTTATTATTATTATTATTATTATTATTTTTATTTTTATTTATTAATGTATTTATAATATTTATAATTACATATAATTAATATCTTCATTATAATTTTATATTTATTTAAATATATCTATATTTATTAAGAATTATAATTTAAATATTTGTATATATGTATTATAATTTTAAATTTATATAATAACTATAAATGTATATATATTTATTTATAGTTATAATCATATATATATATATATATATTTCAATAATTATAAAATTATAACGAATATATTTATTGTGTTTATAATTTTATAAATATATATAATTAATATATTTATAACAATTTACTAACTATTTAAATATATACATATTATATAGAATTCTAATTATAAATTTTTGTATATAATTATAAATATATTTATTTAATTAAAATATTTATTATAATTTGATAATTATTTAAATATTTATATATATTTATTACATATTTATTTTTATTATAGTGTGTGATTTATAATGAAAATTAATTTTATTTATTGTCATTAAAATAGTTATATTTATAATTAGTTAATATGAATATATAATTATATAATAATATTGTTTTAACAAATAAAAAAATTGGTTCGATCTCCTCTTTAACCGATTTCCCCGATCCGATCTTGACCTACACCCCTAATTTAATGACCATCCTGATTCTATATGAGTGCGTGTATAATTTGAGGGTAATTTAGGTGGGTGGGTTTTTTTAGTTTTATGGGGTAGTTTTTTTATATTTAGGAAATTGGTTTATTCAGCGCCACTTGAAGTGGCGCTTTGACCCGACACCACCCCCAAACCCCACAAATATATATATATATAATAAATTTATTTATTATAATAGATATAAAAGATACAATAAATACATAATTATATATTTTTATAATAAATACAAAAATTATAATAAATTTATTTATTTATAATAAATATTTATAATAAATATCTAATAAATATTATAATAAATATAATATTATTATTATAATAAAAATACATGTGTTATACATTTATTATACATTTATTATATATACTATAATGTTATAATATTATAATATTTATTATAAAAAATATCTAATAAATATTAATAAATACTATTATAAAAAATTCACAATAAATGTATAATAAATATTTATAATACATTTATATTTATAACAAATACTTATTGTAATTAAATGTTATCATATTTATAATAATAAATATCTAATAAATGTTTAATAAATATTATTATAATAAATATACATTTATAATATCTATTATAATAAATATTATTATAATAAATGTATAACAAATATTAATGTGATAAATATTATAATAAATGTATTATAAATATATAGTAAATGTATAATAAATATTTATAATAAATTTATTATAAATGTATATTTATTATAATAAATATTATAATATTTAATTATAATAAATGTATATTTATATTTATATTTATAATAAATATTATAATATTTATTATAATAAATCTACATTTATTTATTATAATAAATTTACATTTATTTTATACATTTATTATAATAAATATGCTCAATAAATGTATAATAAATATTATAATACAATTAATATTTAATTATAATATAATATATGTAATATGTAATATAATATAATAAATGTAATATGATACATTTATTTTATACTTCTAATAAATGCATATTTATAATTATATAAATGTATAATAAATATAATAAATATAAATGTATAATTACATATTACATTTATTATAATAAATAAATAATTACATATTACATTTATAAATGTATATTTATTATAAAAAAATAAATGTATATTTATTATATATTTAATATATTAAATAAATGTATATTTATAAAAATAAATGTATATTATATTTATAATAAATGTATATTTATATAAATAAATATTGTTAATAAATATTATTAATGAAAATTAATAAATGTATATTTACTAATGAATATTATAAAAAATAAATGTATAATTATAATTACATTTATAAATGTATATATATAATAAATGAATATTTATAAATAAATATTATTATTAAATATTATTAATGAATATTAATAAATGTATATTTATTAATGAACATTATAATAAATAAATGTATATTTATAATTACATTTATAAATGTATATTTATTATAATAAAAAAATGTATATTACATTTACAAATAATTACATATTTATTATAATAAATAAATGTATATTAAACTTATAATAAATGTATAATTATATAAATAAATGTATATTACATTTATAATAAATGTATATTTATATAAATAAATGTATATCACATTTATAATAAATGTATATTTATATAAATAAATGTATATTAAATTTATAAGTAATTACATATTTATTATAATAAATGTATATTACATTTACAAATAAAGAATCATTTATATTGTTAATAAATGTATATTACATTTATTATAATAAATTTATATTACATATTTATTATAATAAATGTATATTAAATTTATATAAATGTATATTACATTTATATAAATGTATATTTATTTCATATTTATTATAATAAACAATTACATTTATAAATTTATATTACATTTATAATAAATATCTAATAATTGTATATTTATATAAATGTGTATTTATTATAATAATTAAATTTAAATTACATTTATAAATAATTACATATTTATTATAATAAATAAATGTATATTTATAATTATATAATTATAGTATATAATTATTTATAGATATGTTAATTATATAATAAAAATAAATAATTATATATTACATTTATTATATTACAATTAAAAAATAAATGTATTATTATATTTATTATACATTTATTATGCATATTTATTATAATAAATGTATTAAATGAATGTAGACTTATTATAATAAATTGGTCTACAAACATCCAACAGCTAACCATATACTTATGGGACCAAACATATACATAGAGCATTACAAGAATATAATAAATATATTTATAAAATTATAGGTATAATAAATAATTATTTATTTATTTATAATAATAACTATAAATTAATGTATATTTATTTATATTTATATATATAATGATTATATATTAATTTATAAATTTAAATTTTTTATAAATATATTTATTATATTTTTAATTTTATTTAATTAAAATATTTATTATCACGTTATAAATATTTAAATATATCTATATTTATTTAGAATTATAATTGTAAATAATTGTATATATTAATTATAATTTTATAATTATTTAATAACTGTAAATGTATATATATTTATTTATAGTTATAATCATATTTATATGTGTATATATTTCAATAAATAAAATTTTTTAACAAATATATTTATTGCGTTTATAATTTTATAAATATATATAATTAATATATTTATAACAATTTAATAATTATTTAAATATATATGTATTATATATAATTTTAATTATAAATATTTGCATATATTTAAAAATATATTTATTTAATTAATATATTTATTATAATTTGATAATTATTTAAATATAAATATATATTTATTACATATATATTTTCATTATAATGTGTGATTTATAATGAAAATTAATTTAATTTATTGTAATTAAAATAGTTATATTTGACTATAATTAATATTAATATATAATTATATAATAATATTGTTTTAACAAATAAAAAAATTGGTTCGATCACCTGTTTCCTGATCCAAACTTGACATACTCCCGTGATTTAATGACCATCCCGATTCTATATGTGTGGGTGTATAATTTGACCTACAATAAATGAATTTAAGGTGCAATAGAATTATTTGATTTAGAGATTAGTCTAGTGACCATTGTAATATGAATTTTGATGTTGACCATCCTTAAATGCATTCATTAATATATGAAATTGTCGAGTTGTTCTATAAATTATATACCCTTCCTCAACCCCATTCATTCTGTAGCTCTGCGAATTTAACTATAATTCTCACTCACCCTTCCTCCTCCCTAGTATGAGCGCCCATCTATCCGATCCGCCAAAACAAAATGGTGCATAAGGCGATGAAGACATTAACAGCGAAGTTGAGGAGTGTCACCAATTCCTTCTTCCATGGTGTTGGGAGTTATTGATTTAAAATTTAAATAATGAGGAGAGAGAAAATATTAATGGAGGGATTTTCTCAACATTAATGGAGGATTTTATCCCAACATTAATGAAGAGTTATTCCAAATATTAATTGATGGAATTAATGATGGAATAATGAATGTTGACCGCATTAATGGAGATATGGGCTGGATGTCTATATAAAAAGATGCGGTAGCATGTTTTGGAATGTGGGATGGAAAAAATGTAGACGCCCAAAGAGAATGGCGAAGGGGTTTCCGCATTTGCGGTAACCGGTGCGAAGGTGGGCTGGCAAAGATGTAGCCACCAAGAGAGAGCGGCGAAGGGGTTTCCGCGTTTTCGGTAACCGGTACGAAGGGAATATGGTGTGAATGAAGCAGAGGTGATGACGCCGACGATGACGGTGCCATGTATCGAAAGTCCTCTTGGTTGCGGAGATCAAGTGGCGTGTCCCGGTTGTGATGATCGGCGGTACGAACAAAATGGTATTTTCATGGTGTCGGTGTTGTGTTGTAAAAAAGGCCTCCGGGTGTGATGTGTAAAAGGTCTTCGGGTGTGATGTGTAAAATTCCTTCGGGTGATAAAAATCCTTCGGGTGAAATCTTCCCTCCTCTTGTGTGTTTCTGCAACGACGACTTCCGCTGCGGCGCCAGGCTCCACGTCCCAACAGTGGTATCAGAGGGATAGGTTGATGTGTCCAGTTGCAGAACATGGTGGCAAGCATCTGGTGGAGCAGCTTATCAAGGACTCAGATGTCATCGGACAATGACGGCGGTATCAGCGGTGTTGCTGGAATATCGAAAGTCTTCTTGGCCGCAGGTGTCATGCGGCGTGTTCCGTTCATTGGGTGACATTTAAACCTTGGTGGAGTTGGCGATCAAATTGTCCCAGATGGTGGAAATAGCTTTGGAGTATTTGAATTTTAAATCATGGTGGAGATTTGTTGGGAGTTATTGATTTAAAATTTAAATAATAAGGAGAGAGAAAATATTAATGGAGGGATTTTCTCAACATTAATGGAGGATTTTATCCCAACATTAATGAAGAGTTATTCCAAATATTAATTGATGGAATTAATGATGGAATAATGAATGTTGACCGCATTAATGGAGATATGGGCTGGATGTCTATATAAAAAGATGCGGTAGCATGTTTTGGAATGTGGGATGGAAAAAATGTAGACGCCCAAAGAGAATGGCGAAGGGGTTTCCGCATTTGCGGTAACCGGTGCGAAGGTGGGCTGGCAAAGATGTAGCCACCAAGAGAGAGCGGAGAAGGGGTTTTCGCGTTTGCGGTAACCGGTACGAAGGGAAGATGGTGCGAATGAAGCAGAGGTGATGACGCCGACAATGACGGTGCCATGTATCGAAAGTCCTCTTGGTTGTGGAGATCAAGTGGCGTGTCCCGGTTATGATGATCGGCGGTACGAACAAAATGGTATGTTCATGGTGTTGGTGTTGTGTTGTAAAAAAGGCCTCCGGGTGTGATGTGTAAAAGGCCTTCTGTTGTGATGTGTAAAATTCCTTCGGGTGATAGAAATCCTTCGGGTGAAATCTTCTCTCCTCTTGTGTGTTTCTGCATTGAAAACTTCCGCATGCAGCGCTGGGCTCCACGCCCCAACACATGGCTCCACAAAAAGGCAGAGGAGAGTATCGCACACTGATTCGGCGATGTCGGCGATGCCGGAATTGCCGAGGATAGTGCCGCACACCGAGAAAACGATGCGGGTGATTCTGAAAACCTACTTCGATCTGCTCTTAGAAGACACTTTCTACCATGCGATGCCAGAAATGATGAAGAAGATGGCGATGGCTGACCCGACGATGCCAGAATGGAAGATGGGGGAAACCCACATTGATCTACTCTTAGCAGACACTTTTTAGTAGGAGATGCCGTATAGGAAGGAGAAGACAACGCTGACCAACCAGGTGATGCCGAAAAGGATGAAAAAGACAACGATGGCCGACCCAGTTATGCTGGAAACGAAGAAGAAGATGACCATGGTTGACCCGGCGATGCAGGAATGGAAGAGGAGTGAAACCCACATCGATCTTCTCTTAGTAGACAATTCCTACCAAGCGATGCAGGAAAGGAAGAAGAAGATGAATCATGCTGACCTGGTGATGCCGGAATGGCAGAAGAAAGAAAACCCACATCGATCTGTTCTTAGCAGACACTTCCTACCAAATGATGCCAGAAAGGAAGAAGAAGAGGACATTGGTCGTCCTGTTTGTACCCCATGACCTGGCAATGGATGATCGGAAGAAAAAGAGCACCCTGGGCAGCCTGTTTATGGCTGATGACCTGGGGATGGAGGTGACGCCGGAAAGGAAGAAGAGGATGGCGGTGGGCAACCTGTTTATAGCCCTAGACCTGATGATGGGGGATCAGAAGAAAAGAAGTACAGTGTTTATGGCAGAAAGGTAGAGGAGAGTGCCGCAAACTGAGAATCTCTTAACAGACTCTTGCGATCAGACGACATCGGAAAGGAAGAAAAGGACGATGTTGGATTACTTTTTTAATGCCCAAGACCTGGCGATGGAGGATCGGAAGAATAGAAGTACAATGTTCATGGTATAAAGGCAGTGTAAAGCGCTGCACACTGAGCAGCTCTTACCAGACTCTTGCGATCAAGCCATGATGGAAAGGAAGAAAAGGACAACGTTCACCGACCTATTTATAGCCCAATACCTGGCATTGGAGGATCATAAGAAGATAAGTATGGTGTTCATGGCAGAAAGGAAGTATGGTGTTTAACATTTTTGAAATCTATGTAATATTTTTTTTCTAATAAGATCTATTTTTGTATTTACTATTTTAATCAATTATTCACAAGATTCATTTTGATTTTTTGCTCGGTTTGGAAAAAAATAAAGTGCTCGTTGATTTAACATAATCCAATTAATTCAATGAGAAAAAAATTATACTTTGTTTTTATTTATGAATTTTTTATACGTAAAATATCTTCTTTTACAAAAAAAATGGTTCTTGTGAATTTATATTAAAAATATTTTTTTACCACTTCTCGAAATTAAATATTATAAAATGGGTTCTATATTTGAAATCAGTATAATCAATAAAAAGTAATAAGATCAACAAAAAGAATAATTTTTCATTGAGAAGAATCATAGAATATGATATAGGAAGGTTCAAAGGAATGTGTAGTCATGATGACATTAAATTCTATCCTTGCGAAGTACAACAAAAAAAAGATTCTTTTCACATTTTTTTGTAAAAAAGTTAAATCTACCTCGCTCAAAATACGAAATGAATATTCTATTTTTTTATTAAAATTCAATCATGGTAAAAATTGAATTTAAAAATCCATAGGAGAATATTAAAATCATTCCTGAAAACATTTTTAATGAAAAGACGATAATGGAAGAAAAGGATTCCCAAAAGTCTATTTTTCTTTTTTTTAAATTCTGATCATTCTAAGTTCAAAATTAAGTAAAATTGTACTATTACATGAACACTCCATGAATAAATGAAGTGAAATAAAATGAAATGGGTTTATCATATAAAAAACATATAATTTCTCTCAATCAAAACAAAAGTATAATCAATAAAAATTAAAATGAGATTGAAACATAAATCCCATACAACTTTAGTAATTACTAAATCAAAAACTCATGAAAGTGATAACAATATAGGAATTTATAAATCCCCATAGTTTCAATAAAATGAATCGTAAAAAACATTAATGGTGTCACACCCTGACTTTTTGGTGGGTTTCAGACCTGTGCACAGGCACTGCGTGGTTAGAAGTGACCATAAAGTCGCCCCAGGTGCTTGGGCGGGTGCCCAATCCGACTGCGTTGAGGAGTGCAATTTTCGTGCATGTTTTTTTATGTCGTGCGATTAGCGCGCAGGTACCCGTTAATATTATGTTGTTATTATTATTGTTATTTTAATAATTTTTTTTATATTTAAATATATATATATATTATATTAATAATTATATAAAATTCATATGTTTATTATAATTTTATAATTATTTAAATATATCTATATTTATTTATAATTTTAATTGTAAATATTTGTTTAAATTCATTATAATTTTATAATTATTTAATAACCATAAATGTTTATATATTTATTTATAGTTATAATCATATATATATATATCTATAATTATAAAATTTTAACAAATATATTTATTTCATTTATAACTTTATAAATAAATATAATTAATATATTTATAACAATTTAATAATTATTTAAATATATACGTATTATATAGAAATATAATTATAAATATATGTATATATTTATAAATATATTTATTTAATTAATATATTTATTTTAATTTGATAATTATTTAAATATATATATATATTTATTACATATATATATTTTAATTATAGTGTGTGATTTATAATGAAAATTAATTTTATTTATTGTCATTAAAATAGTTATATTTGACTATAACTAATATAAATATATATTAATATAATAATATTGTTTTAACAAATTAAAAAATTGGATCTATCACCTGGTTAACCGATTTTCCCAATCTGAACTTGACCTACTCCCCCGATTCAATGACCATCCCGATTCTATATGAGTGGGTGTGTAATTTGACCTACATTAAATGAATTTTAGGTGCAATAGAATGATTTAATTGAGAGATTACTCCCATGACCATTGTAATATCAATTTTTGAGGATGAACATCCTTAAATGCATTCATAAATATATGAAATAGATGAGTTGTTCTATAAATTAGATACCCTTCCTCATCCCATTTCATTTTGTCGCTCTGCAAATTTAACTGTAATTCTCACTCACCCTTCCTCCTCCCCAGTATGAGCACCCATAACTCTGATCCCCCAAAACAGAATGGTGCATCAGGTGATGAGGATGTTAACAGAGAAGATGAGGAGTGTCGCCAATTCCTTCTTCTCTGGCTCCACGAAAAAGCAGAGGAGAGCGCCACACACTGAGCAGGCGATACCGGTGATGCCGGAATGGCCGCGAAAAGCACCGCACACCGAGCAGGATATGTCAGCGATTCCGAAAAACTATGTTGATCTTCTCTTAGAAGACACTTCTTACCAGGCGATGCCGGAAAGGAAGAAAAAGATGATGCTAGCCGACCTGGTGATGTCGAAATGGAAGATGAGGGAAACCCACATTGATTTGCTCTTAGCAGAAACTTCATACCAGGAGATGCCAGAAAGGATGAAGATGGCGACGCTGATTGACCTAGTGATGCCAGAAATGAAGAAGAAGATGATGCTAACCGACCCGGTGAAGCCATAAAGGAAGAAGAAGATGACCCGGGCTGACCCGACGATGCAGGAATGGCAGAGGAGTGAAACCCACATCGATCTTCTCTTAGCAGACACTTCCTACCAGGTGATGCAGGAAAGGAAGAAGAAGATGAAGCTAGCTGACACGGCGATACCGGAATGGCAGAGGAGGGAAACCCATATTGATCTGATCTTAGTAGACACTTCCTAGCTGGAAATGCCATAAAGGAAGAAGGAGAGGACGTTGGCTGGCCCATTTATACCTCAAGACCTGGTGATGGAAGATCAGAAGTAGGGGAGCACCCAGGGTAGCCAGTTTATGGCCGATGACCTGGGATGGAGGTAGCGCCGGAAAGGAAGAAGGGGAAGGTGGTGGGTGTAACAACCCGATATTTTATGATAAGTATTATTTTAAATTAATTTGATGTCATGTGTTTTAGGATACATCAAGATTATCGTGTGCTACACGCAACATCGTATTAGCTTGCAGTATACGAAACACTATTCTTAGATTGTATTACACACAATTTCAAGTTCGTTTGATAATATTCATTCTACTCAACATTGAGTATATATATATATATTCAATGTATAAATGAAAAATTGTTGGATTCTGTTATAATGAAACAACAAAGAAGCCTTGCACAACACGCGACCTTTTCTTGGCTTGCATTACACGCAATCGTGGCCTTCCACGATAGTGTGTGTTGTACGCAATACCGAGTTTCACTAAACAACGATATGCTATTAGAATATTATTAAAACTAGTCGTTATGAATAGTAATAACCACTTTTCAAAATTTTGTAATTTTCATCTTTTAAAATGGACTTCATTTTTTATTCAGAATATCGAAATTAGCCCAGGGTGAAATTTTTGTATTTTTCGGAAAACTTTCAATTTTTGATCAATAGTGAAAACACTGGGTTACTATTTAAAAACCGACTTTTTATTTAAATAATTATTTATTTAATTTCATTTCATTTTAGGTAAAAATTGATAAATAATACTTATATAAGTTCAAAGTAATTCATTAGAGTCATTTTATAATAATTTTAGATATATAAAAATTTTATTGAACTTTTCACCGTCTTTTACCCAACTCCTAGGAAAATTTGCAAATTTATATAAAACATAATTCAACCTCTTCACTGAGTGGAATTTCCAAAATCAGAGAGACACATTTTATTTTAGTATGTAAAATTTGGTTCAATGAGATGAAAATAATTTTTTGTGAATAGTAACTTTTTGATTTTTTTTACCACGGTTAAAAGTAAATAGGGTAATTAAGGGTAAAAATTATATTATAATTACCCTAACACATGTCCTATTTATATTTTATAAGTTTAAATTGACCAGAAACAACCTTATGAATAAAATATGACCATTTATGCCTACTTGGATTAGATTAAGACATTTAATAATAATTTATTTAAAGAAGGGTTAAAATAGTTAAAATCAAAGTTTAATAAGTATATCATTTTTAATATAGGGTTATATATAAGATAAATTTTACTATAAATATTAATTAGAATGATAAAAATATTTACTACATAATGGTATTTTATTTGTAATTTTTATACTATAAATAATTTAATTTATTTATGACACAATGATGAAGAAGTAATTATATTATTAAAGAAATATTGACATAATTGATGTTATAAATACCCAAATAAATGTAATTTTAGACTTTTTATGAATTTGACTAATTTTATAGGTTAATATGACATGTTATTATTGATTTAATTAACTTTTTTAGAACTAACCTTTCTGTTATGATTTTGACAAAAATTAATTACCAAATAGTGTCAAAATGACATAAAATAGTTTTTAAAACAAATATTATATTATTAATTGATATTTTATTCTTAAAAAACTATGGTTCGACCAAATGACTTAGATAAGGTTATATATATTAATAATAAACAACTTGGGGTTTGTTTGTCTTGTTATAGTAAGTTTCTTAACCTTATAGTGTAAGAAAACAAGAAGACAAGGTAAGAGTAAAATTATTTAACTGAAAGAGAAATCTAATTGATAAGGTTAAAATAGAAATCTAAACTAGTACAAATTATAATGGATGAGGTTATTTCGACGCATCCCCACCTTAGCTTTTAAATAAACCAATTTGGATCTATTTAAAATTGAATATGACTTTATAATAAATTAATATTTTTTGTTTTTCAATTGGTGCCCCTCACCTCCCTTATAAAAGGGCACCTCCTCCCTCTCTTCCTCACACCACTTTGAGCCTTCAATCTCAGCCAAACCCTACCAATTTCTCTACTCCGCTTCCCTAGAAACATCTTAGAGGTTCTGGTATTCTTCAAACACCAATCTTAGTGCCCTAAGAGGAGGTTTCAAAAGGCGTGTCAAAAGAAGAGGTAATATCCATTACCAATTTTTTCAACATTATTTATTCTTATACTTCTTCTTATTTAGTTGTTTCATTATGAAGTAATAATATCAGTATCACTCATATACTGATATGTCATTATAATTATAAAACAACTCTATTTCACCATCTATCCATCCTACGTAAAACGAAATCACTGCGCGTGCTTACGTACGGAATATCATCTCCACGTCGTGGTGAAATCTATTTTCCACCACCACCTTACTTGGATGGGTATAATGGTGTAAATAATAACTATTTTAACATGGTATTGATTCTGAAATACTATACATAAACTCCCATACAATTCCACGATCATGGGAACGATATCATCGCTCTTGCGTACGTACGGAATACCGTCTCCACGATGTGATGTGACTCGTTCTACATGATTTTCATTGAATAATGATTACATAAATGAATTGAGTGAATAAATATGATATATATTACACTACTATCATTCTGTAAATGAGGTATCTTTTACCTAAAAGAAGAATAAGAATTTATTCGACAAAATACGCATAAGAACAAAAAGTAATAAACACCTGAATAACAAGTAGCAATGAAATATTACAAATAATAATCTAATAATATGACCATATATGATATCATAAAAACACGTATGATTCTGGAATAATTCAATAACATTATTTAAATCATTATACAGGAGGTGCAGACACTTACGAAGCAAACCGGACCTAAGGTAAGGGAAAATCTCACAATATCATTTTATCCAAGATTGTTTATACTTCAGAATTTACTGGGGAATATTTATCATCCACATCAATGTTTCCTCAATATGTAATATTTATATCCTTCTAAAATTGTTTAAATCCAATTTTACCCTTCGGTGAGTTTTTAGTAAAATATATGAAAGGAATATTTTGTCATTTTTCGTATGAGGTACTTTTTGACTTTTCCAAAAAAATTATGAGAAGAATGTTTTTTTAACTTATTCAGCATGAATGAATTTTTAAAACATTATTTCCATGAAACTTACTTTACAGTTTTCAAGTTTATTTTTAATCAACTTCTTTTAGTTTAGAAGTGTATGACATGTTAAGAAAGGAAAAGTGTTTTTGAAGTAGAAAGGATATTTTCCTCAAGAATGGAGTTCACGTGTTTTATCAAAATTATTTTCCATCTAAGATAATAAAGTGTTCTGTTTTTATCCCTATTATTACATTGATTTTATTATGTTGTGATGGAATTATTTTTATGAATTCCTTTATCTTATATGAATTGTTTTATGATGTCACGATGTTTAAGAATCCCATTTTCATTACATAGGTTATGCAATGATGTATGATTTTTTTGATTTTGTAGCACACATAAGAATGGTATCATTATGAGATGGGTGGGACCTATATCTTCCTCCAATGCAATGGGTAAAGATTTTATATCTCATGAGATAGACATGGATGGAACGGTAGGTTAAACCGGTTCAGTGAAACAAGACTGAAACGAGGAATGAACTCGGTTCAGAAATGGACTTTGTCCACTAAGATAGTCTTGGAAATGATTTTTGACTAATAAGAAATGATTCTCTATGATTATGTGTGTATGCCAAAATGTTTCATGTATTATGTTATGATTATTGGGATTACACATTACTACTATGATTTATCTCATGTTATGACATTATGATCTCTTTTGCAGGTTAAGATTTCCAAAATGTTATGTTCTTATGAATATGATGTGATTGATATTTCTTTTGTTTACCCTTACTGAGCATTTGAGCTCACCCTATTATGTTTTCTTTTCCCCAGGATCTAAAGAAACGTTTTGATCTATATGGGATATGTCGAAGATCTTTCACCACGATTAGAAGATTATATTTCGAGTTTCCAAAGACACTAAACTATAATGGTATTTGTGTGTGTTTTTGTTATGTACAAAGTATTCCGAAAAAGTAATGTAATGTCCATGTACATCAAGCTTAGGGTCTCTAAAGTGGGAAACCTGTTTATATCCCAAGACATGGCGAAGGAGGATCATAAGAAGAGAAGTTTGGTGTCCATGGCAGAAATTTAGAGCAGAGTGTTGTACAGCGAGAAGTTCTTACCAGATCTTGCTATCAGGCGACGTCAGAAATGAAGAAGAGGACGACGTTGGATGCCATGTTTAATTCCCAAGACCTGGCAATGGTGTATCGGAAGAAGAGAAGTACGGTTTTCATGGCAAAAAGGCAGAGGAGAGCACCACACACTAAACCGCTCTTAACGGACTCTTGTGATCAGACCACGCTAGAAAGGAAGAAGAGGATGATGCTCGTCGACCTATTTATATCCCTTGACCTTGCGATGGATGATCAGAAGAAGAGAAGTATGGTGTTCATGGAAGAAAGGCAGAGGATAGCACCGCACACCTAGCACCTCTTACCAGACTCAGTGTTCCTGGAAGAAAGGCAGAGGAGAGCGCCACACACCTAGAACATCATACCAGACTTGGTGATCAAGGCATAAATGCAGAGGAGAGCCCCGCACACTGAGCAGCTCTTACAAAATATATATTTAAGAATTAATATAATTATTTTAAAAATATAATGTTGAAATTAGAAATTTATGTTTAACATTTTGGAAATCTATGTAATATTTTTATTCAAATAAATTCTGTTTTTGTTTTTATTCTTTTAATCAAGTATTCAAAAGATTCATTTTTTTGCTTGGTTTGATAAATAATCAAGTGTTCGTTGAATTTACATAATCCAATTAATTCAATTACAAACAAAATTATACTTTGTTTTTCTCTAAGATTATTTTTATACTTAAAACATGTCCTTTTTCAAAAAATGGTTCTTGTGAATTTATATTAAAAATAATTATTTACCACTTCTAAAAATTAAATCTTATATAATGGGTTCTATATTTCAAATCAGTATAATTAATATCAGGTAATAAGATCAACTTAAAGAAAAAAATTTCTTGGAGAAGAATCATAGAAAATTATAAAGTAAGGTTCAAAGCAACGAGTAATCATGATGACATGAAATTCTATCCATGCGAAGTACAACAAAACAAAGATTCTTTTCACATTTTTCTTTGTAAAAAAGTTAAAAGTACCTCATTGAAAATACTAAAAGAAGATTCAATTTAATTTTTTTTTATTAAAATTCAATCATGGCTAAAAATGAATTTATAAAATCATAGGAGAATATTAAAATCAATATTGAAAAAAAATTTAATCAAATGATGAAAATGGAAGAAAAGGACTCCCAAAAGTCTATTTTTCATTTTAAAAAAATTTATGATCATTCTAAGAACTAAATAAAGGAAAATTGTACAATTACATGAACACTCCATGAAAAAATGAAGGAAAATAAAATGAAATGGGTTTATCATATAAGGAACAAATAATTTCCCTCAATCGAAACTAATGTATAATCAATACAAATTAAAATGAGATTGAAACATAAATCTCTTACTACTTTGGTAATCACAAAATCAAAAACTCATGAAATAGAGAACCATAAATGGTTTTTTAAATCCCAGTAGTTTCAATAAAAAGAATCGTAAAAACATTAATGGTGTCACACCCTAACTTTTTAATTTATTTATATTTTATTATTCCTGGGCTCCACGTCCTCGCGTCAAGGATTGGGCTGGTACTGGTTTAAAAATTTCGGACATTTAATGTTTTTAGTGTGTCTTTCAGACCTGTGGATGGGTACCATGTGGTTAGCAGTGACTCTGCAGTCGCCACAGGTGCTTGTGCGGGTGCCCAAGCCGACTGCGTTGAGGCGTGCAATTTGCGTGCGTGTTTTTTTAAGTCATGCGATGAGCGCGCGGGTACTGGTTTATATTATGATGTTATTATTGTTATTATTTTTATAATTATTATTTTTATTTATAAACATATTTATTATATTTTGAATTATATATAATTAATATCTTTATTATAATTTTGTAATTTTTTAAAT
Organism: Viscum album; assembly: GCA_963277665.1. Taxonomy (NCBI): domain Eukaryota; kingdom Viridiplantae; phylum Streptophyta; class Magnoliopsida; order Santalales; family Viscaceae; genus Viscum; species Viscum album. The sequence goes on from OY728131.1 coordinate 1,936,253,863, forward strand.
ATATCTTTATTTATTTAGAATTATAATTGTACTTTTTTTAATAAATTTATTATAATTTTATAATTATTTAATAACATTAAATGTATATATATTTATTTATAGTTGTAATCATATATATATATTCCAATAATTTCTAAAATTTTAACAAATATATTTATTGAATTTATATTTTTATAAATATATATAATTAATATATTTATAATAATTTATTGTATAATTTATATATATACTTATTATATAGAATTATAATTATAAATATTTGTATATAATTAAAAATAGAGTTATTTAATAAATATATTTATTATAATTTGATAATTATTTTAAAAATATATATATATTTTTTACATATAGATTTTTATTATAGTGTGTGATTTATAATGAAAATTAATTTTATTTATTGTCCTTAAAATAGTTATATTTTACTATAATTAATATGAATATATAATTATATAATAATACTATTTTAACATATAAAATAATTGGTTAGATCACCTGTTTAACAGATTTTCCCTATCCAAACATGACCTAATCCCATGATTTAATGACCATCCTAATTCTATATAAGTGCATGTATAATTTTTGGGTAATTTAGGTGGGTCGGTTTTTTTAGATTTATGGGGTGGTGTTTTTGTATATTTGGGAAATGGGTTTGTTCAATGCCACTACAAGATGCGCCTTCACCCCACACCACCACCAAACCCCACAAATATATATATATATATATATATATATAATTTATTTTATTATAATAAATATAAAAAATAAAATAAATATATAATTATATATTTTATAATAAATACAAAAAATTATTTGAAATTTATTTTTTTATAAAAAATATTTATATTAAATATCTGATAAATCTTATAATAAAGGTAATAATATTATTATAATAAATTTACATTTGTTATACATTTATTATCTATTTTTTATAAATACTATAATGTTATAATATTTATTATATTAAATATCTAATAAATATTAATAAATACTATTATTATAAATGTACAATAAATGTATAATAAATGTATAATAAATACTTATAATACATTTATATTTACAATAAAAACATATTATAATTAAAAATTATAATATTTATAATAATATGTATCTAATAAATGTATAATAAATATTATTATAATAAATATGCATTTATAATAACTATTATAATAAATATATAGTAAATGAATAATAAATATTTATAATAAATTTATTATAAATGTGTTTTTATTATAATAAATATTATAATATTTAATTATAATAAATGTATATTGATATTTATATTTATAATAAATATGATAATATTTATTATAATAAATCTACATTTATTTTAAACATTTATTACAATACATATGTACAATAAATATATATTTAATATTATAATACCTGTATTTTTTAATTATAATATAATAAATGTAATATGTAATTATTTATCATTATTATATAATTATCATATCTATATTAATTATATTTATAATTATATAATTATATTATAAATAAATGTAATATGTAATATAATATAATAAATGTAATATGATACGTTTATTTTTTAATTTTAATAAATGTATATTTATAATTATATAAATGTTTAATAATTATAAAAAATATAAATTTATAATTACATAATACATTTATTATAATAAATAAATATATATATATATTACATTTATTATAATAATTAAATGTATATTTATAATTACATTTATAAATTAATATTTATTATAATAAAAAAATGTATATTTATTACATATTTATTATAATAAATAAATGTACTTTATATTTATAAGAAATTTATATTTATATAAAAAAATGTATATTATATTTATAATAATTTTATATTCATATTAATAAATATTATTAATAAATATTATTAATAAAAATTAATAAATGTAAATTTATCAATGAATATTACAATAAATAAATGTATATATATAATTACATTTATAAATGTATATTTATAATAAATGTATATTTATAAATAAATATTATTTTTAAATATTATTAATCAATGTTAATAAATGTATATTTATTAATGAATATTATAATAAATAAATGTATATTTATAATTACATTTATAAATGTATATTTATTATAATAAGTAAATGTATATTACATTTATAAATAATTACATATTTATTATAATAAATAAACGTATATTGAATTTATTATAAATGTATATTTATATAAATAAATGTATATTACATTTATAATAAATTTATATTTATATAAATAAATGTATATTACATTTATAAGTAATTACATATTTATTATAATAAATGTATATTACATTTATAAATAAATAATCATTTATTCTGTTAATAAATGAATATTACATTTACTATTATAAATGTATATTACATATTTATTATAATAAATGTATATTACATTTATATAAATGTGTATTTATTACATATTTATTGTAATAAACAATTACATTTATAAATGTCTATTACATTTATAATAAATATCTAATAAATGTATATTTATTATAATAAATAAATGTAAATGACATTTATAAATAATTACATATTTATTATAATAAATAAATGAATATTTATAATTATATAAATATAGTATATAATTATTTATATATATGATAATTATATAATTAAGATAAATAATTATACTTATTGAACAAAAACATATACTTATAGCATTACAAGAATATAATAAATATATTTACAAAATTATATGTATAATAAATAATTATTTATTTATTTATAATAATAACTATAAATAAATGTATATTTATTTATATTTATATATATAATGAATATATTTTAATTTATAAATATAAATTTTTTATAAATATATTTATAATATTTATAATTATATATAATTAATATCTATATTAAAATTTCATTATTTTATTAATATATCCCTATTTATTTAGAATTGTAATTTTAAATATTTTTATTTATTAATTATAATTTTATAATTATTTTATAACTATAAATGTATATATATTTATTTATAGTAATAATCATATATATATTTCAATAATTATAAAATTTTAACAAAAGTATTTATTGCATTTATAATATAATAAAAATATATAATTAATATATTTATATTAATTTAATAATATTTAAATATATACGTATTACATAGAATTCTTATTATAAATATTAGTATATATTTATAAATATATTTATTTAATTAAAATTTTTATTATAAATTGATAATTATTTAATTATAATTATATATTTAATACATATATATTTTAATTATAGTGTGTGATTTATAATGAAAATTAATTTAATTTGTTGTCATTAAAATAGTTATATTTCACTATAATAAATATGAATATATAATTAGAGAATAATATTCTTTTAAAAAATAAAAAAATTGTTTCGATTACCTTTTTAACTGATTTTCTCGATCCGAACTTGGCCTACTCCCCTGATTTAATGACCACTCGATTCTATATGAGTGGGTGTATAATTTTACCTACAATAAATGAATTTTAGGTGCAATAGAATGATTTGATTGAGAGATTAGTCCTGTGACAATTGTAATATGAATTTTGACGTTGACCTTCCTTAAATGCATTCATAAATATATGAAATGGATGAGTCGTTCTATAAATTAGATACCCATCCTCAACCCCTTTCATTCTATAGCCCTGCAAATTTAACTGTAATTCTCACTCACCCTTCCTCCTCCCCAGTACGAGCGCTCGTCTCTCCGATCCCCAAAAACAAAATGGTGCATCGGGCGATGAGAATGTTAACAGGGAAGCTGAAGTGTGTGGCAAATTCCTTCTTCCCTGGCTCTGCGAAGAGGATGAAGAGAGCGCCGCACACTGAGCAGGCGATGCCGGTGATGCCAGAATGGCCGAGGATCATTCCGCACACCGAGCAGGAGATGTCGGCGATTCTGAAAACTTACTTCGATCAGCTCTTAGAAGACACTTCCTACCAGGTGATGCTGGAATGGAAGAAGAAGATGACGTTGGCCGACCCATTGATGCCGGAATGGAAGATGGGGGAAAGCCACATTGATATGCTCTTAGCTGACACTTCCTACCAGGCGATGCCAGAATGGAAGAAGAAGACGACGCTGACCGACCCGGTGATGTTAGAAAAGAAGATAAATATGACGTTGGCTGACCCGGTGATGCCGAAAATGAAGAAGAAGATAACACTAGCCGACCTGGCGATGCTGGAATGGCAGAGGAGTGAAGCCCACAATGATCTACTCTTAGCAGACACTTCATACCTGGCGATGCAGGAAAGGAAGCAGAAGCAGATGCTGGCCGACCCGGTGATGCCAGAATGGCAGAGGAAGGAAATCCATATCGATATGCTCTTTGGAGACACTTCCTACTAGGCGATGCCGGAAAGGAAGAAGAAGGGGATGCTGGATGGACCGTTTATACCCCAGGACATGGCGATGGAGGATCAGAATAAGGGGAGCACCCTGGGTGGCCTGTTTATGGCCGAAGACCTGGGGTTGGAGGCGACACCGGAATAGATGAAGTGGACGGCAGTGGGAAACCTATTTATAGCCCAAGACCAGATGATGGAGGATCAGAAGTAGAGAAGTATGGTGTTCATGGAAGAAAGGCAAAGGAGAGCACTGCACACCGAGCAGCTCTTACCAGACTCTTGCGATTTGGCGACGTCGAAAAGGAAGAAGAGGACGATGTTGGATGACTTGTTTAAATCCCAAGACCTGGTGATGGAGGATCGGAAGAAGAAAAGTTTGGTTTTCATGAAAGAAAGGCAGAGGACAGAACCACACACACATCAGCTCTTACCAGGCTCTAGTGATCAAGCCACGCCAGATAAGAAGAAGAGGATCACGCTAGCCGACCTGTTTATAGCCCAAGACCTGGCAATGGCGGATCAGCAGAAGAGAAGCTTGGTGTTCATGGTAGAATGGCAGAGGAGAGCGCCACACTCCTAGAACCTCATACCAGACTCGGTGTTCATGGCAGAAATGCAGAGGAGAGCCCCGCACACCGAGCATCTCTTACAAGATATATATTTAAGAATTAATATATTGAATTTAAAAATATAATGTTGAAATTGGAAATTTATGTTTACCATTTTGGAAATCTATGTAATATTTTTGTTCAAATAAAATCTGTTTTTTTTCTCTCAGTCAAGTATTCAGAAGATTCATTTTTTTTGCTTGGTTTGAAAAACAATCAAGTGTTTGTTGATTTTACATAATCCAATTAATTCAATGAGAAACAAAATTATACTTGGTTTTTTCTGTAAGATTATTTTTATACATAAAACATGTACATTTTCAAAAAATGGTTCTTGTGAATTTATATTAAAAATATTTTTTACCACATCTAGAAATTAAAAATTATAAAATGCGTTCAATATTTCAAATCAGTATAATTAATATCAGGTAATAAGATCAACTTAATGAATAATTTTTCATGGAGAAGAATCATAGAAAATTATAATGTAATGTTCAAAGCAACGAGTAGTCATGATGACATGAAATTGTATCCATGTAAAGTACAACAAATCAAAGATTATTTTCACATTTTTTTGTGAAAAAGATAAAAGTACCTAGCTCAAAATAGTAAAAGAAGATTCCATTTTTTTTATTAAAATTCAATCATGGCTAAAAAGGAATTTATCAAATCATAGAAGAATATTAAAATCATTATTGAAAACATTTTTAAAGAAAAGATGAAAATGGAAGAAAAGTATTCCCAAAAGTCTATTTTTCATTTAAATAAAATTATGATCATTCTGAGTAAAAAATAAAGGAAAATTGTACAATTACATGAACACTCCATGAGTAAATGAAGGAAAATAAAATGAAATGGGTTTATCGTATAAGGAACGTATAATTTCTCTTAATCTAAACTAATGTATAATCAATACAAATTAAAATGAGATTGAAACATAAATCTCTTACTATTATGGTAATCACTAAATCAAAAACTCATGAAAGGGAGAACCATATATGGATTTTTAAATCCTTGTAGTTTCAATAAAAAGAATCGTAAAAAAAATAATGGTGCCACACCCCAACTTTTTAATTTATTTTTATTTTATTATTCCTAGGTCCCACGTCCTCGTGTCAAGGATCGGGTTGGTCCTGGATTAAAAATTTCTGACATTTATTGTTTTTAGTGTGTGTTTCAGACCCGTGGACGGGCACCGTGTGGTTAGCAGTGACTGTGCAGTCACCCCAGGTGCTTGTGCGGGTGCCCATGCCGACTGCATTGAGGCGTGTAATTTGTGTGCGTGTTTTTTTACGTCATGCGACGAGCGTGTGGGTATTAGTTAATATTATGATGTTATTATTGTTTTTATTTTTATAATAATTATTTTTATTTATAAACATATTTATTATATTTATAATTATATATAATTAATATCTTTTTTATAAATTTATAATTATTTAAATTTATATTTATTTATTTAGAATTATAATTGTAAATATTTGTATATATTTATTATAATTGTATAATTATTTAATAACTATAAATGTATATATATTTATATATAGTTATAATCATGTATATATTCCAATAATTATAAATTTTTAACAAATATATTTATTGCATTTATTTTTTTATAAATATATATAACTAATATATTTATAATAATTTAATAATAATTTATATATATACGTATTATATAGAATTCTAATTATAAATATTTGTATATAATTATAAATATATTTAATTATTTAATATATTTATTATAATTTGATAATTATTTAAATATAAATATATATTTTTTATATATAAATTTTTATTATAGTGTGTGATTTATAGTGAAAATTAATTTTATTTATTGTCCTTAAAATAGTTATATTTTACTATAATTAATATGAATATATAATTATATAATAATACTATTTTAACATATAAAAAAATTGGTTTGATCACCATTTTAACAGATGTTCCCGATCCAAACTTGATTTAATCCCCGGATTTAATGACCATCCAGATTCTATATGAGTGCATGTATAATTTTATGGTAATTTAGGTGGGTCGGTTTTTTTAGTTTTATGGGGTAGTGTTTTTTATATTTGGGAAATGGGTTTGTTCAATGCCACTACAAGATGCGCCTTAACCCCATACCACCCCCAAACCCCACAAATATATATATATATATATAATAAATTTATTTAATTATAATAAATATAAATAATAAAATAAATACATAATTATATATTTTATAATAAATACAAAAAATTATAAGAAATTTATTTTATTATAAAAAATAATTATAATAAATATCTGAAAAATATTATAATAAATGTAATAATATTATTATAATAAATTTTCATTTGTTATACATTTATTATCCATTTATTATAAATACTATAATGTTACAATATTTATTATATTCAATATCTAATAAATATTAATAAATACTATTATTATAAATGTAATATAAATGTATAATAAATGTATAATAAATATGTATAATACATTTATATTTACAATAAATACTTATTATAATAAAAAATTATAATATTTATAATAATAATTATCTAATAAATGTATAATAAATATTATAATAATAAATATACATTTATAATATCTATTATAATAAATATATAGTAAATGGATAATAAATGTTTATAATAAATTTATTATAAATGTATTTTTATTATAATAAATATTATAATATTTAATTATAATAAATGTATATTTATATTTATATTTATAATAAATATGACAATATTTATTATTATAAATCTACATTTATTTTATACATTTATTATAATAAATATGTACAATAAATATATATTTAATATTATTATACCTGTATTTTTTAATTATAATATAATAAATGTAATATGTAATTATTTATCATTATTATATAATTATCATATCTATATTTATTATATTTATAACTATATAATTATATTATAAATAAATGTAATATGTAATATAATATAATAAATGTAATATGATACATTTATTTTTTAATTTTAATAAATGTATATTTATATTTATATAAATGTTTAATAATTATAATAAATATAAATTTACAATTACATAATACATTTATTATAATAAATAAATATGTATATATTACATTTATTATAATAATTAAATGTATATTTATAATTACATTTATAAATTAATATTTATTATAATAAATAAATGTATATTTATTACATATTTATTATAATAAATAAATGTATTTTATATTTATAATAAATATATATTTATATAAATAAATGTATATTATATTTATAATAAATGTATATTCATATTAATAAATATTATTAATAAATATTATTAATAAAAATTAATAAATGTAAATTTATCATTGAATATTATAATAAATAAATGTCTATATATATAATTACATTTATAAATGTCTATTTATAATAAATGTTTTTTTATAAATAAATATTTTTTGAAATATTATTAATCAATGTTAATAAATGTATATTTATTAATGAATATTATAATAAATAAATGAATATTTATAATTACATTTATAAATATATATTTATTATAACAAGTAAATGTATATTACATTTATAAATAATTACATATTTATTATAATAAATAAACGTATATTGCATTTATTATAAATGAAAATTTATATAAATAAATGTATATTACATTTATAAATAAATAATCATTTATTTTGTTAATAAATGAATATTACATTTACTATTATAAATGTATATTACATATTTATTATAATAAATGTATATTACATTTATATAAATGTATATTTATTACATATTTATTGTAATAAACAATTACATTTATAAATGTATATTACATTTATAATAAATATCTAATAAATGTATATTTATTATAATAAATTAATGTAAATGACATTTATAAATAATTACATATTTATTATAATAAATAAATAAATATTTATAATTATATAAATATAGTATATAATTATTTATAGATATGATAATTATATAATTAAGATAAATAATTATACTTATTGAACAAAAACATATACATAGAGCATTACAAGAATATAATAAATATATTTATAAAATTATATGTATAATAAATAAATATTTATTTATTTATAATAATAACTATAAATAAATGTATATTTATTTATATTTATATATATAATGAATATATTTTCATTTATAAATATAATTTTTTATAAATATATTTATTATATTTATAATTATATATAATTAATATCTATATTATAATTTTATAATTTTTTTAATATATCCCTATTTATTTAGAATTGTAATTTTAAATATATGTATTTATTTATTATAATTTTATAATTATATTATAACTATAAATGTATATATATTTATTTATAGTAATAATCTTATATATATTTCAATAATTATAAAATTTTAACAAATGTATTTATTGCATTAAAAATTTAATAAATATATATAATTAGTATATTTATAATAATTTAATAATATTTAAATATATACGTATTACATAGAATTCTTATTATAAATATTTGTATATATTTGTAAATATATTTATTTAATTAAAATTTTTATTATAATTTGATAATTATTTAATTATAATTATATATTTAATACATATATATTTTAATTATAGTGTGTGATTTATAATGAAAATTACTTTTATTTATTTTTATTAAAATAGTTATATTTCACTATAATTAATATGAATATATAATTATAGAATAATATTCTTTTAACAAATAAAAAAATTGTTTCGATCACCTTTTTAACCGATTTTCCCGATCCGAACTTGGCCTACTCCCCTGATTTAATCACCACTCGATTCTATATGAGTGGGTGTATAATTTTACCTACAATAAATGAATTTTAGGTGCAATAGAATGATTTGATTGAGAGATTAGTCTTGTGACCATTGTAATATGAATTTTGACGTTGACCTTCCTTAAATTCATTCATAAATATATTAAATGGATGAGTCGTTCTATAAATTAGATACCCATCCTCAACCCCTTTCATTCTATTGCTCTACAAATTTAACTGTAATTCTAACTCACCCTTCCTCCTCCCCAGTACGAGCGCTCGTCTCTCCGATCCCCAAAAACAAAATGGTGCATCAGGCGATGAGAACGTTAACAGGGAAGCTGAAGAGTGTCGCCAATTCCTTCTTCCCTGGATCCGCGAAGAGGAAGAGGAGAGCGTCGCACACTGAGCAGGCGATGTCGGCAATGCCGAAATGGCCAAGGATAGTGCCGCACACCGAGAAGAAGATGCCAGCGATTCTGAAAACATACTTCGATCAGCTCTTAGAAGACACTTCCTACCAGGTGATGCTGGAAAGGAAGAAGAAGACGACGTTGGCTGACCCGTTGATGCCAGAATGACAGATGGGGGAATGTCACATTGATATGCTCTTAGCAGACACTTCCTACCATGCGATGCCAGAATGGAAGAAGAAGACGATGCTGACCGACCCGGTGATGTTAGAAAGGAAGATAAATATGACATTGGATGACCTGGTGATGCCGAAAATGAAGAAGAAGATAACACTGGCCGACCTGGCGATGCTGGAATGGCAGAGGAGTGAAGCCCACATTGATCTACTCTAAGCAGATACTTCCTACCTGGCGATGCAGGAAAGGAAGCAGAAGCTAATGCTGGCCGACCCGGCGATGCCGAAATGGCAGAGGAAGGAAATACATATCGATATGCTCTTCGGAGACACTTCCTACAAGGCGATGCCGGAAAGGAATAAGAAGGGGACGCTGGCCGGCCCGTTTATACCCCAGGACATGGCGATGGAGGATCAGAATAAGGGGAGAACCCTGGGCGGCCTGTTTATGGATGAAGACCTGGGGTTGGTGGCAACACCGGAACGGATGAAGTGGACAGCATTGGGAAACCTATTTATAGCCCAAGACTAGATGATGGAGGATCGGATGAAGAGAAGTACAGTGTTCATGGAAGAAAGGCAAAGGAGAGCACCGCACACCGAGCAGCTCTTACCAGACTCTTGCGATTAGGTGACGCCGAAAAGGAAGAAGAGGACGATGCTGGATGACTTGTTTAAAGCCCAAGACCTGGCGATGGAGGATCGGAAGAAGAAAAGTATGGTTCTCATGACAGAAAGGCAGAGGAGAGAACCTCACACACATCAGCTCTTACCAGACTCTTGTGATCAGGCCACGCCGGATAAGAAGAAGAGGATCAAGCTAGCCGACCTGTTTATAGCCCAAGAAGGCAGAGGAGAGTGCCACACACCTATAACCTCATACCAGACTCGGTGTTCATGGCAGAAATGCAGAGAAGAGCCCCGCACACCGAGAAGCTCTTACAAGATATATATTTAAGAATTAATATATTGAATTTAAAAATATAATGTTGAAATTTAAAATTTATGTTTAACTTTTTGGAAATCTATGTAATATTTTTATTCAAATAAAATCTGTTTTTGTTTTTTTTCTCTTAATCAAGTATTCAAAACATTCATTTTTTTCTTGGTTTGAAAAACAATCAAGTGTTTCTTGATTTTACATAATCCAATTAATTCAATGAGAAACAAAATTATACTTGGTTTTTCTTTAAGATTATTTTTATACATAAAACATATCCTTTTTCAAAAAATTGTTCTTGTGAATTTTTATTAAAAATATTTTTTTACCACATCTAGAAATTATATATTATAATATGCATTCTATATTTCAAATCAGTATAATTAATATGAGGTAATAAGATCAACTTAAAGAATAATTTTTCTTAGAGAAGAATCAGAGAAATTTATAATGTAAAGTTCAAAGCAACGAGTAGTCATGATGACGTGAAATTGTATCCATGTAAAGCACAACAAATCAAAGATTATTTTCACATTTTTTTGTAAAAAAGTTAAAAGTACCTAGCTCAAAATAGTAAAAGAAGATTCCATTTTTTTTTTATTAAAATTCAATCATGGCTAAAAATGAATTTATAAAATCATAAAAGAATATTAAAATCATTATTGAAAACATTTTTAAAGAAAAGATGAAAATGGAAGAAAAGTATTCCCAAAAGTCTATTTTTCATTTAAATAAAATTATGATCATTCTGAGTAAAAAATAAAGGAAAATTGTACAATTACTTGAACACTCCATGAATAAATGAAGGAAAAGAAAATGAAATGGGTTTATCGTATAAGGAACGTATAATTTCTCTCAATCTAAACTAATGTATAATCAATACAAATTAATATGAGATTGAAACATAAATCTCTTACTACTATGGTAATCACTAAATCAAAAACTCATGAAAGAGAGAACCATATATGGATTTTTAAATCCCAGTAGTTTCAATAAAAAGAATCGTAAATAAATTAATGGTGCCACACCCCAACTTTTTACTTTATTTCTATTTTATTATTCCTGGGTTCCACGTCCTCGTGTCCAGGATCGGGTTGGTCCTGGATTAAAAATTTCTGACATTTGATGTTTTTAGTGTGTGTTTCAGACCCGTGGAAGGGCACCGTGTGGTTATCAGTGACTGTGCGGTCGCCCCAGGTGCTTGTGCGGGTGCCCATGCCGACTCCATTGAGGCGTGTAATTTGTGTGCGTGTTTTTTTACGTCATGCGACGAGCGCGCGGGTACTAGTTAATATTATGATGTTATTATTGTTTTTATTTTTATAATTATTATTTTTATTTATAAACATATTTATTATATTTATAATTATATATAATTAATATCTTTATTATAATTTTATAATTATTTAAATATATATTTATTTATTTAGAATTATAATTTTAAATATTTGTATATATTTATTATAATTGTATAATTATTTGATAACTGTAAATGTATATATATTTATATATAGTTATAATCATATATATATTCCAATAATTATAAAATTTTAAAAAATATATTTTTTGCATTTCTATTTTTATAAATATATATAATTAATATATTTATAATAATTTAATAATAATTTATATATATACGTATTATATAGAGTTCTAATTATAAATATTTGTATATAATTATAAATATATTTAATTATTTAATATATTTATTATAATTTGATAATTATTTAAATATAAATATATATTTTTTATATTTAGATTTTTATTATAGTGTGTGATTTATAATTAAAATTAATTTTATTTATTGTCCTTAAAATAGTTATATTTTACTATAATTAATATGAATATATAATTATGTAATAATACTATTTAAACATATAAAAAAATTGGTTTGCTCACCTGTTTAACAGATTTTCTCGATCCAAACTTGATTTAATCGCCTGATTTAATGACCATCACGATTCTATATGAGTGCATGTATAATTTTAGGGTAATTTAGGTGGGTCGGTTTTTTTTATGGGGTAGTGTTTTTTTGTATTTGGGAAATGGGTTTGTTCAATGCCACTACAAGATGCGCCTTCACCCCATACCACCCCCAAACCCCACAAATATATATATATATATATATAATAAATTTATTTTATTATAATAAATATAAATAATAAAATAAATACATAATTATTTATTTTATAATAAATACAAAAAATTATAAGAAATTTTTTTTATTATAAAAAATAATTATAAAAAATATCTGAAAAATATTATATTAAATGTAATAATATTATTATAATAAATTTACATTTGTTATACATTTATTATTCATTTATTATAAATACTATAATGTTACAATATTTATTATATTAAATATCTAATAAATATTAATAAATACTATTATTATAAATGTACAATAAATATATAATAAATGTATAATAAATATTTATAATACATTTATATTTACAATAAATACTTATTATAATAAAAAATATAATATTTATAATAATAAGTATCTAATAAATGTATAATAAATATTACTATAACAAATATACATTTATAATATCTATTATAATAAATATATAGTAAATGTATAATAAATATTTATAATAAATTTATTATAAATGTATTATTATTATAATAAATATTATAATATTTAATTATAATAAATGTATATTTATATTTATATTTATAATAAATATGATAATATTTATTATTATAAATCTACATTTAATTTATACATTTATTATAATAAATATGTACAATAAATATATATTTATTATTATAATACCTATATTTTTTAACTATAATATAATAAATGTAATATGAAATTATTTATCATTATTATATAATTATCATATCTATATTTATTATATTTATAATTATATAATAATATTATAAATAAATGTAATATGTAATATAATATAATAAATGTAATATAATACATTTATTTTTTAATTTTAATAAATGTATATTTATAATTATATAAATGTTTAATAACTATACAAAATATAAATTTATAATTACATAATACATTTATTATAATAAATATATATATATATTACATTTATTATAATAATTAAATGTATATTTATAATTACATTTATAAATTAATATTTATTATAATAAATAAATGTATATTTATTACATATTTATTATAATAAATAAAAGTATTTTATATTTATAAGAAATGTATATTTATATAAATAAATGTATATTATATTTATAATAAATGTATATTCATATTAATAAATATTATTAATAAAAATTAATAAATGTAAATTTATCAATGAATATTATAATAAATAAATGTATATATATAATTACATTTATAAATGTATATTTATAATAAATGTATATTTATAAATAAATATTATTTTTAAATATTATTAATCAATGTTAATAAATGTATATTTATTAATGAATATTATAATAAGTAAATGTATATTACATTTATAAATAATTAAATATTTATTATAATAAATAAACATATATTGCATTTATTATAAATGTATATTTATATAAATAAATGTATATTACATTTATAATAAATGTATATTTAAATGAATAAATGTATATTACATTTATAAGTAATTAAATATTTCTTAAAATAAATATATATTACATTTATAAATAAATAATCATTTATTTTGTTAATAAATGAATATTACATTTACTATTATAAATGTATATTACATATTTATTATAATAAATGTATATTATATTTATATAAATGTATATTTATTACATATTTATTGTAATAAACAATTACATTTAGAAATTTATATTACATTTATAATAAATATCTAATAAATGTATATTTATTATAATAAATAAATGTAAATGACAGTTATAAATAATTACATATTTATTATAATAAATAAATGAATATTTATAATTATATAAATATAGTATATAATTATTTATAGATATGATAATTATATAATTAAGATAAATAATAATACTTATTGAACAAAAACGTATACTTAGAGCATTACAAGAATATAATAAATATATTTATAAAATTTTATGTATAATAAATAAATATATATTTATTTATAATAATAACTATAAATAAATGTATATTGATTTATATTTATATATATAATGAATATAT
The DNA here is from genome assembly GCA_963277665.1 of Viscum album. Taxonomy (NCBI): domain Eukaryota; kingdom Viridiplantae; phylum Streptophyta; class Magnoliopsida; order Santalales; family Viscaceae; genus Viscum; species Viscum album. The sequence continues at coordinate 1,936,269,181 of OY728131.1, forward strand.
TTTAATTTATAAATATAAATTTTTTATAAATATATTTATTATATTTATAATTATATATAATTAATATCTATATTATAATTTTATAATTTTTTAATATATCTCTCTTTATTTAGAATTGTAATTTTAAATATTTGTATTTATTTATTATAATTTTATAATTACTTTATAACTATAAATGTATATATATTTATTTATAGTAATAATCATATATATTTCAATAATTATAAAATTTTAACAAATATATTTTTTGCATTTATAATTTTATAAATTTATATAATTAATATATTTATAACAATTTAATAATATTTAAATATATACGTATTATATAGAATTCTAATTATAAATATTTGTATATAATTATAAATATATTTATTTAGTTAATATATTTATTATAATCTGATAATTATTTAAATATATATATATATATATATTACAAATAGATTTTTATTATATTTTGTGATTTATAATGAAAATTAATTTTATTTATTGTCATTAAAATAGTCATATTTCACTATAATTAATATGAATATATAATTATAGAATAATATTCTTTTAACAAATAAAAAAATTGGGTTGATCACCTTTTTAACCAATTTTCTCGATCCGAATTTGGCCTACTCCCCTGATTTAATCACCACTCGATTCTATATGAGTGGGTGTATAATTTTACCTACAATAAATGAATTTTAGGTGCAATAGAATGATTTGATTGAGAGATTAGTCCTGTGACCATTGTAATATGAATTTGGATGTTGACCTTCCTTAAATTCATTCATAAATATATGAAATGGATGAGTTGTTCTATAAATTAGGTACCCATCCTCAACCCCTTTCATTCTGTAGCTCTACAAATTTAACAGTAATTCTCACTCACCCTTCCTCCTCCCCAGTACGAGTGCTCGTCTCTCTGATCCCTCAAAACAAAATGCTGCATCGGGCGATGAGAACGTTAACAGAGAAGCTGAAGAGTGTCGCCAATTCCTTCTTCCCTAGCTCCGCGAAGAGGATGAGGAGAGCGCCGCACACTGAGCAGGCGATGTCGGTGATGCCAGAATGGCCGAGGATCGTTCTGCACAACGATCAGGAGATGCCAGCGATTCTGACCACTTACTTCGATCAGATCTTAGAAGACACTTCCTACCAGGTGATGCTGGAAAGGAAGAAGAAGACGACGATGGCCGACCTGTTGATGCCGGAATGGCAGATAGGGGAAATCCACATTTATATGCTCTTAGTAGACACTTCCTACCAGGCGATGCAAGAAAGGAAGAAGAAGACGACGCTGACCGACCCGGTGATGTTAGAAAGAAAGATAAATATGACGCTGGCTGACCCGGTGATGCCGAAAATAGAGAAGAAGATAACACTGGCCGACCTGGTGATGCTGGAATGGCAGAGGAGTGAAGCCCACATTGATCTACTCTTAGCAGACACTTCCTACCTGGCAATGCAGGAAAGGAAGAAGAAGCTGAAGCTGGATGACCTCGTGATGCCGGAATGGCAGAGGAAGGAAATCCATATCGATATGCTCTTCGGAAACACTTCCTACTAGGCGATGCCCGAAATGAAGAAGAAGGGGACGCTGGTTGGCCCGTTTATACCCCAAGACATGGCGATGGAGGATCAGAATAAGGGGAGCACCCTGGGCGGCCTGTTTGTGGCTGAAGACCTGAGGTTAGAGGCGACACCAGAACGGATGAAGTGGATGGCAGTGAGCAACCTTTTTATAGCCCAAGACCAGATGATGGAGGATAGGAAGAAGAGAAGTACGGTGTTCATGGAAGAAAGGCAAAGGAGAGTGCCGCACACCGAGTAGCTCTTACCAGACTCTTGTGATTAGGCGACGTCGAAAAGGAAGAAGAGGACGACGCTGGATGACTTGTTTAAAGCCCAAGACCTGGCGATGGGGGATCAGAAGAAGAAAAGTACGGGTTTCATGGAAGAAAGGAAGAGGAGAGAACCGCACACACATCAGCACTTACCAGACTCTATTGATCTGGCCACGCCAGATAAGAAGAAGAGGATCACGCTAGGCGACCTATTTATAGCCCAAGACCTGGCAATGGCGGATCAGAAGAAGCGAAGTATGGTGTTCATGGCAGAAAGGCAGAGGAGAGCGCCACACACCTAGAACCTCATACCAGACTCGGTGTTCATGGAAGAAATGCAGAGGAGAGCCCCGCACACCGAGCAGATCATACAAGATATATATTTAAGAATTAATTTATTGAATTTAAAAATATAATGTTGAAATTAGAAATTTATGTTTAACATTTTGGAAATCTATGTAATATTTTTATTCAAATAAAATCTTTTTTGGTTTTTTTTTTCTCTTAATCCAGTATTCATAAGATTCATTATTTTTTGCTTGGTTTGAAAAACAATCAAGTGTTTGTTGGTTTTACATAATCCAATTAATTCAATGAGAAACAAAATTATACTTTGTTTTTCTTTAAGATTATTTTTATACATAAAACATGCCCTTTTTCAAAAAATGGTTCTTGTGAATTTATATTAAAAATATTATTTACCACATCTAGAAATTAAATCTTATAAAATGCGCTCTATATTTCAAATCAGTATAATTAATATCAGGTAATAAGATCAACTTAATGAATAATTTTTCTTGGAGAAAAATCATAGAAAATTATAATGTAAAGTTCAAAGCAACGAGTAGTAATGATGAGATGAAATTCTATCCATGTGAAGTACAACAAATCAAAGATTATTTTCACATTTTTTTTGTAAAAAAAAATTACCTAGCTCAAAATAGTAAAAGAAGATTCCATTTTTTTTATTAAAATTTAATCATGGCTAAAAATGAATTTCTAAAATCATAGAAGAATATTAAAATCATTATTGAAAACATTTAAAAAAAGATGAAAATGGAAGAAAAGTATTCCCAAAAGTCTATTTTTCATTTAAATAAAATTATGATCATTCTAAGTAAAAAATAAAGGAAAATTGTACAATTACATGAACACTCCATGAATAAATGAAGGAAAATAAAATGAAATGGATTTATCGTGTAAGGAACTTATAATTTATCTCAATCTAAACTAATGTATAATCAATACAAATTAAAATGAGATTGAAACATAAATCCCTTACTAATTTGGTAATCACTAAATAAAAAACACATGAAAGGAAGAACCATATATGGATTTTTAAATCCCCGTAGTTTCCATAAAAAGAATCGTAAAAAAATTAATGGTGTCACACCCCAACATTTTAATTTATTTTTATTTTATTATTCCTGGGCTCCACGTCCTCGCGTCAAGGATCGGGTTGGTCTTCGATTAAAAATTTCTGACATTTGATGTTTTTAGTGTGTGTTTCAGACCCATGGATGGGCACCGTGTGGTTAGCAGTGACTGTGCGGTCACCCCATGTGCTTGTGCGGGTGCCCATGCCGACTGCATTGAGGCGTGTAATTTGTGTGGGGATTTTTTTTACTTCATGCGATGAGCGCGCGGGTACTAGTTAATATTATGATGTTATTATTGTTTTTATTTTTATAATTATTATTTTTATTTATAAACATATTTATTATATTTATAATTATATATAATTAATATCTTTATTATAATTTTATAATTATTTAAATATATATTTACTTATTCAGAATTGTAATTGTAAATATTTGTATATATTTATTATAATTGTATAATTATTTAATAACTGTAAATGTATATATATTTATTTATAGTTATAATCATATATATATATTCCAATAATTATAAAATTTTATCAAATATATTTATTGCATTTATATTTTTATAAATATATATAATTAATATATTTATAATAATTTAATAATAATTTATATATATACGTATTATATAGAATTCTAATTATAAATATTTGTATATAATTATAAATATATATATTTAATTATTATATTTATTATAATTTGATAAGTATTTAAATATAAATATATATTTTTTACGTATAGATTTTTATTATAGTGTGTGATTTATAATGAAAATTAATTTTATTTATTGTCATTAAATTAGTTATATTTGACTATAATTAATAAGAATATATAATTATATAATAATACTATTTTAACATAAAAAAATTTGTTTTATCACCTGTTTAACAGATTTTCCCGATCCAATCTTGACCTAATCCCCTGATTAAATGAGCATCCCGATTCTATATGAGTGCTTGTATAATTTTAGGGTAATTTAGGTGGGTCAATTTTTTTAGTTTTAAGGGGTAGTGTTTTTTTATATTTGGGAAATGAGTTTGTTCAACGACACTACAAGTTGCGCTTTCACCCCACACCACCCCAAACCCCACAAATATATATATATATATAATAAATTAATTTTATAATAATAAATATAAAAAATAAAATAAATACATAATTATATCTTTTATAATAAATACAAAAAATTATAATAAATTTATTTTTTAAAAAAAATATTTATAATAAATATCTGATAAATATTATAATAAATGTAATAATATTATTATAATAAATTGACATTTGATATATATTTATTATCCACTTATTATAAATACTATATTGTTTTAATATTTATTATATTAAATATCTAATAAATACTGTTATTATAAATGCACAATAAATGTATAATAACTGTATAATAAATTTTTATAATAAATTTTTATTTACAATAAATACTTATTATAATTAAAAATTATAATATTTATAATAATAAGTATATAATAAATGTATAATATATATTATTATAATATATATACATTTATAAAACTATTATAATAAATATTATTATAATAAATCTATAATAAATATTAGTGTAATAAATATTATAATAAATGTATAATAAATATATAGTAAATGTATAATAAATGTTTATAATAAATTTATTATTAATGTATTTTTATTATAATAAATATTATTTTATTTAATTATAATAAATGCATATTTATATTTATATTTATAATAAATATGTATTTTTTAATTATAATATAATAAATGTAATATGTAATTATTTTTCATTATTATGTAATTATCATATCTATATTTATTATATTTATAATTATATAATTATATTATAAATAAATGTAATATGTAATATAGTACAATAAATGTAATATGATACATTTATTTTTTAATTTTAATAAATTTATATTTATAATTATATAAATGTTTAATAATTATAATAAATATAAATTTATAATTACAAAATATATATATTATAATAAATAAATATATATATATTACATTTATTATAATAAATAAATGAATATTTATAATTACATTTATAAATGAATATTTATTATAATAAATATATATATATTTATTACATATTTATTATAATAAATAAATGTATATTATATTTATAATAAATGTATATTTATATAAATAAATTTATATTACATTAATAATAAATGTATATTCATATTAATAAATATTATTAATAAATATTATTAATAAAAATTAATAAATGTAAATTTATCAATGCATATTATAATATATAAATGTATATATATAATTAAATTTATAAATATATATTTATAATAAATGTATATTTATAAATAAATATTATTATTAAATATTATTAATGAATGTTAATAAATGTATATTTATTAATTAATATTAAAATAAATAAATGTATATTTATAATTACATTTATAAATGTATATTTATTATAATAAGTAAACGTATATTACATTTATAAATAATTTCATATTTATTATAATTAATAAACATATATTGCATTTATTATAAATGTATATTTATATAAATAAATGTATATTACATTTATAATAAATGTATATTTATATAAATAAATGTATATTACATTTATAATAAATGTATATTTATTTAAAAAAATGTATATAACATTTATAAGTAATTACAAATTTATTAAAATTAATGTATATAAAATTTATAAATAAATAATCATTTATTTTGTTAAAAAATGAATATTACATTTTCTATTATAAATTTATATTATATATTTATTATAATAAATGTATATTTCATTTATTTAAATGTATATTTATTACATATTTATTGTAATAAATAATTAAATTTATAAATGTATATTAAATTTATAATAAATATCTAATAAATGTATATTTATTATAATAAATACATGTAAATGACATTTATAAATAATTACAAATTTATTATAATAAATAAATGTATATCTATAATTTTATAATTATAGTATATAATTATTTATAGATTTGATAATTATATAATAAAGATAAATAATTATATATTACATTTATTATGTTATAATTATAAAATAAATTTTTTATAATATTTATTATACATTTATTATAAATATTTGTTATATATTTATTATACATATTTATTATAATACATGTATAAAATAAATGTAGAATTCTTATAATAAATTGGTCTACAAACATCAAACAGCTAACCATATACTTATTGAACAAAACAAATAATTAGAGCATTACTAGAATATAATAAATATATTTATAAAATTATATGTGTAATAAATAAATATTTATTTATTTATAATAATAACTATAAATAAATGTATATTTATTTATATTTCTATATATAATAAATATATTTTTATTTATAAATATGAATTTTTTATTAATATATTTATTATTTTTATAATTATATATAATTAATATATATATTATAATTTTATAATTTTTCAATATTTCTCTATTTATTTAGAATTGTAATTTTAAATATTTTTATTTATTTATTATAGTTTTATAATTATTTAATAACTATAAATGTATATATATTTATTTATAGTAATAATATATATATATATATATATATATATATATATATCTATAATTATAAAATTTTAACAAATATATTTATTGCATTTATAATTTTATAATTATATATAATTAATATATTTCTAACAATTTAATAATATTTAAATATATACGTATTATATAGAATTCAAATTATTAATATTTGTACATATTTATAAATATATTTATTTAATTAAAATATTTATTATAATTTGATAATTATTTAATTATAAATATATATTTAATACATATATATTTTAATTATAGTGTGTGATTTATAATGAAAGTTAATTTATTTATTGTCATTAAAATATTTATATTTGACTATAATTAATATGAATATATAATTATATAATAATATTCTTTTAACAAATAAAAAAATTGGTTCGGTCACCTTTTTAACTGATTTTCCCAATTCGAACATGACCTACTCCCCTGATTTAATGACCATCTCGATTCTATATGAGTGGCTATATAATTTGACCTACAATAAATGAATTTTATGTGCAATAGAATGATTTGATTCAGAGATTAGTCATGTGACCATTGTAATATGAATTTTGATGTTGACCTTCCTTAAATGCATTCATAAATATATGAAATCGATGAGTCGTTCTATAAATTAGATACCCATCCTCATCCCATTTCATTCTGTAGCTCTGCAAATTTAACTGTAAATCTCACTCACTAATCCTCCTCCCCAGTACGAGCGCTCGTCTCTCTGATCTCCCAAAAAAATGGTGCATTGGGTAATGATAACGTTAACAACGAAGCTGAGGAGTGTCGCCAATTCCTTCTTCCCTGGCTCCACGAAAAGGCAGAGGAGAGCGTCGAACACTGAGCAGGAGATGCCAACGATGCTGGAATGGCTGAGGATAGTGTCGCACAATGAGAAGGAGATGCCGAAGATTCTGAAAACCTACTTCGATCTGCACTTAGAAGACACTTCCTAACAGGCGATGCCAGAAAGGAAGAAGAAGACGAAGCTGGATGACCCGTTGATGCATGAATGGCAGACGAGGGAAAGCTGCATTGATATGATCTTAGTAGACAATTCCTACTAGGAGATGCCATAAATGAAGAAGAAGACGATGCTGACTGACCCGGTGATGCTAAAAAGCAAGATAAAGATGACACCGGTCAACCCAGTGATGCCAAAAATGAAGAAGAAGACGACACTGGCCAACCTGGCGATGCAGGAATGGAAAAAGAGTGAAGCCCACATCAATCTGCTCTTAGCAGACACTTCCTACCTGCCGATCCAGGAAAGGAAGAAGAAGCTAAAGCTGGCCGACCTGGCGATGCCGGAATGGAAGAGGAGGGAAACCCACATCGATATGCTCTTCAGAGACACTTCCTAACAGGTTATGATGCAAAGGAATAAGAAGAGGACGCTGGCCAGCCCATTTATACCCCCGGACATGGCGATGGAGGATCGAAAGAAGGGGAGCAACCTGGGCGGCCTGTTTGTGGCCGAAGACCTGGGGTTGGAGGGGACACTGTAACAGAAGAAGAGGATGGCGGTGGGCAACCTGTTTATAGCCAAAGACAAGACGATGGAGGATTGGAAGAAGAGAAGTACGGTGTTCATGGAAGAAAGGAAAAGGAGAGCACCGCACATCGAGCATCTCTTACCAGACTCTTGCGATCAGGCGACGTCAGAAAGGAAGAAGAGGATGACGTTGGATGACTTTTTTAAAGCCCAAGACCTAGCGATAGAGGATCGGAAGAAGAAAAGTACGGTTTTCATGGCAGAATGGAAAAGGAGAGAACCGTTCACACATTATCTCTTACCAGACTATTGTGATCAGGCCACGCCAGATAAGAATAAGAGGATGATGCTGGCTGACCTGTTTATTTCCCAAGACCTGGCAATGGCGGATCAGAAGAAGAGAAGTATGGTGTTTATGGCAGAAAGGCAGAGTAGAGCGCCACACACCTAGAACCTCATACCAGACTCGGTGTTCATGGTAGAAATCCAGAGGAGAGCCTCGCACACCGAGCAGCTCTTACAAGATATATATTTAAGAATTAATATAATGAATTTTAAAAAAATAATGTTGAAATTAGAAATTTATGTTTAACATTTTGGAAATATAGGTAATATTTTTATTCAAATAAAATCTATTATTTTTTAATCAAGTATTCAAAAGATTCATATTTTTTTCTTGGTTTGAAAAACAATAAAGACTTCATTGATTTCACATAATCCAATTAATTCAATTAGAAACAATATTATACTTGGTTTTTCTTCAAGATTATTTTTATACATAAAACATGAACTTTTTCAGAAAATGGTTCTTGGGAATTTATATTAAAAATATTTTTTTACCACTTCTAGAAATTAAATATTATAAAATTGGTTCTATATTTCAAATCAGTATATTTAATATCAGGTAATAAGATCATCTTAAAGAATAATTTTTCTTAGAGAATAATCAAAGAAAATTATAAAGTAAGGTTCAAAGAAACGAGTAGTCATGATGACATGAAATTCTATCCATGCGAAGTACAACAAAACAAAGATTCTTTTCACATTTTTTTTGTAAAAAAGTCAAAAGTACCTAGCTCAAAATACTAACAGAAGATTCCATTTATTTTTTTTAAAATCCAAACATTGCTAAAAATGAATTTATAAAATATTAGGAGAATATAAAAATCATTATTGAAAACATTTTTATATAAAAGATGAAAATGGAAGAAAAGGTTTACCAAAAGTCTATTTTTTTCATTTATAAAAATTATGATCATTCTAAGTACAAAATAAAGGAAAATTGAACAATTACTTGAACACTCCATGAATAATTGAAGGAAAATAAAATGAAATGGGTTTATCATATAAGGAACATATAATTTCTCTCAATATAAACTAATGTATAATAAATACAAATTAAAATGATATTGAAACATAAATCCCTTACTACTTTGGTAATCACTAAATCAAAAACTCATGAAAGAGAGAACCATATATGGATTTTTAAATCCCCATAGTTTCAATAAAATGAATCATAAAAACATTAATGGTGTCACACCCCAACTTTTTAATTTATTTTTACTTTATTATTCCTGGGCTCCACGTCCTCACGTCAAGGATTGGGTTGGTCCTGGTTTAATAATTTCTGACATTTAATGTTTTTAGTGTGTGTTTCCGACCTGTGGACGGGCACTGTGTGGTTAGCAATGACTGTGCGGTTGCCCTAGGTGCTTGTGCGGGTGCCCAAGCCGACTGCGTTGAGGCATGCAATTTGCGTGTGTATTTTTTTAAGTCATGCGATGAGCACACAGGTACTGGTTAATATTATGTTGTTATTATTGTTTTTATTTTTATAATTTTTTTTTATAAACATATATATCATATTTATAATTTTATAAAATTAACATCTTTATTATAATTTTATAATTATTTAAATATATCATTATTTATATAGAATTATTATTGTAATTATTTGTATATATTTATTATAATTTTATAATTATTTAATAACTGTAAATGTATATATATTTATTTATAGTTATAATCATATATATATATATTCCAATAATTATAAAACTTTAACAAATATATTTATTTCATTTATATTTTTATAAATATATATAATTAATATATTTATAATAATTTAATAATAATTTATATATATACATATTATATAGAATTCTAGTTACATATATTTGTATATAATTATAAATATATTTATTTAATTAATATATTTATTATAATTTGATAATTATTTAAATATAAATATATATTTATTACATATAGATTTTTTTATAGTGTGTGATTTATAATGAAAATTAATTTTATTTATTGTCATTAAAATAGTTATATTTGACTATAATTAATATGAATAGGTAATTATATAATAATACTATTTTAACATAAAAAATAATTGGTTCGATCACCTGTTTAACAGATTTTCCCAATCCAAACTTGACCTAATCCCTTGATTTAATGACCATCTCAAATTCTATATAAGTGCATGTATAATTTTAGGGTAATTTAGTTGGGTGGGTTTTTTTAGTTTTATAGGGTAGTGTTTTTTTCATTTGGGAAATGGGTTTGTTCAACGCCACTACAAGTTGCGCTTTCACCCCACACCACCCCCAAACGGAACAAATATATATATTTATAATAAATTTATTTTATTATAATAAATATAAAAAATAAAATAAATATATAATTATGTTTTTTATAATAAATACAAAAAATACAATAAATTTATTTTTTTAAAACAAATATTTATAATAAATATCTGAGAAATATTATAATAAATGTAATATTATATTTATAATAAATGTACATTTGTTATACATATAATATCCATTTATTATAAATACTTTAATGTTATGAAATGTATTATATTAAATATCTAATAAATATTAATAAATACTATTATTATAAATGCACAATATATGTATAATAAATGTATAAAAAATATTTATAATACATTTATATTTACAATAAATACTTATTATAATTAAAAATTATAATATTTATAATAATAAGTATCTAATAAATGTATAATAAATATTATTATAATAAATATACATTTATAATATCTATTATAATAAATATTGTTATAATAAATGTATAATAAATATTATTATGATAAATATACATTTATAATATCTATTATAATAAATATATAGTAATTGTATAATAAATATTTATAATAAATTTATTATAAATGTATTTTTATTATAATAAATATTATAATATTTATTTATAATAAATATATATTTTTATTTTGATTTATTATAAATATGATAATATTTATTATAATAAATCTACATTTATTTTATATATTTATTATAATAAATATGTACAATAAATATATATTTAATATTATAATACCTGTATTTTTAAATTATAATATAATAAATGTAATATGTAATTATTTATCATTATTATATAATTATCATAGCTATATTTATTATATTTATAATTATAGAATTATATTATAAATAAATGTAATATGTAATATAATATAATAAATGTAATATGATACATTTATTTTTTAATTTTAATAAATATATATTTATAATTATATACATGTTTAATAATAATAATAAATATAAATTTATAATTTCATATTACATTTATTATAATAAATATATATATATATTAATTTTATTATAATATATAAATGTATATTTATAATTACATTTATAAATGTATATTTATTATAATATATAAATTTATTACATATTTATTATAATAAATAAATGTATATTATATTTATAATTAATGTATATTTATATAATTAAATGTATATTACAATTATAAAAGATGTATATTTATATTAATAAATATTATTAATAATTATTATTAATAAAAATTAATAAATGTAAATTTATCAATGAATATTATAATAAATAAATGTATATATATAATAACATTTAAAAATGTATATTTATAAATAAATATTATTATTAAATATTATTAATGAATGTTAATAATTTTATATTTATTAATGAATATTATAATAATTAAATGTATATTTATTATAATAAGTAAATGTATATTACATTTATAAATAATTACATATTTATTATAATAAAAAAAATATTTCGTTTATTATAAATGTATATTTATATAAATAAATGTATATTACATTTATAAGTAATTACATATTTGTTATAATAAATGTATATTTCATTTATAAATAAATAATCATTTATTTTGTTAATAAATGAATATTACATTTACTATTATAAATGTATATTACATATTTATTATAACAAATGTATATTACATTTATAAAAATGTATATTTACTACATATTTATTGTAATAAACAATTACATCTTTAAATGTATATTACATTTATAATAAATATCTAATAAATATATATTTATTATAATAAATAAATGTAAATGAAATTTATAAATAATTACATATTTATTATAATAAATAAATCTATATTTATAATATATAATTATAGTATATAATTATTTATAGATATGATAATTATATAATAAAGATAAATAATTATATATTACATTTATTATATTATAATTAAAAAATAAATGTATTATAATATTTATTATACATTTATTATACATATTTATTATAATAAATGTATTAAAAAATGTAAATTTATTATAATAAATTGGGATACAAACGTCAAACAGCTAACCATATACTTATTGAACAAAACATATACTTAGAGCAATTCAAGAATATAATAAATATATTTATAAAATTATATGTATAATAAATAAATAAATATTTATTTATTTATTTATATTTATATATATAATGAATATATTTTAATTTATAAATATAAATTTCTTATAGATATATTTATTATATTTATAATTATATATAATTAATATCTATATTATAATTTTATAATTTTTTAAATATATCTCTATTAACTTAGAATTATAATTTTAAATATTTGTATTTATTTATTATAATTTTATAATTATTTAATAACTATAAATGTATATATATTTATTTATAGTAATAATCATATATATATTTCAAAAATTATAAAATTTTAACAAATATATTTATTGCATTTATAATTTTATAAATATATATAATTAATATATTTATAACAGTTTAATAATATTTAAATATATACGTATTATGCAGAATTATAATTATAAATATTTGTATATATTTGTAAATATATTTATTTAATTAAAATATTTATTATAATTTGATAATTATTTGATTATAAATATATTTTTAATACATATATATTTTAATTATAGTGTGTGATTTATAATGAAAGTTAATTTTATTAATTGTCATTAAAACAGTTATATTTTACTATAATTAATATGAATATATAATTATATAATAATATTCTTTTAACAAATAAAAAAATTTGTTGGATCTCATTTTTAACCGATTTTCCCAATCCGAACTTGACATACTCCCCTGATTTATTGACCATCTCGATTCTATATGAGTGGGTGTATAATTTGACCTACAATAAATTAATTTTATGTGAAATAGAAATATTTGATTAAGAGATTAGTCCTGTGACCATTGTAATATGAATTTTGACGTTTACCTTCCATAAATGCATTCATAAATATATGAAATAGATGAGTCTTTCTATAAATTAGATACCCATCCTCATCCCCTGTCATTCTGTAGCTCTGCAAATTTAACTGTAATTATCACTCACCCTTCCTCCTCCCTAGTATGAGTGCTCGTCTCTTCGATCCCCCAAAATAAAATGGTGCGTCGGGTGATGAGAACGTTAACAACGAAGCTGAGGAGTGTCGCCAATTCCTTCTTCCCTGGCTCTACAAAAAGGCAGAGGAGAGCGCCGCACACTGAGCATGAAATGCTGACGATGCCAGAATGGCCGAGGATAGTGCCGCACACCGAGCACGATATGTCGACGATTCTGAAAACCTACTTCGATCTGCTCTTTGAAGACACTTCCTACCACGAGATGCTGGAAAGGAAAAGAAGACGATGTTGGCCGACTCGTTGATGCCAGAATGGAAGATTGGGGAAAGCCACATTGATATGCTCTTAGCAGACACTTCCTACCAGGAGATGCCAGAAATGAAGAAGAAGACAACGCTGACCGACCCTGTGATGGTAGAAAGGAAGATAAAGATGATGTTGGCTGAACCGGTGATTCCGAAAATGAATAACAAGATGACACTGGCCGACTTGGCGATGCATGAATGGCAGAGGACTGAATTAAAAATATTTTACAACTTCTAGAAAATATTTTTTACCACTTCTAGAAAATAAATCTTATAAAATAGTTTCTATATTTCAAATTAGTATAATTAATATCAGGTAACAAGATCAACTTAAAGAATAATTTTTCTTGGAGAAGAATCATAGAAAATTATAAAGTAAGGTTCAAAGCAACGAGTAGTCATGATGACATGAAATTCTATCCATGCGATGTAAAACAAAACAAATATTTTTTTTCACATTTTTTTGTAAATAAGTTTAAAGTACCAACCTCAAAACACTAAAAGAAGATTCCATTTATTTTATATATTAAAATTCAAACATGGATAAAATGAATTTATAAAATCATAGGAGAATATTAAAATCATTATTGAAAACATTTTTAAAGAAACGATGAAAATGGAAGAAAAGGATTCCCAAAAGTATTATTTTCATTTTAAAACAAATTATGATCATTCTAAGTACATAATAAAGGAAAATTGTACAATTACTTGAACACTCCATGAATAAATGAAGGAAAATAAAATGGAATGGGTTTATCGTATAAGGAACATATAATTTCTCTCAATCAGAACTATTGTATAATCAATACAAATTAAAATGAGATTGAAACAAAAATCCCTTACTACTTTCGTAATCACTAAATCAAAAACTCATGAAAGAGAGAAACATATATGGATTTTTAAATACCTGTAGTTTCATTTAAAAGAATCGTAAAAATATTAATGGTGTCACACCCCGACTTTTTAATAATTTATTTTTATTTTATTATTCATGGGCTCCACATCCTCGCGTCAAGGATCGGGTTGGGTCCTGGTTTAAAAATTTCGGGAATTTAATGTTTTTGGTGGGCTTCTGACATGTGTACAGGCACCGCGTGGTTAGTAGTGACCGTGTGATCGCCTTATGTGCTTCTGCGGGTGCCCAAGCCGACTGCGTTGAGATGTGTAATTTGCGTGCGTTTTTTTAAGTCGTGTGATGAGCGCGCGGGTACATGTTAATATTATGTTGTTATTCTTATTATTATTTTTATAATTATTATATTTATTTATAAATATATTTATTATATTTATAATTATATATAATTAATATATTTATTATAATTTTATAATTAATTAAATATATCTATATGTATTGAGAATTTGAATGGAAAATATTTTTATATATTTATTATTATTTTATAATTATTTAATAACTATAAATGTATATATATTTATTTATTGTTATAATCATATATATATATCAATAATTATAAAATTTTAACAAATATATTTATTGCATTTATAATTTTATAAATATATATTTAATTAATATATTTATAACAATTTAATAATTATTTAAATATATATGTATTATATAGAATTCTAATTATAAATATTTGTATATAATTATAAATTTATTTATTTAATTAATATATTTATTATAATTTTATAATTATTTAAATATAAATATATATTTATTATAGATATATTTTTATTATAGTGTGGGAATTATAATGAAAATTAATTTTATTTATTGTCATTAAAATAATTATATTTGACTATAATTAATATGAATATATAATTATATAATAATACATTTTTAACAAATAAAAAAATTTGTTTGGTCTCCTCTTTAACCGATTTTACCGATACGAACTAGAGCTACTCCCCTCATTTAATGTCCATCCTGATTCTATATGAGTGCATGTATAATTTGAGGGTAATTTAGGTGGGTGGGTTTTTTTAAATTTATTGGGTAGTGTATTTTTACATTTGGGAAATGGGTTTGTTCAGAGCCACTTGAAGTGACACTTTGATCCCACACCACCCCCAAACCCCGCAAAAATATATTTCTATATATATAATATTTATTTATTATAATAAATATAAAACATAAAATAAATATATAATTATATTTTTTATAATAAATATAAAAATTATAGCATATTTATTTATTTATTATAAATATTTATAATAAATTTCTAATAAATAATATAATAAATATAATATTATAATTTTTAATAAATTTACATTTGTTATACATTTATTATACATTTATTATAAACACTATAATGTTATAATATTATAATATTTAATATAATAAATATCTAATAAATATTAATAAATACTATAGTAATAAATGCATAATAAATGTATAATAAACATTTATAATACATTTATATTTATAATAAATACTTATTATAACTAAATATTATAATAATTATAATAATTAATATCTAATAAATGTATAATAAATATTATTATAATAAATATACATTTATAATATATATTTTAATAAATATTATTATAATAAATGTATAATAAATATTATTCTAATAAATATAATAATAAATGTATAATAAATATATTGTAAATGTATAATAAATATTTATAACAAATTTATTATAAATGTATATTTATTATAATTAATATTATAATATTTAATTATAATAAATGTATATTTATATTTATATTTATAATAAATATTATAATATTTAATATAATAAATCTACATTTATTTTATACATTTATTATTATAAATATTTACAATAAATGTATAATAAATATTATAATACATTTATTTTTTAATTATAATATAATTAATGTAATATGTAATTATTTATCATTATTAGATAACTATGATATCAATATTTATTATATTTATAATTATATAATTATATTATAAATAAATGTAATGTGTAATATAATATAATAAATGTAATATGGTACATTTATTTTTTAGTTATAATAAATGTAGATTTATAATTATATAAATGTATAATAAATATAATATATATAAATGTATAATTACATATTACATTTATTATAATAAATAAATGTATACTTATAATTACATTTATAAATGTATATTTATTATAATAAATATATGCATATTTATTACATATTTATTACAATAAATAAATATATATTACATTTATAATAAATGTTTATTTATATAATTAAAAATATATTACTTTTATAATAAATGTATATTTATATAAATAAATATTATTAATGAAACATAATAAATGTATATTTATTAATGATTATTATAATATATAAATGTATATTTATAATTACATTTATAAATGTATATTTATAATAAATGTATATTTATAAATAAATATTATTATTAAATATTATTAATGAATATTAATAAATGTATATTTATTAATGAATATTTTAATATATAAATTTATATTTATAATTACATTTATAAATGTATATTTATTATAATAAATAAATGTATATTACATTTATAAATAATTTCATATTTATTATATAAATAAATGTATCTTAGATTTATAATAAATGTATATTTATATAAATAAATGTATATTACATTTATAATAAATGCATATTTATATATATAAATGTATATTACATTTACAAGTAATTACATATTTATTATAATAAATGTATATTACATTTTTAAACAAATAATCATTTATTTTGTTAATAAATGTCTATTACAATTATTATAATAAAAGTATATTACATATTTATTATAATAAATGTATATTGCATTTATATAAATGTATATTTATTACATATTTATTATAAACAACAATTACATTTATAAATGTATATTACATTTTTAATAAATATCTAATAAATTTATATTTATATAAATGTATATTGATTATAATAAATAAATGGAAATTACATTTATAAATAATTATATATTTATTATAATAAATAATTGTATATTTAAAATTATATTTTTATAGTATATAATTATTTATAGATATGATAATTATATAATAATGATAAATAATTATATATTACATTTATTATATTACAATTAAAAAATAAATGTATTATAATATTTATTATACATTTATAATGCATATTTATTATAATAAATGTATAAAATAAATGTAGATTTATTATAATAAATTGGGCTAGAAACATCCAACAGCTAACCATATACTTATTGGACAAAACATATACTTAGAGCATTACAAGAATACAATAAATATATTTATAAAATTACATGTATAATAAATAAATATTTATTTATTTTTAATAATAACTATAAATAAATGTATATTTATTTATATTTATATATATAATGAATATATATTAATTTATAGATATAAATTTCTTATAAATATATTTATTATATTTATAATTATATATAATTAATATCTTTATTAAAATTTTATAATTATTTAAATATATCTATATTAATTTAAAATTATAATTGTAAATATTTCTATATATTTATTATAATACCATAATTATTTAGTAACTATAAATGTATATATAGTTATTTATAGTTATAAACATATATATATGTATATATATGTCAATAATTATAAAATTTTAACAAATTTATTTATTGCATTTATAATTTTATAAATATATATAAATAATATATTTATAAATATTTAATAATTATAAAAATATATACATATTATATAGAATTCTAAATATACATTTTTGTATATATTTTTAAATATATTTATTTAATTAATATATTTATTATAATTTGATAATTATTTAAATATAAATATATATTTATTACATATATATTTTAATTATAGTGTGTGATTTATAATGAAAATTAATTTTAATTATTGTAATTAATATTTTTATATTAGAAAATATTAATATGAATATATAATTATATAATAATATTGGTTTAACAAATAAAAAAAATTTGATCACCTGTTTAACCAATTTTCCCAATCCGAACATGACCTACTCCTCTGATTCAATGACCAACCCGATTCTATATGAGTGGGTGTATAATTTGACCTACAATTAATGAATTTTAGGTGAAATAGAATGATTTGATTGAGAGATCAGTCCCATGACCACTGTAATATGAATTTTGACACTAACCATCCTTAAATGCATTCATAAATATATGAAATGGATGAGTCATTCTATAAATTAGATACCCTTCCTTATCCCCTTTCATTCTGTAGCTCTGCAAATTTAACTTTAATTTTCACTGACCCTTCCTCCTCCCCAGTACGAGCACCCATCTCTCCGATCCCCCAAAACAAAATGGTGCATCAGGAAATGAGGACGTTAACAGCGAAGCTGAGGAGTGTCGCCAATTCCTTCTCCCCTGCCTCCGCAAAAAGGCATAGGAGAGCATCTCACATTGAGCAGGTGATGCCGACAATGCCGGAATGGCCGAGGATAGCACCGCACATCGAGCAGGCGATGTCTGTGATTTGGAAAACCTACTTCGATTTGATCTTAGAAGACGCTTTCTACCAGGATAAGTAGGAAAGGAAGAAGAAGACGACGCTGGTCGACCCAGCGATGCCGGAATGGCAGACGGGGGAAATGCACATTAATCTGCTCTTAGTAGACACTTCTTACCAGGTGATGCTGAAAAGGAAGAAGAAGATGACGCTGACAGACCCGGTGATGGCGGGAAGGAAGAAGAAGATGATGCTGGCCGACCCGATGATGATGGAAAGGAAGAAGAAGAGGACACTGGCCGACCTGGCGATGTAAGAATGGTAGAGGAGTGAAACCCACATCGATCTGCTCATGGCAGACACTTCATACCAGGTGATATAGGAATGGAAGAAGAAAATGAAGCTGGCCAACCCAGCGATTCTGGATTTGCAGAAGAGGGAAACCCACATCGATCTGCTCTTAGCAGACACTTCCAAGCAGGCGATGCTGGAAATGAAGAAGAAGAGGACTCTGGTCGGCCCATTTATACCCCAAGACATAACGATGGAGGATCGGAAAAAGGGGAGCACCTAGGGTGGCCTGTTTATTGCCGAAGACCTGGGGATGGAGGCGACATCGGAAAGGATGGAAGAATGGTAGAGGAGAGCGCCGCACACCCTTACTAGACTCTTTCGATTAGGTGACGTCAGAAAGGAAGAAGAGGACGACGTTGGATGACTTGTTTAAAGCCCTCGACCTGACGATGGAGGATAGGAAGAAGAGAAGTATGGTTTTCATCGCATAAAGGCAGAGGAGAGAACCGCACACTGAGCAGCTCTTACTAGACTCTTGCAATCAGGCCACACCGGAAAGTTAGAAGAGGACGACGCTAGCTGACCGGTTTATAGCCCAAGACCTGGAGATGGAGGATCGAAAGAAGAGAAGTATGGTGTTCATGGAATAAAGGCAGAGCATACGCCGCACACCTAGCACCTCTTACTAGACTCAGTGTTCATGGAAGAAAGGCTGATGAGAGCCCCGCACATAGAGCGGCTCTTACCAGATTTATATATAAGAATTAATATAATGAATTTAAAATTATAATGTTGAAATTAGAAAATTATGATTAAAATTTTGGAAATCTATGAAATATTTTATTCAAATAAATTCTATTTTTGGTTTTTCTCATTTAATCATGTATTCACAAGATTCATTTTTCTTTTTTGCTTGGTTTGAAAAACAATCAACTGTTCGTTGATTTAACATAATCCAATTAACTCAATGAGAAACAAAATTATACTTGGTTTATCTTTAATATTATTTTTATACATAAAACATGTGCTTTTTCAAAAAATGGTTCTTGTGAATTTATATTCAAAATAATTTTTTACCACTTCTAGAAATTAAATCTTATGAAATGGGTTCTATATTTCAAATTAGTATAATTAATATCAGTTAATAAGATCAACTTAAAGAATAATTTTTCATTGCGAAAAATCATATAAAATTATAAAGGAAGGTTCAAAGTAACGAGTAGTCAAGATGACATGAAATTCTATCCATGTGAAGTACAACAAAACAATGATTATTTTCACATTTTTTTGTAAAAATGTTAAAAGTACCTTGATCAAAATACGAAAAGAAGAATCCATTTATTTTTTTATTAAAATTGAAACATGGCAAAAAATGAATTTAAAAAACCAAAGGAAAATATTAAAATCATTCTTGAAAACATTATTAATGAAAAGATGAAAATGGATGAAAAGGATTCCCAAAAGTCTATTTTTCTTTTTTTTTTAAATTCTGATCATTCTAAATACAAAATTAAGGAAAATTGTTCTATTACATGAACACTCCATAAATAAATGAAGGAAAATAAAATGAAATGTGTTTATCGTATAAGTAACATATAATTTCTCTCAATCTAAAAAAAATTATAATCAATACAAATTAAAATGAGATTAAAACATAAATCCCTTACAACTTTGGTAATCCCTAAATCAAAAACTCATGAAAGAGAGAACAATATATGGATTTTTAAATACCCATAGTTTCATAAAAAAAACGTAAAAATAATAATGGTGTCACACCCCGACTTTTTAATTTATTTTTATTTTATTATTTCTGGGCTCCACATCCTTGCATCAATGATCAGGATGGGTCCCAGTTTAAAAATTTCTGAAATTTAATGTTTTTGGTGGGTTTCAGACCTATGCACGGGCACCACGTGGTTAGTAGTGACAGTGTGGTCGGCCTAGGTGCATGTGCGGGTGCCCTAGCCGACTACGTTGAGGCGTGCAATTTGCGTGCGTTTTTTTAATTCGTGCGATGAGAGCGATGGTACCCGTTAATATTATGTTGTTATTATTATAATTTTTTATATAATTATTATTTTTATTTATAAATATATTTATTATATTTATAATTATATATAATTAATATCTTTATTATAATTTTATAATTATTTAAATATATCTATATTTATTAAGAATTATAACTCTAAATATTTGTATATATTTATTATAATTGTGTAATGATTTAATAACTATAAATGTATATTTATTTATTTATAGTTATATTCATATATATATATATATAGATATATATATGTTTCAATAATTATAAAATTTTAACCAATATATTTATAGCATTTATAATTTTATAAATATATATAATTCATATATTTATAACAATTTATTAATTATTTAAATATATAAATATTATATATAATTCTAATTTTAAATATTTGTATATAATTATAAATATACTTATTTAATTAATATATTTATTATAATTTGATAATTATTTAAATATAAATATATATTTATTACATATATATTATTATTATAGTGCATGATTTATAATGAAAATTAATTTTATTTATTGTCATTAAAATGATTATATTTTACTATAATTAATATGAATATATAATTATATAAAAATAATGTTTTAACAAATAAAAAAAATTGGTTCGATCTCTTTTTTAACCAATTTTCCGGATCCGAACATGACCTACTCCCATGATTTAATGACTATCTCAATTCTATATGAGTGCTTGTATAATTTGAGGGAAATTTAGGTCGGTGGGTTTTTTTAGTTTTATTGGGTTGTTTTTTTTTATAGTTGGGAAATGGGTTTGTTCAGCGCCACTTGAAGTGGCTCTTTGACCGCACACCACCCAAAACCCTGAAAATATATATATATATATATATATATTTAATAACTTCAATTTTTATTATAAATATAAAAAATAAAATAAATACATAATTATATTTTTTATAATAAATATTAAAATTATATTAAATTTATTTATTTTTAATAAATTTTTATAATAAATATCTAATAAATATTATAATAAATATAATAATATTATTATAATAAATATACATTTGTTATCCATTTATTTAAGTACCAGGAAAGCTCAGCCAAAGACAAAGTCCCTGACTGTTTATTAAAATAAAAGGAATAGTACAACACGCGAACATTGAGAACAAGAGCATACAAATACAAGTTAGAAACCATACCCGTCATCAAACCCATCACCTGCTCCATGATCAAATTCCTCATCCACGGTTTCCGAATCCCATTCCAAACATTCATATAGCTTCATAATCATCACATACTTCCGTCTATGATTTATCATCTCTAGTTGCAAAAATTCCTCAGAAGAATTCATCCCTTTACCTTTGATCAAAGAAGATCTGGTAGACATCTGCCTTGGCATAGATGAGTAGTCTTTCTTCTGTCTTCTTTTTGGAGGGGCAGTCATAATACCAACACTCCCTGCCATTTCCTTCTTCCCAAACTGAACAACATCACTAAACGAGGTTCGGTATCTCCCATCATCCTCATTCTCACTGTCCGACAAGTCCCCCCATTTCCCAGGCAAACACACCATCTGATGAACCTTATTTACACCTTGCTCCTACTCTACATGACTATTAGGGTCAAGAAGTTCTAAGCACTGTGGTTGTACCAATGTCCCGAGATCACCAAGCACCTTGGCCTGCAAGAGGCCTTCACTGGATACTACATCCTGGGATTGCAACTCAACCTGCATGTTGCCATTCTCATCCCATGAAAAATCCTCAACAACATGACATATTTCCCTATGATCCTGATCTTTAGCACAATGAAGGGGTCCCTGCCCCTGTAACTGTCCATTGATGCTACCATTTTTAGCACAGGTCAGGCCCATACCCATCTCTTCCCTGCCAAGTGACTCAAGAGGTTCAGCAGATAACCGGTCAGGAGCCAAATCAGAAGCATTTTGATCCTGACCCACCTCTGTTTCTTCATTCACCAGACCAGAAAAGCAGTTGCTTACTTATATACTATCCACCTGTTGCACAAGAGGTGTCTTTAGCCCAGGAGAGGCCCTCACCCAACCATCAGCTTCCTCCGTTGTAGCCTCTGCCTGCACAGACACAACAAGTCTATCCACAACCTCCTAACCCCCTGCTGAAACCAGCACTTGGTCACTACCCACCCCAGTAGGCTGGACTACCTACCTCACATCATTGCTCAATCCTCCTAAATTGGGCATCCCCAGATCACTTCCAAGTCTTGCAAACACCTCATCATCCTTCGAGTTCAAATTTTCCTTCAGCTCCCCCCTACGCGTGCCATCCAGAGTACTTGTACTCATAGAGCCTGTTCCTGCCCAGACTCCATTACACAGATTCTGCTCCCTTTGCTGAGATTGTAAAGCCACCATCTCTGCAACCTTTGGCCCCAAAGCTAGCTGCGATACCACATTCCTACCTCAACAATCCTCCCTCAAATGCCTGAGTTTAAGACACCAAGAGCAGTAATAAAACCAGGACTCAAAGACAACATTCTGCTTGCACCAAAATTCCTCACTTACATCAATGAAGATCGACTCAACAGGCGGTTTCAATAGATCAACTTCAACACAAATTCTCGGTGAAATCAGATGGCAAACAACCCTAGTTCTACTATTCGAACATAAGTAACGACCAACGAGATTACCCAGCATGCAGATGATGGAAGGATTTTGAAATGGAAGTGGTAATTCAAGAAATCTTACCCAGATTGCCATAGTCGAGGAGTCTCGCTTCAGATAATGATCATATGACCATCGGAAGAGCAGGAAACAACATCCATCATAGGTACGCGGGGTAGAGGACCAGGCCAGGATCAAGTCATTCTTCGACGCAAAACGAACCATTATAAGTTTCGAATCCAGAAGACCCACAGTGGCGTTCTCCTGAAGCTTCCATGAGCCAAAGATGTAATGATCAAAACAATTCACAAACGTGCGTCCCTGCTTGAAGCGTGCAATCAGCATCAGATTCAGTAGGGACGAAGCATCATTAAACTCTCGAGCCATGACCGAGAGCTGTGGAATCCCTTCATGCAACTCAGGAACTTTGGTGGAGAGAATTATTTCAAGGAACGAAGGAAATATTATAATATATAATTATAATAAATGTATATTTATATTTATATTTATAATAAATATGATAATACTTATTATAATAAATCTATATTTATTTATTACAATAAATCTAAATTTACTTTATACATTTATTATAATAAATATGTACAATAAATGTATAATAAAAATTATAATACCTTTATTTTTTAATTACAATATTATAAATGTAATATGTATTTATTAAACATTATTATATAATTATCATATATATATATTTATTATATTTATAATTATATAGTTATATTATAAATATATGTAATATGTAATATAATATAATAAATGTAATGTGATTCATTTATTTTTTAATTATAATAAATTTATATTTATAATTATATAAATTTATAATAAATATAATAAATATAAATTTATAATAACATAATACATTTAATATAATGAATAATAATTACATTCTACATTTATTATAATAAATAAATGTATATTTATAATTAAATTTATAAATGTATATTTATTATAATTAATAAATTTATATTTATTAAATATTTAATATAATTAATAAATGTATATTAGATTTATAATAAATGTATATTTATATAAATAAATGTATATTACATTTATAATAAATGTATAAGTATATAAATAAATATTATTAATAAATATTATTAATGAAAATTAATAAATATATATTTATCAATGAATATTATATTAAATAAATGTATATTTATAAATACATTTATAAATTTACATTTTTAATAAATGTATATTTAAAATTAGATATTATTATTAAATATTAATAGTGAGTATTAATAAATCTATTTTTATTAATGAATATTATAATAAAAAAATGAATATTATAATAAAAACATTAATGGTGTCACACCCCGAATTTTTAATTTATTTTTATTTTATTATTCCTGGGCTCCACGTCCTCGTGTCAAGGATCAGGTTGGGTCCTGGTTTAAAAATTTCTGAAATTTAATGTTTTTTTGGGTTTGAAACCAGTGCACGGGCACCGAGTGGTTAGTAGTGACCGAGCAGTCGCCCCAGGTTCTTGTGCGGGTACCCAAGCCGACTGCGTTGAGGCATGCAATTTGCGTGTGTGTTTTTTTTAAGTCGTATGATGAGCGTGCAGGTACCTGTAAATATTATGTTATTATTATTATTATTTTTATAATTATTATTTTTATTTATAAATATATTTATTATATTTATAATGATATAAAATTAATATCATTATTATAATTTTATAATTATTTAAATATATCTATATTTATTTAGAATTATAATTGTAAATAATTGTATATATTTATTATAATTTTATAATTATTTAATAACTATAAATGTATATATATTTATTTATAGTTATAATAATATATATATGAATAATTATAATATTTTAACAAATATATTTATTGAATTCATAATTTTATAAATATATATAATTAATATATTTATACCAATTTAATAATTATCTATATATATAAGTATTATATAGAATTCTAATTATAAATATTTTTAAATAATTCTCAATATATTTATTTAATTAATATATTTATTATAATTTGATAATTATTTAAATATAAATATATATTTATTACATATATATTTTTATTACACTGTGTGATTTATAATGAAAATTAATTTTATTTATTGTCATTTAAATACTTATATTTGACTATAATTAATTTGAATATATAATTATATAATAATACTATTTTAACAAATAAAAAAATTGGTTCGATCTCCTCTTTAACTGATTTTACCGATCCAAACATGACCTACACCTCTGATTTAATGACTATCCCAATTCTTTATGAGTGCATGCATAATTTGAGGGTAATTTAGGTGGGTTGGTTTATTTTGTTTAATGGGGTAGTGTTTTTTTTATATTTGGGAAATGGGTTTGCTCAGCGCCACATGAAGTGTCACATTGACCCCACACCACCCCCAAACCCCAAATATATATATATATATATATAATAAATTTATTTATTATAATAAATATAAAAAATTCAATAGATACATAATTATATTATTTATAATAAATACAAAAATTATAACAATTTTTTATTTATTTATAATAAATATTTATAAAAAATATATAATAAATATTATAATAAATATTATAATATTATTATAATAAATCTTATAATATTGTTATAATAAATATGCATTTGTTATAAATTTATTATACATTTATTATAAATACTATAATGTTATAATATTATAATATTTATTATAATAAATATCTAATAAATATTAATAAATAATTTTATAATAAATGCACAATATATGTATAATAAATTGATAATAAATATTTATAATACATTAATATTTATAATAAATACTTATTATAATTAAATATTATAATATTTATGACAATAAATATCTAATAAATGTATAATAAATATTATTATAATTAATATACATTCATAATATCAGTTATAATAAATATTATTATAATAAATGTATAATAAATATTATTGTAATAAATATTATAATAAATGTAAAATAAATATATATATAATGTATAATAAATATTTATAAAAAAAATTATTATAAATGTATATTTATTATAATAAATATTATAATATTTAATTATAATAAATTTATATTTGTACTTATATTTATAATAAATTTGATAGTATTTATGATAATAAATCTATATTTATTTATTATAATAAATCTACATTTAATTATTATAAAAAATATACAATTGTTTTATACATTTATTATAATAAATATGTTAAAAAAACGTATAATAAATATTATAATACATTTATTTTTTAATTATAATATAATAAAGTAATATGTAATTATTTATGATTATTATATAATTATCATATCTATATAAATTATATTTATAATTATATAATTATATTATAAATAAATGTAATATGTAATATAATATAATTAATGTAATATGATACATTTACTTTTTAATTATATTAAATGTATATTTATAATTATATAAATGTATAATAAATATAATAAATATAAATGTATAATTACATATTACATTTATTATAATAAATAAATAATTACATATTTCATTTATTATAATAAATAACTGTATATTTATAATTACTTTTATAAATGTATATTTATTATAATAAATAAATGTGTATTAATTACATATTTATTATAATAAATAAATGTATATTACTTTTATAATAAATGTTTATTTATATAAATAAATTTATATTACATTTATAATAAATGTATATTTATATAAATAAATATTATTAATAAATATTATTAATGAAAATTAATAAATTTATAATTATTATTGAATATTATAATAAATAAATGTATATTTATAAACAAATATTATTATTAAATAGTATTAATGAATATTTATAAATGTATATTTATTAATGAATATTATAAAAAATAAATGTATATTTATAATTACATTTATAAATATATATTTATTATAATAAATAAATGTATATTTCAATTATAATTAAAGTATATTTATGTAAATAAATATATATTACATTTATAATAAATGTATATTTATATTAATAAAAGTATATTACATTTATAAGTAATTACATATTTATTATAATAAATGTATATTACATTTATAAATAAATTATCATTTATTTTGTTAATAAATGTATATTACATTTATTATTCATGGAGAGTTTATCTCTCAAGAATAGAGATCCTATCTCCCATCATATCAAAGGTTACGCATCTGGAAACCCAACTAAGATCTATGATGGCATTGTTAGTCATTTTGACATGCTCGTAGTTGTGGATCTCGCCACAATGTTGGTTCTTGCTTTGTTTTGGCGGCTATTGTCTTAAAGATATCTCAAACGGTCAAGGTTGTTTTGGTCCGAGATTCGGGACATGATCTTGCATTAATAATGGAGTTTAAGCCAGCTGAAAAGCGGGTTGTGGAGGAATTTGTCGGCAAGAGGAGAACTCCAGCCGATGATCGGGTGTTTGCTGTGGTTGACTGGAGTCTGGTTTGTTCTGGCGATGAATCGGCATGTCGGGTGGTGAATGGCCTCGATTTTAGGGGGTGATGTGGGGAGAAGTTTTGGGTCTTCGGATTCATGATGCCCCATCGAGGATGGATGGTGGAAGGTTAGTGGATATAGGATCCCGGCAGCGATGGGCGATGGGTTTTCCACTACCTAACGGCGGATCTTCTGCCCAACAGTGTCGATCACCAGGGAGGGTGATGGTTCCGTGTCCTGGCGGATGATACTGGAAACGTGCAGGGCGTGTGGGTTAATGGAGTACATTTGGATATCCTCGAGACACGACTGGGGTTTTGCGTACAAGAGAAGTGTGATCGGAGTGGCGGTGCAAGGCGAAAGTCTGCGATGATCATATGGGATGCGGGGCTTAGGCCGGCAAGGATTGTGGGTTATCATCAGATGAAAGTGCTTGTGGGATGGTGTTGCGAGATGGAGACACAAGGCAAAGGAATATGATGCAGAGCCGATGAGGTTAGTGTTCTCATCGGACGTGGGGAATGTTGGGCCACTGCGATGCTGCAATGCGGTGTCGACGCGTGCCGGTGGCGTAGTCGAATTCGATGGGAGGAGGTCTCATGTTTGGCCAACTTTGGCATGAAGACCGGTGATGACCTCTACCTCAGGATGAGTTTGGGATGCGGACAGGTACCTTTGGCCTAATTGGTGGATAGGCTGTGGTGTGGAAAAATGGAATGTAGCTTTATAGGATGTTAGTTTGGAATACGTGGAGGACTAGTTATCCTTGGCCAGTGTGAACTGCAGATGGATGTGATGTGTTGAGAAGGGGACCTCTTTTACGGAGGCACATGGGTTTTCTTACAGATGGAGCACGTTTTTCTTAAATCATGTTTTTCTTGGTTTGTTGTTGACCACGGGATTTACAATGACTTTGAGGAGGAGTCATTATTTCTGGTGTTTGAGGATGCGTTGAGATGCAGATCAGGCGTGCGGAGATTTTGGTTTCTAGTTGATGCAAGGCCTTATGGCTATTGTTTGAGGGTTTTTTTGTGTGGGTTTTTGAACTTTTGGTGATTTGGGGTTACTTGTGTCTCTGTGAATTGATTTGGCTGTGTTTTTGTGCCGTGTGTTTGGTGTATTCCACTATACTTATATTTTCTTAAATAAATTTTTAGGACCGAGCTTGCTCAAGCCCTGAAATTTCTTGTTTATTATAATAAATTTATATTACATATTTATTATAATAAATTTATATTACATTTATATAAATGTATATTTATTACATATTTATTATAATAAACAATTAAATTTATAAATGTATATTACATTTAAAATAAATATCTACTAAATGTATATTTATATAAATGTATATTTATTATAATAAATAAATGTAAATTACATTTATAAATAATTATATATTTATTATAATAAATAAATGTATATTTTTAATTATATAATTATATTATATAATTATTTATAAATATGATAATTATATAATAAATATAAATAATTATATATTACATTTATTAAATTATAATTAAAAAATAAATGTATTATAATATTTATTATACATTTATTAAACATATTTATTATAATAAATGTATAAAATAAATATAGATTTATTATAATAAATTGGGCTACAAACATCCAATAGCTAACCATATACTTATTGGACCAAACATATACTTAGAGCATTACAAGAATATAATAAACATATTTATAAAATTATATGTATAATAAATAAATATTTATTTATTTATAATAATAACTATAAATAAATGTATATTTATTTATATTTATATATATAATGAATATATATTAATTTATAAATATAAATTTTTTATAAATATATTTATTATATTTATAATTATCTATAATTAATATATTTATTATAATTTTATAATTATTTAAATGTATCTATATTTATTTAGAATCATAATTGTAAATATTTGTAAATATTTATTATAATTTTATAATTATTTATTAACTATAAATTTATATATATTTATTTATAGTTATAATCATATATATATATTTAAATAATTATAAAATTTTATCAAATATATTTATTGCATATATAATTTTATAAATATATATAATTAATATATTTATAACAATTTAATAATTTTTTAAATATATATTTATTATATAGAATTTTAATTATAAATATTTTTATATAATTATAAATATATTAATTTAATTAATATATTTATTATAATTTGATAATTATATAAATATAAATATATATTTATTACATATATATTTTAATTATAGTGTGTGATTTATAATGAAAATTAATTTTATTTATTTTCATTAAAATTGTTATATTTGAATATAATTAATATGATTATATAATTATAAAATAATATTTTTTAACAAATAAAAAAATTGGTTCGATCACCTGTTAAACTTATTTTCCCGATTCTAACTTAACCTACTCCCCTGATTCAATGACCATCCCGATTCTATATGAGTGGGTGTATAATTTGACCTACAATAAATGAATTTTAGGTGAAATAGAATGATTTGATTGAGAAATTATTCCTATGACCATTGTAATATGAATTTTGACACTGACCATCATTAAATGCATTCATAAATAAATGAAATGGGTGAGTTGTTCTATAAATTAGATACCCTTCTTCACCCCCTTTCATTATGTAGCTCTGAAAATTAAACTGTAATTCTCACTCACCATTCCTCCTCCCCAGTACGAGCACCCGTCTCTCTGATCCCGCAAAACAAAATGGTGCATCGGGTGATGAGAAAGTTATCAGCGAAGCTGAAGCTTGTCGCCAATTCCTTCTTTCCTGGCTCCGCGAAAAGGCAGAGGAGAGTGCTGCACACTAAGTAAGCAATGCCGACGATGCCTGAATGGCCGAGGATAGTGTCGCACACCGAGCAGGTGGTGCCGGAGATTCGGAAAACCTACATCGATCTGCTCTTAGAAGACACTTCCTACCAGGCGATGCCATAACGAAAGAAGAAGACGACGCTGGCCGACTTGGCAATGTCGGAATGGTAGATGCGGGAAATCCACATTGATCTTCTCTTAGCAGACACTTCATACCAGGCGATTCCGGAAAGGATGAAGAAGGTGATGCTTACCGACCCGGTGATCCCAGAAAGGAAGAAAAAGATGACGATCGCCAACCTGGTGATGCTGGAAAGGATGAAGACATCGACACTGGCTGACCCGACAATGCAGGAATGGAAGAGGTGTGAAACCCACATCGATCTGCTCTGAGCAGAAACTTACTACCTGGAGTTGCAGGAAAGGAAGAAGAAGTTGAAGCTGGCCGACCCTGCGATGCCGGAATGGCAGAGGAAGGAAACCCACATCGATCTACTCTTAGCAGGCACTTCCAACCAAGTTATGCCGAAAAGGAAGAAGTAGAGGACGATGGCAGGCCCGTTTATACCCCAAGACCTGGTGATGGAGGATCAGAAAAAGGGGTGCACCCTGGGCAGCCTATTTGTGGCCGAAGACCTGGGGATGGAGGTGATGCTGGAAAGGAAGAAGAGGACAGTAGTGGGAAACCAGTTTATAGCCCAAGACCTGACGATGGAGGATTAGAAGAAGAGATGTACGGTGTTCACGGAAGAAAGGAAAATGGGAGCACCGCACACTGAGTAGCTTTTACCAGACTCTTGAGATCAGGTGGCGTTAGAAAAAAAGAAGAGGTTGACACTGGATGACTTTTTTAAAGCCCAAGACCTGGAGATGGAGGATCAGAAGAAGAAAAGTACGGTTTTCATGGCAGAAAGGAAGAGGAGAGCGCCACAAACTGATTAGCTCTTACCAGACTATTGCGATTAGGCCACGCCTGATAGGACGAAGAGGACGATGCTTGCCAACCAGTTTATAGCCCAAGACCTGGCGATAGAGGATTAGAAGAAGAGATGTATGGTGTTCATGGAAAAAAGGCAGAGGAGAGTGCCAAACACATAGCACCTCTTACCAGACTCAGTGTTCATGACAGAAAGGCAGAGGAGAGCCCCGTACACCGAGAACCTCTTACAAGATATATATTTAAGAATTAATATAATGAATTTAAAAATATAATGTTGAAATTTGAAATTTATGTTTAACGTTTTGGAAATCTATGTAATAATTTTATTCAATTAAAATCTATTTTTGTTTTTCTCTTTTAATAAAGTATACACAAGATTCATTTTTATTTTTTGCTTGGTTTGAAAAACAATCAAGTGTTCATTGATTTAACATAATCCAATTAATTCAATGAGAAACAAAACTATACTTGGTTTTTCATTAAGATTATTTTTAAACTAAAAACTTGTGCTTTGTCAAAAAATGGTTTTTGTGAATTTATATTAAAAATATTTTTTACCAATTCTAGAAATTAAATCTTATAAAATGGGTTCTATATTTAAAATCAGAATAATTAATATCAGGTAATAAGATCAACTAATGAATAATTTTTCATTTATAAGAATCATATAAAATTACAGTGTAAGGCTCAAAGCAATGAGTAGTCATGATGACATGAAATTCTATCCATGCGAAGTACAACAAAACAATGATTATTTTAACATTTTTTTTGTAAAAAATTTAAATGTGCCTTGCTCATAATACGAAAAAAAGATTCCATTTATTTTTTTATTAAAATCAAAACATGGATAAAAATGAATTTAAAAAACCATAGGATAATATTAAAATCATTCTTGAAAACATTTTTAATGAAAAGATTAAAATGGAATAAAAGGATTCCCAAAAGTCTATTTTTGGTATTTTAAAAAATTCTGATCATTCTATGTAAGAAATTAATGAAAATTGTACTATTACTTGAACACTCCTTGAATAAATGAAGGATGATAAAATGAAATGGGTTTATCGTATAAGGAACATATAATTTCTCTCAATCTAAACCAAAGTATAATTAATAGAAATTAAAATAAGATTGAATCATTAATCCATTACAACTTTGGTAATCACTAAATAAAAAACTCATGAAAGAGAGAACCATATATAGATTTTTAAATCCCCATAGTTTCAATAAAATGAATTGTAAAAAACATTAATGGATTCCCACCCTGACTTTTTATTTATTTTTATTTTATTATTCCTGGGCTCCACGTCCTCGCGTCAAGTATCAGGCTGGGTCCCGATTTAAAAATTTCTGACATTTAATGTTTTTGGTGGGTTTCAGACCTGTTCACGGGCACTGCGTCATTAACAGTGATCGTGTGGTAGTCCCAGGTGCTTGTGTGGGTGCCCAAGCCGACATTACTTTTCCCCTCCATGTATATATTTTTAGTATCATGGATATATTCAGTATCATTCTTACTAATTTTTTTTGTAAATTACCAGATCCTATAAGTCTTTACATTATGAGTTTTGGGTATTGGAGGCACCCAGAGGAGGTTTCTCCTGGGTTGGAGGGTGTTTGATGAGTTTTGGGGGAGCCACTGCAAAAAAAAATCATGGCTACAACATAGATGTTTATACTATGCCTCTGTGCTAGTGGTTGCAATGTAGTGGATCCATGTTGTGTCATAGGGGTTCTTGGGAGGATAAATTTGGCTAATTCAAAATTGGGTGGGGGTAGATTCACCATGGACTGTAGGTCACGACATGGCCCCTTTCTTGGCAGGGGGTCCCTACAACATGGTTCTTATGGTTGAACCATATCTTATAGATCCACTTTTATAGGTTCAATCATGGATTCTCTAAATCACCTTTGACCTAGGGTGGCTACAACATGTTCCCTCAAGTTGGTCCATAGACTTCCTTATGTTAGACAGTGATAGGGCATGGTCCAAGGAGTTGCGCTGTGATCTTCAAATTTTATGGTTGCCTATAAATGCCTATAGCCTGTCTGCACCCCATTCTTTTCCACTTCTCTCCCTTCAACCCAATTTTAAAAAATAGTAGTTTTTGAATCCCATTGATGGAGCTTGTAAAAGGGTTTGATATCGAATTCTAGAGATGAATATATGGTGAACAAATGTGTATTCTACCTCTTCTCTCTAGAAGTTTCTCACAATTTTCTTTTGTTTTCATGCTGTTTATTCTCACCTTGATATGGCACTAGATATTCATTGTTTTAATGAGGTTAATTTGTTTTTTTTCGTTGAATTTTATTCTTGACATGTTTTAGAGATCGTAGTTCCTCTTAAGAGAGGCAATCAGAGATCCAAAACGTTGATTTGTTCTCATGCGGAGAACGTTGACACCTTTGAGATAGGTGATTCATTTCTTCTCCTATTTATTTATGTGAAATAGTAAAGTTATAATTTTTTATACCTTTTTATGGTAATTAAATTAAACTAATAATATTGAACTAGATTAATAAATATTTGGATAGTGATCACATGTTGTTGATGATTAATCCCTCAATAACAGTTTGCCTCCTGTTTTAATAGATATTTTGTTATCTATACTTTACTTGTGTAGAATGTTTCAATGTTTTTTTATCATGTTATTTGTGATGTAAACTAGTAAATAACAGAAATATTGAAATTATTGATTAATGTTCTTATTAATTTAAAATGAGTCATGTTTTGATTACAATGATTCTGGCAAATTGATGGTAGTTTGAATTGATGAAATCAACATGTTTAATTGAATATGTTGTTTCATGTTTTAATGAAATTTGATATAGAATGAAAAGAATTATAATTCTTATTGGGAATGATGAAATAAAAATGTAGGTTAAATGATAATGGTGTTTCTCTAGTTTTTCAAACCCTAATTAATGTTAAGATCATGTTTAATCTTTTGATAGATTGTTATAACTGATGCCTTAAGATTCCCATAGTTGGAACCCGGGAATAATGAATTAGTTAATCCCATGAGTCAATCCAAAATATTTTATCAGACCTTCCATTGTTTCATTATTTTTTTCAATTTTTTTCTATTTATTTCATAGAGGAGATGTGAGGATTAATGAGTTACAAATTGTTTTCATGGGAAAATCCCACCAATTGTTTTTCATATATACGTCTACCAAAAATATGAAATTTATTTAGTTATAATTAACAAATTATATCATATTTTGGAAAATCAAATCATGAAAACATTCCTCATGTATACATTTACAATTGAGCAGCCATGCCAAGAAAATTTGATGATTTCACATACAATCTCAACACCAAATAAGTCTTGATATTTCTGTCCATACATATTTTCTTCCAAAGAAATTATGTGATTACCACCATATTTTAACTCTGTATCCACATGATCCTTTCGGGATAGTAAATTCAGATATAGAATATGTCGGGTAATGTTGGTTTGGTTAGATCTCTTCGATCAGTTAGTCGATTCATTATGTGGTTTTGAGACAATCATTTATTTCATCCAATTATCTTTGTCCGTATATAATAACATTAATTAGTTTGGGTCTTTTTTCATTAATTTTTAATGATTTTTCTTGAAAATTTAATTGTAAATTAATACCTCTTTGTTGACATGTTTTTTTTATAAGTTGTGACAGTCATGCAATGAATGTTCTGATAGTTTTTTCAAACGTATGAATATCTTCATCGTCAATTGGAATAGGTCGTTCTGTGCTCAGTTCATGGGCTATGTTAATCAATACTTGAACATGACCTTTTAGAAGTGGTCTATTGTGTATCATGTCATTTTGAATATTGAACATCGTATCCCTCACTACAAGTTAAGGGGTGGGTGTTGCTATATGTAAGTCATAGTCATTATCACCTTGTAGAATATTAGTACAGGAAATCTACCGGTGTCTTTCTAATTAAAATTTCACAAAAACATTTGTTATAACATTTAATACATTGGCTAATACATCCCTTTGAGGGGAATGGCTATCCTCATAGCTTGTGGGGGTGGGTGGGATCTCCACGTAGTGATTGTTCTTGAGTTGCTTCTTCTCTTTACTTCCCCCCCCCCCATTAAAATTTAAATCATCTCTCTCTGACATTGGAATTCTTATTTAAGGGTATATATTATTTCTCTCATGTGTTTTATTAATTCACTTTGATCCACCACTTGTTTTTTTCTCAAAATATTTTCGGGGTGTCACCCCATAACCCGCACCTCTTACGCCGGCATACAGTTTTGGCTGCTTCAAGACCTCCGATAGTATGTGTTTATTTGGTATATGTGTTATTGATTCTTGTGACTATGTCAAATAGAAAATATAGTAAAATATGTTATCATTGTTATATAATATCGATTTAATGAAAAAGAATATTATGTAATACTTACACATGTCTCCCACAATTTTTGTGTGTTTTCATCTATTAGTATCCCGTATTTATTTACACATGCCGCCTTCCATATAGCATTTCATTTAATGGATGTGGATTTGGAAATGGAGAAATCAATATGCATATTAAAATATGAACATAACCATGGTGTTTTCTCATGTCACATAAATGTATTACGATAGATTTATAATATATACCAATTTTTTAAGTAAAGAATACCCCATCCTTTCTTTAAAGTAGGTGTACACGGGTTTTCCTACTCATTCATTAATTACAACATGTGGTTTTTATTTCATAAATAAAATAATTTCAATCAAAATCATGATTACACATATCATCAAACAACATATTACTAGCCACAGTGTACCTGAAAATATACATCTGCACAATGACCCTAAAATGCGTCCCATGCTTCTTGGTTTTATCAAATGGGTATAGATAAGTGGTGGGGGTGGATTTATTTTCCCTTAAACAAATTTAGGATTCTCTCTTGTTAGAATTGTGTGAAATCCATTGTGAATCCTTCTAGAAAGCATTAATACATATTTCTTGTGGGAGTCATCTACTATAAAATCACTTTGTAATGGATGATGAAGAGTATGTCAAGGTTTCATTATTTTATTTTTTAGTAAAATAAAAAAATGATATCATTATGTTACAATAATCTCTTCTCACATCAGTTTCTTAATCCTAGACACAACACGATGCAACAAATCAAAATCAATTGGAACGTGTTTCTGATTGAAGATTCCAATGTAACAATTGAACACAGCCTTGTTGGGGTTAACATGTTGGCTCAACGCATTCTATATGAATTCATATTTGATGCTTTTATCTTTCACTTTGTTGTTTTTTGATAACATCTTCAAAATATGAAACTCCTATTTTTTGTATTTTCGGTCCTCTTTTAGCTACCATTTCCCTGAAATCATCATCTTTAATATGTTTCTATAGAGAGGTAGCATCAGGATGTGAAGATTGTTATCGTACCTCTGTACTGGGAGTAACAACGGGTTGAGAAACATGTTGTTCCTCATGAATGGGAGAATCATCATGTGCATAAGGTTGTTTATATTCACTACGTACAGTAGTAGGTTGAGATGCAAATTATTCCTTAGGATTGGGAACACTGGCATGTCCAGAAGTCATTATTTGAAGATATGGTGACACATTTAATTTAGAGTACATAAATACTGTAGAAAAAAGATAATAATATGAGGTAACACGATGTATATTAAAAAAAATTGATTATTAAACTCTCTTTTTCTTTTTTAAAGTTTGAAGGGATTTGAACCCTCTATCGATGATCCAAATCCCTTCATTTTGGACTCCTATGACATAAAAAATGACATCTATATTAGGATCACTTCCAAATTATTATGATATCCCAATAAAAGGGTCATCCTCTATTGAATTTTCATATAACCCTTCAGTGGTTTTGGTCAAAAATAGAACAATTGACCACTTTTGGTTTGTAGGATCTGGAACATAAAATACTTTTATTGCGTATGATACCATTATAAACAGTTTTTCTTTGGACCCTTCCTTACTGAAATCAACTTTCATGATTCCTAATTCATCTATTTTAACTGAACTTCTATTATCAATCTACTTGAATTGAAAATTCATCGCTTCACATTTTGTATAATCTAACTCCCAAATTTATTTGATGATGCCAAAGTATGAAATATTCACATAAATTAGATTTTTGTCCTCAGTACCAGATACATGCATCGCTTCTGCAATGAGTGTAACTCCACTATTTTTCATGGTTATGTCTTCATCAAGCTCATTTGTATAGAACATATAACCATTAATTACATAACCGATATAATATAATACATACACACTTTGTTCTCTGGCTATCTATCGATGTCATTCTGAAATTGAATCTAGATTTTCATATGACTACTTTAAAATATTGTCTCAAAACTATCTTATAAACTATTGATTATGTGTATTTGATATAAATATTTCATCCACTGATGTATTCAAAGGCCTATGAATTTATTTTTGGGTTTTAAAATATGGGGAAACCACTAAACTATTATGTATAATGTAAAGTTTGGCCTACTCCCGATCTCTAATATTGATTATCATGACATCTCTTCCATAAATTATGTCACCCATAAGCTGCCTATAATGACTCGAAAATTATGTGTATTTTTTATAATTATATGGAATTATTCTAAGACCACAAGCTTCGAAGACATGTGATTCTCAGGCCCGGAGATCCCAAAATGGATTTTTGATCTTTTTTAAGGTACATTCAATAAACGTGCGAGTGGGTTTTTCTAACTTTTGAATCATTTCTCAGATCAAAAATCTGAGGGCACTGTTGAACTCGGAACATCGGGTTTCACCTAGAATGAACTTTACTTTGGTCTGTAAGGGCTGAACAGAAAGGTTTATTTTCAAACATTTCAGAAAATAATAAAATAAATTTAAAAAAAGTTATTTTTATTTCTTTTTTCAACCGAAAAGAGGAGACACGGCGACGCTGCAGTGCAGCAATGAGGCAATGGAGAGGTACATTAATTAGGCTCATTAATGACATGTATCATGCATCTTAACTATTAATTAAAAGAATTATAACAGTGATGATGATTCATAAATGAAACAGCATAACGACGCGACGTCACAGCATATCTGAAACGATGCAACGTGATTCCTTTTAATTGTTTGACGCATTGGTGGAATTAGGTTTAAACCTTGAAAATTCTCTAATAAACCTCCAACAGTCTTCCTATCCAATGAAGAATAACACACTGACAGATCATCACTGACTTTGACACACATCGAAGAATGGAGCTGGAAGCGATGAGTGACGTCGACATCTTGAAACCTCGAGGACGAAACACCACAACATCGAATGTCAAAGAGGTACGAGTTGTCTTATTTTTATGTTCTTCCCCAATATTTTCTAGAAAAGATGAATGCAGATCAACCCATGAACATTTTTACCCACAATTCGTGCGTTTATGCAGGAGGGGCAACATTATTTGGGGATTTCTCTATTCAGGATTCAAACATTACTTGATATGATTGAACAACAATCCCTAATACTCCCCCTATTTTAAACCAATAACATGGAGAGAAAAGGCTGACATGACAAATCCCCAAGCACCACCTCCATGTACAATCTCTGCGGTAATACCCTCAAAATGGAGGCATGAAGATTTCAGGACCTTCGTGGTGAATAGGATGCTCCTCAGAGATAGTAGGCACAGGCGGTGCGAAGAACGTACCACTGGAGCGCGTCTGGTGGTATGCCAAAGGTTCTGCCAGCACTCCAGTGTTAGCCGTATGGTGGATGGTAGGACAGAAGGCCATCGGACGTGCCAGCAGCCAGAAGGAGCGGTGCGCTGCGGTGGCAGGAGGATGCGGCCAAC
This sequence comes from Viscum album, assembly GCA_963277665.1. Classification (NCBI taxonomy): domain Eukaryota; kingdom Viridiplantae; phylum Streptophyta; class Magnoliopsida; order Santalales; family Viscaceae; genus Viscum; species Viscum album. The sequence goes on from OY728131.1 coordinate 1,936,309,703, forward strand.
TGGCTTCATAGACAGAAGGCACGACTCCAGGCGGGCACTGTGTGGAGGGACGGCCCACGTCTGGGCCATCTGAATGGATGGCGAGTCGTGGTCCATTGACCGTGGCAGGAGGTGAGAACCCACATCTGTGGTACTAGCTGGGGCTGGACGTGGCAACCTACCTCACCCTAGCTGGACGCCGCACCATGAGCCGCACCGAGCGGTCGGGCTTCAGGCTTGCGGGCTGCGCCCCCAGCCAGCAGGCCAGGTCGGTCCCGAACCCAGTAGGCCTAACCCACAACGACGAGCCTGACATGCATCCCAACAGGCTGGGATAGACTTGACTGGGTCAACGGGCGACCCGGTGGGCTGGACCCTCGACCAAATCGGGCCAGGTCCAGCAAGGCCCACTGCTCTTGGCCCACTAGTCAGCCCAGACTGGACTTACCAAACCCGAACTAGGTTAGGTCAAGTTAGTTGAAACTAAACCAGGGTATGTGGGGCCCCCGGGCTGAGTTAGTTGGATCGGTCCGACTGGGTTAGATCAGAGCCAGACGCAACTAGCCTCTGTTTACTAAAACACTAATAACTTGCAAACTGGGCATCCGATTGACAAGCCATTTACGGCGATGGGACCATATAAATGAGGCAGATCATTTGGCATGACCTTAATAGTCTTTCATGGAAGTTTAGATGTGATTAATGTCTTGAGGATATGTTATCCCAGGCATGCTATGTATGGAACCCTGTGCTTGGCTGAGACATGAGGACTGCTAACTTTCGACTCTTTGAGACTCGACTATAGACCAATGAGAAGAAATTTTGTGTGACCTTGTGTGCCCATGGTGGAAAGCACTTCTGTGTGACTTTGTAGGACCATGGTATACACGACAAGGAGGGGTACCTTAGATGTCCACGATTAGTGGGAAGCACTTTTATGTGAGTTTTTAGGCCCATGGTATGCGATGAGGAGGTGTACCTAAGCAGTCCAGGGTTAGTGGGAAGAACTTGTGTGTGATTTTGTTGAACCACTGTATTTGATATAGGAGGAGTTTTTCAGCATCCGAGGTGTTTGTTGATATGACTGATGATTCTTCTATCAAAATTCTAAATGTATTCCTTGGGTGAGATATCTTGTTCTTCATGATTTACTTTGAGGATTGTTGTGTGGTCATTACTTTTTGTTTTTGGGTCACTACTGAGTACTTTGTTACTCACCCCTATATGGGCTTTTCTCGCACATGTGTGTCTGGTGCAGGTGATCAACATTTCGATAGAGACTTTAGTAGACCAGGACCTAGAGGTTCTCAGGGAGATGGGACTGACAGACGCTACAACGGTGGACATGGTGCCTTATAACCAGGAAGGGCCTAGTAGAATTGGGTGAATAAGAAGTTCTACTTCGGCTTCTAGTAGCTACACTACTCTCATGACCAGGTTAGGTTTTCTGCGAATGACCATCAGAGTTTCCTTTTTGTACTTTACTGTTTTATGTTCTTATGTTGGGTTTGTATTAAGGCCCACATATATTAGTTGTACTTGCACCATGCATTGTTTTAGTGATACTTGTTTCCATTTCAATGTGTGGGACTTGGTTGGGTGCCTGTGTGTGTATAGGAACTTATGAAAATTCCTCCTACTTGTAGGTTGACACCTTCAACACTAATCACCAGCCCCTGGCCTTTGGGAGGCAGGCTTGGGGTAGTCACAGCACAGGACATAGGAGATGGGTTGTGACACTACCCAGTGTGATGTGATTTTAGTAAACCAATGATTTCCACACTGGATAGGTATTCAGTATATTATTCAATGTCTTCCTCAACAATATATCGTTTTGCAATACAACCCTCTGGCCAACTTTGATTTTTGACATACCCTTTCAGAATCATCATTTACCGTTGAATGGGGTACATCCATCTATTGTGTACAAGACCACATAGTTGAATCTCTCTCACCAAGTAAACCATCAAATCAAATAATTTGGTGGGAATTACAATTACAATTCACATAATATGATGGCTTGTTCTCTTTCCATGGTCAGGAATTTCAGATGACAGACTCTATTTAATATGTGGGGCACAATTTTACCACTTTTAGTGAATTGATAAGCTATAATCTAAATATCTTAAGAACCGACATGAAACATTAATTTTCCAAAAATTCTCAAGTGAACTGGCTATGGCAGAAAGGCAGAGGAGGGTGACGTACACTGACCTGCCCTTAGTAGAGTAGTATGATTAGGTGATGCCAGAAATGAAGAAGAGGGTGACAATGGGCGGCCTATTTGTGGTAGAATACCTAAATATGGAGGAACATAAGAAGAGAATTACGGTGTTTGATGCACGCCAGTCGTAGGGCGTGGCAAAACAATTATTTACTAAGGTAAAATGTAGTAATGTGGTTGACCTAGGATGTCTCCCGAAGATGAGTGCACACAAAGCGGGTTGTCACTTTAAAACGTGGGTAAAAATGTTATGAAAGGAAATTTGAAATTCAAATGATTGAAAAACTATGAAATTAAAAAGGTGATTAGGTTGGGGTTGGTTTCTTAATTATAATGCTATCCTTGATCAATTTAATTCAAACCTCTTCTTCTTAGTTGATTAAAGTGAGTTTCCACAATCGTTTCCTCTCACTTCCTTGGTGAAATTGTTATTGTGAGAGAAAACCTTAACAAGATCTCGGTTTGGCCAACTCTCCTTCCATGTGTAAAATAGTTGTATTGAATATCCTTAATTGAAATGGGAAATACCCGATCGAGTTTTGTTTATCCCAAACAATCATGAACATTCACTACACCTTTTACACGTACTGATGATCGTCGAGTACTTCACCACTAATTCCTGGTTTATTCCATCGTATATAAACCAGAAATTAGTGGAGGGAGATTATGATTAATTTACCAAGGAAAAAATCAATAACGGAATTATTTATTCAAGAAAGATCGCACTTGATTATAAAATCCTCTATAATAAATTGAAAACAACTTTGAAGAAGAAAGAAATTTATTCAATTGCGTCCAAGAACTCAAGCATTATAATGTAGAAAACCAACCCTTCCCCAATCACTCCAAAAGTTTACCCCACCATGGTAAGGGTAATTGAGTTGAATGGGGAAGAAGAAGTCATTAAAAAACTATAAAAAATAAAATAAATAAAAGAGAACGCTGAAAAGTTCTCCTTCTTGGTGTCCCAGAAGGAATGGGGTGGAGAAGGGATGCTTTGAGAGGGTGGAGCTCTCCTCCTTTTATAGACAGAATGTTTCCCACGAATGTCGACGCGTTTTAGCCCACTTAAATGACATCTTCACGCATTGAGCCCTTCTTTAATGTTGTTCATAATTTCCTTGTCCGTGTCCCCTCAAAATTCCAGCGGATTTGGACACGTATTCTGAGAGTTATGGCCGTTTTACTATGAACATTTATTCTGTCCAGTCAGACTCTCCAAAACGAAATCCTCCGGATTAGGGTGCTTTAATGACACCATAAACGGAAAATTCACTCGGTGAATCCTTCATAAAAGTTCATAAAAAACTCCTTGCTCATCCACCCACCGAATTTCACAGGCTTTGGGACCATAGTGGATGAGTTATGGATCCCACATCAAAACTAGGTAGAACTGAAAACAACTTTCTTGTGCCAAATTGTGAGCTTCCTTTGAGCTTCCATATGGACGATTCAGATTTTGGTCCAAATATATTAAATAAATCCCTGGATGTGTAGAATTTGGAAAAGAAATAATTATGCAATTGAGATAAGTGTAGATAATGTTATGGCCAAACTAACAAAATAATTTAAAACTGTTAAAAATCCAAAATGGCCAATTTTTACTATTTAGCTCAAAATAACACCATTATCAAAAAAATGAAACAATTCATCTTAGAGGAACAATTTTGTAGGTTTAAAACAATGATATTCAATAAAAATGAATTGAAAATATTTGCTCTATCAATTCCCTCACACTTAGCACTTGGACTCCTGGACAAGTAAAAATCAAATCAAATCAAATCCAAAACTCATATCAATGACATCAATAAAATCAATTTAAAGAAACAAAAAGATATCATGCCTCATCAAAAACTATTATTCCAAGTTCTCAATTTAATATTTTTATATATTTCCACTTCATTTTTTATCCCATGCACACAAAACACCTACCTCACATGAATTTTCTCTCATCTCACAAATGTAAAGACTGAACAAGGCTTTTCTCATCCAAGCTCACACAAGAGTCACCATAGGATTGATAAATTCCTACTTCTTCACCCGATGTGAGTCAAGGACATGTGTTTTTCATGAGGACTTTTCAGGGTTGTTCTGTGGCTTCCGGTAGGTAGGATTTAGATGTTAAAAGTTCTGAGGCTGAAAAAGGAAGGCTTGGCTCTTATTGAAGCAAAATTGCAAGATTCTTGTTTTCACTCAAATATGGTCTCCTTCACTTCTCCTTTGTTGAAAATAGGCTCCATCATCATTCAATCAGCTCAGCAGCAAACATTTCAATCTTTTCAAACATAATTTTTTTAAATCTCCAGATAGGCACAACTTTCTTTTTAAATTGGAAGCTCCAGAAAGGCACAACTTCTCTTTTCATAAAAGCTCCAGAAAAGGCACAGCTTTCAACAGAATAATTTATCAGCATCACAAACATCTATTCCACAATTTATTTTCCACCCAAAGTATAACCGAATGAGGTTGTACACCACAAGACATCTTCCCCCACACTTACGTTCAACTAGATCATGCAATTTTACTTCAAGAGCAGGTATGATAAGGAAAATTGGCTTGTAATGTGGCTAACCTAACAGGAAATTCATGGCTACTAGGGGATACAATAAAGGATAAATGTAAAGGTGGGCCATAATGAAAAGGATTATTTTGAAAAGGGGGCTTCAAACAAAATAATTGCCTCAATCATTTAAAACACACGTACCCCAACCCTCAAGTTTTGAAAGGAATAAATCAAATTATGGTTAAAGCAATCATGGTCTGGTTCTCTCAAGAAATGAGTTGAATGAAAAGAATATGACAAAAATGGTTCAGAAGCCTCACAGGAAAGTTATTTCAAAGATATAGACTGTGAAATATGGCATGAGATTCAAAAATCAGTGTACTTTTCATGAATTTCAAAAAATATTTGAACTTGAAACAAAGTTATTTCAGCATTCATTTAAGATCAGTTTCATGAAATAGACTGGTTCACTCATTGACATGGGTTTCAAAAATGGTATTGATAATCATTTCAGCTCAAAAATTTCATAAACACACAAAAAATTGAAAAATAAACACACAAAAATTTGAAAACACACATTTTTTTTTATTTTTTTTTATTTTTGAAAACAAACATCAAATAAAAATCCTATACTACAAAGGTTACCTCCCCCACACTTAAATGATGCAGTTTCCTCAATGCATTTAAGTGTATTTAACATGTAATCCAATTTTCAAATGAATCACATCATCAAGCAAGTGTGAAAGAGAGGTACAACCTGACTTATTGGCAATGCAACGTTGAGTTTGGCTCCAAAGTGTTTCTCTTTGAAAACCTAAAAAAGTAAAAACATAACATAAGAAATTTATTAAATAAAATGAAAATAGAAATTGAATAAGAAAAAAAAGGATAAATCTTGGTTTAATCCCCCAAGTGGGCCCTGGGTTTTGACTGCCTCCAAAGGGGTAGTTCTAATAATTTATCCCCAATCTGATGGTGGATGAGGTTTCTTTGATTTGAAACACCACATGTGGATCTTCCCAGCTTTCATTTCATTGTTCTTGTTAAGGAGGACTCCATATATAGAGTACACCATATCCACCCCATTCACAATGTTTTACACCGTGCATGGTGGGAGTAGGATAAAGTACAGAGCCTCCTCCTTCTTGGGTTCTGCATGAACAACATCTTCTTTATTTTCCAGTGGTTGCTGAAGGTATGATACATCTGGGGAAAAATCAAAGGGAATGTCAGAGTTTAATTCTATTTGGAAAAAATTAAATCCTGAAGAATCAATATCAAATTCTTCCCTTTCAAAGTAAGTAGATTGTGTCTCATTTTCCTCTAGAAACACCACTTTGATCTTCTCATGCAGTCTTTCCATTAAATTTTCAACAAGTTTGGGGAGCTCCAGATGTTCCTCTTCATATGAATATTCTCCCACCATGGAAATACAAGTGTTGGATGAATCTGAAAAATTAAAACAGGGGGAGGTAATACTCGATTCAGTTTCAACAAAATCAAAAGATAATGAGTTTATGAAAAGATTAACTTCCTGAGCTTGTTTGGATTCAATTTCTTCTTCAAAGGGAGGTGCATCTTGGAGTTGAATTTCCATAGATAGAGGTAGGTAGTCAGAAACAAAACTATACTTGGTTTTTCATTAAGATTATTTTTAAACTAAAAACTTGTGCTTTGTCAAAAAATGGTTTTTGTGAATTTATATTAAAAATATTTTTTACCAATTCTAGAAATTAAATCTTATAAAATGGGTTCTATATTTAAAATCAGAATAATTAATATCAGGTAATAAGATCAACTAATGAATAATTTTTCATTTATAAGAATCATATAAAATTACAGTGTAAGGCTCAAAGCAATGAGTAGTCATGATGACATGAAATTCTATCCATGCGAAGTACAACAAAACAATGATTATTTTAACATTTTTTTTGTAAAAAATTTAAATGTGCCTTGCTCATAATACGAAAAAAAGATTCCATTTATTTTTTTATTAAAATCAAAACATGGATAAAAATGAATTTAAAAAACCATAGGATAATATTAAAATCATTCTTGAAAACATTTTTAATGAAAAGATTAAAATGGAATAAAAGGATTCCCAAAAGTCTATTTTTGGTATTTTAAAAAATTCTGATCATTCTATGTAAGAAATTAATGAAAATTGTACTATTACTTGAACACTCCTTGAATAAATGAAGGATGATAAAATGAAATGGGTTTATCGTATAAGGAACATATAATTTCTCTCAATCTAAACCAAAGTATAATTAATAGAAATTAAAATAAGATTGAATCATTAATCCATTACAACTTTGGTAATCACTAAATAAAAAACTCATGAAAGAGAGAACCATATATAGATTTTTAAATCCCCATAGTTTCAATAAAATGAATTGTAAAAAACATTAATGGATTCCCACCCTGACTTTTTATTTATTTTTATTTTATTATTCCTGGGCTCCACGTCCTCGCGTCAAGTATCAGGCTGGGTCCCGATTTAAAAATTTCTGACATTTAATGTTTTTGGTGGGTTTCAGACCTGTTCACGGGCACTGCGTCATTAACAGTGATCGTGTGGTAGTCCCAGGTGCTTGTGTGGGTGCCCAAGCCGACATTACTTTTCCCCTCCATGTATATATTTTTAGTATCATGGATATATTCAGTATCATTCTTACTAATTTTTTTGTAAATTACCAGATCCTATAAGTCTTTACATTATGAGTTTTGGGTATTGGAGGCACCCAGAGGAGGTTTCTCCTGGGTTGGAGGGTGTTTGATGAGTTTTGGGGGAGCCACTGCAAAAAAAAATCATGGCTACAACATAGATGTTTATACTATGCCTCTGTGCTAGTGGTTGCAATGTAGTGGATCCATGTTGTGTCATAGGGGTTCTTGGGAGGATAAATTTGGCTAATTCAAAATTGGGTGGGGGTAGATTCACCATGGACTGTAGGTCACGACATGGCCCCTTTCTTGGCAGGGGGTCCCTACAACATGGTTCTTATGGTTGAACCATATCTTATAGATCCACTTTTATAGGTTCAATCATGGATTCTCTAAATCACCTTTGACCTAGGGTGGCTACAACATGTTCCCTCAAGTTGGTCCATAGACTTCCTTATGTTAGACAGTGATAGGGCATGGTCCAAGGAGTTGCGCTGTGATCTTCAAATTTTATGGTTGCCTATAAATGCCTATAGCCTGTCTGCACCCCATTCTTTTCCACTTCTCTCCCTTCAACCCAATTTTAAAAAATAGTAGTTTTTGAATCCCATTGATGGAGCTTGTAAAAGGGTTTGATATCGAATTCTAGAGATGAATATATGGTGAACAAATGTGTATTCTACCTCTTCTCTCTAGAAGTTTCTCACAATTTTCTTTTGTTTTCATGCTGTTTATTCTCACCTTGATATGGCACTAGATATTCATTGTTTTAATGAGGTTAATTTGTTTTTTTTCGTTGAATTTTATTCTTGACATGTTTTAGAGATCGTAGTTCCTCTTAAGAGAGGCAATCAGAGATCCAAAACGTTGATTTGTTCTCATGCGGAGAACGTTGACACCTTTGAGATAGGTGATTCATTTCTTCTCCTATTTATTTATGTGAAATAGTAAAGTTATAATTTTTTATACCTTTTTATGGTAATTAAATTAAACTAATAATATTGAACTAGATTAATAAATATTTGGATAGTGATCACATGTTGTTGATGATTAATCCCTCAATAACAGTTTGCCTCCTGTTTTAATAGATATTTTGTTATCTATACTTTACTTGTGTAGAATGTTTCTATGTTTTTTTATCATGTTATTTGTGATGTAAACTAGTAAATAACAGAAATATTGAAATTATTGATTAATGTTCTTATTAATTTAAAATGAGTCATGTTTTGATTACAATGATTCTGGCAAATTGATGGTAGTTTGAATTGATGAAATCAACATGTTTAATTGAATATGTTGTTTCATGTTTTAATGAAATTTGATATAGAATGAAAAAGAATTATAATTCTTATTGGGAATGATGAAATAAAAATGTAGGTTAAATGATAATGGTGTTTCTCTAGTTTTTCAAACCCTAATTAATGTTAAGATCATGTTTAATCTTTTGATAGATTGTTATAACTGATGCCTTAAGATTCCCATAGTTGGAACCCGTGAATAATGAATTAGTTAATCCCATGAGTCAATCCAAAATATTTTATCAGACCTTCCATTGTTTCATTATTTTTTTCAATTTTTTTCTATTTATTTCATAGAGGAGATGTGAGGATTAATGAGTTACAAATTGTTTTCATGGGAAAATCCCACCAATTGTTTTTCATATATACGTCTACCAAAAATATGAAATTTATTTAGTTATAATTAACAAATTATATCATATTTTGGAAAATCAAATCATGAAAACATTCCTCATGTATACATTTACAATTGAGCAGCCATGCCAAGAAAATTTGATGATTTCACATACAATCTCAACACCAAATAAGTCTTGATATTTCTGTCCATACATATTTTCTTCCAAAGAAATTATGTGATTACCACCATATTTTAACTCTGTATCCACATGATCCTTTCGGGATAGTAAATTCAGATATAGAATATGTCGGGTAATGTTGGTTTGGTTAGATCTCTTCGATCAGTTAGTCGATTCATTATGTGGTTTTGAGACAATCATTTATTTCATCCAATTATCTTTGTCCGTATATAATAACATTAATTAGTTTGGGTCTTTTTTCATTAATTTTTAATGATTTTTCTTGAAAATTTAATTGTAAATTAATACCTCTTTGTTGACATGTTTTTTTTATAAGTTGTGACAGTCATGCAATGAATGTTCTGATAGTTTTTTCAAACGTATGAATATCTTCATCGTCAATTGGAATAGGTCGTTCTGTGCTCAGTTCATGGGCTATGTTAATCAATACTTGAACATGACCTTTTAGAAGTGGTCTATTGTGTATCATGTCATTTTGAATATTGAACATCGTATCCCTCACTACAAGTTAAGGGGTGGGTGTTGCTATATGTAAGTCATAGTCATTATCACCTTGTAGAATATTAGTACAGGAAATCTACCGGTGTCTTTCTAATTAAAATTTCACAAAAACATTTGTTATAACATTTAATACATTGGCTAATACATCCCTTTGAGGGGAATGGCTATCCTCATAGCTTGTGGGGGTGGGTGGGATCTCCACGTAGTGATTGTTCTTGAGTTGCTTCTTCTCTTTACTTCCCCCCCCCCATTAAAATTTAAATCATCTCTCTCTGACATTGGAATTCTTATTTAAGGGTATATATTATTTCTCTCATGTGTTTTATTAATTCACTTTGATCCACCACTTGTTTTTTTCTCAAAATATTTTCGGGGTGTCACCCCATAACCCGCACCTCTTACGCCGGCATACAGTTTTGGCTGCTTCAAGACCTCCGATAGTATGTGTTTATTTGGTATATGTGTTATTGATTCTTGTGACTATGTCAAATAGAAAATATAGTAAAATATGTTATCATTGTTATATAATATCGATTTAATGAAAAAGAATATTATGTAATACTTACACATGTCTCCCACAATTTTTGTGTGTTTTCATCTATTAGTATCCCGTATTTATTTACACATGCCGCCTTCCATATAGCATTTCATTTAATGGATGTGGATTTGGAAATGGAGAAATCAATATGCATATTAAAATATGAACATAACCATGGTGTTTTCTCATGTCACATAAATGTATTACGATAGATTTATAATATATACCAATTTTTTAAGTAAAGAATACCCCATCCTTTCTTTAAAGTAGGTGTACACGGGTTTTCCTACTCATTCATTAATTACAACATGTGGTTTTTATTTCATAAATAAAATAATTTCAATCAAAATCATGATTACACATATCATCAAACAACATATTACTAGCCACAGTGTACCTGAAAATATACATCTGCACAATGACCCTAAAATGCGTCCCATGCTTCTTGGTTTTATCAAATGGGTATAGATAAGTGGTGGGGGTGGATTTATTTTCCCTTAAACAAATTTAGGATTCTCTCTTGTTAGAATTGTGTGAAATCCATTGTGAATCCTTCTAGAAAGCATTAATACATATTTCTTGTGGGAGTCATCTACTATAAAATCACTTTGTAATGGATGATGAAGAGTATGTCAAGGTTTCATTATTTTATTTTTTAGTAAAATAAAAAAATGATATCATTATGTTACAATAATCTCTTCTCACATCAGTTTCTTAATCCTAGACACAACACGATGCCACAAATCAAAATCAATTGGAACGTGTTTCTGATTGAAGATTCCAATGTAACAATTGAACACAGCCTTGTTGGGGTTAACATGTTGGCTCAACGCATTCTATATGAATTCATATTTGATGCTTTTATCTTTCACTTTGTTGTTTTTTGATAACATCTTCAAAATATGAAACTCCTATTTTTTGTATTTTCGGTCCTCTTTTAGCTACCATTTCCCTGAAATCATCATCTTTAATATGTTTCTATAGAGAGGTAGCATCAGGATGTGAAGATTGTTATCGTACCTCTGTACTGGGAGTAACAACGGGTTGAGAAACATGTTGTTCCTCATGAATGGGAGAATCATCATGTGCATAAGGTTGTTTATATTCACTACGTACAGTAGTAGGTTGAGATGCAAATTATTCCTTAGGATTGGGAACACTGGCATGTCCAGAAGTCATTATTTGAAGATATGGTGACACATTTAATTTAGAGTACATAAATACTGTAGAAAAAAGATAATAATATGAGGTAACACGATGTATATTAAAAAAAATTGATTATTAAACTCTCTTTTTCTTTTTTAAAGTTTGAAGGGATTTGAACCCTCTATCGATGATCCAAATCCCTTCATTTTGGACTCCTATGACATAAAAAATGACATCTATATTAGGATCACTTCCAAATTATTATGATATCCCAATAAAAGGGTCATCCTCTATTGAATTTTCATATAACCCTTCAGTGGTTTTGGTCAAAAATAGAACAATTGACCACTTTTGGTTTGTAGGATCTGGAACATAAAATACTTTTATTGCGTATGATACCATTATAAACAGTTTTTCTTTGGACCCTTCCTTACTGAAATCAACTTTCATGATTCCTAATTCATCTATTTTAACTGAACTTCTATTATCAATCTACTTGAATTGAAAATTCATCGCTTCACATTTTGTATAATCTAACTCCCAAATTTATTTGATGATGCCAAAGTATGAAATATTCACATAAATTAGATTTTTGTCCTCAGTACCAGATACATGCATCGCTTCTGCAATGAGTGTAACTCCACTATTTTTCATGGTTATGTCTTCATCAAGCTCATTTGTATAGAACATATAACCATTAATTACATAACCGATATAATATAATACATACACACTTTGTTCTCTGGCTATCTATCGATGTCATTCTGAAATTGAATCTAGATTTTCATATGACTACTTTAAAATATTGTCTCAAAACTATCTTATAAACTATTGATTATGTGTATTTGATATAAATATTTCATCCACTGATGTATTCAAAGGCCTATGAATTTATTTTTGGGTTTTAAAATATGGGGAAACCACTAAACTATTATGTATAATGTAAAGTTTGGCCTACTCCCGATCTCTAATATTGATTATCATGACATCTCTTCCATAAATTATGTCACCCATAAGCTGCCTATAATGACTCGAAAATTATGTGTATTTTTTATAATTATATGGAATTATTCTAAGACCACAAGCTTCGAAGACATGTGATTCTCAGGCCCGGAGATCCCAAAATGGATTTTTGATCTTTTTTAAGGTACATTCAATAAACGTGCGAGTGGGTTTTTCTAACTTTTGAATCATTTCTCAGATCAAAAATCTGAGGGCACTGTTGAACTCGGAACATCGGGTTTCACCTAGAATGAACTTTACTTTGGTCTGTAAGGGCTGAACAGAAAGGTTTATTTTCAAACATTTCAGAAAATAATAAAATAAATTTAAAAAAAGTTATTTTTATTTCTTTTTTCAACCGAAAAGAGGAGACACGGCGACGCTGCAGTGCAGCAATGAGGCAATGGAGAGGTACATTAATTAGGCTCATTAATGACATGTATCATGCATCTTAACTATTAATTAAAAGAATTATAACAGTGATGATGATTCATAAATGAAACAGCATAACGACGCGACGTCACAGCATATCTGAAACGATGCAACGTGATTCCTTTTAATTGTTTGACGCATTGGTGGAATTAGGTTTAAACCTTGAAAATTCTCTAATAAACCTCCAACAGTCTTCCTATCCAATGAAGAATAACACACTGACAGATCATCACTGACTTTGACACACATCGAAGAATGGAGCTGGAAGCGATGAGTGACGTCGACATCTTGAAACCTCGAGGACGAAACACCACAACATCGAATGTCAAAGAGGTACGAGTTGTCTTATTTTTATGTTCTTCCCCAATATTTTCTAGAAAAGATGAATGCAGATCAACCCATGAACATTTTTACCCACAATTCGTGCGTTTATGCAGGAGGGGCAACATTATTTGGGGATTTCTCTATTCAGGATTCAAACATTACTTGATATGATTGAACAACAATCCCTAATACTCCCCCTATTTTAAACCAATAACATGGAGAGAAAAGGCTGACATGACAAATCCCCAAGCACCACCTCCATGTACATTCTCTGCGGTAATACCCTCAAAATGGAGGCATGAAGATTTCAGGACCTTCGTGGTGAATAGGATGCTCCTCAGAGATAGTAGGCACAGGCGGTGCGAAGAACGTACCACTGGAGCGCGTCTGGTGGTATGCCAAAGGTTCTGCCAGCACTCCAGTGTTAGCCGTATGGTGGATGGTAGGACAGAAGGCCATCGGACGTGCCAGCAGCCAGAAGGAGCGGTGCGCTGCGGTGGCAGGAGGATGCGGCCAACTGGCTTCATAGACAGAAGGCACGACTCCAGGCGGGCACTGTGTGGAGGGACGGCCCACGTCTGGGCCATCTGAATGGATGGCGAGTCGTGGTCCATTGACCGTGGCAGGAGGTGAGAACCCACATCTGTGGTACTAGCTGGGGCTGGACGTGGCAACCTACCTCACCCTAGCTGGACGCCGCACCATGAGCCGCACCGAGCGGTCGGGCTTCAGGCTTGCGGGCTGCGCCCCCAGCCAGCAGGCCAGGTCGGTCCCGAACCCAGTAGGCCTAACCCACAACGACGAGCCTGACATGCATCCCAACAGGCTGGGATAGACTTGACTGGGTCAACGGGCGACCCGGTGGGCTGGACCCTCGACCAAATCGGGCCAGGTCCAGCAAGGCCCACTGCTCTTGGCCCACTAGTCAGCCCAGACTGGACTTACCAAACCCGAACTAGGTTAGGTCAAGTTAGTTGAAACTAAACCAGGGTATGTGGGGCCCCCGGGCTGAGTTAGTTGGATCGGTCCGACTGGGTTAGATCAGAGCCAGACGCAACTAGCCTCTGTTTACTAAAACACTAATAACTTGCAAACTGGGCATCCGATTGACAAGCCATTTACGGCGATGGGACCATATAAATGAGGCAGATCATTTGGCATGACCTTAATAGTCTTTCATGGAAGTTTAGATGTGATTAATGTCTTGAGGATATGTTATCCCAGGCATGCTATGTATGGAACCCTGTGCTTGGCTGAGACATGAGGACTGCTAACTTTCGACTCTTTGAGACTCGACTATAGACCAATGAGAAGAAATTTTGTGTGACCTTGTGTGCCCATGGTGGAAAGCACTTCTGTGTGACTTTGTAGGACCATGGTATACACGACAAGGAGGGGTACCTTAGATGTCCACGATTAGTGGGAAGCACTTTTATGTGAGTTTTTAGGCCCATGGTATGCGATGAGGAGGTGTACCTAAGCAGTCCAGGGTTAGTGGGAAGAACTTGTGTGTGATTTTGTTGAACCACTGTATTTGATATAGGAGGAGTTTTTCAGCATCCGAGGTGTTTGTTGATATGACTGATGATTCTTCTATCAAAATTCTAAATGTATTCCTTGGGTGAGATATCTTGTTCTTCATGATTTACTTTGAGGATTGTTGTGTGGTCATTACTTTTTGTTTTTGGGTCACTACTGAGTACTTTGTTACTCACCCCTATATGGGCTTTTCTCGCACATGTGTGTCTGGTGCAGGTGATCAACATTTCGATAGAGACTTTATTAGACCAGGACCTAGAGGTTCTCAGGGAGATGGGACTGACAGACGCTACAACGGTGGACATGGTGCCTTATAACCAGGAAGGGCCTAGTAGAATTGGGTGAATAAGAAGTTCTACTTCGGCTTCTAGTAGCTACACTACTCTCATGACCAGGTTAGGTTTTCTGCGAATGACCATCAGAGTTTCCTTTTTGTACTTTACTGTTTTATGTTCTTATGTTGGGTTTGTATTAAGGCCCACATATATTAGTTGTACTTGCACCATGCATTGTTTTAGTGATACTTGTTTCCATTTCAATGTGTGGGACTTGGTTGGGTGCCTGTGTGTGTATAGGCACTTATGAAAATTCCTCCTACTTGTAGGTTGACACCTTCAACACTAATCACCAGCCCCTGGCCTTTGGGAGGCAGGCTTGGGGTAGTCACAGCACAGGACATAGGAGATGGGTTGTGACACTACCCAGTGTGATGTGATTTTAGTAAACCAATGATTTCCACACTGGATAGGTATTCAGTATATTATTCAATGTCTTCCTCAACAATATATCGTTTTGCAATACAACCCTCTGGCCAACTTTGATTTTTGACATACCCTTTCAGAATCATCATTTACCGTTGAATGGGGTACATCCATCTATTGTGTACAAGACCACATAGTTGAATCTCTCTCACCAAGTAAACCATCAAATCAAATAATTTGGTGGGAATTACAATTACAATTCACATAATATGATGGCTTGTTCTCTTTCCATGGTCAGGAATTTCAGATGACAGACTCTATTTAATATGTGGGGCACAATTTTACCACTTTTAGTGAATTGATAAGCTATAATCTAAATATCTTAAGAACCGACATGAAACATTAATTTTCCAAAAATTCTCAAGTGAACTGGCTATGGCAGAAAGGCAGAGGAGGGTGACGTACACTGACCTGCCCTTAGTAGAGTAGTATGATTAGGTGATGCCAGAAATGAAGAAGAGGGTGACAATGGGCGGCCTATTTGTGGTAGAATACCTAAATATGGAGGAACATAAGAAGAGAATTACGGTGTTTGATGCACGCCAGTCGTAGGGCGTGGCAAAACAATTATTTACTAAGGTAAAATGTAGTAATGTGGTTGACCTAGGATGTCTCCCGAAGATGAGTGCACACAAAGCGGGTTGTCACTTTAAAACGTGGGTAAAAATGTTATGAAAGGAAATTTGAAATTCAAATGATTGAAAAACTATGAAATTAAAAAGGTGATTAGGTTGGGGTTGGTTTCTTAATTATAATGCTATCCTTGATCAATTTAATTCAAACCTCTTCTTCTTAGTTGATTAAAGTGAGTTTCCACAATCGTTTCCTCTCACTTCCTTGGTGAAATTGTTATTGTGAGAGAAAACCTTAACAAGATCTCGGTTTGGCCAACTCTCCTTCCATGTGTAAAATAGTTGTATTGAATATCCTTAATTGAAATGGGAAATACCCGATCGAGTTTTGTTTATCCCAAACAATCATGAACATTCACTACACCTTTTACACGTACTGATGATCGTCGAGTACTTCACCACTAATTCCTGGTTTATTCCATCGTATATAAACCAGAAATTAGTGGAGGGAGATTATGATTAATTTACCAAGGAAAAAATCAATAACGGAATTATTTATTCAAGAAAGATCGCACTTGATTATAAAATCCTCTATAATAAATTGAAAACAACTTTGAAGAAGAAAGAAATTTATTCAATTGCGTCCAAGAACTCAAGCATTATAATGTAGAAAACCAACCCTTCCCCAATCACTCCAAAAGTTTACCCCACCATGGTAAGGGTAATTGAGTTGAATGGGGAAGAAGAAGTCATTAAAAAACTATAAAAAATAAAATAAATAAAAGAGAACGCTGAAAAGTTCTCCTTCTTGGTGTCCCAGAAGGAATGGGGTGGAGAAGGGATGCTTTGAGAGGGTGGAGCTCTCCTCCTTTTATAGACAGAATGTTTCCCACGAATGTCGACGCGTTGTAGCCCACTTAAATGACATCTTCACGCATTGAGCCCTTCTTTAATGTTGTTCATAATTTCCTTGTCCGTGTCCCCTCAAAATTCCAGTGGATTTGGACACGTATTCTGAGAGTTATGGCCGTTTTACTATGAACATTTATTCTGTCCAGTCAGACTCTCCAAAACGAAATCCTCCGGATTAGGGTGCTTTAATGACACCATAAACGGAAAATTCACTCGGTGAATCCTTCATAAAAGTTCATAAAAAACTCCTTGCTCATCCACCCACCGAATTTCACAGGCTTTGGGACCATAGTGGATGAGTTATGGATCCCACATCAAAACTAGGTAGAACTGAAAACAACTTTCTTGTGCCAAATTGTGAGCTTCCTTTGAGCTTCCATATGGACGATTCAGATTTTGGTCCAAATATATTAAATAAATCCCTGGATGTGTAGAATTTGGAAAAGAAATAATTATGCAATTGAGATAAGTGTAGATAATGTTATGGCCAAACTAACAAAATAATTTAAAACTGTTAAAAATCCAAAATGGCCAATTTTTACTATTTAGCTCAAAATAACACCATTATCAAAAAAATGAAACAATTCATCTTAGAGGAACAATTTTGTAGGTTTAAAACAATGATATTCAATAAAAATGAATTGAAAATATTTGCTCTATCAATTCCCTCACACTTAGCACTTGGACTCCTGGACAAGTAAAAATCAAATCAAATCAAATCCAAAACTCATATCAATGACATCAATAAAATCAATTTAAAGAAACAAAAAGATATCATGCCTCATCAAAAACTATTATTCCAAGTTCTCAATTTAATATTTTTATATATTTCCACTTCATTTTTTATCCCATGCACACAAAACACCTACCTCACATGAATTTTCTCTCATCTCACAAATGTAAAGACTGAACAAGGCTTTTCTCATCCAAGCTCACACAAGAGTCACCATAGGATTGATAAATTCCTACTTCTTCACCCGATGTGAGTCAAGGACATGTGTTTTTCATGAGGACTTTTCAGGGTTGTTCTGTGGCTTCCGGTAGGTAGGATTTAGATGTTAAAAGTTCTGAGGCTGAAAAAGGAAGGCTTGGCTCTTATTGAAGCAAAATTGCAAGATTCTTGTTTTCACTCAAATATGGTCTCCTTCACTTCTCCTTTGTTGAAAATAGGCTCCATCATCATTCAATCAGCTCAGCAGCAAACATTTCAATCTTTTCAAACATAATTTTTTTAAATCTCCAGATAGGCACAACTTTCTTTTTAAATTGGAAGCTCCAGAAAGGCACAACTTCTCTTTTCATAAAAGCTCCAGAAAAGGCACAGCTTTCAACAGAATAATTTATCAGCATCACAAACATCTATTCCACAATTTATTTTCCACCCAAAGTATAACCGAATGAGGTTGTACACCACAAGACATCTTCCCCCACACTTACGTTCAACTAGATCATGCAATTTTACTTCAAGAGCAGGTATGATAAGGAAAATTGGCTTGTAATGTGGCTAACCTAACAGGAAATTCATGGCTACTAGGGGATACAATAAAGGATAAATGTAAAGGTGGGCCATAATGAAAAGGATTATTTTGAAAAGGGGGCTTCAAACAAAATAATTGCCTCAATCATTTAAAACACACGTACCCCAACCCTCAAGTTTTGAAAGGAATAAATCAAATTATGGTTAAAGCAATCATGGTCTGGTTCTCTCAAGAAATGAGTTGAATGAAAAGAATATGACAAAAATGGTTCAGAAGCCTCACAGGAAAGTTATTTCAAAGATATAGACTGTGAAATATGGCATGAGATTCAAAAATCAGTGTACTTTTCATGAATTTCAAAAAATATTTGAACTTGAAACAAAGTTATTTCAGCATTCATTTAAGATCAGTTTCATGAAATAGACTGGTTCACTCATTGACATGGGTTTCAAAAATGGTATTGATAATCATTTCAGCTCAAAAATTTCATAAACACACAAAAAATTGAAAAATAAACACACAAAAATTTGAAAACACACATTTTTTTTTATTTTTTTTTATTTTTGAAAACAAACATCAAATAAAAATCCTATACTACAAAGGTTACCTCCCCCACACTTAAATGATGCAGTTTCCTCAATGCATTTAAGTGTATTTAACATGTAATCCAATTTTCAAATGAATCACATCATCAAGCAAGTGTGAAAGAGAGGTACAACCTGACTTATTGGCAATGCAACGTTGAGTTTGGCTCCAAAGTGTTTCTCTTTGAAAACCTAAAAAAGTAAAAACATAACATAAGAAATTTATTAAATAAAATGAAAATAGAAATTGAATAAGAAAAAAAAGGATAAATCTTGGTTTAATCCCCCAAGTGGGCCCTGGGTTTTGACTGCCTCCAAAGGGGTAGTTCTAATAATTTATCCCCAATCTGATGGTGGATGAGGTTTCTTTGATTTGAAACACCACATGTGGATCTTCCCAGCTTTCATTTCATTGTTCTTGTTAAGGAGGACTCCATATATAGAGTACACCATATCCACCCCATTCACAATGTTTTACACCGTGCATGGTGGGAGTAGGATAAAGTACAGAGCCTCCTCCTTCTTGGGTTCTGCATGAACAACATCTTCTTTATTTTCCAGTGGTTGCTGAAGGTATGATACATCTGGGGAAAAATCAAAGGGAATGTCAGAGTTTAATTCTATTTGGAAAAAATTAAATCCTGAAGAATCAATATCAAATTCTTCCCTTTCAAAGTAAGTAGATTGTGTCTCATTTTCCTCTAGAAACACCACTTTGATCTTCTCATGCAGTCTTTCCATTAAATTTTCAACAAGTTTGGGGAGCTCCAGATGTTCCTCTTCATATGAATATTCTCCCACCATGGAAATACAAGTGTTGGATGAATCTGAAAAATTAAAACAGGGGGAGGTAATACTCGATTCAGTTTCAACAAAATCAAAAGATAATGAGTTTATGAAAAGATTAACTTCCTGAGCTTGTTTGGATTCAATTTCTTCTTCAAAGGGAGGTGCATCTTGGAGTTGAATTTCCATAGATAGAGGTAGGTAGTCAGACTCCTATATCTTCTCTTCAAATTCCACTGCTTGGTTGGTTTCTTCCTTCAATGTTTCTGAATCATCTACTTTATGAGGAATAGTTGGCTCAAGAAGTTCCTCACACTCATTCCAGAAGTTATCTAGATCCTTTTGATCTCCCATATGTATTTCAATTTCTAAATCTTCTTCATAAATCTCATCCAACATTGATTGAGATGGGTTCAATGGTTCTTATTTTAATTTCATAAATGTTTCCATGGGTTCTTCAATTTGAAGGATTTGTGGGGATACTGCTTCCATCAATTTTTTTGGTTCTGGTTCTTGTTCGGGTTCCATATTTTGTTGATCCTAGGATGCATGTACTTGTTCCGCAATCCACTGTATTGAGGTCTCTATATTTTGAACTGTTTGACTAATTCTTTCAAATTGGGATTCAATATCATTGTGAACTTCTTCTTCTTGGTGTTGTACATTGATTATGTCTTGATAAAATTCTAGAAAATACTCCTGAAGTTCAATTACTTCTCTGGCCAATCCCTCTACCACCTGCTATTCGAGGTTCTCTTTAAGGTTTTCAATGAGATCCTTGAATTCATCCTCGGTTACGATTTGGATTCGAGCTCCCCGAATTTGTTTAGCCAAGAAAGAAACTTTATACTCTATAGACCAAGGTGATTCAATAACTGTTTCTCACACTTGTGGGTAATTGTTCCATGAATTAAAAAAATAATCATTTGAAAACAACATGGTAAAAGATTTTTTTTAAAAATAATTAATTTTGAAAAAGTGAAATCTGTACAAATATATTGTGGCACTACCTCCCCGGAAATAGTGCCAAGTTTGACGCACACCTGTCATAGGGCATGACAAAACAATTATTTCCTAAGGTAAAATGTAGTAATGTGGTTGACCTAGGATGTCTCCTGAAGATGAGTGCACACAAAACGGGTTGTCACTTTAAAATGGGGGTAAACATGATGTGAAAGGAAATTTGAAATTCAAATGATTGAAAAACTATGAAATTAAAAGGGTGATTAGGTCGGGGTCGGTTTCCTAATTATAATTCTATCCTTGTTCAATTTAATTCAAACCTCTTCTTCTTAGTTGATTAAAGTGAGTATCCACAATCGTTTCCCCTCACTTCCTTGGTGAAATTGTTATTGTGAGAGAAAACCTTAACAAGATCTCAGTTTGGTCAACTCTCCTTCCATGTGTAAAATAGTTGTATTGAATATCCTTAATTTAAATGGACAATAGTCGATCGGGTTTTGTTTATCCCAAACAATCAAGAATATTCACTACACCTTTTACACGTACTGACGATCGTCGAGTACTTCACCACTAATTCCTGGTTTATTCCATCGTATATAAACCAGAAATTAGTGGAGGGAGATTATGATTATTTTACCAAGGAAAAAATCAATAATGGAATTAATATTCAAGAAAGATCTCACTTGATTATAAAATCCGCTATAATAAATTGAAAAAAACTTTGAAGAAGAAAGAAATTTATTCAATTGCGTCCAAGAACTGAAGCATTATAATGTAGAAAACCAACCCTTCCCCAATCACTCCAAAAGTTTACCCCACCATGGTAAGGGTAATCGAGTTGAATGGGGAAGAAAAAGGCATTAAAAAACTATTAAAAAGAAAATAAATAAAAGAGAAAGCTGAAAAGTTCTCCTTCTTGGTGTCCCAGAAGGAATGGGGTGGAGAATGGATGCTTTGAGAGGGTGGAGCTCTCCTCCTTTTATAGACAGAATGTTTCCCCCAAATTTCGACGCATTGTAGCCCCATTAAATGACATCTTTACGTGTTGATCCTTTCTTAAATGTTGTTCATAATTTCCTTGGCCGTGTCTCCTCAAAATTCCAGCGGATTTGGACATGTATTCTGAGGGTTATGGCCGTTTTACTATGAGAATTTATTCTGTCCAGTCAGACGCTGCAAAACGAAATCCTTCGAATTAGGGTGCTTTAATGACCCCATAAAAGACCAATTCACTCGTTTCATCCTTCATAAAAGATTCTCTGAAACTACTTGGACGTCCACCCACCGAATGTCACAAGATTTGGGCACACATTGGATGAGTTATGGATCCCACATCAAAACTAGGTAGAACTGAAAACAGTTTTCTTGATCCAACTTGTGAGCTTCTTTTGAGCTTCCATATGGCCGATTCAAATTTTGTTCCAAATATATTAAATGAAGCCCTGGATGTGTAGAATCTGGAATAGAATCAATTTTTCAATTTGGATTGGTGTAGAAAATGTTATGGCCAAACTACATAAATAATTTAAAACTGTTAAAAATCCAAAATGGACAATTTTTACTATTTAGCTCAAAATAACACCATTATCAAAAAAAATGAAACAATTCATCTTAGAGGAACAATTTTGTAGGTTTAAAACAATGATATTCAATATAAATTAATTGAAAATATTTGATCTATCTGTGTTCATGGAGATTCCAGTGACCTGGTGATGGCGGAAAGGCATAGGAGAGCAACGCTCATCGACCTGCCCTTAGCAGACACTTTTCATCAGTCGACTCCAGAAAGGAAGAAGAGGATGATGCTGAGTGACATGTTTACAGCACAAGACCATGAGATGGAGGATCAGAAGAAGAGAAGTACGGTGTTCGTGGAGACTCCAGCGACCTAGCGATGGCGCAAAGGTATAGATGAGAGATTCCCACTGACCTAACCTTAGTAGTCTCTTTCAATCATGCGATGCTGGAAAGGAAGAAGAGGATGATGCTGGGAGACCTATTTATAGCCCAAGACCTGGTGATGGAGGATCAGAAGAAGATAAGTATGGTGTTCATTGCAGACTCCACAGACCTAGTGATGGTAGAAAGGTAGAGGAGAGCACCACACACCAACCTTCTCTTACCAGACTCTTGTGATGGCACAACATAGGAATGGATGAAGGGGAGGATGTTGGCTGACCAGTTCATACCTCAGACGACGGCCGACCAGTTTTTTCTAAAATCTCACGTTCTTAAAAAAATTAAATTTTGCATGGTCTTTTAAAAATGCATATAATTGTATAATAATAACCAAAGTTTATGAAAAATATTTTCTAAACAAAAAATATATTACAAACGGTACACACCTAAATGAAGTTCAGGAGACTCAAACTTGAGACCTCTCTAACACCCCACATGGTCTTTTGATATTAGGCTAAGCTGTGAGGCATCGAAACTAAACAAGTGTCCTTTGATTAAACAAAATCCAATTAATTAAATTGTCTTAAACCTTAATATATTGATGTTATTATGTTAATGTACTAGAAAAGGACCTTTACCAGTCATTTATAAGTAGATTAAAACTTCCATGAAATAAATTGAAAAATATGTATATGGGAAAAAATAATCATGACCTAAAAGATGAAATATGATTGATTTTTCTTAAAAAAAAAATTGATTCTTTTGATTGTTGAGTAACAAATAGAGGAAAATTTGAAAATAAACAAGGAATCTAGAGAAATAATCATAGGATAAGAACATAGGTAGTTTTTAATAACATAAAGAGTATATATTTATTCTAATGAATATTTAAACAAGAACAATCCTGAATAATAAGGGTGAGATTATAAAACAAGCCTTTACATCTTTAATAACTTTTTAATCAAAACACCTTAAAAGTGAAAATATGAATTGAAACTTTAAATACCATGAATATGGATGACTTCATGATATAGTATTACAATGGAATAATATATACACCATATAAAATATGTTAGGTGTATAATAGAAAATATGTCTCAATAGAGTAGAATTGAGATGAAACGCCATTCAGTTGGATTCCAACTAGGTCGAACGCACTATATCCTATTGATTAATGAATTTAAATTCATTAAATAAATTCTTAAGAATTTTTTTTATATATATTACATTCTTTAAGATCTTTTTTTTAATCATTTGACATCCATTCATTGAATAGTCCTTTCTTATGTTGTCAACTTAAAGTTTTTTAGTACATTTTCCCAAAATTACTTACATATATTGATTGAATTTAATGGTGTTATGAAATGGTTTTATCATCTTAGGAATTTTAATAATTTCATGAATATAATTTTCATTCATTTTATTCAATTTTAAAATCATCCATGCAATGTGATAATAAGAAAAAGAATTGCATCACTTCATAGAGGTGATAGTCAACACATACGCATGAATTATGTTATCATTTTTTAA
Source organism: Viscum album (assembly GCA_963277665.1). Taxonomy (NCBI): domain Eukaryota; kingdom Viridiplantae; phylum Streptophyta; class Magnoliopsida; order Santalales; family Viscaceae; genus Viscum; species Viscum album. The sequence continues at coordinate 1,936,333,877 of OY728131.1, forward strand.
TGGATGATAGGGTAAGAAATTAAATTATATATTATATTTCTAGAATAATAATTATGTATTAAATATCATATGGATTCATTAATTCTACATTTTTAATTAGCCAGGTGATAAGGTAACGGAAAATTGATGTACCATTTATATAACAACATCTCAATATTGTAAATATATTGATGTAATTATGTTATGATTATCCCAGAATATTTAGAGGTGGTTTAAGAAAAAAATTGAATGAAAGAACTTGGTAAGAACATATTCCCCATGTTTAATCCAGAATTTATTACTTCGATCTATTCTATAATAGATCAAGTGTTCTTACAACTCCTCTAGACTATTTTTTCTTGAATAACAATAGTGTTAACATAGAAAAAGTATTTGAGAAGGGTCATATGCATGATCTTTTACAAACTTGATGAAATATTTCACTCCATATTCATACTATTTTGTCAGAAAATTAGTGTTCATCCATTAATTATTCATATTTATCCAATTTGATTTGGTAATATTAATATTCAACAAAATAAATTCGCAAAACATTGATATAATAATTAACAAAGTCTAAAAAAGTTATATACCTTAAGTCTCCTCCAATATTTACACCCAATATCCATTTTTTGGAACCATGGTCCTTCATTTGGGATCTTCTATATAAATCAATATTCATCTCTTCTAGTTTTTCTGTAATTGGTCAAACTAAGAGAAATTCATCCACATAAAGAAGTAAAATGACAAAACTCCTCTCATAATACACCTTCATATAGTAGAAATTATTTAAATTACACTGCATGAACATTAATTCTACTATTAAAGCATTGAAATTCTAGTTACATTTTCTTGGTGCTTACTTAAGCCTAACAAAACTCCATTTGAGAGTGGAACCGAACCTTCTAAACAATTTAAACTGAAACCTTCTAGTAGATCTATGTAGATCTCTTCCTCTGAATCTCTATGATGAAATATAATCATAACATACATTTGTTCTAGAAATAAATCTTCAAATTGAAACCAGGTTGAGAACCATCTGAATTATTATATGCTTTACAACATGAGATAAAATATAACCAAAATCTAATCGTCCTAATTATTGAAATAAATTTACCATTTCTATGGTGTTATTATAGATATACTTGGATTCCCTAAATAATTTAATGGTTTTCCGAATTCTATAAAAATATAAACTTAAAATATTATTGAAAAAATACATTTCAGATGTCTTTTGAAAACTATTTATAAAATCATAGTGAAAAATATCTCACCGTAAATATATTTCAAACACTTTTTTTAGTGCATTCCAAAAATATCTCACCCTAAAGATAATACCAATAACACCTTTTGGAAAGCACCAATATATAATCTAAGAAAGGATTTGGGATGTTTTTATAATGCATCCTTAACTTTCTAGACCCATTAACCACCATATAACCATCATGGACTGGAACTATTCCAATCCTGATTCTTGATACATCACAATATAATCCGTACTCATTACCAAGCTCATTTATGGTTAAGATTGGTGTTTTCATCAATATCCCATTAAGATCATAGAAGGATATCTCATGAACATCTAAGAAAAGGAACCATACCAAATTTTTTTAAGGCCTTCTTAGTGCATCCAATTAGGAAGAATCCCAGTTGACACTCTAGTAATAACTGGAAATTTCCAAAAATATTTGGACCTCAAAAACATTCTTTTCCCTCTCTAAATAAACTACAACATCAAAATTCTCAGTTTTTAAAAATATTCTATCAACTAATATCATTTTCACCAATAATTGTACATTAACAATCCAAAACATAAACATTGAGGTCATGGCATATAGTTGATGCTCCCTATGTTTTCTCAAAATGACCTCCAGATATCGAGCATGTTCCTCCCTCGATCCTAGGGAACACTTTAGCACATCTAAGTTGATCAAATAGTCCATCACTACATATAAGTGGATATAATTTCATTTATATCACATAGAATAACCTATAATAGTCCACACATATTCTCTATGATCCCTTTGAATTTTTATGTGATAAACTAATGAAAACCAAGGGTAAATAACCATTCATACGAACCCCTTCAACATCAATACTTCAATTGAGCCTTCTTCTCTCACATCTCTGAAAAATCCATCATTTATGGTTTAATAGATATATAATTAACACCCGGTAATATCACAATCATAAAATTAACCTATCCCTTCTGTGGTAATATAGATAAGTCCTTGTGAGATTCATCAAGGAACTTGTAAATGATATTAGGACATACTGACTGATATTTCTCCCTGTCATCCAAAATTACTCTAAAAAAATGGGTTATGATTATACCTAGCTACAAAAATATAGGTCCTACATAACTAGTTTTCATATCCAACTCTTTAATATAGGCATAATCATCACCCTCTAAAATATTAATCCACCCATAGATGGAAACAATTGATATAGTAGAAACATCACTACATGGGGGGTTTTAATTATAGTCACAACGTAGGCTCACAGTTTTCTTGTCGCTAGAACCTTCCCTTTCCATTTTTGTGTCTATATTAAGTATAAATTAATGAGTTTAATGGTAAAACAGCCAAATAGATCGGAGACATTCTATTCATCCATTTTCATCCATTGTTTATATTTGTGAAATTTATATCTCCCTCTTGTATTTACCTCTTACTTTCAATAAAATTATACATGAACTGACATGAAACATTCATATTACATATATAAAAATTATACATGAACTAACATGGAACATTCATAATAAATATATGTAAATATTTATAAATATATAAAAGTATTTAATATGTGGGGCACAATTTTTCCACTTTGAGTAAATCGATAAGCTATAATCAAAATATCCTAAGAACTAACATGAAACATTCATTTGACATAAATTATTGTGAAAAATAAATAATACATTCGTTTATAATTGAATAAAAATATAGAAGAAACACCAAAATCACAGTACGAATTATGTCAGAAACAATAAACCATATCCATATGTAAACAGACAATGAAAAACATGTGAAACTACATGGAAAAAACCTAACTAAAAAAGGATGGGTTATATTCTATGACATGATCTCCAGTCAAACATGGCCTCAATTCTCAGAATCACCTAACAAAAAAACAAATTTCAATACCACTAAACATCAATTGGGCCACAAGCATCCAATAGCTAACCATATACTTATTGAATTCAAAAATGTACTTAGAGAATTACAAGAATACTCACAGTGGTAGCACATGAGGAGATGGGTTCGCGACAGAGGTGGGTCCGCAAAGGGGGAGGGCTTCGCAGCAAAGGTGGGGTTCAACGACAGATGTGGGGTATGTGGTGGAGAGCTTCCTAGTGAAGGAGAGATTCACAATGGTGGCGGAGGGCTTCGTGACGACAGAGTAGGAGGAGGAGGCAAGAGAGGAGGAGGAAGAGGAGGAGGCGGGGGGTTCAATTTTCGCTAGATCATGAGTTGTGTGACGGGAGGAGGAGACAATAAGGGTTTATATATAAAACCAAGTAAAGCATTTATCAGCGATAGTTAAAAAACGCTGATAAAGGTATGCTTTTTCAGTGCTAAAATATAAAGCGCTAATTAAACAGGTCTTTATCAGTGCTAAAAAAGTAATGATAAATCTATAATGATAATAAATTATTTATATATATATATATATATAAAATTATATGTATAAAAACATAAATATATTCATTTATTTATTTATAATAATAAGTATAAATAAATATCTATTTATATATATTTATATATATAATAAATATATATTTATATATAAATATTAATTTATAATAAATATATTAATTATATTTATAATTATATATAATTTATACAATTATTATAATTTTACAATTATTTAAATATATCTATATTTATATAGAATTATAATTGTAAATATTAGTATATATTTATTATAATTTTATAATTATTTAATAACTATAAATTTATATATAATTATTTATAATTTGGAAAAATATATATTTATTTATAGTTATAATCACATATATGTATATATTAATAACTATAAAATTATAACAAATATATTTATTACATTTATAATATTATAAATGTATAAAATTAATATTTTTATAATAATTTAATAATTATTTAAATATATTTTTATAATATAGAATTCTAATTAAAAATATTTTTATTTATTTAGAAATAAATAAATAAATATATATATATATATTATAAATATATATATTTAATTATATATATTTATTTTTTTAATATATCTATTATAAATTGTTAATTATTTAAAATATATATATATTTATTTAAATAATTATGAAATACTTATGAAATAAATATATATTTATTATAAGTATATATTTATTACATATATATTTTAATTAGTCATAAATATAAATAAATATATATATATATATACATATAAAATTAAAATAAATATATTTATTATATATAGTCATAAATATAAATAAATAAATATATAAATTTAAATAATTATGAAATTATATTAAATATATTAATTATACATATATTTTTATAATTTCATAAATATTTAAATTATTATATTTTTATATAAATAATTCTGAAATTATAATAAATATATTTATAATAAATATATTTATTGTATTTATAATAATAAATATAATTATAAATAATTATTTATTTATTTATATTCATAAATATAAATAAATAAATATATATTTATTTATTTAAATACATATGAAATTAAAATAAATATATTAATTATATTTTTTTTTAATTTATATTTATTTAAATAAATAAATATTTATATATAAATAATTATTAAATTATAATAAATATATTTTTTATATTTATAATTATAATTATAAAAAAATATTTATATATTTATAATTATAGATATACATATATATATATATATAAATACTTAAATACTTATGAAAGTAAAATAAATATATTAATTATATAATTAATAGATATTTTTAATTTCATAAGTTTTTAAATATATATATATATATTTATGAAATTGTATAATTAATATATTTATTTTAATTTCAAAAGTATATAAATATATATATATATATATGACCAAAAAAATATATATATTTAATTATAATTATATTTATATTTATAGTAAATTTATTTATTATAATTTTAAATTTTTTTACATATATATATATATTATTTAAAATTATAAAAATAAATATTTGTATATGTATATAAATATTTGTATATATTTATAAATATATTTTTGTAATGACATATATTTATAATATTATAATTATTATAAATATGTTTATCATGATTTTAAGTATTTATTTGAACATAATAGCTTCATGGATACATGAATGAATCATATACACCGAGTAAAGTATAGATCATAAAAAACGAGTCATCATATAAATGGACAACATGAATAGTAATGACAGTGTAATGTATAAATGAACATTCTTTATGAATACATAACATATGAGTGTCACTTATATTTATGCATCAATTGATCAAATTCATTGGAAACATATCTTTATTGAAATATATATTTATTTATTTATAATTATAATTATAAATAAATATTTAAAAAGTATTTATATATAAATTTAATTATACATATTTAAAAAGTTTTTATATATAATTATAAATATATATATCTAAAAAGTAACTATATAACTATATAATTATATAATTATAAATATATAAATATAATAAATATAATAAATATAATAAATATGTTTATTATTTAATGAAATTTATTATATTTATATATTTATTTGAATTATTAAAAAATATATATTATTTATAAACATGTGTTTTTTATTTAATGTATACAAATAAACATTTTTGTTTAATATATATATATAATAATTTTATATAATGTGATAATATTTTTTATTAAAAACATTTCATAGCACTAACAATAGTGCTGATAAATCTAACTTTTTTGAGCGCTAGAAAAAAGGTTGATAAAGGGTAGATTTATCAGTGCTTTTCGATAGTGCTGATAAAGGTCCTCTTTTATCATCGCTTACTGCTTAGCATTGATAAAACCTAGGGCATCCCTTTTCTGGATATGTGGTAGTGTGCAAACATATTTCATTTATGTCACAGGGTTTTTGTTATTTTTTCAATATAATTTTTTTCTTCACTCCTCTTATAAACATACTCAATTTCATTCCTCCTCTTTTTCCCAATGATAGTCTCCACAACACTATTTTAATAATCAAAATTTGAATTTATTGATAAAAAATAATTAAACTAAAAGCATGGAAGAAGAATATGGAAATTTTAATTTAAAGAGTGTGATTTATAATAAAAATTAATTTTATTTATTGTCATTAAAATAGTTATATTTGACTATAATTAATATGAATATATAATGAATAATAATATTGTTTTAAAAAATAAAAAAATTGGTTCGATCACCTATTTAACTGATTTTCTCAATCCGAACTTGACATACTCCTCTACACTGGGAGCAGCATCTGGTTAAGAAACCTATTGCTCCTCATGAATGGGTGCATAAGAATGTGCATAAGGTTGTTCCAATGCACTGCGAGCAACAATAGGTCGAGAGACATGTTGTTCCTCAGGATTGGGAGCACCATTATGTGTGGAATTCATAATCTACAGAAGGGGTTTAACATATAATTTAGAGTACATAAATATAGTAGTAAATTAATAATCACATGAGGTAACATGATGTATATTACAAAAAAAGTAACCTGATTATTGAACTCCCCTTTTCTTTTTTAAAGGATGAAGGAATTTGACCCCTCTACTGACGATCCAAATCCCTTCATTTTGGTCTCCTATGATATACAAAATATTGTCTAGGTTGGGACTACTATGAAATGATTGTGATGTCTCAATTAAAGGGTCATCCTTAGTTAAATTTTAATCTGACCCTTCAGTGGTATTGGTCGATAACAGAACGATTGAATACATTCAATTTTCAGGGTTTGGAATATAAAATACTTGTACTGTCTATGACGTCATTATAAACGGTTCACCTTTGTACCATTCCTTACTAAAATCAACTTTCACGAATCCCAATTTCTCTATTTTAATAACACTTTTCTTTTCAACCCACTTGGATTGAAAAATCATCACATGGAATGCAATATAATCCAACTCCCATATTTTTTCTATGATGCCAAAGTATGAAATATTCTCATAAATTGGATTTTTGTTCTTAGTACTAGAAACATGCATCGCTTCAGCCATGAGTGTAACTCCACAATTTTTCATGTTACTGTCTTCATCATGCTCATTTGTATAGAACATTTAACCATTAATTATATCACAATAGTAATATGATTTATGACCCTTTATCTTTAAATCGGCTATTGAAAAGATGTTCTTGTTATTCGATGAATGCCCCTATGTAATCTTTACTTCATTTAATAATTTTCAAAACTGATATATCTCCTTCCTAGAAAGAGTGTAAACTACTATAGGAAGAAAAAAAATTCACCTTTAACTGATGCCAACTCTTCTCATATTCCCATGTCCACCATGTCCATCCTAGCTTTAATTCCATCCTTCATTTTCCGGGTGCATTTAGAAACATGTCGATGACATTATAACATAATTTTTTTTCAACATGCATAATATTAAGAAACTTTATGACATACTGATAATTCTAGTATTTTAATTCAAAAAAACTGATCTGTTTTTCCAACCATATTTCGTAAGTTTTTTTGAAAACGGTTTATCAAAAGCAGTGTCCACATATTTTACTTCTTCAAAGAGTTGATCACCTGTTAGTGGAGACGGTGATGTATGTTCTTCTGATCTTCCACCGAATGATGTCATCCAACATTTGTACTCAAGTCGTTGGGGTAGAAATCTATGATACCCATGAAACTTTGTTTTCAATGAATTATTCATCCTAATTGACTCTATACCTTATTCACAAATAATACACCCTTGAGTTCCTTTAATTCTATATAATAACAAGTTTACATAAGAAGGAAGGTCATTTACCTTCCTATAAAACATGTCTCCCAATGTGAAATATTTATCTTTACAGGCATCATATAACATAACACCTCAATCTCACAATAATTTCAAATCCTTAGTCAATGGATCCAAATAAACAACAATATCATTACCTAGTTATTTTGGTCTAGATAAAAGCATAGATAACAGGATGTATTTTTGTTTCATGAATAAACACAGTGTAATTTTATAATTTACCAACATAACCAACCATGTATTGTGAGATCTTCTTTTAATACTAAAAGTATTCAATTCGTTTATAGATAACACAATATGAAGGTTTCTCAGCTAGTTTTTAACTTCACGATACTCAAGATCAATTCTCTTCCACTGAGGAGAGTCTCTTAGATGACATAGTTTCCCAACTTTAATTCTTATATCTGCATGTGATGTCAATTTATCTACTTTCTCTCCACTTCCATATAGGCTCCTAAACCTTGTACTGATTGGAAAGTACCATACAACTTTCGTAGGACCATATTCATCTTTCTTGTATCAAGAATCACCGCAATTTGGGAATAATATAAGTTATTTTTGGTCCCTTTGAATCAATATACATTCATTTGGGTATGAATTGTTCTTTCAGAGATCATACCCATCGAACAAAGAATTTGATTGGAATTGTATGTGCGGTTCGAAAGCTTATTATCTTCTGGGAGCATGTCATTTAAGATAGCAAGTAATCCTATAAAACAGGATTCACTCCATCTGTTACCTGTTTTTAGATTATTCATCTTTAGTATGGATGAAAATGTTTTATATTTAGTGTAACCACTATAAAATGGAATCTTTTCAATGCTCTTTAACTTATCAAACAATTTTGGTAAATCATGAAGATTATCATCAACCGTCCTTTTCATTTTTTCAATATTATCTTCATAATCATTCACATATATAAAGACATACCCGATATAGTCTTCTTTATTTTCTACACTTTTAATCATATTAAATGATCCACAAAACGCAGTGTTATCCCAACCCCTTGCTACATTTGATTTTCCACATGTTTATTCCAGAATTTATAACATCGATCAATTTTGTGATAGATCAAATGTTCTTCCAACTCCTCTGAACTAATTTGTCATGAATAAAAATAGTGTAAACATGGATAAAGGATTTGAGAAGGGTCATATGCGTGATCGTTTTCAAACTTGATGAACTATTTCCTTCAATCATCATACCCTTTTGTCAGACCTTTAGAATCCATCCATTCTTTATTCATATTCATCCTATTTAACATTGTAATATTAATATTTAACCAAATACATACACAAAATGTTGATATAAAAATTAATAAAATCTCAAAAAAGTTATAGACATTATGTATCCTTCAATATTTATCCCAAATTTTATCGTTTCAGAACAAAGGTCCTTCATTTGGGATCTTCTAGTTAAATCAATATTCATCTATTCTAGTCATTTCTTCATTGGTCCAACTAAGAGAAATTCATCCACATAAAGAAGTAAAAAGGCAAAAATACTATCATAATACACCATAATATAGTAGCATTTATTTTCATTACACTACATGAACATTAATTCTACCATAAAAGCATTTCAATTCTAGTTACACTATCATGGTGCCTACTTAAGCCCAAAAAACTGCATTTGAGACTAGAACCGAACCTTTTATTTCATTTAGTGTGAAACCTTCCAATTGATCTATGTATATATATTCCTCTAAATCCCCCAGAAGGATTATAATCATGAAATCCATATGTTTTGGAAATAATAATTCAATGGAAACCAAGTAGAGAACCATCTGAATTATTATATGGTTTATGACATGAGAGAAATTCTAATAGAAATCTAATCCTTCTAATTACTAAAATACATTTACCCTTTCCATGGCATTATTATTGATCTACTTTTCTTCCCTATATAATGTAATGGTTTTCCTAATTCTATAAAAATATAAACAATAAAGATTTAAGAGAAACTACATTTCAAATGACATTTGAAAACTATTTATAAAATCACAGTTGAAAATTTCTCACCCTAAATATATTTCAAACACTTTTTTAGTGTATTCCAAAAATACATCACCCTAAAGATAATACCAATAACACCTCATGGAAATCACCACTATTTCCATATTTAGGAAATTGTTTTGGATGTTTCTCTTATGCATCCTTAACTATCTGGACCCATATGTAACCATATGACCATCATGGACTGGAACTGTTATAATCCTAACTCCGGATACATCACAATATAATCCATACTGATTACCCATCTCATTTATGATTAAGATTGGTTCATTCATAAATCCGCCATTAAATATCTTAGAAGGATCTCTCATGAACATCTAAAGAAAATAATTATACCACATTCTTGGTTAAGGTCATCTCAGCACTTCCAATTAGGAAGAATCCTAGTTGACCCTCTTGTAATAACTAGAAATTCCCAAAAAATATTTGGATATCAAAAACATTCTTAGGCCACTATAAATAAACTATAACATCAAAATTATCAAGTTCTAAAAATATTCTATCCACTAATATAATTTTCCCCATGAAGTGTACATTATCAATCCAAATCACACACTTTGAGATCATGGAATATAGTTGATGCACCCTAAATTTTATGAAAATGATCTCCAGATATCGAGCATGTTCCTACCTTGATCCTAGAGAACACTTTATCACATCTATGTTGATAAAATAGTTCATAACTATGTATAAGTGTATATTAGTTCATTTATATCGAATAGAATAACATTAATAGTCCACACATATTCTCAATGATCCATTTAATTTTTAATTGAAAAAACTGAGGCACCCTAGGGGGACATAATAATTCATATGAACCCCTACACCTTGAAGTCGATCAATTGATCCTTCTTCTCTCATAGCTCTTTAGGATCCATATTATATGGTTGAATAGATATATTCCCCACACCTAGTAATAGAACAATCAAAAACTCAACCAATCCATTGGGTGGTAATCTAGATATGTCCTTGGGAAATACATCAAGGAACTTGTCTATTATAGTAGGACATACTAAATGATGTTTATCTCTATCATCCAAAATTACTCTAGAAAAATGGGTTGTGATTCTACCCAGCTACAGGAATATAGGTTTTACCTAACTAGTTTTCATATCCAACTCTCCTATATAAACATAATACCGTCGAAAAATATAATTCCACCCATCGATGAAAATAATTGATATAGTAGATATATCACTACATGGGGGGTTTTAATTGTAGTCACAAAGTAGACTCATAGTTTTCATGTCACCAGAACCTTCCCATTCCATTTTTTTTCTATATTATGTGGGAATTAATGAGTTTAAAGGTAAATATGTCAAATAGTTGTGAGACATTCTATGAATCCATTTTTTATAAATGTCAAATTTTTATCTCCCTCTTGTATTTACCTCCTACTTTCAATAAAATTATACATGAACCAACATGAAACATTCATACGCCATATATAAAAATTATACATTAACCGACATGAAACATTCATAATAAATATATATAAATATTTATACATATATAAAAGTATTTAATATGTGGGGCACAATTTTCCCACTTTGAGTAAATTGATAAGCTATAATCAAAATATCCTATGAACCGACATGAAACATTCATGTGCCATAAAACCTCGAGAAAAATAAAAAATAAATTCCTCCTTAATTGAATAAAAATATAAGACAAAACCTAACATCACTATATGAATGTAGTCAGAAACCATAAACCATATCCATTTGTAAATAGTCAACGGAAAACATGTGAAACTACACTAAAAAAACATAACTAAAAATAGATGGGTTGTATTTTATGACATGATCTCCGGTCAAAGATGGCCTCCATTTTCAAAATCACCCTACAAACAAACCAATTCCTATGCCACTTAACATCAATTGGGCTATAAGAATCCAACAGCTAACCATATACTTATTGAACCAAAAATATACTTAGAGCATTACAAGAATATAATGAATATATTTATAAAATTATATGTATAATAAATAAATATTTATTTATTGAAAATAATAACTATAAATAAATGTAAATTTATTTATATTTATAAATATAATGAATATATAATAATTTATAATTATAAATTTTTTATAAATATATTTACTGTATTTATAATTATATATAATTAATATCTTTATTATAGTTTTATAATTATTTAAATATATCTATATTTATTTAGGATTGTAATTGTAAATATTTGTATATATTTATTATAATTTTATTATTATTTAATAATTATAAATGTATATATATTTATTTATAGTTATAATCTTATATATATATATATATTTCAATAATTATAAAATTTTAACAAATATATTTATTGCATTTATAATTTTATAAATATATACATTTAATATATTTAATACAATTTAAAAATTATTAAAATATATATGTATTATAGAGAATTCTAATCATAAATATTTTTATATATTTATTAAAATATTTATTTAATTAATATATTTATTATAATTTGATAATTATTTAAATATAAATATATATTTATTACATATGTATTTCTATTATAGTGTGTGATTTATAATGAAAATTACTTTTTTTTTTGTTTTTATTAAAATAGTTATTTTTGAATATAATTAATATGAAAATATAATTTTATAATAATACTCTTTTAACAAATAAAAAAAATGGTTCAATCACCTGTTTAACCGATTTTCCCGATCCGAACATGACCTACTGCCCTGATTTAATGACCATCCTGATTCTATATGAGTACGTGAATAATTTGAGTGCAATTTAGCTGGGTGGTTTTTTTAGTTTTATGGGATAAGGTTTTTTTATATTTGGGAAATGGGTTTGTTGCTTGAAGTGGTGCTTACCACCCCCAAACCCCACAAATATATATATATATATATATAATAAAATTATTTATTATAATAAATATAAAAAAATATAATATATACAACATTATATTTTTTTAGAATAAATAAAAAAATTATAATAAATTTATTTATTTATAATAAATATTTATAATAAATATCTAATAAATATTATAATAAATATTATAATATTATTATAATAAATATACATTTGTTATACTTTTATTATATATACTATAATATTATAATATTATAATATTTATTCTAATAAATTCGTTCTTCCCTTAAAAGGGGATTTATCATATAATAAAAAAATTGATGGCCTTCAGGCCGTTGGATTATTATAATAAATATCTAATAAATATTAATAAATACTATTACAATAAATGGACAATAAATGTATAATAAATGTATAATAAATGTATAATAAATATTTATTGTATAGTTATATTTATAATAAATACTTATTATAATTAAATATTATAATATTTATTGTAATAAATATCTAATAAATGTAAAATAAATATTATTAAAATAAATATACATTTATAAAATCTATTATAATAAATATTATTATAATAAATGTATAATAAATATTATTGTAATAAATATTATAATAAATGTATAAAAAATATTAATAAAAAATTTATTATAAATGTATATTTATTATAATAAATATTATAATATTTAATAATAATTATTGTATATTTATATTAATATTTATAATAAATATTAATATTTATTATATTAAATCTACATTTATTTATTATAATAAATCAACATTCATTTTATAGATTTATTATAATAAATATGTACAATAAATATATAATAAATATTATAATACATTTAATTTTTTTATATAATATAATTAATGTAATATGTAATTATTTATAATTATTGTATAATTATCATATCTATATTTATTATCTTTATAAATATATAATTATATTATAAATAAATGTAATATCTAATATAATATAATAAATGTAATATGATACATTGTACTTTTTAATTATAACAAATGTATATTTATAATTGTATAAATGAATAATAAATATAAATGTATAATTACATATTAAATTTATTATAATAAAAAAATAATTACATATTACCTTTATTATAATTAATAAATGTATACTTATAATTAAATTAATAAATGTATATTTATTATAATAAATAAATGTGTATTTATAACATATTTATTATAATAAATAAATGTATATTACATTTATAATAAATGCATATTTATATAAATAAATTTATATTACATTTATAATAAATATATGTTTATATAAAAAAATATTATTAAAAAAATAATATTAATGAAAATTAATAAATATATATTTATTAATGAATATTATAATAAATAAATGTCTATTTATAATTACATTTATAAATGTATATTTATAAATAAATATTATTATTAAATATTATTAATGAATATTAATAAATGTATATTTATTAATGAATATTAATAAATGTATATTTATTAATGAATATTTTAATAAATAAATGTATATTTATAATTACATTTATAAATATATATTTATTATAATAAATAAATGTATATTACATATATAATAATTGTATATTTATATAATTAAATGTATATTTCATTGATAATAATTGTATATTTATATAAATAAATGTATATTACATTTTAAGTAGTTACATATTAATTATAATAAATGTATATACACATGATGGAGAGTTCATCTCTCTACAATGGAGAGCCTCTCTCTCCAGACAATTGTCCTGGAAATTCAAAGGAGGAAATTGTTGGACACTTTGAGTTGTTCGCAGCATGCGGTGAAAAATATAGGGAGAAATCTAAAGGCGTGGTCGCTGGTTCTATTCGGAAGGATTCTTTGCATGAGGTAGATCTGGGGGATAGGTAGGATCTTGCATTAAAGGTGGTGATAAAGTGTGCTCATAAGAAGTTGGGGGCACGAAAGCCCGTCTGCGAGAGGAATACCTAGGCGGTGATGCGGGTTGGCTCCGCGTCCGGTAATTGGAGGAAGATGATGATACTGAAGTAGGACCATCTTGGTGTTCGTTGGCGTCGACCGAAGCCGGCCTCGTCTAGATCAAGATAACTATGTAGGAGGACCTCGTGTGGGACACTTCTTGTGCACACTAGTGATGGGTGGTTGATGATGACCTCAAAACTGGTGTCTTTGAGTTGCTGGACTGATGAGGATGTGTCGTCTTGGAGGATCTGGGATCCCGACGGCAACGAGTGCCCGACGGTGATGTGGGTTTGGGTGTGCTGGCATGCAGATGGGTACCTTCCCGTGTGGGGGGTAGGTCGGCGTGTTTGGGACCCCGATGCATGGTGACGACCGTGGGTGAGGTGGACCCAGGGTTTGGGATCCCGATGGGGCACCATAGGTGAGGTTTCAGGCTGCAAATGACGATCCTGGCAGACGGTGGGAGGGGTGACCTGCGAGAGCGTGGAAACGCGCTGTGATGGCATTGGTGGGATGACTACCGGCGGTGTGTTTTTTGACTGACGATAGATTCCATTTGGTGTTGACAGCTGCCGGTGCGAGACGACTGCAGTTGCATGCAAGGTGCTACATCTAGATGACAATTTTCAGTTCTCGGATCCTGACAGCATATGGGTTGCACGTGGGTTGAGAGTGCATCGGCTGATGAAGATGGCAACCAGCTATCTGCTTCGGCGGCGTGTCTCTACCGGGGATAACGCGGATGGGTATTTAGACGACCTTGGAATGCATGACAGGATGCGTTGCGGATTGAAGATGGGAGGATGAGCGATCCATGCACTGATTGAGCTGGCTCGGCTTCTGGTTTTTTCACGAGACAGTGACGGCCCCATGTGGGGAGAAGTCGTCGATGACTTTGGTGAACATGGGTTGTGATTGGGATGTGGGCACAGACAGCTGCACCACGGCATCGACTGTCTGTGTTTGCCTTGACCTTGAGAGATAGATCGTTGCGATACAGGCTGTATGTCGGCACAAATTTCATGGGTTGTTCTAGTGGATGATCTTATTAGGGCCAAACCTTTTTGTGCACTTTGAAAACTATTTTTTTTGGCTTTTGTCTCGTTGTCTTGTGGGCAGTGTTGGTCCGCCACTTGGTATTTGGTGGCGCATGTGCCACATTTTTGTAACTTTGCCTCAGTTTTTCTTTGATTTATAAATTTTTGGGACCAAGTATCCTCGGATCCTAAACATTACTTGTATAATAAATGTATATTATATTTATAAATAAATAATAATTTATTTTGTTAATAAATTTATATTACATTTATTATAATAAATACATATTACATATTTATTATAATAAGTAAATGTATATTTATAATTATATAATTATAGTATATAATTATTTATAGATATAATAATTATATAATAAAGATAAATAATTATATATTACATTTATTATATTATAATTAAAAAATAAATTTATTATAATATTTATTATACATTTATTATACATTTTTATTACAAAAAATGTATAAAATAAATATATATTTGTTATAATAAATTTGGCTACAAACATCCAACAGCTAACCATATACTTATTGAACCAAACATATATTTAGAGCATTACATGAATATAATAAATATATTTATAAAGTTGTATGTATAATAAATAAATATTTATTTATTTATAATAATAACTATAAATAAATGTATTTTAATTTGTATTTATATATATAATGAATATATATTAATTTATAAATACAAATTTTTTATAAATATATTTATAATTTTTATAATAATTTATAATTAATATCTTTATTAAAATTTTATAATTATTTAAATATATCTATATTTATTTAGAATTATAATTGTAAATAATTGTATATATTTAATATAATTTTATAATTATTTAATAACTATAAATTTATATATTTATATATATATATTTATTTATAGTTATAATCATATATATATATATATTTCAATAATTATAAATTTTTAACAAATATATTTATTGCATTTATAATTTTATAAATATATATAATTAATATATTTATAAAAATATATTAATTATTTAAATATATACTTTTACATTGAAATCTAATTATAAATATTTGTATATATTTATAAATATATTTATTTTATTTATATATTTATTATATTTTGATAATTAATTAGTGTCTGATTTATAATGAAAATTAATTTTATTTATTGTCATTATAATATTTATATTTTACTATAATTAATATGAATATGTAATTATATAATAATATTGTTTTAACAAATAAAAAAATTGGTTTGATCAGTTATTTAACAGATTTTCCCGATTCGAACTTGACCGACTCCCTAATTCATTGACCATCCCGAAACTCTATGAGTGGGTGTATAATTTGACCTACAATAAATGAATTTTAGGTGCAATATAATGATTTGATTGTGAGATTAGTCATGTGACCATTGTATTATGAATTTTGAAACTGACCATCTTTAAATGCATTCATAAATATATGAAATGGATGAGTCATTCTATAAATTAGATATCCTTTGTCACCCCCTTTCATTATGTAGCTCTAAAAATTTAACTATAATTCTCACTCACCCTTCCTCCTCACCAGTACGAGCTCCCGTCTCTCCGATCCCCCAAAACAAAATGGTGCATCGGGTGATGAGGACGTTAAAAGCGAAGCTGAGGAGTTTCGCCAATTCCTTCTTCCCTAGCTCCGCGAAAAGGAAGAGGAGAGCACCGCACACTGATCAGGCGTTGCCGGAATGGCAGAGGATAGCACCACACACCGAGCATGCAATGCCGACGATTCCAAAAATGTACTTCTATCTGCTCTTAAAAGACACTTCCTACTAGGTGATGCGGAAAAGGAAGAAGAAGACGATGTTAGCCGACCCGGAGATGCCAGAATGGAAGATGGGGGAAACCCACTTTGATATTCTCATAGAAGACACTTCCTACTAAGAAATGCTGGAATGGAAGAAGAAGACGACACTGACCGACCAGGTGATGCCAGAAAGGAATAAGAAGATGACATTGGCCGACCCGGTGATGCTGGAAAGGAAGAAGAAGATGAAACTGGCCGAACCGGCGATGTAGGAATGGCAGTGGAGTGAAACCCACATCGATCTACTCTTAGCAGACACTTCCTACCAGGTGATGCAAGAAAGGAAGAAGAAGATGAAGCTGACCAACCCGGCGATGTCGTAATGGTAGATGAGGGAAACCCACATCAATATGCTCTTAGTAGACACTTCCTACGAGGTGATGCCAGAAAGGAAGAAGAAGAGGACACTAGCCGGCCCGTTTATACCCCAAGTCCGGGCGATGGAGGATCAGAAGAAGGTGAAGCACCCTGGGTGGCCTGTTTATGTCAAAGAACTGTGGATAGAGCTGATGCCGGAAAGGAAGAAGAGGATGGTGGTGGGAAACCTATTTATAGCCCAAGACCTAACGTTGGAGGATCAGAAGAATAGAAGTATGGTGTTAAAGGCAGAAAGGTAGAGGAGAGCGCCGCACACCAAGCAGCTCTTACCAGACTCATGAGATCAGGCGATGTCGGAAAGCAAGAAAATGACGACTCAAGGTGACTAGTTTAAAGCCCAATACCTGGCGATGGGGTATCAGAAGAAGAGAAGTACAACATTCATGGAAGAAAGGTAGAGGGGAGAGACGCATACCATGCAGCTCTTACTAGGCTCTTGCGATCATGCCACATTGAAAAGGAAGAAGAGGATGACGTTGGCTGACCTGTTTATATCCCACGACCTGACGATGGATGATCGGAAGAATTGAAGTACGATGTTCAAGGGAGAAGGGTAGAGAAGAGTGCCACACACCTAGCAACTCTTACTAGACTCAGTGTTCATGAAAGAAAGGCAGAGGAGAGCGCCACACACTGAGCAGCTCTTACCAGATATATATTTAAGAATTAATATAAATAATTTAAAAATATAATGTTGAAATTATAAATTTATGATAAATTTTTGGAAATATATGTAATATTTTTATTCAAATAAAATATATTTTTGTTTTTTCTCATTTAATCAAGTATTCACAAGATTCATTTTGATTTTTTTCTTGGTTTTAAAAATAATCAAGTGTTTGTTGATTTATCATAATCCAATTAATTCAATGAGAAACAAAATTATACATGGTTTGACTTTATGATTATTTTTATACATAAAACATGTGATTTTTCAAAAAATGGTTCTTGTGGATTTATATTAAAATATTTTTTACCACTTCTAGAAATTAAATCTTATAAAATGGGTTCCATATTTCAAATCAGTATAATTAATATCAGTTAATAAGATCAACATTAAGAATTATTTTTCTTTAAGAAGAATCATTGAAAATTATAAAGGAAGGTTCAAAGTAGCTTATAGTCATGATTACATGAAATTATATCCATGCGAAGTACAAAAAAACAAAGAATAGTTTCACATTTTATTGTAAAAAAGTTAAAACCATCTCGCTCAAAATATGAAAAGAAGATTCCTTTGATTTTTTTATTAAAATTCAAACATTGCTAAAAATGAATTTAAAAAACCATTAGAGAATATTAAAATCATTCTTGGAAACATTTTTGAAGAAAAGATGAAAATGGAAGAAAAGGTTTTCCAAAAGCCTATTTTTCTTTAAAAACATTTCGATTCATTCTAAGTACTATATAATGGAATATTGTACTATTACTTATACAGTCCATGATAAAATTAAGGAAAATAAAATGAAATGGGTTTATCATATAAGGGACATATGATTTCACTCAATCTAAACTAAATTATAATCAATACAAATTCAAATGGGATTGAAACATAAATCCCTTAAATCTTTGGTAATCACTAAAAAACTCATGAAATAGAGAACCATATATGGATTTTTAAAACCCCATAGTTTCAATAAAAAGAATCGTAAAATACATTAATGGTGTCACACCCTGACTTTTTAATTTATTTTTATATTATTATTTTTGGTCTCCACATCCTTGTGTCATGGATTGGGATGGGTTCCGGTTTAAAAATTTCTGACATTTAATGTTTTTGGTGGGTTTCAGACCCGTTCATGGGTACCGCATGGTTAGCGGTAACCGTGCTATCTCCCCATGTGCTTGTGCAGGTGCCCAAGCAGAAATCGTTGAGTCACGCCATTTTCATGCATGTTCGTTAAGTCGTGCGATGAGCGTTCAGGTACCTGTTAATATTATGTTGTTTTTTTCTTGTTATTATTATTATTATTATTATTATTGACATTATTATTAGTATTTTTATTGTCTTTGTTCTTTATATTATTAATTCTATCATTATCGTATTGCTATTATTATTATTATTTTTGTTAATATTATTATTATTTATATCATATTTGATTTTATTATTATTATTATTAGATAAATAACATAAAACCACCCTAACCCTAATTTTACCCATGGTGCCCCTGGTTTTCAGCTTCCTCCTATGCAAGCCGCCCCTACGGCTCCTTGCGCTAGCCCAAGCGACCACAGGCTTGCCTTCTACCAGCAGCCGGCTTTCACACCTCACCCTAACACCAACCTCACCCTTTCCCATGCCATCCACCTTACTCCCTTTCCTATCTCACACCCAGCATCGGCGTGAATCCCTGCCCCCTCACTCCCCGTGACCATCACCTCCAAGACCCCTCGGCAGCACTGGTCTCTCTCCCACAGCTCCTGCTCTCCGTCACCTACTCATGCCCAGGCCCTCCACCGCCGGCTCCCACTCAATCACCACCTCCCTCACCATCCCTACCTCACCCCTACTGTAGTTTGTGTCCTGGACTCCGAACTCCTGCACTCATCCCCTCACTACCCCCTCACCGTCTCCTTTTTTTTGGTGTTCTACGCCCAATAGCCCTCTGTGCCTCCCTCACCTCATGCTCCGGCTCACCCTCAACCTCCACCGAACTCACTCCACACCCTCTCTCAGTTCCCCCGCCTTCATCCAGTGCCTCTAGACCCTACCACCCTCACCCTCTTCTACTTCCAACCATCCTTATTGTTTCCCTTATCTGGGTGCCCAGAAAACCCCCTGCACTCCTTGCTTCAGACCCGGCACTCCTCTTTGCGCCTCCTTCGTGCTTCCTCTTCCGCTCTGATCATCAGTGGCCTCCTCTGGTATATTCATTTATTCTTTCATTTATTTATTCCTTTTATTATTTATTTAATTTTTCTTTTATTAATTTATTTATTTATTATTTCATTTATTTATTCTTTTAATTATTTATTAACTTATTATTTTATTTATTCTATAATTTATTTGTTCTTTTAATCATTTATTTATTTATTTATTTATTTTCCCTTCATTTCATCTTTGGTGTTTTCATTTAATTTAAATAAATCCCAATACTGTAGTGGGTTTTGTGTAATGTGTTTTTATTGCTGTTCAGCTTGCGCAGTTGGTCCACGGGGTGCTATTCAACCATCAGTTGTGGATACTTCATGTCCGCCCTAGGTTTGAGGTAGGTAATTCCATGGTTTTCCTTTCCACAGTCTTATTGATGCTAGGTTGATTCAATAATTTTGTTTTATGTGATTCACAGCTTTGTTATATCGATAAGTTTTCCTGCTATAGTGCTTTTAAATTTTTAGAATTAATCAAAAGAATGTTTTGAGTCAGTTCCTGGTTTGAGTATGTAATTTTGTTATTATGCCCCAAATCCTGTTTCGATATTGTTTATGGCTATTTTGTTGGGTCATTTCTTTTTTTTCAATATAGTTTGATAAAAAAATACTTTGAAGGTAAATATTTTATTATGATAATTTTTATGTGCACTTGGCACATTTGATAAAATATTATAGTTTTCAATGTTGAAATGAGGGTTTTATGAAATGTTTATCCTTGATTGTTTTGTGTATCAGCATTTGTTATTTGTATACTTGGTTTGGTTTATAATTTTTGTATTCGTATAGCTTGCTAGTAGTGTTAAGGTGTTAAAATAAAAGGGGGCTCTTTGGATTTTAATGTGGCGGTGTGAGTTCTTTTAAAATAAAGTTAGTGGTTGTTTTTAGTTTAAAAGTAGTAGTTTTGTTGGAATAGTGTTAGTTGTTTTCTTGAATCACTGGTGTGCTATTGGATGTTGGCACATCCATGGGTGCGCTCAGGGCACCCATGGATGTTCCTTCAGGTGACAATGAAACCTTTAAACTAGTTTTTACTTAAAACCTTGGTTTTCTAAATGGTTTTTTTTCCTAAGTAAGATTCGGTCTGTTATGTGGCTTCTGTGAATGGTTTGAAGTGTAATCTATATGGTGTGCCAGTTTGGATATGAAAATATAAAATTTGTATTTGTGTAATGTTTTGGGTAATGTTTTTTTGGACATGACAACTTAAAGGCATGTTAGGCTCTTACAATTCATAGTTGGAGTTGTGTTAACTTTAATAATGGTTTGTGTTTTGAAATTTTGTGTTGCTGGTTGGGACTTTAAATTTTTTTAGAATAATTATTTTTACATGGGTGGGTCCTGATGGCCCATTTAGAACATTCAGCTTTAATGTAATGTTTGCTTTGACTATTTGAAAAGAGGATGTTTTGATTAATGTATGCCCATATAACAACTTTAGTATTTTGAAAAATGTATCGATTGGTTTTAATGATTTCATGGCATGAAGGCCCGGTTGGCACCTTTGATCATATTATATATATATATATATGTATCTATATACATACACACACACAAACTTATATATATATATATATATATATATATATATATAAACTGGGGAACCTCTATAGGGTGATATCCCTTATGGGTTATCGTATGGAGTGTCTGTGTTTGGGGTAGGTAAGTGCGGTGAGATGAGTCACACATGTGTGGGAATCCAACTTACATTGTATTATTGTAACCACCATGGGTTCCTGGGCATTTTTAGATATTGGGTGATGGTTGATGACCAACCCTGATTAGACCGGTTGGTACACCCTAGATTTGTTGTTAGACCAGGAGGGATTCGACACTGGATTGGTCAGTTAGGGAAACCAGTTGGTTATAGACGTAGGAGTTTCAACATACGCCAGGAGGCGGTTTAGAAATCGAGTACATCTAGGGGTATTCTAGGGATGTTTAGGATCACCAATGGTGATTGGATTATTTTCATTTCTTGTTTATTTTTCTTGCACTAGTGTATTTTCAGATTTCACTCTTACTCATTTTACTCCAACACAACATTGGTATATTCTGTTTTGGATTTTATTTATAAAATAACAAATGATTTTGTAAAATGGTATGTTGCATGTGTTGGGTTTTTAAATAAGAAAAATATGTTGCTTATTTTCAAATGTGAAAACACTACGTTTATAACTGAATTTAAAACTTGTGTTAATGGATTATTTTAGGAAAGGAGACATTGGATTCCGTGGTTTAACTTGAAAACACTATTGAGCATCTTTTTTGCTCATGCCTATCTTTATCATTTCAGTTGCAGGATTCCTTGATCAGGTTTTCTTGGCTGATTTTCTCTTTATTGGAGAAGGTCGGCCTTTGGTCAGGAGGTGACCTAAAAGTCACATGGAGGTAAGTTTAGTTTATTTTTCTTTCCACTGCTACCATTATATTTATTGTCTATTTATATTTATCTATTTTCTTGTTTATTTGATTTTTTCATTGGGAAAATCATTCCCAATAATTAAAATTTTGATGCTCGGCACTGGTTGCCAGCCCGTGGGGATTGGGAACGCCCTTCGGTCCATGTCGCAGACCAGCTCGGGTGACCGGTTTAGGGTCGACCAGGGTTGGTTCTTGAAAAAAAGGTATAATAGGGACCTTGTTATTTAGGGTGTCCTGTAGATGGAGACTATGACTGTCAGGACTCAAGAGGTAGGTACAAGAATGATGTCCTGAACCCTCGCCTGTTCCGAACATCGAGTTTCCATGGGTAGTCCAGGAATTGAGTTCATGTATCATTCTTATTTTTTTTGGATTGAGGGATGAAAATGGAGGCAAACCGATGTTACATTGTGATTTTACATGGAGTAGTGACCCATGTGGAGTCAGTGTACAAGTTTTAAGTACCTCTTAGTCATTGACCCTTGCATGGGGCATGACCCACTACCACGTCTCTAGGTTAAGCACTACTCTTAGTCTCTCCCTTAAGTGATTTGATTCATGTCATGTGTCGTCTAGGTTCTGGTTGGATTAAGCGCATTCTTGAAAATGATAAAAGTTTTTTAAATGAGAATGATTTCTTTTAAATGGATTTAAATTTGTGAAATGGATTTTAAAACTAAAAGATCTTAGCCTAAAAATCCAGTGGTTGCTTGGAACTGGTAGAGATAGGGTTTGGGGTCATCCTCAGGTACTCATTATGAACATTTTCACATGTGAGAGAATACATGGGAAGTTAGTGTTGGTACATATGGATGAAAGAGGATGAAGACATGTGTAACGGTTCATGGGATTACTGGGGTTTGTACTTGGAATTAAAGGCTTGTCCTTGTTTTTCTAAAGAAATTTATAAAAAAGGGAAAATGATTTTTGGAAATTGAATTTGGTTTGAAAAGTGGACTTGGTAATTGGAAAGTGGCCTTGAAGGAAGACAGTTTTGAAATTTAAAATGGAATGGGGATTTTAAATGATGAATTTTTGAGTTGTGCTTGTTTTAGATTTTTTCTTTTGAGCTGGTTGTTTTTGATGATGGCACTTTCTTTGATGTTGCTTCGGCCTGATGTCAGTTTTGGATGTATGTTTTTTATGTTTTTTAGGAAATGCAGGCCAAAAAGGTCTCCAGGGTTTCCAATAAGTCATGCCCATTTTATGGTCCTTCTCGTACATTACCTAACCTTTGTGGTGATTAGGGTCCCATTAAAGTAGCAGAATGACTTGAAGGGGTCGAGCGTGTCTTTAGGGCTTTTGGAACTCCTGAAGCTGTTAGAGTGTATGCTATTTTGGGTTTGTTTGAAGGTCTGGCTCTTGAAAAAAGGGAGTTAGCTTCCCCACCGTCAAAGCAAATTGGGATGACATGGGATATATTTAAATCCATCTTTGTTTGATGGTTTATACCTGAATAGGTAAAGATGAAGAAAAGTGAAGAGATCATGTGTATTAAACAAGGACAATGGATGATGAAGGCATATGTTGACCACTTTATGGAGCTTGTTTACTTTTTTCTAGAGGTAGCGTCCCAATATTTTCTGAAGACTTCTCTCTTAATTGGGGGTCTTCATCCAAATATCATTGAGTGGGTCCTCATTTCTAAAAACCATCGTTTCGAGAAGTTGGTGGATGTGGCGTTCTTAGCTAAACTGGTCTCTATAGCGTAGGTGCTTAGCAATCCAGCATATCTAGTTACTCATGAATGTTCCCCATCCGGTGAGCAGGGTGTGCCAGAGGGACCTATTTCAAAAGTGTCATCTGTAGTGGTTCTGGTTTCTAATTCATCGGACCGTTCAGTGGTGTGCCACCAGTGTGGCCGGTTCGGGCACAGAAAACCGTCATGTCACATCCCTCCAAGGATGCGTCATTGTTGCAGGTGCCCAATTCATCTAGAAATGTTTTGTTGGAAGCGTCACCTGAAGAATCTGCTGTGACCAGAGAATCCTAGTGCCTGACTACGAGGCCGGAGATGCTTCATCTATAAGAGCCCCAACCACAGGTCGTGGGGTGAAGCTCTTGTGCAGTCTGGAGTTACTAGGGTTGTGATGTTTTTGTTCTTGTTTTCTACTGATAAATTTTTGATATTGTTTTATGTTCATTGTTTTATTGTGATGTTTTGACAAATATGATCTATTATAATACAAACAATATTGTTTGTTTGATCATGGTTTTCTGAATCGCGCGCTTTTCTTAAAAGTGTGTTTGGACCATGTGTCAGCTTATCTTGGTTGGACTGTGTTCGTTTGTAGATTTAAGTGTATGTGGAGGAATCGATGTTTTTGGTTATGCTCGGATTCACTGTTTGGTTTAAGTTATTCTTGGAGGATTTTCTCAAGTGTTTGGGGTTTTGTTTTGGGTCGAGAGTTACAGGTTTATGTGGAGGTGTTGTTCGCTTGTGCTATTGAACATAGTTCGGATCAGTTGAGAGTTCCCGCAACGGCCCCCCTTCCGGGGGTGGTATGTTAGGGTGTAAATTTTCCACACTAGTTGAGTTCTTGTGGTGGGGATAACCCTCTCGCGTTCTACCATTATCTTCTGTGGGGTTTTATTTTGATCTCAATCGGGTATGGATCCTTGTTTTGTATATTGTTTAGTTGAGTGACTTTCTAGGGGAAGAATGTGTCTGTGGTGGGGAGAATTGTCACACCCCGAATTTTTAATTCATTCTTATTTTTTTATTTCTGGGCTCCATGTCCTCACATCAAGGATCGAGATGGGTCCCGGTTTAAATTTTCTAACATTTAATGGTTTTGGTCTATTTTAGACCAATGCACGGACACCGTGTGGTTAGCAGTGACCGTGCGGTCTCCCCAAGTGGTTGTGCAGGTGCCCATGTAGTTTGCGTTGAGGCACACAATTTGCGTGCATGTTATTTTTAAATCAATAAAAATTAAAATGAGGTTGAAAAATAAATCCCTTACAACTGTGGTAATCACTAAAAAAAACTCATGAAAGAGAGAATCGTATATGGATTTTTAAATCCCCATAGTTTTAATAAAAAATCATAAAATACATTAATGGGCGAGGTGTCTTACCACTTAGTTGTTCCACCTCAGTTGCACCGGGTGCACAACGTCTTCCACAAATCCCAACTAAGGAGATACGTGCATGACTCTTCTCACATCATCAACCATGGTGAGTTGGACATCAACGATGGGGCAAATTTTACGGAGGTTTCAATGGAGATTGAGGATTGATATGGGTGGGTCCTTCATGGAAGGTTGATACCTCTGGTGCATGTTCATTGGCATAACGAGATCCTATTAGAGAACAAATGGGAGCAGGAGGCTCAAGTGTGTGCTCATTAACCATATTTTTTTAACCTATTTTGGAGTTGTGTCTTACAGGGATGTAGATCCCTGAGGTTGGTAGAATGTAAGGAACTCTAATTTTCATTTAATATTATATATATATGGAAATTTTACAAGACTGCAAAATCTGAAGGCGTGTGATTCTGAGGCCCGGAATGATCCGACTAAGTTTTGTTAAGCTTAAATTAACATGCGTATGTAGTTTTCCTCAAAAAGTTAAATAAATCTTAAACTTTTACTTGAAAAAAATATGAGGGCACCGTTGCGCTTAGGATGGAGGGTTTACCCTAGGCGTGACATCAGTTTAGTCAGCGCGGGCCTCCTGTGAGATAACTAGAAAATGGAATATCCATAAATAAAATAATTAAATAAAGTTATTTTATTTTTCAAATGCTTATAACACTCAAACGGTAACACAGATTAATAATACAAGACATCCAATGAACTCGTGAGGGTATGATTTATTTAGTCAGATAGTAACTTTGGCCGGCACGGGCCACCAGGGAAAGTTAGTTTTTGGCCATAAATTAAATAAATATGTTACTAATTATTTTATTGTGAAATTCATAACATTTAAAAGGTAACTTGGATTGGAAATCTGAAAGTACAGTTGGGTTCATTGGGGAGTTTTTCACCAAGGCATATCCTAACCTCAAAAGGCGCAGGTTGAGGGTGATTGATAATATTTTTTTGAACTTTTTTCGGGTACATTCAGTAAACGCATGAGTGGCGTTTTGTAACTTTTGAACTAGTTGTCTGAATTGAAATCCAAGGGCACCGTTGAACTTGAAGCGGTAGTATTCTCTTAAAGAGACATTCATCTTGATGGTAGTTGGTTGAGGGTGGAAGAATTTTTTGGGTTTTTTGTGTAAATAATAAAATAAAATAATCACATGTTTTATTTTATTTTATCTGTTGTAACCACCCACATTAAAGTTTGAAGTGGGGACCACCACACCTTAACCTCCCATGAAAGGTTATGCTGGTGGGTACCACCACACATTAACCTCCAATAAGTTATAGTGGTGGGGACCACCAGAGGGTTATCCCCCATAAGGTGGGGGGAGAGGAAACCTCTCAACTCAATCAATTAATTTTATGTGTCAATGTAAAATAAAAAACTTTCAATTTAATTTAATGTGTCTACATAAAATTAAATGATATCAATTAATTTTATGTGTAAATATCAAATTAAAAGCTATCAATTAATTTTTTACGTCAACATAAAATTGACTCCTATCAATTGTTTTGATATTGGCTTCCCCCTATTAAATTAAGTAACAGCATCGTTGGAACATAGGAAGATTCCTAATAAATGAATAGTCATAAATTCCATGATCGTTTCTTACCTCCTTCCCTTCCCTATATATAAGGAGCTTGGGAGGAGGATTTGGGACAACTTCACCATGCGACGAAGCGCTGGTAATGTGATGTGACACCCAACATTTAGAGGTTTATGCTCTCCGACGAAGAACGCTCCATCGACGAAGAACGTCGACCATGACTCCGACCTTCTTCATTGGGACCTCTTCTGACGTGGACTTCATCACCTACGACGATCCATCGCACAAACCGATGATCAAGGGAAACGCCGACGACACCGACATCTGTATTTTTTCCAATAACATGTCTTATTCCCCAAGACTCCGTCGACGAACAACGAACAAGGTAGGGAATTTTTGTGATTGATTTTATATTCCTGTTATTATTTCCTTATAAAACAAAGATCGCTGATCATCTTCTAACTAGTTGATCTACATATCATTCCCTTTTGTGGGATTTGGGATTAATCATTAGGGGAGGGTTTGTTGTCCATCATTTTGTGAGCAAAATGCTACCACCCTAAATGCGAAGGGTGTGGACCAAAACAAAATGTCTTTGTCCCTTTGTCGTTCTATTTTGATGTGTTTGTTGAGATAGGGGAAGGTGACAATGGTGATGAAGGCAACGACCACACCACCCACGACCTCCATGACCCGCGTCGCCCATGCGGCGTTTTTCGCCGTTGCTGGTCGAACCGGCCGAGCCCCCCCTCACAGCGTCCCAGCCGAACCACTCTCTCAGTCTTCGCCCTTCTGGTCGAGTCACCTAGGGCTAGGCCCAGCCACCCTAGCTGCACCGTCAGTCGTCCGAACCGGCTCCCGGCCACACCGACTTTCCTAGCCACCCCAGCCCCGCCAGATCGCCGGCCCCGCACCGCCACCAACCGAACCAGACCCGGCCACACCGCCCTGGCCCACCGGCTTCCCGAACCCCCATCCAAACCCGCACACCTCGCGGCGCCCCGGACGATCAGGCCTCCCACACCCCTCGTGGCGCCCCCGCCAAGCCAACCTATCGCGCCCCTCACGGTGCCCCGAATGAGCCGGCCTCCTGCGCCCCTCGCGGCGCCCTCCGGGCCGAACTGCCTTTGTGACCTTGTGCGCTGGACCTAGTGGGCCGGGCGATACCCAATGGGTCAGGATGGGTCAACCCAAACCGTGTCTGTCTGACCGGGTTGGATGGGACCCGGGCACACTACGCCCCTTTACTTTCTTTTTGCAATATCTTTGGCACCAGACATCTGTTTGACGAATCATCAACGAAGCTTGTAATATTGGAGAGTGGAGGTCCCATTGAGTATACCCCACTGGATTTTGGGGTATAGTTGAGATATCGTTAAGTTGGATTGTGAACGAATCCAACCGGGCTCCCAGGACTAAATTGCTAATAACTCACAGACCGGGCGTCTGATTGACGCGCCATCAATTTCTTTGATACCCCTATGATGTGGAGGACCTTTGGTATACTTCTTAAAGGGACTTCATGGATGTTGGAGCATCGACCAGTAGCTTGTGGAGCAGATCTTCCGAAAATGAGCGAGAATTTGTGTGGGAACCTAGTAGCTGGCTGAGACTTGACGACTACTGACCGTTTGACTCGAAGTGACTCGACAAACATGGTGTGGAGTGCCAGGTTGTGGTGGAAAACCCACAGTAGAGGAGTTCCTGGTTGTGGCAGTAGACCCATAGTACCTGACAAGAGGGGTACCTCTGCTTGCTATGTGGGGGCATGCCAGATGAGGTCATAGATTCCCCAATCACTGAAAAAGGCCCTCGCTGCTAGTCGGCAGGCTCTGGTGTATGGAGAAATGCGATTGAGATCATGTGGTGAACCGCGTATGGGGAACCAGTGGAGGGAATCTAGATTCGGGTTGTTACATTTGTTCGTCATCTGCATCCAGCACAACAAGGTGCGGGCATATCCCATACAGGGGTGAGTATAACGATACTCAGTAGAGACCCCGAGACCCTTAAGGTCTCACAAAATACAACAAGGTTAAACCACAAAGTATGATATCAACAGATAACCCCACTTAGGTATGTGCCCTTACAGATACCTAAGTTATCATGTAATCCATCTCAATCATGTGGAAAACAAAAAAGTTACTGACTCAGCTCAAACCATGATTTATTCTAGGGGTAGAAACATTTCGAACCCTCGGCTACTGGAAAACTCTTCCACTATCGAGTACAGTGGGTTTCCCGCCACAACCAGGCCCTTCCCACTAACCTTGGATAGATGAGGTACTCCTCATGTTTAGTACCGTGGGTCTGCTACGTCACACAGTGGTGCTCCCCATGTTACCTGACAGGAGGGGTTCCTCTGCATGCTATGAGGGGGTGCACCTGGTTGTTACGGTAGACCCATGGTGTGGAGAACCTATGTGTGACATAGAAGTCCCACAGTACTCGACATAAAGAGTACCTCAGCTGTACAAGGTTAGTGGGAAGCGCCAGGTTGTGGAGGAAAACCCACTGTACTCGATAGAGGAAGAGTTTTCTAGTAGCTGAGGGTTCGAAATGTTTCTACCCCTAGAATAAATCATGGTTTGAGCTGAGTGAGAAACTTTTTTGTTTTCCTCATGATTGAGATGGATTACTTGATAACTTAGGTGTATGTATGGGAAAATACCTAAGTGGAGCTATCTGTTGATATCATACTTTTCAGTTTATCCTTGTTGTATTTTGTGAGACCTTGAAGGTCCCGAGGTCCCTACAGAGTTTCGTTATACTCACCCATGTATGGGCTATGCCCGTACCTTGTTGTGTTGGATGGAGATGACGTGCAACTATAACGACCCGAATCCGGAGCCCCTCTACTGGTGCCCCGTACCTAGTTTGCCACATGACCTCAAATGCATTTCCCCAAACACCAGAGGCTACTGACTAGCAACGAGGGCCTTTTTCAATGATTAGGGAATCTATGCCCTCATTTTTTAAGGTATACAAGGTATGGAAAACAATAATCAATAGCGGAACAACTAACGGCATACATAACTGAAACCAACAACGGAAGAATAAATATATAGAAATGATGATAATGATGCAACATGTACATGTATCTAAGGAAAGCAACAAACACAACAATGTGATGAAATACAACTGAACACAAGTACTATAGAAATAGTACATGAAAAACAAGTGAGAAACTCCTCAGCATCGCAAGCCTCAGCTCGGTCCCATGCTCTACAGCTCCAGTGTAATCAAGAACTTGAAGTAGAAGGGCGCTTGCCCATATCTATACCTATAGTAATATAGTCTGCTTGGGCCCAAAAGAAAGGCCCAAACAGGGTGTGAGATACAATCCATTAGGCAATAACCCAATGATTTGTGCCTAACAGTCAATGAATACAAGGCAAGTAAAAGTGCAGGAAGCTGTAACCAGAAAAGCACACAACAGATACAATAAAAAGTTATAACATATTAAGTACACATGTAAACAAACACCAACAAGAATAAAACAGGTATCCCGCTAGGTATCTCTCATAGCCTAACCCTTATGGTTCAGCCTACATGTACTAAAAACCCTCTTGGAGGCACACACATTCTCACCCCTCTGGTTCGGCTTCGAATAGACTCTTTGAGGAATCACTCATCATCAATTTCCCCTATAGTCACATATCACACTAAAGTCTCTCTAGGGAAGCACTGAACGTCTCATTCCCCCTGTGGCCTACGTCGAGGAACTAATGACTCTCTAAGGAAGCACTAATCATCAATTCCCCCTATGGTCTCTATTCGTATTAAAAGACACACTGGATAATCCCTTACTTCCATTCTCCTTATGGTCTACTACACTAGGTTCTCATAGTCTTGTGTGGAAATAACATGCATAAAGTGCATGTATCGTCCATGTAAATCTCAAGAACTACATGGCTATCATTCTGAGGCTCGACAGCATAACAAGAAATAGTTCCACTACCCTGCAACTAGGCATGGAAACTGGAAAAACACCAAACAAGAAGAACAAGCATAGAAAATGTCCAGAGTACAGAAAAAAATACAATAATCATAGGCAAAAAATCTACTCTAGCAATCAAGAAATAGAGACAATACAACAAAGACAAAACAGAAACACGCAATACCCTGTTCCAGGGTATTGGTTGAATTTGCACATAATACTCATTGACATTCAACAGAAAGGCACAAACCACCTACCTCGATCACAGGAGATTGATATACGTGAATCACGATGACCGATTCCCCTTTGAGCGTCATAGATCTAAGAAAACGTCAAAAATGCTCAACCATTGATAACGTGAAAATGAGGAGGAATCATGGAACAAGGCTAAAGCAGTAGAGAGAGCTTATTGTGGTGATCCCATCATAATTGACAGTAGGTGGAAAAGAGATTGGATGGATGCACGATGGCTCGGGAAAGATTCACAGCCGTACGAGCGCTCTCGGACGAAGAAGCTGGAGAAGAATACTTTTTCCTCGATTAGGCGCGACCCCGGTCCGTTTAATGAAAAAATGAAAAATAAACGGCATGTACTTTTAGAGTTCATGGCGTGCACTAGGTTTTTCCGTACTCCACCAAAATCAGCCTCCACATCACCCCTACACACCGTGTGTGTGGCCTAGACGCATCCAGCACACGACTTCAAGCAGGAAAAGAGTACCCAGCGTGTACTTCAAAAATATCCAGAAAAATTATTTTTCTCAAATACTCTAGAAAAAGGAAAAGCGTACCTGAAACGACGATCCTATTTCATACAAAATTCCCCCCTTAAATAAATTTGTCCCCGAATTTCCCTAGCAAGGTGTAGAATAAGAAACCTCAAACAGCTCCGGCCTCTGCGATCGTACATCGGCATCCCTATCCCAAGTCTCATCATGTACTGGCCCGTGCTACCATAGCACCCATACCAGAGGAACTGATCACCCATGGAGAACCTTTGTACTGTGATCGATAATCCGGATAGGATGCTCCTCGAACGACGTATCCGCTTCAAGTTCAACCTCCTCTGGCTGAAAGACTTGAGACTGGTATGAAAAGTGACATTGGAGCTGAGATACATGGAAGACGTCGTGCATGGCCCAATACCTATGAGGTAACTGAAACCGATAATAAATTGGTCCCCCTCTCCCAAGTACCTCAAACGGCCTGACGTACCAAGAAGAAATATTTCCCTGTCTCTGAATCCTCTTGTGTCCCAACAATGGTGCGACACACAAGAAAACCTGATCTCTGACCTCAAACTAAATGGGTCATTTTTGATGATCAGCAGAAGACTTCTGATGAGACTGTGCTATAGCCATCCTTTTCCGAATCATCTCTATCTACTCTGAAGTCTCCTGAACAAGACGAGGTCCCAGCAAAGCTACCTCTCCTGCCTCCTGCTAGCATAAGGGTGAATGGCATGGCCTACTATACAAAGACTCATATGGTGCCAACTGAATGGTTTCCCGGAAACTATTATTGTAGTAGAACTCCACCTGAGGAATATTCTTCTCCCAAGAACCGCCAATTCTAGAATGAAAGCTCGTAGCATATCCTCAAGAACCTGGATTGGGACCTTGAAATAACCGTCAGTATGGGGGTGGTATGCTGTACTCCAATGTACCTGGGTACCCAAGGCCTTCTGAAGTCCTGGACAGAACCAAGAGGTAAAGAGCGCATCCCAGTCTGAAACAATGGAGGGTGGAACTCCATGCAGACGAATGATCTCTCTGATGTAAAGTCATCCCAGATCATCGACACTGAAGGACTCCTGGATTGGAAAGAAGTGAGCAACCTTTGTGATCCTGTCGACAACAACCCAAACAACATCGTTCCCTCGAGGATACCTCAGTAATAAAGTCATAATGTCTATAGCGACATCATTCCATTTCCACTACAGAATGGGTAACTGCTGTAAAAGGCCTTCTGGTCGCTAATGCTCTACCTTCACCTGCTAACAAGTAGAGAATCTTATAATAAAACCAGCAACATCCCTCTTCAGACCAGGCCACCGGTACTGGAGATAACGATCTTGATACATCTTGTTGATGTCAGGATAAACTACCCAAACTATGGAATGAAGGTCCCACATCAGCTCCTCGCGTATGTCTATTGTCACCCATACATGCCTCTGGAAGCGCAATATCTCATCCTCACCCACTGTCCATCCAGGAAGAGGGTCCTCTCCTGACACACTCTCCCTCAGGACTAAGCCTTCTTATTCTGATAGTTTCTCCATCCGTACCCGATCAAGTAGTGTAGAGGTAGCAGCTAAAAAAGATCGGAAATTTTGTCCCTGTCTGTCGTGAACCTCCAAATGCATCTCAGATAACAGAGCCATAAGTTGTCACTCACTACTGGACTCCTGAACTGCCTGAACCTGAGTTCTCCTGCTCAACGCATCCGCCACTGTGTTGACCTTTCCCAACATATAGGCACGATTGAAATAAAAAGACCGAAGATACTCCACATACCTAAGTTTTCTCATATTCAGATCATGCTGAGTGAAGATATAATTTAGAATCTTGTGGTCGGTGAGGACCACAAATTGCTCTCCCAGAAGATATTTTCTCCAACAATGTAAGGCATGAACAAAAACTGTCAACTCCAGATCATGCGTAGGGTTGTTCCTCTCATGTGGCCTCAACTGCCGAGACCCGTACGCAATGACTCCATATCCATGCATTAGCATATCTCCTAGACTAATACCTAAAGCATCACAATAGACTGTATAACTCTTTCCTGGCTTTGGAAAGACTAGTATCGGTGCTGACTTCAACCTTCCCTTCTGCTTCTGAAAGGCTGAATCACAAAAATATGACCATAAGAACTTATTCCTCATATTGGTCAGACCTGTCAAAGGTTCTACTAGGTGTGAGTAGTCCTGAACGAAGCGTCTGTAGTATCCATCCATCCCAAGAAAACTCTATACCTCTAAAAAGTTCTTCATCTGATCCCATGAAACTACAGCTCTCACATTCTCTGGGTTCACTGATACTCCTACCTCTGAGATGACGTGTTCCAAGAAGTGTATCTGATCCATCCAAAAGTGGTACTTCAAACGTTTGGAATAAATCTGATGCTATCTCAGGGTACTCAGAATGATCTCAAGGTGTGTGGCATGGTCGTGTCAAGTGTGAGAATACACCAAGATATCTTCCATGAAGACCATGATGAAGGACTCCAAGTAAGGATGGAACACTCTGTTCATCAGTGCCATGAAAACTACAGGTGCGTTCATGAGACCGAACGACATGACTATATACTAGTATTGACCATATTTTCTCCTAAAGGCTATCAGAGGTATACCTGATGGTCTAACACGCCATTGATGATAACTATACCACAAGTCAATCTTCAAGAACACCTAGGCTCCTCGAAGCTGATCAAAGCGGTCATCAATCTATAAGAGTTGGTGTCCTGAGAACCAACTGTTTTGTACATTGATTACATGAATGTTCTCTTATTATATATTGTTTATTGTTCTACATGACTATAATATAATAATGTCCTGGAATATTTGTTTCATTTATAAGGTCATGGCAGATTCCCGCTATGATAAGAACCTTGAAATACTATAACAATATTCTTAAATAAAGTTCTACGATTGGATGACATACTATGATAGGACACATAGTATACAGACCGTCATGTGCGAGTACTTGTAAGAAGATGAGACTCTCTCTCATGGAGTTCGCACTTGGTAATCTCCAAGATGAGAGAATACATGAACAAACCCACCCGTAGAAATTCTACATGTCTTGGTGTCGTCCGACATTGCTTTCTACGAGCGTGTGTAATAGTCCTTAGACTGGAATACTATCATTGACTCATGTCATGACTCGCACACTAAGATTTACTGACGAAAACCGTCAGACAGATAGTTGGCGGGAAGTAGGGTACGTTGGGTGCGTCACGAGTGACATGTTGTTAATGGATAAGTCAAGGAAGGATTTGTCCCTTTCATTTATGGAAGTTTATTTCTCTACCATTTGATTGAAATAGAACCGTTGCATTAAATTCCATGGCCATGGTGTAAATGACGAGTTTATTTCAGGAAGTCAAAGATCGATAGATCATGGATATGGGTTTATGACACTTCCATGAAACCTACTTGATGAGATAATGAGACAAAGGGATAAAATTACATAGTAAGCATTTGTATGAGGTGATACGTCAATGCGA
This sequence comes from Viscum album, assembly GCA_963277665.1. Lineage (NCBI taxonomy): Eukaryota > Viridiplantae > Streptophyta > Magnoliopsida > Santalales > Viscaceae > Viscum > Viscum album. Next base: position 1,936,369,970 of record OY728131.1, read on the forward strand.
CGTAAAATTATTTATAATGGGTGCCTTGACACATTGCTAGACAGAAAACTTGTACTATAGGCAAGCTTGCCTAATGCCAATGAGAAAGAGGCCTAGAAGGTCACACACTAAGTGTATTCAAGTATCTCATGTAGAATAAAGATTATTCCTGTACGTGGTTTAATAGTTATTCATGGATGCCTAAGTAATTTTAATGATAGAGGAAAAATGAAATGAAAAACAAGATATACATGTCGTGTATTAAAAATTACACGTCGTGTAGTTTTTCAAGGGAAACAAGTACACGTCGTGTATTTATTAATACACGCCATGTAGTTTTCTTTTTGGAAATGATATGAATAAATGAAAACAAGATATACATGCTATGTACATTGAAAGCACACGTTGTGTAGTTTTCAATGAAAAATAAGCGAACACCATGTATTTATTAATACACACCGTGTAGTTTTTCCAGTCCAGATTTTGGGGATATAATATTATTTTAAATGATATTTATAATAATCAGCGTGGGACCATGTCAAGTAATTAATTATTTGACATGGGGGTTTTAAATAAGATTCAATGAAATAAATAAAATGCGTAACATGTCTATTTATTATCATAACTTTATAACCTCAAACCTGATTATAAATATCCTCAAAACCCTATATCTTTTCATATACACAACAACTTTGGAGAATTCATTAATGGAAAAAAGAACCTCTTCTTCCAAGAATGCTCTCAAGACCGAGAGAGATCTTATTTCATCAGATCAAGACGATCTAAGGTGGACAATGCAAGCAAAGGTTTCTCCACGCTAGAACCCGGAGACTCCTTTGGCGACGTCCCGAGATACGAGGTACACATGTGGATCACCACTAGAGGAAGTCTACACTTGGCTTCTGTGACACAACGACGGATCACATCGGAACATGATCAAGAACATCAATGAATAAAGAACACTATAAAAGGTATTTCTTTTCAATTAATTAAATTAATTATAATTAACCTATAACGATCCTACTTTGTGGTTCCAGGACTTTCTATTTCATTTGTCTATTTCTGTGATTTCATCCATTGACAATGGCGTTTATCACCATATTGATCTCAGATTGATCATTGTTAATGACAAAAATCTAAGTGGGCACATCCACCCATGCGCTTCCACGGTGCCTGGAACCTTAAAATGGTATCAGAGTGAGGTTACAATGTTGATTATAGTTATTTAATTTTTTTTTCATAATTTACTCATTTATATTTGATTCAATTTGAAATATATCATTCTATTAATCTGAATAAACAAGATCTATTCTTCCACCTTTGTTTCTCAAATAATTCACAAAAACGACCTTTTAATTTTAATTTTTTATTAAAATAAAAATGAGGAACTCATCCGAAGGAGCCGCTCTTTCTGTTTGTACAACACGGGATTACACGGCGTGTACTTAAAACTACATGCCATATACATAGGTTCAATGAACTGACACTGGTCCACCAAACCACACCATGTAAATTGAATATACCTAAGTATTAATCATGTCGTGTTGACCAGAATTGAATAGCGCGTGCAATCGGAATACACTGCGTGTATGTTGGAGCAACACACTGTGTAGTCTATTCCGACCGAGGTGAAACCGTGTACAAGGATATGCCGCGTACCGTATACAAGGGATCACCAGGCTGGTTATTGCATAAGAAGGAAGTACATGCTATGTATGATTTATCTACATGTTGTGTACTCCAAAATTTCCAAAGTACAGAAAACATGCCAAAGCGCCCGGCGTGTACTTTGGATAAAAAGTGAGAAGAAATACACGCCGTGTAGTTATAAACTACATGCCGTGTACTTTCCAGAAATGGAATTTCACCAGGTTTCCTCCAATGTACAAAGACCCGTACAAGGAATATGGATGAGAAGAATCTCAAGGGAATTCAGAAAGGAATTTACGATAAAGAATTGATTAATTATAAGATCATAATTAATTGAATTCAAGCGCGACATATCTTAAATGATAGAACGAGTACAAGAATTTGAATTCTAAATATGCATAAATGTTGTTGCATGCTATGGATGATCATGAGCTAGACCAAAGACAATTTTTATGTGTGTATGGTTTCATTTAAATTTTTTTATTTTAAATTTGTTGGCCAATGATCTTTCTTCCAATGAAATGTAGGGTCTTCATGCCCATAATTTCTTTAATGTGAACCCATGTAATGGAGGATCTCCCAAGCTAGAGGAGATGGTTCAAAACCGGAATCTGATGCGAAACCAACCCAAGAAGATAAATATATAGACAGGTGGGAGCTGCAAAACACGAACCATTGGTTCAAAGTGTTTTTTCCTAGGTCAGGGTTAGCTTATCAAACCGCTAGATAAGATAACCAATAGAAGCTCATGATCATACCATCTTATTTTATTTCTGTCTTATTGCATGGTTTATTTATTATATATGTGTAGTCATGATCACATAATTAATGAAATAAAAAAGCATGCAAAGATAGAATAAAATAAAACTACACTATGCGTAAACATTATCAGAACATGGTTAATCACTTAAGCTAGCATCACTTAATATTAACAAGCATGTGATAAGGCAAAACTACGCATGAATGATTAAAATCCCTCAATACCATATTAAGTCAGACCTAGCCTTCGATTACCTGATTAAGGGAAAGACTCAATAAAACTATCTATTTGACCAACCCTTGTTGGGACACTTACTTTTATAAAGGAAGCCATTATAAAAGGTTTCGGGTTGACATAACAGTATTAAATCAAAATAAGTAGCCCTTGCTAGACTTGATTTAATATTGGAGGAAATAGTTGAATAAATCCAAGCCAGGATTTCAGGATTGGGGAGTCCACTCAACAGATCAAGGAACGGTAAGCTCACAGTTAGCAAAGACCTACCTAACTAAATACCTTCAAATAGCTTGACCAACCCTTGTTGGGGTTATGCGAAGGGGAATATGGATCCTTGCCACTATAATGTCAAAGAAACCAGTCATTCCAAGTTCAATGGTGAGGGCCATTTGGACTTGATAAAATAGTGGGAGACTTAATAAAATTTATTATTTCTCATAATATGTAATCAAGAATGTATTGATGAATCTTCTATTTTAATTTGGAGAATCAATATGAAAAACTCATCAACGGAATTTTCTCTATGATCATTTCTAGATAAAGATAATATCTTCACCGGATGTAACTTTTAGGAATTGTTTAGGCGCCTTCGAGTTATCCAACGCCATGAATGGAAGTTTTACATGATGGAGTCCTGACTTCCTGATTCTCCTACCCTAGAAGCGAGTGATGAATATTTCCTGGTCTGTGATCAACATTTGAATGATGCACTCGACGTTCAATGTTTGATGATGTTTTCAATGTCTAGTGAGCTCATGAAGTCTCATGAAGACATTGATGGCTACAGCATGCTCGAGCACCTCCTTGGTTTATACCAGGAGAGAGCAAGATGAGAAAAGTTTGAGATCTCCAAGGCACTATTTCAGAGCATGCTTGGAGAGGGTGCCCTAGCTGGGCCTCATGTAGTCAAGCTCATTGGCTACATTGAGTGCTTGGAGGTTCTAGGGTTTAAACTTCCTGAAGAACTAGGTACTGATCTCATTATCACATCACTCCCCTAGAGCCTCTCAAAATTTGTTTTGAACTTCAACATGAACAACATTGAGAAGTCTCTGTATGATCTTCTTATCCTTATTCGCCAAGTGGACAATGACATGAAGCATGAAAAGCCTTTTGTCCTCATGGTGAATAAAAGTAAAGGGAAGGTGAAGAGATGTAAGCCCAAAGCTTCTTCATGGCCTTCCATGAAAAGGAAGATTAAAGAGGAGGCAAAGACAAAAGATGCTATTTGTTTCGCATGTGGCAAGAAGGGCCACAGGAAGAAAACTGCACCCAGGCAAGGAAGAAAGGAGAATCATCAGGTGTGTTTGTTATCGAATGCAATCTATCTATTTCTAATAATTGGGTATTAGATACTGCTTGTGGTGATCACATCTATTTCTAAATACAAGAACCATGTAGATTCAGGAAGATTGATTGAGGGGAGGTAGATCTACGAGCAGCCAACAGAGCCAGACTTGCTACTGTTTCTGTCAGGGACTACCTCCTCACATTTCCAACTGGAATGATCTTGGTGTCAATGGGTTTTTATTATGTGCCTTCTGTTACTAAAAACATTATTTTAGTATCCAGATTAGATACAGATGGATTCATCTTCATGTTTGGAAGCGTATGTTTCTATTTTTAGAAAGATATCATTTGTTTTGGTAGGGCACATTTATATAACAACCTTTATGTGTTATACTACACAAACCAAGTAATGTAAATCGATAACAATGTTAATTCACATGACTCACACCACACCCAATTTTGGAATCACCATCTAGGTCATGTTAATGAGAAACATTTGACAAAATTACATGAAGATGGGTATTTATATTCCTTCGAACTATAACCACATTGTGTTTGTCAGGCGTGTCTACAAGGCAAAATGACCAAAGCCTCATTTAGTCGAAAAGGTGAAAGAGCTAAAGAGATTCTAGAATTAGTTCACACAGATGTGTGTGGACCATTTCTAGTTGATGCAAGGGGTGGGTTCTCGTACTTCAAAACTATTACTGATGATTTTAGTAGATATGGATATATCTACTTAATGAGGTATATGTCAGATTCTTTTGATCAGTTCAAAGAATAGAATAATGAAGTTGGGAACCTTATTTGTATGAATATTAATAAACTCCACTCAGATAGAGGAGGAGAATATCTTAATCAAGACTTCATTGATTTCTTTTGAGAGTTTGGGATTCTATCTCAACTCACTCCTCCTTACACACCATAGTGGAATGGTGTAAGTGAATGGAGGTACATCACCCTGTTGGAAATGGTGAGATCAATGATGAGTCATGTGATCTTCCATTATCCTTTTGGGGATATTCATTACAAAAATTAGTGCACATACTAAACCATGTACCATCTAAATCAATAAATGATATTCCATACGAGTTATAGAGTGGATGAAAATCCATGTTATCAAATTTAAATGTGTGGGGTAGTGAAGCATTTGATAAGGCCTCTTCAGGTAACAAACTTGCACCCTGAGTCACAAAGTGTATATTTATAGGATATCCCAAGGAAACAAGGTGATATTACCTATACAACCCCTTAGACAAAAAGGTTACAGTGGTACGACACGCCATATTCCTTAAGAGGGAGCACATCTCCAAAAGAGATAGTAGGAGCGAGATAGACTTCGATGATGTCAAGGATCAGGATCAAAGGAGTTGGTACAAGAACAGATTCTATAAAGTCCCGTGGAAGAACAATCTGTTCCAGAGACACAAGAACTACGTAGGAGCACGAGGGAGGTTGTTGAACCAGAACGATATTGTTTTCTTGTCACCAAGGATGGTGACTCATTATTGGTTGACAATGAAGATCCTCTTACCTACAAGGATTCAGTTGAAGGCACAAATGTTTCCAAGTGGCAAGAAGCCATGAATAATGAAATGGATTCCATGTACCAAAACCCAGTCTGGATTTTGGTAGATCCTCCAGTTGATGTAATGCCTATTGGTAATAAATGGGTATTCAAGAAGAAACTGGAAATGGAGGGGAATGTCAGCACCTATAAGGAATGACTGGTTGCAAAAGGTTTTAGACAGCTTTAAGGAATTGAATATGATGAAACCTTTTCACTGGTTGCGATGCTGAAATATATCATAATCCTATTGGCCATTCACACTTACCATGACTTTGAAATTTGGAAAATGGTTGTCAAAATAGAATTCCTTAACTGGAACCTCTAGGAAGATGTCTACATGACACAACCTGAAGGTTTTGTGACTCCAAAAGATTCCAACAAGGTATGCAAGTTGTAGAAATCCATTTATGGATTAAAGTAAGCATCATGGTCCTGGAAAATTCGTTTTGATGAAGCTATAACATAATTTGGCTTTGTTAAGAACGAAAGTGAGCATTGTGTCTACAAGAGGTTTAGTGGTAGTGTGGTCATTTTCCTAATAGTATATGTTGATGACATATTACTAATTAGAAACAAAGTACATGTCTTACAGTCAGTTAAGGTATGGATACATAAATTCTTCTCCATGAAATACATTGTCGAGGCATCATATATTCTTGGGATCAAGATCCGTCGTGATAAATCCAAGAGAATGATAGTCCCGAGTCAAAGTACCTACATTGATAAGATACTGAAGAGATTCAGTATGGAACAGTCCAAGAGGGGATTGTTGCCAGTTTCACATGGCATTCATCTTTCCTAGAAAATGTGTCCTCAGACACATGAGGAAAGAAATAGAATGTTAAGGATCCCTTACGCATCCGCAATTGGGTTAGTCATGTATGCTATGCTATGTATGAGGCTAGAAGTTTCTTACGCATTAAGTGCGATAGGTAGATATCAAGTTAATCCAGGAGACCACCATTGGATAGCAGTCAAGACTATCCTTAAGTATCTGAGGCATACTAAGGATATGTTCTTGGTTTATGGAGGATATGAGGAACTAGTCCTCATAGGACATGTAGATGCTAGTTTTTAGACTGATCAAGACTTCATGAAGTCGCGGACTAGATACATCATTAGTTTGAATGGATGTGCAGTGAGATGGAAGAGCTCAAAGCAATGTGTGGTGGCAGATTCTACAGTGGAGTCCGAGTATATCACAACTTTTGAAGCAGCTAAAGAAGCAGTATGGATGTGAAGCTTCATCTAAGAGCTGGATGTAGTACCGAGCAGTAAAGATCCTATCACACTCTGTTGTGATAATACTGCAGCGGTGGCACATGCTAATGAGCCAAGGTCACATCAGTGGACAAAGCACATACTTCAAAACTATCATTTCTTGAGATATGTTTCTTATAGAGGTGAAGTTGTAGTGAGCAGTATTTCCACAGAAGACAACATGAAGGACCCCTTGACTAAAGCCTCAACTCAGCAGAAATGTGATCCTCATGTGAGGACTAGTGGACAAAAAGTCATAGGCATTTGGCTCTAGTCCAAGTGGGAGTTTCTAAGGGTTTGTGTCTTGACAACCAACTATTTTTTACTTTGATTACATGAATGATCACTTATTATATATTGTTCATTGTTCTGCATGTCTATAATATAATAATGTCCTGGAATATTTGTTGCATTGATAAGGTCATGGAAGATCCCTGCTATGATGAAAAACTTGAAATGATATAGCAATATTCTTAAATATTGTTCTATGGTTGGATGACATACTATGATAGGACACATAGTATACAGACTGTCGTGTGCGAGTACTCGTAAGAAGATGAGACTCTCTCTAATGGAGTTCGCACTTGGTAATATCCTAGATGGAAGATTATGAGAACAGACCCGCCAGTAGCAGTTCCGCATGTCTTGGTGTCATCAGACATTGCTATCAACGAGCGTTTGTAATAGTCCTTAGAATGGAATATTATCATTGACTCATGTCATGACTTGCACACTAAGATTTAATGACGAAAACCGTCACGTAGACTGTTGGTGGGAAGTAGGGTACGTTAGGTGTGTCACAAGTGACATGTTTTTAATGGATAAGTCGAGGAAGGATTTTCCCCTTCCATTTATAAAAGTTGATATCTCGACCCTTTTATTAAAATAGAACTGTCGCATTAAATTCCATGGCCATGGTTTAAACGACGAGTTTATTTCAAAAATTCAAATAACGACGGATCAAGCATATAGGTTTATGAAACTTCCATGAAACCTGCTTGATTAAATATCGAGACAAAGGGATTAAATTACATAGTAAGCATTCGTATGAGGTGATACGTCAATGCAGCGTCAACTTTTTCTCTTGGGTTCCTTGACCCACTGCTAGATAGTAATCTTGGAATTTAGGCAAGATCGCCTAATGCTAATGAGAAAGAGGCTTAGAGGGTCACACACTATGTGTATTAAAGTATCTCAAGTAGAATAAAGATTATTCTTGTACGTGGTTTAATAATTTTTCAAGGAATCCTAAGTCTTTTTAAATGATGGAGGAAAAAGGAAATGAAAAACAAGATATACATTTTGTGTATTAAAGATAACACACCGTGTAGTTTTTCATGGAAAACAAGTACACGTCATGTATTTATTAATACAAGCTATGTAGTTTTCTTTATGGAAATGATATGAATAAATGAAAAAAAGATATATACGTCGTGTACATTTAATGTACACGCCGTGTAGTTTTCAATGAAAAACAAGTACACACCATGTATTTATTAATACATGCAATGTAGTTTTTCTAGTCGGGATTTTGAGGATATTATATTATTTTAAATGATATTTATTATAATCAGCATGGGCACATGTCAAATAATTAATTATTCAACATGGGGGTTTTAAATAAGAGTCAATGAAATAAATAAAACGCGACACGTGTTTATTTATTATCATAACTCTATAACCCCAAACCTGATTATAAATATCCTCACAACCCCAAAAATTTTCTTATACACAACAACTCTGGAGAATTCTTTCAAGGTTGAATGAACATCTTCCTCCATGAATGCTCTCAAGACTGAGAGAGACCCTTTTCCATCAGATCAACATGATCTATGGTTGACAACTCAAGCAAAGGTTTCTCTACGCAAGCACCCAGAGACTCCTTTGGCGACGTCCCGAGATACGAGGTACACGTGTGGATCACCGCTAGAGGATGTCCACACTAGGCTTCTATGACGCAACGATAGATCACATCCGAACATGATCAAGAACATCAACAAAGAAAGAACACCACAAAAGGTATTTCTTTTCAATTAATTAAATTAATTATAATAAACCTGTAATGATCCTACATTGTGGTTCCAGGAATTTCTATTTCTTTTGTCTATTTTTGTGATTTCATCCATGGAGACTGGCATTTATCATCGTATTGATCCCGGATTGATCATTTCTAATGACAAAAAGCCAAGTGGGCACATCCACCCACGCGCTTCCACTATGCCTGAAACCTTCATGATCCTCAGCAAGGGATATCAGTTATTGACTGTCAACTGGTTCAGCTTCTGATAATCCACACAAAGATAAAGGGTACCATCTGAATTCTTCTCAAACAGGATAGGCGCACCCCAAGGAGAATTACTGGGTTGGATGAAACCCTTTTACTGAAACTCTTCCAACTACTTCTTGAGCTCCTGCAACTCAGGTGTGGCCATCCTATATGGAGGAATGGACACACGTGCCGATCTTGGAACGATCTCAATAGATAAGTATACATCATACTCTGGAGGCAATCCTGAAAAGTTCTCTATAATGTCATCCCTGAAACGATCCACCACTAGAGGAAATTCCAACTACAAAGTCCCCTGATCATGCAGATAAAGACTATCAATCTGGGCCGTCACATTTCCTCTCCTATGATGCTCGAGTCCTGCTCGACTCTCCTGAACATCGCATTCGCCTCTATGATGAAAGGATTCTCCCTCTTGTGAGATGAAACTGACCTTGCGATGATAATAGTTGATGACTACCTGGAGGGGAACCAACCATTCCATCTCGAGGATGACATCATAGCCTGTCATCTCTAGGACATAGAGATCCCATAAGAAGAGATACCCTACATCCTAGAGAGGGAACTCCCTACACTGATGTACACTAGATGTCCATGTCCCCAAAGGTGTTTCTAGTGTCAAAGAGTCGGTAGAATAAAAGAAATAGAGGCCAATACTCTCCACAATAGCAACAGATATAAAGCTATGCATAGCACCAGTATCGAAAAGAGATAAAGATAAAACCGAGGTTACTAAAATCATACCTCGAACTGTAGATGGTCTGGGATCCTAATCCTAATAGGTCTGATCCCCGGCGAAAGATTGGCTTGCACCACAACATTTTTCTGCTTGGTAAAAACTCTAAACTGATCCTCCTTACTGGTGCTGAGGGACTGCTGGCTGACCACCATGGCCCCGACCTCCACCTCAGCCTGAATGGTCGTAAGAAATCAAATTCCCCAACTGGTGAGAAACTGGTGTTGCTGCTCCTGAATGAGGTGTCATGGAAGAACCCCAATCACCAGATGCTTGTGAGAAAACCTGGCAGAAATAGTGAAGGTGACCCATCTTGTCGCAAGATCAACACTCCATGAGGTCTCTCTTGCACTGTGGCCTCATGTTCCCTGACCGACCACACTGGTAGCATATCCTCTGGTTTCTTGATGATGAATCTCACTTCCTCGGATCACCACGCATAGATTCTGTACGGCGCTTCTTGCTATCATCTAGAGGAAAACTAGCTCTAGTAGCAGAACCGCCCTGGATTGCAGATCCAGAGTCTCTCAGATTGCACTCTGCAATCAGCGCCTAGATGACGATGGATTTGATTGTAGTCAACTAGAAGATATTCACCTATGAGAGGATCTCCTGCCTGAGACCATCCTCAAACATCCTTGCTAATAACACCACACATCCATCCCTGAGGGGTGTGAAATGCTGCAGCTCGGTGAAATGAGCAGAGTACTCCATAACTAAAATAGTGACCTGCTTTAGGCTTGTTAACTCATAGGCTCGAATGGCCCTCAGGGTCTCTGATTTGAAGTAGTCGTAGAACATTCGTTGAAACTCCTCCCAAGACATAACCTGCTGATGACCCACCTGTGAGATCATATCCAACCAGCTCTTGGTGGAGTCTTGAAGAATGTAGGTAGAGAGCTTGACCCACATCTCTGGAGGCGTCTACAGATGCTCGAAGATAGTCAGCATGGCTTCCAGCCATGAATCTGCAGCTTGAGGTCCTCCTTCCCCCAAGGACGTGGGAGGATGTTGCTGCTGAAAAACCCGCGTCAAGTCTGCCATAGGTGAGGCAGGAGATGGTGCTCCGAGAATGGTTTGCATCATCCTTATAAAACCCTCCCTGAACTGCGCATTAGTGCCTGCAACTGGTATGACAGCCGGTGACAAGGCTGGCCCAACTGGGGGATTGAGAGGAAGTCCCTGATCAGCCAAATCGGGCATCTGATCATTGCCTGACGATAGACGTACAACCAAAGGACATCTCGATGGCATAGCTTAAAAGATCAAAAGTACACCTTAGATCAGAAAAACAAGGACAGAGAACACAACAGTACAAAATAGGAATAGGGGAAGAAAAACAGACAAGTTTTCAAAACACGACTACACGGTGTGTATAAAATCTACACGGCGTGTCTTCTTAAGCCACTAACTTGGGCGTTTATTCCTGCACTACAAGTCATGTAACACCTCAAACTACACGGCGTGTTGACCGAACACACGTCGTTTACTTGAAAACTATTCCCCTTCCCGAGTCTCCTTACATGGTTAATGCACACAGTATGACTTTACCCGAGTGTACATGACGTGTTCTACACAAAACACGGCATACAGTAGAAAAGGCTTTGGCGGCCCGCGTTGTTAAGAACATGGCCGTCTACACAGCTGAACCTTAGACTGCGTGTTCCTAACAAACACAGATTGTATAGGTGAAGGTTACATCGTCCCGTGTTGTTCTTGACACAGCCGGGTACCTGAACAAGACTACACAACGTGTTCTAAAAACAACACCGCGTGCGGAAGAGAAGGTAACGCCGACTTGTGTTGTTCGTGACATGGTCGGGTACTGAGGATAAGGATACACAGCGTGTTCATAAAACACATGGTGTGTATGACACGTGCTTCCCCAGACCATGTTGTTATCGACACGACCGAGTACATGGCTCCAAACTACATGTCATGTACCTACCGTACACGACATCTTCCTGACGTTATTTCTACAACTTCGTTTCCCAGTTCACAAGGTCAGTGACACAGTCTAAACACTACACAACATGTATTCAAAAAGTACACATCGTGTATTCTAGGTTTATCTAGGCAGTAGCTTAGAATCTACATAGAAGCCCAAAAAAAACAGAAAACAAGGCAAAGAGGTGCCATTTTCTAATTTCTGAGGGCCCATACTCCCCGTGAATCAAAGCTTGGCATCTCCTACAGTCATGGACAAGAGAAAACCCGATCATGATCCACCAATATACGATTCGAGAGGGCCCATAACACCTCAAGAATCAAATATGGTGTTCATTTAAGCAATGTTGGAGAAAAATAATCCACTAACAAGGCATCATAGATTATATCAAACATCTATCACAAAAGCATGAATAATCTACACAAAGTCTATCACAACAACATGCAATCGCTAATGCACCCTAGATGGCGTGGCAATAATGCACGGAATGTGATTTCTACAATTGACTATATGATCCATGAGATGGAATACCCTTATCTCATCGGGCTGTGACAGAAATAGAACTATAATCATCATGAAAATAACAACACAAAGAATGTGAATCACTCTCGGTGAAATTATCCCACCAATAAAATCTCAAAACCAAAAACATCAATTAACGGGGTAGTATAGATTTTCCCTATACATGGGTTAGCTACTCCCGAGAATAGCTTAATAGTAAGTACCGAATCCATCTTATCCCAAGGTAAAAGCTTCAAACAATAAAGCAAGAGAAAAGAACTCCTTTGATACAACTTTTTAACGACCCAAATCCGGATCCCCTCCACTAGCGCCCCGTAACCAGTTCGCCACATGACCTCAAGTGCATTTACCCAAATCCCAGTGGCTGCCAACTAGCAGCGAGAGCCTTGGACAGTGATTGGGGAAACTATACCCTCATTTGGTGAGGTATACAAGGTAAGGAGAATAATAATCAATTGCGGAAGAAGTAACGACATACATAACTGAAACCAATAGTGCAAGAATAAATATATAGAAATGATGATAATGTTTCTGCAGGTACAAGTATATAAGGAATGTCGAAAACACAACAACGTGCTGAAATAAAACTGAACACAAGTACTAAAGCAACAACAAAAGAAAAAAAAGGTGAGCAACTCCTCAGCATAGCAAACCTCGGCTTGGTCCCATGCTTTCCATCTCCAGTGAAATCATGAACATGAAGTATATGGGCGCTTTCCCTTATCTATACCTGTAGCAACATAGTCTGCATGGGCCCAAAGCATGGACCAAATAGGGTGTGAGATACAATCCCAGTTGGAAATCACCCAATGATTTGTTCCTAATAGTCAATGAATACTAGGCAAGTAAAAGTGCAGGAAGCTGTAACCAGAAAAGCAGACAATAGCTACAATCCACACTTCAAACATATAATGTACACAAGTAAACAACCAACAACAAGTAGAAAATAGGTAACCCTCTAGGTAGCTCTCACAGCCTAACCCTTGTGGTTCAACCTACAAGTACTAGAAACCCTCTGTGAGGAACACATAGTCTCACCCCTCTAGTTCTATTAAGAATAGACTCTCTGTGGAAGCACTCATAGTCAATTCACCCTATAGTCTCGTATCATACTAAAGGCTCTCTGGGGAAGCACTCAACATCTCATTCCCCCTGTGGCTTGCATCGAGGAACTACCAAATATCTGAGGAAGCACTCATTTTTAATTACTCCTGTGGTCTTGCTTCGTATTAAAAGACATTCTGGAGAATCCCTTACATCCATTCTCCCTATGGTCTACTACACTAGGTTCTCACAGTCATGTGTAGAAATAAAATTCATAGAGTGTGTGTATCGTCCATGTAAACCTCATCAACTACTTGACTGTCATTCAAAGGCTCGACAACATAACCAGAAACAATTCTACTACCCTACAACTAGTCATGGAAACTGGAAAAATTCCAAACAGGCAGAAAAAGCCTAGAAAACATCCAGAGTACTGTAAAAACTACTATAATAACAGGAAAAACATCTACTCTAGCAATCAAGCAAAGCAGACAATACAACAATGGCAACACAGAAACACGCAATACCCCGTTCAAGGTTATTTGTGGAATTTTCACATAATACTCATCGACCCTCAATACAAAGACACAAACCACCTACCTCAATACTATAAGATCGATATATGTGATTCATGACGACTGATGCCCCTTAGAGCGTTGCAGATCGGATAAAATGTCAAAAATGTTAATCCTGCGATTACATGAAAATGAGGAGGAATCATGGAACAAGGCTAAAGAAGAAGAGAGAGCTTACCCAAGAGATCCCAACGTAATCGACGACAGCTGGAATGGAGATCGGACAGAGGCACGGTGGATCAGAGAAGATTTTCCATCGTACAGTCGCTCTCAGACGAAGAGGATGGAGGAGAAGACGTTTTCCTCAATCAGGAACGACCCCGGTCCGTTTAATGAAAAAAAAGACAAGTACACAACACGTAATTTTAGATTACACATAGTGTACTAGGTTTTTTTGTAGTCTGTGAAAATTGACCTCCACGTTACCCCTACACACTGTGTGTGTGGCATAGACACGACCATCACACAGCTTCGAGTAGGAAAAGAGTACACGGTGTGTACTCAGAAAGTACAGAGCGTGTACTTCAAAAATTTCCAGAAACATTATTTTTCTCATAAACTCTAGAAAAAGGAAATGCATACTTGAAATGAGGATTCGGGATCTCACAACAATGCTGATTGAGGCTGAGAGTACCAGGACTGGACGGTACCCGGAGGTGGACTATACAGTGCGTCGGTACACAGAGGAGACGAACAGAAGAGGAGTGCTAAGTAGGAGATTTGTAACTAGCCTTTAGGTAGGAACCTGGAGCATGACCCAATTACTGTTTTTTCCTTTTTCCTCAATTGTACTTTTTTTTCAGTTGTTATTGTACTTTCCAGTTGGGCTTGTATTTTGGTCCATTTTTACTTATTATACTCACTTTTTCGTTATATAGATTACTCGTGTCTGTATCTTGTTGTGTGTGTTTACAGGTTATAAAGGAAATGCCTTACTAGTTTTAGGAAATTACACCTTTGGTGCAAGTTGCCAGTCCTTGGCCTATCGATGGCATTCTTGAGGTAGTCACGACATAGGCCTTGGGGGACGGGTTGTGACAAATTGGTATCAGCGGAGTTTGTTATACAACATAACTTAGGACTCTAATCTTTTCTATGAAGCAATAATGTTAAGGGTATTGAGTGAGGTTTTCAGTTCAGGGAGTCTAGTGTTGGTGCAGCGGCCGATGTATCCATACCCCATGGCCCTAACTTCTGATTTCCAACTCAGTACACGAAAACATTGATTGCGTGTGTGTTTTCAAAAGTTTTCTTTAATTCAGCTCAACCATGTCAGCTCACGAGGTATAACTTTTGACCATGTATCACCTGTTTCTTTTCAGAATGCCTCCACATGGATGACTAGCTAGAGTCCTGAGAGTGGTACGCATGAATAACACACAGAGTGGTGAGGCATTAGTGCTAGTTCCTTTTCTAGTAGGGGCACCAGTGGAGGAACCATCAGTACCACTCCCCGTTGGTCCACAGATGCCAACAGCCTCAGATGTAGATGGTGCATGCTGCTTGAGCACATTGCACAAGTTCCAGTGCTAGAGGCCTCACAGGTTCAGGGGAGAGATGGACCCACAAGAGGGTAAGGATTGGCTGGAGGCTGTGGTGAGAGTTTTCTGATAGGTAGGGACACTAGCAGAAATCATGGTGATCCTTACTACCAACCACCTACATGTAGCATGAGGAAGCTTGTGGATCTTTATGCTCCAGGTCCACGATGAGATGACGCTTCTCTGGGAAGTCTTCAAGAGCCTGTTTTGGGTAGAGTTTGTCCTTGTGACTCTTCGTGCAGTACACATATAGGAGATTCTTTAACTGTAGTAGGGTATTAAGACTATAGCTCAGTACTCAGCGCGGTTCACAGACCACTCATGTTACTCCACTGATATGGTAAGAGACCCATTTTTCAGGGCCCAGACATTCATGTAGGGACTCTGGTGGGAGATCAGGGCTTTGGTGATCTCACTCAGCATCCCGACCAGGTGGGGGTGTTATAGAGAGAATTCTTTCTGGAGAATTTCTTTGATGAGCAAGCCCCAGCAGTGAGACCCACAAACAATCATCACATAGCAGAGTCTTATGTAGCTGGAAGTAGGCAGATGTCACCGAGGTCTAAGAGGACCATACCTACTGGTGGATGACAACATGACTCAGGATCAGTTATGCAAGGCATCCAAAGCAAAGACATACATGCCAGGAGTGGGAAGTGTTATGCAAGCGATGGGCAGGGTCACATGGCCCGTGACTGTCTGACTTGCCATACAGATTATCAGTAGACGGTCGAAGGACCATCCCTGTAGAGACAAATGTTCGACTGAGGAGGTCTGTAGGGAGCATGTGAACATGGTAGAGGAGCTAGCCATGCAACTGGAATTGGGAGACTATTCAAGATATTAACACCACCACCACCAGGAGGTCCACCCCGACCACAGGGAGCAGGTGGACAGGGGAGTGCCTAGCTCCATGCAGCTGAGGCTTGCGATCATGGCGCTCCGGAGATGATATGAAGTACGATCTGTGTCTATTCCCCCATAGCTGCAGTACTTATAGACATAGGTGCGAGTCATTATTTCATATCCACTTTCCTCATTCGGAGCTCAGATATTCCGACAGAGCCATTGGCTCTATTCTTTTGTCTAGAGACTACTACAGAAGAAGATTCAACAATTACGCACTGCTGTTGGCAGTACGATCTTACTCTTGGTGGTGTGATCATCGGATGAGATCTCTTAGTAGTGGCGTCGAGGCCTTACGACGTCATCTTGGGTATGGAATAGTTATCTATAGTCCATGCTCATATAGACTGTATTAGGCGCAAAAGTTTGGTGTGTCGGCATAGATGGGACCAGGTTTACCTTCACCAGCGAGAAGGGAGCCTTTGCATCATAGGATTTACTGCTCGGAGGAGGGTGCAACTGGTCACTCATCAGTTGGATAACCTTAACCTCAGAGCGGTTCATGTGGAGAGTTCTATTTATTCTGTAATAGTCTACCAATACAAGTATGTCATCCCAGAGGATTTCCAGGTCTACCACCTCACAAAGAGGTTGACTTTTACATTGACATGTACCCTGGGATACCACCAATATCAACCCCAGCATATCGGATGGCTCCCTCTGAGATTCGTGAGGTTTTGGAACATCTAGAGGACATACATGGTAAGGGAGTAACTGCATGCAGTCAAGAAGTGCGACCCAAGGTCTCTAAGAATGATTTGAGGTATGGTCTGTTTCTACTAATAGCTTCCGTACCAATATTCTTAGGTACCAATTATTTCTCCCTTCCATGAATCTTGTCCAATACCTAGAGTTTCCAGTTAAACTGTTGGATTAACCCTCATGTCTGAGACAACTTTGTGAGGATACTCATTAATAAAACTTACACCGATGGTGTGATATGACCCTTGAGGAGAGAGATTTGGTTGGAACCTCTTGGTGGCAGCATCGAGGCCTTATGACATTAGTTTGGTTATGGACTAAGCATCCACAGTTCATACTCAGATTGACTGTATTAGGGAAAAAAGGTTGTCGTTTGTCTAAAATGATGGAATAATGTTTTCCTTGGTCGGAGAAAAAGGAATCTTAGGCAGCATATGTTAAACTCATACATAAGAGGGTGTGGCCAATCAATCATGAGTCGGCCAGCCTTACGCTGGTGGAATTAGGAGTTTGAGGTTTCAGTTCCAAATGGGAGTGGCTACAGTTCCTCCAAGACTATGAATTTGATATATTATATACTCATTGGAAGGTGAACATGGTAGAAGATGCACTCAGCAGGAGGTCAAGTCTACATTTGCTGAGTGAGGCATCTGAGTAGTTAGCCACGTAGTAGATATCCTTCATGGATGAAGATAGGAGAATTTTTTCTATAGTCTCTTCCAGTCAATCCCCCATTTCATCATCGATTCAGGGAGGCACAACGTGGGGACGATGACTGTGACACTCGACGTGCTCATATATCCACAGGTCAGGCACCTGATGGATTTTATGATGGTGGGGAGTATGTCATCCTATTCAGAGAACATACCTTAGTACTAGTGTCTCTTCAGGAGGATGCGTTGAGGGAGTTCCACACATCTTCTCTTGCGGTACATCCAGGAATAGATGAAGACTACACAGAGCAGACAAAATTCCTATGCCGACAGGAGATGGAAACCTCTGGAATTCAAGGATGGCGACCTTGTCTTTCTACAGGTCTCACCTCGATGAGGATTATGGAGATTAGGCCAAGGCGACAAGTTATATATGAGATTTTTCAGAACATTTCAGGTCCTTTGTAGAGTTGGCAAGGTGATATAACACTTATCTCTTCTACCTCAGGTGTTCCGGGTGCACGACGTCTTCCACGTATCCTAGCTAAGGAGATACGTCCACAACCCTTCTCTAATAATTGAACATTGCGAGATGGATGTCGACGATGAGGCAACATTTAAGGAGGTTCTAGTGGAGATTGGGTATCGATAGGGGTGGGTCGTTCATGGATGGTAAATACCTCTGGTTCACATTTTTTGGCAGTACAAGATCCTCCAAGAGAGCACAAGGGAGTAGGAGGCTCAGATGCATGCTCAGTACCCCCACTTGTTTACCTAGTTTGGTGTTGTGGCTTATGGGGACGTAGAACCCTGAGTTGGGGAGAATGTAAAGACCTGAAATTTCCAAGTATTTTTTTATATAAATGGGAATTTTATGAGTCCGTGAAATCTGACGGTGCGCGATTCCGAGACTCGGTGTGCCCGGAATGATCCGTCGAAATATTGTTATGCTTAAACTAACACGCCTATGTAGTTTTCGTGAAAAAGTAGAATATATCTTAAATGGATACCAGGATCAGATATCAGAGGGAACTGTTGCACTCAGGATGGCAGGTTTACCCTAGGCGTGAATTAAGTTTAGTCGACACGAGCCTCCTGTTAGAAAACCCAAAAATGGCATAACCGTAAATAAAATAATTAAATAAAGTTATTTTATTTTTCAAATACTTATAACTCATGAATGGTAACACTGATTAAAAATCTGATACCACCACTAAACTTGTGAGGGTATTCTCTCTTTAGGAAGATACTAACTTGAGCTGGCATGTTCCACCAATGAAAGTTAGTTTTTGGCCGTAAATAAAATATTTAAGTGACTAATTATTTTATTTTAAAATTTATAACATTTAAATGGTAACTCGTATTGGAAAACTTAGAGTACAATTGGGTTCTATGGGGCGTGTTTCACCTATGCAGAGCCTAACTTTGACTGGCACAGGTTGAGGGTGTCTGATAATAATTTTTTGAACTTTTTTTTGGGTACGTCCAGTAAACGCGTGAGCGGCATTTTGTAACTTTTGAACCGGTGCTCGAAAATGAAATCTGAGGGCACCATTGAACTCATAGCACCAATATTCCCTTAAATATACTTTCACTTTGATGATAGTTGGTCAAGGGTGAAATTTAGTTTTTGGGCTTTTCATGGAAAAAATAATATAAAATAAAGACATGTTTTATGTTTTTTTTCTGCTTAAACCACCCATGTGGATGTTAGAAGTGGGGACCACCACACATTAACCCCATGAGAGTTTATGGTGCTGGGGACAACCACACCTTATCCTCCCATGAGTTATGGTGGTGGGGACCACATGAGGATTATCCCTCATAATGGGGGTGGGAGACGAAACCTCTCAACTCCATCAATTAATTTTATGTGTCAATGTAAAATTAAATTCTTTCAATTTAATTTTATTTATCTACATAAAATTAATTGCTATCAATGAATTTTATGTGTCAACATAAAATTAAATCCTATCAATTTTTTGATGTTTTCTTGCCACATATTAAATTAATTAACAACGTCATTGGAACTTAGGAAGGTTCTTAATAAATGAACCATTATAAATTTCACATTCATTACTTGCCTCCTCCCCTCCCCTATATATAAGGAGCATGGGAGGAAGATTTGGGACAACATCACCAAGAGACGAAGCGTTGGTAAAGTGAGGTGATTCCCATCACTTGGAGGTTTACGCTCTCTAATGAAGAACACTCCATCGATGAAGAAGGTCGACCTCGAATCCGAACATCTTCCTCGGGACCTCTTTTGATGTGGGATGTCATCACCTATGATGAACCATCACACAAATTGACGACCGAGGAAAATGCCGATGACGCCGACGTTTGTCTTTTCCCAATGATCAATCTTGTTCCCTGTGATTCCATCAGCGAACAACGAACAAGGTAGGAGATTTTTATAATTGATTTTATATTCTTGTGATTCGTTCCTTCTAAAAAAAGAACACAGATCAACTTCTAACTAGTTGATCCGCATATGTTTCGCTTTTGCGTGTTTTGGTATTAATCATTACAGGAGGGTTTTTTGTGCTTCGTTTTTGTCAGCCAAATGAAACCACCCTAAACGCAGAGGGAGCGGACCAAACTAACATGGCCTAACCCCTCCAATGTTCTCTTTCATGGTGTTTTTCGTGACAGAGGAAGGAGACAACGACAAAGAAGGTGATGAAGGCGATGACCACACCTCCCGCAGCCTCCATGACCCGCGCCGCCCCCGTGGACATCTACCCCGTCACCGGCCGAACCTGCAACGCCCCCCTCACGGTGCCCTAGCCAAACCACCCCCACGGTCTTAGCCCTTCCGGCCGCGGTTCCCCGAGCAAGGCAGATTCATCCAAGCCACATCGTCCGCCAGCCGAACTGACTCATGGCCACGCCGGCCTTCCGAGACACCCCGGCCACTCCCACCCGCCGGCCCCGCGCAGCCATCGGCCGAACAGGCCCTGGCCGCACCACCCCATCCCACCTTCTTCCTGAGTCCCCAACCGAACTCGCGCCCCTCATGGTGCCCTGACTGAGCCGGCCTCTAGTGCCCCTCACAGCGCACTCCGGGCCGAACCACCCTCACAGCCGGCTGGGCGGGGCCCTGCGTGTTGGGCCGAACCCAACTGGCTAAGACAAACCCAACGAGCAGGCCCTCCCAACAGGCTGTGCCAAACCCAAGGGTCAGGTCAGTTCGACCCAAACCAGGTCGACCCAGACTGGTTCAGGTCTGGTTGTACCAGACCCGAGCCATCTTCAACCATTTACTTTCCGTTGGACATATCTTTGGTACCAAATGTCCATTTGAAGAACCGTCAGTGGCGCTGGTAATATTGAAGTGTGTTGGTCCCTTTGATTATAACCCAATTGAGTTTGAGGTATAGTTGAGATACAGTCAGGTTGGATCGTGCACAAATCCAACCAGGACCTTGGGACTAAATGTATAATAACTCACAGACCGAGCATCTGATTAACGGGCCGTGTATTGTGTTTAGAACCCTATGATGTGGCCGGCCATTAGGATACTTCATCGTGGGAATTCGTGGTAGTGGGACCATAATACAGTATCTTGTGGTGCGGATCTTTCGAGACGAGCGAGCATTTGTGCAGGAACCTAGTAGCTGGATGAGACATGATGATTGTTGACCATTTGACTCGGAGTGACTCGACTAGCCCAATGTTGAGTGTGTGGTTGTGATAGAGGACCCGTGGTGGAGATGCTTCTGGTTGTGGTGGCAGACCCATGGTACCCGACATGAGGGGTACCTCTGCCAGATATGAGGGGTAGTTCCTAGTTGTGGCGGCAGACCCATGGTGGGGAGTGCCTCTACGTGACACAGTAGACCCAAAGTACTCGACACGAGGAGTACCTCAGTAGTCCAAGGTTAGTGGGAAGTGCCTGGTTGTGGTGGTATGCCCAATATACTCGATAGAGGAGGAGTTTTCTAGAAGCCAAGAGTTTAAAATGATTCTACCCCAAGAATAAATCTTGGATTGAGCTGAGTCAGTAACTTTTGTGTTTTCCTCATGATTGAGATAGATTACCTAATAACTTAGGTATATGTACGGGCATATACCTATGTGGGTTGTCTGTTGATTTCTTTCAATGTGGTTTATCCTTGTTGGATTTTGTGATACTTTGAGGGTCTCAAGGTCCCAACTATGTATCGTTATACTCACCCCTACATGGGGTTTGCCCATACCTTGTTCTATTGGATGTAGATGATGAACATCATAGACTGCGGTTGAGAGTACCAGGATTGGACGGTACCCGAAGGTGGACTATACGGCGTGTTGTTACATGGAGGAGACGGACCGACAAGGACTGCTGAGGAGTCATTTTGTACCTACCCTTCAGGTAGGAACCCAGAGGACGACTGAATAGCTATTTTTCATTTTTACTCAGTTGTACTTTTTCTCAGTTGTTCTTTTACATTCCAGTTGGGCTTGTATTCTGGCCCCTTTTTACATATTATACTCACTTTCTGGTTATACAGTTTACTCGTGTTCATATCTTGATGTGTGTGTTTATAGGTTATAAAGGAAATTCCTTCCCAGTTTTAGGGAATTACTCCGTTGGTGCTAGTCGCCAGCCCCTAGCCTATGGAAGGCGGTCATGGGGTAGTCACGACACGGGCCCCTGGGGACGGGTCGTGACAATATCTCACCCTAAATATAAAACCAATAAAACCTTATGGAAAGCACCAATATTTCCAAATCTAATAAAGGATTTGGGAAATTTCTCTTATGCTCCCTTAACTATCTACACCCATAAAAAACCATATGACCATTAGGGACTGAAACTATTCAAATCCTGACTCTTTATACATCACTATATAATCTATACTCATTACCCAACTCATTTATGGTTAATATTGGTGTTTTCATCAATCTATAATTAAGATAATAGATGGATATCTAATGAACATCTAAGAAAAAGAACCATATCACAGTTTTGGTTAAGTCATTCTTAGCACTTCCAATCAGGAAGAATCCTAGTTGACCATCTAGTAGTAACTGGAAATTTCCAAAAATAATTGGATCTCAATAACATTCTATTGCCTCTCTAAATAAACTATAACATCAAAATTCTCTGTTTCTAAAAAGATTCTATCAACTAATATCATTTTCCACATGAAGTGTACATTATCAATCCAAAACATACACATTGAGATCATCTAATATAGTTTATTCTCCCTAAGTTTTCTCAAAATGAACTCCAGATATCGAATGTTTTCATCCCTTGATCCTAGAGAACACTTTAGCAACTCTAAGTTGATCAAATAGTCCATTAATACATATATGTGGATATAAGTTCATTTATATCACTTAGAATAACCTCTAATAGTCCATACATATTCTCAATGATCCCTTTGATTTTTTATTGAAAAAACTAAGGCACCCCAAGGGTAAGCAATCATTCATATGAACCCATTCACCTAGAATTCGTTCAATTGAGCCTTCTCCTCACACATCTTTAAAAAATATATCTTATATGGTTTAATAGATATATGATCAACTCTCGGTAATATCACAATCAAAAACTCAACCTATCCCTTCTGTGGTAATATAGATAAGTCCTTGGGAAATTCATCTAGGAACATGTCAATGATAGTAGGACATACTAACCGAGATTTCTCTGTATCATCAAAAATTACTCTAAAAAAATGGGTTATGATTTTACCTAGATACAAAAGATATATGTCCTACATATCTAGTTTTCATATCCAACTCTCCAATAGATACATAATCTTCACCTTCAAAAATATAATTACAAACATTGATTGAAACAATTGATATAGTAGATACATCACTTTATTGGGGGTTTTAATTGTAGTCACAAAGTTGGCTCACTTTCTTCATGTCACTAGAACCTTCCCTTTCCATTTTTGTGTCTATATTATGTAGCAATTAATGAGTTTAATGGTAAAACCGTCAAATAGTTGTGAGACATTCTAGGCATTCATTTGCATCCATTTTTTATATATGTGAAAATTTTATCCCCCTCTTGTATTTACCTCATACTTTCAATCAAATTATACATGAACTGACATGAAACATTCATATTCCATATATAGAAATTATACATGAACCGATATGGAACATTCATAATAAATATATGCAAATATTTACACATATATACAAATATTTAATATGTGGGGAACAATTTTCCGACTTTGAGTAAATTGATAAGCTATAATAAAAATATCTGAAGAACTCACATGAAACATTCATTTTCCATAAATTCTTGAGAAAAATAAATAATACATTCCTCTATAATAGAACAAAAATATATAAGGACCAACAACATCACTATATGAATGCTATTAGAAACAATAAAACATATCCATATGTAAACAGACGGAGAAAAACATGTGAAACTACACTGAAAAAACCTAACTATAAATGGACACGTTATATTGTATGACATGATCTATAGTCAAACATGGCCTCTATTCTCAAATTCACCTAAAAAACAAACCAATTTCAGTGCCACTAATCACCAATTTGGCCACAAGCATCCAATACCTAACAATATACATATTGAATCCAAAAGTGCACTGAAAGAAATAAAAGAATACTCACAGTGGTAGCACATGATGAGTTGGGTTCGTGGTGGAGGTGGGATCGCAAAGGAGGAGGGATTCACAATTAAGGTGGGGTTCGACGGCAGAGGTGGGGTACGTGGAGGAGAGCTTCACGGTAGAGGGGAGCTTCGCGACGGTGGCAGAGGGATTCATAGTGACGGAGGAGGAGGAGGAGGCGAGAGAGGAGGAGGAGGAGGTGACAGGGTTTGATTTTCACTAGAGCTTGAGTCGTTCGATGTGAGGAGGAGACTAATAGGGTTTATTTATAAAACTGGGTAAACCTTTTATCAGTGATAGTTAAAAAACCCAGATAAAGCTATGATTCTTCTGTGATAAAATATACATCACTGATAAAACATGTCTTTATCAGTGCTAAAAAAGCATTGATAAAACTATAATGATGATAAATTATTGATATTTTTATATAAATATTTATAAAATTATATGTATAAAATTATAAATATAAATATTTATTTATTTAAAATAATAAATACAAATAAATATATATTTATTTATATGGATATATATAATAAATATATATTTTTTAATAATTATAAATATATAATAAATATAATAATTATATTTTTAATTATATATAATTAATATCTTTATAATAATTCAAAAATTATTTAAATATAATTATATTTATATTGAATTAAAAATGTAATTATTAGAATATATTTATTATAATTTTATAATTATTTAATAGCTATAAATTTATATATATTTATTAATAGTTTTGATAAATATATATTTATTTATAGTTATAATCATATATATATATATTTCAGTAATTAAAAAATTATAACAAATATATTTATTACATTTATAATTTAATAAATATATATAATTATTATATTAATAATAATTTATTAATTATTTAAATATATCTGTATTATATATAATTTTAATTATAAATATTTGTATTTATTTATAAATAAAGAAATATATATATATTTGTTTATAAATATATTTATTCAATTATAGATATTTATTTAATTAATATATCTATTATAATTTGACAATTATTTAAAATATATATATATATATATATATTTAAATAATTTTGAAATACTTTTGAAATAAATATATATTTATTATATACATATATATTTATTACATATATATTATAAGTATAGTCATAAATATAAATAAATTTATATATATATATAAATTCATATCAAATTAAAATGAATATATTAATTATATATGGTCATAAATATAAATAAATATATATATAAATTTAAATAATTATAAAATTAAAATAAATATATTAATTATACATATATTTTTATAATTTTACAATTATTTATTTATATATATATATATATTTAAATAATTTTGAAATTATAATAAATATATTTATAATAAATATATTTATTATATTTAAAATTATAATTATAAATATTTATTTATTTATTTATATTCCTAATATTAAATAAATAAAAATATATATATATTTAAATATTTATGGAATTAACATAAATATATTAATAATATATATATATATATATTTATAATTTCATAATTATTTAAATAATTATATATTTATATATAAATAATTATGAAGTTATAATAAATATATTTTTTATATTTATAATTTTAATTATAAAAAAATATTTATATATTTATAATCATAGATATAAATATATTAATATATAAATATATATATACTTAATTACTTATGAAAGTAAAATAAATATATTAATTATATAATAAATATATATTTTTTAATTTCATAAGTATTTAAATAAATATATATTTATTTATATATATGACTATATATAATTAATATATTTATTTTAATTTAATATGTATTTAAATATATATATATATATAAATATATGACAAAAAATAAATATATATTCAATTATAATAATAATTATATGTATGATAATTGTATTTATTATTATTTTATTATTATTTAGATATATATATATATATACATTATTTATAATTATAAATATAAATATTTGTGTATATTTATAAATATATTTCTATAATTAAATATATTTATAATATTATAAGTTTTAAAAATACATTTATCATGATTTTTAGTATTTATGAGAACATAATAGCTTCATGGAAACATGAATGAATCATATACACCGTGTAAAGTATAGATCATAATAAATGAATCATTATATAAATGGACAACATGAATAGTAATGACAGTGTAATGTATAAATGAACATTCATGATGAATACATAACATATGAACATCGCTTATATTTATGCATCAATTGATCAAATTCATTAGAAACATATATTTATTTATATATATATATATATATATATATTTATAATTATAATTATAAATATACATATTTTAAAAGTATTTATAAATAATTTTAATTATACATATTTAAAAATTGTTTATATATAATTATAAATATATATATTTAAAAAGTATTTATATATAAATATAAAAATATAATAATTATGTTTATTATTTAATGAAATTTATTATATATATATTTGAATTATTAAAAAAATATATATTATTTATAAACGTCCGTTTTTTATTTAATGTATACAAATAAACATTATTTTTAAAATATATATATATATTAATTTTATATAATGTGCTAATATTTTTTATTAAAAACTTTTCTCAGCACTAACAATAGCACTGATAAATCAACCTTTTTTCAGTTCTAGAAAAAGGACTGATAAAGGGTAGATCTATCCTTGCTTTTCGATAGTGCTGATAAAGGTCGTATTTTATCAACGCTTTCTCCTTAGCACTGATAAAACCCAGTGCATCCCTTTTTCGAATATGTGGTAGTGTGAAAACATATTTCATTTATGTCATAGTGTTTTTATTATTTTTTCAATATAATATTCTTCTCCACTCATCTTGTAAACATACTCGATTTCATTCCTCCTCCTTTTCCCAATGATAGACTTCACAACACTATTTTAATAATCAAAATATGAATTTATTAATAAAAAATAATTAAATTAAAAGCATGGAAAAAAATATGAAAATTTAAATTTAAATTTTGTGATTTATAATGATAATTAATTTTATTTTTTTTCATTAATATAGTTATATTTGACTATAATTAATATGAATATATTAAGAATAATAAAATTGTTTTAACAAATAATAAATTGTTTCAATCACCTATTTAACTGATTTTCCCTGTCCAAACATGACGTACTCCCTTACACTGGGAGAAACCGCCTATTTAGAAACCTATTGCTCCTCAAGAATGGGAGCATCAGTATGTGTATAAGGTTGTTCCAATGCACTATGAGCAGCTATAGGTTGATAGACCTATTGTTCCTCAGGATTGGGAGCACCATTACGTGTGGAATTTATTATCTACAGAAGTGATTTAACATTTAATTTTGAGTACATAAATACAATAGTAAATGAATAATAACATGAGGTAACATGTTGTATATTACAAAATAGTAACCTGATTATTGAACTCACCTTTTCATTTTTAAAGGATAAAGGGATTCGACCCATCTATCGACGATCCAAATCACTTCATTGTGGTCTCCTCTGACATACAAATTGTTGTCTACATTGGGACTACTGTGAAATGATTTTGATTACTCAATGAAAGGTTCATCCTCAGTTGAATTTTCATCTAACCCTTCATTGGTTCTGGTCGATAACAGAACGATTGACTACTTTCAATTTGCGGTGTATGGAACATAAAATACTTGCACTATCTATGATGTCATTATAAATGGTTCACCTTTGTACCATTCCTTACTAAAATCAAATATCACGTATCACAATTCATATATTTTAATAACACTTTTTTTATCCACCCACTTGGTTTGAAAAATCTTCACTTGAAATGAACTATAATCCAACTCCAATATTTTTTTGATGATGCCCAAGTATGAAATATTCACATAAATTGGATTTTTTTCCTTAGTACCAGAAACATGCATCGCTTCAGCCATGAGTGTAAGTCCACTATTTTTCATGGTACTATCTTCATCATTCTCTTTTTTATAGAATGTATAACCATTAATTACATAACCATTGTAATATAATACGTACACACACGGTCCTCCGGGTTGCCATTGAATTTGTTCTAAAATTGAATCTTGATTTTCATCTAACTCCTTTAAAATATAGCCCTAATACCATCCTATAAATTAGTTATTATGTGTATTTGATATCAATATTCTAACCCCTATAGATTCAAAAGCATAAGAATTTTTTTATGGGTTTTGACATATGGGGAAACCTTCAAACTGTTATGAATAATGTAAAGGTGGGCTTGATCCTGATTTGTAATATTGATTGTCAAAAAAAATCATTCAAAAATTACTTCACCTGCAATCCACCCGGTGTGATGATATTTTAGTAGACCAATGCTTTCTACACCAGACAGGTATTCGGTAAATAATTCAATGGTTTCCTAAACAATATATCACTCTACAATACAACCCTCTTTTTCCATCATCAATTTTTTACATTACCATTCCAAATATTCATATACCGTTCAATGGGGTATATACATCTTCATTATACAGGACAACATAGTCTAATCTCTCTCACCAAGTGAACCATCAAATAAAATATAGATGTCATGAAGAAAATTTCCAAACCTCATAATATGGCGTTAATTTCTCCATCCATAGTTAGAAATTTTGTTGTGTTTATAAAATATTCACACATAGCTCTGAAAAAGAAATAGATCTTGGTTAATGTATAAAGTAAATTCCTGGAAAAAAATCAATGTAGAGCTATATACATTAGTTCATTCATTAAAACATGTCAGTCATGTGATTTATTACATTTTATATTTAAATCGACTATTGACATGATGTTCTTGGTATTTGATGAATTCCACTCTAGAATATTTATGTCATTTAATAAGGTTTGAAATAAATATCTCTCCTTCCTAGAAAGAGTGTAAATAGCTAGAGGAAGAAATAAAAATTCTCCCTTAATTGGCACCAACACTTCTCATATTCCCATGTCAACCATGTCTAGCCTAGCCTTAATTCCATCCTTTGTTTTTCGAGTGCATTTGGAATCATGTCGATGACCCTATCACATAATTTTATGTCAACATATATAACATTAAGAAATTGTTTGATATAGAGATAATTCCAGTATAGTAATTCCAAAAAGATCTATTTTTCCAACCATATTTTGTATGGTTTTTCAAAAACGGTTTATCAAAAGCAGTGTCCACATATTTTACTTCTTCAAATAGTTGATCACCTGTTAGTGGAGACGGTGATGTATGTTCTTCAGAACTTCAATCAAATGATGTCATCCAATATTTCTACTTATTTCATCTGGGTAGAAATCTATGATGTCCTATAAACATAGTTTTTGATGAATGTCTCAACCTAATTGACTATATACCTTGTTTGCAAATAGTACACCCTTGAGTTCCTTTAATTATATATCCTAACAAATTCCCATAATCAGGAAAGTCATTTTTCTTCCAATACAACATGGATCTCAATGTGAAATATTCATTTTTATAGGCATCATACAATGTAACAACTAAATACCACAATAATTTCAAATCCTCGGTCAATGTATCCAAATAAACATCAATATCAGTACCTAGTTGTTTTGGTCCTTATATAAGCATAGATATATTTTTGTTTCATGCCTATCCACAGTAGAAGGTTATAATTTACAAACATAACCAACCATGTATTGTGAGTGCTTCTTTGAAAACCAAAAGGTTTCACTCCATTTTTAGATAACTCATGATGAAGGTTTCTTGGCTCGTTTCCAAATTGATGATACTCATGATCAATTCTCTTCCACTAAGGGGAGCCTGTTAGATGACATAGTTTCCTATATTTAATTCTTGTGTCCATGTGCCATGTCAATTTCCCTACTTTCTCCTCACTTCCATATAGGCGCCTAAACCTTGGACTGATTGTAAAGTACCATAAAACATTCTTTGGACGAGATTCATCTATCTTGTATCAAGAATCACCACAATTTGGAAAGTATATATGTGATTTGTTATCCATTTGAATCAATATACAGTCATTCGGGCATTCATGTATTCTTTTACAGATCATATCCATCGAGTATAGAATTTTTTTTGCATCATATGTTCGGTTTGGTAGTTCATTATATTCTGGGAGCATGTCATTTAAGATAACAAGTAATTATATAAATCATGTGTCACTCCATCTATTGCCTGATTTTAGATTATACAAATTTAGTATGGATGAAAAGGTTGTATATTTAGTGCAACCACTATACAATGGCAACTTTTCTCAACTCTTTAACTTCACAAACAATTTTGGGAAATCACAATGTTTATCATCAATTGTCCTTGTCATTTCCTCAATACGATCTTCATAATCATTCACATCTATAATGACATACTCGATATAGTCTTCTTCATTTTTTACACTTGTAATCATATCAAATGATCCATAAAATGCAGTGTTATCCCATCCTTTTGCTATATTTTATTTTCCCCTTGTTTATTCCAGAATTTATATCTTCAATCAATTTTGTAATAGATCAATTTTTCTTCCAACTCCTTTGAACTAATTTGTCTTGAATAAAAACAGTGTAGACATGTATAAAGGATTTGAGAAGGTTCATATGCATGATCTTTTTCAATCCTAAAGAAATATTTCCTTCCATCTTCATACTCTTTTGTCAGTTGATTAGAATACATCTATTCTTTATTCATATCCATCATATTTAACTTGGTAAGATATATATATTACCAAATAAATACACTATATATTAATATAAAAATTATCAAAGTTTAAAAAAAATTATAGACTTTAAGTATCCTTCAATATTTATCCCCAATATCCACTTTTCTGATTCATGGTCCTTCATTTGGGATCTTATCGATAAATCAACCTTCATCTATTCTAGTCATTTCTTCAATGGTCCAACTAAGAGAAATTCATCCACATAAAGAAGAAAAATGAAAAAACTCCGATCATAATGCACAATCATTTAGTTGCAATTATTTTCATTACTCTACATGAACATTAATTCTACCAAAAAAGCATTGAAATTCTAGTTACAGTATCTTGGTGCCTACTTAAGCCCAGAAACACATCATTTGAGACTAGAACAGAACCTTCTGTTCCATTTAGCATGAAACCTTATAGTTGATCGATGTATATCTCTTCCTAAGAATACCCATGAAGGAGTATAATCATGACATCAATTTGTTTTTTAAATAAACCTTCAATAGATACCATGTATAGAACCATCTGAATTATTATATGCTTTACAACATGAGAGAAAATATAATGGGAATCCAATCCTTCTAATTATTGAAATACATTTACCCTTTCCATGGTGTTATTATTGATATATTTTTCTTCCCTATATAATGTAATTTTTTTTAATCTATAAATATATAAACATAAAAGATTAAGGAAAAACTACATTTCAAATGACCTTAGAAAACTATTTATAAAATCACAGTTGATAATATCTCACCCTAAATATATTTCAAATTTTTTTTAGTGTATTCCAAAAATATCTCACCCAAAAGATAATATCAATAACACCTCATGGAAAGCACCACTATTTCCAAATTTATGAAATTATTTTGGAAGTTTCTCTTATGCGTCCTTAACTGTATGGACCGATAAGAAACCATATGACCATCATGGACAAGAACTGTTCATATCCTGACTCCTGATTCATCACAATATAATCCTTACTCATTACCGAGCTCATTTATGATTAAGATTGGTTTTTTCATCAATATTCCATTAAATATCATAGAAGGATCTCTCATGAACATCTAAGGAAAGGAACTATACCACATTTTTGGTTAAGGTCTTCTCAGCACTTTCAGTTAGGATGAATCCCATTTAACCCTCTGGTAATAACTGAAAATTCCCAAATAAACATTTGGATATCAGAAAAATTCTTTGGCCTCTCTAAATAAACTAAAACATAAAACATATCAGGTTGTAAAAATATTCTATCCAATAATATTATTTTTCTAATGAAGTGTACATTATCAATCCAAAACATACACTTTGAGAACATGGCATATAGTTGATTCTCCCTACGTTTTCTCAAAATGATCTCCCGATATCGAGAATGTTCCTACCTATATCCTAGAGAACACTTTATCACCTCTAAGTTGACCAAATAGTCTATCACTATGTATAAGTGTATATAAGTTCATTCATATCACTTAGAATAACATTTAATAGTCTACACTTATTCTCAATGATCAATTTTAATATTTATGGGAAAACTAAGGCACCCTAGGGGGCATAATCATTCATATAAACCCCTTCACCTCGAAGTCATTCAATTGAGCCTTATTCACTCATAGATCTATATTATCCATCTTTTATGGTGGAATAGATATATGACACACACTTAGAAATAACACAATCCTAAAACCAACCTATCCCTTGGGTGGTAATCTAGAAAGTACTTGGGAAATACATCTAGGAACTTGTCAATTATAGTAGGATATACTGAATGATGTTTATCACTATCATCCAAAATTAATCTAGAAAAATGGGTTGTGATTCTACCTAGCTACAGAAATATTGGTCCTACATAACAAGTTTTCATATCCAAATCTCTAATATAGACATAATCAACACTCTCGAAAAATATAATTCCACCCATCGATGAAAACAATTGATATCATATATACATCACTAACTGGGGGGTTTTAATTGTATTCACAAAGTAGACTCATATTTTTCATGTCACCAGAACCTTCCCTTTCCATTTTTGTGTCTATATTAAGTGGGAATTAATGATTTTAAAGGTAAAATTTTCAAATAGTTGTGAGACATTCTATGAATCCATTTTTTATATATGTCATATTTTTATCTCCCTCCTGTATTTACCTGCTACATTCAATCAAATTATGCATGAAACGATATGAATCATTCATATGCAATATATAAAAATTATACATTAACCGACACGAAACATTAATAATAAATATATAGAAATATTTATACTTATATACAAATATTTAATATGTGGGGCACAATTTTCACACTTCGAGTAAATTGATAAGCTATAATCAAAATATCCTATGAACCGACATGAAACATTCACATTCCATAAATTCTCAAGAAAAATAAACAATATATTCCTCTTTAAGTAAATAAAAATATAGATGAAAAACCACCATCTCTATATGAATGTAGTCAGAAACAATAATCCATTTCTATATGAAAAAAGACAATGTAAAACATGTGAAACTACACTGAAAAAAAACATAACTAAAAATAGATGGGTTGTATTCTATGACATGATCTCCAATCAATGATAGCCTCTATTCTCAAAATCTCCTTACAAACAAACCAATTCCTATTTCACTAAACATCAATTGGGATATAAGAATCCAACAAAAATCCATATACTTATTGAACCAAAAATATAATTAGAGCATAACAGAAATATAATTAATATATATATAAAATTATATGTATAATAAATAAATATTTATTTATTAATAATAATAACTATAAATAAATGTATATTTATTTATATTTATATATATAATAAATACATATTAATTAACAACTATTAATTTTTTATAAATATATTTATTGCATTTATAATTATATATAATTAATATCTTTATTATAATTTTATAAGTATTTAAATATATCTATATTTATTTAAAATTATAATTTTAAATATTTGTATATATTTATTATAATTTTATAATTATTTAATAACTATAAATGTATATTTATTTATTTATAGATATAATCATATATATATATATATTTCAATAATTATAAAATTTTATGAAATATATTTATTGAATTTATAATTTTATAAATTTCTACAATTAATATAATTATAACAATTTAATAATTATTTAAATATATTTGTTTTATATAGAATTATAATCATAAATATTTTTATATATTTATAAATATATTTATTTAATTAATATATTCATTATAATTTGATAATTTTTTAAATATAAATATATATTTATTACATATATATTTTTATTATAGTGTGTGATTTATAATGAAAATTAATTTTATTTATTGTCATTAAAATAGTCATATCTGAATATAATTAATATGAATATATAATTATATAATTAAACTATTTTAACAAATAAAAAAATAGGTTTGATCACTTGTTTAACCGATTTTCTTGATCCGAACATGACCTACTCCCCTAATTTAATGACCACCCCGATTCTATATGAGGGCATGTATAATTTGAGGGTAATTTAGGTGGGTGGGTTTTTTTAGATTTATGGGGCTGTATTTTTTTATATTTTGGAAATGGATTTGTTCAGCGCCACTTGATGTGGCGCTTTAACCACACACAACCCCCAAACCCAACAAATATATATATGTATATAATAAATTTATTTATTATAATAAATATAAAAACATACAATAAATTCATAATTATATTTTTTATAATAAATACAAAAATTAAAATAAATATTTATAATAAATATCTAATAAATATTATAATAAATATTATAATAATATTATAATAAATATAATTTTTTCATACATTTATTATATATTTTTTATAAATACTATAATTTTATAATATAATAATATATATTATAATAAATATCTAAATAATATTAATAAATACTATTATAAAAAATGCACAATAAATGTATAATAAATGTATAAAAAATATTTACAATAAATTTATATTTATAATAAATACTTATTACAATTTAATATTATAATATTTATAATAATAAATATCTAATAAATGTATAATAAATTTTATTATAATAAATTTATTTTTATAATATCTATTATAATAAATGTATAATAAATATTATTGTAATAAATATCATAATAAATGTATAATAAATATATATTAAATATATAATAAATATTTATAATACCTTTATTATAAATGTATATTAATTACACTAAATATTATAATTTTTAATTGTAATAAATGTATATTTATATTTTTATTTATAATAAATATTATAAAATTTATTTTAATAAATCTACATTTTTTATTATAATAAAACTATATTTATTTTATACATATATTATAATAAATATGTACAATAAATGTATGATAAATATTATAAAACATTTATTTTTTAATTATAATATAATAAATGTAATATGTAATTATTTATCTTTATTATATAACTATCATATCTATATTTATTATATTTATATTTATATAATTATATTATAAATAAATGTAATATGTAATATAATATAATAATTTTAATATGATAAATTTATTTTTTAATTATAATAGACGTATATTTATATTTATATAAATGTATAATATATATAATAAATATAAATGTATAATTACATATTACACTTATTATAAAAAATAAATAATTACATATTATATTTATTATAATAAATAAATGTATATATAATTACATTTATAAATGTATATTTATTATAATAAATAAATTTATATTTATTAAATATTTATTATAATAAATAAATGTATATTACATTACTAATAAATGTTTATTACATTTATAATAAATGTATATCTATATAAAATATTATTATTAAAAACTATTAATGAATATTAATAAATGTATATTTATTAATGAATTTTATAATAAATAAATGTATATTTATAATTACATTTATAAATGTATATTTATTATAATAAATAAATGTATATTACAGTTATAAATAATAACATATTTATTATAATAAAT
Organism: Viscum album; assembly: GCA_963277665.1. NCBI lineage: Eukaryota > Viridiplantae > Streptophyta > Magnoliopsida > Santalales > Viscaceae > Viscum > Viscum album. The sequence continues at coordinate 1,936,405,853 of OY728131.1, forward strand.
AAATGTATATTATATTTATAATAAATGTATATTTTTATAAATAAATGTATATTACATTTATAATAAATGTATATTTATATATAGAAATGTATATTACTTTTATAAGTAATTACATATTTATTATAATAAATGTATATTACATTTCAAAATAAATAATAATTTATTTTGTTAATAAATATATATTAATTTTATATAAATGTATATTTATTACATATTTTTGTTATAATAAACAAAAACATATACAAATGTATATTATATTTATAATAAATATCTAATAAATGTATATTTATATAAAAGTATATTTATTATAAATACAAAATGTATATTTATAATTATATAATTATAATATATAATTATTTATAGATATGATAATTTGATATTAAAGATAAATAATTATATATTACATTTACTATATTATAATTAAAAAATAAATGTATTATAAAATGTGTTATACCTTTATTATACATATTTATTATAATTAATGTATAAAATAAATGTAGATTTATTATAAATAATTGGGCTACAAACATCCAACAACTCACCATATACTTATTGAACCAAACATATACTTAGAGCATTACAAGAATATATTAAATATATTAATAAAATTATATGTATAATAAATAAATAATTATTTATTTATAATAATAACTACAAATAAATGTATATTTATTTATATTTATATATATAATGAATATATATTAATTTATAATTATAAATTTTTTTATAAATATATTTGTCATATCTATAATTATATATTATTCATATCATTATTATAATTTTATAATTATTTAAATATATCTAATTTTATTTAAAAATATAATTATAAATATTTGTATATATTTATTATAATTTTATAATTATTTAATAACGACAAATGTATTTATATTTAAATTTAGTTATAATCATATATATATATATATATATTTCAATAATTATAAAATTTTAAAAAATATATTTATTGCATTTATAATTTAAAAAATATATATAATTAATATATTTATAATTATTTAATAATTATTTAAATATATACATATTATATAGAATTCTAATTATAAATATTTTTATATATTTATTTAATTAATATATTTATTATAATTTTTTATTTAGTGAAATGTAAATAATTATTTATTACATATATATTTTAATAATAGTGTGATTTATAATGAAAATTAATTTTATTTATTGTCATTAAAATATTTATATTTGACTACAATTAATATGAATATATAATATAAAATAATATTGTTTTAACAAATAAAAAAATTGGTTCGATCACCTGTTTAACCAATTTTCCTGATCTGAACTTGACCTACTCCCCTAATTCAATGACCATCCCGATTCTATAAGAGTGGGTGTATAATTTGACCTACATTAAATTAATTTTAGGTTTAATAGAATGATTTGATTGAGAGATTAGTCCCATGACCATTGTAATATGAATTTTGACGCTGACCATCCTTAAATGCATTCATAATTATATGCAATGGATGAGTCGTTCTATAAATTAGATACCCTTCCTCATCCCCTTTCATTCTGTAGCTCTGTAAATTTAACTAAAATTCTCACTCACCATTCCTCATCCCCAGTACGAGCACCCAACTCTCTGATCTATGAAAACAAAATGGTGCATCGGGCGATGATGACGTTTACAACGAAGCTGAGGAGTGTCGCCAATTCCTTCATCACTGGCTCTACAAAAAGGTAGAGGACAGCGCCGCACACTTAGATGGTGATGCCAGAGTCACTGAGGATATAATCGTACACCGGGCAGGCGATGCCGGTGATTCCGAAAACCTACTTTGATCCTCTATTAAAAGACACTTCCTACCAGGCGATGCGGGAAGAGAAGAAGAAGGCGAAACTAGCCGACTCAACAATGCCAAAATGGTAGATGAGGGAATCCCACATCGAGACGCTGACCGACCCTGTGATGCTAGAAAGGAAGAAGAAGACGACGCTGGCCAAACTGGTGATTCCGTAAAGGAAGAATAACACGACACTAGATGACCCGGCGATGCATGTAGAGACCCAAAGATTGAAGTACATGGAAATTACATTACTTTTGCGGAATACTTTAATACATAAGAAAAACAGACACACAAGGACCGTAATAGTTTAGTGTCTTTGGAAACTTGGAACGTAATCAACTAATCGTGGTGAAAGATCTTCAACATCTCCCATGAAGATCTTCCCCATTTTTCTTACCTAAAACCTTTCTTTATATCCTGGGGAAAAGAAAACATAAAAAGGGTGAGCTCAAATGCTCAGTAAGGGTAAGAATGGATAAAATTAAACATACTATATACATTTTAACTTAAAAACATGAACATAATGTTTAGACATCAAAAGCTTGAGCAATGACATAAAACATGGAAGTACGCAAGGCATAGATCATAATATAACATTAAGAATGATAAAATAGGATGGGAATAAAACATGTAATTTTGGAAACTATTAAGCACATGATATGATTTCCATAGTAGCCAAAACATTGCTGCCAAGACCATCTTAGTGGACAATGTCCCTTTCTGAATCGAGTTCACTCCTCGTTCCAGTCCTGTATTACTGAACCGGTTTAACATTCCATTCCATCCATGCCTATCTCATGAGATATAAATCTTTACCAAATGCATTGGAGCGAGATATAGGTCCCACCCATCTCATTGTTAAATCATTCTTACTTGTGCCACAAAATAAACTTAAAACATTCATCATAACCCAAAGAATAAAATGGGTTTCATAAACATCATCCCATAATTTCATAATTCATATAAAACAAATGGACATTTCATCATAAGAAAATTGAACCATGTAAATCATATATACATTAAACATAAAACATACACATATCAAATAATGTCATCTTAGATAGAAAATGGTTTTGATAAAACATTTGAAATGAATTCTTGAGGAAAATATCCTTTCTTCGTCAAAATCATTTTCTTTTCAAAAAAATGCCTTGAACTTTTAAAATAAAAGTAATTTTTTGAAAATAGTCATAAAATAATATAGAGTAAGCTTCATGAAAATGAGGCATTATGAAACTGTAAAAATCCATTCACGCCGTATAAGTTAAAAATAACATTTTCATCGTACTTTTGTTGGAAAAGTCAAAAAAGTACCTCGTAACCTAAACAAAAGAAAGATTACTTAAATAACATGTAATAAAAGTCAAAAATGGGTAAAATTGACTTTAAACATACATGAAAACACTTTTATAAAACATGGACATGGATGATATAAATAACCCCAGTAAATACTTACAAATAGGAAATCTCAGATAAAAATGAGATTTGAAAAAGTATCCCTTACCTTAGGTCTGATATGCTTCATACGTATCCGAACCTCCTGTATAATGTTTTAAATAATGTCATTGACTTATTAATGAATCATATTCATTGTTATGATATCATATATGGTTCACTTATGACTTTATATTACCCGTTCTTTTGTAAATTCCATGTTAAAGAGTGTTTTGGGTAAAATCGTTTTATTTATCATACATGTTTGGACTTGTTGTTCGTGATATTATTATTTATAACCTGACTTACTTAATTAAAGAATGTAAAAATTGATTTATATGTAATATATATTCATCATATACATATATATTATAGATCGATAAAAGGAATGAAATACACCGTTCATGGCGACGGTAGGCCGTACGTACGCATGAACGCTGTTTTCATTTCCTTATTGAGTTGAATGGAATTAAGTAGATTACATACATACATATATATATAAATAAATCTAGTAGATTTATAATGTAATATATTTCATTATTATTTCTTATATATACTTTATAATCATTTTTAAATGGTTAACATGGAGAATGAATCTCATCGCGTCGTGGAGACGGTAGTCCGTACGTACGCACAAGGGTTGATATCATTTCCATAATTATTGAATTGAATTGGAGTGGATGATACAATATATCAGAATCATTATGACGTTATAATAACTAGGTATAGTTATTCTTTAAACCATAATACCCATCCATGTAAGGTTTTGGTGGAAAAACATATTACACCACGGCGTGGATACGGTATTCCGTACGTACGCACGCGCGGTGATTTTGTTATCTGTAGGATGGATAGAAGGTGAAATGGGGTTTTTTCATATTTATAATAACATATCAGTATATTATTGATACTTATGTTATTACTTTATAATGAAACAACTAAATAAGAAGAAGTTGAAGAAGAAAGAAGTTTGAAAGAATCGGTAGAAGAAATTACCTCTTCTTCGATACGCCTCTTTGAAACCTATTATTAGGGCACTAAGATTGGTCTTTGAAGAAGACCAGGACCTCTAGGATGTTGCTAGGGAAGTGGAGAAGAGAATTTGGCAGGGGGTGGCCCAGCATGAAGGCTAAAAGTGGTGTGAGGAAGAGAGGAAGGTGGTGCCCTTTTATAAGGGAGGAGAGGGGGACCTTTGGAAAAACTAAAAATATTATTTTATTATAAAGTTATATTCGGTTTTAAATAGATCCAAATTGATATATTTCGAAGATAAGGTGGGTATGGGTCTAAATCCTCTTATACAATAGAATTTAGACAAGTTTAGGTCATTATATTAACCATATCATTTAGTTTTAACTCTTAGTTAATTAGATTGACATTTACCATGTCACTTTGTATTTTTATATTATATAGTTAATAAACATACCATATACTTACATGCTACCCCCAAGTGGTCTATTAATGATACAAATATCATGATATAAGTATCTTGGCCGAGCCTTATATTTTTAGGAATAAAATAACAATCAATAATATAATATTTGTTTGAAAAACTATTTTATGTCAATTTTGACACTATTCCATAGTTGATTTTTTTGAAACTCATAACAGAATGATTTCTTCAACCAATGTTTATAAAATCACTCCTAACATGTCATATTAACCTAAAAAATTAGTGTAATTCATAAAAAGTCTCAAATTATATTTATTTGGGTATTTATAATATTAATTATTCTAATTTTTCACTATTATGGTAATTACTACATCATAATTGTGTCATAAATAAAATAAATTATTTAATGTCTAAAAATTATAAATAAAATTTCATTATGTAGGAAATATTATTAGCTTTCTAATTAATATTTAAAATCGAATTTATCTTATGTATAACCCTATATAAAAATGTTTTAGTAAATAAACTTTGATTTTAACTCTTTTAACTCTTCTTTGAATTAAATAATAATAAATGTCCTAATCTAATCCAAGTGGGACTAAATGGTCATATTTTATTCCTAAGGATTTTTTTGGTCGAATTACACTTATCCAATAGAATTAGGACATGTTTTAGGGTAATAATAATATCATTTTTACCCTTAATTACCCTATTTACTTTTAACCGTGGTAAAAAAAGTAAAAAGTTACTATTCACCAAAAAATTATTTTATTTCATTGAACCACATTTTACTTACTGACATCAACCGTGTCTCTTTGATTTTTGAAATTCCACTCATAGAAGCGGTAAAATTTAGTTTTATGAAAAAATTATTTATTTTTTTAACTACCACTTAGTGGTTTCACTATTCATCAAAAAAATGAATGTTTCCAGAAAAATACCAAAAATTAGGCCTAAGCTATATTTGATATTATGAACTCAAAAATGATGTCTATTTTACCAAATTCAAAACGTATCAGTTGCATTAATTAATTTTAAAAATTAATTCTCGTCGTCAAAACATATAGCGTGTTCTTAAGAGATAATAACTATCAAAAGATTGACACTTGTTTATGTTTTGTATAAATGTGAAATTATATCCAATGACCAACATTGTATTAAATTGTAAAAATATATTCTAAATATTCTTTAAAACCACTCAAATTAATAATTCATCACTATTAATTATTTTGATTAAAAAGGTTGTTTTTAATTAAAATTTAGTAATTTTCACTTTTCATTAGAAAATGAAATTTATCCGAAAAGTACCAAAATTTCACTGTAAGCTAACTTCGATATTCCGAATCCAAAAATGAAGTCTATTTTGACAAATAAAATTTACAAAATTTCAAAAACGGGTTATTATTATTCATAACGGCTAGTTTTAATATTATTTTAATAATATATCGTTGTTTAGTGAAACTCGATATTGCATACTACACACACTGTCGAGGAAGGTCGCGATTGCGTGTAATGCAAGGAAAGTCAAGGATGAGTGTTGTGCAAGATCCTTTTGGTGTAGCGTACAACGTAAGAAATTTATGAAAATAATAATTTTTTTTGTAAAATCTTATGGTGTTACATTCTACCCCCCTTAAAATGAATTTCGCCCTCGAAATTCATCGGGGTTATAAATAGTTTACTACTCAAAAGTTTCTTTAATAGAAACCCACATCGTAAAAAGGAATACCAAAACCAATATTTAAAAACAAAATTATGAAACGTAATGGTTACCCAAATAAACTAATCACTGGGTTTCCACATTGGTGAAAATATGGATATTGAAGAGAAATCTAATGATCATGTTCTGATGGAGAGTGGTAGAGAACATGGCTATGGAAAATCCAGCAATCACAAAGACATAAATTTGTGATGATCTAAGGTACCATATGATTCATCAGATATAATAGAACTAGGATAACATTTTTTGTTTTCAAAATCATTTCCCTAAAGTTGATGAAATTGGAATTAGAAGAAATGATTTCATGATTTTGGTATAGTCTCACCATTGGTAGTTCTATGGACAATTTAACCTTCATCTCTTAATGAAATGAAGTTGAATTTGTCATTCATGATGTGTTAGCAGATCATGTGATAGAATGATGGTTCATTCCATCTGTCTCAAACAAAAGGATTGAAAAGTTATCATAAGTCCATCTATAGTGAGATTAATCATATATGGTTCCAAAAATTGACTTATACTTCATATATCATATTGCATAATATAATAAAACCAGTTTCTACTAAACAGAGACTTTTTGTAGGTCAGTGGTAGGCGATAAAGGCCAGTCGCACTTCGGTTGTATGTTCGATTCCTACAACTTTGTCCGACGCGATGGGCTGTCGCCCGTCCTGCAGGTTGTCCTTTTTTTAAAACTATATTACTATAACATCTCATCAATAATATCAAAAAGTGTTCTATCCTTAAACAATACTAACTTTTGTCCAACATAATCCATTCCAATCTTTAGGGTTATCTAAAATACTTCGGTCCAAGCTCATAGTATAAAAAAAATGATTACTTGAAATGTCACATAACAATCACGTGAATTACATCATTTATCCCCCATATATCATAAGATATATCTTGTTGGACAAATTACAAACATGTGAATACCTTAATAATGTATTCTCTTGAAGAATAAATACCCATTGAACCTTAGTGAAAACAAGAATGCAGTTTAAATGTTAACACTTTCCACAAACCGAAATCCTAAAAATTCTTTATACTCAAACCATGATATCACTTAGTCCTTATATAAATCATGAGCTCATGAATACGATCAAACATCTTATTATCTTCTTATCCCTTCATTATGTTCATATCATCTTCTTACTAAAAATATCTCAGTCACATTCCATGGTTACCGGTACCATAAAATTATTAAAAACCAGAATATACCAATACATAAATATTCCAATATTCCACGATACTATATACAACCTTATTTTGGAATCCAATTACATAAACACTTAATCATTCCACCACATCGTCTCAACATCACCAATAGTGATCGCATGTGACTTCCCTTTGTCCTTTGCCTTATGTGGTTGCTCATGTCGATCATCATTAACCCTTGGATTAGGGCATTGATTAGCATAATGCCCCATTTCATTGCACTTGAAGCATTGATGTGTAGGAGGTGAACTCTGTGTAGCCTTTTCATTGTTCGCATCACTAGACATCTTCTTCCCATCATTGTGGAATTCAAATGCCCGATGACCTTCCTTTGCACATTTGAATCATTTACTTGTCCCTTTTAGACACCTTCTTCAATTTTTCTTTCCACACTTTGAGCATAAGGGGAAACTCATCTTCTTTTTAGTGTGCTCTTTATATTTTCCTTTGAATTCCATTTTCCTCTTCTTATCAAACCCATATTACTGATGGGTTACTCCAATCTACATCTCAACTTTGAGAGCACATCGAACGATTTCCTCATAGCTATTGAAGACCCTTATGGCTAACGCCCTTCGAAGACATGGTTTTATGCCACTAAAGAATCAATCGATCTTGCTCTTAGGTTGGATAATAATACCAGAAGCGTACCTTTCAAGTCCTATAAAATTTTCTTCATAGGTACCAACAGATTCACCATACTTTTTCTTTAGTTCAAGAATCTCCTTCTCCATCTTCGTTCGGAGAATACGAGGGAAGTACTTATTGTAAAATACGTTCTTGAACTCGTCCCACTCCATGGACTCAATTTCATCTATTGGACTTGTATTCTTGATAAGATTCTACCATTGATCAGTATCACCTTCCAAATGATACACTGATAAGATGACTTTATCATGTTCAGAACATTGAAGAACTGAAAATGTCTTTTTAGTAGTACTGATCCATTTTTCAGCAACAAGTGTATCAGAAGACCCACTGAAAGAAGGTGGACATTGCCTCATGAAGGACTCAATAGAATATTGTTCCCTTATCTGCTCATTTGGAAGTCCAGAATGATTCATAGCTTGTGTAAGTATATAAATAAGATTTTTCACTCCATCTCCCATAACATTTTTTTTTCAGGAGGAAAATCATTGCATTGTCCATTACATTGATCAACACGGTTCCTTCGGGTCCATCCATCGTCTAAAACCCAAAAAGAATAGCGTGAGAGGCAAAAATCATGCTAGGGAAAACAACATAATAAATGGGGATTACCATTAATATCTAACATCTTTGGTAAAATTCTACGATTGTTACCATAGTTCTAGGACTATATCTTATACGTATACTTATCCTTAGGGACATCCCTAGATATACCACAGAAATATCTCTAGGGATCTCACTAACGTTTTCTCATCCTAGTTTCCAAAGGTTGACTAAACCTTTCCTCTGATACCAACTGTAGAGACCCGAAGCTTGACGTACATGTACATTACATTACATTTGCAGAATACTTTAATACATAAGAAAAACATACACAAAAGGACCGTAATAGTTTAGTGTCTTTGGAAACATGGAACGTAATCTACTAATCGTGGAGAAAGATCTTCAACATCTCTCATAAAGATCTTCCCCTTTTTTTCTTACCTAAACCCTTTCTTTATATCCTGGGGAAACAAAAACATAAAAAAGGTGAGCTCAAATGCTTAGTAAGGGTATGCATGGATAAAATAAAACATACCATACACATTTGAACTTAAAAACATGAACATAATGTTTAAACATCAAAAGCTGGAGCAATGACATAAAACATGGGAGTACGCAAGGCATAGATCATAATGAAACATTAAGAATGATAAAATTGCATGGGAATAAAACATGTAATTGTGTCAACCATTATGCACATGATATGATTTCCATAGTAGCCAAGGCATTGCTTCCAAGACCATCTTTGTGGACAAAGCCCCTTTCTGAATCGAGTTCACTCCTCGTTCCAGTCATGTATTAGTGAACCGGTTTATCTTTCCATTCCAACCATGTCTATCTCATGAGATATAAATCATTACCCAATGAATTGGAGGGAGATATAGGTCTCACACATCTCATAGTGAAATATTCTTACTTGTGCAACAAAATAAACTTAAAACATTCATCATAACCCAAAGAATAAAATGGGTTTCACAAACATCATCCCATCATTTCATAATCCATATAAAACAAATGGACATTTCATCATAAGAAAAGTGAACCATGTAAATCATATAGACATTAAACTTGAAACATACGCATATCAAATAATATAATCTTATATGGAAAATGGTTTTGATAAAACATTTGAAATGAATTCCTGAGGAAACTATCCTTTCTTCGTCAAAATCATTTTCTTTTCAAAAAAATTCCTTGTACTTTTAAAATAAAATTATTTTGTTGAAAATAGTAATAAAATCATGTAGAGTAAGGTTCATGAAAATGAGGCATTATGAAACCGTAAAAATCTGTTCACTCTGTATAAGTTAAAAATAACATTCTCCTCGAACTTTTTCCAGAAAAGTCGCAAAAGTACCCTGTAACGTAAACAAAAGAAAGATTCCTTACATACCATGTAATAAAAGTCAAAAATGGGTAAAAAGGACTTTAAACATACCTGAAAACACTTTTATAAAACATGTACATGGATGATATAAATAACCCTAGTAAATACTTACAAATCAGCAATCTCTGATAAAAATGAGATTTGAAAAATTATCCCTTCCCTTAGGTCTCATATGCTTCGTACGTATCTGAACCTCCTGTATAATGATTTAAATAATTTCATGGACTTATTGAAGAATCATATTCATTGTTATGATATCATATATGGTTCACTTATGAATTTATATTACCCATTCTTTTGTAAATTCCATGTTAAAGATTGTTTTGGGTAAAATTGTTTTATGTATCGTACTTTCTTGGACTTGTTGTTCTTGATATTATTATTTATAACCTGATTTACTTAATTAAATAATGTAAAACATGATTTATATGTAATATATATTCATCATATACATATATATTATAGATTGATAAAAGGAATGAAATACACCGTTCATGGAGACGGTAGACCGTACGTACGCATGAACGCTGTTTTAGTTTCCTTATTGAGTTGAATGGAATTAAGTAGATGACATACATATATATATACATAAATACAGTATCTTTATAATGTCATATATTTCATTATTATTGATTATATATACTTTATAGTCATTCTTAAATGGTTAACATGGAGAATGAATCTCATCGCGTCATGGAGATGGTAGTCCGTACGTACGCCCAAGCCATGATATCGTTTCCATAATTATTTAATTGAATTGGAGTGGATGATACAATATATCAGAATCATTATGATGTTATAATAACTATGTATAGTTATTCTTTACACCATAATACCCATCCATGTAAGGTTTTGGTGGAAAAATAGATTACACCACGGCGTGGAGACAGTATTCTGTATGTATGCACGCACTGTGATTTTGTTTTCTGCAGGATGGATAGAAGGTGAAATGAGGTTGTATCATATTTATAATAACATATCAGTATATTAGTGATACTGATGTTATTACTTTATAATGAAACAACTAAATAAGAAGAAGTTGAAGAAGAAAGTAGTTTGAAAGAATCGGTTGAAGAAATTACCTCTTCTTCGGTACGCCTCTTTGAAACCTATTATTAGGGCACTAAGATTGGTCTTTGAAGAAGACCTGAAACTTAGATTTTTAGGAATAACATAACAATAAATAATATAATATTTGTTTTAAAAACTATTTTATGTCAATTTTGACACTATTCAATAGTTTATTTTTGTGAAACTCATAACAGAATGATTTCATCGACCAAAGTTTATTAAATCAATCCTAACATGTAATATTAACCTATAAAATTAGTTTAATTCATAAAAAGTCTCAAATTATATTTATTTGGGTATTTATAATATCAATTATTCAAATTTTTCACTATTATGGTAATTACTACATCATCATTTTGTCATAAATAAATTAAATTATTTAATGTCTAAAAATTTTAAATAAAATATCATTATGTAGTAAATATTATTAGAATTCTAATTTATTTTTACAATTGAATTTATCTCATGTATAACCCTATATTAAAAATGTTTTAGTAAATAAAATTTGATTTTAACTCTTTTAACTCTTCTTTGAATTAAATAATAATAAATGTCATAATCTAATACAAGTGGGCCTAAATGGACATATTTTATTCCTAAGGTTGTTTTTAGTCGAATTAAGCTTATCCAATAGAATTAAGACATTTGTTTTTAGAATAATAATATTATTTTTACCCTTAATTTCCCTATTTACTTTTAACCGTGGTAAAAAAAGTAAAAAGTTACTATTCACCAAAAATTATATTCATCTCATTGATCCACATTTTACTTACTAACATCAACCGTGTCTCTCGGATTTTCGAAATTCTACTCACAGAAGTCGTAAAATTAAGTTTTATGAAAAAATTACTTATTTTTTTAACTACCACTTAGTGGTTTCACTATTCATCAAAAAATGAATGTTTCCAGAAAAATACCAAAAATTAGGCCTAAGCTATATTTGATATTATGAAATCAAAAATGATGTCTATTTTACCAAATTAAAAACATATCATCTGCATTAATTAATTTAAAAAATTAATTACCGTCTTCCAAACATATAGCGTGTTCTTAAGAGATAATAACTATCAAAAGATTGACACTTGTTTATGTTTGGTATAAATGTGAAATTTCATAAAATGACCAACATTTTATTAAATTGTAAAAATATATTCTAAATATACTTTAAAACCACTCAAATTAATAATTCATCACTATTATTAATTTCGATTAAAAAGGTTGTTTTTTATTAAAATTTAGTAATTTTCACTATTCATCAGAAAATGAAAGTTATTCGAAAAGTACCAAAATTTCACCGTAAGCTAATTTCGATATTCTGAATCCAAAAATGAAGTCCATTTTGAAAAATAAAATTTAGCTAGTTTCAAAAAGTGTAATTAATATTTATAACGGCTAGTTTTATTAATATTTTAATAGAATATCGTTGTTTTGTGAAACTCAGTATTGCGTACTACACACGCTATCGAGGAAGTTCGCGATTGCATGTAATGAAAGGAAAGTCAAGGATGCGTGTTGTGCAATCCCCTTTTGGTGTAGCGTACAACACAAGATATTCATGAAAAGAATATTTTTTTTGTAAAATCATGGGGTGTTACATTGCAGGAATGGCATTGGAGTGAAACCCACATCGATCTGCTCTTAGCAGGCACTTCCTACCAGGCGATGCAGGAAAGGAAGAAGAAGAAGAAGCTGGCTGGCCCGACGATGCCGGAATGGCAGAGGAGAGAAACCCACATCGATCTTCTCTTAACAGACACTTCATACCAGGTGATGCTAGAAAGGAAGAAGAAGAGGACGCTGGCTGGTCCGTTTATACCCCAAGACCTCACGATAGAGGATCAGAAGAAGGGGAGCACACTTGGTGGCATGTTTATGGCCAAAGACCTAGGGATGGAGGTGATGCCGGAAAGGAAGAAGAGGACGGTGGTGGGAATACTGTTTATATCCCAAGACCTAACAATGGAGGATCGGAAGAATAGAAGTACGGTTTTCATGGAAGAAAGGCTAAGGAGAGCGCCGCACACTATACAACTCTTAGCAGACTCTTCCGATCAGGCGACGTCAGAAAGGAAGAAGAGGACAATGCTGTATGACTAGTTTAAAGCCCAAGACCTAGCGATGGAGGATCGGATTAAGAGAAGTACAGTTTTAATGGTAGAAAGGCAGAGGAGAGCGCCACACACCGAGCAGCTCTTACCAGAATCTTGTGATCAGGGCATGCAGAAAAAGAAGAAGAGGACGATGCTGGCCAACCTATTTATATCCCAAGACCTCACGATGGAGGATCAAAAGAAGAGAAGTATAGTGATCATGGGATTAAGGTAGAGGAGATCACCACACACCTATAACCTCTTACCAGACTCGATGTTCATGACAGAAATGCAAAGGAGAGCCCCGTACACCCAGCAGCTCTTACCAAATATATATTTAAGAATTAATATAATGAATTTAGCAATATTATGTTGAAATTAGAAATTTATGTTTAACATTTTGGAAATCTATGTAATATTTTTATTCAATTAAAATATATTTTTGTTTTTTCTCTTTTAATCAAGTATTCATAAGATTCATTATGATTTATTACTTGGTTTGAAAAAAACAAGTGTTTATTGATTTAACATAATCCAATTAATTCAATGAGAAACAAAATTATACTTTGATTTTCTTTAAGAATATTTTAATACTTAAAACATGTGCTTTTTCAAAAAATGGTTCGTGTTAATTTATATTAAAAATATTTTTTTACCACTTCTAGAAATTAAATCTTATAAAATGGGTTCTATATTTCAAATTAGAATAATTAATATCAGGTAATAAGACCAAATTAAAGAATAATTTTTATTTGAAAAGAATTATAGAAAATTATTAAGGAAGGTTCCAAGCAGTGTGTAGTCATGATGACATGAAATTCTATCCATCTGAAGTACAACAAAACAAATATTCTTTTCACATTTTTTGGGAAAAAGGTTAATAGTACCTCTCTTAAAAAATGAAAATAAGATTCCTTTTATTTTTTTATTAAAATTCAAACATGGATAAAAATTAATTTAAAAAACCATAGGAGAATATTAAAATCATTCTTGAAAACAATTAAAAAAAATATGAAAATGGAATAAAAGGATTCACAAAAGTCTATTTTTATTTTTTTTAAATTATGATCATTCTAAGTACAAAATAAAGTAAAATTTTACTATTACTTGAAGACTCCAAGAATATATGAAGGAAAATAAAATGAATTGGGCTTATCGTATAAGGAATGCATAATTTCTATCAATTTAAACAAAATTATAATCAACAAAAATTAAAATGTGATTGAAACATAAATCCCTTACAACTTTGGTAATCACCAAATAAAAAACTCATGAAAGAAAGAACCATATATGGATTTTTAAATCCCCATAGTTTCAATAAAAAGAATCATAAAATACATTAATGGTGTCACACACTGACTTTTTAATTTATTATTATTTTATTTTTCCTGGGATCCACGTCCCCGCATCAAGGATCGTGTTGGGTCCTGGTTTAAAAATCTCTGACATTTAATGTTTATGGTGGGTTTTAGACCTATGCACAGGCACCGTGTTGTTAGCAGTGACCATTTGGTTGCCTCCTGCCTGTACCCGGCTTCTGTACCTCACCCTCACGTTGACCTCACCCTTTCCTAGGCACTCTGCCTTGCTCCCTTTCCCTTCTCGCACCCAGCCTCGGAGTGAATTCCAGCTGACTCGCTCACTGCGACAATAGCCTCCAGGAACCCTCACCAGCACTGGCCTCTCTCCCACAGATCCTGCTCTCTGCCACCTACTCGTGCCAAGTCCCTCCACCGCTGGCTCCTGCTCACTCACCACCTCCCTCACCATGCCTGCCTCACCCCCTACTATAGGCCATGTCCCGGCCTCAACACTCCCGCACTCATCCCCTCACTACCCCCTCGTTGTCTCCCTATTCATGGTGTCTCGCGCCAAACAAAACACTTTGCCTCCCTCAACTGACGCTCTGGCTCGCCCTTGACCTCCGCTGGCCTCGCTCAGCACCCTTGCTCAGTGCCCCCGCCTTCATCTTGTGCCTCCAACCCCTGACTCACTCACCATCTTCCACTCTCAACCCCCTTGATGTATTTCCTTCTCTGGTAGCCTAGAAAATCCCCTACCCTCCATGCTTTAGACCCCGCAAGCCTCGCTACCCCTTCTTCGCGCTTCTTCTTCTACTCCAGTTTGCAGCAGCCTCCTCCGATATATTCTTTAATTCATTTATTTATTTATTCTTTCAATTTTTTATTAATTTAATTATTAATTTAATTATTCTTTTATTCTTTTATTTATTTATTCTTTTATTTATTTATTCTTTTAGTTATTTATTTACTTATTCATTTATAAATTTATTTATTTATTCTTTCATTTATTTATTCTTTTAATAATTTAATCATTTATTTATTTATTTATTTATTTATTTTCCCTTCATTTCGTCTTTGGTGTTTTTATTTAATTTAGATAAATCCTAATACTATCTCGGGTTTTGTATAGTGTGTTTTTATTGCTGTTTAGCGTGCGCGGTTGGTCCACGGGACATTGTTCAACCTTCCATTGAGGCTCCTTCATGTCCACTCTTGGTTTGAGGTAGCTAATTCCATGGTTTTCCTTTCCATAGTCTAATTGATGCTTGGGTGTTTTGATAATTTTATTTTATTTGATTCGAAGCTTTGTGATATCCATAATATTGACATCTATAGTGCTTTTAAATTTTTAGAATTTTTCAAAAGAATGTTTTGAGTCAATTCCTAGTTCGAGTCTGCAATTATTTTTTTATGTGCCAAATCCTGTTTTGATATTGTTTATGGCTATTTTTTTGGGGATTTTGTTTTTATGTAAATTCAGTTTGATAAAAAAACAATACTTTGAAGGTAAATAATTTTTTATGATAATTTTTATGTGCACATGGCACATTTGATAAAATACTATAGTGTTCAAAGTGGAACTGAGGGTTTTTATGAAATGTTTTGCCTTGATTGTGTTGTGTGTCTGCTTTGGTTGTTTGTAAACATGGTTTGGTTTACAATTTTGGTATTGGTATAACTTTCTGGTAGTGTTAAGGTGTTAAAATAAAACGGGGGCTCTTTGGTTTTTTATGTGATGGTGTGAGTTATTTTCTTATAAAGTGAGCAAGATGTTTCAGTTTCAAAGTGGTTGTTTTGTGCGAATAGTGTTGGTTGTTTTCTTGAATCACAGGTGTGCCATTGGATGTTGGCACATCCATGGGTGCACTCAGTGAACCCATGAACGTGCCTTCAAGTGCCAATAACACCTTTAAACTAGTGTTTACTTAAAACCATGGTATTCGAAATGGTTTATGTTTCCTAAGTATGATTTGGTCCTATATATGGATTTTGTGAAAGGTTTGAAGTGTGATCTCAACGGTGTGTTAGTTTGGATTTGAAAACATAAAATTTGTATTTTTGTAATGTTTTGGGTAATGTTTTTGGACATGACAACATAGAGGCTCGTTTGGCTCTTCCAATTCATTAGTGGAGTTGTGTTAACTTTTAGAATGGTCTGTGTTTGGAAATTTTATATGGCTTGTTGGGACTTTAAATGTTTTTAGAATAATGATTTCGACATGGGTGGGTCATGATGACCCGTTTGGAACATTCATATTTTATTTAATATTTGTGTTGACTCTTTGAAATGAAGACGTTTTGATTACTATATGCCCATATAACAACTTTAGTATTTTTAAAGAGGTATAGAATGGTTTTAATGATTTCATGGTGTGATGTCCTGGTTGGAACCGTTGATGATATGTTATATATATATATATACTGTGGCACCTCAATAGGTGGGATATCCCTTATGGGTTATCATATGGAGTGTCCGTGTTTGGGGTAGGTAAGTGCGGTGAGATGATTATCTTGTGCAAGGGACTCATACTTACATAGTATTATTGTAACCACCATGGGTTCCTAGGAGTCTTTTAGAGATCGAGTGATGGTTGCTGACCCACCCTGATTAGAGGGGTTGGTACCCCTGGATTTGTTGTTAGGCCATGCGGGCATTGCCACTGGATTGGATAGTTTGGGTGCCTAGTTGGTTATAGACTTAGGAGCATCACCATACACCGGCAGGTGGTTCCAAAAATGAGTACGTCTATGAGTCTTCTAGGGATATTTAGGATCACCCATGGTGACTGGATTATTTTCATTGCTGGTTTATTTTTCGTGCACTATTGTATTTTAAGCTTTTACTCTTACTCATTTTACTCTAGCTCAACATTGGTATATTCTGTAGTGTATATTATTTATAAAATGAAAAATGATTCTGTAAAATGGTATGTAGCATTTTTTGGGATTTTAAATGGTAAAAATGTGTTGCTTATTTTCAAATGTGAAATCCTTAATTTAATAATTGTATTTAAATTTTGGGTTAATGGATTGCTTCGAGGAAAGGAGACGTTGGATTATTTGTTTTATCATGGAAACCCTACTGAGCATAATTAATGATCATGCCTATCTTTATCATTTCAGTTGCAGGTTCCCTTACTCATGTTTTTTCTTGGATGAGTTGCTCATTATTGGAGCAAGTTGGCCTTTGGTCGGGAGGTGACCAAAAAGGTCACATAGTGGTACGTTCAGTTTTATTTTCTTTCCGTTTTTAGCATTATGTTTATTGACTATTAATAATTATTTGTTTTCATGTTTATTTGTTTATGTTCATGGGACGAATCATTCCAAATGATTAACATTTTGATGCCCGACACTGGTTTCCATCCTAGAGGGATCGGGAATGCCCTTCGGGCCATGTTGCATACCGACTTGGGTGACCGGTTCAGGGTCGACCCGGGTTGATTTGTGACAAAACAATATTAGAGGGCCCCTATTATTTGGGGTGTCTGGTAGATTGAGATTAAGACTTTCGGGACTTGAGAGGTAGGTACGAGAAGGACATCATGAACCCTCACCAGTTCCGAACCTCGAGTCACCATGGGTAGTCTGGGAATTGAGTTCTTGTCTCGTTATTATTTGTTTTGGATTGAGGGATGACAATGGAGGAAAAACGATGTTACATTGTGATTTTACATGGAGTAGTGACCCATGTGGAGTCATCGTACACGGTTTAATTCGTCCTATTCGTTGATTCTTTCTTGGGGCATGGCCCACTTCCATGTCGCTAGGTTAAGCATTACGACTAGTCCCTCCCTTTGGTGATTTCATCCAAGTCAATTGTCATCTTGGTTCTGGTTGGTTTAAGTGAATTCTTGAAAATGAAAAAGGGTTTTTGAAATGAGAATGATTTCTTTTAAAAGGCTTTAAATTTGTGAAATTGATTTTAAAACTGAAATCTCATGGCCTAAAAATCCAATAGTTGCTTGGAACTGGTAGAGGTATGGTTTAGATGCAACCTCGAGTACTCTTTATGAATGTTTTCACATGTGAGGGAATTCTTGGGAAATGCATGTTGGTGCGTATGGATGAAAGCAGATGAAGACATGTGCAACAGTTCATGGGATTACTGGGGTTTACACTTGGAATTAAAGGATCCACCTTTATTTTCTAATTTGATTTTAAAAAAAATGTCAGATGATTTTTGGAAATTGAATTTGGTTTGAAAAGTGGACTTGGTATTTGGAAAGTGTCCACGAAGGATGATATTTTTGAAATTTAAAATGGAAAGGGTATTTTGAAAGTGTAATTTTTGAGTTTTGTTTGTTTTTTCTATTTTCTTTTGAGATATTTGTTTTGGATGAAGGTGCTTTCTTTGATGTTTCTTCGGCGTGGGTTTATTTTTGGATCTATGTTTTATATGTTGTTCAGAAAATGTGTCCCTAAATGGTCACCAAGGTTTCAGATAACTCAGGCCCAGTTTTTGGTCCTTATAGGATATTTCTTATCCATTGCGGTGATCGGGGTCTATTAGAAGCAGCAGAACTGATTGAAGGGGTCTAACGTGTCTTCATGGTTTTGGGAACTCCTGAATCTATCCAAGTGCATTTTGATTTGGGTATGTTTAAAGGTCCGGCTCCGGATGATTGGTAGTTAGTTACCCCACCGTCAATGCAAGTTGGGATGACATGGGATGTCTTTAAATCCGTCTTCGTCCGATGCATTAACCTTGAAGAGGTAAAGATAATGAATAGTGTGGAGCTCATGCATATTCAACAAGGCCAATGGATGGTGAAGGCATATATTGACCATTTCAAGGAGCTTGTGTCCTTTTCTCCATAGGTAGCGCCACATGATTTGATGAAGACTTATATTTTCATTGGGGGTCTTCGTTTAGAGATCAAGGAGTGAGTACTCATTTCTAAAGACCGTCATTTCAAGAAGATGTTGGATGAGGTGTTCTTAGCTGAATTGGTCTCCAGAGCATAGGTTTTTGGAAATCTAACATATCCTGTTACTCAGGAAGGTTCCCCATATCGTGAGTAGGGTGTTCTAGAGGGACCTGTTTCTAATGAGCCATCTGTAGTGGTTTTGGTTTCCAATTCATCATATCGTTCAATGGTGTGTCACTAGTGTAGCTGGTTCAGGTAGGTGAAACCATCATGTTGCGTCCCTCCAAGGACGTGTCATCATTTTAGGTGCCTAGGTCATCTAGTAAAGTTTTGTAAGAAGAGTCGCCTGAAGAATATGTTGTGACCAGAGAATCCCAGTGCCTGACTGTGAGGAAGGAGATGCTTCAGCCATCAGATCCTTAACCATAGGTCTAGGTGTGAAGATCACGTGTAGTCAGGAGTTGCCAGGGGTGTGAAGCTGTGGTTTGGGTTTGGAGTTTCGTGTTGTCTGTGGAACATTTAGTGTCTTTTCGTTCTTGTTTTCTGCTGATAATTTTATTACATTTTTTTACGTTCATTGTTTTATCATGGTGTTTTGATAGATATGTTCTATTATAATCCAAAAAATTTTGTTTGTCTAATCATGGTTTTTGGAATCGTGCACTTTTCATAATGGTGTGTATGGACCTTGTGTGGGTTAATCATGGTTGGGATGTGTTCGTTTGAAGATTTAAGTGTCTGTAGAGGAATCAATGTTTCTGGTTATGATCAGATTCACTGTTTGGGTTTATTTATACTCAGAGTCTTTTCTCATGTGTTCGGGGTTTTGGTATGGTGGAGAGTTATATGTTTAAGTGGAGGTGTTGTTCACTCATTCTATAGAACTTAGTTCAGATCGGTTGGGTGTTCCTACATCGGCCCCCTTCTTGGGGTGGTATGTTTGGGTGTTAATTTTCATCGCTAGTCGATTTATTGTGGTGGGGAGAACTCTCTAATGTTTTCCTATTCTATTGTGTTGTGTTTTCCTTTGGTTTCAATCGGGCATGGATCCTTGTTTTTTCTATTGTTTAGGTGAGTGACTTTCTGGGGGCAGAAGATGTCTATGGTGGGGAGAATTGTCACAGCCCAACTTTATAATTTATATTTAGTTTATTATTTCTGGGATCCACATACTCGCGTCAAGGATCTGGCTGGGTCCTTGTTTATAATTTCTAGCATTTAATGTTTTTGGTGGGTTTCAAACCCATGCACTAGCACCACGTGGTTAGTAGTGACTGTGCGATCGCCCCAGGTGCTTGTGTGGGTGCCCATGCAGACTGCGTTGAGGCGTGCAGTTTGCGTGCAAGATTTTTTAAGTCATGTGATGAGCACATGGGTACGCATTAATATTATGTTATTATTATTATTATTATTATTTTAATTATTGTCATTATTATTTTTTTATTGTGGTTTATATTTATATTATTACTTATATCATTATTTTTTGTTATTATTATTAATATTTATGTTACTATTATTAATATTTTTATCATATTTGATTTTATTATATTATTATAGGATAAAAAACAACAAACCCCCCCCCTAAACCTAATCCTACCCGTGCCCCCACCCCATTTCCAGCTTCCTCTTGTGCGAGCCGCCCCTGCAGCTCCTTGCGCGAGCCCAAGCGACCTCCGCCTTGCCTCCTACCTGCAGTCGGGTTCCGTACTGCACCCTCACGGCAGCCTCAACCTTGACTAGGCCCTATTCCATTCTCCATTTCCCTTCTCACACCCAGCTTCGGCGTGAATCCCAGTCGCCCCGCTCCCCGCGGTAATCGCCTCCAGGACCCCTCGCCAGCACCGGCCCTACTCCCGCAACTCCTTCTCTCTGCCACCTACTCGTGCCCAAGCCCGCCATCGTTAGTTCCCACTCACTCACCACCTCCCTTGTTTTCCCTACCTCACCCCCAGCTATAGGCCACATCACAGCCCCCACAATCCTACACTTGTCCCCTCGCTACCCCTCACCACCTCCCTATTCTTAGTGTGTCGCGGCCAATAGCCCACTCCACCTCACTCACCTCACACTAAGGCTCACCCTCGACATTCACCAAACCCACTCAGCACCCTCACTCAGTGTCCTCAACTTCATCCAGAGCCTCCATCCCCTACGACACTCACCCTCTTCCACTCCCGACCCCTTGCTGTTTCCCTTCTCTGGCAGCCTAGAACACCCCCTTCCCTCCTTGCTTTGGACCCCTCCAGCCTTGTCGTGCCTCCCTCGTGCTTCCTCTTCCGCATAGGTCAGTATAGGCCTCCTCCGGTATATTAATTTATTCATTAATTTATTTATTCATTAATTTATTTAATAATTTAATTTTTTATTTACTTATTCTTTTCTTCTTTCATTAATTCTTTCATTTAGTTATTGTTTTAATTATTTATTTACTTATTCATTTATTTAATTATTTATTTATTAATTTATTTATTATTTTAATATATTTTTATTTTCTCTTCATTTAATCTTTGGTGTCTTTATTTAATTTAGATAAATCCAAATACTGTAGCGGGTTTTGTGTGGTGTGTTTTTATTGTTGTTCAGCCTATGCGGTTGGTCTGTTGGGTGTTGTTCAACCTTCCATTGAGGTTCCTTCACGTCTGCTCTGGGTTTGATGTAGCTAATTATATGGTTTTCCTTCCTCTAGTCTACTTGATGCTTGGGTGTTTTGATAATTTTATTTTTTTTGATTCCTATATTTGTTATATCCATAAATTTTTCTACTGTTGTGCTTTTATATTTTTAGAATTAGTTAATAGAATGTTTGGAGTCAATTCCTAGTTCAAGTCTACAATTATTTGAATATGTACCAAATCCTATTTTGATATTGTTTATGGCTATTTTGTTTAGGCATTTCCTTATGTCAATATATTATGAAAAAAATTATTTTGATGGCAAATATTTGGTTATGATAATTTTTATGTGCAGTTGGTGCATTTTATAAAATACTGTAGTGTTTAAAGATTAATTGAGGATGTTTATGATATTTTTAGCCTTGGTTGTGTTGTGTGTTGACAATGGTTATATGTTATCTTGGTTTGGTATATAATTTTGGTATTGGTATAACTTTCCCATAGTGTTATGGTGTTAAAATAAAATGGGGGCTCTTTGGGTTTTAATGTGACGATGAAAGTTATTTTAAAATAAATTGATTATTTGGTTCTAGTTTCAAAGTGGTAGATTTTTGGGAATAGTGTTGTTTGTTTTCTTGAAGCACATGCCTTCCATTGGATGTTGGAACATCCATGGGTGCACTCGGTGCACCCATGAACATGCCTTCATGTGATAATGGAACCATTAAACTAGTGTTTCCTTAAAACCATGGTTTTCTAAATGGTTTTTGTTTCCTATATAATATTCAGTCCTTTATGTGGCATTTGTGAAAGGTTTAAAGTTTATTCTCAAGGGTGTTCCAGTTTGGATTTGAACATATGAAAAAAAAATTGTGTAATGTTTTGGGTAATGTTTTTGGACATGACAACTAAAAGGCCCATTTGGCTCTTCCAATTCATGGGTGGAGTTGTGTTAAATTTTAGAATGGTTTCTGTTTGGAAATTGTGTGTTCCTGGTTGGGACTTTAAATATTTTTAGAATAATGATTTCGACATGGGTGGGTCATGATGGCCCGTTTGGCACTTTTAGCTTTAATATGATGTATTCATTGACTCTTTTAAATGATGATGATTTGATTATTTTATGACAATATAACAACATTAGTATTTTGAAAAAGGTGTCGAATGGTTTTAATGATTTCATGGCATGAAGCACCGGTTGGAACCTTTGATGATATGTTACAAATATATATATATATATATATATATATATATATATATACTTGGGAACCTCTATAAGGGGGATATCTTTTATAGGTTTTTGTATGGAGTGTCCGTGTTTGGGATAGGCAAGTGTGGTGAGATGAGTAACAATTGTGATGGTCTCCTACTTAAATAGTATTATTGTATCCACCATGGGTTCATAAGAACATTTTAGAGATTGAGTGGTGGTTGCTGACCAACCCCGATTAGACGGGTTGGTACCCCCTAGATTTGTTGTTAGTCCAGGAGGTCTTTTCTATTAGATTGGTCAGTTAAGGTGGCCAGATGGTTATAGACATAGTATCTTCACCATACGCCAACATGTGGATCCAAAACTGAGTATGTCTAGGGGACTTTTAGGGATGTTTAGGATCACCCATGGTGACTGGATTATTTTCATTGCTTGTTTATTTTTCATGCACTAGTGAATTTTTAGCTTTCACTCTTACTCGTTTTACTATAGAACAATATTGGTATATTCTGTTTTGGATTATATTTATAAAATGACTAATGATTTTGTAAAATCTTATGTAGCATGCTTTGGGTTTTTAAATGGGAAAAACATGATGATAATTTTCAAATTTGAAAACCCTAATTTTATAATTGTATTTCAAACTTGTGATAAAGGATTGTTTCGAGAAAGGAGACATTGGATTCTGTGGTTTATCTGGGAAACCCTACATGGAATATTTAATGCTCATGCCTATCCTTATCATTTCAGTTACAGGTTTCCTTGCTCAGTTTTTCTTGGATGAGTTGCTCGTTATTGGAGCAAGTCAGCCTTTGGTCGGGAGGGGACCTAAAAGGTCACATGGAGGTACGTTTGGTTTTATTTTCTTTCTTCTTCTAGCATTATGTTTATCAACTGTTTATATTTATCTATTTTCTTGTTTATTATTTTTGTTCATGGGCCAAATAATTCCCAATGATTAAAATTTTGATACCCGACACCGGTTGCCAGACCATGGGGATTGGGAATGCCCTTCAGGCCATGTTGCGAACCGGCACGTATCACCGGTTAAGGGTCAACCCGGGTTGGTTTGTGAAAAAATGGTATTAGAGGGACCTTGTTATTTGGGGTGTCCAGTAGATAGAGATTAGGACTGTCAGGACTCGAGAGGTAGGTAGGGTAAGGAAGTCATGAACCCTCACCTGTTCCGAACCTCGAGTCACCAGGGGTTGTCCGGGAATTGAGTTCATATGTCGTTTTTTTGGATAGAGGGACGACAATGGAGGCAAAAAGTTATGACATTGTGATTTTACATTGAGTAGTGACACATATGCAGTCAGCGTACACCATTTGAGTTCTTCTTAGTTGTTGATGCTTGTTTGGAGAAAGTCCCACTACCATGTCTCTAGGATAATCATGACTACAAGTCCCTCCCTTCAGTGATTTGATGCAAGTCAAGTGTCATCTTCGTTATTGTTGGATTAAGTGCATTTGTGAAAATTAAAAAGGTTTTTTAAAATGAGAATTATTTCTTTTAAATAGATTTAAATTGGTGACATAGATTTTAATACTGAAATATCTTGGCCTAAAAATCTGGTGGTTGCTTGGAATAGGTTGAGATAGGGTTTGGGTGCAACCTAATATACTCTTTATGAGTATTTTCACATGTGAGGGAAGGCATGGGAAGTGTGTGTTGGTGCATATGGATGAAATCAGATGAAGACATGTGCAATGGTTCATGGGATTACTGGGTTTTCACTTGGAATTAATGGCTTGACCTTGTTTTTCTAAAGCGATTTAAAAAAAAGGAAAATGATTTCTAGAAATTGGATTTTGAAGGAGGAGTTTTTGAGTTTTTTTTGTTTTTGATTGTTTCTTTTTAGCTGGTGGTTTTAGATGAAGGCACTTTCATGGATGTTTCTTTGACTTGATGTCAGTTTTGGATCTATGTTTTATATGTTGTTCATGAAATGCGTCCCAAAAATGTATCCAAGGTTTCTGATAAGTCATGTCCAGTTTTTGGTCTTTCTCAGACATTGACTATCCTTTTTAGTGATCAGGGTCTGTTAGAAGAAGCAGAATGGCTTGAAGGGGTCGAGCACGTCTTCCGGGTTTTGGGAACTCCTGAAGCTATTAGAGTGCATACTGTTTTGGGTCTATTTGAAGGTCTAACTCTGGATGAATTGGAGTTAGTTTCCCCACCGTCAATGCGAGTTGGGATGACATGGGATGTCTTTAAATCCATCTTCATCTGATGGTTAATAACTGAAGAGGTATAGAAGATGAAAAGTAAAGAGCTCATGCATATTCAACAAGGCCAATGAACAATGAAGGCATATGTTGACCATTTCAAGGAGCTTGTGTTATTTTCTCTTGAGGTAGCATCACAAGATTTGATGAATAATTCTCTCTTAATTGGGGGACTTTTTCTAGAGATCAAGGAGTGGGTCCTCATTTCTAAAGACCATTGTTTCAAAAAGTTGGTGGATGATGCATTCTTAGCTGAACTGGTCTCTAGAGCATTGGTTCTTTGAAATATAGCATATCCAGTTACTCATGAAGGTTCCCCATCTGCCAAGCACGGTGTGCCAGAGGGACCTATTTCTATAGAGTCATTTCTAGTGGTTTTGGTTTCCAATTCATCGGACTGTTCGGTGTCATTCTACCAGTGTGGCCGGTTCGGGCACATGAAACCGTCATGTCACGTCCCTCCAAGGACGTTTCATCATTGCGGGAGCCTGGGTCATCTAGAAAAGTTTTTTATGAAGTGTCTGCTGCAGAATATGTTGTGACCATAGAATCCAAGTGCTTGATTGTGATATAGAAGATGCTTCAGCCATCAGATACCTAGCTTCCAGTCATGGGTTTAAGCGCTCACGCAGTCAGGAGTTTCCAGGGTTGTGATGTTTTGGCTCGGGTTTGGAGATTCATTTTTCTAGTGGAACATTTAAACTTTTTCGTTCATGTTTTCTACTGGTAATGTTTTTACATTGTTTTATGTTCATTATTTTATTGTGTAGTTTTGAAAAATATGGTCTATTATAATCCAAACAATTTTTCTTTCTGATCATGGTTTTCGGAATCAGGTGCTTTTTTTAAAAGTGTGTTTGGACCATGTGTGGGTTAATATCGATTGGGTTGTGTTCATTTGGAGATTTAAGTGTCTGTGGAGGAATCGATGTTTCAGGTTATGCTCAGATTCACTTTTTTGGTTAATATATACTTTGATTATTTTCTCTAGTGTTTGGGGTTTTTTCATGGGTCAAGAGTTACAAGTTTATGTGGAGGTGTTGTTCGCTTGTGCTATAGAACTTGGTTCGGATCGGCGTGGAGTTCCCGCATTGCCCCCCCTCCTGGGGTGGTATGTTTCAATGTTAAATTTCAGCGCTAGTGGAGTTATTGTGTTGGGAAGCACCCTCTCGTGTTCTCCCATTCTCCTGTGTTGTGTTTTCTTTTGGTGTCAATCAGTCATTGATCCTTGTTTTGTCTATTGATCAACTGAGTGACTTTTTTGGGGTAGAATGTGTCTGTGGTGGGGAGAATTTTCACACCCCAACTTTATGATTTATTTATATTTTATTATATCAAGGATCCACGTACTCGCATCAAAGATCGGGATGGGTCGCAGTTTTAAAATTTCTGACATTTAATGTTTTTGGTGGTTTTCAGACCCGTGCACGAGCACCGCATAGTTAGTAGTGACCGTGTAGTTTCCCCAGGTTCTTTTGAGGGTGCCCAAGCAAACTGCGTTGCGGCGTGCAATTTGTGTGTGTGTTTTTTTAAGTCATGCGATGTGTTCATGGGTACCTAATAATATTATGTTGTTGTTGTTGTTATTATTATTATTATTATCATCATTATTATTATTATTGTAATTATTCTTTATATTATTACTTCTATCATTATTGTATTATTATTATTAAAATTCTTTATGATACTAAAATTATTATTTATATCATATTTGATTTTATTATTATTATAAGAAAAAAATCCAAAAAAACCCCTAACCCTAATTCTACCCGTGGCACCCCCCCCCCCATTTTTAGCTTCCTCCTATGCGAGCCGCCCCTGCGGCTCCTTGCGCCAGCCCAGGCGACCTCCTCCTTGCCTCTTGTCTGCAGCCAACTTTCGTACCTCACCCTCACGCCGACCTCACCCTTGCCCAGGCCCTCCACCTTGCTCCATTTCCCTTCTCGAATATAGCCACGATGTGAATCCCAGTCTCCCTGCTCCCTGCAGCCATCGCCTCCAGGACCCCTCGCCAGCACTAGCATCTCTCCTGCAGCTCCTTCTCCCCGCAACCTTCTCACACCCAGGCCCTCCACCGCTGGATCCCGCTCACTCACCACCTCCCTTGTCATCCCTGCCTCACACCCTACATTATGCTACATTCTGACCACTGCAATTTCACACTCATCCCCTCACTACCCCCCTTTTCACCTCCCTATTCTTGGTGGGATGTGCCTAACAACCCACTCTGCCTCCCTCACCTCATGCTCCATCTCGCCCTTGACCTCCACCAGCCACACTTAGCACCCTCACTCAGTGAGACCGCCTTCATCCAGTGCCTCCATCCCCTGCCGCACTCACCCTCTTCCACTCCCGACCACCTTGTTGTTTCCCTTCTCCAGTAGCCCTAAAAACCCACATCCCTCCTTTCATTAGACCCCACCAGCCTCACCGCACCTCCTTCGTGCTTCCTCTTCCTCTCCAGTCAATAGCAACCTCCTCTAGTATATTCTTTTATTCAATTATTTATTTATTAATTCATTTATTTATTCTTTTATTTATTTATTTACTTATTATTTTATTAATTAATTTATTTATTCTTTAAATTATTTATTATTTTAATTATTTATTTACTTATTCTTTTATTCATTTGTTTATTTATTATATCATTTATTTATTTTTTAATCATTTATTTATTTATTTTCCCTTCATTTCATATTGGGTGTTTTTATTTAATTTAGATAAATCCTAATTCTATCGCGGGTTTTGTGTAGTGTGTTTTTATTGCTATTTAGAATGTGCGGTAGGTCCATGGGGTGGTGTTCAACCTTCCATTGAGGTTTCGTCACCACTGGTCTTGGTTTGAGGTTGGAAATTTCATGGTTTTCCTTTCCATAGTCAAATTGATGCTTGTTTGTTTCGATAATTTTATTTTATGTTAATATTAATTTTGTTATATCCATAAATCTTCCTACTATAGTGCTTTTAAATATTTATAATTAGTCAAAGGAATGTTTTGTGTCAATTCCTCATTCGAGTCTGCAATTATTTGATTATGTGCCAAATACTATTTTGATATTGTTTATGGATATTTGTTTGGGGTGTTTCTTTTTATGTTAATACAGTTTGATAAAATAATAGTACTTTGAGTGTAAATACTTGGCTATGATAATGTTTATGTGCACTTGGCACATTTGATAAAATACTATAGTTTTCAATGTGGAATAGAGTGTTTTTATGAAATGTTTGTCCTTTATTATGTTGTGTGTTGGAATTGGTTATTTTTAAACATTGTTTGGTTTATAATTTAGGAATTGGTATAACTTGCTAATAGTGTTAAGGTGTTTAAATAAAAAGGTTTCTCTTTGGTTTTTAATGTGACGGTGTGAGTTCATTTCAAATAACATGAGTGATTGGTTTCAGTTTCAAAGTGGTAGTTTTGTGGGAATAGTGTTGGTTGTTTTCTTGAATCGTAGGTGTGCCATTGGATGTTGGCACATCCATGGGATCACTCTGGGAACCCATGAACATGCCTTCAAGTGACAATGACACCTTTAAACTAGTGTTTCCTTTAAACCTTGGTTTTCTAGATGGTTTTTGTTTCATAAGTAAGATTCGGTCCTTTATGTGGATTTTGTGAATGGTTTGAAGTCTGATCTAAAGGGTCTTCTAGTTTGGCTTTGAAAATATAAAAGTTGTATTTCTGTGATATTTTGGGAAATGTTTTTGGACATGAAAACTTTATGGTCTGTTTGAATCATCCAATTCTTGGGAGGAGTTTTGTTAAATTTTATAATAGTTTGTGTTTGGAAATTATGTGTGGTTGGATGGGATATTAAATGATTTTAGAATAATTATTTTAACATGGGTGGGTCATTATGACCCATTTGTCACTTTCAACATTAATATAATGTTTGCATTGACTCTTTGAAATGACGACGTTTTGATTACTGTATGACCATATAACAACTTTAGTATTTTGAAAAATGTATCAAATGGTTTTCAGGATTTCATAGCATGAATGCCCAGTTGGCAACTTTGATGATATGTTATATATATATATATATATACTAGGGCACCACTATAGGGGGGATATATTTTATGGGTTATCACATGGAGTGTCCGTGCTTGGGGTAGGCATGTGCGGTGAGATGAGTCACATGTTCGAGGGCCTCCTACATACACAGTATTATTGTTACCACCATGGGTTCCTGGGAATCTTTTAAAGATCGAGTGTCCATTGCTGACCAACCCCGATTAGACAGGTTGGTACCCCCTGAATTTGTTGTTAGGACAGGTGGGCTTTGCAACTCGATTGGTCATTTAGGGCATCTAGTTGAATATAGAATTATAAGCATCACCATATGTTAGCAAATGGTTCTGAAACCGAGTACATCTAGGGGACTTCTAGGGATGTTTAAGATCACCCATGGTGACGGGATTATTTTCATTTCTTGTTCATTTTTCATGCACTAGTGTATTTTCAACTTTCACTCTTACTCGTTTTACTTTAGCACAACATTAGTATATTATGTTTTGGATTTTATTTATAAAATTACAAATGATTTTGAAAAATGGTATATAGCATGTGTTGGGATTTTAAATGGAAAAAATGTGTTGCTTATTTTTAAATGTGAAAACCCTAATTTTATAATTGTATTTCAAACTTTCATTAATGGATTGTTTCAGGAATTAAGATGTTTGATTTTGTTGTTTATCTTGGCAATCCTACTAATCATATTTAATAATCATGCCTATATTTATCATTTCAGTTGTAG
The DNA here is from genome assembly GCA_963277665.1 of Viscum album. Classification (NCBI taxonomy): domain Eukaryota; kingdom Viridiplantae; phylum Streptophyta; class Magnoliopsida; order Santalales; family Viscaceae; genus Viscum; species Viscum album. Next base: position 1,936,436,154 of record OY728131.1, read on the forward strand.
GTTTCCTTGATTAGGTTTTCTTGGATGTGTTGCTTATTATTGGAGAACGTTGGCCTTTGGTCGGGAGGAAACCTAAAAGGTCACGTGGAGGTACATTCGGGTTTATTGTCATTCCACTGCTAGTGTTATGTTTATCAAATGTTTATATTTATCTGTTTGCTTGTTTATTTGTTTTTGTTCATGGGCCAAATTATTCCCAATGATTAAAATTTTAATTCCTGACACTGGTTGCCATCCCGTGGGGATCGGGAACGCCCTTTGGGCCATGTCGTGGACCAGATCGGGTAACCGCTTCAGGGTTGACCCAGGTCGGTTCCTGAAAAATGAGTATTATATACACCACACTAAATAAATAATTGGTGAATATTGCATATCTCTTATAGAAATAAAATTAAGACTAGAAATGCTTACCTCAAGTCACATATTTTTCGTACATGTTAAAACATATTTTATAATAAATATATATTTATTATAAATATATTTTATAACCATTATCATATATATAATACAATATATTATTTAATTATAAATAATTATCTCCCATTTATTGAAAAATATTTATTAAAATTATTGTTCCCGGTGATAACTATTTCATTTTTCATGTGTGTTTCAGTTCGGTAGTGCCAATCATTGTACTTTGAGAATGGTTACATTATCTCCAGAATGCAATCAATTTTATTAGTATCATATTAAATAATCATATACACTATTATAACTATTCATATAATATGATAACGAAAAAGTAATTACATCACTTCATTAAATAAAACATAATGTACAATGTTAATTGTAAAAATTGACCATTAAAAACCATAGTAATATCATAAATATCATATATATTAATTAAATTCATTATTAAAAGCATTAACATGATGTCGTTATGAAAAATGAAATGAATCACTTCATGAAGGTAATAATCCACACGCATTCTCGAGCGATATTTTCTTTTTTCTATACGATGGAAAAGAGGTAGATAATGGTTGTTCCATCATCATAATAAAAATTTAGTATATTAAAAAAACTGAATTCATTATTTTATAATGGATAAAATATATTTATAGGAGGTATAGGAAGAAATAAAACATAATGTAATCTGTTAAGTGTCATATCTATTTGTTGAGAAACCTCATTTGGATTACACCTTAAGCATTTTAGGGATTGTATTTTGACAAGAAAAGAAGACCTAGGACGTGGGAAAGGAATATAAGATGATATTAGGGTTTTTATATACTAATATTGAGTGACCAAACTTTAGGAATAAGTTATGAAATGATGTTCCCTTTAACAAATAAGTGAAAGAGAACCCTTGGAATTACATAAATTATTAAATTAAAATAAATTAAAATTCATGTTCAGGTGGAAATAAATTAATTTTTTTAGAATCTATGTTGAGTATAAGTTGATATAATCTCATCCAATAATATTTTTACAAGATTAGTTTATATTTTAACCCTTATCTCTTAGTTTTAATCTCTATTAACTCTTTGAAAATTATCGTGATTTCAATGCTTTTACTATTTTGGCATCAAAAATGTTAATATAAAAGGGAAATTGACCCATAAGTGGATAAGGGATGAAATTTTATACAATATCCAATTAAATAGGATGAATATAATATATTTTATAAATTAAAATTCATTTAATAAAATATTATTTAACACAAGATACCATTAAACTCATTTCCAGGACTATTCACATAGTTTTACTTTAAAGACATCAATACTTGTATAGAATTTGAATATAAACTCTTTTAAAAAAATTATACATTATTATTAAACATATAATTCACATGTCACCATAATTCTTCCATAAAATATTATTTTTTATGTTTTTAAAATCATTAACATTGATTTTTACACTGCTTGCACAAACATTGTGTTAGTATTGTGTAAGAATTTAAGGTAATTATACCATAAAAAATTAAAAATTAATTAACCGAAAAGAATATATTAATTATATTCTATATAAAAATTAATATTATTTAATAACATCTTCTTTTCTATATGTGACCATTTAAATAAAATATAGTGGTATTTTGAAATTTACAATTTCTTAAAATATTACAAAGGACTTTATCAAAGACTAATGACACACATATGCCATATTTTTTAATATTTGAAAGAGGTGCTAAAATTAATATAATAAAATCAAATATAGTCAAGTTAATGGTGGGTTTTTAATCCTTTTTTATAGTTTTAATGTTGTTCTACATATTTTACCCTTACAATAGTGATGACATTTTTACTAATGTTACTATTCATTTTGAGAAAAAATAAATGATGAATATTTAATAAATTTTGAAATACTAGTTCCAAACATGCTATCCATTTTTCAATATTGTATCTTCAGAAGTTGAGGAAATAAAATTTAATATAATTGTGAAAAATGCAATGAAAACAGTTTTTAGAAAAAAAAAATTTAAGCATAAAAAACAACTACTATCAAAATCATAAATATTGATAATTAAAATGAAATTAATTAGATTATAAGAAATAAATTGAATCATATGTAAATTTGAGATCAAATTCCAATTATAATAAGAATTTAGAATATCTTTATTTACTTATAATAAAAGATGACATTTGAAAAATTGCAAATTTTCACTATTCAATAAAAATTCAATCATCTCCTAAAAATACCAAAATTTCACCATAAGATAATTTAGATTTGATGACTTAAAAAATTAAGTTAATTTAATAAAATAAAATTTCTAAAATTGGTATAAATTAAATCTAATTTCCACACACAAAATCCTATAAAAACCATTTTTGATGAAAATAAATTTTTGAAGCATAAAATTACTTCACTAAAAATCATGTTATTATTTAATAAAAATTAATCTATATATATGTATTGAGTATGAAAATTGTACATATATATCATTATTTAATTACTCATACTTATACGCACTTTTTAAACAACTATATTATAATGGGCACATTTAAAGAATAATATTTTTATAAAATATCTTAATTCACATAAATATTGATGTGGTGTGTTAAGAAATCTAGTGAGATTATTATTATATTAAAACCAATTTCATTGTGTTACATGAATACTTTTAAATGATATTATTATATTTTATATGTAAGGAGTCCAAACTCAAGTAAGTGATCAACTTCATAGCATGGTCTCCATTGGATGCAAGAAGGTTTACAACCATATTCCCTCCATTCCAGCTGTAGAGGGTCTCAAAAAATATATGAAGCGTAATCTATAAATTTTGGATAATGAATTCATTATTCCAATGATTAGAAGAAAGCATACCTAGTGATTTAACCAGTAAGGATGAATCAAACTCAACTGAGGAAATATTGATATTATAAGACTTTTAAAGATTAACACTTGTATGCATAGGATGAGATTTAGGTTATATAGAGGATCCTTATGTAAAAAAGATTGATATTGACTTAATGAAAGATCCTATACCATCTTAGACAAAACCACCTATAAAACACCCTAAACACATGATTAAACAATATTCTACTTTTATCTCCACCTTATAGTCTTCCAGCTTATCAGACACCACTCATATCATCTATGGATTTGGAAGATATATAACTAGAAATATGGATTTTAGTATACCTAGTTATGATGGATATCTAGTAAATAGAGTTGATATATTATACCTGTGAAAGGATCCTACTTTTCAAATATGTGGTGCAGTGATTGACTACTTGATGGTGAGTTGCATTACGAGCATTCTATATAACTAAGCAGCCACAATACTCTAGGATTCCCTAGAATAATGACACCAGTATTATTAATATTATGTAATGTTATTATATTAATGGATAAACCATTTTTAAAACCATTGAGTTCACAATTAAAAATAAAATAGAATTTATCATGCTTAAATGATAATTACCACCTCCATGAAATAATGCGCTTATCTTGTCACCACCACCTCTCATGGATAGAGAAAATGATTTATTTCACAAATTAATAAAACTCTAATTTAAAAATTATAATTATAAAATAATAATCTATCATATTTTTTTATTCCACTTCATTTGTTGATAAACGAAATCATTATTCATGCTTACGTTCGGACCACCACCTCTACAAATGAAGAATTTCATTTGTCATCACGATTATTTTTAGATGATTTTAAGAACTAATTTAATAAAGGTAAATTATATTAATAAAATTTTAAGATTCTATAAAATTTTTAATGACAATATATAAAAAAATCCCTAACTTGATAAGTCATTATAAAATGCCCCCATTTGGGTTGGTTTTACAACCTACATGAACGATGTTATAATATCAAAATTATGAATGACTAAGGAATGTTATATAATGATAATTTAATGTAAAAATAATTTATTTTATATTTTTAAATGACTATTGAAAGGTTTTATTTATATTTAATATATGTATTAATATATCACCTTTTGATCATTAAAGACACAAAAACATATTCTTTAAAATTTTCATTTTTGAAAACCATACATTTATGATTAGCCATATTAAAATGAGACATGGATAATAATTTAAATACCATTATTCTTGTATCTTGAACAATTTTTCAATGATGAACGTTTTTTTAATAAAAGGTAATCAACCACACCATTACAAAACTAGTACGAAACAAGAAATCAATGTTTCTAGCACCCGAAGTGGAATATGAACTTTAACTGGATAATATATTTACAGAAAATGGTTATGAATGATGTTTATAAATGTAAATAAACATTAATAAGGATATTAAATCTGTTAGGAATAATTTTTTATAAATAAGGTCCTAACACATTTTTACTAAGAAGAAAATGAGGTAAGGTTTTTTTGCCTCAATTTCACCCCTTGAGACAAATTTCATATCAAAAAACAAGTTTAATTTTGTAGGGTGTATCTATGATCACTAAATATATATTTTTCATGATCCTATCATTTTTATGATTTTTAAATTTTTATTTGAAATTTTATCCTTTAATGGATTTTCATTTGAAATATTATACATTCGTAAGGGGTTCATTGTCTTAAATTTAGTTTCCTAGGAAATATTGTAAAACCCCGAGCTTCCACGATACGCTTCTCATTCAATAATGCAATGGCTTGCATTGTACGCAACTTCGAGTTCTAAAATACCGCGACTAATCAAAGTAGCCGTTATGAATAGTAATAACCACTTTTTAAAATTATAGAAATTTTATATTTCAAAATGGACTTCATTTTTGGATTTGGAATATCGAAATTAGCCTATGTTGAATTTTTGGTATTTTTCTGAGAACTTCTAATTTTTTATGAATAGTAAAAAATACTTAAAAAAAACATTTTTAATCAAAATAATTTATAGTTATAAATTATACTATTTATTGGTTTTAAAGTATAATTAGAATATATTTTTACCATTTTATCCAATGGTGTTCATTAGAATTAATTTAACATTGAAATTGGACATAAACAATTGCCAATCTTTTGATAAAAATTGTTTCTTAAAAACACGCTATTTGTTGTGACAACGGGAATTAATTATGAAATTAATTAATGCAACTTATATGTTTTGAATTTTGTAAAATATACATCATTTTTTAATTCGTAATATCAATTATAGCTTAGGGTGAAATTTTGGCATTGTTCTGAAAAACTTCAATTTTTTATGAATAGTGAAACCACTAAGTGGTAGTTAAAAAACTGATTTTTCATTAAAATGAAATATTACCACTTCTGTGACTTGATTTTCAAAAATCTGACATACATGGTTGTCATTAATATGTAAAATGCGGTTCAATGAGATAAAAATAATTTTTTTGGTGAATAGTAACTTTTAAGTTCTTAATCGCGATTAGAGGTAATTAGTGTAGTTTAAGGTACAAATAATGTTTTAATAATATGAGATGAGCTTGAAACTTGTCCTACTCCTATTGGATGAGTCATGGCCGACCACGAAAACCCATGGGTCAACTTGGGGACCCCACAGTGCCACTTTGGTTGGAAAATGTCATTAATATATATTTATTTAATGTTAAAATTAAATTGACACAAACATGAGTTGTTTTACTAAAACAGTTTTTAAGTGGGGTTAAACAAGTCCAAATTTTGACTATAAATATTCATTCGAAAGATAAAAAATATTTCCTACATCATAGTAGTTTTTTATAATTTTTAGACATTAAATAAATTAAATTATTTATGACATCATTATGATGCAGCGATGACCTCATTATTTAACGATTTTAATAAAATGAAAAGATAATGTAAAATACAAGGCTTACACTTGTCCAAAGACTATTGGATGGGTATATTTCAAACCCTTATCACCTTAGCCACAAATTATATAAGTGTGGCACCTTTAGAATCCGAAAATCATTGTATAATAATGTAACATTTCAATCTTTCCAAAAGAGCCCCTCCTCTCCTCTTATAAAAGGCCCCCACCTCTACCACCTTATTCAGACTTTAAAGCCATTTGGATCATCCAACCTCTGCCCAAATACTCTCCCAACTTCCCCCTATTACTCCTAGAAGCCTCATTTTGGGCATAACTCTTCCCAAGGAAGCCTTTGGCTCAAATCAAAAAGAGTTACCCGATTTTTAGGTAATGTCTTCTCTAATGTTGTTTTGTTTTATTTTTCTTCTCCAACCCCCTACGCTCTTTTTATTCATTCCTTTTGTAACAAAACCAGTATCCTCAATATACTAGGATGTTGTTATAAGAAGGATTAGTGCTACACTTACACACACCTACATCTAATGGTTAAAGAACATACGGTTTCTGTGGATGGCGAATTTCCGCCTCACGAAACGATGATTGTTCAACACTCATATAACACCTTCAAAGGTGGCCAATAAGATTTCACTATATTTATATATGATATATAATATGTTTATGTTTTACTTATGCTTCTTTTTTTTCATTTATGGCATACTTTATGATTTCCATTATGGGTAAAACGCGATAATTTCATTTTAGGAATTGCGGACTACCGCCCCCTCAAAGTGATTTGAATCGTTAATGCCATATGTGGGATGTATAAAGGATGGAGTAAATGGTATTATACACTATATTATACTGGAATTATATTATACATTTATATCATTATGATTTCATTCCATTAAATACGAAATAGAAATGAAAGTACCGTTCATGCGTACGTACGGCTTACCGTCTCCATGAACGGTGCATTTCATTTCTCACCACTAAATGTTACGTAATAAATGAATGTATATACTGGATATATATGATATATATGACATCTAAATAATGAATATAATTCTGGAGATAATGGATATTCTACCACATAAACAACTTGTAATTATAAGAAGTTTATTGTTGACTCAAGTACCAAAGATCGACAAAACGACCGTTATTAACTTAAATAATTACATAATGTTCATAACATTGTAATAAGTGATATAAAAAGGATGATGAAATTAAAAATGGTTCTTAATAAGGTATATATTAACTCTAGTTTATTATTTAGGAGGTTAAAGAATGGTTGAGTCAAGTCAGACACGATGTAAGGGAATTTCTTAACCCAACTTCCATTCTTTGGGTTAATCTCCTACTTTAAAATTATGTCATGATATTATTATGTCCTATATTGTATTTTTAATTTATTTATGTGTACCTATAGTGAATACCCATAATAGATCTATTTTATTTTAAAAATGATCTTTTTAAGGACTTCATCTCAATCTCCTTTCATTGAGGCATATTTGGTTTTATACACAACTTTCTTTTATACGATGTATAAACCCCATTGACTTTTACATTTATTCAAAAGGAATATTTTTTATACGAAGCGTTTTACTAAACGAAAAAAAGGGAATATTTTTCTTTCCATACATATGCGACGACAACGACTTCTCCGCCGCCATGACCATTATTTGAGTTTCGGCTTCCTCTACAAGCCATCACTTTTTTTTAATGAAAAATAAATACAAAGTTTTTACTTTCTTTTATTTTGGTATTGAAAATGCTTTTGAAAGCATTTTTATTATATCAATGTGTTGTACTGATTTCTTGTGATTGAAATGTGGAAATTTTATGTTTCCTTTATGCATGTTTTATGTGATACAATTATGTTATGGTTTATGATATGTTTAAACCTATTCATATGAGGAATGCATTGGACTTAATAATTGACGGGTGGAGCCCGCTATAGCTCCTCGGTGCATCGGTAGGTCTAATGAGACAACTAGACGTGGAATTGGCCGAGGCCCTTTCCCAATTTGATTTATGGTTTTGGCCGAGGCCTTAATCATTTTAGACGTCTTGGCCGAGGCCTTGACAAAATGTTTCAGAATGTCTAGCATTATACATTCCCTCATTATGAAAGTGGTTATTGATATTTCATGTGATTATTCGACCAGTAGGATATCCATGTGAATAAGTGAATGGAATTATCTCATTTTACTTTTTCCATATTATGTTTATGTTCATGTTTAAAAGGTTTTTTTTAGTCATACATTGCCTTAAATGTTTATGTTTATTTATGAAAGCTTACGCTATATTGTTAACCTTACTGAGCATCTGAGCTCACCCCTTTCAATGTTTTAATATTTTCCCAGGATGTGAAGAAGTATTTTATGAATGACCTGCAGGGGTAGTCAGAAAGGGATATGAGTGTGGACTATGAAGACCATGTTATTGTAGTTTGTTTACTTTTTGATGTAATGAAAGACTTATGAATGTATCTAGTGTTTCCAAGGGTACTAAACTAATCGGTCTTTCGAGACTTGATCTTTTGTGATCATGCCAATGTTACGAAGTAATGCACCGACTCTGGGTAGCTGGGGTCGGGGCGTTACAGTTGGTATCAGAGGCAGTTTAGTACTAACCTTGGAAGCTAGATTTAGATAAACTCTAATTAGAGCACATAGCCCAAAGATAGAATTTGAGGATTAGTATAGAAGAACTTCCTATAATTTTGTTATTGTAGAGATTTTGTGAGTTTTCCGAGCAATACATCCCTGTCTGGATACGAGCAGGTAGAGGCGGCTCTGGAACAGATGTACCAAGGGGTAAAACCTGAAAACACCGCTTTGAGCTAGACTCGAACGGGAACTGGTGCACGACAACGGGCCTTGCTGCACTCTTGGTTACGACACTCCCGGGGGATATGCTAAGGATAATACTCATTTTCATTACAAACCACTATGAACGGTTATGAGTATATACTTCCTCATATAAAACCATTTTATGATTATGGATTATATTCATAAATAGTTCAATTTATGTTAAGTATTTTACAAGTATGGAATTATGTATTTTGATTCATAAACTAATCTAGTTTATGCCATTGTTTAGAAATGGCGCCTAGTGGAAGGAATGGAAACCGTATCAATGCATGCACTCCGTGTAGGGATTTCCATCCTGCTCAAGATAACTATTGTGGATCTGGAGATACAACTGGTGCTGATCAACTTATTACCATAGTGGGACAACTCACTCATGTTATGAATAATAACTTTACTCGTATGGATCACCCTGATCCACAACGTGGAGGATTAATGTTAGACCGCTTCATGAGGCAACAACCACCAACATTTAATGGGGGTACAAATCCTATAGTATATGAGCAATGGATAAATTCCTTAGAGAAAATATTCCATGCCTTGGGGGGTAGTGAAAGGGAGAAAGTTGTCATGGAAGTTTACTGCCTCACTGGAGATGCCGATCAATGGTGTTCACTAATTCAAAACACAAAGGAAGACGATGAATTAACAAACATGGAATGACAGGAGTTCAAAGAGCTGTTCTTAGAAAAATACTTTCCTCGGGACCATCGAGCGGATATGGAAAGGCAATTTCTGAGTCTGAGGCAGAAGGAGGATGAGAATGTCGCAAAGTATGAGGCTAACTTTACAAGGTTAGTGAGGCATGCTGCCGATTATATATGTAACCCAAGGAGTAAGATTGATCGTTTCATTGATGGGTTAAAACCATTTCTCTGTCGAGCTTTAGTATCACAATACTTCTCATCATACGAAGATATTGTCTCGTGTGCTATCAAGACAGAAAAGGAATTCTCTAAGTCTTATGACAACAAAGTAAAGCAAGAGAAGAAGAGAACGGTGGAACAAGAGACAGATAAAGGGAAAAAGGGAAAGAAGTATTTTCCATTATGTGATAATTGTGGGAAGAATCACCCTGGTACTTGCCTAAAAGGAATGAGAGTTTGTTATAAATGTGGAGAAAAGGGTCACCAGGCTCGTGATTGCAAGGGAAAGAAAGAGGCTGTCAATGTTGAATGCTACAATTGTAGAGAAATGGGTCATTATGCAAATGAATGTCCTAAGCGTCAGGGAAACTTACCTCAGAAAAGGCCAAGGGATCAAGGACAATCTTATGCTATTACTACAGTTGAAGCAGAATAACTAATGTATTGGTGCTTTTGGACTCATGGATTATATTATGGTTATTAGAATAATGTGATATATATATATAAGGATTGTACTGCAGTACTTGTTGATTTCAGTAAGGTTTTAATATGATGAAGGTAATTATATTTTTAGTATGTGACAATAAAGAAACTTTAATTTGTTTGGGGAATCTGATAAATTGATTTTGGAATTAAGAGACCTTTTAGAGAAAGTTTGGACAGAGGTATTTTGGATAACTATAAAGGTTGGAGTGGATTAAGTTGATCTTTGGATAGTATTGTTTAAGGTTAAAAAATTTATGAAGATTATTTTTGGAATATTATGATACTATAGTTTTAGGAAAAGGACAACCTGCAGGGTGGGGCAGAACCCGTCGCGTCGGACAAAGCTGTAGAAATCGAACCCACAACCATAGTGCGACAGGCCTTTATTTCCTACCACTAGCCTACAGGAAGTCCCTGGTTATTACAATATAATTTTACTAATCTAAATGGTATGTGATAACATTTGAAACCTTATAAAATTAGGATAAGTATAATATTTTTGAGTTATATTATCTTTTTGAGTGAAAGATGAGTTGAAGGTTGAAACTCTAATTGTCAAGCATAAATATATGTATACCTATCTCTTATTCAATGAATAAATTAATTCTTAAACTTTAGTAAATGGATATTAAACCAAAAAAAATGTGTTATCCTAATACCTTATGTCTTGTTGAACTGATGATATTTTAAATCAACATAGATTGAAGGCTTTGAGGCCCTCAATTTGACAGTTGATTATGATTGATGACCTCAATCACTCCCTACAAATATTTACATTTTTCCTCCAATTATATGTCTCTAATTGCCACCAATGTTCTCCTTATCGAGATCATAATTTGGTGGTGACTTTCTTATTTCCATTTCCCTCTTATTAAGGCTAAATCTTATTAATCTTATTTCCGATGTGGGTTTTCCTCAAAGGTATTTTCTCTTTTCAACCTTTTATTTTCAAAGAAAAAAATTTCAAATTGTGAGGACGCAATTTATTGAAGGAGGGGAGAATGTAACACCCTGAGCTTCCACGATACGCTTCTCATTCAATAATGCAATGGCTTGCATTGTACGCAACTTCGAGTTCTAAAACACCACGACTAATCAAAGTAGCCGTTTTGAATAGTAATAACCACTTTTTAAAATTATAGAAATTTTATATTTAAAAATGGACTTCATTTTTGGATTCGGAATATCGAAATTAGCCTATGTTGAATTTTTGGTATTTTTCGGAGAACTTCTAATTTTTTATGAATAGTGAAAAATACTTAAAAACAACTTTTTTAATCAAAATAATTTATAGTGATACATTATACTATTTAGTGGTTTTAAAGTATAATTATAATATATTTTTACCATTTTATCCAATGGTGGTCATTAGAATTAATTTAACATTGAAATTGGACATAAACAATTGCCAATCTTTTGATATAAATTGTTTCTTAAAAACACGCTATTTGTTGTGACAGTGGGAATTAATTATGAAATTAATTAATGAAACATATATGTTTGGAATTTTGTAAAATAGACATCATTTTTGAATTCAGAATATCAATTATATCTTAGGGTGATATTTTGGCATTGTTCTGAAAAACTTCAATTTTTGATGAATAGTGAAACCAGTAAGTGGTAGTTAAAAAACTGATTTTTCGTTAAAATGAAATATTACCACTTCTGTGATTTGATTTTCAAAAATCCGACATACATGGTTGTCATTAATAAGTAAAATGTGGTTCAATGAGATAAAAATAATTTTTTGGTGAATAGTAACTTTTAAGTTCTTAATCGCGATTAGAGGTAATTAGTGTAGTTTAAGGTAAAAATAATGTTTTAATAATATGAGATGAGCTTGAAACTTGTCCTACTCCTATTGGATGAGTCATGGCCAACCAATACAACCCATGGGTCAACTTGGGGACCCCATTGTGCCACATTGGTTGGAAAATGACATTAATATATATTTATTTAATGTTAAAATTAAATTGACACAAACATGAGTTGTTTTACTAAAACAGTTTTTAAGTGGGGTTACACAAGTCCATATTTTAACTATAAATATTAATTAGAAATCTAAAAAGATTTCATACATCATAGTAGTTTTTTTGTAATTTTTAGACATTAAATAAATTAAATTATTTATGACATCATTATGATGCAGCGATGACCTCATTATTTAACGATTTTAATAAAATGAAACGATAATGTAACATCCAAGGCTTACACTTGTCCAAAGACTATTGGATGGGTAGATATCGAACTCTTATCACCTTAGCCACTAATTATATAAGTTTGGGACCTTTAGAATCCGAAAATCATTGTATAATAATGTAACATTTCAATCTTTCCAAAAGAGCCCCTCCTCTCCTCTTATAAAAGGCCCCCACCTCTACCACCTTATTCACACTTTCAAGCCATTTGGCTCGGCCAAACTCTGCCCAAATACTCTACCAACTTCCCCCTATTACTCCTAGAAGCCTCATTTTGGGCAGAACTCTTCCCAAGGAAGCCTTTGGCTCAAATCAAAAAGAGTTACCTGATTTTGAGGTAATGTCTTCTCTAATGTTGTTTTGTTTTATTTTTCTTCTCCAACCCCCTAAACTCTTTTTATTCATTTCATTTGTAACAAAAACAGTATCCTCAATATACTAGGATGTTTTTATAATTAGGATTCGAGCTACACTTACACACACCTACATATAATGGTTAAAGAATATACAGTTTCTGTGGATGGTGAATTTCTGCCTCACGAAACGATGATTGTTCAACACTCATATAACACCTTAAAAGGTGGCCATTAAGATGTCACTATATTTATATATGATATATAATATGTTTATGTTTTACTTATTCTTCTGTATTTTTCATTTATGGCATACTTAATGATTTCCATTATGGGTAAAATGCGATAATTTCATTTTAGGAAGTGCGGACTACCGCCCCCTCAAAGTGATTTGAATCGTTAATGCCATATGTGGGATGTATAAAGGATGGAGTAAATGGTATTATACACTATATTATACTGGAATTATATTATACATTTATATCATTATGATTTCATTCCATTAAATACGAAATAGAAATGAAAGTACCGTTCATGCGTACGTACGGCTTACCGTCTCCATGAATGATGCATTTCATTTCTTACCTCTAAATGTTACGTAATAAATGAATGTATATACTGGATATATATGATATATATGACATCTAAATCATGAATATAATTTTCGATATAATGGATATTCTACCACATAAACAACTTGTAATTATAAAAAGTTTATTGTTGACTCAAGTACCAAAGATCGACAAAACGACCGTTATTAACTTAAATAATTACATAATGTTAATAACATTGTAATAAGTGATATAAAAAGGATAATGAAATTAAAAATGGTTCTTAATAAGGTATATATTAACTCTAGTTTATTATTCAGGAGGTTAAAGAACGGTTGAGTCAAGTCAGACACAAGGTAAGGGAATTTCTTAACCCAACTTCCATTCTTTGGGTTAATCTCCTACTTTAAAATTATGTCATGATATTATTATGTCCTATATTGTATTTGTACTTTATTTATGTGTACCTATAGTGAATACACATAATAGATCTATTTTATTTTAAAAATGATCTTTTTAAGGACTTCATCTCAATCTTCTTTCATTGAGGCATACTTGGTTTTATACACAACTTTCTTTTATACGGTGTATAAACCCCTTTGACTTTTACGTTTATTCAAAAGGAATCTTTTTTATACGAAGAGTTTTACTAAACGACAAAAAGGGAATGTTTTTCTTTCCGTACATATGCGACGACAATGACTTCTCTGCCACCGTGACCATTATTTGAGTTTTGGCTTCCTCTACAAGCCATCACTTTTTTTTAATGAAAAATAAATACAATGTTTTAACTTTCTTTTATTTTGGTAATGAAAATGATTTTGAAAGCGTTTTTGTTATATCAATGTGTTGTACTGATTTCTTGTGATTGAATTGTGGAAATGTTATGTTTCCTTTATGCATGTTTTATGTGATATGATTATGTTATGGTTTATGATATGTTTAAACCTATTCATATTAGGAATGCATTGGACTTAATAAGTGACGGGTGGAGCCCACTATAGCTCCTCGATGCATCGGTAGGTCTCATGAGACAACTAGACGTGGAATTGGCCGAGGCCCTTTCCCAATTTCATTTATGGTTTTGGCTGAGGCCTTAATCATTTTAGACGTCTTGGCCGAGGCCTTGACAAAATGTTTCAGAATGTCTAGCATTATACATTCCCTCATTATGAAAGTGGTTATTGATATTGCATGTGATTATTCGACCAGTAGGATATCCATGTGAATAAGTGAATGGCATTATCTCATTTTACTTTTGCCATATTATGTTGAAGTTCATGTTTAAAAGGCTTTTGTTTTAGTCATACATTGCCTTAAATGTTTATGTTTATTTATGAAAGCTTCCGCTGTATTGTTAACCTTACTGATCATCTGAGCTCACCCCTTTCAATGTTTTAATATTTTCCCAGGATGTGAAGAAGTATTTTATGAATGACCTGCAGGGGTAGTCAGAAAGGGATATGAGTGTGGACTATGAAGACCATGTAATTGTAGTTTGTTTAATTTTTGATGTAATGAAAGACTTATGAATGTATCTAGTGTTTCCAAGGCAACTAAACAAATCCGTCTTTCGAGACTTGATCTTTTGTGATCATGCCAACATTACGAAGTAATGCACCGACTCTGAGTAGCTGGGGTCGGGGCATTACAAATATTTCATATTGTGCACCATTATATCATTGATATGGTTCAAATAATACCTAATTATTATCTTTTACCATATACAAAATATCCATGGGGATTTATTAGATATATCTTGTTCTCTATTTAAATAGTGTTTGATTTAATTGATCCCAATTTTGTAAGTGTTTATTTTCTCAATTTTCACCCCTTGAGACATATTTCTTATTATATACAATGATTTATTTTTCATTGTGTATCTAATTAACCATTAATATATTTATAATTATCCAATCATTATTTATGGTGTTCAATGTATTATTTTAAATTATATTCTTCAAGGGGTTTTGATTCGAATGATTTTAATGTTGTAAGTGTTATTTGATTAAATTTGTTTTTACCTGAGACATGTTTATCTAATACAATATGTTTTATATTGTTTGGTGTACTTACTAACCATTTGGAATTTCATGATTCTTTCATTATTATTTTTATTTATTATTCATTTGAAATTATATCCTTCAAAGTGTTTTGATAAGAATTTTTATAAAATCAGTAGTGTTATTTGTATGTCTTTTAAATTCCATGAGACATGTTTGATATTTGACACCAAAATATCTTTTATATATTTTATTAACTACCATATTTATTTTCAAGTATAATTAACATATTAAATTCTATTATATTAAAATTTAATTTTATCCCTTTCATGTTATTTGAATTCTTATGTTACTATTACCATAAGGCTGTTTGTATCTCAATTTTTCTTTATTGAGATATGATTTGTATTAACCACTTGTTTCCTTTTTATAACAAAGTATTACTTTCTAAAACATATCAAACTATTTTCTTTTGTATTTTTATACATATGGAAATCCATCGCTACTGTTTTCTTTCCAAATAATCTACTTTCATACACATGATTTTTCATATAATTCCTTCTCCTTATAAATTCCCAATTTTTCATTATATTGTTTATAGGTAAATCTCTACGATAGTAATACGTGAATGAATTTATAAAATATTTACTTAAAAATATACCATTACTATATATTGTTTTAGTTTTAGTATTCTTACATGTAATTTTATTACACTTATAGATTGGGGTAAATATTAACAATTGACATACTTGTTATTATGATATTAACATTTATTAACTACCATGGAAAGTTAAATATTCATTGGTAAACCATACTCCTTCTTTATTTGAATGTATTATATTCATTTTTTTATTAGAAAATTATTGACATTCATTATTTTTTCTCCTAATATATAAATTCATGAATTACAAAGGAATTTTGATTGTGCATTATATTCATATTAATATATTTGAAAAGATTAATGCACTGGACTAAAAGATGTGACAGTTATGGAATAGTATTATATATCTCGTAAATGAATTGGTTGGTTTCCAGAGATAAAAGTTTTGGATATTTGGTTTATTCCTACCCATTGAAATAATGATGTGTTGGTTGTGTCCATGAAGAAAATAATGACGTCTTGGCTCCGGTATTGATGGAAAGAATAGTATCTTAGCTAAGGCCTTTATGATAAAGATCAGTCTGTTTAACATTATGTATTCCATAACCCTGAATTATGTTATTTTTTGCTATCTATTTATTAATACAATAAACCATGGATTTGTTTTAATCTCATGTAATTATTTATATGAAATTATTTTAATATATTTTTTTCCTTCCATGTTTATACATTGATAAATTATGATATAAATTTTTACATAATTCATGTTTGATCTCACGATTCATTTATTTCCATTTTCTTTGGTTTTGAAGTTAATTATTATACATGAGATATCTAGAAGAGTAGAATATGTTTATAATTTAGTATAAGTTTTTGATGAATTACTAGTTTCTTATATAATGGAAGTAGCGTTCAACTAATGAGAAATACATTGGATTTTTTAGTTTTACGTTTTTTCAAGCTATCTAAAAATCTATACTAAAAAATTAATTCAAATGAAAGTGACCTAATATTTTTAGTGATATTTTATTTATTGATGGATAAGATTGGTTCACTTTAGTTCAGTTTAAATCTTGGTTGAAGAAAATTTATTTATGAGAACCGCTTCCTATAGTACATGTACGTAGAATCACAGTTGGTACGAATGGAGGTTTTAGATATCATTAGATATTCAGATGTTATTGTTCAAAGATAATTTAGAATAATAAATGTCACCAAGGTTTTATATATTAAGGTTTATCATAATTTCAATGGAATGGATAACCATTTTGGATTGGTTGAGGTATTATTTTATAATTTATATCTTTTCAGGATTAGGATGAGGGAGCTTTATAGAAAACCCCAGGTATGAGTCTATTTACAATAAAACATCCAAAAAATTTGGAAAAGTATGGAGTTTTTTTGTCTCTTAGAAATTACAACCCTATTTGGATTATGGAAAATTGATATGGTTGTAGTAGATATTCACCCAAGGGTTATATCCCAAAAAAGGTAGGTTAATTATCAAGTTATTCATCAATCGGTGCAAAGTGAGTGTGCCTAAGACTGCACACCTTGATAATAAATCATAGGTGATATGGTTTAGAAATTAACATGTACTTTAAGAATTGTTATAAAGGATTCTAATAAACTAGTTAGGTAACATTCTGGGATAATTACCATTGAAAACATAGATTAAAATGAATAGATTCATAAGATAAGGTATATATTAATTGATATTTTAATTTTTAGATAATTCATGAATTGAATTTTTAGATCATATATTTTAATGATTTTTCAATTTTGAATATTGTAAAAAAGTCCATGCTAATTTGGGAGTGTAATTTTATTATTATTATGAGTAATAAAAAACCAAAAATAAAGAAACATAGGTTGAACCAAGAGTGACATATCATAACTAAAAAGAAATGTAAGCAAACATGATGTTGTCATAGAGTAAGACATATTGAGGTTAAATTTTTCATAATTCTCTTATGATGCTAATTTTATATAACTCAAATTAAATGTTTTCATTTCAATAATTGCTAGTGCTAGAAAGAACTAAATTAACATTTGATATGATGGGAAATTCTATAATGGTCCTAATGAGAAATACAATTGGATAATAGATTATGTTAAAAATCATGTGATGCTACCAAATTGGTTATCACGACTTATGGATAACAACATGAATATAGTTGAATTATAAAATACATTAGTGTACTGAATCATGAGATCTAATGGAAGTTAGGTTGACAATGTTGATTAAGGAATAAATATTAAATTTTCTAAATGTAATTTTTTTTGGAAGAAACACAAAACGCAATGTCTCAAAAGAAATGGAAGATTGTAATAGTTTGTAAAATTAGGGTATAGAGTAAACTTTTTCAAAGGAAAGATGAAGAAATCTATTAATATAATAAGGGGAAAATATGTGTTTTCGAGTCATGCCTAATATATTATGATTGAATCCTCATTTTAAAATATATCTAGAGTTATGTATATATTTTTGAAAACCTTGAATAAATTTATTATAAAATGATAATTATAATTGTGTGGACATAATTTATTTATGTGTGTGGGAATATAAAACACTAATATCTTAAATTACATATTACTTTAAGACTTAACATATTAGATTGGATATGATAAATGAAATTCAAAACTCCAACAAAGTACAAAACATTATATAACCATTAAAGATCATACATGTAATTTGTGGGTAAAATAGAGGTAACAAACATAAAAAAATAATTTTTTTTAAAAATAACAGTCATTATTTGTACATAAAAATTTATAAAATTCAATGAGTGTAGCTAAATAACTATTAAGACTGATTTTTTATTTCAAATATATCTTTTTTTTAAATTGTCTTGTATGCATTTTATTTTAAGATACAAAAAATATTATCGATAAAAAATATTATTGATATAAATATTATATTAACACCCATCTAAATATTAATGGATATGACATTTTAATGAAAAAACTTAAAATTATAAAAGTTATTTTCCTAGGAGAATAATTTTCACTATATTTTTAGGTTATTATTTTCAAATTTTTAAATTTTAATTTAACCAAATTCCATTAATTTTTTGATTTATATTAACAATATTATCTTAATATGAATTTTTGTGATTTTTTAGAAATAATATATTTATAGTTGAATAGTATAAAATAAAATTTTTACTAAATTCATTGTGTTTATGGATATATAAAGAATTAATTATATTTCAAACAATTATAACAAAAATACATAACAAATAAATAAAATTAAGGAGTAAAAAAATACTTTTAATATTTTTTTTCTGGATTTAGAGAACCAAACTTTATCATTTTATAAACTTAAGTTATATTTCCCAATAAAAGAAACTATTTTTACTCTAAATTTTAATTTTAATATTATTTTTATAAAGTTAGGTTATCAATTTATTTGAAAGGAATATTTTTTTTATTATAAAAAAATTATATTATAAAAATATTAAACATCGATAATTTTATTATACACATAAATTTTAATCTTAGACTATACATTCTAAAAATGGGTTTTTATGCCTTATATGCACTAGGGTTAAAATTAATTTTTCATACACATCAAAATATTTTTTATTAAATGTTTCTAATATCTATAATGATTAGTTAAAATATATTTAATATGGATAATTATATTTATAGGAATAAAATTTAAATTAATTACGTAAAATATAATTATCATGCTACAAACAAAAATGCTAAAATATTGACAACACAAGAAAGTTGATTTTTTATTATTAAACCATTAAACTTTTTATTCCAAATACATTATGGTAAAATATTTACTATAAATATTTTGTAAGTCCATACGTTTTTTATCAATATGGATTTTTATTAACTATTATGTTATGTTGATCATGTATAGTATTGAGTCCAATTCTCAAAAGCTTTATTTATATATTTTTAGATAATACACTTTTTAATTGGGTTGAGGGGGAGCCTTATATAGACTGTAAGGCCAGTAGAACATAACCCATTACATGAACCAAAAGCTTATATACCATACTCACAAAACATCCCCAACCTAGCCTCAACACCATGATACACCTATTCTCTATGTCCTTTCAAGGGAGAATGGCTAGCATTTCCCCACGAAGAACAACAAGGTGTCTGGTGCCAATGAAAAAATTCATACCCTCTCATAATTATAGATTTGATTATCCAACTAGTGGATGTTTCCCACTCTAATTTTTTCCTCTTCTGGGGTTTCAATTGAGGATCCAAACTGGCCCGTAGCTCATATTCAGAAACCTATGTTGTGACATGAATCTACAAACCACTTGTTGAGCCTCACCACCTTGACCCATCGACAATCACCACAACTTTTCACCACCTTTTTTCTACCAACCACCGTAACCCACCATCGCTGAGGTGAAATACTATGCCAACTCCATCGACACCAACCCCCAATGTCGATGCCTCTCACTCACCTCTATCATTGCCACACCATCGAATTGTCGACCTGTGTCATCCTTCCTCATCTCGACTCAATCGATACTAAACCTTGATGATGATGAGTTCCCTCTACCACGGTCCAGAACCATGGCTGACATCCAACTTATAATAACCCCCAATTTGTATTCATATTCATATAGTTTATTTAGTGAATGCATTAAACTTAAAGAAGTAACAGGTGGGGCCAAATATGATATATCCCTTTGATGCATTGATTAGTCTTATGGGGAAAATTATTTGGGTACTTACTGTATGCCATCCTAATGTAAAAATTATTCCTTGGTTGCAACCTTGATGATAATAATAATATCTTAGTTGTGGCCTTAATAGAAAAAAAAATTGTCTTGGTGGAGGCCATGATGGTAAAGATACGGATGTCTAGTTTTATAAATTCCATCACCCTTAATTTAAATGTTGTTTTCCATGTGTTTATTTATATTATTCACGTTGTATTTGATTCAAGATCATATGATCTATTATATGACATTATTTTATTATCAATTATTTCTTATAATATTATTCATTCCATGTTTATACCTTGATAGATTCTGATATATATTTTATCTTACTGAGCATTTGAGACCACCCTTATTATGTTTACATTTCCATATTTTTTGATGATAATTATTACTCAATATATTTCTAGAAGAGTAGTGTATAAGGAGAATTTCATGGAAGATATTGAATGATTAAGAGGTATTAAATATTTTTTTATGTAGTGTCAAATTTTCCATTTGATGAGAAGGAAATGGGTTTTATTGGTAAATTTTATTTCTAAAATCTATATATTTTATTCCTAAAAGGTTCTTAAAATTGATGTTAATCCATAGTTATTAGTGATATTGTATTTATTTATGGTTAAAATTTGGTCACCTTAGCTCATTTCAATGTCGTTATGTAAAGAAGTTTTTTATGAGAATGGAATCCAAAGAGAGCACGTCTGTGGTATCACAAGAAAATCATTATTGTATGCACATTATATTAACCTAGTTTGGGTGAAACAAGTAAAAATTACTTTTATCTTTCTTTATTCACTTTACCAATTCATATTTTTTTGTGAGGGAGAGAAGTGTTCATATTAAAAGTGGAGCAGGAACATTGGAAGTTGCAACCAGCCCTACACATTATTTGTGCTAAAAAAACACTTATAATGGTAATACCATTACTAGCACAAATAAAATGTATAATAAATTTAAAAACAAATTATATACTATTAAATATCATATTTTTGAATAAAAATATATTTTAATTATTATATATATAATATATTTTAATAAATATAATTTATATAACATTAAATACATAATTACACATAATATATAATAGATTTAGTGAAAATGGATTATAAAATAATTAAAATTTAAAATTAAGTAAAACATTAGTAATAATATATCACCAGTAAAACTTATTTTAAAATAATATTTTGCTTGATGACTTATGATACACGCAACATTGAACCTTAAGTGAACTATGATATATGATAAAAATATTCTTATTTAAATGTGATAATTATATCTTTGATATTAAATTAGCATTAAAAATATGAATAATAAAATTATGAAAAATATGTATAATGGTTTTTTATAAAAATAATATATTTATTAATTCATAGAAAATATTTAATCAATTTTCAGTAAAGTCATTTTATGCTTAAACAATATATTTTCTCCAAAAATGGATTTTATTGTCTTTTGTGCAGAAAAAATATTATTAATTTCTAGAATATTTTATAAATTTTATTTTAGGGAATAAATTTATTTTTGAAATCATCATTAAAATATTATATTAGGGTGAACTTATGGGGTTTTTTGAGAATATTTATTTTTGAGTGAATAGTAAAAAATATCATTTTTTGTTAAAAAGTCTTTTCTTTTCTTTAAGTCATGTAAATTAAAAGATGCCTTATATTTTAAATTTTATATTCAAGTAACTTAATAATCATTTAATTATAAAAAATATAATTAATTATGTATAAATCATCAATAGACATTATTTTCGTATCAATTCATTTTTGTCTTATATACCCATTTATCTAAAAACTATTTTTTCATTCAGTTTTATGAATTTATATTGAAATTGATTTATTACGATTCTTTAAAGTTAATCATAAGAAATGGATTTCATATTTTTAATAAATAGGTTCAAATTTGTTAAATAGTTCACTTTTATTTATGATCACTATGAATAGTAACCTTGTTTAAGATTTGTCAACATAGTAAAGGGTAAATTAGGTAACTATGGTTAAAAATAAAGTGATAAGTATTTATAAATATATCTAGCACTTACCTATGTTTCCTTATAATGATTTTAAATCAAAAAAACATTCAAATATTTTAAAATATGACATTTTGGGGTCATTTCTCTTTGATAAAGTCCTTTTTATTATTTTAAGTAAACAAAAATCCCAAAATGTCTCTTTCATACATTTAATATCTATAATATTTTATGATAGAGAAAAAAACCAATTATGAATGTTTCCAAAATATTATTTTAGTTTTTTTTTTGTGATGGTAATTTATTTTATATTTTTCATGATGACATTATTACCTTAAAAACATACACAACGCTGACACGGTGATTTGAAAAGTTATAGAAGAATCTAGTAACTAATATTAAAAACATTAAAAGTGGTGTTTTTTGGTGATTCATGGTTTTATATTATTTTTTAGATATATTTAACATATTATTAATTTTTTAAAGGAGTATTTAATTGAAATAAATTATGGTCTTGATATTTTTTAAAGTCAAATTATGTTAATAGTCTATAAAATGAATTTAATGGTATTTTTTGTAAAATAATATATTATTTAATGATTTATAATTAATTAAAATATATTATTTGGACAAATTAATGCAATATGGTTTAAAATATCAATAATTTCCCAAATATGGGTCACTTTTTCTTTTATAGTGAGATTATTGTCCCCTAACATGTAAACCACTTGTGATCGTGGTAATCGTTAAATAATGTTAATGGGGGTGGGGGTTAAACTAATAGATAAGTGTTTAAAAAACAGTTAAACTTGACTAAATTTTATTTTATGAGATTATAAGTACTTATATCAATCTTGTATTATAAATATATCAATTATGATTCAAATGAAGATGAAAATTAATTTTAATTAATTTAATACTTTAAGTAATTCTGAGGTTTCCCCTCCCTTCACTTATAAAAGGAAACCACCTTTCCTCTATTCCTAAAAATTCACGATCCATTAAGATTAAACAAGATCTAACCAAATCTCTTTCAAACCAAACTCCCCATGACATAAAAGATCTTTTCTCATCAGAATTTTAACCTATATGTCTTAATGTGTAATCCAAATATTATTTTCTGATGAAGAGGTATAACTTTTAATCAAGTGTTTCCATTTTATTTATTCTTTTATCTCCTTCCAATATCCTTAATCCCTGATAATATAATAACAAAATTATATCATGTTGTCATGACCCACCTTCACCAAGATGAAGGAAGGGACAACAGATTGCCATACCCTTCCTTCTTCAAGATGATAAAGATATAATGACCCCAGCGACCTGCCTTCAATTGGTCTGGGAGTGGCGACTAGCACCAATGGTATATAATCACACACAAAATAGAATAAATTACCCTTTTTATTTAGTACGATAAAGAGATAAGATAGTAAATACAAAAAAAATAAAACTGGAGGCGAAAGTAAATCAAAAAATAAACCATTCCCATATGCATGTTCATAAAGTAAGTGGTACAAATTACAAGAAAATTATAACAGAATTTACCAAAGAAAAGAAGAAATTAAAAACTAAAATTGTCCCAAATTCTTGACTAGTATGGTCCTGCATGATCCTCAAAGTCCTCATAGAAACCCGAAATCAGTTTTATATACGTAAGGTGAGTATACAGGTATACTCATTAAGGAAAACCAAAAGCTATCGTGCACAATTGGGAGGCATTCTAATTCCTATGAGATAAAAAATAAAACCTAGTAAGGAAACTATCCACCCAAACCTCACCAAGGCACACTCCCCAAATAATGCAAGTCAATTAATGTAATAGTAATTACACATCGATGAAATTATACTTGGATTGAAATATAAATTATGAAATTTCACATATAGAAAGCCACAAATTCCAAAATCTATTCTCATAAAATTATACATGGATTAAAATCCATGTCACTTACTGAGCTTCCTAGTGGAAAAAGGAAAATGAAAAAAACCAAAAAAATATATAGATTTATTCATATAATTAAAAGAGTATATATACAATTATTATAGAATAAGGAAGAACTATAGGTCGTAGGTCAGTGGTAAGCGCATGACCCTATCTCTCTTCGATCCTGGGTTTGATTTCCCGCGGCTTCACTAGTTTCCAAGAGGTTTGACCCATGACCTATGACATGTCATTTTACATATATTTTTAATTATTATTATTATTTTTTTATTTTCATTTTAACCTATATAAACATATAAATAAAAAAAAATAAACTGATGATACATTTTCTTCTTTCTAAATTTCTATGATAGGTATTTATCAAGGACCACACCACGTAACACGGTTGAATATGGCGCTCCCCATTCATACACATCCATACTCATAAGATAAGAACATGTCAACAGTCTAAATTTTCTTATATTTTTTTTAATATCAAAATTATTAATTAATCATATTTGAAAAATAAATATGATACAAAAATATCTGAAACATGGAAACCATGGGTTGCCTCACATGTGGCACTTTTGTTTAATGTCGTTAGACCGACATGGATCCTAAATCTATCAATTTTTTACTGCATCATAGGATAGAACAGTTAACTAAACCTCTGTTTCTTTTTTATTTAATTATTCAATTAATTATATTAACCTATGACCATTGACCTCAAAAATGTAACCACTTGTGGGATCCTGAACCTCTACTGCCCCATGGGGGTACAACTGATGCACTAAGAAAGGACCTGACCATCTAGACATTAACATTCTTGTGTGTAAATGAATTTTTAAACTATAGAGGAGTATAAATATTCCTAGTTCAAAATGTTTGACTTTGAAATTACTTGATTGGTAGGCTTGAACTCTATCTTTATAAATCCTTAAATTTTTATAATCCTCCATTATAAGTTCCTCAAGTTTATTAAGATCTAGTTACTTCATGTATTCGGCCAAAGAAATGTCAATGTTCATTTTTTTTGATTTCCCAAAATGATTTATTCTCAATTTCAACAGGTAAATGGAATGATTTTCCATAAACCAAACTATATAGTGACTTTACAAGGATGGTTTTTAATGTTGTATGATATGCTCAAAGAGAATCCAAGAGTTTCTCAGACCAATCATTCCTAGAGGGATTCACAGTTTTCTCAATAATTTTCATAATCCCATTATTTGCTAACTCATATTGAACAATGTGTTGAGGATGGTATGTAGTAGAAAATTTATGAGAAATACCATACTTAGACATGGGTTAAGAGAATATAATGTTTCAGAATTGGGTTCCGCGGTCACTAATTATATCCCAAAGAACTACAAATCGATAAAATATATACTCTTTTATAAATTGGATAACAACATGATGGTCATTTTATTTAGTGGGAATGGACTTAACCAATTTCGAGACATAATCAATATCTAATAGGATGTAGAGTTATAACTTGGAGTTTGGAAAGGGTCCCACGAAATCAATTCCCCAAAAATCAAAGTTTTCAACGACCAGAATGGGAGTGAGGGGAATTTGATTCATTTTGTTAATGGATCCTAATTTCTGACATTGAGGACAACTTTTTCAAAATTAGAAGGAATACTTAGTAAGGATAGTCTAGTAGAAACAACATTGGATGACCTTTGTAGTGGTTTTATTTATAGAAAAATGTCCTCCACATGGCTCTCCATGTAATTTTTTTGGAATGGACTCTTGCTCAGACTCGGGAACACATCTCATGATGATTTAATCAAGACATTACTTGAAGAGGTAAGCATCATTAGACACATAGTGTTTGACATCATAAAGGAATTTCCTCTTAGCATGGGTCCCTAGGAATTTTGGAATGTCACCCGTCACCAAATGGTTTTATATTTCATCATATCAAGGGTAATCACTCACTGAATAGAGATGCTCATTGGGGTATGAATCAGACACAGAGAAGTGGTGGGAGTTGTCTTTGAATTCTATCCTAGAGAGGTGATAAGCTACAACATTTTCAACACCCATTTTATCTTTAATGGTTAAATAAATCTCTTAAAAAATAAGTACCTACCTAATTAATCTAGGCATGGAATCATGTTTTTGGAAAAGGTATTATATGGTTGAATGGTCGGTGAAGACAATGGTGGGTGATCCTAAGAGATAAAACATGAATTTATATAAGAAAAATACAATATCAAGTAACTATTTCCCAGTGCTGGTGTAGTTAATTTGTGAATCATTTAAATATATTCATTCATAAGAAATGAAACATGGATTTTTCTCCCAATATTATCCTATGAATGAACCACAATGAAGTCACGAGCGTCACACATGAGTTCAAAATGAATTTTCCAATTTGGAGATTTCATGATAGGTGGAGATACAGGAGCTGACATGAGTGTATAGAATGATTCCTCACAGAATTTTGCCCATAAAAATGGATCATCATTCACTAGAGCTCAATGTGATCGAGAAATAGAGCTTAAATTACTAATGGACCTTCAATAGAAACAAGAATGTTCTAAGAAGGACCTCACATCCTTAATAGTTTAAATAGATGGACGGTGATGAATTATGTTGACCTTAGCTTTATCAACATCAATCCTTCTACCAGAAAATAGATGGCCTAGAACAAGTCATTCCTTTACCATTAAATGTAATTTTTCCCAATTTAGGATGATATTCTTATCCTCACATCTTGAAAAAACCCTTTAATCATTTATAATGAACCCCTCAAAATTATCACTAAATATGGAAAATTCATCCATGAAGACTTCTATACAATCCCCCACCACGTCCGAGAATATTCCCATCATGTACCGCTGGAAGTTTCCAGGGGAATTAAATAACCCAAAGGGTATGAACATGAAGGGAAAATTGCCTAATGGACAACTTAAGGTTGTTTTTCCTTGATTTTATAAGGATTCCATGATTTGATTATACCTTTAAAATCCATCTAGGAAGCAATATAATTGATGACCCACCACTCGCTTGAGGGCTTGATCAATAAAGGGAAAGGGGAAATGGTCTTTCTTAGTACAAGAGTCAAGCTTCCTATAGTCAATACAATCTCTCCATCCGCTACTGACCCTTGTGAGGATATGGTCACCATCCTCATTGGTGATCATGGTGATTCCATCATTCTTTTGAAAAACTTGAATTGGGATTAACCACTCACTCTCAGCAATGGGGTAGATGATACCCGATTTTAAAAACATAAGATGTTCATTCCTTACCACATCCATAAGATTTGGATTGAGTCACCTTTCAGGTTGACGACATGGTTAGGATTCAGATTCAAGAACAATCATATGTGTCTGAATGACTGGGCTTTTCCTAGGAATATCAGAAAGGGTCCATCTAATTGCATACTTATGAATTCATAGGACATAAAAAAGAATAATCTCTTGATTGGCTTCAAGAGAAGAAGAAATGAAAACAGAAAAGGATTGATTGTCCCCAAATAACTCATACCTTAGTGATGAAGGTAAGACCTTAAATTTAAGATCAGATTGGTTATCACTTTACAAGAAAGGAAGATACTTTTTATTTAACTTTGTATCATTGTTCAGATTTCATGACAAAATTGGTTCCCTGTGAAAAGAATTTTCATCCATAAAATTAGCCATAGCAGTGTCAGGAATGGGTATGGACTCAATGTTAATGATTTAACCCCTGGTATAATTGATTTTTTATCCTAGAAAATCCTCAATAGTGCTATCTAAAATAGATTCAAGCCAAGGAGACAAATTTACCTCATGTGAACAATGAAAATCAATATCTTCTTTATTTAAACATCCATCAGCAATTAATCGATGTTCATGAAGTTCACTATCAACACTACCAATCCAATTAACATCATGTATTTCCTCATCATCCCCAATTTGAGAGTTTTCATTATAGATGTTCTAGTCTAGACTCATGTTTCCAAATGTGATGGTCATGATCCCATTTCATACTCAGATAATAGAGTTTATAGTTGCAAGGAAGGGACGAACATGGATGATTGGGGTTTTCTCCTTAATAACTAATCTTTGGTGATTTTCAAGGATAATTAATACATTTGGGTAAATGAAATTTTAGACTTTCACCAAAACATCCTTTAATATCTTCTTAAAAACTCTAATTCTACGATCTGCAAGTTGAAGAGTGACAGATGTGGGTTGTATTTATTTGATCCCTAATTGATAATATGTGGTATAAGGAATGAGATTCACACTAGCTCCTAGTTCACACAATGCATTTACAACTTTTTTCTCTCCTAGTTCAACATTGATGTAAGGGAATCATGGTTATTTCATCATTAGAGGAAGAGTTTCCTTGGATTGTTGTGCTAACATTTCCTACTAAAAGGACATAGTTCTTATGTGAGAATTTCTTTTTAAATGTGCAGATGTCCTTAAGGTATTTTGAGTATAGAAGAATGGTCTGAATGGAATCAAGGATTGGAATGTTCATCTAGACTTGTGAGAATATTATCCTTATTGCTTCACTCAATTCTGGCTTGGGTTTTCCCCTCATGCGTTGAGGAAATGGGGTTGGTTGTGGGATTTTTTTTTGAAGATTTGTTTTATTCACATTTTTTTAGCTTATTCAGTTTTTTCATGTTGTTCATTTGAATTTTCATTAGAGTTTTAATCTTTTGATGGTTTTTTAATTATTTTTTCAGGTTTCTCAATTGATTTCCAACTTCTTAAAACTATCACAACCTTTAGTTTTCCCTGATTTGTTTGAGTGTAACATGACTCTCCCCTTAATGCTGAAGATGGAACCACCTAAGTTGGCATGGGTGCTTTCTTAGAATTAATGGTTTGTAGTTCATTTTTAATTTATTAGACTTATGCGTTCATTTTCTTAATTTTTTACACAACTCTTCAAGGATTGCAAGAGGGATAGATTGAGTACGGGCTTATGCTGGTTGGTTTATCCCAGTATGATACTTTAGTTGTTAGATTGATTATTACATAGGTTTCTAGATGGGTTGTTGGTATCAGAGAGAAGTATTTTGGTATTGGTCTAGATGTGGTTGGAATTGGTTATGGTTTTGGAAATTTTGTGGAGTGTAGGGGTTTGGTCCTTATGGATGACTAGGTTGTTGGTTATATTTCCAACGGAATCCTAGATGGTATTTGTACCTTGGATTGAATGTGTTTCGGTAGTGTGGCATCTGAATGTTTAGAGCATTGACCTCCACTGGTGGTCCTCCTAGAAATACATCATTAATGGAAGGTATGGTTGGGAAGTTTCCTGTCATGTGTACATGATTGTCACAAATTGTGCAAACAAGGTCAACAGTTTGAATTTCATGGACTTTACTATGATCGATCCCCTCGAACTTCCTAGTGAGTGCATCAAGTTTCTACCTAAGGATTTACTCCTCCATATGTGTGTTAGTTACACCATATTTGGGTTGCTTCTCATGGTATGTTGATGTTCCCCATGTTTGGTTTTGTTCATCAAGGCTTTCTAGATACTAATAAGCTTCATTTGGTGATTTGTTTTTAAAGGGTCCATCACACATCATGTCAATTATTTGTTTGCTCCCTTAACCCAAACATTAATAGAAAATTCATACATGTTCATGAATATAAAAACCATTGTGTGGAAACATGTTTACAATGTATTTGAACCTCTCCCATGTTTCGTAGAATGACTCCCCCTCTTTTTCAAAAAAGTTTCGGATGCTCTTTTTAAGTGCAATTGTTTTATGATGGGGAAAGTATTTTTTGTAGAATTATTATTGTAATTGGTCCCAAGAGTTTATGGATGATGGTGTAAAATTTTTTATCCAATTTTTATATTTATCCTTTAATGAAAAAGGAAATAGCCTCATCTTATCGTGTTCTAGTTGATGTGGGGGACACATGGTTTCTATAATGTCATTGAAATCCTTAATGTGAAGGTAGGGCATCTCAGACTCCATTGCATGGAAAGTGGGAAGGTGTTTTATGGCATGGGGTTTGAATATGTTGTTGGTATATCCTAGAGAACTGGGTATTATTCATGAGGGGGCATTGGTCCAGGTAGGTGTGAGGTAGTTATTCATGGTTTGATTGACTGAATTCCCCATGTTTGGGGATACCTCATTTGGGTTTCCATTTTGGTTCCCACTAGGGTTTATGAGTTGATTTATTTGAAGAACCTCTAATGAAATTGGATCAATTTTTAACACTAGAGTATTAGAAATGTTAGGATCTAATGGAAATAGTTTCCATAGTGTACTTGAATCCCAAACCCAAGGACTATCCACCCTAATTAGAAAGTTTGATTGGTCACGAGTGTAAGCGGACATGTGCCAAAAGAAAAAAAACAAGAAAGGGAAAATATAAGAGAATTTGGATGAGAAAAGAAGAAATGGGGGAGAATAGAATGGGGGTTGAGATTACTTTCTTGGGTCCCCAAAAATGGGTCCAAATTTTGATTCATTCTCAAATTTACTCAAGAGATGTAGGTAGAACGGTCCTTGTAGTCTTGATTGGATTGTCGATTCCTCAGATACCTAAGAAGAAACCTATAGATACGTACATTCTATGGAATATTTTTGGCTATGAAGTGGCCAACATGGGTTGATTTTATATGGGTTTAACTGAAATATAAAAGACGTAAGTGAATTCTATTTGAAAGAAGGAGTTCATTATAGGTTATCACTTGGGGTGGTTTGGATGCATTCCTTTTCCAACTATTTCAATTTCTTAAATTTGAGAAGAGTTCATTAAAGAAGATAAAACAACATCATAAATTACTTGTTTAATTCATACACAACATAATACTAATCACCTTTACACTTAGAGTATCATGTTTATGAGCACTCCAAGGTAATGTTTCATATTAGCACATGAAGTGAGTGGCCATAAAATTCAATAAGGATGAAGAAGTTTTAAAATCATCAAATAAAAATCTCATTTAAAAGAAGTGATTATATATTAATTGAGTGATAAATAACATCAAATAAATCCCCTTTCTACTACCTTGGATCAAACCATAAGTGGGTTGACCCTCCATTGATCTTATGGTCTCAATGGAAGCGGGATTTAGACTCATGAGGGAGGAATTGGAGAAGTAAAAAAACAATAAAATATCGATCGCTCCACCGTTGTGTGATAATCTCATAAGGTTTTGTGTGAAAGAGTTCACACCTTGAGTCAATAGTATCAAAGTGATAGGAAGAATAATATAAAAATAGAATATGAAAAACTTTTATAATGAAGCTAAGGTAATTCAAGAACATACAATTTGAAGGAATGCGATTACAACATCAAATTGGCATCATAACATTAAAATGAAAAAAAGATAAAAGATTCCCAAATCCTCCACCACCACTACCTTAAATATTAATTTTTAAAGCCTTGGGTAGATCCTAAAATAGTCCATGTCACCTCAATTAATTTTGGTAGGCCATAAGTGGGTGGAAAGATGAGGGGGAGTTGATTTTTCCACCCTTGACAAACAATCCGATCCAACTTGATTGACTTGACAAATGTGTTCCAACAATTATCTAGATGGCATAATTCTGGTAGGCTATAGAATAAAAAAATGAATATAAGGATGTACCCTTATTTCTTGAAAAATTTCATCCCAAAATAGTTTGTGGTTTGATATATATGATTAAATGTGTGGGATGTTTTTCTAGGCCGTAGAATCTGGCTCAAAATTTTATCTTCAAATTGGACCGCAAGAAACTCCATTTAAAACATAGAATTTGATCTAGTATCTATTTTATGAAATGTTCCCCTTGATTTACCCTATCTTTATATTGGTTTTCAGAATTATTGGTCTTGGACAGTGGCCGATACAGCATATTTATTAGGATGTTGTCCAGTTTGTTTGGCCGAGAATGTTGTTGATTCAAGACCAACATTTGTGGTCTTCTAATGAGAATCTTCAACCAATCCAAAATCATTAATTATTCCTTATAGCATGGGGGAGTAGAAAATAAAATCAAGACCATTTTTTATTTTAGGAGTTTTTCAAAAAACGACTATGTAGTAGTGCACTTTAACAAAGAATTACCATCATAATGTGAAATAATGTTCAATGTGTAAAATGTAATAAAATGGTTTTTATGAATAATTAATATCATGAATACTATAAATATTAACATTGAATATTAGCCTATTTTAGTGGCTAATCAAAACCACCATTTCCAAATTTAGGAAATTATTTTGGAAGTTTATCTTATGCATCCTTAACTGTCTGGATCCATAAGCAACCATATGAGCATCATGGACTAGAACTGTTCAAATCCTGACTCCTGATACATCAAAATATAATCCATACTCATTACCCAGCTCATTTATGGTTATGATTGATTTTTTCATCAATCTCACATTAATTATCTTATAAGGACCTATCATTAACTCCTATGGAATGTAACTATACAACATTCATGGTTAAGGTCTTCTCGGCGCTTCCAATTAAGAAGACTCTCGGTTGACACTCTCGTAATAACTGGAAATTCACAAAAAAATATATGGATATAAAAAACATTATTTGGCCACTGTAAATAAACTATGACATCAAACATACCTGGCTATAAAAATATGCTATCCACTAATATAATTTTACCCATGATGTTTACATTATCAATCCAAAACATACACTTTTAGATTATGGCATATATATACTGCTCCATGTGTTTTCTCAAAATGATCTCTAGATAACGAGCATATTCCTACCTCGATCCTAGAGAACACTTTAGCACCTCTAATTTGATCAAATAGTCCTTCACTATGTATAACTATATATAAGTCTATATATATATATCATATAATAACCTCTAATATTCCAAATATATTCTCAATGATCAATTTGAATTTTTCTGGAGAAAACTAAGGCACCCCAGGGGGATATAATCATTCAGAAGAACCCCTTCACCTCAAAGTCATTCAATTGAGCCTTTTTCTCTCATATCACTACAAGATTCATCTTATATGGTGGAATAGTTATATGCCCCAAACCTAGTAATAACACAATCATAAGCTCAACCTATCCTCTGGGTGATAATCTAGAGATGTTATTGGGAAATACATCTTGGAACTTTTCAATTACAGTAGGACATACTGAATGATGTTTCCCTCTATCATACAAAATCACCCTAGAATAATGGATTCTGATTAAACATAGCTATAGAAATATAGGTCCTACATAACTAGTATTCATATCCAACACTCTAATATAAACATAATCATCACCCTGGAAAAATAAAATTTAACCCATCGATTAAAACAATTGATATAGTAGATACATCACTACATGGGGGGTTTTAAATGTAGTCACAAAGTATAATCCTAGTTTTCATCTCACTAGAACCATCCCTTTCCATTTTTGTGTCTATATTAAGTGGGAGTTAATGAGTTTAAAGGTAAAATTCTAAAATATTTTTGGGACATTCTATGTATCCATTTTTTATATATGTGAACTTTTTATCACCCTCTTGTATTTACCTCCTACTTTCAATCAAATTATACATGAAATGACATGAAACATTCATATTCCATATATAAAAATGATAAATTAAGCAACATGAAACATTCATAAAAAATATATATGAATATTTATACATATATACAAAAATTTAATATGTGGGGACAATTTTCCCACATTGAGTAAATTGATAAGATATAATCAAAATATCCTAAGAACCGACATGAAACATTCATGTGCCATAAATTCTAGAGAAAAATAAACAATAAAATCCTCTTTAATTGAATTAAAATATAGAAGAAAAACCAACATCTCTTTATGAATGCAGTCAGAAACAATAAACCATATCCATATGTAAAGAGACAATGGAAAAAATGTGAAACTACACTGAAAAAAACATAACTAAAAATAGATGGGTTGGATTCTATGACATGATCTCCAATCAATGATGGCTTGCATTCCCAAAATCAATTTACTATCAAACCAATTCATATGCCACTAAACATAAATTGGGCTACAATAAACCAACAACAAACCATATATTTATTGAACCAAAAATGTACTTAGAGCATTACGAGAATACTCACAGTGGTAGCACCTGAGGAGCTGAGTTCGCGATAGAGGTGGGATCGCCAAGGAGGAGGGATTTTCAAAAGAGGTGGGGTTTGATGGTAGAGGTGGGTATGTAAAAGAGAGCTTCACGACAGATGAAAGCTTCATGGCGGTAGAGGATGGTTTCACGATAGAGGAGGAGGAGGAGGGATTGAAGGCGGAGGTGGATGTTTTTTCTGTGGAAAGATTCGGCGATAGAGGAGGAGGAGGATGGTTTGACGATGGCAGAGGAGGGAATCACTATGATGGAGGAGGAGGAGGAGGTGGAAAATGAGTAGAAGGAGGAGGAGGCAGCATGGTTCGGCTTCAGTGAGAGATTGAGTTATGCAATAGGAGGAGACTGTTAGAGTTTATTTATAAACTCAGGTAAACCTTTTATCAGTACTAACTATAAAACAATGAAAAATGTTTGTTTTATCAGCGTTAAAATAGATAGTGTTGATAAAACATTCCTCTATTAGAGCTAAAGCACTGATAAAACTATAATGATAATAAATTATTTATATTTATATATATATTTATAAAATTATATGTATAATACATACATAAATATTTATTTATAATAATAAATATAAATAAATGTATATTTATTTATATTTATATATTTAATGAATATATATTAATTTTTAATTATAAATTTTTTATAAATATATATTTCATATTTATAATTATATATAAATAATAACTTTATTATAATTTTATAATTATTTAAATATATCTATATTTATTTTGAATTATAATTGTAAATATTTGTATATATTTATTACAATTTTATGATTATTTAATAATTATAAATGTATATATATATATATTTATAGTTATAATCATATATATATATATATATATATATATTTAAATAATTATAAAATCTTAACAAATATATTTGTTGCATTTATAATTTTTTAAATATATATAATTAATATATTTATAACAATTTAATAATTATATAAATATATATGCATTATATAGAATTCTAATAATAAATATTTGTATATATTTATAAATATATTTATTTAATTAATATATTTATTAAAATTTGATAATTATTTACATATAAATATATGTTCATTACATATATATTAATTATAGTCTGTGATTTATAATGAAAATTAAATTTATTTATTGTAATTAAAATAGTTATATTTGACTATAATTAATATGAAAATATAATTATATAATAATATTGTTTTAACAAATAATAAAATTGGTTCTATCACCTGTTTAACCGATTTTCCCGATCCGAAATTGACCTACGCCCCTGATTCAATGACCATCTTGATTCTATATGAGTGTTTGTATAATTTTACCTCACAATAAAAGAATTTTAGGCTCAATCATTGTTAGATGGATTTTGACCTACCATACATATATAAATTGACGCTACAATAAAAGAATTTTAGGAGTGATATAATGATTTGATAGAGAGATTAGTCCTATGAACATTGTAATATGAATTTTGACACTAACCATCCTTAAATGCATTCATAAATATAAGAAATTGATGAGTCATTCTACAAATTTGATACCCTTTTTAATCCCCTTTCATGCTGCTGCTCAACAAATTTATCGGTGGACATGGTGGCCTATGACCAGGCAGGGTCCAGTAGGATCTGGTGGATAAGAAGTTCTACTTCGGATTCCAGTAGCTACACTACTCTCAAAACCAGGCGAGGAATTCTGCTGATGGCCATCAGAGTTTCCTTTTTGTACTTTTCTGTTCTCAGTTCTTTGGTTGGGTTTTTATTCTGGCCAACATATATTAGTTGTAATTGTACCAAGATTTGTTTTAGTTATACTTATTTCCTTTTCAGTGTGTGGGACATGGTTGGGTTTGTGTGTGTGTGTGTGTGTGTGTGTGTGTGTGTATAGGTACTGAAGAAAATGCCTCCCACTTCTAAGTCAACACCTTTAGCACTAATCACCAGCCCCTAGCCTTTGGGAGGCAGTCTTGGGGTAGTCACGACACATGACCTGGGGGATGGGTCGTGACACTACCCAATTTTATGTGGTTTCAGTAAACCAATGCTTTCCACACCGGGTAGGAATTCAACACATAATTCAATGGCTTCCTCAACAGTATATCATTCTATAATAAAACCCTCTGGCCAACATTGATTTTTGACATAACCTTTCAAAGCCATCTTATACCATTCAATGGGGTACATCCATCTATAGTGTTCAATACCACATAGTCAAATATATCTCACCATGTGAACCATCAAATCAAATAATGTTGGTCGAAATAACATTTCCAATTCACATAATATGATGCCAAGTTCTCTTTCGATAGTCGGCAATTTCAAATGATAGACACTATTTAATATGTGGGGAAAAATTTTCCAACTTTGAGTAAATTGATATGCTATAATTGAAAAATCCTAACAACCGACATGAAACATTCATTTTCAATAAATTATCGAGAAAAATAAATAATAAATTTCTCTATAATTGAATAAAAATATAAAACAAACGCCAAACATAACTATATGAATTCATTCAGAAACAATAAACAATATCCATATGTAAATAGATGATGAAAAACATGTTAAACTACACTAAAAAACATAACTTAAAATGAATGGGTTATATTCAATGACAAGATCTCTAGTCAAAAATGACCTCCATTCTCAAAATCACCTAACTAACGAACTAAATTCTATGCCGCTAAACATCAATTGGGCCACAAGCATCCTACAACTAACTATATACTTATTGAACAAAAAAAATACTTAGAGCATCACAAGAATACTAATAGTGGTAGCACATGAGGGGGTGGGTTTGTGACGGTGGAGGGTTCACAGAGGAGGAGTGCTTCACATCAGAGGTGGGTTTCGATGACAGAGGTGGGGTACACTGAGGAGAGCTTCATGACATAGGAGAGATTCGCGGCAGCAAATGAGGGATTTGTGGTGACAGAGGAGGAGGAGGAGGTGGCAGAGGAGGCAGCAGCGGGGTTCAGCTTATGCAAGAGTTTGAGTCGTGCGACATGAGGGGGAGACTGTTAGAGTTTATTTATAAAACAATGTAATCCTTTTATCAAGTATAGTTAAAAAACACCGATAAAGGTATGTTTTATAAATGCTAAAATAGAAACCACTCATAAAACATTCAATTATCAACCCTAAAAAAGCACTGATAAAACTATAATGATAATAAATTATTTATATTTATATATATACTTATAAAATTATTTGTACAATAATTAAATATATATATATATATTAATTTATAATTATAATTATAAATAAATAAATATTTATTTATATTTATATATATAATAAATAAATACTTATTTATAATTATAAATATGTATTAAATATATTTACTATATTTATAATTATATATTATTAATATTTTTATTATAATTTTATAATTATTTAAATATTTCTATATTTATATAGAATTATAATTGTAAATATTGGCATATATTTATTATAATTTTATAATTATTTAATAAATATATATTTATATATATTTATATAAATTTATTTATTGTTTTAATCATCAATATATATATATATTTCAATAATTATAAAATTATAACAAATAAATTTAATAAATTTATAATTTTATAAATATATATAATTAATATATTTATAATAATTTAATAATAAAATAAATATATCTCAATTATATATAATTGTAATTATAAATATTTGTATTTATTTATAAATATATTAATTTAATTATATATATATATTTAATTAATATGTCTATAATAATTTGATAACTAATTAAATATAAATATACATTTATTTAAATAATTATTAAATTCTTATGAAATAAATAGATATTTATTATAATTATATATTTATTACATATATATTTTAATCATAGTTATAAATATGAATAGAAAAATATATATATTTAAATAATTATCAAATTAAAATGAAAATATTAATTATATATAGTCATAAATATAAATAAATAAATATATAAATTTAAATAATTATGAAACTAAAATAAATATATTGATTATATATATTTTTAATTTCATAATTATTTAAATTAATATATATTTATATTAAAATAATTAAGAAATTATAATATATATTTATAATAAATATATTTATTATAATTATATTTATAATTTTAAATAAATATATATTTATTTATGGTCGTAAATATATAAAAATAAATAAATAAATATATATATTTAAATACTTATGAAATTTAAATAAATAGATTAAAAATATATATTTCTTATAATTTACAAATATTTAAATAGATATAAATCTATATTTAAATAATTAAGAAATTATAATTAATGTATTTTATAATAAATATATTTATTATATTTATAATAATTCTTATAAAAAATTATTTATTTATTTAAATTCATAAATATAACTAAATATATATATACTTAAAAACCTAAGAAAATAAAATAAATATATTAATTAAATATATTTTTTATAATTTATAATTATTTATGTAAATATATATATATTTATAATTATATTTATAAATTCAATAAATATATTTATTATAAATATATTTTTTATAATTTCATAAATATTTAAATATAGATATACATTTCATTAAATAATTAGGAAATTTAAAAATATATATATAATTAATATAATTTCTTAAATTTAATAAGTATATATATATTTATATATTTGTGTGTGTGTATTTATTTATATTTATTACTATATATATTTAATATATTTATTTTTCAGGGGCTCATTTGTGTCGCTCAACAATTGTATTGTACATAGGATCATCAAAAAATGTACTTCCGCCCATGTTTCTACATCTGATGGCGCTATCTCTGAGCGTATCGATCTATGTAAATTTTAATTCATTGCTCTGATTTCTATGTCAAAAGGCATGGAGTCCGGGAAAACTGTTGACCTTGTAGAAAAATTAGTCTCATCGTGGGGTTTTCACGATTTTAAATTTGTATCCCTTGGTAGAGGTTTCTTCCATATCCTTTTTCCCTCGACTTAGCTAAAAAGACAGGCATGGAGTATATAGGATTTATCAATTTAAGACTGTGAATTCTTACGATTTACTAGTAGAACTTGAACTAGAATCTAAATGAATTTGAAAAAACTAGCGTACAAATATGGGTGATGATTCATGGCTTAAACTGGGTATTTTGGAAAGCAGAAATTCTCTTTGACATTTCTTCCGCTATTAGTATTCCTATTAGAATGGATAACCCCATTTAAATGGCCACATTTGGCCACTTTGCTCAGGTTCTAGAAGAAGTAGATTTCAGCTCCATCTTGATTGATAAAATCACTCAATCTATACCCCATGAAGATATCCATCTTCAAATGGAGTATGAAAGAACCCCCCCCCCCAATTTTGGGAATCCGGTGAAATCATTTGGCATATGAAATCTGTCTATAGAGCTTATGTAGTTTGTCACAATTTCCATTTTAATGGAAATGATATGCTCCATGGGCATAGGCAGAATAGAAGTAGGACTATTCATAATTCTATAGACAAAATAGATGAGTCTGCTCAAAATAATGATGCACTAGCCTCAATTATTTTATACTAGATTGATGACCAAAATCATATAGATGTAGAGGCATCTTATCATGGTTTTAGTGACACTGCCCCTAATGGTCCTATACAATAATATAGGGACATAATAGCTACTACTGATCATCCTCCATAGTATTTTATTATGACTACCCCTTACTCAAATGTAATTTTCAAAGCCCAATGAATCATGGGCTGACTTGGCAAAGGAATGTCACACATATGCTCATGTTTCCTATAGAGATGCTTTGTCTCATTGAATTTATATTGACCATGAGGTAATGGAATCTAACGATGGTCAATTAGATAATGGGATTTTTGTACAAGCAAACACAGATTACATCCTTTGGCAGGAACAAAAAATCATGGCCTCCAGAGCTCGCAAAGGGAAAGATAAATATGAGATGGCCATCCTAGGGAAATCGAAAAAGGGGTGTGCCTTCTTTGTGAGGAGTAATAAAGAGGTCCCAACTCCCTCTTAGCCTTTTCATAATGTGAGTCAGATACAATAAAATGATGGGAAACAACAACTAATGAGTGAGTTGGTTATTATAACACCCCAATCTTCCTGGGTACATTTCCCTTTGAATAATGCAATATCTTTCATTGTATGCAACTTCGAGATTCTAACACACCGTGACCAATCAAAATAGCCATTATGAATAGTAATACCCACTTTTTAAAATTTTATAAATTTTATCTCCCAAAATGGACTTCATTATTGGATTAAAAATATCAAAATTATCCTAGGGTAAAATATTGGCACTTTTCGGTTAACTTTTATGTTTTGATGAATAGTGAAAATTACTAAATTTTTATTAAAAACAACTTTTTTAATCAAAGTAATTAATAGTGATAAATTATGAATTTGAGTGGTTTAAAAGTATGTTTACAATATATTTTTACAATTTAATGAAATTTTGTTCAATGGACATATTTTCACATTTAAACGGGACATAAACAAGTGTCAATCTTTTGATAGTTATTATTTCTTAAAAACACGCCTTTTGTTTTGATAGCGGGTATTAATTTTAAATTAATTTATACCACTTCTGTGATTTGAATTTGGAAAAATGAATTCCATATTTGGAATTCGGATTTCCAAATTTTGAAAATAGTTAACTCTTAATTTTATACATTTTGAATAATTACTTCATTAAATATTTTATTTACTATGTTTAAAGGGTGAATCCGGTGAAGAAGTGTAGAAAAATAATATTATAATAATAAATTACCCTAAATGGTGTCCTAACCCTATTGGTTTTTACATTTCCAACCATGGGCATTTTTAGGTCGATTTTGGGACCACATGGATCCACTTGTAAGTGATAATGACACTTTATATTAATTAAGTTAAAGTAAATACAAAAATGATATAAACATATATCTTTTTAGAAAAACAATTTTTACATATGGTTATATGAGTTATATATTAGACTTTAAATATTAATTAATAATCTAAAAATATTTCCTACATAATGTTATTTTATTTATAATTTTTAGACATTTTAAAATTAAATTTATTTGTGACACAATAATGATGCAATATTTTCCTTATTAATGAAAGAATCAAATAATTGGTATTATAAAAGATAAAATATATATAATTTGAATGTTTAGATGACATCCACGAATTTTATTGGTTAATATTACATGTTGATATTGCTTAAATGAATTTTATTTGAATTAATAAAGTTTTTATGTCTTTAACAAAAATCAATTATTAAATATTGTCAAAATTGACATAAATGGGTTTTTAAAACTAGTATCATATTATCAATTTATATTATATTCCTAAAAAATTAAGTTTCATCCAAACGAATTATATAATGATAGGGGTATCTTTAATGGACCACTAGAGGGCTTCTTGGAGGTATATAGTATGTTTATTAACTATATAACATAAAAATACAATGTCACATGGTAAATGTCAAACTAATTAACTAAGAGTTAAAACTAAATGACAAGGTTAATATAATGAACCAATTCCATCTAAAATATATTGTTTGAAAGGATATCAACCCATCCCCACCTTATAATTTCAA
Source organism: Viscum album (assembly GCA_963277665.1). NCBI lineage: Eukaryota > Viridiplantae > Streptophyta > Magnoliopsida > Santalales > Viscaceae > Viscum > Viscum album. Next base: position 1,936,478,441 of record OY728131.1, read on the forward strand.
TAATATACATTGGAGCCATTAGAAACCGAATATTAATTTATTATAAATTATTACTTTATGTTTTTCCTAAAGAGCCCTCCTCGCCCTAATAAAAGGACACCATTTCTAACAATTGTTTTACAACATCAAAGCCTTTTGGTTCGGCCAAACCCTACCCAAATATTCTCTAAGCTTCCCTCACTTCATCTTAGAGGCCTTAGTTTGATCATAAAGCCAACCTATGAAGTGTTTTTGAACAAATCAAAAGAAATAACCCGAAGATGAGGTAATGTTTTCACCCCCAACTTTCAAGTTCCTTTCACCTTCAACTTCTTTTTTCATTTTAATTTCCATTATAAAATAATAAATCCAATATATCATATATACTATGATGTTATTATAAATATTTCACTACTATATTCATTATTCTATCCATCTTATGAATGATAATGTCACCATGTGTGCGGACGTAAGACTTACTGTCTCCACGCCGTGGTGTAATTTGTTTTTCAACACTATGTTTTTTGAATGGATATAATGATGCATAATATGTATATAAATAATTAAAATGACATGATAATATCTCTAAAAAATTAATATACCATCAAATTCCACTCTTTTATGGAAATTATATTGTCGCTCGTGCGTACATACCGATTACAGTCTCCACGACACGGTGAGATTCATTTCCACATTCACCATTCATCGACAATTATAATAATATATATAACTAATATGTTTTTAATATATGAAAAAATAATTCTATTGGATATATATATATATACACTTACATATATTTTATTCACTTAGTTCTGTTCAATACGTTATGAAAATGGAAACAACGTTTATGTGTACGTACAGACTACCGTCTCTATAAACGGTGTTTTCCATTTCACATATACATCTATTATACATAATTTGATTCTAAATAGATATGATATATAAATCATGTTTTATATTATGGAATTATTTAAATCATGATCTATGTTATACAATCAAGAGTAACAAGTCAAAACACATACGATAAAGAAAGCCATTATTACCCGAAATATTAATATAACATGGAAATTATTAATAGATGATATAAATAAATTCATAAATGAATAATAAATGATACCATAAATATTAATATGGTTCTGGTATAATTTAATAACATACTATAGTCTTCATACAGGAGGTTAAATGCACCCTCGACTAAAGAAAAGTGCAAGGTAAGGGGTTTCAATCTCACTACTTATTCCCATGAGATTCATGCCATATTTCCACTATTAACATTTGTGTGGTTTATGTACATCCCATAATTGTATTATTTGTGTAATAAAAATTAATTTATATGTATTTACATATTCATTGTATGATACTTCTTTCATGGGGTGCACGCTCATAAGCTACCAAATTGGTAAGGGTTAATTCCTCAATCTCATTATTATCTGAGATTGTTTATGTGTAAGTATTTACTGGGACTTTTTTTATATTCCATGTCCATTTTACATAAAAATGAATTCAAAATGAGTATTTTAAGGATTTTTGAAAGGTACTATTTTTCATGATCAGAATTTTAATTGTTTTAAGGATTTATCCTTCTAAATATTTCTAATTAATGTCAATGTTTTCAAAATGATTTTAGGGATTTATTTTCATGGTCATGAATGTTTGGAAATAATAATTCTTTTCAAATGATTCTAAGTGGTATGGTTTACTTTGATTCAAATATATCTTTTAAATTAATTATTTTATAAATGTGCGTATTTTAAATTATTTTATAAAAAGGATATTTCTCTAAAATGGTTTACTCATCATTTTGAAGTATGTAAGCATTCATTACTAGATATTAGTTTTGATTGAGGTTGATTTATTATAATACAGTATTCCACATTGTATTGAATGAGTTATGATTTGTTGGATTGTTGATGTTCTATTTTTATACCATTCATGGTTTATGGTTAAAGTATTGACATTTTGTATGCTACTTCTAATACTAATGTTTATGTTATGTTTCAAACTTTTCATATGAGGAATATATTGGACATAGTATCTGATGGGTGGATCCCGCTATAGCTTCTCAATGCATCAGTAGGCATCATGAGACTAATAGATGTGGAATTTGCTGAGGCCCTTTCCCAATTTGATATATGGTTTTGGCCTAGGCCTTAATCATTTTTAGACGTCTTGGTTGAGGCCTTGAAAAAATATTTTAGAATGTCTGGCATTATATATTACCTCAATATGAAGATGATATTTATGGTTTATGTGTTCATTCGACAAATAGAATACACATGATTATGTTCCAATATGGCTTTAATTAATCATCTCATATTTTTTCCATAAAATTATTCATGATTATTATTGGTAATGGAATGTGGTTTCAGTTATTATCCATGCTTAATATTTATGTTTTCTTCCACTGTATTGCTTACCCTTACTGAGCGTTTGAGCTCACCCCTTTCATTTTTTAATTTTTTACAGGATTCCAAGAAGTGTATTATGACTGATATGTAGAATTAAGCTAAAGGTAATAATGGAATTCTCATAGAACTATTTACGCTATGTTTTATGTTTAAAATTTTAATGTAATGTTAATGAATGTAATCTATTTTCCAAGACTGATAACCTGATCAGTCTTTTGGGACATTATTTCCTTGTGATCATTCCAACATATTAAAATAATGCACTAACTCTGGGTAACTAGGGTCGAGGCATTACAGTAAGTATCAGAGGAAGTTTAGCAATAACCATGGAAGCTTGATTTATATAAACAATGATTAGAGAACATAGCCCTAATATAGAATTTGCGGATTACTATAGAATAACTTCCTAGAATTTTGATATTGTAGAGATTTTCTGAGTTTTCAGAGCAATACATCTCTTTCTAGATAAGATCAGGTAGAGGCGGCTCTGACACAGATGTACCTAGGGTTAAAACCTGAATACAACCCTATGAACTAGACTCAAACAATAACTGGTGCCCGACAACAGGCCTTACTGCACTTTGGTTATGATACTCCTGGGAGATATGCTACGGATAATTCTCATTTTCTTTACAAACCATTATGAAGGTTTTATGAGTATATATTTCCTCTAAGAAGACATTTTTTTTGATTATGGATTATTTCCATAAACTGAAAAAATAATGTTAAGTGTTTTTCAAGTTTGGGATTAGGTATTGCTATTCATAAATAATTCTAGTCTATGACATTGTTTTGAAATGTCACCCAGTAGAAGAAATGAGAACTCTAACAATACGCATGATCCTAAGAGTAAGAAAGATCATATATTTCATTTTCTTAAGCCATAATTAAGAATAGAAATAGTCTCCCACGTATTATCATAATATGATGAAATAGTATCATATGTTGATAAGATATGTAAAGAATTCATGGAGTCATATGGCTTTGAAAGGAAGCGACAGAAGGAAAGGGTGGTAGAGAGAAGGGTAGATAATAGGAAGAAGGTAAATATGGATTTTCCCATATATGATAATGGAGGAAGGTATCACCTTGGAAAATGCATGAAGGGAATGTGATTATGATATAAGTGTGGAGTAAAAGGACACAAGGTACGTGACTGCAAGGGTTATAAAAAGGTATCCAATGTACAATGCATCCATTGCCAGGAGTTTGGACACTATGCAAACCAATGTACCAGTCATCAGACTATGCCGAAAATGATGCTATTGGATAATAATCAAGTTTTGATAATACCACAGATGAAGAGGAATAACTAGTGTTCTTATGTTGTTATTTTGGAATTGATTCAATGAACTGTTTTATCAATGATGTACTCGAAATAAATAAGAATTGTGCTGTAGTAAAATTTCATTGAGGATTTGAGATTTTGTGGTACTAAGAAATGTGACTTTATAATGAGATAAACTTTTTAGAAATAACATGGTTGAAGGAATGTTAAACCTCAATATGGTCCAAATATTGAGGTACTGATTTTGGAATAAGATATGGTTTATTTGGGTAAATTATATTAGATATTCTTGACTGCCTTGAAAATGATTAATGATTTGTATATTTCATCATTGTTGGTGTTTACAAAATTTTTTGGATGGATAAAGTATATCCAGTATTCGATAATTAATAAGGGAGCATGAATGTAATCAATAAGGTTTTATGGTAATTCAGGATGTTTTAGTGTTTCAAAAGGATACATGTTGAAGGTATTCACATACTATTACGGGGTAAAAAGAATCAATATTATGTTTACCTTTCTTATAAATTTTGGACTGAGAGTTTACAGAAGTATTTTGGATATGTATAAAGGATGGAATGGATTATAATTTACATTTGATACTATTGTTAAATTTAATTTTGGATAATTATAAAAGGGAAAACAAGAAGTCCGTGTGACAACCCCTCGCGTCGGACAAAGCTGCGGGAATAGAACCCACAAACATAGTTCAATTGGGATTTATATCCAACCTCAAGACTACGTGAAGTCCCTAGAGTGTATAATGTAGTTTAATTTTTTAAAATGTTGTAATAGATGTATTTTAAATTTTTTTTTGGATCCCGATACGGTTAGGATAAATAGAATTTTTTTGAGTTCTATTACCTTTTTGAGTGAAATATGGGTTTGTGGAAAAATTTATTAAAGAATGAAAGTCTAAATGAAATGTATGTATATTTCCATGCGTACTTTGTAAATCTCCTAAATAAATTCATCATATTTATGAAAGGTAACTTAAAACAAAAAATTTGTCGGTTAACCTTTCCTTCTGGGGAATCAAAGACTGATTAACTAATCACAAGTTTCTGATTTTCTTGTAGTTAACATCCTCCTAATCATGTTTTCTACTACTTTCCATCAGACCTTGATGGTTTTTTTCTCCTCCATATCCATGTTTTCATAGAATCCTAGTATGGGCTATCTCAGGTGACCTTTGTACATCTTTTTCTGTCTTTTAAAGTTATATTTTTATTAACCCTATTTCCGATATGGGTTTTCAACAACGATATTTTCTATTTTCAACCTATTATTTTCAAAGAACATTTTCAAATTGCGAGGATACAATTTATTGATGGAGGGTATAATGTAACACCTCAATATTCTATAGTACGTTTCCCATTAAATAATGTAGTAGAATGCATTGTATGCAACTTCAAGATTATAACACACCGTGACCAATCAAAATAGCCATTATAAATAGTAATACCAACTTTATTAAATATTATATATTTTATCTCTCAAAATGGACTTCATTTTTGGATTTATAATATTAAATTTAGCCTAGGGTGAAATTTTTCCACTTTTTGGATAAATGTTATTTTTTGATAAATAGTGAAAATTACTAATTTTTTTATTAAAAAAACTTTTTTAATAAAAAAATTAATAGTGATAAATTATGAATATGAGTGGTTTTAAAGTATATTTAGAATATATGTTTACTATTTAATACAATTTTGGTTCTTGGACATAATTTCATATTTAAACTGTACATACACAAGTGTCAATCTTTTGATAGTTATTATTTCTTAAAAACACGTTTTTTATTTTGACAACGGAAATTAATTATAAATTAATTTCTACCGCTTCTATGTTTTGAATTTGGAAAAATGGATTCCATATTTGTAATCAGGATGTATAATTTTTTTAAATAGGTAACTCTTATTTTTAGAAATTTTGAATAATTATTTCAGTAAATATTTTATTTACCATGGTTAGAGGGTAAATCTGGTAAATAAGGGTAAAAATATATTATAATAATAATAAATTACCCTAAAACATGCTCTTACCTAATTGGTTGATACATGTCCGACCATGGGCATCTTTGGGTTGATTTTGGCACCCCATGGATCCACTTGTAAGTGATAATGACACTTTATATTAATTAAGTTAAATTAAATACAAAAATGGCAGTTGCATATATCTTTTAGCAAAACAATTTTTACATAGGTTTATATTTGTTATATTTTTAACTATAAATATTAATTAGAAACATAAAAATATTTAATACATAATGGTATTTTATTTATAATTTTTAGACAATTAAAAATTAAATTTATTTATAACACAATAATGATGTGGTATTTTCCTTATTAATGAATGAATCAAATAATTGTTATTATAAAAGTTAAAATAAATATAATTTAATGTTTTGATGACATCCAAGACTTTTATTGGTTAATAATACATGTTAGTATTGCTTTCAAGAATTTTATTCTAATTAATAAAGTTTTTAGTACTTTAACAAAAATCAATTATTAAATATTGTCAAAATTGACATAAATGAGTTTTTAAAACAAGTATTATATAATTAATTGATATTATATTCCTAAAAATATAATGATCAGACAATAGACTTATATAATGATATTTGTATAGTTAATGGGCCACATGGGGTCCTCTTTTATGTATATAGTTTGTTTATTAACTATATAATATAAAAATACAATGTGACATGGTAAATGTCGAACTAATTAACTAAGAGTTAAAACTAAAAGATAAGGTCAATATAATGACCCAAACCTGTATAAAATATATTCGTTGAAAACATTTCTACCCATCTCAACCTTATAATTTGAATAATCCATTTTGGAGACATTATAAACCGAATATAAATTTATTATAATTTAATATTTAATGTTTTTCCTAAAGAGAACCTCCCCCCCTTATAGAAGGACACCACTTATAACCAATTATTCAACACTTCAAATCCTTTCGGTTCGGCAAAACCCTTCCCAAATATTCTCTCAACTTACCTAACTTCATCCTAGAGGCATTATTTTGATCAGAAATCCATCCTAAAGAGTCTTTTTGATCAAATCAAAAGAAAGAACCCCAAGAATATGTAATGTTTTCACCAACCTCTTTCAAGTTTCTTTTTTCTTCAAATTCTTATTTATTTGTTATTTTCATTATAAAATAATAAATCCATTATATTCTATATTCATTGATGTTATTATAAATATTTCACATCTATATTCATTATTCAATCCATCATATGAATGATAATGTCACCATGTGTTCTTACGTACGGCTTACCGTCTCCACGTCATGGTGTAATTTGTTATTCAACACAATGTTATTTGGATGGATATGATGATGAGTAATATGTATATAAATAATGTAAATAACAGGATAATGTCTCTGTAAAATTAATATACCTTCCAATTCCACCCCTTTAAGAAAATCATATTTTTTCTCGTGCGTATGTAACGATTACTATCCCCACGACGCGATGACATTCATTTACACATTCAACATTCATCGACAATTATAAAAATAAATATTACTAATATGTGTGTAATATATGAAATAATAATTATACTAGATATATATATATATATGTACTTACATATATTTTATTCACTTAGTTCTATTCAATATGTTATGAAAACGGAAACGGAGTTTATGCGTACGTACGGACAACCATCTTCATAAATGGTGTTTCCCATTTCACACACACATATATATATATTATACATAATTTTATTATAAATATATATGATATTTAAATCATCTTTTATATTCTGGATGTATTTAAATCATGATTTATGTGATACAATCATGAGTAACAAGTTAAAACATGTTCGATATAGAAAGCGATTATTAACCAAAATATTAATATAACAAGGAAATTATTATTAAACGGGTAGTATAAATTCATAATTGAATAATGTATGATGTCAGTAATATTAATATGGTTCTGTTATAATTTGATAACATACTATAGTTTTAATACAAGAGGTTAAACGTACCCTCGACTAAAAAAAGTGCAAGGTAAATGGTTTTCATCACACTCCATATTCCCGTGAGATTCATGCCATATTTCCACTATTACCGTTTATGTCGTGTATTTACATCCCATAATTTTATTATTTGTGTAATACACTTTAATTTATATGTATTTACACATTCATTGTATGATAGTTCTTTCATTGGGTGTATGTTTCTTATGTTACCAAATTGGTAAGGGTTAATTCCTCAATCTCATTATTATCTGAGATTGTTTATGTGTATGTAATTACTAGGAAATTTTTTATCATCCATAACCATTTTTCATAAAAATGATTTCAAAATGACTATTATAATGATTTTTAAAAGGTAATATTTTTCAAGATCATAATATTAAATGTTTTAATGATTTATCCTTGTAAATCATTTTAATTAATGTCCATGTTTTTAAAATGATTTTAAGGATTTATTTATATTGACATAAATGTTTTGAAATAATATTTCTTTTCAAAATTTCCAAAGTGGTATGGGCCACTTTAATTCAATAATCTCTTCTAAATAACTTATTTTATAAATGTGTGACTTTTAAATGATTTTACATAAATGATATTTCTCTAAAAACTTTTACTCATCATTTTCATTTATGTCTCCATCCTTTACTGGATATTATATTTGATTGAGGTTGATTTATTATAAAATAGTATTCCATATTGTATTGAATGAGTTATGATATTTTTGACGGTGGATGTTCTATTTTTGTACCATTCATGGTTTATGGTTAAATTATTGACATTTAGTATGCTAGTTCTAATACGAATGTTAATGTTATGTTTCAACCTTTTCATATGAGGAATGTATTGGACATAGTTAGGGACAAGTGGAGTCCACTATAGATCTTCGATGCATCGATAGGTCTCATGAGACAACTAGACGTGGAATTGGACGAGGCCCTTTCCCAATTTGATATATGGTTTCGGGTGAGGCCTTAATCATTTTTAGACGTCTTGGCTAAGGTTTTGAAATATTTTTAGAATGTTTGGCATTATACATTCTCACATTATGAAAATATTATTGATGGTTCATGTGGCCATTAAACTAGTAGAATACACATGATTATATTTCATTATGACTTTATTTACACAGCTCATAATCTTTCTGTAAAAGTATTCATGTTTATTATTGGTAAAGGCATGTGGTTTCTATTATTATCCATGCTTAATATTTATGTTATCTTACACTGTATTGCTTACCCTTACTGAGAGTTTGAGATCACCCCATTCCATTTTTTATTTTTCATAGGATTCCAAGAAATGTATTATGATTGATATGTAGATTTAATCTAAAGGGAATAATGGAGTTCTCAAAGAACTATTTACGCTGTGTGTTATGTTTAAAATTGTAATGTAATGTTAAAGTATGTAATCTATTTTCCATTACTGCTAAAATGATCGGTCTTTCGAGACATGATTTCCATGTGATCATTCCAATGTATTAAAATAATTCACCGACACTGGGTAACTGGGGTTGGGGCATTATAGTTGGTATCATAGCAATATTAGAAATAACCATGGAAGCTAGATTTAGATAAACTCTGATAATAGCACGTAGCCCTAATATAGAATATGATGATTTGTATAGAAGAACTTCCTAGAATTTTGATATTATAGAGATTTTGTGAATTTTCCGAGAAATACATCCCTGTCTGGATATGATCAGGTAGAGGCGGATCTGGCACAGATGTACCTAGGGGTAAAACCCAAAAATAACTCTTTGAGCTTGACTCGAATAGGAACTGGTGCACAAAAATGGGCATTTTTTCACTCTTGGTTACAACACTCCCAGGGGATATGCTTAAGATAATTCTCATTTTTTTACAAACCATTCTGAAGGGTTTATTAGTATATAATTCTTCAAAGAAGGCATTTTTATGATTATGGATTATATCTATAAACTGTTTAATTTTTGTTAAGTGTTAAACATGTTTGGGATTGGGTATTTCTATTCATAAACTAATCAAGTGTGTACCATTGTTTATAAATGGCGCCCAGTAGAAGAAATGAGAACTCCCATAATACACATGATCCAAAGAGTAAGAAAGACCATATATTTCATAGTCATAAGCCAGAATATAGAATAGAAATAGTCTCCCACATATTATCATAATATGAAGAAATAGTATCATGTGTTGATAAGATATGTAAATAATTCTCGGATTCGTAGGGCTATGAAGGGAAGCCATAGAAGGAAAGGATGGTAGAAAGAAGGACAGATAAAGGGAATTAGGTAAAGAAGGATTTTCCCATATGTGATAACTGTTGAATGAATCACCTTGGAAAATACATGAAGGGAATGGGAGTATATAATAAGTGTGGTGAAAAAGGACACCAAGTATGTGACTGCAAGGGTATGAAAAAGTTTCAAATGTACATTGCTTCATTTGTAAGGAATTTGGACACTATGCAAACCAATGTCCTAGTCATCAGACTATGCCACAAATGAAGCTATTGGATAATAATCAAGTTATTATAATACCACAGATGAAGAGGAATGTCTAGTGTTATTATGTTGTAATTTTGAAATTATTTTATTGAAGTGTTGTATCAAAGATGTACTAGAAATAAATAAGGATTGTACTACAGTACTATTTCATTGAGGGATTGAGATTTTATGGTACTAAGAAAAGTGACTCTACAATGAGATAAATTTTTGGAAATTACATGGTTTAAGGAAAGATAAACCTTTATATGGTCCTAATATTGAGGTACTGATTTTGGAATAAGATATGGTTGATATGGGTAAATTATATTGGATATTCTTGACTGCCTTTAAACTGATTAACGATTTGTATATTCCATCAATGTTGGAGATTACAACATTTTTTGGATGGATAATGTATATCCAGTATTCTATAAGGAATAAGGGAGCATGAATGTAATAAATAAGGTTTTATGGTAATTCAGGATGTTTCAGTGTTTTAAAAGGATACATGTTGAAGGTATTCACATGTTATTATAGGGTAAAAAGTATCTACATTATGTTTACCTTTCATATAAATTTTGGACTGAGAGTTTATAGAAGTATATTGGATAAGTACAAAGGTTATAATGAATTATAATTTACATTGGATACTATTGTTAATGTTAATTTTTGATATTTATAAAAATCACAACACGCAGACCGTGTGAAAAATCATCGCGTCAGACAAAGCTTTGGGAATTGAACGCACAAGTATAGTGCAATTGGGATTTCTTTCTTACCAATAGACTATGTGAATTCACTGGAGTGTATAATGTAGTTTTATTTTTTTTAATGTTCTGATAGATGAATTATAAATTTATTTTTGGAACCCTATACGGTTAGGATAAATAGAATTTTTTTGAGTTCTATTAACTTTTGGAGTGGAAGATGGGTTTGTGGTAAAAATTTATAAAAGAATGAATTTATACAAGACAAGTAAGTATATTTCCTTTTGTTCTTATTAATTATCCTAAATTAATTCCTCAACATTATGAATGGTAGATTAAAAAAATGTTTTCTATTAAATTTTAATACTGGGGAATCAAAGACTGTTTAACCAATAACAAGATTGTGATTTTCTTGTAGTTAAATTTCTCTTAATCCTGCTTTCTAAAAATTTCCATCTGAACCTAATGGTTTGTTTCTCCTCCATATCTATGTTTTCATATAATACTATTATGGTCTATTTAGGGTGACCTTTTTACTTCAATTTCTTTCTTTTAATGCCATATTTCTATTAACCCTATTTCTGATATGGGTTTTCCACAAAGGTATATTCTATTTTCAACCTTTTATTTTCAAAGAAAATTTCCAAATTGTGAGGACTCAATTTATTGAAGGAGGTTAGAATGTAACACCCCAAGCTTCCATGGTACATTTCCCTTTGAATAATGCATAGGCTTGCATTGTACGCAACTTCAAGATTCTAACACACCATGACCAATCGAAATAGCCTTTATGAATAGTAATACCCACTTTTTGAAATTTTATAAATTTTATCTCTCAAAATGGACTTCATTTTTAGATTCGGAATATCAAAATTAGCCTAGGTTGAAATTTTGGCACTTTTCGGATAACTTTTATATTTTGATGAATAGTGAAAATTAATAAATTTTAATTAAAATCAAATTTTTTAATCAAAATAATTAATAGTGATAAATTATGAATATGAGTTGCTTTAAAGTATATATAGAATATATTTGGACAATTTAATAAAATGATGGTCATTGGGAAGAATTTAATATTTAAATCGGACATTAACAAGTGTCAATCTTTTGATAGTTATTATTTCTTAAAAGCATGTTTTTTTGTTTTGACAGTGGGAATTAATTTTAAATTAATTTCTGACACTTATGTATTTTGAATTTTTAAGAATGGATTCCATATTTAGAATCAGGATGTAGAAATTTTTTAAATAGGTAACTCTTATTCTTATAAATTTTGAATAATTACATCAGTAAATATTTTATTTACCATGGTTAAAGGGTAAATCCGGTAAATAAGAGTAAATGAATAATATTATAAATATAATAAATTACCCAAAGAAGTGTCTTAACCATATTTTTTGAAATATGTCCGACCATGGGCATCATTGGGTCGATTTGGGGACCCCATGGATCCACTTGTATATGATAATGACACTTTATATTAATTAAGTTAAAGAAAATACCGAAATAACATAAGCATATATATTTTAGAAAAAAAATTTAAATAAGGTTATATATGATATATCTTCGACTATAAATATTAATTAGAAATATAAAAATATTTCCTATATAATGGTATTTTATTAATAATTTCTAGACATGTAAAAATTATATTTATTCATGACACAATAATGATGCAGTGTTTTCATTATTAATGAAACAATCAAATAAGTGGTATTATAAAAGATAAAATAAATATAATTTGGAAGTTTTTATGAAATCCAAGAATTTTATTGGTTAATATTAAATGTTTTCTTTTCTTAAATGAATTTCATTCCAATTAATAAAGTTGTTAATACTTTAAGAGAAATCAATTATTAAATATTTTCAAAATTGTCATAAATGAGTTTTTAAAACAAGTATTATATTATAAACTGATATTCTATTCCAAAAAATATTTGTATCAGCCAAAAAACATATATGATGATAGTTTTATCATTAATAGACCACTTTGGGGATGGTTGTATGTATATTGTATGTTTATTAACTATATAATATAAAAATACAATGTGACATGGTAAATATCAAAAAACATTAACTAAGAGTTAAAACTAAATGATAAGGTTAATAGAATGACAAAAAACTGTCTAAAATCTACTGGATTAAAGAATTTCGACCCATACCAACCATATAATTTGAATAATCCTCTTTATAGATATTATAAATCAAATACGAATTTATTATAAATTATCACTTTAAGTTTTTTCTAAAGAGCCCCTCCTCCCCCTTATAAAAGGACACCACTTCAAACAAATTCTTTACACCTCGAAAGCCTATTGGTTCGGCCAAACCCTACCCAAATATTCTCTCAACTTCCCTCACTTCAACCTAGAGGCCTTAGTTTTATCAGAAAGAAAACCTAAGGAGTCTTTTTGATCAAATCAAAAAATAGAACCCGAAGAAGAGGTAATGTTTTCACCACCCTCTTTCAAGTTCCTTTCTTCTTCAACTTCTTCATTATTTGTTATGTCTATTATAAAATAATAACTCCAGTATCTTATATATAATGTGATGTTATTATATATATTTCACAACTATATTAATTATTCTATCCATCTTATGAAGGATAATGTCACCATGCCTGCGTACGTACAGTTTACCATCTCCACGCCATGGTGTAATTTGTTATTCAACACAATGTTATTTGGATAGATATAATGATGAGTGATATGTATATGACTAATGAAAATATCATGATAATTTCTCTTTAAAATTAATATACCATCCAATTTCACACCTTTAAGGAAATTATATTGTCACTCGTGCGTACATACCAATTACCGTCTCCACAACGCGATGAGATTCATTTCCACATTCACCATTCATTGAGGATTATAAAAATATACATTACTAATATTTTTGTAATATATGACACAATAATTCCACTAGATATATATATATATATGTAATTAAATATATTTTATTCACTTTGTTCCATTCATTATGTTATGAAAACGGAAATAGCGTTTATGCATACATACGGACTACCGTCTCCATAAACAGTGTTTTCCATTTCAATTATATATCAATTATACCTAATTATATTATAAATAGATATGATATAAAAATCATGTTTTATATTCTGGAAGTATTTTAATCCTGATCTATGTGATACAATCAAGAGTAACAAGTTAAAACACGTACGATAAAGAAATAGATTATTACCCGAAATATTAATATTACATGGAAATTATTATTAAATGGGTAGTATAAATTCATAAATGAATAATTTATAATGTAATAAATATTAATATGGTTCTTTTATATTTTAATAACATACTATAGTCTTAATACAAGAGGTTAAACATACCCTCGACTAATGGAAAGTGCAAGGTAAGGGGTTTTCAACTCATTCCTTATTCCCGTGAGATTCATGCCATATTGCCACTGTTACCTTTAATGTGGTGTATATACTTCCCATATTTGGATTATTTGTGTAATAAACTTTAAATTATTTTTATTTACACATTCATTGTATGATACTTCGTTCATGGGATGTATGTTTCATAAGTTACCAAATTGGTAAGGGTTAATTCTTCATTCTCATTATTATCTGAGATTGTTTATGTGTATGTATTTACTAGAACATTTTTTATCATCCATATCCATTTTTCATAAAAATGATTTCAAAATGAGTATTATAAGGATTTTTTAAAGGTAATATTTTTCAAGATCATAATTTTATATGTTTTAATGATTTATCCTTCTAAATATTTTCAATTAATATCCATGTTTTCAAAGTGTTTTTAAGGATTTATTTATATGGACATGAATGTTTTGAAATAAAAATTCTTTTCAAATGTTTCAAAGTGGTATGAGCCACATTGATTCAAAAATCTCTTTTAAATTAATTTTTTTATAAATTTTTTACTTTTAAATGATTTTATAGAAATGAAATTTCTCTAAAAAGTTTTGCTCATCATTTTCAACTATGTCACCATCCATTACTGGATACTATTTCTGATTGAAGTTAATTTATTATAATATAGTATTTCCATATTGTATTAATTGAGTTATGATATTTTTGACTGTGGATGTTCTATTTTTATACCATTAATGTTTTATGGTTAAAGTATTGACATTTAGTATGCTAGTTCTAATACGAATGATTATGTTATGTTTCAACCTTTTCATATGAGGAATGTATAGGAAATAGTATGTGAAGGGTGGAGCCTACTATAGGTCCCCAATACATCGGTAGGTCTCATGAGACAACTATATGTGGAATTGGCCGAGGCCCTTTCCCAATTTGATATATGGTTTCGGCCGAGGCCTTTATCATTTTTTGACGTCTTGGCTGAGGCTTTGACAAAATGTTTTAGAATGTCTGGCATTATACATTTCCACATTATGAAAATAATATTGATGGTTCATGTGGTCATTAAACTAGTAGAATACCCATGATTATATTTCGTTATGACATTATTTACTCATCTCATAATCTTTCCCTAAAATTATTCATGTTTATTATTGGTAAAGGCATGTGGTTTCTATTATTCTCCATGCTTAATATTTATGTTATCTTCCACTGTATTGCATACACTTACTGAGAGTTTGAGCACACCCCTTTCCATTTTTTATTTTTCATAGTATTCCAAGAAGTGTATTATGATTGATATGTAGGGTTAAGCTAAAGGGAATAATGGATTTATCAAAGAAATATTTATGCTGTGAGTTATGTTTAAAATTGTAATGTAGTGTTAATGTATGTAATCTATTTTCAAAGACGACTAAACTGATCAGTCTTTTGAAACATGATTTTCTTGTGATCTTTCTAATGTATTAAAATAATGCACTGACTCCCAGTAACTGGGGTTAGGGCAGTACAGTTCCCTAAAAAAAAACTCTTGTGGATGCTACCCATGGTTTAAGTAGTTCTGTAACTTTTCAATAGTGTTTGAATGCTAGTGATGTAAAAATCCGCCCCATTGTCTGGAGATATTATAGGAACATGTTTTAAATAAAGTATTAGAAAGAAGTATGAGATGGTTTCAGAATCATCCCAGAATCAGGAACATCAAACTATGGATGCTGCAACACCTCTTCCAAGTGAGAAAAGGAAAAAAGATATTGTTGACTAGTTCAGAAAATGTTTTAATTTTTCATCAATTGACACTGCTCATGTTTCAAACATGAGTACAAAAACTCCTTTGGATTTCATGACTCTGGAAGTAGTGAAGAGGAAGTCTAATACAATGAACATGTCCCTATCGCTAAACCGGAGATGGTGGTCAGTGATGAGGAGCTCTCGGATGATGGAGGTGGGTCGTGTATGCGGGTCAAAACGTGGAGAAGGGGGAGACATCCACATGGCCAAGGGGGATGTGCCCCACATCATAGCATGAGTACTAGATCTCGAGCACCATGAGTGTTGTTCTCTTTTATAGCTGTTGTCTTTGATCATAGGATGTTCTAAATGGTTCCCCCTCTTATGGTTTGTATTTAATAAAAGGGACCTTAGAGCACCAATATTTTCTAAAAAAATCATTTATGAGAACAAAATAGCTTCATGAGAACATGAATGTATCATATACACTGAATAAAGTAAAGATCATAAAAAAGGAGACATCATATAAACAGACAACCTGAATAGTAACGAGAGTGTAATATATAAATTAACCTTCACGATGAATACATAACATATGAACGCCACTTATATTCACCCATCAATTGACCAAATTCATTGGAACCATATATTTATTTAAATATATATATATATTTATAATTATAATTATAAATATATACATTTAAAAAGTATTTATATATAATTATAATTATACATATTAAAAATGTATTTATATATAATTATAAATATATATTTAAAAAGTATTTATTTATAAATATAAATATATAAACATCTCAATATATCAACATAATAAATATAATAAATATATTGATTATTTAATTAAAATTATATATATATATATATAAATTTGAATTATTAAAAAATATATTAATTATAAAGATGTGTTTTTTATTTAATGTATAAAAAAATATTATTTTTGAATATAAATATAATAATTTTATATAAAGTAATAAATTTTTTTATTAAAAACTTTTATCCCAACTAACAATAGTAAAGATAAATCTACCCTTTATCACCATTAAAAATGTGATGATAAAGTGTACACCATTATTAGTGCCGATAAATTGTAGATTTATCAGCGTTTTTTGATAGTGCTAAAAAAGGTTCTTTTTTATTAGCACTTTCTGCATAGCACTGATAAAACCTAGCGCATCCCGTACCCGAATATGTGGTAGTGTGAAAACATATGTCATTTATGTTGTACTGTTTTTATTATTTTTTCAATATAAGATTCTTCTTTACTTCTCTTATAAACATACTCAGTTTCATTCCTCCTCCTTGTTTCCAATGAGAGACTCCATGAAACTATTTTAATAATCAAAATAAAAATTTATTGATAAAATATAATTAAATTAAAACCATTGAAAAAGAATATGGAAATTTAAATTTAAATCATGTGATTTATAAGGAAAATTAATTTCATTTATTTTCATTAAAATAGTTATATTTGACTATAATTAATATGAATATACAAGTAATAATAATATTGTTTTAACAAATAAAAAAAAATCTGGTCGATCATTTGCTTAAATGATTTTCCTAATCAGAACTAGACAAACTCCCCTAATTCAATGACCATCATGATTATAATAATTTTGATCTCAGGTAATAAAACATGTCTTTTCCTCCAATAATATAACATGTTTTTTGTGTATTTAATTTAAGGAAATTTTCATAAAAAAATGAAAAATTGCGATAATCATGCTTAAAAAATAATAGACATGGTAATAAATGAAAAACATAGAATCTATCTATCCATATGAGCATGTTTATAGAATTTAACAATACAATAACAGAATTTTTGGTTCAATAATAGAATGATTTGTTTGTAAGATGGAGTTTGACCTACCATACATATATAAATTTACCCTACAAATATATTTATTGCATTTAAATATAAGACATATATATATTTATTTATTTATATTTATATTTATAATAATAATATATATATTAATAATTATAAAACTTTAACAAATATATTTATTGAATTTTTAATTTTATAAATATATATAATTAATTTATTTATAACAATTTAATAATTATTTAAATATATATGTATTATATAGATTTCTAATTATAAATATTTGTATATATTTATAAATATATTTATTTAATTAATATATTTGTTATTATTTAAATGTATATATATATTTATTACATATATATTTTAATTATAGTGTGTAATCTATAATGAAAATTAATTTTATTTATTGTCATTAAAATAGTTATATTTTACTATAATTAATGTGAATATATAATTATGTAATAATAATATTTTAACAAATAAAAAAATTGGTTCGATCACCTATTTAACCGATTTTCCCGATCTGAACATGACCTACTCCCCTTATTCAATGAAGATCCCTATTCTATATGAGTCTGTGTATAATTTGATTGTACAATAAAAGAATTTTAGGCTCAGTCATTGTGAGATGGAGTTTGACCTACAAAACATATATTAATTTCCCCTACAACAAAATAATTTTAGGCGCAATAGAATGATTTGATTGAGAGATTAGTCATGTGACCATTTTAATATGAATTTTGATGGTGACCATCTTTAAATGCATTTTTAAATATAAGAAATGGATAAGTAATTCTATAAATTAGATACCCTTCCTCATCCCCTTTCATTCTGCAGCTATGCAAATTTAACTGTAATTCGCACTCACCCTTCCTCCTCCCTAGTACAAGAACCCGTCCCTATGACCCCCCAAAACAAAATAGTGCATCAGGCGATGAGGAAATTAATAGTGATGATGAGGAGTGTCGGCAATTACTTCTTCCCTGGATCTGTGAAAAAGTAGAGGAGAACCACGATGTATGACATATTCTTTAGCAGACTCCACTGACTTGGTGATGCCGGAATGGAAGACGACAACATCGCACATCGAGTAGGTGATGCCAACGATGCGAAAAACCTACATCGATCTGCTCTTAGCAGACACTTCCTACCAGGTGATGCCGGAACGGGAGAAGAAGACGACGTTGGATGACCAGGCAATGCCGGAATGGTGGATGACGGAAACCCACATCAATCTTCTCTTAGAAGACACTTCCTACTTGGAGATGCCGGATATGAAGAAGAAGACGATGCTGGCTGACCCAGTGATGCCAGAAAGGAAGAAGAAGACGATGCTGGCCGACCCGGTGATGCGGGAAAGGAAGAAGAAGATGGAACTGGCTGACTCGGTGATGCCAGAATGGAACAAGAAGACGACACTGGCTGACCCGGCAATGCATGAAAGGCAGAGGAGAGTGCCACACACCTAGAACCTCTTACTAGACTCGGTGTTCATGGAAGAATGGTAGAGGAGAGTGGCACACCTCGAGCGGTTCTTACAAGATATATATTTTAGAATTAATATAATTAATTTAAAAATATAATGTTGAAATTATAAATTTATGTTTAACATTTTGGAAATCTCTGTAATATTTTTATTCAAGTAAAATCTATTTTTGTTTTTCTCTTTTAATAATGTATTCATAAGATTCATTTATATTTTTTTGTGTGGTTTGAAAAACAATAAAGTGTTCTTTGATTTAACATAATCCCAATAATTCAATGAGAAACAAAATTATACTTTGTTTTTATTTATGATTATTTTTATTCTTAAAACATGTGCTATTTCAAAAAATGGTTCTTGTGAATTTATATTAAAAATATTTTTTTACCACTTCTAGAAATTAAATCTTATAAAATGAGTTCCATATTTTAAATAATTATAATTAATATCAGGTAATAACATCAACTTGAATAATATTTATTTTTTGAGAATAATCTTAGAAAATTATAATGGAAGGTTTAAAGCAGTGAGTAGTCATGATGACATGAAATTCTGTCCATGTGACGTACAACAAAACAACGATTCTTTTCACATTTTTTGTAAAAATGTTAAAAGTACCACTTTCAAAATATGAAAAGAAAATCCCATTGATTATTTTATTAAAATTCAGACATGTCTAAAAATGAATTTAAATAACCATAGGAGAATATTAAAATCATTCTTGAAAAGATTTTTAATGAAAAGATAAAAATGGGTGAAAATGATTCAAAAAAGACTATTTTTCATTAAAAAAATTTCTGATCATTCTAAGTACTATATAAAGGAAAATATTACTATTACTTGAACACACCATGAATAAATGAAGGAAAATAAAATTAATTGGGTTTATTGTATAAGGAACATATAATTTATCTCAATCTAAACAATAGTATAATCAATTCAAATTAATATGAGATTGAAACATAAATCACAGACAACTTCGGTAAACACTAAATCTAAAACACATGAAAGAGAGAACCATATATGGATTTTTAAATCCCCATAGTTTCAATAAAGAATAATCATAAAATTCATTAATGGTGTAACACCCCAACTTTTTTATTTTTTTTATTTTATTATTTATAGGCTCCAAGTCCACGCATCAAGGATTGGGCTGGGTCCCGGTTTAAAAATTTATAACATTTTTTGTTTTTGGTGGGTTTCAAACCGGTGCACGGGCACCGCGTGGTTAGTAGAGACAATGCGGTCACCCCATGTGCTTGTGTGGGCTCCCAAGCAGACTGCGTTGCGGTGCACAATTTCCGTGCGTGTTTTTTATAAGTCTTGTGATGAGCGCGTGGGTACCCGTTAATATTATGTTCTTATTATTATTATTATTATTATTATTATTATTATTATTATTATTTCAATTATTATTATTTATATTATTATTATTGTCATTATTTTTATTATTGTCATAATTCTTTAGATTATTAATTCTATCATTATTGTATTGTTATTATTTTTATTAATATTTATGTTACTATTATTATTATTTTTATAATATTTGATTTTATTATAATTATTATAAGATAAAAAAACAACAAACCCCCTAACCCTAATTCTACCCCCCTGTTTTCACCTTCCTCTTATGCGAGCCGCCCCTGCGACTCCTTGCACCAGCCCAAGCGACCTCCTCTTTACGTCCTTCCTACAGCCAGCATCCGCACCACACCCTCACACCAGCATACCCCTTGCCAGACCCTCTATATTTCTCCCTTTCCCTTATCACACCCAGCCTCGATGTGAATACCAGACGCCCAGCTCCCCACGACCATCGCCTCCAGGACCCCTCACCAGCACCAACTTATCTCCCACAACTCCTACTCTCTGCCACCAGCTCTCGCCCATACCCTCTGTTGCCGGATCCCACCCACTCACCACCTCCCTCACCATCCCAACCACACCCCCTACTTTAGGCCTTTTCTCGGCCTCCACACTCCCGCAATCGTCCCCTCACTACCCCCTCGCCGCCTCCCTATTCTTGGTGTGCCACGCCCAATAGCCTACTCCGCCACCCTCACCTCACGCACCGGCTCGCCCTCGACCTCCACCGACCTTACTCAGCACCCTCACTCAGTGCCCTCATCTTCATCTAGTGCTTCCATCCCCTACCACACTCACCCTCTTCGACTCCCGACCCCTTGCTGTTTCCCTTCTCCGATAGCCCAGAAAACCCCCTACCGTCCATACTTTGGACCCCGCCATCCTCACTGCGCCTCATTCGTGCTTCCTTTTCCGCTCCAGTCGGCAGTGACCTCTTCTGGTATATTCTTTTATTCATTTATTCATTTATTCTTCAATTTTTTTATTCTTTTAATTATTTATTTACTTATTCTTTTATTTATTTATCCTTTCATTTATTTATTATTTTAATAATTTATTTCCATATTATTTTAATAATTTATTTATTTATTATTTCATTTATTTATTGGATTAATCATTTATTTATTTATTTATTTTCCCTTCATTTCATCATTTGTGTTTTTATTTAATTCAGATGAAACCTTATATTATCATGGTTTTTGTGTAGTGTGTTTTCATTACTGTTCAACATGAACGGTTGGTCCATGTGGAGCTGTTCAACCTTCGGTTGAGGTTCCTTCACATCCGCTCTTGGTTTGAGGTAGGTAATTCCATGGTTTTCCTTTCTGCGGTCTAATTGAAGCTTGGGAGTTTCAATAATTTTATTTTATGTTATTCACAACTTTGATATATCCATAAATTCTCATACTATAGTGCTTTTAATTTTTTTAATTAGTCAAAATAATGTTTTGAATCAATTCCGTGTTCGAGTATGTAATTATTTGATTTTGTGCCAAATCCTCTTTTGATATTTTTTATGGCTATTTTGTTGGTGCATTTCTTTTTATGTCAATACAGATTGATATGAAAAATATTATGAAGATAAATATTTGGTTTTGATAATGTATATGTAGACTTGGAAGATTTGATAAAATACTATAGTGTTCAAAGTGGAATTGAGGGTTTTTATGAAATATTTAGCCTTGATTGTGTTGTTTGTCAGCCCTGGTTATTTATATACATTTTTTGGTTAATAATTTTGGTATTGGTATAACATGATAATATTGTTAAGGTGTTAAAATAAAAAGGGGGAACATTGGTTTTTAATGTGATATTATGTGTTCTTTTCATATAAAGTGACCAGTTGGTTTTAGTTTCAAATTGGTAGTTTTGTAGGAATAGTTTTGGTAGTTTTCTTGAAGCACATACATTCCATTGGATGTTGTCACATCCATGGGTGCACTCAGTGTACCCATGAACGTGCCTTCAAGTTGCAATGATAACTTTTAAATATATTTTACATAAAACATTGGTTTTTTATATGGTTTTTGTTTCCTATATAAGATTCAGTACTTTACATGGAATTTGTGAATGGTTTGAAGTGTGATCTCAAGGGTCTGCCATTTTTGATTTGAAAATAAAAAATTTGTATTTGTGTAATGTTTTGGGTAATTTTATTTTGACATGACAACTTAAAGGCCCGTTTGGCAATTCCAATTCATGGGTGGAGTTGTGTTAAATTTTAAAATGGTTCCAGTTTGGGAATTGTGTGTGGCTGGTTAGGAGTTTAAATGTTTTTAGAAAAAGGATTTCAACATGGGTGGGTCATGATGGCCTATTTGGAACTTGCATCATTAAAGTAATGTATGCATTGACTCATTGAAATGATGACATTTTGATTACTGTATGCCCATATAACAACTTTAATATTTTGAAAAAGGTATCAAATGGTTTTAATGATTTCATCGCATGAAGGCCCAGTTGGTACCATTGATGATATGTTATATATATATATATATATATATATATATATAAATACTAGGGAACCGTTATTGTGGGGATATCCCTTGTGGGATATCGTGTGAAGTGTCCATGTTTGGGGTAGGAAAGTGCGGTGAGATGATTCACATGTGCGAGGGCCTCCTAATTACACAGTATTATTGTAACCACCATGAGTTCCTGGGTGTCTTTTAGAGATTGAGTGATGGATGCTGACCAATCCTGATTAGACGGGTTGGTACCCCCTGAATTTGTTGTTAGGCTAAGCGGGCTTTGCCACTGGATTGGTAAGTTAGGGAGGCCGGTTGGTTATAGACATAGGAGCTTCACCGTACGCCAGTAGGTGGTTCCGAAACTGAGTACGTTTAGGTTTATTCTAGGGATATTTTGGATCACCCATGGTGACTAGATTATTTTCATTACATGTTTATTTTTCATGCACTAGTGTATTTTGAGCTTTCACTCTTCATCATTTTACTCTAGCACAACATTGGAATATTCTGTTTTGGATTTTATTTATAAAATGAAAACTGATTTTGTAAAATGGTATGTAGAATGTGTTGGGTTTTTAAATGGGAAAAACGTGTTTCTTATTTTCAAATATGAAAACCCTACTTTTATAATTGTATTTCAAACATCGGTTAATCGATTGTTTTGGGAAAGGAGACATTGTATTCTTTGGTTTATCTTGGAATTCCTACTGAGCATCTTTAATGCTCATGCCTATATTTATTATTTTAGTTGCAGGTTTCCTTACTCAAGTTTTTTCTTGGATGAGTTGCTTGTTATTGGAGAAAGTCGACCTTTGGTCAAGAGGTGACCTAAATAGTCACGTGGAGGTACGTTCGGTTTTATTTTCTTTCTATTTCTAGAATTATGTTTATCAAATATTTATATTTATCTATTTGATTGTTTATTTGTCTATCTTTATTGGTGGAATCATTCCCTAAAATTAAAATTTTGATGCCCGACACAGGTTTCCAGCCCGTGGGGATTGGGAATGCCATTCGGGCCCTATCGCGTACTGGCTCAGGTGACTGGTTCAGGGTCAACCCAGGTTGTTTGGGAAAAAATGGTATCAGAGGTCCCTTGTTATTTTTGGTTTCTGGTAGATGGAGATTAGGACTTTCAGGACTCGAGAGGGATGTACGGGAAAGACATCATGAACCCTCACCTGTTCCGAACCTCGAGTCGCCAGGGGTAGTCTAGGAATTGAGTTCACGGCTCGTTATTATTTGTTTTGGAATGAAGGATGACAATGGAGGAAAAACGATGTTACATTGTGATTTTACATGGAGTAGTGACCCATGTGGAGTCATCGTACATGGTTAAGTTCCTCATAGTAGTTGACACTTTCTTGGGGCATGCCCCACTACCATTTCACTAGGTTAAGAATGACTATTAGTCCCTCTCTTCGGTGATTTGATGCAAGTAAAGTGTCATATTAGTTATGGTTCGTTGAAGTGCATTATTAAAAATGAAAAAGGGTTTTTGAAATGGGAATGGTTTATTTTAAATGGCTTTAAATTTGTGAAATGGATTTTAAAATTGAAATTTCTTGGCATAAAAATACGGTGGTTTCTTGGAACCGGTAGATATATGGTTTTGGTGCAACCACGTGTACTCTTTATGAATTTTTGCACAAGTGAGGGAATGCATGGGAAGTGAATTTTTGTGAGTATGGATGAATGCGGATGAAGGCATGTGCAATGGTTCATGGGATTATTGGGGTGTGCACATGGAATTAAAGGCTTGAACATTTTTTTCTAAAGTGATTTAAAAAAAGGCCAAATGATTTTTAGAAATTAAAATTGGTTTGAAAAGTGGACTTGGTATTTGGAATGTGGCCTTGAATGGAGATGGTTTTGAAATTTAAAATGGAAAGGGGATTTTGAAAGAGGAATTTTTGGGTTGGGTTTTCTTTTCTTGTTTCTTTTGAGCTGGTTGTTTTGGATGATGGAACTTTTTTTATGTTGCATCAGCTTGATGTTAGTTTTGGATCTATGTTTTATAAGTTGTTCAGAAAATGTGTCCTTGAAAGGTCACCAAGGTTTTTGATAAGTCATGACCAATTTTTGGTCCTTATCGAACATTTTCTATCCTTTTTGGTGATCGGGGTCCGTTAGAAGAATCAAAATAGACTGAAGGGTTCGAGCGTGTCTTCAGGGTTTTGGGAACTCTTGGGGCTGTCTATGTACATGATTTTTTGGTTCTATTTAAAGGTATGGATCAAGACGAATGGGAGATAGTTAGGCCACTGTCAATGCGAGTTGGGATGACATGGGATGTCTTTAAATCCATCTTCATTCGATGGTTTATACTTGAAGAGGTAAATATGAAGAAAATTGAAGATCTCTTGCATATTCAACAAGGCCAACAGACAGTGAAGGCATATGATAACCATTTCAAGGAGCTTCTTTCCTTTTCTCTAGAGGTAGAGTCACATGATTTGATGAATAATTCTCTATTCATTGGGGTTCTTCACCCATAGATAATGGTTCAAGTCCCCATTTCTAAATACCAACGTTTTGAGAAGTTGTTGGATGAGGCGTTCTTAGCTGAACTTGTCTCCAAAGCATAGGTGCGTGGAAATATAGCATATGTAGTTAATCATGAGGGTTCCCCATCTGGTGAGTAGGGTGTTCTAGAGGGGCCAGTTTCTAAAGAGTCATCTATAATGGTTTTGATTTCCATTTCATCGGATCTTTCAGTGGTGTTCCACTATTGTGGCCGGTTCAGGCACACAAAATCATCATGTCACGTCCCTCCGTGAACGTGACATCATTGCGGCCACCTGGGTCATGTAGAAAAGTATTGTAGGAAGCATTGCCTGAAGAAGACATTGTGACCAAAGAATCCCAGTGTCTGACTGCGAGGTAGGAGATGATTCATCCATTAGATCCCTTGACAAATGTCTTGTGGTGAAGGTCACGCGAAGTCAAGAGTTGACAAGGGTGTGAATTTTTTGTTTGGGTTTGAAGTTCCGTGTTGTAAATGGAACATTTAATGTCTTTTCATTCTTTTTTTCTGATGCTAAAGTTTTAACATTGTTTTATGTTCATTTTTCTATCTTGTAGTTGAATAGATATGATCAATTTTAATCCAAACAATTTTGTTTATCTAGTCATGGTTTTTGGAATCATGCGCTTTTCTTAAAAGTGTGTTGGGATGTTGTGTGGGTTAATCTCAGTTTGGATATGTTCATTTGGTGATTTAATTTTCTATAGAGGAATTGATGTTCCTGGTTATGCTCAGATTCACTGTTTGGGTTAAGTTATGCATGGATGATTTTCTCAAGTGTTTGGGGTTTTGGTTTGGTCGAGAGTTACAAGTTTAAGTGGAGGTGTTGTTCACTCATGCTATAGAACTTAGTTCATATCGGTTGGGAGTTACCACATTGGCCCCCCTTTATGGGGTGGTAGGTTTGGGGGATAATTTTCAGCGCGATTCATGTTCTTGTGGTGGGAAGAACCCTATCATGTTCTTCCATTATCTTGTGTTGTGTTTTCATTCGGTCTCAATTGGCCATGGATCCTTGTTTTGTTTATTGTTTAGCTGGGTGACTTTCTAGGAGTAGAAAGTGTTTGGGGTGGGAAAATTTGTCACGCCCTGACTTTTTAATTTATTTTTATTTTTTTATTTCTGGTCTCCACATCGTCACGTCATGGATCATGATGGATCCTTGTTTAAAAATTTCTATCATTTAATGTTTTTGGTGGGTTTCAAAACCATGCACAGGCACCGTGTGGTTATCAGTGACTGTGCGGTCAACCCAGGTGCTTGTGTGGGTGCCCAAGCAGATTGCATTGAGGCACACAAATTGCGTACATGTTTTTTTAAGTCGTGCGATGAGCATGTGGGTACTAGTTAATATTATGTTATTATTATTATTATTATTGTTGTTGTTTTTATTATTATTATTATTATTGTTGTTGTTGTTTTTATTATTATTATTATTATTGTCATTATTATTTATATTATTACTTCTTATCATTATTGTATTGTTATTAATATTAATCTTTTTGTTAATATTATTATTATTATCATTTTTTTCATATTGGATGTTATTATTATTATTATAAGATAAAAAACAACAAAAAACCCCTAACCCTAATTCTACCATCACCCCCACATCGTTTTCAACTTCCTCCTGCACGAGCCGCCCTTGCGGATCCTTGCACTAGCCCAAGCGACCTCCTCCTTACCTCCTACCTGCAGCCGACTTCTACACCACACCCTCATGCCATCCTGACCCTTGCCCAGGCCCTCCACCTTTCTCCCTTTCCCTTCTTGCACCCATCCACAACGTGGATCCTAGTCTCCATGCTCCCCGTGTCCAATGCCTCCAGGAGCCCTTTCGAGCACCGACAACTCTCTTGCAGCTCCTTCTCTCTGCCACCTGCTCACACCTAGGCCCTCCGTCGTCATCTCCCACTCACTCACCACCTCTTTCATTGTCCTTGCCTCAACCCCAGCAATAGGTTGTGTCTCAGCCTCCGCACTCCCAAACTAGTGCCCTCACTACCCCCATCGCCACCTCCCTATTCTTTGTGTGCCGCACCCAACAGCTCACTCTGCCTCTCTCACCTCACGCTTAGGATCACCCTCGACCTTCACTGACCTTGCTCAGCACCATCGCTCAGTGCCTCCAGCTCCTACCACAATCACCATCTTCCACTCCCGACCCCCTTATTATTTCCCTTCTCCTACAGCCCAAAAAACCCCTTGTCCTCCTTGCTTTAGACCCCGCCAGCCTCGCCGTGCCTCCTTCGCACTTCTTCTTCTGCTTCGGTCGGTATTTTCCTCCTCCAGTATATTATTTTATTCATATATTTATTTATTCTTTAATTTATTTATTATTTTAATTATTATTTACTTATCTTATTATTCATATAATTATTTATTCTTTCATTTATTTATTCATAAAATCTTTTATTTACTTATTCTTTTATTTATTTATTCATTTATTTATTTATTCATTTAATAATTTATTTGTTTATTTTCCATTTATTTTATCTTTTATTTTTTTATTTCATTTAGATAAATCTTAATATTGTTGCGGGTTTTGTGTGGTGTGTTTTTATTGCTGTTCATCCTGTGCAGTTGGTCCGTGGGGTGTTGTTCCACATTCCGTTGAGGTGCCTTCACGTGTGCTCTTGGTTTGAGGTTGGTAATTCCACGATTTTCTTTTCTATGGTCTAATTGATGATTGGGTGTTTTGATAATTTTATTTTATGTGATTCCCAAAATTTGTATATCCATAAATTTTCCTACTATAGTGCTTTTAAATTTTTATAATTAGTCAAATGAATGTTTTGACTAAATTCCTATTTCGAGTATGCAATTGTTTGATTATGTGCCAAATCCTGTTTTGATATTGTTTATGGCTATTTTTTTGTGGTGTTTCTTTTTATGTCAATATAGTTTGATAAAAAATTAATACTTTGAAGGCCAATATTTTGTTATGATAATTTTTATGTGCACTTGGAACCTTTGATAAAATGCTATAGTGTTCAATATGGAATTGTGGGTTTTTATGAATTTTTTATCCTTGATTGTGTTTTCTGTTGGCATTGGTTATTTGTAAACTTGGTTTGGTTTATAATTTTGTTATTGGTATAACCTACTAATAGTGTTAAGGTGTTAAAAATAAAAAGGGGTCTATTTTTTTTAACGTGACGATGCATGTTCTTTTCTAATAAATTGAGCAGTTGGTTTTAGTTTCAATGTGGTAGATTTGTGGGAATAGTGTTGGTTGTCTTCATGAATCTCAGGTGTTCCATAGGATGTTTTCACATCCATGGGTGCACATGGTGTACCCATGAACGTGACTTCAAGTGACAATGAAACCTTTAAAGTAGTGTTTCCTTAAAACCTTGTTTTTCTAAATGGTTTTTTTTCCTAAGTAAGATTCGATCCTTTATGTAGCTTTTTTGAATTTTTTGAAGTGTGATCTCAATGGTGTTCTAGTTTGGATTTGAAAATATAAAAGTTCTATTTGTGTAATGTTTTGGGTAATTTTTTTGGACATGAAAACATAATGTCCCGTTTGTCTCTTCCAATTCATCGGTGGAGTTGTGTTAACTTTTAGAATGGACTGTGTTTGAAAATTATGTGTGCCTAGATGGGACTTTAAATATTTTTATAATAATGATTTCGACATGGGTTGTTCGTGACGGCCCGTTTGGAACTTTCAACAGTAATGTAATGTATGCATTGACTCTTTGAAATGATGACGTTTTTATTATTGTATGCCCATATAACAACATTAGTATTTATAAAAAGGTATCGAATTGTTTTAATGATTTCATGGCATGAAGGACAGGTTGGCACATTTGATGATATGTTATATATATATATATACTGGGGAACCTCTATAGGGGGGATATCCCATAAGGGTTATTGTATGTAGTGTTAGTGTTTGGGGTAGGCATGTGCGGTGAGATGAGTCACACGTGTGATGGTCTCCTACTTACACAGTATTATTGAAACCACCATGGGTTTCTAGGCGTCTTTTAGAGATCAAGTGATGGTTTTTGACCAACACCGATTAGAAGGGTTGGTACCCCCAAGATTTGTTGTTACGCCAGGAGGGCTTTTCCATTGGATTGGTCAGTTAGGGTGACTAGTTGGTTTTAGACTTAGTATCTTCACCATATTCCGACAGGTGGTTCTGATACCGAGTACGTCTAAGGGACTTCTAGGGATTTTTAGGATCACCCGTGGTGACTGGATTATATTAATTGCTTATTTATTTTTTGTGCACTAGTGTATTTTCAGCTTTCACACTTACTCATTTTACTCTAGCACAACATGGGTATATTCTGTTTTAGATTATATTAATAAAATGAAAAATGATTTTGTTAAATGGAATTTAGTGTGTGTTGGGTATTTAAATGGGAAAAACAAGTTGCTTATTTTTAAATGTGAAAATCATACTTTTTTTATAATTTTATTTCAATCTTGTGTTAATGGATTGTTTCAGGAAAGGAGACGTTGGATTCTATGGTTTATCTTGGAAACCTTGCAAAGTATATTTAATTCTTACGCCTATCATTATCATTTCAGTTGCACGTTTCCTTGCTCGGGTTTTCATGGATGAGTTGCTAGTTATTGGAGCAAGTCGTCATATGGTCAGGAGTTGACCTAAAAGGTCACATGGAGGTACGTTCAGTTTTATTTTCCTTCTACTGCTAGCACTATGTTTATTGATTGTTTAAATTTATCTATTTGATTGTTTATTTTTTTTCATAGGAAAAATCATTTCCAGTTATTAAAATTTTGATTCCCAATACTCGTTGCTAGACCGTGGGAATCGGGAAAACCCTTCGCCCCTTGTCCGGAACCGACTTGGGTGACCCGTTAAAGGTCGACCCGGGTTGGTTCTTGAAAAATAGGTATCAGAGGGCCCTTGTTATTTGGGGTGTCCAGTAGATGGAGGTTAGGACTGTTGGGACTCGAGAGGTAGGTACGGTAAAGACGTCATGAACCCTCACCTGTTCTGGACCGCGAGTCGCCAGGGGTAATCTACAAATTGGGTTCTTATCTTGTTCTTATGTGTTTTGGATTTAGGGATGACAATGGAGGAAAACCGATGTTACATTGTGATTTTACAAGGATTATTGAATCATCTGGAGTCAGCTTACATGGTTTAAGTTCCTCCATGTCGTTGACGCTTTCTTGGGGCATGGCCCACTACCATGTCGCTAGGTTAATCATGACTACTACTCCCACAATTTGGTGATTTGATGAAAGTAAAGTGTCATCTTGGTTCTGGTTTGTTTAAGTGCATTCTTGAAAATGAAAAAGGGTTTTTAAAATTAGAATGATTTCTTTTAAATGGATTCAAATTTGTGGAATGGATTTTAAAACTGATTGCTCTTTGCCAAAAAATCTGGTGGTTGCTTGGTATAGGTAGAGATAGGGTTAGGGTGCATCCTTAGGTACTCTTTATGAATGTTTTCACATGTGATGGAATGCATGGAAAGTGTGTGTTGGTGCATATGGATGAAAGCAGATGAAGTCATGTGAAATGGTTCATGGGATTACTGGGGTGTGCACTTGGTATTAATGGCTTGACCATGTTTTTCTAAAGTGATTTAAAAAATGGGAAATTGATTATTGGAAATTGAATTTTGTTTGAAAAGTTGAATTTGTATTTGGAATTGGGTAGTGAAGGAAGACAATTCTAATATTTAAAATGGAAATGGGATTTTTGAAAGATGAATTTTTGAGTTGTGTTTGTTTTTTCTTGTTTATTTTCAGCTGGTTGTTTTGGATGAAGGACATTTGATGGATGTTTCTTCAACTTGATGTTAGTTTTGGATTTATGTTTTATATGTTTTTCAGAAAATGGTGCCTAGAAAGGTCTCCAAGGTTTCAAATAAGTCATGCCTAGTTTTTGGTCCTTCTCATACATTGCCTATCTTACGTAGTGATCAGGTTTCGTTAGAAGCTGCAGAATGGCTAGATGGGTTCGAGCATGTCTTCAGGGTTTTGGGAACTCCTGAAGCACTCAGAGTGCATTCTGTTTTGGGACTATATGAAGGTCTGGCTCAGAAAAAATGGGTGTAAGATTCCCCACTATCAATGCATGTTAGGGTGACATGGGATGTCTTTAAATATGTCTTCATCCGATGGTTTATACCTAAAGAGGTAAAGATGAAGAAAAGTGAAGAGCTCATGTATATTCCACAAGGCCAATGGACGGTGAAGTCATATGTTGACCATTTCATGGAGCTTATGTCCTTTTCAATAGTGGTAGTGTCATAGAATTTTATGAAGAGTTCTCTCTTCATTGGGGGTCTTCGTCTAGAGATCATGGAGTGGGTACTCATTTCTAAAGACCATTGTTTCGAGATGTTGGTGGATGAGGTGTTCTTAGATGAACTGATCTCTAGAGCATAGGTGCATGGCAATCCAGCATATCTAGTTACTCATGAAGGTTCCCCATCTGGCTAGCAGGGTGTACCAGAGGGACCTGTTTCTAATGAGTCATCTGCAGGGGTTTTAGTCTCGAATTCATCAGACTGTTCAGTGGTGTGCCACCAGTGTAGCTGGTTTGGGCACACGAAACCATCATGTCGCATCCCTCCAAGGACGTTTCATCATTAGGGTGCTTGGGTAATCATGAAAAGTTTTGTATGATGTGTCACCTGGAGAAGATGTTGTGACTAGAGAATCATAGTGCCTGACTGTGATGCAGAAGATGCATTAGCCATCAGAGCCCCAACCAAAGGTCTTGGGGTGAAGCTCGCGCACATTCAGGAGTTTCCATGGGTGTGGAGTTTTGGTCCGAGTTTGGAGATCTGTTTTGTCAGTGGAACATTTTAACTTTTTTGTTCTTGTTTTCTCCTACTAATGTTTTGACATTGTTATAAGTTCTTTTTTTTATTGTGGAGTTTTGATAGATATGATCGATTATAATCAGAACAATTTTGTTTTTCTGATCATTGTTTTCTTAATCGTGCGCTTTTCTTAAAATTGTGTTTGCAACTTTTGTGGGTTAATCTTGGTATGGCTGTGTTGGTTTGAAGATTTAAGTTGATGTGGAGGAATATATGTTTATTGTTATGCTCATATTGACTGTTTGGGTTAAGATAATCTTGGAGGCTTTTCTCTAGTGTTTGGGGTATTATCCTGGGTTGATATTTAAAGGTTTAAGTAGAGGTGTTGTTCGGTCGTGATGTAGATCTTAGTTTGGATCAGTTGGAAGTTCCTGAATCTCCCCCCCCCCTCCTAGGGTGGTATTTTTGGGTGTTATTTTTCAGTAGTAGTCGAGTTCTTCTGGTGGGGAGAACCCTCTCACGTTCTACCATTCTCTTGTGTTGTGTTTCTTTCGGTCTCAATCGGGCATGAATCCTTGTTTTTTCTATTGCTCAGCTAAGTGACTTTTTGGGGGAACAAAGTGTCTGTGGTGGGCAGAATTTTCACGCCCCTAATTTTTGATTTATTTTTATTTTATTATTTATTGGCTCCATGTCTTTGCATCATGGATCGTGCTGGGTCCCGGTTTAAAAATTTATGACATTTAATGTTTTTGGTTGGTTTCAAACCCATGAATGGGCACTGCGTGGGTACGCACTAATATTATGTTGTTGTTATTATTATTATTATTATTATTATTATGGTCATTATTATTATTATTATTGTCATTATTCTTTATATTATTACATATATCATTATTGTATTGTTATTATTAATATTCTTTATGTAACCAAATTTTTTTTATATCATATTTGATTTCATTAATATTATTATAAGATAAAAAAATAAAACAACAAACCCCCTAACCCTAATTCTACTCGTGCCCCCCACATTTTCAGCTTCCTCCTACGCGAGCCGCCCCTGCGGCTCCTTGCGCCAGCCCAGGAGATATCCGCCATGCCTCATGTTTGCATCCGACTTCTGCACCTCACCCTCACGTTGGCCTCACCCTATCCAAGGCCCTCTTCCTTGCTTCCTTGCCCTTCTCACACCCATACTCGGTGTGAATCCCAGTCGCCTTTCTCCCTACAGCCATCGCCTCGAGGACCCCTTGCCAGCACCATCCATTCTCCTGCAGCTCCTACTCTCTGCCACCTACTCGTGACCAGGCCCAACGCCACCAGCTCCCGCTCACTCACCACATCCATCACCGTCCCTTCCTCACCCCCTGTTACAGGCCATGTCACATCTTCTGCACTCCCTCACTCGTACCCTCACTACCCCCTTTTCGCATCCCTATTCTTGGTGTGCCGCACCCAACATCCCACTCTGCCTCCCTCAACTCACGCTCCAACTCACCCTTGACCTCCGCCGGCCTCGTTCAGCACCCTCACTCAGTGACCTTACCTTCATCTACTGCCTCCATCCCCTTCCGCACTCACCCTCTTAAACTCCTGACCCCCCTTATAGTTTCCCTTCTCCGACAGCCAAGAAAACCCCCTTCCCTCCTTGCTTTGGACCCCGCCAGACTCGTCGTGCATCTGTCATGCTTCCTTTACCACTCCAGTTGTCAGCGGCCTCTTCCTGTATATTATTTTATTCATTTATTTATTGCTTTAATTATTTATTTACTTATTCTTTTATTCATTTATTTATATAATCATTCATTTATTTATTCTATTAATTATTTATTTACATATTATTTTATTCATTTATTTATTTATTCTATCATTTATTTATTATTTTAATCATTTATATATATATATATATATTTATTTTCCCTTCATTTATTCATTAGTGTTTTTATTTAATTTATATAAATCCTAATACTGTCGTGGGTTTTTTGTAGTGTGTTTTTATTGCTATTCAGGGTGTGTGGTTGGTCCACGGGGTGGTGTTCAACCTTCCGTTGAGGTTCCTTAACAGATACTCTTAGTTTGAGGTAGGTAATTCCATGGTTTTCCATTCTGTAGTCTAATTGATGCTTGGTTGTTTCGATAATTTTATTTTATGAGATCTCCAGCTTTGTTATATCCTTAAATTTTCCTGCTATAGTGCTTTAAAATTTTTAGAATTAATCAAAAGAGTGTTTTCAGTCAGTTTCTGGTTTGATTCTGCATTTATTTGATTATGTGCAAAATCATATTTTGATATGGTTTATGGATATTTTTTTGGGACTTTCTTTTTATGTCAATATATTTTGGTAAAAAAAATTAATACTTTTAAGGTAAATATTTGGTTATGATTATGTTTATGTGCACTTGGCACATTTGATAAATTACTATATTTTTGAAAGTGGAATTGAGTGTTTTAATGAAATTTTTAGCCTAGATTGTGTCATGTGTTGGCATTGGTTATTTGTAAACTTGGTTTGGTTTATAATCTTGGTATTTTTATAACTTTCTATTAGTGTTAAGGTGTTAAAATAAAAAGGCATGGCTTTGGTTTTTAATGTGATGATGTGTGTTCTTTTCAAATAAAATGAGCAGTTGGTTTTAGTTTCAATGTGTTTGTTTTGTGGGAATAGTGTTGGTTGTTTTCATGAAGTGCATGCATGCCATGGGATGTTGGGACATCCATGGGTGCACTCGGTACACCCATGAATGTGCCTTCATGTGACAATGACACCTTTAAATTAGTGTTTCTTTAAAACCCAGTTTTTATAAATGGTTTTTGTTTCTTAAGCTAGATTCGGTCCTTTATGTGGACTTTGAGAAAGGTTTTAAGTGTGATCTCAAGGGTGTGACATTTTGGATTTGAAAATATAAAATTTTTATTTCTGTAATGTTTTGGGTAATATTTTTGGACATGAAAACTTAAAGGACTGTTTGGATCTTCCAATTATTTGGTGGAGTTGTGTTAACTTTTAGAATGGTTTTTGTTTGGAAATATTGTGTAGCTGGTTGGGACTTTAAATTATTTTGGAAAAATTAATTCGATATCTGTGGGTCGTGATGACCCGTTTGAAACTTTCATCTTTAATTTAATTTTTGAGTTGACTCTTTGAAATGAAGACATTTGGATTATTGTATGCCCATATAACAACTTTACTATTTTGAAAAAGGTATCAAATGGTTTTAATGATTTCATGGCATGAAGACCCAGTTGGCTCCATTGATGATATGTTATATATATATATATATATGTATACATATACTAGGGCACCTCTATATAGGGGATATCCCTTGTGGGTTATCGTATGAAGTGTTCATGTTTGAGGTAGGAAAGTGCGGTTAGATGAGTCACACGTGTGAGGGCCTCCTAATTACATAGTATTATTATAACCACAATGGGTTCTTGGGCGTCTTTTAGAGATCAAGTGATGATTTCTGACCAACCCCGATTAGACTGGTTGGTACCCCCTAGATTTGTTGTTAGGCCTGGCAGGCTTTGCCACTGGATTGGTCAGTTAGGGTGACCAGTTGGTTATAAACTTAGGAGCTTCACCATATGTTGGTAGGTGTTTCCGAAACCGAGTATTTCTTGGCATCATCTAGGGATGTTTAGGATCACCTATGAAGACTTCATTGTTTTCATTGATTGTCTATTTCTCATGCACTAGTGTATTTTCAATTTTCAGTCTTACTCATTTTACTCTAGAAAAACTTTGGTATATTATGTTTTGGATATTATTTATAAAATTAAAAATGTTTTTGGAAAATGGTATGTATCATGTGGTGGGATTTTAAATGGAAAAAATGTGTTGCTTATTTTCAAATGTGAAAACCCTAATTTTATAATTCCATTTCAAACCTGTGTTAATTGATTGTTTTGGGAATGATTACATTGGATTCTGTGGTTTATCGTGGAAACCCTATTGAGAATTTTAATTGATCATACCTATCTTTATCGTTTCAATTGTAGGTTTTATTGCTCAGGTTTTCTTGGCTGATTTGCTCGTTATTGGAGCAAGTCCGCCATTGAATGGGAGGTAACCTAGAAGGTCACAAGGAGGTATATTTGGTTTTATTTTCATTCCACTACTAGCATTATGTTTATCTAATGTTTATATTTATATATTTTCTTATTTTTTTGTTTTTTCTCTTGGGCCAAATCATTCCCAACGATTAAAATTTTGATGCCTGACACTGGTTGCCAGTCCGTGGGGATCGAGAATGCCATTCGGGCCATGTCGTGGACCAAATCGGGTGACCAGTTCAGGGTTGACCCGGGTTGGTTCATGACAAATGGGTATTATATACACCACACAAAATAAATATTCGGTGAATATGGAATATTTCTTATAGAAGTAAAATTAACACGAGAAATGCTTACCTCAAGTCTCATCATTTTCATACATGTTCAAACCTACTTTATAATAAATATATGTTTTTTATAAATTTATTATATAACCATTATCATATATAAAATGCAATATATTATTTAATTATAAAAACTTATCACTCATTTATTAACAATTATTTATTAAAATTATTGTACCAGGTGATAACTATTTCATTGTTCTTGCATGTTTCAGTTCGGTAGTCCCAATCATTGTACTTTGAGCATGGTTACATTATCTCCAGAATGCTGTTAATTTTATTATTATCATATTTAATCATCATATACACAATTATAACAATTCATATAATATAATGATGAAATAGTAATTACATCACTTCGTTAAATAAAACATAATTTACTATGTTAAGTGTAAAAATTGACCATTAAAAACAATAGTAATATCATAAATATCATATATATTAATTAAATTCATTTTTAATACCATTAAAAACTGTAGTGATAATCCAAACACGCGCTTGAGTGGAGTTTTCTTTATTCCATATGATGGAAAGGAGGAGCATAATGGTTGTTCCATCATCATAATAAAAATTCGGTACATTTAAGATACTAAATTCACTATTTTATAATGGATACCATATATTTAGAGGATGTATAATAAGAAATGAAACATAATGTACTCTGTTAAGTTTCATATATATTCCTTGAGAAACCACATTTGGATTACACCTTAAGCATTTTAGGGATTGTATTTTGACAAGAAAAGAATATCTAGGACATGGGAAAGGAATATAAGATGATATTATGGTAGTTATTTATTGATTTTGAGGGATAAAACTTTATGAATATGGGATGATATGATGTTCCCTTTAAAAGGTAAGGGGAGGGGATCCCTTGGAATAACATAATGTAATAAATTAAAATAAATTAAAATTCATGTTCAGGTGGATCAAAATTAAAAATTTTAGAATCTATGTTGATTATAAGTTGATATAATCTTATCGAATAATATTTTTACAAGTTTAGGTTATATTTTAACCCTTATCTCACTGTTTTAATCATTATTAAACCTTTGAAAATTATCATGATATCAATGCTTTTACTATTTTGGAATCAATAATGTTAATCTAAAAGGGAAATTGTCCCTTAAGTGGATAAGGGATGAAATTTTAGAATATATCCTATTCAATTGGATTAATATATTATATTTTATAAATTAAAATTCATTTAATAAAATATTTTATAACATAAGATACCATTTATGTCATTTCTATGACTATTCACATAGTTTGACGTTAAAGTCATCAATACTTGTATAGAATTTGAATATAAAGAATTTAAAAAAAAATTATAACTTATTATTAAACATCTAATTCACATGTCACCACAATTAATTCATAATTTTTTTTTTAAATCATTAACATTGATTTTTACACTACTTTCACAAACATTGTGTTAGCATTGTGTAAGAATTTAAGGTAATTATACCATAAATAAATTAAAATTAATTTAACTAAAAAAAGAAATTAATTATATTCTAAATATACTTTTATATTCTTTAATAAAATCTTATTTTCTATATGAGAACATATAAATGAAAGAGAGTGGAATTTTGAAATTTTCATTTACTTAAAATATTACAAAGGACTTTATCAAAGACTATTGACACAAAAATTCCATATTTTTTTATATTTGAAGGAAGTGGTAAAATTAATAAAATAAAATAATATATATTCAAGTGTATGGTTTATTTTTAATCCTTTTTTAATAGTTTTAATGTTGTTCTGCATATTTTACCCTTACAATAGTGATAACATTTTTATCAATGTTACTATTCATTATGACAAAAAATAAATGTGGCATATTTACCAAATTTTAAAATAACAGTTCCAAACATGGTATCCATTTCTCAATATTCTATCTCCATAAGATCAGGAAATAAATTTTAATATATGTGTGAAAAATTAAATGAGAATAGTTTTTTCAAAAAAAATGTATTTTAAGCATAAAAATTAACTTCTATCAAAATCAAGAATATTGATAATTCAAATGGAATTAATTATATTATACTAAATAAATTTAATCCTATGTAAATTTAGGACCAAATCCCAATTATAATGAGAATTTTAAATTACTCTATTTACTAAAATGTAAATATGACATTTGAAAAATTGCTATTTTTCACTATTCAATGAAAATTCAGTCATCTCATAAAAATACCAAAATTTCACCATAAGTTAATTTTTATTTTATTATTTCAAAAATTAAGTTAATTTTATAAAAGAAAATTTCTATAATTGGTATAAATTAATTCTGATTTCCACACACAAAATACTATGAAAATCATTTTTGAAGAAAATCAATTTTTGAAGCATAAAATTACTTCACTAAAAATTAAGTGATTATTTACTAAGAATTAATCAATAAATATGTATTGAGTATGAACATTGTACATATATATCATAATTTTATTACTCATACTTATACCCATTTGTTAAACAACTATATAATAATGGTAACATTTAAATAATAATATTTTTATAATATATCTTAATTCACTTAAATATTGATGTTGTGTGTTATGAAATAAATTGAGATTATTATTCTTTTAAACTAAATTACATTGTTTGAAATTAATCCTCTTGAATGATGTTTTTATATTTCATATTTATGGAGTCCAAACTCAAGTAGGTGATCAACTTCACTGCATAGTCTCCTATGTATGCAAGAAGGTCGATAACCATATTCCCTCCATTACAACTGTAGAGGGTCTCAACATATATATGAAGCATAATCTATAAATTTTGGATAATGTATTCATTACTCTAGTGATTAGAAGAGAGAATCAAACGTGATTTAACCCGCAAGGAAGAATCAAACTCAACTGTAGATATATTGATATTATGAGACATGTAAAGATTAAAACTTGTATGCATAGCATTAGATTTAGCTTATATAAAGGATCCTTATGTATAAATGTTTGATAATCACATAATGATAGATCATATACCGTCTTAGACAAAACCACCTATACAACTCCCTAAACACATGATTCATCAATATTGTTCTTATATCTCCACCTTAGAGCCTTCTAGGTTATCAGACACCACCCATATCATCTGCAGATCTAGTAGAAAGATAACTAGAAATATGGATCTTAGTAGATCTGGTTAGGATGTATATCTAGTAAATAGAGTTGATATATTATACACATGAAAGGATCCTAATTTTCAAATATGTGGGGCAGTGATTGACTCCTTGATGGTGAGTTGCATTACGAGCATTCCATATAACTAAGCATCCAAAATACTCTAGGACTCCCTAGAATAATGACACCAGTATTATTAATATTATGTAATTTTATTATATTAATGGATAAACCATTTTTAAAACCATCGAATCCACTATTAAAAATAAAATAAAATTGATCATGTATAAATGAAAATTACCACATCTATGAAATAATGTGCATATCTTGTTAACACCACCTCTCATAGATAGTGAAAAGGATTGACTACACAAATAATAAAACTCTAATTTAAAAATCATAATTATAAAATAAGAATCTATCATATTTTTTTATTCCACTTCATTTTTTGATAAATGGAATAATTATTCATGCATACGTTCGGACCACCACCTCCACAAATGATGAATTTCATTTGTCATCACGATTATTTTTGGATGATTTTCTGAATTAATTTAATGAAGGTAAATTATATCATTAAAATTTTTATGATTATATAAAATTTATACAAACAATATATAAAAAAATCCCTTACATGATACGTCATTATAACATGCCCCCATTTATGTTGATTTTACAACCTCCATGAACGATGTTATAATATTAATATTATGAATGAATAAGGAATGTTATATAAGGATAATTTAATGTAAAAATATTTATTCATATATTTTTTAATGACAATGGAATCATTTTATTTATATTTAATATATTAATTAATATATCACCTTTCGATCGTAAAAGGCGCAAAAACTTATTCTTCAAAATTATCCTTTTTTAAAATCATACATTTATGATTATGCATAAGAAAATGAGATATGGATAATAATTTAAAAACCATTATTCATTTATCTTGAACAATATTTCAACGATAATTTTTTTTCAATAATAATTAATCGACCACACCATTACAAAAATAGTATGAAACAAGAAATAAAAGTTTCTAGCTCCCGATGTGGAAAAAGAAGTATAACTGGATAATATATTTATAGGAAATGGTTATGAATGATCTTTATAAAGGAAAATATAAATTAATAAGGATATGGAATTTTTTAGGAATAATTTTTTATAAATATGGTCATAACACATTTTGACTAAGAAGAAAATGATGTATGGT
The DNA here is from genome assembly GCA_963277665.1 of Viscum album. Classification (NCBI taxonomy): domain Eukaryota; kingdom Viridiplantae; phylum Streptophyta; class Magnoliopsida; order Santalales; family Viscaceae; genus Viscum; species Viscum album. Next base: position 1,936,519,578 of record OY728131.1, read on the forward strand.
TTATTTGTCTCAATTTTCACCCCTTGAGACAAATTTATTATTAAAATAAATGTTTTATTTTTTATAGTGTATCTATTATCAATAAATATTTTTTTTCATGATCATATCAATTTTTATGGATTTTAAATTTTTATTTGAAATTATAGCCTTCAATGTGTTTTCATTAGAAATCTTCTAATGTCATAAGGGGTTCTTTGTATTAAATTTAATTTCCTAATAAAGATTTCATATTTTACACCATGATATCTTTGATATGGTTCAAATACTACCTAATTATGTTCGTTTACCATATACATAAAATCCATGGGGATTTATGAGATATATATTTTTTCCTATTTAAATTTTGTTTGATTTATTTGATCCCATTTTTGTAAGTGATTCTTTTCTCAATTTTCACCCTTTGAGACAGATTTATTATTATACACAATGTTTTATTTTTTAGGGTGTATCTAATAAACCATTAATATTTTTATAATGATCCTCTTATTATTTATGGTACTTAATGTTTTATTTGAAATTATATTCTTCAAGGGGTTTTGATTCGAATGAATCTATTTTCGTAAGTTTTATTTGATTAAAATTGTATTTACTTCAGACATGTTTATCTAATAAAATATGTTTTATATTGTATGGTGCACTTACTACCCCTTTTTTATACCATTATTATATCATTATTATTTTTATTTAATATTCATTTGATATTATATCCTTCAAGGTGTTTTGATTAGAATGTATATAAAATCATAAGTTTTATTTGAATCTTTTTTAAATTCCATGAGACACGCTGGATATTTCACACCATAATTTCTTTTATATATTTTATTCACTACCATAGTTATTTCAAGTATAATTAACATATTATATTCCATTGTATTTAAATTTCATGGTATACCTATCGTGTTATTTTAATTCTTATGTAACTATTACCATATGGTTGTTTGTATCTCAATTTTTCTTTATTGAAATATAATTTGTATTCACGACTTTTTTATTTTTTATAACTATGGATTATTTTCTAAACCATCTCAAACTATTTTCTTTTGTATTTTTAAACTTATGGAAATCCATTGCTATTATTGTCTTTCCAAATCATCCACTTTCATAGACATGATTTTTCATATAATTCTTTCTCTCTATAAATGTCATATTTTTCATTATATTGTTTGAAGGTAAATCTAAAAGATAGTCATACATCAATTAATTTATTAAATATTTACTTAAAAATATACCATTACTATATATTGTGTTATTTTTTGTATTCTTACATGTAATGTTATTACACTTATAGATTAGGGGAAATATTAACAATTGATATACTTGTTATCCTGATATGAATATTTATTAACTACTATGGAATGTTAATTATGCACTGTTAAACCATACACCTTCTTTCTCCGAAGGTCATAAATTTATTTTTTTATCATCAAATTTTTGAAAATTCTTATTATTTCTCTTAATATATATATTTATGAATTAATAATGAAATTTAATTTTGCAACGTTTTGATATTCAAATATTTGAAGAGATTAATGCACTGGACTTAGTGATGTGATAGGTGGGGCCTAGTATTATATTTCTCGTAAATTAATTGGTTGGCTTCATGAGTTAAAAGTTTTGTTGGTTAATTTTTTTTTCAAAATCTCTAAATTTTATTCCTAAAAGATCCTTAAAATTTAAGTGACTCCATAGTTATTAGTAATATTGTATTTATTGATGGTTAAAATTTGGTAACCTTGGTTCATTTCAAAGTCATTATGTAAAGAAGTTTTTATGAGAAGTGAATCCCGAGAGAGTACGTTTGTGGTATCACAAACACATCATTATTGTATACATATTATATTAACCTAGGTTGGGTGAAACAAGTAAAAATTACTTGTATCTTTCTTTATTCACTTTACCAAGTCATATTTGTTTGTGAGGGAGAGAAGTGTTCATATTAGAAGCGGAGTGGGATCATTGGAAGTCGCAACCAGCACTACACATTATCTGTGGTAAAAAAAGAACTTATAATTGCAATCCCATTGCTAGCACTAATAAAAGGTATAATAAATTTAAATACAAATTTTATACTATTAAATATAATATTTTTGAATATAAATATATTTAAATTGTTATACATATAATATATTTTTTTAAATATAATTTATATAACATTAAATGCATAATTACACATAATATATAATAGATTTAGTGAAAATGAATTATAAAATAATTAAAATTTAATATTATGAAAAACATTAGTATTCAAATAGCACCGTTAAAATAGATTTTAAAATAATATTATGCATGATGACTTGATACATGCAATATTGAACTTTAAGTGAACTGTGATATGTGATAAAAATATTCTTATTTAAATGTGACCATTATATATTATATATTAAATTAGTATTAAAAATATGAATAAAAAAATTATGAAAAATATTTATAAATGTTTTATATAATAATAATATATTTATTAATGCATATAAAATATTTACTCATTTTTCTATAAAGTCGTTTTATGCTTAAATATATATATTTTCTCCGAAAATTGCTTTTATAGCCTTTTGTGCACGGACATTATTATTAATTTCTAGAATATTTAATAATTTTAATTTTTTGAATAAATTAAATTTTGCAATCATTATTTAAATATTATAGTAGGGTGAATTGATCGGTTTTTTCTATGAAAATTTATTTTTGAGTGAATAGTGAAAAATACATTTTTTTTTGTTAAAAAGTTATTTCTTTTCATTAAATAAAGTAATTTAAAGGTCACATTATATTTTGAATTTGATCTTAAAGTAACTTATGAATGATTTAATTATAAAAAAAACTAATTAATTAGGTATAAATCAACAATAGAATTTATTTTGTAATAATTTCATTTTTTGACTTAAATACCCATTTATCTAAAAACTAATTTTTCGTTCAGTTTTATGAATTTATATGAAAATTTATTTATTAAAATTATATAAATTTAATCATAAAATATGGATTTCATATTTTTAATAAATTGGTTTAAATTTTTTAAATAGTTCCCTTTTATTCTTGATCACTTTGAATAGTAACCTTGTTTTAGATTTGTCACCATTGTAAATGGTAAATTAGGTAATTAAGGTTAAAAATAAAGTGATAATGATTAAAAAATATATCTACCACTTACCTGGGTTTCCTTATGACAATTTTAAATCAAAAAACCGTTAAAATATTTTAAAATATGGAATTTTGGTGCCATTTCTCTTTAATAATGTAGTATTTAATATCTTAAGTAAATGAAAATTCCCAAATGTCTATTTATTATATTTAATATCGATAATATTTTATGAGAGAGAAAAATTCCTATTATGAATGGTTCTAAAATTTTATTTTAAATATTTTTTTTATTATGGCGATTTGTTTTAAATTTTTCATGATGACATAATTACCTAAAATACTTACACAATGCTGACATAGTGCTTGCGCATGTTGTAGAAGAATCTAGTAACTAATATTAAAAACATTAAATGTGGTGTTTTTGGGTGATTTATGGTTTCATATAATTTGATATATATATATATATATAATATTATTAAATTTTTAAAAGTCTTAATTTGAGATACATTATTTTCTTGATATTATTAAAGTCAAATTATGTGTATAGTCAATAAAATGAATTTAATTGTATTTTATGTAAAATAATATATTATTTAATGATTTATAATTAATAAAAATATTTTATTTGGACAAATTAATTCAATATGGTTTAGAATATCAATAATTCCCCAAATATGGGTCTCTTTTTCTATTAAAGTGACTTTCTTAACACCTAAAATGTAAACCACATGTGATCATGGTCATCGTTAAATAATGTAAATGGGGTGGGGGAGTTAAAACAAATATATAAGTGATTAAACAACACTTAAACATGTCTAAATTGTATTGGATGAGATTATCACCACTTATATAAATTTTATACTATAAATATATCAATTATGATCCAAATGAAGATGAAAATTAATTTATATTAATTTAATACATTAATTAATTCTGAGGTTTCCCTTCCCATCACTTATAAAAGAAAACCACCTCTCCTCTATTCCTCTCAATTCATGATCCATTTAGCTCAAAACATATACAACCAAATCTATTTCAAACCAAACTACCCATGACATAAAGGATCTTTTCTCATCAAAATTCTAACCTATATGTCTTAATGTGTAAGCCAAATTTTATTTTATGATGAAGAGGTATAACTTTTAATTAAGTGTTTCCATTTTATTTATTCTTCTATCTCTGTCCAATATCCTTAAAACATGATTATATAATAAAAAAATTATATTATATTGCCATGACCCGCCTTCAACAAGATGAGGGAAGGGACAACAGATTGCAAAACCCTTCCTTCTTCAAGTTCAAGAAGAGAAAAATACCCCTAAGACCCGCCTTCAATAGGTCCCAGAGTGGCAACTAGCACCAATGGTATAGAATCAATCACAAAATAGAAGCCATTATACTTTTAATTTGGTATGATCAGGATATAAGATTGTAAATGTCAAACAAAAAAAATCTGGAGGCAAAAGTAAATCATAAAATAAACCATTCCCATATTAATGTTCTAAATGTAAGTGCTACAAATTACAAGAAAACACCAACGAAAAGGAAAAAAGAAAAGAAGAAAACAAAAACATCAACTATCCCAAATTCTGGACTAGTACGGTCCTGCATGATCCTTGAAGTCCTCATAGAAACATGAAATTAGTTTTATATACGTAGGGTGATTATATAGTTATACTCATTAGGGAAAACAAAAATCTATCATGTAAAAGTGGGTAGACATTATAATTCCCTTCATAAAAGGAGATAACACCTAGAAAAAAACTATCCACCCAAACCACACCAAGGCACACTCCCCAAATAACGCATTTAAATTATTATAATAGTAATTTCACATCAATGAAATTATATGTGGATTAAAATATAAATTATGAAATTTCACATATAGACAGCCACACTTTCCAAAATCTATGCTCATTAAATTATACATGGATTAAAATCATAATCAGGGCATGATAAATTATTTTATATTCATTTTCAATGTTTTTAATACTTATTATCATGTTCAAAGTTAAAGAAATTGTTCCTTCCATTTACACAAAAAAAAAATTCAAATTATTTTTTTCACACAAAAGAAATTTTTTTATTTCATATCCCCCCACCAACTTAAATTAACACTATCCAATGTGTTTTAAGAAAAGAACATTTTGAAGGGATATATGCAGATAAGGGGAGTTCAAAAACGATATTGAAATATAAGGATCATGGAATCATGTAACCTGGTGGTTGAAGTTGAAGTTATTTCTACTGAAATTAAGTCCTTTGATATCCATGTCACTTTCAGAGTTCACTAGTGGAAAAATTAAAAAAGAAAGTAAACAAACAAAATAATATATATATTTATTCATATAATAGAAATAGTATATATACAATGATTATAGAATAAGTAAGCACTATAAGTTATAGGTTATTGGTTAGTGCACGCCCATGTATCCCTTCGGTACTGGGTTTGATTCCCCGCGGCTTCACCGGTTGGGAGAGGGTTTAACCCACGACTAATGACATGTCATTATATATATATTTTTAATTATTATTATATTTTTTTGTTTTTTCATTTTAATATACAAACACAAAAAAATAAAATAAAAAAAACTGATGATACATTGTATTGTTTTTAAATTTATGGGTAAGGTTTTACTCAAGGATCAAACCATATGACACAGATGAATATGTCACCCCCCTTTCATACCCATCCAAAACCATAAAATAAGAACAAGTCAACAATCTATATTTTTTTATATTTTTTTAATATCATAATTATTAATTAATCCTATTAGAAAAATAAATATGATTCAAAAAAATAGAAACATGAAAACCATGGCTTTGTACCAGTATATAAATTTTGTTTAATGTCATTAGCCCGACATGGATCCTAAATCTATCAATATTTTCCTGGTTCATAGGTTGGCTTAGTTAACTCAACAACTGTTTCTTGTTTATTAAATGATTCAATGAATGGTTTTAACCTATGACCATTGACCTTGAAAATTTGACCACTTGTGGGATCTTTAATCTCTACTACCCCATGGGGGTACAGCTGATGCACTATGAAAGGACCTGAACATCTAGACCTTAACTTTCCCAGGTGTAAAATATGTTTTGAACTATACAAGAGCACAAAGTTTCCTGGTTCAAATTTTTTGACTTTGATATTCCTTGATTGGTAGGCTTAAAATCTGTCATTATTTATCCTTGAATTTTCATAGGTCTCTATCATATGTTCCTTAAGTTCATTAAGATCTAATTTCCTCTTTTCTTCGGCCAATGAAATGTTAAAGTTCATTTTTTTATTTCCCAAAATGCTTTATTATCAATTTCAATAGGTAAATGGCATGATTTTCCATAATCCAGACTATATGGTGGCATGCTAGGATGGTTTTGAATACTGTAAGATAGGCTCAAAGATCATCCAAGAGTTTCTCAGACCAATATTTCCTAGAGGGATTCACAGTTTTCTCAAGTGTTTTCTTAATATTCCTATTCAACAACTCATATTGACCATTTGTTTGAGGATGGTATGAAGTGGAAACATTATGAGAAATACCATACTTAGACATGAGTGAACAGAATAGACATTGGGATAAATGGGTTACTCAGTCCTTGATTATAGCCCTAGGAATTCCAAAGTGGGAAAATATGTGCTCTTTTTGAAATTGGATAAAAACATGATGGTCATTGGATTTAGTAGGAATGGACAATACCATTTCGAGACATAATAAATATCTAATCGTATGTAGAGGTATCCCTTGGAGTTTGGGAAGGGTCCCATGAAATTAATTCTCCAACAATCAATGATTTCAATGACCAAAATTGGTGTGAGGGGCATTTGATTCATTTTGGTAATGGATCCTAATTGCTGACACTGAGGACAACATTTGGAGAATTAGAAGGAATCCTTAGTGAGGTTAGGCTAGTAGAAACCAATTTGGAGGACCTTTGTAGTGGTTTTATTTGTATAAATTTGACCTCCACATGGCTCTCCATTAAAAAAATTTAAAATGGACTCTTTCTTAGACTCGGGAACACATCTCTTAATGATTTGATCAAGAATGAACTTTAAGAGTTAAGGATCATCAGAAACAGAGTGTTTGAAAACATAAAGGAATTTTCTCTTAGCTTGGGTCCCCATGAATTTTGGAATTTCACCCATCACCAAATAGTTTTCTATGTCAGCATACCTAGGGAAATCACTCACTGAATAGATGTGATCATCAAGAAATGAATCATACAGAGAGTGGTGGTGTGAGTTGTCTTTGAATTCCATTCAAGAGAGGTGATAAGCTACAAAATTTCAACACCATTTTTATCTTTAATGGTTAAATCAAACTATTGAATAATAATTACTGACTTAATCAATCTACCTTGGCATCATGTTTTTGGAAAAGGTATTTTATGGCTGAATGATCAGTGAAGAAAATGATGGGTGCTCCTAAGAGATAAGTCCTGAATTTCTCTAAGGAAAAGGAAATTGCAAGATACTCTTTCCCAGTGGTGGTGGAGTTAATTTTTTCATTATTTAAGTATTATCTTTCATAAGAAATGAATTGTGGTGTTTTCTCACACTTTTTTCTTAAGAGTGCTCTTACAGTGAAGTCACTAGCATCCCACATGAGTCAAAAAGGACGTTTCCAATTTGGAGATTTCATGATAGGTGGAGATACACGAGCTTACTTGAGTGTAGATAATTAATCCTCATATCTTTTTATCAATAAATATTAAGCATCCTTCAATAATAGAGCACAAAGTGATCGACAAATAGAGTTGAAATTCTTAATGGACCTTCTATAGAAACCAAAATGTCCTAATATGTACCTCACGTCTTTAATAGTTTTAGGAGAGGGAAGGTGATGAATGATTTATAAATTAGATTTATTAACTTCTATCCTTCTACCAGAAACTAAACGGCCTAGAACATGTCCTTCATTTACCATTAAATGTAATTTTTCCCAAATTAGGATGTGATTAATATCCTCTCATCTTGAAAAAACCCCTTAAACATTTATAATTAATCCCTCAAAATTATACATAAATATGGAAAAGTCATCCATGAAGACCTCTATACAATCACCCACCATGTCTAAGAAGATTCCCATCATGCACCGCTTGATGGTACCAGAGGAATTACATAACCCAAAGGTCATACGCTTGAAGGAGAAAGTGTCAAATAGAAAAGTGAAGGTTGTTTTTCCTTGATCCTCTATGGAGACCTAGATTTGATTATACATTGAGAATCTATCTAGGACGAAATAGAATTGATTAAATGCCACTCGTTCGAGGACTTGATCAATAAAGTGAAATGGGAAATGGTCTTCCTTAGTACAAGAGTGGATCTTCCTATAGTCAATACAAAATCTCCATCCATTACTAACCCTTGTGGAGAGAAGGTCGCCGTCCTCATTGGTGATCATGGTGATTTCAGCTTACTTTGGGACAACTTTAATTGGTCTTACCCACTCACTCTTAGAAAGGGGGTAGATGATACCCTATTTTAACAGATTAAAAAGTTATTTCCTTACTACATCTATAAGATTTGGATTGAGTCTCCTTTGAGGTTGACAACTAGGTTTGGATTTAGATTCATGAACAATCATATGAGTCCTAATGAGTGGGCTAAAGCCTAGAATTTCAGAAAGGGTCCATGGAATTTCTTTCTTATGCTTTCTTAGGACAAAGAAAAGAATCACCTCTTGATTGGCTTCAAGAGAGGAAGAAATTACAACCAGAAAGGATTGATTGTCCCCTAATAATGCATACTTGAGTGATGAAGGTAAGACCTTAAATTCGAGATCAGATTGGTTATCACTTTCCATGAAAGGATGAGACATTTTATTGAACTTAGTATCTTTGTACAGATTTATGGATAGAATTGGTTCGTAGTGAACATAATTTTCATCCACAAAAATAGCCATGGCAGTGTCATGAATGGGTATGAAATCAATGTTATTGATTTCACCCAAGGTATAATTGATTTTTGATTCTATAAAATCCTCAATATATCTATCTAAAAGAGACTCAATCCCAGGAGACAAATTTCCCTCATGTGAACAAAGAAAATCAATATCTTCTTAACTTAAACATCCCTCAATAATTCCTTAATGTTCCTCAAGTTCACTATAAACACTACCAATCCAATTAACCACATTTTTTTCCTCATCATCCCCAATTTTAGAGTTTTCATTATATATGTTCATGTCTAGACTAATGTTTCCAAAGGTGATTGTCATGTTCCCATTTCTTACTCGGATAATAGGGTTTATTGTTGCAACGAAGGGATGACCAAGGATGGTTGGGGTTTGCTCCTTTGGACCTAAGCTTTTGTGATTTTCAAGGATAATGAAGTCAGATGGATAAATTAAATTTCAAATTTCACCAAAACATTTTTTAATATCTCCTTAGGAACTCTAATGCTATGATCAGCAAGTTGAAATGAGACAGATGTGGGTTGGAGTTATTTGAGCCTTAATTGATAATACAAGGTATTAGGAAAGAGATTCACACAAGCTCCTAGGTCACAAAAGACATTTACAACTTTGTTATCTCTTAGTTCAACAATGATGTAAGGGCATCTTGGGTATTTCATCTTTGGAGGAAGGGTTCCTTGGATTGTTGTTCTAACATTTTCGGCCAAAAGGACATAGTTCTTTTGTGAGAATTTTCATTTTAAATGTGCAGAGGTCCTTAAGGTATTTTGAGTAAGGAGGAATGGTTAGAATATAATCAAGGATTGGAATGTTCAACTTTACTTGTGAGAATATTTCCATTAATGTTTCACAAAATTTAGGCTCGGGTTTCCCCCTCATGCATTAAGGAAATGGGGCAGGTTGTGGGATTATTTTTTGAAGAGTTGTTTTTTTCACATTGTTATTAGTTTCTTCATTTTTTTCATGTGGTTCATTTGAATTTTCATTAATGTTTATATCTTTATAAGGTTTTTGAATTATTTTTTCGCTTTTCTCAATTTATTCCCCACTTCTTGAATATGTCACAGCCTTTAGTTTTTTATGATCTTTTTGAGTGCAATATGAATCTCCCCTTAAAGTAGAGGATGGAACCGCCTGAGTAGGCATGGGTTATTTCCCTATTTTAATGCTTTTTAGTTAATGTTTAAGGTATGAGACTTCTGATTTCATTTTCTCCATGTGTCTACACAACTGATCAAGAATTCAAAGATGGATAGATTGAGTATGGGCTTATGCTGTTTGGATTACCCCATAATGATTCTTTGGTTGTAGGATTGGATGTTGCATAGGTTTCTTTATGGTTTGTTGTTATTTGGCAAGGGGATGTTGTTATTGGGATAGTTTTGGTTTGAATTGGTTATGGTTTTTGAAATTTGTAGAGGGTAGGGGTTTGGTCCTTATGGATGACTAGGTTGTTAGTTATATTTCAAACAGAATCCTGGATAGTCATTGTACATTGGGTTGAATGTGTTATGGTACTGTGGCTTATGAAAGTTCAGATCATTGACCTCCATTGGTGTTCTTACTAGAAAAGAAACGTTAATGTATGGTATGGTCGGGAAGTTTTCAGTATTGTTGTCATGTTTGTCACAAATTGTGCAAATAGGGTCAATAGTTTGAATTTCATGGACTTTCCTAAAATCGATTTCCTCGACCTTCCTAGTGAGTGCAACAAGTTCCTACCTAAGGATTTCTTCCTCCCTATGTGTGTGAATTCCACCATATTTGGGTGTATTTTCATAGTACGGTGATGCTCCCCATGTTTGGTTTTGTCCAGCAAGGCTTTCCAGATACTCATAAGCATCATTTACGGCTTTATTTTTAAAGGTTCCATTACACATCATGTCATTGAATTGTTTGTTCCCCAGACCCAACCCTTCATAGAAAATTATCACTTGTTCTAGAATAGAAAACCCATGGAGTGGATCTATTTTTAGAGTGTCTTTGAACCCCTCCCATGATTTATAGAATGAATCCCCCTAATTTTGAAAAAACATTTGGATGCCCTTTTTAAGTGCAATTGTTTTATGGTCGGGAATGTATTTTTTGAAGAATTATCATTGTAATTGTTCCCAAGAGTTGATGGATGATGGTATGACAATTTGTAGCCAAATTTTATCTCTATATTTTAATTAAAATTGAAATATCCTCCTCTTAGCTGATTCTAGTTGATGTGGGGGACACATGGTTTCTACAATGTCATTGAACTCCTTAACTTGAAGGTAGGGCATCTCGGACTCCATTCCATAGACTGTGGGAAGGTGGATTAGGACATATGGTTTAAATATGTAGTAGGTATCTCTATGGGAATTGTGTCTACTGCATTAGGGGGCATTGGTCTAGGTAGGTGTGAGGTAGTCATTCATGGTTTGATCGACTGAATTCTCTATGTTTTGGACTACCTCATTTGGGTTCCCATTTTGGTTCCCATCCTGGTTTATGAGTTGATTTCTTTAAAGACCCTCCATTGAAATTTGACAATTTTTGACTCTATAGTATTAGTAATGATTGGATCTAATGGAAATAGTTCCCTTGGTGTACTTGACTCCCCAACCCCAAGACTATCCACCCTAACTAGACGGTTTGATTGGTCACTAGTGTAAGCATACATGTTCCAAAAGAAAAAATAATGAGAAAGGGAAAAGATAAGTGAATTTGGATAAGAAAATAAGAAATGTGGGAGAATATAATAGGGGTTGAGTTTGCTTACTTGGGTCCCCAAAAATGGGTCCAAAATTTTATTCATGCACAAATTTACCCAATACATAAAGGTAGAACTGTCCTTGTAGTCTAGCTTGGGTTGTTGATTCCTCAGAGTTCTAAGAAGAAAACTATAGAAACGTACATATTATGGACTGTTTTTGGCTATGAAGTGGCCAACATGGGTTGATTTTATATGGAATTATGTGAACTCTAAGAGACTTAAATTAATTCTATTTAAAATAGTGAGTTGATGTTAGGTTATCACTTGGGGTGGATTGGATGTATTCCATATTAAACTATTTCAATTTCTTATATTTGAGAAGAGATCATTAAAGAAGATAAAACAACATCATCACTTACTGGTTTAATGCCTAAACACCTCAATACTAATCAAATTTACACTTGGAGTATCATTTTTATGACCAATCCAAGGTAAAGTTTCATATTAGCACTTAAAGTTTGTGGCCTTAAAATTCAAAAATGATGAAGAAGTTTTAAAATCATCAAATAAAAATCTCATTTAAAAGAAGTGATTATAGATTAATTGAGTGATAAATAAAATCAAATCTAGCTCCTTCCTACTCCCTTGGATTAAACCATATATAGGTTATCCCTCTGTTGATCCTATGTTTTCAATGGAAGTGGGATGTAGACTCATGATAGAGGAATTGGAGAAGTAAAACAAAACAATGAAATAACAATCACTCCACCATTGTGTGATAATATCACAAGGTTTTGTGTGAACAAGTTCACACCATGAGGAAATAGTACTAAAGTGATAATAAGAATATTATAAAAAGAGAATATGAATAAATTTTACAACGAGTCTAAGGTAATTAAAGAACATACAATTTGAAGGAATGTGATTTCAACATTGAAATGACAACATAACATTAAAATAAAACAAAGCTCAGAGATGCCCAACTCCTCCACCACGACTGCTTTAAATAAGTATTTTTGAAGCCTTGGGATGAGCCTCCAATAGTACAAGTCTCTTCAATTAATTTTGGTAGGCCATTAGTGGGTGGAAAGTTGAGAGAGAGTTGATTTTTTCACCCTTGACAAACAATCCAATCCAAATTGCATGACTCGATAGATGTGTTCGAACGAGTATCTATATGCCCTAATTGTGGTGGTCCATAGTAGAAAACATGAATATAAGGATGTCCCCCGATAGCCTGAAAACTTTCTTCCCTAAATAGTTTATGGATTGATATATATGACTAAATGTGTAAGATGTTTTTCTAGGCCGCAGAATCTGGCCCAGAATTTTATCTCCAAATTGGGCCGCATGAAAATCCATTTAAAAAACTAAATTAGATTTTGTATCTGTTGGATGAAATGATCCCCATGATGTCCCAAATATTCATATAAATATTCATAATTATTTGCTCAAGATCATGGCCTTTACAGTCTATTTATTAGGCTATTGTCCAGTTTCTTTGGCCCAGAATGTTATTGATTCTATACCATCATTGGTGGTCTCCTAATGAGAATCTTCAAGTGAACATAAGTCATGAATTGTTCTATATTGAATAGAGGACCTGAAAATAAAATCAATTCCATTTTGTATTTTAGGATTTGTTCAAAGAAAAACCAATTAATAGTGCACTTTAACCAAGAATTACAGTCATAATGTGAAATAATGTTCAAAGTGTAAAATGAATTGAAATGGAGTTGATGAATAATTAATATCGTGAATATTATAAATATTAACAATTAATATTAGCTTATTTCAGTGGCTAATCAGCACCATTATTTTCATATTTAGGAAATTATTTTGGACGTTTCTATTATGTGTCCTTAACTGTCTAGACCCATAAGCAACCATATGACCATCATGGACTTGAACTGTTCAAATACTGACTCCTGATACATCACAATATAATCCACTCTCATTACATAGCTCATTTATGGTAATGATTGGGTTTTTCATCAATATCGCATTAAAGATCTTAGAAGGAACTATCATGAACACCTATGGAATGAAACTATACCACATTCTTGGTTAAGGTATTCTCAGTGCTTCTAATTAGGAAGACTCTCGATTGACCCACTAGTAAAAATTGGAAATTCCCAGAAAATATTTTGATATCAAAAACAATCTTTTGCCCCTCTAAACAAAATATGACATCAAACATATCCGACTCTAAAAATATTCTATCCACTAATATAATTTTCCCCAAGTAGTGTACATTATCAATCCAAAACATACACTTTGAAATCATGGAATATAATTGATGCTTCCTAAGATCCCCCAAAATGATTTCCAGATATCGAGCATGTTCCTACCTCGATCCTAGAGAACACTTTAGCAACTCTAAGCTGATCAAATAGTTTATCACTATGTATAAGTGTATATAAGCTCGTTTCTATCACATAGAAAAACCATTAATAGTCCACACATACTCTCAATGATCCATTTGAATTTTTAAAGAAAAAACTAAGGCACCCCTAGGGGACATAATCATTCATATGAACCCCTTCACCTCGAAGTCGTTCAATTGAGCCTTATTTTCTCATAGATCTACAAGATCCATCTTATATGGTGGAATAGATATATTCCACACACCTAGTAATAACACAATCATAAACACAACCTATCTCTTGGGTGGTAATCTAGAGAAGTTCTTAGGAAATACATCTAGGGACTTGTCAATTATAGTAGGACCACTACTGGAAATAATGACATTTGCGACGGGGCATTTGTGTCGGGATCCGGTCACTAATGGGTTTTTTCGACGGGGGTCCGTCGCAAATATCCCATTGCGGAAAACGACTTCGCAACAACAATTATTTGTGACAGGCCCGTCTCTAAAATTAATATTTGAGACGGGAAGTATTTCCGTCACAAATATTAGTCGTTATATTTAAAAAAACTTTTTAAAAATTATTCGAGATGGACCCGTCGCAAATACTTTTAAAAAAAATAAAAAAATATTAATAAATTATTTTAATTAATATAATAATACTTTTTGCAATGGGAATAGTATCCTGTCGCAAATAAAAAAAAATTATTAATAAATTATTTTATTTAATATAATAATAAACCAATTATAATTAAAAAATTAAAAAATAAAATAATATTAATAAATGATTTTAATTAATATAATAATATAATTATAATTCACAAATAAAAATAATAAATTATTAATAAATTATTTTATTTAATATAATAATAATATAATTATAATTCAAAAATAAAAAATAATAAAATATTAATAATTTCTTTAATTAATATAATAATATTAGAATTATAATTCATAAATAAAAAAATATTAATATGTTATTTTAATTAATATAAAAATAATAAAATTATTTTACATTCAAATATTAAAATAATTCAAATATTACAAAAAAATATAATTAATTTTTAATATTATAAAATTTTAATATATATATATAATTAAATATTATAAAATATTAATAATATTATTATTCATATTAATATTGTTATTTCAAAATATAATATTATTTATATTTTATAATGAGACAAAAACGAAGAATAGAAAAAAATTCATATTTTAATGTAACAAAATTAATAACATAAAAAAAAACTGTAATCTGAAGGAGGGGGGAGGGAGGGGGGGGGGGAGGGGGGATCTGTAGATGATGGTGGAGGAAACTCCATCCCTAAAGCACGAGTGAGTCGGCGCATGTACTCCATATACTCCTGCTGCTACTACTGCCACCGACTCATCTGCTCCTCGTACAGTTGCTGCTGGCGTCGACGCTCCTCCTCATGCTGCTGCTGCTGTTGACGCATCTCCACCTGCTCCTATCAGAGACTCTCTATCTGTGCAGTCTGAGATCGCTATTGATCCTCATACTGTGTAGTAGAAGAAGATGCACGAGCTCCTCTCATGCTGGACGCCGAAATCGTAGCACTACCATAATAATCTCTGGGAGTCAGTCGAGAGCTGATACCAACTACCCAGTGCTTCTCGAAGGCATACTGGGTGGCCTGTATCCATGCCACCTCATCAAACTGATGGCCACTGGTCTGATCTGATGACGCAGCCTGACTCTCAAGCTGGGTCTGTGACGATGTGGCCTTATATGACTCATGTAGTTGCAATTTAATATTAAAATTCTGAATATATTATATGCAGTTAATTTTTAAACTTGAAAACAAATAATACTGACCATGATGTGATGCTGACGATCACCTCTATGCTCCCCAGTATCATGATCACTTTACATCCTCTAATATACGTCGTAATCCTTAATATTGGGGTGCTCGACAGCCTATAAGAATAAAAAATAAATTGTTAATATTTATAGTTATAAAAAATATTTATAAATAATGTAAGTACCAGATGTTGTCTATGAGTACTGAAAGTACGACTCCCAGCTCGATGAGTCACCTCCTGTCTCCCCCGATTCTGCCTCCCCGTCGATGATCTCTCCTCTGAAAGGCATCACTCAACCAGTGCACACATAATCCATCCCATACGTGGGATGAAATGTACTGTGGTCGATGTGCTCTATAGGAGTCATCAAAAATGGATACTCCTACTTTCTTCATGGCCGCTCTCCTCAAGTTGTGCAAAATTGACGAAATTGATCATGCATGACCACATCCCGTGCCTCGTGGATGGCGCCACGCATGGTATCCTCGATCAGATACCATAAACCCTTTAAATAAATAAAAATATCAAGTTAGAAATGAAATAATTTTCAAAATAAAATTTATTTATTTATGTACGTACCAACCAATGGCCAAACATGGTCTGCTGCACATCAATGGGAATCTACTCCCAGGTGGTCCAAGGCTGAGTGAAATAGTTGCGCAAAATAGCGCTGCCCTGTCCGACTGCTATATGCAGAAAACCGTAAAAATAATAAACATATATTATGTTAATAGATTAATGAAATCATAGTCAAATCCACAGGTTATCACACAGGTAATCACACCTTCGTGTGCGTGGATCAAACCCAAGACGTGGACTTTGCTCAGGGATGGGGTCAGGAATCATCAATCGTGCAAGACTGCGCCCACTCCGCGTACTCCCTGAAGTGCTTGCAGGCTGAGGGTCATCTGCCAGCAACTCATCCTCATCGAAAGACAGGTCAGCTTCCGTCAACTCACGAAATGCATCATCGTCCATATGAAATAGAAAATGTTAATGTTGTTAGAAAAAAATTGATAATTACTATTATATATACATATATATTAGTTATGATTATATATAACTACCATGGAATTCTATTGGTGTTTATCTTCATCATCATCTTCATCTATGTCAATGTCATCTTCATATTCCTCCTCAGCATCATCGATATCAATTCGAGTTCCAGTTGCTTCATCTCTTACCATTTCAAATTTATATGTGACATCATTAACATCATCGTCATCACCGAATCTTAAATGTGGGGTGTCATCATCGATACTCATGTCTCTTTGTAAAAAATATTTATATTGATTAATCTCTTGAAAAACGTCAGTTCCTTGCACATCAGTGAAAGAACATTCACTTTGACTAAACTGATTGTCTTGAATTTTGATTTTTATTATACTCCACTAATCAGTCATGTCTCATGACCTAGCACAGTACTTTGCATAATAAACTTGATGTGCCTGTTGAGCCAATAATAATGGTTCATTTACTACGAGAACACTTTTACATTTAATATCGATGATTCCATGAGTCAGATAAACATGCATGCCCCTCTCTGTATCCAACCACCTACATTTGAACATGGTTATGTAATGTTGTCCAAGATAACAGAGTTCAATGATTTCATCAAGTATGCCATAAAAGACAACTTCATTTTCTCGATGATGAGATCCTCTCAAGCTAACTCCACTATTCATTTTTTTGATTCCCCATATGCATGTGTATGAAATCGAAATCCATTCACCACATATTCAATATAAGTTTTAACAAGTTTGGAAGGTGGGTTACTCAGTATACACAGCCGTTTGTCAATTTTATCAGCATGTCGAGACACCTGAAAATTTGTGATATAATTATCAATATAGTAAACTATACAATGAATGAGTTTCTAAAAGATATAGAATTTATGTTCATAGTTTTTGAAACCACTGAGAGAAATTTTTTTGTCGGCGTTTTTCAAGAGCAGCTGCTATAATTTGTGGAATTTGTTTCTTGATATGATTATCATAAAACCTATTAAAAACATAGTTATTTACTGTAACATAAATGATAGAATAAGTGATATAAACACTTACAGTACAACTGATGTCATCTCTTCACAGTTGAGCAGAACATACATATGAGCTCTGTGATGTTCATCATGTAAAAGCCAGTGTTCATGAACTCCACCAAAACCAAGCACTGGCTGGTTGAAAACAGATAATTGATTATCAATTTCATCAATATTCTTTTCCTTCCATCCCATTGGGTTGTAATTTTAAGGATACTCAGATTCAAAATAATGGGATCAGAAATATGATATTTCCTCTTGCAAATAATCTTCTGTAATAGATCCTTCAACATATGCTTTGTTACATACTTTTCTTTTCAATTTTTGCATGAATCTTTCAAATGGGTACATCCATTGAAACTGTACTGGACCTCCACATTTGGATTCATATGGAAAATGTAATATCAAATGATCCATTGAGTCGAAGAAAGACGGCAGAAATATTTTTTCCAGTTTACATATAATTACAACAACATCTTTTTCAAGTTTGCATAGAGCATCATAATTTACTGTAGCTTCACAAATGTTCCAAAAAAATAGGACATGTCTGTTATGGAATCCCAAATCACAGAATTCAACAGACCTCTTAATCCAATGGGTAGAATTCTTTCCATTATAACATGACAATCATGACTTTTTAACCCAGTAATATGACCATTCTTTACACATCTACCCAAATTGGAAGCACAACCATCTGGAAGTCTCAAATTTGCAATCCACTAAAAAAATAACAAACGGTTTTCTTTAGACAGTATATAAGCTGCTTTTGGTTTCAGTAACCATTTTGTTCTGACATTATCAAACAGTTCCAGTTCTGGACGCCTGTAAAATTGGGAAGGATCTAAATGTGCATTTACATTGTCTTTACTCTTTCCTAACATATCCAAAACTTTATGAAACAAATTATCAAAACAGTTCTTCTCAATATGCATGAAATCCAACATGTGGGGGACCAACAAATCAGACTAATATGGAAAATCCCAAAATATGATACGTTTAATCCAATTGTCTTCCTTCCCAAAACTAGAAATTTTTTGTTGGTTTATTGTGGGAACAAAATTGAAGGGAGGTAATGAAAATAAATCTGATTTTAACTCTGAACCTGATAGCATTTTTGGAGGTCCATCCCTTTCAACTGTTCCTTTCTGAAATGAGATATGTTTCTACAAAAAGGATGATCAGCTGAATGAAATATATGATGACAGTCAAAATAACAAGGTTTCTTTCCATGAATGAGCATAAATGCTTTGTTCTCTCCCATAATGTGTACTCCAGCCATATAACATCCCATAAGCCTAGAAGTCACTAATTTCCACATCAATGCTGCTCTCAGTATTAAATGTTGTTTTGTAGCAACATTATATGTACTAACACCACTACTCCACAATAAACTTAATTAATAAATCAATGGTTTCAAATAAACATCAATATTCTTCTTCGGATGTCCTGGAATTAGTAAAGTCAAAAATATATATGGCTCATTCATCAACATCCATGGAGGTAAATTGTAGGGAGTTAAAAAAATAGGCCAACATGAATACTGACTACCATAAGATCCGAATGGACAGAAATCATTACTGGAAAGGCCCAGTTGAACATTTCTAGCTTCCAAAGAAAAGGATGGATGCACTCTATCAAAATGTTTCCATGAATCACCATCGGCTGGATGATTCAAGCTTTTATTGGTTGAAATATTCACTTTATTCCATGACATCATTGTCACTGTATTCATAGACATGAATAAACACTGAAGTCTGGATGTAAGAGGAAAATATCTCAACTGTTTTACAGGAATCCAACCAGACTTCCCATGTGGCCCTTCTTTATATCTTGGTTGCCCACATGTGGGAAAACTATCCAACGACTCATTTTTCATAGAATATAAAATGCAGTCATTTGAACATGCATGAATCTTCTGACAAGTAAGTCCCAATTTTCAAACCAGCCTCTTACTCTCATTGTAATTTGCAGAAAAAACATTTCCTTCGGGTAACAGTGTTTTAAGTAAAGAAAATATCTGGTCAAAATAGGTGTTTGACATTCCGTTATCTGATTTGATAGCCATAAATTTTGCGACTGCTTCTAATTTTCTCATCTTGTAGCCAAGATATAATGCATCCTCAGTAGACCTCAACAACTCATAAAATTCAAACGAATCCAACTCAGGATTTTAAGCTATATCATCCGGAGTTTCTGTATGTTGAACAGATGAACCTGCAACATCATGTACTAAATCTTAAAACAGGGATGGATCCGGAATCAATTCGGTATCACCTACTCTGGAACTGCGTTCACTGTGTTGATACCAAAAAACATAATCTGGTTGAAAACCAAAATGCAAGATATGCCCCCCACTTTGTCAAACGTGTTAAACTTTCTCAATGCACATTTTCTACAAGAGAATTTTATTTTGCCTTCTGAAACAAATTCTGGATTTGATGCCACAAATGATAAAAAAGTCTCCACACCCTCCATATATACTGGATTTAAACCAGAACTATTTGGATTTCTACATTGACTTATCCATATGCGGTAATCTAATAATTAATGTTGACAACCTCATTGTTCCATATTTTTCTATAAAATATAAAAACATTACTAGTTTTGAATAATTTGTTAGAAAAAACACTCAAGCAAGGATAATTATAGAGTTTACATCATACACGACTGACACAAACTTTATATTGGGAAAGACCTAAAAATTTACCCTTTAAGAATTGAACATGTTGAGAATAAAGCAAAACCTTTTACAAATATTGATAATTTTAATATTATATAAATTTTTTATTATTTTAATAATACTAATATTATTATTTCATAAATAATAATTATATAATAATAACATTATTACATTATTAGTATTTTTTATTATTAATATTAAAATAATATAAGTTTCTATATTAATAGACCTAAAAATTGACCCTTTAAGAATTTAACATGTTGAGAATAAAGCAAAACCTATTACAAATATTGATAATTTTAATATTAGATAATTTTATTATTATTTTAATAATACTAATATTATTTTTTCATAAATATTAATTATATAATAATCACATTATTACATTATTAGTATTTTTTATTATTAATATTAAAATAATATAATTTTATATATTATATAAAATTCTCCTTTCATCTGTGTGTTTAACATTCTGTCTCCTCGTGTAATATTTGCATTCACTTTCACCTCTTTATTGGTGAGTAGGTTGATAATTTTGAAAAAGAATGCAAATATTACATGTGGAGACAAGAGTTTTCTTAAAACCAATACAGAGATAAAAATATAATAGAGAAAGATAATGATCGCGCTAGTTTTTTCCAATTAGCTAATTATTACTAATTATTCATAATTATTGCTAATTATTCCAAATTATTGGTAATTATTCTTAATTATTAATAATTATTCCTAATTATTGGTAATTATTCATAATTATTGGTAATTATTATTCCTAATTATTGGTAAGGATTCCTAATTATTCCTAATTTTTACTAATTATTACTAATTATTGGTAATTTTTACTAATTATTACTAATTATTGGTAATTATTACTAAATATTGGTAATTATTACTAATTTTTGGTAATTATTGGGTTTTATTGCTAATTATTGGTAATTATTACAAATTATTACTAATTATTACTAATTATTACAATTTATTACAATTTATTACTAATTATTGGTAATTATTGGTAATTATTGGTAATTATTGCTAAATATTGGTAATTATTTATAATTATTACTAATTATTGGTAATTATTACTAATTATTGCTAATTATTACTAATTATTACTAATTTTTGGTAATTTTTTGTAATTATAGGTAATTATTACTAATTATTACTAACTATTGGTAATTATTGTTAATTATTACTAATTATTGGTAATTATTGTTAATTATTACTAATTATTGGTAATTACTGGTAATTATTACTAATTATTTATAATTATTACTAATTATTGGTAATTATTAATAATTTTTACTAATTATTGGTAATTATTTGTAATTATTACTAATTATTACTAATTATTTGTAATTATTGGTAATTATTATTAATTATTACTAATTATTACTAATTATATCTAATTATTGGTAATTATTACTAATTATTGGTAATTATTGGTAATTATTATATATTATTGGTAATTATTAGTAATTATTACTAATTATTACTAATTATTGGTAATTATTGATAATTATTACTAATTATTGGTAATTGTTACTAATTATTGGTATTTATTACTAATTATTGGTAATTATTATTGGTAATTATTTCTAATTATTACTAATTATTACTAATTATTGGTAATTATTACTAATTATTGGTAATTATTATTAATTATTATTAATTATTGGTAATTATTGGTAATTATTACTAATTATTACTAATTATTAATATTTATTATTAATTATTGGTAATTATTACTAATTATTGGTAATTATTGGTAATTATTACTAATTATTGGTAATTATTTCTAATTATTGGTAATTATCAGTAATTATTACTAATTATTATTAATTATTGATAATTATTGGTAATTATTAATAATTATCGGTAATTATTACTAATTATTGGTAATTATTACTAATTATTAGTAATTATTACTAATTATTGGTTATTATTACTAATTATTGGTAATTATTGTTAATTATTAATAATTATTACCAATTATTTGTAATTATTACTAATTATTGGTAATTATTGTTAATTATTGTTAATTATTGCTAATTATTTTTAATTATTACTGATTATTAATAATTATTACTAATTATTGGTAATTATTACTTATTAATACTAATTATTGGTAAATATTGGTAATTATTGGTAATTATTGGTAATTATTACTAATTATTACTAATTATTGGTAATTATTGGTAATTATTGTTAATTATTAATAATTATTGGTAATTATTGGTAATTATTTCTAATTATTACTAATTATTGGTAGTTATTACAAATTATTGGTAGTTATTACTAATTATTGGTAATTATTAATAATTATTACTAATTATTGGTAATTATTGGTAATTATTACTAATTATTTCTAATTATTGGTCATTATTGGTAATTATTTCTAATTATTACGAATTATAGGTAATTACTACTATTTATTGGTAATTATTACTAATTATTGGTAATTATTACTAATTATTGACAATTATTGTTAATTATTACTAATTATTACTAATTATTGGTAATTATTACTAATTATTGGTAATTATTACTAATTATAACTAATTATTACAAATTATTGGTAATTATTACTAATTATTACTAATTATTTGTAATTATTTGTAATTATTACTAATTATTACTAATTATTGGTAATTATTACTAATTATTGGTAATTATTCATAATTATTGGTAATTATTTCTAATTATTGGTAATTATTCCTAATTATTGGTAATTATTCCTAATTATTGGTAATTATTCCTAATTATTGATAATTATTCCTAATTGTTGGTAATTATTTCTAATTATTGGTAAATATTGACAATTATTGGTAATTATTGGTAAATATTGGTAATTATTGGAAAATAGTGACAAATAGTGACAAATATTGGTAATTATTGATAAATATTGGTAATTATTACTAATTATTACTAATTATTATTAATTATTACTAATTATTACTAAATATTAGTAATTATTACTAATTAATGTTAATCATTTCTAATTATTATTAATTAATTCACATTAATTTTAATTTTTCATAATTACTGCTAATTAATTGTAATTACAACTAACTATTTTAAATTAATTAGTGTTTAATTGTTTCTAATTACTGTTAATCATTAATACTTATTCATAATTATATCTAATTAGAAATCAGAAATAAAAATTCTAAAAATTTAAAATAAATAAATAAAATAAATATTAAATTAAAATTCAGATAAAAAAATTAAACTTGATGTCATTGTCGAGACGCTGTAATTGTAGGGGACCACCAACTGAATTCTCGAATTCAGAAAATTTTTTTACAACTAATTGTCGTAAAAGGCTCAGAGTGAAAAATCTGTAACGGTTGGCAGTATTTATAGGTTAAATTAATTGCGACGGTCTTATTTGCAACGGGCTTCCTGTCGTGAATATCTTTATTTGCGACGGGTCCCATCAAAAATAACCCCGGCCGCATTTAATTATGGGCGGCATTAAAACGGTTATTTGCGACGGGACCTGTCGCAAATAACCCCTGCTGCCTGGGTATTTGCGACGTGACTGCAGCCCCGTCGCAAATAGTCTTCAACCGCTGCCGATTATTTGCGACGGGGTTCTATCCCCGTCGCCAATAAACTTTGGGCGGTTTGGCGCGCATTTCGGGCCATACCATTTGCGACGGGTAAAAAAACTCGTCGCAAATAATCATTTGCGTAAGGTATTTGCGACAGGAATTATTCCCATCGCAAATACCCCGTCATTATTAACCATTTTCCCGTAGTGGACATATTGAATGATGTTTCTCACTATCATCCAAAATTATTCTAGAAAAATTTGTGGTGATTCTACCCAGCTACAGAAATATAGGTCCTACATAACTAGTTTTCATATCCAACTATCCAATATAGACATAATCATCACCCACGAAAAATTTATTTCCACCCATTGATGAAAACAATTGATATAGTAGTTACATCACTACATGGGGGGTTTTAATTATAGTCACATAGTAAACTCATAGTTTTCATGTCACCAAAACCTTCCCTTTCCATTTTTGTGTCTATATTAAGTGGGAATTTATGAGTATAAGGGTAAAATTGTCAAATTGTTTTGAGACATTCTATGCATCCATTTTTTTTATATGTGAATAGTTTATCTCCCTCTAGTATTTATGTCATACTTTCAATCAAATTATACATGAACCGACATGAATATTTCATATGCATTACATAAAAATTATATATTAAGCAATATGAAACATTCATAATAAATATATATGAATATTTATACATATATACATATATTTAATATGTTTGGCACACTTTTTTCCATTTGAGTTAGTTGATAATCTATAATCAAAATACCATAAGAACAGACATGAAACATTTATGTGCCATAAATTATTGTGAAAAATAAAGAATACATTCCTATTTAATTGAATAAAAATATAGAAGAAAACCCAACATCACTATATGAATGCAGTCAGAAACAATACACCATATCCATATGTAAACAGACAACGAAAAACATGTTAAACAACACTAAAAAACATAACTAAAAATAGATGGGTTGGATTCTATAACACGATCTCAAGTTAATGATGGCCTCCATTATCAAAATCACCTTATAAATAAACCAATTCCTAGGCCACTAAACATAAATTGGGGTACAAGCATCCAATAAATAACCATATATTTATTGAACCAAAAATATACTTAGATCATTACAAGAACAATCACAATGGTAGCACCTGAGGAGTTGAGTTCATGATGGAGGTGGGTTCGCAGAGGAGAAGGGCTTCACAACAGAGGTGGGATTTGAAGGT
Source organism: Viscum album (assembly GCA_963277665.1). Classification (NCBI taxonomy): domain Eukaryota; kingdom Viridiplantae; phylum Streptophyta; class Magnoliopsida; order Santalales; family Viscaceae; genus Viscum; species Viscum album. The sequence goes on from OY728131.1 coordinate 1,936,544,972, forward strand.
ACATGTGGGGTTTGTCGAGGAGAGCTTCACGACCGATGATAGCTTCACGGCAGCGGAGGAGGGCTTCACGGAAGAGGAGGAAGAGGAGGGATTCAAGGAGGAGGAGGAGGAGGTTTTTGCGGCGGCAGGAGTCGACGACAGAGGAGGAGGAGGGTTTCATGATGGAAGAGGAGGGCTTAACTGTGATGGAGGAGGATGAGGAGGCGACAAAGGAGGAGAAGGAGGAGAAGGCAGTGTGGTTCGACATCCGCGGGATATTGAGTTGTGTGACAGGAGGAGGAGACTGTTAGAGTTTATTTATAAAACCAGGTCAACCTTTTATTAGTGCTAGCAAAAAAACACTGATAAATGTTTGTTTTATCATCGTTAAAACAGAAAGTGTTGATAAAATATGCCTTTATTAGTGCTAAAAAAGCAATGATAAAACTATAATTATAATAAACTTTATATATTAATATATATATTTATAAAATTATATTTATAATAAATAAATAATTATTTATTTATAATAATAACTATAAATAAATGTATATTTATTTATATATATATATAATGAATATATATATTAATTTATAATTAAAATTTCTTCATAAATATATTTAATATATTTATAAATATATATAATTAATAACTTTATTATAATTTTATAAATTATTTAAATATATCTATATTTATTTAGAATTCTAATTGTAAATATTTGTATATATTTATTATAATTTTATAATTATTTAATAACTATAAATGTATATATATTTATTTATAATTATAATCATATATATATATTTTAATAATTATTAAATTTTAACAAATATATTTATTGCATTTATAATTTTATAAATATATATAATTAATATATTTATAATAATTTAAAAGTTATTTAAATATATATGCATTATATAGAATTATAATTATAAATATTTGAATATATTTATAAATATATTTATTTAATTAATGTATTTATTATAATTTGATAATTATTTAAATATAAATATATATTTATTACAAATATATTTTAATTATAGTTTGTGGTTTATAATGAAAATTAATTTTATTTATTGCCATTAAAATAGTTATTCTTGACTATAATTAAAAAGAATATATGATTATGTAAAAATATTGTTTTATCAAATAAAAAAATTTGTTCGATCAGCTGTTTAACCAATTTTCCCGATCCGACCATGACCTACTCCCCTAATTCAATGACCATCCCGATTCTATATGAGTGTGTGTATAATTTTACCGCACAATAAAATAATTTTAGGCTCAATCATTGTGAGATGGAGTTTGACCTACCATACAAATATAAATTTACCATACAATAAAAGAATTTTCGGTGCAATAGAATGATTTGATTGAGAGATTAGTCTCGTGACCATTGTAATATGAATTTTGACATTGACCATCGTTAAATGCATTCATTAATATAATAAATGGATGAGTCATTCTATAAATTAGATTCCCTTCCTCATCCCCTTTCATTTTGCAGCTCTGCAAATTTAAGGGTGGACATGGTTGCATATGACTAGGTGGGCCCCAGTATAATCGGGTGGATAAAAATTTATTCTTCGGCTTCTAGTAGCTACACTAGTCTCATAACCCAGTGAGGTTTTCTACTGATGGCCTTTGGAGTTTTTTGGACTTTTCTATTTTCAGTTCTTTTGTTGGGTTTGTATTCTGGACCACTTATATTAGTTGTACTTGTACCGTGCTTTGTTTTAGTGATACTTGTTTCCTTTTTCGTATGTGGGATAAGGTTGGACGTGTGTGTGTGTGTGTGTGTGTCTAGGTACCTGTGAAAATGCCTCCCACTTATAGGTTGACACCTTTAGTGCTAATCACCAGCCCCTAGCCTTTGGGAGGCAAGCTTGGGGTAGTCACGACACAGGCCTTGGGGGATGGGTCATGACACTGCCCAATGTGATGCGATTTCAGTAAAACAATGCTTTCCACAATGGATAGGTATTCGGTACATAATTCAATGGCTTCCTCGACAATATATCATTCCACAATACAACCCTCTGGCCAACTTTGAATTTTTACATAACCTTGCAAAATCTTCATGTACCGTTTAATGGGGTACATCCCCTTATAGTTTTCAAGACCACATAGTTGAATCTCTCTCAACAAGTGAACCATCAAATCAAATAATGTTGGGGAGAATTACATATCGAATTCACATAATATGATGGCATGTCATCTTTCCGTAGTCGATAATTTCAATTGACAGACTCTATTTAATATGTGGGGCACAATTTTCCCACTTTGAGTAAATTGATAAGCTATAATTGAAATATCCTAATAACCGACATGAAACATTCATTTTCCATAAGTTATCGAGAAAAATAAATAATATATCCCTCTATAATTGAATAAAAATATAGAAGAAACACCATCATCACTATATGAATGCAGTCAGAAACAACAAACCATATCCATATGTAAACAAGTGATGAAAAACATGTGAAACTAAACTAAATAAACATAACGAAAAATGTGGGGGTTATATTCTATGACATGATCTCTAGTCAAACATGGCCTCCATTATCAAAATCACCTAACAAACGCACCAGTTAATATGCCGCTAAACATCAATTGGGCCACAAGCATCCAATACCTAACTATATACTTATATAACCAAAAAAAATTCTTAAAGCATCACAAGAATACTCACACTGGTAGCACCTGAGGCGCTAGGTTTGAGATGGAGGAGGGTTCACATAAGAGGAGAGCTTCGCATCAAAGGTGGGGTTCGATGACAGAGGTGGGGTAGACTTAAAAGATCTTTATGACATAGGAGAGCTTCGCAGCAGCAGATGAGGGCTTCGCAGTGATAAAGGAGGAGGAGGAGGCAGAAGAGGAGCCGGCAGTGGGGTTCAGCTTCTGCGAGAGCTTGAGTCGTGCGACATTAGGAGGAGACTGTTAGGGTTTTTATATAAAACCAGGTAAACCATTTATCAGGGATAGCTACAAATCTCTGATAATGGTATGATTTATCAATGCTAAAATAGAAAATGTTGATAAAACATGCCTTTATCAACCCTAAAAAAGCATTGATAAAACTATAATGATAATAAATTATATATATATATATATATATTTATAAAATTATATGTATAATAAATATATATTTATAAATTTGTAATCACAATTATAAATAAATAAATATTTATTTATATTTATATATATAATAAAAAAATATTTTTTAATAATTATATATTTATAATGAATATATTTTTTTATAATTATATATAATTAATATCTTTATTACAATTTTATAATTATATAAATATATATATTTCATTATAATTATAATTGAAAATATTTGCATATATATATTATAATTCTATAATTATTTAATAAATATAAATTTATATAAATTTATATTTATTTATTTATAGTTATAATCATATATATTTATTTATTTATTTTAATAATTATAAAATTATAAAAAATATATTTATTAAATTTATAATTTTATAAATATATATAATTAAAATATTTATAATAATTTAATAATAATTTAAATATTTCTGTATTATATATAATTTGAATTATAAATATTTTTAATTATTTATATATATATTTATTTAATTATATATATTAATTTAATTAATATGTCTATTATAATTTGATAATTATTTAAATATAAATATACATTTATTTAAGTAATTATGAAATTTTTATGAAATAAATATATATTTATTATAAATATATATTTTTTACATATATATTTTAATTAGTCATAAATATGAAAAAATTTATATATATATTGAAATAATTATTAAATTACAATGAATATATTAATTATATATAGTAATAAATATAAATAAATATATATATATAAATTTAAATAATTATGAAATTAATATAAATATATTAATTATATTTTTTTAATTTCATAATTATTTAAATTAATATACATTTATATTTAAATAATTATGAAATTATAATAAATATATTTATAATAAATATATTTATTATATTTATAATTATAATTTTAAATAAATATATATTAATTTATAGTCATAAATAAATATATGTATATAAATACTTATTAAAGTAAAATAAATATATTAATAAAATATATGTATATTTAAATAATTATGAAATTATAATTAAATTATTTTTTAATAAATATATTTATTATATTTTTAATAATTATTATAAATTATTATTTATTTATTTATAGTATTAATATAAATATATATATATATAAATATATATTTATTTACATCAATACGTTTGAAAGTAAAATAAATATATTAATTATATAAATTTTTTATAATTATAATTATTTAAGTAAATATATATTTATTTATAATTATTTCTATAAATAAAAGAAATATATTTTTTATAAATATATTTATTATAATTTCATAAATATTTAAAAATAAATATATATTTCATTAAATAATTATGAAATTATAAAATATATATTTAATTAATATATTTTCATTAATTTAATAAGTATTTAAATATATGTGTGTGTGTGTGTTTTTGTGTATTTATTTATATTTATGACTATATATAATTAATATATTTATTTTTTGGGGGGCTCATTTACGTCGCTCAACAATTGTATTGTACATAAGATCATCAAAAAAGGATCTTCCGCCCCTGTTTCTACATATGATAGTGTTATCTCTGAATGTATCAATATCTATATATTTTCATTCATTGCTCATATTTCATTGTCAAAAGGCATGGAGTCTTGGAAAAAATTTGACCTAGAAGAGTGATTAGTCTCATCGTGAGGTTTTCTTGATTTTAAATGTGTATCCATTGGTAGTGGTTTCTTCCATATCCTTTTTCCCTCGACGGATCTAAAAAATAGGGCTTGTAGTATATAGGATTGATCAATTTATGACTAGGAATTCTTAGGATCCACACGTGGAACTTGAACTATAATCTGATCGAATTCGGAGAAACTAGCACAAAAATATGGGTGAAGATTCATTGCTTAAACTAGGTATTTTGGCAACCAGAAATTCTCTTTGACATTGCTTCAGCTATTGGTATTCCTATTTTAATGGATAACCCATTTAAAATGGCCACATTTGGACACATCGCTCAGGTTCAAGTAGAAGTAGATTTCACCTCCATCTTGACTGATAAAATCACTCTATCTATACCCCATGATGATATCCACCTTCAAATAGAGTATGAATGAACCCCCCCCCCCCAATTTTGGAAATCCTGTAAAATCATTGGGTATATAAAATCTATTTATAGAGCTTATATATTTTTTCCCAATTTTCATTTAAATGGTCTTGATCTGCTCCATTGTCATAGAAATAAATGAAGTGGGACTATTCAAAATTATGGACACAAAATAGATGAGTCTGCTAAAAATAATGGAGACCAAGCCTCATCTAGTTTAAACTAGATTAATGAACAGAGTCATATAGATGTTGAGGAATCTTATCAAGGTTTTAATACCATTGACCCTGATGGTCCTCTAGAAGAAAATAGGGAAATAATAGTTATTACTGATTTCCCTCCACAGAATGATATTAGGACTGCCCCCTTTCCCAAATAGAATTTTCTAATCCCAATGAATCCAGGGATGAGTTGGCAGAGGAATTTCACATGGATTCTCATGTTTCCAATAGAGATGCTTTGTCTCGTGGAATTTCTAATGACCATGAGGTAATGGAATCTAACGATGTTCAATCAAAGAGATAACTTTCTGTAAAAGCACATGTAGATTACAACCATTGGTAGGAAGAAAAATTCATGGCCTCTAGATCACACAAAGGGAATCATAAATATGAGATGTCCATACTAGGGAAATTGTAAAAGGGTTATGCCTTGCCTTTGAGAAGTTACAAAGTGGTCCCAACTCCCTTATAGCCTTTTCATAATGTGATTTTGATGTAGGAAAATCTTGGGCAATAACAACCATTGAGTGAGTTGGTTCCCTCCAAAAAAACTCTTCTAGATTCTACCCATGGTTTTAGTGGTTGTGTAGTTGTACAACCATGTTTCAATGCTTGCGCTGGAAAAATCCACCCCATTGGCTGGAGATATTGCAGGTTCATGTTTTAAATCATGTATTGGAAAGTAGTATGAGATGATTTCAGAATCATCCCAGAATCGGGAGCTTCAAACTGTGGATGCTACAACACCTTTTCCATGTGATAAAAGGACAAAAGACATTGTTGACTATGTTAGAAAATGTATTAACTCCACTTCAATTGACACTGCTCTTGTTTTAAACATGTGTAAAAAAACCTCCTTCGAACTACTTGCCTCTGGAAGTAGTGAAGAGGAAGTCTCATACAATGACCATGTCCCTATCGCTAAAACGAAGATGGTGTTCAGTGATGAGGAGCTCTCAGATGATGGAGGTGTGTTGTGGATGTGGGTCAAAACTTGGAGAAGTTGGAGACATTCACAAGGATGTGTGGATGTGTCCCACATCATAACATGAGTACTAGATCTTGAGCACAAAGAGTGTTGTTCTCTTTTATTGCTGTTGTCTATGATCCTTTGATTTTTTGTATGTTTCCCACTCTTATGGTTTTTATTTTATAAAAGGGGAATTCTATCCCCAATATTTTCTTAAAAAAAGTATTTATGAGAACATAATAACTTCATAGGAAGATGAATGAATGATATACACTGAGAAAATTATAGATCATAAAAAATGAGTCATCATATAAACAGACAACATGAATAGTAATGAGAGTGTAATATATAAATGAACATTCACGATGAATACATAACATATGAATGCCACTTATATTCATACATCAATTGACCATATTCATTTGAAACATATATTTATTTAAATACATATATATATATATAATTATAATTATAAATATACACATTTAAAAAGTCTTTATATATAATTATAATTATACATATTTAAAAAGTATTTATATATAATTATAAATATATATATTTAAAAAGTATTTATTTATAAATATAAATATATAAATATATAAATATAATTAATAGAATAAATATATTGATTTTTTAATGAAATTTATTAAATATATATATATATTAATTTAAATTATTAAAAAATATAATTATTATAAAAATGTTTTTTTTATTTAATGTATACAAAAAATCATTATTGTTGAATATAAATATATTAATTTTTATACAAAGTAATAATACTTTTTATTAAAATCTTTTATCACCAGTAACAACATCGCTGATAAATCCACCCTTTCTCACTGTTAATATAGTTTTGATAAAGGGTACCACTTTATTAGTGCTGTAAATGTTAGATTTATCAGCGTTTTTCAATTATGCTCATAAAAGTTCTCTTTTATCAGCACTTTCTGCTTAGCACTAGTGAAACCGAGTGCATCCCTTGCCCGGATATGTGGTAGTGTGAAATCATATGTCATTTATGTTGTAGTGTTTTTATTATTTTTTCAATATAATATTCTTCTTCAATTCTTTTATAAACATACTCGGTTTCATTCCTCCTCATGGTTTCCAATAAGAGACTCCACGACACTATTTTAAAAATAAAAATATGAATTTATTGATAAAAAATAATAAAATTAAAAGCATTGAAAAATAGAGGGAAATTTAAATTTAAACCATGTGATTTAAAAGCAAAATTAATTTTATTTATTTTCATCAAAATAGCTATATTTGACTATAGATAATATTAACATACACGGAATAATAATATTTTTTTACTAATAAAACAAATCAAGTCGATCACTTGCATAACAAATTTTCCTGATCCAAACTTGACCAACTCCACTGAATCAATGACCATCATGATTTTAATAATTTCGATCTCAAGTAATAAAACATGTGTTTTCAATCCAATAATATAACATGTTTTTAGTGTATTTAATTAAATGTAATTTTCATCAACAATTAAAAAATTGTGATAATCATGCTTAAAAAACAATGGACTTGGTAATAAATGAAATACATAGAATATATCTATTCATATGAGGATGTGTATATAATTTGAACACACAATAATAGAATTTTAGGTTCAATAATAGAATGATTTGGTTGTGAGATGTAGTTTAAACTACCATACAAATATAAATTGACTATACATATATATTTATTGCAAATAAATATAATAGATGTATATATATTTATTTATTGTTATAATCATATATATATATCAATAATTATTAAATTTTATCAAATATTTTTTTTTCATTTATAATTTTATAAATGTATATAATTAATATATTAATAACAATTTAATAATTTTTTAAATATATATGTATTATAGTGAATTCAAATTATAAATATTTGTATATATTTATAAATATATTTATTTAATTAATATATTTATTGTAATTTGATATTTTTTTAAATAAATATATATATATTTATCAAATATATTTTAATTATACTGTGTGATTCTAGATGATAATTAATTTTATTTATTGTCATTAAAATAGTTATATTTGAATATAATTAATATGAATATATAAATATAGAATAATAATGTTTTATGAAATAAAAAAATTGTTTCGATCACCTGTTTAACCGATTTTCTCGATCCGAACTTGACCTACTCCCCTGATTCAATGACCATCCCTATTCTATATGAGTCTGTGTATAATTTGACCCAAAAATAAAATAATATTATGCTCAATCATTGTGAGATGGAGTTTGACCTTCCATATATATATAAATTGACCCTACAATAAAGGAATTTAAGGAGCAATAGAATGCTTTGATTGAGAGTTTAGTTCCATGGCTATTTTAATATGAATTTTGATACTGACCATCCTTAAATTCATTCCTAAATTTATGAAATGGATGAGTCATTCTATAAATTAGATACCCTTCCTCATCCCCTTTCATTCAGCAGCTCTACAAATTTTACTGTAACTCTCAGTCACCCTTACTCCTCCCCAGTACGAGCGCCCATCTCTCTGATCCTTACAAAAAATGGTGCATCGGGAGATGAGGATGTTAACAACAATGCTCAGGAGTGTCGCCAATTCCTTCATCCTTGGCTCAGAGGAATGGCAGAGGAGAACCATGATGTCTGACATGTTCTTAGAAGACTCCACCGACCTGGTGATTCTAGAATGGCAGAGGACAACACCACACACCGAGCAGGTGATGCCGGTGAATCAAAAAACCTACATTGATATGCACATAGTAGAAACATCCTACTAGGCGATGCTGGAATGGAAGAAGATGATGACTCTAGTAGACCCGGCGATGCCGGAATGGGAGATGACTGAAACCCACATTGATCTACTCTTAGCAGACACTTCCTACCGGGTGATGCCAGAAATGAAGAAGACGAAGACACTGGCCGGCTCATTGATGCCTGAAAGGAAGAAGAATACAAAGCTAGCTGACCTGGTTATGTGGGAATGAAAGAAGAAGAAAATGCTGGCTAAACCAGTGATGAAGAAAAGGAACAAGAAGACGGTGCTGACCGACCCTGTGATATTAGAATGGAAGAGGATAGCACCGCACATCGAGCAGGCAATGCCAGTGATGCCTTAAACCTACTTCGATCTTCTCTTAGCTGACACAACCTACTAGGAGATGCAGGAATGGAAGAAGAAGATGACGTTGGCCCAACTGGCGATGCTAGAATGGTAGAGGAGGGAAACCCACATCGATATGCTCCTTGCAAACAGTTCCTACCAGACGATTCCAGAAAGGAAGAAGAAGAGGATGCTGGCCGGACTGTTTATACCCCAAGACCTAGAGATGGAGGATCTGAAGAAGTGGATCACCCTGGGTGGCCTGTTTATAGCCATAGACATGGGGATGGAGAAAAGGCAGAGGAGAGCGACACACACCGACCTTCCCTTAGCAGACTCTTGCGATCAGGTAACACCAGAAAGGAAGAAAAGGACGACAATGGGAAACCTTTTTATAGCCTAAGACCTAGTGATGGAGGATCTCTAAAGACCCGTAAAATTCAAGGAAATTTTTTTCTTAATTTTCTTTGGGATTTTACAAGAACGCAGTTTCTGAAGGCAGTTGATTCCGAGGCCCGGTGTGCTCGGAATTTCTATCTGAAGTCTAGCTCGGGTATGTTCAGTGAACAAACGAGCGAGAATTCATAACATTTGAACCGTTGCTCAAAATCAAATTCTGAGGGCACCGATGGAACCACACCGCCAGTATTTGCTTAGGAACACCTATTCTGGAGTTGCGTTTTCATGAGAGAGGTTGATAAAAATTGTGGTAGTTAAAAAAAAATTTAAAGTACAATTTTTATTTTCTCTAAGTGGATTTAAGCTTTGGTTGGAAGTTGGGTAACTACCCAACTTACCATGGGAGGCTATGAGGGTGGTGGGGCCCACAAGAACACCTCCCCTTCTCATTACTTTACTCCCTTAACTCTCCACTAATTTTTGACAACTTATGTTATTAATTAAGTGAGTTTAATGTGATGTTTGAAATTCAAATGTTTATGTTATGTAAATAAAATAAGTGATGGATTATTTTATTTTGGTCTGGAATTCTTGTTGTGGAGTTTTTGGGATAAAAGAATAAGGAACTTGAGGAGCTTCTTCGTCTTCGATGAAGAACGCGAAGAACACATCGGTCTCCGACGAAGAACATCGAGTTCTCAGAAACCGATTACGCGACGCCGTGTACCGCGACGCTGACGACGTCTTCTTCCACGACGTCTATTTCTGAGAAATTTTTTCTGTGACGAATACTCGTTTGATAAACCTCCGTTAAAGCTTCACTCGAGGTAGGGGTTTATGCGATTTCTTTTCATGATTTACTCACGTTCTCTATCTTCGTATATTTGGACCGCATGCTATCAATTAATGGGAGGAGGCCGGATCGCACAAACACGGACAAACCCCTCCCTTTTATTTCCTTGTTTTTGCGGTACGACGGGAAGTGACACGGTGCCATCGCACAATGTGGGAACGATCGACAATAATGTGTGATGCTGATGCGCTGCATTTTTAAAGATACGAACCAAGTCGCGGCACCGTCGCGCCGCGCCGGAGAACTGAAAAAGCACCGCGACCGGAGCGGGGCCGCTATGGAGGAGTGTGGTGCCATCGCGCCGCACCGGACGAATGAAGGTCGCGGCCGGTACCAGGTTGTGGCGGAGCATGGGAACCGGCGTCCAGAAATGGGTCGCCAACGTCGGAGCAGGACCGACAGCTGGAAACAGGCCGCCGACGTCGGAGTAGTGAGGGGACCGGCCGTCGCCGGTCCGGTGGTGGAAGAAACCGGTCGGCCGGTGCGGGCTGGCCCAATAGGGGTGATGCCTGGGGTTCAAACCCCCGCTCGTCCAGCTAGTGGCCCCCATTAAGGGGGGTTGTGGTTACAAAACGCGGGGGGGGGGGGGGGGGGCAGCGCCCCCCCCCCCCTACAAATCGAACAGCTCGGCCGTTTGGCCACGCAAGTTGGCGACGCGCGCCAGTGCGCCGGGCCGCCAGGCCAGGCTGCGCCCAGGCCGGGCCGCGCCCCGCCGGGCTGACCCGGACACGGGTCGGGTTGACCTAGTTGGGGCGACCTAGGGGGTCTCGGGCCGGGTCGGTCGGGCCCGAAACCCGGTTTTCAGACCCTTTTCGGTCTTTTGCCCATATCATGGGATACAGACCTCCGATCGACGCACCATCAGCGGAGATGCGATCCTTGGATTGAGACGATCATTTCGACATATCTCACTCAAGGTTTCGGAATACTTTGGGTTCGGCCGGGTTGGTTTGTACACGAAACCAACCGGGCCCTCGGAGCAGAAACGCTCATAACTTAAGCTACGGACGTCCGATTGACGTTCCATTGACTTGGTAGGATTCCTCTTAGTGAGAAGGATCTTTTGGATTACTCCGCCCGAGGTTTGGATGCATGTGGATTATGGTCGGGTTGGTTTTGTCTTAAAAACCAACCGGGCCCCCGAGACGAAAAAGTCGATAACTCTCATACCGGGCATCAGATTGATGCACTGTCTATTGCGTTGAGTTCCTGTTGATGATACAGAACATTTGGATACATAAACTCCAGAATTTGTGTCATTTGATGTATCAAACTCTCAGCTCGTGGAGCGGATCCTCCCGAACGAGCTTGCTGTGTGTGGGAACCCAAGAGATGGCTACGACTATGACGATGACGACGACTGTACAGGGATTCTCAGTGGATTCGACGGCGATGACTACAACACTCAGCGATCCTACGTGGATCAGTGCTACCGATCATGTGTGGGTACGATCCTTTGTGGGTCACCGCTCATCAGTTCTGTGTGAGCTAGCGCCTACAGATCCTATGTGGGTCCGATCTTGTGTGGGTCATTATGGGGGTTAGTTAACTATCGATCCTATGTGGGTCAGACCCTTCCTGGGTCATTGCAGGGGTTAGTTACCTATTGATCCTGTGTGGGTCAGACCCTTCCTGGGTCATTGCGGGGGTTAGTACCTATCGATCCTTTGTGGGTCCGACGACTTAGATGAATTAGTGGCTATATCTGATCATCTCTATCGTCATACGAAGAAGTATACCTGTGTGAGATGAATCCTGTTTTACATCCCTATGTGAATTGTGTTGTGCTATCCTGTGTGGATTTACGTCATGCTTTCCTGTGTGGACTGGGTTGTACTAGAGCTTGGGTGTTGGAGCTGAATAAGAATTGATAACTTAGGTATCTGTATGGGCATATACCTAAGCAGTGTCGAATGTTACTTCGTGATTGTATCTTCCCTTTGTTGTTTATCCTTTGTGGATTCTAGGAGACCTTCATGGGTCTCGGGGTCCCTACTGAGTAGATTATACTCACCCCTGCACGGGCTATGCCCGCACTACGTTGTGTTGGTTGCAGACGACGGACAGCGCTGATCGCAGTTGAGGTTTGCGGAGTAGGACGGTACCCGGAGGTGGACCACTGGGCGGGACGTACTTGGAGTAGACGGCGGGATCCGAGGAGCTGTGGAGGCTATCTGTACTCACCCTTCAGGTGGGACTTCCAGTGGATGGCTTGACACTGCGACTTTACTTTCAGTTGCTGTTTTCCCTTTCGATTTGTACATTACTTTCAGTTTTGGGTTTGTATTCTGTCCCATTTACTTTTTCGCACTTCATGTTTTACCCAGTTTTACTTAGTGTTTACTTCTACTGCTTGCTTGCTCTATGGTGTTTGTTTACATTACAAAGGAAATTCCTTCCCTTCTTACCTGGAATTACGCCTTGGTGCTAGTCGCCAGCCCCTGGCCTATGGAAGGCGGGTTTGGGGTAGTCACGACACGGAGCCCGAGGACGGGTTGTGACAAATTGGTATTAGAGGAGTTCAGTTCTACCGCAGAACTCAGGACATTGATCTTTTCCTATGTGAAGCAATAGTTTTAATCATATTTGGTATGGTTATCAGTCCAGGGAGTCTAGTGTTGGTGCGGCGGCCGACGTATCCGTACACCAGGGCCCTGACTTCTTATTTCCGACTTAATGCACGAAAACATTGATTGCATGTGTGTTTCAAGTTTTCTTTGTGATTAATTAATATCAGCTCACCATGTATACTGTTTGACTGTGACACACCTGTTTCTTTTCAAGATGGCCCCACAATGGTAGCCATCTAGGGTTCCGAGATTTGTGTGTGACAATATCCCACCGAGCGACGAGGCCTCGGTGTAGGGCCCTTTGACCGCCAAGGTACAGGCGGTACCTCTACCTGCCAAAACACCAATGCTACCAGCCCCAGCTGCTGATGATGCACGTCGCCATAGTGCACTGCACGAGTTTCAACGCCAGCGACCACCTAGGTTCTGCGGGGAGACGGACCCTCAGGCAGCCGAGTACTGGCTGGGGGCAGTGGTGAGAGTTTTCGGGTTAGTGAGGACACCAGCAGACCTTATAGTGATCCTTGCAGCGAGCCTACTGCCTGCGGCAGTGGGACAATGGTGGAGCTTGATGCTCTAGGTGCACGATGAGGCATCTCTTCTATAGACGGACTTTGAGAGACTCTTTTTCTGAGAGTTCGTCCTAGCCACCCTCTGTGCGGTGCGCATCCAGGAGCTTCTATAGCTGCGGCAGGGAAGCTTGTCAGTCTCCCAGTACTCGACAAGATTTACCGATCTCTCGCGCTACTCAACAGACATGGTACGAGACCCATTCTTCTAGGCCCGGACCTTCGACCAGGGGATGAGGCAGGAGATCAGGGCATCGCTGATCTCCCTCAGCATTCCTACTCATGCAGGGGTACTGCATCGAGACCTTCTGATCGAGATCATTCTTGCTGAGCCTACATCAGCAGCGAGACATACCGTAGGGCGGCAGGTAGCAGAGTCTTCTGCAGCAGGCAGTCGACGGATGACTCATGGGTCCAGGCAGACCAGACCCTCAGGGAGACGACCTCAGGACACAGGCTCAGCAGTGTGGGGCACTCCGCGCAGAGCATGTATTTCGAGAGGCAGACATTGCTACACATGCGGCGGGTAGGGCCACATGGCTTGTGACTACCCGACTCACCGTGCAGAGGAGCAGAAGATGGATGAGGGACCACCCAGGCTGAGGCAGAGGGTCGACCGTGGCGGTCCGCAGGGAGTAGGCAGACGAGGCATAGGAGGTGGCCGTGCAGTAGGTGGTGGGCGACGCTTTGAGGCACTACCACCATGACCACCAGGAGGTCCACCCCAAAAACCTGGAACTGGCAGGTAGAGATAGGCACAGCTCCAAGAAGTGGAGGCCTACGACCACGACACGCCCGAGATGATTCGAGGTACTATCGGTGTCTATTACACCTTTGTTGTAGATCTTATAGACACAGAAGAGAGTCATTCATTCATAGCCGCTGCCCTTGTTCGGAGATCGGAGATTTAGACAGAGTCGTCGGCTCGATCCATACGGCTAGAGACTCCTACAGGAGAAGACTCGACGATTACTCACTAGTGTTGGCAGTGTGAGCTTACTCTAGGAGGTGAGAGCTTCAGCTGGGATCTTTTTGTAGCGGCGTCAAGGCATTACAATGTCATCTTGGGCATGGATTGGTTATATATGGTTCATGCTCAAATTGACTGTATTAGGCGCAAGGTGCGATGTGTATGCACCGACGGGAGTAGGTTCACCTACACCAGTAAGAAGGGAGAATTAGCAGCATAGGATGGACTCACGCAGAGGAGAGGATATCCCATCACTCATCAGTTGGATAGCCTCATCCTAGGAGCAGTTGACGTACGGAGTCTTGGTTTTCCTGCAGCGGTGGATCAGCAAGCGGATGTTTTCCCTGATGACGTCTCAGGGCTACCTCCTCGCAGAGAGGTAGACTTTTATATTGACCTATATCCCGATATAGCCCCGATATCCACCCCAGCCTATCGGATGGCCCCCGCTGAGCTTTCAAAGCTACGGGTATAGTTGGAGGGCTTGCCGGGAAATGGATTCATTCGAACCAGTGTTTCACCCTGGGCTTCCCCGATTTTGATCGCCAAGAAGGAGGACGGGTGCTTGAGACTTTGTTTCGACTATCCTCGCCTGAACCAGGTGACCGTGAGGAACATGTATCCGCTACTGAGGATTGACGACCTCTTCGATCAGCTCAAGGGAGCACAGTGGTTCTCGAAGATAGAACTCAGGTTAGGCTATCATAAGCTCAGAGTTCGGGACAAGGATGTGCAGAAGACAACCTTCAGATATCGGTATGGCCACTATGAGTTCTTGGTTATGCCCTTCGGTGTAACCAACGATCCAGCAGTGTTCAGGGCCCTCATGAACTTGATCTTTCAGCCATACCTCGATCGATTTTTCACGGTCTTCATCGAAGACATTTTGATTTACTCGACCACTGAGGAGGAGCACTCCTACCACTTACAGGTTGTATTGGACACACTCCGAGAGCACCATCTTTATGGAAAGCTCTCGAAGTGTTAGTTCTGGATACACGAGGTCCACTTCATGGGACACGTCATCTCTGAGGTGGGAGTTGTGGTAGATCCCACGAATATCGAGGCAGTACTAGCTTTGGAGCCACCCAGGAGCGTGATGGAGGTACATAGATTCTTAGGACTAGCTGAATACTACCAGAGATTTGTGAAAAACTTCTCCAGAGTTGCTTTTACCGCTCCCAACTTTGATAAAGAATGGGAAAACCTTTGTGTGGTCGGACAGAAGACATCAGAGCTTCCAAGAGCTGAGACAGAGATTGACAAGCGCACCTATCTTGAGGTTTACAGAGGAGGTAGTAGGGTACGTAGTCTACTGCGATGCATCAGGGACCAGACTCGGATGTGTCCTAATGCAGGAGCGGGCAGTGATTGCCTATTGATCACGTCAGTTGAGGCCGCATGAGATAAACTACACTACCCATGACCTGGAGTTAGCAGCAGTGGTCTTTGCTCTGAAGACATGGTGACACTATCTGATGGGCGAGGGCTTTACAGTCTATTCTAATCATTAGAGTCTCAGGTACATCTTCTCTCAGAAATACCTGAATCTGAGACAGCAGCCATGGCTCGAGTTCTTCCAGGACTATGAGTTTGAGATAGTATATACTCCTAGTAAGGGGAACATGGTAGCCGATGCTCTCAGCAGGAGGATGGGAATTCAGCTACTTGGGGAGGCGACAGAGCTGCTAGCTGCTTTGCAGATATCCTTCATTGATAGAGATGGTGCAGCTTTCCTTCAGTCTCTCACAGTCACTCCTCCGCTACTGCAGCGGGTCAGAGAGGCACAGCATGGGGACACTGACTGTGAGACTCGGGGTGCACAGATATACTCAGGACAGACACCTGATGGTTTCTCTTTAGGAGGAGAGCACAATGTTCTATTCAAGGGACATACCTTGGTACCAGTTACTTTATGAGAGGAGGTGCTGAGAGAGTATCACACTTCCCCTTTGGCGGGACATCGTGGAGTGGCGAAAATGTACCAAGATCTCAGACGACAACACTGGTGGCCATGAATGATGAAGGCTATGGTAGAGTTCATTTCTCGATGCCTCACCTGCCAGCAGTTGAAGGCAGAGCATCAGGTACCAAAAGGCTTGGTACAGCCCTTGGAGGTCCCAGAGTGGAAGTGGGATGGCATATCTATGGTCTTTTTTACGGGACTTCCACGCACTTCCAGAGGTCACGACTCCATTTGGGTGATTTTAGACCGACTCACCAAGTCGGCGCACTTCTTACCCATCAGAGAGTAGGGCTTAGTAGAGAGATTTGGACGTCTCTACATCCAAGTGATTATACGTCTTCACGGTGTTCCATCATCTATCGTCTCTGATCGAGATGGTTGCTTTACTTCCTGGCTTTGGAAGGGGTTGCAGGAGGAATTTGGGATGCAGCTACATCTGAGCACCAACTTTCACCCTCATAAGGATAGTCAGATGGAGAGGACCATTCAGAATCTCAAGGTCATGCTCCGCGCATGTGTTCTCGACTTTGGTCGTAGCTAGGAGGACCATCTACCCTTGCTGGAGTTCGCGTACAACAATAGCTACCACTTCACCATCGGGATGGCACCATACGAGGCATTGTACAGTCGACATTGTAGATCACCGTTGTGATGGAAAAACCCTGGGAAGTTAGCACTTGTGGGACTGGAGATGGTCTAGGCCATGACAGAGAAGGTCCAAGTCATCCAGGAGCGGATGAGAACAACTTAGAGCCGGGAGAAGTCTTATGCGGACAGGAGGCGGAGGCCACTTGAGTTCGAGGATGGTGACCACGTCTTCTTGCGAGTCTCACCTCGACGTCATATACAGAGATTTGGCCATGGCGGAAAGTTTTCTCCATGCTTCATCGGACCATTCCAGGTCCTCAGCAGGATTGGCGAGGTGGCTTATTGTATGGCTCTACCACTTCAGTTGCACCGAGTGCACGACGTCTTCCACATATCTCAGCTGAGGAGATACGTTCATGACTCCATGCATGTCATTGACCATGGGGAGATAGACACTGATGATGCAGAGACTTTTACGGAGATCCCAGTGGAGATCGAGGAGTGACAGGAGCGGGTCCTACGTGGACGGTCGATTCATCTAGTGCGCATCAGATGGCAGCACGAGAATCTCCAGGAGAGCACTTGGGAGTGGGAGGCTCAGATGCGAGCTCAGTACACACTTTGGTTTCCCTAGTTATGATGTATCTTTACAAGGACGTAAAGACCTAATGTGGGAGTAATGTAATGACCGATTAAATTCATGGAAAATTTTTTCTTAATTTTTTTTTGGGATTTTACAAGAACGCAGTTTCTGACGACACTTGATTTCAAGGCCTAGTGTGCCTAGAATTTCTATCCAAAGTATATCTTGGGTTCGTTCAGTGAACGAATGAGCGAGAATTCCTAACTTTTGAACCGGTGATCAGAATCGAATTCTAAGGGCACTGATTAAACCGCAACGCTGGTATTTGCTTAGGAACACCTATTCTAGAGTTGTGTTTTCATGAGAGAGGTTGATAAAAATTGTTGTAGTTAAAATAAAAATTTAAATTACAATTTTTATTTTCTCTAAGTGGATTTAAGCCTTGGGTGGAAGTTGGGTAACTACCCAACTTCCCTTGGGAGGTTATGAGGATCGTGGGACCCACACGAACCCCACCCCTTCACACTCCTTACCTCCCTTCAACTCACCATAAATTTTTTGACAACTTATGCTATTAATTATGTGAGTTTAATGTGATGTTTGAAATTCAAAAGTTTATGTTATGTAAATAAAATAAGTGATGGATTATTTTATTTTGGGTTGGAATTCTTGTGGTGGATTTTTTGGGAGAAAAGGGAAAGGAAATTGAGGAGCTTCTTCCTCTTCGACGAAGAACGCAAAGAACACATCGGTCTCCGATGAAAAATGTAGAGTTCTCGGAAACTGATTATGCGACACCGTGTACCGTGACGCCGATGATGCCTTATTTTGCGACATCTCTTTCCGCGATGGTTTTTCCGTGATGAATCCTCGTTCGACGAACCTCCGTTCATGCTTCGCACGAGGTAGGGGTTGATGCGACTTCTTTTCGTGATTTACTCCCATTAATTATACACGTATATTTGGACTGCATGCTATCAATTAACGGGAGGAGGCCGGGCCGGACAAACACGGCCGACCCCCTCCCTTTTATTTTCTTGTTGTTGCGGTACGACGGGAAGTGACGTGGTGCCATCGCACCGCGTGGGAATGATAGACAAGAATGCGCGATGTCGACGTGCCGTCGCGCCGCGCCAGAGAACCGCAAAAGCACAGCGGCCAGAGCGGGGTTGCTGCGGAGGGGTGCAGTGCCATTGCACTGCACCAGATGAATGAAGGCCGCGTCCGGTACCGGGCCGCGGCAGAGCGTGGGAATCGGCGGCCGGAAATGGGCCACCGGCATCGGAGCAGGACCGGCGGCCGGAAACGGGCCGTCGGCTTCGGAACAGGGAGGGGACCGACCGTTGCCGGTCCCGTGGCGGCAGATTCCGATCGACCGGTGTGGGCCAGCTAGACAGGGGAGAAGCCGGGGGTTCAAACCCCCGGCCGACCAGCTAGTGGCCGCCATTAAGGGGTCCGCGGTTACAAAACGCGGGGGGGGGGGGGGGGGGGGGGGGAAGGGCCCCCCCCTGCAAACCGAACGGGGAAGCCGTTGGGCCGAGAAAACTGGTGTCGCGTGCCAACGCGCCGTGTCGGACTATGCCCAGCTGGGCCGACCCAGTTCGGGCTGACACAGGGGGTCTCGGGCCGGGTCGGTCCGGGCCCGAAACCCCGTTTTCTGACCCTCTTCGGACGTTTGCCCATATCATGAGCTACAGACCTCCGATCGACGCACCGTCAGCGGCGATGCAATCCTTGGATCGAGGCGGTCGATTTTACATATCGCACTCAAGGTTTCGGAATACTTTGGGTTCGTCCGGGTTGGTTCGTACACAAAACCAACCGGGCCCTCGGAGCGGAAACGCTCATATCATAAGCTCCGGACGTCCGATTGACGTGCAGTCAACTTGGTTGGATTCCTATTATTGAGAAGAATCTTTTGGCTTACTCCGCCCGAGGTTTGGACGCATGTGGAGTGTGGTCGGGTTGGTTTTAACATAAAAACTGACCGGGCCCCAGGGACGAGAAAGCCGATAACTCTCAGACTGGGTGTCCAATTGACGCGCCATCTGTGGCATTGAGTTCCTGTTGACGATACAGAACATTTGGATACATCAACTCTGGACTTTGTTTCAGTTGATGTATCAACCTCTCGGATCCTAGAGCGGATCCTCCCGAATGAGCTTGCTGTGTGCGAGAACCCTAGAGCTGGATGCGATTGCGACGATGACGATGACTGTACAAAGATCCCAGTGGATTCGACGGCTACGACTACAACACTCAGCGATCCTACGTGGATCAGTGCTACCGATCCTTTGTGGGTCCGATCCTGTGTGGGTCAGCGCTCAGCGGTTCTGTGTGAGCCAGCGCCTACAGATCATGTGTGGGTACGATCCTGTGTGGGTCATTGCGGGGGTTAGTTACCTATCGATCCTGTGTGGGTCATACCCTTCCTGGGTCATTGCGGGGGTTGGTTACCTATCGATCCTCTATGGGTCAGACCCTTCCTAGGTCATTGCAGGGGTTAGAACCTATCAATCCTTTGTGGGTCTGACGACTTAAATGAATTAGTGGCTATATCTGATCATCTCAATCGTCATACGAAGAAGTATACCTGTGTGAGATGAATCCTGTTTTACTTCCCTATGTGGATTTTGTTGTGCTATCCTGGGTGGATTTACGTCAAGCTTTCCTGTGTGGACTGGGTTTTACTAGATCTCGGATGTTGGAGCTGAACGAGAATTTACAACTTATGTATATGTATGGTCATATACCTAAGTAGTGTCAAATGTTACTACGTGATTGTATCTTCCGTTTGTGGTTTATCTTTTGTGAATTCTGGGAGACCTTCGGGGGTCTCAGGGTCCCTACTGATTAGCTTATACTCACCCCTGCACGGGTTATGCCCGCACTACGATGTGTTGGTTGCAGACGACGGATAGCGCAGATTGCGGTTGAGGCTTGCGGAGCAGGACGGTACACGGAGGTGGACCACTGGGCGGGACGTACTCGGAGTAGACGGCGGGATCCGAGGACTTGTGGAGGCTATCTATACTCACCCTTCAGGTGGGACTTCCATTGGAAGGCTCGATGCTGCGACTTTACTTTTAGTTGTTGTTTTACCTTTCGAGTTGTACTTTACTTTCAGTTTGGGGTTTCTATTCTGGCCCATTTACTTTTCCGCACTTCCTGTTGTACTCTGTTTCACTTAGTGTTTAACTCTACTGATTGCTTGCACTGTGTTGTTTGTTTACATTACAAAGGAAATGCCTTCCTTTCTTACCGGGAATTACGCCTTGGTGCTAGTCGCCAGCCCCTGGCCTATGGAAGGCGGGCTTGGGGTAGTCACGACACGGGCCCCGAGGACGGGTCGTGACAGGATCAGAAGAAGAGAAGTATGATGTTCATGGAAGAATGGAAGAGGAGAGCACCGCACACCGAGCAGCTCTTACCAGACTCTTGCCATTAGGAGACCCCAGAAAGGAAGAATAGGATGATGTTGGGAAACCTGTTTATTTCCCTAAACCTGGAAATGGAGGATAGGAAGAATTGAAGTACGATGTTCATGGCAGAAAGGCAGAGGAGAGCGCCGCACACCGAGCAACTCTTACCAAACTCTTGTGACCAGGCGACACTAGAAATTAAGAAGAGGATGACCTTGGTCAACCTATTTATATCCCAACACCTGGCGATGGAGGATCGGAAGAAGAGATGTACGGTTTTCATGGAACAAAGGCATAAGAGAGTGACGCACTCTTAGCACCTCTTAACAGACTCGGTGTTCATGAAAAAAAGGAAGGGGAGAGTGCCGCTCACCGAGAATCTCTTACTAGATATATATTTAAGAATTAATATAATGAATTTAAAAATATAATGTTGAAATTAGAATTTTTTTAACACTTTGGAAATATAGGTAATATTTTTATTTTAATAAATCTATTTTTTTCTCTTTTAATCATGTATTAAAAAGTATCATTTTTATTTTTTTCTTGGTTTGAAAAAAAATCAAGTGTTAGTTGATTTAACATAATTCAATTAATTCAATGCGAAATAAAATTATACTTGGTTTTTATTTAGGATTATTTTTATAATTAAATCATGTTATTTTTCAAAAAATTGTTCTTATGAATTTATATCAAAATTTTTTTGTACCACATCAAGGAATTAAATCATATAAAATGGGTTCTATATTTCAAATTAGTATAATTCATATCAGGTAATAAGATCAACTTAAAGAATACTTTTTCTTTGAGAAGAATCATAGAAAATAATAAAGGAAGGTTAAAAGTAGTGAGTAGTGAGGATGACATGAAATTCCATCCATGAAAAGTACAACAAAACAAAGATTCTTTTCATATTTTTTTGTAGAAAAGGTAAAATTACCTCACTCAAAATACGAAAAGAAGATTCCATTTATTTTTTTATTAAAATTCAAACATGGATTAAAATGAATTTAAAAACACATAGTAAACTATTAAAATCATTCTTGATAACATTTTTAAAGAAAAGATGAAAATGGAAGAAAATGATTCCAAAATGTCTATTTTTATTTAAAAAAAATTTCTGATTATTCTAAGTTCTAAATAAAAGAATATTGTATTATTACTTGAACACGCCATAAATCAATGAAGGAAAATAATATGAAATGGGTTAATCGTATATAGAACATATAGTTTCTCTTAATATAAAATCAAGTATAATAAATAAATGTTAAAATCAGATTGAAACATAAATCACTTACAACTTTGGTAATCACTAAATCAAAAAATCATGAAATAGTAAACCATATATTTATTTTTAAATCCTTCAATAAAAAGAATCATAAAATACATTAATGATTCACACCCTGACTTTTTAATATATTTTTATTTTATTATTTAGGGGTTCCACATCCTCATGTCAAGGATTGGGTTGGGTCTCAGTTTAAAAATATCTGACATTTAATGTTTTTGGTGGGTTTCAAACCCATGCACGGGCACCACATAGTTAGTAGTGACCTTGCAGTCGCCCCGGGTGCCTGTACGGGTGCCCAAGAAGACTGTGTTGAGGTGCACAATTTTCGTGAGTGTTTTTTATGTCATGCGATGAGGGCGTGGGTACCCATTAATATTATGTTATTATTATTATTATTATTTCTATTATTATTATGGTCATTATTATTAATATTTTAATTGTCATTAATCTTTATATTATTACTTCTATCATTATTGTATTGTTATTATTTGAATTACTTGTGTTATTATTATTATTGTTATAATATTTTATTTAATTATAATTATTATATAGAAAAACAACAACAAAGCCCCTAACCCTTATTCTACCCCACCATTTTCAGCTTCCTCCTGCGTGACCCGCCCCTGTGGCTCCTTGCGCCAGCCAAAGCGACCTCCACCTTACCTCCTCCCTGAAGCCAGCTTCCGCACCTCACCCTCATGCCAGCCACAACCTTTCCCAGACCCTTCGCATTGCTCCCTTTCCCTTCTCACACCCAGCTTCGGCGTGAATCCCAAACACCCCGCTCCGCGGGACCATCGCCCCCAGGACCCCTCACCAACATCGACCTCTCTCCCATAGCTCCTGCACTCTACCACCAGCACTCACCCAGGCTGTCCACCATTGGCTCCCGCTCACTCACCACCTACCTCACCATCCCAGACTCACCCCCTGCATTATGCCACATCCCTGCCTCTGCACTCCCGCATTTGTTCCCTCGCTACCCCCATCGATGCCTCCCTATTCTTGGTGTGCTTGGAACAACATCCCACTCCCCCTCCCTCACCTCACGCTATGGCTTGCCCTGGACCTCCACCAGCCTCGCTCAGCACCCTCTCATAGTTCCCCCGCCTTAATTTAGTTCCTCTAGCCCCTACCACACTCACCATCTTCCACTCTTGACCCCTTGTTGTTTCTCTTCTCCGGCAGCCCAGAAAAACCCCTGTTCTCATTTCTTGGGACCTAGCCAGCCTCACCGTGCCTCATTCGCAGTTCCTCTTCTACTCTGGTTAGTAGTGGTCTCCTCTAGTATATTCTCTTATTCATTTATTTATTTATGGTTCAATTTATTTATTCTTTTAATTATTTATTTACTTATTCTTTTATTCGTTTATTTATTTATTCTTTCATTTATTTATTCTTTTAAATATTTATTTACTTATTATTTTATTCGTTTATTTATTTATTATTTAATTTATTTATACTTTTAATCATTTATTTATTTATTTATTTTCTCTTTATTTCATCACTGGTGTTTTTATTTAATTTAGATAAATCCTAATACTGTTGTGGGTTTTGTGTATTGGGCTTTTATTGCTGTTAAGCATGTGCAGTTGGTCCAAGGGGCACTATTCAATCTTCCGTTGAGGTTCCTTCTCATCCGCTCTCAGTTTGAGGTAGGTAATTCCATGGTTTTCATTTTTACATTTTAATTAATGCTCGGGTGTTTTGATAATTTTATTTTATGTCATTCACAACTTTTTTATATCAATAAATTTTCCTGCTATAGCACTTTTAAATTTTTTTGAATTAGTCAAATGAATGTTTTGAATCAACTCCTTGTTCGAGTATGAGATTATTTGATTATGTGCCCAAGAGAGTTTTTATATTGATTATGGTTATTTTGTTGGGTAATTTCATTTTATGTCAATACAGTTCGATAAAAAAATTTGAAGGCAAATATTTTGTTATGATACTATAAATGTGCACATGGCACATTTGATAAAATACTATTGTGTTCAAAGTGGAATTGAGGGATTTTATGAAATTTTTAGCCTTGATTGTGTTGTGTGTTAGCATTGGTTATTTTTAAGCATGGTTTGTTTTATAATTATGGTATAACATTCTAATACTGTTAAGGTGTTAAAATAAAAATGGGGCTCTTTGGTATTTAATGTGACGGTGTGAGTTCCTTTCAAATAAAGTGAGAAGTTGGTTTTAGTTTCAAAGTGGTATTTTTGTGGGAATAGTGTAGGTTGTTTTTTTGAAGCACATGCTTTCCATTGGATGTTCTCACATCCATGGGCGCACTCGGTGCACCCATGAACGTGTAGTCAAGTGAAAATGACACCTTTAAACTAGTGTTTCCTTAAAACCATGGTTTTCAAAACGGTTTTTGTTTCCTAAGTAAGATTCGGTCTTTTATATGGATTTTGTGAATGTTTGGAAGTGTGATCTCAAGTGTGTGGCATTTTGGATTTGAAAATATAAAATTTGTATTTGTGTATTGTTTTGGGTAATATTTTTGGACAAGACAACTTAACGGCCCGTTTGGATCTTCCTATTCATGGGTGGAGTTGTGTAAAATTTTAGAATGGTTTGTCTTTTGAAATTTTGTGTGGCTGGTTGGGACTTTAAATGTTTTTATAATAATTATTTCACCATGGGTGGTTAATGATGACCCATTTGGAACATTTAGTTTTAATGCAATATTTGCATTGACTCATTGAAATGACTACGTTATGATTACAATATGCCCATATAAAAAATTTTGTAATTTAAAAAAGGTATCAAATGGTTTTAATGATTTCATTGAATGAAGGCCTGGTTGGAACCTTTTATGATATGTTATATTTAAATATATATTGGGGAACCTCTATAGGGGGGATATCCCTTATGGGTTATCGTATAGAGTGTCTGTGTTTGGGGTAGGCCTGTCCGGTGAGATGATTCATGCGTACGAGGGCCTCATACTTATATTGTATTATTTTAACCACCATGGGTTACTATGAGTCTTTTAGAGATTGAGTGATGGTTGCTGACCAACCCCAATTAGATGGGTTGGTACACCCTAGATTTGTTGTTAGGCCAGGCTGGCATTGCCACTGGATGGGACAGTTAGGGCAGCTAGTTGGTTATAGACTTAAGAGCATCAGAATACGCCGATAGGTTGTTCCAAAACTGAGTATGTCTAGGGGTATTATAGGGATATTTATGATCACCCAATGGTGACTAGATTATTTTCATTTCTTGTTAATTATTCATGCACTAGTGTATTTTCATCTTTCACTCATACTCATTTTACTCTAACATAACATTGGTATATTCTATTTTGCATTTTATTTATAAAATGAAAAATGATTTTGTAAAATGGTATGTTGCATGTGTTGGGTTTTTTAAAGGAAAAACATGTTTCTTATTTCCAAATGTGAAAACACTACTTTTATAATTGTATTTCAAACATGGGTTAGTAGATTGTTTCGGGAAAGGAGATGTTGCATTCTTTGGTTTATCTTGGAAACACTACTGAGCATCTTTAATTCTCATGCCTATCTTTATCATTTCAGTTGCAGATTTCCTTAATCAAGTTTTTTCTTTTCTGAGTTTCTCATTATTGGAACAAGTTGGGCTTTGCTCAGGAGGTGACCTAAAAGGTCACATGGAGGTAAGTTCGGTTTTATTTTCTTTCCGATACTAGCAATTTTTTTCTACTATTTATATTTATCTATTTTCTTTTTTATTTGATTATGTTCATGGGACAAATCATTCCCAAAGATTAAACTTTTGATGGTCGACACTGGTTTCCTGCCCATGGGGATCGGGAACGCCCTTCTGGCCATGTCGAGGATCGACTCGGGTGACCGGTTCAGGGTTAACCCAGGTTGGTTTGTGAAAAAATGGTATCAGAGGGACCTTGTTATTTGGGGTGTCTGGTAGATGGATATTAGGACTTTCGGGACTCGAGAGGTAGGTAAGGGAAGGACGTCATGAGCCCTCGCTTATTCTGAACCACGAGTTTCCAGGGGTAATCCTAGAATTGAGTTCTCGTCTCATTATTCTTTGTTTTGGATTGAGGGATGAAAATTGTGGCAAACCGATGTTACATTGTAATTTAACATGGTGTAGTGACCCATGTGGAGTCATCCTAAATGGTTTATGTTCCTCCTAGTCGTTGATGCTTGCTTGGGGCATGGACCAATTCCATTTCGCTAGGTTGAGCATGACTACTAGTCCCTCCAATCGGTGATTTGATGAAAGTCAAGTGTCGTCTTGGTTCTGGTTGGATTATGTGCATTCTTGAAAATGAAAAAGGGTTTTTGAAATGAAAATAATTTATTTTAAAATGATTAATATTTGTGAAATGGATTTTAAAACTAAAAGCTATGGGCCTAAAAATCTAGTGGTTTCTTGGAACTGGTAGAGATATGGTTTGGGTGAAACCTCGTGTACCCTTTATGTACGTTTTCCCATGTGAGGGAATGAATGGGAAGTGCATGTTGGTGCGTATGGATGAATTCAGATGAAGACATGTGCAACAGTTCATGGGGTTATTGGGGTCTACACTTGGAATTAAAGGATTGACCTTATTTAACTAAAGAAATTTTAAAAAAAGGGAAAATGATTTTTGGAAATTGAATTTGGTTTGAAAATTGGACTAGGTATTTGGAAGGTGGCATTGAAGGAAGACAATTCTGAATTTTAAAATGGAATGGGGATTTTCAAAGAGGAATTTTCGAATCGTTTTTGTTTTTTCATGTTTCTTTTGCGCTGTTTGTTTTGGATGAAGGCACTTTCATTGATGTTACTTCGACTTGATGTTAGTTTTGGATCTATGTATTATATGTTGTTATGAAAATGTGGCCCTGAATGGTCACCACATTTTTCGATAATTCATGCCCAGTTTTTGGTCCTTCCGAGACATTACCTTTCCATTGTGGTGATCAGGGTCTGTTAGAAGCAGCAGAATGGATTGATGGAGTCGAGCGTGTCTTCAGAGTTTTGGGAACTCCCGAAGCTGACAGAGTGCATGCTGTTTTGGGTCTGTTTAACGGTCCGGCTCTGGGCGAATGGGAGTTAGTTGCCACAGCGCCAATGCAAGTTGCGATGACATGGGATGTCTTTAAATCCGTCTTTGTCCGATGGTTCATACCCGAAGAGGAAAAGACGATGAAAAGTGAAGATCTCATGCATATTCAACATGGCCAACAAATGGTGAAGGAATTTGTTGACCATTTCAAGGAGCTTTTGTCCTTTTCTTTGGAGGTAGCGTCACATTATTTGATGAAGTCTTTTCTCTTCACTGGGGGTCTTCGTCCAGAGATCAAGGAGCGAGTCCTCATTTCTAAAGACCATCGTTTCGAGAAGTTGTTGGATGAGGCGTTCTTTGCTGAACTGGTCTCCAGAGTGTAGGTTCTTGGCAGTCTAGCATATCCAGTTACTCATGAAGGTTCTCCATCTGGAAAAAAGGGTGTTCTAGATGGACC
Organism: Viscum album; assembly: GCA_963277665.1. Classification (NCBI taxonomy): domain Eukaryota; kingdom Viridiplantae; phylum Streptophyta; class Magnoliopsida; order Santalales; family Viscaceae; genus Viscum; species Viscum album. Next base: position 1,936,573,100 of record OY728131.1, read on the forward strand.
TATTTCTAATGAGTCATCTGCAATTGTTTTGGTTTCCAATTCATCGGATCATTCAATGGTGTGCTGCCATTTTGGTTGGTTCAGGCATGCCAAATCATCATGTTGCATCCCTCCAAGGATGTGTCATTGTTACGGGTTCCTGGGTCATCTAGAAAAGTTTTTTTGGAAGTGTTTCCTGAAGAAGACACTATGAAAAGAGAATTCCAGTGCCTGACTGCGAGGCAGGAGATGCTTCAGCCATCATAGCCCTAGCCACAGGTCTTGTAGTGAAGGTCATGCGCAGTCAAGAGTTGCCAGGGGTTTGAAGTTTTGGATTGGGTTTGGAGTTCTGTGTTGTAAGTGGAACATTTAAATTATTTTCATTCTTGTTTTATGCTACTAATGTTTTGAATTGATTCAATTTCACTGTTTTATTGTGGAGTTTTGACATATTTGATCAATTATAATCCAAACAATTTTTATTTTTTGATCATGGTTTTCTAAATCATGTACTTTTTCTTAAATGTGTATTTGGACCTTGTGTGGGTTAATCTCGGTTGGGCTGTGTTCGTTTAATGATTTATCTGTCTATAGAGGAATCAATTTTTCTGGTTATGCTCAGATTAACTATTTGTGTTAAGTTATTCTCGGAAGATTTTCTCAAGTGTTTGGGGTTTTAGTCTGGTCGAGAGTTACGTGTTTAAGTGGAGGTGTTGTTCTCTCATGATATAGAACTTAGTTCAGATCAGTTGGGAGTTCCTGCATCAGACCCCCCTTAATGGGGTTGTATGTTTGGGTGTTAATTTTCAGTGCTAGTCGAGTTCTTGTGGTGGGTACAACCCTCTCATGCTCTCCCATTCTATTGTGTTGTGTTTTATTTTGGTCTCAATTGGTCATGGATCCTTGTTTTGTCTATTTTTTATTTGAGTGACTTTCTTGGGGCAGAAAGTGTGTGTGGTGGGGAGAACTGCCACACCCCGACTTTATAATTTATTTTTATTTTATTATTTTTTGGCTCCACATCCTCACTTCATGGATCAGTTTGGGTCCTCATTTAAAAATTATTGATAGTTAATGTTATTGGTGGGTTTCAGACTCGTGCACGGGCACCGCGTGGTTAGCAGGGACTGTGCGGTCTCCCCAGTGGCTTGTGTGGGTGTGCAAGTAGACTGCGTTGAGACGTGAAATTTTCATTCATCTTTTTTTTTAAATTGTGCGACGAGTGCGTGGGTACCCATTAATATTATGTTTTTAGTATTATTATTATTATTATTGATGTTGTTGTTGTTGTCATTATTTTATTTATTTTCATTATTCATTATATTATTACTTATATCATTATTGTATTGTTATTATTATTAGTCTTTATGTTAATATAATTAATATTTTTATCATATTTTATTTTATTATTATTATTATAAGATAGAAAAACAACAACAAACCACCCTAACCCTAATTCTACCTGCGCCCCCACCCCATTTGCAGCTTCCTCCTCCGCGATCCGCCCCTGCTGCTCCATGCGCCAGCCCAAGCGACCTCCGCCTTGCCTCGTGCCTACATCCAGCTACCGCACCTCACCCTCATGCCGGCCTCATCCTTGCCCAGGACCTTCACCTTGCTCTGTTTCCCTTCTCGCACCCATCCTCGGCGTGAATCCCAGTCGCCCCACTCCCCGCGACCATCGAATCTCGGACTCCTTGCCAGCACTGGCATCTCTCTCGTGGTTCCTTCTCTATGGAACATTCTCATGCCCATGACCTCCACCATCAGTTCCCACTCACTCAACAACTCTCTTGTTGTCCCTACCTCACCGCTGGCTATAGGCCACATTTCGGCCTCCGCACTCCCACACTAGTCCCCTCGCTACCACCTCGCCACCTCCCTGTTCATGGTGTGACTCACCCAATAGCCCACTCCACCTCCTTCACCTCACACTCAGGCTCTCCCTCAACCTCCTTCGACCTCACTCAACACCCTTGTTCAGTGCCCCTGCCTTCATCCATCACCTCCAACCCCTATCGCACTCACCCTCTTCCACTATCACCCCCCTTACTGTTCCCCTTATCTAGCAGCCCATAAAACCCCCAGCCCTCCTTACTTTTGACCCTACCAGCCTCATCGCACCTCCTTCTCACATCCTCTTCCACTCTGATCGATAACAGGCTCTTCTGATATATTCTTTTATTTATTTATATATTTATTCTTTCATTTATTTATTATTTTAATTATTTATTTTCTTATTATTTTATTCATTTATTTATTTATTCTTTTTATTATTAATTTACTTAATCTATTATTTATTTATTTATTTATTAATTTAATCATTTATTTGTCTATTTTCCCTTCATTATATATTTGGTGTTTTTATTTAATTTAGATAAATCGTAATACTATTGCGAGATTTCTGTGGTGTGTTTTTATTGCTGTTCAGCCTGTGCAGTTGGTCCGCGGGGCAATGTACAACCATCCGTTGAGGTTCATTCATGCATGATATTAGTTTAAGGTAGGTAATTCCATGGTTTTCCTTTCTGTAGTCTAATTGATTCATGGGTGTTTCGATAATTTTATTTTATTTGACTTCCAACTTTGTTATATCCATAAAGTTTCCTGATATAGTGCTTTTAAATTTTTAGAATTAGTAAAAATAATGTTTAGGTCAATTCCTGGTTTGAGTCTGCAATTATTTGATTATGTTCCAAATCCTATTTTGATATTTTTTATGTCTATTTTGACGGGGAATTTCTTTTTTAGGTCAATATAGTTTGATATAAAAAATTATACTTTGAAGGAAAATATTTGGTTAGGATAATATTTATGTTCACTTGGCTCATTTATACAATACTATAGTGTTCAAACTAGAATTAAGGGTTTTTATGAAATATTTAGCATTTATTGTGTTGTGTGTCAGCATTGGTTATTTGTAAAATTGGTTTGGTCTATAATTTTGGTATTGGTATAACATTATAATAGTGTAAGCTGTTAAAATAAGAAGGGGTATCATTCGTTTTTAATGTGATGGTGCAAGTTCTTTTCAAAAAAAGTGAGCAGTTAGTTTTAGTCTTAATGTGGTATATTTGAGAGAATAGTGTTTGTTGTATTATGGAAGCACATGCATTCCATTGGATGTTGGAACAACCATGGGTGCACTCGGTGCACCCATGAATGTGGCTTCATGTGACAACGACACCTTTAAACAAGTGTTTCATTAAATAATTGGTTTTCAAAATGGTTTTTATTTCCTATGTATGATTCGGTCTTTTATGTGGATTTTGTGAGATGTTTTAAGTGTGATCTCAAGGGTGTGCCAATTTGGATTTGATAATTTAAAAGTGGTATTTGTGTAATGTTTTGGGTAATGTTTTTGGAAAGGACAAATTAAAGGCCCGTTTGGCTCTTCCAATTCATGGGTGGAGTAGTGTTAACTTTAGAATGGTTTGTGTTTGGAAATTGTGTGTAGATGTTTGGGACATTAAATGTTTTTAGAATAATTATATCGACATGGGTGGGTCGTGATGGACCATTTGAAACTTTCATCTTTAATGTAATGTTTGTGTTGACTCTTTGAAATGACGACGTTTTGATTATTGTATGCCCATATAACAAATTTAGTATTTTGAAAAAGGTATCGAATGTTTTTAATGATTTCATGGCATGAAGGACCGGTTGGAACCTTTGATGATATGTTACATATATATGTATATATATATATATATACTGAGGCACCTCTATAGGGGGGATATCCCTTATGGGTTATCGTATGGAGTGTTCGTGTTCAGGGTAGCCAGGTGCGGTGAGATTAGTCACACGTGTGAGGGTATCCTACTTAAACAATATTATTGTAACAACCATGGGTTTCTGGGTGACTTTTACAGATCGAGGGATTGTTTTTGACCAACCCCGATTAGACAGGTTAGTACGCCTGGATTTTTTGTTAGGCCAGGTGGGCTTTTACACTGGATTGGTCAGTTAGGGTAGCCAGTTGGTTATAGACTTAGTAGCTTCACCATATGCCTACAGGTGGTTCCAAAATCGAGTTTGTCTAGGGGTATTCTAGGGATGTTTAGGATCTCCCAGGGTGACTGGATTATTTTGATTGCTTGTTTATTTTTCCTGCACTAGTGTATTTTCACCTTTGACTCTTACTCATTTTACTCTAGCACAACATTGGTATATTCTGTTGTGAATTTTATTTATAAAATGACAAATGATATTTTAAAGTGGTATGTAGTGTGTGTTGCGTTTTGAAATGGGAGAAATGTATTTCTTATTTTCAAATGTGAAAACCCAAATTTTATAATTGTATTTCAAAATTGTGTTAATGGAATGTTTCGGGAATGGAGACATTGGATTCTGTGCTTTATCATGGCAACCTTACTGACCATTTTTAATGCTCATACCTATCTTTATCATTTCATTTGCAGGTTTCCTTTCTCAGGTTTTCTTGTATGAGTTTCTCGTTATTCAATCAAGTCAGCCTTTAGTCGGTAGGTGACCTAAATGGTCATGTAGAGGTAGGTTCAGTTTTATTTTATTTCCACTGATAGCATTATGTTTAGCTAATTTTTATATTTATCTATTTTCTTGTTTATTGTTTTTTGTTCCTGAGGAAAATCATTCCCAACGATTAAAATTTTGATGCCCAACACTGGTTTCCAGACCGTGGGGATTGGGAACGCCCTTCGTGCCATGTCGCGAACCGGATCGGGTGACTGGTTAAAGGTCAAGCCGAGTTGGTTATTGAAAAAATGGTATCAAAGGGCCCTTGATATTTGGGGTTCCCAGTAAAAAGAGATTAGGAATTTCAGGACTTGAGAGGTAGGTACGATTAGGACATCCTGATCCCTCACCTGTTCCGAACATCGTGTCGCCAGGGGTAGTCTAAGAAATGAATTCTTATCTAGTTCTTATTTGATTTGGATTGAGGGATGGCAATGGAGGAAAACTGATGTTACTTTGTATTTTTACATGGAGTAGTGACCCATGTGGAGTCAGTGTACACGCATTTAGTTCTTCCTAGTCATTGACACTTTCTTGGGGAATGGCCCACTGCCATGTCGCTAGGTTAAGCATGACTACTAGTCCCTCCCTTCGGTGATTTGATGCACGTCAAGTGTCGTCATGGTTATGGTTGGTTTAAGTCCATTCTTGAAAATTAAAAAGTGTTTTTTCAAATGATAATGATTTATTTTAAATGGATTTGAATTTGTGAAATGGATTTTAAAACTGAAACCTCTTGGCCTAAAAATCTGGTGGTTTCTTGGAATAGGTAGAGATAGGGTTTGAGTGGAACCTCAGGTAATCATTATTAACGTTTACACATGTGATGGAATGCATGGGAAGTGTTTGTAGGTCTGTATGGATGAATGTGGATGAAGACTTGTGAAACGGTTCATGGGATTACTAGGGTGTGCACTTGGAATTAATGGATTGACCTTGCTTTTCTAAAGCGATTTAAAAAAATAGGAAAAATGATTTTTTGAAATTGAATTTGATTTAAAAATTGGATTTGGTATTTGTAAAGTGGCCATGAAGGAAGATATTTTTGAAATTTAAAATGGAAATGGGATTTTGAAAGAGGAATTTTTGAGCTGTGTATGTTTTTTGTTGTTTATTTTTTGCTGGTTGTTTAGGATGAAGGCGCTTTCGTTGATGTTACTTCGACTTGATGTCAGTTTTTGATCTATGATTTATATAATGTTCAGAAAATTCACCCCAGAAAGGTCACCAAGGTTTCCGATAAGTCATGCCACGTTTTTGGTCCTTCTTGTACTTTTCCTATCCTTTTCGGTGATCACGGTCCGTTAGAAGCAATAGAATGGCTGGAATGGGTCGAGCGTGTCTTCAGTGTTTTGGGAACTCCTGAAGCTGTCAGAGTGCATGCTGTTTTGGGTCTGCTTGAAGGTCCGGATCAGGATGAATGGATGTTAGTTTTCACACCATCAATGTGAGTTGGGATGACATGATATGTCTATAAATCCATCTTCATCTGATGGTTCATAACAGAAGAGGTAAAGATGAAGAAAACTGAAGAGCTCATGCATATTCAACAAAGCCAATGGATGGTGAAGGCATATGTTGACCATTTCAAGGAGCTTGTGTCCTTTTATTGGGAGGTAGTGTCAAATGATTTGATGATGAACTCTCTCTTAATTAGGGGTCTTCGTCTAGATATCATGGAGCGAGTACTCATTTCTAAAGACCATTGTTTTGAGATGTTGGTGGATGTGGCGTCCATTGGTAAATTGGTCCCCATATCATAGGTTCTTGGAAATCCAGCATATCTAGTTACTCATGAAGGTTCCCCATCCAGAGATCAGGGAGTGCTAGGGGGACCTATTACTAAAGAATCATCTACAGTGGTTTTGGTTTCCAATACAAAGGACCGTTCAGTGGTGTGCCACCAGTGTGGTCAGTTCAGGCAAGAGAACCCATAATGTAGAGTCCCTCCAAGGACAGGTCATCGTTGCGGGTGAAGCTTGCGCGCAGTCAGGAGTTTCTTGGGGTGTGAAGTTTTGGTTAGGGTTTGGTGATCCATTTTTTCTATGGAACAATTATACTTTTTCACTCATGTTTTTGTTTCAAAAGATTTGTCATTTTTTTAAGTTCATTATTGTTTTGTAGAGTTTTGACAGATATAATCTATTATAATCCAATGAATTTTCTTTTTCTGATCATGGTTTTCATGAATCGTGCACTTTTCATAAATGTGTATTTGGAACATGTGTGGGTTAATCATGTATGGGCTATGTTCATTTGATATTTATGTTTATGTGTAGGAATTGTTATTTCAGGTTATGCTCGAAATCACTGTTTGGGTCAACTTATGCTTGGTGGCTTTTCACTAATGTTTTGGGTTTTGGACTTGGTCAAGAGTTACAGGTTCATGTTGAGGTGTTTTTCTCTCATGCTATAGAACATAGTTCGGATTGGTTGGGAGTTCCCACATCGACCCCCCTTCCTGGGGTGGTATGTTTGGGTATTAATTTTCAGTTCTAGTCATGTTCTTGTGGTAGGGAGAACCCTCTTGTGTTCTCCCATTCTCTTTTTTTTTGTGTTTTATTTTTGTCTAAATCTGGCATGGATACTTGTTTTTTCTTATTGTTCAGCTGAGTGACTTTTGGGGGGTATAAAGTGTCTATGGTGTGGAGAATTTTCACACCCCAACTTTTTGATTTATTTTAATTTTATTATTTTTGGGATCCACATCCTCACATAAAGGATTGGGCTGGGTCTCGGTTTAATAATTACTCACATTTAATGTTTTTGGTTGGTTTTAGACCTGTGCACAGGCACCACGTGGTTAGCAGTGACCATGTAGTCACCCCAGGTGCTTGTGAGGGTACCCAAGCAGACTGCGTTGAGGCGTGCAAGTTGCGGGCGTGTTTTTCTAAGTCATGTGATGAGTGAACGGGTACCCATTAATATTATGTTATTATTATTAATATTATTATTATTGTTGTTGTTATTGTTGTTTTCAATATTATTATTATTACTATTATTATTTTTGTTATTCTTTATATTATTACTTCTATCATTATTGTATTGTTATAATTATTATTTTTATGTTACTAAAGTTATTATTTATATTATATTTGATTTTATTATTATTATAAGATAAAAAAAGAAAACAATAAACCCCCCTAACCCTAATTCTACCCGTGGAGCCCCCCCCCCCCCGTTTTCAGCATTCTCCTGTGCGAGCCTCCCCTGCAGCTACTTGCGCTAGCCTACGTGACCTCTGGCTTGCCTCTTGTCTGCAGCCGGCTTCTGCACCTCATCCTCGCGCCGTCCTCACCATTGCCCATACCCTCCACCTTTCTTCCTTGCCCTTCTTGCACCCAGCCTCAGCATGAATCCCAGTCACCCCACTCCTTGCCACCGACGCCTCCAGGACTGCTCACCAGCACCAGCCTTTCTCTTGCATCTCCTTTTCTCCGCCACCTACTCGCTCCTAGGACCTTCGCCGCCTTCTCCTACTCACTCACCACCTCCCTCTCCATCCCTGCCTCACCCCCTGCTATAGGCCACGTCCGGACCTCTGCACTACCACACTCATCCCCTCGCTATCCCCCTTTCCACCTCCCTATTCTTGGTGTGCTACGCCCAAAAGCCCACTGCACCTCCCTCACTTCATGCTCTTGCTCACCCTTGACCTCCGTCGGCCTCACTTAGCACCCTCGCTGAGTGCCCCTACCTTCATCCTTTGCCTCCAGCCTCTTACTCACTCACCCTCTTCCAATCCCAACCCCCTTAGTTGATTCCCTTAAATGGAATCCCAGAAAACACCCTTCCCTCCTTGCTTTGGACCCCGCCAGCCTTGCTACACCTCCTTTGCGCTTCCTCATCTTTTCCAATCGGCAGCGGCCTCCTCCAGTATATTCTTTTTTTTATTTTATTCATTTAAAATTTAATTTATTCATTCCTTTAGTTATTTATTTACTTATACTATTATTTATTTACTTATTTATTTATTCTTTCATTTATTTATTATATTAATTATTAATTTACTTATTCTTTTATTCATTTATTTATTTATTCTTTCATTTATTTATTCTTTTACTAATTTATTTATTTATTTATTTATTTGTTTGCTTATTTTCCATTCATTTCATCTTTGGTGTTTTTATTTATTTTAGATAAATCCTAATATTGTTGTGGGTTTTGTGTAGTGTGTTTTTATTGCTTTTCATCATGCGCAGTTGGTCATTGGGGCGGTGTTCAACCTTCTGTTGAGTTTCCTTCACGTCTACTATTGGTTTGAGGTAGGTAATTCCCTGGTTATCCATTCCGTAGTCTAATTGATGCATGGTTGTTATGATAATTTTATTTTATGTGATTCACAACTTTGTTATATCCATTAATTTTCCTGCTATAGTTCATTTAAATTTTTATAATTAGTCAAAACATTTTTGTGAGTAAATTCCTGGTCTGAGCCTGCAATGATTTTATTATGGGTCAAATCATATTTTGATATTTTTTATGGATATTTTTTGGGAAATTTATTTTTTATGTCAATACAGTTTGATAAAAAAAGAATACATTGAAGGCAAATATTTGGTTATGATAACGTTTATGTGCACTTGGTGCATTTGATAAAATAATATAGTGTTCAAAGTAGAATTGAAGGGTTTTTATGAAATATTTAACCTTGATTGTGTTGTGTGTCCGCATTGGTTATCTATAAACTAGTTTTGGTTTAGAATTTTGTTATTGGAATAACTTGCTAATAGTGTTATGTTGTTAATATAAAAAGGGGTCTCTTTGCTTTTTAATGTGACTGTGTGAGTTCTTTTCAAATAAAATGAGCGGTTGGTTTTAGTTTCAAAGTGGTAGTTTTGTGGGAATAGTGTTGGTTGTTTTTTTGAAGCGCAGGTATTTCCATTGAATGATGGCACCTCCATGGGTGCACTCGGTGCACCCATGAACGTGCCTTTAAGTGACAACGACACCTTTAAACTAGTGTTTCCTTAAAACCATTCTTTTCTAAATGGTTTTTGTTTCCTAAGTAAGATTTGGTCTATTATTTGAATTTTTTGAATGGTTTTAAGTGTGATCTAAAGGGTCTGCTGGTTTGGATTTCAAAATATAAATGTTGTATTTCTATAATGTTTTGGGTGATTTTTTTGGACATGATAACTTAAAGGCCCGTTTGGCTCTTCCAATTCTTGGGTGGAGTTGTGTTAACATTTAGAATGGTTTGTGTTTGGAAATTGTGTGTGGATGGTTGGGAATTAGATGTTTTTAGAATAATGACTTCGACATGGGTGGGTCGTGATGACCCATTATTCCTTTTTAGCATTAATGTAATGTTTGCGTTGACTATTTGAAATGACGACATTTTGATTACTGTATACCCATATAACAACTTTTGTATTTTGAAAATGGTTTCAAATGGTTTTAATGATTTCATGGCATGATGGCCCGATTGGAACCTTGGATGATATGTTATATATATATATATACACTAAAACACCTCTATAGAGGGTATATCCCTTATGGGTTATCGTATGGAGTGTCCGTGTTCGTGGCTGGAAATTGCAGTGATATGAGTCACACGTGCAAGGGACTCCTACGTACACATTATTATTGATTACACCATGGGTTCTTAGGCATCTTTTAGAGATTGAATGATGATTTTTGACCAACCTCGATTTGACAGGTTTGTACCCCCTAGATATGTGGTTTGGCTAGGCGGGCTTTGCCACTGGATTGGTCAGTTAGGGTGTCCTGTTAGTTATAGACTTGAGAGAATCAACATAAGTCGACATGTGGTTCCGAAACCGAGTATGTCTAGGGGTATTCTAGGGATGTTTAGGATCACCCATGGTAACTGGATTATTTTTATTGCTAGTTTATTTTTCATGTACTAGTGTATTTTCACCATTCACTCTTACTCGTTTTACTCTAGCACAACAGTAGAATATTATGTTTTGGATTTTATTTATAAAATGAGAAATGATTTTAGAAGATGGTATGTAGAATGTGTTTGGATTTTTAATGTTTAAAATGTGTTTCTTATATTCAAATGTAAAACCCCTACATTTATAATTGTATTTCAGACATGTGTTAATGGATTGTTTCGGGAAAGGAGACGTTGGATTTTATCGTTTATCTTGGCATCCCTACTGATCATCTTTAATTATCATGCCTATCATTATCATTTCAGTTTTAGGGTTCCTTTCTTAGGTTTTCTTGGCTGAGTTTCTAATTATTGGAGCAAGTCAGCCTTTGGTCAGAAGGTGACCTAAAAGGTCACATGGAGGTATGTTTGGTTTTATTTTCTTTCCACTTCTAGCATTATGTTTATCACATGTTTATATTTATCCATTTGCTTGTTTATTTGTTTTTGTTCATGGGCCAAATCAATCCCAATGATTGAAATTTTGATGCCCGACACTGGTTGCCAGCCTGTGGGGATCGGGAATGCCCTTCAGGCCATGTTGCGGATCGGATCGGGTGACCAATTCAGGGACGACCCAGGTTGGATAGTGAAAAATGGTTATTATATACACCACACAAAATAAATAATTGGTGAATATGGAAAATGTATTATAGAAATAAAATTAAGACGAGAAATGCTTATTTAGAAATAAAATTAAGACGATAAATGATTTCCTCAAGTCTTATCTTTTTCGTACATGTTCAAACCTATATAAAAAAAATATATTTATTATAAATATATTATATAACCATTATTATATATATAATATAATATATTATTTAATTATTAAAATTTATCACCCATGTATTGATAATTATTTATTAAAATTATTATTCCAGGTGACAACAATTTCATTTTTCATGCGTGTTTCGGGTCAGTAGTCCCAATCCTTTTACTTTGAGCATGGTTAAATTATCTCCAGATTGCTAATAATTTAATTAGTATAATATTTAATTATCATATACACTATTATAACTATTAATATAATATGATGATGAAAAAATAATTACATCACATCGTTAAATAAAACAAAATGTACTACATTTTGTGTAAAAATTCACCTTTAAAAACTATAGTAATATCATAAATATCATATATATTAATTAAAATCGTTATTAGAACCATTAACATGAAGTTGTTATGAAAAACGAAATGCATCACTTTGTGAAGGTGACAATCCACACGTACGCTCGAGCGATGTTTTCTTTTTTCCATATGATGTTAAGGAGGTGGATAATGGTTGATCCATCATCCTAATAAAAATTCAGTATATTTAAGAATCTAAATTCATTATTTTATAATGGATACCATATATTTAGAAGAGGTATAAGGAGAAAGAAAACATAATTTACTCTATTAAGTGTCATATCGATTTATTGATAAAATTCATTTGGATTACGCATTAAGAATTTAAGGGATTGTATTTTAACAAGAAAAGAAGTACTAGGACATGTGAAAGGAATATAAGATGATAGTAGGGTAGTTATTTATAGATATTTATTGATCAACCTTTATTAATAAGGGATGATATGATGTTCCCTTTAACATGTAAGGGGATGGAAACCCTTGCAATTACATAAAGTAATAAATTAAAATAAATTAAAATTCATGTACATGTGGATAAAAATTAATATTTTTAGAATCTATGTTTAGTATAAGTTGATATAATCTCATACAATAATATTTATACAAGTTTAGGTTATATTTTAAACTTTATCTCTTAGTATTAATCACTATTAACCCTTTGAAAATTATTGTGATATCAATGCTTTTACTATTTTGGCATCAATAGTGTTAATATAAAAGGGAAATTGACACATAAGTGGATAAGGGATGAAATTATATACTATGTCCAATTAAATTGGATGAATACAATATATTATATAAATTAAAATTCGTTTAATAAAATATTATAAAACATAAGATACCATATAAGTCATTTCTGAGACAATTCACATAATTTGATGTTAAAGACAACAATACCTATATATAATTTTAATTTAAACACTTTTTAAAAATATTATACATTATTATTAAACATATAATTCCCATGTAACCATAATTCATTAATAAAATATTATTTTTTATGTTTTTAATATCATTAACTTTGATTTTTACATTGCTTGCACAAACATTGTGTAAGAATTGTGTATGAATTTAAGGTAATTATACAATAAAAAAATTTAAAATTATTTAACATAATTTTTTTAATTATATTCTAAATAAGCATTAATTTTATTTAATAACATCTTTTGTTCTGTATGTGAACAAATAAATGAAAGAGTGTTGTATTTTGAAAATTTCATTTCCATAAAATATTACAAATGACTTTATCAAAGACTAATGACACCAAAATGAAATATTTTATAATATATGAAGGAGGTGGTAAAATTAATATTATAAAATGAAATATAGTCATGTTTATGGCTGATTTTTATACCTGTTTTAGTATTTTTAATGTTTTTGTACATATTTTACCCATACAATACTGTAACATTTTTACAAATGTTACTATTCATTATGACTAAATATAAATGTGGAATATTTACCATATTATAAAATACCAGTTCCAATAATGGTATCAATTTTTAAATATTCTATCTCTAGATGTTGAGGAAATAAATTTTAATACATGTGTGAAAAATGCAATGAAAATATTTTTTAGAAAAAAAGTGTTTTTAAGCATAAAAATTAACTTCTATCGAAATCAAGAATATTGATAATTCAAATAGAATTAATTAGATTATACTAAATAAAATGAATCATATGTAAATTTAATACCAAATCATAATTATAATGAGAATTTTAAATTACTTTAATTACTAAAATGAAAAGATAAAATTCGGAAAATTGCTATTTTTTACTATTCAATGAAAATTCAGTCATGTCATAAAAATAAAAAAATATCACCATTAGATAATTTTGATTTGATTATTTCAAAAATTAAGTTAATTTTATAAAATAATGCTTCAAAAATTAGTATAAATAAATTATAATTTCCACACACAAAATCCTATAAAAATATTTTTTGAAGAAAATCAAAATTTGGAGCATCAAATTACTTCACTAAAAATTAAGTGATTATTTACTCAGAATTAATCAATATATATATAATTATTATGAATAATATACATATATATCATAATTTAATAACTCAAAATTATATCCACTTGTTAAACAACTATATTATAATGGTCTCATTTAAAAAATAATATTTTTATAATATATCTTAATTCACTTAAATATTGTTGTTGGATGTTAAGAAATATAGTGTGATTATTATAATTTAAACTAAATTTCATGTTGTGACTTGAATCCTCTTGAATTATGTTATTATATTTTATATGTAAGGAGTCCAAACTCATGTAAGTGATCAACTTCACTGCATGGTCTCCTTTGGATGCATGAAGGTCGAAAACCATATTCCCTCCATTCCAATTGTAGCGTGTCTCAACATATATATGAAGCATAATATATAAACTTAGGATAATGTATTCATTAGTCCAGTGATTATATGAGTGCATCCCTTGTGATTTAACTAGAAAGTATGAATCAATCACAACTGAGGAAATATTGATATTATGAGACTTGTAAAGATTAACACTTGTATGTATGTCATGAGATTTAGATTATATAGAGTATCCTTATATATAAAAGGTTGATAATGAAATAATGGTAGATCCTATACCATCACAGACAAAACCACATATACCACTCCCTAAACACATGATTCAGCAATATTTTGCTTATGTCGCCACCTTAGAGCCTTCCAGCTTATTAGAGACCACCCATATCGTCTGTGGATTTGGTTGATAGATAAAGAGAAAGATGGATCTTAGTAGACTTGGTTAGGATGTATATCAAGTAAATATAGTTGATATATTATACCCGTGAAAGGATCCTACTTTTCAAATATGTGGTGTAGTGATTGACTCCTTGATGGTGAGTTGCATTACGAGCATTCCATATAAATGAGCATCCAAAATACTCCAGGACTCCCAAGCATAATGGCACCAGTATTATTAATGTTATGTAATGTTATTATATTAATTGATAAACCATTTTTAAAACCATTTAATCCATCATTAAATATAAAATAAAATCAATAGTGTGTAATTGAAAATTATCACAACCAAGAATTGTTGCGCTTATCTTGTCATCACCACCTCTCATGGATCGTGGAAAGGATTGATTTCACAAATAAATAAAACACTAATTTAAAAATTATAATTATAAAATTATAATCTATAATATTTTTTTATTCCACTTCTTTTGTTGATAAATGGAATCATTATTCTTGCATACTTGTGGACTACCGCCTCCACAAATAAAGAATTTCATTTATCATCACCACTACTTTTGTATGATTATAAGAATTAAATTAATGAAGGTAAATTATATTAATAAATTTTTTATCATTATATAAAATTTATACTAACAATATATAAAAAAATCCCTTACATGATAAGTCATTATAACATGTCCCCATTTGGGATGGTCTTACACCCTACATGAACGATGTTATAATATTAATATTATGAATGAATAATTAATGTTATATAATGATAATTTATTGTAAAAATAATTAATTTTGTATTTTTTAATGACTATGGAATTGTTTTATTTATATGTAATATATTTATTAATATACCACCTTTTGATTGTTAAAGACACATATACTTATTTTTCAAAATTATAATTTTTGAAAACCATATATTTATGATTAGCCATATGAAAATGAAATATGGATAATAATTCAAACACCATTATTCTTGAATCTAAAAAAAATTCAATGATGTACTTTTTTAATAAAAATTAATCAACCACTCCATTAAAAAACTAGTACAAAACAAGCAATCAATGTTTCTAACACCCGATGTGGAAAATGAACTATAACTGGACAATGTATTAATAAAAAATGGTTATGAATGAGGTTTATAATGGAAAATATACATTAATAAATATCTGAAATATTTTATTAATAATGTTTTATAAATATGGTAATAACAGTTTTTGACTAAGAAGAAAAAGTGGTAAGGTTTTTTGTCTCAATTTTCACCCATTGAGACAAATTTCTTATTAAAAAATTGTTTTATTTTTTATGGTGTATCTATGATAAAAACTTATTTTTTTTGTCATGGTCCTATCATTTTTATGGTATTTAAATTTTTATTTGAAATTTTATCCTTAAATGGTTTTTCATTAGAAATATTCTAATGTCATAAGGGGTTATTTGTCTTAAATTTAATTTCCTAAGAAATATTTCATATTATTCCCCATGATATCTTTGATATGGTTCAAATACTACCTAATTATGATAATTGCCCATATACATGAAATCCATGGGGATTTATGAGATATATCTTATTCCCTATTTAAATAGTGTTTGATTTAATTGATCCCAAGTTTGTAAGTGATTCTTTTTCTCAATTTTCACACCTTGAGACATATTTCTTATTATACACAATGTTTTATTATTTATGGTGTATCTAATAAAACATTAATATTTTTATAATGATCCACTCATTTTTTATGGTGTTTAATTTTTTATTGAAAATTATATTCTTCAAGGGGTTTCAATTTGAATGATTCTAATGTCATAAGTGTTATTTGATTAAAAATTTATTTAATTGAGACATGTTTATCTAATACAATATGTTTTATATTGTATGGTGTACTTACTACAACTTTTGAATATCATGATTTTATCATTATTATTTTTATTAAATATTCATTTGAAATTATATCCTTTAAGGTGTTTTGATTAGAATGTTTATATAACCATAAGTGTTATTTGTATTTTTTTTAAATTCCAAGAGACATGTTTGATATTTCACACCATAATATATTTTATATATTTTATTCACTACCTTATTTAATTCATGTATAACTAACATATTACATTCCATTATGTTTAAATTTCATTGTATCCCTATAGTGTTATTTTAATTATTATGTTACAATTACTATAATGGTGTTTGTATCTAAATTTTTCGATATTGAGATATGATTTGTATTCACTACTTGTTTCATTTTTATATCTAAGGGTTACGTTCTAAACCATCTCAAATGTTTTTCATTTGTATTTTTAAATTTATGGTAATCCATCACTACTGTTGTCTTTCCAAATCATCCACTTTCATAGACATGATTTTTCATACAATTCCTTCTCACTATAAATACCCTATTTTTCATTATATTGTTTGAAGGTAAATATCCAAGATAGTCATAGATCAATTAATTTATAAAATATTTACTTAAAAATATACCATTACTATATATATTTTTTAGTTGTATTATTCATACATGTAAAGTTATTACACCTATAGATTGGGGGAAATATTAAAAAGTGATATACTTGTTATTTTGATATGAATATTTATTAAATACTATTTAAATTTAATTATTCATATTTAAACCATACAAATTATTTCTCTGAATGTCTTATATTCATTTTTTTATTAGAAAATTATTGGCATTTCTTATTTTTTCTCTTAATATATATGTTTATTAATTAATAAGGAAATTTGATTGTGTACTCTATTGATATTTATATATTTGAAAATATTAATGCACTATACTAAATGATGTGACAGGTGGGGCATAGTATTATATTTCTCATAAATTAATTGGTTGGTTTCATGAGATAATTTTTTGGATATTTGGTTTATTTATACACATTGAATGAATGATGTGTTGGTTATGGCCATGATGAAAATAATGATGTCTTGGCTACGGTATTGATGGAACGAATAATGTCTTAGCTATGGCCTTTATGATAAACATCAATCTATTTGACATTATGTACTCCATAACCATGAATTATGGTATTGTTTTTTATCTATTTATTAATATACTTAACCATTTATTTGTTTCAAGATAATGTGATCATTTATATGAAATTATTTTATTATATTTATTCCTTGCATATTATTCATTCCATGTTTATAAATTTATAAATTATGATATAAATTTTCACTTAATGCATGTTTGATCTCTCCATTCATTTATTTCCATTTCCATAGGTTTTGAAGTAAGTTATTATTCATGATATCTCTATAAGAGTAGAATATGTTTATAATTTTGTGGATTTTGTTGTTGAATTACTATTTTCTTATATAAAGGAAGAAATGTTCAACTAATGATATAGACATTGGATTTATTAGTTTTATGATTTTTCAAGCTATCTAAAACACTAAACTTAAAACTTAATTCAAATGAATGTGACCTAATATTTTTTAGTGTTATTTTATTTATTGATGGATAAAACTGGTTCACTTTAGTTCATTTAAAATCCAATATGAAAAGAAGGTATTAATGAGAACCACTTCCCGAGAGTATATGTCTGGAGAATCACAGTTGGTACCAATGGAGGGTTTAGATATCATTAGATATACAGATGTTAGTGTTCAAAGATAATTTAGAATAATAAATGTCATCAAGGATTGATATATCAAGGTTGATCATAATTTCAATGGAATAGATAACCCTTTTGGATTGGTTGAGGTTGTATTTTATACTTTATATATTTTGAGGATTAGGATGAGGGAGCATTATAGAAACCCCTAGGTATGAGTCTATGTATAATAAAACATCCACAAATTTGGAAAAGTATGGAGTTTATTGTCTCATAGAAATTAAAACCCTACTTGTATTATGGAAAATGGATATGGTTGTAGAAGAGATGCACCAATGTGTAATCTTCTAGAAAAATGGTGGTTAATTATCATATTATTCTTCAATCGGTGCATAGTGAGTGTTCCTAAGACTGCACACATTGATAATAAATAATAAGATATTTGGTTTAGAAATTAACATATACTTATGAATTATTATAAAGGATTATAATAAACTATTCAGTTATCATAATGGGATAATGAATATAGAAAACATATATTAAAATGAAGAGATTCAAAATATATGGAATATATTAATTGATATTTTAATTTTTAGATAATTCACGATTTAAATTTTAGATCATAGATTTCAATGATTTTTCAATTTGTAATATTGTAAAAAAGTCCATGCTAATTTTGGAGTGTTATTTTTTTTTATTATTATGAGGATTAAAAAACCAAAGAAAAAGAAACCTAGGTTGAACCAAGAGTGATGTATATTTAATTAAAAATAAATGTATGAAAACATGATGTTGTAATAGAGTAGGACATATTAATGTTAAATTTTTCATAATTCTCTAATGAAGCTAATTTTATATAACTAAAATTTAATGTTTTCATTTTAGTAATGGCTTGAGCTAAGAAGAACCATATTAACATGGGATATGATTGGAAATTTAGTGATGGTCCTAATGAGCAACCAAATGGGATAATAGTTGGTGTTAGAAATCATGTGATGCTACCAAACTGGCTATCATGACTTATGGATAGCAACATGAATATAGTTTAATTATAAAATACACCAAATAATTGAATAAAGCGATCCGATGGATGTTTGGTTGAAAAATATGACAATGGAATAAAGATAAAATTTTCTACATGTAATTTTTTTTGGAAGAAACACAAAAGGTAACGTCTCCAATGAACTGGAATATTGTACTGGTTTGTAAAATCAAGGTGTAGAGTTAAATTCTGCAATGTAAAGATAGAAACCTCATTTAAAAATATATCTTGAGTTATTTATGTCGTTTAGATAACCTAGAATAAATTTATTATTAAATGATAATTATAATTGTGTGGTCATAATTTATTTCTGTGTTTGGGAATATAAGACACTGATATTTAAAATGATATATTCATTTTAAGACTTAATATATTCGATTGGATACGATAAATGAAATTAAAAACTGCAATGAAACACAAAACATTATATAGACATTAAAGATCATTCATGTAATTTGTGGGTATAATAGAGGTATCAAAATTAGGAAATATTTTTTTTTTAAAAATAAAGGTCATTATTGATACTATGAAAGATAAAATTCAATTAGTGTAGCAAAATAACTATTAAGACTGATTATTGATTTCAAATATAACTTTTTTTAAAATTGTCATGTATGAATTTCATTTTAAGATACAAAATATATTATAGATAAAATATATTATTGATATAAATATTTTATTAACACCAATCTAAATATTAATGGATAGGAAATGTGAATGAAAACACTTAAAATTTTAAAAGTTTTTTTCCTATGAAAACAATTTTCACCATCTTTTTAGGTTATTATTTTCAAATTTTCAAATTTTAATTTAACCAAATTCACTTATTATTTGGATTTATATTAAAAATATTATGTTATTATGATTTTTTTTTCAATTTTTAGTAATAATATATTTTCAGGCAAATAGTATAAAATACATTTTTTACTAAATTCATTGAGTTTATGGATATATCAAGAAGTATGTATATTTTAAACACCTATAAAAAAATTCATAATAAAAAATTAATTTTAGGAGTAAAAAATTACATTTAAAAATATTGTTATGGATTAATAAAACCTAAATTTATCATATTATAAACTTAAATAATATTTCCCAATAAAAGAAACTATTTTTACGCATTATTTTAATTAAATATTGTTTTGATAAATTTTGGATTTTTAATTATTGTAATGGAATAAATTTTTCTTATAATAAAAAAATTTATATTAAAAAAATATAAAACATAGGTAATTTTATTATACACATAAATATTAATCTTAGAATACACTTTCTAAAAGTGGGGTTTTATGCGTTATATGCACTGGGGTTAAAATTAATTTTGCATACATATCAAAATATTATTTTAAAAAATGTATCTCATAACTATAATGATCAATAAAAAATTACTTAATATGGATAATTATATTTTGAGGAATTAAAATTAAATTACTTACGTAAAAATTAATTAGCATGCTACAAACAAAAATAAAAAAATATTGAAAACTTAAGAAAGTTGATTTTTTATTATTTAACCATCAAAAGTTTTAATCCAAATAGATTATGGTAAAATATTTTCTATAAATTTTTTGACAATCCATATTTTTTTTTATAAATATGGATTTTTTAACAATTATGTCATGTTGATCATGATTAGTTTTGACTCCAATTCCTAAGACATTATTTATTTATTTTTAAATAATAAATATATTAATTGTGTTGAGGGGGAGCCTTATATATACTATAAGGACAATCAAAATTATCCCATTACATAAACCAAAGGCAGAAATACTAGACACAGAAAAAACCCCAACCTAGGTTCTAATTCATGATACACCTATGCTCTGTGGCCTTGCAAGGGTGATTGGATAACATTTCCCCATGAAGAATTGCATTGTGTCTGGTACAAATGACCAAATTCATACCCTCTCATCATTCTATATTCAATTATCCTACTGGTGGATGATTCCCATTCTATTTTTTCCTCTACTGGTGTTTCACTTGAGATTCTAAACTGACCTGTAGCTCATATTCCAAAACCTATGTTGTATCCTGACTCCACAAACCACTTACTGAGCCTCACCCCCTTGACCCATCAACGATCACGACAACTTTTCACCACCTTTTTCTCTACCAACCACCATATCCCACCATTGCTGAGGTGAAATACTATGCCAACTCCATCAACACCGACCCCCATTATCAACGCCTCTCACCCACCTCTATAGGGGTCACACCATCAAATTGTTGACTTGTGTCTTACTTCCTCATCGTCGACACAATCGATATTAACCCTCGATGCTGATGAGTTCCCTCTACAACTGTACAGAACCGTGGCCCAAATCCCACTTATAATAACCCCCAAATTGTTATCATATTCATATAGTTTTTTAGTGAATAAATTAGACTTAAAGAAGTGATAGGTTGGGCCCAATATTATATAGCCATTTGATGCATTTATTGGTCTCATGGGTAAAATGATTTGGGTACTTAGTGTATGCGTACCTAATGTAAGCATGATGCCTTGGTTTCAACCTTGATGATTTGTATAATTTCTTAGTTGTGGAAAAAATAGAATGAAAAATGCCTTGGCGGTGGCCATGATGGTATAGATATAGATGTCTAGTTTTATAAATTCTTTCACCATTAATTTAAATATTGTTTTAAATGGGTTAATTTATATTAATAACCATGTATTTTACTCAATATCATGTGATTTGTTATATGACATTCTTTTATTATCAATTATTTTCCATAATATTATTCATGCCATGTTTATCTCTTGATAGATTTTGATATATATTTTCTCTTACTGAGAATTTGAGATCACCCTTCATATGTTTACATTTCCATATGTTTTGACGAGAATTATAACACAATATATTTATAGAAGAGTAGTGTATATGGTGAATTTTTGGGATGATATTGAATGCATAATATAGATTAAACTTTTTCATATATAGTGGATAAATTTATATCTGATGAGAATGAAATGGGTTTTGTTGGTCATTATTTTTTCCAAAATCACTAGATTTTATTACTAAAGGGTTCTTAAAATTTAGGTTACTCCATATTTATGAGTGATATTTTATTTATTAATGGTTGAAATTGGGTCACCTTGGTTCATTTCAAAGCCGTTATGTAAAGATATTTTTTGTGAGAACTGAATCCAGAGAGGGAACGTTTGTGGTATCACAAGCACATCATTTTTGTATGAACATAATATTAACCTAGTTTTGGTGAATGAAGTTAAAATTACTTGTATCATTCTTTATTCACTTTACCAATTCATATTTTTTTGTGAGGGAGAAAAGTGTTCATATTAAAAGTGGAGTAGGATCATTGGAAGTCGCTACCAGCACTACAGTTTATCTGTGCTAAAAAAGAACTTATAAAGGTAGTCCCATTACTAGAACTAAGAAAAGGTATTATTAATTAAAAAACTAATTATATACTATTAAATATCATATTTCTGAATATAAATATATGTAAATTGTTTTAGATATTATATATTTTATTGAATATAATTTATATAACATTAAATATATAAATACACATAATATATACTAGATTTATTGAAAATGGATTATAAAATAAATAAAATGTAATATTAAGTAAAACCTTACTAATTATATAGCACCTTTAAAATTTATTTTAAAATAATATTATGCTTGATGACTTAAGATACATGAAATAATGAACTTTACGTAAACAATGATATATGATAAAAATATTCTTATTTAAACGTGACCATTATATCTTAGCTATTAAATTAGAGTTTTAAATATGAATAAGAAAATAATGAAATATATGTATAAAAGTTTTATATAATATGAATATATTTTTTAATTCAAAGAAAATATTTACTCAATTTTCAAAAAAGACATTTTATGCTTAAAAAATATATTTTCTCCATAAATGGATTTTATTGTCTTTTGTGCACGGAAATTCTTATTAATTTCTTGAATATTTTATAAATTTATTTTTAGGGAATAAATTCATTTTCAAAATCATCATTTAAATAATATGTTAGTGTGAATTTATGGGTTTTTTATGAGATTATTTATTTTTGAGTGAATAGTGAAAAATACCATATTTTATTAAAAAGGCATTACTTTCCACTAAATAATTTAATTTAAAAGTAAAATTATATTTTGAATTTGATCCTAAATTAACTTATGAATCATTTAATTATAAAAAATTTATTTAACTACGTATAAATCATCAAAACACTGTATTTTGGAAGAAGGTCATTTTTTATCTTCAAAACCATATATCTAAAAACTATTTTCTTGTTCAGTTTTATGAATTCATATTAAAATTGATTTATTACAATTCTATAAATTTAATCATAAAAAATGTATTTCATATTTTTAATTAGTACATTCACAATTGTTAAATAGTTCCCTTTTATTTTTTATCACTATGAATAGTAACCTTGTTTATGATTTGTCACCACAGTAAAGGGTAAATTGGGTAATTAAGGTTAAAAATAATTTGATAAGTATTTAAAAATATATCTAAAACTTACCTAAGTTTCCTTATGATAATTTTAAATCAAAAAACCATTCAAATATTTTAAAACATAGAATATTGGTGTAATTTCCCTTTGATAATGTCCTTTTTATTATTTTTAGTAAAATAAAATTCTAAAATGTCTCTTTCTTACATTTAATATCTATAATATTTTTTTATAGAGGAAGAAACCTATTATGAATGGTTCTAAAATTTTATTTTAAATATTTTTTTTATGATGGTAATTTATTTTAAATTTTTCATGATGACATAATTACCTTAAATACATACACGACGCTGACACAGTGCTTGCACAAGTTTTAGAAGAATCTAGTAACTAATATTAAAAACATTAAAAGTTGTGTTTTTGGGTGATTTGTTGTTTCCAATTATTTTTTAGATATATATAACATATTATTAATTTTTTAAAAGTCTTTATTTGAGATATATTATTGTCTTGATATTTTTTAAAGTCAATTTATGTGAATAGTCGATAAAATAAATTTAATGGTATTTTATGTTAAATAATATATTATTTAATGATTTAAAATTTATAAATATAAATTATTTTGACAAATTAAGGAAATATGGTTTATAATATCAATAATTTCCCAAATATGGATCACTTTTTCTTTTATAGTGATTTTTTTGACCCCTAACACTTATACCACTTGTGATCATGGAAATTGTTAAATAATGTAACTGGGGGGGGGGGGGTTAAAACTAATAGATAAGTGTTCAAAAAAACATAAACTTGTCTAAATTTTATTGGATGAGATTATAACTAATTAAATCAATGAAATATGATAAATATATTAATTATGATCCAAATGAAGGTGAAAATTATGTTATATTAATTTAATACATTTAGTAATTATGAGGTTTCCCCTACCTTCACTTATAAAAGGAAAGCACCTCTCCTATATTGCTCACAATTCATGATCCATTTAGCTCAAACATGATCTAACCCAATCTATTTTATACCAAACTCCCCATGACTTGAAGGATATTTTCTCATCAAAAATAAAACCTATATGTCTTAATGTGTAAGAAAAATATTATTTTCTGATGAAGAGGTATAACTTTTAATCGAGTGTTTCCATTTTATTTATTCTTCTATATCCTTCAAATATACTTAAACCATGATAATATAATAACAAAATTATACCATATTGTCACGACCCGCCTTCACCAAGATGAGGGAAGGCACAACAGATTTCCAGACCCATCCATCATCACGTTAAAGAAGAGATAATGACCCACAAGAACCACCTTCAATAGGTCCTAGAGTGGAGAATTTCCCCAAAGGTATAAAATCACACACAAAATATAAGGAATTGCACTTTTTATTTAGTAGGATTGGGAGATAAGATAGTAAATCCGAACCAACAAAAAAACTGGAGGAAAAATTAATGGAAATAATAAACCATTCCCATGTGTATGTTCCAATAGTAAGATCTTCAAATTACAAGAAAAATCCAACAGAAAGTACCAAGGAAAATAATAAAACAAAAACAAAAAATATCCAAAATTATGGACTATTACGGTCCTGCATGATCCTCAAAGTCCTCCAAGAAACCTGAAATCAGATTTATATACATAGGGTGAGTATACATGTATACTCATTAGGTAAAACGAAAACCTATCGTGCAAAAGTGGGGAGGAATTATAATCCCAATGAGAAAAGGAGATAACACCCAGCAAGGATTCTACCAAACCAAACCTCTCTAAAAAACACTCCCCATATAATGCAAGTCAAGTAATGTAACAGTAATAACACATTGATGAAATTATACATGGATTGAAATACAAATGATGAAATTTCATATATATACCGACATACATTCCAAAATATATGCTCATTAAATTATACATGAATTAAAATCAAAATCAGAGAATGCTAAATTATTTTATATTCAGTTTCAAATTTTTCAATTTCTATTATCATGTTCAATGTTAAAGGAATTTTTCTTTCCATTTAAAAACATTTTTTTTTCAAATCATTTTTTTCACACAATAGAAATTTTTTTATTTCATCTCCCCCACAACATAAAATAACAGTATCCCTAGTGTTTGAGGAATAGAAAATTTAGAAGCATTAGAGGTAGATAAGGGGAGTTCAAAAAGGAAATTGAAATATAAGGATCATGGAATGAAGTAACATTGTGGTTGAAGTTGATGTTCATGCTTCTCCAATTTAGTCCATTGATATCCATGTCACTTTTAGAGTTCCCTATTGGAAAAAGAAAAAAGAAAAAAACAAGACAATATATATATTTATTACTATAATATAAATAGTATATATACAAATATTATAGAATAAGGAAGAACTATACGCCATAGGTCAGTGGTAAGCACACACCCCTATCTCTATTTGGTCCAAGGTTTGATTCCTCGCGGCTTCACCAGTTGTGATGGGGTTTTACCCACAACCTAAGACATGTCATTTTATGTATATTTTTAATTATAATTTTTTTATATTTTTTTTTGTATTTTATTTCTAACCTAAAAAAACATAAAAATAAAATAAAATAAACTTATGATATATGTACTTCTTTTTAAATTTCTAGGTGAGGTATTACTCAAGAACCACACCACGAGACACAGATGAATACGGTGCTCCCCTTTCATACCCATCCATAATCATAAGAGAAGTACATTTCAACAATATATATATATATTTTATATTTTTCTATTATCAAAATTCATAATTAATCCTATTTGAAAAATAAATATGACATAAAAATATTGGAAACATGAAAACCATTGGTTTCCCCCATTTAGAAATTTTGTTTAACATCATTATCCCAACATTGATCCTAATTCTATAAATTTATTCCTGGTTCATAGGTTGGCTCAGATAACAAAAACCTCTGTTTCTTGTTTATTGAATGATTCAATGAATGGTTTTAACATATGACCATTTACCATGAAAATGTGACCACTTGTGGGATCTTGAATCTCTACTGCCCCATGGGGGTACACCTGATGCACTATGAAAGGACCAGACAATATAGGCCTTAACATTCCCAAGTGTAAATGAAGTTTTAAACAATACAAGAGCACAAAGTGTCCTGGTTCAAAATGTGTGACTTTGATATTAATTGATTGGTAGGCTTTAACTCTATCTATATTTATCCTTTAATTTTCATAAGCCTCCATCCCATGATCCTCAGGTTCATTAAGATCTAATTTCCTCTTTTCTTTGGCCAATGAAATGTCAATGTTCATTTTTTGATTTCTTGAAATGATTTATGCCCAATTTAATTAGGTAAATGACAAGATTTTCTGTAAACCAACCTATATGGTAACATGCCTAGAATGGTTTTAGATGTTGTACAACATGATCAAAGGGCATCCAAGAATTTCTCAAACCAATCTTTCCTAAAGGGATTCACAGTTTTCTCAAGAATTTTCTTAATCTCTCGTTTCGCTAACTCATATTGCCCATTGCATTGAGGATGGTATGTAGTGGAAACATTATGAGAAATACCATAATTATACATGATTGAAGATAACGGACAGTAGAAAAAATGAGTTCCTCGGTCACTTATTATAGCCCTAGGAATTCCAAATAATGAAAATATGTGCTCTTTTAGAAATTCTATAACAACATGATGGTCATTGGATTTAGTGAGAATGGTCTCAACCCATTTCGAGACATGAACAATATCTAATTACCTGTAGATGTATCTCATGGATCTTGGGAAGGGTCCCATGAAATAAATTCCCCAAAAATCAAGGATTTCAATGACCCGAATGTGAGTAAGGGGTATTTGATTCATTTTGGTAATGGATCAAATTGCTGACACTATGGAAAACTTTTGAAGAATTATAAGGAATCCATAGTGAGTTTAGGATATTAAAAACCACTTTGGAGGACCTTGTCCATGGTTTTATTTGTAGAAAAGTGGCACTCACATGGCTCTCCATGAATTTTTTTAGAATGGACTCTTGCTCAGACTTGGGAAAACATCTCCAGATGATTTGATCAAGACAGAACTTGAAGAGGTAAGGACCATCATACATATAGTGTTTGACATCAAAAAGGAATTTCTTCTTATCTTGGGTCCCCAGATATTTTGAAAATGTCACCTGTCACCAAATGGATTGTTCTGATAGCATACCAATGGAAATCACTCAGTGAATAGAGGTGCTCATCGTGAAATGAATCATACACCGAGAGGTCATGTGAGTTTTATTTGAATTCCATCCTAGAGTGGTGATAAGCTACAACATTTTCAAAACCGGTTTTCTCATTAATGTTTAAATCAAACTCTTGAAGAATAAGTACCCACCTAATCAATCTAGCCTTAGAATAATGTTTTCAGAAAAGTTATTTTATTGCTGAATGGTCGGTGAAGACAATGATGGTTAATCCTAAGAGATAAGACCATAATTTCTCTAAGGAAAATACAATATCAAAAAACTCTTTCCCAATGGTGGTGTAGTTAATTTGGGCATCATTTAATTATTTTCTTTCCTAAGCAATGAAACATGGAGTTTTCTTACACTGTTGTCATAAGACTGCTCCTACAGTGAAGTCACTAGCATCACACATAAGTTCAAAAGAAAGTTGGTAATTTGGAGATTTCATGATAGGTGGAGAGACAGGAGCTGAATTGAGTGTAGATAATGAATCCTCATAGCTTTCTATTTTTAAAAATGTAGCTTCATTCACTAATATAGAAAAAAGTGATCAAGAAATAGAGTTGAAATTCTTAATGGACCTTTTATAGAAACCAACATGTCCTAAGAAGTACCTCACTTCTTTAACTGTTTAAAGAGGTGGAAGGTGATGAATGGTTTCTACCTTAGCATTATCAACATAAATCATTATACAAGAATCTATATAGCCTATAAAAAGTCCTTCATTTACCATTAAATAGCAATTTTACCAATTTAGGATGAGAATCTTATCCTCACATCTTGACAAAACCGTATAAACATTCAGAATTAATCCCTAAAATTTATCCCTAAATTTGGAAAAGTCATCCATGAAGACCTCAAAACATTTTCTCACCATGTCTGAGAAGATTCCCATCATGCACCGCTAGAAGGTACCAGGGGAATTACATAACCCAAAGGGGAAGTTCTTGAACGAAAAAGTGCCAACTGGAAATGTAAAGGTTGTTTTTCCTTGATCCTCTATGGAGACCTCAATTTGATTATACCATGAGAATCCGTCTAGTAAGAAATAGAATTGATGACCCGCCACTCTCTTGAAGAATTGACCAATAAAGGGAAAGGGGAAATGGTCTTTCTTGGTACAAGATTTGAGCATCCTATAGTCAATAAAAACTCTCCATTCACTACTGAACCTCATGGTAAGAAGTTCACCATCCTCATTGGTGATCACAATGATTCCATATTTCATTGGGACAACTTGAATTGGGCTTACTCACTCACTCGCATCAATGGGGTAGATGATACCCAATTTCAACAACATAAGGATTTCTTTACATACCACATACAAAAGATTTGGATTGAGTCTCCTTTGAGGTTGACGACATGGTTTGGATTCAGAATCATGTACAATCATATGAGTCCCAATTAGTGGGATAATCTCAATAATATCGAAAACGGTCCATACAATTTCTATCATATGATTTATTAGGACATAAAAATGCTTAATCTCTTGATTGGATTCAAGAGAGGAAGAAATGAGAACAGGAAAGAATTGATTTTCCCTTAAAGATTTATACTTTAGTGATGAAGGTAAGACCTTAAATTCGAGATTAGATTGGTTATCACTTTCCATGAAAGGATGAGACTTTGTATTGAACATAGTTTTTTTGTTCAGATTTCTTGACCGAATTGGTTCCTTGTGAACAGAATTTTCATCCACAAAATTAGCCAGGGCAGAGTCATGAATGGGTATGGACTCAATTTTATTTATTTAAAACCTAGTATAATTGATTGTTGATTCTATAAAATCTTCAATAGATCTATCTAAAAGTGATTCAATCCATGTAGATAAATTTTCCTCTTTTTAACAATGAACATCAATATCTTCATGACTTAAACATCCTTCAGTAATTCCTTGAAGTTCCTCAAGTTCAATATCAACAATACCAATCCAATTAACCTCATGTATTTCCTCATAATCCCCAATATGGGAGTTTTCATTATAGATGTTTAAATCTAGACTCATTTTTTCCAAAGGTTATGGTCATGTTCCCATTTCGTACTCGGATAACAGAGTGTATTGTTGCAAGGAATGGACGACCAATGATGATTGTGGTTTTCTCATTTTAACCTAATATTGGTTTATTTTCAATGATAATGTAGTCATTTGGGGTAAATTAAATTATCAACATTCACCAAAACATCCTTTAATATCCACTTAAAAACTCTAATGCTGTAATTAACAAGTTGAAGAGTGACAGATGTGGGTTGGAGTTTTTTGATCCCTAATTGACAATACATGGTATAAAGAATGAGATCCACTCAGGATCCTAGGTCACACATGGTTTTTATAACATTTTTATATACCTGTTAAACATTTATATAACGAGATCATGGGTATTTAATCTATGGAGGAAGGGTTCCTTGGATTGTTGTGCTAACATTTTCTGCCAAAAGGATTTAGTTCTTATGTGAGAATTTCATTTTATATGTGCAGATGTCCTTTAGTATTTTGAGTATCCAATAATTGTTTGAATTGAATTAAGGAGTGTAATGTTAAATTTGACTTGTGAGAATATTTCCCTTAATTTTTCACTCAATTAATGCTTGGGTTTCCCCCTCATGCGTTGAGGAAATAGGTCCAGTTGGGGGATTGTTTTTTGAAGAGTTTTTTCTTTCACATTGTTATTAGTTTCTTCAGTTTTTTCTTGTGTTTCATTTGAATTTTTATTATATTTGAATCTTTAGATGATTTTTGAATTATATTTTTAGGTTTCTAAATTGATTTCACACTTCTTAAAACTGTCACATCCTTTAGTTGTTTTTGATTTGATTGAGTGAAACATGACTCTCTCCATAATGTTGAGGATAGAACCTCCTGAGTAGGCATGGATACTTTCCCAGTTTTAGTGGTTTGTAGTTCATGTTTAAGGGATGAGACTTATGATTTCATTTTCTTCATTTGTTTACACAACATCTCAATGATTGGAAGAGGTATAGATTCAGTAGGGGCTTGTGCAGGTTGGTTTATCCAAGGATGATACTTTGGTTGTTGGATTGGTTGTTGCATAGGTTTCTGGATGGGTTTTCGGTATTGGATAGGAGGATTTTGTTATTGAGATGGTAGTGGTTGGAATTTGTTATGGTTTTGGAAATTTTTTGGAGGGTAGAGGTTTGATCCATATGGATGACTTGGTTGTTTGTTATATTTCCAATGAAATCCTAGATGGTTATTATACCTTGGATTGGATGTGTTTTTGTACTCTGGCTTCTGAAAGTTCAGATCATTGACCTCCACTGGTGGTCCTCCTATAAAAACATCTTTAATGGAATGGATGGTCCAGAAATTGTCAGTCTTGTGGTCATGTTTGTCACAAATTGTGAAAACAGGGTCAACAATATGAATTTCATGGACTTTCCTAAGATTGATCTCCTCTACCTTCCTAGTGAGTGAAAAAAGCTTCTACCTAAGGAATTAATCCTCTCTATGTGTGTGAATTCCACCATATTTGGGTGGCATATAATTCTACGGTGATGTTCCCCATGTTTGGTTTTGTTTTGTAAGGATTTCCAGATACTCATAAGCATCATTTAGGGTATTGTCTTTAATGGTACCATTATAGATCATTTTAATGAATTATTTATTCCCTGGACCCAACCCTTCATAGAAAATTCTCACATGTCTCGAAATTGAAAATCCATGGCGTGGAACCATTTTTAGAGTGTCTTTGAACCTCTCCCATGTTTCGTAGAATGTCTCCCCTATTTTACAAAAAAGTTTTGGATGCTCTTGTTAAGTGAAATTGTTTTATGGTGGGAAAAGTCTTTTTAGTAGAATATTCTTTGTCATTGGTCCCAAGAGGTGATGGACGATGGTCTCAAATTTTTTATCCAATTTTTAGCATGATATTTTAAATAAAAAGTAAATAGACTCATCTTAGTTGATTATAGTTGATGTGTGGGAAACATGGTTTCTACAATGCAATTGAACTCCTTAACGTGATGGTAGGGCATCTCGGTCTCCATTCCATGGAATGTTGGAAGGTGGTTTAGGACATGGGGTTTAAAAATGTAGTTGGTATCTCCTAGAGAATTGTGTTTAATTCATGAGGGGGATTTGGTCCACGTAGGTGTGAGGTAGACATTCATCGTTTGATCGACTGAATTCCCCATGTTTGGGGATACTTCATTTGGGTTTCCATTTTGGTTCCCACACAGGTTTATGAGTTGATTTCATTGAAGACATTCCATTGAAATTGGCTCAATTTTCGACTCTAGAGTATTAGGAAGGTTAGGATCGAATTGAAATATTTAACTTGGTGTACTTTACTCCCCAACCCTAGGAATGTCCACCTTTACTAGAGGGTTTAATTGGTCACGAGTGTAAGCGGGCATGTGCGAAAAGAAAAAAACGATAAGGGGTAAAGATAAGAGAATTTTGATGACAAATAACGAAATGGGGGAGAATAGAATGGGGGTTGAGATTACATACTTGGGTCCCTGAAAAAAGGTCCAAAATTTGATTCATGCTCAATTTTACCCAAGAAATGAAGGTAGAATTGTCCTTGTAGTCTAGCTTTGGTTGTTGATTCCTCAGAGACCTAAGAAGAGACCTATTGACACGTACATTCTATGGAATATTGTTGGATATGAAGTGGCCAACATGGGTTTATTTTATATGTGTTTAAGTTAAATGTTATATTATTAAGTGAATCCTATTTAAAAACATTAGTTGATCCAAGGTTATCACTTGGGGTGGATTGGATGCATTCTTTTGTCAACTATTTCAATTTCTTATATTTGAGAAGAGTTCATTAAAGAAGATAAAACCACGTCATCACATACTAGTTTAATGCCTAAACACCATAATACTAATCACCTTTACACATGGAGGATCATGTTTTTGAGAACTCCATGGTAATGTTTAATATTAACACTTGAGGTGAGTGTCCTTAAAATTCAATAAGGATGAAGAAGTTTTAAAATCATAATATAAAAATCTAATTTAAAATAAGTGATTACAGATTAATTGATTGATAAATAACATCAAATAAATCCCATTTCTACTCCCTTGTATCAAACCATTTGTGGGTTATCCCTCCATTGAACCTATGGTTTCAAAGGAAGCGGGAAGTAGACTCATGAGGGAGGAATTGGAGATGTAAAAAACAATGAAATAACAATCACTCCACCGTCGTGTGACAATCTAACAAGGTTTTTTGTGAAAACGTTCACAACACAAGGCATAAATATAAATGTGATAAGAATAATAATATAAAAATAGAATATGAATAACTTTTATAAAGAACCTTATTTAATTCAAGAACATCCAATTTGATGGAATGCGATTACAAGATGAAATAGGCAGCATAACATTAAAATGAATCAATGCACAAAGATTCCCTACTACTCCACCAACACTTACTTAAATAGGAATTTTTGAAGCCTTTGGTCGAACCTCTAATTTTACAAGTCTTCTCGATTAATTTTTGGAGGCCATAAGTGGGTGGAAAGTTGAGGGAGAGTTGATTTTTCCACCCTTGACAAACAATTTGATCCAACATGAATGGCTCAACATATGTGTTCCAATGAGTATCTAGATGGACCAATTTGGTTGGCCATTAAAAAAATGAATATAAGGATGTCCCCTGATTTCCTGTAAAATTTCATCTCCAAATAGTATATGGTTTGATATATATGATTAAATGCGTGGGATATTTTTCTGGGCCACAAAATCTGTCCCAGAATTTTATCTTCAAATTGGGTCACATGAAACTAAATTTAAACACCGAATTTGATCTTGTATCTATTGTATTAAATGATACCCTTGGTGTCACCTATCTTCAGATCAACATTTAGAATTATTGGGCTTGGATCGTGGCTGATACAGTCTATTTAATAGGCTACTGTCTAGTTGGTTTGGCCCAGAATGTTATTGATTCAAGAACAACTTTGGTGGTCTTATAATGAGTATATTCAAGTTAAACTAAATCATGAATTGATACTTATAGAATGGGGGACCAGAAAATAAAATCAAGATAAGTTTGTATCTTAGGAGTTTTTCCAAAAAGGACAAAGTAATAGTTTGATTTAATAAATAAAGTAATAGTTTGCTTTAATAAAGAATTACAATCATAATGTGAAAAAATATTTAATGTGTAAAATGAATAAAACTGGTGTTTTGGAATAATTGATATATTGAATATTATAAATATTAACAACGAATATTTTTATATTTTAGTGTCTAATAATCACCATTATTGACAAGTTTAGGAATTTAATTTTAAAGTTTCACTTATGCTTCCTTAACTATCTGGACCCATAAACAACCATATGAACATCATGGACTAGAACTGTTCAAATACTGACTCATGATACATCACAATATAATCCATAATCATTACCCAGATCATTTATGGTTAAGATTTGTTTTTTCATCAATCACCCATTAAATATATTAGAAGGTCCTATCATGAATACATAAGGAAAGGAACTACATTAAATTCTTTATTAAGGTCTTCTGAGTGTTTCCAATTAGGAAGACTCTCAGTTGACCCCTTGGTAATAACTGGAAATTCCCAAAAAAATATATGGATATCAAAAACATTCTTTGTCCTCTCTAAATAAACAATCACATCAAACATATCAGGCTCTAAAAATATGCTATCCACTAATATAATTTTCTCCATGAAGTGTACATTATCAATCCAAAACATACACGTTTAGATCCTCACATATTGGTGAGGCTCCCTAAGTTTTCTCATAATGATCTCCAGATATCGAGCATGTTCCTACATCGATCATAGAGAACACTTTAGCACCTCTTTGTTGATAAAATATTTTTTCACTATGTATAAGTCTATATAAGTTCAATTATATCACTTATAATAACCTTTAATAGTCCACACATATTCTCAATGATCCATTTGAATATTTATGGAAAAAACTAAGGCACCCGAGTGGGACATAATCCTTCATATGAACCCCTTCACCTCTAATTCGTTCAATTGAGCCTTCTTCCCTCTTAGATCAACATGATCCATCTTATATATTGGAATAGATATATGCCCCACACCAAGTAATAACACAATCATAAACTCAAACTATACCTTGGGTGGTAATCTAGAGAAGTTCTTGGGAAATAAATCTAGGAACTTTTCAATTATAGTAGGACATACTGAATGATGTTTCTCTCTATCTTCCAAAATTACTCTAGAAAAATTGGTTGTAAATCTACCCAGATATATATATATATATGTCCTACATAACTAGTTTTCATATCCAACTCTCCAATATTGACCTAATCATCACCCTCAAAAAAATCTACTAATCGATGAAAACAATTGATATAATAGATACATCACTACATGGGGAGTTTTAATTTTAGTCACAGTGTACACTCATATTTCTCATGTCACCAGAACATTACCTTTCCATTATTTTGGATATATTAAGTTGTAATTAATGAGTTTAAAGGTAAAATTTTCAAATTGTTTTGAGACATTATATGCATCCATTTTTTATATATGCGAACTTTTTATCTCCATCTTGTATTTACCACCTACTTTCAATCAAATTATAAATGAACCGACATGAAACATTTATACGCATTATATAAAATTTATACATTAAGCGATAGGAAACATTCATAATAAATATATTTGAGTATTTATACATATATACAATTATTTAATATGTGTGGCACAATTTTCCCACTTTGAGTAAATTGATAAGCTATAATTGAAATATCCTAAGAACTGACACTAAAAATTCATGTGACATAAATTCTTGAGAAAAATAAAAAATACATTACCCTTTAATTGAATAAAAATATAGAGGAAAACCAACATCAGTATATGAATGCAGTCAGAAACAATAAACCATATTTATATGTAAATAGACAATGGAAAACATGTGAAACTACACTGAAAAAAACATAACTAAAAATAGATGGGTTAGATTCTATGACATGATCTCCATTAAATGACAACCCCCATTCTCAGAATCACATTACAAAAAACCAATTCCTATGCCACTAAACATCAATTGGGATAGAATAATATAATAGATAACCATATATTTATTGAACCAAAAATGTAGATATATCATTACAAGAATACTTCTAGTGGTAGCACCTGGGGAGTTGGGTTCACAATGGAGGTGGGTTCACAGGGGAGGATGGCTTCGCAACAGAGGTGGTGTTCGATGGTAGAAGTGGTGTATGTGAAGGAGAGATTCACGACGGATGAGAGCTACGCAGTGGGAGAGTAGGGGGATTTCACGGCGGTTGGAGTCAGCAACAGAGGATGAGAAAGAGGGTTTCATGATGGCATAGGAGGGCTTAACGATGATGGAGGAGGGGGAGGATGCGACAAAGGGGGAGAAAAATGATGAGGCAGTGAGGTTTTGATTCTGTGATAGATTAAGTTGTACGATAGGAGGAAGAGACTGTTAGAGTTTATTTATAAAACCAGTTAAACCTTTTATCAGTGCTAACTAAAAAACACTGATAAATGTTTGTTTTATCAGTTTTAAAATAGAAATTGTTAATAAAACATGACGTTATCAGAACTAAAAAAGCAATGATAAAACCATAACGATAAAAAATTATTTATATTTATATATATACTTATAAAATTATATGTTTAATTAATAAATAAATGTATATTTATAATAATAAATATATGTAAATGTATAGTTATTTATATTTATATATATAATGAATATATATTAATTTATAATTTTAAATTTCATATAAATTTATTTATTATATTTATAATTATATATAATTAATATCTTTATTATAATTTTTTAAATATTTAAATACATCTATATTTATTTTGAATTACAATTGTAAATATGTGAATATGTATATTATAATTTTATAATTACTTAATAATTATAAAAGTATATATATTTATTTATAGTTATAATCATATATATATATATATTAATAAATATAAAATTTTAACAAATATATTTATTGCATTTGTAATTTAATAAATATATATAATAAATATATTTATAACAATTTAAGCATTATTTAAATATATATCAATTTTATAGAATTCTAATTATAAATATTTGTATATATTTACAAATATATTTATTTAATTAATATATTTATTATAATTTGATAATTTTATAAATATAAATATATATTTAACACATATATATTTTAGTTATAGTGTGTGATTTATAATGAAAATTAATTTTACTTATTGTCATTAAAATAGTTATATTGGACTATAATTATTATGAAAATATAATTATATAATAATATTGTTTTAAAAAATAAAAAAATTGGTTTGATCACCTGTTTAACCGATTTTTATTATTCGAACATGACCT
Organism: Viscum album; assembly: GCA_963277665.1. Taxonomy (NCBI): domain Eukaryota; kingdom Viridiplantae; phylum Streptophyta; class Magnoliopsida; order Santalales; family Viscaceae; genus Viscum; species Viscum album. Next base: position 1,936,609,892 of record OY728131.1, read on the forward strand.
ACCCCCTGATTCAATGACCATCCCGATTCTATATGATTGTGTATATAATTTGACCCCACAATAAAAGAATGTTAGGTTCAATCATAGTGAGATGGATTTTGACAATCCAAACATATATAAATTGACCCTACAATAAATGAATTTTAAGCGCAATAGAATTATTTGATTGAGAGATTAGTCTGGTGACCATTGTAATATTAATTTTCACGATGAACATCGTTAAATGCATTCATAATTATAAGAAATGTATTGGTCTTTCTATAAATTAGATACCCTTCCTCATCCCCTTTCATTCTGCAGCTCTACAAATTTAATGGTGGATATGGTGGCCTATGACCAGGCAGGGCCCGGTAGGATTAGGTGGATAAGAAGTTCTACTTTGGCTTCTTGTAACTACACTACTCTCATAACCAGGTGAGGTTTTCTGCTGATGGCCATCAGAGTTTCCTTTTTGTACTTTTTTGTTTTTAGTCCTTTTGTTGGGTTTGTATTCTGGCCCACTTATATTAGTTGTACTTGTACCAAGCATTGTTTTAGTGATACTTGATTCATTTTCAGTGTGTGGGACTTGGTTGGGGGTGTGTGTGTGTAGGTACTTAAGCAGATGCCTCCCACTTGTAGGTGGACACCTTTACTGCTAATCACTAGCCCCTAGCCTTTAGGAGGCAAGCATGGGGTAGTCACGGCATATGCCTTGGGGGATGGGTCGTGACACTGCCCAATGTGATGTGATTTTAGTAAACCAATGCCTTCCACACAAGAGAGGTATTCAATATAGAATTCAACGGCTTCCTCAACAATATATCGTTCTACAATAAAAACCTCTTTCTAACTTTGATTTTTGACATAACCTTTGAAAATCATCATGTACCATTCAATGGGGAACATCCATCTATAGTGTACAAGATCACATAGTCGAATCTCTCTCCCCAAGTGAACCATGAAATCGAATAATGTTGGTGGAAATAACATTTCCAATTCAAATAATATGATGGAAATTCCTCTTTTTATAGTTGGCAATTTCAAATGACATACTCTATTTAATACGTGGGGAACAATTATCCCACATTGAGTAAATTGATAAGCTATAATTGAAATATCCTTAGAACCGAAATGAAACATTCCATTTCCATAAATTCTCGAGAAAAATAAATAATAAATTCCTATACAATTGAATAAAAATATTTGAAGAAACACCAACATCAATATATAAATGTAGTTAGAAACAATAAACCATATCCATATGTAAATAGGCGATGAAAAACATGTGATACTACACTAAAAAACATAACTAAAAATGTGTGGGTTATATTCTATGACATGATCTCTAGTCAAACATGGCCTCCATTATCAAAATCACCTAACAAACACACCAATTCATATGCCACCAAAGATCAATTGGGCCACAAGCATCCAATATCTAAATATATACTTATTGAAACAAAAAATATATTTAGAGCATCACAAGAATACTCACCGTGGTAGCACCTGAGGGGATGGGTTTTCGACGGATTAGGGTTCATAGAGGTGGAGAGCTTTGAATTAGAGGTGGGGTTCGATGACAGAGGTGGGGTACACTGAGGAGAGATTCACGACATAGGAGTGCTTCACGACAACAGATGAGTGCTTTGCGGTGACAGAGGAGGAGGAGGAAGAGGCAGAGGAGGAGGCAGCGGGGTTCAGCTTCTGCAAGAGCTTGAGTCGTGTGACATGAGGAGGAGAGTGTTAGAGTTTATTTATAAAACAAGGTAATCCTTTTATCAGGGATAGCTAAAAAACGTCGATAAAGGTATGTTTTATCAATGCTAAAATATAAACCGCTGATAAAATATGCCTTTATCAACACTAAAAAAGCACTGATAAAACAATAATGATAATAAATCTTATATATATATATATAATTATATGTATAATAAATAAATATATATTTAAATATATACTAATAATTATAAATAAATAATTATATATTTATAATTATATATATCATAAATAAATACTTATTTATAATATAAATTTTTATTTAATATATTTATTATATTTATAATTATATATAATTAATATATTTATTATAATTTTATAATTATTTAATAACTATAAATTTATTTGTATTTATATATATATATTTATAGTTATAATCATATATATATATATATATATATTTCAATAATTATATAATTATAACAAATATATTTATCAAATTTATAATTTTGTAAATATATATAATTAATATATTTATAATAATTTAATAATAATTTAAATATATCTGTATTATATATGAATCGAATTATAAATATTTTTATTTATTTATAAATATATTTATTTATTAATATATATTTATTTAATTAATATTTCATTTATAATATGATAATTATTTAAATATAAATATTAATTTATCTAAATAATTATTAAATAAATATACATTTATTAGAAATATATATTTATTAAATGTATATTATAATTATAGTCATAAATATGAATATATTTATATATATATTTAAATACTTATCAAAATAATATGAATAAATTTATTATATATAGTCATAAATTTAAAAATATATATATAAATTTAAATAATTATGAAATTAAAAGAAATATTATATATATATATATATTAATTTCATAATAATTAAAATTAATAAACATTTATATTTAAATAATTATGAAATTATAATAAATATATTTATAATTAATATATTTATTATATTTATAATTGTAATTTTAAATAAATATATATTTATTTATAGTCATAAATATTAGAAAATAAAAAAATATAAATATATATTTAAATACTTATGAAAGTAAAATATATATATTAATAATATATATTTCTAATAATTTACAATTATTTTAATAGATATATATTTATATTTAAATAATTATGAAATTATAATTAATTTATTTTTTAATAAATATATTTATTATATTTATAATACTTATTATAAAAAAATATAAACTTATTTATAGTCATAAATATAAGTAAATACAAATACACTTAAATACCTATGAAAGTAAAATAAATATATTAATTATATATATATTATTTAATTTATAAATTTTTAAGTAAATATATATATATTTATAATTATATGTATAAATACTGTAAATATATTTATTATAAATATATTTTTTGAAATTTCATAAATATTTAAATATAAATATACATTTCATTAAATAATTATGAAATAAAAAAAATATATAATTAATATATTTTCATTATTTTAATAAGTATTTATATATATATATATATATATAAATGTATGTGTGTGTGTGTTTTATTTATATTTATGACAATATATAATTAATATATTTATTTTTCTAGGGGCTCATTTACGTCGTTCAACAATTGTATTGTACAAAGGATCATCAAAAAAGGTACGTCCACCCATGTTTGTATATCTGATGTCACTATCTTTGAGCGCATAGATCTCTATAAATTTTCATTCATTGCTCGGATTTCTTTGTCAAACGGCATGGAGTCCTAGAAAAATGTTGACCTAGTAGAATGATTAGTCTCATCGTGGGGTTTTCCCGATTCTAAATTTGTATCCCTTGGCAGAGGTTTCTTCAATATCCTTTTTCCCGCGACAAAGCGAAAATGAAGGGCTTGGAGTATATTGGATTAATCAATTTAAGAATGGGTATTCTTAGGATCCACAAGTGGAAATTGAACATGAATCTGAATAATTTTAGAGAAACTAATGCACAAATATGGGTGAAGATTCTTGGCTTAAACTGGGTATTTTGGCAGCCAGAAATTCCCTTTGACCTTGATTCAACTATTGGTATTCTAATTAGGATGGATAACCTCATTGAAATGGCCACATTTGGCCACTTCTCTCGGGTTCTATTATAAGTAGATTTCAGTTCCATATTGATTGATAAAATCACTCTATCTATACCCCATGATGATATCCATCTTCAAATAGATTATGAAAGAACCCCCCCCCAATAATGGTAATCCTGTAAAATCTTTAGGCATATGAAATCTGTCTGTAGATATTATATATTTTTCCAAATTGCCATTTAAATGGTCACGATCTGCTCCATTGTCATAGGATGGAAAGAAGTGGGGACTGTTCAAAATTATGGAGACAAAATAGATGATTCTTCTCCAAATAATGATGCACTTTCCTCAGTTAGTTTAAACAATAATAGATGACCAGAAACATATAGATGTTGAGGCTTCTTATTATTGTTTTAATGACACTGCCCCTAATGGTCCACTATAGGAAAATACGGAAACAATAGCTACTACTGATCATCCTCCACAGAATGACATTAGGACTGCCCCCTTTCTCAAATGGATTTTTCTATGCCCAATGATTCCTTGGCTGACTTGGCAGAGGAATGTCACATGGATGCTCATGTTTCTTAAAGAGATGCTTTGTCTCATGGAATTTCTTATGACAATGAGGTAATGGAATCTGATGATGGTCAATCAATTAAAGATCTTTCTATACAAGCACATGCAGATTACATCCTTTAGTAGGAAGAAAAAATCATGGCCTCCAGAGCTCACAAAGGGAAAGATAAATATGAGATGTCCATCCTAGGGAAATCAAAAAAGGGTTATTCCTTGTTTGTGAGGAGTAATAAGGAGGTCCTGAATTCCTCATAGCATTTTCATAATGTGATTCAGATGCAGGAAAATCATGGGCAACAACAACCATTGAGTGATTTGGTTCCCTCCAACAAAACTCTTGTGGATGCTACCGATGGATTAAGTAGTTGTGTAATTGTACAATAGTGTTTCAATGCTTGTGTTGGAAAAAACCACCCCATTGGATGAAGATATTGTAGGTACATGTTTTAAATCAAGTATTGGAATGCAGTATGAGGTGGTTTCAGAATCATCCCAGAATCAGGAGCTTCAAAATGTGGACGCTGCAACACCTCTTCCATGTGAGAAAAGGATAAAAGAAATTGTTGACTATGTCAGAAAATGTATTAATTCCTCTTCAATTGACCCTACTCATGTTTTAAAAATGATTATAAAAAACTATTTTGAACTGATTACCTCAAGAATTAGTGAAGAGGAAGTCTCATACAATGACTATGTCCCTACCGCTAAACTGATTTTGGTGGTCAGGGATGAGGATCTCTCAAATGACAGAGGTGGGTCTTGGATGCGGGTCAAAACTTGGAGAAGGGAGATACATAGACCTGGTCGTGGTGGACGTGTCCCACATCATAGCATGAGTACTATATCTCAATCACATTGAGTGTTGTTCTCTTTTATTGCTGTTGTTTCTGATCCTTGGATTTTTTGTATGTTTCCCCTTCTTATGGTTTTTATTTAATAAAAGGGGCCATTGAGCCCCAATATTATTTTAAAAAAGTATTTATAAGAACATAATAGCGTCATGGGATCATGAATTAATCATAGACACTGAGTAAAGTATAGATCATAAAAAACAAGTCATCATATAAACAGACTACAAGAATAGTACCGAAAGTGTGATATATAAATTAGCATTCATGATGAATACATAACTTGTGAACGCCACTTGTATTCACGCATCAATTGAACAAATTCATTGGAAACATAAATTTTATTACATGTATATATATTTATTTATAATTATAATTATAAATATACACATTTAAAAAGTATTTATATATAATTATAATTATACATATATAAAAAGTATTTATATATAATTATAAATATAAATTTTTCAAAAGAAGTTATATATAAATATAAATATATATTTATATAAATATATCAATATAATAAATAGAATAAATATATTTATTATTTAATGAAATTTAATATATATATATATATATTTTTGAAATATTTAAAAAATATATTAATTATAAACATGTGTTTTTATATAATGTATACAAAAAACATTATTTTTAAATTATAATATAATAATTTAATATAATGTAATAATTATGTTTATTTAAAAATTTTATCACCACTAACAACAACACTGATAAATCTACCCTTTATCACCGTTAAAAAAGTGAAGATAAAGGTTACCCCTTTATTAGTGCTGATAAATGGTAGATTTATCATCATTTTTCGATAGTGCTGATAAAGTTTCACTTTTATCATCACTTTCTGCTTAGTGCTGATAAAACCCAATGCATCCCTTACTTGGATATGTGGTAGTGTGCACACATATGTCATTTATGTTTTAGTGTTTTTATTATTTTTTAAATATAAGATTCTTCTTCCCTCATCTTATAAACATAATCGGTTTCATTCCTCTTCCTTGTTTCCAATGAGAGACTCCACAACACTATTTTAATAATCAAAATACTAATTTATTGATAATATACAATTAAATTAAAAGCATAGAAAATGAACATTGAAATTTAAATTTAAAACGTACAATTTATAAGGAATATTATTTTTATTAATTATCATCAATATAGTTATATTTTACTATAATTAATATGAACATACAAGGAATAATAATATTGTTTTAAAAATTATAAAAACAATGTTGATCACTTGCTTAATTTATTTTCCTGATATGAACTTGACCAACTCCCCTGATTCAATGACCATCATGATTTTAATAATTTTGATCTCATGCAAAAAAACATGTGTTCTTCCAAAAATAATATAACATGTTTTTACTGTATTTTATTAAAGGATATTTTCATCAAAAAATAAAAAATTATGATAATCATGCTAAAAAAACAACGGACATGGTAATAAATGAAAAATGTTGAATCTATCTATTCTTATGAGCATGTTAATATAATTTGACCCTACAATAAATGAATTTTAAGTTCAATAATAGATTTATTTGTTTGTGAGATGGAGTTTGACCTACCATACATATATAAATTGACCCTAAAAATATATTTATTGAATTTAAAAATAAGAAATGTATATATATATTTATAGTTATAATCATATATATTTATATTTCAATAAATATAAAATATTAACAAATATATTTATTGCATTTATAATATTATAAATATATATATAATTAATATATTTATAAAAATTTAATAATTATTTAAATATATTTCTATTTTATAGAATTAAAATTATAAATATTTTTATATATTTATAAATATATTTATTTAATTTATATATTTATTATAATTTGATATTTATTTAAATGTAAATATATATTTATTACATATATATTTTAATTATAATGTGTGATTGATAATTAAAATTCATTTTATTTAATGTCATTAAAATAGTTATATTTGACTATAATTAATTTGAATATATAATTATATAATAATATTATTTTAACAAACAAAAAAATTGGTTCGATCACCTCTTTAACCGATTTTCCTGATCCAAACTTGACATACTCCATTGATTTAATGACCATCCCGATTCTATATGAGTCTGTGTATAATTTGAACCACAATAAAAGAATTTTATGCTCAATCATTGTGAGATGGATTTTCACCAACCATACATATATAAATTGACCCAACAATAAAAGAATTTTAGGCGCAGTAGAATAATTTGATTGTGAGATTAGTCCTCTAACCATTTTAATATGAATTTTGATGCTGAATATCCAAAATGAATTCATAAATGCATTCATAAATATAAAAAATGGATGACTCGTTCAGTAAATTAGATACCCATCCTCATCCCCTTTCTTTCTACAGCTCTGCAAATTTAACTGTAATTCTCACTCACCCTTCCTCATCCCCAGTACGAGCTCCTGTCTCTCTGATACCCCAAAACAAAATGGTGCATTGGGTAATGAGGATGTTAACTGCAAAGCTGAGGAGTGATGCCAATTCTTTCTTCCCTGGCTCCGAAAAAAGGAAGAGGATAGCGACAACGTCTGACCGGTTCTTAGTAGACTCCATCGTCCCAGTGATGCCGGAAAGGCAGAGGATACGACCGCACACCGAGCAGGTGATGCCAGTGATGCCGAAAACCTTCTTCGATCTGATCTTAGCAGACACTTCCTATCATGAGAAGCCGAAAAGGATGAAGAAGACAATGTTGGGTGACCCGGGGATGCTGGATTAGCAGATGATGGAAACCAACATCGATCTACACTTACCAAACACTTCCTACCAAGCGTTGCCGGAAATGAAGAAGAAGATGATGCTGGCTGACCCGGTGATGCCGGAAAGGAAGAAGAAGAAGACGCTGGCCAACACAGTGATGGTAGAAAGGATGAATAAGATGGCGCTGTCCGACCCAGATGTGCCAGAAAAGAAAAAGAAGGCGGCACTGGCCGACCTGGCGATGCCAGAATGGTAGAGGATAGCACTGCACACCGAGCATGCGATGTCAGCGATGGCAGAAACTTACTTTGATCTGCTCTTAGAAGACACTTCTTACCAGTCGATGTAGGAATGGAAGAGGAAGACAACACTGGCCGACCCAGTAAGGAAGAAGAATATGACGCTAGAGGACCCGATGATGCCAGAATGGCCGAGGAGGGAAACCTACTTCGATCTACTCTTAGCAGACACTTCCTACCAGGCGATGCAGTAAAGGATGAAAAAGGCGATGCTAGCCCACCCAGTGATGCCGAAATGTTAGAGGAGGGAAACCCACATTGATATTCTCTTTGAAAACACTTCCTACCAGGTGACGCTGGAAAGGAAGAAGAAGAGGATGCGGGCTGACCCATTTATACAGAAAGAAGTCCCCATTGATTTTTTTATTAAAAATCAAACATGGTTAAAAATGAATTTAAAAAAACATAGGAGAATATTAAAATCATTCATGAGAACATTGTTAATGAAAATATGAAAATGGAAGAAAAGGATTCCCAAAAGTTTATTTTTATTTAAAAAATTTTCTGATCATTCTATGTACTAAATAAAGGAAAATTGTACTAATACTTGAACACGGTATGAATAAATGTAGGAAAAGTCAATGAAATGGATTATTGTATAAGGAAAATATAACTTCTATTAATAAAAACTAAATTATAATCAATACAAATTAAAATGAGATTGAATCATAAATCACTTACAACTTTGGTAATCACTATATAAAAAAATCATGAAAGAGACAACCATATATGAATTTTTAAATCCCAATAGTTTCAATAAAAAGAATCTTTATATATATTAATGGTTTCACACTGCCACTTTTTAATTTAATTTAATTTTATTACTTATGGGTTCCATGTCCTCACGTAAAAGATTAGTCTGGGTCCCGGTTTAAAAATTTCTGACATTTAATGTTTTGGGTGGGTTTCAGACCCGTTCACGTGCATCGTGTGGTTAGTAGTGACTGTACAGTTTCCACCGGTGCTTATGTGAGTGCCCAAGTAGACTGCGTTGAGGCTCGCAATTTCCATGCATGTTTTTTAAGTTCTGCGATGAGCACATGGGTACCCGTTAATATTATGTTATTATTATTATCATTATTATTTTACTATTATAATTGTCATTATTTTTTTATTGTCGTTATTCTTTTTTATTATTACTTCTATCATTGTTTTATTATTATTATTATTCATTATTTATATATTATTATTATTATTATCATATTTTATTTTATTAATATTACTATAATATTAAATAAGAAACCACAAACCCCCTAACCCTAATTCAACCCGCCCCCTGTTTTCAGCTTCCTCCTGCATGAGCCCCCCTACGGCTCCTGCACCAGCCCAAGCAACCTCCGCCTTGCCTCCTGCCTGTAGCCGACTTCCACACCTCACCCTCATGCTGACCTCACCCTTTCCTAGGCCCTTCTCCTTGCTCCCTTTCCCTTCTCGCACCTAGCCTCAGCGTGAATCCAAGCCGGCCCACTCCCTGCAACAATCGCCTCCAGGACCCCTCACCAACACTAGCCTCTCTCCCACACCTCCTGCACTCCGCCAACTGCTCACGCCCAGGTCCTCTGCCACCAGCTACCACTCATTCTCCACCTCCCTCACCATCCCTGCCTCACCCCCTATAGTAGTCCACGTCCCGTCATCCTCACTCCCACACTCGTTCCCTCGCTACCTCCCTCGTCGCCTCCCTGTTCTTGTAGTGCCGCACACAACAGCCCATGCCGCCTCCCACACCTCACCCTCTGGCTCACCCTCGACCTTCACCGGCTTCACTCAACAGCCTTTAATAGTTCCCCCACCATAATCCAGCACCTCCAACCATTTCCACACTCACCCACTTCCACTCCCGACCCCCTTGCTATTTCCCTTCTCTAGCAGCCCATAAAGCCCCCTGCCCTGCTTGCTTCGGACACCACCATCCTCGCCGGGCCGCCTTCGCACATCCTCATGCACTCCAATCAGCGACGTCCTCTTCTGGTATATTATTTTTTTCAATTATTTATTTATTCATTAATTTATTTATTCATTGAATTATTTATTTACTTATTTTTTATTCATTTATTTATTTATTCTTCATTTATATAATCTTTTAATAATTTATTTACTCATTATTTTATTCACATATCTATTTATTCTATTAATCATTTAATCATTTATTTATTTATTTATTTTCCCTCAAATTCATCTTTGGTGTTTCTATTTAATTTAGATAAATATTAATACCGTCGTGGGTTTTGTGTGGTGAGTTTTTTTTGCAGTTCAGTATGCGCGGTTGGTCCATGGGGCATTTTTCAACATTTTGTTTTGGTTCCTTTGTGTCCGATCAAGTTATTTGGTAGGTAATTCCATGGTTTTCCATTCAACAATCTAATTTATTCTTTTGTGTTTTGATAATTTTATTTTATGTGATCCATAGCTTTTTCATAACCTTAATTTTTCCTGCTATAGTGCTTTTAAATTTTTAGAATTAGTCAAAAGAATGTTTTGTGTCAATTCCTGGATCAAGTCTTAAATTATTTGATTATGTTCCAAATCCTATTTTGATTTTTTATGGCTATTTTTTTGGGGGGTTTCATTTTATGTCAATAAAATTTGATAAAAACAATACTTTGAAGTTAAATATTTGGTTATGATAATGTTTATGTGCACTTGGAAAATTTGATAAAATACTATATTGTTCAATGTGGAATAGAGGGGTTTTATGAAATGTTTAGCCTTGATTTTGTTGTGTGTCGGCATTGGTTGTTTGTAAACATGGATTGGTTTACAATTTTGGTATTGGTATAACTTGGTGATAGTGTTAATGTTGTAAATTAAAAAGGGGGATCTTTGGTTTTTAATGTGACGATGTGAGTTCTTTTCATATAAAGTGAGAAATTGGTTTTAGTTTCAATGTGGTATTTTTGTGGGAATAGTGTTGGATGTTTTCTTGAAGCACATGCATGCCATTGGATGTTGGCACATCGATGGGTTCACTCGGTGAACCCATGAATGTGCGTTCAATTGACAATGACACCTTTAAACTAGTGTTTCCATAAAACCATGGTTTTCTAAATGGTTTTTGTTTCCTAAGTAATATTCAGTCCTTAATGTGGATTTTTTGAATGGTTTTAAGTGTGATCTCAATGGTGTGTCAGTTTGGATTCAAAAATATAAAAATTGTATTTGTGTAATGTTTTGGGCAATGTTTTTGGACATGACAACATAGAGGATGGTTTGGCTCTTCTAATTCTTTGATGGAGTTTTGTTAACTTTTAGATTGATTTGTGTTTATAAATTGTGTGTGGCTTGTTGGGGACTTAATCGTATTTATAATAATGATTTCAAAATGGGTGGGTCGTGATGACCCATTTGGCACATTTAGCTTTAATGTAATGTTTGGATTTACTCTTTGAAATGACAACGTTTTTATTACTGTATTCCCATATAACAACATTCTTATTTTGAAAAAGGTATAATTTTTTTTATGATTTCATTGCATGAATTCATGGATAGTACCTTTGATGATATGTTATATATATGCGTGTATATATATTCTAGGGCACCACAATAGTGGGGATATCCATTATTGGTTATCGTATTGAGTGTTTGTGTCTGGGGTAGGCAGTGTGTGGTGAGATGAGTCATGCATGCAAGGGACTCCTATATACACAATATTATTATAACCACCATGGGTTCCTGGGTGTCTTTTAATGATCGAGTGATGGTTGCTGACCAACCCTGATTAGACGGGTTGGTACCCCCTGGATTTATTGTTAGGCCTGGCGGGCTATTCCACTGGATTGGTCAGTTAGGGAAGCCAGTTGGTTATAGACATAAGAGCTTCACAATATGAAGGTAGGTGGTTCCGAAACAAAGTATGTCTAGGTGTATTCTAGGGATGTTTTGGATCACCCATGTTGATTTGATGATTTTCATTGCGTGTTTATTTTTCGTGCACTAGTGTATTTTCAACATGCACTCTTACTCATTTTACTCTAGCTCAACATTGGTATATTCTGTTTTGGATTTTATTTATAAAATGAAAAATGATTTTGAGAAATGATATATATAGCGTGTTGGTTTTTTAAATGAAAAAAATGTGTTGCTTATTTATAAATGATAAATCAATACATTTATAATTGTATTTCAAACATGCATTAATAGATTGTTTCAGGAAAAAAAGTTGGATTCTGTGATTTATCTTGGCAAACCTACTGAGAATCATTAATTCTCATGCCTATCATTATCATTTCAGTAGCAGGTTTCCTTGCTCAGGTTTTCATGGCTGTGTTACTCATTATTGGATCAAGTCCTCCATTGGTCGAGAGGTGACCTAAAAGGACAATGGAGGTATGTTCAGTTTTATTTTCTTTCTGCTGCTAGAATTATGTTTATGGACTGTTTATATTTATCTATTTTCTTGTTTTTTTCCATGGGAAAAATCATTCCTAATGATTAAAATTTTGATGCCTGACACTGGTTGCCAGCTCGTGGGGATCGGGAACACCCTTCAGGCCATGTTGCAGACCGGATCGGGTGACCGGTTTATGATCGACCCAGGTTGGTTTGTGAAAAAATGGTATCAGAGGGCCCTTGTTATTTGTGGTGTCGGGTAGATGAATATTAGGAATGTTGGGAATCGATAGTTCGGTACGAGAAGGACGTCATGAACCCTATTCTATTCCGAACCTTGATCCACTATGGGTAGTCCGAGAATTGAGTTCTTGTCTGGTTCTTATTTGTTTTGGATTGAGGGATGAAAATGGAGGAAAACCGATGTTACATTGTGATTTTACTTGGGGTAGTGATCCTTGTGGAGTCAGAATACACGGTTTAAGTTCCTCCTAGTCATTGACACTTGTTTTGGGCATGGACCACTACCATGTCGCTAGGATAAGAATGACTACTAGTCACTCCATTCGGTGATTTGATGCAATTCAAGTATCATATTGGTTATGGTTTTCTTAATTGCATTCTTGAAATTGAAAAAGGTTTTTTGAAATGAGAATAATTTATTTTAAATTGATTTAAATTTGTGAAGTGAATTTTAAAAATGAAATCTCTTGGCCTAAAAATCCAGTGGTTTCATGGAAATGGTAGATATATGGTTTGGGTGCAACCTCAGGTACACTTTATGAACATCTGAACATCTGAGGGAATGCATGGGAAGTGCGTGTTGGTGCTTATGGATGAATGCTGATGCAGACATGTGCAACGGTTCATGTGATTTCTAGGGTGTGAACTGGTAACTAAAGGCTTGACCTTGTTTTTCTAAAGAAATTTTAAAAAAGGGAAAATGATTTTGGGAATTTGAATTTGGATTGAAAAGTGGAATTGGTATTTGGAAAGTGTCCTTGAAGGAAGACTATTTTGAAATTTAAAATGGAAAAGGGATTTTTAAAGTGGAACTTCTGAGTTGTGTTTGTTTTTTCTAGTTTCTTCTGAGCTTGTTGTTTTTAATGAAGGTGTTTTCTTTGACATTGCATTGTATTGATGTTTGTTTTGGACTTATGTTTTATATGTTGTTCAGAAAATGCAGCCAAGAAAAGTCACCAAGGTTTCTGATAAGTCATGCCCAGTTTTTGGTCCTTCTCGGAAATTGCCTATCATTTGCGGTGATTGAGTCCATTAGAAGAAGAAGAATGGATAGAAGGGGTAGATCGTGTCTTCATGTTTTTAGTAACTCCCAAAGCTATTAGAGAGCATGCTATTTTGGGTCTGTTTGAAGGTTCGACTCTGGACGAATATGAGTTAGTTTCCCAACCATAAATGTGAGTCGAGATAACATGGGATGTCATTAAATCCTTCTTTGTAAGATGGTTTATATATGAAGAGGTAAAAGCGAAGAAAAGTGAAGAGCTCTTGCATATTCAACAAGGCGAACAAACAGTGAAGTCATATGTTGGAAATTTAAAGGAGCTTGAGCCCTTTTCTCCAGAAGTAGTGTCACGGGATTTGTTGAAGACTTCTCTCTTCAATGGGGGTATTCATCCAGAGACCAAGGAGAGGGTCCTCATATCTAAATACTATCTTTTTGAGAAGTTGGTGGATGAGGTATTCTTAGCTGAACTGGTCTCCAGAGCATTGGTTATTGGCAATCCAGTATATCCAGTTACTCATGATGGTTCCCAATCTGGTGAGCAGGGAGTGCCAGAGGGACCTATTTCTAAAGTGCCATCTACTGTGGTTCTGGATTCCAATTAATCGGACCAGTCAGTGGTGTGACTCAAGTGTGACCGGTTCGGGCACACAAAACGATCATGTTGCATACCTCCTATGATGTGTCATCGTTGTGGGTGCCTGGGTCATCTAGAAAAGTTTTGTAAGAGGCTTCTCCTAAAGAAGACTTTGTGATTAGAGAATCCTAGTGCCTGACTGTGAGGTAAGAGATGATTCCGCCATAAGAGGCCCAACAACAGGTCTTGGGATGAAGCTCGTGTGCCGTCAGGAGTATCTAGGGGTGTGAAATTTTTGATCGGGTTTGGAGTTCTGTGTTGTCAGTGGAACATTTAATGTTTTTTTGTTCTTGTTTTCTACTGATAATGTTTTGACATTGTTTTATGTTCATTGTTTTATCGTGGAGTTTTGACAGATATGATCTATTATAATCCAAACAATTTTTTTTATCTGATCATTGTTTTCTGAATCATGTGCTTTTCTTAAAAGTATTATTGGACCAGGTGTAGGATTATCTTGGTTGGCTTGTGTTTGTTTGCAGATTTAAATGTATGTGGAGGAATCAGTGTTTCTAGTTATGCTCGGATTCACTGTTTGGGTTATGTTATGCTCGGAGGATTTTCTCTAGAGTTTGAGGTTTTGGTCTGGGTCTTGAGTAACAATTTTAAGTAGAGGTGTTGTTCCCTCATGATATAGAACTTAGTTTGGATCGGTTGGGAGTTCCCACATCGCCCCCTACCTAGGGTGGTATGTTTGTGTGTTAGTTTTTAGTGCTAGTCGAGTTCTTGTGGTGGGGAGAACCCTCTCGTGTTCTCACATTCTCTAGTTTTGTGTTTTATTTCGGTCTTTATCAAGCAAGGATCCTTGTTTAGTCTATTGTTCAGCTGCGTGACTTTCTGGAGGCATAAAGTGTCTGTGGTGAGGATAATTGTCACACCCCTAAATTTTAATTTATTTTTATTTTATTATTTCTGGGCTCCATGTCCAGGCATCAAGGATTGGTCTGGGTCCCAGTTTAAAAATTTCTAACATTTAATGTGTTTTGTGGGTTTCAGACCCGTCCATGGAAACCGCGTGGTTAGCAGTGATAGTGTAGTCGCCCCAAGTGCTTGTGCGGGTGCCCAAGCAGGCTGCGTTGAGGCATGCAATTTGCATGTGTTTTTTTAGTCATGCGATGGGTGTTCAATTACCCATTAATATTATGTTATTATTTTTATTATTATTGTGATTATTATTATTATTTTTATTGTCGTTATTCTTTATATTATTACTTCTATCATTAATGTATTTATTATTCTTTTGGTTACTATTACTAATATTTTTATCATATGTGATATTATTATTATTATTAGAAGATAAAAAATAGAAAACCACCTAACCTTAATTCTACCCATGACACTCCCCCATTTTCAGCTTCCTCCTACGTGATCCGCCTCTACGGCTCCTTGCGCTAGCCCAAGTGACCTCCGCCTTGCCTCTTGCTGACAGTTGGCTTTTTCCCCTCACCCTCAATCTGATCTCACCCATTCCCATGCCCATTTCCTCACTCCCTTGCCCTTCTCACACCCAGCCTTAGCGTGAATCCCAGCCGCCCTGCTCCCCGCGATCATCGCCTCCAGGACCCCCCACCAGCATCAGCCTCTCTCCCACAGCTGCTGCTCTTTGCCACCTTCTCGAGCCCTGGCCCTCGCTTCTGGGCTCCACTCACTCACCACCTCCCTCACCGTTCTTACATCACACCCTTCTATAGGCCGCGTCCCAGCCTCTGCACTCCCGCATTTGTCCCCTCATTTCCCCCCTCTCCGCCTCCCTGTTCTTAGTGTGCCGCACCCTACAGCCCACTCTGTCTTCCTTACCTCACACTCCAGCTCACCCTCGACCTCTGCCAGCATCGCTCAGCACCCTCGCTCAGTTCCCTTTCCCTCATCCAGTGTCTCCAACTCCTTCCACACTCACCCTCTCCCACTCCAGACACCCCTTGCTATTTCCCTTCTCCGGCAGCCTAGAAAACACCCTGCCCTCCTTACTTCGGACCCCGCTAGCCTCATTGTGCATCCTTCGCGCTTCCACTTCCACTCTAGTCTACAACAGCCTCCTTCAGTATAATATAATATATTATTTATTTATTTATTTATTTATTTATTATTTTTATTTTTTCATTACTTATTCTTTTATTCATTTACATATTTATTCTTATAATTAATTATTTACTTATTCTTTTAATCATTGATTTATTTATTCATTTAATCCTTTATTTATTTATTTATTTACTTATTTTCCCATCATTTCATCTTTAGTGTTTTTATATAATTTAAATAAATCCTAATACTATCATGGGTTTTGTGTAATGTGTTTTTATTGCTGTTCGACATTAGTGGATAGTCCGCTGGTCATTGTTCAACCTTCTATTGAGGTTCCTTCAAGTCCACTCTTTGTTTGAGGTAGGTAATTCCATGGTTTTCTTTTCTGAAGTCTAATTGATTCATTGGTGTTTCGATAATTTTATATTATGTGATTCACAACTTTTTTATATTCATCAATTTTTTTGCTCGGGTGCTTTTAAATTTTTATAATTAGTTAGAAGAATGTTTTGAGTCAAATACTGCTTTGAGTCTTTAATTATTTTACAATGTGCCAAATCCTGTTTTTATATTGTTTATGGCTATTTTTTGGGGGTGTTTCTTTTTATGTCAATATTTTTTGATAAAAAATATACATTGAAGGTAAATATTTTGTTATGATAATGTTTATGTTCACTTGGTAGATATGATAAAATATTATAGTGTTCAAAGTGGGATTGAGGGTTTTAATGAAATGTTTATCCTTGATTGTGTTGTGTGTTATCATTGGTTATTTTTAAGCTTGGTTTGGTTTATAATTTTGGTATTGGTATAACATGCTAATAGTGTTAAGTTGTTAAAATAAAAACGGGGCTCTTTGGTTTATTGTGGGACGGTGTGAGTTTTTCTCAAATAAGGTGAGTGGTTGGTTTTAGTTTCAAAGTAGTAGTTTTTTGGGAATAGTGTTGGTTGGATTCTTGAATCACATGTGTGCCATTGGATGATGGAACGTCCATGGGTGCACTCGGTGCAGCAATGAATGTGCCTTCAAGTTATAATGACACCTTTAAAGTAGTGTTTCCCTACAACCTTAGTTTTCTAAATGGTTTGTGTTTCCTAAGTATGATTCAGTCCTATATGTGTCTTTTGTGAAAGGTTTGATGTGTGATCTCAAGGGTGTTCCAGTATGGATTTCAAATTATAAAAGTTGTATTTGTGTATTGTTTTGGGTAATTATTTTAGACATGACATCTTAAAGGCCAGTTTGACTCTTCCAATTCATGTGTGGAGTTTTGTTAACATTAAGAATGGTTTGTGTTTGGAAATTTTGTGTGGCTGGTTGGGAAATTATATATTTTTAGAATAATGATTTAGACATGGGTGGGTTGTGATGGCCCGTTTGGCACTTTCAACATTAATGTAATGTTTTTTATGACTCTTTGAAATGACGACATTTTGATTACTGTATCCCAATATTACCACATTAGTATTTTGTAAAAGGTATCAAATGGTTTTAATGATTTCATGGCATAAAGGCCTAGTTGTCTCCATTGTTGATATCTTATATATATATGTATGTATATATATACTGGGGAACCTCTATAAGGGAGATATCCCTTATGGGAAATCGTTTGGAGTTTTTGTGTTTGGGGTAGGCAAGTGTGGTGAGATGAGTCACGTGTGCAAGGGATTACTAATTACATAGTGCTATTGTAACACCCATAGCTTCCTAGGGGTCTTTTTGAGATCGAGTGATGGTTTTTATCCAACCCCGATTAGACGGGTTAGTACCCCTGGATTTGTTGTTAGTCCAGGAGGGATTTGCGATTGAATCGGTTAGTTAGGGTGGCCAGTTGGTTATAGACATAAGAGCTTCACCATACGATCGTAGGTGGTTCAGAAACTGAGTATGTCTAGGGTTCTTATAGGGATGTTTAGGATCACCCATGGAGACTGGATTATTCTCATTACTTGTTTATTTTTCATGCACTAGTGTATTTTTAGCTTTCACTCTTCCTCATTTTACTCAAGCACAACATTGGTATATTTTGTGTTGGATTTTATTTATAAAATGAAAAATGATTTTGGAAAATGCTATGTAGAGAGTGTTGGGATTCTAAAAGGGAAAAACATGTTTCTTATTTTCAATTTTGAAAACCCTACTTTTATAATTGTTTTTCTAACTTTCATTAATGGAATTTTTCGGGAAAGGAGACATTGGATTCTGTGGTTTATCTTGGAAACACTACTGAGCATCTTTAATGCTCATGCCTATTTTTATCATTTCAGTTACAAGTTTCTTTGCCTAGATTTTCTTTATTGAGTTGCTCAGTATTGGAGCAAGTCATCTTTTTGTCGGGAGGTGACATAATATGTCACGTGGAGGTTCATTTGGGTTTATTTTCATTCCGCATCTATAGTTAAGTTTATCGACTATTTATATTTATCTGTTTTATTGTTTATTTGTTTTTGATCATGGGCCAAATCATTCCCTTCGATTAAAATTTAGATGCCCGGCACTGGTTGCTAGGACATGGGGATCCGGAACGCTCTTCGGGCCATGTCGCGGACTAGATCGAGTGACTGGTTCAGGGTCAACCCATGTTGTTTTGTGACAAATTCTCATTATATACACCACACAAATTAAATAATTGGTGAATAAGGTATATGTCTTACAGAAATAAAATTGAGATGAGAAATTCTTACCTCAAGTATCGTTTTTTTCATACATGATCAAACCTAATTTATAATAAATATATATTTATTATAAATATATTATATAACCATTACCATATATATAATAAAATATATTATTTAATTATAGAATCATATTTTAAATTTATTGACAATTATTTATTAAAATTATTGATTCAGGTGATATCTAGTTCATTTTTCATGTTTGTTTCGGTTTGGTAGTCCCAATCATTGTACATAGATCATGGATACATTATCTCCATGAATTCCAATAATTTTTTTGGTAACATATTTAATCATCATATACACTATTATAACTATTCATATAATATGATGATGAAAAATTAATTACATCACTTCATTAAGTAAAACCTAATGTACTATGTTAAGTGTAAAAATTGACCATTAAAAAAATATAGTAATATCAAAAATATTATATATATATTCATTAAATTCATTATTAAAACCATTAACATGAAGTTGTTATGTAAAACGAAATGCATCACTTCGTGATGGTGATAATCCACATCCACACTTGATAGATGTTTTCTTTTTTCTATATGATGGAATGGAGGTGAATAATGGTTGTTCCATCATCATAATAAAAATTCAGTATATTTAAGATACTAAATTCATTATTTTTTAATGGTTACCATATATTTAGGTGAGGTATAAGAAGAAATAAAACATAATGTACCCTGTTAAGTTTCATATCTATTTGTTGATAAACCACATTTGGATTACACCTTAAGACTTTAAGGGATTGTATTATGTCAATAAAATAAGATCTAGGACATGGGAAATGAATGTAATATTACATTTGGGTTGTTATTTTTTATATTTAGTGATCAAACTTAATGAATAAGGGATGAGATGATGTTCCCATTAACAAGTAAGGGGAGGGGAACCATTAGAATAAAAAAAAGTATTAAATTTAAATAAATTAAAATTCATGTCTAGGTGGATAAAAATTAAGATTTTTATAATAAATGATGAGTATAAGTTGATATAATCTCATCCAATAATATTTTTACAAGTTTAGGTTAATTTCTAACCCTTATCTCTTAGTTTTAATCGCTATTTACCCTTTGAAAATTATGATGATATCAATTATTTTACAATTTTGGCATCAAGAATTATAATATAGAAGGTAAATTGACCCATAAGTGGGTAAGGGATGAAAGTTTAGAGTATATACAATTCAATTGGATGAATATATTATATTTTATAAATTAAAATTCATTTAATAATGAATTATATGACATAGGATACCATTAATGACATTTCTGGGACTACTCACTTAGTTTGACATTAAAGACATCAATACTTGTATATAATTTGAATATAAAATCTTTTTTAAAAAATTTATACATTATTAATAAACATATAATTCACATGTCACCATAATTAATCCATAAAATATTATTTTTTATGATTTTAAATTCATTAACTTTGATTTTTACACTGCTTGCACAAACATTCTGTTAGCATTGTGTAAGAATTTATTGTAATTATACCATCAAAAAAATTTAAAATTAATTACCATAAAAAAATAAATTAATTTTATTCTAAATAAACATTATTATTCTATAATAACATCATTTGACTTTATGTGATCTTATAAATTAATGATAGTGGTATTTTGAAATTTTCCTTTACATAAACTATTACAATGGTCTTTATCAATGACTAATGGAAAAAATGCCATATTTTGTAATATTTGAAGGTGGTGGTAAAATTAAAATAATAAAATAAAATATAGTCAAGTGTATGGTTGATTTTTAATCCTTGTTTAACAGTTTTAATGTTGTCCAACATATTTTACCCTTACAACGGTGAAAACATTTTTCCCAATGTTACTATTCATTAGGAAAAAAAATAAATGTGGAATATTTTCAAAATTTTAAAATACCTATACCAAAAATTGTATATATTTCTCAATATTCTCTCTCCAGAGGATGAGGAAATAAATTTTAATATAAGTGTGAAAAATACAATGAAAACAATTTTTAGAAAAAAAATTGTTTTTAATTATAAAAATTAACTTCTATAAAAATTAGGAATATTGATAATTCAAATGGAGTTAATTAGATTATACTAAATAAACTGAATCATATGTAAATTTAACTCCAAACCCCAAAAATAATGATAATTCTAGATTATTTATTTACTGAAAAGATAAGATGAAATTTGAAAAATTTCTATGTTTCACTATTTAATGAAAATCCATTCATCTAATAGAAATACAAAAATTTCACCGATAGTTAACTTTAATTTGATGATTTCATAAATTTCATATATTTTATAAAATAAAATTTCTAATATTGGTATAAATTAATAATAACTTCCACACAGAAAATTCAATAAAAATCATTTTTGATGAAAATCAATTTTTAAAGCATAAAATTACTTCACTAAAAATTATGTGCTTATTTACTAATAATTAATCAATATATATTTATTGAGTATGAACATTGTATATATATATCATAATTTAATTACTCATACTTATACCCACTTGTTAAACAAGAATGTTATAATGGTCACATTTATATAATAATATTTGTATAATATATCTTAATTCACTTAAACATTTCTATTGCGTGTTTAGAAATTTTGTGAGATTATTATTATTTTAAACTAAATTTCATGGTGTGACATGAATATTCTTGAATTATGTTATTATATTCCATATATAAGGAGTCCAAAATCAAGTAAGTGATCAACTTCACAACATGGTCTCCTTTTGATGCAAAAAGGTCGACAACCATATTCCCTTCTATCCAACCATATAGGGTCTCAACATATATATGAAGAGAAATATATAAATTTCATATAATGTATTCATTACTTTAGTGACTATAAGAGAGGATCCCTGGTGATTTAACCGGAATTTATGAATGAAATTCAACTAATGAAATATTGACATTATAAAACTTGTAAAGATTAACACTTGTATGCATATCATGAGATTTAGCTTATATCGAAGATCATTATCTATAAAAGTTTGATAATGATAGAATGATATATCCTATTACATCTTAGACAAAACCACATATACAACTCCCTAAACCCATGATTTATCAATATTCTGCTTATATCTACACCTTAGAGCCTTCGAGCTTATCAGACACCACCCATCTCATCTGCAGATCTGGTAGATAGAGAACTAGAAATATGGATCATATTTGACCTAGTTAGGATGGATATCTAGAAAATAGAGTTGATATATTATAATCATGATAGGATCCTACATTTCCAATATGCGTTGTAGTGATTGACTCCTTGATGGTGAGTTGCATTACGAGCATTCCATATAACTGAGCATCCAAAAAACTATAGGACACCCTAGAATAATGACCCTACTATTATTAATATTATATTATGTTATTATATTAATGGATAAAACATTTTTTAATACATTTAACCCACCATTAAAAATAAAATAAAATCGATCGTGCATAAATGAAAATTACATCCTCCATGAAATGATGCGGTTAACTTTTCATCACCACCTCTCATGGATGGTGAAAAGGATTGATTTCATGAATTAGTAAAACTATAATTTAAAAATTATAATTATAAAATAATAATTTATCATATTTGTTTATTCCACTTCATTTGTTGATAAACAGAATCATTATTCATTCATACGTGCGGACTACTGCCTCCAAAAATGATGAATTCCATTTATCATCACCATATATTTTGGATGATTATAAGAATTAATTTAATTAAGGTAAATTAAATTTTTAAAATTTTTATGATTCTATAAAATTTATACTGACAATATATTATGAAATTCCACTACTAAATAAGTCATTATAACATGCCCCCATTTGGGATGGTTCTACAACCTACAAGTACGGTGTTATAATATTAATATTATGAATGATAAAGGAATGTTATATAATTATACTTTAATTAAAAACAATTTATTAGATATATTATTAATTACTATTGAAATTTTTTATTTATATTTATTATATTTATTAATATATCACCTTTCGATCGTTAAAGACGCAAAAAAATATTCTTCAAAATTATCATTTTTGAAAACCATAATTTTATGATTATCCATATGAAAATGAGATATGGATAATAATTGAAACACCATTATTCTGGTATCTTGAAGAATTCTTCAATGATGAATTTATAAAAAAAATAATCAACCACACCATTACAAAACTAGTACAAAACAAGCAATCAATGTTTCTAGCACCTAAAGTGGAAAATGAACTATAACTAGAAAGTATATTTATAAGAGATGTTTATGAATGTTGTTTATAAAAGAAAATATACATTAATAAGGATATTAAATAGGTTATGAATAATGTTTTATAAATATGGTCGTAGAACATTTTGACTAAGAAGAAAATGGGGTAAGGTTTATTTGTCTCTATTTTCACCCCTTGAGACAAATTTCTTATTAAAAACATTTTTTTTTATTTTTTATGGTGTATCTATGATCCCTAAATATTTTGTGTCATGAACCTATAAATTTTTATGGTTTAGAGATTTTTATTTTAAATTATTTCCTTCAATGTGTTTTCAATGGAAATCTTCTAATGCTGTTAGGGGTTATTTTTCAAAAATTTAATTTCTTAAGAAATATTTCATATTTTGTCCCATGATATATTTGATATGGTTCAAATACAAAATAATTATGATCTTTTACCATATTCATGAAATTCATGCAGATTTATGAGACATATCTTGTTCCCTATTAAAATAGATTTTTATTTAATTGATCCCAAGTTTGTAAGTGTTTTTTTCTCAATTTTCACCCCTTGAGACATATTTCTTATTATACACAATGTTATATTTTTTATGTTGTATTTAATAAACCATTAATACTTTTATAATTATCCTCTCATTAGTTATGGTTTTGTATCATTTTATTTAAATTTATATTTTTCAAGGGGTTTTTATTCGAATGATTCTAATGTCGTAAGTGTTATTTGATTAAAATTTTAATTACATGATAAATGTTTATCTAATAAAATATATTTTATATTTCTTGGTGTACTTACTACTCCTTTTTTATGTCATTATTTTATCAATATTATTTTTACTTAATATTCATTTGAAATTATATCCTTCAAGGTGTTTTGATAAGAATGTTTATAATATCATAAGTGTTATTTGTATCTTTTTTTAAATTCCTTGAGTCATGTTTGATATTTCACAACATAATTTATTTTATATATTTTATTCACTACCATATTTATTTCAAGTATAATTAACATATTTCATTCCATTATATTTAAATTTCATGGTATCCCTATCGTGTTATTTTAATTCTTATGTTACTATTACCATAAGAGAGTTTGTATCTCAATTTTTCATTACTTAGATATGATTTGTATTCACAACTTGTTTCCTTTTTATAACTAAGGATTACTTTCTAAATTATCACCAACTATTTTCCTTTGTATTTTTAAACATATGTAAATCCATCGCTACTATTGTCGTTCCAAATCATCAAAATTCATTGACATGATTTTTATATAATTCCCTCTATCTATAAATGCTTTATTTTACATTATATTGTTTAATGTTAAATCTCCAAGATAGTCATACATCAATTAATTTAGAAAATTATTGACTTAAAAATATACTATTACTATATATTGTGTTACTTTTAATATTATTAAATGTAAAGTTATTACACTTATATATTGGGGGAAATATTGACAATTGATATACTTGTTATTCTGATATGAATATATATTAACTACTGTGGTAAGTTAATTATTAATTTTTAAACATACACCTTCTTTCTCAGAATGTCTTATATCCATTTTTTATTATAAAATTATTTACATTTTGTATTTTTTATAATAATATATATGTTTATGAATTACTAAGTAAATTTAACAGTGTATTATATTGATATTCATATATTTCAAAAGGTTAATGCAATGAACTAAATTATTTGATCGGTGGGGCCTAGTATTATATTTATCATAAATTAATTTACTGGTTTCATGATACAAATGGTTTGGAAATTTGGTTTATTCCTACCCATTGAAATAATGATGTGTTGGTTGTGACCATGTTGAAAATAATGATGTATTGGCTCCGGTCTTTACGGAATGAATAATATCTTAGCTAAGGCCTTGAAGATAAAGATCAATATGTTAGACAATATTTATTCCATAACAATGAATTATGTTATTGTTTTTTTCTCTTTATTTATATAGTTAACCATGTATTTGTTTCAAGCTCATGTGATCATTTATATGACGTTATTTTAACACCTTTTTATCCTTCCATATTATTCATTCCATGTTTATGCATTGATAAATTATGATATAAATTTTCACATAATGTATTTTTTATCTCACCGTTCATGTAAAGACCCGTAAATTTCAAGCAATTTTTTTTCTTAATTTTCCATGGAATTTTAAAAGAATGCAGTGTCTTACGGCACCTGATTCTGAAGGCCGGTGTGCCCAGAATCATTTTCCAAAGTTGGGCTCAGGTACATTCAGTGAACGGACAAGCGGGTTTTTCTAAATTTTGAACCGGTGCTCGGAATCAAATTCCGAGGGCACCAATGGAATCGCAGCGCCGGTACTTGCATAGAAACGCCTCTTCCGGATTTGCGTTTTCTCGGGTGTGTTTTTTAATTTTTGGGCTTAAAGTTAAGAAATAAAATAATTGGTACGACATACTTTATTTTATTTCACTTAAATCCACTTGAAAACCACTTAAAGCTGCTTAAACAGAGTTAATGCGGATAGTGTGCTATCCAAAAATTTCCTACCCTCTTGGTAGGATATTTGTGAGGTGGGGCCCGCACGAGCCCCACCGTTTCTTTTCCGCTAAGAAACAAACCCGCAAAACCCCGTCTTTTTGAAAGTCAACTGACGCATTTTCTTAAATTCTTAACACACCATTTAATTGGGCGGTTAACTTCGTTAAATTAATTCTATGAATTAATTTAATTGTTTCGTAACCAGTTTACACTCCGTTGGAGTAGTAATAAAATAAGACCAACGCAGGACATCTTGAGGATTGCTCGTTGAGAGGCTTTTGACAGAAATCTTGTGCCTTCATCCTCCTTCGTAAAGAATGAAAAGAACGCGAAGAACACCATCACCCTCGGAGATCAACGACGCTTCTTCCGAGACGTTCCTCCCCGCAACGATCTCCGATCACCAACTGCTTGAGGTAAGAGATTTCTGGTTTCTTCTTTTAAATCACTTTATGGGTTATAACAACAACATAGATTTAATTAATATAATTAAATATACTTGTTCTTGAACCTCGGAGTTTGTCGACGCGACACCCATTCCGCGACGACGCGACGCCCTTCCGCGACGCGACGATCGCCTCCTTCCGCGACGATCAAATTTGCGAAGAATGCACGCTCGATTACTATGGCGAGGTAGGGGTTTGTTTGTGAAATAATTTATATTCCCGTGATTTTTTCTTTTAAAACTAAGAACCCGGATCAAGTTCAATTTTAATTCTATTAAAATTGTGCCTTGATTTTTATTCATGTGTTGAATATTTCATCCCGATTGTTATCACCTAACACAGAGGGTGCGGGCCAAAAAAACATGGCCCGACAACTTTCCACAGTTCTTCATTGATGTGCGGATTGCCAGGCAACGACAAAACATGCCGTAGACGTGATTCGTTGTTTCCACAGTGAAGTATGGGACTTAGGAGGAGCTACGGTGCAAACGGAAACGGAATCGGACCACCGGAGCAACTCTAGTGGCCCACGGAACCCACCGGCCGGAGGTGGCAGTGCCCTTGCGCGCCTCCAGACATGGCCGCCACGGCTGAAGCTACGGAGACGGTGGCCAGCGGACCCACGACCGTGCGGGTCCGGCACACACGGGACGCAGCTTTGCCGCGTCCGCTGATTTAGCACGGCCCCTCGCGGGGCCGTGGTACGTTCATCCCGCGGGGGCAGCACCCCGCGGCTCCCTCGCTCGGCAGCTCGGCCGAGCCGAGCCGGGCCGACCCACAGGGCTTACCCGGGTTGGGTCGACCCGGTTTGGGCCGATCCAGGGGGGTCGGGCCGGGTCGGTCTGGGCCCAGACCCCCCGTTTCCGGACCTTTTCGGTCTTTTGCTCATAACATGAGCTACAGGGCCCCGAACGATGCACCGTCAACGGTGATGCAATCCTTGGATCGAGACGATTGTTTCGGTATATCACACTCAAGGTTATATAATACATTGGGTTCGGCCGGGTTGGTTCGTACACGAAACCAACCGGGCCCTCGGAGCGGAAACGCTCATATCTTGAGCTTCGGACGTCCGATTGACGTGCCGTCGACTTTTTTGAATTTCTCTAAGTGAGATGGATCTTTTGGCTTACTTTGCCCGAGGTTTGGATGCATGTGGAGTACGGTCGGGTTGGTTTTTCTTTAGAAACCAACCGGGCCCCTAGGACAAAAAAGCCAATACCTCTCAGACCGGGCGTCTGATTGACATGCCGTCTACGACGTTGAGTTCATGTTGGCGATACGGAACTATAGGATACATCAACTCTGGACTATGTGTCAGTTGATGTATCAGCCTCTCGGCTCGTGGAGCGGACCCTCCCGAATGAGCTTGCTATGTGGGGGAACCCTAGAGCTAGCTGTAACTGCTGCTGTGAGGACGACGACTGTACAGAGATCCTCAGTGGATTAGACTACGACGATGATGAAAACAGTATGGGAATTATCTGTGTTTTCGGCAGAGGCCACTACGGTACATCTTGGGATACATCAACTCCAGACTACATGTCAGTTGATGCATCGACCTCTTAGCTCGTGGAGTAGACCCTCCCAGAACGAGCATGCTGTGTGCGGAAACCCTAGAGCCAGTTGAGACTTGACGACTGCTAATTGAATGACTCGGTGTGTTACAGATAGCCCAGTGGGGAGCTCTTGGTTGTAGCGGAAGACCCACGGCGGGGGAGTGCTTGGTTATAGCGGCAGACCCACGGTACTCAATAGAAGAAGTGCCTCTGGAGGCTGTGAAGGGAAGCGCTCGGTTGTAGCGGTAGACCCACGACAGAGGTGCGCTTGGTTGTAGCGGCACAGGGGAGAACATGGTTTTAGCGGCAAACCCACGACAGAGGCGCGCTTGGTTGTAGCGGCATAGGGGAGCGCTTGGTTGTAGCGGCAGACCTACGACGGAGGAGCGCTTGGTTGTAGCAGCATGGGGGAGCGCTTGGTTGTAGCAGCAGACCCACGGTACCCGATAGGTGGAGTACTACAGCAGTCCAAGGTAAGAGGGAAGTGCTTGGTTATAGCAGCATAACCACTATACATGATGGAGAATGAGTTTCCCAATAGCTTTGGGTTCAACTTCATGATCGATCCTGTGTGGGTTATTGTGAGGGTTAGTACCTACAGATCTTTTGTGGGTCCGACAGCTTAGATGAATCAGTGGCTACATCTGATCATCTCTAACGTCATACGAAGAAGTACCTGTGTGAGCTGAATCCTGTTTTATTTCCTTTGTGGATTGTGTTGTGCTATCCTGTGTGGATTTACGTTTTGATTTCCTTTGTGGATTGTGTTGGGCTATCCTCTGTGGATTTACATTTTTATTTCCTGTGTGGACTTGGTTGTGCTTGGGCTCAGATGTTGGAGCTAGACGGGAATTGATGACTTAGGTATATGTATGGGCATATACCAAATCAGTGTCGGATGTTACTTCGTTATTGTATCCTTCCTTTGTGGTTTATCCTTTGTGGATTCTGGGAGACCATAGGGGGTCTCGGGGTCCCTACTGAGTAGCTTATACTCACCCCTACACGGGCTATTCCCGCACTACGTTGTGTTGGTTACAGACGATAGACAGCGTTGATCGTGGTGAAGGCGTGCGGAGCAGGACAGTACCTAGAGGTGGACCACTGGTCGGGGTGTGCTCGGAGCGGACGGCTGGACTGAGGAGCTGTGGAGGCTATCTATAGTCACCCTTTAGGTGGGACTTCCAGAGGACGACTCTACGTGGTGGATTTTCCTTTCAGTTGCTGTTTTTCCCCTTTCAGTTGTACTTTACAGTTGGGCTTGTATATCCGACCCCCTTTACTTTTCTGCACTTACTGTTGTACCAGCTTTTACGTAGTGTTTACTTCTTCTGCTTTCTTAATCTGCCGTGCTTGTTTACTTTACAAAGGCAATGCCTTCCCTTTTTACCAGGATTTACGCCTTGGTGCTAGTCACCAGCCCCTGGCATATAGAATGTGGGCTAGGGGTAGTCACGACACGGGCCTCGAGGACGGGGCGTGACAATTCTTTTATTTCCATATCCATAGGTTTTTATGTAACTTATAATATGCGTTATCTCTAGAATAGTATAAAATGATTAGAATTCTGATGATGTTGTTGATGAATTTCTAGTTTCTTATATAATGGAAGCAATGTTCAACTATTGAGAAATACACTTAATTTGTTAGTTTTATGATTTTTCAAGCAATCTTAAACACTACACATAAAATATAATTCAAATGTTATTGACATAATATTTTATAGTGATATTTTATTTATTGATGGATAAAATTGGTTCACTTTAGTTCTTTTAGAATCTCGTATGAAAAGATGTTATTTATGAGATCCTCTTCCCCAGAGTACATGTCTCGAGCATCACAGTTGGTACTAATGGAGGTTTTCGATATCATCAGATATTCAGATGTTATTGTTCTAAGATAATTTAGAATAATAAATGTCATCAAGGACTGATATATTAATGTTGATCATAATTTAAATGGAATGGATAACCCTTTTGGATTGGTTATGATATTATTTGATACTTTATATCATTTGAGGATTAGGATGAGGGAGCTTTATAGAAAACCTTAGGTATGAGTCTATGTACAATAAAACATCCATGATATTGGAAAAGCATGGAGTTTTTGGTCTCTTAGAATTTACAACCCTATTTGGATTGTGGAAAATGGAAATGGTTGCATTAGAGATGCACCTAAGGGTAATCTCATAAATAAAGGATGGTTAATTATAAAATTATTCTTAAATTGATTCATAGTGAGTGTTCTTAAGACTACACAGCTTGATAATAAATCATAGGGGATATGGTTTAGAAATTAACATGTACATTAAGAATTATTATAAAGTATTCTAATAAACTAGTTAGGTAAATGAAGTAATTCATATGATATGGTATATATTAATTGATATTTTAATTTTTAGATAATTCAAGAATTTAATTTTTTAGATCATAGACTTCAATTATTTTTTTATTTGGAATATTGTAAATAAGTCCATGGTAATTTGGGAGTGTTATTTTTTTTATGATTATGAGGATTAAAAAACCAAACAAAAATAAACATAGGTTGAACCAAGAGTGATATATCGTTAACTAATAATATATTTAAGAAAACATGATGATGTAATAGAGTAGGAAATATTGATATTAAAATTTTTATAATTCCATTATGATGATAATTATATATTAATCATATTAAATATTTTCATTTTAGTAATGGCTAGATCGAGGAAGAACAAAATTAACATTGGATATGATGGGAAATTCAGTGATAGTCCTAATGAGAAACTCAATGGGATATTAGATGTTTTTAGAAATCATTTGATGCTACCAAATTGGCTATCATGAATTATGGATTGCAACATGAATATAGTTGAATTATAAAATACACCAAATAAGAGAAGAAAGTGATCTGATGGAAGCTCGATAAAAAAAGAGGATAAAGGAATAAAGATTAAATTTTCTACATGTAATATTTTTGGAAGAAACACAAAATGTAATGTATCAAAAGAACTGTAATATTGTACTGGTGTGTAAAATGAGGGCATACCGTAATATTTTGAAAAGTAAATATGAGTAAATTGATTAACATAATAAGGGGAAAAATGTGTTTTCTAGTCATAAGTAATATATTAAGATAGAAACCTCATTTAAAAATATATCTAGAGTAATGTCTGTCTTTTAGATAACCTAGAATAAATTTATTATTAAATAATAATTATAATTATGAGGACATAATTTATTTATGTGTTTGATAATATAACACCCTGATATTTTAAATTATATATTCCTTTAAGAATTAATATATTCGATCGCATATGATAAATGAAATTCCAAACTACAACGATCTAAAAAACATTATATAACCATTAATGTTATTATATGTATTTTATGGGTAAAATTGAGGTATCCAAATTATGAAATAAATTTTTTAAAAAATAATGGTCATTATTGATTCTATGAAATTGATAAATTTTAATTAGTGTAGCTAAATAACTATTAAGACTGATTTTTATTTTCAGATATAAATTTTTTAAAATAGTCATGTATGCATTTTATTTTAAAATACAAAATATATTATTGATAAAATATATTATTGATATAAATATTATATTAACACAAATATAAATACTAATGGATAATAAATATGAATGAAAACACTTATAATAATAAATGTTATTTTTATATGAAAAAAATTTTCACTATATTTTTAGTTTATTATTTTCAAATTTTAAACTTTTTATTTAACCAAATTCACTTGATTTTTAGATTTATTTTAACAATATTATCATAATATGAGTTTTTTTTATTTTTTTAGAAATAATATATTTTTAGGTGAATAGTAAAAAATAATGGTCTTACTAAATTCATTGTGTTTATGGATACATCAAGAAGTATGTATATTTTAAAAACATATAAAAAAATCCATAATAAGAAATTAATTTACGTTGTAAAACAATACATTTAAAAAATTATTATTGATTTAGAAAACCTAACTTTATCATTTTATAAACATAAGTAATATTTCTCAACAAAAAAACTATTTTTACTCTTTATTTAAATTAAATATTATTTTGATAATTTTTTGTTTCTTATTTATTTGAAAGGAATAATATTTTTTATAATATAAAATTAATATTATAAAAATATAAAACATTGATAATTTTATCCTATACATACATTTTAATCATGGAATACACATTCTAAAAATGTTTTTTATTCATTATATACACTAGGGTTAAAATTAATTTTTCATAAACATCAAAACATTTTTTTATAAAATGTATCTCATATCTATAATGATTAGTTACAAATTATTTAATAAATATGATTATATTTTAAGGCATTGAAATTAAATTTCTTAAGTTAAAATTAATTGGAACACTAAAAACAAAAAAAGGTAAAATATTAGCCATTCAAGAAAGTTGATTTTTTATTATTTAACCATCAATCTTTTTAATCCGAATATTTTATGGTAAAATATTTACAATAATTGTTTTGAAAATCCATACATTTTTTATCAATATATTTTTTTATTAAATACTACGTCATGTTGATCATGAATAGTATTGACTCCAATTACCAAAGGATTTATTTATTTATTTTTAGATACTAAGCATTTTAATTGGGTTTAGGGGGAGCCTTATATAGACTGTATGGATAATCAAACATATCCCATTGCATGACCTAAAGGATTAAATGCCTGACACAAAAAACAACCCCAACCTAGCTTCTACTTCATGATACACCATTGCTCTATGGCCTTGCAAGGATGATTGGCTAGCATTTCCCCATGAAGAACTGCAAGGTTTCTGGTACCAATAACCAAATTCATACGCTCTCATTATTGTAGATTTGATTACCCTGCTGGTAGATGTTTCACACTCTAAATTTATTCTTCTTCTGGGGCTACACATGAGGATCCAAATTGGTATGCAGCTCATATTCCAAAACCTATGTCGTGACCTTACTCCACAAACCACTTGCTGAGCCTCACCACCTTGACCCATCAACAACCTCCACATATTTTCACCAACTTTTTTTTCTCCCAACCACTATAACCCACCATCCTAGAGATGAAATACTATGCCAAATCCATCAACACCGACCTCTAATGTTGACGCCACTCACCCACCTCTGTCATAGTCACGCGACAGGATTGTCGACCTATGTCTTCCTTCCTCATCATCGACATAATAGACACTAACCCTCGATGTTGATGAGATACCTCTACCACTGTGTAAAACCATGGCCAACATCCCACTTATAATAACCCCCAAATTTTATTCATATTCATATAGATCAGTAAGTGAATGAATTAGACATAAAGAAGTGACAGTAGGGGCCGAATATTATATAGCACTTTTATGCATTGATTGGTCTTATGAGGGAAAATGATTTGGGTACTTAGTGGAGGCCTACCTAATGTAAGAATAATGCCTTGGTTGCAACATTGATGATATGAATAATTTCTTAGTTTTATCCTTAATAGAAAGAAAAATTCCTTGGCTGAGTCCATGATGGTTAATATATGGATGCCTAGTATTATAAATTCCATCACCATTAATTTAGTTATTTTTTTCCATGTGTTTGTTTATATTATTAATCATGTATTTGATTCATGATCATGTGATCTGTTATGTGAAATTACTTTATTATCAATTATTTCCTATCATATTACTCATGCCATGTTTATGCCTTGATAGATTCTAATATATATTTTCTATTATTGAGCATTTGAGCACACCCTTCTTATATTCAAATTTTTATATGTTTTGAAGAGAATTATAACACAATATATTTCTCGAATAGTAGAGTATATGGATAATTTTTTGGATGATATTGATGGCTTAATATGGATTATGTATTTTCTTATATAGTGAAACAATTTCCATCTAATGAGAAATAAATGGGTTTTGTAGGTTAATTTTTTTTCCAAAATATCTAAATTTTATTCCTAAAAGCACTATAAAATTTTAGTGACTCCATAGTAATCAGTGCTATTGTATTTATTGATGGTAAAAATAGGGTCACCTTAGTTCATTTCAAAGTCGTTATGTAGAGAAATTGTTTATGAGAACCAAAACCTGAGAGAGCACGTCTGTGGTATCACAAGAACATCATTATTGTATTCATATTATATTCACCTAGTTTGGGTGAAACAAGTAAAAATTACTTGTAACATTCATTATTCACTTTATTAATTCATATTTTTTGTGAGGGAGAGAAGTGATCATATTAAAAGTAGACCAAGATCATAGGAAGTCACTACCAGCACTACAATTTATCTGTGGTGAAAAAAGATCTTATAAAGGTAATTCAATTACTAGCACTAATATAAGGTATAATTAATTTAAAAACAGATTATATACTATTAGATATCATATTTTTGAATATAAATATATTAATATTGTTATAGATATAATATATTTTATGAAATATGATTATATATAACATTAGATACATAATTACCCATAATGTATAATATATTTAGTGAAAATGGTTTATATAATAAATAAAATATAATATTAAGTAAAACATTAGTAATTATAAAGCATTGTTAACAATTATTTTAAAATAATATTATGCTTTATAACTTATGATACTTGAAACACCGAACACTAAGTGAACTGTGATATATAATATAAATATTCTTATTTAAACCTGACCATTATATCTTAGATATTAAATTAGCATTACTAATATAAATAATAAAATTATGAGAAATATTTATAAAGGTTTTATATAATAAAAATATATTTATTAATGCATAGAAAATATTTACTCAATTTTTAGTAAAGTCATTTTATGCTTAAAAAAATATTTTCGTCAATAATGGTTTTTATTGTCTACTATGCACGGACATTATTATTAATTTCTAGAATATTTTAAAAATTTTATTTTAGGGAATAATTTAAATTTTGAAATAATCATTTAAATATTATATTATGGTGAATTAATGATTTTTTTCTGAGAATATTTATTTTTGAGTGAATAGTGAAAATACCAATTTTTGTTAAAATTTCATTTCTTTTCTTTAAATAAAGTAATATAAAAGTAAAGTTATATTTTGAATTTGATCTTAAAGTAACTTATGAATCATTTAATTATAAAAAATCCAATTAATTATGTATAAATATTCAATAAAATTTATTTGGGTATATTTTTATTTTTTGTCATAAATTCTCATTTATTTAAAAAAAAATTTATTTAGTTTTATGAATTTATAATAAAATTGGTTTATTTCAATTCTATAAATGTAATCATAAAAAATGGATTTCTTATTTTTAATAATTGGGTTCAAATTTGGTAAATATTTCCCTTTTATTTTTTATCACTATTAATAGTAAGCATGTTTAAGATTTGTCACCACTGTAAAGGGTAAATTAGGTAATTAAGGTTAAAAATAAAATGATAAGGATTTAAAAATACATCTAGAACTTACCTGTGTTTCCTTTTGATAATTTTAATTCAAAAAATCATTCAAATAGTCTAAAATATTGTATTTTGGTGTCATTTTTCTTTGATAAAGACCTTTTTATTATTTTATATAAATGAAAATTCCAAAATGTCTCTTTCTTAAATTTAATATCTATAATATTTTATGAGAGAAATAAAAAATATTATGAATGGTTTAGAAAATTTATTTTAAACATTTTTTAGGATGGTAATTTATTTTTAATTTTTCATGATGACATAATTACCTTAAATACTTACGCAATGTTGACACGGTGCTTGCACTTGTTGTAGAAGAATCAAGTAACTGATTTAAAAAACATTAAAAGTGGTGTTTTTGGGTGATTTATGGTTTCATATTAATTTTTAGATATATATATCATATTATTAATTTTTTAAAAGTCTTTATTTGAGATACATTATTTTCTTGATATTTTTTAAAGTCAAATTATGTCAATAATCTGTAAAATAAATTTCATGGTATTATATGTTAAATGATATATTATTTAATGATTTAAAATTAATAAACATAATTTATTTGAAAAAATTAATGAAATATGGTTTAGAATATCAATAATTTCCCAAATATGGGTCACTTTTTCTTTTAATGTGACTTTCTTGACCCCAAACACGTAAACCACTTGTGGTCCTGGTAATCGATAAATAATGTTAATAGGTGGGGGAGATAAAACTAATAGATAAGTGTTAAAACAACAATTATACTTGTTTAAATTTTATTGTATGAGATTATCACTACTTATATCAATACTATATTATAAATATATCAATTATGTTCCAAATGAAGATGAAAATTAATTTATATTAATTTAATACTTTATGTAATTCTGAGGCTTCCCCTCCTTTCACTTATAAAAGGAAACCACCTCTCCTCTATTCCTCACAATTCATGATCCATTTATCTTAAACAAGATCTAACCAAATCTCTTTCAAACCAAACTCCCCATGACTTAAATTATCTTTTCTTGTCAAAATTCTAACCAATATGGCTTAATGTGTAAGCCAAATATTATTTTCTGATGACGAGGTCTAACTTTTAATCAGTGGTTTCCATTTTATTTATTCTTTTATCTCCTTCCAATATCCTTAAACCACGATAATATAAATACAAAATTATATAATATTGTCATGACCCTCCTTCACCAAGATGAGGTAAGGGACAAAAAATATCCATACCCTTCCTACATCAAGTTGAAGAAGAGATAATATCCCCGAGACCCGCCTTCATTAAGTCACAGAGTGGAGACTAGAACCAAGGGTTTAGAATCACACACAATATTGAAGGCATTACCCTTTGTATTTAGTAGGATCTGGAGATAAGATAGTAAATCCCAAACAACACTAAAACTGGAGGAAAAAGTAAATCCAAAAATAAACCATTCCCATATGCATGTTCTAAAAGTAAGTTCTACAAATTACAATAAAACTCCAACGGAATGTACCAAAGAAAAGAAGAAAAGAATAACAACAACTGTCCCAAATTTCGGACTAGTATGGTCTTTCACAATCCTTGAAGTCCTCCTAGAAACCTAAAATCAGTTTTATATATGTAGAGTGAGTATACATGTATAATCTTTAGGGAAAAACAAAATCTCTCATGCACAAGTGGGGATGCATTCAAATTTTCGTGAGAAATGGAGATAACACCAAGAAAGAAAACTATCCACCAAAACCTCACCATGGAACACTCCCAAAATAACGCAAGTCAAGTAATGTAATAGTAATATCACATTGATTTTTGGGTACCCCACACCACTTTCCCACAGGTTATTGAAGACATCTTACATATCAGACCTCTCTCATCATTCTCACCGTAGTCTCACTACCACACCCCGCCCGCACACACCTGGGTTGTCACAACCGCACATTCTGCCCACAAAAACCTAGGATATCCATACAACACATACCACCCTCAAACAACTGGCCCATAACTACCAAACGTAACCATGCCCGCAAAAACATGACTCCAAAAAACTACTACCATGCTTGAAGACAACTGGGCCTCATCTCGAAGACACTTGGGAAACAACCTATCCACACACACCTGGTCTAACCACCACAACGTAACCTGCCCAAAGAATCTAAAGATATAATGGACGTCATGATATCACAACCTGATCAAAGAATTATGAGATACTCGGTAAAGGGAACAGAAAAGGAACAAATAACCATCAACTCATAAGAGTGTTGGGAAAAACACCATCCATTATGAATGGGAGTGTTCGGTACAAAGTACTCAACTTGGGTGGGGTGCGAAAAATAAACATAAGAACTAAATTATACATATAGGTTACAAGTACTCATCCCAACCTAGGGGTTCCAGAACCATCCCATACACAAACACCCTCATTACTATTCATTCATAAGGAGAACAACACCCATGACCAAGTCACAACTCATTCACAGAAAACAATTCCCCATTGAACCCATTCATGTTTTCATATTCACGTGATTATATTTAAGTAATTCATAATAACTAAGAAACTAACAAGCATAGCCACAATCCAAGGATGGAGAAAACAACCAAGCAACAATTTAAGCATTCACAACTAGTTTTCTTGTAAGGTCACAAGAACAAAAGGGGTACATGAGATCCCTCAAAGTACTGGAACCAAACCAAGCCCCACCATACGGCCCCACACGACCTCAGATCCAAAAACAAATGACTGAAAAACAATAGGGGATCCCATCCCCACCCATGTCTTTCTAAAAGCTTTAATAAAATCAACCACCCATGTCTCCAAGGTAGTGTATAAGAGTTTTTAGATTCAAATTCACCATTCATTTTGTTCTTTCTTTCCGTTTGATTAACTAGGGTGATCACACTTGGGTAGTTTTTCTCTATAAATCCATTTAATTAACCATTTTTATGTGATTAAACAATTCATATGTCATAGCCATTCAATTGTCATAGAATACAGGGGTTCATTAGTGCCCAAGGGAGGAAAACCAATGGCCATGATTTTCAATGGACACGAGCCCATACAGATTACAACATATAGAAGATGATAAAAGTGTACAACATCATCATAAAACACACCACTTCACTCATTAAAAGTTAGATCATTATATTTATTAAGGTTTTCTTTCATAAATTCACAACGTAACATCATCGTACCCACCCCGCATGATACATAGTAAATAGAGACTAAGGAAAAACCCTACTTGGATGATCAACAATCAAAGTTTCTCTCCACACGCTATGAACTGTGGATGCATGATTTTAAAGGGATGAACTCATGGGGCTTCAAGTGTGGGAAGGAAGGATCTAGCACAAGCGCACCATTTTCCCTACGATGGGGGGATCCAAACGCACTATGGAAAGAAAAAGAAGCCAGCCAAGAAGAAGAAAATAATTCTTTGTGATAACAAGGTGAGATCATGGAGTTATGGGATATCAAAATCTTGAATGGTTTTAAAAGGTGGATCATCGATTCACCACACGGTTGGATAGTTATATTTGATGGGATTAATTGTTATATAATAATTCTCATCGACGAGTGGTCATAAAAGTTTTGTGTTTAAACGATTTCCATTAATCAAATGGAAACACATAACAAGGGCGGAAGTGGAATGTACGGGAAAAATGTGTGATACCATGGGAAGCCACTTGTTTTGGTAATTCAAGGGTCACCTGGCACTTGGTAATTTTTTTTGATATAATTTATGTACTTTTAATTGCTTTGAAAGGTGTATAAAAACATTTCTACATCAAAAGATACATTGCGGGAGCTAAAAAAGTCAGAAACTGAAAATAGAATGAAGGTGGGGACACGGTTCGGTGAGACACCAAAATGTTTCCATTGTCATAGTGCCACCATAAGTAGTGCCACCATTTTCGTGTGCAATCATGATGGTGAGAACCTCATTGTGCCACCATCACAATGCCACCATAAGCGGTGCCACCATTTTAGTGTGCGACTGTGATGATGTGACCATCACGGTGCCACCATCATGATGCCATAGTGTGAAGTACCACCATTTCGGTGTGTGACCATGAGGGAGTGATCATCACGGTGCCACCGTCATAGTTCCACCATAAGTGGTACCACATTTTCAGTGGAACCATTTGATGGAAACAAGTTTTTTTTTGGAAAACTCATTAATGAGCCACTTCCAGTGCCGTTATGTAAGATACCTCTCAATGTATTCTCATCCCAAGAATAGAATCGAGACCAGAAATAAAGAGAGTGGTCCAAAAAACCACAATAGAAGATACCATTCAGGATTAAACCTCCCGGAAATCTAGGAACACCTCTCCCTCAAGTAACCAGACAAGACTATAAAGTTGTTTCAATCCAGACATATGGATTATGGAGCCCTTTCCCCAATGTCAAGATAATATCTGCTTTGGGCCACACTGAATCGCCCGCATGGGTTTAATCACATCCACATTAATATGTCTTGATTTGGGTTGGTTCCTCCCTTCCCCATAGTCAGGAATCTTCACAAACATTCAGTGAGAAATGGAAACAAAACACCTCATAGTCAACAAGGTCAAACACTACATAAAAGATAAATACAAAACTGAATAGAAAAAAACTCAAAATAAAGCTGGGTACATGGCGTGCATCTGTGGCTCTTATTCCCAGGTACTCTCCTCGAGGCCACCATGCTTATAAAACACACACATTCCAAAGGGATGGTTTTTCCACGAATCACATGCTCCATTAAACCTTTCATCATCACTGTTCACTCAACAAACATCACATCGTCCCTGATATAAAACTTTCCCCAGTCTAGGGCTTGTGAATTGTCATGTACAAACCATCGGAGCTGAGACACATAGAAGATGTCGTGCACTCTCAGTAGAGGCAGTGGAAGCACTAGATGATAAGCCACTTCTCCCACCCTCCACAAAAAATTGAATAGTCTGATGAAACTAGTAGAATTCTTACTCCACTTTCTGAACCACTGTTGCCCATTTTGAGGGGAGACCATCAAGAAAATACAGTCCCTGACATCAAAATCCAAGGGTCTCCTCTTATTATTAGCATATTTCTTCTGCCAGTCCTGAGCCGCCTTCATCCTCTCTTGTTTAAGATGAACCTTCTCCACTGTTCTCTACACCATTTTTAGGCCAAGAACACCTGCTTCCCCGACCTCTGTCCAACAAATGGGCGAGTGACACAACCTTCCATGGAAACAATCTAATTGAGCCATTCCAAGGGTAGAGTGATATCTAATGTTGTAGGAAAACTCCACCAGAGGTAAGTGTTTCAACCACAATCCACCAAAGTCCAAGACACATGCCAATAACATATCCTCCAGTGTATGG
This sequence comes from Viscum album, assembly GCA_963277665.1. Taxonomy (NCBI): domain Eukaryota; kingdom Viridiplantae; phylum Streptophyta; class Magnoliopsida; order Santalales; family Viscaceae; genus Viscum; species Viscum album. The sequence goes on from OY728131.1 coordinate 1,936,650,554, forward strand.
ATGGTCTGTTCTATCTGTCCATCTGTCTGGGGGTGGAAGGTAGTGTTGAGGCATAGCCGGGTGCCAAAAGCCTGTTGCAATCCTTTCCAGACCTGTGAGGTAAAACAGGTATCCCGATCATAGTCTATGGACCTCGGAACCCCATTCAACTGCACCACCTCATCCACGTATTGTTGTGCTAAGGATTCCACTGTACATGACTCCTTGATTTCTAGGAAGTGAGTTGATTTTTTCAAATGGTCCACCACTAACCAGATAGAATAACCACCCCCTTGAACTCTGTGTATCCCGAAGACAAAATCCATCGAGATGTCATCCCACATACATTCGGGGACATCTAAAGGTTGTAATAGGCCTCTTGGGGCACGGTGTTTAGCCTTCACCTTCTGACACATGAGGCAATTTGCTACGAACTCTACCACTACCTGCTTCACCCTAGTCCGCCAAATATGACCACTCAATCCCTGTTAAATTTTGGAAACTCCTGGGTGTACTGCTAGGGGTGAGTATTGGTTCTCACCAAGAACTCTCTCGCAAATTTCTACCTGGACGAACAACAATCCGCAAAACAACATCTAATTAACCCTGTATTCCGACCATCCCTCTAGAGCATCACCCTGGCTAACATGATTGTGAATCACTTCAGACTCTAAGTCCCCTTAATTGAGACTTCTCCTCCTACTACAACAAAGAGGACATCACTATCATCTGAAACTGACAGCCTCTACCATCCTCCATCCTTTTATCTAGGTGTATGGTAGCCAACTCTTCCATTGCCTTCCAAGCATATGCCGACTCTCGAACCAAAACCATCTGAAACATCCTACTCAGGGGTTCATTCACCACAATACCCTTTCCTGGGGTGTAGGAAATCTTGATTTTGTAGTCTTGAAAGAACTCCATAAACTTATTATCTTGCAAGTTTAGGTCCCACTGGGAGAAGATACACCTCAAACTCTTTTGATCCATGAAGACCACAAAGCACTCCCTGATGTGGTAGTGTCCCCACAAATTTAGGACGAACACAACCGCTGTAAGATCTATGTCATTGGAGGAATAGTTATGCTCTTGGGGACGTAACATCATAGACCCATAAAAGATCACCCCTACTATTGCATCAGAAAACACCCCAATCCTTGGCCCGAAGCATCACAAAACATCTTAAACGTCACTCCTTCTGTAAACCTCAGCATTAGGGCACTAATCAACATCCAATTCAGATAACTAAAGGATTCCTCACACTGCCTACTCCACACAAAAGTATGGTCTTTCATGGTCAAGGATGTCAAAAGATATACAACTCTGGAGAATTTGGGCACGAATCTCAGGTATTAACCTGCTAGTCCTAGGAAACTACAAACATCTACCATGTTCTTGGCTGCATCCCAAGAAACAACCTCTTCAACCTTTGATGGGTCTACCTTTATCCCCTATACATACACCACGTGTCCAAGAATATGGACTTCTCATGACCCGCACATGCACTTAGACAATTTCCCATATAGTTGGTGCTGTTAGGGGACCACTAAAATCGTTCTCTGATGCTCCCTATGATCCTCCTCTGACCTTGAGTAGATCAGGATGTCGTCAATATACACTACTACAAACTAGTCTATATATTCAGAAAAGATGGAGTTCCTGAGCCCCATTAACACAGCTGGTGTGTTCATAATGCCGAAAGACATGACTACAAACTCAAAGAGCGCATATATACACCTAGAGGAAGTCTTCAAGATGTACCCCTATTTCACCCTCAACTGGTGATATCCTGACCATAGGCTTATCTTGCAGAACCATCTTGCCCCCTTCAATTGGTCAAAGAGGTATTTTCCCTCGGGAGAGGGTAACAGTTCTTGACCGTTACCTAATTCAGTCTTTAGTAGTCAATGTACAGCCTGAGACAACCATTCACCTTTTCACGAACAATACCAGGGAACACCATGGTGACACGCTTGGTCAAAAAAACCCTCCTTCATCAGATCATCAATCTAAATTCGTAACTCCTTCAGCTCAGAAGGCGCCATCCTATAGGGATCCATCGAAATCGAATGAGAACCAGGTTGAAAGTCTATCCCAAACTCAATGTCACATCGAGAGGGTAGAGTCACCACCTACTTAAGAAATAATTACATGAACTCAATGATGATTCCTGGGATTTCCACCATCTCTGTATCTTCCGAATCTACTGACAGATCAACTAACAAGGAACGGAGGGGCTCCACTCCTCGGATACCCCCTAAAAACCACGCACACTGATTAAAGTCACACGTCAGACACCCATATCTAAAAACACAATCCTATTTCAGAAGTTGTCGATAATGGAACATATATAGAACAACCATTTGATGCCAAAAATTACATAATACGGCTATATCTGTAGAAAAATAAGGTCCCCACTTGATTTATGTGGTCCTAACATTAGTGTACACCCTCAGTAAACACGATACATGCTTTTCTAACTTCTGACTAGCATACTCAAATCTAGGGGTATGGGAAGTCTCTATACATCTAGACCTAAGTCATGGGATATTCTGGGTGCAAACAAAGAGTACAGAGCTTCTAAATTAAACAATGCATAGGCATGAGTACTAACAAGCAGATCATACCACGAACAACATCTGGCCCTGCTGGAACTGCTAACTCTGCGGTGTGTAACTACACATGCCTAACTCCTAACCCCTTGGCTATCGACTGCCTCCCTGACCATGGCATAGTCATGGTCTCAGAAGAGCTCCATGAGTTCTACCTCCAAATTCATCATCTTCACTTGGTGGATCGGGAGCATGCTTTTCTTATTGCTGCTGCTGAAAGGGCCTAGCTGGAAACAGCTGCTGCTGAGGTGGGTGCAACACCGGCCCACCCCCACTGTACTACACTAGGTCTGGGAACTGATTCTCAAGGTTCCCACCACTGCCACAGATGAATCATCTCAGTCCCGAGATCACAAGGAAGGGGCAAGGACCAGGAGATCAAAACTGGAACTACTGGGGCCTTCTCCCCAGTGGTTGTAATCTGGACGGCCCTGACATTGGAGGCATGTTGCTAACAACCTTCCCCTTTGACAAGCCCAACTGGATTTCCTCTCACGATACTCCTCATAGCGTGTGAATCCTTCCCACCATTTCATCCTTCTCTTAGACCACAATGTATGTCGGTAGAGTAAAGGGGGTAACAACATACTGAAGAGAAGGTCGGAGTGCCTCTTCTAAATATCTCTGCCGGGACTCCTCATCCAAAAAGTGGTTCAGAGAAAAGGGAAGAACATCCTTGAACATGATCCCCAACTCCCACACTAACATGCTCTTCTACTGAAGGGAGAGCTGTTCATACCTCTTCTCCACCTTCATTATGGATGATAAGAATTCTTCTCAAAACACCCTCTCGAAGTCAACCCCCAAAACCTTAGCCTCCCTCTTCTCCCCAATATAAAGCATCCACCATTAATGTGCTGCTCCCCATATTTGGATTATATCTAGAGGAACCCAGTACTTCATCTGAGCCTAGATCAAACTGATATCTTTCACCATCTCCTCGATCCATCTCTCCATCTCCATGTCTGAAATGCTTCCCTCATACTTCCCTAGGGTCTTCCACTGAAAGGCACGAAGAAACCTCTACCACTGATTGTACTCATCCTCTCGGTCATCCCTCTACTGATCAACTGATACAATCTATTGGACTTTGATCGCGTATACTACTCATGGTAATCATTTAGGATCCCTAGCTATAAGATAAACAAGGAATTCCTAAGCCTAAGTAGTGTAGATGATTTCTTTTAATTTTTTCTTATACATCTTATTCATTTTTAATCACAAAAATACCCATTAAACACATGAACACAAGTCATTATGACATATTTACCTATACCAGGGTCTCTACCCTATAATCAGTGTAGCCTCACTTGGTTGTTTGGTAGGCCCAAATTCCTTGCATCGGATCACAGGGGGCCCTAAAATCTTGTGTCCTAGCCAGTCTTCCCTGGCATATTTCACTAACTAAGATTGCCTAACACTACTTACCTACCATCCCATGCAATCCTCACTATGCATAACCCCATGCTCCATCATATCTCTCAGCCTCCCTTTGATACCATTCTGTCATTACCCGCTTTCACCAGGATGAGGGAAGGGATAAAAGATTTCTAGACCCTTCCTTCTTCAAGTTGATGAAGAGATAATGACCCCCGAGACCCGCCTTACATAGGTCCCAGAGTGGAGACTAACACCAAGGGTATAGAATCACACCCAAAATGGAATGATTTACCCTTTTTATTTAGTAGTATATGGAGATAAGATATTAAATCCCAAAAAACACCAAAACTGGAGGCAAAAGTAAATAAATAAACAAACCATTCCCATATGCATGTTCCTAAAGTATGTGCTACAAAGTACTAGAAAACTAAAATGGAAAGTACCAATGAAAAGAAGAAAACAACATAAATAAATGCCCCAATTTATAGACTAGTATGATCCTGCATGATCCTAGAAGTCATCCTGGAAACCTGAATGCAGTTTTATATAAAAAGGGTAAGTATTCAGGGATACTTAGTAGGGAAAACCAAAATCTCTCGTGCACAAGTGAGGATGCATTCTAATTCCCATGAGAAAAAGAGATAACACCTAGAAAGGAAACTATAAACCCAAACTTTACCAAGGCACACTCCCTATATAATGAATGTCATGTAATGTAATAGTAAGAAAACATCGATGTTTAGGTACGCCATACCACTTTACCTCTAGTTATTGAAGACATCCTTCATGTCAGACCTTTACCACCATTCTCACCGCAGTCCCACTGCCACACCCCACTCGCACACACCTAGGCTGTCACAACCTCCAATTCCACCCACAAACACCTGGGCTATCAGCACCCCACATCCCGCCTGCAAACCACTTTGTGATAATAAAAAACATAACCACGCCCGCACACACCTAGGTCCAAACAACAACTACCACACCCGATGAGACTTGGGCCTCATCCCTATGACACTTGGGAAACAACCTGCCCCAAAAAACCTAGGCCAAATACCACCACATACCATACTTGTATAATTTTTGGCTATAATGGACCTCAAGCATTACATCCTACCCAATGAATCTTGTGATACTCAGGAAAGGGAGATGAAAAGGAACTAATAACCAGCCACTCATAAGAGTTTTGGAAAAAACACACTCCCCCATGAATAGGTGTGTTCGGTACAAAGTACTCAACTTGTGTGGTGTGCAAGCAAGAAACATAAAAACTAAATTATACATATAGGTAACAAGAACTCATCCCAACCTAGGGGTTCCAAAACCAGCCCATACAAAAACATCCTCATTACTATTCATTCATAAAGAGTACAACACCCACATCCAAGTCACAACATATTCCGAGTAAATAATTCCCCATTGAAACCATTCTTTTTTTTCATATTCATGTGATTTCATTAATGCAATTCTCCACTACTGGGTAACTAACATGCATAGCCATAAGCCAAGGAAGGATAATGTAAGAACCCATGATTTTCAAGAATGTCATTTTGAGAAGTAAGTAGAATTTTTTTCTATTGGATGCTCATGAGGTGTAAAATGGTCATTTTCTTCTACCATCTAATCTTGGATTTATTTTTTGGCAACTACATTTGTACCAAAATAGGGTGTTTACCCTAGGATATGAGTACGGTGGAAATATGAGATGTTCGAATTTTAGCAGAATATTTAATATTTAACATTATTAAATTAAATATTTAATTATTTGATTAGGTTTGTTTCGAAATAAACATTCAATGGAGCATCGAATTGAGATTATTTCTTCACCTTTGAGTCCTTAATGGAGAGTTTAGCCTAGGGAAGTCAAAAACTCATGTCGGGCGTCAGGGCTGGCCCGGGCCCCATTTTCTTCCTTTTCATATTTTCTTTTTTTTCATCTCTCATCCATCATCCTCCTTCTTGAGTATGATCCACATGTGATCCTCCTTAGCCATGCATTTTTTTTTGTATTTTGATATTGATAAAGTGATAGAGTTGGGAGGCCATAGGGGTATCGATTCGAAGCTCTCAACACGTAGAGTCAGCATGTGACAAGTGGGAGCTATGAAATCAACTAAAGCTTCTACGGTTTCCACCCAAAGGTAAGGAAGTTTATGTTTTTTCCATATATACCCTTTAAACATGTTTTTATTATCTATAAATTTTTATATTTCTTACTTGTATGCCCATGGGGATTGATCTGTTGTTTTAGTGGTGAAAACGGGTGTTTCGGGTGTTTTGAGGGATTTCCCGCTATAAAACCCAGAATACACTGCGTGTGTTCCCAGGGAACACGCCGTGAGTTATTACCGTTTGGGAAAGACAAAATTTTCTAAATTACACACCGTGTACTTTGTGTACATGCCATATATTGGTGTCTATGTGACCGACCATGTTAAATAAGACACGGAATGGTGGTTTTTAAAGAGTAAATGACAGGTACTTTAAGTGCACACTATGTAGTCGTACATGGGCATGTGTTTTAGTGAAAAAAACATAGGGTTAATTTTTTTGAATTGTACATTCCATGTACAGTTAAGTACATGTCGTGTACTATTACACAGGCTTGCCAAATGTGTTCTGGACATGTGCTCTGGCTATGTATTACTTCAGTTTAGTAGTTTTGGGTTATAGTATGCTCTAGAAGTCCGAATTGGGCAAGTGAGTAGTCAATTTTGAGTGGATATCTACATAGATCGAAATGGTGAAATCCTTTTGACTTTTAGAAGTCATCTATATAGGGTTTTGAGGGTTTCTATCTAAATGAAGGTGTTCTTCCTCCATTTATCAGGTTCAGTTGACACATAAGTCTGAAACATGGTGTGGATGATAGGTTGGGTTTTCATAACAACTCATTTGAGACATTTTACAGATGATTATCTATGAGCTATCACCTGTAACCTATGCTTTAAAGGATGTTCATCTTTTGAGACATTCCCTTATGGCCTATGAGGCTTTGAGTCCAGGCACATCCAAGAATCCCCTGAGGGATCCCATAACTTATTACTAACCAAGGGAGTCCCTTATAGGATCTCTCTCATGTTTTTACTTTGACAGGACCCACGTTATGGAATTCCAATGTTTTCATTCCTTTGAGGATCCCATGTAGGATACCTCCCTTGCTCTTCGCTAAGGATCCCATATAGGATTCCTTTGATCATGTTTACCTGGAGAATCCTGAGTATAATTCCTCTTCAGTGTTTGACTTGAGAGACCTAGTGGGTTCCCATTGTTTGACCGACCCTGAGTAATTATGTTGGGTTTAGGTAAAGATGGTATTCGAGTGTCACATAGAAACCATGCCAAACTGGTAATTCCATGGGTCTAAGGATGTATTGTTGGGTTGGTTGTTCGGGCCACCATCACTATTTGTTTATATCTGACTTGGGTTTCTGATGTTGTAGTAGTTACCAGAGGTGCTTCCTGGTAGGTGGCTGTTGATAATGACATAAGGAGTCTTCTTGTTTTTTGGGATGCCTACATTTCCCCATGTGCTTGAGTAGTAGGTGGTCTTGTGTTTAAATCCAAATTTTGTGTACCGATGTGCCACACACCCATGTTTGGGTGTCATGTGGCTGAGAATTTAATTTTTGAGATACCTAGAACTACATAGGTAATCTAATAATTATGTATAAAACTAATGTTTGTGTCCGTTTCATTGATCTAGGGCCACCCAGAGGGTGCGTTTCCCTTGTTTAGCTTTTTGACCAGGATACCGGTGGGTATTCCGTGATGATATGATGATTTGAGTTTTCATGAGAGGACATGTGTATGAGTTTCTTGCTTATGTGAGGGGCTCAGCCCATTCGTTATGTTAGCCTAAGGGAAATGTTCTGTTTGGCCTGAGGGAAAGGTTCCGATTATCCTGTGGGCAAGGTTTGATTAGACTGAGGGCAATGTTTAGTTGATCCTAAGGGAAAGGATCTGATTAGCCTGAGGAAAATGTTCTATTTTTCTTGATGGAAACATTCTTATTTTTGAGGGTAGTAGGTTTCATTCCTGAGGTAAATATTCTTATATGCCTGAGGCCACTATTCGTTATACCTGAGGGAAGTCACAGAAGGGTTTCATTTCTATTCTCCTGAGGGTACGAATTCACATGTATGAGGACAATGGTTACTTGTTTTTGTGTATCTAGTTCAGAGACATTTCCAGCATTGGCAGAAGTAGGTATGTTTCGATGGGATTACAAACCCATAGACCGACTTAATGATAGAAGGCATGAGTGGCATGACGATAAGCTCAATTCCCTTGCACAAGATGTCCAGGAGATCAGGATTATGGTCCTATGGATAGACTGCTGATGTGGTTTCTTGTAATTTGAATAACCTATTCATGAATATTCATATTTATATATATGTATATAGGGATGAGACTATAAATGTGTACATATATAGATATGGTCATCCATGGTGGGACTTGCCCAGTTGATAGGGATTACAGAACCTATGTTCGACTATGGTTTCATGTTGGGTTATTTCCTTTTGTTGTGTTCCATCTAGGCTTAGAACATTGCTGTTGCATACAATTTTAGCAGCACAGTTATAGGTTTCTTTTCAGGGTGCCCTACTGAGATTATTTCTCACCCTTGCACATGCATATTTGTCTACGTGTAGACCTTTTGTCTGCATTTCAGGTTGAACACGAGTTTAATGGTGGATAGGTCTGAGGCTTTGTCTTTCATGATCATGCAGAGATGCTCGAGTGGTGCTACTTACCAAGATGTTGTAGTTCAAAAGTGTCTAGATATCAGGTACATATATTTCCTTAGAGTTAGTAGCAGAGAACTTTACTTTTACTTTCAGTTCTTTTGTACTTGTATCTGTATGGTCGGCCCGGTGGGTGACTAGGGTTGTATTGTATTTCATAGTTGTTTGGGATTTTACAACATTTTACAATTACAACTTTTTCTATTTTAGTTGTTTATTACTCTTGAAATCTGTTTACTTTCTAATATGTATGAGACTTAGTTATTATTTTTGTTTTCATACTCTGGTATGATGGTATTGTCTCCCCACTATCACACCCAAGGCCCTCGCTGCTAGTCGGTTGCCTCTGGCGTATGGGGTGGCGTGCTTAAATCCTTGTGTAGAACCGGCACAGAGCACCGTTTTAGTGGATTCTGGGTCGGGTCGTTACAATGAAAACAAGGAAACATTAATTTAAGCATTCACACCTGGTTCTCATGTAATGTCACAATAAAAAAAGGGGTCTATGAGAACACTCAAAGTACCGGAACCAAACCGAGTCCCACTATACAGCCCCACACGAACTTAGATCAAAAAACTAATGACTACACAATAACAGGGGATCCCATCCCCACCCTTGTCACCCCATAAGCATCCAGCAGAACAACCACCCATGTTACCAAGATAGAGGAAGGAAGTTTTCAGATTCAAACACACCATTCATTTTGTTCCTTATTTCTGTTTGATTAACCTGGGTGATCACACATGGATTGTTGTTCACTAGAAATCTATTTAATCAATCAATTTTACATGATTAAACAATTCATATTTCATAGTCATTCAATCATCACAAAAGACAGGGGTTCATTAGTGCACGTGGAAGGAACACCAATGACCATGATTTTCAGAGGACCTGAACCCATACAAAACACAAAATATAGAGGAAATTAAAATAGTACAACAACATCATCAAGAACAACCCTTCATTATATAAAAATCAATTTATTATCTTTATAATGGTTTGGTTTCATCCATTCTCAAAGGAACATCATCGTAACCACCCCACATAGTACACAATAAAAGGATACGAAGGAAAAACCCTACTTGGATGATCAATGATTGAAGTATCTCTCCACACGCCAAGAACTGGGGATGCACAATTTTCAAGGTGTGAACTCTAGGGGATCCAAGAGTGAAAAAGAAGGCTCCAACATAGCTGCACCACTTGCACTGGGAAAGGGATCCAAATGCACCATGGAAAGAAAAAGAGTCTAGAAAAAAAAGATGAAAATAATTCCCATGTGATAACAAGTTGAGATCCTAGAGTTAGGGGATATCGAAATATTGAATGGATTTAAAAGGTGGTTCATGGATTCACTATGTGGTTGGATAGTTACCCACAATAGGATTCAATTTTATATAATAATTCTCATCAGTGATTGGGAATAATGAATGTGTTCATAAAAAATTTCCCTTAATCCGAGGGAAATGCGTAATAGGAGCAGAACTGGAAAGTATGGGAAAAAGGTGTGACAGTGATGGAAGCCACATGTTTTGGTATGTCAAGGGTCACCTGAATGTGAGGGAAAAATTTGTATATCATTTATGAGATTTTAATAGATTTAAAAGGGGTATAAAAAATATCTATGTCAAAAGATACATCGTGGGAGTGAAAAAATTCGAAAAAAGGAAAAAGAACGAAGTGTGGGACATGGTTCGGTGAGTCACTTTAATGGTGCCAGAGTCACAGTGCCACCATAAATGGTGCCACCATTTTGGTGTGTGACTGTGATAGTGTGAACCTCATGGTGCCACTGTCATGGTACCATCGTATGTAGTGCCACCGTTTTAGTGTGTGACCATGACGGTGCAACCCTCATGGTGCCATATTCAAGGTTCCAACATAAGTGGTGCCACTGTTTCTATGTGTGTCCGTGATGGTGAAACCAGCACGATGCGACTGTCACAGTGCCACCGTCACAGTGCCACTGTCACAGTTCCACTGTTACAGTGCCACCATTTTGGTGGAATCGTTTTATAGAACGAAGTATTATGGAAAACTCCTTAACAAGTGACTACTCGGGCCATTACACACATATATATAAATTTTATTATGATTATGTTACAACCTTTTTCATCACTTTTTCCATCATATGAGGATCTAAATCATCCATCATGTTTATGTTTGGACTACTGCATCCACAAATCAATGTGTGTTGTTTTTTATCACCACCCAAAAAAATGGATATTATGATTTATCTAATGAATATATCTGATATTCATGACATAATTATTATTTTATAGTTAAAATATATTACTTACCTTCATACCCTTTGTCCTATTAAAAATGATAATGTCGCTCATGAGTATATGTGGACTATCACCACCATAAAGCAATGTGATTACTTATTCATGTAGGAATATCATGGATGATTATAAAATTGTGTTTAATATATAATCATGATAATTATGATATGTTTAATATTTTTTAGATTATGGAACCATGAACCCTTTGACCAGGGTCATATAATCAAATATGTTTTACAATCATGAACCAAATATCATGAAAGCATCTGAAATGAACTTATCGGAATCAATAACTATATAAAGTATGTTTATGAATCAAATTAAATTGATAATAATATGGTAATAATCACAAAAAATTTCTCCAAAAAGTATTAAATTATTATATGGTTATTATAATGGTGATGATGTACGTACTTGACGAGTCGGACTTGAGGTAAGCGGTTACATAACTCAATTTATTTTCAATGGCTTTTATTAATTATTCATTTTCAATGTTATTCCATGATTATTTGTGTAATTATCTCTAATTATTTTTTTGTTTTATTTCCTATTCATCATGTGGATTTACATTTTTTATAAATAACCAATTCATAGATTATTTCTCACTTCAATTTTATGATCTTTTTAAGGGTTTATCATCTCAAATTTGTTTTTGTGAGACATATCTCATATTCAACACTTATTTAAATCATGTGTTGTATAAAATACCTCTTTAATTATATAAGATAAAACTAAATTATAATATAGAACCTACAAAAACATTTTATATTCCATAATGATATATGATAAACCAAAAGTGTTATTGTTTGACAATTTTATGGATACATATAAATTTAACGGCATAGATACCCCTTTAGAGGTTTTATGTTATGGGGGATTAATATGATTAAGTATATTTTTGAAGGTATTTATGGGAATAAAACCCTTTGGTTTAATATGTGTTTTAGTGAAAAGGTTCATCACGGAAGAATGATTTAATATTTTGTGAACGTAACTTGATAGATATTGATAACCATTATGTTTAATATGATATTTGATGTTAATTTGGTTAATTTGGATAAAAGGGCTACTACATTTTGAGATTATATGTTTTATCATATAGATAAAAATGGGATTAAGAAGTTACTTTGTCACAATGTGATTAATGTTATTTTCAATGATGTTCATATATTGGAAACATTACATGATTAATGAAAATTGAAATATTTTTGCTGAAGATGGGATTTTATTTAAGGAATAAAGGGTGAGTTATATTTTGGAATCATTTGTGATTTAATTATATCATTATGGATATTATCGATATTTATGAAAACGATTAGAAAAATTTTAAGATTATATGATTAGGTAATATACTTTATTTGTATACATGAGTGATTAATATTGTTTATATATTAATGTTAAGTTGTTCTTGGATGAATATGTGACATAATCATTATTATAATTAGGTTTCATTCCAATATAAATATTATGAATAGTTTTAAGGTTATTTAATTATGGAATGATTTAAGATAGAATATGGGTGGTTTTGCTGAGGCTATGGGTATTAATGTAATATATATTTATTTAAAGTTTTACTCATATTGGAAATTATCTAAACATGTGATTACCTTTTTGGTTATGTATAGATATCATAGGAATAAATCGTTACCCTTTAATGGATATTATAATTAACTAAAAGTTAAATTTGGTGCTTTGGGATTAAAAATAATAATATTGAATAGTCATTTCATATAGTGAAAGATGTGTTAGATGTTGAAATTGATTGAAGCATAAATGAAGGAAGAAATATTTCATATAAAATATAATAAAATAGCATAAGTATATTTTATATTTACCTCTATCATGATGGAAAACTAATCCATAAAATCTCAGAAAATGGTCTTAAAATAAAAACATTATCCCATTTCCTTCATTTTAGATGAATTTATAGTATTCTTTTATCCCTTAATTATTTATGGTTTTGTGGTCATTAACATTCTCATGATCAAGTTATCTATCACTCTCTATTATTCCAAGGACATTATTTTTCTTCTCTATATCAATATTTTCACATCACAATATAATTTTTTGGTAGAGACAGATTATATTCCCAAAAATTAAATTCATATAATTATTATGGTGTGAAAATTTAATTGTTTTTCATATTATAGTGTTATTTATAAATTAATATATTAATACATCATTACATATTTGACAATATAAGCATATAAAACGTTAATTTCATAAATAAATATTTGTACATATAAATATATAAAATTTATTTTTAAATATAAAATACCATATGAAAATAAACATTTATTGCCCATTTTTTAAAGTTTTTAATTTAGCCAATTAAGTTACCTTATAAATATTTAATAATATATATATATAATCCAAAAAAATGTATATCTAATGCTTATATTTAAATTTCTGTGTGTATGTGTATTAAGAATCATATATATATATATATATATATATATATATGAATATATTCTAATATATGTGTATATATATATATTTATATACTGAAATAAATATATATTGTAGATTTATATACACATATTTAAATATGTAAATATATTACATGTAATATCTTCTAGGCAAGTGGAAAGTGTGATTGTTGCGTTTCAGTATATATATGTATGTATCTTTATACATTGCAACAAATATATATTAAAATACATACAGTTCCATATACGTGGACGCACACAAACATATACAAACACACACACACACACCTATACAAATACACACACATATAAATATATTAAAATAAATGTGGATGCTTCGTTGGCTGGGTACATTATTGTGGGGGTTGGATTGGTTGCTTGAGGAAAACAAGGCTCAATTGTGGCTTCTCTTCATAAGTATTTTAGTTCCAACTAGAGTCACCTTTCTCTTCTTAATTGGCACACAATCATCATTTGTATCATGCGTATTTTCCCACCTAAAATTGATGGTCCATTCCCATGAATTTGAACAAACCAACATAAAATAAATTTTGTAAAACATGGAACCAAGGGTGTCAAAGAATCTTCCAACAACGTTAAGAACATCAAATGTTTAAACTGTATTAAATATTCTACATATTTCAATCGTTTTTAATATAAAAATATTAATTAAAAGTGTGTGATTTATAATAGGAATTAATTAAATTTAATTTTTTTAAAATAGTTATATTAGAATATAATTATTATGAATTTATAAGGAAAAATAATATATATTTAACTAATTTCCCCAGTTAGATCATGACGTGCTCCCTTGGTTCAATTTCCATCCCGATTATGTATATATAAATTAAATGCACAATAAAATAATTTTAGGTTCAATATAATGATTTTATTGTTAGATGGACTTTGACATACTCTGGATGATTTAATTGCATGCATCATTATAATTTAAAATTTTACATAGAGATAGAGTGATTATTCTTATTATCTTTTTAATTTGAATTTTGATAATGACCATCCATAAATGAATTCAGAAATATATTTTAAATTTTCATGATATTATTTTTTGTGTATGTAATGGATGAATTGTTCTATAAATTAAATAATTACTATTATACCCTTCATCACCCCCTTTAATTCAGTAGATCTACAAATTCAACTATAACTGTCACTCTCCCTTCTTCATCCCCAGTACGAGTGCCCATCTATATAATATGCAGCTATCTTCCCCAAAATAAATGATGAATTGGGCAATGAGGACATTAGTGAAGCACAAGACTGTCAGTGATTCCTTCTTCCCCAACACCGATGATCAGGTGATAGAGAAAATGTAGAGGATAACTATATGGACTTTTGGCATTAGGCAAATCTTCAGGGCTTCTATACAAAATATATATTTTGTAAGTAATATAATACATTTAAAAATATAATTTCAAACTTATAAATCTATGTTTAACATTCTGGAAATATAACTAATGGTTTTATTAAAAAAAATCGATTTTTGGTTTTTATCTTTTAATCATGTATTCAAAAAATTCATTTCAATTTTTGGATTTTTTTTGAAAAACAAACACGTTTTCTTGATTTAAAATAATCCATATAATCCAATGCGAAATAATAATATACATGGATTTGCTGTAATATTATTTTTATATTTTAAATATGTGTTTTTTGAAAAATGGTTTTCATTGCGTATTGTGAATTTATATTAAAATTAAATATTACCACTTCTAGAAATTAAATATTATAAAAAGCGTTCAATATTTTAAATCATCATAATTAATATTAGGTAATAAAGTCAACTTAATTTTTGGTCATAATGAATTGTAACCATGATAAATATTTATCACCTAAATGAGTTTAATTTTTTCCCAAATATGTGTTATTGTGCAAACATATGTTATTTATGTAGTAGTGTTTTTATTATTTTTTCAATATATGGTTCTTCTTCACTCCTCTTATAAACATACTGGATTTCATTCCTCCTCCTTTTTCATTGTGAGACACCATGAAAATATTGTAATAATCAAGATATTAATTTATTAATAAAAATTAATGAATGTATAATCCTGGGAATATAATATGGAAATTTAAATTTAAAGTGTGTGATTTATAATAAAAACTAATATTAATTATCGTTATTAAAATATTTATATTTTAATATAATTAATATTAATATATATGGAATAATAATATTGTTTTAACAAATAAAAATATTTGTTCGATCACCTGTTTAACCGATTTTCTTGATCTGAACTTCACCTACTCCCCTGATTCATTGACCATCCCGATTCTAAAAATTCTGATCACACGGAATAAAACTTGTGTTTTGACTCCAATAATGTAACATGTTTTTATAATATTTCATTAAAGGAAACTTTCATCAAAAAATATAAAATTGTGATAATCATTCTTAAAAAAATGGATGTGGTGATAAATGAAGAACATTGAATCCATCTATCTATCCATATGAGAGTGTGTGTATTATTTGAACATTTAATAAAAAAAATTATTCTCAATCATTGTGAGATGGAGTTTTACCTACCATGCATATATAAATTGACCCTTCAAGAAAATAAATTTAGGTATAATTAGTCTCTTGACCATTGTAATAATAATTTTGACACTGACTATCGTTAAATGGATTAATAAACTTAAGAAATGGTTGACTCGTTCTATAAATTAGATACCCTTACTCATCCACTTTGATTATATAGCTCTATAAAATTAAACCATAATTTTCACTCACCCTTCCACGTCCCCAGTACAAGTACCTGTTTTTATGATCCCTGAATACAAAATGATGCATTAGGCGATGATGACGTTAGCGAAGCTGAGGAGTGTTGCCAATTCCTTCTTCCCTGGATCATCATAATGTTAGAGGAGAACGATGTTGTCTGATACGTTCTTAGTAGAATCCACTGACTCGGTGATAGCAGAAAGGAAGAGGAGGGAATCCCACACTAATCAACTCTTAGCAGACACTTTCGATCATGCGATCATGGAATGTTTGGTTCCATGACCAGTTATGAGGTATGGGATGGAAAAGACATGTGATCCCGAACTCTAATATAATATTCCTCAATTCGAGGTGGTACGATTGGACTTCTAACACTATTGAGATCCATGATTATGACTATAGTTGAACATTTATTTGACTACCATTTAATTCCCAAACACACCTACTGGGGAATGAGATTGATGGTGCGTTGAAGCCTCCTTCACTCAACTACAAAGGAGCGCCTCCGACCATGTGATAGTGACATTTACCATCCCTCTTCTGACCATCTCCACTCACACATGGTGGGATGAGGGGGTGCTTCCATACCCCCTTGGGATCATATCGATATGGATATTCAAGAATTTACTCTCTTTAAATAGGTTGAGACCTTGGTTACTCTCATTTTAAGGTTTCATATGGAAACTCTTTACATTTGGGGGAAACAACTTGTTGGAATGAAATCCACAGGTAGCTCAACCCTTAATCATACCATCCACTGGGACCACTTGTATGACTTGGAGATGGTGGTCTGAGAAATATCATAGTCATTGGTGTTTCATCTGGTATTGGGGGAAAACTGTATAATATAGGTATTTGAGTTAGGGGGTTCTTCTCAAGAGCTACTCTAAAAAACTCAACCCATGGTAGGCTATCATTCATATGATCAATAGTATGAACACCTATTATGAAAAGTTCAATCACTATCCTCTATCACAAGTGATTTCCTTGGAAGTAGAAAGATTACACCTTTGTTTCTCTTTCATCCAAATGGATTTGGTGCATGGCCATTGTCAGACCATTAAACAACTCACAAAGGGATCGACTCGGCACACCTATAGTGTTTAGGGGAGGGACTGTCTAATAGAACTATAACCTCAAACCACATCCTTATGATCACATGAGGTAGAGTCTTCATTCTTCCGGACTTGTTTCATCTAGCTCAGAATGATTGTAAAACCTCTCTTACTCAATAACTAGGGGGAGACTCACTGGATGACTCTGAATCCTACTCATACCTAGTATAATATATGTAGTGGACTTAAAGGATAACATTCCCTTGATATCTTTGAATCATGTTGGTGACATGCTATTATGGGCGGCATGTATTGATGAGCGGGATATGGATTTGAGTCTATAACATCCTTACTAGTGGAATATAAATACTGGGTATAATATAGGTAGCGGTATTATGAAATGGTTAGAGGGGCATCAATGAGGTTAGATGAGGGTTAGGGAGTGGACTGGTTCTACTACAATAATGAGGTTAGAGGTATAGACTCATACACATGCACAAAGGGTGAAAATGGGTCCTAACTCTAAACATTTGTGAGATAGTGTTTGAGTGTGGGGTGACTTAAGAACTACACCTAAAAGGCAGTTCACTGTCATCCATAACCCGTTACATGCAGTATGTGTAGGTATAAGTTTCATGAATACATATATTATATGATTAAAGAGATCTACAAGGAACAATATGAGAATTTCCTCTTTATGGTATATGATGTGCCACGTTCTGTCCAGGCATCCCTGAGTATAGGGCGTTGGGAAATGGGGTAGCCATTGGGAAAAGGATGAAAGAACAGTTCATGAATAATGGAAAGAGGTATCAAAATGCATTGGCTCATCAACTTCTCAATATGCTATATTTCTCCATAATCCATTCGAGTAACCTTTGATGAATTTAATAGAGAGTAGGAAATGACAGGCGTAGGTATTTTTATCAATGCTCATGTCGATAGATAGTTTAGGTGAAGCTCTTTGACTTAAGTACGATGTCAAAAGTTCTAGTGTAGAATCACAGATCATTTTTTGGTGGAGGATGTGAATCATTATAATATAGTAAGTAGACTATGTCGATATAATATAGGTAGTAGAATATCATGAGCTTTTTGATCAATATCTTTGGGAACTCGGTTGACTGGTGATGTGTTCGGAGGTTGTCACATCCCTCAAAATATTATTTATAACTCCTATACTAGCACAGTGGTGCAGGATCAAACCCAAGGGAAGGTAGGTGAGAAATCTAGGGTTCTATTTGAAATTAACTCAACTGTTGTCCGTAGTGGAGACAGTGAACATTGTTTAGTTTTATTTTTAAAATTTTTTAAATGATGAAGTGGAAACAGGATGAGGAAACATGATTTTTATACAAATAAACTAAAATTAACACTAAATAATGATAAACTAATGAAATACAGAAAAAAATATTAAGCAACAGGGAAAGTAACCATGATCAATTGTAATCCTCGGGAATTCCAAAATACTAGTTTAGAGAATATCTTCCCCTCTACACATTATTGAATCATAACTCAAGATAAAGGTAAAAGTCTCCCTCACCAGAAAACTCAACACATTGAAGATAGAATTAAGGAGTTCACAACTCCAATATCAGTCGATCTTCTTGACAATTATAAAAGGATAACATATGGAAACAATCTTGCTGTTAATTATCAATGATAAAGACACTAACTCATCGATAAATTTATTCAATAACTAACTTTCTAGTTGATCTCTAATTGATGATTTACGAAAACATTTGAGGTAAGAAACAACTAAACATAGAATCATTAATCAATCTTACTGATCGATTATGATTCTGAAACATGCAAAGTGAATTAAGACGTTTAAAAGATTAACCACAAGAATTTAATTCATGATCTAAGACAATTCACACTATTATCATCTTTATTAAACTAGTTAAAAACGTCCAAGAAAAGAGGAAAAAAATTAATGGTAGAGGGAAGAAGAACTCCCCAAATACTACTCTACTCTTCGGCTCCTTGGCCTCCAGCTCGTCTCCAATGTTTCTCCCAGGAGTCCTCTCTCAAATCTAGTGTGTTAATTGAAGGAGAATGAGAGTCTGAATCAATTTACAAATCAGAGTCCAATTTTTTATTTTGCTCCTCTGCTTAAAATATCATTTTTCATCTAATGTATGTCACCGCACATTTCCACCGACATCAAAAGTTCTTCACTTATGCACCGCACATGTTCATTTTTTCATGACTGAAACGTCGCGCTAGTTTTTAACTCATAACTAACTCTTGATGAGTTAGTTGAATGTATTTAGATAGGTTTCCACCTCCTGTGTGAACCTGTATAGTTAGAACAGAAAAATAAATAATCAAATCAACGTATTAATGTTAACTTTTAATGAACAAATAAAACTTTCATTAATGAATTCATAAATTTTATTAAATTTAAATTAATAATAATAATTATTATTTTTATTTGTTAACTAAAATATTTTATTTAATGTTGTGAAATGTTATTATTTATATTTATTTAATTATGAAGTTTATTAATTAATAATTAGATTAAATTAAAAATATAGTATTTATTAAATTATTAAGTTAATAATATTAGTATTTAGTTTCTATTTATATTTACGTATTTTTAGATTATTATTTAAGATTATCACAATAAATATTTCAATTTTAATTATTAAAATTTATAAAATTATATATAGTTATTATATTTTATAATTATTTTATTCAAAAATGAAAGTTAAATAATTATTATTATATTCATTAAAGTATTTAATTTTTATTTTTACTTTATTAATAATTTCAAAATTTGAATTTATAAAATTAAATAGTTTTATATTTTATTCTATTATTATTAATTTATTTAAATTATTATTATTATATTTTATATATATTTTTTAGAATTATTTTTAATCCCCACCTATCTTCTTCACCAATAGGACACATGGGAGTATCTATGGACCGTCTTCTTTAAAGAAGAAGTCCCATGGAGTTTCCGAGCCAGACATAAGCAACTCCTCATTTTCGTGAAATCAGTAGCCACTTTAGATTGGCTACAGGTGGTGAAAACTCTTTCAGGAGGTGGCATAAAAGGGGTTCCATTGAGCAGTGGTGAGGCTTCAATCAGCACAGTTCGGCCTCCTCGGATTCCTGAAGGCATCAAGGTTCCTATCCTGACTCACAATGTCAGCGGCAAACACAGAATGAAGAATGAATAGAGGGCTACTGGTGGATCATCGCAATGACTCCTCCTTTTACTGAAACTTCAACGAAACTCCCTCCGAGCAACCATAACCAACATCAGTCTGCTTCCGTAGCATGTTCTAGATATTCAAAGGTATCCTTGATTCATCAACCGAGCCTCAATTTTCATTTCTTTAATTGTTAAATTGTTGGAGGTGTTCGAAGATCTGGAATGATGGATATAGGGTTTGGATGTTGATGTAGGTTGTTGTGGCTTGGTGGTAGGGGATCTGTCTGAGTCTTATTCTTCTTTTATGTCGATGTCTTGTTGTGACTGAAGGTAAAAGGTCGGAAGTGGTGAGATATAGTTCCGGTTTCTCAAGGATGAGAAATGGTGGTAAAGTTTACGGTGCTGGGAGATAAAATTGTGGCACCATAATAGGGATACAATGGAAAGGGGATCAATTTTGCGGTGATACCGAGAAACAGTGAAGATGAAACCATTGCTTAGAAGATAGGTTGTGGTGGCTAGAATTATGGTTTGGTCTAAACCATGAGGAGGTGGAATAGTGAATTTGGTTTATGAATTCAAGGGGAAAGTGGTGGTAGAGTTAATTTGGAAAGGAACTGGTGTGTGGTTGTTGCGGTTCCACCGTGAATGAAGGAACTCATGGGACAATAGAAAGGGTTTAACGGTGGCACCGTGAATGAGATGGTGTGAGGAGTTAGCTATGCCACTGGTACACTGAATAACAATGAAAAATTAAAAATATATTAGAACTAAAATTAAAACTATAATTAAAACTAAAAAAAATAATTAATTTGAAGTAATAATTAAGTAAAATAATTGAAAACAATTGAACTAATAAACTTAAATATATTTATTAAACAAATAAAACACAAATTAATTAATAAAAACATCATGTTATAAAACTTAAATTAAAAATAAATAGATACTTTGAATAAAATAAATTATGGTTAATATATATAGAAAGTGAATTTAAAATAAACAATTATAAAAAAAATAATTAATCATTAATAAATTGAATTAGAAGTATTAATTTTAATAAGAGTGATTGAAATTAATTAATAGAGTTATTACATGTTAAAAAGAAAAAAAATCAAAAGATCATCGATTGAAGAAATGAATTAATTATTTAAATGGAAAATTTTTAGTTTAATTGATTATATAATAAGAAAGGAACTTTTTAATAAAGGAGTTGTACTTTTAATCTAAATATGAATTTATTAAACTTATATAAAATAAATCAAGTCATTAATTAATTACATTAAACACTGAAATCACACAATTAATTACAAAAATTTATTAGTTAACAAATTTAGTTATAAAAATAAAAAAGTACACTTATTAAAAAAAGTGTAATAATAATTAAATAAATCTATAAAAATTAATTAAAAATATGAGGTGAAACTACGTAAAAATAATGCCACATCAACTGGAATCCTATCCAGTAGATGATCACATACCATAAGGACGGTCAACGCAATGTACCTTCCTTTACCACAGATGCAGACATAATTAATTGAGTAGAGAAGATCGTACTATGATATGTTCCTTTCATATCCTTTTGGAGACTTTAACATAATCAACAGGTCACTGAGTATGTGAAATTACTCAAGCATCACCAATTACCATCATCCAGTTCCAAGAGGGAAGCTTTTAGAGTCCTAGACAACAAAAAGTGGAGGTAATCGGTGATGTGAAATGCGCTAAGAGGTACTAGAATTGGTGGCTAAATCACAAGGTGGTGATGAGCTTTATGGTAGAAGCCAAAAGTCTCTTATGATGGTGAAATGACTGTATCCTACACATAAATATTCTTCAGTATACTTTACTAATGAATAGGCTAGCATCCAGCTAATTACCTACCATAAGATGTGTTCTTGTCACTGTATTGTATCACATATATTTCACTTGATGAATCTATCTATGGTTAAGAAGAAAGTAGATAATATGATTGATTTGAATATATGATCGACTGAGAAAATGAAAGGATGTGCTATTGAATATGACTTCCTATAATAGTGGACCTCCCAAATACAAGAAGAACTATAACTAGTAGAAAGAATGATAGACTAGTTTTTTGGATACAATACATGATTCATTTTTCTCAGGTACTCACTGGGACACAATACTTCACATATTCCAGTGAGGACTTGTTGCTCACTACCAAGGGAGCACTCATGATACATGAAGTATCATAGTGTCTAATACCTATATTATTTTTGAAAAATGACTAGGATATACTAGGGTACCGATCAGTTCCATCACCTAGTAGATCAAATGAGTTTAATTGAAACTACTCCGGGATTTGAACCTTTTCCATATCATTCCACCGCTAGTGCTGGAAAAAGGATACATGCAACCATACCATCATTTAAACTACCATGTTCCACTTTTTTTATCTATTCTTGACCAGGACCAACCCAAGAGTCCCAATGATTTCATTTTATTTGAATTTCATGCCACTAATGAAGAGGTAATCCTCCTGTAGATAAGATTTTATGCACATGGGGTAGGATGGGAACAACATCTATTAGCTGGCAGAGGTGCACAGCCTATGGTTTTTGAGGTTTGATGGTGTGGTAGGTGGTAGAATATTTTGAGTTGGGCTCTTCACCATCTATTAACTATATTATACCGATGATAAGCTCTATCAAGTGAATGAAACCACCCAGTAGATCCTGGATCCCTTATGAATGTAGTAGTAGCCCCAGATGTGTGAATTTGGAAACCATTCCAGAATCTAGATGAGTTTTTTCCTCTAGCATTCATGGTTCCCATTCTAGCTTCAATCACGTGCATGGTTCAATAGAAGTAGGCATGAATGGGTGAGTGTGTCCTTGATGTACCATTCCAATCATACTATCATGAATGCCAATCCTATATACTACTTTTCAGTTTGAGCCCGCTGACACTCTCAGGACCTCATTTGCTATCAACTCACTGTGATGTCCACTTTCCATGGTATCCATTGGTGTTGACTGCAACCCTATTCAATAATGAAGCATCATGTACCATCTTCATGTGAATCATGTCAACCCCACTAGTCTGCATACCTATTCTCGCTGACCTATCAACTTGCTAATTGTCGAAGGCATTATTCCAAGCTGATTAGGTCTAATTGATGTGATGCATTTTGTAACATCATGGATTCTACTAACTACATTATACCAACCCCAGTACCCTCTTGTATATTTCAATTACACACATCCTAATTCATAGGCCTTTAGGTGTCCATGGTATCCATATTTCCATAACTCACTTGGTACAAATATATATTGGCAGACCACAAGTAGAAAACGTTAGGATAACACGGGGTATACAACCCACCAATGGACTCACATGTGTCATAGTAACCCTATGAATATTTTGGTAGATCTCATTGGTTTATTTTATGGAATTTTCTCAATTAAAATACAAGAAAAAAACCATAGCATGTTCCATCTTCTTTCTCTTACTCGGGTATGCACAATATGTATACACCTGGAAACATAAAGGGAAACCAATGAACTAAATTGGGCATGAACAACCACTACTACAGATATGGACATTAAAAGAACTATAAAGGGACATTTACGATGGTAAAAAATCATTGTTAATCTTAGCCAAGATAAAGGAGGTCCCTTTTAT
Source organism: Viscum album (assembly GCA_963277665.1). NCBI lineage: Eukaryota > Viridiplantae > Streptophyta > Magnoliopsida > Santalales > Viscaceae > Viscum > Viscum album. The sequence goes on from OY728131.1 coordinate 1,936,674,594, forward strand.
CAGCAGTAAAAAATGTTCTGATAAATACCCCTATTAACAGTGATAAAAAAAGCACTGATAAAAGAGATATTTTATTAGCACTAAAATAAGTTTCCATAGAAGTTTCCTTTATCAGTGATTCTTTTTATTGCTATTAAAAGATAACTTTTATCAGTGCATTTTCAAATAGGATGATAAAAGTTTAAAATTATAAAAAAAAAAAATTTTTTTTTGCAGATCCGAGTGGGGTTTTAACAACTCTTGATCCCCCCTTCAACAACAATATGAAGTGACCCCACCTGACCCCCCCCCCGCATGCCCCTACACCTCATCATTCCCCCATCCCCACCCCCACAACCCTTTAACAGTGTTAACACCCCCCTTTAACAGCTCTAGAACAACCCTTCTCCATCACGTGCACCCCTGCATCCCCTAGGATTCAAAATCGAGACCTCCCACAGTGTGTGTGGACCCTTTACCCCTCCCCTATATTACTTTGATTTCCATTTAATGATATATATATATATATATATATTTAGTTATATTTATTAATATCATAACATATATTTATATTCACCCATATATATATTTATTTAAATGTATCTTAAAATATATATTTTTTAATATTAATTAATATATATATATATATATATTAATATATATATACATGTATAGTTATATTTATATAGATATATATATTCATATATTCATATATATTTATATTAATCTATTTATATATATTTAGTTATATACTTTCCTTATATTTATTCGTATATTAATAAATATCAGTTGGTAATATAGACACACAAAAATACACACACACACACACAAATTATTTAGGTATACAAATATTCATATATTTGTATTTTAAATAAAATATATATTAGTTTTCTATTTCGATAAAACTTATATATTGAGAAATATATTTTACTTTAACATATATATAAATATATTAAAATATATATTTAGTTATATTAACATATATTTTTTTATTCTTATATTAATATATATATACATGAATAGTTATATTTGTATATTTATATAAATCCACATATTTATAAATATATATATTTATTCATATAATAATATATATTTTTATATTTGATTATTCGTATATTAGTATATATCAATAGTTAATACAGACACAGACAAAAACACACACACACACACAAACTATATAGGTATATAAATATTCATATATTTTTATTTTAAATAAAATGGATATTAGTTTTTTGTTTAGATAAAAATTATATATTGATAAATATATTTTAAATGTATATAATATTAATTATTTATTAATAAAATTAAAATTTTTATGAGTGAATATATAAAAAAATGTATATATTTTTATATATTTGGTTATAAATAAAGTACATTATGAAAAACGACAAAATATAAAATCTAGAATATCAATATTAATGTGATCCCTAAGAATAAATTCATTCTCCACTGAAAAAGGGAAAAAATCTCTGAGACGAGGTTGAAATTCCATTGAAAGGTAAAATATTTGTGTACCCTACTAAAAACCCAGTTTTGAAGGCCTTGTGGTACGTTTTTAACATTGAAAAAACTTAGAAAAAGTTTCTATTATGTTATATTCATGTAGTTCTTGTCGCAGGCTTCGATTTGATATGTTGTAGAGCTCAAACGGACACCTGGATCCAAATTATTACCGTTTGAATTTTGAGTTATGTTTTCAACTTATTTTAGATATTTTATTAGTTTTTTGATTTTATGTGTCTTGAAATTGTTATTAAATGACTATTACTAAAATATAATTAGAAAATTATTAATTATTAATATTTTTGTAAATATTTAATAATCCATTTTCACTACATATCTTATATATTATGTGTAAATGCCTCTTTATACTTATCTAAAACACATTTAAAATATATATATATTTTATTTATATCAATATAAAAATATTTATATATTTATATTTTATTTTTAATAAAATATTATTTTTCAAATATACCCTTTATTTGTGCTAGAAAAAAAACGTTGATAAAGACCACCGTTTATCAGCGCTACTAAAAAAGCATTGATAAAGGGGTACTTTTAACAACACTTTTTTTAGTGCAGTTAAAACCCTCCCATTGTCTTCACTTTTTTTAGCACTGATAAAGGTACCCCTTTATCAATGCTTTCTATTTAGCGTTGATAAAACGATATGATTCCCTTGCCTCATATTGTGGTAGTGCACTAGGCATCGCAAGGATGCTCATTACCACCTTCAAGACATTGAATCATCATTCCCTAGGTGAAATAACAAAACACCCAGTCCTGTTGGTTGCACATCAGCCTAATGGTCATCCAATCTTTGGAAACATTTCAGAGCTTGCTAGGTACTTTGTGTTCTTGGCAGTATTGCTCAACCAGACCACTAAATCTCTCAACCACACCTGGTCAGTTTTCTGACTCATTATAAGGTGTGCCATCACAATCACTATCCCAACCTTCCAATTCCAGAGAGGAGTTTCTAGTGGACCCATCAGTACTCTAATCTTGTAGTTTTCTTCCAAATCAGTCTGGTAATCTTCTTGGCCTCATGAGTAATCATGGAACCACACTATCATGATGTTGTGTTCCATCTCATGATTCCTCACATCTACCCATCCATTTCTACCCCTTGTTCATTCTGATACATTTATGATTCCCAAGAAACACCACATGAGGAACCATACTAGATATAGGCCATCCACCCCATGAACCATAGGTTCCTTTCCCTTTCAATTACTAAGTTCTGTCTAGGTGGCAGGTAAAGTCATTATACGAATCAACATTTCAAGGTCATGTTCAAGCATATATGCTGGTATAATATATGTATTATACTATTATACAAGTGAAAAATGAACCTTTATAATAACCTATGGGAACACACATTATCATCGAAATTGAACTGAAACCACCACTGGGTAAACTGATATGCATTTCAAGCACCATTTTACTTTGGAATATTGGGCTGGAGAAAGCTGAAATGGGGTGAAAATAATTTGAACTGATACTTGAGCTTGGTACCTATATATATTGATTTATGTGACAATGTCTGGTTTTTTGTTTTTGAGTAGAAACTATGAGTTTGTAAAGTCATGGGTTTCACTAGAATCCACTTATTCAAGTCCATTCAAAATGTTGTGCATCAGAACAAGAAGACCACTATCATTATTCAATGGATTCTTCGATCTCATTTAATCTTATATCCCATAATATCAACTACACCCATGAGGAAAAAACCGTTGAATCTATCAAAAAGAGTGAGTGCATCATGGCCTTCAAATTAGTGCGACCCCAGAGACTTCTAAAATAGAATTAGAGAAGGGAAGCAAGATCAATTTTCCGCAACATCACCTCCTAACTGTCACGATGACCTTTCCTATCATTCAGTACTATACTTTAATAGTTTTTATTTTCTATCACTGCAATCGATTTCTTGCCGCATGTTAATCATATAACCTCTACTCATATAAGACAAACAAAGTGGTTGTGATAGTACCTGTACTTCTTATCAATTTATCCACTACTTTGAGATAGCTTAGTCTGACACCTACTATTTGAACCCCCTACATAGCATACCTAGTATTTTAGATAGAAATATGAAATAACTATCTACTTAAAATACTAGAGATATTCAATCACTTTTTTTCTAATGATATGACCCTATGATAGTCATTTCTCCTTGTCCTCTTACTGATGACAAGTTATATAGTCTATGTATATGAATGAGAAATTATATCATACATACAATACACTAAAATAATATGATACATCAATGGAGAGAAAATGAATTCCAGAAGGAGGTCCCCAAACCTACATCATTTTTATGATGTTTTTATTGTATACATCCTATATTATACCGAGTGATATTTATTAATTTCTTTCTCTATATTTGTTGAACACTTCTAATACCTCACGACACCGAATTCACAACTCGATTAGAGTAGCTTAACATTATTGTGGATTTAGATTCTAAGGGATAAATGTAGAAGGATGATAAGTGACCGGAAACAAAAACTACTAGTTGAAAGGGGAAAGAGATAGTGAAGGATGACCTAGGATGGGTCTTGACCAATAAAATTCCTCACAATAAATGGATTAGCCTAGTGTAATTATGGCCTAACATTGAGTCAGATATCAACCACATTGATTCCTCTATCCCAAAGGGGTGGAGATATGGAATGAAAACAAACATAAAAATTGTCCATCTTTAGGGAGTTCAAAAAAAAATAATCGAACAACCTCGATGCTTTCCGGTCACCCATGTAGTGTATCTGCCTCCTATAGTATTTTCCACCCTATATTACTTTTGAAGGTGACTTCTCTCCCAAATATCCTTGGAAAATGAATTACTTGAATGGGGAGTTATCCTATCACAAGAGGGTTTAGTTAACTCCTCATTGCAATTCATACAAAACCCACTAGTTTTCGACACCTATACATATTTTCCCCCATGAATGGGCACACAGATACCTCCATCCAAGAGGATTTGGAGTTGTTACTATTTGTTTTATCTGGTCATCCTCTATAGGTTTAGATAAATAAGGAATTCATTATAATTCCTTCCATATATCCCTTTCTTGTTAGTAGCTCTTCTTTCTAGGGATATATCGACGTAGGATGGTTGTATATCATTCATCTCTTTAGAATCATGATACCTTCCATATATTCTATTGGGGGTTTTGGCTTGAATTTACCAACAAGCTACTGGTATTATATCTATCTTCTAGGAAAAGAGGTGAGGAAAATGAAATAATTATCTTCATTTTTACCTTTCCTTTTAAGGCTAGGTATTGATTTTATTACCGACAAAGGCTAAGGTATCATGGGTTTAAATATCCGATTAATTGAAAAATATCAGGTCAAGCATAGGGGATTACCAAGTCAAATAATTTGACCTCTCAATAGAATTATGCGAAAGTGCACTTTGTCTATGGCCACTTTAGTACAAAAACATCCGTATAAGAAAATAGGTGGTTCTTGTTTTAGTACAATATTGAATTCTCTCATAAAGTGAGTTAACAAGAGAAGGATAAGTTTTACCTCTTAGTCTACTTATAATTGTGTATTAAATGTTTTTATTTATCCTTCAGTTGGGAGAGATACCGATTCTTGTGTGGTTGGTAGTTAAAAATTGAATAATGGGTATTTCACATTCCCTTTTAGAAAACCCATTATACTCATTCCACATTGATCCAATAGTCTTAGGGTTTAGATCAACACATATAACATCAATTATTGATATCCTTGATTTATTAAATAAGAATTATATGTTCATTTCACATCATCATCTTTCCTAGGCTATAAAACATCGATCCTATAAATATATATTTATTTATAATTATAATTGTAATTATAATAAATATATTTATTGTAATATAATAATTATTTAAATATAAATATGTATTTATTAAAATAATTATGAAGTTATAAAAAATAAATATAATTAATGTATTTATTTTAATTTCATTAGTATTTAAATAAATATATATATTAATTTATATTTGTGACTACATATAATTAATATATTTATTTTAGTTTTAAAAGTATATATATAAATATATATATATTTATGACTATAAATAAATATTTATTTATTTATAATTATAATTATTTGGGGTTTTATGAGTATGCAGTTTTTTACGGCACCTGATTTCGAGGCCCGGGGTGCCCGAAATAAATTTCCGAAGTCTAGCTCGGGTACGTTCAGTGAACGAACAATCTGTTTTTTCTATCATTTGAACCGATGCTTGGAATCGAATTCCGAGGGAACCGAAATATAATAAATAAATTTATTATAATTTTATAATTATTTACACACATATATATATTATTTACAATTATTAATATAAACATTTGTATATATGTATAAATATTTGTATATATTTATAAATATATTTCTAAAATTATATGTATTTATAAAAATAAAATTATTATAAATATATTTATCACGATTTTATGTATTTATGAGAAAAAATTGCTTTATGGGAACATGAATGAATCATATACACTGTCTAATGTATAGATCATAAAAATATAATCATTATATAAATAGACAACATGAATATTAATGAGAGTGTAATGTATAAATGAACATTCATGATGAACACATTACATATGAACTTCACTTATATCCACAGATCAATTGAAGGGAACCACGCTATCTAAACTATTCTTAGTATACTCCACCAACTCGGTGATGTTGGAATGGTAGAGGAGGGAAACCTGCACCGATATGCTCTTAGCAGACACTTTCGACCAAGTGATGCCGGAAAGGAAGAAGAAGATGACACTGGGCGAACCGTTTATTCCTGAAGACCTGGTGACGGAGGATCGAAAGAAGAGGACTACACTGGGTGGCTTGTTTATGGTCAAAGACATGGTGATGGAGAAAAGGTAGAGGAGAGCGATTCACACTGACTTGCCCTTAGCAGACTCTAACAATTAGGAGAAGCCGGAAAGCAAGAATATGACGAGGCTAGGTGACCTGTTTATAGCCCAATACATGGAGATGGAGGATCGGAAGAAGAGAAGTACAATATTCATGGTGGAATCCAATGAACTAGCGATGGAAGAAAGTTATAGGAGAGCACTACACACCGACCAGCTCTAAGAAGACTCTTCTGATTAGGCAACACCGTAAAGGAAGAAGTGGAGGACGTTGGCAGACAGGTTCATGCCTCGGACGATGACGAACCTGTTTTTTGTGAAATCTCATTTTCTTACATAAAATGGAATTTTGTATTGGTTTTTAATTATTCCTATAATTATATGATAATTAATTTCAATTTTATAAAAAATATTTTATAATCCCTGAGGCTTTGAAACCAAAAAATGGTCCTTTGATTTAACCAAATCCAATTAATTCTTTTGGCTTAAACCATAAAATACTGATGTAATTATGCTATGGTATTAGAAAAATACATTTACCTATCTTGTAAAAGTATATTAAAAATTCCATGAAATAACTTAAAAAATGTGTATATGGAAGAAAAATAATCTTGGCCTAAAAGATGAAATATGATCGGGTTTTCTTAAAAACATTAATTCTTTAGATTATTGAGTATCAAATAGAGGAAAAGATGAAATGAAAATCATGGAATCTAGAGAAATAATCATAGGAGAATAATATAGATATTTTTAAATAACATATAGAGTATATATTTCATCCAATGAAAAACTAAACAAGAACATTCTCGAATAATAAGAGTGAGATCATAAAATAGGCCTTTACGACATTAATATCTTTTTAATCAAAACCCCTTAAAAGTGAAAACATGAATCAAAAAATTTAATACCACGAATTTTGATGAAATCATTATATAATATGACCAAGGGGTAGTATATAAACCTTTTGAAATAAATTAGGTGTATAATATAAAATATGTCTCAATAGACAAAAATTGAGACGAAAAACCATTCCCATGGATTCTTGAATGGTTGAACGCACTATATCATTTTTTATAATGAATTTAAATTTATTTAATAATTTCTTACTAATTTTTTATATATATATTTCATTTGTTAACATCATTATTTTTATAATCATTCGACATCCATTCATTGAATAGTCTTTTCTTATGTTATCCAAGTAGTGTGGTAATAAAAAAATGAATCACATATCTCCGTAGAGGTGATAGTAAATACGTGATGTTATCATTTTTTAATGGATGAGAGGGTAAGAATCCAGATTATATATTTTATTTACAGAATCAAAATTTTTTCTTAAATATCATATATATTAATTAATTCCATATTTTTAACTATCCAATTCATGTGGTGATGGAAAAACTAATTACACCTCTACATGGAGACAGTAATCTGTATTTATGCCCGAGCAATGTTTTCATCTTCTATAGGATAGAAATAAGATAGAAAATGAATTCACTATTTACACAACAACATCTCAATATAGTTAATATACTGATTTAATTATGTTAATATTCTTATTGAATATTTATAGATGGTTTAAGAAGAAAAGAGCTTGAAAAAACTCGATAAGAAAATAAACTTCCTCCGTTGGTAATTTTTATTAGCTTACACCTTAATCCTTCTTTGAAAAACATAGTAAATATGATAATGTAATTATGTTAATCCTTCATTTCCCAACCTCATTTCACTACATGTTTCTCTTTTCCTATTTTCTATTGTTCATGGTGCTCCACCACAAAATGTTTTGTGGCCAATTCAACATAGTGCATTGCCATTGGAATTGATTTGAGATGCGCATAAAACTGAAGGTTGCATTGACGAATAGATAGGTCATTGAAGTGGATAGTTTCTTGGACTCATAACTCGCTCTAGTGACAAAATCCACTCAGAAGAACCCCATTTGCAAGGGTTTCAATCCTCATTTGAAGCCTATCGGTATAAATAATATAGGCAGTTGATTAGACTTCGGGTTCTTTCTCCAGCCTTCAGTTTAAGGATATGACATAGTGGCCAGGAATAGTTGATGTTGGGGTATTGAGAGTGGACATGGGATCCTGTATTATAAAAGAATAGTCAAGTGGCATGAGAAATTTTGAGATATTGTATGGAGTACATATGTGATCCAGTACTTTAATCTAATAGTCCTTAGTTCAAGGTTGTACGATTGGACTTCAAACTCTATTGAAATCCAATATTTTGGGTATAGTTGAACCAATTATGCAACTACCATTTCATCCCCAAACACACATATTGGAAATGGGCTTGAGGGTGTATTGAAGCCTCCTTCACTCAAGTCCAAAGGAGTTCCTCCGACCATGTTATAATGACCATTTACCATCCCTCTTCTGACCATCTCCACTCATACATGGGGTGTATGGTGATTCTGTACCGCACTTGGGAACATATCGAGCATGATGTTCAAGACTTTCACATCATGACATAGGTCAGGACCTTGGTTACTCTCCTTTCATGGATTTATAAGTCGAATTTTTCCATTTGGGGGAAACAACATGTTGTACTGAAATCAACAGGTAGCTCAACCTTTAATCCTATCATCCACTGGGACCACTTCTACGACATAGAGTTATTGGTCTGAGAAATATCATAGTCATTGGTGTTTCATCTGGTATTTGGGGAACTCTGTATAATATAGTTATTATATGTAGGGGTTCTACTCAAGAGCTACTTCGAACTACTCAACGCACGATAGTCTTGCATTCAGATGGTTAACAATCTAAAAACCTATTAGGAAAAGATCAATCACTATCATCTATCACACAAGAGTTCCTTGTAAGCAGTAAGGGTATAACAATTTTTCTCCATCATCCAAATGGATATTGTGCTTGGCCATTTTCAGACCATTAAACAACTCCCAAAGTGATTTAATCGATTCACCTAAGGTGTTTTTCGGTAGGGACTATCAAATAAGACTATAACCTCCACTCACTTATTTAGAATCCCATGTGGTAGGGTATTCATTCTTCTTGACTTATTTCTTCTAGATTAGAATGAATCTAGAACCTTGCTCACTATAGAACTAGAGAAGACTCGTAGGATGAATCTAAATCTTACTCATACTCAGTATAATATAGGTAGTAGAATTGATAGAAATCTTTCTCTAGATAACATTGATTCACCTGGGTGACATGCTATCTTGGGAGGCTTTTATGGATGACTATGATATGGATTTGAGTTTGTTACTTCCTTACTAGTGGGATAGAAATACTCTGTATAATATAGGTATAGGTATTATTAAAGGGTTAGTGGGACATCGATGAGGTTAGATAAGGGCCAGTGTAATGGCCCGAACCCTCCTAGTCCATCACTTTTCCAAATTTATAGTGACTGGGAAACCTTGGGACCATCAGTGTCCCATTAAGCTGTTTTCCAAAATTTAGGATCGAACGAACGGTGGAAATGATGGTGTAGGTGGCACTGATGGGCGTCGATGGCACCAATCAGCATTAGTGGCACCGACATGCATCATTGGAATCAACAGGTATCAGTGGAACCTGTGAGTATCAGTGGCACCAATGAGTATTGGTGGAACTGATGGTTATCAGATGCACCGATGGGTCATCCGTAGCACCAATCAGCAACGGTTCCAGGGCGACGGTGCCATGGTGACAATGATAGGGTGACAGTTACTCACCTAACGGTGAGTCCATCCTGTTTTTTCTAGGACATTCTAGTTTTTCCATTGTAATGTATCTTTTGACATAGAAGTGTTTTAATACCCGTTTCAAATCCATTTAAAGCTGTTAAAAGATGTTTTAAACCCCCAATAGTTGGGAGACCCATGAGTTACCAAAACATGTGTCCTTTTTCCTTGATGTCATACCTTTGGATTCTTTTACAGTTTCTCCCATGTTACACATTTTTCTCCATTTAATTAAAATCTATTAACTCACATCCTTTATCTCAACCATCTCTGAGGAGAATTATTAAATCTCAATTAATCCCAACATGTGAAACTGTCCAACCGCTTGGTTAATCTATGATCTGAATTTTATGTACATTGAAATTATCACCCTAATTTTAGGATCTATCCTTTTCTTAAGCCGAGATACTCTATTAATTATTACTTTCTAGTCTCAAAAGTACAACCTAGTGACTTATTCCAGAGATGAATTGTGCGCCCATGATGGAGCCCTTCCTACTCAACCTTGAAGCCTTTGAGTATTCCTTCCCAGCAAGCTACGCACCCTCATTTATTGATGTGAGGATAAAAACTTCGATCCTTGATCATCCAACTATGGTTTTTTCATCTATCTTTAATATGTATCATGAGGGCCGGCGGGTATTAAAATCATTCCCTCGAGATTTGGATGAAACTAAACCATAACAAAGATAATTAATAGACTATAAAGAATAAAGGGATGTTTTTTATGATGATGTTGTTGTATTTATTTTATCATCATTTATATGTTGTTAATTGTATAGGATTATTCCCACTGAAAATAATGGTCGTTGGTGGTCCTTTATTGTGCACTAATGAGCCACTATTTTTTTGTATAATCTTGTGATTGAATGGATGTGATATAGAAATTGGTTAATCCTGTAATGTTGGTCAATAAAAAGCATTCCCAATGAAAAATAATCCTTTTATGATCAACCTTGTTAATAGAACAGAAATAAGCAACATGATGAATTGTGCGGTTAAAATAAGAAAACTCTCTTTCTCTGATCTGCTAATACACATGGTTATTCTGCTTGATGCGTGCGAGGAGACATGGATGGGGATGGGATCTCCTATTGTTCAGTTGTTGGTTGTGGATATGAGGGAACATGAGGATATATTTTTTGGATTGGTTTGGTTCTAGTACATTGAGGGATATTAGTTTTCCCCATTGTTGTTGTGACTTTAAAAGAGAATTGGGTGTGAATGCTGAAATTTCTACATGGTTGTTTTCCTTCACTTGTTGTCTTGGATTGTGGATATTAATTTCCCAGTAGTGAAGGAATATTTAAATGAAATCACTATAAAATGATAACAAGAATGTGTTCAATGGGGAATTGTTTTCTAGAAATGGGTTGTGGTCTGGTTGTGGTTGTTGTGTATTTGTGCATATAGTAATAGTAACAAGAGTGTTTGTGTATGGGCTAGTTTCAGAACCCTAGGGTTGGGGTGAGTGATTGTTCAACTATATGTATAAATTTAGTTCTTGTGTTTCTTATTCTCACACCACCCATGTTGAGCACTACGTGATGAACACCTCTATTCATGGGGGAGGGTGTTTTTACCAACATTCTTTTGAGTGGCTAGTTATTAGCTCCATTATTCTCCATCTCCCAAGCAGCACAGTACTATTAGGGCAGGATGTGATGGCCTAAGGTTCACTATGGACCAAGATACTTTGGTTTGGGTGTGTTGTGGTGGTTGTCCCATGTGTGTGCAGGATGACTTTTTCCCCAAGTGTCCTCGAGATGAGGCCCAAGTTTCATTGGGCATGGAAGTGGTTGTTCTAGATGAGGTGTCTTCGAGCGTGAAAGTGGTTGTTATGGCCATGTTGTTTACGGCCGGGGACGTGTGTGGTTTTGGTGAACTAGGTGTGTAATGGTGGGATGCGTAGTGATGTACAATAAGGTTATTGTTGGGGAAGCAGTGGGACTATAGTGATAATTTTGGGGGAGGTCTGACACATATGATGTCCTAAATATCCAGTGGGATTGTGGTACAGGGTACCCAAATATCGATGTGCCATAACTATTAATTTACACGACTTTTGTTATTTAGGGAGTGTTCTTTGGTGAGGCAGGGTGGATAGTTTCCTTTCTAGGTGTTTTGTTTATCTCTACTTCTTATGGGGCTTTAGAATTCCTCCCCACTTGGGTACGATAGCATTTGGTTTTCTCTACTAAGTATACCAATAGAATCACCCTACGTATATAAAACTACATTCAGATTTTTAGGAGGATTTTGAGGACCATGCCAGAACATACAAACTCAGGCTTTTATAGTTTTCATTTCTTACTTTCTTTCTTTTGGTACATTTCATCTGAGTGTTCTTGTACCTTGTATTAGTATATTTTGAACATGCATGTGGGAATAGATTTTTGGCTTTACTTTTACTTTTAGTTTTTGGTTTTGTTTTTGAATTACCATCTTATATCACAATCTTATTAAAAAAGGAAAATTCCTTCCATTTTTACATGAGATTCTATACCCTTGGTTCTAGTCTTCTCTCTGGGGCCTATTGAAAGTTGGACTGAGTGGTCATTATCTCTCATTCAACTTGAATAAGGAAGGTTCTGACAATTTTCTATCCCTTTCATCATCTTGGTGAAGGTTGGTCATGAAAGAATGTTTTCAGAGGGATGGTTGACAGAAATGATAGTTTTTGGGTTTAGGCATAGTGAGAATCACATGGGATAATATGGTAACAGTGTAAGGATATATTTATGTGTGAAATAGGCTAGTGAAGACCAGCTAGGACACGAGGTTTTAGGCCCCCCTGTGATCTGATGCTAGGACTCTGGACCTACCGAACGACCAAGTTAGGTTACACTAATTTCATAGTAGAGACTAATGGAATGGTACATGCATGGTAATGACTTTTGTTCTTGTGTTTTTTTGGGTGTTTTGGAGTTTAAAATAAATAAAAATTTTATGAAAAATATAACAGGAATCTTCTACACTACTCATGCTTAGGAATTCCTTGATTAACTTATAAATACGGAATCTAGATGATGACCATGAGTAGTGTGGGAGATCAAGGCCCATGAGGCTGATTTGGATGATCAACTGAGTGCTGATCAAGAGGAGGAGGACGAATAGTGGTAGAAAATTCTTTGGGCCTTTAAGTGATAGACCCTCAGGAAGTACGAGGGCATCATCATTGACATGGAGATGAAGGACTAGATTGTGGAGTTGGTGGTATATTTCATCATGAACTAGGATCCAGTATAGTAATAGGTTCCTCTGGCTATAAGCCAAATGTAGGGAGTGACACATTAGTGGTGGACTCTCTCTCTCTAGGGGAGAAGAACGAGGCTGAGGTTTCATGTACCAACTTCGAGAGGGATTTTCGAGTGGAATTCCTCTATTCAACAATGAAGTGTAAGAAGAGGTAGGAGATTCTATTCCTTCATAAGTGGAGTATGTTAGTAAGGAATTTTGTGATCAAGTTGAATGATCACATTATTTTTTCTCCAAACCACTTCCCAGATGAGGAATCACATGCATGGAGCTTAGAGGATGCACTCTGACATTCCCTGTAGTATGCTGTTACTCCCTTCACTCTATCAAAATACATGGAGGTTCAGAATAAAGGTAAAGTTGTGGAGAGGATGCACATTCTAGGAGGTGTGGTGTGAGTGGGGAGCCAATTGAGCTCATTGGAGGGGAATGCCATTAGCAGTAGGCCTCCAGCCTCAGGGCCATCCCTGTTTCGGCCGATGGGGAGCAGGGCCCAGCAATTCTAGTTTCAATATCCCAGGACTCACCCTTTATCCATGAGCCAAGGACTGAGTTTTTTTATATGTGGAAGTGGTAGGAATATTGGAATTATTACCCAGACCAAGTGAAGTACAGTGGACGTGGGAAGGATCATCTCCCACCTCAGCAGTAGTAGTTTCCAGTCAGACCCTTTCAATAGAATTAGTAGGGATAGCGAGCTCCCGCTCATTCAAGAGTAGATGTTTCAGGAGGAGTTCGTCCTTAGGAAACTATTTAGGGACACAATCAGGGCATGGTCCGGGAGGTGGCCGATAGCTGAGGGCGATATGTGCTGGGTGTAGGCAGTTGCATGCTGGAGAGGGAGCACTTCTAGTAGGGTAAAAGGTTGATTGAGGTATGATAAGTTTGTTTAAAACTCTTGCTTCAACCTTGTTAGATTCAAGAGCTTTGAAATCCTTCATTACTCCTAGTCTATCCCATCGTATGGATCTATATGTAGAGTTTATTTCGATTCCCATTGTATTGAGTATGCCGGTCGAAGGTTAAACCATCTTGTCATACGTTTATCATCGATGTAGACTAATGTTGGGGACACATTAGTCCATTAAGGACCTTCTTTTGAAACAAATGATGCCTTACGATTTAATTTTTGGCATCGAATGGTTGTTCTCTATGTTTCCCATTATCTACTGCTTCTAAAGAAGGGGTTTTTCAGATATGGGTGGCTAGCATGTAACTTTTATTGGAAAGTGGTGTTTCTATGAGGGAAGATGACATGTGGAGCCCCTTATTTCCATGATATTCGAGCAGTTATTGAAACCAGAAGACACAGAGATGGTGGATGTCCTTGGGATCATTAGTGAGTTTCTGGACGTCTTCCTTGAATAGGTTGGTACCCTACCCTCTTGACGTGACGTTGAGTTAGGGATATATTTACTACCTAACGCCCATCAGATTTTGATGGATCCATTTTAGATAGTGACTTTTGAGTTATGGGAGATGCAGATCCAGGTTGATTACCCGATGAAGAAGGGTTTTATCTAACCAAGCATGTAACCATAGGGTGCATCAGTATTCTTCGTGAAGAAGGAGGATGGTGGTCTTAGGATGTGCATAGACTACCGAAGGCTGAATTGGGTAATGATCCAGAACCTTTACCCTTTGACAAGGATCAGTGATATTTTTTACCATTTGAAGAGTGTAGGATGGTTATTTAAGATCAACTTGTGGTTTGGATAACACCAGTTGAGGGTGAAGGAGGGAGACATCTCAAAGACTGCTTTCAAATGTAGATATGGGAACTTTGAGTTTGTGGTCAAGTTGTTCAGCATTACAAACACACCAACCATATTCATGGGGCACATGAACTCAATTTTCTTTGAATATAGGGACCAGTTTGTAGTTATGATTATTTACAACATCCTAATATACTTAAAATTAGAGGAGGATCATGTGGAGCATATGAGCACAATTTTGGAGGTCCATCGACACCTCTAGTTATACAAGAAGTTGTCCAAGTGTATGTTATGGACATGATAGGAGAACATACTTGGACACGTGGTGTCCTAGTGGGGAATATTTGTGGACCTGTCGATTTTTTAAGTGATTGTTTCTTGGGAAGCACCCAAGAATGTGGCAGAGTTTTGTAGTTTGGTTGGTCTAGCAGGTTACTAACAAAGGTTTGTTACCGAATTCTCTCAAGTTTTACCACATTTGATACCCTTGACCAAGGAAGACTATTCTTTTTGTTAGAGTGAGAAGTGACAAACATGCTTTAATTATCTAAATGTGAAAATGGTTAGTTCCCCAGTTCTATGGTTTCCAATGGAAGGGGTAGTGTTTCAAGTGTTTTGTGATGCTTCCAGTCTAAGCTTGGTGTGTGTGCTGAGGTAGTAATAGGTAGTGATCTCTTATGGGTCTAGGATGTTACATCCTCAAAAATGTAACTATGATACCCACAACCTGGGGCATACAACAGTTGTGTTCGCAATGAAGTTGTAGAGGTATTACCTCATAGTGGAACACTTCATTGTCCTCACAGATCACAAGAGCTTGAGGTATGTCTTCTCCCAGTGAGACCTGAACATGTGGAAGTGGAGTTGGATGATGTTTCTTTAGGAATATGATTATGAGTTATCTTACAAATAAAGAAAGGGGAATGTAGTGGCTGATGCCTTGAGCAGGAAGTCACAAAGGAATATGGTTCGAGATTGAGCAGATTCTTAGAAAGCAATGGAGGTGTTGGTTGCTTTACATTTGAGCATGAGAGTGGAGGATGGTAGTGGTTGTCCGTTCTAGATGATGGTTCAATAATCCTTGGTGTGAAAATTGGAGGAATATCGGTGTGGGACCTATATGATGAAGTGATTTGTGATTGTGTTGTCTAGTGCAATGCTATGATAGGGTGTTCAGAACCTGGTTAGAACTGGATTGTGTTTCCTGGAAAATTGTTTGTCACGGATGTAATGCATGAGAGGGTTCTTAGTAAGTTCCATAAATCACCCCTTGAGGTACACCCTGGAGTTTCCATTATGTAACAGGGCTTGAGGGGTCAGTTTTGGTGGCCCCAGGTGAAGCGTGCAGTGATGAAGTTTGTGGAAATGTGTCTTGTGTGTCAGCAGGTGAAGGATATGCATCGTGTTCAGGGAAGTCTATTGCATCCCTTAGACATTTCTCAGTGTATGTGGGATGGAATCTCGAGGGATTTCATCATAGGACTACCTATGATTCATGGAGGATGTGATTCTATCTTGGTAGTGGTGGACCGAATGATGAAATCAACACACTTCATGGAAATCAAGGAGTCGAGTGCGGTGGGTTCCTTAGCACAGTAGTATGTTGGTAAGGTTGGGAAGCTACACGGAGTTCCTAGAACCATCATTTTGGATCAGGATTCATGCTTTACTTCATGGGTCTGGATGGGATGAAAACATTCTTCTGGCACCCAAATATGTATTAACACTACTTTCCACCCTCATACAGATGGGTAGACAGAGATGAACTCCCGGACATTGGTGGATATGCTGCGTGCATGGGATTTCGACATCATAGGATCATGGGTATGACACTTTCCTCAAGTAGATTTTTCTTAAAATAAAAAATATCACTCTACTATTTGCAGGGATCTATTATAAGCATTGTATGGAAGGTTTTTTCGTTTTCCCATGTGCTAACTAAGGTTGGGGAAGTAGGTGTTCTTGTCATAGAGGTAGTATAGAGAAAGAGGGAGAAGTTTCGGCTTGTGCATGAGAGGTTGAAGGAAGCTCCAGATAGACAGAAGTCGTATTTTGATCATAGGAAGAGACCCATGGTGTCCGAGGTTGTGTACCACATGATCTTAAAGGTCACCCCTCGGCGTGGGCAAAAAAGGTTTGGATGGGGTATGCATTCTCCCAAGTTCGATGGGCCCTTCAAGGTGTTGCGGTGGTTCGACAAAGTGGCTTATCAGCTGGGGCAACCACCGCCACTACAGATGGTCCACAACATTTTCCATGTGTCTCAAATCTATTGGTATCTACACGATGACTCACACATCCTCGACTGGGGATATTTGGACATCGAGGATGAAACGATGTTCATCGAGCAACCAATGAAAATCGAGGACCATTAGAATAAGGTGCCTCATGCGTAGACCATTCCCTATGTTTGTGTTTTGTGGAGGCATGGTGGCCTCGAGGAGAGTACCTAGGAATGGGAGAAACAAATGTGTGATCATTACCCAGATTTTTTTGGAGTTTTTTTTGTGTTTTTTTACTTGTGTGTGATGTAATTATTGAACTTGTTAACTATGAGATGATCTGTTTATCTTATTCTTTGAATGTGTGTTAAAAGTACACACTGTGGTGAGGGGAGGACCTGATCCCTAATCAAGATGCATTATGGTGGATGTAATTAATCCCATATGGGTGAGTCAGTGCCACCCAATGTGGATAGTATCTTGACATGGAGGAAGGGACTCCCAAACCTATATGGCTAGATGGTGTGTCCTTTTTTATGTTTGTGTGGTTACTTGGTGGAGAGGAGAGGTAGTGTATCCATTGTTTTCCAGGGGATAGATGAGGGAGAGGTGTTCCTAGATATCGAGGCTTGTTCTTGATTTCGAACAACTATAGGGTGGTTTAACCCTGATAGGTATCCTACGAGGTGGTTGTTCGATACCCCCATCTTTTATCCACGTTTTCTCATGAATTCTCTAGAGCGAGAATAGTTTGAGGGGTATCTGATGAAATAGCCTTGACCCTCTTTGTTCATTACTTCTCCAAATATCTAGTGAATGGGGAAACATGATGGCCATCCGTGACTCATTAAGGAGTTTTCCAAAAATATTCATCGAACAAACGGTGGAACTGATGGGCATCAGTGGCATTGATGGGCGTTAGTGGCTCCAATCGGCATCGTTAGATCTTCTCGGAATCATTGGCACCAATGGGCATCAGTGGCACCAACTTGTATCAGTGGCACTGATAGTTATCTGTGGCACTTATGGGTTGTCCATATCCCCAATCGGAAATGAAGCTAGGGAGACAGTGCTAGGGTGACAGTGCCAGGGTGACGGTGCTAGGGCGATGGTGTGCTAGGGAGACTATGACTCTCCTAATGGTGATTCCTTCCCTTTTTTCCATGATGTTCTAGTTTTTACCTAGTAATGTATCTTTTGACGTAAAAGTTCTATAATACCCATTTCAAAGCCATTTAAATCCATTAAATGATATTCTAAACCCTCAAATGTTGGGCGGACCTTCTGTTACCAAACTGTGTGTACTTTTTCCTCGATGTCAAACCATTGATGTGTTTTACATCTTATCCACTCTTACACATTTTTCTCCATTTAAGGGAAATATATTAACCCACAGTCATTATCTCCACCATCTCTTAGGATAATTATTAAATCTCAATTAATCCAAGCGTGTGAAACTGCCCAGCCGCATTGTCGAGCCATGATACGACTTTAATGTACTTCTAAATAGTCTCCCTCATTTTAGGATCTATCCTTTTCTTAGGTTGATATCCCCTCTTCATAATTACATTCCATTCTCTAATGTACTCCTTAAATACTTATTCTGGAGACGAATTGTGCACCCATGTCGTAGCCCTTCCTTCTCATCCTTGAAGCCTTTGAGTTTTTCTTTCCTGCAAGTTGTGCACCCTTAGTTCTTAACATGAGGATAAAAACATCGATCATTGACCATCTAAAAAGGGGTTTCCATTTTCTCTCTTAAATTTGTATCAAGAGAGTCTTGTATGAAAATTCTTACATCGAGATGTGGAAAAAACCAAACCTTAATAAATATAATTAATGGACTCTAAAGAATGAAGGGGTGTGTTTTATGATGATATTGCTGTATTAATTTTATCTTCGATTTTATGTAGTGAATTGTATGGGATTGTGACCACTGAAAATAGTGGTTGTTAGTGGTCCTTTCTTTCTCACTAATAAACCTATGTTTTTTTGGATAATCTTGTGATTGAATGTCTATAACATGGAAAATGGTTAATCATGTAAATTTGGTTGATAAAATGGATACCCAATGAATAAGAATCATTGTGTGATCACCCTAATTATCCAAAAGGAAAGAAGAAACTTGATTAATGGTGTGGTTAAAATATGAAAAATCCCTTTCTCTGTTCTGCTAATACACATGGTTATTCCATTTAATGCTTGTTGGGTGACATGGATGGGGATGGAATCTATTGTTGTTCATTTTATGGTTGTGGATTTGAGGTTGTGTGGGGAATTATGTTGAGGCTTGGTCTGGTTTTAGTACGTAGATGGATCTCACTGGTTCCTTTTTTTGTTGTTACTTTATAAGAGTACCATGTGGGAATGCATAAATTTTTTACTTTGCTATTTTCCTTCAGTTTTTTTCTTGTATTGTGGTTATTAGTTTCCCGGTAGTGAAGGAATATTTAAATATAATCACACAAACATGATAACAATAATGGTTTCAATGGAGAATTGTTTTCTAGAAATGGATTGTGCTCTGGTTCTGGTTGTTGTGTATTTGGGCATGTAGGAATAATAACGAGAGTGTTTTTATAAGGGCAGGTTTTATGACCCTTAGGTTGGGTTGAGTGCTTGTTCAACTATATTTTTAAATTTAGTTCTTGTGTTTTTTATTATCACCCCACCCATGTTTAGAACTTCATGCCAAACACACCCATTCACCAGGGAGGGTGCTTTTACCAACATTCTTGTGAGTGGCTAGTTATTATCTCCATTATGCTCCCTCTCCTAAGTATCCAAATATTCTTCGATTAGTCTGTGATAGCCCAAGTTTCGCTGTGGCCTAGCACTCTTTGGGTAGGGTGTGTTTTTGTAGTTGGACTAGGTGTGTGCATGCAGATTTGATTCCCAAGTGTCCTCAGGATGAGGACTAGGTGACTTTGGGCATGGCAGTGGGTTTTTGTGGACCAGGTGCCTGCAGGTGGGGATGTCTGTGGCTGTGGTGGCCCAGGTGTGTGCAGGTGGGATGCTTGGTGATGGCCTATAAGGTTTTTTTGGGGCGGCAGTGGGACTGTAGTGAGACTTGTGGTGGAGGTCTGATGTGTTGGATGTCTTAAATAACCAGTGCTAAAGTGGTGCGGGGTACCCATATATCGATGTGCTATTACTATTAAATTGCCAAATTAGTCTAATTTAGAGAGTGCTCGTTGGTGAGGCTAGATGGATAGTATCTTTGCTAGGTGTATTAGTTATCTCTACTTCTCACGGGGCATTAGAATGCCTCCACACTTGTGCACATGTGATTTTTGTTTTCCCTTTTTAGTGTACCCATATACTCACCCTATGTATATAAAACTACTTTCATTTTTTTGGGAGTATTTGGAGGACATTGCCAGGCCATACTAGCTCAGGCTTCAGAAATTTTCATCGTTTATTTTCTTTCCTTTGGTACTTTTCATCAGATTTTTCTTATACCTTATATTAGTTTATTTTGAACATGCATATGATAATGGATTTTTGGATTTACTTTTACTTTTAGTTTTCAAAATTGTTTGGTATTTACCATCTTATCTCCATATCTTATAAAATACAAGGTTAATTACATCCATTTTTAAATGAGATTATATAACCTTGGGGATAGTCACCACTCCGGGGCCTTTTGAAGGTGGGACTCAAGGTTCATTAACTCTCTTTCAACATGAAGAAGGGCCTGTTAGTTTTCTGTCCCCTTCCTCATCTTGGTGAAGGTGGGTTGTGATAGTTATAGAGTGGACTGGTTATCCTACTACAATGAGGATAGAGGGATAGAATCATAAAACAACATAAGGGGTTATAATGTGGCCTAACTCTCTTCTTTTGGGTGATTGGGTTTGAGTGTGTTATGAATTATAAACTACACATACAATGCAGTTAACTATCATACCTAACCCGTTGAATACAGTTTGAGTGGGTCTACCTCTCAAAAATATTGATAAAATATGATTAAAGGGAGATACAAGGAAAAGTGTGAGTATTTAATCTTTATGGTATATAATGCATCATGTTCCATCCAGGAATCCCCAAGTGCAGAGCATTGGGAAATGGGGTAGCCATCAGGAAAAGGATGAATGAATAGTTCTTGAACAATGAAAAGAGGGCCCAGAATTCATTGGCTCATAAACTGCTCAATAGACTATTTTTCTCCATAATCCATTCATGGAACCTTTGATGAATTGACTAGATAGTATGAAATGATATATGAAGGTATTTTTAGAGATTCTCAAGCTGACAGAGAGTTGAGGTGAATCTATTTGACTTGAGTATGACATCAAGATTAATAGTGTAGAATCACATATCATTCTTCAGGGGAGGATGTTAATCATTATAATATAGCTAGTAGACTATGTCAATATAATATAGGTAGTAGAATATCATTTTCTTGTTGAGCAATAGCTTTAGGAACTCAATTGACTGGGATCCTATCTGGTAGATGATCCCATACCATAAAGAAGATCAGTGCAAAGTCCCTTCCAATACCACACACATAAAGAGAATCAATTGATTAGAGACTATCATACTCAGATATCTTCCTATCATATCATTTTGTGGACTTTCACATAATCAATAGGTTGCTGAGTATGAGAAATTTTTTAAGCGTCTCCAATTACGTTCATCTAGCACTAAGTGGGAATCATTCAGAGACCTATATATCAAAAAGTGGAGGTAATCGATGATGAGAAATGTGCTAAGAGGTACTAGAATTGGTAACTCAATCGAAAGGCGGTGATGATATTTAGGGCATAAACATCACGTCTCTTATGATGGTGAAACAACTATATCCTACACATACATATGCTTCAGTATACTTTCCCAACTAAATTAAATAGCATCCAGTTAAATACCTACCATGAGATGTGATCTTTTCATTGTATTATATCACATTTATTACACATGATGAATCTCCCTATGGTTGATAAGAATGAAAAAAATATGATTGATTTGAAAGTAGGATCGAGTGAGAAATTTAATGGATGTGCTATTGAATATGAATCACTATAATTGTGGACCTCCGAAGGCCAACAAGAACTAAAAATATTGGATAGAAATACAGACTAGTGATTGGGATACAATACATGAATCATGTTTCCTAGGTACTCACTCGGATAAGATACTTGAAGTACCCTAGTGAGGACCAAGTGATCACAACCTAGGGAGTGCCTGGGATACATGAAGTATCCTAGTGTCTACTAATTAAATTTTTTTTTTGAGAATTGACCAAGACATACTAGGGTACAAATTTGTTTCATCCCCAAGTAGATCATATGAGTTGAATTGAAACTACTCATGGTGCTTAACCTTTTAAAAATCATTCCACTCCCATCGCTAAAGGAATGATACACGCCCCCGTACATTCATTCGAACATCCATATTCCACGTTTTTAACAATTATTGACCAAGCCCAACCCAAGAGTCCCAAATATTTCATTTTCCTTGACATTCACACCACTAATGAAGTGTTACACCTCTAATAGATATGATTTGATTACCATGGGGTAGGATGGGAACCACATCTATTTGGTGGTAGAGGTGCATGGCCCATGGTTTTTTGAGGTTTGATGGTGTGGTAGGTGGGAGAATATGTTGAGATTGGGTTGTCACCATCAAATACTTATATTATACCGATGATGAGTTCCATAAAGTGTAGGAAAACAGCCAGCAGATCCCAGAACCCTTATAAAAGTGGTATTATCCCCTGATGTGTGAATTTGGAAACCATTCTATAAGCTAGATGAGAAATTCATTTGGCATCCATGGTTCCCATTCCAACATCAATCACATTCATGGTTCCACAGAATAAGACCCACATGGGTGTGTGTGTCCTATATTTACCTTTCCAATCATACTATCATGAATCCTAATTTGGTATACTACTTTTCAGGTTGAGCCCACTGACATTATCAGGACCTCATTCGCTATCGACACACTATGATGACCACATTGATCATTCAATGGTATCCCTTAGTGTTGACTATTACCCTCTTCAATGATGGAGAATCATGTACCATCATAGTATGGATCTTGTCAACCTCATCATTTTTCATACCTATTCCTACTAACTAGTCAACTTGCTAGTGGATGAAGGCATTATTCATAGTTGATTAGGTCTGAATGACATGATACATTTCGAAACCTCATGGAGTCCACTACCTATATTATACCAACCACAATACCCTCTTGCCTATTTCAAATTCACACCCCCTAACTCATATGCCTCTAGGGTTCCATAGTAGCCATATTTCTATAAATCACATGGTACTAATATATATTGATGGGCCACTAGTAGATAATATTAGGTTAACACGGGTTACACAACCCACCAATGGACTCAAATGTGTCGTAGTAACCCTAATCATATATTGGTAGATTTCATGGGTATGGTTTCTAGATGGTTCTCGATTCAACTACATGAAAAAATAGAGGGTGATCCATTTTCTTTCTCTTTCTCATGTATAAAAAATATAAGTACACCTGGAAACATAAAGGTAAACCAACAAACTACAATGGACTTGACCAAAAACTGCAACAGATATGGACTTTAAAAGTGATAGAAAATGCCATTGATAGTGCTAAAAATGTGTTGTTAATCTCAACAAAGATAAAGGGTGTCCCTTTTATCAGTGATAAAGAAAGCACTGCTAAAGACCCCTTTTAACAACATTAAATAAGAACTGATAAAAGGGGCCTTTTATCAGGGCTAAAAAAGTGTTTATAAAAGGGTCATTTATCATTTCTTCTTTTTAGCAAAATTAAAAGTCCACTTGTATCAGTTCTTTTTAGAAAAGCAATGATAAAAGTTTAATTTAAAAAAACTACAGTTTGCAGAGGGTTTTAAAGCTTAATCCCCCTTCTATAGCACTATGATGCACCCCCGCCCACCCCCGCATGCCTCTACCAACTCAGCACACCCCCAACCCCACCCCCAAAACCCTTTAAAAGTGCTAACACCCGCTTTAATAGTGCTATCACAACCCTTCACCATTGTGTGCGCCCCTACCTCCCCTAGGATTCGAAGTCGAGACCTCCCACTATGCGTCTGGACCCTTTACCACACCTATATATTTCTTTGATGTCCATTTATGATATATATATTTATATATATATATATATTTAGTTATATTTATTCATATATTAATATATATTTATATTCACACACATATATTTATATGAAAATATATATTTAGTTATAATAAGATATATATATATATTAATATATACACACTCACATGTCTAGTTATGTATTTATATATATATTTATTTATTTCGTATATTAATATATATTTATATCTATCTATTTATATATATATATTTAGTGATATTTTTTATCTATGTATTTATTTGTATATTAATATATATTAGTTTATAATACAGACACACACAAATACACACACACTCACACATTATATAGGTATATAAATATTTATATATTTGTATTTTAAATAATATGGATATTTTTTTTATTATGATAATGCTTATATATTGTGAAATATATTTTATATTAACATATATATATTTATATTAAAATATATATAGTTGTATTAATATATATATATATATATATACAAGTATAATTATATTTATATATTTATATGTGTATACATATATATATTAATTTATATTTAGTTATATTTAGTTATATTTTTTTAAAAATATATTTATTCGTATATTAATATATATCAGTTGTTTATACTGACAAACACTACATACACAAACACACATATTATATATGTATATAAATATTCATATATTTGTATTTTAAATAAAATAGATATAAATTTTTTGTTTAGATAAAGATTATATATTGAGAAATATATTTTATATGTAAATAAGTTAAATTATATATTTATAAAATTAAAATTTTTATGCGTGAATAAATAAAAAATTTGTATGTATTCTTATATATTTGATTGTAAATAACACTACATTGTGTAAATGGAAAAAATTTCAATTCTATAATATCAATATGAATGTAATCCCTTAGAATAAAATCATTCCACCTTGAAAAATGACAAAAATACCCTGAAGCGAAGTTTAAATTCCGTCGAATGTCAAAATATTTGGGTACCCGACTAAAAACATAGTTTTGAAGGCCTTATGAAACTTTTTAGACCTCAAAAGATGTGATAAAGGTTCCCTTGTGCTATCAGCATGTAGAGATCTTCATTGGATTTGATTTGATATGTTGTAGAGCTCAAACGGACACTCAAATCAAATGTTATGGCTGTTTGAAGTCTGAGTTATGTTTTTAACTTATTTTAGATATTTTTTGAGTTTTTTGATTTTTTTGTGTCTTCAAATTGTTATGAATAACTATTACTCAATGATAATTAGAAAAATATTAATTAATAATATTATTTTAATATTTTATAACCCATTTTCACCACATATGTTTTATATTAATTGTAAATGTCTATTTATACTAATCTAAAACATATTTAAAAAATTTATATTATATTTATATCAATATAAAAATATAAAAATATTTATATATTTATATTTTATTTTTCATAATAATATATATATTATAAATATACCATTTATGAGGTCTAGTAAAAAAAGTGCTGATAAAGACGTACTTTTAATAGTGGATTTAGCACTATTAAAAGTACCCCTTTATCATCATTTTTTAGCAATGATACAGGTACCCGTATATTAGATCTTTCTATTTAGCATTGAAAAAAATGAGGAATTTCCCTTGCAAAGTTTTTGGTAGTGCACTTGGTAACGCGAGGATGCTCACCACCACCTCCAAGACACTGGATCATTGTTCCCTAGGTGCACTAAAAAAACACACTGTATTTTATGTTGCACATCCGCCTAATGTTCATCCAATATTTGGACACATTTTAGATATTACTAGGTGCTTCGTGTTCCTAGAGAAATATCTCAGCCAGACGATAAAATCCTTGAACCACACCTAACCCATTTTCCAACTAATCATTAGACGTCCAATCGATATCCTCTCCCCAACCATCCAATAACATAGATGAGTTTCTAGTTGACCCATCAATACTCTAATCTTGTATTCTTCTTCCAAAAGAGTCGGATAATATTATTAGCCTCACATGTAACCATTGAACCACACTATTGTGATGTCATGTTCCATCTCATGATACCACACAACTACCCCACCATTTCCACCCATTGTTTATTCAGATACTTCTATGATTCTATGAAACACCACATGAGAAACCATACTTGATATTGTCCATCCACCCCAATACCCATAGGTTCCTTTATCTGTCGGTTCTCGAGTCATGTCTAGATGGGAGGTAATATCAGTATATGAATCAGTAGATTAAGGTCACGTTCCAACATCCAGGTCAGTATAATATAGGCATTATATTAGGATCTGAGTGCAAAATGAACCTTCATAATGGCCTATGGGCACACCCATTATCATAAAAATGGAACTCAAACCACCAATGGGTAAACTGATATGCATTTCAAGAACCAGTTTACTATGGAATTTGGGGCTGGAGAATGATGGAATGAGGCTAAACAAATTGTAACTAATACTTGATCATGGTACTTATATATATTGACTGATGGGACAAAGTCTTATTTTTTGTTTCTGAGTAGAAATTTATAGTTTTAAAAGGCATGGGTTTCACTAGAATCCACTTGTTCAAGTCCAGTCAAAATGTTGTGCATCGAAACAAAAAGACCTCTATCAGTCTTTGTGGAATTCATTGATCTCATTGAACAATATATTCCATAATATGTACTACACCCTTGGGGAAAAACCTCTAGGATCTACCAAAAAAGAGATATAACATCAAAACCTTCAAATCGGTGTGGCTGTAGAGACTTCTCAAGAAGAATTAGAGAAGGGAAGAAAGATCCACTATTTGTAGTATCACCAACTACTTATCACACTGACCTTTCCTAGATTTCAATAAAATACATTAATAGTATTTCTTTTCTATCACTCTAATCAATTTCTTGCTTCATGTTAAGCATATGACCACTACTCATATAATCCAAACAAACTGGTTGGGATAGTACCCATACTAATAGTCAATTTATTCACTAATTTTAGATCGCTCAGTATGAAACCTACTCTTTGACCCCCTACATAGAATACCTGGTATTTTGGATAGAGATATGAAATAACTAGCTACTTGAAATACTAGAGATATTCAATCACTTTTCTTCTATGAAGATATGTCCCTATGATAATCATTTCTCCTTGTCCTCCTACTAACGATCATCTATATAATCTTGTATATGAATAATAAATGATATCATACATATGATATGCAAACATAATATGATACGTCAATGAAGAGAAAATGAATTCCATGAATGAGGTCCCCAAACCGTAGAGAAACCAACATACCTCGTTTTTTTTGAACTTATTCTATGGTACATCCTATATTATTCAAATTGATATGTTTTAGTTTTTTTCTCTATATTCACTGATCACCTTCCAACACCTCACCACACCAATTTCACATCTCTATTAGAGTATCTTGACATTCTTGTGGATTTTGAATTGAAGGGACGAAGGTAGAGGGACTATAAGTGACCTGAAATGAAAACCGCTTATTGAACGGGGAAAGAGGCAATGAAGGACGACCTAGGATGGGTCTTGACCAATAAACATCCTTACTAGAATGGGATTTTCCTAGAGCAACTATGGCCTACATTTGTGTCAGAGATAAACCACTTGGATTCCTTTATACTAGAGGGGTCAGATAGGGAAGGAGATCAAACACAAAAATTATTTAGATTTAGGGAGTACCAGAAAAGATTATCAAACAACCTCCATGCTTTCTAGTCACCCTTGTAGAGTACATGCCTCATATTGTGCTTTCGACCCTACCTTCCTTCTGAAGGTTACTTCTCTACCAACTAGCCTGGGAAAATGACTTACTTGAATGGGGAGATATCTTATCCTTAGAGGGGTCAGAGAAATCCTCAATGAAGATCATAAAAAACCCACCACGTTACGACACCTATCCATATTTTACATCAGGAATGGGAACACTTATACCTCCATCCATGAGGAGTGGGAGCCATTACTACTTGTTTCTTATCATCTTCATCCATTGGTTTAGAGAAACAATGAATGCATTATAATTCTATATATCTATCCATTTCATGTTAGTATCTCTTCTTTCTAGGGATCTGTCAATGTTGGATGGTCATAGATATTTCTTCCCTTTATGAGAATGATGTCTTCCATATCATCCAGTGGAGTTTTGGCCTGAAGATACCAATATGAAACTGGTATTATATCTATCATCTAGGAAATTGGATGAGGAACTTTAAACAATTAGGTTTGTTTTTACCTTTTCTTTTGAGTCTAGGTGTTGAGTATGATCTTGGTAAGTTCTATGGTCTCATTGGTTTAAATATCCTATTACTTGAGAATGATCAGATCAAGCATAGGGGATTCCATAGTCAAATAATTGGACCACTAAATAGAAGTAAGAGATAGTTCACTTTGTCCATGACCACTTTAGTACAGAAATTATTGTATAAGAAAATATGTTGTTATTGTATTAGTACTACAATGACTTCTCTCCCTAAGTTCATTAACAAGAGAAGGAGAAGTTTTACAACTTATTACACACATAATTGTGTAGGAATGTTTTTTATTCCTCCCTCAACATGGATATAAACCTATTCTTGTGTGGTTGGAAGTTGACAATAAAATAATGGGTATTTCACTTTCTCTTTCAGAAAGCCAATTCTTCTCCTTCAATATTGACCCAACAATATTATGGATTAAATTAAAACCTATAACTTCAATTAAAGATATCCATGATTCACTTAAATTAGAATAATAAGTTTATTTCACATCAACATATTTCCTAGGCTATAAAACATCGATCCTGAAATATATATATATATATAATTATAAATATAAAAAATATATTTATTATAAATATATTTATTTTAATTTCATTATTATTAAAATATAAATATGTATTTATTTAAATAATTATTAAATTAAAAAAATATATATATAATTAATATATATATTTTAATTTCATCAGTATTTAAAAAATTTATTTATTTATTTATTTATGAGTATAAAGAAATAAATAAAAATATATATATATTTATAATTATAATTATAAATATAATAAATATATTTATTATAATTTTATAATTATTTACATATATATATATATATTATTTATAATTATAAATATAAATATTTATAAATATGTATAAATATTAGTATATATTTATAAATACAAATCTATAATTATATGTATTTATAAAATTAAAAGTATTATAATTATATTTATCATGATTTTAAGTATTTATGAGAACATAATAGCTCCATGGGAACATGAATAAATCATATACACTGTGTAATGTATAGAAAATAAAAAACGAGTCATCATATTAATGGACGACATGAACAGTAATGAGAGTGTAATTTATAAATGAACATTCATGATGAATACAAAACATATGAACATCACTTCTATTCATGCATCAATTGAACAAATTCATTGGAAACATATATTTATTTACACTAACACAAATATTTATTCCTAATTATAATTATAAATATACATATTTAAAAATTATTTATATATAATTATATTTATACATATTTAAAAACAATTTATATATCATCATAAATATATATTTTTAAAAATTATATATATATATATATAAATATATAAATATATAAATATATAAATATATAAATATAAAAATATAAAAATATAAAAATATATAAATATATATATAATTAATATATTTACTATTAAATGAAATTTATTATATATATATATAATTGAATTACTAAAAAATATATATTAATTATAGGCAGGCATTTTTTATTTAATGTATACATATAAAAACTATTTTTGAATATAAAATTAATAATTTTATATATTGTAATAATATTTTTTATTAAAAACATTTTTTAGTTCTTTTCGATTGTGATGATAAAGGTTTCATTTTATCAATGCATTCTGCTTAGCGCTGATAAAACCCAACACATCCTTTTCCCAGATCTGTGGTAGTGTACAAACATATTTAATTTATGTTGTAGTGTTTTTTTTAATATATTATTCTTCTTCACTCCTCTTATAAACATAATTTAATTCATTCCTCCTCCTTTTATCCCATGAGAGGCTCCACAACACTACATAAATGAGAAAAATATGTAATTATTAATAAAAAATAATTAAATTAAATGCATGGAGAAAGAATATGGAAATTAAAATTTAAAGTGTTTGATTTATAATAAAAATTAATTTTATTTATCATCATTAAAATAGTTATATTTGACTATAATTAATATGAATATATAAGGAATAATAATATTTTTTTATCAAATAAAACAAAATGCTCGATCACTTGTTTATACGATTTTCCCGATCCCAAAATGACCTTCTCCTGCGATTCAATGAGCATCCTGATTCTAATAATTTTGATTTTAGGCAATAAAACAAGTGTTTTGCCTCCAATAATGTAAAATGTTTTTAATATATTTCATTAAAGGATTATTTCATCACAATATAAAAAATTGCAATAATCATTCTTGAAAAACAATGTACTTGGTAATAAATGAAAAAAATTGAATTTATCTATTGATATGAGCATGTGTATATAATATGACCTTACAATAAAATAATTTTAGTTTCAATAATTTAATGATTTGGTTTTGAGATGGAATTTGACCTACCATGCATATAATAATTGACCCTATAATAAAAGAATTTTAGGTTCGATAGAATGATTTCATTAAGAGATTAGTCCTCTGATCATTGTAATTTTAGTTTTTATATTGACCATCCTTAAATGACATCATAAATATAAGAGTGACGCACACCGACATTCCCTTAGTAGACTCTTTTGATAAGGCGAAGCTGGAATGGAAGAAGGGGATGAAACTGGGCGACCTGTTTATAGACCAAGACCCAACAATGGAAAATCGGAATAATAGGATGATGTTGGGCGACCTATTAAAATCCCAATACCTGCAGATGGAGGACTGGAAGAAGAGGTTGACGTTGGGTGACCTGTTTATAGCCCAAGACATAGCGATGGAGGATCAAAAGAAGATAAGTACAATGTTCATGGCAGAAATGCAGAGGAGAGTAGCACACACCGACCTACTCTAACTAGACTCTTGCAATCAGGAAATGCTGGGAAGGAAGAAGAGGACGACGATGGGAGACCAGTTCATGCCTTAGATAATGGCTGACTTGTTTTTTTTAAATCTCATGTTGGAATTTTGCATTGGTTTCTACCAATTCCTATAGTCATATAATAATGACTTTCATGTTTATGAAAAATAATTTCTAAACCAAATATATTTTACAAACGGTACACACATGAAAGAAGTTGGGGGGACTCAAACACCAGAAATTTCTAACACACCACATTCCCCTTTGATGTTAGGCTATTCCCTAAGATTCTAAGTCCTAAATAAGTGTAAAAGAGAGGAAAAATTGAATGAAAAAACATGGAATTTAGAGAAAAAATTATTGGATAATAATATTGGTATGTTTTAGCAAGAGAAATGGTACATATTTCATCCAATGTAAATTTAAACATGAATAATCTGGAAAAAGAGTGATATTGTAAAACAGGCCTTTACGACATTAATAAATTTTTAATAAATACACCTTAAAAGTGAAAACATTAATTGAAACTCCAAATACCCTGAATATTGACGAATTCATGATATAATATGACTAAAGGGAAGTATATACACCATATTAATGAAATTACATGTATAATATAAAATATGTATCAATAGACTAAAATTGAGACGAAAAACCATTCCATTAAATTCCTACAAGGTTGAATGGACTATATCTTATTGAATAAGGAATTTAAATTTATAGATTAATTTATTAATATTTATATATATATATATATATTCCATTTGTCAAGATCTTTATTTTTATAATCATTTGAAATCCATTCCTCGAATAGTTCTTGCTTATGTTGTCCACTTAAGGTTGTTTAGTAAATTTGCCCAAAATCACTTACATATATTGATTGAGGATAAAGGTGTTATGAAATTGTTTTATCATCTCATGAATGTTAATAATTTAAGGAATATAATTTTCATTCATTTTATTCAATTTTATAATCATCCATGAAATGTGCTAATAAAAAAATGAAATGCATCACTTCGTGGAGGTGATAGTCAACACGTACACATTATTGATGTTATCATTTTTTAATGGATGTGAGGGTAATAAATTAGATTAAATATTATATTCCCAAAATAAAAATTATGTTGTAAATATCATATATATTCATTAATTCTATATTTTTAACTAGCTATGTTATTCCGCGATGGAAAAAAATTACACCTCTACTTGGAGATAATAGTTCATATGTATGCAAGAGCGATTATTTAATTTTTTATAGAAATGAATGGACATAGAAAATGGATGCACCATTATCATAACAATATCTCAATATATTTAATATACTGATATAATTATGTAAAGATTCTTACTAAATATTTATAGGTGATTTAAGAAGAAAAGAGAATGAAAAAACATGGGAAGAACATATACCTCCTCTAGTAATTTCCTTTGGATTACACAATAAGACTTAATTAAAAAACATAGTTAATATACTAATGTAATTATATTAAGACTCCATTTCTTGGACTCATTTCACTACTTGTTGTTTTTGGGATATTTCAGATTGGTCATGGTACTCCACCTCAAAAATGATTTTTGATGATACTATTTAGCGTGTTGTCATTGGAATTGATTTGTGATGTTGATCAAATAGAAGGATACATCGAGGAATAGATAGGTCATTGATGTTTCTATTTTCTAGGACTCTTGACTCGGGCTAGGGCTATATCCACTCAGAAGAACCCCGTTCTCAATGGTTTCAAACCTCACCTAAATCCTTTCATTATAAATAATATATGTATTTGATTAGCCTTTGGGTTTTTTCTCACGCCTTTGGTTCAAGGCTTTGACATGGTTGTATGGAATATTGGATGTTATGGTATAGAAATAGAACATGTCATCTGATACTCAAATCTTATAGTCATGTGGCATAAGCTGTTTTGAGATATGGGATAGAGTAGACATGCGATCCAGTACTCTAATATAATAGCCCTCAGTTCAAGGTGGTATGATCAAACTTCTAAAACTATTGATATCCATGATTTAGTGTATAGTTGAACCACATATCCAACTAAAATTTAATCCCCAAATACACCTACTGGGTAATGTACTTGAGGGTGAAATAAAGACTCCTCCAATCAACTCTAATGGAGTGCCTCTACCCACATGACATTGGACATTTACCATCTCTCTTTTGACCATATCCACTTAAAACTAGGGTTTCTTACGTACCTCCCTTGGGAGCATATTGAGATTGATGTTTGAGACTTTACCATATTGACATAGGCTAAGTCCTCAGTGACTCTCCTATGAAGGTTCTATATTTTTGTTTTTTTTCCATTTGAGGGAAAGAACTTGTTGGAATGTAATCGAAATGAAACTCATCCCTTAAGCATGTCATCCATTGGGAACACTCATATGAATTGGATATGGTGGTCTGGGTGATATGATTATCATTTGTGTTTCATATGGTACTGGGAGAACTCAGTATAATATAGGTATTATAGGTAGGGGTTCTGCTCGATAACTACTCTGTACAACTCAACACATGGTAGGTTTGCATTTAGATAGTCAACAGGATGAACAACTATGAGGAAAAGATCAATCACTATTATCTATCACACAAGAGTTCATTGGATGTAGCGAGTGTACACCTTTGATTCTCCATCAGATGAATGTTGATGGTTCATGGCCATTATCAGACCATTCAACAACTCTGAAAGAGCTTGACTCAACCCCTATAAGGTGATCAGGGGAGGGACTATCAAATAAAACTACATCCTACACCTACTTCTTTAAAATAACATGAGTGAGTGTCTTCATTCTTCTTGAATTTCTTCCTCTAGCTTGAAACGAATCTAGAACCTTTCTCACTCTATAACTAGGGGAGACTCAATGGCTGACTCTGAGTCCTACTCATACTCGGTATTATATAGGTATTAGACTTAAAATATAATATTCTCTAACTAGCATTGAAGCACCTGTGTGACATGCTATCTTGGCTGGATTGTATTGTTGAGTGGACTAGGGATTTGAGTTTTTTGCTTCCTTTTTAGAAGGATAGAAAGAATTAGTATAATATAGGTAGTGTTATATTCGAAGGGTTAGAGGGATAATGATGATGTTTGATGAGGGTTAAAGGGTGGATTGGTTCTCATACTACAACAAGGGTTAAGGGATAAACTAATACACCAGCACTAGGGGTGATAATGTAGCCTAACTCTCAACCTTTTGGTGATAGAGTTTGAGTGTGGAATGACTTAATAACTACACCTTCAAGGTGGTTCACTGTGATCCATAACCCTTTGAATGCAATTTGAGTGGATCTACTACTCAAGACTACCTATATTATAAGATTGAAGTGAGAGACAAGGCATAATAAGGTCATTTCCTCTTTGATGGTATATGATGCATCACATTTTGACCAGACATCCTTGAGTATATATCATTGGGAAATGGGGAAACCATTAGGCAATGGATGAAGAAACGATACCTGAAATATGGAAAGAGGGATCAAAATTCATTTGATCATCAACTGCTCAATGGGCTATTTTTCTCCATAATCCAGTTGTGAAACCTTTAACAAATTAACTCGATAGTAAGAAATGATAGATGTAGGTCTTGTTTGAGATGATCATGCTGATAGAGAGTTGAGGCGAAGCA
This sequence comes from Viscum album, assembly GCA_963277665.1. Taxonomy (NCBI): domain Eukaryota; kingdom Viridiplantae; phylum Streptophyta; class Magnoliopsida; order Santalales; family Viscaceae; genus Viscum; species Viscum album. The sequence continues at coordinate 1,936,709,632 of OY728131.1, forward strand.
CTTTGACTTTAGTATGATGTCCAACTTTCTAGTGTATAATCAATGATCATACATTGGGAGAGGATGAAAATCAATATAATGTAGGTAGTAGACTATCTTGGTATAATATTTGTAGTATAATATCTTGTGCTTATTGAGAAATAGCTTTGGGCACTCATATGACTTTAATTCTATCAAGTAGATGAGACCATACCCTAAGGAAGGTCAATGCAAGGTCCCTTCCTATACCACATACATTATAAAAAACAATTTATTAGAGAGGATACTACTTAGATATGTTCCTATAATATCCTTTTCGAGACATTGACATAATCAACAGGCCACTGAGTATGTGAAATTCCTCAAGTGTCTCCAATTACCATCATCTAGCTCCAAGAGGAAAGCTTTCAAAGTCCATCACAAAAAAACATATAGGGAATCAGCGAGGAGAAGAGCAATAATAAGTACTAGAATTGGTGACTCAATTGAAAGGTGGTGATGAGATTTAGGGTAGAAACATCAAGTCACTTATGATGGTGAAATGAATCTATCCTAAACATAAATTTGATTCAGTAGACTTTCACAATGAAATAGGTTAGCATCCAATTAATTACATACTCATGACATGTGAGCTTGTCATTGTATTCTATAACATGAATTACACTATATTAATCTATCTCTGGTTGAAAAGAAATAAGAAAAAGTAACTTATTTGAAAGTAGCATTGAGTGATAAAATGGAAGGATGTGCTATTGAATATGAATTCCTATTATAGTGGACCTATGAGAAACCAAAATAACTACAAAATCTAAAAAGAACGATATAATAATGTTTGGTATACAATACATGAATCATGTATCCCAGGTACTCATTGGGATATGATACTTTATGTATCCCAGTAAGGTCCCGAAGCCCACTCCCCAGGGAGCTCCTGGGATACATGAAGTATCCCAGTGTGTACTACCTATATTATTTCTGAGAAATGACCAGAACATACTAGGGTACCCATATGTATCATCACATAGTCGATCGAATGAGTTGATTTGAAACTACTTAGGGATTTGAACCTTTTCTATATCATTCCACTACTAGTGCCGAAGCAAGGATACACTCACCGTACCTTCATTCGAACTACCGTGTTCAAATTTTTTGATATGTTCTTTGTTAGGCCCATCTCATGAGTCCCAACGATTTCATTTTCATTTCCTTTCACACCACTAATGAAGAGGTAAACATCCTCTAGATATGATTTGATTCCCATGTGTTAGTACATGGACAACCTCTAATTGGCAGAAGATGTGTATAGCCCATTGTTTTTGAGGTTTGGGGGTGTGGTAGGTTGTAGAATCCACCAAGTGGGGAATATAACACTATATATTACCTATATTATAATGAAATTAAGCACCATAAAGTGAAGAAAACCAACCATTGGAAAACGAACCCCAATGAAAAATGGTTGTAGCCCCTATTGATTGAATTTGGATACAATTACACAAGATAGATGAGGGTTTTCCTCATGCATCCATAGTGCCCATTCCAGCATCAATCACATTCACGGTTCCTCAAAAATATAAACACACAGGTGTGTGTGTCTTCAATGTACCATTCTAATTAGACTAGCATGAATTCCCATCTGGTATACTACTTTTCATATTGATCCCACCGACACTCTCTATACCTCATTCGTTATCGACTCACTGTGATGACCACTTATCTCATTCAATAGAATCCCTTGGGGTTGATAGATACCCACTTAAATGATAGAGAATCACGTACCATCATCGTATGGATCTTTTCAACCTCACCAGTCTACATACCTATTCCAACTGACCAACCTACATGCTTGTGGTCAAAGGCGTTGTTCCAAAATGATTGGGTCTTAATGATGTAACACGTTTCAAAACCACATGGAGTCTCCTACCTATATTATACCGACCCAATACTTTATTATCTATTAAAATTTCACAACCCTGACCTGTAGAACTCTATATGTCAATGGTATCCATATTTCTATAACTCACCTGGTACTAATATATATTGAAGGACCACCAGTAGAAAACGTTCGGTTGAATTGGGGTACCTAACCCACCAATGGACTCACATATTTCATAGTAACAACATTCCTATACTAAAAGATCTCATGGGTATAGTTTATGGTTGGTGATCGATTTAACTACATGAAAAAAACTCGAGGGAATTCCATCCTCTTTCTCTTGCTTTGGTATACCAAATAAACATACACCTGGAAACTTAATGGGAAACCAGTAAACCGCATTAGGCTTGAACAACTAAGTATTGAGGGGATGCTCATCACCACCTCCAAGAAACTATATCATTACACTATATGTCCACTAAATAAACCCTAGTCCTTTTAGTTTCACACAAGACAAAGGGTTGTCCAATATTTAGCCACATTTTAGATCTACCTATGTGATTTGCGTTCCTGGGGATATAGCATGACTAGACCACTAGATCACAGAACAACAACTGACTTGTTTTTCAACTCATCATCAATTTTCCAATCGATATAACATTACCAACCTTCCAATACCATAGATGAGTTTCCAGTGGACCAATCAATACTCTACTATAGTAGTCTTCTTGAAAACTAGCATGGTAAATTGCATGGCCTTATGAGTAACCATGGAACCACACTATCGTGATTTCGTGTTCCATCTCATGTTACCTCACCCCTACCCCACTTTTTCAACCCCAATTTCATTATGACACTTCCAAGATTACCACGAAACCCCACATGGGAATCCATACTAGATATAGGCCATCCACCCCACCAACAATAGGTTCCTTTCCCTGTCGATTCCAAATTTGGGTCTAGGTGGAAGGCAATGTAAGTATACGAATCAGTAGATCATGCCCATGTTTGAGCATCTACATTGATATAATATAGTGACTATACTAGGATATGAGGAAAAAACAAACCTTCTGAATGAACTATACCCACACACATTATAATCAAAATAGATCTTCAACCACCACTATGTACATCGATATAAATTTCAATCAGTAGTTTACTTTGGAATTTGGGGCTGGGGAAAGAGGAAATGAGGATAAATAGATTGGAACTTATACATGAGCCTGGTACTTATATAAATTTATTTATGCGACAAAGTATGATTTTTTTTGTTTCTGATTAGAAACTGTGGGTTTTTAATGGCATTTGATTTATTGGAATTCACTTGTTCAATTCCATCCAAAATGTTGTGCATCAGAACACAAAGAAATATATCAATCACTGAGAGATTATTCATGATATTGGAACATTATATGATTGAATACCAACTACAACCATTTGGAAGAAACCCTAGGATATAACAGAATGATTGAGAGCATCATGACCTTCAAACCTGTGCACCTGCAAAGACTACTCAAAGAGAATTAAGGAAGGGAATCTATCTCAACTGACCACAGTGTCACCACCTATGTCTCATGTTGAAGGGATGAAGGTAGAAGGAATTGAAGAGAATATAAACAAAAACCTCTTGATGATAGGGTAAAGAGACAAATAATGATGAATTGGGTTGGGTCTTGACCAATACATGTCCTCACTAGAAAAGGATTATACTAGTACAACTATGGCCTACCATTGAGTCAAAGATCAATCACTTGGTTTCCTTTATTCTATAGGGTTCTATAGAGGTAATGAGATCAAACATAAAATGCCTCCCACTTTAGGGTGTTCCAGACAAGATACTCAAACATCCTCCATGCTTTTTGTTCACTATTTAAGATTAAACTCCTCCTATCACGATTTCCACCCTGTCTTCCATCTAAAGGTGACTTATCACTGAACTAGCCTAGGAAAATTACTGACATGTTTAGGGAGCTATCCTATCACAATAGGGGTCAGAGAACTCCACATTTCAGTTCATATGCAACTCACCTAATTCCAAAACCTATCCATATTATTACTTAAGAACAAACACACTAATACCTTCATCTAATAGGTGTGTGAGTCATTACTATTTCTGTCTTCTCATCTTCATCTATTTATTTATAGAAATAATGAATGCATTATAAATCTTTATTTCTATCCCTCACTTGTTACTATCTCTTCTTTCTAGGGATCTGTCAATGTAGGATAGTCATAGATATTTATTCCCTTTAGGAGCAAGAAACCTTCTATATCTTCTAGTGGTGTTGTGTCTTTTGGAAACAAGTTATCTAATGGTATTATATCTATCTTCTAGGTGAAGAGATGAGGATATTAAAAAAATTGTCTTCATTATTATCTTTCCTTTTGGGGCCATGTATTGAGTTTGTTCTAGAAAAGGGATAAGTCTTGTTGGTTTAAATATACTATTCCTTGATAAAGATCAAACCATGCATAGGGGATTCCATAGTCAAATAATGGGACCTCCCAATAGAATTAAAAGAAAGTTCTCATTTTCTATGACTTCTTTTGAAAACAATGATTGTATAAGAAAATATGTGGTTACTGTATTAGTAAAATAATGAATTTTATCCTTAAGTTCATTAGGAAGTGAATGAGTATATTTATATAATATACCACACTTAATGGTGTAAGAAATGTTTTTATTCCTCCCCCAATGGGGATAAAACCCAATGCTTCTATGGTTGGTAGTTGAAAAAGGAATAATGTGTATTTCATTTTCCATTTTAAAATGGATATACTTATCCTTAATCATTGACCCAGTAATCATATGGATTATATTCACATGTAAAGAATAAATTAAAGTTATACATGAATCAATTACTTTTGAATAATTAGATCATTTAAATCATCATATTTCGTAGGCTATGAAAAATCGATTCTAGAAATAAATACTTTATCTTATTAGCTATAAAATACAGACCTTTTCTTATTTTTGACATAAAAGATATCTTTTATAATCTATTTCCTATCCCTTTGACTCCTCTAATCTTGCTTCGTTGAGTCCCCTATTATTTGATGACCTTTCCAAAATATGTTTAGAATGGAACTTGGTGAAGGAACTCTTCCCGCGCTTTCAAAAGAACTTATTAGAACCAAACCATCCAAACGAAGGAGAAAAACTATAATGCTTTTATCACTTCATTTATGAATGGTATTTTTCGGATACGCTCTCATCTCTCCCTATTACACTGGCTCACTCAAAACAACAATATAAAAACTATATCTCTCATATCTAGATTGTGCCCATTCAATCCATTCGGTAGCTTTACTTCACTATCCTCTTTCTTTCTTTATTATGCCTTCTTTATCAGCCTTCTATATGCCTTCCATTAATCAGTAATATAGTTATAATGGAGGGAGACTCCTTCTCATAGGCAAGGTCTATAAGAGTTCGTGATCTGATCTTCTTTCTTTTGATCGAGTCTTCCTCAAGATGGTTTTGATATTGTACTAATCGATTAGAGATCCATGGGGGTACTTTAACTTCCAAGAATCCAAAGGGAATTTTTTTAGAGTGATCCAGGAAATATAGATGATATGAGAACCAGACCCTATAATGAATTTTGGAAGAAATCCTGGTCCCAAATGAGGAAAAACCGATTTCACACTTTCCATAACAGTGTGAAAAGGCCTTATTCAACTACCGGTTAATGAGGGCATCCTTTTATCAAGTCAAAATATATTAGTCCATTTTTGTATTGATCAAAACACTTTTAGAAGCCTTCACATGAATAGTGATAATATATATGTATATCCATGCTTCAAATATATTTATAAAGCATTCCCCTATAACAAATATTCTCATTCAAGCAATATTCATGAAAGAGACCATTTATTAGATGGAGTGATGAACACACAACAAAATAATAAAGAATTTTAAAGGTTCTTTATCACATCAATCGAATCTTATTATCATAGTAAAGTTTCATGAGATATCTTTCAAACAATTCAAGAAGGAAACGCAAGTTTTTATCCCAATGTGAGTCAAATCTAAAAGATGAATCTCTCTCTTTATGAATTTCTTTCGAGCCTTATATATTTATATTGTTAGAACAAGAGGACAAACTGAGAGAGCCTCTTAGGGAATATATTGTTTTACATGAATTGTATTATTTATATTTTATTATATATGGTTTTATATATCAGTTTAATATGATACTATATCAAAACCAGTTAGTAATATGACAAAAAAAGCTCAACTGTCTGCTGACCAGAACTCACTGATATGCGCTTGAAGTGTACAAGTCAATTGAGAACATATACCTCGTCCATTGATCAAATATTCAAAAGAATCATTTATAATTTTAGATTAGTTTTAACAAAAAGTTTCATTTTTTTAACATAACCCTATTAATTACTTGAGATAAAACATTATACTTGATTTTGTTGTAAAATCATTTTATACTAAAAACATGCATGTTTCTAAAAATTTCTATCATTGTGTCTTGTGAATTTATATTTAATGAAATTTTTACCACTTATTGAAATTATAACTTATAATATTTATTCCATATTTTAAATCAACATAATTAATATAAGGTAATAATTTCAACATAATTTATGGTAATAATGAATAGTAACCATGAAATATTTTTCTCCTCAGTTAAGGGTAAAATTAGTTAAATAAGTCAAAATAAAGGGATAATACATCATGATAACACAGAACAATTACTTAAATCTCATTGGTTGGTTTTATTTTGACCTTACCCTTGTCATCAACAAAACTATCACAACTTGGAGCCACCTGACATGAATATGACATATATTATATATTAAATTTCCAAATATTTTCATGTTTTCCACCCACCTCACATAAAGAAGGAACCATGAACCCCTCAAATTCACTAACATCATTATCCACTTACCATGATAAATCCTTTAATTTTTTTCCCAATATCCATATAAAAATACAAGAAGTTTTGGAATTCCCAAAAGATCACTCCAAGAAGGATTAAGGTGTAATCCAAAGAAAATTACCAAAGGAGGAGGTATATATTCTTACTGAGTTTTTTCAAAACCCCTTCTTCCTACACCACATATAATTATTCAAAAATAATAATAAAATAATTAAATTAGTATATTAACTATTTTTAGATGTTTCTTTGTAAATAGTGCATCCATTTTATATCTTCTTTCCATCCCATAGAAAATGATAACATCACTCGTGCATACATACAGACTACTATCTCTCTATAGAGGTAAACAATTTTTTTCATCAGCACATCACTTGGATAGTTAATAATATGGAATTAATAGATATATATCATATTTATGGCATAATTATGATTCTATAAATATAACATATAATCTAATTTCTTACCTTTCCATCCATTAAAAAATTATAACATCACTTATATTTGCATGTAGACTATCACCTCCACGAAGTGATGCGATTAATTTTTTTATTACCACCTTGAATGGTTGATTATAAAATTTCATACAATGAATTATTATTATAGTCATTAAATTCTCAACATTTAGGAGTTTATGGAACCATTTAATAACACATTTAACCTCAATCATCATTTCAATGTAATTCTGGAAAAACTGACTGAAACCCTTAGGAGAAGAATATAATAAATAACTATTCAATTAATTGATGCCAAATGATTATAAAAAGACCTTAAAACCCAAATATATATTTAAAATGTCCTTAATAAAGTATTTAATAAATTTAAATTGATTATTCAATAGGATATAACATGTTTAATCTTGTAAAAATCCAAGGAAATGGTTTTTCATCTCAATTCCACTCTATTGAGAGATATTTTATATTATACAAATAATTTATTTTATATTGTGTATATACATCCAATTGACATATTATATCACGAATTCATCATTATTCCCAGTATTTAATGTTTCAATACATGTTTTCACTTTTAATTTGTTTTGATTAAAAATTATTGAAGCTCTAATTATTTATTTTACCATATCACTCTTATTCAAGATTGTTCTTGTTTGAATTTACATTGGAAGAAATATATAATATTTTTCTTATTGAAACATACCTATATTCTTATCCTATAACAATTTATCCACATTCCTTGATTTTTATTTCATATTTTCCTCTCATTGTTACTTAACTATTGATATAATGTTTTAAAAAAAGAACCATATTTTATCATTTAGGTAGAGATTATTTTACCAAAATACACATTTTTCATGTATTTTCATGGAAGTTATAATCTACATATAAATAATTGGTAATGAACATTTTATTCTATCATTTAATTTCATTATAAATGTTTAAAATTATTTTTTAAAAAGTATTATAGACAATTCAATTTTAAATTTTTACAAAAGTATAAAAGGAATGTTCATTTTCACATATATAGAGTGAATTTCTTTTCCTACCACCAGGAATGTTTTTTAATATTTATCTTACTATTTAACTTTCTATGGTTTTCCAAATAAAACAATTTCCTTTATTCTATTAATTTTAAGTTTTTAAATTAAAATAAAAAATTATTATTTTCTAAAAGGTTTAATAGAATTTTGGAATTAATTTATAACATCATTTTTTAAAAAAGCTATAAAAGCCTTATTTAATGCTATTTTTTAATATTTTCTTCCAATTTACTCTAAAATACTCAAAATAATTTATTTTATTTAAAACCTTCATTTTTTATCAATTTATGGTCTTTTATCATGTTATATTGATTTATGGATTGTACCTTATTTTTAGATCATTCAATTTCAAATGATCATGTTCTCTCTTACTCTCTAATATTCATTAAACATTGCATTTCCCCTCCATGTATATATTTTTAGTATCATGGATATGTTCAGTATCATTCCTACTAATTTAATTTTAAGTCCATAGTTCCAAGAAGCCATTACTTTATGAGTTTTGGGTGTTGGATGCACCTAGAAGTATTTCCTCATGGTTTGGAGGGTGTTTGAGAAGATTTGGGGGAGCCACTGCAAAAAAATTGCATGGAGGAAACATGGATGTTTATACTATGCCTCAGTGCTAGAGGATGCAACATAGTGGATCCATTCTGTGGAATATGGGTGCATCGGAGGATAATTGATTCTACTCTAAAATGGGTGGGGGTAGTTGCACCATGGATGGTAGTCCGTGACATGGAAACTTTCATAGTAGAAGGGTCCATGTAATGTGGTGCCTATGGTGGCACTATATCTCCCAGAACCACATTTATAAGATCTGACCATGATTCTCTAAATAAAATTTTAATGAGGGTGGATACAACATGGTATCTAAATCTTCTCTATAGAATTCCCAGTGACAGATAGTGATGGGGAATTGTCCTAGGGGTTGCACCATGGTCTTCTAATTTTCAAGCAGTCTGTAAATTTTTATAGCCCATCAGAACCCCATTCTATTTCACTTATCTTCCTTAAATCAAAGTTGAACATGAGTGGTTTTTGAATCCCATTGAAGTACCTTGCAATAGGGTTTGATACCTAATTTTAAATATCAATCCAAGGTTAACTAATGTTTGTTCTAGCTCTTATCTCCAGCTGTTTCTATCAATTTTAATTTTTTTCATTTTGTTATTCTCACCAGGATATGGTGCTAGATATTGAATATTCTAATTATTTTTTTGGTGAATTTATTTATTTAAATGTTTGGAATGTCATAGTTCCTTAAAAGATAGGTGATTAGATATCCGCAATGTTGATCTGTTCTAATGTGAAGAATGTTGGCATTTTCAAGGTAAGGGATTCATTGCTTCTTGTTTTTATTTATTTGAAATATTAAAGTTATAATTTTTTAACCAATTTTATGGTAATGAAATTAACCTAATAATATTAAACTAGATTAATAAATAATTGGATATTTATCACATATTGTTGATGATTGATACCACAATAATAGTTTGCCTCTTATTTTAATAGATATTGTGTTATCTATACTTTGATTGTGTATAATGTTTTTATTCTTTGTTTATTAATTTTTTTGTTATTCAAAATGGAAAAGAACATAAATATATAATTTATTGATTACTTGGATTATAAATTCAATATCATGCATATTTGAAGTACAATGATTGTTGCATTTTTATGGTAATTCAAATTTATGAACTCCACATTTTTAATTAAATATGTTGTTTCATGTGTTAATGTAATTTGATATAGAATGTGAAGAATGAGAATTCTTATTTGGAATGATGAAATTCAAAATAAGATTATGTGATAATGTTGTTTCTCTAGTTTTGTGAAACTTCAATTAATGTTAAGGGAATATTAAAACTCTTGATAGCTTGTTATAGCTAATGCCTTAGGTTGACCATAGTTGGAAACTGTGAATAATGAATTAGTTAATCAAAGAAGGAATAAAAACTAATTGGTTGTTAAAGATAAATCATTGGTGATGAGATTTCTTGTTTTCTTATAAAGAATTAATGACTTCTGATGGGAGCCTAGAGAGATAATTTTTATTTGAAGGCTAAAAACATGTTTTATGGCCCAATATTCCCTATTGAGTGTGTTGTTGATACATTGTGAGGTTCTCAAGATGTGATATTTTCAATGTGACGTGTTATGAGTTTTGGATGGCTAAGTCTATGATGGATGATGTGATCGGGGTAGGGTGGACCATGTGATGTGGTAGCATTGGATGCCTAGTATTGTGAGATATATTTGGATATGCATGATGGTCTTGGGGATGGAACCCAAGATCGTTTTAGTTGGTTGAAGCTGGGATTAGCCGTTGATGTGATAAAGATAGATGCTTGATTTGTGTGAATTTGTGTAATAGAAGATAACCAAGTTTCATGTTTATATACATTTCTTTACACACTAAATTAGGCATCTAGATATGAATGGATGCATCTATTGATGGTATCTTAGGATTAATTCCTAGAGTACCTGAAATTATGAAATGTAATTACATTTATTAATTGTTACCCAGTAGGATTGATGATGCTAAAATGAAAATGAGTTGATCTTGAGAAACTTTAGAATCAGTTTGGATTATTCCTAGAGGACATGGCCTTGAAATTGCTAGTTAATGTAATTTAATTTTAAAAACTATTAATATTTAATTAATGGATAATTAAATAATCAACGAGAGGAAATGATAAAAAATAAAACAACAATTAATATAGATTCTTAAATTGTTTATGTATTTAGAAGATATCTAGACTCTAGTACTGGCAATAGGGTTTCCGAGCGATGATAGTTGTAGTTGATGTTTGGATTAGGTTATGCACATATTGTGGTTGTGAAATATATTATATCATAAATATTATATGATTTTATAAGTTAGTCCCCCCATGTTTATAGGGAAACAGACACCGAGGGGACTCTGGGAGGGTGTTTTCTCCAATATACTAGTGAGAATATGGATGGATGTCTACACCCTCTGGCCCCACTGTCTTCTCTTGGTAGTAATATGTACTTGTATGAATGACGACTAGTTTTTCCATATATGTCTATAGATGGATTTGATGGATTGTGGTTATTTCAAACACATTTATCTCTAGATATAGTATCCAAATGGTTATTATATGTATAAAATGTATAGACTGTGATGGCATGAGGTACCTTACTCATTGTATGAGTTGGGATGGAATTAGTTATAATACAAAACATATTATACATTAAATACAAGCCCTGTTGGATCCCATAAACTACATGGTTACTATATGGAAATGTGATATGGGATGATGTGATTATTTGATTCACTAGGTTCATGTTGTGATACTTAGCCTAGGTGTCTACGGGCAGGCTTATTTTTGAGAGAGATGGGTCATGACATATGACATAGGTGCGGAGAAAAAAACATGTGGGGAATCTGTAATGATGTAACCTTGATGCTTCATTACTATATTACATTCTCTCTTGTATACATTACATGGGGATAGATTACCATTGTTTGGATGAGAACATATTATACATGTTATGGTTACGAGTTAGTTTCACTATTTTTTAATGTGAACTAGCATGATATCGTCATCTTATTCATTATATTCTCTAAGAATAATCCTATTGAGTATACTATTATTATCACCCGAAATATATATAAATTTATTTTAGGTAAGATAGAGAATGTTTTTGATTGGGATATATATTTCTAGCTCATGGTGTAGTAGGAACTGTTTGGGATTTATGGTCCCTGACATCTCTACCTTTTGGGATTTGTAGTTTCTCTTTCGAATGTTTTAGTACACTATTAAATTAAATGAATGAACTTTTGATTTTATTCATATATATGTCTGATTAGGTTTTTATCAGTGTATTTATCTTATCATTCTTTTCTGCATGTTTCTCATTGAGGGAAATTCCTCCCATAGTATGTTTATTATACCCTCAGTTCTAGTTGCCAACCCAGGCCCTACTGGAGGCAAGACTCGGGATGTAATCATCCCTATTCTCTCATTTCTGACCCCTAAAGGGGAACTATTTGGGAGGAGGGTGTTGTGATAGAGAAGTATCAAAGGTTCTGGTTGAGGGATAGAATGGAGTTTGGAGTTAAAGATGGTGAGATAGAATGGTTTAGTTAGGAAACAATGTAAAATATGTTTATTAAGTGATGGTAACATAAGAGATTAGATGAGACACATGTATTTTGGGACCTCTGCAATCTGATTCACAAACCTTTAATTTAACCTAGCCTACTAAATGAAGCAATACTTTTTTTAAGATAGATACATAGTAAAGGGTCATGTATGATTCTTCTTTCTCATGTGTTTGAAATGGGTACACCTTGGGATTGGTTAAAACATAAATGGAATTAATTAATTAATTAATGTTGTGTTATGTATTATATATTCCATGTTTTAGATATCTAACCATTTTTTCTTATTATAGGTATGGCTTCAAGTAAACATTCCCATTATGTTCACGATGAAGATGTTCAGAAAGTTGTGTCAGTATTTTTATATAGATTAGAAGTCAATGTTGATGAAACTCAGAGGATGATACTAAGAGAGTATAAACACTAGAGTCTAGAAACCTTGAGGAATCCATTTTATATTCATCCATAAAATAATAGTTGGAGGAGGTTGAGATATATTTTAGTTTGATATATGCTCAGATGGAGAACTGAGTATTTTTTGGCTATAATGATACCACATGGAGAAGCGAGGTAGTGGTGGACCTTGTTCCTTGGAGACCAAGAGGATTCAATGATCTCATTGGAGACATTCTGAGAGAATTTTCTAGAAGATTTTTTTTATTTGACCATGAAGGTATCCAATCGCTTGGAGTTTCATACCCTTCAGCATGAGATTTCTAATGTTTGAGTGTTCAGGATCCATTTCAAGGCCCTTATACATTATACATTAGACCTGTTGAAATATGATGAGGTTAGTGTGAGGAATTTTGAGTAGGTTTTTTCATATAGATATCTAGTTTCATGACCCGTCCCAGATGGTCCCATATCATGACTACCCCAGGCCCACCTCCAATAATCCAGAGGTTTGTAAATAGCACCGAGTAGGAATATACCACAAATGGTAGGTATTAGAATAAATTAACTATACAAACACACACATCTTTAAGAAAAAAAATTGATGAACTGTAAAACAACTGAAAGTATGCATGTGTACATCTATGATCCCACAATAGAGTATGAAATTTAAAGTACTGGAATGTAAATAGGTCAAAAAACAAGCCCACGACAAAGAGGATTTACCCACAAGTCCATACTGATTGTAAAAGGTACTCAGACTACTGTCTAAAAGCACCAGGAACAAACCGTAGTATTTCTTGTCTCAATATGAACCATCTAGTCATGGTCCACCTAGGAATCCGTCAAAAGTTTAATCATCTACACAAGACATGAAACAAGTGGGCAAATCCCATGCAGGGGTGAGTATAACAATACTTAGTAGGACACCCTGAGACAAAAAAGAAATAAAAAAAGTAAAGTAAAATCATCTCTATATAGGTATATATCTACAAAACATATAACAAGAATATCCATATATACCCAAGAGAGACACCATGAAATAAAGTATTCATAACCAACTACCATCCATAGTATTATGCTCGAAGCATGCTTGTTCTAGGATAACATAATCATTGAGCCATGATATCATCACATAATCTCAATGAATAGGTCTAACTCATTTTGGATACACTCAAAGGGAATGTATTTGTCAAGAAAGACTATGATACAAAAAGAGGGGATCATGAAAATACTCAACGGGGGATACCACAGACCCAATTTGGATCAACCCACTATGCAAGGGATCATGCCCAGAACCACTGAGGGACACCACGAACCCCAATGATGAGGCCCACTAGATGGAGTAACAACACCCTACTCTTAGAGGTTACACTGACTAATAAACTCCGCTAGGGGTGATATAGGATTGACCACCAATATAAAGGAGAGATACCATTCTTTATTTGAAACTTGGTCTCTATAGGTGATTGTGATCTAGTGATGTGGCTTTAATTTCATAATGAACCCTTGAGGAAAGGACCAAAGGAGATCTATCAACCTATACTGTTCCAAACTAAAAACCCACCGTTTGTCTCAAAGTTACCATCTCAACATTAGTTTCTCAATGCCATAGACGTCCCATAGATTGGATGATCTATTTAGGAGAAAATATTGTTTTAATGAAACCTCCCACATGACCGTTGGGGGCTTGTAGATCTACTATAGTAGTAGGTCCACCTACCGCCACGGTCAAACAACATGGTCGAACACCGCAGTCGATCGACGCACCATGTGGTCTCAAAGACCATGACAACACGGATGAAAATGGAACCCCAATCGACCACCGCAGTTGATCACCATGGTTGTTTTGACCCATGATAGATCAAGCTGACGCAACACCACATTCTACCACCATAGTCGATTTCCATGGATGATCATTGTGGTCGACCAAAACTAGGATCTACCCTAGTTTCCCAAGATCCAACAAAGGTCCAAACCACATCTGGATGGGCCCACCAACTAGAACCAAACCATCAGCCTGACCTAGGCTATTGGTCTGACCCAACCCACTATCCCGAACCACTCCGCGTCTACCACAACATCCCGAGGCGGCCCCTACATCTTAGTAGTATTAAACCCACCACAGGCAGTTTTTGCATCATCAGATGCAAATAATGCATAATTAGTCCCTTTTGAAAACCACCACACAAAATCCAATGACCAAAAAATTAAATAGTCCGAGATTTCATCTCCTTGGGTCTCGATTTACGTAGATCTGGCCTCTATTTTTGATTCACCAAGAATCTGAGGTATGCTTCAGTTCAGAACCACCTGAAAATGATGAACTGATAACTATGGGGTCCCAATGGTGAATAACACAAATAATAGAGGTAGGTATGAAAAATAATTATGGGTTATTCATTTATGGACAAGTATTCTTTTCCAATGATCTAGATATATAGATTTGGGTTAGAAAACATAGTAAATCAATTTGATAAATCGATAAATCAAACCCATCCCATAATTCTGATTGAACCATCAATCAATATGTTCATGGATTGGTCTACATTCATAATATGAATCAATAATGAAGAATAATCCTTGTAAATAAAACACAATACGTCTATTTGGATTGATCATTTATGAATAAAGAAGACATGTCATGTTCATTGACAAGATATTTCAAATCTAATGATGCATTGATTGGCTGATCCACAAACATCGACATTCATTTGAGAGGGTTCCCCAAGGTTCTATCTAGAATTCCTCTATCATATCCAAGATTTTGTGGATATCCTATGATTTCCAACATAAAAATCCATTTAAGGATTGAAAAATTGCTACGTCAAAATAATTTTTTTTATAAATAATTTTATTCATTTTACGTCATGTGATATATTTTTCAAAAACAACCCACACCAACCATTATAATATCGTGGCTAGGGTATATATGATAATTTTAACTCAGTGGTGTCCCCATATTTTTGATAATGACATCCATTTAAGAGTTATTTTACTTTTTTAGGAATACTGTGCATGCATCCTATTATATATTTTAATATTTTTAAAACATTTGTTCTGGGAACACTAGCCCCAAGAATCATATTCTATATGATAAATTATTCTTTAAATAAAACCATATAATATTTAAAATACCACATGGAAAATTTGAGATGTTACATTCTACCCACCATTTTGATTTATGTCCTCGAAAAGACAAAACAGGGGAAACTCAAATAGAAGAGGGTACTAAGAAAAAATACGAGCCTCCCAATCCCATGTGCTCCCCTGGAGATTCCCTTGATTCCACTAGAAATGAACCAATGGAATAAATCACCCATTAAGGATCCTCTCCTGCTAATCTTTGATCTCCACTGGGTACTTAGCAAAAGTCACTCTATCCTTGATGTTCAGATTTCCCCAATCGATGGCGTATAATGGGTCATGCACGTACCTTATTAGTTGCAACACATGGATGATGTATTTTACCTGATATAACTGTGGTAGTATATCCAAGTGGTATGCCACCTCACTAAAACTACATAGTATCTGGAAGGGGCTGATAAACCTCATAGATTGCTCATCACCGCATCCAAATCTCCATAATTCCCATTATTGTGAAACTTGATGGAACACATGGTCTTCTTCCATGAAATCCAAAGGACTCTGTCTTCTATAATCATAATAATTATGATTACTTTGTATAGTATTCATATGCTTATAAATGACCTAAACCTTCTATATAGTATATCACACTAACTCTGTGCCCATGAGTGCTAACTCTCCTGGGTCAGCCCAGAAAAACGGTGACCTTTAGGGTCACTTATAAAAATCCTCGAATGGTGGAATACCAATGGTTGAATGGTAGTTGTTGTTGTATGAAAACTTCACCAGCTGTAGGTGATCCTTCCAACTACGGACAAAGTCAAACATGGAAGCCCACAACCTATCCACCAGAACCATAATGATCCACATAGTCTGGCTGTCTATCCATGGGTGAAATATTGTTCTCAATTTTATCTAGGTCCCAAACACCTCTTACAATCCCTCCCACATTCATGATGTAATGTTATCATCATGGCTTGAAACAATCTTCAATGTTACGCCATGGAGTTAAACTATCTCCTATACCTAGAGGAATCCCAAGATCTCTACTGAACTCTTCACTTAGTTATCTAAGAAGTGGGGTGACTTGGTGAGTCAGTAAATGATCACCAATATGACTCTGTGTCCCCTATAAAAACATAATAAACCCGTCACAAAGTCCATAGATATCCCATCTCACTTCCATTTTTAAAATTCATCGAGTTGAGATAAACCCACTTGATCCTAGTGCTTAGCCTTCACTTACTGACATGTTATACATCGAGAAACAAACTCTATAACTCCCTTATTCATTTCAGGATACCAAACCAAATTTCAGAGGACCTGGTACATATTCTCCACACGTAGATGTACCGCCATTGGGGATTCATGAATATCCCTTATAAAATCCTCCCATAATGACACTAGTACTACTATACATCCTCTAAAAATAATGATGTGCTATCCACCTTTTGATCATCTATCAGGAGCTTGCCCTATAGATATATGATAACATAGGGTCTCATTGTCAGTATCCCCAAGTTGTGCCTCCCCAACTCACTGTAAGAGGGTAGGGGTGAAAACCATTGACTGAAGGTAAGATAATACATCTATATCCATAAAATTATATCTTTAATGTGGTCAACTGCACTGATTCCTCTTTTAGTATCTACAAAATAAATCTTATATTGAGAGCATATGTCACCACGTTCCCCTTCCAAGTATTATAGACAATATGAAAGTCATAATCCTAGAGTAAATATAGCCATAAAATCTATCTAAATTTCAAATCCTTATGAGATAATATATAATTTATACTATTGTGATCATAGTAGATGATGAACTGCTTGCACATCAAGTAGTGTTGCCACATATTCAATGCGAAGACTACCACTGCTAACTAATGATCAGAAGTCACAAAGTTCAACTCATGTGATCTAAACTTATTTGAACCATTGGAAATAACCACATTCATTTTTTATCAAGGAGAAACTAAGACTATTCCCTAATGCATCATAGTACACCACATACTTGATGCCTTCCTCTGATAACATCAAGATCAGAGCACTCTTCGTATTATCCTTCAGCTCTTGAACGCACTGATGACACTTTTCTATCCACACCAAAGGCTTACCCTTTCATGTAAAATATTTCAAGGGTGATTCGACTCTATAGAAGTCAAGTACAAACTGTAATTACCAGAATCTTCTTTTTAGGTATGTTTTTCCTTTACTGATCATTTTTGAGAAAAAGTTAATTTCTAGAAATTTTCAATGTACATGCCATGTATTTTATGAGTACATGTCGTGTACTGCTATTCCATTGGGAGCCCAGTACTGGCTGTGTAGAGGCCATGAACATGGCCGTGTGAGGGGGATTTTGAGGGTTCCTAAAGCAGAGTATGGAAAAGGAATGTGCACATCATTTAATCATGTTGTACATGCCGTGTATTTTGTTTTTTTTCATTAAACAGACCGGGGTCGCGTCTAATCGCTAGAAGTGTCTACTTATAGGCCCCGTTCAGCCGAGAGAAACCATACGATGCTGAGACTTTTCCGAGACCCTGAGCCTCCGTTCATTCTCCAAATTTACTGTCATTGATTGTGTTGGAACTGCAGTGGTGATCTCTCTCTTCTCTTTAATCCTTGTTCAATGATTTCTCTTCTTTCTTAAATTAGTGTGGGTTGATCATTTTAGATGTTTTTGATGATATTCGGAATTATAAGGTCAATAAAGCATCGAGGATCAAATATATCATTATCCCAACACCAGGGTAGGTGGTTTTTTCCTTTCAGTTGAAAGACTTTGAGTATTTTGTGAAATTGTTCCCAATACCCTTGAACGGGGTATTGCGCATTTACCGTTCTAGCCCTGTGATTTTCTCACTTTTCTTGTATGCCTATGTAGAGGTCAATTGAATGTGAATAGTGTTATTTGTTATGATTTGGATGTGTTTCCCGTGCATGCTTTAACAGTTTTGACTGTTGGGTCTAGTTTTCCTGTTAGGCTACTGTTTACATTCCCATGCCTAGTATTGTAGGATGGTGTCACTATTGTTCGGATATGCTAATATTCCTCAGAATGCCAGCCATGTATTTCTTGAGGTTAACTTTATCCAATAATCAAGCTTTACTTGTAGAATTAAACAGGTTCGTGAAAACCTAGTGTAATAAACCATAGGGATATTGGACATAAGGGGTTCTCCAGAGTGTCTTATAATTTACGATGTGAAACCACATGGGGAAATTATGTTGAGTGATTCCTTAGAGTGTCTGTAGTTCCTCGATGTGGGCCACAGGGGGAATGAGATGTTGAGTGCTTTCCCAGAGCAACTTTAGTAAGATACGATACTATAGGGTGAGTAGATGGTGAGTGCTTCATCAAAGGGTCTATTCATTAACTAAACCATAGGGGTGTGACTGTGTGTTCCACCCCGAGGGTTTCTAGTACTTGTTGGTTGAACCAGAGGGGTTAGGCTGTGAGAAATACCCAAAGTGTTACCTATTTGTTACAACCTTCTAGATTAGCTGTTTACTTGTTTGTGAATTAAATGCTTGAAGCTATGGATTGTTAACTATTGAGTACTTTCCTATTTATAGCTTTCTGTACTTTTACCTACCATATATTAACCGATTGTTAGGCATGGATCTCATGTTGGTTGCCTATTGGGATTTAGTCCCACACCTAGTTTGTTCCATGCTTTTTGGGCCCAAACAGATTATATTGTTGTAGGTATAGATAAGGGAAAGAGTCCTTCTAATTTAGGTACTTGACATGCTGAGGAGCTAGAGAGTATGGGACCAAGATAAGGCTTGCAATGCTGAGGAGCAATTTATCTATTTTATTTTTGTAACTTGGTTTAGTATTGTTTTATTCCAGCATTGTGGTTTATTTGGATTCATTACTAGACATATATGTATCATGCATCGTTGTTATATATGTGTGATGCAGTTTATTTCTTTCAGCCTTCCGCTGTTTAATTTTATATGTATTGTTACTACTTCAGCTATTGTTTATTGTTTACTTCCACTGTGTACTCTGCCAATGAGGGCATAGTTTCCCCACTATCACCCCCAAGGCCCTGGCTACTAGTCGGTAGCCTCTGGAATTCGGGGAAATGTGTTTGAGGCCATGTGACAAACCGGATATGGGGCACCTCTTCATGGCATTTGGAACTGGAATGTTACAAAGTGGAATCAGAGGAATTATTTTCTCTTGACTTACTGTTTGGATCCTATATCAAATGATAGGACAAAATATGTAATTAGTAATATGTTGTGCCTGAGAGTAGCTAACCTGTTTACAGGTAATGGCTAGTTTACCTTGATTATTTCAATTTTTATAATTTTCCAATTTTATATTTGATTTGATTTCACCATTGGGTGATTCACATGTTTTCTTCTATTAATTATAATGATTTTGAGGTTCTATTTCTGTTGCAACCAGATTAGAGGAGGGTATGCCATCTCATGCATCATATAACCACTTTCTAAAAATCATATTTCATGCATTCTTGCCATTCCATTTAGGGTGCATTAGTAATTGTATGTTTTAGTGATAGATGTTGTGTAGAATATGAATGTTGTTGTGATAGATTCCTTGATAGAATTTTTTTTGATAAAGTATTTCTTTCTGTGGGGTCTTGTTGAATGAATTCCAAATTTTGGTTCTTGACTTGTTAGGGGACCTAATGAATAAGATCTTTCTGGATCATTGGATTGTTTTCCTTGTATATGACATGTAAATGGTTCCAAGATTTGATTTGTGGGGATTATGGTCCCTCACAGATTGAAATTTTTAACGTTATTGTTTGTTTTCTTTGTATTCTGGGCTCCAGAGAAAATTCTGAGGCTACTGTCTGAAAAACCCAGAATACACAGTGTGTACTTTATGAATACACACTGTGTAGTCTCTAACAATGTCACTAATTGTGTGGGTAGGGACACGGGGTTGCTAAAATCATGTAGGAACACACCATGTACAGTATGCAAATTCCGTGTTGTATTAACAATGTGTCTACCCGTGTTAATAATGACATGGATGGATGAAACATAAGTTATAGACACTGTGTCCACTTTGAACACACCGTGTAGTGTAAATCATGCAGTCGGCCATGTAGCTAACAACAAGGGTTGGCAGAGTCTCCTTCTATACACGTTGTTCCCACTTGGAACACATTGTGTAGTGTGAGTCGTGAATCCGTCCGTGTCACTCACAACACGGGTCGGTGGAGCTTGTCCGGTACACACCGTGTCTGACACAAACACGTTATTTAGTTTTGTTTTAGGAGAACCATTTGGGCTAGCCGTGTAAGGGGGATTAGGTAGGGAATGAAGATTCATGTACACATCATGTGTTAGGACAACACGCCATGTGTTTGGGGTGTTATATGACCAGTTTAAGCTGAAGTACACACCCATGTGAATGACTTAATGGAACACGCCGTGTAAGAAAATTATACGCCGTGTAGTCATGTTTTGAAAAACTGAATTCTTTCTTTATTATATTCCTTTCTTGTCCTTCCAGTTTCCATAATATGAAAATCATGAATCTAAGGTGTG
The DNA here is from genome assembly GCA_963277665.1 of Viscum album. NCBI lineage: Eukaryota > Viridiplantae > Streptophyta > Magnoliopsida > Santalales > Viscaceae > Viscum > Viscum album. The sequence goes on from OY728131.1 coordinate 1,936,731,035, forward strand.
TGTTTGACTTTGTGTAGTCATGCCACCGAGACATCCTCCGGTTGTCTGCCAGTTGTAGGGTAGTGATCAGACACCAGATATGGATGATCAGGGACATCCTGTTGATCCTATTATTGTGCCAGCCTTGGCACCATCAGTTATACCAGTTTCAAGCACTGATGCATAGTTAATGGAACTCTTTCTAGGGATGATTCAGACCCTCCATGGAGCCCCTCCTCCTGACTCGACTATGGTATTATTGACATAGGTTTTTCAGAAGTAGCATCCTCCCACCTTCTTTGGAGAAGGAGGACATCAGGCTGCAGAGTCATGGATAGAAGCCATGCTGAGGATCTTTGAGCATCTAGAGACACCTACAGAGAGGTGGGTCATGCTCACTACCTACATGTTACAAGACTCCCACAAGATGTGGTGGGACATGATCTTAGAGGTGGTTCATCACCAGGTTATGTCTTTGGTGGAGTTTTAGAACTTATTTAATGAATACTTATATCCGGAGACCATGAGGGCCAATAGATCTAAGAATTTAATGAGTCTAGAGTAGGGAACTCTTTCGGTTATGGAGTATATCTCTTGTTCCAATGAGCTTCATCATTTCACACTCCTCTTGATTTGAGATGGGTTGTTCTTAGTAAGGAATTTTGAGGTTGGTCTCATACAGGAAATCCGCTCGCAGGTGAATATCATTAGGTTGACTTCCATCACTCCCACCATCAACTTGGTTCTGATTGTAGAGTGAAATGTGTGAGATTCCAGTGTTGAGATCCAGGGAGGTTTAGTTTCCAGAGTTAGTGCCTAGCCAGATGACAGTAGGAAGCGCCGTAGGGAGTCTAGGCGTAGTGATCCTGGGAGGCAAGACACATATTCAGGTAGCCAAGTGGTATGATACCAGTGTGGGAGGGCTGGAAATACGAGGCCATAGTTCCAGAGAGACCTAGTGGAGGGCCTATATTGTGTCAAGATGGGTCACCTTCAGAATTTCTGTCAGGTTTTCTCACTAGAATCTAGTGACAAAGGTTCTTCTATGACTCCTCATACAGGAGCTGCTCCACCAGTTTCTCTCCAGTCTGGATACTAGAGTTCTTCCAGATGTTTGGGATGAGGTAGAGTTCATGGCTATGGTGGTCAGTCACCATGATATCATCAACAATAGGGAAGATCAGCTCATAGTGGTCAAGCAGGGTCACAGGTCCGTGGTACATGTCAGACTTTTCCCATGGAGTAGACCCAGCAGTAGCAGGATCCCGAACACTCTATAGTTTGAGGCATAATCTTAGTGGCCTCAATTTTATCTTCTGATCTTTTTGATATAGGGGCTCCCCATAGCATTATCTTTGTTGCTATCATGGAGATACATGTGCTCTGCATCTTTTCCTCTGCCGATATCATGACTCTAGACACACCATTGGGAACGAGAATGACTAGTTTATGTTAGATCTAGGAGTTCCCACTAGAGGTTGTGGGGTGTCTCTTTTTATGGGTCCTCTATATCTTAGAGATGACAGGATATGATATCCTTCTATAGATGGACTATCTAGTTCCATTCTAGGTAGTCGTAAATTATTATAGCCATAGGGTGAGTTTCATATCACCATCGTGCATATCGTTTCTTCATAAGGGAGAATTGGATATCCATGCAAGCAAAGAAGGTCCAGAGCATCAGGGGTTAGGAGGAGTTACAGCCCAGATTGCTAGTCTATAACTAGATAACCAGTGGACTTCATAGTTTGACATTCCACCAGTGGTGGATTGTTTTAGGGATGCCTTTCCAGAAGAAATTTCAGGTTTTCCACTGAATTGAGGGGTATACATTTCGATTGAGCTCATTCCAGGAGTGGAATAGTTGTCTATTCCTCCATATATGATAGATAAACCTGATTTTTAAGAGTTCATGAAGTAGTTGGAGGAGTTACAAGCAGAGGGTTTTATCTGACCCAGTACTTCTACTTGGGTTTCGCCTATTTTGTTTGTGAAGATGGCAGACGACACCCTTAGGATTTGGTTGGATTATCAGAAGCAGAACTAGTTGACAGTCAAGAACCGATATCCTTTACTGAGGATTGATGATCTATATGATCATCTTAGAGGAGCTCAGGTGTTCTTGAAGATTTATCTGAGGTCTGGTTACCATCAGTTGCGCGTTAGACCATCAGATATACATCTTAAAAACTTTAGGAGTAGGTATGGCCTGTATGAGTACACGGTTATGTCGTTCGGTCTCACAAACGCGCCAGCAGTTTTCATGTCACTGATGAACCGAGTGTTCCATCCATATTTGGATTCTTTTTTGGTGGTCTTAATGGATAAATTCTTGCTGTACTCTCGTAATCGACAAGACCATGCTACCCATCTTGAGATCGTCTTTAGTACAATGAGGGATCATTAGTTAAATGCTATGTTCTTGAATTTCCACTTTTGGATGGACCATATTCATTTCTTCGGTCATGTTATCTTTGAGAAATATGTATCAGTAGACCTAGGGAAAGTGAGAGTAGTAGTTTACTGTGAGTATCCAAAGAACTTTTTTGAGGTGCAGAATTTTCTAGGGCTATCTAGAAAATACAAGCGCTTCATACATGACATTTCACAATTAGCAGCATTGTTGACATGCCTGACTAAGATGGGTGAAAAGTTACTATGGTCAGATTATTTTGAGTCATCCTTTCAAGAGCTAAAAGGGAAGATGACTTTAGCACTGATACTAGTCTTTCAAAATCAAGGAAAGATATATACTATCTACTATGATGCTTCAGGTATCGGGCTAGGAGATGTTCTTATGTTGGGAGATGGAGTCGTTACATACAATACTCGACAGTTGAGGCCACCTGAGGGGAACTAACTGATGCATGATCTAGAGTTGGTAGCTTTTTTCATGCCTTACGTAGTTGGAGACATTATGTTTTGCGAGAAATTTTTGTGGTTTTCACCGACCACAATTGTCTCAAGTACATTTTAACTCAACATGATTTGAATTTGGGAGATTAGAGGTGGGTTGAGAATCTATAATACTACAATTTCAAGCTTTCCTATACTATTGGGAAAGGAAATGTTGTGGCTGATGCACTGAGAAAAAGGACTCAGATATAGGTATTTCAAGAGGCTAGTAGTGAGTGGCAGCTTATGGCTCTATTCTTTGAGATGCATTTGGAGGTTCATGATAGACAGGGGCAGACATTCCTTTCTTCTTCAGCTGTTACCTCTACGCTTCTTGATCTGGTGCGGATGTGGACGCTGTTAGACGTAGAAGGCCTAGTCCTGTGGAAGATTATGTCAGAAGAGGACCCTCTTCCTGGATTCACAATTATCGAGGATGATATCTTGTGTTTCTAGGGGAACATATGGGTGCTAGCAGATATACGTGAGGAGATGATTCATGATTTTTATTCCTCTGTTTGGGCAGTTCATCCTGGAGTCACCAAGATGTATCGTAATATACACCGCAAGTATTGGTGGCCATGTGTGAAGAGATATGTTTATGTTTCATCATGAGGTGCTCTACTTGTAAACAGGTGAAGGCAGAGCATCAGCGGCCGGTAGGTCATTTACAGGAGTTACCCATTCCTGAGTGTAAGTGGAACGATGTTGAGATAGACATCGTGACAGGGTTACCAAGATCACCTTGAGGGAATGATGCAGTATGGGTTGTCGTTGACAGGCTTATGAAGGATTCTCACTTCTTTCCGATCAAGGAGACCTTTAGTATCGATCAGCTAGAACTGTTGTACATCTTAGAGATTATACATATGCATGGATTTCCACCCTACATTGTTTCAGAAATGGATACACTTTTTACTTCTCGGGTCTAGAAGGGGGTTCATAAGGATTTGGGTATAAAGGTACTTTTGAGTTTAGTATTCCATCCCAAGACAGATGGCCTGTCCGAGCATATGATTTAGGTACTTGGGAACATGCCCCAAGCATGAATTTGGGATTTGAGAGGTTCTTGGGAGAGACATATACCTCTTGTGGAGTTCTCCTAAAATAATTGTTTTTAGAAAACTATTTATATGGAACCTTATGAGGCTTTGTACGGTAGGTCGTGCTGATCACCCTTATGTTGGCTAGATGCAGGAGAGGATGTTTTGTTGGGAGCTTGTCTTCTTTAGGAGACCACTGACAAGATAGAGTTGATTTGTAAGAGGATGGCCACTAGACAATCCTGAAAAAGACTTATTCTGATCAGTGGAGACAACCTCTGGAGTTTGAGGCCGGGGATCTGGTTTTCCTATGTGTCACAAAGAGGATGGGGCATAGGAGGACTGGGAGACAAGGTAAGATTTTACCGAGGTACGTCGGACTATTTGAGGTGTTGGTGAGAGTCTGGACAGTTTCCTATTAGTTGTAGTTATCTCAGAGGTATCCAGATATGCACGATGTTTTTCACATTTCTGAGATTCGATGTTACTTACCAGACCCACCTCATGTCTTTAAACATGAGGATGTTGAGATACAAGTGGATGCATCAATCAAGGATCATCCTATCTGAATTATTTATCACAATACAAAGGTTCTCTATGGCTAGTCTGTTCCCCTGGTACGAGTGCTATGGAATCATGGGTGGGTACTGGATGTGACTTGGGAGAGGGAGGATGATATACAAGCATAGTGGCTGGAGGTGTTTGGGGTTTCTCCTTGCACACCACGCTAGGGAAATTCGGGGAAGAATTTATTTAAGGGGGGATGTTTGTAAGAAACCGGATCTTCTTTTCATGTATGTTTTTTCTTTTTTAGTCATTTGTTGAGAGAAAGTGATTTTTTTTGTAATTTTCACTGTACACACTGTGTAATGCTTTTCCGTTGGAAGCCAGGTGCTGGCTGTGTTGAGGCCATGCACATAGTTGGGTGAGGGTGATTTGGAGGCAACCTAAAACAGATTACAAAAAAGGAAAGTACACGTCGTTTACTAAAGAAGTACATGCACAATATTTTGTTTCTATTTCATTAAATCGACTCGAGTAGCGTATAATTTCCAGAAGTGTCTTCTTTTAGGTCCTGTTTGGCCAAGAGAAACCGTATGATACTGAGACTTCTCCAAGTCCCCGGTCCTCCGTATATTCTCCGAATCGACTGCCATCGATTGCATTGGAAATGCAACACTATTCTATCTATTATCCTTGATACTCATTCCATTATTTCTCTCTTTTATCACATTAGTGTGGGTTGAGCGTTTTATTAGTTTTTGTGAATCTTTAGAATTATATTGTGAATCAAGATTTGATGTTCACATATATCGTTCTCCTAAAACCATGGTATGTTGTTTGTGCCTGTTGAAATTCTTTGATTATTTTGTGCAATTGTTCCCAATACTCTTGAACAAGGAATTGCGCGTTTACTATTTTAGCCCTATTGTTTTCTCTCTTTACTTGTATTCCTAAGTAAAGGTTAATTTAATGTTAATATGGTTATTTTTTATGGTTTGGAATTGTTTCCCATGCATGTTTTACCTGATTGGATGGTTGGGTCTAGTTTTCCTATAAGGCTGCTGTTTACTTTCCCATTCCTAGTATTGTAAGATGGTGTGACTGTTGTACTAATATCCTAAAATGCCTTTGAATGATAGCCAAGGTGTTCTTGAGGTTTACTTTGGGCGATACGCATGCTATAATTGTTGACTAACACCAGGCCGTGAGAACCTAGTGTAGTAAACCATATGGAGAATGGACGTAAGGGACTCTCCAGAGTGTCTTATAATTTACGATGCAAGACCACATGAAGAGTTAATGTTGAGTGCTTCCTTAGAGTGCCTGTAGTTCCTCGACGTGGCCCACAGGGGGAATGAGACGTTGAGTGCTTCCCTAGAGCGCCTTTATTACGATAGGATACAATAGGGAGAATTAATGGTGAGTGCTTCCATATAGAGTCTATTATTTAACTAAACCAGAGGGGTGGGATTGTGTGTGCCTCCCAGAGGGTTTCTAGTACTTGTATGATGAACCAAAGGGGTTAGGCTGTGAGAACAACCTAGAGGGTTACATGTTTGTTCCTACCTGCATGATTAGTTGTTTAATTATTCATGAATTAAATGCATGAATCTATGGATTTGTTTACTGTTGATTAATTTCATGTTTATTACATTCTGTACATTTTCCTACCATATATTCAATAAGTTTTAGGCAAAGATCATGTGGTGTTTTCCGACTAAGATTTAGTCTCACACCCTATTTGGGCAATTATTTTGGGTCCAAATGGATTATATTGTTGCAGTTATAGATAAGGGAATGTTCCCTTCTACTTGTGGTACATGACATGTTGAGGAGCTGGAGAGCATGGGACCAATATGAGGCTTGTTATGCGGAGTAGTTCTTTATCTATTTTATTTTCATACATTGGTTTAATACTATTGTATTATAGTATTGTTGTTTATTTGGATGCTTTTCAAAACATATATGTATCATGCATCATTTTTATATATGTGTATTCCATATTATTTCATTTAGCCTTCCACTATTTAATTTTGTATGGATTATTACTACTTCTACTATTGTATGTTGTTTACTTCTGCTGTGTACTCTTCCAATGAGGGCATAGTTTCCCCACTATCACACCCGAGGCCCTCGTTTCTAGTCAGCATCCTTTGGAATTTGAGGGAATGTGCTTGAGGCTCTGTGAACAACTTGATATGGGGCACCTTTGGGTGGCTTCTGGAACCAGGACGTTACACAAACCACCACTAGTACCCTGACAATCCAAGGAAACTCCGTACCACAGTAATACTCTTCGGTGGATCCCAAGAAAGCATTGCCTCAACCTTCACCATATCCACTATAAATCCAACATCTAAGATGAAATGTCATAGAAAATAGACCTCTCAAATATAGAACTAACACTTCAAGATATTCATGTAATGTTGTTGCTCTCGGAGTGTGTCTAGGTCCATCCTTAAGTGTCTCGTGTTCTTCTAATTAGAAACCGAATATAGTAGGATGTTATCGATGAAAACCACCACAAACAGTTATAGTTAAGGCTGAATGATCTAGTTCATGAGTCCCATGAACACTGCATGGGAATTCATCATGACAATGACATCATCAATTAATCATTATGACCATAACAATATATTAATGCCATCTTTGTTATATCCTTATACCGTACTCATAACTGGTGATATCTCGATCTTAGTTCAATCTTCAAGAACCATCACACACCTATCAACTGATCAAAGAGGTCATTGATCCTTGATAGTGGTTACTTGTTCTTCATAGTCACCTTGTTCAAGAACAGTTAATCCACACACATACCCAAGCTCCCATCTTCCTCCTTTGGAAAAAAAACAAGGGCAACCCATGGAGAAACACTAGGTCTTACAAACCCCTTCCTTTGTAAGTCCTCCAACTAAATTCTTAGCTCACAAATCTCTACAAGATCCATTTGATATGAATTATTATATTTCAGTTCCATTTTAGAGTGTATATCAAATAATATGTCAATAAACCTATGAGGAGGTAAACCTAGAACATCTTCATGAATACAACCTAATACTCTGCTACCAATTTATGAAACTGAGGATTCACATCATCCACTACACCAAGGGAGAGGTTATCCAATTGATGTGTAATTAGACGAACCATCATATGTGTGAGTCCATATTATACTACATGAGTTTCTTATTCACCAATAAAGCATAACATGGTTCTATCACAATGGGAACACCACATCGTTTTCTTAAAATAGTCAATCTGAGCATGCAATATGGATAACCAGTATATACCAAGAATGAGATTGCAAGGACTCAATACTGCTACCAAGAGATCCCAACTGAAAATGAAACTTCCAAGAGACAGTTCAAATTGTTGGAACCAATTTGTGACCATTGAGCCTCCTCCAATTGCAGTCGCCAAGCGTAAGGGCTGAGTCAATAGTTCAACTAGAATATTTTATTCCCGGACAAGATTTGTTACATGAAATTAAGGAGTAGAACTTCTGTCTATAAAAACTAAATAAAGGGTAAAAAAGACATAGATCTTAAATCATAACATCCCTAGATCCTCTGGTTGATAAGACTCCATCACCTATAGTTGTCCTTGTCTCTATCCACGAGCTCCCTAAGCCTGGCGTGGACCACCTGGGGGTGGTGGTGGTAAGAGGTCGAACCTATGACCAGCCCTTACTACCCTGTCCTCCCCTCCTCCATGTCATCCACCCTACAGACCATACCGATTCTATCTATGTCTCTGCATCGATGGTCCCTTGATCATCTCTCGATCAACTATACGACGAGTAAGTCAATCTCTTGCCAGATGTCTCCGACCGCCACATGAGCAACAATTTATATCCCATGGATGATTCGATCTGCCCTGAGATCCATTCACTACTGATCGTGAATCATTGGATCACCCCCCGAAGCACCTGACCAACTTGGATACCTATGACAACCATCAGCAACCTGCTGGCGAAGTCTCAACTACCCGGTTCCCACTACTAGCTCCCACTACCGATGTCTGATCTTCTAGAAAACTCCCCATTAGTAGGGATCGCTCCAGTACCCCAGCATAGGTGGTAATGCTAAGGGATACCACTGATTCCCTGATGTCCTAGAATAATCCCAACACGATGGTCTGAGCCCTAATGAACTGGTATCATACCATGTCTAAGGAGTTTTGTTAAAGATCTGTAATTTTTTTCAAATAATCTTCCATGGTTATCGGACCCTACTGTAGATGTAAAAAATCCTATATGCATGCCAATTAGAATATGGATATATATATATATATATATATAAATCCTCTATGAATAGATTCTTGATGTTTATCCACGAGAGAGATGTCTTATTTTGTGACTGATTCACCAAGATCCACCATTTCTCCACATAGCCGGAAGATGATTAATGGGAAGGACTGCCATCTAACTGGAATGTGTCCTCACAAGGTGGAAAACATGATTTAATACCTCTATCTAATCCTCAGCCATTTGGGGTTCTACATCACCCCAAAAAATTGGAGGCCACAAACTCCAAAACTCGTGCAATGCACTCATCTAGTGTGCATCCAAACTAGTAGTGCTGGTAGTAGCTGTTTCTCAATGGGTGGTGGTATAGATGGTAAACAACCTGGAGGTGCAATATCTAGTACATACCCCTGTATCTATGCCTCATCACTATGTGTATCATCCTCATGATCATGAGATGGAATCCTGGATGACTGTCTACATGGAGGCATCCTAAAATAAAACAGGATGTACCACAGTCAATAGAGTATATCTAGGGAGTTGACTCAAGAAGGACATGAAAAACACAACCATTCCTATATCATGCAACTACCATTGTCTTCCATGAAACTAGTGTTTTCATATAAAAAGGTAAAAAGTAGGAAATAAGAGTCCTAGTATATGGATAGGTTAGCAGCCACACCAACACTAAAGTCCCTGGCCTGAATGCCTAACTCGAAACATTTAACACTGTTTTCCCAAACCGATCTCACAAACTCCCTGTCCTAAAGTTGAACCGACCTCTATGATACCAATCTAACATTACCCATCCCATAGGGTCCCATATTGTTACTACTCCAATCCCACTTTCAATAGGCTAGGTAATGGTTACTAGAACCAAGTTGGCATATCCCACAAATGCGAGGCATTAGAAACTATAATTCCAACCTGAAGGTAAAGGGTACTAGGAATACTGTCTGAAATCCATATGAACACAATTTAGTCTATCCGGGCTCACTATGATCCACCTATTCTTGGTCCACCATGAACTCCATTAAATGTTCATTCACCTGCTCAAGAAACAACATGATTAGGAAAATACCACATAGGTTTGAGTATAAGAATACTTAGCAGGACACCCCGAAACCACAAAAAATTAAAAAAAATCAAATGTAAATTAATATCTACATAGGTATATATCTACAACACATATAACAAGAATACAAATATATAATCAAGATAGACACCACACCATCTAGCTATCGTAACCAACTATCGGCCACACGACTCTGCTTGAAGCATGCTCATTATGGGAGAACATACTCATCAAGTCATGATATCATCAGTGATAGTCAATGAATAGGTCTAACACATTTTATATTAACCCAATGAGAACACATTGGTCAAGGAATACTATGATACACAGAGAGGGTATCATGCCCATACTCACTGGGGAATACCACATACACAATTTGGATCAACCCGCTACATAGGGGATCATGCCTAGAACCACTAGGGGACAACACGAACACTACCAATGCAACCTTCTAGATTGAGGAATACCTTCATTCCCTTTGAGGTTATTCCTATTCCACAACACCACTAGGGGTGATAGAGGATCACACTCTAGTATTGGGGAGGGATGCCATATTTTATATGAGACTCAGCCTTTAGAGGGGATTAAAATCCAATGATGTTGATGTAATGGTGTACTAAACCATCGAGGAAAAGACCAAGGGAATTTTCTCAACATAGACTAGTCCAAACTAAAAACCCACCATTTCTTTTCAATATGACCTTCTCAATTTTAGGGTCTCAATTCCGTAAATGGCCCATTGATTAGATGCAACATTTTGGAGGTAAGAACATTTTAACGAAACCACTCATAGGACTGTTAGGAGACTACAGACCTACTGATATAGTCATAAACCATGGTCGGTCACTGTGGTCGACTACCACATTAAATCATTGTAGTCAATCACTATGTTCGATTTCCACAGTCACTGCACCCCAAAATAACTTGAGTTGTCACGACGCTATGGTCGACCACCATGGTCAATCACTGTGGTCAATCATTGTGGTCTCTATGTAGTCTGGAAACACGAGAAACCATGTACCCATGTTTGACCACCACAACCTATTTACGTGATCAATCTCCATGGTTGGCCACAACCGGGTTCTACCCCCAGTCTCTACAGATCTAACATGAGTTTCACCCAGCACACGGACAAGACCTGGCCCACCGACCCATCATAGACCGTTGGGCCAACCAGCCCACTGGCCCAACATTCTCCACATCAACCATCGCCGCTCTGTGTCTAACACTATGTCCATCACCACCATCCCTATGTCGCTGCCACATCCCACATCCCATTTCCATTATACCCACCGCACACGGCTCCGCCATAACTGCCGTTGTGAAATACCACCTCCTCCAGTCCCCACTACTATGCTAGTGGTCCTTGCTGTAGACCACCCTTCCACCTCTGATTCCTGAAAAATCTAATGATCATAGATTTGAGCTCCTTGGGTCCTTATCTTTAGATATATGACCTTGTTTGTAGATTCATATCAAATTTGGGGGTCAACTCGTGTTTGGATCCACCCAACAACATCGAGCCAGGAACAATGGGGTCATAACAATGAATAACATGAATAATAGAGGGAGGGAAGCACAAGAAAGAAGGTTTAATCTCTTTTGGTCAAGAATTCTTGGACAATGATCTAGATCAAGGGATTTGGAATAGAAAATAGATTAATTCCATCCTGATAAACTAGCAAAAGAAGCCCATCCGACAAATCAAAGCAAAATGTGGATCGATTTATCTATGGATAGGTCTATATTAATCATAGGAATAACTAACAGAGAATAATTAATATAAATAAAATTCTTTACCTTTATTTAATTGATCATTGACTCAGAATGAGGTCGCATCGCATTCATTGTAAAGATCCATCAAATCCAAAATTGTGTCTTTTGGATGATCCAAAATCCATCACTATTCACCTAAGAGGGTTCCCAAGGTTCTCTATAGATGTCCTATGGTGTCTCTATGGTTGTTCTGTTAAAAATGGAATTCCAACTTAACAATCAATTTAGGGATTGAAAAATTGCTACGTCAAAATATTTTTTTAATAATTGTTTTTATTTTTTTTATGTCTCACGATAGATTTTTCAAAAAATGACCTAGGAAGACAAATTTTAGGTAATTCATAGGATGAAGTCTCTATTCAAAACTCAAAAGTTCCCTAATATTTTTGATACAAACATGCATTTAAGAGTTATTCCATTTTTTCAGGAACACTGCGTGCACGTGCTGTTAAATATTTTAATATTTTTCAAACATTTTTTCCAAGAACACCAAACCTCAAAATCTTATATTGTCTTAGTTCCTGGTATCAAAATCAATCCATTTAATATATAAAAACAGTTTTTTGAATGATGATATTTGACATCTAGTACCATTTATAAGCATTTATTTTGTCTCTATATCTTGAGCTAATGGTGAGAGTCACAGTTGTTGAGTAGACACTGGCCAGAACTAGATATCCATAAGAGGAGATTCATCATGATTCCTCATGAAGTAGATATGTGGTCTTGGGTTCACAGTTTAATGGATAGAAGAGTTTTCAATCAATCAAGAATAGGTCCCATTAGTCATTATCTCATTTCGGTAAGGGTGGCTTCCCTCAGACCTATAACAAGGGATCATACACATGTTTTTTGTGCAGTCCAAGGTTATTAGTGGAAAGTGGGACTGGCCGTTTTGAGCTATTATCATAGACATGGTGTTTAACTTCACGTTACTCAATTGAGGATATTTCATTCTTGATAGAAGTATCGATATTTTTATCCCTCTTGGGTTCAATAGAGAGGATATGGGGGAGGCCGATAACAACACTGAGATGATCATTATCCTTAGAGAGTAGAGAATGGTCGTGGATTTGGTTATTAGTAGGGTCATAGGGCATATAGAATAGGTTTTGGATAGCTTCATGTTTTAGAGTTGCAAGCACCAGATAAGTCAATAATTTTTCTAGGTACCCTTTGATTGTTTTCTACATGCGTAAATGCTTTTTTTGATGCAAGAGCGATACAATCCTTCATTTATCCTTTCCTTGTCCATTTTGTGGGACATGAGGTAGTAAGGCTTCTAGTTACCTTGGAATTTACTACACCATTAAGGGGTTGACCTAACTTGCATGTAGTATGTAGATATTATGAACTAGTGTTGGGGAAGCACCTCTCTTTGGTAGACTTCCTATGTTGGTGGATATAGTCTTATGACATCATTCTCATTATGGATTAGATGTATTTGGTGACCGATATTTTTGGATTTCATTTAGAGACATGTTGTGTTCTATGTTTATAATGGAGAGATAGCAATGTTCATTGGTGAGGGAGACCCTAATATGGTATGGGGGTGTGTTTCGTCTATATCATCATTAATGGTTGAGTTGATACTATGTTCTTTCAACATTCCACCATCAATGTTTCCATGGGATTTTGAATACTTTCCTAATGTATTTCCTGAGGATGTTTTTACATTAAACCTTGATGGGAGATCAATTTTGAGACATATTTATAATTTGGTGGGTATTAAAAATTGATTTTACCATATAAGATGAAATCTTTTGACATGTGAGAGCTATAGGTACAAGTAGATGATCTATTGTAGCAAGGTTTGGTTCAGGTGAGTGTGTCACCATGTGGTGAACATGTTTTTTTAAGAAAAATGATGGTGGATATTTGTGTATTTATATTTATTTTCATTTCAATAACCATGTGACAATGAAGAACCTATATCCACTTACATGAATTGATTATTTATTCAAATACCTAAAGGGATAATATTGATTCTTGAAGATTGATTTGCGGTCATCACACTATCAAATTTGGGTGAATGATACAAATATTCCAAAGACTACTGTCTAATGTGGTAACTAGAATTTTTATTTCATTGTAATGTTGTTTAGAATGATAAATGATGCATCCATGCTCATGGGGTTGATGAATGTGATGTTTAAAGTGTTCATAGATAGTTTGTGGTGGTTTTCATCGATGAAATCCTTATGAACTCTACATTTGAGGAGGAGCATGCATAAAATCCACATTATGTTTTTGAATTTATTCCTCAGGAATAGATATTTAGGAATATTTTGAAGTGTATGTTATGGGATCATGAATTTCATTTCCTGGGAAATATAATGTCACAATAGGGAGTAGATGTGGATCCTTTAAAGATAGAGGCATATGTTTTATGGGTTTTCCTTCAAGATAGTGACAGAGGTGAGAAGTTTACTTGATCTTATATCCTAGTAAAAGAGGATCATAACTGATTTATCTCAGGTTGTAAATCCTATGATAGCCTTGAACTAGAAGTATTAGTCGTTTATGTGGGATTCCCTTATCAAGAAAATTTCAACTACCTAAAGGAGAAGTCGGTTAGTGGTTCAGTCCTTATTTTCCAGTTGATGGAGTTCAGTTTAAGGTTTTTTTCAGGCTTCATGTCCTGGTTTAGGATTTGTTCTGATTCAATAGAGATTTCTTTTTTCTTATAGGTCATCGTAGTTACATAACCATGAGGATAATTGTGCCACCCATGATCTCGACTTTGAATTATTACTATTATACTTCATTTTGTGGTGATATTACCTCATCAACAACTGTTCTGTGGTTTTTAAATACCATAAAAGAATGATGTATGTCTTCTCCTAGTGTGACATGAACATACAACACTGAAGGTGGATAGAATTCGTGTAAGATTATGAATTTGATATTTCAAATATACCAAGAAAGGGAAATGTTTTAGATAATGTGCTGAATAAGATGTCATGTATTGATGCCATGTGTCAATATGAAGATTCCTCGAGAGTGATAAAAGAACTCACTATGATGCATCTTGATACATGATTGGTTGGAGGTAGAGTTTTTATTTTACAGATGATAGTAAAGGAGTATTTAGTACAGTTGGTGGAGGATTCCCTACTATGGTATTCTATGGTGGAGGTCTGGAGAGATTGAGTTACCATCGATGACACACATAATGGTTGGTTTGAGGATTAACAACATTAGGTATTTTTCAATGGGATGCTTTTCTTCCCTTAAATGATGTGTGAGAAGCTTCACCATGAGTTCTATATCTCACACGTTGTAGTATATCCTAGCCTAAAAAATTTATACTAAGATTTGAGAGGTTAGTTTTTGTGTCTTGGGTTGATGTGTGGAGTTTTAGAGTATATATCTTGATGTTCAGTCTTCTAGAAAGTGTAGAATGAGCACCATGTTGCCAAAAGTTTTCTCCAACCATTGTTTGTTACCTTGTGGACGTTAGAGGAAATCATGATGGAATTAGATATTTGTTTAATTTGTGATTAGGGAAGCTTTGATTATATATGGGTGATATTGGATCATTTGATTAAATAAACATAGTTTATATTTATTAGGGAGTCGAGATTAGTAGAGGTTTTATTGAAGAAATATGTAGAGGAAGTGGTGGGACTCTACAGAGTCCGGAGGAAAATCATATCTAATTGAGACCATTATTTTAATCCTGGGTGTATAGAGGTCTATACCATGCTTTTGGATCTCATTTATTCCTAAGAGAGAATTTTCATTTGTAGATGGATGGTAAGAAATAGAGGACTATCCATAATCTTGAAGACAAGTTGTGTTCATATATCATGGATTTTATAGGCTCATCAATGTGGGACCTAACCTTGGTCAAGTTTTATTACAAAAATAGCTTTCACTCAACCATTGGTATGAAACCATTTTCATATTTGTATGACTATGTTTTTTTATCAATGTTTTTATGGACTGGGGTTAAAGAGGAAGCAATTATTAGGCCAAAACTGGTATATAATATGACGAAGATGGATCATGTGATATGTGAGAGGATGAAGATAACACATGTTCACCAAAAAAACCTATGCCAATTATAGGAGGAGACATATGATGTTTGAAGTTAGAGATCGTGTGTTATTTAAAGTGACTCGTCATCATGGGAAGAGAAGGTTTGGTCATGGGAGTAAGATTTCTCCCTGGTTTGTTGAGCCTTTTGAGGTGTTGTCTTGCATTGGAGATATGGCTTATCAAATAGAACTTCTCTTGAAGATGATCTAGATACATGATGTTTTTCATTTATTCCTGCTCTTTCATTATGTTTATGATGACTCTCATGTTAGCGATTGGGGTGATATCAATGTTGACGATGATGCGACCTTCATAGAGTAACCAACATTGAACTAGTATTACTGGTAGAATGTGTTGCACATAAATTATATAATCTTATTTTATTCCTTGTGAAAAAATTATGGTTTGGAGGAGAGTACCTGGTAATGTGATTTATAGATATAGGCTCAGTACCACAGTTTGTTTATTATTTATCTATTTTCTTGTTGTAACTCTAGTTGTGGTTGTTTAACCTTTTTTTGTTTTATGATATAGTTTTCTATTATTTACATAGTGTGGGTTTACACTCATTTGAGAGTTATTTCCCCTGGGTGAGTGTTATAGGATCTGGTTGTTGTGGTTGCATATTTTTTCTCTTGTTCCACTGATTGAGGTGGTTGAGCCCCTGCAATGGAAAGATTTTTTAGAGGTATCTCATTGGGTAGATGTCTGGATGACCCCTTTTGTTTTATCTATGGGTTTTGTATTAGATTATAATGAAGTGGAATTGTATGAGAGGTATTCTATGTAATGTAATAGATCCCAAAAACTCATCCTTTATGATTTTTATGTGTTCAAGGCACCCATAGGATGTTATGGGTGGGTTAGAGGGTGTTTGATGTGTTTTTGGGGAGCCACTTCCAAAAATGGAATGACTGCGCATTGAGTTATATGATTCATGATTAAGATAATATTTCATCATTTTTCATTTGTTTTTAAATGATTTAAACTCTAAAAATTTATCAATATGAGTTATATTCTTAATGTTTGTTTTTATAAAGAAATATGTACATAAATGTGTTTATTTCTTATTTCTAGATTTTAGAAATATTTTAATCACTTAGGTAATTCCAGAATAAATTTTATAATAACATCCCAATCAATGTGATTATTTTTTTAAGATTAATTTATTTTTTATTAATAATTTTATTTTAGACTATGAGCTAATTCTTCCATATAAGGATTAAAAAAATCAATCAATTCAGAAAATCATTCTAGATTACTTTGTGGACCACACCTCAGTAAATTAAGCATAGGTCAGGAAACATGACTCCAATTAAGGTTATTACACCTGTAATTTAAATATAATTCAAATAATCTATTGAATGTTTAATATCATGGAGATTTTATATCATTAATGATGTCATTAGACACTCACATTTGGAGTAATATTTTTGAAATTCAAATATTATTCCTGGCCAGAATAAATTTTTAGAATTAATGGGTCATTTCGTTTACTAAAAAAGGAATATTAATATGAAATTTTTAGGTAAAACATAAAAGATATTTTGGAACAACTTTTTATAAGACCACAATTTCATATTAAGACATTAAATGGGACTACCATGAGCCAACTTTTGATGAACAAAATCTTGATGAGATATTAACGGGAGATTTAGAAGATCAAGAATTTGAAGACCAAAGGATGGAACCCCATTATCCTATATGAGGAGGAGTTCAACCATGATGAATAAAGGAGTCAAACACCACAATTATAAACGATCCATAGGGATATGCTTCATATATAATAGTTTTTTTTATTATTTTCATTTATTTTAGTTTTCTTTATTCCATGTATTTTGTATTAACATTTTAATTAATGTGTTTACCATTTAATCTTGTATCCAGATTTCTCTTCTAACTCTAATTTATTTTGATATTCCATATTCCATTGGGATATTGTTTCAATAATCAATGGCTGGTTACTAACCTATGGCATGGACCAGGGGGAGGTCTCACAATGTTCTTTGTTATTATGCTCAAATGCATCATGTTTTTATTCTATTCATGGTGGATGTGAGAATATTACATTGGTGTGGTGATAGTCCACCATGGAATTATTTTTAAATCCATTAATTTTGTTGATTCATTATTCCCCCCCCCCATTATCTTAGGAATAACCTTCATATGGTGGAGTTGGGGTTTACTTAATAGATGAAATGGTATATGGTGGAGCAGATACTTTTAGGAATAACTTTCTTGGTTGAGGTGTTATCTTATTTGACTATTGGAGGTGGTGTGGTTTGATGCATTAAAGGCATGCTAATTCACACACTCAATAAATCAATGTAAAGTAATTCATTAATGAATTTTTACCAATTTAATTACCAAATTTAATTTAAACAATAAATAAATAATTAATAAACCAATTTTATCAAACCCTGTACAATGACCTTTCTTTAAAATCTTCATTATATCTGCATCATAATTTTGATTTCAATTATGTACTACCTTATTTTAATTACAAATTTTAAAAAAACCAAAAGCATTGTTTTTAATAAATAACAAAAAACCAAAAAGAGTTAAATTAGTTAAATTATAATTTAGTAATTGAATCGATTACGATACTCCTCAAGTGAGATGACATTAGTTAACCTCTGTACGAAATTAGAAATGAAGATATTCATTTTATAGGACTTACGATAAGCATGCATCAAAACTGGTGTTGTTTATGGGGATCTAAGAAGTTATTTTATCCACTTTATCTAAATTCAAATTTTTTTAAATTTTTTTCATTATTATATTTATAAAAAAAAACCCACTTTCCATTATGTATTTAAATTAAAATTATTTTGTATTTTAAATTTAATCATAGGTGTGATATCAAGAATAATAAGTTGATTATAGTGATATAAATTTTCATGTTGAAAAATTTGAGTGATTCTCTGGATGAATTGGAGAGAAAAGTGGAAATGGAATTTGACTATGTTCATGCATTAATGGAAAAACCCAACCTTGAGCCGAAGTAAAAACCTAAGGTAGTAGTGGAAGAAATCTCCCCACTCATCGTTGATGTTGAAGAGCCTGAGGAGGTAATGTTGAAGGTACCTAAATACTAATTCTACCTGACTCAACTATTTTTAGTGGAGATATATGAAAGATAAATTAATTCTTATTTAAAAGAGGGAGATCATGTGAATTTGGATAAATTTAAGAGAAAATGGGAACTAATTGAAATGAAACATAATATCTTAATACCATACAAAGTAGAATAAAAAAACCATCTCATATTTCTATAGCCTTGAAAGAAGAAGAAGAAGTCACCCATGTGGAAGAATTTGAATAAAGGATGGAGAAACCATACTACTAACTTCTATCCAATGATGATCAAATCAAAGTGGAACTTCTATTAAAGAGGATATTCAAACCAAACCAATTTAGGTAGTTGAACCTTTCATGATGTCTTCATCTTCAAATTTCATTGAAAATGAATTGAGTATAACCTGTATTTTATTTTAATTTTCCGAATCGACTGACCCTTATTATGCCCTAGTGGATGATGAGAAAAAAGATATTACACCTATTAAGGAAACCCTAGGGTTCCACAAGAACATTGAATATTTAATAGAGGTAACACGTGTAGAAA
The DNA here is from genome assembly GCA_963277665.1 of Viscum album. Classification (NCBI taxonomy): domain Eukaryota; kingdom Viridiplantae; phylum Streptophyta; class Magnoliopsida; order Santalales; family Viscaceae; genus Viscum; species Viscum album. The sequence goes on from OY728131.1 coordinate 1,936,750,219, forward strand.
TCCTAGTGGTTCTGTATGAATAACAAGATATAACAAATTGAGAAATTAAAAGAGAATATTTTGAAATTAATTCTTTAAATTTAAATACCGAATCTCTATTTGATTATTATTTTAATGTAGCACATTTGGAGAAACCATTGGATAGTAAAGAATATATTTCACAATTAATATAGAGAGAGGAGGATGATTAATATTTCATCCTACCCCTTCCATACAAGCTATACCATATTGAAAAGGGGGAAGATCCAGTATACTCTATCAATGGATCATTCCTTACCATAATTAGAGAAATAGAATATGGTAAAATCCACATGTGGGGGTTCAAATCTAAGAATATCCAACTACCATCAGACTATGGATAACAGCTGGTAATGTCCTTTGGTGGTAGTAAATATTAAATGCCCACTTGGGGGATCATACTAAGACATGTACTTTTATTTTATTTCTAGTATCTTAGATTTCAATTTGATTCATTGAATTAGTCTAGAATGCAACCCAATCCCTCTTATATTTTTGTGCTTAAATGAAATGATACTTGTGCTCTATTTAGTAATTATTTTTAGGTTCATTATGTAAAAAATATGATCCAAATATCCAAACAAGAAATAATACTAAGAATTATATTTAAATGGAGTTCAATTTTATTTTTTATCATTAAAAATATCAATAACATTGTCCAATTTGTTTTTTTATTTGAATTGAAATTCCATATCCACAATTGAATTATGCTTCACATATCTTATCTAGGAGATATGAATTTCTTTGGAATACCATGATGGCATGTTTTTAATTTCAATGTTAATTAAATTGATTGAGTAAAATAGAAAACTAAATTATTAATGTAATGCATGGATATTAATATGAGGACTAATGATTTAATGGAATTAATTGGTTCATGTAAAATAATTTTCCCAAACACTTTTCATGATTTGAATTTATAAAATTCATTTGAATTGATTTCTTATTATTGATAATTAAATGAGTTATTTTGCTAATGTTATGTGTTCCATTCCAGGGAGTATTTATAGAAACATTACATCATATTTAGTCATGAGTATATTCCATGAGTGATCTTGGGAAATGACACCTTATAGAACTTGTAGTAAAACTTATCAAAGATACTAACTGGAAAAAACACATTTAAAATGATTGATTCATCTCTTAAAAAAACCATACCCTTAAATACCACCTTTAAATTAATAAGTATTTATCCCATAGAGACCATGAATTATCTTTATAGGGGTAATCCATTTTTTAAGCCTTTTTATCTATTCTTACCCTAATCTTGGTATTTTCATGATATTTTAAAATTAAAGTCTGGTGGTGAAGGGTATCATGGTGGAAGGGATTGTTTAAATTGTAATGAAAAAGGTGTGGGTGAGATTATTATGGGAATAAATTAAGGTTATTTATTCATTAATGATACTTCATTTTTTCACTTATTTAATTAAAAAAATTTAAAATGATAAAAAGAACAAAAAAATGAGAAAAAATGGTTTTGATTTGGGGAAATAAAAAAACACCATGACTAGTCGTAATATTTTTTTCATATGTGTTTAGGTATGGGATGTTTGGTTTATTATATTCATAAATTTAGAAAAAAATGAAAAGGATCATTGAAACATAAAAATGTATAAATTTTAAAAAAAATATTTAAGATGGAGCACAAATCATTCATTATACTTTATCTGATGAAAACCTTTGATATGAGTTTTGGGAAATGGGAGTTGATAATTTTATGGGGATAATTCCATTAATCTTTAATTTTTGATATCATGAATTATAGATAAGGTATTATTCTCATCATTAAGCCTTAATTTTTAAACATCAATTCCTTCCAAACTTAAGCCTTAAAGTCATTTGAACCTCTAAGGAAATACCCCATGATTTTTTGTTACTTTTGTATTTATAAAGTGGGTAAAGTAGTTCATTTAATAGACTATGGATAAGAATCATATTCTCATGATATGAGCATAGCTCCACTTGAATTATATAATGAGATATTAGAGAAAATATCTAGGTGAGGTAAATCAGGTCTTAGAATGTATAGTAATGCTGAATTATAGAAGTTGAATGAATAAAAAGATAAGAACTATAATTCATCAAAGGGGAAAATTTAAAAAGCAATAATTTATAATTTAATTAAAAAATTTCAATTAAATAGATATTTTATGTGTAATTTTAAAATTTGATTTCAAATTATAAATTGTTTGATCGTATTGCTTTGGAATTTGAATATTTGTAATATTGGTTACCATGGAAATTTAATGATGAGATTTCATGCTTGAGGAAAATAATGATTTTAGTGTGGGGGAATTTATCGAGACATAGTTAATATCATTTTCATATGTTTTTAAATTATTTAATCCCTTGAAATTTATCAATTTGAGTTATCTACATCAATTTTGGATTTATATGGGGTTTTGGGATTAAATGTAAAAATCTCTAAATTCAAGAATTTAGATAGATTTTAATCACTTTCATTATTCAAGAATAAATTTTATAATATTTTCCCAATTTATGTGATTATTATTTTTTGGATTAATTTAATTTTTTCTTCATATTTCTCTACTATAGTAGGAGCGAATTTGGCCATCGAAGGGCCCAAAAAACCAATCCAGTTGCAAAATCTTTCTAGACAACCACATGAACCCCACCACATTAAATTATGAATAAATCTGTCTAAAACAATATTAATTAGTTTATTACACCTTTAATTAAAATATAATTCAATGGAACATTTTAATGTTAAATATCATCTAGATTTTCATTCATTAATAGGGTCATTGGATGCTCAACAATCGAGGGTGATTTTTGAAATTAAAAGTTTCTGCCTAGAATTTTTTTTAAGTAATGGGCCATATATTATACCAAAAAAGGAATATAGAGATGATATTTTGGGAGGAAATGTAAAATATATTTTATAACAACATTACATAAGACCAATGTTTAATATTCTTAAATTAATGGGGCCTTCCATGAAAAAATTTTCAGTGAATGGAATCTGGAGGAGATCTTAAAGAAAGATGTAGAAGATCTAGAATTTGAAGACTGAACGATGGACCACATTGGCCTATATAAGTGAGTGATAAACCATGATGAATAAAGGAGTCCCACACCACTATTACAGAGGAGGCCTATGTCCATGCTTTTTCTTTAGGATTTTTTCTTCTTTTCTTTTATTGTTTTCCCATGTAACATGCATTTATATTTTAATTAAAGTGTTTCCCATTTCATCTTCCTTACCTATTTCTATTCTAACCATAATTTAATAATCTCTTCCATATTCCTCCATGATCTATATTTACTTTTCAATGGCATGTGAATAACCTTAGGCTTGGCCCAGGGGGAGGTTTATTGGAGTTATTTGTTATTGTTCTTCAATGCATCATGTTTTTATTCTATTTTTAGTGGGTGCGAGAGTATTACACTAGAATTAAAGTCTATCACCATGATATTATTTTACAGTACATTAAAATTATTTTATTCATTATTTTTCACTCATTTCTCTTAGGAAAACACATTATATGTTGAAGTTGGTGTTTATATAAGGGATCAAATGACATCCAGTGGATCTGAGACTTCTAGGTATAACATTATTAGTTCAGGAATTATCCTATGTGACTATTGGAGTATGTGTGGTTTGGTACAATGAAGGAATACTAAAATGACACACTCAATAAATCAATGTACATTAAGTCTTTAATTTTTTTACCAAATGAATTATCACATTTAATATAAATAAAAAATAAATAATGAATGAATCTGTTTTATCAAATCCTAAACCAAGATCTTTATTTCTAATATTCATTATATCTAAATCATTATTTATATTTCAATTCTACATTGTATTATTTTAATTCCACATTTAAGAAAACCCAAAACCATTATTTTCAAAAAATAATAAAGATATAAAAAAGAGTTATATTAGGTGAATCTGAAATTAGTGATTGAACCGACTATGATGATCCTTAAGTGAGATGACCCTAGTCATCCTCTACTCCTCCTTAGAAATATAACTTTTCTATTATGACAGCCTATGATAGGGATGCGGCACTGAACCATAGTGTTGGTGGCTGTAGCATAGTGGATCTATGCTGTGGAATAGTAGAAATCAAGAGGAGAAATGAGGTTTCTTCTATATAGGGGGTAGCTTTGTCATTGACTCTAGGATGTGGCATAGTCTTTTTCATACCATGGGGTTTCCTATAGTGTGGTGATATTGGATGCACATTAACCCCCATATATTGTTTTATAGGTTTTGGCATGGAATCCCAAAATAACCTTTGTTCAAGGTTGGCTATGGTGGGGTACCACAAGATGCACCTTATAATTCTATATGTTAAAAAGTACTGCGATATGATCTTTGGGGTTGTATAGTGATCTTTTAATTTTTAGGCTACCTATAAGGACCAGAATCCTTACTGAATCCCATTTTATACTCTTCTCTACCTTGAACCCCAGGTGATCATGAGTGGTTTTGAATCCATATGAATTCTATTTTAGTAGGGATTGATACTAGATTCTATAGATTGATCCAAGGTGAATCAAGGGGAGTTCTACCGATTTACTCTATCATTTTATATCTATTTGGTTTTTTTCATTCGATTTCATCTTTCCATAACATGGTTCTAGATCATCACTATTCTAATGAGGATTTTTTTTAGTTTTTAGTGCTTTCATAGAATAAATTCATTTTAATATTGTAGCTCCTTGCTTGAGAGGTGATCGTAGATTCACAAAGATGATTAGTTCTCATGTAAAGAACGTTGATTCCTTGAGTTAGTGGATTTGTTTATTAAAATATCTTTTATATGAAATCATGAAGTTATAATGTTTAAGAAATTTTGATATAAATGAAATTAACCTAATAATATTAAAATAAATTAATAAATAATTGGATAGTGATCACATGTTTCCAATGTTTAGTATAATGATACCAATTTTCCACTTGTTTTATTAGATAGTGATATGTATATACTATTTTTGTCTACAATATTTCTATTATTGGTTTAGAGTTTGTATCATGATTAAAAATTGTAAATAATTTAAGGATATAACTATTTAATTAATTGGATTTAGAATTTAAGAAAAGGGATGTTTATAATGTGGTGATTCTTTCAACTTAATGGAAATTCAATTTGATTCACTTCACATGTTTAATTAGATATGTTGTTCTTTGTGATTATTAAATTTGATAAATAATGTGAAGGATGATTATTCTTATTATTTATATTGTAATGAAAAGGTTGGTTAAATGTGAATATCAATTCTCTTGTTTTTTGAAACAAAAATTAATTCTAAGAGCATGTTAAAACTTATGATATATTGTTGTAGATAATTCCTTATGCTGACCATAGTTATAAAGAAATAATAATGAATTAATTAATTGAATAATGAATAAATAAATATTTTTGTTAAATATAAATATGTGGGGTTAATAGTTCCCATTTACTTATAAAGGCTAAGTACCCTATGATGGGAACCGTGAGAGCATGTTTTTATGTGAAATCTGAATGCTTTGTTTAAGGGACTATATTTCCATATTGAATATGTTTTTTCTTGATCCCTTGTTATGTGATCTAGATGGTAACATTTCCATATGATGTCTTATAATCCAAGAATTGATTATCTTGGGACGGATGATGTGATATTGGTTGGGGAGGCCTGAGTGATGTTGTATCAATTGACATTTGGTATGGAGAGATGCATTCGGATATAAACAAGGGTGTTGGGTATTGAACCATAAATAGATGGAACATGTTGAATATGGGATTTCTCGTTAATGTGATAATGTTGGATACTTTCTTGATATGAATTTTTTTAATGTCCAATAGTTAGGTTGCTTATTTATCTGAATTCCTTTCCCCATTACTTGAGGAAGATGGATGTTCATGGTTTCATCTCATTATGGTAGCATTGAATTTTTTCCCAAAGTACTAAAAATTATTTAAATAACAATTTTTATTAATTTTGACCCATGGGTTTTATGATTCAAGAATGAATATGAGATGATCTTGAGATACCATGGACTCGATATAGATTATTCGTAGAGGGCATGGACATAATTGTTTTGGTTAATGAAGGGTAATTTATAATTATTGCAACGATTAATTACTCGATAATGAATTAATTAACATAAGTAAATGAAAAAAAGGAAAAAAAAATAATATATCACTTTAAAATTATTTTTTTCTTATAGTATATATAGTCCCTACTAGTGGCAGTTGGGTGTTAGAGTGACAATTATTTTAGTTGAGATAAGGACTAGGCTATTCCTATAGTGTAGTTATGAGATATATAATATCATGTATATTTTGTGATTTCATTTTCTGTCCACCCATGTTTCTATGGTTTTCAGAACCTAGTATACTATGGGAGGGTGTTTTACCCAAATTCTCATTGAGAGGATAGATAGTTGATCACCCCGTATGACATCCCTCTCTTCTGTTGGAAGTTATGTGTAATGCTATGCATAATTGTTACTTTTTCCATATATATATAGAGGGATGTAATGGCTTGGGTTTATTTCATACAAATGTAATTATGGATATAGTATCCAATTGGTAATTATAGGTATTATGCGTATAGTATGTCATAGATTACGGTACCTTAGTCAGTGTAAGGGTTTTGTTGGATTGAGTTATAATATGTGATGTATAATACACGACATATGGTTTGTAGTCACTAGTGAAGAAAACATTTTTTATGTCGGTTATTTTTTATTTTTTATGTTGGTTTTAGCCGATGTTAATATTGAAGACGTTATAAATATTTTTTTTCTACGTCGGTTATTGAAAAAACTGACGTAAAAATAATAACATCACGGTGTTTATCACGTCGGTTAGTATTTAACCAACGTGAAAAAACCATGGCGGAGGGTTTATCACATCGGTCATTATATAACTGACATGATAAACTAGTACATGGGTGTTTGTCATGTATTTTATATAATAACTGATGCGATAAACCATTTCCCAGGCCTTTATCATGTCGGTTATTATATAACTGACGTGATAAAACAGTTTGGGGGATGTATATCACGTCGATTATTTAATAACTGATCTGATAAACACATGGGAAATGGATTATCACATAGGTTATATAATAACCGACATGATAAAACAGTCCAGGGGGGGGGGTATCATGTTAGTTATTAAATAATTGATGTGATAAATGATTCTATAGGATTTATCACATCAGTTATTCAAATAAATGATGTGATAATCCTTTCACCATTCCCTTATCACGTCAGTTATAAGATAACCAATGTTCAACACCAATTTTTTCATATTTCAACACTAATATCAATGAAATAGTACAATCATCATGTCATAATCTCACAAACCATGATGCAGTAGTCAATCCCAACTGACACTTATCCCCCACCCCCTTGGACACCCCCTAGACACCACCACCCCCATGGAAATCCCCCCACACCCTGGACAACACCCACTCCCCCTTGGACACCCCATGGGCACCACAACACCATTGGACTTCCCCCACCCATCCTGGACACCCCACCCCTCCTAGACACCATCACCCACCTCCTACCCCCTTTGACAACCCCCTGGACACCACCCAACCCTCTAGATAGCACCCCCGGACAACCCCAAACCCTCTGGATAGGCCCCCACCCCCTTGGATAGCCCCCTACCACTATAAAAACCCCCACCCCCTTGGCCCCCCTAGATGCCTGGACTGCCCCCCCCCCCACCTCTATGGACACCGTAGACACCCCCAACCCTCTGGAAACCCCCCCAAACCCTCTGAACACCACCCCACCCCCTTGGACACCCCCTGGACACCACCACCCAGTGGACACCCACCACCCCTCTGGACATCCCCCACCACCTGGACAAGCCCCCACTCCACTAGAGAGTGCCCCCACCCCTCTAGACAGTACCCCCACCCCCTACCACCTTGGACACCCCCTGGACACCCCCAACCCTCTAGACAACCCCCACCCCTAATGACAACACCCCACCACTGGACATCCTTGACCCCTCTAGAAAGCACCCCACCCCTCCTAGACACCACCCCCACCCCTACCCCCGTGGACACCCCCCTGGACACCCCCAACACTATGGACAACCACCCAACCCCCGAACAACCCCCAAAACCCTATTGACATGCCCCCACCCTCTTGGACACCCCCACCCATCCCCTTAGACAACCCCCACCCCTTCGACACCCCCACCCCCATGGACCCCCCCCCCCCCCACAACCCTGGAAAGCCCCCCTCCCCCAACTCCATGGACACCCTAGACAGCCCCCAACCCTCTAGAAAACCCCCAACCCCCTGGACAACCACCATCCCTCGTGAAAGCCCCCTAGAACCATGGGATTTTAACCTCAAGCTACTAGTTTTGGCATATATATGGATTTTGACCTCATGCTACTAGTTTTTGTATCATGCAAATATTCCAAATGAGAACCATGAACTGTATCTCTTCATTGTCTAAAATGCTCTATTGTGCATTGAATCGGGTTTTAATAGCATACGAAGAGTTATTATAGTCCATGAAAATAAGCGACCTAAACAGATTACAGAACAACAAAAAGTGATACCCAAAATAGAAAAAACCATGGATCCAAAACAAACACTCCCCCATGAAAATCCATATATACCTATAAAATAAATTACACTGGTACACAGAATGGGTTTATCACAATGGTTTATATATAAATATTAGTAATATTGTTGAATGAGATCATTAGTTGTAAGTGAAAAAACATTACCATCAATACCGGGAATCTGTGAAATAAAAACAAACCAAATAGAAGTAAGTGAGGCTTATGTGAATATTGTTAGTCGATCTAATAGATTTGGTGATAGTAAATTAGTTAAGGTAAGAGGGTTTGAAATCGGTTAATCATTCCTAGATTAAACAAAAAAAATCATAAAATGTAAATATAGACTATCCGGGAAAAAATGAACGAAACGAAGTCGTGGGAAGCTTAGCTAAGTGTTTTTAGTGGAGATGATAGATCAGAGGAGAGTAAAGATGATAAAAGATGAAGGAAAACGAGTTTAATGAAACGAGATAAAAGAGTCAATTATGGTTTTCCGTACGAGAGAGACGAGTCGCCGGTCTGTCGATCGAAAAAATCAAAAATGAAAATACACGCAGTGTGATAATTTTTTAAATGTTTTATAACGTCTGTTATTTAATAACCGACCTTATAAACTATTTTTATTATATTTATAATTTTGGTTATTATAATAACCAACATTATAAATGTATCAGATAATGCATTTTTTAATGTTTTTATTTTATAACCGACGTAAAAAATCCACGTGATGGTTTTTATGTCGGTAATTCTATAACCAACGTAAAAAACACATCAAACCCACAATATTTTCATCGGTTATTTTATAACTGATGTAAAAACTTCTAGGTATTGGGTTTTTACATCGGTTATAATATTTTTTATGTTAAAAATTATGCGGGTTGGGTTGTTATGTCGGTTATCAAATTACCGATGTCAAAATGGCCTTAGATGCCGCCTTTTTTACGTCGGTTATTTTATAACCAACGTAAAAAATTCGTAGATACCTCATTTTTTACGTCGGTTATCAAATATCCAACCTAAAAAATTTACTCTTAGTATTTTTTTACTTCAGTTATAAAATAACCAATGTAAAAAACCACATATCACAAATTTACACATTGGTTATATATAACTGACTTAAAAAATGGTGTCTTTAAAAACGGTTTTTGCACTAGTGAGTGGCTCTCAAAAAATACTTGGATAGTTTAGGAATATGAGATGTTGGGTGATGTGATGATGTGAAGCATGAGCTGCATGTTGTGATACCTATCCTAGGTGTATATGGGTTGGATTATTTTTGAGGGATATGGATTAGGACATTAAAAATTAGCGTAGAGTGGTAAACTATTGGAGAAGTGGTAGTGGAGTACACTTTATTTTTCATTAATATATTATATACACTCTTATATGTGATTCTTGAAAAGAGGTAACCATTGTGAGGTTGGGACCCCAATATTCCTATTTAGGTGATGAGTTAGTTTCAATGTTGTTCACTATACTCTAGCATGATTTCTTTATCCATCGCATGGGAGACTCGAGGGAGGATCCTATTGAGTATGAATTTATGATCACCAAATTTATACATAAATTTTTTTTAGGTTATGAAGGGAATGTTTGATATCATGCTGGATATTTCTAGCTCATGGTTTGGAAGTATTTGTATGGACTTCATGGTCGCTTCTGCCTTTACCCTTTTGGTACTTATAGTTTCCCTTAATTTTTTTTAGTATTGTATGATATTATATGTATGAAATTGGTGTTTCTTTCATACATATGTTTTAGAAGTTGTTGATTGGTGCATCTTTATAAACTCTCTCTTTTGCATGATTCTCTTTGAGGTTAATGCCTTCCATTGTATGTTTGTTATACCCTCAGTTCTAGTAACCATATAGAGGCCTACGCGATGCAGGAAATGGGAACCAACCATCTACCTTATCTCATTGATGACCCAAGATGGGTATTTTTTGGAGGTAGGGGGTCATTATATTTTTATTTTCATAATCCTACACCATTTCAATATACATTATATTATGAATGAAGTTTATTAAGAAAGTTATTTCATTTATTGGGGAAATAATGATTTTACAAATACATGATTAAATATAGATATTTATTTATCAATAAATATATTCGATTATGTATTATATTGATAAATAAATATATGAGGAATCCATTGGACACGTATAAGTGGAGGGTAGGTCTCATTTATAGATAACCTCTTGATGCATTGATATCTCTCAAGAGATAAAAATTTCACTATTTAGTTGGGCATTTGGTGTATACTAATCAATTCATTGAAATTTCATTTTATAAGTCCCTAAAGATAAGGTTAATGATGTCTTATCATGAGTCCTTGTCGACAAGATCATAGAATTTGAGATTACACATTTCCTTCATTAATATTTCAGTTTTTATTATAAATGTAATTGTTATGTTGATATTTTCTATTGATATATTTTAAATATCTAATGGTTGATTATATGAAATATGTAATAATTATCCACTCACCTATATTGTTCATGCCATATCTACTCATGATATCAAATTTTGTACGCTTTCCCATATTGATCATATGATCTCACCCTTTATTGAATTTTCATTTCCTTGGTATATGAAGAAGGGATATTTGAATGACTATGAAGGATGTAATAAATTTATTTGATATATTATTTATTTTTCCAACTTAATATGGAAATCATGTATGTATAAAGTATCCCACGACTAATAAACTGATCAATTCTTTATGTTGTGATACATTGTATCATACACCAATGCCATAAATACAACCCCAGCTCTAGTTTAATGTGTTGGGGTAGTTATAATTGATATAAAAGGATGTTTAGTAGGATCTGTGTGAAATAGATTTCCGAAAAACATAGCTATCACAATCATTAATATAAACCCATAAAATATTGATTTACATTTATGGGTTTTATCTTATGGATCGATATTCTTGATGTTTTGAGTTAATTATACATGTTCCATGGGTCGGATATAATCCCCAATAGAAGAAATAGAGATAATATGAATGCATATAGTCAATGTAGGGAATTACCTGATGAGAATGTCAACACAACAGGTGTTGGAGCTTATCATATCATGGACATATTGGGGAAACTTACCAGGTTATAACAAATAACCTTACAGATATAGAGAAACCAATTGTTTCACCATAAAATGCACACATGTTGGGTCGATTTATGTAACTAAATCCTCCATCCTTCAAAGGAACTACAAATACATTGGAAGAAGATAAATGAATCAAGTCTCATGAAAATATATTCTTGGATATGGGATGTAATGAAAGGTAAAGAGGTTATTTTGGATGTATATAGCTTAAATGGAGATGTTGATCAATGTTGGTAATTGGTCCAGAATTTTAAAAACGTTTATGAATTAGAATGTATGGAATCAAGGAATTTTAATGTGATATTATTCAAAAAATATTTTCCTATAGAGTAAAGATCTAATATAGAGATAATGTTACTCAATCTAAAGTATAAGGATGAAAAATGTACAATTATTTATGAGGAAATATTCAACATATAAAAAAGGAATGTTATGGACAAGATAGATATCCTGGAAACAAAGATCGATTGTTTCTTTAATGATCTTAATTCAAACCTATGCAAGGAACTGGCCTCCCAAACATTTTTATCATATTATGATATTGTATAATCTATAATCAAGTAAGAGAAATAATTTTATAGGTCTTATATCTTTAAATGAAACCAGGAAATGAATCGTCCAGTTAAGCTAAGTTTGGGTAGTGGTGATTTTGGGATAAAATAATTTATTAATTAATTACTAGGAAAATGGTATATGACCACAGGTGATGACCATGGTCACAACCTAGCTGATATTTTATATATATTATTTCCATAATTATCCTACTTTTGGTCTATATTTTTAGAAAAATAGGGGTATAACAATGGAAACACGCTTCCCATGGCTATATGGTAACTACATATCTTTAAACCACATTAGAATTTACATATATATACATTTGTAAATGATAATATGTTATAAAAACAAAAACAAAAAGTATAAAAGAATATCATAAAAATATAAAATAACGTAATTTTTATTCATCATATATCAGAATTATATTCTTCATAAAATTTGATTTGCATAATTAACGTCAATTATTTTAGAACAATCACTATAACCACCACCACCCTCCTATCATCAACATCACCCATAAAAACAACGACCCATTATCTCCACAACCAAATCCCTATCTATCTCTACTATCACAATATTTTCATATCTATAAGAATCCCCATCATCATCCATGTATAATTTGTAGAAAAATTGAAGGATTCCACAAAAATTGAATGTATCATTATAAAATAATCATCAATAACAACTACACTATTAATTATAAGTAAATAACACACAAAAGAAAATGAATTTATAATTTATTTATTTATTATATTTTGGTTTCACTGAGATTTCTATTATACAATTCATATTTCTTGTTTAGGGGAATCATTCATCTCCTCCTCTATAACTATAGCAGAACTACTGCTCAAAGAAATATTGGTGGAAGACTATTATCTCGATAAGAAAATATTTTTCCTAGGTCAACAAGGAACCCTTCCTAGATTCTCATCTCCTGAGACCTGATTAAAATATCCATTTGGACCCTAAAAGTATATATATTTCCCATCAAGTTATTTGAAAACATTCTATTAAAAAATATATTTCATTAATTAAAATGATAAAAAAAACTAGAGAATTAAATTTAATATTATTAATAAAAATAGAAATTTTCATATATTTTTTTATTAGGTCTTTTTGTTTATAGTGCTTATATATATTTTTTACTACATGAACAATAGAAAATAGATTAGGACACACAACCTTTGGTACTCAATGACTTTTTATTCAATATTATAAAGTGAATAGAAAGAATCTAAAGATAAAAATATATCATGCTGGTAAAAAATGATAAAAATAAAGTCACACCAAATTATATTGAACCAAAAAAATGAAGATAAAAAAAATATAAAATGGTTGATGGTAAAAAACCTCAAGTTATTTTAACCAAAATCTATTAAATTAAAAAAAATAATCTGAATTTAATTAATAAATTGAAAAAAATTAAATTAAAATGTATTAATCAAAATAAAAAAATAAATATAGGACCTAAATTTCTAAAGAAAATAAATTCAGTTTGGTTTAGTTAGATTTATTTAATTTTTACTTATTTATTATCCATTAATTTCGGTTCATTTAATTGATTTTAATTTATTTTGGTTTATTTTGGTTAAGGTATGTTTGATTTAAATTTGATAATATCAATTATGATTTGTTTAGATTTTTTTTATGAGTTAATTTGGTATTCATTATTCAATTTTGATTATTCAAATCTTTTAGGTCATTTTAATTTCATTCATTACATTTTTCATCAATGTAGATTAATATAGTTCATATTATATCATTACAAATTTAAAATGTTTTATATATAATGGATTATGATTTCTTCCAATTATGTAAATAATTAAAAATTATAATTTTATATTTTATTATACTTTTTCCAGGTACTACAGAAAACAGTTACATTTAATTAAATAAACATATAATATATGAGGATGATAGGTTATTTATGTTTCATTAAAATACATTAAATTATTCAAAATTAAATTAACACACAACCTCAATTATTTCGACCACATTAAAAATTATGTCATGAATTTAAAATATAAAGTATGTTACAACTCTTAATGTTTTTATCTAATAAAATCAATAGATCCAATATAAAAAATTATTTCATTTTAGTTACTCAAAAACATAAACATTTCGTGAAAATTTAATAATTTTTTAAATTTTAGATGACAGGAAGAGTATCATGGTGAAATTTGACATGATAATAATTGACAAAACTTATAAACAAAAAATGACACTTAATGAATTGCATTTTCAAATCTATGAATAAAATTGATATTTAGTGTAATGTCTTAAATTTTTTCAATGTATTATTTTAATATTATATGGGAATTAATTCAAGACCAGGCTTTGAGACTTCGTGCAGTTCTGAGGCCCTGTGAGCCCGGAACAAATGTTTGAATTTTATTTAATAATTAAATAACACGTGCGTGCGGTTTTCCTGAAAAGGTGGAATAATTCCCGAATGGGTGCTTGAAACAGAAATGTGAGGGCAATATTTTGTTCAGAACAGTGATTTTACCAAAGGCGAGGCCTAACATTGGCCGGAGTAGGTCGGCGGTGAAATATGGTTTTTGGATATAACTGTATAAAATATTTAATTAAAATATTTTATTAAATCCTTGTTGCAATGAAATCTTTTATTATTTAAAATAGAGATTTCTCTAGGGGGTCAGTGTTAAAATTTGAGTAACTATGAATTTCTCTGGAGAGATCTGGAGAAAACCTCCCGACGCATCAATGATTTTCTTGATGAACATCGCCGACAATGACGACGCAGTGAACGGATCTTCATCATCAAATACCGCAAATCCAGGTAGGATGTTTTATTTGTCATTTCATCACCATTTATGATTTCCATGATGAACACAGACTAATCAACAAACAGATTAGCCCGTGGATCGATCGTTCTTGCGGGATGAGATTTTTTCGGGATTTTGGGGATTTGATGATTGGAATTATTTTGGTTTCGTTCAAACTTCTAATAGTGAATGACCAAGATTGACATGAACATCGATCGAGATTCATCCCTCTCGATTTTTTGTGATCGTATTCCCAAAATTCTTAAGTTCAACGTTGAGTTCTACGTGTATTTCAAGGGGATATGAACGATGGATCATTGTGCACCCATTGGGCGATGCAACGATCCAAAATTGAAGATCTGACATCGGTACAACCCCACAGAGGTGCGGTTACGGTGGTGACTGACGGATCGAAGAAGATCGAATGATATCATTCTATGAACGATTTATGCTCCGGTGACGGGGATCTGATTTTGGAGATGATTGAAGGCTCGAAACCCATGTATTCGACATCACGACATCGAGGCGACCCTTCTTCTAGAGTACTACAGTAAACAGACAAAAGAAACATGATCTGGATGATCAGCCAAAGTGTAATGAAGAAGACGACGATTCTAGAAATTTCCCAACTACATTTCTTGTAGTATGGGCTACAGATCGTGTGTTCGTTGGTGGACCACATGGAGTGTACTCTAGGAGTACATGGACACGGGTTAGGTACACAACCAAGGACACAGCGTGCACCCCCCTACCCAGCTAGAGCCGACCAGCTACACGGGATACCCCGTGTGATGGTACACAGGAAGGCGACATGGAAATAGACCGTGCACGGGCACATGGTAGCATACATGATGTGAGCCCCAGGTGCTCGTACATGACGTGTGTTTCTTCTACAAGCTGTGTAGTTACTTTGCATCTGACAAGCTGAGTGACATGGGCCATTTACACGGGAAGTACCCGAAGTCAAGGAAATCTGTGTGTGATTCTTCTACATGTCGTGTAGTTGGGTTTTACACAACTTGGATGGATGACAAGGGCCGTTTACATGGGCAAAACCCGAAGTCAAGGAACACGGCGTGTGATCCTTCTACACGTTGTGTAGTCTAGTTTTACACAGATTGGACAGATGACACGGGCCGTTACACGGGCAGTACCCAGGGTCAAGGAACACGACGTGTAACCATACTACATGTTGTGTAACAAATATTACATGGATTGAGCCACTTTTCATCTGTGACTTGGACTAGTTCTCTTAGGGTCCGTACCCTTTGTCTTTTCCCTGAAGGTTCTAGTATAATTTCATTTATACATGAGAATAATTCCATCAACAATACTTCCTGAATAATGTTATTGGATTACCCTCTGTGAATCTTAGATCCATATCCTCTATTAATTACTGGAACCCTAGCTACTGTTCTTGGTATTGATGTTACCAACATTACTCAGGCGTTGATCCTCAACATAGTGGATTAGCTCAGATTGAGTTGTTGGAATCAACCCATGACATGGTTGTGATCCTCATATGAGAATCATGTTCTCAAGGTACTTGTGGAGTGTGTTCTCCCATAACGAGTACTTTATATCTCTCTCTTCCGACCTAGGAGTGTGTTCTCCTCGTTGAATTTTTAGTGGAATCTTCGAGCAGGATCCTAGTGGTGGTATTCACAATAGTAGATCATGCATGAGTATATCCGGATGTTATTGTTATATGTTTGGTAGAAATTTACTCTGTAGAGCTGACTGTACCTATATTTGGTGGTATTTATTTTGTTGTATTCCTTTGTGGATTCGTGGTGTCCTACTGGGTATTTTAATACTCTCCCCTGGACGGGCTTTGCCCGCACGTGTCTAGTCTTGTGTAGAAGAGTGATCCTTTGATAGGATTCTAGGAATACCAGGACCAGACGGTACTCAGTGAGATCAGACATGCCGAGGTGTGTTTCTATGTCTATAGATTACAGTGCCAGCACCTTTATTTATAGGTCGGACTTTGTTACGGACTCTCTTTTGGTGGGCTTGTACTTTTGGCCCAGGGTTTTACACTTACTGTACATTACATTCCAGTCATACTATATTGGTTGGGATTTTTAGTGTATGCATGCTTTTCCATTTATTAGTTGAGTTTATACATTTCATCTTTGTGGTATTGGAGATGTGTGTGCATGTCACTACCCCTCCTCGGGGCCCATTCCATGACTACCTCAAGCCCACCTCCCATAGGCCATGGGCTGGAGACTAGCACCAATGGGGTAAATCTAAAAAAGGGGAAGGCATTAAATTATAAAGAAAACAAACGCAACAGAGTGAGCCAGAAAAAGTAAACAATATGTTAAACTGGTACACAAGTAAGTGCGAAACGTAAATGGGCCAGAATAAAAACCCATACTGAAGTGTAGTACAACTGGAAAGTAATGTACCACAACTGAAAAACAAAACAGTAACCACTATGACGACCTCCAGAAACCCCACATGAAGGGTGGGTATAGTTAGCCTCATCCGCTCCTCGACACCAACCATCCATTCCGAGTACGTCTCGTCTAGTGCTCCGCCTCTAGGTACTGTCCAGCTGCACGATCTCCTACCACGATAAGCGTTTTCTGTTTTTTTCATCCATCACAACATAGTGCGGGCATAGCCCATGTAGGGGTGAGTATACGTAACTCACTAGGGACCCCAAGACCCCCGAAGGCCTCCCAGAATCAAAAAAAAATAATCCACAAAGGAAAGATCCAATCACGAAGTAACATCCAATAGTACTTAGGTATATTCCCATACATATACCTAATTCATCAATTCCAATTCGACTCCAGCATCCGAGCCCATGTTCGATCACATCCACACAGGATAGTACAACCCAATCCACATAGGAAAGCATAACACAACCCACAAAGGAAAACACGTCAATCATATCGAAGATAACTATTAAAAGTCAAGACTCAGCTCACATAGGTATACTTCTTCGAAAGGTGAAAGAGATGATTAGATATAGCCACTCATTCATCTAAGCTGGGTCCCATGTACAAAAAAGTACAAGCACTATTCCCCTAATTTGGGTCCCACGTAGGATACAAGACCAGCAGTCATCATTGATTCATCTAAGTTGGGACCCACGTAGGATACAAGACCAGCACTGAATCATCTAAGATAGGACCCACGTAGGATACAAGAGCAGCAGTCATAATTGATTCATCTAAGGTGGGACCCACGAATGATACAATACCAGCACTGAATCATCGAAGCTGGGACCCACATAGGATACAATAACAGTTTTCATCATCGTCGCAGTCGCAGCCAGCTATAGTGTTCCCGCACACAGCATGCTCGTCTCCGGGAGGGTCTGCTCCACGAGCCATGGGTCGATACACCCACTGACACGTAGTCTAGAGTTGATGTATCCCAATGTTCTGCCTCGTCGATCGGAACTCAACGTGACAGACATCACATCAATCTGATGCCCGGTTTGAGAGTTATTGGCTTTTTCTTTCCAGGGGCCCGGTTCTTTTTTAAGTCAAAACTAACCCGACTGCACTCCAACTACATCCAAATATCGAGCGGAGTAAGCCAAAGGGTCTGTCTTACTATGAAGAATCCAATTCAGTCGATGGCACATTAATCGGAAATCTGGAGCTCAAGTTATAAGCATTTCTGCTTCGAGGGCCTAGTTGGTTTCTTGTTCGAAACAACACTACCATACACAACGTTCTCCAAAAATTTGAGTGTAGTACACCAAAACGACCTTCTTGATCCAAGGATCACTACGCAACTGATGGTGCATCGATCGGAGGTCCGTAGCCCATGTTATGGGAAAACAACTGAAAGAGGTCTAAAAATGGGGGTTTCGGGCCCGGACCGACCTGACTCGAGACCCCCAGGGTAGGCTCGAACCGGGTCGAACCGACCCTGGTCCGACCCACTAGGATGCGGCCCGGCCCGGCCTGGCGCGCTCGGGAGGTCCACGTGGCCAGCTCGGCTAGCCGAGCTGAGCGGAACAGGGGGGCGCGTTGCCCCCTGATTGACAACCCACCCCCCCCCCCACGTAGGCGCCGCTCTACTTCCAGTCAGGGGTTATGAACCACCGGTATCCCCCCAGAAACGGTTGGGCGGGTCCGGCCGGCCGGTTGCTGCCGCTGTGGGACCACCGCGGTCCCTCCCTCTTGCTCCAGCGGTCTGTAGTTCTGGCAGACGCCCCCACACCACCGCGGCCATAGGCCGAGGCTTTGTCCAATCGGCATGGCGCAACAACGCTGTGCACCTCCGCCACAACCCTACTCCAATCGTGGTGTATTCGAGGTTCTCCGACGCGGCGCGACGACACCGTGCTCCTCCACCCATTCTTCGTTATATTCACATGGTGCTACGGCACAGCACTGCCTTACTCATGCCGCAACAAAAAACAAGCATCAAGGGGGGGGGGGGAAGAGAGTCGGCCATGTTCTTGCGGTCTGACCTCCTCCCGTTATTGCGATAACAGGTGGATCAATTATAGAAATAAGAACGGCGATGCAAGTATTCATGAATGAAAAAAAACAATTAATCCCCCTCCCTCAAACGTTGTTGATTCGTCGTGGGGAAATGATGTCAAGAAAGACGAAGTCGTGGAAGGGGGATCGTCGGTGTCACGGTACATGACGTCACATCGTCGATCTCCAATGATTCGGCGTTCTTCATCATCCTTCGTTGGAGGCTGGCGTTCTTTGCATTCTTCAATGAGGAAGAACGTTCATCGGAACATAGAGCTTTCCTCTCCAAATCCTCTCGCACAATGAACTAACCTCTCACAAAATAAGACCTTGTCTTATTTAATTAACACTCAAGCCAACAATTCATTTCAAATTTCAAAATGAATCCAAGAATTAATTATAAAGAAAAACCTACTCAATTAAATAATTAAGAGTTTACATTCATTTAAATGGTGGGGGGGTGTGGGTGAGTTACATAATTAATATGTGTTGAGGATGTTGATAGGGTGGGGCTCGTGTGGGCCCCCCCATAAATATCATACCTAGTGGAGTAGTTAGGATGAGGGTCCCACTCTAACCACTTAGCTTAGGTTAACACTACTTAGAATAAAAATAAAATGGTTTGACCCTTTTTATTTTCATTCTTTAATTTACCCAAATTTTAATAGCCACACCATAGAAAAAGCAACTCCGCAAAGGTGTTCCAAAGCAATTACCGGCGTTGCAGTTTCATCGGTGCCCTCCGATTTTGATTCTGAGCACCGGTTCAAATGTTAGGAAATCTCGCACATTCGTTCACTGAACGTACCTGAGTTAAACTTCAGATAATTATTCCGGGCACACCAGGTCTCAGAATTAGGTTCCGTTAGAAACTGCATTCTTTTAAAATCCTAAAGAAAAATAATAAAAAATTTCCCTTGATTTTTACGGGTCTTTACATCACTCCCACCTTAGGGCTTTACGTCCCGGTTAAGATACATCATAAACTAGGGAATAAAATGTGGGTACTGTGCATGCATCTGAGTCTCCCACTCCCAAGTGCTCTCCTGGAGGTTATCGTGCTGCCACCTACTGCGCATTAGAGTAATCGACCGTCTACGTAGGACTTGCTCTTGTCGATCCTCGATCTACACCGGGAACTCTGAAAAGGTTTCCCCATCATCAATGTCTAGATCCCCATGGTCAATGATATGCGTCGGGTCGTGCACATATCTCCTCAGCTGAGATATGTGAATGACGTTGTGCACTGGGTGCAATTGAAGTGGTAGAGCCAGGCGATAAGCCACCTCGCCAATCCTACTGAGGACCTGTAATGGTCCGATGATGCGTCGAGACAACATTCCGCCTCGGCCAAATCACTATAATCCACGTTGAGGTGAGACCCGCAAGAAAACATGGTCGCCATCCTTGAACTCTAGTGGCCTCCACCTCTTGTCAGCATAAGACTTCTGTCGGCACTGAGTTGTCCTCATCCGCTCCAGGATGACATGGACCTTTTCGTTCGTGGCCTGGACCATCTCCAGTCCCACAAGTGCTGACTCCCTAGGGTTTACCCAGCATAGTGGTGATCTGCAGGGTCGGTCGTAAAATGCCTCATATGGTGCCATCCTGATGGTGGAGTGGTAGTTGTTGTTGTACGTGAACTCCACCATGGGTAGGTGGTCCTCCCAGCTACGACCAAAGTCGAGGACACATGCACGGATCATGTCCTCGAGAGTCTGAATGGTCCTCTCCGTCTGACAATCTGTCTGAGGTTGAATGGTTGTGCTCAGACGTAGCTGCATTCCGAATGCCTCCTACAACCCCTTCCAAAGACGGGAAGTAATGCGAGCATCTCGATCAGAGACGATAGTCGATGGCAAACCATGAAGCCTTACAATCTACCAAACTTAGAGATTTCCCAAGATCTATATTGAGCTCGACTCTCTGATGGGTAAAAAGTGGGCCGACTTGGTGATTCGGTGGATAATCACCCAAATAGAGTTGTAACCTCTAGAAGTATGTGGAATTACAATCACGAAATCCATAGATATCCCATCCCACTTCCACTCCGGGACCTCCAAGGGATGTACCAAGCCTGCTGGTACCTGGTGCTCTACCTTCACCTGCTGGCAGGTAAGGCATCGAGAAACGAACTCTGCCACAACCTTCTTCATACCCGGCAACCAGTGCTGTCATTTAAGATCCCGGTACATCTTCTACACTCCAAGATGTACCGCCAAAGGGGAAGTGTGGATCTCCCTCAGCACCACCTCCTGCAAAGCCGCTGGTACCATGGTACGTCCTCTAAAAAGGACATCGTGAAATCCTCCTATAATGAATCCCTCAAGTGCCTGTCCTGAGGATATCTGTGCACGTCACGTCTCACAGTCAATGTCCCCACACTGTGCCTCTCTGTCCCACTGTAGAAGTGGAGGAGTGACTGTGAGAGACTACAGAAAGGCTGCACCATCTCTATCCATGAAGGATATCTGCAAAGCAGCTAGCTACTCTGTCTCCTACCCAAGTAGTTGAATGCACGTCCTCCTGCTGGGAGTATCTGCCAATATGTTCCCCATCCCAAGAGTATAGAATAACTCAACGTCATAGTATTGGAGGAACTTGATCCATCGCTGCTGTCTCAGATTCAGGTCCTTCTGTGAGAAGAGGTACCTGAGACTTTGGTGGTCAGAAAAGACTGTAATACGTTCGCCCATCTGATAGTGTCGCCAAATCTTCAGAGTGAATACCACTGCTTCCAACTATAGGTCATGGGTAGCATAGTTCTGCTCATGTTGCCCCATCATTCGTGACCCATAGGCGATCCCCTCCTGCTCCTGCATCAGGACACATCCGAGTCTGGTCCCTGATTCATCGTAGTAGACTACGTACTCTATTCCCTCCTCCGGTAGCCTCAAGATAGGTGCACTGGTCAATCTCTGTCTCAGCTCCTAGATGCTCTAGTGACATCTATCATACCACACAATGGGGTTTCCCTTCTTCTTTTAAGCTGAAAGTGGTGACTCAACTCTTAAGAAGTCTGGCACAATCCTCCAGTAGTATCCAGCTAGATCCAAGAATATCCGCACCTCCATCACGCTCCTGGGTGGCTCCCAAGCGAGCACTGCCACAATCTTCACATGATCCACTGAAACTCTCACATCAGAGATGATGTGTCCCAAGAAGTGGACCTCAATCAGCTAGAACTGACACTTTGAGAGCTTTCCATAAATCTAGTGCTCTCAGAGTGTGTCTAGTACAACCCGCAAGTTGTAGGTGTGCTCCTCCTCAGTGTTCAAGTATATCAAAATGTAGTTGATGAAGACCACGACAAATCGATCGAGGTATGGATGAAAGATACTGTTCATGGGACTCATGAACAATACTGAAGCATTGGTTACTACAAAAGTCATAACAAAGAATTCATAGTGGCCATACAGACATCCGAAGGCTGTCTTCTGCACATCCTCATCCCGAACTCTGAGCTGATAATATCCTGATCTGAGGTCTATCTTCAATAACCACCATGCTCCCTTGAGCTGATAGATGAGGTCGTCAGTCCTCAGAAGAAGATACTTGTTCCTCATGGTCACTAGGTTCAGGTGACGATATTCGACACACAGCCGCAAGCTCCCGTCTGCCTTCTTGGCGAACAATATCGGGGAAGCCCAGGGTGAATCACTGGGTCGGATGAATCCCATGCCCTGCAAGTCCTCCAACTGTACTCATAGCTCTCGAAGTTCAGCGGGGGCCATCAGATATGCTTTAGTGGATATCAGGACTATCACGGGGTACAATTCAATGTAAAAGTCTACCTCTATGTGAGGAGGTAGTCCTAGAACGTCATCAGGGAAAACGTCCACATACTGATCCACCACTGCAGGACAACCAGGACTCCACACGTCAACAACTCATAGGATGAGGCTAGCCAACTGATGAGTGATCGGCTGTCCTCTCCTCTGCGTGATTCCATCTTGCACTGCTAAGGCTCCCTTCTTACCGGTGAAGGTAAACCTGCTATGAACAGTGCGAACACATCGCACCTTGCACCTAATATAGTCAATATGATCATGGAATGTTGATAATCATCACATGCCAAAGATGACGTCGTAAGGCCTCGACGCTGTTACAAGAAGATCCCAGCTGAAGCTCCCACCTCCTACAATAAGCTCACACTGCCGGAACCAGTGCGTAATCATCGAGTCTGCTCCCGTAGGAGTCTCTAGCCATAAGAATCAAGCTAACAGCTCCGTCAGAATCTCCAAGCTCATAAAAAGGGCAGCGAAAATAAAAGAATGACTCGCTCCTATGTCTATAAGAACTACAAAAAGGGTGGAGTAGACACAGATAGTACCTCGAATAATCTCTGGTGCGCCGTGGTCATAGGCCTCCACTAGCTGAAGATGAGCCTATCGCTGCCCGCCAAATCCCTATAGTCGGGATGGACCTCCAGGTGGTGGTGGTGGTAATTCCTCAAAGCATTGCACACCACCTGTTTCTCACCCACCTCCTCTGCCTCGTCCTCCTGCACCCTGCAGACCGCCACAATTGACCCTCAGCCTCTACCTCAATGGCCCTGCTCCTCCCAAAGGTGGGTTGTGTAGTCATGAGCCATGTGGCCTTGCCCGCCGCAGGCGTAGCACTGCCTGCCTCTCGTGTAACAGGCTCTACTATGTGTGCCCTGCACCTCTGAGCCAGTATCTTGTGGTCGTCCGCCTGATGGTCTGGTCTTCCTGGACCCCTGTAACGTCCGTCGACTACCAGCTACAGACGACTCTGCTATGTTCCGCCCTGTGGTAGGTCTCGCTGCTAGTATAGCCTTAGCACAGATTCTCTCCATGTGTATGGCTTACTCCAGTACTCCTTCCAGCGTCAGAATGCTGAGGGAGATCACCGATGATTGGATCTCATGCCTCAGTCCCTGCTCGAAGGTCCGGGTACGAAATAATGGGTCAAGTACCATGTCCGTCGAATAGCGCACGAGATCGGTAAATCCCACCAAGTACTGGGCGACCATCATGCTGCCATGTCGCATCTATTGTAGCTCCTGAATGCGCACCGCATGGAGGGTTGCTGGGAAAATCTCTGAGTAGAAGAGGCTCTCAAAGTCTGTCCAGAGAAGAGACGCCCCATCATGCACCTAGAGCATCAAGATCCACCATCTGCCTACTGCTGCGTGAAGGAGGCTCAGTGTGAGGATCACCATGAGGTTAGCTGGTGTCCCCACTAACCTGAAAACTCGCACAACAGCCTCCCGCCAATACTTGGCTGACTGAGAGTCTGTCTCCCCACGCATCCTAGGCGGTCTATGATGCTGAAACTCATGCAATGCACTGAGGCGATGCACACTCTCAACGGCTGGGGCTGGTGGCATCGGTGGCTCAGCGAGAAGAGGTATCGTCGGTGCCTCCTCTGTAATATGGCCCTACACCGAAGCCTTTTCAGTTGGTGGGCTATCGTCTTGCACAATACCCGGAACCCTAGCTGGATACTGTCATGGGGCCATCCTGAAAGGAAACAAAATTGTCATGGTCAAAACAGTATACCTGGTGAGCTGACACAAAGTAATCACAAAAAAACTTTTGAAACAGACATGCAATCAATGTTTTCGTGCATTGAGTCGGAAATCAAAATTCAGGGTCCTGGTGTATGGATACGTCAGCCGCCGCACCAGCACTAGACTCCCTGGACTGATAACCACACTCAATACCCTTAACACTATTACTTCACATGGAAGAAATATTAGATTCCTAAGTTCTACGGTAGAACCGAACTCCTCTGATACCAATTTGTCAAGACCCGTCCTCGGGGCCCATGCCGTGACTACCCCAAGCCCGCCTCCCATAGGCCAGGGGCTGGCGACTAGCACCAAAGGCATAAATCCAAAAAAAGGGGAAGGAATTGACTAATAATGAAAACAAACACAACCGAGTAATCCAGAAAAAGTAAACACTACGTAAAACTGGTACAAAAGTATGTGCAGAAAGTAAATGGGCCAGAATACAAACCCAAACTGAAGTGCAGTACAACTGGAAAGTAATGTACAACAACTGAAAAACAAAACTGCTACCACCAGGAGGACCTCCAAAAACCCCACCTGAAGGGTGGGTACAGTTATCCTCCACTAATCCTCAGCTACAGCCTTAAGCTCCAAGTACATCTCGTCCAGTGCACTCCCTCTAGGTACCGTCTAGCTTCACGACCTCCTAACTCGATCAGCACTGTCCGTCATTTGCATCCAACACAATGTAGTTTGGGCATATCCTATGTAGGAGTGAGTATATGCTACTCATTAAGGACCCTGAGACCCCTGAAGGCCTCCCAGAATCCAAAAAGGATAATCCAAAAAGGAAAGATACAATCACAAAGTAACATCCAACACTACTTAGTTATATGCCCATACATATACCTAAGTTATCAATTCCAGTTCGACTCCAGCTTCCGAGCCCAAGTTCGATCACGTCCACACAAGATAGTACAACCCAATCCAAACAGTAAAGAACAACACAATCCACAATGGAATGCAAGTCAATTATATCGAAGATAACGATTGAATGTCAAGACTCAGCTCATATAGGTATACTTCTTAGAAAGGTGAAAGAGATGATCAGATATAGCCACTGATTCATCTAAGCTGGGACCCACATAGGATAAAATACCAGCACTGTTCACCTTAGCTGGGACCCACATAGGATACAAGACCAACTGTCATTACTGATTCATCTAAGATGGGACACACATAGGATACAAGACCAGCACAGAATCATCTAAGCTGGGACCCACATAGGATACAAGACCATCAATCATCATTGATTCATCTAAGATTGGACACATGTAGGAAACAAGAATAGCACTGAATCATCTATTCTGGGACCCACGTAGGAAAAAAGACTAGTACTTATCATCTATGTTAGGACCCACTTAGGATACAAGACTAGTTATCATCATTGTCGCAGTCGCAACCAGCTCTAGGGTTCCTGCTCACAGCATGCTCGTCTCCAGGAGGGTCCGCTCAACGAGCCAAGGGTCGATACACTAAATAACACGTAGTCTAGAGTTGATGTATCCCAATGATCTGCCTCGTTGATAGGAACTCAACGTGATAGACGACACGTCAATCAGATGCTCGGTCTAAGAGTTATTGGCTTTTTCGTTCCAGGGGTCTGGTTGTTATTTCAGTCAAAATAAACCTGACCGCACCCCAACTGCATCAAAACCTTGAGCGGAGTAATCCAAAAGGGTTGTCTCACTATGAATAATCCACCAAATTCGACGACACGTCAATCTCACGTCCATATCTCAAGTTATAAGTGTTTCCGCTCCGATGGACTAATTGGTTTTGAGTTCGAAACAACCCGGGCATACCCTAAATTCAGTGAAAACTTGATTTTATTATACCAAAATTACATTCTCAATCTAAGTATGGCTACTCTACTGACTGTGCATCGATAGGAGGTTCGTAGCCCATGTTATGGGAAAAAGACCGAAAGAGGTATGAACATGGGGGTTTGGGGCCCGGACCGACCCGACCCGAGACCCCCTAGGTCGGCCCGAAACGGGCCGACCCAACCTGGGTCTGGGTCCGACCCACTTGGGCACTGTCCGGCCCGGCAGGCGCGGTGCGGCCTGCGCGGCCCGGCCTGTCTTGGGCGCGGCGCGGCTTGCGCGACCCGGCCCGTCCTGGGTGCGGCCCGTCCTGTCGCGCTCGGGTGGCCCGCGTGGCCAGCTCGGCTGGCCGAGCTGAGCGGAACAGGGGGCCGCACTGCCCACCTGATTGAAAAGTAACCCGCCCCACACCCCATGTGGGGGAAACTGTCCTTCTAGCTGGGGGTTATGAACCCCCGGTCTCCCCCTAAAACGGCCGGCCCGGTCCGGCCGGCCAGTTGCTACCACTACGGGACCACCACAGTCCCACCCTCCTTCTCCAGCGGCCTGTTGTTCCGGCCGATGCCCTCGCACCACCGTGGCCATCAGCCACATAAATTTCTGATCGGCACGGTGCGATGGCGATGCGCCCCTCAGCCGCGGCCCTGCTCCGGCCGTGGCCTCTTCGATGTTCTCCGACGCGGCGGGACGACGCTGCGACTTTGTTCGACTTCAACGGTGCCACGCTACGGCACCGCGCTCCACCACCCATTCTTCATTATTTCTTCATGGTGTTACGGCACCACGCTGCCTTACTCGTACCAAAACTAAAGTCAACCATCAAGGGGGGATGAGAGTCGGCTGTGTTCATGCGGTCCGACCTCCTACCTTTATTGCGATAACAAGTGGCTCAATTTGAGAACGTAGTACGGCGATGAATGTATTCATGAATAAAAAAACAATTAATCCCCCTACCTCAAGCATTGTTGATTCATCACGGGGAATGGATGTCATAGAAGACGATGTCGTGGAAGGAGGATCGTCGTCGTCGCGGTACATGGCATTGCGTCGTCGATCTCCAAGGATTCGGCATTCTTCGTAGTCCTTCGTTGGAGGTCGGCGTTCCTCACGTTCTTCAAGGAAGATGAAAATTATTCAAAACATATATAATTCCTCTCAAAATCCTCTCGCACAATGAACTAACTCTCACGAAATAAGAACTTATCTTATTTAATTATCACACAATCCAACAATTGATTTCAAATTTCAAAATGAATCCAAGAATTAATTATAATGAAAAACCTAATCAATTAAATAATTATGATTTGAATTTTAATTAAATGTGGGGGGGGGGGGTGCTGGTGAATTACATAATTAATAGGGGTTGAGGAAGATGAAAGGGTGGGGTTCATGTGGGCCCCACCCCACAAATATCCTACCTAGTGGAGTAGTAAAATGTGGGTACCACTCCAACAACTTAGCATAAGTTAACACTACTTAGAATAAAAATAAAATGGTTGCACCCTTTTTATTTTTATTCATTACTTATCCCAAATTTTAATATCCACACTCGATCAAACGAAACTCAGGAAAGGTGTTACTAAGAAATTTCCGGCGTTGCGGTTTCATCGGTGCCATCAGATTTTGATTCGAAGCACCGGTTCAAAAGTTAGGAAATCCCACTCGTTCATTCACTGAACGTAAATGAGTTAAATTTTAGAAAAGTATTCCGGGCACACCGGGCCTCGGAATCAGGTGTCGTCAGAAACTGCGTTCTTGTAAAATCCAACAAAAATTTAAGAAAAAATTTCCCTGGAATTTTACGTGTCTTTACAGTGCCTGTGTACATGTTTATAAGAAATGTCTCCCATGTTAGTGATATGCCTACTCGGTGCTAGTCACCAGCCCCTGGCCTATTAGAGGCAGGCCTGGGGAGTTGCAGCTCGGGCCCCATTGGGACTGGTCGTGACAGAGAGGTATCAGAGGTGGTCGGTTCTACCATAGGTCGGAGAGTCTGTGTGTTGGTTTGGGGCAACAATGTTAAGTGTTTTATGTTCATATTTCAGGCCAAGGACCCCAATATTAGTGCAAGGATCCAACGTATCCATACACTAGGACTCGGATAACTTTCATTTTGACTCGGAACATGAGAACACTAGTTTCAGGGGGAAAATAATTGTACATGCATCATATAAAAATGGGTTGTGGTTTTTATGTCCTTCTTGAGTCAGCTCTCCAGATATACTCACAGACTGAGATACATATTGTTTCTTTAACAGGATGCCTCCACGACGCGTACCCTCTAGGATCTAGTATCTTGATCACAATGTTGAACCACTCAGTGATGATGCTTCAATACAGGGACCAGATCCCTCTGTTTTACCATCAAGTGGTGTGCCAATTATCCAGCCACCTGTGGAGTAGTGTTTAGTGACTGCTATACCATTTTAGGAGGAGCGCAGGCTGAGGGCACTCTACGAGTTTTAGAGATAGAGACCCCAAAATTTTAGAGGAGAGCCTATCCCTCAGGCATCAGAGGACTGGCTTGAGTTAGTGGACAATGTCTTCATTTGGTCAGGACACCAACTGACCAGATGGTGATCTTGTAAGAAAGCCTTCTGCAGGGATCGGCAGGGCGATGGTGGAGTTTGGCTTTCCAGACCCAGGACGAGGTGACTCATTCATGGTCAGAGATTTAGCGTCTCTTTAGAGAGTAGTTTTCACCGGTTACCATAAGAGCAGTACGTATACATGAGCTTCTTCAGCTCTAGTAGGGAACCATGTTGGTGGCTGACTATTCATCGAGGCTTACTGATTTCTCGCAGTACTCTATGGATATGGTCAGAGATCAGTACTTCAATGCTCAGACTTTGGAGCGGGGATTGAGCAGTGAAATATGAACTTGCATTGTCCCTATGAGCATTCCTAACTATGTTGGGGTGCTCGAGAAAGAATTGGTGGTCGAGAGATACTTGGTAGAGCAGAGACAACCGGCTGTTGTCAGTAGTGGTCGAGCTAGAGCAGAGACCTTGGCAGCAGGGAGCCGACGTCAGGGACCCAGGCATGAGAGACATTTTCAGAGGAGATCCCAGGATAGGGGATATTCCATATAGGGTTCTCCAGGCACATCCAGCTTGCCTCAAGAGAGGAAATGCTTCTAATGTGGTGGTAGGGGATATCTCATTCGAGATTGTCCGACCCACTGTACTACTGACACAAGATCAGTGGTTGGACCCCCAAGACAGAGGAAATGTGTGGGGAAGATAGATCCATGGGGTGGAAGACGTGGTATTGGAGCTTGGAGAGCTGTTGTAGGTGGTCAGCGTTTTGACCATCTACCACCACCACCCCTAGGAGGTCCACCCCATGCACAGGGAACTGGTATATAGGAGTTGGAACAACTGCAGGCGGAAGAGGCTTATGACCCAGGTACTCTCGAAATGTTTAGAGGTACAATCTCTATCTTTTCTACTCTGGATACCATAATGATAGACACAAGTTCTAGTCATTTCTTTCTGTATTCTTATCTTTTTCGAGACCTTGAGATTCCAGTTGAGCCGTTGACTCCACCCTTACACATATAAACACCAACTGGAGAAGATTCAAAGATCAAACACCTCTATAGATAGTGTGACCTGACCCTTGGAGGTGAGAGTTTTGGTTGGAACCACTTGGTGGTAGATTTGAGGCCTTATAGTGTCATTCAAGGAATTGAATGAATATCCACAGTTCATGCGCAAATCAACTATTTTAGGAGAAGGGTTTGGTTTGTCCATAGTGATGGAACGAGTTTCTTTTATGTCAATGAAAGAGAGACCCAGACAGCGTAGGATAGACTCGTGCATAGGAAGGTGCACTGATATTCTATCAGTTGGCTAGCCTAGCCATTGGCACATAAGATGTTACGAGTTCCCAGTTTCCAGTAGTATTGGCTGAGTATGAGGACATCTTTCCAGAGGATGTCCATGAGTTACCTCCCCATCGTGAGATAGATTTCTGCATTGAGTTGAAACCTGTGACGACACCGACATCACTGTCAGCATATCGGATGGCTCCTGCAGAGCATCGTGAGCTGAGGGTGCAGTTGGAAGACTTGAAGAAGAAGGGTTTTGTGAGACATAGTGTTTCACCCTAGGCAGCCCTAGTGCTGTTGGCCAAGAAGGCAAATGGGAGCTTGAGACTATGTGTGGATTACCAGTGCTTGAATTAGGTGACCGTAAAAAACCAGTATCCACTACCGAGGATCGATGACCTCGTTGACCAGTTGAGAGGGGAAAATGGAGATCAAAGGTTGTTCTATGATCAGGCTATCACCAGTTGCGAATACGGGGTGAGGATATACCAAAGGAGACATTCAGATGTCCCTACGGTCACTATAAGTACATGGTGATTCCCTTCAGCGTGAAGAACGCCCCGGCTGTGTTCGTGGGACTCATGAACCAGATTTTTCAGCCCTATTTTAATCTGTTCATAGTGGTTTTCATCGATGATATCCTTGTGTACTCTATGTCTGAGGAGGAGCACATGAGACACCTAAGGATGGTTTGGGACACACTCCGAGAGCACCTGTTGTACGGGAAACTATCGAAGTGTCAGTTATGGATTCGTGAGGTCCACATTCTAGGACATGTTATCTCAGATGATGGTGTAGCAGTGGACCCAGCCAAAGAGAAGGCAGTACTAGCATGGGACCCAACCAAGAGTGTGATGGAGGTTTGAAGAATCCTTGGGTTGGAAGGCTACTATCATAGATTCATTCTTGATTTCTCCTGTAATTCAGCACTCATGACAGCTTTGACCCAAAGGGGCAACCATTCATGTGAACCGAGAGATGCCAGAAGGCTTTCCTGCAGTTGAGACAGAGTTTGACAAGCACCCTGATCTTGATATAACCAGAGGAGGGTGTCGAGTAAATAGTGTTCTACGACACATCAAGAACCGGGCATGGTTGTGTACTCATGTAGAGACAAGAGGTGATTTCATATGGCTCATGTTAGTTGAGGACACCAGAGTAAAAGTACGCGACCCATGTTCTTGAGTTGGCAGCAGTAGTCATCACGTCAAAGATGTGGCGTCACTACTTGATGGGTGAGCGCTTTAATTTCTACTCTAATCAAAAGATTCTCAGATATATATTTTCTCATAAGGATCTGAATTTGAGGCAGAGGCGATGGCTTGAGTTCTTCCAGGATTACAACTTTGAGATCATTTACACACCTGGGATGGGGAACATTGTGGCAGATGCTCTCAGCAGGAAATCAAGTTCACAGTTTCTGGATGAGGCGATGAGGTAGTTGACATCTTTATAGTTATCCATCATGGATGGGGATGAGGGATCCTACCTTTAGTAGATGGTTTTTACCCCTTTACTCTTACAGAGAGTAAGGGAAGCCCAACATGAGTATTCCAGTTGTGAGGCTCTATGTGCTCAGATATCCACCGGTGTTGCAACTGATGGATATTCAGAAGGTGAGGAGAAATTTCTTCTTTTCAGAGGTCATACAAAAGTACCAGTGATGTTGCGAGAGGATGTTCTGAGGGAGTTCCATACATCTCCTTTGGTGGTACATCCCAGAATGGAAATGATGTATTAGAACCTCTAATGCCAGTTCTAGTGGCCAGGAATGATGAAGAGTGTGGAAGAGTTTGTTTTTCAGTTCCTTACATGCCATCAAGTAAAGTATGAGCACCAGGTTCCAGCAGGTTTGACTAAACCCCTTGAGGTACCAGAGTGAAAGTGTGACAAGATATCCATGGACTTTGTGACAAGTTTACCACGTACGTCATGGGGACACGATGCCATCTGGATGATCGTTGATCGGCTCACCAAGTCGGCCCACTTCTTATCCATACTGGTGCAGAGTTCAGTAGAGAGCATGGGATGGATCTATGTGCAAGAGACAGTTCAACTTCATGGAGTGACATCAATGATCATCTCAGATTGTGATTCTCGTTTCACTTCTCGGTTGTAGAAGGGATTGCAATAATCTTTTGGACTTAGTTATGCTTGAGCACATCGTTTCATCCCTAGAATGATGGTTAGACATAGCAGACCATCCAGGTCATGGATGATATGCTTCGAGCATCCATACATGACTACAGTTGTAACTTGGAGGATCACCTACCACTGGTGGAATTTTCTTATAATAATAGTTATCATTCCACTGTTGGTATGGCACCATTCAAGGCTCTGTATGGGCGACCTTGTTATTCACCACTTTACTGGACTAACCCCGGAGTGTCAGCACTCAAGGGCCCAGAGATGGTGAGAGCTACTATAGAGAAGATGGAGGTCACCCAGGAGCGGATGAAGACTGCACATAGTTTGGGAAAGTCTTTTGCCGACAAGAGGCAGAGGCCTTTAGTGTTTGAGGAGGGAGACCATGTGTTTTTTGGGTCTCACCTTGACAAGGATTATCGAGATTTAGCCGAGGTGACAAGCTATCTCTGAGGTTCATTGGCTATTTTTAGATTCCGAGTAGAGTTGGAGAGGTGTCGTATCGCTTGGCTCTACCTCATCATATGGTCTGGGTACCCAATGTCTTCCATGTGTCACATTTACAGAGGTACGTGCATGATCCATCACACGTCATCTACTGGGGAGAGCTTGACATCAATGATGGAGCGACATTTGCTGAGTACCCATTATAGATTGAGGACTGGCAAGAGAAGATCCTTTGTGGATGAGATATTCCCTTAGTGCATGTCTGGTGGAAGCATGTGATTCTCCAGGAGAGCACGTGGGTACGAGAGGCTCATATTCGAATGCAGTACCCACAACTTTTTGAATAGCCTTTGTTTTGGCTTTTCAAGGACGTAAAAGCCCTAAAGTGGGTGTGATGAAATGTACCAGATTTTTTCCATATATTATTTCAATATGATTCGGGAATAAATTCGAGACCAGGCTCTGAGATGGCGTGAAGTTCCAAGGCCCGATGAGCCCAGAACAAATGTTTGAATTTTATTTAATACTTAAATAACGCGAACATTCTTTTTTCCTAAAAATATGGAAGAACTGCCAAATGGGTTCTCGGATCAAAAATCTGAGGGCCCCATTGTATTCAAAATAATGATTTTACCTTAGGCAAGGCCTAACATCGGCTGGCACCGGTCGATGGTGAAATCTGGTTTTTTGACATAACCATAATAAAATATTTAATTAAATTATTTTATTTTATCCCTGTTTTAGTGAATTCTTTTATTATTTTAAATAGAGATTTCTCAAGGGGGTTGGGGTTACAATTCCCATAACTCTGAATTTCTCTATAGAGATCTAGAAAAATCCCCCCAACACATCAACGACTTTCATGATAAAACTTGCCTTCAATGGTGACGCGATGAATAGATCTTCTCCATTGAATGCCACAAATCCAGGTAAGATGTTTAATTTGTTATTTCTATTCCGTTTTTTATTTCCACACCGAACGCAGACTAATCAAAGAAAAGATTAGCCCACAGATTGATCGTTCATGCAGGATTAGATTTTGCAGGGATTTTGGGGATTTGATGCTTGGAATTATTTTGGTTTCATTCAACCTCCTAATGGTGATGGACCAAGATCAACACGAACATCGATCGAGGTTCATCCATCTCGATTTGTTGTGTTTTTCTTCCCAAAATTCTCTCGTTCTTCATTGTGTTCTACATGTTCTTCATGGGGATATGAATGAGAGATCATTGCGCACCAGTTGTGTGATTCAATGATCCCAAATTGAATATCTAGCGTCTGTACAACCCCACAGAGGTGTGGCTATGGTGGCGATAGATGGATCAAAGTAGATCGAAATATATCGTTCCTAGAACGATTTCCACTCAGATGACTGGGATTGGATTTTGGTGCATATCAAAGGCTTGAAACCCATAGATTTGCAATCACATTGTCTAGGAGACCCATGGTCTTTAGTTTTGTGGAAAACAGAATAGTGAAACGCGATCCGGAAGATCGGCTGAAGCACGAGGAAGAAGATGGCATTTCAAGAAATTTCCTGACTACACGCCATGTAGTATGGGCTACACGACATGTGTTCGTTGGCGGACCACATGGTGTGTACTCCAGGAGTACACAGACATGGGTTGGGTACACGGACAATGAAATGGTGTGTATACCCCTCCTCAGTCAGACCCGACCAGACACATAGGATTCCCCGTGTGCTGGTACACTGGCAGGTGACACAGACAGAGTCCGTGTATGGGCACATGGCCAGCGTACATGGAGCAAGCCCCAGGTGCTTGGACATGGCGTGTGTTTCTTCTACACGCCATGTAGTAACATTCCATCAAATAAGCCGATTGACAAGGTCCATTTACATGGGAAGTACCCAGAGTCAATGAACACATCATGTGATACTTCTACACGTTGTGTAGTTCGGTTTTACATAGTTTGAATAGATGACATGGGCCATTTACACGAGCAGTACCTGGAGTCAAGGAACACAGTGTGTGATCCTTCTACATGCCATGTAGTCTAGTTTTACACAGACTCTATAGATGACATGGGCCATTACAAGAGAGAACCCGTGGTCAAGGAACACGGTGTGTAACCATACTACACGTCGTGTAACAAATCTTACATGGCATGAGCCACTTTTCTTCTGTGACATGGACTTGTTCTCTTCGTGTTCGTACCCTTGGTCTTTTCCCTAATGGTTCTGGTATCGTTTCCTTTATGCAGGTGTGTGATCCTCTTAGCTGGACTTCTTGAATAGAGTTGTTGGAATCCCCTCTATGAGACTTAGATCTGGATCCTCTATTCTTTCCTTGAACCCTAGGTAGAGTTCTTGGTATCTACGTGACCAAAATTTCCCAGGCACCGATCCTCTTCTTAGCGAATTAGCTCAGACTGAGTTGTCAGAATCACCCCATGACTTAGTTGTTATCCTCATCTAAGCATCATGTCTCAAGGTACTTGGGGAGTGTGTCCTCCTGGAACGAGTATTTTGTGTCTCTCTCTTCTGACCTAGGAGTGTGTTTTCCCGGTTTCATGCTTAGTGTAATCTTAGAGTTGGATACTAGTGGTGTTATTCATGATTTTCGATCATGTATGAGTATATCTGGATGTTCTTGTTATATGTTTGGTAGACATATATTGTGTAGAGCTGAATGTACCTTTCTTTTGGGGTATTTCCTTTGTTTTAATATTTTGTGGTTTTGAGGTGTCCTACTGGGTATTGTTATACGCACCCCTTCACGGGCTTTCCCGGCACGTGTCATGTCTTGTGCAGATGAGCGAGGTAATGAAAGGATTCTAGGTTTACTAGGACCAGACGGTACTCAGTGAGATCAGACAGGTCGAGGTGTGTTCATATGACTACAGACTGCAGTCCCAACACCTTTTGTTTACTGGTTGGACTTTTTTACAGACTCTCTATTGGTGGGCTTTTACTTTTGGCACGGGGTTTTATACTTACTATACTTTACATTCCTATCATACTCCGTTGGTTGGGATTTTTAGTGTATGCATGAATTTCCATTTTTTATTTTAGTTTTAGCTTTTCATCTTTGTGGGCTTGGAGATGTGTGTGCATGTGTACAAGTTTATAGGAAATGCCTCCCATGTTAGTGATATGCCAACTCGGTGCTAGTCATCAGCCCCTGCCCTATTAGAGGGAGGCTTGGGGAGTTGCGGCTCGGGCCCCACTAGGACTGGTCGTGACATTGAGAAAGAAACAACTGAAGAGTTATATGAGTTAATTTCATTGATTATTATTTTAAATTTGAATGTTCTTTTTTTAATTGTGATATGATTTTTTTTAATTGTTATTATCATGTATAAGTTAATTTTTAATGTAATTATTGTTGATTTTTTATTAACATGTTTATTTTAAAAGTTTAATTTATTTTTAGATACAATAACATTCATTGCTAATTTTTTGGTTTAATATTAGATTCTTTTTAATTTCCCCCTTTTTAGTTATAATTTACACATTTAATTTCTTTACATGTATTGAATTTTATTATATTTTAAATTTTAATGTTTAAAAATTATTTTTATATTTTTGTGCATACTAATTACAACAGTTTGAATATTTTTAGGGATAAACATTTTTAATTATAACATTGACCATTTATTTCTGTACATATCTTTATTTGTCTTATATCAATTGAAATTTGAATGTGTATTGACCTTTTATATATATAATTCAATACACTAATTGAAATTTTCAACTTGTATATATGATTTGAATTTTATGCCACTTATTAATTGAAGCTTGTATCATTGATTTATTTTTAAATCATTATTTATACTTATTAAATATAATTTTAATGTTTAAATCATTTTATCTATGAAATTAAACTTATTACGCTAATCTATCACAATTGTTCCCATAATTAATTAGCTACAAATGTTAAAAAAATAAAACTTTTTACTGGCTGAAATTAGTCTATAAAAAACACAAAAGTGTTCAAAAAATATAGAAGGGAGTTTCAAGAAAGTCATTATTTTCGACACTCTAAATATAATATTAATAAAGTTCTATTACTCGGTCTACAAATCTTGAATCCATGTCATACCAAACAACATGTAGGGATAAAGTCATTTCATAACAAAAATGAAATAATAACCACATAATGAATACGATCAAATTAAATATCATCATGACATCATGTCATAAAAAATCGTACAAAAAATCATATCACACATCATAGTATTATATATCCCTTATATAGGAAAAATACTTTCACTCATTATACATTATTTTAATAAATTTTTTTTGACCAATCAATAATGGAAGATAAAATGAAATATTAGATCCTTTACTCCCACTAATGATTTGGAAGAGATGTGTATCCAAGACTATGAGTATATATCATAGAAAATTTCTTTATTTTATTTCATATAAAATCCAATGATAACAAAATATTCATATAATTATTTATTATCTATAATAATAAAAAAATTATTATATACTTTAAAACCCATTTTCAAATAAACAAATAAATACATATACGATTAATTATTACCTTAAAACCTAGACTATTACAATATGCGATCATCTCCCTCTATTGAGAAAGTAAAAAATCATCAATAACTAGTATAACCTTATGATAAATACTAATTATACATTTTAAATCTACATACAATTCATACTTGTATTCTATCTGCATTTCTTCTAACTCCTTCAGCATCATTGTCTTTTATTCTAGACATCGGGGAAGTTATATCAATGTTGCATTTGAAAATATATTTATTTTTAAGAAAATGTTATAAATTAATATATTTAATATCTAATAATTACTAATTACCCATATCTCAACCTATGTATTTTTCATTATTAGCTCTATAAATATTCTCCACGTTATTCCTTGAGTATGAATAATCTTATAATGTTTCGTAAGTGTCCCTATTAATCTCTTGTCTCCTATCCGATTATTTACAATTAAATAGATATTATCATTATAATAAACAATTATTAGGGTGTATCAATTATAAATAACTAATTTGTGACCGCACATTATGTTATAAAATCTACCTTCTCAAAAAAATCACAAACACGCACACACACACACACAAAATGATATATATATATTTGTCATTCAAGAAATTACCTTGAATTTATATTAAGAAATATACATTTTTATTATATACTTGTGTCATATACTATAATATCGATGATAAGAACTAACATCAACTTATCATTAATTTGGAACATAAAATTATTAAAATACAAACATTGGAATAAAAATGTATCTTGTGGTATAATAATAATAAAAATATATTTCATGTATAAAACTGCATTTTGAAAAACCTATTTTTATCGTGTTTAAAAAATTATATCTAAGAATAATCATTATCACTTATATAATTTTAATATAATATATTGAATTTCAATTTTGGATATACCATTTATTAATTATCTTAGGATTAATGTTTTGGTATTTTTCTAAAATAGTCGATTTTTAGATGAGTAGTGAAAAATACTAATTTTTTATAATACCATCGCAATAATCTAACTTATATGTTTTTGAAATAATATTTATATGAAAAATATATTTATATTTTAAAATGAAAAAATAAAAAAAACTAGGTTTAAATTATAAAACACATGAATATCATTTTAGAAAAGTACGTAATAATTTAGGAAATCAATTTTTCATATGTTTCTTTAATTATATTTATGCATAGAGAAATTATGTTATGGATTTATTTTAATGAAATATAAATCATATATTAACATTAATATCATTATTAATTTTAATATAATTAATAACATTGATAATTTTTTCATTACATAATCTTTATTATAAAAAATACACCTTTTAAACAAATGAGTTTTTACATGTTATGTGTGATAATGCTAAAATTAATTTATATAAATCACAGAATGATTATTTGTCAAAAAATGTACATATTTAAAACTATTATTTTAAATTAATTAAATAATATTAATTTAATTTTGTCCATTAAAATTATTTACTATGTATAAAATTGCAGTAACCACAGTAAGGGTAAATTAGTGAAAAATGGTTTAAACATTGTTAAAATAGAACGAAAATATGAAAATGTTTAATCATATTGCATTGTAGAGTTAATATTGACGTAATGTATTTCCCCAAACCATTATTGGCTCTTTTTAGAGCCTTTTTACTTGATTATTGGAGTTATATTATTAATAAATACTGAGTTTTTACAATAGTTCCCTTTTATTCCCTTATAAAAGGAGGCTACCTCGTCCCCAATTATCCACCCATCCCAAAGAATTGGATCAACAAAAACTCTAACCTATTATCTCCTAAAAACCCTTCCCATTCCTTTTAAACTTTTTCTCACCAATGGATCAAGCTAAAAATTATAATTGAGTTACTCAAGGAAGAACTTCGAAGGGAAATATATTACTCTCAACTCAAATTTTCGATGTTCTTTTATTATCATACTACACTCAAGTTACCTCTACCCAATATGTTTTGATAATAACAACATCATTAATATTATAAAATTATATTATACTAATGTAATATCTATTTTATACATTCCTCTAAAATCATTGAGAAAAATGAATTATTTTTATGAATTTGCACGGACTACCACCCCCATGAGTGACATGTTTTATTTTCCTTATCCATCTTCCATGTCTGAATTTGAAAATGAATTTATGTTTTCAAAAATAACATTTTTTATTCTATTAATATCATGGAATTATAATTTATGAAAACATATATGTAATTAATATTATAAAAAGGTATAATAACTTTAACAGCCTTAAATGGACTTATCAAGGAATTTTTATTAATTAGGATCGTTTTAGGATATGCATTGAAAATGTATAATTTTATACATAATGTAATAAAAAATTACAAAAATCTCCAAAATTTTGGATTTCATGAAGCTATTTTATAATATATTTGACCATGGTCAAAAAATGAAATTATTTCGAAGCAAATAATCGAAAAACCCTATGTAACTGATGTAATCACAAAAAATATTAAAAATAAGTATAAAATGAAAATAAATAGAAATTAATAAATTTAATATATATGAATAGGATTATTGGGTATATATTTAATGAAATTAATTTAATTATTCAGGAATTTTAGTGCATGTGAAGAGCACTTTGAGACATGATGTATGGGATCCCACAGACCATATTCCTTACCTTTAGGTTACACATTATCTTTAAATTTTTCCATTATTATATATATTATTCCCACATACGAATCAGATATTATTTATATATGTTCCTCACATATATAACTAGTTTAATTTACAATTATTTTTTGGGTATAACACATGTTCTATATTCCATCAAAATTAACTCTATTAAGTAAACCTAATTTTAAGGGAACATGGTATTGTCTACAATCATTTCAAGAATAACCCCCATTAATAATTGTTAACCAAGAATGGTTTCAAAAAACATTATTATTTCATTAAAACTGTTATTAATTATATTCCATTTTTAAAATATTTTTTTATTTTTATTCTTTAAATTTTCCTCATCACTTTTCAAAAAGAATCACCTAAGTGGTTCTTTTTTTATTATTAATTCGTAAAATTATTTTAAGAAATATTTAATAAAATCAATACCCATTTTCAATGACTATGAATAATTTTAATAAAAAATACAGATCCATTTTTTTATTTTATAATATCGTCGGAATCCATTTGACAGAGCCTTCAGTTTTTCCATAAGATAATATTTTGGAAGCTACTTTCTTTATATGGATTTTATAATGTTTGTTATTTATATATAGTTTATTTTTACCTTTTTTTCATACATAATATTGTTAATATTATGAATATGGTTAGAATATGTTGTGATAGTTGGGGATATAATATCCCTCCTATTAATTGGTTAATTTTAATGTCTCATATTATGCCATGTTTGTCACATGAGCAGTTACTTAATCACAGTATGTACGATGCACAAGTATTTTGCCTAAAAACACTATGTATGGTGGCAGTTAGCCTAAGCATACAATTATTTTGACAGTTATTATCCTAATATATTTTTTAGTTGTGGTTATACATAGAATATTATTATTATTTCATGGTTTATAATATTTACACATGGTTTTGATTTCATGATCTTATGATGCCATTCCCTTATTCCATGCTTCCATGATTATGATTATCCTCCATATATGATCATGTTATAAATTTTAAACCATTTATACTTCATAATTTTCATTTATTATTGACTTACTAGTATTTTTATCTCACCCTTTATTTATTTTTCTCTAGGATATCTCATGTAGTTTTACAGTATTAATGTGAGTATGGGAAATAATTGGAGTTTTAATTAATGATGCTGCATTTATAATTAAGATGTTTTATTTATGTATATATATTTCCAATGATGCTATACCTATTTTTATTATGTGTTTAATTTTTATAAAATAATCTCAATAATGATTAATTAATTTGTGTTTAATGTAGAACCTCAAAATTTTAAAAAAAATGTATGTTCGATAGTTAATACAACATATAACACCGTGTTAAAACTACAAAATATTATTATATAAATGTTATAGTTAAAACATTGTCATTGAAATAATAGTTATGAATTAAAGAAAAGAAATTATGAAATATATATAAAGTTCTAAATCAGTAATCATGTATTGATAAATGGTTAGGAAATAAACAATTAGTTTCTAGTATAGTCATTATATGAATAAAAAATATATTTTCATGAAAAATTAATTTTATTGTATTATATAAGAGAATATTTTAATTAATGTTTGAAATATTTATAAAATATATTTCATTAAAATTATATCATTTATGAAATTATAATATTAAATATATCTTAGGATAAATTTTCAGTATTTTTCTGAAAATATTGATTTTTTAGTGAATAGATAAAAATATCAATTTTCGTAAAACATTGATTTTTATTCATTAAAATGTCCCACTGTTCATTGAATTTGATATCAATGTAACATAAATATTTTTTAATTATATTTAATATAATTAATTAAATTTTAATCACTATTATACTTAATTTTAGTATAATTTCATTTTTGGGCTTAAAATGAATTTGTCTAAAAGTTATTTTTCATTGCGTTTTAAGCATTTATATTAATTTCATTCAGCCACTTATATGAATTTAATAGTGAAAAATGGATACCACATTTGGAATTATGAGGTTCAATTTTTTTAAATATTTACCTATTATTTTTGGTCATTATGAATAGAACCTCTAGTAAATATTTCTCACCTCGGTATAGGTTAATAAGGTAAATAAATTTAAAAATAATATGAAAAGGACTAAAATTAACCACAAAACATTACTTTAATTGATATTATGAGTGTATTTAGACCATAATAATAAAATATTATAAGTTATGATAATTTTTTCTATTTTTATTTGATGATGAATTTTAAATTATATCAAGTAATGAAAATTCCAAAATATTATTCTCTTGATTTTAAAGTATCCTTATATGTTCACATTGGGATAAAAATATTTTGTGAATGAATAATTATGTTGATAATAATGAAAATATTTTTATGATTTATTTTTATTTTTTATTTTTAATAATGAATTAATTATATTAAATTCTTATGAAATGCAGGCATAATTCTTGTAAGAGTAGTTGAAAAATCAAGTAAATGATTTTAGAAACTCTAAAAGTAATGTTTTGGGTTAGTTATAGTGTACCATGAATTATGTATATATATATATATATAATAATATGTTTTTATTTAATTTCTATATTAAAATTCTATTTTTATCATGATGACTTCATTGTCAACATAAATGAATAGTTCAAAAAATGTCATTAATGATATTTAATAATAAATAATATTTTATTAAATGATTTATGATTAATAAAAAACATAAATTCAGCCATGTGAATGGTATTTTACATAAAATATCAACCATGGTCAATTTATGGGTCACAATTTCTTTTATATTAATTTTCATGATCACAATAGAGAAAAAGTCTTTGATATCATGATAATCATCACATATGTTTACAGGGGGTTGGAACAAATAGATAAGGGTGAAAACATCACCTAAAATATTTCTAATCTTAATTGATGAATGTATTTAAAATAATACTGATAAAATATTAAAACATATCAATTCTGTATCATTTTTTCATGAAAATTAATTAATATTATTAGTTTAATTAATTCAAAGAGTGCCCCTTCCCTCACTTATAAAACGGAACGTCCTCCAATATCTTCCTATCACCTTTTGAGCACTCTATTTCATCCACGAACTAAAAAATATATATAAAACATAAATCCCCATGTTTTAGGGGCCCTATTTTGATTAAAAAATCAAACTCGAAAGGCTTTAGGTTTATACCTAAAGAGAGTGTATGACAAATATATATAGTTGTTAACAGAGCATTTTCATTTTGTTTCCTATTCGAAGTCCTTTAAATATTATACAGACATTATAAAATATTTATATTAGTATGTTAAATATGATTAAATTTTATTATTTTAATGGAATAATCTATATTCATCCCCTATTCCATCAATTTGGAAATGAAACAATCCTTTATGTGTACGCCGGACTACCACCTCACGAACTGTTGAAATTAATTTTAAATCACAAACTCTTATGATTAGTTATAATGATAAATTTAATATATATATATATATATGATATATATTACCTAATAATAACTATTTAAATATTATACAACATAAATTTTATCACCTTTCAGTCCATTAAAAAATGATAATGCGGTTTCTGTGTATGTGGGGATTACAAAATCCACAAAGTGATGTGTTTTATTTTACATCACCACCTCACATGGATAGTATGTGTAAAGAATTTAGATAGATAATATGATATTTTTGATAAAATAATCATCATATAATATTAAAATTACACCGATCTTCTTTCTATATAATTTTTTTAAAAATAGATACATTCATT
Organism: Viscum album; assembly: GCA_963277665.1. Lineage (NCBI taxonomy): Eukaryota > Viridiplantae > Streptophyta > Magnoliopsida > Santalales > Viscaceae > Viscum > Viscum album. The sequence goes on from OY728131.1 coordinate 1,936,794,391, forward strand.
ATTCATATGTAAGACCTACCATCTCTATAATTGTAACATAATTAATTTTTCATAACTATAATTAATATTTGGTGTTAAAATAATAATTAATATATAAAAATATATTTATTTCATTATTATTATTTTGATGAATATGTAATAAATTTTCCTTTAACCATGATCAATATACCGATGCCATTTTGATGTTATGATCGAACATCCTCAAAACAAGTGAATCAAACATAAAAGATTTAGTAATTACATATTTCATTAAAATAAATAAAATAATACTTTTAAGGATATTGTATTAATAGTTTAAAAGTTTATTTGTTATTAAAATAATTTTTATATATTTATTATACTTGTGTTAAATGTATTAAAAACAATTCTGGACTTAAGGTAAGTGATTTCATCTCAATTTCCCTTCATTATGGAATGTCTTAATGTTATGAACCTAATTTATTTTTTATGGAATATATCTATTCCCTTTTACATGTTATATCATGAATCCTTCAAACATCATGTTATTTTACATTATAATTAAAATTGTTTTTCCTAAGGATATTTGACTTAAAAGTGACCAAAGTAGTAAGGGATTCATTAATTCAACTTCCTCTCATAAGGTTATACCACATCTCCACTGTTTATATTTTGTCATGATTATATGTGAAATTGAAATTATTTTAGATATATTTTATTTAAAATAGTTTTTTGTTGATTTAAATTTTGTATACATAATCTCCCCATTGATTAATTCTCAATTCAATGATACGATCCTTGTAAGGGTTATCCATCTTAATTTTTCCTTCTTTTGGAGATATGTTTATCTTATGAACTTATCTTATTTTATGAGGTTTATATACTTGATCATTGATATTTTAAATCATTAATTTCATTACTTTAATAAAATTTAATGTTCTATTTGATGTTATTCTCTCATGGTGCTTATGATTCAAAAGTTAACAAAATCAAAATGGGTTAATGATTCAATTCCATTCTAAGGGAAATAATTTATTTGAGTTTAATTTGTTGAAATTATGTAATAATTATTTGATAAAAACATTTAATTTCTCTTATTATCTATATAATTTTATTATTTTTATCATTAAGTAACATTTTTTCTCTTTGGTACTCCAAATGGTTCAGAATGTTTTTTAAGAAAAGATGACATTATTCCTCCTATTTCAGCAAAAAACATTATCCTCTAATATCCATGTTTTAAAAAATGTTTAAAAGAATATTTTTGACTACTCATAAATTATTTTTTAATGTAATTTTTACCTATTTTCATGTTTTAAATAAGTTTTAAAATATAATTTTCATATCATTTAATGAATAAGAAACATTTTACAAATGGTTGAACAAAATAATTGTTGGAATAATTATAGAATAAATAAAATTTCCTGCCTTCATGACTACTCAATGATTTGAAAATTCCTTTATAGTTTCAATTTTTCTTTTCAAAGAATATATTTATCATAATATTTCAGTAATTTTTAGTTTTTAAAAGAGATTTTAAATTTTGGAAATGTATTTTCCTCAATTTGTTTTATAATGACATTATAATAGAATTTTTTTTTCATAAAAAACATCATCACATGATGTTACATATACTATACTAATAAAATAATGTAATTTTACCATTCTTGTTATTTATCCTGATAGATTATGATTTTTTAAATATATTTTCATGGAATCCTTTTATCTACATAGATAAATCAAGCTATTAAAGAACAATGGTTATTATTATATTAAATAATGCAATCATTCAAGTGTTATGATTATGTTATGGTTCTAGTATATTTTTTATGATGAAAAATAATCCTGATATAGATCATGATGATGAGTGAGATCGATATATCTCTATGCTGAATTATGTAATGGGAAGAAGTTAAATGGGGATAATATTCAAGTAAGTGATTATTGGAATATTTGGGATAGGTTATTCCATTTGTATGAGTCATTATAAGAGTTATATGAAAATGATGTTCGAAGTAAAAAACACATTTTCTTCATTCTTTCATAACGTTCTAAAGTATCCTTTACTCATTTATTATTCTCACATAGCTCATGGTTGCTGAATTATACAGCCCTTGTATTATTTTAATGATTTATGAAATGTTTCAGGATTTATGATACATGTTTTTATGAGTACGATACTCTTATGTTAAGATCATAGACATTGAATATTTCATAATACTATTATTCTAAAATTATGATCATTGTTGACAATTAATTGTTAATGATTATGTTTACCCTTATAGAGGGTTTGAACCCACCCATCTTATATTACTATTCCCTAGGTTAATAAGAATGATGATAAATAATATTTGTTTAGAAAGGCTTCATGTGTGAATAATTTTATCAAAAAATAACACTTAATGTTGAATAGGAATAGCTGGGTATTGTGAAAAAATAATCATTTGAATACATGGGTGTTTTTATGTAAGTGTTTTTCAAAAATCTATAAACTATAAACCTATAATACCCTTGAGTATTTATATGATCCAATATTTTCTTTTGATGTTGTACATTTTTTATTTTTGAATTGGGTCATGTGTATCAGCATCAATGCCATAAATGTAATGATTATGTATTTTGCACTAGATATGTTACTATGGATTCAGGGTTATTATATTTAAGACATGGATTGTTATAGTTGTTATTTGATGAGGTTCAAGTTATTTTTAGAGATAAGTACTAGATAATATTATTGAAAATCCTAAGGATAATCCTCAGCATAGGGTAAGATCCTGATTTTTTGGTAAGGTAGTAGTTATTTGGGTTTTCTAGAAAATACATCACTACTTAGATACTAGGAAGTGGAGACAGTCTATGGAACATTTATACCTATCGGTATTAATCCAAATGAAGGAATGTTGGGTATTAACGCAACTATGACCTCATTCACAACAAAGAGTCTAAACTACATGCTTTTCAAGAAACTTCGGAGGGATATTATTTAGACAATGCACACGTCCATTACAAAAAAATATGATAGATTTGAACATATAATTAAGGAAATTGATGGTGAGATCCTAATAAGAATGTTAACATGGATAATTTACATTTAATATTAGAAATTCATAAGTTTGGGTATTCACAATAATTTTAAATTATTTCATCAATATTTATAAATTTATTTTAAATATTTATTAATTTTTGGATTCTAACCCTTTATATAAAATTATTCTATAAAATGTTTTAAAATGGGAGGAAACATTTAAATAATGTATTTTATGGGCAACATAATGATTTCCTCAATTAAATTCCCACCATTATGGGATCTGAGGTTGAGAAATTCTTGTCCAGACTAGTAAATCTTATTCATTTAATGGGTAATTAAATGAATCATGTGAAAATACCCCCTTATCATAGTAGAGAACATGTTGAAGTGGGGTCCTTTATATATCAATGTCCTCTTATGCTTAGAAGATATTTTGGTTCCTTAGTCATTGAGTAATGGATTATCTATATTGATAATATATTCCCTTTCATCTAATTCCATGAGAGGGAAAAATTTACATTTGAAGCCTTTCATCTTGATAGATAAGTATATAATTGGTTGAAACTAATAATCAATACGAAGTCTACATATGAAATTGGATCTATGAAATTGAGATAATTAAGGGGGACTTTTTTTAATAAATATTTTCCTCACATGATTCTTAAAAAACTGGGCAGGTAATTCCATGAACATAATAAATAAGGGGAGAATATGTAGGGTTTTTTGAGGTTGAATTTATACGGATTGGTCATAATGCGTCTTGATTTTTGATTAAAATATAAAGTAAAATTTATCACTTTATGAAAGGTTTAAAGAAGAATCTTTAGATATATTTGGTAGTTATAGAATTTGATAGTTATGTGTTTGTTGTCAGATGTTCCCTAAAATTTTAGATAGATAATGACTATATCATAAAATGGAGTTTAAATATGAATATCATTAGATATATCTCATGATGGAATGAAAATTCAACTACCAACTTGTCATAACTGTGGGAAGAAGTATTATGGAAACAACCAGAAAGTGACAATAATATACTTCAATTGTGCATTATAATAAAATCCAGATAATAAATTCTATTGTGAAATGATGATCTCATTTAATTCTGAGAATATGATTATAGTGAATCCTATAATGGTGTTCCAATGATTAAATTGTATGAAACATGGACACTATTCAAGCCACATCCCAAATCCAAGGATTGCTGAAGGTATCCAATGACAACAACCATTAAGGATGAGAGATAAATGGTGGGCTTATGCTATCATTTTCACTGAGTTGGATCAAGATGATGGTGCAAGGAAAGGTAAATTTGTTATTTACTCAATAATAGTTAATTTATTATTTGATTTTGTATCAACACATTCTTTCATATCATGTATGTTTATTATAACTATTCAAACCCCACAACAAAACATAGTGGTTATGTTATTAGTGAAATCTACTAATGGAGATTTTTTTTCATCCTTTTGTAAAATAGTTTTCCATAGTTAATATGCGTGGGTTGAATCTCCCAAAAAACCTAGTTATACTCAATATAGTAGAATTCAATTCATTACTAGGTAAGGACTAACTATCTTTATATAGATCCTACATAAACTGTTAGGAGAAGGAAATCACATTACATATTCCAAATTATCCAATGATTCTATAATAGTATAATTAGGAGAAAGATTAATCACCATTATATCATTACTCAAAAGAATGTATATTGTTTTTATATGATCATGCATATCTTGATAAGATTATTGAAACAAATGAAATGACGAATTTAGATGAAACATCCATTGCAATGAAAAATGATTATGTATTTCCTGAATATAATCCTGGACTTCCTCTTGACCATGGGGTGGAATTATAAATTGAACTTAATCATGGATCATTGAAAATATCCAAAACGCCTTAATAAATGGACCTCACTAAACTATATGAATTAAATAAGAAACTTCAATATAATTTAGACAGGGGACTCATAATCTCAATAACTTCATCATGGGTTACACCAATTCCTGTTATCAAGAATCATGATGGGTATATGTATCTCTACATTGATTATCATGATCTCAAGAAAATCACAACGAAGAACAAGTATCCTTTGCAAAGGATTCATGAGTTGTTATATTAGTTATGTAGATATCGATAGTTCTCTAAAGTTATACCTCATTAGGGGTATCACCAATTAATGGTGAAGAAGTGGGATATTACCAAGAAAAACATTAATATAATGAAAGTACACTATGATTTCACAGTCATGCCATTATGACTCATAAATTATACATGAATATTCATTGACATAATGAATATTGTCCTTAGATATTACCGTGATATAATTTTGGTAGTCATTATAGATTATATCCTTATATACTAAAATATAATTTAGGAACATGAAGAGTATTTTAATACTATAATTAATACATTAGGGAAGAATAATTTATATGAAATGTGAAATAAATTTTATTTTTTGGTAAAGATAATATAATTATTAGGACATATTATCACATGTTATGAAATATCATTAGATACCAAAAAGATGAAGTTATTGAAGGAATGACCTAGAATAATATATTTTATAAGAATATATAGTTTCCTTATATTATCTAGGTATAACTAGAAAATTTTGAGGAATTTTTCTTGATTTTGAAACCCCCTAACCAAATAACTCAGAAGAGAGTAATTTATAATTGGAATGATGCATGTGATGAAATATTAAAATAGTTTATGAAATATCTAATCATATCACATGTACCCAAGATTCAATCAAGTGGGGAAATATTTTGGATTTATAGAAATTCTTCAATGATGTTCTTGGACTATGTACTCATGAAAAAATGTAAATTAATCACCTATGACTCAAGATACTTAATGTTTCATTAACAAAACAATTTAACACATGCTCTATAAATTGTTGCAATAATCATTGTGTTGAATATTTAGAGGAATTATCTATATGAGGTTAAGTGTTAAATATTTATTGATTACAAAATCCTAAAATATATATCCACACATAATGAGCTCAACATGTGTAAACAAAAAGGTTAGAGATGGCCAAATACTGTGATTTCATAACACACTACCCACCTGGGAAGGTGAAAAAAACTGTAGATTCTATAGGTTGAAAGGATCATACAACCATAAACATTATGATAATTGATAAGGATCCAATCTTATTAGTCATGAAAAGGTTGAACATGAGAGTGATAATAGGGGGATCATAACCCTACCTTTTTCAAATGTTTTCCTAACCATATCTTTTTGAGAAAATTAATAAATACTAAAGGAATTCTATAGAGATATTATAGAAGGTAGAAATAGAGATAATGAGAAAATAAATAGAGATAATAATATATGATTAAAAAGTTGTGATATTTTGAAACCAATATTATATTCTATTCGAGATGGATATGCAAGAAAGAGATGTTAAATGATTCTCATAGGTCAAAATTCTACACCTATATAGGAAACATGAATATGTATATATATCTATAGGAAAAATATTGGTGGGAAAATATGAATATAGACATTGTGAAATTTACATCAGTGTTCCTGGTGTATCAGCAGTTGAAGGATGAGTGGAAAAAATCCATTAGGATAATGAAAATATTTCTCATACCTACATGGAAATGGGAAAACATCACTATAGAGTTTGTCACGGGTTATATTAAAATATAAAAATGGAATGATTCTATATTGATTATGTAAGATAGTGATATAAATACTACTAATATCATTTTTATTCGATATAACTTCCCACTTGATCATCATTAAAAGATAAATATTTGATAAGTGGTATGGATTCATGAAACACCACTATCCATTGTAACTGATCAAGATCCAAGGTTATTATAAAATTTATATAAGGGTATTTAAAATTATATAAAAATAGAGTTAAACATTTTTATGACGTACAATCCCTAAACTGAGGGCCGTTCTAAAATAACTATTCACACACATGGGGGTATGTTGAGATCTCGCTTAATGGACTTAAAAAGAGGCTTGGACTAACATATTCCATTGGTCAAGTAATTATAAAAAAATATTTTCTACTAAATAATTCAAATGGAATAATATGAATCCCTATATGTTAATAGATTTAGAACACACATGTCTAGGGATATATTTAGTGAAGGAACATTTCTAGGAAATGAAATGGTTGATGAAATGGTATAAAATGTCAATACTATTCAGAAGCACATAAAAATGGATCAATGTTGACCGAAGAGTTATACTGATAACCATAAGTGAGACATAGATATTCAATTTGATGATAAAGTGTTTCTTTATATATCTCCCAAGAATAGATTTTTGAGGTTTTTAAAGAGGGGAAAGATAATTCACAGGCACATTAGAACCATTGAGATCCTTGATAATTTCGGAGCAGATGCCTATCAAATAGGACATCCACAAATCCCATCTCAATCCCATGATGTGTTCTATATATCCCTCTTAAAAAGGTATATACATGATCCCTCACATGTACTGAATAAAATGTGGTGAATTTGGAGAATTAACTTTATTATGAGGAGTAGCCGACAAAGATCATGGACCACAATGAAAAAATTATCTTGACCAAGACATCTCACATTTCAAAAGTACACTGTATAAACCATAATATTATAGAGGAAACATGGGAACCTAAAGAGATAATGATACAAAAGTACCCTCACCAATTTTTTTCTTTCTATACAGAATGAAATTTCAAGGGAAAAGTTTATTAAGGGGGAAGAATGTAATGGCTTTGTATTTATATATAGAAATTTAATTTATGATTATATACACATCTCATATGATTTAATATATATTATAATAAATATAATCTCCTTATAATTATTTTTTATCATAATATATTTATAATATTTCATTTTGGATAAAAATAGTACTTTGGGTACAAAAAAAATATAGATATATTTCATGTTTTAAAATGAAAATTTAAAAATATTGTTTTTAATGTGTTTTATGAACTTATATATAATGATTATTTTTATTACATATATAATTGAAATGTAATAAATTTAATTTCATTTTTGTATTAGATATGATACAATTTTCATACTATTCCCAACTCATTATTTTTGTATATTCAGAAAAATAAACTTTTATGGGTTATGTGGAACCTACACAAACTGTCAAGATCAAACCCAAACCATTCCTTTTATTTTCCAATACATATTATCTTGAGGATTCTCCCAAGGGAGAATTTCCACGGGTAGGCAATACTCTCAACACAAATTTTCAACGTTATTTTATTATTCTACACATATAATATTCCATAAATACATTAGGTTATTATAATTCAATATTTTTTAAAGATAATAAATTTTATTATATAAAAATAATATCAATTTTATTCCTTCTTAAAAAAATTATTGACAAAAAATAAAATTTCATCATCTATATGTGCGGACTACCGCCTCCATGAAATATATGTTTTGTTTTCATTAACCACCGAACACGAATAACATTAAAAATGAATTTAGAATGAAAAATGATATTTTTGAAACTATTATTATTATATAATGATAATATATGAAAATATATAATCAATAAAATAATAAATGGTTACAGTAACTTCAACCACCATAAATGGACTTATATGAGATCCTTTCTTAATTTGAATCTTTTTGGGATAACCATTAGAACTATATAAGTATTTATCAAATGGAATAATAAAGGAAATAAAATAAAATAATTATATAGATCATTAATTTAAATATAATAACATTTACATTATTCAAAAAATTTAATGTGTTACGAAGAAAAAAACCGATCGACCCTGAGTAACCGATATAATTATAAACTATTTTAAAAAAAATTAAAAAAAGAAAAAAAAAAGAAATTTATGAAATTAAACATAGAAAAATTAGGTTCATGGATATATATTTAATTAATTTATATTAATTATTGAGAATATTATGTTCAACTACATAGCACTTTCGAGTACATGGTATGAGATCCCATGAACATTTTCCCTTACATTGGGGTTACATGTTCTCATTATTTTTATTCCTTATACTCTATATTATTCACATTTATTACTTATATATTCTATATTTATGTCCCTATAATATATTACTACATTGCATTAACTTTATTTATTGGGGATAATACACATTTTATGTCATCAACATGCCCCTCAATTAAGTAATCCTTATTTTTAAGGGAACTTCCCCTCGTTTAAAATCATGTCACATTTCAACCACATAAAATATTTTAAAGTTGATTGATTTTATAAAAACCATATTTATTTTGAAAAAACATATTTATTTAAATAATTATTTAAAATAAAACATTATTTATTTTAATTAAAATTTTTTCTTTGCTCATTTTGAAAAGCATCACCCAAGATGTTATATTTATTTATACTTATTCGAACTATTTTATGAATTATTTTATAAATTACCTCCCCATATTTCAGAACTATAAATTCTTTTAATAAAAAATAAATATAAAAAATAATTTTACTCCATCATATCCTTGTAATCCATATGATATGGCTCTCAGTTTGACCTTAAGAGAATATTTTCAAGCTCAATTTCTTCTCATGTGTTTTATCCTAATTATTATTTTTTGGTTTGTTTATTCATTTTGTGGACAAAATATAATCAAAAATATTTTGAAATATGTTAGAATAATTTTTGATATTTGGTTATGTTAAATCCCTCTAATACATTAGGTAATTCTAATTTATCATGATATTTCATATATGGTACACAAGTGCTTAGCCTAAGGACTCTATGTTTTGATGGTAGATAGCCAGAGCATACCATTATTATGATGGTAGATAGCTTATATTATGTTTTATTAGTGGTTATCATTGATATATTTTTATGACTTCAAGATCTATAATTTCCTCACATTCCTAAGATTCTATGATCTTATGACGTATTTCTATTATGGAATGTTTCCATGCTTATGATTTTCCTCCCTATAGTGTCATGTTATGCCTATTAACTTATTTTTTCCTTCATGATTTTCTTTTATTGACAACTTATTTGGATTTTTATATGAGCTTTTATTTTATTTATTTTCCCTGAGGATATACAACATATTCTTAGAAGATATATGGGAGTAGGAGTATAATTTGGAGTTATAAATAAATCCATGATGTTTATGTTTATGATGTTGTATTTTTTGTAACTAATATTCAAAAGAATCTAAACCACTCAATTATTTATGTGTATTTTTTTTAAATTAATGTTATGAATTATGAAATAATATGTGGTTAAGGTTTAGGTTATTATAATTAATTTCATTAAGTATATTTTAAACACATTCTGGAAGAAGGGTGATATGAGGTACCCTAAACTATTATATTACATGTTGGAATAGTGGAAGTATCCTATATAATGAATCATATGATATTAATAGGATTAATACTCAATAGTGTTAATAAATCATGATGAACCAACGAAGGATAGATATAATTATCAATCACCTTTGCTAAATATGGTGGTTATGTAAAAAAAAGTGGCATGTAGAGAGTAGAAGTATGCTGTAAAACATATGGTTGGTATGAATAAAAATGATGGATTCTAATAAGTATACCATTATCAACTATTGTTATAGGTAGAAAAGGATATAAAAAATATTGTTCACGGTTAGGTTTTAATAAAGTGGTGATTGAATAACCTATAGATACTATTTTGGTAACATAAGTAGTAAATTAAGAGGAGTAACTGTAGAAGTAGGATTACTATTTGTCAGAAAATGAGATTGATGTGTCATCCTATACTCTATAGTACCCTCTGTATCCTTAGAAAAGTTGAGGTTTCGTCTCAATGAATCTCCCAAACAAAATATGAACTATAAAATCAATTTCACATTTATAACAATCATGAATAAATTAATTATGTACATAAATATTCATTTATAAACAAGATAACCTATTAGTACTTAATGAGCTGGAAAACAAATGAGAAATTACATACTCATAGACATGATCATTGGAATTATCCCTAAATATCATATTCCCTGTTAACTCCTCTATATTGTTTTTCTACGTACCATTTTATATAAAGAAATAATTATCTAAATACAGTAAGGAGAAATGTGAGAAAATTAAAAATATTAGAAATATTAAATGAATCAATTATAAGTCATAAAAGACAAATGAAAAATTTTAAAAAACATTTTCATGAAAGGATTTATCAAGATAAAAGACAAAATTTAATTATATTTAAGTATTCTTGTTAATAATTTGATAAATCATATCACCATGTTTTTTATTTTAATATTAAATCTTTTTTGACTAAATAAATAAATTAGTACTATAAACATAGAAAAATAAAATATGAACCATTTGTAAATTATATAAATTAAAATATTCCAATTATGACTCTATGTAATCTTCATTTCATTTTTTGGTTCATAATCTATTGCAATAATTGAAGGAAATGTGGAATCATATAAAAAATTTCAGAGAATATAGACAAGTTCATCCAAAACATCATTATTATTCACAATTTTTACAAAATGATATATTGAAATAACGTTTTCAATAAAACCATATTGTTTTTTAAATGGATAGTTGTATAAAACAATTGTATAACTAGTGATGAATGAATATAAAGATTTATATTAATAACCATAATCACAAAACATTATATATACATACCTTTTCATTTAATTGAATCAAACAACTTGCATTTCATTATTGAGACTCAACTATACTCATATATAATAATATTACTATTCACTCCTTGATACCATAGTAAAAAATATTATATAATTTTGGTATCATGTTTGATGAACTATAATAACAATATATTGTTGCACTTAATATGACATAATATTGTTGTAGTTCTATGATTTCGTCATAACAATTTATATTGAACGTATTTCTATTTATGTCCAATGCTTTAAACTCAACAGCCAAATGTTCTGGACTAAATGATGATGCCCTAATATTTATAAATACTAAAGGTTTGGGGGTACAATTCAAATGGTTGGGCCCATGACCAATAAATATTTTCATTAGTTTTTTTAATAAAACATCAGAAATGGACAAACTAAACCTTTAAATATTAGAAGAGATGATATTTTAACAAAATAATTATAATTAATTAATAAATAATAATTATTAAACAAGATTATTCTATATTTATTGATGAATTTTTTTTACTGTTCTTGTTGTATTTTCATAATGGTGAAGGATTTAATGAAGAATCCCTTTAGTATAATCCACATGTGCTATACATATCTGATATCACCTCCATTGGAATTCCATGTGCTATCATAGAGGAACCAACTATCTTATGTCATTCATTATTGATCATAATAAGAAAACTATTTGTTTTTAAATATTATCTCAATTATGTTTTTAGTCTAGAATGAGAGCATAAGGAAGATCATTAACATTCTTGAGAGCTTTCTTGAAAATATATTTTAATAGAATATCATTGTGCACAAAATTTCTACACATCACAAAATGATATAATTGTGTTAATATACTGAAGGATAATAATAAATAACTTCACAAATTTTGTTAAATAATTTTTTAACTCTAACTAAACCATATGTAAAATAATAATAATAATAATATTATTATTATATTAAATAACATTTGAAAAATCAGAGATATCCAAATATCGTATCATAAATAAATAAATATTTATTTATTTAAATGATATTAAAGAAAATATGTCATTTCATCTGGGTCCTCAGCTCATACCATCAATCCTATTTAATATTTATTGATAATTGAATAATAAATATTTATTTATAAAACTAAACATGTTTCATATTATTCATAAATTTAATATATAAATAATATAATCACTAATTGATGAATTAATATTTATTTAATATTCATGTGACTAAAAAAATCATTATTTATTAATTTATGAATAAACATGATATAAATAAGTATTACCTATTAAATAGTTGGAAAAAAATCTATTTTTAATATTTAATGCATATATATATTATCTAAAATGGATGGTGATTGATTTTATGAGGTCAAAGTAATCTAAATAATTATTATTACACAATTTAGAAAATAAAATTTATTTTAATAGTGAATTCAAATATAATATAACTGAAATTCATGATATAGATAGCGTGTAACCCTCTTGGCCTCTTTATGAGTGGAATTAGGTGATCTGGCATAAAGTCCCACATTAACATATAGTAACACATCAAGGAACACATAGATATGTATGTTAATATCAGAAAAACAATAACCTCATATAAATGATCACTATTTAATATAATCCATTTATCAATATATTTCATCAATTTTGTTGCATACTCAGTTTAATCAACCTATATGCCAAATATATCTCTATTTTTCTTCATGAAATAAATTTTTTGATGAATAACTAAGGCTATGAATGAAACTTCCCATCCCGAGTGCCATACACTGGTGCCACGATCCGATTCACTACGTGACCTCAAGTGCACCTCCTTTTATGACATAGGCTTCCTACTAGTATACAAGGACTAATGTGAAACATGGTGAGACTATACACTCATTATTAGAGTAATAACCGGGATGAAATAGAAAAGAAATAACCAAATGATAATAACCTATAAAAAGATATCACATTTAACAATGAATAAAAATTTCACATGATATACCAAAACTGAAAACAATAACCAAACCAAAGTATTATATATGTCATTCCATATATGTGTCAAGTGTCAAATGAAAAACCCAAAGTCAAAGACATTGAAAACTCCCAAGCAGGTTCAGACACAATTTCTAGTTCTTGCATCCAAGTTCCATCCCAACTCAACCATTTAATATAGGGCTATTTCCAATATATTATCCTACAGAAAAGGAGGCTATTTAGGTATTGATCATGTATAACAGGTAGGGTGTGAGTATAACATAGTAGGCTACCACCAATGGAATATATTACAATATATAGTAATAAACAAATGTATGCTACTATAAATCGAAAAAACTAAAATAAAAAATGTAAATATTTTACATATTCAATTATACTTTATTTAACCACATCATTTTCTTGAGATCACAATGAAACTCAAACCATTAATACCTACTTCAACCCATTCATGATTCTGAACCACATCACATATGTAAACACAATTCATTATGTCATGAACTTTCCTTATACATTTAATTTGAATTAATAACATGACCAGTTCGAACCATAGTATAATTCCAATATCATGGGCATAAAATGTTGTGTCTAGAACCCCATGGGTATTTGGGGCACCAATCCCAATCCGACACCTCATGGGTTGTAACATAACTACTTCTCCTTATTGGCTTGAGAAGGTGGGAGGATGATACAAGGCCTTAAGTTACATCCCCAAGACACAAACGACTAATAATAAATGCCGAAGGGTTTTAATAAATGTGGGGGATGATTTATCCCCTTAAGAATAAAATAATTAATGTAAAAAAGATAGAAAATAATACCACTATATTATTCATAATAACTATGGAAGATAACACAATATTTCTTATATCAACATCATACTCCAATAAAGTTCTATAATAGAAGACCACAACTTCAAAGTAAACAATGGAAGATAAAATAATAAAACTCCAAGATGGTAAAAATACTCCATTCTCTATAAGATCCATGAAAAAACATCACCAAACAACCAAATTATCTAGAATTAATGGAACAATTGTGATACATTACCTTTGACCATGTCCTGGTAGATGTCATCTGTAAAATTCCCAAATTTTCCAGGTAGGGGTGAGTACTAAAACTCAGTTGTTTTTCCCCAATGCCTTCCCTACTCATTCTAGTTGGATTTAAGAGTTATCATCATTTATATAAATAAATTTAAAAAAATTTCCAAAATATTTTATAAATAAATATAAAAAACTTCTAAAATAATTTATAACTCAAATATAAACATGTATTATCTCAACAATTTTTCCACCAAGATATTTTCTTTAAAATGACCAAGCCACGCTTTAAAACCATTTCATAAGTTCCACTTGTCATAACCAATCAAAATAATATACTCACACCACCAAACATGCATGCATTATTATAATAGTTCTATACCCATGAGCAGTCTCTCATTGATCTATCATGTCATCGAATTATAATGATGCCTCATGGGCCATTACACTTTTGGAACTGAGCATAAGGTCATATTTCATCAAAGCCTCGTAGATGTAATATGAACAAACACCGAAGTATTCCCAATACCATATCCAAAACCAACATTCCAAAAATAATTTCAATTAAACAACCTTTTATTGAAATCCCATTTCCCAAAAAACCATTTCAAAAATCCAACCAATCCGCATTTTAAAATCACCATTTAAAATCATGGATCAAAATCACTTTACACATAAATTCATCACAATTTGAAAATTTCACCAAAAAACATAAATCACCGATAAAGAGGATTTATATCATGATTTTCAAAACACATTCATAATAAATTTCATGAACAAAATTAATTTTAAAATAATCCAATCAATTATAGCAATAAGAGTCGAGTGTGACGCCACATACCTCGAGAGTTTTGGAAAAAATGATAAACAGATGAAGAATGCCAACAAAACTGAGTGAAATATCCATGAACAATCCTTTGATATCTTACCCTAACACAAAAAAGAAAAAATATAAAATTATTAGGAATATAAAACATTAGATATAACCACATTAGGAATAGATCTATGAAAACGATAGAATAGGAGGAGTGGATCTAAGAAATGCAACACGATCGTTGAAAAATTAACACATACCATGAATAATCAGCTTCTAATCACCAAGGTAAGACTTCATATTGAATTTGGTTTGATGGGAGAATCTTTCTTGACCTTTGGTGAAGAACAATAATGAGTTAGGTCTTTATAGAAGAGAAATCAAGGGACATAAAGTAAAATGAGTAAGATCTACTTTTTTAGGATCTATCATTGTCCCTATGAATAGGATAGTCATATGGTTAGGTAAACTGTGCAATAAAAATTTGTTATCCACTACAGTAAAGCTTTCCTTTTGAACTGTCTCCTTGCATGGTCTCTAAAACTATGTTCTAAAAACATGAAAGCTACTTCCTCAAACTTCCAAAAACCACATAGTTTCTCCTAGGTTGGTGCACAGTTTAGACAAACCATGTGTCACCCATGCACATTTCCTTTAACCCCCAAAACAAATTTACATTTCCCAAAATTATTCCAAATTTTAGCCATAAAATTTATATACATAAAATCATAATGAAATATTTTATTACCTGAAACATGGGGTGATACATTCACCCCAAAATTAGTCTTTCAATCCCTAGAGTGTAGAAAACCATCATTGCCCTGAAGGAGTTCTGGACATTTCACATTAATTTCCTTCTCATGTTCCAATGTATCTTTGTAAAATTAACCATTATCCACAAAACCTATACAAGAACGATGATTTTCCATGAAATAATTTGCCTTCCTATCCAAAATTTGTACAGTGATATATACCAATTAATCATCCAAATCTTGGTTAATGTGATCCCATCTAATGACATGGTTAGGGATAGGTTGATACTTTTTCAACTGTGATACAGGTACCATATTATGCACCACACTGAACCGTAGTGGAAATTCCAATCAATATGCCACCAATCTAACCCATTCCAATATATCTAATGGGCCTACTTATCACTAAGATAACATTCCCTAGTTCCCAAAACATCGATGTCAAAGCCATGGATAAATTCATAAAAACACATGATCACTAATCGCAAATGAAAATGGTCTTTGATGAATACCCACATACTATTTATGAATACTCTAAGCCATATCCATCATCTTTCAGATTATCTAAATCTTCTACATTTTTTATTTGGAATGTACCATCCCAACAAGTGAAGTCTCACATGTTTCCACCCAACACAGTAGAGAATGAAAATGACGGCCATATAATTCTTCCAAATAAGACATATGTATCGATGCCTAATAGTTGTCATTATATGCGTAATACAATATGGGTATGTTATCTTCCCATGATCCACCAAAATCCATTACACAAGCTCTAAACAAGTCCTACAGTTTTTATATCTTCTTTTCTGATTGCCCTTCCATCTAAGGATGATATGTCGTATTCATTGTCAAATAATTTATAATGGATTTATGTAAGGATTTAAAAAATGAGAGATGAACCTCAGATATCTATCTGACACTATCAAAACTAGTATTCCATGACTTTTTACAACTTCTTGGATATATATTTTGGATAAATCCCCTACATTTTGAGTCTAAAAATGGATATGTGATGAGCTATCTTTGTGAGTCGATCAACTATCATTCATATGGAATCTTGTTTCCAAACCATTCGTGGGAGGCATGTAAAAAAATCCATAGCAATCTGATCCCACTTCCACACTATGATAGTTAATGTTAGCAATATACATTCTGGTCTCTTATGCTCAACCATAACTTGCTGACAAGCAAAGAACTTTAAAACAAACTCATCCACCTTCTAATTCATACTGTTCCACCAGAACTATGATTTCAATGAATTATAGATTTTATATATTCATGGATGGACAATCCATCTAGAATGGTGGTATGAATGAAGAATTTACTCTAGGAAATCCATAGGTAAAACCATACGATTCTTGAACCACACAACTGAATTGTCATGCAACCTCCAGCTCTTAATGGTCTCCCCATCATTGAGTTTTAAACTAAGTGTAGAAAATTATGCATCATATTTATGTTCCTTATTTACCATATTCATAAAATGAAGGACCAACAAAATTGAAAATAAAACCCCAACATCTCCTCAGTCCTCACATTCCATGCACATTTAATCTATGACCGATATCAGCTGCCACTCATCTGAAGTTTCTTTTTATAGTTTATCATATGAATTTATGCTTAATACATCTACCATCATATTTATTTTTCATGGTGTATACATCAAGTCAATGTTAAAAATCTGAGATACTCTATATATATCCTTTACCAAGATTCAAGTCTCATTGTATGAAAATTTGTTTCGAGATATTATAATCTGTGAACACCATTAATTTCTCACCAAAGCGATAATGATGCTGAGTTTTCAAGGTATGGATGACTGCTGCTAAATCCCAATCATTTGTTGGGTAATTATTCTCATGAATTCTAAAATACCTTTATACACAAGTAACAAAAACAACTCCTTACATTAAATCTCATCCCAACACAAATTGTGAATAATCCAAACACACCACATATCACTATCCTGATTCTAGAAATATCAAGATAGGTGATGATGCAAAATGAACTTTCAGTTGTTGGAATGACTTCTATAATTCCTCATTCCATTTTAGTGTAACATTCATAATTTTTAAATGTGTTATAGGTGATGATATTTTTGAGAGATCCTGAAAAAAACATCGATAATATCTAGTGATACCATGAAAACTTCGAATCTAAAATATGTTCTTCAGCAGTTTCCAAGAGATAACAACTTTTATCTTTTATTGATCAACATAAACTCCTTTTTTACAAACTAGCTAGAAAATAAAAGTGTACATATTTTATCCATAAATCACACTTAGATAGTTTGGAATAGAAGAAATGATCTGTCAAGATTCACATCAATGTCGCCAAGTGTTTCTCTTGCTCATCCCTTTTATTTGAATACACCAGTAGGTCATCCACAAACACCATAAAAACAAATCCATATATCACTGAAATATCCATTTCAGTAATTAGATAAATACATCTGGTGAATTTTTAAGACTGAAAGGAACTACCACATATTAATAATGGTCATATCTTCATCTAAATGCTAGATTTGGAATATCCTCCTTCGGAACATACAATTGGTGATTTCCGGATCACAAGTCAATTTTAGAGAATCACTAATCTCCCCTTAATTGATAAAATAGGCCATCAATGTGTGGAAGTGGATATCTATTAATTATCATTACCTGGTTAAGCTTATAATAATCGACATAAATCATCAGAGTTCCATCTTATTAATTTAATAACAAGAATGGTGCTTCCCATGGAGAGGTGCTCGCCTAAATGAAACATTTTTTCCACTCTTACAACTCCACATTCAACTCCCTTATTTCTTTTGGTCCCATTGGATAAGAGGGAAGTGAGATAGGACTAGTCCCAGGTAGGAGAGTAATCATAAACTCCACTTCTCTTACAGGTGAAAACCTTGATAAATTTTTGGGGAAAACGTTTATAAATTCATCAAATAATAATGGAAAACTATTACCCTTGATCTCATCCATCGATGCCAAAGTCATGAACACAAATTGGAAAGATAATGTTCCCACTGCTGGTTCTAGAAATCCCATTACAAATATCTTTGAAACCATTTATCCTTTTAAGATATAGTCAACATCATCCAATGTTGTGAAACTGACTGTTCTTCTATAAATTTGATGTGATCCTTGATCATTGTCAAACTATCTAATCCCATGATTACATCAAAGAAATCTGTATCTAATGCAAAGAAGCCCCATTTTAGTTTATCTCCATCAAATTTTTTAGAACATGATCTAGATAGAAAAGCTCAAAATTCCCTTTTACCAAGAGGATTTAAAAGTTTAATCACAGAAGGCATCATCTCAAGTGTTAAACATAAGAAATAAACAACATGAGAATCAATGAGTAATGAAATCCACCAGTATCAAACAACACTTTCA
The DNA here is from genome assembly GCA_963277665.1 of Viscum album. Classification (NCBI taxonomy): domain Eukaryota; kingdom Viridiplantae; phylum Streptophyta; class Magnoliopsida; order Santalales; family Viscaceae; genus Viscum; species Viscum album. Next base: position 1,936,813,946 of record OY728131.1, read on the forward strand.
TAATGGAATAACTCAAAATAATTGTACCTCTCACCATTGTTGGTCTAGACTAATCATCTAAAATCATATGCTTAGATCCATATAAATTCCTCATCGCTACACTCTTCCCTTTGTTTCATTGCTGATATTTCCCTTTCTATGGTGTCATGGTATTCCTAGAATCACCATCGATAGCTCTATTCATCGAGCCAACTATCTGATTTTGATTTTCACTCCCACCCTAGATGTAGGTGTCCCTCTTCCACTTGCTCCTAGCATTAAATTCACCATTATTTTCCATGGGTATCATGATAATTCCTCCTACCATAGATCATGAGATATCTCTTTCATCCACTGTGTCTTTATCCACCATCTCTATATAGTATTTAATATAGAGAAAAACATTCTTCTAGTGAATATCCTGTCTTAGCTCTGATTCAAAGATGTGTTCATTTAAGGGAGTGATAGAAGAATCCTTGGGTGCAATGCACACTAAATTCTAGAATTTAGCTCCATAATCAGTGATTGATAGATTTTATTGCTGGAGGATGAATAAGTCTGTCATCCTTTAAATTTTGAACTTGTGAGGATATAATTGTTTATTGAACAATTCCTCAAAATCCTCCAAACTAAGTTCATTATCTACTCGAGCCTGCACTACTAGATCCCACTACTAGTGTGAATGATCCTCGAGTATATACAGTTCCATCAAGACTTTCATCTCTGTAGGTGTGCCTATGATATCAAAGATATGAATATTCATACTCAAAACTTCTATTATCAAAGTCTTACTCAAATAAAGTGCCACAATGGAAGTCCACAACAACAATGTAAAAAATTGAATATAAACTAATTAAACTTTTAGATGACCAAAAGACTCCATGATCGAACATCACCAAATAACCCAAGTATCATGAAGTAGTGCTATACATGTGATCCTTCACATTTTCCCATTCCTGGTAGATGACATCTGTAAAAGAACCAATGTACCATAGCAGGGGTGAGTACTAAAACTAAACTGGTTTTCCGCAATGATGTCCCTACTAAAACTACTAGGATATAATATTTATCATCATTTATATAAAATATTTTATATAAAATCAATTTCCAAAATACATTATAACTAAATATAAACATCTTCTAATACAGTTTATAAATCAATATAAAAATGTACTATATAAAAAATATTTCTAGCATTCTATTTTCATGAAAATGACCAAGCCATGATATAAAAAATTCCACATGTTCCATTTCACATACCAATCCACTTCACCTACTCACACCACAAACTATTAATGATCCATTATGATAGTTACATACTCATGAGAGGGCTCTTATCGATCTACCATGTCGTCACATGATAATGATATCGCATGTTGCACTACATATTTAGCACCGAGAACAAGGTTGTATTTTAACCAACCCTCATAGATGATATATTAATACACACTCATGTATTTACAATAGAATTTCCAAAACCAACATTCCAAAATTTATTTAATAAAAAAACATTTATTGAAAACTGATTTTCCAGAAAAAAATTTCACAAATCTATCAAAGCCATATATAAAATCAAGAATCTAAATCACATTACACAACAATTCATCACAATTTTAAAATTTCACCAAAAACCATAAATCATCACTAAAGATGATTTATAATATTATTTTCCCTACAATTTCATAATAAATTTCATGCAAATCAATTAATTTGTTACTAATCCAATTTATTCCAGTAGGATGAGTTGAGAGTAAATCCACCTACCTCGAGTGTTTTGGAGAAAATGATTAATAGAAGAAGAATTCCAACAAAATTGGGTTACATCTCTATGAACCCACCTTATATATCTCTTTATATCACAAAAAACTAAAAATGAAATCTTATTCAGCATCCAAAAAATTAGATATAAGCAAAACTGGCATAGATTTAAGAAAACAAGAGAAGTGGATAAGTAGATCTAACAAATGCAATAAGAACGATGAAGATTGAATACATACTGTGAAGAATCAGCTTCTAATCACTAAGGGAAGCCTTTGAATAACATCTATATTGATGAGAGAACCTTTATTGACATTTGGGAAAGAGTAATCCGGATATAGGACTGAATAGGAAAGAAAACGCAAATCATAATGCTAAAAACACGTTAGATCCAATTTTTTAGGGACTAACTTTGACCATGCTCATGGTTTAGTTGTAGTGTTAGGAAAACCATGATCTAACCCTGAGTTATACATTTCCTTAAAGATGGATCATTGAAATATATCCTCACATAGTCTCCAAAATCATACAGTAAATGTTCCAAAGCTACTCTCTCAAACTACTCAAACAACATGGTTTATCCTAGGACGTCTCATGGATTAGACAAACCATGCACCACTTGTGTGCAATACCATTAGCCACAAAAACACATTTTAAGTCCTCCAAATTATTTATAATTTTGACCCTAAATTTTATAAAAATAAAATCATCAATAAAGTGTTACGTACCATCAACCGAGGGTGCTATGTGGGTATTTGGAGAAACAATCCCTATCCTAGATAATAATATTAACATTCATGTATTTGGAACTCTATGTGTATTTAGAGCATCAGTCCATGTACAAAATTCTAATTTCAATAAATCCCATGTATCAAATACAACACATGTATAACATATATAACATTTATCAAGATTAATCATCATTAACCCCCTCATAAACACATCAAATCATTGTATACCTTTTAAATTATAAAACAAATCAGGGTTAAACAATTAAATCACATGGAATAATATGAAAAATTCACCATTAAACATTTTATAAAAATTTAATCATTTAAGACATTAATCATTAAGGTTAATCCCAATATCCCTTCATTACCATTATCAATCAATTCCACAATCACATTTATCATTCAAATACAAAACCCCTTTAATTATCCAATGTCAAAATCCTAATTATCTCATAACTTTGAAAATTACATCATTCCATTAATTAATTAACCAATTAAATAATAAAATTAAATTTAAAATTAAAAAAATATAGAAATTTACTTTTCAAAATTCCATAAACCCAATTATAATCAAAACTATGGGATTTACAATTTAGACCACCTACCTCAAAATTGTTGAAGGAAGTTCATCAAATGATAATCCCCCAATTTGAAGCAGAATATTTAATTGCACAATAAAGAATGATATCTAGAACCAAAACCTCGATCTAAGATCAAATAGAGTTAGATCTATGATAACCTTGATTTAATAAATTTCCAACATAAAATAAAAAGATCCTCTTTGTTTGGGAAGATAGATAGGAAAAAAGAAATCCAAAAAAGAGGATATTTTTTTAGGGATATGTGTAGATCTATTAATTGGATCATCAGCTCCCTAGGAACAGAGTCAATAAGGCCTTAGAATCTATCAGGGAACTTCCAAATTTTAAAGAATTTGTGTTCGGTCTATGTATGTAATTTAGTGGTAATGATTGGGGTTCTTGTGAATTTAATATATTTTTTTCGGATAAAATAAACACGTGAATAGAGTTTCCTTAGATGGGGCACACATTTTTCCACATCGTACACCCTAACTATGCACACATTCTGGTTGGGTTCATGGTTATTCCAAATTACAAGCATAGTTTGAAAAAATAAGCACTAATCATGAAATCCCCCTCTATCTTGGGTTACATAGTTTGATGGGGTTATGTGCATTTTTTGGGAAAACTATGTGCCAAACATTCAATTCCCCCTAATATTCAAAAAACATATACAATTTTCCATATTCACCTAAAATAACCCCAAAAAACGAACAAAAAAGTACTCAAAAAAGGGTAAAGGAGTACCTAAGATTGAGAAAAAGACATCTCTATAAGGGTTAGGATCATAAAATATCCCCACCTTATAATAGGTCATCCTCAAGATATACTTCCAAGAATCTCAATGTTTCTATGGTAAAAAGATCGGGCCACTGATCCTGTATATCTAACTATCTCCCCCATGTTTCCTCTTGAACATGTTTATGTTTCCACAATAAAAAAACTATCAGTATGATATATTTCCAACCAAACTTTATCAATGTGATTTAAAACACACATCAGATTCTCCATAAAGGATACATAATTCTCACGATCAACATCATTAACATCTATCACATGAGAAGGGTCTGGGTGATACCTATAAAGATATGACACATGAAAAACATCATGCATAGTACTATACATTTTTGTAAATCCAATAAGTATTCCACTTGCCTAATTATCTCCCCATCCTCAAAAGGTTTAACAAATATGGGTGCCAAATTTCACTATATCATAATCTTATAGTGACCCAATTTTGGTGACACATAAAGGATTAAATGATCACCCTCTCTAAACTATAGGGTTAATCGATATCTATTATCATATGAATTCTACCAGCTCTATGCTATAGCCATACGTTTCTGAATCAACTAAAATTACTTCGATGTCTCCTACATGAGACTCAGTCTCAACTGCTTCGACTCACCTTCCTCTACCCAACATATACATTATTTGTATGAACTACCATAGAAAGACTCATATGGTTACATTTTAATAGTTTCATGATAACCATTGTTATACAATAACTCAATGAGTGCCATGTGATTCTCCCAAGACCCAACAAAGTCTAAAACACATGCTAGTAACATATCCTCTAAAACATATATAGTATGTTTCGACTACCCATCTATATATTGGTGGAAATATGTAATCAACAATACCATTGTACCAAGTGCCTTCTACATGAAATGACAGAATCATGAAGTGAAACAAGAGTTACATTATGAAACAATAATCCATGGAACCCTGTGAAGATGGACTATCTCTGGAACATACATCTCTCCACACCGATCGGCTGTGAAATTATCCCTTATAGGAAATAAATATTAAACATTCTTCAATCCGTCAACAGTCACCCAAATAATATCATTTTCCACGAAATCCTTAGGGTAAACACCATAAAATCCATGTTAACATCATCCCATATCCATTATTGAATGTGAAAAGGATGTATCAAACTACTAGCTCATTGATGCTCGACCGTCACATTCTAATAGGACTAACATTGTGTCATGAACCCTGAAATCTAATTTTTCCTACCTAGTCAACAATACTATAGATGTAGGTCATGGTATATTTTGTTAAAACCGATATTCACCACCCTCATCGAGGAATATAATTTAAGAATCAGTTTCTCCCATATACTCATAGGCAAAACAACATGATTCCTGACCTAGATGATTTCTTCCTCGTCAATGGTCCAATATAAATGTGTCTCCCCAAATAAAATGATTTATCTCAAGGACAAAAACTCTAGATCCACATATCATCATTCTATGATCAAGCTCAAAATCATGAATTACACAAATACTAATATGAAGGTCATATAATCTTGGTCCTCCTGAACCAAAATATGCATCTCATCTATAAAATCCATCATCTTTCACTCATAACTAGACTCATGAACAGCGTAAGTTTGAGTTTTCATGCTCTAGCAATCAATAACACTACTTCCCTTATTGGGAATATATGCTAGCTCCAAATAAAATGATTTCATATACTCAATCCACCTCCACTATCAGAGATTAAAATATAATTATGAAATGATATATGTTCAGATTCTATGATTTGTATATATGGAAAACATTTAACCCAAGAGATAATTCTACCAACACTTCAAGGCATAAACCACTATAGCTAACTCGAGGCCTTGTGTAGAGTAATTTCACTCATGTTTCCATAAATACCATGAACTATATTCTACAACTCGATGCCCATACATCAACACTACTCCAAGACCAATCTTAAATGCATCACACAAAACTGTATACTCCTCCCCTGAATTTGGTATGATCAAGATCATTGCATTAGTCAAACTTTTTTTCAACTCCTAGAAATCACTCTCACATTCTCTAGAACATTCAAAATTTACTCCCTTCTTGGTCAAGATCAAAAGTCATGCTTTCATGTGGGAAAAGTCTTGTATGAACATTCGAAAGTATACCACTGGTCCATGAAAGATACAAATATTGAAAACATTCTTGGGATTGTCCTAGGAAACCACTACCTAAACTTTATTTAGGACCACTAACACAACTTCCACTAATATGATGTAACCCAAGAATTGTTCCCTATTGATCTAGATTTGATACTTAGATATATTATCATAGAGTTGATGCAATCTCATTGAACATAAGATAATTTCATGATATAGGGCATGATCATCATTAGTCTTGGAGTACACGAAGATTTAATCCCAAACCACTACCACAAAATGATCTAGGTATGGTTGGAAGATTTTATTAATCATGTCCCTAAAAATTACAGAAATGTTTTTCAGCTCGAATGACACCATCAAAAACTCATAGAGGCCATAACCTCTTCTAAAATATATTCAAGGTATATCTTAAGGTCGAACTCTCAATGAATGATACCCCAAGCTCAAGTCAATTTTGGATAACACACAAGATCCTCGTGAATAGTCAAATAGATAATCGATACGTGGAATATGATATTAGTTCTTCATTGTAATCTTGTTCATCATCCTGTAATCAATACATAAGAATAAATTCTGTTAGCATTTTTTGCAAACAAAACTAGAGAACCCCAAAGTGACATAATTAGAAAGATAAACCCTTATCCATTAACTCTATTACCCGAGTCTTGATCTATCCATGCTCTTTTGGTTCCATTCTATAATGTTGAATGGAAACTATCTATTCTCCAAAAATGAGCTCAATAGTAACCTCCACATCCATCTCAAGTGGTTGCCATCAAAAGTATTCAGGGAAAAAAAATACTAGAATCACTCCCCTACTGGTGAAAATATATCCTTCTTCATAAGCCCACCTTCTAGAAAAAGACTTCAAACATGGGTGGTGAGCCTCCCCAATTGGTGGGGAATTAGCTCTGTATAGCCCTCCTTGATATCCCACTCTCTATAGTGTACATATCTTTTACGCTTTGGAGACATAAAATATAATATCCTCTATGTGGTCTCGGTGTGATACTAACTAGTCCATACCCATAATAAAGTCAAAGCCTGATATAACAAGGATGAAAAGATCCCAACAGAAACGATAGTCTCAAAACTCAAGAGAATAACCATTTCCCAAATAGTTATCTATCGACGATAATATGAAAGGTGTATCGATTTTCATAAACCCACTCACAAAATCCACATCCAAACTCAACCAATTAACAAGATATGTAGATATAAAATAATGAAAGGCACTTGCATCAAATAAGGAACTGGATTACATAGAAGCAACAAGAAGAGTATCTTTAATTGTCGATGGTCCATCCTCAATATCCACAAGTTCATGTGAAACTACATGAAACTATCCTACCCCACTTCCCTGTACTTCATTCTTTGTTCCCTGAGATACACTAATCTACTGATATGGGAACTAATTCCCAAAAGAACCACATCCACATCCTCTAACTCTACAACCAATATAACTCCAACATCTAAACTGAAATGGGGTAGAAGACCCCCTTTACATAATCAAGTTCTCCTTAGTTATTACATCAATACTCATCTATAAGTGGTTAATGTATAACCTCTGTAGATGAACCATCCAACTAAAATCTCATCAATTTAGTATTGATCAGTAGAACTATCTATTGAAGTGACTTGGCCCATCGAATTGGTAAAAAATTGCTTGAGTAAGGTCATTTATAATTAAACCATCCCCCAAGACACTATTCATGCTATTACCCTATATTAAGTTATCATATTGGAACTTCCTACTCTATGAATACTTACCACCTGATTGTCTAGAAGAAACCACCTATATAATATTGTAATTATCTTTTAGGTTCCCATTAGAAATGAGTGCTTTATTCACCACCTCAGAGTTTGTTTCCACAAAATGATATTAATATGGGAATTAATTTCATATTTAAGTCCATCCTAAAAACTCTTTTCCATATTATACTCGTCCTTGACCAATTATAGAAGGATGTGCTGAAAATATGTAATGTGACTATCATAGTCCATCATAGACAAACTCCACTGAGTAAACCTCTTGAAATCAGATTCCCTCTCCCGCTTGAACATCTCAGGGTAAAATTGCTCCAAGAACTTCTCAAAAAATTCCATCCAATAAATATTTTCTTGTTGTCCATCCCTATTATTGATTTCCTAAAATCACTTTTATAGAAAAAATAACATATATGTATCCATTTTGACACTCTTTTAAAAAATGATTCTTTATGTGTTTAAGTATCTTTTTGATAGACTCAATCTAGAACTCAGCTGCCTTAGGTCCACCCTCTCAGGTAAATGTAGGAGGGTTCTAAAAATAAAAATCATGTATAATGTCAGACATATTTCTTACAACCTACCCTGGGACTCTTTCCTCAAACTCCATAATGTGAGAAACGTTCTCATAGAACTACTCTCCAACTCCCTCACCTTGAACTATTATTCCCGTAGGTTCCACTACTAGAGGAATATATCCACCCATGTCATCCTACAATCCTATCAACAAGAATCATCATCAAGGAATATCTCTACAATCCTAAACACACATATGAGGACTAATTTGACTGCATTAACACATTTATGTAATAGGTATTAAAATAATCCATAAAAATTTATCCCTTATTCCCAGCCACATGGTCATAATTGAGGCATTATCACTACCCTCAACCATCCCTCATCTAGGTCATGGTTCACATGGGGAAAACACTTTCTATATCAATTTTTCATTAGGAAAAAAATTATCACTTTAAAATTCCCACATTTATCATCATTTATAATTTCAAATTTCAAAATAGCCATAATTTTTCTTTAAATTTCAAAAATAAGAAAAGGGGTTTCCCTTAACAACCAATCCGAAACTCAATTTTCCATTCATACCTAAAATTATCCATGTAACAATTTATCCTAAGTGTAAAAAATTATCCTTGTATGATCAACTCTCATGTGATACCAGTCCATAAGTCAAATATAAAAAACATAATAGAACATAATAACATTACAGAAAAAGTGCATCATCCAAGGTGAAATAACATTAAACTATAATGAAAAATAGAAACAACAACAATATCGCCCTGGGTACATTGGTTCTCTCCCATACATGTGATATATACTTTTATAAATATTATCATGGCAAAGTACCAAATCCTCCTAGTCTCATGTCCATCATTACAAAAATTTATGTCAAAATAAAGGAAAAGTGATCTTGAATCAAATACCACTTTGTAACATCCTGACCTGGCTTCCACACACATGTGCCCTGATCGAGTTTTCTACGTGACCTCAAGTGAGAATCCCCTTACAACAGAGACTGATGACTAGAAGCAAGGGAATAATTGAAAACATGATGATACTATACCCTATTTATCAGAGTGATAAAATAGTATAAATAGATAATAAATAACAAAATGATAATAATAGATAAACACATATCAAATTTAACAATGAGTACTAATATCCAATAATGTACGAAAACAATAATCAATATCCAAAATAAAGTAGTAGATATTTCATGCCACATATATATCAAGTGTAAAATAAAAAAACCAAAAGAAAAGACATGAAAAAAATCCCATGTGACACTTTTAAAAAACTAGGATAATATAGTTCTATGGTTTTCATAATGCTTACTGAAAGCACTATTAAATATCCCCTTTCTCAGCGCATGAAAAATCATTGTTAAATGGGGTCTTAAATATTACTTAAAAAGTGCTATTAATGGGGGCCCTTTACCAGTGCTTGTACAAAATCGTTGATAAAGACCCCTTTTGTCATTTCTATTAAAAAATAATTGATAAGACGTGCCTTTATCAACACTTCTAAAAAAGTGCAGATAAGAAGGGGTCTTTATCAATACATCTAAAAAATAAATGATAACCGGTGGACTTTATCAGTACTTTTTTAAATGTTCTGATAAGGGCCACCTTTTATTAGTGATTTTTTACTATTACTAATAAAGGGTATATTTCAAAAAAATTACATTTCATTAAAAAAAATATTTGGTTAAGTCAAAACCAAAACCTGTAGTAGAATTAATGTCCATTTAGAGGTCTAGTCGGACTTTTTGGCTTTAATATAGGTGATCAAGGATTCATGTGGGTAACTATGGTGAAGAAAATATTCACAATCTTTGATTTTATTTGTTGTAGTGAAAAAACGGACAACCAGTTCAGATATTTTGGATGTTTGAAAGGCCTTAAAATGTGAAAAATCCTTAAAACTCAAAAACCACTAAGAACCCTGAAAGGATCATAAATTGTGATCTAGAAGTTTATGTCATCTCCAAAACTAGTCAAATAATTTATTTTGAATCATTATAAAACCATTTTATATTCATGTATCTTGAATACTAATGGAATAAACGTTATGATAGTTTCAAAATGTTGGAAGTTGATCTCAAACTTCAAATGACCATTAGTTTTTAACTGGGTGTTTGTTTGGGCTCTACCACATATCAAATCAAATATTACAATGAAATATATGATTTTATATGGTACAAAATATTTAAACATTTTACCACTTTTTGTTCCCCATAAGGGCCCATAAGGCCCCCGAAACAGAGTTTTATGTCGCGGACCCTAATTTCTAAAAATTAATACAACCATAACATCAGATCATGATGTCTATTTGGCCAATATCTTATATCATACCAAATATCATTTAATTATCATTGATTTGATAGTGGAGATAAAATATACTCCCAAATCTGAAGTTAATGTTATTTCAAGGGTTTTATGGGTTTTAGGGTTTTCTGAGTTTCTTAATGATTTTATGTGTTTTAAGGGTTTTTAGAGTTAATATTCACTTTAAAAAATATATATAAATAAATATGTATTTAAAATATATATATATATACATAAATATTTATATAAACATATATATATACATAAATATATATATAAACATATACATATATATAAACCTATATTAACATATATATAAATAAATGGATAAAAAATATATCAAAATATATCAAAATATATAGATATATCATAAAATGTAAAAGAAGAATAGTATAGGGGAGTGGAAAAGGTTCTAGTGTATATGCTGGAGGTCCTAGGTTCAAAAATCATTGGAGATAGGGGTGCACGCTAAAGTGATAATATGGGGGGGGGGTGATGTGAAAAAACTATACCCTTTAACAACATTTTTTAGCGCTATTAAAGGTGGCCTCCATCAATTCTAAAAATGTGCTGATAAAGGGGACCATTATTAAATTTTTTTACGAGTTCTGTTAAATCTATCCCCTTAAAATAATTTTCATTATCAGTGCATCTATAGTGCTAATAAACCCCTTTTACATGCACTGTTAAAGGCCCGATTTGCAGTAGTGCGAGGCCGGGCAACAAGTTCGGTTCCCTCATTCATGTTACATGCCAACTCTACCATCTACCATAGGGATATTGTCTTTATCATGTCTTGAAAACATGATTTTAATTTGGGTACCGATTAGGTAGCCCATGTTGGGTGCGAGGAAAACTTACTATGCCACCACCAATGGAATCTAAAACAATATCGAATAAAAAACAATGTATGTAGTTTTATACATAATAATGTAAAATCAATAAACTAAAAATTTCAGATATTAAATTATTCTTCATTTATCCATATCATTTTCTCAACTTCACGATGGCAGATGAACCATCAATACCTACTTTATTCAATTTCGAATTCTGAACCATATCACATAGGTAAAAAAAATTCATTATTTCATGGGACTTCATTATCCATTTCATTACAATTCATAGCATGACCACTAATAACCATAGTTCAATGCCAATATCATGGGAGTATAATGTCGTGTCTAGAACCCCATAGGTATTTTGAGCATCAGTACCTATCCCACACCTCATGGGTATTATTCGAATCTTCTCCTACCCCATACAGTAATATTCACATGTATGAAGTTTTCACTCTATAGGTGTTTGGAGAATCATTCCATGTCGCACACTCATATTGCAATCAATCCCATATATAACATATCCTACATGTATCACATATATCATATTATTCAATATTAATCATTATTATCCATCTCATAAATATTTCACAACATCGTATACCATTTCATTTATAAAAAAACATTGTTCAACACATTAATCGCCAGGAATAATATAAAAAATTAACAATTGAACATTATATAAACATTTAATCATTGATGTAATTAACCCTTTAAGGTTAAGACAAAAAATCCAGTTATTTCCAATATCAATCAAATCCATAATCACATTTATCAATAAAATAAACAACCCCATTAATTGAAAATTTTCATAATCCCAATTACTCCTTCACTTTCATAATCATATCATTTCCTTAATTAATTAACCAATTAATTAATCCAATTCAAGTGGAGATTGCTAACAATGGATTTTTATTTTCAAAATTTCATAAAAAAATTATAATCAAGACTATGATAATTATAATTTAGACCACGTACCTCAAGATAGTTGATAGACCATAGTAAAATGAAAATCCCCCAATTTAAAGCGGAATGTTCAACTACCCAATAAAGAACAATATCCAGAACATACACCTATATCCAAGATCAAATAGTGTAATATGTATAATTGAAAATATCTAATCCATTTATAATGAAAAATAAAACATTACTCTTCATTTGGGATTAGATACAAGATAGATGAATCCAAATAAAAGGATATTTCTTAATGAGAAAGGTGTACATCTAGCAGTCTGATTTTTGATTCGTCAAGAACTCTATTCATAAGGCATTTTAATCCCTCTGGGAACCTCCAAATTTTAAGCAATTTGTGTTAGTTTGAATTAGGATGTTTTGGGGTAATGAATTTAGTGTCCAAAAATTTAAAATATAATTTTCCATTAAAATAAATCCACATGCACAGTTTCCTGGACTGGGGATCATGGTTTTCCAAAAAGTTCACCCTAATCAGGTTCCCCTACTAGTGGGGTGAATGGTTACTCCTAGAAAGGTTCATGGTTTTAAAAAATATAAACCAACCATGAAATACCCATCTATATAGGGTTTCATGGGCATTTTGGAGGAAGGAGAACAGTGTGGGAAAACTGTGTGCTAACAATGTACTGCCCCTTCTTTTCCAAAAAACATCCACTATTTTTCATATTCACCCAAAACAACCCCACAATAAATCAAAGCAAAATATACTCAAATCAATTGTAAAAGTGTACCTAGGAATAAGTATGATACATATCTCTAAATTTTGGGGTCTTACAATTAAAATATTAGTCATTTCCAACACAATCAAAGGTCTAAGGATATATAATTCCATTAAATACAATGGAAATAATATTTTCTTGGATTACTCATTAATGTCTTGTCAATTATGATGTATAAATCCAACCCCAGTTTCTCGGAGCTAGTTCCTTAATTCATTACATTTACATGATTACAAGAATGTCCTATATTGAATGAAGGAATAGTTTAAAAGTTTTGGAAAACCCGATATATACATCAGTTCAATAATACCACGTGAAAAGAAATAAAATATAGAAATTCATTCGACAACATCTATAACTCCTAGGATATTTACCCAAGTCATTCAAAATATACCTCTTAATGTCCTGTAAAAATGAAACATAAGAAATGATTAAGCTAAAATTCTATGTAAGAGTAAGCAATACAATGGAAGATATTATAAACATAAACATTATGCATGGTAGATAACTAAAAACACAATAATTTAATATTGAACTTGAACACATTATAGGAGGAATAAGAGTTATATAAATAATGAAAAAATAAAGAATAAACATGGGTATTTCTCTAGTATAATATCTTCATGAACTTTATATTACTAGTTTTAAAATTATGGAATGCATAATTCTGAACATTATAACCATACCATCAAGTCCTCATTCCATGACCATAAATAACCATTTTTCAAGGCCTTGCGCCAAGACCGTAGTTTGTCTAATGATTCTAACCGAAGCATAGAGGGTATATAGAAAAACCCAACTCTCAACTTATACGTTCAATGAATTCCTCATAGGAATGAAGATAAACATAAACATCATATAAATTTATATTTAAACTAACATATGAAATGTCAAAAATGTTCCCTGAACATTAAGCAAAAAAACTAATCATTCAGAGTAAATTGGTGAGTGATTTTAAGATAGAACATCCACAATAAAACTAATATTAAATCATTAAAATAAATATTGTATATGATATAAATAATTAATAATCCCAATAATCAATAATAATAAAAAATAATGTTGAAATAGATGAAAATACTCTTATAAAATTATCATGTAATTCTTGATATAATTACTCTTTTACGTTGAAAGGAAGAATTCATTTTGAAAAGTCTTTGTATAAAACCATAAGTGAAGTAATATAGTATTTTAATTATAAAATTAATGTTTTTATAAATACAGTGGTTGATAAAAAATATTAAAGAGTTTGAGTGAAAATAGGTAAGAATTTGAGAAATTCCCTTGAATCGGCCTTATATTTCAGGAAGAATTTTTGAAAGATCCTATAAAAACCAATAAATACACAGAAATGAAAGTAGGATTCTGGTTGGTACACATATATAGAACATTATCATAGAATATATGAGTAGTAAATATGAGTAAATAATAATTTAATTTAGGTATGTAGAGAATAAGAGTAACTCAAATGAAAATGGAGGTTTGGCTAGAAAACCCTTAACTTAAGTCTGAAGGTGTTCCTCACTTGATCTTAATGACCAGAATAATCAAATTTAGGTTTATAAAGTAAGTATTTCATAACATCCTATACGTGTAATTGATTTAGTAAATACATATTAAGTTCATTCATTTCCATTTAATGGTTTAATATATTAAATTTCATTGTTTGTGAGTGTTTTCTTCCTCGGTTTTCATTATTTGTTTACTTATATTCGTGAACGGATAAAAATGTAGATTGAGAATAATTTTCCAGAATTTAAGTTATATGTTATTATTGAACATTCATAATATTACATGGTTATAAAATTATTTTGTTTATTTAGATCTAAGAAAAATCATTATATAAATCATTAATGACACTTGTTTGGGTTACTTGGTAGTTCTTTATCACGACGAACTCATTTTGATTTATAAATAAATATCTTGTGTAAAAACGGAATAAAAAAACTCAAATAAGTTATAATACATATATTATATTTTGGTTTAACCAAAAAAATGGTTTCACACCATAATTTAAGGAAATAGTAGAAACTAAAAACCCATCGTCCTTGAATGTGATAAATTTACACATCATTAATGGGTTTTTCATTTATAGTATAAAAGAAGGGGAAAGGATAGATGATAAATAATTATTCCATTATAATAAAACAATTCTAGTACATGTATGGTACTGTAGTTATCACAAAATTTGTATTAAAGGATGCGAGGAAAGAAAAAGAAAAGAAATGAACTTCAAATAAAAGAAATGAATAGAGGAATTTACCTCTTGATGTTATCTTCATTGAGAGACTCTTTAGGGGAGATATTTTAGTCTTTTTTATGAGATAAATGTATTATATAAATGGGGGGGGGGGGGATATGGGGAGGATATTTCTAGAGAATTTATATTATGCACAAGTCTTGAGAGGAGTGAATATAAGAGAATGTGAGGGGGGTTTATAGTGGAAGAGAGAAGTGATTTTTGAATATCATATTCATTATTTCATTATTTCTCCCAAGACAGCCAATAGTGTTGATTCAAGTGACCCATAATAGTAATAAATGGATGTGAGTTCGGAACAAGTGTTCTTACATCATCTATGATTCTATTAATAGTGAATGTGACTAATAATATATATAAATGAGAAATTACCACATATTACTATTCATAAAAAATTTAAGTATATCATAAAAATATCAAAAATTCACACTAATCATTTTTAGATGTGTAGAATTCAAAAATGAACTCCATTTTTTGAAAATAACTTTCTAAATATTTTTAATTTTAATTTTAAATAAAATCATATTTTAATCAAAAAATAACAATTTTAAATCTATAATTTGATTTATATCACCTTGAAGAATTAATCATGATCTCATTATCTTATAATGTTATGAAAATAAAATAATAAAATTATTTAATATCTATAAGGGTCGTATTAATATTGATATTAATATTCATTTGGGTATGTTAATATTCACCAAAATTTAATTTTCTCTTATTAGACTCTAAATATCTTACTAAACGCAACCGTGTATGTCATTTTTTAAAAATTCAAATCACAGAGGTGAAAAAACTATGTTTTTTGGCTAGGTTATAAAAAAGTGGTGTTTTGTAGAGACTTAGTGTTTCATGTGTTCAATATTAAATTTATTTATAAATCCTTGGGATGTTACATTCTCCCCCCTTACAAAAACTTCATCATTGAAATTCATAGAATGCTACCTCCACAAAAGATTTGGGTAGGTCGTCATCATAATCTCATCATGATCCCATGTTGCTTATTCAATTATATGACTTTTCTAATATACATTTACAATTAATTTCATCCCAATCCTAATCACCTTATCTATAGTTTCTAGAATCTGGAGAGGCTTTTAACAGTATGATAATTTAGGTTCTAATTATATACCTTCAGAAGTGAGGAAATGCATTGGGTCTGACTTATACATTCTCAAAAATGAGAAATGAAACACATTGTGTACTTTAGACATGCTAGGAGGCATATCCAAACAATATGTAATAGCTCCAATTCTCTCTAGGATCTCAAAATGTTCCAATGTACCTGGGGCTCAGTTACCATTTCTTCGAAAATCATATAACACCCTTCCATGGAGATAAATTCAAGAAAAAATGATCTCCCACTTGAAATTTATAATCCTTTAATTATCAGTAATGCTCTTTTGGATACATATAGCTTATTTGATATGGGTTTGAATAGTCTTTACTTTTTCTGTTGTTTCCTCCACTAGATTTGGGACTACTAGCTTCCTTTCACCAACTTCATCATAGCATGTTGGTGTACGCCATATCTATCTATACAATGCTTCATGTGGTGCTATTTGAATGCTAGAATGGAAAATATTATTGTATTAAAACTACAACAAAGGTATATAATTATCCCATATACATTGATATTTAAATCATCATTATCTGAACATTTATTCTAAATTTTGGATCATCCTCTCGGATTTCCCATTAGTTTGACTGTGATAAGTGGCACTTAATCGAAGCTCTGTTTCCCAAGATTTCAAAAGAAATTTCCAAAAAATTTATGTAAATAGCGGATCATGATCATGAATCATTTTATAGAGGATCTTGATGAAGTATCAACACATCATTGATATAGAGTCTTGCTAGTAACTCAAGTGGAATATCCTCCCTTATAGTAAAGAAATGTTCAAATTTCATAAGTCGATCAACAATTACCCATATAACATCATTCTTACATTGAGTTTTAGTCAATCCAGTGAAAACATCCATGGGGATGTCATCCCATTTCCATGTAGGAATAGGTAAAAGTTTCATGAATCCTCTAGGATGTTGTCGTTCGGCCTTCACTTGTTGATAGGCTAAACATCATGATACATAATCAGAAATTTCCTATTGCATGTTGTCCCACCAGAAATGATCCCTAAAATTATCTCTATTTTAGTGATACTAGGGTGCATAGAAAAATTTATACTATGGGAATCATCCAAAAACTCACTTTTTTAGCTCAGGTATAGCTGGAACACAATGCCTCTTCCCAAATTTCGAAATTCAATCTTTATATACAAAGTCTACCAACTTCCCCTCATCCAAAACACTAATTTACTTTGAATATTATCATCTAGAGACTGAGAAGTTTTAATTATTTCTATTAGAGAGGTTTGGGAAACGAAATGAAAATTAGTGATGTTTGAACTTATTTGGTAATTCCTATATCCATATTTACTGGATCCAAAAACACATGTTCCCTTTCAATCCTCATTTTGTTTAGGCCTCTATAATCCTTCTTACTCAATGCATCAGCTAGCTTATTTTTCATTCCTGGGTTGTAGTGTATGGAAAAATCATAATCCTAATGTAGTTTAAGCTATCAAATTTTCCTCACATGGATTTATTTATATGAGAATATATATTTCAGGCTCTTATGATCTATATATAACTCACATATTTTGGCA
This sequence comes from Viscum album, assembly GCA_963277665.1. NCBI lineage: Eukaryota > Viridiplantae > Streptophyta > Magnoliopsida > Santalales > Viscaceae > Viscum > Viscum album. The sequence continues at coordinate 1,936,831,981 of OY728131.1, forward strand.
TAGATATCATGTCTTCATACCTTCATAACATTGATTACAACTGTAAACTCAATATCATGAGTAGGATATTTTTTTTATGAAATTTTTACTGCCTTGATACATAGGAAATAACTCTATAATAATGCATGAGGAAATAATCGATTCCTTTCTTTTGATTCATCACTATAGATCACAAATGCAATATTTCCCAATAGTAGAGTCATGATAGGATAATTAACTAATATTTTCTTCAATTCCTCAAAATATTCCACACATTCTTGTTTCCATACAATCTTAACACTTTTACATGTAATCATGGTCATTGGGTTGACTAAAAGGGTGATGTTCTGAAAAAACATGCATAATAATGTACTAAACCAACAAAAATACACACCTCGGTTATGTTCACTAGAGTAGGCCATTATTATACAAACATAGGCCTCATAGGATCAATAGATGTTCCAGCCTTAGAGAAAATGTGGAAAAGAATGGAAAATAATTGAAGATAAAATTAACACTTGTTAAACATCCCATATAATTCATTTATTATAATAGTCTTTAGAATATATCACAAGTGATTTTATTGACATTTGTATCTTTTGGAGTATTCCAAGATATAATACATAAATACAACCATAGAGTCATAAAGATATTTCTTGAAAACTATATTTATCAAATCCATGAAAATAAAGGGTTCATTAGTCTTTCCAAAAGACATCACTACAAACTCTTGATGCCCATACCTGGTTCTAAATGTTATTTTTGGAATGTCTTCATGCCTTACCCACAACTGATGATATCCAGATCGATGTTCTATCTTTAAATATTATTGGGCTCCAGGAATTTGATCAAATTAATCATCAATGTGTGGTTGGGGATACTTGTTCATTATTGTTATAGCATTGATATCCCTGTATTCTATACACAACCTCATAGATCCATCTTTCTTCATAATGAAACAGACAATTTATCCCCATGGAGAAACACTATGGAGAATAAACCCTTTATCAATCAATTCCTCTTGTTGTTTCTTAAATTCTAATAATTCCACAATTTCCATTATATAAGTGGTATTTGATATGGGTCTTGAATAAAGAATGATGTCAATGGAAGACTCAATTTCCCCCTCTCGAGGAAGTCCAGGTAAATCCTTTGGAAACAAAACAACATATTTTACCACAATAGTTATGTCCTATATTTGAACATTCCATTCCTCACCTACAAATATTGTGTTCTCTTCCTCCCAATTAATTGAATTCATTAGAGCTACTGGGGGTGGATCTAGATGAGAATAAGATGGAATGGTTTCTTCCTTAAAGATAATGGATTCAATAAAGTTATAAAAAATTGTATCATCCCTATACTTGTAATATATCATCACATCATAACGTGAAATCCAACTCATACCATGGATTATATCAATGTAAATCCGTTGTATGATGACAAGGTTAACAAATATTTTCTGTTTATGTGTCATAAGGGGGACTGATCGACACATATTTGTTGCAATGGTACTTACCTTATGTGTTTTGACTAACAAGTCCTTTGTTTAATAAAATTGAACATGTCTAGTTTTCATGGAAAACAGGGAATATATAGAAGAATATGATGATCCAAAATCAAATAAAACATTAGATAAGTTTGAGGAAATTATTGAAGTACCTACCACCATATCATTATGAACATAAATATCAGCAACTGTGATTGTAAAAGCTTTACCATGCTCCCTTGTCCTTTTCAGAGGCCTGTTTCCTGAACGCTTTGGAAAATCATTAGCATAGTTCCCCATCTCACTGAAATTATATCACTAGAAATTGGTATCTTATTTCTTCCCATTATAAACCGGGGATAAGTGGCCTTTTTCTCCACACTTGTAAGAAACAACCATACCCTTCAAGATAGTAGTAGGGTGTCTCTTCCCATAAATATCATAGGGTGTAAGGTCAACTATTCTATTCATCCCCATTTCCATATTTTCTTTTCCAGAGTTTCAACAACCCTATGTATCCCATTCTTCCTCTTAAAATCGCAAGACATAGAGAATTAATTTTTTTATTTATAGCACATGAGACTATATCTTCATATTATGAGAAACTTTGGGAGACTAGATTCCTTTAGTGAAATGGTTTTAAACCTAAAAATAATAAATCAATCTTGATCATTTGATTATCAACGTAGTCCACGACATGTTTTGATAACTCTGTGATGTTAGATTCTTACATTTCAACAATCTCTTCCTCTTTTCAGCTCACATTCCGAAACTGCCTTTCCATATCTTCTCGCTGTTCATGAGGGAAGAATTTTTCAAAGAATATTTCCTATAAATCCCTCCATTCCAATTCTTCTATTTCTTCCTCCTCTTTTGTGTTTTGAATTAAATACCACCACAAATCTGCATCTCCCGATAGATGATAAACCACCACGATAACCTTCTCTATTTTTTACATCTCATATCATAATATATCTTCTCTAATGAACATATCCACTGATCTACTATGATTGGGTTTTTAGTCCCATTAAACGATGGATGCTGTTGGCGGATAATGTGGTCTAGCATAGCTCCTCCATGTTGTGAATCCAGATGCTCCATTAAGGTAATGTTATTGTTTATAACAAGAGTCAGCTTTCCCAGTATAGTTATAATTTTCTCAGAACCAATCACAACACTAGAGCCAACATCATTATCTTACATCGGTGGGAAATCCCTACTTAGTACACGTGCATTCATGGGATTTACATTCCATTTACTAGGCGCCATTTATAAATAATAGAATACACTATATTAGATAATGAATAATAATTTATAATGTCAAAATAGACAAATACTAAGCATTACTAACCTCTTAATCATAAACATGGTTTATTTACGGAAAATTTTACATTTAAATCCATCATAATGGAATGTAAAGAATATGTGAATTATCATAAGATTATCCCCTAGTAGTGTCAAACCAGGTCTGTAGTAAGGCCCATTGTCATATACTAGGATACACCAGGTCACAACCAAAACTCCTCGTCAGATATTTTACTACTAGGTGCATCTGTTCTAGAACCGCATCCACATGTAGTATCTAGATAGGGATGTATTTGATAGAAAGATAGAAATAATCTAGTCCTTACCAAAATTATAGAATGTTATTGAATGTTTATCCTAAAATACTATCACAGGGTTTTCTCTTAATCTAAAATTTCTAAATCTACTCTCTATGTTCTCTACTAAACATCACCAGATACCAACTGTAATGACCCGACCCAGTTTCCCAGAGCCAGTGCCTTAATTCATTATATTATAATGATTACAAAATTTTTTTATCCTAATGTAATGAATACTTTATTAGTTTTGTAAAACTAGATTTATACAAAAGATCAACATTACAACATTAAAGGAAATACAATATCTAAATTTATTTGACCACATCCAATACTCCTAGGTTATTTCTACATGTAATTCATAATATACCTCTTCATGTGATCATACCATGATTCACTGTTTCATTTTCACTCTTACACCACTGTGCTAAACATATTTTGTATTAAAAATTATAAAAATATTATCAAATTTTGCTTCATGTTTGATTCAATAATTTTGTGTTTATCACAGTTAAATAGGGAATTTATACTTGTTTTGAAAATTACAATGTAGGTGGAGGTGATTTGGAGGGCCCATGATGAAGTACTTGAAAAATGGGCCAAATTGCGTAGGATCCAAGAAGTTTAGTGGACTAAAATTCATGCTGATACCCCACCGTGAATCTAAATGGGCTGAATTTTTTGGGATTGTCAATAATTTAATATGATAGATTTCATATTAAGGAACCCAATCCTGATTCGGCATCTATGGGGTGCATCCGAACTGATCTGTCCATCCCACCAAATTTGGACCATGTCAAATGCGGTGTTCTGTAATTTATCCATATCTTGAGTTGTAGTTGTCCAAATGGTGCCAATATTTCGATGGAGACATTCAAGATGTATGGATAAAACTTATCTATTTTCTACGAATCGATATAAGACTTTCAGAAGGCCTAAATGCATCATGCAAGTTGATTGATGAAATCTGTGTGCCTAAAACCACCTTCAAATTTTTATATAAAAGGGCACCAAGGGAACCTCATTTGCAAGATCGTTCAAGGAGTGAAGTGCTACCAATTTGGAGTCCTATAGGAGTCTCCTAATCAACATGAAGGTTCTGGAGGCCCCTATCCTCATAGGGTAATCAAGGATGAAGAAGGAGTTCCATCCGAGCTTCTTCCTCCTCCCTATGTCGAGCTAAAAGTTGGGTGTTTGTTGTGAGGGAGCTACACACATGTCAAGGGAGTTATGATGCCTAAATTAGCTACTGATTTTGAGTAATTTGGGTGTTTAAACATTTCATTCCATGTATCTTATTTTATTTCAGATTTGAATGCATGATTTGATGCATGTGAGTTTTATGATCTTAATTTCTAACCGATCGGTGTGAGGTTTAGAGTTCGTGACTTGTGTTGTTCCGATTGGACATCACAAGAATCCTTTTCATACCCACATTATTGAGATTTCAATATGACTTGGAAGCTCTTATTCCATGCATAAGTACTGGACCTTGAAAATATGATTGTTACATCAAGGTTTGGTCCTTAAAGTATTGAAATAAAATCATAGGAATTAATCGGGATTTCAATTAACTCCAACCAAATAATTACTCTAAACCTAAGATGAATCTAGATGAACAATGAACATGATATGTGTGTAGTGAAATAACATTCACCCTTTTATCTTTTATTTTTCAAAATCCACTAGGTCACTCATTTTTTATGCTATTTCAACTAAGTCATTGTTTTAAACTCTTTTCAAAACCACCCTCTCTCGTAGACATTTTTATTAAAAATACACACTCTAAACCTACCAACGCTCCTTGAGAGATGACCTAGGGTCTACCCTAGACTATAAATCAACCCTGTAAAATAATCAATTTGACGTGTCATGACCAAATGGCCAAATTTTGGCGCCGTTTCTAGGGAGAGCTTTTGTTTTTGTGCGTGTTTTTGATAATTTTTGTTTTGTAATTTTTATGAATATTTGATCGTTTTATCTTCTACCATTGAATTTATTTTTTGTGTACTAATTTATTTATTGTGTAGGTTCTGTGTATGACGTGTTCTACTCCAAGAGACCTATGAACTTTCGAACTCGAACCAGAGAGGATCCTACATCAACAAAACCAAGACACACAAGACCACACTTTGTAGGTGGAGACATCAAATATTAAAATTCTTCATGATCTTTCTTCTTCTTCTTCTGAAACCAAAGTTAAAATAGAACATAACTTGTATAACATGGATGAAAATAATAGAACACTAAAAGAACTAACCACACCTGATGTTGATATCCGACCTACTTACATTAATTTAAAAGGCGATGCACCTAATTTTGAACTAAAATTCGGCATAATCCATTTATTACCATGATTTCATGGATTGCCTGGAGAAGACCCTCATAAGCACTTAAATGAATTTCATACTGTGTGTTCAACCTTAAAACCTTCTAATGTGGATGAAGAACAAGTGAATCTTAGGGCATTCCCATTCTCATTTGAAAACACTACAAAAGATTGGTTATACTATGTCAATTAAACAATTAGGGGCTGGGCAGACATGAAACACCTTTTTCATTAAAAATACATCCCAGCCCCTCAAACTGCAACTATAAAGAAAGAAATATGTGATATAGGACAATCTCAAGGGGAAACATTACATGAATATTGGGAACGCTTTAAAAGGTTATCTTCAAGTTTCCCACACCACCAAATAGGTGATCAACTTTTAATTCAATATTTTTATGAAGGTTTGATTCCTATTGATTGAAATATGATTTATGATACTGCAGGTGGTGCATTGGTAGACAAGACCCCAATTGTTGTAAGAACCCTCATTGAGAACATGGCATAGAACACTCAACAATTCGGTACATGGTCCAGTGTCCCCATTCGAGGTTTCTATGAGGTGCAAAGTACTCAGTTTGAGAAGAAGGAGGACATGAAGTTTCAAGAGGTAAGTACCCTTCTACGACAACTTGCTCTCTCCCAAGGGAAATCTCAATCTCCTCCTCCCATCCATTGTTGAATCTTCTCTTCTAACACCCACTATTCTGAACAATGTCCTCAATTGAGAGAAACTTCTGAGAGTTGTGAGGAAATATTTATAGGACGCCCCTTTAACCAACCCTTTAGGCAAGAACCATACTATCCATCCAACCAAGGGTGGAAGGACATCAAATCCTCTAGTCAAGGGGGTATTCAAATAAGACTCAACAGAAATAGAACCAACAGGGTTAGAGTAGTCATCCACCACCACCTAGAAATCCTCAACCACCCCAAAGGCCATTCCAACCACCCCCTCCAAAAACTGTGCCTATCCTAGAAGATATGATGATGCAAATGGCTACCAATAATATACAATTCCAACAAACCACCCAACCAGCCATACAAGACCTAAAGACCCAACTAGGCCAACTTGCCAACTCGGTGGGGGAAATCCAAAGTCATGGGTCGGGTAAACTACCATATCAACCAGTAGTAAACCCTGGGGATAAAAGAAATGTTAGTTCCATCACCCTTAGGAGTGGGGAACAACTAAAAAGACAAAACACCCCTCCATTAGAGTCCTCCCATCCAATGTAAACCACCATCCCAACTGCTGAAAATAGTCCAAGAGAAGAAAACCCTTTTCCTGAGAGAAGCCCTTCCAAAGGAATGACTGTGGATGTTGATGACCCACCTATCCAAACCATTCCTCAAAGGTCTGCACATCCTAGGAAACAAAAAGAAACTGAACCTGATAAAGAAATCTTGGAAACATTCAAGAAAGTACAGGTTAACATTCCTTTGATTGATGTTGTGAAGCAAATTACAAGATATGCCATGTTTCTGAAACAGATGTGTACACACTGAAAAAGGCATCATGGTGATGAGAAGGTGAGCCCGGGGAGGAATGTTTCAGCATTGATAGAGCCATCACTTCCCATGAAGTACAATGATCCAGGGAAATTCTTGATTCCGTGCACCATAGGGGGGTATTCATGTTACAACGCAATGCATGATTTGGGTGCTTCTATTAATGTGATTCCTCACTCTATTTACTCTTAATTGCAGGTCGGTGAACTAAATCCCACTAGTATTGTCGTTCAGCTAGCAAATCGGAGTTTAACACACCCCTCTGGTGTGTTAGAGGATGTTCTTGTGAGGGTGCAAAATTTAATTTTTCCTGATAATTTTTACGTGCATAAAATGGAAGATGATAGGATGAATGGACATGCCCCAATTATATTGGGGCAAACTTTCTTGAAAAACACCAAAACCATAATTAATGTTCATAATGGTACATTATCTATGGAGTTTGGTTGTAATATTGTCCACTTCAATATCCCTGATGCCATGAAGCACTCCTTAGAAGAACACTCCTCTCTCTCTGTCAATTCAATCGATGTTCTCCCTTACCCTGAAACAACTTATTTCCATTCCCCTGATCCCCTTTATGAGTTTTCTTCATTGATTGAAATATTGGGTAATGAATCATGAATTGAGTGTTGTAGCGGTCTAAGTAAATGTCATGCATGTTTGTTAATTGTTGATTTCTTGAACATAGAGGATCACATGACCATGGATGATACTTCTAAGCTTGTAAAAGCTCATTTTGTATCTGAGGATGTTTCCATTGAGCAGTTAGATGAGATCAGTGTCTTCTCACTTTCACACACACTTCCGTCAATCCAAAATCCCCTAGAATTGGAACTGAAACAACTGCCTCAAATTTAAAATACTCATATATTGAGAATGGAAACAAGTTTCCCATCATCATTGATAGTTCACTCCCTCATGAGCATGAATTGCGACTGCTTTATCTTTTGAGGAAGTATAAACAAGATTTGGGATGGACACTTGCTGACATTACTGGCATTAGCCCATCAATTTGTACACATCATATTTTATTAAATGACGAGGCTAAACCAGTGAGGCAGTCACAATGTCGACTTAAACCAAACCTTTTTGATGATGTTAAAAAGGAAGTTACAAAACTATTGGCTGCTAGAATCATTTACCCTATCACTGATAGCCAATGGGTCAGTCCCATTCAAGTAGTTCCTAATAAAACTGGCCTTACTGTAGTTAAAAATGAAAACAATGAATTTGTTCCAACTCATGTGCAGAATAGTTGGCGTGTCTGTATAGACTATCGCCGACTAAACCAACACACTAGGAAGGACCATTTTCCATTGCCATTCATTGACTAGATTCTAGAGAGGATAGTAGGGAAGTCCCATTACTGTTTCCTTGATGGGTATTCTGGATACTTTCAGATTCATATTTCCCCTGAGGATCTAGAAAATAAAACCATTACATTCCCCTTTGGTACACTTTCTTATAGAAGGATGCCATTTGGTCTGTGCAATGCTCTAAGTACTTTCCAACGATGTATGGTTAGTATTTTTTCATATTACCTGGCGAATTGCATGGAGGTTTTTATGGATTATTTTACTGTTTGTGGATCCTCTTTTGATGAATGTTTGAGTACTGTTTCTTCTGTCCTACATCGTTGTATTGAAAAGAATATCTTATTAAATTATGAGAAATACCATTTCATGGTGCGACATGGCATTGTTTTGGGACATGTCATATTTGGGGAAGGTATCCAAGTGGAAAAATCAAAATTAAATATCATTTCCTCCCTACCATTCCCTAAAAATGTTCGGGATGTGCGGTCTTTCCTGGGTCATGCTGGATTCTATCATCGTTTCATTCGCGACTTTAGTAAAATTGAACTCCCCATCTCCCAATTACTCCAAAAAGATAAAGAATTTGCTTTTCATAAAAAATATGTGGACAATTTCAATAAGTTAAAATGGAGTCTCACATCACCCCTGGTAATCCAACAACCTCAGTGTGATTTACCATTTTAGCCCATGTGTGATGCCTCTAACTATGCAGTTGGGACTGTCTTATCACAAATGGGTGATCGAGCTCCACATGTCATTGCATATGCCTCACGTACTGTGGACCTTGCCCAAGTAAAATATAGCACAACTGAAAATTAATTTCTTGACATTGTGTTTTCCTTGGATAAATTCAGGTCATACCTTTTAGTGTCCAAAGACATTGTGTTCTCAAACTATGCAGCCCTCTGATATCTCCTAAATAAACCAGAAGCCAAACCACGTCTCATTTGCTGGATGCTCCTTCTTCAAGAATTTGATCTAGAAATTTGTGATAAAAAAGGAGCAGAGAATGTGGTTTCTGACCATATCATTAGAATTCTCCCATCCTTGTACATTGAATCATCCCCTGTATTCCCATAAATGAATTGTTTACTGATGAGAAATTGTACAGAGTGCAAGATGCTATTCCTTGGTATGCTGAAATTGTATATTATTTGGCAGCGTCTTGCATTCCTACTGATTTCAACAAAAACCAACCCAGTCATCTAAAATATGAGTCTTGTTGGTACATTTGGGATGACCCCTACCTTTGGCGCACATGTAGTGATCACATTATTAGGCGTTGTGTTCCCGGTAGATAGTTTTAGTTTGTCCTTATGTTATTCCACACACTTGCTTGTGGGGGCAACTTCGGCCCCCAATGGACTGCTCGCAAGGTCTTAGATTCTGGTCTCTTTTGGCCCACATTGTTTAGGGATGCCCATGAATTCTGTAAATCTTGTCCTCACTATCATAGAATGTGAAATGTCTCTAAAATAAATGAGATGCCCCAACAACCCTTTCTTTTCCAAGACATTTTTGATGTTTGGGGAATTGAGATTATGGGACCATTCCCCAATGGATTTGGGAACCATTACATTCCTCTAGCAGTGGATTATGTTTCAAAGTGGGTAGAGACATGAGCCATGAGAATAGATGATTCCAAGACAGTTGTGGAATTTTTGAGAACCCAAAAATTCTCTAGGTTTAGATTACTTAGGTTTATCATTAGTGATCAGGGATCACATTTCTGCAAATGCACAATGCAATCTCTTTTGCGTAGGTATGGGGTTGGGCATCGAGTGTCTATTGCTTATCACCCACAAACAAATGGTCATGCCGAAGTACCAAATAGAGAGGTAAAACAGATTCTTGAGAAAACATTTCATCCAAATAGAAAAGACTGGAGTCTTAGACTCAATGATTCATTATGGGCTTACCATACTTCATTCAAAACTCCAATTATCAAGTCACCATATCAGCTAGTTTTTGGGAAGAGTTGTCACCTCCCTGTTGAGGTAGAGCACCGAGCCTACTGGGCCATCAAACAATTCAATTCTAATCATTTTGGTGCAAGTTCTCAAAGGAAGTTGCAGATTCAGGAGCTAGAGGAAATTAGAAGAGATGAATATGAAAAAACCAGGATTTATAAGGAGAGAACCAAGGCTTCTCATGGCCGTCTTATCCTTCATCGTCAGTTCAACATCGTGCATAAGGTCCTCCTCTACAATTCAAGGCTAACGTTTCACCCTGGTAATCATTGTTTCCATTGGTTTGGACCATACATTGTTACTAAGGTCTCTCTATTTGGCGTTGTCCCGGTTCAAAATGAAGACACCAAGCAAACCTTCACTGTTAATGGGAAGCAGTTGAAGCACTTCCATGAAGCCATTCCAGAGTCCCCAATGGAGGAACTCCAAGTTCAAGAAGCAAACTATGAATGAAATCAACCAGGTTTAATACTTCCTTCCCACATTCTCTCTTACTACAGTGAGGTCACTTCATACTCTAGGTGTGGGGGGGGGGGTGGATACATTCCTGGGTTACTTAGGAATTTTCATTGTTTTCTCCATTTGTTTTCACTTTTTTTGCCTTCTTTATGGAATTTTCATTTTCCCCAACAACAATTTTGAAAATTCATGATGTGGCGACCATAGAGTGGGGAATGTAAAAATACCATAACAAAGGCTAAAAAGAATTTTTGTATGGGTTTACCATCAAGGAGTTATTTTTAGTGAATTGTTTATCTGTCAATGATATAAATGGTCATATCTATGTGAAACCATTGAGATGATTGATGCCCTTTGTGTGAGTAGTTTTTTTGGAAAACTATGTCACTAATCTATCCACATATTATTTTCACCAAACCACAAAGTGTGATTATTTCATACTAAATATAAGGTAAATATATGTTGGGGTAATGTTTTTCAGCTTTAAATGATATTTCTATACGTTCGTTCCTTATCAGATCTATTTCATTACTGTTCCAGATTAACCTATGCGTGTGTACCTATTGTCCGACTATTGTACGCACTCAAAAAAAAATTGTTGTGTCTTGGGCAGGTCAAAAAACTACTCCTCCTAAACCTTTGATCTTGTTATATCTATTTCAATTAGTGTCATGAGGAGATCAAACAATGGTTGAGAGATGAGTGTGAGATTTGTTCCAATTGAAACTTCAAAAAAAAATTATAATAAATGAGGGGAGTGATGAAATGTGCAACATATGGGGATATCTAGGTCGGGAGCTTATGGTTTGACTTCTAGAAATTCTTAAATGAGTGGGTCTTGAAATATGATTGAAAAGGATGTATGACAGGTTCGGTGACAAAATCATTTAAGCTGAAAAATGTTAAAATAACATATATTTATTGGATTGCAAGTGGAAATAATGGAATGGAATGGTTTCCACACACACACATGGAGAGTTAGTGTCATTTTTAACTTCTAAATTCCTTCCTCAATTGGGTATCATGAATCTTTTTGAATTTTTCTATGATATGATTTATGAGACATCTTTTTCTATTTTTACTTGGAAGAACTCCTTGGTGTGGTTCTTGCATTGATCACTTTACTTTAAATAAAATTTCCTCAAATGATAAATCTTCAAGATGTTGGAAATATATATATATATATATATATATATATATATATGCATCAATATATTTGGTTGTATGACTTTTCCCAGGAGTGAAAATGTTTAGGTGTCGGGGTGTGATCGTACCACGATTCACTCTTTCATTTTCACCCTTACACCGCTGTGCTAAACATATTTTGTATTAAAAATTATAAAAATATTATCAAATTGGTCTTCATGTTTGATTAAATAATTTTTTGTTTATCACTGTTAAATAGGGCAATGATACATGTTTTGAAAATTACAATGTAGGTGGAGGAGATTTAGAGGGCCCGTGATGAAGTCCTTGAAAAATGGGCCAAACTGCGCAGGATCCAAGAAGTTTAGTGGACTAAAATTCATTCGGATACTCCACCATGCATTAAAATTGGCTGAACGTTTTCGGGTTAGTCCAAAATTTATTAGGCTACATTTCATATTAAAGAACCCAATCCTGATTCGGCCTCTATGGGGCCCATCCGAACTGATATGTCCAAGCCACTGAATTTGAACCAAGTCAAATGCGGTGTTCTGTATTTTATCTATATATTGAGTTGTAGTTGTCCAACTAGTTCCAAACGTTCAATGGAGATAGTCAAGATGTAGGTATACAACTTTTCTTTTTTCTCCAAACCGAGATAAGACTTTCTGAAGGCCTAAACTCGTCGTTCAAGTGGATTGATGAAATTGTGTGCCTAAAACCACCTTCCAATTTTCCTATAAAACTGAACCAAGCGAACCTCATTTGCAAGTTCGGCCAAGGAGAGAAGTGCTTCCAATTTGGAGTCCAAGAGGAGTCTTCTAATCAACTTGGATGTTCTGGAGGCCCTATCATCATAGGGTAATCAAGGATGAAGAAGGAGTTCCACCCGAGTTTCCTCCTCCTCCCGATGTCGAGCTAAAAGTTGGGTGTTCGTTGTGAGGGAGCTACACACATGTCAAGGGAGTCCTGATTTATAAACTAGCTACTGGTTTGGAGTAATTTGGGGGTTTAATGTATCTTATTTTATTTCAGATTTGAATTCTTGATTTGATTCATGTGAGTGTTATGCTCTTAATTTCTAACCGATCCGTGTGAGTTTTAGAGTGCGTGACTTGTGTTGTTCCGATTGGACATCACACGAATCCTTTTCACACCCACCCTATTGAGATTTCAATATTCTTTGGAAGCTCTTATTCCATGCATAAGTACTGGACCATGACAATACGATTGTTACATCAAGGTTTGGTACTTAACACATTGAAATAAATGCTTAGGAATTAATCGGGATTCAAATTAACTCCAACCAAAGAGTTAATCTAAAACTAAGATGAATCTACATGAACAATGAACTTGATATGTGTGTAGTGAAATCACATCGACCCTTTTATCTTTTATTTTTCAAAATCCACTAGGTCACTCAATTTTTAAGAAATTTCAACTAAGTCTTTTTTTAAAACTCTTTTCAAAACCACCCCCTCTCTTAGTCATTTTTATTAAAAATACACACTCTAAACCTACCAACACTCCTTGAGAGACGACCTAGGGTCTACCCTATACTATAAATCAACCTTATAAACATAATCAATTTGATGTGTCATGAAAACACAGCCAATGTCCTAGGAAAATGATACATAATAATGGGGTGAGATAATATGCTTAGTAAGGGTAAGCGATATAGTGTAAGATATCATAAACATAATCATTAGGCATGTTAAATTACTAAAAACACATGCTAATAATAAACTTAAACACATTTTTGACAGGAATAAGATATAAATAAAATATTCCATAATAAAGAATAACACTATGTATTCTACTAGTAGAATAACCTCATGAAATTTCAATTAATTTTTTTATAATGATGGAATTAATAATGCTGGATATCATAACCATACCATCAAGGCCTTGTTGCAAGACAATAAATAACCATTTATTTAAGGCGTCATGCCAAGACAATAATTTGTCTAATTAGACCTATAGATGCATCAAAAGGCTATAGAAGGACCCACACATCAATTAATAAGTCCAATTTATTCCTCATATGATTTAGTATAAATATAAATGACATATACATTCATATTGAAACAAACATATGAAATATCAATAACATTCCCTGAAGATTAAGCATAATTACTAACCTTTCTGAGTAAATTGGTGAATGGTTTTAAGATAGAATATCCATAATAAAACTAATCATAATCTATTAAATTAAATATTATATATGATCTATTAAAATATTAATCCCAATAATATATAAGAATCAACAGGAGTGTTGAAGTAGATGAGATACTATTATAAAATCATCGAGTAATTATTGAGATAAATATTCATTAACTTTAAAAAGAAGAGTTATTTTAGAAAATTAATTTTATAAAAACATAAGTGAAGAAATATAGTATTTTCATAATAAAATGAGTATTTTTAGAAATATATTGTTCAATAAAAACTTATTATATAGTTCCCTTGAAAATAGGTAAGAATTTGATAAATTCCCTTGAATCTGGCATTTATTTCGGGAAGATTTCGTGAAAGATCCTTTTAGAACATATAAATCCCCATAAATTAAATTGGGATTTTGATTGGGAAAAATATATAAGACATTATCAAAGAATATATGAGGAGTAAATATGATTAAATATGAACTTAATTGATGTAAGTAGATAATTAGAGTAACTTGAATTAAAATGCATCTTCGGGTAGAAAACCCTTAGCATAAGTCTGAAGGTTTTCCTCACTTGATCTTATTGACATGAATAATCAAATTGAGGTTAATATATTTATGATTTTAGAACCTAATCTATATGTAATTGATTTAGTATAACATATTATGTTTATTCATGGCATTTTGATGGGTTAATAAATTCAATTTTATTGTTTAGGAGTGTTTTCTTCTTTGGTTTTCATGATCAGTTTACTTATATTCAGGTACGAATAAAAATGTAGACTGAGAATGTTTGTTTAGAATAGAAGTCATTTTTTATTAGTGAATAAATATAATATTACATGTTAATAAAAATCTTTTGGTTGTTATGAGTGATAATGAATCATTATATAAAGCCTTATTGACAATTGTTTGGGTTAATTAGCATTTCTTGATCATAACAAACTCATTTTGATTTATAAATTAATATCTCATGTAAAAAAGGATTCCAGAAACTTAAATAAGTTATAATAAAAATATTTGAGTCTTTTTCAACCATAAAACATGTTCAATTACACGAATTGAATATGGTAAGAGAAATTAAAAACTCGTCATCCTTGAATGTGATAGATTAATACATCTCGGTCGGTGTTTAAATTTCTAGTATAAAAAAGGGGAAAGAAGAGATGATTAAGAATTATTCCATTATCATAAAAAATATAGTACATGTAAGGTACTTTTGCTGTCACAACATTTGGATGAAAGGAGGCGAGGAAAGAAAATGAATATAAAGTAACTTGAAATAAAATAAATGAAAAGCACAATTGACCTCTTGAAGTTTTCTTCCTTGAGATCCTCTTTAGGGGAGAGGTTTTGGACTTTTTATGAGAAAAAGTGGAGTTGAATATGGGGGAGGAGCTTGGGAGGACATTTGATCAGAATTTAGACATGAAAAAAGGATTTAGAGGATTGACGAGAAGAGGGAGTGAGGGGGGGGGGGGGGTTATATGGGAGGAGATAACTGATTTTTGAATATCTTATTCATAATTTCATTATTTCCCTCAAGACAACCAATATTGTTGATTAATGTGACCAATTATAGTAATAAGTGCATGTGAGTTTGAAACAAGTATTCTTATATTTTCCATGATGATATTAATAGTGAATTTAACTGATAATGTATATATATATGGTTAATTACCAAATTTTTCTATTCATAAAAAATTAGATTATTTCAGAAAAATCCAAAAAAATCACCCTAACCATTTTTTAATTTCTATAATTCAAAAATTAAATCCATTTTATTGAAAATAATTTTCTAAATATTTTTAATTTAATTTTGAAATAAAATCAAAATTTATTCGAAAAATAACAATTTTAGAACTATAATTCGTTTTAAATCTCCTTGAAAAATTAATAGTGATCTCATTATCTTATAACCTCAAGAGAATAAAATAATAATACTATTTATAATTTATAAGGGTTATATTACTATTCATATTACTATTCATAATGTTATGTTAATATTCACCAAAAATAATGTTTGTCTTGTTAGAGTCTAAATATCTTACTAAACACAACTGTGTATGTTAGTTTTTTGATATTCGAATCACATAGGTGGAAAAATATGTTTTCTGGATAGGTTATAACAAAGTGATATTTTGTAGTGAATCAGTGTTTTATGCATTCAATATTAAATTTATTTATAAATCCCAGGGGTGTTACATATGATGAACCAAATATATCCTTCCTCATTGTGAGAATGTTTTGTCATAGTTTTCATCAATACATCAATGTATATAATTTTTTATATATATTAATAATATTATCATGATTAATGACTAATACACACATTCATAGATATGAATATCTAATGACCCAAAAAAATAGAGAATTCTTATTAGTGGATTTGTTCTCATAATCTTATCTACTAGATGATACCAAGTATGAAATTAATAATAAGTAGTCGCAATGTCTTATAATCACTCAACAACTGATCATTATAATTCAAATGTGTACCATTACATAGATTTCATCCAACCATAAATAATATGTTTATGAATATTTTCATTACACTTCAAGGTTATCATTAAAGTATGGAACTATTATAATCTTTCTATTTGATAAAAACTCTTTAGATATTGGAACCTTAATGGTATATAAAATAACACTCATCATGTGATAAAAAATATAATATTATTTAGTACGTAGAATATTTTTGTAATAAAAGGTATAAATTTAGATAGTTATATGTAAAAAACTCAAAGAAACATCCACTTTAACAATATCTAAATGTAAAAAAACATTTTAATCACATATAAGAAAAATTATTCTATAGTGGTATAAATATATATATTGGACCTACCATGTTTTCGTGTTTATTATGATTTCTAAGACATTATATCTATTAGAAAATCACTCATGATGTGATATCACCAAATATTAACCATTTATTACTTTTTAAAAATTTGGTGTCTTAGATAAAACCATTTCCTAGAACATAACATTTAAATAACACTTATTAATCAACCTCATAAACTAAAAAATAATTTTTCTATGTAGATATGACAACCAATGATTGTAATAAGTATTTCTAGATTATTACATTTACTTACAACTATCCTATATCATGTTATATTACAGAAATGTCGTTCTATATCCCCTTAGAAATTAATATTCCCATATCTCCAACAACTTAGAACTCATAAAATTATACATTATCACGTACTATTGTATAATTAGAAATAAATTTCTAAGTAGTTCTCTTGGTTATGTTTTATATTCATTCTCTTTCCATTACACATATGAAATATCAAATCTCAGCACAAATCCTGGAATTTAAGATGGATCTCTAAATTATCCTTTGGAATATGTAGTATATTCTTCACAAAAAACCTCTCACATGTTTTCACACATCATAAAGGAGAGACTTTATGCAATGTGATAATGTAATGATTCAGTATTGAATCATTACACCTTGTATTTTCATTTGAATAACTTATCATATCACATATTTTGAACCAATATAAGAGAACACAATGACCTATTTTTATAGATCACATTTCCTTAGACATGGGTTTCTAATTTAATTCATTCATGAGGAAATTATTCTTATTATTAATTAACTATTAGACTAATCAAAATTTATATAAGGGGTCAATAAATTTGTATTGGAAAATGACAGCCCTAAAACTAAAGTCTTTTAGAGAGATGATGCATATTCCTTACAACAATATATTCTCTGAACATTTCTCTTAATTTAATACATTAACAGAAAACTAACACTTGTATACATTATTGTATTTCTTTGGTTTCTCTAACCCTTCTAGCAGTGTCATATATAAATATTCTATTAGTTTTCTTCCATGTAGGACAATCTTAGTATACAATCAATAAATAAAATGATCCTAGATTATTGGTATGAAATGTATAATTATAATATATTTTTGAATGATGAATGGTGAAAAGTATTGTTATATAACTCTCTATAAATCTCTTGAAGTCATCATCAACCAATATTGATTTATTGGTACCATACTGTACCATTCACATATATTTTATTGTAAATAACAACCAATGGATTTTTATCAACTAGAAAATAATCCATAATACCTAATTAGATTGGCGGTATATGTAATCCATCTGTGATTTTATTTAAACATTTCAATCATAACTAGTTGCCATTTGTTGATTCATTATATGACTCATTACTCTTATTGAATAATATATCAATTATCCTAATGATTAAAAAAACACCTCTTTGGTTTTAAAATTCCCACATATTATTTTTATGTGTAGTAATTCCTACACTATAACTAGTGGATTCTAGTGTTCCTATGTAAACTCGTGCACATATAGAGCCTCAATATCATCAAAGTCAATCCTTCTCCCATTCTCTTGAAAGATAAGTGCTTCTATATTATAGAAAAATAGTTGGTATAGACTAATGAATTTAAATATTAGTGATGAAAATATATTGTATTTCTATAGGATAATTAAATGATATGAACTTATTTTCTTTATTATTTATGTTTATATCAAAGGAAATATTTTATGAAAAAATTGTTAGCAAACACATGAATTTATTTCATATAATGATTTTTATTAAAGCATTACATGTTTGAAAAATTGTTAATAGTTACATATTTAATTGAGAAACATACCTTGAAAATATTTATTGAAGACTTGAAATACATATAAGAATACTTAGTAATCTCCCTTGTACAATCAGGAAGTCATTTATGTGAATAAGTTAACGTAACTTCTGAAGTATCTCCACAATACATTTTAATGATGCAGAAACAATTTTCCACAACCCCTGTGAATTCCTCTAAGGTACAAAGCCATTAATAAATATAAAAAATATTATTTTCTGTTTATGATATTATATTGTTGTTTCCAAAATCGATGTCACATTCCATGTGAATGAACTTTTAACATCAGTTTTAAATAGAACAATATTAAAACACTTCCCAATTTACCATTGGCATATTTTTTTATTAGAAACGAACGATAATGTTTTTTTATTAATATTTGATGTCATATATTTATTAAAAATTATATCAAATGTTTTTTGAAATTTAGACTTCAATTTTTATGAAAACTTGTGACACCTATAAAAAAAATTCATATTGGTTTTCATAAATACTCAAATAAAAATTATTTTAAAAAAATTATATGCATGGGTCTTTCGTCATTAATTCATAGTTATTTATTTCAAAAAAAGTAATAGTTGAGAAATTTGACTCTTGAAATCACATCATCAACCTCATTCTTATTTATTTGATATATTTTTCTGCAACTTTATCATTTTAATTCTCCATTTCATCCTCCCTAACCATCATTTTCTTTATTTGGCCCACTAATATCTATTATATTCATCTTTTTGAGTTTCAAAATCATTATATTTAATATTACTTTGATAAATATTATTTCATTTATTACAATATTAATTTCATCAATCACTATTTTGGATCTTCCTTAATGTATATTTTTAGCATAAATATCCATATTTTGTAAGTGGAATATTTATTTTTTATTTTTAGGATACTTATTTAGTATTTTTTTAGTTATAAATTGTATTAATTTATTTTAAAAGAAATAATTTCTTCCATTATAAATTATTATGGTTATTTTTAGTTTTATAGTATAAATGTATTTATTATTGTAAATTGTTTTTTTTTGAATAATTTCTTTATAATTGGAATTTTCTGTGTCTATAATTGATTATATTCATAAAATGATTATTGTTAAATTTTTTATAGTTTACCTTAATGAATCATAAGGAATGAAGAAAGGATATTTTAAGATTGAATTTAATATTTTTTTATTAGGGATTGGTAAATCATCTTAACAACTGTTATTTAGATAATGATGAATATCTATTTAAAAATTATGTTGGATTCTATGATACTAGAGATTGGTAGATCATGTTGTTATATTAGATAATTTTGTTATCATTCCTTTTAATTTTATAAAATC
Source organism: Viscum album (assembly GCA_963277665.1). NCBI lineage: Eukaryota > Viridiplantae > Streptophyta > Magnoliopsida > Santalales > Viscaceae > Viscum > Viscum album. The sequence continues at coordinate 1,936,851,910 of OY728131.1, forward strand.
ATCTGAAGTAGGTTTATCTAAAAATTTCATTTTATTGTGAATAAATTTTTTTTAATTAAATATATATCAATAAAACGTTAATAGACTTTTTTGATTATATTTTTTTTATATTTATCTATTTTTATATATTTTTAAATGTTTATATCATTTAATATATTAACCATATATACTATGTTCATAGGTAATTAATGGATTATAATTGGATTAATGTGCAAACAACCAATACTAAATAAGAAAAATGAGTTGATGATTTCTTGGAATTTTCTAAACAAAATCATCAAAAAAGAACTAATTTTTCCACACATGAAGTGTTTGAAAGATTGAAATTTAATATCTGGAGAAATATAATAGCATAGGATTTTATATGGTTTTAATCATAATCATACCCATTGTATCTAACATAGTGAAATAACATAAAATTCATCATCTTATATTGAAGAAAATATTTTGCATGAGATAAGAGATTATATAGAATAATTAATTCTTGATATAGAAATTCAAACCATAAAAAATTGAAATTGTTGAAAGATTGTATAAAGATACTGAGAAAATAATATTCTCAGGTTGCATTAATTTTATAGTGTTTTCAAAATTTTTGAGATTCGTTATCTTGAATGAAAAAATGGATGGAGTGATAATAGTATCTATAATTTTATTTACTTTTTAAAATAGATACTTCTAAAATGAAATGAGCTTTCAAATTCCAGTTATGATAGAATGAAAATTTTATTCCCAATGGGATAGTTGTATAAAATGATACATGACTCCAAAAATTAATTTGAGTCATATAGGATTGAATAATAATGTTTATTAGAAAATCCTAAATGTGGGACTTCATGATATAAGATGGATGGAAAATTCAATTTTGGTTCATTCTCAAGTACCGACACCAAACATCCCACTAAATAATATTTATACCCTTTGACAACTCCTCATTAGAATCATCTATTTTAAAATTAAAATATTGAAAATGGGTTAACATGTCACAAAGATAACTTCATATCTGATGGAAACTTACATCACCCTAATGATTCACAAAAGCGGAAGAGATTCGGTTAAAAAATTCATTATTTTGGAAGTGAATAAAAGCTGAAAATATCATTATGGGACTATGAAAAAATGAAATCAATCCATATTTGAGACTCAATATCCAACAAAGTTAAAATTTCAATATGTTGGTAGTTTAAAAATTATCTCCACTAATATGTATAAACAAAAAATATGATTTAATGAGCTTGATGATTTCCCAACAAAATAACGATGAAATGATAATGATGTGTATACACCAAAATTGGATGATTGGTTTAAATTTCTACAAGAAACATGTGTTATAATATTGGATATATAGAACATCAAATATTATATATTATGTGATTTTATAGTGTTTATTATAAATTAATATCCTACATATGGAAACTTATCTGTTTACAATGTTAAGGGACATAAATCATGTTGAATTTTGTAAATAAGAGACTTTATATTATTAATTAAAAAACGTATGATGATAGTGTACATTTGGAATAAAATATTTTTTGTGAATTATAAATATTAAAAAAGTAAATTAATGGTTTATAGAAGTATAATACCCACATAACCCTTATTTGTAGAAGAATTTTAATACCAAGTGAAAAATAATGATATCACATTTGTGAAAATATAATGTTTTGGTTATAAAAAATACATGTAAGTGACAATATATTTTATTCAACCTTCCTAATTAGAAATTTCAAGAGATAAATCATACATTGCTGTTATGCATGTTGAGATAAAATTAAGTGACAGTTTTTATTAGGACCCATCTTTATTACTATAAATAATATTAAAATTAGTCCACAAATAACTTAATTTCACATTGAAGATCTGTTCATGTATATAGATTTAGAGATTTGGGACATAATACATTCATAACATTACACATCAATATAGAGTGGATACCATTAAAAAAATATTCATTTCTTCCAAAATATAAATCATTTCAAAGAAAACATGATTTATTGATAATTATTCAAACATTTAACTTGGATTCCTTCTATATATTAAAAATCATTATAAAATATGAAAATCATTTAAAAACATGGGATGAGCTCAAAAATCTCAGTAAGGTATATATAAATAAAGAAATAACCCCCTAGTCCATTAATACTTGTAACATATGAAATTAGTTTCAAAAGACATACATGCCATCCATATATAATTACATAGTGAAACATGTTATGTCTACAAGGTCCCCCAAAAAATAACAACATAAATAGAATAATAAAGGTATATTGTGTCATTACGTACATAATATTGTAACCCTCTCAGTTACATTATAATTTGTAACCCTTACAACTACCTTAAAATTTGTGTAACCATCGCAGTTCCACATGGAGTAACCATAAGGACGAACTCCATCATACACATACCCAATGCATTGGAGGGAGATATAGGTTCAAAAATTCATCATAAAAAATTCTCAAGAACCAGAACAGAATAATACACTATGAATAATTTCATAAAACATCTCTTTTGAATTTTGTAAAACATAATTTAAAAATAGTATTTTAAAAGAAAATCCCCTTAGAAACATCATATAATTCATGTGAGACATAATATAAGGGACTGAATATGTATATACATTAAAAATACACATAATTAAACATAATATAAACAAATACCATCATAGAAAAATTTTTAATACCACATAAATAATGAAGTAGAAGGTTATACCTAATAATGGAGACCGAGTTAAGAATTCCCTTACCCCAGGGTATTAATACTTAAAAATCATTTAAAACTCCTATATAATGGTTAAAAGAGTAATATTAATATAGTAAAGATATATATTAACCTTTATAACACCTTATATTATCATTTCATTACATAATTTCACCCTTTAATTATTAGTATTTTGTTCCTTGAATTATTTTGGGTGCCTTCTTTACATGGTTTCCATGATCGGTTCATGATGGAAGTTATTGTGAATTGGATTTGAAACTCCATAATTTGAATGGAGTGGTATTTAAATATATTAAAACCATAAATTATACCATTTATCATTTTTAATTCTTATATTTTGATGATTCATATGTTAAAACACTATTGATATTTGTTTAGGTCATTTTGGAGATTCTTCGATTGTAAAGAACTCATTTTATTTTATAAACTAGTAACATGTGTGAAAAATGATTCCCTAACAATATGTAATATATAATACAGAAATTATAATCTTTTTCAACCCTAAAAATGGTTTCAGCACTAGTATTGAATAATGTTAATGAAATTTAAGTCACATCTTCCACGATGTTGGTAAATTGACACATCACAGACAGTGTTTTAATTTCTTGAATAAGTTAGGTAGGAGAAGAAGTATAATGGTGAGTCTCAAAAAAACATGATGAAATCCAGGATATTTAATATACTAGATCATTCATGACTATTTGATAAGGGTAGGTGATGAAATAATAAGAACAACAAAAAAATGAATGAAAAAAATGAAAACAAAAGAGGATGTTTACCTCCAGATTTATTTTCCTTGAGATCCTTCTTAAGGACATTGGTTTTGGCCTTTTGGTGAGACCAGAAGCTCTAGGACATGGGGAAGAGACTTGGGAGGAGTATTAAAAAGAATATATGTAAGGATAATGGCTTGAGAGGTGTGGGAGGAATAGGGGAATGAGGGCTGTATTTATAGTATAAGAGATGATGTATTTTTCTTTATTTTAATCAATATTATAATATTTTTGCTCAAAACTATGAATAGAATTTATTAATGAGACACCAAATTGTCATAAGGGCATGTGAGTTCAAACAAAGTGGTCCTAAATCACATATGATGTCATAAATAGTTTATTTAACTGATAATTTGAATATACGATATTTTATTGTATTTCACTATTAATAAAAAATTATTAAATTTCAAAAAAATTCAAAAAATTCTCCACAAAAATATCTTGACGTGTAGAGTTAAAAAATGAATCCATTTTTTGAATATAATTTTCTAATTATTATTAATTTAATTTTTAAACAAAAACATACTTTATTCAAAAATTAACAATTTTATATCTATAAATGCTTTAATATCACATTGAAAAATTAACCAATATGTTAATATCATAAATCCTTAGGATAAAATAATAATAATAAAATTTACTATTAATTAGGTTCATATTAAAATTCATATAAATATTCATAAGGGTATGTTAATATTCACCAAAAATCATGTTGGTTCTAATGAACTCCAAATAACTTACTGATCAAAATTGTATATGACTAATTTTCAAAATTCAAAACATAGAAGTGGAAAAATTATGATTAAAGGATAGTTTTAAATATTAAAAAAAACTATGTTTCATGCATTTCATTTAAAAAAAGCGGGATGGTACATTATCCCCACCTTTCATAAATTATGTCCTCGTAATTTTATTTACTTATTAAACATGTTATGGTACCTTGATCATGGTGTCCACATGGTTTCATCATCATCTTGCTCCTGTAAATATAATGTACATGCATTAGAAAAATGATTTAGAGATTATTAAAATTCATTTTCATACTTTATCCAAAAACACCTTGTACAACTTGGGTCATATAGGTGTTCATAGAAAAATAGTTTCGAAATAGAATCATGTACGACATAAAATTTCAAAACATATAATAAAAATTGATTTTTATAAAATAGTCAGATCGATTTTGAGGTTAAACATTCAATAAATGTTCCATTTAAAATACCATAAGTATGTTCAAAAAGACTATATTGTAAATGAAAATTTAAATTGCTTGTGCAAGTGTATCCTTCTTTAGCACCTTTTTCAAAATCATAATATGCTATAAAATCTTTTGATACGTTAAAGTATTTGAAAATACATTGATAATATTTAGATTTCTTTAAAATATATGAATATTATGTAAATATTTATTGATTAAATCCAACCCATGATCCATGATGGTATCGAGGTATAGTGGTGGTGTTTGGTAACTCAAACAATTTCTTGCAAGTGTGTTGTATGTGAGAAAATGTTTCAGACTCATCTGAAAATGATTTTGAAATAATTATTGCAACCAATTCCTCACGAAGAGATATCAATGTCATTTAAGATCCTCCTCATTCCATTTTTAACTGACATTCCTCGATATGAAATGTTATAAATCAATGATTTAACTTAAATAATAGACAGAGAGACAAACCATATCTTTAACGAAATCTCCAAATCCCTAATGTTCTTTAAAACATTCCATTGATACCAACTATAAGGACCCGACCTTATTACAATAGATAATCATGAAATTTGTGAAGAAATAAATTTCTTTCACATTGAGGATATTTTCATGTTTATAGATTTTGAGATTTGGGACATAATATATTCTTAACATTACACATTAATATAATGTGGATACCATAAAAGTGTATTAATTTCTTCAAAAATATAAAACATTTCAAATAAAAAATTATTTATTTGAAAATTATTCAAACACTTAACTTGGATTCCATATTTTTCTTACACATCCTTATCACATGTTAAAATCATTTAAAAACATGGTATGAGCAGAAAAATCTCATTAAGGGATATAAAAAGAAAGAAAGAACACATTAGTCTGCGAATACTTGTAATGTATGAAATCATTTTCAAAATACATAAATATCATCCATATATACTTACTCAATGAAAAATTAGATTTAAAAAAGTTCCCCCACAAAAATTTTAATATAAATATATTCGTAAATGTATCTTGGAAAATTAATTACATAATATTATAACCCTCTTAGATACCTTATAATTTGTAACCATCAAGGATAACATACAATTTTTGTAACTATCGCAGTTACAGTTGGAGTAACCGTACGACAGACCTCCAACATAAAATACCCAATGAATTGGAGTGAGATATATTTCCCAAAATTCATCATAAACAATTCCCATGAATAGACCACAGTCATACAATATTAATAATTACATAAAAACATTTCTTTTGAATTTTGTAAAACTTAAATTTAAAAGTGGATTTTAAAAGAAAACCCCTTAGAAACATCATATAATTCAAGTTACCCTTAATAGATGGGATGGAATATGTTTTAAAACTATAGGTACACACAATTTAACATAGTCTAAACAAAACCCATCACACAAACAATTTTAATACCACATAAATAATGAATTATAAGGTTAACCCATGAATAGAATTCAGGTTATGAATTCCCTTAACATGGGTTTTTATTACTTAAAACTCATTTAAAAATCTTGTATAATGGTTAAAAAAGTTATATTAATATATTAATTTAACATATTAATATTTATAACACCTTACATTACCATTTCATTACATCATTTCACCCATTAATTGATAGAAATTTGTTCCATGCATTGTTTTGGGTGAATTCTTTACAAGATTTCCATAATCAGTTCATGATGGATTGCCGATTGGATGTGAAAACAATGAATTTGAATGGAGTGAAATTTACATATTTACAGAACACAAGGTTTTACCATTTATCATTTTTTTTATTACAGGATAATTATTGATAATTTAAAACATTATTCATATTTGTTTAGGTCATTTTGGTGATTCTTCAATCATAAAGAATACATTTTGCTTTATAAATTAATAAATTTTTTGAAAATTGATTCAAGAACATTAAATTAGATATAATAAATAAATTATTATCTAGGTCAACTATAATTTTTTTCATAACCTGTATTGAATAATGTAAATAAAATTGAAATCACATCGTCCACGATGTTAGTAAATCGAAACATCACAGACGGTGTTTTAATTTATTGAATAAGTGGGGGAAGAGAAGAAATATAATGTATAGTCTCCAAAAAATATGTTTAAAAGAAGAATATGTAAGATACTATATCATTCATTCCTCTAGGATAACGAATGGTGAGGAAAGAATAAGAATAGAAAATAAAATGAATGAAAATAATGAAAACAAAAGAAGACATTTACCTCTTGAAGTATTCTCCTTAAGATCCTTCTTTTGGCCATTGGATTTAGATTTTTGATGATACCAGAATCCCTAGGATATGGACTAGAGACTTGGGAGAAGTATAGGTAATAAATTATGTAATTCTCAAGGATTGAGAGGTGTGGGATGAATAGGGGAATGACGGTGGAATTTATAGTGGAGGAGAGGGGGTATTCTTCATTATTTTAATAATTATTATAATATTTTTATACAATTCTATTAATAGACTTAATTAATGTGACCCTAAATAGTAATAATGGAATGTTTGTTTGAACCAAGTGGTATTACATAGCTTATGATGTAATAAATAGTACATTTAACTGATAATTTGAATATACAGTATCATACTGTATTTTACTATTCATAAAAAAATCAAGATTTTTAGAAAATTCCCAAAAATGAACCATAACTATTTCTCGATATGTAGAATTAAAAATTGAACTCCATTTTTTTAAAATAATTATCTAAATATTATAAATTAAATTTTTAAATAAAATCATACTTTATTAAAAAATTAACAATTTTGAACTTATAACTGACTTTATATCATATTGAAAAATTAACCTAGATGTCATTAAATTAAATACTTATGAAAATAAAATAATAATAAAATTTACTATTCATTAGGGTAATATTACTATTCATAATGGTATGTTACTATTCACCAAAAATCTAGTCGGTTATATTAGACTCCAAATGACATGCTGATAATAATTGTAGATGTCTGTTTTTTGAAATTACAACCATAGACCCTGAAATATTATGATTAAAGGCTAGTTATAAACGTCGAATTAATAAAAAGTTTCAAGAATTATGAATTTTTTTAAAAGTAGTATGTTACCGTTTGAGTGGAACATTATTAAGATAAAATGGAAGAATTTTTTTTATTTCATGCTAGATTAAACTATCCAATAGAATACATTTGAAGTTATCTCCCACTATGAAATGAAAAAGATCATATTTACCTCTTGATTTTATTACTACAAGAAAGAGTGATAGGTTGATTATTTTTCAATGTATGAATAATAATAAACTACCAATTTTATATTCATTAAATATGAATAAATTATTTTCATTGACTAATGTGAAATTAATAGTTAGAAAATATCTTGACTATCATATATTGATGAAATAAATGATACCAATCACACTACATGGTATATTTAAATTTCATATTAGAATGTTTGTTATAAGGTTATGTTATTTTTTAAAATCCATTTATAGAAAATTCATTGATCCAAATTTGTTAGATGTGTTGGAGAATGAAGCTACCCTCATAATTTTTCAACTAGAAATGTATTTCCCAACAACATTTTTTGATACAATGGTTCATCTGGGTATTCATTTCACATGAGATATATGAATATTTCAGACTACTCATTTATTTTAGGTGTATCCTTTTGTAATAAATTTTAATATATTTAAGGTTTATGTTTAAAATCCTCATAGAGTGAAGGCATATATTGTTTAAAAATATATATTATAAGAGGTTGTTGACTTATGTAATGATTATTTGTATGAATTGGATCTCGTTGGTCTCCCTATACCTCAAAATTTGATAGTTGATATTGAAGGTTGAGGGAGTCATGTTTTAAAGTTAATGTTAATTCTCCATGATGAAGTGATGCAAGAAAATTTATATTTTTTATGCAATAAATATGAGGTTCAACCATATATATCATCACATATTCTTGGATTAATTGTATGATATCCAAAAAAATTAAAAGTGATTGATGATTGATCCTAGAATTTTTTTTCGTTGTTTAAAGAGAATGAAAAAAATGATTTATCTGCATCAGAAATATCAAAACAACTAACTAGAGGACCATCACATAATTTGACGACATGGTATGGTTTGGATATTAATGGTTATATATTTTACCCCAATAATGAGGATGGTATTATTACTATTAAAATTATTGGGGGTAATGGATCTTATCTAAGCACTTAATTTTTTGAGTGAAAAATATTAAAACCCAATTTCTACATCAATGACATATTTTTGAGTTTTCGATGAATTCTGGGAAATTGGTTTTACTAAATTTCAAATGAAAATGTTTATCTTTAATTTGGTTAATAGTAATAGTGTTGAGAGGATTTATGATTAGATATTTACACTCATGCATTTGAAATGATTTATTTATAGAGTGGAACCATTTATCATAGTGACTCATAAAAAGCATATATTTACTATTATTAACCCATAGAATGATCAACAATCTATTTTTTTCAAGGGAAAAGAATTCGTAGGGATAATGAGGATGATGATGATGTCATAGATTAATGTGAGGTTTAAACTTATATTACCAAATTTCCCAATGTTAAAATTGAATTTAATAAAAAAATATTCCACACTACATGAAATTATCATGTTGAAGGGATAAATCAAAACACTAAGATAATATTAAAATTATTTAGGTATATATTTATATTTTTTTGAAATATAAACATTTAATTTTTTTAATTTGGATATTTAAATCTATATATATTGATCATTTCTATGATTTTTGTGTTAAAATTTATATTAAACAGTCATTGTTAAGCTTTTATAATTGAAAACCTTACATCATTATATTTTGGTTCAGTTTACACACAGATAAACACTTTTAGGTATCAATAATATTTAAATTGATAAATTTTAATCATTTCCATCATTTTTATCAATGTTTTTATTTATTATTTTAAGGTGCATATTTTTTGATTAATAATCATGAAATATTAATTAGTTTTTGATAAACATGAAGATGTATTGAAAATATTTTTTACTCAGATATTTTTATATTCATTGTTTTTAGAAATCCTTTTTTCTAAAAATATTCAAGTACACAAAATATCATTACATTACTCTTTTTAATATAATTACATAGAGATAGATAAAAATTTATCAAGTTATGTATATTTTATATATGTTAATTAGTCTTAAATAATTATGTTATTCAATGAATGTAATATTTTAATATGTAAAACATATTTATAGGAATATTGGTGAGATTATTATTGTTGGTTATTCTTCTTCATCCCAAGATAACATGGTTCCTAGAGTTAGTATAAAGAAGAAAACAAATTTTAGGAAATTATCACTTGCTCATGGTGATCGGAGAATAAATATTATATTTAATGATAATAGTAGCCTACGTGAACCAAATATTACATAATTTAGGAGGTATATTACCGTGAAGAGCCATTGAATGATTAATATTTAATATCCTGATTAGATGTTCGTAGAAAGTATTATGAAATAGAAGTTCTGAGATTACTTTACGGTAAACTATCTCAATTGATTTATTTTTATACTACTCTTAAGATATGATATATTTAATATGAAAAATATTTATTGTATTAAAACAAGTGACACTCAAATTACATAAAATGAAAGAAATTAAGAAAATGTATTTATATTTAGTGTTAGTTTGATGGAATTATTTTAAAATTTAATTTAAAACAAATTATGTTTTTAGGAAGATAAAAAATGTAAGCCCATGCCTCAAGTATGGGGTTTTATATACAAATATTTGGATTAATTTTTTCACCAATTGATATGATGAAGAATTTATGGTATGATAATTGTTGTATATCATATTTTTTTGTATATTACATAATTACTTATTAATTTATTTTTATATAATAGGTATCCAATAGATATTACCAAGATATGTAATTAAAGAATGTATACCTCCATACTTTATCATGTGGAGGGTATCATTTACTGGAGGAGAGAATGGTAGGAGAAAATTTTGATGCATTAAAAGATAAATCTAGTAGTGACTCAAATGAGGTCTAGTTACATCCTTCATATCCCCTCCCCCAATATGAAAAATAGAAAAGGTAGAGAATTATAAAAAATGAAATGTTTCCTATAGAATAATCTAAATAAGTATGTTTCATTATTTTATAATATAAAATTTTAAATTTTTAAAATATTAGTATTTTTTAAATTAATATCACTAATATACCATTTGTGTATATCATTGGTGGATGATCTTTAGGAGTAAGATATGTTGGTGAATTTTATCCCTGATGGTAGGATGTAAATTCACTCTATTACTTTAGGAAATCTAGAATAACCCAGATGTGTAAGAGGATATGATGTAGATTATAGTTTTAGAAATGTTTTTAGATGTACAACTATGGAATTGAGGGACAATGAAATATATTCCTTATATGTTGAGGTGTAAGTCCTAAAAAAGATGATGGGTGATAAATTTAAATCTACTATACAAGATATTATTGAATAAATGATGATAAATTCACAGACTATGTAGTCTGCCTACATAGATACTACACCACCTTGTTTAGAACCAACCTTATAATATGACTTCTATATTAAGGATTACCATATACAATATTTAGCATATAAATTAGTTCATATTTTAGGGGATAATATACGTAACCAACCTATGATATTGGGTTAGGTATGATTAATGAAACATGATATTTTTTATCCAAATTCTCTAGTTATATTTATTACAGAAGAGTTTACCAAAGATGAAGATTGTTTGTCTAAATTTTTATTCATTCCAGCAAGTCTTCTTCATCAGCTAAAATACGAGGTATAATTTTTTAAAATATTATTTATTTTTGACAAAAAATTTATAACAATGTTTTCTAAATTTTAATTTATATAGGAGTATCTAAAATCACAAGAATTAATATAAATTAAAAAAAGTTCCCGATCCAAATCCTTCTAATACTTATGATATATTGATTGTATAAAAAGGTTATCCCAGATCTCTTATTTATTAGATCATTTTCAAGTGTTTTTGATGACGTATGTCATATATAGAAGATACTATACATTATTAATACTAAAAAAATATAGTATGACTCTTTTTTAATTTTGATCAGATCATAGTACCTGTGTTGAAATTATTTTCCATGTTAGTAAATTTTAATTTTAGTTTATTTGTTTATTTGATTTAATGTTAATAAAAGTGAAATAATTTACTACTTATTTAACTATTTATCACATATTTCATTGAATTCAAGATGAGATCATGAATATTTATGGTTTTATGTATCCAAAATACTTTTCAATAGTTTTCCTATATCTAAATGATTATTCTAGTGTAACATATATATGTGAAAGATTATCAAATATTAATATTGGGCATTGGGGTTTTTCATTTAATGATAAATATTATTTCCAATTTAAAAACTATGAACTAATATTCATTATAATTACATTAATTTTTAAATTTTTATATTATAGTGTTCATTAGATGTTAGGCACATTCTACCCACATAAATGCACAATATATTTTCTTTTCTATTGATTAGGGGGAGTTCATAAATATTTTATGAAATTGTTAAAAAAGTATGTTTTAATATTATTTTATTTTATTTAATCTTAAATATTCTTGTTATGTAGTATAATAATAATATTAATTTTTTTGGTTTATATAGTAAAAACATAATATTAAATATTTCTGTTATATAGTACAAACAAAATCTTAAATGTTCTTGTTATATAGTACATAATAGTTAGTTTTCTTTTTTTTAATATTAAGGATTATTATTAAAAACTATGTTTTTTTATTTAATCTTAAATATCTGGTTTATAGTACAAAATGATGTCATAAAAGCACTTTAGCATCAATTTATAGTTTAAATCAATGATGTAAGTCTATTTTTTTAAAAAAAATTGGAGTTGGTTTTAACTAAATCAAATGTCAAAAATTTATGTTGGATTTGTTTTCAGCACCAGTTTCTAACAGAAACTTATGTAAAAATAGTTATTTTACATTCATTAATATAAAAACCTGATGCCAAAGGCCTAATATATATTTTTAATGAATTGAATGTCAATTTTTTTTGCATAACCAATGCCTAAAGATAATTTTATTATTGAAAAATCAAATATATATCACCCAAAAAAATATCAGTATTCCAGGAATTGAAAACACAATATACATCCATCAAAACACATGTATCATAGACTTAAAATGTATAAAACAAACATAATTTAACAACATAATCTAAAAAAACATTATCTATGTAATTATATTTAAAACTATAATTAAAAAACACATACTTGATAATTTAAAACATTATCATTGGTAGTTGTTGAAGAATTATTTGGAGGTCATTAGGTTCAATAACCTATTATAACAAAATAATTTTTTTTGAAAACTGGTTATTAGGAAAATGTAATATTAATCATAATCATTAAAATATACACACCTTAAATCATAATTTTACTTAAAGAATCTTTCACAATCAAATATCAGAGATGGGTAAGTTCATATTTTATATAAGACTTGAAATCATTGAATATATAAGCTAATAATTAATGCTATAAGATTAAAAAATTTAACACCATGAATTAAAATATAAAATAAATAACATAACTAACATTATAAAAATCAGTTGTTACCCCAGTTGGGATTATCTCACACATGAATATTAAATCATAATATTTTTTTTTGAAATTTTCTTGTTGATGATGAAATTACAGTTATAAAACATTACAATAATAATACAAATCAACACACACAAAATGACATATGTATATTTATATCAAAAATTAAATTACTATATAATATAAATTATATTTACCATTACTTCCATGTATTGGATTTGATTTGGGTTGTTTCATGACAAGTGATAAATGTTTGAAATATTCCATGACAAGAATTTTCATATATATCAACTAAAAAAATCTGTATAAAGAATAATAATTTAATATAACGAACTTATAAAATGATGAAATCTTGGATTTATAATAAGGTGCTAATTTTGTTACGAAAAAAATCATATAAAGGGAAAACCCAATGTATTGTACATTCACTTGGGTAGAATACACCAAGCATCAAATTCCCTATAAAATTCAAAAAACTCTCAATTAGTGTCATTATAATGAATAATTGTTTAAAATTACCTTAGTGTTATTACCCATAATGGAATGGAAAAATAAACACTTAATCACTATCTTGGATAATATCTCACATATATATGTAAATCAAAATTTATCCTTATGAAGGGTAGTATGGGCCCATAAAGGGCTCTCGCACTAGGGATTCCTCTCGCCGCGACCAGCTCCTTCGCGGCGGACGGCGCGACGATTCCTTATCGAGCTCGGTGATGGTGGTGGTTCTCCGCCGCTGTGGCGTCTGAGTGGTCTCCCCCTCGGCTGTGGAGATGCTCTATGGGCCTTGGTGGTTGCTGGTTCAGAGCCTCGGGTGTAAGACCGGTCTGGTTGACGGCATACTCTTCGGAGTGCTTCTGGCTCGGATCTCGGCAGTTCACCGTTTTCCTGGGGTGTCTTCGCGTTGGAGGGTCGCACTCTCACGTCGACGGTTGTTGGGTTATATCTCCTCTCAGGTGAGTTTCACTAGGGTTTATTGTGCTGGATGCAGTCGGTTTGTCTTGTGGCAGTGGGACTTTCTGTTCTTTGGTCTGGTTTTTTCTTCTGTGGCGTGGTGATTCGGTAGATGCGGGTTGAAGGCATCGCCGTGACTCGTACCTGCGATGATGATATGATGGAAGCAGGACGACTCTCCTGTTCTCAAGATGTGATTTTGTTTTGTTTCATGTGGATTTGAGATCCCGTATTAGGATGTAGGTCCGGTCTCTTTTTGAGGAGCGATGTTTATTTTCTTTTGCGGTGATGAAGACGATTTTTTTCTGGTTGCTTTACCCGCTGGATCTGGTGTTTCTGGCAAGGTTGATGGTTTCGTTTTTGTGTATTGATTCTGTTCATTGAAGTGGCGGTGCGGATGGTGGGTGGTCCGGTCGTCTGTAGGGTTCCGGCGACTGCTTCCATTCTCCGGCAACCTGCATGATGGCGGTGTACCTGCAAGGATGGCGATGCGTGATGATGGGTTTGCAGTTCGAGGTGCAGAGCGTGGAGTTTGATTCATTGACCACTTTAATTTTCTTGTGGCTCGAGTTTTCCTCGGGTCCTGTAACTGTTTTCATTTTGAATTTTCTCCTTTGTTTTTGTATCCCACAGTTGGTGTAATGTTTGGGTTTTGTGGTGCTATGGTTACCGCTTACCCGTAAAGCGGATATTTAGAGAATCAAAAAAAGGAATTTTCAGTCAATAAGTATCCTTCAAATATTTCACTCATGTTGAAATGAATTATGGATCTAGAAAACCATAAATTCGAATATTACCATTTTGTATAAGAAGCATGTGTAGCTACCTAATTAAATAAGTAATATAGTATGTCACTTAAAACCATAATTAATCAATGTAATAAAAACTGAAATGTAAATATAATTACATTGAAAAAATGAAACACAGGCACACTGAGATCTTCAAAATCAATTACATCCATGATATATTTTTGGAATTTCCTCAGTGGATATTGTCTTCCATATATATTAGATATAATATAAAAATTCAATCAATTATCCAAGGATGAA
The DNA here is from genome assembly GCA_963277665.1 of Viscum album. Taxonomy (NCBI): domain Eukaryota; kingdom Viridiplantae; phylum Streptophyta; class Magnoliopsida; order Santalales; family Viscaceae; genus Viscum; species Viscum album. Next base: position 1,936,867,226 of record OY728131.1, read on the forward strand.
GAATCTGCTGATAATATTTGAATCCCATGATAAATATCAGAGGTATCTAATATTTTTTCTTAAACATTTAGTTTCATTTCTTCCAATTCATTTCATTTTAGATACTCATATATAAATTAAATTTCATAAAAAATTATAATTAGTTTTCAACAAAATGAAATTAATAATTAAAAAATTGTATACGTGGTATGAAATATAACTAAGATGGATAGCTATACAATTTAGAAACATGACCCATAAAATTACCAACTCTCGCAACCTCCATAGTAGTCAATGGTATAGTGCATTAGGATCAATAATATCATGTACTAGTACTTTGACCTGAACCATCTGCATAGGTTGGTGATGTATATAATCCCAAAAAATATATCAAAATCTATGTGTAACAATACATATATGAGGTTCTCTAGAATAAAACACATAGTATAAGGTAGGGTTCGAACAAGGAGGTGGATGATATGAGTAGGTGGGATTGGTAGGATATATATGTTACACATCTAAATGGAAAGGCTACATAGACTGTGAATGCCTCATCAATTATTTTAACATAGCCAATACAATTGATTTAAATTGATATATCATGGACAGTTTCATATCTTTCATTTCATTATTTAAGTATTTGATTTCTGTGTCTTTTTATTTATAACTTTTATGACCAAAAAATTTCCAAATACTAACACCCGCCTCTTATCCTCTTATGTGGTTGGGGTGTTTTGGCTTTCCTAATGTTGTGAAATGTATTTCAATCCTTCCCTTAGGGACAAAATCCCTTTATGTTGATTTCTCCTAAAGGAAATTTTGAAAAGAATAATGAAAATGATATATTAGTGTAGTAAATTTATGAAATAGAAATATTCATGAATAATAAATATTGTTCACTTACAGTTCTTTCAGCTACTTCCTTTTATTTTCATGTAAGATACTTTTCAATTTTTCTTCTTCTCATATTTTTCAATTTTTCATAGAGGGTGGGGGTCATGGAGGACCCAAATGAAACTCATATGAACCACTTGTAGACTCAGCTCTTAATGGTTCAAAATTTTTATCAACCATTTTGTTTTTTCATAAAATGATCCCCCCCATGTGATAAAGTATAAGGGTATACATTCTGTAACTTTATCTCTCGATGATATTTCTTAGAGGCTTGTTAGATAAAAATCAACTACTATGTAATTTGGTAAATATATAATATCATTTACAATAAAAAATAATAATCATACCAAAAATTCCTCATCATGCCAACTAGAAAAAAATGTATTCCATGTTTCTATATCTAAAAACACAAACTATAGGAATGGTTTTTTATTTTTTTTCCTTCAAAAAACATATTTTTTTTATTTTTGTTATGAAAAATCTCCATTGAACTACCACTAAAGAAATACATCCTTTCCTTAACTACTTTAGTTTATTAAAAATTTCAGGTCATAAATATTTTAATAAATTAAATATTAATCATTTAAAACATATATTATTCAAAAAATAAGATAAAATAAATCAATTAAAATATTTAACTATTACAACCTTCAAAATATGATCTATCACCATTTTTCTATGGACTTCCAATCATGATATAAAATATTGTTCCTACAATGGCTTTTCATGGAGATATAGCTGATAACTGTTTTTCATTTTGGCATGTTGCATTATTATTATCATCAAACCTAATGCGCAATCGTTCATATACATGAGAATGTGATAGTTTTATTAAATGTGTAATGCCACACTTACCAACCTGGGAAATAAATTTATGAATAGTAAAAGGAGAATAGTTCACCACTGATGTCTCAATAAGAGTCACACAATATACTTTAGTTAATTAAAAGTTTGATTTCATTAAATAATTATATTACTGAATATTTAATAATATGTAAGATTGAATATACCTTAGTACACTTTCATCTATATTTATATCTATATTTGTCATTGAAAGAATTAAATGTAATGAAATTCTTATGTACCTTCATATTATTAGAATACTGAATAAATAGTGATTATGAAAACAAAAAAAATATTTAAGTAAAAAAAGGGGCATACATGTGTAAGTTTAGAAAATAAATAATCAAGTTATGACTGTTAATTAACTAAAAAATACGCAATGTAATCTATAAAATATAAATATTACTTTTAAAATGATAAAAAAAATTATTAATATCAATATCATAGTTACAAAAAGTGTTTTCATATTCATAAATTTAAACAAAGTATAATTAATTACATAGTGTATTTCAATGAAAAAATGTTATCAGTAACCATGGAACATAAATTTTAATGAAAAATCATATAAATAATCAAATATATATAATTAAACATCTAATAATTATGAAATAAAAATACATTTTTTACATATGAAAACATCAAAAAAGAAATATAAAGTAAATTCTTACCAGATTCCTGAAGAGAGTAATTTGGTGTTTTTTTGTATCCCTTTAGCATGACCATTTAATTCAACATGCATTATTTTTGCATTGTAGTCATTGTTATCTAGAAATTGTGTAATAGATGAAGAATCTTCATATAAATCAATAAAACTACCCCCACCACCACCATCATCATCACCCAAATGGATTCATTTCCCATGTAAAATGATGGACCACTGATCATTCGATGGATCAAAGACATTTTTTTCTTTCACATGTCACCATGATAAATAGTTCTTCATTATAACAAAACGTTTTCAAATAAACTAGTTTAAACCCATATTCATCATGTTTATCACCACTATTACAAGAAACCCAATTACACATAAACACGGTGAATCCAAATTTAGTATAATAAATTTCCCTTATGACTTCAAGCACTACAAATTATGAAGTTTATGTAGAAAATGGGTTTTTATCTTTTGCACTAGAAAAGTACAATGCTTGAGTGACAACTATTACACCACTAATTTTAGAAATACTCTTATCATCAATTTTTTTGTGTAAAATATTTACCCATTAATATCAAAACCGGAACATGTGGTCGAATTAGGAGATGGTCCCCTTACCAAAAATTTCAATGTTTCTAATATAGATACATATGTGATGAATTTTCATTAAACTATGAAACAAATTCCTTTTCATGCTCAATCATAATCCTCTTTTAATTTGTTTTCAGATATCATACCTTTAAATCAGAAATATGTGATGATATATATGACTGAACCTCATTTGTTTTGTTAAAATTGTATAAATGTGCCTAAATAACTTCATCATGTGGAATTAAATTTATCTGTAAGCCTTTAATTCATATGAAATATCTATTGACTATCATTTTTCGAGATACAGGGAGAACAATATTCTCCACTTCATACAAATAATTAATACAAAACATCATCACCTCTTTCAATACATTTTTTGAACAATAGAGGCTTCCAGTTGATATAGATTTTTTATTATATCCTTTCAAAATTTTCATATATCTTTCAGATGGATACATAAATCATAAATAAACAGTACCACATATTCATATCGTATGCACCTAATTAATTACTAGATGGACAATTTTAACAAAAAAATTATCTAGTAAATAAATTTCTAGTTGAAAAATTATAAGATAATCTTCATTCTATAACACATCTAAAACATTTGAAACCATTAATTTGATACAAATGGATTTTAAAAAATTATATAAAGTGATGATATCCTTTATGACAGATATAAAAAATAAACAACATAGTGTGACTTATAAAAGTTGTTTTATCAATACAAGAAAGTCATGAGATTTCAATCCTATTAATTTAAAATCCTTTAATGACACCAAATTTTTCACATTTGAAGAATATCCATTGTGTACTTACATTGATAACACTGGAAAAAATTCATCTTTTCAATCTTTATTATTATATTACAATCCGGAAGTAAATATTTTCTATTTCCATTCATTTAGGGAGCTAACTCCAAACGTATTCCCATTGATATCAACTAAAATATAGCATGAAATCCATATTTTTTATTCCCTTTTATGTCTAAAAAAGTTCCAATAAAACTATCACATATGTTCTTCTCAACATGTATCACACCAATTTTATGTTTTATCTCTAAAATATCTAATAAGGTAGTTTTAAAAAGATGTACTATTTCTTCTATATATTTATTATGATAAAAAATTAATTTCATTCCAAATGTTGAATAAATATTTTTGACCCTATCATAATATTCTTCAATTGAAAATGGTCACGGGGTAAATTTTATTCCTATAAACTCTTAAATGTATTTTTTCATTCTACTATAAGGGTAATCAAAGAGAAAAAAAATTTCAATGTCCCATGTACACTATCTTTATTCAATCCTAAAATTAATAATAAGAAGTATCTTATTCAAAAATAGAACAGTATTTATATACATTAACACTGTATCTAGATAAGTCTCCATATAAAAGAAAGTCATTTATACTTAACATTATCACAACACACAATATAAAATACATTTTCCTGTATGTATAAAAAACATTTACTCCTGTCACCCATTGATGTTTTAAATAATCAATAAATGGTTAAAGATACATATCAATACCATTTCTCAGCTGTTTTGTCCCAAAATTCAATGATCTCATCATAAAATATTTTTTCTTCATAAAACTTCATGGGGAGAAGTTGTAAAATTATAATAAAACCATCCATGAACTATGTTGGTTACATAAGATATGATATGGATTCAATGCATCAGTACAAAATCCCACTATGATATTTCTAAATTCACTTAAAAATGAAGGAATTGTTTATAAAATATATTCCATTGTGGTAAATCAAAAGGTTGATGTAAGTTACCATCAGATATGTGCTTATCTAAATGACATATTATCCCTTTTCAATCAATATAATTTTCAAATAGAAACTTCAATCATGAAATTATTGGAAGGTAAAAAATTGATTTTGTAGGAGATTTGATTTTAGTTCCCAAGAATCAATCATAATTGAATTATTATAATTATATTAAGGAATTATTGTATTTATTTTTTAGAAAGTTCAAAAATTTATTTAACATGACGTTAGATGATAGTACCAGAGAATGAATCTGAGTTGGATTTTTCATCCATATTATACCATGATTTCCCACATGTTGGAAATTTTATAAATATTCATATTACTTGCTACAAAAAACAGAATCATTCGGTAAAGAATGTATCATTTCATATCCTAAATTAATTGGGAATTATATTTTCTTCACCTTATAATTGGAATCAGGAAGCCTTTTCCCTTCATGAAGTTTCACTTTTAAAAGCTCAATCATATTTTAGAATCATTTATCACCCCACCCATTTCTTGATTTCGTGTAAAATTATCTCAAAACTACTGATAACATAATATATTTAGTGCATCATTGGAATAATGGTTTCTCAAAATCTTCATACAATCATTCAATAGTTATTTATTTTTTGATTGATTCAACACATAAATTATGAATTAATTCTTCAATACAATACGTTGTAACATTATGAATATTTTCATCAACATTATATGTTGAATTTTTAGTTCTTTCACCATGCCAAATCCATGATATATAATTCAGGATAAAACCATTGAAAATGAGATGATTCTTGATTTTTATATAATTTAACTTTATCATATTAAAACACATTACACATGAAAAAAATAAAATCTATGTGTTGAAGATTTATTATATCAAATTAAATGAAATTATCAACTTCTTTTTCGTATTCACTAGTGGTTATTCATAAATTTACTCAATTATGATCAATGAAATACTATAGATAGAAATAAAAAAGGTGAATATAATAAATTTATAAAAATTTAAAAATAAAATATATATAGTAAATCTAGGTGACTTATTCATATTTCTAACATATCTATGCTTCCACATCACCAAAAAAAACGTACTCCTTCCTCTAAAACCATGAGCCCTCTAATGCACCCACACTTCCTTGAATAATTCATCTAATATTGCATTCTAGTATCACCTCCTCCCGCAAATATCCCCCCGATCATCATCACCTAGATTCTCGATGTGGGCTTGTCCTCTCATAAAACTCTTCCCCATATTCATCACCTATGGTTCCCACTGCGTGTTTCCCCTACCACAAACCTCCAAACCTCTAAGGGTTTCTATCTCCCCGTTCTATTCCTTCTTTCACCTCGATTACCATCTCATCCTTCTGGTATGCTGCCTATGGCTAATCCGCCTATGGGTCCTTTGCCTCCACCTGCCCTTCCTCTACCTTATCTTCTTCCTCCATCATCTTCACCTTCTCCCACCCCACCTGCTCTGTCTACTCCGTCTACACTGAATCCACCTCCACTTCAAGCTCCTCTGTGCTCTTCAGTTTCTCTATATTTTCCACATATTTCTCTATCTCTATGCCTCTTTTTTATTAATTTTCAAATGTTTTTGTTAACATTATGATGAAATTATGAAATGGTGAATGATGGTATTTAGGTTTCAGTGTTTTCAGACTAGATCGAGAAGTGAAACTAGCTTAAATAAGAGTTTAGTAATGTGAATTCATGGGCCTTTTCTGGTGTTGTTTCTCAGATAACAATTTCACCCCATGTTGTGATCATGATCAGAATCTAGGTATGACTTTACATCCTTGATTTTCAATCTCTGCACAACTGAATTTTGAGCTTTAGCTTATATTCTATGAAAACAATAGTTCCATTTTATTGTATTAGTTTAATTTTTTAGGGGAAAAAGGGTAGATAAAAATGGTTTTTTTTCCAATGGATTGGAACATTATATTCAATTTTTTATGTCTACATGTGTCATCTGTGATGGGTCATTCATCCCATGATTTATCTATTTCATGTGTTACAAATTTAATTTTTTATTACCTATAACATGCCCTGCTTGGTTCACTATGATGAATAATATATTTTTAATCAATACCCAGATTATTATACTATTTGGTTTCCTGCTAAAAAATCGAAAATGTCAATGAATGATGAAAATATGATGTTAATTTCATTGATGGAACCTATCAATTATTTTTTGTTGTTTTATAAGTAACCAAGTCACTCAACGTCTCCAAATTCATCTTTTGAACCTTCACTATAATTTTCCCTAAAACAAATGTCTATAGATTATGTCCCTTACTTCCCTCACCTTTTATCATTATATTTTCATTTGAATTATCGAACATACAACTTATAAACAAACTGTTTCAATCATTTAAAGGATTATTTAGTGCATACTTCTTCATGGGTGCCCCATGGAATAGGTTTCTATGTAAAATAAAAATATATAAGGATGTTCAATGATTTTAAAGATATCATTTGAGAAGAATGTCAATGGTCATACCTTAATTTATGTTTTTTAATTTTCATTATTTTGTGTTGATAGTGAAATATATATGTATTTTTTCCTCAATTTTCTTGTTAATGAACACATGCTAAAATATAAATTTTAAGAGAACCATCAAATAGTTTTTCTTATTTATCTGATCACTTTTTATTGAGGCATGATTTGGCATGATTTCAGATAACAAGAATGGTATATTTTTGTATGATTTTATAAAGGATAGTTACATTTCTAGGATTTATAGAGATGTAATTTCACTGCTTGACTTATGGTGAATCCATACACAACTATATAGTTTTTAGTGTAACCAAAGCTGAAGGAAATTATGGCTGGCTTACGACAATTGTATTCTCTTTCAATGATCATCACACATGTATTGCAGTCTTCTGGTGATCTAGCTATATATCTAATGATACATATCCGTCTGAGTGTGTATCGATCCTTTCACTCTCTTTGAAATTGTTTCTGGTTTGAAGAGTTGAGGTTTTTTCTGTAATTCTACCTATAACACTTGCCCAGGTTGTAGTTGGGGTTGATGAATCCTTAACATCACTCTGTTATAATTTGTGTGTGTCAATTTTTTATACTACATTAGAAAAAACATATTTAATATGTTGATGAAACCAATTCATTGATTTCATTCCCTTATATATAGGATTATTTTAATTTGGTCCCCTACCAACTATACATCAATATAGCATTGGTTGGATGTGTTGTGACCATTGGGTCATACCCATTTGATCTTTTTTGGACCATAATTGCATCAAATGGAAAGCCTAAGGTACATAATTTATACATAGTTATATGAAATTTTATCCTTCTCGTACATGATATGAATCAAACATCAGAGAATCTCAACATCTTGGTGTACCCAAATATGCAATCTTTATTTTTGAATATAACAAGAACCTATGGCTTCTAGAGCCTGTATGACAGGCTGTATCTTACCCTTGTGGAGATCATAAAATATTCTAGAATAAAATTTAGCACCTATGATACATTCAAGTACTAGTCCCTAGTGATTTTCTTATCATCATCATTTATGTAATAAGCTGGAATAACTAAGATGAATCATGTTAGGTGACACTAGAAAGGCCATAGCTTGCAACATATGTATCCTAGATGGGTCTTAACAGATTCCATAGATAATTGTTGGAATATTTCTTACACATAATAGATTTAAATTTGTAGGTTTCATTTTGAATATACAATATTGTTCCCATATTTCTTATACATAATTGTTGTATTATATATAATTGCTTTTTGATTGCTCATACATAGGTGTTTGCAGATTTAATTTTGTCGATTGGTTGCAGATTGCGTAATAGAATATTGCATATATATTTAGTGGTATTATAACACAAATGTTTACTTTGTATATATCATAAATTTTTTCATGTATCCATAGAAATATTATTCTATATTTGGTTTCAATATACAATACTTGATGTATTATCTAAAATATGTTTTTATAATTTCTCTTTTTATGAAATAAATAGTCGAATAGGTATTCATATTGATATTATCATTGTTTTCTTTTAAACATAATATTGAAATCATTAGAACTCCAATTTTTATGATGGATGCTGAAGAAATTGAGTTGATCACAGTTATATCACTGACACTGGGTTTATAAAATCAATTGTATATATTTGATCTTCTCATGTATATATCAATACTCTTGATTGACTATTATTTTTATTGAAACATTATAAATAACGAATATGAATTTTTTGTGCTCATTTCCATTTGTCTATAATGAAAAAATACAGTTAATTTATTATTTTCAATTAGATACCAATTAAAATTATTTAATGATTTTTTATACATTATTTTTTGCAGTTTTCATATATACATACAATTTTTTTGATTACATAATGCATATAGTTCATTATTCGAAGATTTATTATACATTAGTTTCTTCTTGTGCATATTTATTTTAAAATTTTTTATACATAGGTATTTCCAGAATGAATATTTCAGATTTGTTTCAAATTACAAATTAGCATATTTTATATTTAGTTAGTACATTTAGGACATAATTTTTTAGTTTCTATGTATCATAAATTTTTTAGGTATCCAGATAAATAAAATTCTATATTTTGTTTCAATATACAATACTTATTATGTTTTCTAAAATAGGTTTTTTTAATTTATTTTTGTATGAAACAAAAATTCAAATAGGTATTCATATTTATATTATGATTATTTTATTATAAACATTACATTGAAAAATTGGAATTTCAATTTTTATGAAGGATAATGAAGAATTGGGTTTAACATAAGTTGTAGAACTAACGTTGGGTTTGTTAAATCAACTGTGAAAATTTCATCCACTGAGTTTTATATCTTTACTCTTGATTGATTATTATTTTTATTGAAACATTATAATTGATAAATATGAATTTTTTGTGCCCATTTCCATTTTTTCTACAATTAAAACATACAGCTCATTGATTCTTTTTTAACTGGACAAAAAATTGAAATCATTTGAAAATTTATTATACCTAAAAATTTGCAGATGGAATATATATGTGTGTGTGTGTGTGTGTTTTCATATTGTATATTCCTTAAAAGGACTCCATACATAATTTTTTTAAATATTGATTATACATAATTGTTATTAGATTATATATTTCATAATGCATATACATAATTGTTTGAAAATTGATTATACATAAGTGATTTTTTATAAATAATTGTTTGTAGATTTCTTATACATAAGTTTTTTTATATTATAGATTAGTAGATTTATTATTCCTAAGTGTTTGCTGATTGTAGATTGCAGGTTGTAGATTTCATATTGCATATTTCATATTTCTAATCCAATTGCTTATATATAGGTGACAACCAACTGTATATTTCTTCAAAGGATTCCATACAATATTCATTTCAAATTACTTATACATATGTTTTCCATATTTTTTACATATAATTATTTCAAAATTACTCTTACAGGGTTATTTTTAGATTTCTTGTACAAAAGTTTTTCCTAATTTCTCAAATATAAGTGTATTTATGTTTTCCAATGGAATCATTTATTCTATAAGATTGTTGTTTATGGTTTTATACGAGGATCACATGACCTCAAAAAAAACATTAATAGTCATAATGAAAAGAATTTGAATTATCCATTTGAATTATGTTTTCATTCTTGTATTTGAATTCTCCATGCGGAAAATAAATTATCATTTGTAATAAATTATCCTAAATCTTTTGTACTATATTTATTGTTTCCCACCAATTAAGTAATTTTTATTTCATCCACTAACTTGTGATTTAAATATATTCCATATTAATGAGGATACTATTTATATATTCATAAAGGTAATATATTGATACAATTTATACATTCATACAGATTATATGTTAATTCAGTTTATATTTTTATGTTAATATTGTTTCAGTTCATACAAACAATATGTTTATTTTATATTTTATTTGTTCAACATAAAAAAATTGAAATTGAATTTGGAAAACCAATATTCGACCATGATTGAGTTGTGTATTGAGTTTGAGCTCATGATCATACATGATTAGTGTATTTTAAGAACTCTACATAAAAAATATGAATTGTTTTCATATCATTGTTTGAAAAAAAGAGAGAGTACTTGTTTATATATAAACAAGTAAATTATAAACATAAAAACATATAGTCAAAATTATCGGTGATCAGGTGGGAAATGTAATGATTATTAGAAATAAAATCAAAAATAAATTACTTTAGAAATTTATATTAATTTAATAGATTAATATAAACTATGTTTGATTATCCTAGTAAAGAAATAAGGATACATTTATCATGTTTAGATAGATTTTATTTATATTTTTTTAAATTTATTTATTAAAACAAAAAAATATTATTTATATTGACACATATATGACTCTATACTTTCTTAATATTTGTTACACTAATCCAAAAGTATATAATTTGGTTATAATAGAAAATGGAAAATATCATACATATTAACTTCAACAGATATTTATAAAATTAAAAATAAAATGCATACATAAAAATTAATAATTCAAAACTAAATTAAACAAACTCTGACAATCAAAAATAAGAAAAAATTAGCAATTAAATTACACCAATTTATAATTAACAATCAAATTAATTTTTTTTAAAATCATATTAAAAAAACATTAACAATAATATTTTAAAAAATTATAATTAAACAAATTTATATTTAACAATAAAATTAAAAAAATTTATAACTAACAATCAAAATAAAAAAATTCTAATTATTATTCAAATTAAACATATTTATAACTAAAAATCATATCAACCAAATTTATAATAATAAAAAAATTATAAATAAACAAATTTTTAATTAAAAATTAAATTAAACAAATTTATTATTAACAAATATTAACAGTAATATTAATCTTACTTTAAAAATCAAATTAAACAATCTTTAAAAACAATATTAAACTAATTTATAATAAATAGTCAAATATATACCAAAAAATATATAATTAAAAATGAAATTAAACAAAATTTAACAAAACCATATATAATTAATAATAAAAAGACAATAATCCAATAAAAAAATGACTCAATATTATAAATAGTTGATAAACAAATTATCTCCCAAAAATAAAAAATAACTTAGAAAATTATGTGTTCAAAAAAAGAAAATTGATCCACAATCGCTTCATAAAAATCTTTAGTAGGATCAATACTACATGAATTAACAAAAATTATTTTAGAAATAATTAATAAATATGAAAAAAAAACAAAATCAAATGATGCATGATCATCGACCAAAATAGGGTCCTCATAGACTAAAACCTCCATATATAGTGAAAAAAGATAGATGATGAATGAATAAGGATTAATGATTATGAAATATTGATTGAAATCAATAATAACTAACCTAAAACACAATTGTGATTCCTCAAGTAGACATCTTTGTCATTATTCATCAAGAATAAATGAGCTTGTAATATCCAAAATGAGGGTTTCGGGGTTCAAGGGCAGTTTTTAAAAGGTTTATGGCATATGTTTTTTTGTAAAAACTGACGCCTTATTTGTTTTAAAAAATAACTCATGTATTTTTATCAAGAAAAACACTATAATTTAAAAAAAATCTTGGCATCAGTTTTAGTAAAAAATTATGCCACAAATTAATATTTTTGCAGTGGTTTTTTCCTAAACCAATACAAAAACACAGAAAATAATAATTTTTAGCATTTATTATGGACAAAAGAAAAAAAACTATCTCTAATTTTTTTTTACATTAGTTTCTAATAAAACGATGTTATGTAACTAACTTTGAAGTAACTATTTATACTGGTGAAACTCGTTCTATGTATATATGACAACCAATTATTGTAATAAGATTTTCTATCATATTACATATCCTTAATACAATCCTATATTAAATTTAATGAAATAAATTTATTTATATATCCCCTTGTACATTAATATCCCAATTTCCCCAACAACTAGAATCTCATCTAATTATATATTATCATGTACTATTATATGATTCTAAATACATATCTATGTAGTTATCATTTTTATGTTTTATATTCATTATCTATTATTTACATATAAGAAGTATCAAATCTCTATAAATATCCTTGAATTTAAGATGAACATCTAATGTTGTCTTTGGAATTTTTAGTTTATTCTTCCTAAAAATCTCCTATTTTTTCTCACATAATCATGGAGAGATTTTATTCCACATGATATGTGGAACGGTTCAGTCATGATTCATTACACCTTGTATTTATTTTTCTATACTTTATCATATCATGTATTATGAACTAATATAAAAAACCCCAAATATTTATTTATATAAAAAAACATTCTTGAATATAGGTTTCTATTTTAATTCATTTGTGAAGAAATTATCCTTTGTCTTAAATAACTACTAGACTAATCAACTGTTTTCCATAGGTTATTAATATAATTTTATAAGAACATGATACCCCTCCTACTAACCTCTTATAGACAGATAACACTTATTCATTCCAACCAGATATTCTATGACCATTTCACTTGAAGTAATACATTAACAAACAACTAACACTTGTATACATAGTTTCATTTATTTGGTTTCCCAAAATCATATAGCAGTTTCTTATAGACATATTTTATAAGGTTTCTTCCATGTATGGAGGTGTTAGTATCCAATTACAAATGAAATGATCATAGATTATGAGTATCAAAATTATAATTCTAACAAAGTGTCACATTATTTCTAATGAACTGTTTTGTAATTGAATAATTCAAAACATCACTGGAATTATTCACTAACTAATCATGATTTATTGGTACCATATTGTCCATCCATGTATTTTTTCTTATGAATACCCATCATTATATTTATATCAACTAGAGAAACTCCCAAAATACCAAATTGGATTTTGTTACCTGGAATCCATCCATAAATTCATTTAAACATTTCAATCATATCTAGTTTCCATTTACTACATCATTATATGAATCATTATTCTTATTAAATAATATTTCAATTATCCTAATGAATAAAAACCACCTCTTTGGTTTTAAAATTACTATGTAGTATGTTTCCATATTATAATTCCTCCCCTAGAACTAGTGGATTATAGTGTTTCTATTAAAACTCTTGCACATATAGAGGATCAATATCATTGAAGAAAATACTTCTCCCATTTTCAAAAAGATAATTGTTTCCCTCTTATTGATAAATATTTTGTCCAGAATAATGCATTTAAATCATAGGGATGTTAATATCTCTATTTTATATAGGAAAATTAAATGACAAGAACATTGTTTTTTATGTATGTCTATCTCAAGGATGATGTTTTAACAAAAACAAATCATGAAAAACATGAAGCTATGATATAATGGATTTATTTCATATAATTGAATTTATGAAATCAATAATAAATATAGTGGAAAAATGGTTAATTGTTACATTTTCATTTGTGAATCATACATTGAGAATATTTATGGAAGACATGAAATACATATAAGAATCCTCATTAATCCCCCTTGAATTATCATGGAATATTTTATGTTAATAATGTTATGTAACTTCTGGAGTATCTCCACTCAAATCTTAAATGATGATGAAAATATTATGCACAATCACTCTTAATTCTTCTAAGGTACAAACATATTCACTAATATAATAATATTATTATGCATTAAAATTTTCATATCAATTTTTCTTAAATCGATTTCACAATTAATGCTAATAAACTTTTAACATTAGTTTTAAATAAATTGATGTCAAAAAACATCCCAACATTCCATTAGAATCCAATTCATTAAAAAATGATGTTAATGTTATTTTTGATTAATATTTGATGTCAATTTTTTAGTAAAATTTATATCAGTAGATATTGAACATTGGGATTCAATTTTCATAAATGCCAATGACACATTTTTAAAAAAAAATGCACATTGTTTTTAATAAATACTAACATAAGAATTATTTTTAAAAATTTATATGCATTGGTATCCCCAAATTAATTCATCGTTATTTTTTCAAAAACCCCAATAATTGAGGTATGCGACTCTTTATATAGCTTCATCATCCTCAATCTTCATTACTAGATGTATTTTTTTGGACACCATCATTTATATTCTCCATCACCTCCTATATGATCTTCCTTTTCTTCATTTGGAACAACAATATCCATTATATTTAGCTTGTTTGAGTTTCACCATCATAATATTTCATATCTAGTTTGATAAGTATTATTTCAATTATTTCCATATGAATTTCATCAACCACCATTAGGATCTCCATTATTGCATATATGTATCCTTAATATCTATATATTGTTACTAGAATATATATTTATTTTCTAAAATATTTATTTATAATTTTTTAGTTTTAAATTTTATTCATTTATTTTTTTATATATGAATAAATTTTAGTTATTAATTATTGTGGTTATAATTAGTTTTAGAGTATAAATGTCTTTATGATTATAAATTTTTTTGGGAATAATATCATTGTAATTATAATTGTTTGTGTTTATATTTGAATATATTTATAATATATTTATTGTTAATTTTATCTATTGTTAACCTTAATGATAATTATATAAATAAGGATATATATTTTAGGATTGAATTGGAAGTTTTGATATTTTGTATTGTTAAATAATCTTGATAGTTGATATTTAGATAATGATGTATACATATTTTATGATAATGTTGGATGTGATTCCCCGACCCCAGTTACACTGTGTTGGTGCATTTTTACATAGCATTTTTATGATCACAAGGGTTTAAATCTTTAATGACCGATCAGATTAGTATTATTTGAAACAAGATACAAACATAAGTTCAACATTATAACTTTAAAAAAATACAACAATAATTTATTCCCTTAGAAACATCCAAGCCTCCTATATTATGCCAACAATTCACTCATAACTAACTTCTTCTTATCCTTGGAAAATTAAACATAAGAAGGGGGTGCTCTCAAATGCACAGTAAGGGTAAGAAATACAGTAGAAGATAACATAAACATTTTTCATGGTGAATAATTGAAAACACACGCCTTTACAAATGATAAAAATGAACACTGTATCACAGGAATATGAAATGAGATAATAATTCCATAATAAAACATAGTCATGAGTATTCTACTAGTAAAATAACCCCATGAACCATCTATTTTATTTTCATAATGAGGGAATGTATAATGTCAGAAATTCTGAAACATTTTGTCAAGGCCTCAAACAAGATGTCTAAAAATGATTTAGGCCTCAACCAAAACCATATATAAAATTTCGGAAAGGCCTCAACCAATTTCACATCTAATTGTCTCATGAAACATACGGATGCATCGAGGAGCTATAACGGACTTCACCCATCACATACAAAGTCCAGTACATTCCTCATATGAAAATGTTGAAATATAACATAAGCATTCGTATTAGAGCTAGCATGTGAAATGTAAATACTCTAACCATTAACCATGAATGGTATAAAAATAACACATACATAATAAAACATATCATACAACCTTATATAAAATATAAAATATTGGTATCATAATATATCAACATCAAACAAGTTATAAAATCCATCAAAACATGTTAACATAGATGAAAGGACAATTATTTACTAGGAATATCTCTTTCTATATTGAAATTATTTAAAAGTCAGGAAATTAAAAAAAACATTTATTTTGAAAATGTTCTTATAAGCTTCTAAGGGATGATTCAAAAATGTTATAGTGCCAGAGAATAACCGCACCCACTGTATAAGTTAAAAAATACATACTTACCTTAATTTAACCAAAATGTTCATGAAGTAAATTGTTTGGAAAATGATGGAGAGATTCATTTAAAAACATATAATGTCAAATAAGGGTATTAATGAAATTAGATCATAATATAGTAAATAGTAAAAATGTTCGAATATATATTTTTATGAAACATGGATGTGTATGATAAAGAGGTCAGTGTAAATACTTACGTAAAAACAACCTCAGATAATAAAGAGATTGTGAATTTGACACTAACCTTTTACTTTTTCTTGTTCTAGGGTATATTAACCTCCTATATAATATTTAAATAATTATTATAATATTATTCAAGAAAATTATACATAAATATGATATCATATATGATTTTCTAATATTTCATTGTTAATAACATTTTAGTATTATCGTCGTTTTGGATCTTAATTGATTTGTTTTTATTTATATGTTTTCTTACATAAGCCAGGTTTTTTATGGATATGATGTATTTAATTCATATACATAATTATATTAAGTTTATAATAATTATTTTTAATCATCAAATGAAAATTATTCTTGAATGGTAATGATTGGTAAATGAATGTCATCATGTTTGTGGAGACGGTACTCCGTACGTACACACGAGTGAAAATATCATTATTTTGATATTAAAATCCTATCTAAATAGATGATATATCATATATAAATAATAATAAACATGTTATATTTAATAATTACATAAATTATACATCATTTTTATACCAATCCAAAAAATAATGCATTGAATAACAACTACACCACGACGTGGACACGGTAAGACGTACGTACGCACGTATGGTGACTTTTTCATTCATATGATTGATATAATAATGGATATGGTTGTAAAATTTTTATAATAGCATCACAGTATATAGAAGATTCTGGATTTATTATTTTATAATGGAAACAACAAATAATGAGGTAGTGGAAGAAGAAAATAACTTTAAAGAGGTGATGAAATATTTACCTCTTCTTCGGGTTCTTCTTTTTGATTTGATCTAAAGGGATACATAGGTTGGATTTATGACCAAATGAATTCATCTTGTATTAAGGTAGGATAGATTATAAGATTTTTGGATAGGGGATGGCTATGCCAAAAGGATTTGGAGGTGTGAATTTGAGATAAGGGGAAGTTCCCTTTTATAAGAGGGGTGAGGGGCACTGTAGGAAATGATTAAAATATTATTTTATATTAAAATAATTTTCGTTTAATAATGTCTCCAAAATGATTTATTTCGAGTATAAGGTGGATATGTTTATAAATACACTCATCCAATATGTTTTATATAGGGATAGTTCATCATATTAAACTTATCTTCTAGATTTAACTATTAGTTAAATATTTTGACATTTACCATGTCTCTTTGTATTTTTATATTATATGGTTAATAAACTTGCTATAAACTTACAAGAGAACCCCAAGTGGTTAATTATTGATATATATTACCTTATCTATGTAATTTTCAATATCATTATATTTTTTGGATCATAATATCAATTAATAAAATAATTTTTTTAAACTCTTTTATGTTGATTTTGACACTATTTTGTATTTTTTTGTTAAAGTCATAAAAGAAATATTAATTCTTAAAAATTCATTTAATAAACCCTAACATGTCATGTTAACCTATAAAATTATTTTAATTAATCAAAAGTCTCAAATTAGATTTATTTGGATATTTATAACATCAATTATTTTAATCATTCATTAATAAGGTAAATAGGACATCATCATTATGTCATAAATAAATTTAATTATTTGATGTCTAAAAATTATAAATAAAATTCAATTATTTAGGAATTATTATTATTTTTTTAATGAGTATTTATAGTCTAAATTATATTATTTATAACTGTATATCAAAAATGTTTTAGTTATTAATCATTGAATTTAAAATATTTAACTATTCTTTTAAAAAAAATAATAAATTTCCTAATATAATCCAAGTGGACCCAAAGGGTCATATTTTATTCCTAAGGTTTTTTGGTCTAACTACATTTACCCAAGAGTATTAGGACATGTGTTAGGGTAATTATAATATCATTTGTATCATTAATTACAGTATTTACTTTTAACAGTGGTAAATTAATGTCAAAAGTTACAATTCCACAAAAATATTTTCATCTTATTGAACCACATTTTACATACTAATATAAACAATATCTCTCAGATTTTTGAAATTTAATTCACAGAATTGGTAAAATTATGTTTTATGCAAATTTGCAAACGCTTCTAAGAGGTGGGTAAAAGAAGGTAAAATGTTCCATAAAATTTATATATATAAAATTATTATAAAATGAATTCATGGAATTACATTGAACATATATAGGTAATATGTATCTATTTTGACCAAAAATAAATTGAAGTAAAATAAATAATTATTTAAATAAAAAGTTGGTTTTAAACAATAATGAAGTGTTTTTGGCTATTTATTAAAAATTTAATGTTTTCAGAAAAATACCAAAAAATCACCCTAAGCTAATTTCGATATTCCGAATTCAAAAATGAAGTCCATTTTGATAAATAAAATTTAAAAAATTTAAAAAAGTGGGTATTACTATTCATAATGTTTATTTTGATTGGTTGTTGTGTGTTAGAATCTCAACGTTCCGTACAACGGAAGATACTTCATTATTCAATGGAAAACGTACCATGGAAACTTGGGGTGTTACATTTCCCCTTCTCAAAATAATTTCATCCTCGAAATTTCTATAATATTACATCATCAAAAGATTCTGGTGGTTCTTCATAATAAGTTCCTCGGTTTCCCACATTTCCTCTTCCAATATAAGGTTTCTCCATAGAACTTTTACCAAACTAGTGGTTCTGTTTCTCAACCCATGTTCTCTGGTATCAGGAATTATGATATGATATTCACTATAAGAAAGGTCAGGTTCCAGTTCTATTTCTTCACAGGTGAGTACATATGATGGGTAATACATGTATTTTCTCAAAAGTGATACATGGAACACATCGTGAACTTTGTAGAGTGTTTGTGGCATTGCTAAATGGTAAGCTACAACCACAATTCTTTATAGAATTTTGAAAGGTCTAATGTACCTGCAAATCAATTTTCCCTACTTATTGAATAGTAAAAATCCCTTCCATGGAGATACCTTCATGAAAACATGATATCCTACATGAAATTCCAAATCCTTCCTTCTGTTATCAGCATAGCTCTTCTGCATACTTTGAGACTCTTTGATGTGGGTTTGGATTTCCTTCACCCTATCCATTTTTTCCTCAACATGTTCTGGGCCTACGAGTTTTCTTTCACCAACATCATCCCAACAAGTTGGTGTGCGACATATCTTTCAATATAACACTTTATATGGTGCAATCTAAATACTTGAATGGAAGCTATTGTTATTGAAAGATACTAACAAAGGTAAATATTGATCTTATATACCTTGAAATTCAAGAGATCATGATCTCGACCTATCTTCTTCGGTTTGAATATTCCGTTCGGATAGTCCATCGGTTTGATGGTGGTAGACAGTGCTGAAACGAAGTTCAGTATCCATGGATTTTTGAGTCCATTTCAAGAGTCATGATGTAAAACAGGGATCTCAATCAGAAAAAATTGATAGGGTTACTCCATGAAGTCTTACAACTTCATTAATATATAGTATTTCTAGATTTTCAACTGGTAAAACTTCTCTTATAGCATTAAAATGTGCTAACTAGGTAAGACGATCAACAATGAATCATATTCAATTATTCCTTCTAGGAGTCTTTGGTTGACCCATAAAAATGTCCAGTGTAATATTATCCCATTTCCACTCAGGTATGGGATAAGGATGCTTGACTCCTCTATGATGTTGTCTTCCTTCTTTCACTTGTTGACAAAACATATATCTTTTCCCGAAATCCAAAATATCTATCTTTTAGTAGTCCCAATAATAATATTACTTCAAATATCTATACATAATAGTTCGACAAGGTTGTATAGAGAAATTGGAGATATGAAGATCATCTAATAATTAAATTTTCAGATTATGTATATCAGGAACACAAAGTCTCTTACCAAATTTCAAAATACCATCTTTATATATGATGTTGATTAATATACCATCGTTAAGAGCTCTAATTTCGTTTTGAAACTCCTCATCATCAGCCTGAGAAATTTTTATCCTTTCCAGTGAAGATAGTTTGGAAACCATTTCAAAAAGTATCAATGTTTCACCTTCCATAATTATTACCATATTCATTTTTACTAGAACCATGTACATAGGATCCCTTTTAACTCTCACCTTATTCAAAACACCATGTTCCTTTCTGATCAAAGAATCTTCCAACTTATTTTCCTTCCCTGGGTGGTAGTGTTCAATGAAATCCTAATCTTTGAGTAGTTAAACCCATCACCTTTGCCTCATTTTGAGTTCTTTATGTGAGAAAATTTACATCAAACTCTTATGATCAGTATATATCTAACATTTTACACCATAGAGATAGTGTCTCCATATCTTCAAATAAAATATTACAGCTACTAACTCATGATCTTGAGTAGGATAGTTTTGTTAATGAATTTTTAGCTGTCATGGTGCATTGGAAATGACTCTATAATTATGCATAAATACCCAACCAAGTACTTTCATTGAAGCATCACTATAAATAAAAAACCCATTATTCCCCAATGGTAGAGTCAATATATGATAATTGACTAATCTTATCATCATTTATTCAAAACATTATTCACACTCTTTTGTAAAAACAAATTGAACCCCTTTACGTGTGAGCTTGGTTAATAGGTTTGGAAATCAGGAAAAATTCTAGCTGAAATGTTGATAATTACCTACTAAACCAATAAAATTGTGTTCTTGTGTTATAATTGTCGGTGCTGGCCATTCATGGATTGCCTTTGTCTTAAAAGGATAAACATAGATTCCATCCTTAGTGACAATATAGACAAGAAAATAACTCTCTTGAAGCCATAATTCACTCTTTTTAAACATCCCATATAATCTATTTCAACTAGGAGTCTTTAGGATAATGTGCAAGTGACTTCCATGATCTTTGTAGATTATGGAGTATACCAAGTTGTCATCAATAAATACCACTACAATTTCATCATTTTAATACATGAAAACTCTATTAATTAGATCTATGAATACAGAGGATGCATTGGTAAACCCAAAAGGCATTACTATAAACTCATAATGCCCGTACGTAGTTCGAAATGCTATGTTTAGAATGACATCCTTCTTCACGCACAACTGATGATATCCAGATCGACGATCAATCTTTGAAAAATATTATACTCCATAAAGTTGGTCAAATAAATCTTCAATAGGATATATGGGATACCTGTTCTTTATTGTTATAGCATTGATCTTTCTATAGACAATTCATGACATCATAGATCCATCTTTCTCCATAACGAAAAGAATAGGGGCTCCCCAAGGATAAAAAATAGGGTGAATAAATCCTTTATTACTCAATTCATCTAGTTTTTTTCTTTAGTTCCACTAATTCCACAATGTCCATTCTATAAAGAGTCTTTGATATGGGCCTTGAACAAGGAATTAAGTCAAAGGAAAACTACATTTCTCATTCTAGAGGATTTCCAGGTAAATCCTCTGGAAACACATCAACATATTCTTGTACAATAGGTACATCATCTATTTGAAAATTCCTTTCGTCATCCATAGTTATTTCATTAACTTCCTCCCAAATAATTGAATTTAGTAGAGCATCTGGGGGTGGATCTAGATAAGAATCAGATGGTGACATACCTGCTCTAAATATTAGGTACTGCTTATCATCATTGAGAATTGTAACATATTTCTTAAAATAAATTGTTACTTCATGGTCCAAAATCCAATCCATAATGAGGATTATATCAAATTCAACCATAGGTATGAAGATGAGAACAATAGATAAATAAATTTTATATGCCTTAATGGGGACTTATTCACTAAAATTTGTTGCAATGATACTTTAATTAAGAGTTTTTACTGACAAATCCCTTGTTAAATCAAATTTTAAATATCAAATTTTCTTAGAAAAATGTGAAGATATGAAACAATGTGATGTTCCAGAATCAAATAATGCATTGGCTAAATTTGAGTAAACAATTAAATTACCTACCAAAACGTCCTTCGAAGCTTCAAGCTCTGTAGTAGTGATCAAAAAAGCATGGACTTGATCCCTTATCATTTTCATGGGTATGTTTACCCGATACTTCATAAATTCATTTACATAATGTCCCATATCACTATAATTTTATCATTAAACATTGGTATCTTCTTTCCTACAAATACAATCACCACCAAGATGGCCATTCTGTCCACATTTTTAGCACACTCTTATTCCTTCTAGACAGGCAACCGGGTGCCACCAAAATTATCACAGGATGGAAATTAAAATATTCCCTTCTATGATGTTTCCTTATTTTCATTACCAGAGTGTTCAATAGATCTCTTTTTCTCTCGCTTTGCAGTAAAGTCATAATACTTCAAGAATTACTTTTCTGTCTTGATGGGACATGAGGCAATGTCTTCATAAGATGGGAATGTTTGTCAGACTAATGCTCGAAAGAGAAACGGTTTTAACCCATTAGAGAAACTATCAATCTTACTTCTTGGGTTTCAAATATAATCTGCAACATTCCATTGAATCCTTGTAATGTTAGCTTAATACATTATGACATTCCAATCCTACTTTTTTCTCAGACTCATAAATTTAATTTCCAAATCCGCTCGATGGTCATGAGGAATGAATTTTTCTATGAAAATATCTTTAAACTCCCTCATTTACATACTTGATACTTCCTCATCCTCCTTTGTGTTTTGAATTACTGACCACCATTGATCTGCATCTCCAGTGTGGCGATAAACCGCCGAGAAAACTTTTTCCCTTTCACTACTCCCAAAAGAATGAAATATTTTCTTTAAGGAACTTATCCATTCCTCATATACAAATAGATCTGTGGACCCATTTAATGTTGGTGGTTGTTTCCTCATAGAGTGTTATAAAATTTATCCCCCACATTTTGGATTAGGCTGGTCCATTCACGTAAGGTTATTATTCATAACGTGAGTGAGTTTTCCTATTATGGTGATAAGATGATCAGCACCAGTCGCATCACCAACTCCAATATAATTATCTTGATTAAGAGGTAAATCCCAACATGGAATACGCACATTGATACAGTTTCCATTACTTCCACTGGGATCCATTTCTATACAATGGAATAAAATAGATTAGTTTATGAATCTAAATACATAATTCCAACCTTGTAAAACACTTAACATAAATTGAGTAGTTAATGGATATAATCCATAATCATCAAAATATTTTCATTGAAGAGGTGTATAATCATAAATACTTCATTATGGTTTATAAAGAAAAAGTGAATTATCCTAAGAATATCCCCCCTGAGTGTCATAACCAAGAGTGCAGCAAGGGCCATTATCGTGCACAAGTTCAAATTTGAGTCTAGCTCAAAGTGGTGTTTTGGGTTTTCACCCTAATTATATATGTGACAGTGCCACCTCTACTTGCTCGTATCCAAAAAAAGATGTATTTCTTGTAAAATACACAAAATCTCTACATTACCAAAATTCTAGAAAGTTATTCTATATTAATCCTCAATATCTATCATTGGGAACTGTTATATAATCAGAGTTTTTTTGCTAAATCTAGTTTCCAATGTTTTTACTAAACATTCTATGATACCAACTGTAACGCCCCTACCCAAGTTACCTAGATTCTGTGCATTATTATATATCATTGGAATGATTCCAAGGGATTAAATCCTGAAATACCGATCAGTTTAGTATTATTGGAAACAATATTCATACATATGTTCAACTTTACAACATGAAATGTCATAAAAAACTAATGTATTCCATTATAAACATATAATACTCCTTGATTATGATGGAAAGTCACTCATAAATAACTTCTTAACATCCTAGGAAAATGAAATATAAGAAATGGGTTAGGTCAAATCTAAGTAAGGGTACGCAATACAGTCGAAGATAACAAAAACATTAGGCATGGAGGATAATTTAAAAAACATGATTTTATAAATGATTAACATTAACACTTTATGTTAGGAATATGAGCTATGTAAATAATTCCATAATTAACATAGTCATGGATATTCTACTAGTCGAATAACCACCTGAACTATAAATATTATTTTCATAATGAGGGAATGTATAATGTAAGACATTCTAAAACATTTTGTCAAGGACTCGGCCAAGATGTCTAAAAATGATTTAGGACACGGCATAAACCATATATAAAATTTGGTAATGGCCTTGGTCAATTACATGTCTAATTATCTCATGAGACCTATCGATGCATCGAGGATCTATAAAGGGCTCCACCAGTCACTTATTAAGTCCAATACATGCCTCATATGAAAAAATTGAAATATAACATAAACATTTATATTGAAAATAGCATACGAAAAGTCAATACATTAACCATAAACCATGAGTGGTATAAAAATAACACATCCACAGTCAAACGTATCACAATACCATTAATACAATATGGAGGATTTTTATAATAATAGATCAACTTCAAACATGTTTTAAATCCATCAAATGATGTTTACATAGATAAATAAAAAACTATTTAACAAGAATATATCTTTCTATTTTGAAATCATTTAAAAGTCATGTAATTATAGAAGAAAACATTTACTTTGAAAATATTCATATAAGCATATAAGGGAAGCTTTGACGATGTTATAACAGTAGAGAATAACCACACCCTCCATATATGTTAAAAAAGACATTCTTACCTTAATTTTGTTGAAAAGGTCGTAAAGTAACTTGATTGGAAAATGGTTGAAAGATTAGTTTCAAAACATATAAGGTAAAAAATGGTTAAAAATGAATTTAAACCATAGTATAGTAATTATTAAAAATGATTTAAAATACAATGTAAGAATCATGGATGTGGATGATAAAGAGGTCCTAGTAGATGCTTACGTAAAAACAACCTCAGATAGTAATGAGATTGTGAATTTAACCATTACCTTGTAATTTTACATGGTCGAGGGTATGTTATCCTCCTATATAATAGCTAAATAATTGTTCTTAAATGATAAAAAAACAATATACATAAATATGTTAACTTATATGATCTTCAAATATTTCTTTGTTAAGAATATTTTAGTATTATCTTCATTTCGGTTGTCAACTGATTCATTTTCCTGTATATGTTTATTTACGTACGCCGTGTTTGTTATGGATAGGATTTATTTGATTTGTATCCATGAAATATATTTAGTTCTAAATTATTATTTTAATCATTAAATAAAATTTATTCTTGAATTGTTACGATTGGGAAATGAATCTCATTGCGTTCATGGAGATGATAATCGGTTCGTACGCACGAGCGACAATATCATACTTTTGATATTAAAATAATATATAAATATATTTTATATCATTTATAAAGAATAATTAACATGTTACATTTATTATTTACATCAATTATACATCATTATTATAACCATCCAAAAAATAATGTATTGAAAAACAACTACACCACGACATGGGGACGGTAAGTCGTACGTACACACGTATGGTGAATTTTTCATTCATAAGATGGATTGAATAATATATATATGGTTTTATAAATTTTATAATAACATCATAGTATATAGAATATACTAGTGTTATTATTTTATAATGAAAACAATAATGAAATAAGTAGTGGAACAAGAAAAGTATTTGAAATAGGTGATGAAATATTTACCTCGTTTTCGTGTACTTCCTTTTGATTTGATCAAAAGGGATGAATACGTTGGATTTATGACCCAATGAATGCATCTAAGACTAAGGGAGTATAGTTTTGAGGATAATGGGGAAGGGTTTGGCCGTGCCAAAAGGATTTGGAGGTGCAAATTTGAGAGAAGGGGAAGTTTCCTTTTATAAGAGGGGTGGGGGGAACATTAGGAAATGAATGAAATATTATTTTATTAGAAAATACTCATTTCTTTCTAGTGGCTCCAAAAATGATTTATTTCGAGGATAATGTGGGTATGGGTCGAAATACACTCTATCAATAAGTTTTAGATAGGCTTAGGTAATCATATTAACAATATCTTTTTGATTTAACTATTAGTTAAATAGTTTGACATTTACCATCTCTCTTTGTATTTTAATATTATCTGGTTTATAAACATACTATAAACATCCAAGAGAACTCCAAGTGGTTAATTATTGATATATATAACATTATCTAAGTCATTTTCCAAAACATTATATTTTTTTAAATATAATATCAATTAAGAGTATAATATTTTTTGTACAAACTCTTTTATGTCAATTTTGACAATATTTGGTATATTGTTTTTGTTAATGTCATATAATAATTATTACTTATAAAAAATTCATTTAGCTTACAATAACATGCCATATTAACCTATGAAATTAGTGGAATTCATAAAAAGTCTCAAATTAGATTTATTTGGATATTTATAACATCAATTATTTTAAAAATTCATTAATAAGTTTATTACTACCTCATCATTGTGCCATAAATAAATTTAATTATTTAAGGAATAAAAGTTATAAATAATATACAATTATGTAGAAAATATTTTTATCTTTCTAATGAATATTTATAATCTAATTTTTCTTTTGTATAACACTATATTAATAAATATGTATTTTTTAAATATTGAATTTAAAACTTCTAACTCTTCTTTAAATAAAATAAACATAAATTTACTAATATAATCCAATTAGACCAAAAGGATAATATATTATTAATAAGGTTTTTTTTGTTGAATAACACATACCCAATAGAATTAGGACTTGTTTTAGTGTAATTATAATATCATTTTTACCTTTAATTACCCTGTATTCATTTAACCGGGCTAAATAAAAGTCAAAAGTTACTATTCACAAAAAAAAAAATTTATCTTATTGAACCAAATTTTACTTACTAATATCAACCATGTATCTCATATTTTCTATATTCAGTTCTCAGAAGTGATAAAATTATTTTTTATGCAAATTTTCAAATGCTCATAGGAGGAAGGAAAAAGATGGTAAAAAGTTCAATAAAAATTCTAAATATAAAAACATACTATAAAATTACTCCAATAAATTTTTTATTGAACTTATATATAGGTATTATGTATCTTTTTTTTCAATAATATAAAATTAAATAAAAAAAATAATTATTTAAAAAAAGTTGGTTTTAAACAATACAATAGTGTTCTTCACTATTCATCAAAAATTGAATGTTTTCATAAAAATACCAAAAATTTACCCAAATCTAATTTCATTATTACAAATTTAAAAATGAAGACAATTTTGAAAAATAAAATCTATGAATTTTCAAAAAGTGGGTATTGATATTCATAATGGCTAGTTTGATTGGTCGTGGTGTGTTAGAATCTCGAAGATGTCTACAAAACAAGCTACTTCATTATTCACAGGAAAACATATCGTGGAATCTTGGGGTGTTACATTGGATGTTTTGATACTAGAGATTAGATGATCATCTCGATAACTAATATCATTTTGTTATCATTCCGTTTAATTTTTAAAACTCATCTATTGTTAGTGTGTATAAACATTTTCTATTATTCTGTATAACATTTTTATGTATATTAAATAGTTATCAATAAATGTTAAATTGATTTTTTTAATTATATGTTTTTATTTTTTAAATTTATCAATTTTAATATATTTTTAAATGATTATATATTTTAATATATACACCATTTATATAGTATTATTGGGTAATTAATGGATTATAACTGGTTAAATTTACAAATAACCAATATTTAATATGGAAAAGTAGTTGATGATTTATTATAATTTTCTAAATAAAATTTTAAAAAAAGATCAGATTTTTTTATCCATACATGAATTGTTTTAATATTAGAATGTTAAGCTATATTGAATTACATGTAATATTATTTTATCTGGTTTTAATCATAATCATACCATTTTTAATTATCATTATGAAATAATTGAAAAATTAACATCTAATGCTGATGAAAATATTTTTCATGAGATAGGGGATCATATTGAAGAATTAATTCATGATGTAAGAATTGAAACCATAAAAAATAGAAATTGTTGAGTGATTGTATAAAGATGATGAGAAAATAATATTATCATGTTGTATCAAATTTATAGTGCTATAAACAGTCATGAGATTAATTAACTTGAAATAACGAAATGGATGGAGTTATGAAAGATTCAATGAATTACTTGAGATTTTAAAATAGATATTTTTTGAAGGAAATGAGATTTAAAATTACAATTATGATAGAAAGAAAATATTATTCCCAATTATATTAGGTTAAAAAAAGATCAATGATTCCAAAAACATATTTTCTATTATATTGGAAAGAACAAGAATGTTTTTTAGAATTCCCAAAATGTGGGACATCATGATGGACAATTCAACTCTGAGGCATTCACAAGTACTAGCACCAAACCTCTCACTCTGTAAATTTTATATCTTCTAATAATTCCTCATTTAAATCTTCTATTTTAAAATTTAAATACTATTATGTGATTAAGATGATATAAATATGAGTGCATCTCTAATGGACACATACGTCACCCTAATGAGTCAACATAGTGGAAGCGATTTGGTAAAAAATTCTTGATATTGAAAGTGAAGCTAAAAATAACATGATAAGACTATAATCAAATGAAATTAATCCAAATTGGAGCCTCAGTAGCCAACATAGTTCATAGCCTATTATGTTTGTAGTTTAGAACTAGTCCCAACTAATTTGTATGAAGAAAAAATTTGTTATTATGATAGTGATGATTTCCCAACCAAAATAGTCAAGAAGCAATATTGATGTGCATCTTCCACCAATGTTTGATGATTTGAAATTTCTATGGGATTCACATGTTAAAATTTTTGATATATACAAAAAATATTTTCTTTTGTGTGAAATGATAATGTTTACAATAAATGAATTTCCTAAATATAAAAACATATGTAGATACAGTGTTGAGGGACATAAATCATGTGAAATTCATGAAGAATAGACTTTATATTATGAATTACATAATTGAATAAAGATAGTGTACTTGGGGAATAAAAGATTTTTTTGTGAATGGATCAACCTTAATGAAAACTAAAAAAGAATTTAACTGTTTATACGAGTATATTAACCCCCCAAAACATAGTTATTTGAACAATATTACAACAAGGAGAAAAATATTGATTTAAAATTTAGAGATAAAAGAAGTTTGGTTATCTAAACAGCTAAATTTCAATAGAATACATTTGGAGTTAGATCCAAACATGAAGGAAAAAAATATTATATTTACCTATTTTTTTATTTCATAAAATAAGGGAGAGAAGTTGAATTTTTTTAAATGTATAAATAATATTAATGTACCTGGTGGATATTCTTCAAATGTGAAGAATTTTTTTATAATTGATGGATTTGAAATTAATAGATATGAAATCAAATTACCATCTTGTATTGATAAAACTATATCTTCTATCTGCACTATGTGGTATATTTATGATTCCTATTAGAGAGATTTTCATCAGGTTATAATATTTTTTTCAAATTCATTTGTAGTAATGTTGTTGATAAAAATTTGTTCAATGTGTTGCAGAATGAAGCTACCCCTGTACATTTTCAACTAGAAATTTATTTCCTAGAAACATTTCCTTATAAAAGAGTTTATCTAGGATTCATTTTGTATGATGTATAAAAATATATGGTGTTTATTATTTAGGTTGGATGTATCCTTTTGTAATACATATGAAAATATTCATGGGATATGTTAAAAATCATCATCGAATGAAGGCATATATTGTTTAAAAATATATATCTGAATAGGTGATTTACATATGTTCAGATTATTTGTATGAAGTGGATTACATTGGTCTCCAAATATCTCAAAATTTTATAGTTTATAGTGATGGTTGAGTGATTGATTGTTTAAATTTAATGTAAATTCCACATTATGAAGTGATGTAAGAAAATTTGTATGTTTTGAACAATACATGTGTGGTTCAAACATATATATAATCACATAATGTTTGATTAATGGAATGATATCAAAAAATAAATGAAAAGTGATTGATTATTGGGAATAAAAATACATTTGTTTCATGGTTTAAAGAGTATTAAAAAAATTATATATCTACATCAGTAACATTGAAAAAAATTTCTAAGGGAAAATCCCTTAATGTGATCACATGGTCTAGTTTGGATATTAATGGTTACACATTTTACATAAAAAACCAGAATGAAAAGTCTACAATTAAAAATATTGGTGAAATGGTTTTAATTAAAGAACTGGATTATTTGAGGTAAAAAAATAAAAACCCAATTTCTACATCAAAGACATATTTTGGATTTTTTGAGGATATATAGGAAATTGATCATAATTAATTTAAAACAACAGGGTTTATGTTTAATTATTTTGATAGTAACAGTGGTGTGAAACATGATTATTATGTTTTTACACATAATGAATAGAAAGGACCTAGTTTTAGAGTGGAATCATTTTTCATGGAGTCACATAAGAAGCATATATATTATGTTACTGACCCATCCAATGATCAATGCTCAATTATTTTAAGGTGGAAAATAATTCATTTTTAATGAGTATGATGAAGATGCTATGTATTTATCTGAGGATTCAACATATATTACATGATTTATTGATGATAATAATGACTCTATTGTAAACATACTGTACTCTATATGTAATTATCATGTTGAAGGGATATGGGAAAACACTAAGCTACTATTCTAATTATTTAGTTAAATAATATTTTTTTGAACTATACACTTGTAAAAAATCAATTTTTTTTAAAAAATTATAATGTTTAAATCTATATATATTGATCATTTAGGTGATTTATGTGTAAAATTGTAAATTCAAAAGTTCCAGAAAAACATTTTTTGATTAAAAGCCTGACATCATTATATTTTAGTTCAATTTAAACATATAAAGACACTTTTTTGTTTTTATTATATTTAAATTGATAAATTTTAATCATAAATATCATTTTGGTATTAATTATTCAATTTATTATTTTAATTTATATATTTTTGGTTAAGAATCATGAAATAATTATATTTTTATTAAAAACATAAACATGTATTGAAAATATTATTAACTTGGATATTTTTATATTCATCGTTTTTAGATTTCAATATTTCTAAAAATATATAGGTACAAATAATATCATTACATTCCTATATTTAAATGACATAAATAGAGGTAGAGGAAAATTTATCATGGTATGAATATATTTCTTATAAAATTAAAAATTCATCAATAAATATATTACCTAATGAATGTAATATTTTAATTTTCAAATCTATTTATAAGACTAATGGTGAGCATCATATGGTGGATTTTACTCATTATTCTCTAGATATAATGATTCTTTGAGGTAGTAGGAATCAGATTTTAAATTTACCAAAACTATCACTTGCTTATGGAGAGTGGAGTGTAAATATTAAATTTAATGATAATAGTAACCTAACAGTCCCAAATGATACATTGTTTAGGAGTTATATTTCCATGTAGAGCCATTATAATATTAAAATTTACTATCCTGATCAAATGTCTATTAATATTATGATGAAATAGAAGATGTGGGAGTATTTAATGGTAAAATATCTCAATTGATTTTTTATCCCACTATTAATATATTATATATTTTATATGACTAAAATTTAAGGTATTCAAACAAATGAAATTAAAATATCAAGAGATGAAAGAAATTATGTAATGTCGACTATATTTAGTTCCATTTTGATGGAGGTATTTTAAAAAACAATTCTCAAGAATTTATGTTTCAATGAAGATTCAAAATGGAATCCCATGCCTCAACTATGGGTTTTTAGATACAAATATATGGATTAAAAATTTCACAATAAATATGATGAGACATTTTTTATTTGATAATTATTTTATATCATATTTCTTAATATTACATAATTACTTATTCATTTATTTTTTTAACAGGACTCCATGAGATATCACCAGGAGATCTAATTAATGAATTTTTTCCCCCATACTTTATCATATGGATTGTATCATTTACTAAATGAGAAAATCATTGTAGGAAATTTTGAGTAATTAAGAACTAAATCCAGTATTTACTCAAATGAGGTCTAGTTCCTCCCATCATCTACCCCTCACCGTTTAAAATGGAAACGATAGAGAATGGAAAAAAATAAAAAATTTCATACAGAAAAATCTGAATGAGAATCTAGTAGAATTGAAATGAATAAAATTTTATTTTTCTTCAATATAATTATATTTTAAATTGATATCACTAATATAACATTTGAATATATAATTTTAGTATTAATTTCATGAGTAATATATGCGGGTGAATTTTATACCTAAGGGTAGGATGGACATTCTATCTATTACTTTAGGAAATCTGGAACACCCCTACTGTGTAAGATAATATGATAAATGTGTTAGTATTAGAAATATTTTTGGGTGTCTATTTTTGAAATTGATGTATATAAAAATAAATTACATTAAACGTGAGGTTTATGACCTAAAATAGATGATGGGTGACCATATTAAACTACGTATATATTAACTATTTGAATAAATGATGATACAATTATATCCTACAAAGTCTACCTACTTAGATCCTCTAAATACTCTTTTAGACCTAACCATATATTGTGACTTCTATGCTGAGGATTACCATGTACTTATTGTAGCATAAAAATTAGTTCATATTTTGTGGGATTATGTACATATCCAAACTATTCATTTGGGTTAGGAAAGAGTAATGTTACATGATATTATTGATCTGAATTATCTAGTGCTATTTCTTAGAGAGTAGTTTACAAAAGATGGAGTTTGGTCACTTCCTTTTTTACTCTCTCCAATAAGTCTTCTTCATCCCTTGACATATGAGGTTTACATTTATTAAAATATTATTTAATTTTGACAAAAAATTAATTAGAATGTTTTCTTAATTTTAATTTACATTGGATTATATGAAATCAAAAATAATAAGTACAACTGAAACAAAACTTTGTATATCCAACACCTTCTTATACTTATGACATTTTTGATGTGATTAAAATATTATATCTATTTTCTTGTTTCATGGATCCTTTTTATGAGTTTTTGATTATCTGTGTTATATATATTAGAGAATATAAATTTTGAATCACAAAAATGAAAGCATAGAAACTTTTTTACTTCTAATTAGATCTCCATACCTACATTTAAATTATTTTCTATATATTTTAATTTTAATTTTACATTATCTATTTATTTAAATAAATGTTAAATGAAGTTAATTAATTTAATACTTATTTATTTAGGTAAATAAACATGCATTTAATTGAAAATAATAGCATGAAAAGTTATAGTTCTATAGATGCAAAATACATTTCAATAGTTATCCTATATCTGAATGATTATTCTAGAGTAATATATTTATGTGAAAGACTATCAAATATAGATATTGGGTGTTGGGTTTTTCCATTCCATGAAATGTAATATGAATAATATAATAATTACGAAATTGTATTCATTATAATTTTATTAATTATTAATTTTTTAAATTATAGTGTTCATTAGATATTAAGCATGTTCTTCCCACATAAATTCACAGTATATTGGATTTTCTCTTTATTATGTGGATTGAATAAATACTTTGGAAAATTGTTTAAAAAGTATGTTTTATTATTTTTTAATTTCATTTCTCTTAAATATACTTGTTATATCTGTTTTTATTTGATATATAAAAATTAAGGTTACGATAAAAGATTAGAGATAATTTAATTGTTGATATAGAATCCAAATAAAATAAAATACTTGAAAATATAGGAAAATAAATGTTAAATTATATAATTTTTTTTATCATAAATATACAGGGTGTTTATTATTTTATTGTTAATGCTTCATAAGTGAATTTTTATAATCTAAAAGGAAATATAGAATGTTGTTATTATGTTTCACCATTCATGTTTGATATCATCAAAACCAATAAAACGAAATAATTTTATATGTTTAGTTGAATTAAATATCTTTTGTTTTATATAAATATATTATATATTTTGAGCATATATAATTCATTATTGTTGTCATTTTTCATTTCTAATTATATTATATGGATGAAGACATTATGAAAAATTGATTTTTTGTAAAAATGTTTTCTTTTGACATAGGTTTTGTTTAAAACAGACATCGAAAGCATGTTTCCACATCATTTTTCTATATTAAATATGTTTAAAGATAATATATTACTTCCAGAAATCTCCATGTTGTATTAGGAAAAAATGACATAGAAGGATAGAACATCAATCTTTTTAAGTCTTCACACATTGGTTTTATATATAGACTATTTTGGAAAGACTCTTTTGACATTACTTTTTCTAAAAAATCAATGTCAAAAGTCCACATAGGATCACTTTTTCTTTGAATTTTCAACATTTTCATTAAAAAAATTAATGTCAAAACGATTTTTTAACATCACATGCATCAATATCAGTTAAAAATTGTAAAATTTTTTTAAAAAAATCTTTAAAGTTATTTGATCTGCTATTTGATAAAATTCCATTGAAATAGATGTATTGTGCTTAATGTGAAGGTTTCAGTGTTCAAGCGTTATCTCGTAAAGGTTTTATGACATTATTTTGGGGTTAAAATGATGGTTTTAACATGATTTAGGGGTGATTCATGTAGGGAATCATGTACTGGCTTCTCATTCGATTGTTTTAGTTTCATGATAGTTTTTTGGAATGAGCATTGAGCGAGAAAGTTGGATGATTAGGTCCATAGCCTAGTTTATTTGGGGAATAGCCCCAAAACTACTTCTCGATGGTGAGGATTCCTTAGAGGTGGAGTGTGTAATTACCCTTAGTTATATTGAGGATTTTTATAGTTTATATATTGGTCATGATGTGTGTAATTTATTTTATTTTTGGATGATAGTAGTGTTAAGAAAATATTGTAGTGAATTCAGGATGAATGGGATGGACATAATGCTTTTCAAGAGTTAAAGGAACGCATTCATAGTTTGAAAAAGTTTTTCACACCTTGAATAATTTTGGGCAGGACCCTCAGCTGTGATATATGGAAATTTCATAGTGTGAATGTATGTATCACACCAAAAACTACTTCTCAACTATCTTTTGGGTATTTTATAATGGGGGACTCACTAGGGACCCCTAAAAGTCATGATATGAAACTCCATTATGTGATTTGGGATAGAGAATGATGTTTTTGGATTTTAGAGTCTCCACCAATGTCATTTCATAGAATGTAATATCATTCATCATAATTGATCCACCTAGGAATTTCTATGTTTTGTGAATCCTTAAATGTCATATTTCATATATATATATTATCATCTGTATCATAAAAATTAATTTGGTGTTGTTGGAATATGATTTAGAGATATTAGATTATTAGTTTTGATCTGTCTAGTGGTTTATGTTAAAAAGGATTTGTTTCCCTTGAGGTTGGTGGTCGATAATGTTCCCTGCTAGTGTTACTTCTTATAATTGTGCTAAATTTGTGCCATCACATTGGGATACCATGCGTTAATCCAAGATTTAAATTATATAATTTAAATAATAGGGAGAATATTTATAGATAACCCCTTGATTTTTAAATATACCCTAATTGAAAGGAATCCTTAGGGGATCCCTTAACATAGTTTTCTTTATATATAATGTATTTGATAAGTGAAGAAACCAGACATTTCTATCATTAATTATAATATAGAAAAAAAATTAAATTATAAATGGATAATGATTATTATTAGAGAGTGTAAAGGATTTTGTATGAAAAATAGTAAATAGTGTTTTGTTTAAAATGTTAAAAGGTGTTTTAAATTAAAAACTATAATATTGATAAAAGGATGAGTGATTAAATATTTTGACATTTGAGGATACTTTTGAGGGTTGGTGTTATCTTGGGTATTTATTCCAAGGTTCTAGAGATGGATTTTCTCTTGGTATAATATATTTTTATAGGGTTTGAATACTTCTTAGGTGTGACTATTATTCTAGGAATAGTATATTTCAAAGTGTCTAAATATTTTCCTAGATGAGTTTATTTTCATTGGTGTGAGTATTTTGGTTTGAGAAAATTATATTTCACAATGAGGTATTCTAATCACAGGGATGGTTATATTTCACATGGATGGATTCCTAATGTTCAAAGACATCCGACATTAGCTATGATAGGAATGGTTGGTCTTCAGTGTCATCATGGAACCCATGGATCAATGATGTCTATTTATTTACATTATCCTCGTGATAAATATGTATATATAATTTTCAAATCAAAATGAACTTTATCAAAATGAATATATTTATATACAACACTATATTGGCCACCTTATTTGTAATCACACACTTCTTAGGCATTTAGTTGGTACTTGATCAAATTTCATGCTTGTAAGAATGGAAGAAGAGAAATCCATATGACTGATACATGACTTGGAATGCTTGGATGGAGCACTGAAGATTGGGACTGGGCTAAGACTTGGGACAATTCTAAGGAGTTTTTTAGTTTTTTTATTTTTTCTTATTTTGATACTAATGTGTAAAGTATGTTATTGTCTGAGTATTTGACATATATAATGTTTATTTTGATATAACATGTGTTTTGATTATTTATATTGAACTAGTTGTGATTTCACCTTAATACTTATTTATATATGCACATATGATTTCCTCTATCTCCACTATAGTTTCAAACTGATATACAGGTATAGTATTCCCACTATATGACTATATACCCACATTATTATTTTATCCTTTAGAATATTGTGATTCTTGTCTGACGTCACAAATGGATCTTCAGTATAGTACCGATTAGTGAACATGGACATGGTGATGTTACAATGTGGTACCGATTAATGTGGTTGTATTCATGTTAACACTATACCTAAATAGTGATGTTCGGAATTTTAATAGTGATATGTTTTATTTTGGCTCATAGTGTGCATGGCATGGCATAGGGAATGGGTAAATGAGGATAGAAAGAGATCGAGGTTATTGTGACCCTTATAATGTTGGTGTATAAGATAATATGATGTTATTCCTATTATAGATTTAATTATTAACTGTGAATTTAGGTGTTGTGGTATGAAATGATGGTTAATGATCCTTGTGGGTTTATTCTTGACATAATAGTGGGTAGGGTATGCTATATGTTTTCTTGAAGGAGATACCTTTATGTTTTTTGGATTCAGGAGGGTGATGATGCATATTTTCTATCACATTTTTTCCCTAATGAGTATGAAAATTAATTGAGTATAATCATGGAGTGGGTATTTTTCATAAAGATGTGATGTTTGATAGATATATATATTCATGATATTTATAGTGTGTATTCACTATTTATTGATATTACTTAAGATGTTGAAATGTGTTTTAGTATATTAGTTGGATGATTTCTATGATTGAGTAATAGCACATTGTCTTACTATTTTCGGAGATGAGTTGTGATGTATGAGGTAAACCCAATGGTGGGGTGGTTGAGTCCATAAGGATTTACTTATGACTTTTCCATTCATTCTTTTTTTGAAAATCACAAACACTTTATACTTAAGCACATATATATTTTAATTCTATAAGGAAAATTTTATTCCTTAAGGAAATTTACCCTAACCTAGATATCCATATACATATCAATATTTTTATTATGTATAAAAATCAGATTCATACCCAAAACCTCGAAATCATATAATGCTTATATATGATGCATTCTGTTTCAGAATCCGAATTCTGGATATGAATTGTAGTAATGTTCTACTCCGAATTCTGGATATGAACTCTAATACATTTCCATTCTAAATTCTTGATATGAACTCTAACAAAGTTCAACTCTGAATTCTGGACTCCAAACATTTTTAATATTTACTACGAACTTTTATAAGTTCATCTCTGATCTTTTATAAGATCTAATCTAAACTTTTATATTTTTGACTCCGAACATCTATGAGTTCGACTCTGAACTTATATGAGTTTGGCTTTGAACTATTACACATTCGACTCAGAACTTCTATGAGTTCGACTCCTAAATTTTATAATTTCCACTCAGAACTTTTATAATATTTACTCTGAACTTCTATGAGTTTGACTCCGAACATTTATGAGTTTGATTCCAAACATTTACTAGTTTGAATTTGAACATCTACAAGTTCGACTCTGATCTATGTAAGTTCAGATTCTGAACACTGGTGAAACCAGACTCCGAATTTCCATAGAATTTCATACTCCTTATTTTTACAAAATTCAGTTTCTAAATTCCTATAAATCATAATCTGGATATCCTTTTATTATTGACTCCAAATTCCATTTTGGTTAGACTCCGAACAATTATTTACATTTAAAACATCAGTTTTTCTTATTCTTACACTCGTTTTATTATAAAATGAGGTAGTGCATTCAGTTACACACATTTTGATATAAAATGATGTCATCCATTTTGTTTTTAACTAACCGTTGGATGAGTGACCCATGTGCAGGTCCTTCGAAACATTAAGGAAAAAATGACAGTTGGAGGAGGGAGCATACTATTCCATACAAGCCTATAAATAAGTGCTCATTTGAATGAGCTCATTACTGAAGTTGAAAAATCAAGAGACCACACACAGTTATGGAGACTTCTAGAGAGAGAATATTTCCATGCCCGGTGCGTACTGAACTTCTCATTCAGACTGCTTCGTGTGACTCCGAATGTTGGAGATTACATTCGAGGGCTTTCGGGTATAGGAAGATAGAGGTGATGACTACCTTGAAGTTCGCAGGCTTCTATGCTGAAGAAGAAAGAGCTTACAACTACCTTGAAGTTGAGGGCTTGTTGGGATACCAAGACAGAGACTCTGATCTTTCTATCGAGGGCTTAACCAGGTGTGGGTAAGATATACTTTATTGAATGTATAAGTCAACAGACCTTTATTAAAGGTTGTTGGATACCCTTCGCATTGGGTTAAAATATTTATATCTTGTTACTTGTTTTTGTTACATGTTTTTCCGCTGCATTTGTTACTATAAGGAAAGTATAAACTTCTTATATTTGCTTACACATGTTCTGTGATTCATTTAGATTATATAGGCTTTATGGTAGAATCTCATATTGTAATCTTTGGTTAAGTATCAATTTCCGGATCCATATTTCCAGAACCAGTTTTTCGGAATAACTTTCCATATTTAAGAAACTGCATTGAACTAGATGTTTGTAACTTCATACTTTGTCCCAATCTTTCAATTGGTGCTAGAGCTGTTGTGAATTTTCTTAGTTTAACATTGTTAAAAGTATACCTTTCCTTATTTAAGGAAATTTTTAAAGTTTACACTTAACCCCCCTCTTGTATATTGAGCATCTACATCGTTATTACAATCTTACAATTGGTATCAGAATGGGTCTCTGAAATACTTATATTCACATATAGGATTTTCTTGATTAGTTTTTCATTGTTCTATATTTTCCTTTCTTTGGAATATTCTCCTCTAATCCAAACTTTTTTTATTAACAAGTTTTTGTGTAGAATGATTTTTTAAGATGACAGGAATCAATGTTGGTTCTATTGAAAACATTAATCCTACAAGACAACCAATTTTTTATAGTAATGATTATGAGTATTTCAGAGATCATATGAAGGCTTTAGATATCAATACTGGAGTATAAAATTTTGTTTTGATCACGGGAGGTTATCGTATTCCTGATAAAGAAGTGAGTGCTTTCACTAATCAAGAAAAACATGATTATCAACTAAACTCTAAGGTACGAAATACTCTACTATGTTCAATTACTAGAAACATATATAGCCAAATTTCTTCATGTGAAACAGCTAAATGTATATGGAAGAAACATGTAGTTATTAATTTTGGTACTTCTACAGTCATTGAGACATGAAGAGCAATGTTGAGAGCTGGGTATCATCTTTTCAATTTCCTATATGGAGAACCCATTTGTAAGGTGAAACAAAGATTTATGACTATCGTGAATAGCTTACAATCTATGGTAGAGAAAGGTTTGGATGATTAATCTCTTGTTAACATGATCATTAATATTATTCTGAATGAGTGGGAATCAAAGAGAACAACAATTAAAGAGAACAGGAGGGTCTTTCAAATTTCCTTAAATGGGCTATTCAGAACTCTTCTTCAACATGAAACATGAATGAAGAGACATGATGACAACATCAAAAAGAATAATGAGAATGGTACTATTTCTTTTAATACAACATCGAATCACATGAAAGCAAAGACTAATAAGAGAGTAACTAGATCCAAGTCTAAGAAGGTTTCTATCCTATCTGAATCTAGTGAGAGTAAAGTCTCAGGGAATGAGTTAGAAAATCTTGCTCGAGGGATGAACAAGATAGCTGGTCAAAGAAATTTCCAATCCAGGTATAAGAAGTAGAAAAGAAAGATAAGACAGATTCAGAGGTCACATGCTATGAATGAAATAGAAGTGGACACATATGACCTGATTGCCCTATGCTTAAAAAGAATGAACGAAATGAGATGCATTCTGAAAGGAACATGAAGAACATTGACGAAGCCAATGCTATGAAATGCCTGAAAGCAAATACTACTTGGAGTGCAAGCTGTGGAGACTCTTTAGAATATGAATATTCATATTATGATTCATTTGCCCAGAAGAATATGGGATTCATTTCAAATACTTATTTTCCACATACATGTTTTATGGATAATGTATGCTCTGCCGAGGATTTAAAAAATTTATCTATTGGTAAGAATTACTATTCCAAAAATAATACCTCCATTGAAGATACTTCATCCTCAGAAAATAAAGTACCTTCATATGAAGAAGTATATAGATTATCCATGTACCATGAAGCAAAAAACTGTAAAATTTCTAATAAATTAGACAAGGAAAATATTAGGGAATAAATTTTTACAAAAGAGATTTCAGATCTTACTGCAGATCTTAAAGATTAAAAGGAGCTTATAGAAAATATTTCTAAAGACCATGAGAAAGAAAATTATGATAATGAAGAACTTACTAAATATCATAAGAATGCTATTTTAAAAATATAAATTTTTGAGGAAAAATCTATCTCTAAGGAAATGATTCCTATAGATAGGAATTTAGTCATTAGACTAAAATCCGAAATTTTTTCTCAAAAGACGCTCCTTGAAAAATTTACCTCTGCGAAGGAAAATTTTGACAAGATGTATACTAAAATTAAAACTAAGGGAAGCAACAATAGTTGGTACATGGATAGTAAATATTCCCAACAATTGACTGGTAACAAAAGATATTTTGAAAATATTATCAAGACAAAGGAGGAAAAGTAACTTTTGGAGATAATGCTCAAGGAGAAATTGTTGGTATATGTAATATTGTTCTTCTTGGTAAAATAATGATTTCAAATGTTTTGTTTGTTAATGGTATTAACCAAAACCTCATTATCATAAGTCAATTATGTGATGAAGGATATCTTGTGAATTTTAGGGATTATATGTTCTTATTACAAAATTCCATGGAAGAGTCTATTCTCTTTGCCCATAGGCAATAGAATGTTTACACATTAAACATAGAAGACCACAGAAGCCATGATTTTCTATGCCTGAGTGCAATGGATGATCATTCATGGTCATGGCATAGAATAAATTGTCACTATAATGATAGAAACTTATGTAATCTATCTAATAATAAACTATTTAAAGATCTACCAGAGTTTAGATTTTATTCGTCTAATGTTTTTGATCCTTGTCAATATGGAATGTAACATAAATATAGTTTTAAATCAATCTTTGAAGTCTCAACAACTGATGCATTACAGTTGGTGCACATGGATCTTTTTGGTCCAACAAAAACTGGAAGCATTGGAGGAAAATACTATGTGTTTGTTCTTGTTGATGATTACCCTTGATTTACATGGTCTTATTTTCTAGCAATGAAGTTTTAAGCTTTATCTTATTTCAAAAGTTTTAGAGCCCACGTTAAAAATGAGAAAAACCTTCCACTTAAAACTATTCATAGTGATAATTGAAGAGAATTCCAAAATTATGATTTTGAAATTTTTTGTAGTAGAAAAGGTATTACTCAATACTTTTCAGTACCTAAAACTCCTCAACAAAATGGTGTAGCTGAAAGAAGAAATAGAATTATTCAAGAGATAAATAGAACCATGTTGAGTGAATATTCTATAGCTATACATTTATAGGCTGAAGATATTAGTACTACTTGTTATACCATACATCGAGTTTTTATTAGACCTTTTCTTAATAAAACCCCATCTGAGTTATGGAATGGTAGAAAACCTAGAGTTTCTTACTTCATGGTTTTTGGTTTCAAGGTATTCATCCTGAATACTAATGATAATTTACACAAATGCACACCAAAATATGATGAATGAATTTACTGAGGCTAGTCCACAACTTGTAAGGCTTATAAGGTTTTCAACAAAAACACTTGTGCTGTTGAAGAAACAGTGCCTGTAAAATTTGATGAATCATATCCTTTTGTTTTTAAACCATCTCAACCTACATCCTGGAATGTGTTTTCAAAAACCTATTATCAACCATTGATAGATGAATCTTATGATAAGGAATATTTTCAAGAAGATACTTCTAAAATATTTACCCCAGAAGAATTTCTACCCTATGTTAATGAACATGTTTTACAAAACCCATGCTGGGTGTTTCTATAGAATCATCCTAGTGATAGAATCATTGGTGATTTCAATCAGCGGGTATGTACTAGAAGTTCCTTAAGGAATAAAGTAGAACATTCTGCATTCTTTCCCAATTAGAACCAAAAATCATTGATGATGCTTTAGGTGATGATAATTGGATCAAATCCATGCATGATGAACTAAATGAATTTGAAAGGAATAAAGTATGGATCTTGGTTGAAAGACCTAAGGAAACATATGTTATTGGAGCAATTTGGGTCCTCAGTTATAAGTGTGATGAAAATGGAGTCATTTTTAGAAATAAAGCTAGACTAGTTTCTGAATTCTATAATCAGCAAGAGGGAATAAACTATTAAGAAACCTATTCTCGAGTAGATAGACTTGAATATATTCGTATTTTACATTCCTTTGCTACATTCTCCAATTTTACACTTTTTCAAATGGATGTGTAATGTGCTGTTCTTAATGGTTATGTACAAGAAGATGTTTTTTCTGAACAAACTCCTGGTTTTTAAGATACAAATAATCCTGATCATGGTTTTAGACTTACTAAAGCTTTTTATGGCCTTAAAAAAGCCCCACAATCCTGGTATAATAGACTTAGAGGATTTTTGCTTCAAAATAACTATGTTAAGGGAAATTCAGATCCAACGCTTTTTATAAAGAAAGATAAGAAAAATGTTTTGATAGTTCAAATTTATGATGATGACATTATATTTGGTTCAACTCAGCAATCATTAACTGATTCTTTTGCAAGTCTAATGAAATCTGAGTTTAAATGACTATGATGGGTGAGTAAACATATTTTTTGGTTTTCAAATATCTCAAAAACCCGAAGGAACCTATATATTCCAATATAATTTAATTAATGATCTTCTTAAAAATTATGGATTTGAAAACACTAAAAGTATTAGTACTCCCATTGGTACCTCAAACACACTTGATCTTGATGATGCTGGGAAACCAGTAGATCGAACATCATTTAGAGTTATGATAGGAAGCCTACTATACATGACATCTAGTCATCCATACTTAATGTTTTCAGTATGCTTATTTGTAATATATAATTCTAATACTAATGAATCTTACTTAAAGGCAGTGAAAAGAATTTTTCGCTACATAAAAGGAACCATGGATTTAGGATTATTTTATACTTCTAGAAATGATTTTATCTTAAATAGATTTTCGGATGCTGACTTTGGTGGATGTATAATAGATAGAAAATGTACATATAGATCTTGTCATATCTTAGGAGATTAATTGGTTTCTTGTTCATGCAAGAAGAAACATTCAGTATCACTCTCCACTACTGATGCTGAATATGTAGCATCTAGTAGTTTTTCTGCTCATGTGTTGTGGATGAAACACACACTAATAGATTATTGCTTTAGTTTTACTAAGTGTAAAAATTTGTGTGATAACACAAGTTCCATAGCCCTTAGTAAAAACCCAGCACCTCACTCTCGTGCAAATCACATAGATATTTGGCATCACTTTCTTAGGGATCACCCATTTAGAGGAGATATCATTCTTCAGTTTATCATAACACAAGATCAACATGCTGATATTTTCACAATATTATGACCTTTTGATATATTTGAATACATTAAAAAT
Source organism: Viscum album (assembly GCA_963277665.1). Classification (NCBI taxonomy): domain Eukaryota; kingdom Viridiplantae; phylum Streptophyta; class Magnoliopsida; order Santalales; family Viscaceae; genus Viscum; species Viscum album. Next base: position 1,936,911,913 of record OY728131.1, read on the forward strand.
ATGTCAGGAGAGATAACGATGAGGTAATCCTTATTCATTAACTTCTTCTTAAACAATTATCCTTATAGTAATAAACTCCATTTCATATAGGGAGTACATTTTCTTGATAGCCTAATCTAATTTTTAGTCATTTTTTAAGGATTTTGCAACCAAAATTTTTGTAGTTAGTTTTTCAAACTCTGGTAACTAAAATTTTCGCAATGAAATTTTCGGAATAGACATTTTCAAAACTACAATTTTCAGAACATGAATTTTCATAATGAAAATTTCATACCGGATCTTTCATAATGAAATTTTTATACTGGAACATTCATAATGAAATTTTTGTATTGACTTTTTCATGATGACGTTTTTCCTGATGAGTTTTTCTATGTAAAATTTTTCCCTAAGAAGAATATTACCAATTAAGAACAATCATTATAGCCAATCTGAAAGGTATGAATTCTTTACTTATGTCTTTGTAATCATATTTTAATTCCTGGTGTTTTCTTATGTGTATTAAAAATCTTTGTAGTCTAGTTTTTCATAAAGAAGAATGTTTTTCCTAAAACCTCAAAATATCGGAGTCAATTTTTCCTTGCAGTTTGTATTTCAACCGTCAGATCAAATCTCAATGAATCTCAACCATTCGATTAACCATGGAAACTGAATTGTCATCACAATACCTATTTAAAGGGGACATTGAGAGTCATCCAACATCAGTTTTTCAAAGCTTTCATGTCTCGAAGCCCTACCTCTCTTCTTAAGGATGTTCCAATCTTTGTCAAAGTTGGTTCTGAATCTTCTAGAACTCTTCATTCTGAATGTTTGCTAAAGCAACTTCTCAGGATATGTCAACTACGAAGCCAATCTCAAAGTGGTTATTTTACAGGGAGAGGTTAGGGAATCCTAGTTTCTACAAGTATGATTCTATTATATCTATGAATATCAGATTGAAAGGATGGGAGGTTGTTTTATTGTCAAAGATAGATAAACAAGATCGGGGTTATACAGATTTGCTGGTTGAGTCGTACGATTCTGTTTCCTTCCTTGAGGAAGATGGAAGAGAGTTGTTTTATTTCAATTATTATGGGATGTCTTATAAATTATCCTACACCAAGGCTGCAAGTTTGGTGGGTTTATCTTATGAAGGTGAATATGAGTTTTTTTTCACATAATCTTCCAGATGATCAAGGCTATTTCAAAAAAGTGAAGGAATTGAAATGTCTTGGACATAAAGATGCCATGACTGCTAAGATTTCCCATCTTTCATCAAATAATCGAATTCTATAGCTGTGGGTACACAATTTTCTTGTACCATGAAGGGGTTACAAGGATAATCTCAAGAAGAGTAACATTTATGTCCTAGATATCTTGGTAAATCTATAGAAGATAAATATGATGAGGCATGTTTTGATTATAGTAATTAATTTAAAATAAGGGAATTTGAAAGCTCAGATCGTTATGTATCCGGCCCTGATTTCTAAACATCTCATCAGATGTCTTGATTCATTAAATTTTTCTTTGCACTTCCAAGAAAAGAAATTGAATGGTAATGTTAGTAACTGATGATACATTAAAGAGGATGAAAATGGGTTTTTCTGATGAATTCGGAAAGTTTTACCCTTTACTAGAGAAAGAGGCTAAAACCATTCTGGAAAATGTGGAGAAGGCTGAACTAGTGATGAAAGATACTAAGAAGTGGAAGCTTACGAAAGTGGTTGCTGAAGACAAAACCCCCAATGCCATTGAAACTCAGTTCGCACCTCCCAAGCCGAAAAGATAGAAAGCATATACAGATGAGGTGGCTGCTAAGTGGAGAGAAGACAAAGAGAAGATGATGGAATGGGATCCATAGTTCTGATTGGACCCTACTAAGGCTATGGCCTTCATAGAAAAAGATGTGTATGAGTTAGAAAAAGAATAAAAATAGAAATATATGATAAAGAAGATGTCATAAGAATATATTATTCAATCTCTTTTGAAAGCAACAGAGATGGTTTCTGAGCAGATTCCTATTCCGGAAACATTTGATGTCCAATCATTACCAGAGACTCCAGGAAAGAACTATATCACTCCGGAAAATTATAAGGGTAAAATGGTTGTTTAAGAAGTAGAAAAAGAATCTGGTGAAGAAATAGAGGAAGAGGTTGTTGATGAAGAAGATGAATAAGAAGAAGGAAGTGATGATCTGGATGACTTGATCCAAGAAGTAAAATATTATAAAGAAAAGGGTTGCATTTTCAAAATTAGTCACTCCTGGAAAGGGAGTTGATAATTAATGTAGGAAAGATAATGATAATAAAGATGAAGAAAAGGAAAATGTATTTTATGATGAGGAAGAATCCTATGAGAAGAATTTTCTTGAGGAAGGAGCATAAAAGGAGAAAATAGATGAAGACCAGATTGTTCAACTATCAGAGAGTGGGGAAGAATCTTCAAATTAGGATCCCATTCTGAAAACTGATAAAGTAATGCAAGTGCTCATGGATACACCAACAAATAATATCATCAGGAAAAAATACATTGGTGGTTATTCTAGATGAAATCTAGTGCAGGTTGAGGAAGAGAAATCTACAAGCAAGGTCTTGGATTCGGAGTCATCAGCACACAGACATGAATTTTTTGTCGAGTCTTTGAAAAACTTGGTGGACACCATTCCGATATTTCCCACTATAGACTCCAGATGGCAGATGTTGCAATATAGCTTGAATAAGAAATCAGAGTCCTTATCGAAGGTGATGGATTAGTGTGTGATGATTGAAGTTTACAATAAAAATTTTCATATCAATTATGATGTGCATAACAAATCATGCAGCAAAATCACTTGTGGTCTAAGAATGTTAAAGAAGACATCGCATACATAGATCGTTTTAAGAATGAGGTAAAAGGTTCCTTTCACACTGGGGATAACATGATATAGAATCTTTAGGATGAGCTAATCATCGAGAAAACTTCTCGGAATCATATGGTCAGAGATTTGAATGGGAAGCATAAATCTGTTGTTTAGAACTAGAAAGTAGAAAGAGATTTACAGATTCAGTTCAATGAGAAGTTGGAAAAGCAATATGAGTTACTGTAGATTCAAGAAGAGTGCATGAAGTCTCAGACAGAAGTTTTGAATGCTCAAGATGAAAGGATAAAAGATTTGGAGAGGCAAGCTGTGGAGGATCAAAGAGATTTGAAGAAATTGAAAACCTTGTTGAAGAAGTTAATCCTGAAAGAAAAGGAGGACAAATGAACTCAATCCGATCTTTTGTTGCATTTTTCTTTCCATTTAAAAAAAAAATTCAACTCTAATGAAACATTTGGTTGGTTGTATCTTGTGTTGTTATATACTAATGTTTCAGGTACCATATTTCTTTTCCATTCCCTTAAATTCTTTTTGAAAATCACAAAGGGGGAGAAGGAAAAAGAACTACTCAAAAGAGGAGAAGAAAAAATTTAAAATGGAGAAGAAAAATTTCTATGTGAAGTTATCCATAATGTAAGAGGTTGTTTCTCGTTATGAATTTTTACATTCCCATGATAATGAAAACACCACACAAGAAATTCAAAATAAAATCCTTAGACTTTCAATGCATAAGGGGGAGTTAGTTATATTCACTATCATCAATTAACAAAGGGAGATACGTCTTAATTTCAATGTCCAATGAAAATTTTCATAGTCCTTATATTCTTTTTCGTATGGTTGTTTGTGCTTTCAAAAAAGGGGGAGATTATTTAGTCAATATGTTTTTCCTCATGACTATTCCATTCCATCATATTTTGAAAATCACAAACACCTTATACATAGAAAAATCTATATTTTACTTTTATAAGGAAAATTTTCTTCCATAAAGAAATTTACCCTAACCTAGATATCCTTATACATATCAATATTTTTCTTAAGTATAAAAATCAGATTCATACCCAAAACCTTGGAATCATATAATTCATAGATATGAAGCATTCTGTTTCAGAATCTGAATTCTGGATATGTTCTGTAATAATGTTCTACACCGAATTCTAGATACAAACTCTAATAATATTCTATTCCGAATTCTGGATACGAACTATAAAAAATTTCACCACCGAATTCTCGACTCCAGACTTTTATAAGTCTGACTCCGAACATTTATAAGTTCGACTCCAAAATTCTATAAGTTTGAATCTGAACTTCTATGAGTTCGACTCCGAACATCTATGAGTTAGACTCCGAACATCTATAAGTTCGACTGGGAACTTCTATAAGTTTGACCTCGAACTTCTATGAGTTTGACTCCAAACATTTATATGTTCGACTTCAATATTTTATAAGTTTGACTCTGAAATTCTATGTGTTTGACCTCAAACTTTTATGTTTTTGATTCCGAACTTTTACTTGTTCAACTCCGAACTTCTACAAGTTTGACTCCAAACTATGTACGTTCAGATTCTGAACATTGGTAAAACTAGACTCTGAATTTACTTAGAAATTATGACTCTGGATTTCTACAGAAATCAGGTTCCGAATTCCTATAAATCAGAATTGGAATATCCATTTATTATAGACTCATAATTATATTTTGGTTTGAATCTAAACTTTTATTCACATTCTAAACTTCAGTTTTTCTTATGATTACACTCATTTCATTATAAAAATATTTTGTGCCTTCAGTTAAACATGTTCTTTTATAAAATGTTTTCATCCATTATTTTTCTAACTAATCCTTGGTTGAGTGACACGTGTGCATTTCCATCCAAAAATTAAGGAAAATATGACCTTTGGAGGATGAAGCATACAGTTCCAACCGAGCCTAAAAATAGGTGCTCATATGAAAGAGTTCTTTACTGAAGTTGATCAATCTAGAGACCACATACTGTTAAGGTGATTTGTAGAGAGAGAATCTTTTCATTCCTTATGCGTACTGAAATGATCATTCATATTGCATTGTGTGACTCTGATGTTGGTGATTACATTAATGGGATTCTGGGGATAGGAAGGCAGAGGTGCCGACTACCTTGAAGTTTGAGGGCTTCCTCGCAGAGGAAGACAGAGGTTCTAACTACCTTGAATTTGAGGGCTTGCGGGGATAGAAAGACAAAGACTATGATCTTCATATCGAGGGCTTACCCGGGTGTGGGTGAGGAAAATTTTCTTGAAAGTATAAATCAAGGGTCCTTCATCCAAGGTTGTTGGATACCCTTCTCTTTGGGTTTAAAGATTTATATCTTTTTTACTTGTTTTTGTTACATGTTTTTGTTCTAAATTGTGTATTGTAAGGAAAGTATATCCTTCTTTTATTTCCTTACCCATGTTATCTATTTCATTTAGATTCTATATTCTTTAAGGAATAATTTCATATTGTAATCTTTGGTTAAGTTTCAACTTCCTGATCCATATTTCCAGAACCAGTTTTTCGGAATCACATTCCAGATTTAAGAAAGTGCATATAACTAGAAGATTGTAACATAATACTTTGTCCCAATATTTCAATTGGTGTTATAGGTGTTGTGAATTTTTTTAGTTTATCTTTTTTAATATTATATCTTTCCTTGTTTAAGGAAATTTTTAAAGTGTACAATTCACCCCATTCTTGTATATTGAGCATATACTTAATTATTTTGATCCTACAGGGGTTAGTCATGGATTTTGGACTCATAAGAGATGAGAATAAATTCAAAGCATCATGTAGAGGTTTTTTTACATTAATTGCTAACCAAAAATCTAGAATAGGCATATAGATTCTTTATGTTCAATGGGATTATATTCCCACACTATTATGGTGAGTTATATATGAGTTTTTATGGGTATGATCAGTTGGATGCCTATTCCTACTGGTTGGGTGATCCAATATAGTTAAATATAGAATGGATATAGAAGGGATATATGTTTCAGGTTTTGTAGATATATTGAGGTGGATAGTGATTGCATAGTTTTCTTTAACATAATTGAGATTCACTAGGCACTTTATAACAAAATAATCAAGTGAGAATATTTTGGCTATATGATATTTACATGTAGTGATCATTGTCAACTAGGTAATTAGGCACATGAGAATTTTTTGATGGGGTATGGCTTGATATGGTCATGTTATAAGGTTTCATAGATCAAAAATAAGATGTATGCCTACTGGGTATACTACGTGGGAGATGTTTGCTGTTATAAACCATTGTACGGTGATAAATGAGATACTCATTTACCATATACTATGTTTGGGGATTTTTATAACACACATGGTAGGTTGGTTTTGTGAATCCTAAGATTATCCTTATTGAGGAAATTCTGCTGTCATAAAAAATGTGGCTTTATTTAGATGGAATATTTGAGACATGTCGATGCATAATTTTAATGAATATTGATGTTATAGAGTTTGTGTTGGGTATGTAACATGAACCTTAAGGTAATGTCATTATAATGGATGGAGATTGTGTGGAGGTTTCATTTAAGACATCTATTATACTGATATACCATTTTCTCATGTATGTATTTGGTCTTTGTAGACCCAATAGAGTTAAGAATTTATGAGGTGATTGTATGTTCTGGTTGGGTAATAAAATCCTTAATTTACATCAAATGTGTGGATTTTGATAATGGGTTGCTTAGGGGATTAGTCGATGATTCTCTATGGGATTATGTTTTAATGGTTGGGAAACCTTGTTTGATTTATAATAGAAAGATGGTGTGGATCCTTGAGGCTATAATGTGACATAGATAGAGAAAGAGATGCTTTGAGGCATGAGCTGGTATTTATTATCATTTAAAAAGAGGTTATGTAGTATTCACAATGAATGTGATGAATAATTTATAAAATAGGATGTATCAACCTTTAGGAAATGAGGACATTGGTAATGTATTGATGGTAAGATCATGTGAGAGATGAGTTTTGACCTATTGTGTAATGTGTGAGCTGTAGTGTGATGACCCTTTAGACTAACAAGACATTGTGTGTTTGATCCACTTAATATGGTGTCTATAGAATCTATAAAGTTCCTTATCAATGGTAGGTTGAGAACTAACATGATTATATGTTTCTAGTGGGTCTACACAAAGATCATATAGGAACCAACACAAAATCCACTAGGTGGTGAGCTAGGCTGTGGACATTGAGTTAAAATCCTTATGATCTCGTGCGTGGTGGATTTGTTTCAATAATATTAGGAAGAAGTTGCATGGGGAACTATGCTATTAGAAGAATCTCAATAAGGGATCAATTTGAGAAGAAATTAATGTAATGTGACTGGGGATCGAAAATTCCAATATTTGGATAATGATGTGTATTTGGGAGAATCAACCTCATTTATCGATAATATGAATGTTTTATAGAAGGGATAACACCACAGACAATTTGAGTGGGTGGTGATTTTCTCCCAGTTATTTTCAGTTAGCATTTGGAGAAATGTGTTGATAAACCCATCATAGAGGATGTAATTGTTTTGGAAGGCCATTTTGGTATAAACAGCATGTTAGGCACAAAAGTTTTTGGGTACCAAAGATTGGGTTTCAGTTAATTATAGGTGATGTATTTGGTATGAACAAATATTGAAATCTTCTAGATATGAGTTCATGGTAAAGTGTTGAAACCAGGTCAGTTTATCAATAGATGAATGGTGGGTAATCAGGTATGTGAAACATTGGGGCTCTATTGTAACATGTAGACATTAATAAAAATTGGAATAATGTTACAAGTAGCATGGAGAGTGATAATATAGGATTCAGTAAAAAAAATTAGGTGTGTAATACACTAGTGAAGAATAGTGTAAATAACAAATGGGGTGTTTTTTCATATTTTTGGAGTTCAAAAATTCTATCATAATTGGGGAATTGTGGTGAAGTTGGTTAAAATAATCGATTCCTTGGTGAGTGAACTAGTTATGTTATGATAAGTGGAGTTGGAGTTGGTGAGGTGTTTCTATGACCATGATAATTGTGATATATGTTTTTCGATTCAAGCATCATAGTATGATGACCATTTTGGATCATGAAAGATATATTAGGTAACTTTTGGTGAGAGTTATAAAAGACTCTTGGTACATTGGTTCTTTGTATTACACCCAACTATTCATTGACTGATGAACATTCGGATTGGATATTTTGAATCTTATTGGAAATTTTAAGACAATAAATCTAATATTTTGGTACTTCATAAGATAAATAATTATTTTTATTGGATTTTGGCTCTATGTTTTCTAGAGGTTGGTAGATTAGTGATGTTTGGGTTGGGTCTCATGCACGAGACTTCAATGTATATTTAGTTGATCTGAACATTGATGGAATCAACCCATAGTATGAATAGGTCATATGTGGACATTAAATTGAATAATGAGTGATCGTGACACTATTTAATGTGTAAACCCCATTTCATGATCTGTTTTTTGGGGTGATCCCAATTTCATCACATGTTTCAGGGTGTGAACTTTGTTTTATCAAATTTTTCATGGGTGATACCCCATTTCATCAAATTATGTAGGGGTGAAACGTGTATCAATACATATTGGATATATAGGTTGGTACATTAGTGCTCACGGAATAAAGGGATGTTTGTTTCGTGACGTGTGAGTACAATCGTGACCCAGTGTGTGGGGTCATTAAAAAGAGGATGATATTGTGGTATATTATTCCTTTTAGAAGTTTCTATTTTTCTGTGATTATAGTAAAAAGTGAATCAATGGTAAGATAGTTCCTGTAATGTGGGAGTGGTGGTAACATGACCACAACTAGGAAGAGATAAAAGTTTGAGTGTTATATGTGAGGGATAAGTGGACATAGTTGTTTTCAGATGAGCCTAATAATATTATTAATGCATCTTAAGGAAAAAATATTACATGTTTTAGAGGTTATAAAACCCTTTATTTATTCAACAGAAAAAACCCATTTTAATTATGCGTAATTGAATATATTTTTCTTAATGTGAATATTTTGTGTTCATGAGAATTTTCGTAAGGGTTCCATGACATGGTATATGTGGTGATATGATGGTTTAGGAAATTATTCAAGGGGTGAATCATGTGGGAAATCATGGCATACATTCTTTTTCAAGGGTTATAGTTTCATGGATTTTTCTGGGAATGGTAAATGGGAGAGGAAGGTAAATTTTTGGGACTAGATGATTGGTTTATTGGGAAATAACCCTACAAAATGTTCTTAGGGATAGGAAGTCCTTTAAGGGGGTGTTTATAATTTCCCTAGGATATTTTATGTAGTGTTATAGTTTAGATTTCATCCTTTATGTATGTAATTAATATTATTTTTCAATGATGGTAATGTACAAAAAATATTAGAAAATGTTCTAGAGGAAGGAGAAGGGTCTATAGTTGTTCACGAGTTGTAGGAACATATTCATGGTGTGACATAGTGTGTGACACCATGAAAAATTGTAGATAGGTCCCTAGGATGTGTTGGTAGAAAAAAATCATGTAGTTATTGTTTATTTAATGCTATGAACAACTCATGTTTAGTGTTTTACTTATTTTAAAATGAGGGACAAATAGGGGACCCCTCAAATTAAACCCCCTCAACTCCCTTAAATGATTTTTGATGGTAATGAAGGATTTTGGCTTCTAGGAGCTCCTATGATCTCATTATAAGATTGAATCATCATTTGTTGATGTTAAACCCTCAAGGTAAGTCCATATTTCTTCAATACATAGATGTATTGTTTCTATTAAACTTCTTTTTTCCTTCTTATAAAATATAAAATAGTGTATATTTTATTTTATTTTTGGGTTTTATTCAACCAATTATTCTATGTGATTAACCTTTATTACGCTTGGGATTCGTGGTGTATAAGTTTTCCCTGAAAGTATTACTTCATTTATTAGTATGGTTGCCTTGACATAGAATGAATCAAACCTAGAATTAAATTATATAATTTAAATCATGGAGTGTATGTGGAGATACGACCATATGATTCATCAATAAACAATTAATGAATGGAAGACTATGGGAATTCATCGAAATAGATTTATTTCGATGGGATTTATTCAATAAGTGATGAAACCATAAGTATTTGGATTGAATTATAATACATAAAATATTGATATATAAATTTATATTGGTGATTATTAGTAATAGTAATGGATGATGTAATTTTAAAGATAAATAATTTTTCAGTTACAATAATAAAACGTATTTTAATGAAATTCTATGTTCTTGATGAGATGATGGATGGATTAATTTGTTTTTCCTTAGGGAATAAATATGGGGGTTGGTGTTATGTTGGATATTTCTTCTATGGATTTAAAGTTATATTATCATAGAGGTGTGATTTATTGTTTTAGAATGGTTATATTACCCTAGGTGGTGCTTTTTTTCTGGGATAGGTATATTCCCTTCAGTGTGATTATTGTTCAAGGATGCGTATATTCACCCGGGTGGGACTCTTTTTTTGGTACTAGTATATTTATCCAATATGTATTTTGATAATGGGGATGGGTATATTTCATTAATATGTATGATTAATATTAATTGAAATAAAACACTAGCTAAGGTTGGTATAGTTAGTGTCAAGTGTTATTATAGAACTCGTAGATCAATCATTCGTATTAATTCAAATTCTCCTCTAGTTAAACATGTGTATATAATTGAAAATTCGTGATCAAATTACTCTAACGAGATATATTTATAGGTGTCAATGGTGGAAGCCTGAAACATTTTACTCACACCCTTTTTGACCCATCAGTTGGAATGTGAGTAGATTTTATGGTTAAAAGATTGGATAAGGGAATGTCTCATTGATTTATATGTGATTTGGAATTTTAGGGTAGATCATGGGAGATTTGGACTGGTCTAGGAATAATTATCCTACTGAGGATTCTTTTAGTTATTTATTTTGTTATTAATATATTTATGGAAACAATATACTAATGTGTGACCATTTTACATTTATATAATTAATTTTTATATAACATGTGTCGTGATTATTTATTTGGAACTTTCTATGAATTCTATTTACAAATTATAGCCATATTCTCATATGATTACATCTATTTTTACTATTTTTTCACTCTGGTATGAATGTATAGTCTTACTATCATACCACCATGGACCCTGATTACTAAGCATCAGCCCCTAAAATACAAGGAGGTTCACCTATGGTTACATAGTGATCTCTAGTTTGACACAGATTAGTGGATATAAATTGGTGGATGTTACAACTTGGTTAAAATATTCGTTAAGAAGATTATCCATTAGATCCTATGCCTTTTTCCAATTTATAAATTACTTTAATGTAATATTCCTAACATTTCATAAATTTATTTATTGAATAATATGATTTTACCCCCAACTTCTCCATTTAATAGTAAATGATTTCTGAAAAAACTAACTCTAACGATAATACGGATTAACAATATTTTTAATGTTTTATTTTGTTTAAAAAATAATAAGTATATATGTCAATAATGCCTAAATTTATTGAATATAAATTATTTAAACATAATATTGGGAATATACATAGAAATTACTTTTAGTTTAAAATAAAAAATAATTATTTAGCTAAAACTGTGATTGAGTATTATATTTGATATTTGACATATTTTTACTTGTATATCTATGATTCATGTATAACTAAATTAATAGTTAAGTATTTAATTTTTGGTAGCAGTGTTAATGTGTTTTCATCATAATTAGGACCTTATGTCCATCAGACCATCTCATGCTAGAGGATTTGTGTAAAAGAATTTATTCCTCCATAACTACTTCACATAACTAACTGTAATAAATGTAAGAAATATTGACAGCCTGACCACCACAAAAAGTAGTCCTCACAAACAAGAACAAAGAAGTCAACATGCGTACTCCAGGAATTAAATCCAATGGAAATATAAATAACAGAATAACATTAATCATTAAAGAATAAAAGGGTTTAATGTGCTTTAGATGAGTTTTCCGATATGCACTTGAGAAACACTAATAACTTCTTTATATTCACCAAAATGACCCAAAAATTATGATTAACTGACATAAATTTTAATAATAAAATATTATATATAATATGAATATATAATTCTTTGATTCATGGTGTACTTTATTATTATATTTTTCATGATTTATGATTCACTATTCTTGTCACTGCCACACTGTGTTAAACATCCACACTTCCTTGTATAGTTTTTCTCAATCAGTTTTCCAAGTTTCATCACCAACCAACATTAATGGGGAAACATGGTAAATTTTGATCTATAGTATCCAACTGAATTCAACTACATAAATCTACATAAATATCAAAAATATTAGTTCTGTAAACATCTTTTTTTAATGAATGTTTTGGAGCTAATCAATAATATCATAAGATTTTAACTTTTGATGGTTCCATGCCCATCTTGATAATTTTAACTAGTGTTTAATTCTCACTGATCTAACCATCATCTAGTGCATGAAATAATAGTGGAAAAATTTCATTAGATTAACTCCATGTGAACTAAATCCATTATTCATAAATTAAAAATCTTCTAATTGAAAACTTATTTCAAGTAATCTCTGAGAACTCTTAAATACATTTGAAAACATCATTACTTTATATTCAAAAAATTTTGTATTATAAATCCTCTATTCATTCTACCATGTCCCACTTTTGTATCATATTACCTATAGGTTTTTTGAACAATAGATTTAGGGAACATGTCTATTAGATTCCGGATGTTAGGTATCTTCTGGATATCTATCTTCTTATACTACAACATGTTCTGAATGAAGTGGTACTTTAGGATGATATGTTTTTCCTTTCATGGAAAACAGGATTCCAAGATAATTTAATCACACTATGGTTATTATAATATAAAAGTCCTTCTTCTTGATATATTTTATGTTCCTTTAGATAATGTTTCAACAATACTAAATCATCCCCTACTTCTATTTCATCCATATATTACACTTATATTATTCATAAAGTAATAATCTTTTACATCCATGACTTCTAACATATCATTTTTTATAGGTAATCACAAAAACAATTAGGATCTTATGAGAAACTAAGTATTTAGTGATGATTGTATCCAAAAAACCCTCTAATATATCTTTCCCAAGAATACAAAGAGAATCATCCTCTATTACTTTCATGTAATGTATTATCCACTAGATATATTCCAATTGGTTCTTTCTAGGGTTTTAAATTAATAACTCTCAGTACAAAATCAATATCCTATTGAGTGAAAATCATTACATACATCAAAATCCATGGCAATAATGCAATTGGAAATTTATCCCTATACTGAATCTATTTTTTCATTACTAGTTCCTATTCCTTGTTCAATTTGAATTATATTCTTAAATGATTTGATATAGGATTTAATCTGTCCATTATAAAATTTCCCTCAATATTTTGGATTTATTAATTATAATAAAACATTAAATTCCCCACACTCATATCTGTTTTAATCTTCATGTTGAAAATTTTATTGGAATTTAACAGATATTTATTTTCTAATATTCCATAAAACATATTATTTGGATCCTATATCAATTAATTATCTAAAACCTCCAAGAATTTTTCATCGATATAGAAAATAATTATGATGAATTTTTTAACATCCCATTGTTTTTTGAAATAGAAACATTCCATATCAAACTAATTTAATTCTTATTTTAATATAAACCCATCTCTCTTATGATTCCATTACTTTCAGTTCTTGATTGAATATATAATAACACTCTTCAATATAACATACTATGTTTTGGTTTCCTTCATCAGAATAACAGATTAGTTAATTAATGTAAATTTCATCCTCTACATTGTTATGAACGAATGTTTACATTAAATCAATTTATATTTTATATAGATCATTCAATTCTACCATTATCAAAAACATCCAGATCATTTTACAATAATCTAATAGTTAGAATCTTTTTGAGGAGTCAACTCCATAATTTTGTTAGAGTCCCTCTACCACCAAATTCCCTTTTAAATGATTATTAAAATTAGATTATTTCTTCAACCACTACACGCACTTATTCACTAGTGATTGTTTCCCTTATGATAAATTAGATAACTCAAATCTTATACTATATTTCAAATAAGAAATCTCTCTATCCATTTATAAATCTCATTGTTTTTTAGTCAACAAGTGTATCAATATTTTCCATGATATTATTCCCCTACATCTATTAAAAAATGAAAGTTTATATCATATCTAAAAATATATATAATTATTTTGATTCTAATTGACCTCCTTAAATCAATTGGAGTCCCTAGATTAACCAGACATGATCAATTTTCTAGATCTATAAATTTAGATACTCTAATTAATGATTTATCTACCCTTGAAAATTTTGGACGATTTTACATTGGCCTCACCTATAGAATTCTTATTGTTTCACCAATCTCATCATTATTATTTGCAAGTTTTGATATTTTGGTATAAATAATTTTATCAACAAAGACTTTTATCATAGATTTACATTAAATAAAAACTTTCTTCACCAATTTTATATCCTTCTATAGAACTTTATTAATAAATAGAACATATTCACTTCATATTATTTCTCACCATTAATTATTCTATTTTAAAAATCTAAAATTATTTTCTCTATTTCCAATGAAAAAATTTAATTGATTTTTGTGTTCATATTGTTTCAATCCATATAAAAAACACGAACATATAATAAACATTAGATGACTCTATGGGGGAAATGTCTAATCATTTAATGGACGATAAATCCTTTAAAAGTATGTGCCCAACATTCTCTATGAGAATTATATTGACAAGATATAAAACAAGATTGACTGCCTATACCTAAATTCCCTCAATAATTTTGAAGAGAATCCCCAAGATATAATCCCTACCTATCTATTATTGATTTATTATTTTATATATACCATTATGCTATGATGTTCTTAGAACTAGTTTCTTATGTAATATCCCCTTTTTTCGTTATATTTCTTGGAAGTTGTGTTTAGTGAAATTTCCATTATTATTAGAATGTAGGAATTTTTTATTCTAACAACATTCCATTTATAATATCTATTTTTATTGAATCAAATAATAAAATAAATCATACATATGATTCAAAAATAAAATAAAAAATTTTCTATTAGTATCATCAATAAATTTTACAACGTAGAGATAACAGCCATGATAATGGACTGTGGTAGGTCCCTAAATTTTCATATAAAATAGTTACAAATTCTGATATCTAGGCTTTCATCCATTTAAATTAAAATATAACCTTATATGTTTCTCTAAAACAAAAATTTTACACAATCCAATATCCATATAATAAAATTTTAGTATTCATTTATCCATAATAAATTTAAAAGTATTTTCACTAAGGTTTCTGAGACAATAATGACAAATGTATGACTCATCAGAAGTTAAAATTTTGTAAATTTCACTTCACTATGAGATTTTAATAATTTAAATAGTTCCATAACTTAATCATCATATAATTACCATAGATCCTAAATTAATATTCCACACTATATTATCAATGGTAGTGTCATATCCAACCACATCAAGTTGTCCAACTAATTTGATATTCTTCCTAAGATAAGTAATGTGACTTAATTCTTCAAACATTAACAATCCACTATTTTTCATTCTAATATTGAAATTTATTTTTACAAAATCATTATGGGATACTTTATCCATAAGATTATCTTAAACAAACATCCACGGGACATAATTAATCACGAATCCTTCTTCATCGATTAAATTAAAGGACGATCCTAATTCAATAACCCATGCTTCTACCATAGTAGTAACACTCAGAAAATATTTTCTTCCACCATTCTTTATATTTAATGAATTTTAAATTTTAGATGTTGATTACAATAAAGTTATATTTTTTACATTTTCAATTCTTCTTGATATGTAAATTATTCTTAAAAATTTAGTAGGGAGGTCTAGGACTGACCAAATTACTACATATTATTTCACAAGACTTATCTTTCATTGGGTTCTTTGGGTATCTCTTATATATATCCCATTGATTCTATTATTGTTTGAGAATAAAATTCCAAATATCCTCAATGAAATGATCAGGCTTTCCATAGTATTTACTAATATATGTTACCATTGTATCCCAACTCTATAACAATGATGAAATTATTTTGGGATCCCAAAAATCATTTGTGAATTTCATCTTCATTGACTTAATATTTCCTAGGATCAAATTGGATTCATTATTATGATCTAATAAAGATATTTCACTTTACAAAATATGGTTGAACACCGCCAGATCATGAACACATTGTAATGTTTCATTGACTTCTTATAAATATCTTCCCATTCATTCTTGAGTTCAACCATTCTTTCCACTTCATTAATGTTAAATGAAAAATTTTATGCCAAAGAAATTTTCAAAAACCCAAGTGAATTCCAATCCATATGTTTCCATTGTGACCTCTACATTTTCCATATATTCACACTTGTACGTAGAATGTTCATGTTGTTTTAAATCATCAAATCCTCTATATGTATTTCCCATAATCCAAATTCCATTTTGGAAAATTATATACAAAGATCTTACCTTACATTGATGATAAAAAATAATATTTATAGTAATACTCCAACGAAAAATAAAACATCATCAAGGTAAGAGAGAAAAAACTTTGAGCTACCTTTATTCAGTTTAGAGAATCACTACGAAAATAAATTTCATACCACTTATTACATTGCATGTAATTAAGTGTTCACTAGAAATATGATGATCAATCGATCATAACATCACACACATGTGTTTCTATATAGATGTATTCAATCCTTAAGATATACTACATTAAATAAATATACAATAAGTAATAAGCCATTTCACCCTACCCACCAAATAAATTCATACTCACGCACAAAATAAAATAAATATCACATGCATATAAATGGATATAAAAAAAATAAAAACAATAGACGAAAATTGAGTAGAAGATAACATAAGGGATTAAGATAATTCAGACGAATTTTCCAATGTGATTGATACAAATACTAATTTGATCATTATATTCACTTAAATAACTCAAAAATTACATGCAACTGAAAAAATGAGAGATATGATGAACTATGTAATTTTTTCATAAACTATTCATGATTAAGATGCTCCATCCTATCACTGATACACTATTTTTAAGGTCCCTACATCCTTATAAAGAAGTTCTCATCCAGTTTCACAGGATTCATTAATTTATAAATTCAATGGAGGATACTCTATTTTGAGTGGTAACTATTGACCTTTAGTAACCAAAAGACATTAACCAACTGAATCAATAAGTATCCCCAAAACAATAAATCTATAAAATTTCAATGTTCACTAAAAATTTCATTCCTCTTTAATACCATCAGAAGATACTAACATATGATGGTTCCACAATTTTTAGAGAATTTTTACTCCCACTTACTACCCATCGATCCAATCATTATCTCATTCATGAAATACCAAAAAATGAGACTCCATTGGTTGAAATTTCAATGAACAAAAACTAGTCTTGAAATCCTATAAAAAATACCATAAGAAAATTCATACAAAATATGAATAAATGACTCATTGTGTCAAACTAGAAACTAATATAAATGTTTTTTTAGTTCTCAATACAATAAAACAGTCCAACAAGAATAAATCCACAAAGTAAATTTATTGTTTTATTATTTATCATCATTAACATAGGAATCATCCTTTCCCACCAACTTATAGTGCTCAACTTACTTATTATAATGATTCTTAACCTGCAAGGTTCCGATATTTGTATACAAAATATATGAAAACCTTATTGTTTTTAATATCCAAGATGTAAAAAATAAATATTTTAAGAAATGATGAATATACCTATAGTAGAATTTTTCACTTTTTTTTTGTTTAACTCAATAATGTTCCTTTTTATTTGACCTTTATTTTCAAATAATTATTAGATAGCCTTGTGTTCACTACACTACATCTAAATATTTTTAGACATTGAAGGATATTGTAAAGGAGCCCTCAAATTTTAACTAGTTAGGGTATTTTCAACATTTTTTTCACTTATTCCATGATAATGTGTGTAGAAACATTTTCTCACCAATCCACATATACCTTAAAATGAATAGTCAAATGATTCATGAGTGAATTTTCAATACTTTTCATCTATTAATTCTTGAAGAATATAGAAAACCGTGGTATTTAGGATGATAATATGAGATTAGTGAATAATTTAATATCCATATAGATTCCCAACTTCAATAACTATTCGATATAATTCTACATTTTTTAAGGAAACATCACTAGTTATGTTTTAATCTCCCATTTTACATTGATATAGTGAATTTAAAATATCCTTTATCTTAAGCATATCTTTCTCCTTCTCAAGTGATAGAATATGAAATATCACGGTGTATGCATCCATGAATTTTTGTTGCATATTCATATTTCAGTATAAATATGATATTATTATTCAAAATAATTTGAAGCAGCCACCATGTATCTGTTATAGTCATCTTTTTCACCTTCTCTCACTCAGTAAGGTGTATGACTAGGAACATGGGTTCCATCATAGTGTTCAAATTTTCATGTAGTAGGGTAGTGTGTCAAAGATTGTGCCACTCTTATAAATTTGTGCTGGTGAATACCTGGTCTGTGTCTTGGAATGGTTATATAGTTATACTTGTTTTAATTTTCAACTTTAAAAAATAATTAAAATCATATTGGAGTATATGATCTTGAATGAAAAGTGTGAGTTAATAAATTTATTTTATTAGTCTCCCACTACATTATAAAAAAACAACATAACTCACCATTATATTTGGAGTATCCTATTTTATAGATATTATAGTGAAAAAAAATCTATATATTCCTTCTAATAATTTAGACACAGGCCTAAAAAACTACTTGATTATATTTATGTAGTAAATTTTGAAAATTGTATTGATATTCTGTTACATAATAAATTTCATTGTGTCCCAAAACATGAGATCCTAGGCTTAGATCCCCACAACACTTTCCTCCAAGTTACATGCAGTATTTCTTAGTAAATCAACCATTAATAATAACATAGTGAAGTGGACCATTGAATTTAGTAGAATATTGTTAATAATTGAAAGCACCCTGACTAGGGAAAGACTAGAACATTGATCCATGGTTTCATTTTAACACATGTGATTGATGAATTTTTTGAATTTATATCTTCATAATGGATTTTATTTATCTCATTCAAAAATAATCTTCATTTTTTCATTGTACTTTAATGTTAGAATTATGTGTATTTTATAAAATCAATTAACTACACCTGATAAACTAATTTACACAAAATATATTTATTTTATTTTATATTAATGTGCTTGTTATTTATTTACATCATGTGATTATGCCAAATAATCAAATAATTATTACATCACAAAACAATTAACCATGCACCAAATAAATATAATAAACACGTGGCATGATTTTTCATAATAAATACTTGTTAGTTTTTTTAGAAAATGATAAAACAACCCTTTACACTTAGGGAATAACCCTATGATCAATGTTGGGATCTAGTTCCAACATTATACCTATAACCTATGTATCTCCATGGTTGGTTTCACCTTTACACATTCTAGTACAATCTACTCCCACTTAGTTCTTCTTGTACATTTGATTACTCACATGTAGGGGATGGAAACTTGGGGTTTAGGATTATATAAATGAATTAATGGACACATAGGACATTTCATAAATTATAGGTAAGCGACACTACGAAGATCGTAATATTTAATTTAATAATTAATTTATAAAAAAAACAATGAAATAAATAAATATATTTAATAGAAACCCAACATATACATAGGCCGATCAAGCTCATGATAGTATACGCATTCAATTATTATGTATTTAAAACTATCTATAATTAATTTCAATATATTATTTATTAATATAAAATCATTTAAATATTAATTAATTACATAATTTGTTATTTAAATATTTTATCATAATTATCCATCTAAACAGTCATGGATATTTCCATCCACTATAATATTAAATTACATAATTTTAATTTAAAATTAATTAAGAAAATTTATTGAACATGAGGAATCATGGTGTGTACCATGATGCTTATTCTTAATCCCATTTATGGAGTTTTATTATTAAATTGTCTTTTCCATCATAAGACATGGGGTGAGACTAATTTTTTTTGGGCCCTTGTATATTTATTTTCCATATAGATGAAAATTATGGATACTCGGTGTGCCATGATATACAAATCATATTGTTCTATGAGTCAAGCCGTTTAGATAGTGTGATGTGTATTAATATATGTCACACCTTCAATATATGGGATTTCTATCACTGGTGATTTTAGTTAAGAAAAAAACATGTATGTCAACTATAAAAAACTTGTATCTACAGAATAAATGTGGAAAATAATTCATAAAGAATTTAATTTTACTACAATAACAAAAAACAACCGAGACAGTTATTAATGAATAAAATCCAATCATATGGTATATACAGATAGCCACACACCCTGTAGTGAATTTTTTATTCATTTAATTAATTTTATCATGTTATTGAATCAAACGATATTCTTGTCACACTATTTATCTAATTTGATTTTACCAAATTACAGAGTGTGTATTAAAAGTTATACTGTGTTTGAGTTGTTACTCACCACCCAAAATGCATTCCTATAGACTCAATATGTATTTCATTTGGATTTATACACATTAAAAAGTGTGAAAAAACCACTACACAATATTTAATATTCATAGTACTGTGTCTCTTTGAAAACAGTAAAAATATTGTTGTTATTAATTACATGTCATTTTCGTTGACCACATGGCTTTCCTGATTTAAATAGAGAAATCATTGTGTGGTTATATTATGTGTATGCCAACAATATCAAATATACCCCTAGATTATCATATGCCAATTAATAGTCAATAAATGGTGTCTAATGATTCCATGTACAGAACATCCACCAGAAATTATATGATTTTTATGGCCTTTCCTTATGCGTTTAACAGTGTGTACACAATGTTTAATGTTTTTTACACATCCTATATCTTTATCATATAGCTATAATCCTTGAAACCTATATATGGTATCTTTGAGTGTTCATTATCTGTTCTTTCCATGTTCATGTTCATATGAATTTGAAAAATCATATTATTTCAAATTTCAGACTAAATAATTTAAAATTGAAAATGAAAAACTAATAATCAAATGTAAAAATGATTAATTGATAATGAATAATTATATTTTTTATGTGACCACATTTTTTCAACTTAACATTTTAAGGGCACATATAATGTAGTTGGGATCATGCACAATAATGTTGTTCATCATTATCTTCGAATAAATCCTCAATACTAAACAAATTCAACACCATAATATTCTATGAGAGGATATTTTCACACATAATTTTTAATTAATTTATAAATAATAATTACATGGAATTGATTATTGTTTCTTCCTAGTTGATTTTGGATGAGATTTATTTTTATACCATAATTATAGTGAAGTATTTAAAGCAGAATCTATATAGATATATCAACAGATGATCTATGAATCATATAACATTTTCATTGAAAATTCAGTTTCTAGCGTAGTGGAACGATGCATACTGTTATATTTTTCATTGATCACAGCAATAATCCTTGATATATTAAAATATTCACTCTCGTTTTCTCTTGATCAAGAGATCGAGGAGGAGGATGACGATATCTTATTCGTCCTAAAATGATATAACTTGGTTAATATACATTAATTTTAACAATTAGTAATTGCATATAGGCCCCTACCTAATTGATTAATTCGAAAGAACCCCATCATAAATAATAATTATAAGAATATTATTATATTTCTTAATATATTCCAACTCATGAATATTTAAATAACATTTCTTAAATAAATAAATAAATATTTATTTATTTAATACTAAATAAAATACATTGTTTCATTTGGATTCTCAACTGTAACCATCAATGCACCTCGAAATTTATCAAATCATGAAAAATAAATATTTATTTTATTAGAACAATCTTTTATATTATTCATAAATAAGAAAATAAATAATATTTTTTCTAATTAGTGCATAAATATTTATTTATATTCACATAACAAAATAAATTATTGTTTTTAAATTGCGAATAAACAAGAGATAAATAAATATTATATATTTATAAAGTATAAAATAATATTTATTTAATATTAAAATAAAAAATATATTATTTCAATTAACTAGTGATTGAATTTATGTGATCATCATTACATAGATAATAATCATTCATTGGTCTAGTGAATAACATTTATTTAAATATTAAATTCAACGTGAATCAACATTGATTTTGGATACACTCAAAGTGTGGCCCCCTAGGCCTTTTTCTTTTAGTAATTAGGTGATCTATCCTATAGTCCATGATTTGAATCAAGAAACATGTCAAAGAACTCCTAAATAATACTTTAAATATTAAATAAAAAAACTTATAAAAATAGTCACCATGTAATATACCTTTATCAGGATATCTCCTCAAATATGTTACATACATTGTGTTATAAGCCTGTATGCTTGAAAATTATTTCATTGAATTCTTGAAATGATATCATTGACGAATGACCTTGGAAATGGATTTATCAGTTTTTTCAATTTCAAAAAAAGGACTAATGATATATACATCTATTAAATTTATGTTAAAAATCCTTTCATAACACATTCATTAATCTCATACAACTTTTGATGCACCCAATGTATCATACCTCATCGTGAGCATAGAATGCCTTCAATTACATTAATACATCAATGTAATCGATTAAATATATACGTTAATAATAATTTTAAGTCTAAGGACCAATACACACATTAGTAAATAAGAACATCTAATGACATATAAAGCTTGTAGAATTCATACTGGGTGTTCTATTCTCATAAAAATCATTTTTTTGTGATTAGATAGTTAAAAGTTCATGAAAATAAGTCTTAACTACTTATGAACATCCAATACCTGATAGTCATAAATCATCTGTATCACCAATCAGATAGAGGTCATGTGACTGCAAAACATATGTTTACAAATAATATCATAAAATTTAAATAATATAATTATAATGGGGAACCATTATAAATACATCATCCATGGGTAAAATTTTAATATGAAATATAACATTATCTAATTTTAAATAGATTCCTCTAATAAATCCATATAAAAAGATATATATACTACATTTTATTTTAACAATGTAATACACTATTTACTATATAATTTCTACATAATATTAATAGATATAGATGATTAATTTCATATTATAATTTCTATATCCTTTATGAAAAAAGAGAAATATTAATATACAAAAATGTATAAAAATATTTCATCACAAAAAATATCACAATTTTAATTTAATTACCCACCATAATCTTTAACTGCACCATAGTTGAACAATAATATAATATGAAACATTCACTACCCTACCCCACTAAAAGTTATTGGGTGCTTAATAGGCTAGACTGGGTTAGTATGGGATAATCCCACATGGATCAAGCCTAAAAATATATGATCCATTTAATATCACATTTAATATAGTCTCTAAAAATTAAAAACAATTTTCATCCACATTTTATGTAGATCAATATGAATTTAGTATCAATATAAAAAATGTATGTAAAATAAAAAACAGTTATTATTAATGAATATAAAAAATTAAACACATCATATCTATAAAAAAGTGTAATTATATATATATATATTTGCATAATACTTAAAATATATAATTTTATTCATAAAAAATTATTTATTAAATTTAAATAATATTAAAATAAAAAAGAATAAATTATTTGTGTACGTATGTTTTAGGCCTATCCTCTTCTGTTTCTGAAATTATTTCCCCAATCTACTTAAGCTTGTTGAAAATGTTTTCTTATAGATCATATCCCGTTAGATTTTGGACTAAACCATGGGTATATGGTCCATTAAGCACCCCTATTCTATGTACACAATGAATATGATCCATATATCCTCCCTTTTATGGGTAGTGATGGAAATGTAGGTTCAATGAGATTATATTTTTCATAATTAGTTCTCATTGGATGACAATATCGAGCAGTGATATTAATGAAATATATTGAATATAAATCCATGGATTCTTATTCTAAATAACATTTTATGATGGGACATCTAAGATGGTTATTATTCCTCACTCATTATTTCAATATATTGATCATTCTTTTAGTAGGATACGACTAATGATATGAAACATGACCTCCAAAGAGAATATTTATTGGAAGATTCATAGTTATATGTAACATACATGTGTGAAAAGATGATGAGATTTTTTACAATCCAAAAAATAATGACTAGTACATCATTTTAAAACTTATTAACAACACTCCTACTCAACCTTTTACTGAAATACCTTGTTAAATGTATCATAACTAAATCATAGAGACCATCATATAGATGAATATTAATTTCTCAATTGATTTAGTAATTGATTTATGAATCATGATTTGATATTCATGGGTTTTAAGATACTTTAGTTTGAAATATAATGTATTCACTCATTTATAAATGTTAATCGAATGTACATTAAAAAAAATTTAAAATTTCCAAAATAATAAGAAATTTATTTTTCTTATAGTTCATCATAAAAAATAATCATAATGAACATTCCATTCATTCTGATTATTTAACTCAAGATAAAGTGTTGATTTTATACACCAGCCCATTAGGTAAAAATATCATCGCAAATTATCTTTTATTTTTTCCATTATATTTAAAAGAGTTTCAATTAACACTTCAGACACATTTTTCATCACAGGAATTATATTAAAGCAGAATAAACATAAATCCAATGGAATGTGTGAAAAATAAATGAATATAATATTATTTATCCAGTTACTATCAGAATTAAAAGGAACATTTTTTCTCTTTTAAGATTTTGTTTGAAACTTTATAAGAATAAAATTCAAAAAATTATGTTCTTTATGGATATACCCCCCAAATATATGTTGAAATTTATCTTCATTATTTGAAAAAAATATTAAAATATCTATGATTTTACCTATATAGATGATCTATTTATAGAAATCACTAATTCATAATGATGTTGAAACTTCTATAAAACATTAATCTCTTAGGACGTGTATTTTTCATATAAATCGGATCAGAAAATTTTACTTTTTTACTCCAGCCAAACATCATTACATTGGAATGGAAATAATTTATCAATCAAAAAATTTCCATAGAAATCATAAAATAATCATTTTTAGACAAATTATATTCTTACTCAATAACAATATAAAAAATGTTTAAATAACTTATTAGTTGTTCTAAGTATATCCCAATATCATTTTATAGATCAGTGGTCCCAAATATCAATATAAAAATGATTTTAATGTTCATATTCATATATATAAAAGTTTTAAAGTTATGAATTTTAATGTAAACTTGGTACATACTATATGAAGTATACATATGGTGAAATGAGATGAATCCGTCACTTGATAAACCCAATCTATACTTTCACTGGTCACCTAAAACATCATGATTTTATTTTCAAATTTCATGCATGCTAATCAATTACTAAGAAACAATATTTTATCATTATACTTATTAATTAACCACATGGATTTTTTATTTTATTTTAGATGATTTAAGATCCCATGTATGTTGGTGATATTGAGTTATTATACTTTTTGACAACCAATTTTTTTGGTTCTTACTAATTATGGGATTTCATGATCTAGTTTGTGTAGATATATATATCATCGGAGAGAGTTTTGTAATTATATAAAGTTGTTTTAAGGTTTTCTTAAAGTCATTTGAAGAGGTTTTGACTTAGTTTGAGTGAAATATGGAATTTTACAAATTCACCTATGTGATTACATCCACATAGTAAAATCACACAGCTAATCCAATGATGTAATAAAATTCATCGACATATCCAAAAGGCTTCATGTAACCATTTCAGTGACATAGCTAAAACCACAGAGCCAAATTGTACTATATTTGAAATTGTGGGCTTTCATATATCTGAATTATTTATAAATATGAATTGAGTCATGTATCCATTTTTTGAAATGTGGCCAAACAATATTCATATACATGTTCGGTATTCACATAGGAATTTGAGAATCAAGTATGTGATTTTATCTTTATGAATTGGGTGAGTGTTTCATAACCTAATATTTTGATCATAGAAGATCCACATGACATAAATTCATGAGGGAATGCATATAAATTTTTTGGATGTTTTTAAATAAGTGAGTATGAAGAAATTTTAAATATGTTTTAATGTGAATATATATATTATATTTTTATTATTTTGGCATTTTAATTTCACAATAGGAAAGAATTTCCCCATCCATTAGGAATTTGAATGAGGTGATAAGTACTGATATATACAAATATATATATCACATGATAATTAATTTTTTATTTATCAGGAGTATTGAATAATGAATATTTTATTAGAATTTAATAATCTAAAAATATGACTATTTCATGTAATGGATTGTGTTATAATTGTGATAATTATTTCTAATATGAGAAAAAAATGAATAGGAAGAAGGGTATGAGGTTGAGTATGGAATTATTACAATCAGAAACTAATGAATCAATTTGCTTCAAGGATTTGATTTTAGTATGAGAATATTTTTTCATTATAATTAAAATTTGTACTTTGATTGATTCTATCATACTTACTCCTTATTTTCAAGGAAGCATAACGTTATATTATGTTTCCAAAAAAACCTATCTTTTTTGTGATCTTCTTCATCATGCATTAATTTTAATTATACTACATTTATAATATGCATTTTTTGTGATAATTTTGAAATGTGTAGTTTTATTTCACATTGAATATTGTATTTGGAACTCAATCATTCTTAATTAATGACAATTAGTCATTGGGGATGTTAACCATCCACAATAAGGAGTATTATTCCACATTAGATATGAACCTTGTAAAAATTTTGGGTTCCTTGTATTTTTCTTTCCAACATGATCATGTGATATTGATTTTTTTTTGATTAGATGAGATGCAAACAAGTTTTAGAGGATTATTTTTGTTGAAAATAAACAATAAAAAATACCCTCAACTAATTTAGCACCCCTTATTATGAGAGGTGATCAATATTTCATGTAAATATAATTAGTATCAGATAGAGGATGCCTCAGTATGATAAAAAAATTCATATTTGCGAATGATAATATTAATTTTTTCAAAAATAGTGGTGTTTCAATATTCTATAGTGAAAATTATCATAGTTGAAAGAATTGAATGTTTCCATTTCATTTATCTCTTGGGATAGAGGTTTGTGATTTCATCATAATAGGCTCCCCCCTTTGTAAATAATGGTTAGAATATGTTTTCCTTAAATAGGAATATGAATGTGGATATAAAAACACAAAATTCTATTCTTATGTATTTATTAGAGAATTTATACATGAAATTTATTAGACTAGAATCCGTAAAAGAAATATGGGATAGCTTGTAGTGAAACTATGAAAGAAATGTTAAAGTTAAATAGGTGAAGATCTCTACTATTAGAAGAAAATATGATGTCCCAAACCAATCTGATTGCCCTGGTAACCCAGTAACCAATCTAGTCCTACCATATCCTGAAGGGCAGTCCTGATCCCTATGGATTGATAACTATCACCAGACATCATACAAATGTAATGTGAAAACAGTTTTGTGAAAAACAATGTGGATGTAAAAGAGAAAAGATGGAATTCATATGAAAATAAACATCATTAGGAGTAATTTACTAGATGTCAAACATACATCAAATCCCTAAGTACTATTACCAAAGTATCCAAATAGGGAAAAAATCCCCATCCCCAAAGGAAACAACTCACCAAGTCCAAGATTCAACAGATGGATCCACCTCCAATAAATCCTTTTCCCTTTCCTAAACATAGAATGAGATATTTTACAAACACCCAAACATAAAAGTAAGGTTTGAACCAAATCCCAGCTGATTTTAACCAAATATCCCTTAACAGGATGCCAATTTGAACTTGACAAATAATGTGCTTTTAATTTTAAAACAAATGGGTTTGGAATTTACAAAATCGTATTCAATCAAATCATACTTTACAATTAAAAAGATTGAAATACATTTGAAATTCATGATACAATTTTAAATGATGGAAATGTATTTCAAAATATGGAATTTAACATTTATCAAGGTTTCTTTACATAAATGGATCTTTTAAAAAATGTCATAAATAAAAACACTTATGTAATGTTTATATAAATTCTAATGGAAAGTAAAAAACTATATAATAATGTAATATACATTTTAAAAACAAAAAAGCGAGAAACATGGTCATGTGCCAAATAAGTACGATAGTTCTTGACTATAGGGACCTAATACAGATAAATAGAATGTTTGTACATATGCCCATTTTGACCTCAAGAAAAGGGAACTCATTACCATCGCCTAATGAATGATGATGTGTTGATATGAGGTTTTGAAATGTTGTAAGGATTACCTTTTTTTAGATAAAACACAAGAATAAACTAATGATTTTATGTGATCAAATATAAAATATTGATGAGAAATTTATTTCAAGACCACATAAAAAATAGTTAAATCCCACCACCATTTCAAATATACCAATTTTCTCATTAAAATCCATAACATGTCATTAATAAAAAAAACCCCTTTTCCCAATGATGAAACCTTATGTTTTCCATAAGCACATTTTAATCCTTTTTTAAAAACAAGGATTTCACAAAAATCCATGAAATTTCAAAATCCATTTCACAATTAAATGCAACAATAAAATTTTAAAAAAATTCCATAAATTTCATCCCAAACCTACAATTCACTAAAATTAGAGGTTTTAACAATTTTCCGCAAAAATACACAATTAAATTGAAAATTTTAATTGAAACAATTTCCATCAAATAATTAATTTAAAATAAACAATTTAAATCTCTCAAATTTCCAATTTCATACAAAAAACCCATTTTTCATGAAAACCCTTATTCTCTAGAATTCAGTTTTTCCAAAAAAATAATTTAAAGCCCTATTATAAAAAACTATAAAATTTAATTTAATTCCAATATTTTAATTAAAAAAATTAATTAGGGTTAATGAAACTTTGACATCACAATGGAACCACCTATCTCAAGATTAATAGATCTAGGATCACAAAACCGTAGTC
This sequence comes from Viscum album, assembly GCA_963277665.1. Lineage (NCBI taxonomy): Eukaryota > Viridiplantae > Streptophyta > Magnoliopsida > Santalales > Viscaceae > Viscum > Viscum album. The sequence continues at coordinate 1,936,940,902 of OY728131.1, forward strand.
GAGATTCATTAACAAAGAACGATGGTCAATGAATTTTGGAAAAAAGGATCAAACCCAGTTATATTTACCCAAAAATATGGTATTAGATCCATAAATCAACACAAGGATCTATAGAATCCTAATGAAGAAGGGAGAGATCATGGGATATCAAGAACGAGAGAATGAAACTAACCAGAAGATGATCAAATAATGTTCTACTAGCCTCTGATTGCTTCTTGGAGGGGTCTGAGGAACCAATAATCCTTTTAGGTAGCTCTAAGGAAAGGATAAATTGGTTTTTCTCAAAGGAGGTCCATCAAAGACATAAAATAGTGGTTCTAGAATTAAAAAAAATTGATTATGGAAAACCACATCCGCGTGATTTCCTGGGAAACGAAACACAATTTGGATAAACTGTATGTAGGACTTGTTCCCATTATAAATGGGTGAAATAGTTTCTTTTAATAGGTATCATTTTTTCTTAAACTATGATAATATCATGTGAATCCCATTGTCTAATTTTTCAATTTTTTTGTTGTAGTTCGAACTGTTTGGTAAACCATGTGCCAACTGTGCACTAGCTCAAAAACATCAAAAAATTTCAAAATTTATCCAATTCAACCCCAAAAAACCCAACCAAATTATGCTAAAAAATATTTGTATATGAATACCTGAATGTAATGATGGTATGTTACAACTCCCCCTATATAAATTTTTTCTATCTCGAGAAAGCCTATGAATAATCCTCCATGTCAAAAAGATGTGGCCACTTCACTCTCAACAATGCCTCCCTCTCAAATATATCATGAGAAATAGAACCATTCTACCATATCACACAAAGAAAATGTATAATCCTCCCATGAACTACCTTGTTCTCAGAATCATCAATCCCGAATGGCCTTTTAGTCATAGATAAATTAGTTTCCACTTTAAGATCACACTAACTCAGAACATGAGATGGATCAAAAATATACTTTTTTATCTGAGATACATAAAAAAAATTATGTAATAAAGTCATTTATATTGTATCTTCTAAATAATTTGAATCTTTAACCACCGATTAAAAAACCTTAAAAGGTACCAGAAAATGAGAAGAAATATTCCATTGCTTCCTAAGCCGTCGAGGACCCAAATGGGTTGAAACTTTCAAGAACACCTAGTCACCAACTGAGAACTCCAACAGTCTATAAAGACGATCAGAATAAGACTTATATTATCTCCAGGTTACCAAAATCCTCTAACGAATCGACTAAAACTCTTCAATCATCTCTTGAACCAAACTTTGTCCATCCAAGGAACTTTGACTAATTTCTGACCAACACAATGAATAATTACATGTCCATCGATATAAGGACTCAAAAGATCCATTTTGATCATGGACCAGTATCTATTGTTATAGGAACATTCAACCATCCCCAAAATGATCATCTCAAGACCCACCAATGTTGAGAACACAAGAACAAAGAATATACTCAAAAATATGTATAACTCTCTTTATCAGGCCATCTGACTATCGAAGGAATTCAATACACAATAGGATGTGAGATCATAGTGCATTCTGAACATCCCTCCAAAAGAGATAAGTGAACCGGGGATTTATACCAGAGACTATAAAATATGGAACTCCATGAAAATGACTAATATATTTCACATATAGATTTCCCAACTCTTTAACTATTTCTATATCGCGAATGGATATAAAGTGAGCTGACTAGGCTAGTCTGTCAATCACTACCCACATCACATTATTCTTTCATTGGGTATGAGTCAACCCAACCACCAATTCCAATGATATATCATCCTAATTCCATGTAGGGACTCAAAGTAATTGAAACAATCCCAAAGGCTTCTGGTTATGAACCTCACCTAATAGAACATATAATAATGAGAAAAAAAATTTAGGAATAGTACTTATCATACCGGCCACCATTACTCCTGCAGAATGTCATAGAACATCTTCATTGTTGTGGGTACACACACCCCTAGGTAATTATGAAAATCCCCTATCACAGATTTCTATACCAAGGAAAATACCGAAAAGTGATTCATATAGCATATAATTCCCTCTTTCAAGAATGAAAACTAGGTAACTATCTAACCACAATAAAGAGAGCCTCTAATTATATAAAACTCATTGTCAGTCTATTATTCCTGAATAATTATCTTTTGAAGAGGGTATGTTAACTGAAAGTTGGCCAATGAATCCTTGACCCTTTGATCTTGAACTCCAATATAATAATGTCCAATGAATGCCATTAAATTCAACTATTTCAAAGAATCTTCAACTTCTGGGGTCTGAAGTTTCATGGTCAAAGAATATATAGTAACACTCACCTTCCATGGGTCATAAGAAATGTCAAAGTCAAAATATTGTAACTATTGAAAGAAACACCTCTAGAGGATATTATAATATTTTTAAGATAAGATATAACTCATGATATTATGGTCTGAATACATGGTAAATCTTTATCCATAAATTTAATTCCACTAACTCTTATGTATGTGCATCATAGCTACAAGTTCAAGTTCATGGGTAACATAATTATTCTCATGTGGCCTAATATGACAAGATAAATATGAAACAACATGATCACATTGCATATGGATGCAACCCAAACCTAAACCAGATTCATCATAGAAGATCACATTGAATTACTCAGCATCTAGAAGAGTCAACACTAATGTAGTTGTGAAAATATATTTCATCCCACAAAAAGAACTCTTTCATTTTTCATTCAAGGAAAACATCACTCCCTTATGAGTTAGAGTCGTCATCAGAGAAGCCAACATTGAGAAGTGATTAAAAAGTAGGTTATAATATCCAATTAATCCCAAGAAGCTCAAAATATTAAAAAATTTCCATGCTTGTTCCCATGTTATAAAAACCTTAATATTTTCACGATTAACTCAAATACGATGTTCCATGAAGTGAATTATCATACACACTCCAAACAATATTTGTTAATTTACTAAGGGAGGCACAATGTCTGACCAAGGTGATTATATCAAGGCAGAATTGAACTAAAATACCTTTAATAGTATTTAATAAAACAACGATATAAGTGAAAAACAAATGATAAAAACGTTGGGGGTTTGGTTGTGGTTATCATACATTAAAAAAAATTAAAAAAATTATTAGAAACAATCAAGGACACAACATCATTAAAAAAGCTCATATGAGAATACATTGTCACTCTAATACCACCATTAACCATTAATTTATCATTATATCATATGATTATAATTAATTAATGTGTGATCCCTAAATATTTTCAATACCAGAACCCTATGATAACTAATACGAACCCAAAAATAGAAAAAATGATCCCTAGGTTTACTTAGAGACATCCAATAATAACACCCTGCTTAGATTATGATCTAGAATTTGAATTATGGTAATTGGAAAATTAGGATGGAATCTCCACTCTATATTTTAGAATTAATTGAGTCTAGGGATGAGACTTGAACCCTATAATTCTATCCCACGTAGATTGAATCTTGTGATTGATTTTTCACTCACACGGTTTACAGAAGTCTGATCTCATGGTCAAGTGAAATTCAATCAGGTTCCTTATAAAATAAAACTCAATTAATTGATAAAAATTTATGAGTTATAATATGTTTATGTATTAAATATAAATAAGTTAATGAAGTAGGTATTAGATCAAATACAAACGAAATCACTCTTCCATGGGTGGAGTTGTCATCGTGGATATGTTTTTCCTATGAAATAGATTGAAGGGAAGCACCAAATATCATCCCCACTCTTATATTCCAACACTAAGATAAAAAAAATAAGTTTAAAAGATAATAAAGTTGAAAATTTATTGAATAATATGTGAAGATACATGTTTGAAATTAAAGAAACCCAAAGTTATTATCAGAGAGGGGAGCCTTCTCTGATGAGATATTTTATCAAAACTTTTATTATTTCAAGTGGATTATGATGTTTCCAGGAGCCACCCCTTTGGAAAAACCTTTTCAAAGAATATACCAAACCTACCAATGAGTTAAACTATGATTTAAATAGTGTTTTAGAGGGCTATGGTTTCAAATTCCCAAAAGGGTACATACGTCATTTGGTCTTCAGAAATTAGTTCATAGTAAACTGCATTTTCATCCACCTTCCCTTAAGAACCAAGTGTCAATCTAGTTAAATTAAATGATATAAATTTTTTCATTTAATTCCTCAAAAAATTTCGGCTACATCCAAGTAGTAATGAAGAATTTATTTCAACCTTAGGTAGGTGGTGTCCCTTCTTCCAAATTCTATCCATCCCTTCATTAATGACCATTTTGTAGTCACCAAATGCGAGATCAAGCTATCATTGTCAAAGAAAAAAATCTATAAATTTTAATGTTAACATTACTATAAAATTTAAAGTATAAATTCAGTAAAAAAAATATTTTATGACAAAAATACTAATTTGATATTAAAATGGTAAAAATAGAATTTCTATGAAATTTATAAATTCTAGTCCAAAGCACATTTTTCCATTAAATCATTGAAATAAGATTAATGTGAGGAAATTATATCAACTAAAATCTACAAAATATTCAATAAAAACATGTATTATCAAGTCACTCGCACTTACCCTTCTAAACTAATGGGAAAAACCTCATTGTCATGTAATCAATAAAATAATGCATATTGATATTTCTCAATCCATGATAAAAATATGAGCATAGAAATATTAACCAAAACAAAGTCAATCTCAAAAAATGTGGAATTAATTTTCTCAAAATTTTTATTAATGAAATCCATTGATATAAATGAAACTAATAATATGATAACACCTTACAAGTCATATAATCCACAAATTCCCCATGTGTGTGTCTTCTAATCATTTAAAACATGTATCTCCACCTTTTATCTATTACATTTAATTGATGAAAACCATTTATTTTTTTCATAATTATATTCCACCAAACCAATTAAACATAATTTTCAATAAAATTCCCAAACCCACTCATGTAAGAATTCCCAGAAGTCAAACCTTGATCTCCTTAACTAAATATCCCCACATATTGTACATTTCTCCACTCTCCTCTTTATCAATTTTTTTTTGTTTTTTGTTTTTTTAGGGAGTACAATAGTCATATATTAGGAGTAGAAGCATAGGTCGATATATTACATTGATGGCAATGATTTTTAGAGAAACAAACATATATAAATACCATGTTATATTTTGAAAATTATTACATACCCTAACTATACCTTCAATTAAGTAAGAGAAAATCAAAATTTAGGATTGTGTGTGATGTGAATGGGGGGATTAAATTACACAATTTTCCAAAAATTTCCCATAATGAATGACATCAAAAATCTAAAAGGATTCATAATGATTCATTCAAACATATCATTGAACTACATAAATTTTCACAAAAATCAACAAAAAAAGATGAACACTTTCCCATTCTAAACATGATTTCCATGAGGGTTGAAAAACAAAACATGAAATATCAATCAGTTCCATTGATGTAACAGACATGTGAAATTATTTTTTTATGTTTTTTTCAAAAAAAAATAAGAAACACTCAATGTGGAAAATCCTAAAGAATCTACCCAAAAAGCCATAGACTCCGCCACTCTTAATATGTTAAATTGCCCTAAATGTGAATCTATGAATTATTAAAATTCAAATGAGATATAGAATTAAAATTATGATAAATAACATAAATTGAGAGGGAAAGATTTGACATAATGTTTTCATGTGATGATGGGCTCATACATTTTGATGATATCACTTACATGTGTTGGAAATCCCTAAAAGTATTTATTCAACCATTTCCAATTGCCTATAAAACTAATTCATGTTTCCTATTGAGTGATATCCACTTCATAAAATGGAATGTAATTAGATACAATATAAGGTTACAACCAACTAGAATGAATCATTCCAAAAATCAACTTCAATAAAAAACTATAGAGAAGCTCTTTGTCTCTTACAAGAAACTTCTTTGATCATTGTATCATGACCTTCTTTGGATCTTTACTTATAGATACTTATTTTATCATATAATGATAATCAAATATATTTAATTTCTTTAATTTTCAAATTGATTTGATATCTAACTTGAGATAAATATTTGTTTCATTTCCATTCAGCCCAATATGCCCGAAGCTCGACCTCTATGGGGAGATGCGATGATTTCCCAAAAAACAAGCTGAAATGGGGACATACTAATGAGAGTATTGTATTACATCCTATAATCCCATAGTGAATCATCCAAGCACCTGCTTCAATCATTCATATTATGATGCACTATTTTCTCTAAAATTTTCTTCAACTCCTGATTTGAAACCTCTACCTAGAAATTTATATGTGGGTGATATGGTGTTGATGTTTTGTGTGTCACCCCATACTTCTAAAGGAGTGAAGATATTTTTTTTCAGAAGTGTGTCCCCTAGTCATTGATTATGAACATTATTACCCAAAACCTACAAAGAATATTCCCCTTGATAAAATCAAAGACAACATGAGAATCATCTGTTTGGCTGGACTTGTCCTCCATCCATTTACTAACACAATAAATTAAAACCTTGTTGTACAAAATTAAAAACGAACTAGGAAAAGTAACCATTAAATCAATACCCCATTAATCAATATTTTTATAATAATATGTGTTTTTGAGGTATCTCGTGTCTCATTGAAACATTTCTAGTGTGTTGGAATCATGACCATGAATTCAAAAACACATGAGCATCATAAATAATATAGGACAATATAATCCAGAGTCTAAGAAATTCCTAGCTATTGATTGGGATCCAAAGTGTACTCCACATGAAATTGTATAGAAGAAAAGTATAACTGAAGGAAAATCATGATCAGTAACACACATCCTAATAACTTGATCACTACAGGTGTGCTAGAGGTAGATATCCTCTCTATCATAAAATATATAATCACTTGTTAATTTTTGGAATTTATATTTTTTTACATTTTAAGGAATTTCATAGGTAGTATGGTAAATCACCAAATCATCCTACCAATGATGCATACCTAAGAGTGCATAAATATGTTCATCAGTAAATTTTTCCTAAAGCGGTACCTTGTTCGAGGTGCCAGCCTCTAGTGTGTGAATAATCATACTCATGTGATCCACCACCAAGTTCTCTAAACCCTTCATTTCTATTATCTCTATATCAAACTATTTATGAAGGAGCATCCATAATATAAGCATAGTATTTTCATTTGGATTCTTCAAGAGGCCCCTCTAAGATTTATGGTAATAAATCACTACATTAGTGCCCAATAAACAAAAAAATAATATTTCCAATGAAAATATGATGGTAATAAACTTATTTGAAGTGGTTTTATAGTTTTATTAGAATGAATCCAGTTTCCTCGAAGGATAGTCAATCACATGTGAACATCCCTCCACCATCTATGATAAAACAGCTCCAACTACAATGCTTGAAGCGTCATCCAAAAGATCAATTGGAATGTCCCCCCATGGTGACTGTATGATCAGTTGAGTGGTCAGATGCTTCTTTGGATCATCAATGGAGTCCCTAAAATAATAAAAAAAAATAATGCTTTTGAAGTAATAATTATAATGAGAAATCTTACTAAAATATTTGATGAAACGCAGATAAAACCTTGTATACCCTAGAAGATATCTAACATAATGCACACATGAAGGATAAGGTGTGGATGAAATAATATTTAATTGGATCTATCAACCTCTATTCCATGTTTTGACTCTATATACCCTTATAAAATGCAATGATCTACCATAAAATGACACTTTTAAAAGTTCAAGACTAGATTATTCTCAATACAATGATTCAAAAACATTCCTAAACTAAATATAAATTCATAAAGTAGGGATCCATATTCTGTAAAATAATCCATAAATACCACCATGCATGTATCAAGAAAATTTGAAAAAAACTCACCATGCATATCTAGAAGGTACCTAGGGTGTTGCATAGTCAAATTGGAATTCTACGATAGGTAAATGTACATAATGGACAAGATAATCTTGTATTCTTGTAATCAATAAAAGAATTAAGAACCAAAAAATATCAAAAAAAATCCATCCCATAAATAGTGTGTCCTTCCAATAAGTCTCTCATTCATTTGATCAATAAATGGGAGGGTGAAATGCTCCGGGAAAGTGGTTTTAATTAGTTTCCTATAATAAATACACATGTGTCATCTATTTTTCACCCTCATTAGAACTAACTCCTCCCCCTAATTTATGACTACAATAACACCACTTTTATTAAGAATGACATGGATATGGATTACCCAATGGGATGTTGAAATGGGATAAATGATATATACCTCAACTAATTTTTCAAATTCTTTTTTCACAACATCCATAAGATTTAAATTATGTCTTTTTTGTGGTTGCCTTATCGGTTTAGACCTATCCTCTAAAATAATCCTATGCATGAAAACAGGGGGATAATTCCTGATATGTCAACCAAGGTCCACTTAATTTATGTAATGTTCTACCTCAAAAGATTCAAAGGTTTTTATTCATATTTAATATGAAAATTTTTAGAAATTATAATAGGTAATCTATCACTATTAAATAAGTATGATTATTTGAGATATGTGGGAAATTGATCCAATTAAAATGTTGTGGGGTTGATTTATAGACGGAGACATTTAAGGAGATGATATATTTGAATAATGAACATGAGTATCAAAATACAAATTATAAAAATAAGATAATAATGCATGAAATCCATCAGAATAATAAATATCCAAGTCATTATAAGAGTAGAAATGATCAAAATTAGAATATTATTCCACATAAAAATTACATTCATGATATGTATATACATTAAAAATAGGTTTGTAAGTGATCTTTGACATCAAATTAGAACAAATAATGATAATATCCTTAAGTATAGTACAATAAAAATGAATGGTGTTTTTACATGCTGGATTAAAATGGGAGATAACAAAAGAATAATGGTATTATAAACGGTATTTTATGGAGTCTAAAACATTAAATTTCATAACTTCATCTCCAAACATCATCTATATAGCACCCTCATGGAAATGTTTTATTGTTTTGGTAGTTTTTATGATGTTCTTTCCTTAAATAATGGAAGCATGAGGACTTACTTGATCACCATGCATGTTATGAACATAGAAATCCAATATAAATATCATGTATCTTACATGAATAGGTACATCCAAATAGACACCCACTGGATAAGTCATAATTATTTTTTCTAACTATACCACTACTCTCATCAACATCAAATCACCAAACTATAAGGAAGAGAATATAGATTGAGGTATCACATTTATAGAAGCTCCTATGTAACATAAAGCATCATAAAAGTTTAACTCCTCTATGGTGCATGTGATAGATATTGTCCCAAGATCCTTGCACTATGAATTCATTTCTTGAGTCAGTGTCATGGGTGCCAACACATTCCATTCAATATTTATCCTATATATTCTCTTTATCCCTATTCTATTGGTAAAAAGTTATTTTAGGAATTTTTCATACCTTGGGATTTTTTTAATTCCCTAAAGAAGGGGGTCATTTTTCTCAACATGCTTGAATGTGTCCAAAACATCCCTTTTCATTTCCACTTTAGCCATATCATTGGTTTGAACAACTCTATCTTGAAGGGGAATGGGGATATGTGGAATATATTGAACTTTCATCATACTATTTTACTTTATCCTTTAGTTACCTAATTACCTATGATGATGGGGTAATATTATCTAGTTGGGATAATCTCGATGGATTAATAGGAACTATTTTCTCACTTGTTTTCTTACCAATCCTAAATGTGATGGCACAAACATTACCCATTGGATTTGGGGTAGGTATGGAAGTCGGGTTTCTAGAGTTTTTATACAAAATTTCATAGTGGGTGGTTGCAATTTAGCTCATTTTCATCTTTATCTCCCTAAAATCTATACAATGAATCTTCATGTCATTCTATTGAATAATATTTTTTTTCAAAATATCATGAATGTTAGAATCTACTTTTGGTTGGGGATCCTCTTTTGGTTGAATTTTTGATGACTGGGAATCAAATCTCCTTCGGTGTTGTTTAAAATCCTGTTGCTAAGGTAGAGGTTGTTGGAGATTTTGTTTAAAAGGAGTCCTCTGATGTTGCTCACACCCATAACTCATATTTGGGTGATCCTTCCATCCTTGATTTTAAGTTTGTGTGAAGGAATAATAATTTTTTTTTGGGGATGCATGATTTAATTAATATTGTCTCCCTGGGAACACTACTGCACAATTCTCTGTCTCTTGTAGTTGGATTAAACAATATGTTGGATAGACTAGTGTAGAAAAAATTCCACAAAGAATTAATGGAGTGTAGAGGAAACCTGTTTTTAGTACAATAATATCTGTCCCACTATAGAGTTTAACTCGTCCAACTTGGTATTTTCTAAATGATTCTCAAGAGATGAGGGACTTACCTGATGTACTCTCCTTATAGCCATTATAATGCAATCACATAATTGTTGTGAGTTTTGTTCCATCTTATTGATGAATTCTCGAGCATCCATTAGCTTATTGTTAACTAATGGTCCTCTTACTAATATATCCACAATTCGCATCTCCACTAGAACTTCCTATAGGTACTAGATGAGTATTTTCTCACTGATTTGGTGATGTGGAATCCTTTCACACATCTTCTTGAAACTCTATGAGTATTTATACATTGAATCTCCCTATGCTTGCTTGATTCCAGATATATCCTTTAAATTTTTTGTTTTCCTTGATAATGTATAGAATATCTATAATAAAAGACTTGTCAAATCATTCAGAGATGTAACATTTCATAATGTTCATAATACAAGCAATCTTATCAGTTACATCAAGTGATAATGTGAATTACCACAATTCAATTTGGAATTCAAAGACATTTTCTTGGTTTTAGTGCTGAGAAAACCACATTGAATTATTTTAAATTTTTGGATCTTTTCAAAAGAAGTTTTGAAATTTTTGATCCAGGTGTATCAATACTGATTTTAATTCGATGTCTGATTCGATATTTTGTTATGAAATGCATGTTTGTTGATAGTTAACATCTCATGTAGTCAAATCTCAAATGGTTCAATGATGTTCATAATTATTTTTTCGTCCATTGGATCTAGTTTAATTTTTGTTTTATATGGGTTTCCTATTTCATAATTCTTATAGATGAGTAGTTACTCATATGGGTAAATTTAGACACTTCCCATAGACCAATATTATCTAATTCGAGCACTAAGGCTGAGTTTAATCATAGGTTTAAGATCACATAGATCCTTATGGTGGTATTATGTCATTAATCATAGAGAATAGAAATGAAATTTAGTGGGCACCAATATCATTATATGTGATTTAAATTGATGGCTCAAAAAATAAGATGTATGGAATAAATAATATTAAACAAATGAGAGTATAATAAAATAAAAAATTAATAAGAATAAAATACCAATGAATATACATATAATAGGTTGAAAAAAAACTTTCCTCACATAAAATGATTCCAATTTGATAAGAATAGTCGTACATTCTCTAAAAAATATTGGTGATTTTAATAAGTGAAGAATAGTGGATGAACTATTATTTTCTATTAAGGAGGAATTGAATAAAACAACCCTTAATATGCTTGACGAAAACATGAAAATAATTGAAAAAAATAGTAAAAACGTGGGGGGATTGGTTGTTATTTTCAGATAATAAATAAAACAAGCAACGTATAAGAAACAATCTAGGACACAACTTCTTTAAAAACACAAATATGATAATACATAGTCAATCTAATCCACCCACTTCAACACTAATTTATCATTATACTATTTTATTATAATGAAATAAATTATCATCCCATAATCATTTCAATCCCTTAACCCTATGAAAATTAACATGACCACAAAAAATGGAATAATGATCCCAAGGTTAACTTTAAGACTTCCAATCACAACACCCGACTTTTATTGTGAACCAAAATAAAACTTATGATCAATGTAAAATTAGGGTAGAATCTCCTCCATATAGTTTATAATTAATTGAGTTTGAGGATGATACTTGAACCCTCAAATTATATACTATGTTGACTGGATCTTATAATTAACATTCTACTCACCCCATTTACAAAAGACTAAAATTGCGGTAATATGAAAGTTGATTGAGTTCCTTAGAATATAAAAAAATTAGTTAGTCAAAACATATGATTTATATTATCTTTATTTGTACAAAATAAATAAATGAAGGGATATAGAATTAGATAAACTATGAATGAAATGACTCTTCCATAGGCAGAGTTGTAATTTTTGATACATTGTTCATAAGTAATGGATTGGATGTGAAACACCCAATATCGTGTCCAATATTATAGTACCTAATAAAGATGGAAAATAATATGTTTAAATGAGAATAAAATATAATATTTATTGAAGAAAAAGTCAAGTTACAATCATGAAAACAAAGAAACACAATGTGGAGGTGGGAGAGGAGAGCCTTCTTGGAAGTGATATTTTCACAAAGCCAAACTTCTTCAAAGAGGATTAATATGTTTTCAATATCCAACCATATATAAAAACCGTCCAAAATCCTCTAACAAACATTCTAATTTGTAAAAATATTATTTTAATAGTGTTTTGTGGTCTAGGGTTTCAAATCCCAAAGGGTACATGCATTATTTCATTTCCAAACATTACTTCATCTAAAACCACATTTTTAAACATCTTCCATTGAGAAACAAGTGACACCATTGTTTAATTAAATTATATAAATTTTTATCATTTACTCATCATAAAATTTCAGCCACATCCATGTAGTAATAAAAATGTTATGGCCAATTTAGTAAGGTGATGTCTGGTCTTCCAAATTATGTCTTTCCCTTCACTAATGACAATTTTTGACCCATCACATACAAGATCCAGTGATCATGGTATTAATAAAAAATGTATCAAATTTATATGTTAAAATCACTATAAAAGTTTTTGTTGAAATTCGGCACAAAAAAGACTGTATGGAATACACACAAAAGTTATATTAAAATGGTAAAAATAGAGTTCCCATGAAATTTCAAACTTCAAGACCAAATCACATTTTCCCATTAAATCATCTAAGAAATATTTATATGGGGTAATCATATCAATAGATTTAAAAAATATATTCTATAAAAACATTAATTATCATTAAAACACCACATGTCCCATAAATTTCAATTCCTATATCTAGAAATCAAACCTCGAAATGTTGTTATAAAAATGGTGATCTCTCAGTTAGCTCAGAACTATTCTCATATGATGCAGATGATCCTCATAGAACATAGAGTAAATGATAATTTCATTAATTAGGACTATCATAAAGGTATTTTTATATTAGTGGGAAATCCTATTCTTGAAATCAACATATACTTCTGGAGATTTTGTTGAAGGAAACAGAATAACAAGATACTCATAATGACTTCACCATCTTCGAAAGATAGTTTTCTGAATGTTAGATTGTTTTATTCTAAAATGATAGTCCCTATATCGATGATAATTATTTTAGAACCACATTAATCCTTTAAACTGATCAAAAATATCAACAATCCATGACAACAAATACTTGTTCTTTATTGCCACTCTAGAGTTTTTTGTAATCAACCCAAAGGAAAAGTGAACCATCATCTTTCTTAGAAAAGTGAACCAGATCCACCAATGGTGAAAAACTCAGTCCTGTAAATCCTTTTTCAAAAATATCATCCATCTAGGACATTATCACTTTTAGTTTAGCTAGTTCTATGTAGTAAGAGGGAATAAAAACTGGCTGAGTATTAAGGATTAAGTCAATGGAAATCTCAACCATTCTTACTGGATGAAATCTAGATAAGTTATAAGGAATCACATAACAAAAATTGGCAACAACTAGAGGGATATCACAACCCAAATATTCTTACACTAAATAAATGTAAAACAAAAATATCACTTTCCAAAAATCTAGATAATAAGCTCCAAATATACTTGACCTTGTTTCCCATTATACTTGAAAGACATGGCACACAGCCCTTGGTGTAGTAATAGAAATCCACCAAAGAAAACAGTAAATCTATGATTTAGTGGTAATGATCCAATAAATAATGAATATTGGGTTATGAGTTTTGAATTCCATAACTAGAAAACTCTATAAAATCTCGACATCCGATAGAGAGAATACATAGGATGGACTATTGAGAGAATGTTCTCTCTTTGTATCATGGGGTGTAGTAATATCTTTGACATATGATAAAAGCATTGTAAAAAAATTTAAAATATTAAAAATATGGGTGGAAATAAATTAATGATATGCACTAGTTTTAAATAATGTATTCACTAATGATGAAGCTTTATTAATGGTACATCTCACGGTCGTTGGACCCATGTCTGCTTCCTCTAGAGACTTTTCTACTTTGTTAAATAGTTTTTTCTGGATGCTTATGGATAAAAACATTTTTCATATGAAGAATATGATTTCCCTATAATTTTAAAAGGATTTTATAATACATCTATAATATATGGAGAATAATATATATGTAATAATCTAAATATGTTCCCAGATCAACCGTAGGATCCATAGTTTTTGGGTGCCTCAGTGAAATCCTTCTTTGACAGTCCTTGTTTTACTCATTGGTAAAAAATCATAGAACCTCTTCCAAGTGCTACATGAGGTCTATAATGAACCTTATTTCTACCACTTACATGATAATCACCATTCTCCCAATTTCCCTTGATGGAAGTTAAAATTCCATTAGTAAAAAAAGAAGCTCTCGATAGCCCTGACTTTCTAGATAGTTCCATTTTAGCCAGAAGTTATCTATCTATCACATCAGAGTAAGAAGAAACTTCAGTAATAAAACCTAGGAAGGAATATCCTAATGAAGTAACCACTCAAACATTTGAGCCTTAATCTTTTCATTAGATATAATATTATGTACAAAATTCATGAGCTCAGTAAAATAAATTATGTACTACGTCATAGTCCAATCAGCCTACTGAAGTCTAAAAAATTAAGTAGACTTGGTCAACCCCATCAACTCCAAATAGAACCAGTCAGTGAAATTATTTTTTATGTATTTCTACTCTAAGACCTAATGTTTCTTCACTGTTACCATAATGTACCACCAGCTCATGCTTGGTCATTCCAATAAAAAGGTGGAACACTATTCATTTATTTTGTTTGCTGTGTCCAAGAATGAAAAAAATTCTCCATCGAGATCAACCATTCCCCATACTCCTGAGGATCATTTGACCCTTTTAATATTGATGGTTTCTAGAAAATAACATATTGGGAACTTATCTTGAGATCTTCCCTATGAGGTTTTATATCTTGATCTTGAATGAGAACTGGATGTGGTGTCTATCCCACATCTTGGAGAATGCATGAAATCACCCAAATCAGAATAAGATCAACAATAAGACTCACTCACTGAGGTTCAACAATATATTATTTTTTGATCCAATTCACATGACTTCGTGGAGGCATGATTCTATTAAACATTGCTATAAAACAAGGATTACATTAGACAACAGTCAAATATAACAATGAAGAAGATTAATCACTACTAATGTAATAATATTGATATGAATTTCACACTATCCAAATTAAAATAGCGAACTAAATGGAACTAATCTAGAGTATGACTTTCGATAACCACCCCCAGAAACATGAGTTTAGTTGTAGTGAGAGATGAAAATAAATTCAATCGCAAATACCTCCTATGTCATGACAAGATTTCATAATTACTCCCTGACTTCAAGACAAAAGAAAAACCTAGAGGTATGATACCAATTTATCTTGAACCAACCCAGGTACCCAGGTAACCTGATAACCAAGAAGGTCCTGACATATCGTGAAGGGTGTTTCACATCCCCATCCGATGATGACTAGCACCTGACATCAAACAAACTAAATGTGGGAATGGATTTTCTAAAAACAACATGGAAGTAAAAGTGACAAGGCCCTATGCATATCAAAAGAAACTCCATTGGGAGTAATGTAATAAAAGTAAAATAGGAATCAAACCCCAAAGTTATACAAACATTGTACCAAATTAGGGAAAACCACCCAAGCCCTAATGGACATAAATCACCAAGTCTATGACTCCACAGCCAGATCCAACTCAAAGAGAACATTTTCCATTGCACGAATCAGGAATGAGATAATCTAAAAACACATGAAGGAACAAGTAGGATGTAATCAAAATTCCAATATTATTTTACAAAATATTCCATAATAAGATTCCAATATCAAATTAATCATTAATTTTCTTTCAATTTTAAAATAAAATGGTTTGGAAGTTTAAAAAGAATATTTAAGCCATTTGTGATTTATAATTAAAAATATGAAAATACCATAGAAATTCATGATTCAAATTCAAATAATGAAAATATATTCCAAAATATGGAATTTACCTTTAATCAATGTTTATTTACACAAATGTAACTTTAAACAAAATACCTTAAATAAACACATTTATATATCATCATTTATATAAATTCTCAAGGCATGTAAAATTGTTTATAACAATGACATATATATTTGAAATACAAATAAGTTAGCATCATGGACTTATTCCAAATCGGTACGATCATTCCAGGATATAGAGACCTGACACTATGATACCACAATTGTATACTTATACCCCTTTGGGTATAAGTTAAAAGGTACTCATCATCATCACCCAAAGAATAATTATGTGGTGATATGAGGTTTTATAAAACTGTAATTAGTGATGTATTGTCCAATATAACACACTAACAATGTAAGACCTACATCTTCTATAGTACAAAACAATGATAAGTAATTTATTTCAAGAATTCTTAAAATATAATTAAATATCATAACCCATTTCAAACATACCAATTAAATATTAAAAAACTATAATGGGTTTTTAATAAAAAAATTCATTTTCAGCAATATAAAAAACTAATGTTTCCATAAAAAATATTTTACGCCATTTTTTCAAATAAGGTTTTGAAATAGATTCATACAATTTTACAATATATTTCATAATTCAATCCAACATTTTAATTTTCAAACAACTCCATCAATTCAATCACACACCCATAATTAAATGTAAATGGGGGTTTTCAAAATTTTCCATCAATACCAAATCCAAAATTCAATTAAACAATTTAATTGAAATAATTTTCATCAAATTCACAATTTAAATTAAGAAATTTAAATATCACAAATTACTAATTTCATGAAAAAACCAAATTTTCATAAAAACACCAATTAATTGGAATTGTGTTTTTTCTAAAAAACCATTGAAAGAAATATTTTTTAAAAAATTATTTAATTAAAACAATTTAATTTTAAAAAATGAAAATAGAGTTAATGAAAATTTTTCGTATTAATGGAACCACCTTCATTGTGATAAATAGATATTTGATCACAAAACCCTAGCAGGTATTCATCATATATGAATGATAATCAAGGAATCTAAGAAAGAAGGATTAAAACTAGGTTCTTTAATACAAAAAAGGTATTATATCTATTAATCAGCAAATAGATCCATAGAAAGCTAACGAGGAATAGAGAGATCACATGGGATCAAGAATTAACGAAGAAAGCTAATTAGAAGAGGATTGAAAAAAGTTCTCATTGCATTGGATCACTTATGGGAGGGATCATAGGGGATAGGAATACATCATGGATCCTCTAATGATAATGGAAATGAGTTTGGGTCAAAGGAGGTCCATGAGGGACCTAAAATAGGTGTTTTAGTTGTTTTAGAAAAAAATTGAATTATGGAAAAACTCATCCTTATGGTTTCATGGAGAAGGGAGCACAATTTTGAAAAACCTTGCATAGGCCATGCACTCATTATAAATGGGCCAAATTGTTTATCTCAAAAGGTTTCATTGTTTGTTATATTTTGGACAAGCCATGAGAATCCCACTATCCAATTTTTTATATTTTTCTATAGTAGGACACTATTGTTTGGAAAACCGTGCACCAGTCATGTGAAATACATGCACTAGCCATGAAACATCAAAAAAATTTATAATTCACCAAATACAACCCCAAAAAAAAACTTAACCAAAGAAATATCAAAAGGAGGGGTTTATGAATACCTAAAAAATAACAATATGTTACATATGAGGACATAAAAATGGAATATGATGAATGAAATGTTAATTTATTTACTCAAGAAAATGAAATTTAAATTATTATTAATGGAATTTGTGTGACTGTGGAATAATCGTCAATTAAGAAGAAGATGTATAGACATTTTCATAGTATATTTGATCCAAAAAGTTAAACTCCTGAAGATCGAGAATATATTGCACTTGATGATTTACCTAATATTCACATTTCATATGAAATTTGAAGGCTTCTAGATTTAAATAAGAAATAAAAAGATGAATTTTTTTAATATAATGTGGAATATAACATTTTTTAAATATTTTATTGTTACAAAATCTAATTATTTTGAGAATACATATGAATACCAAAGAGTTCTATCTTTTATTTGAAATTTTTTTCAAAATGAAAACATAATAGAATAAGGTACAATATATGGTAGATGTTATATATACAATGTAATTAGAAACTGTTCAGTTATATTTCTATGGTAGATATGATATGATTTCAAATCTAAAAATTATTAATAATTTTAAGAAATGATATGGGAAAAAAATAAATTAAAACCATGAACTAATCAAACATAGATTAAGATAACTCAGAAAAAATAGATTATAAAAACAATCTGGATTATTAGATTGAAGATGTTCAAGTGTAAAACATTATGGTCAACAAATAAAAAAAGTTAGTAAAGGAAAGAAAGAATATTAAAAATTAAATTGGTTATAATGTTAAAAATTTGACATCTATTATTAAAAAAACTTCAAAATTAGGTTGAAAGATGGAAATTATGGGAAGATGAAAAAATATATTGATGAAAAACATCCTTTGACGGGTGAAGAATTATCAAGGACACAATAAAAGTGAATTGATTATGATAAAGAACTGAAAAAGATTAATGAGGACTTCCAAATATCTGTTGATGTCTGGATATATTCCTCCAAGGAAACCAAGAATATTTATGTAAATAAATTATATGAAAATTCTATTTCCAAAACTATTAGAACTAATAGTGGATGTTTTAATCTATACTTTTGTCAATTATGGACCAAGAATAATAAATATGAACTAATTTCACGAGTACGTGGTGAATGGAAAACCATGAATGACACTATTACATAAAATCATATATGAAATATGACATGAACAATTAAAAAAATATTAAATTATGAACAAAATATTTCCCAATGTAATTGTATTTTTCATGAAAATTTAGAATTTAGGGTTATTTTTGGTATTTTGGTGTGTTATTATTTTAATCTTATATGTATTGAAACTATATTCCTATAACCGGGAGAAGTAAATAAACTAGGGTGAGAGGTTTTAATACTAAGGAAGAAACTTCATGTAGAAATCATATAAAGATCGAAATAAGTTACAAGATGACAAAAAATGATTTTATTTTCTTGAATATCTATGTCGAAGAAGTGATTAAAAGGGGAATATTGAAGAAGAATTCATTAAAAAAATTCTTGATTAGTTCCCTATAAAATATGTAGATAACTAAGTTCATGTTGATATTGAAGAAAATTAATTCTCAGCATAAGTTATATTAAAATAAATAATGAAAACAAAGTCATATATACATGATGGTGGGTGTTCCTTACACATTATGGGTGATATTAATATTCTAAATAAAATTGAGAAACATGAAAGAGGTGTAGTAGTAATTGGTAATGAGACATCTTTAAAAATAAAAGGCATTGTTACTTGTTACATTAAGAATGATAATTTGAAATTAGATGACGTTCATTATGTTAATGTTCTAAAATGATACATGTTGAGTGTTATACAACATTTTGATAATGTATATCAAGTAATATTAAATAAAAATAGATGAATCATTAATAAAAAATGTGATATATGAACCATATACCATGGATGCAGAAAAAATGGAAATTTATTCTTAATTTCTGATCCTTATAATACATGTTACTTGATAATGAAATATGAGAAAATGTTATTGCAAAATAGAATTGTAAATTTTGGGGAAATAATCGAAAGAAATATTATGAAACATTAAGTTTTAAAAGACTTACCCAATTAGAAAATAGACCAATATGGAATCTATAGAACATGTTATACATGGAAGATAAATAAATAGTCTCACAAGAAGGAATATATTACTTCCAAACGACAGTTGTAATTAGTCCCAGATGATCGTTGTGGGACCATGAGATATAAATATATCTAATGTCATATTTATTTCATTACTTTCATATATGAATTCAATCAGATGAACAATGTTATTTTCATCAAGAATATGTATGTTACTATTAAGATGCATAATATTTATATATGGTTGGTTGAGAAATTGATTTTTTTATGAATAAAAAAATTGAGATTTGATCAAGGGAAATAATTTAGAAGTGATGTCATTGAAATTTATTTTTAAAAAACATCAAATCACGCATTAGTATAAAACATATTATACACCATTATATAATGCTATTATAAAGGGGAATAATTTGAACATTTTGGAAATGGGAAGAATAATTTTGGATGAGAATAATGCTTCAAAATTATTTTCGATAGAAGATGTAGTGACCTTATTTTTTCCTTCTAAGTATTTTAAATATATTAAGAAATATATTTGGAGCCAGGTGCTAATTCGATGTGAGATTATGAGGCCCTATAAGACCAAAATGAATATTATAAAAATATTAAATATATTAATATCATGAAAATTCAATTTTATTATATATTATGGGTTATCTCCTATTCGAATACTCATACTAGAAATTAGATATCATGATTAATGTGTAACATATGGTTTATCCTAGGCACAAACAAATGTTGGTCAGTGCTGAACGTTCAGATGAGACATATGTTGGTGTGTATGTTAAGTGGATTAATAAATTGATTCATTTAATACAAATAACCTAATTTACTATATATAATTTATACTATATCAATTTTACGTGGTTAGATAGATATGTCTTGTGTCCTTAAGAGGAGAATATGGATTTATTCATTGCTGAATTAGAATCAAACAATGAATGGTGCTTAGATCGTGGTTGATCGAGATGTACCGAACACAACATGTATTCTCCATTACTGAAAATGCATTCTTCAACCATGATTGACACATAATTGAGGTAGGAATCCTAAATTATTATTTACACCATTTATTAAAACATTGATCATGGATTTTACATACATTTGATCATTGATGAATTATTCTTCGCATGAGCCTTGTAATATATTGATTATATTGATCCATTATAATTTTTACCTTCCTTCACATGTTATTGTAGGACCCTAGAAAACCATGTGAGTGGGGATATAAATCAAGGTGTCAAATTTTTCTTTTAATTAAATGGTTCTTATTCCTATGTTGGTAGAAACTTGTAAAACCTTCCTCATTTAATCGTGATGTTTTGAAAAATTCATATATAGATATACAACCCAATAGTTATACATAGTTAACCACTAATAGATATTCTAAGGTGAATACACAGATGTTGTGTTGGTTATACCTAAATAGAGAATCCTTCACAAGTTACTGTGGAGTACAAATGATTAGACATAGTCACTCTATTCTAGGAACACCACCATTACAAGAATTATATAGATAGCACACTGCCTCCCTTTAAACACATCTATCAACTCCTCCAAGATCAGTACCTTTGGTTAAGTCATACTCAGTATAAATACTTGAAGGTCACTTGTATATAATGTTAATTAAAATTATTTTCCAAAATTAACAAGAAACATTTCTTGTTCTATATTCCAAATTTGATGCACGTGAAATGACTATTCACTTAAACCATATGTTCATCAATAATACTAAAGAACCTCCCATCTTTCATGAAACCCTATTTAGGATTGAAATAAATTACATCGCTAGAGAATCCAAAAACCTTGGTGAAGCTCCCATACATTACAAAGATCATAACATTTGAAGAACATTAAGTCTTCATAAAACTCATAGTCTTCATGAAACATCCTTTTTCTGAATATACATATCGTTAGTTAAGACTTAACCATTCTTTTCTAAATTCTCAAGAACATAACGAATTCAGGATTCATGAAGATCCAAACCTTCATGAATATATAGTGATTTACCCTTCTCAAAAATTTAATTCATGTAAAATGACATGTGTTTGTATGACTATTAATAGACATAGTCATTTTTATGCTTTAATTATCTTATTATCCTTATCATGAATATCCAAATTCATGTTAATGATGATCATAGTTTTCCTGAAACTCTAATAAAAATTTACCCATTAATAAAGCTTATTGTAGTCGCATAGATATGCCATCACCCCATCATGCATTTGAATACATTCAAGCCATCATGACACCATTTTACTTTATGAAGATCCATACCATAAAAAATCTATAATCCATATGATATTTATGAATTTATGAAATTTTGATGATTTAAACCTAGAAAAATGAATTTCATAAAGCATTTCATTTCCTCTAGATTTTTAGGAACAGAAATCTAAGAAACACAGTGAAATAACACCAAATTCAACACTGTATCCATCTACACCATAATATTACTTGCCTTGAAAACTCCCTAATCAACCCTAGTGTGGATTGAAAACAAATTAAAATTACATTTCATTTCTATATATGAAAAAACCATATTTCAAATAAGATATCCCTTTGGGTTTTTTTGGAAATACGTAGATAAATTCAATAATGATAGATCCTCTATAAAAACCCTCATATGATTAAAGTATATCATTTATCACTCCATGTCTACATGATTGATTCTATGTATAGAAAACAAGAGTGGAAAAATATAATATTATGCATAGATAGACCATCGACCAATCCTACAACCAAATATGTAAACCTACATCATTAAATTTCAATCAACCCCCATTTGGAAATTAATCCAAAGATCATATATTTATACTGAATGTTCCAAAAAAAATCCCATAGATCTTATCTCCCCCATATACCTACATCATAAACATAAAGAGATTAAAACATTTAATAAAATTAGAGAGAAAGGACACACCATAACATTCTTATGCAATGGGAGGTGGCTGAACACTGATGTTCAAATGATGTTTCCTGAACATTCGATCTACCATGGTCATAATTAGGATGTCAAAAACATTTTCAATATTTCCAACATGATACATTTTAAACAACCATTTTTCATCTTTTTCTTCGATGAAGTGATATCTGATCTCAATATGTTTGGTATAGGAGAGTTGAACAAGATTATTTTTAATATTTATTGTACCCTTTTATACAAAGTGAATCACCAATAGATATTTCAACATATCACCAAATTAGCTTGTTTATACATTATCCCCAATAAATGAATGAAATCCTTTTATTAGAGATATTTTTTGCTTCATACATATAAAGAGAAGTGATTTCATGTTTCGTGTTTAGCTAGACCACACATTTGTTTCCAATGAAGAATGATCTGCCACTTATGGAATTTATATTCAAAACATCCCCATAAAAATAAGCACTAGAAAATAATTATAATTCAATGTCTCTTCCTACTATAATGTATAAGACAAAATTGAGAGTACATTGAATTTACCTCATGATTCTTTTAACGAATACAAAATTCTCTTCCATTAGATTACATTGGAAGAATGTAGCTATGAATGATTAAAAGATGATATAATTATATGTTTTAATGAAGCATAACAAGATTCTAAATATCCTTTTATTAAATATGGTTTCCATAAATTTCCAATCTGCATACTTCGAAATTTTTTTACCAACTACAATCAGAGATGAAATTTGTTTGGAGTAATGTACGTAGATTTTCTTAAGTACAACTCTTGCATATATTTCATGATAAATGATGGTATAATAATTATATTTGATGACATAAAACCCCAAAAATAATGTTATTTCACCAATCATACACATTTCAAATTTAGATTTCATGTGAATAGAAAACCATTCCACCGATCCCTGCCTACTTCCACCAAAAATAAAATTATATGCATAAAAAAGCACAATAAATTGTTCTTTCTAAAAATATTCACAAAAAGATTATGGTTGAATACTCCTTTTTTAAATTTATGATTTTTAGACAAGAATACAATTGATAATACCACACTCGTGGTGCCTGCCTGAGATTATAGTTTGCCTTCTTTTTTTTCTATAAAACATCATCTCATCATTTCCAAACATAAATCCTATTGGTTTCCTATATAGACTTCTTCTTCAAGAACAATATTTAATAATTCCATTTTCACATCCATCTAATAATATTTTTACCCTCTTTGAATTTCTATGAAAGTAATATCTTGATCGACTCTAATTTAGATACTAGAGAAAGAGTTTCTTCAACATCAATGCCTTAATTATGTGCATAGCCTCTATACACCAATAATGCCTTATTTGTGATCACATTTTCATGATCATTTGATTTTTTAAAAGATCCACTTTGTTCCAATTGCATTGTACTTTTTTGGGTCTTTTAAATAGATAACATTTCTAGTTATTTTCAATTTAATAAATTTATTCATTCATGTCCTTAACCCATGATTCATTCTTTACTAAATCATAAAATGAGTTTGGTTCCATAATTGATATGAATGCATAATTTTTTCATTCCTAATTATCCTGGATTGTGTAGGTGTGGTCCAATCTATAATGATGTTGTATTAATCAATTTATTCTCTTCTATTTCTCTTATGAGTTCTTTATGAAGATTCTTAAGCAATGGCCACCTCTTTCAATTCTTCATATGGATCATAATCATTTTGTGAGCCCTGATTTTTTTCAAGCCTTCCACTATTTATTTATTAGAATATGTCCCTTGTCTACTTTATTCTTCATATTCAATCATATAAACATATGATATCCTTGAGACATTTATGGTTTTATACTCAATTATATTGGCTTCATTTCTTTCCAAAATCTTTCTAAGATGATTATAGTATAATTTATATTCTTTATTTTTCATTGAATATCCATTAAAATTTCCTCATCTGAAACATCACCATACCAAACTTGATTTATTTCTCTATTTTGGATGAAAAATTCACTTCAAAAAACATTAAAATAATTTATCGAGGTATTCCATTAATACCATATATCATATTGTGTCCTTTTTTTCTTTTAAAAATCATTTTTTTATTTTTAGTGTTCACCACTACTTGAACAACCTATTTATAGTAACTAAATCACCATAGCTCTAGCTACATTGTTCAGAAGTCTAATTCATCATTAAATTACCCCATTTTTTGATGTGTTATCACTGTAGAAACCTCATGAATTATTCTATGTTGTTTGAATTAATTTTCATATTCCATGGATGTGTATTATCCCCCACTACCATAATATTAACGATTTATTATGCAGGTAGTTTGATTATCATCAATTTTGATAATGACTCATTATTCAATCAAGCACCTTTCATTTATTCTACATAAAGATATCACAAGTTATTATACTATAATTATCAATAAAAATAATGAATTACTTATCTCCATATGTTTCATACACATTAATTGGGCTATATACATCCACTACTAGAATTATAGTTATTTGCGATGGGATCCCGTCACAAATATCCCATCACGAAAAACGGTGTCGCAAAAAGTATTATTTACGATGGGCCAGTCGCATGTATTACATTCTAACGATGGACAACTTCATTGTTGCAAATAATACTATGATTATATATATTATATATATGAATTGTTTTTTCAATGGGGTCATCACAAAAAGTATTTGCGATGGGCCTATAATCCCATCATAATTACTTTTTTGTGACGGGTCCTTAATCCCATCGCAACAGATCCCGTCATAAATAATAAATAAATTTTAAAAAAATAAATGTAATATAATTATGATTATTGAAAAATTACTTTTAATATTATTAAAATAATTAAATTTAAAATATATTAAAATTCTCAATATTAAAAGAATATATAAAAAGTCATAAAATATTATTATTATTATTATTATTATTATTAGTATAATAAACAAACATTAAAAAATTTATTATTGAAAAAATATATTTAATAAAATTATGATAAATGAAGCAATATTATTAGTATTATTAAAATAATAAAAAAATTTAAAAAAAAATAAAATTCTAACTATCCACAAATAAACATAAAATATTAAAAAATAAATTGTCTAATATTCGAACCGATATAAAAGACAGAAACTGTAAATAGTTAATATTAGAACCAATGTTTTATTCAAATGGGTTGAACAAAAAAATCACTAGGGGTCGTCTTCTAAAGCATGTGGAGGAGATGAGGAGATAGTAGAGGAAACTTCATCCCCAAATTACGAGTCAGACGATGCATGTAGTCCATCTGCTCCTGATGCTGCATCTGTCATTGACCCATATCCTCCTTATGATGCTTCTTATACTGCTCATGCTGCTGACACATCTCTTCTTGTTACTTCTGTAAACTCTATATAAAGTCATTCTTAGCCAATAAATGCTCCTAATTATTCCTATTTATTACTAATAGTTCATATTTATTATTAACTATTCCTATTTATTACTAATATTTTTATTTATTACTATATATTCTTATTTATTATTAACTCTTCCTTTTTATTACTAACAATTCCTATTTATTATTAACTACTCCTATTTATTACTAATTATTCCTATTTATTACTAACTATTCCTATTTATTAATAACTATTCCAATTTATTATTAAGTATTCCTATTTATTACAAACCATTACTATATATTTCTAAATATTACTATTTATTAATATCTAATACTAACTATTTCTAATTATTAATAACTATTACTAATTATTACAATTTATTACAATTTATTAATATTTATTACAAATTATTAGTAATTATTACTAATCATTACCAATTATTACCAATTATTACCAATTATTCCTATTTATTGCTATTTATTACTAATAATTACAATTTATTACTAATTTATTCCAAATTATTACTAATTATTACTAATTATTCCAAATTATTACTAATTATTACTATTTATTTCTATTTATTACTATTTATTCATATTTATTCATATTTATTCCTAATAATTACTAATTATTCATAATTATTACTAATTATTACAAATTATTACTAAAATTACTAATTATTCTTAATTCTTAATAATTACTAATTATTACTAATTATCAAAAATTATAACTATTTGTTACTAATTATTGCAATTTATTACAATTTATTACTATTTAATCCTATTTGTTACTATTTATTACTATTCATTATTATTTATTCGTAATTATTACTATTTATTACTAATTATTGAAAATTATTAGTAATTTTTGATAATTATTAGTATTTATTCCTAATTATTAGTATTTATTCCTAATTAATACTAATTATTCATAAATATTTCAAATTATTCCTAATTATTATTTATTCTTCTTAATTATTACTATTTATTCCTATTTATTAATATTTATTCCTATTTATTTCTAATTATTTCTAATTATACATATTTATTCGTAATTATTCCAATTTAATCCTTAATATTCTTAATTATTCTTAATTATTCCTATTTTTTCCTATTTTTCTTTATTTTTTACATATTATTCCTATTTATTCCTATTTATTCCTAATTAGTCCTATTTTTTCCTAATTATTTCTAATTATTCATATTTATTCCTATTTATTCATATTTATTCCTAATTATTCCTAATTAATTCTAATTATTCCCAATTAATCCAATTTATTAGTAATTATGACTAATTATCACTAATTATTACTAATTATTACTATTTATTACTAATTATTAGTATTTATTAATAAGTATTACTAATTATTACTAATTATTAGTATTTATTAATAAATATTTCTAATCATTACTAATTATTAACATTTATTAGTAATTTTTACAATTTATTAGTAATTATTAATGTTTATTAGTAATTATTAATGATTATTAAAATTTATTAAAAATTAATACAAATTAGTACAATTTATTAAAAATTATTAATGTTTATTAAGATATATTTGAAATTAATACAAATTAATACAATTTATTAGTAATTATTACAATTTATTAGTAATTATTACAATTTATTACTAACTATTACAATTTATTAGTAATTATTAGAATTTTTTACTAATTATTATAATTTATTATAATTTATTAAAAAATTTACAATTTATTACAAATTATTACAATATATAACTAAATAATATATTTTATTACAAATTAATACAATTTATTTAAAATTTATAAAATTAATTATAATTAATAACATTAATTAC
Source organism: Viscum album (assembly GCA_963277665.1). Taxonomy (NCBI): domain Eukaryota; kingdom Viridiplantae; phylum Streptophyta; class Magnoliopsida; order Santalales; family Viscaceae; genus Viscum; species Viscum album. Next base: position 1,936,969,112 of record OY728131.1, read on the forward strand.
AAATTAATACAATTTTTAACTAATTATTACTATTTATTATAATATATGACTAATTATTACAATTTATTACAAATTATTAACATTTATTACTAATTATTACAATTTATTAGTAATTATTACAATTTATTAAAAAAAATTACAATTTATTACTAATTATTACAATTTATTACTAATTATTACAATTTATTTCTAATTATTATAATTTATTTATAATTATTACAATTTATTACTACTTATTACTTAATATTGCTATTTATTACTAAATATTACGATTTATTAATATATTACAATTTATTACAGAATATATCATTTTATTAGTAAATATTACAATTTATTACTAAATATTATAATTTATTACTAATTATTACAATTTATTAGTAAATATTACAATTTATTAGTAATTGTTACCATTCATTACTAATTATTACAATTTAATACTAATTATTTGTAATTATTACTAATTATAACAATTTTTACTAATTATTACTATTTATTACTAATTATTACAACTTATTAGTAATTATTACAATTTATTACTAATTATTACAATTTATTGGTAATTATTATAATTTATTACTTATTATTAAAATTTATTACTAATTATTACAATTTATTTCTAAATATTAGAATTTATTTCTAATTATTAGCGTTTATTATAATTATTACAATTTAGTACTAATTATTAGAATTTTTTACTATTTATTAATAATTATTAATAATTATTAATATTTAATACTAATTATTAATATTTATTATTTATTATTTATAATTATTATTAATTACTACAAATTAATTATATAAATTACTAATTATCATTAATAATTACTAATTACTACTAATTAATAAAAATTAATACTAAAAATTTCAATTTATTAGTAGAAATAAATAGTCATGACAAAATAATTTAAATCCAATTTAATTACAAGTAATCAACAATAATAAAAACTAATATAAAAATTTGAAATAAATAATAAATTAAATAAAACCTAAATACATCAAATTTATTTTTTTGTTAATGTAGATGGCTTCACTACACATTCGTGACCAAAAAATTCAACTTAGAAAAATTTTCACTCTAAAATCAGAGTTGAGAGAGAAACAACATCTAGAAATTGGGAGGAAAGGAAAGAAAAACAGACGGAAGTATATATAGGGTTGATTATTTGCAATTGGACTATTTGCGACGGGTAACCCGTCGCAAATAACTACGCCCGTAATAATTTCTTTCAGCATTTAGAAAGTTATTTATGATAGGTCTCGTAGAAAATAGTCCCTGCCGACACAACTTTTGTGACAGGAGGACATCCTGTCGCAAAAACCTATTAACTACCGTTGGGTATTTATGATAGGGCCCGTCGAAAATAATTTAATATTTGCGATGGGACATGAAATCCCGTCACAAATAATCGGTTATTTGCGACGAGTAGTTACCCTGTCACAAATAACCTCTTCGACAGACATTTTGTGATAGGACTTATTCCCATTGCAAAAAGCCCATTGCAAAATGTCCATTATCATGTAGTGATCTGTGTGGATGAAATCAAATAGATTTGATGCCATGTATTTCTTTATCCAGTATGAACTCTCGAACCTATTTCCTTGTATGCAAGAATCACAATTCTATTCTTGACCATGATTCATATGGGGATTTTTGAAAACTATCTTAATATTATATATGTATTCCATGCTCTTTTGATTAATGTGACACAACATATAGGGACACAAGTTATTTTATTCTTCAATTTTTATGAAACAAGTTTTCTCATTACTATTATCCAGGAATAAATTACCATTTATTATGCATTATTTCTTAAGAGAATTACCTATATTTCCTTTGATAGTGAACCCACTCTAATTAAATGTCACTAATATTAATGAGCCATAAATTTGACTCACACTCAAAATATTATGATGCAGACCTTCAATGTAGAGAACTTCAATTTTCCTTAGGGTGTCATTTTCTTGTTCTATAGTTCAACCACCTTTGATCATTTAAGCATTTTCGTTACCAAATATCACTATTACAACAAAATATTTTCTTAATATTCATAAAAAAATTTATTTTATATCATGTGGGATGAGAATATTCAATCAATAATTGAGGTTCTACTATTCTTTATATATTTAAGGGCTATTTTTTCCAGATTAGATATCTTGATGTTCTAATTTTCCATGCATGACATACCTGATTGAGTGAAAGAAAAACATGGCCTTTTAATATATATTCAATATGAATGGGTTCATGATATTCATATTCTTCTTTTAGAGGTGAATACATATTTTCAATTGTTATTATTCCTAGTTGATGGGTATTTGCTTTCGTCATATTTATGTAGTTATTATTCCCACCATTCTCTTGCCTACAATGAATAGCTTTATGTCCATGGTCAAAATAGTAAAAAAATTCCATAGAATATATTTCTTATATACACTAATGTATACTGTCTCATTCTATATTATTGACATCTAGGTTCTTCCCAGTCAGATATCTCCTTGACTCTTCACAACAAGGTATGGTCTGACACAGAAATACACATAATGGGGACCTTATAAGGGGAAAATCTCCTCACTTCAATTCATACACATGTACTATTATTTTGTAATGGTATTTGACCATTCATACTACGTAAATACTTGTGTATTATTTTAAAATGTATTTTCAATTTGGTTCAAATAATTCATTGTCAGGACATCATTTTCCATTGTGATATGGCCAACTTTCTACATCCATTTATTTTGGCTGATCGTAATTTCAGCATTTGATGTTTCTGCATCACAAACAATTCCATTTTTTGCATTCATAGGGATCTATGATAATTTAAGGAATTATATACTCTGTCAAAACCTAGTTTATAATTTTATAATATATTTTTATTTGAGAATCTTACAAACTATAATTTATTCATAATTTCTCTTAGTTTGGATTCAGTTTCTAGACTAACCCTTTGAGAAAGAACTTATTCTTTATGTCCTTTACCCATCTTATACTTTTCCACGAGTCATTATGTATGGTCGTTGATGAGTTTTTCCTTATGTTAAATACTAACTTTAAACATCATGAAATATTATGGTGTTTAAAGAGTAGGTATGTGTTCATTTACCTCTCATTACTGTTTATCAATTTATACTTCAAGAAAATCTATATACACTAATAAATATATAAGAAAAGATCACATATTTTTGTTTTTATTTAATTAAATTTATATCTCATCGTGATATCCCTCACGTTCCACCTTGAGAAAAAAACCATGAAAAAAACCATCTTCATCTTTTGTAGATTATATCATTTCAACATTATCCATCATGAATGCTTTAGATTTATATTTAAAATCTGGTTATACATTCTCCAAGATTCGTTATAATATTGTTATTATTTGTAGATGAATTACTTTAACAGTAATTTGTTTATTTATTTAAAGTCTCCCTTGTTTGGGAAACTCTTTTGACGCCTTTTCATGACTTTTTATTTTGTATTTTTTTAAAGCCCTCAACAACAACAATCATTACATTTATTAAAAAATATTTATTACAAAGAATAGATGAGACATAATAATGGAGGAAGGAAAGATAAAAACTATGTTTATCACCTATTACAAAGTCAACACATCCTTGGTAGAGGGATCCAGTACTGGTGTAAAGGATACATGTTCTAGTCATTGTAAAATTTGAAGCAGTAATGTCCACCGCCTTATTTCCATCACATCATCCCTAAAGAAGGATAGACCTATTGAGTATACATTATTTACATTTATGAAACTATTAATAAATCAACCAAGGGGTGTCTATCATCCCATGAAACACATTAAAAATAACCAAGGATTCTATCTATACCACAAACAGATTAATTCCATAACCACCTCAGATCTCGACATCAATAACAGTGTCACCCTTCCTGTAAGAAGGAATAAAGGCGAGAATCATTGAGTCTATAGATTTCCAATAAATTCCACACCTCACGAGTTTAGAATAAAAATAACCATAAATGTTTAATGTTAAGCCATTTAGAGGAGGAATCCATTGTAACTAGTTAACCTATGGGGGAAGCATCTACCACACATGTGTCGCCCTATGCACGTAGATGAACTATCAAATTGAGGAGGAATAATCCCAATCCTTCAATAGAGGATCCATTCCATCCACCATGAACTAGATCCTTATAACCGGGAGACATTGTGAGCAGTGAGTAACACTAAGATGAATCGTTTTCCTCACATCCTCTATACACCAGTAGACGGTAGATAGAACCAAATCTCTCATGTTCCACCCTGAGCTGTTAAGACACGTGCCACTTGACCACCATAGAAATAAGGTATAGATGTTGGAGACCAAGTTCGCCGGCCTCGTGAATGTAAAAAACTCACATCAAATTGTTGATGTACATCATCCTTGAAAAAATAATTGGGTGGTTGATTTATTATCAATGTTCCTACAATATATCTATTTCAAGGATAGGGATATACCTCTCATCCTAATCTTTCAATTCATGGTAAGGTAATTATAGAGGATATTCCATTATAAGAAATTCATTTTTAGAGGAATCTCCATGAACTAGAGAAAACATCCCCACACATCATATTCATATGTCTCACGTAGGGTTGTATAGAAATCCCTCGCTATTAAAATGTCATACTATTAAATAGTGAAGATATATAAGTCTGAATAAATGTTCATTTTGATTCCATTGAATATAGAACTTTGATTTTGGATGATAATGGATTTAATGATGATTTGATGAGCACATTCCTATCGAAATTAAATACTAAGAGTAGGGAATTTAGTAAATTTGAGATTCACGCCAACCCAGTTCTGATCCCAAAATACAATATCACCATGACTGATAATCCCCTATGAATTCTCCCTGAGAGTTGGTATGTGCCATTTAAGGGAGTTCCAGAGTTTCAAAAGCTTCCCCTTTGGGTTACTCAGGTCCTTCCAATATTTTTTCACAATGGATATATGATAAAGTAACCATCCTTAAATAGTTTCCCCTGAAATCATAGATTGTAGGTTTTGTATAGAGCCAATAATGTCCCTTAGGTTAATTCCACCACTCTCAATTAGATTTTCCATCATTTTCCATAAGGAAAAATGAAATATAACTTCTGAGTGAGCATCCAAGATGATGCTGGGCAGAAGCCTTTCTCTATCCTTGATAATAGTTAGTGGAACTCTAAAAATGGAATTTATATTTATAGGCAAATATGAGAGGAAATAGTTTACCAATGTTACACTACCTCCAAAATATAGAAATTTATTTTTTCTAGCTGGTGATATTATTTTTGATTTTTTCAACCACTACCAAAATCATGGATGCATATATTTCCTAGGGAAATTGGGGCTCCCATATACTCCATGGGAACTCACATTTGGTGGATGTTCAAGGTGTCTTAAATACTCTTGACATGATGATATAAACACTTATACAAGAAACAAATTCCAACATTGAATCAATTAATATGTTGGACACTCCATCTACAATAAATGTCCATCACCTTTTTGAAACCATCGATGTATTATTTTCATTCATTCATAAAAAATACAGTATTGTGTACAAAGAGAAGATGCAAGACCCCAAAAAATCTAGATCTATTATGAAAGGGGCGGATTTTTCCATTGTGTATATCATAAACATGATATCTACTAAGGGTATCCTATAATAAAATGAATAGGATTGGAGAAAGGTGGTACCCTTGTCTCAACCCCTTATTGCTTTCCTAAATCCACACATTTTTCCCATAAAAGAGATGGACAACCAATTCGAGAGATAACATATGAAAATTATGTTAGAAACCCAAGTAGAAAAGCCCATAAATTTCATCACCTTGAGAGTGAAGTTCCATTACATCCTGTCCTATGATTTATCCATGTCAATCATGATAGAAACATTGGAACAAATTGCCATACAGTTCATATCCCTAGGAATTTCATGATAAATTTCAACATAACATTTGATTGAGAAACCCTTGATGAACCTATGCTGCTCCTCAGAGAACAAATTATTAAGAATTATGGAAAGGCTTTTTTGAAGTTTCTAGTCAAATATAGAAAACTTTACATGCTAATTAGTATTAATTGACTCAAAGAAGAGGGATCCTTGAACTTCATAATAATGGTCATGGAAGCAGAACATGCTATCCAATGAGGAGTGCCACCTATAAAAAAATCATGAATGGTATAAAAAATAACATGCGTCACTAGGATCCATAAATCCACAATGAAAGAGACCTATAAATCATCTTTTCCAAGGAGAATTTTGGGGTTAAGAGAATGTACATCTTTTTGATCATTCATTTCATGGAGAATCTTGTCAACCATAGATTTTTTATTGTTACCCAAAACCTTTTAAATAGAATCAAATATATCATTATGGTTTATAGATAACCACTGTACATGAGGGGGTTAATGTAAATTAGAATGACTCAAAAATAAAATTTAGAAATCTATCCAACTATATTAGGGACTCTTTTATAGGAACCATCTTACATGTTAATGTCTAGATTTCAATGGCACCTCTTCTCTATGATACATGCATGAAAATAAGTTGTGTTGTAGTCCCCCTCCCTATATCAGGTAGCCTTGGATTGCACCTGATTCTCCCTTTCATTATTTATTATGAGTTATGATAGCTAAATTATCTTGCAAGAGGTCTCTTCCAAAGCACCATCATCCCATTCTTCTGATAGATGAGACTAAAAGAGGGGAATTTTTTCAGGAATGGAGTTTTTGACAAGTAAAATTGAAATATTACCATTATACCATATATGAATATATTTCTTTTTTTGAAATAGCTTTTTGTGAATCCATACACATGCTCCACCATGAATGGGTTTCTCCCAAGAGGCCCAAACTTCTAGAAGGAAGCTCAGGTCAGAGGGCCACTAATTAGGAAGAAATTCGGGTGATTTCCATTGCCTGGAGAAATGTCAATAATAAGTGGAGTGTTCTCTATAAGGGATTAGGACAAATGAGAGACCTTCATGTTCACTATTTCCTTACTTTCTCGAATGATTATTTCTTCTGGTATGACTCTCATTATATAAGCCACCAGGCTTCTTAGGAGATCACCAAGAGAATGTTTGTATAGATCCTTTTCCAAAATGGTAGAAATTTTTGGATTTTACAGATATAGAAGCCTTCTAAAAATTTTATTCACAATTTAAATATCATTATTTTCTCATCTAAGTCATCTAATTTCTCAAAAATAATAGTAATTAAGTTAAAAAATGTTATCTACATTTTCATATGGATGCAATTTTAGATCATCAGACTTATTTTTCAAAACATTTAGCTTGTCCTCCTTCATATTATTATTGCATTCATATATATTTTATAGATTCTACAACATTTAATTGGTTGAGTTTGAACTCATAAACTTCAAATATATTTGATCAAATATAGCCGGCGTAAGGGAATTTTGTGCTTTGGAATCTGCATGAATTATTTTATTCTACGTTTTAGTCATAGAATGATCCGTTCCATCACTAACATGAATTCCCTGAGCTATTGAATAGTGAACTTCCATCCCAATAGATCACATATGAGAAATCATATTATTCATATGAATTTGGTCGTTTCATCCATCAAATAGAGGGAATACATGAAAATTAATTGAATTATTTATTAAAAAAACAATTAAAATATTTAACACAAATAACATTTCTGCTCTGATACCACTTATAGGACTCTAGAACACCCCGAGAGGGGAGGGGTAAATAAGGGTGTCAAAGTTTTATTTTAATGAGATATATCTTATTCCCACATTCGTAGGAACATGTAAAACTTTTCAGATTGTATCATATAGTTATTAATCCTTCAAATGAAGAGACACAATAAATTAGTTTTAATTGGTTCACCACTATGGTCAAGCCTAAGGAGAATACAACGATATTGTTTTATTCATACATAAATACACCAAGAGTCAATATTTATTGTGTATCAAATAATATTAGACACATTTAATCTATTCTTGGAATACTAAATTTACATAAATTATAGGGACATAATACTACCACCCTAAAACACTTCCATTGACTCCCCTATCTCACTACATTGGGATATGTATAACACAATTTAATGACTTAAAGGTCACCTTAGTAGACTATAAATTTATGTCCTTACCATTTATTAGCATGAAAATATTCTTACACCATTTTCCAAATTTTATGCACTTGAAAGCATTATTCACTTTAACTAGATGTTAAACAGTACAATTTTTTATGATTTAGCCATCACAAAACACCCTTTATGTCTTAAATAAATAACAGCATTCACAAACCCACACAGCTTTGCAAATATCACAACCTTTGAAAAATTCATAGAATTCATAGGACACGTAGTCTTCATTAAAATCCTAATATTCAAAAAAACTCACATTTCTGAAAAGCCATAGCATTAGTGAAGACTTAACTGATATTTTCACAATTCTCTAGATTGTATAAAATTCATGATTCTTAAAGCTCCAAGACTCTATTAATTTAGAATGATTCATCCTTTCCTAATATTTTCATCGTGTCAAATGAAATGGGTGTGGCCATAAATTTATAAACTCGTCCCTTAATGATGATTTTATGCTCGTAGTGGCATTTTCATGAATCACCAAATTCATGATCATGAAGCTCTTATTCTTTGGAAAGCTACAGTGAAGTATTATCCACTTGTGAAGTTTCTCATAGTTTTATAGATTTAGTATCACCATGTTTCACATTCACAAACCTTAAAACCATAAAGACACCAATTTCTTTTATAATTCTCTATACCATTGAAAAACATCAATTTTTAGGAAATCAAAGACATTACCATATTTTTGATGAACTAATCCCAAACAAACACATTTCACAAAGCATTCCGCTTTCTCTACATCAAGAGAACCAAAACATTGAAAAACACTAGGAAATGATGCCACCTTCAACACTGAATCCTTATGAATCATAATATCACTTTCATTGTAAACTCCATGATCAACCATTGTGTAGATTAAAAACAAACACCAAATAAACTCCATTTCCACCTATGAAAAGGATTTGGTTCTAACAATTATCACCCATAGTAATCCGAGATTCATGACCATCATCCAAGAACACTTAAAAAATGTTCAATTCAGTTTTTATTTTGACTTCCCCTTTATGTTCATCATGTTATTAACTATGGACTGTGGGGTCACGATTCAACATTGTCAGGAATGTTCGAGTGTGATCAAACCATAGTAATTGTTTTGGTAGCACAAATAACATGTTAATCTATGGTTTGCAGATGTATAGAGTAATGATATGTTATATATGTTATAATCCATGGATCTGTGATCTCTAGGTGCGATAAGATAATTTGGATGACTTTTATAGATGTGATTTGTGTAATTATAGGCTTCAAGGGCATCACGAAAATCCAAATTTTGACCATTGAAGGTCAGAAATTGACAATCATTGGAATATCTATTCAATTTTAGGTGGTCAATAGGAGTTATTCATGGAGGGTAGGTTTGATCTAGTGAGTGTGTAAAGAATATTTAGGAAATACTACAATATTAAATCTAATAGAATGAAAACATGTCATGTATCCCCCCTTGGAAGAGGTGTTAGGGTTTCATGGAAGATAAGAATCACATACCATGTGGATAGGCCCATAAGCTCTGTGATCCTCATTGGGTGGCTAGGAAACATTCCAGTTAAAAGGCTAGAACCCCATGCAAGAGATCATACCATGTAATTTGGGAGTACATGAGCATGGGCCAGTTCCCAAGCATGGCTAGGTACATGGTCAAATACATGGGAATGACCCAATGAACATGGAAATGTCTATGAGTACATGGAAATGCCTTAGGTTGCTAAGTCCATCCATTTGGTCACCACACACACCATGTATGAAGACATGGACTCTAAGATGTGTTTAATGGAGAACATGACTGGGTAAAGAAGTGGGATCACATGTCTAGGGGACCCCATACCTTCCATTTACACCTATAAGAAAATTCATCCTTGTGTATATCTATTGTATGGACATAGATTTTGGTCCTCAAGTTTCTTATCTTGAGTAGGATTCCATATATAAAATGATGTTAGTATTTATAATGAATTTCTTGATATGGTGTGGACTGTTTAAAACATGATGATTGCTTAAGAAATGCATGAAGATGGTAGTTATTATGCAAGATCATTAGAAAGAGTGTCCATGGATGGAAATCTACTTTTCATATAGGGGTGAGTGTACACTATACTTATTACACTATATTAAGTGGCACCACTAAGACATATAATGGTGTGGGTCCTCCATACATTTAGTGGAACCCCCATGATGTACTAGGGTGTGGGTTCTCGACCCGTTAAGTGGAACCCACCAGACGCATTCAACCTTGTGTCTATTGCCCTCTATGAGGAACTCACTGACACACTTGGGCATGTGTACTCTGATCTCTGAGTGGAACCCATAAACATACTTGGGTGTAGGTTCTCTATGGAAACCTACCGAGTGGGACCCCCTATCATACTTGTGTGTCGTTCCTCCATTCTTTGAGTGGGATCCCACTAACGTACCATGGTGCGAGACCTCTATACAAATAATATGTGGAATCCCAATATTGTTCTGGGGAGTGAGTCGTCATTATATTGCAGATTCCACCAACTCAGGTTGTGGAGCAGTGTACTGGTGCTGAACCTTCTCATGACCTGCTTAGGTAGGCATATGAGATATTGTGCATCAATGATGGACCGTTAGAGTTTCATGTAGACTCATCATATTTGGATGGGATATGAGATTGAGATCCCTTTTCTCACAAGTAAGAGTCTCTTTATGTGCATGCGCACACACACACAAACACACACAGACACACACACACACACACACACAGACATATATATATATAAATAATTTTTGGGGTTTTCATATTTATTTGGTTTGAGAAGACTACTTCTCTCTGATCCTTTATTTATACCCTTCAGGTATTAGGGCATCCAATTCGGTATATATATACTCACTCCATAATTGGATTATCACATACATGTTTTGTCTTATGTAGATGAAGTAAATATGAGAGATTATTTCAGTTGAGCATAGGGATACCCAGATACATAGGCCACATAAGGTGGTTTGGATAAGAGATGATGGGATGTGATATTTGAGATATTTTTCCATACTAGTTGTTTTTAGGTTGGGAGATCATTTATGGTATGGCATGTATTTTATAACATTACACTTTGGTTTATCCTATCATATGCTGATTTATTCCCTTGAGTTTATTTCATGCATAGTTTATCTCTAGATGGAATACTAATTAATTTCCCATAATCTTCACTACTATATATATATGGTTTGGTGCATACATAAAGGAAAATTTGAAAATTTTATCCCATTATAGTTATGTATTATCGGTGCCTGTTGCCAGCCCCAAGCCAATGTAAGAAGGGATTGGGTTTTTCATGGCCTACGATTTTCCCAAATAAGTGGGCCCTAGTGGGTTAGGTTATTATAGAGTGGTATCTAATGTGGTTTTTACTCAGGATTATTTTTGAGGTTTTCCACTTCAGATGATTTGTTGGGACTTAGGTAAATGGTGTTAAAGTGTGTTGAGTAATAATTTTAGGCTAGGGAACCCAGTGTTGGTTTAGTGGCAGATTTACACTTACATGAGAAATTTGAATACCTTATTATTAGTTTTATATACCAAGACATCCGTTGTAGGGAAGATGGTAAATGAATAACTTAGGATTGAGTCCCTTGATAGTAATTTTTGAGCCATATCCTCATATATATACTATCATCTTATAGTGGTATGCCTTTATCACTTTCTGTATTCCTCCATAAATATAGATAGCTAAGTTACTTATTTAAGTTCATAATGACTATCTGATGAGTGATGAGGCATTAAATAATGGGCTATTTCATAAGGTCTTCCACATAAGAGGATTTATATTATCACCCACTCTAATTTATAAGTAGTTAGTATAGATAACCTCTCTTTTTATACATTAATATTACATCAATTTTGAGAAATACATAAAAAAATATAAAAACATGTTCCCAAAGACCGTAATAGTATAGTTCCTTTGGAAACATGGAAACATTAAAACTGGTACATAAATGGAAAACATTATCTCCTACTAGGTTATTCTTGACTATCACCCTTGTTATAAACATCAAGCATAGTACATATATTCATAACCTAGGGGAACTAAAAAAAATGGATGAGATAAGATACTCAGTAATGGAAGACAAGGGAGACATGTAAGCATAAACATAGGCATGATGGTATTAGAATGTGATCATAACTTTATAAGATCATACCCTGCATATCATTTTATCATAAACATGAATCATGGAATATATATTGGTAGTTAATAATACATTAATTATATCTAAATAATGAACATAATCCATTAAGGCTTAACATATAAATAAAAAATGGAATTGTGGAAAAAACACAAGCATATAATATGGTTTTCATAGTAGCCAAGGAATCACTACCAGGACAATATTAGTAGTATGGGTTCACTCCCCATACCATCTTGGTAGTAAATATTCAATCCCATGTCCATAATAGTGGAATGAGTTAACTCCTCACCCCTTCTTGTTATTCATGGTTCACTGCCATATCTATCTTAGTATTCAAGGATTACTCCCAAGTCTATCATAGTATATATCAAGAGAGATAAATCTTTATCCAATGCATTGGTGGGACATATAGGTCACATTGATCTCATAATGAAATCACACATACATGTACTAAAAAATAATAAAAAATCATTTTATAACTCATGAAATGAAATGAGTCTCATATACAAGTAATCATATCAAATTCTATGGAAAAAGACACATGTTTCATAATAATTTCATCAAAATCATATCCCATGAAAATAAGTTGGTTTCCAAATCATATTACCATTGAAAGTGAAATGGGTATCACAAAAATCATTCCATAAAAAAATAAACCATTTAGAGAAAGAGTATTAATTAAAAAATTGAGTCATTTTGCTATTAATTCATGAGTAAGACCAATGTATGTCATCTTACATGGGAAATATTTTTAAGATCTTTTAAAAACATTTCTTGAGGAAAATATCCTTTCTTCTTTAAAAAATGATTTTTAAAAAATAAAACCTTTAAAAAAATTGATTTGAAAATATATTTTACAAATTATAATGGTAAATTTTAATAACATAAAACATTTTCTTGAAAACATGGTTTTTGAAATAAAATATATTTCCAACCGAAGAGATAAATACAATAAACTTTTTCAAAAAAAATTATTAATTATATTAAGTACAAAAGAGTGGAAAATTTTACTTATTAATATAAATATCTTGAATAAATAAAAGAGAATAAATATCATGAGGTGTATTAATAGATTTGTCATAATATGTCATCAAAATAAGCCTAATCACTAACAATCATGATAAGGGATGAGACTGTTTCAATAAACTATTACCATTTGGTTAATTGGAATCATACTCTATATGTATGAAGAGGTAATTAAATGTAGATTAAAAATATCATGAATGAAGGATATTTATTATATAACATGTCAAATTTATTTATATACACCTCAAAAAATAATGGAGTTTCAAAACAAAACATTTGTCTCAATAGAGAAAAATTATGAAAAAATTGTCTTAACGATTTAGTATCCCATGAAACATAAAACCATGAAAAAAATATCATACAATGTATATGTAAATAACAATATATTTAATAATAAGAGTCATAGAATACATCCATGGAAAAAATACACATCACACTAATGGAATGGGTGGTGAATAAAGGATGCATCTAATAGAAATTATATATGAGATGATATTCACTTACCTTGTGTCTTAAATCTAATCATTCTCATTAAAAATTCCTATATAATAAATAAAAAAATATATAATATAACCATATTTGAATACCATATTTGGTTTTTATGACTTTGTATTAAAAAATTGTTAAAAATTCCATGTTAATCTTATGCTTCGAGTAATATTATTATTTTTTGCATGTGTCTTAATTTTTTATATATATTGTAATTATACATATGCCATGATTTCAAAAATGTAAACCATTATATATTTATCATTTATATTCAGTATATTTTTAATATAATAATCTATATAATATATATGTATAAAATTGAAAACACCGTTCAGGGAGATGATAGATCATACGTAAGCATGAAGGTTATTTCTGTTTAACTGTCCTACTGAATGAAAATGGAAAATGATATATATATATATATATATATTTATTATAGTAGAATTATTATATCATAAATATTATATATGTTCACTGAAACCATCCTTAATAAATTCCATGTAGTGTGTAAACGAATTATATCAATTTGAGGGGGTTGTAGTCCTCACTTCCTCAAACGAAATTATCGTATATACACAGATTGAAAATTATAAAAATATGGTTGGTAAAAGGATTAAATAAGGATAACGACATAATAAATATAATATTTAGAATATATAAAAATATTTTCCATAATAATTCCCACCATGAGACGTGGTAATGGAAAAATTAACAATCATCATTTAGTGAGGTGATAGTTCTCCGTACAAATAAAGAGTATCTTCATTACCCATTAGATAAATGTGTGTGTATGTGTAGGTTGAAACCATAGAATAAAAAAACCTGTTTATTGAAGATGTTTGTATTTTAATAAATCATTGTATAAGATGAATTGAGTTGTTAGATAATGAAAATAAAACAAAGGAGTTTTATGGAGGGTGTCACCTCTTAATCGCATAACTCTTTTTGGTTTTCACCAATGGGATTCATTGGAATGATTTATGAACAACAAGAGGATTAATAGAGTAAGGGAGATATTTTTTGGAGAGATTTTAGAAGATATTTTTAAATCCCGAATTTTATTGAGAGGTGTGAGGAAGTGAGAGGAGAGAAGGACTTTTTATAGTGGAGGAGTGACACTCACGTAAATTTAGGGAAAGGGAATTCCACCCATGTTTTTCCTATTGAAAAAATTTCCCAAAATGTGAAAACATAGATAAAATTGAGAATATGGTCAATATAAGTGTATAAAATTCCTCTTTTAGAAGTTTCTCAGTCATTTGGACCCTAAAGATTAGGTTTAGTCTCTTTTTCAGATTAATTTTACTTTAATCGTTGTAATTAATTTTTACATCATTCACTAATATTTTGGGTCATAAATTAAGTTAAACTTATTAGACAGTATAAATTTAACCAATTCCAAATATGTAATACTTTTTTTCAAAATTCCAATCACATAAGTGAAAACAATTAAATTTAATTTAATCTTGTAGATGAGACAACAATGCGGGTTTATAAGTATAAACATTTAAAATATTGCTTAGTTTTTTTTCAAAAATTTAAACTAAAATAGATTCTAAGGACCTAAGTTGGGTTAAATAGTAAAAATATTATATAATTTAAATTTTAAACAAGATTAAAATATAATTTTTCTATATAAATAAATTATATGAAAAAGCTGTTTTCAATTAAAATTCAATATTTTTAACTATATATCCAAGAAATAAAATTTCTATAGAAAAATACAAAAATCTTAAACCTAAGATAATTTAGATTTTATAAATTCAAAAACCAAGTTTATTTTTTCATATTAAATTTCTAAAATATTATAAAATTTATTTTATTGTTTTTCATATAAGGACATGAAAAGTAGTTTGTTTGTGAAAATAGTATTTTTAAATATATAAAGACTTTACATAAAAATATATTTTTCTTTATAAATATATTATTTTTATATAAATTAATTAGAAAATTAATTTTAAAATTAGTTATTACTATTCATATTACTTAGTATAATGGCTAGGATACAACTATCTCATTAAAATAATTATAACAATAAAATACTGTTTCGTAGAAACTCGGTGTTGTGTGTAAGATTTTCCAAGTTGGTGTTGTGTGTATTGCACAACAATTTAGTGTTTCGCCTATCACAATCCATGTTATCTCCATGTGAAAGTAATTTTGACATAGTTTAATACAATAAATTAACGAAAAATAAATCATTCGAGAAAAAATATCCATAAAGACATGGGGTGTTTCATTATACCCCCATTAAAATGAATTTTTCCATAAAAAATCATCATTTTTTATAAAAAAAATTTAGGACACTTTTACCTCATCATATCCTCAAGTTCCCACATCGGTTCCTATAAGTGGTGATTTCTCAATAAAACATTGTCCGAGGGAGTGGTCTTGTTTCATAGAACCTTCTCTATACGATCCTGAATTTCAAATAGTTGTTCCTCGTAAGAATGATCATGCTCTAGTGGTATGTACTTTGAGTATAGTACTATTGATGTTTGAGGTATTTATTTCATCAGGAGAGATATATGGAACACATCCTGGAATTGAGAGATATTTGGAGGAAGTGCCAAGTGATACACTACCATCCCGATACGATAAAGAATTTTGAATGGACAAATATACTAGGTGATTAGTTTACCTGTATTTAAATATATCATAACCTTATTTTTGGTTTAGATTCATAGAAACACATTTTCATGAACTTCAAATTCAAGATCATGTGGATGGTTCATAGTATAAATTTTCTACTGACTTTGACCACCACTTCTCTTACATTTCTTTAGCAGTCTCAGCTCCCAATAGCTTTCATTCTCTAACATCATACCAAAACATTGGAGCTCTAAATTTCTTCACATATATACCTTTATATGGTTCAAAATGAATTCTTTTGTGAAAAATATTATTTTTAGAAAACTCTACTTGAGGAAGGTGTTGATCCCAAACACCTTTGAAATCTTGAGAAAATGATCTCAACATATCCTCTAGGGATTTAATTGTTCTTTCAGACCGACCATATATCTGAGAATGACAATTAGTGTTGAAATTCAATTCTGTATCAAGTTATTGATGATGAATTCTATATAACATAGAGCTAATCCTCAAATACCGATTTGATATAATGGAATGTGGTACTTAGTGAAACATTACCACATCCTTAATGTATATCCTTGCAATCTAATCTAGATATAATTATTCTCTGATAGTAATGATGTGTTTAAACTTTTTAAAGAGATCAACTACCACCCATATATCATTAAACCCATTAGAGGTTTTGGGTAGTCCAATGAAAAAATCCACAGTGATGTTCTCCAATTTCCATTATGGTATGGGTAATGGATGAAACAACCTTTTCAAATTTTTTCTTTCATCCTTAACTTTCTTGCATACCAGGCAATAAGAAACAATCTTTTCAATATCTCTATTCATTCCATCCCACCAAAATTATTCTTCGAAATCCATATACATCGTACTACTTACAAGATGAATAGATAATGAATAACTATGAGATTCATTTAATAGAACCTTCTTCGAATCCGGTATGGTAGGAACACATACACAATTTCCAAAACCTCATCTTTCTATACTGATCAAGGTTAAACTCAGGATCATTTCTACATTTATTTTTTAGCTATATAACATCCTTCTACACTACCTTAATCTTCATTATGATAGAGGATTAAACATTCATTTGAGAAAGGTAATATTTTCTACTTCCTACAGGATTTATAGATCCATTCATTTAAAATCGATAAATATTTGATCTTTTGTGATCCTTATGACATATAATCTAGCATGATATTTATACTCAAAGAATTGGCTACCTTGTTTTCTTTCCCACGGAGGTAATGTTTTGATTAGTCCAAATCATTTATTAACTCTAACCATATTATATGGAACATGTTAAACTCCTTCTATGTCAAAATATATTTCCGAAGTTTTTGATGGATATATATATCACAAATTTCTTAATATGGATATTTCCTCCAAATACTTAATGAAAAAATTACCAATGCTAACTAAAAATCAGGAGTGGGGAAATTTTTCTCAAGAATCTTAAAAATCTATGATGCATAAGTGATTACCATGTTATTTTTTATATGAACACATCCCAATCCCTTCTTAAATTCATCACTATAGATTATAAACATTTATCTACTATAGTGTAATGTGAGAAAAAGTATGCTGACTAACATTCTCTTCATTTCCTTTAATGCTTCCGCACATTCGGCTATCTAGAGAAACTCGAAACCCCTCAAAGCTAATATTGTTATAGGACTAGGTAGTCATGAGAAATTATCAAAAAACAATTGATAATATCCAACTAAACTAAGAATGATATGGATCTTAGTCACTATGGTTTGTCTAGGCCATCATTAAATATCCCCCATCTTTGATGGATGTACTATAATACCCTCTCTTGAGATTATATTACCAAAAAAATGATCCTTTTTTTAATCAAACATATCAATTTTAAAAATTTTAATACAGATTCACCTTCAATAGGGCCTTTATTACAATTATCAAGTGATCTTCATGCTCATATTTTATATTTGAATAGATAATAATATCATCAAAAAAGTCTACCACATATATATTGAGTAAATCACTAATGTCTGAGTTCAGAAAATCCCTGAAGATATCAAGGTAATTAATAGGACCAAAAGGCATCACTATATATTCAAAGTGTACATACCTTGTATGGAATACCATCTTGGGTATATCCTCTTACTTGACCCTCAATTGATGATATCCAGAATGAAGGTAAATCATGGAAAATTATTTATGTCCTTGTAGTTGATCAAAGAAGTCATCAATATGTGGAAGAAGATACTTGTTCTTGATCATGATCTTGTTCAACTCTCGATAATCAATGTAGAGTTGCATTGATCCATCTTATTTTTTTAATAAAGGAACATGTTCACCCCATGGTGAAATACATGGTTAAATGAACCCCTTATAAAGATTTTATAAGAGCTATTTCATTAATTCCAACAACCCAATAGAGGACATTATGTTAGGTTTCTTTGATATTGGATTGGAACCAGGTATGAGTTCCAATGAGAAATCAACTTCACATTTCAGTGGAAGGCTATGAAACTCTTACAAAAAAACATGTAAAAATTCCCTAACAATAGGCATATCATCATTGAAATTTTTTCCCGAACCATTTCAGATTTACAAGGCTTCATAATTGGAATTAATACAAATAAACTAGATGCAATATCTATAGTAATTTCATAATTATCCTTACATTGAAGAATGATCATATGAGACTTTCAAATATTTCACAAAACATCCTTTCCGTGAAAATTAATGTGGGATTTTTGAAGAATAATCGAATACATTTCTATTACGAAATCAAAATCTACTAAAGTACGAATGATTATATTTTCAGTAAGAACATTCCCACAAATGTCAAACGAAGAGGAATCATAGGCATGGTATGAAATCATTGTATGATTTGGGTGTTTCACTTATAATTCCACATCTAATCATTTCGGTAGAATATTAACACCCATATAAAATTATTTAGATATGATTGAGTGGGTAGGTATTTAATCAATTATTACCTTATAAATTATAGAGTGGATGGTATTTGTACCTTTCACCATGTCATTATCTCACCCCTCATCAGTAAAAATGATTTCATGTTATTTCAACTTGTCCTGTGACTTTATAGCTTGATGAAAATGATCATCATCACCAACCATAGGGTTTGAACAGTGGTTAGCATAATTCTGATTCTACTCACACTTGTATCACTAAAGCATAGTAAGTGAATTTTGTGCTGATTTTTCTCTATTCACACTATTACCTAACTTTTTCCCTCTACATTAGCAATAAAATGCTTGATGGCCATCGCTTACAAACTTAAAAAATTTGTTAAACCCCTTATGGAAATTTATTCTAGGATTCTTCCCACACATAGAGCATAAAATAATTCTCATCTTCTTTTCTTCAGGGGTTTTAGATCGTACTCTAAACTCAATCTTTCTTTTCAGTTCAAAACCATGAATTAATAAATGACTCCAACATCCAATTAAACCTTGATTTCACAATATAAAATATCTTCATAGATAAAAAAGTTTCTTGTTTCCATAACACTTCTGAGACATGTATTTGTTCCAATAAAGAAACTATTATCTTTATAACCAGTTTGGATGATAATTCCTAAAGCATACCTCAACAGACTTTTGAAATTAGCCTTATTCATACTCAAAAAATAAACAACCCTTTACATCAACTCATGAAACACTTTCACTATCATTGTGAGAACAATCTGATGAATGTACTTAATGAAAAATAATTTCATGAACTCATTCCAATACATGGAATCAATTTCACATTTCTTCCTAATTTTCTTAATTATTTTTCATTAATAGTACAATTAACCTTGTAGATGTTAAAAAAACAGAACAAATTTCTCATGTTCATAACACTGAAGGATAAAAAATTTCTTTATAGTCATACCAATCAACTGTTTTGATGTAAGTGGATCAGAAGACCCTCTAAAATAAGGTGGATGTTTCTTATGAAGGACTCAACCAAATGTTGTTCCAACCTTTTCTCATTTATAAGTCCACCATGATTCATAGCTTGTGAAATATGTGTGACCATAAAAATGATATTTCTCATTGTAACTCGTATACCATTTGACTGCTCAGGAGTAAAATAATTTCATTTTATATCACAATCACCATTAATGTGGTACCTTTGAGTTCCATCCATTGACTAAAACCAAACCAAATAGCATCGAGTAAGAATCAATTATCATAATGAGGAACCACATAATCATAAAAATTCACTTTTAAATGTATAATTTATGTCACATTCCTTAATATATGACACATTATTTTTATCCTAGGTTATTCATTGACAACATATATTTGAATCTGTCATAATTATTTATGATTTTTTTTAAATTCTCAAATCATATCCATAGGGCGTGTCAATATAAGTGTCCAACTAGGCTCAATGTGTACTAGAATATAGCAAGTTAGGCTCTAAAAATATTGTTAGAGTTTTTTCCCCTAGGTATATATGTTCTAAATCCAGTTCCAATTAAAGTATCCGGAAACAGATGTATTTCTTGGAAACCAGTCACTCTATACATTACCAAAATTTTTAGACATTGTCCTATACTTTTCCTTACCCTTAAATATGCCCATAGGGTTTATACTAAGGTTTTCTTATCCTAGATTCCAAATGATAATTAATCATTTTCTCTGATACCAACTATAAATAACCTCTATTTTCATATATTAACATTACATTACTTTTTCACCATATTTAAAACATTATACAAATGAATGCCCAAATACCATACTAGTCTAGTGCCTTTGGAAACAAGGAAACCTAAAAACTGGTACATAAATGAGATAAATTATCTCCTAGTATGTTATTCATGAATATAATACATATTATACAACTAAAATACTACACATATCTTCATATCCTTTGGAAAAAGGAACATAAAAAGGGGTTATATCGATTTTTCAGTAAGGGTAAACAAGGGTGACATATACGCATAAACCTGAGCATAAGGGTACGGTAATGTGATTATAAAATTGTAAGATCATACCCTAAATTTAATAATATCATATATATGAATCATGTAATAAATATTGTCTATTAATATTACTTGAAATATATATAAATTAAGAACATAATAAATGAAATATTAACAAATAAATAAAACCTAGAATTGTGGAAAACACATATGTATATAATATGATTTCCATAGTTGCCATAACACCACAACCAAGACCATCTTAGTAGTTTGGTTGAACTCTATTAATCATGGTTCACTCCCATGTCAATATTAGTAGTCATGGATTACTCCAGATACCATCATAGTCAATCTCAAGGTATATATGTCTTTACCTAATGCATTAAATGGAGATATAGGTCTCACACATCTCATAATGAAATCATATATAACTGTGAGAAATAAAAATAAAAAATCATATCAAATCCCCTTAAATGATGTGGGTACCATAATATTTCAATCATATCATAACATGTAGAAAAAGTTATATATTTCATAATAATTTCATCAAAATTAGAACCCATGAAAAGAAGTGTGTTTCAAAATCATATAATCTGTGAAAGAGAAACAGGTATTATAATCATCATTCTATAAAGACATAAAACATTATTAGAAATATTAATAATGTAATTATTTAATAATTTCCATATAATGGCATGATTAATACAAGTGGTTGTCATCTCATATGGGAAATAATTTTTTTAGATCTTTTAAAAACATTTCTTGAGTAAAATATCCCATCTTCATTAATAAATTGGTTTTAAAAAAAATTCTTTCTAAAACCTATTTATATTATAATAACATATAACATATATAAAATAATCTTTAAAAACCATAAAAATATTTAAAATCTTTTTTCCCTGAATTTTTTGTGATTTTTTTGCAATCATTGTTTTTGAAATAAAATAGATTTCTAACCAAAGAGATAAATATAGTCAGATTTTTCATAAAAACATTTTCTTAATCATATTAAGTTAAAAATAGTGTAAAAATAGTACTTATACATGTAAATATCTTTAATTCATATAGGATAAGAAAAATCATGTGGTTTTTTAAGTTAGGGATTATAAAATTTCATTAATGGAATCATAATCATTAACAATTTCGAGAAATTGGGAATCATAATCTCCACGTAAGAAAATAGAATTACAATAATCTTAAAAATATCATGAAAATAATGAGATTAATTATATAACACATAAAATGGAATTATATACACCTTGTAAAATAATGGAGGTTCAACACAAAACATGTGTCTCAAAGAAGTAAAATGAGAGAAAAGTGTCTTACCAATTTGGTAACCCTAGAAACATAAAATCAATCAAAGAAAGATAAAATAATTGATATTTAAATACCCATAAATTTAATAATAATAATCATAGAATACATTAATTTTAATTATACGCACAACACCAAAGTAATGGGTGGTGAATGATACATGTATATTATGAAAATAAAAAGTGAGATCAAATTCCCTTACCTTGTGTTTTCAATATTGTTATCATCAATAGATCTTCCTATTTGATAAATATAAATTTCTAATAAATATATCATAGAATCATATTATAATACCATATATGGGTTTTTTATCACTTTATATTAATATCTTGTTAACAATTCCATGTTAATGTTACGGTTCAGGTAATATTTTCTTTGATTTTCAAATGCGTCATAATTTGTAATATATTTGTTCCATATTATTATATAATGATTTAAAGAATATAATCCATAATATAAATATAATTTATATTCATTATATTTATATTATAATAATCTATTGAATATATAATTAAGAAATTGAATGCACCATTCCTAGAGAAAATAGGTCATACGTACACATGATTATCATATAGAAAGAAAAAAAGGTAAATTGAATATATGTATATATATGTATATATATCATTATAAACTATAATGATTATATCATATATATAATATAATCTCACTAAACCCATCTTTAATACATTCAATGTAGTGTGTTAATGAATCACAATGATTTAAGGGGATGATAGTCCACACATCCTCAAATGAATTTATCATATTTACACTAAATGGAAAGTATAATGATATGTGTGGTAAATGGATTAAATAATATTAGATACAAGATAAATATATATATATATATAATATAAATATATCTTATATTATAATTTCCACCATGAGAGGTGGTGAAGAAAAAATTAACAATCATCATTTAGTGAGGTGGTAGTTCACAATACATATAAACTATATGTTCATTAGCCATTATAGGGATGTTTGTGTAAGTGTATGTATACACCTAATAAAATAACCACTAATTATATTTAGGTTAATTTTTTTATTTTATAATCATGTAATAAGATTATTTTAGGTGGTGGAGAATGAAAATAAATAAAAGGATGTTGAGGGAGGTTGTTACATCTTAATCAGGTATCTCCATTTGGTTTGCACCAAAGGGATTATATGGAAGGATTTATAAAAAAATTAAGTATTAAATGAGGAATTTAGGGGTTTTAGGGATATTTGTGAATATATTGGTTGAGAAAATGTGTCTTGAGAGGTCTAAGGAAGTGGGATGATTGGAGACCTTTTTATTGTGGAGGAGTTGTGGCAGTCTTGAAAATTTTTGGAAAGAGAATTCCAACCACATTTTTCTCATGGAATGTGGTTCCCATAATGAAAAATTTTATATAAAAGCAAGGATTGGGTATAAATATAATTTTAAAATGGCCCTTATATATGTTTATTGGTCATTTGGTCCCTTAAGATTAGGTTTAGTCCCTTATTAAGCATAATTTTTCCTTAATTTGTGTAATTAATTTTAGTTTCATTCACAAATATTTTTCAGATAATATTATGATTAATTTATTAGAAATTATATATTATTCAGATTCTAAATAGTTAATCCATTTTTCCACAGTTCAATCATATTGGTGGAAAATATTAACTTAAATTTAATCCCATAGATGGGAGGACAATGCGTGTTTTTAAAGCAAAAATGTCCAAATGTTTTATCAATTTTATACAAAATTTCTAAGTGAAATTAAATCAAATTTCCTAAATTGGATTAATTTATAAAAAATAATATCTAACAAAACTTATAAACTAGTTTAAAATATAATTTAACCTTATAAATAAATTATATGAAAAAGATTTTTTGAATTAAAATTCCATATTTTTCACTATTCTTCCAAAAATTAAGTTTCTCAAAAAAACCCCAAATATTCACACTATGATAATATTGATATAGTAAATTAAAAAATTATTTTTTTATCAAACAATGTTTCTAAAATTTATAATAATTAATTTTATTGTTTTTCACTGGATATGAAAAGAAGTTTATTTTTAAAATAGTATTTTTAATCAAATAAAGACCTTACCAAAAATAATATTTTTCATTATATATATGTTATATTTATAAAAAATAAATATAAAAATTATTTGAAAAGTAGTAATTTTTATTCGTATTAATATTTTTAATGACTAGGTTATAACTATCTCATTTAAATTGTTATAAAAATAAAATGATGTTTCATAGCAACTCAGTGTTGTGTGTAATGTACGCCAAGATAGTGTTGTGTGTAGAGAAAACCAAGTCAGGGCAGTATATAGTAAAAGACAAGTCATTGTTGCATGTAGTGTAATACAATCAAGTTTCGTGTGAAAGGAATGTCTGACTTAGTGAAATTCCAGAAATCAATGAAAATTAAAACATTTGAGAAAAAATTTCCATAATAACTGGATGTGTAATAGTTAGTACTAATAGGTCAAGTTGAGGATGCATGTATGCTTAGCTTACAACATGATTTCCATCACCAGGAGCCACTAAGGTTCTATGGTGAACCAGATCCCAAATGAATAGAGAATCAAAATGAGTTATTGAATCAACTATTCATGCTCAGGTGGACAATCACTGACTAGATGGTTTTGATGGAAGCCAATATTTCTATAGAGTATATAATAACTAGTTGAGTCTATTCATGTAGACTCATGATGAGATGATACTCTCATGGACTGAATTTCACCAGATATTTTTTGAGGATTATTACCCATCATTCTTGTTCATAATTTGGATTTAAGAGCATCAAGTGCTATAATATGGTAGAATAATAGTTTCATAGTATGTCACGAGGTTCACTGAATATACATGGTACTCCATTGAAATGGTACAAGATGGTTACTTCTGGGTGTGGAAGTTCACGTAGGGTCTCCATAGATACATCTATTCCAATGTGGTTTCTCAATATATTCCCACCTATGCTACTATTCTAGTATTGGCAATAGTGATAGAGAGATTAGTTTTAGAGGGATTCCAGGATGATGGAGCTAGAATTTGGAATAATGGGGTTGAGTCCACTGCAGGGGATAGAAGGCGCCAGTCTGCTGGATATTGAGGGTGGAGACCTCCACATAGACAATCTCAATCATGAGTATATGTGGTCTTAGGTTCTCACATAAGACCATATCATTTCATATAGGGGTGATTATTTTAATGTGACATGCATAGTTATATGGCCTACAATTTGTAGACCTCACGTGATGAGGATGGTAGGTTGATAGTGGATGAACCACCACAATAGTGGAAAAATGTTATTAGGTTTATCCCAAGCATGTACAGGGTGTCTCCCAGGGTGAAAAAACTCTAAGAGAAGTATGTGGGGGATCCAGGAGGAGGTGAAGCTAGTAAAGGGAGATGTTATGAGCTACTTCCACCACCAAAACTATGAAACCCATGCCAAGCTCGAGGAACTATCTTATGAGGATACAAGAAGGTATAGGTCTGGAATTATTATGAATTGATAGATCATGAGATGATTTGAGGTATCATATATGTTTATTGTACACTTTATCATGTACTTTTAGAGACAGGTGCTAGTTAATCCATCATTTCTGTATCCCTTATGTGAGATCTAGATCTCCCCATTGAGACCTTAACTGATAATATTTTTCTAGAGGTTACAACTGAGTGATATTATTTGATATAATCGATCTACTAACAATGTGAAATATCATTTGGTAGAGATATTTTCACGTGGGACCACTTGGACATCATTAGGAAACCTTATTACTGCATATTGATTATTGATTGGTTTTCCACAGTTTCAACCTTGACGGTTTGTCATCGCAGATGGGTTTAATGACTTTAGACAGATGATATATGATTCTCCTTTGTGAGTGAGAGAGATCTCATGGATGAGTGGGTGGTAATTGTGTTCATGAGCCTATACCCCATCACCCATATGTTATAGAGTTAATCCCTTGGGGTAATGGGATCTTTTGGCATATTGATTCATTCAGTAGTGGATGAATTTATAAACATCTTCATTGTATTTGTTTTAGGACTACCCCTATGGTGGGTGGTGTTTTTATGCATTGAATTTCACTCTAGGACCATACTGGTATCTTCAACGACATATCAGATAGCCCCTACCAAGATATTTATGCTAATAGTGTAGTTATAGGACCTTTGAGTGAATGGTTTAATCTATCCTAGTATATCCTCTTGTGAAACTACAATAATGTTTGTGAAAAAATGAGGATGAGAGATTATAGTTTTTTTTATTATAATCACCTTAACTAGGAAAAGATAAAAAAAGAACCCATAACTAATGTCTGTTGAAATTTTTATCAGTTATAATGAATGATTTGGTTCAAAAAATCAATCTATAGCCTGGATACCACTTGTTGAGGGATTATAAGGATGATATTTTGATTCTTGCATTCAGATGTAACCATGGAAACATTGAGTTCCTAGTGATTCCTTTTAGTGTTATAGATTCCCCTAATGTGTTTTTCAATTTGATTAAACAAATCATCCAACAATATTTAGACCAATTTTGGATTTTATTAATTGATAACATACTCATTTACTCCACATCAAGGGAGGAGAATATAGAGCACTTGAGGATTGTCCAAAATTACTCTGAGAGAAAAAAATTATGCTAATCTCTCGATGTGATAGTTCTATATCAACATGGTTCACTTTTTTGGGAATGTCATTTCATATCATGAATTAGCAGTAGATTGGATGAAGATTTATGCAGTTCTTTTCTAGGAGCCACCCAAGATCCTGGAAGAGGAGAAATGTCTTAATGGCATGGTAGTTTACTACATGAGGTGCACAATGTAATTATATAGCATTGTAGCTCCATTTACTACCGTAAATATGAAAAGGAATATATTTACCTGGATTGCGTAGTTCCAGAGGTCCTTTAGGGATTTCATTCTAAGGCTAAAAAGTGATTATATATTGAGACTACCACAGGAGGGTGTGGAATACATAGTGTTTTCTGATTCCTTTAGGGATGGAATATTCTACATTTTGATATAGTGGTAGGTAGTTATCACATATTGGTCAAGGAAATTGAGACCCCACAAGAAAAACTATGTGAGTCATGACCTATAGTTTCCAACGGTAGTATCTCCTTCAAATACGTGGATTCACTTCTTTCGGATCGCTTTATTATTTACTCAAACAATTAGAGTCTTAGGTATATAATTTCATAGAGATATCAGGACCTAAGACATATGTTATGGTTGTATTTCCTTCAGTGTATGACTTTGTAATAGTCTATAATCCTAGAAAGTGAAATGTGGTGTAATATTATCTTATCATGAATTCCACTTATTGTTAGGTGGATGAGTTTTTTGAGTAGTTTGATTCCCTAGAGCTGACCCTAGGGGAGGATATTAGTATATAGTATATTCAGTTGATGGTGTTGACTCCTCCACTTCTATAGTATGTGATGGATTCTTAGTCTGGAGACACCGACTCTGAGGTTATATGTGACCAAATATCATTAAGAGATTCACAAGATATATTTTCTTAAGGACAGTAACATGTCATCTATTTCTACCGATGGAAGTTGATTCCAGTCATGATCAAATGGGATATAGTGATGGGGATTCTAAGTTCTACATTAGTTATTCATCTCACAATTGTAAATATGTATATGGACCATTAGTGGTAGTTTTGGTGGGATAAAATGAGGCGGAGAGTGGATGAGTTTGTCTCCCAATGTAGGCAATATCTGAGAACTATGATCCATTAGGTTTGAAACAAACTCTTGATATCCTAAAGTGGATATGGGATTTAATATCCATGAATATTGTGGCAGGTCTTCCATGAAAGGTGGAAGATTACGATTCCATTTAGGAGATAGTTGAACAAAATGTTACAGATGTACACAACTTTTATATTAGGGAGTACAATTTTGTGGAGAGTATGGGGAAGATGTACATGTGGAAGTTCATCAAGATCCATGGGGTACCCTCAAAAATTGTATCTGATAGTGATTTTCAGTTTATGTGATAGTCATGGAGAGTCATGTATGATGAATTCATGAACCAGTTATAGATGAGTAAGGGGTTTCCCCCCAGATGGATGAGATGACTGAGTTCACAATGTGTTGGAGGATATGCTATGATATTTTGTTTTGGACATGGCTAGATCTTAGAAGATCACTTGGAATTGGTAGAGTTCACTGATAAAAATAACTATCACTATAAAATCAACATGACACATTTCAAGGCCCTATAGGTCACCCTTGATATCAATTGATATTAGTGATGCATCAAAAGTTACAAATGAGATGGTGAAGGCGATGATGGAGAATGCTCAGGTGCATCAGGAGTATATGAGGAAAACCTAGATCTAACAAAAATATTATAGAGATCAATTTATTATCCCCTTGGAGTTCATGTAGGGATGAAACGTTTTCCTAAGAGTCCCTCCATGATGAGGATTGCAGAGGTTTGATCTTGGAGAAAATCTATCCCTGAGTTTCATCAGACCATTCAAGATCTTATATAGGATTAGTGAGGTTTCTTACCACCTGCACATACGCCCATAGTTTGAGAAGGTGTATGAAATCTTCCATGAGTTGTATATGAAGAGATATGTATGTGATCCTATGTACATCATCAACAGAGGCAAGATGGACATAAAATATGTATCTACCTTCATAGATTACCCATTAGAAATGAAGGATTAATAGATTAATATCTTATAAAGATAGGCTATTCCCTTGGTTTGTGTGTTATGGAATCATGGAATCATGCAAAAGATATCATGGGTGAATGAGGGTTATATGTGGAACCAGTATCCCGAAATTTATATACTTTTATTTTTTGAGTATGAAAAACCATGAAGGGGTAATAATATAGTGATCCATTGTTTCCATGTAAGACTTTGAATTATATTAAATAATATTTTTGGATCCATGAGATGAGACAGTGTAATATTTTGATGCCCAGTGATCCTAAAATTGAAATTAAAAATACATTAAATATTATAATATGATACGAATTGATTTTATCTGAAATTATGTGTTTTCTTCTGAGTAGAGCCTCAAATAGGAAATATAATTCAACAGTTGAATCCAGAATGCGGGTTTCACCATAGGCATGACATAAAGTTGGTGTGTGTTGAACATTCTGATAAGGTAGCAGTTGGAAGGTATGTTATGTGCATTAATTAATTAATTTATTAAACTAATAAATTTAAAACCCATGACAGAATTTACTCTATAAAATTATTTCTATAACAATTCTATTAGTTATGTGGCATAACCATTGGAGCCTTGAGAGTATAATTGGGCATTCTTTGTTAGTGAATAGGAATTCGATGACGAACACTGATCACATTGAGGTGGATCAGGCAGAAGTGAACACAACAGATCTTTTCCATCAATGGTTAATGAATTGTTCACCAATGATCGATCCATAAGTTATGTAGGTATCATTAATTGTGGTTTATTCCCTTGATTAAATTATTTAGAATATTTTTTTTATCTTTTTAAAACTCTTCTATACATAAACCCCACAATTTATTGATTATGTTGTTCCAATACTATTCTTCCATTATTTCACATGTTATTACCCTTAGAAATACATGGTTTAAGATCATTAGAAATGAATTATTGGTAAATTATCATTCAATTTTTCTTCTTCATTACCCCTCTCTATTCATTTCATTATTCACTATTGGCCTATGAGATTATATTTTGACCACACTATGGAATTTTTGAGTGTAATCGAACCCCTAAAATCATTATTGTAGCATGAAGTACACAACGATCAATGGTTTGTGGAAGGATCATGGAAAAACATGGGATGGAGTTGATACTCCTTGGATCAAATATCCAGAGGGGTGAAGATATTTCATGGTAGGAATGTGGATGTAAGAAACATGACATTATAGGCTTCGAGGGGCTTTCCAAAATCCGATTTCTGGCCATCAGTGGCTAGGAATTGAGGGATAGATGCCATTCCCACTGATTTCTGGAGGTCAATATGATTGATTTATGGTAGGTGTTCTATATATAGTTTAAAGAAAAATAATATTTTGGAAATCCAACTAAACGACATGTAATTGTATCAACACACGTCTTGTAGTCCATATCTATAGTGCTAGGGTTTTGGAGAAGATAAGGATCATACACGGTTTTGCTAGGACCATTTGCCCTCTGAACCTACCCAGGTGTCTATGATGTGTTTCAACTACAAACAACTCAGGACCCCCATGTTTTTGGAAATACCATGTACTCTAGGAGTACATGGGTAAGAGCCGGTACTTGGGCATGACGAGGTAGATGGTTAGACACATGCGAAGAACCCCAAAACCTGAGGCTCAATCTAGAACACATGGGAAGGCCTTCTATGGATGAGATATTAAATATGGGAAGCATATTTTCTATGTATAGTGACACAGAAAGAGATAAATGTCCATAGATGAATGCATCTAGGCAGCAGAGGAGGACCACACACTGCGTGAACCCCTTACGCACCGTGTACCCATATGAGAAACTTCCACCTTGTGTAAATCCTTGGATATAGACTTGGTATTTAGCCTATGAGTATCCTATCCAACATTAATTTACATATAGAAAGTTATGGTAGACCTTGTAATGTATTTTTAATCATTACATGATGTGTTCCGAGACTAATGCTTCATTAGGTGACACATGACGATGGTAGTTATTAGGTGGGATCATCATTGAGAGAGGTCGAGGTTAGAAACCCCCTACTGTACCAGGGTGTGAGTCTCATGTACTCCATACACAAGATTTAGTGGAAATCATTGATATACTAGGGTATGGATAATCTTATATATAAATTGGAACCCCTATACATACTAGGGAATCCGTCCTCTACCCTCTGGGTGGTACACCATTGAAAAACTAGTATGTGGGTCCTCTACCATATGATTGGAACCCCTATCACACTAGGGCATGGTTCCTATACCATTTAAATATAAACCCCCTGAATCACAATAGGAAAATGGCACCATTGATAACTACAAAGTTGTACCACCTATCATACTAGGGTTCTAGTACTCTAAACATTGAGTGGCATCCCCCTTACCCAACCGGGCGCATGTACTCTGTCCCTCTGCAATGTGGAATCCCCCTAATATACTACGGTAGGTGTACTCATAATATTTGTTATTTCCAAATATTATTCTATGGAGTATTGGTGAGGTGGGAGTACCCCTTTTGAACATCTCATAAAGACTCAAATGATGCTGGGAATCGATGATGGTCCATTAGAGCTGTATGAAAACTCACCATACTGGGCTATGATATAGGATGGATATCCCCATTCTCTTATTCCATGGTTTCTTAATGAATATATATATATATATATATTTCTATTTTTTTGTTTCCATGTTAATTTTAGTTGAGATGAGTATTTCTATTGTATCTTCTATTTACCCCCTTTGGTTTTTGGGGTGTCCTAATGTGTATGTTTATACAATACCCTGTGTGGGATTTACCCATATGTGTTTTATATTATGTTTTAAATTAATAGATTATTGACGTTTTATGTGTATCATCGAGATATTCTGGTTCATAGGGCACATACAGTGGTCGATCATGGGGTTCAGTCAAACACTCTCAACTATTTTCTGTATGAGTTTTTGTCTAGTTGGGACATTGTTTCTAGTTTGGAATGTAATTTTTCCCTTTACACTATGGATATATTATTTCATACATTTATGTATTCTATAGTGTTTATCTCGTCCATGGTTTATTTATTACTGTTATATTCTATAATTTTTAACCCTCTATACTACTACATAGATATGGTTTGGAGCATGTATACATGTGAATTTGGAAAATGAATTCCCTTATACTTATTCCATATTAGTGCATGTCACTATCCCCTAGCATATTGGAGGAATTCTTAGGTTGTTGTGGCTCGACCTTCCATTGTCCAGGTGGTCCTGGTGGGTTAGGTTGTTAGAGAAGCAGTGTGTATTGTGGTGCATATTAAAAATAGATTACTTTTGATACCAAATACCGATGCTATTCCCTAAGATATTTACTACCAAAAGAATCCTACTGTTAAATATTTCAACGTCTTTTTATTTCCTTGTTATATTAATATTGATAGAATTGGTTGGTAAATCTTGATTAAAAGGATGATGATGGATTCCTTATGGGATATCTATCAAGTTGGAATGGATATAATCATTGGAATAAGATATTAGAAGAAATTTTGGAGTGTTTATAAGGGCAAATTGATGAAAATAAATTCAAATCAAGTGAACAGATTCATGTACATTTCAAGTCTTCTAAAGAAAATAATGACAATATTTCTAAAAAAGGTTAAAATATTACTTAAATCATACAAAAACCAATTATTTAGAATATATAATATCCAAATAATGAAAAAAATGTGTTTTTAGTGGTGAAAAATAATTTTATATTTTATAAGAACATGTTTAAGCTAATAATATAACTACGAAATACAATGAAACAGTTTAGACCACAAAGAGTCTAAGCATAGCGAAACAAACAACTCTAGTATCATAGGTTGAGTCTAGAATGTTTTAGAAGGTTATTGAAAATGATGATTGTGTGAAATATTTCGATGAAAAATCAATCAAATTGAGAATAATATCACATAGTAACATGTTCCATGAAAGAAAACAAAAAAAATATTGGTAAAAAATAGTTTTTTAGGGAAATAATAAATGATAAAGGTGAAGTCACATTGTAAAATAATAGATTTATTTGTGAAGGTTTTTTTAAAATGAATGGCATAAAATATAAATATAATTTTCTCCTATTACTAAAACCGAGACAGTTACAATGTTTTTTGTTTTCCTAGCTCATAATAATGACATAGTATATCAAATAGTAGTA
This sequence comes from Viscum album, assembly GCA_963277665.1. Lineage (NCBI taxonomy): Eukaryota > Viridiplantae > Streptophyta > Magnoliopsida > Santalales > Viscaceae > Viscum > Viscum album. The sequence continues at coordinate 1,937,002,571 of OY728131.1, forward strand.
AATAATACATTCCTAAATGATAACCTGTAAAAACAAGTCTTTATTTAATAATAAGAATATTTCATTCTTGAAAATGATGGAGGATTAGTTTTTATATTAAATAAATATTTATATGTTTCAAAATAATCTATGAGGGCATGTTTTTCTAAAATTGATGATTATTTGAGAAAATGGTGTTTTCAGAAATCATTATTGATAGTAAATTGTAATTGAGGAAGGATTTTATGGACACAATGATGGTGATTAAATATGAAGATGATATTATTTTTTCAACTAATATAAGTTTATTATATAATTAATTAACAAAAAATATGTAAGAGATGTTTTAGATATGTATCAATGGGGAATGGAACTATTTTCTACGGTTACATATTGACAAAAATTCATATTATATATTTATCTCACACGAAAATTATTCAATATAATTTTAGAGAAATTGTATAATTGAATATTCAATAAACAATTCTAAACGATAATTAATTGTAATAATGTTGATAAAAGATGAAAAAGGAATAATGGTTGGTCAGATGAAATTTAGGAGTGTGATTGAAAACATTTTGTATCTCACAAGAATCATACCTACCATTTCCTATATAGTTATTTTGTGTGCATGTAATCAATGGAAACCTAGGGATTCACAAATGATTTAAATTAAAATAATTATATAGTATTGAAAATTAATAATGAATTATTGATTTCTTTATAGATGCATTGTGAATATAGGCTCTCTTGGTTACACTGATAATGATTGAGAAGGTGAATGTACAAATCATATATCCAAATCAGGTAGAGATTTTTTTGATGGTTATGGTTGTATTAGCTGGTGAATTATGAACCAGAGTTTAGTGACCTTGAGTATATAAGAATCAAAGTTGGTAGATTCTACTCATTTTATTATTTATGAGTTATGGATGATGGTTTGGAACCCAAATTCTTATGTTGATGATTCAAGACATGATGATTATTTATCAGAATAAAATAACTATATATCTTTCAAAAAGTTTAATTAAACACTCTTCATATAAACATATTTAAAGTCAATATTTTTTTTTCTAAAAAGGAACATGGTTTTAGGTGAAATCAATCTTTTATTTTTTAACAACAATGATGTGCTTACATATATTCTTATAAAATCCATTCGATGAAAGAAATATTAAGAGTTAAATATGAAATTTCATGTTCATCCTTTCCCACAATTTTGTGTTTTTGTTTCCTTATGAAACCCCAATGGTCTTTTGTATTATTTTCCAATAGGGGGATATAATTTTGTGTCAAGGGGGTAGTGTAAGTGGTAGGGTTAGTTTAAGAAGTAGTGTCATTTGAATCACTTTTCACAAACACGTTTGTCACTGAGTTATGGAGGTCTCTCAAAAAATTACCTTATCTTGTACTATGGATCCAGGACACATCTATTTGAGATTTTTTGTGATTTGAAAATTCATTTGTTGAGGCATGGTAGGTCATGAGGCTTTGGATAGTTTTTGATAATTCCAAAGATGGATATTTAATAACCAATTGAATTTCATAAATTTTTTGGAGTTTATAATACTAGGTAAAAAGGTACAACTATTTTAATGTTAAGATATTTTTTCTTCTATCTTGAGAGATTTGGAGTCGTTTTGTTTAATTATTGAAAACATGTATTATGCATATCCTTCTGGACACATTCATGCTGTGAACTAGTAACATGACATGAATATGTTGCTGGGAAGATTTTTTGATTCAGGTTATGATCAAGAAAATTTTAAAATACATGATACGTTTCATATTTTGAATTGTTGATCATGGATAATTTACCTCCAGGTGACAAATTTTAATGGTTATATGAAACATGTAGCATTCAAGAAATGAATCCGGGATTCATGATGTGAATTTTTTGAATCTAGTGGTCTTTATTTTTTGTACACCATATTAATTATCAATTTATTATGTATGACTAACCTTTTAACCATAGACTCTCTTAGGGTGATTTTGAGTGATATATCTCTTTTTTGGGTCCCTTTTTTGGATTTCAATATTCCACATAGTTGGGCCACTTCTCTCTGGTAAGAAGAATTTGTTCTTCCTCATTTTCATTGGTCATTGTAATGGCATTGATAATGTTTTTTGATCATATTGTGATTAATTTGTCTTTCTATTCAACCATTTTAAATATTCCATTGTGCCTTGCCTTTTAACGTCTGATCTTCTCATTTCACATATCAATTTTTTAATTTGACAGGGTTTCCTCCATTATTGGAGTAGGTGCCTCTATACAAAGGTCCTAATTCATGAATTTTTTTATGCTTCTACAAATTAATTTGGATTTTTCATTGAAAATGATTGATTTTATATTTTAAAGGTCAATATGAAATAGATTCGTGTTTTTAGATTTTTTATTTAAAATTTTATATTTTTCACACCATGTGTTCAATAAATGCTTCAATGGTAGTTTAAGTTTTTCTTTAAACGAGACATAAATCATGTAATGTGAAAGGATCTCATATGAAGTTGATTTATTAAATGTGATATTTGTTTTAAAATTTAATTTTGACAAACTTAGCACATTTTTTAACAACGGATGCACCAATAAATAGTTTTGTCAGACATTGTGTATGTGATGCCACCTGAGTTTTTATGTTAGATTTGTGGGTGTAATTACACTATACGTTATAATAGTTTGTTCCTACTCTGAAAAATATTGGTGAATTTATTTTATTTCAATTATTTATTCCCATATGTTATAACCCATGTGGCTTAATCAGTATTTTATGATTGGTGTATCAAAAGATGGAATTTTTATGATTATTTGTTCACATGATTATGTTATTGTGTATCATTGGTTAGTTTTATCTATTATTACCAATTTTGTTTCATAAATGACACATTCCTAGATGATTTGAATATAGTATATTTTTTATGAAAAATGATTGTAAACTGGATTTTTTGTTTTAAATCAAGAGGTATGAATTAATGATATTAACATAAATATATAGACACCTTTATGGAATCCTAATAGATATTGTGGTCCTTCTCTACATTGGTCATTGGGTGATTTCACATGATGTTTTATAGGAGTTAGGTAAAAGAGAAGAGTATTATGTATCATGTCAATTTCTCTTATTGCTGATGACTTCATAGCGTTGTGTTCTGGAGGTGACAGTTGGTCACATGTAGACTTTTTCGTCTTGGTTTTGTTTTTTTAAATTAAAAAAGATAACATGGATTTTTATGTATAGTGGATTTATTCAAATTCATTTTCTATATACCTTGTTGTATTTTCTGGGTTAGGTTTTACATGATACATGTTGGTTCTTTTTTATTCGCCTTCAATAATTGGAGGACCACCTTGGGTGACTTATATAGTTGACTTCGACTAGTTTGTTACGAATTGGAAAACAATGTAATTCATAGGCAAATTTGTTTGGAACATATTGGGATTAGATCAGTGTCTTTGGTAGACTAATGTTTGGATTTTTTTGAATTTTGATAGTAAACATGGGAGAGTTCTTTGGTAGCTCTATTTTTTGTCTAAATAAACGACCCCAAGGGTGGTCAGGTATTTGATTCCATAATTGTGACTTGTTCATTGAGGTTATATGAAATAATGGATATGAGGTTTATTTAAATGAATTCTTTCCTTCTTAAAAATTTTTATTTTATTCAAATAATTTATAATTTCTTTAAATTATTGTAGTTTTAATGAATTAGAATCGATTTAAGGAAGTTGGTCTTATGAATTTTTTAATTTTATCTTAAATTGAGTTTTCATTGTTTTGAGTTGAATAGAAAATTCTTCCAATAATATATCTTCCAAAAATAATAGGGGAGGATACGAGATAGGTTCCATAGGAAAATCCTCTAGTGGACCCATCTTTTGTGGATGTTGGAATCCACACCATTCAATATCTGTGTCGAAAAGGTGTCAAGAACCTAGGATGAGTGGTGGAACATGGATCATAATTTACTATGTATAATCCACCCATATTTCATGTTGGTAATGTATCCTTGGAATCATAGGAACGAATTTAGTGGATTGGTAGGACCATTAAATTTTTCAATACTCTTTAATACTATATTATGGGTTTTTCCTTGAACATTAATAAGGGAATGATATGGATGTGGCGAGACACTATTTTGCGTGCTAGGTTTTATGAGAATATTACCAGATCATCCTTTAATAAAATCGTGAAATAGATGTTTTATCCAAAGAAATTATGTGTGGAAAATACTGGGTAGTTTCTGAACATAATGAAAGGGTAGAGTACCGTACTGTATTATTCCACCAACTTTTCTGAGTTGGTGCCCTTGGAATCAGAGCCATTGACCAATGATTATCTTAAATCCCAATAGTTTTGAGATGGGGATTATAGAAAAAAATTAAAATAATGGTTGTATTCATGAATCATCTCACTTTTTTAGTGTTGGTTGATCAAGAGATTATGGTAGTGGAACACATATATAGGATAAAATAATTATGTAGAGCTTTGGATAGTGATGTTGTTTTCCAGGGTGTGGTTTCTAGCCATAAAAGGAAGGAAAAAAGTGATCAGTTTTCTTAAATACTAGATTTAGGTGATTATTCAAGATTATAATATGTTTTCTTCTATCAATGTGGGAGGAGTAGTCTTAAAAAGCATACTTTTATAGAGGATACTATTATATTTCGTCGTTGTGGGAAATATAGGCATCTAAGGTGTTTTTTAGAATGTTGTCCCAAGGAAGTAATAATGGATCCACTCCCACCAAGGGTTTTCAGGTTTTTTATGAGGATTCCAAGGGTGGTGGGTATACTATTTACGGAATGTTGGATTTCTATGTGGATAAGAAATCACAGGGAGGAGTTGAGGTTGGAAGTCTTTATGCAGTGGAGTATGCATTAGAGTAATCTAATGAAGGCCTGACTATTATTAGAGGTATGTTGTTTATTTCAACATAAATAATTTTATATTTGTTTTATATAGTAGATACTATCTATTTTATATCATAAATTTCATTTTATGTTTTTTTCTTACGTTAATATCATATTCCATTCATGTAGTATATCTCTATATTATTAGGAAGGAGGTCTAAATAAGGTTTCTAGAGTCCCACCTGTCAGGTGGCGATGGTTGAACGTGATGTGGAGTGGGACTTCTTATAACATAATCTTGATATATTCTACCTGATTGTCAAAATATATTATATAATCAGTAATATTGATGAAATATACTATTAGAATCATCATATTTAGTATTTTTATTCTAATGTGGTCACTCATATCATTCAAGGTGCATGGGATTCTAGGTCTAAGAAAACAAGTCCTATTGAGAAGAGATATTTCAAGGATCATTCAGAAAATCCCATTTATCTATGTATTCTAGGGTGACATCATGTTATATTACAGAGAAGTTCCTTTATGATACTGATCCTTGGTTGAATAGTCTACTTTATGATGTTTTGTGTGCATACCCCAAGGTCTTTTAAGATAATTTTTTCTTCTTTACAACCATAGATGCATTTCAGGATACCATTGACTTTTTACCTGATATGATTTACATTTATATTCCATATTATCATATGAAACCTAATGATTTAGTAGAAAATAAATTCTATCATATAGACATCTAGGCTGTGAGATTTATTCATCATAGTGTGTCACCTTGGAATTCATCTAACCTATTTTATAATACGGAAGACAAGAGACTCAAAACTTTTATTTATTTTATAATTGTAAACAAGGTTACCTTTTCTAAAAAGTCTATCCTTCACCCAATGGATGAATTATTTGATAAAATTATAGGGGAACATTCATTTTCAAATATTGATCATTGGTCATGGTGCCACTAGTTGAGAATCCAAGAATAGGATAAACCTAATATAGCATTTAGGAGACAATATTGACATTTTTAATTTCTAGTTATTCCATTAAATTTCACTAATTCACTTTTGGTATTTATGAAATTGATGAAAATTTTCTTTCATTGGTTTTTATAATATTACATAGTTGTGTTTATGGATGATGTTTTTGTGTAATCAAGGTTATATTAAGAGTACATTGACAATTTGGATATAATTCTATGGACCATGGGGGAACTTTTCTTATATGGTAAGATTTTAAAATTTGTATTATATATTTAAAAAGTTACTTTTTTGGGAATGTTATGTTTGAGAGGGGAATATCAATAGATTCCAAAATGATAGAAAAAAATATGTATTCGAAGAAGAAAAAATGAATTTGAGATTAGAATATTCATGGGGTCTATTGGTTATTACATGCATTCCATGTAGAACTTATCCAAGAAAAAACATATGATGAATGATTTAACCCATATCGGTGCAAGTATTGAGTGGAATAAATAAATTGATAGATATTTTGAGGAACTGATGGTGAGGATGAATTTTTCTGTAGTTTAAATTCTTTCAGAACTAGTTTTAGGTTATGATGTTTTCTAAGATGATTTTGGAACAGGTATGGGGTTTTTCTGGAAGTAGGGGAAATATGTTGTGTCCTTTGACCCTCACTAGTCATGAAATCATGAGAAGAAGTATCCAACAAATTATACCGAGTAAACAGCTATTATGCAGGAACTCAAACATGGAATTACTATCTATTTAGGGATAAGTATATAGTATATTATGATGAAATTAAGTTTAAAGTATATTTTCACTCAAAGAGATATAAACGTTTGACATAGATATTGATTCGATTATCATTATACTTTTTATTTTGACATTTCATATACTATTGATAAGGGAAATATTGTCTCAAAATTGTTGATCTAGAAATTACTAACTCAAGAAGTGAACGAATCGGTGGATGTGTGGTCTCTGATGAGTTTCATCACTGAGAAAAGAAAGGAATCTGATGATCAGGTGTTCTTATAACTCAGTAAACACTATATTGTCATTTTATGAATTTTTAAAGAAATACTAGGTATAAAATTATGATTTTTAGTGTTTTAGTGAAATCCTAAATGATGGAGAGACCTCGAGTGAGATGTCTCAGTCTCTTTTTGGTGTCTTGTGTTACTAAAGGAGGTTGGTTATTCTGATTTCAATGAAGAAAGAGTTGATGGGATATGGTCCTTTCATTTTGGTATGTACACCTTGGGACAAAAAATAGTTATCATCATACAAGATGTTGATATTGTTGGATGGGGATGAGGTGATTAAATAAAGATTTTATATCATTGTGCCTTATAGATCAGGGCATTAAGGTGGAGCAGCAATGACCTTTTGGATTATTAAAACCCTTAACCATTCCTCTATATAAGTGATACGATATTTTCATAGAATTAATCATTAGATTACCATATACTCTTTTAAGGATGGATTATATTTGGGTGATCATTGACTGGCTCATGAAATCAATGCATTTCCCCCTATCAAGGAGACGATGAAGGTAGAACATCTCAGACACCAGTATGTAGAATGGTTTTGAGACTTTTTGGAGTCCAATATGAGACTATTTTTTATTCGAACCCACAGATTTCATCTTGGTTATGGATTTTTTTGTAAGAGGGGATGAGTTACCATCTGAAATTGAGAATGACATATCCTCAAGATACAAATGGGTATACATAGTAACCTATTTAGGTTTTTGAGGATATATTTCAAGCATGTTTTCCTAATTTTTTATGGTTCTGGGAAAGGAATTATCCTCTGGTGGGTTTTTCCTAAAGCAATAATTATTAGAACATAATTATGATGGCCCCTTTTTAGGTGTTGTGTAGGTAGACATATTGACCCAGTTGTGTTGGGAAGAGTTGGGAGAATGTTTAATGGTTGGGACGAGTATTGTTTAGAAAATTATGAATATGGATTAGATGATATGAAAGTGTTTTTTCATGACATAGAGTCTTTATAAATACTATAAAGACCATCGCTTTCTACCTGAATAGTTATAGTATGGTGATGATGGGTTTCTTAGAGTTTCACCGAACATGGGACACCTTTAGATGGGTAAGTATGGTATGTTGAATGAATAATTGTTGGCCCCTTGGAGATCATTGATTGAATTGGTAAAGTGTATTATCATTTTGAATAACAACATCATTTTACATTCGTTCAGGATGTTTTTCATTTTTTACAACTTAGGAAGTATCAAACAGATCATTCCTATGTGATCGAAAAAGAAGAAGTTTATCTTGATCTCGATACCACTATGTTTGAGAAACTAGTTTAGGTACCAGATCAATAGGATACGGTAATATATAGTAAAATAGTTAATTTGGTATGTGTAATATGGTAGTTTTGAAGATATAGCCAGATGATTTTGGAGTAAGAATTGCTGATGAGGCAACAGTGGACTTTTCTTTTTTTCATGTCCAAGATCTCAAGGAGATTTTGGTGATGAAATGTTTGTATTGTGGGGATAATTGTAAAATCATGAGTAAAAATGTATGTATAGTTAATGTTAAAAGAATATTTCACAGGATTTAATAGAATCAGAGTCTTTTTAGTGATTTTTCTATATAACATGGATTTTCTACTACCTATTGCACACCTTCAATTCAAAAACTGGTTACATGAAATGAATCCATTGATTGGAAAATTTCATGAGTTTGGTTTTGTGTGTGAAAAAATTCCAATCTATTAAATATTTTCATATCACTAATATATTGATCCTAGGTAATTTATCATGATGTGATTCCCTTTTTGGGGTATATGAAACTCTATTATTTCATTCCATGAATTAGGGATTCATGACATGAATCATTAGAGGCTAGCAACTTTTATTTCACTTATGAAATGATTCATTCAACATTTGATGTATAGGCCTCCACCTCAGACACTAGGAATTCCCATGGAATATATTTTGATCTATTTAATTCATGCTCACATTTTTTGTTGTTCAATATCAGAAAAAAATTTACCTCGTCTTCCTGGAAAGATAGCATTCACATTCATTGTTTCCATTTGTCATGATAGCAATGATGGCTGCATTTTTGGATCATATTGTAATTTGATTTCGTTATTTATAAATCCTTTGCATTTTCATTCATTCCTTACCTATCAAAGGCTGATTTACTCATTTCCAATAAACATTTTTTTGGGGTAATTGGTTTCCCCAATTCTTGAGGTAGGTGTACCTATACATGGGTTTTAATTCATCAATTTATTATAGTGCTTATAAATTCATTTGGGTTAATTTGTGAACATTCATGTTTTGATAATGGAAATGACTTGATATAAGATATTAAATTTTTTAAATGGGGTTTCTCTTATAAATGTATTTTTTGTCACACTAAGAGTTTGACTAAATGATTCAATGGTGGTTTTGACATTTTAAAATAGGGAATAAGTCCTAATATCTGAAAGTATTTGTTTTGAAAATGATTTATTAAATATGATCATTGTTTTTAGATGAATCGTAGACAAAAATAGAAAAATGGGTAACCTTGGTTGCATTGGGGAATAGACTTATCAATATTTGTCCGGGTGATTCCACTAGATGTTATAATAGTTAGATTCCCCTCAGAACTAGTTTGGGGATGTTCTTTTAAATCTAGAATATATTTCCATAGGTTAGATCTCATATAGTATGTGTTTCCATTTATCACTGGTATATCACATGATGGAATTATCATTTATATTTTTTCACATGCTTATCTTTTATTGTATCAATGGATAGTTCTTACCCATGATTACATGTTTTCATTCAAACATAACATATTCATAGATTTTGTGATTATAATATATTTTTATGAAATATAAATGATGATTCAAAACCTGTTTTTTATGAAAATGGTTTGTAAAATAGATTTTTAGTTTAAATATAGAGATAATGAATTACTGATATTTGAACATGTATAGATTCATTAGTTTAATACTATAATGATTTTTTCTCAAACACTAAATTTTTTCTTTGAGTGATTGTAGATATTTTTTTCATGAATCACGTAAAATGAAATGGAATTATATAGAATGTTGGTTTCCCTTTTTTCAACATCTTCATGCTATGATATTTTGGATGTGATGGTTGGCCTCATGGAGAATTTTATGTATTTTCTAACTATAATTTTTAGGTTTTGATGATATTTCTTTGTTTTGTATGTCTTATAGATATATTCACTTATTTTCACTATGTATTGTTTTTGTTTTCTTTGTTCAGGTTTTACATGAGTCATGTTTCATCATTTATTTACTTCACCATCTGGTGGAACACCTTGGATGCCATGTCTAATTAACTCAGGATTGTTTATTACATTGATGAGGGTTTATTATCTCATGTCTATTGGTTAGTTTTGGATGTTTTATTTGTTGAAAACCATATTTTGAAATTCTAACTAATTTTAATGGTTTATAATCTGATTTTTATAAATATCTTTCATGGGAGAGAGTTTCATGATTCTTGAAAGTGTCTTTGAGTTGGATAGAAATTTAATTATGCGGTTCTTATTGAGTTTCAATGAATTATTTATTTTTTAAAATTCATGTAAACATTTTCAGCACATAGTAGTTTTTGACTGGATCACATATAAATAACCAAAAGGTTTAGATAAAATCCTATTTTTTTAATTTTAAAGTAGAAAACTATGTGTTGAGTGGTAATGATAAACATGATATCCCAGGAAAAGAAATCACAACCATAAGAAGAGAGATATTTATAAAACAACTAGTCTTTGGAAGAAGTGTGCTGTTAGATATTTCCAATAAATATTTTCCAAGATAAGATTATTCTTCATGTGCATAGAAAAATTTATGGTGAAGAGAGGTGGATACGATCCAATCATTTAGGGGATAATGTGTAATCTTTAACCACCTCCATGGGGGACACCTAGGCTATTGGGTCTTGTAGAACCTAAATAACAATAGCATAAGGATCCCAACCATCAAGCAAAATTTCCTGTGACACACCAGAAGAGATGTATGAGGACTTGAACATGAGAATATTGATTATTTTTTAAGCAGAATATTTTTTTGATTATTAATATGAGTATTAAATATATAATATTTTCTGGATGAAAATCACTTTGGTATTGGAATATCGTTGTTGAAAAGAATAACCTAGTCAATTGGGAATTTTAACAATGTGGTGAGTATGTGGATATATATATATATCATATTATAATTAAAGTTTGAATCTTCATATGTATTGAATAATAAATATTTGATCCAGATTTAATAATTTTATAATATGTGGAAGTTGTGTGTAAGATGTTTTTATGATTGGGAGTAGTTTTTCTTTTATGAGAAATAGGATGATGAGGAAGAGTATTGGTATGTGGTTTGATTTTTAGTGATCAGGTATCTAATGAATCAAATTAGATTAGGAGGTTTAAGTTTACTATGATTATATTTACAGAGAATAATTCAATAATTTACTATAGAAAATTATATCATTCTTATTCTAGAGGTTTGTAGAAGTTGATATTTAACCTTTGTTACTAGAGAAACATGGTTAATTTGGTGATCTTTTTTTCATGTATTCATTATATTTGTTCTACAATGTGAATTTATTTTTTTGGTCGTTACTTATGATGTTTTTGGTGCGATGTTGTATGAATTCTTGAAATTTGAACTCACTTTTTCTTATAGTGAAGTGAATTTATGGTCGGATAGGGTATCCAACCATGAAAATGAGAATTATTCCACATTAGATCTGAACAATGTAATAAATTCTATGATTATTATCTTTTTTATTTCCAATATGATTGTTTGATGAAATAAAATTACTTTTTTGAGTCGATTGGACTCTAACATGTCAAAGAGGTCCATCAAAATTGAAAATAAATTGTATAAACTAACATCCACTGAATAATACACCACATCTCAGTATAGGAAACAAATCCTTATAATAACTTAACATAATTATTTTATCACACATTTTTTTTCTATTTACTCTCATATAAAATGTTTTTTATGACTTGGAATTAATGGAAAATTCTACATCACCTTCTATTGTATAAAATATTAGTGTCCATAATTATTAACATTCCATATTTGATTTACAAAAATCATTTCAATCATTAAACTATATATTATACTTCAAAAACAAAAAATTCATTAGACAATTCATAAATCTTAGTAGATTGACAAATTAATTTAATAATTGAATTTTCCTCCATATAATAGTTTTATGAAATACATGAATCATCATGAAAAATGTCCTATAAAATTGTTAGGTTACAATCAATCATAGTATTAATAAATCCATATATATTTTTTATAATGATATAATGACATTTAAAACTCAATTATTATCATTGTACACTTTGTTATTATATTAGGGTATATTCATCTTCCATCATATTTCTAATTTGATTGACATCATCATTCTAATTTATAGATAAAAAATATGCAACCATATTAATTTCCACATTCACTTATAGACATAATGTGTTGAATTGTGAAAAAATATGAACTAATAATGAATAAAATTCTCCATACCAATCCTTTTGGTTGATTCAATATTATTTCCCACTTAAACAAAATATTCATTATGATACCATATTTATTAATTACTATGGAAACTATTTTAAGTGTTATAATAACTTAGTTCTCCATGAGTTAACAATGTTCATACTATGCAATTGAATATGAGGCGTCCAATCAGTCCACCATCTGAATCATTATAGAATTTAAAATTAAAATAATATTTATAACTCATTTTAAAAAATATAAGTGATCTAAAAAGACACATACATTAATATTGTATATTTTATAATTTAAAAAATCAAATTGTCTTCAAAATTGATGAATATCAAAAATAAAATAGTTGTACAAAATTTTAACAATTATCACAGATTGATTATTATTTCATGTACAAATTAATTTCGCAAAAAATCCTTCAATTATATTTGGAATGTACATAAATAATTATTATATAATGAAAATTAATATTTTTCTATATATTATAATTTTTTTTTAATAATCATTATTTTTTATCAAACTATTAGAATAATATTTCCTATGGAATAAATTCATAGAAAATAATTCATTTTAAAATTAAAATCCATAAATAAATTTATTCACTATAATAGTCTATATAGCTCCAAAAACTAATGGAAAATATTTATTGTTTTATTTAATCACCTATATATCCAAATAAAGTGTTAATTTAAACATTCTTTATAATATTCTAATAAAAAATTTCATAAAAATTTCATTAAAAACTATTTTGAGAATTTTTTTTAAATTTTTTTAATGGATCTATAATTACATCATGATGAATAATTATCCATTATTTGATATTGGTAACCTAGCCTCCATTTCATCTTCTTCAAGATCCAAAAATAAAAAATTCATTTCAAGTTGGTATTCAACTCCATTTATAATTCAATAAATGATGAGAAATTTTGGAGAATATTATAGACCTTAAAGTATATGAATAATATATGGTTACATGAATTCAAAAGTTTGAAAGTCCATGTCATTTCATGTTGATGGATGATGGATGTATATTGAGCTTATACGATCAAAATTTTGGTCAATCTGATCATGTATTATTAAAATCAGAGGTGTGATCTTGGAGAAAAGGTCATAATAATAAAAGTAATGTATTTATGATGTATTATTTGGTGGTAATGGACTGATGAATAATTTAAGGTTTTGATACTATTGGTTGAAATTGTGCTGTAATTGTTGGTTTCATTCTACAATGGATAATATCAAAATATGTTCGTAAGAAATAACACCATGATCTCTCTTTGTAAGTGTGAATTTCAATATTTAGGGTTGGGTCACGCAAAAATACGGGGAACAAGGCTGTTAAACATTTTGTAATTTGTAAGAAACATGGTCTTTAGAACGGGTCAAAATACCGAACTTTTTTGAATTTTTTACTGGTTTCTGAGGAAACTGGAGGAAATTCGATGTTTTTGGAAATTTCTAGACTACACTCCATGTAATTTTAAGTACATGTCGTGGATATGTTAAGTGAGTATCAGCCATGCGCATTCTAAGTACAAGTCGTGTGATGACCGTGTAGAATTTTCTTACAACATGAAGTGTAGTTTTAAACACACCATGTAACCCCGAAAGTGTGGTGGCTATACATGGCGTGTAGACCTGTTGGCCAGGTAGAACCAGGTACATTCTGTGTTCCCATTGGACATGTCGTGTAGTCTAGCAGTGAATGATGCATATATATAGTGTGTGGGTAAGTCGGTGAGGAAGAGAAGAGAACCCATATACACGTCGTGTACCCACGGATACACGCCGTGTACTCATGTCGGTAGGTCAGCAGAATCCCAGCCGCAAAATGAATAGTTAAATGAAATATACACGGCATGTTGTCATGAAGTACATGTCGTGTACTTTTTTTTCACTAAAATGGGCAGTTGCATTGTTTTTGAGGTAGAACTCAATTCCATCATTATGTTGAGCAGGGAGAGCCATCCGAACATATTTCTATCTCTCTATCATCCGTTTAAGACTCGTTTCGAATTCAGATTATTGCATTAGAATCCCCTTGGTAAGGCCTCGATTCCCCTTTCTCTGTTTTTTTTATTTTACTTCTAGAAAGTGTTATAGGAATTTGATTGGTTTTGAATCTATTGTAAATATACAACATTTTATACCGAATTGGAAGATCTTACCAGAGGAGTAGCGTTGTACAAGTCTCAGGTAGGTGGTGCATACCGCATTTTGTGTTTTCGTGGTTGTTTGGGTGATGCATCCTTCGGCGTGTTTTCAAGTATTTTGAGTGGGACATTTTTTATCTGCTATTTAATATTGATTTTCTTTTGGGACATATGGGATGCTTTTGGGTTTTCCCTGTTACCAGTTTGTGTGAGTGGGCCGGGTGAGGGGTCGTTGGTCATCTGGCCATTTTTTCCGGGGAATTCCAATATCGTTTTAATTGAAATATTATTGCGCTAAAATATTGATTTTAATATATTAAATCCTGTTATAAATTTTTAGAGGCATTTACAACCTCAGTGATGGTGTGGGACAACACCATGTATAGTGCAATTCAACTGTTTAGTTTTTTTTTGACTCGTTATGTTTTCTGTATAACTATTCTATATATGAAATTGGTGAATTGCATCTGCCGGACCATTTTTGGGATGTGTTGGGCTTGGCCCGGTTACGGTTGAGTGATGCTGAACATAGGTTGGCGCTTTGACAGGGTTACATTCGGTGGTTTTGACCATAGGATTGGGCGTCATAGATGTCGGATTGAGGCAGTATGACTGTCAGGATGTGCATGGTCTGGGTTACTTGGATGGTGAGACCATCAGACTTGAGTGACATGGTCGTAGGGACACGAGGTGTAAGATGTTTTGGTGGGTTAGGTACTATTTGGTGATTACTGCTCACTTGTGACTTTGAGTAGTGTGCACACAGAGATACTCCATGATGAGGATATTTTGACCACTCATGTGGGTAAAGGCCCCTTTATTTGTTGTTAGGTATTTTGGTTGGGGGTTCATGCCGTATAATGCCATGTGGGAGGTGAGGAGACTTCATGGGATGGGCATTCCTTTAGGACGTCGGTACTTGAGACACAAGGTGTCAAGAGGCACATGGTGCTAGGTTATTTTTGGGCGTGCCTTCGGGACGTCGGTACTTGAGACACGAGGTGTCAGGAGTCACATGGTGCCAGGTTACTATTATTGGGTGTGCCTTCAGGATTTCGGTACATGAGACATGAGGTGTAAGATGGCACATAGTTCTGGGTTACAAGACATAGATTCCTCTGTTGGACAAAGAAGGTGACACTCCATAGTGGCGGTTGAGCACCAGTGGAGTGTGTGTTTATTTTATCATTTTTATAATTACTACATTCCTAGTAAATTCATGACTGCTTAAACACATATATTTGTTACGCAACATTGGGTGGTATTGTACTAAGATTTGTCTCACACCCTACACGGGCCCTTCGGGACACGTGCAGACATTATTGATTTACATGGAAGAAAATGGCCAGCATCAGTATCTCGGCTGCGTTAGTTGTTACATGGAGATGTTATGGACCTTGAGGAAATGCATATATGGCCTTACTTGTATTTTTTTCATTTCCATATAAGCTCTCTTACTTGATGTAGCTATTGTTGGTTAGCCATTTGCGCCTTTTTTTATATTTAGTAGTGTATGAACTGCTTTGGATGCATGTTTTATTGTTCAGTAGTAGTTACTTGTTATTAGCATGCTGTTGTGTTTATTTATACTACTTTTGATATATTTACTACTTCCACTTTTTATCTATATTGTATATTCATCCACTCTGCGGGTCTTGTAAGAGTCACATGGGTCTTTCTTTCTGATGCATCTATACAGTTATACATGGACTTGAACCCTTATTACGATCCTCTGAGAGGGTATCGGATCCACACTATACGTAACAGACCTTCAGGGGATGGGTGTGACTTCAAAACGTCGGTACTTGAGACACAAGGTGTTAGGAGGCACATAATGTCACAACCCGACCCTACCCGGGCTCGAGCCGCAACTACCCCAATCCTGCCTCCATAGGCCAGGGGCTGGAGACCAGCGCCGAAGGCACAACAACTCGGGGAGGCCTTTTCCTATGTACCTGTACACACCCACACGTAGTACACTCAATGAAAAAGTGTAGAGTAAAAAGAAAAGTAAAGGCAACTGATATATATATAACCCACAAAGTGCGTCAACCTCTATACAGTACAAGTAATGAAAAGGGGAAAAACACACTCCCAACCAAAAAGTTCCACAACCCGGCAACAGGTAAACGAAAAGAAACAGCTGACGGATCTGCCACCTAGAACCCGACCACGACCACCGCATGCGGTCCAAGCTCCCAAGCTCCTACTCTCCACTAAAGTCACGCTCCACATGTCTGTCGTCTGCAAGGGCACACCAAGTGTGGTCAAAGCCCAAGTAGGGTGAGTATACAAATACTCCGTGGGATACACCGAATGCTCGAGGGAGCAACAAAGGAGGTACCTAAGGGTGAGCAGTAGAGTGAACAGAGAGAAGTAAAAGAGTAAAACTGAGATTGCAGAAAAGAGTCCAGCTCAACCAAACAAGAGAAAGAAGATAGACTCGTCCAGACAAAAGGGGCTGGAAACGGTAAGAAGACAAACTTCATGTCGAGTCTTCACTGCCTATAGCAGGAGAGTAGACTCATCCAACCACGAGAAGATAGACACGGAAATCATGTGGCATACCCCATGCGTCTTCACCTCTCTTGGAAGGAGAGGAGCCAAAACCCAAGGATTGGGTACTCGTACGAGGTATATACATATATATGATCTACCAAGAAGCCCGAACAAGCTCGTAAGGGGATCTATATCCTGTAGCTCAGCCAAAGAAAACAAGTAGCCAACAGTCCCAGACATAACCCCGTCATCGATGCCCAACATCCCACACGTCTTCCCTGAACCGCAAGCCAAGGGGATCAGTCACCGATCCTTGATACTATCCGCTTTGGGCGGCACTGACTCGCCCGGACGGTTTTAGATCACGTCTCAAGAACGCGTCTCGGTGGGGAAAGCGCCCCTCATACTTGAGAGTTTTAGGAAAGTCAATCCACACCTCATCACCGCCCTGCATTCGAGAGGTCTCCTCAAAGCTAATTTCGTTCCATCACCGACCCGTACAAGCAAGGGTCCCGCTCCGGTAAACATGGAGGAAAAGCCAGAGACTAGCCTAGTAGAAAGGACTGAGTCAGGAATGTCAATAAAAGACTCACTACCCAGCCCCGCTGGAGGATAATTCATAACCATATATTGTGTGACCCACTGTCCAGCCCTGCTGGATGGTAAACCCTAATACATCATCAGGCAACCCACTGCCCAACCCCACTGGAGGGTAATTCATAACCAGATATCGGGTGACCCACTGCCCAGCCCGGCTGGAGGGTAAACCCAAATACATAATCAAGAGACCCACTACCCAACCCCGCTGGAGGGTAGACCTGGAATACGTCGATAGGCGACCCACTGCCCAGCCGTGATGGAGGGTAGACCGGAAACTAGATGACGGGTGACCCACTGCCCAGCCCTGCTGGAGGGTAGACCCTAAGAGGTTGTCGGGTGACCCACTACCCAGTCTCTGCTGGAGGGTAGACCCTAATAGCATCGGGTGACCCACTGCCCAGTCTCTGCTAGAGGGTAGACCCTAATAGAGTCGGGTGACCCACTGCCCAGTCTCTGCTGGATGGTAGACCCTAAAAGCGTCGGGTGACCCACTGCCCATTCCCTACTAGAGGGTAGACCCTAAAACCATCGGGTGACCCACTGCCCAGTCCCTGCTGGAGGGTAAAATCTAGAAGTCGATGAGTAACCCACTGCCCAGCCTCGCTGGAGGGTAGAACACATAACTGCTCTAGACATCTCTACTAGAGGGCACAACACTGGCCAACTGAACACAGAGTGGGTATCGCGCAACTTCCCAACTCCATAACAACTCACCCAAAAGAGGTGCAACATCTTCTCCAGCACTAGTTGTCACTAGCACCACTACCGGCCAATCCATTGAGAGCGAAACTACGGGGAGACCACTCAACCCCGCTGGTCAACAAATGAGCACCGAGCCAGGGGAAAACTCCACCCTGCTGGTCAAACAATGAGCACAGAGGGACCCTCTACATCGCGAGAGGTCAAAGTACGCAAGCCGAACCTGGCACGCACGTGGGGCCCATACAACGTGTGGCCCCATCTCAACCACAACTGAATGCACCAACGTTCTCAGGTACGAACAACCACATGTACCTCCGAGCATTTCTGTATACTCCTAGAGTACACCACAGTCTCAGCCCAAGGGCCATCGTGCACACAACACCCAACGACAACATGAATCCATGACATAAAAACTCCACTGCAAAGCCCCGGGCACGGCCCGCCAAATCTCGTGAACCATTTACATCACTCTCCCAAGAGTGCGCGATCACACGCCAAGGGTCCGCCACAAACAAGGTAGGGAGAACCACCACCGGAGCACCTCCCATGCTCCACATTCAACAAGATCACGCAAGAGGCTCCACAAAACCAAACAGATCATACCGTTGTAATCCTCGCGGAAAAAAACACGAGATCGACTACTTACTTGCCTCAAACGGATATCCGACGGAAAAGTCGCCAACACCGCCTCACGCCCAATAGCGTCCCGTGATCCCAAGCCTCGGCCTCGAAAACAGTCGGGCGCATCGAACCATTGCGATCCCCTCTGTAAAACACGTCAAAAGCACTACTCACATGACTACAACGGATATCCGGAGGAAAAGGTGCATCCCGGCGCACCGCACCCGAGCGGGGCCACGTGGGACCCACATCCCAGTCCTGAAACACAACGAACGGATTGCACCATTGCGATCCTCTCGAAGAAGTACACGAAATGGACTATTCACTTGTCCAAAACGGTCGCCCAGTGATAAAGCTGGAAATCACAGTCAACTCCTGAAACGGCCCTCGTGGGGCCCGCACCTTCGTGCGGAATTACAGCGGGCAGACTGCGCCAACACGATGCCCTTGGAAAAACACCCATCATCGACTGCTCGTACGCCCCGAACGGACGTCCGGTGAAAAAGGCGTGAAACGCTGCATGCAGCTCGAAAGACGGGCCGTGGGGCCCGCGCCTCAACATTGGTCTCAACGCCTGAAACCACCCTGGAAACATCCGCCTCGATGATAGGGTTCCAATGCCACTGACGACACTCAAAAATGGTCGTTGGACGCGTCCGCGCCGTCCAAAACAAGATTTTCCAGAAGAATGCTTGTCCACATAAAGACGTGTCGCATCTCTGAGACCCCTCGTTTCGGGAATTAAAAATTTCCAAAACCACTTAAAAATCTCCCCCTGGAAGCATGCTCCGCACAGCCGCAGACGGCGGGCAAAACGGACGCCCGTAGCTAAAGATACGGGCGTCCGAAGGTATTAGGGGAGAACCCTTCGGGCCGGACCGGCCCGATATGGCCGGTCCGCCCTGCTCGGGCCGGCCCGCTCCGGCCGGCCCTCTAGGACCGCGGCCTAGCCGCCTGGGACCGGCCCCGCCGACCTCGCGGGTCGCCGCCCCACGGCCCGCTGCTCGCCTCGCCCACGCGCTGCGCCGGCGCCTCCACCGACCGGCAGACACGGCCGGTCGAGTCGACGCGAAGACCCGCCTATGGCGGGTCTCGGTCTCCACAGTGGTGTCGCGAGCCGCGACCCCGGACGTCCCCTGGTCGGCGCCCCCAGTCGGCATCCTCTCGCCGGCTCCCTGCTCCACCGCGACGCCGTGGGCCGCCAGCCGCCCCGCTCGGCCACCTGCGCCGACGCCCAGACGAAGCCGCTGCCGCCTAGAAGACCGCCGGACCGCTGCTGGGAAGCCGCCGCCGCCGTTGGTTCTCGCTGGAAAACACCAAACGGCACCGAAACTTCGTCGGATCCCTACGAACACCTCAGGTCTCGGAATTTTGATCCGAAAAGTGCGACGGAAACCACAAATTGAATCCTACAGAACTACGGGCTTCACTCAAAGATCGGGCCTCAATTAGACACTAAAATTTGAATTCAAAGAGGGGTTCGAAATTTAAAAAGAAAAAGAACACCGCCTACCTCTTGGGCGATGCCCGTCGCTTTGCAGTCAACCCGTCGGCACCACCACACCTTGTCGGAGTCGCCTCACGGGAGATCGCCTCGTTGGAGGTGAAGGAGGGGGAGGAGGGTTTGAGAAGAAGAAGAATAAGAGGGGGGGAGGAGTGTTTAAGTACAAATCACTTAAACGCCCACCCGACAGCCCCGAACCCGAACTCCCGACGGGGTCGGGATTTAGCATCCCCTAGGATAAGAACCACGCTCTGAGCGCAACGGCGGTCTCGGAATTTTATTCCGAGACCCCGTTCAAATGTTACTAAACTTAGCGCGCGAGGCCGCCAAATTATGAAAACGCCCCAGGGGCCATTTTTCACAAACTGCCCACACCCGCAAAACTTATACCCCTCCTAGGGTAAACGGCACGCTCCGAACTGAACGGTGCCCTCGGTTTTCCAATCCGAGGCACCGTTTAAAAGATACTAGCGTTCCACCTTTAAATAAATTAATTAATTTATTTAATCTGTTTAACATTCCAAAAGCAGGCGAGGGGTCCAAATGCCCCACGCCGACAAGTTTTATATCGTTCCTAGGGTAAACAACCCATTCCAGACCCATCCGTACAATCGGATCTCTGATTCGGAACTCCGTTTGGGAGTTATCTCATTTATTTAGCGTTTCCAGTGTGAACGCACTGAAAATTTACTTCCAGCCACTCTGGGGCTCGGAATCACACGTCTTCTGAAGGCGTTGCTCCGGAATATCATCAAGAATATTCCAAAGTCTTTTACAGAAAAAACCAGATTCTTACACCCTTCCCTCCTTCAAGATTTTCATCCCAGAAAAGCAAAACTAGGGAGAAACACTGGGTACTAAGTCCACACATGGCTTTCTCATACCCAGAAGAACACATGCATAGCTCTACGTCACCGCACACAGTCCAAATGATTGATCTGTTCACCCAAGGTCGGCCCTCGCCGATGTCGTGCACCCCCTCTAGACTTTGGGGTTAGGGAGAGGCGATAGACAACATCGCCATCCCTTTGCACGGTCTCAAACGACCGGAAGGCTCTCGGGGGTAGCTCACCACCCCGAACGAACCTCTACATCACACGCCGCGACTGGAATCACCGCCTGCACCTAAAACAAGGCCTGGTGATTCCCTCCTTCAGAATATCCATATGGTGAAACACCCAAGGATATCTGGTCACGCAAGATTTCACTGTCGATGTCTCGCAACCAAGACTCTCTTACACGCTCGGGAAGCGAAGGAGTCAACACCATCGACTAAAGGAAAAGGTCTCACGCCTTTTTCCTTACCAACATAGGGTTACACCCGACACCCTGCGTCACCCTGGTAACACCTCAAGCAAGGAGTAGGGAGAAAAGCATTTCACATGAAGAGCCTAACAATTCTACTGCAAAAAGTAGAAGAGTCTCAAGGGGTGCCTCTCACCATCCCATGCTCTGTAGGATCGTAGACATCCAAAGCTCACGGCTGCCCATGGTCCCAACTGTCAGCTCCCGGAGGCTGAAGTGGACCGCCTAGTGGTGATGGGGAGATCTCGTAACGTCGTCACCCAACCCCATCTCTTCCCGCTCCTCTACTAGCACCACCTCTGTGGCCACTACTCCGATCGCGGTGTTGCCTCTGCCGTGGTGGTGCATCTGCTGCCTGCCTGATGCTCTCTGCATGCCTGGTCAGGTAGTCTCATTCCAAGTGGCCTCGCCCGTCACAAGCATAGCATCGGTTCTCCTTGGGCTGCCCTGGTGCCCTCCGGCACCACTATGGTGTACAACCATGACCCGAGATCCACTCACGGAAGGGCATCCTCAGCTGAGGCCCTGCTCATTTTCGCCACAGTGGTATACGACCATGCCCCTGATTCCGGTTGTCCGAAAGCCACCTGCGTCGAGGTCCTGCTTGCCGACGCCCACTAGCTGCGGCAGGCATCTCAGCTCCAATGTCCCTGCTGCCACTACCAACTCCAAAACATCACAGGAAGCCCTCTGTCACCAGCTCCAACACTAGCACCCCGGCATATGTGGAAATGCAACAGGGTGCTATGACAGCACATATATCTCGGCGGAGACCCTGATCAACTTCCGCGCTCGTAGGTTGTCGTCATGGACCAAGTCCGGGTAAAAGAGTGCATGGTCTTTAAAACTAGCCGCGTACTCGGCCACCGTCATCCCTCCCTACTGAAACTGCAGGAGCTCCTGAATCCGAATAGAGCACAAGATGGTGGGGCAAAACTCCTCACGAAGCAGAAACTGAAAGCCACCCCACAAAAGCGACGAATCATCAAGATGTTGAGTCACCAGACTCCTCCAATGCCAAGCCCATCCACGGAAAAGGATGGCTACCAAAGCCACTCTCTGATCCGTCGGCGTCTGCACAGGCCTGAAAAGGGGAACCACTACCTCAAGCCAAACCTCTGATTCTTGTGGGTCTGGCCCCCCCATCGAACCTTAGCGGTCTCTGCCACTGGAACTCACGGAGCGCGTTCAAACTGTGCTCAAACTCAGCCTGCTCTCCTGAAACTGCCTGCTGCTTAACAGGTGGGGGTGCTGCCACCAGCTCACAGGGAGAAAGGGGCTCGCATGATGGGTCCTGGACTGTGGCCTCGTATCTCATAGGGTCATCGTCACGCACCCAAAACTGGTATCTGGGCTGGCTGTCTTCACGGAGACATCCTGAATATTATCAAGGAGTGTCGCGGTCAGATGAGCATATATGTATATACCACAACAACAACGATGGGGAGCTGACTCAAGGACGGTCAAAAAATCGATCCTATGTGATGCACCAACAAATTTTTCGCTCCAAAAAATGTCTCAGCATGCCGAGTCGACAAGCGGGTTACCAAGGTCCTGGTGAATGGATATGTTGGCCGCCGCACCATCACTGGACTCCCTGGCCTGAGAGCCTCTCTTGAGGAACTTTAACATTGTTTCCCTATATCCCATCCAATTCCTCTTTTAGGGACGTCCGCACAACGTCCCAAGGAACAAACCACCTCTGATACAACTTTGTCACAAACCGACCCTACCTGGGCTCGAGCCGCAACTACCCCAAGCCTGCCTCCATAGGCTAGGGGCTGGCGACCAGTGCCGAAGGCACAACAACTCGGGGAGGCCTTTGCCTAAGTACCTGTACACACCCACACGTAGTACACTCAATGAAAAAGTGCAAAGTAAAAGGAAAATTAAAGGCAACTGCTATATATCTAACCCACAAAGTGCATCGACCTCTATACAGTACAAGTAAAGAAAAGGGGAAAAACATGTGCCCAACCAAAAAGTGCCACAACCCAGAAACAGGTAAATGAAAAGAAATAGTTGACGGGTCTGCCACATGGAACCCGACCTTGACCACCGTGCGTGGTCCAAGATCCCAAGATCCTACGCTCCACTGAAGTCACGCTCCACCTATCTATCATCTGCAAGGGCACACCATGTGCGGGCAAAGCCCAAGAAGGGGTGAGTATAAAAATACTCAGTAGGATACCTCGAAGGCTCGAGGAAGCAACAAAGGAGGTACCGAAGGGTGAGCCGTAGAGCGAACAGGGAGAAGTAAAAGAGTACAACAGAGAGTGCAGTAGAGAGTCCAGCTCAACCCAACAAGAGAAAGAAGATAGACTCGTCCAGACACAAGGGGCTGGAAACGGTAAGAAGACGAACTTCTGCCGAGTCCTCGCTGCCTATAGAAGTAGAGTAGACTCGTCCAACCACGAGAAGCTAGACATGGAATGAACGTGGCATACCCTGTGCGTCTTCGCCTCTCCTGGAAGGAGAGCAGCCAAAACCCAGGGAGTGGGTACTCGTATGAGGTATATACATATATATGCTCTTCCAAGAAGCTAGTACAAGCTCGTAAGGGGATCTCCGTCCCGTAGATCAGCCCTAGAAAACAAGTAGCCAACAGTCCCAGACATAACCCCATCATCGATGCCCAGCATCCCGCACGTCATCCCTGAACCGCAAGCCAAGGGGATCAGTCACTGCACCTTGATACTATCTGCTTTGGGCGGCACTGACTCGCCCCCACGGTTTTAGATCACGTCGCAAGAACGCGTCTCGGAGGGGAAAACACCCCTCGTACTTGAGAGTTCTAGGAAATTCAAACCGCACCTCATCACTGCCCGGCAGACGAGGGGTCTCCTAAAAGCTAAAGACGTTCCATCACCGACCCGTACAACCAAGGGTCCCGCTCCGGTAAACATGGAGGAAAAGCCACAGACTAGCCTAGTAGAATGGACTGAGTCTGGAATGCAAACAAAATACCCACTGCCCAGCCCCGCTGGAGGGTAATTCATAACCAGATATCGGGTGACCCACTGCCCAACCCTGCAGGAGGGTAAACCCTAATAAATCATCAGGAAACCCACTGTCTAGCCCCGCTGGAGAGTAATTCATAACCAGATATCGGGTGACGCACTGCCCAGACCTGTTGGAGGGTAAACCCTAATACATCATCAAGAGACCCACTACCCAGCCCCGCTAGAGTGTCGACCTGGAATAAGTCGACAGGCGACCCACTGCCCAGCCGTGCGGGAGGGTAGACCTGGAACCAGACAACGGGCGACCCACTGCCCAGCCCCGCAGGAGGGTAGACCCTAAGAGGTCATCAGGTGACCCACTACCCAGTCTCTGCTGGAGGGTAGACACTAATAGCGTCGGGTGACCCACTGCCCAGTCTCTGCTGGAGGGTAGACCCTAATAGCATCGGGTGACCCACTTCCCAGTCTCAGCTGGAGGGTATACCTTAAAAGCGTCAGGTGACCCACTGCCCAGTCCCTGCTAGAGGGTAGACCCTAAAAGCGTCGGGTGACCCTTTGCCCAGTCCCTGCCGGAGGGTAAACCCTAGAAGTCGATGAGTAACCCACTACCTAGCCCCGCTGGAGGGTAGAACTCAGAACTGCTCTAGACATCTCCACTAGAGGGCACAACACTGGCCAACTGAACATAGAGTGGGTATATCGCAACTTCCCTACTCCATAACAACTCAACCAAAAGAGGTGCAGCGTCTGCTCCAGCACTGGGTGTCACTAGCACCGCTACCGGCCAATCCATCGAGAGCGAAACTAGGGGGAGGCCACTCAACGCCGCTAGTCAACAAACGAGCACCGAGCTAGGGGAAAACTCCACCCTGCTGGTCAAACAACGAACATAGAGGGACCCTCTACATCGCGAGAGGTCAAAGTACGCAAGCAGAACCTGGCATGCATGTGGGGCCCACACAACGTGTGGCCCCATCTCAACTCCAACTGAACGCACCAACGTTCTCAAGTACGAACAACCACATGTACCTCCAAGCATTTTTGTATACTCCCAGAGTATACCACAGTCTCAGCCCAAGGGCCATCATGCACACAGCACCCAATGTCAACGCGAAGGCGTGACATAACAACTCCACCGCAAAGGCCTAGGAACGTCCTGCGACATCTCGTGAACCATTTACATCACTCTCCCAAGAGAGCGTGATCACACGCCAAGGGTCCGCCACAAACAAGGTAGGGCGAACCACCATTGGAGCACCTCCCATGCTCCACATTCAACAAGATCTCACAAGAGGCTCCCGTACAACCAAACGGATCGCACTGTTGTAATCCTCGTGGAAAAACATGCGAGATCGACTACTTACTCGCCTCAAACAGATATCCAATGGAAAAGTCGCCAACACCGCCTCACGCCCAAACGACATCCCGTGATCCCAAGCCTCGGCCCCAAAAACAGTCAGGCGCATCGCACCATTGCGATCCCCTCGGGAAAACACGTCAAAAGCACTACTCACAAGAGTGCAGCGGATATCCAGAGGAAAAGGTGCATCCTGGTGCACCGCACCAGAGCGGGGCCACGTGGGACCCACATACTGGTCCCGAAACTCAACAAACTGATCACACCGTTGCGATCCTCTCAAAAAAGTACACAAAATGGACTATTCAGTTGTCCAAAATGGTCGCTCGGTGATAAAGCTTGAAATCACCGTCAACTCCTGAAACGGCCATCACGGGGCCCGCACCACCGTGCGGAATTACAGCGGGTAGACTGCGCCAACGCGATGCCCACGTAAAAACACCCAACATCGACTGCTCGCACGCCCCGAACGGATGTTCGGTGAAAAAGGTGTGAAACGCTGCACACAGCTCGAAAGACGGGTCGTGGGGCCCACACCTCAACTTTGGACTCAATGCCTGGAACCACCCTAAAAACATCAGCCTCGATGCTAGGGTCCCAATTCCACTGACAGCGCTCAAAAAACGGACGTCGGACGCGTCCACGGCGTCCAAAACAAGATTTTCCGGAAGAACGCTCGTCCACATAAAGACCTGTCGCATCTCCGAGACCCCTCGTTTTGGGAATTAAAAATTCCCAAAACCATCTCAAAAGCTCCGCCTTGACGCAATCTCTGCGCAGTCGTAGACGGCGCGCAAAACGGACACCTGTAGCTAATGATATGGGCGTCCGAAGGTATTAGGGGAGAACCCTTCGGGCCGGACCAGCCCGGTATGGCAGGTTCGCCCTGCTCGGGCCGGTATGGCCGGTCCGCCCTGCTCGGGCCGGCGAGCTGGGACCACGGCCCAGCCGCCTGGGTCCGACCCAGCCGACCCCGCGGCCCGCTGCATGCCTCGCCCGCACGCCGCGCGGGCGCCTCCACTGACTGGCCGACACGGCCGGTCAAGTCCACGCGGAGACCCACATATGGCGGGTCTCGGTCTCCCCAGCGGGGTAACGAGCCACGACCCCGGACGTCCCCTGGTCGGTGCCCCCGGCCGGCGTCCTCTCGCCGGCTCCCCGCTCCACCGCGACGCCGCGGTATACCAGTCGCCCCGCTCTGCCACCTGCGCCGACGCCCAGACGAAGCTGCCGCCGCCTGGAAGACCGCCGGACCGCCGCTGGGAAGCCGCCGCCGCCACTGGTTCTTGCCGGAAAAAACCAAAAGGCTCTGAAACTTCGTCGGATCCCTACGAACACCTCAGGTCTCGGAATATTGATCCGAAAAGTGTGACCGAAACCTCAGATCGAATCCTACACAACTACGGGATTTTCTCGAATATCAGGCATCAATTAGACACTAAAATTTGAATTCAAAGAGGGGTTCGAGATTTAAAATGCAAACGAACACCGCCTACCTCTTGGGCGATGCCCGTCGCTTCGCCGTCAACCAGTCGGCACCCCTGCACCATGAAGGAGTCACCTCACCGGAGCTCGCCTCGCCGGAGCTCGCCTCGCCGGAGCACGCCTCGCCGGAGCTCGCCTAGCTGGAGCTCGCCTCACCGGAGGTGAAGGAGGTGGAGGAGGGTTTGAGAAGAAAAAGAAGAAGAAGGGGGGGGGGGGTGTTTATGTACAAATCACTTAAACGCCCGCCCGACAACCTCGAACCCGAACTCCCGACGGGGTCGGGATTTAGCCTCCCCTAGGCTAAGAGCCACACTTTGAGTGCGACGGTGGTCTTGGAATTTTATTCCGAGACCCCATTCAAAAGTAACTAAACATAGCGCCCGAGGCCGCAAAATTACGAAAACGCCCCTGGGGCCATTTTTCACAAACGGCCCGCGCCCGCAAAACTTATACCCCTTCTAGGGTGAACGACATGCTCCGAACTGAACGGTGCCCTCGGTTTTCCAATCCGATCCATTGTTTAAAAGATACTAGTGTTCCTCCATTAAACAAATTAATTAATTTATTTAATTTGTTTAATGTTCCAGAAGCGGGCAAGGGGTCCAAACGCCCCGCACCGACAAGTTTTATGTCGTTCCTCAGGTAAACACCCCATTCCGGACCCATTCGTACACTTAGACCTCTGATCCGGAACTCTGTTTGTGAGTTATCTCATTTATTTAGAATTTCCAATGTGAACGCACTGAAAATTTAATTCCGGCTACTCCGGGGCTCGGAATCACACGCCGTCTGAAGGCGCTTCTCTGGAATATCATCAAGAATATTCCAAAGAATTTTACAGCAAAAATATGGTTCTTACACATAGTGTCGGGTTATTTTTGGGCGTGCCCTCGGGACATCGTTACTTGAGACACGAGGTGTCAGGAGGCACATGGTGCTGGGTTACTATTCATGTGCATGCCATCGGGACTTCATTACATGAGACACGAAGTGTCAGGTGGCACATAGTGCTGGGTTAGACGGAAGGGATTCCAGTGTTGGCCGAAGCAGGTGACGCTCAATAGTTGTTGTTGAGCACCAGTGGAGTTTTTGTTTATTTGTGCATTGCACTATTTACTGCTTTCCTTGTAATTGAATGACTGCTTAAACACATACATTTTTTATGCACATTTGTGTTGTATCCTATTGAGATTTGACTCACACCCTGCATGTTCCTTTCATGACGTGTGAAGACATTATAGATTTACTTGCAGGAAAGAGGCCAGCATCAGGAGCCGGGCTCTGTTAGTTGTTTCATGGAGATGTTATGGATGTTGAGGTCATGCCAAGCTTGGTTTACTTGTTTTGTTTTTCTTTTCTGTATCTGCATGCTTACTTTTTGTAGCTAATTTTGGTTAGCCATTGGCACCCTTTTTATATTCAGTTGTGTATTACCTGATTTGGATGCATGTTTTACTATTCATTAGTAGTTACATGTTATCAACATGCTGTTGTGTTTATTTCTTCTACTGTTGTTATATTTACTGCTTCCACTATTAATCTATATTGACTATGCTTCCGCTCTGCGGGTCAGGTTCGTGTCTACAACGTCTTTCTTTTAGCTGCATCATTATTGTTATACGTAGACCAGTACCCTAAATATGATCCTCTGAATTGGTATAGCCTCCCCACTATACCTAACAGAACCACACTTCTAATCATTAGCCTTTGGTGTTCAGTGGAGTTGCGCCTAAGGTAGTGACACCCGACCCGTTCAGCACTGTTCGGGTGGCTGGTTGGGTCCGGGTCGTTACATAATTGGGTGGATATGTTTTGTGTGTTTCATTCTTGAATGGGAATTACACCATGAAGAATATCGTCCTATTGTAACATTTTCTGTATATTGTTTCTGGTTTCCCTTGGAAATTGATTTTCACTATGACATATATAGAAATTCTGTAATGTTCCCATATATAGTCTTTTTAATAATATCATTGATGTTTAAAATTTATTGAAAGATCATTCCATTTCTTCTCTTCTATTTAATTTCATGGTGTAGTAAATCAACCACTTTATTATCAATGCTTATTTCTCATTGATATACGTGGATTTGGTGGTGTCACTCATGGTGATTTTAGGTTGGTTCATCCCATATATAAAATTATTTATTCTCCTCTTCTGATACAATTTATATGGATAGATTTAGTGATTTTATAATGATTCCAATGGAATATTGTGGAATCAGTTTGATATGTTGGATGTTTTTTATGAAAACACTATAGGTGGGTCAAGAGTATATATTATGTAGGGTTTCATGCATCTCTGTTATAGGTAAAACATCATGTTTATGGATTTTTATACTAAATTTGGATGAAATTGGTAAATAATTTTATGTTATAATTTGGTAGTTTTACTTATCTCGGGTCTAGAAGCATATTTGTTGTATCGTTACATGTGGTTCAGATCATGGGAGGTTTCTCATTTAGGATTTCCTCATTTTGACCTGATGTATTTCTCAGATTATTTAGTACACCACTAAGTGGGTGAGGGTAAATTATATGTTCTTATTTTTAAAATGTATTTTCTTTTAAGAATTAAATCCATGTTACCTGTTAGTATTATTATGGCGATCCAGGCTATACATACATAAAAAATACATTAATCTTATGATTAACATAATACATCCAATGAATAGTCGAATACACCAATGCACAAATGGGTTAGTTTCTTGTATATTATATTCATATAAAATATTATTATTCAATAATTTATCCATAATATATCTCTTCTATATTCTTTATAGACTTCCCACAAGTTATAATTTTCTTCATAACTAGATGAAAGGATAAGAATATGAAATGGGTGAAAATAAATGCTCAATAAGGAAACAATTGTCATCATGTAATTAAGGGTTATATAATAATAATTTCACAATAACATGGGGATGGGAGAAATTTCATATTAAAATGAGTTTGGAGTAATAAATGTTGTCGATAAGTCATTATAGAAGGACATGCAATTTCAAATGAAAAAAATATATCATGCTAAAAGTGTGTGGAATCATGATACATTATCCATGATTAATGGGGAATATTCACGTGAATATTATTGTCATAGAAAATTGTGGAAGAAAAAAAATCATTGAATACATATGTCAAGTATAGAAACCAAGACATTCATCATATAGTAGGCATGGGGAATTCACCTGTGTTATTTCTTAGGTTTTGGATAATCTTCTAGTGTAACCTGGGTCATGGTATAAAACCTATAGTATACCCCTTTGGCATGGGGTAAATCCTCCTATTTACCCTTCATATTGGGATTGATTATCTCATGTTAGCTTTGGATTGGGACAAATCAACCAATATAGCATTTTTCTTTGGATAATTTCTCCCATGCAACCTCTAACTTGGGATAAATATATTTTTGTACCCTTTGGCTTGAGATAAATCCTCAAATGTACTATTTAGATTAGGATAAACCTCATGTAATATTTTGTTCTCAAGAGATATAAAGTTGATGAAATTCATTTGAGGGTAATATATTGGACCACACCCATACTAATCAATTCTTATCTGTAAAACTTAAAATCCAACATCCACATATCATACTAAACCCATATAGTATTAATAGGTCTCATAAAAAGTATATAAAAGATCACAAAAAATAAACATAAAATATAACAGGATTAAAAAAATATCATTTTCAAAATGGAATAATTTTGAAAACAAAATATAGAGGATGATAAAAATATCACTTCATGATGTAAAAACCAAGGAGAAGATATAGAAGTGTTATTATAAAAGTTTTCATAAAAACATTCAAACATTTTTCTAAAAGATAAAGAGAAAATTAATTTTAAACAAAATTTAATAGGAGATGAAATAAGAATTTTAAGAACCATATTATAAAATTATTTAATTTAATTATTCTTGATAAGAAATTAGATATTAAAAATTTGTGGTGGGAGATAAAACATTTGTTTTTAAAAGAACGTGAAACATTTTCTTCATTTTTTTTTGAAATACCGTTATTCAAAATCCCACATCATAAAAATAACTATTAATCATTAATTTGAAAACTGGTTATAATAATTATGAGAACAATTTAAAATAATATATATTATCCTTCCAAAAATTATAGTAAAATATTGGTTGGAAGTAAAACATATAATTCTAATAAAATATTTGATGGTAAGAGTGGAGGATATTTTTACAAATGTTATGCTTTGAGATTGTACATTTTTTATCAAAGTAGTTATTGATAATGAAAATAAATTTAAAAATATAAAAAATTAGAAAATTATAAAATGGGAGTATGGTATGATCAATGAAATATTGAAAATTTATTTTCAATTTAGAAATACTATGAACCATTGAATTTAAAATTAATTTGATGAAATTATTATGAAATTTGAAATAGAATAATCAATGAATATTGAGAGTATGATTATAAAATGGGAATTAAATTCACATTAAAAGGATTAAAGTTTAATTTTTTTTAAAATTTTTGATATAAATACAACATATGAATGAAATTATGGTTCCCAATATTAAAATTTTCCCATAGAGTTGAAAATGCCACAATGAAACCATCATAACATAAGAAGCATTTGATTCAAATCCTCATGAATGTGATAGATTCAAATAAAAATTAAATTAACTTGTATGAAATAGTATACCTGATATAATTTCTCATATATATAGTATATACATCATATAAATGGAATTAGGATCATAATACCAAACATGTATCAAGGAGAGGAATTTGAGATTAAAGAACCTTATAGCTTGTGTAACATTTTAATAAAATCAACATGAAATAGAGGGCATGTAATTGAATATAAAATATCATAATTTAAAGATAATTTGTGATATTCTACATAAAATAGTAATTATTCACCCCTTATTGTTAGTACCATGTTGAAGGAAGAGTTGGTTTACATGGATTGTATTTTGTTGATCTTAAGAATGTTTTCATAATGGAAAGACACTGTGAATTTCTAATTATTTTGAAGATAGATGATTGTTGTTAGGAACTATGAATAATTAATATTTGAAACCTGGTGTTCAAAAAATTCGGAGTTTGCAATTCGAAGTCTGGTAATTGAGATGTTCAGAACTAGAAAATTGCACATTCTTAATGGCTGACTTATAGGAGATGTGAAGAGTCAAATTGTGATGATGCATTCCTGTTTTGTATCTCTATGATTATGAGTATATGCAGGTAATCATGATTCAAGCAAAATATGGGTGGAGAAGTCATTACAAGAACAGAATAAGTGATTCTGGGAACCAGATGTTGTTCAGATAATTTTCTGAGTCTACTTCCTGAAAAGAATTTGCAGAGTCTGCATCCGAAACATAATTTACGGAGTCTACTTACTGAACAGAATTTGCATAGTATACTTCTTGAACAGAACACCAGAGTCGACCTCCTGAGTAAGATGTTCGTAGAGAGATTTTCAGAGTTGACTTGGTGAAGAAGATATTTATAGAGAGAAGTTTAGAGTTGACTTTCTGAAGAAGAAGTTCGTAGCGAGAAGTTCTGTGTCATCTTGATGAAGAAGAAGTTTGTAGCAAGGAGTTCGGAGTCAACTTTCTGAACCTGAAGTTCGTAGTCAGAAGTTTGGAGTCATGCTTAGAATTGGTGAAGTCATAAAAAAGAGTCATACTAAGTATTGAAATGGTGTCATGGAAAAGAAGCGGTGAAGAGTCATGCAGAGACATGGAAGTGATGGTGAAGAATTAAGAAGGGAGGATCCAAATATATGATATCGAAAACATAGATGAGTGTATCCGAGAATGTTATTCTGAGAAATATGTGTCACAATGTTACATCCACAAATGGCCAAATCTCTAAATCAAGTGAAGGGGAAGAAGATTCTAGAAGATTCTAGAAGCATTGACAACGTCTTAAATACTCTGAGATTTCAGTAGAAATTAAAATTTGGGTGAATTTAAGTGAGAGGGAAAATATTTTGGTTTCCTGCCTAAACACACTTTGGAGAACCTATAAAAGGAGATTAGGGTGCTAAGTAAGTCTATGAAGAACATATAGAGGGATAAGCTCTGATAATATAGAGAGAGGAAGAAGTGGTTGGATGACAGAATTTTCATTGCAGTTTCAATCATAACTAGAATTTGATACTGGTTGACATTGTATTGACTTTCTCGGTTTGAAGAAATTCATATTGAATAAATTCAGATAGAAGAATTCGGATTGAATAATCAGAGTGAAGAATAATTCAGAGTGAAATATTCAGAGTTGATATTCGGAATGGGGAATCAGAACTGGCTATCACCGTATTGAGTTTCAAAGACTGGGGAAGAATCAGTGTAAATAATCAGAGTTAAGAAGAATTCAGAGTGAAGTATTTGGAGTGGATATTCAGAATGGGGAATCAGTACCGGTTGTCATCGTATTGAGTTTATCAGACTGAAGAAGACTCAGATTGAAGAATTAGAGTGATGATGAAATATCAAATTGGTAAAATTCGGAGTGGAGATTCGGAATGGGATGTTCAGACCATAATTATTCTATCCCAAGTTCAAGGAGTCATTTCCTTTCATCTGGATAAGTAATTAAAGATTCATGCTGAACTTGCTTAAACATGTGTATTTTAAAGGATGTAAAAGTAACATAAGTTGTTACAAGAAAATAGAATTTTATCTATTGTGCTAAGAGGGTGCACATGCACCGGAGTGATTGTTTAACAGTTCTTTCCGAGTGTAAGTGTATATCCTACTCGTTGTGATCCAAGGATTGTTTTCTTAGTGCATTGTATGGTACTAGATTGTTTTCAACCATACCAAGTACATAGCTATTCTTATTGAATAGTGATCCTTGTAAATTTCTGTGTTCATTTGGATGTGTGCTTTTTTGTTTCTCAGCAGGGAATTATATCATTTGCAGGAGACAAAGGTTTTTATCAACATTAAGGTAACATAATAGAAGAAAATGGGGTACCACTGATTCACCCCCACCCCTCAGTGGTTCATTACTCCAGTTGGGTCCTTTGATGTGGTATCAGAGGTAGGTTGCCTTTGTTTTCCTTGCTGATGGAGAATCTAAATTGTGTGAAGAGTAAAGACATTATGGTATTTGATGGAATAAACTATAACATCTGGAAGGATAGAATGCTACTGTATCTCATGTCTATTAGTTATGAAGTTCTTTAAGATGCAATAGTTGGGTTTCGCCCCATTGAAGACAATGTTCCACTTACACCTGTTGACAAGAATCTTCTTGAGAATGGTGGAAGAGCCAAGAATGTTATATTGTATTCATTTTCTGAAAGTGAATTCATGAGAGTTAATGGAGTGGACACAACCAATGGTATACGGGAAAAACTGAAAAACATATATGAAGTCAATAAAAAAGTCAAGAAGGAAAAAATTCAAATATGGAGATTTAAGTATGAAGGCTTGAAGATGGGAGAGAATGAATCTATTGGGTATTTCTTCAATAGGGTAAATGATATTGTTAGTACAATCAGATATCTTGGAGAAGAGCTGACCGACCTTATTGTGGTGGATAAAATCTTAAGGATTCTTCCTGATAAATTTGATTTGAAGGTATCTTCATTAGAAGAAAAAAAATCAGAGACTTTATCTCTTGATGTTTTTCATATAACACTCATTACTTATGAGATGAAAAGGGAAACGTATATGAAGACCAAGATGATGGTTGACGGAGAATTATCATTCAAAGCAATGAAGATGGAAAATTACAAGAAGATCTTGATTGAAGAATATGGTGGTGACTATGACTCTAAAAGCGAGGTATGTAAAAATCTTAACCATATTTTATCGTTGTTTTCAAAAAATGTTAAAAGAGGCACAATTAAATAAAAGGGAAAAAATACCTTGATATGTTTTGAATGTGTAGGCAATGGCCACTTTGTAGCTAACTTTCCTTGAAGGGAGAATGAAGAAGACAGTGATGAAGATCAAAGAAAGCCAAGAAAGATATGGAAGAAGTAGGGTGGTAATGGAAAGTCAGGGAGAGAAAATAAGTTCTTCAAATCCAAGAGAAAATGTTTTCTATCCATAAATGAAGAAGATGATGAAATTGATGTTGAATCCAAATAATCAGTTGAGAATAGTGTATAAAATACATTCATTTCAACAATGAATGATGAAGATTTTGGAAGCAGCTACTTGGAAGAACAAGAAACTCAGCTTGAGATGCATCTGAATGAAGAATTGAAGGAATGTTTAAGGAATATTAGGATGCTGGAGTAGCATAAAAAAAATTTGATGATGAATGTTCATCAACATCCAATCAAGAAAATGATAATGGAAAACTTCAGAAAGAGGTTGAAGATTTGATGATGTCTCTTGAAGATGAGAAAAATCAAAATGAGCACATGAGAGTACAACTGAAGGAAAAAGAGGAATAATTAGAGCTTGTTCAAATGAAGCTCTAAAGATCATAATCAAAAACATTTATTTTCAAAACTCAACTACTGATGTTGGTAAAGGCTCCCAAGAGGCACATTCTGAGAAATTTCAACAGAAGAATAAAGTGGTTGTTGTAAAGAAGAATGCTGAGAATGATGCTTATGTTGTCAAGACCAGTGTTACTGGGAAGTTTGATGTTTCAAGGAATCCTATGTATAATACTGGTGAAAAAAACCAAAATCAGAGAAGGTAGAATTTCAGCAGAGAAATCTTGCAAACAAAATAATGGTTAGTGGGGCTAAAGAAAGAGAAACAAAGTGAAATCATAAAAAAAGTTTTAGATGTAGGTACTCCTTCTATGGGTATTATTGGTATTGTGGTGGATTCGGGCATACATAGAATATGTGTTGGTTCAATCTACATTATTTCCACCATCCCATTGGTTATGAAAGGAAGATACTGAGGGGAGTCAATCTCTTCAAAGGAATAAGAGTGAAAAGGTGTTCTTGAAGAAAGGTGAGAAGAATGAAGTCAAGATAAAAAATAGGTTTTAGCCTCTGGAGACTATTTGAAAAAGGTGTGAACAACCTGTACATCTTGAAAAAGGATGTCTTGTGATGTTACCAGCTTAAAAAAAGTTCTTAATTCTGAGAAGCTGAAGGAGAAGAAATAAGTGAAATAAGAAAAAGATATTGTTGTTGAATCTTCTCTAAATGTTACAAAGGTAGAACATCATTGATACTGTACAATGGTTTTTCTTCACATATGGCAGGATACATGATGTTTATATAGAATGTGAAAAAGTATAAATAAGGCACTGTGACATTTAGAAATGATGAATCTTTAAAAATCAAAGTTGTTGGATCAACCATCATTGGGATGGGAAAATTTAAGTCCAAGAAAACTCTGTATGATGATGGGCTGAAGCACAACATGCTGAGTGTATCCCAATTTTTTGATGAGGGTAACAAAGTTATATTCAAGAAATATGGATTTTTGGTGAAATGTGAAGAAGAAATGGAGATTTTTACAAGAGGGAAATGAACTAAAGGAAATCTGTTTTAGGTTGGAAATTCACAAAACTCTTGTTACAAGAGCAGAGTGGAAGAAAATCAGATGTGGTATAGAAGACTTGGGAACATGTGTCAGAGAAACATGATAAAGTTATCACAAATGGACATTGTTCTAGATATTCTAGATTTTCCACGAAGAACTGATTGGTGTTGCACTACCTGTCAGAAAGGAAAGATTACATGTGTTGTCCATAAGAAGGTTGACATTTGTTCTATAAAACCCCTTGAAATAATACATTCTGATATATGTGGGCCGATGATCAAACAATCAACAAATAGAGACAAGTACTTCATCACTTTCATTGACGATTTTACTCGCAATACATTTTTTATGTTTAATAAGTACAAGTCAGATGCCCTGAAAATGATTAAAAGCATCAGAAGGAGAGATGAGAATGACTGTGAGTACTCTGTGAAGATGTTGAGAATAGACAATGGTGTTGAATTTAAAAGTGAATAATATGAAGACTATCTTGAGAAGCATGGGATTCAGCATGAATACAGTGCTCCATATACACCTCAAAAAAATGGGGTTGCTGAAAGGAATAACAGAAGCTTGGTGGAAATTGAAGGAACCATGTTTCTTGAACATGGCTTTACTCATTACATTTGGTGGAAAGCTATAAGTACAGCTGTTTATATTCAAAATTGATGTTTCTACATGCCTCAATCAAAAAATACTCCATGTGAACTTTTATATGGAATTACTCCAAGTATGAATCATACTAATGTTTTTGGGAGCCCATACATTATAAATAATTAATGTGGAAGCAGTTTGAAATTCTAGCAGAAAGGTGAAGATGGAATTTTTCATGGATATGCACCAGTAAAAAGAGGTTATAGATGCATTAAAAAAGAAACAGGAAGAATTGTTGATGCAGTCGATGTAAAAGTCATTGAAACTTTGGGAAAAGATAATCATGTCCAGACAGACAAAGTTGAGGAGGAAGATGAAGTTAACGATTCTGATAAGGATGCAATGAATTGTAATCCTAATCATGATGAAGAATCGGATTAACCCATATCAAGTGATGAGGAAGGCACACAAAAAATATATCCAAGGCTGATGAAATAAGTGAAAGCTCAGATTATTATTGGTGATCAATGTCACACGGTTCAAACAAGAAGAACATGTAATTCTATATCACATACTTCCTTGTCTTCCAAAGTAGAACCAAATGATGTTAAAGAAACATTTGAGCATCCAGAATGGTTTCAATCGATGAATGATGAATTATATAAAATTGAAAATAATGATACATGGGAACTCGTACCCATGTCTGAAAATAAGAACGTCATTGGAACCAAATGGGTCTTCTGGAACAAGTTAAATGAAGAAGGTAAAGTTATAAAAAATTAAGCAATATTTTTTTGTAAATTATACTCTCAGATTAGAGGAATTGACATTGAAGAAACTTTTGCTCCAGTGGGAAGATTAGAAACTATTCAAATCATTCTTTCTATTACTATACAATGAGGGTACAAAATATTTCAAATTGATTTCAAATCCGCATTTCTTAATTTTGATCTCAAAGAAGAATTTTATATTTAGCAACCATGTGGCTTTATTGATGTGAAGAAGGAATGTTATGTGTACATGTTGAAGAAAGACTTGTATGGGATAAATCAAGCCCCAAGAGCATGGTATTCAAAATTGGATTCTTGCTTAAAGGATATGATCTTCAAGAAAAGAAGATTTGATAGCAATATGTACATAAAGGGAAGACAACATGTTTCTCTCATTGTGATTGTCTATGTTTATGAAATTATTTTTTCTCTAAATGATGAAAGAAGCTATGAAAGTTTTTCTAAAGAAATGAAGAATGTCTTTGAGATGTCTATATTGGGTGAGATGAGATACTTTCTTGGGTTATAAATTTTGCAACAAAAGGAAATCATTTTTCTCTTGCAAGAAAAGTATGATAAGGAAATTTTTAAGAAGATTGGGATGGAAAACTCAAAACCTGTATCAAATCCTATCTTAGTGGGAATGAAGCTAAGAAAAGATGATGAAGGCAGGGAAGTAGACCAGAAAGAATATTGAAAGCTGATTGGGAGTTTTTTATATTTTACTACATCAAGGATAGATATTGATTTTTCTGTTACCTTATGTGCAATATTCCTATGTTCTCCTAAGTAATCACATATTGTTGTTGGAAAATGAATTCTCAGACAAAGAAAAGGCATAGCAAAATTTGGAATCAAGTATAGTGGTTCAAATAAAATTGTTTGTTTGGCTATTTGGATGCATATTGGGTAGGATTATATTATATATGAGTATTTATTTAATTGACATTTTTCGATGTAATCAATCTGTTATGAGTTTCACAAAAATCAACTATTGAATAGTGTCAATATTGATATAAAAGAGTTTTTAAAACAAATATTATATTATTAATTGGTATTAAATTCCTAAAAATATATGGTTCGGAAAAGAGACTTATATCATGATAGGTGTCTCATTAATTGACCACATGGGGTCGCTTAGATGTGTATGGTAATTTTATTAACCATATAATATAAAAATACAAAGAGACATTGTAAAAGTGAAACTAATTAACTAAGAGTTAATACTTAAAGATAAGGTTAATATAAGTACCCATATCTATCTAAATTCAATTTGTTGAATGGTTTTCGACCTATAACCACCTTAACCTTTGAATAATCAACTTTGGAGCCATTAAAAACCGAATATGAATTTATTATAAATTAATATATCTAGCTTTTCCAAAGGTGCCTCAAACCCCTCTTATAAAAGGGCACTCCTCCTTCTCTTTTCTTCACACCATAATAGCCTTTTGGTTCGGCCAAAATCAGCCCAAAGACTCTCCCAACTTCCCTCACTACAACCTAGAGTCCTTAGTATGATCATAAATCCAACCTACGGAGCCCTTTTGATCAAATCAAAAGGAAGAACCCGAAGAAGATGTAATGATTTCACCACCCTTTTTCAAGTTCCTTTCTTCTTCCACTTCTTCTTCCATTGTTGATACCATTCTAAAATAATAACTCCATTATCATATATATACTGTGATTTTATTATAAATATTGTACAACCATATTCACTATTATATCCATCCTTTGAATAACATGTCACTATACTTGCGTACGTATGGCTTACCGTCTCCACGTCGTGGTGTAATTGTTATTCAATAAATTATTATTTTAATGGGTATAATAATGATGTGTAACTCATATAAATAATACATATAACATGATAAGGATTCTTGTATATATTATATAACATCCAATTATATATTATTTTAATATAAAAAGAATGATATTATCGCTCGTGCGTACGTACGGACTACCGTCTCCACGAACGTGATAAGATTCATTCTCCATCGTATCCATTCAAGTATAATTAACATTTGATGATTTAAAAATAAGGATTAAGGACTTGATATCATTCTGGATATGAATATGATACAACATATACATTAAAAACATGGCTTACTTAACGAAACATATAAAATAAAACGAGTAAGTTAACACCCGAAACAACGATAATTCGAAGATATTTTTAACAAAGCAAGATTAAAAGATCATATATGATATCATATGAATGTATATGATTTTTGTATAATTTAATAACAATTATTACACCATTATACAGGAGGTAAACCTACCCTCAACCAAGGAAACGTACAAGGTAAGGGTTATTTCACAATCTATTCATTATTCGAGCTTGTTTATACATAATTATCTACTAGGATCTCTTTATCATCCACATACATGTTTCTCAAAAATGAATTTCAAAACATTTTTTAAATTTACTAGAATATGGGTTAAAGTCATTTATACCCTTTCTTGACTTTTTATAAGAGGTTTAAAAGTAATCTTTCTGTCGTTTTCCAAACGAGGTGCTTTTTAACCTTTTCGACAAAATTAAGGTAATAATGTTTTTTTAAATTAAACGGTGGCTGCGGTTATTTACAGCCAATTTAAAATTGTCAAAGCTTCCCGCACACGCTTACAAGGACATTTTCAAAGTAAATGTTTTATTTTATAATTATGTGACTTTTAAATGATTTCAAATTGAATATTTTATGAATTTCGGAAAGGTACTCTTTATCAAAATCAGAATTTTAAATGTTTTAAAGATTTATCTTTCTAAATCTTTTTAAATAATGTCCATGTCTTTAAAATGTTTTTTAAGGATTCATTTAAATGTACATTAATGTTTTTAAAATGTTAATTCCTTTCAAAAGTTTCAAAGTGGTAAGGGACACTTTGATTCAAAAATCTCTTTTTAATTACTTCCTTTATAAATGTGTGACTTTTAAATGATTTCAAAAAAGGAGATATTTCTCTCAAATTTTTTTGATTTCATCTATGTCAACATCCTTTGATGGATGTTATGATTATATGAAGTTGATTTATTATGATTCAAAACATCCATAATGCATTGAATGTTTTGTGATATGTTTGACTGTGGATGTGTTATTTTTATACCATTCATGGTTTATGGAGAAAGTATTGACATTTCGTATGCTAGTTTTAATACGAATTTTTATGTTATGTTTAAACCTTTTCATATGGGAATTCATTAGACTTAGTAAGTGACGGGTGGAGCCCGCTATAGCTCCTCTATGCATCGGTTGGTCTCATGAGACAAACTAGTGTCTTGGCACAAGGCCTTGGAAAAATCTTATTTGTAGTCTTGGCACAAGGCCTTGGCTATGTGGTTATGATAGTCTGGCATTATGCAATCCATCATTATGAAAGTGGTTATTGATATTGCATGTGATTATTAAATTAGTATAATATCCATGTGAATAAGTAAATGAAATTATTTCATTTTATTTTTTCCATACTATGTTGAAGTTCAAGTTTAAAAGGCTTTTGTTTTAGTTATACATTGCCTTAAATGTTTATTCTTAATTATGAAAGTTTCCGCTATATTGTTATCTTTACTGGGAATTTGAGCTCACCCCTTTTCTATGTTTTATTTTTCCCAGGAAGTGAAGAAGTAAATTATTAATGACCTGCAGGGATATTATGAGGGGATAATAGTGTGGATTATTGAGACAATATTTTGTTGTAGTAGTTTTTCACTACCTGGTGTAATGTATAACATTATGAATATAACTAGTGTTTCCAAGGATACTAAACCAATCAGTCTTTCGAGATTTGATCTTTCTTGTGATCATGCCAATGTTATGTAATAATGCACCGACTCTGGGTAACTGGGGTCGGGGCATTACATTATGACTGAAATTCAGGTATAAGCTATGGGATGTGATTGTGTTCAATAGAGACACAATGTTGTTGTTTCTCCATTTCATAATGTAATGTAATACTTCTATATATATCTAGTACATCCAAGGCTACTAAACAAATAGGTCTATCAAGACTTGTTCTCTTGTGATCATGCCAATGTTATGTAATAATTCACCAAATCTGGGTTACTCGGTTCATGGTGTTATAAATATATTATTTACATAGAAACACACACACACCTATACAAATACACACAAATATAAAAATATGGTAAAAAATATGGTTGCTCTATTGGGTTTTAATGCAAAGGTGAGCTTTAGTTTGGTCAATTGTAAAATTCATGGCTTGATTGTGGTTTCTCATCCTAAGTCCCTCAGTGAAACTGGTGTGCTCATGATGTTGATGGCATTGGAATCTTCTTCGGAATGGAGTTCAAACATGATCATAATTAACTTGAAATTAGTTAGGAGTCTAATTACAATGTTTTTGCCAAATCTATTGAATATTTTGTTGAATTTTTGCAGTTGTTTAGTAATATTTTGATGAGTATTCGATCATTACATAAAATCTTTATCTCTTGCATTTTTTTCTTCAATAAAAGAGAGTGGAATGACCCCTGTCATCATTTAGTGAGTTTGGGCGTGGATGATAGAACATGGGTTTGGGTTTCTAATTTTCCTGGATGGATTTATCCTTTTGTAATAAATTATTTTAAATATATTTAATTTTTTATTTGTTGGTCAATATATATATATATATATATTGTGTGAGTGATTGATAGATAAAGAGAGATATAAAAATACACAAACAACCCGATTAATGTTTAAAGAATAATTATGCATTTTATAAATTCATTATATATAATTTATATATAATTATACAATTATATGTAAATTTACAAATATATTTGTAAATATATAACAATATTTTAAAAATGTATTTTAGAAAAATTATATATTTATAATTATATGAGTAAATATATAAATAAAATGATATATGTTAGTATATATATATATAAATATATAAATATATATACACATCATTTAGTTTTAAATAAAATAATATGAAGCATTGGTAATGGTATTCATCATGCACATGGTGGTCACAATTTTGAATCTACATGCGTGATTGTGGTTGAGTATGATTTTGGAGTTAATTAGGGGAAGATTGATTATATTGACATGAAGAAATGCTGATAGGGGGTCATGGTTCTCATGTCATGGATGACCTTTCTGTGCCTATAATAATTTATATATAAATATATATTGA
The DNA here is from genome assembly GCA_963277665.1 of Viscum album. Taxonomy (NCBI): domain Eukaryota; kingdom Viridiplantae; phylum Streptophyta; class Magnoliopsida; order Santalales; family Viscaceae; genus Viscum; species Viscum album. Next base: position 1,937,046,045 of record OY728131.1, read on the forward strand.
TTTTTATTTGATTAAAAATATGTGATGATAAATACCCCTTTATTAGAGCATTAATAGTTCTCATAAGAACATGAAACTTTTAAAAGCACATAAAACATCAGCAATTTTTATCACTTATAAGTGTGATTTACAACACTTTTAAAGGCCTGAGTTATAATAATGACTAATTGATAATATAAATCAACATTCCTAGATTCACCCCTACTCTTTTTGTATTTACAATATTTGGGATTGACATTTCAGTTATGACCAAATTATTGAAATATGAAAATAAATTTTATTTATTATATCTTATTTTATATTGACAATATTTATAACAAGTGTGAATGAAAACAATTTTTAATTAGAAGTATTTATGAAATTTATAATAAATAATAACATTTAGTTTCTTATAAAATATCAAATCATTATTAGTTCCAAACTGATAAATTTTAGTATCCTACAATAACTGTTTAAAAAGAGATAACAAATTTTAATAACTCATTATTATTTAAACTATTAAAGGTACAATTAAATGTAAAAAGTAAATGCTAATGTATTTAATTTTTTCATTAGTGATTTTAAAATTTTTTCAATGTGAGATTCTACATCACTCCTGTTATAAAATTTCTAGAGTTTTTTCATCCAACATTTTACTATGTGATACTCCAAAACATTTTTTAATGGATAAAATATCAATATAATGATAAAAAATAATTTATATAAATTCATAGAAAAAGTTAATATGAAAAATTAAATTTAAAATTGTATGATGTATAATTGAACTTTATTTCATTTAATGTAATTTAAATAGTTATATTTGAATATAGTTAATATAAATTTAAAATGAATAATAATATAAATTTAATAAATAAAATAAAAAATAATTTTGATTAGTTGTTTTACCCATTTTTTAAATTGTAACACCCTAAACTTCAATGGTACGTTTCCCATTGAATAATGTAATAACATGAATTATATTCAACATCGAGATTCTAACACACCGCGACAAATCAAAAAAGCCGTTATGAATAGCAATATCCTCTTTTAGAAAATTTTTAAATTTTATTTTTCAAAAAGGACATAATTTTAGAATTCGTAATATCGATATTATCTTAGAGTGAATTTTTATTATTTTTTTTAAAACATTCAATTTTTGATGAATCTTTTTAAATTTTAATTTAAAAAAACTTTTTTATTCGAAATAATTTATATTAATAAATTATAAATTTTAGTGGTTTAAAAGTATAACTATATTATATTTTTAACATTTGATATAATTTTGGTTAGTTTTTGTAATTAAAAATTTAAACTAAACATAAAAAAGTGTCAATCTTTTGATAGTTATTATTTCATAAAAACTCACTTTTTTGTTTTGATAATAGGAATTTATTTTAAATTAATTTGTACCACTTCTGGGTTTTGAATTTTGAAAAATGGATTCCATATTTGTAATCAGGAGGGAGAAATTTTGTAAGTATGTAACTTTTATTTTTATCCATTATGAAAAATTACTTCGGAATATACTTTATTTACCATGGTTAAAGGGAATATTCGGTAAATAAGGGTAACAAAATAATATTTTAATAATATTAAATTACCCTAACATGTATCCTATTCCTATTGGATGATACATGTCCGACCATGGGCTTCCATGGGTCGATTTTGGGACCCCATGGTGCCACTTGGGAGTGATAATGACATTTTACATTAATTAATCTAAAGTAATGACAAAAATAACAAAATTATGTATCTTTTAGTAAAGAATGTTTATATGGGGTTATATAATTGATCACTTAGACTATAATTTTTCATTATATATCTAAAAATATTTAATAAATATTTATAATTTATTTATAATTTTTCGACATTAAATAATTTATTTTATTTATGACATAGTGATGATGCATCAATTACCTTATTAGTAAAATTTTAAAATAATTGAATATATAAATATCCTAATATATCTAATTTGAGACATTTAATGAATTATAGAAAAATTTATCTTAATATAACATGTTAGTGTTGATTAAATGAATTTTATTCTATGTAATAATGTTTTTAGAAATTTAACAAAAGCAAAATACCAAATAGTGTCATAATTGACATAAAAGTGTTTTTAAAAGAAATATTATATTATTAATAGATATTCTATTCCTAAAAATATAAGGATCATCCAATAGGATTAAATATTATTAAATATGTCATTAATTAACCTCTTGAGATTTTCATGTATGTTTATAGTAGGTTTATTAACCATATAATATAAAAATACAAAGAGACATGGTAAATGTCAAACTATTTAACTAACAGTTAAATCTAAAAGACAGGGTTAATATGGTGACATAATCCTATATAAACCATATTCTTTGAAAGGGTTTATAATGATCCCCACCTTATCACCGAAATAAATAATTTTTGTTCCATTATAAACTGAATAAGAATTTATTATAAAATAGTACTTCATTCTTTTACTAAAGTTCCTCTCACCCTCTTATAAAAGGGCACTTCCCCTTCACTCAATTTTAGACATTCGATTCCATTTGGATTAGCAAAACCCTATCAAAATATCCTATAAACCATAATCACTTCATCCTAGTGGTCATCCTTTGGTCAGGAGACCAACCTATGGATCCCATTTGATCAAATAAATAGGAAGAACCAGAAGAAGAGGTAAATATTTCTTCACCTCTTTCATGTTATTTTATTCTTCCACTTCCTCTTTCTTTGTTGTTTCCATTATATAATAATAACTCCACTATATTATATATAATGTTATGTTATTATAAAAATGGTAGAACCATATTCCTTAATCTATACATCATATGAATAACAAAGTCACCATACAGGCATACGTATGACTTACCGTCTCCACGTCGTGGTGTAGTGGTTATTCAATACACTATTTTTGGATGGGTATAATAATGATTTATAATTGATTTAAATAATAATTATAACATGTTAATGATTATTTATATATGATATAACATCTAATTACATACTATTTTAATATCAAAAGAATGATATTTTCCCTCCTGTGGATGTACGGATTACTATCTCCAATGAACGCGATGAGATTCATTCCCCCTCGTAACCGTTACAGTATAATATTCATTTTATGATTAATAATAAATTTTAAGGACTTGATATAATTATGGATATTAATTAGAGACATCTCATACATAACAAACACGACTCACGTAACAAATAATATAACGGAAAACGAATCAATTAACATCCAAAATGGTGATAATACTAATATATTATTAATAAATAATTATTAGAAGATCATATATAATATCATAATTATGTATATGGTTCTTGAATAATTTAATAAATTTTTTTAAATATTATATAGGAGGTTAATGTACCTTAGAACAAGGAAACATACAATTAAGGGTTAAATTCACAATCTCTTTACTTATATGAGGTTGTTTATACGTAAATATCTACTGGGACCTCTTTATCATCCACATCCGTGTTTTCTTAAAAATGTAATTTAATTTTTTTTTACAATTTTCTTGAATATGGTTTAAAGTATTTTTTTATCCTTATTTGACTTTATATGTTTTTAAAGGAATCTTTCCGTCATTTTCCAAAAAGGGTACATTATGACCCTTTTTGACAAGATTATGGTAAGAATGTTTTTTTACTTATACTTCAGGTATGACTATTTTCCACCATTATAACAACATTGAAGAATACCTTAAAATATTATAAGTATATTTTCAATACAAATGTTTTCATTAATAATTATTTGTCTTTAATTTATTTCAAAAAAAGAATATGATATTTCTTTCAATTTTTTTCATTTCATCTATCTCAACATCCATAGATGGATTTTAAACTAGTTTAAAGTTTGTTTATTATGATACAAATCATCTATATTATATTTAATGTTTTGTGATACATTTGACTATGGATGTGTTATATTTATACAATTCATGGTTTATGGATAAGGTATTGAAATTTCATTTTCTAGTATTAATACGAATGTTTATGTTATGTTTAAAACTTTTTTATATGACGAATGTATGGGACTTAGGAAGTGGTGGGTGGAGCCCGCTATATCAACTCGATGCATCGGTAGGTCTCATGAGACAAACTAGTGATTTGGAATAGGCCTTGATTAAATATTATTTTTATTCATGGCATAAGGCAATGACATTGTGGTTATGAAGTCTGGCATTATGTATTCCATCATTATGAATTTGGATATTGATATTGCATCTTATTATCCAACTAGTAGAACATCCATGTGATTAATTAAATATAATTATTTGATATATCAATGTCATATTATAGTGATGATTATTTTAATGAGATTATATGTTACTCTTATACATTGACTTAAAATGTTTATCCTTATTTATGAATTTTTTTGCTATATTGTTATCCTTATAGATCATCTGAGATCACCCATTTCTATGTATTATTTTTTCTTAGGATGTGAAGAGGTATATTATTACTGAATTATAGGGATATTTTATGGGATATGATTGTGGTTAATGAAGACAATGTTCTTGTTGATTTTCATTTCATAATGCAATGTAAAAGTTATGAATGTATCCAGTAATTCCAAGGCTACCAAACTAATCAGTCTTTCGAGACAGGATCTTTTGTGATCATGGAAATGTAATGTAATAATGCATCGACTCTGGGTAACAGGGTTCAGGGCGTTACAGTGGGTATTATAGGAATTTTATTATAAATCATGGAAACTAGATTTAGAAAAACACTAATTATAGAATGTTACCCTATGATAGACTTTGAGGATAAGTATAGAATAACATATTAGAATTTTGGTACTGTAAAGAGCATGGGAGTTTTCTATGTAATACATCCCTATCTGGATACAAGCAGGTAGAGGCGGCTCTCGCACAGATGTATCTAAAGGTAAAACCTGAAAACACCGCTTTGAGAAAGACTTGGACGTGAACTGGTGCACGATAATGGGCCTCACTTCACTCTTGATTACGACACTCTAGAGGGATATGCTTAGGATAATTTTCATTTTCATTACAAACCATTATGAATGTTTTATAGGTATATAATTTATGAATGTAAACATTTTTATGATTATGGATTATATCCATAAATTGTTCATTTTATGTTAACTGTTATACAAGTTTTGAATTATGTATTTAAATTCAATAAATAATCAAGTTTTTTCCATTATTTATAAATGGTGCCTAGTTGAAGGAATTGAAACTGTATCAATTCACGTAATCCATGTAGGGATTTTCCACCTAGTCAAGATAATTATAGTGGAGATGGTGATGCAACTAGTGCGGATCAAATTATCACCATAATTGGAAAACTCACATAGTTTATGAATAATAACCACACCCGTATAGAGCACCCAGATTCACAACACAGAGGATAAATGTTAGACTAATTCATGATGTAAAAACCACCAATATTTTATGTGAATACAAATTTATTGTTACATGATAAATGGAAAAGGTCTTTAGAGAAAATTTTTCATGCTTTGGGGAGTAGTGAAAGGTAAAAAGTTGTCCTGGAAGTTTATTTCTTCATGAGAGATGCAGATCAATGATGGTCAATAATCAAAAAAAAAGAAATATTAAGTAGTATCAAACCTGGAATTGATGGTGTTTAAAAATATTTTCTTAGAAAAATACATTCCTTGTGACCATCGAGCTGATATTGAAAGGAAATATTTGAGTCTGAGGTTAAATGTGGATGAGATTGTTGCAAAGTATGAGGCTAACATTAAATAGTTAGAAATTCATGAAAATGATTATATATGTAACCCAAGGAGTAATATTGATCGATTCATTGATGGGATAAAACTATTTCTTTGTTGAGAAATATTCTCAAAATCATTCGCGTCGTGTGGAGATATTGTCTCCTTACTATCAAGATAGAAAAAGAATTCTCTAATTATTATGACATTAAAGAAAAGGAGGAGAAGAATAAGTGTTCTGAACACTCTGTAAATAGAACTATGGGGATGAAAGAATGATTTCGTTATCAATCCTTAAGTAAATATTGGAAGAAACACCCTGGTACTTTCTTGGATGGAATGGTAGTCTGTTACAAGTGTGGTGAAAAAGGCCACCATACTTGTGATTGCAATGGGATGAAAGAGGTTGTAAATGTTAAATGCTTCTACTTAAGAGAAAAGGAGAATTAATCAAATAAATGTCTTAAGATCCAAGGAAACTAATCTTAGAAAAGGTCAAGGGATCAAGGCCAAGATTATGCTATCACTACTACTGAGGATGATGCTCTGAAAGACGTGGTGGCCGATAATTTGATGGTTTCCTCATGTATTAGCCAATTATTTATATGTTTCTTGATAATCACATGGTTTTATATCTTCCCAGCTTGCTAAGAAAAATATATATTACCAATTTTATTTAAAAAAATATTTTTCAGTCAAAACTCCTAAGGGAAGTATCAATACAACAATGTTTTGTGAATCAATTTCCATTAAGTCTTATAAACATTATTTATCTACTAATATTATCATCATACACATTATTGAATTTAATATAATCCTCGGTAAGGATTGGATTTTAGACCATGATGCAAAAATTTATTATAAGATGAAGGAGGTTATGATTTTTGGTATTAATGATAAATAACACCTTATATTTAGAGAAGAAACGTCACCATCATATTCTTATCTAGATCCACCCCAGTAGCTCAACAAATTTCAATTATTGGGGAGGAAGAGAATGATATAGTTGTGGATAAGGAAATTAATGTTCAAATAGAGTATGTACCTATTTTGAGTGAATATTTTTAGGTGTCTCTAAGGGATTTACTTTGATATCCTCCAGAACGAGATATAGAGTTTTCTATTGATTTAATTCCTAGTTCATGTCCCATATCGATGTCCCCTTTTAGAATATCCACTGTGAAATTATTGAAACTAAAGAAAATAACTAGAGGAATTGAGAAATAATGGATTTATTCACCCAAGTGTTTCTCCATGGGGAGCCCCTATTCATTTTGTCATGAAGAAAGATGGATCAATGAGGTTGTGCATTGACTATTTCGAGATCAATGTTATAACAATAAAGAACAATTATCTCCTACATATCATTGATGATTTTTTTGATCAAATTCATAGATATTAATATTTTTCAAAGATTGAAATTCAATCTAGATATCATCAGTTGTGTGTGAAGAAGGATGACATTCCCAAGACAAGGTATAGGAATTACGAGTTTACTGTAATGCCTTCTGCGATGACTAATGTACCCTCTGTTTTCATGGATTTAATGAATATAGTTATCAAGAAATATCATGATTAATTTGTAGTGGTATTTATTGAATATATATTGGTACACTCTAAAAGATACGATGATCATGAAAATCACATGCGCATTATCCTAAAGACTCCTAGATGAAATGAATAATATGGAATGTTTTGCAAGTGTGAATTCTGGCTTCAGGAAAATACATTTCATGGCCATATTATCTCTAAAGTTGGAATCATGGTTGACCCTTCTATGAAAAAGGCAATCCAAGAATGGCCATCATAGTCAAGTATAACTAAGGTATGCAATTATATTGATTTAGCAGGTAATTATTGACGTTTCGTCCATAATTTTACACGATTTTCTAACCCATTAACCAATCTCACATGTAAAGGTGTTAAATTTGTTTGAAAAAAGGAGTTTGAATTATTCTTTGAAGAACTAAAGAGAATATTAATCTATTATACTATCATGAATCTACCATCAAGGAAGGATATGTTTGTTATATATAGTGATACTTCAATGAAAGGACTTTATTGTGTCCTTATACAGAATGATAGAGTTACTTCTTATGCATAAAGACAACTATAAATTCATTAGAAAAACTATCCCACTCATGATCTTGAGTTAGAAGTTATAATACTTTCTTTGAATATTTGAAGACAGTATGTCTCTGGGGAAAAATGTGATATTTATTCTGATCACAAGAGTTTGTAGTACATTTTCTCACAGAAAAAACTCAACATGAGGGAAAGAAGATGGATTCAACTAGTCAAATATTATATTTTCACTATACACAACCACCTGAGGAATGTAAATAAGTTGGGAGATTCTTTGAAATGAATGGATCATGTATTTTTAAAAATAATGAAAGTTGGATTTGATCCTATTTTCGTGGATCTAGTAATGATGGATATGGGAATAACCATGGATGGTGAAACAAAAATTATTTTTCAAATGGATGACAAACCATCTTTACTAGAAAGAACAAAATGTTCTCAGACTGATGATGAGGACATTAAAAAGAAAATTAAAGTTGTAAATAATGGGATATTGATCAACTTCATATATGAAGAAGGGATTTTAAAATTCAGGAAGATACTTTGTGTTCTTAATATACTTGATCTGAACAGGGAATTGTTAGATTATTTTGAGAGCTCCAATTTCTTTATACACCCTGGGAGCACCATGATGTATAGAGATTTGAAAGAGCATTTTTGGTGGGAGAACATGATGATGGAGATTGCTGATTTTGTGTCAAGATGTATGGTTTGTCATCAAGTGAAAGTTGGAAGGAAATAAAATAGAGGATTCATGCATCCTCTTACCATACCTGAGTGGTAATGGGATACTATTAAAATGAAATTTGTTATGGGACTAACAAAAAACTCCTAGAAGAAATGATTCAATATGTGTCATTGTTTATCATCTTACAAATTCAGAACATTTTCCTACTATAAGAGAAGATTTACCACTTGATAGTTTAGAAATATTATATATTAATGAAGTTCTATGACTTCATGGAGTACCCCTATCTATTGTTTCTGATCTTGATCCCCATTTTACATCATGATTTTAGAAATGTTTTCAGAAAGCATTGGATACTAAACTTCATTTGAGCACTGCTTACTACACTCAAACTAATATACACTCAAAATAGACTATTTAAACCTTATAAGACATGTTGAGATCTTTCTCACTTGACTTTCAAGGTACGTGGGATCAATATTAACCTCTAGTAGATTTTTCCTATAATAATATCATTCATTCATGTATTTTGAAGGGGCCATATGAACCATTATATGGAAAAAGATGTCACAATCCATCTTTTTGGGATTATATTGGTGAAACAAAATTCGTAGGCCCCAAACTTGTTTCGGAAACAATAGAAAAGGAGATATTTATCCAAAGCCACATCAAAGCAGCTCAAAGTAGGCAGAAGAGCTATGTCAATAACCGATGGAAGGATTTGGAATATCATATTGGTGATCATGTTTTCTTGAACTTATCATCATGGAATGGTGTTATACATTTTGGTAAGAAGGTTAAATGGAGTCCCAGGTACATTGGACCTTTCAGTATTCTTGAATGAATTGGGGATATAGCTTACCATTTGTCTATGCCACCACGTCACTACAATGTTCATGATGTGTACCACGTATCACTGTTGAGAAAATAAATTCTATACCCAACCCATGTACTCACATATGAAGAAAAAGAATTGGAACCTGACCTGTCTTATTGCAAAAATCCTATCCAAATTCTTGATAATAGAGAACAAGTGCTGAGCAACTTGATGACTCTTCTGGTAAAAGTTATATGTAGAAACCACAAGATGGAAGAGGACACGTGCGAACCCAAGGAACATAGGATGACGAACCACTCAAATCATTTTATAAATTAATATTCAAGAAATTTCAAGAATTAAATTATTTTAAGTAGGGGAGAATTTAACATTGCAAGCTTCCACGGTACGTGTCCCTTCGAATAATTAAATAGCTTTCAATTTATGCAACTTCAAGATTCTAACACAACGCGAGCAATCAAACTAGCCCTTATGAATAGAAATACCCACTTTTTGAAAATTTATAAATTTTATTTTTCAAAAATAAATTCATATTATAATTTGGAATATAAATATTATCTTAGGGTGAATTTTTGTTACTTTTCTAAAAACATTCAATTTTTTAAGAATAGTAATAAATTTTAATTAAAAACTTCTTTTTTAATTGAAATATTTTATAGTGATAAATTATACATTTCAGTAGTTTTAATGTATCATTAGATTATATTTTTATCATTTAATATAATTTAGGTCATTGTTTGTAATTTCACTTTTAATCTAAACATAAACAAGTGTCGATCTTCTTAGAGTTATTATTTATTAAAAACACGCTTTTTTGTTTGGACAGTGAGAATTAATTTTAATTTAATTTCTGATACTTCTATGTTTTGAATTTGGAAAATGGATTCCATATATGGAATGAGTAGGTCTAAATTGTGTAAATAAGTAACTTTTATTTTTATACATTTTTATTAATTACATCGGTAAATATTTTATTTACCATGGTTAAAGGGTAAATCTGGTAAATAAGGGTAATAAAATAATATTTTATAATATTAAATAATCATAACATGTGTACTATTCCTATTTAATGATACAGGTTTGACCATGGGAATCCTTGGGTTGATTTTGTGACCCCATGGAGCCCCATGGGTGTGATAATTTCATATTACATAATTTAATCTAAAGTAAAGGAAATAATAACAGAAACATGTATCATTTATTAATACATTTTTATATGTGGTTATATAATTGATATCTTCAACTATAAATATTAATTATAAATCAAGAAATATTTAATACATAATGGTATTTTATTTATAATTTTTTGACATTAAATTATTTAATTTATTTATGACATAATGATGATGCAAAAATTACCTTGTTAATAAAATATTAAACAAAATTCATATTATAAATATCCAAATAAATATAATTTGATACTTTTAATTAATTAAAATAATTTTATTGGTTAATATGACATGTTAGGGAGGATTAACTTAATTTTTTTAGAAGTAATAATGCTGTTATAAATTAAAAAAAACAAAATGCCAAATAGTTACAAAATTTACACCAATGAGTTTTTATAACAAATACTATATTATTAATTGGTATTTTATTCCTAAAAATATATGGTTCATCCAAAGGGCTTAAATATTATTATATATTTCATTAATGAACCAATTTATGTTCTCTTAGATGTTTATAGTATATTTATAAACCATATAATATAAATATTCAAAGATACCTGGTAAATGTCAAACTATTTAACTAAGTGTTGAATCTACAAGATAATATTAAAATGGTGACCTAAACTTATATAAAACCGATTGGTTAAGAGGATTGAGTCCCATACCAACATTATACTCTAAATTAATAATTTATTATCCATTATAAACTGAATATTAATTTATTATAAAATAATATTTCAATCTTTTCAAATGGGCCCCCTCACCCCTCTTATAAAAGAAAACTTCACCTTCTCTAAATTTCTCACCATAAAAGCCATTTGGATCACCCAAAAACAGCCCAAATATCTCCTAAACTATCTTAAAATCATCCTAATGGACTTCAGTTGTTCATAAATACATCATATGGATCCCTTTTGATCAAATAAAAATAAATAACCCGAAGAAGAGTTAAATATTCCATCACCTCTTTCAAGTTATTTTCTTCTTCCACATCGTTTTTATTTGTTGTTTCCATTCTGAAATAATAATTCCAGTATCTTCTATATATTTTTATTCTATTAAAAAAATGTAACAACCATATTAATTATTCTATCCCTTATATGAATGATAGAGTCACCATACATGCGTACGTACGGCTTACTGTCTCCACGTCATGGTGTAGTTGTTATTCAATACATTATTTTTGGATGGGTATAATAATGATGTATAATTTATGTAAATAATAAATATAACATGTTAATTATTCTGTATATATGTTATAAAATCTATTTACATTATATTTTAATATTAATAGAATTTTATTGTCGCTCGTGCGTATATACGGATTATCATATCTAACGAATGTGATGAGATTCATTTCCCATCATAACAATTGAAGAATAATTTTCATTTTATGATTGAAAATTATTTTTAAAGACTTGATATCATTATTGATATGAATATGATACATCCCATCCATAACAAACATGACTCATTTAATAATTAATATAAATGAAAACGAATCAGTTAACACCTGAAACAAAGATAATACTAAAATATTATTAACAAAGCATTAGTAGAAGATCATATATGATAAAATAATTATGTATATGGTTCATTCATAATTTAAAAACAATGATTTAACTATTATAAAGGGGATAAATTTACCCTTGACCTAGGAAAAGTACAAGTTAAGGGTTAATTTTATAATATCTTTACTTATCAAAGGTTATTTATACGTAGGTATCTAATGGGACCTATTTATCATTCACATCTGTGTTTTCTTAAAAATATATATTAAATAAATTTTAATATTTTCTAGACTATGGGTTAGTGTAATTTAAACCCTTATTTTACCTTATATGTTTTGAAAGGAATATTTCTGTTTTTTCCCAAAAAACGAACTTTGTGACCATTTTCAACAAAATTAAGGTAAGAATGTTATTTTAACTTTTACAGAGGGTGCAGCTATTTTCCACCGTTATAACATCGCTAAAACTTCCCTTAAAATCTTATAAGTATATTTTCAAAATAAATGTTTTGATTTATAATTATTCGACTTTAAAATATTTCAAAAAAATAATGAGATACTTCTTTCAAATAGTTTTTATTTTATCTATGTCAACATCCTTTGATGGATTTTAAACTTGTTTGAAGTTTATTTATTATGATACAAATATTCCATATTTCATTGAAGGTTTTGTGATATTTTTTACTATGTATGTGTTGTTTTTTTACCATTTATGGTTTATGGATAATATATTGACATTCAATATGTTAGTTTTAATATGAATGTTTATATTATGTTTAAACATTTTTCATATGAGGAATGCATTGGACTTAGTAAGTGACTGTTGGAGCCTGATATAGCTCATCGATGCATATCTAGGTATCATAAGACAAACTAGTGTCTTGGAAGAAGGCCGTGAAAATAAATTATTTGTAGTCTTTTCACAAGGCCTAGACTATTTGGTTATGAAGTCTATCATTATGCATTCCATCATTAAGATTTTAGTTATTGATATTGAATGTGATTATTTTACTACAATAATATCAATGTGAATAATTCAATGGAATTATTTGATCTATCATTGCCATATTATACTGAATTTAATCATTAAAAGGCTTATGTTTTAGTCTTATAAATTGCCTTAATGTTATTATGATTATTTATAAAAGTTCCAGCTATATTTTTATCCTTACTGATCATCTAAGCTCACCCCTTTCTTTGTTTATTTTTTATATGGACGCAATGAGGTATAATATGACTCAATTTTGGGATAGCCTATGAGAAATGACTATGGTTAATGAAGACATTGTTGTTGTTGTTTATCAATTTATAATGTAATGTAAAAGTTATGAATGTATCTAATATTTATAAGGCTACTAAACAAATCGGTCTTTCGAGACATGATCATTTGTGATCATGCCACTGTTTTGTAATAATTCACTAACTCTGGGTAACTGGTGTCGGGGTGTTATATGAATTCAATATTGACATAATCCTCGAGTTCAATGAATATTTTTATTCTATTAATTATAATCTAAAACAATAAAACATGTTGGTTTTCTTGAACAATGTAACATTTTTTTTGAAAATTTCATTAAATTTAATTTTTATCACAAAAATTATGATTATCATGATTAAAAAATAATTTACCTGGGATAGATGAATAATACTGAATCTAATAGTACATTTTCATAAAAATTATGATTTAAAATAAAAACATTGTTAAATTATAATATAAAATCACACACAAACATTAATTTATATGTATATAAATGACAATTTTTTAATATTCAAATTAGGAATATAATAAATGAATTTTAGGTCATACGGAATGGATCTCATGGTGAGTTGTCCTTTTAACTATCATGAATTATTAATTGTATACATCGATAGAATTTATAAATGTTTATAGATATATATAAATGTTGAATATATATATATATATATTTGTTTTTTGATCTCTATAAGTTTAATTTTGAATATAACCATTCCTAAATAAATTCATAAATATTATTTATGTTTTTATGATAATAATGTGAATAAACATAGAGATTACATTAAATACGTTATAAAAAGCCTATTTATTAAATTTAACAATGTGTAATGTCCCATTTCCCAGACCTTTTATTTTAGTAATGTATATGTAGTAATGGAAATTTAACTGTGATTATTGCACACCCTTCCTCATCTGTAGTATAAGCACCAATTTCTATGACTGTTGGACTGTAGCGACAAAATCTTTTATGAATTATGTGATGAGAAAATTAGTGATGTAGAGACATAATATCATTGATTTGTTCTTCAATGACTCTGACAACCAAATCGTGTAAGAATTACTATAGAAATGGTTATAATCAGTACAAAGGGAAATTTTTTGTTCAAAAAAGCTCTGAAAAGTCATGCTCCCTAAAAATCCATCAATCGTTAATATAATTTTCAAAAGCATTAACAAATACCAACATTCTTAAAAAACCCACATCCAATTATATCACTAAATAGGTAGTAATGAAGGAAGAGAGATAATGACCCCTCGAGTCTCACCTCTAGAAGGCCTCGTGTTGTTGACACACATTGAGGATAAAAAATCTCACGATGGAAGGAATTACCCATTATAAATAACAAGATATATAGATAGGATAAAAACTACATATAAATAAAAAAATATAAAATATAAGTAAACAAAAACTGTCCTACAATTCATTATCAATTTCAATAGATACAAACTAAAGTATCCATGTAATATAACAAAAGCAAATTCAAAGTGCAGTGAATCAATATCATCTAAAACCCAAGATAAAAATGTAATACTCAATCACCAATGTCCTCTAGGAAACCTAATACCAATTTTTTAAATTTCTTGTGATCATACAAGTATACTCAGTAGGGTCACACCAATTTCTCAAGTAAACATACATAAAAGATCATGTTAATGTGCCTGTTAATAAATAAATGTACTCATAAGAACCTAAACAATCAAACCAACCAAACTCACCCCATCATGGATTTCTCAAAAAACAACACATCCAATACAGTAACATAGTTTCATTAACATAATCAATTTACCCCTCTACCACTTCACACTTCATTTTACTCTTTCACACCCAAATGTTGAACCCCCAATGGTCCCAATCCTTTCATACATATCCCATCAAATACAAATCAACTCCGATGTCGGTTGGGATGTATCCTTGGCTACCCTATGATCTCTAGGTCTAGTATCTAGAGTTTTCATAAGTCATATTGACATCACATATCCCCAACACACACCTAGGTCATCACAATAAATCTCATTACATAACTAGAGAAATAGGTTATCATGAATCTGAATGATATAAACCTCATTATCTCATACCATGCCTGACCCCCACAACATATCATGTCACATAATTTCCTCATCACATCACATCCCACCTGAAAACAACTATTCCAAAATTATTGGGTAATCTCCAACACTTACTTGTATCATCACTACTACTAAAGGAAGATTAGGGAAGAGGGGGTAGCCAGTTATCCATATGGGCTATGTGTGGGATGTTATGTGGCTTTTGGTGGTTGGTTATCTCAGATGTGATGTGGGAATTTGTGTGGTCAATAACTACAAGGTTAATTTGCCAGTTATTATCACAAAAACCATACAACCATGGGAAATGAGTTATTAAACAAATATATGTTCTTTAGCCTTATATTCAAGGTTCGATCAGAAATCAACACAATAGGGTATCACAGTGTATAAAATTTCAGGAAAATGGACTGAGAATAATAGTTATTTTTAGAAATGGAATCATAAATCATAAACACATCAACAATAATACCAAAAAATATAAAAATTTGATTTCTCCACATTACTATCAATTTCAGATTAAGTCAACGAATTATCAATGTTATGCTGACCCTTTCTATCCATGATAATGAAAACAAAATAATTAAACACTCACACATAGCTTGTAAATAGTTGATAATAACGATACCAAACCTTAAAGAAGATTTTTTGTATTCACTGGGCCCCATAGTGGAAAAAATAAACAACCAAAAAACAAATACTTGACATGGAATCCTAGGATCAACCTAAAACGCACTAGATGATCATAGAAAACAAATACCAACACCCCCAAACAAAAAAACATATGATAATGAATTATTGAAGGAATATAATGTAAAAACAACTAGAAAGGGAGAAGGACACACCAAAAATCACCAAAAATCTACCACTAACACATGTATATCGACATAGGGGAAAGGGATTGGAAGATCTCTCATGAATTTTAATGATTTACCCAAAACTGAGAGGAAGTGATAGATAAATGAATAGGTTTGAAAAAAATGTAAAACCTATAAAAAGTTTTTTGGCCACCATAATCACCAATTTAAATGCATATTCACATCATGAATTTCATGGGGTTTATTATAAATTTTTAATCATGTACAAGGCATGAATATTCCATATATCTCAATTGCAATGGAATTAGTATCCACTATACTTGAATTTAATTCATTTAATGAATTAAAATTTCACATCAGGAGTCATTTTCACACATCACCCCATGTAATATCAATATATTCATTGGTTACACATGTGATTAGTTGCAAATTCAAAATGTGAATCTGATACACATCATGAACCACCTTCTGTAACACTCCCACAACTCCAAATCTATTGAACACTCTAAACCTCCATCAAAAACAACTACCCAACAAATAATTTAATGATATGGAAATGCAAAAAACATTTCATTAGATACCTCTCAAATTATTTTCATCCTCAAGAATAAAAACCAAACCCAAAAAGAATAGTGGGCATGAACATCCACCCCTAGAGATACCACCCAAAGATATCATTATGCCTAAAATGTTACCACCAATAAAACCAATTAAAATAAGATATCCATAAAGCACCCCACTCAACCACATACCTATCTCACCAGTCACAACACCACAATGGCTCATTCCAACTGTAAAACACCTCTCATGAAAAATAACAACACATTATCGCCAAGCTTGCAACAAATACCTATTTGCCACATAGCATACAGAAAATTATTTAAAAATATAAATATCCCATGTCATTATCTTCCACAACCAAAACAAAATAGTTCCCAAATAACAAAAATCAAGGAATCACATCTTCTATATCAGGATATTATCTGCTTTGGGTAGTACTGATAAAACTACCAAGATTCTATAATTAGAACATCATGTTCCATAGATTGTATGACATGAAACACCATAATTTGAATAAAATACAGGACCTAAATAATTTATTATATATTTATTTTTAAGTAAATTCAATCTCTTCGATAGCTTGTGGTTCATGAAACAACAATATTAAAAAAAGTCGGACCCCATATTAAAATAATATTTTTTAAATATGACCATCATAAACTAGACGTTAAGTTTGAATGTATGAATTTGGATAAATAAAATATAGAAATTATATGTTTTACAACTGTAAAAATAAATTCAATGGTTATATATTGATTATAAATAAATTAATAACCATTTTGAATAAAATAATTTTTTTGAATAATTGTATTTTTCTGAATGATGGATTGGTCGTGCTCTGTGCATATAATTAAGAATTATTATTTTACTACTATTAGAAAATTGATTTGAGAAAGTAATATTAATTTTTTAAATCTATATTTCATAATTAGCTTTTTTTAAATTTTAGAGAATTTTTTTTAAATGATTTATTTTTTGATGAATAGTGAACAATATTGGTTTTTATTAAGAATTTTCAATTTTTTAATTTTTTTAAAAAAGTAAAATTTGTTTTAATATGTGTTTAAATGTAAATTGAGTCCAATTATATATATATATATTAATACAATTTACTTTTTTATGTATATTTCTTATCAAATTTTGTTATAAAAACATTCTAAAAATTAGAACATTTTTTCTTTGAAAAATCACTTTCTCATCACGTTTGTAGGATTTATTTTAAATTAATATTTTACACTTTAATGATTTTAATTTGAAAAAATGGATTAAATATTTTGATTCAATATAATTTATATTATCTAATCATATTATGTGAATTTTTTACCACAACGAATATTAAAAATTGTAAAATTTATTTCACGTACTAAACGTGAAAATGGTCTTAACGGGGGTTAAATTAAGAAGATAAGAGATAAAAATGACAGAAAACTTGTTTAAAAACTAATTTAAAGACATAAGTAAACCTTATGTCTTCTATGTTTTATAATTTTACTTATTTTATCATTTTTTCATGATAATAACATCGGTACACCTTTCTATTTTCAAAAACAAGAAGTTTTCCACTCACCTCACTTATATAAGGCCACACCCATCCTATCCTCTTCATACATAAAAATCACATTATTCTAGCCAATACATGACCTAATATATTACCCAATACCTCCCCATAGAAAATAGTCCTTGTTTAGAATATAAATCTAATCAAAGAAGGATTTAGATTTAACATAAATTGGTTTCTCGAAGAAGAGGTAAGGTTTTTAAAAACACACTTTCATTTTACTTCTTATTATAAACCCTTCTAATATTATCCAACTGTGAAAAAATAAAAAAACGAATGTCTCATATATATTTATATGTTATTATTTTAATTTAATAACCTATATCTAACTCCATTTCCATTAAATGTAAAACAAAACCATTGATTGTGTCTATGGTGGACTACCACCATACGAACCGATGTAGTCTATTCTACATGCCCACCAAAAAATGATCAATGTAATGATGTATTTAACATATTTTTATTATATTTATTATAATATTATAATTATTTAATTATCATATCTCATATTACTTCTCAATTTCCATTCCATGAGGGATATAATAATGTCGCTCGTTTGTATGGTGGACTACCGTCTGGTGAAGCAGTGTGATTTATTTTCACTTAAAATTTATAAGGAAGGGAGTAAGGATAATGTAAGTGAATATGTGTTCTAATTATGATCCAATAATATTTTTCTGAAATATAATATCCCATATAAATTCATACCATCCAATTCCTTGGACAATTATAATATCCCTCATGTATACCTATGGTCTATCGCCTCCATATACCAATGAGAAATTTTTTTCATTTAATTTTTACATGGATGGTAATAAGGATAGATTTTATATAATTAATTGTTATATATAATATAATAATGATATATTAATGTTTTATTAAATTTTATTGTCAATTAAATTTCATCTATCGTGAAAAATAGATACATCATTCATGCATATGTATGACCAATTATCACTATAAATCGTGAAATACATTTTTTAGATCTAACTTTTATGGATTATTATAAATAAATATATAAATAATATATTATAGATTTATATAAGTATTAAAATTACAGAATTTATGAGACCATTAACAAAATAGAAAATACCAAAATTAGTGAACTAAAACAGATATGAAAAATGAATCAATTATCACCCTAAATAGTAGTTTCAAAAAATACTTTCTAATAAATGACTCATAAAATCATTAGTTAAATAATATATGTTATAATATAAATTTTTATGGTTCTGTTATGTATGTGTAACAAACCAATATTTATTATATTAGTTGATAGGATACATAAGAAGGAGTTCAAGTAAGACGTATGGGTTTCATGTCTCACTTCTACTTCATTGAGATATATGTCGTAATAAAAACATATTCCATTATGTGGTGTATATACTACCCCTTTTGATATTTTATATCATTTATAAATTTATATTCTTTTTATTTAATTTTTAAATATCAATTATATCTTTCATAGGTCTTATGATTCATATGTTACCAAAGTGGTTAGAGTTTATTTAACTCTCATCATTATTTGAGATTTTTTTTTCATAACTATCCATTAGAGGAATTTTTTGAAATTTAAATAATAAAAACAGTATATTTTAGATTTATCTAGTTATTCCTGAAATATATCAAGTAATATTACCATTTTCCCACTCATTGGTAAATAAATTTTTTTATAAAATGTTTTTGAAAAATATGACTATTTCTTTGTTCAAAAATCATTTTTAATCAAAATGCATGTTTTCAAAAAATGTTTTTAAAAAATGTTTTTATAGTTTTCCAAATAATTTATCATATAAATTTTTAACTATTTTGACTAATAATAAATTTCTAATGAAATTTTAATTCCTTATTTAAAATAAGACCCATTAGGATTTTATGGAAAATTTGAAAGAATTATTTGATTCAACTTGTACAACATGCATAGAATAATATTATATCCTTACAAATCAATGTTTTACATATTATTATAAAATTTAAAAAGGTTATTTTTATAGAAATTTATTTAAAAAATATTATGCTATCTTTCAGTTTTCAAAATATTATTAAAATATGAAGGATATTTTCCACAAATATGGTTGTAATGAAATTATTATTGTAATTATATTCACAAAAGACAAAAATAATTTATTGTGTTTGTGAAAAACTATGGATATCATGTACTGATTCAATAATAATTATTTATCTGGATGGTTAATGATCATTTTGGCTGGAGATATACAAATTTCATATCATTCACCATATTACAATGTAGGGTGTATGATTATGCTTATTGATTGAGATATGTATTATAATTTAATATATAATTTTCTTAATATAAATATTTATTTGGATTATGTTTCAACCATTTGATATCCAAAATAAATTGGAATTATTATGTGATAGGTGTGTCCTATATTATCATATCCCCTTAATGAATTGGTAGGTCTCATTAGAAAAATTTTCTTAGGAATTTTGTTTAGGCCTTACTCGTTTATTAAATATTTATCAGTATGAGGACTTATTAATAATAAATCTTGGAATAAGTCATTGATTATATGTTGAATATGTATATTATTATGTCTTCCATCATTATGAATTCAGACATTGACATTCCTTGTCATTATTGGATTAGTTATCATATTCAAGGTTTTGTTTGAAGATCATTTTATTATTTTTATGGATTTGTTTGATCATAATTTATTCTGTCAATATCATGATCATGATATTGATAAAATTTAATTTGTTTCATTTATTTTCAATTACATATTAATTATTCTTTATTTATTCATAGATTTCACTGTATGTTTACACTTAACGAGTATATGAACTCACCCCATTCTTATGTTTCATTATCCTTAGGATAACCAGGACGGTTTTGTGATTGATTTTTAGGGATAAGATATGTAGGATAATGGTGTTATCAAATTGAAAATTGTGTGTATTTTCTGTTTTCATTTTTAATGAAGATTTAAAGTTTTTATCTAGTTTAACAAGACCACTAAACTACTCAGTCCTTCAGGATGATATTCATTATATTACATGACAACATAATAATTTAGATACCATCTTGAGACTACTAAGGTTGGGTCACTGTAGTTAGAATCACAGTTTTTTTAGTAGAAACATCGAGAATAATATTTATGAAAACATGGATTAAAGAACAAAATTGTATAAAATATTTTGGGGATAACTATAAAAGAATATCCAAATGTTATGGTAGGGATGAAATTATGTGTTTTTAATAGAAACTACATCTATGTTTGGATAATACACGTAGGCATGGATCTGGTATAGATATAAATAGCTGTAATAAATAAAAAAATGGAATTTTGATATTGAACTAATTGTCACCTGGTGCATGAAAACTGGCATTTCAATGCACCTTGTCTGAAAATCATAGGGGAAATTCTCAAGATAATTCAATTTTTTATTATAAACCATTTATAATTATTTTAAAATAAATATTTCCCCAATGAATCCATGTTTTTTATTATGAGATTATATATGCATTAATTTTTCAATTTATGTTAAGTGTTTCACTATTTTTTGGATTATACATTATGTTTCATAATGTTATGATACAATATTATATATGTTATTATTTATAAATTTGTCCAAGTTGAAGGAATAAAAAATATCTAATATTACATATTCCATAGAGTATGAATCACCATTCCATTGATGAGATTAAGCCAATCATTCAAAGTAAACAAGTATCCCAAACATTCTCATCATATGGGGACATAATATCAAGAGTTATAAAGACAAATAAATAATTATATAGGTGTTACAATGTTTAAGGGATTCCAAAAAAAGAAGAGGTTGATATGTATGAATTGGATAATGAGAATAAGGGAAAGAATGGTTTTCTCACATGTGATAACTGTGGAATGAAATACCTTGGTACTTTATTGAAGAGAATAAGGATTTTTGATAAATGAAAAGAGAAAGGTTATCACAATATTAATTTCAAGGGAATGAAATAAATACCCAATGTTTAATTATTCGACTATAAGTACATGGGGAACTATAAAAATGGATTCCCTGAGAATTAAGGGAATATTCCTCAAAATAATTTATGTGATCATGTTCAAACACATTCTATTACCACAAATGTATTGAAATGATTTATCTGATTGTGTTTGAATTCATGAATTATGTTCTATGATTATTTAATCAATGATATTATTGTTATAAAATTTATGAATTGTATACGTATTTTACTAAATTACAATTTCATAGTAGATTTTAGATCATACATTGAATGATACCTATGACTAAGAATAGTATTTAGTAACAATATGAATCTTTTGGAAAATGCATGATTAAGAGAGGATAACCCTTAATATATTACAAGTGGTGAGATAATAATGATATTTTTATGGGATAATTTTTGTTACAATGAAATTTGTATGAAATTTGATGGTTTATATCATATTAAATATAGTTTACTGCAGGCATCCATTTATGGAATATATTCAAGAACCTAATATTTCATATTTACAATAATGGTTGTTTTCATTAAGGTTTTATGGTTGTAAAGGTATTCACATATTTGGAATGTGTCATTAGGAGGCATTTTATATTGGTTGTGGAATATAATTTGGATTTAGTGACCTTACTTCAAAAATTTTAGACATTATATATGAAAAGCAATATTTTGTGTCGATTAATAATTTAAAAATTTATGTAATGGATTTATTTGAACTTTTGGTGTTATTGGAAAATATTTTCTAATCATTTTGATTTTCGAAAATATATTGAGCCATGAGGAATGCCTAGGCATTCTAGTGATCTATTAAATGTGCTCCATGCATAAAATTTCATTTTAGATGTTCAATTATCAGAATAATAAATAAATTGAGAATTGATATAAGGAACAAAAAATGACGAAATTATTACTATAAAATATAAATATATCATGTAATTAAATTTTTACCTGTTCTCATTATACATAATAAAGTAATTTATCATCTTTAGGTAAATGACCTCGAAACAAAAATTAAATCCTACTAATATCGATTCTGATTAATCAACATGTACCGTTACTAATTGAAGATTTATGGTTTTTTTAAGTTGTTTAATTTCTATTCACCATTCAAATTATTGCGACAAATGACCACTATCATCACCGTACATTATTTTTTAATTACTTTTTTCATTCTTATTAATATTTTCACATCCCTTGTATGTTATCCTACTTGGAAACCTTGTTATGTGATAATTCCATATGAACTTCACCATTCACATTATATCTTATCTATAGGATGTTTTAAAAAACATTATTTGTATTCTGTATTTATAGAAGGAAATTATCAAATATTAATCCCTTGACTACTGTGATCAAGATTAAATTTTGAGGAAAAAATTTACTTAAGGGGTGGAAAGTAATACCTTGAGATTTATAATAAAGAACATCATGTGAGATAGAATGAATGAAAAAACACAAATATTATACGAAATTATAACACCTAAAGGATTTAATATATATTTATTTTTAAATTATCTTAAAATATTATATATCATTCAATACATGCAACACCAAGTTGAAATGAAACACACCATTCTCTAAAATATAATTTTTTAAACATAAACACTATAACCTAGATGTTATGGTGGAGGGTATAAATAGGGATAAAAAATTTATAGAAATTATATATTTTTTAAATGTTAAAATTAAATTTAATGGTTATCATTATATTATAATGAATATTAGAACCATTTTGTAGAGTCATAGTTTTTGGAAAAATAAATTTTTTTTAATAGGAGAGTAGTCACTCATTAAATAGATAATAGGGAAATAATTCATACCAATTTAATAATAAAAAGTTGATAAAATAATGTTAAATTTAAAATATATGTGTCAAAATTATCATTTGGTTAATTTTTAATATTTTTTTTAAAAAATTAATTTTTAAATAAATATTGAAAATTAAAATTTTTATTATGAATTTTTATTTATTATAAATATAATAAAAATATAAAAATTGTTTTAATATGGTTTTAAAAGTAAAATTAATCAAATTTTATATCTTTTATTCTAGTTTATTTAATATGTAATAATTTCATTTTGATTTCTGATATAAGATCAATGTAAAATTTTGAGAATTTTCTCTTTGAACACCCACTTTATCTTTAAGTCTTGGTGATTAATTTTAAATTAAAATATTACAGTTATTTTAATGTAATTTGAAAAAATGGATTAAATTAATAAAAAAATAATAATTTATTTTATTTAATAATGGAAACATAATTTTTTACCATAATGAATAGTTAAAATAGTACAAATTATTTGACACAATTAAGATAGAAATTGAAATATCATGGGGTTAATATAAACATGATAAAGCTTGAAAATGATTTAATCAGGTCGAAAATTAATTTATTGAAATATTAATACATAATATCTTATAGTTTTTATAATTGGCCATTTTTTATTCTCTTTATTCAAAAAACATGGGTACACATTTTTCCTTTCCAAAATTATGAGTGTACCACTCACCTCACTTACAAAAGTTCACAAAATATCCTCTCCTATTAAAACCTAAAAACCCCATTGGTTAAGATATTAACTTACCAAATATATTATTTAAATATATACACACATAATTGATTAATTTTTTAGATCATAAATCTAATATAGTAACGACTTACATTAAACCTGTAGAGGATTCTAAAACAAGAGGAAATAAAATTTCTAAGAAATTTCGTTTTAATTCCTCTTATAACTCATAATATTAAATAAATATTACAAAATAAAGGAAATATATATATATATATATATAATGATATTTAATTATTTTAATGACATAGACAATATCCATCACTACTTCCATCAAATGGTAATTCAATCCATTGATATTATGTACAACAGAATACGGCCTTGCGAGCCGATGTAGTTTGTTTTCCATTACCACTTTCAATGTGGAATGTAATGACGAGTTTTACATATATATATATATATTAGATTAATGAAATTACTAACTACTTTGATTTATAATATTATATATACCTTCTTAATTTCAATTTTGCGAGGGATACGATAACGTCACTTTTGTGTATGACAGACTACTGCCTCGCCAAGTGATGTGATTCAATTTTTTCATATGATTTACATGGAATATAGTATGGTTATAAGTTATTGAATAAATGTAATATATATGATATAAAAATACATTTGTAAATATAATATTACATATAAATGTTTATTTTTAAATCCTTTTTGAAAAAATAATGTCGCTCGTGTATATGTGTGGACAACCACATTCATGCAGCAATGTGAAATGTTTTTAATGTTATTTTTAAATGTACTGAAAAAAGAATGTAATTTTTTTTAATATTAATGATTTATATAACATAATAATTATTCTAAAATGATAATTGATAATTATTTTCATATTATCCCATCTTTCGAGAAAAGTTGTAACAATGTTAATGCGTATGTACGAACTACTATCTCTATTAATTGTGTAATTCATTTTCTATCTATAAATTTGATATATAACTTCAAATAAATATATAATAAATATATATTATAATTATACAATTATTTAAATTATGGATATTATGTAACAATGATCAAATTAAAAGGAAAAAAATTAATAAACCAAAGCATATATGAAAAACGAAGAAATTATCAATTAAAACAATGATTTTAAAAAAATATTTTTAATAGAAAAGTCATAAAAGACTCTACATAAATCACATATCAGATGATATATATGAGTGTTATTATATAATGGTTTTTCAATAAACATATATTTATCATTTATGATGTTCAAACACATATTAAATAGGTGAAATGAGTTTTGAGTGCTTCTCGCCTCACTTTTACTTATGTAAGAAATACAACATAATATCCACTTATTCAATTGTGTGGTTTATATAATACCCATTAATATTTTCTATATCAGGAATATATTTTTATTAATTGTATTTAATGTTTAATTTCATGTTATTTATTTCATGGGGATCATTATTCAAAAGTAACCAAATAGGTACGGGATTATCATCTCACTTTTACTAAGGTGAGACAAACACCATAATCTCTAACTATTCCATTTTGTGAGGTATATGATACCAATTTTGATATTTTATTTCATTAATATATTTCTATTCATGTAATTTAATGTTTTTTGAAGTTATCTCTTTCATGTGGATTATCATTCAAAAGATACAAAAGTTGCAAGAATTTCTTTCACAATCTCATCATTATTCCGGTTTGATTTTGTTTAAATATTCCATGGGGGGATATTAATATATATATATACTAAAATAAATAAAATTTATTATCTTATAGTTATTCATGAACATTTATAACTAATATAACAATTCTATCACTATTTGGTTCTTAAAATTATTTAGAAAAATTTTTCTAATAAAATTTGGCGTTATTTCTCTATTTGGTTACTTTTTTATTAAAAGTTAATGTTTTCTAAAATTGATTTAAAAAATTGTTTTTATCCTTTTCAAACTAATTTATTAAATTATTTTTTACCCATTTTTACTATTTAAAAAATGTTCTATAATTAATCTTCATGTCGTTTTGAAAATAATCCTCGTTTGGGTTTTACCAAAAATGTGTTGGGAATATTTGTTTTAACATATATAACATGAATGGAAAATTCCACAATCATAACCAATAAATGTTTTAAATAATATTTTATAATTATTTAATGTTATTTTAAAATAAATTAATTGTCAAAATATTTTTCTTAAATATTAATTTATAAATTATTCCAAGAAAAAAGGTTATTTTAGTCAAAAATGTTTTTAATGAAATTTTTATTGTATTTCTCTTCCTAAAAGACATCAACACTTTATTGTGCATATTATACGATGGGGAAATATTATTTTAATAACATATTTATTATTTATCTATATGATTTATTATTAGTTTTACTATGAATATAAAATTTTATAATCATTTATGAAATTACTATGGATGGTTTAAGATTATGATTATTGATTGGGGTATGTATTAAGATTTCGTATGTTAGTATTCCAATATGAATATTTATTTTTATTATGTTTTACCCCATTAATATGTGGAATAAAATGGAATTATTAATTTATGGGAAAGGATAAAATTACACATCCCCTCTATTTATTGGTAGTTCTTATGAGAGAAATTTTTTAAGGTATTTGGCTAAGGCCTTACCAATTTATCTAAGATGCATTAGAAAGAGGACTTGATAGTAAGTTGTCATGGCCTAAGGAATTGATGGTATGTTTAAGATATCTAGAATTATGAATTCCATCATTATAAATTTATTAATTGATATTATATGTCATTATTCAATTAGTTAGAATATATGTGGTTAAAATTCAATCTCATTTGATTACATATATGGAATTATTTGATTATAATTTATTCCTACCAAATTATTTACATGATAATTATTAAACTACACGTGTTTTAGATATTTACCTTAACATATTTTTTATTCCTAATTTTTTTTAATATTACACTATACGCTTACCTTTATTGAGAATCCGATCACACCCCTTCATTGGTTTTATTATCCCCAACATACCAGGTAGTGTTTTTTGATTGATATACATGGATACACATTGAAGAAACAATTATGTTATGAAATAAAATAGTTTTTATTTTATAATTTTAATTAATAGATAATTTCACATATGAATCTTGTTTAATATGACTACTAAAATATTCTACCCTTCATGATATGATTCTTTATATGTTATGAAGATGTAATAAAGTTAGAATCATCTCTAGACTACTAGAGCTTGGGTCATTAAAAAGGAATTCCCCACACATTTTAAAATGTGTCATAGTATAAAGTATTTGGATTAGGAATTTGGGTTTTCCCTCTCCATATTGCTCAAGATTTATGAAAAATAACATCATCAATAAAATAGAACATTACATAAAAATTCAATATCACAACAAATCATTTTCAAAAAAATCGAAAAAAAGAAAAAATCAAAACAACTTTGGGTATTGGGCCCACATCTGCCTCTATTACTCCCATTTGTTCTCCTCCAGGACAGCATGCTTCAAAAACACATGAACCAATGGAATGATTCATCCATAAATATCTTCTCTCAATGACACCTCATATCTATGACCTCTCCAAGAATGTCAATTCATCCATGAAATCTAACTTTATCTAGTCAATGATTTGGTGGTCATCATTAAGATTTTTGTGATGATGAGAAACATGGAATATTTTATGGATGCTATTTGAACAAGGTGTAAATGAAAACTAATACACCACCTATCCAACAAACCACAATACCTCAAAGTCCCAATGTACCATGGAGATACATTACTCCCCTTTTCCAATCCTTTACACCCCCATCATGGAGAAAC